>CM061047.1:42704284-48334284 GCA_030762985.1 Adelphocoris suturalis | reverse complement strand
AACCAACAAGATCAATCTTGGGGTACGTTTCTTCGAATACGAATACCATCTATAAAATATCTTCTCCAAGACATAAACTGTTCTGAATTCCCCATAAGGGGGAATCAAGCGCGAAAGATATCAAAGATGATACACAACTGATCAATCAGAGCGTATTACTACCAAGAGGAAGTTAGGGACTTAGAACCCATTGTGTTCCATTGCAGTCGAGTCTACGGTAAAGGAAACCGAATGTTGTCTTTACAGATACTGATCTTAAATGAAATAAATCAAACGTTCAAAGCAATTCAACTCGAAGGGATGTAAGGCCAAAGTAGCTTCCTACGGTTTGATCGTGTTTAAAACGGGGCCAGAGAGTTTATCGTTATTCATCGAGCAGAGGCCGAACCCTAAACACCGGAAATATTCGTCTTTGAAGATCCGAGGAACATAAATGGATGGACCTATATCGAATAAATAGTTATATATCGAAATAAAACTCATCACAAATGTGAAATCGAGACTTTTTGATGAATTTCCTCATAGAGTGGGATAATTGTTGGAACTGAATGATTCTGAAAGTTGTCAAAAATATGGATTCTAACAATACAATATATAAATTGGAAAGATAAAGTTAAGTCAAGGAGAAAAGTCAAAACTACTTTATGCTCGTTTATAACCACTGCTAATTAAGCTCGTCTAGATAACCACTCTTAGGGAGATTTTACACTCATCAGTTTTTTGCTTAGATCAATGGTCAGGATGCTCGCTTCGCTCGCATCTCAAAATTCAGATTTGTTGGACATATGGAATAGTATTATATTTATGAAGGGGGTCCTGTATAGCCAGTTTTCGAAGATTGTCCTAAAGCCTGTTTCCCGAGAGTGTCTCGACGGTACTGGACAGCGATCGAAAAAAAAAAAAAAAAAAATAATAATAATAATAATAATAATAAAATACAAATAAATAAAAATAATTAGTGATAAATGCTAATTAATAAATGAATTTATTCAAATAAATTAATTTGACGCAATCTTTCGATGAATTGCTCGTACATGGAGTTTTGACGTGTTTCCGTTGTGGGCGAGAAACCAATCAAAAACTCGATTTCAATTAATTTTTTTTTTTAATCCTTTACGCACATAAATACAATTAAAACGATGAAAAACGCATACTGTAAGATTTGCATTGAGGATCAAATCTCTTGTAGGAAACGTAAAGCCAATTTCATCTGGCATCAGCAATGGCATAGTGAGGTGACTGGTCTGCGAGATATCTTTCAGGATATGTAACCCAACTTCCAAAGAGGAACCGAATAGTGGTCAATAGGGTAGCCACTACCCATACCCATCTCCCTCACAGACACCAGCTTAGTGCAGAAGCTCGACTCGTTGTGTGTCGAAGCTGTGGGGATGATCTATCCATCGTCACTTTCTGGAGGAGAGCCCAGACCTTTGGATATCTGAGTCCAGCATAGGCCTCTTCAGTGGGTAGATATTCTATCTGGACCAGACAAGATCCAGTCCCTGTTATTGTACTTGAGAGCCGCTGGGCTCTACTGCGAACTGTGATATCTGATCGGTTATATACCTACTCATGTGCATCTAGTCATAGTATTATTTCACTTAGGTGGTTATATTTATTTATAAGCCTATTCACCATCTAGTCTCAGTTGTATTATTTTATGTTTGGGAATTTATGATATATCCACTTTAGGAGTTAAATAGTGATGATATCTATACCTTTGTGGCAGAGTGCGGTAGCGCCTTTCTCCGCGGAATGCTGTTATTGGTGCCCCCCCCCCCCCCCCCCATTCCGATCCGCCAGTGGAATCTATGATGGTACTACGTTTAATGACGAAGGACAACATAGCTCCTTTTAGAATAGTGCGACTTGCAGGGTCCCAACGGTCACCTAGTTTAATGCTGCTATTGATCCTTCAAGTCGTGGTGCGGCTTAAATCAGTACATAAATAATAAAAATAAAAAGCACCTGGAAAAATGTTTGATACATTTGAAAACTTTGACCCATTTTTTAATATTGATTTGTTTATTTTACTTTTTATATAAAGGACATACCCGAATTCCATGTCAAATAACACAATCATAACGGAAAGGAAACCAAAAAACCATTTGCGACTGATGAAGATCTAATGTTGAGGGTGAGAGGCGATGATGGTTCACTCGTTCTGTTAACTGGTCTGATGGCCATTACGTGTTTGTTATTTTTGAGAAACCCAGTTTGTTGTTGGAAGGGGCATCTGCTTAGGAACAAACTCTTGTTTGAGTGAGGAGCTTTAGAAGGCCATGTGTTGAAAGTCTAAACCCTTTTATGTCCTCATTGGGAAGTCCGATGACGGGGTTAATCTCACAACACAAATAAGAAATGTAATAATCGACATCCAGTCCTTTCAATCGAACGCATATCTCAGATTCTAATATCTATGCACATAATACAAACTATGAAATACTTTGCTACCTTATTCCTGCAAAAAGACTCATTCAACTCATACGAATACCATGTAACGTTCTAATCTATTTAGAGTTTTCCCCGCTCAAGATTAAGCATTCTGAACTCGTAACAATCAATATTCTAGTGTCAATTTAAGAGGTCAAAAATCAAATTGATTTATAAACAGGAAAACTGATACTTGGGGAATTCGTATGTAATTGAAATACAATTTGGCAACCACGTTCACTAGAGAATTTTCATTGAATTCAGACCGATTGCAATAGTCGCTTACAATTGACGCTTAGATTTGTAAGAAAACATGGATGTTCTACGCAAACAAAATCATTTTTCTGTGTATAGCAAAAGAAAAGAGCAACCAAGACATTATCAGTTAAATTGGAACAACCTTCATGGGAACAGGTTGATTTACTTGAGTGAAACGTATGGTATAGTAAAGTAGTAGTATAATTTAATTTCTTCCACATTCTTCTACTCTCCTTGTAATAGGCTTGATTTCGACAGTTTTCATCCGAATTGGATGACATTTTCCTGGAATGCGTGTGTTAGGCTGCAGATAGTGTGCTATAAGTTCAATTTCGCACAAATTAATTCTTCACTCTGCGCATGCGCAAATGTAAATTCCATCAAGCATAATTTTTTCACACCCAGTAGTTAAAAATTTGAAGGGTAGATGGGAGATGATTCAATCATTCCATATCATTTCAACACGTTTGTATGATTTGTAACTGCTGCGCATGTAGGAATCCCAAATCCATGGAACAAGCATTACTTCTACAGTTTTCATCTAATTTCGACGAAATTTCAGGGATCGTACGGTTTAGGCTATTAGACTGAACCTCTTCACTCCCGACACATTGATAGCCGTTGAGCATGCGCAATCAAAACATTTATCAAACATCAGTTTCTCATTACCTAATAGTCAGATTTTAACGTTTTATATTATACTACTACTTGATGTATTGTTTCCCACAACCTTATTAACCCGACATGGAATCTACCTATTATTTAGAAGGTTTCTATGCTGTACCACTCGTAGTACCGATAAGAGGAAGCTATGTGTCACACCCGAATCGGCAGACATTTTTCCATTAATACAAATTGTCCCTCGACACCAGCGCAGACGCCTAGCAACGTCATTCAGCATGATGATGTTAATTTTAACTGCCAAAGGATTGTCGACAAAAAGAAAAGCAAATCGTGAACAGATCTATTCGAGTTGAAAGAATTCGAAAGGATTTTTCTCCATCTGTTTGAAGAGCCGAAACTGATATGCAAAGACTCGTGAATCCCAGAGAGCACGCTACATATTCTGTTACCAAAGAAGGATGGGATGACGCCACAATATCACACTCTAGAACGTGACGGAACCGCAGTTCTCACAATGAACCGAATGAAGCGGTAATGCAAATGTAGCTCCCGTAATAATCCGAGTCAGACCGCATAAGTAATGACCATTGCCTGGTAACCTGATTTTTTTCTTTCTTTTTATACGCAGTAAGGTAAGAGGCAGACTTCTTAAGTACCTACCTAGGTAAGGAGTCATCAACAGAAGGAAGCTACTGAGTGGTTTGTACCGACTTTCGTAACAGGACTTGCAACCGAAGGATTATGCGGATAGGAATAGTTTTTATTCCACAAGCCCATCATCTTGGATTTCCTTGCCTATGGAAGAAATGTCTCCCTTTTGGAGAGCCAACATATCATAAACCAACATATCATTAATCTGATATTGTCAAATATGGTTTAGTAACAATAAGTTTTTTTCAAGCCTTGCTTGGGTACCTCTTAAAACCAGTCGTGCAGCACGATCGTACAAGCGAGTTTTCGTAGATTATCGTATTATATCATATTATTTTGTTTTGAAATTTGAGCACTTTAAGCGATACATTGAGAACTACTCCATACATTGTTGAACACACATTTTTTGGCAAATAAACTCGTTATTAACCCTTATCTACGATTCAAAACAGATGTCGGAGGTTTAGCAATTTTTCAGTTTTTTAAAAGATTTTTCAGCAAATATTACTGAAATTTAAGTACATTTTTCACCATAATTTAGTTAATGAATTTTTTAATGTTCTAGTTTATCCTTGAAAAACTTCTTTTGACTAAACTTCTGATAAATATACAAATTCAATCACTTTTAGGCATTTTTTGAAAATTTACCAATTCAATGAGTTCAGAAAGTGTTGGCCAACGAACTCATCCTTTCGTTTGGAAAGCTTGATTTTTTGGTGCAAGAACGGAATTCTCATCTCAATCCTAAGGAGAGTTATCGTATGGAATGACAAATATATACATTATACATATCGTTTCATCGTTAATATGTAATATAAATATTACATATCGTTTCAGGATACCTCAAAACGGATTTCAATGAAGGAATTTTTCGAAAATTTTTATTTTAAAAATTTCCGAGCCATTGCAATACCTTCATTTTCTACGAAAAATTCGCTAAATGGTTTGGAAATATTTAGGCTCTTCTAGAAAATGAGAAATAACAAGTTTTGGCTGTGTTCATTGTTAATTTCAAGGATTGGAGACCATAATTTTTGTTATGGCTTGATTACCCGTCTAAAATTGATTTAAAATCATTATTTCTCCATGGGTTGTAGCGGCGACTGTTACAAAAAGGTCCATTTTAGTCGAACGACTATTCAACTCAGATACGGTAATACGTTCGATCATTCGAATCAAAACAAGGGAATTTCCAACTGGTTGTACTGTAACCAGCTCTTCCCGAGTTGGCAACATGATTCCACTTAAATTTGAGAACACATCTCCTACCGAACAGTAACTTTTAAGTTTAGTAACTGAGTATAGTTGTGTATTTTACGATAACAACTTTCAACTAGCAATTCAATCCAGAAACCCACAGAGTTACGAGGAAATAGATCGACGAAAGATGAACAGTCCAATCAACCAACGAAATGGAATATTCTTAGGCAGTAGTTTTCATTCCGTGGGGACTCCACGAAACTTTCACTGCTCTCCGCACAATATGATGGAACTTTCCCGTAGAGATGAAAAGCATTGATTTGAAATACCACCGGACCCAAAGTCGAGTAGCTGGTCAACTAGGAGGGTTACTTTCATTTCCGCCGCAAGATCGTTTCGCAAATCAAGTGCACATTGTGGAGAAGGTCACTGGAAAAATGTCTGCTTCGCTATACTGCATTTGCCTGCTTCGAGGTCACCTTTAGTAGAGACACTAAGAAATTCACTGACGATTTCCTGAGAATTCAACTCTCAACCAACCATTCATTCGTGAGAAATCGGTGCAGGGTTAGCGAAGATTCCATGTTTGCATAATCACCGACCGTACAATACTATGGTGTTCGTATCGAAAAAAGATATTCAATCACTATTTTTAGATATTTCGATCAAAATCGGATGAATTTGCCAGTTGCAAGAAAATATAGAACGAGAAGGTAGATAGACTAATACAGATACGACTACATTTTTTTGAAAAGTTGTTAATTTTGTTGGGAGCTACAGTTTGTAATAACATTCTAGTAATAACAAATTCATGTATTGTTTATCAAAATCAATGTACCTAACGAAGAAAAAATTTCCCGCCTATTCTTAGTTTGATTTTAACCCCTCCATCCCTTAATTATGTGGCCTATTAACGAAGCTTCCAGAAGTACTGATTTCGTGTAAGTATGTACGCAACTCAGAAAAATGGAACTCGGGCGATGCGGAATGTTATCTCAACTTAAATTCCAGAGAGACGATAGATACAGTGGCAGGCAGACACTTGCGCATATATATATATATTCGTGAAGATATGTTTTCAGTTCGAGCCCAGAACACTGTATTAGTGCAGTTCCAGTGATACATTACTAGATCAATTACACAACACACCTGGCTTTCAGGGCCTTCCGGATGTAAATTTGACATCCATAAGAAATAGCCATCTTAATCCAATGTATTAAAGGTTGAATAGTTGAATAATGCTAAACAATGCCGAATATAGATGAATTTTCGCAAAGTTGACCGCAATGATGATGACAAACGGTTATTGGAACTAGAATTATGAATGGCTTACCGCGACTTTGAAACTGGAAGAGTTGATATGACGTGAATAGTGATTCTTAACAACTTACCTGAAACCAGAAACAGCAAGTTAATACAAGGAATCATATACTTATAAGTAGGAATGGAGAAGATGGGTTAGTATACGAGTATAAGAACGTAGGATGAAATCACAACACTTCAATGGAAAACTTGAGTTCTGAGAAAAGTAATTACTACGTCCGTTTCTACTTATATTATAGCGTATAACATAACAGGAATATTATTTTAGAGTTTACAAGGTGAAATCAAGTAACAGTCGGGTATGCTCAAACATGAATCATCAAAGGGTTCATAAAACAAACAACAACTTTATTTAAAACAATAAAGCGAGCTGTCTTATTTAGCGATGACTTAAGACATAGACTACCGATCACCGATCCACCCAAGATGATTACCACTTCAGTATTTCAAAATATCTTCTCCTTATGGGTTATTAGGGGTATTTTCTTTTATTAAGACTCCGTTTCTTCTGTCCATACAGAAAATATTGGATAATACCAATCATGTCTCTTAATACTTTATGGCTCATTGAAATCACCGACGATTTTGGGATATTATGCCGCTTTCAAAACAACTTGAAGTATGAATTTTTTGATTTAAGTTGTGTTGAAATTAATTTCAAGTTTTCTAGTAACGTGAATTATATCCAAGTATTTAGCTTAAAACGTCCCAAATGGTTTGAAAAAGACAGTATATTGTCAGACATGTTTTACTGAGGGATTTAATTACTATGCACAGACTTTGGAGGAAGGTGGACAAGGCATACGCCCCTTTCCCTGCTCATTACTGCATGCCAGAGGGGATTGGAGTGAATTATGCGAAGGGTTATGGCTTGACTTAGCGACTGATGAATAGTGCCTGGAATAGGTTTCGCCATCGGTTACCACTTCAACTTATCGCTTCAGATTTTCGAATTCAAAACTTTATAGGTATTTGACACAAATGTGGTGATTTTAATTTAATGTTGAAAAATTGAAACCTCTAAAAAAAATCCCTTGCCTGTTTAACTAAATTTCCAGACTTTTCCAGGTCGTATGGCTAACATTTTGGGTCACATAAAATCTGTGTTCACTCTGGCCTTCGCCTTCGGTTCATGTCACGTTCAAATAAGCATGCGCATAAATTTAGGAAGTTGGTTGTACGTGTTGCCAAAGTGCAAGAATAATCTTCAGTTCAATTCCAATTCAATTGTGGGAGTCCAATCCAGTCGGGAGGGCCGGTGACTTAGGTACGTATTTGCGTGATTGTGCCCCCGTCCAATCTCTCCACAACAAACAACATCTTGTTTTGTGTTCGTGGATGCCAAAGTGGTTGCTCGGTTAGGGTGGGGGTTGCACTACTCCAATCATATTACGCTCCAACTACTAACTGCACAAATCAACTGAACTGCCCTGGCAATGTGCATCAATCGAACGCAAACAAAAAATTTCCCAATTAGCACATTCAAACAATAATCGATTCGAAAAATAACGACATCTATTCAACAACAATAAAAAAAAACCAATTTAAAGACAGAAAGGCCTTCTTTTTCTCGTAAAATCTTGTTACAATTTGAACTGTCCAAATAAGAAACGTTGCTAAGGTAGATATAGACTCATGAAAGTGATACATGATACGTCGCTGCCAATTGCCTTAGATCCTGCGGTAAGATTTCAATCTTTTGAGCGTGTTATTGGTAAACGAGGTTTGTCGCTTGAGAAAATCAGCAACCGTTTCTACAACTTAGTGTTGAGTAATGGACACGAACAAACTTGAGCATTGTTCTCCACGTTGAATGAGAATGCACAACTAGATACGTTTAGCGCTATGCTGCAGATACCGTACTAAGCCAGCGGTAAGAAACATACGCGGAAGGCGAGATATAATGCGATAGATTGTGAGCATCACGCACCGAAAGCCGTCTTAATTATTATGGTTGAGCGGAGCGTGAAATTTGAGTGTAAAACTTCGGACGACCTTGCGCGTCCTTCCTGCAGAGCGAAGAACATGGACGTCACAGCAGACAACGTTTCGTGACGAAGGGCCAAGTTCAGCCCAAGGAGACATCTTTATTGCGGCGGTCACGATGACCCGAAGTCAACGAACTGAATCGCCCAACTTTCTGCCCCTCACTACACCAACTGGGTAATATAATATGACAGAGCAGCACTTCAAATCGAATGGCGTAGTAAGGTAGCAAGTTATAATACATAAGGTATCCTTCATGCTCAGAGCTATGGCATTAAAACATATTCTGCATAAATCACTGGAATCACTCACGATTTACTGCATTCCTGTTTTGTAGTATTATGCACAACAAAGCTGTTATAGTACAACTCATGTGCCCTGCAAATTATTCTACTTTGACTTGGCTTGCATTTGTCTTTATCAGTTTGTGTATGTATGTCTATCTCTTTTGTGTCCCTGGACTTCTTAGAAACCCAGAATATGCAGTACAGTTTTTTGTGCCTGTTGTGGTTCGATTCTGCGATAGTATTTTCCAATTCCCTCTAGGTACTTTGCCCTAACCAAGTAAATAAAAGGACACCCTGAAACTCACGGGTCCGTAGAGTGCAAAGGGCAGCCCCAGGAACTTCTCAACTCAACCAACTCTATAAGACAAGGTACTAAGTTACCATCCGGAATTACAAGGCTCCATACGGGTAGTGTGAAGAAGGTTCCGTTAATTAAAATTTTAAAGCTTGGAAGTTCGAATATAGAATTTACAATGCCCTGCAGAACGGCTCGACTCGCATTTTTGTAGACCCTGGCAGCTGGAGGGAGAAAGACAAATATTTTGGTGAGCGGAAGGGGAAGGTGTAGGTCACTTGAATTCTCGCTCATAACAGCCGTTTATGGATCTTCTGGATCGTGTGGTGCCAAGCCGACTTGAGTTTCGTATTTATTTGGAAAATCTATAAGATGATATTACAATGTTGTTCGCGCACAACAATGCTAACCGACACGGTTAGGCCGCAATATGATTGTCGACGTTGAACAAAACACTTCAAATATACATATTTGGTATGGATTTATTTATTGTTGAGACGACTTTTGGAGAGATCTGATTCAAAGTAACAACGATATCCGATGGTACCTCACAAATGCGTGTTAGGTATTACAGTGTGAGATATTTTTAGGGTTACTGACGAATAGTTTAAGCATGTACAATGCTTCCTAAAAATATTGATCAAGCATCCATTTTATGTTTGCAAAATTTGTACATTCACTTGTGAGGTTCCTACAATACCAGGTAAGTATTTATAAAAAGTAAATTCTACTTTTTTCAAACTTCATTCACTGATATAATATATAGATATATTTTGGCACAGAAGTACGGTGAACGTTTGGAATAAGTGTCCAGATTACATGGAAAAACTCATGTTAATATTTTGGCTTTTGTCTTTATCAAATTATATAGGAGTACGTAAAAGTGAAGAGAGCCCTCGCCCTCCTATCAGATTGTGGCGAGTTACCGCGGCAGAGGTGGTGGTTGCCATTTTCTTTATTGTGAGGGTGGTTTTCAAATTGGAAAGGGTGGTTGAGGGAAAAAATTGAAGGGCGAAAAGGATTGAGATGGATTGTGTGGATTTTTGGGAGTATGAAAATGGGAATAGTTTGATGTAAGTGAGGTTGGTGGTGAGACGCTAAAATATATTGCTCATGCTTCGCGATTCACAGCCTTGTTGACAATCCCCCCTCCCCTCTCCGTCCAACACTTAATACTCTTGTGGAGTGCGAACAGCTCGCCTAGTGCTCCTGTCATTATATTCACTGAACTGTGTCATCGAAATTGAAGAAAAACGACCCATTTACTCTGAGATTTAGATGGTGATTTAATAATTATTTATTCTTTTATATAATAATTAATCTTCAATACCTTCGGGGTTGATTAAATGTCATCCCAGGATTTCAGGAACGACCCTAATGGTTTTTTTTTTTTTGCCAAATTTGTACTCTGTAGGTACAGTAGTTTTGAAGAATAGTTTTCTCTCGATTTTTGGAGTTTTTGTATTTTGAAAGGGATTAAACATCATTTTTTATGGTCGATTAGGTACCAAGGTTTATTACGGAAGATTATAAACCCAAATATCCTTGTAAGAAAAGGGTAACCCTCCACTTGGAAAAATGTGCATATGTTTATATCAACATAAAATGCGTTTATTAATTTATTTGAAACAAAGAAAAATTCAATAAAGTGAGTTACCATTGCTAGGACACCGCTAGAAACGAAATGGAACTGACGAAATAGCAATAACCCCTCTCAAAGATAGTTTTCAAACACCGACTTTTCAAACATCCCAACCCTTAAATTTCAACCCTTGGCTGAAGACGATGTGAAATTTCAAGCCCATCGATAACTGATATGTGGTTTTTGAGTCGTATTTCGAAAACGTTTGTACAATTTGATGAGAGAAAAACACCGAAGTTTTGAAACTCATGTAGCTTCAAAAGCGTACTTACCGAAAAATTTTGACAGAGGAAAATTTTTAACGAAGGTTCATTATTTAAATAGTAAGCTAATGTGATAATATTATGTTTAAAACTCGTATCAGATGTGTTCCAGGGATTCTATGAATGCCGTAAAACTCACTGTTCCATAATAATTTCTTGAAGGTTCAAGTTTCAGCGATTAAATTTCTGATCGAAAACGCCATTCTTTAATATTTATTTAAAGCTGAATTAAGTAAATGCAGACAAAACATTTACCATCGACTATACCGCGAATATCAGTTAATCATTCTATTAACATTAGAGCAGACCAAATTTATTGTGAAACAATGTGCCTCAATTAGAAATTAGGAAGTTGCGAACCAACACATCGACCGTGTAGTCAACTTTTACTTTCATAATAGCCTTCTTATCATGCTAATGGCTTCAAGGTTGAAACGCTCCGTTTCAGCAATTAATTTATAAACCGATCTTGCCTTGAAAGCTGATGATCCGTTCCGCCCGTTTTCAAGGGATCGAATATTATTTAATCAACGACCAAGCCATTAATAATACAGGTACAATGATTCAAGCGAGGGATGATAGCTACTTAAGACCATCCTAGTGATTATCGAGTTCCCTCAACCACGCTTAAGTCATCACGAGTAGAAACTAGGTGCTAACCACCGATCTGTCGACAAAAAGCGTTAAACGCATGCGTCAGAGAAAATAGAAGTGAATAGATGCTTTTTTTGGGGGGATTTAGAATAATTCTAGTTGCTTCACGAGATGGAAATTCCTTGGAGTCATAAGTATCAATCCATAATTTTTATCAAATGGATAATTAAATTTAGAAATCAGGTTTTTAAATACATGAGCAATAACGAATTGAAAAGAACTCGACACTAAATTTCGTTTGTTGGTCAAAAATCCTAAAAGGTGAATTATCTGTGCGGGTACAGCATCCAGATGGGCAAGGAGCAGCTTGAGATTAATGGGACAGTAGTCGGATGGCTACAATACAAATGGTTTAGAACAGGAGACTGTTAATGCTAAAGACCAAGTTGGCACATAAGTTCTAGTTGCATGCCAAACTTATTATTTATGGCCATTGAATTGGGTTTTTACTGAAGCATTAAGTAGCCGAGTAAAAGCAATAGACGAGGTTTCATAGAAGGTACAGACTATAAATAATATTTCAACGGAGTGAAGAACTAAACCATTCGTAGCACACTGAACATCGACCCGAACAAAAACACTTAAGAAAACATATGCCAAGATGACCGTTCCACAAAGACAAAGAACACAAGAGGATGAACGTAGAAAGTAGGCACACGAAGCTGCAGGTTCCAGGCGACAAACGAACTGCGGTCCACCAGCTGGCAGATCGGCATTCTACAGAAACTTAATACCTAAGGATATATGTGAAGTAAGTCTACAAGAATAAGTAGGTAAGTTTGAGAATTATATATACACTGAGAGAAAAATGAGCCTAAAACACTGCATTAAAGCCTCGCAATTGAGTTTTTTAAGGAAAAAAAACTAGATTGACGGCTAAAATCACTCGATCGACGGTTAAAAAAACTCGATCGCGGAATATTCTATGTAGTTTTTTAACCTCGGAATTCAATGGAGTCCTCCGTAGCACGTCTATCGAGTTTTTTGTGGCTGCCAATCGACTTTTCCTAGCATCCGGATAGGGTTTTCCTAACAACGTCAATCGAGTAACCTAATGTTTCCCATCGTGTTTTCTTTGTTCCCCTATGGGGTTTTGTTAACAACGCCAATAGAGTTTTCATAATTTCCTCATCTGGTTTTCTTAACCTTCCCATCGAGTAATGTGTAGGCTGCAATCAACTTTTTCCTGCTTCCTAATAGGGTTTTCTTAACAATTCTGATTGAGTTTTCACACTTTCCTAATCGAGTTTTCTGTCATCTGGGATCGACTTATTTTAGCTGGTCGATCGCGTTTTTATAAGACTACGATCGACTTTCGTAGCTGACGGATCGAGTTTTCTGTAGACCTTCCATCGGGTTACGCTAACGCCCCATCAGGTTTTTCCAAGCCCGTCAATCGACTTTATCAAGTCCTCCGATCGAGTTTCTTCTTGCCGGTCCCGCTATTTGGTACCCGATTGGGTAAAACCTCTTGTGGAAGTCGTTCGCCATTTCAAACGAGTTTTCTGGTACCCCGAACCAGGAATTTCCAGAAAATTCGTTTGAAATAGTAAACGAGTTCCACAAGACGTGTCACCGGATCGGTTTCCAAAAACGGGTACCGAATAGGGGGGCCGGGATAAAGAAAATCGGATCGGACGGCTTGAAAAATGTTCACGGTTACAGGCAGGAAAAATTTCTTCGTGATTCTCAGCGTAGCCCAAAGGAGGCCTAGAATGCCCGATGCGGTGAGCTGAAAGAAGAAGAAAAAGGCAAATATCAGACGTAGGACGCTGTTACCCAGCATGGCTTTCCAGCACTTTTTGCTGTTCACTTTTTTCCCTTGTTCAAATTATCAACCTCATAAAAATAATGTAATATAATATATTATGTAATGTAATGTCGCAAGAAGGAGAGGGTAAATAGTTTGGAATCATTGAGTAAGCTTCAAAAATAGATTGTATTAACAACAATGATGTGATATGTACAAAAGTATCAGATAGTATAAATTCTATACTATTGAATTACTATAGAAATATATACAAGTCGTATATTAATTAATGGACGGCCCGAATCCCTAAGTTATAATTATTATTGAGACGTTCGTCACAGAGAGTTCCAATGCATATTATTTAGATTGTCATAAATAAATAAATAAATATATTTAGAGGCTATTACGCATGAAGACATAATAGTTGTAGTCCAACGCCCTTGCGAGCGTGTTAGAAAACACATATCTTCTGTCGGAGAGCTTGTGATAGGAAAAGGAAGAGAGGGGGTCGACAGCGTATGCCATGTAGTGCGGAGAAAACATGTTCGTTTCGTAATCCTGGCCCTTGAAGTAGGTTTCGTTAGTTACTTTGTCAAAATACATGCTAACGATTTTCGAAAAAACAGGCAACCCCTCATCTCCAAGAGCCACGCCAACAATGTAATCTGGTACAACTTTGATGCCGTAATGAGTCGTGACCATATTAATGGAGAACAAAGCAGAGGAATCTAAACCAAGAGCCGAAGTAAACTTAACAAATGCGCTGTTGTCTGTAATAATGGAACATTTCCCAGTTTCGTCAGCCGGCTGGGAAAAGGCGTACTTACTGATCAGGTAAAAGCCGACGAGAATTTCGGAGCCGCCGTTACAATGTCTTCCCGCCAACACTCCTCGAATGGCCGCCACAAAGCGCCGTCAACGCAAACCACCCTTTTCACATTTCACCTTTTCCAATCCCGACAAATGGTTCTGCATTAATTACTAAACACTTCACTGAACACTAGGGACTGCTGTATGGGCACTAAGAACTGTTTTTTGTACGTTAAATAATCAATTATCGCGGGGCTGATCAGTCCTCGTCAATCGGCACACTGCGTCTATGGTGGATTCTCCCCACCCGCATAATCAGCCACAGAAAACTCGATCGGATGCCTAAAAAAGTAGATGAGAAAAGTAAAACACACGATGGAACGTTAGAAAAACTCGATTGGATTTTGAAAAAGTCGATAGATTCCGATCGGGTTTTGTTAAATCGGGGTTTGTTTTTTTGCCTTCCTCATCCCCACTCCTCCTCCGTTTCCCCAAACCCATTACGCCCCTATCAAAACACTAGAGTCTGGGGAAAGGACGTCCTGTCGAACACCAGCGCTGCCTGTCGGGAAGTGGAGGGACTTTCTCCCACCATAATCTCCCCCAGTCTTAAAACCAGTTAGTTTGTCCAAGTTACTCCTCGAGGTGAAATGCAATATTTTGAGTTTTACCTTCAATTCAGCTGAATAAAATTCGCACAAAACATTTACATTTTACATGTTTAGAGTTCAATTTATAATTCATCTTTTTTACATGCTAATAAAGTTTATTTAAGTTTCAAGGGAAGATGTTGAGGAACTCATTTCGATACCTAATCACTTACCTAAATTTATTTCATTGATGTAATCGATTATGACCTATTGATCTAACGTTTCCAAATCTCAACTGGAATTCTCTTTGACGAATATAAGATTTCATTGATATTCGACGTGCTAGAATCCCTAAAGATGATGGTAGTTTATTCATTGTACCTATTGATTAGTCGGCCGTGGTCTTCTTTTATTTTGGTTAAATTCAAGGTCATTCGATTTGCAATTATGTTCTCTAAATTCAATTATTCCTTCCACTCCGTTACATAACTCGATCGCCCCATCATGAAAATCCGATCGATTAGCCAAGGTGGTTCTCATAAGACTATAGCAATATAGCAACTCGTTTGAAGAATGGAAAAAGTACATGGACTCCTCTAACGTGTTCCTCTTAATTCACCCCATCACACTACTCGATCGCCAAATCATGAAAATCCGATCCATCAACCAAGGTGGTTCTCATAAGGCTATATAAACTCGTTTGAAGACAGGGAAAAGTCGATCGTCAAATAGAAAAACTCTTTCACCACATCAAACGGGTCTGTGTAAGCAACAGACACACGTTTGGAGGAGTACAAATACTCGATGGACGGTAACATAATTACATTGGAATTAAGAAAACCCCATCACCGCCTGACATTACTCGATGGGAGACAGATTTAGGAAACTCGATCAAACTTCTTGTTGCGAAAACACGATCCACTGATACCTCTACTCGATGGACCATTAACAAAACTCCATCAGCTCTTAGCAACATTCGATAGAATGATGCAGTTACTCGATAGAAGTCGATCGTTTTTAACTAAAACAGATTGATGTTTATACAAACTCCATTGGTTTTAGCTAAACTCCATCGGTTTTTTGCTCTGATCGACTTTCCATAAGCACATTTTTCTCTCAGTGTATATTTATTTTTGTGTGTGTGAGCATAGCAGGAGTAGGGAGACAAAGATTTTTCTTTTTTTTTGCAACAAACTTATCTTTTCGTCGCTTGTATAAAGCGCATTGAAATGCCCAGGGATCTTGTAATTGAATATGAGAGCGAAATCGCTTTGTCCTTGCAAGTTCATGCTTTGAACAGGCATAAATTATCTAACCTTCACGGTTAGAAAACTGATCAAGAGTAGCCTCCTCCGCCGCAAATCCGGGTTCTCCCGCCAGCCAAGAACACCCGATTCGAGGAGTGCGTCATACTCGAACGATCATGTGAGCCTCCCGGATCAAAATTTCAGCAGAATCATTCAACCTTTGAACCACATTTCAGGATTGGATTACATCGCATTCGGATCGAAAACCACTATTCAAGAGCGAACGTTAAATTCTATTAATGACCATTCCTAACATCTTTCAACTATTCAGTTCCACACAAATGATAGCTCGTTACTGATTAATAAGATATCTCAGAGGTGAATTATTATAATTAGATTGTATTTAGTTATTCCCTACAAACATCGTTACACTGGTTGCGCCAAATGATTTTCTCAGTTTATTTTCGCTTATCAGAAGAAGATGCGAGATACATAACTACTTCATATAAATAGGTAACGCACAGCGGGGATAGTAAGAAGGTGTTTTAAATTTATTATTTACTGGCTAAATCAGTACCTCGTAACTTGGGGTTAGCGTGATCTGTGATTTCTTACAAGGAACGGAGGCCTATACGAGCACCGAAACAACGAACCTGTGTAATTCTTAGCGTTTTCCAAGTCCAGTCCATATACAGAGTGACATGTGATAAAGTACAAAAACTTTGGGAGGTGGTTCCTCACGTCAAATGCAACTAATAGTTCCTTTTAACTATGGTCCGATTCTCAAGTTTAAGGCACTTATTAGGTATATGACGGAGTGATAGTTCATTTTTTCTGGGAAAAAAAAGTTTTCCTTTATAAAAATAATCCTTTCTTCTTAACTATTGGTTCTAATGCTAATACGACTAAATCACTCGCGACGAAGTTGTGAAAACCCATGCCAAAATGGAAGTTAGAGAAGAACGTTGTCAATTTCCACGAAAAAACATGGAATCATGTTTTAGCCCATCGGAAATTAACAAGCGGTTGCAATCATGTTCACAATATCAATAATTGAGAATGATCACCTGTGTGTAAACAATTATTCATATAACCATGCTCATAACTCAGCTTGTTGGCCACGCACTTCGCAGTAGTTAATATAGTATGGTTGGATAAATCGAGAGCTTTTGAACGAATGGTCAACGAATTTTGTGGGATGAAAAACGACGAAGTATCATATCCCTAGCAACGACTCGGTTGTAAGCGGAAATCATCACAATTATTGGCGCTACTTTCATCTCACTTTTCGGCGGGGGATCCATCGCTAAAACATGATTCCATGTTAAAAAAAAAATGTAGAGTTACAGTGGTAAATCGATTTCGACGGGTAGGTTTTACAGTGTTGAATCGATTTCGGCGAGTAGGTCATCATCAGTAACAAACAACTCAATTATTTTCGATACTTACTTTTCACTTATATTCGATGTGGATTAGGCAGTGTATCAACTGTGGGTATTAAGAATTGATACACAGACACAGCCTAGTAGGCTACACCGAACCTAGTTCAAGCTAGTCAAAAACGTGGTTTTGAACTTTTAGCAGTGCTGAATTACACCTTAGAGAATAAGTTGATGATCAACTCTCCTTTGAGAATGGAGAAACAAAAGTTTAAAACGTCGGGGCGAAAATCTTTCCACGGTCGAACCTCAACTGTACACACCCACGCACACGCGAACACCACATACCACATACCCCACACCACACATCACACACACTCCACACCATACCACACCACACACATTCACAGTATGTCTCACAGTTATGAACCAGCTCCTTATTTCCCTCAATATACGGGTTAAAGAAAAAAAGAAATAGGTATACTCCATAATTTTTTGTGAGGAATTGAATCATCACATTTTTGTGCACTGCAAAATCGCACCACCATGCGCAATCAACACCAACTTTGTCATTTCAAATGAGAACTCCTATTTTCTTGATTCTACGCAAAACTTCATGAGAAAATTAGCCTTTTTTTCCTCCAAACTGGAATTCACCATCTCACGTTAGAGAATCTGACCATCGTGAAGAGGAACTTTTTTGTTGCATTTGACATGAGGAACCCGAAGTTTGAGTACTTCATCACCAGCCACTCCATATTGCATAAGTGCGGATTCCACGAAGCTGCAAGTCTCGGCAGCGTCAAATACCTACACAGGTGGATGGAAAGGTGGAAGTAAGTGGGCGGACTTGGGAGTTGGCCCGAAGACTGCGAGAAGAATCCCACGGTAAGCTCTTGGTTTAGCCTCATCAACATCTGCAAACTGAATTAACTCGGAAAGCATCCATTATTAATGTGTCATCACCGAGTGACGAGCGTAGGTCGGGCTCTCTCACTAATGGGCCGAGACGGCCGGACGGGAGACTTAATTCGGCCAAACGCCTCTATCCTGTCACATGTGCTGAATGGATTGCTCCGAATTGAAGTCGTCATTATTTCATTGATGCTGCCCGAGATTCCACACCCTTCCCGCTTAAGGATTCGAGCCAAGGATACCCATATATACAGTGTGTCGCATTTTCGGGAGCACCACCAGCTAGGATTCGATTGTACTACTGATTTGTGACTTTTTTTGGTCTTTTAACAATATTTTTTCATTCACGCTAAATACCACTTTTTTCACTTTCAAGTTTTTTTTTTTTTTTGCGTTTTTGACTTTGTGTCACTAAAACTGTCATAATAACTCCCTGAATTTTCAGTCATAACTCAAGTCTGATTGTACCCTCGAGAAGAGCATAAGATTTCCTATCTCCCTGATGATTTTTAAATTTTTCGTAAAATGGAATGTGAAAAAATGGAAATGTGATAAATAATCCGAAAGTGAAAAATTGGTAAAATTCCGACAATTTTCACTCTTTTCAAAGTTTCCAGATGGAAATTTTCATGTTGTAAGCCTAAAAGTTGCATCACAATACCAGCTTTCCAACGGCGTAGTCAATTTTTACTTTACTTTGTTAATAGGAGGTTTGTTTCCTGAGAAACGTGTTCTTTTTTTCTGTGAAATCGAGGGTTTTCGTGAAAAATGATCCCCTAAGAAAATACTCGCAGATCCTCCAACTCCGTACAACCGAGTTTTATACTTTAAGTAACTAGTTTTACCCTAAAAAAAAAAAAACTAAAAACTAGTTTGCTTAAGTATACAACTTGGTTGTAACGGAGTTGGAGAGATCTGCGGGTGTTACCACTCTATTCAGCGTGAAAAAATACGTATAAACCGGTCCCAAACTAGTATTTTCATGGGGGGTCATTTTTCACGAAAACCCTTGATTTCATAGGGAAAAAAAACACGTTTTTCAGGTAACAAACATACTTTTCTCCTCCTATGAACAAATTAAAATAAAAATTGACTGCACCGTTGGAAAGCTGATATTGTGATTTAACTTTTAGGCTTACAGCATGAAATTTCCATTCGGGAAGTCTCGAGAGACAATCTTTGAAAAAAATTGAAAATTTCCTGAATTTCAAAACTTTTTCACTTATAGATTATTTTTCAGCCATCGATTCCATTTAAAAATTGTAAAAAGTCATTAGGGAGATAGGAAATCTTACGCTCTTTTCAACGGTTTTCCTTATGGTCTTATAATCAGATTTGAGTTTTGAATGTAAATTTACGGAGGTATGACTGTTTTAGTGACACAAAGCCGTAAACGCCAAAAAATTTTAAAAGTGAAAAAGTGGTCTTTAGCTGAATTAAAAAATATATGTTATAAGAAAAAAAAGTCACAAATTAGTAGTAGAATCGAACCCTTACCAGTGGCGCGTCCGAAAGTGCGATACCTTGTATAGTAGGTAACTATGTAGTCTAACGAATGAGAAACGGAGATTATGTTATTTCAGTATGATTCTCGGCATACTTCGTACCACTTCAACATTATTAAAAGAAAAAAAATCTGGGGAAGCGAACTAACAATTGGTTATGGAGATTGTGATGAAAACAAATTTACCTATTTCTATGACGGAACCTGCCACTGCACGGTTGAAGAGGTTGGCGCATAACCCCGCACCCTACATCGATGGTCAGGGGGGTGTTGAATCAGTCTGTACTGAAAACCTGAGCCACCTCTCGTAAAGGACTCAAACTCATACAGCAACTTTTCTGAAGGGTTAATAAACCGAACTGGACCTAGCCTTTCATGAAAATAAATAATTTTTACGTTTTCTCGTGCAATTTTCCCTACCTTTTAAATAGATCACTCGGCCGCAGAGAGCGCCCGGAAGAATGTTTTATGAATGGCTAGTAGAGGTATCCCGGGTGCCAAGCTATTCCGACCGTGCTGAACATAGAAACATGAATGTCTCTTTGGTCATTCGAAAATGATCAAAGGATGAATGTTCAAGGTGTTGACTCCTGACATGACACCCAAAATTCTCAATGACGCTTTTTATTTCAAATTCTTCCATCGTGGGAGTAGAGAAGTTGGGTTCAGAGCCCAAACGATTGATCAGGGCAATATGACATTCGCTCGTTGCACCGGAGCGGTACCTGGGATATTTCATTTTCAATCGAGTCCGAACTAATTATCGGGTCTGTCGCTAGGAGCGGTAGGGGGCGAAGGACATAACAAAAATTGTGGTTGGCCTGACTTTCCCCTTTTGTTGATACCTTGCATCACCTCTTTTCGCTCCACTATTCGTTCCCCTCCATAATCTCAACAATACAGGTCAAAAATGAGAATTATTATAATGTAATATAATGCATAATAATGTATATAATAATAATAATAATAATATTATAATGTAGATTATTAATAAACAATTACAACAAAGAAACACACAAACGGAGAAAAAATTGACAAAACCACAAAAAATACCTTGTGTTTGTCACGAATGCCCTAATAGGCAACAAAAGTATAGCAAATCGGTAAGGTCATTGTTTACGTGCTGCGCTCTATCTCGAGTTTCTCATGTTTAGAGCCCATTTCAGGATCGTGAGTTGGACAACAGACCGATACAAGTGAACATTTGACACACAAGTATTATTTTTCTATGTCCTACATACATAAGCGTTACGCACTGATCAGTACATACTTTGCAGTTCAATACCCGCAAACCAGAGCAAACGTCTTCGGTAGGAAGTTCATATCATCATCTTCCCTACTGAATAACTTAGTCGTGTTTACCAGCATAGATGGTTCAAGTAAACGATCAATCAGAATTTAGGATCACCCCAATTGAAGTTCAGCCTGCTCCAGCGTCTGAAAATGGCTTTCCGATTCATGGGAGTGAAATCTATCAAAATCAAATGAAAAACTACCGGTTCATTTTGAGTTTTTGAGATACGTCTAATGATTTGTTCTAAATTTAAGTCCTTAAATTTTTGGTACTTCTTGGAGTCAATTGAAATAGATGCTGACAATTCAGAAACATTACCAGCCGATTAGTGATTTGGGGGACGTATTTAGTGAATTTTAGTCACTATAACTTAGGTCAATATTTTGAGAATCTATATACCTTGAGACTTAACAAAAGAAATTTTTTCTTCTGTTAGGGGGTAAAAAATTGTTATTTTCTTGGTAGATTACAAAGGTTTATTATTGAAAATGATTCAACACAAGACTAAGTTTCAATTCTAAGCCTCGCAGATTAACTTTGAAAAAGAACTCAACGTTTAGGTTTTAAAAATAAAGATTAGCCAAGAGTCATATTGTTTAAAGACAATAAATAAAATAAAAATCGTAATAACAAAAGATATAAATTAATAAACAAATAGCAAAATAAATTAATAAAATGGCGCCAAGCATGCAGTCCCTTGCATTCACTAATGATTGACTACAGACGCGCTACAGAACTAGATAAAGCATGTCGTGTCGCCCCGAAAATTGAAAAACGTAGTGTCAATCATTAGTGAATGATAGAAAATAAAATTTAAATATTGTGTCCATTTCTGCAAATAAAATCTGTTGTGGTAATTTGTACCAGTGATCTCGAGGTAGGCATTTAGTGATTGAATGAGAACATACCGACAAAAATGCATCAATATTCGCACCACGAATACTTTAGTATGGTTGTAGTATTGAATAAGCCGGAGTGAATGTAGATAAAAAATGATGTGAAAATGGTTATGGCGTATTAGAACGATCGGTGCTATACCTTTGAAATTGGTGATCAGATCATAGTTGTGATTATGCTTACTGATGTAAGGATTAGCAGTTTGTTGAGATACAAGAATAGGACTTTTGACTTTCAATAAGCAGCGACCAGAAAAAAGTTAGGTCTCCCTCCTTTTAAGAATAAATGTGAAAACCCACTTTATAGCAGTCCGGTAAGCGGAGAATTCAGACAATGAACGGTCCATGATTCTTCCGAGAGGAGCATAAAAGCTGAACTTTTTTCTACGGCTTGGATTGTAGAGCTCAAACATACTTCTCCAACAAGCGCATTCGATGCAAATAAAAAGTTTTTCTTCCCTCAATACCCTGGTGGCGAAAGTTGCTAAACCGAAGAAATAAGATATGACGCCGCAATAAACTTTAAACGAAAGAGCGTGCTTCGGAAGTTTGCTTACAGCTAGGGGGAGAATTCCATCGCCCGTTCGGAAAATGAGGAAACGATTTCAAATCTAGTTCGGGGGAAAATGATTTTTCTCCCACCTTCCTTTCAAATGCTGTGATGGCAGAGAAAGAGTACTGATGAAAAGTTGGGATCTAGTCGGTTGTGTGTCAGAAAACATTGTAGGCCGCCTGTCGTCCGTTCCAATCTGAATTTTTACTAACGGATGGACTACTTGATGCCATATATTAGTGAGATGCGAGGTAGCGAGCATCCAGACCTTTGCTACAAACAAAAAAAGTCTGCCGATTTGGGTGGAGATTTGGGAATAGCTTCCTCAATCATTGTAACACGGACGAATAAAAGTATTTGAAGGACAAAGTACGAGTCAAAATGATTGATAAGTCGAAGTTATGAGAAATTAACGTTTGCGCATGCGCACAGTCTATCTACTATAACTCCAACGGCAATGAAATTGACAGGGGAACGTCTAGCAGCTAAACCGCACAATCCTTGAAAACTTCATAAAAATCGGTCCATTAGTCTCGAAGTTTTGTACTTATGTGTTGATCAATTGTAGTTTTGCCCATGCGCTATGTTAGTAGCGCATATAACTCCACCAATATAACTCCACCATATAATATAATATAACTCCATATAATATAACTCCACCAATCGCGATATAATTCATAGGGAATTTTTCTTGAACATATATCTATCTACTCCTTGGGTTTGAACGAAATCGGACTAATAGATTATGAGAAATCAACGTTATGGGATATTCAAATGTGCGAATGCGCACAGGCTATACTGTTGATTCAATATGAAAATTATAGGGGACCGTCTAGGGGCTAACCCGCACGATCCTTGAAAATTTCATCGGAATCGGACTGAAATTTGGTATAGTTTTGGGCGTGACAAGGATTTACCACAGACAGACGGACAGACGTCAGACAGACACGGAACCAAAATTGATCAGCAAGCTCTGAAACGCAAAAAGCAAGTGGAAATTTTGATTTTGGAAGACGAAAATTTTTTCGACTTCAATCACGAACACAAAGCTTCCCTACCTTCTGTAGTGAGGAAGCATAACTGATCTATCGGTGGTTATAGACGAGCTTTCACTAGTTTTGACTAGTTACACAGATCAGTGGTCTGGATGCTTTCTAAATTCGCATCTCAAAAATAGATAACACCAAGTAGGTAGACAACCCCTCAGTAGAAATTTAGGTTAGTTGGGCACGGCATGCGGCCGGGGGCTAGGCGGGATCATGACGAAACATTTCCTCAGAAGAACAGTCGCTCAAAAGTTCGCTGACACAGCCGACCAGATCTAAAAGTTGTATAGAAGTCGAAGGTGATGCCAGACAGTTTCTGTTCAAAAGATCGGTTCGTTAGGAAACCCAAAACTCGAAGATTTTGGTTAAAGGTTGAAAACGTATGTTATTTTAATTAAATCTGAAAATCCAGGTCATACAATCAATAGCCATTACGTGGCCCAAGCTGGAATAATAGAATGAACCAAGTCGAAACTCGGAACGAAATAATGTCCAACCTAGATTCCTTTAAAAGGAAAAGTAGGTACCTACGACAAGTTTCTGTGAAGAACGCTTTTTATTCGCGTGAATGGGAAGAATCCAGCATTTATTTGTTGAACTGGTAGAGTTGGTTGTAATTGCAGTGCAGAAATCGGACAACATAACGGGTAAAACGCCGTACAAACTCAGATCCCCAGATTTTTTTCTGAAAAAGATGATGAACGGAACAATAGGAGAAAACAGTCCAGCCAACAGATGGGTCATCAAGAAGACCGTTACCAACTTCCGAGAACGTCGAAGAAGAGGACGAAACATTAAAGTGCGCCAGGGATGACGAAGGGGAATAGAATCCAGTCACAGGGAAAGACCAGAAGTGATTCCGGGAAGTTTTCATAACGCTCAGGTTACCCAACTTCAAAAATTGAAACCCTAAATTATCATATTTCGATGGTTTAGAAGGAGGTATAGGGAAAATTTCGATCAGCCCCAAATCATCTGAGTACACCGATTTTTGAAATAGATATTCACGGAGTTAATTCATAAATTTTTTACTTTTGAATCTTGCACGATAAGTGATCGGATCATGAAAATGTTGATGGCGTCCAATCCTAGCGATGCTCCCATGTAACAGGTCAAAGTTCCCTTTTTGAAAATTCTGGTAGCACGAAAGGGTCCTGGGTATACGTAATTTTATAAATAACAACAATTTATTATACAAGCACCATTAACATTTTTGGTACCAGAGACATTTTAAAACCCATGAAAAGTCCTGGTAAGTATTATCTTATCAAAATCCATTCTGTAAGAACAATGATTAGAAGCAACCGAATAGAAAAAATGAAAATATATAATTTACCTTCAATACATTACACATTGCAGATACACCTCCCATTTTTGGTGAATCGTGATGGACCTCAAAGCAACCGCTTCGAGACCTAACCAACTATCCGGTGCTTACGAAATCGTCCCTATTAGATCTTGAATGCATTAATACATTCCATGGAATGTTTGCTTGCGCAAGTACATTATACATGCTCCTTTTGACAGTCTTCATCCGGTTTTGATGACATTTAAAAGGAATGTGCGGGTTCGGCAGTAGAAGTCCGCTACCAATTTAATTTTTCTCACATCAATACTTCATTCTGCGCAAGCGCAAAAGTCATCGTCTCGTTTCATTTTCTCGTTTCTTAATTGAACGATTTTGACGTTTCACACTACCCCTTTCTTTAATTACTATTTTCCGCTGTGGAGCTATTTAAAATCATTTCAATGATTTATACATTCACGTCAAGGATACGAGGAAACGACGTGCCACACCCAACTTGGCAGAAGTTATTTCCTGATAATTTGATCAGTTTTTCTTTTAATAATTTCAATCTACGCAGAAATATTAAATTCTTTTCAACTTTCTTTTACACATAAGTAAAAACGTGTCATAGCATACTGATATTCTTTGATGGAGTTCGGATATAATTCGCATATCGATCATGTCGTTTCATTTCACGAGTTTCGCATTCAAGGAAGAGCCGGTTTCTTTGCATACCAGTCTCAATCAGAGTTGAAAGTACTCAAGTACTTATTTCAATTACTATCGTTAGAACTTAAATTTTCCACTTCAGAGGCATGTTGATGAAAGGGGCATAATGGAATTAGTGATTCAACAGCTTCAAGTAGGCCTACTTGCCAAGAAGTACAATTACTTTACCTGTTTCGACTTTTCGTACGAGTACTTGTAATCACAAGGACAAGTACAAGGACCTACTTGTATTCGTCGGGGTCATGTTTCAATTACAATTACTTGTACGTGCGCTTGTACAATTACAAGTACTTGTACTTGTAAATGTAATTCAAGAACAGAAAGAACATTACAATTTTTTGTTGAAAATCAAAAATATTCCGCATAGGAACGTCTTTCCGTTTCCGAATGAAATCTATCGGAGCCTTACCTTTTCTCAAAATTAAAGTTCAAGTCACGAGAAAGCTCCCTAAAATCAAATTTTGAAGAATCTAAATAGCTCATCTTTTCCTTCAAGAATGCAACGCTTACCACCGACTTGCTCATCGTCAGAAATTTAGTGATTACCGACATATTTTCAAGATTTGAGAGGGAAAGGGGTGGTACTTGTGTTGCCTAAAGCACAAGTACAATTACAAGTAGTTGTACTTGAAATTGGCAAGTACTTTTACTTGTACTTGTCTTGGCTATTCAATTAAAAAGTACTTGTGATTGTACTTGCCACTGAAATTATAAGCACAAGTACTTTTGAGGACTTGTACTTGCCATTATTTTTTAATTACTTGTACTCGTACTTTGTACTTGCAAGTACGATTCGGTTAACACTGTCTCAATAAGCCGGTTCTGATCATCTTCCGGCTCACCGCGCTGGCTCGTGTTCAGCTTGAGGGACTGGGATTTCTCTCGGGTGCTTTGACACTCGTGCGGCTCTTCGATGCGCTGGGAAGAGATAGCTCTCTGCCATGCCAACCCTTTGATCGCATGTAGCACGGAATCCCCCGTGGCAGATTGTGCATGTCTCTACCTTTTGTTCTGTGTGCTAGGAGGCTTCGTCTTATGCCATTTTCGGTACAGGCTGGTTCGGTCGATTGGACGACTTGGCACAAATCACTTCCCATTCAGGAAATCGTGATTAGTTTTCCACAAAAAACCGATGACGTCACCGAATTACCCGGCAATAGATGAAGATGGCGATGTCTATCTCAAAACTTCTAATCCTTCCTTTCATGAAATTAATCACGCGAGGTGTAGAAAGAGTACCAACATTTGCTTACTTATCAGAGGCATAGAGGGAAACTGTGTTACTCGCTCGCAGATTACCAATGGATTGATTTTTCATTTTATCTTTTCAGCGATTTTGTGAATTGTTTTCATATTTTTCATTCGACTCCTTTGTCATAGTAGATTTTGTTGAGTTTGGGGAAAACTTGCATGATGATCGCTACAATATACTTCTCCAAATTTACGTATTTTCCCCTGTGAAGTTGGGTGTAGTATCTAGGGGTTGTGAAATCTTCTTGATCAATTTTATACGAAACGCAGTTAATTACTATGCAAAGCTTTTTCAATGAACTTATTACGTAACCGTCTGCATTAGATCAGCTGGTTACTAGGATTTATCAGCTAGCATCCGTGCTCTTATCCCTGAATATGTGATCGAAATCTTGCAAAGATTGAGCGGGTAATGCGTGATACAAATGTCACTGTTATCTCAACGATTTCCATTTACCCAAATAGTGAACAGAAGAATTTTCTAAGATCTATTTTGGAATCTATGCAACTTGAAACGTATGTTACATTTTTCCTCATACTAAGGTGCCAATTTAGAAATAATAAACCGAAATTAGCACAAAGTGAAGCTTTAAAATATTTATTTCCCGGATTTTTCTCCATGGAAATCGTTTTGAAAATTGGTCATACTTCAAAAAGTGTACTAAACAAATCACTAAAAATGGCAAATAAAAATTACGAATAACTTTGAATTAATATTTTTTAGCAGAATTTTACTCAAATACCTACCTAGAGCTTATAACAACTAAAAACTTGAGTATTCAAAAAATGGATACCAACAATTATGCTGAATATTTTACTTAAATTTCATTAATATGCGCTTCGAGAATTGAGAAAAATTGCATAACAATCTGAAAATACTAAATGTTATTTTGAATAGCAGATTATTATTTAGAGTAAGTTTTTTTGCCATAAAATTGATGGTTAAGAATTGCTTTACTCGCTAAGCCCAGTGTTCAAATTATAAAACAAGTTAATACAATTATGACACGATCATTTACGAAAATTCGCTCATATGGTCAAGCGGCAACTGGAACTTTTGTGTTTCACAGCATTCATTATTGAATATGTGTTTGTTTTGATAAAAACTTCTCAAATGATCAGAAACTGTGAGAATTGGGTTCTTTATGAATCGTGATTCCATCAGGATTGGGGCAACGTTACGTTCTACGCATGCGCTAATTTCGAATCAGAGTCTCCATAATTCCCCTCATTTTCAACCAAAAGCAAAGAAAGTTTCAGAAATTGTGTGTTTCAGCCTCTAAATGTCTCCAAATTATTTTAGTCGTATTCAATACATGCGTATGTTATTGCACAAATTTTAATAATCTAAATACTACTTAAACATTAGTTATTGCATTTGATGAAATTCTCAAATCGGGGTAATTAATAGAAAAGGAATTTATTTATTTGTAGAACGGGCAAAAGGCCAATTATATGTCTTTTAAAAATCCACGGCACGTTATAACAATAGAATTATAGATTTCATTTTTGCTTATCAAAGGATATCCGTCGCACTTGCATGTAGGTGGAATCTTTAACACTACCATTTTCCTTCATTGTCGTCAAAATTATTGTTAACTTCCGTAGAAGACCTAAGATGTCGATGCGTTTCCCACATACTGTGAGTGTTGTGCTATAGATTATCCTGTTATTTATGTTATAATTTTATTGACGATAGCATTTGCTTCAGCCAATGAGAAGACATTACTACACATAAGGGTGCAGAGTCGAAAGTGTTAAATTCGGGGAGCCTTGATGACTGTCAGATCAGCCAGCTTAAAAAAGTTCAAATCATATTTTTGTGCTTGCGTTCTTACGTAATCATAATCATTTTGTCTCAAAATCATATTTCCGTCCAAAGGTTGAATATGGCTCTCGTTTAGTATTCCAAGTGTTTGTTCTATATCTGGCTAAACCGAATTAAAGGCTTTAAATTAAAATATTTTCTACGAAAATTTGCTAATTATTTAATTATGAAGAAAATGTAAGTTAGTGAAGAACGTTGTCCATTTCCGCGAAAAATAATGAATTATTTAACAAATAAGTTATTTTTCGCTACTGTTGATGACGTAACCGTCGAAAGCGGTTCAACATTTTAACTCTATTTTTTCTTGGGAATAGACAACGTTCTTCACTATCTTCCGTTTTTTTCAGTGACGATCTAACTCAGAATTTCCGACAATTTCCTTAGAATATTATATGTTTTGTAATTAGTTTCAAACCAGCTGAATATGCAACGTAGTGGTTATGTAACTCAGGCCTAACAATTGATGCGTTGTTCAACATAGTTCCTTGAACAACTGTTGCGCCGCATATTTCACTATCTCGTTTTGCTGTCACCACAAATCAAAGTCGATTTCTCTGAAGAATCATGGCCCACCATAGTTTCCACTCCTTGCCGAGCCCTTACCTTCCTTCAGAATCTCCGATCACGTTCTGCTCATTGATTTAAAAGCCGGTCGCCGAAGAGCCCAGCCGCGTCTCGCCGAAAGATAAACAGGGTGATTCGTGGGCGGGGTCCAGCCTGGCTTTTACTTTCGAAGCTAAATCCTGAAATGGAAAGGGAAGTCTTATTGATATGTCTGCAGGCGTAGTAACCTCCTTCCTCGTTCGTTTGTAAGAGAAAGGCCTCTGTTACCATAAACAGGAATACAGTGGTCCCAAACGGCGGAAGAGGGCTAAGACAGTTGGGAGAAAGTGACCTTGTAGCTTTCCTGCACAGTTTAGCGGGGTCGCAACCTTTCTCAGTGCTGGAGACTTACCTTTTGTGTGCTTTGCTGCACATGGTCAGTTGGCTTTCATGCTCATATTAAAACCCAAGGTGTTGTTGACCTTATGCCCTCAATAAACTACAGGCTCCTCATCGTACCTTTTCCCCCCATGGCTGCTAGAATAATAATAAGGTAATGCATTCAAAGTTTTCCTTACTCGTATTTACCACACCCGTTTTTGTTACATGGTTAGGTAAAATGGCGAGGTCTTACGGTACAGGTCAGGTACTATGGATGCGTATTCTGACGAACTTTTGGTCTGTCAGATTCTCCCAAGCATTTAGATGCGAGTAGTTACATTGGCAGCGACCAATTCGTACAAACACTTGCGCGATCGGTAGTACAATTTAAGCCACCAAAGTGATCGTTTTTCTCGTCCGAAGTGACGTCACGCCAAGGAATGTAAACTCTGAGGAATGATAGTTACCGCCGTTTGAATGATGTTAGTCGCCGTTTTTTGTTCCGTATTTTTGTGTACTCGTACTTATCCCGTTGCCATGGGTGTTATTCTCATTTTCGGTTTATTATTTTTAATAATGAACCATTGCAATTTGTTGGTTTACGTAGATGCGTAGAAACCAAAAATCAAATTTAAAAAAAAAAAAAATTCCGTCCGTCCGTCGTCCGAAGCTTTTTTCAAAAAGTATTGGACCAAACATTAAGAAATTTGGCTTAAAAATCATTTATCGGCCGGGGATGTGCCAGTATCATCGGCATCGCGTTCGATCAATACTTGAGGGTAGAACTTAAGGGCTGAAATATTCAAAAATCGAATCACTTGAAATCTTTCTATGTAACAGTAATGATTTTTTTTTTTTTTAGTTTCATTTACAGGTATCCGCCCAAAGAATCGAACGAAACCACCCCGGTCGCTAGCGTTTATTTTTTATTTTTATTTTTTATTTATTTATTTTTTTTTTTTTTTAAATAAAGGAAGGGGGAGTGAATCATAACCAGCAAAACATATCAAAAATCGGCTTGAAAACTATGACAATAATTTAACCAGCTGATAATATGATTCCAATGGAATTCTGACGTCCCGAAATCGAGTTTAATTTAACTTCTGTATTCCATTGGGCTAGTGAAGCGTAGGTAGGTAATCACCTACTTCAATATTATATTAATTTATTAAATTATTGATTAGTAAATACATAAGAATTACTCTTAATTACATTACTATTTGTATTCCACCGACAGAAGGTTCATTACTTCCAAGTATACCAAGGTCTGAAGTTTTGGCCAATTTTCTAAGAAAATTAAGCTATTGCAATTAATCCAACATTTCCATCATGGAATTTCGTTTCGAAAACCCCACAGTCGTTTGTTTTGATCAATTCATTCAAGGTTTCTCTTAGTCATCACCATTGATAAATAATCTAGTCCCAAAGGCATGCCACGAACTAAGAGTTAACGATTGAAAAATAAACATGTAAACAATATTGACATAAGTATCAAGATATCAGGGTACTGACAAGCTATATAGGTTAGAGAATTGGTTACGTAGGTGGAAGAATGGAGGGCACGCTTCCTTGGAATACGGAATGACTCTAATAGATAAGAAAATGTTCGGTTGAGGGACCGTAATGTGCGCGATTATCCCGCTAGGCAGTCATTACTTAATTGGGTTGGGAGGCCAAAACAAAGGCCATTGTTCCGTCCAGACTGGTTCTAAGCATCTAGACAAATGTACATTCAATAGCCTTCCGGCATCAACATGTTTCAACCTTGCTTACCGATACCGTCTGCCGTGAAATTGGTGTGGGCTCTTCGGGTGAAGATCCAGACCCCAACTCATATCCCGCATTGAGTAACAGAGTTACCTGTTTGCTCGGATGTAGAAAATCCAGCATAATCATGAAAAGTATTACAAAACCTATTACCATCGGGGAGAAAAATGAGACCTACTGGGAAAATGGGCCGAGCACACGATTACCCACACAAACATCTTTTCCTGGAAGGTTCACACGGTGATCGGTTCAAGGAGGAAGATGAAATCTCAAGAACGTAACAGTTTAATTGATAAGGCTAGTAACTAAAGGAAAAACACGATACGTGCGATCTTCCACGGTTTAAGCATGACAGAGTTCACAACATGCTGCTCCACTTCATGAAAAATTGTAACGGTAGGTAATGGATTACGCAGTTGTGATGCGACTACAATTGATTATATTCTAATCAATTAGATGGAAACGGGGGAAATCTCAAAAAAGGTGAAGCATTATTAGAATGGTGATAAAATGGGAAGAATCTGGACGCGTGAATAAAGCAGTAAATGTAGACATTTAGTGAAAAGAAGTAAAAACCTATGAATAGACGGAGTGAAACTACTTTGGTGAAATTCATTAGAATTACCAACTCTTAAAGGGCGAATAAGTAGTTATATCTGATACATACAATTGCATTAATCAAACGTTCAGATGGGCTAAAAGCACCGGTAAAGTGTTGAACTACTTTCATGGTTTTTACAATTAGGAACACTTTGCACTAACACCGACACCTCACACACTGCGCGCGCGCGTGTGTGTGTGTCATTCCAGACGATAACTCTCCTTAGGGTTGAATGAAAATCCCGTTCTTGCGCCAAAAAATCAAGCTTTCCAAACGAAAGGATGAACTCGTTGACAAACAATATTTGAGCACATCAAATTGGTCAAAGTTGAAAGATCAGTAAAAACGGCTAAAATTATATTTTATTGCAGAATATTACTCAAATAAAGATTACTACCATAAAATAGAACATTCAAAAATTTATGAACAAAGTAATGCTGAAAAATGTACTTAAATTTAATCAAAATTATAAAAAAAAGCTAAAAATCCAAAACCTCTTCTTGAACAGCAGATTCCCCCATAAAATTAATAGTTAACGATTTCCGTGCACTCATAAAGATCAAATTTCAAAACAATTTAACGTAATACTATACGATAATATACGAAACTTCGCTCATACGATCACGCTGCATGACTGCTTTTTTTCTTCTGTATTTCAGAACACTAATAGACATTAGCCAAATATAGTAGCTATAACGGATTATTCATAAATATAACTAACTAGATACTTACTGATGACAACCGTTCGATTTTTGATCTTTGACTAAAGCCGCAAAGCAAGTAATTGCATATGAGGTTAAGATCCGAAACGTATCATTATACGTAGGTAGGTCGGTTACAGGATATCCAAGTCAAGGCTATCGGAACCTCCATTAGTCTGCGGGTATCACGTATAAATACCGGAGGTTATCGATGTCTCCCGATCGGAACAGTTTCACAAATATTAAATGGAATTAAAGGCGGAAGCAATTTTATTATGTCCTGCGGAATCGTCCGTTCGATTACGATCAATGGAGGATGGATTCACAACATTGTCGCAGTTTAGTAGTTCGGATGACCACAACAGTATTAAAGAAAGGGAAAAATCAACTCAGCGTGTATCCACTATTGTGAATGATCTTATAGGTAATTCATTCGATTTTTTTTTTTTTTTTTTTTTTTCCAGAAATTTAAATTAACGATGACATGGCATGGAAAACAGGTTTCACTATATTAAATTACTGGAGTTCGCTCTGTTTCAGTCCTTAAACAAAAATAAATAAACAAATGAATAAAATGTAATAAATGAAACCAACGGTATTACTCGTACAAAAGAATGTATGAGTTTGATAGACTATAATTTTGAACACAAAAGTGTGATCGAATTTCAAAAAATTGTTAAAGAAGGCAACCAGAATTGTACAATATTGTTGTTGAAAAAAATTTGTTTGAAGTGAATTTCAAGGTCAAAATTATTTCTGAACAAAAATGTGCTCAATCTTTTAGCGAATTTTAGTAGAAAATGAAGCTATGGCAATGGCTCGGAAAATTTTAAAATCAAAAATTTGAAAAATGTCTTAATTGAAATCCGTCTTGAGGCATTCTGAAACGAATCATAGAGTTTAAAGCTTATATATATATATATATATATATATATATATATATATATATATATATATATATATATATATACATAAAAAAATGGTAAACTCTAGGATTTGTTTCAGAATGTCTCAAAACGGATTCCCATGAAGAAAATTTTCAAACATTTTAATTTTAAAATGTTTGGAGCCATTGCAATAACTTCATTTTCTATAAAAATTCGCTAACTGCAAAAAAAAGCTAAAAATTCAAATATGAATCCACTATTTTAATAAGAGATTATTATTTAGAATACATTTTTTGCCATAAAATCAATAGGTAACAGTTTCCTTGCACTCGAAAAGCTCAAATTTCAAAACAATGAAACATTATGCAAAATGTGAATCGAAAATTCGCTCATACGATCATCCTGCATGGCTGGAACTTTTTTCAATTTGGATGCATTCAAGCAACCGTTAAAAAGAAGGCACAATCCGAAAATGTTGTTTATACTCGTAGTAGAATATCATATAGGTATGAAATATTGATTGTCCTAAATTAAATCGTTATAGGTAAATATTTTGTGCCTCAAAATTTAGCTAATTACAAAAACAAATTAAAGTTACTGTAAACCAGAATGATAACATTTTACACATATGGTAAGGCTACATAGATTGGAACTTTTCTGTAAGGAAAGAGGGGGTTGGTAAACGGAAAGATATGGTGGAGGATTCATTATTTCATCTATCTTTTCTATGTTTCAGGTGTATCGGTATCGCACCTGGCCAGACACGAGTTTATTATGAAGCATGACAATCAAGATAGGCACGTGCGGGTCACCTCGTCTCCTGACAACAATACAGGATAAAGGGACCTGTGTCAAAAAGCGATATCACTTTCAATATTCAGATCACGTTCGCTGGGAAGCAATGAAGCCAGTTGACCCAATCCACTGACAGAAGAATATAAATTCCTCTGTTATCAATCCCATGAGTTGCTCGTGATGAACAACGCAAGGGTAGAGACGGAAACTCGGGCTGCCCACGCAGGACAAACTGGATGGGCGAAGGGAACCGCGCGACGTCCTTGACCTGGATTGCGTCAGGTGGCGGGTCCAAACAAAAAATGAAAATTTACGACACGGGTTTTTACGGACGAGCACCTGATCAGTTTTATTGGGCAATCAATTTTCAGAAAAAATACAGTAACTGAAGGTAGACAGGAGCATCGAACGATTTATGAGCGATACATTCGGAACAGGGAGCCCGCATTTTGAGGAAGTTACTACGGGTGAATGGAGATTAATATATTGAATTAGTCGGCTAACAAGCCATGAGCCTCCATAAATATTGTTGAATCCGCAGGAGTCAGGATTCATGTAAGGTGTAGGATTATGAATGCCAACTCAATTGATTCAAATTAATGAAAACATGTAAACAAGTATGTATGTATAAACACACTTCCATGCAAGAGACAGATAAGCAACTGATTTGGTATACTGACATCCATTTGATATAATACGCCAATTTCGATATGACATCATTACAGAGTAACAGCTGAATCTAAAATACAACTAAACTAGCTCATAAAACTCTGTTTAAAAGCAGAAGTTCTCGTATTGATTATTTCCAAAGAGGTAATCATGAAGAGGAAAATTAAAACGAGCCCCAGGTGTATATGGTCCACCGACTTTGTTTGCAGTGTACACCAAATATATATATATATACATATATTAATATATATACTTATTGTATATTGTTGAAAATTATTGAAAAAATAGCAATCGAACAAGGATTTACAACATCACCATTCCGGAGATCCAAAATCAGTTTGTTTTATTCAAGTATTCATTATTTCTTCTATTAACTTAATAACTTCAATCTAATTATTAAAAAATGCATGTGATATAATTTATAATAAAATTGTTAACGAAGACTAGTATTTATTAAGCATAAAAATTTCAATTCAAGATAAGCACCTGTCAACCAGTGACACTTACATACAACTGTGATGTCACATGTCAACAAAAAATATTGGAAGAAAATTACATTACCTCATTCCAGCAGGTTTAGAAAACCAACGACGTAGCTAAATAAGTCAACAAAAAATAGTCTTTAGACTTTATTTCGAGGTCAAATTGAATGTATTTTGAGAGCAATGGTCGAACTTACCGGGGCATTGTATATACTCGTGCGATGATGCTTTAATCCATTATTCGGATGTTGTAAGTTTGTTATTTATACCGTTCATAATTATTTTTGGACTACCCCGCTGCACAGTTATTGTTAACAGTATAAGAACCTGACCAGAAAAGTATGTTATATTACACATATCAGCTAGTAAGCTGATCAAATGTGATGTAACATGTAACAAAAAATATTGGAAGAAAAATACATTACCTCATTCCAGCAGGTTTAGAAAACCAACGACGTAACTAAATAAGTCAACAAAAAATACAAGTCTTTAGACTTTATTTCGAGGTCAAACTGAATGTATTTTGCGAGCAATGGTCGAACTTACCGGGTCATTGTATATACTCGTGCGATGATGCTTTAATCCATTATTCGGATGTTGTAAGTTTGTTATTTATATGCACACTCTTTATTGATTTCTTATAAACCTCATCAGATGAATAAGATTAGCAGAAATAATTAGACATTATGATTCAGTGATTTTAATAGGAGTAATTTCTTTTATGGAGGTGCAACAGATTGATGGTGGTGCCAGAGAATTTAAGCCACGTGGACAAAATGAATGACTACCTACCTATGTTTAATAATGTAAATCAGAGAGACCTTCCGTTTGCAATGCTAGCTAAAATGGTTCGTTTTGTGATCTCATGGAAAACGCTCCTAGAGCTGTCTCCGTCAACATCCATGTTCATCAGCAGCTGTTTATAACCAATTATTGTATCATCCAACAGTCTATAAAAGGCGGCCAATTTTATAAATAATGAATATGTATTAAATTCATCACTGTAACTCATTCTGTGATTCAGTTCTTCCTTTATCATCCTCAACCACTAGGTACGCACACATGTCAACAAACAAGCCTAAGTGATACAGAAGCCCACTCCACTCTATCACATTGATGTAGACAATGAACTTTCTACTGGTTTCTGTGTCAGATTACAGTCAGAGTTATTCAACCTTGGGTTTCTGTTATATCAAAAGAGAATAAAGATTGTGATTTTTTCAGGTAGGGCCCCACCTCAGCCAGCTGCGTGTTCATTAATCGACAGGTCATTCATCTTTTTTAATGTACTACCGTTCCTAAATGGCGAGCCCAAACCCGAATAAGGCATCCACGCACACCGCATTTCCTTTGCAAGAAGGTGAGAAGCTTTTTACCCAATCATTATAAATGTGATGAAACTAAACTTTGTATATTTTCTACCCAATTAACCGCTTGGATCTCACTGGTAAGGTTACATCCAACCATAGTTAACCCAGATCCATATATGTATGAGATTTCTCATATCTTTCCCCTTCAATTAATAGATTCAGAAACGAGGCTTGGAGCTGTTTTCAAACAGTTGTTACATGGAAAAATCATCCAAAATTACAAGACTTTACACAAACTACTGAGTAAATCCCTCTTAAACAATGAATGCATAAATAATTTCTCCGTATGTAGAGCATAACAGTTATCAGTCATTGATAGCCATGATAATTATGTAGACATTAACATTGCTTATACTTTGGGTTTATATCAACTAACACAATTTATATGCATGCTTTATAGAAAATCATGGAGGAACTTGGGAATGTTTCTCTCATTGGTATGAGTTCCAAAACTTCCTAACCTACAAAGACCTGCAAAAGTTTTCCCCTCCAGCCACAACTATCGATTCTTCGTTAATTGTTAATTACCTTGATGTGTTATGATGGTAAAGTTGGTTTCTCCGAGACAAAGTTCGCTTCTCGCTGTCTTCTAGAAACACCCCAACCCACCTCCACCGACATTTATGTGGCCCTAACCTAATTCAGTTACTTTAGCACATGGCCTTCCTAATGTCAGACTCGAATATGTGATTAAATTTTATCTATCATGTCATAGCGATTGGATAAGAAAACTAACCACTGCTTCCAGTCATAGAAACCTTATCTAAGAGTTGTTATTGTTGTATCAACTATTTCCCAAGAGTCTTCACTTTCCACTCCGATCTACCGTCTTACCCAGATATGGCTCAGCGACTACTGAAAGACGGCAGATGAACTGAAAACCTTTTTTCATTCAATCAAACCTGAGAAGCCTTGCATGTTCTAAATGCGATACCTGGTATAGTTCTAAATTTTTGAAAATACTTGGAACTGGAATACCTATCAATACAAATTATAAATAGCTACCACCTACTTTTGTTATTCATTAAATGTTAATTGATTTCACAATTATCGTTATGTCACTAACTTTGTATTGTTGTGAATTATATGATTTCTATTTGTTCGATGTACACTTCATTTCTCAGGATTCCTACCAGCAAATCGGTTCATGATGAAAACTTCATTCGCGTAACGTGAAGTCAACTTTTGTAGACAACGATACGTTTTCATTCAACGTTATGTTCTATAGGATTCTCAATTCGATATATAAATTTATAACTATGCTTACTTCGATAGAAACGGACAAGCTGCAAAATTGATACTGCTCATGTACACATACCTGGAAGAACATAAAATGTAATTAGAGATGTTATGTAACTTGATGAAATCAGACATACGTGTAACAAAATAAATTTAAAATTTTATTTTAGAAGGTATTTAACTTGCATTGTAAGAGCGAGAATCTTCATTTCAGACCCCCCCCCCCTCCCCCCGAGTACAATAGTAATGTAAATATGAAAACAAATGCTGTATAAGCAATTTAGCTGATGTATTTTCATGAGTGGTAACTGAAAGGATCTTTATACAAGTTTCTGATAGAAATGATGTTTGTGATTTTTTTTTCAATAACATTTTTTTATAAAATTATTTTAAATGAAAATACATTTTTACTGAGTAATTGATTAAATATACGTTAAAGACCCTCGGATGGTGTAAATGTATTAGTGTGAAGATGATTTTTTATGTATTTCATCGTGATCAGGTCAATAAGGAATACCCTCATGGTCTTAAAATATTTTTTTAAATGAAAGTAGATGAAATTTCATGAGCACGGAAACATACAGTACTATCCTACAAAGAATAGTTTTCTTTCTATGATGTTTTCAAGTTTCGGTAGCAAACTACTTCATTGGCACCCCATCCGCCTCGACGGCACTCCCTGCCTAGTGTCGTCACTTTTTGCCGGAACTTTGAAGAAGCAGAAAAGTGACCACTCATCGTAGGAAAGTGCGAATGATGTCAAAATTCTTAGGAAAAATTTGACAATAATTTAAAAATAATAAATTTAAAATTTTCAGACCAATTGGTAATCAAACCTCAATATGACCACTGAGCTAGCTCGAAAAAATTATTTATATTATTATATCACAGAGACGAAACTTTTAACCCCCCGGAAAACTCAGAGATCAATTACGTGGACATTTTAAGGGATTGGACAGGTTAGCCATAGAAGGTCCCCAGTAGGTACGAGTTTCATAGGTGCTGGACCATTAGTATGGGAATGGGAAACAGAATGGACTAATTAAGCTAGTATCACGATGGTTGTACAAACTTTCCAAACTAGAAGATAAAAGAGACTCGCGGATGCAGTTTTCTTGTATAAGCTGGTGAATAACGTGTTCGTCGCTCCTGAATTACTTGAAGTTCTTAGCATTGCGGATCCTACAACCATACTCGAGAACGCCATACCTTATACTCTCATACTGCAGCTACGAATTAGCAGTTTAATTCCACTCTGCTGCATATGCGGAAAGGATTCAACTATCTCGGCGTTGATAAATTCAGCTCTCGCATCTCCACCAAACGTGGGGTAACCTCGTTAATTTTTTAGCGTAGGTCTCAATATGAAATTTTTTGCGCACGTGCGCAGGCGCAAAATATGCGTACGCCGACCCTTAAAACAGAATATATATTTCACAGCGCAACATAGATTTAATTTCAATGATATTATTAAATCTATTGAATTAGTTCCGCTAGTAGGTAACTAATAATAAATAATTATTTACATACTTACTCACTTAAAGATTAGCTGGTGGAGTACCCCTTTCGATGAAAAGACATCATATCATGAACTATCCCGGCGGTTTAATGATTATGTCTTTACTCGTCGCTTGTCGCGTGTCGCTTAATCAGAAATTTGGCTGAACTCTCTTCAGCCAACTACTAACTGGGCGCTGAAATTTGGGTTGGAGGCTCAGTGAGCCAAGTAAAATAGGATTACAACTTGTCGAACCACCCCAATCAACTGAGTGAGCTCTTAACGCTAATTTTTATGTTATTTATCATAAAAAAGCTGAAATTCGGAACGGAACCTCTGTGAGAAGTTAAAATAGGTTTTTAACTTACCAAACCACCCTAATCAGCCCACTCAACGCCACTTTCTATATTCTTTATCCGGAGAAGCTAAAATTCGGAGCGGAAACTCTGAGACAGGTAGAGTAGGATTATAACTTACCGAACAACCTCAATCAGCTGATTGAGCTCTTAACGTTAATTTTTAAGCTATTTATCCTACGACACTGAAATTTGGAACGGAACCTCAGTGAGAAGTTAGAATAGGTTTTAACTTACCACCGAACCACCCTACTCAGCTGAGTGAGCTCCTAATGCTAATTTCTTTGCTATTTTTTCGTTACTATAATTTATGTTGTGGCGAGATTTTCACGAAGCATGTAATTATTTTCTATAGTACGACTAAATAGATGAATGATTCAACTAATTTCGTTACCGATGAATTCTATTTTACAAGAGCCCATGTTATAATAGGAGAGTAGGCCAGTCAGCAAACTTGGCAGATTTTTCTTTAGCCCAACTACTCTCAGAAAACTGAACAGGAAAAACACCCCAGCGCAATGCATCTCTTCCCGGGAGATTTCGTCAGAGAGATCGTCGTCACTGCACCCACTCGGCGCACCGTGGAAAAATGCTGGTTGTTCTTTTGTGGTTTGAAGAGGAAATGCTTCACGGGGCCCCCGACAACAAGAGGCCATTAGAGCTTGACCGCGCCCCGGCGATCCGCTTCAACGGTTCCTTCCTTCCATTCCAATCTCCGTCCTTTTGTCTTCGCGGTAATGTCGTCTTGATGCGACCGAATTTCGGTTAGACTTCCTTCACTGGATAGTTAAATGCCGTAATATCTTTCAACGTATAAACCGAACAATGTAGGTTGAATGGTGCTTTAAGGACCGACCCAGAATGAGTTACAAGCGACGACTATATTACAAAAGACAAGGCTATTTCCGCAGCGGTTTTGTTTTTTGATTAGAAATCCGTTTGTGTTAAAAGTCCAAAGAGAATGAAAACAATAGTTACAAAATGCGGAGTAAGGCAACAACATAATCCCGTGTGTATACTATGAGTCCGATATCAACCTGGTACAGAGTAAATCTATATTTCATTTACAAGTTAAGATGGACATTTTCAAACCAATTGAACATGTTCCAAAAATTAGGGTATTTTCCAAACCAACTGCAAATTTCCAAACAATTTTCGGTAACAGGCCATTCAGGACCTGCACCAGTTGGTCCTTTCGTGACCTAACTTGCAAGGAGGGACCGACTAGTGGTCAATCGTGTAGTTACCAGTTATACCCGTTCTACCTGCTTAGTACAGTAGTTCGTCGTATGAGAGATTGTGGGTAATGTGGCCATCCGCCACTTCCTGAAAGGTTGCCCATAACAGCTCTTATGGACCTCAGGGACAGCTAGGATTCACTCAATGGGTTGATGTTCTACCTGGTCATCGTTTTTCCTTTGTGGCTGTGTGTGGCAATCCCTTGCACCGCGGAATATTTGTTTTCCTCCCTCCCGTCGGATCCATCAATAATTATGACAATTCGTTTGGTGACTTAGGGACAACAGGACTCCCCTTAGAATCGAGCACCTTGCGGCTTAAAAAAACTCCAAATCAAAGTTGACAATATTACAAATATCATTTAGAAACCAAGGCATACAATCTAATTTACAAGTATAATGCCTCAATTCGCTTGGTAAAATGATGAATTCGGGTTGAACAATGGTCTGGAAAACTATGGTTTGGAAAATGTTCAGATATAACATATTATTTTGTAGAAAGTAAGAAATCTAGCACAAAAATTATTATTGATGACTATGTGAGAAGACGTATACAACAAGATATCGATGCGTTGGGACCCTATCATCTATGCTAGTGAGCCCTCCTCGATTAAGCAAAGGAATGTACGATTTGCATTGCCGAACCAAACGGACTTTAATGCTAGTCCAGGGGACAAGAGCATGAGGGAAATATTATTTAGGTTCATTGTAAATTCTAGTTTCGTGTAATTTGTGGTTTACTCAATAAACAGAGAAGGTGAGAGGAGTCTGACAAAGATAGCTATCCTGGTCGTCGCTGATCGAGGGGGAGGGAGTGCACATGGTATTGGACTAGACAGACAACGACTCCCCTCAGATTTGATTCGTTCCTTACTAAACTCTTGACGTTCGTCAACCCAGCTTTCTAGCCTTCCTAATATACTCACTCTAAGCGCACAGCGATTGTTTGGAGTCGCCGAACTTAGTATTCGTTTTTTTTTTTTTTTTTTTTTTAATATATATATACCGTTTGAGAACGAACTGAGGTGGTTTTCCAGCCACTAAATTTGAAGTAGGAGTCTTATATCAACCTAGTATCTCATTCAGTGTCCAAGTTCTACTCAGTACAGTATCTATTAGATTTAGGTTAGTCAGTATGTAATTCATACCAAGTGTATTTCTTTTTTTTTATTGATCTTATTTATTTTTTGAACTACGACGATGATTACAGTATACCTTACAGTAGCATTTACTATACATAATGCATTGACAAATTATTACTAAGCTAATATATAACAGCTCCTAATATATAACAAACCCTCGTATGTAACAGCATCACTACTACACTACTAGTTAGTATTTTGGCTATTTAGGAAATAGTTCAGACTTTGTTTGCACCAAGCTTTTAATTTATTTTCTCTATGTTTGTCTGTTTAGATCGCATGACCATATAAATGAACGCAAATTGTAATATTAGTAAGACTTTTTTTTGGAACGCAGACACAGTTGTAAGACATTTTTGTTGTCTCTTCCAATACCTGCTATTGTCAATCACACTCCGGAATGTTTCAGTATGTAAGTAATACAGCGCATGTTGGGTCATTATTTTGCCACTCGGAACAGAATAAACGCAATGGCAATAATAATGGAAATATGTAGCTCCATGAACTCTAGTTCTAAAGTAACCCCATTAATCAGCACACTTCAAGAAATAGAATGCACAGTACGCACTGTAGCTATCATATTCCTGACTTTCTTACTTATTTACGACGGTGGATCAGCGTGTACCAGTATTAAGGTGGCCACACAGTGTCTTGGGTCTGAACCAAAATATGGTGGAAACAGAAAAAAACAAGCTTTACAAATAACACGACCCGAAGACTCATTCCAACACAATAGGTAGTAGAAAGAAACCTTGAAAGAACACGAAGTTGGCTGGCACAAGTAGTTGGTTGAATTGGGGCACACACCAGCAAGTTCAGTTGGATAGTTTTACCATCCGACAACAACTGGGTCGGTCGGGCCCGACAGCTGTACGTTGTGCAATAAAGGCTCAAACCGTAAGCGATAATACATGTGAGCAACAGGTACTATATAGGTAGTGGAGGCAACGCTTATATGACACAATGGTACAACTTTTACGAATTATACACGAATTACCTATATACCAATTATACGATTTCATGTAAACTAGCATTATACAAATGGATGATATATATTCATAACACTATCTTTTAAAAGGGCATGGAACCGCCTACTGAACATTAGCTCGAAAAATACTTTACCCTCCCCTCCTCAGTTCAGGGTTATGGTGAATTTAAAAATCAAGATAATTTATTAAGCTTTTGCATTGCAAATTATGGCTTTCACGCTAACTTAATAAAATTTGAAACCCCAATGTTGCAATTATTTACCTTGAAATTTAGATAGGTATGTTTTTCGTTCTTTTTTACCCTTTCCCAACAAATTGGAGAAAAATGTGTGTAAGTAAATTTTATCAATGCCGTTTGGGTGAAAATGCGGAAACACCGAAAAATGGCTATCTACTTCAGTCCTTCGTGTAACTGTCTTGAGAAAGTAAAAACCGATTTTAGAGAGTTTTTTTCTTGCTACCTTCACCGTTTATTGATTTTTCATAAGTAGATTCATAAGTAAGACAGCTGTCTTGTTCCATGAACGCAACATAAGATATAACGCCTGTGGGGCTTCTAGTTAGGAAAAGGCGCTAGTCACTGGTTGATGAATCAAATAGAGGTCATCAAGAAAAGGAATGTTTGAAGGATTTCCGTTAGATAGCTCAATTTCCATGATCTTAGTTCATACTTCTTCCGTAGTCCACAACCCAGCTCACCTGTAAGATCTTTAAAGTTTACATCCTTTGCGATCCCTTCATCGTTTCGTAACCACGATAATGTATGGATGCGAATTCCACAACCGCTAGTTGGATGCCACTCCTACTTGGGACAGGTGGTCACCTCAGGCCCAAGTTGCCATATAACTACGAGTATAATGGACGGTACTCCTCATCTTATTGGCAAAGTGCAAAATTATTGAAGTATCAATAAAAATCCACAAACGGCCTTCTTCGTCTTATGTGTGCCCTTTAGGAAATATTAACAGAAAAAATGCATTCCCTTGCAAGAGCTCGGATCAAATACCCTCCTGCACATAGCAGCTCGTTTCCCAAAGGGGATTAAGAAGAAGTATACGCACATTTATATAACTACGGCGACGTACAGATACAAATTAAAATTCGAACTGTTTTCAGTTGGTCGAAGCGAGGAGCGAATTGTGACCTTTGCGTTAAATATTCCAGTAGCAATAGACAAGAAATTTTGTTATGACAGTACACGGCGATATCTCACGAGGATAAGAGCAGCAAGGATATTCTTCGGTTATAGCTCCCAGCACGCCTTAACTTTGGCGATGGAGATCCATTCACCTGATCTAAGTACGTATGATTAGTTCTTGACTACGTTTTCGGAAACGGTATATTTCAGAACGAACCACGTTCAATAAAAGAGGTCAATACATTGAAGTCAACATAAAGCGGGTGTGGATGCATTTGCAACTTTTAAACATGATTGTTCATCTTTATTTAAAATTACAATCACTAACCTACTTTTCCAAGAATATCTGAATATCAATCGATATTCAAACGATGTTCATTCAAACGATGAACAGTTCCGTCGGCTTTATAACATCAGATTACGAACTGTTCCCGAAGATTTCAATTCACCAATAGAATATCTTGGTTTTAATTACTGTAAAACTGCGAAGTTAGTGAGATTCAACATTCATTATTCTGTTAGTAGGTACCTGCAAGTTGTCAATAACCAAATGTGTGTATGCATGGATAAATAAATAAAAATATACATGGATATACATGTTCATGGATATGGTGAATGAACAATAAATTTAAGTTGAGATTACGGGTGAAAGTTAAGTTCATCTGAAAATCGCAATGCCAAGTGCGAGTATGCTCAAGGACGTTGAATGCAATGGAAACCAGGAAGAGCATCTCGGTCACATCATGAGAGGGAAAAGATGAATCACAATGCTACAGAAGATAATTCTCAAGAAAATTGCAAGAACGAAGAATCCCGGAAGGCTGTGAGATTCCTAAGTTGGACAACTGAAAAATTGGTTTAGTTTCAAATTAAGATTAGCCAAGATGAGCGTAGTGTTACAATCAGAATCGCTCTACAGTAGGGTGAAATAAGTAGACGTAAGTAATGAGTAAGGACATGCGCACTTCGAGTACCTTGACATCTAGATACTAGGACAATTCGAATGAAAGTTTAGACTAAACTGAAATATAACACTAATTGTATAACTGTCAATGTTGCCTAAAATTTGAGACATCAGGTTTTAAAATCCCAGGTAGTTTTAATCGAATTATACCCAATATGTTTGATTGAGGAGGCCGTTAAAACCCACGAAAACCAAAATTTAGGAAATTAAATTGATGTGGGAAGATATACTACCTATCCAGTCGCAATATATAATGCTGACAAACGGCTGCATAAACTGCTAATTCCATTTCGACTTAATACTCTACAAGGGCCGTAATTCTTATTTCAACAACTCGTGCGTGCGACCCCTTCCCCATCCAATCACCATAAAAAACGGAGGTTCATCTCGATGAGAGCCCGAGGTAAAATAACGCATAAAATACGAGTAAAATACGCGTGACCCCGCCGGCCAGGCTTCTCGGAAAATATCAGAATCGCTATGCGATCAATTCAGTTTAGGTCCCGCTTGGTATTCATTGGTTAACTAAGCGCACGGTAATGGTATGTCAGGGGAATCGCTACTAGGTAGAGCGAGGGAGAATCGAATCCACACACATTCCATTGGTTGTGGATACGGAGATGATTATAACCAGAACAAATAAAAGCTCTTATGATTCGAATGTCACTCATTCCAATAGAAACATATCCAGAATACTTACATAACCTAAACACTATCCAATTGAATTGGAATCGCGAATGGAATCGCGATTTTGCAGACTATGCATGTAATTACTTTACTATTTAAAACTTTTTTCCCCCGCATTTCTGATAATTTAAGATTAATAAATATTTTTTGGTCTATTTCCAACAATAAAAATTTGCAATATACCGAGAAAAAACACGTTTATCTCCCCCTTCCCCCCTCTCCTTCTATTTGTTGGTTCCTTTTCAAGATAGTCCGTCCTTCTACAGTACGACTATTGGAGCTTAACTTCCAAACTATAGGACCAACTTTTTTAACGTTAGAGTAAAAAATCACCGATCCTAGTTGGTCTTGAGCCCAACCCTCACTTTTGATCAAACCTAAAGGGTAAAATTGAAGGGATGGAATATTAAAAAATCCTAATCTCCAGAATTTTCTAAATATAAGTAGTGGGTTTTGTTTGATATATAAACAGACTTCAATGGGAACATTCAAATTATTCCATGTTCCTTCGCACCCCGTCTCTGGAAGGAAAAAAAAAAAAACGTCGACATGAGTGGGAATGAAATCACGAGTGAATACAGTTGGAATCCGTTTAAGGACTACGCAGATCGAACCAGTTGATAAAATTTAAATAGAGTTCCCTCCTAAAAAAGGGTACGTTATCGTTAACTATCGTCAAATTATTGTCACCAAAAAATTGCGTCTATTTTTTCCCCCACCAACAATACAAACAAACAAAAAACCCAGATTTTCATATACAATCGCTACATCACTCTGTTAGTTTTCGCCCTAGGAAAATAGTTGTCCATTCTTTATAAGCTCTCAATTTGCCTGAAAATCCCACGCTGCTAATTCCCCTTCCTCTTCCTATCTATCCCATAAATACGTAATCGATTCGGCATGTTAAGATTAATCATACGTTTTCAACTATGACAAGAAGACGTTAAACGGGATTAGTGGCGTATTCATTCCTTCCTCGATATTTTACTATAGTATTCGACGACAAGATGAAGCAAGTGTCTTATAATTTCTCCCATAGGTAATCGGAAAAATAAGTTATTGAGAAAAGACAAACCCATCATTTTTTGTTTCGCCCTTTTAAAGGAAGAAATTTAGCATACTCATCGTCTCCTAGCGCAAATCACACAACTAGGTAAATAAAAATATACAACTATTACTAATCGTAGCTAGAGATTTGATTTTTTTCTTTTTTTTTATATTTTGCGGTAGGTAGTATATAGATGGACCTATGTTTATTATTTACACTGAGACAATGATTTACCTTAAGCTCCATCTAATAATAATTTGCAGCATTTTTATCTTTATTCTCTAACTCTATTACCAACGGCTCATTTCAGTATATATTTTTGTCATGAACTGAATGCAAGGAGGATCTTAATGTTTAGAAAGCTTTTAAAAACATTCTTTCAATACAAGACATATTTATGTAGAATTAATATTAATATTGACGCTTACTGATTTAAAATGGTGGAGTATTAGTATTGGTGGAATGAGTGTTCCTGATTAATAAAAACTCCCTGAAAATATTGCTATAGGCTTCTTACCCATCAAATTCTCCAGGTAGATTATGTACAAATGCAAATTAAAGAACTAACTACTACATACCAAGTGACAGAACCACGATGGGGTGGCTGCATGCACGGAGTAACGCCCTAGTATGGCGTAATAATAACCAGTTTACTAGCGGTTTTACATGTTGATCAAGGAAATCAACTTTCAAGTATTATAAAGATCAAGCAATGAACTGTAAATGCAAAGGTAAAGGTTACCTGGAGTTAAAGGCAAGGGACCCGTTCTGCAAGGGTAGATATGTTAAATACACATTAAATTTGGACAAGTAAATGTTCTTTCAAGTGAACGTTAATTATTTCACGAAAGTGGTTTTTCAATTGTATCAACATCGATAGACATTAGAGTAGGGTGCGAATGCCAACTAACAGCTAAATCTGAGTAAAGTCTTATAAATATTGTAATAAAAAGACATATATCAAGGTTATTACTTTTGCGAATGCTCACTGGGTAACACTGACCCAAAGTTAATGTACACGAAATTATGATAGGCGTATTCAGAGTATATTAATCGAAATCGGGCATAGTAGAGAGAGTTTTCTTTGCGCATGCGAAGATCGGAATTATATTAACAAATGAACACACAAGTCCTATCACGAAGGTTTTCGAGATTTTTTTAAATTTGCATTTCAGCCCTTCAGTAGTATTGACCGAAAGAAATGCCGAGAATCCGTCTCAAATAGGTCCCACTTTTTTTTTTTTTTTTTTTTTTTTTTTAAAGCTAGTAGTTTCGGAAAATGGAGCTATTCAAATCCGTCTCAAATAGCCCAGTAGTTTTTTTCTTTTTTTGGAGCTTTTTTTTTTTAATCCAAGTTTTGGAAAATAGCTATATGATTCTTGGATATTACTCAGCTGATCCGGGGAGCTTCAGACATTACGATTTGTTTCTAGAGTCCCACGAGTCCCACGCTTTTTCATATGAATCCGATACATACGTATGTAATATACGAAACACTAAAATTACAGAAAACGTGAAAACCGTTAAATTTATAATCTTTAGCAGGATTATACTCAAAAAAGTTAATCAACTATGAGCATGATGACAAATTTACGTAAACGTCATTATTACGTACTAAAAACTGCAAAAATGCTGAAAACCACAACATTTGTATTTGGGTAGAAAAATATTATGAATACATATGAATTCTGTCAACACATCTTCAAATCATGACTAACGAATTTTGAAGGGGTGAAACTTTTTTCTTGCGAACTAAATCACTCGCGACGAAGTTGTGGAAACCCATTCCATTCAATTCAATACATAGACAACGTTCTTCACTAACCAAGTTCTTGGCAAATTATTACTATTGAAAATAATAAACCAAAATATTCATACACGCCCAGATAATGTCATCGAATCAAATGGATAGGCAGACTATCACACAGACAAATTCCTCAATCTCAACGAAGCTAAATGCGAGCGAAATAGTCAACAAGGTTTCACGAATACACAACAAAGATTCTTTTATCATTGGGAAAATTAGAGGGTTCAATGACGGCTTACAGTGAAGCCCAAATAATAAAGTTTCTTGAATCTCGTATGAGAATAATTGAGTGTCCCTGTACAGTAATTAATTGCAAATGCAGCACGCCACTAATAATAATGAGTTTTAACCCGCAGATGAGTAGCAGCTCCCAAAACGTGTTTCGCGATGAAAGCCATTCGGGCCACCCAACCATCCGACATAATTACAGTTCGTGGTAGTTCAACCCGACGAAACAGTCGCCTCAACGATTCAAAGCAAATGTTATGGAAGTTTCATACATCACACGAGTCCCCTGACGCTTTACTCGAGTGTCACATTCAACTGAGCTAACGATGACGAAGGTCATGAATTCACCGCCGAAATGCAACCGTTGGAGATTACCGTCAAGAGGGGTCATTTGTAACATTCAAACTTAGTCGGGGACACATTTACAAGATTACTTTGCAATGTTAATAAGTAATTAAAAAGTCCGCATAAGCCTATCAGAGCATATTTGTAATTGTATCGCGTTTGAATAAACAAATTTCCTATCAAATCCTCACCACACGCCTGCATCCAACCTAGTTTTGGTGACATGAGCAAATGATAGAGTCATACAACATCCACAGCTCCACCCAGCTGTGTGAGAGCTTACTGATCTCCGTCCATTGATCTTCGATTGACCAAAAAGGCCTGCATTCGAAATGCTTTTAAGGGTCTGCTAAATAACGGCAGAGAAGTACGTACCTTCCCTGAGAAGCTGAGAAGTACTAAGTTGATCAGGTTCGTGAGCTAAGGTGCTAATTTAGTCCCACTCAGCTTCTATGATTTTACTATTCTACTTAGGATTCTATCATCACCATGCGTGAAGTTCCCCTGATCGGAGAATATAAGTGATCTATTAATTATAAAAGAATAATTAACCGGAGTGTAATATTTTGCATTTTAACATGAGTAGCTTTCTTAATGTGCGACAGATTCTCTGTGGTTTCTCTCTATACTTGCTTATAGGCAGCCAATTATGGTAAAATAGAAAGAACAAATCGGTAAGGTCCTTGTTTACGTGCTGCGCTCTACCTCGAGCTTCTCATGTTCGGAGCCCCATGAAGAAACGATGCCGTACCTGTAATTTCAAAATGTGACGAGTCAAAACTAATGGTTTTTACGTCCCGCGAATTTTTTACTGAGCCCCAGATCACAAACATTTCTATATTAAAAATTCCGTTCATGTCACTGTTCAGATACATGACTGTTAACCGAAGTTGAAATAGGGTCAGAAAACATATAAATAAATACTTTCAGTATTAAGAACAAACTCATTTGGTAATATTTGCTCCTCTAATATTCGGTATAGGACGGAATTCTAGAACAATTCATGCCGTAGAAACATTAATAATTTGACTTAAAAAATCGAATAAATCGATTCGACATGAAGAAATATTCAACAATGAAGCATAATTACATTGTTCTAAACGAGTGTGTTTCGACATCTATCCAATTCACCGACGAAATTCACCGATAAAGAAAAAACCCGGAAGGCATCAGAAGTTTCCCATCAATCTTTGCACAGCTAAATAACCAATGTCAGTATCAAATCAGTTGGATAATACACGTGAGTCATGTACTATTTTTCAACTGTACACGCATAAACTTACGACAGCCAGCCATGCAGGGTATTTATGGTAACTTTGAAATTATAACTCGTCGAAGAATTCGGCCACAAAGAAAGCGAACAGCCTGATTGGTAAATAAGGATAGTATTTACTGGAAACTTTATAAAGATGTATTTGACTGGAAACATATTAAGGAAAGAATAACTTTGAATGATTGAATACCTCTGACATTACCATTTCAGGTTGAACAGTTTTGAACGAAACCCAACACAGCATCTAGTGCGAAGGAAATCGAATCCAGGTGATGGCAATTGAGTTGATGTCAAATAACGAAAAAACATCCAATTCCAATTTGTCCCCGAGGGAAGTAATTTATATTTAGTCGACGCCCACAATATCCCAATCGATTACAGAAATCATGTCCAGGGGTTGCCTTCTCTTCCAAGTACCAAGATGCATAATAATTTTTATTTTTCGTCGGAACAGACAACGTTACTCACTAAGTTCCGTTATGAAATTAATGGGTTTAGATACACAACTTTGTCGCGAATAATATAGTTCGTACTGAGATGCTTTGTTGTTTCGAAATTATTTTCTTCAATAATTAGTGAAAATTTTGTCGAAAGGCTTCCCTTATGTCTATTAAGTTTGCAAACTTGTTTTATAAATGTTCTAGCCAACGCTTTCACAGTAACAACAGGGTTGAAATATCAAATCTTAAGTTTGATTCCAAAAAGTAGCTCTCTACTACGATTTCATATGCACAGTGCGAAATAAGAAAGCACAAGGTTCAATAACAATCTCTGAAAGTAGAAGATTTTCCAAATCTCGTAACTTTGAATCATCAGTGTGATTTTCTTCTCCGACCGATGACCAGAATAACCAGAATTAATCTCGGGGAATAGGAAACATTTTTGGGTTTTCGCTTTTCGCGCAATTTTCAAATGGAAATACTGGCACGGAAATTATTCTCGAATTAACTAGTACTTTCCCATTTATTCAATCGTTCTTAATATTGATAAATGCAATAAGTATTCAATTTGGAATTATTGAATATAAGTAAACTTATAAGTTTTATCATAGGTACCGGCTATTATATCATTACGTGCCTAGAACACAGATTAAAAAGTAAAAATGCATGGAATGACTGTGAGTTACTAAATTTTAATTCATGTTAGTTTAAATTCCGATTTTGTGCTACAAAAAGCGATTTTATTCCTTTTATCTAAACATCACTTATTGCAAATAGCTTGAGAACGGGCGGGAAAAGAACGTGAGACGTGATCAATCGAAAGCTTGTTAAATTTTCTATGAATTAAAAGGCAGAGGATGCTTCAGCACCATTTCCTTACAATTTGAAATTTTCGGGAAAAACACATGTGAAATTTCTCAATATTTATGTTGTACAATTAAGTTCTGCTTAGGTGAACTGTGTACAACAGTTCGTAATGTTGACTTTGCATTAAATAATATCATAGGATAAACAACCGGACAAACGATTTTCAATACTTAAAAATTTTATTAAACCACTATCTCACTTAAGCACCTTTCCTAATATATCAATCACAAAGGCATTGGAGAAGGGGAAATCGTGGTTTGCGTAACGAGCAGCTGTGATTCTGTAGCAGGCGCATGTCAGCGAGGTGCCAGCTATCCCATTTCTGTCTACACTCGTTCGCCCCCGATACGTCACTCATAACTTTTATTAGGTTAGGAGGGAAACTGTTTTCTCTCAGAACTTCATCGCATGACGGAGGTCAAGGACAAGCTGTTTACAAGAGGGTAATGAAGAACGTCCTCCGGCCGAGTGGAAATCCATCGATCATTTTTCTGCTACACTATTAATACAGAACGCTGCAGCGCCAAACCTTGCAACCTACCGTTCTCAATGGAGTACAATCTATAACCGTCCCAGTTGCACACCATGAGCGAATTTGACTCTCTTTTTTGCAATAATATTTTCACTCGTCGTTTTTCAATATCTGCGCAATTACAGCACAAAACTAAGTGTGTTCAAACTTAACTACTTCTACGATTTACTTTTAAATTTTAGGAAAACAAATGCAGAGGCTGAATATCATCCATAAACAATTTATTCCTCCAAAGGAGAAAATAAAGGACCTGGAATCTATTATCGAAATCGGATGAAAATTTTACAAAGTTGTGCATGTAGTAACCGTCCGTCTGATAGATGAAGGGTTTAACGTTTGCAAATTCATAGAGGGTCGTGTGAAGCTTAATTCTAATCAATCCTCTGAAATTTAGGAAACTCTGACAGTTTTCTCGCGAGAAATTTTTAGCGTTCAGAGAGGGCCCAATTGATAAATAAGAACCAGACCGTAGAGGGAGGTATGGAGCAGCCTAACTATCGAAATCTTCAAAAATTTAATGAAATTCGTCATGGTTGTGGTAAGGATCTCCAAGCCCACAGCCAGATATGGAGCCAATTTTAGTCAGGAAGGTTTTCAGAGGACAAAATCTTCACTTCACAAAAGTGAACACAATGTTTCCAGCAACCTTGAATCTGAAGCAAAAAAAGCTACTCGGACAAGTTACATTATTACCGCTACAGTGGTTTAGAAACATTTCGCGGAACAATTGTGCTGTAAAGTACTTGGGGTGATCCCGTCGAGACTTTCTTTGAACGGTGGCGCTCCACTTCTAGAATGGGGTTGGCCAAGCACCAACGGAACGCCAGTTTCCCGCCGAAAGACCGAAACCTGAAGCCGACAACAGCTCCATCTCAACTTCCCGGGGTGATGAAGCGAGTCGACTCGACAGGCGGCACAAAGGGAGAGAACCTTGACTTTTGACCCTAAAATCTAAGGGGTTTTTGCCGTCCTGCCCCAGATCCAGGGTGGCAGTTTCGTCACGGGGAAAACGATCTGATCGCGGGAAATTGAAAGGTTTTTAACTTATACAGAGGCAGACCCACTTTCAAGGGGGGGCAGAACGAACATTTAAACGGAGGGTTCAACGAGATTGGCTGTAGATTAGCACTCAGCATTTTTTGTTTCTATTTTGAAGCAAATGAGGTCAATTTTTCAATACATTAGAAGTAGATGGTTCATTTCAAGTTTGGAGGTAAGTAAAATACATGTTAGATTCAGAGAAGCCATGTACAAGCCATTGATCAAAATTCAGGAGGAAGATACGAAAAGGCAACTTGCACCAGTCTGTAAACAAACAGCATCGATTTCGTGCAACGGATTAGAGCACAGAGTGCATCACATTGCTGTCCCTTCTTCGTCCAATCGCTATAGGCCCACTGTATACAGAATCCTATTACTGTAGCTATTAACTGCAGGATACCGATGGAAAAACAACATATGCACCTCGTACTTGAAGTTACTAAACTAAACCACGGAATAACGATTCGCACAACTTTCCTTCCTTTCCCACCTCAGCTTGGTTGGCTGCTGACACTGTAGGTCGTCAGGAAGAGCAAATTTATTCCATTGACTATTATGTGCTAAATCTTAAATCACACCAAAATCTGCAATTCTTAACCAAGTGCCACTATATTCATCTTTTCGCGTATAGTTAGCAATTTTCACTTTGCTTATTTCACTTATTATAGTACTTGAGTACATTGCTGTACATGAGGGGTAGATGTCATTCGAACATCATAAAAACGGCACTCCTGAGGATTTAAGAGAAATCCCATGAGTATTTTTGGACGAAAGACCGAAAAGGTGCCGAAACAACGAGTATTTCTCATTTCCTCATAAATCGACAACCTTAGGCTACAGAGATGGCTCACCATCCAATGATGAAGATGCATTCAAAAATGAACGACATGTGTAAATTATCACGTACGAATAAATCCTAGTTCGCGTGAAGTAATAATGCAGATTAACATTACAATATAGTAACAGATAATTTTTCCAATCCAAGCCAAGATACATAGCCAAGTGAACACATCAGTAAGATCAGATATCCAAGCTGGAATCATTAAGTGATCAGTAGTACGTAAACTATTTAGATTAATGTAATAAAACGGCTATTTGAAGAGATATCACAACAATCATTGTCTTTACCTTCGTATGTTAGTTCCATATCAAAAACCTATCATCATATTACCTTAAAAAAACAAAAATCTAACATAACTATTTAGGCCTGAAGATATGACCTACCAATCTAACATTTTTTACTCTTAGATGAACTATATTTTCCCGTTCCTGTTGATTTGTTGTGAGGAATGTTGTTTTTGTGCTGAAACCAGAACTTTTCCTGTAGTATGAGCTGTTCACATAAAGAGAAACAGTGTGGATAAGGAAACGAACATTATACGAATTCTGAAGAAACATAATACCGTTTACATAGCCTCTGAGTTGTTTCTATCTTGGAAGGAAACGGTGAAGAAATTACGATATCTGTTAGGTGCGCACAGTCGTGTTTCTCCAAGTCCTTTGCTTTACTAGGTGCTGCGAAAAATTGATGTGAACTTCGTGTCTGAACCGGTTATACAGACTGTCTCGAGTAAGCTAAGTGATGTGCTAGTGGTTATCAACCGACCAAATAATACAAACCAATAGTGTGATTGGCTATATATACGCAGTACCTAATTATTATCATTTGAATAAAGACAAAATATTCACAGGACAGGTACATGAATTCAGAAATCGATTTCAATCAACTGATCAACGAACTAACTAAACGATTTCACGGCAAAAATTAATGGTACAAACAATTTCAACAGTGCGGATTGCGCTTTTCTATAGTATTTTGTTTTGGTTCATTTTCAAGAAAAAACTTTGTAATCATTAAAAAAAAAATTACTTAATTAATAAGAAAATAAAATTACCACCCCTAAAAATTAATAGGTTTACGTTTCAAGAAACGTAGTTTTGAAAAATAGTACCTAATGTATTTGAGGGAAATTTCACGAGAGAAACCCATCCCAGCTATCCATTAACGATAAGGTCAATTTTACAATTAATTTGCTACAAAGGGGCGAAAATTATGTTTCAACATTTAAAAAAGTGGTTTTTCCTTGAAATAGAAGGTTTTCTTAATAAAACCACCTACCACCAAGGAACCAACGAGTTCGGGACTGTTTTCTACAGTAGTTTTCGCGCTGAATTGAATCACTTGAATATCTCTCCAAATCTGTTATAACCGAGTTTTACACTATGAATAATTTCACCCCGAAAAACAAATAACATGGAAAATGAAAAATTGATACTTGGTCTTGGTCAATACTTTTGGTTTGGATGGTAGATTGAGATCTTAACTGGGTTAATCCATTCGGTTCAGCATAAAAAAGTTACTCTTACCAAATGAATTTCTGATTCACATCAAAAAACGGATCATGTTTCATGCCTACACAATTACTAAGTTAATCCATCCCACAGACATAGCGACCCACAAACCAAGGTAGAAACAATGAAGGAGCATTAGTTCATCATTACTTATTGAACAGAGATGCCCTATCATCTGTTTTCACAGGAGGGAAGTTAGCTTTATTGATCCAACAGCAGATCTGACTCCTCTGATTTCCTCCTAATCATTTCCAGCCGTATCCATGAGGCTATGTAAGGAATTTCAGAGCTTTAGGATGAACAGAAGGGGTGAAGCTTTATTGCTCGCAAAGCTGATCTGACTTCCCTGTCTTTATCCTGACCGCTTCCAGTCGTCTCATGAGGCTACGTATCAAATTTCAGCGCTCTAAGATGAACAGGAGAGAAGTTAGCTTCATTGATCACGCAGCTGATTTGACCTCATTGACATCCTCTTATAATCACCTTCCAGTTGTATCCAAGAAGCTACGTACCGAATTTCAGAGCTTTAGGATGAACAGGAATCGTTTCCACGGACAGTTGGATGACTTTTCTAGTTACCAAACGCTTGTACGCAAAACAAGTTAAAAAAAACTCCGTCCATCGTTTTGGTTGTAGAAACACACCATAGATGAACTCATTGCATTGAATGACTATAAAAAACTACTTTACAAAATGTATATCTGTATTAAATAATTAAAATTGGAAAAAACAAAGGAATGAAACTTGGGAGAAAATAGAGCATGAATAAGAGACTAGCATTGGTTAATAACTATCTATGTCATAACACTACAATATATTGTAGTAGGGTAGAAGTTTAAAAACTAAAATCAAGGTTGACGAATCGTATTAATATAATGATAAAGTGTAGGTAATGAAATGTAATCAAGTTTAGTAATGTATCTTCAATAACTCCAACGATTGAAGGCATCGTAACCCTGTGATTGAATAAATCAAAATTTGCTACGACCTTAAGGTTTCTGTAGAAACCGTTAGTATTTAAGCCACTCGAGGTGCGAAGTTTCATAAGGAAAGAAGAGTTTGAAGTAGGGTAATTTTGAAGTTGGGTAAACATGCAACTCACATCTCTTGTCTTATAGCCACTTTCATACCACTTTTTCGCATCAAAGTTTTATTTTAAGGGCACTCCGGAAAGAGGAAGAGAGCGATGAATAAATATGATGGCACTAAAGAAATACCAGGCTGAATAGTAGAAGTGGCCCAGAAGTGGCTGGATTCCGGTGACCTATGCCAAAGTTGAAATTATACTCTTCAAGCGGACGTAGCATTGTGGAAAAGCAAAGTTTGCTTGGAGTTAGATAAGACAAATAATTTCGAGAACTAACTGACCTACTTGAATGTGGAATGAGTTTAATGACAAAAATAATATGACGAGGCTCTAAGTAAAATATTCATGGAAAATTAATTAGCTCTCTCGAACTCAGATTGGATGGTCAGAGCACTACGTCATTGGATTCATGTTCACGGTGGGGGTGATACTACGTGATACTTACGTATAATATATACCCTATCCTTGTAAAATGAAGTAAGCAATAGCCACAATATCAGTTACTCTCCAGACGAATAGGCGTACTTAGATAATACTTCCTTGTATTAAATTAAGGATTCGGCCAACAATTATTAGTGCATAGCTGAAATTTAAAATTACACACAGGAAACATGTCACGCCTTGTGATGTGATCTCTCGCTCTGCAATGATGACAATATTGCACCTGGAAATCCTTCTTTATTCTATTAAATGCTTATCTGTGATGAACAAACAAAAATTACAGTAGTATGTATATTTTAGTGTTGTGAACTTTTGCCGTACCTACTATAAAATATCAGGTTTTCATTACTAACAAGAGCGGTGAACAATTTTTGTAGATGCAAACTGACTGAAGTTTGAAAAATCATTATAATCTGTATAATAAAATAACAACATTTCTACATTACGCACAATTAGCGTTGATGTAATGAATAAATTACACAGAATAATCAATAATCAGTCGCAGAATTAAGATAAAAAACATCAATCAATCATCATTCAATTTAGACACCTGGTTGTTTTGGGATTCATTTTCCGTAACGTTCTGATATCCAACACAATTCTCAAATTTTACTTTACAAGGGAGAATACAAAGTCAAGAACTTCACCCCAAAAGGTAAACATGTCGAACCGAATAGAAACGTGATGGTAGAATAAAGTTGGTTGTGAAAATCCACACAAGGATTGCATGTATATGGAGCGTAATCGACGTCAGTGAGAATTTATCCTGCGAGCAAGGAATACGTGAAAAACCAAGAGAGGTTTTCGAGCTCCGAACAGGTATCAAGGCCGTCTGCTCTGTGTTGGCGGTGTTCCAAATATTTTACGTATACGCGACAGGATCGACAACATATTTCGTAGCGTGCATCGATAATGCCCTGGCATGGAAATCATACAAACTTGTTTATATCACATATCTCTGCTTGTAATTGGTGGCAAGGAAACTTATTATTTATCACATTTTATTGTCTTGAGTTTGTATTTTTCCATATAGAATATACTTTATATCGTCATATCACATATTGCGTAGGCAACAAAGATTTTCCACAATATTTTCCTTCAACTACGCAAAAAAACCGCTAATAAAAATTAATATGGCTGATGGATATTAAGAAAATACAGTGTAATTTATGAGTTTGTTCGAGTAAATATTGCTCAACAAGAGAGCAATGAGAGCAATAATGTTGTTTTTGCATAACAAAATACTTGGGAAAACAGGGAACATTCAAAAATAGAATATGTGTATCACTCCTTCAACTGAAAATTAAGTCAATGCCTGAGGTGGAGTTAATAAATTTGATATATATGCTAATACCTACTATAATGTGCGCAGAAGTTAACTTACTCTCTTGTTCCAAACTGCACTGCAGAGAAAGAGAGAAGATACTGAACTATAATTTTTAAAAACCCTAATAAAATAACTCAGATGTATATGAAGTATTATACAGTAAACCCTGAATCAATTATTGATCGTACCTATTTCCAAATTACCATGGAATAATGTTCAGTTCAAACAAGTAGAGGATCTCCTTGATGGTGATCTCTAAAACCATAGTTCATTGTTTCCCTGACATATTGCAGAGTGGACAACTTCATGAATCTAGAAGGGGAATGGAGAAATAGACCGGGCATTGCATCCACTCCACCGACCAATGAAATAAGATCCTCTTCTTCCCTTGTCCACCAGACTGTTCCAGATGGTTCCCAAGTTCATTGTAACTGGGGAAACTTGTATTTTCATTACTTAGGTACTATTCGACCTATTTGGGTAGTTTAGTTGATCAAGATTCGAAAAATCCCTACGTTTTGAAGAAAATCAATGGCAAATTCCCACCACAAAATCCGACCAAAAAAATCTCTACGCCGTGGGATAAATCCCGCTATCTGACAACACTGATAATGGCCAGTGTTGCCAGATGCCTTAATGGGAAATTCCCACCATATCCCTTGAAACATCCCTACATTTCACTCTGGTTTCCCCCGCAGCATCACAATATCACTACAAATCAAAACCACTATTTGAATATGAGATTATTACTTAGAATACGCTTTTTGCCATAAGAAAAATAGTTCACAATTCCCTTGCACTCAAAAAGCTCAAATTTCAAAACAATTTAAGATTATACGATACGATAATTTACGAAAATTCGCTAATACGATCATGCTGCATGATTGGAACTTTAATATTTCTGGCCATTTTTAAACAGATTAATATGCACATAATAGATTAAAGTGTCAAACAAATCAAACCTGCAAAGGTAAACCAGGGGTCAAGCTAAAATGTCCTCAAACAAAATAATGCATTTCATGCTTTTTAAAAATGTTTTTGCATTACAAAAATCGACATAACTTTCCAATTGGCACGTATTGGCAGCAGATCAAAACGGATTCTGAAAGCCAAATAGCTTCTCAAACTACGGAGAAATAAAATCATCAGCCAATATGACCCAACTCGCAACATTTTTGTGCAATGAAGTTGACAAAAAAACCAAGAAAAAGCATATAAAAAACCGCTGAGTTCGAGCTATTTTTTCAACAATTCATAATGGCATGGAAAATCTCAGCCTCTTAATACATTCTAATACTTACTTCTAGTGAATGTATGAATCCCTAAAACTTGACATATACTTCTTCACAAGCGCGTTGGACTCGAACTGACAAAACGCTTTCTTTCAATAAATTGTTAAACTATGAAATAAATGCTAGGTGAACGGAGTCAAGTTTGAACAGTCGTATTACACCCAAGAAAATCGGGCGGCTAATTTGACCTTTGCCTTTGGTTTCCCTACATAATAGAGATCTCATTCCAAAAGAATATATTTTTTCCTTGCAGTTTCGTCTTTTTGAGTTTTGGCCAAGTTTTTCTCGATTTCGACCACAGTGTGTCGGCAGGAAAAGGTTATTCATAATGGGTCGGTGCAAATACAAATTGTGAAAGTTTTGAAACAATTTCAAACAACACGAGGTTTCGAGAAAGTACCATGGAGAAGAGATGAAAAGCAATACCTTTTTAAAAGTAGGAAGACGAGAGGTAGCGACACACCGAAGGTCAACGAGGGCTTGAACAAGGAAATGCGTAGACGTTTCAGTTCTGTGGTTTCTAAAAAGGATTCCCGAGGTTTTTATTTGTATGTTCCCGTTACAAGTCGGCACGCGGCATCAAGAGGTAAACAAGGCGTCCGACGATTTAACGGGAAGTAAACTCCTGTATTGTCGTCCATATAGATTCTTTAGCAACAACATCAAGCCCCATTGGTAGGAAATATAAAATGTTAATATAGTTTTACCTTCACCTACAAACCAGAAAAATAGTGAATAGCGAGAAAGTCAGGTAGTAAGTAATACTCACCAAGAACACACATGCATTAAATACTCTTGATAGTACTCTTCTGATGGGCGGAACGCAATCATATTGGCGAGGTATATTTGGTAAGCCATTTTTCTATGGCGATGATGGAATACTCTAATACTGTACTTTTTACACTTGTCGTCCATTACTTAATATTACGATTTGATAGAAATAGAAACAAATTAGGCTAGTTGCGAGCGTCTTTCGTCTATGGACGACGTCCTTGGACGTCTATCAAGAAAGTGTTCGTTCATAGAAGCTATTTTCTTAATGTTCGTGAGAATCTCTACACACATCACAAAAAACTTCACTGCTACGTATTTTTCACCTCTTAGTTTCATAGCCTTATCATTTTTCTATTTTTCAATAAAACAGAGATTGCGTCTTATCTCTTATCACCGTGGAGTAGGTTTACCACATTTTCGATACCTTCTTTCTGCTGCACCATGGATACTATCAAATGGATGGATCCATAATCACATCCGTGCGTAGCATCCATGTATTTTTTCTGCATGGGTTTTCTAGGCATTTGCGCATTGTTTTGTTTTTATAGTAATTTATTATATTATTAAATATTATAAGTTAATTGTTGTTTAACTGCGCAAGACCTTCTCGCCACTTCGTCTTCGGATTCCACCGCCAGCTTATCATCAACCCTGAGGGCTTGAAAAAGAACAGTTGTGGCAGACATCTTGCATTATTCTTGTCTTTGTTCTGCTCCTGAAAAGTTGTCCATGCTTAAAACGAAATTATTTCTCCAAAGTTATCAAATATTCTGTGCGCCATCCAATTTTTTTAAAACTCAATGGTTTTCAAGTGTGGTTGGACATTTGCTCATATTTGCTTAAGGCCTAATTTTCACTTAAGTGTGCATATAAACTACATTTCAACCCACACCTGTTCCTTAGGTCGCCAAAACAACTCAATTGATTCTTCTTATTATTGAAATTCTGGATTAGCCAAATGAAACATTCCTAAGGAACAATTTCAAGATTATGAGCGTTCGGCAAACCATGGAACAGCTTCGGCACCTCAGAAAAATCGATATTTCGTAATACGCATAGAAGTTACGAAAATAGGGGCTTTATCCAAGAAAAAAAGATAGTCTCAAGACCCTTTTTGAATAAATATCTTTGCTATCTTATTACATCTAGAGCGAGAGAATTAACCGCTGCACAGTTGTGGAAATTATATACTGCATCTGAGTGGTTGATGAAGATTCGTTTACGTGGAGATAGCATGGTGATATATAAAAAAGATCTTATGTTTAAACTAACCTTAACTACGTCTAACCAGGTACTATTATTATTACTTATTTTAATTTTTGTTTTAAGCCTGTTAAGGTTGAAGCTATTTTTGTCTGAGGTTAATTTGTGGTTTCAGGTATAGGTATTTATAATACCGAGAGCACCCGGATGAACTATTATTCTAAATCTGTCAAAAATTAATAATCCCCATATTTTATCGTCCTTCCACTTCTTCCACGGAATAGTAACCGTCTAACCAATTTTTGCTCACGTACATGTAGTCTATAACAAATCCACGAAAAACCAATCAAAAGATGCGTTTTAATTTTTGCATTCAAGTCTACCCTTCAAACCATATGCTCAGGAGGCACAGGTCTGTCGGACGAAGACAAGATTTTGCTGGGGTAGCTATGGGCAGGTCTCAGGGCAGTGTGGATCCATATTATCCCGAAAACCCTGATTTTCTATCTTGTGAAACATCCTTCCAAGCTTTGCAAACTTTTATGAATGTTAAAAAAAAAAACGGAAGTTAGTGAAAAACGTTGTCTATTTCCACGAAAAAATAAAGAGTTACACTGTTAAATCGATTTCGACGGTTAGGCCATCATCAGTAACAAACAACAACTAACTAAGTTATTGTTTGTTACTGATGATGGCCTAACCGTCGAAATCGATTTAACAGTGTAACTCTTTATTTTTCGTGGAAATAGACAACGTTTTTCACTAACTTCCGTTTTGAAATGGGTTTCCACAAGAGTGATTTAGTTCGTTATGGATGTTACCTATCCATCACACAAGCCATAACAAGTAATAAGTGGAGGAAGAATGATATAAATTGTGCTGTTTGCAGCGTTAAGCTGTCCTCTAATTTCTCACGGTTAAGCAGGAACAAAGTCAATAATTGTTGGGATACCAGACTTAAGTTCAGTTATTACTTGTTACTGATAATGACCGTCGTACTCGATTAACATTGTAACGCTTCATTTTCGTAGGAGTAGACTACATTCTTCATTGCAATGGGTTTCCACAACTTCGTCGCACCTGATTTAGTTCGCTTTATTGGTTTATTATTTCCAATAATAAGCCTATGTGATCGTGTAGCAAAAAAATTTTATAACCCCCCCTCAAAATTTGTCACTTTACGTTTCAAGGTGCGTAGAATCCACATTTGAAATGTCCGTCCGCCGTTCGCCGTCCGGGCCATAAAAGGCCTAAGAATTGACTTAAAAAACCCGTTCTTTCGCACATAGACTCCATTTGGGGTCTAGTTGGTCCTAACGTTTAACCATCCCGATCGCTTTACTCGCATAGATGCTATGGGCTAAAAACGGGCGAAAAAGTGTCTTTTAGACTTACGCACGCCTGGAACGCTTGGCAGGGGGTCACGGTGGGTGGTGAGGGGGGTGAGCGGGGGGTGGAGTGAGAGGAGGCGCCGCGGCACCTTGTGGTGGGTACGGCGTTCCTTCGAGGCATGAATATATGTTTTTCGAGGTCATATTTGTGTGTTCATACCAATGCTTTTCCTACGCATATTTAATAACATATCCTCTCGACTTTTCGTACGTACTTAGATAATGATATTATTAAGGCAATAACTATTTGAATAGATAGGAGCTCGAATCGAGAAATATAAACATGCGTATATAATTATAGAAGTATAGGTTGTGGCAACTCGAAATAGGACACGCCGAGGAGTCTGGACGGGCCTTATGACGTGCGCAAGCCAACTAAAACTACGATCATACTCAATTGAAAAAATGATAAACCTTTGTGAAATAATTTGCAGCGTTTTTCGACTTTAGTTCGAGCTCGTAAAAACCACTGATGTTGAACCGTACATTCATGTTACGGGCACGAGAAAGCCAAGTGCCACACCCAATTCTTTAGCAGACGTTTCTGAGTTTCCTCCACCTTTTGACCCCAATAGCCCCACTCAGCGCTGTGCCAAGCGGGGGGGTTTTAAGCAATTCATGTTTTTTATTGTGATGATTTGAAACCAGCTTGGTGCCACAGAAGGCAAGCGACTTATTTTATTTATTATTTTCAATTAAACTCTTACTAATTATGATTTTTTTTTATCCTCACTTGACGTGAGAGGATGATTTTTCAGCGCCATGTTTGACGGCATTCATCCACTCACCTATTAACTTTCTTACTTGACGCTTTGTTGTATACTTGGATTGTAGGTTGGCAAATAAACAAGAATAAAAGTGGAAAATTTCACGAATAAAAGCTTTTCTCTTTCATTTTAGTTATTTCACATCAATACAAGCGCAAAAGCATATTGCTAGATCATTTCTTACAAGACAATGATGTATGACTTACGGCAATACGTTCAGCACTGAAAAAGAAATTGAGACTGAGGGTACTTAGGTGAATTCTAATACAAGTGGGGTAACGTTCCGGGGAGACGAACGTTCTGTTCGACTGGGTCAATGGAAGTCTCAAACTTGAATGAGACATCAATCTCATCTACAGCGCAATAGGGTTCGAGATGATTGTCATAAACAAAGAGGCGAGCGAATAAAACAAAGAGCAATAGCTCGTGACATCTCTCCCTAAAGCCCCTTGTGGCGGTGAAACCACTCTAGCAGCTAGAACGGGTCACGCACTCCGGTTATTTAACCGACTTGAGATATGGGTCAAAACGTTTCACGGATCTCTATTATATTCTGGGAATATAATATTGTTCATTTCCGTTTAAATTAAATTTCCGAGGTCATTCGGAGTGGCCCAGAATATGCAATTAAATCGGAAGGGTCGGAAGTCCTGCGGAAGAAAGAGTATAAAATAAAGCACCTCTCGAGGAGATTTAGGAGGAAGGTCGACAATGAATCCGTGGATAATGGGGTAGGAGGCTTCTTTTGTCATTTGGGCGGTGCATTGTCAGGGGCGGCGGCCGCAGGGGGCAACTCCCGGGCAGTTGACTTCTTTTCCTACGCGGCCTTAAGCGATCAGCGCGAAAAACGGGCGTCAAAAGCGATCACGTCCTAAAGCGTGTAGGGGCGGATTAGAAGTGTTTTCGAAGGAGACTGTGACGATGAGAAGGTGAAGGGAGAGAAACGGAATTCCGAGAGGCTAATCGGGAATCCAATTCCGGCGGAACCGCAGCGAAGAGGCGGCTGCAGTGTTATGTGCCGAAAAGGAACAGTAGGTCCAATTCATCATGGGGCGGCACCACGGCACTGCGGCGAGAACGGTGCTAAAAGTCAAACCACAACCGATTACAACTGCGGAATGGAACGGAAATACAACAGTGCTGAGGGAAGGAAACGGTTGAGAAGATGTGGGACGTTCAGGAATTTGAAGATGGAGATTCCTAAGGTTTCTAGTTTTGCAATAACCCTGTAGGTATACTGTAATTATTACGATAAATGGTACTGGAGAATGTCTGGCTGGAGGATGAGCTGAATAACTGGTCTTATATCATTCGAACTCAATAAAATCAGCTATAGGGCGTAATCCTAATCAGTACACTTGAATGAGGCTTACAATTACAATAACTATTATTCACAGATACAGAATTCGTTATCATGATTAGACTTGTAATTACAACTATTTTTATAATTATTTATACATGTAATCTCAACATTCACTATGATTACACCAACAATCACAGATTTTAATTATAAAGTCTGAGTAAAACTACATTTTTCATCAAAATTGTTTCTCAGATTGTTCCTGTTCGTAAGTAGGGGGGTCCCATTGATATAGCAAACTACGAGTATTACCCTATCAGCCACCTGCGTTTCCTTGAGCATTTCCGCTTGAAAGCGCCATGTTTTCGACAGGCAAAAATATGTTCAGCAAATAGCCTGCACTGTTTCTGAAGGGTGTTTGACCGATACGGCTATTCATGCACTCACCGACTTTATTTTAACCGATAACGGGCTCGAAATTATTCTTGAGAAGCTCGAGATGTTAGGCGTCTATGGCTGTGCACGTGACTGGATCTCCTCATATCTTGCTGACAGGCCATGGAGGGTCGCGTTGGATATTGCGGACGGCACTTGTTAACTACGAAGACGATAAAAAGATTCCAGTTGTTGGAAACGCAGAAGTTTCCTTGAGCTCTGGATGATTGAAAATGAACTCATACTAATGAGGAAAACAAATTTTGTACTGTTTAGAGCAAAGACTGTTGGCAACCAGGATACCTTCCACCTTGGTCGGACCCTTATGACTACATCAGTTGATATCACGTTCCTAGGGGTCAAGATGGATTCCTCCGTTAAATTCTAAGGATATATTGAAGACTTGGCATCCAGGCTCAGTGTTACCTGTTGTTGTCAACTGAGGCAGCGTCTAGTGGTTTCGGAGTTTACTCTATTGCCCGAGTAACACGGTTTGTTTCTCTCCCGGGCGAGATATGGAATTCTCTTTTAGGAAAACCAGGCGAACATTGACGTGATCTTCAACCTACAGAAGTCAGCCTCAAAATCGTACTTGGATCACTTCCATTCTCTTCATGCCGGGGAATGTTCGCTGCCCGGGGTTTTTTAAATCGGCCTTCTATCTTTGAGCTCGAGGCGATCCTGTACATGTGCGTAAGCACCATGCACTCATTGAGATATTTCGATTTACGCACGAAAACGAAGAGATCTTAGGCAGTCAGGGAAAGATCTAACTTATTTGCTATGACTTACACAATAATTAAGTTCTCAATTTCAATTATTCACAATGATTTAGATCAATTTAATTCAATTCATTCCTCTATCTACTTGTCAGAGAACTTGACTCTGTTATTGATTTTTTCATGTTGTAATTAATGCACATAAATATGTGCCTACATCTAGGCAATTGCCCTACTTGTGATAATACTCGTGATATTGGGAAACAAATTGATTATATTCTTTAGACTGCCATATACCTGAAAAATTATGATAAACGCTTGAAGTTCTCAAAAAATACTTAAAATCATACTAAATTGCCATTCTCCTTGCAATACGATAGCTAAATCTCTCCAGCCCCTGAACGATCTGACCGGACCATGGATACCGTGGAGACAATTACAAGTGAAAGCACTGGAATAAGTTGTGATTACAGCTGTAAATAAGAAAAAAAATGGCATTAATCGTAATCAAATTTCAACGCCTGAGATTGCATTCGTAATCTCAATTTCTTTTACGCCCAACACGAAATATAATTGCAAATACAGTGAATAAGGAGACACGAAATACACTGACTACTCAGGAATACAGTGAGCTATAGACGGACAAAGAGCATTCGGAATTGAGAACTCGATTGAGCACATGCTCGTACTTACAGTTTCTCTCTATTTGTCCCTAGTCGTCTCCATTCCTTTTCTACCTTTTGAATATATTTAAAAATGTGTATAATATACTCTCTCTCTAAGTATGCTTGATGTCTGTAGATTAAGCAATGTAGTTATCTTTGTAATTTTTTTTTTTTTTTTAAGTTTCTTGAAAACAAAATCCTGCCGATTTAGGTAGTTGGTATCAATTCAATATTTATAGTGGAAAAGGATAAAAAGTTGTAGATATACGAAAAATAAAATGTGCTGCTTTCGCGTTGACTTGAATTTAATGTTAAATTGATATTATAGCCCCGAGAGAAAAATAACTCTTTTACGGTAACTATTCTATGATTTACATCATACTTGGAATATTCAAGCCTTTTGGAGTGCCCACCCGATTTATCAACGAAGGGTGAATTCAAATATTCATGACCTCCCGAGATATACGAGTACAAAGTTGATTTAAAGCGTTCCATTCACTAGAACTTGGTGAGGATATACTGTGGTTCAATTCATAACATGAATATTAATGTTCCATTCATTATTATTCCACGGCTACCGTAAGTTAGTACGGTAAGCCTGTGCGCGATTGGTTAGGCTAGAAGCCTTTGGTTTGCTATTCTCCGACGTAGGCTTCTTTGGAATTAGAAGCCAGTTTAAGACTATACCACTATCATTTCCGCTGACGAGACGAAGAGCAAAGCGGTTTGGGAACTTCGAACGGAGTCAAGAAGTTTGAGAAGGGTCAAATGTAACGGCGTGAAAGCTAGCACTATTCAAACTCCACTCGATAAAGATGGTGAATTGGCAGATAAATACTAAAGATGGTGAATTGGCAGATAAATACGGATGACACGATTACAGTCATCATGAACCATTTGATATCGGATGATCTGTATTTCACTAAGTGAGGATCAATTTACAGTCGACCTTTACTAATTTTCTATGAGAGTGGAACGCGAGGTCAACACAACAGATCCTCGTACTATGCTTGCAGCATGAATGATTTATGCATTATTCAAACAACAGTAGGTAGGTAGAGTAATGATTATGTCAGCCAATCTTGTCTTCTTCAGTTTCGCCCATGTTCATTATTGTACATTTAAGTATGTAAAAACATTAAGAGACTGGAAACCTATAGCATCAACTGTTCCAGCATATGTCAACTAAAGCTCATACGGATTAAAGCACAAAGGTAACATTGAAAAGCCACTATATCCAATTCAATATACCAAAAGCGATATACCAATATACGAATAGCTAGGAACGTAATTCTGTTCGGAATCTATCTGCCTGGCGTGAAGTAATAATTTGCCACGCCATTAGAAAAATCGGTAAAAACATCTAATGCGAGGCTTCACACCACTTCTACGTTAATGACTGCATTATTCCAAGTAAAACCATGAAAATTGCGTGACGCGACGTGGTGGTTTAAGGTTTATCAGAAGGGGATGGGAGTATCGACTTGCATTTGCGCTCTTACGAAACACTCATCAATAAATAAATATCAAGAAAAGTCGAAACTCTCAAGTGCGAGTCCGCAACACAGTGAGATATTTTCAAGCCTCCGTGGACATGTCGTTCAGGAACGAAAACATCAAACAAGTTTTGACATCATCGTAACGGGTCCTTCTAAACGATGTATGGAGGGAGAAATTGGTAATGTGAGATGGTGGTGTTTCAGGAAAATGTTCCAACGACTGGCGAACGATTTTTGTAAGATGAAAAATGCCAAAGATACAACGATTGGGTTATAAGCTAGATACATCGGGAAATTTCGTCACCCCTAAAAAGTTACGCTTTTAGTGGAAGTGTGTCAAAGTAGACTTTAACGAAGATATATAAAAAAATAAAATAAATGAACGAATAAAAAAATATATATAACAATTTAAAAAAGTAGGTGGTTAAATGTGGAAAAGATTGTTTGTCTGTATCAATAGCATCTTGAAATCTTCCGAGTTCTGGGATTATGCTTATTTTGAAAAATAAGTTCAGGGATTATGCGGATAAGCGCCTTTGCAATGACTACCAGTCTGATTGCTGCGCCAGGGACATGAAATGGAGGCTAAAGAAGGAGTATGGACAGCGTATGGCACTGGTATGGTACCAGCGTATGGACTAGAAATGGCTAAATATTCTCTTGTCTGAATGGATTGATCCTCAATCGATAATACGACAGTTCCATACAGATAGGAATAACTTTCTAAACTGTATATTTACAGAATTCAATCGAACGAAAAAAACTGAGTTCGAAATATTGCAGATACACAGTGAGGCGACATTTTCCGTTTCCGTATGAAGGCCGTGAGATTCTGGACAACGGCCCTATATCAGAATGCGATTCACATTATGCGCCACTTGAAGGCAATTTAGGTGTCATCCGAAAAATATCCCACGCTTTCATATTCAAAATATAATCGCTGTCGCAAGTCACTCCTAATGGACGTGAAGAAGCTTTCAATTTGCGGCCTTGTTCATTGCAAGGTGGCCTGGTATAGCAAGGTGGAGAGGAGATGGATTCAATTATACGAATGGAGTCACATAATGAATCAATTATCCCCGTCAACTTGCGATACTGACGTACTTGGTTAATTAAATACTGTTGATATGACTGTTACGCAGATTTCCTAGAATAATTTAATTGATTGACTCTATAATCAAAGCCTTGCAACGAACAACAATCGATGTGAAGACGATTTAACAAAATCACCAAGCCTGAAAGTTATAGGAAAAATTTATTTATGGACATTAAAATACGGGGTAAGCCGTGAATGAGGGAATATTGAGGATAACTAGGAATTTTGGAAATACATTCCAAACGTTGCCAAAATCGGTGAATAAGTACAATTGCAATTTGAGTGAAGAACTCCGAAACTCTAATTTGAAAAGTAAGGAAACTTAGTCTTTAACTGCTGTTGGTAAATTCCAGTTCGTCATTGTTAAACATATTTAAAATCAAATTGTTGTTGTTAAAACATACTGTTTAACTGACTTTTATAGGAATCCAGTGTAGCAACATTCCTTAGGGTGGCAACGACGAATAGTAGAACAATGAGGCCTAGGAAGATGGTGTGTGATTAAGTAATCTTCAACTAATTCATTCATTTAGTGCTGAGCTTCTCATTGTCAAACTTATCTCAGCCTAAGTTCAATTAATGCTTGTTACAAGGATGGCACCAGCACAGCAGCTACAAATTATTGATACGATCGCTTCAAAATTGATAAGAGATGAACTAATTGTATTTCCCTTCTACCAACCGAATTTGAGTGACATCGATGGATTTCGAAATTCGTATTAAAAAATTATCCGTTGATGTCTACAGTTTATCAAGACCTTAGTTTATGATATGTGGCTCAAACTCGTACTTAGCCGGGGATGTGCCACTAATCGCGACATTGCATTTAATCAACCCTAAGGAGTAAAATTTAAGGGTTAACATGTTAAAAAATCGAAATTTCAAAAACTTTTGATTAGAAGGGTTTAAGTGTCGGAAGGCAAAAAAAAAAAAAAAATCTTCATCACGAATGTTAATCGCAAAGCCATTTTGGCTTGTAGGGATGTACTTCAGCTAATGCCGGTCGACCTTATTCGGTTTTCTAGCAAGATGAAACTCCCAACACACATGTGATGCATGACTTATAGTCCAGTTAATTGTAAAGTAGAGCATAAGAGCAGAAACAATAAGTTTACCCAGGGAACAAAGGAAGTTGCAAATCGAGAGGAAAAGAGGGATGAAATGAAGTGCCCCTGTAAAATGACCAGCAGTTGTGGTAACAGCCCAAGGGCGCAGGTGGCGATCCCACGGAGCAGTCCGGCCGAGATGCCAAACTCGAGTAGCTCCATGGCGCTTTCCCCGCGCCATGTAACACGTTGCGGCCATGATCTTGTAAGTCGTCACTCTTTTCAGCTAAGAAATCGTTTGCTACAGGTCATTTCTATCACACTTCTCTTAGCCCGCCAAATACCTGTATTTCCCCATTCCCCGAAACTGAAAACAATGATTCCGCTATTGCGGAAGCAATGCATAAATGAACAACAATTATTATTGTAGAATAATTTAATAATTGTTGGGGTTCCAACACGTACTTTCACTATAAATACATTATGGTGGTCCAAATTACAGACACAAACCGTTGAAGTTCATTATGACGTATCAACTTTGCCACTTACAGACCACTATAATATCACTAGGAAAAACATTTGCAATGAAAGAACTGTTTCATCAGATAGGTGAACAAGTTAGACGAGTTTCAATAAGTTTGCAGACCTGACGTGTCAAGGTGGAGAAAGTGCGCCAAAAAGGCCAGCCCAAACATCGCGTTTAAATTGTTGTAAAATACTGGAACTTTTACGCCGGGGGGAGTGGGGTCAATGGACTTCGATCGCGGAAGCCATTTCCGCATTCACCTCTGCTCCATTCATCTTGACTACAGGAAGTTTCGGAGCCGGCTAAACTGGATTAACTTGTCCCGAACTTGAAAGCTCCAGAGGCTGCAAAAATCAAGGGCTTGGGAAAGGCCTTCATTAGGTAACAAATCGTTACTTCGACGGCCAAATCAAGACGACCCAATTGGTAATCTCCCCGAATGAATTACGCACTAAAACAATTTTCGTAGAATTACCAACTATGAACGACGTAGGTAACCAGATGAGAGCGAATATCGTGAGAAACAGGACGTGGATTGAAAAACACCACTTTGTTCAATCTACCAGTGCGATTTAGAAACTTATTTAGATATCCAATGTATTTTAGGCGTAACTTACGAGTAGATAAGTTAATATGCACAGAGATCGAGAAAGATAGGGAATTAAGTTTCTGATTATGGGAGGGTCAGTATGGAATATCACGATTACCACACACAAGACAGGCTCAGCAACAGTGCCTCAACGATTATGTAATCATCGTTTACCGATCTCGAACTCTCTACCCGTATTGACTATTTATAACTCGTATTGCCATGTTTTGTCAAGTTACCACTGTAAACTATTCATAATATTTTAAGGACATTTAAGAACCTATGGTTCGCAATATCAACACCGGATTAAGTAAATGTATCAATACTAACAATCAGTGAATTTCTAATTCCAAGTGAATCAAGCTTGTGCATCCTGAACAAGAAATTGACATTTTATAGAGAAAAGCAAAAAGATTATACCTAATATTATTTTTTAATGATTACTATTTCGTTTTTACTACTACTATGTGTCTTAGATTCGAATTGATTTGTTATTTCTTAATTATTTCCACAGAGAAACATAGTTGAACGATGAACTAATTTTAAAGGTTATGTAATCTTCAGAAACTACACAAAATTAAAGTTACCTTCAGCAAGGAAATTCAAGCTTACACTATGCTAGGTGAAGGCGACTCATATCCAATAATTGGAAGAAGAGGTAACCAATGGGATGGCGCACGAAACGAATGGGACTCACAGAAGTAAGGGTAACATTAGGGAGGCGGCCGGCCTTTACTCTTCTTCGCCTTTGCGTGATATGTCGACGATGTAATAACTCTTAAGTTTGGTACAAAGTGACAAATCCAATACACAGAAAAATCAATAAGTAACGTAGCATTATCAAGTTGACAGTAGAACTTGCTGCACATAAGGTAAATATTATGGTCGATTTACATCATATTAATAAACCAAAACCATGTCTTCATTTACAAAGAACATACATACGTACAGATACCATTTATGGTACAAGTAATCAACCCTATTTCACTATCAAGCTGTTTTTCTTGGGATGACCAACAGACTGCGACAACCTTCTTATCATTGGACAGAACTCGTCTGAATATACATTAATCATTACAAGTGAAAGAGATAAAGGAATAGACCAGAATGAGATTTCGTTGACATGACTTGAATGGATTTTCTGAGCACAAACAAGGAATGATAAATAATGCATGCATTACAGGACGTCCCATTTTGCGAGAATACATTTACCTCGTGAAATTAAAAACGATACCTTGGTAGACTGAGAACAACAACAACTTGAGGAATTAAAGCTTAGCATTCATACAAATAGGTATACTTTGTAAGTCATCTGGTTGAATCTGATGTTTGGAATGGGAACCGAAAACAACGAGAAATCTGGGCTACCGTGGATAACCTACATGGTGCTTCGATTCGAAAGATCAACAATTCCTACCCTACAAGTGGCAAAACATAAACTCCTGTCTGGGCGTTAGCTTTGGTACAAAGTGTCATACATTTAGTTATAACTAAAATGTATGAGTATGATAATATCATCTGCAGAATACTTCATCCTTTTTTTTGCGGCACACAAGTCGAAAAGTCTACAAAACATAAATGTCTGGGCGTTAGCTTGTTTCCAATCTGATGAGGTATTAAAATTTGCTACTCCAAAATCTAATCTGGCATATAAACAGAACACGTTTTTCTGCTCGAAAATCAAAATATTTAATGTACATTCAACATCCAATTGAATACATTAATTCATACAATGGCATTGATGATTCCTCTATCATAATGTAGCTCTCACAACTGTCTGAGAGGCTCACTTACTAATGAGGACAAACTAAATTTCTGGGATAAGCTTTCAACCATAAATTGGAACGTTGAAAATTGTTGTACACAAGAAGTGAAAACAACCAGAAAGTGGGTTGAAAAAAAAAATCACAAGAAAAAGTACCAAGTTTTAAGACAAAGCTGTTTTTCTAGTGATGATGATTTTTGAATAAAAAGCTTTGAATTTCGATTTCGGTGGGAGAATATGTTATAACTAAAATGTATGACTATGATAATATCATCTGCAGAATACTTCATCATTTTTATTGCGCACACAAGTCGAAAAGTCTACAAATACATCAAATGACATATCCACTTTTTCGAAGCTGAGTAAAGAACGTTGAGCAAATATGTCAGAATAACGGAGGATGTAATGCGAATGTAAGGGCTGCAAACACCGAAGACTGGGAGGCGAACAGTCCCCGCGAGTAAAGCTGTTAGCTCCTGAATATTGTTGACCTAAAACCTCCATCCTACGACGCGGAGGGGTCTGAAGGTAAATCATCCTCGTGAAACTGACGTCAGAGTGGTGGAAAAAAGAAAAATACGTCAGAGGAAATAAGTGGAAAGGAGCAGAAAACCGCAAATGGTCGACAGAACCTCTATTGATTGAGGCCCCCTGACAAACCTTTGCAGCCGAGGGAGCAGCATACGCAATGCGACTCTTCTTCCGCGATCAGAGCATCCCGCTCGATTTAACCCAATCTTGTCAAGTCCCATTTCCAAGTAACACACAGCTTCATCTCCGAGGCATCATATTCATTTCATGGACGTCTTATATGCAGATGGTGCGGATCCATTTTCCCAAGACTTGTTGCGCAGCTTCAAACCTTAGATACATGGGACTAAGCAAGTTGACATTGTTCATCAAAATTATAAATAAAAACTAAAGCATATTCTTGAATTGAAAATCCCAATTATTCTATCATTGACATCAAATATTGGATCAAACAACACTCACTGCCTTTTCCAATAGACTAATACAACTGCAAACATGCAAATTGCAAAACGTAGAACAGCTATCTACTTTGCCCACCTTGTTTTTTACCCACTCTTTTATCAATTTAGTATCCCAAACTACTTCAGGAGAGTTGGCAGGTCATCATTCATTCCCATGCCAGAAATATGATATGCCACTAAAAAGTTTTGTTCCCCAAACTGCTAAAAGAGTGAGTTGGCAACAGCAAACTGTGTATATTGCTTACATTACAGGATGAATGAATAAGAATAACGGAAGCGCCTATTCATAATTCAATATAGATAAAAATATTATTTGAAAACTAAGGAAACAATTAATCAAAAATTAACAACATTGATACCCTCGAATCAACAAAATGGTTGGTAACAATAAAAGATGCACAGTCCTCGTTTGATTATTGAGGTCTAGAAACGCATCAAGATGTCTACAGCCCCCAAGATAAGCTGAGTGATTTCCAGAGCAAATTCCTTTGCGATTCAACCTATGAAGCCATAATTTGAAATGGAGGCCTCTTTAGGAACATCTAGGAATGAATTACAAAGTCTGAAGCTCCCTAGATCAACTATAAGTGAGCTTCCGAGCTAATTTCTAAGCTATTCAATCTATAAAGCTAAAAATTGAAATGGCGAACCTTCGGGACGTCTAGAAACGAATCATAAACTCTAACGCCCGTAGATCAGCTGTGTGAACTCCGGAGCTAATTTCTTTGCTATTCTATACGCTCATTAGCCTTCAGGCGCATGGCTTTTATTTATATAATTTTTTACTTTTTGCTTGTTATTATCTTTAATTTTCCTAGGTAACGAAAGGACGTAACATAAAGACAACGCACATAAAGTAGACTAATTATAATATTAAAAAAGAAGTAAAACCTACTTCGGCTTGCCGATAAATCAGCAACACCAGGGAAGATTTTGATTATGGGTGTTGCGCATAACATGGAAATGTCTCCTGGTGTTGCATATTTATCGGCAAACTGAAGTAGTTTAAACGTCTTCACCTGCATATTTGAATCAGTACATAATTTGGGTCTACTGTCCCGCCCATATAGGGTAGATCGCCAAGTAAGTTTGTTATTACTTCGATCTGCATTTATCTGAACCAAAGTAATTAAAAGGCGTTGAAGATAGAGACGATTCTCAACGTCACAGATCACAAGGGTAGATATAGCTTTGTGTGTTAGTACTCCTGCATTCAGCGATTACCAGATATGCCCTAGATCAACTTCTCCCTTGGGGATTATATTAATAGCCTATAAATATAACAGCCCCTTCGTTCTCTCGAGAGGTTGAGTTCCTTTTTGTTTTCAAAATAAACTTCTTTTGCAATAACAGTTCTATTTCATAACATAAAATAAGAAACATATAAAGAGCCCCATAATAGATATAGATTATCGTTTTACAGTTTTACGTAACACCGTTAAAAGTTATGAGGCATCCTAGGGAGATGAGACATTCTTAAACATTTTAAAAGGAGCTACTTGAGTCGTGACTGAACGTTACGGAATGCCTTTCACTAGTCGGCATCATGCCACTCTGGAGGAAATCTAATAACTGTTCACCTCGCAGGTAATTTTACGACAGCTAATGTTGAGTGGGGTAAGTGCAATGAGCGCCCTTTCTCGTTGCATAATTATTCGGCCACGTGACTGTGCCCCGTCCTTTCCCGACCATTAACAATCATTAGACCACGTAGATTAGCTTTTAAATGACAGCCGCAAGAATCTACGAGTAACTGGGAGGAAAAGAGAAACTATTTACATAACAAGAAAGTACGGTAGCAACGATTGAATTTAAACTGTCTAATATGTTAAGCGCTTCTGTAATGTTAGGTTGTGATCACCTAAGGGCTACTGATTTATACATCAATTATAGATCGGTTTCAAGAGCGAATAGAAAAACGTACAGCATACAATTACTGTCTGTAGTTTAGTTAATCACAAGGGAGCAGAGGAAAAAAGTTCCATTCATGCAGCATGATCGTATGAGTGGATTTTCAAAAATTACCGTATAACCTACTATATAGTGTTAAATTGTTTTGAAAATTCAGGACTTTAAGCAAAAAGGAATTGATAACTACCAATTTTAAGACAAAAAAACTCATTCTAAAAAATTTTTGTAATTTAACAAAGAATTTGGATTTTTAGGTTTTCTGAATTTTTCTGAATCTTTTAGGTTTGGAATATTTCTGACTATTCTCCATCGATCAACCTTATCCTAGTACTCGTAATTCAACTCAAAATATAAACAACCATTTTCAGCCAATGTTGCCTTTTTAAAAATAATTTTTAATACAATTTTTACAACAGAATTGAATTTTTTGAAATTCGAAATTTACAATTGCTCCGTATTGTTTCAGCAGAATATTACGCAGAGAGTGTTGAATAAATATGGACGAGATTATTCAGAATTATGAGCGAAAAAATGTGCAGAAAGTATGCATGCTGATGGTAAAATAGAAATTGTAAAAATTTCTTAAAAAATTGTATAACATTATATTATCTAGAAAAAATATGTTTTGTTACGAAATATTGTAGTCGACAATTACTGTGCTCAAACGGTACATGGAATTCGTTTACTTTATTTATTTAATCGTTTATTCATTTTCAATTATTATTATTATTTTGATTTATATTTACTATTTTGCAGCAATAGCCCGTCGTATTCATTCATGATGTTCAAATATTCGGGACAATCGACTGAGATTTACACTATAAAGCATTCCTCCAAGGAATTTATGCAAACGACAGCAGCAATGAGAAGAAGGAATTTACCAAGCTCATTGTCCTTTACGATCTCCGAGAGTCTGGAAAACAACCGAACAATGGAAAAGAACTAGGTATTCCACCTTCAAAAGGACCTAATGAATGGTAGTAAGGCAGTTTATTATCTTAGAACTCTGATTGGAAGCGGTGCTGTTCAAACGAAAACCGCAGTTGAACTTGAAAAGGCGAAACTTTAAGGATATTACCGACTACATTAAAGAAAACAAAGATGCTTTGTCAGCTAAATTTTCACAGTAAAAAATAAACCATTGGAATACCTCCGTATGTACGCAAGTGCTATGTAGCTATATTCAAATGCATCTTACGTGTGCTATTAGGTACTACGCTGCTGTGAAAAAATAAGGGAACACTGTCGAAAAAACTCAGTTTCGGAATCGGTACCCGGATCGTAAACTACCTGTACACTGAGACCAATTCTCACTTTTCGGTGAAAAGGCATCCAGAAAAAGAGTAACGACAAATCCCAGCGCAATAACCTCTTATAAAGGGTATACGAATGGTGAGGTTCATCAAAAAGCTGAGTTCATGCTGAACAATATAAAATAAGATAATAAAAGTTTTAAAAATCATAAAATTTGGTTTATACCGGTTTTACAACAAAAATTCACCGAAAAAAAAATAAGCGATTTTTGAAAAATTCTGTTCAAAATTAAGGGATCACTGTGCTTAGTGTTTATTATAGGGGTTTCGAGGGTTGAGGTGAGCTGGAGGCTGAAAGTTGCTTGCTAGGAGTACAACTGCCACAAAAACGTCGACAAAACGAAAAAATTTACTGTTTGCAGGCGATCAAAGTATGAGAGGACGGATCGAAATGAAATTTGCCATGTCTTGCTTTAAAAATTATCCTCACCATCCTGTCATTGAGATAGACCCTCAGTTAATGACAGGACGAAGCGGATAATATTTTAAGCGAGAAAAGGTACCGGTATCACAAACTTTGACCGTAGCCCTTTCTTACTATATTGACAGATTTACTCCTTGCAACCAACTTTCACGCCTCCAGCTCCCTTGATTATGAACACAACTTTTCGAAAATCACTTCCTTTTATCAGTGAAATTTTGGATGTAAAACCTTAAATAAAGAACCATTTTTGAAAAAAAAAAAAGTTTGATGGTAAACGGAAATTTCTCTTCCTATATTAATATCAGGGTAACCAAATATAAATTAAAATAATAGGAAAACCCCAACAATTTCAGTCTTGCTAAATTACTATTCACATCCAGGTTTCGTAGGGGGTAGTTATTGATTACAATATTGAGTTTGTGGAAAATTCGTCTTTTCTAGCTGGATTTTCGGATAAATTATTCATCAAACGAAGGTATGGTGAAACGAGTAAGAAAGAAGGCTTACATGCAAATAAAAAAACGCCTGCCAAGTTAGGTGGGCAGCATAGGTTCCACAGTATCTAATATATGTTTATTAATGCTAGAATGTAAAAAGAGCTATAATTCATGTTTGCATGAGCGGAAATTCTCTCGCACAATAATTGAAAATATCATTGAAATCGATCAATTATTCTTGGAGTGTCATCCAATGATACTTTTGAGTATGCGCAATAGTTACCTATTTTAGGCAATTGCGATACGATACAAAGAGCATCATGCTGGATCCAACAACATTTCGAGTTTGAAATGAATCGGACCAATAGATGATAAGAAATCGAAATTATGAAAAATTAACGTTTGCGCATGGGCACAGACTACTATTAATTCAACGGCAATGAAATTTACGAGGGACGGTCAAGGAACTAAACCGCACAATCGCAGAAAATTGATTAAAAATCGTTCCATTAGTCTCAGAGTTTTGTCAATCGATATTAGTTTTGCGCATGCAGAATAATTACTACTACACCAACCGCGATGTAATTTTTAGAGCATTATTATAGAACATACAACCAACTAGCAACCAAGTTTGAACGAAATCGGAAAACCATGATGAGAAATCAACGTTATAAGAAATTCACGATTGCGCATGCGTACAGGTTACTATTGAACCGACGGAGTTGACAATTATAGGGGACCGTCAAGGAGCTACCCCGCACAAACCCTGGAAATTTCATCGAAATTGGATTAAAACTAGGTATAGTTTTGGGCGTGACGTGAAAAGAATTCATCGCAGGCAGACAGACATCAGACAGAAATAACACCAGAATTGATCAGCAGGCTTTGAAACGAAAAAAGCAAGTGGAAATTTTGATTTTGGAGGTCAAAATTTTTTTCTACTTTTTTCACGAACACCAAGTTTCCCAACCATCGGTAGAGATAAAGCAAAGGAACTTTTGCATGGATACAGTAAAAACGAGCTTTATCACATGAAGACAGAAACACTGAAAGTTGAGTATTACACGAAGGAATATCTTGGTTTTGAACAAAGGGCCCCGATAATAAACAAGGCCACAGTAGATTGTACGCCATATTCGGATTGTTGTTTATGAGAGTAACGAACGAATCAGCTAAACTTCGATGTAAGACCAGGAAGTCATTCACGAGGAAATTCATGAGTTTAACTCATTGGAAGTATAAGGTAAAAAAGCATTGCAAAATGAGACATGCACTGCAGGGAACTTTTTCACTGAAACATACAACCAAAACAGCGGTTTGCCATTATTTTAAAGTAAGGAAGGGCTACCAAGCATGTTGCACACACTAGTTAGGAAGCTTGATATTTTGTTTCGGGGGGACCTTGATCGTTCCTTATGAATTTCATCGACGTTAAATCCAGTAAAAATTATAATTTCTCCAGTTTTCAACTGATTTCTTTGAATTCAGAGTGATTGTGAGGAATGGGTGTCTAGAGGATCATCTCTTTATGAAAATATATAACATCTATACAGTGGGTAGCTCCTGCACATGCTGAAAATTACAATTCAACTATAATAACAGCTAGTTTCATAAGTCGTTTCAGAATTATGTTCAAAGCGCTTGAATGCTACATTTAAATGTTTTTAAGCATATTCTGTGCGCATTAGAAATATACTTAGTTAAGCAATCGTAATCACGGTAAACTATTATTCAGAAAAGTGTTTATTCATTCAACTGTTTATCATACAGGTCACTATTCATCTCTGATCAAGGCTTGTCATAGTTACCTATCAGTCCCAAATAGGCGTTATTGTATTGGTTTGGAACTTGGACGTTGATGTTATCAATGTGTAGAATCAAAATGTAGAAGAAGTTTGAGAAACGGATTTTTTTTAGTAGCATACCCAGTAAGAGCAACCAGTAGTTCGCGTTACTTTTTAAAATGAACTCTATTGATACCAAAACTAACAAAGATAGCAAATCCACGGTATTCCCAAAGTGCTGTAATATGTAATTTCTCAATTTATTAACTTTTCAGAAAAAATTAAATAATGTATGGTTATGTGAAGAGATATTTGCATCTCACCTCAGGCGAAAACATCCGTTATTATCAGGGCATACCGAGATCTCGATTTTGAGGGGGGAAGTCAAGCGGAGTTATCAGGAGAAACACACGCCTCGCCAAACACTGACGCTGAAATACCCCATAACTGGGAGTTCCGATACGATATCCGCCCCCGGCTCGTCTGGTTAACATCAGCTCCTGAGTCTGTGTTTGTCTGTCAGCGTTTGTTGTCTATCAGTTTGGCTATCAGCAAAGAAAACGACCGTTGGGTATACACAGCGATTCATCTTTCGCGTGAACGCCCCACGCGTCCGGCAGTTCTAGAGTGCTCGACGCTGTATCAACTTTCTCGGCAATAATGAGAAGCAGCCGATATTGCAGGGGATCCATAAAGGACGACTTTTAGCTTTCCAGACACCAACCGGTCCTATGAAGGGGCTCATGTACTTACAGTCGTATTAACGAGCACAACAGCAAGCGTTAACAACGAGAGTGAACGTGTTAGGTGTTGCTGGGCTGTCAAGAAATAAATTGAACCAACCAGCCGTATAAACAACTTGGAATTCCATTGAATGAACCAACTATCGTAATTACTGATCTTATTGGCCGTCCTCTGCATCTCTAGGGAATAAACAGAGTACAGTAAAATACCATGGTTAAAATGCACCATACAAAATAATAATGTGTGAGATAAGACAAGTGAAGTTCTCTACCACAATAATTCGGTATTTGTACAAATGCGCCACCAAGCTGAACTATTCAATTAGGAACGACATTCTTGATAAAAATTTGTAGGTAACCAATGAAATATGAATTATATCATAAATCCCCTAGATTCCACATAACGTGGAACGTGGTCCCACGTTGTTTCTTTTCCCTAGATTACACATAACGAAGGAATGAAGCTTGTATTCAACTACTGTTTAACCTCGGGGATTAGAACCATTTGCTGGCCACCGATTCGCCATAAATGCTTCAAAACCACTAGGACATGCAAAGAGGGGGTATGTGCAACTAACATATCTACCAAGTATCTAGTGCATCTTGTTTTTCGGTATTGGTTTAAATTTCCTGGGTAACGAAAAAAATATCTACATTGAAAGATAGTGAAAAGATCATCAAGTTTGCTCGAGAGTAGTTCAGTTATAGCTACTACTTGGCAAGTACTGAGACTGAGACCTATAATAGCAGTTTTCTAAATCAAGGCATACGATCTCAAGTGAAATTATCGCGAATAGATTGAAATCAGCTAGAGTTACGGAATTACCAGAAGGTCTTATGTAATTTGGAAATTTCGCAACTCTCTGACAGAATACAATACGAATGAATAATACCTATACCAGCTGCTCGCAGAAAACATGATTTCTAAATTAACGGTAATATTGTAACATCCCCAATGAGAGAGGGGCATTGACACCCAACAAAGCTTAGCAGCCAAGAAAGAATTTCATGATTCTCATAGAAGGAGGTGCCTTGCATATTTACACTTTCGAATTAGAGATGATGGAGGTTTAGAGAGAGGAGGAGTGTTCTGGGACGAGCAAACAAAGGTTAACGTGCCTTGATAAGAGGGCCTTAGTGGCGTCAGTTGCCGCAACAGCCCTGTCACGTAGATGGTTATACGTGAACGACTCAAGTGGAATACTCAGTTGAAGTGGAAGCGAGAGCTTCCGACTGGAATCTTCTGCGATTCTGAAAACGTTGCCATCCGGAGGAAGTGCAGCGTCACGCAAAGTTGTGACAGCGGATCACGAAACACATAAAATGCACGAGGTTGTTTACTTGAGTGACACAGAAGAGAACCTGTTGGCTGACTCTAAAACCCATCCGAGGTGTGAATAATGCCTGTTGACAATCACGAACCAACCAGCAATAATGTCAGTCAATACAAAAATATCAGTCCCCGGAACAATCAATCGCCGAGATTAACTGTCGAAAACTAACTCTATAGCCCATTTAGTAAAAGTCAAAGTTGTGATGCATGACCTCATTAGCGACATTCAGTCTAGAACATGAATTTAGCGTGAAACTTCATATTAATGGATTGTTGTCATTCACTAGACTCTATCTAATAAGTACGTAGTTACAATGGTTGGAAAGATTATATATTTGTCTATTTTTTACGAGCCTACTCATTAATTAACTGAAGGAGTGTGGATAAGCTGTATCCTTTTGTATGGTATGTTTAGTTATTGTTTGTTTCAGATGGTGAATTGAACTTCGACTTTCAGAACAGATCTAGTATTGTAAATCTACATTCCGTAGATATGGACGTCCTTCATTAACTTCCGTTTTCTTAATTATTCTCTTACCTTCTCGTATATCTAAGTGGAGTTAAGGGGGCGCCAAAAGGTTCCCAAAAGCAGACCGACTGGCGGGTTTTCAACCAAAAGAAGAAGAAATGAGAGTGACTCGAATGTAACGATACCAAGCGGTAGACGCGCGAACTCTGTACAATCCAGAAACTGGTTCAAAGCTCCCTCCAAATTCAAAATACTACCAAACGGTTTATTCAACTTTTCTCAGCCAATAATTGACCGATTTCAATTAATCTTTCAGTCTCTCGAGTACAACCACACATTTGTGAGCAATATATCCCACTTGAATACCCTCGATTCTTATCCTATGAAGCTGAATTTTGAAACGGAAACATATTGCAACTGCAACTGCATCAGATGGAAGAGCTTTGAGGCTAATTTCCTTCCTATTGTACCTGCAATACTGAAATTTGAAATGGAACCATTATGGAACTGCTGGGACACAATGACAACCTATATACGGAGGACCCTTGATCAGCTAAGTGACCTCTGAGGCTGATTTCTTTCCTAACTTACGATGCTGGCTTTTAAAATTTAGCCATTCCGGTCTGCTGGGTTACAATAACATTATACGGAGGACCTCTATCTGCCGAGTGAGCTCTGGGGCTAATTTGCCAACTATGTGGGAATTTTCGTTTTCACTTATTGTAGCAAAGAGGCTGAGACGATTGAGGGAAAGCTGCATCCCGAGCGATCATAGAGGTTTGGTGGTTGGTTATACACCTCACAAAACGGAAATAGTTTATTTTCACTTTCTCCTAGAGTAGAAATATTGTTTATTTTAGGTTTACGTTAACGGAAACATAGCAGCTACCACCTGTATTGACGTTTATATGGTTCCTGACTGACGGAATAAACCAGGGTGATGGGACAAACTGCGGGTTACAGAGCAAACCACGGGTAACGGCACAGAACATTTCGCAACTCACATTACATACTGAGCCTATGTAGGACTTCAGGTTGGTAATGATAAGGTAGGGACATCCCCTATTAGACCCCCCCTCTATCTATAAATTTTATAGTCCATAAAATACGCTGGGTGTGGAAGAGTATAAGATTACAACTTGGGATACCAATCAGCTGCGTGAGCTCTGTATCTTATCATTATCAACTTCCTATTCAACCTAAGATGCCGAAATTCGGAACGGCTGATCTGTAACAATGTAGCTATGAATGTATAACTATGTATGTATTTCCCTAGCAGTACTAATAATTGATTAGAAATGTATGTACGGTACATGTCGTTTACTTTCAAGTCTTGGATGGGCGAGCGAAGCGAGCGGGCACTGCTAGTTCCAATAGTATGACACATAATTCGCGATGCAGGAGTTCTGTTTCGAAGATAAACTTTTTTAATAGGTATAAATAAATATTTTTATCTCTCCTACCACTCAAAGTTCCTTGGGCTTCTAGCCAACGATAACAATCCATTTCGATGAAACTGAAAATACTGTTGTTCTCTCTAAATTTAAATTCTGCAGTACACTGCGGAGAAGCTATTTTAATAATAAATTATATTAATAACTATATAATAATAATAATAACGACTTATTTACTAAAGTTCGACATTTCTGCCGATTTTTAAGATTATTTCCCAGCGAGAGAATTTCGAACGGCGTCAGGCACAATACTCAAACATTATCTAAACAATAAATATACTATTTTCAGTACCTAACTTTGTTACTGGCGTCGTTACTTTCCGATTCATGTAAAATCAAAGTATACTCCTCTTTCCCAAAATTTATCAACGATGCAAGGATTGATCACCTGTCAGTCTGTAGCTGATTTCAAACATTGAATTTTCTGATTTTTGCTCCGCGCTCGCCAATATGAATTCACTCAAGATTTAGGTTTACTACCAAGAGCAACGGAATTTCGAAAATCACTCTGCTACAAGATAGATTTTAATTTGTAGCAAAAAGGTTGTATCTTTTTCCCATACAAACACACGAACCTAATCCGAACCGTAATCGAAAAACGTTGTTAGTCCATATTTCATACATTCGGACCCCTATGAAACCCACTTAGACGTAATGGTACCTGATTATGGAGATTACGAGTTTCTCTACTGGAAAGCATTTTCAAGCTTACCTGTAACCAAAAAAATATAATTAGTATTCCAATAAATAATAATAGAAGTATAATTTACATATTAAATTGTCCCCTTTTTCTGTATTACAAATCTTAATATGGGAATATTTTCTTATCAATCAAGTATTGTCAAGTTTTGTTTTGCCATCTATATTAACACTGAGGCAGCTTCTCCCTACCATTATTTTCAAAAATCGATGGAGCATGCAACAGGTTATTGTGGTGATGAAGGACCTGATCGTTACCTAGATCGCACGAAAAATCAAGTGCTTCATAGACTAAATATTAATTGTTTTATGAATAAAAGAGTTTACTTGAAAATCGGAAACGGAAATTAAATTTGGTATCTATTACAGCACCACCCCCAAAGGGGAATATTACGTCTCAGGGTACATCTGAATCGACAATCAATCAAATATAATTTCAAGTGATTTGAAAATTACCCCTCCACATTGTGTACAGGGAGTCAGTCTGTTCTTGAACATTATACATTATCTGAAATTCATTAGTAAAATCACTGAATTTGTTTAAATGAATCTGAATCGACAAATAATACGGTTGGCGGAAGCAGGTGACAAACTGAGGCCAACTACTTTCACGCACGAGGGGGAAACTAAAAGAACTCATCTTCCTGAGATATTCGTGGGATAAGATTAAGTTGTTAACACCATCAGAATAGACTGAAAAAAAAGTTCCGATGGGAATTCTTAAATATCTCTAGGCGAAAAAAATTTCTCACGAGATCAGATGGGATAGGCGGTGGAAACATGCGAAAAACGGCCTCCGCTTCAGAAGTGTACATGCCGTGAATTTCAAATGCGAGACCGCTGAGATGCAAACTAGTAGACGTGGGCACCGCACGGACGACGAGGCCGGGCCTGCAGGTGTTACAACATAGTTTAGAGGGAGAGCCCTCAACTTATCATAGCCGCACAACACTTGCTACATGAATTTCTAATATAAACTGCGTCTCCGTCGCTAGAAAACTGTAGTGTTTTTGCGACCGCCAATGAATGATTGCGCCATCCGTTATAATAAAGGTGGGATTTTCCAGCAAGAACGTGATCCCGAGGTGGAATTATTATAGGATAGATAACCATACGTCCATGATATCTGTTTCGCAAGAAACGGCCATACTTACAGCTACTCCGCTGCTTCCCTTTGGAAAAGAAGTTATCGGAACGAGGATCGTCATTAAGTAAAATACAAGTAAAGGCTGACCCAACCAGGGGGCCCCTCAACGCCATCACTAAAGTATCAATTCAAAACCAGCCATTTCCGTAATTTTAAACAGAAAATCCATGGTACCTCTATACTTCCTTATTCCAGTTCTTTATTTTGGGTTTAAGATTGTTTTATTAATAAAGTATTTACGAACACTTTCTAGCATATAACACCATCTCTACAATTATATTGCTTTCAAGAAAGGTAGTTAAGAAAAACTTATCTTCTATTTTCATTTGATACGATGGTACCTCTGAAGCATCTACACTACTGATGTTCCAAGGATTCGGGATTTTACGAAATTTACGTTAATATAATACAATTCCGACTAGAGGAAATTCACTTGTACAAGTTCATTCTATTGAAAACACAGTCTACCAATATAACGCCAAACATTGAAAAACCCTCATACATAATTAACAGTAAAATGCAAGGAACAGTAAGACTACGAATTGGAGGATAACAAACGAAATCTTGGTGGGGACAAATAGGAATGCAGGTACCATCATTGTAATGAGATCAAACCGTGGGCGGCGACAACTTCTACACGCAATAACGATGACGAGTGGGTAGAATTGGAATGCGAACGTGGTAGGTGGGAATGCTCGTGAAGAACTCCAGTCCGACCCCCAAAAAATTTGTTTGGGTACAGGGTTTGGCGAATGGTACCTAATTAATGAACAAGTCGGTGACGAAAACACTAAATTTTCAGTGCTTTTTTTTCTCGGTTACCAAATTTTTATTGGATTTGAAACGCCTCGAGAACGCACAGTCTCGCGTATTGTAAGTGCAAAATACATAAATACGAGGCTTCAAGGTAGAATGGGCTGGGGACCATAAATAAAACTGGAGTGTTTACCTAATACCGATCGGAGAGATTACAAGAAGCCCACTGACAATCCCATATACAGCAGCTTCAAGGTTGACAAGGTTTCCTTCGCATTTTGCTCTGGAACAGTAGGGAAAACAAGGGATAGATGGGGAGGGGGTGGATACGTGTTTGGAACCGTAAAAAGAAGAATGATAAAAAGAAACAACTACGTAAATGCACGATAAATGAGAGAATCAATTCCGTCTTAGAAATATGATTGCACTCATGCTTCATAAATATTTATGTATGACAATACGAAGAGAGAAATATGAAATAAATTAAAGCTAATCAGAAAACATAGAATCTTCGTGTCCTTATAGAGGTCAATTGCGTTTCAAGTTCTCCATATTTCGTTTTCATTTGAATCGTGAAATGTTATGTGCTGAAATATGTTCAATAGCTTTCTTCAAGGTTATAACTGGGAAAACGCAGCAAATTATTACACAAAGTTTTATTACTTCAGTATTAGATGGCTCGCCTGCGCAGGTCATTGGACTACATATAAAAGAGCCTGTAAATGCGCAACAACATTGCCGTATCTCCATGGATATGGCTCACAATCTATTGCCGAGTAACTCTCCAGCAATACGCCCGGTGATGTGCTGCCGAGCAATATTATAAGGCCGCATGCTGCTGAGCAACTTGACGACCACAAATCGCTAGGCAGTTTTTGTGTTTTCATGTAGATGGGCCGTATCAGCTTCCCTCCTAGTAGTTTCACAGAGGTCCCACACAATCAGGACACATTATGGCTGGAATAGAGGAAGTGGCTGCAGCATATGTCGTTCTTCAACATGCACGAAATTCTATCAAAAAGAGGAGGCCATATGAGCCATATTTACAGAGAAGCGACACACAAGGCAATAGACACTATTACTCTAAGGCAGATTTGGAATTGTTGTACCAGAGAAGGATCTTTTAAAGGAAATAATAATACAGTGATGAGTTAGAAAACAGTGAAGATCCGTATTTCCAGTCTTAGGTGGGCATTATCAGCGACTTGCCAGCAATTCGTAAGTATCATGCGGGCTATAAGAATATATTGCTCAGCCATACGGCAATATTGCAGGGCCATTTTCTTGAAGTACACACGTGACGTCGGCAATATTGCCGAGTGTTGAGAAACGAGTCAGCAACACATTGCCGGGAAAAAGTTGCTCGTACAGGCCCATTAAGTCAGGCATCACACGAGGACAGACGGTTCAACATACATTTAAGCCGAATAAAATTTAGCTTAATTAGCGGAAGTTCAGCTTACTCCTGAAAAGCAAAATCGCCTTGCTTTTCACACTCATGTGAACTATTTTTTTCCCTACCAACACTGGAACACCTTGAGCAAGCACGGTTAGTCTCATTGAACTCGTAGAAAAAACTATCCTTTTGAATATAATGTTTTCTATGTCTCGATTTTTAATACATCAACCCTTAAATTTAACCCTTTGGGGTTGTTTGAAAGCAATGCTGAGATTGAAATCACATTCCAGGCCTATGTATGATTTTTAGGCCGAATTTCACTTTGGACCAGTAAGTATGTTTCGGAAAAAGTAGTGCAGTAGTTTCGGAAAAAAGCTTAGAATGGACGTTTTTTTTTTTTTTTTTTTTAAATTAATCCATACCTCAAAATGTAAACGAACTAATTTTAAGGGGAGAGGGGGTTAAACCTTTGTTTTTCCTGGTCGATTACCAAGATCATTAATGAAAACAACAAACCAAAATGGGAATGCCTAAAAGATTAACCGAATATCATCCGTCGATCTTTCGTGAACTACTCGGGGGTTTGGAACTCAAGTCCTAAACTTATTTTTCACAATTGTAACTGCTCGGTTTCGTTCAGACAAATTTGAATGAATATATTGAAACAACAGATGTACCGTTAGCTATATGGGAGGGGTTAAGCCAAAATACGACTTCTCAGATCGTATCTCGATCGGTTTTAATACCAACTACTATGCACATAAGAGTACATTGTCATAAAACTTCTAAAAATAGATAGTTAACTAATTCAGTTTCATATGGCCCCCTTTCAATATAATCGCCTTCAGTTAATATAAGAAGTAAATTCCTTGAAAAACCCTACTTTTCGTACAGGAGAACTATTAAAATCCTTTGTGTAATAAATTGCATTTCCTTATTCCCTCCGACTGTAGTAAGTCGAATTCATTTCGAGCCTTTACCTAATGAATGCTGAATTGATTGTTGTACCAACTGCAGTGGGTACAAATTATATGTAAGCATACAATGTTAGAATATAATTACTATTTATGTATCTACTATTTAAAATACTCGCAATCAGAAGAATAAACACATGAGGTAACGCAGCATGACAAAGGAGAATCGACAAATGTTTTCAAAAATCTATAAATCTCGTAAAAACAGTGCATTCCAAAACATCGGTAACACGACAAAAGCTCAGTGCTATCCATAGTAGATATTCAACGAGAATATTGTGAACATGAAGGACAAACAAATTACATAAGATTACTACGCACGACCCAAGCAGCAGGATCCTGTTTGCTATTACCGCTTGAGTCGTAATAAATCATTATGTCAATGTTTACAAAGGAAAACAAGAAGTGCGATGGGTATCAGCTACTACGTATCTTTTACCTCATTGACAAAAACAATTTCGAAAGTGTCTTTCACAAAAAGATAAGATAGCTCATTCATGACGAATATCTAAACACGGTTCTTTTGAAGACAGATGAACAATCCAAGTCGCGAACTGTCAACAAGGTAAGATTGATTGATCCCACCGCTACGAACGTAATCCCGAGGTTCCGGAGTTGGTTGGCCTCATTTGACAAAATGCTGACGAGGCCGCCGAGATCGATGAATCATTTTCACCTCGAAACAGACTTATAATGACACGATACAGTTCAACCAAAAATGAAGGCACATCGAGATAGGACGATTAATTCATCTGGTTTGTGCAACATGGGCGAAATCAGAGCATAATTACACGCTTAATAACATAAATTATATTCGTAATACAAATCTGCTGACGCAGAGCATACATTTTTTATGTATGTATGAAAAGTTCCAGAAGCTCTTAGAATGTTGTTCTCAATTAGTATGGTGTTAGACAAGCAAAAATCATCCATACTGATAGATACTGAAAACATATCAATAAGGAAGTGGTGGGAAACTTAGTATCATATTTTATTTTATGAACCCAGCTGTAGGCAGGTATGTCACTAGGCTGACGCCCCGACGGAGGGGGTCCAAGAAATCTCTATCTCTATCTCTATTATTAATAAGAATGAAACTCCGTCTGTCTGTCGCTCGTGCCTATGCACGGCCAAACGGCTGAGTGGGCCGGATCTACGAGTGGGGGGATCTTTTTGGCTAGGGTGTATAAGCGAATTTAAAATTTTCTAATAAGGGCGGGAGGGGCGTCGAAGTAAGAATTAATGTGCGCTTTTTCCACTTCCCCGCTTCCCCTACCCCTCTAAACGGCCGTTGACAATTCCGGAAAAATACGGGTTTCGTAGGTTTTCCTACGAGGAAGACGACGGCGCGATCGGATCGCGAAAAAAGTATCGGGAAATGCGTTAAAAAAATGCGAGAGTACGGACCCGTTTTCTCGAAAAGTCCGACAAAAACTACGTTTTTTCCGATTAAAATATACCCCATAAAGGTACGTTTTTCGGAACGGTTTTCGCGGGCGAAATACAGCTTTGATCCCGCCGAATCTGAATCCGAAGTCGGATATCGAAAAAAGTGACGAGAATTTGGTCAAATTGGGAGCGGAAGCAAGCAAAGCGATTAAAATTGTGCCGTGGACGAGAGAAGGCTCAAGAATTGACGTGAAGGGTTCGATGTCACGATGTTGCGAGGCGAGCAGGTATACATAGGCGAGCGAAGGGAGAGCCATTTCAAATAATAAATACGGACTTTGTCCTACACATATACAGGTATACCTTGCGAGCGAAGCAACATCCCCGAATAAACTTTTCGTGGTTCCAGGTAGTTTTATAAGATTTAATTTGTTTGTAAGAATTCCCAACTGAAAAAAACGTCTGCCAAGTTGGGTGGGCAGTACAACATTCCCTAATAAACTTTTCGTGGTTCCACGTAGTTTTATAAGAATTAATTTGAATGTAAGAATTTCCAACAGAAAAAAAACGTCTGCCAAGTTGGGTGGGCAGTAAAACTTCTTCAAGCGAGCGAAGCGAGCAGCATCCCCTACAGAAGTAAAACCTACCCTTAGGGATCTACCATTTGCGAGCGAAGCGAGCAACATCCCCTACATGTTTCAATTGTAATACATCGCATGTATACAGCCACACTTTGCGAGCGAAGCGAGCAACATTCCCTACATACCACACTAAACTTTTCGTGGTTCCACGTAGTTTCTAAGATTTAATTTGTTTGTAAGAATTCCCAACTGAAAAAAACGTCTGCCAAGTTGGGTGGGCAGTACAACATTCCCTAATAACCTTTTCGTGGTTCCACGTAGTTTTATAAAAATTAATTTGTTTGTAAGAATTTCCAACAGAAAAAAACGTCTGCCAAGTTGGGTGGGCAGTATAACTTCTTCAAGCGAGCGAAGCGAGCAGCATCCCCTACAGAATAAATACGGACTTGCGAGCGAAGCGAGCAACATCCCCTAATAAACTTTTCGTGGTTCCACGTAGTTTTATAAGATTTAATTTGTAAGTAAGAATTCCCCAACAGAAAAAAACGTCTGCCAAGTTGGGTGGGCAGTATAACTTCCTCAAGCGAGCGTAGCGAGCAGCATCCCCTACAGAAGTTAAACCTACCCTTAGGGATCTACCGTTTGCGAGCAAAGCGAGTAAAATTCCCTAAATGCCATACTTTGCGAGCGAAGCGAGCAACATTTTCTACATGCCAGACTTTGCGAGCGAAGCGAGCAACATATCCTACATGCCTGACTTTGCGAGCGAAGCGAGCAATATTCCCTACATGCCACACGTTGCGAGCGAAGCGAGCAACTTAAGGGGGGGTCCGGGGGGCTTGCCCCCCGGCTGGACGTGGAGGCGAGCGTAGCGAGCCGGAGCGGCTAGTATTAAAGGAAAGAAAACTCTGGACCTAAATCAACACCACAGGATGTATCTCAATTCGATATGACAGAGTTACAGGAACCGGCTACGAAACTTTTCTGGGAAATGATAAAACCTCGAAGTGAATGGGACACAAGAACTTTTACAGAAGTCGGCGGAGAGAAACTAACGAAGGAGTCATATTTCTCTCTTGTAGGGTGAGGCACCATTATTAAAGGGCTACCGTAGTTTCCATTCAAATCTTTTTGATATAAAAAAGGAACCCAACTACAGATCAAAACAGAGCGGTAGGGAAAGATATATAATGTATTTTAGACTGTTTATATATATATAAGGTCAGATCGAAAACACTATACAATTCTATGATTACAATATCGTTACAGTTATTTTTAACGATCATCATAAAGAAAGAACCACAGACATTTTACAGAAAATTTCCGCCCTAATTTCTTAGAATTGTACATTCTTAATTTCGTTACTTCTGCATTACATGCAGTATGTCATTTCCAAGCAGTACCTCCGCATTGCTCTGTGATAGGAGTCCGGAGCAGAACTCTGAAAATTCGGTAATTCATCCACTCTGGAGAAACGATATATGTGTAGAGGATGTGAAAAAATTCATTCAACTCTAGTCGAACTTGTTGTGGGTCAATTTTGATAATTGACAATTTGAACTTGGGGTGATTGCAAAACATGTTGAGCATTACAGTATCTAATTATCAAGTATTATAAATCAAAAGAGATTTTCGATAACATCGAACACTACATTGGCTTAGTAAAATACCTAAAAGAAAAGAATCTCGTTGTAGAATCAATTTTGGTAATTCATGTTTTGAACTTGAGGATGATGATCAAATACACTGAATATAGTTGAGTATAATTGCCTATAGCAAGTTGGGCTACTATATCTCAACTTTCTGAACATTTAAAAAGCAAAACGCACGGAGTCCTCCTTTTTCAGAGCGAACGGGGAGCTGAGAGAAAAATTCACCTTACATCCGAAATTTGAAAATTCAGTCAGACATTTTTGACTATAGATAATTAAATTCAATAATGGGTGACACATTCATGCACCTGAGTCTCTCTTTTGAAAATTCATTCGAAAGACAATAGTGAGAATTTTCTAAATTTCAATTTTTCATTCAAATATAAAATCTGTTGAGCTCTAAGAAGAAACTTCAACAGCCATTTATAGTAATAGACATCAGTAAAGCTATAGAACCTGACAGCAAAGTGCTCTTCATGATTAAATCAAACAAGCTATTCTTAACATTCCCAGCAACTATTCTTGAACTAAGTAACCGAAACACGGTTGGATTGAAGTTTCTAGCGATAAAACTATATTAAGATAATTACTGCCATAACAATTCGAATTCTAATCGGTATTAAGATCCTTATAAAATTTGTACCTATGCAATATGATCACGCACAATATAAGTATGGCGAATGATGAACGCCACTTAAAGTTATGGTTATTACCAATAACTTTTTAAGAACAAGGTGTAGAGTGAGGATGGATTTTTTGCCATCCTGCGCGCATCTAATTACCAATTCTACAGCAGACCACTATCCCGCACTAAAGTAAACGTTAAATACTTATAAATAAAATCTGTTTCCTGTCACGTTACATTTTATGAGCTTTATTGATGATCATAACAAAATTATGAATAATTATCATCAGATTGGAGACGACGTGATTCCATATGAAGAAGCTATCGTTGTTACCTAGTGGATTAACTAAGATTGAAAATGAACTAGCTAGAAAGGAAAAACCAAATTAAAATATCAAATCATTTAAAACAACGAAACGCATTTTTTAATTATTTAATGAACAGTGGATCGGTTTCTTAGGAATATTGATAATGTCAAGATATTGGAAAGAATTCATTCACTTCAAATTAATAATGTATTCTACTCTGCTGAAGTGATTTAGAATGAGACGATTTTGATTCTCCTAATTTGCTTTCATTATTTACGACTACATTGCTAGCAAAGATAGAGCACATGTATAGTGAGTCACTTCTTGATATTTGAGTCGGAGCACGGAAAATTGGTTCATAAATAAAAAACATTTGTCTAATCCAATTTCATTTTATCACTACATTAAAACCCCATGATATTGCTGAACATTGAACAAAGCAAGGTCACGACAATTACATCATAATACACTGAGCACTTGAATTAATCATATAAAAAATTACTCAAGGTTGATGACAAGCGATAAGAAGAAGAAGACACTTATAAGAACTAAAATTCGAGTGCAAATACTTTGATACTCGATTGTATATATATTTGATAAGAACTGTTCAGTATTGTACGGTCTGCATCTGTGTAAAGAGATGATGAGTACATGAATCACTCTTTGAACTAATTGCACCTCACTAAAGTTCAGGTCTATTGAAAATTGGGTACTCTGTTACTCATGACAATACGCAACCACTATTAACGTCAGGTTTTTGGTCTGGAACGCAAGCGGAACTCTTCATGATCTTAATGTAGGTATATAATATATTAGGCTCAGTTGAAGCATTTATTAGTAATAGAATTCACAAACGTATTCACTATAAAGAGCTACAAAGTGTCAGTTTAAAAATAACGATACATTTAGTGTGGTAAGCAAGATATCACCTTCGTTCAGAGGAATGTCAAGAACGAGAATTCCGAAATGAGAATTAATGTCATAGGTACTACGAGAATTCCGTAGTAACATCCGTACTAACATAAGTGTAACATATCAGCGATAGGCGCACTGCGAACAGTTCTGAAGAGACAATTTGCAATATAGTGCGTACTTCACGGAATCATTCCTTTTCACTACCATAAGACATAACTGTAAGGGCCCTTCCATCAAGGAGGATTAATCCAGAGTTAAGCCCGTTATCACTGTTGTTTTTGAGGGATAACTCAAAACTCAGGATTAACTCCCTTTAAGCCCTCTTCGGGGGAACCCTCTAAGAGTACAGAACCAAAAATAGAAAGTTTTTTTAAAAAAATGTGTCCTCGTAGATCTCGACTACACATAAGCTTGTCAAGGAAATGATAAGAATCTCGGATAAATTTTCTAGGAATTGAGTCAGCGAATTCGCACTTTCAACGCAATTTTTGGGAAGTCGCCGTAGTGACTAAGGCAGACAATAAGGTAAACATAAACTAAGGGAATACCTAGGAAAACTTTAAACCATTAAGATCAATCACAAGTCCCTAGGCTTAATATCATAAGCTTTCAGCTAAATATATCACCTTTCTAGAAAATAACGTTTAAAAAACTGCAAACCATTACACAAAGATTTCCTGTATCCGTACTAGGCAACCCTTCTTCCTAGACGACTTATAGACAATGACTAAGTGGAGACTGTGATGTGTACATTCCAGTATAACTACAGAGTAAGTAAAATGTACGTATATGTACAGTAAAGTAGTTGAAAAGAAGTAAAATGCACGTATATAATGAAATGAATAAAACATCTACCTACCAACTCTTCACAACTATCGATGAAAATGTTGGAATAAACACGGTTTCGTGAAGAGATGATATTTCATTGATAATCAGTTACCAATACAAGAGAACTATTACTACATCTATTGCGTGCATATTAAAGATGAGTACTATAATAGGATTTCTCATTCACACTCGTGTCGATTTTATTTTTTGCCTTTAGAGAGAGCGATCGGGTAACATCAGCAATCTGAATAGCCTCATTCATTCTTTAGAATGAAATCAATCAATAATAAACAAAAAATAAGCCACTGTTATTTAGAAAGTTTTCGATTTTTTTCAATGTTTTTTCAATATGTCAACCTATCTCTTAGGTCAACACAATCTGAGTCAACGGTAAAAGTCTCTCTAGTGTCAGTGTAATCTCTTTATTCAAGTAGAGTGGTAAGTAATAATTTATTCAAGTAGAGAAAATCGCTAAAAGGGCAAACGTGGCTACAATTGTAAAAAATTGTTTATTGCAGAGGATTATTAAGAAATGCTTGTCTGCTATTCATTTTACTTTTGAAAATGTTTGGTTCTCAAAATCCAACAATATAAACGAGAACATTCATTGAAAATAAATAAATGAATAAATTTCAATAAATCGACCTATTGACAGAACACAAAGCTCATTCCTAACTTCGGGCGGAAGGGGTGAAATCCGGAAACCTATTTTTATTGCTGAGTATTACTAAGAAAAGTTTGTTTCCCACAAACTTGAAAGTTAGTTATGCACAAAAATTAATAAACAGGGTAAAACGTTGAAACACTGAGCTGTTTTTCGTAGAACATTATTTTCAAAACTTAGTTTCCTTAAAATTGAAAGCTCGTATTGTTATGTGCACTAATGATCATGGATCTCAAGAAGAAAACAAAAAAGTTCGCTCTAACCTGTGACTTATTGAAATAATGGGTTTGTAGAAGCACTACGTTGTTACAGAACGAATGAAGGAGAAAACAGCAAGAAACTTAAGTCAATCCTGACAAATCGATCTCCACTTCAGCTGCCTCTGGTTTTTTTCTTTTTTTTTTTTTGCGGGAAAAGAGAGTGCTCAAATGAGAAGCACTCAGGATAGTGGTGAAAGCTCCTCAAGAATCCCGATGGCCAACGGAGAATGAAATATTATGCAGGCTCAATATCCATGATGATGGCGGGTATTTGATCAAGAGGCGTCGGGCGAGAAGGGATGAATGAAGGTGGGGCGGCCTCCCGCCAAGGTTACCACCTCGAGCTCGAGCCCTCTTGAATGGAGGTGCCGATCCCGTGGGCCGGTGAATTGATTCCGGTGCAGAGGACGAATCGTTCATAACGGCTTCCCTCATCAACACCCTTCCTTCCATCTGGGTTTTATCGCGTTATTTAGATCACACGACACCCCTGACCCGGGTGAGGCGAACGTGGGAGCTTAGAACTTGACGAAATGGATGGAGCTTCGAATATGAGAAGATGGAGGCACAGCGCAGAACTGATAAACTCAAGGAAGAGTGAATAGAGATTATTCTATGATGTCTGAATTATGAATAATGTGTATACTTATTTGGTCCGGACACTTGCACCTCCAAAATAACAAAACTATCCTAAATCAATCCTCTTAGCGAAATATAGAATAGTTGAACAAAAAGATCGGAATTATGTCTAAGTATAGTTTGGAGGTCTGCAGGCACGCAACCTCTCATCTCCAAAATAAATAAAAAATACTAAAATAATCAATTTAGTTAAATAAAGATTAGTTGAACAATTAGATTAGAATGGAGTGAATAGTTTGGTGGTCTAGCTCTCATCTCCAAAATAACAAAACTATCCTAAATTAATCCTATAAGTTAAACATGGATTAGTTGAACAAATAGATCAGAACCTGAGTTTGGAATCGAAAACTAATAATAATTGTCCACAGCGGAACTAGTGCTTGTACACTAGAAAGCAAAAAATAGTCCGCTGAATCGGTACATCGGGTCAGTTCATTTTTCGGCTTTGCGCGGAACTGGTGTACTCCCGTTTGAAGTTATAATAGTGTGTAGTAAAGTGTCTTGACAGTTAAGGTAGGGGGACGCTCTTGTCCGCATCGTACGAACAGCACGTATCGGACGGATCGGATTTTAGGATTCGTAACGCCGTTTTAAATATGAGCGAGCAGACTATCCGCAACGTACGGGGACGGCAGGCAATGCCGAAGGGGGTTCCGAAGACGCCACGGATTCCGATGAGTGCGGATGGCCGACCTGAGTTCTAAGAAGAATACCTTCATAAAACCTAGGACGGTCCTAGGTTGGCCAATCACACCCATAGGAAATCCGTGCCAATGTGCGCACCCCTAGAAAAAATCCGCACCCAGATAAGATTCGGTGATCTGTAGAGACGAGTGAAGAGAAAACTCGTAACTATGGATATAAATAATTTCTAATCTCGTTGCCCTAATTTTCTATACTATTTATTGGTGTATTTGAGTTAGTAAAATAAACAATCTACCTTGATACAGTTATACTATAAATAGCTACCTGCTTTCTGCTAGTTTCTATATCCCCCAGTTACGTACATCTTTGCTTACTTGACAAGGGGAAAGAGGCAAGGTATTGAAACATGCCTAAAAACAAAACAAAAATTTACTAAAACTCTCAACAGGCTGTGTTCATCATCTGAACTTGTATCGATATGATGTGGTGAAATTAAAATTGGATTTGACTGGAAATTGGCAGCTTTGAACTTCGGCTAATAATAATCCTAAGTGAACCTAAAAAAGGATGAAGGATGGATGGAGAGCTGAATTTTACACAGGAATGCGGGATGCCCTCTAAGTGAAATTCAGAGAGACATCCCAGTGCTTTCGCCCCGGTCGGCTGTTTATGGAATCGTGCACCGTAATGCGAAACTCCGAGGAGCACATTGGATGATCTATTCCGGTACCAAGGTCATGTCAGAGTATAGGAAAGTTACCGGTAATGTGGAGTCCCTTGAGTAAATTTGGAAGGTCGGAACCCGAAGTGCGGAACCTCATTGGAGTAGAGAGGAAGACTGGGTGTTGGATTCAAGACTGAAGTTGGCTCGAGAATGGTGAAGCGAGCAAAGAGGTCTAGTATTTATATGTACTGAAGCGACCCGCAGAGACACTCCGTCCATGTGGCGTGATCATCCATTGATTACAACGGACTTCTCGTCTTGGCTGATTGCATCCGTTTATTGGTAAAGTCTACATAATAACACAAGTCGGTCCACGACAGATAAGTTTATGAAAATGTGTGCCTGTACATAAAAATGGATGCAGAACTGGCCAGCTCATATTTTTGCACCTGCCGAAAAGATGTTAAATCATAAGAGGCTTTGGAACCTATGCTCTGAGGGCCCATTTCTGTTCCTTGAGTTAGACAAGTTACTATGACTGAGCTCCTCGAAAACGTACGGATCAGTAAACTAAAAGGTATCACGCAAACCGTATAAGCAACTCAACAGGCAAGTGAGTGCCATTAATTTTGACAAACTAAGGGAACTGGATTATCATACAGAATGCGTGAAACGTTGCTAACGACCTCGGCAGTCCTTAAGTTGAGAACAGGTTTTGGGAAACGGATGGACGGAACGATTAGAGGCAGTTAGCAAGTTAGGTTGTAATGTACGCCTTTATTTGGCCGATTTAACGCTAGGGAAGTGTGCCACAAAGCTCATCCAAACGCAACCAAAATAAATTGAGATCTAGAGCCGAGACCAAATGCAGAACTTCCTTAACGATTCGCACTAGCAAGGAATATACATTTAACAAAGAAACGTCAGAAAACGCCACCAGACATTTTTGATAAATACTATAAAATTGCCGAGTTGAACTACTCGGGGAATTTAAAACGATGGGAAAAAATATTTTGTCTGAAATCATTCAATCTATAATTTTTAACCACTATTCTATAACTTACTTAACTTACTATAACTAACTCGGTACGGATGGGCTGGATTAAACTACTTTTTTCCCATGGTAAAATAACATTTTATATCTAATACTCCAATCTATATCTGATTCTGCCGCACCCCTGACTCAAAACTCTAAATAAAGTCCAAAAAAGAAGATAAAAAGCAGATGGGTGAACGGTGCTGACCCCACCCCCCACAGGCCACTTGTGAGGTGAGGTCGTTCTCCTATGACGTCATTCAGCTTACTTCACAGCGCTGTTTTGACCAATGCCAATTGTCTGACACCCTTCATCATATTGCACCTTTCTGGAAATCTCTCTTCGGACTCTTTCAGCTGATGGAATAAAATAAAAGAGGCGAAATTTCCCATTTAGTAAATTTGGCGGAGAGGTGACCTAGTTGCGAGTGATAATTCGAGCGTATATCTAGTCCAGTAAGTTTTCATCTAATACTGAAATGATATATCTAAGACACTGATAGAGATGGCTAATTGCATGTAGGAGTATGTGGGTGTGAGGATCGTGTATGAACGCCATTAAGACCTATTTAAGTCACTATTTGAATCTAGACAACAAATACAGTCAATATTTGGTTTTCCACACAATAACAATATTTGGTAAAGCTGAGTGGACTCTGAGGCTAATTCATTCCTATTCAATGTATGATGATGAAATCTGATACGGGGCCTTTGTATGTGAGAGTTTTAGATAGTAATAAAGTCCAAAAAAGAAGATAAAAAGCAGATGGGTGAACGGTGCTGACCCCATCCCCCACAGGCCACTTGTGAGGTGAGGTCGTTCTCCTATGACGTCATTGGGGGCGCATACAATCAGCTGTGTGAGCTCTAATGCTAATTTCTTTCCTATTCCACCAGTGTTGTCGAATTTTTAGACTGAGCCTCCATGGGAATTTTTGTTAATAATGAGAGGGCAGAATGCAGCCCCGGTCAGTTTTGTGAACCCCTCACCAATGTTATTGACAGTAACCAAGGCAAAAGGCAACACCGAAAAAATCAGCTAGTAAATAAAGAAAAAAGAGGGATTATTGAATCGCAGTGGAATCGTATCAATTGAACGGAAGGCGGCTAATACGACGAGACGCCACCGCAAGGCTGGTGGAAATTGTAACATCATCCCGTGGTTTTACCGTGAAAAAGGAAGTAGAAGAAGGTGATGTCGTTGTTCGAAGAAGTTAAGAGATAATAGGAGCTATTAGAGTGATTTTTCACCCCTTCCCCAGCCATAGTCGCGTAATCTTATCACAGCTTCTATCGACGGAGTTCATCCCTCAGCACACAAGGAGATTACGTCAGCGGGCGCTCAACAAAGCGAGGCCGCGGGCTTGATTTACGGCCACATTCGGCGGAGTGGGGCGGAAAGAAAAAAAGCTTCGAGCTTTTAGCAAGGATGTATTAGCTACGTCAAGTTTCCCCAGAGGTGAGTTAGTGCCTCGGGAAAATTATGGGACGACAATAAAATCCCAACGAGGAGTTCTGACAGAATTACTAATTCCATTCCGTTTTTTCATATACGACATAAATGTAGAAGAGAGTGCAGATCAATAAAGATTACCGAAGTAGCGTCCAAAAAATTCAGAACCTTAAAAATCCAAGTTGTTTCCACCACATTCACATTTTCCCTCTCAACTTTTAAATCACGTTCGAATGCGCAGAATTGTGGCGGCATTCGCAAAGACGTGAGGAAAATGAGCCTCTAGTACCCAGATGTCAGGTCATCATAAATATGAAAATCATATTTTCTTCGAGTCATTTTTTTTTTAAATTCCTATATGAAGATATTGATCAATCTGATTTGTGATCGATTACATACAATGAAGGGCAAAAAAAAACCCAGACATTTCTTTTAATGATTTCTAAAGTCTACATTCATGGCATATGCTTTTAATAGTTAATTACTCTGACAAAAAAAATTTATTATCAAACCCCATTTTCCAACAGTTTTCTACAGTTTCTATAATTTTCGCAACTATAGTTTCCTGCGCAATCATTCATCATAACCCCATTGCTAAAATCGTTATTTATGAGATTTAAAAAAAAATTAAAACATTTACTTTTTTGTAAGGATCTCGAAAAAGTCAAAATTGCGCATAAGGCACATACACAAACGTGCGCAATTGACATCAACTTATTTTTTTAATTTATTTTATTTTATTTTTTTTTTTTTATTGGGTTTGAATACTACGTGAAATGTTATGAAGAAATTAGAGATCAGTGGATTTTGTAGTGCGTACAAACGGGCGCGATTCCTCAGTAAAAATGCGCATCCCGCTCAAAACTACAAAAATAGTGAAATACCGAGTTTTTGAAGAAATTCAATGGCCTTACATGAAACAGATACATGTAATTTTGGGGTATTTTTTCGTGCTGAATCTCAAAATTATATTCATTTATTGATATTTGTAAAAACCAACTTGGGGAAAACACCGAAATATCTACCAGACTTGCACTTTTCTTCCTAATTTACGTGCAGTTTTTTCGATGTTTTCTGATGTTGGTGTTGCAAATATCAATAAATGAACATCATTACGAGGTTCGGCAAGAATAAATATCCGAAAATCATGTATTACATGTAGCAATTGAATTTCCTCAAAAACATTTGCACTTTTAGAGCTTAATAGCGCAATTTTACAGTGGAATTGCGTCTGTTTTGAACACTGAAAAACCGTGTGATGGGTCAGTTTTAACGTGAAATTTCTCGCAGAAATCAAATTCAATAAAAATGGGGGTCCCAATTTTAAAAAACGAAGTTGATGTCTATTGCTTACGTTTGCGCAAGTGTGCAATGCGCAATTTTTTCATTTTTGAGATCTTTACGAAAAACCATTAATTTTGAAAGAAAATAAATTTTGTTCACCCTTAAAAAACGATTTAAGCAAGGGGGACGTTTTTGGGGACACCCTATATGTATGTGTGTATATATATATATATATACAGGGTTTCACTAAAGTAACCCCTCCCCCCAAACGTTTTTCCTCAATTTTTGAGATATCGAAGTGAAACTAGGAGAGCTTTCTCAGGGTGCTAAGATAATAAGTTTTGAGGAAATACAATTCAGAAAAGTAGTATTGGGTACTACGGTTTTTTTTTTTTTTTTTATTTTTTTTTTTTTTTATTTTTTTTTTTTTAATAGCAGGATGGTGAAACTGGAGATGTAATTCCGTTATCGGATTAATAGCTGATGAACCAAGAAGATGCAAGATATTTTCTAGAAGTACTTTTCTTCGGGTTACCCAGTGTACTGGATTATAAAAAGCATTTGACGGATTACTAGGTACTTGTTTTTTGTATTTCGAAGAAATGTCATTCGCTTTTCACATTCCCGTCTTGCGGTGACTCACATAGGGTGAGGAAAATGTGTAATTTAGGGTATAATTTAATGTAATGTAAAAATGTATAGGGTGTAATGTAGGGTAATAATTGTAGGGTGTAATTTTTAATATTACTTTTTCTTTTAAAGATCTTTTGATTGGAAGATTTAGGAAATGTAATAAAATCGCAAACATCACATCAATTTCTGATGTAATTGAGGAAATTTCGACCCTCAACAAGATATAGAATGGATATTCATTTAAACTTTTGCTAAAACTAATGTGAACCAACTAAATGTGAACTACTCAGGCGGACATGAAAGATATAACTTTTTCATAAAATGAAAGTAGAGAATTAAGTAGGTAGTGAAATCAGTCACATGTCTCTACAAACTGAAAGGACATTGGACCGCCTGGTGAATTCAGAAAACTGTATCTACGAAATGGCGAACGTCGGATTTTCTAGAACACCAGGGACTATTTTCCATCTACGAAAAGCATTTAGCAAAACAGCCTAGGGCTCTGGAGCATCGCACAATAGCTCAGAGTAATGTGTTGTGGTCTAGAGATCGCCGAATAAACGTTTCGGATACTCTGCCCTTCTGTGGACGAAACCATTCTCCCTCCGATTTCCATTTGGCCGTTTGTCTCTTGGAATGAGCTTCCGTTGATCAACCATTCATAATGAATGTCTCCAAGGACAATAGACAAGGTAGATAGCTAGAGACCAGTTTGTTATGATTTCCCCCTTATAGCCCGAGCCAATTCATTTCCCGGCTAACCGGACGTCGCTAAAGAACGGGAGGAGCGGGGCATTTCAGAGAGTCCCATTTACCCAATTCTTTTCTCCTCTACGAATCTCATTGTAGATCCTACCCTTTCATCAGTCTTCCATACGTCTGGCACAGGAGATGGATCTGATATCCCTATGAGATTCATTAGGAACTGCTTAATGCCTCTTGTCATCATCAGGTCTTTACACAATCTGGTCCCGTCAAACAACAAAAAACAGGGATGGAACCCTATCAAAGAGATTTTCTCTCGTTCGTTTTAAACAGTTTTGGTGGTCACTACATCACATTAACTCTCTGTAATAATAAAATTACTCACGAAAAATGTAGAGATGTATTTTTGACTATCGGAGTGAGTCTCTACTTTGACTTGACCTGCATTTCTCTGTTTTTTGTGTTTTTTTTTTTTTTTTTTTCGATAAATTTTGATAGCTTCTGACGAGTTGGATCTAGTGAGACGACATTCAGAGCGATCCGATTCGGTGCAAGTATGACTTTATCGTCAACAATCATCCACGATATTGGACAACAAAATTGCAAAAATACACGTGCATTGTAGTTTTCATGAATGCTGATGGATCGAATAAATAATGTCATCTTCAAACTACATGAGTAACCTGGTCAGTGAATCTAATTATAGCACACGTGCTAATCATAAGTGAGGTATAGCTGTAGTAGGTAGGATTGCAAATTATATTCATTTATGAACAAATTAACAGACAAATATGGTTTAAAGTCAACTGATGTAGTTATTGCCATGTACAAGAGATGAACGATTATTAGATTGATTAGATTAGAACGATTATAATTGATCAGATTTAAAGAAGATTAACTAGATTAGACCTGATAATGAATTACCTGTTATGTCCTAAATATTCAACCGCCAGCCCGGGTCTGACCTAGTTTACCTAACTCACTATCTGGCGGTCGACAAATGCGCGACAGCAGGCGTACTGGTATGCAGGTAAAAGAGAGATGCGACTCGGTCCGCCATCCATTCCATTCGAGATATTTCTCTTGTTCATTTCTCCACCTAGCTCCTACCTTCCAAATAAATATTTCTCGTGTTCAATTCTCCAGCTAGCTCGTACCTTCCAAACCTAACTCATTTAGTGCACAGCGATATCCGCCGCTGAACCTTGCCTTCCTCAGTTTTGTACAGAATACTTCCAACAAACTGAAGATACTTGCTCGTCTCGGTCTACGGTGGTGATGTTGCACCACTGGGCGGATCCTTTCTGAATTCGTCTATCAACCGCAACTCTTTTATTAGTACAATTATTATCAATCAGGATAAGTAATATAGTAGTAAGAACTGTAGATAGTCAGTACGAACGTTCAACTTAATTTCATAACTTCTGGTGATCCAACATCTAAATTCATAACACATTATACTCGTGAAATTACCTGTGGAAATGCAGAGTTAGGTTCACTAACATAGATTAGTGAAGTCAAACAAATACACTAAATATGCGATGTCTATATAGAAGTTTCATTAGAAATGCAAATACCTGTTATACATCGACAACGAATACATTTATTAAACCTTCAAATCCTCCAAAGCCTCCCAAAAAACATATGAACTGACCCAGTTTTCTGGTTTTGAGAAATAGCGAGAAGGAAGAGAAGAAAGTCCCCTTTCAGTCTCCGAAGCAGGATGGAACGACTTGATGAATATTTGACAAGAGAGGTATTCCAACAAGAAATTCACGCCCTCCGGCTCGGGGCCTAGGAGGGGTAAAATTTACACACGAAGAGAATATATAAACTCGACCTCGTTAGCTAGGAAAGCTCCTTATATACCAGTAAGGCTGCAAAATCGGTTTTCAGAGGGTGAGATTCTCTCTTGTTCAATTGAAAGGATCAAGAAACCAGCAAGTAAACTCATGAGGTTGAGAAGGTTTGAGATCTCGGGATGTAATTTTGTATAACAATTATAAGTGCTAGAAATACCAGTGTAAATTCTTTCAAAGAGGATCTCTACGCATCGGCAAACTACTAGTAAACTACTTTTGCTCTTCACAAGTAGACCACTAAAAAACTCAGCCCAATTATAGATCACGCTAAAACCATATTTTTGCTGTTAACACGAAAGGTGATATTAGTAGAAGGCGACAAAATAAGGAAGAACTCTCTAATGAATTGTTGTTAACAACAGGCACTAAGCTGAGAACACGATTACAAGCACGATTTGAAGGTATAACGATGTCAAAGAATATGATGTAAACGAACAATGCGATAAGTAGTGCAAAGTGAACATATTTAACCTAAAGCAAAATAACATACTAACTCATTTTTCAAAAATTTGCATGTCCCCCCGCCCCCCTCCCCTTTATCATTGCTCTAATGAACACTAACTTGGCGTACATTTAAAAACTGGATTTGAAGAGAGTGGTGAAATTTGAGAATATTGTAAAATTGGCTTTGCAACTGGTTTGCAAGATGCAGAAACGAAGTGCATACATGTCTGCATTATATCCCGTTGATGAATAGTTTAACCAAATAATGATTTTCACAGTTATGCTGAGCTTCTTTCTATTGTAACATTTTTCGAGATATTGGCAGCCCGTTACCGCTTTAAGGAGAGGCACTTGTCAATCCAATCCCATTTCCAAACTCCTGAAAATAACTGTGATTTGTTCAAGGTTTTATTATACAGTGACTGATGTGATGGAGCTCAAAGTCAGGTCAGTAACACCAATCGAAGTTGGGTTGGGCAATGATAGACAGCTGAAATAAAGGGGGAAAAAATGAGAGCGGGTAAGTTCCCAGAGGAATGGCGAGTGATGAAAGATGGAGCGGGGTCAGTGCTGGAACGCAGAAGCGAGAAGCCCTCATAAATGTATTCATCCCCGGGAGGGACATTATCCGTTTCAAAGTCCTGTTCCGTGGAACCGACAGTATCTTTAGAGCTGGCCATTGTTTCTCAACTCCGTGCTGCATTACCTAACGAAAAAAGCCTGAAGACATCATAACCAGACAACCAACCGTTCAATATCTTGGTGTACCTACCGAAAAGAACCACTCACTTTTCCAACACCTCACAGGAAACGATGAGTTTTGAATAGTACTAAAATTTCCAAGGTTCTATAATAAAGTTTTGTGAGAACTTTCTAAACACTCGTCATTTTTTGAAAATTTATTTTCTTTTTTGCTGGATCTGGAGATCATCAGAATTCCGTTCCGGCATTTTATTATTTAAGAAAAGAAAAGAACTTGCAAATGTTATCAACGTGGTGAGCGTAATAATGAAGCATCACACCAAATGCGATAATACTCCCTTCGGCTGAGTTCTTAAATGCTTAAAATGCAAACAGGTCTTTGCATAAGTTGTGGGTGGTTGTGACAAGCCAGGCACAAGGAATAAAAACTTTGGTCTTTCCTGAAGATGGAAAATTCCGATTTAATCATTCAAGACCACGCAACACCAAGAGTTTCCATTTAGAGTGTTCTATGAAGTGGCGAAGGTTAAAACTAACTTGGAACGGTTCAGAAGTTTTTGAAACTACATAGCCGAAATCGAAACTTGTACGCAAATATTCGGTTGAACAGCTAGCGAATTAGAAAGAAAGTCGCTGCCACTGACACTCAGCTGTGTTCCAAAAGAAAAAGTTGCTTCATTAAAAGTTAATCCTTTCTTCTTTTTGTTGGACCTATTTTCTTCCGTCAACTCAACTTGTTCCCTTCACTTATTTTTCTAATATTATTCTAAGTTTAATATAATACATTTCGTGAATCCTTTGTTAAATTTGCTCTTGACATGTTTAATATGATTCACGATTTGTTCTAGAAATGTCGTATCTGCCCGAATACATTCTGCATAATTTCTGTATTTCCCCAAATGTTTACATAACTAAGTAAACTCTTTCCCAAGTCATTCATTTAAACTTCTTTCAAGTTTTTAATTTACACTTCCGTAATTCTTTCTAGATATTTAAATAATTTTATATTTATTTAGATTTTTGGGTTCACTCCTTTTGCTGGAGGCTTAAATAGTCCGACGTAATTATGTTTTTCAGGTACCTACCAACAACTAATTGTTTTTAGGGAAAATATAATTTCCCCATCTTCCACCCCTCAAAATTGTTAAGCCAGCCCTGAATCTATTTAATGTCACAACAGACACCTACTAATGGAAATGTCCCCTTCCTCGACCATTGCGATTACTTGCTTAGCGTATGTTCTACCTACACAAACTAAGTTTATAACGGCGTATGAAGCACAAAGTAAAAGACGATGAAGTCAAGTTTTAATTATAGGAACATAGGGCTAAAACATATATTAATATTTTGCTCAGTTTACATTCTTCTTGAAGTAATTTCCCACATCCTCGTTTTGCCAAAGATTTATAGTTGAATAAGAAATGTGATATTCATATAAACTAACTTCTAGTTAAATTCTAACAAACAATAGTATTTCAGGTACAGGTGTCATATTCCAAATATTAGTAGTTTAAAATACAAGTATAGCGATGTACAATACTGCAGTAGTTACAAAACTTTACAAAAAAGGCCTTTCTGTCCTTAAATTGATTTTTTTTATTGAACCCCAACGTTTCTCCCGAGGAACTACGGCTTCTTCAGGGAGATGAAATTATTCAAAATATCAAATTTAAAATTGTGAAATCTCCACTTTTTTCTTTTCATGAAAATCTAATCATTATCATTTTATCATTTTTTGAAGAAAAAAAAACATGTATTCTACCTAGTTAGCTGGTGATGGCAATTATAAATGTAGAGACCCTCAATCAAATAAGAATGAATTTTGCTCGTTTCAATTGTCTTTTCGGAAATTCACTGTATTTTAATTTTTTATCTTAACCATCTCTAGAAATGTTATTGTAGGATGAGAATCTAATTTGCAAAAATAACATTTTTAGAAATGGTTAAGATAAAAAAATTCAAAATTACTTCCGCACAGACACTTGAAACTTTAAAAAAAATTAACCCTTATTCGACAGAAGGACTCTAAATTTATAATTACTGTCACCAGCGAACTAGGTAGAGTACACGGAAAAACACTGCTACCTACATAAATATAAACAATTTTAGATTTGATTTCCATGAACGGATAATTTCAAGTTTGATTTTCATAAAAAAGAAAACTATAGAGATTTTACAATTTTAAATTTGATATTTTAAATTTAATTGTCATCTCCTTGAAGAAGCTCCAGTTCGTGGGAGATCAATGAATAAAAAACAATTAAGGACAGAAAATCCTTTATTGTAAAGTTTTATAATAACTTAAACTGTGTAAATAAGAAACTTTACAGTTAGTCAGTAGACCAAAGTGAATCAAACGAACAATACTATCCCTTCGCCATATGCTTTGTATTCCGAAAAGTTCACCACAATTAATTTCAAGTGTTCTTTATTGAAAAATGATTTCTATTTAGGCCCAATACCGACTGATACAAACGGATCGTTTGAAAAGCCAGATGAAAATCCTGGAATTAAGCATAGTCAAATGTAATATCATCACCGAATTCAGCATTGAATAATTGTGCAAAACTATATTGTTCGTACAGCATGAAAAAGAAGAGGCATTGTTGAAAGCTCTATTATGGATCGTGGCCAAGAGAGCGTGGATAGATTAGGCACATCACATTCCCGAGCACAGCGAAAGCTAAGCGGGAAAATCTAAAGGGCACAGCTGAGGCTATAGGTGAGCCTGTAGTCTTTCGAGCACTCACTGAACCAAAATTAGCCCAACCGACGCCTCTCATAATGCACTTACGAGGAGGGAGCACCCTAAATTAGAAGGTTATTGAGTTAGCAGCTATAAACCGACCTTACCCGGGTCTATCTTCGGCCTAATTCTGTTATTCCCGTTCAATCTAAAAGATGGTTGGTAAAAAAAGCACGTACTATGATGTAGATGCTTCCGAAGCATTTGAAAAACGCTGCGAATGCTTGAACAAATTTATTATTTTTTAGAATAGAAAATTATTTTCCTTTTATCATACGGTTCAGTGTTGTGAACATCACAACTGACGGAAGCCCTAAAAATCACAAAATGAAAGAGACGGCATTAATTCATACTATTTATTCTGTAGAGCTCATAGATAATCTGGGACTGATGTTTGATACGATCTGTTTCCTATCACTCCGGACGAAATTTCATAATACTCATTCCACTTTTTGGGAAATCATTTGCTAAGGTTCACTGTGAACTTTCCGAATAGATCAGATAGATAGATTTACGAGAAAATTCATCAATGAATTTATGACAAAATTTCTTTCGACCAAAAAAGTTCACAATATCAAATCTAGGGACTTTCGAGAGTGTTGAACACGAATCCAAAGCCTCTTTTACCCCCATCTCATCAGGATTTTGAGATATTGTTGAATTCGTTCAACTTTTGGTCCAATTTTTCTGGTTGTGGTGTTCGAAGAGAGTGTGGTGGATCGCTAAGAGATTCGTTTCGGAGCTAAAAAAGTATAAGGAAAAAAAGTTTTGTTTTGTCTTTTTCGGTATATTTTGTGGGGTAGATATTTATTCAGGTTTTGGAAAGAGTTGAAGTAACAGAAACAAATTCACGGCTTCATTGTTAATCATTTTTAGAACCATATAATACTCTGGAAACCCATGAGCTATACCAATAAAACAAATAAATTTAAATAAATCAGAGATTCGATATACAGAATCGTAGAATTAAAATAGTAGTATAGAATAAATTCTCAACAAGGGTTCCATATTTTTGTGAACAAAAGATTCATTTGTTGACAATAAGCTGTCAATGTAGTTCCCAATAGTTCAGTTAGTGCTTACTTTTTTATCGAACATTCTCCTTGCAGTATTTCTAGTGTTAAGGATTACTATTTAAAAAAAGCATAGTAAACTAATTTATTCCCATACCCTTCTAAAGGAAAATTAAGATTTATACTGAAATAATGTCTTTGGACATCTTACCTGATATGCTGGGACACTTTCCTTGTCCCTAGTTATTTTGGGTGCGACCCCCATCGCATCCTAGCTCGCCTGACGAAGCTGTGAAGTAAAAATGGACAAAACCTTGTTAGAAATCAGGATATGTTTGCTCATATCACAAATACGAGCTTCTCTCAGGTGGTCAGAGCGCCGAAATTACGAAGAGACAGGTTTCAAACTTTCCAAATAAGAACAACCAACAGCCTCAAGCACTAATTTGGTTAGGGCGAGTGTTAAATTACACGTGGGATCCTTGTTGAGTAGTAGAAGACTCAGAGAACTCTGAGTCTTCTACAGGCTGGCATGCTTGGCACAAAAAAGAACAAAGAAGGTAAGTAACATCACGAGTTACTGCCGGGTTCAAATTTAATGTTCTGATGTGCGAATCCTGATGAAACACCTAATTACACGCATACATGATCATTGAATCAGGCATGGATTATTGTTAAGTTCATATTCCGAGGGCAGCAAGATATTGGTATTTCGCAGAGATCCGGGTCAAGAAAAGAACCAGCAGTTCTGTGTTCGTGCTGGTGAAAGGGATCGCTCGGTTCCAATGAACATCAGGAATAAAGTATTGGACAACAAAATAATGTTGCTAAGGTATCACCTGCACGAATCAAACTAATCAAACTGCATAATAATACATTGCTTTAGATATACCAATATTAATACTCAAACTATACTCCTATACCAATACTCATCAAACACAAAATTTAATGGTAACGAAACAACTACAATTACGGTAGCGTTGATTAGTAGAAAGAATGAGAGTGGTGGAAAATAGTCTAAACTCATAAAAAGTAAGTTTTCATCCAGAACTATCTACTTCCAATATGGAATTGTATTTTTACAAAATAGTTAGTGTGATAAGGCATAGTAGTAGTACACAATCTATGGGTTCACTTGTCTGGGTTGAAGAGAAAATAAGCTTGTTTGGCTTCCGCTCTTAGAAAACACCAATATTATCGAACACTGAAAGGTTTTGTAGATAGTATCTACAATTCCGATTTCTACACACTGTCTACTTTCTGAAATCATCCATTGTAATGGTTTGAATTTCCATTTTAAAATTGTGAAATAAGGCGCTCAATGGCCTCATTTCATCATCGTTTATTAACGAAACGATTCGTTTGTTTATTTATTAAAACAGCACTTATAAACTCATTAGGTTGTTGAATAGCTTGAGTGATTGAACGATAGAGTTCTCAGAGACAATTAGGCGAGTGTTGGGGGTAGAGGTGATGGACATCTACGGAGGCGACGGATAATGGTGGAAGGATAATGCGACAGTTTACAAGGCTGTGGGCGTTAGGTATCCCATTAGGAAGGTAATTACTGCACATTATAAGTAGCATTTCATTTGGTACCATCATGACGCACTTAACGACAACGAACCAGGAAGTCAGTACTAAAATCAGTAAATGCACCATTGTAGGATTCAGTTGGTTGGTTGTTTTCCATTATATTTAGTCTTGTGGAGTTATGGAGGAGGGAGGTATTAGGGCACCTCCCCTGTTGCTTAATGACCCTATTTGCTCTAGCGGTTTCGCCTTTATTGGCCTCTTCAGGAGCTTTTGTGGTATTCATTCATACTTGGTGGTCTCCAACCCTGTTCTCCTTTGTGTTCCTTTATTTTTTTTCGTTTGATCACATCGGTGGTAGGTTGAATGGTAGCTCCTTGTCTTTTCCCCTTGTCTTAGTTTTGAGAGGTCAATTGCTAAAATGCTGAAGGGAGGTAATATGAAAAATCTTGTGAAAACTCCAATTCTTATGAGGAACATAAGTATCTTTTTTTAGAGAGAGAAAGAGAGAGAGAGCTAAATTTTTTGTTAGAAGAAAGGCTATGGGCCTCCTGTTATTGGTAATCCATTAGGGAGGTAATTATTTTAATTATCAAAAGAATTTCATTTGGTACCATCATGATCTAATGCCAACGAACCAGGAAGTCAGTAACAACGTCAGTAAATGCACCAATACTATTTTCGTTGTAGAGTACAATAACCCCGCCCACCTCACCATCATCCGTTGTGGAGGTGTTATCATACCTGGTGTAGAATTCCACGGCTCTGAATAGCTATTTACTCAAGCAAATAATATTTACTCAAGTCAAAAAATAATAAGCCTCGGTCATTTGATACTCTCTTGATACGACGATATCTGCAGTATTTAGAGCAACACGGTTTGAAGGGAAGGGACTTGACTAACACTTTGCAGTTTTGTTTTAGTTGTAAAATTTCTGTGTATGTGTTCGCAAATCGTTGTCGTACGGACAATTATTATTACTACCATCTACTGACAACTAATTATTAATTGTGTCAGAAGTTTGTCCAGACGATTCACGACACTTTCAAGGATGGCTGTTACGCATTGAGGGTTACTGAACGAAACGAAGCAAATAGTAATGTAATTTAGGGAGGGAAAGCAGAATTGTTTAGTAACCTTGTATTATCAAACTAGTTCAACATTAATTGTATGCAATTTTTTCCTCCGAAATGCATAAAGCAGTTTTCGTCCATTATTGGAAAGAAAACAGATGGTAACCCAAGAAGTCACAAACCAAAGCCTGCTGCAGGGGGAGTCGAATGTGCATCACGTGATTGTACTTGCGCAGTCGCAATCATTTGCGTAATTCTCAAAACCTCACGGCGCTCCACGTCCTGTTAAATGCTCTGAGCTGGATGCAATTATACTGCAAAGTTGAATAACTGCATTAGCTGCAGAATTACCGCAATTAGAGATGCAATTTTCATGTTTGGAGCTGAGAAAACCTTTAATTCTTCCCTTTGGATTAAGCACAATAAGATCCATGCATCCTTGTACCATGCATAACTCCCACAATTTTCCGTGTTGATTCGAAATACTCTCCCAAGCTTGTTCCTCATTGCAACAAGGATCCATCATTATTGGCATTTTCAATAAGCCATTTTTATTTTCATATGAATATCATTTTCCTTCAAGGTGCAGGTGGATGAACTCTCTCACTTAAAATTATGCAAATTACCGATAAGAATGCCGTCGCGTGCTGATATGAACTAGCTAGTCGGCACCCAACATGATCGACTAACTCAGAAATTATAGTAACTAATCTTAGTCATTCGAACGCGCTCTGAAGTTCAGAAGTACGATTGATGAGGTATAAAAGTGTGGTAGAAAATCCAAGTTTTTCCAGTGGAATCTCTCAGAAGCATGATATACTAGTTTCATAACTTGTATACGGTAACTCATAACTCCGTTATAATCGAGTTTTACATTTGACTAGTTTTACCCTTAAAAATACATGAAATTAAGCAAAAAAATAATAATAAACGGAAAACTAGATAGTTAAACTGTAAAACTCGGTTATAATGGAGTTGGGAAGATCTATAAGTGTTACCATTCGATTCACCTTGAAAAAATACGTAGAAACCGGCCTCAAACTCCCATTTTCATAGAGGGTTATTTTTCACTAAAACTCTCGATTTCGTAGAAAAAAACATGTTCTTCAACATACGAACATATTTTTCTCCCCCAATTAGAGAAGTAAAAATAAAGTTGACTGCACCGTTCAAAAGCTGACAGTTTGAGGAAATTTTTTCCGAAGAGTGCACGCCAAAAAATCCCCGAACCTGTAGCAAAAAAACGGGAAGAAAAACGTCGATTTTAAATATTTCTTCTAATTCTGTACTTAAGCCTTTTTTTAAATCAATTGAAACAAATTAAAACTACTTTCCTTTATATCAGGGTAAAAGGAAATTTAATGATCTTTCCAAATGTGTTCTTAATTATGAGTTTACTTTGATTCTAGGGGGAGTTATGGCCGTTTTAATGTCATGAGGTACAAAACATGAAAAAAAAATTTTTTAATTGAGTAACCTGAAAACAAAGCGTTTAAAAAGAAACCTCTATGAGCAACTTTCGATCAGAAATGAGCTCTAGAATTGATTCTTAGAGTTTGTTCCATAATTCCTGTAGACACCCTGCATAAATATGTCATTAGCGCAGAGAGGATAAGTAAAATACTGTAATCTGCTTTTTTGACGGGGAAGAGTTAGGTACATAAAACTTCCTTCAGGGAAACCTACAGATTTTTGGAAAACCGTGGGTACCGTCGGATTCTGGAAATCCATAGATAGGATAGTCCCTGCGACACGTCATCAATCCCAAGCGCCAAGTCAGACTTCCGAACTTCTCTGAGCACCTGACGGATAAAACGGAAATTTTTCTGCGCAATGATGGTAACATTAGTCTTTTTGGAACTCAGCCTTGCAACTAAAAAATAAATAAATAAATGAATAAATAAATTTAAATCGCTATATGCCCCATATACGTAGCACGACAGAACGCTGTGATAAGTTAAGAATAAATCGATTGTTTTTAACACAGACGCCAGGAATTTAACGGAGGATGGGATTTTTGTTGGTATTGCAGGGCAACTCCGTGAGGACCAATGCCAAGAAAATTAATTTAGGAGCAGCAATCAAAGCGAGATGCAGGAACTAGAAAACATATAAAACCGAGCTCGATCCACTATTATCTTTTGTAACCCTAATAGCGGAGCTTGACATTTTTAAACTCTGCCTCGCAAAACATCAAAAGAAAAACGGTACGGATTCGAACGAGAAGCTCGGAAAACGCCGTAATTCCTGTTCCAGAAATGGAGATACTAGTTAGACACTTCCTGCAGTTACGGGAATCGGTCGGAATAACACCAGGGGAAGGAAAAAACAGAAGCCATTTGGAAGTTACGTTCACAACTTAACGGTTCCGGTGTCAGTAAAGTGCAAGCCAACTTTCTGCATGACGAGCTATTTATCGAGTTTTTTAATGGAATCATTCCCGGGTCGTTTCCAAAACTATTAAAAAGGATTGTAAAAACGAAGTACCTACTTGAAAGATTACATGGACTGTATTACAGGGAATTTTTACTCATGAAGGAACATAACGTGCTGTACAAGAGTCGATAACACCATGAGTGAATTGTGGGATACTCTGGAACCCTACATCAGAAGATAAACTTCTAATGCGAAGTATTCCATTTACAGAAAGTGTTATTCATTTATTACTGCCGACAACCATACAAATAGTAAACGATTCTTGGTCTTCCTCGTGTAAGAGAACCGAGCTGTTAATAATAAAGAAATTCTCTTCTCGAAAAGATCCAACTAAATGAGAGGCAGAATTTAACATTATTAAATTTACGAATTTCATTTAAGGGAAACAATCTATATAGATAAGAATCTTTCTTTAGTAATTGTTTTGTGCATTTATAGCCTCTGATATCATGATAATAGACCATTTAGGTCATTTATAGCGTACCTAATTCATGTAATGTTCATTAAAATGATGATAGGAAATCTAGTTTTTTAAATTTTATTATTGTTATTATTTCATTTATTTTTTTATTTTTAGTGTCATTAATGGCTTTTTGCAATGTATCAACAAAACAATTAAACGTGTTAAATTACTTGGAAATTATAGAAATAAACACTCTTCTGTCATAATAAAGAAACGAAAGTGGTTTCGGTAGATTTCATTTCATAATGTATCGTAGAAGACCACCAGGGTTGCACTACGCGCTAATATAATAAATATTCTGTTACCGCGTGTTATTATTAATTCCATGCGATTGTGTTGATATGAACAACGCCCCAAATTCATAGATTTAAATACAGTTTCGTTGTGAATCTCGTAAGGAGCCGACTTACTGTCTAAGTTAAGTGGCAAATACTGAGAATCAAATGAAAATCAAATTATGTTTATTAGATAATTACGTAATTACCCATAGAAAAAATATTGGTAGGTACGTATGTTACATAGATATTTCGCAGGGAATTACACTGATAGAGGTCAACACTCAACAACCTAAAAGAAAATAAGCCTGAGTAGCAATTTGTTTTCGCAATTTTAAAGCGCATTAAATTGGTCAAATTTCAAAAAATTTGCTGGAAAAACACTAAAACTAGCATTTTTACAACTAATGGTTAAATTATAGTTGTTAGCAGAATATTGCTCAAATAAAGTTTATTATCTATAAAATTGAACATTTCAAAATTCAAGTACAAAATTATGCTGGAAAATATACATAAATGTCATTAATGTTTGCTAAAAATCTATAAAAACTGCAAAAAAGCTTCAAATTCAAAATCTCGTTTTGAATAGTAGATTATTATTTAGAATACGTTTTTTGCAATAAAATCAATAGTTAACAATTTCTTTGCACTCGAAAAGCTCAAATGTCACAATTTAACATTATACAATACAATAGTTTACGAAAATTTTCTCATACTACTATGCTGCATGACTGGGTTTTCTCTTTTCAGCCGATTCAAATTCGCATTTACCTTCAAGCTGATTTATTTTACACCAACGGGCACGATTGCGGTGCAGCGTTGTGGTTTGAATTTCTCTCTCTCCAGATATATTCGTGTTAATCATGATGAGAAAAGCAAAGATGGGTACAAGAACGTTATCCCGTTGTCCGGGTTGAATGACCTTCCAAGGTTGTTCTCCTTGACAAAACTTAGTTAATTCACTCATCATCATTTGTTCAAGACCAACCTTGCATATCCCACTCGAGGATGTACCGAGTTCTCCAATTTCGACACCTATGAAACTCTATTCGGGAAAAAATGTTTTGAAGAAACTATCACGATTTCATTCGACTAACATAAGGTGACGAAAAGCACGGAGCAATGTTCTGATGACAAAACAAGGAACGGTGATCGTAAACAAGGGGTTCTCTTGGGTTGTTTGAAGAATATGATAAGAGAAGACGATAGCGTTTAGTGAGAAGATTATTGTCATTGCGGAAGAGTTATTGCCCATTGCGCCGTAACCAACCAACGCAGTGGTCGAGAAATCGATTTTGTCGGATCAAAATTATTTATTGGCTATTCTTATAGGAAATTGCACGCTGATTCCGAATATACCACATGCTTCTATACCTAAAACCGCTCCTTAACATGATTATCTTCAAAAAATCATTAAAAAACACGTTTTTAAACATATTTTTCGGTCTAGCGGCTATAAATAACGTTCAAAACAATTAGTGTACAAGAAAAAAGTTGTAGCGAATGAAATTTTGCGTAAATTGGTCACCAGAAAGAGTAAAAAGCACCAATAATAAGGAAGATATTGAATTTCAAAGTTTTAAAAAACCGGGAAATGTCGCTATTAGCATATTAAAGGTCAAACTTGACATTAAATCGAGTTCCTTGAACAAGAAATGTTGTAGCTAATCAAATTCTGCGTCGAATGGTCACCGATTTTTTAAAATACCATGAAAAATAGTGGTTATGGTGTTTTTAAGCTTCATTTCTTCAAACATTCATTCTTTCTTCGTTTTTTCAACTTTCACACTTCACTGTTCACCCAGAACATAACAGGACCTGAAAATTCAAATCTTTTTTCATTCAAGGGACCTTTCCGAACATTTTACAGCTATTTCACAGCTTATGAAGAGGAGAGGGAAGGGGGCTGTAAAATATGCATTTTTCGTGTGAGGGCTCAAATGAAAGCTTATGACGAGGAGGTTTCGAATATGGCGCTGGTGATACATAAATAAAACAACTTGAAATCTAGTGATAAAATACACCGCAAAATCTTGAGTCATTCTTATATGCTTGTTTCACGAGTTTATCTGAAACGCGTGAGCTAAAACACATTCTGTGTTTCAATAATTTCGTTCGAAGTATGTAAATGTAGGTAACTGGGGTTCCAGGGGGCTTGCCCCCTGGCGAGGCACTGAGCGCAGTTTTTTTTTTTTTTCCCTTTCAACTATACTTTTGTAACGTTTTTGAAAATGTATGCCCTTTTTGGGTAGAGTTATAGTTTTTTATCAGATGCTACGTCAAAATGCTTTTTCCAGGAGGGAAGGTCCAGTCTCAATTTTTATCCAATACAAGATTTTTCCGATAGGAAATGCGTATGAAAGAGAATACAAATCGATACGAGAAGATGGACTGGTAGAAAACACATTTCTAAACCAACAAGCATGAAATATCAATGGCGGCCAGCTCATCGAACTTGGACTATGGGCCAAATCATATCTAGCTTTCCATATCAAAGAAATCGCTGACTGGCAAAGTGTAGCAGATAAAAGGATGATTGACGGGTCACTGGGATATAATCAGAGGTTACACTTTATCGGAATTTAATTGCATTTGCAAAAATGATTGATAAACCAGCCTTTATCAATAATATAGAAGGCCAGTAGATGATGAGACAAAAAATTAGCATGCTGATCGTTAGGATAGCACTAGTATATCAAGAGATTCCAGCTTACAAGTAATTCAAACACAATGTGAGGGTCAGGCCAGGATGAGCGTATGACCTTAAAATTTGGTTTAGTTCATTTCGAAGCGGAACCTTCAGAGCATCATAACAATAGCTGCTTGACCCTCGGCACACCCACGGAACAGCCGCTGTATGACCCACTGGGAACATGAGCGGGCCTTGGTACAAGTAGGTACGTTGACAAAACGGGAGACTGACGTGTGATACAACAAACAAAATCAATATAGAAGGCGACACAAAGACTGGTGTAGGAGCCGGAAGGTGCTTCCGTTTGTCAACGTAGAGACTTAAAATAGAATCATTCAATTCTGGACTTAGAAGGAGGAAATTCGAATCGAGGTGAGTATGGACCAGCCTGAGGCTGAGAGATTTGAATATAATCTGTATGTTTCCATTGGCTGGCTTGTGAAAACGAAATTGATAATTATGTAACTATGGTGATATGCCTCCGTTTTGGTTAGTTAATAGTTTCGTCATGGTGGTCTCCTTATCTTGGAAACACTGAAACAAAAACTTCGGTTCAAAAATTTGGGAGCAAACAAAATGATTTTTCTATACTTTTCATTTTTATTCCACGCACGAAAAAATTATTACTGAAAGCAATATACTAACATGATATGGAATAAAATACTGGAAATGAATGAGATCGAGTTACTTCCAACGCGGAATTAGGGTTGAGGGTAGTTGTGTGTAGATGTAGATTACACACGATCAACATTATTTTGTGAACTAGTTTTCAGTTTTAGTTAAGCTCGCGTTGATATCATCAACAATACAGTTGGTTTCCATTAGCGAGATTGTACAAAAGTTAAATATGTTTGCTAGAAGTAACCAAGATTGGACTTGATATCCTGAGAGACTTAGAATCCATTACACCACACATAAAATTATAGTAGCTACCAAACAAGTAGGATATTGACAATATTGTAGGTTCACCTTCAATGTTAAAACATTTATTGAGTGCCTGGACAAATTTACTATGGATAATGGATGTTACGAATAGATAGAAATGATTTAATCCGAACACATCAGTCCCTCTTGGGGTAATACGTAGTAGAAAAAAAAGCAATAATATACCAGTACATGAATTTAACTGATGAGATGATAATCTGAATGCAGATTTTAACGGATTCGTCGAAAGAAACCTTCCTACCAACTAATTTCGACCAACGATTCAGGCATAAATTGGATAAGTGATGGGTTGAATTGAAATTGAAGGTTGAGGGTGATAACACGATTCTGACAACAAATCACCGAAATGAGAGAACGTTGATGACAAGGGAAATCGATGCTATCCGAGGGGTTGTTGAGAGAAATATGTAATTCCAAGGCAGTGACGTGAAGGCTGGGCGAACAAGCGGGGGCTCGTTATGTGGCCAAAGACTGTATTCACCCAAGCTCGATCCAGCTCTTTGTCGAGCTCATTGAGATGGGCCCTATTCCCTAAAATTGTCCACCGCAGAGCCAAACGCCCGTTACGCCAGCACGTGATGTCAAGGAAGAAGTTCTTCGACCAGACTATAATAACTAACTCGAGGGTTTCGACTCAGGAGTCCATATCGTTCTTTAGATCCTTCCTCAAAACAGTGTAGGAGGTAGATGTTTGGATTCTAAATTCAACAAAGATATGAATTGGAAGGCTCCGCCAAATACATATTTCCCCAATTTCCGAAAGTTTTCCACATCCTAATTTTCGGAACTTGCATGTTTTGTTCCCCAAAAAACCCCTGCTAAACTACCCGTCCGAAAACTAACAATTCATCTCATGAGCACATAACACCAAAATATCGCCTCTTATAATATGCATGATACATTCTGAAGATTAATTTTACAAATATGATACATCATGGAGTACTACGAACCTAGTAAACATTGAACCATTCTTGGTAGTTATTTATACGTCAAGGAGAGTAGGTACCAACCTAATTGGTAAATATTAATGCACTCTGAACTCTTTTTTTTTCAGCAGAATCTGGAATTAAGCACATTTAGATCAGCTGTGTCTGAAGTTAGGCTCGGATCTTATGAGCCCCTTACTGAAGCTTTATTAATCCGATGATTCTAAAATTGAGTATCAGGATCAATGGGATCGAAAATTACGTTGTTCTGCTAAGCCTGAATAAGCTCGTGTCACATTAGTGAAAAATCAATCTGTAGAAACACACAAGTCGATATTGACTTCCTTTAGTACCGAATAGGTTGACCAGTTAAATAAGCTTCCAAAATTGCAGAGTCGATAATATTGAGTTTTATAGTAGTAGTCTATAGTGAGCTCACGTATAACCCGAGTTAAGAATTTAGCTCTAAGATTATTTGCCCCGACAAATGAGCACAATTTTAGTTTTTCTATCTAGGTATTAAATGACACATAACTTGGATCAGGAGTAATAGAACCAATCACTCGCATTTATATATAAAAAATAATATAAGAAAATCAAGAAAGCAACGTTCAAAACGGTATGAGAAACGACGAATTGCATCTCTCAACAACAGCTCTTCATTACCTACATCATACCTATATGGGGTGAGAATTTCATCACACGGCGACTGTGTACTCCCACGTCCGGTCAACTGGCCGACAAGTGGGTCATTTCACCACGTCTAGAGAGCGGTCCAGAAGAACAATGCCCTGAGACATACCACCCTGGCCATTAGAATTGGGATGACTGTCGTGGTAACCAATAAACACCCTAAGCATTTTCGTATAGCACAATTAGGTTATTAAAAAGGTAACACAAATGTCTGAATTGTATTGTAAATACGAGTACTAGAGGCAACCAGAGGTATACGAGTTGTACAAAACGAGCAGTTAACCTAACATTATTATTAATTATTTGGCATATTAACTTTGTTCTACTGTGCATTTCTTCTAGGGATGAATAATGGATGCATATCAAGTAATTCTGAAGATTTCTGTTACCAAAAAGGCTAATGATGCTACCAAATTCTATACTCAAATAAGCAAGTGAGAATAATTTTACTGCCATTCGTACCCGTAAAATACGTTTCATTGCTCACAGAGTTATTATTTACCAACATCAATTTCGTTGATTGGGATCAATGATTATGTTGCACAGCAAGTTTGCAATATCTTTTCTATCACTAATTTTTTTAAATAATTAATCTTGGGTGAATCAGCATCAAACGCAGATTGAAAGAGGCTCATCTAAACATTAAAAAACGTTAAGAGATGTTCAGAATCAGCGACTGAAATGGTAAGAGCTTTGATATATGCATCATATTACCAAATATATTGATTTATATCATGATACCTAATACACAAATTCCGTAAGAATAATAAAATATCGGTGTGTCGTAGAAACCATACCCATAACCCTTGATTATACAAGAAGCATCTTTGCATGTTTAACAATCCAACAGTATGGGTATGTTGAACGAAGTTCAGTCATTACAGTACATATTACGCACTATAGTGAAATATCGCTCTTAGACCAAGCGCGAACTTCATAATTTATTTATAGCCTCAGAAATATTATGGCAATAACGAGCTAAACTACTTAATTTCGGGTTGAAAATGGGATTTCAAATTAATTTTATTATGATTTTTTCATTTGGTTTCTCACAAAATAAATTATTGTCATACCATTGGGACTTCATACTCCAGATTTTTGCATTGGAATTTAAAGCATTATAAAGGTTTTGCGTTATGAGGAAAGCTCTATCGATTACCTTGTATTTAACCCAAACAGTTCAAGGAATTTACGGTTCAACTGGTTGCTCAACAAGTTTGTTCATCAGGCCACTAAGAACCGCCTAAGGCCGAACAAGCGGGGCGGTTGGGACGTTGCCAGATGCAGGTTGATCAGATACAAGAACGAGACTTCAGATCATGATGATTTCGTCAGTGCCTATCCTTAACCTATCGGTATACGTGCCAACCGAACCAAAACTGTTTGTATGAAAATCCAGCATCGAGTCCACTCTAAATCCAACCTAATCAATGCAATTACTTCTCTGCCCTTAATATGAGAAATATAAAACATTATAGAGCAGGAATTTCCTTTTCTTGACATTACTGGACTCAAACACTAAACATGTTGGTTTTATTGTCTCCCACCGAACGTTGAGAAAGTTGTCAATTGTTAGAAGTTAAAATTTGACTACTAAACGATACGATTTGTTTTAATGGACTTGTTTAAAAAGTAATATGGAAGGAATGTTCCAACGCGCTTCATCAGATCGGGCGAAATCTATGAGAACATTACACACCATCACTTTCTCACTTCTTCCGTTTTCCGAAAAGGCGGAAGTTCAACAGCGCGAATTTCCAACAACGTGCAGACAAGAAAATCTCTTCCCAATTAGGCGTGTAAGCATTGGACGAAATTATGGGAAGCGATGACAGGAAGTAGACAGGTTGTCTCTCACGTTTCATCGGGCGTCATGGCTAATAAGCTACGACCAATCAAGCGGATGGTTTGCCACGATGGAAATTTTTTACCTTACAGGCATTCCTTACCAATAGAAAAGGGATGGTCCTTGACTTGGCGCTAAAATAAATTGCAAGGGTGAAAACCATACGATTTTCATTCCTCTTTGCCCAAGTGAAGGTGTTTTCCACAGAGCAATTCATCTTTTCACCAAGAGGTTAAACATGGTTTTGACGAGTGGGCACAGGTATCTCGATACGGACGAAGATTCAGTAAATGCATAATACGAGCAGTGCCTCTACGACTCAGGACAACAGGAAGAATGTTGGCAGTTTTGGCTTCGATGCAAAAAAATACTGGGATGGAGCACCTTTGCCTCTTCTCCACGACAAAGAGGAGGAAAGACTCTCGCAGGACTTCACTTTGTAATCGACCACGAAAAATATTTTGTGATCCCTCTCAAAATTTTTTAGTTTACGTTTCAGAATGCTAAGGATCTAAAAAATCGAAAATAACATCCGTCTGTCCGCCATACGGAGCTTTTTTCCGAAAACCTGCGCATGCGCCAACATGAAATCCTTGAAACAAGCTTATTTCCCACTGTTTTCATCCGATTTCGATGAAATTGTCAGAGAATGCGCGGGTTAGGTTGTAGATGGTCCCCCATCAGGTTCATTGCTGCCAAATCAATGCTTCATTCTGAGCATGCGCAAACGTAAATTCCATCATGTTCCTTCTTTTCACTCTCTAGTCGTTCGAGTTCGCTCAAATTTGGATGACAGTTGGAAGAAGATGATAGGTAAACGAGGAAGCTATGTGCCACACCCAACTAGGCAGACGTTTGCACATCTACGAGTACATTGCTAATTAAGGGAGGAAACAAAGTTTGAATGTTGAAAATCATTGTTTTTTTTTTCTGAGTCGAAGGTCGGTTTCTACTTTTTTTACGGTGTTTCAAATGGTAACCCTTGCAGATCTCCCAAACCCCGTTATAACCGAGTTCTTCACTTTAACTAACTAGTTTCACCCATAAGAATACATAAAATTGATCATACCAAATGAACTCGAATTCGTATAGTCAATCAAGATGTAGGTAACGTAAAATGTCGAATTTCCACCAACTTAATTATCAATAGATTTTTTCTAAATATCTATCTTAAAATTCTCAGTCAATTTAATTTTGCCTCAAGCACAATTCTTCATTAGAGCTGCTACATTCAAGCTGACTCCAGAATTACTCAACAATTAGTGTTCCCCTAAAAACAATCAAATCGGCTGCAATGCTCAGCAGCGGAGATAAGTTTCAATCTACGAAAAAGTATGCAATGAATTATGTATAAGGTACATTATAATATAAGTATTAGTAATGATTGGCCCATTTTATCATCTTTTCTTCCCAGGTAGACTGACTGACGTAATAAATAATCAGTAATCATTCAACAGTATCTTCAGAATTCATTTTGTAGATAAAAAACAATTTTGTAGATAAAATGCTTAACTCCAATATAGGAAGGGCTGATTTTGTTCCATTGTTCATGAATAGATCGAGGAAATTCATAAAACTCTCAATTCATGGATATTATGTTCTGTCCACGAAATGAAAATTTCCTTCGCCGTTTTTGATGAGCCTCTTCGGACGAAGAAATCTTCAATGTTCTCCGCTCAAAAAATACAAATATAGTATGCAGTATTATAAATTTAGCATTGAAGCACTTCATTTCGGAAAAATAATTTGAATCGGTAAACAAAAGACCCCAGTTTGACGTGAATTTAGTGGCGAAAATTAAAACTTGGAGATGAAATCGGCAAAGTAGGGTAGAAGGTTAGTGGGGGATCAGAAATACAATCCTTGCTGATAGGAAACATGCTTACCAGACAGAGACAACTTCAAAAAACATTACCCAAAAGATATTGAACGAGTTGGGTAATTTTTCACCTAAGATGAAGTAAACACTAATTTAATTGATTCCCAACAGATACACAGAATAGTTTGCTCATTTTGAATAAGAGAATTTATTAAGTCAAAATTGAGAACTCGAAAGTGCTATCTCTTCTTAGGCTCATTATAATATATATAACGAAGTTGTTGGTATTGAGTAATGAACCATTCCCAAGTTAATTGGGAGGATATGGTGTAGATGAACAGTTTGTAAAGTAACGTACTGTAAAAGGAAAGATTACAACCTACCATTACGGCTTCTGTAACCATCTTGTACAAGACCAGAGATTGATCAATCCTAAAGGATAACGACGAAGAAGTTTTATGTTGGTAATCAAAAAAGAGAGGTGCAGTGAAGAGCGAGGCCGGGCCGTCGCGGGGGAGGTCGGCTGAAGGAGTAACTTTCACTCGCCCTATCGCGGCCGCGAATCGCAAAGATCGCAAGGGCCTTGTGACTCGGCAAGTGGAAACCCCAGTCACGTAAGAAGTATTACGGCCAACTCCAAGGGACCCAAATCTCGTGTCCGAATCTTTTTAACGCCTTTTTAGCGGGAACTGACGCGGAATCCCCAACGCTAAGTAGAGTCGGAGCCCTCAGATGAGGAAGTTACGCGAAAAAACGAGATTCCAAGAGGTAAAATCCCCCACGTTCCCCAATGTTCTCAGGCCGATACATTCTCTGTGCCAGCCATAATCAACGTAGATCACGCCAAGGATTCAGAGTTTCCGAAGCATCAATAAATTGAAGATAAGGAGAAAGTAGCAGCAAACCCCAAATTCTAAAGGGTTGATATCTTGAATTGAATAGGGGGCTCCAATAATTTCCAATCAAAGATTTATCTAACAAACAGGAAGCTCGGAATCTTGAATCCAAATTCTTGGCCCCCATGGATTGATATGTGCCGCTGGAATATACTAAGGAAAAGCTATTTCGCTACCTATGAGCATTGGTAAGTAATGGTTGATCGTACTGAACGACGGAACGGTCCCAGTCCAGAGAGAAAGAGGTTTGACACCGGGTTAAAAATTTGGTTAAAAAAAGGTCTAACCTGAAGGAACTAGTTAGGCTATATTCTTACTGTATGCTTGATTAACCCGTGGATGTTACTACAGCTTACTGCGTTTGCAGTAGCACTGCTCACTCAATAGATACCTGATACGTACAAAATCAACGTTAAGATGATATTATATTTTAAAGACGAACAAACACATCTCAAGCTGAATGTTAAGGAAACGCTTTTTGATGAGAAGCTCGAGGATGAAATCAGCCGATCTGCAAGGTCAGTTTAATAATAAATTCAACCCAGACCAGAAACAGTACTGTAAGCGAGGTGAGGTACAAATAAGCAATTGAGTGTAGGTATATATTCCCACTCCGCCGTAAATCAGACTCTCCAATACCATCGTAACAAGAGAGGTATTACACGGATAGGATACTCAAACAATGTGATGATTCCGCTTGAGCCTGAAACTCCGAGTTGTTCATGTTCACTTTTATATGGACCAGTTCCTAACACCTGTTAACCTGTAACCTGTCAAAGATGTCTCAGGTATACTACTGTTAAAACCAGTCGACGCGGATTTCAATGGTGTTGAGGTGTTATTTTGGCAAAAAGAAACCATTGTTCCATTTGTACGAAATAAAAGTATGTACAGGGCAGGTATAGTGATGGGTGCTGGTGGAACTTCCTACTTCTATCTCCAGAGCAGTTTCCCCCCTTCCTTCAGACTAAGGGGATCAAGAAAATCAACTTCTAGTAAAAAACCAAAGCCGACAAAACAGCTCATTAACGGTATGAATGGCGCTCTACATAACAGCACACTCTCTACTATAAAGCTCCGAACGATTTGTTAATAAAAAGGCTTCCACACTGATTTGACCATAAGTGAAAAATGTAATAACAAATTTAATTGAAATGTATTTTCACCCTATTGGCTAGGAAACTAATTTCTTTCCTCATTAATTCGAAGTCTAACTGTTTGTAGTTTAACTTAGAAATTATAATTAAGGAAAAGTAGCAGCCCTTACGTCATCCCAACAAAATATTAGACGATTAGGTGGATGTGAAAATTGAAGTGGTACTATAAGGAAGTATTAGGGGTTTAAAAATGGGCCCTAGAAGCACTTTAGTAACGAGGGAAAGAGAACAAGGTAGAAGGTGGCAGCTCCCACTTGTTATTATATCAAGTCCGCCCCAAGGAAAATGAAGGGGCATCATCTATTCAGACGACGCGGGTCAACAGGGGGTTTTTGTTCCCTATTCGTACAGCCGTGCAGCCGCAACGTGAACGGACGCGACGGCCGGTGCATGTTTTATCGCCGGAGGTTTTTCAAGCGAAGCTCTCGAGCAGGCTAAGAGCAAAGAAGTCAGCTTGGAGAGGGAGGCGGAGCGAGGGGGAAAAAGCTTGGAGTTTTTGTCATATTTCCCTGCGGCGGTCCGAGAGAGGGTCGACGAGGGCTGGAAATTTAATTTACCTTTTACCGGAGAGTCGAAGCTACTTTGGGGTCGAGTGTATCGGACAGCGGAAAAAAAGAGGTAGTCGAGAAAGACAATAAACAAGGGAGAGGCTCGAGGGTGAGAGAGGGGAGGATGACCAATCTGCGGCAATAAGCCATATTCCAGGGGCAGGAATGGAGTTAAGTAAACCAATTAATTCATCAATTAAATAAGCTGAACACCACCGAAACCTGATTGGGGGCTAAACTGAGAACGGTCTCTCGCGGTGCAATGTAGTACCATCCCTACCGTATCAATTTCTACCAGTGAAGTTTCAGAAGGGGGACAACATTCGAGCACATAACCTTATGAGCAATTTTTTGCCCCTCAGTAGTGATGGCCTATTGTTTTTCCGTTTCAGAACACCCATAAATAAATCTCTCAAAAAAGAAAATTTTGTGTAGAAGAAAAAACCCTATCATTAATCATTATGGCTCATTCTATGGGATAAATGCACTAATTATAGTCATTCGCTTCAAAATTATGCGCAGAAGAGACTGCAATAAGGAAAAAAAATTTAGATTTGATCCAGAAAATTGTATAAATTCCTAGAGGAACCTCCTGTTTTTTAGATTCTATATTTTCCTAGAGAATACTTGTAACTCAGGAAAAACCGTGGCCGCATCGAAAGGTTAAGCCAGGTAACCCCAGACTGCTCCTGGAGCGGCACGAGTATTAAGAGACGAAATCTTGTTCAGGGTACCCATGCATCCATGTCAAACGATTTGCGGGTAAGAGAAGGTGGATATACTTCACAAATTTTCGTTTTTTCGTTTTTTTTTTTTGTTTTTTTACAAGTATCATGTTTTACCGCTGGGTTTTAAACTCGAAAATTAAGCGCGAGCCGTTATGTTTTCAATTGATTTCCACGTACAACCAATGAGTTGCTAGGGAAGCATAACTCCCTTAGTTCTCATTGCAGGATTCGCCACTTTTTGGAATGCTCACACTTTATCAAAATATATCATGATCCCAAATGTCACTGTAGTACCAAGGAAAGCTGAATTATCACGCTACTTTATTAGCGAATAACGCTTCTTTAATGTTTGCTTCGTGAACATAATGAATTAATAAATCGACAAGGAGGCACTACATGGTAGGTACTATCGAGAAGTAGGTACTTGTAAGCAGTAGATAGTAGCAACTAGACGATGCATAGACCTCTGATCAGCTGATTGGCTTCTAAAACCGATTTCTATGATATTTAATCTCTGAAGCTGAAAGTTGAAAAAGGGCCTCTATGAGACAGGTAAGAAAGAATTTCAACGAGTGGAACCACTATAACATGCTGATTGAGTTAGTAAGCTAATTCTAAAATTTTAAACTGAGCACCTATGGGACAGGCGGAATAGGATTTCATAGAGCGAAACCACCACCCTAATAAGCTATGTGAGGTCTTACACCTAATTTCTAAGCTATTCATACTATGAAGCTTAATACAGAAGAAATCATTGCGATGCGTATTTCTATCAGCACATGATGGAGTTAGGGATATTGTGCAATTAAAACCACCATTGATGGTTAACAGACTCTCCTTGAATCTTTCTGTACCACACCAGGTACATCCACTCGTAAAATGAGACACTTTTTGAATTGAACTTGATGGCATACAGTCTAAAAGCAGCAGTTTTTCAAGTTGTAATAGACCTAGGGTGCTGAAATTCGGTATTGAGCTTCTACAGGCCTACTGTGTACGATTTACAAATTGAGGATCCACTCAGAGCTAGGTGACTCATTTCTCTCCTAATAGACGGAGGAAGCTGAGCAACATTACGACGTGAAAAAACATGGTACATGATTTTAATTTATTGGTGGCAACAAAAAAATCGATTTTTTTACGAATATTTGTCCACGCCGCCCCAGATCTCAATTCTCCACCGATTTTTTGTTGATTTACGTTTCAAGATGCGTAGTATATTGCTTCCGAGTCTACGGAAGCATTTTTTCACTTTCGGGAAATGAAAAAAATGTACCTTCGAAATCAGCGCAATACTTTTACAGTTTTCATTCGATTTTGATGAAATTTTCTGTTAATATGTGAATTTAGACTGTAGATGATCCCCGATGATCTTTATCCCCATAATTTAGTACGGCAAAAATAGGCCTCTATTGGCAGCGTGTTTTAAACTGATGATTTAATATTTAAAACCTAATAATTCTATGTGGTTGGTGGTTGGATTCCAAGTTGGATACGATCACGGAGTAAGTCTGTCCAAGATCCAATTTCACAATGGAAACTTTCTGCGTTGCACAAGTTGACAACAAGTCGAACAAGTTCGTTTCGCAGACTTTTTATGTTAGGGATGTGTTGCTAAGCCGATAGAGTAGAGCGAATGGAGCCCATCTTGTCGTAGGTCTACGAAAAAAGGCAGCTAACGGACGGGAATAGCGGATCTGTAACAGGCCGTCAAGACGCCCGATAAACTGCATTGGCTCGGCTCACCATTTTTCTATACGTGGGAATTTTTTCTCGTAGTTTTAATGAATTTCCCACGGAAATAGATCGAAAAAGGCAGTACCGGAATAATTCATAAAGGAAAAAGGATTGAGTGATCAATTGATCATTTGATTTCAAAATCAAAATAAACCTTTTTAAACCAAAAAAAATGAATCTAATTTCTGGATCAAATTAAATATTTGTCTTTCCAGCTAAAATCTTTATTTGTGGTATAAAACAATTCTAATCAATGTAAATTTTTTAAGTGGTCATTTCGCAACGCCCGCCAACTTTTTTTGTAGAGAATTTGAAGAGAAAATTTGCTGAAAATTTTGAAAGAAAAATTTCCCTAAATGTTCTTCATAGAGATACATTTTAAGGATTCTGAAAGATTTCACGAATTTAACGCTTTTTCATAATTTATGAGAAAGACTTTTTCAAATCAGCACCTCCAAAGTTCATTGCAAAATCAGAATCTAGGGGAAATTTTCAAATGCACAAAAACAAGCATAACTACAATCAAAATGTGGTAATACAAGTTTTTGGAGTATACACCCTATTGCCACATGTGAAACATGATTTTCATTTGCATTGTGTTCATATACGGATATTCACAATACCATTCGAATACCACATGTCTCCATTAATTTCCTCTATGGCGGTACTACCATTTCGAAATTTCAGATTAGCAATTGAATGTTTCCAAAAACTCGATTATTTCCATTTTGAACGTAATAGTGCACGTTTTTCCGCACTCAAAATTCAAATAATAGGTCAATGAAACGTCACTTTGATTCCGAAAGTGCAATAAAAATGGAAATTCCCATTTTATGGCAAAAATGAAGTTGGCGTGAGCCTTCTCATAACCATAAAGCTTGACAGTTTCTTACGACTCTTAAGTCAAAGAAATCGGATCCGATCTATTGTTCCTATCACTAAAAGATGCCAATAGTTGATCAAATATGTTTCCTAAAGGTCAAAATTTGTAGGACATCGATTTTTCAAAGCGTTGCTAAAACCAAGTTATCAACCGAACAATTAAATCATTGAATCCTGATCAACTGAGACTCAAATCTTTGTGATTCGATAAAATTATTTCAGAAATCATAGTTTTGTTTTTAAATTAATGGAAATTGGCAATCCATCGGTATAGAGCGCAAGATAATTTCGTTGAATGAAAAATCTAACTTAAAACATGGACTATGAAATGAAACAAAATCAATGTTCGTCAGTTAAGTGGCTAGAATTGTGACAACAAATCACAATAATTATTTACGGCCAGTAAATTTAACTTGTGTTTAATTCATTCTTTCATGTTTTAATTGGATGTTCATAACGTAATATCTAATAACAATTCAAATAGGTTGAGCCGAAATTCGGTAGCTCGCAACAGGCAATTGAGAAGAAACAGTAATGTGAATAGCCCAGACAGATGGTGGAGATGCGTACAGCCATAAAATACATTAACTTGTGGCTGATGGGTAGAGGTTTATGCTATTCAACCGTGTAATGCGCTTGATCTCAAGGTCTAAATTAATAGACTGCACATTAGTATCTGTTTGCCGGGCTTATCAGGATTAGGCAAATCGCTGGTTCCGAGATTAACTGCTGGATGAATCGCTGCGCCTCAGCTGCACTAAGCATATTAGGAGCTATTAGGATCTAATGGCTCAGTAATACAGTATAATTTAGCAGAACATTTGTGCAGCTTAGTAATGAGAGGAATAATTGTAGTAGTTGGTCATAAAATAATTATAACGGAGCAAGGCTTAACTTACTAGTAGAATGGAGAATTGATAAATTCACATCAATTCTTCATTCTACTAGTACAGCCTATTTGCACGAGCCAGTCGTGCAACATGACCGTATGAGAAAATTTCCTAAATTGTACGCATCATTTTTACACATTGAAATTTTAGAAGTTTTTCATTTTGAGTTTTTTGCGTGCACAAGAACTGTTAGCCTTTGAAAAAGAAGAAGAAAAAAAAGCTTCCACATTATTATTTAGTAATTTTCTAAACAAATAATCAATTCTCCAAAAAAAAAGTGTTCAAATCAAAAGAACAACGTCTAATTAGCGCCATTTTTGAAAACCCAAATCATGTGTGCGAAATTGTGGCGAGAATACAATTTTCGAAATCGTTAGAGTAAAAAAAAAGAGATCAATTAACTATCCAAAGGACAAGATTCAATTCATTTCCCAATTGATTGACGGAATCTACATTTATAACTACCACTACCATCAATATTCTGCGACTCCTTCAAAACAGATTTTAGTGATAATCTATTCTCGAATTTCCGAAAATTTTGAAGTCTCAAATAAGCCTAATCATTGATAGCTTAAATTAAGCTTATTAAGCTTAGCAGCTCAATTTTTTCATGGAATCTGCCATTGATAGACGATTTTCCATTTTTCACGTACAAGTTCTGACGTTTTTTTCGTAAGCCTACGACACCCGGCAAAAATATGATCTTTATAAACACATTTTTGTTTTTCGGAAACTTTTATGGAATGAATCGATGAATTTTCATCAAGTTCGCACGAGTAACGGTTAAAGAAATATCTAAGCGAACGGAGGGACAAAAAATTTAGGGCCCAATAGGCTTTTAGAATTCTCTAAAAAAAAAAAAAAATTTAATGATTATAGCTCTGAAAAATGCAGAAAATTTTGTAGCCATACCATAAATCAACTTTAATTATTAATAGCTAAAAAATTCCGATATAGGTAGTAAGGAATTTTGTGAGATAACTTGAACCAGAAGTTGATTTTTGGCATTCTGTCCACAGGGAGAAAATAGGGGTAACAACGTACTCGTAAGTGAATCACATGAAGAAATGTGGATTAACAACGGCATTTCATTGTTAAAAACGATGTATGAGAAAATTACGAGATATTTTCGATTCAATATTACTTGGTCCGAAAACGTAACTATCAGAGTGGAGGCAGAACGTAATTGAACCAAGACATTATAGAACTCCATCATGATAATAAATTGTGATCTTCACGACTACTTTTCCGTCCACAAGTCGTTGAAAAAGAAGGCCGGCTCGACTTAGTGAATAGGGTTATTAGGAAAGGGGAGAACCATCTGGGGGATGTCATAATGAACAGAAGCACGAGAGGTTGCTTGTTCTTCGATAGCAGGTTGCGGCCCTGTAATGTTGCGAAATGGCTCTGACCACCTGTTGAGCTCTAATTCAATTGAAAATAGATATTACAAACGACAGCAAATCATAGGTTGTATTCGGAAAGGGACACTTACAGTTTCTCAGCTATCCCGTTTGCTGTTGCGGCAAAAATTGAAGTGCGTGGCTTCGCGTGGAAAACTGGAAAACGGCAGTTACCAATATGTAGTGGTCACTGATGCCGGTGATTGTGATTTTGGAGAGGTGTGTGATCTGTTTTGGTTTGTTGACAAACACTTTTCACATGACACGCACGATTGCAAGTTGATGTCTCGGACAAGACTGAAGTCTGGAGGAAGGTAGAAAGGCATGATGACTGGACCAGAAAGTGGGAGAGTCGTTCGCGGAGGCTTCGGCAGGTGGAGCCACTTCCTTTGACGAGAAACGCCCGTGCAAGGTGGCGATCCGAAGGTGTTGTACATGAACAAGTCAATTAACGAAATAACGGCGGGCTAGATAGATATATCATAAGAAATTACGCGTCAGGAATAAAAGCAAAAACTCTGCAGCTTGAAGAGTGGCGGATCTTGAGGAGATCCTGTGAAGAAACGACATTGCTAAGGAGTGGCAGAACGTCCAAGGTCACGAGGTAAGAAGCTGAATCCATCCGTTGCTTTGAGTGTGGGTATAATGTCAAGTTGATGTGAATATTGACATTTTGACACATGCATAATTAACTGATCAACAGCTTAACCCTCATTTCACCATACCGCAATGACGAGAGCAAAAACCTCAATCCTTTATCGCCTTGAAATGATCGGTAAGCAATTACCAACATAGATATTAATCTTGCTCTGAAAAAAAGAGGCGTGAACAGTCAAGGCCGCTGCACCCAACAAATCTTTTTAATAATATCGTTTAAGCTCTTCGAGAGCCTTCAATGCTTCTGATAAACTATATCTCGAAGAGCTTTAAGTAAATGCGGGTCAATCCATTACTGTTTGACGATTTGCTGTTCCCACGTTTTCGACCAATTTTGCTATTTTTATGCTGTTTAGAGAGGGAAATGTAAAATATCTATGAATGAATGTTTTTTCGATGAAGAATGCAATGGTTTGTTCCTACGTTGTATAATTTTTCCTGTCAGAAAATATTTAAAAAACAAAGTCAATTTATAGTCTCCAGTGGGAGGTTGAGAGTTTCACCTGTGTTTAAAAGACATAAAACGAGAAAGAGAAAAAAAGTGGCCGATTCGTTCTATATTCTTTGTAATGATACTGTTGCGGACACTCATTCTTAGTAAACCCACAGAAAAACCAACTCGTATAAACCAGCAATAGGAATGTTGACTATAGGTGAATTTATAGTAGGAATGTGCCACTACAGTTGTGACAACACTATTCAAATTAAAAATAGTGGCGAATCATCTATTATCGGCATACGGAACTCTCTTTAAATAAAAAAAATAAAAATTTAAATTAGAGAAGAACGTGGTTTGATTCCATGAAAATGAAGAGTTACAATGTTATATCGATTTCGGCGGTAAGGCTATCATCAGAAACAAAAGATAACTTATTGTAACTACAATAACATTTCATTTATTATTGTTACTGATGTTGACCTAACTGTCGAAATCTATCTAACATTGTATAACTCTTTATTCTCGTGGAATTAGACAACGTTCTTCTTTTACCGTTTTATTTTAAAATGGATTTCCACAACTTCAAGTGATTTAGTTCTTAGGTACCTCTCTTTCAGGTGGCCAGCACATGGTGAGAGCGGAACAAATCTGAAGAAACAAAGATTTGTTTCCAGAAAAAATGGTATGTTCCTTAATATTCATGATCAAGAACGTTACCTGTGTTTTGTTCAAAATTATTCTAGCAAAAATTAGAATCCATGACTAACCAATAAACGACATATCCAACTTCTACAGTGTATCATTTCCTATAACTCCAACCTTACAAAAACCGTTTCATGTGAGAAAATTCAGAAAAATTACCGGCCAGGAGTAACATTAATGAGCAAATTTTCATTCACGAGTGTTACCGAATTAATCCCACATTTCAAAAATGACAAATGACTAAAATGACAATGGTCAAAGTGCATGAACAAATTCACCATCAAAAATTGAAATATTTTTCAATATTTCGATATTTGACAACCATGGAGACGTCAAATGGTCAAACAATAATGGAATGACCCTTGCCATCAAGCTACGTCTTTAGAATAATGAATAAAATGGAACAAAATAAAGCAAAAAAAAAAAAAATAATAATAATAATAATAATAATAATAAGAAAACTCATTTAGAAGTCAACTCAATTTGATCTCTTCTTCGATACGTTCATCAACGAAACTATAAATACAGCTCTTGACAGATAAAGAAAAATCACAGTCTTGCAGCATGGCCTCATGAACGAGTTTTCTCCGATCCGTAACATTTCTCAACAAACATTCTTTATAGTACTGTAATAAAATCAATTTCGGGGAGTTAGCTAGGAGTATTTAGCCCCATTTTCTAGCTTACACCATATTTTCAAAGACCGTAACCCTATTAAAATATCTGCAGTAACATTTTAAATAAAATTTCAAAAAATGTCTTCAACGAAATCCGTTTTGAGTCATTGTGGGAATGTTCCTGGAGTGCAACAAATTACAAATTATAACATATAGGTTTACTATATATATATTATATATATATATATATATATAATATATATATAATATATATATATATATATATATATATATATATATATATATATATATATATATATATATATATATATATTTTTTTTTATACATTGTCTAAATATAACTGCAATGAGAAGACGCGCCTAATACCGAGGAGAAATAAGTTGAATAAAACACCTGGTCCCTGTATATTTAACAAGAGATCAAAACGGAATTTAGTGAAAAAACTATGTCTGTTTCCACGAAAATGATGAGTTACAATGTTAGATCAGATTCGACGGTTAGGCCATCATCAGAAACAAAAGATAACTTTGTTACTTAGTTATTGTTTGTTACTGATCTTAACTGTCGAAATCGATTTAACATTCTAACTCTTTGTATCTCGTGAAAATACAACTTTTTTTTTCACTAAATTCCATTTCGAAATAGCTTTCCACAACTTCGTCACAAATGATTTAGTTCGTAACAAGAGATGATATCTAAGTACAGTAGCAAATCAGAATCCAAGTATATCGTCATTTACCACCAAATTAATATTAATGAGATAAAATCACCTGCCTACGCTTCACGAGTCCATCTGTAGGAGACAAAATTTATAATAAACTCGATTTCGTTAGAACTCCATTTGAATACATCAGCTGATGTATCATGTAATTCACAAGGCGATTATTACTATGTTCCACCATTTCTGATTCACTCCCATGTAGGCCTCGTGCATAGGATGTAAACAAGAGCGCTTTAACGGGAAAACGCCGCGTAACGGTAGCTTCCCGCGTACCCAGTCATATTTTTCCCTATGAAATTCTCACTGTAAACCATCTACGTCCGTGTATTAAGGAAAGTTTTCTTTAAGTTTTCATTCACTAAGAATGTGTTTGATGGTACCCCAGGCATCGCACTTGAATATGGCGAAAGGAGAATGATGAAAAAACTGTATATCAAAGTTGTGATTAATCAGTGGGAACAGTTCCTTAGTAATGAATACCCATGCTGTTCCGTAGCATGGACACATATAATTGTATTGATTTCCGAGATATATTTGCACGGTGAAACTAGAAACAGTAATTGTACCCCCATTGCCCCTAGGCGCCTTTGTACCGAGTTGGTCCCGTAGCTTACGCCAGCCGCCACCGCCACCGTTTGAATCGATATGCACAAGGCCTTACACGAAGAGCACTTAGGAAGAGCGAACGGATGAACGTACAGTGATCCTTGTGGTTTCATTCAATAATTGGGATGATATCTATCAATGACAGCCAAACAACATTACTCCTATATCTGAAGTGTTTGAAATACATATTTTTTAACACTTCACCCCAGAAATCCTACTCCTTAGGGTCAACTGAAATCGATGCTGATGATTCAGAACCAACAAGACCCCAAAGGAAATTTTTGATCCAAGTTTCATAATCTTTGGTCCGGCAGTTTCTGAAAAAAGCTCAGGACGGCGGATTTGACAACAACAAACCCAAACTGCTGAAGTACAGCACTTTTTCACATATTACATATGCATGAATGTGTCATTCCAGAAAATCACTCTCCTTAGAATTATAATGGAAAATCCGTTCTTTCGCCAAAAAATCAAGCATCCCAAATGATAGGAAGAGTTCGTTGGTCAATACATTCTGAGCACAGTAAGTTGGTTAAATGTAAGAAAATGTGCTATTAAAGTGCTAGTCTGCTACAAAAAATGGCAGAATACAACTAAATATTGTTATATGAGAAATATGTCCCTGGAAAGATAACTTCAGGAAAATTGACACAACACCAACCGAGTTTTTCCGAAGAACAATTATAGCATTCCAAGCGAAAACATACCGAGAGAGTTCACTCATCGCCGACCGCTCATCCGAAGGGATCGCTGTCCCACAACCCGAGTCGCTCGCTAATTATCAGCCAAGTTGGAACGCTGAGTGGGAGTTCCATGGGAAGTTCTGTGAAGCGACAATGGCCACTCAATTTAATTGCTTCCCAACTAGCAAACACTGCAACGAGCGGATGAATCGAACCCAAACGGAATTCACAGACAGGGTCTCGCTGCGTGTTCCTGCAAGGCGGGTTCCACCACTAATGCAACCACATTGTTATAGTTAATGTGAAAAAAAGTTTGCCAGGTTGGATGTTCAGTATAGCTTCATCACTTAGACATGGACTAATAATAATATACAGACATGGAAGTATGCATAGCGTTAGTTGAAGAACAAAGTACGAATCATAATAATTGAATGCAAAATAGAACAGTGATATATTTATGTGTACACATGCTAAAAGAAGAAATATGGCTATAAAACGTATTTGCGCAGGCGTACACCCTACGATCAATCTAATGGCAATCGCCATCTCAAGGTAACGTATGTGAGGGAACTAAGAGCTAACAGACGCGACTCTTGACCATTTCATCAAAATCAGTATGCAACTCTCGGAGTTTAGTCTACAACAACCAATTTCAGGTTTGCGCTTATAAATTATTTACAATAACCATTCACGCTCCAAACTTGAGAAATTCGAGGTAGAGCGCAGTCGTGAACGGCACTACTGAATGTTCTGTCCCTACTTTTGAAACTTGTGTGAGGTACTTTCATTTCAACTGGCCTTTATATTAAAGTGCAATTACAATAGATGGCTTGGTGCCTATCAACTTTTAAGCTCAAGTGTGTCTCTTCCACAGTAGCTTCTATGCGTGTAATAAGCACTATACGCATACTGTGTAGTACAAAAAGTATTACTTATTTTCAAAGTGCATTATAACTTTCCTTCATGAAATTATCAGGGAGGAAGTGATTCCAGCTTACTCTAGAAGTCTTTTCAACGACAAACCCAGTTTCCCGGGATCCTCGCAATCCATTGTTTCTCCATGTTTCATCTCTTGGGAAAACCGAGCCACTACAGTTACTGCTCCCAAAAACACAGCGAATTACCATCGTGGCATGAGAGATAAGCAATATTAATAATTATTAATTACGAGTTTAAAACTTTCAATAGATTTGATCTCAAATTATGTTGTCGAGGACATCTGTGGATGACGAACAATGATTGCTCACATGCAGTAAGTAACTGCCTATTTATTTATTATTTTTTGGGCAGGTTTTTTGTTTGTGTTTGTTTCTTTTTCTATAATTAATTTATTACTAATATGGTTCTCATTTTTACAGCATTGATGAGGATGATGGTGCGGGAAACGAATTTTAGAGCGAAAAATGTAACTCAAGGTATCATCTACATGGTCAACAACCATGTTTCGGCAGACCAAGTAAGTTCGGAGCCCAATGGCAACAAAATTAATGCGATACCATCTCGAGACTTGTAACTCCAAAGCTTGAATGAACGGAACAAAACTAGAGGAGATCGTTAAAATTTCCCATGCACATAATCTATAATCCATCCGATAGCGATGGAAACGATAGGAGATCGTCTAATAGCTAACCCACACAACGCCTGAAAATTTCATCAGAATCGACCTTTAGTATCGGAGTTTGCACGGGTCAAACAATTTTAGTATTGGTTGACGTTTCCGATATGGTTCTGGATTAAGTTTTATTTGACTGTCGGGCTGATAAGGAATAGTTTCAACTTCTGCTACCACAGGTTCCGTTATGATATAAATAATTCGTCGAACCTAACATTATTGTTTGTGACTGCGAACGACCACTATGGAAGAAATTATATGGGTCGGTGCAGGGTCATTTTTGACTGAAAATATCATACAAGAAGAAAGAGGTCATTTTTAAGTGAAAATCGTTGTGGTTTGTGGTCTTGGATTTTTCATTCCTTCAGTGATGCCCACGAATGGCCCGAAATTTGAGGTTTAGGAGTCCAGCGGTCCGACGAAACCGACACCGCAGAGCGATTGTAATGTAGCCTCAGAGAGAAGAGAAAAAAGACGAAACTAAGATGTTTCCGTCCAAACCCACAGTTGCTATTCAACGTGTCGCAATCAATTAAGCCAATCCCCTATTTGGATAAACCCACGCGAGCGAAAGAAGTTCACAATTTACTTCGATACAAACCTACGAAGACGATAATGACTTGAGAGGTTCCGCATTCGCATAAGTCAGTCAATCGGAGAAAAATGGAGGGACGGCGAAGCTGAATATGATTGAACGGCGGCAATATGAATTATGAGCGATATGATTGCAATTATGAGGGGAAACGACAGAAAAAATGCATTAGCCAGGTGGAAATAATAGCGTCCTTCGGGAAAATGTCAGATAGCACACAAATCGCGTAGCACCACACACGTCGCCGATACGTGTATCATTAAACGCCTCACTATTAGTTTCATAACGGAAATGATTTTCTGAGATGGGTAGTTAAGATTTCTCTCTTGCTCAAACGGCAAACAAGACCACAGCTGCCTATGTATATGAATAAATCCACAGTAACGAAATTGCATAAGAGAAAAACATCTGGTGTGAAAAATCACGCAACTTTGCTCACCTGAACTGTGATATTTTACGGCTGCTAATATTAAAGTTCTCTTCGAGAGTGAGCGAAATTATTGAACGGATTCCGCGGTTTTTGATAGGTAGATGATTCAATGCGAGTTACCTATACATTTGAGAAAAAAAGTAATTTCACTATTTCTAAAAGGAAGTACTTGGATTAGATGTATGCTAAGAAGTTTGACCCAACCAAACTTTCCTAGATAAATAATATTTCTTTCTAGGATTTATTAAGGTTTGCGTTGAGCAAGCTTCTATATGTCCTTAGATGCATTTCTTTGTAGTGATGGTACTAATACCACCAAGTTTCTTCATCGAAAACCTTTTGAGTGGAAAAGGCAAGTATTGTGTAAGTAAGGTGTGAATTTATATTTGTTCATTAGTTTTCTTTGCGTATTTTAAGAGGATTAGTCTTGTTCACAGTGAACAGGAGGTGCAGTTCTACTGTGTAGATCTCTAATCCCAAACGCGTCCAAATCGTTGAATTTGAACTACCTACTGTATTCAATAGCAAGTACAGGCAAGTACTCGTACCTACCTATTAGAGATCGCAGAGCAGCAATTTTAAAAAATAGCAAAACAGTGCGACAACTCTTTGTGGGGCTCAAAATATTATAGTAAAATCAGCAGCAGTGTCGTCATTATTTGCGGAATGAAATTATCTGAAGGCTGAAAAAATTAGCCTCCCCGGCGGGGAATCGAACCCCGGTCTCCCGCGTGACAGGCGGGGATACTGACCACTATACTACCGAGGACTTGCGTCAACATGGAAACGTTTCGCAATAACCGCTTAGAGCGTTCAATATTCTCGTAGTTCACAAGTGAATAAAATCGTTATAATATATTAGGTAGGTACCTCATCTTATATCCACCGATACGATACGAAGTCATGATAACAAATAGACACTTACTGTGCTATTCTGCCTCCAACCATCTTACAGTAAACCCAAATAGGAAAGAACACATTTCTATCGTCCTTGAATGAGCATCAGTCACACAGGGAGGCTGCCAAACTAACATATCAAAATTCCCTGACTTTTCTCTGACTGTTCCAGCGATTTCCCTGACTGAACTACACTATTAGTATTAGGAATTATGGTGGGAAAAACCCGTAATATTAATATAACCAATCCGAAATCAAAGAGAAAGAGGAGAGAGAGGAGGAGTCAATTATTAATATTATTATCCTTCCTAATTTATCATTATAATAAATTGTCCATGTTCTGTGAGAATTTGTTTCAGATTTCGGTAATGTATTGTGTATTTCGATTATATGGCCCAAACAAAACAATATTGTCATGAAGCAGCCCCAGTTATTGTTATTAGTAACGATCAACAGAACATTATACTAAGGAAATATGAGAAACCTTAATACAACAAGGTTTAGTGAAGAAATCGTGAGAGATAGATCCCACTAAGACAATTTGATGACCCACATTCCCGGTAACCCCGATGACATCATTTCACACTTCAAGTGAATAGAGGTCGATTCATGGTCACCTCAGAAATAATACAAATTTTGAATTGAAGCTCTTGAGTGAAGAAGATTATCTTGCAACGGTGAGCAGATTCGCCAAACTTTTCTGGTTTACATCCAGGCTTACGTAATAATGAAGTTATATTTTGATTAGATATAATAGGTACAATTTAAATTTTTTGAAGCTGTACATGTAAAACTGGTAGAGATGGAAATCAAGTCCTCACAAAAATCCAAACCCAAACTAAAAAAAAAAAAAAAAAAAAAAAAAAAAAGACCTACACAAAAATCTAGTTGTCTTATCCCCCTTCAGACTTTGATACTTTTCTTTCACAAACAGTTTTTAACCAAATCTGATCCTCGAACCAAGACCTCTCCGAAACATAGAGGAGAGAAGGCGATCCTTAGCAGCTACCCTTCATAACCATGGCAACCAAAAAAGATCAGTACAGTGAGCAGGATGGAGAAGGGAGGGGAACCCCTAAGTTTAATGAATTTCTCAACAGAATAGCGATAAAGAAAGAAAACAAAGAAGACTCTGAATTTTTTCCCCTCCACAACCTAAAACAACAAATTATAGAGTGTAACAACCAACCAAAGAATCAAATAAGTTAGTACTAAATACGACTCCATTTCCAATCGCAGGCAGCTAAAGTGAATCAGGTAAAACAGTTCAGAAGGAACATTCATCAATTAATAACAGGCCAATATTAATATTCGTGTGGACAGCCTTGAGAAATTTCCGTTCCGCAGTTACTTGTATTTTACCAATTCGATTCTAGTTACAACGACTAATTGAAGTTTCCAAGGGCTAAAGGAGACAGCGGAGTAGGTCCCAGGAAGAACTAATATCGAGGACTAGTAGTTCCAAAACGTTCCTCCTTGGTATCACATTCCACGGAACGGTTCCTGCTGGAACGCTACACGTCTGACAACTAGTGGGAACTCCAGTGATTCTGAGGGACAAGTTTTTGAGAAGTATTCCGCATGAAGCTACCTGATGGGAAGAAGTCCTTGCCACAAGGTCGGCTACCCCCACCAATCAATCCGGCTCTTCCTAAACACATCTGTAATTAACTGACAACCGGTCCCTCCGATTACAACCTCACCAACTAAAAGTTTTCGTCGGATTATCAATCGAAAGGAAGAAGTTAAATTCTCAGGCGCTACACAGAGAGGCACAAACAACAAGTAATATTATCCAGGTCTCCAAAAAGAAACCCTTCGTGTAGATTTCAAGGGGAATTCGTAACTTGAGATAGATTAGTATTCCAATTTTCAATGAAGGAAGATTCCATTCTGAGTTTTGACCGCTTTCGAGGGTAGAGATGTGTAATTTTCAATTTGAGATAGATTAATATTTCAATTTTGAATTAAAGCAGATTCCGTTCTGAGAGTTTCCGCGCTTTCCTACGATTTGTGGTTTGTTTTTTGTACTGGAACAAACTTCATCAACCAAGGCGACGTCTATTACTTGCAGAAACTTTGAAAATCTAATAGAAATTAACTCGTTGTTGTAAATATAAGCGCTTGATCTAGAAATTCTCGGAAGAGTGATTTCAATTAAAAATATGAATTAAGACTGAAGAACAAGGAACTCGTTGAGCCAACCACATACCTCTTTCTGCCTTGCTTTGTGGCACCACATTTCGTGAACCAAACTACTACATAGTGGAAAGAAGCACCGAAGATGAGAATAAATTAATGGTTTTTCAGGCCTCCCTACTAGTAGTCCTGAATACTAGATATCCTTAGTTTAGTTCCAACGGCTGATACCACGTTATACTTCAAAATTAGAACAAACTATTTCAATAACGGTGATGGAAAACATGATGTATATTCGTATGTAATAAGTATGTGGAACTTTTTATCACAACACACTGCATGTAAGACATTCTATATGTGCATGTATATTTGTGAATGAAGATTCACGGCGCTTGGGATAATCGTGTTTAGTCCAAATTCTAATGAACTTTAATAATTGGACTAGTGAATAGGATCGTTATTTCGATTCGAAGTGGTGCATGGCCGATTTTAACAAATGTTACTTCAAATGCACAAAGTATGGCTCAAAACTCAGGCTGTTTGCATTAATACTCTAGCAGTAGAACCTAAACTACGTTTAATGCCTTGACATTCAAGCTTTATGACCCACGACAATGAACACATAACATGTCATAAAGATATTTGAGCGAGAGGTTTAGGTTTCTCATTAGGGAGGAATTCTCAAAAATTCACTTTTCTACGTGACAAAATTGCCAAGTATTTTATAATGAATATGAGGAGCTGCAGAGACGCCTGAGGTGCCTGGAGGAATAGTGTTCATCAAATGAGTCTACATTAAAATATATTGAGAAGTGACAAGCATGTATGTCTTATCTCATGTTGCAACAATCCATTAATGTTTGATTATGTCTTGGAGGGTCGGGTTCTGCCTCGTCCGTTTGCAATCTGTGATCTGGGGATTTACTTTGATAATGAACTATTTTTTTGCTATCATTTAGATCATATACCCAGAAAAGCGATGAAGATTCTTGGTTTTTTACTTCGATCCACCACGAGATTTTACATATTTCCAGTTCTTGCGCGTATTATTTTGCGCATTGGTGCACCCTCGTCTAGAATGCAGCTCAAAATTGTAGGAATTTTATCCTCCACAAGCTTTGGGCTGGTCTAGAAGGCGGTGGTATCAAATCTGATCAATGCCAAAAATTATTCAGCAGATTCTGTTCTTGAATATTAGGAGCCTACCCTCCAAATTTCAAGTCGATAGGTCAGAAATTACGACCTTATAAAAACAAACAGTCAAACACAAGTGCAGGTAATCCTCCACATTAACGCAATAGGTGATGAAAAATGAAGAGTGAAAAAGGTACTTTTGCAATTTTAAAATTTTTGTAGATTTCAACCTAAGAAATGTTTCATTAACGACCCTCTTCTATAATAAGTAAAGAGACCACTGAACCTTGATCTGGACCATTGAATGATCATTCAGTTTGTACCTGATTTCGTACACGCAAGACATGATATGAGGAAGCTAGGTGTCACACTCAACTTGGCATTTTGCTTACTATGCTACGCGTTGGTTCGGGCCCTTGCTACAAGTCTTATTCAATAACCATTGTCTTTCTGTCCAGTAAATAACATAATGGGATCGGTTCAGCGAGGGCTTCTTCCATCTTTCTAAATAATACTTGCCTAGCATGGCACGTCCTCCCAACTCCCAAGCCAGCGGTTGGTTTATCTTCTTTTTTTCTCACGTCCTCGTCTAGTCACGTGCGACCCAAGCGATATTTCCGCTCGGTCCAAATGCTTTGCTACCAAGCGCACTAGGAAGCCAACTTTCTACACTGTAATTTTGTGCACGTAGATATTGTTTATATATTACATACTACTATGATATTGTTTATCGATACTATTGTTGGATCCAAACTCAAATTCATTGTTTTGGAGTGATGTGGGGGGGATGTTGAATTTTCGCTTCCTCACTGTAGAACTTAAGAAGGTTCAAAATGTTCAGGGATTGAGCTGATTAAACCCTGAACAGTCCACTACAGGTTTCGCCACTTTCCAATTATTGTTCGATAAGCCCCGTATACACTAACCCAACTAATTCCGAGCGCGCTCATTGCTCGCCAAATTCCGAAGAGCAAGAACATGAAGGAAAGGTTACTGTTTACACCGCCCGAGCACGGGCTACGATCAGTTATTCGCGAGCGTTCGTGGGTGATTCGAAAAAACGTTGCGATCGTGGCACCCCCATAATTGTCAAAGCTAAATGTAATTGCTGCTTTGATTCTAATTTTGGGTGATTAAAAAACACATACAATGGGGAAGAAACGCAAAACGTTGAAATCTTCATTTCTGATGGAAAGAAATGAGAAACAAAGACGGTTTACATCAGCGTCCTTTTACTAACCAACTACTGGAAGATTTGAGGGCGGAAAGTGGACTTTTCAATTTATTTTGTGGGCGTGCTGCTGCGTGCTCTCATTGAGTGAAATGAGAGACAAGCATTTTTCACTCTCCCACTCTATTTCCATTCTAAGCACTAATATAAATCAAGAAGAAAATGACACGAAGAGAACGGAGATCGGAACAGCACGAAAAGTTGTGACAGAGTGGAACTTGATTCGCCAAATGCCGGCGAACGTGTTTACACTGAGCGAGCGGCGAGCACGAGCCCCATTTGATAATTCGCCGAAAAACCAACAACCAGCGGATCAACTCCAAGCACGAACATTGCTCGCAGTGTGAACGGGGCTACAGTAGAATTTGTATTATACAAATTTCAAATACACATATAAGTTGTTTCACTAAATCCAAAAGTCCAAAATCACACAAAACTGGAGTGTAGTTGAAGTGTTACCTCAACAGATTGTCTTAATAGATATTATCTGAGAATTACTACAATAGTCTGTCTATGTTTAAATGTGAAATTTGTTGCCGGAGCAACAGATCAAATCTTTATGAAAACATTAGGCAGTTTTTGGTTAGGTGGCAGTTTGGTTTTTTGGACCAAGAAGGTTCTGTACGAGTTACAAAGATAAATCTCCCACAATTTTTCGTACGAATCTGCTGAAAATAGTGGAGTTGTTTGGCGATGTTGTTGGTGATTGGTTATGAATTTCGTCGCAATTTCATCAGCTATGGCCATTGAACACGCGGAAGTGGAATTCGTTATTAGAGTCAGAAAGCCGAAAAATGTTGGCCTATTTTGATGAAACGTTCAGGAATTGGGTAGTCAAGTTCCTAAAACGATACTTTATATGAGCGCGTAATATTGGCAATCAACAGCTGCTACAATAAGTGAGAAAGTTGTAGGTGCTGCCCACGTTTTACTGAGGGAGTATTAAAGAGAAGAGTATGTAAAAGCTTTAAAAAAGACTTTTTTTGCCTGTTATAGCTTTTGTTTTGCCTGCTGTTGTTATACTTGTTGTTACAAATGTATGAATCAGCAAATAGTAGGATTTCTTACACAATTTGCATTAAGCAGTGAGCGTGACATTTAATGTGGTCGTTAGTCAAATTACTGGTAACTACTCGAGGTGACAATAGAAACGGAAATGCACGATAACGGGGCTTGATTATTCCACTTTAGCCCGTATTCCGGGGGAAAAGTGGATCTACTTTCTCACAAACCGCAAGTGGGAAGCGGGCGATAGTAGTTGACACTAATAGGGAGAGCTTGACAAAAGGACCGTCAGTGGGTCAATGAGCCGCGTCATACCTCAGCTGGCTAAACATCCTGAGAGGCTAATGGCATCAAAAGCATTGCAGGCACCGATGAATTATCTAACCACCAATATAAAGTGAGAAAATAAAGAACAAAAATTCTAGGCTTCGCACTACTGTTTCAACAAGAAGTATTAAAAGTTACATGGTTATAGTTGGTAGTTCCCTGCCAAAGGCCATACCACACAGAAACAGTTAATCCACTCTCTCCACAATACCTCTACTATACATTTCTCACTCACAAACACCTACATTATACTGTATCCATCGGACTTTTCCCTTCCCCAAGCTGCTACTAGAGTGATTGGACGTCGTCACAACCTGTGTCAGAAGTCTGATATGCTGCAAGTATGTTGTTAGTTATACTAGAATTTTCGGCTTACAAAAAACTACGGCTATCTACTTTACGGCCTTCCTGTAAAGATCCCAAGTTGAGGAAATATAACTACATCTATTCAAAATTCATTTGAAAAACAACTAACTTTTCTCCCACAAAACTCCAAGTTTGAGCGACTACTAAACATTACATCGTAAAAAGCGACTGTTCGAGATGTGCATGTATGCGTTTCTAATGGTTCGAAGACAATGAAACTCTGAAAGACTTTTAACTACTACAAGTACCTAGTAACAATCACATCATTTCATCATCTTCAAACATTAACAACTACAGCAACCGCACTACAAAAGCATCTGTATCTCCTATACAATTGCTTACTATAATTTATTGAAGTGGAGTTAGAATAAACAGCTATTGATTAAAAGTACTCAGAATAGGCACTTTGATGAATTTGTTGATTCACTGCACATAGCTTTGGCATTAAAGCATCCTTCCCTACTACGCGATCCACGAGCCTAGCCCTCTATGACTTCTCTGACATTTACCTGCCTTTTCCCGACGCAACAAATTTCTCGACTTTTCCTGTTGGGGGCACCCTGCAGTTACTAGGTAAACGAAATATGTTTCCCTGATCCGAAAATATATAAGGTTCCATTTCAGAAACAGACCCATATTTAATGGGACTTATATGGATAAAACAGTCAAGTTTTCAACCCTTCAAAGAGGTAGGAAAGTAATTTGCACCCAATGACTCCAGTCGTTGCACCATTAGAAGAGCAATCAGAGCAATGGTACCTTCACGTCTATTCCATCGGGTGTCCTTACTGACGTGGGGTTTAAATGAGAATTCACGACTGAAGTTTGGATGGTTCTCGGCCCCCTGGGATATGATTACAAGAACCGTGAGAGTCGACCTAATTGTTTCAGTACTTCGGAGGTTTCACTAAATCTTGAAGCCCCTTCCACAGTTTTATGCCGTTCTTGTTTCCGTACAATAGAGACGGTACTTCAAAAATTAATTTATTGTAATTGAAAAACAATTTTGAACGGCAATAAACACAATTTTCATCCCATAAATTGTAGCTGTTCAGAAATTTTCAAGTGAAAAAACTATGATGTGATTTAATTGTACGTAGACAGTTACCCAGAAACCTAAAATGTGGTAATCTAATAAAATATGTAAGAATTTGCGGATACATTTTTTTTCCAGGACCAACTATTTGGATCCTAAATGGTAAAAACGGCTGAAAATCGTTGAATTTATATTTAAACAAGATAACACTCATAAAATGTATATTAACTGAGAACTAATTATTAGAAAATTTATGCATACGATTATTCCGAAAAATTTACTTAAATGTCATTAAAATTGGCTGACAAAAATCAATAAAAACTGGAAAAATGATAAAAACCCAAAAATGTGTTTAAAGCTGAATATTATTTACCGGTAAACTTCTTTTTCTAAATTTAATGTCATAGTCTTATATATATATATATATATATATATATATATAATGTCATAGCTATAATGTTATCTCTCTGCCAAAACAAATCGAACTTTCAGAACAATTTAGCATAAATTAATACGAAAAATTATGAAAATTCGCTCATACGATCATGCTGCATGACTGGAAATTAATTTTGTAGTAGCTTTTAGCAAGCCACGAGACCAGACACGTGACTAACTGACAAGTGAACGTGCGGTTAGTCGGGATAAGCGAGCTCAGTGAGCGGCGATGACATGAACCCAGGAAAAGGCGCAATACGATATACCTACGTCTCACAATATATTCTTACATATAGTGAAACAATATCACGTAGTGGGCATTCAAAGACGAGCGGATCTCTTCCAGTTTCCCAGTAATAAGATACCAACGACACTCTTAAGATACATATAAAGGGATGGGGAGACGTATAAAATGTCGCCAAAACAACCTGACGGACCTTAGTAATTCTATACTAAGCCCCGGAAGAATGGAAATAGTAGAGAGTGCCGGAACTTAAAAATGAACATTTAAACATTAGAATTTTGGGTTCTCTACGTAAGTAAAATTACCCACAAACTGCAAGGAAAATATCGAGAAATGAACACTGTCCACGGGATCAAAACAACTACCTATCATTATTCTCCAATGCAAATAGATTCAGAGCCGGTTAATCAATCGCATTTGCCAGCCTCGATTAAAGTCTGACTAAATCAAATCTCTTTCTTCAACATACCTGTTTATAAATTTAGTTTCACTGCTCAGTTATGCGGTTTAACGCTGATTATTTTAACCGAGCGCCTGAGATTCGGTTACTGATTTAGCTGCTCAGTTAAATGAGTAATGAAATCATCGTTATGACATTTTATTGTAATAAACTTATATCTGATATCGTCCACGTTTCTTTTCTTCGTTTTCGCTTCCTCACAACCGAAGGTAGGAAGCTTTGTGTTCGTGATTGAAATCGAAAAAATTTTTGTCTGCCAAAAATCTAAATTTCCACTAGTTCTTTGCGTTTCAGAACTTGCTGATGAATTTTGGTTACGTGTATGTCTATCTGTATGTATGTACGTGGTAAATCCTTTTCACGCCCAAAACTATACCGAATTTAAGTCCGATTCCGATGAAATTCTCAGGGATTGTGCGGGATAGCTCCTAGACAGCCCCGTATAATTTCAAAGCCGTCGAATCAATAGCAGCCTGTGCGAATGCGCAAACGTGAATTTCTCATAACGTCGATTTCTTATCATCTGTAGGTCCGATTTTGTTCACACTTGGTAGGTGAATGGGTGTATGTTCTAGGAAAATGTCCTATAAATTATATCGCGATTGGTTAAGTAATAACTATTGCGCATGCGCGAAACTAATATCGATCGACACAGGCAAAACTCCGAGTCTAAGGAAACCATTTTGATGAAATTTTCAGGGAATGTGCGGGATGGCTTCTAGCGCAAACGTTGATTTCTCATGTCGACTTATCAATCATTCTTTAGTTTAAGCCCCCATTAGCCAATGGGGTATAGTATAGTAGTATAATATAACTCTCCTTTATTCTTCATTCATTAAAAGATAATACGGCCACGTTGGGCTCACGTCTATTTAGGGCTTCATTAGTTCAGATGATTCACTCTCATTCAATGTCACTACTCGAAATCAATAATTTCACTTATTAAATTCACTCAAATTCATCACACGCAGCCACAAACACCTCATTTTAGGCTTAGTACCTAATCCTTCTTAAGTTGGTATCAGGTACACGTCGTACATAAGATAATGGAAACCAGTTCATCATAACATGAGGATGAGGAGACTTTATACTATACTAGACGCTCCGGCTCGCTACGCTCGCTTGAGGAAGTTATACTGCCCACCCAACTTGGCAGACGTTTTTTTCAGTTGGGAATTCTTACAAACAAATTAAATCTTATAAAACTACGTGGAACCACGGAAAGTTTATTCGGGGATGTTGCTCGCTTCGCTCGCAAGGTATACCTGTATATGTGTAGGACAAAGTCCGTATTTATTCTGTTGAAATGGCTCTCGCTTCGCTCGCAAGGTACCTATGTATACCTGCTCGCCTCGCAACATTGTGACATCGAACCCCTTGACGTCTTCGTAGAGCCTTCTCGCGTCCGGGGCACATATAATTTCTCATTTTAACGCTTCCCTCGCTTCCGCTCGCAATTTGACCGAGTTCCCGTCACTTTTTTCGATATCCGATTTCGGATTCAGATTCGCGGGATCAAACCTTTATTTCGCCCGCGAAAACCGTTCCGAAAAACGTACCTTTATGGGGTATATTTTAATGGGAAAAAACCTAGTTTTTCGTCGGACTTTTCGAGAAAACGGGTCCGCACTCTCGCATTTTTTTGACGCATTTGCCGATACTTTTTTGACAATCCGATCGCGCCGTCGTCTTCCTCGTACGAAAACCTACGAAACCGGCATTTTTCCGGAATTTTCAACGGCCGTTTAGAGGGGTAGGGGAAGCGGGGAAGTCCAAAAAGCGCACATTAATTCTTACTTCGACCCCCCTCCCGCCCTACTGCCCATGGTTCGGCTGGGATTAGACAATTTTAAATTCGCTCGTTCCACCTTTCGGAAAATCCCAAGAAGATCCCCCCACTCGTAGACTCCCCCCTCTCAGCCGTTTGGCCGTGCATAGACACGACAGACAGACAGACAAACAAACAAACGGAGTTTCATTCTTATAAATAATAGAGATAGATATAGATTGATATCAAAGACAAGACCAAGAGGCGGCGGGGCGCGAGGGTTCTCTTTCTTCCGAAAGCCGGAGAACAATCAAAATTGTTCCAAAGGAGTAGAACGAAGTTTGGTTGGCACAGTTCCACCTATTTCGCAATCTTTCTAGATAACAAATTAAACTACAGTTTTTTTCTCTTTTTACCACAATAGAGAATCAGACAGGAGAAGAAAGAAAAAAACAAAACCGATGGGGTAAAAATAAGAAAAAATATAAACTCATCCAGTTGTACCAACCTAAATAATTTGTCCTTGGGATCATAACCTGTTCATAAGGTCTCGTCATTACCAACTTTGTAAAAAGGGAGTAACTCGCTTAGCAGATAATGAGAGAGAAAATGAGAAAACTTCAACTAGACAATATTTTTTCCTCAAGAGTCTGTTAAATTCAATGTTAAGCAAGGTGGAAAATGACGTCGTTGACGAAAAGCGAAAAAATACAATATGAATAGGAAATCGTAAACTGTTTAGTTTTGCACATCAGACGTTAAATCTTCTGGCGTATAAATTTTATAATCTTTTGAAACATAATCAGTAGGAATAATGACTAACGGTTAAAAAAAAAATCACTGCTATGTGACCCCTCTGCTACTATTTTTATTTTTTTTTTTTCTTTCATAATCTACATCAAACAACTTCGAATGGTAACTCTCTCATTCATTTCATATGAAGACTATTCAATGGTGAAATCAGATTTTGTATTTTCATTCTCACGTTCATCAGAATTTACATGAAATTTCAAGAAAAATTACCCATCACTCGAATTATCGAGAGACCGAATATGATCACAATCACGCGCAAATTGCGAAATATTCACCTTTTGGAGATATTCAATTGCCACGAGTGATACATGATTTTGGGGTAATTTTTCACGCTGAATCATGCAGATCACTGTAGACCATCTATAGATATCTACATCATAAATAGATAGACACATTCCAGGTGTTCGTTCATATATAGATATTCTCAATACCAAGCGAGAAATACCAGAATTGCTCATTCCTCCATTCATTTACTCCCAGCTCTAAAATTTCGTTGTTTCGGTGTTTTCCCATTGGTATTGCAAATATAAATTAACGAACATCACTACGTGATTCAGCTTGAAAAAATACCTAAAATCAAATATCACATGTGATAATTTTATTGCTCCAAAAACTTACTTATATCTTGTGGTAATTTCGTCCAGTTTTTGGTTGTGATATCTTATTCCATCGGAAGAAATGAATTTTTAGAAGAAAAAAACGCACTCCTTCATGGTTATCAGCTTCATTCGGAGAACAGAACAAGGTATCCCAATTCTGGCTTCACCATCTTGTTAGTGATAAAAAATCTTTAAAATTAGGATTCACTCCGCAAAAAATGGAGACAAAAAATTTCCGAATAGGTATCTACCTACCAGTACTTCAAAAAGTTTTGAATTTTTTACTGATATTTATTTGCCTAAAACTTAGTATTAGGCACCCCAAAAGGCCGTTAAAGTTTCTCTTAGATATCTCAAATATTGAGGAGGGAAAAAGTATTTATAGTACTATTGATAGTAAAAAGTATTTATAGTATTTAGTACTATGGCGCGTGATACCCAAAATTGGATTTCACCATTGAATAGTGTTCAAGAAACGAATGGGAGTTACCATTTGAAGATATTTGGTACATTCAAAAATAAAATATTATTAATACAATAAATAAGTTTCATGACGAGCGAAATACTTAACAAATCGTGAGAGAACCAATTTAGGAATCAGGTGACTCACCCTTTCGTTAACTGGAGGCGTTTCGTCTTTACCCCTCTTCAGAGAAGGAGCGGTGATTATCTTCCTCGTTGTTGCATTCGAAGCACCGTCCATTTTCTCCCGGATATTATTTTCAACCGAAAATATTACCTAGTTACACTTGGGTAACGGGAAACCCTCAAATCTGACCACTTATTCCGAGGAGTAATCTCACTATGGCGTCATTAGCTATTTGTAAAACTGAATTTATCCATTAGAAATTGGAACCGCAGAAGTACTCGTGTTATTTCAAGCCCGCATCCCCGTTTTCTTCGTTAAGCCCTGAAACAAAAGAGGCAAACCATCAAGCTCGAGGTAATCATGTCCAAACAACAGAAGACTTATAATTAAACAAAACTAATAAACAACAGTTCGCAAGGCAGCGTTTTGGACAACTTCTTTCCAGGTATGGGTACTAATGAAAAAGCATCAACCTTTTAGCGAATTTTCGTAGAAAATGAACTATTGCAATGGCTCGAAAAAATTTTAAATACATTTTTTTTTTTTTCTTCATTGAACACTATTTTTTTGTTTTGAGACATTCTGAGACGAATCCTAGAGTTTAACACTTTTTCATATATATATATATATATATATATATATATGTGTGTGTGTGTGTGTGTATTCATTTATTTATTTATTTATCAATTTATATGTGGCATTCCAGAAGAATGAAGTTTTCTCCAAAAACGCTATAGGGATTTTGATGAAATTCAAAGGAGTTACTCTTCTTGTGGGTCCAAATGATATTAGATACCCCCCATGCTTGGGAAAATACTCTAAGGAAGGTAATTAGAAAAATACTTCCAAAAATAGTTTTAAAAACGTAGTTTTTTTTAACACCTTTTGGTCTTTCTTTGAATATTGTAATGTACTTTACAATTAATATGAAAATATGCAGGGAAAAATAACTAAAGTTACCACAATCCCAAACTCCAACTTTATTCTGACATAAGTTTCTAATTAACAATGCCAACTGTTTCCATGTTGTCAAGCAACATAAAGTTCATATGTTTAATTAACACTAGAGATTGTTACAAATATGGCTCGAAGGATGTTGATGAAATTCACAGGAGTTACTTTTCTTATGTATACAAATGATATTCGATACCCGTCATGGCCAGGAAGATGCCCTAAGGACAGTAATAAGCTAAATAATGATAAAAAATAATAATTATTTAAATTTTACCAAGTATTCAATTTTTTAAAATATAAACTAAACTTAAAATATTACGTATATAGGGGGAAGTGCCGCAATATTTTTATTTTCATTTTAGTTAAATTATTATTCAGCACGCAGCCTTATTTGATCATATTCACAATATACACTACAAAATCGCTGACGAGGGTAAATAAGTACCAAAAACCTTATTGTTTTCAACCCTTAATAATGGATCAAGAGCTGATTTTTCACTTCACTAACAAGTCGCTACCTTGTAAACAAGTTACAAACAGACTTATAAACATATAAGCATACAAACATATGAACATGTAGTAGTACTACGTATTATTAAGAATGTAAGAGAAATAAACTAGTCAAAACTTAATACGTTCGACTAAGAAATCCACCGGAATCCACCTCCCCAGTGCCGGCAGTGCAGGCGTTGGGTCTATGTACGAGTATATGGTTATCAATGCTTCGAGAGAACACCTCCTTTACTCAGTCAAACCTTTGATAACCAAATCAACTCAGCGCCCGCACGCGGTTTGCACAGGAAAATCGGATATCGATGGATTTCTAGGTGGTACGTTTAAATTTTTTTATACATTAATATATCACTTCGGTTCGTATAGATGTATGTTCAGATAAGGTCTAGCTATACTCATGTATAGTGGGAGCTGCAGATTTTATTTTTTCCTTTTTTGTAGGAAGATCGCAAGACTTTTTTATATTACCCTTCGGGCGGGTCGGAAAGTAGTATCCACTTACCGCAACAAACATTTAAAATGAAGCATAACTTAACGAGCCGGCTTTTCAAATTAATTCGAAACTCAACACATTAGGCGAGCAAGAGTTTTCAATGTTGAATTTACTCTATTCATGTTTAATATTCTATTCTGCCGAAACCAGGAGTTTGTAGCAATTGTTAGGGATGGTTAGAAGACAGTTACCACTTTCCTCCTCGCCCGGAAAGTAAATACAGGAAGTCATAGAATCTGTGTTCGTCGGTCTCTAACTGACAGCCACCTTAAGAAACTTCTGGGCTAATAAATTCCTATACTTTAAAATCAAACAATCGAATAACAACCCCATCCTACTAAGATGTGATCCATCATGATAGCCCCAAAACGCCACAAAACGGATTTCAACGAAGAAATTTTTCGAATATTTTGATTTTTAAATTTTTGGAGCCATTGAATTAGCTACATTTTCTATGAAAATTCGCTGAAAGCTTGAGAGATCGTGAAAACTCGGATAAAAATCGTATTCCTATCATTCATGCTATGTGGAAGAATATTGTTTTGAATCGCGTGCATTTCGGTAGCATCCCATTTTTTCGACGTATTTCTGTGGTCTACGGAAATCAATATTATTACACAATTATACAGTGAAACTTGTCAAGCTTGGTTATCTTCCCAAGGGGCATCATCATCCTCCCACAAATCAAAAATCTGGATCATAGTGCTCATCTAGACAGTTTCTACCAACAAACCATACATTATATTCTACCATATATTATTTAATCATTTTCAACTGTACACAACTGCCCAGCGTGTGTGAGCTCTCTTGACCTACATCTAAGCTAGAGCTTTGCAGCCACTATTTTAAATACGTCAACAAAATATATTACTTTGTTTAGAGATCGAAGGTTGTGGTAACAACAATCATGTAAACCGTATCACGAGAGACAAGTAAGTACCTACTTTTACAATAGATTAATTAATTAATGTGAGTGTAAGCGTAGAGCAATCAAGGAGATTTCAACACCTCAACTACAAGTAAACCATGATTTAGATATGTATCTACACAAATACCGTCGAATCTTAAGGTAGGCGTATTCTACCTATTGAAAATTAATTGATCAAGTTGCTGTAACAACTCGAAAAAATGAATCACAACACGAACATGAACTTAATCGAAATCTCCAAGGAGTTTCCACATTGTTACTTTCATATATGACCCGGAGGGTCCAGATTCATCATTAAAATCCGTTTTGGTGCATTCAGAAACTACATCCCAATTCTAACCATCCTACCGAATCTACCAGCAGGTGGCTGAAGCATTTTCACTTTCAGAAGATGTAAAATTTTGTTTACACTCGCATTTTACGTTCAATACTATTCTAACCACTTCCATTTAGACTCTATCGCGTCGGTCGTATGACCGCAAATCCTTGTAACAAGCTAATTTCTACAGTTTTTCAAATTTGATGTTTCATTACTCACAAATTAGTAGGTACTTCATTCCGTGCAAGAGCAATAAGTGTATAAAATCAACCAAACAATGGGGCTCCAAACGTGAGAAGCTCGAGATAGAACGCAGCACGTAAACAATGACCTTACCGATTCGCTACTCTTTTGTTGCCTGTAAGGGCAGTCGTGACGAACACAAGTTTTTTTTTTTTTTTTGTGTGATTCTTTATTATAATAATTTATTTATTAATAATATAATTTTCATTTTTGAAAAGGATTGATGAGGTTGGTGATGCGGGGAAAGAATTGTACAGCGAAAAGGGCCAACGCAAGGCACCGACAAGGGAAAAATCATGTCAACAACCATTTTCTTCGGGGAACTGCCTCCCTAGCGCTCCTAGCGGTAGTGGACCTTGTTAGTTGGGAGCCCCATGTGCATGGCGTAGTCTTCTGATCTCGCTCAAATTCTGTGGGTAGTTGGGAAAGGAAATTTTAATCATCCCACATAAATTTCAACTCGATAGTATAATTAGCAGCTGCTACGCATGCCAAAATGTTGAGCTCAACATTCAAAAATGCTCAAATTCCTAAAAGTGTGCTAAAAAAAAAGCACAAAAAAATTCCAGTCATGCAGCATGATCGTATGAGGAAATTTTCGTAAATATTCTTATTGTACCTATAATGTTAAATTGTTTTAAAATTTGAGATTTTTGAGTGCAAGGAAATTGTTAACTATTAATTTTATGGCAAAAAACTTATTCTAAATAATAATCTCCTATTCAAATATAGGTTTTGGATTTTTAGCTTTTTTTGCAATTTTTATCGATTTTTTAGCAAATTTTAATGAATTTTAAGTACATTTTTCAGCATAATTTTGTACATACATTTTTGAATGTTCTATTTTAGAGTCGATAAACTTTATATGAGCAACATTCTATCAAAAAATATAAATTTAACAATTTTTAGCCGTTTATAGCAATTTTTAGTGATTTTTCAAGTACATTTTTTTAACTTTGACCAATTTAATGTGCTCTAAAAGTGCTGGCCAACGAACTTGACCTTTCGTTTGGAAAGCTTGATTTTTTAGCCCAAGAACTGAATTTTTATCTCAATCCTAAGGAGAGTTATCGTCTGGAATGACACTCACACACATTCGTTTTCAGAATGCCTCAAAACGGATTTCAATGAAGAATTTTTTCAAAAATTTTGGTTTTAAAATTTTCCGAGCCATTGTAATAGCTTCATTTTCCAAGAAAATGCGATAATGGCTTATAACGACGAAAATCGTTAAATTTATATTTTTTAGAAGACTATTAGACAAAAAAGGGTACTTTTCCGTTATACCCCCCCCCCCCCCCCCCCCCCCCAGTCAATTTGTCTTCAACACGCCCGCCCGATGTTTCTAGGCATTACTTCTTACTTAGATTATGTTATGTTATATTATGTATTCTTGAGATGCGAGCTTGCGAGCATCCAGACCGCCAAAGTATACACATCATTCTGACCTACATGTCCAACTAATCTGTATTTTTACTAAGGGATTGACTACTTGATGTTATGTAATTTTGAGATGCGAGCTTGCGAGCATCCAGATCACCCACCTATACACAGCATTCTGATCTATTTGTGCGAATTAATGTGCATTCTACTTGTGCGAATTCATGTGGAGGCAATCAAACCACAACCACGCCAATTCGTTTCAACAATTCCTCACCGACATCGGCAACTTCTGAAAACACAATAATTCCTATTTTTCCTAATTATTATTATTTTTTTAAATAATATATTTCTTCCCACAGCTTGAAATTGTCACCAATTCTACGTAAATACGTAATCTAAGTAAGAAGTAATGCCTAGAAACATCGGGCGTGTTGAAGACAAATTGACTGGGGGGGGGGGGGGGGATAACGGAAAAGTACCCAAAAAAGTTTATCAACGATGAACTAGAACGTTAAAATATTTTATCACTTGAACTTAAATTTCGTTTGCTGAAAAATAGATAAAAACGGTTTAAAAAAATCTCTAATCCAAAATCTTAAATGAACTGCAGAATATTATTTAAAACGAATTTTTTGGTGGTGAAATTTATAGTTAACTATTTATTTGCACTCAAAGTGCTCTAATGTCAAAAAAGTAACATAACATAGTACGATAATTTATGAAAATTTGCTCATACGACCATGTTGCATGACTAGAACTTCAACTTTATATAACTATGGTTTTAAATTATTCCTGCCTGCCTTGCATAGCAACTTCATTAGGTAAATCTATGGATAAGTCACTAAGCATCGTTATCAGCCACTTGAAGGAATCCGCTTGTAGAATTTCAGCTTAGCATTTAAGGTCAATGTCTACTATTAAATTTGGCATTCTTGCAAACAACCTTATACCATAGAACCAACTTACGACTTATGTATAAAGTTCCAGTCAAGAGCAAATTTTCGTAGATTCGTATCTTGTCATATTTATGTTAAATTGTTTTGAACTTTGATCAGTTTGAGTGAGTACAAATGGTTAACCTATCCAAATACCTATATGACAAAAAACTTATTCTAAATAATAATAAACTGCTATTCAAACAAAGATTTTAGATTTGAAGCGGGTTTACAGTTTTTATCGATTTTCGTAACCTAATGATATATACCTAAGTACATTTTCAGCTTAACTTTGTGCATACAATTTTTAATGTTCTTCTTCATGATTGATAAACTCTTTTTGAGTAATATTCTGCTTAAAATCATAAATTTAATATTTTCAGACTTGATTAGTGATTTTTTTTTCTTCCAACAATTTTGGAAATGTGACCAATTTATCGGTAAAAAGTTGTATCTAATGAACACATCGTTTCTTTTGGAGTGCTTCATGTTTTGGCGCTAAAATTCTATCTCAATCCTAAGGGTCCGAGCTTTCGCCTGGAATGGCACACACAAATTATATATAGGTATATATATATATATATACCTATATATGTATAAACGATTATTTCAAAATTTTGAAGCCATGGCAATAACTTCATTTTTTAGGAAAATTCACTACAAAGGGGAGAAATAAGGAAAATGATATAATAGGTAAATACTGTAATGAATAGTGTGGTAGGTATAGCTTCCGAAGAAAGGAACGACAAGATATAATTCAGCAGATCGAAACCAACAAGCTATGCTAGTAGTAAAGGCACAGTGCGCTGACCAAAACTCGTTCTTATCAACCAGACCCAGCTAATGTAGATAACGGACCCCATCGCAAGGCGAATGGAAGGCACCTGCCCCAGCAACCCCACAACCGGCCGATCGAAACAAACAGGTAGACGCGTATCTAAGCTGATAAAAGTTTCATCATAAACAAGAAACCATGAATGTAGTTACGTAGGTAGGTACATCTATTATCAACTCTATTTTCAAAAAAGTGTGGATGTACCATTTATTTATGTACTAACCATATAAAGAAACATAATATCAGAGCCTCTACAGTACTGTACAACAAAGTAACAAAATAACGGCTTTAAAATAATCACACTTCTAGCGCGTACAGCCTCAATCCATCTCAAAGGTAGGTACTGCCATACTACCTACAGTTTTGTACGCATATCAGTGTCATTAATGTGAATGAGTGTAAACCTACCTAGAAGAATAACTCTCTTGCCAAAATGACATTGATATTGATATCGCATAAAAATCCTATGATTGCCTGGATCTGCACTTATGCTCAAGATAAATAGGTATGCAGGTAGAAATAAATTCTACCTACCTGCTTCAAACACCTCTAAAATTATCAGACATCAAGTGTACAGCCGAGTATTTCGGTGAGTATTTCAGCCAAAAAGGTGCCAAGAGATTAAATAATAAAGATTCACATCTTACATCAAATACAGGGGAAACAATGCAAGTAGGCACGTCACCTACCTGGGTCGAGAGGTGGTGCCAGGTTGATTAGTTGATTACGGATCGACTAATGTAAAACAAAAGATGGTAAATCCACTTACCTTTTCATCGTTAGATCCGGAAATTATGTTAATCCACGTCGCAATCGCGAATGGCATAGCGGTCGAACAATGAAATCATAAACGGGAAACTAATAGCAAATGAAAATTAATACCACGGAAGCTACACAGAACGAAATCACCACACAACTGTCTTGATACGCGAAGTCGACCTGTCTTTCGGAGGGGCTTTAGAGGTTATGCTGGTTTACCTGTGTAGTTTGTGTACCATCCGCTAAGGAGCAGCACTCATAGTTGCGCGTATTTGAGATTCTTGCTCTATCTATTGACGCTTATTTGTACTATTACCTCCCATGGACAACAACCTCAGGATCCCTCAATCTCAATGCAAAACTAACACTTCCATTCGTCCTATATTTTAAAACCTTAGAATCCATTCAAAAATTATAATTTTATCATTAATGTCAAGATCAATGCTTTTTCTAAAAAAAGGGTATGAGCTTGAAGTACCCAATCGTCACTCACGCACGTTACTTCAAATTCAACTGTAGGTACATCCATCTTACCCATGGATGTTAACTCCATGCTTCTCTTATCTCAACAATAGACATCTTATCTCCAAATCCAAACCAGACCGAGTAAAAAAGGAGGGTTTTAATTATCCATAATCTATTTTCATAATTCATTTTTTGTAAGTGAATGTAGCGTACCATCAGGCACCAGATTATAGTATATTGACAATTATTTTCTCCGGGTTTGTTCAATTTTCTAAATTCGCCAATCTATTTGATTTGAAATGGTGTTTCAAACTGCAGCGCTTATGGTCAGATCCAGAGGTCCTGATAGGTTTTGGAATCGAAGGAAGATATTCAAACTAGCTGCTGTAAGTACATTAACTCCCTATATGTATGATTATTCAGATACCTTCCTATAAAATATTTATCTTAATAAAAGTTCCACGGGTGTTGTCCGTCAGAACTCATATCACATAGGTAGGTACCGAACTGGGAACTCCTCAATGGAGTATTTTCGCATTTAACGAAATTCTATATTTCGGACATCGATTCAGGATTGAGCACCCGAAAACCCAACTGATGATGACTTTTGGCTCATCATTCCAAAGATTTCGTCTGCTATACGGTGTACGTATATGAAAAGGAAGGCGTGGGCGGGTCCTGCCCCTCATTTAGAAAACGAAATTTCTCCACTCCAAACTTGTTTTCTAATTTTAAAAATTCAATTTGGGATCGTTAGACTCCCCTCTTCTTCATCGTTGACTTTTGAAACATCTTAAAAATGTTCACTGTTATTGAGGTTTTAAAAAAGTGGAGGCAGCACTACAGTTTTTGCCTCGTCAAAAACTTTGCCCCCCCCCCCCCCCCCCTCCCCCTCCATCTAATTGACAGAAACAACCAAAAATTAAAACACATGTATGACTCATAACACAGATACTTTTATCGAAAGTTGAGGGGCTTAGAGTCAATGACATTGTAATAATTAATCACTGTGGGAGTTATTGGATTCTTCCCGATAAATCAGTACATAAATATTTGGGCTCGACCCTGTTCGATCTCAGGAGAGTGTGTGCAGTTTCCTGCCCTCCGATTCCAACCTTAGATTTTGATATATTTATCTAAATCAATCTATTATTACTTTCAGGATTGATTTAGGATATTTTCATTAATGGAATGCAAGCTTTTGAGCATTCAGACCACCGAACTATACACCTCCCTTATATTACATTCATCCAATTAAAATATTCTAAACCAATAGTTCTTGTAAATATAGAAGGACAAAGAGATCTGAATGATGTTCAAGTTTGGTGGTCTGGATGCTCGCAAATAGATCAAAATCTGTGGTAGGGATTGTGGGGAGGTAGGATCTTCCAGACTCTCCTGAGATCGAACGGGTACAAGTCCACTTGTCATTACGGTATTTTTGTTTACCTGAAAATACCATCTACGCATGCCCCAATTTTTTAGTTTTAACAGGAAAAAACTACACGTGTACGGGTAGGAGGCCTTTTTCCGCGTATACATGAGAAGAGACCTCCTGGATCGCTGAACATTCATCCATTTGCTCTCCCAGTACCATGACATTTAGTAAGAAAGACGAACTTCAACATGCGTAAGAACAATATTGTGTATCATTTAGGCATGGAAATAGTAATGTTCCTCTTGTAAACTACGATGATTGAATCAGCAGACATAATCACAATGGAATTCTCTTTTCCAGAATTCAATTTATTGTAACTATTGTCTCCTATGGACGGACTAGTAAAGCGTAGGTAGGTAGGGGTTTTTAACTGTACCTCATTAATTTTCTTTTAGTAGGTGCACACGTCTAAGTAGTCATAATTGGTTGATGACATACCGTTTAATAATTATGGATCAATGAACCAGTGGTCTGCGTTGAACGGGTTATTATAATACAGAAAAAGTAGTGAACCTTTGTGTAATAGTTTTTAGCATTATCCTTTTCCAACTCAAAAGAATCACCTTTCAACCGGAAAATGCTATCTGTATGACGTAATTGTGACTGGAAGAAATGGAAAGGAACACTTCCACAATATTGAGGAAGTCTTTAGACGACTGGGAAAAACAGGGTTTCGGGTGAATCCTCAAAAAATGTAAATTGTTCCAGACATGTGTGGAATATTTGGGTCACCTTATTGATGGCCAGGGGAGTCATCCAACGAAAAAACATGTAGAGCTATTCTAAAGATGCCAGCTCCAACAAATAAAAAACAGTTAAAATCTTTTCTGGGTACAATAAATTATTATGCAATATTCGTGCCGCATCTCCAATCTAAATCTCCACTGTTGCATGCATTGAATAAGAAAAGGACAAAATGGGAATGGAAAGAGGACCAAAAAGAAGCGTTTAGACAGGTAAGGGGTATCTTGTCACATAACACATTACGACCCCAGTTTGCCCTTCGTGGTAATGACAGATGCTGGTGAAGATGGATTAGGCGCAGTTTTGTTGCAACAGATGGAGATTGGACTTGAGAAACCTGTGGTATTCGCATCAAGAATATATAATCAGAGTGAAAAGAACTACTTTACAATTGTAGTTTTTGCAATGAACAGATTCAGCCAATATCTCATGGGTTGGAGTTTCACTTTAAGAACGGACCATAAGCCCTTGACGCACATATTTGGAGACGGACAGGAACTCCCAAAAGTAGTTGCCAATCGGCTGGCAAGGTGGGCAGTGTATTTGAGTTCATTACATTACAAGCTGGAGTATGTGAATGGGGAAAAAAAAAATTCCTGGCTGATACAGTCTCCCGTTTACCAATACACTTGAATGAAAGAAGATCAGTAGAAGAACAATTAGGAGAGCCAAGTGGAAATCAGTTGTTGCACCTATTCTCAATGATGCACCAGTCTCAAGGAAGCAACTAGCAAGTGAAATAAGAAAGGATCACGTGTTGAAAGTCATCTTAGATCATGTTAACGGGGATGGATGGCCACCAAAGAAAATATAGGAGGAACGATTTTTCTCATTTTGGGAGAAGAGAGAAGTGTTGTCAGTTGAAGAGGACGTGTTGTTGTGGAATGGTCGACTAGTGATTCCAAACGAGCTTTGGACCAGATTATTACAAGCGTTGCATGAGGGTCGTCCAGGACAAGCAGCCAGGTAAGCAGCAGGGAAGTCCATCGCCAAGCTGCAGGTTTGGTGGCCTCATGTAGATAAGGAAATTAAACGATATGTAAAACAGTGCTCTGACTGTCAAAAGAACAGACCAAAAGCGCCAGAAACTCCAATATATTTTTGGAATTTCCCACCCGAAGCATGAAGCAAAATACATATAGACTTCGCAGGTCCATTTGAAGGGAAACGGTGGTTAATGTTGGTCGACGCCACCACAAAGTGGTTAGAAGTTATACCAGTAATATCCACGACAACTAGGAAGATAATAACGGTATTAAGAGAGATTTTTACGCGGTTTGGGGTGCAAAAATATATTGTCTCAGACAATGGTCCCCAATTCACCTCCACCAAATTCGAAAATTTTTGCATAGAGAATAACATTCAACATATAAAATCTACCCCATATCATCCCAGGATGAATGGCCAGGCAGAGAGGGCAGTGAGAACATTCAAGGAACGGCTCACATCAGCAAAAAACGATAAGGAAGATGTAGAATTGAAGGTACAGAGATTTCTCATCTCTTACCGAAATGCAGTCCATGCTTCGACTGGACGATCTCCGGCTCAAATTTTGCTGGGTCGACAAATAAGAACGAGATTGGATTTGTTGATGCAAGATTTACAGTGGATAAAGCTCATTGGAAGCAGACAGGCCTTGAAGAATTTTTCCGAGAGTTTGCTGTGGGGGAAGGAGTTCAGGTAAAAACCACTAAGGACAAGGAAAGTCAGGAAGGAATGATACTGGAGAGAAAGGGATTGTTGTCCTGCCTCGTCAAGATAAATGGAAAAACAGAACGACGCTACGCTGACCATGTAAGGGAGAAAGCTGAAGGGGGAGATATGTAGTGGAGTATCCAAGAACATTTAGTATGTAACTCCAGTGTTTCTATGCTGTTGTGTAAACTGTACACAATTAATATTATTCTTCGTTCTACTGTTAGATAGTGTGTGTCTCATTTCGGCGCTCGGTTAAATCGGTTTGAATATTCGTTGAAATAGTTTTATTTAAATTCCCTCATCACTATGATCTGAATTATGCTCACCAACCAAAATTATAATAAATATCCTGACAACTAAAGTCTCTCTCACGAGTATTTTTGATTGTATAAATGAGTAAAACTTTGTCTAATTATCACTTTTCGTTTCCAGCACTTTGTTGGCCGCCGTAGAAACTGTTACTCGATTGCGATTAGGAACGTCCACAGAGCCCTCGCATTTGCTACAAAAGGTAGACAACAGAAGAAAGAAGATATGGCTGAGGTGAAGAATAGAATTTTTGTTTTCATTATCTGTTCTATTTATAAATAATTGGTATTTTGTTATGAGATTTAGAGTAGTTAGGTACCGATTTTATGATGATGTATGTCGCAATTAATATGTTTATCGTTTTCCAGCTCTGGGAAACCAGAATAACTGCTGGTTCTGAACAACACAGTGTTCCTTACAATGTTTTGCGAGATGGACTGCATAGGAGCAACATCCTCCTAAACCGTAAAACCCTCGCAGACCTAGCCATTTGGGAACCCTTTAGTTTCAAAGTAAGTCTCTTAATTTAACCCTGTACATGTGTTTTTGGTACTCAATGCCTTTTACGCGAAACGAATGTTAGTCAATAACGTTGTCTGTTTCTGCGAAAAATAAAGAGTTACAATGTTTGATCGACCTAGGCAGTAAGGTCATCATCAGTATCAAACAATAACGTAAACAACTAATAACGTAATTACCGTTGAAATCAATATAACATTGTAACTATTTATTTTTCGTGGAAATGAACAACGTTTATAACTAACTTAAATTTTGAAATGTTTCTCACAACTGACACAACAGAGCAGACAAACCGGTCTTTGTTGTTGAACAAACTGCAGTTAATAAATTAATTTGCCTAAATGATTTGATTCCGAAAACGAGCCACGCCTCTGTCAAGATTATGATACGTTCATACTTCCTCCGTATTTTTTTCCAAATAGCTACTAAAACAAAAACGTTATTACTTCGAGGCTCTATACCTCTATACCCTCTATACCTGTGTTAAAGTTTGAAAAAGGGGGGTTCTAGAAAATGCATGAGTCTCAGCCAGGACGTTCATATATCTAAAAATGTTTATAGATCATGTATATATGCTAGGCTGTAAACTAAATGAGCTCTGAAATTTCACTAGCCAAAACGAAGTGAGTCACAATGGTAGATGGTATGAGGTCTAGTTTTTTGAAATGGTATTTTGGCAGCAATCGTAATAAGTCCCAGTTTGAAAAAATTCTAATGTAATCTAAATTCTGGTGTATTTCGGTGGTTCTATCCATAAAAGTGCCTTTATAAAATTGTTGGGACCTATCCTGTTATCTGATTGCCAGCACCTAAAGCCAGCAAAACCAGCACTGAGTTTTAAAACATTAAAACCAAACCCAAATCGAGGAACGTAGCCAACATTAAAAGTAGGTATCACTAAAATTAAATATTAAAAATTAGCTATAACTCGCCAGGTGGCCAAATCACAATATTTCCTGCATAATACTGTCGAGTGGGTCCCGTTGTGGACCCTTCTGTTCTGCCACCACTTAAACTCACTCACATAACTGTGAAGTAGAGCTCGATTGGTCCTCCATGGACCTTGTTTTCTTTTTGGCTTTGCCCTACGTACTTTCTTCAGTTCGCCTTCGTTTGTTTTAACAATATTGTTAAGACCACAAAATTCATTTTAAATGTAGACACACTGAACACGTAATAGTGAAAACGACGGAGGGGCAACTGAAGACTAATAAAAGACAAACGTGTTTCAGTTCATACAGCAACTAGATTGCAACGGTAAAGATGCTTTAGATTACATTGGCGTTCTTGCATGATCTGGAGGCTGGGCTGGAGGTTGTATAACAGGAAAGGTCCAATTTCGGAATGAGCGTTACCCATGGGTCTGAATATATCAACTTTTTTTTCCAAAATCTTTTTTTGTGTTCATAACTGATGGGAAAAGTGAAATGGTTCAGGCGAAATAACAAATATTCTCTTAGTCCCTAAAATTACCTACTGCAAACTGGCAACGTCACATTTTGAGCTTCTTCCTCCTAAGATCAGCTCAAAAGTTGACAAACTTGAATGGATATTATAGTATCCACAACTACTTCCCCGTTGCACTCTCACGAGCAATCTTCTAACTAACCAATTTCCTGCCTGGTGGCTAACTTGCATTCACTGTGATAACTGTTATCTTGTCTGACTTTTCGTATTGCGCGTTTTATCCATGAGTTGAGCTTATTATTATTGTTTCTGTTTTCTCTCCAATTAATTATGAGTAGACAACAGTGATTTATGCGGGAATGTTATAATGGTACAAATAAAGATGGGAAGAAACATTTCTTTTGTGTTCCCCGTAATCTTCAGAGAAGAAAACTTTGGTTTGACGCTGCTGAGGTATCATTCACTATGGCTGATAGAAGTTGTTGATAGAGTAGTAGAAGTTGAGTTGCACTCGTGCATTGAAAGAAACTGCTTTCAACTTGACTCATAATAGTATGAAAAATAACGGAATTGAATAGAAAATATAATAGAACTTGGTTGCTTCCAGTTGCAATGTTGTAAACAGAATGGTCTCTTATATAGAGCAGAAATGTTTCTTTGTACAGTCAACTCTACTGCTCCTGCCACACGGCAATAGTGGAGCACTTTTTGGCGGAGCGTTTCTCTCCAATGTCATCAAGGTCACCTGTTAGGTTGTCTCAACAGACTCATGGATCTTACACTTCGTGTAGCCAGCAGAGTGCACTGGTGACGTCATCAAAACTTCGGAATTTAATTAAAAATCAACGACACGTGTCTCACGAACAAACTAAATAGGTATCATCTCAACTCAATCTCATCTTTTAAATAAAGAAGTAAAACAAATACGTGGGTAACGCTCATTATGAAAGCTAACTGACATAACTTATAAAAACGTGTTGTGGTTCTTTAGGCTCTCACACAAATTGCGTGGACTAAGATGCGTGCTGATGGTGACCCCGAAGCCAAGGATATTGATGGAGAGCCTCCAAACAATGTGTTCATTCAACCACCTAAATAGTTATTAAGTTTTGATTTTTTGTGATTTAGTTCTCCAAGCACTTGTTTAGAACTCAGCTGCTTCTCTTTTAAAATATATTTGTAATATTTATTTTCCCGGCCTCATTTATTCTTGTCTCACCCATTTTTCCATGCAAGGTTTATAGGAAAATAAGCTTTTGTATAACTTTAATATTAACCTTAGAACGGTAATGAGGAAATTCATGCGCTGTTTGGTAAGTATAAGTCTCTGAGATTTACACAACATACAACCAGATAATCAATGTGAAAAATTGATAGTATTGATATAATTAGACTAATCGGACAAGTAAGAATGAGTTGAATATATTTATACTCGTTGACAATGGATTCAATTATTCACTCATCTCAAGGCTTCATTGTTCTCCAGCTCAGCATTCCTGTTTGTTATTTCGTTCATTAGGTTTGTTCCGACCTTTTAATGATTCCTATAGGTTTCACATATCATTGTAAACAACATGAATGAACATGATTTTTATATTTTCATGCATTAAAAAAAGGATGAAATTATAACTTCAATTGTTGAATAAGTTTTCTAATTCAAAACTAGACTGTAAATACAGCTATTTCCAGTCTCATAAGAATATACCTAGTCAATTTCATCATATCGCAAAATATACCTTCACATATGAACTAGATGTTAGAGTTACTAAAATTACCCTCTCTCAAAATAATACATTCAAGTTCCCTCACTTCACATATCTTACGGGCAACAAAGGTTCATAAATCAAAGAGAACGATAAATTGATGGTTTTGTTTAGTAGTTTTTTTTTTACCTCGAAAGCAGTAAAATATCAATAAAATATGTTTGGATTTTAAACAGTTATTTAATAAAACTCGAAAGTGGCAAATCCTGAACATGATTCCTCGAGACCCTCTGAATCCAATTTATACGTAGTCGGGATCTTTGTGTTGATATTCAAGCTCATCCACTGCAAAAAGATTCCCATAGTTGCTATAATTTCGTTTTCAGTAAACCCTTTTATATCATAACGTGAAATGACGACCCTTGGAAGACCCCATAAACATCAATTAGATCCAATAAAACCAATTAATGGGATTATAAACATATTCGGAATCAAATACGGAACCGTTCCAAGGGTCCCAGTTCCCTTACCGGAACGGTTCCGATCCATCTCAAATCGTTCCAGCCGGAACTGATTATTTCTAGGAGTCCAGTCCATTCCTTTCCAGGGATGGAACGGGTTCCGCTGAGCGGTTCCCGTCTGAACACCCCATCCCTATATTATACTCCAGTTACCAAATCAATGTGGATAAACTTTTACGACATAAAACACTCTGCAATGATGTGTACCACAATGATACATGTTGCGCCCTGCAAAAGAAACTGCACAGAATAACTCGATTTTTGAATTCGTGTAGTTATATATTTGATACACTCTTCCTTTTTTGTTGGAATGCTGTTAGAATATCATAAAATTATGAGAATCGTATATTTTGGGTATTTTTACTATGCAGAAATGGGAAAAATTGCTGTGACGTGGAGGGAAAACCATGGTTTTTAGGCGTGGCGCTTTAAGTGTTAAAAACTTGTAACATCGATCGCACGATGACAACTAAGAGAGCTTACTACGACATTCTCTGCAACTTGTAAGCGAAAATCATTGAAAATCTTGTTGTTCTCTCCATACATGATTTTTTAACGTTTTCCAAATAGTTCAATGACTTAAGACACGTTAACACGTGTGAAATGAACGGGCAACCATTCCAAAGTAGGTGGTACCTTCCTGCTTATTCCTGAATGAAGATAAGTTGTGGGTTGGTATAAGTAGAACGCAATGAGATTACACAGAAACGGAACACAAAAAAAGCGTTTATTTTCAGACAGCGGTGGAAGTATTTAAAAATAATAGCGATTACGATTACGGCAAGAAAATATATGGTATCTTCAAGTTTAAAATATTACATCGATATACATATTCATCGTGGATTAAAGAGTGTAAAGGAAAGGGTTATTACGAATCTTATGAGTTAATTGCGCCTCTTTCTATTCCTCCTTGTTGGATGCGGAGGATGCTGCTGCTGATGTTTCTGTGGTTGCTGTTGCTGCTGATGAGATTGTGTTTGCTGCGTCTGTTTACCACATTCTTTCTCTTCAAGACAAAGTCTCAGCCTTTCGATTTCCGCTTTGTCTTCGTTTGCCCTTGGAAAAATCACAAAGTAAATTATTTGTGTGCAATAGGTATATTGTCGTGAGGTGTCAGAATGTCTAAGATTTTGTGTGTAACCATGGATGATCTCAGAATCCTTTCGGAGTTTGATTCTGGTGGAAGGAGTAGGGGGATCTGCTATTATTAGTACTCAAGTAACTTATGCAAGATTCTTTAAGAATCATTTGGGGAAAAAGTAAGGATAAAACACGTTTTCAACCCCTTAATTGCGGTTAGTCTTGTGTATAACAACCAAACCTCACTACACGAATTTAATGTCATTCGTTAGGGTCGCAATACATCCTAGGGTCCTCTTACATTTCCTTGATTCGTAAATATTCTTTTGGTAATTGATTGAAAAAACACACACACCAAGCAATTTGAGCCGAATCCGGCTATATGCTATATGCAAAATTTCTTAGGTTTTGCATAACAAAATAGACTAAAATTAGGATCGAAGAAGAAAAATTATATTACCTTATAGGTATATATTTTATATTATAAATAACCTTATTTTTGGAAGAAGCTGAAACAGTACAATATCTTAGACACCTCATAGTATCTTAGAATGGCTACCACCATGAATTCATGATCATACCTATAAATCGAATGGTAGGTAGCTGAAATGAGTAAAAGAAAGTGAATGGGTGAAATGTGAAGTTGATAGTTCCCATTGGAGTTTCAGTTAGGAACCACCGGTGTAAAGGTAGCTCCCCTACTGTGCAACAATTGAGTTTACTATAATTCTCTTTTACTAATGATTCTAATAGGACGAAAATACTCAATTAAACGTACTGACTACTACTATAAACAGGTAGAAAATCAACTCACTGGCGCGTCAATTGCTGCAGTTTTCCAAACAGGATCTTTTCGGCGTCACTCCCCGTGCTCACCGCCTCTATTCCGTCGAGGTCACCGCAACTGTAGGCCAGGAACAGGAAAATGGTAGTTAGGGAGCGTCATTCTCAGAGATACAGGAGAAAGAGGAAAGGAAATATGACGGGATAAAATACACAACAAAATTGGCAATGAATGGCAATTTCCAGCACTCAATTCTACATGCCTACTCCTCAAATAATAACACAATTATTTTACTTCCTAATTTGAACTTCTGAAAATTGTTCAATATTTTAAAAGAAAAGGGTCCTTTCCGTGTAGGATAAATGCTGTTTACGAACTTGGTACAATCATTATACGTACCTACCAATCCACCGCTGGATGAATTTGGACTCATACTCGTATAAAAATATATAAATCACTATTCTACTGAAAAAGTCTGGAATGGGAACAGAACCTTTTCCGCCATTGTGTTTTTATATTTATTTTTTGAGATATTTTTTCAATTTTATCATTCAAGGGGTCGAAAGCTATGAAGATCCCTTCTTTATTTAATATTAACCACACCTTCCTATTGGGTTCAAGCTGAGTTTAAGACCCTATGATGAACGGTGTTCCTCTAGGTGATAACGTGATCTGATGATTAGATAGGTACCTACTAACTTGTAATTGTGATGGGTGCGTTTTGGATGGAGCGATTTAATAATGCATGCAAAACATTTTCAAAGAAATTAGGCTTCTTCCCTCATAGTCAGAAACGCATGCTATTCTTCTGCGTGAACCTGTCTGAGTTGGAATTTTACATGTACCGTACACCTATCTTTTATAATTAAATCAAAAGACGGGTAGGCATTAAGCTTCCTAACGTACATACCTACCTAAACTTCTCGTGTGTATGTGGGGCATGTTAAGCTTGACAAATCTTTGATATAAATCTGAGCAAAAGAGAGCGAAATTGTTCTTTTAAGAATACCTTGCAATCAATCTTGCAAGGTTCCAAAGATTGCCCTTTATCACTTGATCCCAGTGAAAAATTTATAGTAGGTACTCATTATCTACAGAGATGTGGGCATCCAAGTAGTGAAACCAGTACATTGTCTGGGAAGCATTGAAATGCAGGATTCTAGTCGGAAAAGATTTTGCTGACAAAATTTCTTTATACCAACCTTTTGTATGATTGGCTGAATACGAAATTCATTCCCAAAAACGAGAATGCATACATATGTGGGAACAAAATTTTATCGCTCCAAGTTATAATGTCAGACAACCAAGTACTGCGTGAGTAAATATATTTTTGATAATGTGATACATTTCGCTTTTATATTTTATAGCGTGAAATCACTTTAAACTAAAGTTTTGTAACCTCCTCACTCAATACATAATATACTACCTATTTGTAAATTTCATTTACTTTCATTACCTATTTGTAAATTGGGTAGATATTGTGTTGCATTGTGAGTTTGTAAAGTTGTGCCTGCATGAAACATTCTCGGTGAAGATATAATAATATGAGTGTTCTTGAAATTCCTTCATCAATGTTTCTCCCAATGTCCCCAATCAAGCCAATAATATGTAGCTAATAATGTTGGTTGGCTCATCGAGCGTAGTGAGGTTTATATGTGTAGGAATTTAGGGACCGTATGCCTGACTGCTATTCATAATATTTTTATTGGAATTTTATTCTTGTAATCAATATCTAATACACCTTTGTATTTGGTTGTTGTAGATGTTTGTAAGTGAGTTGTGCCAAAAACCTACTCGAAATTAATCCTGTATACCTATATTATGGTACCTACATCTTACAACCATCACCAAATTATTTCCTTAAAAACCATTCGGAACAACTAGTAACTATCATAAACTCCACTTTGTTATATACACTTTCAATATTTTTCAAGGCTAAGACGTTGAAAGGGGGTTTCAAACTTGAACAAATGCAATGTAATACAACAAGACGACAATGGAGGTGAATGAGAAGGTAGTGACGGACATGAAAGGGTACACAGAGGACAGGAGGAGCAGGAGGAAGACTCCGTTGCCAATACTAAACAAAAACAAACACACACAAAATAGGGTAAAAATTACGTCGTCACTAGACACTGAACAAACGAAATCGTTCAAGGATAGGATGAGAAACCGATGGTTGGTTGGCGACACATTTCAGTTTTTACTTAGGTAATAATTAAATAGTAAATTTCACGTAAATCACCCATAACAAGTATCGCTAGTTCGGTTGCAATTATTTATATCAATAAACCCTTCAATAAGTTTTAATCTCGTATTTCGAAGATCTCATTGCCACGCTCTTTACCTAAAAACTCAAATTTATCACAAATACGAAAAACACTAGGAAGATAAATTAAGCTGGAACTATCGAGCTCGCGAGGGTGTCTTCCATTTTTTTATGTATTTGTCCAGTTATCCGGGAGTTAAGACTTTGGGACCGAGTAGGACAAAATTAATTTTGTATTAGGGACAAATTATCATGGCGGTAGGTATTTTCTTATGAGCCAATTTAATTTTTAAGCCCCTGCTTGAGGATTGTATTTATTTGCTCTTTATCAGAATCAACTATTGATTTATTACTTATTTTTCAAATTAACCTTTGATTTTCTCGAACTTCGATGCAACCATGCTGTATTGTTTATTAAGTTTAAATAGGTACTAAGGTAGGTATCAAGTAGGTGCTGTACTGTCTATGAATATCAATAAACTTATTTCTTCTCTTTCTTCCTCTTCTTCTTCTAAATTAAGCTGGAGTTAGTTTCGCTCTATGAAAAAATTGACAATTTTCTGCATTTCTTTAAACAGTTGTGTGTTTGTTGTGTGAAATGTAGATGTCGGTAAAGGTTTAGCTTTCTTAATATTTTTCGGTATGGTCCCAGCAGTGTGCCCCTAAATTCCCAGTTGCGAACTACCGCCGCTCACCTCGGAGGGGGCTAAAAATTACATTTTGCCAGTTTTTAGCTTATTGCTCTTAACCTCCTAGTTCTTCAGCTACTATTACCATTCTTTAGCATAATTAAATTTGGGGCAATATGAGCGCAATCTTACGTGAAATAATAGTACTCGGCATACAGACGGTCAATAACACCCCATTTTTCCTGAAAAATTCAATTTCAACTTTTCATCCAAATTTAAAGCTCATTGATGTAACGGCGATGAGTTTTTACCTCTCAAAAAGGGAAATAGAGTTGTAGGAATTTTTACTAGGTTTCATTAGAGCGCTACTGAATCCCATAGGTCGCAAATTTTTGAGTTAAAAAAAAGAGTTGTCCAATTTTTTCATTTAGTCCATTAAAAAAACCATGGTCTTAGAAATTCATTGAATGCCACAATGCTTTATATATATCGATGGTAGGGCTCATTAAGAGTTATTTAAGAGTTGGAGCTTCGAAATGCGGCCAATAAGGTCAGGAGTAGGGGAAAATAACGATATTTTCAATTATTCATCGTTAATTTGTTTATTACTCCCATACTATGCATCCGAGCGATTTGGCAACAATTAATACTCTGAAATTAGTTTAATTTATGAAAAATTTAGCGCAAGTACTCTCTAGGTAGCTAGGGACCGAACAACACGTTTCAAAAATAGAACATTTTTGCCAAACCTTTTTTTTCTGTAGGGCTTAAGTGAGTCAATTTTAACGCATTATGAGATAAAGAGTTGATAAGCTTTCGTTTGCACTGTGATGAATTTGAGTAAGGCGAACTGGTAGTACCGAGAAAAGTAGACGAAAAAATCATGAGTTTGCTCTTCCTGGGCCTTGTTTTTGTCTTTTGGCTTATATTGCTCCTAAACTATTCATCTTAACTTGTTGAACATTATGCTGATATTGAAACTGTATAAAATCTGCGACAATTTCAGCACAAGCACAGCACTATACGTCAAATAGGTACCTACCTACCGAGGTCTTCAGGGGCTCATAACGCAATATTAACGCATCCTAAGCTTCATATGAGTTGATAGGAAATTCAATAAGCTTTTAATTGTGCGCTATTATATTCCTGTAGAACAAATAGATCGAAAAAAATGAGAATCTTTGAAAGTTTTTGAAAATTATGTGAAAATATTTGAAAGTGTTGTTCGGTTCCTATTAGACTTACAGAGCTGTACCTTATTGGCTTTCAGTGTGGTAATACTTTACAACGATAAACAAACTAAATTATCGCTATTTCCCTCCACTCTTCTCCTTATTGGCCGCATTTCGAATATCTAAATTTTACTTTACGCTTCATGGACTCTACCATCCGACTTAAACACAAAATAAATCACTGTGGCATTCAATGCATATAACCGTGATGTTTTAGTAGAACGAATGCATAATTCGGGTGAATCTTTTTTCAGTCTTAAGTAATTTCCTCGAGACCTATTAGTAGTACGGGGAAGCCGTTAAAAGGAAACGGAAACGTTAAAATATAATTTTTTGGAAAAAATGGGCGTTTTTGAATTGCCACATCTCGAGCACTATTTGACGTATACAACAGTACTTGCACTCAAACACCCAGACTGAAGCCCGTTTTCGTATATGACAGGCCTACTAGTTAATACAAAACAGGATATATTCGAAAATAGCGCCAATTCGTATTAATTTGCCGCGGATCGTAGGTTTATGCCGGAAAATGGCGATTTCGTATCTTTACTAAGAAATGATTAACGTAGGTGAAAATATGAATTTCACCCTTATGTCGTACTTTACAATCTAGCAGCTATGTCGTACCTACTTACTTCTCATCAAGTCATCTGATGTGAAGCTACTGCTGACACGAATGCCTACTTCTTCACTGAATTCTAGGTAAAAATGAAGTAAAATTTACGTTACTTTGATGCCAACCAACTTGGGTCTCTCCCTGAACGATTTTCCAGACTTCACTTAACGAATTTTATGTGATAATGACCATTTAGACAACTAAATTTACTCACATTTCAAATAACGCTTCAATCTTAAAATTGGCAAATTGAATGTTTTAGTAGTTCAAGCACACAGAAGAGCGCAAACCACTCGATTTGACACCTGTACAGACAAAAATTCTGCAGGTTGAATTTAGGTCCACTGTTCATTCAACTATTTGGGTGATTTAAAATGGACAATCAACGGATTCAAAATAAGGCCTTGAATTTACCCTTTGTTTCATTTTTTCCTGTAATGTTGGTAGATTCAGTTTAATTTATTGACACATAATATCTTAATGTTAAACTTTGGAATTTTCCTTCTCTGCCCCATTATTTTTGTGTTTGCTACAGTGTAAATAATTTGTGCAGTTTATATATTTAGAAAAAGGGTAAATTGTTGAAGAGATATAGAGGGGAAATAAATATGTAACAACATCTACGTTAGGAACATATTTTTTGCAACTTGATTGCTTAACCTACATAATCCCATAGAGGTAGTAGTCTTTAATGTTTAAATTGTGAGTAGTGCAATGTGTGAAGGTAGTGTATTAATGCAATAGTGCAGCAGTGTGTTCATAGGTTACACCTACATACCTATATTAAATACTCCCCCCCCCCCCCCCCCCCCTTACATTTTGTCGTAATCAGAAACTGTTTCTGATCGTGGAAGGAATTGAGGTATTCGAAGTATTGAGTAATTTTAAATATTAATTTCAAGTCGTAGGTATTCGAAGTATTGAGTAATTTTAAATATTAATTTCAAGTTTCGCCTGTCCCTATGCGATAGCTTGCATATTTTAAGTCTTTCCTGTACTCACAAGAGCATATTTCAAAAAGTTTGTGTTGTAAAAATGTATAGGGTATTGTGTATTTACTAAAAAACTAATTTGATATCAAGTTATAAACACCTGTAAGGGTTGGTTGCTTCGTGATTCAGCTGATCTATGACCATTTGTTTGGCAGATTCAGGGATCGGCGTCTTTTGCCGGTTACTGTGCTTGCTTCCCGTTGGTGCAACCGCCTGAAAATGTCATCACTTGAAATTAACAAATTTTTAAAAACAATTTACTTAATATACTAAAAATTAAAAATAAAAACCATTGCCAGATTATTTTTATTTCCTAATCCAGAATCCAAAAGAGTGCATTAAGTTTTCTAGGAGTAAAAATAATCTTGCAAAAACTAATTATTAGATACAGCAAACAGTAAACCACACGCAGATGAAGGTGTCGTCAGTGTGTACGTGCGCTGTCATTGTTACCTACTTATTTTCTTGTGTAGCTTTTGAAGTTGGTATATTTCACCTACCCTAAGCATAGTACTCTATTACCCTTGATGAATATTATTCTCTTCTATCTTGAAATCGCAAGAGACATTAGGTCATAATTATGTGGGTACCTTATTTGTTAGTCATGCATATGTAGGGTCGGTTTCGAAAATAAAAACGTTTCGTGCGAGACTTTACATTACGGTTTCAAGATGTATTCCACTAGCAAGGGTGCTATTGGTGTTTCTTGGCGTGAAACCTTAAAAATTTCTGTTTTCAATTATTTTTTTAGTTTTCTCGGGCCCAGAAATCGATGATGGGGCTTGGCGAATGGTGTTACTCATACATTTCAATGAGTACAAAACCGTAGGGGAAAATATCGGAAACAAGTTTTTAAAAAACGCGTTACATCTATAGGTAGGTATTTATTTTAATTCATTTGGTCCATAATGCATCCTATGTGCTAATTCATTGGCAGTGGTTCTAGGGTATTACATAAATCCATGTTGTAGATACCTAGGTCTTCCCTACACGAGCTAAACTAAATCACTCACAACGAATGTGTGGATGTGGACACACGTTTCAGTGATTCTATTCCAGAACTAGAGTTAAACAGTTGAATCGATTTCGACATTAGGTGAACAAAATATACTTTTGTTCAATAACAACTCTAATAACACACTAGAAAATAAGATAGGTATATAGGTACCTATCTATTTATTTACGTAATAACGGGCGAGCCCATTCAATATATATTATAATCCAATATTATCTGAAATGATACATGAGGGAAAACAAAAATCCAAGTTTAGGTACAAAAAATTAAACAAAGGATGTGGAAATACAATATTTGAGAAAATAGCAATCTACAATAATTAAACAATGAGGAGATGGTAAGTAATTTTAATGAATTAGGTGTTTGTTACCTATTAATTATGACTTAAATATCGAAATCGCTCTGTGTAACTCTGTTTTCGTGGAAATAGGCAATGTTTTCATTAACTTCCGTTTTTCTCGTAGGTTTCCCATTAGAATTTGGATGGATAAAAATAGTTGATGAATTTCGAGTCCGATTTTAACGAAATTTCTTGGGATTGTGCGAGTGGCCTCTGGAAAATTGGCTCCCGATTCCGTCCAATGTGCTCTTGCTGAAATGTGAATTCCCGAGAATACTAGTTTTTCACAATCTAAACATTCGAAATCGTAAAATTTGAAGGAAAGGCAGGAAATACTTCATTATTACTTTCTACTATAGAGCTTCGAATACAGCATTTACTGGTGTAATAAGTGAAGAGGCAATAGGTCCTGCCCACCAAATGTTTTCCTCCGCAACAGACACAGACCGAAATTCCTCTGATTCTTTGTTTTTAGTTTGTGCCCAGTGTTGGTGTTTTGGGGTGTTCCAGAAAAACTTTCATTCTGATAACTTAACGCCGCTTTAGACCTTCAGGACGTTGGGAAAGTAATATTGATTGTTCCCGGTATGTTAGGTGCCCCACCAACCCGCTTGTGCCAGCCTCAATCAAACTCAGTAGGAAAACACATATTGTTAATAAGGATGTGTGCATTACTAGAAAAATAGAGTTCAGTTCTGCGAAAACGAAATTCTCGAAAGCGACAACAAATGCTCCCGACACCAAAGCTAAACTGAACAGCGACAACCCCACATATAATACAAGCCTGACCTACATTTGAAGATGTCAAATCTCGAAAAACTTTCGAAAAAGCTATGTAATTCAGATCCCTGAACCCAATCCGATTTTAGTGTTGTTGGTAGAGATACGCTTAAACATCAAGACCACGCGAAGCACAGTTCTTATAAACATGAAGCTGGTTTGGAAGTCCAGTCAGTGGTTGATTTGAATGATTAGCAAGATAAGAACAGTGAATGAGCGCTTTTCTGTCGATGAGGAAGCCTCATATGAAACAGAAGCCCATAATTTATCACATTGAGGTTAACCTGTGTGAAGTATCGGAAAAAGGAGCCTATCACAGTCTGTGAGTTTGGTGGTGACGGGCCGACCTTTCTAATCTCGTCCAGCTCCTTTCGAAGCTGTTCCAAAGCCGCTCGGTGAGCATCTTCCAACCCTCGGACTTCATTTCGTCTCTCCATATCCAACATTTCCCATTGTTCCTCTGGAAATTTGAAAGAAATAATTGATTTAGTATTTACAAAAAGAAATTGAATAAGTAGCTGTTACAAGAAATACATTGAATACCTACCAATAACTCGTGTTTTTAAACGTGCTAATAAAAAAATCATATCCTCAACTGATTGTGTATGATCCCCATTTTTAAATCTTCAGAGATTTACTAACTAAGAAGGTACTTATTGACCTAAAAATCGTTTTTTTATTATTCTCCAACGTTTCTCCCTAGGAACTGCGGCTTCCTCAGGGAGATGAAAATTAAATTCAAAATATTATATTTAAAATGGTAAAATCTCTATTTTTCTTTTTGTATGAAATTCACATTTAAAATTATCAGTTAATGAAAATTAATCTCCCTGAACAAACTCCAGTTCTGGGGAGAAACGTTGGAGAATAAAAAACATTCAAGGACAGAAAGGCCTTTTTTGTAAAGTTTTGAAATAATTCAAACTGTCCGAATAACGAATAACACTAAATTTACATGCTTTTGAGATTAGTGCAAACGACGCGGAACGTCTCATTATCCATTGCTCTTGATTATACTCTTACCCATTTGCTGCCTGTGCATTGCCTGTAATCGGTCTATCCTTGCCTGATTTTCGTTTACCATCTGTTGTTTCACGAGTTCGATGGTGGTTCTTGTAGTACCCGCTTGGAGTTGATAAGTAGATTCGATTTGTGCTATTTTCTTTTCGCACTCTTGTCTCAACTCATCTGCGGAAAAGTTAGAACCAGATCACATTTTAAGTTGTCTTCAGCATAGTTCGAAGCCTAAAGAGCTTTTAGCAAACTTTCATAGAAAATGAAGCGATCGCGATGGCTCCAGAAGTTTTATATTAAACAAAGTTCAAAATATTCTTAGTGCGTTTCCGTTGTGGGCCATTCTGAAATAACTTTTTTGTACGTGTATGTATAAGCATACGTCATTCCAGAGAATAATTCGCCTTAGGATCAAGATAAAAAATCCGTTCATTCGCCAAAAAATCAAGCAGTCCAAAAGACAATATGATTAACACACTTTTTGAGCACAAATAATTAGTCAAATTTCAATGAACTGATGGAAAATCGTCGAATTTATTTTTTCATACTATATACTACTATTTTATACTATGAACTAGAACATGAAACAATTTGACCTCAAAATTATGCTGAAAAATGTACCTAAATTTCATTAAAATGTACTAAAAAGTCGATTTAATTGCAGAACGTTGCTAAAAATCTTAAAATTGTTTCAATTAGTAGAATATTGTTTAGAAAAAGTTTATTTGCCAAAAAATTGATAGTTAACCATTTCTTTTCACTCAAAAAGATCAAATTATAAAAAGAATAAGACGATTTACGAAAATGCATTCATTCGATCATGCTGGAAGACTGGTTTAGGAACCTAACCTGGATTTCATCGTTGTATTGTTCATTTCATAACATAATGATACAAATATATAGCCTAATGTTTTAAGCAAATCGTTAACGTACTCAGTTCAGTCTCGTGTTCTTCTTGCATTTTTTCTATTTTACTTTGGTACTCCATATCCAATTTGTCCATCTTCCTCCTGAGATCTAGCGTATCTCGGTCAGATGATGTCTGAGCATTCTCAATGTCTTGTTTGTGGGAATTTTTCATTTCTTCCAGCTTTTCTTTATATTCCGTAATCTGCAAACATTTTATTTTCGATAATAAACCTTCGTAATCGGCCAAGACAGAAAGCATTTCAATCCCCCGTCAAACTGTATTGGTTTACGTTTCAAGATACGTTTAGATCTTTTGGTACCATCAATATACTGGGCTTAATAATTATAGAACAGTGAGCTACGTAGAAGGACTATCTAATACAGATATAATAATAATCGAATTAAACCATTCAGATCGCTGTACTTTCATCGTATGACAGGAAAAAAGAATAAGCATAAAATGAGAACGAGTCGGAACTGGTAAAACGTGGTAAAAATCGCCTCAGAAACGCAATAATTCTTAGCCTTTTTTTCGTATAGTGCATAGGCAATTAGAAACCACTGGAATATTATACATTGCGTCTAGGAGTAATCCGTGTACCGATAAAAAAGGTTAGGTCAGTGGGTCACGTTTTTTGGATTCAGGAAATATTTTGAAAATGAATATTATCTAAATCAGGAATCACAACTAAATGTCATAAAATGTTTAATGGATTTTATGCAAGTAGGTACTGACGGAAATTTCAAATATGTCACCCTTGAATTTGTGAAAATGTGATCAACTTTAAAAATTACAACATCAGGGTTTTTTAGGACGTCCCTCTGAAGCTATGTCTTATATGCAAGGCTTCGTTAATAAGAGGGACGCCTATTGGAATTGATCCAGGGGGTAGGGGACAACCCAAGCACGAGAAAAAAAATAAGCGCACAAACCGTTTCTGACCATTCTAAGATCGAATCCGTGAAAATAAAAACCATAGGTGTATGTCTGTGTGTAGGGGATGAAGCCGAAAAGCTTATTATTATTATTTTAATTTTGTAGACGCCACTCAGGCTACGAATTCTCAACCGATTTTCGTGATTCTTATTTGATTTGATTCCAATTTTAGTCTAGTTCTGCAACAAACCTTGGAATTTCGGATTTGTAGTCGTGGTTGGGGGTGGAAGGGGATAATTACCGATTGTTTCAAGAGCTGCCCAAACTACAAATTTCGACCGATTTCGAAATAGTTTTGGAAAGTATATCAGGAGTTCCGAATTTCATCATGCTAGGGGGTGAATGGTGGGGGTACTACTGATAAATCGTGATGTTTCAACAATTCTCTTCCAGAATTTTTTTTTTTTTTTTCAACTATGAATTCGGTCTAGGTTTGGATCGTACATCAGGAATTTTAAATTTCACTGCGGAAGGGGGTGAATGGAGGGATAATAGTAATAAATCATGATGTTTTAACTAATCTCGTCAGATTTTCGTGATTGATTCATGAATTTGTTCTAGTTTTGGAAAAACTATGATCAGGATTTTCACATTTAATGGAAGTTTTACGATTGAAATTTACTGTCGGTGAAGGTGGATAATGGGTAGGTGGTGGGGAGGGGAAGGGCAATGTCGAGAAGTCATGATATTTTTTTTTCTCTTATTTTAACTCCCACCAAAATTATATACAATACTTTCATTGGGACGTCCCTGTAATACATGCTTTACTTACCAATATATTCCATAATAATATGATGTTTTGGAATCGGTTCACCGAATCTTTGGCTAAAACTTTATAATTCACCGTTTTTATTCTATTTTTAATGATTTTATAGAAGAAGATGCTCTAGGTAGATACGTGTTTCTAGGTACGAGTGTTTCCTGGTACATGAGTATTATTTGCACTAAAATAAATCTTGTTACTGAGCATTTGAATTGGAACCATGTTTGACTCTCACTATCGCCTACCAGTCCAACAGCTACAGTTACCGTAACTATTTAGGTACCTCTTTCTTGAAGTCTTTAACTTTCTTCTCCCAAGCTTGCTTCAATGCTACTATTTCTTGGTCTTTCAAAAGCTTGGCCATGTCAACAGCCACAATCTTCTCTTCTCTGTAAGTGTTTTCGAGGTCTGCTTTCAGTTTCGACAATTCTCGTCTCAGCCTGTCTTCCCACTTGAAAATACATGAAATAGTTTGAGTCAAAATGGCATGATATAGATTCATAAATCAATCAGGTACTTATTAAATTATCAACTTATATCTACCTATTTCACTTTCTTTTTACTTGAAAGTATGTGGAAATGAAATCACGCAAGTGTTTTGCCTGCAAATAAATTTATTCTATGAGCACATGTTTTTTAATTAACCCAAGCTATTTTTATGAACAAATGTTAGAATCATGTGGGTGCAGATTTTCCCCCAGTCATATCAGAAGTGGAACTGAAGATTATTTATGGTGCTATGCTAGCGAGAATAATAGTACTAAAACCTAGCTATGCTAAATGTTAAAGAGAATAATAAAGAAATAATGAAAGTTACGATATAGGTACTCGTATAGATGGATAAAATATAGAATTAATGAAAATTGGCTAGAGCCCAAATTTAATTGGAAAAAGTCTAATCCTAAGTGGAAAAGGTCTAAAACTGGGTTAAAATGGTTTAAATCAATTCGAAAATGCTTTATAGATTTTGATGAAATGGTCAGGCGTTGTTTAGGATAATTAGGAAGTCTCCCATTGGTCAAATTGATGGTAGGATGAACGTAGGCTCAAACATGAATTGTAGTCCTATTTCGAATAATACCTACCTTGTATACGCACATAAATATATTGCTGTTTTCTTTTGCTTTCAGTAATTTGGAATCGTAAATTCTGTTTACGAACATGTTATAATAACTGCGTTACAAATTACCCTACTTTTTAACAGAAATACATTGATTTCTTTCTTTCCGAATTCACATGAACTTCACTTTCCAGGAAGGTACACAAACTACTGCAAAAAATTTGTTCAGTATCTTTCACGTCATTGGTTGTACTCTACAAAGAAAAGGAAGCACAGAACAGTGTTCCATTTTATTATCACAGATAAGTGGAAAAAATGCGAAAACAACTGTTTGTAAACTCATTCTACTTGGACTCGGGAAGTGGTGTAAAGCCAAGTACCAACTTAATGTTGGTCGGAGATGGGTGTCTTTGTAATCGTGAATACGAATATATTCACAGAAAACCTATTTCGTGAATACAAATACGAATACAAGCGAATAAACATTGCAATGTGAAACAGAGGAATATTCGTATTCATTATGTGAAAATATATATTCGTTCGAACACAAATGTAGTGTATTCGTTTTTAGTTGTGTGAATACAGGTGTATTCCTACTGAAAAATACGAATACGAGTGTATATGTATTGAAGAATATAAATATTCCTGTATTCTCACACATAAATATGAATACACTTGTAGGTACAGAATAGGTTTTTGTAAATACATTCGTACTCACGATTACGAATGTGCCCATCTCTTATGTTGGTATTTGATGGAATAATAGTAACAATTAAATAAACTTACTTCGGATGTAATTTGAGAGACTTGGACCTCAAGCTTCACTCGGTGTTTTCTATCCTTTTCAGCAAGCTCTTCTTTATGCAGGGCCTATAATATTGTATTTATTTGTTGTCCATTAATTTATTAAACTTTAAATAATTGAATGATATACCTTTTTGAATGAGCAACGTGCTTTAAATACATATAATTAATCATTACGAAGTACTTTATTACAGTAATATAAATAATTTTGTGTAACTAGTAGGTATAACACAATTTGAATAAAAAGTGTGAACTGTATTAGTTTCATAAGATTACTAAAATTGACGTATAGAGAGAGGGAAGGTAATACTTTATGAAACAAAAGATAAAACTCGGTTGATCTTACTTGCAAATTTGTAATCGTTAATTTTTCCTTGTCAATGGCTATTCGGAGTCGATTCACCTCTTCTTGCAATATTTTTTCGTTCACCTGAAAAATTAAAACATGGTTTAGATTATTGTCAAACCCTTGCTTATTTCTTGATGAATATTCTCAATAATATATGCTATTCATTAGATAGTAGCGCTTTAGAGAATCACATTGTTAATCTCATGAGAAGGGTTGTTGCACCAACATATTAATGGTAGGTATAGTACGTTGTTTCGTCTCAGTTCTAACAGAAATTTTTAGGAGCCATTGCTTTTAGTGAATTTTTGTAGAAAATGAACTATTGCAATGGCTCGGAAATTTTTAAAATCTAAATTTTGGAAAAATTTCTGTATTGAAATCTGTTTGAGGCATCCTGAAACGAATCCCAGAGTTTAACGCTTTTTCATATATATATATAAATTGTCGTAAGCTTCTGACTAGTCAAATATGAGAAATTTGAGGTTCAGAAATGACCAAGCTAGTCTTATGTGTGGAGTTGTTTAATCTACGACGTTTCGGTCCTGGAGCAGGACCCTATTCATGTAGATAGTTTTTCTATACAAAACAAATTAAGAAATTGAAATACCTACATCGATTTTTTTCAAAATTATAAATGACAGTTATGAAGTGAAGTAATAAATATATTAAGTAATTTATGGTATTTAAGGCTATTAATGAGTGTACTTACAATTTAGTTCTTCATTACAAATTTGTAACTGAAAAGCTCAAATTTCAAAACAACTTAGCATTATACAATACGATAATTTACGAAAATTCGCTCATACGACCATGCTGCATGACTGGAACTTTGTTTTCTACAAAAATTCGCTAAAACAACACTAACTAGAGATAAAAAGGTTAGTTAGGAATGGTAGCCTTATACTATCTACATCTACCGCCCAAGTAAACTGAAACGTACCTGGAGCTCCTCATATTGACGCGTCACGTGCCTCAGGTTACGTCTTTGCTCCGCACTTGTCACTTTTAGTTGCTTCAACTCGATTTCACACAGTTTGAGTTCGGCAAGCTGTAAAATCACAAAGAATGGCCTATCTTTTTAATATGCAAACTAGAATGAAAACTCAATCATGAGGACCCTCGATCCTTCATCAATGAAAAGGTCCCATTCGTGCAGGTTTTTAAACAAGTTTTGGATTTAATTTTATCGAAATCCGTTTCAATTATTTAAAAAATATTTCTACAGGCTATTTACGGCAAAACTATTTCTAAATGACATTACGGTAGTTAGGGAGTTACATTTAACGTTGTAAAAAAAAAGAAGAAAAAACTATGGATCCTAGGGAACATTTCCGTTCGAAAACCCCTCGCAGGTTTTTTCGGGAACGGCTTAGTTTTCATGTTATCGATTTTTCCCGTTTTTCAACGGTATCTTTTACACCAAGATAATAATAATAAAGTCATAACTTCCTTCAGAAGCGTGGCACCGAAAAACTAAAGTAGGAAAGAACATGACATTTTCAGAGAGACATCTACTTATAAGGCTAAAAAGTAGTAATGTGCATAGTTTTTAGGGTGAAACGTCAGAAAGCGAGATTTTCCAAGTTTCATTACACAATCGAAGAACAAAATATCTGATCTACGTTCCGGCACGAAACGGAAAAAACTTTCTCAGCTATCCAACGGTATAGGTAGTCAATTTTAATTTTACTTGGCTAATTATGGTAGCAAAAAATAATGTTTAAATTTGAAAATATTCGTTTTTATCTTCAAAGAAATCGAGGGTTTTCTTGAAAAAATAATTTCCACGAACCGTTGTGTTTGGGGTCGGTTCCCATGTCATTTTAAACGATGAATCGAATAGCAAATTTTGCGGAACTCTCCAACTACGTTTTAACTGAGTTTTTCACATTACCTAACTAACAAGATTTTTTTTATTATCAATTTTATTTGTTTTTCAAGAAAAAATAGTTATTATTGATGCAATTTCCAACCCTATTTGGTTGAATTCACCAAGCTATGTTGAGCTGTTGAACTTACCAAAGTGCGTAAAACAAATCGAGGGTTTCTTGAAAAATAGCGTATGAACCTATAAATTTTGAGGTAGCTTCCAACGTAATTTTTCACGCTGAATGGTAACACTTGCATTTCTTTAAGTTCGTTAAAACTAAGTTTTATGGACTTAAGTTATAAGTTTTTCATTTATTTAGTCTTTATTTTTTTATTATAAGATAAATTCCAGTCGATCGAAATGGAACGTCATGCGCAGAAGTTAGCGACAGTCGCTGACCTTTCGCTGCGGAATTCAAAATCGCAAAGGATTGTTCCCTACGGCTCTATATGCGAACAATTACAAGTCTTCCTCCCTTCTATAAATAGAGACAGAGACCGCCTACGAACGAATGTGTGTGGGTTGAGAAGGCGATTGAGAGGGATGCTAAACTAACACATCTAACACATGAGCGGGAAGAGGAAAACATTTCAGTTTCCCTCTAGCAAGATTTTTTCCATAAGCCAACATTTTAAGACCGTATTTCTCAATTTAGTTATTAAAACTTATCCGCAATTTTTCGCATTAGCGAAAACGTGCGCTATTAATCTAATACCTATAAAATTGTATTGCTTGACAAATGCTCATAATATCCATCTTAAAGCTCATAATATTCTACTTCTTACACCTACGTTCTCTGAGGGGATTTGAAGTTTTGAAATATCATTAAAAAAAGAACTACTCATTGAAGAAGAGCAAGGTCGTTGTCAAATTTTTCAGGATGGGATCTAAATTTATTTTAAAATAATAATAAATCACTTTTTCGACCATAGCACACAGCCTATGGCCATGTTGCTGATCACTGAAAGCTCTGTTGAAAAAGCTGGTTTGGTTGAATGACCTAGAAGAAAATTTGGTACTAATTTTTTAAGACGTCCCTCTGAAATTAGGTCATATAGGGCATGCAAGGCTTAGTCTATATAGAAATTGATCCAAGGGGGTGCAGGACAACACAAGCATGAGAACAAAAATAATCGAATAAATCCGTTTCAGACCATTATAAGAACGAATCCGTAAAAATGACCATTGATGCGCGCGCGCGTTTCTGTGTGTGTATGTACCTGTAGTCTCTATCATGTAGTACAACAGTGTCCATGGACTTTTGTTCTACGTCATGATGTGATTGCCAAGCAAATAGCAGGTGCTCTGTCACCGAGCGGTAGTGGCTGGGATGTGGAAAGGGAGAGACTATATCAGGACCATTCCATCCATTGCCAAGTGATCCATTGCAGGATCCATTGCCTAGTGACCGAGGCATTAAGCCGGGTGTGGTGACCGAGGGCCACTAAGCCCAATGTGTCTGCCATAATCCTGGACCGGGCGGACTAAAATTAATTAGTATGATAGAAGTTACCTGAGTCAAGCTAAAAGGAAAAACCTATGTCGAAAATCCAGTGTCAAATGCCGGAAAAGTGCCACGGAGTTACTCAAATTAGCCATCTCGGCAGGAGTGCATCGTTATTTACCACTTACCATAACTGATGGTCGTTTTATCCTTTCATCCGTCACTCTCCTGCGCTATCTCAACTTCCTTGATCCCTGGAGCGCCTCCCCACTTTTTAATTCCACAAACAAATGTCTATGTTGTGTGTGTGACAAATGGGCGGTTCCTATGCTGCGATTCTTAACTGAATTTTTAACCGATTTTTCATTTCACTGACTATTACCTACATGAACTATTTACATAATGTACCTATACATTTGAATTTTTCTCATTACGTTTTTTCTTACTTTGTTCCTCCCATTTTTCTCGACTATCAATAACTCTACATTTTCAGATTTTTATCTTCAATTTAAATCGGGATAATTCTTAAAGCTCGATAAATACGTAGTCAGGAGGTGATATTATCTTACCCTCTCCAAGTCGGCTTCGGCTCGCGCCAGTCTGGCCTCCATGTCCTGTACTCTCCGGGCAGCCTCCGCCTCAGCTCCTTCCACTTTTTTCTTGGCGTTCTTTTCAGTTTCTCGGAGCTTCCATTCAAAGTCCTCGAGCATTTGAAGCTCCCGTTGAGAACTCAAAGTTCTTTCTGTTTCGAACTCTTTTTGGTATTTAGCCTCCCGCGCTGATTGCTCTTTCAACGTCTCTTCCAAAGCCTGAAAACGCCAGTTTTATGGGACGCTGATGATGTTTTCACAAACTAGTTCTGCGTGATATATAAAGTAACATATAACACACACACACACATGCGCTTATAATACATGCGTGTTATATCAGTGTAACACATGGTATATTTAAAAGTGTTTTGGTATATGAATAAACAGTAAAATATTCATATTTAGTTTCGCCCAAAAATTGTAGAAATCTCTCCTTACCCTTAGCTAAAGTACTCCATACGTACTCTATTGGTATGTATAACCTAAAGACTCCTCCTTCAAGCCCATTTAATCAATAATCAATCAACCATTAATCGATATCCTTTGAACCAATGTAGGAAGAACTTTAAGAAACTTGGATAATGTTTCCCTCGGAAACTTTGAGTTTATATTCAATGAGCGGTCCACAGTATAGCTAAAGAGGCAAAGAGGAGGCGTTTTAGTTTAAAAAAATAAAAATAAAACGCACGTATTTTTCCGTACTCAGCACCCCCAAAAATTGTCTTCTAAAAAGATTCATTTTTATCTTTTTAAATAAAAATGAAAAAAAAAAAAAAAAATTCATTTTTATCTTTTTTGCCGTTTTTCGTTCGTAATTTGAAATTTGTTCACCTTTTCGGTAAAAAATTGCTGTTTTTTGGTCGTAGAGTTTATTTTTTATTTAATTTAATTCGATTATTTATTTATTTTATTTACATATTTATTTTTCGTGTACAACACCTGAAAAAAAAGGTGCTTCTCAATAATGAATCCTGAAAAGGAGTTGTACAAATTAGTACAGATATTTTGTCCAAGATTAAAAAAAAAAAACAGTAGCCTAAATAAAATCGGAGAAATTTTGTAACATTTTTTTCCATGCTCAGCAATCTTTAAAAAAATGGAATATGAGATATTTCGAATTTCCGCCCTTTTTTAGGTCATAGGCCCTACAGGATTTCGCGGCGATAGGATTTTGCATTTCACAGCTTTCAAAAAGAAGTGAGTTGATTCGAATGCAATTCGCTGGATGGTATTGATGGTAGTGCTGTGTGTACACGCCATAAATGTTATATCCTACTACATCAACGCCCATGTAGCCTGTCGTGCAATTTGCATCACTGTGAGTATTTGGCGGTAGGTACCTGAATATCAAAATATACCGCCAACGATCCGCGATGTCTGTTTAACCTCGACGAACTTCTTTGTGAAAACTATCAGACTGTCTTCTCCGCTTCTTCCCAACTGCCTAATCATCGTGCATATGACCTGTTCATTTTCTGTGGAACCGCACGATACATTCGTGGAAAGAAAACTGCCACCACGGCAACTTTCTACAAGGTTCTATAGATATCTACAACCTTAATCAGAATTGTCGAGTATATTGAAACCCCGCCATATATAAAAATTACATCTCAAATCTAAATAAACGTAATTCAACTTGTGAATTACAGCAAAAACTTGAAACTTAGTTTGCTAAGAAAGAATAAAGCTAATAAAAATAACCAATGGTATTCTCAAAAACCTAATTACATACATGTTGTTACCAGTTCCTTTGCATTTAAATGTGGAATTACTACGTTTTCATATAAAATTAAGAAGAATTCACTCACTCGTTGAACCATTTGGATTTCTTGGTCTCTTTCCCGCTCCAGAGAGGATAGTCGATTTTCCAAGTGGTTTCTCTCCGTTCTCACAGATTGCAATTCCTCTTCCAGTTGTTTAATTCGGGACTCTAATCTCTGTTTTTCTTCCCAGCCCAATGTACCCTCGTCTAAATTTGTGAACAGCAACATTTTGATAAATCACATCCTAAATAGTAGGTAATAGCATCACGTAAATGTTTCGAACTGGACTCACCTATTGATTGCTGCAAATCCGCATTGCGTCTTTTGAGAGAGTCCAATTCTTCTTGCAGCCTCTCAATTTTCTTGCGGTTTTTATCAGCCTCAAGAACAGCTGCATCTAAGTCACTCTGAGCGCCTATTAGGAAAATACCAATTGATTACAATAAAAATATAAAAAATTTAAAAAAAACTGATAGTATCAACTAGGATTTTGAGTGGATTTTGTTCAATGACGACAATGTAGAATTCAGTTTGAAAACTACTAAACCGTACAGTCTATTAACTTAACCACGCCAATCATGTGTCAATCGTGTTAATTATAATTATTTATAGTTATTTACTTATATTCATTGATTTTATGTCCATTGCATGAAACTGATGAAAACATTAAAATTAAAATATTAAGGAAATTCCATGAAAGGTTTTAATCATACCAGGAGTTATCATTTTTCTGAAGAATAAAATTAAAAACAAAAAAACTGGAATTCGGTTTAATGAATTAGTAAAGAGATTACCATGCCAATAGGCATTAGGAAATTTTAATGAAAAAATAAGTCAAGGATCCTCTGGAACTTTAGACTCTGGTCTAGAAGTTATCTGATATACCTGGGTAATTTATAATTTTATCATGGAGGTTGTATGGAGAATACCTTTATATTGATGGATTTGCATGTTAATAGTAACTCGAAAGCAAAACTCCTGTGCTGAATCGTGAATTTAGTTCTTCGTCAGATATTTTGTTCAATCTAGATTTAGGTACGTTAATCGATAATACAAATATTAATAACTCAACCGACGCACGTCTTCAACCAGACCACCACTGAGTAGTGACCCTCTGAGTAGATGAACTCTCGGAAGATGACCCACTGATCCGGATATCCTAGCCCTGAAGACAACACCTTTGGTGAATACTGCCAAACGGAGTCAAGCTCCACTAACCACAGCCAATCGGCCGTTTATTTCAGGGTCGTCTAAGTTTGCCCATTCACTCGCAATAGGTGCAATATACGTATTAAAACAGGCTTCATAATTGTACTAAAATCATTCGTGAAAGAGGTCACAATAAATCAATTGACAGAATATATTTTTATGATCGAGCAGCTTGTTTCAGATTACCTCTTAAGTAATTGAAGCACGTGGGTACCTAATCTCTGGAAGAATTTGATAAGGTAGGTTGGCTGGCTTTGATGTGGCTATGATACAATATTTGGAACTACGAGGCGCCTGCCAAGTTATCGAACTTACTGCTAAAGTTCATCTAAGTTTACGAGGCCCCAAGGCTTTGAATCACTAGCACAAATTATGGTGATTCAGAGTAATGAGCTCAACACGCCGATTTAGGACTGCCAGCATGATGGCTGGTAAGTACTTTCAGAAAGTCATGAGGTACACTTACCTACAGAAGGCTTATGATTCAAATCTCAAGATAAATCTACGGCTTCTTACCTATTTTAAACAAGAAATCGTATCTGTATCAAAATCGTATGTGTCCCAAAATAATTTATTAATTTTAGCATCCTCAGATTCTACCTAGTGAGTTGGTACCTATAAGTTCGTTTTATCTAGATAGCTTCGGATAGTTGACATTTGTTGTTATTCAATTAACGTGGAATAGTAATTAAATTATGATAAGTGATATGTACTTTGACGAGATCTATTTGATTTCCAATGAAAAATAAACTAATAAACTCCGCTAACGGTGGGACCGTAACCCATTTATTTTACTACTAGGTACATATCTGTCATAGATTGATCTAGTGCAAAATAAATATATATGCAAAACAACGCAACATTAAATCTTTTATTTCAGGTACATTAACTTGTGAAATCCCTCCCAATAGCAGATAATTTCCACTGTCGAGAGGTTTTTCCATAGTGGAAGTTTTTAAGATCCCACTATAGTTTACTATCGGGAGGTTTTACTGTTCCTCCACCTGTTCATGGAGATCGTAACCTGTCGGTACAGGTGCTACCGGGTTGTGTCCGGAATTCTGCAAGATCAGTATCATTTGAATTGTAGCCAGAAAACACATATAAATTACTCGGGGTTGTAAGCTGTTCTGGGCCAGCTGCTTGAGTACATTTAGATTATTTTGGCTCGACGACCACGCGAGAGAAGAATAAATTGGTATCGGTGTTACTCGCTACATGCTTTTTTGAAAAGACACCTTCCCTATCCTCCGACGATTTCAAATAATAGACCGGTCGAGGTTTTAGAAATCGGTATTTAAATTGTAATAAATGAATTGTTGCAAGTTATCCAAATTCTTTAAATCCAAAATTATTGGAAGATTTTTTTTTTTTTTCTTATCTTTAAGATTATATTCCTTTCTGTTATTTTGAATATGAGAGTTGCCTACGAAGAAACTAGTCTTTTACTTCAAAAGTTGTTGAGATCTTGATTTTTTAATATTTCAACCCTTCTATTTTAAGGGGCTCTATGACCTACTAGGGCACATAATGTGATTTTTGACCCAAGGTAAAACACCCTCGGTCCATCATTTTGGGAGAAAATTCTGGACGGTACGCCGTGTTTAACGGACGGATTTAGTTTTATTCGATTTATGAATTCAACGCATCTTAAAATCTCAAACAACAAATTTTGAAGAGGTCAGCGGGTTATTTATTTATTTATTCTTTATTTATTTATTTTTATTTTTTTCAATTTCAACACTGATAATAATCTTGAAATGAACCCAATAATAGTAATAATAATAATAATAATTTTAAAAGGAACCCAAATTCCACGATTCTGATTAATAAATGAGCGTAGAAATCTTTCGGTCCAGATAAATGTGTAAACAGCCTTATGTTTATTATTTTCAAAAACGAATCGACTAAGAAAAAAATACCCCCCCCCCCCCACCCCTTCCACCTTAAAAATTTCTTAGTTTACATTTCAAGATGCGTATAGAATCCAGAAAAAATAAATAAACTTAAAAAAAAACTGTAAGACGTCCTCCATTTGGCGCTTTTTTTTCGAAACTGCTGGACCAAACTTTATGGAATTTGGCTCATGAATCAGACTTCAGCCGGGGATATTCCAGTACCATCGGCATCATTTTCGATCGACCCTAAAGGGTAGAATTTAAGGATTGGAATATTATAAAATCGAGATCTTGAAAATTTTCTAGATAACAGTAATATTTTTTGGGCGTGATTTATAGATATCACCCCAAAGAATCGAATGAAACTACCCGGACTGCTGTACGTTCATCCGCTTGCTCCCCCTAAGGGCCAGAACATTGGCAGAAAAAAAAAAAAAACATCAACACGGGAGTGAATTGCAACTGGCGAAACATAGCAAAAATCGCCTAGAAAACTTCGACGATCATATCAGCTGACATAATTCCAACGGAATGCTCTCTTCACGAAATTTGATATCATAACTTCTGTCGACTATAGATGGACTCGTGTGACTTGTTGTTGATTTTCAGTTGGCAGGTCAGCTCTTGCTGAATACAGAAGAACAAGTAAAGTATAGGTGCTTTATTTAATTCAATTAATGTCTCCACGGCAGGCGTCTACGCGTATGCAAGTACATTTAGATCATCTATAATAGATTTCGTTTAATGATTATATACAAGTGTTCTGCGTAGAAGGGTTATTCTTTACAAAAATAATAAAACTTTGCGTAATAGTTTGTAGCGTTTTTAGAGTGGATTTACAGTGATTTTCTCGCTGTTCGGCAGGGAACGTCTAGCGTCAAAAGTTTTAAACGCGTCTGTGGGTCTGGGCCGCATCGATGCGCCAACCTCGCTCTGCTTTTTTCTTAAAGACCTAGAAAAACCAGAGCAAACCCCAACGCAATTTCTTTGCCGGGCGCGGGTAAAGGTAAAACCCACTCAAGGTTCATCTCAACACCACTTTGGCCGTCGGCCACGCATCGTCGTACAAAAATAATCGTGTATGACGTAGGCTCTCTTACGGTTTTTCCCTTTAATCAAACTATTTGAAGTATTTCTGATAGAATATGAGCAGTGATCACCAAAATATGGAGTGAATAGAATTTCCACCAGCTACAAGGTTTCTTCCCACACGCTCCCCCGAAAATTACTGAGAATAAAAAGAAAAAATGTATGCTTTATATGTCTAAAACCCAATCACATAACACATAAGTGTATGTATATGGTTAAGTGTAATGTGTCGTCGCAGACACTTAGTTTTAATGTGTCCTGAGGTAGAAATGGGTAAATTAGACGAGGAAAATAAAAACACGAAAGACTTGTCAAATATCACAGGACACCCAGAAATTTACCTTTAAACAATAATAATTGTTTTAAAACATAAAAATAAAGAACGTAAAGTTAGAGCACTTATCGATACAAAGTCAATGAGATCATACATTTTAAAAGACACGGCATTGAATATGGACTATAGTCCCATTTGTAGTGAAGTAATTTCTCATACCGTGTTTGGGTGTATGAGAAATGGGGGTAAGCCTATCCAACACCAAACGTACAAACTCTATCGAAAAGACAGGTAGTTTATATCGATTCGATGTTTTAGATCAAAATATTATTTGTGGCAAAGTTTCGTCGATAAGAAATGGGCTATAGATCGATGAATTGAAATCGATAAATATCAAACTTTCTGATTTTGATATAAATAATGTCACGCCCATAGAAATCTTGTTAGGGCTGATGTAGCAGGCAAGTTACTGACAGGGAAGAAAGCAGAGTTACGCTTTGGACTAGTTGCTCTAGAAACTTGTCTGGGCTGGACTGTATGTAATAGACAAGCCTAAACCTGATTCGGATGAATGTTATGTTTCGACTTTGATTTCATTGCATGTCAATAATGAGGATTTGTTGGAATTATGGAAACATGAAACAATATTTATCACTGAACTATCGGGAAGAAGTCACTGGTGGAACTCCATAGAGCAGCTCAGAAGCACTTCTCTGAATTGGTACGATTGAACGAGAAGGGGAGGTATGAAGAGCCTGCCTTCCTTGGATTGAGGAGCACTACAGGTTATTCACTAACCACAACACCGCTTTCAAAAGGCTTCAAACTTCAATCGCCATGATGAAGAAAGCAACAATGAAAAAAAAATAGGTTTTGAAATTAATGTCGAAAAGTGTAGTAGGTACATACCGAATAAATAATCTATATCTATAAAAGAGGATGTATGTATGTATGTATGTTGCCTATAGACTCCGAAACCGCTCGACAGATTGTAATGAAACTTTCAGGTATTATTAGGCATGATTCAAGGATTGTTCCTGTAAAGTTTGGTGCAAATCCGTTCAAAGGGCTCTGACCCAGAGGGCATAAAAGGGTGCAGTGTCAGGTTTTAGAAATTTATTGTTTACAAAATTAACTACCCAAGCCCAGACCGAAGGAGGAGGAGGAGGGAGGAGGAGGAGGGAGGAGGAGGAGGAGGAGGAGGAGGAGGAGGGAGGAGGATGAGGGAGGGGGAGGAGGAGGAGGGAGGAGGAGGAGGGAGGAGGAGTGAGAGAGGAGGAGGAGGGAGGAGGAGGAGGAGGAGGAGGAGGAGGAAGAGGAGGGAGGAGGAGGAGGGAGGAGGAGGAGGAGGAGGAGGAGGAGAAGGAGGAGGGAGGAGGATGAGGGATGAGATGGAGGAGGAGGAGGAGGAGGAGGGAGGAGGAGGAGGAGTGAGGGAGGAGGAGGAGGAGGAGGAAGGAGGAGGAGGAGGAGGAGGGAGGAAGATGAGGGAGGAGGAGGAGGAGGAGGAAGAGGAGGAGTGAGAGAGGAGGAGAATGAGGAGGAGGGAGGAGGATGAGGGAGGTAGAGGAGGGAGGAAGAGTAGGGAGGAGGAGGAGGAGTGAGGAGGAGGAGGAGTGAGGGAGGAGGAGGAGGAAGATGAGGGAGGAGGAGTGAGAGAGGAGGAGGATGAGGAGGAGGGAGAAACCAAAGGCAGAAACCAAAGGCTAAGCTTCCGTCCATCCAATCACCTCTTAATAACAGTTTAAAATTACGATCAATAAACAAATTTAATTTGGGCGCAGCAACGCGCGCGGGGGGAACGCTAGTCCTAAATAATAATTGAATAAATAATCCAATTGAGGTGAATTTTGAATACCAGATTCATTTAGTGAATCAGACATCTACGTTGAGAACATTTAGCTTCATAACATCATAAAGCTTGAAAAGAAAAAACGCGGCAAATTATTACACAAAGGTTTAGTATTTCTGTATCAGATAGCCCTTCTATTCAAATTATTGGTATATAAATATTACTAAGCCTCGTATATAGTAATTATCGCAACTTGGCGCAACGTGCCTACCAGAAGGGTTCACACCTTTACAGCTCCAGGACCCCATAATTTTACTGTTTATAGTAAATATCAAGGAAAAACAATTAAATAAAAAATGTCTAAACTAAAAATAATCATTAGAATATAATTACTATTAGATTCCGAGAGATCGCGCATTTTACATTTTTAGTTTGATTTTTATGAAATTTTCTGGAAATGTGACGGATAAGCAAAGTTCCTGTCGCCCTAAAATAATAGTTTTCACTGCGCTTCCGCAAACTTTTAACCCATCATCCGTCATTTTCTTGATGCATATTCGTCTGATTTCGTTCAAATTCGGAGGGCAGTTGCAAAATTTGAAAGCATCATATGAGCTTCATCACCAACGTATCATTGTCAGTTGCTGCGCATACGTGAACCTCAAATCCAAAAGCATGTAACAAGCATGACTTCTACAGTTTTCATCCGATTTTGAAGAAATTTTGACGGATTGAATGGTTCATCTTTCTAGGATGTTTAGAACATTTCAATGATCTATACATTTATGTTACGGATACGTAGATACTGTGTGCCACACTAACTTGGTAAACGTTTTATTGTTGTTTTCATTAGATTTGAATAATTCAAGTACTTAGATTGAATAATAGTTAGAGTAGAGATTGTGAAACAAATTGATCCGTGGATTAATGTAATTAATTTATCAATCATACACTTAATTCCAATAATTCATTGACAGGTATTGAAAATAAAAAAGAATCACACAAGGTTAAAATCACGATGTTTGTGTTGACTATCGTAAATTACCTAGTCATTTGTCATGTTTATGTTGAATTAAAAAATACCGAAGTGTTAATCTTTATCACAATATCACAGTGGAGTGGTTATGTATACATTTATTTGTACTCTAACTCCAACCGATAATTGCGACGCAGCCACTTGACCTATTTCATTGGAAGGATCGAGATAATAGCGTGCCTAACTTGCCTTACTATTAGACGGAAATGAACAATGAAATATCTCTCGCAAATAGCTAAAACTCGACATAAATAGAACCACGCCAAGGGAAACCGTATGAGATTCCATCGGCTTTGCCAGGTAGATAATTAGAATACAAAAGTCTGATTTTTTTATCTTCATTTTCTCGAACCTCTCGCGTTGCTAATGAGTCGCAAATTTCGCTCACGGCCAAGTTCTCCGGGTTATAACGACGTCCGAAGGCCTCCCAATAGGAAATCTGGGAATCTATCCATCTTTCTGAGATGTGTTACTGTGCAATTACCTTACTACTTCATCACAATATTTTAAGTTATAATGACATAACTTAATTTAGTATTATAAGTGAATTCATTAGTTAAGCAGTAGGAACTATTAAACTTAGCGCTAATAAAGAAAAAGTGGAGACAGTGAATTAAATATGAGTATAAATGGTCAAAATCGGTTAATTAGTCGATGAGAAACATTTCTTTATTTTGACAGTTCGAATTATAACAAGACTTTACAAAAAATGACTTCCTGTCCCTGGTAACGTTGAATTCGATTTTTTATTACCTACGAAAATAAAACGATAAGTTGTTGTGAATTTTCGTCTTTCTGAAGAAGCCCCAGTTCCTGGGGAGAAACGTTGGAGATAAATAAAAACAAATCAAAATGGACAGAGGAGGACAGTAAAGCCTTTTTTGTAAAGTCTTGTTAAAGATTTTACATTTGTACATGCGCATTGTGAAATCATTTGTGAAGTGATTAGGGACTGCCTAAGCGTAATCCGTATATGCCCAGAAAATGTCATCAAAAATTTACCAAACAGACAGAAACGAAACTAAAGTTGTTCTAAAACATAAAATACGAGTGAAAATTTGGATTTTAGAGAGAAAAAAATTGTCATCTCCCGAAAGTGAATATAATGCTTCCGCTAAGTTATTCTTACAATGTATTTCGTGTTCATTTGTTTTTTTTACATTCTGTATGAATAAATTTCTTCTCTCTCTCTCTCTCTCTCTCTCTCTCTCTCTCTCTCTCTCTCTCTCTCTCTCTCTCTCTCCCTCTCTCTCTCTCTCTCTCTCTCTCTCTCTCTCTCTCTCTCTCTCTCTCTCTCTCTCTCTCTCTCTCTCTCTCTCTCTCTCTCTCTCTCTCTCTCTCTCTCTCTCTCTCTCTCTCTCTCTCTCTCTCTCTCTCTCTCTATCTATCTATCTATCTATCTCTCTCTAAAGAGGTTATCGAACAATAAATTCAGAAACGTAGAACTCAAATAGCCAGCTCTGTTTTTATCAATGACTCCTCTTCATACATTTTAAAACTTAGTTTCTTGGTACGAATTTCGCTGACTACTTTATTAATAACGTGTCTAATCGGAATGATACACCTCCTCCGAGTTACAGAAAAAAGATCCACAGCTAATTAGGTAAGCCACCTTTGCCAAGAGCAGTATTTAGTTGCAACCACTTTTAAATCGTTTCGCAGAGAGCGTGAAACTCAGAATAGACTGGGAGATTTTATAGAAAGCAAAGATCTGAAAGCACTGTAAAAAACTTTTTCGCCAGTAAGCCACGGGAATTTGGCTTACATGCTTTGATGAACGCCCATTATCAAATTTGAATATAAAAACATGTAATGTGAGGCTTCACACACATTCCCACCATGTAGACATTTCTCTGTTTTTCCAACATTTGGTGCTTTCCCTTTTCTAAAACCACGACAATATTCGTGAACGATTTCTTAGTTCACCGTATATACCCGTTTCTTATAGCGCCCACACAGTACATAGTGGTGCATAAGTACGTGTGTATCAGGGAACAGCGCCAGCAGTTAACACTTGCATTACTTAATAACTCCCAGTAATAATAGATCCTTCATCGAATCGTGAGGTGTATGCATCAGGGTCCATTTTCAGTCTGTCCTAATTTAGGTTGGTAGCTCACTTTTTTAAATGCTCAATGGTTATTACTCAGTTAATCGCGATAAAATTTATAGGACATCATTCAAAAACTTACACACAAATTACTCCCCGTTTTCAATAAAATCGAAAAGATGGATCATAAAAACGTTTGCGCATGCTCACAAACTAGTATAGATCCGGCTATCAGGAAATTTTAAAATCAAAATCGGACTAAAACTTAGGAGGTATAGTTTTGGCCTTGTCAAGGAATTGTCACAGACACACGTACATGCGAACCGACGTCCGAACACGGAAGCAAAATTGGTCAGCAACCTATGAAACGCAAAAAGCAAGTTGAGATTTTCATTTGGGAGGGTGAAAATAGATGGTGTTCACGTTGAATGAGCTATCCTATATAGCAAATAATTATGATAATTATTGTATTGCGTCAGCACGAAATATAATTTACATGATTCTCATAACATCGTATTAATACTGAATTCGTAGAGAAATAATCTTAATACTCACGCTCCAAACTCGCAGCTTTCGCCAGCAGCTCTTCTTGCAGCTTTATAACTTTTTCGACCAAGTTTTCTTCAGTCTTAGTATCAGTCTCATCATCCTCCATCTCCTCCTCCTCATCTTCATCACATTCGTCTTCTTCCAGTTTACCGTTGCTGTCGTTCGCTGATTCAACATTCACAAATGTTATCTCGCTCTCCGTGAATGTGTCTTCAGCTCCAGTCCTGTAAATCACAGAACCAAAATAATAGTAGTAATAGTCAAGTATAAATAATGAAGTTGCATTTCTTGAAGGAACGCCACTTAGTTTGGATATAAGAAAAGGAACTTGGAAAAAGGTTAATTTATATAAACTTAATTCTCAAATCTTGGGAGTCCAAGAATATTCGTCAATCGAATCTCTCTTCTATACCAGACTTTATATGTCGGGCCCGACCTATGTATCTTTTAGTTTCCACAAATGAACAAGCCCAGAGGATGAGGGGAGAGCCAAGAACAGGTGCAGGAATCTTCAGACCTTCAGAGAGGGAGTAACCCTATATAATTACAGCTTACTACAGCTCAACTGCTATTCCAATAATTCTTTCTGGTCTACCACTCTCAATCATCAAGTGTCTTCTCTCGTCAAACCTCTATCTCCAGTTAGTGTTTATTTTCCATTTGTCAGTGTTACATATCCGATTTCTTTTCATTCTTGAGTTTATAGTTCCACTTTAGTTCTTGTTTATCATTTTATCATACTACGGTTCTTTGCTGCCTGGTGACAAGGTTGTAGCTATAGGCCTTCGCGGCCTGGCTGCTTAGTGCTACGGGTTAATGAAGTCTGGAAATTAGATACGAGGGAGCGGTTCACAAATAAATCCTGCCATGTTGGCTTTAATGTCAATTTAGTGTTTCATTATTTCAGATGACAAATCCACTCTCACTATCGTTCCTTTGAAGTCAAGTAACATTTTCAATTTAATCATCACACGCAGCCACGTTACACCTATGCCTAATAGTTTCTAATATAAACTATCACATTTCCATCAAGAAGTTTTTTATATTTGATCCTTTCATCATGATTCCTTTTACTGCATGAGCTAATACAAAATTTCCATTCAGTATATACCTCGATCATGTACAGTTGATAGATACCTCAACGAAAAACGCTAAAAATTATTTCTGAAAGGTCGGGGGGGTAGTAGGGACCCCTCTTCGTAGACCACTGAGCTACACTATGGACAATCACACTTTTGCTCTTTTTAAAACTTCAGGAATCCATGGAGGAGCTTATTTCAGAAACAAAGAGTCTCCTGGGCATTGTTTAGTACTACTGTACTGAATTTTTGACCAACTTTGATTTTTTCTACACATCGACATTGCCCTACTGAAACGGAAATAAATTACACCGTAAAATTAAAATGTAATAACCCGTTAAAAAGGGCGTGAGAAACTTTCTATCTCCCGGATGTCAAACCAATGTTGTTTTTGAGCAGACCTGATGTATAACCTGTGAGTTCACACAGAAAATGTTGAAAACTATCGAGAATTTGACTTATTGAAAATTATCCATTCGTTCTTCTGTTCCAAAAAAATACTTTCTCTTTTGAGAGGCACTCCTCGAGGAAAACTGTAAGAAACTCAGCTTTGCAACGGTGTGGCCAAAATAGTTTTACCTTTACGATTTTGGGTAAACATTCTGTTCACAGGTTAAAACGTGAAAATATGAAAAAATCTAGGGTTTCCCAGAAAAATTATCCTTCACGAAATTATGAGTTTTGTGTTGATTTCTAAGTAATTTTGCACGCCTCACTCAGAACGGTTATACCGGAACGTTCGCTTCGGCAGGACTATGTAGAAATATTTGTGATTGCTTGTGAGGGAAAACCTAGCTGAATCAATTAGTACCTCTGGCAGGTCTTCCGGCTTCGTAATAACAAAGTTTAATCCATGACAACAAGTTTTTGTTCATTATTAATGCTAGATTTTGTGTGTTTTTATAGATTTTTACAATATGTATGTGATCTTGGGAACAGTAGGAAACTTGCACAATATTGATGTTTGCTCCAAATGTTCATTCGTGATTCTATCTTTTCCCGCGATTTAAGCTTGGATGTCTGTTTGTTTTCAACAGTCTCCACTCTTATGATTTCAGGCGAATAAATACAAAAAGGTAGGTACATTTCAGCCAGGACCAGTCGTGTGAAGGGCCTAGTAGAAAATTGAATCTAATTTTAAGAGAGTGACCTTCACAGTGTGGAGTTGGCGCTCGGCCACCAGCTGTCGTTGTACAGGCTGGGCCCTTAGACACTATAGATCAGATGACAGGCCTAAAGAGTTGTTGTAGTCACAGTTCGACGACTCAGATGAACCTTAGATACGGGTTCCTATAAAAACAAAAAGGCTCAATCTCCCGATAACAAGACCGTCAACTTCTTTACGAGGGAAACAGCGCTCTGTATGTGCATAGATAGTATGTACGCACCAATCTATGTCAAAACAGCAACGCTGTCCAGTACATTTTGATGAATAGTAATCAGCACGCTAACTTGTCAAAGAACTATAATATTTATGTTACATGTAATGAAGATCTAAACGAAAAATTGTAATGAGTGGCATTATTATAATTTCTCATTTTGAAACACTTAGCATCTTTTGCCCACCTACTCCATTGCGACTACCCGTGCAGTGATCTTTCAAGCTCAGTGGAATATTTAAGAAAGCTCCAATCATGCAACATGACCAGATGAACGAATTTGCATTGTTGATCTCATATTTGTTAAATTGTTTTGTACTAGGCAGGGACGGATTAAAGGGGGGGGGGGGGTTCAAGGTGTTTCTTATCAATAAATATTTAAATGATAATACAATTTCTGATGTTTTAAAAAAATCAATAAAAAATGGTTGATGAACTTCTCCTGCAACCCGTGTTTCATTATTTGTAAACAGCGGTGTTGACATTAACTCATCATCACTCAGCCGAACAACATGAACTTCCCTTGCAGGGAATCCGCAAATAGATGTAGTTGGATAAATTGGCGTACCAAGATCCTTTATTCTTTAAATAACTCGGAAAACATTGGTTAACAAATATCAAGTGGCATTTTTTGTTGTAGATTCGACCGTATATAAAAAATCGAAAAAAACTTTCTAGCCATAAACGGCAATGTGCTTCTTATCAATAAATATTTGAATGATAATACAATTTCTGATGTTTAAAAAAAATCAATATCAATAAAAAATGGTTGATGAACTTCTCCTGCAACCCGTGTTTCATTATTTGTAAACAGCGGTGTTGACATTAACTCGTCATCAATCAGGCGAACAACATCAACTTCCCTTGCAGGAAATCCGCAAATAGATGTAGTTGGATAAATTGGCGTATCAAGATCCTTTATTCGCAGTTCCTTTGTCAGAAAACACGCGTAAAACTATGAGTTGATTTTCACCACGAGGGTCATCGCCGTTGTCACGTGGTAGATTTAGATTTCTCTTCGCTAGAGACCTCATCCGAATTTCCGTCTCGTATCTCCGAGGGTTATATCCGTGCGGGAAGGGAAGCCGACTTATTTCTAACTTGTTCACTCGTCTTCGCGTGAAAATAGAAAAAAAATCAGATTTGTTTCCCCGTTCCGACTGTTTTCTGACGCACTTCAGATTCTCGGAGCCGTCCTAATCAAGTTCGGGGGGCTAGAAACGGATCGGGAGAGGTCTTGAAAAAAATGAACGCCATAACTCATCTCAAGTTTGCCGACTATTTTTAAAACGTCGTGTTTTGGGGGGAATCAGCGAACGGATATGTCACTGTTTTGAAGCGCACACTTCAATTTCCTCGCTAAATCCCCTACTAACTAGAGGTAGATGTTCCAGAAATATCTGATGATGAACCATTGATGAGAAATCGATATGAAAAGTTCTCCAATTCGCTTAGGCCTGCAAGTCTAAAGCCCAAGGCCATGGTTTGCATAATGCATATGCCATTTAATGAGACTTCGTTCGTACCTACTAGTTCACTGCCGTACTAACAATAGATCCCGTATCTGCATTTTTCGCCATATTAAGTTAATGGCACCTACCCCACCGTTCCGGGAGGTGGTTTCTTTCGATTTTGCTAGCTTGAAGTCGGATCTCAACGGGAAATGCCTCATAAACGGCTTACAATTATCGCATTAGCTACGTTTTGGTTCGATTTACTAATTAAAATCCCGTAACTGGCCTTTTCTAGAAAAAAAAAACCCGCATCTGGGCGTCAGATACGATTATTTTCTTAGTATTTAAGTACATACAAATTGCGATACTCTTGAAAGTACGGATAAGAATTTATTTCTTAGTATTTTAGGACTCGTGGCGTCTAATACGATCTCGGAATCAGTGGCAGATACAGTGGTATTGTTTCTTGTCAGATCAGATACGGTTTTTGGAGGTGGACAACCACGATTATTTCTCCTAGTATCCTGCATATACAAGAAAATAATTTTTTCTTCGCTACGTAGAGCAGCTGATTTTGTATTAGAAAAAACGTATTAATCTTATTACAAAACGGAAACTTGTATGAGCAAGTCGCCTAGTACATATGTTCTATACCTTTTTTTGCAATTTCCTGGCCAAAATAATGTTTTTCCCGCCACACCACGCGATTCAGCGGGAAATTTTCTTTGGAATGAGTGTTTTTGGAGCTCGGGACAACGTAAAATAGAGCTAATATCAGGAAATTTCGGCTCAAAACCTTGGGACGCATTTTCCCAAAAGTATGGTTTGGTGAGTTACGGGATCCATTCTTAGTACGGCAGAACAGAAAAACCATGTTTCGGGTTAGTCTGCAGCTAAATGGCAGAAAAGTCGTGATCTTACTTTATAGGTACGTTTCGTAAACTCTTCCTTGCCAGTAGCAGGATGATTTTGGTTTATTACTTTGATTAATAAACCTGTTTAATTGATCAAAAAAGGAACATTCCAAAACCTTTGGGATAAAAGAGTGATTTATTCGGCTGATTATAATAGCCATTATTTCTATGAATTTAATGACTCCGCCCTGTCTGCGTGCCTGTCTGATTCTCTGTGCTTATGGAACCGTTTTTCGACTCATCACGAGAAATCGTTTTTGATGGGACAGTTGGTTCATTATTTTTGATAATAAAGCTTTGAAATCGACCAAGGTTTCAGTTGTCATTGCATTTTTATTTTCTTTCAATAGGTGCCTACGTCCACGTTCTTACATAAATATCTTAATTTAGATGACGTACCATAGACTCCGTTTAATAGTTACATATCTACAGACCAACGATCTGTGTTGACTAATCTGTTACAGAACTAATAATATTTTGTGCAATTATTTGAAGCGTTTTGGTTTCTACTAATCTTGAAACCAACAAATTTGGATTCGGGAAGGGGTTTTAAAAATGTCTTCTTCTTTCTTCTTCTGCTTTCCCAAGGACTTTCCACTCTTCAGGACCAGTATAAATGCGCCAAAGGCACATCTACGGGGACCAAACCGATGAACGTACAGCATACTGGGCGAAGTAATTCAATCCATATAAATAATGGCTATTAAAATCACCGAAAAAAGCAACCTTTTATTCCGAAAGTATTGGAGGTTTCTATTTTATTTTACTGTATATTACTATTTGTTGGTGTCATTATTATTATTTATTTGTATTTATTTATTTATTCATTTTTTTAAATTATTATTATCATTTTTTTTGGACCCCTTAGGGTATGAATGCATTCATTACTTACCAATATGTTCCTTTTTTCCTTGTTTTATTTCTAGTAGTTTTACTTATCTCAAACAAAAACCAACAAAGTTTATGGTTTCTTGGTCGATTACAAAAGTTCCTTATTGAAAATAATAAACCAAAATTGAAAAGTTTTTGTGTGTAGACAGTATGGAACTTGGAGAGTGGTGGGGGATTCTATCATGTTTATAGCTTCCAAGCAAAGGCAATTACACTTGGTAGGAGAGAAATTAGGCAAAAGGATTGAGTAAGAAATAACTTGCAAAACAGAAGTATATATACCTAAGTTTTCCTCTACACATTTGGGATTTGTCATATTTCCTCCCCAATAAACTTGTTGATGACACCCCATCGCTATAATAAAATAGCTATTTCGCCACCCGTGTGACCTAGTTGGGCAATTACGACGCGGCCAAAGCGATCCGATGCCAATATGGGGGGTCAAATACAGCCGTATAATACGCACCGGTGTCATAACAAACTCTTCCCAGCTCACCGCTAACCTTCGGGTCTTTCAGATCCGCGCAGCGCTTTGGAAATAAAGAAGATGACTGAAAATCCACGAGGAAACGGAGGGTCGGCCTCAGTCCAGAAATCCCTTTTTCTACATTTCGAGGCCAATGGCGAGACCAAATTAACCGTCGCCTTGATTGATTCCACGAATCCGAAAACGGAGAAGTTTCATGGGTTTTTTAAATAGAATCTTAAGAGTTCAGGGCAAAATAGAAAAAAAATTGCAATCGGGCGGCATGATCGCAGCATGATGAACGAATTTTCGTAAATAATCGTCTTATATTATGTTAAATTGTTTTGAAATTTGAGCTCATTCAATATAAATAAATTGATAAATATCAATTTCATTGCGAAAAAAATCAACCCAAATAATATTCTGCGATTCAAAAAAGAATTCGTATTACTAGATTTTTGCAGTTTTTATCGATTTTTCAGAAAATAGGAATGAAATTCAAGTAAATTTTTCATCATAATTTTATGCATGAATTTTTAATGTTCTAGTTTATGGTTTTTAATCTTCTTCTGACTTAAACTCTGTTAAGAATGTAAACTTAACGATTTCACATGTTTATTAGTTTACTGATTTTTTTTTAGTCTATAGTTTTTAAACAATTTAAAGTGATCAAAAAGTGCTAGCCAACTGGATCAATGTAATGTTGAAAGATTACAGGGGCAACAAGGCAAAGATGATTATGGTGATACAGAGGAGACCACGAAACTAGGAAAACGAAGGAGAGCAGCAACTCACCGGGATAGGGAACGAAAGAAACTCCTCAAACGAGACATTGAGCAATGCCAAGCAAATCTCTTAGACGTTGACATATTACAGATGGAATATGAACAGTGGAGAGCTGACTGGAATGCTTGGGGGTCAAACCCTCACAATATTGGTGACAAGCCCTACAAGACAGCCACTGCTAAAGTGGATAGTCTGGTAAATGGGGTGTGGAGTAATCTGCTTAGGAGCTATGCTAATGTCAAGGAGGAACTGTGTGTTTTGCGACAGCGCAATATTGATATAGGAACACTCACACAATCCATAGAGCATCTGGAAAGCACAATGGCTGGGGCCAGAGCCAGATCCGATTCTATTGGCACAGCAAGCTCTGCTGAGAGCGAGTCAGGACTGCTAACATCATACATTGGAGCTCTTAAGGACACAATGCTGGAGGGCTTCCGGAGTGTTGAAGCACAGCTCAGCACTGTTGACAGGAAGGCAGAGGCATGTGCCTCCAAAGTGGACAAGCTGGAAAGAGATGGATTAAAAGCCCTATCCAACAAGATGGAACTGATTAAGAGGCGGGTGCTCAGAAATGAGAGCAGTGAACAGCCACCAGTAAGTCTATTCGAAGGGAGGTCACAGAGGGAAACGGTAGAACCTCCAGTTCCTAAGGTGAGACTACAGGCGAGAGACCAAAGGGAAACACCCAAGCCAGTTCCCCAATTCAAACACCCTTGGGCCCCATCAACCACTGAGGATGAGGAGCAACGGGAGGGAGAAAACACTGCAGGCGAATCGAGTGCAGGGTGGATGGAAGCCACACGCAGGCGGAAGAGGAAAACCACCAAGAGAGAGAGGAACCTCCTCAAGGAAAATTCCACCAGAAATAAAGTGGACGTAGCCATAGAAAAGGCAAAGAGAAGGCTTGACGCGCCTCAAACCACCCTGATTGTGCAGGCACATAAAGAAGCACCCTCGGTGGGCCAAGAAATGGAGGTTTCGGCCCCAAATATTTCTTACAGGGATGCCCTATGCTCCCCCGATTCAGTGAGGCGCAGAATGAGGAAAGAGATTGACCTCCGCAGTATGGGCATGGCGGTAACACAAGTGTTTCCAGCAGGCAAACATGCCTTGAAGGTAGCAGCTGCCACGCCTGAGGAGAGGATCAAACTGGCAAATGCACTAACGGACAAGGGCTTCGAGGTGAGAAAGGAAAGGCAGCCAGATAGGCCTATTCTGATGAAGATCCATGGTATAGACAGGGATATAACTAAGGGGGACCTACCTGGATATGTATGGGACCAAAATAAATGGGTACGGGATAACTATAGCAAAGAGGATTGGGAGAAACAGTTCAAGCCATCCTTCCCGACTGGGCGAAGAACAAGGGCTGATGGCTCACCTATTGAGGACTGCATATGGGTCACCCAGGTCAGTGAAGCACTGCGCAAGGCATTATTGGAGCACCGAATTCTCTACATTGGCATGGACAGATGACGAGTTGCGGACTTTGTGGAAGTAACTAGGTGTTACAAATACCAGGGATTTGGGCACAATGCAAAGTCAAACAAATGTCATGAGCTTGAAGAGGCCTGTGCGAGGTGTGCAGACAGTCATGGCACACAAGAGTGCCTCTTCAAAGGGATCCAGCCACCAGAGCCAAGGAAGTGCATAAACTGCAAGAGAGCTAACCTCCAACATGACCATCCTGTGGATAGCGAGCGGTGCCCAGTATATAAACGAGCTTTAAAGAGATTTATTGATAGGGTGAACCCAAAACTGTAAGATATGGCTTTCGAATCTCAAAACTCAGAATTTGAAGTGGATCTCATCATGTCTTCATCAACATATGAGACTGTAAGTGACCAAATAGTAAGGATCAATCTGGGATACATTCATGCGGTGGAGAACCCTAATTGCCCTGTATATAGGCGGGCTCTCAAAAGGTACATCAGGAGAGTCAACCCACTCATGGATGTTCAAAAAGCTTCGGAGGCAGCTGGCAATAGATCCATACAATGATAAGAATCCTACAAGGAAACCTCCATAGGAGCTCAACAGCCCAAAACCTACTTCATCAATTGGTACAGGAAAAAAGAACAGACATTGTGATAGTAAGCGAGCAGCACCACAATCACACTAACCATAAATGGTACGCGGACGACCTTGGAACTGCTGCCATATGGTCAGTGACACAAGGGCACATAGAAGACCAGGGAAGTGGTGAAGGATATGTATGGCTAAGAACTGGGGGAGTTACCTATTTCAGCTGCTACTTCACACCAAATGAGTCCATTCGTAACTTTGAAAGAAAGTTGTGGAGCCTTGAAGATGCTATTCAAATAGTGAGTGGGGACAAAATAGTGGCAGGGGATTTCAATGCAAGGGCTCTAGAATGGGGCATGCCTGACCCTGACCGTAGAGGGAGGCTCATTCTGGAAATGGCAGCAAGAACAGGGTTAATACTATTCAATGAAGGCAACACACCCACTTTCCATCGTCTGGGACAAAGGGGGACAATACCAGATATCTCCTTTGCATCAGAAACCACTGCCAGGAAAATTCGCAATTGGCAAGTTATCGAAGATTATACAGGGAGTGATCACCAGTATATATCGTTTGAATTTCTACCAGTGAACCAGCAGATAAACAACCAAATAAATAATAGCAGGAAAGATGTAGGATGGAGCTTGGCTAGATTAGACCGTGCTGCAATGGTAGTTGTTTTACTGGAAGGAGATCGACTACTAGCTGACAAAGAACAGAATAATGAGCATACTGCAAATGCTGAGGAAGTAGTAAGCCAAACAATGCAGATCCTCACAAAAGCCTGCGATGCATCGATGCCAAAAAAAATCTTGACATCTGCTAAGCCCCCAGTCTACTGGTGGAATGAAGAAATTGCAAAACTCAGAAGGACATGTAATCAACTGAGACGTAGTGCCCAGAGAAGCAGAAGAAGAGCAAATTGGCCGCAGATTCAATCAGAATACACTGAGGCCAGAAATCGACTTCGCCATGCAATAAATAGAAGTAAAGCAGACTGCTGGCAGAAAATCATTGAGGAAGTAAATATTGATACATGGGGTCGAGGGTATAAGATCGTGACCGGAAAACTCCAGGTATCATGTGGACGGGTACCAATGAGTGAAGAAAGAATGGATCTCATTGTTGATGAGCTCTTCCCAACACACCCTCCCAGGAACACTAATTATGCCTCAGAGGATGTAATAGATTCCCTCTTATTCTCTGAAAACGAATTAAAGAAAGCGATTGGAGCTTTAAAAAACAAGAAAACACCAGGAACAGATCACATACCCTCAGAGGTGTTAAAAATAGCAACAGAAGTCTGTCCAAGGCTACTATTACGAATGAACAATTCATGCCTTAGAGAAGGGATCTTTAGCAATAGATGGAAAAAAGCTCGCCTGGTGCTTTTAGACAAAGGAAAGGGTGATCCAAACTCTCCATCCTCTTAGAGGCCTCTTTGTATGTTGGATACTGCTGGAAAAGGTTATGAGAAGCTTCTCCTGCTTCGCTTGATGCCTGCAATAGCGGCGTCAGGAGACTTATCCCCCAGACAGTATGGATTCCGAAAGGGTCGGTCCACTGCTCATGCACTGGCAGATGTAGTGAACACTTTGAAAAAAACACAGGATGGTAGTAGATACACTAGGAATCTGGGAAATGCTAGTGACCCTGGATGTGAAAAATGCCTTCAATTCTGCAAGATGGACTGATATATTAGAGTCTCTGGATACCACCTTTAAAATACCAAGATACTTACTAGCAGTTATGGACAGCTATCTTAAAAACCGAAAATTGGTTTATGAGACGGCTCAGGGGAAAGGGAGAAAGAAATCACCGCAGGAGCAGCCCAGGGTTCAGTTCTGGGCCCACAACTATGGAACGCGTCATACGATAGTGTTCTACGATTGGAAATGCCAGAAGACTGCTATCTTGTCGGATATGCGGATGATGTTGCGGCAGTTATCCTGGCTAGAACCACGGAATTGGCACAGAATAAACTGAATCAAGTAATGGTAAAAATCACTAGATGGATGGATGGATGGATGGACCATATGTTGACATTAGCAGCAGCTAAAACCGAAGTAGTTGTGTTCACTCGAAAACGGATCCCTACCATAATCCCAATACAAATAGGGAGCACAGAAGTCACCAGCAAACCAACAGTAAACTACCTGGGAATCACATTAGATACTAAAATTACATTCTGGGAGCAAATAAAGAAATCAGCAGACAAGGCGTCAAAGAAAACAACTGCTCTTAGTCATCTCATGAGAAATATCAACGGGCCAAGGCCATGTAAGCGTCGTCTGATGATGACCGTTGTACAATCAATACTTTTGTACGGTGCGGAGATATGGGCAGATGCTCTAAACATTGCCTACTATCGCAAGAGAATTATTGCAGTTCAACGAAGAGGAGCGCTGAGGATTGCATGTGCCTACAGAACAGTGTCAGAGCCAGCCATACTCGTACTTACAAGCAGCATCCCAATCCATCTATTGGCTGCAGAACGCAAACGAATCTTTGATAGAAGAGAGGAAGGAGAAAGAGCTCATTTAGCCGCTGAAGAGAGAGAATATACAATGGCAAGATGGCAGGAAATGTGGACTGTAGAGCAGAGAGGGAGATGGACAGCACGCTTGATTCCTCAGATCAAGGTATGGCTAGATAGAAAACATGGAGAAGTAAACTTTTTCCTGACTCAGTTCCTTTCTGGTCATGGGCTGTTTTACGCATATCTCTATAAAATGGGAAAAGTAGAGTCCCCAATATGTCCATACTGCCAGGAAATGGACGATGATGTGCTCCATACTTTCTTTGTATGCAAGCGATGGGCAACAGAAAGAAGAAGGCTGCAGGATGCTCTGGAATTACCATCTCAAGACGTGACACCGGAGGTGGTAGTATCCAAAATGATTGAACGAGAGCAAAAATGGAATTTTGTAGCTGTATACGTTGAGGACATCCTTCAAACAAAGATCATCTTGGAACGGGAGAGATAGAGGAGGGAGCACACGGAACGACAGAACTGAAGATATTTCTCAAGGACTCGGCCTGAAGTAATGTGTTAAACAGTTCCAGGCTGAGTTCCAACGTGGGAAAAGGAAGGTGAGGTTTTAGTGTGTTTGAATCATACATAACCCGGAGTGCGGTCCCTCTTGGGTATCTTACGAGATCCGATTACCACCTTAGGATCTTAAAGATTTCCTCACCTGCCTACGTAAAAAAAAAAAAAAAGAAAAAAAAAAAAGCCCCCTGGACCCCCGGTTACCTCTATTTACATACTTCGGACGAAATTATTGAAACACAGAATGTGTTTGCGTTGTCGCGCAACCAAGTGACAACCAAACAAGCGTCATTGTTTACTATTCATTTATAACATCAATTTATATAGTTATAGTATGAAACTACGAAAAACAATACGAAATAAATTCGTGATAAATCAAGAGCTTTCCAACGAATGGTGAACGATTTCTGTGCGATTAAAATGGCGGAAATTCCATTTCCCTACCAACGGCTCGGTTGTACGTGAAAATCATCCGTCACACATTTCGTTCCCATCCCGCGTTCCATTTTCGGCTAGTTAGTCCATGGCTAAAACACATTCTGTGTTAAAAATGTTGAAAGATTGCACTAATTGTTGCACTACTTAATTCGTAAAACAAAGTTCAATTTTACTACTTTACTATCTAGGTGAACATTTTCAATAGAAGTGTTGTGGTGAAAACCACCCCCTCTTGTCAACAGCCCTTTTCAGGGCTACCAAAAAGAGGTAGACACGACACACAAATATTTATAAGACGTCGAGTTATAACTCCGTCAAACAAAATATTTCACCAGAGAGAAAATACGAAATTCTCTCTCAAAAGTGAAATATTAACAAATAACAGACAAGGCGACCTCCCTAAACACTTACTGGGCGAGAGAGGCGCGACAAGTATCTCGAACCAAGTCACCTTGAATGAGAAAACTCAAACAGACAAGCAAACGTCCTCTAAAACTAACAAGGACAGTTCTAGCAAGCCTACTCGCCAATCAGAAACAATGATTACACGAGAGACAATAGGCGAACCAACCAGGAGGCGGCAAGCAACCACCTCTGGTCCAGCAGCCACCCCGGGGATCCCGTCTGAACAACGGACGCAGGGAAACCACCCGAGGACCCCGTCTAAACGACGGACGCAGGGAAGACACCTCAAGGTCCTTGTCTCCGCAACGGACGCTCGTAAGCCACCTCTGGGGACCCCGTCGCAGCGACGGACGCGGGGAAGCCACCCCGGAGGACCAACTCAGCTATCATACTCGCAGATACTGAGAAAACAATGTGCGAGCCAATGAGATTACACAGTTGAATTAATGAAATTAAGCGGACCAATCAGGAGGCGGCAGGAGGCGGCCACCTCCCTATAATTACCCCGCTCGGAGCCCTCCGAAATTCATTCCACTCTCCGCTCTCGACGACTACACTCTGGAGTACGAAGATTCTACACGCTCTACGCTGACGATCCTTCTGCTCCCGAGTTCATCTCAGAACGGCTTCCTACTGCTTTCTACAAGGCATACCTTCTCTCCACACAGATCTCGCATTGGCATCTACGAGTCCAGTGATTATTTATCCTGCTCATTGCCCAACGTAGTTCTTCTGTCAGGACGCCACCCGGTACATCTATTGATATTCTCATTAGATCGTACGCCCGCTGGGACGTTCCGAGACGTGTCGCCCGGGTTTCGTAGCACTAGGCTCGTCACCGACCGCTGGGGCACGCCGATAAATTACTCAGCTCATCCGCTCTAATTTATCGTCCAAGGAAGTCTTTTTCAAGACTACAAGGTAGGACCCTGACATCCGAGCAAAGGAAAGAAGCTCTGTCAAGCGAGTCCACCTTCCAAACCCTCTATCCTATACGTAGAGGTATCGAAAACGAGTTAACAAACTCGGATATTTCGATGGAGCGCCGCCCGTCCTACTTCCTCATGCAAGGGGAGGCGGAACACGGCGCGGCCGGGCCCCTTAGCCCACGCAGCGCTCCCTACCCGCTGCTCGACTCGTCCGCTGTTCCTAGCGACGGCCCAAGGCTCGATCCTCGCGAAGAGATCGCCTTCTCACCTAACGTATTCATGAAGGAAACGTTAGATCAAGCCTCACACACACAAAAGTTCGAGGATACCTTTCAGACCCGCTCTGAAGTCAATCATCATGATTCGACAAAGATTTCCGAATATCCAGGATATTCTACACAAGGCTACCCGGCCGATCCGAGTGTCAAATACACTCCAAATGTGCTAAAAACAAAGGATACTTTTCAGTACCTCAACCAAGCCCAACATATTCCTCCTACAGATATAAATCTTAGGCCGGAATATTACACAACGGCTCAGCACCAAACTGATCGAACCCAGCACCCACTATGCGAGCCCAGTGCTCCACGCGGCTGCGACACGAACTACCCCTCAGTTCCTCCCGCCAAGCAAGCTGACCTTGGCGATTTCGCTCACATTCCTCCACTAGAAGTGTATTTCGAAGATATAACAGGGAAAAAATTCCTTTTTGGCCATTCTGAACAGTTTTGGTTTTGTGTCTGCCTGTCCTTGTGTCCGTGAATCCTCGTGACAATCTTAATTTCCACAGAGTTAAGATGAGGTTCTGAGTTTTTATGGAATCCGCGGGTTCAGCTGTAGACGGTTTCTTATGACTTCCTTTATCAATTCCCTCAAAATAATACTCCACTCTGCGCATGCACAAACGTTAAATTCGTCTAGCATAATTTTCTTATATTCCAATCGTTCAATCTCGCTCAAATTTTGAGAACAGTCGAGAAAGAAAATTTTAATCACCCACATGAATTTCAAGACGAACGTATCAATAATAGTTACTGCGCATGAGTGAATATGAAATCCTTGTAACAAGCATACAGTTTTCATTCGAGTTTAGCGAATTTTCGTTTATGGTGTTTTTTGGGTATGTGCAGGTTAGCTAGAATATGGTTTCCTATAAATCGCATCAGTCAAAAATTAATAGTTTCCACTGCGCACGATCAAACGTAAAATCCATCAAGAGACGTGACATTTTCTCATTGTCGATTCGTCCGATCTCGCTCGGAGGGTAGTTGGGAAATGATGATTTCGCTACCCCATATTGAATTCATCACGATCGTATCATAAGCAGCTGCTGCGCTTGTATGAATCTCAATTCTAGTAACAAGCATGACTTCTACAGTTTTCGTTTGATTTCGACGACATTTTCACGGATAATAATGAATAATTTTAAAATATATAGGTACTATTCAATATTTAAGAATTATTTAAAACATTTCAATGATCTATAGATTAACATTACGAATACGAGAAAGCTATGAGCCACACCCATCTCGCAGACGTTTCTAATGTCTAGTGAAACGTAAATTTTAAATGAACTGCACATAAATTTCAAACATTTAAATCTCAACAAAGCATTGCTGTGTGTTTTCTCATTCGCTCAGCTCAGGTATGGATGTTTATATTCTTGAAATGGATTTGCAAGAATTCGTGAACTATACTTTGTAGGTAATTGTTAGAGTTTTATTCGTATTGTAAACTCTACCTACTAAATTGCTGCTATTTTAACTCTAATAGTAAATATCCTTTTTTAAACGATACTAACGCCTACATAATCTATTTGAAACCTAAGAATATTTGCCTCGCGTTTCCTCAATTTAGAATATCAAGTATATTTAAACCTGAATTAAGTGCTTCCTTCTATCGACTTCACCAGCGGAATTGAGAAGGTCGGGTCGGCAAACCACTTGAGCTCCGTGTAAATAAATACATTCCAACGGGCCACGGAGTTCCCCTATCTCTTTTCGGCTGCAGAAGTTGAAGCTACAGAATTAGAGATCGACCACGGGAGACTTCACAAACAAGAGGTTATTTAAAAGGTAGGGGACCGGCTGTCTTTTCCCTTGGCAACCCATTTACGAAACCTCCGCCGTTCCTAGAACAGATCGGCTCACGGGAACTACCAGAGAATTTTGCGCAGTTAATCTCACGAATTTACTGCTATTTGAAGGTCTCGGTCTTTGAACTCGGTGAATGTGACATCATGCGCGAGCCAAAATGATTTCACTACGAGGAATATTAGCGGTCACTTGATATTTACAAAAATGACCACAAATCTTCATGACTTCGCAAAAACCCACCTTTCCCATCGTTTCTGCTATTTATTAATTAAAAATAGACTTATTTTATTACACGTAAACGAGTAAATAAACTAATTATCATGAGCGTTTCGGGAAAATTGTTGAAGTCGTTTTGTGATAAAAAGAGAAGTCATAACAAAATAATTAATGCGTTGATGGTATCATGATGTAATGATGTTTAGCTTATGATTGGATGTGGCACAATATTTTAGCATGGAACATGCTTTAGCCATGACCTAACTACCCAAAAGCGTTTTGTGTTGCAAGAATCCGACCCCAAAGTACCGGCCATATGATTTTCCCGTAGCTACTTAACTAAGTTCCTAGAGAAACAGTCTGTGGGTTTTAATTACATGTTATAATTTGTTGTATATGTAATTGATATTACAAGATTTTTACAAGAATTATTTAGATTACAGATTACAGATTACATCTGGTTACGAAGACGTTTCAATAGAAAAATACCTCCTAGGATGGGATACTATGGCAGATACTATGGGAGGAGGGGGATACTATGACAAGAATACTACATTTGAAGACGGTTATTGATAATAAAGTTTTATAATTCTCTACAATAAAATTCTGTGAAGACTCGAGTCCTATTTCACATAATCATTGTTATATAAGTGTTATAAGCGTGTTCCACGTTTTCTGAATTTGAGCCGTAGTCTCTAAGCAAAAAGATCTGGGGGTCCACGGGGGTTTAGTGATTATTGAAATTTATAGTAATCTATCGTAAAAACCACAAACGCACATACGTTTTGTGCAAGTGTGTTAGGTAGTTAGTTTTGAAAACTTGTTATATTTGAATAAATCTTTGAATTGATCGACATCCATTTCGATTCAACCCGACAGTGTGTCAGTGGTATCCTCCGTTCGTTGACCTGCAACCTATGAATAGAATGTGTGAAAATAAGCTTTCGGCGACTTCAAGAATGGTTTCGCATCGATTCCTACCTACATTTTCTACCTACTAGTTCCTACCTCTTGAGACCCTCGCTATTGAAATGACATCAAGGTTTTCATGTACAACTAAAATTAAAAGCAATAATTCTAACAATCAGTGATTTTTGTCCTAGACGTTTTGTAAGAAATAGCAATTTTCAGAATTTCGTGACCATCCAATATTTCCATTTACCATTCAAATAGCAACTTGTTATTAGAACTTGTTTTACTCAATACACAAAAAAAAAAAGGGGAATTTTTCGTTTTGTTTCATTTATTTATTAATGCCTAATATAGTTTTTTAAACCTATTTTTGATATTTGAGCTGATTTCAATGCACTGAAACAACTATCGTTCATTTTTATTTCATTTAAACTAATAATATTCTATATTCTATTGGTTCTACTAGCATTCTGGAGGTGTTTTTGAATACTATGATTTTTTATATTCATCTATTATCATTATTATTATATTTCGCAATTCTACCACATTATTATAATTTTTTTAAACCATATGTGTTTCCATTTCAGAACATGAAGTTTGAGTCGATTGTGCATCGTTGGTCAGTTTCATTTTTTTTTTCCTACGAAAAAACAATGAGTAATAGAGTTGGTCCCAATTTTTGTAAATGGGGGGGGGGGGGGGGAGGGTGTCATAGTTATAACCACAAAATCATAAAGCTTTTCAAAATTGTCGGTTCGAACTTTTATTCGAAAATATGTTCTAGACGAGATTCAGGCTGCCTAAAGAGCCATTGCTTCCATTGCTTGTTGCTTTTTTGCTTTTACCGGAGTACCAGCTCACAGCTGGTAATGAAGGTAATGAAGCTGCTAATCTTCTTTCTGAAAAAAGAGCAGAAACCCTGCCGGAGCCCTAGGACCCGACCAATTTTTGGAGCCACCAGAAGCTGTTTGCGAAACGTGGGAAGCTGTTTACGATTGGGAGAGAGAAAAGGGAGTACAATAAAGGCAAAATCTCCCAAGTCTATGACAGGCAAAACTATGTATGACGTTATTGAATAAGAAGGCGATTGATCTAGTTGCCATGTCTACGAAAGACATCAAAATACTCGTAGGCCTACTAACTGGGCATAGCCCACTTCGATACCAAACCAGAAAATTGGGAAACTAGCACCAGATACCTATCCCTTCTGTGGAACGAAAACAGAAGATACCGACCATTTTTCATGTGTGCTCCTGTGATGCACTTGTTCGAATCAGACACAATATTCTTGGAAACGATGTGTTATCTACCAAAAATATTTCCAAGATGGCTTACTATGCCAATGTTCTCCTGTTTGATGATGCGACCTGGGGGCAATCCACAATAGAAATCGATTTGGGTTGGGAGGGCTACTGGATTCAGAACCCAAAATTCTCCTACCATTAGTAAAATAGGGTTTGTAAAAGGTTTATAAAATTATAGAAAGGTTTTACCATAAAAAGTTATTTTATTTATTTTTTTTTTTTTTTTTATTTGTTTAATTATTTTATAAGAATTTTATTCAGAGTTCTTTTCTGGGTGAACGAAACTCCAAACACCCTTCTAATCGTGTTGAAAGTTGATACATAAAGTTGAGGGGGAAAATAGATAAAACTGAAAATCATAAAACAAGTGTGACTGTAAATCAAAACATAATAATTACATTTGGCAACAAGAAAGTGTGTGTATGATAAAATGAAAAATTAAATTGAATTAATAATATAAATAACAACAACAATAACTATAATAAAATCATCATAGAAAAAAATAAATAAATAGGTAAATAAAACTAGGTAATGTAAGAAATTTGGAAATTTCGAAATTAGAACCTCAAATGGGAAGATGGGAAGAAGAGAACAGGGGTGGTGGAGAACAGGGGGAGGGGGTATTGTTTTTCTTTTGTATATTCACTGTATATTACTATTGAAAATTGTCTAAAGGGAAGAAAAGAGAGCTTGTAGGAGAGACGGCACTTCAGGCTACCCTTCAGAATCTAAAATTCGAGATAACTCTCTTTAGTGGGCAATATGCATTTCTTGAAGCATTTCAAAACACCCCGGGAATGTGATGGAAAACATCCGGTTTTAAGTTTTAATTTTCCAAGCCTGAAACTTCATTAGGTGTGTTTGGGAAGAGGATTGTGGAATGAGAAAAATGAATTGCTAACGTCAATGAAAAAAGGAGCGGTATTGAACGTTCTGTCAAGTATTTGTCAAACAATAAAGGGCGATGGCCTCTTTCAACGTTTCCTCGTTGTAAAATCGATAAGGCTATATTTTGCTGGCATGGTCGACAATTTCTGGATGTAGTTTCTTGGCATACTAAACCCCCAAGTATAAAATTCGTCATTTTCTAGTCAGTAGAAGCATACCAACTCTCTCCATAGGAAGTTAATATTAATTACTACACATATTAATGAACTACCTTCAAATTTGCAGCATAGTATATACACTACTTTCCATTGTTCGATCTATTTACAAATCGGGTTGTCCCGAAAGGACAACCTTTCCATGATTGCAGCCGAACTTTGCCGAGAGTGCTCAAGAAAGGAGCCGACCTGCCCCAAGACAGATCATCAGCATAATTGGGCGCCTTATAACTATATATGCGCCTGGATATTACGCAATAAATTGGCTACTGACTGCTGCAGATTTCTGTGGATGATGAAAAGGAAAAGCTCCAGGAGTGTTGCCTTGGAGAATACCGCCATATCACGGATAAGTAATCACTTTCTCTTATGACAAGGGTATACCTTGACGCGAGGGTCATTCCAAATTTTTGCCCGACAGAAAAAATTTAACGCTTTTCTATAATAGTTCATGTACAAACAATCATTGCTCAGTAGAATATAACCTCCTAACTTCCCATCCCACAAAAATCATTCACCACTAGTTGGAAAGTAGAGAATTCGCACCTGACTCCACATTTCAATTGGCCAATCCCCTCCCCCCCTTCACCCTTATGAGAAATCATAAGTACACACTTCGTTACGTATACGAACTAAGTTGTTGTGAATCATTTTTAAAACCAACGTATCCAAGCCGCGAAAATTGTGAAGTGGCACAATGCTCGAGTTAAAGGGACGCAGTCTAAGGGAGCATCGCTCTGCAGAAAGTCTGAGTTCACCATGTATCGAGACACTCAAAATGAAGGAAGAAAGACTCCCATTGCTAGTGCCTAAAGCATCGGTTCAGAGAAACCTAGACTGGAAACGAGAATGGGCAGCCGTGGCTGAACGTCTCAATGAGGGCTTGGCATGAGAAGTGGAGATAGGCAAGTTGATGAAGCCTCCATGGGAGCATTCCATGAAATCTGGAAAAGGCTATTTAAGGGTCGCTGACATGCAAAAACTCAGCATGTAGTCAGCTTAAAACTGGCTTGATACATCTTAATTTCTTTTCCGGAAGGGACCAGGACAGGCAGAGTTGTACTCTGTGCAACTCTGGGTGCAGAGAGGATTCAATTTATTTTCTGAGAGTCTGCACGATTTTGTGCGAGTATCGACGGAAATGGAGTGGGGAGCATGGGCCGTACGACTTGCTTTGAAATGCTTAGGAAGCCCGAGGTAAGCGGAGGAGCAGGATACTGTCATGTCGGGAGGCACGACAGAATCGTTGGGGACTGATTGAAGAGTTCTACTTCTGAGGCTGAGAAAATTATGTGTACAGTATGCTCTACAGGTGTTTATTTTAAATTTTAAATCAAACGCAATAGTTTATTAATAATTTGTCGAAAATCCTAAACTAGAAATTACCAGTGTAAATTAATCAAAAATTGATAGGACTTTGTTACTCATCAAAATGTGAGCAGCCGATCCAATAGACGTTCGTAGGGCCCTACTGTATTAGGTAAAATTTATCAGTATTTGAAAATTTACTGTATTTAAAAATGTATCAGGTAAAATTTATTTTGTTGTTTTTTACTCAATAAACCTTTTGTTGATTTATTAATACATACTTATATATTTCTTTTAGTAGGTACGACTGTTTTATTCCATCACTTAAATTTATTGCATAAATATCGTTCACTATAGCCCTTAGCAAAGTGATTATATTATACCAAGGGAACGAATCAGCTTAGTACAGAATTGAGGAGCCAAATATGCAGAGGGAATTCGGGCTATGTACTTCCATTCATGAATGTCTGCATCCCAACTAACCACACCCAATATGTACCGAAGGGTGTAATTATTTTTGGTGCCATAAAACATATCCATGTCTCATTGTTTCAGCGTGTAGCGTTTGATACTTACGTTTTAATTAGCTTATTGGGATTGCACTTTTAGTGCACGTACCAGCACCTACGACTTAATATTGTAGTACTTAGTATTTGATATTGCGGTTAGTGATCGTTCTCAAGCGAGTTTCCAAGTATTAAGGATTAAAATTAAAAAGGTTCGTTAGGTATGGAAAATAATAATTCGAAGCTTCCGAGAGGGTAGAAATTCTGAAGATGGAAGCTATTAAACCCGCACGACCGTCACGTCTTGAAGGAGGGGTAGGCCTTGCGCCGTGCATTCATTCGAAAACTTGTAGGTTAGCTTGACAAGCCGGAATGTTGCCAATCTTCGGGACGTTTTCTCAACATTCCAGTACATGAATATGAAAATCACGAAGAAAGTTCGGTGGTTACGTGATCGGCTCACATTTCCTAGTGCTTCCTCAAAATATGGCCCTATAGTAGAGATGGGACTGAGTTAAGCTGTTTAGGAACTGATCTTGGAGGCAAACATATATATATATGTCCATCCAGACGATTACTCTCCTTAGGATTGAGATAGAAATTCCGTTCTTGCCCCAAAAAATCAAGCTTTCCAAACGAAACGACGAATTCGTTGGCCAGCATTTTTTGAGCACATTAAATCAAATCAAATCAAGAAATTGTCAAATTTTAGAAAAGTGCTGAAAAAAATCACTAAAAATAGCAAAAAACGGCTAGAAATCGTTAAATTTATATTTTTTAGCGGAATATTGGTCAAATAAAGTGATTAACTATAAAATAGGACATTCGAAAATCGATGTACAAAACTATAGTGAAAAATGTACTTAAAGTTCATTAAAATGCGCTAAAAATCTGTAAAAACTTCAAAAAAAGTTGAAAATCCAAAATCTTTTTTTTGAATAGCAGATTATTATTATTTAGAATGAGTTTTTTGCCATCAAATTGGTAATTAACCATTTATTTTCATTCAGTGCGCAATTTTAAAAACACAATTTTATATATGTGTTACATGTATATCACGATAATACGAGTATATATGAAAAAGCGTTAAACTCTAGGATTCGTTTCAGAATGCCTCGATGAAAAAATTTAGGAAAATTTTGATTTTAAAATTTTTGAAGCTATTGCAATTATTCAATTTTTACGAAAATTCGCTAAAAGGAAAAAAATGAATAACTTGAGCGCCACAATTGCAACACTCACGTGAGTGATGAATTGCATCTCCAGTGTTACGTTTTGAATAACCTCGAATCAATTTCACTGACGTCGTAAGATCACCTTGATGATCATATCTACTTACGTCTTACATTTCTTTCCTGAGATCGATTTCATTAAGCTCGGTAGGTATCTATTGCGCGAGTTTAGTTACGTTTATGTACGACTGCTATCTTTCGAAAAGTATCATTAATATTTGGAAAATGGTGAACACACATTCTCACACATTCATAGAGATCTTCTGCTGATTACTCAGAACTAACAAGAAGCAAACTTCTTAATCCTCATTCCTACTATAACCAGAAAAGCAACTACCTACTTTACGGGCAAAATAAAATGATAATTGTACCTCTGAAGAATGAAACAATCTCTGATTAACTAATAATCAACTAAACTTCCAGCAAAAGAAGTAGACTAAATGAGCAAAGCTGGTATGTCGACGTCTGTTAAATTCTTTTATAACTTTTATTGGCTACCAATTTAATTATATGCCTATAATAATCTTCCTTCTTCCCCCAAACAATTGTCACTGTGAGTAGAGCAGAGCTTTGAGAAAGGTTTTGTACTATATCCGTCATTTAGGCATCGGTCCCCAGATGGTGTCTTCAAGTCTACGAATTCACTGGACGCGCGCCAACCTGTTGTGACGATTACGGAACTCAGCTAGAGACGTTATTGTTTTCAATTTGGAATTCGCTGTATTTTATTTTATCAAGTCACGTCCTGTCGAGAAGATTCCTTAGAAGAGTGGATTCATTAGAGAAAAACATATTGGTAAGTAATGCGTGCATTATAGGGAAGTCTCTTTCTTTGATTTGTAATAGTAAATTGAAATTATCCTCGATTTACAAATTCTCTGGTTTTAACCAACATCAACTCTAGATTAATTAGTTGCGTGAAAACTGACCTAAAATATATAAAAAATACTGCGATAAGCGCAAGCAGTACCAACTTTTCGAATTGATCAGTTCAAACTTAGGGTGGAGCCCGTCATTTCATTCGTCCCTTGATGTCCAAAAGAGGCTCCCTGTCAATTTTCAACGTCCAACGGTGAACGTGAGAGATTTTAGCTCACTCAGCTGATCAGGAAGGCACTCCTCACTTTGCTCGTATCTTGTTATCCCATAGAGTCTTCCTATCAAATTTCGACGTCCTACGGTAAATAGGAGAGATTTGAGCACGATTTTGCCATCATTATGATTGATATTATGGCTAGCGGTCAGCTGATCCTCACCCAAGTCAGCGAGGCACAAGTTCCGACGTGGTAATACAACATCAAAATTTAGTCCAAATCGGACCAGCGGTTTTGGAGGACTAGTGAGCACAACATTTTGTCCATAAATATATAAATAAATATATATAAAGAAATCTGAAAATGAATTACTATTGTAATCGTGTTCTAAGAAACGCAATTGCCGACGGCTGTAATACCCAGTTTTCTACAAAAAGTTTAGTAAAAGTGATAAAATAACCTGCCTTCTCAATAAATCACGAAAGTCAGTATTTACTTCCACCCATTCCCTTCTATAATGAAATTTGTTTTAGGTATATGTTACAAAAACTATACCAAACTATCGAAATTAACCTTGAAGTTCACAGACTTTAACTGACTTTAACTCGTGATTAATGAATTGCGTAAACTGATCTAAAATCAGAAAGAGATAAAAAATCCTACCTTCCAAAAAAATCACGAAAATCCGTCATTTCGTTCCATTAACTTCCTACTATAATGAAACATATCCTGAAATATATGTTTCAAAACTATACCAAATTATAGACATTAATCTTGATTTGAAAATTCACTGGCTTTAATTGACTTTAACTCGTGATTAATGAGTTGCGTAAACTAATATATAGCCAGGCCTAATTATATTCCTAAAAAATTCACCAAAATCATTGATTTCCTTCCATTTATTCCCTTCTATTATGAAATTTGTCCTGATATGTTTCAAAACTATACCAAATGTTTAATTGAACAATTAAATCATGAAAATAGGTTGAAATTCGTAAGTTCTATAGCGTAGACAGGCGTTCTGGTTTTTGGATTTAATTCTTACTAGTTCCTATGGATTTGGTCTCCGAACGATAAAACAGATTAGCATACGGTAATTTTTTTTTTTTTTTAAATTAATTTATTCTGTTCTTTCGAATGCTTGGGTTTTTCACAAACACACACACACACACACACACCATGATTTATTTCAATAGATCAACTTTTAAGGACGAAATCTTGGCTACATGACCTAAATAGAAGGACTTCCCAAGAAGAAAAGCAAGTAATATTTTTGTATTGGTTCTTCCTGATGACGTAAAATCAAACACTGTTTTGAAGCCAAATTGGTTGTACTCTATTTTTTATATTTTTGGCTTGGTTTTGTACTACTGAAACCCACATTACTCTTCAACAGCGCGGTCTCGTGTCGCTAATGAAGGCGAAAACCTCTTATTTATAGCAAGTTGCTTGCGTACATCTGCCGTCACCACACAAAAATAATGTTCACGGTTTCGATGCGCATTTGGATAATCCAATATTTCACAATTTTATGAAATAATTTCTTTTTAGGGGACAGCCCTTGTGATGAGCATGAAAGAGAGGCTCCTTCCTAATCCTCGCATTAGCTATTTTAAACGTTCAGAACGTCAACAATCTTTAAACAATAAACAACGTTGAAAAGATCCAACCTTGACTTTTCAAAACAGGCTCCTGCTAGATGAGCTTGTTTGGGATCTCTCTTGCTTTTATGGGACTCATGTTGGTAGCTACCTCAACAAATCGGGATACAACCACTGAAATTGAAATAGACCATAGTAGGGTGAAAATGATATGTCGTTTTTGAACAGACTTTCATAGACAATACCTATATCAATGGATTTATCTTTATGAAAACCCCCTAAATCATTTCGGTGAATGTAAAAATACATTAATTGAGGTACAATATAAAGGCATAATTTTCTGGTTCCAAATAAAATTACCATTAGACAAGACTGAATTGTATCCCTGGGTGATTACTTTTAGAATTCTCATGAATTGGCTTAAATTAAATTAGGATAGCCCCCTCGTACATTTTCCACCTTACAAACAGAAAACTCCTTGAAACGTTTCAATTCGAAAGCCAGTTGATAAGTGAAAGGCCCTTCGCCAAGTTGTCACCTTTTTTTGCCGACAGTTGAGAGTAAGCACAAAGGTTTCTGTTATAGAAATCAGTGAATGCATGAATTAATAATACTGAATCACCGATACTAATCATCCTTAACAAGAACCACATGCACGTGCATCCACATGCATGTTCCACTCTTAATTACGCAAGTGGTGTTGCTAATGTGTTTATTCGGGCCTTGAGATAAAAACGTAGATGTAGGAGTACTTACTTCAAAATTCTTTTAAGGCGAGTTTTTAGGGGTTAATCCACTTGTTTTCTTAACCTTAAATTACTCATGCAGGAAGATTTGTAAAATGAATTTCCTTCATTTCCCTATCGTGTTTCCTTGAGAACAGCCGCATCCTCCTGTGAAGGTCCAGAGGGCTATTACTGAGTACTAATAGTGTGCAACACCAGAATGGGTTGGAGATGCTCCTCGCAGATTCAATATATTAGAATTGCAACTTTTCTAACAATCTGAAGGGTCAAAGGAAAGTTATATAATCGTACTGAACACTTTTTTCAGAAACTCCTCCAATGCGAGGTTGATAAAAAGTTACGCTCTGTAAGTAACAGATCAAAGCAAATCCTATCTGCTGAAACGCCATAAACAACTCCTCGGTAGTATTTACAAACCAAACACTAAAAGCGTCCGTATAAATTGACTCAAGACTCCTCCATTCAAGACTCTTATTTCTAGTCGAATATCAATACAGAGTATTACTGTACAGAAGTACATTGTTACTTACTAAAATTTCGCTCCGTTTAATTTATTTTCCATGTATTCTGTAGCGGAGTAAACCGATTTTTTTTTTTTTTTTTTTTTTTTTTTTCACAATTAAGTTATACTTACTATCCGTGGTAAAATGATGATGTTTCTAGTTTGAGTGGTTCTAATTTAAACGTATAAGAAAAGGGGTATTCCCGATTTTTTATTCATTTATTTATTTATTACCAATCGGGGACAATCCTCCAGGTATACCCGAAAACAAACCTAACTCGATGGAATTGAGCCTAAAGGGGTTATGGTTATCAAACTAGGAAATTCGGAAACTACGTTATGGGATTTTCTTATATCCCTTTGGCAACTCATCAAATTAATAGATACGTCTGAATAGGTATGTACCATGCTATACACAAATAGACAACCAAGTACCAAGGTATAGGTACAAAGTCTACAAGAATAGCGCACCCATCGAGAAAAAAAATACGGGCCTCCTAGTTTTACATTACTCCAAAATGTTATCATTGTGCACCTTTTTCAAACAAGCACAATTCACACCAACTTTGTTTATACAAGTAGGACACCCCCTCCCCTTCTTTTTAAATTGCAGATTCGACAATTAATCCGCAATCAATGTATTCACTCTAGGAACAATGCACCAAATGTGCACCCCGACATTGCTCACCTCAGTTTTTCAAATAATGCATTTGTCAAAAATAACAAATAATTACTTTTTTTATAGTTTCTAAATTACTTCAAAATGTGATGACTGACCATTCTGCGCGTTTTTCTACAGCACACACTTTGATTGTGAATAAAAATCAAGTGACATACGTCACCTTGATATGAAATATTCTTGACGTGAAAAAAATGGAGGGGGAGGGGGGATTGGTGGTGAAGAAAACATATTCGGTGTGGATTCTGCATACTGTGCACGTTCAAAAAAACATTCTAACTAGGTAGGTACTTTCTTTAAAAACTAAGAGACTCGCATTTTTGTATTTTCGATAAATGCGAGAAAAAAAATCCAAAAATGGGAAAATTGTGAATATTTCTTGGAAAATTGGAGTGTGCAATGTCAGTGAGAAACACTGTAGGGAGGTATTAGTGATAATTATAGACTTACTTGTTCTCTTCCTCGTCCGACTCCGATTCCTCTTCTGACTCTGAGGTGTCGTCGTCATCATCATCTTCATCGTCTTCACCGCCGACGTCAGCAGCTTCATCTTTGGGGACGTCTACATCTTGGTTCACACCATCCTCACTCTCCGACTCTTCTTCGCTGCTGCTGCAGCTGCTATAGCTGTCGTAACTCTCCAAGCTCCTCCCGTCGTCCGTGTCCGCCCACCGGACGTGTTTTTTCACTTTGGTCCCTATCGACTCATCGCTGCTCGACGCTAAACTCAGGTTAGATCGTGGGAAAGTCTCGTAAGCTCCGTTGCTCAAAGTCAACATGTCAACTCGGTGTTCATCTCTCGGTATCGCACAATGCACTGAGGCGAACCCTCCCCTCGGGCCCGGGAGGCCGGTGCCAAGCCCCTCTCTCGGCCTATCATCTGACTCACCTTCACCTGTCTCGACGCAATTCCCGAGTTCGTCCAGTTTTGCGTCATTTCCACTGTGACCCGGGTCCCCTGCTCTATTTCCAGGGTCGTTTCCCGCTTTTTCGATAACCACATCCGGTGCTTGACAAGTAAACCCATCGCATTTCATTTCGGTTATGACCAGATCTATGGAAATACTCTCCCCAGCCTCACATACGGTGGTTTCAAATTCTTCCAACGAAATATCGTCCAATTCAGTGTGTAATACTTCGTCAAAATCTGGATTTTCATCATTCTCCAACCCAGAATCAGTAGCCAATCTGTCGTCAATTGTATTGGTAAAAGACACATCATTCAAAGAAGCAACATCGCTATTTCCTACTATTCCACTCTCTTCATCATCGCAGTCCATATCGCTGTGTTCCTCGTCTTCTACAGTACTATATTTTATATCATAATTTGGCTCTACCGTGAAAACATCTAAATTCTTTACGCCAGCATCTTCAGTTCCTAAGTCAATTAACTTCTTTAAAGGTTCCACAGAATTCTCCTCCGATATCTGCGACTTTCTATCATCAAATTCAGTAAATGGAATTTCTTTTTCTGGATAAAATTGTGCACTATCAGGATTGAATTCCGTTTTTACATCATGTTCTTCACGTGGCTCAAGTTCAGTCCTTGTTGAGCTGGCTGAGAAAAGATCATTACCATCGACTAAATCATCAAAATTAAACACATCACTTCGCCTTTCTTCTGGTTGGGCAACACCTTCTTCATATTGTCGAGCAATATTTGAGCTAGATACAACATTTTGATCAGATGTATCTTTGTTAAGTACGAGTATATCACTACATTTAATTACAGGCACGTCACTCACTGCACATTCAGTTGATGTTCCTCGTTCTTTTTCTGACGAAGTTTCGAACTGTTCTTGGTTGTTCCCTATAACATCCAACTTTCCATCGTACTTGACATCTTCTGGATATATCTCTTCCACTGTCTCCTCGAGAAGGCCCATGAAAAACGCTTTCCGCGATTTTTCCAGATCCGTCAGGGTTTTGGCCGCACTTTGACCCGCGCCCCAACCATCGCACTTGGTCACCGCAGGTACAACTGGTGAACTGAATTGATTCTCATTTACTTTAGTCCCCTCTGAACTAGAATCGAGAGAATGGACACGAGTTATTCTTAGTACTTGCTCTCCTTCGTGACAGGTTATAGGTGATTCAGCTGAGCCAATTAATGAGGTAGGCGATTCATTGACCTTTTCTTCGATTTTCGCTGTCTCGTGGGTGATATTTGTTCCATTTTCTTTAGTATCACTGTGAGCAATATTAGTAATGGACGTAGTTTCATCTAAATGTTTTTGAAATACCTGATCATCACGTGGGAGTAAACTGTTATCTAAAACTTGGCGTGATACTTCACTTTCCGGAGATTCTTTCGACGATATTTCTAAAGTGGAAAAGTCTTCAGCTTTCACTTCATTGCGTGGAACCCCGCTGAGATCAGGTGACGTGCTGCTGATGGTAGGTAATGCCTCAGTTATGTTTTCTGATCCCTTTTCATCGTCGGTTAGGTTCGTTTCGTTAACTTTCCCTTTACTGCTATCTTTGACGACGGTTTCTCTGCTCTGACCGTCGTCGTCGATTTTCGAATGGTTGTTCCCCATCCTGGGCCGCTCACCCCGTCGCTTACGCTTCCCCATCAGAAAGGACAGCATCCCACGGCGTCACTTGATGGACATGTTGACCTGCAGAGCGCGTCTCCCCGACCGTCCGCCACTGATCTCGCAGCCATACTACACAAATAGTCTGAATATCGCGTCAACTCGCCTGGCAGCGACCGCCGGCTGGAGCCGAGCGAACGCGAGAGCCCCCGACTGAGCCAAAATTTACAACTGAGTTTGTTTGAAGAAGCTTTGAACGTCTTGAGCTGTATATGATGTTATTTTTTCAACAGGATCAAGGCCGTTGATAACCCAAGAATACCTCACACGATCAAACAATTCATACCTGATGTATGGCCGCTTTTACACGTTCTTCTTATATTACACAATACAAAGATTTATAGTTACATAATATCTCAAATCAGAAATGGAAGGAAGGAAAATTATTCGCTAGGTACCTCTAAATTGCATTTATGGTTATTATGGGAGGAATTCGTAATCACCTATCTGCGTAGTATTATAAATAGGAAAACAGGAAAACTTAATTTAAAAGCAGAAAAAATCTGCGTAGGCATATCATTTAGGCTGGAACTACTTTCGGTAGAAATAATAGCTCAAATTATTGGTGGTTCTTGTTGTTTTTTGATCAATATTCTGTCAAAGTAAGTTTAGTAATATCTTGCCATAATATGTTTTAGAATTTTGAAGTTTCGTGCAACACAACTGAACATCATTTACCGTGAGGATAAGATCAAATTTGAATGAAAAGTCAAATGCCAGCTACGCAGCTTGATCGTATAAGCGAAATAACTGATCATATTTTTGTTGAATAATTTTGAAATTTGAGCAATTAGTGTGAACATATGTTATTAGCTATCAATTTTATGGAACACAAACATCTTCCCTACAATATTCTGCCGTAAAAAACAAATTTTTGGATTTTCACAATATTATTAGCAGTTTTTATCGATTTTAAGCACATTTGAAATGAAATTCAAGTCGAATTTTCCTGTAAAATTGTGGACACTAATTTTTGTATGTTCCAAGTAGATCAACTTTGGGTGAGTATTATTCTAGTAAAAATGGAAATGCAATGATTTTTAGTGGTTTTTTGCCATTTTTTTGTGATATGTTCAGTACGTTTTTTGAATTTATAGTGCTCAAAAAGGACTTAGAACGAACTTATTCATTCTTTGGTAGACTTTTTTTTGTTTATTATTTTCAATAATGAACCTTTGTAATCGACCAAGAAAAAAAAAATTGTAACAACCCCTGAAAATTTTTTTTGTTTACGTTTCAAGATACTTAGAATCCAAAAATCGAATAACATTTTTATAAAACCCGACCGTCCGCGGATAATACTAGACTTTACTATATGAAACTTGTGTTAAAAATCACATTTGGGGTCTAGATGGTCCTAGAAACTCGGCATCAATTTTCATCAACCCTAAAGGGTTGTATAAAAGGGCTAGACAAAAAAAAAAGAGATCTCGAAAACTTTCTAAGTAACAGTAATAATTTTTTGCTCGTCAATGATGAATTTAATCCCAATGAATCGATTAAAACCACCCACAACGCTGTACGTATATATATATGTACATGTATGTATGTGTGTGTGTGTGTGTGTGTGTGGCATTCCTGACGATAACTCTCCTTAGGATTGAGATAAAAATTCCGTTCTTGCGCCAAAAAATCAAGCTTTCCAAACGAGAGGATGAGTTTTTGGCCAGCACTTCTTGAGCACATTAAATTGGTCAAATTTCAAAAATTGTGCTGAAAAAATCACAAAAAATAGCTAAAAATGGCTAAAAATCATTAAATTTATAGTTTTTAGCGGAATATTGCTCAAATGAAGTTTATAAAATTTAAAATAGAACATCGAAAAATGTGTGTTCAAAATTAGGCTGAAAATCTTACTTAAATTTCATTAAAATTTGCTTCAAAATCAATAAAAACTGCAATAAGCTAAAAAAACCAAAATCTCTTTTTCAATGGCAGATTACTATTTATAATACTTTTTTGTCGTAAAAATAATAGTTAAGAATCTCTCTGCACTCGAAAAGCTTAAATTTCAAAACAATTTAGCATAATATAGTACGATAACTTACAAAAATTCGCTCATACGATTATGCTGCATGACTGCAAATTTTAAGGGTAAAACTTGTTAGTTAAAGTGTAAAACTCGGTTGTAGCGCAGTCGGAGAGATCTGCAAGTGTTAACATTCGATGCAGTGTGGAAAAATACGTAGAACCAACCCCGAACATGTATTTTCTTAGAGGGTCATTTTTCACGAAAACCCTCGATTTCATAGAAAAAACCCACGTTTTTAAACATACAAACATACTTTTCTTCTCCAATTAACAAAGTAAAATGAAAATCAATTATACCGTTCGAAAGCTGAGATTTGGGGCAAGTTTTTCCTACAACGCGATTTTTTAAAAATACTTAACGCTCCTTAGAAAAACAATAGTTTTCAAAAAATTGAGATGTTCTCGTGTTTAATTCATTTTTTCGCTTACGTTACCGACTGTAAAAAGACTTAAAATACCTTAGAGAGTTAGGTAATTGACATCTCTTTCCAACTATATATCTATTTTTAAGATTACATTGTAAATTAGGGGAGATAAGGCCATTTTAGTGATGTAATGTCGAAAACACGAAAAAATTCTTTAAAATTGAATAACTTGAAACCAAGAGACTAAAAAAAATCTCTAATAGGAACTTTTTGTTGGAAATTAGTTATAGAATCGATCCCTAGGAGGTTAACAATCTTATGTGTCAACACCCTGTATAATTCGGATGATGGAAAAAAATACAACAAATTGAAAATGAGAGGGATATTTGACTGAGATGTGTACCTATAATATTAAGCTATTAGCTCAATGAGTGATTAGGTCTTGTAAAGACGAGTAGATACCTATTTATGAAGTTTTTTTCCGACAATCTTCTGAACGTACGGAGGAACAGTTCTTGCAAAATTATTTTGGAACTGTTACAAATAGTGCTAAATTGCCCAGCAGTGATGAAACCTATGATGAATAAGCCGCGAAATCCCTGGAAACGTTGAGCAATCCAAACTGTAACTTAGCTTAGTTTTTCTCGGTACAAAAAATAACTAACTAAAAGACAGACCAGAAAACTGAGACACGGAACCAAAAATGGTCAACATCGAATTTCATGATGTACGCTTTTTATGTGCGAAATATTCCGCAGACGTTTTCCTGTTGCTTTTATATGGCCCAATACTCGAGCAAGTGCAAATTGAATTTTTTGAATCCCACACAAACAAAAAATCCGAGTTCGTTCTAAATTGAAGAGTAGTTTAAGCATGGTCTGTAGGGATTATAGCGATTCCGCATGCGCAGATTTAAACATTGTTACAGACAAATGCCGAAATCGTCTAATTTTAATGAAGTTCACAAGATGAGTTCAATAGTTAACAATTTATTTGCACTCAAATTTCATAACAATTTAACATTATAAAATACGAAAATTAGCGAAAATTCGTTCATGCGATCCTGCTGCATGACTGGAGCTTTTGTACTGTTTTTAGAATTTTTACTCATCATGTATATTGAAGAGTAAAATCATCAAATTTCAAGTGTGATTAGTTATTGGAATAGTTTATATAAATCAGCAACGCGGAATTCAAGGTTATTTGTGGTCGTTTCCAAACATGTCGTTTGAAATTATTCAAAAGGTAAACGTTCAAGATTTTTTGGATGGTTATAACTTCAACACATTGCGTATCTCACCCTCGTTGAGTAGTATAGGTAGATTAGAACACATCACATGTACGCGATTTCTGATGATTGATCGAACAATTTTATCGTAGTAGAGAACCGAATCGCAGATACCTACTGCAGGACGAAGGTGAACTGACCACTCGTTCCCAGATATTTGCGCTACAGTTGTAGTCAGTGGCTAATATGCATGCGGCTGAAATTCATAACACTATTCTGCCCAATCAAAAATTCAAATCGGTCCGCAGCATTAGGAACTAATGAACGAGGGAACGCCTGGCGGTTCTTAATGTAGTAATATATTTACACTTGTGTAGGATTTTTTTAAAAGGTCAATACGTAATTTGGAATCTGAAATCACCTATTGCTGTTATAAACGATTTTGTAAATATACGGGTGATTATAGAAAACCCAAATTTGTCATTCAAAAACGATAATTCTGGTTTTAGTTGACTTAGAGAAACCGAGTGGTTATTTTTGACATCGTATGCTTCACATCTTTCATACTTATGAAAAGAAAATAGAATTACAGGGTGTTGACACTTGAGATTGTCAAACTCCTAGGGATCGATTCTATAACTAATTTCCAACAAAAATTTCTTATTAGAGATTTTTTTAGTCTCTTGGTTTTCAAGTTATTCAATTTTTAAGAATTTTTTCGTGTTTTCAACCTTACATCACTAAAATGGCTTTATCTCCCCTAATTTACAATGTAATTTTAAAAATAAATACATCGTTGGAAAGAGCGGTCAATTTCCTATTTTAATATCTCCTTTCTCAAGGATTAAAATTAGGTATAGTTCTCTGTTTTATATTCTCGAGATACGCTAATAACGTAATCAATAGATTTAATTTCATTGTACGTAGAAATTATGAGTCCTTAAGGCATTTTATGATAGTGTTGACGTATGTCCGTCAGTTGGTGTCTCGGCATTTTCCATAAGTTTGTCTAGTGGAGTAATAGTAGTAAACTAATATCACGTGTAGTTTCAAGTAAGTTTTGGTTTATAACGTCCGTAAAATTTACGTAATTTATAGATCTCCCAGTTTCTAGTATATTCAGTCGTTGTCCATTTTGTTGAGGATGTAACATGTAAACGGCCGACAGCCTGATGATAACGTCTTTACATCGAAAGTCCACCAAAGAACAGTCGTCCAAGACCAGCTAGTGACTACAGAATATTCCTTTTAAAGTGCGTAAATGATAATTTTACTATTAATGCCTACTACTGGAACTAATTCACTAGATTGTGAAACATGGTACAGTCCTAGCTGATCAGACTAGTTTCGGAATTGGTCATAGTTGCCCACAAAAATGACTACATTTTGAACCTTGGCCACCTTCTTCGTGGGTTTTATATGAATTCAATGGCTTAATGTGCATAATTAATGTGAAGCAATGAATCTGAAAATGCAAAGATGATTTTTATGGAATAGGGTGACTAGGAGAGAAAAGTTCCTCTGAGGAACACCAGTGAAAAATCAAGAAGTTTTCAACAGTGTCGGGTGTTTTTTGGGAGGCTGAAACTGAGAAATGTCTATTTCCTCAGTAGGTAAGATAGGTAGGATGTATAAGGAAAATTTTTAGAAAACTGCTACTGTAATTATTTTGTCGCATAGAATGTTGTCATTGTTCGTTTCCTTGGTTAGACTAATGAATTTTCTTTTTTAATTTAATGTAAATTCTCTGATCAAACCGATTTGGTAGCTAAGGACGTATTATATTTTGTGGATGACAATTGCACTTCAAACTGTAACAAGGTAACAAACTGTGACAATGTAACAAGGACTGTAGATGCATTATCAACGGCGCGGCCTCAAGCGGTTAGGACTCGTTAAAGCATACTTCGGATCATTTTTTCTCGCTAACCTACAACTGCCAGGAGTCATAACTGTCTTGCTTCTTTGATTTATGGCACACTTCAACTGTTCTAGATCAGCAAGCTTTGCCTTCAACGTTCTGTTCGCGAAGACGTGTTTCAAATATTCAGAGCTAGACGCTGATGCAGCAGACTTCAGCTGAATCGGAACTAGTTGATTCTGAATCACCTGGATCGATTCACTTGGCGGAATCTGGATTTCCTGTTTGTGCGGTTCTGAATTCCAATAATCAAAACCCTGGATGTCGGAACAGCCACCAAATTTAGAGTACATTTCATTTCTACCTGAAACATTACTCTTCACCTCGTGTTTATTTCTATTCGTTGGAAATGTATCCGATGATTCCCCTTCTGCTTGAAAATCTGACTCACAGCGTTGCTCAATAACATTAGAATCAACACTTGGGACTTTCACCTTATTAGGTTTAGCCACATAAAATTCTTGTAGCACATTGTTGAATGTCACCAACTTGGAATCAGAATGACTACTCAATAGAAATCGTTTTGGACACTTCGGCGCGTATAACTTTGGGCTCACTGGTATGTAAGCAGAATCAACTTTTCTCGCTTCCCGTACTGCTTTAACAGCTTTCGATGCTCTTCTCATCTTCTCTCGAAGGATTCGGTCCACTTGGTTTTCTTGCTTCACCACTCTATCAGCGGGTTTCTGAGTGTATTTGGGAGGTAATATTATACTTCTCAGAGCTGCTTGCACTTTACGCCTGATTTGCGTTAATCTGCTGATTTCAGGGTCTACATCAACACGTCTGACACCACTGGAATCAATCCCTGTCTGATACATCGCATCATATTCATCATCCTTAGACGATGAAATGGACAATACAACATTCCCATTATTCTCTTTTGGCTTATCGGTTTGTTGATTACTGTGAGTTTCAACGTATACTTTTTGAGGTTGATTTTGAGGAAGCGTCGTCGTCTTGTTTGATGTTTCCTCAGTTCGCTTGGAGAAATTTGTTGATGGAATAAATGTACTAATTACTTGACCGAATCCCAATATTTTCGTCTTATCAATAACCTGATTGTGATCATCATTTCCCTGCAGTTTAGCATTCTCAACACCAACACTGATACTTTTACGACTCCTTGAGTTAGATATCGCAGGATCGGAGCCTTTAGGATGTTCCTCTTTAGCGATTTTGTTTCCCGAACGATCATCACGATCAATTATCACATCTTTACTAAATACTGAATCTGTTGTATTTATTATATGATTGATTTCCTTTTCCGATGTTTTGATACCATTCTGTTCGTCAGTTACTGATGCTGAATGACCAGGAACGGGAAAATTGGAGATCGTCTTTTCTTCACCCTCTTCGGTTTCTTGTAAGGATGAGTAATTTATTTCTTTAGTTTCTTGTAAAGCGCAACTTTTGTTTTCCATGTTTTCGACTGCTAATGGTTTCGGCGTTTCCCTGCAGTGCTTTTCAGTGCCTTCTAAGGGCTTTGAAACATCCTTGCTTTTGAGGGGCTTAGGCACTTGTTCATTGTAATACTGCTCCTCTCGATAGGCTGACCAAGGATTAAAACTAACGTATGAATTATCAGGATTTCTCTCTAACTTATTATAAGATATTCCTAAACCCCCTGCGTAGTTGAAAGAGGCCGGATTGGAATTCACTTTGACCTGCTGAGCTGATTCAGCGACCGAGTAGTTTCCAAGTTCAGAAGACATCTTCGGGACTTTTGCGGGGTCTTGATTCACCACATGACTGTTTGTTGCTGTTATGTATGATGTTGTATTTGAATCTGACGCAGCAGGTTTTGAAGCCACATTATTGGTTTTCATTTTGTTTTGATTGTAGTTCGAATGAGGTGTTGCAACATTAGTATGTTCCATTGCTGTTGTACTTGAATTTTCTTCAAGTGGTACAAACGATGTTACTTCAGGCTTCATGCCCACTAGACATTTTTCAAAAAGACATTTGTCTATATTTGAATACATGGAACTGTTTTCGATATCAGGACTAAAATGTGGCTCCACGGGTTCAATGCTCATTTTTCGGTTAGATGAAGAATTCTGATGCACTAGTCTCTCCACCGGGACTGAATAAGAGTGAAGTCGCGTCCAGTCGACATGTCTAGATGTCACACGTGATTGATTTGTTGACTCGTTTGTGGCTGTTTGGTCAATATGAAAAGTAGCACTCTCAGGATTATTCTGTTCAGTTAGAGGTGATTTGTTATTGTATTCAAATATTTGAGGATTATTACTCATTCCATAAGGACAATGATTATCTGGTAACACATTGGGGCATGAGATAGTTGGTGGGACAACCGATTTAATTTCACCATCACTATTCTGTGTGATACTTTGTGGAATTGTAATTTGATGAGGCTCCGAAGTGTTTGATTGAGGTGATGATGAACATTGGAGGTTGTGAGGAGTCTGAACGGAACAGTTGATCTGCTGATTCGTAAGGGTGTGAACAGAATCACCAGGTAACGGCTGTTTCCATGTTGAAGCTGCTTGAATCTCAGGTTGCTCAGGGTTACTTGTTTGAATCATTTTGTCAGTTGGTTGAGGGGGAGCTATGACACAGCACATTGAATCTTTATAAAGACTTTTGAAACCTTCGTAATGCTCACAAGGACTCCCTTTATCACAAACTTTGCACTTTCTGAGTAACTTCTCCACCGGAGGGTATGGCCGGGGTGATGCCCCTCCTTTACATTTAGAACTCCAGGGTGAGATAACTGTAGTACCTCTTTGGGGAGGGCATGGAGGGCACGGGAGTTTAAAAGGACAACAACCATCATTCGGAACTTGGTCTGGCTCAACAAATTGTAAACGATGCGGATATAAAGAAGGTTTAAAGTCGGGAGGGAACTTCAAATAATTTTTTTTGCCCATTAGCAGATATTCTAACTTGGGCTTACAGGCTTCTGAATGAGTCTTTAACCGGTCAAGAAGAGCTCCTACGAATATTCCTTTCTTGTCGCAGTCCAGTAAATCGTTATACTCCTTGGTTACCTCCGGGGTTAGGGATTGATCATTTCTTGCACTTCTAGACAAAACGTCATCAGCCTTTTGCTTGTCAACCTGAATAGATTTAATTGCATGTTCAAACAAGATGTTTTCTCTATTAGTCATAGGCGGAACAGGGAATCTATGAGCGATTCCTTTCGGGCCAAGTACCACTGGCAAGGAGAAATAGTCAACATCAGGAACAAGACATGTTCGTGATAAAACGATTTGGCTGATACTCCGCTGACCCCTTAGAGCAGACATAACTGAGTCGATGAGCCGGACGGTAGCGTACGCTTTATTCAACGCATCTCCTCTATTCAGCAATTGAAACAACTCACACTCCGACATTTTCACCAAGCGAGTCATTTTTCTTAAATCAGCCTGAAAATGTCAAAGCAGAAAGTTAATTACATTACATATACAAAACAGCACAAATAATACATTTCAGAGAATTTCGACACATCAAGATTTTGCCAGGGTTGCGCGACAAATATAACGGATATAATTTATCAACATTTAGAAGAGAAATTTTGGATGGAGGACTACGGGAGGGGAACTGTTTTTCCAGGTTATAGGTCTGTCATCTACAAAATTCATCTACGAAACTTCTAACTAGAAGGTTCAAAATAACCCCCCCCCCCCCCCCTTCTCAGGCTGAAGCAGGTATGCGAATGCTCGTATATACCATCCAAATATATAAATGCCCAAAGAGAATTATCACTAAAATTCTCTAATACGGACGGTTAACTATGAAATACGAGATATGTTAGTCAAAATCTCGCGTAAAATTTCTGAAAAATGTCGGTTGGCACCAAACGAAAGGCGACGAGGAGGTGTACTCCACCTTCTGCCTCAGTTTCTGAGTGGAAGTACTTTTACATGTACGACTTAGCCCGACTAGGCTATTTTAGTCTGTAGGGAAGATTAGTATTATATAATGTTGAATTATTTTGAAATGTGAGCTTTTTGAGTGCAAAGGAATTGTTAGCTATAAATTTTATGGCAAAAAAACGCATTCAAAAAGAGATTTTGCCTTTTTAGCTTTTTTGCTGTTTGTAACGATTTTTTTAGTAAGTTTTAATGAAATCCAAGTACATTTTTCAACATAATTTTCGATCATAAATTGTTAAATGTTCTATTTTATAGTTAATAAACTTTATTTTAGTAATATTCTGGTAAAAAATATTAATTTCAAAAAGAATTTCCATGAAGGAAATTTTCGAAAATTTTGGAGCCATTGCAATTCTACGAAAATTCGCTAAAAGAAATAGCAGTACGTTCCTTGAAATTTAACAAATCCAGCCAGATGCTTGGAAGAAGAGTAAAAATCCGGATATCTGGCATCCCTAAACCTGGACCCCTGAAAAATATCATTATTATACTCCGAGAGATATGAGAATGGGGATGGGGATAAGCCCCGGTTTTGACTTCCTCTTTATCTGTAGCGGGGACAGGCGGGGTGGTGACCAGAGTTGCCAGGTGTCCGGTTTTGACTCGTACAGACCGGCTTTTTATCAAAGCGTCCGGGCGAAAATTATTCTGGATGCTAAATGTCCGGTTTTTATTAAAAGGGCGGAAAATGACTAGCTTTATAGTTTTTTACCCATGCACCATCTCTAGAGGGACTTTGTCTCGACTGGTTTCTTCTAGCTAAAAATTATTTCGAGCATGATAACACTTCTTTCACCACCCTCGCAATATCTGAGAACGCGTTTTTTCAAATTTCAGCTAAAATGTATCTACCGAATTGAAACAAAATCGCAACATCAACCAATCCATTCAAAGGATTTATTACTTGAGGCAGTTTTTTTGAGATTTGACAATCTTCAAACATTTTTAAGCAAGTAAAACTTGGAGTTTCATGGGTTTTCAGAAATATTTATTTTTCAAAACAGTTCATGTTTCAGACATTCTCGAACCAGTTTAACACAAAATTTGTTCAACACCTATCTGAATCCACTTACTACAGTCGGCAAGTGATATTCATTGGAACATATATACATATAGACAATGTAAACACTAGGTTCCATTTGACAGGGTATTGACATAGTTCAATAATGAAAATGCATTTGTAATTTGGCATGCATAGAACTTATGACTGTTTGATAGTTTACGGAGTATTTTTAGTCTGCCCCTCATAGTAGTGTCCGGTTTTTAGCCCCACACCACCTGGCAACTCTGGTGGTGACCTCTTCTTGCTCACTTTTCATGAGTGTCAACTTGAGAAAAAAAATTTCCCAACTAAGCCGGGCCCTCAGTTTCCATCTGGTCTCACTTGCGTTATTACGTCGTCTTGGCTCACCGTAACTGCCCGGCTACCAGCTCCTGTCTTCCTTCCCCCCCCCCCCCCCCCAAATCGTTTCTATAAACGCACTTTGTCTCATAGGTTTTCATCACCAGGCTTTCCATCGGACTACACATTTGGGTTACTGAATTAGCTAGGTCAGTTTTTGGTACTAATTTAGTTGTAATGATTTCACAACGACCTCGGACGAAATGGTATCTCAATCTTCGCCGACAGATGAGAGGTCACTTGATTCTCACTCATCCTTGTAGGGGGGAAAGCCTCTGAAATATCAAGCTCGCTGCCTGGAACTTGTGGTCTGTCTTTCTGGAACTACTTCAAGAAAGAAAAAGAGCACCAAGGACCACTCGAGAACGTCAGTAAAGTGAGTTTTTGACGCAACTGGCGTCAGCAAGAATACGATTTTTCGCATTTTGGATGAAGGAAAAAGGGGTTGCTTCCAAATTAAATAGGTACCTACCGCTTGGATATCACTGGTTCCTATTTTTTCTGAATAAAGTATTCAAACACTATGGGTATGCGTTGATTGGGACCTTTACGTTCCCCTCTCGTCTAAAAAGGGCGGGCTAGAGAAGTTTCCCTAATTTTAAATGGAATTATTCCCTCTCAATGGGAATCCGGTTTCCCTCAGAGTGCAGATTGGTGGAGTGAGGGCCATTCGAAAGAAAGGGGTACATCTTCCGTTTCGTCAACCCTCAATACGACATTTTTGTAGCTAGCCTTCCTTCCGTAAGTTACTTACGTTAGAAGCCTTTACAGGAGGACACGACTGAGAAAACAGGGGAATCCTCGTGTCCGGGCTGGAACCTCCGATGACCGGCAAGCTAACTTTTTCCGGCTCGAGGCGGAGGTGGCGGGCGAGGACGGCGCTCGCTCTCATCGTGTCAACTGAGGTGACGCCCATCACTCGATCGCAGTCGAACGTCCCGTTCCGGATCTGAACCTCGCTGAACAGGGACAGCATTGTGTTGACCGGGTGCGTGGCCACCAGCACAATTGCCTGTGAATAGATACATTTATGATTTGTACAAAATATAGCATTTTCATGTCGAAATCAACGCTTTCCAAGTCAAACTCGACTTTTACAAGAATAATATGGGAATAAGAGATGAAACAACACTAATCCACTGTAGTGGATGTTTGGAGGAAGGTAGTTGATCAGCGGGTTCTGAGTGTGTCAACTTGCTCTAGTAGGTCGAACAATTAAGGTCGAGCTGGAAAGTATTTTGAATTTGATGACATTTCTACTGGTCACTCGAGGGTTTTGGGGATGACAATGCTGAGTTTTTGACCTCGTGCTAACTTAGGGAGGGGGAAAATTCCACAATTTTTCCGATTTTTCGCCAATAACTTTAAAACAACGTGTGTAACAGAAAAACTTTCCGAATACATGTTAAAGAGCATTAAATTTCCTATAAAACTATTGGTCACACGACTTTTTTTTAATCAACAGGTACTAAAATACAGCATTTTGAAAAATGACACATTTAAAAAATGTGGATTTCAGCGGAAAAAAGCATGTTTTTCGCTCATGATATAGATTATTCATCATAAATTGAGTATTCAATATATTTATGTGTACCATACATACTATTTAATCCCCCTGTTCTCCCTCCCCCTCCACCCCATCTATCCAGAAATAAATTGGAGAAATAAGTTTATAAAAGTCTTCTTATCTGAAACTTTCAACACGTTTTTCAATTTTACTTCACTGTGCTAGATGTGCCATTTTTCAAAATGCTCTATCTCTGTACCTATTGACTACAAAAAGTCGTATGACCAACGATTTTATAGGAAATTTAATGCGCTTTAACTTGCACTCAGAAAGTTTTTCTGTTACACGCGTTGTTTCATAGTTATTGGCGAAAAACCGGGGAAAAAATCGGAAAAATTGTGGAATTTTCCCCTCCCCCAAGTTACCACAAGAGCCACGAGGTCGAAAACTCAGCATTGTCATCCCAGAGAACCCTCGAGTGACTTGTAGAAATTTCATCAATTTCAAAATACTCTACAGCTCGAACTACCTGGCACCCGTACTATAAGGTAGATTAGTTGGTTCTGTGTGGCACCTCCTTCCCAACTTTATCGACCAGTTCGGAAAATCGGCAAAAAAAGAAGAAAAATGATCAGCGATACCTACCTGATCTCACTTCATAACTTGCTAATTTTTTACTTTCTGATTTTCCATCTACCAAATTCTCTTCTTTCCACTTAGTTTTACATTTAATAAACACCTATTTTTCCCACGAGGAATATTTTCAACCGGTCAATATGTTTGGCTTGAATTTTTTGTATGATTTTTCAAACGGCTCAATTGCTAACTTGCCAATTAGTCAACTTCTACTTTTCCGTTCACCAATTGTCTGTACCCTCGTCCATAGTACATCCCAGCCATTCGTACATCAGCTTTTTTAATTTTACAACTTGGGATATGCCTGACTTGCCAAGTTTTAAAGGGAGGAAGTTTAGAAAAATTTCCAACTCCAATTTATTTTGAATTTGTTTGGTTGGAAGGTTTTGTATTATTTGTCTACTGACTTAAACCACACTTGCCATTTTTCAACTTCTAATTTTCTGTTTACCAGTTTCCTTGACTTTCGATATTTCTGAGAATTTCTGACTCTCCAATTTTCAAATTCACACTTTCCGACCCTCAAATTTTCTAAAGTCCCAATTTCGATAATTTGGCGATTTTTCTGTATTCTTGGTGGTTTCTCCTTAAACAAATTTCGTCAACTTTATTCGCGTAGTTGGAAAAAAGACAGCTGGTTTAATTGGTTGTTGGCTTGGCAAATTTTCACCTATCTCGCAGCCGTACGGGTGAGTGTGATGGTGGATTCACACATCTTACCAAGATTAAAATATGTTCCTAATTTAAATAATAATATATTTGATTTATATATTACGTGGGGATGTGAACCTTTAATGTTACTGTGGTACAGCGCTATTCCATTATAGCTCAGCGTTATTAAGAAGTACCTATATACGTATATTTTGAGTTAAGTGGCTAAAAAGTTGGCTTATCTGATACTGACATCTAGATTGACCGTCCCACTCCTTTCCACAATTCTCTAGCCATGAAGGATAGAGAATGTTCCCACTTTTAGTCCCTACCTCTTTTTTGTATGAATTCTCGTCTTTTATCTCTACTTATATTTGAAAAGCATAGACAATTTTCAAAATGTCTAGGTTACGATTAAATACCAACATTTGGAGCGGAGCAGGATATAGCCTCGGCATATTTGATCACGTCAGGTGCAGCTCTGCTTATAGCCTCGTCGACATTTGCGATTGGATCTTCCTTGTCGCCTATCAAAATCACGTCAGAATTCTGAAACGATCAGAATTTGGCAATAAGTCTTATAATACCTACCTATTGAAATATTTAAAATCGAAATCCTATCGCTAGGTACCTAACAGATGCCTTTTTTACCAACTCTTTCATGTCTACCGTATGAAGTTCTATGTACTTTTTGGATGTTACCAACACGGACCTACGCTCTTTGCCTGGTAGATATAAAACCAATCTACTGGTGGTCGATGCTATGTTCCAACAGGTTTCAGATCCAGAAACACCCGGACGCGGTCGCAGTAAAACTCATTCATTTCACAGACAAATTCGAAGGATATGAGGTTTTGTCCCGATATCAGTCATTTGGCGCCACTGTCCGTCGGTCAGTGTGAGTAGCAAAGTCTAGCCCCAACGGTTATCGCAATTTTTCATTGAAACCTCACCATATTATGTAAATATAAGAAAGTTCACAACAATGCATTCACCTCAGCTCGTAGCCCCAATTCTTCAAACATGCGCTATACCAATAGGGCACTGAGATCTTAGGGCGTCTTTTGAGAAATTAAAAATAGTCTAGATCCAGACTTTAGATTTAGTAGGTAAGTGAGATATGTCGAACTGCTTGAAATTAAAATACCTTACCTATATATTCTACGTAATCCATATCTACCCGATAGATCTATTCCCATTTTTAATTTTAGACGCCATCTTACTTTTACAGCACATCTAAGCTGCGCTTCACCGTCGTAAACGACCACCTTACAAGTCGATGGTATCGTTGATATATCGTGAGCGACGTCAGTATCGGCTTCGTCGTACAGGACAAGTCTGTTCACTATTGGTGACTGTTTAAGCAAGAACGAAACCGCGTTGCCGAACCGACTGTTGATTCCAAGAACAGTAATCTGTAGGAAGCAGAGTTCTTTCAATGTTTCAGAAAACCAAGTTCTAGAAAACTTGTAGTGGAAATGCATCAGTACAAGAAAAACCTTACGTATATATTACCTACCTATAGTAAGCACCTACTCATATGTACTTACAAACGAGCGAGAATCAGACAGGGTCGTTGAAATATATATACAAAAGTTTTGAGGACAAAACCTTGCAGTTCATGGCTTGTCCCTCTTGGTTTATTATTTCCAATAATAAGCCTATGTGATCGTATAGCAAAAAATTTTTATAACCCCCCCTCAAACTTTGTCACTTTACGTTTCAAGGTGCGTAGAATCCAAATTTGAAATGTCCGTCCGCCGTCCGCCGTTCGCCGTCCGCCGTCCGGGCCATAAAAGGCCTAAGAATTGACTTAAAAAACCCGTCCTTTCGCACATATACTCCATTTGAGGTCTAGTTGGTCCTAACGTTTAACCATCCCGATCGCTTTACTCGCATAGATGCTATGGGCCAAAAACGGGCGAAAAAGTGTCATTTCAAGGCTTTGTTAGACTTACGCACGCACGCACGCCTGGCACGCTTGGCAGGGGGTCACGGTGGGTGGTGAGGGGGGTGAGCGGGGGGTGGAGTGAGAGGAGGCGCCGCGGCACCTTGTGGTGGGTACGGCGTTCCTTCGAGGCATGAATATATATATGTTTTTTTCTAGGTCATATTTGTGTGTTAATACCAATGCTTTTCCTACGCATATTTAATAACATATCCTCTCGACTTTTCGTACCTACGTGGTTAGATAATGATATTATTAAGGCAATAACTATTTGAATAGATAGGAGCTCAAATCGAGAAATATAAACATGCGTATATAATTATAGAAGTATAGGTTGTGGCAACTCGAAATGGGACACGCCGAGGAGTCTGGACGGGCCTTATGACGTACGCAAGCCAACTAAAACTACGATCATACTCAATTGAAAAAATAATAAACCTTTGTGGAATAATTTGCAGCGTTTTTTTGGACTTTATCCACCTACACTCGAACATGTATCTACAGGTAGGCATCTATATGTTCCTGTATAGGTAGGTACTGCCAATGATTAGGTATTGCAGTAGACGTACTTGTTTTCTCGTTGCCAAACATGCTGGATTCATTTTTCCATTTCACGGACAAAAGCTATCTATGTTAAATAAAAATGTAATACTGTCATCACTTTCTTGTGTTTAAATCATTGTATAGTATTGGATAAGTAGGTACTAAATATTTGTTTTTTGGAAGTATAGGATAGTGGTCGTTAAAAACTACAAAAGTAGCTTGGTTACTGTATTTTCAGACTAGGTTTGGTAATAATACAATCGATCGTGTGATATGATAAACTTTCGTGTTACAACCTTTCTAACTGCTCCAGGAAAATGTTTTTCTCCTCACCTCCTACCTCCAAAATTTGTCGGAATGCCAAAATTAAAAATGCCATTTTTTAATCCTTAGATAAGTATTTAGGTACCACAGACGATAGAAACACCATATTTGTATCTGTGTTCTGTTGAAGATAGGTACCTGCCAACTTCTTCAAACTGCATTTATGAAGCACGTTCAATTAATGCAATAACATGATAACAAAATTTTCTCGACTAGACCACAATCAGTGATACCCTTAATTCCCGTAGAACTAAAAGAGTCCTAATTAATGGTCTAGGATCAGTCATCAAATATAACAGGCAAATTAGATGCAACAGACTTTTTAGACAATTTCAATAAAACGCTGGAAAACATAGATTGCAATAATAAAGCTGTAGAGCGAGAAATCTCTAGATTACGAGAAATCAGTTCCTCGCAAACCCATATTAGAGATGTAGAAATAACTTTAGCGCAGTATCAAATTCTATTGCAACAATAATTGTTAGATGTTGTGCCGGATATAGAAAACTCCATTACATTATGTAGATTGGGTAAATTGCACTCTAGTGTTAAGTCAAGCGTTTTGTACAAAGAATTAGTCGAATTATCAAAATATAATGATAGATTATTAGATTTTAGTGGGGAAAACTGATGGGAAATTGAATCACACATTAAAGTGAAATGTTACCTATATACTTACTGAAGGAATTGATTATTTTCTTGACGTTCCTATTATGAACTCCGAAGAGTACGATGTTTTTACAATGCAACCAGTACGTACTTTCATTAATGGTAATTATCTCACAATACCGCCATCTGCAAACTAAGTATGTCTCAAAATCTAAAAAGGATGCTAATATAAAGCTTTTGAAAGATAATTGCGAAGAAGGTAGTATTTACCTATGTTCAGACCAATTAATAATTAGAACTGATAATCCTTGTGAATGGGTAATTTTAAATTCGGAATCAAATGCTAATTGCGACTTTATGAAATTAGAAATAGATTACAATTACGTGGAATACATAACTAATGCCAATCAATTTCTTTTAGTATTTCCTTTCGAGGAACAGATCAGAATTTTATCTGAAAATGATTTACAGGTCCAGACATTAAAGGGAATTTACTTATTAAAAAGTAGCACGAGTAAAGTAATATAAGAATCAAAAGTTAACCTCTTCGCCAAGTAAAACTCGCGGGCAACCATTCCTTCTAAACGATCTCAAGCATAATTTATCACTCAACAAAGAACCTGAAACATAATTAAAGATTTGAAACTTGAAATTTCCAAACGTGCCTTTATAGCCTTTCACTTCAAAGAAACAAGCATTCATAAACCTAATAACTCCTAGTGTATGGACCTCTCTAATTTACGTTGTATTGATTTCTCTATCTGTCTATACTATACATTCTTATTATAGACATAAAAGGAAATTAATTAATAATCAGCAAGCACCTAGTACTGTCTAATAAATTACAGCTCGATCTTTTAAAAAAATTTCACTGTAATTTCTTTCTTGGGATGGAGGAGTTACACACGCTTAAATTGTTAACGTAATTAAAAAATAATGCTGCGTTGTATTTTCTTAGATCCCCCTCTCAGTAACTTCTCTCTCGTAAATTTCACATTAAGTGTTGTGATTTTGGAAAACTTAATGTACCTTTTTTTAAAAGTCGATTTTCTATCTCCGAACTATCTCTTATATACGAGGGTCATCCCAAAAGTAAGTTTCCCTATTTTTGAAAAATCGAAAAAATGTTTTATTGACTAAAATATTTACATGGTTGGAAAGCTGCAGACCTGAACTATTTTTCCACATAGTCGCCGAGTCGTTCCTGGCACTTTGCATACCGTGTGGCGAGTTTTTGTAAGCCAACAGCATACCAGTTCCTGTCCAATCCGCGCAGCCACTCGTTGACGGCGCCCTCGACTTCTGCATCACTGGAAAATCGCTGGCCTCCCAAAAAAGTTTTCAATGCCAGGAAAAGATGGTAATCACTCGGGGCGAGGTCTGGAGAGTACGGTGGGTGGGGAAAAACGTCCCAATCAAATGTTCTGAGCAATTCCTGGGTCAAATTTGCGGAATGTGACCTTGCTTTGTCATGAAGAAGCAGCACTTTTCTCTTCAAAAGTCCGGGTCTTTTGGCTTTAATGTTTTTTCTCAGTTGTTCCAAGACTTCACAATATCTGGCAGCATTAATGGTCTCACCTTTAGGTAGGTAGTCAACCAACAGAACACCCTTGGAGTCCCTAAAAACCGTGGCCATAATCTTTCCAGCGGACGTCGCGATTTTGGCTTTTTTGGTGCTCCTTTCTGGGGACTTTTCCAGACCATACTCTGTCTTTTTGACTCTGAGGTATTGTGGAAGACCCAAGTTTCATCCCCAGTCACTATTCGATCGTAAATGTCGTCTCCTTCATCCTCAAGCATCTCAGAAAAGCGGTTTGCTGCCTCCAAACGGTTTTGCTAGTGTTCGTCAGACAAGAGCCACCTTGCACACACTTTTGACATCTCTAAATCTTCTTTTAGGATTCGACCAACTACAGAGCGAGTTAATTCGTACTTGGGATGAACACAATTCACAATTTCATCAATTGTACGGCGTCTATCTTCATCAAGTGCTGCGTGAACGGCCACAATCGCCTCCTCTCGAGTCAAACTCGACGGGCGTCCACTACGCTGCTCGTCATGCACCGAAACACATCCTTCCTCAAAACTTTTTTGCCACTTTCGGACCATTTGGACACTCATCGCATTGTCACCATATGCTTGACAAAGTCTACGATGAATTTCAATCGCAGTAACTCCCTCCTTGGTCAGGAATTTGATCACAGAACGCACTTCACAATCGGACGAAATTGCAAGGGGGGCATCCATGTTTCTAACTGGATAGGTTATCAACGAACCGACACAGCGGCTTGAAACTTTTACAGGACTACTACTACATCCAAACAAAAAACTTGAAACCATCCGTAGGTTTCTATGACTTGTAGGTTTTTTTAAAGAAAATAGGGAAACTTACTTTTGGGATGACCCTCGTATATATATATATATATATATATATATATATATATATATATATATATATATATTTTAATTTGATTTAATGGCAAAGTGTTTTAATAAATCGAATGAGACCATCTGGGTTGCTGTATGTTCATTTTTTGTTCGTTTCCCAACTTACTGTCGCGGTAGGAGGCTGGGGTTTGATATATCCTCCATAATGGCATTAAAAATAATCTTTTTATCGAATTTTCGTAGAAAATGTAGCGTAGAAACGAATGAATTTTCGAAAAATTTCTTCATTAAAATCCGTTTTTCAAGAGGCATTCTGAAACCAATCCTAGGGTTCAACACTTTTTCATATATATATATATATATATATATATATATATATATATATATATCGATTAAAACTACAAAAAATAGCTAAAAATCCAAAATCTTTTTGTCTCGCAAAATATTATTTAGAACTAGTTATTTTTGGTAGTACACAATTTCTTTGCACTCAAAGAGCTCAAATTACATAACGATTTAATATAATACAGTACAAAAATTCGCTCATACGATCATGATGCATCACTGGAACTTTTTTTATAGGTTGGCGCAAGCTTAGCACTTGTTACTAACCATTGATACTTTACTTGAGTAGACGAATACAACAATACTCAATGTGACATCACTTTATTAACACATCATTAGAAATTCATCATGTACATAATTTATTGAGCCAACGAAAACCTCAACCAATATAATTTTATTCAGTTATTTTTAGAGGATACAAGAAGTCAAATATGTGTCCCCATATCCATTCAGATCATGTGAACATTTCACATTCATTAGCTTGCGAAATTGCGTTCACTAAAAGAAAAGTACTTTATTCTCAACATGGTGGTACGTAGGTATTAAATAATTTACTGAATTCGAGCAGGTTTCTCAAATTTTTTATAGGTTAATTACAAATTTTCTTAGGTTCAAAATCACTTGTAAAATCACACGGGTTGATTTTATTTACCACAACAGTAGAATAAAAATGTATTATTACAATAATTTATTATTGCTCAAATCTTTTAGACAATCATGAGATGTTACATTACATTACACAGGTACCATAAAACATAGCTACTTAAGTACATACCAAGCAACATTTTGATTATATATTTATATAATGCCCTTGTTCTTCAGATTTCAATGGATATGTTTAATAGAGGGTTGCACGCCTGTTTACCAGGACAGAGAGAAAAAAAGAGGGCGAGTGAAGCAGAAGCTAACCACCTCACTACAGAACAGGCCAGTAACGTTCAAGACAGCCACGTTAGGAAACGAGTCAGAAGTCCCTTCAATGTTTGCGTCTCTGGGTATTTTTTTGTGCTTAGGAGCGAGGCCTCTCACGCCTGTGAGGGTAGCGCCGCATGTCCACCATATAAACCATTATAAATTAAGTAACGAAAAAAGTTTGAGAGGCTCGTTAGAACAAGCGTGCCAACACAAACGGCCCAGCTCGCGGACGAGAGCCTATCATGAAGTGACTTCCTTCTTATTTGGAATACACATCTCAAAAGCTGGCCAAGGATTATAGAGAACAGTACCAAGTTATAACAGTGCAAGAATGGGTAAGAGTTTGTAAAATGAATAGGAGTTTGTAAAAACTAATCTCATTGGGTTCTAGACAGATGCCGAAGCTGAGAAGACCAATGAAAAGGCTCCATTCATGTTACAATGATGTCCCCTCTAGAAATTGAGGTGACATCGTTTACTGCTTCGATTACAATGCTGGTTCCCTCTCACCCACAAACTTGTCGCCATCACGCTGATTTTGGAACTGCTCCCGCCACGCACCCACTAGTTTCAAATTCAAACGACAAACTGGCAACAATCAGTTATTGTAATCCTTTACATTAATTGATGGCCCAATGTAATTAGTCAACTTCCCATTTACGCATCTGGATTGGGGAAGGGGGTTATTATTAAATGTGTTATGTATGAAGATGATTTTTGCTAGAGTATATATATGCGCTACCGCTATTAGTGCTTTACCATCGATTTTTATTGGGGTTACAAACAAGTAAGGTTATTTATTTTGCCTTCCTTGAGACTTCATCCCTAACTAACCTTTTACTTCCTCGCTCTACAGATTTCTTAAATTTATTTCGACAGCACATGTGCATATGTCAGTTGTATATAGATTTTGCTGACTGATTTTCCTCTATCTCTGATGGAAGGTGAGCAAAAACTCGTGTTTATCAAAATATTTACCAGGTATGAAATAATACCGCCTCAGATATCTAGTCAGATAAGTTATTTAGAGAATGCAATGTATAGTGATTTTTGCATGTTAACCTAACTATAATACATGTTGTACACATGTACCTGCCTATTAATGCGAATATTCTACAGCTATTCATAAAATATAAATAGGTAACAAAATGCCCCACAATGCATTATATAAACGTGTTGAGGTTGATGAAAAAATGACCTAAATTTAATTTGGGTACATAACAAACCTTATTTGTTAATATACGTCCCAATTAAAATTGAAATATTAAGAACACCTTATTCCCTACCTGATTTACTGTAAATACCTATTACAATTCGCTGTCTACATTACAACCACATAAATGTTGTCGTGAAATTAAATTAAAAGTCAATGACGGAGCGCCAAGGGAGAGTTTTTAGCGAGTTTTCCTAAAAAACAAACTATTGCAATGGCTCGGAAAATTTTAAAATCCATTTTTTTTTAACATTTCTTTATTGAAATCCGTTTTGACGCATTCTGAAACGAATCCTATAGTTTAACGCTTTTATACACACACACACACACACACATGACTGAAATTTTGAATAATGAAAGTAACATCTATAGGTACCTACTGAATTAATGAATGTAGAGCGGCTCCATCATCAATTCCTATATTAAGTTGCCGGCATTCAATCAATAGGTATAATATATCCTCGTCGCTGTTGAAAACCCACATTTCCAATGTAGTATTTCCAATAGAGAGCGAGGTCGACAACATAAGTATCATTAATGTGAGCATTATAAATAGCATTAAGAGTTACTGTGATTTCAATCGTGTTTTCAACCCAGAGGATTATTTATACAGAAACACGATAAAATAATAATTCCAAAATAAATCAACAAGCATATCTACTCACAAAAGAACTACCAAAAGCCAGGAACTAGTGGAACCATGTTTGTTAAAGTTTAAGCTCTCCCATCAATTAAGGGGTATTCATAGTCCAGTAATTTCGAAACTTGAGTTTCGACGGATCAAGTTTCGCAACAATGTGCATCTCCAATATGCATGCGCGTCGTTTTTTGCGGTTCGATTTACGACGGGCTGAAGCCTTCGAAAATCACGTTTCGACTTCGAATCATAGAAATGCAGCAATGTTCCTACCAGCTGCTTAGCTAAACATCTTATCAATAAGGTAAGATTGTCATTCTCATCATTCAGATCACTGACGTGTCAAAAAAATTGTTCAATCTTTCGAGTTTTAACATAATATATTGTTGCGTGTTATGTCTACTGTTTTACAAATAATTTAATGGTTTATTATTTATAACCTAGTTGGGAGATAACCTGAACAAATTTGGCTATCACGTTCCCAGGATGGAGCCTTATGACACCATCACTTTTCGATGAATTCGATTTTCGGAATGGACCCCATAAGAAAGTACCACGTAAAATGGAAGGTTCGTTCATTAATTCATCATCAAGTTTTATATTCTTCCATACATCCATTTTCTTTCCACTCACTGCATCGCACTTACCTTGGCACTATTGTGCCTGCAAAACTAGGTATTCTATATATTTTCGGAAGATATGTGAAAAAACACTAAATATTAAACGCAGTCTAAATTAGGCATAGTTTCAATTGGAAGTGCATCATCAGTCTATTTGGGAGAACATAGGCTCGACAGTTTGAATGAAGTTCCTCTCGAACTCTTGCGTTGAGAAACGATCTACAGATGACCTGGAATACAAAGATTCATACAATTAGGTGGATCAAAATTGACCAGTAATCATTTGATTTATTTGTTTCATGTTACTGTTAATCTTCAATCTTACTGTTTCTAAAGATTATTAAAATGGTGTAATAGTGTTATAATTAGTGTAATAGTGAACTTAAAACGTATTTTGCGGCCATACTGATCAAGTACCTACCATAGACTAACATAGATTAAAATTGGATAAAATTGCATCTCCCTTCCTAGCCCCAAACATAGGTACCCCTTAAATCATCACAGAAGGGAAAATTTCATGACGGTTATAGCAAATCTGCAGTGGTCATGAGATAGATTTGATCAATAACAACACTTATAGCAACACCTAACTTTCACTGAATTAAACGCAAGAGATTGTTACCTGGCAGCTTCTCGTATTCTCGTCCGCACAGGTTGAGACAGTTTGATAATCGTTGCGAAAGCTCTAGCATACTCGGTTTCGTCTAAAGCAAGGTAACCATTTCTACTTCCCTCTGATTCTTCGATAATATCAGCCTTAGGACCTCCAGATCGGTTGGCAACCATGATTTGTCCCGCTGCCATACATTCAACCACACCTGAAAGTGGTTTCATTTCAATAAGGGAAGAAAGTAGTAACATTCCCATATAAAGTTACTCAACTTCTGTAGTTCGAGTTTTTAAAAATAAAACTAAACATTTAGGCCATTGTTTAATTAGTATGGAGGCACAAGCCCAAGTGACCTTATCAACATAACAAATATATTAATGGATATAAGAACCTATATGGATCTTAACGTAAAAGCTTATTCGATTAAATGAATAATTACTCTTAATGCACTGTAATAATTACTATTTAATGCAATAAGCAAATATTAACATCCAATTTGCAATACTAAATATTCATGTCTACTTTAAGATTAGTGATTATTGATACAACTAATACCCAAACCTCCACTTAAAACAGTATCGAACTAGATAAGTTCTGTTCATATTAAGTTTATGTACCATTAAGATGTTAAGTTTAAATATTTAAAATATAAATACAGTTGTTCATGAGCTCGCAAAGGGCAATGCATAAAGCTTTATAGTCAGAAATGGTGTCATTACAAAAATAAAACTAACCAATCCCAAAATGTTCATTGTACATAGCGTGGAGTCCAATCATGCTAGAGCATAACTCTTGTTTCAGTTCTTCGTAAGGGATATTCACTTTGAATTCAACATTGTTTTCCAAAGATAGATGTCTGCAAAAATCGTTCATGTCCTTTACGCGCTGGTTGTCTTCACTATCTCGGCAAGAGCCAATAATCACCAATTTAACCTGAGGAAGAAAAAAAAACTTTAGATGAACCAATGAGCGATTCACAGAAATCATATCATGAAATTTAATTCCTTTTTCAAATCTCAATTGCACGGATTTGTAACTCACTCTGTCCCAAATGGTTTCGCTAACAAGCTGTCTCAGTTCGTACATGGATTTCAGTTGAAGAGGATGGTTCTTCTCTGGCCGGAATTGTCCCACTGATATTATTTTAATTGGTCCTCCTTCAGCTAGAATAGGTGAATGTGAAGATAAAGAGACAAATTAATGTTATAATAATGTGCATGTTATAATGTGTAATATCTTTATCTCGTTACATAAGTTAATTTTATTATTAGAAATTAAAGAACAAGAAAAATATAGTACTATAAACATCTGGGTGTAATGGCCCAATAATATATGATACTTCAATAGATTTCAAACTCATGCCTTTCCATAGCCAAAGAGAAGCTCTGAAAAAACCACGCTCTTAACTACCGTGCTACCAAGGTCAATGTAATGACACTTCTTTAGCTGTGGGAGTTTTTCCTGAAAATAACATTTCCCCATAGTTAAAAATCAGCCATCTCGGCTGAATTGGTCAGATGAAAGAAAGAGTGAAACTACACACCACTGGCTCAGCAGTTGCTTGCTGGAAGAAGTCGCAGTCAAGCGTGGTCACTGTCACTCAGTAAGCGAGGAAAACAAGATGCTATAACAGGAAATTCGATATTAGAGTTCTATGAAATAGAACTTTAGTGCTTCTCATCTTCCCCGAGGAAGCAGTGAAGGAAGAATGGAACTGAAAGGGGTTCCATGATATTTAACCAAGAGGCACGAAAGCCAAGCCGTTGTCCTAGACATTGTGAATGACCAAAAATAGCTTTTAGGTATGATAGCAATGCGCTCTCGTGCAGCCCAATGTAGTGTAGTCAGGCATTTATACATGTTGTCTTCTTGTGACTTCAGGAGTAAGATACGAGCCAAGGAGGGTGATAACTTGCTATGACCAAATTTAGAAAGGGACATCATGGATTCCTAGCGGCCCCTATAAGTTGACAATTTTTTCTAGATAATTACCACTGGTTACCAACTTGAAACTGATACATGGCTTAGGCACACAGCAGTGGAAACACTGTAAGATCTGGGAATTATTGCCCATCCACTTTTATCACGATGACAGAAGGTTTTTTGTCAACTTACTCATCCAGATAGAGGTGGCGTTGCTTTTAGGGTCAGCTTATGTGCCTTCTCACCTTCCCGAATTGAGATGAGACTTGGCCAAGCTTTTGTTCGCATTCAACAACTACAAGGTATTTTCATCTCCCGAGAGAGTCCTGACTGAATGGACTTACTCCCTTGCTACAGATGTAATGAGACCTGGAAATCGTGTAAGTTGACTTAACCTGTGGGAGAACTTTCCTTCCCATAAGTTTGGCCATCCTGTTGAGAGTAAGTCATTTCTTCTACCCCATTTACATTCAGATCACTTCCGTGGGAGTGAGCAGGGACCTCACTTGCTTCCGCAAATCGTCCTGCCCATGATCTCCCCTCCATTGGTGGTTTTTGGTACAGAAGTCAAATGACCGCAAACGGGAAGGAGGGAAAGGCGTGTTCCATTGGCTGAGGTCGAAATAGAACTGGGAAGTTTGTGAAATACAGACAGCACTTAAACACTCACTGCTGGCCAAGAAAGTAAATGCGACAGAGGCATTATGAAGGCCGATTAGCTTCATAATGTATCATCATAACTAAACTACAAGTTCATAAATAATTTAGCTCTTACCAAGCTTAACTGATACCATTGCTTTAATTTTTGAGATTTTGATATCGGTTTTTACCTAAATAGGTATATTTATCGATAGTTAGTGAAACTATAAAACTAATAATAGTAGTCGTCTCCACTATTACCTGTACCTGAACAGTTCCACTTACATATATCGGGAGCTAATGGCATAGCTTTCAACGCCGATGTGTCACAGGGAGGGTAGATACGATACGTCGCCTTGGCACCTGACGCACAGCAGCGCCAGATCGTATTGATGTGATCCTCGGTCCAAGAAGAATTCACCATAATCGTGTTTGAAAAGCTACCCGACCAACTGTACAACTGCAATCACAATTACTCAATTAAATTAGCTCATTCCGGTAATAATAAGTTGGTTTTACAAATACCATAACTAACTTTTTGTAACATTCACAAGACTTCAGATAGAATGGAACTATAAGGATTTATACAAACTGTAGTAGGAAGATCAAGTTAATGAACAAGTCAGAGTTGCCAGATGAAGTGCGTCTTTATTAGGCATTTCCCTGCCTAAATAAAACATCGTTGGTAGTTTTAGAGCCAGAAGAAAATTTGTATGATTTGAAAACTTGGGTGTTCTTGGATTGAACTTTTTGTTTTGGCTGTTTCACTGCAATACTTCAGATGGGGGGCTGCTACCGTGCTAGGATTGCAAGAAATTTGTTCCCTCTGCGTTGGTAACCTGAGTCGGGTTCAGGCAAGGTTGGTTAGTATTCAATTCCGAACTTGTTTCTTACTATTTTTCTGCGTTTTTTTAAATGTCCCAATTATTTTAAGCACCCTAAATTCAAGCATGGCTTAATTCTCTCGATTTGGAGCTATCCAAATATTTATATTTCAACATATTTCCAATAAAAAATTAAATCAGAAATTATGAAAATTGCACTTTATTTTTGAAGGCAGAGAACGTAACCACAAGGAATAGATGTAGGAAAAGTGGAATTAAGTCTTCATCAGATAACTCTTAAATAATATAAGAAACAACTTTATAATGATATAAGAAAATGCTCAGATAAGGCCGTGAATACTAACTGAAGCGAACATCCTGTAGTAAATAAATTTGGCAAATGAAAGACACGGACTCTTCGCCACTCTTGCTTTGTTAGTGAGTGTGACTTCTCTAGACACAACTCTTCTGAGCATATCCGTTGAGATCGTTGGGTAGTGGATGTAGCAACCGGTAGTACAACCTCCGATGTACGAAAAAAGGGGTAGAGTAAAACTCCACCCCATTGTATCAATGTAAATATCTGAAATTGAACAGAAACCACTTTTAATCGAAATCAAACTAGTATTAAACAGAGAAAGACTTTTAATGGCGAGAGATTCATAGAAAAAAGTCTGCCAAGTTGGGTGTCGCACAAGCTTCCTCATATCCATAACATGAATGTATTGACCATTGAAATGTTTTAAATGACCTTAAAAGATTCCATAGCGAAAAATAGTTAGGTACCTAATCTACAGCCTAATCCGCGCATCCCCAGAAATTTCATCAAAATCAAATGAAGACTGTGGAAATTAAGCACGTTATAAGAATTACAATTCGCGCATACTCATAGTTATAGAAAGTTACATAAATCAACCATACAGGCTATTTCAAGATATTGAAGGATCTTTTGATAATCGCTCCACTGTTCCCCTTTTAGGATGGTAATCATCGATCTCTCTTCTAGTGTCTCCCTCAATGTCTGATTTCGTTCCTCCTCCACCACCACATGCTCCATGTCCTCTAGAATGTTGCAGTGTATGCACATTTGGTCCGTTGCGTGATCATATAGATACAGAGTTCTACGAATGTTCCCATGTCCCGTTCGTAATATGATAAGTTGAATTAGGCACTTTCTTGTCATTTTCCATCCAGCAAACCAAGTACGCCGGAAGATTTTTGGCTGGATACCATGGTGGTAATATCCTTTCTCTAAGGATTGTTGGTCGTACCGGGTTTGCCATTGTTCCATATGCATCAGTTTGATGAAGTTGGTGAAGACATCAGGACGGGTTGCTTTTACGGAGAGAGTTTCGCAACTGCTCTCTTTGTTGCAATATCTGCCTGTTCGTTCCCGTATATGCGTTTCGTCTCAACTCTAGTGGAGGCATTGCAGCCTCTGCTTCCAATGCATTTACGGGTGTGGACTTATAGCACCTGATGCAAAAGCGAATAGCAGTATTCTGCAGGGCGTCAAATTTTTTCAACATATTCCCATTACCAAAGCAATACAATGGTGAAGCATAGTCCATAATTGCTCGAGTTACCCCTTTGTATAATTGAAAAAGCTTTTGAGAGTGCACTCCATTTGGTCCATAGGCAACCTATCTCAGAATGTTTAGCGTTTTAGTGGCACTTTTAGCTGTGTCCTTGATGTGCAGGGACATATTTAATTTACTATCCAGGTGTACACCTAAAAATTTGTAGTTTAGCGCCAGTGGGACAGCTATGTTGTTTATCAGGACTTCTGTCTTGAATGTTGAAACGTCAACACTGCATAACATTTCTCAGGGTTTAATGAAGTCCAAGTGCACTGAATCGAGTTGTCAGATACGAAAGAGATGCTTGTAAAAGCTGTACAGCCATTGCCAAGTCTTTATGTTTGAGGAACAGCACAAAGTCGTCGGCAAATTGCAACAGTTGACAGGGGTGAATTGCTTCAGCTCTAATTGGGTGGGTGTGGACATTGAAAAGCAAGGGGCATAACGGGCAACCAGTTAACCATCCATGTACCATCCTTGACGAAAGATGTACAAAAAAATGGCCATACAGTATCCCTTATTGTTTTCAGTTTCAATAACATTTCTCATGAGTACTTGTAAATTGTCGAGGGCAATTCTGCCTTTTCAGAACCCCATGCCCCCCCATGCGAGATAGTAATTTCCTATCCTCTAAAAACCATTGCATACGATTCTTAACCATTGTAAAAAAGGCAACACACGAGAGAAATGCTATGGCTCGGAAGAATGCTAATTGGGTAGCATCCTTCCCTTTCTTCAGAACAGGCCACACAATGACTTTTTGCCATTCTACTGGACACTATCCCTCATTCAAAATTTCATTGAAAGCCTCTAATAGTTTCCTCTTAAGGCTAAAGGGGACGGGTGTTTAGTGTGATTCTCAGATAACGGATGGCGCTAGTGTCGGATGAAACTTTATCGGGCAAATCTCCACTTGAGTACACATTTTTTTAAATCTGGATTCAGAATCATCATCAGGACGAGTAAACCTATCGAGCGATCATATAACATTGTTTAAAAAAATTTTTTGTTGTTGAAATTTTGACTTGAAATTTTAATTGCTAATTTAATTTTTTTTTAATTGAAAAAATCGCTAATATCCCGTGTTTGGAAACAATTCAAGTGTATGTTGGCATAGGCATGAAATTTTGATTCTGAAAATTAGTGGCCGCATGTGAGAATTGGGAGCGAAAAACGTGGTTCCAGGAAAAATAGAGTGTATTTGAGGGGTGCGTGCCTTGGCGACGCCGACGCCCAGCAACTGACCTCATCCGCGCGCGCGTGCGAACCCGCTTACCGAGCCGTCTCTCGAACATTTTTCGCTTCCGAGACTGCAAGGCAGCGGAGGCTTTGTTTTCACTTTCGAAATGAAAAACAATTTTTTGCTCCAAAATCAAAATTTCCATTCGCATTTTGCGTTTCAGAGCCTCCTGAACAAATTTGGTTCCGTGTCTGTCTGTCTGTCTGTCCGTCCACATTTCCTTGTAACAGCCATAACTTCCACAATTTTGATCCGATTTTAACCAAATTTTCAGGGATCGTGCGGGTTAAGCTCTAGATGGTCCCCTATCAACTTCATCATGATCGAATCAACGGTAGCTTCTGCGCAGGCTCTAACGTGAATTCCTTGTGACGGTCATAACTCGGTCAACGTTGAGCGGATTTCGGTCAGATTTTCAGGGATGATGTGGGTAAGGTCCCTTAAGGTCCCATAACAATCATCATAATTGCATTAGCGGTACGCTCTGCGCATGCGTGAACGAAATATTCTTGTTACGGTCCTTGCAACAGCCGTAATTTCCACAATTTTGATGCGATTTTCTTCAAATTTTTAGGTATCGCGCGGGTATAGCTCTACATGGTCCCCTATCAGTTCCGTCATGATTGAATCAACGGTAGCCTCTGCGCAGGCGTAAACAAAATTTTCTTGTTTCGGTCATAACTCAGGCAATTGTGAACGGAATTCGGTCAGATTTTCAGGGATGATGCGGGCAAGGTTTCTTGAGGTCCCGTATCACATTCTTCGCGATCATCAGCAGCGGTACGCTGGGCGCATGCGCGAAAGTGATGTTTTTGTTACGGTCACAACTTAGTTAATTTTATCGGATTTTGTTCAAATTTTCAGAGATGATCCCGGTAGAGTCCCTTGAGGTGCCATACGTATGTGTGTCACCTTTGATTGATCTTCTCAACATTTATTATATGTACCATTCAGCTTCCAATTTCCCACCTTATTAATTCCCTGATGCCAGAACCGGTCGTTTCTAGTTTTCTGGAATTTAATGGTGCCGTACTGTGAAGGTCACGAGGAAGCTCATGTGCCATTTCCTTGGCAGTGTATTTATCCTTTATATTTTATTATTTAGAGTTAAATTTATTTGTAGTTACCTACCTACCTATATTAATAAATTTGTATTCATATTTTGGCTACGAATATTCAAAATTTATACTCGAAACTATGAATATAGGAATTATATTCAAAGAATATGAATATTTCAATACTTATAGAAGTACATATTATTATTCAATTATTTTTGAATATGCAATAATAATATTCACGTATTCAATCAATATTAATACCTCGATAGGTACCTATTAAAATTTGCATTCATCATTCAATTTCACAAAACCTAATTTTTGTCTACTTGCTGCACGAATACAAAGATGAGTGAGGGAGCAAAATTGAATTCTAGTTATTTTTGGTGTTTACCACATAAGTGAAGGGACTAGATCTCAAAATTCAACGTAGAATACCGAGAATTTGAGTAATATATGATAATTTTAAAGTAGGATAATGGACTAAATTTAAAAATCTGTCACAAATCAGCCAAATCCAGCCCTGAAACCCGTTTTTTTTTTTTTTTCTTTTTAAATGATTGTATTTCCAAAATAAGATGATGAAATTCACCCTAAAGATCCTTGAATTTGAGTGAGTATCTGTTTTACAAGATAGGTAAATGAACTACATTTCAAAATACATCGAAATTCTACTTTCAGGTAAAGTATTGCACAATAACAGGTAAATATTATGAATATCATTCACATAATTCAAACAATTACTCATTCATCATCATAAATAGAATGGAATGAAAAACGAACCAAAATCACAAACGAATCTGGGCGCCGGTACCTAACCGCGATAGGCAAGAAGAGAGCGTTGGTCTGCGGGTAAAAAATATAAACAAGAAATCAAGAAGCTAAATAAACCCGAATGCGAAACCCCCCGCTCCACGCCTTTCTGCAGTGGTAGCAAACCCCCCTCGTAACCGACGCGTCCGGCAAACGCATAGCAACGCCTAGCAACAAGTATTACCTATTACAGTTTCTAGAGGACACTATCACCATCAATTTTGCACTGCGTTTTTACACCTTCATTCTTACTCTAGGTCTGATTCCCGCTACAATTATTTTTGAGGATAATTCTAGTACTTAGGTAGTTGAGATATGTAAAAATATGGGATGTTAGCGTTTTCCAGGAAAAAATTGTTCAAAATAATATTTTTGAACATAATACAAAAAAACTGAAAAACTAAATTTTTGTTAGCGCCCAGATTCGTGTGTGTTTTTGGTTCGTTTTTCTTTCCATTCTATTTATGATGCCTAATAGGCGATATTCCAATAAAGGCAAGTTTACTCAAATTCTCGGTATTCTACGTTGAATTTTGAGATCTACTCCCTTCACTTATGTGGTAAACACCAAAAATAACTAGAATGCAATTTTGCTCCCTCACTCATCTTTGTAATAGTGCAGCAAGTAGACAAAAATTAGGTTTTGTGAAATTGAATGATGAATATAAATTTGAATAGGTACCCTACCTATCGAGATATTAATATTGATTGAATACGTGAATATTATTACCTATTTCATATTCAAAAATAATTGAATAATAATATGCACTTCTATATGTACTGAAATATTCATATTCTTTGAATACAATTCCTATATTCATAGTTTCGAGTATGCATTTTGAATATTCGTAGCCAAAATATGAATAAAAATTTATTCATATAGGTACCTACAAAGAAATTCAACAATAAATAATAAAAAATAAAGGATAAATACATATTTGTATTTTCGGATACGTGTTTGCTCATCTCTGATTGTAGGTAGGTAGGTACGAGGTTGGTAGATACCTACCTAATGAATAATACGTTCAGTGCGTCAAACTCCTCCAGTTGTTTTCACACGAATACAAAGGTTCCAACTATAAAAACTAATTATTATCATGGACGTTCCTATAACAAATGAAAATAAAACCCCACCTAACACTTCGATAAAGTATATTTTGATAAAAGTGGAAGAAGCAGTAAGTACAAAAATTCGAGAGACGGCTCGGTAAGCGGGTTCGTACGCGAGCGCGGATGAGATCAGTTGCTGGGCGACGCCAAGGCACGCGCCCCTCAAATACACTCGTCTTCCTGGAACCACGTTTTTCGCTCCCAATTCTCACATGCGGCCACTAATTTTCAGAATCAAAATTTCATGCCTATGCCAACATACACTTGAATTGTTTCCAAACACGGGATATTAGCGATTTTTTTAATTAAAAAAAAATTAAATTAGAAATTAAAATTTAAAGTCAAAATTTCAACAACAAAAATTTTTTTTGGAAACTTTGTTATGTTCGCTCGATAGCCTAGGATGAGACAAACTCAAATATATATTTAGATTTGAAAATTGATTGACTGGTGAGGAGATAATCAAGATAAACTATTTGTATCTTCCCTCTCTCTCACACAACTGTCGTCCCCTTTAGCCTTAACGGCATCTGGGAGTATCTTCAACATAAGGTATGATATTTCATCAATTCCTGGCACAGCTCCTCTCTTTCCACTTAACGCCACTTTAAGTTCTTTAATTGAAAATGGTTTTTATGATGAAGAGAGACTTTATCATATATTATAAAATTAATATTACATTGAAATTATACGCGAATGTTGAACAAATGAACAACCTTTCACTCACCGGGTAAAAATGCGATCAAAGCCTCGATGCCTAGAATAACTGAGCCGATGGCCTGGCCCAGAAGCGTAAAATATGGGTAGCGGTCTGGCTCAAGCCAGCCTCTCTGATGAAGGTAGATGAATTGAACGTCATCACCCAAGGAAATGTTGAAAGTTTGGTGTACTTTTTTGATGATCGCTTCTGGCGAAGCATTTAGATCTCCAGTGTAAACCACTATCTTCCAACTGGGAAATCTGTGAAAACATTAAATTTTACAGGTAATGAATAAAATAAGAAGAAAAATCAATACATACAGCCCACCTATACATTCTATTTTTTTTTAATCGCTATAAAGATCAAAACAGTTGTCAGAACAATTGTTGTAGAATGAGGAACACACATGTCTGCACACATCTAAAATTCGCCAGAAACCTTCTTTAGTATAATCTACACCTAGACCACAACCGATTCACAAATACATGATGAAACACAACAACGAAATTCATTTTCACGAAATTCACAGCTAACTTATCTCGATTCATTAGGTTTGTTCCAGCGGGGTCAAGAGATCATAAATGGTATACCTGCAACTAGTTGAGTGTGAGAAGCGAGGTGGTAGGGATGAATTCAGGGATTTTTCATTTTATATTATTTAATGAGCTGAATCGCTAGAATCCAGTACTTACCTACCTTCCTTAAGACTCAAACTTGATAAGGATATTCCCTGATAGCTGCACATAAACGCTGTTAGTTAGCACTCCATTTATTGCGCAGATTTAGGCCCTGGAGCCCAGTCCAGGTTCCCTAAATTTCGTATCAAGTTTCATATGAAATTTCCTCATAACGTCACACTAACGGTTGAGACTTTTTTCAATTTTATAGAATAAACGTTAGCTAAAATTAACAAAATTTACAACTAGTTATTTTTGAATTTGTAAGTAGTAGATCTATAAGGTTTATATTATTACCTGGTTTGAACGGCCTTCACTGCGCACCACAGAACTCTTTCTCCTCCACCCCCAGCATTGCAGTAGGGATGGAAAAACGCAACGCTCGGAGGTTTGCCTTCCTTCTTCAAACGTGTACGAACTCTTTGGCAGTACTAAATGAACAATGTAATGTAGATTTATTTGAAAATTATTCATCAATTTATTGCTGTTTTATGCAAGATCAAAGAGGACAGAATACAATCGTTTACATAACTTATAGTCTGTCTGGGGTTAAAGATTATAAAACTTGACGTGAGGTAATTATATTTTGGTTAGAGCAGAGATTTAAAGTGTCAATTTAGTGAGAGAAATTCAGAGTAACGAGAGCTATACTTTTGTTGGGTTCAAATAATGAGAACTGATCCTCAACAACACATCATCATTCTACCAGAAGGGCTCATATAGCACTCAAATTAGGGTTGCCACCGTCTCGACTTGATCAGAACAGTCCTGCCTCGGTCAGAACAGTCCCCACTATTTTATATTTGTCTCGCGTCCCGACAGATATCCAGTAGGGACTCTCATCGTCCCGATATTTTCAGCCCTGCAGTAAAACTAACTTACAATAGTACCTTATTCCAACTGGGATCGGAAGAACATGGATGGATTTGAACGTGTATATTGTTATGTATAAATAAGTATTCTCATAGCATGTAGATTGTTATTAGCCTGGAAATAAAGTATGTTCAATTCAAAATTGGGTTTCATCTTAAATTCACCCGTCAATTTCGATCTATGTAGGCTATGTATGTTTTATAATTTGCATTTAAAAGTTACAAAATAATTTTAAAAAATGCTATAGTAAGTATAGTACGCCTTAAATGGAAAGGTAATTTTGGGAGCGGTTTACAAATTTGACAATAAAGGCTATATACACAAAGATTTTCTTAACAAAATGAATAGAATACAATTAAGTTACAAACATTTTATTTACATTGTAACTTAGTATTTTTATTTAAATATTTATAGGATCCTTAATAGCTAAAGTAAGTACCTAATGTTATTTTTGCCTTGAGTCTAAAGTAGAAAATTCAAGTTATGGTACAATTATAGCCTAAAATGCATACTTACATATTTATATATTTTTTTTTAATTTTCTGGTGGAGGACCCCCGGACTCCCCGTTTTGCTTGGGGGGTATTCCATACACCACCACCCCCCAACACATTCTTGCTAACTAGTGGATCCGATGACCAGGAGCCGAAATATTAATCATAATGATGGCAAAACCGTGGTTTTTCATGGGTGTGGCCACCGAAATTAAACCGTAAATACCTAGGGAGTTGTTTACATTACACAGGTGTTGCTGCGTAACCAAACAGACATTATTTACGCATAGATGAATTCAAACCACGAGGAACTTCGAAGTAGAATCTTCTTTTGAAGCTGGGAAGCTTCTGATGGGCAGAGGTAATTTAAGAAGATACGTTCAACATTCTCTAATTTCTGAATCCATTTGGACTAGAATATGGACACTAAACTACGACTAGACCAACATAATATATATGCCTAGACTAGCTCTACATTAACGGGCACTACACTACGACTACATTACCTCAAAAACATACCTAGGCTTGCCATCAAGATAAGGGAATTCGCTAGTATCTCTGGTTTTACCAGGAGCCGAAATATTAGCTGTTTGGTTACGCGGCAACACCCGTGTAAAGGGTTTTGAACTATTTTTAGCGTAACCAAACTTTGTTACGCTTATACGCGCATCTTTCCGTCTGTCTGTATGTCCGTTCCATCGAGATCTAGGCCCTGGTTCTCAAATATTCGCAACAAATCGATGCAAAGAATGCTTGAAATATAAAATCTGCTTGACCAGCAGGTTATTCTTGAGAAAAACTTTTTTGTCATAAAATTTATAGGTATCTAGGTATAGGTAGTTGCCTAACGACCATTTTTTGCGCTCAACGAGCTTAAATTTTAAAACAACTTAACTATAAAAAATCGTTCATACGATCAGGCTGCATGATTGGAACTTTGTAAACCAACAACAAATTTTGAGAGAGATAATATATATAAGATTATATTTATGTATATATAAAGATATTTTTATATATTAAATATAAGATTATATATATATATATATATATATATATATATATATATATATTTTTTTTTCTCAATTACTTAAAGGATTCAATATTGAAAATAATAAACCAGAAGTTCCAACGTGAAATTCATAATAAGCTAAATTGTTAATAGGTAGGAGTACTACAATTTAAATTTATTTTTAATTAAAAATTGAAATTTCATTAATTAAAATACTAAGTATTTCAATTTCCCCTCGGTTTTTGACGACATGTAGGAGGACCTACTTTACTGACCAAATAAAATGTGATCAATCTTAGTCCGGCAGAAGAATTTGGCTGTAACTAGAAAACGAAATTGGTCGCAAGAAGATTATATATTAGCACAGGAAATCAATGTCTCCCAGCATCAGCCCTTCTTCTGTACAATTCCACATTGCACAAAATTTGTATTTTAAGTAGATTTCTACCTAGTAAAATAACGGAGAGGTGCGCGTAGTGTCACGAGGTGCTCTGGTGTATAAATATTATTATTTATACTCAAAGGAAGTGTTAGGGTATTTTTTATAGCATAATATATTAATATTTTATAGTATAGGGTACTTTTTATATTATCCCTTGGGACTGTTCGGAAACTAGTTTGGCAACACTGTCTTTTCCACACTTGCTACTGATAAAAATTTGTTTATCACTTCATTTCATAGTTGTAGTAAGTAGGTACCCACCTACCTTCTTGTATATTAAGTAAATTGGAATTGAAAACCTTTCCATTTATGTCGAACAATGCACCATGCCTGGGAATTAGGTTAGTTGATAAACCATAAATTAATATGATGTAGTCATACTCTACAGTACGTAAATATCACCGTTTTATATATTGAAGGTTTCAACCTATTTTCTTTTCATTAACACTAATCGCCACCCATTTGACAATCAAGGCATGAGACGCAAGATTCATTTACCTATTAAAAAATGTTTTATTACTTATGAATCAATCTACCTATGGTATGTAGGCTCATTCCCATTCGAGTGGACAATACCATAAAGCTAGTTTCGTAGATCATGCCTTGAGTAGGTAGGTAAATACCTAATTTCTAGTTACTTTCACGGAAATGTACGAGTTTGCCTGCCACTTACCTTGATGCCGAAATATATGTAGCCAAAGACGGCTGCAATTACAGCAGCTGCAGCACCCAACGGGAGAAACGCTACGCAAAAGCACGGAACCATTCTTGTTGCGTTGAATTAAAATAATTTGAATAGATTAAACACTGAATTGGACACCACGACACAGCTCTAAATGTCAGACAAACATTGTGCCGTCAAATGTGACACGTACCATCTCATTGAAACCGACGCGTCATCAAAATGTTTTACTTTGGCTTATGTTATCTTCGCCTAAAAGAATCGTAATATCAATAATATGATTATTGACCGGTGAAATTGCTAACGTGCGTAACTATTAAATCGTGTTTCATCATCAATCATCAGAGAGCACAAAATCAAAGTTATTGAATCATCTTATCAAATAGCCTTGATAACCTTTATCAGAATAACATCGATATCAGCGCACCGCTGCGGAAGTGATTTTAACTACGTAGGCGGTGTTTAGGCGCCCCATTTCAAAATCCCCAAGCAGGCGATGTGGTAAATTGAAAGCATGCAAGCTGGTATATTGTAAAATCAGTCAGACAATTTTGCTAATTTGGAAGAAAAACATGCTAATAAAATGGCTCCGAAAATCTTCCTAAATTTTTTCAACGGAAATCGTGTTGAGGCATTCTTAATTTAAAAAATGCGACAGTAAGGGGTATGCCCCCACCAGATTTCTGCATTATTTACCATTCCTATAACTGTTCAAGAATTTCATGCAATTGCCCTAAAATTGAAAGAACCAATAATGTTAAATACCTTGGACTGTATATTGACGAGTACCTAAAGTGGACCAACCACATTTGCCATTTATCTAAGAAAATCAGGAACACATCTTATATTTTCTATCGTCTTAGGAATATTTGCTCAAAAAAATTTATTAGAATAGTGTATTTAGCTCTCATTCATTCTCAGTTGTCTTATGCTGTAACTGCATGGGGCTCAGCATTGCAGAGCCACTTGCAGGCAGTTAAATCTTCTCAAAATTTGATATTTAAAATCTCTCGCCTAAACCCTTTATCTGATGAAATTCTAACTTTCAACCAACTTTTCAATTTTCAAACTGCAAAATTTTTTCTGAAGAGAATCAACTTACTGAGTATTGAACCCATTAGTCATGCTATGTTCCACATAGATCGCTACAAGTCACCCAAAATCACATAAGTCATACTGGTCCAAAATTATTAAATAAAATTACAGATAAAATTTTTGATGAGCCTCGAATTGTTAATAGATTAAAATTAATTAAGAACTGGATTGTTACCAATGAATGAAGTTGTATTTTTATTAATCATGTTCAAGTTTTAGTGTTTTGAATTGTTTATTTACTGATTAGTACCTACTTTTACTTAATGCCGTGAACTGCCATTGCATTAGTAGTTCTAATAATTAGAAGTGCCCACACACAGACTCTTGTCTTGTGGGATTTTTGTTTGGGAAATTTTATTTTTGTACTTTGTATTATTGTTCACGAAAATAAAGCATTATTAAAAAAAAAAAAAAAAAAAAAAAAATATAAACCTGTATGTGTCCATTCAGACCGAATCTCTCATTGGAATAATTAAGATAAAAATCGGTTCCTTCGCTAAAAAATCAAGTATTTCAAAAGAAAGGATCAATTTGTTGGACAACACTTTTTGAACACAGTAAATTGGTCAAATATCCAAAAATTTACTTAAAAAAAGATAAAAACAGCTAAAAATCGTTTATTTTATACCTTTTAGCAGAATATTACTCAAATAAATTTGTTTAAACATGAACTAGGTCATTTAAAAAAAGGCTCAAACTTATGCTGAAAATTATATTTAAATTTCTTTAAAATGTGCTAAAAAACGATAAAAATTCAAACAATTCTAAATAATCCAAAATCTTAGTTTGAATAGAACAATGTTATTTAGAACAAGTTTTTTTCGTCATAAAATTGATCATTATAAATTTCTTTGCACACAAAGTAGGTAGGTACTCAAATTTCAACTCAATTTAAGAAAAATGTAATATGATTTTTTGGAAAATTCGCTCATACGATCACGCTACGCTCCATGACTGGAACTTTTTGATAATATATTGGCTACAAAAATTATTGGCAAACTTGTTGGTCCTCCCCTGAATATCTATGTTCAAGCTGTCATGATTAATAATCGATCCCTTAAATACAGTTAAATCCAGAGTTATGATACATTCCTTTGAGCAAACGTTTTGAGAGCAGGAAAAAGGGGATAAAGATGATGTTTTCTGTCCAAATACAACTTCTCATCCCCATGACACGATGAAAATAGCATCCTCACCCCCATGGCCCAATAAAATTTAAAATTTTAATTACTGGTTCCTAAGTTTATCTTGATCTCAACAAGGTGGTGAAATCTTATCCGCCATCGAATAGGAGTATTTCATTTAATTTGGGGATGATTTTGAAAAAATACATTTTAGAAATCAAGTCTGCCCGAAATGATCCCTTTTTCTGAGAATCATCCATATAGAAGTTAAACTCGATTATGTGATGTGAGCAAGTGAGTACCGTAAAACGGGGTAACTAGGGTCGGCGAGGCTATTAGGGTCAAAACTTCGTTCCCACCGTTTCTAGGTTCTGGAGGGTACTGTATTGCTTCTAAATGTATGAGAAAAATCATGGAGCTGCAGGACACTATTACCTAACTATCAGTGGAGTTAGAGACCTCATGTACTTGGACGAACTCTGTGGGGCAATAAGTGAACCACACCCTCTTTTTTTCTCTATTTTTGAAGATCACCAAAACTTTGTCTGTTGGCAGCACTGTCTTCGTCATTTTGAGTGGGACCTTTGAACATCCTTTGCAGTTGTTTGTTTTATTTTGATCAATATATGCAGCATTTTTTTAAATAGAGTATTTCATTTTATAGATTGATTTTTTCACGAGGACGCGTGTTTTCTGTGGTATCCAGGCAATAAGGGTCACCATGCCTCGCATCTATTATCCGTCGCGAAATAAACCGCGAACCAAAATTACTTATTGAAGTGTGGTCGTGTTTAGGAACCTGTCCTAAAAGGGGTAATAACACTCCGAGAAGCTGCTCGTCGATCAGGGATCCCCCAACAGATGTCTCCAATCGGCGATTGGCCGATTGGGCCAATTCTGGGCGGCCGAAAGTGTTGACAGATGAAGAGGAAGAAACAATTGTAAATAGGCTTACGATATGCGCCGAATGGGGCTACCCTATGGGGTCGTATGACTTGAGGCTTTTAATAAAAGGTATGTTGGATATGCAGGGACGATCCATGCCCCGTTTGAAAAATAATTTGCCTGGTTGTGAGTTTGTGTTTGGGTTCCTGAAAAGGCACAAAGAAGCCCTCTCTGTTCGAATATACTAGAACATTAAACGCAATCATGCCGCTATTTCTAGGGAAGTTTTGACTGAATATTTATTACTGCTTTATTATTTTCTAAGTCAATGGATTGTAATGTGATTAAAAAAATGTTTATTTTAATGGAAATGAAATTTTCTTTCGATTTTGGCTCGTTTTGGTTTTTTAAAACTTAAATTGGTGACCCTTGTATCCCAGGGAGTGCCTAAAAGAGAGATTTTTGCTGAAAAAAGCATGTGACCCTAATCACCCCACTTTCGTGGAAATAAGGGTCAGACCATTTAAAAAAATATATATGCTCATACAAGGGTTAAAACAATTATTTTGATAAAGCGTTGCATTCTTCAGGCCAAGACTAATAACACGAAAAATTAAAAAATTGCAGAAAAAAATCACCCTGGCTAGGAGGGGCCTCCAAAATTGAAAATTGACCCTTATTACCCCATTCTACGGTACCTATTCCATTAGAACGGGGAATTTTCATGGATATTTTTTGTTTGCTCTATAGGAAGATCTTGGTAAGAGCTTTAAAAAAATGTGCTATATGATGCGTAATCTTCCTACCCGTTTATTGGGCAAGCTAAACGGTTTTTTGAGCTGAAAATTGCAAACAGGAGGTTTTCAAGTGCGCTGAATCCTATTCTGAGGTCGAAAGAGTGAAATTCCAACAAATGAAAGTACCCCATTGTAGTGGATTTATATATGTTTTACTTGGTGTAGGTAGACCAAGTGGGACATTTATATTCTGGTTATGCGGGTTAGTCCCTGAGGTATTCCTGTAAGGAATGTGAGCGAAATCGCCAAGGTCAGCTTGCTTGGCGGGAGGAACTGAGGGGTAGTTCGTGTCGCAGCCGCGTGGAGCACTGGGCTCGCATAGTGGGTGCTGGGTTCGATCGGTTTGGTGCTGAGCCGTTATGTAATATTCCGGCCTAAGATTTATATCTGTAGGAGGAATATGTTGGGCTTGGTTGAGGTACTGAAAAGTATCCTTTGTTTTCAGCCCATTTGGAGTGTATTTGACACTCGGATCGGCCGGGTAGCCTTGTGTAGAATATCGTGGATATTCGGAAATCTTTGTCGAATCATGATGATTGACTTCAGAGCGGGTCTGAAAGGTATCCTCGAACTTTTGTGTGTGTGAGGCTTGATCTAACGTTTCCTTCATGAATACGTTAGGTGAGAAGGCGATCTCTTCGCGAGGATCGAGCCTTGGGCCGTCGCTAGGAACAGCGGACGAGTCGAGCAGCGGGTAGGGAGCGCTGCGTGGGCTAAGAGGCCCGGCCGCGCCGTGTTCCGCCTCCCCTTGCATCAGGAAATAGGACGGGCGGCGCTCCATCGAAATATCCGAGTTTATTAACTCGTTTTCGATACCTCTACGTATAGAAATAGAGGGTTTGGAAGGTGGACTCGCTTGACAGAGCTTCTTTCCTTTGCTCGGATGTCAGGGTCCTACCTTGTAGTCTTGAAAAAGACTTCCTTGGACGATAAATTAGAGCGGATGAGCTGTGTAATTTATCGGCGTGCCCACAGCGGTCGGTGACGAGCCTAGTGCTACGAAACCCGGGCGACACGTCTCGGAACGTCCCAGCGGGCGTACGATCTAATGAGAATATCAATAGATGTACCGGGTGGCGTCCTGACAGAAGAACTACGTTGGGCAATGAGCAGGATGAATAATCACTGGACTCGTAGATGCCAATGCGAGATCTGTGTGGAGAGAAGGTATGCCTTGTAGAAAGCAGTAGGAAGCCGTTCTGAGATGAACTCGGGAGCAGAAGGATCGTCAGCGTAGAGCGTGTAGAATCTTCGTACTTCAGAGTGTAGTCGTCGAGAGCGGAGAGTGGAATGAATTTCGGAGGGCTCCGAGCGGGGTAATTATAGGGAGGTGGCCGCCTCCTGCCGCCTCCTGATTGGTCCGCTTAATTTCGTTAATTCAACTGTGTAATCTCATTGGCTCGCACATTGTTTTCTCAGTATCTGCGAGTATGATAGCTGAGTTGGTCCTCCGGGGTGGTTTCCCCACGTCCGTCGCTGCGACGGGGTCCCCAGAGGTGGCTTACGAGCGTCCGTTGCGGAGACGACGACCTTGAGGTGTCTTCCCTGCGTCCGTCGTTTAGACGGGGTCCTCGGGTGGTTTCCCTGCGTCCGTTGTTCAGACGGGGTCCCCGGGGTGGCTGCTGGACCAGAGGTGGTTGCTTGCCGCCTCCTGGTTGGTTCGCCTATTGTCTCTCGTGTAATCAGTGTTTCTGATTGGCGAGTAGGCTTGTTAGAATTGTCCTTGTTAGTTTTAGAGGACGTTTGATTTTCTGTTTGAGTTTTCTCGTTCAAGGCGACTTGGTTCGAGATACTTGTCGCGTCTCTCTCGCCCAGTAAGTGTTTAGGGAGGTCGCCTTGTATGTTATTAGTTAATATTTCACTTTTGAGAGAGAATTTCGTATTTTCTCTCTGGTGAAATATTTTGTTTGACGGAGTTATAACTCGACGTCTTATAAATATTTGTGTGTCGTGTCTACCTCTTTTTGGTAGCCCTGAAAAGGGCTGTTGACAAGAGGGGGTGGTTTTCACCACAGGCGCCCCCCCAAGACGTCGTGTTATAACTGACGACGCCGGTTGGGGTGTTTTGAGCGCAGTCACCCACCTCTCGTCGAATTTGGTAGAGGGTACGTGTCTTCTGGCGGATTTTCGGGGAGTTTCCTCCTTATTTTCTGCCTGATTTTTGCTTAGTGACACAGCTTCGTCTGTTTTTAGAGTGTAAGCTGGTTTTATTTGCTGTTTGGGAACTTTTTTTGTGTGTTTGCCAATTTGTACTGTAACCGAAAACTTATCTCTTTTAACAACTTTGAATGGTCCCGTGTAAGGACATTGTAGAGAGGAGAGCTGTGTGGGCACTCTGATATAGACATGTGTACATGTATCCAAGTTTTTGGGCATGTTGACGGCATACTTCGTATTATTATGTTTAATATGCGTAGGCCGGAAGAAGAGAGGCTCAGAAAGGTTTGTAGAAGTTACGAAAATGTCTCCTGGGAGTGGTACGTCAATTCCGTAAACTTTTTGGAATGGTGTAGTTTCCGTTGCTGGGTCTACTGCCGTACGCATGGCGAGTAGTACTTTTGGAAGGGCGTCGAGCCAATTTTCGTTTTGTGCTTTGAGAGCCTCTTTCAAAGATCTATTTCTGCGTTCTACCATTCCGTTTGTTGACGGTTTGTATGGTAACGTGTGAGTATGTTTTACTCCGAGACGTTCCATAATGGAATTAAATAGATCTGATTCGAATTGTGTGCCCTGGTCACTTGTGATGTATTTAGGTACGCCTTTTGAAGCTACCCAAATATTGATAAAGGCGTTTGTGATCGTGGATGTTTCGATGTTGTTAAGAGGGACTGCCTCTAGCCAACCCGTTGCTCTATCGACCATCATTAGAATGTAACGTTTCCCTCCTTTAGCTAAAGGTAAGGGTCCGGTAATGTCAACGTGTACATGTGAAAATTTGTTAGCCGTTTCAAATTCGGAGTAAGGGAGCTTCACGGAGCGAGTGATTTTTGCTCGTTGGCAAGTCTCGCACGCTCGGACCCAGTTGGAGACATCTGCACGAAGTCCATGCCAAAAATATCTTTGTTTTACTTTATACACTGTAGAGTGTATGCCTGGGTGTCCCAAATTGTGAATTTGGCTGATTATTTCGTGCCTTATTTCGTTTGGAATATAAGGTCTTGGGTGTCCTAGGTCTAGGTTACACCAAATCTCTCCTTGAGGGAATTCAACTCGTGTGAGTTTCAATTTGTTCTCTGCGTTAGGAGGAGAACGAATTTGTGCATTTGAGATGTGCAGTAGAAGATTGCACTCTATTGCAGCCGTAATTTGCGAAATTTCGGCTATGGGTGGACCCTCGTCAGTTTGGGTTGAAATCGATTTTGTTTGAATTTCAACTGGATCGAAGGGTCTGGAGAGTGCGTCGGCGACGACGTTGTTCTCTCTGGGTATATGTCGAATGTCACTTGTCATTTGAGAGATGTATGTTAGCCATCTCAATCGCATTTTAGAAAAATGTGCATTTTTCTTAAGCATCGTGCCTAGCAGAGGCTTGTGATCTGAACAAATATGAAAAGATCGGCCGTCCAAGTCATTGTGCCAGTGAATGCAAGCTTGGTAAACGGCGAACATCTCTTTGTCGAATGAGGCTTTATTCTTCCATTGTTCCGGAATTTCTTTACTGAAAAATCCCAATGGTTGGTAAGATTTCGAGCCGTGTTTGTCTGTAATTTCCTGCTCCAGTGCCGCTCCGATGTGTGTATCGGATGCGTCGCAGACTATTCTCCACTCTGCTGTAGGGTGTGGATGAGCAATATTATGCAATGTAGCTTTTATCATTGCTTGTTTTAAGCTGTTGAAAGCTTTTTCTCTCTCTGATGTCCATTCGATAGGTGTTTTGTCATTTTTTTTGTTTGACTGAATGGAGTCATACAGAGGTTGTGCTGTGTGAGCGAATTTACTTGAGCAAGCTCGGTAAAAACCACACATACCTAGGAATCTGCGTAGACTTTGTACGTCTATTGGCCTAGGAAATTGTTCTATGGCTTCTATTTTATCTCGTTTAGGAATTATCCCTTCTTTCGAGATAGTGAAACCTAGGAAATCGACGGTAGGTTTTGAAAAAATGCATTTATCAAAACCTACTCGAAGTCCGTGTTCTCCTAGCTTGTCGAAAATTTGTTTGAGGTGGTTCATGTGTTCTTTATAATTTTTAGAAGCCACCAATATGTCATCTAGGTATACAAATGCGAAATCAAATTTTCGCATGATGCTGTCCATGTATCTTTGCCATGTTTGAGCCGCTCCGGCCAAACCCATGCTCATTTTTTTAAACTCATAAAGACCGAAAGGTGTAATAATTGCAGTTTTATGAGCGTCATTTGGGTGCATCGGAATATGATAATATGCCGATTTTAAATCTATTGTCGAATAGATTTGTGTATTATGTAAATTCGCTTGGAAAGAGCGAATGTGAGGAGGAGGGTAGGCGTCTTTCTTCGTTTTCGCGTTCAGGAAACGGTAGTCGCCGGTGATCCTCCATGACCCGTCTTTTTTTGGCACACAGTGTAACGGGGATGCCCATTCGGAATCTGATGGTGCAATTATGCCCTCGGAGAGCATTTTGTCAAAAGTACTTTTGACTTGAGCCCGTTTTTCGCCTGCCATGGGTCTTGCACGGAAGTGTACTGGTGTTCCTTCCGTGGTTATACGGTGGTAAACCCCGTTGTTTTTCCACTTTCCTTGAAGTTTGCTCATTTTATCATTGTATTTTTCAATGATAGAGCGTATGTTTTCGTCCTCCGTGAGTTGTACGTCCTCTGGTTGAGGACTGTTGTCACGATGAGGGATAGTAGCTGCTATTTGTTCGTCAGTGAATTTTTTGTTCATGACTGCAGCGATTTTTTGATCGGCATAGCTTTTTATTTTATCTTTATAGATGTATTTGTGTTTGACCCGTATTCCGATATCCCAAGACTCGAGGAATGGTATACCGAGGATCGCTAGATCAACTTTCGTGATCATAAAATCGGTGGTCATGTCTCCGAGGCCGATGTTAATTGTCGTGTCAGCACGCCCTAGTGTGTCTATAGGGGCTCCGTTAGCTGCTGTGAGCTTGACGTTAGACTTACGAATTTTTAAGCCCAATTTTTTGGTGACATTGTGGGGCAGAATGTTCACTTCTGCTCCCGTGTCAATGAGAAATTAAGTGCCATTTAATTTGCACTTGAAAAAAAGCCTTTTATACTCATTAGTCTGCCGGTGTATAGGCTCAGATACACTGGCAGTTATTCGTTTTCCGAACTCTCTGCGTCGGAGGTTGGAACGGTACTTTCTTGTACCGATCTCTGAGTATTTTCGCTTGAAAACCAGGTTTTAGGCTGGCTTATAGGCGCTGCCTTTTTGCTAGGTTTGGAGGCAGTATTTGCCTTCCAAGTGCAGTGTTCTGGGTCTGCACACTTGCGAGTTTCGCTACCGAAACGTGCGTGGTTTCGACAGACATAGGCCGTCGGTTTGTGAGGCTTACTCTCTACTTGCTGGGGTTTGAACTCAGCTTTTTGTGAGAGGGCCTTTTTGAAACCAGTCTTCGTGGGTTTCGGAGTAGATTCTACTCCTCGTATGTAGAGAGAGGGGTTCTCTGTTTTGTACGCGTGTAGCGTATCAGCTAGGTCGAGCCGGGCGGTCGTGGTAGGCTGTGCTGCGACCATGCCTCGGGCTTCGATAGGTAGAGTTTCGATCCACTTTTGAGTGATCAGAGCCTCTGAGAAGTACCCAACAGCTTTAGAGTACATTTCATGGTACTTGGTGCTGGGTTTTTTGGCGAGAGATGCGGGGTCCTCGAGTGCGAGGAGCCTGTCCTGTAAGGACAACCCGTATTCTCGTTGTAGGCGCTGTTTGGCCTCTTCATAAGGTGCGTGGGGTGCCGTGAGGTAAGCTGAGTCGATAGCTTCCCGCATTTCTTCCGGTACCCACTTGTATATAGCTGAGAAGCATTCGTTCTGCGTTCTCAGGTGTTTTCGCACGCAGTATTGATCGAACTCGGCGAGTGCACGATCGATATTCTTCTTTTGGAAGATTGGTCTTTGATAATCTCCCATTTCCTCCAAAAGTGCTCGAAAGCCACTTTGTGTAGAGGGTTGTTGAGTGAGATGTGGGGCGTATAGGCCCGGCGGGGGTCGTACGCCCGCAGTGGTTCCCTGAAATCCACTAGCTTCATAAGAAGGAACGAAATGCTCCGTGTTAAGCCTGTTCAAAGGCGGGGTCACCATTTGTAGTGGATTTATATATGTTTTACTTGGTGTAGGTAGACCAAGTGGGACATTTATATTCTGGTTATGCGGGTTAGTCCCTGAGGTATTCCTGTAAGGAATGTGAGCGAAATCGCCAAGGTCAGCTTGTTTGGCGGGAGGAACTGAGGGGTAGTTCGTGTCGCAGCCGCGTGGAGCACTGGGCTCGCATAGTGGGTGCTGGGTTCGATCGATTTGGTGCTGAGCCGTTGTGTAATATTCCGGCCTAAGATTTATATCAGTAGGAGGAATATGTTGGGCTTGGTTGAGGTACTGAAAAGTATCCTTTGTTTTTAGCACATTTGGAGTGTATTTGACACTCGGATCGGCCGGGTAGCCTTGTGTAGAATATCGTGGATATTCGGAAATCTTTGTCGAATCATGATGAATGACTTCAGAGCGGGTCTGAAAGGTATCCTCGAACTTTTGTGTGTGTGAGGCTTGATCTAACGTTTCCTTCATGAATACGTTAGGTGAGAAGGCGATCTCTTCGCGAGGATCGAGCCTTGGGCCGTCGCTAGGAACAGCGGACGAGTCGAGCAGCGGGTAGGGAGCGCTGCGTGGGCTAAGAGGCCCGGCCGCGCCGTGTTCCGCCTCCCCTTGCATTAGGAAGTAGGACGGGCGGCGCTCCATCGAAATATCCGAGTTTATTAACTCGTTTTCGATACCTCTACGTATAGAAATAGAGGGTTTGGAAGGTGGACTCGCTTGACAGAGCTTCTTTCCTTTGCTCGGATGTCAGGGTCCTACCTTGTAGTCTTGAAAAAGACTTCCTTGGACGATAAATTAGAGCGGATGAGCTGTGTAATTTATCGGCGTGCCCACAGCGGTCGGTGACGAGCCTAGTGCTACGAAACCCGGGCGACACGTCTCGGAACGTCCCAGCGGGCGTACGATCTAATGAGAATATCAATAGATGTACCGGGTGGCGTCCTGACAGAAGAACTACGTTGGGCAATGAGCAGGATGAATAATCACTGGACTCGTAGATGCCAATGCGAGATCTGTGTGGAGAGAAGGTATGCCTTGTAGAAAGCAGTAGGAAGCCGTTCTGAGATGAACTCGGGAGCAGAAGGATCGTCAGCGTAGAGCGTGTAGAATCTTCGTACTTCAGAGTGTAGTCGTCGAGAGCGGAGAGTGGAATGAATTTCGGAGGGCTCCGAGCGGGGTAATTATAGGGAGGTGGCCGCCTCCTGATTGGTCCGCTTAATTTCGTTAATTCAACTGTGTAATCTCATTGGCTCGCACATTGTTTTCTCAGTATCTGCGAGTATGATAGCTGAGTTGGTCCTCCGGGGTGGTTTCCCCACGTCCGTCGCTGCGACGGGGTCCCCAGAGGTGGCTTACGAGCGTCCGTTGCGGAGACGACGACCTTGAGGTGTCTTCCCTGCGTCCGTCGTTTAGACGGGGTCCTCGGGTGGTTTCCCTGCGTCCGTTGTTCAGACGGGGTCCCCGGGGTGGCTGCTGGACCAGAGGTGGTTGCTTGCCGCCTCCTGGTTGGTTCGCCTATTGTCTCTCGTGTAATCAGTGTTTCTGATTGGCGAGTAGGCTTGTTAGAATTGTCCTTGTTAGTTTTAGAGGACGTTTGATTTTCTGTTTGAGTTTTCTCGTTCAAGGCGACTTGGTTCGAGATACTTGTCGCGTCTCTCTCGCCCAGTAAGTGTTTAGGGAGGTCGCCTTGTATGTTATTAGTTAATATTTCACTTTTGAGAGAGAATTTCGTATTTTCTCTCTGGTGAAATATTTTGTTTGACGGAGTTATAACTCGACGTCTTATAAATATTTGTGTGTCGTGTCTACCTCTTTTTGGTAGCCCTGAAAAGGGCTGTTGACAAGAGGGGGTGGTTTTCACCACACCCATAAATTAAACGGTTTTAGGCTGGAAATCGATTTTTACAATTTTTACTACGTTTTACCAGTTGTGATTCACTCCCGTGTTATTGTATTGATTCCGAGTGTATTTTTTTCTTGTCAATGTTTTAGCCCTTAGGGAGATCAAACGGATGAACGTACCCGTGAGGTTTCGTTTGATTCTTTGCGAGGATATCTATAAAACTAAACCCAAAAATACATCAATGCTACCTACCTTGAAAATTTTAACGATTATTTAATATTTCAGCTCTTAGATTCTACCTTTTAGGGTTCATCAAACGCATTGCCGATGTTACTGGCATATCCCCGGGCGAAGCATGATTCGTGAGCCAAATTTCATAAGTTTGGTTCAGTACTTTCGGAAAAAAGCTTCGAACGGACGGATTTTTTTTTAAATCGATTTTTGGATACTGCGCATCTTGAAATGTAAAAACAAATTTTGAGAGGGGTGAAACAAATTTTTTTCTTGGTCGATAACAATGTTTCACTATTGGCAATTATAAACAAAATGAGGAACTACACTAATACCTACCAACAAAGGAGGACATTTTCCTAGCAAATTAGTCGTAGAATCGATTCTTTAAGATTGTAAAACCTTAAGTTCACCAAGCATATTGAAATATTTGAGTATGAGGACTTCAAATTGTTTTACTTCTGCACCAATACAAATCCTTTTTACCTTAGTACAATCCTACACTCACCCCAGTTTTCCAGATTATATTGTTTAATTTTTCAGGTAGACAAGGCATAAAGCAGATATGGAAGAGCCAACAGAAGAAGACTGTTGTCACAGCGACTGTGTCAACTGTGTCCTGGACATTTTTCAGAAGCAAAAACGATCTAAAGGACTCTCCACTCTAAAGCCTGCCAGTTATGCCAACTCTATGATGTCTCAAACCCGGTATAAGCCGTTTAGATTGATGCAAATCGATATTGGAACGCAAAATGTCAAAATCTACTCGTTCGTACCAGATGAATCATCTGATGCTGAAACTCGTCTGTACTTCACGCCAGGAGAGCACGTTGTACTCAGAAACGACCCAACGACTGCTGACGCTGTACACTTGAGTCGTCCATACACTCTCATACCCTGGGACAAGAGTAATGGAGCATTTTCCGTGATGATCAAACTGTACGCTGAAGGCCAGATGTCCCAGTACATCGGTGGCTGGGTATTAGGGCAAAAGTGCTACTGGAGGGGTCCATATGGCGATTTCACATATGAGCCCAACAAATACGAACATATTTATATGGTTTGCATAGGTACAGGCGTTGCTCCAATGTATGCTATATCGAAACAAATAATCGAAAATGAAAATGACGAAACCATCGTCCATTTACTGTACGGTAGCTCAACACCAGACGACATCATATTTCGCGAAGAGATTATTGAGCTCAGCAGCTACTGGAACTTTACCTGCACGCACTTCATTCCCCATTGCTACAACGAAAAACAGAAGAAATTCAATGAAACCTTCGTCAACGGAAAAATAACCACGGAAAGTGTCACTGACATCGTGAAACATATAAACAAAACTTTGGTGCTTATCTGCGGTTCAAAAGAATTTAATTCAGCTATTCAAAATAGTCTCATAGAGTATAAAAGCTTGGACGTGTATGTTTTCAGTTAGTACTCGTAACTCATAATTTATGAAACTCGTGAGTGCATTGAGAGGACGAAGCTAAATGAAGGTTTCAAGTTGTTTACTATTCCTAAAGCAGGGTCCACACTATGCCGCGGTAGGCCGGGCGGGTTGACCCGGGTGGGCTAAGTCGGGCGGGTACGTTCGGGCCGGCACGACGTCCACACCGAAAACGAAGCCGACCGGGTTATTTCTACCTACATTATTTAGTTTCAACACCAAGACTGGTGACTTCGTTGAAGAGTACTTTTTAGAAGTTTTTTTTAAAGTGTCCTTCAGTGTTAGTGTTTTCAAAATGATTACCGACTATGACGTCGCTATGTCAGCCATGGCTGTGGTGATACTCGCTTTAAATCAGCCCCCAAAAAGACGTCAAAGAAGATTTTGGATTCGCCCGAGCCTTAGGAGAGGACGGCAGCTGTACAGGGCTAGCGAATTGATGAAAGATTTAATTTTGGATGAAGAAAACTTGTTCGTCATTCCACTCCATTACTTAAAATGAACAATAAAAAACCCTACTTAAACAAACTGATTCGAAAATAAAATAATTCATCTAGTTCGGTCGGAGGTTTAATTGTAACTGAAGCCGCTCGGGGCCGCTCGGCACGTCCCCACTCTATATTTTTGTTCGGCTCGGCTTCCTTTGATCTGTACCTACTTTATGCGGGTTGGGATCGGCACGGCCCGGGCCGGCATTTTCTAACCCGGCAAAGCCGCCCGGGGCGTCTACATCAACGCGGCTTAGGCCGCCCGGCCTACCCCGGCATAGTGTGGACCCTGCTTTAGGTTTCAAATCATACCAGATTTGTAATTTTCCTACACCCGAAGGGTTAACTAATATTTCTGCAACTCACCCACGGTATGGGCTTTTAGAGACGATCTGTTGACATGACTTTATGAAGTAGGGAAATGTATTGTTAGCTGTTTGCATGGTGAAGAAGATTCTAGCCTCCTGGAACAACGCTTCAATGAATTCACGTTCGGTTTTTTTTACTCAACAACTAGGCAATGCAATAAAATGATGTAGGTATACATTCAAATCTAAAAATTAAATAATTCAAAAAATATCGTTTTTGTTTCTTCCATTAGTGACTTAACGACTAGGGATAGGCAGAAAAAACTATATAATATAACACCAATCTCAAACTGATGAGCTTTCGAAACACCAGCATGTTGTTTAAATCAGCGAGCAGTTTGAAGACAAATAGGAGTTCAGGAAAAATGTAGGGATTCCGTAAAAATGCAGGCCATGAGGAGAAAATGTCTAGGTATCATACATACATCCCTCGTTCCAATATATTCTCTCTGGGAGGATAAAAAGCTCTCCAAAATATCGTTTACAAACCAGCAAGCTTACATGGATTCAGGTAAACTCTAATAACCGTACAAGAACTATTAGATGAGGCCACTCAATTTACGAGTTATGACATGTTTTTATTTTTCAAACTATAAAAATGATTGTCGACACTTAGAAAGCATCCTTACCTTTTTTGTGTGATTAAAGGTGTTCCAAATTGATTCCGAGGAAACATTTTGAAGAAAATCTCCAAGAATTTGTCAGTAAAAAATTATTGAATGGAATTAGGAGTATGAAATTGCATCAAAGGTGCGTCCGGACGCTGAACAGAAAAGCGGTTAGAATAAAGAACACACAAACGGAATGAGTAGTAATTAAAACTTTATTACAATATTGATCAACAAATTACTACTGCTTTGAATACATAAGTAGGGCTTTACCAGGACTGCAAGGAATCGAATACAATGATAATAAAATAGCAAACATAATAATTGCTGCTAAGATAACAGAGGTATATTAATTTGAAACCTCACCATCCCTAAAGCTCAACGATTCTATGCTTCTTTACAAGAAAAAAGAGAAAATGAAAATGCAAACTGAACATGAAACAAATGTAATGGCAAGCTTAACAACAGACAGAATATTTTATTATAGAATCGAAAAGAAAATGGGGATTTTAACTTCATTACATTGTCAATAATATGTGACTAGAATGCAGTTAATATGGAAGTAGAGTTTAAGATTTTAAACAAAGTAAGCAGCTAGCTGAGCCATTTTATCCTTAGAATGTCGAGGTTTTCCCTTGGCCCTACTCCTGCCACGACCACGCGACGACTTGCCAATAGCAACGGGACGCGAAGCTTCAGCCCGATGTTTTTCAACCAGTGATAGGAACTCGGGAGTACAGAAAACGCAACCGCTCATTTCAGCAGCTCCATTGGACAGTTTGGTTTTGTCAGGTTTGTATTCCACTGTCACGATTTGAGCTCCACAGTCACATAGGTTTTCATCGACAGACACCTTGTGGGCTTCGTCGAACAGATGAATAATGACGTCACATTTGTTACATCCCATCTTCCATTTAGGTCCGGATGAAGGGTCGAGAACGAGAACACCTGTTTCACATTCGACACAAGCTGATATTCCGGTGACGTTAAACGAGTGCATGCAATTAGGATGAGTACATGAGTTACAGCCAGAGCCTTTTTTCATATCCCTGAAAGGTGGATGGTTGTAGCAATATGGGCATAAGGGAAAGCTCTTTCCTCTGGCCCCTGTTGACCACGTTAATAACTCGAAATCATCCAGAGGGCATTTCAACTCCTTGTAGATTTTTATGACACCGTTCTGGGGAAGGCTGTAAGTTTCATCACACTGGGAGCAATGCAATCGTGAAGGCTTGGCCTGTATGTACTTCATATACCTCCGGCATTTACCACACCTCGACTTTGCTGTCCCTGTGGTCGACAGAGGTGAAAATGACACTTCAAATAGCTGGTCCATTCCATCAATATTTGTTACAAAGTATAAAAACTTAAGTTTGAATATTTCCACCGTGTGTTGAAGCACGGAATTGTATTCCGCTAAACCTTGAGCAATCAGATTCAACTGCTTTTCCACAGCTGATCTCATTGTGGGTAGCACAAGCTCGGGATCAATTTTCTGATATCCATGGACAAGGACTATACCAAGTGGTGTGGGAGTTAATCGTCGTCCTGGTCCAACGGTTACATAATTTCTCTGACAAATGTTATTAATGTGAACGGAAATTGAAGCATCTGTGCCTATTCCATGCTTTTCCATTAATGTGATGAGTTCAGATTCGGTTAAGTAATCAGGAGGCCCAGTCTGGCATTCGACTAATCGCACCTGAAATGGTAATTCCTCGCCAACCTCAAACACTGGAGCCATTTCATTCTTGGGTAGAGCCTGCCAATGCATGATAGAAGTATAACCGGGTGAAATGAGGGTTTTGCTTGATGTAGAAAAATTCTCAGTACCGATGGAGAAACGCACTGTGGTCGTTGTAAACTTACAGTCTCTGGACACGGTGGCTATAAAATGTCGAACGATGTAATCATAAACCTTCCAACTGTCTGTATCAAAATCGTTTCTAGATGCCAATTTCATAGGTGTGATTGGAGGATGGTCCCCAGCATCGTGTCCTTTCAAAGGATTGTTCAGTCCATCCTTCAGCACCTGGGACACCTCTGCACCCCATTCAGAACCATGCTGAAGCTGACTAAGGGTACCTGAAAGATCGAAATTCGCAGGGTAATGCGTGGTTTCAGTTCTAGGATAACTGATGTATCCCTGAGTGTAGAGTTTTTCCGCTATTTGCATCACATGATGAGGTCCCATCCCCAATCCTGAGCTTCCCACTCTCATCAACTCCATCGTATTAAGAGCTTTTGGTCGGGCCTTGACACCATCTTTGCGCGTGGTGCCTATAACACGGGCGAACGGCTGTTCCCGAACATTGTGCAAAAACATGTTGGCTATGTCTTTTTCGAAACATCGAATCCTCTCCCAGTTCAACGGTATTTCTCTATTTTCGGATGTGACAATGTTAACCTGAAGTACCCAGTAGCATTCAGGTTTGAATGTTTGAATCTCATCGTGCCGTTTCACACAGAATCCCAAAGTAGGGGTTTGACAGGGCCCGTATGATATTAACGATGCATCTAAATCTCCGTATTTCCCTTGAAAAAACTTAGTTTGATAACGCGTAAAGGCGCATCCTATTCTCAGATCTAGCTCTTGGCGTGCGTCAACTGATCTAGCCTCGTTTTCGTTGGGCTTTCCAAGATTTTGCATAGCGGCTTTGATGTCTTTTTCAGTGATAGCAGAGAAATGTGCACGAAATATGACATCGTTCAAATTTCCAGAACGCCGTAGTGTATGCTCGACAGCGTGGATTACTTCAAAACATATATTTTCCCCTTCCTTATCACAATCCAGCCACAGAACTAGATAATCGGAGCTTTTACCTTCATGGGCCAGAAATGCAGGAATTTTCAGTTTAGGAGAAGCTTCTTTCTTTTCAGTCGTACAAGAAAACAAATCCACGGGATCTACTCGGTCCCAGTTGTTGTACTTACCGGTGAAATCCAGACTCATGACGTGACCACAGACGGATGTCATCTTGAAATATACAGATTCACCTTGGAAATCGCCGGACCACTCGTGAACACTGCATCCTGAACTGATTGATTTCCTCGAAGAACTTTTACCATTGCTTAGGATATTAGCAAGGGATGCTGCCAATGACGGCTTCTCAGCCACCATCAATACAATTTTTTTCATGATTGAGCGCGACACGAAAATAATCCCCGAACGAGCTAAAATCTACACGATTTTATTCTTAAAAAATTGTTCAATAGCACTTAATAGGTATCTAATTATCAGTTCAGCACGCAAATTTCTGCGATCCCTGAGTTTCTATCAGCCGTGTAAGAAGCTACAACCACAATCGACAGCTTTCGCAGCTTCCTCCCAGCCGATATAACAAACGTTATGTTTTCATGAATCCCATGTCTCGAAACAGCCACAAGCTCATCGAAATAATATGAATTATCAGAAGGAATATAGTTGAAATTGACGGAAAGGCGGTCTTACGTGAGCATCCTCAGCCCAAAGCAGCACGGCACCAGGCGTATGCAACCAAAATCACGGAGGTACTTATCTAGTAAGCAACTTGTGGACGGAACACTTCCGGATACTAACGAGTAGATTATTGAATTGAGAGTTGATAATCCTTTTTGTGAATTACAAGAAGACGTACCGATCGTAGAAAAAACTAGAAAAACCCAAATAACGTAGACAAGTATAGGCATATAACATATACATACGAATACGCGTTGTTGTTGTGTTTTCAAGCCTTCACAGAAGGAGCGCTGCTTGTCATTGATCAGTATCACTAGTTGATTACTTTTAAGACACCTTTTTATTCATATCCCTACTTCATGAAAAGCTCTTTTTATTTATTTTTGTGACGAAAAGAAGAGTACAAAAATTAAATTAAATTTAGCAATATCTCTGAATAATCAATGGGATTTTATCTTATTTCAGAAGGTCTTTTTTTTTAAGAAAAAGAATATAAGCCAGTGAACCTCTTCATCAACGGAAATTGAGTGAGTTGAGCACATATTCGTTGTCTCATATCTCTTCTTTATGGAAGAGTTGTTATTTTTCTATATCTCATGTTATCACTGTAAACAAGAATTCGCGAGCGACGCGCATTACACCATTTCAATTAATATTTTCTTTATAAGATCTAGCATCTTTCTATTTTAAAAACTTTCTAGTCTTGAAAAAATATCTAGGAAAGTACATATTAAAAGTTGGGAGTGGCTCCAGAATTTCTTATTCGTCATGAATTTGGAACTGTTGGGTGAGTTGTAGTTTCTAAGTGTTCCAAAATGTTCGTGAAGGTAGGTATGTTTCCAGTTATACTTACTCCCTGCAATATTGACGATAGAAAATTACGTAATCTAAAAGTTGCGTACTTATGATTATGCTAGAAGAGGTAGGTTATGGGGAGAAAAAACTAAGGGCCGGGTTCATACAGGAGGAAACTTCCTTTTAGTAACTTCTTGGGTCAATTGGAGCACCTTTAGCCAATCCAGGTTACTCCGGAGTTACCGATATTTTTGGTTTCTATTGCTTCAAGACGAAATGTCGCTAAGATTCAAACCTGTGGAATCAGATAGAACCGTGATTCTATTGCCCGAAGTAAGCGCGCGCTAACACGATCCCCTGCGCAGTTATGCAGATCCTATTGAATCAAGTTGAATTAGTAGGAAGAAATATGTTCGGAATGTAAGGGGAATCACTGAATGTGGGTTCACATCCATCCAGAAATGTGGAAATACGTCTGCTCTCGAGAGTAATGAAGGGGAGTGGAATAACGGCAGGGTGTTCACAACAGTCCGGAATTCGAATTGCGTCGAATCACTTTTTGTGTCATCAATCCAGTTGTGTCAATATATTATTTTGCTTCCATGATCTAACCAAAGTGGACTACGAAATTTTTGAATAACTTATAATAAGTTTGGATCGAAAGAACCAAATTTGCCTGGGAAGGGTGTTGAGAATGGACGCAAAAGTATGAAATCAATAAGAGTAGGATTATATTGTCAGGTAATTACTTATCGTTAGTAATAAATTATGTACTTAGTCGTAGTTGTTTACATCCCTTGTATCTTCCGGCTCGTTTGGTCCGAAATTCTCCGTGCTCAGTTGCTCACTAAATTAAACTTGACAATTGTTAAACTTGAACCAGATTATTTAATGGTAGTGTAAGGGCTCCAGGTAGTGTAATGGTAGATCAGTCTGAAACTTGCTTCATAGTTATGCAGGATAGTCGGGTCAGTAGTCCACAGCTCTTAACTACACATATATATTTTACTCTCTTATGCCTTATAATACACTCAATCTTTTGCTTTTTTTTCAGAGTCATTTGGTCAGAACTTTCCGGAAGTAAGTTGTCCCATGAATGGTTTTCCATAACCAGTGTACTTAATAGTATGTAGGTATGTGTAAACCTAATGTGTACAAAATTGTTTTTGAGATTTTAGATAAAAGAAACATAGGTAAGGACTCTAAGCTCATCATTTCCGTCGGTAATCAATAAGGTAGGGGTCCTTGAATCCCATGATAATAAATCAGTATCAAACTTGATTGTTCATGCTTAGTTATTGGTAATGAAGAATCTCTTCATTTTCCAAACTGTTGATAAACAAAACATTGTTAATGATCGTGATTCTGTGGTAATATCGTTCGAATGTGAGTAGTTGTCCAGTTTTGTTACTAAATAATTCCAAAATGAAGATAAAAATGCTTCTGAAAACTGCGAAGTTGCATGACAAATTTTATCATGAGCATCCATCTCGTAGACCCTGAAGTGCACAATATACCTACTACCAGGAGCGTAAGCTAACTAAATGCTAGGATATTTTTGTGTGCACCAGCTGCTCAAATTTACGTAAACTAAAATACTACTACTGTTGCTATTGTGTACTAGTACTCTATATTAAATTATCACTTTTTACGTGCCAACATTTAATGTGAAAGAATGTGCTGCTTTTAGGAATTTGATGGATCTTTGGACTGCGTTTCCCTGGCTATAACATGTGCCTTCAATAAGCGAGGGACGTTGTTAGCCGTTGGATGTAACGACGGCAGGATCGTTATTTGGGACTTTCTGACTAGAGGAATAGCGAAAGTCATAACAGCTCACATGCATCCAGTTTGCTCACTCAGGTAATTTGCCAGCAGACACTGTTACTATTTCTTGTCAAATAGAGTAGATTGAAAACTGGTTGTTGTTCTTATGAAAACAAAGTTCTAAATTTTATTTTATTTTCTTCATTCGTTCTAGTTAATTTAAGTTCAAGATTGGTTCCAATGGAAGATGGAAATTCGGGGCTACATGAACCTTTTTGGTTTATTTTAATTTTATTTACAACAACAAAAAATCCCCTCTCCCTTAAAAGGTGTTGTTCTACGTTCAAAAATGCGCAAAACTCCTTAGGATTAAGGTAAAGAGAAGTCACTTACAATGGAGCCGTTCCTTAGGAAATTTAACTCCATCAGTTTTCATCCGACGATAATGAATGCTGTTGAAATACCACATTTGCATATCGGTTACTACATTTGCCTTTTTATTCCATCTTCGTTATTGTATCTCGTGGAGTGTTTATAGTTCATTAATAACTTGGCATGTAAAATAGCTTAGCTGTTTTTTTTTTCTTCAGAGCAGTTTAGGCAGCGAAACATTTTAACATGAATTAAGAAGTTTCCAACGAGCGGTGAACCGTTTTCGTCGGATAAAAACCGACAGAGTTACATTTCCGTGAAACCGCTCCGTTTTTAAGTGGACATCAGGAAAAAGACAACAAATTACACAGAGGATTGTTATTTCTGTTTTATAATGTAGTTATATTATTTACTTAATATACTATTATTGGATTGTTAAACGTATTTATTAGACTTAGACGGCTCCCGAAGAGAAATTAATTAAATAAAACACCCAAATTTTACTGGTCCCTCGGTAACAACAGCTCATATGTAGGTAAAATAATAGGATCAGAATCTAAGTATGTCGACATTGACGTAGGCTCCTACCAACTGAAAATTAATGAGATAACTCGAATGCTTGAAATGAGAATTCCATTGGAATTATATTAGCTGATACGATCGTCGGAGTTCATAAGGCGATTTTTACCACGTTCACACCTGATTCACGCGCGTGTTGATGATCTTTTTTCCTGTCCTTAGGGAGAGCGAACGGATGAAAGTACAGTGATCCAAGAGGTTTCATTCGATTCTTTGGAAAAAATATCTATCAATGCGAGAAAAAATAAATAAATAAAATTACTTTAACCTTGAAAGTTTAGAGATCTAGATTTTTAATATTTCAGCCCTTAAATGCTACTTTTTAGTGTTGATAAAAATTGTTGCCGAGCTTCTAAGATCAACTAGACCGCAAACTTGATTTATAACCCGAATTTCATAAACTTCGGTCCAACAGTTTCAGAGAAAAGCATGGCGGATGGACGGATTTCTTATGAAAAATACAGCTAATTGTAATTTGTTCCAGAAACCAATTAAATACGGAATAAATCACTCGCGACGAAGTTGTGAAAACACATTTCAATGAAGAAAACTGTTGATAATGAGATAACGACTATGTTAATGTCTATTTCCACTGTATTTCCTCTCTCACTTTATTTTCGTGGAAATAAAAGTTCTTAATTACGGGGGCTGATCAAAAAGTTCCAGGACTTTTTGAATTGCGCGCCTTCACGTTAACGGAGAGGGTTGCTTTGGCGCTCAAGTTTTAGCGTGAACCTTCCCAAGTAACCTCCTTTTTGTTTTATTGCTCTAACCTTCCCCAGTCCGATTTTACAGCTGTTTTTGTGAACCTCTTTTGTTGTGTTCTGCGTTTTTCGAGTTTGTTGTGATGGACGCGAAGGAAGAGCAGCGCGTTTGCGTGAAATTTTGTGTGAAATTGGACAAATCATTCACGGAAACTTTTGAAATGCTTCGGAAAGCTTATGGAGGTGATGTGATGAGTCGTTCACGGTGTCATGAGTGGTTTCAGAGGTTCAAGGGAGGCAGAATATCAACTGAAGATGGATGACCCTCGTTCAGGAAGGCCTCCAACCTCAACTGAAGACTCAAGTGGCTTTCTTCTGGCTGTTCCCCCACACTCAAATACCCTATGAAAGGACAGTGATTTCAGACGATAGAGGAGATCAAGCAAAAAACGGAGGAGCAGCTATACAGCATCCCAGGGGATGAGTTTTCCCGGTGTATGGGCCAATGGAAGCACCGCTGGGAGAAGTGTTTGCGTAGCCAAGGGGAGTACTTTGAAGAACATAATTTTGAATAATTTTAAAGATAATTTAATAAAGCGTTTTTGAGAAAGTCCTGGAACTTTTTGATCAGATCTCGTAACTCCCATTTTCTTCACTCAATTAAATTAGGAATTGATAGGTACCATAATGTCTTTACTCATATGCATTGATATTTTGTCATATAGGTACTCATATGTACATTTTACCGATTCCCTTTTGTGGTTTTCAGTTGGTCCCGGGGAGGTCATAAGCTATTGAGTGCCTCGACAGACAATAACTGCTGCATTTGGGACGTCCTTTCAGGTGAATGTGAGCACCGTTTTAGATTCCCATCTCCGATTTTAAAGGTCGGTAATAGCGAAATATTAAGCAAACTGTCAGTCATAAATAACACTCTCAAAATTAACTAGAGGAAAAAGAAAAGTGTGAAGCATTGCTTTGACAACATGCACCTATTTGTCTTAAATGGTATTTCCCCCCCGAAACTATAAAAATTGTTTGAAACAACATTTTGGGAACTTTCTTGGCCTCCCTGATTATTTAAAGAGCGAATTGAATGTTGCATACAATACATTTTTCTTTTTCCAAAAAGTTACAACTATGAATGTTAGCGAAATTATTTTTATATCTCTATGTCTAGTGGTATGAACAAGATGAGATATGACTTAATTTCGGTTAGGACTTATTTCACCATGATTGCTAGGTACTAGCAGTATGATTAAATTTACATTTCTCCAGAAAAATCCGTCTGCCAAGCTGGGTTTATTGAAGGGGACGTATAGAATTAGTTGAACAACTAAGTACGAGTCAAAATGATGAGTGATATATGTGTAGACTTTGCACATGCTAATGTACGAAATGGGGCTATAATTCATGTTTACACATACGCATAGCGTACCATCAATCCAGAGGATTCACCTTCTAAGGTTAAGGTGTCTAAGGAGTAATATATATTGGTAGGAGATCGACTACCATCACAAAACTTGAAAACTTCTTCAAAGTTGGCACATTTGCCACCAATTTTAGTTTTGCACATGCGCAATAGGTATTATCCAACCTTTCGAGATGAAATCCATAGCAGGGCATCATCTTGGGACATAAATACACAACTACTCCCCGTATTTTAACTAAACCGGACAGACAGATCATGAGAAATCGACGCTATAAAAAATTCAAGTTTTGCGTATGCTCCGACTACCATTTATCCAACAGCAATGAAATTTACAGAACATAATTAAGGAAAAACTCTCAAATTCCCTAAAAATTTCTTAGTTTAGTCTCGGAGTTTCTGTGTCAACCATCTTGGTTTATTATTTTCAATAATAAACCTTTAATCGACTAAGAAAAACAAATTTTTTACCCTCCCCTCCATCAAAATTTGTTAGTTTACGTTTCAAGATGCGTAGACTCCAAAAATCGAATTAAAAAAATCCGTCCATACGCCGTCCAAAGCTTTTTTCAGAAACTGCTTGACCAAACATTATGAAATTTGGCTCAAAAATCAAGCTTCAGCCGGGGATGTGCCCATAACATTGGCACCACGTAAGAAATCCTAGGAATCGGTGATTAATCATGGGAAAATTTTGAGAAATTACAAAAATTGTTTATTGTCGGGTACACTGGGATTCAGCAATAATCAAACTATCATAAAATTCTTACCTTGATAGAACGGTGTATTTATAAACTAATTAGGTATAAAGATTTCAACGAAACTTAAAGATAATAGTCATAAAGTAAAACAGAACAATACACCAAACTTCGTAATGGAGGTAGATGTGAATACACAAGTAGCAGTACAAACTATATGTTATATGAGTGAGTAACCGGAAGATATATCATTATTGGGATTCACATAAAACATGCGCACTAGAGCTGTGCCAGTGCCTCCTCTATTCTGGAGCGTTCCCTCAAAAATTCAAATGTTAAGATGGTTAATCAAATGATGAGAGAAGAGAAGATCCATAATGACTCATAATTAGTAAATGAAAGGAACTTATTTGATGCCAATCTTAAAACTCCCTCTCATCAAATCAGTTACCATTTACAATAAATCGTAAAACGTTTGTAAGTGTAAAGTGTCTATATAAATGTACAGCTCTACAAACTTATACAAGTCTATAAAATCAAAAGAAAATAAGAAGTATCTGAAGGTGGTTACTTCACCGATTCATCGGCTGTAACAAATCGTGTTCCAAGAACAAGAAACCTTTTTTTCAGTCGTGGCTTCAGGCCCATTTATCTAAAACATAGAACATTCACATTGTTAGAAATGTACCAAGTGTCATCAATATCTTTTACCAGTGCATCTCTCAAGAATTGAAAGACAGGGGTGGGGAGTGATTTGGTGAATATATCAGCCAATTGATTTTTGGTGCTGATCCATTCAACCTTAACATTGCCATCCCTAACTTGAGCCCTGATAAAATGATAACACAGCTTGACAATGTGCTTCAGTGTTGAGGACTCATCAGTTTTAGCCAATTCTATGGCAGCTTTATTATCTTCCCAAATTGTAGGAGTCATGTTCCAACCAATGATAGAACTACACATTTGTCGAATACTGATTAACTCCCTACAAGCTAAGCTTAAAGCTACATATTCACTTTCCGCAGATGATAAAGCTACGTGTGTCTGCTTTTTAGTACGCCACGAAATAGGGTCACCAAATAATCTGATGACATAACCACTTGTAGAGTGCCCTTCAGGATCATAAGAGCCCAAAGAGGCGTCCACAAAGCTCTCAAGTTCGTCTCCTTTGCCTTCATTCTTCAAACATAGCTTTGATGTATTTTGGACGTAAGTCAGAATTCGTCTGACGTCATCCCAATCATCAGCTGTAAAATTGGACTGTCTTCGGCTCTTAGCATTAACAGCAAAAGTAATATCAGGTCGTGTACCATTCTGAAGGTATATCAAAGAGCCTATGGCTTGTCGATATGGTATGACACTCAAATCAATCGAGTTTGATTCGTTTTCTGATTCAAAAAGAGTTTTCTTACTATTCTTCATTATCAGAGGATTCTGAGTCTTCAGTCGTTTAGGAATTTCAAATTTTTGCACGAGAGATTCAATGAATTTACTTTGGTGCAAAAACATAACTCTATTTTCTCGATCCCTTTGTATTTCAATTCCCAGGAATTTCTTTGGTTCGCCCAAGTCAGTGACCTGAAATTCTTGGTACAGTATTTTCTTTATCTCTGTTAATTTAGGAATGGAATTTGATGTAATCAATATGTCATCAACATAAAGCAACATCAATGCAAAATGGGTTTCACTTTTCCACACAAAAAGACAAGGTTGAAACTCATATGTTTCAAAACCCATTCGTTTAGCAGCTTCTAAAAATCGAAGAAACCACCTTTTTGGGGATATTTTCAGACCATAGAGTGCCTTCTTTAGTTCACAGACATGATGATCACTGAAAGACTGATCAGTCTGCAAATAATAGGACAATCCATCTGGAATTTCCATGAACACCTTTTTTTCTATAGTCCCATTAAGAAACGCGGTTTTAATATCAAATTGCCTTACATCCAAATCAAATTTATTGGCAACAATAAATAAGAATCGCACATCTGCTAGACGTGCCACAGGTGAGTAGGTTTCAGTACGGTCGTATTTATTAGTGTCAGCAAACCCTTTGGCAACAAGCCTGCTTCGAAATCTGATTGTCCCGTCAGCCTCGATTTTTTTCCGGTGCACCCATCTAGCTTTTATGACTTTTGTACCCTTTGGCAATTGTATTTTTGGAATCACATCCCAAGTGTCGTTAGAATAGAGTGCATCAAACTCATCGTTGATGGCTTTTTGCCACTTCTCCCTTTCCAAGCTCATCATTGCTTCAGCATATGACGTTGGATCACAAGCAGATCCATTTTCTGCTGCTTTCATACACATAAAAGCAAGAAGAGCATCATCTTCCTCATCAATGTAAAATTCAGCTTCATTGGTCTCACCAATGATTTTCCTGGAGTTTTCACCTTGTTCCTTAACGGGAACTTCTGATGATGGCACAACAGCCATCATATCAATGGTCTCTTGTGGCGCTGTGGGTACAGTGGGAGTTTCAGGAACTGACTCCCTCTGCTCCCCAGAAGGAAGACCATCTCCCTCTGCTCCCACAGCAAACTCCTCATGAGTTGGCAAGTAAGTATTGGGACCAAACGTATCACCAAATCCTCTTGACTCTACAAACTCAACATGCTTGGACCTAATGATAACTTTGCTGTCAGCTTCTACCAACGTGTAACCCGTATCATTGCATTCTAAAAGGAATGCCTTTCGCGATCTTGGAGCGAATTTGGGCTTTGCTTTGGCGTCATTGTGAAGAACATAAGATTCACAGCCAAATCTTCTTATGTAACTTAGGTCGGGTTTTCGGTTGTGAACTATTTCATAAGGTGAGACATAGCGATTTGCAGCATTAGGAGTTTTGTTATGAATATTCACAGAATGCTGCATAGCAAATTGCCAATAACAATGAGGCATCTTGGCTGACAATAAATTAACTCTGATTTTTGACTGAAGTTCAAAATTCAGCCGTTCTGAGACAGCATTGTGAGTAGGAGTTGCTGGCTCACAAACAGTTAGAGAAATCGTTTCCTTAGCTAAGAGTTCTTTCATGAGTTTTGTTTGATATTCCGTTCCACCGTCTGTTCTAATTTCTGCGATTTTTGTATATGGGCCCTTGATAGTCCTACAATGACTTAAAAATTCCTCTAAAGCTAAATGTACTGAAGTCTTATCCTTTATAGCATAACACATAACATATCTAGAAAAGTCACAGGTAAATGTTACTATGTACTATGTACTTCGCATGAGTAGCTAGAGCAACTGGCTTAATTGGACCCATTAAGTCAGAGTAAATTCGAGCAAAAGGGATAGTCATTCGGCTCCTCTGTTCATTAGACGGTTGGCGTTTGGCTTTAGCTATTTTACATTCACTGCAATCTAAAATTTCGTTTGTGAATTTAACGTTCTTTAAAATGGGTAGTTGTTTTGCCATTTGCTCTAGGTACTTTTTAGAGGAATGTGACAGTCTGAGATGCCAAAGATAGCCTTCGGCTGTCCTGAGGCTAGGAGTGATATTACTATTGATTTGCCTCAGATCAGATTCATTCATGTGGTTATCCACCAAAACATTTTCTACTATGTCTTGTTCCACGTCAGAACTTGCTGTTGCACCAAAATTATTGTAACTATTTGATGCATTGGCTACCAAACTAGATTTATGCTTAAGCTGTTTTGTGGGAAGAGGTCCACTATCTTCTCTCCCTCTTTTCTGACTAACACCTACCCTACAAACACCAAATTTTGCAGCAGCATTGTCAATTTGCGTTTGGGAAAGAAACAGGGCTGGAAGAGTGAAAGATATCTTCCAGAACCTACCATCAAAAATTCCCGTTGTCATAACAGAATTATCATCCAAATCAATAATTTCAACAGCTCTATTAGTAAAAACAACTTGAATATTATTGCTCATAAGTTTCCTTAAGGAGAACAAATTATCAGCTAGTTTAGGAGCATATAGTACATTTTTGAGACATCCTATGGGTTTGCGAGATTCATCTCCAATCAACATGTCACCCATTGCTTCGACCTTAAGGTCTGCATCAGATGACCCATTAGCACAAGTAATTCGTTTCGGGGTCAAAAATCGTTTGATATTAATTAAACCATCAATATTACTACACAAGTGATCAGTAGAACCAGAATCTAAAATATAAGTAATCGTGTCTTGAGACAGTTGGTACTTACAGTGATAAGACATCGAGGATTCATCCTCATTCACCTCACATGAGGCAGCAACGTTTTCCGATTCCGGATGAGAGTTAGCATATAAAGCTTGAACTTCTGATTCGTTCAGATAGTCCAGGTTGATGCACACTTCGTCTTCATCAGCAATGGCTTCTTCATCTACTACTTCCAGTCCATCCAGAAATGCGAGAGCTGCTTTCCCGTTATTCTTCCTCTCTGCATTCAGCTTTTTGGCTGTTTGGAATGGAACTGTTTTGTATTTAAATTTCTTTGTCTTGGCCAAGGACTGCTTTTTACCCTTTGAAAATATAGCAGTGAGTTTTCGAGGAGGTTGGGTCTTGGTGCCTGACGTTGAAGGCATGTTCGACCTTCCAGGTACTAGTTTTTCGTGTTCAGGGTGGTCAACTTCAGGGCAGTCACGTCGAAAGTGATTGGTAATTTTCCTGCAGCCATAACATAATACTCCTTTTGATTTACATTCTGAAACTCTGTGTGTTTCACTACCACACCGGAAGCAATTGAAACGTCTTTTGATTTCAGAGGTTCCCTGCACAACATCCTGTTTGAACCGAGAGCTGCGGTTCATGTACATAGCTTTCTTGCGTTGGAAGTCTGGATTCCTCATCAGGAAAGCTGACTCTTCTTTGAGCAGTTGATTTTTCAAATCAGTCAAAGTCATCCTTTGAATTTCTTCCGAATCTTTCTGTTCTAGACTTTTACAGAAACCTGCTATGCTCATAATAAAATAATGGACCTGGGTTTCTTCTGAAACCACTGTGCCATGTCTGGCGATTTCGGCCATTTTATTATTAAATTCTGAAATGAACTCAATAGCAGTTCCAACTTCTGGGTCGAATTTCATCTTAGTCATCTCAGCAACCTTCCTCAGGCCAACGGTAACAGTTTTTGGCTCTCCTTGTTGGTCCAACTTTTTCATAATTTCATACGGCTCATAATCCCCTCTTACAATGCCAAAATGAACTTCATCAAGATGCTTAATTATGAAATTACGAACCTTAAATTTCACCAACTTCAGGTCTTCTCCAACAAGGTCTAGTGGTAATTGTGGATTTTCTTGAAGGAGGAAATCACATCCATTAGCTTCAATCTCAGATACTATCTTATCCTTCCAGATTATGTAATTTGTCTCATCAGTGAGCTTCAAGTCCAGAGTCGGGAATTTAAGTCTCTTCCATCGAAGAGGATCAACTGAACAAATGTTCCTTTGATTCCTCCAGGACCTTGGATGCTCCAATTGGTCGTCATGGGCTGTCAGGGAATCATCAGGTACCGCTGGAGGTAGCGGTGTGGCATTGTGATCAGTCATTAATTTTTCATTAATATTCATCAGATGATCAGCGAAATTCTTCAACTTTTCTTTCGGAATACTAATCAACGGTTCCATTCTTTCCATAAATTCAGTGACATTCTCAAAGAATTCCACCATTCTCTGTTCCATGATTTCGTGGAACTCAGAGAGTTGATCCATCATCATACGATTAAGTCTTACACGGATATCGCGTTCAGCTTCTGTAAACAATTCATTAAGAAACCCCTTCAGGTCCTCTGCCCCAACTAATTCCTCAGACATGTCTGTACTTTAGTAGATCGTCACGTTCGGTATTAGTATTTGTCAGTAGTATCAGTCGTGATCAGTTGGTAAGTACTCGAATCTGAAATCAATGTGACTCAAATTATTGAAACTTCGTAGCCTTCTGGCCTTGACATTCCAGTAACCCATGGTTATTCCATAGACACCGAGTCACAAGACTCCAACAACATAGGTATTTATGAAACATCGTGTCTTAAGACAGAATCTTGAAATCGACATCAACTCCAACAAAAGTGCAATAAATCAATCAATAAATTAAGACATAAGCTCTAACAGAAAAGCATCAAGTCTTAAGACAGCAACGCAAATCCATCGAGTCTTATTAAGACATTTGCTACAACTTTACTTCAAATCGTGTGAGCTGGTCCCTCATCACTCACTGGTTGTCCACTTACTGAGGATCCCATGCATTCATTAATGTCTGACTCCGCAACGTAGTCCCCCCAAGGCCGGAAATCCTACAACGAAACAAAGCCGGTAACACAGCCCCACAAAGCCGGGAAACAGGGTATAGAACCCCACCAAAGCCGGTAAGGCATGTGCACAAAGCCGGTAACGCATTAAGGCTCAGAGCCGGGATGATAGGAAAACGTGCAGTGTCATGACATCAATGTTGCGACCCAAAACCTTTCAAAGAAATGCACCAAAAGAAAACTTCGGAGAACTCCAATATATGATTTTATACATCATGAAAAGACCTTCTAACTCCAGCGTCATGCCACTTATAACTTACAACAAACCCCACATACCACCAGAAGTTCCATAAAAAGTACCTATTGGTATGAGGTTTGACTTTGATTCATAACTTTTAATTTACCCACGAAGTAACTGAACGATATTTTCAAAAACCGTGAAAAGAGGAATATTTAATGATAGTATTAAATTGAGCAACAAGATATATGAACTTAATGTAATAGGTAGGTACTTAGGTACATACCTACTGCACAATTAGGACGCCAACAAGGTCATCCAAAGGCCAAACTGAAGAAGGTATTGCTGAATCCCACAGTTCGATAATCTATTATGTCTTGTTTACGAAAATTCAGAAACTTCCAAAAAGAGCCCTAGGGTGCATTTACTTTAATGACATCAGAATAATCGTGTACAGAAAGCCTCAATTTACCACACCACCCCCAACTCGTGAGACCATTTCATCGTGAAAAGCTTCCTAGCTTCTCCCAAGATAACAACCATACCAATGAGCTTTTCTACGAGGTGGTTCCATAGAAAAAGCTCTTTCCATCGTATCTGGGATCCAGGCCAATCCCCTACCAACACTTGGATCCAAGATTTGCCTGTCGCATTGGTGAAGTGGCGTTTTTTCAGCCAACGCACTCGTAACATCGTCCTGCAAGTCCCATTCGTAACAACTACTTGCTCATGAGCCTCTCCCTGAGGTCTCAAATAACATCGTGAGGTTTCATTGATGTACCAAACCAAATTGAACTCATGAAAGCTTCAGAATTGACGCGCCGGCAATGTTCACTGTACCCAATGGATTTCAACAAACCACAAAGGACAAATGCAACATACGCCGAACATACATGTATGTCGGGTACACTGGGATTCAGCAATAATCAAACTATCATAAAATTCTTACCTTGATAGAACGGTGTATTTATAAACTAATTAGGTATAAAGATTTCAACGAAACTTAAAGATAATAGTCATAAAGTAAAACAGAACAATACACCAAACTTCGTAATGGAGGTAGATGTGAATACACAAGTAGCAGTACAAACTATGTTATATGAGTGAGTAACCGGAAGATATATCATTATTGGGATTCACATAAAACATGCGCACTAGAGCTGTGCCAGTGCCTCCTCTATTCTGGAGCGTTCCCTCAAAAATTCAAATGTTAAGATGGTTAATCAAATGATGAGAGAAGAGAAGATCCATAATGACTCATAATTAGTAAATGAAAGGAACTTATTTGATGCCAATCTTAAAATTTATTGATCTCAGAAATATATGATTAATCAAAAAAAATCTGTGAAAAATTGTGATTAATCATGGGAAAATTGTGAGAAATCGGAGGAATTGGTGAATAACCGTGGGGAAATTCTGTGAAATCTCAGAAATCTATGATCAATTACATAATTCGGTGATTAATCACAGAAATCTGTGAGTAATCACGAAATAATAATCACAGAAATCCGTTATTAATCACGGATTTATGTGATTACTCGCAGATTTCTGTGAATAATCACGGATTTTTGTGATTATTGTGTTATATTTATTCTTAATCACACTCTGTAATTGTGATTTTAATAATTCTCTTATGTGTGGATACGAAAATCTTATTCATAATCACAGAAACGGATTCCTGTGTTTAAAAATCTTAATCATATTCATGAGTAAGATTTTGCCCAACTCTGCTCCGGACTCGATGTATTCCCTTGTTCCCATTACTTTGGGAAACGAACGTAAAGCAATCTAGAAGGTCTCATTCGATTTATTGAACTTCCTTGTCCATAAATCTAACAAAAATAGCCTTTTATTTCAAAAGTTTTTGAGATATCAAATTTTTAATATTTAAACCCTTAAATACTACAATTTAGGGTTGATTGAGAGTGATGCAGATGTTACTGGCACATCTCGGGCTAATTTACGATTTTTGAGCCAAATTTCATAAAGTTTGGTCCAGTAGTTTCAGAGAAATTTTTCCGACGGCGAACGGACCTTTTTTAAATGTACGTGAAACGTAAACCAAGAAATTTGGGGGGTTAAACAATTTTTTTCTTGGTCGATTACAAAGTTTCATTATTGAAAATAATTCAAATTCGATGATCTTCAAATCTCGAGATTTATTTTTCTATGACTCAAATTTTATTACTCAAAACTCTTTGGTAGCAGGTTTTAAAAGAGTTACCCAATATCAACGCCTTGGGGATGAGGAACAGTTGCTGAAGATTCCATTTTGTTTGTCCCTTTGGGTGTTGGGAAAGTAGTGATACTGTTGGGCTTTGATTTCATTTATACTTTACCTAACATTAATAATTGTTAATAACCTTATTTAATCTTCTTTGCAGGCTCAATTCCATCCACGAAATGACAGAATGTTCCTGGTTTGCCCTCTTAGGCATGCTGCCGTTCTAGTTGACGTTGAAGGCAAACATAGTGTGGTGCCCCTTGATGATGAAGTAAGCCAATATGTACTAGAATTTAAATAGTCCCTCTTGGAACAATTGCTGATGATTCCTCAAGAATAACAGTTTTCAGATATCAACGGCTATTGTAAAATAACGCCCGCAGGCTCAAATGGATCTGTATGTGTTTGTATATCCCAATTATTCAAACAATTACCTACTTTTTCCAACCATTTGCATTTTTGTGCTGATAATAGTTGAGAGACCCACCTTAATCAGTGTGTGTGTTACCCGCTACACCTCACAGCTTTTACCTAAACATCAACAAAAATAAATATGCATAGTAGTAGTAAAAAGAGAAAATGCATCAAAATCTAATGTGCTGAAATGAGGTTCAAAGTACAGTCAAGTAAATCAAAGTTAACTATTTATTATTCAAGGTTGAATCTTCGTTATTTGTGGATTCTGGCTTTGGTGAGGTTATCAGTAGTTCTCGAAAGAGAAGTTCAGGATTTATCCTTTGTAGCATGTAGCTTAGCTTAAGGCTACCTATTGCTTCACCCCCATGGGTGACATGGGGGCGCTGAGATTTGAACTCAATCACTGTCCTGATCTCAGCAATGGCGCGATATTCCCCATGGCAATGTGCAACCCCCTGCTAAAATGAAGTATGTAAAAAATGTAGTATATTATACAAAGGAATACAAATATACAGCCTTCACCATTTGAGATTACAACGATGTTACTACCCAAAACACCAAATAGTTACAGTAGGTAACAACTAAGACTAGGTATTATGCATGACTTGAGTGACTTAACTATGATTCTCACGACCATCATGCCGTTAGTAAGTTCTTACTTACTGTTCAGAAACAAGGTGTTACGCTCCAGGAAAATAACCAACAGTCGAAGAGGTTTGATTAATCGGCCTCATAGCTCAACCCGTTCAAGTGTTGTAATTTAGGGGAAATTTCCCCTTATTATTAACGTCGCGAGTTCGAACTCTGTCCGAGGTATCAAATATTTTTGGTTCGTTACAGTGGCGCAGTTCAAATAGGACCCGAAATAATATAAAACAATAATTAATTAAATGACAATCACACACTCGCTCGACTGCTGACTTCTTCCAGCGAGTATCTGCTGAGCCATTGGCCAGCAGTTTCACTTGTCATTTGTCCGACCCCAGCCTAGATGGCTGGTATTTGACTCCGGGGAAATGTTGCGCTCCAGGAAAATAACCGACAGTCGAAGAGGTTTGATTAATCGGCCCCATAGCTCAACCCGTTAGAGTGTTGCAACTAAGGGAAATTTCCCCTTAGTATTAAGGACACGAGTTCGAACTCCGTCCGAGGTATCAACTATTTTTGGGCTGTTACAAAGGGTACTCACTGAAGCAAATATAAAAATGCTCTATACTGGAACGATAGGTTCTCCGAAAGACTGTGGAATATATGACAGTGAAACGTGGAGGTGAAGTAAGAACATGAAACTGTATGAGCCGAAAGGAGGAGATGATATATTGGTTGGCATAAGAGCAGAAGGAATATGCTGGAATGAGGTAGGGGGCCGAGCAATGAAGGTCAATAATAAGTAGGAGGCAATTAGATATCTCCTATACTACTGCTGCTGCTGCAGCTTTGGAAATGCATTGGAAATAAAAGGTTACTCTGAAATGGAGTCATTACAAATTAATCTCTTGCGATGAAAAAATTTTCTTACATGATATATCACTGAGAGAAGTACGTTCAATATGGGCTGTTCCAAATAATTCTCGTTTACCAGTAATAGTCCCATCTACATATGAAGTATTCTGTTGAGTCTTCTTCAGGGCTAGCTTACATCTCAGTGATATATGATTGCCTGCTGTATTCAGCATTCTACAAAAGTCTTCTTTTTTCACATCCTCGCAGGCTGTCATTTACTTGAGATGAAATGGTTGAAGAAGAGCCCAAAACATGGTTGATTTGAGCCCGCTTATGCCAAATAATCCACATTAATATTGTCTTCATGGCTCCATGAACTGTTATCCATTTTATTGCTCTCCAGGAAGAGTATTCAGATGCCCTCTTTTTGTCCCAAACTGTAGTTCAAAGTTGAAAAAGTTATGGGATGAACGAGTGCTGATACACTTGATTATCATTATAAAACTCGGGTTTGAGGAGTTGAGAGTTCCTTTATCAATTTAAGAACCATGGTATACCGTATTATTTCACAATAGCTGTATGTGTAACTTGATGTAATATTGTGCGAAATTTCTCAATAATACGTTTGAAACTAATTTGTGAAGCTGAGTAGCAGTGAAAACTAGCACTGTGTTACTTAATATCATTAAATGTGACCATGCAATGGAAAAGGGAGCTTAACTTGCCAGAGGTTATATTTTTGGTTTATTATTTTCAAAAATAAGCCTATGTGATCGTATAGCAAACAAGTTTTATAACCCCCCCTCAAACTTTGTCATTTTACGTTTCAAAGTGCGTAGAATCCAAATTTGAAATGTCCGTCCGCCGTCCGGGCCATCAAAGGCCTTAGAATTGACTTAAAAAATCCGTTGTTTCGCACATAGACTTCACTTGGGGACTAGTTGGTCCTAACTTCTCGCCAGCTCGATCGCTCCACACCCATGGGTGCTATGAGCCAAAAATAGGTGAAAAAGTGTATTTTTCGAGGCATGAATATATGTTTTTCCTAGGTCATATTTGTGTGTTAATACACACAAATATACATGCTTTGCCTACGCATATTTAATAACATATCCTCTTGACTTTTCGTACGTACTTAGATAATGTCATGGCAATAATTACTTGCATAGATAGGAGCTCAAATCGAGAAATATAAACATGCGTATATAATTATAGAAGTATAGGTTGTGGCAACTCGAAATAGGACACGCCAAGGAGTCTGGACGGTCCTTATGACGTACGCAAGCCAACTAAAACTACGATCATACTCAATTGAAAAAATAATAAACCTTTGTGAAATAATTTGCAACATTTTTTAATTTTTCTCCACGTTATGCTGAACAAAATTGTTTTTCATCATTTTCCAATGAAAATTTATGATTTTTCAAAGTTTGAAAAAAAGCGGGCCCAAAAAAATGCAAATTTTCAGTAGACTTGCAAAATTGCAGTTTTTCACAATTATAAATATGACCGTGCAAGGGAAAATGGAACTTAACTTGCTAAGGCTTTTTTCCGAAGAAAAAAAAAAAAAAAAAAAAAAAAAAAAAAAAAAAAAAAAAAAAAAAAAAAAAAGGTCAAAAAATGACTTTTTGTAATTTTTTTGGGTCCCAAAACCATCACTCTTTCCCCAATAATCATCAAAACTTGAATTTTCTACATAATTTTCTACATTTTTCATTGTATTTATAATCGCGAAAATCTGCAGTTTTATTTAGAAACCTGCTGAAAATATGCAACTTTTCAAACACGAAAGGAAATAAATTTGATCAAATCCAAAAGAAAAAAAAATAGTTTGTTCAGCATAATGATAATGTGGAGAAAAGTAAAAAATATAAACTCAGATTTGACCTCTGGCAAGTTAAGCTCCCTTTTCCCTTGCACGGTTAAAAATGCCTATTATTTGGAATCCACAGCTGGTCACGTTGTGAGTGCTTATCTAAACAGCTTCTCTCAACTCCCAGCATTCAGTTCGTGTGAGGCCGGGTGGATATGATTCTACAAAATATACGGTTTTGAGCTAATGTGATGATTACCCTCTATAATTGGTGTGTACGAAGGGGGGAACCCCTACTACAGGACTTTATTGTGCGTGTCATAAATTTGAGATAACAACGTAACTTCGTTATTACCTTTATTTATTTTTTCTTTGAAGGCTGATCTTGCGATTGTTGCATCGTTTGATAGAAGAGGACAATTTATTTACACGGGTAACTCCAAAGGCAAAATGTCCGTGTTCTCGTGCCCAGAATTGGAATTGAAAGCCTCCTTCAAAGTTGCTACAAGTGCTACAGCAGTTAAAAGCATTGAATTCGCTCGGCGAGGAGAGTAAGTTAATCAAATCAAATACTTTTTATTTGCCGAAAACACATGGTGCACTGACAATATTGTCGGAATAAAAACTTCAAGTACCTACTAAAAAAGTTTATTGATAAAATCTTGTCATAGAAACATAAGTAGTAAAATAACGGAAGGAACAGAACCCGAAACTGGCTAGGTATAAAAAAATTTATACGGCAACAAATATATAAATAGGTACTATAAATAAAAAGCTAGTAAATATTAACACTCAAGATCAACAATGTAAACAGTTAGCGGCATTAAAAAATCCTCGAAACTAAAGGCCACGTAAAAATTAATAACAAATCGGCTAAAACCCTTCCTATCGTAGTCACGGACTTTTTACATTAGGTACTGTAACTTTTTAGCGAATTCTCATTGAAAAAGTTCTTCATTGAAATCCGTTTTGAAGCATTCTGAAACGAATTATATATATATATATATATATATATATATATATATATATTTATTTATTTATTTATACATTATGTGTCATTCCAGACGATAACTCTCCTTAGGATTGACATAAAAATTCCGTTCTTGCGCCAAAACATCAAGCTTTCCAAACGAAAGGATGAGTTCGTTGGCCAGCACTTTTTCAGCTCATTAAACTGGTCAAATTTCAAAAAATGTGCTTGAAAAAATCGCTAATTTTTAGCAGAATATTGCTCCAATAAAGTTTATTAACTATGAAATAGACCATTAAAAAATGAATGTAAAAAATGATGCTGAAAAATGTACTTAAATTTCATTTAAAATTGCTTTAAAAAATCGATAAAAACTGCAAAAAAGGTAAAAATGCATTAAAAAAAAACTTTTTGAGTAGGTAGCAGATTATTATTTAGAATAAGTTTTTTTTCCATAAAATTAATAGTTTATATTTCCTTGCACTCAAAAAGCTTAAATTTCAAAACAATTTAACATGATACAATACGATAATTTACGAAAATTCGCTCATACGATCATGCTGCATGACTGGAACTTTTTTAAAAATAGAAAATGTATTTTTTTAATGTATTTGTTGCAATAAATACATGTAGTCGCTTGTGAATATACCATTTTCTTACTCATTGGCATTTTTTAGTTGTTTTTTGGTGAACACAGCTGACAGAGTCATCAGGATTTATAATACTGTGGATATTTTTGCAAGCGGAAAAGATGCTGAAATCGACCCCAAGCATAAACTTCAGGATTTAGTCAACAAGTGAGACTATAAACCCACATAGCTGATAAAAAATAATTCCATGTTGTGATAAGTTCATTATTATTTAGAAGCATAAGTGTAGCATTACTTTAACATTGTGCTGTCTCTTTGTTTTTATAGAACCATGTGGAAAAAATGTTGTTTTTCTGGTGATGGCGAGTACGTTTGCGCTGGGTCTGCCCGCCAACACGCCCTGTATATTTGGGAAAAGGGGTTTGGAAACTTGGTTAAAATTTTACATGGAACAAAGGGGGAACTTCTCTTAGATGTTGCGGTATGTATTTACATTTGTTTCTATATCTACCTACCTACCTAGTTTATTTTGAAATATCACAAGTACTACACATTGTGCTGCTACGTTACGTTTCTTGTTTCATAATGAAGAGTCCTTGGTTACCATAGTGTTTGTGAATCTAGGCAAATTAAAAATATGCCGCTGGCTGTTATCACAGTGCATACCCAGCGTTTTATTAAGCGTCTTCTCCCACTGTTTTCTCTTATAAAATGTTTTTATGATCTGACTCCGACATGCGATACCTTGTAATTTTCCGCAATCCAATTCGTCGGGCAACACTAGATGAACTTTTTGAGTTAAAATAAGATGAATAATTAATATTAATAAATTTATATATAATTGCGACCGTGCCAGGGAAAAAGGAGCTTAACTCGCCAAGGCATTTTTTTTTTTTTCCCAGGAGAACGAAAAAAACAAATAACGAACGATATTTTTTTGGGTCCCAAAACTATCTCTCTTTCCCCAATAATCATCAAAACTTGACTTTTCTACATTTTTCATTGTATTTATAATCGCGAAAAACTGCAGTTTTGCGAGTCTGCTAAAACCTGCTGAAAATGTGTAGTTTTCAGGCCTGTTTTTTTTTTTTTCAAACTTTGAAAAATCATAAATTTTAATTGGAAAATGGTAGACAAAATCCAAATAACGATTTTGTTCAGCATAATGTGGAGAAAAATAAAAAGTATAAACTCAGGTTTGATCTGTGGCAAGTTAAGCTCCCTTTTCCCTTGCACGGTCACAAATATGGACTAAACTAGCTTATCACTGAAAGCTTCCTTGGGTTTACCACTTTTGGGCCTTGGAGTTGAGAACAGACTGAAACTCGATTCTGTGTTGTAAATCAGCGGTCTCCTATTCACGTCCTGCTATCATAGAAATACGAAACAGCTGGTCATGGTCTAAAGGCACTGTGTAATCCGTAACCACAATAACCAGAACTCTCTATTATCTTGAGCACCATTATTTAATGAATGTTGATTACTGTGATTTGGGCTTTTCTAGATTCTCTCTATTATTTTTCACATTGAATGAGTTGCCATTCATTTTCAAGATTTGAAACTTTCGAGTTGACACATTTCGAATTGAACATCGGTCGGCATAATAAAAAAAGTCTTCTCAGGTCATCTCCTTCTTCGAGGTGTTTGCTTTTGTGTACTGGGTGTAGGAGTGTGGAGATATGCGTGTGCCATTCACGCATGACTTATGCCTTGAATTTATATTTTGTTGCAGTGGCACCCTGTCCGACCCATCATAGCGTCGATAAGCAGCGGTGTTGTCTCAGTGTGGGCGCAGAATCAAGTTGAAAACTGGTCGGCTTTTGCACCGGATTTCAAGGAGTTAGATGAGAACGTTGAGTACGAAGAACGAGAGAGTGAATTCGATCTCAGTGACGAAGATAGATCTGTAAAGTCTGGACCTACTAAAGCAGATGAAGATTTGGAGGTATTTCATTTCTCGAATATCAGTAATGAAACAATACCAATTGAACATCGTTGGGATATATAGAGTATGATGTGAGCAGTAAATACTTGTTAGAGACGTTTAGGATAGATTCTTGTTACATTGAAACATCTTCATGAATTTGGTGTCAGATCATTAATAAATATTAGTAGATATTGATCTCTGAATATATTGTCATTTCAAAGTTATTGAGCTGCTATGCTGGAACCATTGGAGTAATGAACAACACACAGAGGGACAGTTGTGTACTATATCACTATATGTGGTTCGATAATTTATATTACAAATTAATTACCCTAGTGAGAAACATTGTTAATTTTTCATTTTCTCTAATGTGAATAGTAACCCGTCAAATTAGGATCGTTCTAGTAATGGACCATTCGAATGCCGAATCGAATGAAGTATTCGATTATCAAAATTATTCGACTGAAAGATTTCTTTTTTCATTCATGGCACTCTCTTCCCCCAGAGTTTGGACTCTCGAATTTTCAGTTTTCCATAGTCATTGAAAATCATATATGGAATCATACATTGGAATAAATCGTAGAATATTCGAAACCCAAGCTGACATCTTCCCGATTCTGACGGAAATAGAAAGATCTCGAATACTCGAATCTTGAAATGGTTGTAGGAAATCCACCGCCAATGCACTCTGCTTATTCTTTATCAGTGGTGCTAACTCAAAGAATTTAGCCATAAATTCACGAAATCTCTACGATTCTCCGATAGTAGGTCAATATTTGGAGATGTCTTCAAGTACATATCTGATGAAATAGTTAGAAAGAGGACAAAAATAAGTCTTTTTGGGAAATATAGATCTGAGTTGTCGAAATCAGGGTTGCTGTCTCATTCAAATTTTTTTTATTATTATTAGGATGGCAACACTGGATGAAACGATTTGGAATATTTATTCTAGACCCACCGAGAAACCTCGTCTCCCGCTTCCGATTGATGGAAATCGCGCCTCTCGGTTCTTGTTTACTCACATCAGATGCTCAGATCTCATACTTCTCTGATACTCCATGTTGTTCCGTTCGAATACGTACATCTGGTTTATAGTTTTCTCAAGAATTTTCTAAATATTTTGATTTTAAAAATGTGAATGGGGAAAATTATTATAGTATTACTTTTTTTTATTAGTAATTTTTTTGGCATTGGAAATTATGAAGGTTACCTACATAGAAATCAGCGACCATATGAGTTTAAATTAGGTCAGTAACCAGTTGAATGAAGCAATTGACCAGATTAAAAATAGTGAACTTTTTTAGTTATTAAAATTGATTAATACTAGTTCAATAAAGTAATAAATAAAATGCCTGAAAGTAGAAGGGGATTCGACTTTGCAAATCAAGAAAAACATGAGAAGATCATTCTGTTATCCAGCGAGACGCCAGTCTCGCATTGCCAAGCTTTCACTAAACCACTGCAGCGAGACTGCATAATCATGATCTGTTGCCTTAGGTCGATGTCACAGGAGTCGATCCAGTGGGAGCCTTTTGCAGCTCTGATGAGGAAATGGAGGAATCCAAGATTCTCCAGTTCCTACCCATCGCCCCTGAAGTAGAAGATCCGGAAGACGGACCCCAGTTGCCTCCCCCTCCCCCACCGGAGACGAGTTCTTCTAAAAGAACTTACGACATCCATCTGGAAGGGTCAATCACAGATGGTAAATTGAATATATATTACTTACCTGAATTAAAAATACTAAAATAAATGCGTTTCAGATACAGAGCGTATTCAAGGGAGCATGATATTCTTTATGTATGCGTGCACGTGTTATGTTAAAAGAAAACTCCTGCAGTCAAAGAGGTTTGATGACATTGGCCTTATAGCTCAACCCGTTGGAAAGCTGTTTCTAAAAACCTAAAGAAATTAATGACTTGAGTTCGAACTCTGTTGAGGTATCAAATATTTTTGGGCCATTACACATGTATGTGTGTGATTGAGAGTGAGAGTGAGAGAGATTTCTACATACTTCCTTTTACTGACGATGTGTTCACTACCAGTTGAAATATTATAATAAATCAAATTCTCATTATTTAAACAACAACTTGGTGTGAGTGCATGTAGAGAGAGGGCACGTCAACTTGTCTCCTAAGAATGTCATCTCGATATACTAAGCTCTTCAGCCCGCTTCGTTAATTGAGATTCTGGAGGCTACTGTGGTGGCAGTATTAATAACTCAGACTTGTACTTATCCTTATTTATAATGGTTTTTGTTAAATGTATTTTAAAATAGAACATTTTTAGTCACTGAACTTTCTTTTAACAATTAAGAGTTGATAAAAAATAATATTTTTTGCAGAACCTCACCCATTGCTGACGAACAAAAGTGGTAAAGAAAAACAAGGACCAGGCAAAAAGGGATATAAGAGATTTGGTTAGTTTCATTATATAGTAATTTTATGTTCTCATCTTTTGAAGAGCCATTATAGAATACCCAATGTTTATCTTAATGGTTTGTTAATTGCAATTTATTTGAATTTGCAGCCCCAAGCTGAAGACCACCTATCGCCGCTTCCTTCAGTCGTTAAGTAATAGTAGTATATTTTTACTTCAATTGACAGTCACCGATTGGTCAATCCATCATTACGACATCTTCGTATACCTTGTAGCTACCGGTAAAACTGTATTGATTCACTGCATTCAGTGATGAATTTCAGAATGAAGCCGGTCTACAACCAGTTAATATGCTGAAATATTCGACTTTGTCTATAATTTTATGTTTTGTAAATATAATGATAAACAAATCTTTTTTTGTACTATTAAACGAGAGAGCATCACTACCATGGGTATCATAATCACCTCGTTCCTTGTTGAGGAGTATTTGGAAGGAATGTTGTGATGATTGTACGTCATTTGTGAACCAGCTGTTATGTGATTCAAAAAGTTTGTGTCGGTGCTACCTCAATGAATAACTCAAAGGAGTTTTTATAGACCTTTTGAAAACGTTGAAGTAGATTAAAACCACATGGAACTTTAGGATACGCATGCGCGAAAATGATGTAGTCATGCAAAATGTTGGTAGACACTGGGACCCTACACTCCAAGTTTATGGGTTCAATTAATCTTAGTTCACCATATTAGAGAGTTCCTAAAGCGATAGATAGAGATGAGGCGCCTTATCGTGAACAGAAAACTACTGTGCATGTGCGGGCAGATGTGGCGCCTCATCCCCAATAAGACAAATTTATTTCACCTAAACATAAGACGCTTTATCCCTAACCAACCTATCTCATCTCTTCCTCCCTATCGTTAAGTAACCTTACACATTGATAACAGTAATGAATTTTTGTTGGTATTCATGAAAATTATATTCATTTTCTTGTTCATAAATTTTCAAAATCTGCCATTGGGAAACCTTTTCGTGAATAAGAAAAGAATTAGTAAACGTAGAAATGCTGGAAACTGAACACACGGGATAGGCGGTAAAATCCCCTTGGTGGTTCAGCGTTACTTGAAGATAAGTAGCGTCACTCTAAGATGAAATGCTAATTCGACCCACTTGGCTTTATCAGGTTGCCATCCGCTGTGACGCGCCCCAGATTATAGAATCCCCAAGCACCTTATCGCAATAAGGAACCCTTAACCCAATCTTTTATAAACTCTCTAATCAGAGCATAACTTGTCATAACTATAACACTCCTATTCCAATCCTAATCTTTTATTACTTAACTTATGCATTATATGTATTTTAATTGTTGTTTTTATCGAGTTGTGAAAGTATGGATAAGTTCAATTTTCATCATTTCAATCATCAACAAAGGGGTGATCATGGACTATGATGAGCGAGAATCATCATGTATTTATTCATTCGTTTCAATAAAACATGTTCCGAGTGCAGTGATACCTAATAGTTTCTTATTTCTTTTCAAAGGTTAAAGGTTTATTTTCCTTAAGTTTTCGTTTATACTTGAGTGGTTCTGGAAAAAGGATTATCTAGGGCATGAAAATAATACAGTTCATTGGTCTGAATTTCGTCATTTTCTTCCTGTATGTTTGATTTTTTTCCAATGAGGTTGGAAATCTAACCACAAATACTCATTAGGTAGGTAAGTAGGTAGGTACCTATACTGTGTATACTTCATCAGGTTTCTAATATCAATAATTCTTGTTGAGGGTTCAACATGTTGAAGTGCAGTGGGGGAAAAAAGTGCTTGGAAAAAACTGTCACTACTGAGTCTGTGCGGTTAGTCTTTTGAACCCCAGCGGAAAAAAATGACTGAATTTAGACAAAAAGAAAAGACTACGAGACAAAACAAGGGAAAGAATTAAATGTGAATTCAAGTGTTGTATCAACTGTTGGGACATTGATTGAATGATTATTCCGATTTGGTTGTTTTTTTCTCAATATGTATGGTCCCGTAAACGGTCTTACTAGAGAAATTTTGCTTTCCACAGTGTCCACCGACTGTGACTACGAACGCATAATCATAATCATGTAACATCCCTGCACAGAGTCTTATCATAAACTTCGACATCTATCATCCTTCATTATGCTCCATTTGTTATTGTTACTTGTTTATGTATTTTGTCATGTGCAAGAATTAATGTAATTAAACGAAATCTTAGTTTAAATAAGCATAAGATACCTTCTTGAGATGGTTCATGACGACAAACTCGATGCGTTCCTAACCTATTCTGAAGCAAACACAGTCAAGAATATGCCTCAGTGGTTCAGGTAAGTAGTGCGAAATTCTTTGTATTCCCTACATTATTTTGACATGGATATATCTTATTGCTGGGGGTCATTCTAAATTTTCGTCCGACAGAAAAAAAAATGTCACACTTTTCTTCACGTACAACCAATCATTGCAAGGGACAATATAACTTCCCGATTTTCCATCCCACAAAGATCGTTCAAAACTCGTTGGAAAGCTTTGAATTTACTACAGATGATTCCATATTCCAATGGGCCAATTTTCCCCTCCTTAACCCTTCTGAGATGAGAAGTCCTAGGTACACGTTTTGTCACGTATACACGCTAAGTTGTTGTGATTCATCTTGAAAACCAACTCATCCAAGCCGCGCAAATTTTGAAGTGAAGGGGTGCTCGGTACCAACAACAATTGTTTTCGTCACGATAAATTCCAAATAAATTGCGGAGGGTATAAACATTTACGGTTCCATAAGACATATCCATGTTGATGCTTGAGTTTACTCGTTTAATCAGAACTGGCACTTACATGTATAGAGCAGTATTCTAGACAGTGATTGCTTCAGGATGGCTTAGGAATACATCTACCAGTTTTTTCCCATTAACTAACTCACAGGTACCTATGTAAATTGACGAATTCGTTTAATTCTTCTTTAACAACGAGTAGCAATAATTACTAACTCAAGTTACCTTTGGGAAAGGTAGAGTACAATGATAGAAGATCGAGGGGAAGACTGTTTACTTATGCAGCTGATGTGTTACACACAGTGCACAGTGTATTTTTAAAGAGAAATGTTTAAAAAACGGGAAGGCGTGGATTTTGAAAGAAAATTAAGTTTCTAGCTCTTCCATGTTGGCAGCCTTGCCTCCACCCCCCAACCAGCTCCAATATGTTGAAGCCCAGCGTCCGACGGCGCTGGTGAATGGCTGGGTGGTGGAAAAAGGGTACAGCCTGAGGTGGGCACTTGAACAGTCTTCTCCTTGACCTACTATAGTTGTACTCAATCTTTTCCAAAGGTAAGTTGAGTTAGTAATTATATTAGGGTCTTCATTGAAGACTGCTTACTTATGCAACACATTTGGAGATACCATTCACCTGCTAGGGATGGCACACAGCCAACTCATTCAATCTACAAACATGCTTATTAGAATGAGTTATCATGTCGGAATTACACTGTACCCACACCCTGAGAAGGTTTAATCTAAATTTTAGCAACTCAAGTTGACTCTACCCTTGCAATCTCTCCTAGATCGTTCCTGACATCTTGAGAACAACATATGATGATGCTTCTCTGAACACTGTTTCCTCTGACGACTCCTAACCCGGTCCGAGCGAGTCGCATTACCTGGCCTGGTTAGAAATCATCCGCGTGAGTATTTCGGGGAATGATGACAGCAAAAAATGCCAATCTTCAACGATTCTAATATCCTGAAAAGGTATCTTACCTGACTGGCAAACCAGTGGAGGAGCCTTGCTCGTGGGACGAACGGCAAAAACCGAGCTACCGGAAGTACCCATGCTGCACCGTGGCTCCACATTTGCAACTGAATTAGTCGCCGGACACGTATTCTTGCCGATATTTGTGTTCGACATTTCAAAATAAACTAATTAACACTGAATTTATGAGAAAACTCGCGAGGAAATATCAAAACTTTGTTAGAAAAACTTGAAAAGGCGTGAGCACTTGAAATTCGCAACATGGTGGAACACAAAGTGAAGATGGTTTCTCTCCCAGGACAATCGGGAGCGAGGAGACACAGGGTGGCCAACGGGACAGTGCAAATATTGCTTTTTTTATTTTTTGAAAACCCACGCTTTCGGGGGTGTATTCAAAATATCTCTTTGAAATACCACCGCAACACGGTGTACACACTATAGCTGTGTCAGTAAACAGTCTTCTACAAAGACCGCGTACTATAATCACAATTTTGGACCCATATCCAGATATGTAACACCTACTCCTCAAGATCCCTCTCCTAGCATCTTTTATAACCTCCAAATTTTCCTCATTTGAATTTGCTATGTTACCACTTATTTAGAGTATTAACTAAATGAAGACCTAAGCTCTCTATTGTTATACATTTCATGTATTCTTAAAGGCTGGCACTCGACAGTGTTTTGACGCGTCTGGTCGTTTTCCTTTGTGACATTTGGCTTTCACAACAAATTTCCTTTGATTAGGCCTGATCCACAGAAAATATTCCATTTTTGCATTATTTACTGGACAGGGTATAACACCAACGAATACTGTGCTCCTAAAGTCACTGGATGCAAGAGTTGTTTTTGTACTCGACTTAGTTGTCTCCCCTCTTCTTGTTGTCAGTTTCTCGGTGGTTGACGTTTTACAAAACTTCCGGTCTTTTTCTGCCATTGCATTTAGATACGTTTTGTGGTGCCTTCCAATTTTATCCTTACCTGAGTGGGGCCTGATCAACTCCACCGTTGGTATTTCCTGCTTACAATGCTTTTTTGGCAAATCACATTCACATATTTTAATTTTATTAAGCGGTATTATCATCCTTGAAATCTGCCTAAAGGCTTTTTGAATAGATCCCTTGACGTTGGTGGTAATTCTTGGATTTTTCAACATCAACTCCTCTTTTATTGATCTGAAAGTCCTGTTGCTTTTATTAAACATGTGGTATTTTTTCTGATGATTGATGGGAATATCAATAGCCGTACTTGAAGTGTTTCTGAAATGAAGATGGAATCCGTTAAACGCTCCTTCCTGGCGAAAATATGCACACAGCTACCCTAGTTATCAATTCATTGAGCATTCGGTTTAAATCCACAGAGGTTGCTGAGCTCACTTAATGGCGGTTCCTCTAATATTTTCATTAATTATTGTACACAACGGAACTTTTCACTTTAACCCAATACACAGACGAAGTTGAAAGTTTATCCTATCCAATGCATGGAGATTAAATTCTATAAACTACCAACAAACAGATTTTCGATGAAATTCTAGACGTTACTATCATGCAAATTTCCCAAAGGTTGGCAAATATCGAAGCTCTCGGTTTTGTTGCTCTCCTCGATTCTGAAAATTTGGAATGTCCCAAAATAGTTTTCCGGAAGATGCTTTCATTGCCTTGTTTCAACCAACATAAGAGTCGACTGTATTCAGCTAAAAAACGAAACTAGCCCTTACAAAGACAAGGATTTTGGTGGTAATGAAATTCATGAACTGGTTTCGTATCTTGCTGACATGCTACAGGTTCTACCCGAAGTTTTCAGATTAGCACAACTCATTTTGACTATTCCAAGCACCACTGCATCTGTAGAACGTTCATTTTCCTCCCTGAAACGCATAAAAACTCATCTGAGATCCACACAAGGGCAACAACGTTTTTCTGATCTCTCTTTAGTATCAATTGAGAAATGTCGTATAGCAAAACTCAAATCTGCAGTCATCAAATTTCAATGATCTCGTAATTGATAAGTTTCTCAGAAAAAAGTCGACGGATTGATCTCATTTACAAATAAATTTCTAGACATCTCTTGCAATCAATTATGACTTGTATGTACATTACATACATCTTGCAAAGAATTATTATTCTAATTACTTATTTTCTGTTTTACTGACTTTATTTTGGTTTTTGAGTTAGGGTACCTACCTAGTTCACCTGTAGGTACCTACCTACTTTTTTTGTAATAGGTATAGCCAGTTTGACATGACCAAACAGCTTGCTAAGAACCGCTTTACATTTCTATCTTTGTTTAGCGGTAGACTTCGAATACGCGGTACTCTCCACTCCAGAGCCACTCTACATTCCTGGTGAGAACACTGATTGTGTGAACTTTCCTCTCCAGGGAGGACCTTTCCCTGATTGCTTTCCTTTGAGATATTGGATATCCATCTGACCTTAAATAGATTTCCCGCAAAGTCGCCGTTCTTTTACCAGTAATTGTTAGCTTGTAGCATCGTAAATGAACATCTGCAGCAGTTGTGTTTTCCCTTGTGGTTACAATTGATTATAACGACCGCTAATTAATGTGTTAATTAAAACTTCGGACTACTCGCAGAAGGACTTTACGAATAATTTGGTTACCTTACACGTAAACAAGTTTAACCCTTTGTTGCATCGTGATGCCTGTAGGCATCATGTTTTACACCCCAGCACACTCTGTTGAGATTATTTTGAGTTCTATTTTGTTTCCTCCAAGCATCAACATGTGCTTGAACTCAAGGAGAGATTTGGTCGCTGTACTTTGAACTCAATAAGAGATAATCAAGTTAATGTTGACAAAACCAGCAGTCTCGTTTTTGACCCCGAGGGGGCTCCGTTCGTGTGGTCTCTGAATTATAAGTCGTTCAATTCCTCTATAAAAAAATTTTTTTTCGTTAGTTTATATTGCCTAGTTTGTGGAGGAACAGTTGTTTTAGTTGAAGTTTCTTTTCTAGTGCCGATTTTTGCGGTTCAACCTGTGTTTCCTGTAGGCACCATTGTGCACTTGTTTACCAAGTTGAGAGCAATGGATGGGGACGACGATACTACTTGTGTAGTTTTACGAATATTTAACAAGAGAACACCTACCAATCGTTTTTTGAGGATTCTTACATGTTTCAATAAATTCAAATACTCGTTAGTACTGGATTTCATTTATGAAAACACCCTTCCGAGGCCAAAATGCACAATGATGCTTACAGGCATCATTCAGGTGCCGCCCATATGCACAATGATGCTTACAGGCATCTTTCAGTTTTTCTTGGAATTCCAGGAAAAAAACAGTGATGAATTTTTTTCCTTATTTTTCCCGGTATCCTGAGACCTATTCCTACCACTCAGATTTTTTTCACAACAAAAGAAAAAATCATGCATCAAAGGGTAGACGGACGAGTAAAAAGTAATTAACAGATAGGCATAAGCATTGGTCGCGTCCCTAGAGGAATAACATCCCTACTTCAAAAAATCTTAATTAAGGGTCCACCAATGAGCAATGGATGTACTTTTTAGACAAGCATTAAACTTTGTGTCAGAACCTACCAAAGTATCCATACGTACCTACTACCTACAAAGAAGATGAAGGAAGAGATTGTGTGGCATCCTATGTCGCTAGGCAGACCACTTCATAGTGGCGAGGACCATCTCAACGATGATTCAAGCACATATTCAAATATGATTAGATAGGTACCTACTTGGAGCGTGTGAATAATCAGAAATATAGTAGTTTGTCAGTACCTGCTTCCTCTCACCTAGACAAAAGGGCAAAGCAAACCAAAGTAGCTATGTTTAACATCCCTTGGGGTTTCGTAAGCTTCTGGATCTCAAATGTCTGTCAAGTTGATAGAAACCAAGTTGACAACTACCAAATATTGATGGGTTCCCAAAACACGAAACGTTTTGCTAAATTGAGCAAGAGAATGACGAAATCTCCTTCTGCTGGAAATCGTTAGGTTTATCTTATCTCTCCGATGGTAAGTAAACATTTTCTTGTTTATTAGTGTGAATGATACTTTTGTAGAAGCAACCTTTTCCATGGTAATAACTTTATCTACGTGATTGACAAATGTGAAGATCGCTATCAACACTGTTAAAATGAAGCTCAAGAGTTTTTACTCTCACGACCTAAAACTAAACGATCCATCACTCAACTAAATCACTCGTGACGGAGTTGTGGAAATCCATTTCAATGAAGCGTTTTGGTGATGATGTTAACACTGTACTTAACTCTATTTTTCGTTGAAATAGACAACATTCTTCCCTAACTTCCTTTTTCACTCAGCTGTATAGGCGGATCTGTTTTTGAGTGAGCAGATCCAAGTTCAATTTTTCAATAAGTTGTTATTAAAAAGTATCAGTGTGAAAGCCTTATAGTTGAATTTAAAAACACAGACCCTGATTTATTCTCAAAGCTCACTCAGCTGATCAGATTGATTCCATATTGTCCGTATATATTCTTAGCCTGAGATGTAACTTAGCTGATTTGGGTGCCTCTTTAAAAGTCGCGGATAAACATGCCTACTTGGTTGAAATGGGAACAAGAACACAGTGACTAAAGCTGGGTATGCACATATTGCATATGTATCAAGCTTCCCTCCCCATTCTCCGAACCGCACCTCCGATCCGAACATTTTGACTCGAGACATCGTAGCGTTTCGAACATCTTACCGTTGCAAATGGGTTGTGGGTGGGGGATCAGGAGAATAGAGCGTGTACTTCTGGTTGAAATGGGTTCTCGTCATGGCAAGAGCAAGTGGATGTTAGGAGGTACGAAATGGTGCAACTTGGATCCCATCCACTCTAGTCTTACCTGCTCCAATCATTCCAATTATGCGCCAGGGAAAACCGCCAACAAGTGGATTGGCTCCGTTCCGTTCCTCCTTTAAAGTTTTACTTCCCAGAACCTGGGATTTGATCGGGAAGGAACGGAATGGATGTTAGTTACAAGCTCGTACGCGTCTTTATGTTCGTTTTCATGATTTAAAAAATAAAGTGAGGTAGGTATATAAGTATTAGGTAGATTATTATTTCTATGTAAGCCAGTACGACTACATGTCTGATCCTGCATTGGTTCTCAGCTTTGTTATCAATCATTTGAGAATAGTATTTTCAATTTCCCAGCCTGTATATACCTGCATTTTATTACTGGAAAACTTCTACCACACATGAGTCAAGTTCAGATTCAAACTGAACTTTGAATAATCCGAGAAATATATGTATAGAGTACTATTTATGTTTTTCTGCCTGGGGTTAAAGTTAAGCACAATTATTAATACACTCAAATTAACACACACCTCCTCCATGAACTCCACGGTTCAATGTTGAAACAAACTTGGCTCTCTTCACTTTCCTGATACCCAAGGAGTTATGGAAACTTTATGTAATTTCAAACTCCACTATTTATGGCATTAATTTATATTTCTTTAACTACATACATACACACACATCTTAGATAATTATTACCTACATTATTTTCTTAATTTTAATTTCATCTTCAATTCATTTTTTGGCCGTAGGATCAGCTCCCCTAGGAGCACCAAATCTTCTCTTCTATCGACTGACAAAACCTTATATTCCCGGAGAATGGTTGACAAAACGACCTTCTCTTCCAACAAAGCAAATTTCTGACCTGAAACAAGAATAAAGGTGATGTGCAGACTCCTCCTCATGAGTATTTTTGTTGTAAAATACATTATTGTGGTATTTAGATTATGAACAGGTTGATGATTGAAAAAATTATCGAAAACTGGTCCTACACTATGAATGATTACTTGTATGTTCCACTTTTTAGTTTGGTAAAGTGTCTAATTGGTTTCTGTTTAGTTTGGTAGTTTATGGGTGTCTATAATGATTTTTAGCAAGCATGTTTTTTTTTTTAAGTGAGTCTTCATAGATGTTTAAGCTATTGCAATGGCTTTAAAGTTGTAGAAAATAACATTTCTGAGAACGTATATCAAAATAAAAATGTCAAAATTTGTTTTTTTAGCAAAATGGTAATGTGATTCTTGAATTTCAATATTCATATTCAATATTTATGCACTAAATGCGTGTTTATGTCATTCAGGACGATATCTGACCTTGAAATCTAGATTTAAAAAACCCTTTTATTCGCAAAAAAAGAAAATAAAAAACAAATAAACAACTTCTACCTTACGAACTAAATCACTCGCGACGAAGTTTTGGAAACCCATTTCAAAACGGCAGTTAGTGAAAAACGTTGTCTATTTCCACGAAAAATGAAGAGTTATAATGTTAAATCGATTTCGACGGTTAGGCCATCATCAGTAACAAACAATAAAAACAATGTTATTGTTTGTTACTGATGATGGCCTAACCGTCGAAATCGATTCAACATTGTAACTCTTTATTTTTCGTGGAAATAGACAACGTTTTTCACTAACTGCCGTTTTGACTTCTACCTTGTTCAAAACAGGATGGCAGTTCAAAAGTTACCTGATCCACTACTACACTAACTGGACCGACGGCTCATGAAAGGGTCAATAGACAACCTCCCTTGGCTGTCCTTTCTCTTAGTCACATGTCACATCATTTTAGACTTCACTCCCATGAACCCATTTTTCATGATTTTTATTTTATCTCGGTGCATAATAAAAGTATGTTTGAATTGTACTTGAATTTCTGACGAAAATGAGATCATTCGAGGTCAATAGGATGAGTTTGAACTCATTGGTATGAAAGTATGGTATTTATATAACTGACTTAGTACTAGATAACTACGTAGTTAATTTACCTTGAAATTTGAATTGCGATGTTTATTTCATCTTGATCCTCATCATTGGTACCTATCCCTTATAGAAATTTAGTAGGTACGCTTTAATAGGTAGGTGGTAGGCTTTAGTAGGGTACACTTACAAAACTACACATCATATAAACTATTCTGAGTTTCCAAGGTAAATTAACTGTAAACTTATTTAGTACCTACTAAGTTAGTAATATAAGTCATCTATATAACATCCATAGTTTCATCCTGTCTGTCTATATTAACTCCTATCCACATGAGGAAGATTCTAATTGTTATTAGCCATGCTCTGTTATCTTCCCTGAAGAAGAAATATAAATATTTCGAAACGTCGGCCTAGATGATAGACTTTTCATTTGACCAACCCTCAAGAAACCCAAAACATTTTAGATTTAACTCAGTGGTCGAGAAAACCCAGCCTGAAATAAACAACGTTCTTCATTAATTTCCGTTTTCTTCACTGGGTGCAAGTTTTTGTACAAACCTATGCAGTTTCGCGGTCCAGCACTGAATGGAATGTAGGCATACGGATGTAATGTAGGATCTCTTTCCATAAATCTTGAAGGATCAAACATTTCAGGATTTGGAAACTGATCTGGGTCCCTGTGAAGCTGATATGCTATAATTAGCGCTGTTGTCCCAGCTGGAACAATATATTCGGCTGAAAATAAATCATAAGAACAACAGAGCATTATAAAATTATCGCTAGAATCAACAATAGAAGTTGCATAATGGTATCATTATTATTTTACCAATTGAAACATCTTCTTTGAGCTTTCTGGCAAAAATAGGGACACTGGGGTATAGACGTAAAGCTTCCTTGATGCAGCATGTCAAGTATTTCATGGATGCTATGTCTTTAGAATTTGGTGGTCTGTCGTCGTTGCCAAATATGCCATTTAGTTCTTGGTATACTTTTTCCTGAAAGCATATTTCGAATTTAGTAGTTAAGAAACTGTGCCCTTCTCTATTACATGCTGATAGTAAATTGGCAATTACCTGAATTTCCGGATGGGATCCAAGAAGGAAAAGGGTCCAACATAACGCTGCTGATGTAGTGTCATGTCCCTTAAATGAAATACAGGTCGATAATATTGAACAATTGAGTAGGTAATCGTTTCTCACTCAACTTTGTTTTCAAAAACTATAAATAAAACAGCTTCTTGAAACCTTCACAATCCTGAGGACCTACCTACTTGCAGCGTTGGGATAAGTACTATATCCAACTAGAGGAAAATCATGAAACTTGACCGCAACCCTCCAATTCATATTTACCTGAAGTGAATATACCTACATAAATTTGTATGTTTAGAACAAAAGGGGCGAAAATAAACAGATATCGTTTAAAATTTTCTTAATTTAGAACACGTTTTCACGGAGACCTTCTTGTCGAGAATTGTCATCTAACATCGCAACGAAAAAATGAAAAGTAACAATGACATAATATACAAGAAGGCTTGTGTTATGTGCCTATCGTTGTCTTATGAGCTAATGACCTCCGAAGCTAATTTCAGTGCTATTCAACCCATGGAGTTCATCACTCTTTAGCGTTCAGACCCAAGGTGTTTTCCCCCATTTAAATGTTGAAAATTGTTGTTTAAATTGTGCTTTAATTTTAAGAAAATATAAATGCTTAAATTAATTGAAAAAATCGTTAAAAGTTCTATTTAAAAAAAATCGCGTTTATGGTTAAGATGTACGAATGGACCTTTTTATCATTGAAATGACCAATTGTCCGTTCCTAAGCCTTCCACTCTCCCGATCCACTTAAATCGAAACTTTGCAGCTCCTACCTCAAACATGAAGGTGTCCACTTCCTCTCGAATATCTTCATCCGTCAATGATTCTCCGTCACTTGATATTTTGAGAAGAAGATCTAAAAATGCCAAGCTGCGATTTCCTATGTAGACAGGAATTTCATTATTTTTATATAGTAGGTAGGTTTCAATAATTATTGTTTAATGTACACACTGAGTAGGAAATCACAATCCTCATTTGGTAATACCTTCACATACTTGGTTAGATATCATTAAAATATGAGCACTTTTAGTAGGTAGTAATTAACTTTACATAAGAGAGTAGCTAGAGGGGTTCTCTCTTACCTTCGTTATTTTCCAATTCAAAATCAGTCTGCTTAAACAACTCTTTTTTCCTTTCTTGAATGACCTGGAGGAATTTAAATCAATTTAATATATGTAGATATATATCGTCAAATTGTCTAACATATCGTTACACACCCCATTGCCTGCTAGATTTACATAGAAACTACCTTATTGTTCTGGCAAAAAAAGAAGATTGTGACACAAAATGTGCCCTGCACGTTCAGTTCCAGCTCATGCACATAGAGTTACTGCTCTGTATTATTGTTACCTACTATCAAATTCGTATTTACAAAATACTGTCCTTTGAAATATTCGTGGAACTTGTTACATTAAAGCAATGCCCTAACTTTGAAAAATCTTATAACAATTGCTTGGTAGAATATCATACTCATACTTGGTCCTAAGAGCCTTCACCTTAATTTAAGTACGAACGAAACGAATCTACGAGAACCCAGATTTTAAAGTGCGTCTCCCACACAAAAAAGCTAAGCCACTGACAGGTAACGAGAGTAAATTTAGCTGGAAATGATGGGGTGTTTTGTGAGGGAGGAGGGCATTATGACGAATTGCAGTTATTTTTTGATAGCTGTTAACAATCAAATGCTTAGGACATTCTGAGAAATGTTTTGTATACGATTTTCGAAAACCAGGACTCATGTTGTATATTTACCGATGTTGAGAATTCATGTAAGATGCGCAGACACTCCTGATGTTCTCGGTGGAGGTGTGATAATTTGAAGGCCCACTCAGGCTGCAGCCATATTTTAGATTGCCTGTTTTGTATAATAGAGCCTATCCTACAGAGGTTAGGATAAGATGATTAAGTTAGTAGGTACTAGTCAACATGTAATTAATTTACAGTATCATATTCGTTCACTCACTTGTAAACTGCTTGTACGTATTCAGATTCAAAACATGTTTGAGCATTAACTTTTCGACCCATTGCAGTTTCTATAATAAACAGAATACAATTTGTTAGACCTTTGTTCTCACCAGATGCAAAATTCATAATATTGTATCTAAATATTCCACCGAAAATTCATTATCAAGCAATTTATTACTGACTAGTAGTTATCTATATCTCTTTTTTATAAGATCATAATGGCAGTAAGGCTGTTCAATTTGTAGCGTGAAAGTTTTAAATTCAACGCTATTTGTCACATAAAAATTATGTTTTTCTGATTACTTCTGCCCCTTGGTACGTTTGTGGCTCTGTGATTCACCAAAAATATATACCTTGGCAGAATTCAAACTCATGCCTATGCCAAAGAGAAAGTTCTGAAAATGACTGCTTCTTTATCCACTGTGAGACGAAAGCCTATGTAATGAAACCTCTTCCACTGAGGTAGTTTTCCTGTACCTCAGTAGTATCATTTCCTCAGAATCAAATATCAGCCGTCTTGGATGAATGACAGAGTGAAACTGCAGGCAGCTGGCTCATTAGTTGCTCACTGGATAAAGTCACAGTCAAGTGAGATCATTGTCACATTGTTTTGTCTAAATAGTGAGGAAGTGAAGATGCTACATCAGGGAATGTAATGTTGACAGTTAAACTCAAGAGGAATTGTATGGGTACCTATTGAAGTTTGGTCCTCTACCGACTGCGCCAATTATTACGGCCCAAAATTATATGATACCTCGACAGAATGCTAACCCATGCCTTTTCCTATGCCAGAGAGAAAGCACTGAAGAAAAAGAGAAAAAATGCCTCTGCTGCAAACAAGAGCCTTCCAGTATCTCGTGTAGTATTCACAAGTTTCTGCAGAGGGAAGGGACCTATGCCCAAAGAGTCATTGATGCGAACTAAATCACTCGCGACGAAGTAGTGGAAGCCCATTTCAAAACGGAAGTTAGTGAAAAACGTTATTTCCACGAAAAATAAAGAGTTACAATGTTAAATCGATTTCGACGGTTAGGCCATCATCAGTAACAAACAATAACATAAGTAATAAGTTATTGTTTGTTATTGATGATGGCCTAACCGTCGAAATCGATTTTCGATATTCGAGTTCGAATCACTAACTGATATTTATCAAACGATTTATCAACCTACAATGTGTTTACCTATTATTTATTACCACAACTTGAACAAATCCTAACGGACTACTATTATGACATAAATTACGTATTTAAAAATAAGGAGCAAATTACTACTATAATTGTTACACGTGAGTATCCCAAATGTTATTGGGAAAGATACGATGATCTCCAGTCAGCATCGACAAAACCAGCAAAAAATGCCTTCCTCAAACAAGAATTAACTAACTCTTCAGCTGGATAGGTACTACTTGAGAATTCGGGAGTAGTTTCATTTGAACATTAAATCTTTTGTGCTTTTTTATGCCAATAGCAGTTTCTAAAGCAATTATTAAGCTGACTTAACGGGGAAGATTTATCTACATCTCGTCACGATGGGTTGGTAGTAGGTGGTGGCTCAAATAAATGATTAGATTGTTTTTTCAATTAATGAAATACGTTGGATGAGTAGGTATACCTATTTAAATTATTTTAAAAGTAATTTAAAGTAATCTATGCTAGTATAAGTAGGGTAGGTACTAGTCACTTAGACATAAAAAAAAAATAGTTCTACGAGTAAGTAATTTTTCAATGGGTTGTTGGGAAGGAAGGTAGGTACGTATTTAATAGGTAGGTAATTTTACTTACCGCAAATAATGTCCAAAGTACATCTTGTAATGTATGGATATATGTTGAAGGCTTCTTTATCGACTTGGCTTGAAAGCTGTTCTTTCAAAATCAAACTTTGCTCAACGAAAACCGCTACGAAATGGTCCAAAATTTTAAAGTGGAATGAAGGCGTTAGAATTCGTCTTCGTGTGTGCCACTTGTGCCCTGAAATTACATGATAGCATATTGCTTAGGTTTTTAAAAGATCAGGAATTTATATTTTAATCTATAGCATTCTGTTGTGGTGTGAGGAGGAAAATTGGTTTGCGCAGTTGCTTAACTGGAGGCCTATTCCCAAAGACATCTCATTTTTCAAATCTTCACTCTTAACTTTGCAAATTATGGAACGTTGGAGAAATTTTGTTCCTAAAGACTTCGTGCTATCACTTAGATATATTGTATAACTAAAAATAAAAGTGTTTTAGAGAACAACCTACAACTATGAGTTCCTAACATTTCAGTTGTCTCATTAGAACTCTAACGCAGAAACCATTATTGTCGTTCAAAGCGGCGATTTAGCGAAAATGATTTCAACATCATGTACAGCTCTTGATACATTTAAAAGCCGTAAAATCTGATGGCATTTTTTCCCTTGTAGAGCACGTCTGAAGCTGACATTAGAAGTGTGGGGGAGCCCATAACAAATTGGAGATTAGGCATCTCATTAAGTGTAGTTTATTTAGGCGGTCACCACTGTTCTATAAAACGTCCTTCACTTCAACCTAGCATAATGATGCGTTATAATTTTTTTATTTTATTTTAATAAAGTCTCATTCCATTTACATACTTTCTAACCAATAATCGTACAATACCTACTGAAAAATGGAAAAAATTCATGAATTTTGTTTCACTGCTATGTGTCGAGCTATGTGTTTTGAGCTGGTATTGCAAGTTTTGACGCAAAATAGGGGAAAACTGTAAAATATTCATACACATCTTTAAAGATATTTAGCGTGCTGGATAATGTTAAGTACCCTTTTCCGCGCAATAGTATGCAGACAAGTTCGTAGGGAGAAAGAAACCAACATTGATTTATTGGAGTCAGCCGAGAATCGACGCATATGCATCACAGTAAACAGAATCAACATGGGTACTAGAAGTTTACATGAATTCGGTTCTTAAATGTTTCGGAGGAAACAAGTTAACATGAGTATGCAAGTTGAAGCTTCACTGTTGCGCTGAAAACTGCAACTCTTTTACTAGTGAACGACTGAATTCTAAAGACTCTTACCTGAACTCGTTAAAAGTCCTCTCCCTAACCAGGGATGAAGGTAGTTGTATTCATCACTCTTGTCGATGTGTTTTGAACTGCTGAGTATAACCTATGCAGAATGAATTATATCACCCATTAATCAAAGTTATGTGTAAACCATACATCTTACCATATACAGGTTGTGAAATTTTATTCTTTCAATATCAATAATTTATATTTTGATAATAATTATTTCAGTGAATACTATATAAAATAGGTGTGACGGCCCAAAAATATTTGAAACCCCGTCAGATTTTGAACTTGTGTCCGTCACTACAAAGGAGGAGAGGTGTCTCATTTCACTTTAGTGACAACGTTCCAACCAGATGTGCTATGAGGCCGATTTATTTAAACTTATTCGACTGTGGAAGTTTTCTTTAAACGGAAGATTTCCTCAGAGTCAAATACTAGCAATCTCGGCTGGCAATCTAGGGACGGAGAAACAACGAAGTGAAACTGCACGTTGCTGGCTCAACATATGCTTGTTGAAAGAAATCCAGCGTGGTGATTGTGTGTGTGTTTTGACTCAAGTGAGTGAGGAAGTGAAAGATGCTATGCCAGGAAATGTGATGTTTACAGCCTTGGCACGAGAGGTTAATTAATTGTTTCGTGTTATTTTGGGGTTACTGACGTGCGTCAAAGTATTTGATACCTTAACAGAGTTCGAACTCGTGTCCTTTATTACAAAGTAGACATTTCTCTTTAATAACAACACTCCGACAAGATGAGCTATGAGGCCGATTTAATCAAAGCTCTTCGACTGTGGAAGTTTTCCTTGAACGTAACATAGATATTTGAAGGAGTTGTTTTGTAGGTGGTGGGTTTTTTAGTGTGGTAATGGTAGATTTGATTCCTTCATCAATAAGGTAGTGGCAGAAGGGGTCTATCCGCAGTTCACAGACACCTTACTACCCTCAGGTATCCTCTCAAAGATTGGGACACTGCTTGGATTGACTGCTGAGTGGGCTTTCACTCTCACCCATTCCATGACCTAGAACAAGCTTGGTCTACTTCTCTACCAGCGTATTTTCCAAACGCTTTGGCATGAACTCTCAATGCATCACCCCCTCAATGACATTATCAGAGGGGTGAATGATCCATGAAGGTCTTCTGCCACATGATTGTATTTTAGATGTTCAGTTTGTACAACATTTTAGGCAATGGCATCCCAGGGGGAACAATAAGAGGGAATGTCAGCAGTAGTAATGTGAGTGTCAAAGTACGCCTGTCTTTCATTGTTCCAAACACCATGAGCCAGCAATATCAGCAAACATTGGTATCAATAATTATATCTTCCCGGAGTTCAGGTTCCAGGGAAACTCCTGACCATACCAGATATTCTGAGGGCGTTCTGTGGACATTCATTCTATGTTTGACGAGATCTCCCATTTGCAGTGTAGAACGTGTGTAACAGTAATTGGATCACCACAACTCAAAGGCTGTAAAGGTAATTTGATGTGGACCTGCCAAACATTTCTTTGTTCTGATCACACCTTTCGCCTTCAATACGAGTTGAATGATGTTGAAGTTCTCTTCATGGAGAATGGTGAACCAGATGTTATTGCAGACACCAGAATATAGCTTGCCCTCACAGACATAGGGTGAGCGGTAGAAGCCTCTTTTTCAAGGTTACTTGTAATAATGGTGAAGAATAACTTCACTCTCTTTATAATGTTACCCAGTGATTACCCGTGAGTACTCCTTAAAAGTGAACCCAGTGATTACGCGTGATTACTCCTTAAAATTGAACCCAGCGATTACAAGTAAATGAACCCAAATGGCTATATCGAGAGTTATATAAAGTAGGACTTCATAAATAGAACTTCTGAAGCCAGTTAGTGAAGTAGGTTTTTTCTTCCAATGACCGTGAAAGGGTGACAGCCCGATAGACAAAAAAAGAGACAGTTGTTTCATTCACCATCAAATTCTATCAAAACTGTAATGCAAAATTATTATGACTGATATAGGTACTTATTGGATTTTATTACTTAGGTACATTTATTAAAATGTACTGGAGGTTAACATTATTCTAAACTATTTACCTCTACAGCTGATGCCTTGCTGATGCACACAAATGGTCTTGAGCCGAACCAAGCTTTGCACATTCCGTCTTTCTTTCCCCATAACATCCGAGTGGAAGCGATCCGCGTAAATACGTCTGGAGAGAAGAGAAGCAACTGTATTGGAAAGTGATCTGTCCACCTCTGTTTGTTTGGTGACACAAACTAATGGTAATAAGTAATATTCTGTGACAACTTTTCTTAGTGGTTTGGGTGAAAGGGAAACCTAATTTCTAAAAAGGGCAAATTCTAGAGTTGAACTTGTCGTCGTGTGAACATAAAGTATTGTGGTTTTAAAACTGACAAATTAAAAGGTTGGTAAAGTTACTAGCTTGAGTTACAAGATTCTTCCTACTTTGCTTCTAGTCAAGTTTCTCCTTACTTGTGTTGCCATTCACCTCCCAGAAAAAAAGCCCCAGAAAACATAATTGATGAATAAACGAACTTCCCAGTGAAGTTCATTCATGATTATGTCAACATTTTCAGTCATCACCAGTGACCGCGTGTATCTGTCATTCCAGAGATAACTCCCCTAGGATTGAGATTTAAAAAATCCATTTCTCCTCCAAACAAAAGTAGGTATTCCTAAAGAAAAGATGAGTTCGTTGGGCAACATTTTCTGAGCCCAATAAAAAATAGTCAAACTTCAAAAACCTTGCTAAATGGCCAAAAGGCTAAACATTGTTGAATCTATATTATTTAGCTGAATACTATTCAGCAAAAGTGTATCTACACGAAGAAGAACATGGAAACATTTTGTACAAGTTTTGCTAAAAAACAGGTGAGTATCCCTGAATTTCATTAAAATTTGCTGAAAATTGGTAAATACAGCAAAAATGGTTAAAATCCAAAAATTTGTTATTGTAGTGGACAATTACTGAGAAAGCGTTTTTTTTTCTCATATATTTTATAGTTCTCAAATTTCAGAACAATTTAACAAATTAAAATTGATTTCAACGAAATTCACTCAAATGGTCATGCTGCATGTCTGGAACTTTTTTGTATTTTAAGGGTAGGTATTACTCTACCAGAGATTGCTGATATTTTTTATAACATGGAGATGACCAATTTCAATACTTTGCCTGATTTGTGGATGAGCTAAAACCCAGACACCTCAGCCGATTCATTGTATCAATTTTGACTAGAATCAGTAGTGAAAAGTTGCGATTGTATCATTTGCTGATTAATTTTTCTTTCTGCATACGAGTTGTGTTATGTGAGTCCAGCGATTTCAAATTTCAATTGTCTATAGTCAACCTTAATTTTGTACTTTGGATTCTGGAAGGATGGATAGCTATTTAGCGCTGAAAAGCGAAATCCCGTTGGGCTTAATTCAACCGGAATGCAAATCCTGTGGTCTACGAAGGAACAGCCTCTATGTGAAATCCTATGGCCTGAGGTTTTGGAAGGAAAGTGTTAGAGTTTTAGTGAACTAGACGAAAGTTGGATTTGAAGTAACGCCCGTCCGGTCAGCCTGCTTCGTATAAAATTTATACGATGTCTGACCCACAAGGGAACGACACCCCCCCCCCCGCCCTAGTGGCGTGTTGTTTTTATGGTTCCATGTGTCCTAAACGTACCTATTTGTTGTCTGCTTGAGCTGGCTGGGCTGATGAGCGTCTGACACACACACAAGTTGGGCCACGAAATTTGTGGTATGCTCTTATTCTTACGAACTACTTACAAATAATGTAGGTACAACGAACCATCATGATCAACGTTGAGTTCTATCGCATTCCCGATAAATGGAAGGCCTCCTGGAAGTCCAGGGATTTTGTCCATCAGACAAATCGTTCTCCGCATTTTCCAATAGCGAAATAGAATGAGTGAAATAAGGAGAATAACTAAAAATGGGATCACCCCCATTTTAGCGACTCCTAAAATAGCGCACAATAGTACTCCCATCTGAAAGAAAAATGATAGGTAATTGTATATTACTTACTAGGTTCTCATGCACCTACTTATCAATTAGGCATTCTGATTTATATTTATTGATTTTTTTTTTTTTTTTTTTTTTTTTTTTTTTTTTTCACAGAAGAATCAATATAACGAATGTATTTAACAAAACAAACAAACAATTCAACAAGCCTGGTCCTCGTCATTGTTATCTTTCTCATCCACTAGCTGCTTTGCTGAAAGTCGAGCTTCAGTTTCTTCTAGTTCCGTAAGAGGAGTGGAGAAAGAGAAGGAGTAGAGGTCCTTTCACGTTAAGGGCATCAGGGCTCAATCTTCTAGCCCTAGACACCGGACTCTCTGTCTCGATCCTCTGATTCTCATGGAGACGGCCTGTATTACTGTCATCTGCGTCTTCACTCTAACCCATTGTATCACATGGGAAAGAGGCTTGTCCCACTTGTCAGCAAGAACCGTCGCCATTCTCTTGAGAAAAGCACTGTATTCCTTGTGTAAGGCACCGTCACAAGACACAACCAGGGGATGGAATGAGCCTCTTAGGTCTTCAGCTCCGGTGTTGTACTTCCTATGCTTGGTATTTGCTGCATTCTGAGAAACTGTTGACCATGTTTGTGAGCTATAAGAGCAGGCGTCAGCGTTGATAGCGCGAGTATCTAAATACGCCGCGGCCGTCCTCTCAGCATCCCACAGACCATGGATCCTCAAGTCAGTTATATTTATTGATTGCCCTTGTTCGAGGGTCTTTTATAGAGCAGAAATTCCTCCCTACTTATTCCCACGAACAGTCATTCGTGTGAAAACCTAGATAGGTAGGTACCCACCTCGATGTTCTACCTACCTTAGTCTAATCTTCCTTGTTAAGGGGCGCCGTAAGATCTCAAGAAGCATTCCGACTGGCGCCTTTACATCCAAAAAAGCAAGAAAGGTGAGTAACTCGAATGTGGTGATACGTAGAACCACACCCCCCCTCGCGGTAGATGCGTTAGAACTCTGTCTGACCCAGAAAACGGCTCCAAACTCTCCAAATTCAAAATACGACGACGATTTATCCAACTTTTCTCAGCCAATAATTGACCGATTTCAGTAATTCTTACAGCGTTCATTCCATTTTCGAAACCTCTAGGTCCCACAGACCTTGAGATTTGAAAATACAATTGTTAAATGGTATCTAAATTTGAAAATTTCAGAGGCTCGATCCTATGGGGAATTTCATAACCAGTAGATTACCACAAGAATCATAAAAATCGAACCACTATTGCCTGAGAAAAGTTGAAAAAAGTTCCAGTCATGCAGCATGGTCGTATGAGCGAATTTTCGTAAAGTAGGTATCATATTACATAATGCTAAATCGTTTTGAAATTTGAGATTTTTTTAGTGCAAGGAGATTGTTAACTATTCATTTTATGGCAAAAAACGTATTCTAAATAATAATTTCCTATTCAAATAAAGGTTTTGAATTCATAGCTTTTTTGCAGTTTTTATCGATTTTCTAGCAAATTTTAATGACTACTAAGTACATTTTTCAGCTCAATGTCGTACACACATTTTTGAATGTTTATTTAATATTTAATAAACTTTATTTGAGTAATATTCTGCCAAAAAATATAAATTTACTGTTTTTTTTAGCCAGTTTTAATGATTTTTTGAGTAGGTACATTTTTTTGAAAATTTTCCAATTTAATGTGCTCAAAACGTTCTGGCCAACAAACTCGTCTTTTTATTTGGAAAGCTTGATTTTTTGGCGCAAGAACGGAATTTGTATCTCAATCCTAAGGAGAGTTATCGACTGGAATGACACACACACACACACACACACACACACACACACATATATACATATATATATATATATATATATATATATCTATATATATATATATATATATATATATATATATATATATATATATATATATATATATATAATTATATATATGTATATATATAACTTTGATGAAAGATGAAAACACTCGCGTGTAATATTATTTTGAGGTATTACAGAAGGTTGGAAAAGATTGGAAACACTTGAATAAACTTACAAAATTGAGAGAATATTTCGCTGTGTCAGCGAAATATTCTCTCAATTTCGTAAGTTTATTTAAGTGTTTCCTATCTTTTCCAACCTTCTGTAATACCTCAAAATAATATATATATATATATATATTTATTTATTTATTTATTTATTATGACCGTGCAAGGGAAAAGGGACCTTAACTTGTCAGAGGTCAAATCTGAGTTTATATGTTTTGATTTTCCTCCGCTTTATGCTGAACAAAATATATATACTCGTATTTTTTATTCTATAATTTTCCAATCATAATTTACGATTCTCCAAATTTTGAAAAAAGCGGGTTCGAAAATTACAAATATTCAGCATACTTGCAAAACTGCAGTTTTTTTCCATTATAAATACAACGAAAAATGTAGAAAATTCAAGTTTTGATGATTATTCGGGAAACAGAGATAGTTTTGGGACCCAAAAAAACATTACAAAAAAAAAGTTATTTTTTGACCCAATTTTTGTTTTTTCGTTCTGATTAAAAAGCCTTGGCAAGTTAAGCTCCCTTTTCCCCTGCACGATCACTATGTATGTACATACACATATGAAAAAGCGTTAAACTCTAGGATTCTTTTCAGAATGCCTCAAAACGGATTTCAATGAAGAAATTTTTCAACGAAAATTCACTAAAAAGTATTAGTACCTTAAGAGTAGATACCTCATTTTAATTCACTCCCTGTAAATGATATAATTTAATGTAGGTAGGTACATATTTGTTGTTAGCATTAACTAGGTAAGTATTGAGAAGTTCCAGTGAAATATTAATAAATGCGATTAATTTACCTCCACAGTTATGCACTTGATAATATTCATAAAATAATATTGTAGGTAGGTACATTATGTTTTAATAAGGGCCTACCATCCCTGTAATGGCAAAATTGCCGAAATGCAATATTTCCCTCACTCTCGTTCGCCCGCCCCATCCGTATAATAATGTGTAGTTTTGTGTTAAATTAGGGTACTTGTCAAAATTTGATCTATGATTACAATCATAACATGCATGTACATTTAACACAATTTGGAATTGTAGATATGACTACAAACTCCAAGTAGTTTTTTGTTGTGGAAATGTGCCTACCTTATTTCAGTTATCGGCGTCACCTTCCTGAGCATCTACCACGTTCTTTCAGGAAGAGGAACAATACTGAAGACTTTCCTCACCTACGAAGTGCAAGCCCACCCCTGAGAAGGCGATTGCGTTGTGCAAGGCTCGTCCTTGCCCGTCCACCTTCCCATGTGCCCTCGGGGGGTGAGCATTTAATGTCAACAAAACATTAATTCTCCGACATACCGATTGATCTGCTCGCAAAAGACAAGATAAAAATGTTATTGTGGTAGTTAACCTCGAAAGTTGGGGTTCCAGAAATCTATTTTCGGCAATTACCTATCTAAAACCTTGTTTTCATTAGAAAAAACGCAGCCGACTCAAGGGCTTGGTAAAAAGATTACCTATGTGTCAGTAAATATATTGAATTTGATTGGAACTTCAATGTCTATACTTGTTTCTCCGGAATTGAAATACCTGATTAATGAGTTGATAAAAAAATAAAATCTTGAGGGAGAGGGGGGTTGACAGTAGGTAGTTCTTTTCTGAAAAATCTTGCTTTGTGAATAGACAGGTAATCGTGATTGAAAGGTGGGTAGGTACGTAGGCATTCAAAGAATTTCAAGACGAAAAATGTTTCGATTTTTGAGAAGAATATGAAATATTGTCACGTACGTAGGTAGATACCTCAAAGCGAGTTTCAGCTATTCGCCAATAATTTCACTGAATTTTTCCTAGGTTTAATACAATACCTACCTTTAATACATTTTTTATATTTTTGTGCCTTTACTTTAGCAAAAAACCGCGAAAAAGCGTTACTTTTAAGGAGTGACCCTTCTTAGGGGTGACGAAATTGTCTGGTCATTCTCACTTGAATTAAATACAGTCGACTAACCTACTTTACATGGTACGTGTATAAATGTACAGCCCAGTCAGTGGCTGCACTCAACGAGAAAGTGGAATTTTCACTACCTACTTCATCTCCTGTTTCGAGAAGGCTGTCTTGAGGTGGGCGAACGTAAACTGCCACCCGCCGTACAAAAAAGTTGAGAACTGCCACCCCTACCCAACTGCCCCTATGCCTACCTTAGTTAAGGATAATTAGAATAAATTCTAATTGAGCTAAATTGGAAGGTTATATATAATCAATGGCAACAGCGAATCATAAACAAAAATATTAGGGTAGGGAGAGGCAAAATTCGATTTAAAATGAGAGTGAAATGACTCGCAAGCATTCGTTGTCCATACGATTTCATGCGTTTTAGAGGACCATACCGTTGGTGTGAACAATGCGTTATCAGACACATAATTTTTGTGGTAATAATCTGCAATTCCTCCCACCCACTCACGAAACCCCTCACAGACGGACTGCGGATCTACATAGGGGAAACCGAATATGAGCGAAGCCATTTCCCCACATCACAGTCCTCTTCTTTGTAAGAAATTACGAGTCCCAGATTCTGAATTTCGCAGTACCCGAAACACATCCCCTCATTCTGTTATTGACTGAATTAAACATTGAGTTTTATACACGATTGCGCAAGATGGAATTTGCAAACAAAGGAATGTATCCTTCTAGACGATGTATCTGCCCGGGTGGCAGTTGACAAACAATGAAATAAGTCGACGAGAACCACGGGTGGAACTTGTCTGATCCAAAGGTGTAAGTTGCCGGCCGGGTGGCAGTTCATCGTCGACAGTTGAGGTAGCTTTCAACGGGCCGGCGGTGCCTATCTTCGGTGGGGGGGGGGGCGCATTTGCTGGAATAGCAGCTACCAGAGGGTCGGTGTGCGTTAACATGCTATTTTTGAATCGAGAATATTGCTCTTTCATTACCTACTATTGCTACCATTGGAATATCAAGGTCCTGATGTAATTTTATTCATTTAGTTACAGTAACGCACTAACCAGTCAGCTTCTGTCAATTTGAGTAACTTGGATTTTATCAATAGGTCGTACCCACCCTACCCCCTAGGCTTACCTATCTCTTGCTAAATTTGACGAATTAAATAATGTAAGGTTACCTATTCAAGTATTTTAGTGTTAATGTCTTTGAGAGGTTGTCTAATAGGTGTTTTATTTTTGCCAAAGTCCTTTTATTTCTAATTAAAACATGTTTTATCCATGATTTAAATCGGAGAAAGAGCTAGGTAGGTACCGAAAATTTCTGGAGGTTTCCACATAGAAATGATCGCTGCCGAACTTCTCTTCGGAAAGCCTCGTTCTTACTAACTCGGGTGCACGCTCATCCTTTCTTTTGGATTGCCTAACTTTCTGGCGAAGGAACGAATTTTTTGTCTCTTTCGGAATATATATTACATACAAATACAATATTGTACATATACAAAAAGAATCGTTTCAAAATGCGTCAAAAAGGATTATCACGAAGAAAATTATAGGACCATCGCCATAGCTTCATTTTCTACGAAAATTCACCAGAATAGCTACTAGCGCCTCTACAGGTAGAAACAAGTAATCAGTGCTCACGAAGTGAGTCACATCATAGCGCATTTACTTGTAAGGATATCCGCGTGAAAAAGACGCTTCCAGCGTTGAATAGGATACAAAATGGCTTTGGAGCTTACTCAGCTGATCACTCATGCGTCTTCAGTATTTTCCCTTGAACCTCCCGTTCAAATTTCGGCTTCCTGCGTTGAATATAAGACAAAATGGCTTAGGAGCTCAGTCAGCGGATCAACGATGATGGTTAGTCATCTCCAGCATTCTCCCGTTCAAATTTTAGCTTCCTGCGTTTGATAGGAGACAATGGCTTTGGAGCTCACTCAGCTGATCGTGCGTCAGCAGCCCCTGATACATCTTTATCCTCGCCTTGTTACAGATTATATCCATACCATGTTTCATCAAAATCGGACGACGGGAAGTAGCATTTAAACCGATTTTAAGAGGACAAACATCAACAGACAAAGTGAACACAATAGCCTAGAGCACCTAAAAGAATGATCCGATCCGATTGGAAAACGTTAAGTACGGAATTGAGCGATTTTATATTGCTTGTAGCAGAATCATTTTCTCTCTCGGAGTTTGACAATTTTGTTGTCTCCAAAATCAAAATTTCCACTCGCTTTCTACGTTTTAGACATTTCTGAACAACTTTCGTTTCGTCCCTTTCTGTCCACAAATCCTTGTAACAAGCTTAATTTCCAAAATTTTCAACCGATTTTGATGACATTTTAGGGGATTGTGCGGCATAGATGGTCCCATATAAGCTTCAGTATTCCCAAATCACTCCCCCCCCCCCCCTCCCATCACTCTGCACATGCGTCAAGCATAATTTTCTCACGCCCTAGTCGTCCGATCTTGCTCAAATTTGGAGGATAGTTGTGAGAAGACGATTTGATCATCTTCAACATGATCGAATCTTGTGAACATGAAATTCTTGTAACAAGATCACAATTTTCGTTTATAGACTGGAATAGCGTGTTCTCGCATTCCGATCGGAATAGCTGCAGAAGTAATGATTTCTGAACCATGGTAGTCCAATCAAGGGTTTGTAATATCATAGATACCTACAGTGTAACTCGTAGCTAGTTTTGCAGTATTATTTGCGTTGTTCAAACTTATTTGGATGTGATGGGTGTATTTCATTATTTGCTGAATGACTACAACACGGTGAATACAATTTCAACAGATTTTTGTGACATTCATTGCTAAAGTTGGATCAACAAAACGCCCCAAAAGAAATTTATATGGGTTTCATTTTGCAGCCTCGAACACTTCTTCACTCTCATCTAAACCAAAATGTTCCCGACGAGCTTAACCAATAACCATTTTCTACGAAAATCCCACCCAGATTAAACAGTTCTTAAATGAACCTCGGCCAAATGAATTTAAACAACACCTCTAATAGTCCGTTTTAGGCCTGAAAGCATGAGTATGATCTCAGTCTTCTGAGAAATTCGAAGCAAAGCTTTATGGTACAACTATTAAGGAATCTTAAGCCATAGGAAAACCATAGACAAACAAATAGCATCGCTAGTTTGACACCACTTATAGTGAGGAGGTAGTATAGAATAGTTTTCTCATCATAGGTGGTGCCCAATGGGAAACGGAAGCCACAGTTCCGACATTAATTTTCAACGACGCCACCAGTGAAACTATTCTTGCCACTATTTTTGCGGTGACAAATGACCTGATACAAATCTCTATACGAACCTATAGAGTCAACCACTAAGGGAAACTTTCACCAACAACTTATGTAGCGGACTCCATTAAATATAATCTCGAGGATCAAACCTTGGCGTCTTTCACCAACCCAAAACTTGGTTAAACCCAGTTTGGAATAATCGAGTTTCCTTAACGGAGATTCGGCAAACTGTCTAATGAAAACATGGACAATTTGAAAACCCGGCATGTGTCCGACACATGAAGACAATACAGCAGTGAATCATTACCATGACCAATTATTACCCGCGCCGTTTTTATCTAGTTACCACCAACCATCTACCTAGTTTCCATATAATGTTCTAGAACGTGTTTGGAGCTTCGAACGTAAAACCTATTGAATTTCTTTAGTACCTATCATTAATAGTCGGATCGTCCTTGGGCGTCTTCGCGTGACATCGTCCTCATCCGAGGAATCAAAAACTAATCCGAGCGATAAATCGTGTGAATTCATCATTGAAAAAACTTGAATAACAATCAACTTCAACTGTGAATCAAACTGTAAGTATCAGCTGCTGGTGCGCGGCCATATTGCTCGATATCATCATTGTTATTGGCAAAACGGAGATTGGCAAGTGTAACTGGCCGGGGCTTGGGAGATTAACCTCAAGCCAACTCGTTAGGAGTTTAAACTCGTAAAGTGGTCTGGTGAAAGACGATGAGCTGGAATCTCCGTTATTTCCCAATTTTTCAAACTTAAACTCGTTTATGTCGTTGGTGAAAGTGGCCCTAAGGTATTCAAGGAAAGATACACTGAGGTACTCAACAATAACAATCGTAAAACAGAAAACACCTCATATAATTACGCTACTTGACTTTACAAAGTTACTATCTTAGTGAAACTTACATTACATATATTGGTCTTTCATAACATTCATCCACACTGCGAAATATTTATATTCAGGCCTATTATTTTCATTCTGTTATTAATAAATAGTACGGACAGTTATATTGTGATTCACATTCAAAAATTACACTAACAATTAAACAAAAATTTAACGAAATTGATAAACTACAACTATTAATTCTACTATGCAAACGTCTTCTTAATCACTAAACAGATCGATTTAACCAGGTAGATAAACAAAGAGAGATTTTTTTAGGGTTAAGTCTATACAACAGTCTTGGGAATACTGTAAAATGCATTAAAATATTCTTCCATAAATTTTTTCTTCTTAAAACAACCATATTATTTAACCCTATATGAAAGAAATAAAAAAATACACAAAGCCGATTTTGATCACGCATTGCTTCTAAGATAAGTGATAATTTTGTTAAGGTCATGCAAAGAATATTATAGGTTTGGGGGGAGAAAAAACAAAAAAAAAAAACGAACTATTAAAGGACAGGTTGACAGTGAGGATCGTTACCAAGTAAAAAACAAACATATACAAATATCGATGGCGTTATAGCTTTAAAATAACAGAAGCGCATTTTTTTGTGGTGTTTTTGATACAAAAAAAAAGTGAAATGTATTTTTTTTATTGAAAATTTCATTATTTTTGACGTTAGGTCGAAGATTTAGAACTTCTTCTTTTTCCCCTTGTGCTGAGCCTGTTGCTGTTGGGGTTGTTTGGTTTGAGAAGCGCTGGCGCCGCCTGAAGGTAGGGAGCCGAAGAAAATGACGGCGAATCCTGTGATGAGCAAGGAAAGCATGAGGAACTGCGGTTCGAGTCTCGTGAACACCTGGCGAAGTTCCGTCAGAGCTAGAAAAATACAGTTTTACTGAAACACGTGGCTCAAATCGGACACGATTCACACAAAATCTGTGACGTCATTACGACTTCAATGCCTTATTGAAGAATCAAATAGAGTATTTTTGTTTTTCCCGTAAATACGTTTTGCGTACACGCGAAAAAAACCAAAAGACCAACTGCGCGTGCGTCAAGTTTTGCGTTAACAGGAAACTACGGGTGTAAGGGAAGAGGCCCCTTTTCGTGTATACAGGAGAAGGCCATTCGTTGTACTCCGTAGTCAGCAGAACATTACGCAAGGTTAATCTCACTCTAAGAGTATTGGTTCTCCTCAGAAAGCCATGTAACAACTTTTCTTATTTCCACAATTTGTCAAAAAAAGTAAAAATCTATGATAAATATAATTGTACTATCAAATCAAATTATGTTGATTTCGTAATTCGTTCGACAGCCAGATATCCTGCACACCTACTTGGGAGTGAATGCAGTTGCCACATTTACGATTTTATAGTAACTACCTACTCAACTAGTGTATGGATTCTTTGAGGGCATTCCCAAGTACATTTCATACAACAAAGTTGTATCTTTGAGGAATGGCCGTTGTCACATGCTATGCTAGGCCTTCCAAGACTCTGCTAATGCATATATGTATGGGCCTGTTGCAGATGGAGGACTAGGTCTGATCTGTAAGGAGGCTCTGCTGCCTCAGTTGTGCAGAACCAGAATAGGAAGATCAGAACAGGAACGCTTTAATTTTGAGGTCTTCCCTGATTATGAAACAAGGTACGACAATCGAGCTGGAACTCCATGCGACTACTGATGTGGGCTGAGCTTCTACAAAGTGGCCAACAAGGGCCCATGAAACCTCCGCTCCATGGAAGGAAAGAAGGATGGTCCGAGTACATTCAGGGTCACTCCCTTCACGTATACAGACCTCACAGGGGCATCAAGATCACAAACCAGTAACCTGCAGAGCGAATGGTTGTTACAGAAGAGAGACTGCAGCTCGTGTCCCACAAGAATGTAGGATAACCCCCAACCCAAGAATCGCTCGACATATGCGAACCAAACCACATATCAGGGTGAATGGAAAAGGTTGGCGACCCAATTCAGTGCTCACGGATATCCCGGAATGGTGGCAGTTGTGGAGGTCCACATTGTCTTGGGCTCTTTAGTGAGGATACTGGAGGAGGTATACGCAGCCAAGCGCAATAAATACTCTTGACCAGTCATACTAGAGGCAGTTGCAGCACTGACTGGTGATCGATTGGAGGATGTACGTATGACTTCTACCTCGGTAACTTGGTGAGGTTTCTGGTAAGAGAAATCTACAGAGCCCTTGAGAAGGCAGGATATCCCTGAGTTTATGCTGAGATGGGCTGTGGAGCGAGTTCTGCTTGGTGGAGGCTTTATATTAGGTTCCTTTGTTGCTGGAATGAAAAGACAATGGGACGTACAGCCTTTTGACTGAATGGGTTTGCAATAACTCGGGAGAATCATCCAAGAAGCTGAACCGAGGTTGTAAATACTATAATGACCGAGAGGCTTTTAATGGCAGTGCCAACAAGGTTCTTTTCACTCTCAATGGAATTCCTTCAGGAACTCCTTCACTGTTCAGACTAGAAAGTGGACTGAATCATTTGTCTTTATGTTTGTACTTTTTTCTTCACAAATTAAACTTTTTAATGTCTACTTGGGTGATCAGACGAGAACCGATGCGTGTATTCAACGAGGAATGGCCATGGAGAATGCTCATCCTAGGAGGATGGTATCTTTTACCAGGTCGTAGGTCTGTTATAAAAATTTACTCAAAGCTAAACAACCCATGCTTATTAGACAGCTGATAAAGCAGAGAGTAAAAGCAATTCAAACTTATTCGATCTCGAATTCAAGAAATTCGTTGATCTTTTACAAATACACTTGTTCACCTTATCCTACCAAATGCATTTACAGTCACTCTCTAAGACACTAACTTGCAAGAGGACTGCTGGTAGATTAATGTAGTCTATACACGCTTCGTAACAGATAAGTGACCAGCAAGATGCCAGAAAAGGAAGCACAGTAGCTTTGTTTCCATTATCCCCTGATTCATGGTCAGGTCATCCATGTGCGCAGTTAGAAAGAAACATGATATGCTGCTTCATAAACGTATGTGAAGCAAACGAACTGGCTGACCTGGCAAAATACTAAGGGCAGCTTGTCCCGAGCTTGCGTTCTAACGTTACTATTTCAACCTGATACGTCCTAACGTGACCATATTCTCATGGATACTGTTTAGATTTGAAGTATCCATGCTTTTGTGCTCCAAATGTTTGTTCAAGCATTCTTGTCCCTTCTTTAGCCACGCCCTGAATTGTATCTGAAGCTATAAGCTATTATTACTAGTCCTGATTAGATAAGCAAAATTACTTTTGGTGAGTCCAGCAGGGGTTTGTGGCTCTTTCCCTTCATCTCCGAGGATGTTGAGGTTCTTGAGGTAGTCCAATAGTGGGGGGTGATCCTTGGAGAACACTGGGAAGTATTCACTGACCTTCTTTCTCGTCCACACGGTAGAAGATTCCCTGCAAAAAAAATAAATAAAATAAAATAAATAATAACTGTAAATACCATGTTGATGCATCTCACAACAGGGATTTCAATAGAATGCTAACAATAGGCTTGTAGATTGAGCAGTCAGATTCAAAAAACATACTGCAAATTATTTCTCAACAAGGAATATTATTTATCTGATTTCCATGAAAGTAGCCTTCATTTGGAAGGCATGAATGATTTTTTGGCGCAAGAACAAAATTTTTATCACAATCCTTATACATGAATATAAATATTTAAAAACGTTAAACTGTAGGATTCGTTTCAGAATGCCTAAAAACGGATTCCAATTAAGAACATTTTCGAAAAATTTTCATTGTACTCGTAAAATGTGGGAGCCATTGATTTTTGAAAGGTTTCTGAAAACAAGGTTTGAGTTTATCTAGAATGAAACTGATTCGGTGTAAAATCTAACAGGTTTACCTCTGGGAGTAAGGCGTGTAATGGTAATGATATAAGTTGGCTCGAAGATACTTCGGGGGCTTGTCACCAAAAGGGTTTCTCGTGTTATCCATGAGCTCTAAAACTTCTTTCTGGCCGGTAAGGATTCTGTAGGTGAGCGACATGATCCAGGGGTTTTGATGGTAAGTGCCAAGGGCTGCAAACCACATTTGCCAATCCAAACGAGGCTGATGGGGAGCTGAAAGTAACGAAGACAACAAATTATATAGAAAGACTGTCATCGCGTGGGCAGTCAACAACAACAACAACCAACAGGGAGTTCATTATAGGTGATAGCCGGTCAATCACTTTGATATCTGAATCCGACGAAAATTGGGTGAACCGGTCCCCGTGTTTTTGTAAAAGTTCAAAGAGGGCAGAATTTTATAGAAAAATCAATATTCCAAGTGGCAAGGGAACTTAATTCTTGTCGAAGATCCCAATAGAGAAAGAACAAAAGTGAAAAAACAGTGTTATTCTCTCCCCTTGGTGAAAGTTTACACAAAGATTGTTCAATTTAGTCAATTTTAAATGTTTGATACAAAATACAAATTAGGAGTCTGGATAGTGGATCATGAAAATATCGTTCAGCACTAACCAACAAAAGGAAGGGAGTCATTGACATGGCCTGGCTTGTACTTGAAATGATACTCGGACCACGGCCCATCCATGCTGTTAGCTCCCTCGATGATGACCTCTGGCCGACCTCCAACGCCAGTCATTTTCCGAAAGAGGCCATAGGCGTTGGTCAGGTGAAGGTGAGACAGTCGGTCATGCACTTGCTTCATCTGGGGCGTTATGGTTTCGTTTCCAACAGGGTGAAGCGTCGAGAATGGAACCTGGTAAAAATATAATAATATGTGTACTAATTATACTAATCAGTAGGTAGCCAAAAACGTAGATAAATAAGAACTTCCCAGATTGTCATGTGCAATGTCTGACACAACTGGCTGGGAGCTTGCGAGGAAAACGTCGACTGATTGGTGGAGAAAGTTATTACATACATCAAGATATTATGTACATTATAATTTGAACATTAAGAACATTCTGATTGAATAGATTCACAACAGGTATAATACAAAATGACAGCCCCAGAAAGATGGTTGACATTGCTCATTTTCTAGTTTTTCTCTCATAATGAGCGTTACCCACTTATTCAGTTTATATTTTTAAATGAAAGTAGATTCCATTCGAAGAGATTTGATACCATCCGCACTCTCCAATGTTAAGGAGTTTTCTTTCTATGATTTTTCAAAGTTTGCACTAGTGACGTCACACTGGATGGCCGGCGGGAGGGTGGCTTTGACGTCACCAGAGCGCGAAACTTTGAAAATCATAGGAAACTACTCATCGTAGCAGAGTGGGGTAGATGCCAAACTTCTTAGGATGGAATCTTCTTCCATTTAAAAATGGTTAAAATACCTTTTTTGCACCCATGGGTAAAGCGCTCATTCCTAAACCATTTGCTCTACAGACATTTTCATAGGCACTACAGTTGTGGAGCATTTAAAAAGAAAAGAAAAAACCCAAAGCAATTCGTCCCTGAAATCCATGTTTCCAAGAATTTAAAATCTGGTCAAATGGGGGGGAGGGGGGAGTGCCAGCCCTAGTTACGTTCAAGGAAAATAACCACAGTCGAAGAGGTTTAATTAATTGATCTCTGTGGCATAGGATGCTAAAGTGCTTGTCTTTAAAACTAACATATCTCAAAGACGGGAATGGCACGAGTTCGAACTCCATTGAGGCATCAAATGTCATTGGGTTGTTACATCCTTTCTTCTCCCAATCTAGAATTTTGCCATAAAAATCGCCTAGTGGCCTTCTTATTTAATGTGTACACTGATGGGTCTTGCGATAAAATTGCCAGAAAGGCAGGAGTGGGTTACTACTCTCCTGGACTCTTTGAAGGCCAATGGCCTGCCAATGCAGGCTGGTATCAAATTATGACACTGAAATAAGAGCCATTCACGAGGCAGCAATGCCTAATGTCTGTGGAGACAATAGTTCGATGAGTGGCTTTCTTTGTGGATCTCCCAGTGGCAATAGTGGCCTTCAGCTCTGTGTAGCCCCATCGTCTCAACAACCTGTGATGATCACAAGAAGGAAAATTTGTGCCCTGATTGCCAATGGATGGATTGTGGTGCTTCAATCGATACCTTCTCATTGCGTGTTCCTGGTAATGCGGCCATCAGATTAGCCTGCAACCTCAACCAAGCAAATAGAAAAGCTCAGGGCAAGATAGAAGAGAAATGGACTGAGCGAATACAAACGAAGGCGATGGGAAAGAAGTGAAAACACTCATAGAAGAACCGATCCCTGTGGGCCTACTTCGGAAAGATTTCATGGCCAACTTCCAACTAGCCACTGGATACAATCACCTCCAAAGCCATTTATATCGGATTGGAGTGTCTTCATCACTGGTGAGCCCGCAAGGCATTTGGAAGTATGCCGAAGATTAACCAACAACTTCCAGGCAATGCTTCTTCAAGATGGAAGCAAAATGGGCTGCACAGAGGGAGATTGAAAAAATAAAAATAAAATGAATAATAATAATATACCGTCATTAATTATTATTACAAGTTTTGTGACTGTAATATAACTGCTGTCCAATCGGAGTACCAGTAACAACAAACGAACTTATTCCAGGTGTCACCCACAAACTTCGAACACGAGGATCATGTGCTTGGGTTTTCGGGGAAGATGGCATAGCTGATGTTGACAATGAAGCATCGAGCATGATCCTCAAATTAGTGCAAGGGAAATTGCTCAGCAAATCCAATAGTTTTCTATACCTTCCATTCTGAAATTCCTGCTCACTAAGTAATTCTCCGATTTGAACTGTTTTGAAGATTAAGGTCGATCTTTCATGAACTTATTCTATTTAATTTGTTAAAATCGTACTGCAGAGAAAAGCAAACTGAAAACTTACCAAACTGTCAGAGAAGATGAAGAGAGAGGCAAGGATGTAGAAAACCACTTTGAGATAAGAGTAAAGTGTCCACATTTTGGAGGAGCTCGTTTGTGTAAAAGTAGCTTTTACGGATTTGTAGATGGTGAACATGAGGGAAATGAATCCGACAGCGACAGCAGCAGGGAGAGCTCGGCCTAAAGCCTGGTCAAACTGTTTAGGCGTAAACGCTGGAAACAATATAAAATAGAGCTATAGAACAAGTACTGGTTGGTTACTATAGTATTATTGCTCTCAGTATTACAGTATTATGCTCAATTGTTTGAGGGGGTTCACCATGCAATTGAATTTTCAAATTAAAACCTCACATAAACAGATATTTTTTCATTTTAGCAAATGTTCGTAGAAAATGAAAGCTATTGCAGTAGCTCCAAAAATTTCAGAATTGAAATTTTCTAATTTTTTTAATGCTAATTATTCAAATAAATTGATAAAATAATTATGATTATAAAACTTACTGATTTTGGACTCAATAACACCTCCTGGAGCGACTTTGAGACCATATAAGACAATAGTGGCGGAGATCAAGAAACCGTATACTACCAAAGTAATGATTGTCTTCAAAATTGACATCAACCAACCGGACTTCTTTGCAGCTGTGAATAGAGAACCAGTCTATTTACTACTTGGATAAATAAAATTTACAAAATGTACGAAATAATGATGAACTAAAGGTCAGACCTATCCATTAGCTATACAAGTTGATAGGTACTGATTCAATAATATAATCGTATAAATAATTATAACTTGTACAAAGTGAAGATCCCCGGGAAGCTACAGGGTTGCCTCGATCGGGGCTGTGGGCCTGCGTCCTCAAGTCCTCAAGTACGCTCGCGATATAATTATAAATGAACTTCACAAGTTCGTTTATTTCTCGATTATTAAAGGAAATACATCGCTGATTTCGAAAATATGGACAAAAATTAGAATCGGTTGAAATAAAGTTGAGGAGAGTCGAGAAGAAGCTTGGTTTTTTTGTTTAGATTACCATATCTGGAATATAAATGAGCTAGATTGGTCAGAATGGATAAAATTTCACTTGACTGATTTTTACCACTTTTTCGGCAAGTTTCACTAAAAAAAATTTCCACACCCTGTATAATGCGTTAATCAAACAACATTTGCTCATACAAGTCATGCTGTATGACTTTTTTTTTTTTTTTTTTTTAATAAAAGTTGTGGGTGTTAGCAATGTGGATCGATTGTGTAATCGATAAATCGTTACCTGGTAGTGATCAGGTTGTCCAATGGAACTGTCACAATTGCAGGAGTCAAATCACATTGTAAGTTTTCATCTGGCCTAATTATAAGAGTTAGAAATAAAACGGAACCGGATAATAAAATATCCAAGTCAGACTAGGATTCCGAACTGGGGAACCCGACGGTAGTCTACTGTCTCTTGCATATTCCAGGATATCAATGTCGTATATTGATCCCGATAGTACTTAGTTTATTTACTAATCGCGATTAGAAATATATAAAAATTAAGCAGTTGAAAGTCGTAAAACCATAAAAATAATGTAGGTACTTAGAAAGCATTGAACGCAAGTAAACAACGTTGCGATGTCTGCCAGTGGTCAGCCACTCATCGCCATTTCTGATAAGGTAGCCATACTGCACATCTTCTGCTTGATGAAATGGTCTATTACACAAATCAGCGCTACATATTTAGGCAACTTCGCCAGTTCAAGAGAATTCTTTCAAAAGCGAAAAGATTTTTGAATTATCCACGGATTGGGTAGGAATAAGTCATGCTGGTGCTATTTCAGGGCTTTGTTTCATAATTCTAAGTCTCTAGGACACAAGAGACTGAGTTTTTGAATTTATTCAATCCTGTGTCAATTCTCATCTTGAACCTGAGTCGTCCATTCGTGAGACTCGCTGCCCCCATCGTCTAAAACCTAACTCAAGTTGACATTAAGCTGTACAATAAGTACTTCATTGGACACGTCATTCAACTTCTAGACCATCAAGCTTTGTGAAACGCGCCTTAACAGACGCAGAACTTAGAACTTTCGAATGTTTTTTATAACAGTGACTTCAATAGGTTAGATGCGTGTTTTATTATCCATCAGCTTGTTGTGATTTTTTCTTGTTTTAAATATTCTGTTACTATATTTAGTTCGGAACAGTTAAAAAAATAAATACTCAATTCTATTCAAGGTTGGGTACTTACATTTGTTGCACCCGAAGAAATCGTCATCGACCAGCGACAGGCAGAGGGCGATGGTGAGGTAATTAAAGAAGTTGTAGTTACCAGTCAAAATGATGTTGACTTGCAAAAATATCTACAACATCCCATATTTGTTAGTGTCACAAATGCACACGAATTAAACTCTCCTCTTCTAGGAAAGTTCCACTAGATATTGTAAACGCTCACATTGGTGTGGATTAGTATTTCTAAAAACTCGTCTTTGCACAATGTACTCAAGACTATTCAGCAGTTCAGAGAACCTTAACAAAAATGTTGTTATCCTCACAAATTAGTAAGATACACAAATACTCCGAAACTCTTGGCAATAAATACGAGTGTGGATCAAATATAAACTTGAATTTCTTTGTGGAGCTCTAAAAAAGGTGAGGAGGAAGTTACCTTGGATGATCGCGGGGGGGGGGGGGGGGGGGGGGTGTTTAGGAGGAGTGGGGAGCAGGTCAAACCTCCCGCCAAAATGGCTTTGCCAAGTACTTTTACTTTCTCAACATCCCAACAGAGTGGAAAGTAATGTCCATTTTTACTTTCCCAAAATCCCAACAGAGTGAAAAGTAATGTCCATTTTTACTTTCCCAACAATCCAACAGAGTGGAAAGTAATTTCCACTCTAACTTTCCCAACATCCCAACAGAGTGGAAAGTGGTGGAGTAATGTCCACTTTTACTTTCCCAACATCCCAACAGAGTGGAAAGTAATGTCCACTTTTACTTTCCCAACATCCCAACAGAGGAAAGTAATGTGAAAATCAGGCCCATAAAGAGCTAAATTAAAACAACAGACAACAAATTCATAGTAAAAGGAAACAGCAAACAAAACACGGCTAAAGCATGTTCCATGTTTCTTGAACTTTAGCCGAAGGTTCCAAGTAGTAACCATCCGGAGGTACAGTTTGGGCTTGCCTCCTTGCGAGGCCCGAGGGGCCGAGTTTTAAAAATGGATTTTTTATTCGTCCAATTTTTATTGATTTATCACGTTCAATTCCGAATCGATTCAAAAACTCGATTTTTTCATAACGATACCAATCTCTAGTAACTACTTCATTCCTTCGCATCCTTATCCTTGTCTTGCCCAGCCGAGAAAAAATTGGTACAGTTAGCAATCTTATTAAGGATAATCGGCGTTGCGCAATTTCTGAAATTTATTTTTTCTGGGAGACTATTGAACATCATCTCTACAGCTCAAACTTTCTCCCTGCGATTTCCAAAGGTTGGCCCACTCAAAGAAGCATTGGGAGGGCGGTCAGGCAAACGTAGTGGAAACATAGGGGCGATTGGCTTCATAACCCCCCCCCCCCCCTTCCATGGTAACGGGATTAATTACAAAGCTAGGTAATTATGTGGAAAACTATTATTTTTATCTTGCAATAAAAAAATTAGAAGAATAAATTGTCGTTTAAACTTATCCACACGCGTATTAGCTAGCATTCTTGACAGTCTGTGAGTCAAGAATGTGTAAGGCACAACCAAATCAATTAATGGTTATAATAAAAACAAATAAACTCAAAAGGTTGTATTTATCTTATGAATCAATAACTTGTTAGAGATGATTTCTTGCTGATGACTTAATTCCAATTGATACAAATTGGATGATTGGTAAGAAAATTGTGTACGAAGTAAAGCTTATGACGTTAAACACAATCAACTAATACTAACCCAAAACATTATTGCGATCACTTCTTTCCACTAAGTGTTGTAACAACGGGTTTCTAATGACAAACCTGTTTGAATGAATAGAATACGTGGTTATGATATCAAATAGAGTGATTGTGAATTATACCTGAATCCAAAAGGCGATCAATCGGACGGAGCGAAGTGGGAAGAAGAAAAATATCGGGAGGAGGATTTCGGCAAAATTGGCAAAAACGGTGTTGAGTCTCAGGAACCAGGCTGGAAGGTGGTGAGCATACCAAGCCAGAGGGCTGGGAATGCACATCGACTCAAAATGAACATTAAGGGCTGAAAAAATTAAATTAAATTAAGACAAATGATAAAAGTGAAATAAATTAAGCAAATAGTACCTAGAGAGTTTTTGCAGTCCTCCGAGCAGTGAGTTGGGATTCGAAATAGGATGTTACTAGGGAGAGCAGAACAGATGGTAACTATTGAGTCATATTTTGCGAGTAGGAAGTTGGGTTCTAACTCAATGTAAGAGTTGTACAGTGACGGTAACGTGAACATTAATTTGAAAACTTCTTCTGTTTGTGATTTTTCTTCCGAATTACGGCTGTTCTATCATAGGTACCTACTATTTAATCCAGTTAAAGATCAAAAGAAAAATACTATTCAAGCAAATCCAATTCGGACCTCTAAATGAACAAAGATTAGACTTTTCTATTCGTACAACGAATTAACTCTGCCCCTAACCCCTTTCACTCGCATGTGTTGTCCGTTATTCCAATTTGTAGTGTCCCCAACTCATATCCTAACTCACCTTTCGGAGAGGCTGCAAGAACTCTGAAATAAACTGGGGAAGGCATCTATATAGTGTCAGAACAAATCAAGGAGGGTTTATTTTTAAAAAATAGACAAAGGAATCTTTAAATGTATTTCAATCTTTGTTCAATTCTGAAAATGTTGGCATATTGTACTCAGTTATTGCATTAACGGAAACAATTGTAAATTACTGAAGAAATGTGTAACCTTCGGTGTCTTAGTCCAAAAAAGCGCTCATGGTTGACTGATTATTACTAAGCGCTAAACTCGTTTCTTGAACACTCCCCCGTCCCGCGGTATTTTAGAAAAAAAAGTACGCGTAATAGTACTAAATACAAATTAGGTAGTAAGTACAGAGCCGAATTGTATACGATTTACAAAATAAATTTCATGTTTTGACGTTGTTGGGAAAACTTTTGAAACCTCGGATAGCGGCAGCCAAAACATTAACTTCATTACCTTCTTCCCTGGCAACATAATGCATGAATTGAACAATGGAGAAACCAAAAGTAAGCGGAAGTAGAAGAAATAATAATAAATGAAGAAAGAGGCATGTGTTGTCTGGGTCTAAGACACGACAACGATAAAGTCATGGAATCGTCGAAAAATGGATGGAAAAACAAAAACACGTTTTTCGGCCTGACGGAAATTTTTTTTTCCAAAACTTAAAACATATCTTTTTTTATCTGTTCGAGATGTAAAAGATCTATTAATTTAGTGGGTTCAAATCCCGACCAGGCATGCATTTTTTTTTTTTTTTTTTTTTTTCGTGAGACGAAGGTCGTGGGTTCGAATCCCAGCCCGGCCTGAAAAAAAAATTTTTTTTTTCTCGTGAGACGAAGGTTGTGGGTTCGAATCCCAGCCAGGCTTGAAAAACATTTTTTTTTTCTCGTCAGACGAATTGCATAGCAAATTATCCTCGTTTTCTACACAGTAGAAAAGAGAAAAGATCCGGCGAGGCGCGAAGCGCCGAGTATAGTTTAGGGGGGTCCAGGGGCGGAGCCAAGGGGCGAAGCCCCCCTGGCGGGGTCAAGGGGCGGGGCCCCTTGCGAGGCCCGAAGGGCCGAGTATATATATATATATATATATATATATATATATATATATATATATATATATATATATATATATAGGAGATTAGAAAAATTTATCGAAAAAAACCCCAAACTACCGGGAAGTATTCACGGAATCCCCTTAAAACTTAACACAATAAATGTATACCAAACGTACCTGATATATCCCGGAAATTCATTTTATAATGGTTGGTTACCTGAAAGGGTAGTTCAAGGGGTGTGTGCCAGGGACTCTAAGATATCACCTTGGTGAAATATGGACAAATCTGAACATACCTCAAAAAATTCAAGAAGATCTATACTATCCTATTGCTTTTACCTACCTACAATTTGGTTCGGTTGATATAGATTCAATATGTTCTACGTTTCAAAACTGAGTAAAATCCGATGTAGATGATTGAGTAGGCATGTAAATTATAACCATAAAGTACAGCAGTAGCATTTTATAATCATGCAGAAAAATTCAAAATACGTACCTTGAAGACCCCACCAGGTGGGACATCCGCTCGTAAGCTTGACGACTCCAGAGGAGAACATAAGACGAAACAGGAGCCATCGTACTAACCAAAGGTTGATGAAGTCAACAGGATCCGAGCTAGGAGGTTTCTTTCCTTTGGGCGAGCGGTGGATCCAAGGGGCGAGGAGGAAAGATAGGAAACCTACTTCCAGAAGGAGAATGTCCCTGATAACAAAGAATGAGGAGTGTTGATGAAATGTGATTGCCGGTTTGAAAATGAAACCTAAATGATTCGGAAAATGAGGTTAAATTCCCACCTAATACTTACAAAACTAATCTTAAGTATGCCGAGGAGGGAGTGACAAGTAGACAAACGAGGTGACTAAAAGGGCACTTGGTAAACCCAAAAATGAAGGGGGAAAATAAATAAATTATGACAATATATCCAAAGACCTCGCACTCTGCGCGAGAGATGTGGAAAGTCGACAGACAAATCGAAATTTCAGCATTACAAAGTACAAATTGTATTTTTTAAGACGAAAATAAAGAAACATAAAGAAATCAATCAAGATTTGTCTCGTTGGTTTGTTCTTCAAACTCCGACTGACGAGATTCTGCTTATCGTAAAATTTTGTAACGCATTTTTGGGACATATTTATACTTTTTACACATCATATTTATGTACAGTAGAACCTAGAATAAATTCGTAACGCAACTTTTGTGACACCTTCATACTTCTAACCTCGCTTATCGTAGTCTGTTGACTACAATAAACTATTTAATCAAACGATTGAAAATTTGAAACGTTTAGCTGGTTTTAACCTGGGAATGTGCGGGCTCCACCACTGGTTTCCAAGCAATTTCATTAGGTACTCAAAAATTAATAGTTTTCACTGCATTTGCGCAAACGTAAAATCTATCAAGCGTTGTTTTCTCAGGCCTATTCATCCGATCTCACTCGAATTCGGAGGGTAGTTAGGAAATTACGATTTGATTACACCACATATCCGTGATGAGTTTCATCACGATCGTAATAGTAACTGCTATGCATACGAGAATCTCAAATCCTTGTGATAAGCTTGAGTTATTTAGATTTTATCCGATTTCGATGAAATTTTTATCAGGGAGGCAGTAGGTAGATGGTTCCCAATGAACTTAGCCACCCCCAACCCTAGTGGCCTTTGCGCATGCGCAAACAACATCAACCGAACACTATTTTTTCACTGCCCAATTGACCGATTTTGGTACTTTACGCTTCAACTTAATTTACTATTTCCCCCAACCATAGGAACCCATTATGGAATCTTATAAGATTATAACTTTAAAATTTCAATGATCGATACATTAATATACGAGGGAGTGCCACATTTAACTTGGTACACTCTTAATAAAGAGGCAGCTAAAATCTTCCAAACGCAGATGCAAAATGACTGTACCTACCTACTATTTTTCAAATTGTTCAATGACTTTTCCCCAGATTTCAAACATTATACCTACTTATACCCGAGTTGAATATTATAGGAAAATGGTATTCTGACAACCGTAAAGGTATTCAAAGATACGAAACATTGTTGTAAACAAATATATATGTTTCCAAGAAACATGTCCCAAAAAATTAAAAATTTCCACCAAGTGCTGGAGCATTATCTTGTTGGTAACACTTCAACGCTTAGCTTGAATACTCAATAAATTTCAATTCTACATTCAATATGGTCATCTTCCAAGGGGAAAAGGTGGAGTTCATTCAACATTCGATTAAATGAAGTACACGTATAGTATGTACTCACATAACCATACATCATACAACACTATGTACCTACCTACCATATTAGAAATACAATACAACAACGACAACAATCGACAACGTTGACAAAGACCCTTCAACGAAAATCGTTGATAACAACGTTGATAACAACTATCATATTAGAAATACAATACAACAACGACAATCGACAACGTTGACCCTTCAAGTCCCTTCAACGAAAATCGTTGATAACAACTTCAAGGGATTCATAACAAGATCCCACGACTTTATTTTCAATGCTGCAAGCTACTTCATGATAATGTAGTGGGAGCATGGAAACGGCACGGATATTGAGTGATATAATCAATGAGTGCATAACAGAGAATGCTATTTATGTTACTCAGACTCTATTTCTGGAAGCCTCTTCGTGTTCACCAACTACCTAGTCACTGCTTCAATAGTACGTACACGTCGGTTCACACTGATTCACAATCAGCAAAAAGATAACATACTTTTAGCTAATTTTTAAAGAAGGAGCTTGGAGAAATATGTGTTCAACTATTGTACTTCAAATAACCTAATTTCCGGAAAAAAAAAAAAATAAATAAAATAAAAATTTCAGTCTGCAGCATGATTGTATGAGCGCATTTTCCTAAATTACCTATCGTATTACAATATGTTAAATTGAATCGGAATATGAGTAATTTGAGTAAAAAGAAATTGTTAAAAACCAATTTTAATTATGACAAAAAATGCAAAAAAAATTAAATTCGGAGATTCAAAAAAGATTTTGGTTTTTTTTGCAGTTTCTATAGATTTTTCAGCAAATATTAATGAAGTAGTAATGAAGAATTAATGAAGAGTTTCTAATGTCCTGGTTAGTTGTTGATAATTTTGTTTTGACTAAAATTCTGCTAAAAATGATAAATTTAACCATTTTTGGCCGTTTATCATTTTTGGCCATTTTTATTGATTTTTTTAAGCACATTGTTTTGGAATTCGGCCAATTACAATTAAATGTGCTCAAAAAATGCTGACCAACGAACTCATCCTTTTGTTTGGAAAGCTAGATTTTTTGGCGCAAGAACGGAATTTTTATCCCAATCATAAGGAGAGTAATTGTCTTGAATTATATTTATGTTTTGAATTATATACCTATATGAAAAAGCGTTAAGCTCTAGGATTCGTTTCGGAATGTCTCAAGACGGATTTCAATGAAGAAATTTTTCGAAAATCTTGATTTTAAAATTATCCGAGCCATTGCAATATCTTCATTTTTTACAAAAATTCGCTAAAATCAATTTCTTATTATTCATTTGTGTTAAGTTCTCAACAAAATTATTGAGTTTTAAATAGTCATCTCAACAAATTACTAGGTGGTGAAGGTGAATAAGTGATGTACGTGATCTCTTCTTTCGTGGTAAGCAAGAATCAAATACCAACGCATCCCCGGTGCTCAGCCACCCTGCAGATCAATATCATTGCCCAGACTGACAATCCTGTTAAACGGCTTGAAACCTCAGACGTTTCTTTTTCGTGTGGAAGGCACGGGCTATTTCGAAAACGGCGAGGAATCGAAGTTTGCGACGCACAAGAATTACGTAATACTTATAGGAGGAAGATCATACACGAAATGACCTTGGATGTAACATCTTCACTTTGTTATCGGAAGCCCTTCATTATGTTACACGATGATCATGGCTATGACTGTATTATATGAAGCTCCTTTTCTAGCAGGCTTCTACATTTCACCTGTTTTATTTTATTCAATCAACTGAACGATCTTGACAAGAGCAATTCAAAAATGTGCAATATACAGGGTATCAACAACAAGAGTATTACAACAGCATGTGCTTGCAGGTACTAAAAAAATAAAAAAATAAAAAAAAGTTAGTAGCCGCCGACTACACTACCTAATAAATTAGTCAATTTTAATGTTGGGAGGATCAATCGAGGCAAAATAACGTTCTATTATTTGTCTCTCTGGAAGATTTTCGCAAAGATGAATTGTTTAGGGGTTACAAGCAAAGAACTTGAAAATACCTAAAATTTCGGGGGTTTTTGGATTCAAAAACTCAAGCTCAGCCCCTGTGATGGAGCGAACTCAGACTATCAGTTTTCAAACCAAACTAAAGGTTTTAGATTGATTTCCAGATTTCCCCAGGTTGTTTCCAGGTCCGGTCCATATTTTACTGTATTAAGCGTGGAAACGACTGAGATAGTAACTGTTGTATATATGGCTGCATCACGTACTGCTATGAAGACATAAGACTTTTCTCTCGAACGATACCAAATATTTTGGATGAAATTACCATAAATTACCCTTAACATGAGAACAGATGAAAACTAATGCCCTCCTTCACCTTCATCACCCAACACCGTTAGAAACATGAATAATTGTGACTTTGCACAGAAAAACAAAAATACTATGTATACAAGTTGAATGCATGTGAATGTGGTGTGCAGCGTCGATGATGTGTTTGTATTATGATTGCTGTTCGAATATTTGCTGAAAGGACATGAACAGACTTTTGCGGAGAAACAATGCAATGCTGTTCCTTCCATAATCGTCATCTCTTACGTAAATTCACTGAACCGAGATTATAACATCTCAAATGGATATACAAACTAGACAAAGGAAAAGCGAGCAAGGAGGTCCACAGTAGTAGCCATATCTCAAATATCGCAATTGAAGCAAATATCCAATAACACTTCGTAGCCGTAATAAACCCTGTGGTAACACTGATAGCTGAAATTCGATAGGGTTAAGGTACAAGAAGAAAAATAAGTTGGAAACCAAGGTCAGCACGCTAACCTTTGCAGTCTTGAGTGACCAAGTGCAGCCTTCCAGACTCTTGATTGGCATCACAGCTAATCGAGATGCTCTAACTTCCGCGTTGGAATTAGCTTGCGACGCGAGGGGAATCTTAATAAAATAAATGATGGCCTTCCAGTTGGTAGATATTTGCAGTCTTGGGGGTGAAAATCGTATCTCATTCGAAAAATGTGGTGTGACGTTTGACGCTATTTTTCAGGTCTGTATTTAAAACGAATGAGGCAGTCGAATATGAAAAGGATGAAACAACTGTAAATACCGTAAACCGTTTAGTAAAGATCGTCCACAAAGACACTGGTCAGTTTAAATTACTTCCAAAAAGTAGCTCAGTACATTTTTGACGAACATCAGCGATTCCCCATTAGAGCACAAAATGAGCTTAGGTATGTAGTGTGATCAGTAAGACATAATGCAGAAATATGATAATATAATATGGATATTTTTATAATATATGCATATCTGGTGTTGCTATCAATCCCTCGTAGAGTTTGGACGTGTTGACAGCCTTGCCGAGACTATCACCGTATCCTTGTATATCACATAGAACTGATAAGTACACCTACACCTATTCATAATATATTTACAGATCATCACATCATCACACATGAAGATGAACCCCCTGAACTACCTAACTGCTAAGAACGCAACAATCACACAAAAAAACGCAGTAATAACAGTTTTCCTCCAGCTTCGGTAAAAATAATTAAAGACACGAATCAACTTAATATTCAACTTAACGATCTGAGCAAATGCCATGATAGGCTTAAAAAATTAATTTCGAACAGAAGATAAAAAAGGGCCATACTTAATATTTGTTGGAGACATTACACTACCGGAAAAACGTATCCGATGGCGTTTGGTAGATGGCTATTCAATTAATCGACAACAAGCCACAAATGAGTGAACAAGTCAACAATTCAACAAAGATAAGAAGCTACTTGCTTATATTCCCGACTTCCTTCTAAATTGAACCGGAGTAATCATCAAAGCAGATGTCGGACTTGGAAATAAGGAGATAGTAGAGGAAATTACCTTGCAAACCGATAAACTTGAAAAGAATCAAGAGATTACTAAAACGGGAAAACAATAAAATCTTAAGACAAAAGCGGAAACGTGCTTTGTTATGTTCGACTCCCAACAACTACCAGATTATGAGATTATACATCGAGCTCGGAGACGTGTGGGGCTATATATACGTTCACCCAGTTAGACGGTGTTCAAAATACTACAAAACTCTGGACATGAAAAATAAAATAACAATGTAAAGGTCGCGTTAGGTCTTAGATTATACTTAGATAATAGCTAGATTAGATACTATGCTTAGATTAGGTCTTAATATAATACCACAAAAAACAGGAATCCCCAAAACAAACTCCCCACTGCATAAACAGTAAAAATGAACCGCATTCTGCTGTTGATCCTGCCCGATACATATTGATCGAGTAAATACAAAGAGGGAGAACAGGTGATAGCGGATTCATACGACACAGTAACGTAAAATTGCTTCAGCATTCTAAATGAACATGAAATTGAGATGATAATTTCAGAAATGATTATCCATGAATAAAATTTATTCAAATTTTGTTTCTTTGAGTTAACCACCAAAGAGTGAGAACACAATCAATTTTTCGCAATGATGCGCATATAACCCAGATCCAGTAAATTTTGATATCAGCCCGAGAAATGAGACCGGGAACCCCTGCTCAACCTAATGGCTTCAGACAGCGTCTGTCGCCCAGCAAAGAACTCCGCTAGGAGCTAAACAATAGAAGACGCAGCAAAAAAATACGGTACGGCATATAACTTAACTTCGACACCACCCCAGAGAGAGGAAGTACGGCTGAAAATAGATTAAGCGACTTACAAAATAGTATACAAAATCAAAATGGTGAATTTACGATTACAAAAACTCAAAAATAATAAACACGATTTTGGAGGATATGCTTGAATGAGGTCTTAAATACGAACTAAATCACTAGCGACGAAGTTTTGGAAACCCATTTCAAAACGGAAGTTAGTGAAAAACGTTGTCTATTTCCACGAAAAATAAAGAGTTACAATGTTGAATTGATTTCGACGGTTAGGCCATCATCAGTAACTAACAATAACCGAAGATACATTAGAAAGGACACAGCTTATATAATCACAGGTGAAGGGAGATTGAATCCCATTGGTCGAGAGAAAGGAAAAAAGGTAGGAGGTACAACCGATTAAATAAATACAAAGTGAAGGGGGATTATAGCTACAGATGAAGTGAAAGGGGAAAAATAACTACATAAATATGGTTTCAACAGTGTGAAGGGATGATTCCAAGCTTAATAGAAATGGACCTATCAATGGTGAAATATATTGAGGTATATCCTCATTTAAACATTCAACAGATCTGTCACTTTTGATAATTTCGAATTTTTCAAGTACATTCAACATGAAAAGGGCGAAAATGAAGAAATTCTACGAACTGTCTATTTGTCAAATCAAAATTGTAACTATGATTGGATTCTTCGCAAATGTAGACTTACCCTTATAGATCTTAAATTTTCACACACTGCGAGTATTTTAAAATTAATAGAAACAATAAATAAAAATTAGCCTCCCCCACCATCTATCCCCTCCTCTTCAACTTGACACTCCCGATCAAAATCCATCCATTCTCACCTATTCATATTTAACTTCCAATTACCTTACCTGATCATGAAGACATCATAGATTCAAAACAACAAAGCAAGATGAGAGATAACTTACCATTGGAACCACATGAACGTTTGACCAACTTGGTACAAAGAGTAGTACAGCGACCACAGGGCTGAGAATATCGGCTTTGTACAACATTTCTGGGAAACGAATCTGAAACAGAAAAATAACATCTGAACTAAGTACTTAAAGAATAATTGAAAGTCCCAATTCTGCAGCATGACCATTCGAACGCATTTTCGTAATTTTTGCAGTATATCCGAGTAAATTATAACAATTTGAGCACTTTATATGCACAATAATAGTTAATCATCAATTAATGCGAAGAAACTTTTTTCTAGAAATTATTATGCAAACAAACCAAGTTTGGAAACTAATTAAAGGTACCTGGGGAAAGCATTGTTTTTAATTTCGGGACATGAACAATTTTTAGCTCTCCCCAAAATCAAAATTTCCACTCAAATAGTTTTAGAGCATTCTGAATTTGTGCCAGCGTGTTCGCACAACATAATGTGTTCCAACACGCATAACTTCTACGGCTTTCACCAAATTAGCGAATTTTCGTAAAAAAAATGAAGCTATTGCAATGGCTCAAAAAATTTTAAAATCGAAATTTTCGAAAAATTTCTTTATTGAAATCCGTTTTGAGATATCTTGAATCTTGAAACGAATCCTAAAGTTCAACACTTATAAATAAATATATATATATATATATATATATATATGTGTGTGTGTGTGTGTGTGTGTGTGTGTGTGTGTGTGTGTGTGTCATTTCAGACACACGATTGAGATAAAAATGCCGTTTTTGCGCCAACAAATCAAGCATTTCAAACGAAGATGAGTTCATTGGCCAACAGCTTTTGAGAACATTAAATTGGTAAAATTACAAAAAAATGCTCAAAAAATCACTAAAAATGACTATAAACGGCCAAAAATAGTTGAATTTATATTTTTATCAGAATTTTAGACAAAAAAAAGTTTATCTAAGATGAGCTAGAACATTAAAAAACTTATTCACAAAATTATGGTGAAAAATGTAATTGAATTTCATTAGAATTTGCTGAAAAATCTATTTAAAAAACTGAAAAATTTCTCAACATCCAAAATTTGTTTTCATTCGTAGAATATGATGTAGAACCAGTTCATTTGCTACAAAATTTGTAGTAAGAAATGTCTTTGCACTCAAAGTGCTCAAATTTCAAAACAAAGTAACAAATATAATATGATAATCTAAGAATATTAGCTCTGGGCCCTTTTTTTAAGGGTTTTTTCAGGGAATGTGCGAGTTAGGCTGTCCCCTGTCAGTTTCATCGCTTTCAAATTAATACATCACTCTGTACATGCTCAAACGTAAATTCCATCAAGCATCATTTTCTCGCATTCTAGTCGTCCGCTCTCGCTAAATTCTAAGGATAGTGAGGAACAATATTAATCATCATTCCAACGTCCATTTCATCAAGATCTTATCATAATTCCCACAGTATCCATTCGATTTCGATGACATTTTCTGGAAGTGAGCTGGTTAGGCTGAGGGTGGTCCCCTATCAACTTAAAATTCATCATGCGTCATTTCCTCATGGCCTATTCGTCTGATCTCGCTCAAATTCCGGTGGGTAGTTAGGATAATACGATTTGATAATAAGGGTGTGTCGAAAAACAGTTTTTTTAAAATCTTTTCGTAATACCCTAGAAATGCTATCTTTAATCTTGAAAAGCACCCTCTCAAAGCAGAAAAAAATTCCTTCACCTCCCTCAAACTAAAAAAAAGCTTTTTCCCCAGTTTTTCGATGATAATAGAGCGAGTTTTTTGTCGGATTCAGATGAAAAAAAGACGATTTTGTAGGTTTTTAAGAGAAAAATCGTTTTTCAATAACAATTTTTGAATTACCTTCTTCTAGAGTGTGAAAAATGCGAAAAAACTATAACAAATTGAAATTATTGATTTTTTTCAATTTTTAGACAAATAAAATGAAGCGTACAATTATTTTGATCATACATGGTTGTAGAGCAAGGAAATTTTTGTGTTAAATTTTATGATATTTTTAAACATTTTGACGTAATCTTGCACACAAAGCCACAGCTTAAACTAAATAAAAAAATTATCAGAATTAACTGTAACTCGCTTCATAACGATAAAAACCGTATTTTCAAGGGATCGAAACAATTCTCTCAAATTCGGCATATCTGGTTATTTAGAAATGAACCACAAAATCAGCTCACGCTGCAGATTATAAAATACGATTTTAGCAACCACTTCATTTTGAATGACGAGCTGATCATTTTGCGACGCGATCCGTCAAATTTCGTGATTTAAAAAATCCAATTCCTATACTATCAATTTATCCTAAGAAGCTGAAATTTGGAAAGGAGCCACTGCAAGCCAAGTGACTGAGCTCTTAACGCTAATTTCTCAGTTCAAGCATTGGACGTCCCCCGAAATTCTTATTTCGTCATTCCTTGTGAAACTGTAATCTAATTAAAATAAATCCAATTTCTATGCAATTTATCCTACTGCGCTGAAATTCAGAATGGAACCTTTGAGAGACAGTCAGAATAGGATTTCAACTTGCCGAGCTACCCTCATCAGCTGAATGAACTCTTAACGCTAATTTCGGGTGTAGTTCGTTATCGGCCCCCATTTTGTTCTCTCTTTTGCAAGCACACCCGACCACCTTTTTCAATTTTGAGGAGTGTTCCGTAAACTAGATTTCATGTACTGTATGAATAATATACCGCACTTATGTTTTCAAATATTCCAAGCAATGAAACTAGACATTGAAAAAAGCGGGGGCGTTTTCTATTTCCCTAGAGAAAAAGTTCGATTACCGCCCCCACGACTGAATTGCATTGATTCGGCCTGGGACGTTTCCTTGGGAGAGATAACTGGTGAGGCAGAGAATAACTTTGATCGAAAGTTAAGAGGTTGAGATGCGATGCTCATAAATAAAATAAAAACTATGTTGACTGTAGCGGTGAAATCACTTCCGACCGTAGCAAATGCCTGCATACTGCAAAATGTGAAACCAGGCACAACAATAATGAGCGATGAGTGGCGAGCATATAGTCGTCTCTCAACTTTGCAGTTTTCTCACCAAACGGTGAATCACTCCTTTCATTTCGTGGACCCATCAACGCTGGCTCACACGCAAAACATCGAGTAGACGTGGCGTGCGGTTAAACGAAATATCAATCAATGCTGGAGGAAACATCACCAGTCTTCATTCACTCTTGTGCGAATTTTTGTGGACGAGATGTGTGAAGTCAATGGGCATCCATTTGAGCATTTTTTGGACTGCATCAAGAATTTGTATGACCCAACCATAGAATAATACAACACCACAATATGTGTCAGAAGTAATATTCATATTAATAAATGAATTTATTTAAACCAAAAATGTTCTGTTTTCCATTATTAACTATGTGGGGGCGCATACCGAACTTTTTCACTAGAGAAATAGTTCGGTATCCGCCCCCACTTTTTTCAACACCTATTTTCCCAATCTTAACCAATCAAAAATTATAATTCGTCACGATTATGCTCAAGAAGATGAAATCTAGTTTACGGAACACTCCTCAAAAATTGAAAAAGGTGGTCGGGTGTGCTTGCAAAAGAGAGATCAAAATGGGGGCGGATAACGAACTACACCCCTAATTTCTATGCTACTTTTTGTCCTACGAAGCTGCAATTTGGAACGGAGCCTCTGTGAGAAAGGAGATTATTTTTCTTTGCGGACCACTCAAATCGGCTGATTGAGCTTTTCATACAAATTTCTATGCAAGGTGAAATTTGGAATGGAACCTTTGAGAGACAGTCAAAATAGGATTTTAACTTACCGAACCACCCCCATCAGCTGAGTGAGCTACTAACGCCGATTTCTCCGTTCAAGCGTTGGACATCCCCCTAAATTTTTATTTTGTCATTCCTTGTGAAACGTGAATTTACTTAAAAACAAAATTCGCTCAACATGTGCCTCAATATGTGAGTACTGATCTATATTTTGTTGCCATTTTCAGAGATTTTTTAAGCACATTTTTGAAATGTGAGCGATTTTTTGGCTCAGAGATGAACAACGAACGCATGCTTTTTTTTGGAATGCTTGATTTTTTGGTGAAAGAGCGGATTTCATCTCTACCCTTATCGTCTGGATTTATTTGGAATGATACATTACACCTATAAGAAAAGGGATTTCCATAAGGAAATGGAATGGAATGGTTTGGAACCATTGCCATAACTCAATTTTTTCCAAAAATTAGCTTACAAAAATTGATTTTAAAAACACGAAGGAAATGCCTAGTGATTTAGATAGGTGTTAGTGTTATAAGATTCCATATTTTCTCATTTTTTGTGATCTGTGAGTCCCTAGATATAACGGTATATAACCATCTCTCAGTTCAAAGTTCCAACTTTACGACACGATCCCATTTTTCACACTGTCACTCTTTCTAACGGTTTTATTGCACTGGGGTTCGCTTGCGATTTTACTCAGGTACGTATCTTGAAAATTGCTTCGAACCAGCCAAACGATTGTATACCGTTAATATTCGTACCTGAGTTCAAGAAGTGAAAGAGATAACAGGCAATAGAATAAACTATTGAACAAACTGGATTCCAAGTCATGAGAATCACGAAGGCAATGTTAATGCAGACTGTTTGGCGCGGGCTGGCTAAGGACAGCAGTTTCTGGACCCCTCTCCTACCTACAATCTACAAATTTGTGTTAATAATAAATTTTTTTTTAAAAACGTACCTAGTGTTAGGATTGTTGCTAAGGAGTTATATGTATATAATAAATTTTATTTTATCTCTTATCTTCTCATAAGGTCGCAACCCACAACCTAGTAGCATATCATATGCATAGCCTCCACTGCACCACATATTATCTTATTCATTATGTGTGTTCAGACTGGGTCAATAACTAATTCATCCGTTACCAGAGGATCAATAATTGATATAAAAAGACTGGGTCAGTAATAATTGATATATTACGAGGGGGTTAAAAAAAGAAGATTGTTCGGTGGGTTGCATAACTTTCATTTGAAGGTATAAGTGAGAGGTTCCCGTAACCAGCTTAAAGGAATGATTACATTAAGAGGAACGATTTAACAATGTAACATGGTGTTAAAGAACCCTAAATATGAAAAAACTCGATATAAATTATTTCTGTAAGGTTGTTATTTCTGTATTAGATATACTGGTATGCAAGATATACTAGTCTCTAAGGGAGTCTGTGGTACATCATCAAAATACAACTGAATAGACATAGAAATGAATGAAATTGAATAAAACGCCCACTCTTTACTGGCTCTCAGTATGTACCGTACATAACGAATGCTGATATTCACGTACCTACCTACATTACATTAGAATTTAAGAATATTGTCAGGGACTAAGGCATCCATCAACTAAAAATTTATGAAATAAATTAACACATCTACCCATGCCTCACTGGTCCATCTGTGCATGAAAAAAAGTTATAAGAGTACATTATATTAGAGAGTTTTTGTTCTTCCCGTAATTTTCTACCCGTGTACGCAAATAGACTGAAATACCAACTGCGCATGCGCGAATTTACGCGACAACGCGTAGAACTACGCGTGTACGGGAAAAAGGCCTACCTATACATTAGCGGGAAAAATGCTTTCGTTAGAATCCTGTCCTACGCGTAGTCGTCATAACCTGACGAAAAGGTGACCACAGTTTTAGTTTTAAGAATAAGTCAGGTATTCGGTCACCCTCTGACTGTCGTCAAATAACGTTTCCCTTCCACAATGTCCTACCTAGTCGAAAAAAGTAAAAAACCTGTGATAAATATAATGGTATTATGAAATCAAATTCCGTTGATTATGTGAACAAAGTACCTATTTCGTCCGACAGCCAGATGTCCTGTTCACCTACTTCGCAGTGAATGTAGATCCGTTAAGGACTTGTCGTGACTTTAAGGTGCGGTAAATGTTTCTCGTTTCTGTTAACGCCGTATTGAGGCTGACGGATCTACTAGGAATTCTCTTTTACAAGAAAATCCCCGAATGACGTACGATTTTTGAGTCGAATTTCATAAACTTTGGTCCAATAGTTTTGAAGAAAAGCTTCGGACGGGAGAGATTTTTTTTCCGATTTTGCGATTCAGGGTATTTTGAAACGTAATTACCGGGGAAGGGGGCGGGGATAATAAAATACAAAGGTTCATTATTGGAAATAATAAATCAAAACACTATTCTTATTTCGAAAGTTTTCATAATTTTTTTTTAAATATTTCAACCCTTCAGGGTTAACGGTTTATCGAAAGTGAGTTCGAGAACTCGGTACCAACTAGACCTCATATGTGATTTTAGGACCCAATTTTTTTATAAACGAGCACGGAGGATTTCACTCCCCCATTAGTTTTTTAGATTCTACTTTCAATATTAAAAATACTAAACCAACAAAAATCAAACATTTGGGCTATTAGTGATGGAAAAATTTAGAGTGATAAACTGCAGTGACAGAATTAAAAAGGTTTTTTATAGCCTACGGGTCAGGTCGTAACGGTCGAGGTGCGATAGGAGACGCAACGAGCAAAAGCCCCTCGCCGACATCTATTAGCAGACACGATCTATGAGCCACGTCACTAATCACGACATGCGGATTCTCAATTCCAGCTCTCGTGGCAATCCCGAATAAATTAAATTTACTGTGGCGGACTGACCTACTTAAAGAGTTGCAGCGTTGAACTGGACACGTCAATTTAGAATCAACACGTAAAAAAACTGTTTTTTTTTTTTTTTGCCAAAAATTAATTATCTCAAAAGAAAGCAGTTTGAGTGCGGAGAGGAGCAAATTTTTCCACCAAATGTGCTCAAATTTCAAAAGATGTGGTGCATGATCATTTGAGCGAATTTTCGTAAAATATCGTATTATATGATGTTACATTGTTTGAAATTTGAGCAATTTGAGTGCAAAGACATCGTGAACTACCAATTTCATAAAATTAAAAAAAAAGATATTTTGCGATTAAAATAGGTTTTGGATTTGTAGTTTTTTTTCCGATTTTTCAGCAAATATTAATGAGATTAAAGTACATTTTTTAGCACAATTTTGGGCATTTACTCTTTGATGTTCTAGTTCATTATTAATAGGTACAGGGTGGAACCAGATACTCAAGTGGCGAAATTTTTTTTCAGTTCATTTGCATGAAAAAATGTAGTACAACCCCGCCTGAAAGAAAGTCTAGTTTTTGTCCAATCTCTATCTGTTCGAAAGTTATGATTTTTTGCGTGTTAGCGAATTTGTGAAAAAAAATTAATTAAGCTATTGCTCTCGCCTCAAAATTTGTAGAATGTGAATTTTTGAAAAAAATTTATGCAGAAATCCGTTTCAGGCTATTCTGAATCATATTCTGAAGTTTAACGCATTTTTTATGTATGTATGTATGTATGTCATTCCAGACGATAACTGTCCGTAGAATTGTGCTAGAAACTTCAAACAAATTTTAAAATGTTAAGGACACAAAACGAAAGTTCAAGTTCGTTGGCCAGCATGATCGGATTACATCTTCGGGTTGAAATTTTCAAAAAGTTTCTCTACCGAAATGTCGAAGATTTCTTCAAAAATTCGCTCATGGAGTCATGCTGCATGACTGGACTTTTTTTTTTCCGACTAAACCCAAACTTGAGTCATAAAATCACTATTTCTCAACTTGTGCATCACCCATTTCCATTTTTGACCTCATTTTCGGATTCAGCATTAAAGTTCCTATAGTAATAAATCATTCGCAGTCATCGTAGTTATTTAACTTCAATTAGACTCATTTATTACAATACAAAAGTTAATTTTTTTAAAGGAATTTTCCTTCCATGAATTAAAAAAAAAATTAGCCAGTTCGACAAAATTGATCAAAGAGACTGTCAAATTTCACAAAACTGCTTCATCTAATACTATTTCCAATGGCATAATCGGTAGACTGGATAAAGGGCAAGTTGGGACTACCCCGTCTCGCCACCGAGACCTCCTGACCTCAACCATATGGATTTCTTCGTATGGGGTTTTCTTAAAAGTGAGATCTACAAGGTTGAAATGAGAAGACGAGTAATTGCTGCTTCAGAAAAATTATCGTTTTCAGTAACAGTGGGACCAATGCGAAAACGCGCTCGGTCATGGGTCAGGAATGGAGGTCGGCATGAATAATTATTAAGTAATTATGTATTTTACATGCTTATAAAAAAATGATTTTGTTGGTAAAGAAATTATTAAGGCAATAAACAAACAATTGTGACATGGGAGTTCGCTTCATCCAGTCCCTTTCGCTTCCTTCACTAATACCGCGTTTTTCAGCAACAGCTCAGTAATAATACACCAAAGAAAACAGCTATTATTGAAACCGATTATAACCATTGGAAACCGCTTTAGATGAAGCAGTTTTTGTGAAATTTGACAGCCTCTATGACCCATTTTGTCGAAGAGGCTATTTTTTTAAATTCTTGAAAATTCTAAATTCCTAAAAAAAAAAAAAAGTTGGTATTGTAATACATGAGTCTGATTTAAGTTAAATGACTAAGAAAATGATTTATTATTATAGGAAATTTAATGCTGACGTGGTAACACGTAATGTTAACATCGGAGGTAGCTAAGGGAATAAATTGGCTGCACAGCCACTGATGCCATCATCAACACAGGTAAAAACTCAATTTTATAATAGACCTACCTATATTAAAATAACAGCAGGTATGGAAAAATGATATTTAGTTTCAACTTCAATAATTCACCAATTCCAACAACAAATTTCAAACATCCAGGTACATTTTGGTTTTGAAAAATCTACACTATGGTTTTTGTGCTAACTTTTCCGAGTTCAGTTAGATTTCACAGAATTGTTCAACGAGCGTTACCCATGGGTGCGAAAAAGGTATCCCAACTATTTCTAAATGGAAGAACATTCCATCCTAAGAAGTTTGGGATCTACCGCACTCACCAACGATGAGTAGATTTCTTTCTATGATTTTTCAAAGTTTCGCACACTGGTGACGTCAATGTACCCCTCCCGCCAGGGCGGGACACCCATGCCAACGAGTGTGACGTCACCCGTTCAAACTGAAAAATCATAGAAAGAAAACTACTCACCTTGAGAGAGTGCAGATGGTATCAAATTTCTTAGAATAGAATCTATTTTAATTAAAAAACATGAAATTAATACGTGGGTAACGCTCACTGTACCCGATTCACAAAATTTCCTGACTTTTCCGGGTTTTTCTAGACTGGCCGTCACCATCAACTTTCAATTTTCTCCATACTCGGCACCCCAGACGAAAGAACTTATAAGAATCTATATGCTTAACTACAAAATTACCTATATAAGCTGTAGGAAAATTAATTTAGTCAACTGTCGAAACGGGTAGATACATGGAGAGATACTTGGAAGATACAGAGCGCATCACAGAAAATCCACCAAACCAACCAATCTACTTGAGATGTTGGGATAAGTTCTTAAGTATAGCCTGTTGTAATTATTAGGTACATACAGTAGGCAAGTAGGTTGGTGAGTCCGTAACTCAGGCCATATATGTAAGTGAGTAGAAGAATGCCGTTGGCAAACAGATCCGCATTCCACTCACCCAGTGAAAGAGAAGAAGATCCCGATCAAGGAAAGGAGTTCCATCATGTACTCCGTCTCAATTCCCAGGTTCCTTCCGAACCACAGAAGAGTCGGTTTCTTCTGCATTTGATTCGTGATGTCATCTTTGGAGCCCTTCGACATAAGTTGAGTCCGAGCAGGCAGGATTCCATTTTTACCATAAAGCCCTGGAAACACACAAATAAAAAGACCGAAATGAGAAGGATGTGGGAGCGCCTGAAACGGGACTATCCCACGAGTGTCCGCGTTGGCATCAACAGTTGGCATGAGATGAAACTTAGGCCATGCGTGGCACTCAAGAGTTATGTTGAGATTAAAAATAAATTATTCAACATATCAGAAGAGCATTTTACCTGGGATTTGGATGTAGAACGATGTGAAGGCGAAAAGAAACACGACACAAACGCATCTCAAGAAGAGGTCTCGAGTGAACCTCACTTCGGACATTATCGCTAGGAAATCTCGGGTCTTTGGTCGCGCGGTATTTGTTTCCCTACAAATGAATCCCCACTTAGATTGAGAATACGCGCATGCTAGAACTAGACGAGAAAACTAAAATAATCCCCCGACTCCCCAACCGACTCGAACCTACCGGATTATCGAAAAAGAGTTCACCGACTTTGTGACCCTGATGATGCCGACAAGCTTGGGACGAAGCGACGAACAACTCACAGCTCTGCCATCATGATCTCTCGAACATAGCTACAATAAACTTTCCTTCAAAATACGTAGAACTTAGGTAGAAGTTTTTGTAATATCAACGTGCTGGAATGTAATAATAATTTTCATACAGGTGACTGATTCATACGATTTTATTCAGATTTGATGCTAATAAGTGCTTGTACATAGGTACTAGAAATGGAAGCATATGTTAGGAAGCTAGGAGAGAATGGATTGGCCCACTCTCACAACTGCCCACTTACCTCAGGCAAGCGCCTCACGATGCGGGTATAGGCAATATGCCAAAGTAGCAATAATGTTGATGAAGTTTAGAGAAAAATGTCCCTCCTTATGAGCTTGTTTTCATCTTTATTGATTACTTCTTTTTACAACCTTACAAAGATAGGTTGATTAAGGTCGAAAAATTTGTTGTCCACTAAATCAGTGGACTTGTTGCGCCATGAACCAATCCAACATTTTCTTATGCCAGTAAAAACTAAATTAAATTACAAACCAATTTTGATACCTGATCATTTTAACATTATCATTATTTTATCATTAATATTTCATATTTCGTTTTTATTTATTGAAGACATATCATATAAGTGTGAACGATTTTTGCGAGTGAATCTTAAGTTGTGCACTAGGTACCTGGAAAGTCTCACTAAATTGTGGGCCTGTTTTACCCATCAATGGTGATTTTGCACCCTTTTTTATAAATAAACTGACTAAGTGAGGGTAAAGCGGGACACCTGTGCTAGTTTTTACTAAGTTCAAGTTCTACATTGGTTTTACCAATTGGTTTAAGCTGGTCAGTTCAGGTCAATGTCGTCTTATAATTTACTGTGATGTGTGATTGAATTCCCTTCACCCCCCCCCCCCCCCCCCCCAATAAAAGTTAAAGGTAGAATTGAGAAAGAATTTGAAAAGAATACCTATCTACATTTGAGTAAGAATAATTTTTTTAAGAAAGAGGAAGAAGGCTTGAAAAATAAAATAAAATAAATTGATAAAAATGCTAATTTTTTAACGTGTTCTTATTTCTATTTTCGCTCTCAATTTGTGATTTATCCTATTCATACCTTTCTCTTATTGAAAAGAGCAGTTTAATTATTGTTCAATTCGGTCAGTTCCTACTTGAAAAACGTATCAAAACAGCAATTACCTATATAAAAACCATAAAACATCAATTTTTTGTTTTTGTTTTTTACTCAACCCCCATTTTTACCAACTTAATTTTACTATTTGGCATTAATCTTGTTTTTTAACAATCAAAATGGTCCCACTTCACCTTATAGGAATACTGAAGCAAAACATAGGCTATATTAGAGGGTCCCCCCCAAATTTTTTTTCTTTATACTAATCAATAGCCAAGACCCTACGGATTATATAATGGGAAGGATACCGTTTCTTTCACATTGGAGAAATTAAAAAAAAAAAAAAAAATTTTCCCACTTTGCCCTATTCTATGGTAACTGACATGTAAGTATACTGCAGGGATTTTATTCACTGCCGTTTCACAAGAAAAGATTTGCCTTGTTATTTTCAATTCCTATTTTATCATATAACGGACCATATTTGTTTAGTATTTTTTGTGTGTCCCTAGTCCATGCATGTAGTTATATTAGAAAATGCACCAAGACTTCTTTTAATTTGTACCTACCTAGGAAATTATCTATGGAACAGTGATCTGCGTAGAAGGGCTGCCTAATATAGAAATAATAAACCTTTTTGTAATAATTTCCCTCTTATAACTGCATAGTAAAAAAATACTGTTTTATCACAAGAGAATTGAGAAGTAGGTATCACAAGAATGAGAACCAAAAAAAAAAAACAAAATGAAATTATATAATTAAAACAATTGTGTATTGATCAATTCTTGTAGGCTAAGAGGGGTACGATGTAGGACAGTTAGTTATATATATTATTATCTCTATAATTTCTTTCAAAAACTGGCCATATTTTTCATGGTGGAATGCCCAGTCCAAGAGCTTCGAGAAAGAAGCTAGAAGAGTGGTTCTTCTCTAACTCCCTGTTTGGAAGCAGGAAGAAGAAGAAGGCTTTCTATCATTTGTTATCGATAAGGATAACATTAATTTATTTTATCTGTATTGAGTTAAAAATCATGTAATTATTTAAATAATCTAGGTACTTACGGACACCTATCCACATTTTAGATAAGGTTGCCTATTCTCAAAATCTTGATACTTAAAAAAAATTTTATCATAAGAGTTTTGCCTCCATTTCTGACTCCTGCGGCTGCATCTTTGGTCGCGTTATTGATTTTGTCCTGAGTGTTGACAAAAATCAATAGGTGCTTGAGTAGGTGGTTACTTGCCTAATACTCATTCTCATCGTGATAAAAAATAGTACTTAATATGGTGAACACCTGCGTTGCATCCTATCACTCCTAATGTTGAATTTTTTCTCGAAAACCTCCAATAACTCCATTACTTGTGTATCAAGCTCTCAACGTGCCGGCACAAACTTCTTCCCTTGTCTTATCGTAGTACATTTAACTTAATTTTACTAATGTTAATTAGTACATGTGATTCCCAGTATGGTGCTATTCTGTACTGAAACGCGCGTTTAGTTGTATTCCTACTTCAACCTCTGCCAATACGTCTCCGCCTGTTCCGCTACTGCAGTCCGAACCAAGTTTCGAACCTGCGCTCTAATTCCGAGCTCCGTATGAAAGCCGAGTTGTACTTTTCAAATCAATAGTTACTTTACCTTCCTGCCACTGGCCTTACTGCACTTCCAGATCATCTTATTCTTCGCGTATAAGTTACTTAACAGTTAATATTCAGTGAAAAAGCCCATCGCGCAGTATGGAAGACCTTAGCAACTTGATTTCTCAGAGTAAATCACGGGATAAAGATTTAGATGAGGTAAGTACAGAAACCCACTTTTGGTGTAATATTAATATATTTAGTTACACTATAATTATATCATCATAATCTCAAAAGGTAGGTTACCCTACCAACCATTCTTTTTCAATTTATTGGAAATAGTATAAATGTGTAATTAAAATCGAAGAAATAGGTAACTAGGTAGCTATCTAAACCATTTCAGTGCGTCATCGCCGGCGCCGCACGGTGTTCCAGAAAGAGATTCTGTCGGATCAAAATTATTTTAATGGCTATTCTCATAGGAAATTATTCGCTGATTTCGAATATACCCCATGTTCCTATACCTAAAACTGCTCCTGTACGTAATTATCTTCAAAGAACCTTTGGAGAACACGTTTTTCAACATATTTTGAGTTCCATCAGCTATAATAACGTTCAAAACATAAGTTTGCAAGAGAGAAGTTATAGAGAATGAAATTTTGTGTCGATTGGTCACCAGGAAAAGTAAAAAGCATCGAAAATAAACAAGACATTGAATTTCAAAGTTTTATGGAACCGGGAAATACCGCTTATTAGCGTACTAGAACTCAAACTTGATATTAAATCGAGTTCCTTAAAGAAGAAAGTTGTAGCTATTCAAATTCTACGTCGAATAGTCACAAAAAATGTCAAAATATGCAAATTAGGGGTTTTATGGTGTTTGTCTCAAAATTTTGAGAAGCGAGCTTGCGGGTATCCAGACCACCAAATTTTATGTAACATTCAGAGCAGTTTGTCCAAATATTGTATTTTATAAAAGTAAAATTTGTTATTTTATGTGTTTGATAGGATGTATATAAGGTAGGTGAGTGGGTAGTATGAGCGATGTATATATAATTCAGTGATCTGGATGCTCGCAAGCTCGCATATCAAACATAACAAAATATCCTAAATCAATTAATTTAGTAAAATATAGACTAATTGGAAAATAGATCAGAATGGTGTATATAGTTTGTTGAGCTGGATGCTCGCAAACCCGCATCTCAAGAATAAAAAACATCCTAGTTCAATATTTTTAGTAAAAATGGATTAGTTTGACAAATTGATCAAAATCGTGGTTGGAATCGATGGTAGAAAATCCTCCAGACTCTCCTAAGATCGAACAGAGCCGAGTCCACCTGCCATTACCCGACTAATGAGCGTTACCCACGTATTCATTTTATATTTTTAAGTGAAAATAGATTCCATTCAAAGAAATTTGATACCATTTGCACTCTCCTACGTTGAGTAGTTTTCTTTCTGATTTTTCAAAGTTTGCACGGGTGACGTCTCACTGGGTGACAGGGGGGTCCGGCCAGGTGGGAGGGGTGCTTTGACGTGACCACTGTGCGAAACTGAAAACGCTGCAAATTATTACACAAAGGTTTATTATTTATGTATTAGACAGCCATTCTACGTAGATCTCTGGTCCATAATTATTAAACACCGCTTATAGTATATTTAGTATCGGAACTCGGAGCTTCGGACCTCACAAATGGGTTCAATTCATTACAGCAGCGGAATCTCACAATTTTACGCTTTTTAATATAGTTGATAAACATAACAATTTATTACCAAGTCATCTTTCCAACACATAAAAGTGTTACCTATACTGTATATTGATATCATTTAATTGGTCAAATTTCAAAAAATGTGCTGACAAAATCACTGAAAATGGCTAAGAATCGTTAAATTGATATTTTTTAGCATAAGATTGGTCAAATAAAGTTTATCAACTATGAAATAGAATATTCAACAATTTATGTACGAAATTATGCAAAAAACTTGAACTTCATTAAATTTTGTTTTAAAAAATCTATAAAATTGCAAAAAATAGCCTAAAATCGAAAATCTCTTTTTGAATAGAAGAGTATCATTTAGAATACTTTTTTTCCATAAAATTAATAGCTAACATTTTCTTTTCACAAATAAATCTCCAATTTCTATACAACTTGAAATATACACAAAAAAAGACACTTTTTCACCTATTTTTGGCTCATAGCTCCTATGGGTGTGGAGCGATCGAGCTGGCGAGAAGTTAGGACCAACTAGACCCCAAGTGGAGTCTATGTGCGAAAGAACCGATTTTTAAAGTCAATTCTAAGGCCTTTTATGGCCCGAACGGCGGACGGACATTTCAAATTTGGATTCTACGCACCTTGAAACGTAAAGTGACAAAGTTTGAGGGGGGGTTATAAAAATTTTTTGCTATACGATCACATAGGCTTATTATTGGAAATAATAAACCAAAATTGAATAACTTGAAAACAAAGCGCGCGCATTGGACGCCTATGAGCAAATCAAATTGTGTTACGTATTCCGTCGATTCCACTTCATGGGAACTTATTTGCGAGTAGGTAGGTTCGTATTTGTATATTTATTATCATGCCAGTTAATGTGTTGCCTTGAGCCTGGAAGGACCTCAGCACACTAGTCTGAACCATGGGTAGTTCTCATCCATTAAATGTGGTATGTTAAAACAATTACTAACGACGATTTAACGTCTAACGACGGATTTAAATAGACAAATTTTGAACGGCTACCTATCTCAACTTTTGTCATTCCCCTGTTTCCATTGTCATTACCCTGGACCAGTGATAATTAATTATGGCTGTGTACCCCCTCTGGATGAATAAACTTTGCTGCTGGTAAATAGATTTCATTAGGACATATTTGAAGAACACTTTAACATCGAAAAACGTTCAAATTGTTTCCAACCACGTCACCAGATTTTCTTGCCCGAAATTCGCCACTTTTACACGGTGGTCCGCTGACTAATTCTAGGTCGTCTGAAATGCCGACGAAAACTGACTACAAGGCGGTGTTCCGGAACCTTCTACGAGTAGAAATTGACCCCGCGGGAAATCTGAGCTGATCGTTAACTCGTACAAGACGCAAATCAAACATTCAGTTTTCGGGTGTAGTAACAACCTAAATTATGGGCTCATTAACAAAATTGGGTAAAACTAGACCCCAAATGGGGTAGAATGCCACCAACCACACTTTTTTATCTCAACCTGTTGCCGAGATATGATTTTTTAAAGTTGTTTTCGACGAAAACACGTTTTAGACCATAGAACCTCATTTTCTCCACTATCGATACACTTTTTTCAACTTTTGACGACTTCTCTGAAATCAGCGTTAAATTTCATATAAGAATATTGTTCTCTGGATCTTCAGAAGTTCAATCCTCAAACCATAATCCTTGGCCGAACGTGAGAAAATTATGAAAACCAAGTTTCCCCAAAATCTTCGAAGCTGTTCTGTCTCCCAATAAATAATCTTGAGACTTATCAAACCTCACAAATTTATTCTTTATTTAAAGAGCTTTCAAATGATGTAGTCGCTTTTGAAATTTCCTTTCAAATTGGTGCAGTTATTCAACATGGAAGATGAAAAAAACGTGTTACCTTTTAGTTGTTTTTTTCTAGATGGACGGGCTGAGATGAGAAAATTGATAAAAACACGGCGGCTGTGAAAAACGACGAAGACTTCCTAATCTTATTGGATAGTTGAACTCTGTCTCTCATCACTTTGCTTATAACGCGTTGGAATTTGTTTTTACTCAAGAAAATGAGTCAGTTCGTCCATTCTGTGACGGTTCGGTCGGTTCGAAAAGGGCAAGAGCGTGCATCCGCAGTCGTGGGAGCCACTTCGAAAACACAAAATTGTGAGTTGCATTTGAAGCAATAATGTAAATGTAAAAGTAAATTTGTTTTCTCTTTATCCAGGAGTAATTTTCATTTGAAATTGCTTTTTTTCCGTTGCCGTGTTTTTATTTGTTTTTTCATCTCATCCCGTCCAGTAACACGTTTTTTTCATCTTCCAGGTTAAATAACTGCACCAATTTGAAAGGAAATTTCAAAAGCGACTCCATCGTTTGAAAGATCTTTAAATGAAGAATAAATTTGTGAGGTTTGATAGGTCTCAAGATTATTTATTGGGAGACAGTACAGCTTCGAAGATTTTGGGGAAACTTGGTTTTCATAATTTTCTCACGTTCGGCCAAGGATTATGGTTTGAGGATTGAACTTCTGAAGATCCAGAGAACAATATTCTTATATGAAATTTAACGCTGATTTCAGAGATGTGGGCAAAAGTTGAAAAAAGTGTATCAATAGTGGAGAAAATGAGGTTTTTATGGTCTAAAACGTGTTTTCGTCGGAAAAAATATTAAAAAATCATATCTCGGCAACAGGTTGAGATAAAAAAGTGTGGTTGGTGGCATTCTACCCCATTTGGGGTCTAGTTTCACCCAATTTTTTAAATGAGCCCATAATTTAGGTTGTTACAACACCCGAAAACTGAATGTTTGATTTGCGTCTTGTACGAGTTAACGATCAGCTCAGATTTCCCGGGGGGTCAATTTCTACTCGTACAAGGTTCCGGAACACCGCCTTGTAGTCAGTTTTCGTCGGCATTTCAGACGGCCTAGAATCAGTCAGCGGACCACCGTGTTTAGTGGAATCACCCATAATCTAATCTATTTATGCAATATTTATCCTGTAATTGGTATACCTAATGGATGCTACCTACGAAACCACTACAAATTAATGATATAAATTTGCAAGTGAAGAAAATATATGCTCATTTTGTCGTTTAGTGTAATTTGTTTTTCATATTGAAGTCTGATTTTAATTAGCGAATTTTCTTAGAAAATGAAGCTATTGCAATGGCTCCAAAAATTTTAAAATAAAAATTTTCAAAAATTTTCTTCATCGAAATCTGTTTTGAGGCATTCTGAAATGATTCCTGGATTTTAAAGCTTTTTTATATGTATATATATATGTACCTATATACAGGGTGCGGCAGTGAGGACGGACGGTTTTAAAAAAATCATAAAATAGTTAATTTTCACTCAAAAACAAATTTATTGATGCAATCAGGTTCGCAAGGAAATAGCATTTGAGACAGTCAAGTGTGAAAAATCACATCAGGCATGTGGTGGCCGAAATTGTTTATGGTGTTCTTTGGCGTTATCTCCAACATACTCTCTCAACTTGGGCGACTTCCACGCGAATTGCGTCCTTCAATTCGTCCAGAGTTCGGGGCTTGTTCTCGTATACTCTAAGCCTTGAGGTGTCCCCATAAGAAGAAAATCGCATATGGATAAATCTGGGGACCGAGGAGGCCAATGAACATCGCTAAACCTAGAAATAAGGCGACCAGGGAAGAGAGGGCGAATATCGTCCATTGATGCTCTGGCTGTGTGGGCGGTCGCCCCATCCTGCTGGAACCACACACGTCGGGTTGGAACACGTCGCCGTCATAATTAAGGAAAAAAGAAGTTTGTGATCATTACAACGTAGGGTTATGTTGGAGAGAGTCTACACGAACTTCCAAGAACGCCTCCAGCACTGCATCAACAATTTCGGCCACCACATGCCTGATGTGATTTTTCACACTTGACTTCCTCAAATGCTATTTCCTTGTGAACCTGATTGCATCAATAAATTTGTTTTTGAGTAAAAATTAACTATTTTATGATTTTTTGAAACCATCCGTCCTCACTGCCACACCCTGTATATATATAATGTATGTGTCATTCCAGACGATAACTCTGGATAGAATTGAGATAAAAACTTCGTTCTTTCGCCAAAAAATCAAGAATTTCAAAAGAAAGGATGAGTTCGTTGGACAACACTTTTTGAGCACATTAAATTGGTCAAATTTCAAAAAATGTTCTCAAAAAATCACTAAAAATGGCTAAAAACTTTTAAATTTATATTTTTTTCAGAATCGTTGTCGAAATTAGTTTATTGACGATGAACTAAAACATTCAAAAATGTATTCACAAAATTATGGTGAAAAATGTACCTGAATTTCATCAATATTTGCTGAAAAATCGATTGAAAAACTGAAAAATTGCTAAACATCCAAAATCTGTTTTTATTCGTAGAATATATTTTGGAACGAGTTTATTTGCCATAAAATTGGTGGTTAACAATTTCTTTGTACTCGGAATGCACAAATTTCAAAACAGAAACATAATATAATGTTACGATAATCTACGAAAATTCGCTCATACGATCATGCTGCATGACTGGTTTTTATAGATATTTTTGTATTATTTTTCAATGTATACACATTTTCTATATAAAAGGCAGAGAACCGGTCCTATTTTGTACAGATAAATAAACGCTCTCTCTCCCTCCCTCTCCCCCCTCTCTCTCTCTTTCTTTCTTCTTCCCTCCCCCCTCTCTCTTTCTCTCAGATGTAGTTCTTTTCCAGTTAGGTTTTACTTATGTGTTTTAAATGTGGTTTTATTCTTTCAGAAACTTCTTCAACCATTCAATTACATTCTTCAAGTTCCTGGGAAGCAGATTCGCACGAAACTTGCTCACGCTTTCAACTACTGGTTGAACGTGCCATCGGATAAACTTCAAGTCGTTGGGGAAATCGTTCAGATGCTCCACAACTCCAGTTTATTGTAAGTAGTTTCGGTCAACCGCGTTTAAAATTAGTTCCAAATAGGAACTTACATATCACATATTTTGTTCAAATACTTAGTTACAAAACCTACCAAGATAGGTTTCACTAAGAATTTTTTCGCTTTTTCATATTCAGCTAAATTGATTGTTTTGGCGTTCAACTAAAATGACCTAAAACCAAATGGTGAAGCAATGGCAGACTGATGGATCACAGGGGTAATATAACATTAAATAAATAAATGAAAAATTAAATAAATTGTTGAAATAAAATTTATTTAATGACTAAAATGTATCAATTTAATGGATAAATATGAATGAATAGGTAACATATGACTGAAAATGATCATTTAGTTGTAAAACTACCCTCCCATTGCATATAATATATTTGTCAGTAAACAAGTTGGCATATACATTTTTTCAAATATCAGATATAATGTAGGCTTTGGGGTTACGATTGACAGAGCAGTAAAAATAGCATAACAATAAAAATTTCCAGTCATGCAGCATCTTATGAGCGAATTTTCGTAAATTACCGTATTGTATAATGTTGTGTTTTGAAATTTGAGCTTTTTGAGTGCAAGGAAATTGTTTAATATTAATGTTATGGCCAAAAAGTATTCTAAATAATTGAGGAACTGACATGGAAAAGCAGTTAAGTCCAAAAATCAAATTTCATAGGAACTCCCTCTGAACTCTCATCAGATTTTTTTGGAAATAATCTCTTCCCCATGCAAAGGTCACACATTTATTCAGGTTGCGATCTAGCAAGGACGGGAGGACCTAAGGCCGTTGGCGTGACTGTTTACTTGCACTTCGACGAAAAAAAATGTTCTTTCGATTTTTGGACTTAACTGCTTTTCCATGTCAGCTCCTCAATTATCACCTATTCAAATAGGGGTTTTGAATACTTAGCTTTTTTGTAGTTTTTATCCATTCGTTAGCAAATTTTAATGAATTTTAAGTACATTTTCTCAGCATAATTTTGTACATAAATTTTTGAATGTTCCATTTTATAGTTAATAAACTTTATTTGAGCAATATCCTACCAAAAAATATAAATGTAACGATTTTTAGTCGTTTTTAGCCATTTTTAATGATTTTTTAGTACATTTTTTGAAAGTTGACCAATTTAATGTGCTCAAAAAGTGCTGGCCAACGAACTGATCCTTTTGTTTGGAAAGCTTGATTTTTGGCGCAAGAACGGAATTTTTATCTCAATGCTAAGGAGACTTAACGTCTAACATATATAAATAAACACACACACTATTTTATAAATTTTCCCTTGAAGGTGGGGGGGGCACAACTATTAAAGTTCAAAATGAAAAAAATTAAATAGAAGAAATGGAGAGGACGCCCAGGTTTACCTTACGCCGGACCTTGGGATCAAGGAAGCTGAAGGAAGAGAAGTGAGAGTGGGATGAAAGGAAGTGAACCTATAAAATGACCACCAGTTCAAGTAAGAACCCCTCAGAAAGTGGGTGGTGATACCACGGAGCACTCCCGCTGGGATGCCCAACTCGAGTAACTCCATGGCACTTTTCCCGCACCACACTCTACACCACGACACGGTCGCGGCCATAACCTTGATGTTATTGGTTGCCACTCCTTTTAGCTCAGATATCGCTTGTCGCAGATCATTTCTATCATATTTACTTTTCTTAGCCCACCAGGTCTGCTCCATGTCCACACTGCCACTGACAACCTGGACATCCAGGATTATTAAACCCAATGTTGACTCATTTACAGGATTGACGATATTCAGGACAACTCCATCTTGAGACGAGGAATCCCAGTGGCTCATTCAATTTACGGGGTTGCAAGCACCATCAATGCAGCAAACTATGTGTTTTTCTTGGCACTTGAGAAAGTTCTTGCTTTAGAACACCCGGAGGTAAGCGTTCTTTTAAAGTGATACATCGTATTTTTAAAATGAATATATGCTATTTAGAAGAAATTTTTGACTTTCATGTTGTCACATGAGTTACATCCATCTCTGATTGGGGTAGTTGCTTATTTCAAGAAAATATCTTCCTATAGCTGAAGCCTGTTCTCATTCTCGACTTGGGTTCGAAGAATGTACTAAGTGGTAAGTGGTAACCAGGCTAGGGGAAATATTCTCACGTAACTTCGTCCCACATCGAATTTTTGCATTGTTGCCATGGTTATGTAATCACAGCAACCATTATCTCGCTCAAGGCAAGCAACCTTCTAGTTCGTATTGTGATCATTGGTGTTGTTGCTATTGATTCCTTGGTGGCTTCTGACCCACATGATCTGATCAACGGCTCCATCAATTTCATGTAAGAGGAAAAGATTTTTTATTTCAATTTCTAACTTTCTAAGCTTCTTCCTAGGATTCAGCTTGTAGAGTTGTTCATACCTTTAACGGGACAGACAGAGAAAAACTGATTAATACAGTGCGGTTGGATGTTCTTGTGTGGGTCACAAGGTAACCTCATGTAATTCAAAAGCTTTAGCTGAATAACTTTATGCCTGATCTCAAATTTAATACGATTGCATTATTTATAGAATCATATGTACAGAGCACATCCAACTTTATCGTGATGGATAGAACCGTCTGGAAATTATAAGTTGCTGTAGGGTAGATGAGGAACTTGCACCTATCTATAATTTGGCTTGATATATTTTCTACTGTGCTCTTAACCACTTCTGATTCACAGATATATGGTAAAACACAACAACAAATTGATTTTCATAATTGAAATCGAATTTAAAAATCAAGACAATGAGAGAGCGCTGTGAACGCTCTCTGATTTGCTAACTAGTGTGTGGTGTCATGCTTCCTAGAACTCGATTGAGTTTGCCGATTTCCACTCAGAAAACTTGTTTTCTTGCTTCTTGTTGTGTCGTTTCAACTACTCTCGTTGAGAAATCCTAGCAGGCAGTTACGTGCTGTTCTCACGCACAACGTGCCTTTGCCTTTTTCGTCCAAATTCTGGAATCTAGTTGGTAAATCAAGTTTTAACTAACCAGATTTATCTTATGTTATTATGAATAAATTACCTAGGTACATAAGTAGTTATAGTTTTATCTGTTTTTTTTTTTAATTTACGATTATTTAATATCAGATGTACATACACTATGCATGAAGTATATATACACTAATTTACGAATGAAGGGGGGATCTTTGGGCTTTTACCCGCTCTGAGGGACAAATAAAGCATCCATCGAACAAACCAAAGGAGTGAATGAAGCAGGTTGCGTTTCACACGTATCCAAATACTTCCTTTTCTTTTTCTCCTCTCCGAAGTCAGCTCTGAGAGGACTGATAGGGAAACATGAGGAGCGTCGCCGTCGGTGTCAATGACACAGACGAAAAATAACGCCTTCCTTGTGGTCCCCACACTCCTCTACAGGTAAGATCCCCTCGCAGTCCTGGACTGATTTCCAGTGTCTTTTCTATAATCAGTATCTTCACTCATTTGTTTCAAAATTCTCGTTTTATTAATGACATGAACTGAGATCCCAAATGAAGTTAATGAAGTAAGGTTAATTAAACGAAGTCGTCTTTATTTTTCTTTTTTATAGCGTTAGTACTGTGTGTAAACAAAACCATATATTTTTTTGGTAACCATATTTACTTTTATTTATTTATTTATTTTTTTTGTCATCATGAAAATAACGAACGTAGGAGGTGAGTGAACTGTGTGAACGATGAGCGAACTTGATTGGTAGTGGTGGTGTGACTTCATTTCACTTCAGTTCACTTCTCAAGGTTTCCTTTGAAAAAGAGTTGCAGGTTCCATGTTTTGATTTTTAATATGAAGGCATTTTTGGAAATGCAGATGGTAAGGGATGGGTCCAAGAACTGTTGTCCTGAGCTTTCCCGTGCCAAACGGTTCGCAATAATATCGCCTTCGTGATTCTCATGACCTGAAATCCATTTTATAATAATTTCGTTGTTATTAAGAAATAGATAATTCAGATACTTATTTCTTTGTTTTCCAAACGAGCTGGAGGTCATTGCATTCAAATTAATTAGTTTCAATGATTCAAAAACCACTTATGCAGCAACAGTGAAATTATAGAATGTGTCTCGGATTTCAAGGCGACTGCAGTATATACAGAACAACTCCTGGAGCTGCATCGTGGACAGGGAATGGAAATCTATTGGAGAGACAATTTTACCTGCCCATCAGAGGATGAATACAAAGTTATGACTGTTAGAAGTAAGTGGACACGTTTCAGCCCTTTAATGACAGTGATTTAGAATAAAATAACTTATAGGTACAAAAATACTTCTTTTTAATCTTCTTATTTTATTTGAATTGTTTATATAGAAACTGGTGGGCTTTTCATGTTGGCTGTTCGACTTATGCAGCTGTTCAGTGACAGTAAATACGATTTCACCAAGCTCACGGGTATTCTGGGCCTTTACTTCCAAGTGAGAGACGACTACTGCAACCTTTGTTCTCAGGAAGTGAGTTAGTTACAATCAGTTTGAGTTTAACTGTGAGTCAGAAAGTTTCTTGTCATGGTGTCCAATAGTAATGAAAAATTAAATTGTAACTTGTAAATTTGTTTAAACATTAAAAATAAAAATAAATTAAAGATTATTTTGACTGATTGTAAATTTGTTTAAATATGATATAGCAAATAATGTTTGCACCAGCAACTCTTGCCGAATTAGGGGTCATGCCTTTCTCGGCAATTTTCAATTATTTAGCTTTGGAGCTTAATATGTGTGCTAAGCGAGAAACTGTTTTCTTAGCTTCCTCTGAAACTGTTTTCTTATTAATGAAATGAATGTCTTCTCTCTCAATTTCCCCAAACTGAATGTTTCCTACGAATTTTAAAATTTGTGGCGATATCTTGTCTTTTCAACCTTGAGGTTTAAAAACATTTGAAAGTTGCCTAGTTCTGAGCATTACTCAAAAATAATTTTTTTCTTCTAGATACGTTTTTTTATTTCATTCAGTAGCCATTTTTAAACTTTCAAACGCCTCGACCATTACTGTACCGTCGATTTGTTTTGTTTCACGAATATTGTCGACCAATTGATCACCATATTCTATTTTAAAAGTTATTTGCATTGCCACTACAACCCTGCACCATGAATCATCAACAGTGGTAAGTTGTGTTTTATTGTTTACTTACCTATTTATATACGAAATGAAGCGAACTACCATTGTTGATTTTTTTCCGCTGTCGATTATTCCTCGAGAATATTTCAATGTTTTAAGGATGTATTTTCGTTTGTTACGTTATCAAAAGAGTTCCATACTTCAAGAGAATGCATCATATCTCATTCCATTGCTCTGTTATATAATGTAATTTGTCCATTTGGAATCTTATTATGGTGAGTATCGATGTTTGGAGAAGCGACTGTGGTGGTGTTATCTTGGTTTTAATCTAACAGGTGGTTCCCTTCATTTCATAATCGAATAGGTAGGTGAAGAATAAGTACACAACTTGACATTGCTGAAGATTCCAGGTGCAGGGTTGTTGTAGCAATGAAAATTGCTTTTGTAAAAAAAAGGTTAGAGAACCGCCTCCAGTGAGTATTGGTTCAGTGCTTTTTAGCGGGAGTCAGGAGAACTAGAGCCTTCCTCTGGTAGCACTTTCTTTCTGCCTCTTTAACTTTCTTCTCTGACTTATTCCATTGCTAGGTGGTCTGAACCTAAGTTGAAAAAGCCTTAACTGGGTAAGGTCTAAACCTTGGTGGAAAAGGTCTAAATAAATTCGGAAATGTTATAAGTACTTACCTGGATGTTAGTAACCTTGAAATTAGTTGTCAAAGAAATATTTATGAAACTGTCATTTTGTATTTGTTTTCCAGTATAGTGAAAACAAGAGCTTCTGTGAAGACCTCACGGAGGGGAAGTTCAGTTTCCCTATTATTCACGCAATCCAGACTCATCCTGATGATAAACAAGTTTTCAGTATCCTTTGTGAAATACTTCTTGAAAAAATCCCAGTAATTCTAATTTATAGGCTCTAGTATTTTCAGTCGCATGTTCTCTACCTATGTCTCCTAATCTCATTCAAATGTTGATAGAGTTTGAAATCTGGAGTTCTACTCCCCAGAGTTCTAAATCTAATTCTTAACTAAACTGTGCCAGTAGTGTTTTCTGGGGTGCACACACAAATAATCTATTCCTCTTTCTTTTATTCATTATTCTTATAAATAATAGAGATATCTCATAAATAGAATGCAATGTTTCTGCTTTAATCTGAGCATTATTGCATTACTAATGAGATCAGTAGGTATCTACCAACGTCAAAAACATTCCAATACTAGTGGTTAATAATGTTTTCCTGCAGATTATAAAACATCAAAAAGATTAACCCACTTTTGGTTCAATACTGATGTAATCATGTGCAACTACAGAACTAGACATGTACTTTCCCAATTGAGTACCTCCTATTACTGTTTTAGAATCAGAAATAAGAAGAGGAAGATAATACAAAGGGTGTGTCACTACACCGAGCCACAACATTAGGCACAAACATAACTTTTATGTGGGTGCCAAGCCATGTAGGTATTCACGGCAGTGAGTGTGCTGATGCCGTAGCTAGGAGAGCGATTGGTGATGACTCCATCGAAATGCTGCCTATGCGCATTGAGGATCAAATCTCCTACATGCAGCATAAAGCCAATTCCATCTGGCTTGAGCAATGGCAGGGCGAGGTCACTGGTCTGCATGGAGTCCTTCAGGACCTTTGCCCGGATGATCCTTTCGTGGCCCACCTTCCAAGAAGGGACCGAATAGTGGTCAATCGGGTAGCCACTGGCCATACCCGTCTTACTCACTGACACCTTCTAGATCCAGTAGCTCGTGATGTTGTGTGTGGGAGATGTGGGGGTGATTTGTCTATCTGCCACTTTTTGGAGGATTGTCCAGCCCTCATGGACCTCAGAGTCCAGCATTCACCCCCTCAGTGGGTGGATGTTCTGTCAGGACCAGACAAGGTCCAGTCCCTGTTGGTGTACCTGAAAGCCACTGAGCTTTACAACGAACTATGATATTCTGATCTATGATATATTTATTTATTTATTTATTTATTTATGTACATCTAGTCATACCTTTATTTAACCAAGATGAATAGAATTTATTATAATATATTTATCGATAATATTTATGTATTTGTACGGATCCTTTAGTCACAGTTTAGTTTTCATTACGAGGTATTTTTATCCGCGTAGGGGTTTCAAAGCGGTCATCGCTGTATCCCTTGAGGCAGAGTGCAGCAATGCCTCGTTTTGCGGGTTATTATTATTTCTCCCCCTACGATCTGCCAGTGGAGTCAGTGTTGGCAATCCATTTAGTGACGGACGGACAGCATGGCTCCCCTTAGAATCGTGCCTGTTGCAGTGCCCTTTTGACACCCCTTTTTGATTGCCGCCTATGACCCTTCCGGTTGAGACGCGGCTTAAATTCTAAAAAAAAAAAAAAAAAAGATTATTGAAGATCACGCAGTTAAAATATTTTGTATTGTAGTTCATGTACAGTTATGAAAAAATTAGTTTGTGTACTTACTTTGGCTGTTAGTGCTGTAATAATCTTCTCAATATTTTACTCTAAAACTCTAATACCTAATTAAGCAGAAAAAAAGTCTTTAGAGTTGGAAATGGCACGCAGTTTCTTAGTTGGTATCTGCAACAAGATTGTGCAGATATTTTAGATCGAATAATAGGGAGAATTTAATATACATTTATAAGTTGTTATGAATGAATGAATGAATGAAATGTTTTATTGTATAAATCCGAAGATATTACAAGAGTTGATGTAGTTTCAGTAGATAGGAATATGTATACAAACTTAATTCGAATGGTAGGATATATAAATACAACTGCTATATAAGTATTCTCAAAAAATAAATTGTAACATCCAGTTAAAAAGAGAATTGCCATTTTCGAGCCGCCAGAAAAGGAACCCTTCATTTACAATAATTGCTAAGCAATTTGACATCAGGTGTCTCTCTCTTAATTTTATTCAAAATGCCACCAAGATCATTTGCTATATCGCTTGTCAAACCTTTGTTCAGGTAAACCACTCCTACAATCATTTTATCCACCACCCCTTCCACTAAAAGGAACAACCAATAGCGGTTAGAAAACATAATTGACGCTTTCAAAAAATTTTTACAGTAAACTAAAATACCTCCACTAGCCCTTCCTACCCTTGAAAGGCGCTCTGCTTCCACAAAAAATATTTGTAATTCGCTAAATTCAACATTTTTTCCTCCTCCACTTCTAGCCATGTTCCAACAGTACAAATTGAATCCACATCTTCTGAAACAAAATAATTTCTATCGTTTATAAAATTAGAAAGGAAACCTTGGCAATTGAAAAAAGGAGGTCCTTAGGCGTTTTTTGACGTTTGTTTGTTTGGGCGGTTCTTGTCGGCGGGAGATTGCGGCGGACGTTTCCTTCGACTTTCAACATCTTTTCCTTCATTATTCTGCCTCCACCATGCCCTTCTCTGGTTTCGGATCTCAATGGGTAGGTCCTCCTTCAGAAGTATGTGTTTCGATTCCAACGATGATCTAGCAGCGTAAAGTTCCTTCTTGAGTTTTAGGCTGTTCAACACGAGACAAATGGGGGGGGGGGGGGGGGGGGTTCTTTTGATCAGCTTGCCACCTACGTGTCCTGTAGACATCCTCCACGTCGTCCTGGCCACAGTTTATATTCATTACATTAGTAATGAGATCCATTGTAGCCGATAGTTCATCTTGGACTCCATTTTCTCCTTCCGGCACCCCAAACAACATCAGGTTACGTTTGCGGACTTGCCTTTCAAGCTGTACAATTCTTGACGATTGAGAGTCAAGCCTATTGTTAACAGCTTTGAAATCCCCATCTAACTTCGTCTTGAGATCCTTCAAATCCTGGGATGTAGTACTAATCTTCTTATCCATATCTTCTAGTTTCGACAAAATGCGATCCAGTTTTACAGAGTCAGACTGCGGTTTCAGTGACATTTTGAAAAAAAGTTGAAGAGTTTGTTCATGCGCCAGTAAACAATGAGGTAGGCTAACCAACACTACGCGAATGTATTGCTGAACAGTTCGCAAAGAAGGCGCAAAAAGAAGGGGATATTCAAGCGAGGGGCCGCACGGGAGAGGGACGTGGTGACCACACGACGCCTTGGCGCATTTATAAGTTGTTATGTCAGACAATGACTTGGAGAAAATGTGAAAATATAGTTTATTAATAACTAGCTGTGCTTTCTCGCTTCGCGCGCTCGTCCAAGACATTAATGTAGATCACAGTGTACATCACAAAAATTGTAATCAACAGTGTCAGTACTGCTAGGGAAATACTGTCTACAGTTATATTTACCTCTCCTAGAGAGGCTCCGTTACAAATTTTGCCATCTTAAATTGAATAGGAACAAAATAAGCTTAAGAGTTCACTATGCTAATTAAAAATGTTCCCCGAATTGTAATGTAAATACTATCACACTCAGTAAAGCCCGTCCCAAAGTTCAGCGTTTTATGTGAAATATTAGCAATATTAGCTGCAAAGCCCACTCAGCTGATTGAAGTGGTTTCTCAGTTAGTAATATTACCACACCTAGAGAAGCTCCGTTCCGAATTTCAGCTTTACGAATTAGGTAGGAACACATTAGCTACAGAGCTCACTCTGCTGGTTAGAGTGATTCTTTAAATTGATAGTATACTCTGCCACTCCCAGACATATCCCGTGCCAACGTTCAAAGTTGAAGATGAACAAAATCAGTTATTTACATAGATGTTGAACCTTTCACACACATTCGTCCACAGCAGCGGCTGCTATTGATTTTAGTGGATTATGTGACTTTTAATCTTCAACTATCAAATCTTCAACAAAACAGAGTGGGGAGGAATTAGAAACGTAAAATGCGAGTTAAAGTTAAAATTTCGATTCAAATTTCCATTACCTCTGTAGATTTGGAAAATTAAAACGTTGTTGATAATTTTATGCATTACAGAGACGTCCCTTTTTTGAAGGAAAAGAACAAACAACTCAACCAGAATTCGAGGCTAAGATTTAACTGACGTAAGTAATAATTTTTTTTCGGTCAAAAAGAATAGGCTTCCATCGCAAATGATGAATGTACTGAAACAAAAGTTTTATCGTATTTTTTGCATCACACCTTTCAAAAATTCACCAATGACCAGTTCCCTCATGAAGTTTATTGACTTTGCATTTCTTTTCATTAAGTACACCTGTGATTTTGGATGGTTTCTCAACTTATAATACAATTCTACTATAACTGTATATTCATAGATGCGAGTCACAATAATTTTAAGTTTATCTTAGCCAGAGCCAATTTATTTCCTTACATTATTTCCTCTAGATATTTTGAGACAGAGAACGAGAGACATCGAAGTCAAAAGATATTGCGTGAGTCTGTTGGATAAATTTGGGTCATTCGCTTACACCCGAGACTTGCTGGAGAGTCTCGACCAGGAGGCCAGAAACGAAGTGAACTCTCTTGGAGGGAATCCGCACATGGAAGCAGTTCTGGACGAAATCCTCACCTGGAAAGTTAAGTAACTCCACCAACCTACGCAAAATTCCTTATTTTAAGTATCCCTCATTCGTAAAATTATAGCTTATTGTTGTTTCGTTTTTAAGGGGATGTGGAGGTGGTGAAATTACCATATTGGTGTAAGCAACAGAAGAAGGTTTTATTAAATTATGGCTATCATGTTATTTAAATGAATCATCCTTTAGCTAGTAATGATCCAATTTCAGTTATAGACCTAATCATTTCGTTTCCAAGGGATTATAATTAACTGGGAAACGACGGGAGATGTTTGACTATGACCTAAGGCAACGCCAGTTGTAACAACGTTTGCAGTTTTGGGCTGGACCGAGGGCTGTCCATCTGAATTTTAGCGTAATACCTTCAATAAAGCTAGGATACCTGGTTGGTGAGATTATCTAGATTTCAGACAGCCAGTCTTCAGTAATAAATTTAAGAAATTGCCATCTCTAGTTTTATTAAAAATTCAATACTCACAGATTAGCCTTGTATGTCATGATGCATATTCATTTTGCTTGACAGTTAGTCCATGGGTAAGTGCAGTTATTATAATTCGAGAATGGTGTGATACTTGTTACACTCATTATTATGTTTGAATTTAATCGTTAGTGGCCAAAAGTTATAGATACTTCAGCAGAATTCGAAATCTTATCTTTTCTCAAAAGTCAGTAGCCATCTTACCACTTGGTTACCAGTTGCAATTAATCAAACCTTTTCCTCTTTCACTGCAGGATATTCCTTTCATGTAACATCTCTATAGAGTAAAATTTCTGCTGTATTGCTCACTAGTAAGTGTCTTTGCAATTTGAGGTCATTGTCAAGTGAGAAAGCGAAATACAAGTTCGGGTTTGAGAGGGATTGCATAATAAATTGAACATTGGACTGCTCCACTATAAACAGTAGAATCTAGTATCTTGTTTGGGAGTCCTGAGCAGTCTACCTTTTGATCTCCCCCCAGATCACGAGTAATGTGGAATGGTCCTCCTGAGAGGAAACTGTTCACTCATCAGTGAACAAGACTGTGTGTGGCCAAGTTACAGTGATAACCTACGCTTTATGGCATGTATTCTAGCTCGCATTATTGACTGCAGGTCAGTTCAGTTTTTGGAGTTCCCCAAAACTCCAAATGCTAAAGTCCACGAAAAGGACTCTCGTGAGTCCTCTCCCTCATGGACATCTACCTCATTTTTGTGAAATGGACTGCACATTACAGGTGGCGAAACCACTACCCCCCTAGTTGAGATCCATTCTCAACTGGGAGTGGGGGCAGTTGGTGCTTTGACGAAGTCAGTGTACCTGTAGCCTGGGGCTTCCCCCTACCCAAAGTACCATTTATGGGTACATGTAGAACACTTAGCCCTTTAAGGGCTGGCACAAAGAAGGTGTCTCTGTGTCTACCTTTGTCTTCACTTGGGTAGTGTCTGCAGCCTGATCATTATGGTTGCCTAAGGGCAGGAGACGGTACCTGGGGAACAGGTCGCCATCTGAACCACTTGGATGCTGAAGAAGATAAATCACACCTTTTCAACCAACGAAGTTTCCTTATACTTAACACTGTTTGAATTGTGGTCAGTTTGGAAGGGAGATGATCGAAACCTTGACATAACCTTAGAATTGAATTGACATTTGAATTTAGTTACGATTAATTTCCATCTTGTCAATCAACTGGTCAGACTGGTGTCCACAAGCCTCCCATCGTTGAAACGTTTATTCTCCCTTGGATCTCATGCCTGGGATAATCATTTTAGCTTAGTTAAGTTATTCCTAACTATCCATCTATCGAAATATTTAAAGTGCAGGCGCAATTTATATAATAACCTATGGCTGCGGATATGTCACATGTTTTCACAAGAAGTTGCATTGCAAAATTAATTAAAACATCAATCAAGAACATCGATAATCAACTTATTAATCCTCCTATTTTTCAATATTATAATTTGAGTTTGTAGGAGTTTATTTAAAGAATAAAAACTCTTGCTTGAGGTTTGCAGGGTATTTGATGGTACTGTTCCGATGATACTGATATCATTGATGTAGACAGCACCTATCTACCTGATATGTTCTCGTTGATAATAGCTGTTGCACCTGCCGAATGGTGATAATTATATTATATAAGAAAACTGCAATTATGAACTATTATTGGTGTGACTTGACAATACTTAATTTTAACCTAATAGCTTACGGTTTTCTAATGCCTTTTCAAAAGTTTTACTCTTTTGGCAACTCCATTGCTTAACGCATTTTGTGAATAAGCATTTATGCATACCAACGACAATAATTCAAAGTAAAGAATCTTTGTACTCCTATAAATAATTTTCGTCATTCGATTTCTACGCATTTTACAACATTTTCTCGGACGAAGTCCATCTTTTTTAATCTTTATTTCTATTGTTAGAACTTTACAAAGTCCAATAATTTTTGTACTTTGTTTCTCATACAGAGATTTACTGTATTTTGTATCAAAACTGAATTGATTAAATATTGGATTCCGTAGGGCAAAGTCTTCGTTCCAACTTTGGTTTTATGATTCTATATGGTTCTATCCTAATGTGGAACATTCTTTGTATTATTTGCATCCTGTTGCCTCGTTACTTAAACGAATGTACTCGTAGTTTGGTCTTTCATATACATGTAAAGGCAACATTGTACTGCAAACCTAGCTTTCGAATTGTGTACTAAATCTCGACGTAATTTCATTATTTTTCGATATTTATTTATTCCTTGTTCGAGATTCAGTACAATCTAAAAATTTTGGTATCTCCATATAGTTGTAGAGATCGTTCCACGTTAATTTGTCAAATTTAGAAACTAATGAAGTACCTAACATATTGATTGTACTGCCTCAATCTTTTTTTCATGTGTTGAGTACATAAAAGTAGTCGAAGTTAATAACAAATTAATCGGATGATTTTGAGAACCGATCAAATGAATACACTCATATACTCATAAAAAGAAACCTTTTACTGATATTATTAATTAACCTAAGTATGAAAATAAAACAACTGAACAACAACAAATAAACAAACAACTGTCGCTTGTTTGTTTCCTTAAATGAAAGGAGATTTCAAACTAAGAATTTCAAGGTTTGTTTGGACAGACCGTTCTGAACGCAGTTCTCAGAACAGTGTTCTGATCGGAATGATTCAGAACTGTTAACAATAATTTTCCATAACAATGTGCGGGAAATCGAAGATAAATTCAAACATGGCGGGGCTTATGCTGAAAACCTTCCGTGTGCATGTCCCGAACCAACCGTTCTGAAGAAAATACAGAACCGGTCGAACAGGTTTGGAACTGTTTGGAATTGTCTTTCTGAACAAACAGCAAACCACACATTCAGAATGCGTTCTGGGACTGTCCAGTCAGCCTAAAAGGGGCGTGGCCTAGATAGAACGGTTCCAAATGGTTCAGTATGGTCTGTCCGAACGAACCTTTTATTCCGAACGAACGAAATTATGGTTCTATATGTAGTTGTTATTCCATGATCTTTCAAGTTCAGTGTAACCTCATAATCTTGGCAACTTCCAACTTACTGTAGGAGATAAATGCAAAATTGCGGTATGAAATCTGCTTCCATTTGTTAATCAATATTACAAACAAATAAATAATGATCGTATGAAATCCTAAGTCATTGGGACTTCGTCAATGAAGTATTTCTGTTGGCCCATTTTGGAACGTTTGATATTTATAGAATTAGTTTGTACCTACTCACATAAATATTGTATTTAAATCGAAAAACAGTATTTGTCTGTTGACTAACCATTGATGGTGAGGTATGATGTATGACAATAAGACCATTTATCGACAATAATAATAAATAATTAGTTACTGAAATACGCATATGTCAGTTATATGTATTGTGTGTTCTTCTGAATCATCGAATTTCCGGCTTATTAGTGTTTTGTTTTACTGTTTCATTATTAAAATGTTGGCTCTCTAGCCAGTAGAATTCACACATTGAGTCAACGAGTATTTTAACCTACGTATTAATTTTTGTAAGTATATAAGCTTAGTTCAAGAACCCCATGTCAACGACATGTTTACTTGGTTTGAAGGGTTTATGTGACAAGGTAACTATTACTTCCATTTTTAAAAAACAGAAACCTTTTCTCAGTGACTAAATATGTGGTTTAGGTGTTAGTGATGTTTAACACTTGTCAATATAGCCGTAATCATCTCATTAAATGATTAAAATAGTGAGAGAAAATCTTGAAAAAGGGCGTCCCCACTGTTATTTCCTCTCCCACCATTGTCTGCTTGATGTCTCATACTTTTATGATAAAACATGGAATATGCTTTAGCCCCATTAACTCAGTGCTCTCGTTATTGTTGCCCACCAATGAAACTACAATTCAAACTTAAGCTATGATGCCTAAATAGGAATGATACCTAATCATTTCAGAGCTGATTTCAACATTGATCAATAAACATGTCTAAAAATGCAAAAGTTGGTTTTATGGACTGTGAGACAAGGAGGAACGTTTGATGATGAAATATATGTTACAAACCGAGAGGTTTTCACCTTGTGGTTAGTGCGTTTCGTTGGGTCGAAAATGACTGTGCATCCATTGCTATGGATTGATTTTTGTGGAAGACATCTGAAAACTGCTTACGTTCTTAACAATACGTACGCAAGAATTGGTGTCATTTTCGAACTGGCAGGTCAACTCTGATACATGTTCCCAGTTAAACAAAAACAAGGATGCTACCAACTGAATTTCCAACTGCAATCAACTTGCGTGGGCGCTACTAATGTTTTACTGTGTAAAACTACGATATTTCAATGTTACTAGAGCCTATAAGTTTGATAAATAGAAGGGCAAGTATGCATATCATGTGTACAGATCACTGAAGATCTAATGACTTTTAAAAAATTCGGACCTAAAATGGGGAAAAAGAATGGTTGTTCTGGTCTGCAACTAAACTTTTCTGGACTTCGGCATGAAAGCAAATTGGAGTGACTCACAAAGTTGAATACATTCGATAAGCCTGAGTGCAAGAATCCAATATCTCCTTCCAATGAATGGAGGTCGTGTTTAAGGAGTCCTGAAGCATGCCGCTGTAACGGCCCAAAAATATTTGATACCTCGACAGAAGTTCAAACTTGTATCGTTACTACTAAGGGGAAATGTCCCCTGAGTTGCAACACGATCTGAGCTATGAGGCCGGTGTAATCAAACCTCTTCGACTGTGACAGTTATTTTCCTGGAGCGTAACACCGCCTTATGGTCTCCCCCCAGATTGAACAACCTGGGAAGATCCTCCTGAGAGGAGACTCAGAAGCCTGAGTACAGGTGTTGTTCACTAATCTACGACGTGTTATTGCGTTTCCACGTAGGACACCATTCTTTCTCCCACGGGGCGTAACGCACTGACGCTCCAACGTTCGTTTTTCTGTGTGACTTGACGCTCGTGGCTCAACCACATGGGACACAGCCTATGACGCGCAAATATAAGGATTGAATATACAAGCACCTATCCAGGCACCACTTCCCGGATACGGTTCCTGGAAGTGGTAGCTTTCTTAGAAGCAACAGACAACCTGGAAACCTAAAATTAGTGCAACATAATTTCGAGACATCATTTGTTGTAGTTTTTTGTTGGAAGGTCAGGGCTGAAACATGTTCCATGTTAGAATATTTAAATATTTTGTAATTACCCTGTAAGTATGGATGCACTTGCGTGAAATAAAAAATCGTACTTTGCTCATTGAAGAATCAAACCGTACTTTGGTTTCTCCTGTTGAACGGCTCGAATATGTGTGCTGATGGAAGCTTTGATGATAGTGGGAATATATAGATGATGATTTTAGGACAAAAATTAACTATAAATTGAACAAAGTGACGAACTCTAGTCAAGACATTCTAGCTGTGCGTGAATGTCGACATCAAAATTTGGTTTGTAAATCGTACTGTAATGTTTGGTTTATATTGTAATTTTGAAAGTACCTATGATTGTAATGTGCGAAGGACATCATGCCCTATCATTAGATCGAAAACTGCTCTAAAAGCGAACATTGTAATATGTACCTACGTATAGAATATGCACCTACGCATAGCTTAGGAAGACGACCTTTAATTTCTATTTTTAATTTTACATTACACTGCTGTTAAATTTTCCTTATTATTTTTTAAAGGTATGAACAGAATCATCCATCATTAACTGGTCGTGGATGGTGTTTAGAAGAAACTTTAAAAATATGGGCTGTTGAAGTTTTACTTGTAATGCTTTTGTGTTATGCACGAAATGCTGTAGGTTGTCTGTGTATGTATATTTTATTTTTTGAAAATATGTTAGTACATTACGCAATTTGTTCACTTTTCGTGAGATTTGTTGATTTCAGTGTTAGCTAAGATCCAGTTAGGATATTGATGTTGAAAAAACTTAGTCTTGTTTAAGTACCTACCTACCTATTGATAGAAAACTACCTAATTATGAAGACGATCAATAGGATAAATTGCTGAAATTAACTTCGTGTCGTCCTTTTAAAAATGCTTAATTCGTTTTCCTTGAGTGCTATGGAGGGTTTTATAAAATATTGTTGTTTCTTACTGTTAGTTGTAGGTATACTTCTGAACGAATTTCGTACTGAAAAGCTCAAAACGAATCTTCCATTCCTCTTAGGCTACTTGTGATCTACGTAAAGCTTTCTAGAATAATGAGTACTATTTTGATTACCTTTTAAAAGATCAGCATTACTTAATGAACGTTATCTCCCTTTCAATAAAGTACTTAATGAAAAAATGTTTTTAGTGTTATAAAATTCTTGAAGTAAAGTGTAACTAGGATACCCAGTTTGAGTCAATGAAGCTTGAAGGCTTACATTGATTTCAAAGGTGCTTTGCATCATTCTAAACTACGTTTTTAAAGTGGCTACTTCCTTTATATATAGAATTCTGGTTGGAGTTGGAAGTAGGATCACAGAGAAAGAAAAATGATGCTCAATAGCTTTGTTTTCTTTTAATAAGATTTCGATATTGAGGCATGACCACCTGTACCACGTGTCTCTCACTACTTCACTAGTAACATCATTAACGAACGGTTTTGCTCAATCGGTATTATTAGAGTAAATCATTGTTAAAATAACAACCATATCAAAATTCGCACCAGTGGGATCAAGCCATATTCAAACGGTAGTGAACGAACGAAGCTTGTTCAGCACCAATTTTCCTACTCATTTTTCTCCTTACATTTCACATGCGTGTTCGTAGTTTAATTCATTGTCAATTCATTGTGATAATTTTTATCAAGTTATATTTCTTGAATTTCGTTACTATCTGCTAACTTTTTTGATGTTTGAGTTATGCTATTCAAGTATTATTGATTCATTTCTTAATTCGATTGATGAGTTGTTAATTTATATTTCAGCGAAATATAATTTGTTGAGCAATTAATTGTCTTATGTTTTCAAATACGATACCTGTTCAATTATCACTTGTAAGTGTAAGGTAAGTATATAAAATTGCAGTACTCGCATAAATATTTATTGATTTTTATTGTATAATACTTATGCATGTTTTGATTCAAATGGGTAGATAGGTACTTATGCATGAGCTCTCTTCCCTTCGACAGGGACCACCAAATTACAATTAGCATACACTTGCTTTAGTCGTGGGTTCCCGCTCTCCGAAAACGACAGAAACAAGTGTTAGCAAATATGACATGAAATTAGCGCGGAGTATTGATTTCCACGTACAACCATTCCGTTGCTAGGGAAGTGTAACTCCTTTAGTTATCGTTCCACGATAATCGTTCGTCACTTGTTGGAAACCTCTCAATTTATCACAAAATGTCATGATTCCTAAGCCGCTGTAGTGTCAAAGGAAGTTGATTTATAGCGCCAAGTTACTAACTAATAATGCTTCGTAAACATAATGGCAATTTATGTCTTGTTTTGCTCCCTGAAATAATCATTTTAGTTCCTGATGATGTAATAATATTATGATGTAATATTATTTAATAATACAAAGTGATGTAATAATAGTATGGCTAAAGTATGTGCATGTTTTCATTAATTTAAGCCGACGGTAAGTAACTAGCAACCGGAGAGTCAAGGGGGCCGGAGCCCCCCTTGCGAGGCCCGAAGCGACGAGTTTTTCTGAAGACGAAAACAATCCTTCAGTAAGATGTACCGTATCAAATCGGTAATAAAATTTCAGAGAGAATAGATTATTGCTTGTTTGTATTGGGCAAGTAAGTGCCTCAACTAGTGGCTGATTCCACCATGATAGTACCCAGGGATACTACTTTACATTAAAGACTAACTTTACTCCTTCTCTTGTAAGAAGTTGCTTCTATCCCATGGGCTTCGCTAGGGGGCAGAAGAATGAAATTGTCGTGTCGGGCCACTTATCCTAACATTTACTTTATGAGGGCCTTATGGTTTTTAGTCTATAATTGAGGTTTTATTTTTCTCCAATATAAGCAACTGCGTCTCAGTCTTAAGGATCTGTTTCATACCAATCCGATCAAGTCGGAATGCAGTTGAACCTCACAATAGCGAAATCTTGCGGGAATCGAAAAAAGTTCGCTATCGGGAGGTAGGTAGGAGTAGACAATGGGGAAGGCCAGATTCGAATCACGATCGCAGCGAACCTGGCGGTATGTCTAACTAATCTGAATCTTTACTAAGTGATTGACTAGTTGATGTCATGTAATTTTGAGATGCGAGCTTACTAGCATCCAGTCCACCAAACTATACACATCAACTAATCTATGTTGGACCGAACCCACCTCCATACCACCAGGTATGCTGCGATCGCGATTCGAATCCTGCCTACCCCCATTGTCTTATGGTAGGTAGGTAGGTAATCACAATAGGTATCAATGAAATCTCTCAATTGTGGAAACCATTTGCTATTTAGAGTTTTTTTCTCAAGTTAAAAAAAGGATTAAAAATTCATTAGGAAACACAAATTTAGATCAGTTCCAAAGGTCAAAAAGAGAGAAAGATACCCCCCCCCCCCCGCCCTCTGTACAGTGTTTCGACTAATGTGTTTCCGGTGGAAAAAATTCGAAATAAGTTTTCAAAAAAACGTCTTCAGCATCCAGGGTGGTAGGTAATGGTTTCCAATCGATGGTATTTACTTGAAATAACCCTCCCTGGGTAATTCTATGCCAAGATTTGAAACGCACCAAATAGAAAACTACTGTGCTGAACGTCTAAGGACATTATTCCTCAGAATCTAATATTTAATTTTTCCCCGTCTTCTGATCATCTTGACTTGAACTGGGTTGTTTTTCCTGAATGTTTCAAGAAATTATAATCTCAAATTTTGAACAATCATTTTCAATTTCTATCTCTTATCAGAAACGAACTAAATCACTCGCGACGAAGTTGTGGAAACCCATTTAAAAACGGAAGTTAGTGAAAAACGTTGTCCATTTCCACGAAAAATCAAGAGTTACACTGTTAAATCGATTTCGACGGTTAGGCCATCATCAGTAACAAACAACGTCGTCTACATCCCCAAAAAATAAAGAGTTACACTGTTAAATCGATTTCGACGGTTAGGCCATCATCAGTAACAAACAAGTTATTGTTTGTTACTGATGATGGCCTAACCGTCGAAATCGATTTAACAGTGTAACTCTTGATTTTTCGTGGAAATAGACAACGTTTTTCACTAACTTCCGTTTCTTATCAGAAATTGGATACCTACTGAAAACCAGTGGTACAAAGTTGTCAGTTTCAAAATGTATGAGTACCAGTTCGTCAAGTTTCGAAACTAGAAGCATTCTTTACACAATTTAATGCTGAATTTGAGTTTTTAACCCGTTTATTCCGAAAACCTCTGCAATTATTGATTTTCTCCAATTTTCGGAAGGAATATGCATAATTTCAAGCAGTGAGGTTTTATTTAAAAATGGCTGTGAAACATGAAAGCTGAGTAAAGAACGCTCTTTATACCTTCCTAGTTTGTGAATATAACTTGATATTAAATATTTTGTGGGTTTTAATGAAATCAATACAAAATAACCATCCATTCAACCAAAATAACCTTGTTATTATTTTTAGATAACTTCATCAATGAAACGATTAGGCCTCAAAATGATTTTTTTCTCTATTTATCTTATTTTAATTAGTTTCCGCTATTAGATAGGGTAATAGAACCGCAAGTTGCATTTTTTTCTACCAAAACCCCCGGGATCGAAAAACTGTGCAGTGGAATCTGTGGGCACTGCCAGAATCTGTGGCAAAAAAAAAAAAAAAAAAAAAAAAAAAACTGCCAAGGAAATGGCACATGAGCTTCCTCGTGACCTTCACAGTAACTAAGCTGTGACCGTAACAAAAACATCACTTTCGCGCATGCGCCTAGCGTACCGCTGCTGATGATCGCAAAGAATGTGATACGGGACCTCAAGAAACCTTGCCCGCATCATCCCTGAAAATCTGATCGAAATCCGTTCACAATTTTCTGAGTTATGACCGAAACAAGAAAATTTTGTTTGCGCCTGCGCAGAGGCTACCGTTGATTCGATCATGACGGAACTAATAGGGGACCATGTAGAGCTATACCCGCACGATCCCTAAAAATTTGAAGAAAATCGCATCAAAATTGTGGAAATTACGGCTGTTGCAAGGACCGTAACAAGAATATTTTGTTCACGCATGCGCAGAGCGTACCGCTAATGCAATTATGATGATTGTCTTATGGGACCTCAAGGGACCTTACCCACATCATCCCTGAAAACCTGACCGAAATCCGTTATGACCGTCACAAGGAATTCACGTTAGCGCCTGCGCAGAAGCTACCGTTGATTCGATCATGATGAAGTTGATAGGGGACCATCTACAGCTTAACCCGCACGATCCCTGAAAACACTGAACCAAATTCGTTCAGGAGGCTCTGAAACGCAAAATGCAAGTGGAAATTTTGATTATGGAGCAAAAAAATTTTTTTCATTTTGAAAGTGAAAACCAAGCTTCCGCTGCCTTGCAGTCTCGGAAGCAAAAATTATATACATTATGTATATAGCAATAAATTAGAGGCACAACTTTTTTTTTTGAAATTGGGTATAACAGAATTTTGGATACTATACTAGGTACGTTGGATGTATTTATTAATCAAATGAATATTTGCAATTGAGCAACAGGATTTGTTTTTACCTATAATAGCCTAATAATGAACTGCACTGTGTTGCAGGCGCTTTTCTTTTGTATTATCTCTTGTTTTCCCATTCCCAGATCGGATAATGTTTGTTGGGAGGGGGATTGAGTTGGAATTGGGGGGGGGGATAATGAAATCTTGCCTCGGGCGCCAACAAAGCACGCGACGGCCCTGGGAGGGGTGCTTTGACGCCACCAGTGTGCGAAACTTTGAAAAATCATGTAAAGGAACTACTCATTGCAGCAAAGTGCGAGTGGTGTCAAACCTCTTAGAATGGAATCTGTTTTCATTTAAAAATATAAAATTACTACTTGGGTTACGCTCATTTTCGGGAGGCTTTGAAAAATGGCCCCAAAGAGGTTGCTCATAAATATTTTTGCGAATTGAGTGGTTCAGCTCCATACTAGATTCATAGTTTTTGGTCCGTTAGTACTCCAAAATAGGTACTTACTACTTAGTAGGTTGGTTCCTACCTACTCTCATTCATTCGTAGGTAGGTAAAGTAATGAGGTAAAGAAAGGACAAATCATTGTTTCATCATTTTCCCATGTAATTGCATATTATATTTTCCTGCCTTTTATTGGTTGTTTAATTATCCCTGCAAAAACATAAAGGTGACAATTAGTAAACACGAGCCTTCTTTTAAACAGTTGGTACCTAATTCTTTTCAAGTTCTTAGGTACGAGTAGGTACTACTTACACAAATGCGAGGCGCGTTTAACATACTGAGGAGGGTCTCCCACACGTATAAATAAGTGCGTGAATTGATGTTTTTCCTCAATTCGTTCCAATATAAAATCCACCGAACTCAGTCCATCTCTTTGGTACCTCAATGTTGGTGATTTCAAAAGATGACGTCTCATGTTCTCATTAAGGAATGGCTTCTGTCTGGAATGCGGGACGGTCGAGTATCTCCCCAATTCTTCTGGCGGTCGCATTGTGTGCTCTAGGATTTTGGCCACTCTGCAATTTAGATCCATTAACAATATACGTACTTGATAGATCCGAACTATAGATTGGCTTTCTTACCTGTGTAGATCTGTAATTAATTCACAATACACTCACGATCAATTATTAGTAATTACTTACTATTATTAATACTAAGAAAAGTTATTTTCAATCTCAGATCGAACTATTCTAAACCTATATCGATTACGGATTGACAATACATTTTAAAAACTTTGCAATTACTATACTAGAGTTCATTATTTTCAAACTAGATACATTTCTTCGTAGATCACTGTTATTCGCGGTTCATAATTACTACTAACCAATAAATGATTGTTAGGTGACCAAAAGTACCTCTAGTATTTTGTTAATTTACTCAGAAATTTTCCCAACTGCAGCTCTCCAACTTTGTTCTTAAATTTATTTCCAAACTTGTTCTTAAATTTATTTCTTCAGCAATAGTCAGGAATGGATTGTAGTAGATGGCAAAAAACGTTGAGTGCATTGACTTCTCCATAATTTTTTATTGAATCATATGCGATATGTGCATCACTATGTAGAATTGATACTAATAAACGCTACTCCCACTAGCTAGCCTCTCATAAATCATAGTGCCTACAAAGTTCAGTGTTCATAAACTCACAAAAAAATGGTAACACGTCTGGGATGAGAGGTCTGACAACATGGGGAAAAGTTTGTTTAGCGTTGACAATTTATTTCCTCCACTATTTCCTTGCTTCTGTCTATCCTCAGCTGGCGTGTCACTTGCAAGTTTCTTTAGGTTTTTTTTCTTTTTGTCCAACCGCATATCTTGGGGATGTTATCCAACAGTATTGATGAAATTCATATGTAGGTAAAAACCTGCTCTCTTCTCCGCAATTACTCATTGCAATTACTATGCAATAGTACTGCAAATGTAACAGATTTGTCGCTAATTTTGGATGTGTCGCCATTATCTTAATGTTGAGTTTTGTTCAATTTCTTTTTTGGGACTTATCAGGGGACATTTTCTCCTATTGAGCTAGGTATACGAGAAATGTGGGCTCATGCTATCCCTTATTGACATCGTTTGATGATGCTGTACCTTAATCCAACTTTCTATTTCATTAGAAATATATAATTTCAATTTTCTACCTTATTCCCATATCATCGTCTTCTCCTCCCCATCCCCAGTACACATTGGAGTATCCATTCACTGCGATAAACTGTTCAGTTCTTATAGCAAATACACCTCCGACTAGTTCTGGGTAAGGTAGTCTGGAAAAATGAAATAAAAAATAATAATGAATCAACAAAATAATGAATATCCAAGGTATCTGAACTATAGTCATAACAATTATTATTAACTCTATACTTTGTTTGTCTCTGTCTATCTGTGGTAAATCCCCGAAACTATAACAAGTTTCAGTCCAATTCCAATTAAATTTTCAAGGATTGTGTGGGTTAACTCCTAGTCGGTCCCCTATAATTTTCATTGCCGTCGCATAAGTAGTCTGTGCACATGCGCAAACGTTAATTTCCTATAAAGTAGATTTTTTATCATCTATTAGTCCGATTTTGTTCAAACTCGGGGAGTAGACGGGTATATGTTCGAAAATTCCCTATGAAATATATTGCGATTGAAGAAGTAAGAACTATAGCGCATGCGCAAAACTAAAATTGATCGACAAAGACGAAACTCCGAGATTAATGGACCGATTTTTATGAAATTTTCAGGGATTGTGCGGTTTAGCTCCTAGAGGGTCTCCCATAAATTTCATTGATACTTCATTGCCGTTGGATTAAAGCAGTCTTCCTGTTGCTTGTTGATTCCATATAACGTCGATGTCTTACCATTGGTTGGTCCGATTTCGTTCAAACTCGAGAGGTTGTTGGGCCCAGGGTGATGATTCTTTTGCTACAATCATGCTATATGACTGGAACTTTTTCCACAGAGGGGGTCAGCCACGAAAAGTGCAAAACCCCGGATCTTCTCGTACAACCGATCTGTTGCTAGCGAAGTCTAACTCCGTTAGTTTTCATTCCAATAAAACCGTTCTAAGGTCCCCTCTCCACTTAGCGAATATGGTAACGGAAAAGACACAGCTGAGCACTTTTTAGGCAAATATTACTAATTTTGGGGATCCAGGCAAGAGACTATGCGACATCATATAATCGAAAGGGTTCCCTCAGAGATAGATTGGAAAAAGATACAAAGATAAATTGTTGAGTTTAACAACAAATTTAGAGAAATAGAGTAACCGTAGTATCCACGATTAATAAAGGACACATTCTGGGGAAATATAAGTCACTAGGCATGAGATTTCTTTCTATGGAAGCCCCATGTAGTCAGTCAGTCACTCTGTTCACATAATGACTACAGACATTATAAACCGACAGATCAACTGAACATGTGTGTACCCTTTATGAAATAGGTATTGTAAATATGAAACCTAATTAATATTCCCAAAACAAGTACAAATAGTGATCTCACTTATAATCTAATTGATCCACGGCGTTACTCATGTGCCTAGGGAACTCGGGGCAGGTGTACATGTTTCGATCATCTTCTGGCAAAAGATCAGTGTCATGGAATATGAAGCAGTGGTACGTGACCCCATGAGCTGGCCTGCTTAGTGCTGTCAAGAAACCGGCGTTCATAAGGATGCCTTTGTTGAATGTTCGGTTACTTACCTGTTTAATGGAAGTAACTAAAAACAACAGTAGTAATTTGTGGTGCAAATATTTAGTTTACCTAAATATGAAATATTTTTTAGCTTGGGATCTTTGATGCAAAAATACAGTTTTATAAGGAAAGGGAAAAGGAGTGGTTGAGTTATTGGGTGTTGTGGTCATCTTCGTGAATACTCAATTACCTATCGCAAGTTGAGACTATATTTTAATACTAAATGATTTGTGTTTTTTTTCGGACCGACGAAAAAGAGGGATTTTTCTGATTCTGTTGTATGGGAATAAGATTTGACATTTTTAGAAAACTGAAAGATCAGTATAGGAGCATGACCAGGGCTCATTTTTACCTAGTGGGTTCGGGTTTGAATTATTATTACCTACCCCTCCGCCTAAATTTGTTGGTTTTCTTATTAAGATACCCTTTGAGATACAACTTAACAAATTGGGAGGGGGGGAGGGGGTCGTCCACCTGCAATGCCCCTTTTGAAGCTTTTTGAGAGGTGACATGAGCGGTTTTTCCGCACCCCAAAACTATTTTTCAAAATCTCAGATGGGGCATCCGAGGTGTTAACCTTCAAGTTGCGTGTCTATTTTTAGGTTCTATGAATTATCTGCGGCATAATTCAATAATAATTGAGTGTTACGCCGAATACCTGGGGGGGGGGGGGGGGGGGGGGGGGGTCAGATGAGAGAAAGTCTGGCGTTATACTCAATCCTGGTCCGTGCTTCTTGTCATTCAACTTCTCAGTCAATACGATTATAGAAATTTTTTGGTCTCTGGTGTTTTATTGCATAATAGAGATATTGGTTTATTAGTTAGTACAGGTCGTAAATGAGTTTGATAATGGATGAGAAAATTTCTGAGCAAATAAAGGGATGAAAATGAGAGTTGGAAGAAGAGGGACAGCATGGAAGAAGACTACCAAATATTTATCGAGATACAGACGTCTGACGAAAAACCTATATACGTGGAAAAGCTTCTGAGTAAACAGGTGGTTTCAGGTGGTGAAGACAACAACGTAAGTTAGCACATGGTGATTTTTTTAAACGAAATCTAACAGATTTTATTTATATTACAGATTTATTTATTTAACAGATTTCTATATGAAGAACTTCAAAATGTTAATTGACTGAATTCCGACAGGAGCTAGTGTGATTTTTGTCCAAGGAAGAAGAAGCAGTGTACTTTGAGGATGTGCAATACTTCGGTGGGTATCATTTTGTTGAATGTAGCATATACTATATATGTAAGTCAAGGATTCGATCTTGGAATGATTTCAAACGGATTTGTATTCGGTTTTTTCTCATGCTTGAGATATTCCACATCCCCTGGATTAATTCGAATAGGTCGTCCTTATAATATACTTACGAAGTCTTGATTATATGAATAGCTTTATAGGGACGTCCAAAAAAAAAAAAAAAAAAAAAAAAAAAAAAAAAAAAAAAAAAAAAAAAAAAAAAAAAAAAAAAAAAAAAGTACAAACTGTCTAGGTACGCGGACAAAATCACTCCGAGTGGACGCTCAGGTGGAAATGAATTATTCAAAGTCTCAAGATTTCTATGACTGCCTCGTCTCAGAAAGCTGCTTAGAAAGCAAATGCGCTGCCAGATGGATAACCCCTGAGATTGGTCTTAAACTTTCTTTAAGATTATCTCAGGTGGACACTTTACTAAGCCTACTACTTAAGAGTAGGCTGAGCTTCAGCTGATTTTGGTCGATCCTACTGATTTTTTCTTTCAAACTGTCCGCGCGTTAGTTCCTCATATTTATGTTAGCGAAAATGGAAACATGTTAGTGAATGACATTTTCTAAATTTAATGTACAGACCAGTGATCTGCTCAGCAATACGCAATAAAACCAACCTTTTCCCAATAATTTGCCTCGTTTTCATCATAATTCCTATTCTTAGCTGTTTACAATCACTTACTTGTTCAACTACAAATATTTTGTAATTAATTTTCTGTCTTTGCAATATTGGTGGCAGGTGCTGCAAAAGCAAAGTGAGCTGAAAAAATCGGTTTCTGTAAGGTATTATAATTGCAACCGAGTGCCTCGATGTACATTCCTCAGGACTCCACGTACCGGCGTATAGTTCGGGTTGGTAGTTTTCCCGTAGTACCATCATCCTCCTACTCTGGTACCTTATCCAGGTCTTCACTGACGGCAGCTTTCCTCCTACCAACACGAGTAGGTATACAAGAACAGGGTAGGTATTAAATAGTTGAGAAAAAGAACAAGCAGTGTTCCATAACTACCGTGAAAAGTGACCATGAAAGTGTGCGCCAATTTTTGTATGAAACAGTGATTTTTAATAACTTTCTCCTCATTTTCAAATCCAATTCGAAAATTTGAGAAGGATTGAAATCCTTGTACGAGTACATGCTCTATCATTACTAGATTTATATGAAACTAGCCTAGTTTTCTCGTTCGCTTCGCTCACTCGTTATGGCTGTATAGATGCGATGATCTTTTACTGTTGAGTGGGACATGTAGAATGATTGGAAACGGTAGATCACTAAGGGTGGATAAATCGGATGATTTGAAATGTGTAGGGGGTGTTCTCGCACCGCTCGCTCGGTGTGGGTTTTCTTCCTCGCTTCGCTTGCTCAGTGTGTGATGTATAGATGCGATGGGATGTAGTACATCCCGAGTCCGCAGGAAAAAACCCGTTGAATCCAACATGTGTAGGGGATGTTGCTCGCTTCGATCGCTCGGGGTGGGGTTTCTCGCTCGTTTGGTGTGGGGTGTATAGATACGATGGGATATATCCCCATACCATCGAGACCTACAGCTCATGATTCGGGTGGGGGTGGAAAATGTGAAAATTACTTAGAATCCCTTTCCACTTACACTCCATCCTCCATTCACCTCCTTCCATCATGAAATTTCAAACTTCTGATACATAGTCCAAATCTAGACCAAATTCAAAGGTGAACAAAAAAAGAATCACAAAATCGGACGAGAATAGTTGAAACATCATGATTTATCAGTATTACCCCTCCATTCACCCCCTTCCATCATAAAATTTGAAACTCCTGTTACATTTTCCAAAACTAGACCAAATTCAAAATCCACCGTTTTCCAACATTCCAACTTTTAGGTAGGTACCTATCCAATCATTTCAACCTTATTAAGGCCAGAGTCAAGAGCTTCGTTCTCAGTGCGCGTTCTAACAGTTCTCGAACTCATGAGAACTGGGACGGGGAGTCCCGGGGAGTTCCGGAACTTGTGGAACCGCGTTCTGCACTGCGAACGATTTCAGAACTTGGAAGTGGAATAATCTGTGTTGTTTGTAACCTCACTCAACTCGTGTTACCTTCAAGTACATATTTTAGCGAATTATCGTAGAAAATTAAGCTATTGCAATGGGTCCAAAAATGTTTGAAAATTTTTTTCATTGAAATCCGTTTTGAGACATTCTGAAACGAATCCTAGTGTTTAACGCGTTTTCATATATGTATACACGCATGTGTCATTCCAGAAGATAACTATCCTTAGGATTGAGATAAAAATCCCTTTACTACTTACATTTCATTATTATTTGCTGAAAATCGATAAAAGCTCCCCAAAAAAGCTGAAATTTCCAAATCTTTTTTGAGTCGCAGATTATTATTTAGAACGAATTTTGTTGCCATAATGTTGGTTATTACGATTTCAAAGTGTTCTAATTTCAAAACTATGTAGGTACCTAACGTAATATAGGTACTAAGATAATTTACGAGATTCGCTCGTACGATCATGCTGCATGACTGGAACTTTTTTTTGACATACCTTGCCATAAGGACCGAAGTGGTGATGGTAGAGGGTGCTGGCCTGAAAACGGTGGGCTAACTCTTCCGCGAGCCCACGGCTTATTCTAAAGTGGTAAACGAACTCTTCGTCGTCAAACCTTGGCACGATTTTCTCAAAAAAATTTGAGTTTCTTGGATGTAGACGAGATCCAACTATAACTTCGATCTCGTCCTCATCGTCTACAAACCACGGAACACCATAGTCGAAATTATCGCTATCTGTACTTGACGAGCTAGTTGACATTTTGAATTATAGAATAGTTTGGTAACGTATAGAGACTGAAAGAGAATGAAATGAAAGAAAGAGAATGAAGCTGAAATTGTTATGATCGATGAAGCAAAATAAAACGAGCGAAATAAAACGATATAAGGTTGTTTAATGAATAAAGTCGATGAAGACGAAAGTTGTTTATTCCACGAGATCCGAAAAATAGTGAAGTGCGCATGCGTTAACTACGTCCTTGCGTTCGAGTTCTCACAGTTCCGAAAAAAAACGGGAACTGTCAGAACCGTTCGGAACTGGGTTCCGAAGATACTGCGAACGCAGAACTCGGCGTTCTTGGCGTTCCGGAACTGGGCGTTCTGGCACTGCGAACGACAAAACTCTACTGCGCTTGCCCAGAACCGTTCCGAACTCCCAGAACGCGCACTGAGAACGAAGCTAAGGCAACACCATCCACGAACCCGAAGAGGTCTGTCGCCATCAGACCTCTGCCACTTTTTCCCCCACCCCTTAACGCATACGATCATTGTCATTTGCATTGTTTGCCTGATGATGGCAAATCCTATGCGAGACCCTATATAAAATAAGTGAATTTTCGTTTTTCTCTTCTGCGGATCAAAGGACTGTTGCTACTGGTCGGAAGCATATGTATCTACCGAATACCGTATTAATCAGGAGTCATAGAAGAGAGCATCATGGTCTGTGACATGTAAACCTATCAAACAATGCCTCCAAATGGCCCTCAGCTTGAATGAATGAATGACGCTTTATTTAAAAAATCTGTACAAAAATAGGGCCTTAAGGCCCTCTCTACCTTTCTGACAGAAAAACGCTGCAAATTATTTCACAAAGGTTCATTATTTTTTCAATTGAGTATGATCGTAGTTTTAGTTGGCTTGCGTACGTCATAAGGCCCGTCCAGACTCTTCGGCGTGTCCTATTTCGAGTTGCCACAACCTATACTTCTATAATTATATACGCATGTTTGTATTTCTCGATTTGAGCTCCTATCTATCCAAATAGTTATTGCCTTAATAATATCATTATCTAACCACGTACGAAAAGTCGAGAGGATATGTTATTAAATATGAGTAGGAAAAGCTTTGGTATTAACACACAAATATGACCTGGAAAAAAACATATTCATGCCTCGAAGGAACGCCGTACCCACCACAAGGTCCCGCGGCGCCGGCGCCTCCTCTCACTCCACCGCCCGCTCACCCCCCCTCACCACCCACCGTGACCCCCTGCCAAGCGTGCCAGGCGTGCGTGCGTGCGTAAGTCTAGCAAAGCCTTGAAATGACACTTTTCGCTCGTTTTTTGCCCATAGCATCTATGCGAGTAAAGCGATCGGGATGGTTAAACGTTAGGACCAACTAGACCCCAAATGGAGTCTATGTGCGAAAGGACGGGTTTTTTAAGTCAATTCTTAGGCCTTTTATGGCCCGGACGGCGGACGGCGAACGGCGGACGGCGAACGGCGGACGGACATTTCAAATTTGGATTCTACGCACCTTGAAACGTAAAGTGAGAAAGTTTGAGGGGGGCTTATAAAAGTTTTTTGCTATACGATCACATAGGCTTATTATTGGAAATAATAAACCAAAAGTAATAACACATATCATTCCCAAACTTAAATCAGACTTCATACTGCAATTATATTAATTAAATAAAAGAGTGTGCTCTGGTGTGGAAAACAATAATTTTTCTTCTTCTTTTTTGATTTTCGAGTGGTATATGACAACATACGAATCTTTGGAAATATGATTCACTTAAAATGCTAGAGAAAACATTATAATGTTAGAGAATAATAGTAATATTATTATTCAACGTACAAAGCCAGTAATAAATCTTTATATTCCTTTTTAAAAGTAGTCACAGATTTATCTAAGTTGAATAAGCATGGATAATCATTATGGATTTTGATCGCCTGAATAAGGAATGAACTACCATACTTGGATGTCCTATGCAAAGGAATTTGCAATTGACTCATTGCACCACGAGTATTTAAAGAGTGTACACCACCCATAAATTGAAAATAATCAGATAAATATTTAGGTGTACCTGTCTTCAAAATCTTAAACATTAGTAATCCTATTCTGTACATCCTCCACTCTCTTATTTTTAACCAGCCCAACTTAACAAAGTATGGCGTGACATGATCGGACATAGGAAAGCGATATATGAAGCGCATACATGCATTCTGGGCTCTCTGCAAATCAAGGTACAATTCGGAGGACATATCCTGGTAAACTAACGCTGCATAGTCCAAAATAGGAAATAACAATGCCTGAACTAATCTCATTCTTACATCCTGAGGTAAATGATGAGCTACCCTTCCTAACAGGTACAGTCCCCTATAAACTTTATTACAGACGGCTGCAACTTGCTCCTTTCACTTCAACGGACTATCCATTATCAGGCCAAGATTCCTAAAACTATCTAAATTATACTGTAAAGGAACTGATGCAATTCTCACTGACGGCAATACACTCAAATCTATTTTTTGTAACAAGACTGCAAAACCCAATATCATTACGTAACATTTCGATGGGTTTATGCGTAGCAGGTGCTTACCACTCCAAGAAACTAACCGATCTAAATCCTGATTCAATTTTGAAATACCATTTGCCAAATCATTGATCTCAACCTGCACATGAATTTGTAAATCATCAGCCTAAAGCTGATACTTACATTGTTCACAATTAACAGATATCCTATTAATATAAATCAGGAAAAGCATAGCCGAGAGAACGGACCCCTGTGGCACTCCCTCATCAACTCTACACCAGGACGTGTCATTTCTGTCATGGGTTCTTATTTTTGTTGCCTATCTATAGGAGAGATCGAAACCAACGAACCATTCCATCAGATACATTAATTTATCTCAAAATAGACTGAAACAGTTCATGATTGAGAGAGTTGAACGCGCAAGCATAATCAATTAGACACAATACAGTCATTTTCCTTTGAGCCATTCCTCGTCTTATGTCATTCGATACTCTAACTAAAGCCGATTCAGTGCTATACCCGGTTATGAAACTCGCTTGATACATATCAAGAATTTTCGAATCATAAACAAATGCTGAAAACTGTTCATATACACACAGATCTAAAAGTTTAGCGGGTACACATAAATTGTTTATAGGCCTAAAATCACTAAAACTGGATGGATTTTCCACTTTATTTAATGGTAACACTAAAGACTTTTTCCACAAAGCGGGGTACATACCTTTTTTCACGGAACATGTAAATATATGGCTAAGAACAGGACAAACAATTTCAGATATTATCTTCAAAAAACCTACAGGAATTCCATCGTGTCCGCATGCACGGGATGTAATCTTGTTAAGCGCTTTACGAACAGATTCCGATTCAATGGTATTAATAACAAAAGAATAAGCATCGGCGTTTCTCAAGCTATGATAAAAATCCAATACCTCACTACCGACAGCCAAATCAGTGGGCTCGCAAAAACTATAGTTCAGTGCATCAAGCTCAAAATTTTGTAAACTGGCCATAGAAAATTTATTATTTGCTATCCCTTGAGTACGAACTATTCTCCAGTATTCACTTGCTTGGAGTTGTTGAGAAAACAAAGACCGGAAGTGCTGTCGCTTAGCATTTCGTAAAATTTGCTTAGTTCTATTTCTAATCTTTTTAAAATTTGACCAATCCTCATCAGTTCTTGACTTCAAATATTTCTTGTAAGCTTTGTTTCGTTGTGAAAACATTGTTTATCCATGGTGCTAGTGGCCAAGTTACTTTAATTTTCCGTAAAGGCATATGCTCATTAAGTAATTTATCAATCTCATGATTGAAAAAATCAACATTTTCTTCATCATGAACACTATCCCAATTAAAGAGATAACTCCTTTGATTAGTGTTTTGGTATCAATATGTTTACTGCTACGAATATAAATTTGCGTTTTCTGACACTTTTTAATATTTGATTGCTCGCAACAGTAAGTCAGTTCATGCCTGGACATACCACTTACAGGAAACTGCCCAAATTTCGATACCAACAATGAATTGTTGATTAGGATGTGATCAATTTGGGTATGTGCTGGTGGAAAAATAGAGTGGTGAGTAGCATTTAACGGTAGAAGAGTCAAGTTATGAGATTTGATACAACCAGAGAAATTGGCGGGAAGAGATTGGGAATAGAGAGCAAGCAAGTCCATTTATAACATTTGCTTTTGATTACGGATAGTGTGTAACGCACAACAGATAAGGAAATGCTTTCAGGTTTGAATGGATATAATATTGGTTGATTTGGTTTCTTCGTGCTGTGCTACGGTTTCGTACCTAACTCTTGGAAACTGGTAATGATAATTTGGTGTATTAATTCCATAGTATCTATTAGAAAAATGGTAACTATTGAAGGCCGGAAAGTACGGCTAGTAGTTTCAGAAAGTTACTAACCATGAACAGCTGAGCACCTAAACCGGGGAACTTATTCTTACTTTTCGGAAGAAGTATTTGGTCCTTCAATATTTGTAAAATCGTACTTCTAATGTTCGTTGCTCAAATTGATCTATTTTATGTACCAAATTGTTTTTTAAAAACCTGCTAATTTTTATAAAATATAATAAAACCAACTAACGTAGAACACGTTTTCACGGAGACCTTCTATATAACCGAAAGTTGTCATCTGACAACGACACATAAAACGTCAGGAAATAATAAAACGTAACTACGATACAAAACAATGTCACTTAACAGCAATATACAAAAAGGCTAGTGTTATTGCCTTGTGATCTCCGTCGCTAATTTCTTTGCTATTCAACCTATGCAGCTAAAATTTGAATTGGAGGTGAAAGACGTATTATACCCTCATAATTTTTCTTGGCCGATTTAAAGTGAGGTTTGACTATTTAAATGAGTAACTTTGTTACCTATAAAGAAATAAAGGAGCGTACGAAATGAATATAGGTACTAACGTAAATTCGGAGGCTGCAGAGGGCAGTCGGGCTTTATCGTAGGGCAAAGGCGGTCATGAGTCATATAATTCATGCCTTCAGTTTCTTCTTCAATTATCTGCACAATTCGTCGGAAATTGATGTTGTTTCTTAGTGTTTTCTGATAGGCATCGAATAGTCTCATTTCAACTTCAATATTTGTAGTAGTACCTGGAATCTACCAAGTGAGTTTGACGCATAAGTTTCTTAGTTGTATCATAATATTTGTTAAGAAGGGGAGTCTTGTAAAATATCGACATTGCAAACTGTCGACAACCCCGAAAAACGGCGGCTTTACATTTACCTAAATAACGGGAATGAACCTCATATTGCTAATATTGTTGACAAACGAGCAAGGCAGAACAATTCCTGACATATAGGCACTTTGCAGTCAAAAGTTCCTCTCAACAGTTTTTCAGAAAACGCTCATTTTTCGACTTTCTTGTCTATTATTTTCAATAATGAACTTTTGTAATCGACCAAGAATAAACAGTTTAACCCCGAAAAAAGCTTATAGTGAAATTTTCAAATGTGGATGATGTTCATTTGGTACTGAAAAACACTGCGAATCTGAGATGAACAGAATATTGGGGGAATAAAGACTATTCAGCAGGCACACGAGCTATGAGGCATAAGTGATGATGAAAAGGAAAGAAATTTTGGGTATTAACAATGCGCTTCGGGTGCAAGTTCGTGGAAACGTCATGCTAATTGTAGTATACACCCGGACCCGTGGAAACTTCATCCTTATCTGGCCTGGGGGGAGTCCCCCCTCACCAGCCCAGCACCTATATGAAGAGCCAAGAGGGCCATCAAATACACCATTCTCATCTTAGACGTCTTGGAGTTATTATTCCAGATATCCTGCATCCCATACGAAGCAATCATTATACTTATTATACGAAGCAATCAACGAGTTTCGCTTCGATTGGATGGAGGGAAAAGGTTTAACGTTCCAGGGTATGGATGCTACAAGTAAATTGTTACAAATATGTGGATGACTAGTCAGCAGTATAGTATACAGCAGCCAACTGGTCACAGTACCACAAATCAGCCTCAAACGCCAATATGACACCAGGATTTATGTTTGGAAGAACTGAAAAGTTGAGGGAGCAGCTTGGTATTCTGTTTTATAAGGTATCTATGCGGAAAAAAAACTTTTTTGGGAGCAAATCCATATATAATATATATATATATATATATATATATATATATATTAAATACAAAGTATAATTATGTTGAGTATTTGTTACCTATATGATAATAAAATCATTGGGAGTCAGATAGTTGAAAGTACTTTTTGGAAAATAATCTAAGCAAATAGTACATGAATAAGGAGGAAGTGAATTCTACACGATCGTCAAGGGATGTTTATTTGGATGATTAAGGAAGAAATTTAACAAAATTAACGCGCGGTCTGGATATTATTAAAATAAATTTCTGATTGATAGATGCTATTGAGGATAATGTGGCGTAAATGAGAGTCAGAGGTACGTAAGTAGGTCTTGGATCTGCGATCTGTTTTTTGAGAGGATATTGGACCGATTGGTAGGTAGATTTAGAGGCTGTACCTTAAAACCTGTGAATACCCTGTGAAAAAGTGGTGTTATTTTCAAGATTGTTTGTTGTAGTTAAATTTTATTAGGTAATTTAATTTAGTGCTTATTTGTATGTTCTTACATTAAGTACATAAATAAACGTTGTAAAATCATGAGCTGGTAGTGACATTTTTGAATCAGCGAGTCAATCGCTAAATTCCATTTATGACCGCTAGACTACATCTTTGAATACAAAACAAAGAGCGGGTGAGGGGGGGGGGGGGGGGGGGGTTGCCGCTGATTTTACATTCTGTGAACGATAGTAAAGTATGCAAGGAAGCATGAACAACGCTTCCATAAACATGAGAATGTGGAGACTCAACGTTTTGGATAACGTAGGAAAAACTTAGGCGCTTCAATCGTTACAAATTATTGGATTTAGTTGTGTTGTGTCAATAGTAATGGAACGATACCCAGTGTTACCTACCTTGCTATATAAAAGTGCTAGATAATATCCACCTCCAAACTCAATGTGTTACTTTTACACAAATATTGCTAGGTGGAATGTACCTTTGTAATTTTATTCAGTTGCAATAGGTAATAAACCACGAAGAAAAAATAAATTCTTGCACGAACAGAGAGCTTTTTCACCCTCTTTAGTGTGGAAACACAAGTGAGCACATTCTTCAGTAAAACTAGGAATTACCGTGTAGCAAATCACTTACGGACAAAAGAAAAAGAACACAACCAGCCATAGCGAGCCCAAGAATCGCTGTCAGTCTCTGGTAGATCCTCATGGTCCTGGAAAAGTGACGTGCCCGCGTTCCGCGAAGCAAGCGGTTTGATAACTTGAAGGATGTGACTATTTTTCTTCTCAACTTGTTCTTAATCATGGCACCCACTCCTAGGATTGTATCATAAAACATCGATGACATTCATTCGAGATTTGACGTCCTGTTAGAGGTTTCTCCGAACCTTCTGATAGGAATTAAGGGAATAACAAAACTACCGGGTAACTAATGGTTTGTTTGCAAACAGTACGAAGGTAACTTCTATAACTGCTATACGATACAGGAACATCCACACTGGTGAAATATAACGGGCCAAGAAATTTGAAGCAACATTAATTTACCTCGGTGGAATGTTCTTTGAAGTAATGCTGAACAAAAGAAAATGCGAGGAGTGAGCATAACTATGATATAGGTAGATAATAGTTTTAAAAATACGTGTAACATAACGTTGTTCGTAAATTTTTGTCTGTTGTCTAATCAATTGCGTCAGTAATGCCAGTAAAATAGCAGGTACCTAGGTACCTACAATTACAAAGTACGAAACCCAAAGTGGGTCCGTTCCAAATGTCGAATTTAGCTAAAGAGTTTACTCAGCTGATTGGAGTAGGTCCTCAAGTTGTATTTATACTCTACCACATCCAGAAAAGTCCCGTTCCAAAGTTTAGCATCTTAAGTTGAATAAGAACAGAATAATCTTCAGAACCCACTGCTGGTTAGCGGAATTTAATTTCTCGATTTGCATTTATACTTCACCACATTCAGAAAAGTCTCGTTCCACAGTGTAGTATCTTAAGTTGGATAGCAACAAAATTAAGTAAAGAGCTCACTCTGCTGATTTAAGTGGTTGATTGCTCAAGATTTAAGTATGGTTTTCCTCTCCTAGAGAGGCCTCGTTAGAATGTTCAGCATTTTCAGTTCAGTAGGAGAAAAATAAGCAACAGAGCTCACTCAGCTGATTGGAGTGACTCCTCGAGTTGTAATTTTACTCTACCACACATACAGAGGCCCCGCTCCATATTTCAGCATCTTAAGTTGAATATAAACTGAATCTTCTCAATGCTACTCAGCTGATTAAAAGGTGTTGTAATTTATTTTACTCCCGGAATCCCTTCCGGATACACACTCAAACATTCTTTTTATGTATGTCTAGACAATCCGGAGACATTGAATTACATAGGGATATGCATGAAATATACATCGAAACTGGAAGCAAGGTACCTTGTAAGGTAACAAGGTAACAAGGTAAGGTAAGGTAAGGTAACAAGGTAACTTATCGGTAGGTAGATAACTAAAGTAAATTGTCTTCTAAAACTTGATACATAGATTATAGTGAGAATAAGTGAAGTAGTACAGTGTTTGCAGTTTCAAAGTGACATGAACAGTGAGTGGCCCTGGCGTTAAAGATGAAGAACATTTGCAAGCGATTTTCCTCCTCATGGTTTCTTCGCAATGAATAAATTAAGGAGCGGTTTCCAGAGTGAGAGGCTCATTTTGCTATCACACAGCAAGCTATAACATGAAATTAAGGGACAAAAACAATACTCGCGAAAGGAGTTCTAATGACAGAGTGACAGCGTTTAAATTGCTACGAAGGGAAAGGGATGGAACGGCGCCACCGTGACCACTCCCAGCTTGAATGGGTTGGGTGCATATGACGTCAGCCGCCATGGGTTCTCCCCATGCCGCCAACTCATGGCCCCTACCAAAATGTTAAGCTGTATTGACTTATTAACTATTAGTTTCATTTGTAACTACAAAATACTCGTAACATAGTTGTCATGTATGAATTATATGAACCTAAGCATATAGCTACCTAAGCATATAGGTCCTATATATATATATATATATATATAACACTGAACTATAATGGTGATAAATAAAGTATCCAATAATGTATTTTTTCCGTTTATTTTTCTTCTTCTAAATTCGACACTGCAATCTATCAAGTTGATACATTCATAGGGAATACGGAGACACGTGTAAGCACATTATATCTCCAAAGGTTGAAGATGTACCAAGATTGGATAAAATTGTTGGTTAGAGGAAACTTATCAATTTGCTTTTCAGATCTTTTTCTTCAGGCATTTCATCGAAGACTTGGTGAGCGAAGTGAAAAATTGTAGGCTGTTGACGCAATTCATAAAGATCAGCTACGTTTGGTATCTGTCCAGGAAGGTGTTTTTTCAATTCGTGGGTTCGAGAGTTGCTTACAGGCCGTTTTTTTAAAAACGTCAGCAACTGTTGCGTCAACGTTCTTCGAAGTTTTGATCTTCCTGAAATGAATATTAGTTTACAATCCACCTTGGTCCTTCCTATTCTTATGCGTGAAATATTTTGTTTTCACTAAAAAATTGTTGGGAAGATAACACCTTTGAAAATATATCAGCAGATGATTCAATACTAGTTGTTTTGTTGTGATGATTAACTAGTAGTTGTTTTTCATAAGGTGTTTTTTGCTCCCTTTTGGTTTATTATTTTCAATAGTGAACCTTTGATCGATTAAGAAATTTTTTACCCCCCCCCCCCCCCTTTGAATATTAGGTGGTTTACGTTCCAAGATGCGTAGAATCCAAAAATCGAAAAAAATCCGTCCGTCTGCCGTCCACTGTTTTTTTTCCGAAAATACTCGACCAAACTTTATGAAACTTGGGTCAAAAATCACAATGGGGGTATAGATGGTCCTAGAAGCTCGGCATCAATTTTTATCAACCATAAAGAGTAGTATTAAAGGGCAAAACATTCAGAAATCGAGATCTCAAAAACGTTCAGGGTAACAGTAATGATTTGTTGCTTGTCAATGATAAATATAATCCCAACGAATCGATTACAACCATCCGCAACGCTGCACTGGGCTACGTACGCCTCACTACATGGGCCATGTGAATTAGGATCTCTATCCTATTATATTCAATTTTAAGCAAAACTGTATTGTTTTTGAACAATAAAGTTATTGTTAATCTTGGATGTCCACCCTTGACTTGGGTAGGGATATGAAAGAGCTCGGAAAAGATAAAAACACCGACAGTTACCCTACCCCAGCTACCCCAATTTCACGTCACAATGCGGTTGCCAAGCAGATAGCAGGTGCTCATCCAGCGGTTGGGATGTCGAAAGAGAGAGACTATATCACATGTCGAGTGACCGGGGCAAGAAGCCAAATATCGTTGCGATCAAGGACAATTGGTCTGCCATAATCCTGGATGTCCAGGTTGTCAGTGGCAGCGTGGACTTGGAAGACCTGGCGGGCTAAGATAAATAATTATGACAGAAATGACCTGCGGCAAGCGATTTCCGACCTAAAAGAAGTGGTGACCAATAATATGAGGGTAATGGCTGTGACTGTGTCATGGCACGGGGTGAAGTGCGGGAAAAGTGACACGGAGTTACTCAAGTTGCGCATCTTGGTGGGAGTGCTCCCTGGTATCACCATCCGCGTCCTGAGGGGTTCTTACGTGAACTGGTGGTAATTTTATAGTGGCACTTCCTTTTATCCCACTCCTCGTCCGTCTGCTACCCTCATCTCTAGAGCCGGCGTCGGGTAAACCTGGGGCGTCCTCCCCGCTTCTATTATTTATTTATTTATTCTCCCAAGTTAATAGTGTGCCCCTCCGCTTTTGAGGAGAGTTTTGTAAATAGAAGAAGAAGAAAAAAAGTGTCGCTTAATTCCCACAATTTTCAACAGATATTTATGAAATGTAAGAATGTCTAGAAACCAAATGCCTAGAAGAAAACCATAACTTGGTGTCTAGAAAACCAAAATGTCTAGAAAACAGGGCAAGAAATAGATGAAGAACAACATCTTACAACATTGAACGGACATCAACTCCGCTTTGGAAATCTTCGCAATGATTTGGGATTATATTATTATTGAAATTAGACTCTGTACTGTAGGCATTATTGATTGTGATCTATGTTAACTATGCCGTGTTCATTTTATAATAGGTAAATTATGTAGACTTATATAAGTAATTATTTGATACATACTTGAAAGTCTAAGATTGTTCGTTGAGGCAGAAATGAAAGCAAAATATGTGCTAGCTTATTCATTATGTATGTGGAACTCATTGTAAATACGATAAAATAGAAATAAAAATGAATTTATCTTCCTTCGGTCATCCTTCACTCCTATGCAGTTGTATTAGATAATCTATAATAAATTTGTTTAATAATAAAACCTAACCCCCCCCCCCCCCCCCCGAACCCTCCTTCCCTTGTTTTATAAAACCTTTGTGTAACAATTTGCAGCGTTTTTACTATGTTCAAACCGTACACTGCATCGTATGGTGCCGTACCACTCTCGATGGTCATAAATTACCGTAATAATTTTTTACACGTAAAACCTCGGTAAAAAATAGTATTTATATATAAAAAATGTTTTGGATCAATCCTTAGCATTTTACAGCATTTGAATAATCACAGTTTTCAAAACACCCTCTAATTATATCAGTAAAATATAAGGAAACTATACCTATTATTTTTATTCTATAGTTTTTACCAAATTGAATCAATCGTCGATAATCCGTGGGAGGTTCCCCCACGTCAACGTAGACATGAGTAAATTGATATCTCTGCACAACTCCTTTTAGAGTGAACCTGAGCGAATTTAATCCATCAGTCTTGTATCGATTAGTTGATGTTTTCACGAGATGGGTTCTCATGCCGAAGGTTAGGAACGGTTTTTGTTTGACGTGAGGGATGGTTGAGAACCGCCCTAACTCCGCTGCTGGCCGCATCGTCCACTTCAGCGTTTTTTCCACTCTATAACGAGTTATACAATAATCGTTTTGGTAATTACGAAGTTGTTTACTGTAAAGGCTTTCCTCGTAGTCCTGGAGTCGAGTCTTAAATTTGTGAAGGTTGTGAAAATGTAATCCATTCCGGGTGAGAAAATTTTTGTCTGCTCAAAATTGGTGGAATACGATTTGGCGGTCTCATAAAGTTGGTGAAAATTGACCATTCACCAATGATTCCTAAGCCCTGCATCCCAAAGAAGTTTGAATACGTAGCAAAGATATGGAGCAACAAATGCGATTCGACCCCAAAATTGTGAATTATGTAGGTATCTCTCAATATTAAGGAATCGTAAACTATTGAAAATTCGGGCTAATTTTAGGAGCTGAGAAGGTCAACAATGAAGTTTAAGATGCCCTTGTGCGCACCGAGCTTCCGGCAGAGTATTTGTATATAGGAGTTGCTACCTGCGTAGTCTCCCTACTCTGACCGTCTGCTGCGACACTATTCATCTTTATGAGGCTATTTTGTATACAACTAGTTTGAGAAGGCTGACAATGATTTTCTCACTCAGAAGGGATCAGATTTTCCATTCTAATCTCAAACCTTCTGAAATTACTACCTATTTCGGCTCCTAAACTGTAGGGATGCGTGGATCAAAGACTAAGAAGAACAGCGAAACGATTAGTAATAACTTCCACTAGTTAGTAGGTACTGAGCAGAACTGTACCGATATTAGTTCAACTATTATGTCATGAAAAGTTAAGAGAACGTTATAAATTAATGATGCTGTCATATTACCTGAACCCCATGTCGTCATCTTCTCCACCCCATCCCCAGTACGAGTTTGAGTATCCATTCACTTTGATGAAGTGGTCTGTTCTTATTGCAAATACCCCACCAACCAGTTCTGCATAAGGTAACCTGGGAATAAATATGTGATAATTTACTCCTACATATGGTTATGTATCGACATTATTCGATACATAATATTGTCATAAGTGAAGAATGGACATAATATTATGGTAATTAGGATGTCAGTTTTCACTGATATTCAGTGAAATTGTGTGCAAATGGAGATCTCATATTGTCAATACGTAATAATAAATGTATCAACAATCACTATTATATCTACGATTAATATTTAAGAATTAAATACGTAATGGGGCTCTCACTTATAACCTAATTCATCAACGGCGATGCTCATGTGCCTTGGGAATTCGGGGCAGGTGTACATGTTTCGATCATCTTCACTTAGGAGGTCAGCATCATGAAATATGAAGCAGTGGTACGTGACCCCATGAGCTGGCCTGCTTAGTGCTGTCATGAAACCAGCATTCATGAGGATGCCTTTATTGAATGTTGTGTTGCCAACCTGTTGAATGGAGGTTTACAATAATCTTCGATCGTATGGGATCAGGGAAATATGAGGTTCCTGGTTAATATTCCTGATCAACAGCAGAACTATTCTCATTTGATCAATGAGAAATATATAAATTTCCCACGTTTCGACACATACGTTGCTCATCTTATCTCAAAGATGACGAATCCCACTGAACATATCTTGGTAATATTAATTTAATAAGTGGATAGATAATAGGTTACATAGACCTAGCTATATAAAGTTACCTAGTAGTACTTACATAATTAGTACTTAGCTACCTATCACGATCTCTTTCATTTGTGAGGTACCTTCTCGAAGTAAACTGTTACAATCAAGATTCAAAAGTTGGTTGAACATTTATTTGGACATCCGATGTTGGATGTATGTACCAGTCTTAAGGTTTTCTTCTACCTATTATTGCTATTGTTTTAATCTCTGATCTGAACCTGGACAAAGTCACTCACCTGTTCTATAAGAAAAATGCTGTAATTAATTTGCTGTTTTTTCAATATTGATGGTAAATGTTGCAAAAGTATATGCAGTTGTCGTTTTCTGTTTCTATAAGGGATAATGACAGCAACTGAATGCCTTGACTCGCAGTGCTGTGGACTCCATATGCCTGGATGGGGTCTGTATGGGTAATTATGTAGTTTTTTAATCTTCGTTGACTTGTCAAGCGAAATCCACTGTTTTATCTGCAGCCTTCCTTCTGGAAAGATGCATTTAGTAGTTGTAGATGAGATTGGTAAGTGGATGTCTGTTGTGAGAATCCCTGCTGAACAATAACAAGCGATCACATATGGCTGAACATAATATCACTTTCCCTAGTGCCCCTAACATGAGCCCCAAGCAATAGCAGCCCCCAACCGAGCAAACATGACTGATTCCAGCAACAAGCAAACTGTTGGCCTGTAGTTAGCTTTAGAAGAATGTGGAAAGAGTAGATACAAAATTTATTAGGAGGAAGAAAAAGAAATGTAGGATAATCGGGAGAAAACATTCAATGTCTTTCCCTGATGCAAGTAGGCATTATCTTTCACACTTCCATTTGCGATGTGTGCAACTCAAAACATTGCTATATGTAACTTCATTAAAATTTGATGGGGTATCAAATTGGTTCAAATGCATACAAAACTTTTAAGAATCTGGGGAGATGGTTCTCTTTACAAAATCTGATGGGTTGTAAAATATAAACAAGACCTTTAATTTACAACTTATTGTAAGATGACTTACCACAGAAGGTCAATTGAAAAACTTAATGAATTGATGGTTCTCTTTACTTTCCTAACGTGTAAAAAATTCGCTAAAAGTACTAATTGATAATTTCCTATAGAAAATCAGGAAAAAATTGAGATTGTTAATGGTTATTTAGTTTAACAGACCCAACACTATGTTTGGTGAACGGAATATGAGAGATCGATTATAAATTGTATCCACTCATCAGTACCTGAAGATATCGTTTCTTCTCTTCGTTTAGCAACATATTGTTTTTACATAGTACCCAGAAGCCTCAGTGATTTAAATTCCTAAGCAAGGTAAAAACGCTGCAAATTATTACACTAAGGTTTATTATTTCTGTATTAGACACCCCTTCTATGGAGATTATTGGTCTACAATTATTATTAAGCACCATATATATCTAATAAATGATCTCAACTTGGTGCATCGTGCCTCCTAAAAGGGTTCACTGCTTTACAGCTCAGGACCCCACAGTTTTACAGTTTATCGTAGGTAAATGTTGAAAACTTTTCTAAAAATTTCAAAACAACAAAGGTTCCGAAGCTGATCAGAATAACACGAGAACTGAGAATATTACAGAAATATGAAATAACCAGGTGACTGAGAAAGAGTAACGCTTAGACCATCGAGAAGTTTCAACGACTCTGTTTCCAAGCAAATTGAAAAGAACCAAAAATTTGTGATCAAACTCTAAATACACATATCAAAAAGCGTTAAACTCAAGGAATTTCAAAACGAATGAAGGAAATTTTGGATTCATTGCAATTGCTTAATTTTCTTAGGAAATTGGCTAAAACGTTCCGACCTTGGTAGACTCAGAAGTAATAATTAACCTTCTGTTGTTGGAATAGAAATACCAATTTAATTAAGTGTAATTCCTAAGTATTTACTAATCAATAATCTAATAAATTCATATAATTGAAGTAGATGATTATCAACCTACGCTTCACAAGATACAGAAGTTATAACAAACTCGATTTCGGGAAGTCAGAATTCCATTGGAATTATATTGGCAGCTGATACCATTGTCATAGTTTTCAAGGCGATTTTTGACATGTTTCATTGGTTACGACTCACTCCCGTGTTGATGTCTTTTTTTCTTGTCGATGCTTTAGCCCTTAGGGAAAGCAAACGAATAAACGCTTAGCGACCGGGGTGGTTTCGTTCGATATGGGCGGATACCTATAAATGAAACTCAAAAAATCATTACTGTTACATAGAAAGATTTCAAGATCTCGAGTTTTGTATATTTCAGCTCGTAGGTTCTAACCTTTAGTGTTGATCGAACGCGATGCCGATGTTACCGGCACATCCCCGGCCGATAAATGATTTTCAAGCCAAGTTTTTTAAAGTTTGGTCCAATACTTTTTGAGAAAAGCTTCGGACGGCGTACGGCGGACTGACGGATTTTTTAAAATTCGATCTTTGGATTCAACGCATCTTCAAACGTAAACCAACGAATTTTGTGGGGGGGGGGGGGGGGGGGGGTAACATTTTTTTTCTTGGTCTATTACAAAGGTTCATTATTAAACCAATAAACCAAAACGCTTCAATATCTAGTAGAGAACACCCTGAATTCAATGTTTCAACCCCACCCAATGCGCACCAGACGGCTTAACCGCCCCATAATCCTTATAGGTACCACAGCCCACAGCAATAAACCCATAGCAGCTGATACAGTGAACATATAGGTAGCTACGACTTCAACTTTATTGTTTTGCTTCCTCACTACCAAAGGCCCGTACCGTCGAAAAAACTGTCCTCCAAAATTTAAGTTTTACTTGCTTTTGCGTTTTCAGAAAAAGCTTTGTTCTGTGTTTGTCTGAGGTAAATCTTTGTCCCGGCCAAACCTAAACAAAGTTTTGACTCGATTTTGATGAAAATTTCAGAAACTGTGTGGGTTAGCTCCTAGAGGGTCACCCATAGTCTGTTCGCATGCGCAGGCCTGAATTTCTTATAACGTAGATTTCTCACCAATTAATCTGATTTCGTTCAATCCCGATAGGTATATGGTCCTAGGAAGGGCACTATTACTTTGCGATTGGTTGAGCAATATGTACCTACCTATTTCGCATGCGCTAAAATTTGTTGATCCAGGACAACTCCGAGACTAATGAACGGATTTGGATAAAAATTGCTGGAATAGTGTCGGTTAGCCTCTAAATTTCATTCCCGTCTGAGTAAGTGCAAAGTAAATTTTCTGAAATATCGATTTATCTTTGGCCTGATTTCGTTCAAATTCGGGGGTACCTACTTCGTTCTGATTGGTTGATGTAACCATTGCACATGTAGAAACATGAATTATAGCTCACAACTATGTTATTATTCTATTTTGCATCCAATTGTTTTAACTATAGTTACTTAGACATACTAATTTCATAAGTTCGTGTTACAATAAGTGAGGAAGCTATACTTGGTAATTTTTTTTTTAAATGTTGGCATTTCTATAGATTTTGAAAAAGTTTCAGCTGAATTTTGGATTACGTCTAACTTAAACTAATTCTAAGTTCTCCCCTAATAAAAGGTTCCCTTAAATTATTTTATAGAATTTTGTGGTATAGGTACTAACGTAAGTTTGGAGGGTGTAGAGGGCAATCGGGTTTTATCGGCATACAGTGGCGATCTTCAAAACTTGTCAAGTCTTTGCTTTCCTTCTCAATTATTTGCAGAATTCTTCGGCTATTTAGATTGTTCTTCAACATTATTTGATAGGCCTTCAAGCTCTTAATTTCATGTATAGTTAGCATAGTCATGAATCTCTTCCTCCACTTTTCCTTTAAAGTCATATACTTCTATTTCAATTATGAAACCACCAGCCACGGGATTATAATTCATTCACATTTTGTGTTTTGGTAAAGAGATATTATAATCAACAATGATTCCTAAGAGATTAGTTGTTGAATCACAAGCAGCAAAACAAAAAGTTGTGATTTCAAGAATTTGCAGACATTTCTATGTTATTATTTTTTTGTCGAATGGAGTAGGCGTATTAAGGTGAGTAGGTACCTACTATAACGGATTTCAATGCTGATCATCTTGCCCGGTATCAATGCAAGCAAAATAACTCATTCATGTTGAAAGATGTTGAATACCTTGTGAACACCTCGGGCGTCCCTGTAAATAGAGGCATCAAGTACGTATTCAGTTTGATAGGTACTCACATACTTTTCCACCATTTTGTCCAACAATTCAACTTTCTCAACATTTATCCGGTATTCAGTGGCTCTGTTCTGAAATCAAAATGTTTACTGCCATTTATATACATTTCGGTTTTATATAAACTTTCTTTTCATCGTTATAAATATTTAATCGACTGCATTGGGTAATTAATTGCTTCAAAATTTTTGTAATTTCAACTCGCACACCTACCTTAATATACATGAGGAGAAAAACAGCGAATACAAACGGCACCATCACCAACAGTCTATGGAGAGTGGTCTTTGCCTTGGGATCAGATTGGAACTCGAACACACTGTTCATTTTGTGCGAAATCCGGTTCAAGAACTTGAGAGAGGAGGCTATTTTTCTTCGCACCAGGAGTATTCTATTACGAAGCATTACATTCGACGGGTGAGTTATAGACCGTATATTTTATTCGAAAGCTATTCAAACTCACAATAACTAACACAGAAAACTGATTCGGAATAATCGAACTTGTTTAGAAGAAATTCACTGCCTGCAAAAATTTTTTTTTGGTATCATTCACCTTTTTTAAAACTTTGTGTTCTACATCTTCTAAGACTAAAAATAAAAGAAGTAGGACATTAATTTGTTTTTGTTTGATATGTTGCTGAGAAACTAAGGTGCATAATTTACGTGTCTACTACCTAATCGGTAACCGTGATGCTAATTGGAAATGGTTTGGTAGGTGTCTTATTCATTTCTTGAACCCTCAATATGAAGCATGTTGTGGTAGGTAACACGTAGTTTAGTGAATCAACGTTGTGTATAAATTGTAATACAAGAGAAAGAACCAGCTAACCAGTGGGAAATTCCAAGAAACCCATGCCGAGTTCAATGTTAGACCATTTAATGACAGCAGCTTTCCTGGGGGAGTAATGGTTTTCCTCACACTAGGCAGGAACAGGACAGTAACAGGACGGAAAATTTATTTACCTAATTTAGTTACCTTAACGGCGGCAGCCGTCCAGTCCTATGCCCCTCTTCTCACAAGAACAGCCACAGGACGGGGCAGTTCGACCTGGGTCAGGCAACGGACGGGAAACTGCAATCGCTCTAGGAGTGAAAAACGTCCTAGCACAGGACGTTTCCCATCATGTACCTGCCTAATATGGGGTGTGGAATACGACGGGACGGCTGCCGGCGTTAAGGTAAATTAGGTAGGTATATATAGCATTTCCAAATCAAATTCAACCTTTTCCAAGTTAAATCCAAACTTTTCCAACTCAAATTCAACCTTTTCCAAGTCAAATTCAACCTTTTCCAACTCAAATTCAACCTTTTCCAAAACAAATTCAACCTTTTCCAAAACAAATTCAACCTTTTCCAAGTCAAATTCAACCTTTTCACCATTATTAGGGAAATGACGAAAAATACGCACAATCCCTAAATGTAGTACCAAATGCTTGTCTATGATTGGGGACTGGGCGGAAAACAATACTCCAAACGCATTAGGTAGGTACCTATACATAAAACAAAATCATGTTTTATTAAAAAAGAAATTAACAAAAAACCGTATTCGCCTACCCTCAACCCGGTGGAACATGCGTTCTCGAAAATAAAAACCGCTGCTCGTGGTATTCTGAGTGAGCCACGCCAAACTCATGATCTGTGCGATGTGATTCCACGGGCTGTGTCATCAACTACAGCTATAGATTGTACTAACTATTTTATGGATATGATGCTCCTGCTCCCTCAAGCGTCAGTTGGACAGCCTCTCCACTGATGTCATATTTTTTGTCAATTTATTACAAGTACCTACTCGTATTTCACAAAAGTACCTACCTGTACATTTTTTTAAGTGGGGAAAAAAAAAAAAAAAAATCGAAGATAGTTTTTCTACAAATAAGATTTTTAATTTTAAGACTTTTAAAATATTAATTATGTAAAGAAGAGAGAAGAGTTTTTCTTTCAAAGAAATGTTGATTTTTTTAAATTATATTTTTTATTGGTTTCTTTTTTAATAAAAAGTGATTTTGTTTTATGTATAGGTACCTACCTACTGCGTTTGGAGTATTGTTTTCAGCCACAGACAAGTGAGTCTCAATGAGTGTCTGAATGAGAGTCTGTGAGTATTGAGTCCTCAATCACAGACAAGCATTTGGTATTACATTTAGGGCTTGTGCGTATTTTTCGTCATTTCCCTAATAATGGTGAAAAGGTTGAATTTGACTTGGAAAAGGTTGAATTTGTTTTGGAAAAGGTTGAATTTGTTTTGGAAAAGGTTGAATTTGAGTTGGAAAAGGTTGAATTTGACTTGGAAAAGGTTGAATTTGAGTTGGAAAAGGTTGGATTTGACTTGGAAAAGGTTGAATTTGACTTGGAAAAGGTTGAATTTGACTTAGAAAAGGTTGAATTTGACTTGGAAATGCTATAAATTACCTATACTGTTTCTGCCTAGCGTGCAGGGACTTTAATCGGTACCTTCGAAGGTCTCACAACTCTTCCGAGCGGGAGGCGATGACTCTTGGTAGTAGGCAAACCTAGATTCTCCGACGTCCCCATAAGAAATGAATTGAAGCTGTACGATCTCCTGCACTAATTTTCACTTGCCTCCGAGCCCCATTGAGATATCGATATGCATTTTCACCGATAGCTATATGATATTTATGTGCACCCATAGGGGAAAATATGAACATTGTCATGGCGAACTGAGTAAAATAAAATCAAACTCATTGTCTTGCTCTCCAGGCAGGGGCAATGGAGGCAAGGAAAGGAACCTTTGGATACATAAATTTCAAAGCCTTATCTGTGGCTAAGAGGAGGCGGGTATTGTTGGAACTTTATATGCAGATCTGCCGAATTTAAAAATGGAGGAATAAATGTACTTGTACAGAGTCAGTAGGTACACGTTACACAAGCGATTATTATAAGCTGACATAGAATCTACTCAAATGCTTAGAACCATATATGTGCTGTGGCCTGGGCTTCGCAAACAAAATTAGTCACAATTCATAAGGAGGCCAGTTTATTAAACGGAGGGTGATTATGGCTTATACGAAGGATGCTGGTGCTCTTGAACGTCAAGTAGCGTAGTTACTGCTTCGTGAACGAGTGAAACAACTTTTGAAGATTAATTGAAATAGAAACCTATAATCTACTGGTTGGTAAATTGGTACATACTGCAACTTTGTAGGTACGTTAGCGTAAACATAAAATCAGGTTCTAGAATGATAAGAAAAACCACGGGTAACGAGTCAAACCATGAGTAACTTCGCGTTTGTGTTAAATGTGAGACCGAAAACAGCTAAACCATAGCTACCACCATGGTATTTCCATGGTTCCTCAATGACGTATTGACTTCAAACGAAACCACCAAGTTTCGAGGTTACTGCCACGTAAACGAGTGAAGCACCTTTCGAAGAATAATTGAAAGAGAAAGCAATACACATTGTATGTTAGCCTAAAGATAACAGCAGGTTTCTGAATGACCAGAAAAACCACGGGTACGGGACAAACCTCTGGTTACGAGACAAATCAAGGTCTAAAATCGTCCAAAGCCCTTAAAACTCAATTTCTCTAGAAGTTGTAGAGCTGGAAACCTGAAATTTGGTATATTTACTTGCCTTACCAGTAGGATGAATGCACTCATGCATTATTATCAAGAGTTACCTCGTTATTATATTTTATTCTGGCGAATTTTTTTCTTATAGTAGGCAAACATTGGAAAATCACTTCATGTTCTTGAATAGATTTAAGAGATCTAAAATCGCTTCCAAAAAAGAATTAACTGGGCCTGAAAACGATTTCGTTAATCAACCGATCAATGAAAATTGACAATTTCAAATTTCCCGATGATTTAAACTTGTTATTTCTGCAATAATGTTGCTTATTTGTTAGCCAGTAATTTACTCTATGATGAACCAAAATTAATCTAGTTTTATAAAAATGTTTCCTATGAAAATATATTTAAAACCAAGAAACCACGTCTGCTAAGTTGGGTGGGCAGTGTAGCTTCCTCACATATTGTAACATGGACGTATAGAATTAGTTGAAGAACAGTACAAGTCGACGTTAAAAGAAATTAATGTTTGCGCACGCACACAGACTACTTACTATTAATCCAACGGCAATGAAATTTATAGGGGAACGTCTAGGAGCTAAACCGCACAATCCTTGAAAATTTCGTAAAAATCGATCCATTAGTCTTAGAGTTTTGTTGTGTCAATTAATTTTAATTTTGCGCATGCACTATAGCTATTACACTAACAATAGCGATATAATTCACAGGGAATTTTCCTGGAACATAGACCCATCTAATCCCCGAGTTTGAACGAAATCGGACGAATGGATGATGAGAAATCGACGTTACAATAAATTAACGTTTGCGCATGCGCACAGACTACCATTTATGTGACGACAATCAAAGTTATAGGGGACCGTCTAGAGGATATCCCGCACAATCTCTGAAAATTTCATCAAAATCGTTTCATTATATTCGGAGTTTTGCTCGTACCAATCGATAATAATTTTGCGTATTGTTTTGCATGCACAATGGTTATCACTCTGCCAATAGCGATAAAATTTATAGGGTCTTATTCTAGAACATATATCAAATCACCTGCTGGGTTTGAACGAAATCGGACCAATAAATGATGAGAAATCGACATCAGAAATTCACGGTTGCGTATGCGCACAGACTACTGTTGATACGACAGATAGTCGTAACTATATACTGGTGAACCTGGTACATTAAGTTCCAATGGAATAATCCAATTATTTGTAAAATAAAGATATAAATAAAGTTTAGCTTGTTAATTATAACAACTGAATCAACAATTCAAACTGAATCACCTCATCTTTGCCTTCATCGACGACCGAATATCGAACTTCTTCCTTAGTTGATTTCCACGTCCAGGACCTATCGTGTTACTCGGATGTGCGACATCTCACCAACTGCTACTGATTAAGATACTATGAATGAACATCATATGTTGACCTCACATGTTCTGCCTTGGTAGATAGAAGTAGGTACACTTCATTTTTACTGCTTATATAACAAGAAAACCACTCTGTTGGTACATATTTTCCTAGTTCACTGAGCTCTGGTTCTGAAGGACGCAACCAATTCTTGCTTAGGAAGTGTTTAAGCCCATAGTTGAAGGGGCACACAAGAATAAACCCGAAAATTGATAATTTGTTAATTATTCAATAATCCCTTTCCTGATAAACGACTTCAAAACGAGGGAAACAATTTTTTGCCTTCTTGAGGTCACATTAGAACAAGAAAGAATTGCCTAAACCACCTCCCTTCCAAAATAAAAGTATACAGGGAAAGTAGAAATACTTAACTATTTTTGAAATTTCCATAATTTTATTTTTGGAACGATTATTGAAAGTCCTAAAATTATCGGTGGGGCATGAAACCCAAGAAATGACTCTTTCAGAAGGTTATAAATACCTACGTATTTAAGGTCAACTAGAAGGGGGATAAAAAATTTGGGTTTTAAGCACTTTTGACGATTCTGAACTACCTTGGAATGGGACGAACCGCGAGTAATAGTAACTCCCCATTCGTATTGACGCGGGGCCGACAGCAGTAGCGGAAACATAACAGCAGCTCCCACCAGTATTTACATTCAGATGGTTCCTGATTAACGTATAGACTTCAATCCAGGCAACACCGAGTAATCAGCTAGTGTAGTATACATGATAATGTAGGTATGTAGAAACTGCGTATAAGCTTCATTATGAAACATACATACCTAGGTACAAGGGACTCATTTTATGTTAAGTACCAATCTACAAACTACAATTTTTAATCGATTCAACTTTCTACTATCCAAGGTAAATCCATTTGAGTCAATTAAATAACTCATGAATTCTACTGTGTGATGGATAGTAGTAGTTCCTCCTTCTCGATTCTTGCAAATGTTACATCTAGGGGAATAGTTCCTGGGCTAACAGCTTCAGGATATCCTCTGGCTGCGGCAGGTTAATTGCCTCTCCTCTTTGAAGGGGGAACTACTACATTTCCATCACCTCCACTGTCATAACTGCCCTACAGTTTCAATTCCATTATTAGTCACTTTAGCATGCCATGCGGTCACGAGTGACTATACAATAACTGGAAATGAATGAAGAGGACACAATAAAATGCTGCAATTTTTGAAGTTTTAAACTATTGTTTTAATTCATTAAAATCCTTTTGCATATGTTCTCATACATACAGCCTGTTCTTTATCCTTATTATCAGTCAATTGTCTATTACTATTACAAAATTAAAGCCGCACAAACCATTCTTTGACAAAGTTGGTGATTACTGAACATTATTCACTACTTGTGCTTAAGAACCTACAAGTAAAATGAGGCGTGGGCTGTTTTTCGTTTTCTTTAACGAACACAATAACCGAAACATACTTAAACGTTATCTATTGCCGACAATCTGACCGGGAAAGCTTCATTATTTTACGTAAATTTGTTTGTTTTCAAAAAATTGTTATTTACACTCTACATTGCCAAATCATACTGATGTGCAACAAGAACACATTTTCCGAAAATGCTCATATTGTCTTATAAAAATATAAGTGGGGAGAAACCTATCCGAATAAATTTACACTCAAAAATCATTATAAAAGGATCAACAAAACAATAATCTTAATTACGTAATAGTATAGACTATAACATCCCAAAGACTGATTAATGCAACATTTAACATTTATCCGAGTTTCAACACTTAAACTTCGATGAATTATGATTAAAGGAACACCTTGAAAAGTATTTTGGTACCTTCTTCTTTTACAGATTATTTGCAATACAGTTAGGTATTTTTGTTTGAGTAGGTAATTTTTTAGTGGGCATGTTTTTAATAAAATGCTTTTGTAAGAAAATAGCGTCAACCTACCGAACAGTATAAAAAAGCTTGAAATATTCTTAACAGCCTGAAGTTAGTAGTAGGTTTATTTTTTAAATTGATTTATTATTTTTTCAAAAAGAAGTTTTAATTTAAAACATTTTTTTTCGTCTATTATTATTTTTTGTAGTAATAACGCTGATTGATCTTACAGTTGTTTTTACTCATGATCAGAGCTACCAGCACTATGGTTTTAAATAACTGCCACATTAGAACTACTAAATAGATCAATGGAACAGCGAATTCCGGAATTTTTTGTTGTCCAAGCAATTTTGATCAAGCCATTATTTCCGCCTATGGATACAAAAAGGAAAACGAAACGTACGCTAATTTCCGATTCATTCTTATTCAACGCAAAATACTGCTGAGTGGCTTACAATTCTATTCAATAGAATACTTACCACTTTTGGAATGGTTTCCATCGTTGAAATTTAAGTTGGAATATTAATTGTTTCAATGTCTTTTGTGTTTCTGTGTGTGTGTTGAGTATATTTTCCCCTTCCTTAAGGCCGTCCTGGTAGCACTTATCGATTAAAAGGTGAAATTGGAAGTTTCTTCATGTGTATCCACCTATCACAACTAGTAAGAGAATATTCGCCCTTTCAAGGCTTTTGAAAAAATAAAAACAAATAAACACCAAACCACTTTTTTCTTTATCATGTCATTAAATAAAAAGTTTTGTCTATAATTTGTTTTTTTAATAACATTTATAGGTGTGTTATCTAACTTTATATGAGAGACAAAGATCTACCAATATATTTTTTTTCTTAAAACAAAATCTTTTTAAGAACTAACAGTGAAATATTGAATTAATTTTTAGGCACTTCATAATTCATAGCCATTGTACTGGTTTATATATTAGAAGCTTAAGAAATATATATACCTTGCGCTCAGTATGAAATTACTCAAGTATATAAAAAACAACCATTTTACATACATTGATACAGATCAACATAACAAACAATATTACAGATTCACGATGAAGGTAATTTTGAGATAATTTATGTACAATCCGGACCTACATGTTTCAACACATGTATTTCCTTTTTTCATATAACATTGTGTACGTTGAACATTTAGTGTAAATAAAATAAAAATGTAACGATGATCACATTCACAATTTTTCGCTGAAAAGAAACTTTCAAACTAATCGAGGTTAACATATTCAGCTTCTATAAACAGGCCTATCTAGGTACGGCATAGGCAGCGATTTCAAATTGGGGAATAAACTTCCATTCAAGAAAAATAAAATTTCTCAATAACATTCTTACAACTCTGGAGTAGGTAACATTTGTTTAATTAACTTTTTTAAATAGGTTTTTTAGTTATACAATAATTTTTTAGTATGTCTTGTCTAGGGACTAGTTTAATGCATATTAGGTATTAGGCAAAGTACCTACTGCTTCTTTTTTTAAAAAGATTTTTGTTCGAAACGCACCATAACAATATAAATGAAAATTCTTCGTCCTCTCTAAAGCCAAAGAGTAGAGAGAAGCTTTGTGAAACGATGGCGGGAAGTTGCATTAAAAAACAAAGGAAGGCACAGCGTACGGCTTGAATGCAAAATATGCCATAGTGGATTTTGTCAAAAGGGGAGATACATTTGTAGTTGTAGGTGACTTAAATATAGGTGAATTTATTTCTGTCTTAAATGGCGTGTACGTGTAAACCAAGTATGAGGGATTAGGTATATGATTGACGATTTCCAGGAGCAAAGGTCATTATTATTAACAAGTAGGCACATGTAACTGACAAAATTATTAATTTTTGGAATTCCCTTTGAAAAAAAAAAAAAAAAAAAAAAAAAAAAAAAAGGCAATAAAGTATATATAATGTTATTATTGATATGATTTGGACACAACTATTGCAAATATAATGAATATCATAAGAGGGTTCTCTGGGAAAAATACCCTGAAAACAAATTTTATTATTTTGCACTCTTTGAACATGAATTTCAAGAACTGAATTTTCCCTGAAAAAATCACCACCAGCCAACCATTTGCGGAAGCGTTCAAGGACAAAACAAACAACCACACAGCACTGGATTGACGACTGATGTGGACATCTGCTCGATGACCAGATAAGACCGAGGCTAGCAGGCACATTGCCTGGAATAACAGAACTAGTGCTCCTTTACTCTCGCACCTCACCACCTGCCTATGATGCCTCTCTTCACTGAGTACTGAGTTGACTACTAGAGGTCATTTGATGGCAACAGCATTCATGACCTTGTGGTATTTTGATGATTAATCAGCTACCCTGATGAGCCAACCAGGACGATTATCCTCCTCCTATTTCTGTTCAAGACTCTTCAGTTGAAGACCTTTTTTCTCTTCTACTTTCGGAACAAGATCGAATCAGAATGTGATCTGTGCACAAAACTGAGTTTAATGTCTTTAATGTCTACTCATTAATGAGAGAACAGATTGCAGCAATAATCTCAATGGTGCGATGGTTGTCTATCTGACTGTGTCGACTGGGTAACCCTTTGGATTCAACTGGGAAAGCCTGTTGAAAAACAACATCAAACACTACAGAATACCTCGGGGAGCCCTAAGCATTTTGAGACTAGAAAAAACTTAAAGGCAAGAATCATTAACTCCCAGTTTTCTATTGAATGATAACTAAAATTCAATATCAAACAGCCGACTCATACGCAAGTTAGGGCTAGCTTTTTGCATCACCCTTTCACTATATTTTGGTTTCAAGCTCAGAAACCCATCCCCAAAACTGGCGTACCTAGTAGTCACAAGTCCTTGGATGACACAAGTCACAACCCTGATCACCGGTTACAGACAAACAGACTTTTAACTTACGAGTATGTAATGACATTGTCCTTGATAGTGGTTAATTACTTCATCGTGCTACGATCCAATGTAGAACAGGGCCTGCTTCAGGAAACTTTTCCAGTCTTCTCTATTCCACCCAACCGATCACCAGTTCCGGACCCCTATCTTCCTTAAGTTTTTATCGACCCAGCCCAGCCATCGTAATTGAGGTCTTCCTCGAAGCCGGGTTCCTCCAAGCTTCCCTATGAGTATAAACATTCTCCGGAATTTTCTTTTTAAATTATTATCAGGTGTCCAGTCCATCTTAACTTGCTGCATCACGAAAGTGATCACACTTTGACTGTAAATCCCACGGTTATACGAGTCATGACACTATTATTCACTTGTTCGTATATTCTGCTAAGCACTCATCTTTCAAAGATGGCCGGCGCTTTTTTTGCCAGCAGCGGATAAGATCCACGTCTCCGAGGCGTATGTCAGGACCGGTCTTACCAACGCCTTGTAAAGGGAGATCTTAGGGGATCACGACATGTTTCAGTTATAGGCGTTCATGATTCTTGTTCGGATTTCCTGTCCCGGGTCGTTATTACACGTCACGATCGAGCCAAGGTACGTGAATCCTTCCACATAATCAAAGTATACCCACCCATCGCCATTGTTTTCTTCTTATCGGCCACTATATAGTTTTTTTCGCTCGTTCTGCTGGTCTCATTTTACTTGCTCTCTACTATAGGGTTAGAAAAGCTTCACGGACTGCCGATCGGCTTCTTCTGATTATTTCGAAGTCATCAGAGGCAAGAAGTTGGGCTAACTTATAATTCATAATACATAATTCTCGTATTAATGTTGAAGGTTCTTATTACCTTATCCAGGACAATATTGAATAAGATACGTGCACGGGGGCTTCGTTGTCTCAGCTTTCGAGCGGTATTTTAGAGTGGTTAGACAGGGTATCAATCCACTTTATTGGGAGCTCTAGAAAAATGTCATATGGGTCGATTACATGACACTGTTTTGAAAACAATTCTTGTAATAACAATAATGAATGTTAGGTGTATCATTGAAAGGATCAAAATAGTTTCATCCAAACAGTTGTTTCATAATTATTTTATAAAATATTTGCTTTTGCTCCTACCAAACTAACATTTGAAATTAAATATATCCCCCCCTCGACAAAAATCCACAAACATAGATACTATAGTGCCCATTGAACACAATAACAACCTCAACGCAATAAATTATTAAACCTACGTAAATATAGTGATAGTGTACAACCAACGAATTGAGAGCTGGGTGCAAATGAAAAACAATGCAGCGGGTAGAAGGCTTAACTACTGTAACATTCTCAATTTACAGAATACCTCTTCAAAGATTTTATAAAAAACGTGAGCTTTAGAGTAGTTATTTTTTGTATTAATTTACCTTTTACTTGTTAGAAAAAGACTATTTTTCCTACAACTATTGTCCCTTTAATTCATAATTAAAGCTTCGGAAAAGTTCTTATTTTGTTTCACAACTTTTCAGTGAAATAATCGTTGATCTGTTTCCGAAATGAGAATAATTTTTTCAAAATTTGTTATAATACTTTTGCGTCCAAGTGGTAGAATTAATTTAGGTGTGGTAACTAAAATGTGATTTTGTGTGCTATTTTTCACCATATTCCACCAAGAGATAATGGGAGATGCATACCCATTTAGATGGGGGGGGGGGATAACCGTATATTTGACCTTATACTGCAAAAAGGATAGTTTTGTGAGTTGGGCAAGTACAGTTCACATTAGTTTTCAAATTTTTTGTTTTCATTTTCCTGTTGTCCTCATTATTTTACGAGGCACTTTGAAAAGGTAACTGAACGCACTACTATCATTAAATACTATGAGGGTTTTTATTTGCTTAATTGTATTATGTATCTTTAGTTTCTTGATCCATATTTCATGATTTAGCGGCAGTGGTGTACGTGTACATTCGATACGATCAACAGATTCTAAAAAGCATTGACCAAAATGGTATACCAAAATTGGTATTGACCAAAATGTCTGTCTGTATGTAGTATGTGTCTTAAACCTCTCGTTTTTGATGTCACTCATACATATTCTGACAACAGTTAGTTGAAAAAAAGAATCAAAACACCATTAAAACGTACAAAGCACTCAATAAACAATACAATAATTGAAATTGTGAATCTCTCTCTGCGGCCATTGACATCTAAAATTGTATTACCTAATTAATTTATGAGTATAAATTTTGTTTAAGTTGTCTTCTCCAAATAGTTAGGCTCAAACCGGAATAACCTTTTGTAGTATCAAGTATATGTTTGGTGCATAATATCAGGCCCATCAATTCTTCAGGATCTGAGAAGGGTAACTATGTAAAGATGAAAATTATTCTGGATATGGTTTCACTATTAGGTTTATTCCCAGCAATGTTTTTAAGGACGCCCCTGTGAAGCTTGGCCATATATGCAAGGCTCCATCAACAGAGGGACGAATATCAGAATTGATCCAGGTGAGTGTGGGACAACCTAAGTATGAAAGAAAATATAACCGAGTACAAATCCGTTTCAGACCAGTCTAAGAACAAATACACGAAAGAACTATACCGATACTCCACACTCTATACTTTTTAACCGATTTTCGTGATTCTGTTTTTGTTCCAATTCCAATTTTAGTCCAGAATGCAAAACCTTGGAAATACTTGTGAATTTGCCGTCGGGAGGAAGAGGAGTGATTACCGTGATTTTAAACACTGCCCAAGCAACAACTCTCCACTGATTTTCACGGTTCTTAATTTGTTCATTATAAATTATAAATATTATTAAAAAAACCAAGATGAAACGTCGATTTTGACCGACAAAATCACGTTTTTTGTCATTCAAACGCTATTTTCTCCCAAAACTTCTCTATAAAAAAAATTATTTTTTTTTAGTAGACCGTTGGAAAACTGAGAGTTTAAGAAAGTTTTTCCCGAAGAGCGCCGCCGAAAAACTTCCATACTGAAAGCAGAAAAATGAAGAAAAATTGACAATTTTTACAGTTTTTCAAATTTTGAACTTTGGCCATTTTTTCACTAACCAGAACTAATTAAAAAAAAAAATGGAATTTACATAAGAAAAATAGGAAATTCAACGCTTCTTCCAACGGTATCCTTAGATTTGATAAAACTTTAAAAATTGGGGAGTTAGAGCCGTTTTTGTGACGTAAGGTTGAAAACACGAAAAAATCTTTAAAAACTCGGAAACGAAGCCTCCAAAAAAGTCTAGGAGGCACTTTTTGTTGCAAATTACTTGTAAAATCGACCCCTGGATTTCTGCCTCGCTGAAGTGTAGACACCCTGTACATACACATATCGTCAATATGGAAGATAGGTACATTATTTTGATAATGATAGAAAGAGCTTGTAATGTCGTTTAGCGCTGGAGAATTGTATGTCAGGATATTATGATGTTGTAGTGTAGTAATATAGCCCTCATATCCAAATAAATCAAAAGTAAATTCGAACTACGAAACTGTAAGTTGTCATCAACTGGACTTGGTAGCAAATGAAAAATAGCACACTTACAAGTTTTCAAAAATTTAAATTAAATACAGAATAAAAGAGTTTCTACGTTGAAATGATAAAACAGCACTTGTATAATAATCATCACAACCTTTACCGAAACGAAAATAAGTAGTTCTTCAGCTGCAAAAAGGTTGTTTTTTAGAGACGAATTTCAAAAAAGTTTTATAATTAACTTGATCAGCAAAAATGCCAAAGAGTTCACCCGCGACAAACATTCGCAATCGGTAAATCATTATTTTTGCGTTAGATTCAAATTCAGAACGTGAAACGGAGCAGACCTTTACAATCAGATGAACCGAACACCGTTACAATCACTGATATGCAAATCCGAATAATTAATCTATATTTACACTTCTTTTTTTAAAATGTATAACAAACTACTTAACAATATGTACACTTATTTTTTTCATTAGTATTATATACAGTTAATACTTTAAGAAATATAGATATCGTTATTATTTATAGATCATATACTTTTTTCCCATTATACATAAGTATGCTGCAGTAGTAGTAATACTGTATAAATATATTTTGAATTACTTTCATCTAGATCTAATTGTAATGGCAAATATAAAGTTTGGTCATCTGTTTAATCAATGAGAGTGTACAAATTTAAAGATCGGATTATGCACCTCTATAAATAGTCATATATTTTAATGTTGCTGATGGACGTACGAAGTAGTATCTACAAGTCTATGTCAGTTTTGACTAAATTTATAAATATCATCGATTTGGGTAATTTTTCCTCTAGAACTCCTCCTATAAATTTATTATTGGTGTATTTAAGTTGTTGTAAATTTGTCACCCATTAGTCGCCTTTGAAAGTTCGAGTCTACAATATTGTTTGAAGTTGAATTTATTACAGTAATAATGTATTCATTTTTGGATTTCGAAATAAATTATAATATTGAAATCTAGGATAACGTCTTGGGAATAGATTCTATTGTGTCGTTTCTTGAGCAATTTAAAAGCTTAGTACGTATAAAATTGGATAGGTATATCGTTGGTTTTTCAATAATTAGGTAATTTTGAAATATCACACCAGCAAGTTGACATTGCATCACTACCTATCATTTTTAGAACCTGGAAAGCATAGTTTGACAGGAAAAAGGTAAGCCAGTGAATCTCGATGTAGTATATGATGCATACATACACACAATCATATTCCAGATTTCCCTGATTTTGTTACACAATATGCCACCAATAACAGTACACGAACTGCATTCTCTCTTTTCATTGTCTATTCACATCTAAATTAACGTTAGGTACTCCCGGAGTTGAACAAAATAATCGAAATTAAATAGGATTTTTCACAAGGATCTACTTGTTGTGGCAGTACCTGTGTACTGTAAACAAAAAATCATACAATAAATTGAGCATAAACAAGTATAAACGAAAAATCTATTATTTACAACAGGTAGTGTATACAGTACGCAATGTCTCTAGATTCTGATGGCCGCCATTTTCTATTCGATCAATTTGGAAATATCAATTTTGCCGCAAGTTACTGATTGGGTATTTGAGAGAGAGGGTGAGAAAAGATTTATTGACATTAAACTGAACATTATAGATAGGTATACCTAAAACTTCAGAAATTTAGAAAAATCAAAACTAAAAAACTCGCTTGTTTCTGTCCCCTTGAGATTGGATATCAAAATTCCTGGGTGGTTTTATAGATCCCTAGTTTGTCCTATTCCCATTAACAAAGGAATGCCATGAATTATCAGTTGATAATTTAACTTGAGATTGTTGATTATTTTTCTCACACTCGCAAACCAACAAGGTTTCAAAACATGTTTTGGATTAATTTATTTGTTCAATACAAAATTTGTTTTGTTTTTGAAAAGCATATTATAGTTTCATTTTAGTTTAATTTGTGGTTTATTTTCCTGACTAGGTTTTTCTATTATGTTTTAACTGGCAAGTGAGGTCGTACTTGAGGATGATTACCTATGAGGGTTTATGAAGATCTTTCAAAACTTTTGTGTCAATTAGAAATTTGTTTTCTTAAGTTCAAAAAATTTTAGTTTTCTTCACAAAATAAACAAAACTGTTAAGTTTTAATAAATGGACAACGAGGAAATTGAAGGTGGACGAGAGCACTTTTCACTATTTGAGTCTCCTAGGTTGAGTATTTGATGTGTAGGTATATTGTTTCTTGATCAAACTTAGCTTGCATTCATGGAAATATTAGGTTCTTAAACTACGAAGGAGCTCCAATGTACCTATGGATCTTTATTCTAGTTTATTGGGAATTGTATGCAGGTTTACATATACGTTTTTAGTGCGTAATAAACGATTCGAAATTCGGTATGTTCATTATCATGCTTACTACGAATGTTTCACTCGTGAAAGTAATTGGCAGGTTGCTAATTTGTTATTCTATCATAATACTAGTAGTGATGCATAATTTTGAGCAACTTAAAAAAATTATTAACGTTGGTTTGACACCCTTCCCCCTTCCCTCTGACGATGTATAGTCTAACGGTTTAAGTTGTAAAAAGTTCCAGCCATGCAGCATGATCGTATGAGCGAATTTTCGTAAATAGTCGTATTAAGTACATTATGTTAAATTGTTTAGAAATTCGAGCACCTTGAGTGCAAATAAAATGGTTAACTACCAATTTCATAGCAAACAACTCGTTCTAAATAATATTCTGCGGTTCAAGAAAGATTTTGGATTTAAATCTTCTTTGTCGTTTTTATTGATTTTTCAGCAAATATTAATGAAATTCAAGTAATCTTTTCTGCTTAATTGTGTGCGTAAATATTTTAACATTCTAGTTCATCGTTGATAAACTGTTTTTTGTCTAATAGTATGCTAAAAATATAGGTTTAACGATTTTCAGCCGTTTAAATCTTTTTTCTAATAATTTTTGAGCACAGATTTTGAAATTTGACCAATTTAATGAGCTCAAAAAGTTGTCCTTTCCTTTCGTTTGGAAAGCTTGATTTCATGACGCAAGAATAGTTTTGTATCCCAATCCTAAAAAAAGTTATCATCTGGAATGACATATATAAATATAAATGTCATTCCAGACGATAACATTACCAGACGATGTATAGAAAAAAGTTATAACCCAGGAATCGTTTCAGAATGCCTCAAAACGGATTTTAATAGATAAATTGCTCAAAATTTTGATTTTAAAAATTTCCGAGCCATTGCAATAGCTATGTTTTAAGAAAATAATCTAGCCTCAAAGTTTGCTCAGCAGATCAGAGTTGTTCTGTACTTTGTCATTTTACTTATAGATCTTTACAACAAGGATACACTTTCCTAGCGGTGTAAGCGAAAATCTTGCGCTACTTTTGAGTCATAATTTCGTATCTTACGTAGTATCCACCAAGTTGAGTAAACAGTGGTTGAAACATGTTCTACGCTGACATTAGGAAACCAAGTAACATCATAACTCAGTAAAAAATCCAAACAGCTGTTAACAAGCTTGGCCTATTGGAGTACCTACTTTGAAACTAGATGAGTTGAGTATATCCAAACAACGGAAATTGAAGAGTTACCTATATATGCCGGACTTTTTTAAAGTTTTTGCTGAGAGTGTTATTACAATATTATTGTGATTTCTGGTGAATGCATCAATACTGGAGTAATAGGTACCTGCCTAAATATTTACAATTCACGAGTTATACCTACTCGTATTTTAGGGCATAACGTTTGTTTTCGCTCATTAAGCAAAGTTAGAAGTTTGGAGCTAGTTTGCATAACAATCGGTCGCTTATGATGATCTCAACAAGAATAATTCCCTAGTGCTTGATGCCATTAAGCACAAAAATTACCTACTTAATATGTTTTCAGTTTTCCCATGTAATTGAACCAAAAAGTTTCTTACGTGCGGACAACAGACCTGACGATGTGTTGGACTGTTTCACAGTCAACTATTGAACTAAGTGGCAACGCGGTTTAGAAACTAAAGGTCCAATAATCTACTTTCCTGCGATAAAGTTAGTTCTTGTAAGGATGGATTTGGTATGATCCAATAACAGTATTAATTTCGATGGGTGATTAAGGGATGAAATCTCCTCAAACTGTATACTAGCCTACTCATAGAATAAGGCGGTGTATGTAAAAAAAAGCTGATCTGCATACCGGCGAGCCCTCAGAACTTAGTTTAAATGACATAGTACTCATCAGTAATGTGGTATGGGTGAAGTATTAAAGGTTTTTTTTTTTCATGTTGGGAAACAATCATTAATACGGTAAGTACAGAGCTGTCGAAGGAAGAACCCAACCTGTAGTTTCACCCAGAAAATGGTCAGACCCAAACAGCGTTCAGGCCAAAGGGTCTGGCCAGGTGTTCGTCTGGTTGAGCTACAAGGATGTATGCTGCAGCGGCCAGAGAAAATAAGGTGACCCTTATGGGGATGGAGGGGATGAGAGGCCTCAGCTGTTGGGTTGCAAAGGTTCAGGGACTAAATGAGGCGTTCTACTGCTGATGGGAGGCAGGATGGGGCTGGCGGGCCAATGGTAGGGCGACGTGGGTGGGACGCTCCTCGAATGGCTGAGAAGTGGAGATGAGCAGCCAGTGGCCGGCACCAACGCTGCTGACTCAGGATGGAGGAAGTTCCTCCGGTCGTTGTTCCTGTCTGTTTGAGTACTCGTCCCGTTCTGTGTCGATGTCTGCTGGATGCATCTAGTTAAAAGCTCCGGCAGCATTTCCACCTGAAGCATTAATCAGTGGTTGAGTGAAGCTATCAAGGAAAGGCTATGCAAATTATCAAGGCCCATTTACACTTATCGCGCACCGTCGCAAACGTTTTCCAACACCAAAACAGGAGGGTGTGTTTACACTGCCAACCAAACAGTTGTTCTCGCGCATTTGCCTTGGATCCACAAGTTTTTTTTTTCGCCATTGAAAAGGTTCTCGTTCTTGAAATTCTTAAGCCAGAATGTTTCATCTGGACGCACAACGAACACGAGCATTCACGGAAAAGCCGACGTCGACGGATCGACTCCGTTCAGCTCGGGTGAGTGTTTACATAGCATGTCCACCATGTTCGTGACCGATCACAAACCCTTTCTGTGAACGATGCGCGCTTAGTGTATATGGGCCTTAAAATGATGATATTTTATTTTGCTATACTTTTAATGTTCGGAATTCAACTAAAGAAGAAAAACTGCAACCAGGTTTCATAATAGGTCGGCACATCTGATATGCATTAACGTATATCCCCTTACTTCGGACACTGCATCAAATTCAGACAGTTTTGAAATATTAGAGGTTAAATGTAGTTAGCATCCAATGAGCCCCGGTATTACTCAATTTAGTCTGTTTTCTGATTGGGGATAAGTTGCCTTATCAATTTGTTGGTTATTCGTCGTCAATAGTGATCACCTACTGTGTTGTGGACTCATATACAAGCGGTTTCGAATAAGATCCTGTATAGGACGATCTTCATCTCCATCCTTTCAATGGGGTATATAAACAATTAAAATTTGTTTTTTGCAAACTTGACTCCCAAAAAGACTAATGACGCCATCATTACGCGGAAGAAGTCCCGTTTTATCCGTCAGGAGCTAAATGAAGTTCTAAGGTTTGACTTGGAGCTTGTGATTTATGACGTCATACGTCGCAGGGGCAACCCTGTCTATGGATTTTTTAAAATCCGTAGGCTACTCTACAGATTTCTAAAAATCTGTAGGTTATAGTTACAAACGTTCTGTGTAAAAAACTTCACCCTACCGAAAACAAGCATATTATAGTATCTTACTTATCTCCTCTCTGCACTATTAATAATACCCATTAATATATACCTATATCCTTCTAATATAGTTGAGAAGAAGTAAATACACCATTTGTAATATTGAATCCAGTTCAGCTTACCCAATCTTGGACCCCGAATTCCATAGGTTTGACACTACGTACATGGTGGCGATCCTTCACTCTACTTTTTGAAGTTTAATTTCTAGCGTTAAATATTCAAACGTTGATTATTCTCAAACCCCCTCCTGTTTTATGTAGAGGATTAAAAACTAGTTTAAACTAGATAAAAAACTTCATGCTTCTGCAACAGATTCCACTGGAAAAACTTGGATCTCCTACCACACTTACATACTTCACTATTTTTACATATGTAGCTCTACAAACCTACTCTACTGTAGAAATATGTAATAGTGTATTTATCCAAGCGAAAGTATCATGATTTCTTTTTAATACTAATAATAAGTGTTGTATTCATTTTTCAAGATTCTACTTCACTACAGTGTTGCGCAGGTAATAAATAATTATGTTAAAGTATTGCTTTTTTTCAGGAAACTTCAGACACCCTAGTAAGAATGTCTGAGGTCAGAAACATCTGAACATCACTGCACGCCGTGTTTTCCTACCCTATCCTACCTACCTTATCTATATTGATTTGAAGAATTGAGAAGCTATAATATTTTTTAAATTTGATTTTGACCAGAAAATTCAATTCCTGTCAATAATACAGCAATAAAAAGGCATTTCTAGTTTGTTTGGTGCCGAATCGATACGATACGATATCTTTAATGACGTTGGAGAAAACACTTTAGAAAAACATATTTGGTATGTATTCCGAAATGTGTTGACCAGTTGAATCGATTGAGACGGCTTTCAGAGCGACCCGATTCGATGCAAAAATCGTCCAATCTCAAAAATATACGTGTTTATATAACATTTCGATGTTATTTGGGATCTAATGGATTCAGTATAAATGGTTGGTTCCCTGGGGCCTCCGCCAACATTTATGGACATTTTGCTAATTTTTCCGAACAGGCTGAACCAAGAGGACAATTTTACGTTCGGTTGGACTGTTAGTTTTTCATTTTTATATAGCAATAACACATGGTGCCCCCCTCCGCCATAAGTTTCACGCCCAATACGACCTTTGGCATACTTAAACTATTTTTTAGGTTTTCACAGCATCGAATGTAAAAAATAGATTATAATTTTTAAACTTCTTCTCCACTAATTTAGAAGAGGACAAAATAATTGGCGTATCCTCACTTGGTCAGCGATACTGGCCAGTTTTTCTTCGAGGCCTTGCAGTCGGTCTTCAAGGGTGTCGTATCTCGTGCTCATGTCGGACACAATTTCGTAAACCGTATTTTGAGTCTGAAATAATCACACATGTAATTAGAATAGAGGTTTTCTTAGTTATAAATTGGATTTGAAAGTTTAGTATATGTTCCATCCCTGAATAAATCATGAACTATCGGGAATGGGGGGATAGCCCAGTTACTTCCTGAACAACAGCGTGCCATTCGGCCAACTAAAAATACGACACAGTGGCTCACAGTGGTTCCCCACAAGATTCTGACGACGCTATCTCAGTTTCACGACGACTCGTCATCCGTTATAGGTTGGACCCTTCGAATTTGCCGAGAAATTGTGATGCTAGAGGTTAGGGGATCTCAACCACGATCTTAATTGCAAGGAATAGTATTGTAAAAAGGGTTTATGACGCATTAAGAGACTTAATTTAGAGTGGTGTGGCAACCGAACCAGTTGAGTGCAAAAGTGGTACCGGCAGTCCAGTTCTGTTGGAAGCCAGCGTTTTCTGATAATCGCGTTGTGAGCGTGAACGCTGCCCACCTAGAATGGATTGTCATTGCTCAAAATGCTACTACAGTCAAGCTCATCAAGTATGATGGAGTAGCAGAAGATTGTTCCTTAAGATTGCTTTCAGGCAGTTCCATCGTTTCAAGAGCCCGAATCAAGAATGTATTTTGTACTATTTTTGTATTGTAATATTCATGTAAAAAAAAGATGCAAATGAACTATTCGATTCTATTCTATTCTTTTTTGATGGGTCTGTGCACAAGGAATTCGACTGTACTCCACGGCAGTTGGCATCTGTGCTCGCCCTCAAATGGCCGAAACCCCATTCTAAAGTAGCAGCAAGCACGTCGATTAAAGTACGATTCACCATCATCTACCAGTGGGGTTAGAAAATTTTAAAATTGCTTAATATACTCTTTCGGACGAACCCTTGACGATCTCCCCACTCGTAGATGGAATCAATTCAGCCGTTCGGCCGTGCATTGCGTGGACAAACAGTCGGAGTTTCATTCTTATTATTGTATAAGATATAAGATAAGATTCTTCAGTATCGTAGCCACAGGGTGTTGAACATGAATAGGAGCATCAATGTCCAGGACAAGAACGTCGAACAATGCTTCACATACCCCAGCATGCTAGATCACTTGATAGTCCTGGATGGGCAGCAGACGACTCTACTATGACCTTTTGACACAATTCAACAAATTCCGTCGATATAACATGAGTTCTTCCTGTAATTCTTAAATTTCGTTGTGTTGACGGGTTATGAAGCCTCCCCGTTTTTCAACTCAGGGCGTGTTCGAGAGAAAAAGTTCTCTATCCACAACCATCACCAGGATCGGGCATGCCAACTGGCTTCCGCAAGGGGCGGGCTGCCAGCCTGTCACGAAATTCACATGCAGACAGTTCAAAGTAGTGCTTCTTTAACGGCAGCGCGGACAAACAGCTTTTGAGCTTTTTGTTTTCGATTATCTATGGCCCGTCCAATGGTTCTCCGTCTGTGTATAAATTTGGTAAAAATGGTCTCAAGAAACTTGTCCTCAGCAATGTTTCGGTTATGAACAGCCTCTTTGTTAGCAGATGGTAGTTGAGCAATATGTACACCCTCAAAAGGATGGTGGAACCGAATGGAGCAGTCTAAAATTGCTGTTATTGCTTTCGCTATACCTATGCGAAACGATTCGTTCGCTAAGCAACTGGATCTGACGAAGCCAATCCTTCTTTATTGACTGGTAGAGTGTACAGATCACACTTGTCTTCTCTCACTGATTTTCTCTGTCTATAATGGCGGGCATAAATGCTGTCCAAATTGGTTCTCTCAGGCTCATGCACCCTTTTCACTCACTCCACAACTTGTTGAAAACCATACATCAAACCTTACCCAACTGCAAATTTGAAAGGAACTCATTCTAATCTCCGGATGAATGAAAATATGATTTTCAATTGATTTCGGCGTAAAAAAAATGTTACTATGTTTCATACTTAATTTAGGTTAAAAATCTAATTTTAGTCAATTTCAGACGTATTGTTAAGCTTTTTGCTTGAAAATTTGAATAAAAACGGAATTTCCCATAAGCATTTATATTTTATATATGAATGAAACTGGTGCCTATTTTGCCAATTTCGGCTAACTTGGTTTGGGCTTTTTGAATCTGGACTGGGAAAAGAGGCCGAACCACTGTTGTTGCTGGGGGGTGGGGGGTTGTTGTTGGGTTTGCACACATAACCAAAAGTTGGATAACAATAAATTGTTTGATTGCTACAAATAACGCACCTACGTCAATGAGATTTATCGTTCAAATCAAAATTTCGGATTGTGTTTATGTTCATTGCTTTGTTTTGCATCTAGCAAGAAAGTATAAGATTTTTAGTTTAGGTGATTCAGAGTATAACGGACTCTTTCAGTCATGCCACTGAGAATTCGGAAGATTTTGCAAGAAAATTCTCGATAAAATTGCAATTATGTTGCATGCAATTCATGTTATACGACGATTGATACTATTCTAAACAATTTAGCGTATATACTGCACCTTGGCCATGTCGGTAATTGTATTCGCATTGTCCATAAGCTTCCTCTGATCCATCTTAACTTTTCGTAATCTGAAATGTAAAAAAACAATGACATAAGATGATCAGGAGCACAAAGTGAGGACGATGAGTAGTATTAAATGGTTGTCCCAACGATCTAGGCAGTATTCACATTCAATGAGGGATACCCGCATGATTGTATACCTTTATTTTTAAATGAAAGCGGGTGAAATTCAAAGAATACAGATACCAACAGCATTATTTTACGATAAGTAGATTTTTTGTTGACATTTTCAGGTATTAACTCTGGCACATGAACTGCGAATTGCCCACGAAAACCCGTAACGAAGAAATGCTCACGGATATTTCTAAAGTCTTGCTTGCAATCAGTAATCATTGCTTGTATCATTGCCATTTTTCTTCGTACAAAAATCGTTCGCCAGACGTTGGAAAGATCTCAAATTATGCTAAAATCTTACGCTACCTTAACTCTAGGCAATCCTCGAGGTATAATAACGTGATTTGATAGTAACCATGCTGGCTCACTACGAAGGCCTCTTCCGCCTAGGCGGAACCTCCTTGACTATATATTGAGTCCCGGCCTGTGTACCTCAAAGGAACTCTTTAGGGTTGATCGAAGGTGATGCTGAGAATTCAGTCCCAACTAGACCCCATATATGATGATTTTTAAACGAAATTTCATAAACTTTTGTCTAGAAAGTAGATTCAAAGAAAAGCTCCGGTCAGTGGACGGAGAGATTTTTTTATATCTTGAAACGTGAACCAACAAATTTTGAGGGGATTTAAACATTTTTTTCTTGGTCGATTGCAAAAGTTTATTATTGAAAATATTGAACCGAATTGATCATCAACACAATTGTGATTCAAAAAGCGATTTTCTGACTCAGAAGTGTGCTGTAAGCGTAGGTTTTGGTTTTTTATTTTCAATAATGAAACTTTATAATCGACGTGAAAAAAAAAGAATAAATAAATAAAATAAAAATGCATTAACAATTGTTGGTTTACGTTTTAAAATATGTTGAATATTTTGACCCCCCCCCCCCCCTCTCAAGAAAATAAATTTCTCCTTCCTTTAGGCCATCCTAAGCTTTTTTCCGAAATTAATGGACCGAACTTTATGGGCTTTGACTCAAAAACCATAAATCGGCCGGGAATGTGCCGATGGTTTTGCCTTAACTTTTGATCAACCCTAAAGAGTAGAATTTAAGGGCTGAAATATTAAAAAAGTTTCAGTCATGCAGCATGATCGTGTGAGCGAATTTCCGTAAATTATCGCATTGTATACTGTTACATTTTTTTCTTTATAATTTTTTAAATACAATATATATTTTTCTAAATGCAAACTGTTTCGTTTCTAAATACTGTTGAATTGTTTTGGAATTTAAGCTTTTTGAGAGCAAGGAAACCGTTAAATATTAATTTTATGGCAATTAACGTATTCTATTTAGCGTGGAATACATTTTTACCGGTACCCATCAAGTGAAAAATATTGCAAACAAGTAGATCAGTGCTCATGAAGCGAGTCACATGATTGCGCATTTTCTTGTCAGGAGATCCGTGTGAAATAGACGCTACGTTTTTACATTTAGTTCAAGAATAAGATAAATTAACCTCCATCCGCTCGCGCAATATTGTATCACAATAGCGGTCGTTAACCTCTCATCTCGTTTATCCCCATTTCAATTAATTCTTTTGTATGTCAACATCAATAACGAATGGGATTTTGGTGTTGGTCTCTAAGATGAGTTCATACGTAGCGTTTAGAACGCCAATTATTTGTTAGAAAATTTTTTATCTGATTTAACAAAATTTATTTTCAAGTACGGTGTGAAAAAATATATTTTAAATACAATTGTGGGCAAGAGAACCACCTTACCCTCCCCTGGGAAGGATAATGGTAATTTAATTCCCATGTTTACCCTTTCTTGACTATTCTGCAGAAATCTTATGTGACAGTTTGCTGTCGGTCATAAGTATGTGTGCCGCTGAAATTCAGGTTGCGAACTTTGAACGTATTGTGGCTCCCAAATGCAATACAAGAATCCAATGACTGCCTACGGAGAAGGGTGTACCCTGGAGAACACAGCTTTATCTTACAGCTCTCTCGCGCGTCCGTTACGTGATAGGTATATATATCTCGGGCGGCAGTCTGCTGCCACGCGATCGGATGAAGGTTATGTCACACCTAATTCAGTTCTTCACTTTTAGGATCCCTGCTAACTGCGTCCAACAGCCTTATAAGCCACCCAGAGTGCAAATATATGTTATTAAATGAAACTGTCTGTTCTTCGTATTTGATAGCAACCAGTACCTACAAAAATATCTCAAAGCGTCATTTGGAAGAGGCCAGCTTATGGTCGAGGCTTGGGCAGTGGTTCTCTGGAACTCTGCGGTTCTAATACAAGCTCAAGGTGACCCCGAGACCCGCCCGTGGCGCAGCAACTCCAAAAGCAAAGGGAATCGCAAAGGAGAAACCACTTCAAAGACACCTCAAGCTCATTATACTCACCCGGGGCTACTACTATAGCTCTGTACCCCTTGATATTTTTTCAACTTTTGCTCCCTTCTCCGTTTTTGCGAACGCCCGGAGGGGTTCAGAGAGGGATTTTGGGTTTTTTGCCAGTTCTGTAGGCCGAGGTCTAATACAGGGGTCTAATGACAGGAGGTTAAGAAGCCACAGGGCTGGTGTTGCGAACAACGAGGGATTAAATATCATGATTCAGCGGTCTGTACGGAGCCTCTTTGTAATCGCAAGGCAATATGTGCATGATAAAATAAGAAATTCTAGAGCTTTTTGAAATTTGGCTGGAGGCAGTTCTTCAAAATTTTCTCTTTCCTCCAAAAAAGCATTCCGTTAGGAATGGATGAAGCTCAGGCAAAAGAGTAAAATCAGATAAGAATAGTGACATTGACATTTATCAGTATGACACCTTCCATTCACCCTTTTCTATAATGAAATTTGGAACTCTAGAAATATTTTCCAAAAAATAGAGAAAATGCGCAATTTAGAGTGGGTGGGAGAAGGGGGGGGGGGGGGGGGGGAGGTCACTAATGAATATCGGACGAGAATTCTGGCTTAGGCAGCGCTTAAATTAATAGGTCATCATCCCCTAAATTTTTCTCTTTCGTCATAAAATTCAAAACTTTCAAGGTTGAGCAACTAGACAAAAATTGGGATCGGGGTAAAAAACCGTTGCCGCTTGTGGGGTATCGCCGCCTGTGGGTGTATTGCTGCCAGCGATTTGTTTCAGTATGGCTCCCCCAGACCCCCGGATTATTTTACTTTAGATCAAGAATAAAGCAAAGAACACTAAATGTGTTTTTCGGACAAGGTTTATCCTATATGTACAACTAGACTATCTCGCTCGCTTCGCTCGCTCGGTGTGGGATGTATAGATGCGATGGGATATGGTATGCTGTCCCGAGCTCGGAGGAAAAACCCAGTTGAAATCCGACGTGTGTAGGGGATGTTTCTTGCTTCTCTCATTCGGTGAGGGATGTACATAGCTGGAATGAATTCTTTCGTTATTTTCTGCATATTATTGGTGACTTTATGAGGGGGAAAATTCATTAACGAATACCTGTCCCTACAGGTTATGACGGACTCAGATATAATTTATATCAAAATTTATATATGTAATAGTTAGGTACCATAAAAAAAAAAAAAAAAAAAAAAAAAAAAAAAAAATCCTCATGTTTCACGAGCTTTGTAGTAAATGAAGATCATTCGATCGATTTGGTTATCGTCATACCATCGACACCTTCTCTGAAGTTTCTCAAGAGGTTCTAATACAAAGTTCAGAGTACACACGGTTCGAAGGATTAGGAAGAGCGGTAGCTCGAAAACGAACGTTTTGATTCGTCTACATTTTCGTTCACTAAAATCGGAAAGCATAATTTCAAGCCTCGAAATTTAAATGGGACCAAATTGGAACTCCAACGAACATTTTAAGACCAACTCGAGTAAAAACCGTCAATATTTACTGGGTCTAGGTGCGAACAAACAAATCCAGAATGAATTCTTTTAGTCTTCTTCCTTCATATTTTTGGTGATTTCTCCGGGAATACAGCAGCTTTCGGCAATTTTGATGGTACCATCGTGTTCTACGGGTCCAGGAACGTAACTTTGTCGCTGAAATGCGAAGTGCTCTCGATCAAATTTTAATGTGGCAGCCAGTGGCAAATGGTGGTGGTGGTTGGGGGGGGGGGGGGGGGGGGGGGGGGGATATATCAACCATCGACCATGAACAATACTGGTCAAAAATGAGAATTATATTATTAATAAATAAATAATTAAAATAAAGAAACACACAAACAAACTAAACAACAACTTGTGTCCCCTTATGTCCTTTGTGCTCTTATCAGCAACAAAGGAACAACAAATCGGTAAGGTTATTGTTTTCGTGCTGTGCTGTACCTCGAGTTCTCATGCTCGGAGCCCCATTCGGAAGAGAAAAACAAACTATTCGTAGTTTGTTCATTCAAGCTATTGTCATATTGTCATATTGAACGTCATGTTCAAGCACGTGATCTGACGTATTTGATACCCACTTATGATTTTTTTGCCCCTGATCCCAATTTTTGTCTAGTTGTGCAACAAACCTTATATTTTGCGCTGCGGTGCGCTAAAATATTATTTTTAAAATCGATAAAAACTCTTTCTATTATATATATATATATATATATATATATATATATATATATATATATATATATATATATATATATATATATATATATATATACATATATTTGGAGAAATGTAGAAATTGCAATAGCTTTGTTTTTTAAACAAATATTTTGAAAATGAAAACAAACCCGAAGCATAAAAATGTTTTTGAAGAAATCACTGCGAAGGGAAATCATTTGTGGGATTTCGCAGTCTAACGTGCTTGTCGTTCGACTTCAAAGAACGTAGCAGAAAAAATATCCTGCACGTATACACATTTCTGCAATGTTATTTTAATGGTTTGCGAAATGTTGAAAATTTCATAATTCTCATCGTACGAACCAGCTTCATCAAATTCGCCAGTTCGCCAGATATTCAGTTGGAATGTACCTACTTCTGAAGTCCTCAATAACCCAAATACTCCTGTGAGAATGAAACTGCGGCATTGCCGGAATAAGCCTCACAGTGGGAGCTATGAACTGTTGTGAATATCGAGCTCGATCGTATAAGCTGCTTACAAAATCACGTGTGTAAGTTCTGTGGCGAGCGAGGTGCGGACTTCATTTGCATCTGTCAAAAGCAGGGACAAGCGATAGCTCTGACGGTAGGTCCCCACCGCCATTCCCGCTTTCAGACGGCGAATTTATTTGATGGAACAAGGTGCAGAACGTTCAATGTTTTTAATTACAAGCTTTGCTTTTGTTACCACTACATGGGGTAGTGAATCACTCTCAACAAGAGAATAATCTTGAAAAGAATGCGTGGTTAATTATAACGTTACTAGCAATGTTGCTCTCGTGTTAAGCTCAAGCTAATCGTGTTAACTTAGTGTTTTAATGTCAAAAACCATCCCGGAAGCCAGCCAGATATCATGCAGAAAACAGCATGGCAATGGCTCCAGCAGTTTACCGTCAATGCAACACAATCAAACAAGCATACATTGACTATGATCCATTAGGATAGCTTATCAACTTTAGTAGACATCAATCTGCATATTCTAGTTGAAAAGTCAGAAGGAGCTTAGAAACATTGCAGTATTCCCGTTACACGCTGCATTACACGAAGCATCATGTGCATATGCATTTTTTTCAGAGATTTAGTCACGATTTGAGGAAAAAAAAAGTATTCACACAACGTAAGTTATTATGCACTGTTTTATTATTGTAGTATTAGATAACTCTATCCACTAAACTATATGCACAGACCTCTAGTCTATTCTATTCAATTGCCATGAGCATAATTACACCCTCAAATTGAAGGTGGCTGTTAGGGGCCAGATATAAACCGAACAACTAACTTTTGGCAGCATCAGCGTGCGTATTAGCAGTGCACGACGGACAAAACATTTGCGAGAAAAAGAGCAGCTGTTTTGCGGTGTTTATCCGAATCGCGAGCTCGGCAGTTCCTAAGCGCTTTTCGCTAATGCACGACTTGCAAACTCAGATGGAACAAAAAATATGTACCTTGACGCATGTTAGTTTTCTTTAGTTTAAAATAAATTGAAGTGTATTACTGATTTAATAAAAACTATGGAGAGCAAACGGATTAACGTAGTGTTTCGGGGGGTTTTATTCGATTTCGGATATTGTCTAACAATGACAACAAAATCATTAAAATCATTACTATTACCTTGAATGTTTTCGAGATCTCGATTTTTTGTTATTTCAGCCCTTAAATGCTACCCTTTGGGGTTGGTAAAAAATCATGTCAAGCTTCTAGGATCACCTAGACCCCAAATATGATTCTTAACCGAAGATTCATAAACTTTGGTCTAGCAGTTTCGTAAAAAAGCTCTGGACGGCGGACGGACGGATTTATTTAAAATTCGATTTTTGGATTCTACGCATCTTGGAACGTAAACCAACAAATTTTGTCGGGGTAAAGCCTTTTTTCATGGTCAGTCAAGAAGAATCAACATTGAAAATAATCAACCAAAATTACTACTCAAATCGCATGGAAATATTTTCCTGAGTATCGCATATTACTTTAAGGTGAGCACATTTTGTATGAAATTAAGCTTTTATTTGCTTGATTTAAAAAAAAAATTTTTTTAATTTATTATTATTATTTTTTTAACTCTTCCATAGTAGTCGGTACGTAAGGAGGTACTTCCAACCCTGTGCTAGCTTCGTTTATTATTTATTGTTAATTTTTTCTATCATTTCATGGACTCACTTCATGTTTTGTACACATATATCGTAATATTTTGTAAAATTGCATATTTTTTCCTTGTTGTACTGGGCTTGCCAGTATTAAAAAAAGAATAAAATCACATTTACTGTATGAATAGCGTACATGTATCGATGTGTAATTTCAACAGACATGTAACAACGAACAAATTAAAATATTATCTCCCTAAGATTAATAGGTGAATTAGCATAATTTAATCTAACACATGTAACTCAGGCCTACTTACGCATATATCGCTAGCAAAAATTTTCTTTGATGTGTTCTCACTCGGCCGGCGTTGACCCTCTTCACTAATCTAGTGTGTTTGTATATAAGCCACGTTTCTCTTAAAACGTTGGCGGCAGCGTTTTTTAACTGGAAAACATTGAATCCATTTAGCATATATGGTTTGGAAATTTCTGTGAAATTGGACGTGTAACTGGATATTATCACCATATAGATAAAGGCACTGTACACTTTGGTAAGTGAAATTGTCAACTTATACAGTAGGATTATTGACTTTTTCCTTTGACTGATCCAAGTTCCTACTATTTGTGCTACAGGAAAAAGAAAATGTAGTAGTTTTGAGCTCACAATTACCATTCCAGTATCTATAATGCGAACGGTGCAATTTGATTATTACTACAAAAGCTAATGGTATCCCAATTATCATTAATTTTAATCTTCAAAAGTAGTTCTATTTTCAATTACTCTCATAGGAATTCGTATAGTAATGCGATTGAAACCATTTACAATAACTCTCATTCCTTAAGAATTACACAGATTCAATTACTCAGATTACGACAATTCCCATTACTTAAGAATTAATCAATTAGACAGAGAAAACAATTAGCATTAAGTGAACGGTAGAATATTGTTATAATTTGAGACTTACTCGTTTTGTGAGTTGAGTATCCATCATAAAATTATGTACATGTTTCTCAGCTCTCGTTAATTCCATTTTCCTAGAAACGACTGCTACTAATAAAGCTGTACAACCCGCACCCTAAATTTATGGAAAAAGAAAACGAAATCAGTTAGTACATCGATGGCAAATAATGTACAATTATTAAATTTATCATATAATAATCGATAGTATAAAGAAGGTAGTGACAACAAAGAGATGGTTTGTAAAATTTTACACAGACAATGTGAAATGTTTGTAGAAATTACCGTTGTAATAATATAGAATACATAACAATCATTGTGTAGGGTCATTCGCAGTTGGTAAATCCAAAGAATATCACAAAAGACACCTTAATATCTATACAAAAGAGATCCGCATTAGGGCTACTAGGTTAAAATCAACTTCATCATAACAAGTATAATATTTCGAGAAGAACATAATCATGAACAGTTTTGAATAGCATTGAAAACACGAAACAATGGAAAAGATGGGCATTGTTATGGGTGAAAGATAATACACTTTAACCTTGACGGATGCTTCACATAATACACGTGACGGATGCTTCACAAAATGTTCTTCAAAAAGAACCATAAAGTTTCAGTCACGAAGCATGATCTTATGAGCAAATTTTCGTAAATTATCGTACTGTATAATGTTGAATTGTTTTGAAGTTTGAGCTTTTTGAAAGCAAGGAAATTTCTAACAATTAATTTTATGAAAAAATTATTTTACATAGCAATTTTCATTTCAAATAGAGGTTTTGGATATTTAGTTTCTTTAACAGTTTTTATCGATTTTTAGCAAATTTTAATGAGTTTTAAGTACATTTTTCAGCATAATTTTGTACATAAATTTTTCAATGTTCTATTTTACATTTAATAAACTTTATTTGAGCAATATTCTGTCTAAAAATATAAATTTAACGATTTTAAGTGGTTTTTAGCCATTTTTAGTGATTTTTAGAGTAAATTTTTTGAAATTTGACCAATTTAATGTGCTCAAAAAGTGCTGGCCAACGAACTCATCCTTCCGTTTGAAAAGCTTGATTTTTGGCACGTGAACGGAATTTTTATCTCAATCCTAAGGAGAGCTATCGTCTGGAATGACTAATATATATATATATATATATATATATATACTAGAATTTAACGCTTTTTCATATGTATCGATATTGATACATATGAAAAAGCGTTAAATTTAAATTCTAGGATTCGTTTCTGAATGCTTCAAAACGGATTTTAAGAAAAAATTTCTCAAAAATGTTCATTTTGAAAATTCTCGAGCCTTTGCAATAGTTCATTTTCTACGAAAATTTGCTAATTCATTCAACAATCCATTCAAATGAACCTGATTTTTTATGATAACCGTAACGTTTAGGAAATCGAATTACATTGTTCCTTTACCTTAGATCGAATGAAACTGAAGATTCACTAGAAAATAATGCTTTAAAATCATTGAATAAATTTCTGTATAAATAATTATAAAAAATCGATTCAAGAGGAATATTGGTCTTAATAAAGAAGCTATAATAGTCACTGTAATCTTCGGGCTGCAATGCAATAATTGCAATGGCATGGTAAGGGAGAATTATAATAAATTACTTCCTCAAAGACCCTATCGGCTGAAGAGGAGTTATGTAATTGAAAATCTTGTCTGAACTCGCCTTATACGCTTTCTGGTAACTGAAAGCGTACATGTACCTGGTATCCTAATCAGCCAAGTGTATGACGAGAAAATAACTCCAACTGACACAAAACAAGTTAGGTGTGGCATGATATCTCCTCGTAACCATATGGTTGTATAGACCACAGAAGAGTCCCGATAGGAAGGATTTAGAATATATTGATATACAAATATTTCACCATTACTCGAAGAAAATAAATGATATATTATCACATAACTTGAAAGTGGGAGTAGAGAGTTCCGGGGGCTCTTGCTCATGCGCAGATGTCAGTATTCTACCTTGAGTGATGAATTGAGAGATAAAGCGTCCTCTGTGGCCGAGTGGTCTAAAGGGCTATCTGAAATGGGCTGGTAAAGAATTTTCCCAGGTCTGGGGCCACACGCAATTAAGAGAGAGATTTATATATGGTATTATGAAAAATTTTTGATACCCCATAAAGGGTCAACTCAAAGAAACACATTTACTGAATTTCATAGAGAATTTTGATTAAAGGACCATCGGAGTATTAGATGGTGAGAAATTAACGCTTCAACGTTTGCGCGTTCGCAGAGGTTCCTATTAATATGTAATTGACTCACAAATTTGATTCATTTAGTATAATATTTTATGTTCTTAGGGGTAAAAATAGTAAAATAAAGGTAAGATTTGGTTATAACAGGGTTGGAGAGATATGCAAGTGTTACCATTTGATTCAGCGTAAAAAAATACGTAGAGACCGACCCCAAACTCGTATTTTCATAGAAGGTAATTTTTCAAGAAAACCCTCGATTTCATTGAAAAAACAATGCTTTTCAATATTGAAACATACTTTTCTCCCCTAATTAGCAAAGTAAAAATAAAATTACACACCATTGAAAAAGTGAAATTTTGGCACAATTTTTACAGTTCTTGTATTCTGAAAAAATATTTGTTCTCAGTTCAATTCCAGATTGAAAAAACTCGAGGTTTCCCTAATTATATAAAATTTGCTTTTCAGAGGACTGAAATTCATGTCTCAAACCTTAATTTTTAAAAAAGGTCAGGCATCTATTCGACAGGAAATTTAATAATCTTTCCAACGGTGTCCTCAAATTTTAATTTACTCAGCAAATAAATGGAGGTTTGATCGCTTTATGGTCGAAAACACGAAAACAATCTTAAAAATTAAATTACTCGAAAACTAGGCGTTTAAAAAATATTTCTATGAGGAACTTTCGATCAGAAATGATCTGCAAAATTGACTCCTGCAGTTTGGTAGACCTGTTTTGTGTACACTCTGTATATAGAGTAAAGTACCTATCCAGTAGGAGTACCGGAGAATAACTTGCGATGTGTTATATTAGAGGAGGAAGTAAAGAAGAACTATTATTGATGTTCCAGTATCTTAAGACATACATTAGGATTCGAACGTTTATACACCAATTTATTGTAGGCTGAAGTTGATTTAACGTGAGGCATTATAACATAATGTACTTCATATATAATATTGTAAAATGGACATTATATTGTATTGGTAAAAGGCCTGGAACAATCTAGATTGATTTCATTTCAAACACAGGTGGTACCTACGTACTCTCCTTGATCGTATACCTACTGTTGTACATAATGGTGTTGAATTGAAATAAAAGAAGCGAACTCGGTGGAATGTATTGTAATTGGAAAACAAAGTTTATATATATTTTTGCTCTGGATCGGGCTCTTAAAATCGGCAGCTTGTCTACCGACTGTACTGGTACAGCACCATCATAGGTTTCAACTCGAAGGTGGGATTCGATTCAGAGTGATTCAAACAGATGAAGGTTTGTGTTTCCGAACTATTTCGGGCCGCCTGTCGTAAAAACGAAGGAAAACAAGATGTAGGTTGTGAATACATACGAGTCTCACATCCGATAGGCTCTTTATCCCCGTTTGGTGGGCGCTTTTCCTTCCTATTTGGTTGGAAACCCGCCAAACATCTGACATAATCTTGGATTGTTATCGTAGATAAGAACTTACTGCCTCTAGGCCGCGGACTCCATAGAATTGATGCCGTCAGATACGCTTGTTACTCTCAGCCAAATCGGGTCTATACTTTACCAGCACAGGAACCGTCAACGGGAAGTTACGAAATCGGCTGGGAATTTTCTTTCAGTAACGCCCTCTACGCAAGGGTTGTATCGGACTTGCCACAATTATTGTCATTTTTGAAGTTTGTGGCCAACTATGCCAGTCGATTATGTTCCTCAACAGTGCATTACTGGCTATCTCCATTTACCCAATTCTCCTAGTTAATCAAAAGTGAACAAGGTTAAAGCGAAAAAAAAAAAAAAAAAAAAAAAAAAAAAAAAAAAAAGCTGTTGCAATGCTCTAAAAATTTATAAATAAAAATTTAAAAAAATTGAAATCCGTTTTGAGGCATTCTGAATCGAACCCTTGAGTTTAAAGCGTTTTCATATAAATATATGTGCCATTCCAGACGACAACTCTCTTTAGGATTGATATAAAAATCCTGTATTTGCGCCACAAAATCAATCTTTTCATATTAAAAGATGATTTTATTGGCTAAAATTTTTAAACACATTACAACGGTCAAATTTCACGAAAATGTGCTTAAAATCCACTAAAATGGCTAAAAATGGTTAAATTGAGATATTTTAGCAAAAATTTAGTAAAAAGAAGTTTATCAAAACATAACTGGGACACTGAAAATTGTTCGCACAAAAGTATGCTGAAAAAGCACTTAAATGTCATTAATATTTCCTGAAAAATTGATAAAAACTGCAAAAAAGAGCTGAAAATCCAAAATATTTTTCGAGTTGCTGAATATTATTTAGAACCAATTTCTTTGCCATATCATTGTTGGTTTATAATTTCTTTGCACTCAATCTGCTCAAATTTCAGTACAGTGTAATATAACATGTTAATTTAAGAAAATCCCTAAGAAATTTTTTAGTGAAGTACGTATGTACGTAGAATTGTACGTACTCGTACATACAACTGTAGCAATAAACCATAAACCACTGATCAGAACATATTGAAGTTTTTGTTTATATACCAGAAGGTTTGTGCTATCAAAATTTGAATAAAATTGGACAATTTGTAATTACACAACGATCATTAATCGGGAGAGGCAACGCAACAAGAATTGGGAGGCGGAAATGTGAGTAATCCTGGCTATGGCGGCCGCTCGTGTCCACGAAAATTCCGACACTAAAGGGGTAATACAACTTCATGTATAATTTTCTCCATGTTTTTCGGGATTCTTTTGATACCTATCAAAACTTGGGAAAGTGTTTTTTGGTTACTTCAGGACGCAAACAGTTAACATATCGTTAATGATTCAAGGAACTCTAAATACCAAAGTCTTACCTAGTATTTAACCCCCCAGGACTGAAGCTTTGGGGCTTGATAGTATCACTTGCCTACTCGTCATTGTCGAGGCCAATATAAAAAAATTCACACAAAATGTTTTCTCAAATGAACTAGTCCCAGTAGAAATTATCTGTCATCACAAAAAAGTGAGAATATAAACATCAAAAGGAAAACTAATGTAGGGGTGATGTCTCATAAACACGGTACTTCTCTAACTTCTTACAGTATATTGACGTAGCCCCACAAATTGTAACAACTGTTTCGACATTCTCTGAACTTCTTTTAACAGATCGAACTCAATATACACATATAGTTGTATAATATGCAAAATTCTAGCCCGTAACCGCTATTTCTATTGTAACTATTGCGATGCAAAACTGCGTGTATCTGAAAGGTAAAATAACTCTCCCACTTCAAAAATAAATGACTCGATGGAACTTCAAGAGATAATTTCTTGATCTGTCCATCAACACGATACATACCAAGAGATAACGCGTGTGAATGTATCAAATAATAGGCGAGGAAATTTATGAGGGGGTATAATGCATCAAACACAGTGTGTGTTTATCTGTTATTAATTTGTCCGTTTTCTGTAGCTAGTGATGTGTGAGTACCGACCTCAGAAAATTATGTAAAATTATGTATTCTAATTACGGTTTGGTTTCTACGCGTGAAAACAAAGCTCTGCTTAAGAATAATAATTATGGTGTACCTAGAAATACAAATAAAATAGATGCAATCACGAAAATTTCAGTAAACTTTTTACATTAAACTTGATGGAATTAGGACGAGTTGCGGGCAGTCACAATCGTTGGGTACTTCCTTTCCTCCATCCCTGCTATTATACTCACAGAATTTCATGAAGTATCATGTAGTAGTAAAACGACTTGAACAGGTTTCTGAAAAAACCTAGATCGTGTATCAAGTAGAGCGAGTGTTACTAACTACTTACTACTAACTGGTAGCCTCCAAAAAGTAGATTAAGCACGTTAATTGGGCGGAGTTTCAAACCGAAAATTCACTTATAACACCCACGTGATATTACGGAAGTTGAATGAAGCCTCGCACCACATGAGTTTTGTTCTCGATTTCTTCAACTTGAAAATCAAGCATGGAGAAACTCAATAACAATACAAGTATATAAAAAACATGAGCCGTAAATATAAAATCACAGCAGCATTTCATCTCGCAGAATTTTCCTGATAGTATACATATCACTCCTAACTCCTATGATATTTATTGACCGATCCCTATATAGATTTTATTGGCCAAGAACAATAGTAATATTATCAAGTACCAAATACATACAATTAAATAACAGTACAGTTCTCAGTTCCAAAATTGTAAGCAAATGGAGCGTTGCCTGCAAAGTCAGTGAAGGGTCAGGAAGGCGAGTAAAATTTTCATTCAAACCTACACAACTCGACACTAAATTTGAATGAAGGATGGTTGCGCATTGTTACCTACTGCCTGAGAAAACTATATAGATAATTCATTTATTAATCTTGTGAGGGATGCATTATCCTTTTCAAAGTTCTGATCTAATTCATAAGAATCTGGGCGGGAGATAGTACGAGACAGTTCCTCGTATTAGTTTACAAAGTTATGGTTAGTTGTATTAGAATGGTGAAAATCAGTAATAAATTTCAGTCATACTAACAAAACACATTAGAGAAAGAAGATGCACGGACGACTGGGTGAAGGTAATGTTCGTTCGCATTGATAAAGATGGTACTTGGTAGAAAAGTATGAGATGACAAAACGATATCATGAATATGCATAATTTTGGTGAATTAGGAAGCCATGTCAGTTGAGCCGTTAGGTTTCTGTATTAAAACGATCTATATCTCATTAATTTAAGTCACGTATTATTTAAAAACCGCTAATTTAGCTAACCACACGCAAATGATGTATCAGTAATTCATCTCTTCTCAGTGTTCGAGTCGTTTTGGCTCACATCTCTATTTCCATGATATGAATTAGGCAGATAAATATTTTCCACCTCTCCATATACCTATTTAAAATGGCATTTAGTGGTTTAATATTGTCTAACTTATTGTTCCGTTCTAAATTTACAGTGAACGTAAATTTAAATCTATATACCTATCTGGAAAAACAGAAGTTTAAGAAGCAAGTTGTCTGATTCCACAAAAATAAAGAGTTACAATGCTACATTGTCATAACATTGTAACTGTTTATTTTCTTGTGATTGAATCACGTTCTTCATTAACTTCCGTTTTTTACTGAAATGGGTTTCCACAACTCCGTCTTGAGTGATTTAGTTTGTACCTAGCTGGTTAGGGTAGGAACATAAATGTTTTCAAATTAGCCAGGAAACAATCTTGCAGAAAACATTGTTTGTGTTATCGTTGATTTATGGTAGTAGTATTTTAAGTTCATTTCCCTCACAAAAATCCGTCATCCAAATAAAATCACCGATTTTTCGCACATTTAAATCAAAAGATTAAATTAAAAAGGACGTGAATAATGAAACTTTCATGGTTTTTTATTGGAATTATTATTCTTTCCATTTTTCCTCACCGATAAAGCTTTTGAAGCTCCCTAGGTTTGTTGCATAATTGGACTTAAATCTGGATCGTGAAAAAAAAAGAAACAAGAAAAAAAAAAAACGTTACGGAAACTTGATGGGAATATAGTGAAAAATCATGATTCATCAATATTAACCACTCCATTGATCCCTTTTATAATGAAATTTGAGACTCCCGACATATTTTCCAAAACTAAACCGAACCCTTAATTGAGCTGTGAAATGTGAACCCTCAAAAGTCGGAGCAATTAAAACAAATTAAAAGAACCCAATAGCCGGGGCTGAAATTATGAACATATTTTGAACGGTTGTTTTCATTTCAATGTTAGGTCCTATTTTATTGGAATCCGATGTTGAAAGATAAGACTCTTAACAATGAAAAAATGATCCGACTTACCCACACACTCACCTGCAATGTCTAATATTGGTTTCTACTTCCATAATCAACGATTTACGGAATTGATCAATTTTTAAACAGGATTGTTGAACTATTATGGTACAATGATACCTACGTAATATAGGCAATCAATAGAAAAGTACATTCCTACAATAAGTTTTACTTACCTCCCCTTTTTTTTGGCTACAAAACTAAACGCTTAAGCTAAAATTAGTTAAGTACGTCCGTAATGGTGCCTCAACTACGAGCTAGTTTGCTACAAGCAATCTCTTCACGATATTTGGAACCTAACGGACTAAAACTATAAACCTGAAGTAGAGTGCTTACTAACAATTCACTAGTTGTAAACTAGGGAACTAAATTACAAAGCTAGCTTCATTTGGAAATCGTTGAATAATTTATCAAAGCACTACATGTCCAGCTATCGACCTTAGATCATCTAATATTCATTCATCTATTAGGTACGAAGCAATTGGTAAAAACTCGTCAAGCGAATTTAGTCAACACTAGATTCGTTATATCAAAGCAAGAACATTAATTGTTCTTTATGAGAGAACTATTACGAGTACATAGAAATACGAAAATTAAATCAGGCGCCATTTTAAATTCGGCATGAAATTGGGCCAACCGTTTTAATGTTGGGAACTTGGCCAGGATACAAGGTGGCGGGGCTGTTCCTTCACTCGCAAGCTATTGTTTAAAGTATTTCGTTGACGATGTTGTCATTAATTTTGAAAGCAATCACATCAACTTATAGTTTACCATCTATTAAATTGAGTTTATGGTATTATCTGGTTTGAAAATTGTTGGGGAATTGAATTGAATACAAAACTTTCTTGTAAAACACCAAAATAAGTAAAACACTAACAATACCAGGTTTATGTTATTTTTACCTACATAAATTCATTTGAGTAACTATATTGCACCAGCAAGAAGAGCGAACAGCAGGAGTTCGAGATTTCTTATAGAAATATACAAGAATATATTGACGGCTAATTCACTTTTAGCTGTTTAAATATGGATCCTTATGAAATAATAAGCAACGATGAGGGTTTAATAATGCTCTGATTCGGAAAAAGGTAAGAAAAAGCTAACAATATCTCAACTTTTATAATACAATGTTGAAATTAACTGGTACTTGGAACAACTCTATGACTTCAAAATACCAGAGAAAGAATTCACGAATAAGCGAATGAGGCTAATGTAAATACAGGTAGGTATGGACTGAAAGAAGGGGAAAATAATAAGTAATATCTACAGAACAGCACACTGATTTTAACATTCCTTCGGACTGCATTTCACGTATTATTTTATGTATATATTTAGTTTTGTTTTGCGTTCGCATAAAGCCCATTTGCGAACAGGAGGTTGCCCAATAAATGTATACTTTAGCATTGTTGAGGTGCTTATTCAGCATTTCTTCAGTACACAGCCGTAGCATGAACCTCTACCTGAAAGATCGCAGTATTTGTCTCAAGGGACTTCACACAATGCCTACACCCGATCTTTCGTGCATAACTGATCCATCGGTGTACCACACTGTGGAGCCCTGAGGAAATCTGTGCGTTCCCTTTTTCCAGTAGTATGTGTATGAAATAATACACATTATATCTTGTAAGGGAATCAAGCAAAGCCACACTTCATTGCAGTACTACCCATTATTACATTGAAGAAGGATATGTTAGCCGGCCGATACAGTACTGAGAAAAATTCAACAACAATTAGTTCCATAGTGTGTGTATACACTTATTTGTAAATCACATCTTGTTTAAGAGGATTACGACGGAAACTCAAATTAACCCTAAAACTTTTAAAACTCTATTATCATCGCGCCTAAATGTATTAAATATATAATGCGTAACTAAGTGAACTTCATACAGTTTAGAAGGAGTTGCAAGTAGCAAAAGAGTGATGAAAATGAAATATGTAGGTAGTACTCTCACTTGGGGAATTTGCGTTCAACATCTTTTGAGTCAACTGTTAAGAATGTTAATGTGTAGCGACGCTCGCTTCGTTACCGTTCATTATAACTTGGGCCCCTTTTCAATTCCATTTCCTTAACGTCCAGAATTTAAGTTAATCTGCTGAATTTATTCATTTAATCAACTCAACGTGGCACTTTCCGCCACGGAGGTTATTACGATAAAACTGAAATATATTTATAATTGCGTCGTTGAAGAAAACCAGTACCACCCCGGGAATAAACTGTAACGTGTAAATTCTGATTTGAAACCGAGTTGTCTTGATATTTATGTTTTGTTCTTTTAGGGTTCAGTTTAATTTTGAGAATTAAATGGCTACTTCCAGGTCATAATTTTATCATTGGTATTTTTGATCAGAATTTCAGGGTGTATTAATAAATGCATCCATACAAATCCAATCACATAAATCCATATATTCGAATTTTAACCAACACTTCCCTAGTAAACTTGGATTCAAGTCTTAACTTACCTAGGAGCTCATGGGTTACAAATGCAGTTAGATCCATAATATGGATATGGATGGATAATATGGATATAAATCTTATATAATATAAGATTTATGACACCAGAATAAGTAATGTCGACGCCAACTCACTCCAATAGTAATTGCAGGTACCAAGCAATATAATGGGGAGAGTAGAAAGCTGTTTCTATGTGAGTTGCAAGGATGCGAGTTTTGATTTCTTAATCGTAAGTCTTAAAAATGCAAAAACATGTATTTCCTTTTTTTTATGTACCATCCAAGTACGCTAACCGCAAGTCTTTTAGACCGCTCGACAGTAGCGCAACCCTCATAAATTTCGTGTTTCCGAATTGAATACTCATTTTTCAATTACACGATTGGAATTGGAATTGTCAAAACAAATCATACACCTCTCTCTTCCCACTTTCGAAAACTTGAATACATTTGACAAATTTCACGTACCTATATTATTAACTCTTCAAGTTGTTAGTTTTATTAAAATTGTTTCAAGACAACCTCAAAATGTCATTAGCATTTTTGTTAACGTATTCTTAGACGCTCCCTCTCCCTGCTCAATCATCCTCTCTCCACAACTCTAGTTACGGTTAGGCAGGGCTCCTCGCCTTCTCCTCATCGTCACGAGGGTCTTAATTTTAAGATATGATTTGGTAAAACAATGGTAACAGAAATTAATGTGAACAAAAAAGCATGAAAATCTGAAGGGGAATACGAAAATGTTATATTTTGTGTGATTCTACTTTTTGGATACTTGTTTGAGAGGACGGCAATTATCTAAACCCAACGACCGAACAGTCTCCAAAAAATAGATTTACACAAAAATTGACATTTTATCATCCCCGTCAGATGTTTATGATTTGTATCACTCCTTTGTATCACTTTGACAAAAATATTCTTTTACCAAATCAGATTTTAAAACTAAGCCCATCCTGATTAGGGAAGAGAAGAGAAGGAGCTCTGACAACCAAACACGAAGTTGTGGAGAGAGGACGACGGCGATGGGGGGGGGGGGGGGGGAGCTAGTTTAATGAATACATAAACATAAATACCTACACTGAATAGGAATTCCACTTCCTTTTGACCGTAGAATTGTAAAGTTGCAAGCAGCACAAGATGTTACAGTTTTGACAAACGTTAAGAGTGTGAAAGGGGCGTCTTGCCCTCCAACAGCTTCGACAAACTTCGTTAAAAGGCATAGAAAACCCGAACCTCCACTCACGTCAAACATCATCTGAGGAATTCAGGCACGAAATTTGCATGATTTATGAATAGTTTCCGGCTATCCAGTATATAGAGATGTATGAAAGAATACCTTAAGAGCTCCTGTTCTGGCCGAAATAAGAAAGTACTCGAGCACCAATTCAACAGTTTTAGACAAAAAGGACACCAGAAGCAGCTCATTTTGAATTCAGCAGTTTGTAAATTGAATTCGTAAAGAGGTGAGAAGTGAGAAATGTTGATTTATCTCTTTCCCTACTTGACTAGAGGCATCTGGAAACAAGATAGTACGAACAACACCTTGGGTTGTCTCGTTAGAGTCTGAAAATCGTATTTTATTCCTCATGAACATGAAATACCAGGTACTTTTGAATAATATGTCACACCTGAACATTTAAACCCGCAGTGTTGAGAGTATTTTCTTCGCCAGTTTATGCCGGATGAACGGGCGTCTTTTTATGTTTTTTTTTTTGTTGTTTCAATTTTCAAATCTAGGTACGTAGGTAGAAATCTAGACGTCAAAACGCGAACCCACGCGCGGGCGCCTAAACTACCACAAAGTTCATCGTTGACTACCACAAACTACAGCCGTAAATTGGTTGTAAATAGTAAAATAATTTCAAGAAATATCAAAGAATTTTTGATTGGATTGTGTAAGGAAAAGATTGCTGTTCTCTATAATGATTTTTTTTTCTGATGACATATTTTGTACTCCTTAGGTAATGACATGCGTAATCTATCACATATGGGAAAATGGTATATTGTAAGTCACTGATAATTTGAGCAAGTTGATTTGTCTAGAGGAATTATAATTCAACTGGAATATGTCACACGACCAACTCGAATGATTTTACTGGGCTTATAATGTAGTCGTATCAGTTTATTTACCTACCCACCATTTGAAAACAAGAGTCTCCTCCGTTTAGTTATTTTAATGCAATCAAAGGTGAAAGCTTGTTTTGACGAAGGTTCGACAAATAAAAGCAGAAATATATTCACGTTGGGCGGATTATTGATCAATCAACAACATTAATAGGTACGTCTGTTATTGAATGCTTTTCCACTAACGAAGTTGTGTTCTTAGCTGAATAATCGAAAATACGTGTCGAAGGTTGGAAACAATCGTACTCGATTGTAATACTTACGGAACGTATATTTTTTACGTTTGCACAAAAACTAGAATGTATTTAAAAGATGTTACCGATGTTGTTCTTATGAATTTCATTGCAATTTAATGTTTGCTAAGAGTAAGCGATCACTTCTAAAAAATTTGATTCACCTCTTTGATACTAACCGATTCCTACAGTAAGGAGCTTTACTGCATTTGGGGCACCCGGAACTGGCTCCGAGTTTCAACACAAACTTCGAAAACCAATAAGCACAGATACGGAGGTACGTCCACACTTACCCTTTTAAACGAGAAAAAAAGGATTGCTGCCAAAAACTTAATAGTTACTGAAGAAAAATCTTTGAAGAAAAACTCATGGGTTCACAAAATTGGACAAACAAAACCTGGTGATTTTTGTAAAAATTTTCGAAGATTTGAGTGATGATGTATTTTTTAAAAAATATTCCCGAAAAATGTTGAACAATATAAAAACTTGTCCCATAATTATCTATTGATTTAAAATGTTTGTTTCAATTTTGTGTAATGTGCTAAAAAATTGCGAAAAAGTCTGAACAATTACATAAAATCTTAGTACCTTCCACTCCTTCTACAGAATAGTGTTATTTATCGATTTTGTTTAGTTTAGAAATCAAAATTGAAAGTTGCATTTTCCAAAATGAGTTCTTGCGATGTTGAACATCAACATGAGTACCAGGTTATTTTTTCATTGTGATTATTCTCAAGCACTATCCCATTACACAGGGAAACAAGAAATTGCTTTGAATTACTGCCGGCGAAATATGTTGTTACGATGCTTGTTTATTCCAAATTCTTAAGACCTCTCTAACTGTTATAGTTTTGAAGATATAGCATCTTCTCTCGTTTGGTGTATTGTTGCACTTGATACATAGAAATCTCATTCAGTGAGACATTCCACAAAAAAACTCTCCCCAAAATCTCAGCTTTCCAACGGTATAATCAATTTCACTATGACTTTGCTAATTAGGGAAGAAAATGATGTTTTAATATCGAGATTTTTTTTTGTCAAAGTGGAGGGGTTTTTTTATTGTTGGAAAATTGTGGTCAATTTCGACATAAACAAACAGATGAAAATTTTCCCGGTGAATTGAATGGTAACACTTGCAGATCTCCTCTGCTTTGTTATTATCAAGTTTCATACTTCATCTAACTGATGTTGCTCCTAAAAATAAATAAAATAAAGCATAATAAATTTTTTTTAAATTTCGTTAAGTGCAAAACTTGGTTATAACAGAGTTGGAAAGATCTGCAAGTGTTACCATTTGATTCAGCGTGAGAAACTATGTAGGGACCGGCTCCAATGTCGTTGGTTTATGGGGGTAATTTTTCAAGAAAACCGTTAATTTCTACGAAAACATTTGTTTAACAATGAAACATCATTTATACCCCATTAGCAAAGTAATAGGTACTTAAATTTACGCATACCATTCGAAAGCTGAGAATTTGGGAAAGCTTTTCTAGTGGAATGGTCCTCAAATACATTATGTACTTGATGCAACAAAACGGGAAGAAGAAAGTAAAATTCTGAATCACTCGAAAAATTCTCGTTTTAGCCTTCTTTTTTACGTTATTGGTTGGCTAAAAAACTATTGATTTGACATAAGGGCGATGTGACATTGTTTCCAACGGTGTACTTATTTTTTAATTTACAGTAAACATAAGAGAGGCTGTTTTAATGTCATAAGGAAGAAAACTCGACGCTGTGCGGCTTGGTAAGGGGCAGCCTCACTTTAAATTTGAACTGGGAGAATTTATATGGGTAATCACAAATGAATCATTTTTTTTATTCAAACGTTTTCGACTTGGCGTCCGAAGATCAAATCGGTGCGAAAACCTCCATGAGTAGTCGAAATATGGGGTGTTTGATACTATCTAATCCAATCGTTCAAAGAGGAGAGAACTTAGCTCACTCAGCGTATTAGACAGGGCGCGTCATATTATTCGTATTTTGGTGTTCCAGAGAGACACCTTATTAAATTGCAATTCCCTAGGGTGAACCAGTGAGGATTTGGCTCATTCAGCTGATCAAGACGGAGTACGTATTTTCATTACTCTGTAGATATCTCATACAGACTTCCTATTACATTTCAACTGGATTGGGCGTACAGGACTGAATTTAGCTCACTAGGTTAATTTTAGCCTGGAGATCTTAATTTCATTCATACCTTCACGTTTTAGGGAAACTTCTTATTCAATTTAAAATTTCTAGGGTGAGCTAAAAGTTTTGTTTGGGATGAATTTGGTTGTTCGTGAAATGTATTGGAAAACAAAGATTGTTAGTAGTTACTAGCAACTAAAATTACAACCTGGAATTCATGGGGTCCAATTTTTGAATATTTTTGCGTTTTCAACAAGATTTTGTTCCTCGATATCTTAATGTTTTCAGGAAGTTAGATCATTAAATAATAAATATATAAGTATTTTTTAAAAATATATAAGTATAAATAAATGAATAAATAAATATATATAAAATGAAGCGTATTAAAGACCAGTAATTGTTGAATAATATCTCAAATCGGATTTCTATGATTAAATTTCGGAAAATTTCATTTTTTAAAATTAGAGTGATTGCTTTAGCATAATTTTCTTCAAAAATTCACAATAGGATTTCGATGATACTCAGAGTTCAATTTCTTAAAAAAAAAAAAAAGAATGGATGAAATTTCCAATCTTGAAACTCCGAAATGGGCTAAATGTTGGAACCATGACATTTTCATTGGAGAAGAAATTGGTAAAAAAGAGGACAAAGTTAGTTCGAGTGAGAGTTATATAATGAAAATACAAGAGGAAAATTGGAGAAAACTTCGAGAAAAACGTCGAGTGGGATACGAACTTTGGGCCCAAAGTATGAGATTTAAACCCTCGGAAAAAAGGAACTTCTTGAAGACAGGAGGAAAAACTTTCTCGCTTAACAACGGATTATTTTGTCATAATTCTCAGCCGCAAATCCCTGTCTGTGTGCTGGGGTTTGATTAACATTCTTCCGAGGTGGATAGTAAATCTTGGAAATGGTTCGGGCATTGGTTCTAGAAATTTAATATATAAGAGTGTTGAAGAAGAAAGATTAGTTCTGGGAAAACTGCGAAATAATTCTACCTCGATCATCGCTTTGGTCATGAACCCAAAGATTTTGCTTATATATTGTAACTGTATGAAAATATATTATAATTAAACATCAGCGGTATTATAAACAATAAGCATAAAGAGTTTTGACCGGAAAATTTCAGTTATCTTGAATATTTACATTCGTTTTGCACACAACCTAGTTGTTTACAATAGTACATAGAATCTTCTTCTTCTTCTAGTATGTTGCACAGATCGTGCGTTGGCGACTTCTCGAATAATTTGTAAGGATCGATCTTCTTTAGCTCGGCAAAGCTCGAAATGCCTGCCTAATCTTTGATATTACGTAACCACGATAGTTGCTTCCTGCCAACTCCCCTTTTCGATTCTACCTTCAAAAACTAGATGCACAGTAATTTGGTTGTACAGAAAACATGGAAAAATGCCCAATTATTGAATTACGACGCCACAAAAGGCCATCCTCATGTATTTTTCTTCGTCGAATTCAACTTTGGAGTCAATATCGGTTTTCGAATGGATGGTGTCGAGAAACAGAATATAGCTTCGAATAATTAGGTACGTAAATGTAGGTAAATGTAGGAGAATTTAGAAACTGATACCTGCAGTGTACCTATATGTCAACAGTAAGAGCAATAAAAAATTGAGGGTTAGGCTTCCGTCATAATTTTTTTCTAGGCCCCAACATCGATAAAGATGTTTTAGATGCTGATTAGATCGTGAATATGCCCCTTTTTACAGCCGGTGCTTCCCCCTAGTGTCCATTTTTCAAACAACTCTAAGTGCGAGGGATTTTGGACTGAACAAATTGAAATGCTCTTAAAAAATAAATAGTGGCTAGTTGCGGAAAATACCGACTTTTTGTGACTGGGAATAGCGGAAAGCTAACATGCAAAAATCTGGAAAACTAAATTTTTAATCTTTTTGGGGGATTTACTTTCAAAGTTCACCAATAGTAATACATTTAGGGCTTTAGTTCGATTACTACCTTTGCCACAAAGGCATTGACTTTCAGAGGGAGCGTAAAGACTGCAGTAACTGAATTACCTTTGCTATATTGGAGGCATGGTGGAGAGGATTATTTCAAGTCCTTAACGGGAGAAGTTAAAACTCTTACTAAATCACCGATGTTGTGTGGAACATTTTGTCTACAATAGCTCTAAATTCCTTTGCAGTTGAACGCATATGGCTCTTTCAGTCTGGAAACCTTTCAAGAAGCCCCAGGGACTTCGGAGTGATTGGTTTGTACTTTTTTTAACATGGTAAATCAATTATTGATGTTTGACTTTTTTCAATTCCCAAAGCACAGTGAGACGAGGGAAAAAATAACGGGGGTCTCTGTGTATGAGACCCAGGAAGCCAACTTTCCGCCTCTTGTGGAATCAAACACCCGCTCTAAAACTTCCTCATTACGAACTCTGCCCAGCCATGAGATGCGGAACATTAGGCGCAACACCCACATCTCAAAGGCCTCCAGCTTAAAAATGGAGTCTACTTAGTCAAACTTCTACACATAGAGCAGCACCGACCATATATGTAGCATTTTACCAAACGGTAACCTAATGCGAAATGTGTCAAGTGTCCAAAGCACAGTAGGGAACGGAATTTCATGGTGCTACTTCAGCAATTCTACACTGTATTTCTTTCTGTGGGTCTCAATATTAGTTTATTTCAGTGTCCAGATACCTGACAGATGAAACGCAATCAACGTCCATTCAGCCCAGTCGCAACACTACATCAGGATGCTGAGGCCTACTAAATACCATGAATTTGGTCTTCTTGATATTTACTTTTAAAGCTGGCGTCACACCGACCCCACTCACTTCATGTCTTTACCCTACAAAGCCTGGAGTCGTTTAAGCACTGTGTCGTATGTGAAACGCAGGTTATTATTCGGGAATCCATTTACTCCATTGCCCAGAGCAACACCCTCTCGTGCTTCCGAAATATCTCGCTCCACAGAAAGAGTAAACATGATTTCTATGTCTACCTAATTATATTTAATTTAAAGATCCTAATCATGTTTTAATTTATGTTTGATAAAACTGGGTATTTTATTCACAGAATACAGGGCCATCCATTTAATCCCTACCATTCGATGGGCCAATCAAAATTTATTTTGTAATTAACATTCATAAAACTCGTAGCAGTTCTACCTATGTCTTGAAAATGCATTCGCACACCATAAAAGTATCCAAAAAATATCAAAGCTATTCATGCATATGAAAAAGTCGGTTCTCTAATATGAAAAATACCTAAATACCTATCAAAGCTCTATGAAACTCAAAGAATGCAAACGATAATATCAGTAGGTATGTGCGGTCAGTTATTGAATTATTGACGTTTGTTGTATAGGATTCCTCTTCTTATTTATTTAGCGTGATAGAAAAGCCATGGTACATTTATAAATACTGTATAACTTTCTAGCACTTAATCTTAATTCCATAAACTGCGTTGGATTTAAAAAAATCAATATTGGCTTGGAAATCAAAACTCACTCCCCAAAACAATACTTATTAACCGAATTACACGATATTTAATACAATAAGATTGTTGTTTAAAGAACAAAAATAATTAAATCGTAGTATAATATTATTATCTACATAATAAAACTTTAAAACGGCAATGTATAAACGGATTTGGTTAAACGAATTTTGCGCTAGTGTGCTACGATTGCAAAGATTATCATCCAACTTCCCAACTACCATATATGTTATATTGATTCATTCGATGAAGATCGTAGATAGGAAATATGTGCATGTTCGATGAAGCTATGTATATGTGCTCGGAAGATTCTTTGGTTCACTTTGGATTTTTGGTTTGTGCTATATATATATATATATATATATATATATACATATATATATGAGTATATATTTTAAGAGGGAGGCTTTGTATTGCAGAATCCGCTACGTAGTATAGCAATAGTTCGATTTAGACTTGCTTTTGGTGATCATTATAATAATAACGAACCATGGGATTGGATTGATATTATGTTTAGAGTCTCCTGTATAATTGTAACGATATAAAATTGTGATTAGCTTAACGCCACTGGAGCAATTTCTTGGCCTTTGATTGGCTACTGTTTCAAGAAGAGCAGCGTTGACGCCATTACTCCACAACGAAAAGCACCTACTCATCACGTTTGCAAATATCTTCAGTCATTCAGAATCCATAATTGATTTTTGATGATATTTGTCAAAGAAAGTAATAATAATCGAGACCCTGTTAATGTATACAGTCCCTTATATTATACTCGTATTATATTGGTTGCTGCCAACCCATCACTATTAAGCGGATACAGATTTAAGCCGTCATACTGTTATAATATCTTTATCATCCAAAAATTTCTCGTGCTGTTTCAGCAAGCTTTCGATGCTCGGCCTTCATCACTGTTCTTCCTACCATTAGGAATGGACACCACTCGAACAAAGTATAGCATGATGGGCACATATCTTTCCTTTTCCCTATTCTTGTGGTTCAGGCGTCAGGCCTTCAAATCTACAAGTAGATTATCCTTCAATTGACTACTTAGTCCCAATTTTATCATCAGTATCTTTCTTATATTTTTTATAGAGCAAACCAGCTGAGTAGATTACTGGGCGATGCTTTTAAACGGACGTGTGAGCAACCATAGGAGACTATTTTATGCACTTCCCGAACTGTTGACGGAATGTTTCAATGATGTTTTCAACTTCTGGTCAAGAATATTGTGATAACCAGATATCACGCATAGGTAGCAGGAGAGAATGACTCATTAGATGAAACTTGAATGAAATAGAATTGAAGATCAATTATCGTCCATACTCTTCTGCTAGAATCCGCACTTCTGACACGACACCAACCTGAAAAAAGAAGAAGGAAAGATGGATAATTTTCAACCAGTGCTTTTAGGCATTAGTTCAGTCACTGAACTTTACTCATTGACTTTGAACTAATGCATGAAGCACTAGTTAAAAATTATGCAACTTTCCTTCTTCTTGTTACAGGTTGGTTTCGTGTGAGAGGTGTGATTTCTAGCAGAAGAATATGGACGATAATGGCTGCGATTTGAAGGCTAAATTACTGAACACCAAAGAATGAGATTGAAAGAATTGGAGAACGAGAGGGACTGATGAATAGAGACCAGTCTAGGAGGAGTGTGATGATTGTGGATTAGACGGACATTATTGAGTTAAATGGGGAACTTTCGTCTGTTGTTATTTCACACTTTGGATTCAGCGTACTTGAAAACCCCTAGTAGCAATTTTGAGCTCAAGAGACCGCTTAGTCTAGCCAATAAACTGGTAGAAAGATCATGCGTGACGTAGTAGGGCAAGGGAGCTGAGAGTTCTCCCAAGGCGGGAGGGGGTTGTGACGTCATCGTGCAATTAAATTTCAAGAGCCGTTCATCATACAGCATCTCTTTGAAAATCTCTCACTCAGATATTTCTATTGAGCAAATAAAAACCAAACATGAAAGTTCCCCATGGCAGAGTTGATGTGGCCAGAGTGACCACAAGGAGAACTTATATGTATTTAAAACACACGACTTTTCTTCGCAGGCTTATGTTAAGTTCGCTGATTGACAAGTTTGAATAAGGTAAGTTTCAAATTTCGTATCCTTGTTCTTGTCTCTTCAACAGTTTCACTCTATTTATGCGATAATTCCAGTGTTGGACACTTTCAAAAACTTGGTAGTAGGCACATACGAGTATATTTAAATACCATCCATGGGATTCCAGAACCATCTCAGTTATCATTTAATGTCCTGTATCAATTAAAAATTCTAACTAATTTACCGAACGAATACAACTGAGTAATGTAGAAGTAGAATTGGTGGATGTTCTTGGAGAAAAGAGTGAGAATTGAGGGGACAAAAACGAAAAATGAAATCTTAATCCTTAGTTTACATAGTGACACTCAAACAGCTAAAGTAGACATTGAAATTCAGGAATTTATATAAATATATTGAACAGGGCTCCAAAAGCATTCACTCAATCCTCACTAATGAATCGGATGAATTCTCAAATAAAATGACATGAAACTGATGGAATTTTCGATTCGACTACGGGACAAATATTTGGAATAAAATCTTGAATCTTAGCTTAGATTACGCAGATCAAAACTGGGAATAATAAAATTCAGGAAATCGCTCGCAGAAACGTAGGTAATTCGTAGTAATAAGTATTCTCTTTCCTTGAGAAAATATTTAATAGCATGTCTAAGTGTTAAGACTACAACGGCTTTGAGTAGGGTTGTTATAGAACTAAGGAGCGAACCGCATAAAGAATAGTGTTCAGTGTAGAGTGTTCCTAACTACTACGGTATTTTTAATTTACGAAAATTAAGCCCATTAAGCATTCATGCGTTCATCAATGGAAAAAAAAAAATAATAATAATAAAATAAAAACTAAACAATGAAGATGTTAAAGAAAACCGTAGATATTTACAATTTGTCAAAACATAATCCAATTAATAGATGTATTTTAAAGCAAATATCAAAGTAGTCAGCATGAGAAAACAAAACGACGAGTAGCACAAGCTTTGAAGGGACGATGTGGATGTCTTACCATGATGCCTGTCGTGACGGCAATCCCCCTACCACAGTATGTATTAGGCACAATATCCCCAAACCCAACGCTGAGGAAGGTTATGGCTATAAGCCACATAGAGTTGAGAAGGTTAGCGTGGTCCTCGTCGTGGAACCTGAGAAAATCGTCAAAATCATACAGAAAAAGTTCCAGTCATGCAGCATCACCATATAAGCGAATTTTCGTTTTTTTCCAAATTGTCTTAGTCAACGATTGTTGTTGTTGATATTTTAGCACTCTGTACACGGAGTGTCTCATATAACACGCTCACCATTAATTCTTTCACTAATGGGAATGGGAGGAAGATATAAATGATCCCCTCCTTAATTTTTGTCATAGATCTCAAATATTACATTTTTGCTTACATTCAGATGCGTTAAACGTGCGCAATGCGCATTATCTTTGTTTTTAAAAATGGTAACCCAAATTTTTATTGTAGGCTCGGAATCTACATGAAGTTTAAAGAAATAATGAACCCTCACTCGAATTTCATGATACGTAAAATATGCAAAATCCAAAATGTCGATTTTGAAGGTATTCATTATCCAAAATATATGAGACATGATTTTGGAGTATTTTGGGCTGATGTAAGTCAACAACGATAGTGAAGCTAAATTGATGATATTATAGGGAAAAAATGCTATTCTAATTGCTGTGTGGTATTTTTGTCCAAGTCTGTATTGCGAATATCAATAAATGAACATCACCACGCGATTTACAGTGAAAATATACTACTATAGTTTGCGGCACTTATACGACAATTAGTTATTCGATATGCTAGATATGCGTCTACTTGCACTCGAAAATTCATGCGTTAGGTCATTATTCGCAAATTTTAGGTAGATTCCGAATTTGCAATAAAAAAAATGAAGGTTACTGTTTGAAAAAACAAAGTTAGCGTATGCGAATGTGGGTAAGAATAGTATATTTGAAATCTACACAACAAATTAATTAATATCTATCACTTACTTCCATCTCCATTAGCGGAAGAAATAGTTAGGGAGGGCGTTTTATTTTAGGTAAGCCACTCTTTATTAGAAAAACTGCTGATAAAAATGTACGTCAAAAACTTTTTCTAAATAGCATTCTGCAATAAATCTAATTTTAGGATTTTCAACCATTTTTCATCATTTGTGCCGTTTATTTAGCATATTTTAATGCAATTAAAGCACATTTTTATGGACACATTCCTAAAAGTTCTTATGTTTTAATTGATCAAATTTTCTAAATAATGTTCTGCTATAAAATCAATTAATGATTTGTAGCCGTTTTTAGTTTTTTTCAATAATTATATATTTGTAGCCAATGTTTTGAGCATTAGCCCCTTCGTGGCGTTTCAAAGGTGCTGTCGACCAATACTATAATTTATTTCAAAATTCTCGATTTTTTTAGTTTGGAAAACTTTTTTTCATTTATTTTAGAATATTCAAAGCCAAATTCTATTCTAAAAAGTTTCGAAAATTTAATTTTCTTATATTTAAAACTCACTGAAATAGCTAAATTCTCTACGAAAATTCGCTAAAAGAATATTTGTGCATTCAGGACACACTCGTTCGGAGAAGAATGATATACTTTTAGAAATGACAACCTTCTTGTAAATAATAATTTGAAAAAGATTTACCAGTCATTCGAGTAGAAGTATTTTCAAATTATTTCGAATCATGTTTTTTTGGATTAAATAATAGGCTGAAAAGCTTTAAATATTTTGGCTTTAAGTAATTGTGTTGTTACTTTCATAACATCCAGCAGTAGGGATGAAAAGAAGTTATGTAATCTTTCTTTCAAAAAGAAAAGAAAACTCCAGTACTTGGGGACGGGATCCAAACTATGCATATCTGTTCTTTTTATTTGCAAATTTCCTGAACGGCTTGGTTGAATTAGGGTTTCGGGTTGCGTTATTCCTATACTGAGGAGCTAAGCACACAAAAGAAACAACGTACGTAGGGTTTTTGAGGTTTTGTTTTGGTTACTATTATTCGAAGCAAACATTTTTAAGAAGAACACACGGGTCACCTACTATTTTATTATTTAATTGAATAAGAAATGTATTATATCTTGTTTACCCCATTAAAAATCTATGAAGTGCGCTGTAAACAAAATATTTTTAAAAGCAGCAATTTCCATAGTTTTATCAAGAAAATGCCAGTACCACTCTTGTAAATTGAAATCACGTTAAGTCTCACACAGTGTTTTAATGTGGTGGATTTTAACCTGAGAAAATATAAGGATGAGCTAAAGAATTTAACGTAGTGATTTCTCCCCTAAAGAACTATCTCTACTCAGTGCGGTGCTTTTGGTTTTTATCATCCACTCGTATAAGTATTTTATAAAGACATAGGTACATAAAATGTACATGAAGGCGGTTTAAAATCCCCTCCATCATTCTTTCCTGTAATTTTCGGTTGCCTATAACTTAACCTAAAATATTTAAATCTTGTACCTGACATACAAGATCAGGGCAATAAAATGATAAATGAATCGGAAGAAGTCGTTTGGGTTTTGTGGTCGATGTAATTTTTAATTAATTTTAATTTTACGACTTTTCGTACTCTTTGTTTTGTTACATTGTAAAAAAAACTTTCCCTAAATGAGACCCAAATTCAGATTCTCAGACTCAAAATGAATTAATGAAATACATCCAACGAAAAAAGTTCCAGTCATGCAGCATGATCGTATAAGCGAATTTTCTTAAATTATCTATGTATTATAATGTGTTAAATTGTATTGAAATTTGTGCAATTTCAGCAGAAAGAAATTGTTTAAAACCAATTAAATTTGGTGATTCTAAAATGATTTTGGATTTTTAGGTTTTTTTAATAGATTTTTCAATAAATATTAATACATTTAAGTACGTTTTTCAGCATAATTTTTTTAATTGTTCGAGTTAATCGTTGGTAATTTTGTTCTGCCTGAAAATGTGCTAAAAATTATAAATTCACCGATTTTTGGTCGTATTTAGCCATTTTTAGTGATTTTTTAAAGTAAATTTTTGAAATTTGACCAATTTAATGTGCTAAAAATTTTTGCCCATTAAACTCATCCTTTCGTTCGGAAAGCTTGATTTTTTGGCGCAAGAACGGGATTTTAATCTCAGTCGTAAGAAGTTATATATACATATGAAAAAGCGCAAACTTCAGGAATCGTTTCGGAATGCCTCAAAACGGATATAAATGAAGAAATTTTCAAAAATTTTGATTTTAAAATTTTCTGAGTCATTGCAATAGCTTCATTTCCTACGAAAATTTGCTAAAAAGAAATAAATAAAATACCCTTTAATAATAATTATAAGATCTGTGGACGATAAAGCCAAAAAGATTTAATTAACGTAGAAACTTTCTTCTTACTAAATTGTTCACAATTGTATAAGAAAAAAGGTTTAGAGTAAACCTTTCAATTATGAAAAATTTTATTCAGAATCAAACTAAGATTGAACTAATTCAACTCAATTCACCATTCATTCATTATTCAATTCAATAAAATTTTTGGTATTGTACCTTTGGTCTCGTAATAAAAGAAAATTACTTGGGCTAGTAAGTAGCTTGGTTGCCTAGGAATTATCAGATATAACAAAATGTTACTGTAACGTCCGTACTATTTCATTGGTTGATTTTGGTTTGGTGATGATTAACGTTTATATTCTGAAGAATATTTTGGAGGAAACAATATTATTATATAATTTACAAATCATTTGATAGAAGTCTACACAAGAAATGCAATTAAGAGCTGATGAATCAATCTTCGCCTCAAACTAATCTTTAAAACTCCAGCTGAGGTCGATCTTTCCGATAACGAGGTCAATTTCGAGCTCGAATTGGAAATGATCAAAGCAATGAACTCAACTTCAGCGCTTCGAACTTGATTGCTAATGAGTTCAGATCATGCTAATGAGATTGCAACTGAGATCATCAGTGTGTCAACTGAACCATTGAACAGATAAATTCAGCTCTTATCATAAAATTAGGGAAAAGTACAAAAAATAATGCATCAACTCCTTATGTCACAAAATGAAAACCTTCGAACATATTTATCTCACGGACAAAATAACTTGTAAAATACTGGAATTCAACACGTTTTCAGATTCGAATCAGTTTTGAAAATACATTCCTATCAACTCATTATTCTTACCATATTACACATATTTAAAAAAATCACTTTTTGTGGCGGAGATCTCATAATCAAATCTAGGGGTTCCCAAGTGTGCTGAACAACTCTGGAGCCCTTTTATTCCAAGCCCCACAGGGTTTTGAGAAATTGTGTCCAGTTTTGGAAGAATCAGTTCGATTTGTCCAGGCGTTGTGTTGAAGAGTGCAAGGTTGTTTCCTATAGTTATTAACCTCTTGAACAGAATGAAACCAATGGTAGGGCTCTACGATGCTTGATTATGAACGTAGAGCTGTTTGAAGCTGAATAAGAAAAGTTTTTTCTTTTAAACCCGTTTTATGGGTGTTTTTCCAGATTTTTAAGAAAAAAAATTGGATGGAGAAAACGAAAACATCAAATATAAGGATCACATAGAAGATGTATTTTTGCTTCGAATGCAATCAACTGCTGCTCTGTTGCACTAAAAGTAACGGAACTATGCTTTTTTTTAAGGGGGGGGGGGGGGGGGCGAATATTCTACCCAAGGTAGTGCAGGAGTTTGAAATGGTTTTGATTTGAAAATTATGGGAGAATTATTAATGATTATTATAAAGATTTACATATTATTATTTATTCATTATAGAGATTACGTGATGAATAATGTTATTCAATAATGTACGTCAATAATGTTTTTCATAGCCATTTTTTTCATCTTAGCGCCGGTACTATTTGACGCAGGAGTGACTTGTAAGTGGTTGGTCTTTTTCGATTCTGAAGGTCAAAAACCATAGGAATCGTCGCCTCAAACTGCTCGGATACATCAAAATGGAAAAAATTGACGAATCGGGCCAAAAATATGATAAACTAAACAATATCTTGAAACTTTAATTAGATGGGAAAATACTTGGTTGGGATTCGTGTTGAGAACACTCACAAACCCTTAGATTAGATAGTTACACATGCGCCACAAGACAAGGCTTTAATTTTTCAACCTGTTATAATTATGATTTTGTGTCCATAAAAAAGTACTTTAATTATTTACAAGAATAGATTGTTGAACGCTATTTCACTTTCGTCAGTACAACCTTCCAGGAATCCCTTGCATTCGTAATTATTTTTATTTACAAGGAGCCATCAGTGTGTGACCGTTGCGGTCAACTTTTCGTGGTTGGATTGGACTCACACCGCTGCCCTATATTGCTGAAATCCCGGCTGCACATTATTTGCACGAGTTTTTCGCACGCTCTATTTTTTGCCCTTGTTGAACCGATCAAATTCGACGAGCGTGTAATTGGACGACCGGAGATTTACTGTTTACTCGAACGCCGGCGAATGAATATTTCACAATATCCAATCTCCTCTTCCGCAGTAGCAAATTGACGGTTTCAAATGAAAACAGAGACAGCGAGAGAGAGAGAGAGATGATTTTCCTAAAGTGGTAAAAAGGATATTACGAAAATTTGACTTTCAACAAGCATAAGGTAGTGCATGAGTTCTGCGTATTTTCTTGTTCATAACACTAGCCCGAAAGTAAATTTAATTTCGGCTTATATAAATGGGTTTCTGAAAAAAAAGTAATAATATATTAATAATAAATAAATTAAAAATAAATAAAAAAGTGCTTAGACGATACCTACGTTTGCTTTTTTTCGAGAAGATTTTCTCTCTTGTCTCAGCCATGGTTGCCGAGATTTTTTGTTTGTTCACGGATATGATTGAACACCAAAATACAAACTACTTATAGCAAATTTTCCTGATATCTTTGGGTTTATTATTTTCCATAACGAACCATAATCGACAAAAATCAAATTTTCCACTCCCCTCAAATTTGGTTGTTTTACGAATGAAAATATAGAGTAGAATCCAGAAACGTTGTAAATTATTACTCGAAGGTTCATTATTTCTGTATTATATAGCTCTTGTACGCAGATCGCTGGTCAATGATTTCAAAACCCTGTATACAGTATATCACCAAAACTCGGCGCTTCGCCCCTCACGAAAGGGTCGCCCCTTTACAACGCCAGATCTCTACAATATTACGCTTTTTAGTAAATGGTAGAAAAAAATGATTTAAGACAAAGTCATCTCACTACTGTAGAAGGGTTGCAGAGACTGTATCTTGATTTGCAACTATTTTGGGTTTTCGCATATGAAATCAACCGCAGTTGATGGACTTCGGTAGGTTCATTAGAAACGAAGAAAGCCCCAGAGGAACTCAGCTGATGAATAGTCTCCCGTATTTCAGAAAATTGTTTTTAAAGTGTTCCAAAGGCGCTCTATTTCAAATTTCATAACCGTAAGTCGATAAGGAAATAAATTAGCCTCAGAGGTCCCACAGCTGATCAGAGCCTCTCCATAATTTGCAATTATATTTTAGATGTCCCAAATGTCCTCCGTTTCAGTTTTCAGCACAAAACGTCGATTAAGAAACAAATTGGTCGCAGAGGTCCCTCAGCTTATCTGTGCGCTACCGTGCATACCATAGGAGGTCAATTTCCGATTTCAGCACTGTAGGTTGATAAGGAAAGAAATTAACTTCACGGGTCCGTTATCGTAACGCACCTTCATAAGCGATTTGCGCAACGTAATTTCGTAGTGGTCGGGCGAAAGACTGTTTTTGTCATCAATATGCCTACGGGCCTGCAGACGAATAGCTTTTTAAAATCAGTTATTTAGATTCTCCGCATCTTGAAACCCAAACCAAAAAATGTTAGGCACCGTCTTTCGATGCTTTTCTCCAACGCTAGTGGAACAATGCTTATGAAGCGTAGGTCAATAACCACATATTAACCTAGTTAGAGCCTGATTCTTGGCATTACTTTCGATCAACCGTAAACGGTAAACTGAATGGTTAAAATATTAAAGTTCCAGTAATGCAACAAGGCCTTATGAGCGAACTTCCGTAGTCTCCCATTATCCCTCGACGAGAACCGATGGATCTCCTCCATCTAAGGTTATTGACCCATTGAAATAAGTAAATAAAGTAAGCAAGCAACTAAAATAAGAGAGGAGGTATATATATAGCCATTTTGTTTTCTTGACCACTCAGTATATATATTCTTTGCTCTTGGTTCGGAAATTGAGTCCCAAATCCACTTGTAAAGGTTTTGATAATAAAATATGGTCCACATAGTCCACATTGGTAGTACAACGTTATTGCATCAAATGTTGCATATTTCAACAAATGAAAGTCACTTGAAGTTCGGTGATCTTGAATGTTATTTATTGTATTTCGCTGTTCCATTTTTAAACGAGATGTAAGTGGCATTCGGTGTAATCCCGTGCCAGAGGTTTCCCATCAAATCGTGCTTTCGGTTTTCCTGACCCATCTATCTTTGTCATACAGTTTTTTCAAACCTATTCTCTTGAATGTTCGCAAATAAAGAGGCAATTAAAAAAGGTGGATGTAAAGGCTTGAGAAAAATACGAACCTTCGCGTTCTGGCATCCTTTCTGGATTAGTCTTTCAATGACCGAATTTTCGTCAATATGCTAATAATTTTGTTGACGAAAAATCATTTACAAATATAATTTTCTTTCGGTAGATTGGTGCCCGTTTATGTTGTTGTTAGATGTCTATACTCGGATTATGATGTATAATTATACGTAGATAATGATGAATTGGCTTATGTAATCTTCACCTGGTTTACTGAAGCATAGATGTTTTGTTCAATTTCATCAATTAGCTAATTTTCGTCGAATTTTTTTCTAGATAATACGCATTCGATTTTGTTTAATAACAACTATCATTTGACCAGTAACCTTGCGTAGAAAGGCTATCAACACAGAAATGACCATTATTTAATAGTTTGCCTAATTTATGTCTTGCGCTAGCAGAATGTCTGCTCTGTGAGATGAAAGAATCTGGAGATTGTACAATGAGCGATACCCACGTATTCATTTTATATTTTTGAATGATAATAGATTCCATTCTAAGAGATTTTATAACATCCGCACTATCCTACATTGAGTAGTTTTTTTAAAATGATTTTTCAAAGTTTGCGCTGGTGACGTCACACTGGTTGGCAGGGGGGTCCCGCCCAGGCGGGAGGGGTGCTTTGACGTCATCAGTGTGCGAAACTTTGAAAATTCATAGAAAGAAAACTACTCATCGTAGGAGAGTGCTATTGATGCAAAACTACTTAGGATGGAATCTCCTTCCATTTGAAAATAGATAAAATACATTTTTCGCATCTTGCCCGAATTCTGACAAAAGTAATTTCACAAATTTCACCGTAAATTAAGGTGGTCTCATGTCACACAAAATCGTATACCGTAAATCTTATTTTGAGTGACATGAGACCACCTTTTACGGAAAATTTTGTGCGGCCAGATTTGACAGAATTCAAGGTAGAAGAAAATATCTTCATTCGCTGCTAGCCACAATAATTGTGCAATATCCAGATTGTTTCATCTCATAGAGCAAACATTCTGTTAGGAGTAGGGCAAGACATAAATAAAAGCAAATGACTAATTTAGAAAATGTGTTCAGCCTCAATAAACTCCGCCGACAATTACCGTGTCAATACGCCGAGAAAACGTCGATATGTGTCGCAAAGCGTTCTTTACTTCAATATATTCCGTCCCACTTGTCTCATGGCAGATACCCACCTCTCCACTTCCCCTCCTTTACACCTGCTCCTTTCACTCAGTACCTAACCTTTTCTAGAGGAGCCATGGCTGTCGATCTAGGTCATAGATGCGCGTTTTATGCACAGCGTACTTTATCAACGATCTGCATCTAGAATGGGGAAGCATCAATCGATCGGATAGAAAAAAGATGGAAAAAACTTTACTTCCCTTTTATCTTCCTTTAACTCGAGGTGAGAAATATTTGCACAGTAATTTGTTCAGCTATGGTAATGTTATCTGCGCATTATGAACGTATTCGCAGAGAAAAGGTAAAGGTTTTTTCTATATTGCAATAAGTACCAGTCACCGACTCGTATATTAAAAGCCATATCACTGAGCTCAAAACCACCATAGCTTTTGGAAATTTTGATTTGCTGAATTACCTAGAAACACGAAAGTGTTGAGAACATGGGGTGTACTATATACCCCAATGTAACATATGTAGCATTACCGATTTTCTCTATTGATTACTAGATTTTATTACCCAATTTTTTAGCAGTATAGTTATAGAGTGACCATTAAAACTCGGTAAAAGAAATGAGCTCAGAGTTCCCTCAGCTGATCAGTACGCCTTCCTAACTTGTAAGTGTATTTTGGATGTCGCAAAGGAGCTCCTTGTCGAATTTCACCACCATAGGTCGACTAAGAAAGATAGTAATAGTAAACTGATTTCGTAGTGAATAGATTTCATAACTGATTTTTGTAGCAACATATCATGACCGACTTATGCAACTCAATTTTATGGTGGTCGGGTGAAAGGATGACTTCGTCATCAGAAAGAGCGTAAAAGTCTTAGAATGACCAAGCGTCGGTTATCTTGAAAACTGGCATTTTCCGTAAGTAAAGATCTAACCGTATGAACCTTCATAATAATCTGACTCCAAAAAGATACAATGAATTTATCAAACTTTATGTGGATAAATGAATCAACGATCTGATATCCTATATAAAACTTGAGCTTACTAAATGATACTCTAGCTTGTGTATTATACTTTAATATAAGTATTATAAAAAATGTATTCAAGTTAACAAAACTGGGACTTCACGTACTCTCCTAGCAACCAACGACAGGTTTTTATCTTTTCCTTTAACCGTCTTGCGACTTACCGCTGGTATTTTTCGATGTTTATAGCAGCACAAAAGAATGTTGGAATGTTTTCATTTCAAATTTTACAAAAACTGCTCACAGCATGATCAGTTGCGCAAAATGCTAAATTTTAGTGGGCCTCTCTTTTCATGTGGCGTTCATTCTATTCTCTCTATAAGGGAAAATTATGGCTGCAATCACTAGCGCTGTGGTTGTTTGACAGTTGTCGCTATAGACAAAACCCGCACGAACGCGCGGTTTGAAGGGTAAGTAGGTTCTGCTGGCCATCAATTGGCACACCTCCTCTAATAGATTTGCTGGGCGACTAGCCTTGGGACGATTCTATTTGGCCGTTTTCATACTGCTTACAGAGTAATTCAATCCTAGAAATTAATTTGAAACCTCTTTTAGGTATCCCATCAGAGCTGCGAGATTCGCAAACATAATTGAAGCTTCGAGAATCTTAGATGATGATTTGTAGCTTGTAGCTTCTATACAACAAAAGAAAACTCCATGCATCCCAGGTATATCATAGTCATTTAGCGATGCTACTTTTTTCTCTTGGTAAGTTACAGAAAATCGATAGTTTTGTACCGTGGAGATGAAAATGCCAGATAGGTATGAACATTCCTCGTGAGAATAACGGAATTTCGTGGGTTATCAGGGATTCCAATCCGATGATCCAAGCCCTCAAATTTTACCTTAATTTTGTGTTATTATTACTAACTACTACGCGATTTCGCCCTTCTTCTTTGTCTGACTCCTGTTTAATGTAAATTTCTCTGGAAACAGATATGAAGATGTCGCAGTCATGACCAAATGCCTGGGAAGATAGCCAAAAATACGAGTCCCATCAAAAGCTTTGGCTTTCAAGTGCCAAGGCTTTTGGCTTACTTTTTCTGATTAACTGTCTAAAGCTCCTTCTGCACTCCATCAAGAGCCTAATTTCTTTGTAAAAAGCATAGACTGTTGATTAAATGGATTCGTATCTGTTCAAAAGGTGGTAATTCGACAGTGTCAAGTAGTTCGAGATAATGACTAATTTGACTTTGTGACTGCAACAAACATTCGAGATGTACCTAGCTACTCATCTACCTAACCGGTCGAACGTCGCTTCTAACTATTGAATGGGCATGTGATGAGGAGTTTGACGGCTGCGGGTAGGCTAAACCCGCACAGCTGAGCGGTCTTGAAGGATGGGAAAACCCTATACGCCGTCACTAGGTGACGAAGAGATGTTGAGAGGTTAATTCCAAACTGATTCTAGTTCATCGAAAAATGGAGAATACGCATGGTTGTTAACTCTAGACCACCAAAGTTTACATTGCAGTTAGAAGGACCCACCAACCCAATCACTATAAATTCGGTTCGTGCGCTAACAAAATGTGAACAGCGACATAAACGTTGAGTTTAATATGATAAGTTTATTTCTTCTAAATGGCATTATTGCAATATCATTTTGGTTTTTTATAATAATAAACCTTTGAAATCGAAAAAAAAAGTTACCCCCCCCACCCCATAAAAATTTATATCACGTTTCAAAATGCGTAGAATTAAAAAAAAAGTTCGAAACATTTTTTTAAAACTACTGCACTAAAATTTATGAAATTTGGCTCAAAAATCATACATCAGCCGGGGATGTGCCAGTAACATCGGTTAACTCTGGTACTCAAGAGCTGAAATATTAAAACTCGAGACCTCGAAAACTTTAAAGGTAACAGTAATGTTTTTTGTAGTCTCCAGAATCGAATAAAACCAGCCGGGTCGCTGTCCGTTCATCCTTTTGCTCTCCGTAAGGGCTTCAAGCGCGAGTAGCGACTCCCAAGTGAATTGCTAAATTTCATTAAAGACCGGTAGTTTACGAATGGATCCAATAGGGCGAATACCACTGGTATGCGTTTTTGAATGCAGACACAAACTTATAGCATTATATAAATTGCTTTCTTTACCATCTAGCTATCACGCTGAAATCGTGGCGATCATGAAGACCATAGAATTTATATAGAGCGAAAGGAGTAGTGAGACACCCAATATAACACATCAGAAAATAGGCGTATCAACTTTGGGACACACTTCTAATAGAATTATTCCTGAGTTCCTTCTCTTACAAATTGGCAGTGTTAATAGTATACTAATACAATTGGTGTGGCCCAGGATGAAAACGAGGCGGGAGATCGCTTGGCATCAGAGAGTAATGAAGAGTCAAAAATGGAAGCACCCCTGGATTTGGCGAGTGCAGTGAAGGATTCTCTCCCGTCGATTGCCAGTCGCTAACGGTTGAAGTAGTAGCATCCATATCAATATTAGTTTATAACTTAGCGTAATAAATCAGCATTCCTTGACACTAAAATGGCTTAGAATCATGAGATATTGTGATAAAAAGAGAGCATTCTAAAAAGTGGTGAACAGTTTTCCTGCTATGAAAACAAAGGGTGTTACACTTTGCTAGTAACGAATTGGTTGTAAGTGAAAATCAATAGAAAAAACCCGCTGCATTTTATTCTAGAAATTGTCGCACTTACGTAGGCCAAACTAGTGTGGGATCAATGAAATATTAAAGAATTTTGTTTGGTGGGGAGGAGAATACGAGACCAACCTTGTTTACAGTTGGATCCCTCTTTTGTACAAGACACCGTTCTTTTCATATATAAAATATAGTTTGACAGTTGAGTTCGATTCGATCTAACAAGAAATTTATTGATTTGATATCAGATAATGAATTAATTTAACCGTTTAGAAAGAATCCTAATTTGTTGGTTCATTGTTTAAGAGGAACGTAGAATCCGGAAAACCGTAATCACTTCAATATCGCTCGATGAATCACAAGTTAGCCCAACAGTACACACCTTCTTCCAGATTTCTTTTCATCGACACTAGAGGTAGAATTAAAGAGCAGTAAAAACCGTACAGAATTCCGCAAGATGCGATGAAAATAATTACGACGACAATAATTACCTTATTTTGATATTTAGAATCATTCGAAGTTCAGAAGTGTTTAATAGGAGAATTCCTAGGTAACGAAGCTGCCATGACAGCTGGATGAAGTTCGTTGGGTGATTAACAAAAGTATAATAAAGTATTAAGTGATAATTTATACCGTTTTAATTCCGTGATATTTTGAATAATTGTTTCTCCCAGAATTCGTTTGACGATTAGGAATTGAGGGTATCCTGGCCGTGCCGAACACCACTGGAAATATTTCATGCCACTAAGTTTAAACAATTTCATTCTGATGAAGACCTCCAGATATTGACATTTTTATACGATTTTTTCCTTCCAGGTAAATGAAGATGGCAAAGGTTTTGTGTAAATTTTGAGAGATTATTGTTCCTCCCATTAACTGAAATGCACGCACTGAATTTCTATTTTAGAGCTTTCGAGGGGTGTTGAGGTTTGTTTATAGGTCAGATTTGGAATATTGCGAATGGTCTCCACAGGTATGAATCCCACAATTTCCATGTGATTCTAATGGAATTTCCTGGGTGAACTTCTAAATACTAAAAATCCAATAAAAATTTCCTAATATTTGGATGCATGATACCATTGCACATCAATTTTTGAGATTCTCACATGCAACTCCTCAATAAGGAATTGAATTCACAAGAAACTCTACTTTCAGGACAACCCTTAATGTGCAGCCACTGGCCAACACGACAAAATCAGTACAGCTATGGTGAGCAGGCCAAGTGAAGCAGACCGAAGAAGAATGATCGGCTATCAAACAAAGTTGTAGATATTCTCAGGGAAGATGACCTAGAAGAAAAATGAGGAAAATATGGCAGAAAAATAATAAAGATAAACCGTGGTTTAGAGGTTTCACCTCATCCTCAGGAAAGGCAGAACAGCTCTTTGTATAACCTCTAGATCCAAACGATATGCAGGGGGGAAAACTGAGAAGAAGAAAAAACTCCATGAACACAATGTTCCTTCATTCTGAAAATAAATACTTCTGTCAATCAGTTAAATTGAATCGTTCATCAAGGTAGAAGCAGCAGCTTCGTTTAAACATACTAGAAAACTTTTGTACCGAACCCACTTTGAAGACTAATATCATTTACGTACCTTTCGAAGGAATCCGTCGTCATCAGCAAGTCAAGTACAGGGGGCGAGCGTTGTCGATGGAAAGACATCATTATCAGGCCGTCAAAACAGTACTGAAGTCAGTCAGTCGGCCTGTCACTTTATAAAGACAGGGAAATGGAGGAGAGGTGGTGGTGAGGGGTGGGGCCGAGGAGAAAGAAGAAGGAGTATGAAGTAAGTACTCGACTTGCTAGTGACGACGGATTTCTTTGAAAGGTACGTAAATGATAATTTTACTATTACTACTAGCGGAAATAACCCTTTAGATTTAATACCGTTTTGAAGGCATTTGAAAAACACAGTCCGTTTTCATAATTTAAGAATCGAAGTCGCAAAGTATGACACTAACAGTGAGCGTTGTTCAGACGAGAACAAACACGCGATCCGCCTCTTTGGAGGTATGAAATATTTTTATACTTGAGTTTCTCAAAAAATGGACCTCACTCCCCATCGGACGGAAACCGCTTTGGGTGGGAGCGGAATTCTCTTTGCGAGTTTCCTTTGAGAGCTCGTTTCAAAGCTCAACTAAATCCCTAGGAGTACAAAGAAAAACGGTCGATGATATCCAAAGCCTCTCTGGGTCGTCAATATTTGATACGGTCATGGGATTCATTCACTCTATCCGGCATGCTTCCCTTGCGTTGAAACAATTCACCTTTGAAGTATAATTCAAAGAGGGACGTGAAAATATTGATCCGTGCTGACTCTTGGCACGCGCTCGGTTTCAGTAGATAACTTTTAATAAGCCCTTCACCCTCCGCAACAGTCAGAAATGTCAAATGGGTTTATTGCTTCGAAGTTCTGTTCGTTCTTAATGGAGTCATTCATTCTTGATGACACGTACCGCACGTAATGATACAACGACTCATTATTTCTTAAGAGGTAACCTTTCTGTTCAGTTACCGACCCTCTTCGTAGTTCAACACTTCGTTTCTCAGTTCGAACACTCATGAAGTTGGTTTGGATCACAAAGTTTTCAAGGCTTTTCTTCAGGCTTTATTCCGAATTTTGTTTGTAATGTCACAGTATTCTGAAGCTCACCGTTGGTTGACATTCTCTTTCATAATCAGGACATATCAATGATCGCATCAGTTAAGTGTAACTTGGTATCAATTTGAACAAAGTTGATGTATGAACAAACTATATTATGTATGGGATCCATTGTGAAAAGCGTTTTGTGAAAATACCTATGGGAAGTGGGTTAGATACACTGCTGATCTCAGTTAGTGAAGGTCTTCTCTATGCGCAACTGAACAGTTGAACATCGACTGACAAGATTCTTCTTCTTCTTTTCATTCCTATTTATGACTTCAGGCTGCAAGCATTATGGATTCAGGTTCTTAGACGAAAGAGTTCAGGGAACCCACCTCATAAATGAAAGCTTAGAAGAGTTTCAAGCCCACAGAAAGACATCACAAGAGGAATACCGTATGTTTCCGAATGCTTATCACGTAAAACCGGCTAGTTGATAGGGAACTGTAACTTCGTCATTTTCCATCTCAAAAAAATCGTTCACCACGATCGCTCTAATTTCTGAAAAAATCGTAAACTACCTACTGCTATAAAAACCCAACCAGCTGAGTTACGTACCTCGTTATTAATGGACTGTAAGCAGAAAGCAAGAAACGAACGTCACCATGCGATCTACCATTGAAAGAGAGAGAATGAAATTTCATGACAGTTCGCGTACGAGTCCGCAGCCACGGCAGGCATTTTAATGTATCGGTTATCGCATTCTTCTACCAGGTTACTACTGGAACGAGTTGACGTTTCCAGTTAATTATGTTGAACTTATTAATATGTTAATTACTTTTATTTTATTATTGATAAATAAAAGCAAACACTTCTTGAGTTGACAGGGCAGTATATTATTGTAGAATAATAATATTTAATAGGTTATGGGCCCAGAAGATATGTTTTGTATAGAATCATTGTGATAATGAATTCGAAAATCAATATTGAACCATTGAACACTTGGAGAATGCACTTGGAATCCTTTCTCATTAAGTATACTGGATGGAAATATGTTAGTGGAACTCTTAAGAGTTGATGATCCATCGGAGGAAGCGGTAGGAAGATTAGAGTCTATGTGCAAGGTAAGAAGATCGGATCCTACCCATAAGCCCGTCGGACTTAATTAAGGGTATCAAAACATCTCAAGGTGTACGGCAAAAAATTCTAGACGAGTACCAATCAAAAGGTTCCGCCCGTAAGGAAACTTGTTGAAAATATTGATATTTAGAGACCATGTAACATAATTTTTTGACACGGCATTATATTATTGTGGAATAATAATATTTAATAGTTACTACCAAATCGCATTATTATGTAGCCCTTCTTGAGGGCAGAAGATAGCCGGCAAGTCCTGATTCCTCGATTTCACACCTTTCATGATGACTAATGGAGTCAAGTTTTTTAAATATTTGTTTGACGTTGGGAAAAGATAATTAGGGGCGTCCAGAGATGGTCAGGGATGGTTAATGGAGGTTCAAGCCATAACCATCTCTAGACGTCCCTAATAATCTTTTCCCAATGTATAACAAATCCAAAAACACCTAAAGCCCCCGAAACTACAGGTCTAACCTTTCCCGTCACAGGTGTGAGTGGATAAATGCGCATAGAGTGTAAATATTTGTGTTGCTAGGGGAAACGAAAACAACTGTACGTTGCCGGTCAACTTCGGGTCCATTCGGTTTGCTCTATAAGGTCCACTCGTAATTAAACGAGGTTTGTTCATCAATAACTTTTCTTGCAGCTTAACTGGTTCAATTTGCGAAGGGTTTAGGTAGCTCAAGATTTTAGCGTAAATGTAGCTCTTCCCAATGACTGGTGAACAATTTTTGTATGAAGAAAAATAGCAAAGATTCCGTAGCAACGATTTGGTTGTAATCGAGAATCATCAGACAATTTCTTCACCCCTAAAAATTGTCGCTCCTGAAAAGTAACGCTTTTCTACGATGTGTTCCAAAGTAAAGATATGAAAATGTTGATTTTCGTTTGGTAGAAACTTATTCCGCTTGTTGTTGACTAGGAATCTGCCTACTTTAAGTAAATTATAACGTTGGTAGGTATAACCGATTAGTACATTAATTGATTTGTAAGCAATACCTAATTATTATCGTTGGAATCCTTGTGAAGTTGTTCTGTAAGTCTCGTGTCCCTTTTTACTCATATCCGTACTTATACTTCCTATATTTCCTGGATAAGATTTTAGTGCTTATGTCTCAATTTCTTTGTTTTCATACAAGTTGCTGTTTTATTCTTAAATGCAGATATATGAACTATACCAAGGATTTACCAATACCAAGGATTTTGCCTATTTCTCCTGCAGCGCCTGGAAAATGAAACCCGTTCCAAATGTTGGAACATCCACACAACCACAACTTGGTGGTTGTATCTGTGTTCTGGGATTGGGGACGATCCGTGCCTAAGGAACACGAAGTTGACTACGTTTTACATTAAATCTTCATCAGTCGAAAATGGACAACTACCCTGAGAACAACTGGACGTGACTCTGAGTTTTGAATTCAGTCGGCATTGATGTGGATGTAGACATGGAGTATCCAGTAGGACCTTCCACAAAAGTCAACAAGTGGTGGTGAGGCGAGGACTGAGGATATATTTCCGCTACCGCTCGATCTAATGGGGCTAGGCTATGGGTTATTTCTATAAACCTCTAAGAACCAACATATAAAAAGCAAGCTTTAGATCGTTTCGCTAACCAAACATCCTGATCAACTTCAGAAAAATATATTTCACGGATGTTTCTTAAAGTTATCGAGAGTTCTTAAAGTATTTATTCATCTTTCAGTCTTCGGAAATATAGAAATATGATATAAACGCACTTATTACTACAGAAAAGACACTGATTACTTCTGAATTACTTGAAGTAAAAGGGAAGTAAACAGTCGGAGACATTTCTGGAACTCTCTTAATAGGTAGGTTGCTAGTTCCAAGAGCAGTGATAAAATAAGCTTTTGATACATAGTTAAGGGTTGAAGTAAATCCAAGAAAAAAATTGAAAAAAAAAGAAATGTTTTAGTGGTGTAATCAACTTTTTGTTCCAAAAGAAACATAATTTTAATGCAATTAAGTTTTCCTTAGATGATTACAAATTATTCCGATGCCACCCACCACATCATTAATCAAACTCTGAGGGCCACTAAAACCACTACAATATTGTTGAAACGGCAATTTTCATTGTTTACTGGGTCACTTTAATAAAATAGATACGTATTAGGAATATAAGTAGTGTAATGCTTGCGCCATACATGTTTATTATATTTGGGAATCGAGCGGAAAGATCATCCAGATCATCAAATCATATAAACTGCTCCATGGGGATGCTTGTGAAGGCATTCATTCAATAACTGAAATAACAAGAAAAATACCTTACCCATCTGGTTGAGGTACGGCTTAAACCTTAAAAAAAAAAAAAAAAAAGCTTCCGGTAATTTTATCTGTCGATCTAGAATGTAGGGCTTACTATAATTGCTAACCTCTTCATTTTTGAGAACTTCCACCATGAATTATACACCTGTTGGTCGTAATTTGATTCAATGTGTAGTTTATTTTAACCAATCTGGTTTATTGAACCCCTAGTTGGAATTAAGGTTTCGTTATAAAGAATTTCCGAATATTTGAAAAATTTGAGAGAATTTTGTTTCTTACCAAGCACCACTTAATCGACACTAAAGAGTCGCTGAATTGCACAATCAAACTTCTACCTCATTGGCCCGAACATCGATGGTTCTTGCGGTGTGAAGAGTGGTTCCACCAGACAGATGACGTCTCATGGGATGTTGCAGATGAAAAACAGAACACCTTTGATTTGAAGTATTCGACGGCAGATGCCAAAACGAGCTCCCCCGAAAGAAATAGATCAGTCTGGGTAAACACATGAGTTTTGTTGATTTCTCCTCGGTAGAAAGAAACACTACAATCATATGAGGATGTTTAGGTAAGAAGTTTTAAGAATCCCCGATTCGCTTCCTTTCTTGAGCAAACTGGCGCAAACTAAATTGCAGAGAGCTTGTGGGAGTATGGGGAACATTATTTGAAGACAATTAAGGACGGCTAAACAATGAATACATCTATAAAATCTTAGGACCCATCACAATGACGGTTGCACGTCGAACTTACCCGGGGCCAATTTCGTTCTGGAAAGATTCTCGTTGGTTTGAGAAAAAATATAGTGTTAATGATTCGTGTTTAATGAAGGCATGAATTGATTTAAAAAACCATGGTTTTGCAGAATCTTATAACATCAAACGAAAAAGGTAGCGCTTTTTGCCTTATTGTTCGAATTTAGTCGCGTTTGTTATTAAACTACAGTCAAACCAGGAATGCGAAGCTGAGCATCGAAGTTGCTCTAAATTATATTCAGCTTTTTCTCAATTTGAATTTCTGTCAATGAGGGAAAGTATTCAAGAGTATGAAGTTTTATTGAGTTTATTTAGAAATGTTGGCCCAGCGACAGATGTTGAATTCCTATTCTCACTCATGAAACCGGAAAATATGCTGAAGACCAGTGGAGGCCGTCTAACTTCAGGGCAACTCGTAAATATTGACTAAACTGGATCAAATTTATAACTTGTATATCCAATGAAGTGAAAACCACTCAATTCATCCAACCCATAAACTTGTGGATTTGTAATTCGTTTGAAATGGGATTCAATTAATGTCTCCACTCGAACTGAAAACACAGCAGTCTGGGCAGTATACCATCTTAAAATAAATTTATTTCAGTTAACCATGTGGTGAACTGTTTTCAGGGAACTTTGGCTGAAAAAAAAAAGTTCAGGAAGTTAGAGACCATAATTGAGCAGCGACTGGTTTTTGAAACTCTTCGAGAAGACTAGGTGGGTTAAATCCACTTATTGCGTACTCGTACGTATGATTAAAAAGAAACTATTATCACAATTTGTGGTGCTCTAACATTGAGGATTTGTTGATTTAATTTTTTATTATCTAATGCTTGCGTTCACCAGAGAAAACATACTCCTAATGGAGAGAAAGCTGGAGGACACGAACTAAAAGCTAATTTGGAAGAAACGATTTTGGAAGACTAACAATTACTAACGTCCAATATGTTATTAGCGATTCTTAGCGTAGACGGGCTATTACTTTTGTAATCGCTGGTCCGTGCGTGTTGGTACGTCTCTTCAGATTGTGAGGACGTGCCTTCGTTAGGGTAAGATTTATTAAGTTTATTGTGCGTATTTTAGCACATATCGTTGCTCACAGTTTTCTTTCACAACGTTTCACTACTTTTTTGAGATTGCGACTGCAATCACAAGTTTTTAATGTGATTTTGGCTGTAACAACCGATAAATTAACCTGTTACCGAAGATTTTCCTTGTAATTACAGTCATAATCATACTTTTTTTGTGTGATTACTACCGTAATCTTAGTTTTTCCTGTGAATACAATCACATAACACTTGTATTCACAGGACAAACTAAGATTACGGCAGTAATCACAGGAAAAAAAGCTGTAATCACAGGAAACATTAAGATTATTACTGTAATTACACGGAAAAATTCTATGGTAATGGGCTTATTTATAAGAAACATCGGTTGTTGCTGCCAAAATCAAATAAAAACTTGTGATCATAGCCGTAATTGCAAAAAAGTTGTGACTACGAATATGATCACAGAAAAGATGAAATTACGAATGAAATCGTAATAGTAATCATAAATGTAATCGTAATTATATCTCCAGGTTCTGTGATTATAATCGTAATTGTAATGACAACACTATAACCCTACGATTCTAATCACTCTGCGTGTGAGTACATGGCACCCAGTTTAGGGTATCCCCATGTGGGAATTAAATCAACACAATCATGGAAACTTCTTTTTGATGTCTCGTTCCTACTTTTTGCGAGGTTACATTCCTCCTCACATCTTGCCTCAGAATCATCAGTGTCAGTTACTAGTTGTCTCGATTACTGTTGGTGAATGGAGCATAATCCACAAACAATCTTTTCGCCGATTTGAGTAATATTAGTTTGTTGCAACTGGTGTAATCATAATATAATAATATCTTGTTCCCCGATTCTAATAAATCCCAAAGAAGACTCTTCGTCTCTTGGAGAGGATTATTCCCCCCATTCATTTTTCTTCGTTCTGATCAAGACTGCTGAAGTTTCCAATAACGAACTAATGGATTTCATCTCCGCTCTATCCATCAACATTGAATTTAAGATTTCTGAGATTAAGTCCGAATTGGTGGCTGATATTAAGATTACCCGTCAGGTGGGTCAAGCGGTCTTGGAGTCGACAGTGAAAAACCACACAATAGAGCCCGAAAACGTGAGAAAGCAAATAATGTGATATTTTTTAATGTCCCTGAATGTTGGGAAGACGTCTTCGAATCGGCTCACCTCAGCTCGATTGTTACACTATCAGTGAATGTGGTTTTTGATGAGCTGCGAGTGAACTATATTTTTCGCCTTTGACGTAGAAGGAGCATGTAATCCAGCCCACTGGTAGTAGGGTTTACCAGCCGATTAAATAGGGTGGATGGGGGGGAAGGGGGTCATGGCAGCTTTGCGATCATCTTCGTGTTCTGAATCTTGAGGTGCCATATGATCGACCTTTGGAAGAGAGGCAACTGTGGAAGCGTTGCTTGGGAGTTGTCTCTACTTTCAAGAGGCATGGGAACAATCTTTCACAAGGAATGAGATTAAGTTGAATGGAAGATCCATAACAATTGAAGACGCCTGCTCCCAACTCGAAAAACTTTCGAAGGGAAGGAGTGTCCTCCAGGGCCTTTACCAACTTAGAAGAAAACCAGGTTTGCAGATAAAGGAGCGAGTTGCTTTCAACATGTCCGAAGCTAGAAGAGTGATTTTCTGAAATGTTAGAAGGGTTCTAGAACATGACGTTCTGGTTTCATGTATTCAATGACACGGATATTATATGTTTTAATGAGACACACTTGTGCCTGGCTCTCACCCTCGGTGCCTCGAAGGTTTTGAAATCGTTCACTAATTTTCATGTAGAGGGATAGGGGACAATAATTTATTTTAATTTAGACTTGAAGAACTTGGAGGTGTTTTAGAGACGGTTGCCTCCATGGAGTGTTATACCGATCTAATCCTTGGTGGTGATTGGAAATATTATCTTGAAAGAAACTAGTAGGCTAGTAGATAGATTACATTTTTAAGTTATTGTACAGTAGTTGTTCAAGCTCACAAAAATTTAAGTCATTTTTTCTTAAGGTCGCTGCAGTAATTTATGTTTTTTTTGCTGCCATGAAGTCCATATGAATTTTTTGTTACTATACTGCCTCGATTGGTCAATGGATGCGGAACTCTTCAGCCACTAAAAATGTCTACTTTCGACATAAGCAACCCACCAAATAGGTCTGAACTAAAGCTCCAAATAATTCTTAAGGTTGATAAATTTCCTTTAGAGCTCTTGGATCAAGAATTTCACAGGTTTTCCATTAGCTGCATTACAGTAATGTATGTTTCAAAATGCAAGATACGACCCTGATTCTGTAGCCACAGTCGGAAATTGTGGTTTTTTATTTGTGTTTCTGCCGGTGAGTTGTGATTAAGTGGATCAAGATTTTATTGAAAGAGCTTTACGTCATCAACATATTTAAGCAGTAAGGTCTTTCTAGGATGCTTAAAACATACATGGAATCCAATTTGCATCATTTTTAGCATATTTTGTAAAAGTAACGGAGAATGCATTTGAGTTAAGGTAACATGCTACTCCAAATCTGAGTTGTTTAATGGGGATCTTTACCGATCCCAGAATTGTAAAACACGAAGGATGGGTTAGTTGCTTAGATCCATATGCCACATCAAAACTGTATCTTAGCTGGCTTTGATAACTAAGCCAAAAGCCAAGCCAAGCCAAGCTGGCTTTGTTGACATGATAACTAAGGTTTTAAGTGGTTTAAGCAAAATTGCAACAGTAATTCTTCAGACATAATTTGGAACGTGGTTTTGTTTGTGGATTATAGTGGTGTAAAAGCGGAGATGGCACTCCGTTAGGTGATGGAGGGCAGCATGGCACTGTGCCATTTGCGGTGTCCCTTCAGACACCTTGTTCAATGCCGATAATGACCCTTCTGGTTGAGGTGTGGCTTAAACCATTAAAATATAATATATAGTGGAGTAAAATCTGATCCAGAGCATGTAAACAGAACTAAAGTGGTAGGGTGAGGGAACAAATTAATTGTATCTCAAATATGACAATACTCGTGCTGTGTGGTGATGATGAGCAGTCCACAAAATCGCTGGACAGGAAGTGGCAATCAATATGTTGAATCAATCGGAGATGTTGAACTCCGCTCAAAGGAAGTACTCACACTGAGAAATTTGATTGATTTTGTTTCTCACAAAAGAGTGGCGATCTGCCAGTTTTCGGCTTTCAAAACTCCAACATGACCATTAATGTTCCATCTTCAAAATAAAACTCATAAAACTTTGTGGAACTGACAATCATAATTCCGGTTTCCAGTTATTTGTCAGAAAGTAGGTTCATAATGTTGCTGGCGATAGAGGTGTGAAAGAGTGCTTTCCGATATAGATATCACTGGAGCAACTTTAAGACAGAAAAGCATCGTCTGAAAGATTTCATGAGAACATATCTTTATATTTCTATCTCCGCGAGAGTCAGATTGTTTTTGTTGACTGATTTTATAAACCAAGTTAATTAGTAAGGACTATCATCCTACCGAAACCAATTAGGTTTCTGCCGTTCGTGAGCTCACTGCTTGTTGTTGGGCTGCCTATCCAGTTACTATTTATCCAACTGCAATGCAATTTATAGGAAATTGTCTAGAAGCTAACCCGCACAATCCTTGAAAATTTAATCAAAATCGTTCCATTTGACTCGGGGTTTTACCTGTGTCAATCGATATTAGTTTCGCGCATGCGCAATGGTTATTATTCCACCACTTGCGATATAATTTATGGGAAATTTTTTTAGAGCATATACCCAACTGCCAACTGAATTTGAACGAAATCAGAATAACAATTGATAGGAAATCAATTTTATAAAAAATAAGAAAGTTTGCGCATGCGCAACGACTACCATTTACCCAACTGCAATGAAATTTATTGAGGACCATCTAGAAGCTAACCGGCACAATCTCTGAAGCTTGGTGTAGTTTTGGGCGTGACAAGGATTTACCAAAGACACGGAACCAAAACTGATCAGGAAGCTCTGAAACGCAAAAAGCAATTGAAAATTTTGACTTTGGAGGACAAACTTTTTTTTTTTACTTGTGTCACGAACAGGAAACTTCCCTATCTTCGGTAGTGAGGAAGCAAAAGTATCAGCTATCGGTTTCATTGGTAATATGAAACTTTTAAACGAATATAGAACAGCGTTGATACGAAAAAACCCTGCTATCAACTTAAAATCCGTGGAAAACCACATGTCGAATTGTACGCTCATCCCGCTCCAGGTGAAAACGTTATTTCGAATCCGCGAGCGAAACATACCGACGTCTACATTTTAACGAATATGCGAGAATTTAGCGGTCCGAATGCTCGCTCGACAAAGTTACAACGCGGATAAATTCAACTCTCCGCCTCCCTTTTCGCGGACGATATTTTCGAGGCATCAAAGCGAGTTTTCCCATCTGAGCGAAGCTCTGGGTTGACCTACACATCGCGAAAATTACCCCCCGCTCAGTTCGGCGCTGGTTTTATCGGTGAGTACATTTGAAGCTTTCAACTCTCTCTACCTCTCACACTCTCTCACTAGCGAGGTCGCCATTCAAACGGAAAACTCTCTCATCGAAGAAGAAAAACCAGCCCTGAGGTTATTTCTCATTTGAATAAAAGCTCGCACACATTTTGACGACAACGGTAATTTCATTATCAGCGGTATTCATCGCGTGACCTTGCGGGAAATGGGATCGCGTAGGGCGGGTAATTTGCTCCTTAAAACTAGTTTTATCGAGGGAGGTTTCCTGTCCGTGAACACAATGTATGGGCTGCACAAATAGACTCGGTTGGAAACTATCGCACGATTTCGTGATTTCACCACACATCCTTTATTGTAGGTACATTTGAGCGCCAGCTGTTTATGAAAAGAACCCGTGAAAAATGTATAAGTTTGCAAGGTGCAACGCTCGCGGCAATTAACTCAATTTTCATTGTATTTCAACAGAAAAACGCTGCAAATTATTACACAGAGGCTTATTATTTCTGAATCAGATAGCCCTTCTATACACATTACTGATGGATCGCTTAGAGATTCACATGTTCACAATGTTCTCGTGTTGACAATTTTTTAGCTTCTAACCCTTAAACCCTCTGGAGCAAAACGATTGCTGTCTCTCAAAATAAAACAAAAATACCCATTTATGAAAATATTTCTCCGTTTTTTAATACTTCAACCCTTAAATTTTACTCCTCAGGGTTGATCAAGAGTAGCTGATCTAAATTTTTTTGATCAAAAATTATTTCGTATACTTCCGTCCAGTAGTTTTGGATCCCCCCTCCCCACTATTGAATATTTTGCAAGTACGAGTATACCAAAAAATATTGTGGGGGTTAAACTTTTTTTCTTGGTCAATTACAAAGTCATTATTGAAAATAATAAACCAACATGGATTCTTACAGATGACATTATTTTGATATTTGACACCTTTTTGAAGGCGAGAGCAATTCACAGTCCTGATGAGGGTAAAACTACTCTGTAAAGAATTAAATATCCTTCGACTTCTAAACTATTTTTCACGAGTTTGGTGTTGAAAAATGGACTTGTACGTTAAAGTTTTAAATTGATTAGTGGAGCATACTTTTTCACATATTCTTTTAATTCAAATGACTTGTTTGTGCAAACAATCCCGTCAAAAACGGACAGTGTTGTTTGGGCAATCTCGGAAAGATCACCCTGGTATTTGGCGACATACGCCAAAGCCTAAGTATTATTTTTTCAGTGCAATTCAAGTTGCACCTAAACTAAATTCCCTCATTCTATATGCTAATGTTGGTATTGAATGGCATCAAAAATAGTTTTGATAGATTTTGACTGGCTAGTTGCATTTTTTAAACTCTTTGATCAGCCGAAATGCCCGGGGTACACCTGTCCTACATCGGAAAACTGAATTTCGTACCTCTTGTTCATGATGGACGAAGACAACTATGGCACCGCTGTTTGTCTTTCTGTATGTTTGACCGCTTTTTATGGTGGAAAAAGGTCATTCGATAATCTGCTGGGTATGCCGGAAAAGCAATATGATTTGGTTTAGTTGCTCTTAGTCTATGAAACATTTAAATAAAGAAAAATCTTTGTCACAGACATGATCGAGCTGGTGAAAATTTGTTTGGATTCGTCTTTGCAGTAATCGCGAAAAGAGGTAGGTAGTTGCAAAACTCTTCCAGTTCTAACCTCACGACCATGTTTAGCAATCAGTGTCTAAGTTTAATTAATCACTTTTTGTATCATATCTCGTAGTAATGAGTTGTTACTCTTTTACATTCTTGATTCATTAATTAATTTATTAGTAAGTGATACAAAAAAAGTCAGCCAAATCACAAGTCATTAGGAAGCGGGGTATTTTAGCCATGGAAGTCTTAATAGAAAATAGATAATACTGCTTAGTCTTAATACTGCTTAGATATATTACATGTACAGCTTTTAAAATTGTAGCTGGAATAACTTTGTGGGAGGGGCAGAGTAAATTTGAACAACTCGGCTCTGTAAGTATGTGACCATGGTTTCGTGATACTGATACTATGCCCTAAGCTTTGGTTCCCAGAAGGGAGCTCGGAGATATATTTGGATGATGGATTCTATAGATTATAGGCGTGCAAACTACAAATGAAATTGTATTTATTTATTTTCTTATCACTAGCGAGAATTGTCGATTGTAGCATAGCAATGAAGGTCCAAATGTTTTAATTCTATGTTATAAATTTATGTTTTCGTTGTCGATAGTAGGAAACGTAGTTGTATGTTAAAACAACTAATGATTGCATTCAATGAATGGGGTCATCTTTATTTAGTTATCAATCATAAAATGAGTTGTTGTTTTTTAAAACACCGTGGATGCGCCTCAATGTCGAACAATGTCTCTCTTAAACGTGGGGAAGGTGAGCTGAAAAAATGGAGGCTGTTTAAAGCTAAAGGTCGTCTAGCCTCTGTGGTTATCAGGTTGCGGTTACTATGAAGAAAAAAATTGGTACCGAAATTAACCCTGTGTTCTATTGTTTCTTCTGCACCTGTGAATACAAGACTGAGCCCATTTCCCGGGATGCCATCTAGCCGTGAGTTTCACTTCTGCTTCTTACTTAGACTAACCTCCTGTAGCTGCTGTACTAACCACATTCCCGATCTGATTGTTTGAAGGGTTGAGCCCTCTTCTGGGTTATATCTTCAGCAATACTGGTCTGCTAGTGCCACTTTATTTTGCGATCGTCCTAATCTTTAAGACTCTTCGGAGTGCTCTGTTGTCTCCACTAGTCATATGTATACTACCGTCGTATCAGCTGATATGATTCCAATGGAATTTCCACAACACGGGGTTTATTATAGGTGGTGGAAGCGTAGTTTTCACATCTGGGCGATGTACATTTTCTCTCCGAAATCAAAATTTCCATTCGCATTTCACGTTTTAGACCATTCTGACAACTTTCGTTCCTTGCCTGTCTGGGTGTGTGCCTGTGTGTCAGTCGCGTTTCCGCCATTCCTCGTAACAAGCTAAATGGCCATAATTTTCAATATATATATGTATTTATGAAATTTTCATGGATTGTGCGGGTTAGGGTTATTAGTTTCGTAGTTGAAAAAAATCTTAATCCTAAGGAGAATTAAGGTCAAGAATGAGACCTATATACATAGTATCAAAATGTAAGTATTGAAAGTATCAAGTATAAAATATAAGTATTAATATCCAAGATTCAATTCAAAATGCCTCAAAACGGATTTTAATGAAGAAAATTTGGGAAAATTCACATACAATATTTTCGGAGCTATTTCCTTCAAAAATTCGTTAAAAACAAGAACAGGCAGATTTTCTGCCACCCTTAAGATTTCCTGAATTCTAAAATGAAAAACAGCGTTGCCGTAATAGGTTGAGTTTCACTCTAGAGCTTAAATTTGTTCTTCTAGTTATTTTTGTGGAATCCTGAGTTCAGCTGTGCCTACGTTTTCTTTACAAGATGAGTTGCAGCCTTTTTGTAGGTAGGTAGGCTAAGGTTCCGGGAACACTTTACCGAACAATGACTGCGTTATCATTGTAGATAGTAGGTAGTTTTCTTTGAAAAACTCGCATTGTTCCAACAAATGGTGTATTTCATTTCAACGACGCACGAGTTCAACGTAACATTTTTGTTTCAAAAGGGTTCGTTCATTTTCGTTTCATTTTTATAGTAAGACTTGATAAAAAAGTATCAAAGGTAAAATAAAGGAACTGATATGACACAAGGAAGAATGATAAAATGTGAAATATTTGCCATAAAATAAATGATATCAGATTTCTTTGTGACAAATGGTGAGAAGGTCTAGCCATTTAAGAACGCGTGGTCGTATTTTATCTTTATTATTTGCGACGGAACTCACACTAAAACCGAGTTATTAGAATTTAGCTAGGTCTTGACCGTGTTATATTTTCACATTTTGATAGTGGGGGAACTGGTTTAGTAAGTCCTTTTGTGGTTACAGTAAACTACATGCGAGCGACACCGTAAGTAAAATATTACTGAATCTAGAAAAATCCAATCATAAATTCAGTTGGTAAGTACGTAATATTGATTAATTCAATAGGGATTGTGATAATTTATTAAATATGGACACGAGTTGTAGGTTGGCGCAGTATGTTGTGGTTTTATGAATATTTTGAACACAAATGAATTCCTTGACCTCAAAATATCGGAAAACAATACTACTTGGATAACTGAAGTAGATTTTACAAATTTCCATTCATTTCAAAAGATTTTATTCAATTCATTATTCCTTGATTGGTAAGGAGGTAGCAAAATTCATCAAAATAAAGTAAATATTCGATTAAAAAATTGTAAATAAAAATGTTAAAAAATCTAAAATATTTGTTTGAATAGCAAAATATTATTTAGAAAATGACAAAACATTCATGGTCTCAAGTTTCTTTATACACAGTGCTCAAATTTCAAAACAAAAACATAAATATACAACGACAATTTAAGAAAATTCGCTCATACCGTCATGCTGCATGATTGAAACGTTTTTCATTTCAACTCATTGGCTTTCAAGTGGGGAACGGATTGTTCAAGTGGTCTCACTTATTGAAATAAAATCTATTTAAACTTCTAACGACTCCTTATTTTTCGAAACTCCACTCTTTTGAATCAAAAGTGATGCTGAGATTTCAGACATATCCTGGCATATATGGTAGACATATCAGACATATGTTGGCCCCGATTTCGCTAATTAGTTCAGCAGTTTGAAGGAATGGAGATTTTTTAAATAAGATTTTGGAAATATACGTACCTTGAGATGTAAACGTACAATTCTGAGGGGATTAAACATTTATAATTATAATCGATCACAACGGTTATTATTGATAATAATAAACGAATAAAAATTAACTTCCAGTCATGCAGCATGATTGAATGAGTGAATTTTGATAAATTATCGTATTGTATTTATGTGTAATTGTTTTGTTTATGTGTAATTGTATTTTTAGTTTTGAGTTAGAGCTTTTTCAGTATATTGTAGGTACTACATTTGTACAATTGGCTGTGTTCTAAAAGTGCTGCCCAACCAACTTATCATTTCTTTTAGAATGATATTGGTTTGGCATGATTTTAATGGGATATTTATGCCCAATTCTAAGGAGTGATATCGTCTGGAATTGAATATAAAGTCTTATTACAGATAAAGACATACACATGTGTATAAGTATACGCATGAAAAAGCGGGAACTTCAGCAATTGTTGAAAATGAGATTAACAAACGTTGAATGATCGTACAGTATTGCATGAATCGTTTCGAATTCAGGCAATCATCGTGGATCGTTAGTACTATTCCTACTCGCATGATAGTAAATGCGTTATTTGGCACGGTTAAGACGTCCAATCTCCTTCGTATATCACATTCGTATCGTATACTAAGGTCAGGCTTTAATGCCCGGTTCCTTTTTCTATGACCCCGCTTGACTGTGATACCATCCCTCCCCCCACTGCACCAGATATATATATATATATATATATATATATATATATATATATATATATATATATATATATATATATATATATATATCGTGGCATTGTGCCCAGACAAAGAGTAAGAATCCCATTGTGTCGCTCGGCCTTCTCTAGACAACAGACCGTTGCAGAAAAAAAAACTTTTCGAAAAGAAAAAAAAAAAAAGTCCCGAGAGTCTTGACTTTTTTACCCGTGATGAGTGTATTGCATTTCATTGCTCACTCAGTCGACATATTTATGTCTCATGCTTATGCTGTATCTTGCCTTTTTTGCGTCACTAATCATCAAGGAACGGACGAAACACTTGAACACTTCAAACATGAACTTTACTGGCCTAACATGAGGCAATATATAAAAATATTCATCAACAACTCAATGCAATGGAATAGACACCCAAATATACCCAAATTTAATATACTCGTAACACCAACACCTTCGAGGCCTTTGTAAATTCTTCATACCTATATGACAGAACAGCGCATTTGCCTTTGGGTCTCGAAAACATGGGGCAACAGGATTATAGGTAGAATTGGTTGGCCGTTTGTGTGACATCAGTGTGTGACACCTGACCCACCTGTTACAGTGTCAATTTCCTGGCATGGGAACAAGAGAGGAGACAATTCCAACCTACCCTAGTGGTTGTTGGGGAAAGAGTGAGTATTTGGGGAAACCAGGCAGCTGGTTATCGTTGGCTGTTTGTGTGCCACATAGTGTCGTGGATGGTATTTGACAGAACGTTGGTTCATCAGTTGAACTCATATGAGGACTGAAGCAAGAATTTCCACATTATTAAAAATAGTACACGTTACGTGCTCAAAAATTATCAACAATAAACTATATGGCAACCAAGAACATTTCCCAAATTATATCTTATTATAAAAAAAGTTTAAACAATTGTTTGCAGTTTTTATCGTTAACGTAATTGGATGGAAATTGAAAGTTCATGTTTTAACACAAATTTTGAGAAAAAATTTCTGGAAAAAAGTTCTAGTTTATTCATTCAATAAACTTTTCTAAGTAAAATTCTGCTAAAACAAAACTTCTACCATTTTAAGCCGCTTTAGTGATTTTTAAAGCACATTTTCTGAAATTTGAGCATTTAACTGTGCTCCAAAGTTGCTGTCCAACGAACTCATCCTTTCTTTCGGAATGGTATTTGTACGATATAATTTTAACATATTTTTCTGGATAGGATATTCCTTCTCTAAGGAGTGATATCGTCAGGAATAATATAATAAGTACCTATATACAAATTAGACATTATGAAAAAGGACGAACATCCAGACATCGTTTCAGAACACCTCAAACCGGATTTCAATGGAAAATGTTTTGAAAGATTAGTACTTTTGAGAGCAATTGCAATATTGTAATTTTCGTCGAAAATTTGTTATAATTTGAGGAACGAACCACGTACCTTAAAACGGAATTTAGTGAAATAACATTCATTTCCACGGAAATAAAGAGTTTAATTGTTAAATCGATTTCGACGGTTTGGTCATCAATAGTAACAAAATGGACACACCTACCTCAGTAGGCCTACCCTGAAAATCTAGTTTTCGGCCGGAAAAAGGTCAACAGGAAAGCGAATGAAAACTAATAACAATAAATTAATAAAATGCAAAGTATAAAAAATAATAATATAAATAAATGGAATAAAAACTGATCGTGTTTTTGAAATAGGTACTACTCCTGGACGGATTTCAGTGCTATTTTCTAGGATGCTTAAACACTGAAAATTACCAACGACAGATGAAGAGAGCTTTAGCAGTTATTTTCATGTACGACATTCAGAATGAGGAATTTAACACAAGGTACAAATCAATGCATCACAATCAAGTTTGAAAGAGTTGCTTTCCATCACAGTCCATGACTGTCTACACTTCTCAAAAATCTAAAAAAGTTATATTTATGTAAAGTTGAAGAATGTTATATGTTAAGCTGAATGTTTGCATGTAATAAAATAAATATTTTATGTTATATAAATAGGGTGTCCAACGAAACGTTCACCCCCCCCCCCCTTCTAAAATCGTTAATTTACAGCTAAATGAGAATTTTTTCTTTTAATCATCATGATTTTTTGCGAGGATCTCAAAAATGACAAAATTGTGCACTGCGCACTTACGCAAATGTGCGCAATGGACATCAACTTCGTTATTTTAAATAAGAACCCCCATTTTTTGTTGCAGATTTGAATTCTACGTGAAATTTCATGAAGAAATAACCCATCACTCGATTTTTTTAGGTGCGCGTAAACGGGCGCAAGAATAGCACGGTGCACAAACACTAACTAATAGCATATCAACAAGTATTGGATGGAGTTGGCGATGGAACCAACGCAGCAGGCTATTAGTCCTTTAAAAACAAGACTGTTTCCACGTCCTTTTTCTTTCGCACTTCATTAACTACAACTTCCATAGTATTACAAAATGTAAGAAATGAAAGCAAAAACGTCTGCCAAGTTGGGTGTGGCACATAGCTTCCTCGTTTACGTATCATCTTCTTCCAAATATAAGTGAACTCGAACTACTAGAGAGTGAAAATATGTAGCATGATGGAATTTACGTTTATGCATGAGCTGAATGAAATAATGATTTGACAACAGATAGGGGACCTTCTAAAACTTAACCCGCGCATACTCTGAAGATTTCATCGAAATCTGATGAAAAGAGTGGAAATTAAGGTCGTTACAAGGATTTCACATAGGCACATGCGCAGTAGTTATTATTGATAAAATCATGTAGAAATTGATAAAAAATGATCAAATTGTCATCCCCCGACTATTATCAAAGTTTGAGCGAGATCGAACGACTAGAGTATGAGAAAATGATGCTTGGTAGAATTTACGTTTGTGCATACGCAGAGTGAGGTATTGAGTCAAGAACGATGAAACTGATAGGGGACCGTCTACCCCATAGCCCGCAAATTCCCGGAAAAATTCATTCAGATCGGATGAAAACTGTGGAATATATGCTTGTTACAAGGATTTCATATTGGCGCATGCGCAGTAGTTATTATTAATAAAATCATGTTGAAATTGATAAAAAATGATCAAATTGTCATCCCCCAACTATCATCAAAATTTGAGCGAGATCAAACAACTAGGGTATGAGAAAATGATGCTTGGTCGAATTTACGTTTGTGCATGCGCAGAGTGAGGTTGTGAGTCAAGAACGATGAAACTGATAGGGGACCGTCCACCCCCTAGCCCGCAAATTCCCTGAAAATTTCTTCCAAATCGGATGAAAACTGTCGAAAATAAGCTTGTTACAAGTTGTTCAGAATGGCTTAAAACGTACAATGCGAGTGGAAATTTTGATTTTGGAGACAAAAAAGTTTTTCTCCCGAAAGAGAAAACAATGCTTCCGCTACCTTTAGGTAGACTCAAAAGCAAAATTAAAACCTCAGAAGGGTAACCTCGCCACAACAAAGAAGGCTGCATCACTAAAATCCTTCTTTGTGTCCGCTCGTCTTGCATGAGGTTTCAGGAAATGAAGTATATAGAAAATTTCCATTCGCTATCACAGCGGATGCTGTGACGCACCGCATCTATCTGCTGACGCACCGCAGGGATGAGGTGGGACCATCGTGATGCGTCGAATGGGGGCACTACGTGGTCACAAAATATAGATGTATCGTCAGTGTTGTGCCACTTTAACTCTCTAATGATCAATAGTGAACGTTCGTAATCGACCTAGGAAAAAAAGAAGTTTTCAAGCACCTCCCTCCTCAACATTAGTTGGTTCAAAAAATTGAATAAAAATAGTAATACTTATGAACTTGCAACCAATGACAATACATCTTAAAAGAAGGTTCCTAAGAAGTACTACTAACTATTTTTTATAGCTACTTATGGGACTTTGAGAATAACTTATCTTTGAACAGTAGAAAAATCGATACTTTTATAAATATTGTTGCCCTGGGAACCACGAAATAGTGTCAGAAACACGTTAATGAAACCAAATTAATACGTTCTTGGCATTTTAAAACCGAAATATTGACTGAAATTATGCCAGGCTCATATTTTTAATTCATTGTTGGATTGGATTTTAAAAAGTAGGTAGTAAGACTATTCCAAATTAGCAGGACGATAATTGAGAGCTCTTTCATAATAAATGAAGACACTAAGTTCAATCTGTGTTCTCTTCTTAACTAAAACAAAACCAAAACTTGGGCTTTACTTGGTAAAATTAAGGACAACAAACCTGATGCCGCTCGTTAACTGAGAAGTTATATGAAAAGTTTGGCCTGTTTCAAGCCTACCAGGTTGGCCGCGGTCCAACTGTGTGCTCAACTGAAGAAATTGCTTTTCGTAGCTTCAAATTCTGAACTAACTTTCCAACTAACAGTGACGCGATAAAACAAAACAAGTTAAAGTAGTTTTCCGATAGTAAATCATCAGCTCAAGCAAGGGATGTCTTCTTGAATCTCAGGATCATTGAATAGGCTATGACTGTTAAGAAGTTTCTAGGAGTTACAAGTTGTATGGTAAACCGAGAGTTATTTCCCTCATAATCAAGGATTAAAGTAAGTATTCACTTCTTGAGGTAATTGCTGATTATATAAATCTGATGCCTAAGGAGTACGAATTTTGTGTATGTGCACGAATAAAAGGTTAAGGAAAATACATAGTAAGGCTAGGACCTACGACATGTGATTTAGTCAGGATTTTGATTCAAAATCTAATTATTTACAATATGACAGGAAAAATTAAATGTTTTCTAGGTTGATAGATATGCTTAACGTGCGCACGTTCTTTTCTAGAACAAATAACAACCAGTATATCGATACTGTGTAATAACAGATATGCCAAATTGTTCAGGATTGCTCAAGTAGTCTAGCCAGTTATTTCATGGTTGTAATATCAAATAATTCAAACCGGTAGTTAATAAAGTGGGACAATGATAAGAATCGGTATCTGAAGCCATTAAAATCAACACTAACGTGGGACTTGATATCTAATGACTATTCTTGATAACTTTTTATTCACCCACGTACACAAGAACAATATTACGCCGACGGACTATTTCTTTAGAGGTTGGTTATATTAGGTGTGATGGTATTCAAATCATAAATTATTTAGTCTAGAATGAGTTGCAAGACTAGACATTCTTTTTTATGGTGTGGAGGAAATTTTCACTGACTACTAAAGAGCGGTAAACAAGGAAAATATAAACAATCACATGTGAACGAACCTAAGTCCAACATCAGTACTCTTAAAGGGTGAGTCAGAAAACAGCCACAACCCACAAGCACAAGTTTGGAAACAATAAAACCTACGCACCTCACCTCCGTACTAGTGCTTATATAGCTAAAGATCTATTATTTTATAGATAGATAGATAGATCTATTAGTGTTTATTTCATAAAGATCTACCATTTTACTGACTTCTTCCCCCTCTCCTTTCACCCCTCACAAAGCTGACTATAAGATGATCTCTCATTGTTTTAGTACAATGTGATGAGTGATCAATTACCCAGTACTGGGATTGCTCTGCGCCAACGAATGGACCTTTTCTTCTGTCATACTCTTAAGCCAAAGACCCTTTTCCTCTTCTACCTTCACCTGTTGAAATGAGTTTAATGCCTACCCATGGATGGGGAGATGTATGGAGCAGCAATAACTGGGAATGTATGGGGTTGTAGGTATGCATGTGTTGAGAGTATAACCCGTAGACCTCAGGTAGGAATGGCTGCAGAATAACAGCAGTAAGAGTTTCTGGTGAGAGTGGTGAAGAATCCCATCACCACTAATGATGCCTTGGTGAGCTGGACTCATGAACAGCATACTAGATACGCTATATTATAAGTTTCCTTTCTTACAGTCGTCTCTTAAGGACTTTGAGCCCAACTCCCAATGCCATTTTGAGTCCAAATAAGCTTAAAGGTATAAACCATTACCACCTAGTAGCTTTCAATGGAATAACGAATAAACAAAATTCAGAACCGTAGCGCCTACGGTTCGCGCAAGATACAGCTTGTTGACCACTTTGACGGGAATGTTACCAAAGGTCTTATTCACTCTATGCAAAACAAAAATTACCAGAATTTCATTTGCGTGGTTTAGATTATGAGATTTATCCTTCACGATGAAAATAAGATAACAGGCAGTAGCCACGAAATGAAAGGTTGAGGTTAAGGTGTAGCCCTTCAGTTTTAGCTTCCGCAATAAAAAGCGATGAAATTCCAGCTCCTCCACATTCCGGATGATCTTCAAAAGGAGCCTGTTATAATGTTAGTTGAAAAAAAGGAAGTTTTTATTTTCTTGTATTTTTTCCCCTTAACTGCCTTCAGATGAAGACAGAGGGGGCCTTAGCCGTTTACTTTATTTGCGGGCTCTGGGACGCTGAAAGCAGAAAACTGTGGGCGGGGCGCGCGCCATAACGCTGTTTTTTTTTTTTTTTCAACGCTTCCTTCTTATTTCCCTTCTCTTTCCCAAAAGCTTTTTACTAGCTTCCGAGATAATCTCAAGACTTTTAGAACGATAGTACTCTTCTCGCCATCCACTTCGCCTCATTTTTACTAGCGTCAATATTATTCCGTGCCAAGTTCCTAAATAGATCTATGTGCAAATGAACTATGAATGGCAAATGAATGATTGCTTTATCAGCGAAATAGAACTTACGTATCAAGATGTTATTCAAATGAACTAGTTCAGGAAAGTTGAACTCCTGGCTGGTGTTGTTTCTGATATAATTTATTGCAGTAGCTCAACCATGCTATCGATATCAAGGTTCATAGAATATTCAAAATTTCTTAATCATATTATCTTACTGATCAAGGAACAACAAATTAATCGCTATAAACAACTTCCAACAACTGAATATTTGTTCATTAGATAACAGGTAATCATGTAATGAATCTTTATTGATAAGGGCCGTTATCTGCTATAAATTTCAAATAATTTAACAGAAAGCCAGTTAATTGTGTTAATTTTAAAAAATGTCCTATTGCTAAAATTCAGTATGATTATTAACCGACTCTACTCCTCTCTCTAAGTTATGAATTTTACAGATAGATAATAAAAACAATCTATCTTTCATATTATTTTCAGAAAATGAATTACTATTCATAACTATTATTCAAACCAAACAATTTATTATTTATAATTTATTACTGGACTATTAATAAACAACGTTTATCACAAAGGTCGACTTACATCAACTATTTCGGTTGCCCTCAATTTTGTTTGTAGCTAGAACACATTTGAATAGCGGATACAAACAAAGTTTGTTTTATAATGGGTGGAGCTTGAAACACTAAGTAATAGTCACAGATCACATTGTGATGGAAAGTGAATTTCCTTTTTAACAGTTCTGAATCCTACAATCGTGAATGGATTTGATAGTTGGAAAGATTTTAAAACTGATCTAGACGTCGGTTAACGAAACTTTCTACCTACTAGTTATTGAATGGGTACTATATCAAAAGAAAATATGTATACATTTCATTTTTTTATCAGTATTTCATATTTCTTCTCAGTATTCTCATTGTGATTTTCTTAATCAGATTATATTTCATAATTAATAATGTGCGATATTAACTAAAATTTTATTCACAAAGGAGAATGGAGGTGTTGAAAGTATTTTGGAAGTAATGATCAAAAGACTAGCAAGGAAGAAGTCCAAGAAGTTCAAGTGAATGGATTAAGTACCTACAGAAAATATTTATTCTGTTCTGATAATAGGCTTTCACAGTCTCTTGCATCTATCAACGTTCTTCATCAAATTATCATATTTCAAACGAAACGAGCTTGATCGACAAGCTGGACGGCGAAGAGGAAGAATGCCAAGAAAAACACGTCTGTCAAGGCAGACGCAACCCATAACTTTTTTGGGATTATAACAGGTTATAGACGGGGTTGAAGAATCATTTGTATAAAGAATCATGTAAGGTTTATACATCTATTTTCTGATAATTTCTTTCAAAATCAAATGGACATTGTGAATGTTGTGATATTGGATTTGTGCAAACGCAGTCGTAACTGCTGATCTATCAAGGATAGAATCCATCACTGACGGCCCGTTTCACCACAGAGGATCACTAGTTAATAAAAAGTTAATCCGGTTATCTCACAGGGATAACTCCTGACTCTGAATTAAATCTCTTTTAGCCCTCTGTTTTTGAGCGGACATTTAGCAAATCATTTAACGCTTAATCCTCGAACATTTCAAGCAGAGAGGAAATCGGTCAAGAGAAAAAATTGATCCTACAATGACTGATGTAACCGAAAGTTACAAGAAACGTACCGATCTCTAAGGCTTTATATAAATGTAAGTTGTACTCATGTAGGAGGTGAAATTTATTTATTTCTAATTATTTCATTTCTCTTCTTTTCAATCCAAAATTTTTATGCTTTTCTAATAATGTACCATACACCTATAACATAACTGTAGCGCATGTTTACATGAATTAGAATGCCCCAAAGTATTGTATTAAAAAGTTAAAAAGGATGGGCAATTTTTAATTTGGTTTGAATAATGCCCGATAGGTTTGAAATGGAATCGTCGGGAAAATTTCCTATTCCGTTTGGAAATTTCGCAATTTTGTTCAGAAGTGATTCTATTCAAAATATAGAAGTCGCAGATGGAAAGTAATGAGTAATAGCGGACGATATATTTAATATCCATGACAATCAATGTACCATCACATACGGACTGAATTTGCACATGTTGGAATTGATTGCCACTCAATAATCCAAGAATTTGAAGCTGGCGTTTACAATTCCAGGTCCTCTCTATCTGAATAGGGGCTGAAAACAATCGACTGGAGGTGTAAGGGAATCTTCTCGAGTAGTCGAGTTCCCATTTGCTCTAGTGCGTTGCAGATTGGGAGCTTCCGGAGTGCTAAGTTTTGCAGGCCGTCATCACATTTGCATGTCGGCCATTTACATATTTGCATTCAGGCTCGGAAGCACCGCTCGTTACGACGCCGGCCTCATTGTAGGTGCCGACGAAACTAACCTCTTCATAAACCTAACTCACCGGCTGGAATTTTTCTGGAACGAGGCTATAAAGAAAACCACGATGCAAACAAAACATTGTCTGTTTTTAGGACGTTCCTCTGAAGCAGGGCTATATGGGCGAGGAAGGACGACCTATTAGAATTGATCCAGTGGAGTATCTCCAGAAATTTGAAATTCTCAGTAACTTGAAATTTTGTAGAGTTAGGGAGAGGACAGTGCCGATTTATCGTGTTATTTTCAACCAATTTGTTAAAGCAGTTCTGCTTGAAACATGTTCATATTAGGTTATATTGGAGGGAACTTGCTTCCAATAAGTCACGATATATTCGCCATTCTCACCAAAATTATATACAAACCATGCATAAGAACGGCCCTGTAATGCATGCACAACTTACCGATATGTTCAAAGGGTGGAATCATTGTTTTAAACACACACTTTATACAATCCAAATTCAAAAATTAGCCTCGCATTTTTCCTTCTTTGTTGATATTTGTTCTAAGTCCGTCTGTATGAGTTCGCAGATTCTTGTTACACGATTAACATCCACAATTTGTATCCAATTTTGATAATATCCTCGCGGAGCAGCTTAAAACCTGAACGATTAATGGGAAAAAATACCAGCAATCACGGAAAGCGTTTTAATCTTAAAATATTGAAATTTCACGCGATATAATGATCCTATTTTGCTCAAATTCAGAAGAGACGTAATTGTTGGTTGAGTTGGTGATTTGATGATGGTGATTTTCTTTGTGCATTTCCCCATAGTTTATATCAATAGCAAACGTGCAAACGTAACGTTATTAAGATTTGCTTAGGTGATACAATTTTCAAAAGCAATTTTGATAAAATTGCAGGGTTTACACGGGTTAGTCTCTAAACTTAAAATTCTATAAATTCATATATTCTAAATATCTCCAATAAATTTTAATGAGCTCTGTGCCTTGAATCGGTTATACGAGGAAGAAGCTAAAACTCTTTTTAAAAAACCAAGTCCAGAGATCTACCTGAATCATTCGTTTTTCGGTTGACAATTAAGAAGGTAAAAAAAAAAGGTTGCGTGTCGACCAGTATTTTTTGTACCATGATCACCACAAATGAGTGGGTTTGGTGCCAATCAGAAAACGCACAGTTACAACTGTTCGTGTTCATCCGTAGGGGTAGGGGGTGTTTCACAAGGAAAATAGTTACATATGGCTTCAACAATCGTTTCGACAGCATTTTTCTTATTGATACAAAATTTAAATTAATATGGTACCCGAATACTTAAAAGTAGACGAAACGAGAGGTTTTGGAACCATTAATCTACTGCGAAAGCGTGAAAGTTGAGGGTCATGTGAAACTGCACCCAAATATACATAACATAATAATGTAATCGTATGATGTCATGATCTCATTTGGAGGTTGTACATCGATAAATCAGTATAATACTGTGCAGTGTATTGTAGTTTGTACATTTACTTTATGATGTAAAGTACACTCCACGCTTTCAAAATATAACCATAAACACATAACGTTGAGATTGAAATCAACCCCAATTTATCCATGTTAACAAATCAATGTATTTTCCAAGCATCGGCTAGTCTTTCCGCGATCCCACTATCTGAGAAACAAGAGGATCCGAACGATGATTATGAATTATTTTCTCTAGTTATTTGTAGTAATTTTTAGAACTGAATATTTAAATTTTATCTCACTGGCTTCCTGTAAAAATGACATTGTCATTTGAATTATTATTGCAAATGTCGTTTCACGTACTTGAAATAATCTTTTATAGTTGCCCAATCAAACTTGGATATCCCATTTTCATAAAAATCTTCTCATCATTGATGAAATTTAGCCTTCGACCTGCGGCATGGTGAAATTTTAGCTGATTTACTAAAACTAAAAAACAAAAAAAATGTTTGAAATTTAATAAAAATAAAAATTATATATATATATATATATAATATATATATATATATATATATATATATATATATATGAGTAATGAAAAGGTGGAAAAAAAAGTTCCAGTGATGCAGCATGACCTTATGAGCGAATTTTCGTAAAATATTGTACTACCTATATGATGTTACATTGTTTTGAAATTTGAGCACTTTGAGAGCAAAGAAATGGTTAATTACTAATTTTATGACAAAAAACGTATTCTGAATAATAATTTCCTATTCAGATAAAGGTTTTGAGTTTTTGGCTTTTTTGCCGTGCTTATAGATTTTTTAGCAAATTTTAATGAGTTTTAAGTACATTTTTTAGCATAATTTTGTACATGAATTTTCAAATGTTCCATTTTATAGTTAATAAACTTTATTTGAGCAATGTTTTGTCAAAAAATATAAATTTATTGATTTTTAGCCGTTTTTAGCCATTTTTAGTGATTCTTTTAGTACATTTTTGAAATTTGACCAATTTAATGTTCTCAAAAGTGCTGGCCAACGAACTCATCCTTTCATTTGGAAAGCTTGATTTTTTGGGAGAATTTTTTATCTCAATCCTCAGAAGAGTTATCATCTGGAATGACACATAAATAAATAAATAATATACATATGAAAAAGCGTTAAAATCTAGGATTAGTTTCAGAATATCTCAAAACGGATTTCAATGAAGAAATTTTTCTAAAATTTTGATTTTACATTTTCTGAGCCATTGCAATAGTTTCATTTTCTATGAAAATTCGCTAATTAAGTGAATCTAATTCCTCGTACCGAATTGAGAAAAAATGAAAACGGTTTACTCTGACGCGAAAACGGTTAGGTACAGAGTGTAGCCGATAATATTTATTAACTTTATTGTTGGGATTTCATGGTAGGATGGACGTGTGGTAAATAAACTGTGATATTCAATAAAATCTATCAGTCAAAACGTTTGTCTAGATCCCCGATGGAGAGAGAATTCAAGATTGCCACAACAGAAATGTGGATGACAATAAACATAAACCTTCATGCGTTATATTTCAGATGATCGTTGGGAAGTATTATGTGCTGTAAACAACAGAAAGCATCAAAATGATGTAATTTTACCATAAATAGTACAGTGATTTAACTTTTTAATAGAGAATTTATCATTATGAGACCATCTCAGTGTTGACTACCTTCCGATTTCCTTGGAAATCGCAATTCCTTTGAGGGCAACTTACCATGATGCCGCACGTGAGCGTTATACCACGGCCGCAGTAAGTGTTGGGCACAATATCACCGTATCCGACGCTTAGAAGAGTTATGGCGATGAGCCACATGGAATTTAGATAGTTGGCATGGTCTTCGTCATGAAACCTGAACACAAATTCATTCGGTTCAACCCTTTTTGTTGTCGTCAAGCATTACCAACAAGAGAGAGATTGAGCGATTTGAAACAAGGTTTCTCATGGAAATGTACATAGTTGATGATATTGACTGAAAAGATGGACATAATCTACTCAAAAAAGAAATAAAATAGATAGGAGAAAGGGAAATCAAAGAGGATTCTGGCGCATCGAAGAGTGTTTCGTGAGAATTTCAGTGTTTTCCTACCACGAAATAGTAAAATCTAAACTTACAGAGATATTAGTGAAATGGAAATGAGAAAAAGAGAAATTACCACAACATTATTACAACAGAGGCTAGGAAAAGGGGAAAAATAACTCACACATCAAACACTATGCAAATTTAAAGTTATTATTAAACTGCTACAACACAAATGATAAAATGATGCATGACCAAATACATTCATGTACGTATACTTCGCCATTAAATAACGCACTTCGTATTTGCACCTTTTATACGTTTGAAGGGAACTTAATAAAGTTTATCTGTTCGGTCAAACTGAAATACGAAACAACCATGACAAGGTAAAAAAGCGAAGTCACTAATAGCCGCCCAACTGCATGCTTACACTGAATTACATTAACACTTCTAATGGGACACAGAAATGAAAAGAATAAAAACGAAAAAATATCACAGAATAGTGGAAAGAAGGTATGAGGGGAGCTGGAGGAGTTTCGAAGTATATAGATGGATCTAAATTGAAAAAATTGATTTTCCTGAGTGGAACGAACACAAGATTACTTCTTCTTCGCGTACAAAGCGTCTTTTTAGTTAATCGTGATTGGGCTTTTAGATTTTTAAGATTTAGAAATGTTTAGTGGTCAAAGTAGTAATAATTATAGAATCAGTAGTGGTTTAGAGTTTAATCTACGATAGAGAAACGTTTGATGTCTAATACGGCCCCAGGTTAGAGACAATTTAGTAACTTCAACAAGCTAAATAGGCAACATTTTTAAAAAAATTATTTAAGTTTTTAAACTTGATACTGGTAGTTCGGTCGAGTGACCACCAACTTACGCTGTAACGGATGACATTAGATGAAATCACAATGATACTCTTCATATGTATGGGAACAAAAACAGGGCAATCAAATAGGACTTTCAAGTTATTCTAATACTACTCACTATTCCCTAATAACTAGCAAGGGACGGAATAGGTCCGGCGTGAACTCAATGAAATATTTACTGGAGTTTCCACGTCAGAATGAGTTAACGTGTATTTTGCCATTTTTTTCGGGCGGGCTTCGACAAAAATAAAAAAAGGTAAAAAATGGGTAGATTTGGGATTTCTCGAAACGAATGCTGCACCCATGTGTTTCAACAAACTTTACTGAATCTCATACCTGTGTTTCTACATCAAAAAAACATCAGACTGATGTATAGGGATTTTCCTATTTCAGCCCCTGGATGACAGAATGCAGCGCGTATAGTAGGGCTTACGCCATAAGTGCATAAAGCGCCAGTAAGCTAATATAATAAAGCCTTAACACAATTTTTAACAAATTTAGGAATCGTTAAACGTTTAGAATAACTCGACAACCCTTAATTTACAGTGTGATTAACCGTTTCACAATTTTACTCTAATACAAAAATAAATAAATTCACAATATGCAGCTTTTTATTTACTATCGAATTTCCTAAAATACTTGGGAAAATTTAAAAAAAAAATGTCAATTGGAGCGTGGAAGTGCAAAAGGGTCTGACCTTTTAAAGATTTGGCCTTTAGCCAAATTTTTCAGCAGGTCAGTCACAATGTTTAGACGTGAATGGAATTAAAGGACCATGACTGAATTAATGAAAAACGTTCTTCTCTGATAACCTATGATTAGATGAAAGCGTAGACCAACTTTATAGTGTAATGTAGTTTGCACTGAAGCAGCAATAGACATTCAAAATTTTAGAAAGCAGAACGTATGTAGATCACGTGTTATTTCAAAAGGGTGTATGTATGTGCCGTGGGCCAATTTGTTGTTGGAACTACATATAAAATGGTTCCGATGGCACTTGTTCCTGCTTCATTTCACTGGCTTTGGCACACAGGCCTGTAAAATGCAAACACACGAGTTTCCTATTTTCGGCACTTGGACTCATTTGCACTTCCACGTTTCAATGTCTTCTAACGATTCTTGAATTTCTTAAAATTATGTTGAGGGTTTTTTTAGAGATGTTTGTTGGCGCTTTATTCAGTTATGGCGTAAGTCCCATTTTATGCGCTGCATTTTGTCATCCAAGGGGTAAATAGGAAAATCCCTATACACCAGTATAATGTTTTTTGATGAATAAACACTGGTATGAGATTCCATAAAGTTGGTTCAAACACGTGGGAACCGCATTAGTTTTGTAAACTTCAAATGTAGCCATTTTTTTAAACCGTTGCTGATTTTTTCGAAACTCCAGGGGCCTATTTTCTCTAACGGCAAAATATGTGTCGTCTTATTTTTGATGCAGAAACTCCAGTAAATATTCTATTGTGATCAGCGTCGGAATTACTGCGCAATCCCCTAGCTAGTGCTTTATTGAATCGAGTTCAATAAATATGTTTTCCACCAATGGAACACGGTAAAACTCGCCTCAGTTTAAAACGTTTCCCACAGCAATGGAGGGCAAGGGCACTGCGAGGTGGTCGACATTGTTTACCGAACTTTTCCCAGTATTTATTTAGTTTATTTGTTTATTTAGTTTATACCAGCGCGTAAGAAATTCAGGTAACTTGCTGCAGTATGTGCTAAATTCCCCTATAAAGTGTTGTTCCAAATTATCTGTAAAAAAGTACGAGTACATACATATTTTTCGCTGCTCAAAGATGTTCGAAAGGTACTGAATGAACATAAGACGTTTTTAGCCAGTCAGTTTTTCAGTTAAAAATGCCAAACATTAGAATATTTAATAATTTTTGATGCGATTGTCATAGACAATTGAACTCTGTCGAATAAGACTAATTGCAGCTTAAATGTACGTCCTGTAGATTTATAAGAAATGTTATAATATGGAATGAAGATTAAAATGAGTAAGTCACTGAAAAACTTCACGGGTTGAGAAATTCTTTATAGTATCTGTTCAGAGGGTGGTATTTCAATAACATACCTATAATCATAATAATATATTTTTACGCTTTCGCCTTAAGGGATAATTTTATATCCTAATCATAATCTTTAGTATTAATTTGTAAACTATTCCTATTCGCGTAATTCAACATTAATTTCTCATACAACTAGCCTAAACCACGTTGAAACTTCGGAGTAATAACTAAATACCATTAATTCTGAAACCTGCCAACAGATGAACATAGAAGGAGTTTTCCCTTTGCAAAGTGCTGGCCTACCTACTTGTAACTCCCAACTTCTACTTCACTACCACCTTAACTCAAGCATTAATGATGTGCAAGGTATAAAAAGAAGAACTTGAAGGCTGAAGAAATGGACAGAGCTAACCAAAGAAGAGTTTTTTCTGCTATTCTCTAAGGACCGAATAAAACGGATACAAGTTAAGAACCATTACTAGATTAATATTTTTCAATGAAGATGGGATGAAAACAAATGAACTTGCGGAAAATGGACCTATCGATTTAGTAATGTAACACTGTTTGGGTGGTATTTACTAAAGAAGTTATTAAAAAGCATAAGATTGCCCTAATTTACGATGTCCCCCAATTTATCTTGGAAGCGAATGCGATTTACCTTGTCGAAAATCGTCCTGTCAACTTTAATTTTCTAGTACTTTTCTATATTAGTGGAAGAGGAGATTGGTAGCTGAGAGGTGAGTGCATTTCTGACAAACACCTGGAGCGCATTGTGCTTTTAAAATGTATATGTACTTCCACGAAAAATAAGGATTTATTTTAAGATTGTCTGCCTCAATATTTATATGCAATATTTTTAGTAGCACATTAGTAAGTTACTTCATTAAAAACTAAACTTTAGACAGGTGTGCCATTCAGTGTGGTGCGGAATGGACCTAGAGCCCAGAATGTGCCATGTTTCCTTCTCATTTACTGAACTGTACAATTTTCTTACGAATTCAAAGGACAGGACTGAAAAGCTACAACGGTTTTCATTCGGAGCTAGCTTCAATATTCTTTGACGATCGCAACAAACAAGAAGATTAAAATATTTCCTTCTTTAACATTCACAAAGAGTAGATTGTATGTGAGTAAAACTGTTGGTCGTTCCTTGAAGAACCCTAGATCTTTGTTATATTAGTTAAATTTACTATATGATTTATATGAAATTACTCATAATGGCCTTCCTTTATCGGAAAGGTAATTATATAGGAATCGATAGGACCGAGTTACGTGGTTTTCTCACCACCAACACGCGTGTGGGAACTTGATATTTTGCACTAAACAAACATCGAAATCAATATATTCAAACATTTGAAGACCCTCCACGAGAGCAAGTAATATAAACTGTTCTAGTTAACAAAGTTGTCAAACGTACCTAATTATTTCAACTCTGTTTCAGATGTCAATGAAATGGTTTGGGTTAGGTGAACACAGCTCTTAATCTCGAAGAGTCTAGCGACATGTTATGCGTATATCACCAAAAACCTTTGTGGGAACTTTACACTGGGTACTACTCTGGGTAAACCTATCTATGTTATCTCTATAATTAACAGAGTAGATAGTTTTGCTCACTAAAATAATAATATATGCAATAATACAGTTTGACTAATGTTCCAATTATATACACACTTTGTTTATAATAAAATGATTTGCCCTCGAGATACCGTTTGCTGCTAAATTATTTAGAATTAACCCCAAACTTCATTTGAAATTATAGATGTACATAGGTGAAAATCCGAATTTAATTACTTTTATCTTTTTATGTTATTTTCTATCTGAAAAACTTGATAGTAGGCACCTAATTTGTCGCAGTGTTATTCTGAGGAACCAATTATAATTCAAATGAAATTTTTGCTACATAGTCTAAGTTGCAAATAAGATGATGAAAGTGATGGTTCGTGTGTGTTTAAAAACCATTGGAAAAAAGTGGTAATGAAATACCACGAAACACTGTTATGGAATATTAAAAATGGAAGGGGAGGTTTGAGGGGATGAGATGTTCCATTCTTTGTATGAATGTTTCAGAATGCCTCAAATCGGATTTCAATGAAGAATATTTAAAAAAAATTTAATTTTATAATTTTCCCAGCCATCGCAATAGCCATGTTATCTGTAAGTATTTTTTTTTTTGAAAACAGAGTTGAAACTTGTTTAGTGATTATATTAGGAGTAGGCGAGGAAATTTAAAAAAGTGAAGATATCATGAAGGGATCCAGAGAAACAGCTACATGAAAGAGTGTTAACTTACTAGGGGCTCATGAACCTCCTTATATTTAGGTAGTAGTTTGCTATTGAGTGTAGCATTTGACGAGTTAGATATGATTAGGTTTGCCTTTTTCTGTCTCTTTAATTCATTAATTCAACACCGCATAATGATTTATATGAAGTGGATCACTACTCTTTACATTTTATAACTCAACCTAAAAAGAAGGTAGATTACAAAAATCATATAGCCTCCAAGCAGCGGACAGGATGCAAAGCGAAGATAAATACATAACCTGTGAAATGCTAGACTCAATAGGGGACACCCTATGCTACCTAAATATTAAACTTATTCCTGATGAGGCCTAAATATAGGCGAAAGTATTTGGATGTGAACCTACTAATAAATTATGGTGAGGAATAACTAAACAAACATCTAGACCCCCTCAAACCACCCTTACCATAGAATATGGATGGCAACCCACCTATTGGAATATTTAAAAGAGGGAGGGTTTGGTATTTTCATATCAACGCTCTAAATAACACCTAGAAAAGGCGAAAGAAACCTAAAAATCGTGGGTAATTCTTTTGCACAGCAGTGTTACGTAATAACCTAGCCACTTATTGTTCATTTAATAACATCAAGTAAATAAATGTACAAAGAACGGCTAGAATGATTTTAAAAGTGAATATTGAAGATCTTTTGAAAGAAAGAAAAACAAAGCATTGGACGTAATAGTTGAAACGGGGGTAAATTGAACGGAAGGCGGTGCCCGCAAGGGCGAGGAGTTATGTTCAGACGGGCTCAGCACATTGATTGATAGTGAATAAGTCAAGGCCACATCTGTTCTTTCATCTTTCCTAGGAAGAACCATCTCGAATCCTGACGTAGTTCGTCCTTTATAACTCTCGACTTTTTCCACTGAGTGGGATAAGTGGATAAGTTCATCGATGATCAACGGGAAAATGCTTTTGAATCCCAAGGAAAACATTTGTTGAGAAAAACGAGTTGTGTTCCTAGTTATAAGCAAGTTTCAGCATCTTGCTAAACATTGACGGCAAAAGTCAACCCACAGATTGGTAAAAATGATGTAACTTGGGAAAGATTCCATGGATTTTGGCGGGGCGTGGACAGTGTTATTTGGTATTTTTTGAGAATTTGTCATCTTAAATATATAGATACGTTTAAAGAAACGATATCATTTAACGGGTGCAGCTGTGGCCATGAAATGAAGAGTGTTTCCTAAGGGATCGTGATGATTTTCAGATGCCATCAACAGAAATTCAGCATTCGAATACGTGTCTCAAAATGTAACTAATAGATAACTTCTGTTTATTGGTAATCAATATATTTTACCATATTTTATATTTATAAATCAAAAACAATAATACAACGATTACCGAGAGGCATAATATTTAATTAGAGTTTAAATTTGGATTTAATTTCAATATGTAATTTTTTAATTTTAAACGATAAGCCATTGTAACGACAAAACTACTGAGGTGTTTTTTAGGTTTCAACACGAAGACAATTTATATATTGCGGCAGCCCCACAAAATAAACATACCTTTCAACACAAGAAAACGTATTTTTTCTTCTTTTTAATATCGTAATCTATCAAATAGAAATTAGAACTTCATTCTTTCATGTAAACGCCCAATAAAATGAATCTTACCATTCTAGTTGTAAAATGTAATAATCCACGCTTCGAAATTTTACGAAAGATCTCTCCCCTATTGATGATTGACGATTGTCTGAATCAAAACTCGATAAGCCCGAACCCTTTCTGATTGGTAAAAAATTTACAGATAGCGCCAGTGCTTTGGCCATAATAATTTGTTTCGATAATCCGTTGAAGGTCGTAACAATAACAGTTTCACGGCAAACGTTTTAATCCCTGTTACGCTCCTTCCAGACAATCGTGTAGTTTTTTCCTTTTGCTGCCCTGTTCCAAGTGGTTGTGGATGAAAAGATATCTCCCAACGTTATCTTTTAATTGGATTTCTTAGCGGGGAGCTTGGAGCTGGCTGCATTGCCAATATTTAAGGACGAGAGGGGTGAAGCTATGCCAGTTATAAACGAAGGTTTTTTAATTCTAGCTAGCTGTTTTAATCCTCAAACTCTCTCTGAGCGGCTTAGCGCCGTTTCCTCGGACTTGGCTATGCGTAGGAGCATAAAAGTGACCAGAGTCATTCTACATCCAACTCGATTTTCTCACCCCATCAAGTTGACAACGTCTATTATACTAAAAGTGCAAAATATATCTAAAAGTAGTGATACATTTGACGGCAAATTTTACATTTCTAGAAATGCATCTACCAAAATATTACACGAGACGTTCACTGTTTATCGCCACCTTATGAGAATCGTAAATAGGACAAAACCATGCAATCGGCATCCTATGATGACTGCAGTGGACTGTTTTTTGACTGAAATCAAGGATTTGGCCGTTGCCTACTAACGAAAGTGGATGATAGCACTCCAACAACAAGAAGCTGTCCTATAAAACTGTGTCAGAGCCAGAGAAATCCGTACTCTTAAATATGATATCACACAGCTGATGAGTGCAGAAAAGAAAAACATCTTCGGTAGAAGAAAGGAAATTTGCCAAAGAAAAGAAAGAGTAGAAAATGGTAGAGTGAGAACAATACGATGGGTGACCAGAGAGGGAGTTACCTAATATGATAATTTGGTTTCTACGGAAATTTCAAGAACTTTTTAAACGCACTTTGAACCTGGACTTATACTAACACAAAATGAGAGAAATAAATGTTCAAACCTATACAAACTATCAGAAAGCAGACGATGTTATGTTTTATACATTTTCCCTAGGAATGTACATAGTGGATGACTCAAAGAAGATTACCACAAGAAAATCAAAGGGTTTTATATCAAAATACGAGGCCAGGTTGACAACAGAAGTGGTTGATGTATGTGTGGCAAGATGTAGGAAAATGATCAATTTTCGACCCTCACTTTTAGCAACTTTTCCACTAATATTTTTTACTCCACACAATCATGCTGCTTTCCTTGAAACAAGAAAATAGTGGACAAGTACAACCAGCTGACTAGTAAAAACCCATAAAAACAGTGATTTAGGTCATTAAAAACAGTTCTGGTCAGAGTTGACTCAATGGTGTGTAACTATGACAAGTGACAACATATTTCAAATTCTCATAAATTATTACTAATGAAAAATGTCTGCTAAATAATGGTGGCAAACAAGTACGAATCAGCTTTTCCGTGTACGTATGATGTGATTAACAGGTATAAGTGGATAATAATTGATGAATTATGCATCGCGATAACCTGGAGAATCTAAAGAATCGGGAAATTTATGTATCCAAGTTCCATCACTACAGTCCATATTTGAAATTCAAAATTGGCAGCGTGAGAATTGTGAGAATTCCATCTCATTCATACGTAGTAGTGACTTGTAATATAAACGCTATGAAATACATACGACAATATGTGCGTAATGAAATGCATACTACTTCTACGCTTGTCTTTAACTACCATCCAACTTTGATATAGAGCAAATTTAAATTTAAGGCTTTATGTATGTTCCAAATATGATGCAGTTCACTTCACGAATTCATTTAGGCACTCACTAATTGAATTCATATGAATCAGAAGTAAATTTTCTCAGAATGAAGCCTGTTTCAAAAATTTCACATTTAACAGCCTGAGAATATTACTAAACCTATTTCAATGAAATGGAATGATTTAAAATTCACTGTATTGGATGATACCTCTATAAATATTCCAGGATTGAGCTTACACTGCACGAAATTCTATATCTCAATGAAATTTATCTTCTTAGCCCTAGATTTTGCACAATGCTTGAAAATGACATAAGTGGATTACATGTTTTCAACTTTTGCGTTTTGAAATGATTTGCACCCTGATAGATATGGGGCCTGTAGGGAAAGGCTACCTTATTAGTATGATAATTTGATTTTGATAATTGATGATTAAACTTTGACCTCGTTTATCGTCTCCAAAATTGACCAGAGGCTTTCATTACGTTCAATAGTTGATTCACCTTAAGCAAAATTAGGATGGAAAAGTAATATGTTCCATAAGACCAGTTTGACATAGAATGACTTCAGTCATATAGGACTGCGCTATTAATAATATTACTGCCGCAATATAGTTTCGTCCAACCTTCATTATTGCAGCATCTCTTTTTTGTTTTATGGGGAGAGGATCATCCACAGAAGTAGAAGGCATTGAAGAAATGGGAAGGGAGAAGGGGAGACGGAAGGAAAACGTAAATTTTCCCTAGGAATTAACCTTATCTGAATCTGCTCTCAAGTTGGCAATCCCAGAACGACCTCTCTGGCCCTGAGAGAAATTCCACTTCAAATCCCCTCAGTAAACCGCAGACGCTGACCTTCTTCTGGCGGGGATCTTAGGATTTGAAATCATTACATAAGATTTTCTCGAGACTTAAAGAAACGTATATAAATGCAAAGACGTAAAGTAGTGGTCATAGGGATTCTTTGCCCTTAAGTTATTGTAATAGTCGGAAAAGATAATGTACGGTATAGTTTCACTCGATTGTTCCCTTCGAAGAAACTTCTTTATTGGCTGACTTATCAAAACAAGAGATTTGTAGATAAATTTCAAGCACCTTATAAACTGATGCATGCCAACCTTCTTGTACAAAGAATGTAGTCGTCGTGAAAAAATTATACTATCAATGAGGAATTTCAGTCACTATTTTAAGTTTGCACTTTTTTTTTCAGTAGGTATTTAAGTTCAGTCATATGATAAAACAGTTCTTGTCATCGAAACATTTTTGGATTTTAAATTTATGGAACAAGTATCAAGTTCAATAGATATACTATCTAATTTTCTTTTAATATTTATATGGTATTGGTTTTAAAACTGTTGGTAATGGTACTTCGAGGCCACTGAACTAATAACATTGGTTGATTGTTAGAGCTGTTTGAATCGATTATTACGTTTAGAAATGTACTCCCTAGGTAGGCACAGTCTGTATGAGTTATTAGGTTAAAGAAAAATTGGAAAATGGATGATGGTGGCAGCTTGGACGAAACTTGTATTGATTAACTAGAATTCTCAACATAGCGTCAGTGAGTATTTGACAATCCGTTTCTTAATTGTTTCTATGAGTATATCACGGATTTAGTCACCTCACTAACTATACAAGCCAAAATTCTGGTGCCAACCTGTCTGTGAATCAAAAGTTGGAATCTGGTAGACTCAAACAAATATATCACACGTAATATGAAGAATACATCCACCTGTTATCAAGAATACCAACTCTGCTTTCATCGTATATATTGAGCTGCAAAAGTGAATTTATACAAACTACTTTTCACATTTGAGAAACAGCAACTCATTGTATGAAGACCAGGAAAGTAAGGAGAGGATTCCGTCCGATAGAATTAATGAGAGCGATTTCTAATCAGCTAAATAAGTTACTCTACGCAATTTACCTGCACACTGAAGAGATCATGAACCTTCAAAAACTTTACATTACAAAAATCTAAAGTATAAATGCAAACTCATCCGAACGAATATTTACAAAGCAATTAACGGAGGTATTTCAGAGTAAATAATTAGCTGATGCTCATTACAATTGCTCTCAACATGACAGTGCGCGATAAATAATTCGGATGCACAAGTCTGAGTTCCAAGAAAAAAGTACATGAACCGTAAGAAAGAGTAATGGAATAAGCAATATAAATTTGGGAGTTATAAAAGGTTGAATGGCTAGATGAATTCATTCGCAACTACTCATTGCCGCAGCAAGTTGGGCAGACTATACTCATCACAACTCGCCCGTAATAATCTCTAGAGAGATCACAACGGCAGCATTGTATGTGTTCAGATTTCTAAGATACTGATGGAATTATGTAAATGTTCTATGAACTAAGCAAGGCCTTAGTTTACCTCCAGATCTACAGGTGAAACTGGAAGAAACGTGCACTATGCGAAGGTAGATTTACATATTACTCTTATATAATCTTAATATCAGGTACATTGTTCTTAGTTGGTACGTTCACTTCAAAGGCATCCTTCAAATGCACCACATTCAGTCCAATTTCTAGAGAGGATCATGGTAAACAGACCATTTCTATCCATTATCTACTATCGAAGGTTCATTAATACAATTTATCGTTTGCATCATCTTCTATATCATCATCAGCATCAATGTTCGTTTTACAGTTGCAATCTTCGTTTATTTTCCTTGATAGCAAAATGGTTCTACTCAACCACTTTCATCTGCATTTCCTGCAAAAATAATAGCGATCCTACCAAGAACGCCATCTGAAGAATTTTTGGTGTTTTCATAGTAAATACTTTCAGAAAACACTACTTCATGCGGAGGAATTTGGTTAATTCTGTTCCCCTTTCAAATAACAACAAAAACAAACCATTAGTAAGTATTTAAGAAACGTGTTAATTTTTACTGATTTTTTACATTAATTTAATATGAGATGTGTTGTAAAGATGACAGGGGTGATTTGTTATGTTTTGAACGCTCACAAACACCAATAATATGAACTTCACCTACCTTTCAGAGTTAGGCTTTTGGATTTGACAACTGGCAGAGCAATAATTCTTGGATTCATAAGCCGTATTTTTGAGATCACTCTTTACACTCAGGTTTCGTGGCCAACAAAGTTAAAATAAAAAGCGTTTAAACAATGTTAGGTAGGGAGATTGATGAGTATTATTATGATTTTGAAACAACGGAAAGTGGTGATGTACAAAGGGTTATTTAATTGAATGGTCTTGTGCCGTAAGCGTGGATACAATGCAGCTGTTCAATTGAACCATAATTTGCGTGAGTAACGTTAGTCCACGAAAATACTTAATACGATTAAGAAAAATCATTATATTTGCTCTTTGTGAGAAGCCCACATGTATATTGAAAAAGAAAAAATATTGTAACGGTACGACTTACACGAATAAAACTAGCGTTGAGTATACAGTTCAACTTTCGAAAATCCGCCAAGGTAATGCCGATTGGGCAAAATTCAGCTATTATATTTTGTTCCATTCATTTACCAATTGTTAGCTTTAATAATGTAAATATTAGGCGGCTAGTATTAGAAAATAACTTCATCTCAATCACAGATGATTTGACATGGAGTACACTATTATTTTCTATTTCCTCATATCTGGATCAACAAGTTGTGGTTTTCAAGATGGAATTTGAAATAGGTCATTAACTGTGTTATTGTATATACATCATAATAGTTCTTTGGAAATTCAAATAACACGTCATGCTTTCTCTTTGGCAAGGCTATACTGTAATTCTGATTCAGAAAGTAGTCGTAGAGTTTCGAACAGTGGAAACCAGAGTTAAAAAAAAGAATCGGTACGCAGTTCAAAATGGAAGGTGAATTTATCTCTGATCCATCCATGGTACCTGCAATAAAGCACTGCCGTTAGCAGTAAAAGGTATGCCAGTATCACCATCCAACAGCCGTTTATCCAAGCGGGAAGCGCAAATCGTCAAGCAAATCAGCAATATTCCTTAGTGTACACGCATCTCACGTAATCCGTGAGGGATGATTGCGCACGCAAGTGTATACATGCAGAGAACAAAGCGTAGCAAAAAATAACTTGTTCACAGGGTAAAAGGTCACAAATTCGTAATACTTACAAAGAACCAGCGGAAAACTAGGTTTTGATCCTAGCATCCCTAAGAACAGATCTGCACGTTGTCCAAATTACAATCATGATCTAGGACGTGTAACTAAATCTTTTATGCTCCGACAGAAGCTTGTTACAGAAGTGCGTATATAGACTTCGGTTCTACTAAGTAATAAAATGTAGGCTTAGCTTGTGATGAAGAATTCATATTTGCACTTATCTTCATTTAAAACCATGATCATATACGAAGAGATAAATTAACACTGCTGGTGGAGTGTAAAATCAACGCTTCAAAACTTTTCCTACCATCTGTGTAAATGATCTACAACAGAAAAACGGGTTCCCGAGGTTGTCTGGATTCTCCCTCTGATCGGAAAAAGCGAAGCCAATCACATCGTAAGATTCACACTTCAATGAATAGGCTGAAGGAGAGAAATTCAAGATTGGAGGCCAGTCGCTTCGTTTCCACTGCTGATTCAAGTAGTACTAGACGTATTCAGCACTTTTGCTTTGAGAGAAAAACGTTCGATTGAGGAGAAGAGTTGGGAGGCTACTCAAGAAATCCAATAACAGGGGCGCCCTATGTTTTCCCGGGTGATTTGTGAGTCACAAGAGCTCCCCTGATTAGAAGCTGGAACGACTCCAGATCCTCTCTCCTCTATCCCCTTGATGAGCTATATAATGAGACCTTACTTACCTTTAACGAACCTTTTTCTCTGAATTTGAGAAAGAGATGGCTTCTCAATCGACGTTAACCGTATTGTAAAATGGAAATGGTTTCGCATAAACTGTAAACATTTGTGAGGAGGTCTTCAACATAAATTAGTTATTGCACGCCCATTAAATTTCACGACTGTTGTGTGGTGTATATAAAATGTTTTATAGCCATAGAACGGCCTTCACCTTGAATAGCTCAATAAAATGTAGGTATCCCATTAGCTGCGTAACTAAATATTCATCATTATAATGGTACAAAACAGCGTAGCGTGACACTTGAAGCTACTTCTGATTATATTGAATTACTGTTTGATACATCTTGGTATCTTAGTCTGCAGGGAAGTCTAATAACTGGAAAGCAGACATTCCTACCTTCAGGATTGAAAAACTCGAATTGATCAGTAATTTCCAACCTCCTTTTCCTTTAAATAAATTTTCTCGGGAAAACATAAATATCTAGAAAGATAAAATATCCGTTAACTAAGTCGCTATGGTAGTAGAGGGTACAGAATACGCATTTTTATTTCTTGTTATTGTTCATAAGTTTTCCATACATTCTCAGAAATTCGTATTACAAGAAATATTTGTAGTTGATTGTAACATAATTTGATTGAATTCAAAAATCAAATAACTTGGGTCGATTGACATCACCTTGGCGGTAAGCTTTAACGATTTATCTGAAACACAATTCTGATAGTGTAACCGTGCAGTGCAGGCCTACCTGAGTGTCAGCGTGTCTCAAGCGTGAGAAATACGACGTTACGGTTACAACTTTACATTAAAAAATACAGACTGGTTGGTGACCAAATATGGTTGTGTTTTAATTTTAAAAACTTGTAATGGATTGTAAAGTTTTGTTTCTGAAAATGTGTGGAATGTTTTGCTTGTAAACATAGTTGTATAAAGTACTCAAAGGGAGTTTCTTTTGTCAGAAGATTGACTGTAAATCTGTGCATAGAATATGAGAAATTTAATTAAAATAATAATTTAATTTTACAGTTCATTAAAAAATGCTGTTCTAGTGTAAAATTTTTGTGTTCCATCCCAAAACATCTTGCGCAAACACGTTTTAATTCCCCTTTTCTTTTGTTCTGATAATAACTACTTGAGCTATTTGTGAGAGGTATTCATTTATTCACCATTGATTCTAATCATCACTTCCACAAAATTAGGTTGTGTTACTAACAAAGTACGAATTTTTGGCATATTATCCATAATGCGTGACTATCATATCACAAACGCAGTAAGGAGACATTTCACGGTATGCCGTTATGTGGTTTTAAACCATGAATCACTTCGTGTTTTGTTTAGTAATCCCAGGAAGAGTCTATAAAAACATCTCCAAGACTTTGGTCATCACGTCTGGGACTTACAAATACATTTTAGCTATGCTAGCACTTAACAAATCTCCCATCGCTTCTCACGCCTCGCCTCAGCAAAATTGATAACCTCTACTTGTTGACTCATATTACTTAATTTAGTTTTCAATGAAATGTTGCCGTTGCTAGTGAAGGTAACTGCAGCCAAACTGCCATACTATTCTGGAGATTATGCTGAATTTTGAAACAGCTATGATTTCAAGAACTGCCATTATGCTGACTGGTAGCAAGTCACCGTACTTAGTATTTTGCGTCTGTACGTAACTGAGTATGAAGTGAGATAGGCTGATCAGAATCATCAAGATGGTCTTCTCTCCCATTCAGTATAGAAATCAGCAAATTAAACAATATTTTACTGCGTGCCTGACAATACAGTCGTGCATTTCTAGATAAGCATCCAACATTTCATTTCAAACACTTAACCACAACAGAAAATTTTGCGACAATATTTCATTTCAAATATTCAACCACTGATTTTATAGTTGAGGCCAAATTTGAGTAAGATAGTTTCCCCAGAACCAGTTAGGCTTGACCAATTCATATTAAATTGGAGCAATATGAAAAATAAGTAAAATTTAAATTCTTGCAATGGATAGGGAAAACTTTACAAACTTAAGACTGTAGCTAGTGGCCTTGATCCACTCACGAACTATGGTGCATTTCTATTCTTCGGCACTGATTAAATTTTCCGTTACAAGACAGTGATAGTTTTTGATGTTCATTTATGTACATTTTAAAGGTAAATTATTCCTGGTCGACTTACTTACTACAAGTACAGCGTTCGAATGGTTTTAGTGTGTGGAAAGAGACTGCAACGTTCCTGTTCCCATGCTCTCTTCATATTATTTAAATGGCTGTTCATTTCTCAAAACAGAGCTGTTAAAAGTCTTTTTACGATGCTCTAGAAGCAAAAATACGTTTCTGTTTTCATAGTTTCTAATTTCAGATCAGCTGTGATTAAAAAATTATTATGTTTTTAGAGTTCTGCTCTGTTCAGTGTTGTTCTAACCAGTTCCACAGAATCGGGACTACGGTCGCAGTTAGAGTAGGCACTGGCCATTTGGATGCTTTTGGGCCACCACACAGGGCGGTATAAAATAAAAAATAAAATAAAATAAATGAACACCAACATAACATCTCTCCAAGAAACTTCTATGGAAACTATAAGAAACTCCTACTGTCACCGCTGTATTCGATTAATAACGGAAAAAAGAGTGTTTGTTTTAGTTTTTTTGTTTTCGATTGATGGACAAAAGGGAAGAAAACAGAAAAAGTTTCACCCAAATTGAACAGAAATTCGTAATATATTGCATATTTTACCTTAAACAATTCTTACTCTTCACAACAAGCTCGCATCAGTTAATTAGTCACTTCCCTCAGTATTTAGATTCTACCTGTATAGTTCTAGAATAACAATATTGAATGGGTGAATACATGTACATTCCAACGTGGGTACTGTCCCAGGAATATCAATAATTAATTATTAGTTATTTCTTGATTCCCATTTGTTAGGTCTTGCTGAAAGCAGGAATGAGATGATTTTCTTGAAACTAGAATGAATAAATGTCGATATATCTTCAACACAATCAAATAATATATCATAGAAGAAGACAATTTTATACTGGTCAACTTCAGCGTCAATCTAATTGATCTGTCACGTTAACGTTCAGGCAGAGTCTCCGTTACTGCGATCTCTCTTGGTATTTGGTAATGTAAGCATGAAGATTCCCACATTATTTGATATTGCTAAGGGAATGACGGGGAGATACAACATCCGTATGATGAAAATTGGGTGTTTGGATGCGTGGAACCCATTGGAAAAAGGCAGAATACATTTAGGAAGGATCGATCTGATGGTGAACTAGGCCGTGCGCCAACTGGGCTACCCAATAACAGATGTCGGAAAGGAAGCGGACCCTCCGCTTGAATTATAGATTCATACATTTAGCGACTTCCAGTCCTCTTCCTGTATTGAGTGACGATTAAATAGACCTTTTTATAACGCTAGTCTTACATTGGATGGTACAAAATAAGAAGCTGTATTGCTGCTCAATTTCGTTGTCGTGATTTCTTCTCATACAGAGAATTCAAATTTATGTCACTACCGATTGTGAGCCGCTTCGTACATGGCAGTCTTGTCCTAAATGGTTTGTCCTTGTGTATTGGCGACATAAACTATTTCTCTGAATAGCGAACGTGATAAAGCGCATCCCTTGTGATTCCATCTTGTGTTCACCGTAGGTCATGAATTGGTCCGAGATTCGCTAGGTCCAACATCAAAACTCCAACGTCCTTGCGGTTTCAAGTAGGTTTCTAAAGGTTCGAAAACCACGGAGGCCAGAGGGCTTCGATTTCCCGATGGGACCAAAGTTTCTCAGAACTTGTGTTGTGCGTCAAGATTGATTTTAAGATCCCTCTATGGCCAACTCAAGGAAATTATATTAAATAGTGTCCATCAGCAGTTTGCAAACGAGTTGTGATTTAGTGACGTTATGTAACCATTAGGCTAGCGACACTTTTCAAATTTGTGGATGAATGCATTCAAAGTTTTCGAGTCCCAAAGTACAACTGAAGGTCTATTTATGGTCCAATATTACTGAAGTTTTGGCAAGGGTTCTCCAAGAATGTATTCGATTCGATTTTTGTGACCAAATACGACGGAAACCTACCGGTAAGCTTTCTGCATAAATGTTTATTACAGTTTAGGATATCGGTTGTATCGATATTAATTTTGCTTAAATACAAACTTCATAGTCTCAGCAGATTCTATGAGTGAATTTGAAGCCCTGGTCCAAGGCAAGTTTCTTGAACCAGAATCATGGATGTTATGATATCGTGCATTATAAGGCAGAAGAGAAGTTTTTAGCAGAAAAAACAAGGGATGAGCATGACTCGATTTCTCTTGAAGGAAGCATTTCTTATTTCTCTCCTTGATATATTTGTTAATTGCAGTATGAACTCTTATCACCACAGAGATGGACTGGCATTGCGTTTTGTCAGCCTTGATTTTGCGAGAGAAATCTTCGACCCGTCTCCTTCAGAAGAACTATCGCTTGCGACTTATCATGGTCTCTCATTGCCGAAAGCACGATACGGTTTGCTTTTCCAACACAATGTACATTTGCAAGCTACACAAAAGATCAATTAGAATTCTTACTGGTTCACCTCCTTCTAGCTTGTACCGAGGTGTCTTCAAGGAAGAAAAGCTCCTTACCCACCGTTTCTTTACATTTTAGAAATTCTTCCTTACCAGACCGGGCGTTATATGGATCTAAACCTCGTCAAGTTTCGTCACGACGATCACATACGCTATGGAGGCCAGCTATTAATGGTACCCCAGCACCACCTTGAATTCTTCTTGGAAGCTTCACAAATAATGGGATAATTCTTTTCAACCATTTCCTACTTCACCTCCAAGATATTGTCTGCCCAATCAATTCTACTGCCACCACATTACGGCGAAACCCTTAGAACTTTTTAATAAAAATTAATTTTATTCCGTTACTGATTTTTTGAATTTTATGTTACTTCAACTATTCGTATTATTAATGTTTTGTGACATTTTGCTATCGATCTATGTGAGTGCTGATGGCAATAAAAGTTTATTTATTTTTCATTTGTTTATTAATCGTGGTTGATGTGTTTGGCAATAACCAAGTAAGAGCGATTCTGTGGCTTTCTTGGATTTCGCTTCTATGTACTTGGCATAAGCAGTTAACAGCCAAAAATGAACGCCAATATTGTCGCTTGATTGCTATTTGCGTAGCTGGCTGTTGTTGCTTACCCGAGTTCGTAATATACGATGCCGCAGACAATGTAATTGCAGAATTAGAAAACCATGATGCAGTGATTGTCGCTTACCTTCTCCTTGAATAGTTCGTCAACTACTTAATCAAGGGCGTAGGGACCAATAAGACAAATCCAAAAATATCACAAACTCCATTTCGAATACTTTGTCGCTTACCTGTAGATTGCGTAACGCCGTCTTTGAAAATGATAACTTTTACTAGTAGCTAAATGAATTATAGCGTTTTTAAAAATAGATTTTCCATAAGACTTTCATTGTCTTTCACTTATACAACGAAGCGACTCATCTTGTAGTTACAGTACTTGAATAACAAAATTCACCGCTCCCTCCTCTTCCATTGTTTTGTAAATCACTATGATCATACTAGTATTTTCCAGTTTTATTGAGTAGGTATTTTTTGGTAAAATGCTAAATATTCAAGATAAAAGTAAACAATGCATTTATTGATTCATGAGTAGAAATTATTCAATTCCAATATGGTATATTGAAATCTTATCCAACTTTGGGCAACTGGCACTCAGCTTTTGGAGGACAGTTTTGCTAGGCCAAACGGGCCAGGTATCATGGACGCTCAAGAATAATATACCACCCTCCATTACAGCAGAGTGAGTAATCAAAACCTCATGACAAGAGAACGGATTTGTATCCAAATTTATCTGGATTTTTCATTATCAGAGAAGTCCACAAATCGTTTCGTTGTCGGAGTAAATACTCTGTTTCAAACTATATTGAAGCATATTATTGTGTGCTATGTTGCATATTCAAAGATGAACGAGGTTCTAAATTATACGCGCATTTCGACTTTGTCAGATATTGCAAAGAATTAAATTGAGATCCAAAAGAATTATCGAGGGTTATTGAGAGAACTTTCGATAAAAAGGGACTTGAGGTCAAACTGTTCCACAAATGGTCTTCCACCTCCTTCTACTAGGAAGAAACAACCCGATTGATTTGTGAAATGATTCAAGTGATTTCTGCTTATTCACTTGTTGGAAAATATGGAAAGAAGAACGGTTCTGAGAAAATTAAAAGCAGAATAATTAATAAAAAGTGCATTATTCGTAAAAGAATCATGGATTGTCGTCGTCTCTTAAACAGGATAACGTGTATATTTGACCAAAAATCTAAGTTTTAGCAAATTTTCGTTGAAAATGAAATCATTGCTATGGCTTCGAAAAATTTGGAATAAAAGTTTTCTTAAAATGCCTTTATCGAAATCTGTTTTGAGACATTCTGAAATGATTACTGAATGATTTCTCTTTGGGATTTTCGAAATATATGGAAAAGCCAAAGGAGAAAATTTGCATTTAAAATTTTTTAGAGCCATTGCAACAGCTTTATTTTCTGCGAAAGTTAGCTGAACATGAAAATGAAATCTAACTTGATGTACGATCCTTCATTCTCTATAAAATAATTTTTGGCTGATTCTGAGTACTTGGTACATTAGATCGCCTTAGGGATCGTCATGGGAAAGTAATTACTTCACCATTGGATGTTAAGAATGACTGGGAAGTCATATTACTAGCATTAAATTGAAATGATCTAAAAGTTGATGAAATAGTAGACGGGGACATGAAATGACTCATGAAGACGAGGGCGGTTGACATTCTGTCATTACACGTCGAGGTAAAATCGGTCTCAAACCGATTCGATGGCCGTTTTTGTATTGATTATTGCTCTCTAAAGGTATTGGCTGACCTGGCGGGCAATGGAATTGACGAGCCTCGCAACTCCATTCATAAATCAGCTGCTCGGACTCGTCTTTGAAGACCTGTAGTTTGCTTGGGTCACCCGGGGAAGGCGAGCGAATAAACTGAATAGGTGCGTTATTTTACAAAAAGACGGATAAACTTGGGAAAATTCTAGTTTTCACGACAAATAGTTTAACCACGTCCGATTTAAAAAAACAATATCATCAACACGCCTTATTATATCATTCATATCCAGAATACAAATTTAGTTTGTAGAAATTCATCGTAACTGAACTTACGTACTATGGTTCTAATAACACTGTGTAACAAATGAAAAAAGTTCCAGTCTCATGACATACAGATAACGCATAAGTTATTTCAGCTATTTCTATTAAGTAGACTAAGTAGAAATCCAAATCGTGCAATGATGTGACACAGAACGAGTTCCTTGTTAAGGAACAGCAATCGCGCAAATGCTAGTTCTTACAGCCCATTCTTTATCGCAATAGGTTAGCAGTGGGTTTCCTCTCGATCGTCAACGAGCATCCACTCAGTCTGTCCACAAAAGAAGGTGATATATCACTCCGAGACGGTTAATTCGAGTGCCAGTTCCCAATAATTATGTTTACAGTATTTGTACAGCAATATCAATATCTAGTTTTTATTACATTGTGGTATTATCACTTAATATCCGCCGATAAATAGTCTCACAATATATTACATTTATATAAACCGTACAGATATCATGAAAAATTTCACTAACGTGACGAAGAATTGGGTTTTGCCACGGTTCATCTGTTACAAAATTGTTCACCGGACCGAAATCATGCGAATGGTAATAAAAGAAACCAACCCAATCAGACCTACGATAAAATGTAGTTCCGGGTAATAAAAAAACACAATTTTGAATCCAATTTTCCGAATAGGGTGGGAACACAGAAAAAACAGAGGGAGGTATAGCAACGATGGAATTCAAACTGTTTAAGAGGGTATCCCAGTTTCGTGTGGGTCGCTGGAAGGTTGTACTTGACGTAAATCGGGCTTCACAAAATGTGAATAACGTATACTAAGAGGCAATCAATATAATACATGATCAAAGAATCGTAGGACCAGCCATCCGAAATTTCCCCAGAAACATGGGGGAGTTTCCTGGATGCAAAAAAATTACTTCTTTCCGGTAGATTGAACTTTTGTGAAAAAAAGATTAGTTATTGCTTTGTATGGAGATAATATAAGTGATTAAAATGTCTCAATGGCAGTCTAGTGTTGGTAGAAGTAGTTTTTTTCTTCAAGTATTTGAAAAAATCAAACTTTTAAAGATGTCAAGTGGGGGTAGTCTAAGACATGTATCATGCAGTCTCAACACCACTACTGTGAGATGTGCTCCTAAATTTTATCTTAATAATTTTTTTTTAATTTTCCTACTCACATGCTGAAACACGCGCGCAAATCAACACAAACTACGTCATCATGCTTGGTTTCTCATTTGAAAATGTATGTGTATGCAAAAACTGAAGTAAGCCAGTTTTATTGGTGTCGAATTTTTCCTCCCAAGCAATGGCTATAAGCAGCACGTTCTTTATTTTTCTCCTAGCAATCTCCAAGCGCAGCACTAGTTATAATATATTTTAAAATACGCAACAAGAAGTTTCCCAAATTAATTTTTATTTATTTTTGAAGAATAGGAAACGGTGAGTTTCATGCCTTGTAATTGAAGAAAAACGGGATTTATTCGACCTACACAAAGTTTATTGTATGGAAAGGATTAAGTTATATACATTTTTTATGTCTGAAATTTAAATGGAAATTGGGTTGCCCCAGGAAATGTGACGGCCACAGCGTAATTGAAAGCGTATAAGCTGTTACTGAAGCAGGCCTAGCAATTAGAAACTTTTTTGAATGCGCACGGCAATGTTATTAATTTAAAATCACTTACATATTAAAATACATACATATTTCCATTCCAGATAAGGATTAAACAGCTTACTACATGAATAGTCTGATAAATTGAATAAAGTTGTTATGTACTGCATTTGAAGATAATATGGTGTGAATTGTATTTGTTACAGCGATAAACAATGATAAATTTATAGATTATCGAAATGAATAATGTTCAATGTTTACGAAATTAGAAAAGATGTTTACGATGTAAGACAATTTTAAATGTTTGCGGTTGGCGAGAATAATGTAAACTAATGAGATTACTAATGGAGAGTGAGACGAATTCATCCTCGTAGTCAAATTCAAATAGTGTAGAGTTAACAGTAATTAGGAATTTTTCAAATTGTGGCAAAATTAATGTTACGATTACTGATGATTGATGTAATTATGATGAATGACTGAAAATGCTGTGTGGGTATGTACGTATATGTTGTATGAATCGTTGTGTATACGCTAAATTCATTTATATGACGCGTATTTATTGATAGAGTGGCACTACCTGCAATCGGATGAGTTGGTCAGAATTTATCCAAGAGCTGCTGACAGGAAGTATCGTGATGTGATGCCTTAATTCTTCAAGACAAGTGTAATAATGAGGATAAATGTATCGCATTTTCTGATACTACAAATACAGTTAAATTTCTAGTTGAACTTGATTCTCTGTAAACCTAAGTGAGAGGATAATGCCAATTTAATCAGGTCTGCTAACTTGGTAGGTATATAATTGAATGATATGATCAGGATTTCTGCAAGTGCTTCTGATAACGTATCGAGGTAAGGCATCTTAATCCTCCGTGAGAAATGAAATTCTGAGCGAAAATGAATTGCATCTTCAGGTACCTACTAACTATGCAATTCAATTCAAGTTGAACGGTATCAGGACAATCAGAATTAGTCACCATTTCACCATCATTTAGTTCACCACAGTGAGTTGGAAAAAGAGTACTCGAACTAGGAGCGATACATAGGATGCAGTCTGAATAACGGTGAGCAATATCTAAATGTGGTGGCACATTAAATCAAGCACCCTGACTCTTGCCAATCCGTCCAATTAATTATCCAGACGTTTGAACTTTGTCCATTAGATTTTATGCTTCCCCTCTAAACAGTAAATAATGAAGATGCCAAGGTCAAAGTTTTTATTCAATGGAAGTCTCAACACCTTCAATATCTAAACAAAGGAAGCGTTAAAAGTATCAAACTTTGGTTTTCAATTTTCTACGATAAGTTATTAGCAGGGCTCTTCATGAAAAATAATGACTGAATTCAAAGATTAGGGCATGTATCCGTGAACACTTGAATATAATTAAAACAACAAAATTATGTAAGCAGTAATTTCTTTCTGATCGATATTTTAATCAGCATTCGTTTCATACAAGTCTTTTTAAAGTGTATCCTCACGTCTTGGGAGATCATGACGTGAATTTATTTCTTTACCGATTCGTCAAAAATGTTGAAATAACGGTTTTTCATATTTATATTCTAAGTGAGGAAAATAAATTGTTTCGAGGACCAAATTGATCGTTAATGAAATTACAGTGAGCTTGCGACGCAGGGTTTCCATTCAAATAGTAAAATAGGCGGAACAACAACAATCTTCTTGTCAGCGCTTGCTGTAGACAGTAATCAAAATTACTGAAGCATCGTGGCTGTAATATAGATTGACCTGATATCTCAGTTTATGTTCGATTAGGTTTGGAGAAGCGTGCAGTTCAACTGTCAAATTCAAGCACATTTGATGTGCTAATGGGTGCCGATGGAAGTTCAGATTTATCTTTAACCAAACGCAACGAAGAACAATGCAAATTTTTCTGACAAACATGACCGCAAGTAGTCTCACTTTCTAATGCAGTACTAGGAAATCGTGTCACGTTCTTGCGTTATCTGGAATATGTAGTGTATGAATAGTGTCGAGTCATATAACAACGTTGTAATCTATGTAAGCTGTTAATAAGCATTTGGTGAGGGCTGGTGACGCATGCTTCACTGACCTTTCGCATTGGCGCAACGTCCAGCTGGCGATGATCCACAGCGAGACCATGAACACTAGGAGGACCGTCCCGGGACATATTGTCATGAGAGTCTTGAGCACGAATCGGGTGTTAAAATTTATCCGGTTGAGGGCACCTGGTTCCAGACAGAAAATGCACACATTAAAATACATGAAATTCACCAGATATGAGAAACCTATCATCTCACATAAATTTGTGTTCGCAATATTAACAAACATTTTGAGAACCGCTGAAAAGGTTTAATTAACTATTTGTTGGGTCATAAAGCATAGAAAACCCTGAATGCTGTTTACGTGAAGCCTAACAGTTACAAAGATGACATATGACATGTATTTTAGGCTAAAACTCACTCAGCTGGTAAATATGGTTCCGCACTTTGTACTTTTTACCCGGAACTAGAATGGCTGAGTTTCTTATTTCAGTTCGTTCAAAAAAGAGGAGTAAAATTTATTACAATCATCGTTAAGAAAATAAAATTAATAGTGCAATAAGTGATTTTAAGGACTTTGTGAAATTTGAAGAGTAGTTTTAAGGAAGAGGGAGGCTTTAAGGCTGGGAGGGGAAATTTTCGTTTTGGAAGATAATGAGATAAATCGAGAGCTTTCAACGAGTAGTGAACGATTTTTGCAGTAATAATATTATTTTTCTAATATTCGATTTGAAATTTATATTTACAGTTGTAAAGGGAAAGATTCGTTGTGTGTGAAAGGAATATAAATTTTCAGGTGTCTTTCTGACTGGATGCATGTTCAATATTGTTATTCGTATGGGTTACTGTTTAATAATAGTATTTTAAATTAAAGATCGTTTACAGTGCTTGCAACATTGCCGATACTTCAGTTGTATTGATTTACGGTCCATCATAAGCTGTTAATTATTACAAAGCTTGTAGTTCCAGGTCCCTAAGAAGGATTATTGCCAGGTATTGATAGTATGTATATGGAGAAGAGATAGGTGCAAATACGTATGTTGGCATGTATGATGAATATGATATTATGACATCTATATTGCTCTAACTAAACGTTCTTTTTAGTACTTACGGGTCAGTTAAACGGTACAACGGAGGACAGATGGGTTTGCCCTCCAAATAAAAATGGGACCGAACGAGAAAGCAAAGTGAAAATGAAATAAAAAAGGGACAGCACTTGCTCTTTTCTCAGCTGTGTCCTTCTCGAATCGAGACGATGAAGAATTGTACCCCGCTAAACTGAACCTCGGCCAGCCCTTGGCGGACACACCAAATAAATGGTACCAACGTTGATCCGTGTTGAACTCGTTTCCAGCAAAAGCGAGTCCCTGCTCAAGGGTCCACTAGAAATGCCCAGCCGTGAGAAAAGATTTAATCAAACCGCGTCCCGTCCCATCTCCAGCGAAAATGGCGGAAAAGGCCCCGAAGGCACGACAATGAAACGGGAAAGCGCCTACTCGTGTTCTGCGGACCAATCAATTTTTTGAGATTCAGTTTTTTTCTCGATCCCGTGACGGACCCCTTCCACCATCGCTTCACCTTCGTCCTTCACATTTCCCTCTTTATCAATTTTTTCCCCTCGTGATAAGTTCACCGAAAGGCGCGGACGGGACTAAAATAACACGGGAATGCTTTCTCTCTCCATTAGCAAGTTGCCGCTGACCATTGTAATCATAATGACCGGAAATTCATATATATATATAAAGCGAAATAAATTATAATGGGAATGACCCCAGAGCGTTGCTCCTATTGAGAACACAATCCTTGCCCTACCTATGAGATGAGAGATTTATAAAAGAATTACAGCAAGATAATTAAGGATAGATGTGCTGGGATTTGTGAAGGATATGCGCCAAAATTTTTTGTGGTGACTCTATGTTGTATGCTAGTCGCCCTAACCCTTGGGAGGGGTGGGACTCCATTCCGTCCCCTCTGCCACACATTAAACAACTAAGCCGTTGTACAGTATAAGGTAAAAAATAAAAGAGATGGCCATGGAATTAGAATTCTTCATACCTGAAACATCCTCTGATATATAGAATTTCCCAGTGAAATCAATAAATTCCCATTCAAATTAATAACTTCCCCAACCAAATTAATAATTTTCCCATTAACATTGAATGGGAAAATTATTAATTTCACTGGGATTTCGAAGGTTTTTTTTTCGATGTTCAAGCCCTATGGGAAAACGAACTATTCAACTTACAGCATTGGGGGTGGTTTTAATCAGTTCTGTTGGATTAAATTTATCATTGACAAACAAAAAATTATTACTGTTACTTAGAAAGTTTTAGAGATCTCAATTTTTTTGAATGTTTTGCTCTTTATTACAACCAGGATTGATATAAATTGAAGCCGAGCTTCTAGGGCCATTTAGACCCCAAATGTGATTTTTAACGCAAGTTTCATACAGTTTGGTCCAGTATTTCCAGAGAAAACCCGCGAACGGCGGATGGAAATATTTTTTTTTAGATTCGATTTTTGGATTCTACGCATCTTGAAACGTAAGCCAAAAAATTTTCAGAGGGTGCTAAACAATTTTTTTTCTTGATCCATTACAAAGGTTCATTATTGAAAATGTTAAACCAAAAGAATGCACCGCAATGAAAAGTTGTCTTTGGAGAATGTGACTACATAGAACCTACAATTTACAGTTGAACAGCCGATTCCTTGACCACATGATCGTTCTCAGCCGCCACTGGACCGCAAAAAACAAAAAAATATGTCTACCCATTCCTCTCGTGAATGGCTGTAGCCAACTTGTTGCTGCTTTTGAGCTGGTGGTTCTTTTGTTACTGGTAGATACATTGTCTTGCTTACACTCCCGTAAACACGCTCCAACACTGAAGTCCGCCCTTTAAACGCTGGATAGGTCAAAGGTCTGGGCAATGACTCACTCGAAATGTCCCCCCACAACCGCGAGTCGTAAATGTGCCAGATTTACCGCGCGTTCCACGGGGGGAAAATATGCTAGGGCTTACCGGCATCAATCAAGAGAAGCAACCTACAGCTTACGCCGTGCTGAAAAAAGTTCACGAATATGGAATGTTTGTGAGTTTTTAAACTGTGTTTGTCATCTGGAGATGAAAATTTTGCTGAGGTAATCAGTTCTGTTCATGTCATCTCCGTGAAGGGAGGGAGGTATGATTATGATCTTGATGGTGATAGAGGGAGCACTTTAGTTCGGAACGTATCTGGGAACAATAAAATAAAACAAGCTCTGTTAATAGATAGAGGGTGGAACAGCGATGATAAGCATGAATGCATGCAAATGACGTTCGATCCATTCGGTTCAAACTGATTAATTTCTGGTGCGAGGCTTCATACTACTGTCACAACTTGAATTTAACTTAAAGATGCGTCAAAGTCTTTTTTTACTGAAACCGTTTTTTTAAAGATATTTTGGAACCTCCTGAAATAGATTTTGGAGCGCTAGACAAATTACCACAGTGTACTTTTGAGAATTTGAAAAAATTAAATATACATTCTTCACAAAAAGAATAAATTTAACTTTCTGGTGGCCTTCAAAATATAGTTACAGCAGCGGTCTTCAGACGAATCGTTTCAAAATAAAAATCATTTCAGAATACCACATTCAAAACAAGAATTCGTCACTTCTTTCCAGGAGGTCCCAACTCTTTTCATCACTTGGAATGGACTTTTTGAAATGATGCTTGAATATCAAAACTATGTTTGAATGGCAGTCTGAGTGATAGACTTACATACATGCATACATTTCTCTGATGCGTGTAATATGTAACAAGGTTTGCTTGCTGATCCATGCACTGAAGAAATTCCAAAATCATTGTTCTAATCCTATTACAAAACTTTATTCACTACCTTAGGGTTCTTGAAAAAGGGAAACCTGTGAATTATTAAATGTCTATATCTACGATTCGTTGCTGAGTATATTGGTCCGGTTCAGGAAAGTGGGAAGCGATTTCTTTGCCAAGATTATTACTTCCGGCGCACTTATCACCCCTCTCTTGAGGCCCTTCTTCATAATCCAGTAGATAGGTTAATTAATACGTTAGCAGAAGCAACCTAGTAGAGGTAGCAGTATATAAAAGCATCATCAATCAATAAATCCCAAACTTTAATAGTTTCTATATTTAGGCTGCACCACTTCTTTGTTGACAATAAACACTGATTTCTATTAACTGACTCCCTAAATATACGTCCTTGGTTTGACAAGTTCAAATACTTGGGATCAGTAAAGAAGGCATCAGCCAGTTGTAAAACCGACATTACATGCAAATTCAGCAGGTACGTGTCGCAGCGTGATTTTTGAATGGGGTGCTGTGGATTACAGAGATACATTTTCGGACACTAAAGCTAATTTCGCAGTGTTTGGTAGAGAATATTCTCTTCTGTGGGCCATGAGGGTAGTTTATCACATAGCAAAATCGACAGGGATTGTGTGTTGAGGAAATGGTCGGCAACATACGAAATTGCCGCGTATGCAGGATGGCATACGTCCAAAATGAAGTGACCACCAGATCACTTTCAGGGTAAGGCAGAGAACCTTTTGAGAGCAGCCAGAACCAGTAGTTGACCGTCTTGATAAAATGATTCTGGCCACCTAAGAAGATCGCCTGATGGTGGGTGGCACAGAAAGACTCTGAATGTCGTTCGAGGGTTACAGAAAAAAAGGACTTCCTCGTGTTACGTCAAGAGGATGAGTCGTCAGCACAGTGCGATGGCTCCCCCAATGAAGAGAAATAGAGAGACCGGAACTCCTGGGGCCTATTTCATGAACCAATAAGTGACAAGTTACAAGCCAATTTTATGTAGAAGTTGTAAAAAATGAGTGTGCGTTTCAGCAAAGTACAATTGTAGGCTTATAATACACGGCGAAAGTTAACAAGTGTACAGGCGAATTTGGACGAATTACAAGTATTTTCCCAAAACGGAAATTATGTATTGGCCTCAGCTGGTTAAGTAAAGGAACCACGCAATTGGAGATATGCATGGTATGACCAAAGCCACTGTCTGTAGACTGTTTGTCGTGTATTTTGGATCTTCCCATCATTGAAGAACAAGGTGAAGATCATATCGAAGTTTCAGATGACATTCTTAACCCAGCAGCATCAAGGAGACATGAAGAACTGATTCATCATTTCCGCTGAATGAAGGAGGAAAAGTAGTTAAATACACAAACTTTTACTTCATTTCTCTGTTTATTCATCAGTATTTTCAATTTATAAATCGGTAACTTGTTATTTCAGCCCAATCGGGCGGTTATCGTTTTGTCCCTGCACTCGATTTTCTTTTCTGCTACACTTGTAAACTTAGCTTCTACAAGTGTAACTTTTCTACACTTGTACTCTTTGTTTTAGCACTTGTTCCAGTTTATCGTGCATTACAAGTACCTGAACTTGTTAACTTGCACACTCGAAACTTGTCGTTTTATGAAATAGGTCCCCGGTGTCAGGCAACACAGTTGGGCATTAGCCCGTATGATAGAAACAATAAAACAACACAAGGCAGCCCTTGAACAGGGGAAAAACAGTCCGATAATTTTGCATTATACAAATGTTTTGTACCTATGTATCTTATGGTTCTTACGCTATTAAACATATCAATGTTTTACGCCCGTTAGAGAATGTTATATTGGTCGCTATTAGACGATGAAAACTGGAAAAAGAGAAATAATAATTGAATTGACCATGACAACGACAATTCTGTGAGGCTAGAAGACATTTTCCTTGAATAAGCAGATTGGGAGAACGGGGTATAATAAAACCAACATCGTTCTACTTCAGTGACATAGTAGGTGCATAGCCCCTCAATCCCCTCAAGCAAATGGAGGGAGGCAGTGTGAAGCATTGCATTGCTCTTGGCAGACAGTGACAGCTTATGATTGAGACTGGCTGGTCTTCCTGAAGAGTGGGACGCTCAAAAGCATGCGACCAATTTTAAATTGGATTGAAGGACTTTTACTAAACCATTTTGCCAATTTGCGATCTTTTAAGTCAGTGAAATATTCCTTCGCGTTTCCTCCTTATTCATTCAAATTTCTCAGTGTTATTATAAGCTGCAAATCACAGATTTTATAGTATTCGTTAGTAAAGCATCAGTGATACTTTTGAATAAATCACAATGATGATGTGGGTGTAGAAAACTCGTGTTTTTAACTAACGATACGATTGGACTTTCAAAAACCACTTCGGCTCGTGTTCAGCTCAAATGCCTATGCGGCTCAAGCGAATAATGGCTGAAATGAAGCGCCTGTCATTAGAATTGTTCACCAAGAAGGGGGCGAATCCATATAGCTCCAATCTTCCATTGGGCAATGCAAAAAATAACTATGCACAGTTCTTATTGGGTATCAGAGAAGCGCCCCTATTTAAATGAAATCAGAAAACTCTACGTTGATGTAAATATTCATATGAAATATTGGGAATTTCGAAGTTTGTGAAGCTGAAAATCTTCCAGGGTAACATGATGAACCGTAAAGATTTAGGGACCTTATGAAGGTGTAGTAAATGCCTCGAAAGTACTTTCCACATTCTGAACCTATAGGTGGTTGTCACTATTGTGGGTATTACCCCCCCCCCCCCCCTCCCTAATTGTGAATAGTGATTCATGACTTAGGCTGAATAATGACCGCTATGATTATGTTGAGGTGTGAGTGTGAGTGCCTGATGAACCACTACTGTTGCGTATGTTGGGTGTGCTCACTGATCTGGCGATCACTACGTCAATTTATACGGACAAGTAACCCAGTCTATACTGGGTGGCAAGTGCACACAGAGTTTTTTGTTGTTGTGCCACAGACTCGAAGTATCACAGAGTTGTAAACTCGTCTATGCATGAAAACTTTTGGGTGAAACGTCATTATATTGCATAAAGGAGGACTACAGCATTGGTCACACGCCTTCAAGAGCAGTAAAATTGAGTTTTTGCTTACTGGGAGAACTTTTATTGTATTACCTGTCATGGCTCTATGAATCAGTCGTTTACAGAACATCATCATTACAAAATGTTCTCTATACTTTGGCTAAGAGTGACCTATAGCACATTGAAGTGATAACAATACGAAAATTTGGTTAACCAACAGGCGTATACAAAAGGTTTCCCATAAAGTGCTGCTTTCGTGAAAGAGTTGTTTGATATCTTAGAATCGGCTGCAAATGTGTGAAATAGTATATGTTTGTATAAGTGAAACCCTTCACGAAGATAGAATCACGGAAATTCAAAAGAATTCAACAGTCGGTGCGAGGTTGCATGGAGTGTTTACTAACGTCACTCAACTGGAAAGTAACTCAACTAAATTTCTTCAAACACACATCACACATTTAAAATAGAAGTATAATAACTTACTACGATTTTGTGAACTACTGCTAACTAACCATGGAAATCAAGAAATAATTTTGTCCTTAGTGGTTTGGTTTATTTTATCCAAAACTAACCCTGAAACTAAGATTCTTGTAAACGTCGCTCCTTTAGGTTGTAACCATACAGCCTTCCACACATCATGCATTTACAACTCTGATCGGTCTGTTGTGAGTTAGGAGTCAAGAAATAAACCTATTGGGGGGGGGGGGGGGGGGGGGAGGAGTTTCAACTTGAAAAGCTTTTCTGGAACAATTTTTGAGCTATTGGAATTTAAAAAAAAAAAAAAAAAAAAAAAAAACTTGGTGAAGCATTGTTGGTTTATAAATTGTGAGTATAAAGAGTACCAGTTCATCACAGTTTAACCCTTTGAATACAATACAGTAGGAAATGAACATATATATATAATAAATAAAATGAGGATTTGAGGTGAATTTTAAATCAAATTTTTCTGATAATGACAACAATCAAGATAGTTAAAACCCCCGAGTGGTCAAAGATATATGGGCATAATATGGATTTCTTCAAATGAATATACCAATTTTTATGACATTTCGATGAGCTGAACTTAAGTTAAGGAGGTTGTGCTGATGATATCCAATGATTCTTGAATTGTTTTGTGTCATCATACGCCGAAAGCCTAATAACTTATAAGATACCTTTCAAACTGCTAACTTTCAAGTTTTCACAAGCAAAACCACTTATTGAGCTACCACTAAAATTGAATATTTATTTGAGAAAAGTAGTGTGAAGCCTCGCACCAGCTGTTTCATACTTTTTTTACTCTCCTCACCACTGTTAATGTTTCTGCTACTCACACTGACCGTCGCTTTTACAGAGATGAGAAGATTGAGTGTGGAGTAGGAACGACTAATATATCTCAAAGAATTTTAAGACTACTAAAGTGGCAAAAGTGCAATAAGAAAGATGGAAATAATGAGTGCACTAAGGTTACTCTCTGCTTAGCATATAGTTGTGTGTTAGGCATCAGTCTTGGTGTCAAGGGATATAAATATCATTCATGTGGCATTCAGGATCCAAACCGTATAACTTCAAATTTTCTATCAAGTCATATGTCTGTGTTATAAAGTTGAATTGAAGCCGTCTTATGGTGATAGAATGAGAAGCTTATATTGTACCTCAGCAGAAAAGGTACAATATTTATGTAGTCGGTGTATTCTTGGAATAAATTTGAATTTTTTTACATTGTACACATTGAGCTCAATACGTACTCTTATCTTGGCCTCTCCTGTAAAATTGGGTTTTGTTGGGACTGAAATTGGGACTGATTTGTTAATCTGGATGTCCCGAGAATAGAAATTGAGGCTTACGGATTTTCTTCGACTCGCAGAATAAGAATTGACTCAGCTTTCTTTATGTGTAGATAGGGAAAAACTTGAATTACATAGTTATGGGGTATATTTTTGGAGTTGGGAAGGTCCTCTTATATGTTTATTCTATTTTGCTCATTAATATGTAAACTGACAATGACGATGAACACAGATCCCTCCAAAAAATTTCGAGGTGTGGCACAACATGTTTCCATGTCCTTCCTCATTTTGAATGAGGTTTCGCCCAAATATCCTCTTGCATCGATGAGCTTACGACCCTACGTTTGATAGGGTACCGTACCTAGGACTGATAGCGTACCTATACTCCTGGACGAGGCATCTGTGAATAGCTTGCTGTGAAGGAGCATGACCCGGCATATGAGGTAGAGGCGGAGGAACATGGGGAGGGAGAGGGTGACGTCATAGGGCACCCACACCATCCCGATGCTACCGCCTTTGTTGGCCAGGCGAGTCGTCCACAGGAAGTAGTACTGCCCTGGGATGGGGTGAATGGCGCAGATCACCAGCTCCGTCGTTATTTGAGCTATCCGCTGCCACGTCATTGCTATCCGCCAATCGTCTGCACAGTTGTCGATCATGAAAAGCTGCAACAGTAACGAAACCCACAAATAAATAGCCGTCCCATACAAAGTAGTTCAATGTAACAATGCTGATGATTACATTAATTTACAATACTATTATAATTTGTTTAATACAATATTGATCATATTCAACAATACAACATAAACCTAGTGTTTCTGACACTAGCTTCTCTAGGCTAGAGGAAAAACGCAGAACGTTTCCTATTATTCCATCAATTGAGGAGACCACAAAAATATGCCAGACACAACCATGAAGCTTTTATTTCATAATCATGTTAATCAGTGATCTTATGCGTATGCACACAAGGAGAGCTATACTAACTTGCTAAAAAGTAATAGGAAAACCTGTAACAATGGTAAAGATGCCGTACCGTAGTGATATATGCAGAAACTCGACAAGGAATATTCACAGTAGAAACTGACACAAACGAGAGGAACGTATCAACAGAAAACAATTGGGCTCCAAACAGATACATAGCGTCATGAGCATCTCTCTCTACTTTTTTTTGTTGTGAAAATTGTATTAAAATTTGTGTGCTTTGCGATGTTTAGTGTGAATATGTTGGAAGTAAATGTAATGAAAATGATTAACGTGAAACAAAACATGGTTATAAACAATAGGAGTCGATACATTTTTTGAAACCTAAGAACAAATGATGAAAACGATTAGGAATTCTGTAAGATTAGTTAATGGAAGAACATTGCATAGGTCTGCCGTTATATAGAAGAAGATTGGTTTAGTTGAAACCATCAACATGTGGGGGTGAAGAGCGGATCTCCAGAATGTTACAGACCAGTGGGTTGGGATGGAAAGGGGCTTTGATGAGCATTGGCATTGGGGCTTTGCATGAGCATGGCATTATTCTCAGAATACGATTTTGAAGCGATTTGGATGCGTTTGATTTGGGTGGTTGGATACTGAGCATAGTAATCCGCCACCGTAAAGCCAGATAGGCCGGGCGAGCACTTCGTAGATAATCAGCTTAAAGCTTAGGTGATATACTACGGCTACCAGGAATATACTCACCACCTTGGTTACCAATCCATACAACTAATCCATAACTCAAATCTGTTTACATGATGTGATAATCATCCTCTACCTAACTATCCATTACTGATGCATAAGGGACAAGGGGTAAATGTGGATTTGGATTGGTATATTAAAATATAATTTCCTATAGAAACAAAATGTCTTATTTCAACACAGTTTAGCTTATTTTATATTCTTTCGACAGTTCCATGGACAATTATACAAATTTTTATTTTGATACTTTTTGGAGCCATTGCATAAGTTTCATTTTTCCGAAAATTCGCTAAAATTTACCTATTTCACTGAACAAGTTCGAAATGTAGACTCCTACAACAAAAAATGGAGATCATTATTCTTTGTACTGTTAAAGTCAAATTCGATACAGCCTATAACGAGGGAGGTTACACGGCAAAGGTGGGTGGGATCTTCGACTATGGTTGTGGATTGAACGTTTTCCCCCTCGAAATATCGGAGGGTGAGCTGCCGAAATCGGCACCTACTTGTATCGCTGTTATCGTCACACGTCGGTCGTCTTATAGAACAAGACGGCGTATCATATCCGCAGCAGGTGCAGGTTTTGCCGATATGTTTGAGGGACACTAGAGGGTCGAGCTTAGAGTCACAACTTTCAAGAGGAGGCCATCATTCAAGTAAAAGATTTCCTTCCGTGAGCCACCTTGCTTTTAGATAGTAAGTGCTTTTAGACAAAAATATCAGCAAAAGGAGCGCGGTACTTGAAAAAGACAATGGATTTTGTCCTCAAATATCCAACGGATATAATAGATTTGTCTGCTGAAACGCATGGCCAATCAGATGATACGAATGTGAATTAATTCCCAATTTATCCCCCACTAAAGTCCAGAACAGCGTTTAAATCTACATGGTACTCGGATCAATCAAACCAGCCGGATTCAGCTTTCAACAGACGTTTATAATTGGATTATACTGACACGAGATACTCCTATTTCTTGTTCTATTTCCAAGATTATATTATTTAGAATAAGGTTTTTGACGTATGATGAATATTTTTCCACTTCCTTCTTTATCAATTGAGTAAATAATCGAGTAAATTAAAGTTACTTAATTAATTAACTTAGAATGTTACGCGCAGCTCACAATTATATGCAAGGTATACAAAATAATGAATCAGACAACAAGTAATACATAATGACAGTTTGATAAAATAACGAATTAGGGGAATGCATTGGTGGTCGGCGTGGAATGAAAGAGAGTTAAAAAGTGAAACTTTAAGCGACCAGAGTTCTAAGAGTGGTGAGGGAGCAATTGAAATAGCTCAGTCCCGGATTCATTTAGATGAGAAGATTCACTATTCGAGGGAGCCGATGCAGAGGGCGGTTTTCGGAGTAGTTAGTTGAAGAGAACGGGACAAAGATAGCATTTGTCGACCGAGTCGGAATTCGAGGCACCAGAATGCAAACCCTGGAGAGCAGGTCCGGACAAGAGATTTCGTTGTTCATCAACATGTGAAATAGAGTGATATCCGCCATACAACATCCGAAGTCTCTCCAGGGGAATCAGGCTACGTTTTCATTATAGATGCGTGATCCGCCACATGCGAAGGTAGGCCGAGTTCGTTGGTGACGTAACGAAGGAATTTGATTTGAACACTCGCTAGGCTATATTTGTGCACAGTGTAGGTCGGAGGCTGAATTGGGGAAGCATATTCTAAAATTGGGAGAATCAGTGTCTTGTGCAACAATGTAATAGCACGAATGCTGGTGAACTTCCTCGTTTTTCTTTACAGGAACCCCAGACATTGCATGGCTCGATCCGCAATCTTCCCGATGTGTCTAGAGGAAGATCATTCCCAGGTCAACCAACTCCTCGCGTCTTCCAAGACGAACCCCACAAAAATTATAGAGTTTTGTCAGGTTTAGGAAAAGTTCATTGGCACCGGATCAGGTCTCCAAATCATCGATGGTAACCTGAAAAGCTTCACAATCCGCGCTCGAGCTCACGAGACTAAACATCTTCAAGTCGTCCGCAAAGAGATGGTGTAACATCACCAAATCGCACCAAAAGACTCCGTCCAGTGAGATAACTAGCCACCCCGTCAACAAATGAGCCGAAAAAAGATGATTCCCAAGGAACCGAAAAAAGACAAAAGGTGTGGATGAGATATATGCCTTGGCGCAGATAGTTCAGTATTAATATAACAAACTTAAAATTCCAGAGAGCTATCCTGCCGTTATATCAAGGTTGGCTCGATAATTCTCATGCATAATATTCATCGATGAAACTTGAATGAGAGTGAAATATTGTTGGTTGTTGTTCATATTGTTCACTTAAATGGATGAATTGATGTTCGCATTAATTATTCGGCCAGATCATCGTTAGGATATCATAATCGCTGGTAATGGTGAAAAGTAGGAAGCTATAATAAAACTGGAGGGAATTTAGCTCACTTAGCTGATCAGTGATCACGATAGAGCCCATAGTTGTATTCTTCTCTTGTCGCCCCAGGAAGGATTCATACAAAATTTATACTTCTTAGAATGAGCAAGAGAGAATTTCGCTCAATAAAATTTCTGTTCGCATTTCCGAGACGCAAAATCATTCTAGTCCCCCAAAATATTTCCTAAAGCAAAGTCATAAAAGTGTCAAAATATAAAAATATAAAATCATTGCACAAATAGTTATTGTTTCTGTAACAGAACGCCCCGCGCAGACCACTGGCCTATGTATATGCGTATAGTCGGGCATCACTCGCGCATAGGCAGCTAAAACGACAAAACTGAAAATCAAGCCTAATAAATTAGCAAAAGTTCAGCCTACTTCTTCCAGCCAGAAGGGCTTTGCAATACAGTGTTGTTGATGATTTTGTTTCCCCTTTCAACTACTCTCAGATCCTCAGAAATTACTATCTCTAGTACGTCTTCTTGCATGGCCTCAAACATGCAACATGGATGCGATCCAAATAATGCTGGGTTTAGAATGTCGACCTTCCTCCTAAATCATCAGGTCCTCAGATGTAGGGCAGGCAGGCAGACAACCACTAAACGCCATTAGGGCCAACTCGGTTAGAAAGATCGTATCAGACTGCGGGGAGGGCACATTCGATTCAAAAGGGCTAATGGCTCTTGATACTCTACTAGAGTAGGTAGAACTTGCCGTGCTCATCACATTGGTAATCGGGAAGTGGTTCAGATGCATTCCATGTCAGGATGAAAAGGGCAGCCAAAACATCAATCAACATCATACGCATCAAGTACCCTTAGCGGATGTAGGTATCGTAGGGATACAAAAATCAAATCAGATCAGTACATGTCGACAGCATAACTTAGTAAATCCGACAAAATAAATTTTTGTAACTACAAACCTAGTTTACTGTAACGAAGCACATTATTTTATATCACGCTCCTTCGTATTGTCAACTATCCCGCCAACATCTATACACATTCAAATTCCACAAAAATAATAAAGCTCTCAGTAATAATTTGCCGTTTGATTTTGATTTTCGTAACGTTTATTTATTTGGACAGCTCAATATATTACAAAAATTTGCAAAAAATGCTTTTCTTTCCCTAAATTTTTAATTGATATCCAACGTTTTTCCCCATGAAATGGAGCAATTAGCAAAGACTAGGGAAACCTACAGAAAAACATTGTTACCTACATAAATATAAACAATTTGAAATTTGATTTTCATAAAATATTAACTAAAAGTTTGATCCTAAAACAAAAATAAAACAATAGTGATATTACTATTTCAAATGTGATATTTTGAATTTAATTTGCGTCTCCTTGAAGAAGCCCCAGTTCCTGGGGAAAATCGTTGGAGATAAAAAAAATTGCAGGACAAAAAGTTTTTTTTTTTGTACTTGAATGTTTGATATTCGTGAACAGACCACATTTTATGAACTCTATACCACCATTATCAATTTCAAGATCTTTATATGAATGAAAACTAAATTAGTGAACTAATTTCCGCCATTATTCCTGAGGAAGCATTTGTTCTCAATTATATATTGTCATTCGATCCCCATTTCTAAGAGAAAGCGGTAGCACATACTGCTCAATTATCTTTTTCATGCATTTTCTCCTAACAATATACTGTAATATCAACGGTGGTATGTCCTAGTTGTGGCAACATTTTTAAGCAACAGACGTCAATTTTCAGATCACTAATCTAAGAATTTCGAATGAAAATCTGACTAACAAGAATGAAATTATTCAAGTTTCCGATGATGTACTCGAAAATGCAAGAAACGGTCATAGCGACTGCATGAAAAGCTGCAGCAAGCAAAATATATCTGAAGAAGTACTTGAGTCTGTTTTAAAGGAGTTCATTTAAAAATAACTATTCATTGATACATTCTTTTTTCCTCCAGGCCAAATGATCGGAAGAATTGGTTTCAAGTCCCGCCAGACACCTAGAATGTAATGTTCCCTTCAGTCGAATCGGTCATCGTGTTGCCATCAGCACATCATGCTACCAGCATGCAGGTCTATTAATGACTTTTACGACCATCTCTAACTACACTTAAACCCTTAATTGAAATAAATCAAGTAGTACCTGATAGTAAAAAAAAAGAAAAAAAAAAAAAAAAAAAAAAAAACTAACATGGAGGACCAAGTCTTTGTTGGAACTGGGATCTGTCGAAGCCGTCGCCGAATGCCATGAGTTATGCCATGAATATCTCGCGTCAGCTATACGATAAAGCTGAGGCTTCAATCATCTCAAAGCCTCAAAACACCTGTTTAAGGGTTTGCATCCAATAGCCCAAACAGTGGAGCTAGCCGATTGTGTCCTTGCTGCTGTTAATCGCCCAGATGTTTTCGTCCAACATCTAAATAACGATAAGTTTCGAATTCATCTGGATAAGTTTCGAGCCGGCCTTTTGCTTGATGGCCTTCTTCGACGTTACCATTGCAGCATAACGTGAGTGATAGTAAAGTAAGCAACAGCTTTGGATCAAACACAGGAATTTTAACCCAATTTTATCATCACTTACCCTCACCCATTGCGGTATCTCCTTACCTATAATTGAATTGTATTCAATATATCCAAACATAAGATTAGTCAGACAATCACCCTTTAATACCTTTCTTGGATCGCCAAAAGCGAAATCGGTTTAAAACTTCCAAATGAATAATTGTCGAATCTCATATAATAACCCTTGACCACAAAACATATAAATATATATTGTACTGAAATAAGAAATTTGATCTCGACTATCACTAAGATTGTTACAAGTAGTTAATCTTATTCTACGAAGTTGTTTTCTCAAATAGTCGTGGCAAGTCACATCATATGTAGTCATAGCAGAGGTTTTCTAGAACTCGCTATGGCCAAACTTATTTGCGAGTCTGCTGGGGTCTAATGCTCCCTGTGGTTCAGAAATTCCCAATGTCTTCATTCTGGGTACATTCTGTAAAACTATTGAGTCACTTCACAGATCGGGCCTTGATATAAATAATACTATCGGTAGATTTACACCCCAACTGGGGCAGGGGAATAACTGGGGTTGTTTGTCTGCTCCGAACGTCGCGCTAATTTGTGTCAAAAATTTCTAAATTCATCCGTCCTTCCAATAATTGTTGGCTTTTATCCGCAAAACTATTAATTTGTGATGTTCAATGTGCGTTTTAACGACAAACTCAATATATTTTAGTGGTGGCAAGTTGAATGTTTTTATGCAATGAGACCCAAAGAGTAATGTGAATTATAAATAAGGATTCTATTATTACATCACCTACAGACCTTTTTAATATTAACACCTAGGGATTAGAGTCGATAAAAATAATTACTTCATAAATTATTATTAGGTTGTAAATAGTTGGTGTAAAGGGATACTTATAGATTTAGGATACGTTTTTCCTTTCCTGGATATTCGGTGGAAGTTCGTGCCTTACTCTCGGCTCACAAGTAGGCGTATTGAAGGCGAAAAGAAGGGTAGAGGGTGAGGCGTGGAGGCCGTCAAAACATTTGTTGACCCGCGATGTTGACGTCATTCTGTTTTCTGAATATTCAAGTGTTTTATTCATCGGTGGTTTTCGTTCCATCCACGCCATGCCCATCAGCTCCATGTCATTGCGAGAGAAACATATTCGAATAACAGATCACGGAGCACCTCACCGCTTTATTTCAAGTTGTTCTCTCAATATGAAGCCAATAACGAAGTAACTGGCGAAAAGACTAACTGCATTCTATACATCGACCAATCGATGGTCATTGAGTTTCCAGAATTCCCTTAGCCCAGTGATATAGACATATGGGTAAGTAATGCATGCCTTACAATTACGGAGGCGTCACCATATCTGGTTGGAAGACCTAAATCTAAATTATTCTAGCTTTGATAATTTAATAGCTTTTGCTTAGTGATTAATTAGTTACTTTAATCGTTTGAGAATAGTCTAAATACTAATACCAGAATCTTCTGAAATGTTTGTATTCGTTTATTTTTCCTCTCGTATGTAAGTTTCCCCACACCCCCTGGATTATAATAAAACGCCTCTCCTCTCTTATAGACGAATGAATTTCAGTATTTTGCCAAATAACGAACCACATCTCTAACGTTTATTTTTTAAATCTTAAAAACATGAAAAAAAAAAGCTTTGAAACAAGAGTAACTAACGTCAAAATGTTAACTGTGATCCACTTAATCGTCAACAATGGAAAAATTGACCAGAAATCGCAATTTTTCCTCATAAAATTGCATTTCTACGCAAAATGAAACATTTCGACCATAAATTAGATCATGTAATAATATTTTATCACATTTGTGGACAATATTTCGGACATTTTCGTGTATAAGTTTACATTTTGGAAAAAAATTATGATGATCCGATTGTTGGTCTGAAAGTTTTATTGTGCTTAGAATTCTAGTTTCGTGATAAACTTTAAATTTTATCTTTTTTATGCATAGTTTTCGAAGTTTTTAGGTTTACTTCCTATAAATATTTGCAAAACATGGTCATGCTTCATGGCTTAATGATTGGAAATTGTTTAATGATAATCTTCATCCTTTTTATTATGTTTATAATTGATTTTATATAATTTTTGTTTTTGATAATGTACATTTCCATCAAAATTGATTAAAACCCAAGTCAATAGTGACGATCTGTTTTCAAGATACGGAATCGTTTCTGGTTTTGGGCCATTTGGCCTCAGTTTGCGCCACCGACGATAGTATTTCTTTTCGAAACTTCAAGACCAAGTTTATGAAACTTGTCCCAAATATCACATTTGGGGTCTAGTGGGTCCTAAAGCGTCGGTATGACTTTCAAACAATCATTCGAAGTGAAAGGGATAAAATATAAAAGAATCAAAATCTCGTGAACCTACGAAATAATATTGTGGTTTTCTGTTTGTTATTGATAAAGATCACATCAAGAAATCGAACAAGAGCACGCGGATCGCTGTAATCCGTTTGTTAAAAATAAATAAAAATAAATAAAAATAAAATATATATATATATATATGTTTCGGGTTTCTTGATGGTTGGTAAATGAAAAGTCTATATTTCAGGCCGACGTTTCGAAATATTTATATTTCTTCTTCAGGGCTGGTAACAGAGGAGGGGCAGACAACAATTAGAATCTTCCTAATGTGGAAATGATTAAATACGAACAGATAAGATGAAAAACTATGGGTTTTGTATATAACGAACTCTTAGTGCTAAATATAGATATTGTTAATTTACCTTAGAAACTGTATAGCTTATTTCATATCCTAATCATAATAGAGCTTTATGATAGATAGCTATCTATTTAAACATAGATCTAAACGATTTAAACATAGATTTAAACATCAATTTGGACAGACAGCCACTAGACTAGCACATCAAATCGGTATGAACTACAAAAAGCTTGCCAACAGAAGAAATGATAGGTTATTCCTACTAAGATGTAGGAGAAATGGGATGTGTGCAAGATGTGTGCAATAATTTCAAATCAAGGTTGCTATCAATAGAAATCAAAATTGTTATATGGGAATTGAAAGAACTTAATAAGCGTCATAGAAAACTCTTAGAGGCATTTGAAGGTACCGTTGATTCGCGTATTTTTGAGCACTTTAAGGGCCAACAGATTAGAGAATATGAACGTCAGCTCAAGATAATTCGAGAACAACAGACTCTAAAATATAAAAATCTAGTCAAATTTAGGACAGATCTGTCAGTGTGGGATGAGAAATGGATTATAAACCTCTCTCAGGAGGATCTTCCCCCTGATGTAAAAGAGCTTTTCAGTTTAGGCCCAAAGTTTGGTATTCAATGTGATAAGGACTTGCCAATCATTCAAATGATTAGTGATATTGAAAGTGTTATAGATGAGTGCGCTCAACCAGAGAATCAAGACGAGTTACGGGGGTAAGTGACAAATATGATGAATAACTTTGCTCATAAGCATTAGGACAATTCAAAACCAGATCATTTCTACACACTTGTTAAGAAATCAAAAGTCTTCCTAAAATGACTCCCTGAATTGTTAGTTCTGAAATCAGATAAAAGTCACTGCACTGTCATCATGAATTCAGTTGAATATGATACTAAAATGAATGAATTGCTGTCACATGAATCCACCTATAAGCTAGTCACAGATAGGCGAAGAAACTTCACCTCCTCCCTCCAAAATGAAGAAAATAATCTTGTTAAGGATCTTTATAGGAAAAATAAAATTGATGTTGTACTGAAAAGTAAGCTCACGATTCATAACAGTGTCCCTCCGAGAATCTATGGGTTGGTCAAGACTCATAAACCAGGGAACCCCCTCAGACCAGTTGTCAGCTTTAATAACAGTCCTACCTATGAAGCAGCCAAATTTCTCAGTGGAATTGTTAAAAACATTAGCTCGGATACCTACAATGTAAAAGACTCTTTCACCTTTTACAACTCGATCAAAGGTAAAACGATTCCACCGGGATATGTACTAGCTTCATTGGATGCCAAAAGCCTCTTTACCAATATCCCATTAGATCTAGTAAAATCAACCATTAATCAAAATTGGGACGTCCTAAGTAGCCACACCTCACTTCCACGAGAAGACTTTCTAGAGCTTCTCAGACTGTGTGTGGAAAAGGGTTACGTTAAATACCGTGAAAGGGTGTATGAGATGGTCGATGGGGTGGCGATGGGTAGCCCCATTGCTCCTATTCTAGCGGACATAGTAATGAACAAGGTTTTAGACCAAGCCCTCCCTCTTCTCCCATTCAATATTCCCTTCATATATAAGTATGTCGATGACCTATACTTAACTATCCCTTCAGGATCTCAAGAGGTTGTTTTAAATGTTTTCAATAGTCTCTATACAAAACTCAAATTCACGATAGAATTGGAGGACCAAAACCGCCAGCTTCCCTATCTCGCCGCCTTACTATTAGAAATCTAGATGGTAGTATCTCTGTGGATTGGTGGAAAAAGCCTGATAAGTCTGACAGGTACTTAAATTTCAAGTCTCATCATCCCCTCCGACAAAAAGTAACTGCAACTCTCAACTTGAGACATAGAGCACTAAATCTTTGTGATTCAAATTTTCATTCAAAAAATTTGAAAATAGTCAAAGCTACCTTTTTAAAGAATGGCTTCCCTAAATTACTCATCAATGCAATTATTCATAACTCGTCGAGATCACAAAATAGTAACATAACTCCACCCCCCCACCCTGTGGTTAACCACATCAGAGGTGCCAACCGAACAGATGGGTCAATAAGGTTTTCAGAATCAGATGATCAAGTCACACATCATATTAATGTTACAACTGAATCAGAGCAGGGCATACAAGTGATGAACAAGTTGACCCCTCCATACTGCCAGTCATGAATACCCATACCAGGGGCACCGACCTAGATACCAATCCACCAGATAGCTCTCCTCAGCCACCCCAGCCAATCAAATATAGAAGTATAATATACATAAAAGGTCTATCAGAACAGCTTTCAAAGTCTGTCCAAAATAGAATAGATTGTAAATTGGCATTAAAAAATAAGAGAACATTAAATGATCTGATTTTTTCAAAATTAAAATCTCCAATTCCCAAGGAAGAAAGAAGCAACATAATCTATTCTGTCCCATGTATGGACTGCTCCAAAAAAATATGTAGGACAAACGGGGCAATATATGAAAAATCGGTTTTCTGGACACAGGTCTGACACTAACACACTGAAAGATCATTGTGCACTAGCTCAACACTCGATCTCTGAGGGCCACATGTTCAATTTTCAAGATGCCGAAATTGTTGACTCAGAGCCCAACTATTCAAAACGTAAAGTTAAAGAAATGATTCATATTTCTAAAACCCCACAAACTTGCAATTTCAGAAGGGACACAGAGAATCTGAGTAAGGTGTACAGCTACCTCATACGTAACGTATGTCCTAATCTGCACCTATACTAATAACACCCATTTCTCTTGCCTAGTTTTTTCACAACACAGTCGAAATTCTCCCCCCCCCATTCATTTACTTCCCCTTACTGAATGATTCCCCCCCCCCATCCTCCTCCTCACAAACCACTATAGATTTGTTCAAGTAGGTACCTAGATAACTAGTCCAACGGGAAAGGTGGAAGGTTTCCTAGCTTAATGATTAGTCTTTCAACAATTAATAAGTAATTATTAGATAAGTAAATAAGTAATTATTTTATAGTTGATCTTAACCCAGCCAATTATGAAAGACTTCAGACCAACCAAAACATATTGTCTATTTTTCATCTCATTTCAGTTTTAAATAAATATTAGTTTATAATATTTCTTAATTGTTATTCAAATAAAAATTTTAATAAATATTAGTCTATAATATTTCTCAATTGTTATTCAAATAAAATAGTTTTAAATTATTTTGATAAGTTAATATGTACATCCAAGACTTCATAAATTAGAAGGGGCAATGTGTACAAAATGTGTCCACACAAAGTAGATGCCAGGACATATGCAATAAAAACTTGTGATAGTATTTTCGTCCACGTTGCTGTCACATACCTTCTATAACGTCAATATTTTCTAATGTTTCTCAGTATACCTACCTTAAAGTTTTTCTCAGTATACCTCTATGTTTAAAATTTTCAGTATATTCTCTATGTTTAAATAGATAGCTATCTATCATAAAGCTCTATTATGATTAGGATATGAAATAAGCTATACAGTTTCTAAGGTAAATTAACAATATCTATATTTAGCACTAAGAGTTCGTTATATACAAAACCCATAGTTTTTCATCTTATCTGTTCGTATTTAATCATTTCCACATTAGGAAGATTCTAATTGTTGTCTGCCCCTCCTCTGTTATCAGCTCTGAAGAAGAAATATAAATATTTCGAAACGTCGGCCTGAAATATAGACTTTTTATTGACCAACTCTCAAGAAACCCGAAACATCTTAAATTTAACTCAGTGGTCGAGATAACCCAGCCTGATATATATATATATATATATATATATATATATATATATATATATATATATATATATATTTGTGTGTGTATGTATATTAACAAATAAAACTCGGCCCTCCGCGCCTCGCCAGGGGGCAAGCCCCCTGGACCTCCGGTTGCCTCTATTCACATACTTCGAATGATGATGGACTAGTGAATCGAAGGTACCTAGATCTGATTTTATCTCATTAATTATCATAAATTTTGTCATTTGGGTGGGTGCTTTTGTCAATGTCGATGTATAGATTCTGATGTACTACTTAGATATCAGCTCTAGTTAAATACAGAGGGCGAAGTAAGGTGAAAGTGTTTAATTTAATTTTATAATGTAATTCCTCAGATGGTAACTCTGTAGTTATATTGTGACAATGTACCTACCATAAACTGACAAGTCTACATATCTATGTTATTAGTAACAAAAAATCAGTCTTTGTGCAATAATTTGCAGCGTTTTTGAGTTTAGTACACCAACAAATAATTATCCTAATCAATATTTTTGATTTTATTCATGCAGAAATTTCTATGTAAGTTCATTCTTTTACCATGGAAACAATTAGATGTAGTCAAATAAGAAGCTTGCTTATTGATTAATGAGCCATAAGACAATGTTTCACGAGAATAGCGTACACACTACGGGATTAATTTACAACAGATCGCGTCCAACATTTTCTGGTTACGTACATGGAAACCCTTTATAATTGTAGTAAGCTCCTAGTATCCTTTAATTTCGTAAAACAAAAACCAACCGTACCGAGCAACTTATTTATTGTTTATAAGTTATTTTGTAACTCTTTGCACGCAACAAAAAATACATTTTCCATAAGACGTATAGGCTATGCTAACGACGAATGCTAACTTCGAGTCGAGTCGGAAACATAATCGGGTACAAATATTTCCTGTCTGTTCAGCAGGATCATCTTCGGCCAACACAATAAAGCTCGCATGGAAAAAAAAAAAAAAAAAAAAAAAAAAAAAAAAAAAAAAAAATCACGACGTTTTCCATTATTTGTGTTCACAATGTTTCCTTCCCCATACTTTATTTTAAAAAGCGATAAAATGAGCGGGTCGGATGCCTTGGAGTCTTCAGATCCGACCGCTTCCCCCAAAATCGATGGGTACTCCCTTATGAATATTGCCCCAGTTGGTCCGGTTCCAAACTGTTATTTTTAATACGAAAAAAGATCGAGCCGTCTTGACCTACGCCAAGTTAAAAAGACGGAGCTTTCCGGAGTAATTGCTTGTATTGGTTCACTCAACTCGTTGACGTCTCAATGGCACGAATAAAGATAATAACGTATAAAGATTATAAGAATAATAAGACATTAAATAAGATATATAGTAATATAAGTTATAATGTAATATGTAAGATAAAATAGTAAGATAATAATAATGGCACGACCCCGATATTGATTAAGGGAGTAATTAGATGATATTATGTAGTTTTGATTTATTTATTATACAAAATGAATACGAACATAACAATAACTAGTTGGTTACGTTTAAGTGATCGTTCAATGGATGGTTACTGATACATAACACCGTATCACCGGGTGGCCTCATTCTATTCAATGTACTGATTTCTATATGAGTACAAAAATAATAATAGTGAATATAAAAATAGTTTGAACGTCTGTATGGTTTATGATAATCAATGAACGTACTATAATAATTTCCATAGGATTAATGTTATTACGAATGATCGCATACAAGTCCTCGACACAGTGTGACATTTTCATGCTTCCATGGAAATGTCGTTCAGTAATGAAAATTGTCGCCGCTATCATGGCAAAAAAATGAATCATGGATATGTTTTCGGGAAACTGAATGACGAATTCAAGATTAACGTAAGTGGGTGTTGGAACTCTATATACATACCTTCATAAATATACTCCAACGCTAATTCATGATGGCTAAAGGAGTCGTAGCAATGAAAAATATGAAGCTGTTACTGTAAACATCATTGCTTAGCGACCAAGCACGCTTTGTTTATCGGTTGCGTTACAGGTTCTTGTGATGCTCCATTTTGTGTCGATTTTCGAGTTTATGTTTTATGTGCCAATGCAAAGTCATGAAAATGTCAAATGTCAAAGCCATTAAATAATACTTGGGAAAAAAAGGTGCGAGGCTTCACACGACTTTCCTTACTTGTATTCATTTTACATGGATGCTATCATGAAGGATCACATCTTAGAAGAATTGGGTCGTTATTCGATTGTTTGATTTTCAAGCATAGGACTCCATTAGACCAGAAGTTTATTCAGGCGGCTGTCAATAAGAGACCGATGAACACCGATTGTATAACTTCCTTTATTCACTTTCCGGACGAGTAGGAAAGTAATAACTGTCTTCTAATCATCCCTAAAAATTGCAACGAACACCTATTTTTGGCAGAATATTAAACATGAATAGAGTAAATTCAACATTGAAAACTCCTACTCGCCTGATGTGTTGAAGTTCGAATCGATTTGAAAAGCCAGCTCAAGTAAGTGGTTACCTTTCCGACCGGCCCAAGGGGTAATATAAGAAAGTCGTGAGATCTTTTTAAAAAAAAGTCTGCAACTCCCACAAAACATGAGTATAGACCTTATCTGAACGCACATCTATACGAACCGAAGAGATATATTTATGTATAAATTAAATGCTGCTGGTGGTCATGTATATTTCTCCTTGAAATATTGATTTGAACTTTTGATCTACACAACTTGTGCTGTCTTGATTTCATTCATTATACTTGAAATCTTTTTTAAAAGTCAGCAAAAGCTAAATAGTTAACACAGGTAAGTACTTATAGTATTAAAAATAAACCCATTTGAAGTTTTTTGAGATCTTCAAAAATAAAAATAATAACGAGTGGAGGTGGACGAGGAACTGAGACAACCCGAATACAGGATATATTTTGGATGATCTGTTAGGTTGGTACGGATAAATAGAATATACCACATTGAAACTATATTAGTTTGTTCTAGACTAAGCTGACGCAGAACATGATGAATACTTTACGACGTTAATTCAAATTGATCAGGGTTTCAACGAATGTGGATATGTTAATTCAAGGCAATTTGATGTTTTTGTTTGAAATTGACTTGGGTTTCTTTTTGGTTGACTTCAAAGGTCGTCATTGGAAACGATAGAATGTGTGCGCCTTCTCCTTTACAATAGGTTCCGCCAATTTACTTGACATACTTACATCCTTTGACATGTGACAGACTACATAGTACGACAACTAACAGCTGTGTTTTCGAGTGCGTGTTCCAAGTACCTTTATCAAGCGTTACGTTCCCCGATGATTAAGAACGCACTTCATTGTTAAAGACATTTACATTATTGAAAAGCCCCATCGATCAACTGGAGAGGCAACGTTAGGGCTACCCTCCCCTTCTCCAACTTTCACCAAACGATCGATACTGTGGTTATCGAGGGAAGTGAATTCATCTAGAAATTACAACATTATCTACATCGCAAATATTTTCAGGCCCTTCCGCGAGGGCAGTGGCAGTTAGTGGGTTGTCAGGAGCGGGAAGGCTATTTCTATTGTCTACTATTCCTCTCTTGATATTCTATAATCTGCTAGTTGTCTTCTGGTGTTCTATAGTCTTACCCGTTACATTATTGACCACGTCACATCGCGTGTCTCGCCCCTAATCGCCCTAGCTAAGTCCCACCTCAGTGGCGTATTGTACCTAAAATGATTCAACTCCCGTTTTCAACTTCCTTCAGTAACCGATCAACTAAAACAGACTTTACCAGTTAATGATCAATTTACTACTGAATGTCAACCTCGAAAATCTACCTTACGATCAGCGCGTCGCTGAATTCAACCACATCTATTCTCTACGTTGAGCGAACCAAAATATTGAATCCGTGTACCATATTTCTTAGAATGATCCCTGTAATCCCTAATTAATTGATAACACCAATATTATTATAGGTCTGCGTTTTTATGAGCGCATATATGTAAAAGTTGCGCATGGTAAACGCGACCACGCTTGAAATGTTGGACCGATTCGAATGAGAATGTTAGCAAAATTATCAGCAAGTTCTTGAGATGGTTTCTAGCCGTATTGAAATTCTCTGAACCTCCGGTAACACCCGAAATCGGGAAAAACCTAACAACGTCGTCCGAAAACTCTGCATCGAAATCGGGGAAGTTGTTGACTTTTTCACATTTGTTGCTGCTCTACACTAGCAATAAACGAAGCTGCGTCACACTGCATATGCGAAACTGCCATTGTAAATGAATTTAAACGCGAGAGGTAAAGCAATTGTAAATTTGTATATACCGGGTAATAGTAATTTCAAATCTCATTTCAAATAATATGACTCCAAAAGTACCGGAAAAGTACCTAGCTCAGTGAGCTAAATCACCTCTTGTTCACCCCAGGAGTGAAGTGATACAATTTTCCTGCTTGAAATTCTATTCATAAATAATATACTCTCTATAATTCTAAGAGGTTTTTTGCAGGCAAATTTTATTGATTTTTAAATGAGATTGTGATTTGATCACTTAATTTTTCTCAGAAAGTCCTGTCTTACGAACTCGTGTGAGTGTGTCTACATCATTTCATTGTATCAAACTAATATTTCACTCTGCGCTTGTGCAAACGTAAGATCCACCAATCTTCATCATCCCACGGCCTACAAGTTCGAGCTCGCTGAAATTCGGAGGGTAGTCGTGGAAATACTGTTCAATCATTTCAAATTAATTACTACACAATCGTATCACTAGTAGCAGCCGTTCATGCACGCGGTAACAATTCTTGTAGCACATGACATAAGATCCGTCACAATTGTATTACAAGATAATTCGTAACAAGCACGATTTCTATAGACTTAATCCATTTCAGAGATTAAAATATATCGTTCAGACCAAATGCAACCTTTTTCAGACCTAATTGAACTTTATTCAAACCAAATTAAACCTCTTCCAAACCAAATTAAACCATTTTTTTTCAATCACTAAAAACTTGCAAAATGACCAGAATGAATATAAACTGACTTAAATGTTGAGTTATGGAAAATGTTGTGTATGGTGACTTAAAATGTTGTGTTATGGACGTACGAAGACTTGGAGGGGGGGGGGGGGGAAACCCCTCGAATTACAAGGTTGTATAGTAAGGTAACTTTTTTCTAACAGTGAATCAAGGGTACCCGGAAAGTTGGTCGATCTATCTCGGTTCGAGATAGGGGAATCAACGTTAAAATCTCCCGAAAACGGTACACTTTCCGTTGACTCTTAATTCACAGTTAGAAAAAAGTTACACTATTATGCAAGCTAGTCATTCAAGGGTTTTTTCGTTTTTTGTTTTCAAGTCTACATTGGTAAGTCCATAACAAAACATATTTCCATATTCAACGTTTTCCATAACACAACATTTCAAGTCAGTTGATATCCATGCTGGTCATTTTGAGAATTTTTAGTGATAAAAAAAAAAAAAAAAAAAAAAAAATAATAATAATTTGGTTTGGAAAAAGTTTAATTTTGTTTGAAAAAGGTTTGGTTTGGGAAAGGTTTAATTAGGTTTGGATAATGTTTAATTTGGTCTGGAAATGCTATAGTAAAAAAGGTTTTCAACAACCAACCAGAACATTAAAGAATGTACCTAATTATAGAATTATACTGACAAACGTTATTAAATTTCATTAACATTGGCTAAAATCGGTAGATAACAGTCGTCCTGGCTACCGGTAGCTAGCAAAGTCCTTGCATTTAAAGTGCTGCTTAAATTCCTAAACTAAGTACTTAACATATTATAAGCGACAATTTATGATCATGCTGCAAGCCTGGAATTCTTATATAAGTTGATACTTGCAATCGAAAAAAAGAATTATAATTGCGTCAATGAGGGAAAGCCTGGTATAAATCCAATTGAAAGGAAGATTGGGTGGATCCTTTCAGTGGTTCTTTGGAAAGTAACTCCGATCAGAGGAGGAGATCAAGCCGCCACCACAATAAGCATTGAGAGCCCCCCGACCCCCAAGGCCGAGGGAGGTGATCCAATTAATATGAGCGCATCCCAGGGAAGAGCGGAGATATCTCACGGAGGCGTTCTCTCGCGACGGGGCGTTGAAAAGGAAAGGAGGATTAGACGTTAATAAGACGAGGCAATGGGGTAAAGGATGAGAAGGGAAGGGTGCTAAGGAATGCAATTAGGTTAGGGCCAAATAGGGAGCCTTGCGGAATACCTGCACGTAACAATAGGATGGGAAGCTTTCGAGAACTATTGTTGAGAACGGGTTCCGTCGCTAGGGGCGCACTTGTCGCCAGGTGTTCCCGTGTCTTCCGCATCTTGACATCTCCTCCTCTGTAGAGATGACACGTTTCCCTTTGTGTCAACGCGATCCATTTGGCAATGCACCCTTATTGAGTGACGTAATAAACAACCATTCTTTAGCCCCACAGTTTTTCTCTTGTAGGAATTCACTTTACAGCTCGACATTTAAAATCACGGTTAACAACGGTTCATCTTGACGATTAAGTGATCCAAAAATTATTTTGTAACACACACAAAAAGAAAAAAAGAAGAAAAAAGAGTTTATGTAAAAACAAAATGATACAGTGTGGCTCATACTCGTAGATTCCAATGTACCTATCTGTAAACATGAATATATACTGATATATTTACTATTTTATTTATTATTTCCGTTACCCCATTTTTGGAAAGCTCATTGATCTTTCGGCAGTCAGGGTATATAGTAATCTATACACCAAAATTATTAGTCATTTAATGCCGGGCGTTCGGGTGTAAAATTGGGATTTACAAAGATATGCGTTCGAAAAAGTATGAGAGTATTACTATCAAATAACTTCCATGACGTTACCCCCTATACTCGAATAATTATTCGTGAGTAATAATTTTTGGACATAAGATGAAATTTGTATCTTTCAATATGTAATATTCGAAAATTCAGGTTTGGTGTGAGCCCCAAAACGACTAACTCATTATTCTCAGTTCTCGTTAGAATGCAGTAGATCGTTATTTCCGTTCGCGGTGAAATCACCATCTCCGTGATCTTCTGAGACCTTGGCAACATCGGATGTCTGAGGTGAGGTTAGCCACAAATCGCAACCAGAGATTTAGCCTCGTTCTCGTATGTGAGGTGGAATGAGGTCTAATGACATTGTCACAGAGATCAAGTGCAATGAAGATAAGACGTTTCCAATACCTTGTTCAGATTTTGCTGGGGGCCCATGGTCTTGATGTGGTCTGTTTGATATCTGATCCGATAATTACGAAGGAGTTAACCACCGCATGATTCAACACTAATTGCATTCACAGTAGGTATTTACTTATCAGCTGTATATAAACCTGCTCCATTACGTTGCCTTATAGTATTAAAAAAACACCAGTGGATATTAATATAGTACTCGAGTAGGTTTGTCCGAAGAAAAATTTTGGAAAAATGTTCAATGAATTACGAGCGTAGAATAGAATGAGAAAGAACATTCTGTAAAATGCAGTAAAGAAGAGCAAAATGTAATTGAAGGTGACGCGTTCAAGCTGGTGAAGGTGCCTTGACTGGTTAAGACTACTGAAGTCCAGGAACTCGGTCATGAAGAGGTTCGCAGAAGGAGGCTAATCCAGAAAAGGCTGGATCTCTGGACATCGGATTTTCTTTAATTCCTATCGGGTTGTTTTTAACCCTGGAATGCCCCGTGGGGTTTGTCAAACCCCAATCGCGATTTAAAGCCAGTTTATCATATTGAATCCCGCACGTCTGGCTCTTCTCACTCCCTTCTATATCACCCCCCACTTCTTCCCTAAAGGCTTCAGCCTTTTTCCAGTTTAGTACGTTCAAGACTTCTGTGTAGTGTAGTACTTTCTTGTTCCTGGGGTTTGACAAACCCCACCGGGGAGTTAACCGTTAGCGATTTTCTCTATAGCAAGTGTTATTTTTGTGGGCGTTCCCACAGTTTTGTTATTGGCTCATCGTTTGAAATGGCTGAAAAACGCAAGTTTTCGGATCCTGAAGACATTAGATCCATTTTGGAACAGTTCGAGGAAGAAGATGTATATTTTGGCGGAGAAAATTCAAACACTGTAGATAATGTCGAGTTACAAGAAGTTGCCTCCGATGAAGGAGCGTCAAAAGTGACAGTTTTGGAGAAACTGGTTCGATTTCCTTCTGTGAACATCATAGATCTTCAAAGTGTTGAGAATGTTGATCCTATTGCTTGGTGACAATTTTATGTTACCTTTTCATTCTAGTTCTTGGGTTTTGTAAGTGGTATCAAACTAATCTCAGAAAATTGTTTTGTAGATTTTATTTATTTATTTATTTTTGTTTTTAAATGAAAATGTGCTAATTTTATATTGAAATTTTGTTACAATGAGGTACGTTTCTGCTATTATTTTTTTCATCAGAGCGTGAGGTTTGCCTTACTATTACTTTTTTCTTCATGAGCTTAGGTACCTACTTCGTGTTTCTTTATACTCTTGATAACAGAATAAAAATAAAATTTGATTCAAGTGTAACTTATTTTTGAATTTTCTAACATTTTTCAAAGTTTAGGTTTGACACACCCCACCGGGGAGTTAAGTGTTGGAAATTTAGCCGGGACATTCCAGGGTTGAAGTGAGGCCCGTTTGAGAGGTCATCAAGCGGGTAAAAACCCTCATTTTTCCTCTCTGTGTATAGATGTAAAACGTTGAAACTAAGCTGCTCTTACACGCAATTATAAGCATGTGCTGCTATTCTGCAGAATATCAAGTTAAACTGAGTAGCTTAGTGCAGGTGCACAACAGATGTTGTGGAGGCATAACTAGATTCAAACTAACTTACTTTCGAAAAAACATTTCAAAACTGAAGTTAGTGAAGAACGTTGTCTGTTTCAAGAAAAATGAAGAGTTAAAATAGAGAGTTTTAACGGTGTTAACGGTTAGAGCAGCGTCTAGAGCAAGCAACTGCTGAAAAAGCAAGTTATGCTGAAAAATGTTCTTAAATCTCATTAATATTTGCTGAAAAATATGTAAAAACTGCAAAATAAAATAAAAATTTTCAGAACGTTCTTATTTTTGAACGGCACAGCTTAGAACCGAATTGATGAGTAGAATTAGTAGTCGCCGCAACGGGAATTCTGATTAACAACAGTTGTTGTGGAATAGACTAAAGCCTTCCCCAGAAGTATAATTGAAAAGAACACTACTTTAAAAGCTACAATTTATGGTAAATTGCATAAATTACAGAGTAGAAAATTCGTGCGAGCTAATATGTTAAATTAATTATGAACTTGAATTATTTTACCCATGGGCATACCTAATAATTCAACAGTCAAAACAATCTTTGCAAAAACGAGTCAGGCCGCTAAATTAAGGTTTCTTCTATCTTGTATGGTAATACAATGGTATTAACCCTTCCTTACCCCTCTTCAGTCAACAAGCACTTATTCTGATTCTAGTGTCTTTCGAAGATTAAAATAATTAGTAGAGCATCAAACACGCAACCCCTTGTTTCAACTTTAGCCAGCAATGTGGCAAACTAGCATGCATTGATCCTAACCCTTTACTTGTTGCATAGATTCTTTGCGGCAAATAATTCAAATGATTAAAGTACCTAGTACTACGCTTCTGTTCGTGTAAAAATCAATGGAGTCGTAATATTCCCATTCCAAACCATAACGTCAGATAGTCATTTCATTCTTCCCACTGCAGGATCTGCTGTAAATGTACGACTAGTACGTCTGCACCAATAAACCAAAGTCATCTAAAGTGCATCGATAAAGATTAACTTGTAACCGCGGGTTAATGACGTAAGCCCCCCATGCACATGGGAAGACTCTTAAAAGTGACTCGAAGTGGTGACGTTGGTTATGTTCAGAGGGGGTGCGTGGTGGTGGCACAAAGCCCTTGCCTGGCCCCGTCCATTACCGGGAGGGATTGTATGTTAATCGATTCACCGCATTAACCCTGCCTTCGTGAGGGAGGAAAAGATGACTTGCGAATACACGGATTATCACGAACTTTTTTCATTGTCAGTAGTTAGTTGATTGGAGTTTTATTCAACGTTGTGTTTTGGTTTAGTACTTCATCAATAAGACTTATAATCGTCAATAAGAGTAGTAATTACTGAAGATTATGATATCTCGCTGTCTATCGTGGTTTATTTTCTACCTTTCTTAAGTTTCAATCCCCCGCGGACCGCATACTCCCCCCCTCCCAACTCCACCATATATTTTTAAAAGTTCATATTTCAAGCCTGAGTCTTTAGTAAATTAAACAAATATTCAATTAATGTTATGATGTGGGAACCCTTTCAGATTTATTACTAGTGTCGCACCACATAACGAATATTGATACGTGAAATCACCCTAAAGTCCCTTGTTCAGCAGCCCTTTAAAGATGATATGAGGCACTCAAAAGAAAATATTACACTGACAACATAATATACGAATAAACGCACGATACACACGATTTCATGAATAAATCTAATATTCACTGCCCTTATGTACCTCTTTTATCCACTTTACAAAAAGGACTTTCTGTCCTTAAATTGGTTTTAAAAAAATTAAACTCCAACGTTTCTCCTCAGGAACTGGGGCTTCTTCAGAAAGACGAAAATACAAAATTGTAAAATATCTACTTACTTATAGTTTTCTTTTTGTGATAAAAATCGAATAGAAAGTTATCAGTATATGAAAATCAAATTTAAAATTGTTTGCGTAGGTAACAATGTATTTCCGTATATTTTACCAAGTTCGCTGGTGACGGTAATTATAGATTCAGGATCCCTCAATCAAATACGAGTAAATTTTGCTCAAGTTTGTCTGAAGTTAATTGAATTTGAATTTTTTACCTTAACCATTTCTAGAAATATTCTTTTTTGCAAATTAGATTCTCTTCCTACAATTTTGAAATTTTCGAAGTCCATAGTATTTTCTAACGTTCTGCAATGGGTAACCAACGAGTTTTTCGTTTCTCCTTTTGGTAGGTCTGATTCATGTTTTGAAAAACGACGCCGAACGGACTGAGACGTTTCGTCCACGGATCTGGTAGACCAAGTCTGAATGTTGTTCTTTTGGTGTGAAATCTTTTAGTTTGGAAAATACTGGTCTGTTCGTATTAAGTGTTCAAAATGCGATTTAAACGTGTTTATAAGGCTCGGAAATCTTTGTCATTTGTTCTATCACCCCTTTCACGTAAGGCATTGAATAATATTGGACTGGTTATTGTTGTTGTTGTTGAGTTGAAGGTATACTGTTCTGAGTGTTTCTTTGAAGTGTGCTAGTATAGTTTGACCTACCATGTTGATAGATTAGCCATTTGCCGTCAGGATCACTTAAAATTTTTTGTGAAATTTGGGGTCAGAAATCGTGAGCAATCGATGTACTATATTTTTCAAGAAATTTTTTTTCTGGTTTTTTTTAATTTTGCTATAATTTGAACTGTCCAAATAAAGAAACGTAGCAAGATGTTATAGGCAGATTTTCTTTCGTTAGCATTTAAATATGGAAACCAAATCCGAATCATATAATTGTTAATGTCATACCAATAGGTTATAATCGTTTTCAGGAGTTACGTACACACACTCGTCACACTTACAAACATACACTCCCTACTAAGTGTTGGGAGAGTTATATGGCGATAATCGCATAGGAAAAATATCGAGACTGTGTGTGTGACATTTAATTTTGGGGTGGTTTAAAACTTTCCCCCGGAGCCACTTGCTGATTTAGGAACGCAGATCATCTCGGCAGCTTGCGTAGTCCAAAAACAGATCCAGTGCAGTTGCTGCACAAACACAGAGAAGGTGTGAAACGGCTCGGATCCAATCCGATTCCCGGATCTGTTCCCTCAGAGAGGAATCCGTCCGAGTCTTTTCTCCCTCCATCGAATTCACCTCCCAAGTTAACAGCAGTCGATATAAAGTCACGAGAAGGCGGAGGTGAAGTGAGTGTAGGTGATGTGGGAGCCTTTAACGTTACTCCGCGTGGAGAGATAAGAGGAACTAGACGAGTTCTGCAACTCTCTCGTAGGTTCTCTCAATTCCCACTGACTTGCGGTCTTTGGAAACAATGACGCAGTGGATTCTTCCCCCTCCTCCTTCATCACCACATCGTCACCTACCACTTCTTTCTCCCTTTCCAAACCCGAACCCACACTAACTTCCCGCCGCAATTAGAAGTCGCCCATTACGTCGTTCTTCGTGAAATGTCTATCGTGACTATTCCTCTGAAATGCCAAAAGCAGTGAGGTAGACATTTGGCCCGACACACGTCTAAGAATGGTTATAGTTTCAAATGGTTTGTTACTCTAACACTTTTGTCAAAGTACACACTCTTCTTTTTGGCATACACGAGGTTTGTTTGGCATGATTTGAAGAATTGATGACAACTACAGCAAAACAACCATATTTATTTATTATCTCTTACATAGTTTATTAAGGGCTAAGTATATTCAATCTCTCAATAGCAGTCCAAGGCTTATCATCCAAGCTACTGGACCAAAAGCCCTCTGACTAATTCACTGACTCTCAATCCCCACTGACTTACAGCCTTCTTAAACAATAAATAGTGGGCTCTCTCACCAAATTAGCAAACCTCTTGTTCGGGGACTATTTTCGAGGAATGACCAAAACAGCAGGATTTACATTGGGGACTACATATGTCTAAATATGCTAGTAATGTTTTCACTCTTTAATAAAAAATACGTACCCAAGCATCTGACATCAACGTGGTCTGGTTTTTATGCTCTGAACCATTCAATTAGTGAAAAAGACAGCGGCAGAACCGTATTTTATTATTAATAAGGTACATTGTTCTGTGGGCTAAGCAAATTATTACAATCTCGCCAAAGCTGTTCGAGGCTTCCCTTCCAATCTACTCGATCAAACCACTACCATCACCTACCACTTATTCCACCCTTCACGAACCCTCACCCACGCGAACTTCCCTCCACAATTAGAAGCCGCTCATTACGACGTCCTCAGTAAAATTTCTATCATGACTATTTCTTACGACTCTCGTAACACCCTTCACTTTCTAATCTATCTAATTTTTGATAATTTACTCTGTATCTTTTCTCTGTATCTTTTCTCGTATGCTGAGATTTGAGAGAGAGACTACCTACACGTCCTTCCAGGAACATGCTCGCGAGTTGGTGTACCTAGGCAACGCTTAACCTGCGGGAAAGACTAAGCTTTTATGGAAATTTAAATGAAATTTATATATGTTTTTCATGGTATCTTTATGGTTATAAAATTTGGTTACCTATTGAACAATGTGCTCGCAAGTAAACTCAAACAGAGCCGAACCTATTCTGAGTAATTTCCGATAAACATGCTCTCGAACACTCAAGCTACGGAATATTCTCAGGTTGTTTAGTAAAATTTGGACATGCTTGTGACTAGAACTCAAGCAGAGCCTAACCTATGGAAATCACAGTTTAATGTAATAGCTAATATTCACTAGGTTGAAAGAAGAAACAACTCTTATTGAACGAATATTTGATATATACATATATATTATATCAGTGAATTTTGTACAAAATCTCATGAGTAATTTTTACAGAGCCATGACGTGGTTACAGTACTATAATATAGGATAGTAGAGGAGTGCTGTTGTTTATGACGTTTGAATAACACAGGTTTTGTACATCGCTACGGCATATAGTATGTTTCTTACAAACAGTAGGTATTATTTGCTCTTCAGAGTGTGAATAGTACTTGACAGATAAGGTGCCCCCCTCAGAAATTTAGGAGAAATGCTTAGGATGTGTATTTAAAAAAAAAAAAAAAAAAAAACGGCGTGGACCTTTGGAGGATATCTGTGCAATAAGATTCGGTGGTTAGGGGATGTATGACAGGCGGGGGAGAAGGCCACTCTCTTTTTGCTCGTTGGGTTTTCCCTAAAGAGGTTTTTGAGCCCGGAAACGGATTGTTGAGGAGGGCCCTGAATGTCTGGGACAGGTAGGGCGAACGCCGGCTTTATCCGATCAAAGGAGACCACATCGGTAGAGCTGTCAGCGCATTTAATTACCGCGTACGAGTCTGTGTGGGATATTACTTCATTTGAAGCATCCAATTGGTGAAAAAGAGCAACAGAACCTTAATTTTATATTCATTACATACATTGTTCATTGAGGACTAAGTAAATTGTTATATCCTACCAAAAGCCATTCGAGGCCCTTCTCCAAATCAACCCGAATTTCACGTTGCGGGCTCGTGACTCGAAATTAACTCTTCAAAAAATTTATTTTTCTCTTTTGTAGTTTGAAAAAGGCATCTAAGCCGAAATATTAAAACTAGTTAGTGAAGTGTATTTCTGTGTTTCCTTCTTTTCGTTTCATATACTAGCTCTCTTAGAGCCACTAATCAAGTGATTAATATATATATATATATATATATATATATATATATATATATATATATATATATATATATATATATATATATATATATATAATACTAGACCAGACTTTCAGCAGCATTTCTATTGACTTGATGAGGTCTTTGGAAACAATAAATAGTGAGCTCTCTCCCCAAAATCGGAAACCACTTCTTCACCCTCATCCAATAAGAAGCTGTTCGTGACTATTCTTGCCAGATGTCAAAGGCTGCTTGGTAGGCATATGGCTCGGCAGACGTCCAACAATTCCGTTGTTTGCTAGTCTTTAGCATTACAATACACGCCTTATATCTAACTCATCAGGCACTCATAAAAAGAATTCCAGAATACGAATGAACACCACGTCCGGGAAATGCTGCGCTGCAAAGGTCCCCCTCCTAAGATTCAAAGTAGGTAAAGGGGAGGTGTGAACGAACTTTTCCCTGGCACCACTAGAAGAGTTATCGTGTAGTTGCCATGAGTTGACTAACGGCCTACGCGGGATAGTTTATTATTCAAGCTGCGGCCCCGCGCCGCAAAAATATCGAAAAGGAACGTGTCACTTGGACGTTTCCCCACAAGACTATACTACCATCCTCTCCAAAACAGCTCAGAATCCGTTGCAAGAATTCTTCGAACTTTTGAGGTATTGAAAATGATTTGCTCGATTTCCTTAGGTACTTTCTTGAAAACTCTTCCGACAAATCAACCATCTTCGGAGAAAATATGGGTTGGGAGGTCAGTAGCATTTGGAAACAAAAATGTACTCAAATCAACAAAACCCGTAGCGCCTATGTAAATGACCTACATAATATTTCCAGGGCGATTTTCCCATTTTTATATTATTTTGAGTCTCTTCTAAGAAACTCCTACAGAGAACAAACTATTATAAAAAGACAACAACGAAGTCCAATAATACCCAAAATCCAAAAGGAGGCTAGAAACCTCTATAAGTCTCCAAAGTTGAGTAAATTATCCTTTTCCTGTTGTTCCGGCCTTTGACTGGGAGTTAATAGCCCAACCAATGAATTTTTCACATGATATTTTCTGAATCAGTGTCATTTGTAATCCATCCAAGTTTTAATTTCTACATTATCAATTCAATAATAATAATTGGTGATTCATTGAATTTTAAATTCCTAAATTATTATTTCCGATTACCAATGCATCCTTTTTTAGAGAGCATCCAACTTGGGTAGTACATTTAGGAAAGGAGCTAATTAGGTTTATTGTTTTCCAGATGACGTTTTCTGGATTGAAACCCATCCTAATTTCCTTCCATATTACCACACCTTTTCTTCAAATTTCGTAGCAATCTGAAGTATGGAATTTGATGGCCGTTTGGAAGCAGTATGCATTCAAAAGTTAGTTGATCCAAAAAGGAAATATTAGAACTAAAGTGTAACCACTTTTAGAAGTAGAGTGTTGAAAGGCATTAAATAAAAAGTACAATGCCATAAAAGCAAAATAAAATAATAAAAAAGTTGTCACGTTAGTTTGTTATACTCAGTAAGTGGGTCGAGAGGAAATAACGAAAGAGACCTTACAGCCTTACAAAACAAAATGTTTCCGGCAGATGGTTTACAACCATCGTTGTATTTCCGATGAGATCATAAATCTCTCTGAAGGCGGAGCGTGGGACGGGGGTGAGAACATTAAACTGTCTTTTCCAATGACGTTTGTCGATGTGGGTTATAAACACCTAAATCACTTCGCGAAAGCGGAGGTGGAAACGGGAGGGAATGGAAGTGAAAAATGAACCGCGGAAAACGTTCTTATTAAATTATTAGTAGCTCCTACGAACTGCCACAGTATCGACAAGCGTTTTACGTTCTGAGGAAAAGAGTTCCTGGTCTATCAATAATGTCAATTGGGTTCTGGGATTGATTATTCCAACGACGGACGGCATCTTGAAGGAAAAGATATCTTTTCCAGACAGGTGAAACATTAAGAGTGATTGATGCCCCTTCTTAACACTGTGATGCCCCGGAGAATGATTAACGACGGGAATTAAAAGCGAACAATTTGGCCGGTTGGTCCTCAAACTACAATTTGGATAATGAATATTGATATTTTTTCCGAGCCGTAGTTTCCACTCATTACAAGGCTCCTCGTTCCAGGAACAACGTTTTTTCAAAGGGTTATAGTTAGGGCGGCGAAGGGGTGCTTGGGAGGCGGGGCTATATAAATGATGAAAGTTTGAAAAAACCCGTCTAAAAAGGGTTTTCCGACTCGTGACTTTTTAATTTCCTCTTGCGAACAGCTTTGTTATTAATGGGAATTATGGTGAGGTGATGCGCCTTGAGAGGTTTATTGATTACGGAGCTGGTTGAAAGTTGTGGGCTAAGCGGACATACACCAAGGCTGGCTTTGTCCAGTCAGTATCTTGGAATGTTTCATTTCGAGCTTGTTGGGTTAACCAATGTGTTCCATAGGATGTATGGTATCACACGGCACAGACAGCCGGCCGGAGAGGGCTAGAGCCTGGTCTAAAGGAAGCGGTTATCGCGAATTCGGTTTTTCGGCGTCCATCAGCTCAGGAGGTGGAAATTAGAGGAACGTCGATCCCTATAGCCCGCACTGTCAAGCATCTTGGAGTTTACCTTACACCGTAATCGGACTAGTTACGACATGTGAACGAAACGCTGATGAAGGTGGAACCATATTATAATCTCTTGGGTCTTTCACTAACACCAGGTGGAGAGGGGACCTCCAAACTTGAATCCTACTCTACAGGGCCACGATACGAAGTATAGTGGACTCTGGGGCAATGTTTAATGGCTCAAAATACATGATTCATTCACAAAAACTGTATTTGGGTGCTCAGAACGGGCGCACTCGAACCAGCCAAAAAAGCTTCACTGAAATCTTTCGGTTCAAGATCCGCATGATCTTGTCATGCTAAGAGCAGTTAGAACTCTTTAACCAGGACCCAGAGGTCTTCATGACCCGATTAGTGACAGGGGTTGAGACGTTGCTTTACTGAAAATCGGCGACAGAAGAATGGTTTCAAGACCAAGAAGAAAGTTTTTCTTCGCGTTGAATCAGTAAGTTGAAGGACAGGTGGAATATGTGCATTATAGGGTGGATTATGTTGAAAAATAAAAATATTTCCAGAATTGTGTCTATTTTCTTTTTAGCTTAGTTGCAAAACTTTTTGATCGCATCTCGTATATACACGACGCAAACAGAAACCAACAACCTCTAGAGGACTAGCAACATTGATACACCAAGTACACTAAGTAGAGGTCGAGGTCAATTGAGGAAATCATTGGTATTGGTGGGGTACCGTCTTGAGTGGAGATGAAAATGTTTTGAGAAAGATGAATTCTTGCCGGGCCAGGAAGGTGTTTGACTTGAGAGTAAGTGGTAAACGAGCCGTGGAGATGTCGATAAGAAGGCTCAGTTTATCTAGTGCGCGGACGCAGATAGGTACAGGAGATAGTGTCGTCACAACTTTACCCAGTGTTCAACTTAGGTTTGCCACGTTTAGGCGTTGGTATGCTCAAGTGTTGCAACAATGAAAACCGTTAAAATTGCCACGCGATCCCTGCCACATGTCGATGCGTCGCGTCAAATGCGTGTATTTCAAGTAATTTAGATCGTCGTTCACGAAGGGTATACAAATCGTACTCGTAATCGTAATTCGTTGGGACGAAGTGGGGAACTGGGAACGAACAAGACAACTACTGAATGATATAACATACTCGTAATTGGTAGGATACAGATGGCCTAATGACAGCTTTTCACAATATAGTCAAAAATATGGGCTGTTATTTTAAAATATGACTTGAAATGTACTTCACTATCTCTCAAATTTGATCACAATTGATGAAATTCGCAAAACTACATTGGTTTCCTTAGTTTTTAATATATTTTATTTCAAATACCTATTTTTTCATTCATTTATTTTTCTTCATTTTGTTTTTGCTACAAGATACAAGAAAGCCGTTGTACTGGTCAGCAATTCAAATTTATCGAACGGCAGCATGGAGGAAAATTAAAACGAAAAGCTTGTGTACGGATCTACGAAGAGTTTCTGCGTTTCTACGTTCCACACCATATTTTGCTCTCCCAAGTGACTTGACGCACCAACGCGCCGATGTTTGTTTTTCCTCCTCATAGGTTCTGAAAAATTTATATGCTCCCTAGATATCCCGATCCAATAAGCCAGAAAGCGCACATTCCTGAGGTAGAACGCTCTCCTGGCGGCCAATGTACGCAGAACAGTAAGGCGACCAAATGATGCTGCAGTAATCCGTTGATTGACCAGCCAAACGATTTTTATCAAAGCAAAATGGCTGCCGGTTTGATAAGCATACGCGCAAACTTGTCCAAAAACTGGGTGTCTCCACAGAATTAGCCCATATGACCACAAATGATATCGATGGGGGTCATAATGTCAAGCTATCTACATACCAGGAATAATATAAATGATGGTTATTTAGAAAAGTGCAACATACTAAGTAGTAGTTACGTCATCAATTCACTACCGCCTACGTAGGAACATTACATCGATTTAATGACCAAATTTCGAGGTTTTGAGCAAAAAATGTAATGTCGGAAATTTTCCTGTGTGCTGATTCTTGAAATTATTTTATGGCAATTCAAAATTAAAAAAAAAGAAGCTATATGCACCAATAATAATCTTTACCTGAACTTCCAACGCATGATAAGCAACGATAAGGCCGAGGAGGATTACGGTGGAAACGGATATTAAAGTCTTCAGTGCGGTCGAGTAGAAAGATGCCTGGAACAAAAAACGAAATTTGCTATTTATTGATCAGTCATAAATTATAATAAAGGCAGCATTATGAAGTTTAAATCTACTCTACGTCCAATCTGAAGACCATACACTTGCTTAATGTTGTAGCTACGCAACCTTCATAGTTATTCATACATTAATATGTTTACCTAATCTTGCAGTTAACTTATCAAAGTGTGCAACGTCAGAGATTAAGCTTTCGGATCTGTTGAATTACGGTACTTATGTTTAGGTAAGATAAGTGCAGTATACAGGAGATTCATTTGTCCAAAGATATTATAATAAATTCGATTGTAAAAAGCAGAGACTACACAGTTAGATCGAATTCCGAATATCAAGTGTATTTTTCAATTCTAATAAAAACATATGAAAAATACCAACCATCTGGTAAATCAAACAATATTGAAGTATAATGAAGAAGCTTCAACTTGAATTTCCACACTTCCCCTCCAGTTGTTACTTCTTCTTCTTCTTCTTCAATCGATTCCAACTCCAATGAAATTAGTAAATTGCTTGTGTTTACATGATGCTAGTGGTATTGTAAACATATCTGCTGGCATATCCGCAGTACCCATATATTTGATTTCGAAAATTTTTTCAATTACACAATCTCTTATAAAATGATGCCGAATGTCTATATGTTTGGTACGTGAATGGTGAGCCGTATTCTTCGTGAGTTGTTGAGAGCCTTGGTTGTCATTGTAAATAACGGTTGGTTCTTGATGTTTTCTCAATCCCAAAGCACTCAAAAACTGACGAAGAAATATCGCCTCTTTTGTGGCCCAAGAGCTAGATATTCCGCCTCAACACTTGAAAGAGCCACAGTCCGCTGTTTTCTTGCCTCCCACGAGATCGCTGCTCCTCCAAATACGAATGTGTATCCTGAGTAGGATCGTAGATCGTCGAGGCAATTTCCCCAATCCGCATCTGCGTATCCTTGGAGTGGTTGTCCCGTCTTCTTGAAGGTGATTCCGTAATCGGCTGTTCCCTTCAAATACCGCAGTATTCTTTTTGCTGCCATCCAATGTTCTTCTGCATAGCAATTATTGAACTGGCTCAAATAATTAACAGCATAGGTGATGTCGGGACGAGTGCTGACTGACAAATACATCAATGAGCCTATCAACCGTTGGTATGGGTATTTTTTTAGATCTTCTTGATTCACAACTCCAAGTTTTTGGAGTTTTAACCCAGGTTCTAGAGGGGTTTTAATAGATTTTGAGTTTTCCATACCGAAACGTTTTAATAAATCCAACGTGTATTTGCGTTGCGTCATGGAGATCTTCCCCTCGTCGAGGTGTTGGGCAAACTCAATCCCTAGTCCAAAGCTGATCTTCCCTAGGTACTTCATCTTGAAGCAGCTCTTTAATGTGTTCTTCGTGTCTTCTGTCCACTTTGGGTTAGTTGATGCAATCCATAGGTCATCAACATATATTGCAAGTATCAAGAAGTCCTTTCCTCTCTGAGCATGGTAAACACATGGTTCCGAGTGTAGATGTTTCAGTCCTAATTTCTTCACTTTTTCGGTCAATTTGAGATACCATTGTCTCCCAGCTTGCTTCAACCCGTACAGCGCTTTTTGAAGACGACAAACTTTGTTTCCATTTTTGACTTTCTGCAACATTTTTCTCGCTTCGTTCTTGATTTCAATCGAGGATGCCCTATCCGCTACAATATCTTCTAGCGTTGGGACAAATTCCTCAGGTATTTTCATGAATATTTGTTCATCAAGATCACCGTTTAGAAACGCAGTAACTACATCAAGTTGATGTATCTCCATATCGTACTCGACCGCCAAAGCCATAATCATCCTGATCGAACTCATTCGCACCACTGGAGCATAAATTTCATTATAATCTTCTCCTTGACGTTGATTAAATCCTTGTGCGACCAGTCGAGCTTTCTTACGTTCCACTGTACCATCAGCTTTTAATTTTTCTTTTAAAATGATTCGACAGCCGATAACGTTCTGGTCATTCTGACGGTCAACGATAGTTAACGTTTTGTTTTCAATAATGGATGCAATTTCAGATTTAATTGCTTCTCTCCATTCTTGGCTGTTTGGTTGAGATAGCGCTTCTTTCAACGAAATATCAGCAATTCCTGCGTAATCTTCAGGACCCTGAGAAAAATCGTTTACAACTTCGAGAGGTTGTTGTGGGTGCACCTCCACTTCACAGTAAACTTTCCTTGGTATTCCTCTGCTTCCTGGTCTACCTCTCCCACGAACTGTTAGTGTAGTTGACGTGATATTTTCGTTAATTACACTCTCTACTTCTTCTGTAGATGATTCAGTGTCATTATTCGCATCTGTATAATCATCAGTTGAATTTTCGGTATCAGTTTCATTTTCCTGTTCATTGTTCACGTTTCCTCTGTTCAGTTTCTCTTGAGTAGGGATCCAAACTGTTACATGCTTGTTATCCGAGTTATTTGTTTTGTCATTCACAGATCGTTGATTGTTTTCAGAGATGAAATCCTCAAATCCATTTCCATCTGCTACTCCTTCAAGGAACTTCACATCTCTTGAAACGATTACTTTTCTGTCTTCTGGTGACCAAACACGATAACCCTTGGTTTGTTCAGAGTAACCAATGAACGTACATGGCTTCGCTCGTGGCTGGAATTTGTCTTTATTTGGAGCTTTATTTAGAAAATACGCTCTACAGCCAAATGTTCGGAAATAAGAAACGGTAGGAACTTTCCCCGTCCACAGCTTAAACGGAGTTTCTCCGCCAATGCTGCTTGAAGGACACCTGTTTCTTATATGATTTTGCAGCGAAAACTGCTTCAGCCCAAAAAGTAGGGGGTAATTTGGCTTGTATGAACATACATCGCGCTGTTTCTACCAAATTCCTATTTTTTGCTCTGCCACGCCATTCTGTTCAGGAGTATGACAGACGGTCAATCTCCTTGTTATGCCACAATTTTCCAAATATGAATCGAACTCTCGATTGCAATATTCCTTCCCGTTATCTGATTGGATACATTTTATCTTCTTCCCCCTCTGATTTTCAACCAAATTTTTGAACTTCTTGAATTCAGTGAGGACTTCAGATTTTTTTGAGATGAATCTAACCTCACACCATCGAGAATAATCGTCTATGAGGGTTAGGAAGTACTTCGCACCGCCTTTTGACTGAACTCTCATAGGCCCACATAAGTCACTATGAATAATGTCCAAGAGTTCCGACGAGCGATTTGATTTTTTCGGAAAGGGTTTTTGTGACATTTTTCCTTGAGCACAAACTGTACAACTTGCCAGAGATTCATTTCGATTCAAATCCATACCTAATACCCGTTTCTGGGCGTGAACGACCTTTAAATCTGCCTCATTCAAATGCCCATAACGTTGGTGCCACAGTTCAATTTTTGATCGGGTACTGGGTTCAGCAGCTCTTGCATTTTCCAGAGCTTTCTCCTCAACATAGTACAACCCATTTACCCTTTTGGCTACCATTATTATTTTCCCTGCTCTATTCTGTACTTTTGCTGACGTTTCGTTAAACATTACTGAATGTCCATTGTCAGTAATTTTTCCCACGGAAATCAAATTTGAGCGTGGAGGGTGTTATTCAACTTCAACATTTGTGTTGAATTCCCAACAGGTACGCTCATTTGAACCGTTCCTTTGCCTAAAACACCAACCGATGATTGGTTTGCGAGGTTCACTTTACAGCATTCTGTAGGTACTAGTGACATGAATCGCTCTTTGCCACTGCACATATGTGAGCTACAGCTACTATCTAGACACCACTTTGCAATGCCTGAGATGTTCATGGCCGCTTCACATGTAGTGAGCAAACTTTCCTCCGTCTTTTGGACTGTTTGTGTCATTTTCTTCTGACTACGGTCGGACGCTTTGTGCCCTTTTTTCCTACAAAGGTTGCATTTAAACGGAAACGAGGTTTCTCTTTCAGAAGGACGTTGATTTCGAGCATTCTTATTCCACATCCTCTTCTTTGCCAATAGACCCGATGCTTCAGAAACACCATGCTTATCCTTACGAGAGTCACTTTGCTCTGTAATCTTGATTTTAAGAGCTTCAGGGGTTGGAAGATCGTCTCGAGCTTCAATCGCACACCTAAAATTTTCGAAGCTTTCCGGTAAACTGTACAACAACATGATAGTGAGAAGATCCTGATTGATTTCTACACCCATGTCATGAAGCTTGTCTACAGCATCGAAAAATTTCCCAAGATGCTCTCGCACGTCATCTTCCTCTCCCATTCTGTGGAGCATAAGTTGCTTCAGCAAGGTTGCTTTCCTAGCAGGCCCCTTTGACTGATATATTGACTCAAGTTTCAGCCACATTTCCCTCGAAGTGTTGCAGTCCTTCACCTGCTTCAATTCCGAGGGTGAAATTGAAAGAACTAAACCAGCCTTCGCTTTCTTGTCTGCTTGGTTCCACGCTGCCTTCTCTGATTCCGAATTTGGGCAAGGGATACTTCCGTCTACATATCCTACCACATCATTCTTCACGAGAATAGCATCCATTTGCAGCTTCCAAGTATCATAATTCTCTTTATTAAGGCACTCGATTCTTGTCACATTCATTCTTAACGATTTCACTCGAAAGAAACGATTTCCTCGTTCTTTCTGCCCTTGCCTGACTTTGGGTAAAATTTGATGTTAATCGGAGTAGGGGATCACCGTGGTCAACGGCGGTCAAAGCTGGTCAACCGTTTAGGGACACCCCTCAAGACCCGCGGAAACACTAAATTCAACTCACCAATATGAACTCACCGCCAGAAAATTCCAATTCTCGTTAAATTCACTTCGAAATTACGACCTATCCCGCGTCAGACCTATAACCTATAATAAATTAGATTGTAAAAAGCAGAGACTACACAGTTAGATCGAATTCCGAATATCAAGTGTATTTTTCAATTCTAATAAAAACATTTGAAAAATACCAACCATCTGGTAAATCAAACAATATTGAAGTATAATGAAGAAGCTTCAACTTGAATTTCCACAGATATAATAAATAATTGTGTAATAGCTTAGGCTACTTTTAAGAAGCACTCCCGTCCTCAAAGCCACGAATAGTTACTATATATATATATATATATATATATATATATATATATATATATATATATATATATATATATATATATATATATATATGGAGGGATAGTGTGAATCAATGGTCCGAACAGTGCTGCAAGGGCCAGCAGCAGACATTTATATGGGAAATGCCAAATTTTACAAGAAGAGCAACTTGGTCATGATTACAGCGATTAAGATAGACACAAACAGAAAACAAAGAACTACAACATACACAAAAAATGATAGATACCGCTTAAGGCATTTAACAATAGTAGGAATAATATAATACTAAGCGTTAATTATCATTAATGAAAAAATATTTCAATGCAATTTCTTAATAACTAATGGCAATGGGGTTGATAGACACATCTGAACCGAGTAAAATAAGGGTCAAAGAGGTGCAGGTTCGCGTCAATAATAAATTATACTTCTAGAAGTGCTAAATAGGGTTGTTGCGAAGGATGTTCATTAAGTGAAATATATTAGTGGATGTCTAGTGGCATATGTTGGGGCAAATAATCAACATCACTACTTTCGTAACACGGAGTTACAAATTTTTCAGACGTTTTCGGCAGGGGAACTCATAGCTTTTACGTCATCCTTGACCTCTTGAATCCAGGTTGCTTGAAATCTGGTGGCTTAAATTATTGAAAGATGCCCATGCTTTAGCCAGCTGATGAATTTATTGCTTAACGGTATCACAATTCAGCCTTAAGTACTCTAACGAATGTTTCTAATGACTTGACTACTTCAATACCTACTTTCAGAAGAGATGATAAAAATTAACTTTAAATCGACTTAAAACTTAAGAATGGAAAAAGATCCCATTGGTTGATTTCCGCAGTTTCAAGGTAGTCGATTTCAATCCATATTTCACCTTTCTTGTGAGATACTAGCGGATTTCCAGGCGCGTTGTAGCCGGAAAAATCATCCAATTGTCGACTAAAATATTCAACAATGAGCTTAAACATTAAACTAATTTTTACTCTAGGACCTACTCTAATCGCCCTCACATTGTTTGTGATTTGATCTCAAAGTAGTGGTCAAATATTGTTGATCCTAGTAGCTGCCATATCAACGAGTACCAGATTTTTTGTAGTAGTGTTTTTCGCTTTCCCAATCTATATTATTTTTCTTACCCGTTGTGAAGAGCGGCCAGTTTTACAGTAAGTAACAGTTTCGGGGAAAATATTGATAGCCTCTCACCGTCCCAGTAGTGCTAGGAATTAGTTTAAAAAAGTTCCAACCCAATCGGACGAACGGTACTCCCGCGCCCGCTCATAAAATACAAGAAAAATACAAGTAGGGAGCCCAATTATGGCCTACAGAAGGTTAGACGGATTGAAGCTCGGAAACTATTCAATCCATTTGCATGAAATTTTAACACCACAGCTTGATCAATCCTCATGCGATATTGTAAAAAGTAGCTCTTAGGCCATTTTAGGACCCCGAATTCCTAATATGGCCTATAAGCTAATGTATTTTCGGTTACCTAGGAAAACGAAAAGCTATAAGGTGAACCATAATTATAATGAAGAAAAAATGTAAAAAACATGGAATCATGTTTTAGCTCCTCGATCTCACTTTATTATAGAGGAGCTAAACCACTTTATTACCTATTAAGGTGGTCGTCCATTAGGTCGGCAGAGCGGCGCGGCGCGGCGCGGCGCGACGCTAAAATCTTGAGGTTCGTCCACTATAGAGCGGATTTCATTTTTCGACCCGCCGTTTTACCAGTCCTGCGTCAACCGCACAGTGGGGCCAAATGGCCAAAAATGGGAAAAAATCATTATCTTTGAAATGAATGAGTGTTTTGACTTGGGAATGGTTTCATTCGATTCAGAATACAAAAATACATTAGAAAATTATGTTTTCTGAAGTTTAAAATTATTATTTTAGCACTAAATCTTGTGACTTTTGAAAAAATTAAAGTTAATAAAAGTGGGAAAGGGTGTGAAAAATGTACTGTGATCATTTACCAACTTTTCGTGGAAAAAGTTGTCTTTTTCGTTTCAGACAGTAGTCGTGGAATACGGTGATAATGGTTGTCTGAATTAAGGTTTCTTTATAAATATGTATGTAGGTATATTATACAGGTAGGTCTTAGCTTCGGCAAAGTGTGTTGCTGATTATTGAGATTCTGTCAGGTGATTGAGTAAATTTTGTTCCCGAGCTTTCGACGGTTTATTTCATCATCTTCAGGGGGTCTACGGACAGACTTTACAGTATTAAATACAGTACCTTTACAAAATAATTAAATTAGTGTTAAGTGATTAAACTTTTGCAAAATTAATAATTCCTTTGCTTTCTCACTTAATGGAAGAATCTTTGGAAGTAAAAGTCAAATCCCTTTTCAAGGTCTAGCCACATTGTTTACCGTCCTTGCATCTTGAAAAAATATTCTCATAGTTGAATTTCCGATTTGAGTATAGTTGATTGTCGTAATTTCGTAACAGATTTTCGTAACAAAAATTCGTGATGTTCAGGCGAAATGGTAGCTTCGTCGTCAATTCCAAAAAAGGAGCGAAAAAGTGCTAATCATGCATCATGATCATTCGAGCTAATTTTCGTAAATTATTGTATTGTATACCTAATGTTAAATGCTTTTAAAATTTGAGCTTTTTGAGTGTAAAGAAATTGTTGGCTATTATTCTTATTAACCTTTATGGCAAAAAACGATTCAAAATTATAATCCGTTATTCAAAAAGAGATTTTGGAATTTTTCTTCTTCAGTTTTTATAGATTTTTTTTAAAGCAAATTTATATAACATTTAATTAAATCTTTCAGCATAATTTTGAACGTAAAATTTTCAATGTTCTATTTTATAGTCAATAAACTTTATTTGAGCAATATTCCACCATGAAATATAAATTCAATCATTTTCAGCCGTATTTAGCCATTTTTAGTGATTTTTTCAACACATTTTTTGAAATTTGACCAATCTAATGTGTGACGGCAAAGACGGTCTCGCTATGTTTTTGATCACATTTCAATCCACTACACCTGAATACGGTGGAATACGGCGATGAAATTTGTACAGCTTCTTGATAATGGTCAGAACTTCAAGAAAAAAAAAAATGAGCCAAACCAAAGGAAGGCGAAGCTCGTTTTTTCTATGCCTCCCAAGCTGTATTTCGCAATAAAACCCAAATCTGGAGCTAATGTTCAAGCCATAATGTTTTGAAAAAATAATCAGTATTTCTTAGCGATACTACATGAATATATTGCCAACATTATACTATTTAGGATTTTTTTCAATCACATAGAACGTGGTAGGCAATTTTCAAATTATACTCTCAAAAAGCTTAAAATCTCGAAATATCATGTTTCAGCCTACATTTGGTAGTGAAAACAATTTTTAGCCACTGAAGGTCTTTCACTCCCTTATTCGATAGGTAATAAACTTTGAGAAAACCACATTACATCCCTTTTTTAGTCACTTTGCAAAAATGGATTTTTTCCACCTTGGCCCCACTGTGCGTCGCACGGTGGATGGAAGCGTGCAAAAACCCCAAAAAATGAAAGAGTTAATAAAAATGTTTTCCCATTTTTATATTGTTCCTAGATACCTTCAGACACAAACTTAGCCCTTAGTTTCCCCATTTGGGCATGCAGACAATTTTGAGAAGGCATTGAGTGTGATAATTGGTCGTATGCTTGAAATTAAGGTTTTGGTGTAGCAGTTATTGATGATTGATTACGCCTCCAAAACTGGGGAAATTCCCCAAGACGAAATATACCATGTATTGCATACATGTTTAGGTGTACCTAGTCATTTATTCACTTTTTTTTTGGTGCATCACCAAGTGATAATGAGGATTTTTGGAAAAATCATGTGATTATTTAACTTTGGTAGAGTGCCAAAAGTGCAGGTCATCTCCGGTCGTCCTGGGACTGGAATAATCCGACTACGCACTCATTCAAGTGTCTTGTGTATTAATTTGATCGCCGTTCTCCGCCGTCGGTGATCACTATGAACGAAAACGTTGAGAAAAGTAAGTGACGGCACCCGCCTATCAACTCCTGCTTTGACGAGTCGGAGTAAATACCTAAACCACAAGGTCGGAACCTTGTCCTGAGAATGAATGTTACGATTCATTCTTCGTCTAGAAAAATAGTTCTTTGGGAGCAGTCTTCTATCATTATCACATTCATCGTCAGCGGAAGCGTGGTAGTGGTACCTAACATTTAAACACACATTGTGGAAAAAGAAAATCGTAGCATCGTGGTAAAAAAAAAAAGTCTTTTGAAATTCCATATTCAGTGCTTTGCGATATTTTATTTAAGAGTGGAAGTGATTTTGAGAAAGATCTGTGCGAACGATACCCGAATTTGGAAGAAACGGTTTTACGTCAGATGAATAAAAAATAATTAAGTAACCCATTTCGGTTATACTTACGTACCTTCAAAATAATTATTCAGCTTGATTTACTTTTGATTCAGCTTTCGCGCTATGAAAAATGAAAAAGGTTCTCATTTGCCCTTCATCGCCACATCTTTTATTTACTAGTTATCGTTTTAGTAGTAGATACTTGGTGCAGTAACAAGTTATATGACTGGTTTCGGCTTTTCCAATGTAGAAAGCAGGGCATTCTTATATATATATGCAAATATATGTACTCATATAAAAAAGCGTTAAAATCCAGGAATCGTTTCAGAATACTTCAAAACGGATTTCCATGATGAACATTTTTTTAAATTTTTATTTTAAAAATTTTGGAGCCATTGCAATAGCTTCATTTTCTAAGAAAATTAGCTAAAACGTTGCTATCCGATTAGTCATTATAGTTAGCGAGTCGGGAATGGTTTCAATCGACTCAGCACCCCAAAAAACATGAGAATCCACATCAAGTTCAACCACTTGGCTCATCTAAGAGGTTTTTGCACAAAAACAGCTGTTTCCATCCACTGTGCGTCGTGCAGTGAGGTACCCTCTATTGAAAAATGCGGTCGGACGGAGGAATATTTTCTTCGGACGACGAAGAAATGTTCGCTTTTGCTGCAGCTCTGGAAGCTGAAGAGGAGGAGGAAATTACTGAAAGCAGGAAGAGGCAATGGATCCATCCGATCAACGCAAAAAGATTGGTTTTGGGGGAACACAACTACCTTTTCCATGATTTATTGAGAGATGAAAAGAAATTCGTCCAATATTTCAGGATGTCTCAGCAAAAGTTTTTTGAGCTTCATGAAATGATCTAGCCACTGATAGTGAAGCTAGACACTAAATTTCGACTGATAGACTGACTGACAGACACTCGATTTCGTGTCTGAGGTAAGATCCAGAAAATATACACGATTAAATAGAGATAGTACTTATTTCTTTTTATTAGAAATAATAAAACATTCCTTTTTTAAAAAATATAATAGGCTTTTCCTGGCATCTAATAGCAAAAAACGACAGTTGTTGGTTACAAAAATTAGGAAGTCTAGAACGCACATAATACCTAATCTTATAATTTTAGCCTGCTATTCAAATGGCTGTTAAAATTATTGCAATTTTAATTTAAAAAAAGGGAAACTGATTTGGCTCTTGTTTAGCAGGTTATTCATAAGAATGGCTTGTTCATTATATGATAAGAAACAATGAGAGAATTCAGTTAAAAATGGCCGAGGTCGCACGAGCGCTTACGAAAATGGCCGAGGTCGGAAATTTTTCGACTCACCCGCGCCGCGCCGCGCTGCCGACCTAGTGGACGGACTGCCATTCATTTACATTATATTTCTAGAGAAAGATTTTGGCGCCGCGTCGCGCCACGCCGCGCGGCGCCGCTCTACCGACCTGGTGGACGACCACCTTTAAAATGATTTAACCACCGCTTCACAAATCAAACCGTTCTCACAATATTCGGATCAACTGCTATGAATCACATAATCGAAACACCAGCTCAATGAAATCATCAGAAATTAACAAGCGGTTGCAATCATGTTCACAATATCAATAATTGAGAATGATCACCTGTGTGTAAACAATTATTCAAATAACCATGCTCATAACTCAGCTTGTTGGCCACGCACTTCGCAGTAGTTAATAGAGTATGGTTGGGTAAATCAAGAGCTTTCGAACGAATGGTCAACGAATTTTGTGGGATGAAAAACGACGAAGTATCATATCCCTAGCAACGACTCGGTTGTAAGCGGAAATCATCACAATTATTGGCGCTACTTTCATCTCACTTTTCGGCGGGGGATCCATCGCTAAAACATGATTCCATGTTAAAACTATTCAAGTATGAATTTTTGAATTTCAGGATCAAATAATTAATGAAATATTAATATAATCATTGCAGTGGAAAACAAAATTCCTTATTTAAACTCAATTTTTTCAGAAAACTCAGTCATTTCAAGGCTTAAATTGAATGTTAATTATTCAAACATTAAAGAAAAACTTGCATCGGACATTGGTATAATAATTCTTATAATTATATAATAATGTTATAGTAGACATTCATGGCACAGGTAGATAATGGGGTTCTTGGGCAATATTATCATATGATCGCAAACAAAAACTCGTTATCGATTCATCGCAGTGGGAATTTCCTGAAACTTCTTTCGTTGGTTGAAACAAATTATCCCGTTTTGGGGGAAATTCCCTGACGTAGGTACCAAATAATCTTACAATAACTACAAATGCTTGAACGGACAAAAATCGGTACTAATCGTTGTTACGATAGAATGGAAAATAACAAAGTTGATAATCCGTAATTTTCGTAAAATTCGTAGTTTTCTCTATAGATTGCAAAGTAAAAGTAACAACCGGGAAATTAAGTGCTGTGGGGCGTGGTTGCTATGGAAGGTCCCGTTCACGATAATGAAGTAGAGTTATGTGATTTTAATATACCTAGTCTATATTGGTTACTGCAAGGCGTTGATCATTTCGCAAGAAACCGCACCAAAATTGGTTTAGCGGTTAAGCCGTGATGTTGGCACATACATAATTTAATACATATTTTTTCGTTATTATAATAGATAATAAATAAAAGGACCTTCAATTCATCTACTCGAATTTGAGGGTCTACATGCCAAGAATCTAGTCAACTGCTAAATCAACGAAGTACTTCCATTATTCAACTTCATTAAGTTCCATCAAACATGCAACGTATTCCTCCATTTTACCGTCCGGTAGATGGGCGGAATAGTAGAACGAAAGGGGAAGAATTATAGTTATGAGCGCTCTCCGGAATCCTTTTTATTAAATTCATACCTGAGGCATTCACAGCGGCCGAGAACCGAGGGAAGTCGAGTTTAAAGCCCAGACCGCATATAGTCGTCTCAATGGAAGGGTCCCCTAAGGTACTGCTTAACAAAGAGGAAGACGGAAAAATGAAGGAAAGCAACTAGGTCGAAGAAGAGGAAAGCGCGAATTTCCAGGGAAGTGTACCTCGATTTTTAGAGTAAGAAACAAAGCGGGGAGACTCAGTGGGCTCTTGTGATAACGACCGTGATCGAAACACTCATTCCGAGTTTTCAGAAAATAAATTCTTAAGAGCTGAATAATACTAAACTGAACGTGGAGTAACGAAGCGTCATGATAAATCATAAAAGACGATGATCAGCGGAGTGAACTCCAAAGCCATTTTTTCTCCTATTAGACGTAGGAAGCTGAAATTTGGGAGGGAGGCTGCAGGGAGAATGCTGCAACGCAGGAAGCGTCTATTTCACGCGGATCTCCTTACAAGAAAATGCGCTATCATGTGACTCACGTCGTGAGCACTGATCTACTTGTTGCATGGGTCACTTCTTCGCAGGTCCACTATGCTTTTTCGATCGATCCAAATGTGCAGCATATAAAATCAAAATACTATATATATTATTTTGAGGTATTACAGTTGGTTGGAAAATATAGTAAACACATAAATATAACTTACAAAATTGAGAGAATATTTCGCAATACTTTGGAATTTAGTATTCGTTGTGCGAGTGTTTTCATCCTTCATCAAAATTATATATATATATATATATATATATATACGTCATCGTGAAAGTCCGGTGCCTGGTGAATGTCAACAATCACCACGGCCGGCCTTTTGTGGAAGCCTGAAGCATCACTGTTCATCAGCCTTTCACCGGTGAATACTGACAATGATTGAGGCTAGTTGGTGAATGTGCGAAATTGAATATGGATTGATTTTAAAAATGTCATTTTGAGTGGAATAACAAAAAAATTACATATTAATTATTCCAGTGGAGTAATAATTGGGGTCACCAATTGCTCCCAAAATCGTCAAAATGTCGCCCATTTGGGCTCGTCAAGGTCAATATAATAATTTTTTCAGTGTTCGTTCGTTCGTGCAACTGTAACCACTATGGCATTTCCTATTGCAAAGTATGCCACTGGATTTGCATTTACATTTATTAGTAATGCAATTTAGTTATGTAATGGCACACGAGAAGGACCAGTGTAGCTTCGTGTGTAAATTGCGGTGGAAAAATATGTTGATTGCTCCGCTAGAATATAAATGTATTTACAAGAAAATGGTTTAGTATTTACGAGGTAGGTATTATTTAATTTCATGGAAGATAATGTTATTTTAGTGTAAAATCACTACATAGTAACCGGCATTTAAAACGATTTTAAGAGGACATACATACATACATACATACATACATCAACGGAAACGTGAGCACAGTAGCTATTTTTCCTTTTTTAAAAGAAAATGCGCTCAAAACAATAAACCTTTCGCCAAACTTGGGTGGCATTTTTTTCCGATTTTCGGAATCTACGCATTCTGAAAAATAAAATCCTCAAATTTCAAGACGTGAATTCTTTAAACTGGGAGGTGACGCCTTGGCTGCCACCGTTTGGCGCTGTAGTGTAGTGCCACCGAAAAATGTACAGCGAATTTTAAGTGGCTAAGAAGAATACTCCAAAATTTCTTGTCAATTGCTTCAGAAATGCCAATTTTTTCATTGGTGGTGACGCCATGGTGCCACCAAAACTATTAAGCTAATTAAGGATGTCTAAAAATACAACCTATCGAATTTCAAGTTGAGAGCTCAAAAATCGAGATCTGTAGTACGGAACACGCATGCACGCACACATGCTGACAAATGCTAGCTGAGTCAAAGCTCCTAACAAATAGCGGGGTGCCTACAAACAATAAATGAAATGGGAGATCGCCTGGTTATGTTGTCGCCGTCTACATTGGGCACTCGTTCGGGCATCGCTTGCGAATCGCGCAACGTTTGTTCAGCCGCAACGTACGCACGAATTTTCCGTCTGCGTACGTCTTGGGCGAGCGAGTAAAGTGAGAGGACACAGCTCGTTGTTAATAAATTAATACTTGAGGCCGAAAACAAATTAGAATAGATTATAAACCGCAGCCCACAAATACTCGTCTCAACGAAGGCCTTTCTCAACAAAGAGAGTCGGTCGTAGAGAAGGGGGAATACATTATTTCCAAGAAAATGTGCCTCTATTTTTAAAGTCAAAAGGGAAACGGGAAGTGCAACTGTGCTCATCTGAAAGGAGCTCGACCGTGATTTAATAGCAACCGTTAGCGAAACAATTATCACGAGTTGACGAGGTTGAAGCGAAAACTGTTTGTGTGATTAAGGGCAGAGGGAATGGGAAGGAGGCGAGTGATAGAGTGAGGGAGGGAGGCGGAATTTCGCGAGGTCTTGATGACGAGGAACTGGGACTGAAGGGGATAAAGGGGGTTCCGAGAGTTTAGGGTAAGTCCTCAGGATGAGACAGAGCGGTAATGAAAAGGCGGTGGGGGAGCGAGAGAGAGAATGCTGATTTTGGAGTTCATACATTTTCAGAGTGGCATTTTATGGTTGGCTTTACGAACTCATCAATGGTTTTATCCTTTAAACGTACAATTAACCTTCTTCAAGGTGAATTACTGGAGGAGTTCTCGCAATAAGCGAGAAATGGTGACATTTGTAGGCAGAACCCTAAAGTCGCGCACAGTTTCTTAGAGAGAAAGTTTCTACCACGGATCATGCTTTAGCCACGACGTGACTCCTCGAAAACGAAATCTTGTTACGTTATACATATATATAGAAACAAAAATGCGACCCAAAGTAGCGCCTCTTGAGTCTCCCTCCCCCCCTCTCTCTCTATCTCTCTCTCTCTCCCCCCCCCTCTCTCTCTCTCTCTCTCTCTCTCTCTATTGTGTGTGTGTCTGTCCGGTATAGACTCCAACAGACAGACAGACACAAAACCAACATGGTTCAGAAACAGCAAAAGTCTAGAAATTCAAAGAGAAACTTTGACTGTCATATTTCTAATGCCCCTAGAGATCACAGTACAATACGAACTAAACCACCCGCGACGAAGTTGTGGAAACCCATTTCAAAACGGAAGCTAGTGAAAAACGTTGTCTATTTCCACGAAATATAAAGAGTTACAATGTTAAATTGATTTCGACGGTTAGACCATCACCAGTAACAAATAATAACAATGCTTTCATTAGACTTGGATGCATTACAGGGTGTCGCAGTTTCGGGCGCACAAGCGGCTAGGGTTCGATTTTACTAATTCGTAACTTTTTTGACCTGTAACATATATTTTTTAATTCACGCTAAAGGCATTCAGTCAACACTCAAATCCGATTATATTGTTGAAAATAACGTAGCATTTCCTATCTCCCTAATGTTTTTTTTTTTTTAATTTTTCGAATGGAACGAATGGTTGAAAAATAATCTGTAATTGAAAATTTTGTAAAATTCCGGAAATTTTCACTTTTATCAATGTTTGTCTCTCGTGAGGTCCTCGATAGAATTTTTCATGCTGTGAACCTAAGTTGCACCACAATCCCAGGTCTCCAACGATGGTGTAAATTTTTATTTTACTTTGTTACTTGGGGGAGAAAAGTGTGTTTGTATGTTGAAAACGTTTTTTTAAAAAATAAAATCGAGTGTTTTCGTGAAAAATGTCCCCCTAGAAAAATAATTGGTTTGTGGTCGGTTTCTACGTATTTTACACGCTGAATCGAACGGTAACACTCGTAGATCCATCCAGCTCAGGTACAACCGAGTTTTACACTTCAACAAACTAGTTTTTAGTTAATTAATTATGCTAAGTTTTATGCGTTTTTTAAGGGTAAACCTTGTTAGATAAAGTGTAAAACTCGGTTGTAATGGAGTTGGAGAGATCTGCGAGTGTTACCATTCAATTTAGCGTGCAAAACTACGTAGGAACTGACTCCAAACTAGTATTTTCTTAGAAGGAAATTTTTCACGAAAACCCTCGATTTTATGTTGTACGTTTTCAACATACAAACATACTCCCCCCTTCCCCCCTAATAAAAAGTAAACTAAAAATTTACAACACCGTTGGAGAGCTGGGATTGTGGTGCAACTTACAGGTTCACAGCATGAAAAATTCCATCCAGGATGTTTCGAGAGACAAATTTTGAAGCAAGTGAAAATTTTCGGAATTTTACAAATTTTTCTATTACGGATTATGTTTTACTCGTTCATTCTATTTAAAAAAAAAAAAAAAAAAAAAAAAAAAAAAAAAAAAAAAAAATAATAATAATAATAATAATAATAATAAAAAGTCATTAGAAAGATAGGAAATCTTAAGTTCTTTTTAGTGGTAAAATCAGATTTGAGTTTTGACTGAATATTTAGAGAGTTATGACAGTTTTAGTGACACAAAGTCAAAAACGCGGAAAAAAATCTTAAAAGTGAAAAAAAAAAAATTTTTTTTAGCGTGCATTAAAAAATGTGTTACAGGATAAAAACAGTAACAAATTAGTAGTAGAATCGAACCCTAGGCGGTGGTGCATCCGAAACTACGACATCCTATATAGAAGACTATGGCGTGAAAGCAACCTGATGGGGATTTATGACGTGTAGAGATACTGGTTAACATTTGTGGTATGTATGATGTTTGGTTTGCTTATTCGTTGCTTTCCCCCTTATAGTACATCTCAAAGAGATAAGCCGGTTTAAGTAGAATTGAGTCCTATGATGTACAATGGCGATTTTCGCGGTTGCTAATGCAGAATATGTAGAATTTGACAGAATATGGCAGACATTTTTCAGAGCATCATGAATAGTATGTAATATGTACCTATTATGTAGTATGCTGTAAGCATGTCAGCAGTATGGACAGTATGTAGTATGTTATTAGAATGCAGCCTATAACAGCCAAGTACCTAATACTGTTTTTACTAACTATATCGTAATGTTCATAATTTTCAATTCGCACATCGTGAAGTAGGTTGTATTATGGGTTAAATTCTGTATTGTTATTCCTAGTTAAATAAAATTATGGATGATTGTATGTTTTCTGGAGGAGGTTGGCAAAAAACCATTTCGAGATCTGTAAAAAAACTTTCCCTCATTTCTAGGGGCGTTGGGAATGTGTAATATATATAGTGTTCAAATCAGTTCAACGCTTTCCCTTCTGTATATCACGTGACTTTCCACTGTTACGCTACTTTTTCATATTAAACATATAGCAGAAAAGACACTGAAAGACATTGAGTAATGCGATAAATTTCGCGCTAATGAGACTGCATTCTCAAGGGTGGGAAGAGACTATGCAAGTTGGATCGGAAGAGTCGAATCGGGGGACTGAAACGGAATTGAATTCGGGACGCCAAGGCGAAGACGAGGATGTTGAATGAGAGGGTGGGATATGAGGGGATGAGTTGAATTTGCAACGAGGACGATTCAATGGGAGAGCGAATTGAATTTAGACACCGTCTCGGTCGGGGATAAGTTGAATTTGAGAGAAGATGAATTAGTCAGTCGAAATGAACGTAACGAACGAACTAATAATTTAGACATTCCATTGTCGGGAATAGATTAAGGTGGAGATTATCTCATGAGTTAACTATACCTATACTTGACATGACTGAAAGCACACGTTATGGTGTTCTTATCACGCTGCCTTACACACACCCCTGCTACACTGTTGCTGGTTTTTCCATACCTGTTTCGAACTTATTCTCACCAAGAAATCGTCTGCTAAGTTGGGTGTAGAAAATATCTCCCTTGAAACTTTAAGATGAGTTTATGGATCAATGAAATGATCCAAACAATCTTATAAAATTTCATATATATATCTAGTTCTTATGGTCAAAGGAAATGGTAAATTGAAATGGAGCGCAAAACGTTAAAATCGGTGAGTTAGGCAATGGGAAAACCATACTTGATGGAAGTTACGTTAGAGCATGCGCTTAAGCTACAAACAAATTCCTTGAAAATCTCATTAAAATCGAATGAAACTTTAGATATAAAGAAAATATATTCGCGCATGCGTAGCAGTCACTTATGTGATAGAATCATGTTGAAATTGATATGGGAATATTAAATCGTCTTTTGTTGAATACCTGCCAGTTTGAGCGAGTTCGAGCGAATAGGACTCGAGAAAATGATGCTTAATGGACTTCAAATTTGAACACGCGCAGAGTGAAGTATATTGGTTGTTGTAGATAAGTTGGTTGGAAATTTCGGACGAATAGGCAAACGATTAATTTTGAAATGAGTTAAAACGCAGTTCCTATTCCTTATTTATTTCGAGTGTCTCAGCTGGTAATATAATCAATTATTTATCAGGTTAATCCAGAAAATAAGGACACGATAATGACATTCAGTTCAGACATAGGGACATTAAAATCAGAGAAAAATGAAGAAAGCGGACACAAATTTTCAAATTAAACGTGGTTAAAAAAGTCTAATGACTGTAAATAACTTCGAGTTCGTAGATGTTAGAAACAAACCATGAAAAATATTTGTCAACATAAATAAAATACTATAAAAACCTGGTAAGACAATACCTAAGCGGTGACAACATTATTACTATTAGTATTATTATCATTATCGCCAGAAAAAAATCATCGCACAAGATTGTCCTTTGCTGCTGTCGTATTTTTCTCATGCTTGGGTTGTCCCCCACCCCCTGGATCAATCCCACTAGGCGTCCCTCTTGTTAACGAAACCTTGTATATGATACGTATCTTCAGAGGAACGACCTAAAAACCGCTAAATCGATCCCACAGAACGGGACTGAGATTTAGATAGAATCTTTAAAACAGGAAGAGTATTGGATCAAACTGAAGGTTCTACAAAAGGCTAAATGTTTTGGGTCTGCAGTTCCTGCCGAACGGTATTCACTCCTGGTTCACAGATTATTATCTATCGCTGGAGTTATCCTCTTTGACTTACTGGCGAACGAGCGCCAAGGAATTCATTAAAAGAAAGGCGATGACAACATGAAAATGGTGAAGCAGAAAGAGTGATAAATGACACCCCAGAAGAGAGCTCCACGAACTCCACAAGCACAGACTCGTCATCTGATCAACAACGTGAGGATATGGACGAAAAGAAATAATGACAACGTGAATTTCTCAGTAGACATGATGGATATGCCCGCTCATTCCTAAAGAAGATTGGTAAGAAATCCGAAGAACCGTGTTTATATTGCCAAGAGGAAGACGATACTGACCATATTTTTTAAATGCCAAAAATGGGAAGTGGGAAGTACTGTAGACCTACACGCGGACCCTTAATGATAACGAAAAACGCTGCAAATTATTACACAAAGGTTTATCATTATGTATTAGACAGCCCTTCTACGTAGATCTCTGGTCCATAATTATCAAACGCCGCTTATAGTAGGTATATTCCGAGTATCGGAACTCGGAGCTTCGGAACTCACAAATGGGTTCAATCCATTACAGCCGCGGAATCTCACAATTTTACGCTTTTTAATATAGTTGATAAACATAACAATTTATTACCAAGTCATCTTTCCAACACATAAAAGTGTTACCTATACTGTATATTGATATAATTTAATTTGTACAAATTTCAAAAAATGTGCTGACAAAATCACTGAAAATGGCTAAGAATCGTTAAATTGATATTTCTTAGCATACAAAATCTCTTTTTGAATAGAAGAGTATCATTTAGAATACTTTTTTTCTCCATAAAATTAATAGCTAACATTTTCTTTTCACTCATAAATCTAGAATTTCCATACAACTTGAAATATACAAAAAAAGACACTTTTTCACCGATTTTTGGCTCATAGCACCCATGGGTGTGGAGCGATCGAGCTGGCGAGAAGTTAGGACCAACTAGACCCCAAGTGGAGTCTATGTGCGAAAGAACAGATTTTTTAAGTCAATTCTAAGGCCTTTTATGGCCCGGACGGCGGACAGCGAACGGCGGACGGCGGACGGCGAACGGCGGACGGCGAACGGCGGACGGCGAACGGCGGACGGCGGACGGACATTTCAAATTTTGATTCTACGCACCTTGAAACGTAAAGTGACAAAGTTTGAGGGGGGGGGGGGGGGGGGGTTATAAAATTTTTTTGCTATACGATCACATAGGCTTATTATTGGAAATAATAAAGTGGAGACAAGTGGAGTCTATGTGCTAGGCCTTTTATGGCCCGGACGGCGGACGGCGAATGGCGGATGGCGGACGGCGAACGGCGGACGGACATTTCAAATTTGGATTCTACGCACCTTGAAACGTAAAGTGACAAAGTTTGAGGGGAGGTTATAAAAATTTTTTGCTATACGATCACATAGGCTTATTATTGGAAATAATAAACCAAAAGGAAGAAAATTAGGTGTTTGTATATATATATAATTGTATGTGTTTTATGTGTTTGTGTGTGTTATGAAGGATGGGGGATGCTCCAAGAAGAAATCACAAAGCAGTTACGAGAGAAATCGGGAGGGGGGGAGGTTAGACGGTACTGTCCGTCATCTCCTGTGTAGCCTGCAGGAACTAATAAAGAGCTTCCCTCCCTACCCTCCAATTATTTTCTTGAAGCCTCTACGAATTATAAAGTCATTGTCAACCGTCGGTTGTGAGGAAGCAAAATAGTCTGGTTTTTTTGTCTGGTTAGAGGAAATTAAGGGGGTCATGAAGTCTATACCATTTTATACGTTGATACAATTTTCCAGACGCAATTTTTGCCTATTGGTCAGTTTAGGAGCGACGGTGGTTTTCTTACATACCAGGAGCTCCCGATCAACTGAACCGGAAATAATAACCGTCGTAAGGCGGTTGCCGTCCCCGAGGAACGAGCCGTATCGTGATCTATAGCTCAACAAACCTCCTCAGCTGAGGACCCTCTCAATTAACACTGGCACCGCCTTCCCTTCAACTCCCTTATTATTTATTTTCCATCCCCACCACCTACCCCATCGTTCACCCGTCCTCCCTTACACGGGATTCTTGAAGCCTCCTTTCTCGAGGGGACTCAACACTTGACCTCCTTAAAAGTTTTCCCTTGACGCGTCCTCGGACGCTAAGGAAGCTCCCGTTCGTATAAATCTCTTCGCAACCCCCCACCCTCTCATCGCTCCTATTCACACCGGCTCATAAACGACTTTTCTTCCTTCCCGTAAATGAGCCAACCCTTCTCCCTTTTTCTCCTTAAGAAGTTGGAAGATTCGTTTACATAAATTTTGGACAAGGAGAAACGACTCTTATCAAGATAATTAAAAAGAAACATGAAGTGGATTAACAACGCTTCTTGGCACGAGATTATCTCATTCGACTCTTTTAAATCCTCATAAGAGCTAATATTGAGTTGAATAGAGTTATACAAATTAATTGTGCTCTGAGAACCTATAAAGTCACCATACCATAAAACCAACACATCAAATGGCGGCTTCTCAGAGGAATCTTTGTGAAAAAAAAGAGGAAATAATTGATTTTTATTCCTCATTCTACAAAAATGGCTATCAAAAAGTAACCTCAAAATTATATATTATGGATACTTGTAATGAATTTTTGGCTTGGTGCATATTCCAAAGCAATTGACTTTCTCATCGTTGTCTACAACTTATTTGGCATAATCACTCGGTCGCACTTTCGCATCCGAATCAATGTTTTATTTGACGAATTTGGTATTCTACCACCTCAAATAGTTTTTTTCTGAATACGTGCCTCAAGATTAAGAAATATCAACCCCATCATAGTTCATCGCATTACACGAGCAATTTGTGAGAACAACCAATTTAGTTCCTTCACCTTTCACCGACTTTCTCAACTGGACAATTTCCATGGCTGCCTGAACTTAAACTGTAAGCCTGACTAGCGACTGTGATAAAGGTCACATCAGTCAATGAATATCTACAAAACGAGAGTAGGTGCATACCACTTTATGGTTGCAAACTTATGATCGGCACATTGACTTCTTGAAATCAACCTGTAATATTCTATTAACTCTTACTAAATAATGCCTGATCGACTATTTTAATATTATATAATATAAGTATTATTCATCAATCATAATTCTATTTGTTTTCTAATTTAATGTCAGTTTATTAATTTTGAGTTCCAACTTGGTACTTATTATTTAAAAAAAGTTCCAGTCAAGCAGCATGATCGAATAAGCGAATGTTCGTAAATTATGTATTGTATAATGTTAATTTGTTTTGAAATTTGAGCTTTTTGATTGCAAGGAAATTGTTAACTACCTATTCAAATATAGGTTTTGAACTTTTAGCTTTTTTGCAGTTTTATAGATTTTTTAGCAAATTTTAATGAATTTTAAGTACATTTTTCAGCATAATTTTGTAGGTAAATAAATTTTTGAATGTTCTATTTTATAGTTATTAAACTTTATTTTAGCAATTTTCTACCAAAAAATATACATTTGATGATTTTCAGACATTTTTAGCCTTTTTTAGTGATTTTTTTAGTACGTTATTGTAGTTTTACCAATAATTTAATGTACTCAAAAAGTGCGAACTCATCCTTTGATTTGGGAAGCTTGATTTTTTGGCGCAAGAACAAAATTTTTATCAAACTCCCAAGGAGAGTTATCGTTTGGAGTGACATATTATATCATCATATATATATATATATATATATATATATATATATATATATATATATATATTTATATATATATATATATATATATATATATATATATATTTACCTGAATCGTTTGGCTCTACTGGAGCTTGCATATATAATAAACAAATAATAATAAATACCGAAATTAACACCACAAAACTATTGACATGGATATGTCTTTGCTCTGGGGGCTCAACCAAACATTTCCGTCACGCAAAATTTGTGTCACAATTTCAGTGTTTTTTACGTAGAACCCAGCCGTTGCTAGGGGAATGAAACTTCCGCAGTTTTCATCGCACAGAAATCCTTCGCCACTCGTTGGAAAGCGCTTGATTTATGTGATAAATGTTCACATCTCAAGCTACCAATTTCCCTCTCCTTACGTACCTGGCTACATTCCTAAACTGAGTTGATTGGACTATAAACAATTTTAATAAGCCGGTTACAATATTCTTAACGTAAAGCAATAGCATCATTTACTCCACTCCATAGGAAACATTTTCATCCTCTTGACAACAGTCGACTGCTTACAACAACTCATTGTAGTGGCTTCTCTCCACAGTTATTTTCAACATTTCTATAAGTAAACCGTTGTTTTGTTGGAATTAGTCGGGATGTGGCCCAGGGATTTGTTTAAAGTTAAAGGATTTGTTTACAACTCTCGAGGACAACCGTTATGAAATCCCCAATCAAAGACATATCCATGTAACATGGTATCTGCTTGTAAAGCAGATAGTGGAACTCGTCTACGAGTTGTTTAGACATTTTTTAATAGTTTTATAATATTTGATTTTTCTGCTTTTTTTGCCGTTACCTTGGGATTGCAATCAATTTTCAAATGTAGGTAATCTTTATTTTACTTACCTTTTTATTTATTTATTTTTTTTGCCATTCCTTTGGTATTGTTAATAGAAAGGGATAGTAAGCAATTTTCAAATTTTCTACCCCCACCCAAACTATGGACTGTAGGTCTCGATGGTATGGGGACTATATCCTATCGCATCTATACATCCCACACCGAGGAGCGAGAAAACCCACACCTAACGAGCGAAGCGAGCAACATCCCCTACACATTTCAAATCACCCATAGTGATGTACCGTTTCCAATCCTACATGTACCACTCAACAGTAAAGACCATCACATCTATACGGCCATACCGAATGAGCGAAGCGAGTAAGAAAACTAGGCTAGTACGTTATATATTCCAATCAGTGTCGTTAGAAAATCGGAGAGAAGAAACAAAACCGGAAGTTAGTGAAGAACGTTGTTTAATTCCACGAAAATAAAGAGTTACAATATTGAATCGATTTCGACGGTTATTCCATCATCAGTAATACACATTAACTCTAACATAAATACTGATGATGGTCTAATAATCGAAATCGATCTAACATTGTAACTCTTTATTTTGTTGGAATTATACATCTTTCTTCTTCAACTTTCGTTTTTTATTAAAATGGGTTTCCACTACTTGGTCGCGAGTGATTTATTTACTTGTTTAATTACTAATTTACCTAATGACTTATTTGTATGCTTTTGTAGAAGCAGTATTTATAAGCAATGAACAAATTATTATCCATCAATACTGCCTACCCAATTCGGCCTACACTTTTTGAGATGCTTGACTCGCAGGTAGTTCCGTCAATATCCAACAGTGAGCGGGAGACGTGTGTTGTACGACCGTATACGTGACCGATTTCTTGCGATACGGAGGAGCTTGCTGTTATGAAAACAGTCAACATTTTGTTGCGAGTTTCTCCCGCCCTACGGAGAACGGAAGGAGGTACTCGAAGAAGGAAAATCGGATTCCGATAGCCTATACCCCCATCCCCCTTCACTTCTTCACTTCTCCAGGGCTAACAGACTATTCCGACCCGCGTTATCTCGTCTCGTCCTCGCATTTATCTCTTCAACCCCTCGTCATGTCTGCTCAGAGGAGCCTTTCCCCCCGTATCTCATCCAGAATCCTCCAGCATCCCCAGTTTCCTCACCGTGAGATGGGCAGAGCTCGACCTTATTGATTCACTATTCGTTACCTTTTTACCACCCCGTCTCCGCCTCCGCAAGAAAAAAACGCCGAATAGATCTCCACAAAGAGCCACCTTTTCGCCTCATTCTTTCCAGTCTTGGAAGCTCCACGTCGCTTCTTCTCTTCGGAGTGAACAATGATGAAAGTCCTTTGTCGCCGGGTAAAAGTGGGACATCAATCCTCTCGTCTGGACATTGTTCGTCCCACAGAGCGGCCCTTGTGTCCTCTAATGTTTCCCAATCAATTTTCCCTTGACATCCGTATTTGTGTGGCGAGTAAGTGGTGTCTAACAACCCTACACCTCAAGTGAGTATACTTGGCGATTGAATGCTTTTCAACATGCACAACGAATTATGAGAACCTGCTTCAATATCGAGTGACACATCTCACAAACATTGTCGACACAGGCATCTATTTACAACGAATTCATTATCCATATTTAGAGCTATTTTCCCGTAAAAAACACAGACACTACCACCAAAACACACACACCATCACACCACCGACATCACCACTGTCATTTTCCACTCCACCGAAAATGATATTCCTTTGAAGTTTTTTTCTCGAGAAAACCACATTTTTTAATACATAAAATCCGATATTTCTCCCCTTCAAATAAACTTTTCCCTACTTTTGACCAAAATTTCGGAATGAGCGAAAAATTTACTTATAGAACTGACGATTATTATATTTTAACACCATTCACAATCATTTATTAAAACAAACATTACTTAACTTGATTGGAAATTGGGAATTTAAAAAAAAAAAAAGTTTAAAAGTACTCCCTCCTTCATATTATTTTTTATTATTTTTTGAGACTATCAGCTTTCACAAAAACTGCATCATTTAATACTCTTCTAATGGTACAGTCAAATTTACTTTTTCATTGATAAATAACGGAAAAAATTATGATTTAATATTGACCGTAGTGGTCTTTTCAATGAAATTAGAGTTTTCTTGAAAAATTACTTTCTATGAACCTAGAAGTTTGGGGTAGGTTTAAAATTTTACACTTTAACTCACTAATCTGCAGTTTATTTGTTATGCTTAACTGTATGGATTTTTAAGGGTAAAGCTAGTTGAAATGTAAAACTCAGTTATAGGTGAGTTTGAAGAAACTGCAAGTGTTATCATTCGATTAAGCGCTAAAAACTACATGGAAACTGATCACAAACTTGTAGGTTCATAAAGTATCATAAAAAAAAATAAAATAATAATAAAAAAAATTCAGTGCAAAAAAATGTCAATATTAAAACATAGTAATATTATTATTATTATTATTTCCAATTTAGCAACGTAAAAGAACCATTGATCAATTCTCTGTGAAGAGTATTAAATGAAGCTGTTGTTGTACGGTCTGTAAGTTGATTTACGTTGAATTAACGACTAAATTAATTATAAATGAGTCTGAATGGTATTATATAAATTAAAAAAATCATTTTTTAATTCTAAACATTTTACGTTGATTCCGAAAATGCGGTTGAAAAGTTGATATGAAGGAGAGAAATATAGATTTTTATGTCAAAGAATGTGCATGGATATGTAAGTCTGGGCAGTGTGAGCCGCTTAATCCACTCTTGTTAACTGCCAAAAATAACTAGACATTTTCTACCCAGCTCTGAACTATTCGACGAATATTCTAACGTTTTTAATCTAGCATTCCCGCAATGGTCCTATGGAAGCAATGAGGGTAAAATGTTAGCATCACTACCTCATGATAAAAGAGGCTTTATTATATCTGCACTTTTTTTTTGGTTATGCATAGTAGCACCCTTTAGTTTCTACACGCTCAAAATCGAATGTCAAAAACAAAAATTATTTGATGAACTTCCGATTCACGAGAACACATGTTATTAATTTTTATAGATCTGTACACGTATTTAACATAACTCAATCAAAGCGTTTTATACACGTATTTTTGTAATAGCTACTTTTTGAAGTACTAGAAAGATCTATCAGAAAATCTGCTATAAACATTGTACTGCTAAAAACTTGAATGCTCTAATTTTTCTCTTTCTCACCACTGAATGTTCAGAATTTGCTGAGGCATTTGGTATCATCACTGCCTACCATAAACCAATAGGTGATCTATTGTGGATGGTGTTGGTTACTCATGAAGGCTTGAATCCGAAGTTGCTTGTAACGGATAATATTGATAATTTTTGAGAGAAGTAGATATTTGAGATCCGAGAATGAAAGGCATAAGTCATGATTACCAAAAAATATTGACCAATAACGATCCCGTTGTGAGCCACATATTGAGCGCATTGTCTTTTAAGTAGATTACTGTTTCTCAAATAAAATGAGAAAATTGTATCAGCTTCGAAGGGTAAATATCGTACAAGTTGTGTTAAAAGCTCACTCAGCTGAATTAGGTGGTTTGACAAGTGAAAACCATATTTTACCTGTCTCACTGAGGCTCCATTCCAAATTCCAGCTTCATAGGATAGGTGCGTAGTAATTAGCGTTAAGAGCTCACTCAGCTAGTTGGGATGGTTCGGCAAGTTAACATCATATCCTAGCTGTCTTACAGAGGTTTCGTTCTAAATTTCAGCTTCTTAGGACAAATAGCATAGAAATTGGATTATTTGAATCTCGAAATCAACTCACGCTGCTGAATATGAATGACGATTTTAGCAACCAATTTATTTTAAATGACTAGCTCAAGGCTTTGCGACCAATCCCGTCCAATCCAGTCCAGCCGTTCTCGATTTAAAGCGCTTTTTCGAGGATACACATTCATACATACATACATATATATGTCGCAGTCATTTTGTCAAATCTGTCATTTTACTAAATGCCTCGGCAAACTGTTAAATATTTGTTTTGTTGGAAGAAAACACACATTTGACAGATTGCTTAGGCATTTAGTAAAATGGCTAGGCAATTAGTAAAATGACTAGGCGTTTAACTAAATGACGGACAGGGGTCCGGCAAATTGTCAAACCATGTTCTTGTGGTTAATGTGATTATAATACACAATATACAATATTGTAATACAATATTATTAATACAAAATTTGACGGAGATCGTCAAGAAGTCAGAGTCAGGGTCCATTTACTTATTTTAACATGGAGAACTTCCGTGGCAGCGAGATGAGCACTTGATTGAAAAAACAGACGGACAGGAAAAAGCACTGCAAAATGTATTTTAAAAAAACCGTTGCTTTGAGCCTACGGCTACAATTATTCTGAAACATGGAAAATAAATTAAAGTCCTATTAAGCACTAGATATTCACGACCTCACTCGTTTTACAATTTGCCGGACCCCTGCCCGTCATTTAGTTAATATATACCTAACCTAGTCATTTTACTAATTGTCTAGTCATTTTACTAAATGCCTAGGCAATCTGTCAAATATGTGTTCTCTTCCAACAAAAACGAATATTTGACAGTTTACCTAGGCATTTAGTAAAATGACGGATTTGACTAAATGACTGCGACATATTCAAATATAAACGGACAATGTGGACAAAATTGTTATAAAAAAAAGATAATGCGCTAAAACAATTGGTTATCTGAATAATTATCCCCTTTTGATAATAATTTAGGGCTGTTTAAGTTTCTCAGAAGGAAGTTAAGATTTAATGTGATGAGGATTTATCAACGAGAAACAGTATTATCCAGTTTAGAATTTTGCGTGGCTACCTGGCTTCTAGGCTGAGGATGTGACTGCGAAGCTCTCTCAACCTATAAGGAAAAGTTACATGGGATCCACATTCTAATTTTCAGAGGCCTGGTAGTTTCCTGTAATACAATAAAACGTAATTCAAGCCCTAACGGATTATTTACTTTACCAGTTTGAATATTTTAGAGACTTCACCAGTTCCCTGGAAACTGATCACAGAAGGCATAAAATGCAATATGTAAAGGAGCTCTTTCTTTCCAACAGTGTTGGCGAAACCTTAATACTCGCAAATAATCTATTTTTTGGAAGGTTTCGAGGTCCTCAAGGCTAAGATTGGTATTGTCACCAATTACATACTTGGATTGGTCAATCATCTTTATCAATTGGTAGATACTTCGATGTATCTATAGAGAGCTTGTTTTTTTGGGGACAAGGGCTACCCGCTGTTTCAAGTTTATATGTTCAGATTCCAATACCCCTGTATCCATTAACATCTGACTTAACACCAACCGTTTTTGCAGATAGATTTTAAATCCAGCTGGCAACGAGGAGAAAGTTAAAGTTTCCCTTTCCCAAAGCCGAATCCACTCCGTTTGCTATGGGAGTTGATGAATATTCAAGTACTTGAGTCGGCGTTCGTACACACATGTTCGACCGGTCAGGGTAAACAAAGTCGGCCTCCAGCTGTTCATCAACAATCCTTTTCCATTCTGGTATCGACGCAGCGCTTTGTTTGTTTGCCTTCCATTTATTGGCCTTTTAAATTATAATAAGTCCCGAAGTACGAGCCATCAATCTGCAAGTTTAATGTTGCTCATCAAGTTCAGCCGGTCTGGACAAAACGGACGCCCTACTTCACCCCAAACAGCTATACGCTGTTAATAACGTCGGAATGTGATGTCAATTCTTATTTCTCTCAGAAGCAAAAATGAATCTCGTCAATTATTGGATATGAGCACTTGATGTAGGCCATCACAGAAAAAATAATCAGAACACAATACCTACACTGTTAGCGATTTTTTATAGAAAATATTCAATATAAAACTATTGAAACGAGTCCGACAATTTTAGAATGAAGCATTCTAAAACAAATCCTGGAGTTTAATGCTTATATATATATATATATATATATATATATATATATATATATATATATATATATATATATATATATATATATATATATATATATATATATATATATATATATGAGAATCTATGAGAATCGGCCAACTCGCCCCCCTGGACCTCCCTAATCTATACTCGGCGCTTCGCGCCTCGCCGGATCTTTTCTCTTTTCTACTGCGTAGAAAACGAGGATAATTTGCTATGCAATTCTTAGCCTGAAAACAATTTTATATAAAAAAAATGTTCAAGCCTGGCTGGGATTCGAACCCACGATGCGAAAAAAATTGATATAAAAAAATTTGGATATAAAAAAATTTTCAAGCCTGGCTGGGATTTGAACCCACGAACTCGCGCTTCTCGTCACGGACGATAGCAACGGTTGTATGTGAAAATCATGTCAAAAAAAGTTTGGGACATTTTAAAAAAATTATTGGGGGTCGGCCTAAGAATTGCATAGCAATTAATATATATTTTGTGAATTAGCTTTTAGATGGTCCCCCTATAAAACACTTTACCTTCGGATGTGCCTTTGCAATGCCTTAGCAATGGTGAATTTCATATAACGGCCTTTACCTAAGAGGCATATTTTCCATAATTTTCATTTCATAAATACCTCCTTGTTGAAGTTTTGTTTCTTTTAACATGTATCATGTTTTAGCCCTGGGGTCCTAGCGAATTTTTGCGAGTCAATCTTTTTCCGCGCACGAAATTAATTACAGTGATTTCCGCCTACAACCGAGTCGTTGCTAGGGAAATGGTACTTCGTCGTTTTTCATCCCACAAAATTCGTTGACCATTCGTTCGAAAGCTCTCGATTTATCCAACAATATTATGTTAGCTACGGCGAAGTGCGTGTCCAACAAACTGAGTTATGAGCATGGTTATATAAATAATTGTTTACACACAGGTGATCATTCTCAATAATTGATATTGTGAACATGATTGCAACCGCTTGTTAATTTCTGATGTTTTCATAGAATTTCGAATCAATATCGAGGAGAAAACATGATACATGGTTGAAATTTTTGGTTCTAGAACAGAAATAAGTTTAAATTGTCTTTAAGTATTATTTTTTGGATTTCGTCATTAATCTGTTTTAATATTCTTAAAGGTACGGTTATGAAATCAGAAGAAGTCGGTGATACGACGTGGACACCCACCTCCTAAATCGTAGCAGTCGCAAACTTTTGGAAAAACGGCTGTTGTTTGCAGCCAAACAGGAATAATAATAGGAAAAATTCAAGTAAGGACAATAAATAACGCTAATTTCAGGCAACAAAATCAGAAGTTGAAATTTTTACGTTTGGAGGAATTTATGGTGGAGTAAGATATGGAAAGTGGACAGTTTAGGCTTCTCCTATCACCCAGATATTCATCCGTTAATTTCGAGTTCTTATTCCAGCCTTAGCCTTTACATGACCCAGTTGATTTCCGCGACCATTTCACAGATGTGGTTGTTTGTAGGTAAACGTGATATCCGCATCGGAAACCGTAATCAGTCAATCATTGCTGCCTCCTTTCCACTCTTGGCAAAGAACCGCTTTCCCTCCAGGTTGTACGTGACTCGACTTGTTTTTAAGATTTTAAACTCCGGGCTATTCTTCCTTCCGCGACTTACGTGGTCCGCATCCGGATCTTCAAGAGGCACTGCCGTAGTAGGTACGGGTTCTCGGAAGAATCCCATCGTTTCAAACAAGGGTAATTTCAGCGCTGTAGTGGTCTTGACACATAGATATTATTACACGCATGATAATCCGATCGCTATGGAAATGTATATACCTCGCATAAATTCAAGAAACTTGTTCCATCGTGGATAATGAAGAATGGGTCTCGTAAAGTGAGTCGTTACATAAATAGTACTACTAGAACCTCACTTACTGGATGCATAGTAATAAATGGATGACTCCCTTACAACACTGGCGTAGCATACCATCAGGTATCATAGAATATCTAGAGAGACGGTAGTCTCGCATTGCTATACCTTCATAAAATCGATTAGTCGTTTTTGTAATGACGAGACGCTCCGAGATAAGTAACATAGTAGAACTTCGTTCCGAAACTGGCCCCCTCCCGACCACACCCTGACGAATCAAACTTAATTTTTCAGTACGATGTATGAAAAATCGCATAAAGTTTTTCTTTCTTGGTAACCGGTTTTACTTATCTTTCTCTTAAATGTTGATTTTCGTCATTAGGCTGGTAGGTATCCCATTAAAAACTTAATTAAGAATCAGGGACAAAGTAGAGTAGTCGATGAATGGATACGTTCTCATTCGATTTCAAAATCCTTCATCGTTTTCATTTGTTCAAGCCGTCTGACAGATGAGTGCTGAGAGGGAGCTGGAGCACGTGGTAGATTTCCTCATCTCCGAATCTTACAACTGTGGGCTCTTGTGTATCCTCTAAAATACCATTGTGATTGTCCAGCTCTAGGAGAACTCCCTGTGTAAGTTAGCTATTGAAAGCGGGGCTTTACGACCGTATATAGGATTTAAGACTGTGGAGCCAACAGCGGGGGAAAAGCGGATCAAACCCCTTAACAAACTACGAGAAGCCGGTCGTAAAACTCTATGGAAAATAGAGTACAAACTGACTTTATGATGCTATTTGGATTCGGGTAAAGGGTTGTCCTACCCCCAAGAAGTGACGTTAGGACGGTTTCTTCTGGGGAAAGATCGCCCTTGAACGTGAGCAATGTAGGTCAACCCTTTATGAGCTTGGAAGGATCGTCAAGCTCGGGAAACGAAGGTGCTGAATGAGCAGAACCCGACCAAGAGCGTGTGAGCCTGCAGTAAATGGCGACCGCTAGTACGTCTGATTGCTAGGAGTAATTACTACGTCAGGGCCATTTCCCTTATATCCTGTCCTTGTCCTTGAGCTACGAAACCGAACTCGGGAAGGTTCGGTCAAGTTAATGTTGAGTCAATTTCCATGTAGAGACAGCCGTAGTAGTTTCAAATTACAAGTGAAATAAACATAATGTAAAATATATTTTACTTTTTATCAAAAGGTATTGTTGAGACACAGCACTATTCGGCTTTGGTACGCATGAATAAAAACCTATGATTTTTATCCAAAGAGCTACCGATAGTGTCATTGGCACACACCTCATTTTTTATGTGTAATTTCACAGCGTATTAAATTTCATTATGCTATTGTACTTAGACAACAAAGGAATTGAACTTTGGATATTCTGGAATTGGATGCTTCCTCTGTTTGCCGTTTAAGAGCCAATGGCCCGGACTCACCCACCATGATGGCTCCCAAGGCAACCTAACCATATATGGTCAAGCAGTCCTTGCGCAGACATAATAACTTCCATGTTAATTGTACTGAATATTTGTTGAGAATCGCACAATCGCAAAACAACAAGAACGCCATAATTTTTTATTAGCGAGATTTCGTAAAGAAATAAGCTATTAAAATGGCATTCAATTTCTAGAATGTTTCCATTATACATTGAAATCCATGTAGAAGAATTGAAAAACTTTTGAAAAATGTTTCGTTCCGGACCATCACCGAAAAATCCAGCATTTTACAAATACTGAGAAAAAATACAATATTTTGTAAATATGCTAAAATAATCACTAATAATGGCCAAAACCAGCAAATGAATTCGTGGAATTTCTACTTTTTTTTGTATAGCAGTAGGTACTAAGAATTATTCACCAACTCTTAAATAGAACACTCAGAAATTTTTCGCACAAAATTGCGCTACAAATGTATATTAATTTCATTAAGAAATGCTAAGAGACTGTTCAATAGTCTATAAATTGAAAATAAAAGTATTTAGAAAACAACTTTTTTCTTTCAAATATGATGGTTTTTATTCTATTTGAGTGATCGAGGCTGAAGGAAGTCTTGGTCGATTACTATTATTATTGAACTTAATAAACTAACATTTTTTGCAAACATAGAGTAGAAAAAATGCGAACTAAGTAGTTTATATATAACACTTTCGTAAGTTGAAATTTCTCATTTTTGATTTAAATATTGAGTCCTGCGCATTTGAAAAACCCCGGCTGTCAGTTAAAAACCACCCAATCATTCGATACCCACCATATCGCACCTTTTTGGAAAGCTCTGAAATAAAGTATAAAATAGGAAAAATCGCCATTAGATAATAGATTATTTTTGTGAAGAACTGGCTGATTTAATTATACGAGGAATAATGCCATTAGTTGAATAAAACAAGTTTTTCTCTCACATGTCCATGTTTTTTAATCATGAATGACGTTTAATTATTAAGGACAGTTTTTTTCATAATATACAGTGAGAAAATATTGCCAATATCATATTATAACATAAATATGGGGAAAGAGTATTATGCCTTGGAAGGAGACGAGAGTTTTGAATAAGGAACAGGGTGAAGGTTCGCACAAGGAATTTGGTTATTTAATAACGGCCGATCTCGCACAAGTCAGTTTAAGCCTAAAAGGGCCTTTTGCGTATATTGCCCGTACATCCTTTACAGCTCAAGGTTTTCCAGGACATAGTGACAGAATATCAATGTCCCCAGAAGCGAATATTATTACACCACATTTTGGCGACATGTATGTGCTGATACCACATGGACACCGTGTGTTGGAAAGGTGGCATTTTTCGGTTCAATATGAAGCGCCTAAGGGACTCAAACCTTCATCCGCATCTCCGGCGCATGTTAATTCAGTTCCTTGTAGATGTATAATGACGTAATCACTATCTACAGCGAACCCGCATTGCGGACACAATCTTGTATATCATAAGGAGGGATGAAGCCCAATGTAAAGCAGGATGTTGATAGTGAAGGATTGTCGACGAAAAGCTTCTTACAACCCAGAGAAGAGTAATTCGAGATTTTGACTCTCCGCAGCTTAGACAGTTTTCTTCACCTCTAATTTATTCTGTTTCATCCTCCGTCTCTCGTACCTCCAGCGGGAATTTCTTGCCAAAGCTCTTTCTCTCATTTCTCTTGCTACTTTTTGTTTCTGACTTCTTTCCCCTACAAAACCGGCCCGGCCCGCCCAGCTGCTAAAAAGCCACCCCTATCATAGTGACGATCGTGTTTGCTCAGCTTTCCCGCCCGCTTCTTTTGATTTTCATTGTACCCGTTCCCGAGTTTCTGTTTTTTATTCCGCGTTTTTTGTGCCCTTTTTACTGTTCTTGTTTACACTGAATCAACGAACTCAAACGCTTTTCATAGCTCGTAGTCATCAAAGGGACGGGTTTTCAGTTCCGCTTTTAGTTCCTGGGTTGTATGTGATAAGGGCTGACGAACGGACATGTTGACTGATGATACTCGAAAACAGTTATTTATAAATTGCCATTCAATCTCTTTTCCACAGTATATCGATCATATTGTGTGTATGAATACAGTGGCTTTTTTTTTTTAACGTGGGGCGCGCTTTTATCCGGACCTAACTGCCACAAAAATGCCACGAAAACTTCATGGACGTCAGTAACCAGGCAAGTGAGTAACCTCACTTCTCACCAGGTTTGTCTGTAGTTATGACACGTCGCGTGATATCCTGAGATTATTCTCATCAGAATATTCATTCAATTGTGTTTAGAAAAATAACTTAGTGGCTCAAAAGCGATACGGTTCTTAAAAGACACACTAAATTCTCAAAACCTTCAAATAGTTACCAAAATCCAGAGAATAAGCGAATAGATAAACCAAATTACCGTCACCAGAGTAAAAGCCTGCTATGTTCTTCAATCTTGAGCCGTTTAGATCTAGGTGGAATCAAAGAGGAGTAAGGTGGAAGGGGGTTTCCGGGATAAGCGGAGTGCCAGTTCATTTAAATGTTTTAAATTATAGTAAAGATGGTAAATAAGAACATAATTTTTACATTATTATTACAATGGGATTTTAGGAGCCATTATTCCTGAAGATGCTTTAAAATTTGAAAATTCAGAACAAATATGAAAATTAGTTCATTAGATTATGCTGCACAACTAGGAATCATCACTTGCCAGCAATTTTCATGACTCAAAAGGTGAACAGATAAATTGGGAATGCACTATAAATGAATGCTTCGAAACTTTCCGTTTCGAAATGGTTGTTCACTAATTCTATGTTGAAACTGAGGTTGGCCAGCAAGCTGAAACAGCAAGAGTTTTCTAGCTTCATTAGTTCATTCCCGAGCTTGGTTCGGAAGAAATGTGATAGACTGTAGAGAGTTATAGCTGTTTTCATGCATAGCTGGTGAAGAATAAAGTTTTTTTTCCCCTCTCTTCCCGCGTTCACCTCCCACTTCATATCGGGAAGGCCAATTGGCGAACCGCTCGTCACATGAATATTTCAACTTGTAATTTCGGGCTGGGCAACACAATGGAATTGCGTTCAGAAGCCCTGCGCGCTCTTGTTCGACGGTTTCCACCCGCGAGGATATGAAAGATTCATCAGATGCGTGATCCATTAAACTCGTAAGGACCGCAATTCCAATGTCGATACACATTTGATCACATACACCTCATATAGCCGCCGTCACCCTTCACCGGAGCAGGGAGTCCCAGCACGGCCAGTTGAAGACCTGGTCACACTATAAAGACACGCCAACGACACGACAATGGGACGGCAAATCGTTTCGGTGCAGTCTCGTTGTCCTTTCGTAAAGACCGTTCAGACTACAACAACACCTGCACAAAACCCCTGCAACAATATAATTTCGATTGATAAGTCAGTATTGTTTGGAACTCACAAGGAACTTACCTATTAGGACCAAACTACTAAGGTCAATCCCCACCCCCTCTCCACAAACGCCCCCATATTCCAGATTAAAAATATTCTTGATAGGTAACCTAAAAGAACGTTCAGACTAATCCCATTTCATTCGTCCGAACATCAGATCACCAGATCGTTCGGTGATGACTAAATTATTCTATTTAATCACCCCCTCCCCCCTCCTTTTTTTTCTAACCACAAACACCTCCCTATGGTTGACTAGAAAAAATTTTGATAGCCTGTGATTAAGGTTTACGTAATCTAAACAATTCGTCCAATCAGATCCCCAGTTTGTTCAGTGATGTCAACGATACCCCTTTCCAAACCCCTTCCCCCAAAACACCCGGGAATTGAAATTCAAACTTAGAAATTGAAAATTTCTAAGTAGGCTGTGGTTTTTAGTGTTATCCAAACACATTCTGTCAATCAGGTCCTCAGTTTATTCACTGATGTTCAAGAAACGACCCCCCCCCCCCCTCCATCAAAATAATCGTAATGGCTCAGATTTGAACATTTCAATTAGTTTGTGATTCAAGTAAGAGTATTCCAAACATATCAGGGTGGCCCCCAAATGGAAATTTTAAGTTTCCCTGACATTTCCCTGACCGAACTTCAGATTTGCCTGACAAAAAGTAGCAGTCCAGTATTTTTTTTCTCGTCATTTTAAAGTAGGTATAACGCGCCACCTTTAGGGCTTCTAAAACGAGAATCGTATAATTCAATAGAGGAAAAAACCAACCTACTCTAGCATATTGGTGGTAATAGTGAAGGTGAAGCATAGGAAAAAGATTCATCTTTTTTAAAACAAATCATGATGTATGAAGTTATTGTATTTGTGAAAGAATGTATTACCAATGTTTAAAAAGTCGCAGTTAGACATTGACTCCCAAGGAAGGAATGGTTTTGAGTAATTACATACTTAAGGTAACTAAAAACCTTAAAAACTTAGTAAAAACGCTGCAAATTATTTCACAAAGGTTTATTATTTTTTCAATTGAGTATGATCGTAGTTTTAGTTGGCTTGCGTACGTCATAAGGCCCGTCCAGACTCCTCGGCGTGTCCTATTTCGAGTTGCCACAATCTATACTTCTATAATTAAATACGCATGTTTATATTTCTCGATTTGAGCTCCTATCTATACAAATAGTTATTGCCTTAATAATATCATTATCTAAGTACGTACGAAAAGCCGAGAGGATATGTTATTGAATATGCGTAGGAAAAGCATTGGTATTAACACACAAATATGACCTAGAAAAAAACATATATTCATGCATCGAAGGAACGCCGTACCCACCTCATGGTGCCGCGGTGTATTATATGGGTATAACACGTAAAAGTAATAAATATCCATTCTCCTACACCTCTCTGCTACGCCCCTGGTCACCCCAGACACCACAAGTTGCCGCGGCGCCTCCTCTCACTCCACCCCCCACTCACCCCCCCTCACCACCCACCGTGACCCCCTGCCAAGCGTGCCAGGCGTGCGTGCGTGCGTAAGTCTAACACTCAAAGCCTTGAAAAAGACACTTTTTCGCCCGTTCTTGGCCCATAGCAATCATGCGAGTAAAGCGATCGGGATGGTTAAACGTTAGGACCAATGCTTTGCCTACGCATATTTAATAACAAATCCTCTCGACTTTTCGTACTTACTTAGATAATGATATTATTAAGGCAATGATTATTTGAATAGATAGGAGCTCAAATCGAGAAATATAAACATACGTATATAATTATAGAAGTATAGATTGTGGCAACTCGAAATAGGACACGCCGAGGAGTCTAGACAGGCCTTATGACGCACGCAAGCCAACTAAAACTACGATCATACTCAATTGAAAAAATAATAAACCTTTGTGAAATAATTTGCATCGTTTTATTTAATATTTTACGGTCTCTTAATTTGTAATCTAAAGCGATATGTTGAAGCTCAAATTTCATTAATTTAAAATGAAAAAAAAAAAAAAAAAAAAATATATATATATATATATATATATATATATATATATATATGACATGGATATTTTTTAGCTCTGAGGGGGAGACTGTGACAGGATTAAATAGCATATCTTTTCACAAAAATTCGCTAAATGCTGCGTGGCCCTAATGGCGATCACCAACAGGTTGCATGTAATAAGCTGATTTGCATGCATAACTCGCGCACACTCATTCTCCACATACAAACGACAATAAACTTCAGGGCGATGTTGGAAATATAATTGTTGATATTCCTGAGTAGAGCTCACATTTATATAGTAGATTCGTTGTAGAGTGGATTAGACCGAGGAGGTTTTATTGGCCTTCCCCGCCGCCGATCCGCATTCCAGGAGGAGCCGTCTCTATTTTTCCTCTCGCAATAAAACTTCAAAGTTTCATAGCGCCGCACTCATGCACAATGCGTCCAAGCTAACGTATAAAATGAACAGAGTACAACGTCTTCATGAGGTTTTTATTGCCCCCACCACCCACCACCACTGACAACATCCACCGTTTTATACATCCAACGTCACGGGACAACTATTATAAACAATGTTCTTTCACGGAAATGGAAAACTGCCTCCTGTCTTTCCCAAGCAGCGACATCCTGTCGCACCTGTCTTCTTCTACTTTAATAAACTTTACCGTGGTAGTTATTCTTTTAATTGCCCCGAAGTATAAAAGGACGTCAACCGTCATTACTGCGTAATTGCGTTTCCAGCGTCTCATATCTTACCCGTTTTCCCTTGAGCCGCCCTTCGACAATTTCAAAAGGATGATGATGCGACCCAGTTAGGGAAGATTATTACGTGAAAAAACAACTGTAAAGAAACAAGACGCAGAAATATGTATCATCTAAACTCCCCCTCAAACTGTTTGGTTCCTGTAACTACCTATTGACCCGAGTCTTGGCGTCAACACCACTAGTTCTCATGCCAAAAATCTGTAATATGTATGTTGGGTATCATACCAAAGGTTGGGTATCATCTGTAGTTTTGAAAACAATCGTCTACACGCAGAAACAACTATCTTCTTACCTTGCTAAACTGTTGGGTTCCATGTTCCAATAATACGACAAGAATGAGTTTAGCAGAAATAGCCAATATCATAATATTATTGAATTGGTTTTGACCTTTTCCACCTAAGGTGGTGACCTTTTTCCACATAGATTTAGACCTTTTCCTTATTAATTTAGACATTTCCCAGTTAACTTGTTCCTTGAAAAGGTCTAAATCTATGCAAAAAGAGTTTAAACATGGATGGAAAAAGTCTAAACCTAAGTGGAAAAGGTCTAAATTGATTATATAATAACTAAGACTAGCGTGAGTTGGCACCGTCCTCATTAACTCTCATACCACAAATAATCGGATATGTAATTGAAGTGTCATACTAAAGGTTAGCTGTCATCTATAATATTTTACAAGTCATCATCTTCACGGAGAAATAGCTATCTAGTCTCCTAGCTAAACTTTTATGTTCAAATAACTACTTATTACTAAAAGAGTTCTTGACGTAATTATTGATTCTCAGAAATGTGATATGTTGCACCTAGATATATTGGGTGTCGTACTGAAGATTGGATGTCATCTGTAACATTTCACAAGCATCATAAACACGCGTTAACAGCTATCTATTCTCTTCGCTAATCGGTTTGGTTCTAATAACGACTACAACAATGAGTTCTCGATTACAAAAAGTTCCATGGTACTTAATAAAAAAAGATAAAAATGAGGAAGCCTATAGAATATTTTATACTTAAACGCTACAAATTTTACGTTATATCTCTATCAAGGTTCAAAAAGAGTTACCGAGGATCTCAGGAAGCTCTGAATCGATTTCAAATATTCACGTCGTTCCATCCCTCTCGTTCCACTTCTTTTCCTGAATATCTATTATTCCATCTTCTTTCTTTCTTCCCGTGTAATAGCAAACAAGAGGAATTCAGCGGAGGTGGATGAAGGGGACGGAGAACGAGGTATGAGGGTGAGTGGTGAAGGCTTATTAATCGATTCTTCTTAGAGGCCGCACTCCACCCCATCCGGCCATAGACCATTCAGTCGTCCATTTAGCGACCGAATAAATATTCATTGGAGCGATCTCATCAGAATATCCTTGAACGCCTTTTTCCCGTGCCGTCTTCATCTCAATCTCAACGGAAGACTCGGGAGTCGTAAAACGTTTCCAAATCCAATGGGATTCTCCTCTCCGTCGAACCGCCAACCCTCCGTCACAATTTTACAACTGCCGCTCATTGATCCTTTCAAAGCAGAATATTTAGGGCGCCACACTTGATTCCTAAATGGTAATTTTTATAGACTTTTCGTAGAAAATGAAGCTGTTGCAATGGTTCCAAAAATATAATTTTTCTTCAATTTTCTTCATGGAAATTCGAAATTTTATATTATGTGCCATTCCAATTATGTGCCATTCCATCGTATTTTTGCTATTCAAAAACGATAACTCTTCTTAGGATTTCGCGTTGAACAGCGCTTTTCGACCACGTTAAAATGATAAAAATTCAAAAAACAAAATAATTTAAAAAATACTAAAAATGGCAAAAATAACAAGGTGAAACTATTTATTTATTTTTTAATTTTTCGTTTTTGGTGGATTAAATTAAAAGTTCTAGTCATGCAGTATTGCAATGTGGGCAAATTCCATAATTTCCGCTTTAAATATATTCATATTTATGCCATTTTCTTAAGATTTAGCGCTTTGAGTATCCAGTGAATGGGTTAAAAAAAAAATTGTTATGTAAATGTAAATAATAATCTGCAATTCAAACCAATTCCACCTAGGTTCATCGATTTTTTCAGTTTTATGGGCTTTTATGTACATTTTAATGAAATGTACCTAGTCACGTTTTCTGTATAAATGTTTGCCAAAATGTCTTACCTAATGCTCTAGTTCATAGTTGGTACACTTGTTGAGGGGAACATTCTGATAATAAATATATACGAATATTTAAAATTTAAACAGTAAATTTAAAGTAATATCCTGATAATAAATATATAATTAACATTTGAACAGTTGTCGGCCCTGTTTAGCCTTTTATTGAGCTCAAAATGTCAATTTCGAACTCATCCATTCCGTTGGATTGATTGGTTGATTTTTTTTTTGGTGAGAGGACGGTTTCTTTTATCTCAATTCTATGAAATGTTATAATTTGGAATGGCAAGCATATACTCGTAAAAATACACAGTAAAAATAATATATATATATATATATATATATATATATATATATATATATATGTGTGTGTGTGTGTGTGTGTGTGTGTGTGTGTGTGTGTGTGTGTGTGTGTGTGTGTGTGTGTGTGTGTGAGTGTGTGTGTGTGTGTGTGTGTGTGTGTGTGTGTGTGTGTTAAAAGCGAGGAATCCTTTCAGAATGCCTCATTGTTTCATTCTTGAGAATTTCGGAAAATTTTAATTTAAACATTTTCGGAGCCATTGCAATACCTTCAATTTTCTGGGAAACGTTCTATAAGCAAAATGATAATTATAATCATATCTAGCAGTTAAAATAAATTAAAATCGAGTGGAAAACCTAATTTTGCTCGAACGGAATAATTATTATCTTATTCTCCTGAGGGATAAAAAGCTGCCATACCTTTGGAGGAATCAGATATCCTCATAAATCGTGGAAGTTTACAATTCAGAAACGCCCATCACAGATATCGCGAAAAACACCGTAGCCCGGATTCGTATCAGCTAAATGACTCTCGGATGCCCCTCATCCCAAAACATCCTTATGTAGTGGAGCCTGGAGTGATGGCGCCCGCTTCTTTCTCCCGCTTTTCCCAAGCATGTTAGTGATCCCAGCCGAAATTATCACATTATAAATGAACCCTCGGAAACAGTAAGTTTTCCCGAGCCCTCCCGACAACAAAAGCCAAGTTTCGAGGCATTAATCTTAACCCGAAATCCTTCAACCCCCCCCCCCCCCCCTCCAGACCCCTTCCATCACCTCCATCCCATTACGACTTTTCTTCGCGGCCTGCCAGCTCCCTCAAATGCTCTTTATCTAGCGTAGGAGCACAAAGAATACTATAACCCTTTTAGATGATTGTGTTCCGGGGCGATGTTTATCGGACGCGACCTCATAACATTTCATCCAATCAGATATGCGGGTCGGAAAAAGACACACAAAGCGCGCTGTTGACTGAGGTTTCAGCGGGAACAAACTATTATAGTGGTCGACCAAGATATGTAGTTACGTACGTATTTTGGTATTGTAATATTTCAGGCACGGATGTAACTACTATGATAATATTCCCACACATTAGGTACTTTGATCTTCAATATTACTTTTTAGTAATAGCAAGTTCACCCATGCGTTGCACAGAGTGACATGCCTCTCATTTAATATGCCCAGCCTCCCATATATCGTCTGTTACTAGAGGTACACAGGGTATAGAAAATTTAATGAGTCAGCCATTTTTTAAGACTTCACCCTTTGGTTTTTATTTAATTTTTGAAGATATAAAAAACTTAATTTGTCAAAAAATAATATTAACTGGCGAAATTGGATATTGATTGTCACGCGCCTCGGTAACTCGTGTTTTTCAGATAAGAACTCCCATTTTTTCAATGCAGATTTGGAATTTGCATACAATTTCAAGGAGAAATGACCTATCACTCAAAATTTCGTGTGGGAAAAAACGAGCGCATTTTTTCAATATTTGCATTTATTTCTCTTTAGATATTATCACAAATTTATATACAAATACAATAATTTTATCAATGCTTTCCTGCTTTCTGCAAGGAAACTTGTGCTAAGAACAGGAGCACATTAAAAAAAAAAAAAAAAAAAAAAAAAAAAAAAAAAAAAAAAAAAAAAAAAAAAAAAAAAAAAAAAATGTAATGAACTTAAAAATACAATATCAGTCTCTAAATGGTGAGTTATATCAAAATATTGAGAACTATTTCTATAAGCTTAGTAATAACGTAGATTATATTTTGCAACGCATGGTAAACATAATTGTACATTTCACTATATTACTAAGCGAATATTTCACGGAGCCAAAACAACCTATAACAACCTATAAATGCAGGTTTGATAAATATCACCTAAACTTATACCTATAAATATCGAACCTATGTAATATTCCTTCATGAATTTTTTGAATAAGTTGAGTGATACTCTCTTTTTAACAAGTTTGTTAGGTAAGTTTTTATTCAATACTATGCTTCTCTATATGTAAATACAAATCTCTGGGCAGCTCTGGTTTTATCTGCACTCCTCATGTCCACTTCAACTTTTAAAATTTTTCTTTCTGAATGTTTTTGTATACACTAATGTTGTTCTCTGTATTAAATTTAAAATGTCCAGCATTTGGAAATCTTTGAGGAGTTTATCGGTTGGATACCGCCAATGTTTCTTAAACAATAGCTTTATGAGAGTTTCTTGACTGATATATGTTGAGATGCAGGTATACCATAAACTAAGTGATATTGCATCAAGGAATTATAGATTTGTCTCTTTAAGGAAAGGTTGGCAATGTTTCTCATTTCACTACTGATCGGTATCAATCTGCGCAATGTTAAACATAATTTATTGATATGCGGCTCCCAGGTGAGACATTGGTCTATAATTAATAAACAGACGTAAATACTGAGTTTTAATGAACTGAACAGTACAAGGACAGTCTCAGCTACCAGCTCAACCAATGTTATTATGACAAATTATTGTTCCTATATTCGGAATAGATGATCGAAGCCACGAAAAAGCCATAAACTATGTTTTCCCGAAATTCAGCTTAAGATTTTTGACTTCAGCCAGCGATTTACTACTGGATGGCTCTTTGACGCTTGGTCTTTCACCTCTTCCGACGAATTTTCACTCACTATGAATGCCGAATCATCGGCAAAACAAATTAGGACTCCTTCAATATTTCTTGAAAATATACCATTGCAATAAAAAATGATGTAGTAAAATGGAGCCACTATGTTTCCTTGGTGAACTGAGTAATGGGACTAGCAAGGGTTGCTAACATAATCACCCATTTTTACTTGTTGCTCACGTCTCTCAAGGTGGCAATTTATCCATCTATTAAAGTTAGGGCTAAAATTCATTGAAATTGATATTTTAATTAGATCAGCGTGAGAAGTCATTTCAAATACTTGTATATGACATGACTTTATCTCCCTTTTCAAGAGCATAGGTGACGTTTTCCACAAGACTCAAAATTGCATCCACTGAATTATTTTTTTTTTTTCCAAACAGTTCAGAAGGTACGATTTCAGTGCTTTTTTAAAATTACTTTTGCTATTACAAATAGAAGTCAAAAGTGCAACATTACGCGTAAAAAGTGCGCCATTTGTGAAATATCGAATTTTTGAAGATATTCAATAGTCACATGTGATGAAGATACATGATTTTGGGGTATTTTTTCACGCAGAATTACGTAATTATGATTAACTGTTGATATTTGCTATACCAACTTGGAAAAATACGGAACGAACGGCTAGAATTTCACGTTTCCCAACTCGTTTTCACACTAAGCAAATTTTACTAACATTTAGTATTGATGTAATGAAAAAATCTGTTACATTTTGAGACTGCGTATTCTCCATCAGAGTTTCAGAATGACAAAAATCTCTTTGTGCTTAATGTATTGGGTTACGTTAATGTCTTGATGCAGGGGGTCGTGATATTGAACGATTCATTCTTGAAATTCTTCTCCGGCTTGTATAATGGGAATTCCGATGTAAAAAATCTCCCTTGACCCGTTGTTTGATGGAAGAGGATGATCCAGATAAACGAAAAGTTATAGCTTACAACGTCTATAACTGGTAGCAAGAATAAAGTGTGGTTGGGATAAGGGAGCGGAAGAAAATAGACTATATTTATATTGCTTGAGAGTCTACCTATAGGTAGCGGAAGCATTGTTTTCACTCTTGGGAGAAAATAATTTTTGGTCTCCAAAATCAAAGTTTACAATAGCATTTTACCTTTTAGACCATTCTGAACAACTTTGGTTCAGTTTCTGTGTGTGTGTGTGTGTGTGGTGTGTGTGTATGTATGTATGTGTGTCTGTCGTGTGTCCGCAAATCCTTGTAATAAGCTTTCCACAGTTTTTCTCCGTTACCCACAACACTTCACCGTTCACAGCAATAGTGACGTTTAATATAACTTGACATCCATACTCGAGCAGTCAATTAATTCAGAGATAATTTCTATCGACCTGTCCCGACATTACTTCTACCCGATCTCACAATTTCAAAATATAAACAAGTATTCGATCTCTTCTGATAATTTATGAATGTCCTTGGGGTTCTAGCTGATGACAGCTATTCAACTTTTTTCGTGCTAAACAATACACGTCCTGAACTACTATGCGCACTTTGGCAGAATTTTTCCTTATAAAGTCATGATTACCTATTGTTAATTTTGAATATTTGAATTATTTTAATTCATTGTTCCAGGGTCGCTTTCCATTATCAGTGTAAATTGATGTGGCTAAATAAAGAATTTGATTTTTACAATTGAAGTATAGCGCCTCTTGGATAACATTTCTCCACGAACCGTTAGTAATTAATCGGTAGATCTATGCGGGCTATCTACAACACACTGCTTCTTTATCAAAGAACAGAAAAACGGACAAAATAACAGTATAGCTGCTATAAGAGAGGCACTAAGACATCATGAATGTGGGTATTCGTGACGTTTCATTTTGAGGGCCCCCTTATAAAACGAGATAAACTTGACGGGGGAAAGAGAGTCCAGGCGCTGTGAAGAAAAACGGAACAACCGTTATCGCAGTAGCGAAGATTCAGAGACAGAAGGGACTGTTTTAGGGTGCTGCCTCAAGGAAAAACACTACAATACCCCGTAGGGGTTTACGTTTGAGTAATAAATGCACTAACGGGAGCTGTTTTTCTGCCACACCTCTCCTCCACTCCGTTCCCTTATACGACAATACAACAAAGACTTAGGTACCTTCCAACCAACCATTGCAAACTTTTTGTTGGCTCCCCAATGTTCGAGTGTTACTTCTGTGACCCAAATAACCCGAATTCGTCAAAGTTCATGGCGTTATAATCTAATCTAGTAGACGATTTAGAGACATTGATCAAAGTACCTCTTGAGAATCTAAAATGGAAACCAGCTCATCATAAATGTGCAAGGCAGTCATGTATTGGATACTATTTCTTATAATAAACATTTATCTTCCATTAAGAAATTTATTTATAATCCCCCCCCCCTCATCAACAAAATTTGATGTTTAACAGTAGAAAACACGTGAAATCAAAGTTTTATTAGCCATATGTGACGTTTCTTCAAATAATCAAAAATTACAAATTCTCGGGTCCATAATCCGTAACTAGCCACTGTAAAAATCCCATCTTTTTCTGTTTCCAAAGCTATACAATTATTGAAGTAATTTGGTACATTTACTGCTGAATCCCTAACACAAAGCCTCCTTGTATAGCCACACCGAACCACAACGTTGGGCACAACCATGACTTTTATGTGGGCACCAAGCCATGGGGTATTAATAGCAATGAGTACCGCCTGATGCTCTTGGAAAAAGAGCCATTGGTGACAACTCCATTAAGATGTTACATAAATCTCCTACATGCAACATAAAGCCCATTCTATCTGGCATGAGCAATGGCAGGTTGAGGTCACTGGTCTACATGGGATCCTTCAGGACTTCCCTTTCGTAGCCCTACTTTCAAGGAGGGACCGAATAGTGGTTAATCGGGTTGCCACTTGCCATACCAGTCTAACCCACAGGCACCTGATCGTGCAAAAGCTCGTGATGTTGTGCGTGGGAGGTTTCGGGGTGATTTGGCCATTCGTCACTTCCTGGAGGACTGCCCAGACCTAATGGAACTCCAAGTCCAGCATAGGCCCCTCAGTGGGTTGACGTTATGGACCTGACAAGGTCCAGCTCCTGTTTTTGTACCAGATAGCCACTGAGCTCTACTGCAAACTGTGAAACATTTATGTGCGTCTAGTCATAGTTTTATTTCACTTTGCTGATTAAATATTCTTGTAAATGTATTCATCTTCAAAGTTACTAGTTACCTTATACGTTTATCGGTTGTACCGTTGCATTTTATTCGGTCGTAAATTTTAGAATGACCCCCAGATCAAAAACATATCCATGTTAAAGGGGATTTTGAAAGAGTTTGACCTTTTAAAATGGAGCATCAACATCAAAATATGCAAAGCAATTTGTAAATTTCTCATGGAGTGTAGTAATAACTTCTGCACCATATTGATAAGGAAACGGCTTTATTGTTTCATTAGTAAACTTCAAGGATGTTTCAAAATAGTCTAAACATGCTATTCCTAACTGTTTTCCATAGGCTCCAGTTTAAATTTGAAGGCAGAATCTACAGAATCGTAAATTGTGAAGGTCAAATACCTCTGGTGGGCCGTAGTTTGGATATATGCACTTCAGGACCCAGAGAAAGAACAACTAGCTCGTCTGATTTAGGTTTGAAGCTAATATCCCTCCTAGTCACCATACTAATCTGAAGTTTGAAACGGAACTTTTGTAGAGTACGTAGAATTTATTGCAATGTGTGGAACAACCCTGATCAGCTGAGTTAGCTGAGGCTAATTTCATTACTCATCGCCCTACGATGCTGAAACTTGAAACGGTGTCTCTCTATAAAAAATCACAACACACAGGACCACCCTAATCAGTTTGAAGGGTTTCTGTGTTTATCATTATCCAATCCTATGCGTGATTGTAATTTCACAATTCTATTACAAGACATGATTATGATCTTATGTTTTTTCCCGAAATATATGTCATATTATCTCTAAAGTGGGTATTTGTTAATTTTTCTAAACCAGTAGGGGTGTTTTCAGATTTTCTGTTTCTAATTCTGTTCTATTGTAGGGATTCAATAATTAGGTCTTATGATCGCTTGCAAGCCTTGTTTTCCCAAATCGTAGAGTTGTTATCCTTCAAAAGTAAATATCTGCTCACATTTTACCTTTTACTGCTGCATAAATATGCCTGTTTTACTGTTCTGCTTACAAATCTTTTCGACGATTACAACTCGGGTTTACTGCACAACATTTTTCAATGACATTTTCAGAGGATGTGTTGGTTAAGCGGGTCCCCTATAATATTTTGTCCTTTCAAAAATTTCCTAAGACACTTCTAGATCGAACTACGATCCGACATCTCTCATTGTTACATTCTTCATTTCTATCGCGTTTGGATTATTTTGATAATTAAGGAATACGAATTATGTAGATTAACAAAGCGCAAAAGCCTTAACACCAAAGGTCGATTGATTGAAGCTACAACACAAATAAATCTAAAACCACGTTGACTTGAACTTTCAAACAACCAACGATCATTAGTCTGCAGATTATCCCGTTTCTTTCTCATGTTTTCTTGCGGTATTAATATTAATGAGCTGGTGACGTCAGTTTGTTGACCCACCTACCAGATCGCGGCGACCCAAGGACTTCTATTTTTCCTGACTCCATTCGATGACGCTGGTGAAACTATTATCTTTTTTCCGGTCTCATTGCTATTTTTATACTCAGATGGCCGTTAGAATTTATTGATCGCGGCGTGTTTAGTGACGTCAGAAAGCATCACCGCACTGTACCTATGCGCATTTTGAAATACTTGTCTCTTGTGTACTTACTCCTATCAGAATTCTTCTAGCTGAGGTATTATGTCGTTGTAATTTTAATTTCCAACCAATCAGCTTTACATGCTGAGAACAAGACTTATTCTCACCTAGCATCCATAATAATTGGTCATTAACGGAGTCAAATCCTGTGTCGTAATCGCCATGCTATCCAGATACCGAGAACTAACAAAACTCAATATTAAAAATTATGTTGTCACCATCAACACTGGGTTGAATCAGAACTGGTAGAATACAGTAAAAATCGCCTTGTGAACCGCTAAAATCGTATCAGCTGTAACAATAAATCCAATGGAATTCATTTTACGAAATAGAGGTTTATTATAATTTTTGCCACCTAAAAATGGACTTAAAGCGAAGGTAGGTGATTTATTTTATCTCATTAAATTTCAGTTGGTGGGTGCCCATGCTAATGCCAATATAACTGAATGCAAATGTAATATTGTACTTATATATCTGCTCTTGTTAAATACAGAAGGACTAGTAAAGTTGAGGTGTTATATTTAATTTTTAAAATGATTTCCCTACGGTATAGGCATCTACGTCAACCATTTTTTTGTATGAAAATGTGCACAAAATTGCTTAAACATAGATCATGGCCCTAACCCTAGTTTTGGTGTTAATAAAATAAAATATTAATAAAATAGGAAATTGTATTAAGACAATTCACAAACGTTATTGAATACGTACGTTCTAAATAAGTTTGTTTTAGTTTACATCTGTAGATAAATCAGTATAAACCATTCTCCCCCCCCCCCTCCCCCATTATAAATATCGTATTACACGTATTTTTAAACATTTTGGCCCACAGTCGAAAGGACTAAGTACATTCTAATTTACGACAAACAAAGTTTGCCTTCACAAAAATGAGCACATCCTAATTTTCAAATTTCTTTAATAAAAACATGTTTAATTCGTGGCGAAGGTCCACAGCAGTTTGTTCCTCAAGAATCAAGAAGGTAAAAGTATCCGCAAGAAGGACTGATGAACAAAATTATTCAGAATTTGTTCATCCCTTCTATCTACTCTTTACCCTTGAATTAACTGTGTAAAAATTGGCTCATAACCATTGGCACCACAGGTGAAAGAATTCCACGGCGTAGTGTTTAATGATATGGGAAGCTTAACCGAGAATGGGTGATCTCGTACGAGAAAAGGAAGCTCAATGTTTAACCCTCGACCAATTACAGTTGCCTTTCTCTTCCTTTCACGGCACATTATCCGATCCTTCCACCCACACTATTATCCACCCTTTTCCTTTGTATTACCATTCTCCAGGGCTTGCTACCGACGAATTAAGGTCAACATGGGTACTTCTCCCATCACGGCCGATCCATTCAGTCTGAGATCTCTCCTCACGGAGCGTGGGCGTACCAAGACGAGGAGTAAATCTCAATTTGAGGCCTTAGTCCCCAAAGTAAGATCTTAAACAGTTTACCTTCAATTACATCGGAATCCCAAGGGCTTAACTGGATCGTTTGGTCTGATTGAAGCTATAAGATTGAAGTTTCTGGATTCAGCTTTCACAGGAGGAAAATTGTCCTTCCTAGTAAATTCAGAATGCAAGTCGGATCTGGTAGTAAATGCAAAGTTCACGATCATAGCCACTCAAAAGGATATTTCGTGAAGATGATGGCAATGGAGACGTTAATTTTGAGAGAAAACTTGTAGGATGTTCTACAAACATGTATAACGAGTGCTTAGGATTAACCGCTTATACCAAACAATTAGGACAACAATGTCAAATTATTTTCCGCTTTAAAATTAGTTCACTACGTAACATCTTATTAATATGGATAATGCTTATGAGATCAGGATCCTTTTGAAACTTGCATGAATGTAATAAACTTTTTTAATAAAAGAATGACAGAGCCAGTATCAGGTTAGCTATAGATTTTAAAAGATTTTTGGCATAGGTATTTTTGTTATTTTGGTCGTTTTTAGGTATCGTTGGGTTCGTTTTGCCAAGATATTCAATCATAGAATGGTTATATTCATTTACTTTAATTCAATTTATCTATGCAAACCAAAGCAAATAAGAGACAAGACTTGTCAAGCAGTTTTTTACTTTGCGAAAATCTGGTAATCTCCACGAGCACCTAGATGTCAGGGGATTGAACAAGGTTTAATGGGGTATTTCGTGTGCACCCTCTAGTTATAGGTTAAGATTGGTGTTTTCCAGATATGTCTTTCAAAGTTCTCATTAGTCCTTATGCGGCAGCTTTTTATCTAATTTACTAATAGGCATCTAGCATGATATGGACGTACTCTTCAGTGTGTTTCCGATGCCATAACTATAAAATAATCACGACGAAACTTGACAAAAACCGTATAGTTATGGGCGTGATAAGAAATTAGCACACAAAGACAGACAGACATCAAACAGACAGACACGGGGAACCAAAATGGTTCAGTAACCTCCGAACGGAAAAAGCAAATAGAAATTTGATTTCGGACGACAAAAACTTTTTCGACACCTTGCTCGACACAAAGCTTCCCTACCTCCCGTAGTGAGGATGCAAAATACTAAAGAAGCAGCGTCGTCTGAGAAACCATATACGATTTGGCAACAAGACGAGAACGCAGAATATGTCGATTTATATAAGAATGTACATGCTATGATACTTAATATGTAATTTGATCTTAAAGGAAAATTGAGATGGAGGTGAGTGATGTAAGCTGTGAGGCGACACATAAGCTTTTCTTAGTGCTGTGCTCTTACGTATGCTACAGTAGAGGGAGGGACACCTTAGGTAATACTCAATTTCGAGAGATTGTGAAAAAGGATGTTTTGAAAGAGGACCGAAGGATACGGCAGAGTCGTTATGGGGTTTCCTTACCGCGGTATCAATAAACTCGCTTTCAAGGCCGATTCGTATATTGATAAGCGCCCAGGGAGAATGATCCCTGGAATTGATAGAGGGACTACACCGTTTTTCCATATAAATACCTTGTAAATCTCCCTTCCGACCCCCGCAACTGCCAGTTCGGTGGTCCGCAAAACGAGGCCGGGAAATAAAAAGTGATTGATGGGCGCGTTCGGGAAGCCCTACCCAATTATAAATCGTCAGGGACGTTTCCGCGAGGTTCTCCCTCATCCTCCGAGCTGGTTTCCCATCCAGGTCTTTTTTAACCTCTTCCTTCGTCCCATTACCCCCAGCATTATCTGCCATTCACCAGCTACACAGTCGAAGATCTATCAAAAGGCTCTTTTAGATAGGCATCTTAACCTTCGAAAATATCTGATTCGTTCGGATATAAAGGAAGAAGCAAAGTTTAAGTAATATAACATGAACATATCAGCGAATTTTCGTAATTTTTTCTTCACATTTATATGAATTCGTTTTAAATTTTTAGTTCTTAGTGCGCCCAGAAATCGTCAATCAATAAATAATGATGACTTTTAGTTTTCTAGGTAATATTCTGCTACACAAACCAATTTAAGATTTTTAAACAATGTTTTACAGCTTTTACCGAATTTTCAACGCACTTGAATGAATTTCGATTAAAATTCTTGCCATATACTATATAAACCTACAAATTTCCGGATGATCTAGTCTGTAGTTGAAGAAGATTTATCAAGTTTCATCCAGTATAAAAATATAAATCTGAAGATTTTAAGTTTGTTAGAGATTTTTTGAAATTTGACCATTATAAGCCCAGTGGGATAATACGTCCCAGTGCTCTTTCAAAAAAATCCACTGGGATTAGATACACAGTTGGAAGGCTGGTAACGCAGCCCACTGGTTCTTTACTAACTAGTTAACAGGTGGTTCAAAGGATTTCCACTAGTTCGCATCCCAAAGCACGGCTAGATCCTGTGTTTTACAGGATGTTCAGCTGATAAGGAATGCGTTAGTAGTTTCTTATCTCGAATCATTTGTTTTCTATCTCGACTCGTATTTTCTGTGGTTTTTGAGAGATTCTAAGAAGTTTTTTTTGGTGATAAACGAATCTTCACTTAGTTTGTAAGAACAAATTTGTTATTTTTATTGCTTTATTCGTGATGACTTTCATGTAGTAATCATTTGATCTCGCTTTTCTCCTGCAATGATGAAATCGTGTTATCTTGAATATAGTGTTTTGATCTCTCTTACTTTTGGTAAAGAAAAATATGAGGTAAAGAGAAGAAGAAACACTGGCCGCCCATTGAAAATTGCAAGAGTCAATGTTGGTGGTCATTTTCCCATAATTGGCCCTTCAAGAAGGAGGTGTTCTCATTGTTCAGTACAGAGAGAGTCTGGGCACCGAAGCGCTCGTGAAGAGCCTCCCACCTCTACACACCCATTTTGTATGGGCTGAGTTTGGGGATGAATATCCTCACTCAGGCAGAAGTAGAGCCGTTAGAGGACAGGTATTCTCTGCCCTCGGGTCTGCTACCCCGTCAAGCATCTGGAGACAGTGGAGAGTTCAGTAACATGGTAATCTCCCATCTCAAAACCGGTGCCACGTTGAGGGGTGTCCCAGGCTACCAGCACACCGGCACTATGCCAAAGTGTCACCAGCCAGCCTCCCTGATGAGGTAGGATTCGTGGTGGCAGTGGTTAGCACACCCCAGCCTTGGGACACGGGGCCCAGGGTGCTCAGGGGTAGAGATCGCATCACTAGGGACTCGTACCCTGGTAATATGTCTCGGCATGTAAGTTTTGCTGTAAACTTGGACACCAGCTCCCTTAGCAGGGAGAACCAGCTAGAAGGTTCACCTTCTCCACCTGCAGTGCTTTGGCTTATAGGTACCTTGCAAGGAAAGCTCTGAGCAAGGGCTCCCGATCGGTGAGCCATACCGTTCCTCTAGTCCTCCTCGGAGGGGGAGAGTCGTGTCCCACCGGCTTGCCGGCGGGGGGAGAAGAGCAGTCCACGAGGGATAGGCACTCCTAAACAATTGACAACCTTCTATAAGAAGTTGAATCTCTCTTATGTTCAGTACGAGATAAAAAGGAGACCAGAACCTACCAATCTTGCCAAATGTGCGCTATACCTCTATGCAAGGGCTGTTTCACTCCACACCATACTTCTGGACTTTTCAATATTTTCATGCTTTTTATTGAACAGTTTGTCGATTTTTAAAGAATTATTTCCAATGATTTATGAGTTTTTATCCGTTTGCTCTCTTCAATAACACGTTTTGTACAATTTCAGCTGATTTACAAAAAAAGTAAAAAAAAAAAAAAAATAAAAAAAAAAAAAAATAAATAAATTAAAAAAATGAAAAAAAATAATAATAAAAAAATTTATAATAATAAATAATTAAACACATGATTTGAAGTTCTATTACGTACCATTGGGACTAATCACCCCATTCATGAATCACTTTTGGGACAAGGGTCACATCGACTACTCAATAGACCTACAAGCAGCGCGTGATTTTCCAAACTTCTCGCGCTTAAAAATTCGAAGGTTTTTTTTCGATGTTCAAGCCATTAGGGAAAGCGAACTATTGAACTTACAGCGTTGCGGGTGGATTTAATAGATTTTTCGGGATCGAAGAATCGAAGAATTGTTGACAACCAACAAATTATTACTGTTACTTAGAAAGTTTTCGAGATCTCGATTTTTTAAATATTTAGCCATTTAATACAACCCTTTAGGGTTGATAAAAAAGTTGATGTCGAGCTTCTAGAACCATCTAGACCCCAGATGTGATTTTTAACACAAGTTTCATATAGTTTAATCCAGTATTTTCGGAGAAAAGCCGGGAGGGGTGGATTTTTTTTCTCGATTTTTGGATTCTACGCATCTTGAAACGTGAACCAAAAAATTTTCAGGGAGTGTTGAATTTTGTTTTTCTCTGTCGAATACAAAGATTCATTTAAGAAAATAATAAACCAAAATCAACCATTGTTATCAATAGATGCACTTGCGTACGAGCACGCAACTCAGTGAGACATTAGTTTTCATGTCTCCATCAAAATGTCGTTCAGGAGAGAAAATTGGCCGCCTACGTAACTAGGTACTAAGTTTTGATGCTTCCAACAATGAGGATATTGCTCTGGACGCCAAATAAGTGACTAAGCCTGTACAAAACATCAAACAAGTTTCGACATCACACCAAGCTCGTTACTAGTGCTTCACAGGGATGTATGAAGGGGAAAATTGACTGAGTGAGATGTGGTGATGTTTCCGATAAAATTTATCTTAGCAATAAATTTATAGTATAATCAGATCGATTTATAATATCGTATTTATTCTATGATTTATCGTAGTTATAGTGTAATATATGATATAATTTATCTGTCCAACAACTGGCAAACGGTTTTTGTACGATAAGAAATGGCAACGATTCACTTCCGTAGCAACGATTTTTTGGTTTTATGCGGGAATCATCAAAACCTTTTCGCTGTTGTGTGGCAAAGCAAAGATACGAAAATTTCAAAATGATTTTGAATTTATTCCATTCAAGTTTTTCAAGCCCATGGTATAAATATCTTTGGACTGTTCAAGTCGGAAACGGAAACTTGTATTCGAAACAAAGAATTCAGCTGCAAATTTTGATGAATTGCCACGTAAATCCTTCAACTTAATAACGATTCATTACATTGATCCTATACTTTCCCGTTTCAGATTTCAGGATTTGTAATGAAGACTCGAATAATTTCAGATCGGGTCATCGTTTATAACGAATGGCGAAGCAATGGAGAGGGAGAGTATTTCGAACTGCGGGCCGTTTCTCCATCCAGTTCTTTGGAAAGGGCTTCCGAGGAAAACTTTTTGATTAATGGAACCTCCATAGCGCGGTAACTCAATTTAATTCCTTCTGACAAGTTAATTGAACTAGTAAAATTCTGATCACTTCGGTATTTTCTCTACTCACCCGTTGCCAGCGGGGTTTCATTCGTCTACCAGTCTCGGCGATGAATACAAAATCAGTTCTTACCTGAAACACAAAAGATGCATAGGAATTAGTTTCATTACAGGTAGTAGTGTACAAAAGCTGGTCATTTCTTGATTTATTTATTTCGACAATAAACCTTTCCAATCTCGGCCAAGAAAAAAAAAGTCATGCAGCAAGATTATATGAACAGATTTTCGCTATTTGCCTCATCACATTTGTGTTAAATTGTTTTTAGAGATGAGCCTTTAATTTGGATTTTGAACTTTTAGTTTATTAATTTCAGTAATGAACCTTTCTAATCGACCGAGAAAAAAATAACCACCCCTTCCCACCATACATTTTTTGGTTTCTGTTTTAAGATGTGTTGGATACTAAAATCGAAAAAAAGCCATCCGTCCGCTGTACGCTGTATGAAGTTTTTCACCGAAACTACTGAACAAGATCTTATGAAATCTGGCACAAAAATCATACATCATACATGTGCCAGTAACATTGGCATCACTTTTGGTCAGCCCTAGAGGCTAGAATTCGAGGCTTGAAATATTAAGAAATCGAAATCTCGTACACTTCGGGAATAAGAGCTGTTTTCATAACTGACATCAATAGATATTAGTCCAAAGAACCGAATGATACCACCCGGATTGTTTTTCGTTAAACCGTTCGCTCTCCCTAGGAATAGAACTTTGGCAGGGGGATAAAACAACATGAAAGCAAATCTTACTTGGCGGAACATAGCAAAAATTGCCTGATAAACTACACGATCGTATCAGCTGATATAATTGCAAAGGAGTTCTCTCTCCACGGAACCGAGTTTGTTATAACTCTTATCATGTCAGACTATGCGCACATCGATCGCTGCGCTCTTAAGCGACAGTTGGATGAAACTTTGGGGGTAACCATTTGCTGTACGATGTACGTGATGCCGAGTTTAGGTATTGGTGAAGTTTCTGATTTCTCGTAGTGCCGAAATTCTCCATACACACTACCATGAATGGTATTCTAATACAAAACAACTGTGTGTTGATCGAGAAACTTTATCGACAATGAAACAAATGAACTACTTTTACGATGTAAACAAACAGACTTTTACTTCACTTCTTTTTCTTTTGGCCGTTAGTTGTGTTTCTTTAGTTAACATATTAATTGTTACCTAGTTTGGTAACTAAAAGAACAGAAACATTTAATCAATAACCAGAAAAGTTACATATTTACGTTGCCGCGTCGATTGTAACGGACTGTCAAATGATCCTCGTTTAACATGTTTTCCGTGTTGTTGCTTGTTGAAGGAAAACTTAAGCCTAAACATATTCCTCAAAAATTCAAGCAACCTATAACGAACAACAATAATATTCGTAATCACGAACAAAACAAAAGGGAAAATACATTTCAAAAGTACATCCCTCGAAAATACTTTTCCCACATATTAGCTACCCCCTCATATTCGTCTTGTCGGGTTCCAAATTCTTGCAACATTCAAGTATTTAGTCAAGAATTTAAGTTTTGTGATTGAGTTTTACTGAAGCGCCTTAAAATTTCAAGCACAGTAAAATTATTGGTACGGTCGCATGAACGGATTTTTGTAAATTATCGTATATCATAATGAAATCTTGTCTTGAGCACTTGAGTGCAAAGAAATTGTTAACTACCAACTGTATGGCAAATGAAAAAAAAAAAAAAAAAAAAAAAAAAAAAAAAAAACTCATTCTAAATGATATTCTGTGAATCAAAAGACTAGATTTTTCCCTATAGCGAATTTTCGTAGAAAGTGAAGCTATTGCTGGCCCCAAAAATGGAGATGGCTGTAGCTACCCTAACAATCTTGCGTTCTTCTGACTTAGCGCACACACCTGTATGTCCTGTACTCACCATTACCAGTCATTAATTTTCAGTGGGTGGGTACCTGAGTTAGTGCCGATATTCTTAGATCTGAGGGACTTGTTAAGTGGAGATTTTTTATTCAATTACATTAATTTCCTCTCGGTAGATGCCAGCAACTACGTAAGCTTATTGATTACACGAAGATTTATTGTTTCTGTATTGAATAAATAGCTCTTCTTCGCAGATTGCTGGTCAACAATTATCAAAACGTTTCTTTATTTCGACAGTTCAAATTATAACAAGACTTTACAAATAAAGGCCTTTCTGTCCTTAAATTGGTTTTTTATTACACTCCCACGTTTCTCCCCAGGAACTGAAGCTTTTTCAGGAAGACGAAAATTCTAATTGTAAAATATCTACTTTCCTACAAATAGAAAGGGAAGAAGCCCCAGTTCCTGGGGAGAAACGCTGGTGTTTAATAATAATAATAATAATAATAATAATAATCTAATTTAAGAAATGCATTTTTTTAAAGTCATGTTATAATTATTAAAGTTACCTACTTCATGGTAAATCATTAAAATATCTGAATAGATGTAGAGGGAACTACCGAGGCGAAAATAATGAAATTGAATAAAACACTAACACTTTACTAGTCCATCTATTGATGACAGAAGTTATAAGTCGTAATAAACACTGAAAATTCCATAGGATTTTCATTAGCTAATACAATCGTCGTTGTTTATGAAGCAATAAAAAAGTAATGAACCTTTGTAATTTACCAAGAAAAATTTACGTTTCAAGTTACGTAAATGAAAAAATAAAAATAAAATTAAAAAAATCCGTCCGCCGTACCAGTGTGCCAGTAACATTGGCATCGCTCTCGATCAACCCTAAAGGGTAGTATTAAGAGGGTAGGGGAAATCATGAAAATTCGATATCTCGAGAACTTTTGAAATAAAAGGGAAGGTTTTGTTTGATTATTATGGACAAACAGGTTCAATAAATCGAATGAGACCATCTGGGTTGCTCCACGTTCATCCGTTTGGTTCCCATATTGAAGGGAATAAAGGAATATATTTAGTCCAGGCTATGTACGTCTGATGATACTATTATTTCATTCATGGCTTGATAGTCCAGTGATAGAATAACTGCAGAGTAGATGGGGGGCCTCCAAGTAGGTAGTGCAAGGTACATGTTTAATTTTTAAATGGTAGAAGTTGAATGAATATTGCCCATTTATTCCATGGGATGGTGGGAGGTAGCGGCGCCTGGACAGACAATAATGGAAGGGTTGAGTGGAGGGGTTCGGAACCAAGCTCTGCTACCATAAAACAAGGAGGTGATAGATATGAACTTGTTACCCCTTCAAAGGGTAGAGGCGATTAGCCTGCTACACCCAGAGGATAGCCTGAAAACGGAAAAACTTTGGAATTATCCTAAGATGCGACAGTTACAAGAATCGGGAAGGGGGAACTATTCATATCAGCCCGTGACATGCAAAGTAGATCCTCGTTTTCCTAAGTTTAAAAAAAAAAAAAAAAAAAAAAAAAAAAAAAAAAAAAAAAAAAAAAAAAAAAAAAAAAAAGTTGGCTTTTGATTAATTTCAAAATGATTAGTAAAGTTTAATTGGGAAGGACCCGGAAATCAATTTGGGAATTTGAAGTGAATAAATAAATAAGTAATATTAATTCATTTGCATAGCTTGTAATATTTTCTACATCAGCCCGTGGTTGAGCCTCACGTGGTTAGACCAGGAAAACGGACCTCCCTGTCTAAATGTTATACCACCGGGAATCCGAAGAAGTCTTGATACCCTTCAGCGTTTCCCTCTGGCAGTATATTTTCAGATTTTCACAATGTGAGAACGTGAGTGCTGACTCTTTACATAGGAGTATTGTGCACCCATAAGCTGTTTGCTATCGTGGTAGAGAAAAAGTTGGATGACTGGACTTATATCTAGAGTGTTCCTTCTGGACCTTCCAGTCACGCGTCGATAGCAGAAGAGTTGCAGAAGCGGCAAGGCCAGCGGAAAACTAAACTACGGAACTAAGTTTGCTCTCTCAGTAACTTTGATATTTTATGAAGTTCCGAAGTTGGTACGTTATGATTGGGCGGGGCGGACCGCTAAGAGCTAAGTAAGTAAAAAGCGAGAACTTACCTACCTCTGTCTGGCGATTGGAAGGGGATTGAAACGACTACGGTGGCAGGGGCTTATTACGCTGGCGGGCTTGAAAAAGTGCTTTCAACCGAGGTGTGACGCTTATAATTTTACCTCCATTTTTACCTCTCCAGAAAATTTCCACCTCTAGAGTCAACGTAATTGTTCAACGGGGAAAAGGACGTTCACTGTGAGAGTAACTTCTTTTGAGTAACGTATTGGCGTAAAAAGTGAATCAGATTTCACCATAAGCAGCAGAATGCCGTGATAATATAAACCATTGAGTCAATTTTTCTTTTTAGCTCGCAACAGTCCAAAAATCCAATGAACCTCGACTTTTGTAGTGGATTGAAACAAAGATGAACGAGAGGTTTTCGAGCCGTTCTACGCATATCATTGGTCTGTATGTATTGTCAGCCACCACACATGTATAGAGTTGTAACGGGAAAACCGAATAAGATCGAGCCGAATCAGCAGAATTTCAGCGTACAGTTCAGATCCACAGTCGTGTTAACGATAGTCTCATTTGATTCATTCAACTGATTTCTACATAAATCAAACACGACACTACCCTTTTATTTAGATAATTTCGAGATCTGGATTTTTTATATTTCAACATTTTAGATTTAAGGGTTATTTTAGGGTTAACCGAAATTGATGCCAAGATTCTAAAACCAAATCGGCCCCATATTTTATTTGTGTTCAAAAATTTTGGTAGAGTAGTATATATTTACATTACTTATAGTTGAATGTATAGCTTATAGATGATAGATGATTTATTTTATTTTATTTATTTTTTCAAGATTTTTAGAGTCGGCTCTCGTTTGAGGCGTTATTATTGGTAGTGTAATGTGTTGGTCGTACTGGAACGATACTACTCAATGGTTTACGTCACGAAAAACGACATGAGCGATTTAGGGAGAGGTTTTGGGATTAGACCCATTAGGTAGGTAATTTGATCTGCATGATGATCAAACATAGAAGAATATTGATATTTTTCTGTTTGTATAGGAAAAAGATATTTTTTTGTAGGTATTTAGTAGGGGAGGTATGGCCATTTTTTGGTGTTTAGCCGCTACCATAAGACAATTCAAGTGACATAATTAAATTGGTTATTTATCTATAATAAAAACTAAATATAATTGGTGGATTTAGAAGCAATAAATGGGTACATACATTAAATTAATAAACACTCATGAAGTTTAATCATTAGAATATAACGCAAATCGATTTGTTATAATCAACTCATTGCAAGAGTTGCCTCTGATTGAGGGCTAGTAAATTGTAGCAGAAGTTGGTCGGCTCGTTCGGTCGTCTTTGGGTCGACTTGGAACGTCTTCGGGTCTAGACAAATATATACACACTGATGGATATAGGTAGTAAGTTCCTCCTTCTTGATTCTATCAAATGCCACTTCTTGGGATAGATCCTGGGCTATTCAGCTTCCAGGATTTCCACTGGGTGTTGCAGCTTAATCGCCTCTACTCTTTGAAGGAGCTACTACTCCGTTGCCATTAACTCCTTATCACATGGTAGCGGAGCATGGTTTGGAACCCCACCCCCCCAGCAACAACCCCTCCTTAGCCACTCTATTATTGACTGCCCCCCCCCCTCCCCCCTTCCATAGGCAAAATGGGCAATACACATTTTACCATTTAAAAATTAAGTATTTACTCCAGCCCTGCCTATTTGGAGCCTCCTTCCATCCCTCCTCCCCTTCCACTGGTTTTTGTAAGCCTCAGGAGTGTGATGGATATGAATAGTTTCTCCTCCTCAATTCTTGTAACTGCCGCATTTTAGGATAATTCCTCGGCTTTTCTTCTTTCAGGATATCGTCTGGGTGTAGCAAGTTAATCGCCTCTACCGTTTGAAGGAGTAACTACTCCATTTCCATCACGTATTTGTCAATGTACATTGACTCGTATGTAACTGTACCGGGCAATTTAAGGCAAGTCGATTCAGTGGTCGACCATCTTCGGATTCATTCGGTTTGCTCCCAACAAGAGCCACTGGTTGATAAAACTGTATTTTAAATCGTCATTGGAGAACCACTACATGTTTTCTTGTATCTAGTAGGGTGGCACTTTATTGCAAGCAAGATTCAAAATTCTTTTAATTCCGATGTCAGTAGTAAACAATTCAGGATTCCATTTTTCTACTTTCCGACGTCGAGATTCGTCAAATACAGTCAGGAGAGATTTCGAGGACCCGGTAGGTATGTAAATACTCCATTTTGTTCGTATAAATATGTCTAAAGTTGAACTTAACCCGTCCCAACCCCACTCAAAACTGAAAGACAAAAGACAAACTGTAGGAAGGGGGCGCTGCTGTCAAGTATAATTCTCCACGCGGTGCCTCCAGTCAGCCAACTCTTTGCGGAACATTTTCGCTCTAGTTACCTTCCTCTCCAAGTTCATCCTCCTTCCCCGGTGCAAATCGAGTTTGACAAACTTGGAGCTAACGGTGGGGGCAGGTCTTCCAGGCCTTCTGCTTACACTGCAAATTTGATCGATAAACCGCAGATACTTCTCTCTTGACATTGAAGCCCTTTTACTACAACGCGGACCTATGACCAAACTCGTGGAAGACGCCTAGACAGAGCGCACTCGAACTCTTTCCGTTCATTTATCTGAACTAGGTTCAAGAGTCCTACTAAAGCAAGGAACTCCAATTTGTTTTGGACATTTTCATGTCTCTACTTTGGCACATAGGTTCACTCGGAAACCGTCTTGAAATGAAGCATAATGAGAACCAGTCACCGGTAAGCAACCTATAAACAAAGCGAACTTGGTCGCTAAGGAATGATGTTTACAGTTACAGCTTCATATGTTTCGTTGCTACGATAAATAAATAAATTAGCCTATCCCAAGATTAAGGGATTTAAGGGATATTGCCCATTTTACCTATTGGTGTGGGGGGGGGGGGGGGTTCATTCAATAATAGAGGGGCTGGGTTGGGGTGAGGGTGTGGTTTGAAACCATGGTCTGCTACCATGTGTCAATGAGAGGTGATGGAATGAGAGTAGTTCCTCCTTCAAAGGGGAGAAGCGATTAACCTGCTACACCCAGAGGGTATCCTGAAGGTTGAATTGATCGTCAGGGATAGCTCCAACTGCAGCGTTTTCAAGAATCGAGAAGGAGGAAGTACTCCTATCCATCACAAAACGTAAACCAACTAAATCCGAGGGGGGTTAACTATTTTTTTCTAGGTCGATTGCAAAGGTTCATCATTGAAAATAATAAACCAAAAGAGAGTTGCAATGTCCACTTAATATTTTATCACGGAGAAACGCAACCAACAATTAGACCTTCAGTAGCCCGTAAACATATCCATGATTCAATATTTTACCATGATAATGGCAACAATTTTCATTCCTGAACGACATTTCCATAGAGGCGTGTACGTCCACAGAGGGGTGGCAAAATGTCTCACTGATATTATTTTACATACCTTTCGGAGGAGTCCATCGTTACTTGTGGGAGCGAGCACTTTCAATGTAAAGACATCATAATCGAAACAGTACTATTTCGACGGACTGATGATGATGTCTTTACATCAAAAGTGCTCACCCCCGGTGCTCGACTTGCTAGTGACGACGGTATCCTCCAAAAGGTACGTAAATTATTATTTTACTTACTACTAGCGGAAACAACCCTTTAGATTTAACGTCTCACTGTTGCGGAGTTGCGCCCCAGTATTTATAACATCAGTTTCTCTTGGTTTTGCGTTTTAAAGCTTTTGGAACGAAGAGAAAAGAACCCGGACCTCCTTTTGCTATCACATGCACTTGAGTCCAACTGCAAAAGTTCCAAATCATGGAACATATTGCAGCTGTCTGCAGGCTCTCGATATCCGATCCGGTTTGAGTCCGTAATTTCATTCGTCTCTTGATGTGCCGGAGAAGTTCCCTATCAAATTTCAACTTCCTGAGGTGAACTGGATAGTTTAGCTCTCTCAGCTGACAGGGTGGAGCCCGTCATTTCATTAGTCTCGCGTTGTCCCACAAGGGATCCTTACCAAATTCGAACTTCTTGGGGTAATAGGAGAGAATTTAGCTCATCTAGCGAATCAGAATGAAGTCCTTCATTTCATTCGTCTTTCGATGCTTCAAAGAGGATTTTGGATCTTAGGTTTGGTAAATTTGATTGGGATAAAATTAAAATAACATTTCATTAACCAATCGGAATATGAAAAAGATGATTTTATGGAGTAGGAAGATTAGAATGAGAAGAAACTCCAGCTAATCCGTGTATCCAAAACTGAGGAAGTTGTCAAGCTTTACCAACGAATTGGAAAAATATTCGGTCCTACAGTTTAAAGAAATGCGTGATAAATCGAGAGCTTTCCAACGAATGGAGAACGATTTTGGTCCCATAAACACTAAAGAAGTTTTATTTCCCCAGCAACGGCTTTGTTGTACGTGAAAATCATAAGAAAGACAAAGCAGCTTGAAATGCTTGCATACGAGTCTGCAACACATTGGGACATTTTCATGTGTGTTTTCTTATTGTATTTATTACTAGGCAGATCTCACCCGTGCATCGCACGGCGGGGCGTACAAATCAATTAAATGGGCCATAAGAGAAACCGCCCACCCGTGGGTACTTAATTGAATTCGCGATCGTGTTGACTCATTGTTCCGACACCCGTGGGTACTTCATTGAATTCGAGCCAGGCTACATCACCTACCCCCCTGCAGACTCGTATGCAAGCTCTAAGAGCCACTCGGCTGATCCGGACCCTGGGCATCGTCACGTAAATGTGCTAAAGAGACTACATACGAAATTACAGCTTCCTAGAGTGTAAAACATAGAAATTAGCTTCAAAAGCCACTCATCTGATCCGGACCCTGGGCATCGTCAAGTCAATGTCCTAAAGAGGCTACATAAGAAATTACAGCTTCCTAGAGTGTAAAGCATAGAAATTACCTATTAAAATGATTTAACCACCGCTTCACAAATCAAACCGTTCTCGCAATATTTGGATCACCTGCTATGAATCAAATCATCGAAACACCAGCTCAATGAAATCATCAGAAATTAACAAGCGGTGGCAATCATGTTCACAATATCAATTATTGAGAATGATCACCTGAGTGTACACAATTATTCAAATAACCTTGCTCATAACTCAGCTTGTTGGCCACGCACTTCGCAGTAGTAAACATAATATGGTTGGATAAATCGAGAGCTTTCGAACGAATAGTCAACGAATTTTTTGGGATGAAAAACGACGAAGTACCATTTCCCTAGCAACGACTCGGTTGTAAGCGGAAATCGTCAAAATATTTACGTTACGTTACGTGACAGTTTTTTGTGCAATGTGCCAGGCAAAGACATAAAAATGTCAAAAAAAAAAAAAAAAAAAAAAAAAAAAAAATCCTTTCCGAGGTGGATTACCCAAATCATGTGGGCACTGTAGATTTTTACTATTTAAATTAACAACCAGATTCAAATGTCTCTAAATCCGAAAACTCACACATACGAGTAAATACATATTTTTATTTAGGTTATATTATATCAACTCCAGGAATAGCTGAAACCTTTCAGAATACACGAAAACGGATTTGCACCAAGACATAAATGAGAAAAAATGTTTTTAAATAAATTTGGATCCATTGTAATCACCTCATTTAGGTACTTCGAAAGTTCGCTAACTCGGCTGCATTATCTCGCTGTATCATGTTTTTTAAAATTTGCTTATCCCTGTTTTCTTTTCTTCATTTTTCTTGAGGATTTTGATGAAATTGAATTTAATTGGTAAACATTTGAATTTGATCTTAAAAACGTTGAATTTGATTGACAAATCGTTGAATTCGACTCGTAAAACGTTGTATTTGACTTCAACGATGCCAGAATGATTGAAACTGACCTTGGTGTAAACGCCGGCACTCGACAGTTCGTTCTCGATGACCATGATGATGATGCCGAACATGCCCATGACGAGGGCGTAGTCACTGATCCGCTTCCGCTTCTCGAACAGCGCCTTCCTCCGGCCAAGGCGGTAGCCGACGTTGGGCTTGTGTTTGGAGCCGTTTAGGTTGCCCGAAGACCCGAGGGACTGACCCTTGCAGATGAGGCCGCCGCCCAGCGCTCTCTCCTCCGTGTACCTTCAACACACGTCAATCAATGTTATTTGCCTATTTCCGGGTATAAATTCATGATAAGGGTTACCTGTATCATTACATCACATATTTCATTGCACCTTAATTAGGAAATTGTTTTATGTATTCAGATCACTTAAAAATATACTCAGCATGCGCAGCTAAGAACTGTATACTTTGCTTTGCCTCAGTCCCAAATAATTTACGGGATAGAGGCCTGGGGGAAAACCAGTTAGCAAGATTTGGAGCCTCTAATATCAGCGCAGAAATGTAAATTGAGAATAATGAAGAGAAGCAGTTACGGAGTGAGGTCTTCCGACCTTTTTAATAAGATGAAAATTCTTCCTCTGAATCAGCTCCACATCCGAGCAGAGCTCATTTTTGCATATGCTCGGAAATCATATCTGCGAAAAATTCGACATGGTGTGGCTACAAGAGCTGAGGATGTTGGACTCTACAAAGTCCCAAAAGTGAATTCTGTGATGAGACGGAAGTCTTGGATGCATTGTTGTCCCAAATTATTAAACACAATTAAAGATAAAACTGTGACAACTTTTAATTGTTGGACAATTTAAGGCATGGGTCAATCTGAATATTGTAAAACATGACTTTGTACGTAAGTATGAATTGTAAGTTTAGTGTTGATCATTCTTCTTGCAATTGCATGTATTGAAAAGTATTTCCTTTTCGTCCCTCTTCTAGTTCCCTTTTAGTAAATTTAGTATGTGTAAAAAAAAGGAAAAAAAAAAAAAAAAAAAAAAATATATATATATATATATATATATATATATATATATATATATATAGCTATATAGACACAGACTTACGGCGTCGTTATAAGGTGAGGCGCAGGATTACGGCGTCACCTCCCAGTGCTACAAAACGATGCCACAATCCTGTAATTCACTTTACGAACAGGCTTACGGCATCACTTGTCTTGAAGGCGAGGTATAACCAAAACCAATGAAGGGGCTCAAGTGAGTAACGTGAAATGCAGGATTGTGGCACACATACCGTGTTTTTTCTCTCTCTCTCTTTTTTTCTTTCTTTTCAGCCGCACCTCAACCTGAAGGGTCATTAGCGGCAGAGCTATCCTCTTGTCGTGGGGCTCACCATGGGTTATGTTTTGAAATTGAAAGATTGGTACAAACGATTATTTTACAGCCACACCTCCGGGGTGGAGACAAACCTTCCTCTGGGTTGGGGATTCAAATGAAATATGTCCATCGGTTCCAGATGGTTGAAGAATGATCGGAATTCAGAAAAAAAGTTTTTCACTGGTAAAATTTGTGATGAATTCATTTTTCATTGTCCGGAGGACCTGGGCTGTCAGGGAGGGGGCAAATGTGAAGATTGTTATATTTCAGCTTTTTAAAATCGGAAAAAAAGTTTTTCGCTAGTAAAATTCGTGATGAATTCATTTTTCGTGCTCCCGAGGACCTGGGCTGTCAGGGAGGGGGTAAATGTGATGATTGTTATATTTCAGATTTTTAAAATTGGAAAAAAAGTTTTTCACCAGCAAAATTTGTGATGAATTCATTTTTCATGGTCCCGAGGACCTGGGCTGTCAGGGAGGGGGCAAATGTGAGGATTGTTATATTTCAGCTTTTTAAAATCGGAATAAAAGTTTTTCACTAGTAAAATTCGTGATGAATTCATTTTTCATGGCCCCGAGGACCTGGGCTGTCAGGGAGGGTGTAAATGTGGAGATTGTTATATTTCAGATTTTTAAAATCGGAAAAAAAGTTTTTCACAAGTAAATTTCGAGATGAGTTCATTTTTCATGGTCCCCAGGATCTGGGCGGTCAGGGAGGGGGTATATTTAAAGATTGTTATATTTCAGCTTTTTAAAATCGGAAAAAAAGTTTTTTACTAGTAAAATTCGTGATGAATTCATTTTTCATTGTCCCCGAGGACCTGGGGCGTCAGGGAGGGGGTTAATGTGAAGATTGTTATATTTCAGCTTTTAAAAATCGGAAAAGAAGTTTTTCACTAGCAAAATTCGTGATGAATTCATTTTTCATGGTTCCGAGGACCTCGGCTGTCCGGGAGGGGCACATGTGAAGATTGTTATATTTCAGATTTTTAAAATCGGAAAAAACGTTTTTCACAAGTAAAATTCGTGATGAATTCATTTTTCATGGCCCCGAGGACCTGGGCTGTCAGGAGTGGGTAAATGTGAAGGTTGTTATATTTCAGCTTTTTAAAATCGGAAATAAAGTGTTTCACTATTAAAATTCGTGATGAATTTTTTTTTTTTTTTTCATGGTCCCGAGGACCTGGGCTGTCCGGGAGGGGCACATGTGAAGATTGTTATATTTCAGATTTTTAAAATCGGAAAAAAAGTTTTTCACTTGTAAAATTCGTGATGAATTCATTTTTCATGGTCCCAAGGACCTGGGCTGTCAGGGAGGGGGTAAATGTGAAGATTGTTGTATTTCAGCTTTTCAGAACCGGAAAAAAAGTTCTTCACTAGTAAAATATGCAATGAATTCATTTTTCATGGTCCCGAGGACCTGGTCGCTCAGGGAGGGGGTAAATGTGAAGGTTGTTATATTTCAGCTTTTTAAAATCGGAAATAAAGTGTTTCACTAGTAAAATTCGTGATGAATTCATTTTAATGGTACGTATACCCACCTACCGCCAGAGTTTGATCAAAATCGTACCACTAGATGATATGAAATCGAGGTTATATAGTAAATCAGGAGTAGTTGGATCTCGTTTCTGACTCAATACTTCACTCTGCTCATGCGAAAACGTAAATTCTACCTAGCACCATTTTCCCACACCCTAGTCATCCGATCTCGCTCAAATTTGAATGATAGTTGGGGGATGACAATTTGATCATCCCATATCAATTTAAACATGATTGTATCACTAATAGCTACTGCGCATGTGCCTATGTGAAATACTAGTATCGACCCTAATTTCCACAGTTTTCATCCGATTTTGATGAAATTGTCATTGAATGCGCGGGTTAGGTTGTAGGTGGTCCCGTACCTATTTCATCGTTCATTCTGCGCATGAGCAAATGTGAATAACATTGAGTATTATTTTTTCGTTTCTTAATTGACCAGTTATGACGTTTTACGCTACTTCTTGATTTAATCTTTTCCGCTAAGGGATTTTTCAAGGTCATTTAAAACTTTTCAATGATCTATACATTCATGATACGCAAACGAGGAAGCTATGTGCCACACCCAAATTAGCAGACTTTTTTTATGGGGGGGGGGGGGGGGGGATATTTTATAAGGATGTGTTGTTAACTTTGACGACTGGTTAGGCCAATAGTTAACGTTGAAGATGAACTATGGGTGGATAATTGTTTTATTGCTTAGGTAGGTTTGCCTTCACGGGCACTTTATATATGGTATTTTTGCACAAAATTTCGAAAAAATATAGTAGGTTTGTTGGAAAAATATATTTATATCGGTGTAAATAAGTTGTGGATTTATTGGGATCGGAAGAAGAAAGGCAAAAAGACCTGACTTTTTCAAGATCGAAGTTTAACTGCTGATAAATTCGTCTTAGCCTGGCCGAACACTCGAGTATTCGTAACGGAAAACTTGACCCCACTGAGAGCAGATATACTACGGATGATCAAGAAGAAAGCAGAGAAAATAAGCATCAAATATTCCTGGATTAAGAACTTTCTAGTCCATACGAGGAAAAATGAAAATTAGCCAGTGAAGGTAATTCGTACCCTCGACGATCTAGATAACATTCGAAACGTGATATTTGCTTTTGAAAATTGGTTGATCCACATGTAGACAATTTCAGTGATGGATATAATGAATTTTGCTTCCTCACTACTGAAGTTAGGAAAGCTATGTGTTCGTGATTGAAGTCGAAAAAAAGTTTTGTCCTCCAAAATCAAAATGTTCTGTTGCTTTTTGCGTTTCAGAGCTTGCTGATCAATTTTGGTTACGTGTCCGTCTGTCTGTCTGCCTGTTTGAGGAATGTCGTATGAATTATATCAAGATTGGTGGAGTAATAACTATAGCGCATGCGCAAAACTAAAATTGATCGAGACAGAAATAACTACGATACTAATGGACCGATATTTATGAAATTTTCAAGGATTATGGGATTTAGCTCATAGAAGTTCCCTCATGAATTTCATTATTGTTGGATTAATGGTAGTTTGTGCGCATGCGCAAACGTTTATTTCTTATAACGACGACTTATCGATCATTTTGACTCGTACTTTGTTCTTCAACTAATTCTATACGTCCATGTTATAATATGTAAGGAAGATATACTGCCCACCCAACTTGGCAGACGTTTTTGTGATTTGGTAGTGCGTCTAATTGCATGTCTTACCAATCTTTCAATGATTACATGAGTTAAAATGAACTAGCTATTGGGAACAAAAAATTATTTTTCATAAGCACTTAAGGAGCTACAATTGTAATTTTGGTGAAATGAGAGTATTGTTGGAAACTGTTACTTGTAAGCCAGATTTTATTGTTCTTACTGAGGTCTATGGTAGACTTTGCGAACTATTGCAACTTATGAATGGGTACAGGGCCTCAAAATCATCGAATAATAGAAATAATAATGACAGGGTTTTTTTTATGGCAATGATAAATATGATTACAGTATTGAAGAATCAACATTGTGTGATGCAACAGTACTTAAAATTAGATTTGTGTGTGACAAGGTACGATATGTAATCTATGGAATTTATAGATCCCCTACAACCAATCCTTATCAAGTTTATTCGAGATTTGAGGTCGGAACTTGAAAATGTTGATCGAGATTGTTTTACTTACATTGTAAGAGATATCAATATCGTTTTATTGCAAGAAGATAATAGTAATGATCATCTGAATATGATTTCTTCCATGGGGTTACTGAGCCCACCCGAGTTCAAGGGTTGTCAACTAGTTGCTTAGATCATATAATTGCCCGATCAAAGCACTCACAGCTCAACCCTGCTGAAATAAAGAGAGCAATCACCGACCACTTTAGCACGGTGGTGACTATTGTTAATTCACACAATGAAATCTTGAATGATCACAAAAACGCCTTAAAATTTAAGAAAAAAATTGGCTTTGAGGCAGTAGGAGTTTCTTTTTCTAATATGGATCGGTTTTCGGTGTATGAAGAAGATTTGAATCAGTCAGCAAATGCATTTATTAATTTATTGAAAAATGTTATTGAGTATCATACTACAGTTGGAACTTTCAAACCCACCTTCAATAGGCATACTCCGTGGATTACAAATGGTCTAACGATTTCTACTAAAAGACGCGATAAACACAAGTTTAGCAAATTAGTTGAACAACCCTACAGTAAACGATTAAAAGATTACTAAAAAAATATTGAAATAAGTTGAAATACATTATTAGGAACACTAGAGACACAGTAACATTTCCAACAGAAAAAGAGTTTGCCAAGTTGGGTGGGCAGTATAACTTCCTCACATATTGTAAATGGACGGATTAGTAGAAGAACAATTATTCAACATCCGACAGTTCTGTTAGTGGCGAAATGTTGGGTGGGCAATGTAGCTTCCTTACATATTTTAACATGGAAGTATAGAATTAGATGAAGTTTTATTATTTCCACATACTCTTTATTTGGTAGCCCTTCTACGTAGATAAATGGCCTATCTAAATTAAAATAAATATAAAAAAATATAAAATTAATACCTATGAATATTGCTTTCCAAGATTTCATGTGAAAATAGGAACTGTAAAAATACGAATCCTACGAATTTTCTAATTTTCCACCACCAACCCAACCAAGGGCTGTAGGTTTCGATGGTATAGGGACTATATCCCACAACGAGCGAGCGTGAAAAGCCACCCCTAGCGAGCGAAGCGAGCAACATTCCCTACACAGGTCGGATTTCAACGGTGTTTTTCCTACCAACTCGGGATGGACTATTTATATCCCATCGCATCTATACATTCCACAGAGAGCGAGCGAAGCAAGCAACATTACCTACACATTTCAAATCACCCTTACTGATCCACCGTTTCCTATCATTCTACATGTCCCACTCGACAGTAAAGACCACCGGATCTATACAGCCACCGAGCCAGTGAAGCGATAGAGAAAACTGGACTATCTATTTATAAGAATGAAACTCCGTGTGTTTGTCTGTCAGTTTGTCTGCCTATGCTATGCATGGCCGAATAACTGAGTGGGGGTGTTCATGAGTGGGGGGATCTTCTTGGATGTTTCAGAAAGGGGGCATAAGCGATTTTAAAATTTTCTAATCCCACCCAAAACATGGGGTGGAGGGCGGAAAGGGGGTGGAGCCCCTTTTATGCGCTTTTTTTCCTCCAAGCCCTCGTTCTTCTACCACTGCCTCATTAAAATTTGATTGAGAACACTTCGTATGTCTGCGACAAAGTTACGTTACTGAACTCGTAGAACACGATGGTGCCTTCAAAAGTGGCAAAACATACTGTCGAGTTTAGGCTACAAACTAAATTAACTTATACGAAAACAAGTATTTGGTTCAAGACTCAAAGCACAACTATGCTTTTTTATTAGTAACACAATAACATAACTGCATAATTACAATGCAACTTCCTAGAAATAATAATCACTGTAGTCATTCCCTTACATCACTCTCCCTCCCCCTCGAGCTCTTGCAAGGAGCTAGATGATTTGCATGCACCACTCGACGTTTTCCGCGGGGGATCCGAATGCGGAAAACCACGTCACTTATTGCCTTGATAATTTTACAGGGTCCTATCCACTCCAATTGAAGTTTGGGACAGAATCCAACTTGGCGACGTGGCCAGTAATACCAAACTTTATCTCCTTCTGTAAATCGTGGAGCTCTGCTTCTGACATCATAGCGGACCTTGCTTTGATCTGCAACATGTTTTATTTGTTTTTGAGCCATGCCATGTAAGGTCGTTAACTTTTTTCAAAGCTCGTGGGCAAGGGTTCTCTCCTCTGGAATCTTACCCACCAGTAAGTGTAATGGCAGGGTCAACCGATGCCCCAGGTTGAGCTTTGCTGGTTAAAATCCAGTAGAAGAGTGTTCTGTGGCTCGATATGCCAAAAGTACATAAGGTAGCCATATATCCCAGTCTCGCTGATTTCCATCCACCATCTTGGCCAACATTTCCCATAAGGAACGGTTGAACCTCTCAACCAGTCTGTCACTCTGGGGTCTTCCAGGAGAAGTCGTTGTCTTATAAATTCTGAGCATTCTCATAACCTCCTTGAAAACTTCGGATTCAAACCCTGTGCCTTGATCAGAGTTCAGCTCTATTGGCACCCCAAAACGTGAAATAACTGTCTCTTCCAGTCCACGAGCCAATGTCTCAGTCTTGATGTCACTAGTTGGAAAAGCCTCTGGCCATTTTGTAAAATAGTCAATAAGCACCACCACATATCTATTCCCCTGCTCTGCCATTCCTACCCTCTCAAATGGGGTAACAGTTACATATGTCTGCATAGGAGCTCTAGTCTTGGTATTTCTTCTGCGCCTACAAACTTCACAATTTGCACAATGAACTTGAACAGCTCCCTGAAGACCTGGCCAGTAGAACTTCATCCGTATCTCACTCAGTGTTCTACTTTTCCCAAGGTGTCCCATGTTATGGGCTGCCATCAGAACTTCCTGCCTCCGGTATTGTGGCACAAGAACTTGCTCCACTGTCTCTGTTTCAGTTTCATTCCAGTCGTACAAGGACTCCGTTTGATATTTTCAGATTTCCAAACATTGCCCAATAGCCTTTAGTTGTTGCACTAGTTTGGGAAATGTCATTCCAAGATGATCGTTTCCCTTCTTGGGTCCACTTGAGCACTGGAAGTTCTGGATCGGCTTGCTGAGATATGGCCCACTGCTCTCCTTCTGACTCCACCCATACCTTTGCACATCAATTGCAGCTAGATTTTTCTGTTCCAGTCGGGCACAATGTTGGCAGCCAGAATCAGTACATGGGCTTCTGAACAAGGCGTCTTAAAACTGCGTAACCATTGCAAAGCAGCATGATCTGTTCTCACCAAGAACTCAGCACCACTCTGGAGACCATATGACTGAAAGTAACGCAGTGCTTTGACTAGGCTTAGCAATTATCTTCTGGTCACACAATAATTTCGTTCCTGCTTTGATAGACACTTGCTGAAATAAGCAAGGACCCTTTCTTCTCCATATTGTACTTGGAGTACAATGGTACACCTTGACTCGACCTTGCTGAATCTCTTCTCGAAGGACATCGGTCATCGCTCGTTAAAACGTTGCGGGTGCATTGCACAATCCGAATGGCATAATTTAAAGTGCCAAAGGCCTCGAGGTCTGCAAAATGCAGTTTTCTCTCGGTCTGCCTCAGCCATTGGGATTTTCCAGTATAGACTCTGAAGATCTAGAGTGGAAAATCAAGAACTCCCTGCAAGCCGGCTTGTTAATTCATCAACCTTTGGTAATGGGTCAGAATCTTTCCATCGCATTGAGCTGGCGATAGTTGATGCAGAATCGAGTGGAACCATCTTTCTTGGGAACTAATACAATAAGACTTGCCCAGGGGCTTCTTGATGGCTCAATCACCTCTATCTATTCCATTTCTCTTACCAACCGTTCAACTCCCTCTAACTTATGAGGTGCAATTCTTCGTGGAGGCTGACGAATGGGGGGGATGATCTCCCACATTGATATGATGCTCACAACTATTGATACACCCTAGATCTTTACCAGATGACAAAATGACAAAAACAACAATTTGATGAAATTTCCCAAATTTCCTTCATATTATATTTCTTTTGTCTATTTAAGATGGGAAAAACTTTATTTCATATCCCCATCACAAGCAGTTGCTCCATAAGCAACAACTAAAAATATCAAACATTTCAGGTCTTCCCCCAACCCCACCCACTGATTGACCCCTGTATGGTGATGAAAATGCACTAGAAATATTCAATAATATATGCAGACAACCTGCCTAAAAGGTGAAAATTAAAAAGAAATTTACGAAACTGCATTTGCCAAAAAAGCCGAGCGGGCACTTACTGGAACCACCTGGGCTTCATTCTGAAGAAACTTTTTGTTTTAAAAATGTATTTTTTATCTTAAATTCGCAATTTCTCCATTAAAACACACAGGAAATTCGACGAAAATGCTTTCCAATGTGTAATTTGAGTGGCTGAATCCGATTTTGAAATCCGTTTTGAGCTAAGACACTTCGTTCACGGGATATACAAAATTTCATGAATTTCATTAAAATCTCCCCAAAACGCCCTTGGAAATTGTCCAAAATTCACCAAAATTAGTACCCTTGTATTTTTTGATGCGCTGAGTCCAAATTTGAAGTCCATTTTGCTCTCAGAAGCTGCGTTCGCTAGATTCCACAATTTCATGAAAATTCGAAAAATAATTCTTTACCCCATTTCTGCAGAGTTTTTGAAGGGTACATAAAAAATTTGGAGGTCCCAGCTTACATAGGTGCTTCGGAATAGTATAAAAAATAATCCGACTATTTTGTATGATACCTCTCTACAGCCCCTGGAATTTGATTAAAATTCATCAAAATGTGTTCTGGTAGGTAAATTATGTTTTTGAATCCGAATTTTAAATCCGTTTTTTTTTCTACGACGTTTAGTTCTTTAGATATATTAAATTTCATGAAAAACTCCCAAAATTCATCTTGGAAATTGTTCAAAATTCATCAACTTGTGTTACATTATGGAAATCAGGGCACTGAATCCGAATTTGTAATCTGTTTTGCTCAAGGACGCTCCTTTTACCGCATTTCTGAAATTTCATGAAAATCTCCCCAAAATGCCCCCGGAAATTGTATTAAATTCATCAGAATGTGTTCTTGTAGGTAAATTGAGGCGCTGAATCTGAATTTGGAACCCGTTTTGTTCTACGCCGTTCCATTCACCGGCAAGTGACAAAAACCACAATTTCATGAAATTTCCCAAATTTCCTTCATATTATATTTCTTTGGTCGATTTGACATGGGAAAAACAAAATTTATATCTCCATCACAAGCAGGTGCTCCATAAGCAACAACTAAAATTATCAAACATTTCAGGTCTTCCCCCAACCCCACCCACTGATTGACCCCTGTATGGTGGGTGAAAAAAAAAAAAATTTTACCAAACTGAATTTGCCAAAAAAGCCGAGCGGGCACTTCCTGGAACTGCTTGGGCTTCATTCTGAAGAAACTTTTTGTTTTAAAAACGTATTTTTTATCTCAAATTCGCAATTTCTCCATTAAAACACACAGGAAATTCGACGAAAATGCTTTCTAGTATGTATTTTGAGTCGCTGAATCCGATTTTGAAATCCGTTTTGCGCTAGGACGCTTCGTTCACGGGATATACGAAATTTCATGAATTTCATAAAAATCTCCCCAAACGCCCTTGAAAATTGTCTAAAATTCACCAAAATTAGTATCCTTATATTTTTCGAGGCTCGATCTTCTATCCGTTGCCACATTAAAATTTGATCGAGAGCACTTCGTACGTCAGCGAGAAAATTGCGTTTCTGGATCAGTAGAACGCGATGGTGCCGTCAAAATTGCCGAAATATGATGTCTTGCTGGATAAATCAGCGACAGTAGGCGGGAAACGACAAAAAAAAGTGTTCTCCGCTATGTTTTTTCCCGCCATAGACACAGTAAATGTTTGACGGTCTTGGTTCGGGTTGGTCTTAAAATGTTCGTTGCAGTTCCAATTTGGTCACATGCGAGTTTAGATACATGAAATATTCTCTTCCGATTGTAGTGAACAAAAATGTAGACAAGCTACATTTTGAGCTAGCGCGCTCTTCCTATTTCGTCGAAAGTTATGTAGGTCTGAAGTTTGACTTCGAACCTGTCTCTTGATTTAAAAGACACATCCAACAGAAAAATAGTCGGTAAAAACGATAGCCCTTCTACGCAGATGAAATAATGGCATATCTTTATTAAACCTAATAACCTTTTTGTGGTTCCACATAGTCTTATAAGATTTAATTTGAAAGTAATTTCCTACTGAAAAAAACATTTGCCAAGTTGGGTGGGCAGTATAACTTCCTCACATATTGGAACATGTACGAATAGAAAGGGAAAGGGATAGGCCTTCTACGCAGATTAAATTATGGCCTACCTTTACAAAAATAGACGAAGAAAACAAATACGAGCAAACATCTGACAGTTCTGTTAGTAAATGATCTTATAACTAAAATTTTGGTGGTTCCACATGAGGTGCCGCATTTGACAGTCATTTCCAACAGAAAAAAAAGTCTGCCAAGTTGGGTGGGAGGTATAACTTCCTCACATAGAGAACGCACCGAATTATCATACAGCAGTCTGCAGTAAAAATAGTACTGATATGTTCTTAAAACTAAACTTTTCTTAGTGCCACATAATCTTTCGTGGTCTCTCTTGAAAAACATAGCTGGAGGTGACGGGTGTGAAAGTAATTTCAAAAACAAAAAAAGTCTGTCATGTTGGGTGGGCAGTTTTGTAGCATAATACTAAAATGTTTGTGGTTCCACGTGATCTCTATGGCCTTCTTCGCAGATAAATGGCCTATCATAATTAAACCTAATAAAATTTTCGTGGAACCACATAGAAAACGCAGCACTTATTACACAGCAATTTATTATTTTTGTTTTGCCCCTTTTATAAACTTTATTTACGTATTTTGTTTTCATTATTTTAACATGGATATGTTTTTGGGCTGGGGCTCATTCTAAAATTTGCGCAACGACACCAAAATTTGTGACGACCAGGCACTTTAGATTATTATTAACTCGAAAAGTGAAGGCTAGGAAAATCGTAGTCGTCGGGTTTCATAGTAGGAAAATCGTTCGCCACTTCTTGGAATGCTCCCATTTTATTACAACATCCCATGACCTCTAGGACATTGTAGTGTCAAGGAATGCTAATTTATTACTCCAAGTTATAAACTAATATTGTTTTGTAACCATAATGGAATAATCTTGTGAAAAGAAGGCCCTACATGGTTGGTATACAATTGAGTAGTAGGTACCTACTGGTAAGCAGTAGGTACTAGACATATCCATGATCTTTTGTTTTTCCCATCAAGGGAGAAATTATGGATACCTATGTTATGAGGATATTTTTTATTTCATTCCCTTGGGATTGTCTATAGAAAGGGATTGTAAGTAATTTTCAAATGTTCCACCCCCACCTGAACCATGGGCTGTTGGTCTCGATGGTATGGGTACTAACTATATCCAATCGCATCTATGCATCCCACTGAGAGTGAGCGAAGCGAGCAACATTCCCCACACATTTCAAATCACCCTTAGTGATACACCGTTTCCAATTATTCTACATATCCCACTCAACAGTAAAGACCATGGGATCTATACAGCCATACCGAGCGAGTGTAGCGAGCGAGAGAACTAGGCTAGTATAATAATTTACCTCTTCACGTGCAGGACGCTAAAACATATCTCTTGGCTTATGATACGTCGATATTGGTTTCTGGTTAGTCCTGGAACGAAGGTATACCTTCAGAGCTCATGACGCTCTGGATTCATTGAATAACTGGTTTTTGGACAGTTACCTCACGCTAAATGCAAACAAAACTAAATACATCTAAGTAGGGAGTAAAAATTAAATCGTAGAAAATATGAGTCATAATATGATATTAGTTTAGAAAAATCCGTTTGAAAAATTAGTTTATCCATCAACGATAACTGTTTAGAAAAATCGTGTTGTACATGTGCGACTTTGGAGAGAGCATTTACCTATCGTTATCTGGGTGTACATATTCATAATAAGTTAACGTGGTAATCACATTTAGACATTATACATGAAAAACTAAGGAGATTTTCGTTTTTGTTTTCTAATGTGAGGAATGTATTCAGGAATGATAAGCTTAGTCTTTCATATATTATTCTTTGGTACAATCAGTCTTACAATTAAACCGTTGAATATAATTCAAAGGTCCATTATGAAAATAATAATGAGAAAGCCACACCGATATCCGAACATCCAACTTTATGAAGAATTTAGAATACCTACCTATTTACCCCTCGTCAGTTATTTGTAAAATCACTTCTATCTGTGTTCCATCGGAATCCAGGCATGATAGGAATGCTTGTGACCATGATTATGAAACAAGATTTAGATGGGAGGGAAATGTAGTTAACCCAAAGCCATCTATGACGCTAACCACGAGGAGCCCATCCTTTATTTTGTATATTTTGTACCGGTCTATCGACGGAAATTTGAGATCTCCGCAACTTCACTCCCGCGCTGCCTATGAAAAAATAATATAATAAAGGTGGGTCAAGCTTGGACACAGCAAACGTGAAGCTGTATTCAGTAGTACCTACACTGTATAAATTTAATCAGTATTAATTATTATCTATGTACATGATGATAGAGATTCATTTTAAAAGTATCTTAATTTTTGTAATTCTCCCATGTATAAGATGTGAATAGTTACGAAACTCAGCTCGGAACGAAGCTTGCTTGATACTTAAGGGCTATTGCCTTTCATCTAGCATTAGGTATATTGAGATATATTCCTTGTAATTAATTGAAAGTGATCTTTGTAAAAATTCAATAAAATAAATAAATAAATAGACATAAATGTCATTCGAAAATTTAATTTTTGTCACTCTTATTACCAAATTACTAAACAAATTTAAATAAATATATAAATTGAAATAAATATAACAAATTGAAATGAATATGATCATGCAATATTGTTTTCCATGATTTATCGTGAAAATAGGAACTGGAAATATAGGGATCCTTGATAAATTTTGAACTACCTACTTTTTTAAACAGCTCGAAAGGGATTCTGTAGAACATACCTACCTCAATCTTTGCTTGAAAATATGACAATTCAAGGTACCTGCCCATAGGCGGGTAACTGAGAATAACAAATTAATCACAATGGGCCAGCAAAGCGGGGCGTAATATTCCACAGGTACCTACTTACTTCTACTATAAAAACTTGGTAATATCACTACCGAATTTAGATTATTCAAAAGCTCAAAAAATAGTATTTTTGTTACAAAATAACAAAATATATTTAGTTTTTTTTTTTTTTTTTTTCTTCAAAAATATAGAATGATACTATGAATTATATATGTCTGGCAACCCTAGGCTTAGGAGGCGCAGAGCCGATGTAGTCTACTTCCTCCATTGTCCAAGGTATAGGAGTATATAGGCAGCTTACAGGCACAGCCCTCTGTTTTTCCAGTCATCCGCGTGGAGCGCATGTGTGTCAAATTTTTCGAGTCTGTCTACTAAGACCGAGAGCTTGTTGTTGTCTCCAAGATTAATGCTTGCTGGGTGGATAGCAGACGTTATTTCAACTTTTAGCGTTGTGATTATGACTGATGGGGTTAAATTCCGCGTGATGTAGCGCATTTTATTTAGAGCGAGTAAAGGTTTTTGGAATCCGATTGTTGTGTCATCAAGAAGTGTTTTGGGATTTTTCTACTAAGGTAAATGGCTCTCTCGGCCGAATTGCAATTCTGATTTGGAATAAGCACTAGGTACTTGAAACCTAGCAGAAACAGTATATTGAGCAAAATAATTGTTTTCTCAAGTTGCAAAAACAGAAGTGCATTATTCAAGGAACAATACCAGAACATTTGAGACGCGGCTTAAAAAAAAAAAAAAAAAAAAAATCGGCTCTTCGGACCTTGCCAGGGGACAAGCCCCCTCTGGACCCCATAATGGTTACTGCTTAGACCCTTCGTCTAAAATTCAAGAAACATGGAAGATACTTTAGCCGTGATTTTAAAAATGGACATTACTTTCCACTCTGTTGGGATGTTAGGAAAGTAAAAATGGACATTACTTCCACTCTGTTGGGATGTTGGGAAAGTAAAAATGGATATTACTTTCCAATCTATTGGGATGTTGGGTAAGTAAAAGTGGACATTACTTTCCAATCTGTTGGGATGTTGGAAAAGTAAAAATGCACAATACTTTACACTCTGTTGGGATGTTGGGAAAGTAAAGGTGGACATAAGTTTCCACTCTGTCGGGATGTTGGGAAAGTAAAAATAGACATTACTTTCCACTCTGTTCGGATATTGGGAAAGTAAAAGTAGACAATACTTTCCACTCTGTTGAGATGTTGGGAAAGTAAAAATGGACAATACTTTCCAATCTATTGGGATGTTGGGTAAGTAAAAGTGGACATTACTTTCCAATCTGTTGGGATGTTGGGAAAGTAAAGGTGGACAATACTTTCCACTCTGTTGAGATGTTGGGAAAGTAAAAATGGACAATACTTTCCAATCCATTGGGATGTTGGTTAAGTAAAAGTGGACATTACTTTCCAATCTGTTGGGATGTTGGAAAAGTAAAAATGGACAATACTTTCCACTCTGTTGGGATGTTGGGAAAGTAAAGGTGGACATAAGTTTCCACTCTGTTGGGAAAGTAAAAATGGACATTACTTTCCACTCTGTTGGGATATTGGGAAAGTAAAAGTGGACAATACTTTCCACTCTGTTGAGATGTTGGGAAAGTAAAAATGGACAATACTTTCCACTCTGTTGGGATGTTGGGAAAGTAAAAATGGACATTACTTTCCACTCTGTCAGGATGTTGGGAAAGTAAAAATGGACAATACTTTCCACTCTGTTGGGATGTTGGGAAAGTAAAGGTGGACATAAGTTTCCACTCTGTTGGGATGTTGGGAAAGTAAAAATGGACATTACTTTCCACTCTGTTGGGATGTTGGGAAAAAAATGTGGACAATACTTTCCACTCTGTTGAGTTGTTGGGAAAGTAAAAATGGACAATACTTTCCACTCTGTTGGGATGTTGGGAAAGTAAAAAATCCCGAGCTACTTTCGTTCCACGGTTTCGTCAACGTTATCTGTTATCTTGAACCGATTTTTTTTTTTTTTTTTTTTTTGTTTTTTTCTGGCTACACGAGGGACGATCATGTTGATTTAGATGAATACGAAAGCGCAAGACAAAGAGGGACAACGTTGACGCCGCAATCCTGTAATCTGTGTTATATATAAAAAGACGGATGTTACAGAAGCGGTATTACGGCACCTGTGCCCTAATACTGGATCTGGTCACCTGTGCCGTAAGACTGTAAAAGTAAATATATATATATATATATATATATATATATATATATATATATTTGAGTGGTTAAAAAATTCGATTTGATTTTTGTTTTGGCAATCATGTTGCTTATCTGGTAAAGCAGGTCTCTGCAATGGACTCGGGCGGATCTTTGTTTCTTTCATTTTTCTACTTCGATTATTTCTCTTGTGGTATTTCTTCTTGTCGTATCTTTTATTGTATTTGTGTCTACTTCTTTTTCTCAACGTAGATACCTTGGAATGTCTCCCCACATGGCTCCCCACCCCACGCTACAAGCTTGCTTTAAGTGGGGGGGTCTATTCTGTACTTATTTATATTGAATATTGTATTTCTTATGTTTCGTCCTATAAAAAATAAAAATTAATAATAATTTTAAAAAAGTTTCTTCTACACGGGTCAGAATGAGTCAGCAGTTCAGGTGAGTCCGTTTCCTATCCTGGGCGATGGTCTAACCGGATTTCTTTCTGTTCTACGCCCGGCGGTATAACCAGGTAAGCCTGCATGAGCTTCAACTCAAATTCCTGCCCAAGATCTGCCGGGTTCACTTTGATGCACCTTTCCAAAATTTTGCACGAATAGCTGGGGTAATATAGTCAGACATAGTTCACTACAGATTTGATCACGCACTTTCAAATCAATATTTTCCTTCTTTCAATTCAGTTCAGTTACATTCCGAATTCACAGGATAGATTCACTTAGAAAATACAGTAAACACAACAGTGGTACTTCCATAAAACTTAAAGTATTTGCCCATCTTGGTCTAAGTTGATAATGCTTCGCCGGGCTGATGCTTACTAAGTTAGTACCTCCACCTACCTCCACTCCTTACAACTAAAAGTATCAAGTAAGATTCACAGTAGAATGCAAACAATCATCCTAAATTAATAACTTTTGGTGATCCGAAATCTCAATTCAGAGTTTAACCTGAAGTTTTCATTAAGACATCAGAATCGTGACGATTACAGGAAACACATATGGGGAGCAACGCTTGAGCTTGGGCAGATAATTTATTGAGCCCAAGCTGCGGATAATAACTTGAATCGAACCCAAGCAAATATTGGAGTTTCGAATGGGTTTGTATTAGTAACAGTACCGTTCACGTTTATATGCTTCTCATAAATTAATAGCCTGTCTGAACTATACTCGCCTACCAGACGATTTGTTTGCAAGACAAACAAAGTCGAACCGTTGTGCCCTTGCGAGCGAGCCTTTCAAATAAATATCAACTTTTAGTATGGGTCCAGCCCGGTACTAACCCAACGAGAGTTTTTCCAAATATTGTTCGAAATTACATTAACCATGATTGGTTGAAAGAACGTGCAAAATTATCACTAAAGAATGTACACGTCGACGCTATTGATCATCAAATCCAAGAAAAATTTCCTCTTGCTGTCAGCACTTACAAATCTGTTGACACTGCCATAAATCAAGATGAGACCGTTAACTATCCGGTTGAATTTTTGGATTTATTGGAGTCATCAGGTATGCCATTGCATTACATTGCATTTGAAAGTTGGCTCAGTTGTTATGCTATAACGAAATATGAATCCGCCAAAACTCTGAAATGGCGCACGACTTACTGTTGAAAAACTAATGCCGAATTTGATTGAGCGAAAGAAAAATGTGAAAAGCGAAAGGTGAAAATGTTTTGATACCGAGAATTTCAATGATTCCAACAGACATGCTATTCGAATTCAAACGTTTACATTTTCCAATCCGCCTTGCATTGGCAATGAGCATCAACAGATCGCAAGGACAAACTCTCCGAGTCAGCGCCATCAATTTAGAAGAACCGTGTTTTCACACGACCAATTATACTTGGCCTGTTCAATGGTCGGATTACCACAAAATTTATTTATTCATGCATGAGACGGAAAAACAAAAAATAAAGTTTACCTCGATATATTGAGATAAATAAATAAATTTGTAAAAACAAAAATTTCACATAACAGATTAATTTGACTTTTCATTACAAATCTATTTTTATTGAGTGCAGCGAAGCGCACCGGGTCAGCTTGTGTGTAATAAATGGAATAGGGGTATGAGATATAATTAAAGTGCACCCCCATAAGTTTGAAAATTGAAAGCAACGTTCCATGGAATGTTGTAAAAATACTTGCAAAACGAAACTCAACCACAATCTCAGACTGGTCCCAAGAACTATCAGATGCCAGCACTCCTAGTTTGTGATAAGAGTATAAATACGATCAATTCATTGCCATTCTTGGCTCATTACCACTGAGTGATAAATTACCCATCGGCTTGACCACAACAAGGGAAGGCTGATGATTATTAATATTATTGCTTGACAATTATTATTGATGATCATTTCAGCAATGTCGATAGTTATTTGAGCAGGGCCGTCGCACCAGTGGGTTTGGGGTAGGAGGGGAAGGGGGTGGGGGCATTCCCCCAATTCTCCAAGCTAGTTGAGGAAATCGGCTAAAATGTGATAAAATAAAAAATAATAATAACTTGCCAACTTAAAAACATGTGGGGTAGGTGGTTATATGTTCCAGCCAGGTGCCCTATGAATTATATTGAATTAAAGTGAAATCACTCAAAAACAAAGCGTAAAAAAATAAAATAAAATAAAAAATCTAAGAGGAACAGTTTGTTAGGATGGTCCTCGGAAGGTTCTGAACCAAGAGTATAACACCCTAAATACTGCTGTTTTATTTCGCATTCAATCGTTTCGACTCAAACTTTGTTCTTTAACTAATTCAATACGTCCAACAACGTTCAATAAGTGAGGAAGCTATACTGCCCACCCAACTCGGCTGATGTTTTTCAAAAATACAGACAAAATTATCTGGTCTACACAGCTGCCGACCAAACTTATTTGGAACATCTTTCATTTTCTTAATTCTAGGAATGAGCAAATGAAATATGGTTTGAGTTGAAAAGGCGGAGCCCTAGGTTCTTAGGCCTAACATACATCGATCTTGTTTAATGTATGTGATTGTTGTTTCAAGACGTTAGGTAACAGTATCATTTTTTCTCTTTTAACCGAGGTAACGTGTTTTAAATATGAAAATGTACGTAAGGCTCACCTGGGGTACTCCGAATGGACCCCTACTAACGCTATGCCAGCCTCCTCGCCTCCGCCAGAGCCAGCCCCTGTCTTCATTGCCGACGGTATCGACAGAGTGGACACGGGCTTCCGCAGCTGAAACAAAATAAGAAATCATGAATGAAAATGAGGCTCCAGTGGAAAGATTCCAATTGAAATTTATTGTATCATTCAATAACAACAACCTACCTATCGCATCACAAAATGATACTGTAGAGTTTCCTTCGTCACTACATTACTCTTCGTCGTATGAAAGGAGGATTTCACATCGGTAATCGACGCGAACTGCCCAAAAGAAAGCGCTACCTATCTAACGAAGTAAGCAAGTATTCTTTATTGACAAAATGACAAAGTAATCCGTACCATCTTTATTTTTAAGGTTTTGCAGCCATTTAAATAGCTCTATTTTCTAAGAAAATTCTCTGAACCGATAGGAAAATAAAGTTTACATTCCGAGCTTTATACTGATTCGGAATCTGACGTTTTTGAGCATAATTTACTTGTATATATTTTTTAATGAAAATCATTTGGTACTCTTAACTTGAAAGTTTTAGAGATCTCGATTTTTAATGTTCCAACCTTTAAATGCCGCCCTTTAGCTCAGGTGAAAATTGATCCCGAGCTTCTAGGACCCCAAAGTTATTTATAACCCGAATTTCAAAAACTTAGGTCCAGTAGTTTCGGAGAAGAGCTATGGACGTCGGACGGACGGATTTTTTTTTTTTAATGACTTTTGGGTTCTACGCATCTTGAAACCTGAACAAAAAATTTTGAGGCGGGGGGGGGGGGGGGGGGGGTCTGGATTTTCTTCTCGGTCGACTATCAAGGTTTATTATTGAAATAATAAACCAAAACGCAACGAATTTGTATTATAACGTTTCATTACGAATCGCTCTATTATTTAAAAAAAAATTCTCTAATACGTGGCATGATATTCGTATTTTTATACGTGTATTTAAGTAATTTATGCTCATTAGGGACGTTCCATTTGGATAAAATCACGATTTATCATATTACCTCAATCCCCCATCCCATCGCACTGATCGGAAATTTAAAACCACCCGTTACTGGGCTGAGATCCTGATCAAATCTGACGACAACAGAATACATGATTTATCAGTATTCTGTATACTTCCTCCATACACCCCTTCTCACACTGAAATAGAAAACTCCTGAAAGATGATCGAACTAGAGTAAATGATGCTTATTAGTATCAAAAGAAAAAAATGACAAAAATCGCTTGAGAATTGCTTTGGATCGATATTCAACCCTTCTGTTCTATATTTTTCATTTCCGAGGTTTCGTGCAAATCTAGACCAATAGCTGATCCGTTTGAAAAAACAGATGTGATTTGAAGAGTGTTTCACGTTTCAAAATTTACGTAAAAAAGGCATTACCCCCATTTCCTTCATTCGTTATGACATTCCAAATTTTTGTCGTTTGATGCATTAGTGTTCTGGAATTGACAGCAAACATGTGACACAATCACGTACTCATGATTCGCATATGGGTTCATCACAGATTCTATTTTAGAATAGAAACGATTTGTGTTCGGATGTTTTTTGTCTGGTAAGAACTAAATCACTCGCGACGAAGTTGTGGAAACCCATTTCAAAACGGAAATTAGTGAGGAACGTTGCCCATTTCCACGAAAAAATAAAGAGTTACAATGTTAAACCGATTTATACAGTTGAGCCATCATCAGTAACAAACAATAACTGAACACACATTAGAAAGGACACAGCTTATAAAGTCACAGGTTAAGGGAGATTGAATCTCATTGGTCGAGGAAAGAAAAGGGGCTGGAGGAACAACTAATTAACTGCAAGCAAAGTGAAGGGGGATTATAGCTAATCAGATGAAGTGAGAGGGGATAATTTCTGGTTTCAACATTTTGAAGGGATAATTCTAAGCTTTATGGAAATGGACTTGTCAGAGGTGAAATATATTGAAGGATATCCTTATTTAAACATATACCAGATCTGTCACTTTTGATAATTTTGAATTTTTCAAGTACATTCAACATACCTCCCTTTGGACAAAAATGAATAAATTCTACGAACTATCTGTCAAATCAAAATTGTAAGTATGATTGGATTCCTTAAGATGTTTTTCAAATGTAGACCTTCCCTTATTTTCCCTGTTATTGTTTGTTACTGATGATGGCCTAACCGTCGAAATCGATTTAACATTCCAATTCTTTATTTTTTCGTGGAAATAGACAAAGTTTTTTTCCACTAACTTCCGTTTTTTTGTCTGGAGTGCCTCAGAGTATTCTGGATGTAATAGGGCGCCCCTCTTATAGATGAACCTTTGCCTATATGATCTAGATTCAGAGGGACGTCTTAAAAACGCGGAGGAAATACGCTTGGAAATAGAGATTGCGAAACTGATTTCCCTCCTTCGGCTACATAAACTGTCTTTGATTCATGGTGTGGTTGTCAATTGGAACCCTCTCCCCCTCAACACCGCCTTCCTCCCCCGGCAAAGTTCCTTTCATTCGCGCAGACGGTTTCATTCACAAGGCAGCTCACCTGGTCATCGATCGTGGAGGTTCCTCGCCACACGTGTTCGGACACTCTCCAAACTGTCTCTCCGCTGGAACACCTACTGTTCCATCCCCTTATAGTCGTTGTCATAACATTTTGCTTTCGAATCTACCTATGTGCAACGGGAATTTTGTTTTTTCTTTCGAGAGATAAACAATTTTTCGTCTTCAAAATCAAAATTTTAACTCGAATTTTAGCGAATTTTTGTAGAGCATGAAGCTATTGCACTGGCACCAAAATTTTTAAAATAAAAATTTACGAAAATTTTCTTCATTGAAATCCGTTTGAGACATTCTGATAGGATTCCTGGGGTTTGCGCTTTTTCTATGTATATATATATATATATATTATATATATATATATATATATATATATATATATATATATATATATATATAGGGTGGAGCGTCAGAAATTAGGGTTATGTTGGACCGAACAGAAAATGTTCTATTCACTGTCAATAATAAGAGGTTAAAAGGATTTTTATATTTAGTCAAGATTTAAGGGTGGTATATTTGCTTTTTCTCATCGAAAAAGCGGTATTTCTACTAGTTGTCGTTGAGATGGTATTTTCGCTAATTTCTCGTCAAATTGTTTGCTTCAATCGAATCAGTTGGTCATAAAAAGCAATGACCCACCAGGGCTAATGCAGCCTGAGGGCAATCCACAATAGATCCCCTGGATCGCAGCAAAGGATCTAATGAAATGCAGTGCCCAAGTCCCTCAACCACCATTCAATAAAAAATAAAAATAAAATAAAAATAAAATAATAATAATGGTTTTTAACTATTCCTTTCTACTGAATTTTCTCAAATTTTTATAAAATTTATTTTTATAAATTTATTGTAATAGGATAGGTAATTCAAGAAAATTCGCTCATACGATCATGCTTCATGACTGGAACCTTCTGCTTTCGAGTCAACCTGTGGGTAACGGAAGCAATGTTTTCATTGTTTTCGTCTCTAAATCAAAAATTTCACTCGCATTTTACGTTTTAGACCATTCTGAACAACTTTGGTTCTATGTCATTCCGTCTGTGTGTGTCCGTGTGTCCGCGAATCCTTGCAACATACATAACGACTGCAGTTTTCATCCGATATTGATGAAATTTTCAGGGAATAAGCAGGTTAGGCTGTAAATGGTCCCCTTCCAATTTAATTCCATTTAAATCGATACTCCACTATGCATGCTCCAACCTACATTCTATCAAGCATAATTTTCTCACGTTCTAGTCGTCCGATCTCGTTCAAATCGATAGGGTAGTTAGAAATAGCTTCATTATTATCTGCTGCGCATGCGCGACTATAAAAGAGTTTCAATACGCATGGCTTCTAAAATTTCAGCGCATTTTCCTCCAAAAAAGCAAAAATGAGCTATTGTGTTTACTTTGTCCGTTGATGTATATATGCATGTCCTACATACCTACTATTTTTAAATGCCACTTCCTGACGTCCGATTTTGATGACACTTGGTATGAATGTAATCTGTAATATGGCGAGGGTAAATAAGTATTAGGGACCACTGATGCATGAGAGGTCATTGCTAAGCTGAATGAAATCCAAAGCCATTTTGTCTCCTATTCAACGCAGGAAACTGAAATGTGAAAGGGAAGCTCAAGGGAGAATGCTGAAGACGCATGATATAGGTCGTCGATCAGCTGAGTGATTCCCAAACCCATTTCCCTCCTATTCGATGCAAGGAAGCTGAAATTTGAGAGAGAGGCTCAAGGACGAATGCTGAAGATGACTGAGAGGTCAGTGATCAGCTGAATAAGTTCCAAAGCCATTTTGTCCCTACACAAAGCAGGAAGCGTCTATTACACGCGAATCACCCTACAAGAAAATGCTCTATCATGTGACTCACTTCGTGAGCACTAATCTACTTGTTTATTCTATTTCGATGAAATTTTCTGGGAATGAGTGGATTATGATGAGAAAGGTGCCCAATAAATTTCATCATTAAGAAATTTACAGTTTTCACTGCGGATGTGTAAACGTAAAAATCCATCATTCGTCATTTTCTCATGGTATTCGTATATTCGGAAGGTAGTTGCAAAATGAAGGTTTGATTACCTTCGCATGGCTTTGAATCATGGTGATATTATAATCTTTCATGGCAAAAAATCTGTCTCTGTTCATTCACAACGGTGTATTATCGAAAATTGGAGTTGTGCTCCCATTATTCTCGCGGGTGATTGAAATCCTCACATCCCTTTTTGCTTCTACACGTTAATCCCACTTGGAAGGAAAACCAGAGATATCATCAAGGCCACTAACAATGTCGAACATAAAAACAACCCCAAAGACATTAATTTGCATTCATTCGTTGGATGATCACGATCATAACTACAAACCTCACATTAAGTTCCCAGCTAGGGTGAAACTTTTTTTGGGGGTAGCAACTAGCATCCATCACAGCCGTCAAACTTTTAACCACTTCTGTGCCTTGGAGTCCATTTTCCTCCCTTTTATAGGCTCAATCGGCGGTAATGATAAAAGTTGGGGACGAAATGAAATGGGCAGCTCCAGGTGGTGGGATAGTTAGGGGTTAAAAGGCATTTTAATAATTCGTAAGCGTCTTTTCCCTACATAAAGAACTTTTTTTTTTTTTCTTCGGCCAATCTGGTGGCTTCCCGCAGCGGCAGTTTTAATTGCCATAGAAGATTTACTCAATATTCCAGTCAGAAGATTTTTGCTGTGTTCTTCCAAATCTGTGAAGCTAATAGGTATACAGTTTCTGTATATTACGGTTTATTACATCAAATAGCACGAATAGTGGATTTTCAACTGTGAACACCGTGACGACAGACTACTCATGTGATACGTCGTTGCCGAAGACAAGAGAAGATACAAGGTTTTATGAGGGAGATCTTAAACTACAGTGACTTATGTTGAAATTTAAATGCTGTTATAGCTTCATAATGTTACGAGTATAAACAAAATATATGAATTACAATTAGGTATATACACATACGCACTTGGATTTTTGAAAAAGGCATGCAGCATGATCGTGTGAGCTACATATGTAAATTCCGTCTTAAATTTATGTTAAATTGTTTTGAAATTTGAGCATTTTTAGTGATAAGAAATTTTCAACTATCAATTTCATAGCAAAAACTTGTTCTACACGAATAATATTGGGCTATGCAAACAATGATTTGGATTTCTAGCATTTTAAGCAGTCTTTGTCGAATTTTCAGCATATATTAATGAAATTATAGCACATTTTCAGCATAATGTTGTGCATAATTTTGTTAATATTCTAGTTCTTAGTTGCTGATCTTGTTGTGACTAGCATTAGTCGTTTTACTATTTTTAGTGATTGTTTTAAGCACATTTTTTTGAAATTTCACGAATTTATTCTGTTAAAAAAACTCTGGGACCAAAATGTCCTTTTCTTATTTTAAATGCTTGATTTTAAAGTGAAAAAACGGAATTTTAATCTCAATCCTATGGAGAGTCATCGTCTGAAATGACACACTTTTTTTAATTTTAAATATTAGTACTCGTAAATCTCTCATCAAAGGCGGAGGGAGCACATGAAATTTAATGTAGATTTCAAATCTGCGATAAAAAATGGAGGTTAACTTTTGAAAAACGCGAGTTAAGAGCCGTAGCGCCACTGTGGTGCGTGAGAATCAAAATTCAATTTGACCGCTGAATAGTATGTAATAAATGAAGGGGAGTTACCATTTACAGTTTATCAATATAATATCTTCAAATATAAAATAAATAAATGGTTAGTCCATTAAATTTTAGAATACCCGCGTGTACTTATGAGAAAGCGTTAGAATCCAGGTTTCGTTTCAGAATGCCTCAAAATGGATTTTAATGATAAAAGTTTTGAAAAAATATTATTATAGAAATGTCTTGGTGCTTCATTTTTTATGGGTAAAACTCCGATAGCTTCTTCACTCAGTACCTAGCAATGCACTCAGTTTATTGAAATACCCAGTGCATGTCATATTTTGAGGCTTTCTAATTGGAAAGCATGAAGTAGGTAGGTATTCTACATTATTAGAATAACGTTAAATGAAAAGGACAGCGTGGGATCTATTATATTGAAATTATATTTACGTCACTACAGGAATCAATGAAGAATATGAGTTTAGTCTGAGAGATAGTGACGCTCAACTGCACACCTGAAACCGCCATACGTCGTGCGATTCCGCGCAGGCACAACAAGAAATCTCGCTCTCGCCACCGAAAAAGCGATTGAATGACTCATCATAGTCATCATTCACGACCTGAGGTCCGAAACAGAAAGGTTTCTGGCTCTTGTGGATCCTCCAAATAGATTGAGACTGGTACCTAATATACGTTGGCTATCGGCGTAGATCATGACTTCACAACGTACATATCCAACAGTTGATTAGTTAAATGCTGTGGTGTGACCACGTTGCGCACTCCAGCAGTGAATGCAGTTTTCAGAGCATCCTCATTTTTATTAACCTGAATTTTAGTAACTTGAATATCAGAGTTCTGGCATGGAAATGAATAATGGGACAACGCCAAATTAATCTTGTAACAGTTTGGGGAACAAGACAGTTTAACGGGTGAAGATGATAAAAGTTTCTACGTATAATTATAGAGGCCATGAAACTGAAAAAGCAGGTTGATGTTATGATCTCGGAAAACAAGAAGTTATTCAGTCCCACACTTAAATGCAAAGTGAGAAAGAAAAAAAAATTCACCTTTAAAGGAATAAATGCTGGTTACCGAAAATATTCAGTTCTATACGCAGCCAGGTGGAATAGAGAAATATCCATATAAGTTTGAAAATGAACAGTGCTTACTTTAGCATCACACGCCCAAGTTTTTCTCTCCGGCTGACCGGGCATTTCGCCGCGAGGGGCGCATTAGGGGCGCCCGCAGGTCTCTGTTCACATCAACCCTACTAATGAGCTCCGCCTTCTAACCACTCTGGTAACACCAGTTGCTCTTTTTTGATTTATAACAGAACGGAACCGCTTTTTCCTTCCTGTCCCTTTTTTCATACTATACATCCGCTCCGTTTCGTTTCCCTCCGTGACGGGGGTCCCTTTTCAATCAATTATTTCGAATCGAACTCCCAGTGAACCCATTCGCTGTTTACTGTTAACTCCCAAGGTGAATACCTCCGATTACTCCCAGCCGAACGTTCCATAGCGCTGACAGCGTTTCCCGATGAATAATTCCTGACCCAGCTACCACGTGTAATGGTATTTAACTCGCCGGTAGATGCATATGAAGTTATCAAAAACTATACTCATACTGGAATGGCTACTCAATCCTCAAACAGGTAAATACAAGTCAAAAGTTTAACATATGAACCGAAAGCAACCAACTCCACACGATACTAATACATTATTCCGCTCCGTCTCTCCATGATCACCATTCTAAATCTCCATTTGGACTGATGTCTGGTTTTACTGTATTCATGAAGGACATTTGGCAATGACTTTCCAGCCGTTTCCAGGCCCCATGCAAGTCGCCATAAACCACCAGATGATTTTTTTTACTGCGATTTCAAGTGACTGGCTGTTTGGTTTACGTCGCAAATACGCTTAGGGCGATAGATACAATAATTGAGGAGCTGACATGGGAAACGAGTTAAGTCCAAAAATCAAATTTCATAGGAACTCCCTCTGAACTCTTATCAGATTTTTTTGGACATAATCTCTTCTCCATGTAAAGGTCACACATTTATTCAGGGTGCGATCTAGCAAGGACGGGAGGACCTAAGGCCGTTGGCGTGACTGTTAACTTGCACTTCGACGACAAAAAATGTTCTTTGGATTTTTGGACTTAACTCGTTTTCCATGTCAGCTCCTCAATTGTAAACCAGGAAGGGGCAGCTGTTAAATCAATACACAAAAACTTAGAGGTTCCTTCCGGTTGGAATAGGAAAAGCATACTAACTACTCACTTAAATAGCGCACATACGAATATATGTAAACGTATATAATATATAGGATTTTTGTATATTATCTGTATACATCTCATATGTCTACTAATACCGAAGTCCACAAGACCGCAGTCGCTGACATGACCATGTCGAGGTACGAAATGCTGATGCATAAGCAGGTATTGTCTGAGAAGAGTGCTGTGTCAGGATCAGGTCACCTGGTGGGATAGCATAAAGAGATACCTTCTGGTCCCATATGAAGCCCCCCACCACACCTTGGACCTTGACTGGGATTCGAGTTGATCTTCCACTAGGGTCGGGTTCAAGGGCTATACACCTCTACACATTCTCAGAAGCCGCCAGAATGAGGAAATCCAGCGATATGCTGGACTCAATTTCCTGTTCGCCTATTGCTCAAAGACACCTGATGGTGATGGCCTTGCTCTATGGAGCCCCAACCTCTAAATCACTAGAAGCCTACCTCCTGTTGCGTCTGTGTCCACAACAGGGTTGTGAATAGTGACATTTGCTGTTCAACACTGCCAGTTGCTGGGAGTTGGCAACTAAGTGATCAGTAGTCACTCACTAAGTACCATCAAGGCGATTAAAGACGCCTGAGGCCTACTACAAACTGTGATACAGCTATGTGTATCGAGTCATAGTTTTATCTTACTTCTGATTATCCAGTAGATAGTATTTATTTACTGGTTGGTCCGCTCACAAGGGTCCCCATGAAGTTGAAAACCTGGTAATTTAGTATAATGATACTTTTTTACTCACGATTCTATCTGAAGGAAACTATTAAAAAGATACCGAACTCGATTTTCGGTAGATTTTACGACGATCTTCGCAAAGGATAACTAATAAAGCTTTTATGGTGGTTACACGTTACAAGTCGATTCTGTGTGGCAAAAACTATGGAAAACGACATGAAACTAGATTTTTGTTGATTTTACGACAATCGTCGTCGCTGACAACAGGTTCTTGTCGTAGTAACGTCACCAAAAACTATACGGCTGATGCTGAATATCTAAAGAGTCGACCAAACGATTTTCAAGTTCATAGCTCCAAAATTCCAACATATTTAGTGCTTGTAGGAATAAGCAGTGGTCATTGCTATACATCTCGTCTTTTCTCCTCCGATTCGCAATGAACTCAATGATGGGACTCCGCTTAGAGGCTCCCCTTAGAATTGTGCCACTTGCTGTGCCCCTTTGGAAACATTTTTTAAAGCCGCTAAAGACGCTTCTGGTTAAGATGCGGCTTAAATCATTAACAAAATAATAATAATAAAAAATAAAATAAAACAAAAAGTAAAAATAAAACAAAAAAGAGAAAAAATAAACAAAATTAGAAAATAAAATATCATATAAAAATGACAAAATATCATGTCGGTGTGGAAATATCTGTGACATGCATTAGGTATGTTAAGTAAATCTATTTAGTAAATATGTTGGGCTTTCAATTAGCTTTATTGATGCAGAATTTGGTGATGTGGGCCTAGCCCCTTCATCCAAATCTTTCGCACCCAACTCCAGGGAATACATGCACATAAAATAAATACCTGCACAATGGCTGCTCAATAATACATGAGTACTGCGAACATTCCAGTTACTTTAAGCAAAATATTGCTGTTAGTTCACACTTTGCATGAATAATGAGCCAACTACCAGCTCGTTGATTAGAGCGCAGAAATAGTCTCGTCGCTCCGCCGTTACCAACATACCTAATATCGCCATTCTGCCAAATAATTTATGCCCGTTCCATCCTGGTAATTTAAAAGGCACCGGGTCCCCTTACATTCGTATCTGGGTTGGAGCGGGCAGGGCGACATAAATCAGAGCAACTGGTAGCGCCGTTACCTCGATGGTAAATGGGGGAGACCGAAATGTTATGTCGGCAGGCGTCGGAAGGTGAAAATAATAAGAAATATTCTTTCCTGGCAGGAGTCCGGAGTTCCCGCCCCCTTTGTTGCAAATAAAAGGAATGCGATTCTCCTCAAGATGAACGCCGCTCCTGGCCTAAACATTCGATCACTATTGCGTCAAATTCATTATATATATTTATCAAATAATAAATTACAGATGACGCATTTCCTAACTGTTCCTATAAATTCTGTTCTTTCTCATTAATAAAATACCCTTATACAATTATACCTAGCATTTACATTGTGTCCAAGATCTCACGAAACAAACTTCAGGGGTCAATTTTAGGGGCGCATGTACGAAGGCGCCGTCGCTCGCTCCGGTGTACACGTACAGAAACGCTCCCGTAGATCCCATTGGGGTAGGTATGTATGAACGCTCCAGTCGGGCGGTTCTATATTATTGCTTCCGAGTCTATCTAATGGTAGCGGAAACATTGTTTTCACTTTCGGGAGAAAAAGATTTTTGGACTTTGAAATCAAAATACCAAGTCGCATTTTACGTTTTAGACCATTCTGAACAACTTAGGTTCCGTGTCTGTCTGTGTGTGTGTCCGCAAATCCTTGTAACAAGCTTATTTTCCACAGTTTTCATCCGATTTGGATGACATTTTCAGGTTGATGTGCGGGCTAGGTTGTAGATGGTCCCCGATCAGTTTCATCGTTCTTGACTCAATACCTCACTCTGCGCATGCGCAAACATAAATTCTATCAAGCATCATTTTCTCACGCCCTAGTTGTCCGATCTCGCTGAAATTTGGATGATAGTTGGGGGATGACAATTTGATAATCTTATATCAATTTCAACATGGTTGTATGATTAATAGCTACTGCGCATGCGCCAATATGAAATCCTTGTACCTAACAAGCTTATTTTCCACAGTTTCCTTCTCATCTGGATGAAATGTTCAGGGAATATGTGGGCTGAGGGATAGATGGTCCGCTGTCAGTTTCATTGTTACGAAATCAATACTCCACTCTGCGCATGCGCAATCATCAATTCCATATTGCTCCATTTTTTCAAGCCCTAGTCGTCCGATCTAGCGTAAATTTGGATGATAGTTGGGGGATGACGATTTAATCATCCCATATACATTTTAACATGATTGTATCATTAATAGCCAGTGCGCATGCGCCAATGTGAAATCCTTGTTACGACCTTAATTTCCACTGTTTTCATCCGATTTCGATGACATTGTCATAGAATGCGCAGGTTTGGTTGTAAATGGTCCCCGATCAGTTTCATTGTTGCCAAATCAATACTTCATTCTGCGCATGCGCAAACGTAAATTTCATTATGATCTATTTTTTGACACTCTAGTCGTTCGTTTTCGCTTAAATTTGGATGATAGTTGGAAAAAGATGACTTGATCACTTGTAACAGAGTTACCTCCTGAGAGGTCCATCAAGCTCCCGTCAGAGCTCCAGAGATAGCGTTGTCGGCGTCCCGTTGAGGAATCAATGGGAAAGACGCGCTGTTCTCGATCGTTTTAGACAGCTGGTTTGGCGTCGGATGGTTTTCTGGTGACAGGAATATTAACCTTCCCCGAACATGGCTCATTAAAAGCTATGACTAGGGGTGGTATCTCTCTGACGGGATGCCTCTTTACCTCTTCTACCTTTTTATGAGGATTTAGGCCCCCATTGCACCTCTGGGGGGGGGGGGGGGCACCTAAATTCCTTATATGGTAGCAGAGCGTGGTTTGGATTATGCACGGCTGACGCCTAGTAGTCCAATCCACTATTTTTGGGGCGTTAATGTTTCAGAAGAAACATGGCCCGGGGTTCCAGAAGGAATTCCCATTATCACCCTTTGGTATATAAATAATTTCATTGGTCTTTGAATTATAATTTCTCTTTCATTCCCCTTTTATATTTTATATACCATATTTTCTTTCAATTTTATGCCACCTGAGTGCACAATTTAAGTCCCCTAAGTTGGGCAAATTCATTTTATACTATTTTCTTTCAATTTTTTCGCCACCTGAGTATTGCTATATGTCAATTACCAGGTTAGTGCGCCATTTAAGTCCCCATAGTTGGGCAATTTAATTTAGAGTCCCCAATGTTGGGCAAATTAATTTCTATATATATTTTGATTTCCTAAGGTATAAGTCTCCATAGTTGAGCATCCGTTTTGTCCCGATTGTTCAATGAAGATACTTCTTATGAAGCTTCATCGACAATCCAGTTTTAATTTCTATTCCCCCATCCAAAACGCCAATGCAGCTATTTATGATTGAATGAGCATTAGTTCTCAGCTATTCACCATTCCACCCAACTACCATACTTGATCTTCAATCAAGTATGTCTTTAAGGGGAGGAGTGTAACAGAGTCCTGAGAGGTCCATCAAGCGCCCGTCAGAGCTCCAGAGATAGCGTTGTCGGCGTCACGTTGAGGAATCAATGGGAAAGAAGCGCTGTTCTCGATCGTTTTAGACAGCTGGTTTGGCGTCGGATGGTTTTCTGGTGACAGGAATACCGAACCTTCCCCGAACATGGCTCATTAAAAGCTATGACTAGGGGTGGTATCTCTCTGACGGGATGCCTCTTTACCTCCTCTACCTGATTTATGAGGATTTAGGCCCCCATTGCACCTCTGGGGGGGGGGGGGGGGGCCCCTAAATTCCTTATACACTTCATATCAATTTCTACACAATTGTATCATTAATAGCTACTGCACATGCGCCAATGTGAAATACTTGTAATGACCTTAATTTCCACAGTTTTCACCCGATTTTGATGAATTTGTCAGCGAATGCACGGTTTAGGTTGTAAATGGTCCCGTACCTATTTCATTGTTTTCAACTCATCAGTTCACTCTGCGCTTGCACAAACGTAAATTACATTGAGTATCACTTTTTTGTTTCTTAATTGACCAATTATGACATTTCACGCTACGTTTGTCCGTATGGGAACAACAAGAGCAGTCTATGGCCAAATACATCCCACTCATCTCATCGATGTCATTAATTAATGAGAGAAGTATAAACAGGTAATATGAAGAACCACTACATGAAGGGCGAACGCTGATGCCTTCATCTTCAGTAGCGGTGAGATAAATAGATTCTGTAAGAACGGAAACTAGGTTTTAAAGAAGACGAGATCTCCTTGTTACGCAACCTCCAACCCCCACGAAAACAGTCAGTCTCGGCTCACCACACAAGTCGGCCGGTAAGCCCTAACGAACTACATTTCCACTCCCTTTTGTTTATGTCGTTACGTAAAAGGTCTTTTGAGATTCAGATTCTTGAGAGACAATCCAATTCCTCTAAATACAATTAGTTCTAACAGCATTAAGTGCCTCCTTCCTTCATGTGAATACAACCTCTTACTAAACGAGCGATCATGCTAGGCAATTCATGTAAAGCTAGTTTAGTCTCAAGACAAAAAGAAGAAGAAAAACACCGTGTTTAATGGCATTGTCAGGACCAGCTAAATGGACCTCTGAGGAGCGGGAAGAGACAGGGCATTCAGAGTTGTTTGGTTACGTAATTCTTGTTCTAGCTGGAATGGAAACAAACGAAAGGCTGTTTCCGTACTGCTCAAGTCCGTCTGTTAAAACTGTTTTCCTTGAAAATTGAATTATCCATTCTGCTGTTAAGTGCGTACTATAATGACATTAGTAAATAAAACGTTACAGCTGAAATTCTATATAAATCGAACAAGAGAAACCTTCTGATTTGCATTTTTTTAACGCTTTTTAAGCGGTTAGGGACTAATAGAGAGTTTATAGCGGCAAATAGGAAGAAACGTATCGAATAGAACGTATTCTGTAATTTATAAGGGGATGCGTTTTTGCCATGACACCAATTCATTTGTATCACGTTCTACGCATCTCATGTTGACGTAGCAGTAACGTCAACATTCGTCGACATGCTATATAATTAATTACCTATAGGTAACGAAATAATTTTCGTTGCTTACTTCTCAATTACTTATCATTCATCATATCACCGGTACTACAACCCCCTAGTTCAAAATCATTAATATTTTTGTAACCCTTCGATGATTTAAGCGAAAGGACCTTAAACTTTTGCCTTCACCAATTAAAATTTTCATAATAGTACAAAATATGAGTAATAAAGCACAAAAATGGCAAAAAAATTAATAAATAAAAAAACCAGGTAACCTCGCCACAACAAAAACATCTCGATTCGGTGAGCAAATGGAGCGCTGGGTGTTGCCGGTGCGTCCATTCTGTAGATTTGATCGTTCGCCGAAATGTGTGTCGTTGAACGTAGTGTGCAGAACAAGCCTAATGAAATCAAAAAGAAAACCAACACCTAAGATATATAGGTATGCGCAGAGTTTTCTGACACACAAATTTCTCACGACCTGATGCTCTGATTTAGGATTTAGCCCTAATGTGGAGGGCGGTTGTCCTCAGAACTGCTGTCTCTGTTTCTATACGTTTGTTTAAGTGACACCCACTACACATCATACTTGAATAATGTCTCGTCGTCTGGAAAAAATTCAATTAAAATGTTGCAATTTTTATTGCATTTTCTGGAATTATTGGTCTTGTAATAGAGCTAGATAGACGCTAGTCGGGTATGGAGGGCAATATGGGGAAAATTAAAATTTACATAGTCTATACTGTGAAACTATTATTTGACAAAATTAGATGAAAATTCTTTGATTTAGTGAAGTATCAGCCATGATTCCTTACGAATCTTATTCAGTTGGCCAATTACAGTCAACATAGTTTAGTCTCATACATCAGCTGGAGAAAGAAATGCACCTATTAATTTATGTAATTAAGAAGTGCTTTCGGTAGACACTTGAAAAAGCATTAGGATGTATCAGTGTTTGTAGCAGCTGATGGGAAAGGCCTATACGATGATCAGCCACTCGCTCCTGATATTATCAAAAATTCAACAAGTTTTCACAATTAATGCGACCGTTTCGCCTCTGTTGATCTATTTAAATCCTGCACCGCTCTCTGCCCGACTGATATTTCAAATTACCAGCGTTTTATTCTCTCCAGACCACTCTCACCACAGCCCCATGTCAGCTGTAATTACCGAACATTAGTCGAGTCCGAGTCACAGCGGCGCATTACCGGTCGTGTTTGGCACGACATAAAAATTTGCAGTTATGCAAGATGACCATATAATATATGCAAATTTTTGTAGTTTTCCTTGCCATATTTAATACATTTTTCAGAACAATTTAGTGAGAAAAAAATCAATATCCTAGTTCATAAATGATTTTTATTTTTTCAGAATAATATTCTGCTTAAAAAAAGTATAACGATTTTTAGCAGTTTTTTTGGTATTTTTAGTGATTCAACTTCATAGGTTTAACAACAAATAAATTAGCTCCGAAGCTTACCCAGCTGATCTTGGGAGCTTCCGACTTTATGATTCGTTTCTAAATGTCCCAAGAGGCCACAATATCAAAATTCTGCATTATTAGTTGAAAACGTAAGAATTTAGCTCCAGATTTCAAACAGCTGATCTGGAAGGCCATACACTTTCTTTTATACGTCAAAAACCGTTTCCAGACGTCCCAAGGGTTCTCTTTTCCAAAATTTAGCTTCGTGAGTTGAGTATCGAAGAAATTAGCTCCATTTGTTCAATTCCGATAGATCCAGTAGCAACTAAGATAAAAAAAGGTAGTTACCTAAGTTCTATTCACTCACAATTATCAATTTCTTATCAAGTATGAGAACTGTTATCCTACAGATCTGCTATTCGTATAGCCACAGAGTTATGGTAAATAGGAAAACATCAAATCGAGAACTTTCCAACGAGTGGTGAACGATTTTTATGGGATAAAAAGGGAACAAGGTGAACAGACTGAAAACGCACGGTAAATGGGCAGAAAGTTTATGTGATGGTTACGTGGGTCATTTTTTGGCGAATAGGTCCCCGTAAAAACCTATTCTACGTTAGAAACAAAGACAGTGCCACCGATTGACAAAACCCAGAACAGTGGTCTCAAGCTCCACACCGAACGTTCTTATTTCACTCAAATATCGTAACTTTGTATAAAAAAGATGTAATGTTGTAAATTTAATGAAGCTCTGATAGATATATTTCGAAGCTGACTTCAGAACAATCCCGAGTTTTCTCTCTGGTAGCTCACAAAAGAAACTGTATCAAATTTCCACCTCATAATTTCAACATTAAACCCCATTTTCAACGTAGTAGAACCTCCAAGTCGGTCCTTACCTTTTGCAAATCCCCGTTGCTCAATTTTTGGGCCAGTTAACAAAGTTTCAACTTGCGCCGTATTTTCTGGAAAACTTGGCCTCTTAATCTCTCGTAACCCTCCCGACTTTTTTATTGCAAGACTCGGAATTTATTACGCTAGCGTTCTTTCGACCTGTAAACACGGTTTACTTGCCTAAACGTTCCCAAGCTCTTTCTGTATGCGTAGAACTAATCTCGAGGTTGTGAATAACAGCGGTGAAAGTCTGGAAGTGACGACAACCATTAAATCACGAATTTGGTGCTCCGAAAATCGTGCCGGTAATGTTCGTAGAGCCTCAACTGTGTATGCAATAATCTTACGCAACATGCTCACATGTCATAATGCCATATGAAAAGAGACAGTTTTGCAGTAAATAATATGAACAAGTTTCGTAATTTTTGTATCTGTATATTGTTCTGAAATTCGAGCTCTTTGTACGGACAGATATTGTTCACTATCAATTCTATAGAATCAATTTTGAAGTACATAGAACAAGTTTTGAATCAATATGCTATGAGAATGATCTCGGGATATCACAGGAACTATATTTACTATGAGTGCTTATACTTTCACAATTTCCGCAGTTTTAATCCATTTAATAGTACGTTCTCATAAAATTCAACTACAGGTTTCACCACAATTTTTTGTAAAAAGTTTCGAATGCTCTTGTTCATGGATACGTCGAGATCTCAAAACCTTTCAAGATAAGATTTTGTTGTTGTTATTGATTGAAATCACTTAAACTGAGTGTGATTGAGAACTGGCATGAACACAGTAAAAATCACCTTATAAACTACGATGATCGTATAAGGTGACATAATGCCGTTGAGATCCATGAAATCGAGTTTATTATAAATGCGGTCGCATGTAAATGGTCTAGTAAAGCGTAGTAGGTATTTCATGGTAGGTACCTTATTAATACTCAATTGGTTGATGCCAACATTTGTGTTGATAAACTTAGATTCTGATGTACTTTTGTTCTTGGATATCAGCTCCTGTTAAGCTCTTGAAAACAATTTGTTCGTCCTATCAAAGACTTCAACGAATTTTCAGAGAAATCGCAAGACACGGAGACAGACAGGAAATGATCAGGATTGTCAGCAAGGTAAATTTGCAAGTGACAATTTCAAATTCCCGTTAAAACAACCACAACAGTTTCCACCTCCTCTTCCTTGGAAGCAATATATCCTGTCATCTATAGTTTACCAGTTCAACAAAACTTCAAAGTGTGTTCTAGGTAGGTACTGAATAAGGAAAACCTGTAATGTTAATCTTTGGTTCACCCCCCCCCCCCCCCCAAATAGACGCTCCGTGCACAGAAGACGTCAAGCCACAAAATACATGATTTAATCGAATTCAAGCCAATAGTCAGATCGCCTTCTCCTAGTACAAGTGCATTCATTCTCTTACTCTACCAAACGCAGTAAAAATAGTTAGAGAATGAGTGCACTGTACTCGGAGACGGCTATCTGCTGACTTGGTTTGCCCCAAATTGGATGATATCATGTATTTTGTGGCTTGGCGTCTTTCGTACGTGGAGCATCTTCACAGGGGGGGGGGGGGGGGGATATAACATATTTTTGGTCATCTAAGGGGAAAAGGTTGGAATGTACAGGCTGAAAAGATGTTTACCCTCTCCCTCCATCACTTAGCCGTAGGCTCCGAAACCTCAAAAGGCACTTTGTTATTTCAAATGTAGCGTTTCGAATTTCATCAAAATTGACTAAGGGGAACCGGTAGAAGTGAGTGGGTAAAGAATCAGGTGGGGCAGGAGAGAGAGAAAAATAGAAGAATTTCGACGCCTCATTTCAGCTTGATGAATGATGAATTTATCTACAGTGACACATTTGTCCTCGGGCGGCTCAGGGGGCATGCCCCACGAAGGAAATGCTCAGAAAATTAGGTTTAAGCCGACAGGGTGCGGTATGGGGAGAGGGTAATGTTGGGTCGAAGTTCTACTTTGTTACTTATCTGGATGCCTCTCTTCATTGCAGTTGTGGCTAGTCAGTTTTTTGAAGGCTCGGCAATGCGAGGCTAGCTTCTCGCCTTATACTCGTACTTTCGTTGGGTGCTAAGATATTGCTGCTAGTGTAGGTTGGGAATTAAGTGAATGATAGATCTTTGCTGGTGGGTAATTTAGAAATACCTCCTTTAGATTAAGAGTAGATGAGATTTTTTAATAGAACCACTGATAATATTGGTTTCTTCATATTTGGTTATATATAGAGGTAGAAGTAGGTAATAAATCTCAACTTTGTTGTGATATCGTAGCTATTGTGATATCGAAAAGCTGTTAATTTTGCTCTAAACGCATTTTCGGGTTAATGTACACTCCCGCCCACATAATGAAGGAGGAATTCTTCGGAATGGAGAGATCGCGTGCCTCCACTACGAGCGAAGTGTTTGAACAACGAACTCAACGCGTAGGTACAGGAAATATCCGCATTAATGTCTTCAGAATTTACCTGATAGTTTAAACATCATAAATCCATCCTTCTCAGAATAAATCTACTAACGAACTGAAGAAACTTGGTTATGAATTCGAGAGCACTGATGGGGGATCAAATGATTTCATAAATTAATGTTATTTCTGATCCCCAAAAACGTCCTATCGAAACCAGGCTCGAGCCTTGAGTTGGGTATTTGCATTACCTCAATCCTAGGATTAAGCAGCGAATGAAAGACTCTATCCTAGGAATGGTTGACTTCAATAATCCCAACGCTGCTAAGTTTGCAATTTTGAAAAAAGTTTGGTTGGCAACTGCGCATACTTGTTTATCAACAATTTCCGCTATCAGTTTTTCGCCATTAGTTTTCTTTCGTTGGGCTTTTAATTTGCCTTCCTAATTCGTATACCGAGAAAAAAATTAAAAAAAGAATATATATATATATATATATATATATAGTAGTAAAACTCTAAAAAATTACAGTAGGTTTTAATTTTTAATGACATGTATCACTAAAAATTGTATATATTAATTATACCATCAGCTCATTCTGTAAACTCTATACTATGCATTTTATTACCATTTTTAAGTGTCACTTTACCTTTATAGATCAATTTATATTTGTTTTTCACGAGTGTTTCTAAATCCCCCTCTTGGTTAAACCTATTTTTTTAAAAATGAATTGGTAGTAATATGTTGGTAAAGCCACCCTCCAAGTCTACCGCTATAGTTTCGCCAAATTTTGCTTTCACCTTTTCCGCTTTAAGGATCACATAAGGCTTGTTACGTTTTAAATCATTAAAAGTACTAAATTCGCTCCTACCATTGATCCTTTCCAAAAATTTATCGGCCATCTTTTATTATAAAACCCCATTCCTTTAACTCATCGTTTCAATTTTAAAAGTTGCCACAAAAACATCAGACCAAGTGACTTTTTCATTTAACGACTTGAATCCCTGTTAATGTTCCAAACGTGCCCACTTACTACTTTTTACGTTTAATATCCCCAAGGTAAAGTATCGATAATATCGGTTTCTTTGTTTTTAATTATATTTCGTTTATCATACAGAAATTTAAACTCTTTTTCCACTTCTTTGTTTACTAATGTTTTATCTTTTACATTTCGCGTAATCATGTTATATTTAAGCTTAACGTTGTTTATTTCTTTCGTTAAAACTTTATTCATAGTTTCTCTATTTAATGATTTACCGTTTTGATAATTCAAAGTAAATCCTTTAACTTTCATAGTTTCTTTTCCTTGATTGGTTATATAAGCGTAACTCTTTGGACCAGTACTAATCCATTCTACGATGTGATTATTTTTTCCCAATTCATCAGTCCACTCACCCAACATACAACCTGTTTTTACAAGAGTTTTCCCATCATCAATATAAACAATACTATCTGTATCATAATAAACAACATTCTTTCCTATTTTATCAAGCATATCATATAGTCTCAATCTTGCATTGGATGTCGTAAATGCAGCTACAAAAACGTTAGTTGAAAAACTATCTTCGATGTATTGATTCAAAAATTTATAAGATATTTGCACGATATTGTCATTCAGAAATTGGCATGAACCAATTTCTAGTCTGTCATCTAAAAGTATATCGTACCATCTTGTTATATCAACAACATATTCAGATTGTGACATGTTCAATCTTTGCCCAAACTTTCCCCACAAAGAATTCAAACAAATCTTTGCTACTGCTCTTCGTCCAGGATTTGGTTTAATACTTTCTTTTTCTAAATCTATATCGAGACTTCCTTTAACGCTTTTTATATATTCTTCAATAGTTTCAAAGTCGCTTTCCCACGGGCTAGTCTCTAGTTTTATTTTCATAAATGTTTTTACATATTCTTTGAACAATTCATTACTTTTTTCTTTGAAATGCCATACTTCGTAAATTTCTTGAATCTTATAACCTTTTTCAATAGCTTTATTTACTTCATCTGTAGTCCAAGTATCAACCAGAGCTCTTTCATTTTCATCGTGTGAACAAGTATTACATTTATCTACAAAACATTTTTCGCATAAAATAAATAAAAGTTTATCTCTTTTGATCGGTAGAACTGGGTGATATAATTTTTTAGGAGGTAATATTTTACATTTGATTAATCCGTACCAATTTTCATCATATTTCTCAGGTTTATGAATTTTTGTTGGATGACCTAAGGGATAATAATCGAAATATTGAACTGTTGGATACAAACTACAAACATCGATATATCTTAATTTTTTATTTACGACTTTCAATTTACTAGCATTGGTTCTGCCACCAAAAAATGCGTCTCTAGGATTTAATGGTTCAATAACGCTTATATTTTTATTTAATGCTGATTTATAAGCTTTCGATTTTAACCAAATACATTCCCACATTTCCACTAATTGGTATCCAGCGTCAATGATTTGTTTACTCCTTTCCTTCGTTTTTTCTAACAAATCGCCCATAGTTTCGTTGTTTACATTATTGGGGGTATCTTCGTGGAAACATTTTTGACATCCATGCCAAAAACAACCATGATACTGGTACACGGTATTTGTTATTTTATTGTAACCATCAACCTTTGCTCCACAAATTGTAACTTCTCCTCCGTTTAAAGCATGTTGTACATTTTTAAAAGTACTAAGCCAAGATATTGAACCTTTACTAAATGTTTCTTTTCTAATTTCTTTATTCACAGCGATAGTATTTTCTTTGAGATGCATTGACCGAAAAATGGCCATGCAAACACTCGCTATAGTTAAATATTGGAAAGGATCGATATTAGCTATGTCTAAAAATTGCTTCCTAAATTCAATACAACCCCTTCGCAAAATATCGACATCTGATTCACAATATTCTAATATTTCTTTCTGAAAGTTGAATATATAATTTTCCTTTACTTTTTCAGCGTGCCATTTCAAAAATGCTTTTCTTACTTCGGGTTTCATTGAATCAGTCCCATAAAATTTAGTATCAGGAATTGACCCAACGTAATTTTGATTATCTCGAGTATTGAAATAATGGGGGAAATATCCTTTTTTTAGTTCTGTTAATCCGAACGTTTTTGGAAAAGCAGATAACGGGGATGCAACGAAGTTAGAACTATCGATTATTCTTATTATTCCTTTAATTTCTAATAACATTATTTTAGTTCCATTATAAATAGTGTAAGGTTTCAGAGTATTTTCGACGCAGTATTTCAGAATGAATTGAGAATCGTATCCTTTTGCATAATGTGCTATGGCAGTGTACCCTTTGTGTTTACTTGAAATCAACCACTCGCAAAATTCCTCATTAGTTTTGAATACGAATTTAGTACCATCGTGGTAGTGAGCTATAACAAGATTTGCTTCATGGGTTCCTGTTTCCTGCATTGCTTCGTAATCAAATGTTATGTATTTTTCGGTGTAAGTACATTTTTCTGCTGTGATATCAGAACGATTATTACTAGTACAAGGTTCTGTACAATACCCACCGTTTGATCGTCTTGCTAACATAAAACATTCATGACCACCTATATCGTCGAATATTTCTTGACAGTTTCGACATTTTCCAGAACCACATCTATGTTCGTCGGTTCTTTTGCAAATTTTCCCGCAGTTTAAACATTTATAGATTATTTTACAAACTTCTTTATGATTTTTAAAGCAATTATCATTATAACAATAACGGTTACAATCGTTACAGAATATTTTATTTTTATCTTTTTCATCGTGTTGTATTTGTTTACAGAGAGGACAGACATTTTTATTTCTAGTCCTTTTACATTCATGTTTCTCTTTATTATTATAGGGAGTATCACAATTTTTACAGTAATATGAGGAGGCGTAAAAGGCTGCTACACTATTAATAACATCAAAATGATTCCCGTCTTTATAAAGATAAATTATAGTATCTTTCTTTTCTCCTTCGTAAATAACGGTATTGAAATTTTCGGCGCAGATAACTTTAACTTGAATGTCTAATAATTCTTCAACAACTTTGATATCTTGCAATGTGAAACCTTCCTCGGTGTATGAACCCATTTTTTCGCAAAGTTCTTTAGCTAAATCTAGTTGAATTGGGCGGCCCATTCTGATTTGTTTTACATCAATTTCTGAGAGTTTCCGATTGAAAATATCCTTAGTATGATAAGTTAACGCGGTAATTATGGCTCTTGGACAGCATAAGTTATCGACATTTTTAATTTGAGTGATACATTTTTTTGTGTGTTTACTCTCAGCCAAATTTAATATTTTGACACCTCTTGCTCCTCTCGGTAAATTGATGATTTTAATGTGGAACGTGGTATTGGTAATTTCAACGTTTTCGTTGGAGCTAATAATGTTGCTTACGTGTTGGATAAATTCTTTAGCTTGTATACGCGAAAAAACATTTGATTTACTACTTAAATCTTTCGATATATCATGGTGAAAATTAGGGTTTTGGGCAACGATCATAATTTTATCCCCGGTTTGGAAATTAGATTTTTCTTTAGCCAAATTTAACATAGCAAATACAGCTTTTTCGACTTGTATGATATTAGATAATTTTATACAATAATCGATTTCTGTAGTTTTAAATTTTTTAATGTATCGAGATTTAGTTTCTATAATAGTAAAAGGAGATTTTCGTTTTTCTTTGTTTTCATTAACCAAGTCATCGTCGAAATTGAACATTTTTCCTGTTTTTACTTTAAATGCATGCCCTTGTGGGTGCATTAGATGTTCGATGATATTGATTTTTTTATTCGGTTTTTTAATTTTAATATGTTTTTCTTTAGCTATTTCGCGTAGTTTTTTAACAGTTAGTTTTTCTAGATCACTTTTCTTAAAGTATACATTTTTAATATCATTTAAAGCTGTAATAAGATTATTTTTCTTCATTTTATAACCACCTTTTAAATTGTAATCTTTCGCTTCATTTCTCAAATCTTTAACTCTGAATCCTTTCTCAATGGCTCTTTGTTGAGGTTTAAGAGTTTGGTTAGGGTCGTTTTTTAGATGGAATGGTGTTTTTAAATGACGAGCCCAGTTTTTATATGTGATTTTTCGGTCACATTTTTCACAGATTTTATCTGCATATCGTTTTTTAATAGTATCTTGCATTTTTATTATAGTAGGGGTTCTTTTAACTAACCCTTCATTTTTTTTCGTATCGTTCATTTTTATTAGAAAAGAGATTCTTTTAACTAATCCCTCAATTTTTATATTATCCACCCGCTTTTTCTTGTATGGATACTATATATTGTATGAGTTTTATTAGATGAGGAGTTTCTTTTAAAGCACAATTCGTTAAAGGTGGGGGGGGCGAATCGGCCCCACCTTTAACGTTAAAGTCGAATACAAGTCGAGAACATTTAAACAAGAGCTTTCAAAACTCTTAAAGGTGGCGTCGAATCGACGCCACCTTTAACGTTAAAGTCGAATACAAGTCAATTGACTAAAAAAGCCGACGCTCACATGTGAGCCGCGGCTTTTTCATTTCATTTCATACGAAAAAGCCGCGGTCGGAAACCCGACTGCGGCTTTTTCATTTCATACGAAATTTTGCGGCTCACATGTGAGCCATAAAATTTGATCTCGGTTAACAATTGTTTGGTTCTTTCGAGTCTGAACCAATAAGTTTTTTCTAGAATTCTGTTTTTTGTAGTTCTTGAGCATAGAAAGATCCTTCAATCTCTTCGTCGCTTAAATCTTTTATTTTGTAAGTAATTGGATTTGTTGGTAGAATTCCAGAAACCACAAAAATTTCTCTAGACCATTTAGCATCATATTTATTCCCAAATGTTTTCTTAAATCTTGTTATTCGAACTCGGTCTCCAAGAGAAAACTTTACTTTTTGTGAGGCTTTTTGGTTCCTAAACAATCTAACTAACACTTCATCTTCGTTATTTTTATTAACTTGTACAGGTATCATACCAATCGATCTATGGAAATCTTTAAAATTGTATTCATGAATCAAATCCTGTAGAAAATCGATCCATTTCTTATTATTTTGTACTTCAAAATGGATTTTCATTTTTTCGTTTAAAGTTCTATTAAATCTTTCTATGATTGCCGATTTTTCTTCATTCTGTGTATGATACATTTTTATTTGGCGACTTTTCAGAAATTCTTTAAACATTTTATTTTCGAATTCCAATCCTTTATCGGTATGTAGTAAATTCGGAGCATTATGATTTTGTGATTTGGCCTTTTCTATGATTTTCTCAAAAGCTTTTGTTACGCTTTTTCCATCCTTTTTCTTCAAGGGTAAGGTCCATGCAAATTTTGAAAATGTATCGATAACATTAAGCATATAACCGTATCCATCATTCTCTTTTTCATAATTTTTCATGATTATCAAATCAGCAGCCCACAAATCATCAATACCTTTAGTAAATATTGTCCTTTTTTGAAATTTATTTCTTATCGGTTTGTGTAATTCTTTAGCGAGAGATAATTTTTCATCAACATTCAGATCTTCTACTACAGTTGGTTCTTCAGAATTTTCTCTCTCGGGGGAAGTGATAAACTTACTCTTATTAGTTTTACATTTTGTGCATTTTGCAGCCACTCTCCATCTCCCGTTTACCGTTTGTATTTTTTCTGCATCAATATTATTGGTTCTCTTCTTACACTTGTGACAGTAAATAGGATCAGTTAAATCATTATCCATTTTATTATAGGAAAAAAGGTTTTTTTAATGTGTCCGGTACCTTGCCTTCTATAGCCCAATCAAAAATGGCACGAATTGGTGCTTTTTCTCCGTTAGGATCTTGAATGAATTTGCTCTTATGAGTTCTGCATTTAACACATTTAGCTGAAATTCTCCACCTTCCGTTCACAGTTTGTACAATTTTCACGTTTATATTTTTCGTTTTTTTCTTACACTTACAGCAATAAATTTCGTTGTACATTATTTATTTTATTATAGGAAAAAAGTTTTTTTATGAGATATTTCTCATAAAAAAGAAACTCCTCACTCACTCTTCAATCAAATGCAAATAAACTGTAACATTTTCAAATTTCAGCTCATCTCCATTTTCATTTCTACATGATAGTTTAATTTCTTCAATTTCTCTAATTCCTTTTCGTAGAGAACTGTAGAGAATTTTCTTATTCGTTTCCATATAAGTAGTATTTGGGAGAATCGCTTTCTCTATCAAAGATACATGGAGTAATTCATGTGCACTATGGAGATGTGAATGTTCATTATGATTAGCGAAGCTATAATCGGTAATATTGCAATGCCATTCAATTAATGAAATAGGTTTGATTAATTTTGGATTGTCTTCTGAATAATATTCCTTATTAGCATCAAAATAATCCCCAGGTGTTTTACACTGTTTAAAATCGAACAGTTCGCAGAAATTTCCATACCTTATAAACCCGAGAACAACAGGAGATTTAAGATAAAATCTATTACAATTTGGACCGTAGTCTACTTTAAAATCCAAACTTTCAGGTTTTGTTTTTTTTAATGTGTCAATTTGTGATTTATAAAGTGTTTTATTCTCCTCAAATTTCTTCATGAGTTCAGTTATATAATTTTTTATTTTTAAATATAATTCTCTTTTAAACGTATCAACAGTAAATGTGCCATCTAACACATACTCGTTATGATACCATCCATCTATAATAAACATTTTTAATGATATCAATACATTTTTTACTTGAAATGAAAGAGAAGGTGAAGTAAATAATAACTTTACTATTCCGAGTTTATAATTTTTATTGGGATTTAGAACAATTTGTGGATCAAAAGTTATTTTTAGATCTTTGTGTTTATCAGAAATCTTTATTAGAGTCATGCTTTTATTATAGGTAAAAAGTTTTTCGTATAATAAATATGAGTAAATACGAGATTGATCCAATTTCGCATGATAAAAAAGAGGCTAGAAAAGGAATTTTACCATTACCTTTAAGATCATTAATAGTAGGAACTTCTGGTTGTGGGAAAACAACACTTCTCTATAATCTCATCACAAAACCATGGGGAATCCCCTTTAATCATCTATATATTTTTTCAAAATCTCTGGATCAGAATGCATATGAGATTTTGAGAAGCAATTATGAAAAAATTTCTACAAAAGATGGTGTGGAAATAGCGCAGTTTTTCAGTAATTGTGACGAACTTATAACCCTGGACGCATGTGAAGAAAAAAGTCTTATTATTTTTGATGATTGTGTAAACATTCAACATCAGAGAGAAATCAAAGATTATTTTGTGAGAGGACGTCATAAGAAAATTTCGTGCGTTTACTTGACACAATCATGGTCAAAAGTTGATAAACAACTCATTAGAAACAATATTAATTTTTTATGTGTATTTAGACAAGGACCAAGATACATGCGAGATATTTATGATGAATATGTGGGAACTGATTTCACTTATGAACGATTCAAAGAATTATGCTATTCTTGTTGGGATGAGGACTTTGGTTTTCTAACGATTGACATAACAAAGAAACGCAATGACGGACGTTACCTACCGAAAGAAATTTGGTGAAATATTTTAGATTTTAAGTTTTGTTTTTATAGAGAATCCCCTATAAAAACGCATTGGGAAACGCTTCAAAAATCGCATTGGGAAACGCTTAAAAACGCAAAAATAGCGTTCCTAAAGCGTTTAAGCGTTTAAGCGTTTAAGCGTTTAAGCGTTTAAGCGTTTAAGCGTTTAAGCGTTTAAGCGTTTTAACGTTTGACCGATTTTTAAAAAAAATTTTTTCCTATAATAAAAACATGACAAAAATTACTTTAGAACAAGCGCTTAGACAGAAATACAAAGAAGCGCAACTTGAAATTATGAAGGAAAGAGAAGCCAAATTTAGAGAAATCAAAAAGATTGATAAACCTCCTGAAAAAGAACAAATATTTTTCACAAAACCAAAACGAAAACCCATGAGCGTAGCTGAAGCTGATAAATCGATTAAACTTAGAAAATATTTACAAAATTTAGCAAAACAAGAAAGGATTAACCAAGCATCTGATAAGGAGACAAAAGAAAAGGCTTATGAACCTATAACTTCACGATTAGATAAGGTAGAAAAAGCAGTGAAACAAACTGATGAAGATCTTGGTAAAAAATTAGAAATCATTCCTGCAATAAAAACATTTAACCCCTTGGCTATCAGTTCACCTAAAAAAGTTTCTTTTCAAGATGTTGATGGCAAGGCTCAAGGTATTGATAATGATACTGAAGATACATTAAATCAAAGCTTTTCAAGTGACAATGCAGATAGGGATGATGAAATGGAATTAATATTACAAAAAAGTTTTAAATTACCAAACTCTTCTGTAGGCCCTTTAGGTATTGGACCAATTGCAGAATTATATATTCTTCATCCTGATAGGCAATTTGGAATATATCCTTTAAAAAATCATATATTTATTGGAAATAAACAGATACGGGTAAATGGCAATGATATTGAAATAGAAAAAATGAAATATTCCGGTACTGAAGGCTTATGGAAGCTCTTAACAAAACCCATAGCTTCTGATATTCCATCCAAAGATGAATACACTAATGAAGACTTTAAAGCTTATGCAAAAATCCTCATTCAAACAAATAGCATGTTTCAAAATAATAATCCCGAATCTAAACAACCAAAATCAAGTGTTAGTAAAAAATGGAAAGAAATCATAAAACCAATCTGGGAGTATAGTAAAAAGAAAAAGATCGGTACTGGGTTGATTAAATATAATGAAAATCCCGTAGAATTTAAATATATAGATAATTTGAATCAAATTCAACAAAGACTATACTATTTGCATGCGCAAGAGCAGGCAGGAAATAATAATTTTCACAATGAAAAATTGGGGGTTATAAATTTAATCAAAGATCAACTGGAGAAATATATTGATAATCCCAAGGGAACTGAATACTTGATTAAAATTATTAATAATTTACCCAAAAATATGATAAAAAACGGTTCTGGTATTTTCAATACTTTGTTGAACAAACTAGACGGTTTCGTACCTGAAATGCATCTCCCAGGTGGTTATCAATATTGTGGACCATTTACTAAATTGGATAAGAGATTAAATAGAGGTGATGAAGGTATAAATAGCCTTGATAAAGCTTGTAAACAACACGACATTTTTTATAGGGATCATGAAAAAACAAGTGATAGGCATCTTGCTGATAAACAACTAGAAACAGAAGCTTATAAAATTATGAAAAGTTCAACAAATATCGGTGAAAAATTGGGAGCTGCTACTGTGGTAGGTGGTATGAAAATCAAAAGACACTTTGGGATGGGTGTATACTAGGTATTATGATTGATTTTTTTATAGAATTTCGATTCTATAAAAAACTTTTTTCCTATAATAAAATGATTACACATCAAATAAATTTGTCAGAAATACAAATGAAAAAAATAAGATCTGCTTATAAAAAACGTGCTCCAGTAAAAGTACGACTGACTTTTGCAGATATTAGTGGAAAAGGAAATCATAGAATCCTGTTAAATGAAACTCAGAAAAAAAAGGTAGATAAAAGTATCAAAAACAAAAAAGGGTTGGAATTGAAAATGAATTATGATCAGTTGCAAATAAATCATTCAGGGGGATTTTTACCCTTACTTTTTGCAGGAATAGGCGCTCTTGGGGCATTATTGGGTGGTGGAGCTGCAGTAGCTTCTAGCGTTATTGATTCTAAGCATAAATCTGCTGAAGAAGCAGAAATCAAACGCCATAACTTGGAAATGGAGAGATTAGCACAAAACGCAAAAAGTTTAAGTATCGGTTCTGGATTGAAGAAGAAAAAAACTATTTCAAAACCTAAAAAGAAACCTACCAAATCAAAAAACTAAATAGCTTCCAACCTCTTACCAATTTTGATATTGAAAGATTATCGAAAGAAATGAAAATTAAAAATTTCAAAGGAGTTTTCATGAAGGATGATTTACCAGAGAAAGTGAACCACACGGAATGTGGAATTATAAATCTAGAAAATTCTGATGAGGCTGGAAGCCACTGGACTGCATTTTATAAAAATAACAATTTAAAATATTATTTTGATTCGTATGGTAATGCACCACCACCAAGAGAACTTGTTCAATATTTAGGTTCAGAAAATTTATTTTATAATGAGGAACAAATCATCCTATCTGTGGACATTTATGTTTATTAATTTTGAAAAAGCTATCAGAAGGACACGATTTTGAAAATAGCATGAGAACATTGAAGAAAAATCTTAATTTCTTTTATTAAATTTTATAGTCTTGATATTTTTATAGAATTTCGATTCTATAAAAAAACTTTTTTCCTATAATAAAATGATGTACACAAATAATGAAACACCTTCAGCCCCTGAAGAATTTAATCCAATAACTCATCCTAGATTATATCCAAAAATAATTTTTCCCGAGTTTAAAGAGAACAATTATAGAATCAATCGAATTATCAATCAATTTAAATTTTTAGAAGATGAAGAGAAAATGAGAAATGGATTGAGTAAAAAATATGGAAAACTATCCAGTACTCTTTACGGTACTGAATTTTTATTTGCCCTCTCAGAACTCGGACTGACTGGTGCTTCTATAACATTACCAATAATAATTCCATTCAGTGTTCCAATTTCTGTAGGCTTGACAACCTTATCAGTAATATTAAGGACTTCAAGCGGATTTTTCAATAAAAAAATTACTAAACACTCTGAAATTGCGCTTTTGGCAAAAGCTAAATTAAATTCGATTGAAGAAAAGTTCATAAAAGCAATTAAAGACGGTAAAATATCTGATGAAGAGTTCAATGATATTGAACAAGAAATAAAAAATTATATAAATATGAAAAATAATATTCTAAATCAATATAATAAAAATAAGAAAGAAATTAAAAGTGCGGACCCTTTCAAACTATCACTTTTGAAACATGGGGAAGTTTTCAGAACTGGATTTTAAGTCAGTTTTTATAGGGATTCCCCTTTAATTATTCCACTATCTCGATATTTTTATAGAATTTCGATTCTATAAAAACTTTTTTTCCTATAATAAATAAGTATGAATGAAATTAAAGCAATTTACTCGAAATACGATTCTGAAATCACAAGTATTGAGTATCAAAACTATGGTCCTGAATCTATTTTTGAATTTAACTCTGAGAACAAAAAAACCGTTTTCAAGTTGTTTCTAAATGATGATTTTATTAGCAGCAATATTCAATATTACATTACTGGAAAATACATTCCTAAAGATGCCACAAAAGCATATGGAACAAATGATAGTGTAATGATGATAAACAATTTTGTAGCACACCTTTTTTCCAAAATTGAAATAAGAAAACACAATACGCTTATTGATGAAATTGATCATCCAGGTATTGCTAGTACAGTGATGGGTATAGCTTCTTTCCCAGGCCCAGCAAACTATAATGGTAAAGTAATGAGTTCAGGTTTTAATACGAAAGCTATAGGAGGTGGAAATTTCAGTGCAAGTGGTAACTTGAGTGATTTAGGCCTTGGGTTCTTCAGTGATATCGTTCCAATTTACAAGGGAGGATTTGAAATCTCATTCATTAGAAATTCTGATGATAATGTGCTCTTCCGTTACAAGAAACCTTCCGATCCAGCTTCTGTTGAAGCTGTGGAGGGAAAAGTGGAAATTAAAACTTTCTACCTGCGAGTCCCGATAATCGAATATACAGGTGAATCCAAAAATAAATTAATTGCTGAACTTAGTACCGCTCCTTATTTGTTTCATTTTAAAAAATTGCAATGTATCGAAAAACGCGTAACTAAAAATTACCTAACTTTAAATATTACCGATATATATAGAAATTTACAGAATCCGTTCTGGGGGTTTGTAGTATTCCAAACTGACAGAAAAAATAATCAAAAGAAAAATAATTCCAAATTTGATAATTTGGGTGTAAAAAATATTAGTTTTGAAGTAGCAGGGAAAATTTTTCCTCGAGAATCTTTGAATTTAAATTGGAGTTCAGAGGATTATCTCTTAGCTTACAACATGCTTACAGATTTCAAGAGAATAGTATGTCAAGATTCCTCATCCCTTCCATATTATGAGCCTCAGTTCTTCAAAGAGAGCTATCCAATATTCAGTGTGAATATGACTAGACAACCACAGTCCATATCTGGACAAAAAAGTAATATAATTTTACGAGCGGATTTTGAAAATGATGTACCAGAAAACACTTTTGCTTACGTAATTTTGGTTTCAGAAGTTACTCTAAACTACATTCCGTTGAAGAATATAATTCGAGAGGAATTTTAAACTTGGTAGGGTGAATGAATATATTTTTATTGAGAATATTCTCAATAAAAACTAAATAATTAGAACTGCAAGCACAATCTACCGACTTGCTTCAGAGTAGAGTTTTAAAAGTATTTGCCTAAGTGATATTAAATGAATTCCCATAAAAAAATCAAAGGAAATTTCAGCAAAATGTCCCAACTTAACCGCACATTCTCTGGCTTCTTAATTTCTACACAGCATCCATTCCTGAACGATCTCTCTACCTCTGTTTATAAGAGGTGGATCTTTGAATGGCGCAACCTTGCACGACTTCGATGGAGTTTCAAGTCCATGAGTCATTCCAACTTGGCTTTTTCAGTTACGTTGGAGTTTCGGTTTTTGCTGTTTTTAAGTAGAAATTAAGAGCAGAACAGTTAAGGAAGGAGATTTTGACGATAAAGGTCGACTCTCACTTCCTTCGAGGTGGGATTAGATTAATTATTAGCTTAAGGGCCCATCAGCTAATAACGCTTCTAAAACATCGAAGGAAGTGTTATCCTCACTATTAAGGAAAAAAAATTTCTCGGTTTGAGGCGAGCATCGATCTCACAACCTCTGTATTATGAAGCGGGATTGTTACCCACCACACCAAAAGCGCCCAGTTGAGATGATAATCACGCTCCGGTATCTTGAATAATAAATTCCGAGGACGAATGAGGTCAGTTCTCCTTCCCCTCCTTCCTTCCAGACTCGTCTCGCCTCTTGACTCGGGGTGATGCAACGGTTCTCTGATAAGAATTCGTCGACCCAACGGTAGATTGCGTGTGCAGTACAAATAGATCGACCCATCAGAACAGCCTTGTTCAATATGTTTTAATGAAGAACCTTCATTAAAACTAACAATTTTAAACTATTATTTTTTTACAAAACTACTCTATCTTGAAACTCTTGGATGAAATTCTCACTCAAGTTTTGATTTTTAATTATTTTATCCCAATCCACTTTATGTTGAAACTCTCTGATGAATTCTTCGGATAGTTTTTGCTCTCTAGAAATCTCACACCAATTTACTTTGTCTTGAAACTCTCTGATGAAATCTTCGCTCAAGTTTTGATGTCTGGATATCATATACCAATCAACGGTGTCTTGAAATTCTCTGATGAATTCTTCGGATAGTTTTTGCTCTCTAGAAATCTCACACCAATTTACTTTGTCTTGAAACTCTCTAATGAATTCTTCAGATAGTTTTTGTTTATATGAAATATTAAGCCAATTTACTTTGTCTTGAAACTCTCTAATGAATTCTTCAGATAGTTTTTGCTCTCTAGAAATCAATCTCCAATCCACTTTATGTTGGAACTCTCTAATGAATTCTTCAGATAGTGTTTGACTAAATGAAATCTCACACCAATCCACTTTATGTTGAAACTCTCTAATGAAGTTTTCTGTAAGATTTTGATGCGCAGAAATCCTATACCAAGATATAATATAATCAGGCTCTTCAACAAAATCTCTAATAAACTGTTTATGTTTGATCGAATCAAAATTTAATATGAGAGTTTGTGGATTTACATATAAGAATATACATTTCTTTTTATTTGCTGGAATATTCATAGTTTTGCAAAAAATGAAATAGTTATAAGCATCTGTGATCTCGTCTCGAATCTCCATGCAAATTTCAGTTGGTAATACGATTTCGTTATCCATCTTTTATTATAGAATATATTCTTTTATTATAGAATATATTCTTTTAACATACCCCTCATCTGAATTGAATACTTAAAGATGGGTCCCCGGAAAAAAAAATATTTTCTATAATAAATAAAGAAATATGGGTTTAGATAACGAAGCATTAGATTTATGTGAAAAACATGGAGATTTCTGGAAGTTTGTAAAGACACCTGAATTTCAATTTTATGAAAAAAACCTTGACGCACTAGATAATATTTTACATGAATTGAAGGAGTATAGATTTAGTAAAATGTTGTTGAAAGAACGTTTATTGGGTATCGATGGTAAACCACCACTCCGTACAAAGGAGGAAGTAAAGGCATTCCTTAATAAAAAAAAGATTAAGGTTCCTAAAAATGCTACTGAACATCAACTTCGAAAATTGGATTATAAAGAGAGTAAAGCTATACTGAAGCAGCAGTTTGAGGATAATTTTTACGCTTGCTAAAAGCTCAGAATGCCGGGGGAAGGATATTTTATTTTTTAATGAGCAGTGTTCATTAAAAAATTACTTAGTTTTGTATTCCCACCCTAAAGAGTCGAATATAGTTTTACAAATTCTGTCTGTTTCATTTTTACGATCAAGAGATTTTACTGTAAGAAAATCTCCTTCGTCTAATTTATGGTTGTGTCTCAATAACAGTCTGTATAAAATAAACTTTGTATTTATAAAATTTTTTCTTTCAGTAAATATAGACGAATATTTTTCAGAAAATATTTCAAAATCTTTGACTAGAATGTTTTCCAGATGACTTATGTCGTTTAATTTTTGACCAGTTAAATTTGCGTGTATAAGTACATAATCGTCATAATGTTTAGTATATCCGAGTTCTTTTAAGAAATGTATAATATGAGATTTTGTTACGTTTGCAAATTTTTTAGACCTAGATTCTCGCTCGTCTTTAATTATTCCATGAAATATCAATAAGCGCTCGAGGTCTGAATAAATAGTGGGGTTTATAAAAGTATATTGCTTTCCTTGATACTTTTGAATACATTTTTTAAAGTGACTAACACGATCATATATGTATTTTGGTACTACGACATTATAAGATCTATTATTAAAATTAATCATTTGTATAACTTCTGAAAAACATACTTTGCAAATTAAAATGTCGTTTTCTATTATAAATTTCTCGTCGTTTTCACAATTTTGACAGAAATTTCTACTATTAAGTTTTTGTAATGCGTTTGTACTCATTTTTATTATAAATGTTTCTAATAGGAAAAATATTCTTTTAACTTACCCCCCTAAAAGTCACTGGTTCTGATGTTTTGTGTTAAAAAAAGTTTTAACAGAAATTCAAGTCGCTAAACCGAAAAAGTCACTGGTTCTGATGTTTTGTGTTAAAAAAATGTGTTCTGATGTTTTGTGTTGAAAAGTTTTTACTGTTAGTTTTCACTTTAAATATTTTACTGTTTGGTGTCACTTTAAATATTTTACTGTTAGTTTTCACTTTAAATATTTTACTGTTAGTTTTCTCTCATTTGTTCCAAACGTGCCCACTTACTACTGATATGCTATTACATATAGGTATTTGAACGGATGGCCCTCTAGGGAAAATGTGGTTTTATCCCAAGGTAAATTACACTCGTAGTTGAGGACTTAAATCACAGTTAGAATTGTGCATGGACTGTACAAGTTTTTCTATTTCTCAATCAGGTAAATAATTTCTTTCATTTCTCTAAAAAATACATCGAATATATTTCATTAATCTAGGTTGCACCGCTTCATAATTTGAGCACATTTGAACTTGATTTTTGACTTAACGTTTTCAGATTTCGAGGTAGAGAATTAAACTTAACAAATACAAATTAAAAGAAAAAGTTCCACTCAAGCAGCATGATCGTATGAGTAAATTTTTGACATTTATCATATTATACTTAAGCTGAATCGTCTCCAAATTTTAGAACTTTGAGGGTTATACAATTATTTAAAAAAAATCGGATTTGAGCCTACGGAAAAACTACGTAAAAGTACCCCTCCCACCTGCACACGGGACAGACGACTCCCATCTGAATGTGGAGTGACTTTTGACCGACAATTTCAATAGTCATTAGGAGCAAACCACTTATCGTAGAAAAGTGAAAGGAGTGTCAAAATTCTCGGTGTCAAAAACTTTAATTCAAACGCAAAATTTTCAGAACAATGAATAAGTAGCTGCACTCGTAGGGTGACGTTGCGTGAATGGGAGGAGGGTGCGAGAGAGAGAGATAGAGAGAGAGAGAGAGAGAGAGAGAGAGAGAGAGAGAGAGAGAGAGAGAGAGAGAGAGAGAGAGAGATGCGCGGGGAGGGGGGCTGATGCAATACATATACCCTTACCCCCCCGTTCCCTCACTGTGTTGAGGATGTACCTACACGTACAGAAGTCTCGTAATGAAATTGGGCTGAGCTCAAAGCCAGCGACAAAAGCCCACTGCGAGTCTGAGGATGGCGGGAACGCTAGGCCTGTGTTTTGCTGTGATGCTATTTACACCAGCAAAGGCCACGAGAACAGAGACATCAAACACGGCCTCATTGCGGCTTCAATGGAGGCAGTCACAATGTATTCACTGCATAGGAGATAGATCTACATTACCCACTCAAAAGCTTCTGTACCCAACTTCATCCTCTCTATTCACCCTGAACGCTCACGTATTGTTTCAGTACGTTTATTGTTCGCTGGATCACATATCAAAGCGAGTAATTTTAAGTGGTTTGTTACTTTGTTGTTAAGTGGCTTCAAAATGTTTGAAGCTTGGCCTAATAAGCTGGTTTTTTTTTTGTCAGTTGTAGGTATTAGAACGTGTTCGTTATGATTTGTATGTAAAACTTTCATAATAAATCCCACAAATGAATGATATCTGGACACAGGAAGCTAATTTATTGTAACATCCTTCTAGGATATTTGGATCAAAAGAAAATACAACAGAGAATCCAAAGATTATGAAACTTGTGTCAAAAATCACACACGAGCCCCGAATGGTTGGGATCACATTCGATTGCTCTGTCTAAAGATCAAACAAGAGGGTTGGAATTGTAGAAAAACCAGAATTTCAGACTTTAGTAATAAGAGTTGTTGGTTGTACGTGAAATATCATTCCCGAAGAATCGAATTTACTACCCAGATTGCTGAACGTTCTCTCTTCTCTGAGTACCTCTCCAGGCCAGATAAAGGTACATGTTTCCACGGAACAGTGTGTTCACCACCTACTGTGATTAAGTTATTTTTGACAAGGTTCCCACAATACATCCTGCCTGGCTGAGAGAGACTAATTCTCTACTGTTCACCCTATAAAATAGAAATTTGAAAGGCCTACCTGGAAAATTGTGACGAATGAAATGACGGGCTCCATACTGATTAGCTGAGTGAGCAAAATCTTCTACTATTCACTCTAGGAATTTTAAATGTAACAGGGAACCTCTCTGGAACATCAATAGACGAAAAAATCATGGGTGAGCTACATTATATCTTGTTCGCCCTACAGGTTATATTCGACAGGGAGCCTCTCTGGGAGAACAAAAGTCGAATGAATTGACGGACTCCATCCTGATCATCTGAGTAATTTTATTCTCTTTTTTTTCACTCTAGGATGTTGAAATTAGGTAGGGAGCCACACTGGAACAAGAAGAGGATAATGCAATCACAGCAACACCGTTTTCAACCGGATTGTAGGCTTAGGAAGGTCTAGTTACATCCTTCTAAGATATATCCATGAATTGATCTTTGAGTTGTTTTTAAAACTCCCCTCAAAGGAGGAGGGGACACAACATTAAAATAAAGAAAGATAAAACAAAGTTAACAAGTGGGAATGTCGCAGTTTACCGACTGGTCCTTAAGATTAAGGAATTTTTCGACACTACGAGGGATTTGATAAAAGAAGATGTAGGATACAGGTTCGAGTATTGGCTATAATGGTGAAAACATCGTTTAGAGAAACGGTAGTCCGATTCACGTAAGGTGAACCTCATCGTCAGCAATTCGGGTTCTCAAACCACATGGAAATGGACCTGTCAATTCACACACTTAGCAAATCCCGAGATTTTCAACCGGCAGCTCTTCCTCTTCAATCTTCCTTTGTAATAACAACTACAAGGCACGAGGCCTACTCGTAAAAGGGACGGAAACTCGGTGACACAGAATATAATGAGGAGAGGCTCAGATTATCGACCTTCTGCCCCCTTCAGGCTTTGGGCCGATAAGACGGAAACCTTCCATCACTATTAGAGACTCCTTTCTTGGACTTCTCTCTCAGCTACATTCCCATAAAAATCCTGAGTTTCCTAACAGCCTTTCTTCCTTTCATTCTATCGTTATTTTTGAAATGAGGCGGAAAAAAACTTCAAATTGGTCTGAGCTACTTTTTTCACTCTCGATCAACACTGTGAAACTCTGGAACATATATTACACCATCTGAACTTTTTGTCTCGACTCACATTATTTATTGGTGTTGTGAACTCCTCTAACGTATTTTTGTGGTTTTCTGAGTAAACCAAGACGTAGACTCGAGTCTAACCTAAATGCCTTCTCGACCGTTGTTGGGTGGCTTGAGAATACTTATGAGTAAGGGCATGGGTATAAAAGAGCAAGCTGACTGGACTCAACTGTCCGTTCAATCCGCGACAATACTCTTATCATTGCACCTAGCTCCAACTCCTACCAACCTTTTCCTTCCTTTTTTAGTACGGTGGTACTCGTCTCAGAAGTCTGACTCCTATCCGGTAAGGCATACGGTGATGATCCACTCCGAACTTTGACTTCCCCTTATTTTGACCTGAGAGCCAAGGGTAGTGCTGTTGCTGTAAAACTTGAAATACTTTCCTAGGAGTCTACAACCTTCGGCCCACGGACACTGTTCCACCGAACTCCTTAGGCGTATTTTCTTGTTACAATTTACGATATTATTGATGAAAAAGAAAAACCATATGTGCATACACCAGTGAATGTCCGCTTACACTATTTATCAAGCTTATCTATGTAGAAATATAGAAATGAATCTATTTAGAATATTATTGGACAAACCACTGTGCGTGCCAAACAACTCCGCTGGCGTAATGATTTAGTTGTCTTCGAGTGCTGAACTTCGCCAGAGAACGTCGAAGTTTGATTCTTTATGAACCACAATTTTAAGTTTAAAAACAAACTTCATTCATCTCAAAAACCAGAGAAAAAGGTACACAATTATGGATTGAACGTTTGGTTTAATTTTTGAATGACCTAATTGTAGTTGGAGTATATTTTTGAATACATATTCTTCTTCAAAACCTTTTAAAATGCTATACTTTAGATTTCCTAAATTTGAATAATCTCGCTGTATTGTTATAACTTTCATAAGGAAAATATGGTACTTTTAATTCTTAAACTCCAACGGTTGGACCTATAAACACGAACGATAAAAATTCACTGACGTATTGTGTTAAAACATCCGGTCAAGCAACATGCTTTTCAAAATTTAATTTTCAAGTTTTTGCAGTTTTGATAGATTTTTTTTAGAAAAATCTATTTATGAAATTCACATACACTGTCTTTCATACTTATTTGAGTGCTCTAGTTTATGTTTGGTATACTTCATTTTACTAATATTTTGCTAAAAAATATAATTTCAACGATTTTTAGGTGTTGTTGTACTTTTTAGTGGAACTTAGTCCCATTGTTTAATATTTGACCCCTATACATATATAAATGAAAAAGCATTAAAATGCAGGAAACGTTCAGAATGCCTCAAAAAAGAATTCCGCTAAAAAAAAAAAAGTTTTCTAAACCTATATGAGCCATTGGAATAGCTTTACTTTTTAGTGAATATTTAGCCCAATTTTTTAAATTTTGAACACTATACATAGGTATGTATAAAAAAGCATCAAAATCAAAGAAATTTTCAAAATGCCTCAGAACAAATTCCCGTTAAAAAAAAGTTTTCTAAATTATTTGAACCATTGCAATAGCTTCACTTTCTAGGAAAATGAAAAATAAAAAATTGAAAAATGATAAATACCGACTCTTTAGCATTGAAGAATCGCTATTCCGCACCAAAATTTTGTAAAATATCCCCCCGGAAAAAATGTAGTGTTGTGATAGACTACGAGGTTGAACTGGAACTTAATATATTCTGTCATTGGCAGTTGCAATGAGCCTAGAGGATGTTGGATAAGTGGAAGTTTGATGCGTGCTAAAATTGAAATGGCGTCAGATAAGCAACACATAATAGTTGGCTGCCTGTCACACGAGTAGTCCCTTAGGTGAACCCATATCAGTTTATTAAGCTCCGCGGTGTCGGTTCTCGTCAAGTGTAAGCTTCGTAGTCTAACAGTCAACTAACTCGTCTGTGGTTCTGGGGAGTTGGAACGCGGTAGAAAGTTACCTGAGTTTCTGCCGCCTCTCGGCATCAGCTTGTCATTTGCGAGGCGGGAGACAGGATGACGGGGAGAACAGCAATCCGTAATGTATAGGGAATATCGAGGTTTGGTTGCAGCTCGACGACCTTCCAAACTGTTTGACTGAAAAATGATCAACGAACGTCCAACCATAAATGTGCCCATTTCGTTTCAACATTTTCAATAACCAAATAAGCCTATGCAATAGACTTTAGCGTGAAACATGCTTTTACAATTTATTTTTTATGACGTTCATTAAGAAATAATACTTCTCATCGTATGAACACACAATCGGTACAATAGCTCGCTGATCGTGATTCAGAAACATAATTCAGAAACATATTTAATGAATTAAAAAATAAAAGGTTAAACACTGAAATACCTATGTTATTCACATAGCAATAGAAATACTGGAAACTTAAGCATATGCATACAAAGTAAACCGATAAGGAACACTGAGGACCCAGTACAGATCCTTGCGGGACTCCAATGTTCGTTGAAACCTCCTCACTAAGTTAACCTCCTACCCTTGTTACCTGTTTATGGTTAGCTAGAAAAAATTTAATCAAATTCAACGCTACCCCACGTACACCACAGTGAATCAGTTTATCAAACAGAATTTCATGATTTACAGAATCAAAAGCCTTCTGGTCATCCACAAAAACTCCAGGAACATAAAAACCTTCATCTAATTTTCGAGACACCGGGTTATTAAAATAAAAAATAATGGAGGAAGCGTAGTATTCAGAATCAACGAGAATGATATGGAAGTACTAGATCGTAACTGTTGAGATGATAAGTTGTTACTATTTAGTTTAAACCATTCGTTACACCATGGTGTTTCCATTTCAAACCCCGCTCCAAACGAGGAAGTGGATATTGATTTGGGATTACGTTGATGAGCTACTTTAGTGCATTGATTAGTGGACCGCAATAAAGAAACCTTTTGCTGTGGGAACGGTCAACTCTTCTGCACAAAGTACATTTCTTTGTTAAGTACATACGACGAAGCGTTCACCATTGATCAGTATACAATATCGTTGCACTTGGATTTTGTTGAACTGAGTTTCACAAGTCAATATCTACAAATCTTTGCCGTAAAGCAAGATGGGGGTGTGAACATCATGGGGTTTTGTACATCATTAGCTTTAGATGCAACGGGAGTTCACAGCGGCAGAGAAGTGGTTTTAGGTGAGCAAGCTTAATCGAGATATTACTTTGAAGGGTGGTGATGTGGTGGTGCCAAATAAATTTTGCTCCAACTTTAGTTCTAGATAACTTACTTTGTTTCGGACTGCAATAGTGATTCCGTTTATTGTAATATTTGGAACAGATACAGTTTTCCTGTCTTTGATCACGACTATCGATGGCATTCGAGTTAATGGCGATTCTTGAATTGGTTGATCAATCAGTGATTTCATCAGCAACATGTTTGCAATAGCCAGTACATCAGAAGGCCTTTTTAATAGCAGTTATTAAAATATAATTTGTATAACGGGGGCCGCAAGACGCTGCCCTATTGTCCACCGGCATGGAAAGGATATGTTGTTCGAATAGATTGGTGAATAGGAACTTGAAAAGCACGATTATTGAGAGAAGATTGGATCAAACGATAGCAGGTGTCGTTGAGGTCGGAATAGCGTTTCACCTAAAGACCATCATGTCAGAGTTTTTCAGAAGCCTTATTAACATCTAGAAACATGCCTAAACTTCTTCGTCCTCCAAGTTCTATAAAATGTGGTCCAGGACTCGATGAAGTTGAAGAGGAACAGGAGTCGAGGTTCCGGAAACCGAATTGGGTTGATTGTAGTATGTGTTCGATCTGAGAGGGGATGATTAGGAATACCAAGGGCTTATCGGTTTTTGACATGACAGGCAAGTGTCTAATGAGCATGTGAATAACCTTACTCATCACCACGTTTATCAGCAGTTGGAAAACAATGTGTAATACTCCCAAAGATATTCACAGATGATTATCATTATATTGATTCAAGCATGTTCAAAGTTATTATATCTATAGGGTTATTTCTGCTAGTAGTAATAGTAAAATTATCATTTACGTACCTTTCGGAGGAGTCACGATGACGATGTCTTGACATCGAAAGCGCTCGCCCCCGGTAATCGACTTGTTAGTGCAATGGACTCCTCCGAAAGGTACGTAAATGTTAATGTTCTACGTTGTTCAATGTTTAGCCTTTAGGCTGTTGGTGGAAACAAAAGGGGGTCCGGAGATCCACTCCGCAGAGGTGCGGAGTTTTTTTTCCGTTGGAAGAAACTTTATTGCGGAAGTCGCTATCGTGTTAGTTAATAAGGCATTGTACATAATCACATGGAACATGCGCTATTATACCTCACCCAATTGTGAAATAATACAAATTTTGTTTTGTATCGTGAGTATATAAGGTAACAATTAGTGCAAGGTAATCAACAAAACAAATAGTCGTAGAGGGTTGGCAAGTCAGTTTGCTTGAGACACCTCGAAATGTCTAAGGCGTTAGCAAATCAAAAGTTCACATGCCACTTCCGTTTAAGTCGTTGATTTCGAGGCGGTCTAGGTTCATCCCGTATGGTGGTCACTAGAAGTGTTTGCAGTGGCTCATATGGTTCGTGCACGTATGAAAAGAAGATGCAATGAAGCGCTGAGTGAGAAATAGGCTGTTATTGGGTAACAGTCCAGTGGCGACAAATAACATCAGGATCACGGTGCCACGGGGGACGGCGCCAAGGAGCTATACAAGTTGTTCATATTGGCAGGAGTTTTATATATATATATATATAGGTATATATACGGGTTTTGTATCCCGTCAGTATTTGACGGGAGTTTTTTCACTTTACACGTTTACTTACATCACAGGTAAAGAATATGTGTAAAAAGTAAGGGGAGGATTTTGTGCATGTAGTTTGTATGATTGTTTGTAGTTCGTAAGTATGTAGTTTTGTATGTAGAGAAAAGAATATCTCGGCGAGGGGAGGGATTTCGGTGCAGTGAAGTGATTTTGAAGTGCATGAGTTCATTGAAATCACCATGATCCTCATATCCCTTGTCATTTTAAGGTTTAAATACATACCTGGCCTTGAGTTCATTGTAATGTCTAATGTCGATTCAATTCTCGCATTTTCAGGGAAGGGGTTGATCGAAAATTCGTGGAGACAGAAGCGTTAATTACACTCTGGAAGATCCGCCAGGAAGTGATTAGGGGGATAAACGGCGCTCAGTCCCCCATTAACCATGAGAGCCACAACTCAGCCCGCCCCAAGCCCCGCTTAACGCCGATGGTTTCCTCCCACGAAACGGTTCCAGGAGCAATAAAATCGAGCTGGACAAAGTTCAGGGGTTCGATCGTTGCATGGCCTATGAAACCCGCCTGTTGATTGAGGGAGGGTTGCTGGGGCATCAGTCTTCCGTGACCAATGAACCAACCGACCAGCTCCGATAGCGGCTGAATTAGATTCAATCTTGCATTATCGCCCAAACGTCCAGAGTTGCTCGTATTTGTCATTAACAAACAAGAGTGGGAGGGCCGTTCGGAACTAGTTAATTCAGAACGCATTGCAGCGTACGTCAAACGTCGACATGACCTTTCGGGCTCCGGGTGTTCGTGAATGTCATTGATTAAGGCCCATCATATTAATCTGTAGCCTTCCCAATTCTGATAATATATTCCATCAGTTACAACGTTCAGGATTCTACCTCTGATTCGATGTACTTGCCCATCATCATTTGCAATTTGAGAACACTAATCTGCACTCAGTTAACAATGTAAACTTTCATCCTAGCAAACCTGGTTCTAATACAACTTTTGATTAGTTTAATGACAGCGTTTTCATTTTTAACATTGAAACTGTCTCACCTCTACTGCCCAGCACTATGAACTAAGGCGAAGAAAACCGAAGTTAAAGAAATACATTGACTATTTCCACAAAGTATAGTTTCAATGTTAAATCGATTTGCTCATAATCATCATCACCAACCTACAATAACTAAACATAAAATAAAAAGGACACAGCTTGCACAAGTGGAAGGGAACCTGAACCCCAATTGGTCGAGAGAAAGGAAGGGGCAGGGAGCTACAACCAATCAAGTGCAATGAAAGTGAACTTATCAAAATATCAACATAGGCTTAGAAAATTACACTTGGGATTACCCCCTTCACAATGTTGAAACCAGTTGAACCCCCCCCCCCCCCCCTTACTTCATTTAACCAGCTACGATCCTCCTTTTTACATCGTGACAACGTTGCAAGTCAATGTTTTGTGGAAAAAGACGAAGTTTTTCATTAACGTTCGCTTTCTTTATTACAATGCATTTCCAGAACTTCGTCGAGAGTGATTTAGTTTGTATACAGGGCCTTGAGCAATTATTCATTCCGAAAAACACCTAATGAATGTCGTAAAGCTAATTCAATGTCTTAAATTTCATATTAAGAATAACTAGATGGTTCCGTATGAATTTCAGTTCCGTCGATACTCACTATAGTAGAGCTGCTGGCCATTCCACTCTTGAAAAATTTTCTCTACTACCAATTGCAACGAAACTCAAGGGATATCATCCTTAGACTTGTATCTCCTAAACTGCAACTAAATTAGACCGGATTTAGCGAAAGAAATCGATGAATAGGGAAATTGACGTCTGCGTCCGCGATTGAATTGATAGTGAAATGTCTACAGGTTTTCCTGCACAGAATATCTGTTATATTTAATCTAAATCAGTTCATTAGCCTCGGAATTTCGTCTGCGTCTACCAATTTTAGTTTTGTGCATAAACAATAGCCTATTATTACTACTCAACCAATATAAACTTGAAAAAAAATAAAAAATAAAAAATAATAATAATGAAAAACAAAAATAAAAAATTAAAAACTATTTTTCCGAGCGCAGATTTTTTTGGGAATGATTACTTGCTCAAGATTTTGTCATATGAACTAAATAACTCGCGACGAAGTTGTAAAACTCATTTCAATGAAGAAGTTAATGAATAACGTTGTCTATTTCCGGGAATAATGAAGAGTTACTAGATTAAATTGATTTTGACGGTTAGGTAATCATTAGTAGGTAACATACAAAAAATATAACAACTACAATAACAGATGATGAGCTAAGCGTCAAATTTTCTTTAAGGTTGAGAGGACCGCGGAAGATGCTGCGATGATTTGAAATAGGAAAAGATCCTCAGGTCAAAAGAGAGCAAGTGGCGCTGTTCTCCCTGTTCTGAGAGATGAATAAAGAACCTATAATATGAATACATCCTGCCGGAAGAATTCCCAGACCGTACTTCACAAAATGTAGGAAAAGAATTATTGGATTTGTTCCAAATTTGGTTTCATATTTATACGACGTTTCTTGATAATAAGATAATTCTTGCCACTTGCCTATTAACACGGAAGGGATTAAAACTATTGCTCGTAACGGAGTTGAGTTTAGTGATTAAAACAATGAGCGTTACCCATGGTTTTGAAAAAGGTTATTTACATATTTTTAAATGGAAGAAAAATCCATCCAGAGAAGTTAGATGTCAATCGCTCTCTCTTATGATGAGTAAATATGTTTGATTGTTCAAAGTTTCGCGCATTAATGATGTCAGAGCACCTCTCCTCCTCTGCCCAGACTGTAGTCACCAGTACAGGAAACTGAAAAATCATAAATAGAAGACTATTCGTCGTTGGAGTGTGCAAATGGTTTCAAAGTTCTAAGAGTGGAATATATTTCCATTTTAAAGTGAAGAATGCATATGTGGGTAACACTCATTCAATTCAAAATGTATCTTGGACTCCATCCCATCTCTTTTATACGTTTGTACTATGAATACGAATGGCAGAAGCCTGTTTTTCCTAATTCAAGTTTAAGAATATTATGGCATGTTGAAGGAGGTTCTCAAGGGTGACGTTGGTTGGGTCAAGGCTCGAGGGAAACTGTAGACCGTAGTTTGCGAACCACTTCCATCCCCATATCACTCGCTACACCCCCTCCCGTATCCCATCCACGGTCCCCCAAATCAGCGAGCAAATGGAAATTTCGAAGTAACTCCCTTCCACGGGAACGACCCCATTGAGGTGAAATAGGCCAGAAGACCCCCCCCCCCCCCCGCCTACCACCCCACCTACACCGCTAACACACATACACACACACACACACACACTCTCACTCCCTTCATCTTCCCATCACTTAGTACCACCTCCAATCCACTTCCACCCCCACGTGTCGCTTTCGCCTCTTATAACTATCAACACCATCAGGAGAATTTGAAACCTCTTTCATGAGTACATTGGCTTTAAAAATACCAACAAAAGGTTCCAGTCATGAAGCATCATCGTATGGGCGAATTCGCGTGAGTTATCGTATTATTTTATGTTACTTGTTATGAAATTTAAGCACTTTGAGTGCAAAGAAAATGTTAATATCTAATTTTATGAAGAAAAAAACTCTTTCTAAATACTATTCAACGATTAAAAAAAGCTTCTTCTAGATTTTTTTTTCAATTAGCGAATTTTTGTAGAAAATGAAGCTATTGCAATGGCTCCATAAATTTTAAAATAAAAGTTTTGAAAATTTTCTTCATTGAAATCCGTTTTGAGACATTCTGAAACGAATCCTAGAGTTGAACACTTTTTCAAATATAGTGTGTGTGTGTGTGTGTGTGTGTGTGTGTGTGTGTGTGTGTGTGTGTGCGTGTGTGTGTCCTTCTAGACGATAACTCTCCTTAGGATTGAGATAAAAATTCCGTTCTTGCGCCAAAAATCAAGCTTTCCAAACGAAAGAACGAGTTTGTTGGCCAGCATTTTTTGAGCACATTAGATTGGTCGAATTTCAAAAAATGTGCTGGAAAAATCACCAAAAATAACACAAAACAGCTCCAAATTGGTAAATTAATAATTCTCAGCAGAATATTACTCAAATAATGTTTATTAACTATAAAATAGTACATTAAAATTTTATATGCAAAACTATGCTGAAAACGTACTTTGATTTCGTTAAAACGTGCTAAAAAATCAATAAAAACTCCAAAAAAGTTAAAAATCCAAAATTTCTTTTTGAATTGTATAATATTAGATCGAATATTTTGCCATAAAACTGATAGATAACAATTTCTTTGCTCTCAAAGCCCTTAATTTCCAAAACAATGTAACATAATACAGTGCGATAATTTACGGAAATACAATCATGCTGCATGACTGGAACTTTTCATAGATTCTTTCCATACATACATAGATACATACATCCTTTCCATACATTCTTTTTAGGTTCTTTCCTAATTAGCTGTGTGAGCTAAAATCTCTCCTGTTATCCTCGGAAGTTGAGATTTGGTAGGGAGACTTCCTGGGACACTACAAAAGGATTGGAATTAATGGCTCTTTCCCAATCAGCTGGGTGAGCAAAATTCTCTCCTGTTCATCCTAGGAAGTTGAAATCAGGTATGGAGATTCTCTGGGACACTAAACAACGATTGAATTGATAGGGTATTTTCTGATCAGCTGACTGAGCTAATTTAATTGAGACATTTTTAACTTGAGACACAAAAAACACATATCTCACAGGGGGAAAGATGAACATATCCATGCACCGATGTATCTGCATGTAGTGTAGATACTCAATATCAGTTTACTAATTTCCTCGTTTTAATCGACCTCTATCCACCTCTCCACACACCTCCCCTTAACATGGATATGTTTTTTTCTCATATGCGGGTTCAATTCCAATAGGAAGCCCCCTCTATTAAAAAAGCGTCGATTCAGAGGGACGTTCTTAAAAACGGGTGAAATTACTGCAGCTTAACTTTCTTAAAAAAATCCGCTGAAACCACATGAATTTCATAAATTCTACGACTGAAGCCTGGAACGACATAAAACATGGGGCACGTTTTTAGCACCAAAGGTCACTCAGGTGGCCGGGTTGGTTAATTTTCTCCAACCCTATTTATGAACGATACATTTCGAATAATTGTGTGAATTATTACCTCAAGTAGTTGCGGTATTGAATTTCAATAACACTCGAGTAAAGAACTTAAAAAAAAAAAAAAAAAAAAAAAAAAAATAATAATAATAACTAGACGTTCAACAGCACGTCTAACCCCCCATCACTAGTGCCATCTAGATCCAATTCTTCTTCATATTCGACCTCAGTAACATAATTTTAGGCGTAAATCTGATCTGTTTGTCCAACTAATCTGTATTTTGCTAAGAGGATTGATTTAGGATATTTTTTATTTTTGAGATGCGAGCTTGCGAGCATCCAGACCACCAAACTATAAAAATCAGTCTCATCTATTACGTAGGCCTGTTTCATTATACGGAGGCCGATTATGGTTTATAAGGAGGCCGGTTTATTATACGGAGGCTGGTGGTGGGGGTATGACGGTGCTCTTGAACGCCAAGTAAAATATAGCAATACAGTTTTTATGGAAAAAGGCGACTGAAAGCCAAAATTGTTAGTATGAAAGATAATGATGAACTGGAAGCTTTCTAACTAGGTGAATGTTTTTGAGTGGCAAAAACAGAAGAAATTTCATTTCCCTAGCAACGGATTGGTTGTAGGTTAAAACAGTTGTGCTAGATTAGTGATAGTTCACGCCAGTTTTTGGCAGTTGGGTCAAGATTAAATACGTTTCATGGATTACAAGGGAATAGGAATTTTTCTCATCGTAAATCCCCGTGAAGGTACTGTCAAATTTGTCGCTTATATCTACCAGGACATAAATATTTCCCTTTCAGTTTACAACCCTCTTTTCTATTTTATTGGAACGTGTTGATATGACTGCGGGTGATATACCACCTTCGCGTTACGTGATAGTGGAAAATATCTACCTACCTCCAACATTTTCCGTTATATATATATACATTTTCTTTATTTCATTTTTTGTAAACGTCGGGACACTAAACGGGTCAAACAATAAATCTCGTGGGATGCGTCACACCCGGGAAATTCCGGACACGTCCCCCCGGTGCTCCGATTTCTTCTACAGCTCGTCGAAAATGTTTTCACTCTACCTACCGCAGAGATATTTGATACGGTGATACGCTCTCCGATTCACGGATTATAACCAAAGTACCACACACCTAGTTGGATATCTAGGGCGTTCCGCAAAAGACCGGTCTTAAATATATTGAAGGATTGGAACTTGAAATTGAATATTTTTATTAATTAACACAATGGCAATCTCTTCAACAGCGAGATTAATTTGATTTAATTATTACTTTCTGGCGAGCAGTTTGTTTATTTTATGACCGCTGCTAATCCTGTATAAAAACTGTTGTTTAAATACACGATTTCTACTCTACTCTACTCTTATACGTATAGAGATGGCTTCGACTGTAAGGAAGGCCCTATTAAAATTGACTTAGGAACTTGTGGGTAAACTCAACCATGAGATAAAATGCACCAGTTATGCAGGAAGATCGATTTTATAACGCTACATTTTTTTGGAATTTGAACGCATTGAGTGTGAAGGAATTGTTTATTACCAATTTTAGGGGGGGGGGGGGGATTTATTCCGCATTTCAAAAGATGTTTTTGATTTTTTAGCTTTCTGGCAGTTTTGATTGATATTTAGCAAATTTAAATATTTAAATACATTTTTCAGCATAACTTCGTGTATTCATTTTTTAATGTTAAAATTGTAAATTTTTCTGTTGACTGAAGATCTGCTAAAATAATTTAAATTCCATAATTTGTTAACAATTTTTACTAATTTGTTGAGCAAATTTTTTGAAATTTAACCAACTTAAAGTACTCAAAAAGTGCTAGCCAACAAATTTGTCCTTGATTTTGAACAGATTTTTATCTCAATCCTAAGGAGAGTCGTCTGGAATTATTACACAAACACACACACACACACACACTTTTTTTTTTTTTTTTTTTTTTTTTTTTTTTTTTTTTTTTTTTTTTTTTTTTTTACAAAACTCCCCTCAAAGGCGGAGGGGGCACACCATTAAATTGAAAAATAAACAAATAAAATAAAAAAAGTGGGGAGGACGCCCAGGTTTACCCGACGCCGGCTCTAGGGATAAGGGAAGTTGCAGGACGAGGAGGAAGAATGGGATGAAAGGAAGTGCCCCTATAGAATGACCACCAATTGAGGTAAGAGCCCCGAAGGACGCGGGTGGTGATACCACGGAGCACTCCTGCCGAGATGCCCAACTCGAGAAGCTCCGTGGCACTTTTCCCGCACCACACCCCGCGCCATGAGACGGTCGCGGCCATGACCTTGATGTTATTAGGCGCCACTCCTTTTAGCTCAGATATCGCTTGTCGCAGATCACTTCTATCATATTTACTTTTCTTAGCCCGCCAGGTCTGCTCCATGTCCACGCTGCCACTGACAACCTGGACATCCAGGATTATGGCAGACCCATCGGGCTTGATCGCAACGATATCTGGCTTCTTGCCCCGGTCACTCGGTATGTGGTATAGTCTCTCCCTTTCGACATCCCAACCGCTAGATGACAAAGCACCTGCTATCTGCTTGGCAACCGCATCGTGACGTAAAATGCGGCCACCGTGAGTACGAGGACACTGCTGCACTACATGATAAAGATTCTCATTTTTACCCCGACAGGCACGGCAAAGGGTGTCTACTGTCCCGCGACTACTCCTCGAACACCTCACCGAGGTGGCTAACGTAGCCACCCGGACGGCGTGAAAATGGCGATAGTCGCGGGCCCCAATGCCCTCTGAAGCCCATTCCACCCACTGGGTAGAAATGGGGGATTCAGAGCACTGTCGGAGTTCTTTACCATCTACTGACTCATGCAGTGCAGCAGCGAACTCAGCAGATGAGCTGGGTTTTGGAGCAGTTGGTGTTGCTCGATCGCACCACAACAACTGCTGCCGGACAAAGTCCAGGTCAGCAGCAGTGCGGGCGACCTCCCAGCTCGAGCCCCTAAGGGCAAGCAGGCGCTGGCGGCGTAAAGATGGGATGCTGGCAGAAAGAGAGACAATACCGAGCCCACCGGCCTTGACCGGTGCGTGGATGTAAGCACTTGGGACACCAGGTGGAAAGCCTAGCCAAGAGCGCACAGCAGAGCGAACTTCACGATCTAACTCAAGCAGCCTCCCCGCAGTAAGCCTGCCAAAGACTAACCCATAGGTTAGCTTTGGCAGTAAGTACGTGCGAAGGAGGCGCAGCTTCTGCTGTGGCTTCAATGGAGCCTTGGTGACACGAGCTAATGCTCCACCAAGGTCCACACGGCTTGCGGCTATAGTGGCCACACCCATGAAGTCGACCCCAAGGTACCGCCAGACCTCCAACACGGATCGGGCAGGGATGGAAGTTTGTCCTAGGACAAAACACTCCTCATCCACTACCTTCACCTTATGCTGGCGACCCGACGGGACCAAGGAGACCGACCCACACTTAGCTGGGTTGACCACCAAACCACACCTGGCTAGCTGCTCAGCAAATGCATTGAGGGAGATCTGCAAGCCCTCACGGGTTTCTGCGAGCAGGATGACATCATCAGCAAAAGCTAATGCACCTACTCGCACCCCAGGGGCGAGATCGAACCCTATTTCAGCTGGCAGCTTACCCAAGGCCGTATCCACGACCAGGTTGAAGAGGAGTGGCGACAGAGGATCCCCCTGGCGTACCCCGCGCCCAATAACAACATCCCCTGACATCTCACCTCGTGCCTCGAGGACCGTCACGCCTTCGTGGTACAGACAGGCAACATACTCAATTAAACGAGCAGGTGCCCCGACACCACGAAGACAATCGGTCAGGGCAAAGTGGCTAACTGTGTCAAAGGCCTTAGCGACGTCCAGAGCGGCAAGATGGAGCTGCCGTTTCTTGATACGGGCCAGCGAAATGACAGTTTGGAGAACTGTTAGATTCTCCGCTGTGCCATCCGCTGGCCGAAATGCTCTCTGGACGTCACCTATGACACCAGCCACTTGGAGGCGAGATGCCAGAACTTTTTGGAAGTGGCGGAAGACCACCGACGAAATAGAAATTGGACGGTAGCCTCCAGGCCCACTTCCCCCTTTCTTTGGGATGAAAACTGTCCGGGCACGGGTCAACGCTTTCGGGGGTCTTCCAGATAGTAGCAACAGGTTGAGGATGAGCAGCCTAACATTCTTTGGAGCTTTATTCCAGCGTCGGGCGGAAATACCATCGGGTCCAGCAGAAGTGGAGTTTTTGACACGGCACTTATGTGCCTCGTCATGAAGCACCGGTGTGCACATGATGCTGCGTAAGGAGTCCCTGGTGGAAGCTGGGGGTACCACTGGCTCACCAGAGTTGTGGCTGGGAGCACTCATAAGTGGCTCCCAGTAATCCACAAACTCCTGGAGGGGGGGCATAACTTGTTCTTCCCCAGCTCCCTCCAGTACCTCCGCAGCTGCACGAGCCGGATGCTTCCTCCACAATCTCTGGACACGCTGATATTCCCGCCTCCTCGCTTGCTTAGCTGCTCTGCGACCTCCACGAGGCACCACATTAGGGGGAACTTCTCCCTGGTGCCTCGCCACGGTCGCTTCCTCAACCTGCGGGAAGATCCTCTGCACATAGGCCGCGACCTCGTCCTCCAAGCCATTTGGCCCCTCAACAGCCCGCCTCGCCAGATCCTGCAGGTAGGCACTCTCATAACCAACAATATTGCCTACCTGCTCCCCGAGCCTCAATACTTCAGTCTTCAAGTCTGAAAGAAGACCGGAGGTCACGGGGGAGGATTGCTGAATGGCAGGCTGTTGTCCCACGTCTGCCGGAGATGCGGGAGAGACCCCACTGCTATTTGCCAGGATTGCATCCTGGACAAGCTGCTTGTAGTGGGGCCTCAGGCGGAGAGATTGAATGGCAGATAGCGTGCGCATGGGAAAACGTTGCTGCAAATAAACATTGATTCGACGTACCCCATTGCGCACAGCCTCTGCCTCCTCTGCTGCCATTCGCCGCAAATCCTCAGAAGCATACCTGGGCCGGTCTCGCTCTATACTAATTGCTGCGTTGGCCTCTACAGGATGCTTCTGCCAGACGTGGGCCCCAAGGCCACGCTTGGAGTTAAAGGCTCTTTCACAATGGGCACATTGGTGGGCATTAATTGGGGCTGTGGAAGAGGAGGAGGGATAGGATGATGATGAAGATGATGAGGGAGAGGATGGCCGACGCCCCTGCCTGGAGCGCCCCCGAGCGCCTCCCCTAAGACCCCGCGTGCCAATGGGCATGCGGGGGTTATGAGGCTCGGCGTAGTTAGAATCCATAACGGGGAGACACATTTAAAAGGGACAGGAGACTCGTTGACACGAGCCTCCCCCCTAATCGCCAGCGGGTCATTCTGCCACCCTCTGTTCACCCAGAGGGTGCCCGGGTTGCGCGACGGGGACGCATGACCATGACTTGGGTAGGGATATGAAGGAGCTCCGTAGAGATAAAATCACCAACAGTTACCCTACCCCAGCAACCCACACACACACACACACACACACACACACACACACACACACATATATATATATATATATATATATATATATATATATATATATATATATATATATATATATATATATATATATAGAGAGAGAGAGAGAGAGAGAGAGAGAGAGAGAGAGAGAGAGAGAGAGAGAGAGAGAGAGAGAGAGAGAGAGATAGAGAGAGAGAGAGAGAGAGTTGTGCTTGATACGTTATAAATATGACCATAACACAATCACGATTGCACTAATTTTTATTTTACTAGAAGGCAACACAGAAACTTCGGCTTGCTACAGTCAGCAATCGATGAAGAGGAACGTGTGACAAGCAGTCGTTGAATAAATGAATTATCTATTGGACTCGACCGATTACGTCTATATCGACTCTAGGAAAAAAACTCTTTCTTCCTCTAATCCATACCTATATTAATTTCTACGTCGTGAATCAAACTACTTCACGTTGAGTGAATTGAGAACGAACTTTAAAGACATTTTAGGCTTGGAAAAAATGCTGGACTAGAGGTTGAAATTGAGGTCTTTTACGCTGAATTCCGTGTAAAATGAACTCAAAAGGAAATGTGACCGTTTTTGTTTATCCCTGGAAGCTTGTAGAGTAAAAAATTTTAATTAGGTATATAATTTTAAATTAAAAAATAAATATATATATGGATATATATATATATATATATATATATATATATATATATATATATATATATATATATATATATATATATATATATATATATATATATATATATATATATATATATAATAGTAATAATACAGTCTGTAAATGACCTAGAACATGTTTTAACCAGAAATCAGATGCAGATTTTTTCTTCCTGAAATGCCTCTTTAGCGTGTCTTTTGCAAAAAACAGGCTAAAACCGTGATTTTTTACGATTTTTCTACAGCTTTTTGATAGTTTTTGCACAAATCACACCACTTGGCGACCTGGAAATAGTAGTGCTGTTACATGGACTATTCGTGCATCGAATGAAACCACCAGCAGTTCTGGAGGTGTGATAATTGATTTTTTGCGGTTTTTCAACTACCGAAAAACGTGTTTTTTGGGAATGTAATAAGTTGTCAAAAAAATGACAAGAAACACGTTTTTTGGTAGTTGAAAAATCGCAAAAAATCAATTATCACACCTCCAGAGTTGCTGGGGGTCTAATTTGACGCACAAATAGTCCAAGTAAATGCTCTTTTTTCCGTCAAGTGGTGAAATTTGTTCAAAAACTATTTAAAAAACTGTAGAAAATCGTCAAGAATCTGTGAAAAACCGAGTTTTTTTTGGTAGTTTCCACGCAAATGACACGTTAAGGAGGCACTTCAGACCCATCATATGTGGTATAGACATGTTCAAAGTTAAATTACAAGAATATCTTATGTTACTTGAATATAAATTATCCCTGAATTTAATAGATTTTTTATAAAAATGCCAGTGCCTTACCTCAAAAATTAGACGTCTGTACGTGAAAAACGGGCTTCGGATTCGGATTCAGCACCCTCGAGAACCCCTAGGACCAGTAGCTACCAGTTTTGTGAGGGCACGACTTTGATTTGGGAGGGGGTGTAATTAATCAATGCGGACATGGTCAATACGGCTTAACATTTACAATATGTAATATCTGAAGAAAACAGAATGAAGTGTGAGTAATTTAAAATTCCGCATAAAAAGTTAGCGAAGTAGGAGGCTCTTCAAGTCGGTACCCATCAATAAGTTTGTCAACAAACGTAGCGAGCAAATGGGGGAAAAAGTCCAAATCCGTGTAAAAATTAGTAGTCGGGGCATTCTTCATGAGGAGCGATGATGTAGGTAGATAGTTGGTGAAAGCGGAACCAAAAAGAGTTACGTGGATTGTATGCAGCCTATATCAATATGGATTCGGGCTGACCTGTGTGCACAAACTGTGGTTTCCAAGATGAGCCCCTCGATAGTCTTGTGATGGTATGTCCTACTTTTATCAGTGCTAGAGAGAGAATTTACTACTGAATCATCCAGCCCCGTGATCTAGCCTGGGCCAGCCAGATGATTCTGGTATATTGGTACCCAACTCTAAAACAGAAACTTTGAATTCCCAGAAGGTAGGAGTACTGTTTACAGTTAAGGAAGTAAAACAGCTAGGGATACGAATATAAATTCATCTGATTCATAGAGACAGTTTCTAGCTGATCCTGTCTTATCTACTGAGGGACTGTAGGGGGGGGGGGGGGGGGGGGGGATCAAGCTGTACATAGGTAAGATTTATATTTTATATTATCTTTCAAAACGTTCGGGAAATAACAAAAGCCAATCTCGACGGGTAAGTGCCACCTAACTAACGTCTATCACGCGAAAGAATGACAAGGCGAAAAGAGCGGAATATAAAAATAACCGCGCATTAAATATTTAATGGGATCAAGTCAGATTCATGCGGGAGGGCCGGCGAACTCCTAATACGACGACGTTTATGTGACGGAACGGGTAGCCTGTCATGTCCAATATCGTGTGCGCTCGACGCATCGAGCGCCACCATGAACTTTGACCTACATTTCAGGGCGGTAAATGTCACCAGAGACGGAACATATCTCCACCCTTCGAGACGTCTGCTCTATGAGTCGTGTTGACCGTGACCACGTCGAGGTCGGCACTGGTTGTGCCGGTAGTATAATATACGACACGAGTGTGTGCCGGGATTTCGACGGTTCGATAATAGGTTTGTTCGCTGAGGCGATTGGCAGTGAATTGTAAACCATTTCAAACTCGTTGGAAACTGTTCAAGTTGGCATGCGCGACTTCAGCCAAGTTTCAAATTGATTTCAAAACGGTTGGGGATTGGAGAACATCCATTTTATAATTGAATGTTTGGGCAAAATACTCAGAGGCGTGAAACAGTGGCGAAAACAGAGGCTAAAATTTGAATGATTTCATTGGCTGCTGTGAGTTTGGAATGGAGGGGGTAAACAGTCAGAAAGTGGTCAGCTAGAAAAAGCTCTGACCGATTTGAAGATCCGCAACGGGTTGGAAACCAGTTTGGAAACCTCTGCGAACAGGCAGTGACCGAGGGTGGGGGGAGCTCTGATGATCACAGAACACAGCGAACACCTCAAACTGGTTTGGTGACCTCAACGAACAAACCTATTGTAACGGTTATTCAATATTACAATCCAAATGTATTAAATTTCTCACCTTTTACCTTTTACTAAAACCTTTTTACTAGATGTGTATTATATGACATTTTACTTCTTTTAGGAAGAAAAGTTTGAAGTTTTACTTCTTGTATAATCTGATGGCAGGAAAACCTTGAACGCTGCCCAAAAATTTTCTGCCAAACTGTTCGACCAAAGTTGGGTAAAAAACCGCACATTGACCTTATGAAAATAGTTAGAATCTGATGAACCATCATCGGTCCGATTTTTTTCCAACTTTTCGGGCTTTAAGGGCACATGGGGTTGCATGCACAAATCCGATGTTTGTTGTTAGGAAACTACAAAACAAATTAACTGATTTTGATGGAAATGCTATTGGATTGATGATATGATGTGCGTATACGCAAACATGAATAATCTCCGTATGTGGCAATGAGTGAGGGACCTGTATACCTACTGCTCACCCAACTGGGTAGACGTGTTGCTACCAATGAGCGGACGACTGGAGCGTCGGTAGGTGTATTGCTTTATTTTAACATTTTGCTCCCTCACTACCGGAAGTAGGGAAGTTTTGAGTGCGAGAAGTTACGAGTAAAAGGAATTTTGTCTTCCAAACCGAAAATTTTCACTTGCTTTTTGTGTTTTTCTGAGCTTGTTGATCTATTCGGCTTCATGTCTGACTGTCTGATGTCCGTCTGTCTGTGTTAAATCCTTGTCACATCCAAAACTATACCCTTTTTGGTCCGGTTTTGATTAAATATCCATGGATGGGTATTTGATCTACAACAATTCACTATGAATTATATCACAATCGGAAGAGTTATAAGTTATAACTATTGCATATGCGCAAGACTAAAATTGATTGACACAGGCAAAACTCCGAGACTGATAAACCGAATTTTTTGAAAGTATAAGGAATTGTACGGGTAGGTCCCGAAATCATGTCCTTTAAATTTCAATGCCGTTGGCTCAATGGTAGTCAGTGAACAAGCGCAAACTTGTTTCTTATAACGTTGATTTATCATATATTGGTACCATTTAGTTCCAACTTAGGGGGTAGTTGGATATATTTGTTCCAGGATGAAGCCCTGATGTGGCTTTTAGCGCAAACGATTGACTATCACTATTGCGTAAGCGCAAAACTACTGGTTGATACGGACAAAACTCTGAGACTAATCGATTTTGATGAAGTTTTCAAGTTTGTGCTGGTTAACCTCAAGATAGTATCCAACTGATTCCATTGCCGCTTATAAAGGGAGTTTACACTTTTTCCCAAATTCTTCCTAGGGTTCGATTCTAAAACTAATTTCTGATCGAGAATTCTTATTATTATTATTATTTTTAACGCAAAATTAAGGATACCGATGAAAAGGGTATTACATATCCATCCGCATAGGCAAGCTAAGGCACTAGATTATGCAGGTAAAATAGTCAGAAACCGACGATAATAGTCAGTTTATAGACGATAATTTAGACCATTGAAAAGTGTATGCACCAAATTATGGTGAAATTTTTACGTGAATTTCAATACAATTTGCAGGAAAATTGATAAAAAATCCAAAAGAGTAACTATCCAAAATTTGATTTGAATTGCAGAATATGGCTTAGAACGAGTTTGTTTGCCTAAAAATTAGTAGATATGTAGTTAACGATTTCTTTGAAATAAAAGTACTCGAATTTCAATGTAATTTAACATAACATAATCCAATATTTTACGATAATTCGCTCATACGACCGTACCGCATGACTAAAATTTTAAATCATAATTTCTGCTTAGTTTGGGACAATTTTCTGCATATTGATCCTCCCTCTAGTAATTACAGTCAGATATGAAATAATACTCAATGTCTTCAACAGTCCGTGGCCATCAAACGTACAGTTCTTTTCAAATATTAGAAAGCGACGCAATGCGCTTCCCTGTGGTATAGTCGGGATTTCCTTCAGAGCTTCGCCGCTGTATCGGACGTGACATCGGCATAACGAGGCCCTCGAGAGCCGTGAAATCGCTGGTGTGGCCTGACCGCCTCGTGCCGCCGCTTGCCTCCAACTCCCGCCTCCTGCTTCATCCTGCTGCCCCCTGCCGCCTCCTCCTGCATCTTTCATATGGAGAAGAGACGAGATGGCGGTTGTGGTCATCGCTGGACCCTTTTCCAACACCGCAAACGACGATTCTCACCGTCAACGACGACTGATCAAAGCTCACGTTCCACCGCCCAAAGTGATAACTTTTAGTGAATCTTCAAAGAAAATGAAGCTATTGCTATGTCTACTCAACTTTTTAAATTTGAATTTTCAAAAATTTTCTTCATTGCAATCCGTTCTGTGCTATTTTGAAAAAAGTCCATGAACTTTCCTCTACGTAGGCTCATGAGAGATCTAATGATATATTAATACAGTTGGTACTCTTACTATTAGGCTCTAGAAAATTTAGTTTATAAGTTAGGATTTAGGTACCTAGTTATTTATTACATGTATGTTGTAGGTATAAGTAGTAAGGATTAAGTATGGTTACAATCAGGTATTCAGTTGGTACAATGTTTAGGATGTAGGTAACTTATTATTAAGATGTTGTAAGATAGATTGGTAGTTGTACATATTTCTTTGAGTGTCAAAGAGTTTTTTTTTTAAATTATAGCATCAGTTAGCTTCACCCAGTAAGAAACCATGAAATACATAGTATAGTTTGCATGGAATAGTAGAAATGCAATAAGACAATGGTATAGGTTTAGTTATCGGTAATTCTATTCCCCACAGTTTGGGAATGTTTGTTGTGAGATACAGGGTGCGGCAGCATAACTTCCTTTTTTAAAAACTTAATAAAACGCATTGTATGAATCAGAAAATTTTTATTCGTTTTTTATAATATAGGCACATACATAAAGTTTTGTTTTACCCAGTTTTGAAGATCAAATCAGGTAGATGACGTCCCCCATTCTCCATACACTGAGTAAACCGATTTCTGGCGTTTGTCATGACTCCAGTCAGTATAGCAGGCATAGTTGGCAATTTCATCCTGAATGTTGTTCTTCAAATCTTGTAGGGTCCTTGGACGGTTCACATAAACACGAGATTTCAAAAAACCCCATAGAAAAAAGTCACAAGGGGTCAAATCGGGAGAGCGGGCCGGCCACTCCAAATCGCCCCTAATTGAGATAAGGCGCTTGTTGGAACCAAATGTCCCCTAATTCCAACTTTTTCTATGGGGTTTTTTGAAATCTCGTATTTATGTGAACCGTCCAAGGACCCTACAAGATTTGAAGAACAACATCCAGGAAGAAATTGCCAACATAACGCCTGCTATACTGGCTGGAGTCATGACAAACGGCAGAATTCGGTTTACTCAGTGTATGGAGAATGGGGGACGTCACCTACCTGATTTCATCTTCAAAACTGGGTAAAACAAAACTTTATGTATGTGCCTATATTATAAAAAACGAATAAAAATTTTCTGATTCATACAATGCGTTTTATTAAGTTTTAAAAAAAGGAAGTTATGCTGCCGAACCCTGTATATCAGAGTCAATTGTTTGAGGTGTGAATTTTCCGTTATTGCGCCGGAAAATCAAGGTTTCTAAATGAAAGGATGAGTTCGTTGGCCAGCACTTAGAGATCATTAAATTGGTCAAATTCCAAAAAATATGCTGAAAAAAATCACTAATATCACTGAAAATTGCAAAAAACGGCCAAAAATTGTTGATTGTATAATTTTCAGCAGAATTATAGTCAAAACAAAATTATCAACTATTAACTACAACATTAAACAAATTTTGCACAAAATTATACAGAAAACCATACTCAAAATTCATTATTATAATTGCATTATTGTATCTGTAAAAACTGCAGAAAAAAAAAGAATCTAAAAATTTAACTTCTTTTTTGATTTGCGGAATTTTATTTAGTAATATTTGTTGTTGCCATAAAATTGGTTTTTAAAAATTTTCTCGCACTCAAGTTGTTCAAATTTCAATAAAGTTTTAAATATTTTAGTACAAAAGGTAATTTGAGAAAATTCGCTCATACGATCATGCTTTTTTCTCTCACTATTTTCTTATCTGTCAGACCGGTTTTGACGTAAAATTTATGTGTATTTCTGTTAATATCGCTTTAAGGTGAAAGAGCAGGGGACCATACTTCCATGTAGGTGCCTGCTGTACCGGTTCGAGTCCCTGGAAGATGTTGTGACGCATGCGGATCCTACATTACGCTCACCCTGCGGTGTTCCGTAAGAGTTTTCTCATCGTCTCCCTGATGTCCACATGAAAATCCCTGCCGCATCTCCTGGAAATGTGTGCTCTCCACAAACACAAAAGACCGTTTCCTGACGTTATCAGATAAATTTGAAACAAAGTCGGGCTCCCGTAAGTGTGTACTTTATCTGCTCCGATCTTCCCGTTCCCTGGAAACTTGGAACGCGTGTAGGAAACGGTGGAATCTTGTTGGAGAATTTGTGCGGCGGGGAAATATGTGGGCGGAGACGTTTTCACCTCTTCTATGTAGAAGTGTAGTGAGCAAACAGCGACTAGAGCACTTGAGGTGTTTTCCTTGGAGGCGAACAGCTTTTCATGTCGTCGAGATAAGGCAGGTTCGGTCAAATTAAGTTCAAGGCTCTACTTACTTATGCATCCGTGAAATATACCGCGTCTCTAGTCTAGTTTTAGGTTTTTACAAGCCGTCATATCGCGACCAAAATCAAAACTTACCAATCTGGTAGGTAAGAACTTTCAAATTGGATTCAATGATGAGTCTCAAAAGAGGGACCCGGAGAACCCAATAAAGAAAATAAGGTCATGAAAATGTATTTAATATGTTTTCACCAAATATATAGATAAAAATGTCGGTTAGGCATGATAACAGATAACAGCTAAACACACATTCGATGGGACATTGCTCGAATTCCATTGGTCGAGATGAAGGAAGGGGTAGGAGATACTACAGATTAAGTGCGAACAAAGTAAAAGGATGATTGTTGCCAATCAGATAAAGTGGGAGTTATTTAAGAGAAGAATATCATCCAAGGAACTTTAAATTTGTTTTTTAAATTCATTTTCAGCATTTAGTTTTTTTTAAATTTATGTAACACGAATCAGGATAAAGGTAAACAAATATCATTTACTACTATGTTTATGAAGTTTTGGTGACTGCTATCCGCGATGCTATAATCTGTGCCATCAGCATTTAACTTTTCAACATTACTATGGAAATTGGGAGGGATTTTCTGTTACTATAATTCATCTACAGACCACTGTTCCCCAGAGTGGCTGAACTTTCCCATTTCATGGAAGAAATAGTAACTAGAACATAGTAATGTGGTAACAAATTCAAGGGGGTGAATATTTATAGTGAATGAAGTTTCCAGAATAATAAAGCTCACTAGATGCAACTCGGTGCTCTGCTGCTTCCGTGAATTAATTTTACATCACTTCCACTCTTTCCTGAACAAGCCATTTAAAGTATACTGGAGTTGTAATACAGGGTGTCCCAGATAAGGTGGTCAGTACTTCAGAGGGCAACTTTAGAGCTCATTTCTGATCGAAAGTTCCTTCAAGAAATTTTGTTAAAAAACGCTTAGTTTTCGAGTAATTTAGTAATTAAGATTTTTGCCGTATTTTCGACCTTATGTCACGAAAACGATCATAACTACCTTGATTTGTTGCGTAAATTCAAATTTGAGGATACCGATGAAAAGTGTTTCAGATTTCTTATCGGATAGATGTCTGAGCTTCAAGAATTAAGGTTTGAGACATGGAAAAGCCATTAGAAAATCAAATTCTACCTAATTTGGGAAACCTCGATTCAATTGGAAATATTTTTTGAGACGCAAGAACGGTAAAAACTGTGTTAAAATCTCCCCCTTCCAACGGAGTAGTCAATTTTACTTTTACTTTGCTAATTAGGGGAGAAAACCATGTTTTAATGCCTAAAAATATTGTTTTTTTCTTGAGGGTTTTCTTGGAAAATGGCCAACTATGAAACTACAAGTTTGAGGTCAGTTTTTACGTATTATTTTACGCTGAATCGAATGGTGGAACTTGACCTTACTAGTTTCACCCCTAAAAACACATCAAATTTATCATACCAAATGAACTCAAACTTGTGAGTTAAAGCGTAAACCTTGGTTATAATGGGGTTGTATTCTTTGGTATTATATTTATCATTGACAAGCAAAAAATCATTACTGTTACCTTGGAAGTTTTTGAGATCTATATTTTTGAATGTTTAGCCCTTTAATGCTACCCTTTAGGGTTGATAAAAATTTATGTCGAGCTTTTAGGATCATTTAAACCTCAAATGCGATTTTTAACGCAAGTTTCATGAAGTTTGGTCAAGTTATTTCGGAGAAAAGCCGCGGTCGGCGGACGGATGGATTTTTTAAAATTCGATTTCTGAGTTCAACGCATCTTGAAACATAAACCAACAAATGTTTAATGGGGGGGTTAAATGTTTTGTTTCTTGGTCGATTGCAAAGGAAGGAATTGCAATGAACTAAAATGAGGACTTTTATAGGTAGGTAAGGTTTGAAAAGTTTGTTGTGGTGAATTGAGTTTGTTGTTGCTTTAGTGCGTTTTGAATTTCTGGTTTAAGTCACTACATTTTGGCTTTATTTGACATTATTTCAACTGATTTTTTAAATCAAGACAAAGCACCTCGTTCTAATGGTTGTGTTTATCAAAATCAAAGGATCGTTTGAAAAACGTTTTTTTCCTGAGGTGAATGAGGGTACCCCCAGGATCGTCCTCAGTCTATCATACTACTTTGAGTCAAACAAAAATGATGAGACGTACGCCCGATTATATTATCTGAAAAGTGTTTCAGGAACTACTTAACAAACTTGATTTCATCTCATTCTTGAAAAATTGGTGTAATGCATGTTGTAAATGTGACCTAGATGGAGAATCATCTTCATAACGGTATAAAACTACATTGGGTTACTAGAAATATCAATATTCTGATATATCAAACGTCGCAGAATTGAGACCAGTTATCGAAGAATAAAAAAAAAAGAAAATGAATTTCGTTTTTGACCTATTAGTGAAGGGCGTATTACTTACTCTTAACACGTAAAATTTCAAATTTGTAAGATGAACGGTATGACCCAGCATGAAACACAAACGGACAAACATTGATTTTTATTTATTAGATGTTTCAACGTAATATAATACGGGCATTTTACGTTGCTCACAGAGCCTTTCTGTATTCTCGCAAAAGCTGACTGCTGGCCCAACGACTCTGAGTCAACCAAAGACCAAGTCCTAATGATGTTTTTACACTGGGGAGTAATATCAAAAGGGAACGAAATGGAGAGAGAGGTAGAGAAAGTGAAAGTGAGAGAGAGATATACAGAAAGTGGTAGAGACTACTTCTGGGGCGAAATCCGTGTACCAGGGCAGTTTCCAACTGGCAACTAATTAACGGTCTCTGTAAAACGACGAGTGCTAAGTTGGCAAAACGGGTTATAAGGCCGAAGACCTCTGGGGACTAAATTCAGGTTCCTATAGAGCGGCAGGTATATAAATACTGGTGAGCAGAACTAGACTCGACACATCAAATACATATATATCTGTTCTGCGGAAGAGGGGGTTAGGTGTTTGAATGAACTAGAAACAGAAAGAGCGGGCTGAGAAATGAAATAAAAAACTCAAACCAATTCATTACAATAAAATACGAGTATTTATTAGAAAATTTCACTTAAAAATAAAGGAACTTATCTTGTTTCTTAAACAACCTAGGTGGGCCCTTAGACTGTTGGTAAAAAATAAACAGAAGGTCGACTTGAATCAGTTAGTGAACGAATAAGAAAATTAAAAGATCAAGCCAGAGTTTGAACCGGAGATGTAGAATAGTAGGAGGACGTTTTTGGGTGTCCTGACGATCCAGACACGAGGCGAGTCAATTTGCAAATAGAGATTAACGATTGCCTGTAGATATCCAGAAAAGATGTCCAAAGATCTGCTTAAAGGATGTGATTGGGATACTGCGACCAAAAAAGACGAATAAAAAGGACAGGAGCTACTTACGATAAAATTTCCCTATCTTGAACAGTGTAGTTGGTGTTGTGAAAATTGTAAAATTAATTATGTTGACAAAAGCCGCCAACTTTTTGTTGTGGTGGTCTATGGCCTCCACTACGGTAAATGCCCCCATCTTTTGCCCTGGAATAGACTTCACTGTTGTTGATCTAACTCAACGCTTTCGGACTTCGCCTTCCATCCTGGGTAAACCACTGCCACGACGAACCAGTTTCAATTTTGTGTCTGAGGTACACGAGTGAACTTGTCACCTCCAGACATCAGAGGTCGGATTGGTGACAGTAACACAGTAACAGATTATGATAGTGTGCTGTACTCATCTGCGTTCACAGTGTGGCGAATCCCAGGTTCAAAATGGTTCACAGACTGGAAAAGGGTATAACCGACCTTGACTTCGGGCTTCAAATCGTCCAAACATACCTGGCACTTTACAAGACTGATAAGAAGATACCAGGCAGTGAAGGCGGATCCAGATCGTCGGGAGTGCTGAAAGACATAACGCTATGACCAAATTGAACATCACGTCGATCGAATTGAAAAATGCAAGGCTACGAAGTGCGAACGAAAGGTTTACATCAGTTTTGTGCACCCAATGCAAGATATGCAAAGTTGGTCTCTGCATACCATGTTTTGCAATTTATCATCTACAAAGTAGTAGAAATTCTCAGTGCTCATCCGTATTTTCAATGTTTTACTTTAAAGTAGTTATTGCTATTTTGTTTTAGTTCTCATATTGCGTTATGAATGAACCCAATTTTACGCTTCAGTAATCATCATTTTTATTCCCAAACCCTCGCGTATCATGAATGTCAACGTAAAGGACGAGCGTGACAGGAACGTGAAAGGACGTCAGATTTTAGGTCCTTGGACCCATATTTAAGGATGGCGAATACGTTTACGGCTATCCTAATTGCTATAGGTAAACAGAGATTGAAGTTTTTAAAAGTTGAATTTTCGTTTTTTCATTTCTACGTTAGCATCAGAAGTTTTTAGTGAATGTGCGGGTTAGGCTGAGGGTACCCTATAAATTTACTAGTTTACAAATAAATGCTTCACTCTGCGCATAAGCTAACAGATATTCCACCAAGCGTAATTTTTTCATGGCCAATTTGTTTGATTTTGCTCAAATTAGAAGGAGAGTTGGGAATTCGTCATGATTTCCCCATGAATATGGGTTTCATCACAATCATATCATTAGTAGCTGCTGCGTATTCACTAGTATCCTTGTAACAAACATAATTTCTATTTTTTTTAGCCGATCCCGATGATACTTTCCGGGATTGAATGGTTTATCATTCATGTTACTGAAACAAAGAAAGCTATGCGCCACTACAAACATGGAAGACTTTTTTCGTTATAATAAACCTCTTTGTGCTAAATTGTTACGATTCTTGATCCGTAAATACATGTTTCCAGATTGAGTCACTGCTAAATATTGTGGAGCTTGAAAAATGATTATGGCATTAAATAGTTGTCATTACGTTAAAAACCTGGATTCACATAAATTCTAGTGTCATTCAATGAATGAATGTAAGTACCTACCTATCTGTGTATCGTTATGTACTGCGATAAATCTGATGTGAATCAACAAATCAAACCCAACGAGCTTTTTCAGGACTAATACCGCATCACGAAACAATTAAAGATTACGCCACTTCCGACAATCGGAATTTGATCCCTCCGAATTAATCCCCATTGATCAATCCATGCGGGTTATCTGAAAATACTCCGGTGTGGTGAAGAGCATTAACCCGTCGTTTGGAACTCGTGATGAGTCACATAGCTGGAGCTCATTTGATAAAGCTCTGAGCTGGATGTGTGAAGGATTATCACAGCTCTCTCATACCCGTTCTGAATTATCGGGAAGTGTTCACGAGCTGGTCGTAAACTCGTCAATGAACCGAAATAGTGGGCTTGGTGATTGGGGAGATATAAGGCTCTTGAATCCAAATCACAATAGGTACATCGCTTTTCAAAGTACACTTGTTCCTATTAGGGAGATACTACGGTTCTATTTCTTCTGAAAACCTGATATTATAGAAAGCGTTTGCAATAAAGACATATGAACGGGGTGTACGTAAGTATGTTAGCACATTAAATATGGCTAATTGATTATTTTGTTTGTTCCATAACATAATTATACAAGGTAGCAGATAGGTATGTACTTTTTGCCCTTTTCCAGTGACCCCCCAAGACAGTCCCACATGTATTTGGTCTATGCATATGCACATGTGAAGCGCTTATACGTAAAATCAACTAATCAGAAATCTGCTTGCAAGTCAATTGTAAGTTGCCTGTTGAAACTCGCTGCAAACTATTATTTTGTTTTTGTATATTATAACCTGTGTTCATTCACATTAATGTTGAGGTTGCTTTTTCCTGCTAAAAGTTGAAACAGCTCACGACCAAACACAGGAACTGATAGAAGGAACTGTTACTCTGAACGGTACCACAAGAACGCCGAGTCCGTTAGCTCCCCCTCTTTCCAGGCAGGAGCTTTATAATTGTACTTATAGCTTATAGCTATGATTCATACCCTATTGATTTGTATCTGTTATCCAATCGCCATCCTCACCTACCCTAAATCTATAGCGGTATCTTCTTAACTATTATTGAATAGTACGCGATACATCTCGACATCAGAATAGAGAATCCTCAAGCGGAGAATCTCTTTCTTGTAGCGTCATTTAGAAAAATTGGGATTAAAATTTCCAAGTGATTGATTTTCTTATCACATTTAATAACTCTTAACCTCAATGAATATAAATGTACTCGTACATTATACAGAAATCAGAAATTTAATCACGACAATCACTTAGATTTTCACAAGGTCTGTCCTTCAGGCATAGCGAATAATCTTCTTTTGAAAGTTTTCGAGATCTTGATGTTTTATATTTTTCTTGATAAAAATAGGTTGGTTGAGGCCAAGATTTCAGAACCAACTAGAACCCTTGTATGATTATTTATGAATCCAAGTTTCAAACGGTTTGGTCCAGTAGTTTGTTAGGACAGAGTACGGTGAACAAACTGAATATTTGGTCAATTTCGGTTTATCATAATATGAATCATACATCAACCAAAAATGTTCCCACTAAATTGGCATTACTTACGGTTAATCCAAAAGGGTAGTAGTTAAGGGCTGACAACTAGAGAAAAGTTGGAGAATGTAGGTTTTGAAACGAGAAAGACGACGGCGCGATCGGATCGCGAAAAAAGTACCGGGAAATGCGTCAAAAAAATGCGAGAGTACGGACCGTGTTTTCTCGAAAAGTCCGACAAAAAATACGTTTTTTCCGATTAAAATATACCCCATAAAGGTACGTTTTTCGGAACGGTTTTCGCGGGCGAAATACAGCTTTGGGTCCGCCGAATCTGAATCCGAAATCGGATATCGAAAAAAGTGACGAAAACTCGATCGAATTGCCAGCGGAAGCGAGGGGAACCGTTTAATATGACATTTTTAATCGACCCGGGCCGCCCGTTTCACAACGTTGCTTACCAGAAGGGACCCTCACAGGGGGGTTCCCATTTGCACTTCTACGCAATACCTTGCGAGGCGAGCAGGTATACATAGGTACCTACCTTGCGAGCGAAGCGAGAGCCATTTCAACAGAATAAATACGGACTTTGTCCTACACATATGTATACCTTGCGAGCGAAGCGAGCAACATCCCCTAATAAACTTTTCGTGGTTCCACATAGTTTTATAAGATTTAATTTGTTTGTAAGAATTTCCAACAGAAAAAAACGTCTGCCAAGTTGGGTGGGCAGTATAACTTCCTCAAGGATATACAGGTATACCTTGCGAGCGAAGCGAGCAACATCCCCTAATAAACTTTTCGTGGTTCCACGTAGTTTTATAAGATTTAATTTGTTTGTAAGAATTTCCTACAGAAAAAAACGTCTGCCAAGTTGGGTGGGCAGTATAACTTCCTCAAGCGAGCGGAGCGAGCAACATCCCCTACAGAAGTTAAAACTACCCTTAGAGATCTACCGTTTGCGAGCGAAGCGAGCAACATCCCCTACACGTTGCAATTGTAATACATCGCATGTATACAGCCACACTTTGCGAGCGAAACGAGCAACATTCCCTACATGCCACACTTTGCGAGCGAAGCGAGCAACATTCCCTACATGCCACACTTTGCGAGCGAAGCGAGCAACATTCCCTACATGCCACTAATTAATAAAAAACCAATTTAAGGACAGATAGGCCTTTTTTGTGGTTTTGTCATTAATGTCCATCAGACTTTATCGAGCTTAATGGTATGTGTAACGAGGAACCTTGAGAATAACCAGAATCAACATTATTTATTGCACATAAGCATATATGCAAATGTACCAATCCCATCGTGATATTCTTAGAACCGTATCACTGAACTTTCAATCTCAGATTTATCCACGCACCTGCAAGTACTATTATTGACGTTCGGTGTTTGTTCATGATGATAATTCGAGGGAGGTGATCGCGCATGTTGCCTTGATTGTAAGCCTAAATTCGGTATCGTAAGCATTGTGTAGCCAGGTGAGTTATTTTCAAATCCCATGCACGGATGAACGATTCACTTCAATGTAGCTCTAAGGGCCATGGCGTTTAGAGTCTCGAGAGTACCCTCAAGTAGGGTAATTGTCCCAAACGCTGCCTAGGGTCCCAATACCGCCTACCCGGGTTTTGAAGAGCATGTATGCGCTACCTTCATGTGGAAAGCTGTAAAGTCAAGTCTGTGCATCCCTCTTTAGAGGGCACTTGTGTCAGGTGTCGTTGGTGTATATCCACATGGTGTGATTCACGTAAAATGAATCAGCTGTTTTACACTCGAATTTCTGCTCTGTGGAATTTCTGCGAATGAACCACCTGGAAGGTAAATGCTGCTCCCTTCTCTTTTACACAACGTATATGAAATGTAGAATATAATGTTGTTCTTGTTTTACGAAAGAAGGGTTTTCTAACTATATTTTTTTCTTGTTCTACGTCATGTAGGATGTGTGCCTGAGACCACCTACCTGGGTGTTCTCAACTCCCCCTGCTAGGCGGAAATACGAACAAATGCTATAATTAAACTTCCTATCATTAATAGTTGCTGCATACATCGATTCGACTTTAAGATGTCTTCAAAAAAGAATAAAAAGAAGCTCAGAGACCCAAAGGATCTTAGAAGAGCTGTGAAGGCAGTAAGAAATGAAGAGGTGGGATCGCTAAAAGCGATAATAATGATTGAGAATTTTAAAAAACTCATGTTCAACAGTTACTTTTTATCTTTCTATTCCTGAATTAAACGGATTTTTTACCATTTTCGTGTCTTTACTTTGGCACACAAACTCGAAAAGCGTTTCCAAAAAGTGATAAGTGAATGTCTTCAGATTTTCGCTTACAACCGCTAAGGAACTTCATTATTGATATTTTCCATCGTACAAAAATTATTCACCACTAGTTAGATAGAATCGTGTGATTTTATTGAACATTTTCCTAATAACCGCACCCCCGTACCTTGCACGGTAGCTGAGCAGAGCATGATGAAAAAAACAAGGTAAACAAGGTAGTAAGCAACAATAATAACTTCGTTAATTCTCGTCCTACAAAATTAGTTTTCCTAAGCTAAGAAAGCACTAAATGGTTGGGTACTATTACCTAGATAGTAGGTACTTTACTAACTAGTAGTTACTATATACTGAGAAGGTGGCTTGGTAAGTAGAGATTCGATAGTGTGACTTTTTGGGTCATTAAGAGACGATTGAAATGATGGTCTCTTTCCTATCAGCTGAGTGAGCTAAATTCTTTCCTGTTCACCTAACGAAGTTGAAATTCGATTCTCTAGATCATCAGGAGACGAAAGAAATGATGGTCTCTTTCCCAAGCAGGTCAGTGAGCTAAATTATCTCCTGTTCACCCTACAAAGTTGAAATTTGATTGGATGACTCTCTGGGACACTAAGATACGATTGAAATGATGGTCTCTTTCCTGATCATATTATGAGTGAGCTAAATTCTCTCATGACCAGTCTGACTTTACTACAAAGGCGAATGTGGTAAACATAACATGAAAATGTGTCCCGGGGTTGCGGACTTGTACGCAAGCTGTTATGATTTACCATGCAATTTTAATAATACGGAATTTGAATAAAATTCAGGATACATTCAACAAATTAGTTTTGATGTAATCAAAACATTGCAAACAAGCAATGAAAAATGGTATTCTTGGACTTTTTTTGTGGTGAATAACACCAAAATTGTCAATTTTGGGTATATTTTAGCAAGATTTCCATCTTTTTACCAAAAGTATTGTGTACTGTTCCCTATTCCGCCTACCAGGCGGTTTTAGGTGGTAAGCGGAATTGGGAACACATTCTGGGGAAATGAAGTTTTCGACTTTTAGCGAATTATTGAAGAAAATTAAGCTATTGCTCTTGCCTCAAAATTTGTAGAATGTGAATTTTTGAAGACATTTTATGCAGAAATCCGTTTCAGGCTATTCTGAATCATATTCTGAAGTTAAACGCATTTTTTATGTATGTATGTATGTATGTATGCATGTGTCATTCCAGACGATAACTGTCCGTAGAATTGTGCTAGAAACTTCAAACAAATTTTAAAATGTTAAGGACACAAAACGAAAGTTCAAGTTTGTTGGCCATCATGATCGGATTACATCTTCGGGTTGAAATTTTCAAAATTGTATTAAAAAATTTCAAAATAGCCTGTTTTTTGCAATTTGTTGTGCGAAATAATTTTTTCAGCATACTAACATGTGGTATATTCGGAATCAGCGTAAAATTTCCTATAAGAATATGTATCAAGTTTTAAAAAATTTCAAAGTTGAAAAATCAGTCAAAAATCGAAATAATGCCGTTCGCTAGTTGTAAAAATCGGTAATATTTGCATGAAACATTGTCCAAATTCAGATTGAACTACTCTTATGGAAGTATCTCTGTATAACCAATCCTAGAACCATGCTGTTTAAAACGTAGGTAGTAGGTGCTTGTTAAAAAAAAAAAAAAAAAAAAAAAAAAAAAAAAAAAAAAAAAAAAAAAAAAAAAAAAATGTAATCACAACTGATGAGTTTACTCTGTGAAATATTCCGTCCCCCGATTCTCTCGGTCGCTCTCTTTAATGTTTTACGCTCAACTGTTTTAGGACTTGATGTAGCTTTTGTACTGACTGTGGCTTAGAAAATATGAGCCATGAAATTATGAAGAAGTTCTATTTATGTAAGTACTAGCACGCAGTAATTTTCTTCAAAAATTTGCTCATGATGACCCCATGGGGCTCATGGGGTCATGCTGCATGACTGGACTTTTTACTATTCATTCCATAATTCCTTCTAGGTCTCCTATAATTGAATAAGGGCTCCATGAATCAAAGGTGGGTAGTCGCTCGTAATAATAACAACTTTTCCGAAGGGATTAATCATAAAACATTGCTGATATTTGAGATAACAGTTAGGGTAGGCGGAATTTGGGACAATTACCCTAATAATCGTATTCGTTGTAATGCTGAAAAAATATCGGAGCGTCCTCGAGAGCGTTCAAACTTGGCATGACAGTAAAGTACTGGTAAGCAGGGTCTTGGGTGAACTTATCGAATCCCGCAGGCCATTTGGTTACATCCCCTAATGTACTTGGAAGAAATTCAGAGCGGAAAGTCATTCAGAAGACTGACCAAGTCTTCCGAGAGAAATTCAGTTCCTCGTGACACAAAAGGAAAGTTTCTGGAGAGGTTGGGAAATAATGGCGACTCTTCTTGTCTTTCCCGCAATCCCGCTGTCTTTTCAGATAAAGTCCGTTGAATGAGCATTATATCGTTCCAGGTAGACCTTCTTTCAACATTGTTTCAAGAGTTTATTTTCATTAAATTACCTTCGCTTTCAGAGAATTCAGTTACAACTTCGGTAATTGTTTGAATCAGTTCATTGGTACTATTTACATACCTCACTCAAACTGTTCATTTCTTTCCGCGGTCTGTTTTGTGAAATTCACAAAAACAATGGTGTGGAAATTATTGGTTTGAATATGCAGCTCCAGCATGGTTGTATTTTGTGGCAATATGAATATTTACATAAGTAAACTCTTTGCAAAGGCGGAGAGGACACACCTTTTGAGTTTTGGTATTCATATGGTTCATATGTTTGTTATTATAACAAACGCATTGGGTAATAATCGATACTGCTTTAATTGTAATAGCAGGTAAGATTGCTCCTTGATGGTTTCACGTCATTGTTGACATTAGTTAACATGAATCCAAAAAACTCCAATATCTCCTGGGAGAGAAGTTTTACCTAATTTTGTGTGCAGATGGTTAAAAATCTATATTGTATCATGATTTACACTAGGATCAATCAATAAATTTGCTTTCTGCAGGCCCATCACATAATTTTATCATTCGGAGGAAAGATAAAAAAGGTAGAGAGGCTATTCTTAGTTCTCACCTCCACTAAAGGAGAATAGAGAAGCCGAAGACGCCAGTAAATCGCAATCGCTATAAAACGAAACGGGATCGTTGAGTCTATAAAGGCTACTAACGTATATCCGTGTTTGTTTTTACCGAGCATTGAGGATAGTAAGGGAAATAGAGAAGTAGGAGGGACCAAATTTATTCCAAAAGGCCTCAGCCGACCGAAAGAAGCGAAAGAAAGGGTAGTGTAAATGATGGCGGGGGAAAAACCGATATTGCCTAGCCACGGGGGAAAACTGTAATTCAAAAATAATGTAGGAAACATTGGTGCTTTATCGGAGTGAGAAAAATAAGCTTTTCGTGTGTGGATGAATGGGAGAGAAGGGATCGAGTCCGTCTATGTAATATCCATTTCAGGCTGAATGACGTGTTGCCGTGGCAACGAAAATTCGATTATATGGTAATACCACCACCCCCTGCCCCCTGCCTGGTGGTTTTCTTCCTGGTGGTTGTTTGGATAACAAGTGTGGTGGGCTGTGTAGTTTCCTCAGTTATTACAACATGGATTGACAGTTCTTGAGATATCGGTATTTCAGTTCATTCATATTTACGCATGTGCATATATCAACTAATGTGTATAGGGATCCTTCTAAGAGCTAACGGGCACAAGCCCTGACTATTTCACAAAATCAGTCTACTAGTCTTGGAGTTCAATCTGTAACAAACAGTTTCAGTTTTGCGCAAGCGCAATAATTATTGAAGCCAATTGCAACGAAACTGATTATGAACGAAAATGATTGAGGAAATTTACTCATGCTCATGAAAATCCATCTAACTGCGATGGAATTGATTGGAGGTCAAGGGAGTGGGAGGTCTAGAGGTTAACCGGCAGAATGTATGAAAATGTCATCGAAACCTGGTCTCAGAGTTCCGTCTGTGTCAACCAATTTTAGTTTTGCGTATGCGAAATAGCCATTACTCAACCGATCAATTTAAAGAGCACTATTTTGAAACCAAAACCCATCTGCCTCCCAAGTTTAAACGGAATCGGACCAATACCTTTTTTTTGGTTTTGTTGATTTTTTACTATTGTTACGTACTCTATATACAGCAAACAAATCCTTTTGAGTTGAATAGGGATTGATAGATCATATGAAATCGACGTGATACGAAATCTAATTTTGCGCATGCACATACGCTACTTTGATTCCGTTTCGGAAGATGGGAAGGGAAAGGAGTTAAAAAAACTAGTTGGGTAAATAAACTGACGTTTTCTCAACCATGCTCTTCACCAACTGCAGATTGAGAGGGTGGCAGACAGACAAAACACGAATTTCATTCCAGTGTTTAAAAGCTTGGTTTTTAAAATAACCTCACACCAATGTTGTGGAGTAGCTTCAGAAAACAATTATTCGTACTAAACGAATTAGTATACTTTGGCCCTTCAGAGGATTGGGAGAATGGAGTTTGCATACTCTAAAGTTGGTGTGACTAGTGTCAAAGAAAAGAGTAGTATATTAGGTAAAAGTAATCTGTCTCACAAAACATTAGTGGTATAAAGTGAGTTTGTTTTTAAAATAATGGGTATAGTGAGAGTTATTGTAATTTGACAAATAGTTGGTGATGCAGTAGGCGCAAGCGGAATAGAGTGGGGGAGTAGTATTAAGGCTGGGGGAGTGGATGGTCTGAAAAGTAATTTAGGCGGAAGGGATGGTCTGATTAGCCATTAAGGCTGGTGGGGAGATGGTCCAATGAGTCCAAGGCCGGGGGAGATGGTTTGAAAAATCTTTCACCCTGTGGAACTGGGGGGGGCTAAGTAAACAACACTACTGGGTGTGGTGGTCTGAAAACTTGTTAGGGCTGGGGGGAGATGGTTTGATAAATAATTAAGGCTAGGGGTAGATGGCCTGGTAAGTCCATAGTGACTGGTGAATGTGCCACAACATACATTTTTACCCTACTTTCACCGCATCATCTTCCATCTAGCTTGAGGACAATAGTGGCTACAGGCCAATGTGAATATAATAAACATGTTCGGTAAAGAATGTCAGAGCCTCTAGTTATTCGTGAGAGTGAAACTGGGTTATGGTTATGAAAATGCACCGCTAAATTGAAATAAGCTATAAGAGCTATAGAAAACTCAAATTGCAATGAAAGTTGGAAGACATGATGGGTTGTTAATATCGTTATTGTTTATGTAAACAAATTAATAACGAAGCATACATTTTTAGGTACAAAAATCTTTTGCTCACCAGTTTTTCAGTATCGGGAACATTTAGTTTTGGAGATCCCACACTGTAGTTGGATAGCATAGCACAAGGATTACGAGAACACGAAATATTGGATCACCTCTGATAGAAAACAGTGTTCTCCCCGGCCAGTCCTTCAGCTGATCTCGGTATTATCTCACTTTACCGGCTGTAAATTTTGAGGATTTACCCAACGATAAGAGCTGGTCTGCGAATCGCCTGACAGTCTTTGCCCCGGGGGATTGAACAGATTTAACTCTATGATCCACGTTAGATTGTTTTGAAGCCTGATTGATAAGCGGTTTAGGCAGGTAGAAGTAAGAATAGACTTAAAAAAAAGCGAATTATTACAAAAGGGTTCAACAACTGAAGCCTGAAATGTATTGTCTTTTCCAAAAAGGACCAGTGAAATAGGAAGAGGGTTTGAGAGGGAAACAACTTCACGTCATTCGAATTTTGGACTGCTTATAATATTGTTTTGGCGCAGAACCCCGCAAAAACAACTCAAGTTTGACCACTGCGAAGCAAGAACCATTAGGGTTCTTAGTTTAAAACAGAAAGGCATACATAAATATTTGAAGCAAAACTACTAGTCAACTGCGTGGTAAATTGAGTTGTTCTTACTCAACCATAGTGTAAAATTAGCAAACTTGAGTAATTTTTGGCATACTTAAGTACTTGAACTAGGGTTCCCAACGTATGGCCCGCCAAGCCGTAGTGCCCGACCAATCAAGATGTCAGATTTAGTAGAAGGTTAAGTAAATTTTTGTGTACCTGATGTATGTATGTATTTTACATACCTAATGTAAATTTATACGATTTGTTTAGCATCGCAGAATGAAGTACCGAATCAAAAACCACCGAATGAAAAAACTCAGGGTTGTCGGGTGTCCAGTTTTGGCCAGGACAGTCCGGTATTTTACCAAACTGTCCGGGCGAAAATTTAAAATCTTTGGACGGCAAATGTTCGGTTTTCATAGAATGATCGACAAACTATCCGTTTTTTTTTTTTTTTTAATTCAAACTATGCAATGCAACTATGCTTAAGTCACGTCGCCATCGCTAGCGCGACCCGCGATCGAATGCTATAAATCACTTCCGTTCAGCTTCATAATTTTTCGTGGGACATTATTTTCTTGAACTTTGGCAGTAGCGTGTTATAAAATTTTTCTTTGACTTGAAGTTTCCTTTGAGCATAAAACTCTATGTTACTCTCTCAAATCATAATAATTTATATTCTTATCACATTCTTTTACAAGAAGGAGTTCTCGTTCTCTTCTGTTGGCCTTTACTTGAGCACTCTCCCTTTGAGTTTTACAGGGAGGTGAATAATTCTGGAACGAGGAAGAAAACATCAAGTACTTTCAGATTTATGTATTAGATAGGTACCTGCGTTATTTCTAGGCAATTCATATCAACAATTGCGTTGACTGCAATGAACTTGTGAATCTATGATTCTTTGAATCTGCCATCCCTCCTCATGATGTCTCGCTTCAACGAAGAAACTGTGTACTGGGAATATTGTCATTTAACGACGACACAAAACAGTGACACGTAAATACGACAGAAAACACAGACACGTAACAATGACAAACACAAGAAGGCTAGTGTTTCCGTTGCCTTGTGATCCTTGGAGCTAATTTCTTTGCTATTCAACCTAAGGAAGCTCACATTTGGAATGGAGGTGGAAAACGTATTCTACGCCACTGTTTAGCCTTTAGGTGCAAGGTGTGTTTCAATACCACCTGGCAACCTTGCTTCAAGTCTAAAGAACTCAAACCTCTGAAGAATCTCTGAACTGCTGTGGACAAACGTCAGTTGCTCATAAGGAGATATGCACACCCTTCATGACGGTCTTGAGGCTAATGCACATATTTATACACTCAAACCAGTAGGGGGGTGTGGTTGGGGGGGGGGGGGGGGGGACGGTCAATGTCTTTTTGATTTTGTTACTCATTAGGAAAGTATAATCTAGACATAAGTCGTTTTCCCATTTGAAAAATAAAATGAAATAAATGAATAAATAAATAAAAATAAAAATGGGTAAGATGATTTCTGAGTTCAACTCTACCTGATTACTTTCGCAGAATTTTCATGAAAGAAATACGTGAATTACAGATACACATCCAACCTTGAATGAACAGTTTTAGGTGACACATTTTGTCGCAAAAGCAGTTCCAAACTTCTTATTTGGAATAACTCCTATTCCCTCTGTGTGTTGATGAATACAACATATCCACTTCAATAAATAGGTATTTTGATTTCATTTGATGTGATTAGGCTCGCGTTATCAACGGTCTACCTCTCATTCTACTCAACGAGCTGTCTACACCTACACCTCGACCGCTATCAGTACGACATTTTGTTATCACGGGACCTGAGGAAAACATCTATTTTGTCCAACTATCTAACATGTATTTTATTGTAAGTATTGATTTACGAAGTTTTATTTTTATTTTTGAGATACGAGCTCCCGACCATCTATACCACCAATCTATGTACACATCATTCTGATCTATTACGTAAGCCGATAAAGGAAAACAATACGAACATCGGTTTCCGCGTAAACCATACATAATCGGCTTCTATATATTAAACCGGCTTCCGCATAATAATCGGCCTCCGTAATAATTTAATCCTAAACCGCATCCACACATCTCTAACCCCCTCTAATCATCTTACGACTACTCATTACTAATTAGTGATGAGTTGATGATGAGAATTGATAAGAGACAACAACTAACTAGTCGAGGCAGTCCTAGTGTCGCGAGAACGAAAACGAAGAGCAACGGACGACATATTCATGCTAATATGTACCTATTATTTCTGTGTAATTTTTAATAATATTTGCACAACCTGAGGTATTTTGCTTCCAATTGAAAGCATTTTAAATGTAGAAATTTCAATAGCAATTTTCACTATTTTCCAACTTGATTTTTTATATTTTAACTTCGCCATTGAAAAGATTGAATCAAAATTGAGAAAAGCATATATCAAAACAAATTTTCGAAAGTTTTGCGGTACCTATTTCTCAATATCATCATAGGTGCTTGAATGAATGGGGTCGATGATGATAGAAAATGTGTCAATATGAACGGAGGGCTAGGGCGTTATCAACCGCTATAATAGAGGCGCTGCCATTAATTTGTCAGACCTCGCGGGAAGTCATTCTGGAAGACCAAATTAGGCACTTCATCTTCGGGAAGGCGCATTCACTCGACGGCTGTCTCGGATGTGATGTGCTATCGCAGCAGCTACTGACAACTAATTTACTCGTGACGTCGTAGGGATGGATGCTGGATGACACCCTCAAGTGTGGCTAGAGTCAGATATCACGAAGATGAACCAGAAAAAATGACTTCCATTAAATCCTGCGGTAAGAATTTCTGCCGAATTGGGTGCGACACATAGCTTCCTCGTATCGTGACATGAATGCATTGATCGTTTAAAAACTGTTTTAAATAATGTTGAAAGACAAACCATTCAATACCTAAAATATCTTGGCAATCGATTGGAAACTGCAAAAGTCATGCTTGTTAGAAGGATTTGAGGTTCGCGCATGCGCAGCAGCTCCTAATGATACGACTGTCCTTAAATTGATATGGGATGATTGAATCGTTTTTCCTAGCTATCCTTCAAATTTGAGCGAGGTCGGACGGTCAGAATATGAGAAGCTTGACTGATTTCACATTTGCGCTGGCTCAAAGGAGTATTGATTTGTGAGAACTGAAACTGATGGGCAACATTAACAGCCTAACCTGCACATTCCCTGAAAGTTTGATCAAAATCAGTTTAAAACTGCGGAAATTAAGCTTGTTACAAGGATTTGCGTACACACGGAAATGTAGACAGACAAACATAGAACCAAAGTGGTTCAGAATAGTCTAAATCGTAAATTACGAGTGAAAATTTTGATTTTTAACCGGAAATTCAACCGGCTTTCATATTAACCGGCCACCCTTTTATTGAGTTATTGTAGAATATGAAATGAAATGAAATGAAATGAAATTGTTTATTCGTAAAAGCCTTCCGGCGATACAAAAGGTTATTGTAGAACATTAAGCTGTTTCTTTTCTTCTTCTTTATTTTTCTTCTTAGATATCCTTTCAGTCTTCACTCCCCTCGACCTTCCGGAAATATGAGGAGGGGAAAACTACATATCTCTTACCTTGTCTTGTGTATCTACTGTCTATATTGGCACTGCACGGCTTCCCCTGAAGATAATGAGAAGGAAAATAACACCTCTCACTCTTTTTGGTTTATTAATCTCACAAATCACCTTAAAATCATTCAATGGTCGTTCTCATTCTACTTTTTAATGACTTTTGCCCTACATTATGCGGTACAAAATTAACTTAAGTGTATGACCAGTACGTAACACATCCACAGTCAAACTCCCTCGGAACACCAAGTGAAGAAGAAGAAGAAGAAGAAACAAAATTCCCGATTATAGTCAGTTCTGTTTTCACCGCATACATTGTTAATCAATTTTATAAAATTTTACCAGCACATAAACTAATAAATTTATACTAGTTTACGAACTGTGTACTCCGCGTGCTCTATTAATGTACACGTACCTATATGTTGAATACACATGTAATGAATGTTTATTATAAAAGTAAAATCACATGGGATACACCGGCCGAAACGCCATCCAGCCAAAATCTCGTTAAGAGAAAGTCTTCTGTAGTATTTCTATGGATAGGATGATGTGCCATGTGATTTTTGTGGATATAGCATCTCCGAGTCAAATTCAAGGTTTCCTCTATCAAATATAAAATTTCCCGAAACAAATTCATAATTTTCAAAAAACTTGACCTGTCAGTGTTTTATATGTTATGAACTATTTCATTTTTATAAGTAGTATGGATAGGAAAAGTTCTACTTGCATTGTGCTAATTATGTAACGAATATGATGTGACAACTTGCAGACGCCGCAGTAGGTATTGACCTGCATTGAACTGTTTAAATTACTTTCAACTTTTATAACTTCAATTCATAGCGATTCAATCGCGTCTTCTCATTCGGCATAAAAAAAAATGTTTGATCTGTTGTTTGTAAATAAAATCCTTCAGTTAAAAAAAATAATAAATTTAAAAAAAAAAAGTTGTATTGGAAAACTTCAAATTTGAAATGGAAAATGTTGAATTTGAATTAGAAAGTCTTGAATTTGTTTTGGATCATTTTGACTTTGTACCGAAAACCTTGAATTTGATTCGGTACCTAAAGCTTAAATATGACCCGGAAATGAAATCTATAAATAAAATGAATGTGTTCAGTGCCGAAATTTGGTAGCTTAGCAATATCGTTTCACGTTGCGTAGTCCTTTGTTCCGAGTAATGCCTACTTGAGTACGATAGAAAGCGGAAACCTTGGAGCGGCGGGCGGCATTCAACTGGAGAATACTAAGCCAAAGCTGGCCAAACCACGAAATGAGCCCAATCAAATGTTATCACAGATGGAAAGTTTTGATTTAAAATATCCTTCTCGGATTTCCATTGATTAAAAACCACTTCACGCTTCAGTCCGTTGTAGAGAATATTAATGATATGAAAAACAAACAAATTTCATCGTTCCGACTTTGGTTTGTTATCTTCTATTAGTAATTTTCTTACCCTTTTATTATTAAATTTAAAAATATTCACTCCTGTGAAGTATGTGTAAAGTATGAAGTATATATATATACCTACTTCGTACTCCCGCACAATAAGTACTTCCATACGGAATTCCTGATAATGAACTTTCATTATCAGGAATTCAGCCTATAATGAACTTTTAGGGTCTCGACAGATAGACCACTACATTTATTGATATTGAATTTGGTGATATAGCAAAATCTACCCATATTGACAGAGATAAAGAAATCCTTTAACAGACAATGATAATTCACGGTTTGTAAAGAGAAGCAGCTCAGAGTGTCACTATTGCCAAAATGATATGCCTTTATTAACTTCAATTATTTTGTGAATCACGAAGCCAATCTGAACACGGTTAACTGGGGAAATCCGTGTACATTTCATGAAACGAATCCACTATTCTAGGCAGATGTGATTCGAATTCAAACCTCTCTTCTATGAAATTAAATCGTCATCATATTATTCAAGTGAACTTTGTTACTTACAAGGAAACCCAGGGTGATCTTCTTACCTGTGAACAGAAAATTAGCCTTTAATGAATGCGTATCTATAAAAAATAGTAGGTACTATATATAACAAACTGAACATCACTTCAACTATGCAGTCACGAAATAGATTCGACTGCCAAAAGCTAGTCAAACTTTAAAACTAATAAAACTTTATTACCGATTGCATTCAGACTTTCAACACTCGGTTAAGAAAACATTTTCGTGCTGTTGAAGCGTGTTAAACCATTAAAAAAAATCAAACCATCGATTTTCATACCACAGAGAACAACGCTCAACTGTTCTCACTAAACTTATTTTATTGTCCCTTTCTTGGTTATTTTGTGCTAAATAATTTATGCTTCAAAAATTAGACGTAAAAAAATTAGCTTATGTTGGGTCCCGATGTGATTATAATACGACTGTATTACAACACTCTGTCTATCGGAAATGACTACGTGACCATCTGAAACACAGGAAAACCTTCTTACTGAATCGATTCAGAGATTCAGCAGCCGTTCAATCGATAAAACACCGAACGATCCTATTCCAGCTCGTAACCGGTTCCATACAACATGTAGCAAGTCTTCTTCTCCCACTTTCCCGCGCCCTCGTTTATATTTCCCGGTCCCAAGCGGGCAGGGGGTCGAACCTCCTTCTAAATGTTGTATGACTCCTTCGAGATCCTCCAGGAAGGAAAATGCTCAGCCCTACACTTCTCCAGCGTGCTGCTGTTTTATTCATGTATATTACTAAAGCATTCATAAACGCGGGTTTTCCCTTTCACTTAACCCTCAATCCCACCTTTACTTCTCCTCTAGCAGTCCCAACATCGGTGAGAGCGACATGATGTATTCTCGTTTTTCTCATTCTGTTCCTTTTTCAGTCTAAATTTCTACTCAAACATCTTCCCCTTATTTACTGTTAGTTTTCCTAGGAACTTGATTCAGGCATAACTGTAACTTATCAGCAGTGACGTCAGGTAGGAAAATCCACTGGGCGATCAGTCATATGATCGGAAAAGGGAAATGAAACAATCAGTAATGAGAATTGAATGTACTTATTCACGAAAGGCACTTGAGCTGCCCTTTGTTTAAAATATAACGGGTGCTAGAATGAAGATATTCCAATATAAAATGCCATTTAAATGTTCATCATCGTACCAACAGGTAGAATAAGTAAGATATTAGGCTCAGAGCCTAATCAGCTGATCGTGGTGGCTGTGTACGTAGTCATTGTAACCCAGCAGTTCCAAAGGGGCTCCATTTCAAATTGCAGAGTATTATTCAGATAGAAATTAGCTACAGAGTTCACTCAATTGATGAGATGGCTCTCATTCTTAACCTGCCTATATGTATTTTAAACAATTTAGTAAATACCTTTGGCTAATGGAATAATTTTATATTTTTATACATTCATTATTACAATTATCATCGCCTGCCAATTAAGAAACACAAATGCCATTGAGTTAAAAGGATAAAACTGGTAAAGAAAGTGAACAAAATAAGTATTTATTTATATCACAAAAAGAAGTGATAAATAAAAATAAATGGTTAAAAGAATGAAAAACATTGATTGTTCTGAAATTCCAGCTCCACGGCAAGGCAAGCCTGAATAACAAAAAGTTTATTTCGTTCCTCGTTCATGTTGTTCCGCACTCAAAAATCACAACAATTTTTTTTTATTCCAATCGTTTTGTATAAGAGTAACCAAAAAAACTATTCGACCCCTTTCCCACCCGTAAAAAGGCTACAGTCGAGTGTACTATCTTCTTCTGTAATAATATGTCAACGAATTGCCAAAATACTTCAATGATTGTGATGACCGATTCCTCTTTTTTGAGTGATAAGTTGTAAGGCGTTCAGAATATCAAATCTGAATATCTGACTTTGTCAACGGCTCAACCCACAAAAATCGTTTTCGTATCTTTGGATCGCTAATAGTAAGTTCTATCCGCCTGATTCCAACCCATTTGACGTGTAATATAATTCCGCATAACATCATTAGGAAAGTCCGAGCTGAAGACGAAGGAGGAGGTTCGAAGGAGTTTACTATAACCTAAATGTTGACCCGTTGCTTTGCGATCGTTAAAAAAAAAAAAAAAAAAAAAAAAAAAAAAAAAAAAAAAAAAAAAAAAAAAAAAAAAAAAAAAAAAAAAAAAATAGAAAAAGAAGAAAAAAAGATTAATAATTCAAAAAACATTATCAAAATCGGTCAAGCCGTTTGAACGTGAAACGATCTTACACAGACAGACATACTTCTCTCTTTTATATAGAATTATAACTAGTCTATTAATAATAAAGTTCTCTCTCTATTCATAACAAATTTCTTGTGTACAATTCGCAGTAGATGAATGACATAACGAGTTAACATCAAGCCTAATATTACTGTTACCTATTTAACATTCTTAGTAATAAGCCCTTTCAGAAAAATAATCTATCCCCACCCACGACGAACCCCGGGTCGCCACATACACCCATCAGGAATATCCCGAGTTGATGTTCCTGAAAATGAGGCAATTATCAACAACAAAACAATGTTTATACAAGGAACCAATAATAACTTTGGAAATTTTCTCACAACGCATGAAACACATTTTGAAACCCCAAACGCTTATGCATCTCATAAGGCAAATTTGATAATATTTCTCTACCTCATGGAAAGGTATGGAATCATGGATTTGATTTTGGGCACTATATCTTCATAACAAAATTTCAATGGTTTCCCATGAAGTTGAAAAAATTAGTACAATTCGTCCCATCACTAGGATACACGTTGAGGAAACCATCAATTTTTCGTATTTTTCAAGTTTTTAGAAGCTGACACTGAGAAAACACAGCACTCCGCGCCTCGCTGGGGGTATTCCCCCTGTCCTCCTTTTGTTTCACCTACAGCCAAACTGTGTGGAACTTGGAATACATCAGGTGTCGGTAGTAAAGTCTCCCTATTCCAAATCTCAACTTCCTATGGGAACAGAAGATAATATAGCTCACTCTTCTGATCAGGAAAGATCTCATCCTTTCAATTGTCTCTATTGTTTCAGAGAGTCTCGCTATCGAATTCCAACTACCTAAGGTGATCAGAAGACAATTTAGCTAACTCAGTTGACCAGAAGAGAGCCGGTGATTTCCGTCGTTCTGATTGTCACAGAGAGCCTCACTGTCAAATTACAATTTTCCAGCGCAAACGAAGAGAATTTAGCTCACTCAGCTGATCAGGAAAGAGTTCTTAAATTTATTCATCTCTTGATAAACTATAGTCTGGCTATCAAATTCCAACTTCCTAAGGTGAACACAAGAAAATTCAGCACACTCAGCTAACCAGGAAAGAGCCCATAATTTTAATCGTCTCTTAATGTCCCAGAGAGTCACACTATAAAATTTTATCTTCCAAGAGGAACATGAGAGAATTTAGCTCAATCAGCTTATCATGGAAAAGCCCGTCACTTCAATCATCTCTTACTTAATGTCCCAGAGAGTCACACTACGTATCCAATTGCAACTTCCCCGGGTGGACAGGAGAGAATTTATATTACTCATCTGATCTGATGAGCCCATCATTACAATCGTCTCGTAATGTCCCAGAGAGTCCCTCAATCAAATTCCCATTCCCTCTATAGTAGTTTATTGTAGCAACTCTTTGCTAGTACTTAACAGTACCCTTCCATGTGGTGCCTTCTTTTCTTAGGATAAATGATTTTGTACGAGCTGAATTAACGTAGTTATTATGCCCTAGACCGATTCCTTAGCAATTGCTTAAAAAACCGCTACAAAAATTTTTACCTGAACCCCATCTCAAAAACATATTTCTACAAGTTAAAAATACATTTTTTAACAGGACATTCAACCAACCACAAATACTTGGGACTTCAATTAAAATGACTTGTTACCTGATACTTGACAGTAACTTTTTTGAAGGTCCACAACTGATCGTAACTGTTTAAAGTATTTCCTTTCTCTTCCAATATGGTTTACTTGTGCAAGCACACTTGTACAAGATTATTTTCATGATTAAAAAGATAAATTTACCAATACTACCTACGCAAAATGACTAAAATTTGGTAATGTAGGTTGAAATCACGCATCAGGGGTTCCATTATTGTAATCGCAACACATTTTCGTTTATACCTATGTACGGATGAAGGAGATGTCTACAAGAAACCTGGAGATCCTGATTGTATAACAAGCATCGAAATTGTCTGATATTTGAGATGCAGAGCGAGCTATCGCTTATTCTCTTGGCTTTCTCATCAGGAACCACTTGCGATGCCGCCTCATCTGTGAAGCCAATGAGCTCCGCTAGCAAATGCCGTCCTGGCCTGCCAACCTCCCTTTGGAAATCGATTCATACTGAGAGAAAAAGCATACAAGAATATCAAGCACTAGACTTCACGAAGCATTATATTTACATGAGAGCTTATGGTGTTTCCTAACGTAAAACTCACCAAAAAGAGTATACAACATTTTGAAAGCCTCCTGAGTCTCGAAGAGTTAGAGTTTCCGAACAACTTAAGGGAGAGAAGTATTGTGCAAGAAGTTGAAACATTTTCGAGTTCCTAAATCAAAATAGTCGGTTGTGTTCTGCGTCCCTCACTATTTGATTGATTGTTCCTCACTTTCGGTTGATTATTTTTACATATAAACCTTCATAACTAAGCCTGAAGAAGAATTTTCAACCATCCACCCTTCTTCCTCAAAATTTGATGGATTAGGTACCTAAATTTCGAGGTTCTTTGATTATTTTGATCAAAAATCATATATTGGTCAAGAATAATAATAATAATAATACAATTTTATTGTATGCCACCAGTTTAGTGGTTATACAACCTCATAAAATATACAATACATAATAATCATAGATAAATACACATGTTGTATAGGTACTCAACTGTACAGGTATTCAGGAATAAAAATGAAACCTACATAACATAAAAAACAGTACATACATATAAAGGGTGGTCAGGACTTAATAGATCACTATCTCTATCTCCGTTGATTTAGGGGTTGGAAAAAACTTCAAGCGGTAACCCCCCTTATTTTTAAGTAAGGAATTCAAATATCCCAGTTTCGCGCACCGCGCATAGTCGAAAACGCGCATTAACTTTGTTACTTCTAATGAGAATCCCTCTTTTTTTATTGCAGATTCGGATTTTACGTCCAATTTCATGAATTTGCAACCCCTCACACGATTTTTTTGATAGCACGCAACCCGTTCAGCGAGCGCGCAAAGTTGCCTAACTACCAAAATTGCGCAAAGCACGGATTTTGGTAAACCCCAAGTGTGGTACATGAATTTTCATTGTATTTCAACGCTCATTCATATGGTGCTATCCGTTTCTTGATTTGGTTCAATTTTAGCGGAATAATGACCGAAATTAGGTTATTTTACGATAAACAAAATCATCTCTTCAGGTGTGTAGCACATGAAATTTCACAAGTTTACATTACCAGCCCAGTTTGCATTTGCAGCCTCCTCTTATGGCTCTAATCCTACAAAAAGAAGAGCCCAAGTAGGATCAGTCGGAATCAAAGGTAGGAATCTTAAAGAGTGAAGATCTCGAAAACTTTTGGAATAGTGGGGGAGTTTTACATGAATTTTTGATAGAAATCAGGAAGGAAAATAGTCATCAACATGAATGACAATTGCAAAGTGACGCACAGTGGGACAGAATGAATTACTAGCATACCGAAATTCAAATTAAATGTTAATTTCGGTCTGATTGCCTATTTTATGGTATTCACATGTGCTGAGTCATTGATTTACTATTATTCATTTGTTCATTGCCAAATCTAACTATAATTGTTGTTCATACATTCCTTCATCAATTCGTCCTTGATCTGGGATGGAAATAATTTAAGAGTCTATAATAATCGATCATTTTTATTTGCAACTAGCTGTGCCCTGCACACAAAGAGACCACACCCACACCACATCAAGGGGGACCCCGTTCAAAAGTTTAGCATCTTGAGCTGAGTAGAAGCTGAGTACAGAGCTCACACCGGTGTTTATAGTGGTTCAACGTGTTGTAATTATATTTTACAACACTCCTAGAGGCCTTGTTCAATATTCAGCTCCTCAAGTTGAATATAAACGAAATTAGTTACAGAGCTCACTCAGTTGATCAGAGTGGTACCCCGAGATGTAGTTATACTCTCCAGACTTCCCTAGAACTTCTACCTCTCAAGTTAAATAGGAATAAAACAAGCTACATAGCTCACTCTGCTGGTGAAGAGTGGTTCCTCATGTTGCAATATACCCTATCACATCCAGAAAATACCCGTACCGAAATTCAATATCTCCAGTTAAATGGGAAAAAAAGCTTCACAGCCCACTCACTCATTAGTCTGATTTTTCAAGTTAATTAGACTTTACCAAAGCCCAGTTAATCCCTGCTTCAAATATCAGCATCTTCAGTCGAATAAGAAAAAAAGTAGTTATTTATATATGAAATATAAAAGAAAAAGTTATTTTCCCGCGGTGATACTGAATTGAGCTCTCTCTGCAAATCAGGATGGAGTCAATCATTTCATTCGACTTTTATTGTCCCAGGGGGGCTCCCTTTGGATTTAAATGTTCTAGGATGAGCAGAAAAGCGTCCATAATTTTATTTGTCTCTTGATGTCTAAGAGAGGCTTCCTATCAAATTTAAAACTCCTAGGGTGAACAGGAGAGAATTTAGTTAACTCAGCTGATCAGGAAGCAAACCATCATTTCTTTCGTCCTTTAATGTTCTAGAGAAGTTCCCTACCAAGTTCGACATTCCTAGGATGAAGAGAAGAAAATTTACATAATTCAGCTAATCAGAATGGAGCCCCCCATTTCATTCGCCTCTTAATGTCCCAGAGAGTGTTCCTACGAAATTTCAACTTCCTAGGGTGAACAGAAGAGAATAAAATGTAGCTCTCGTTATACAGTGTGGAACACGCTTTTACTGGAACCGAACAAGTGAAAAATGTATGTGGAGTGACATAGATCAGGTTGTAAATGCGCAGCTCTGTTGAGGGAATTCGTTCCCCAACAATTATAAGTCGCTGAAATTCGCTTCAGAGCCGCTCTGTTCAGGTGAGATATAATCACAAAGTGCGGGACCAACCTAATCAGCTGAGTAAGCTCTGAAGTTGATTTTCTTTCAATCGCTCTGTGGCGCTGGAATTTGAAATAGAGTCTCCCAGGAAAGGTATAATTACAGTGTGTGGCACCACCCTGATCAGCTGAATGAGCTCTGAAGGTAATTTCTTCTTTGATAACTCAACAACGCCGAAATTTGAAAATGAGCCTCCCCAAAACGGGTAAAGTATAATCACTAAGAGTGGAAGTACACTGATCAACAGAATGAGACAAGATAAAATTGGACTAGTTATCTCAAAATATAAATCTGTCCTCTCGAACTGATCCGTGATCCGTTCACGTGGGTTAATCATCACAATTATTTACCTGCGTTATTTGGACAACAAAATGGCGCAGCCTAACGAAGATCTTCCAACTAGCCTTCTGACAATTGTAATAATAATAAAGGTATTCTACGGAATCTCCGTCGTTAGCCGGCCATTATGAGCCTCGCCGTCCGGCTCGCCGAGGGGAGATATCCGCCACCAATTATTATACGGACGCCCCTCTATCGCTTAATTGGACTCCCCCTCTCCTGACCTCCTTCATTGACCCCCCTCAATGATTGACCCCTCACCCATTTTCATTGACCCCCTCACCCATTTCCATCGACCTCCCGACTGTTCTCTTGTTTACATGTCTACTGCTTGGGTCCGACCCCTCAGCCCGAGTAAACTGTTCGGCTTTACAGCAAAACTGCGCCGACAGCTGGTTCGGAAGACTTGATTGGCTCAATTAAGCCATCCGACGAATCTCTGTCTCTCTCCATCACCCTCCTCCCGCCCTCATCCATCCACCACTCTCCTCTCTCTCACACTAGCTCTAGCTCTCGCTAGCTCTCGATATCTTTATTCCACCCAATACGATCTGGTCCGCAACTCAAAGTTATTTTCAATGAATAGGATGCGAGTTGCTCAATCCTGACCTCATTCGTGTATTTACTTTCATCACTAGACCAAGGATCTTTTTCTTTTTTTTTTTTTTTTTACCTATCAGTATCAGGTACTGGAAAAGTATATGGTTGGACATAATCGGAAATCTTATTATTTATATATCGTCCATAGAAATATATTCAAAGTGAAAAGGTTTTTATGTTTAGACATACAAATATGTATATACATACATAGTGTCCCAAAAGTAAACCAACTGACTTTTTTCAAAATTTTTGAGATATCAAAGTGAAACTTAGAGAGCGTTTTTCGGGTGCTGATACTATGTTGCAAACAAATAAAAATCAGAAAACAAAATTAAAAGTTTTTGGACTACCCAAACGGTGGCAGTGCTCCCCACCCCCACGTTTTTTCAACTTTTGACCCGGAAGGTCAAAAATTCCATATATTTTATTTTCTTAATTTTTTGATCGATTCGTACCATCCTTATGGGGAATTGAAGCTGATAACGCATACGCCCATGTAGTAAACCACCTCCTCAACATTTTTTCTTTTTTTTTCGTCAAAAAACTATCGAAAAAACGTGTTTTTTGTCATTTTTGACAACATATTTTCCTCAATTAAAAAAAAAAAAAAAAAAACTCAAATTATTTTTTTTAAACGAAAAAAAAAAAAGGTTTTGATGAGGTGGGTTAGACCATAATTTGTGGTGTAGGCGTGAAAAGCATTAAATGTCCGATAAGAGCGGTAAAATTTGATTTAAAAAAGTTAAAAATATGGTGTTTTGACGCAGACATAGTCCAAGTAATAGCACAATTTTTTCAGGTCGCCAAGTGATGTAATTCGTGCGAAAATTTTCAAGAAATTGCAGGAAAATCGTCAAAATCGGTGAAAACCACGTTTTTTGGCAGTTTTCTGGCAAACGCACCTTAGGGAGGCATTTTAAATCCATTATGGGTGGCATAGGCGTGTTCAGCGTTGAATTTCCAGCAAGAATTGCACCTTTTAATAGAACTTAATAAATCCTGGAATTTAAGTTATTTAAAAAAAAATGCAGCTGCCTTACCTCAAGAATTAAACGCTTACATGAAAAACGGGCTTCAGATTCAGCACCCTCGAAAACTCCCAGGACCAGGTCCAGATTCATTGGGACATAATTTTTTTTAACACAGAATGTGTTTTTGCGATGACCTACCGAAAAAAAATCGTCACAAAAAACCGACAGAAAAAACTCGGCGCTTTGCGCCTCGGCGGGGGGCTCCCCCCCCTGCACCCCCGGTTTATTTCTTTTTCCATACTCTGTACGGAACACAGAATGTGTTTTTGCGATGATTCTATTTCCTTACCAACGGCTTGGTTGCACGTGAATAATAACAATATTTGGCAATAATAAAATAAATAATTGTTAGACATTTAATTTGGTCTAAAACCCTATAAATATTATATAAATAAATATGTAACTACAAGAAAAATACTATATAAATTGAGAGCTTTCCAACGAATGGTGAACGATTTCTGTGCGATTAAAATTGCGGAAGTTCCATTTCCCTACCAACGGCTCGGTTGTACGTGAAAATCATAAGAAAATTTACAAGCGGTTGCAATCATGTTGACAATATCAATTATTGAGAATGATCATCTGTGTGTAAACAATTGATTCAAATAACCATGCTCATAACTCAGGTTGATGGCCACGCACTTCGCAGTAGTTAACATAATATGGTTGGATAAATCAGGATCTTTCCAACGAATGGTGAACGATTTCTGTGCGATTAAAATTGCGGAAGTTCCATTTCCCTACCAACGGCTTGGTTGTACGTGAAAATCATTATAAAAGGCGCATAACGGTTTTTTCTGTCGGTTTTTTGTGACGATGCGCCTTTTATTATGATTTTCACGTACAACCGAGCCGTTGGTAGGGAAATGGAACTTCCGCAATTTTAATCGCACAGAAATCGTTCACCATTCGTTGGAAAGCTCCTGATTTATCCAACCATATTAGAGAGTTTTTGTTCTTCCCGTAATTTTCTACCCGTGTACGTGAAAAGACTGAAATACCAACTGCGCATGCGCGAATCTTCACGTCAACGTGTAGAACTACGCGTGTACGGGAAAAAGGCCTATCTACACGTGCACGGGAAAATGCATTTGTTGGAATTTCGGCCTACGGGTAGTCATCATAGCCTGACGCAAAGGTAACAACAGTTGCCGGTAATCAGTGTGACCAAGGTAACCGCAGTTACGCAGTTATCAGCAAAGGTAACTACTGTGTGGTTGCCAACAACATGTTGGTTGGTCAACAAGTCGAGAGGTTATAGTGAAGTGCTCCGCTACAAAATTCAGCCATTTAAGGTACCTAAGCAATAAATGTATTTATAATTATGTATTTATAAATAATTATAAAGCAATTAATTATTTAAATAAGAATAGGTTGTACGAAAAGAATACGAAACAGCTTCTGAAACACTTATAGAGACGTTAACGTGACGTTAGCGTTTGGTTTTTCACGTATAAGTGTAGAAATACGAGTAAAAATCACGTGAAGAGCTAGCATCTCCAGCTGCTTGCTCTAGACGCTGCTCTACGCGTCAACGGGAAAAAATCTTACGGGAAGAACAAAAACTCTCTATTATGTTAACTACTGCGAAGTGCGTGGCCATCAACCTGAGTTATGAGCATGGTTATTTGAATCAATTGTTTACACACAGATGATCATTTTCAATAATTGATATTGTCAACATGATTGCAACCGCTTGTAAATTTTCTTATGATTTTCACGTACAACCGAGCCGTTGGTAGGGAAATGGAACTTCCGCAATTTTAATCGCACAGAAATCGTTCACCATTCGTTGGAAAGCTCTCAATTTATATAGTATTTTTCTTGTAGTTACATATTTATTTATATAATATTTATAGGGTTTTAGACCAAATTAAATGTCTAACAATTATTTATTTTATTATTGCCAAATATTGTTATTATTCACGTGCAACCAAGCCGTTGGTAAGGAAATAGAATCATCGCAAAAACACATTCTGTGTTCCTATGATTTCATACAGAGTATGGAAAAAGAAATAAACCGGGGGGTGCAGGGGGGCGGAGCCCCCCGCCGAGGCGCAAAGCGCCGAGTTTTCTCTTCCGAAAGTGAAAACAATGGTTCCGCGACCTTTAGATAGACTCGGAAGCAATAACGAACCACGGATTCGGATTCAGCACAAAAATAACGTAAGAAACCCACAAGCTCCGGCCGGATGCAATACCACCCTTAAATTTTGTGAAGTAATGTAGTTATTATCTCATAAAGATGAAAGAATGTCATTGGCAACCATGTTTCATTTGCTGCTGATTTGGTTTTTTTTTGGAAGTGATATTTACTGATATGTTTATTATTCATAATTTCAAAGGCTACGTTTCTGTTTTGAGTTGAAGCAACGAATAGCCTACAACAGAAGTGAAGTTGGTTCTTTGCAGGGGAGCGACACAGACCAAATTGAGCTATACGGAGCGCAAAGCTCATTTTCCCGTCGAAAGCCGGTAGCAGTTTCGATGATTGATGGGCCTTCGTCTTCCTCCTCTCCTTCATCATTCTCTCCTCCTTCGTCTCTTCTCTCTTCATATCTTTCTTCTCTTTCTTCCCTCATCCTCCCCCACGTGTCGCGGATGCCGATCAACGGGACGAGTTGACACACGCTGTCACTCACGACGGCATCCAGTTGCGTCATTAACGTCAACATTGTTGTTCGCTTCGTGTCGACATAATAAACAACTCCGAAGGGTGCGGGGTGAAGCTATCGTTTAGATCATAGTACGAGTACGTTATACGGGTCCGAGTGTTCATACATGGGAATATTTGAGTCCTTTTTAATCAACCAAGAAAACAAAATTGTCAACCCCCCTCAAAATTTTGACATTGAAAATTTCTTAGTCGACGGGTCAACCGGAAATTTTGTTACGCAAAGAAAAAACGTCACGCAACTCATAAACAAGTTAGGTGTTGTTAAGATTGTGTATACTAGCAGTCATTGTCACCGAATTATTATTATTAATAATTATCCTCAAACACGACTCAATATGATGTCAATGGATACTTCACTATACCAGTTATTAAAAAAAGGACTGTGAATTCATATTCGTGGAAGAATTGGTCATCGTCGAGACTGGCTTACAGCAAACTCAGTAATTCTCGGTCAATAATTATTTTATGTTTTCTAATAGTTATTTTATTTAAAACAATAAAAAACATTGAAATTACTGAGACTTTTTCAATGCTCATAGCTCATATCTTATAAGAGTGTTTTTTGAAATTAGAATACGTTTTAAGATGCGTAGAATCTGTAACAGCTCCGACAGGAGCTGTTACGGGAAACAGCTCAATCGCTGAACCGCTCAACCGCGCACCCCAACCTTCCATCTTCTCGTCTTTCCAGCAAGCGGTAAGTCAGCTTTTCGTCTGTATTAGCAGTCATTGATAAATCATTATATTGATTTCCAATACCCATATATCTAACCAAATTGCTATCCAGAATCAACCTTCTGAATTACCCCTGCGGTGTCTCTCACTTTTAATTGAAGAGTATATCTAAAATATAACTACTTTCAACTTAGTCAAAATGCCCTTTAGTATTCATTCTGGAGCATCATAAAATAGTTCCTTGAATAAACATATACAAGTGACTAATTTATGTGTCCCTTTGAGGTAATTAAAATATATACATTAGGTAAATTGATAGGAGATAATTAGTCACAACAATCATTGGATTGTCACAAATCCAAAAATCCAATTATAAACAATCCGTCCAGAGCTTTTCCCCGAAACCACCACTGGACCGAAGTTGATGAAACTGGGGTCAAAATTACTTTTTGGGTTGATCCTAGAAAATCGGCGCCAATTTCGTTAAACCCTTAAGAGTAGAATTTAACGGATAATTGAGATTTCGAAAACTTTCAAAGTAAGAGTGATTTTTGGGTGTCATTTACAGTTTTCATCCAAAACAATTGACTGAAACCACCCAGATAGCTGTATGTTCATCCGTTTGCTCTCCCAAAGGGCGTTTGACCAATTTAAAAGAAAAAAAAAAAAAAAAAAAAAAAAAAAAAAACAATTGTATCAGGTGATATAATTCCAATGGGATTGTTTCTTCATGAGATCGGGTTTATTATAACTTTTGTCACATATGGATGGAGAAGTGAAGCGCAGTTAGGTTATTTATTTTATCTCATTATTTTCAGTTGGAGGGTGCCGATTTACTTGGATTTCGATGTACTATTGCACTTTGACATCTTGACATCAGATCTTGTTGACTACAAAAGGACTAGTAAAGTCCAGGTGTTTCATTCAATTGCACAGTTGTACATAAATAAATACTTTGACAATGAGTTTGTACGAGTTCAGTATAAATATTTCGTGATTTCTGCGTGAACAGTTCGGAAAGAAACGTAACTGATGATGATTCCATGATGATGATCACAATAAACATGAGGCGGAAGTGGAAACGGAACCGGTCACGAGTCCCAGACCTCTGGACGCGGAACCTTTTGTACATTTTGTAAACAGGAAAAAATCAGTTCATCTCGTTTCAGTCCGCTCGTGCCGTCAGCAATATTGCTCCGCCGGGCTGCTCTTTATCAAGTTTCTTCACATACCTACCTCACCTCTCGTAAGCTCAGCTCGCACAATCTAGTCTCCCAACAGAGGAATCTCATTTCATGAACACCTATTACTAATTAACTCGTGTGTGCCTTACAAAATACCTGCTGCGTTCATAATACTACCTGTGAAACTCGTGCGAACCAAATAAATAACTGGATGGGTTATAATTTTAACAGACTCAAAGACAGCTTGTATTATGCTATATAATATCCATCGAGGTGACATCAGTAATTACGTTTTCAATGATATTGCAAAGGAATTGCTCTAGATAGCCCACTCAACAGAGGTAACTGTCCAATGAATACCTACTTGGCAACGAAGGTGCCGACGATGTAGCTAAGCATGGAGCTACAATATCTATGACCGAAGAACTTAATCCACCGATTCTCTTCATGTCACAGGTACATCACTTAATGACAATCGTGGTACGAATCTGTATCCTTGGACAAAGGAGCATTTCACTTTGAGATTATGGAATATGTGCAGAAAAGCTCATCAATACTTCAATTACAACTGTCTAGTAAAGAAGGTTCATCTCGTCAGGTGGCGTACAGGCCATTGTCAAGTCAAAAGGTGCCGACATAAGATGGACCTAGCAGACTCGCTGAATTGTGAATTTTGTGAAGTGAGTGTCGAAGACGTTTAACAAAAGATGGCTGCTTGCCCACTTTATGATGAAGAATGAGTACAATTCGCCCCTACATTATAACATTCCGAAGCAAGTGTCAAAAACATGATTAAATCAACTATCGTTACATATATGCGGAATGCCGGGATTATAAACTCTATATTTTTTAAAGTTAAAATCCTTGTTGAACCCCACATCCCAAGTAGCTGTGTCACATTCAATTTTGTAGATTGAATTTCAAAACAATGGATTCTCATTAAACATGTGACTGGTAATATACTGCCTATAAAGGAGCGAAAAAAAAAGAAGAAACTCGTGTGTGAAGACAACACGTTCTGGTTATCAAGGTCGATTGCCTACTGAGATGCATACATGTATGTGACAGAGCATGGGAAAAGGGAGCTTAACTTGCCAGAGGTCAAATCTGAGTTTATATTTTTCTCCACTGCTGAACAAAATCTTTTTTTATTTTGAAAAAAAATTTTTCTATCATTTTCCAATCAAAATTTATGATTTTTCAAAGTATGAAAAAAGCGTGCTCGAAAATTGCAAATTTTCAGCAGACTTGCAAAACTGTAGTTTTTGCGATTATAAATAAGTACAATGAAAAATGCAGAAAATTCAAGTTTTGATGATAATTGGGGAAAGAGAGATGGTTTTGGGACCCAAAAAAATATTACAAAAGAAGAAGTCATTTTTGGACCCAATCTTCGGTTTTTGTTCTCCTGAAAAAAAGGCCGCGGCAAGTTAAGCTCCATTTTCCTAAGTACATGTAGTCACATCGATAAATTGAGTTTTTCAATTTGAGCGTTTGGATGTGACTTCCAAAATTGGCTTAAATGTCACTTGAAGTAGGTATTATACTTTACACAGCCATGAAACATCAAATGATCCCTGGAAACATACGACCAACTCTTCACTACGTAGAAAAAACTCTTTCTCTCGTTTTATCCATTATCTTCATCGACCTGTCCTGATCGATTGGGACCTCAACTCGCACGGGGACGACCTTTATTCTTCGATTCTGTCACAATTATTATGGATTCGGTTTGATGAGGTACAAGGACGAGGCGAAAAACCTTCACCCTAATATCTATAGGTTTCCCATTTTAATATACCCAGCGACTGGGTAGTGGAGTTATTTACGTCGATGGATGGATATGATGAGAAAGTAAAGGACAGGGAGTAGGAGATTAGATCACAAAGTGGAGATTATTGAGCGCGACCCGTGAATGAGAAAAAGGCACTTATAAAATTTTCAAATGAGATGTTTAGCACTAACCGCATTCTTCAACGATAATAGTACCCACATTAGAGCTATAAATTTCTATGTTTTTTTTCGGTGACGTCAAACTGGGTAGGAAGTCCCGCTTTGGCAAGAGGGTTTCTTTGACGTCATCAGTGTCCAAAACTTTAAAAAATCATTTTAAAAAACGCAGTAAATTAATACTCAAAGGTTAATGTTTTTGTATACATAGCTCTTCTACGCAGATACTGGACTATAAATATTCAACGAATCCACGGTAGACTATTTACAAATACTTAGCACGTAGGCACCTAGCGACAGGAAATTGAAGAAATCATATAAAAGATTTTATTAGTCTCTCTGTAGAGAACAAGAGCTGGAACCAAAGAACAATTTTAACCTGAATTAAAGTACAAATATATTGTTTCGGAAAGGAATTGTTTCAGACTGCCTCAAAATAGATTTTCTTGGAGCAGTTCATTACTTTCCGTAAAAATTTGTTAAAATAAATTAAAAAAATATTTAGACACTTCTGACGACTGGTCCATGCGAGGGTCCAATGGCTCCAAAACGTGGAAAGTAAAATATAATATTATATCAATAATTTTCTTGGTAACATCTAAATTTCTTGCACAGGATCATATACTTGATACACATGGGATTGGCAAAGTTATGGATAGTACAAAATTAGTGAAAGTCAGCTTTTCATTCTCAATATTGACCAGATTATTATCATAGTGTGATAATAATCAGTTATTCACCTGTATGGATATTCCCCGATCAAGGAAATTCAAACCATTACAACTTTTATCACGATGAATAATTTCACTTAATTTATGTAAAAAGCTGTTGAAAGAGAGAGTGAAAAATTGTATATGGAAAGTGTATTGGCTTCCTCAGGTTGGCGACACACTTCGATTAGCTGACAGTAAGAATAGGACTGTGCCAGTAGATATGCCAATCACGCGTGGTGGGTATGCAGATATATTCTCCATAGAACACGTAATGAGTAACAGAAGTCGCGGCGGCGCGACGTAGTTTGTGAAGTTATGCGCAACGCACGAGGGAATGGGTGCTACCCAAGTATTCTTTTTTAAATATTTTTGAATTAAAATAGATTCCATCCTTTGGAATTTGCCACAATCCGCACTTTCCTATGATGAGTAGTTTTCTTTCTATGTTGTTTCTTTCTATGAAGTCTCAGTTTCCTGCACTGGTGACGTCACTTTTATGGGGGTCACGCTCTGGCTGGAGAGGTGCTTTGACGTCACTAATGGGCGAAACTTCGAAAAATCTTACTGTTGTGGTTGCTCAAGAGTCGTGCTGTGTTGAACCTTGACTATTAAAACCTCAATTTGTACTTTGGATATTGGAAGGAAGAGGATTTGATTTTATCTTCGGAGGGCAGACTCCCGTTGGGCTAAATTCGAAGGTAAGTTGTTACGATCGTGGCCGGTAGGCGAACGATGCCAACAGACGAGAAGACCGGAAGGCGGACTCCCTTTGCATAGAATGAGTGGGCCGGAAAGTGGATTCCCGTTACACCAATTCGGATAGATTGAGGGCGGAAGGTGGACTCTCGTTGCACTTGTATGCTCGATAGGTCAGGGAAAAGAGCGAATTCAGTTTTCAAGGTAGAAAGTTAAGGTTTTAGGTATGAAGTGAACCAAGGGAAAGTTGGAAATGAAGTGATGCTAAATAGCCCAGCCAGTTCTGTATTTGTACTGTGTTTGAGCTGTTAGGGGGTCTTTCCTCTCCAATGGAGTGATGTTGAGGTGAAGCTTATCTTTAACGTATTTTTTAACTGCTGGGACTGACTGAGCTAGCGCTCTTCTGATTATTGGTAAAAATTATCTGCAATACAAATCGGTCCTCGACACATATAAAGGACTCATTGTAAAATAGTGCAGTTTATGTCCGACTTTTTAGGATGGAATCTTCTTTCATAGAACGGACATTCACGCCTTTTTACCATGGCTCGGAAAATTTTGAAGGTCAAAATTTTTAGAAAATTTCTTCACAATTATATGTATATATATCATTCTAGACGATAACTCTCCTTGGGGTTGAAATACATTTTCGTTCTTGTGCCAAAATCCAACAATTCCATAAATTATTTCTGTTCTAGAACCAAAAATTTCAACCATGTATCATGTTTGAAATCATCGAAACACCAGCTCAATGAAATCATCAGAAATTAACAAGCGGTTGCAATCATGTTCACAATATCAATTATTGAGAATGATCACCTGTGTGTAAACAATTATTTATATAACCATGCTCATAACTCAGTTTGTTGGACACGCACTTCGCAGTAGTTAACATAATATTGTTGGATAAATCGAGAGCTTTCGAACGAATGGTCAACGAATTTTGTGGGATGAAAAACGACGAAGTACCATTTCCCTAGCAACGACTCGGTTGTAGGCGGAAATCACTGTAACACTATATGTTTCGTGCGCGGAAAAAAATTGACTCGCAAAATTTGCTAGGACCCCAGGGCTAAAACATGATACATGTTAAAAATCAAGCTTTTCAAATGAAAGGTTGAGTTCGTTGGCCAGAATTTTTTGAGTACATTAAATTGGTCAAATCCCAAAAAATGTGCTGAAAAAATCACTGAAAATGACCAAAAACAGATAAAAATTGTTAAATTGAAATCTTTCAGCAGAATATTGCTCAAATAAAGTTTATCAACTATGAAATAGGACATTCAAAAATGTATGTATAAAATTATGATGAAAAATGTACTTTTATTTCATTAAAATTTTGCTAAAAAACCGATAATAATAAACTGCAAAAAAGCTAAAAATCCAAGATCTCTTTTTGAATGGCTGATTATTATGAAGAATACCTACATTATTAGTCTTAAAATTATTAGTTAACAATGCTTTACACTCAAAAAGCTCACATTTCAAAACAATTCAAAATTATACAATAATATAATATATGATAATTTACGAAAATTCGCTCATACGATCATATTTACGTATTAGTTTAAACCTTTTTCGCACCCATGGGTACGCTCATTGCATCAAAGATAAAATAATAAGGAATGCTTTTGACAGCAACTTTGGTGGGTGTGTTGACTTGATATCGGTTTTCACACCACTACCTGAAAAAAGGAAGAGGAGATATTGAAAGGCTTGTGTGCAACGTCAAGTCCCCTTCAGAACCTTGGCAGATAAAACGCTCCGTCCACAACATATCATACGGGCATGGATACAAATTGAAATTGTCTTGTCATTTTCGCGCTTAAAATATCACTATGCTCGATGCTAAAAAAAAAAAAAAAAAAAAAAAAAAAAAAAAAAAAAAAAAAAAAAAAAAAAAAAAAAACGAGGAGGAGCACTGAAGGATGTCGTCTGTGTGTAGATGATGGCTATCTCAAGACTATTGATCGCAAATGATTAGTAGGAATTTGTTGTGGAAGCTTTTCAATCTCGAAGTTATGAAGCCCCTCTTTCACACTCACCATGCTGACTCGTTTATGAATATGTATTCGTTCTCTAAAATAATGGCATTTAATAAGGAATTTGAATCAATTTCGGATTCACAATCAGGTCCATAAATCGGTAGCGTTGACTATCAAACCGATTCTGATGCTACTTCGTTCTACAAAGGCAATACCAAGTGATGAGGTCATTCTCGTCTCAACCATCGTTGCCCGATCCATCTTTTCATCAAACGACACCCAAACGAAACGAGCCCTGCTCTGAAGAGATAGTGAGTTGCAAATGCGAGGAGATTTACATAATTTCATTTCGTCGCCCCGCCCGTTGAACACACCAAGAGCATTTCCAACCAAACAGCAAGTTAAACCGACGTTGGGAGCCGTCTGCGACATCGCTCGAGGCGAATCTAGGGCAACAACGAAAGCACTATGTCACCACTTTCATTCGAATTAATGTCTACATTGTAGGTGGTGGGAACTCTCATTTTCTTTCTTAGGTGATGTCATTAAGTTTTGGGTGAAAGCGCAGTGTCACTAAGTTTACTAATTAAAGGAGGCAGAAGAATAAAATTATTTATTACTCAAATTTATCTTATTTAAGACAGGTCAGCTAATGAGCTGTTCCGGCAACAAGCTATAAATGTACAAGCTAATTAAGAACCTATGCATCTAGCAAATGAAAATTGGACAGATTTCGGGGTAGTCCTTCCCACCCTCCGTCTAGAGTTGCGTCACCCAAAATCAACTAACGACCTTAATATTGATCTGAATTAAGTCTGTTGAAGAACCTCATTTGACTCATGATTAAATGAGTACTTTCTAAAGTTTGTATCGAGCAAGTTTTAGCTCAAAACCATTTCTCACTTAATTCCAGCATAAATTATAAGTTCGGTGCCATTTTACATAATGTAGCTCGCAGAAACGGCGTTTATGGTGCTGTAAGACAAAGGAAAAGTTCTGAGCTGAATCTTGATCGATATAAACCGTGGGACCAATATTAAGGGTCGCAGGGTGATTTTGAAGGGCAATTAGTCTAGACCGATGGAGGAGAACACTCTCCCAAAATTAGTTAGATAATATATTCAAGTGTTTGTAACTCCTTTAGTTAGTATATGATGTATAGTTCTCAGGGTCGAATCGCTTTGTTTTGGTTTATTATTTTGATTATTAAACCTTTGTGATCGTCCAAGAAAACAACATTTTAATCCCTACCACCACCCCACTCAAAATATGTTGGTTTACAATTCAAGATTTTATAATATCAAATTTAAAAAAAAAGTACCGAACTTTATGCTATTTGGCAAACAAATCATAGATCAGCCCGAGATGTGCCAGTAATCTCGTCACCACTTTCGATGAACCCTAAATGGTAGGTGGTAATTGAGGGCTGAAATATAAAAAATTCGATATCCCGAAAACTTTTGAAATAGAAGAGTACTTAACGTTGGATTTATGGACAAAAAGGTTCTATGAATAGTATGAGACCATCCCGGTGGCTGCACGTTCATCCACAATGAGGGGGAACGCGAATATATTATATCGAATCCAGGCATGTACGAAGAATGCAAACCTTCTAATAACATACATACAACATGTTGGTAGCTCAGAGGTAGACCAGTCAGACTGTAGCATAGGGTTCAAATCCTTGGCGCCACGAAAAGTACTTCATTTCTTCACAGTTACATTAAAGTTTTTTCTTATGTAATACTTATTTTGTATTTATTGATTTTTTTTGTTTATTTATTTATTTTTTAACGGTAGGAGACATCGTCCAATTATATTTCGATAATGCACCTTAAAATCAGTCTGATAGGTAATGTTTATATACTAGTGACCTGAATGGAAGAGCTATATAATACAGAAATAATAAAACTATGATGGCTCCATAGAAGTATTGCCTAAGTGCATCAGATCTCCTACATGCAGCTCGAGCATGCATCTCCAATTCTATCTAGCTCGAGCGATGGCAGGGCGAGGTCACTGGTCTGCAGGGAGTTCTTCAGTACCTTTGCCCGGTTGACCCTTTCGAGACCCACCTTCCAAGGAGGGGCCGAATAGTGGTCAATAGTAGCCACTGGCCATACCCGTCTTACTCACAGACACCTGCAAGATCCAGTAGCTGGTGATGTTTGTGGGAGATATGGGGATGACTTCTCTATCCGCCACTTTTTGGAGGACTGCCCAGCCCTCGGGGACCTCAGGGTTCAACTCCCGCCCTCTCAGTGGGTGGATGTTCTGTCCAGAGCAGACAAGGTACTGTGCTTGTTGGTATAACTGAGAGCGACTGATCATTACAACAAACTGTGATATTCTGATCTATGATATATTTATTTATTTGTCGTATCTTTATTTACCTAAGATGTATTGTACTTTTCATTATACGTTTATCAGTAGTATTTATGTAATTTTAGGCATCATCTAGTGGTAGTTTAGTTTTTATTACGGGGTATTTTTATCAGCTGTAGGCATTATAAAGTGGTCATTGTTGTATCTCTTGAGGCAAAGTCATTGCTGTATCTCTTGACGATGCATTGCTTTGCGGTTTATTATTATTATTATTTCTCCCCCTCCGATCTGCCAGTGGGATCCGCAATGACGATCCATTTGATGGCGTATGGCCAGCATAGTTCCCCTTAGAATCGTGCCCTTTGCACTGTCTCTTTGACACCTTGTTGCTCGTCGAATGACCCTTCCGGCCGAGAAAAATAATCCATTGTGTAATAATTTTCAGCTTTTTTTTTCCGTATTTTACTACTTTGGTGCGTACTTATGAAAATTTTTTTGGAACGCACGTTTTAGGACTTATTGGAGAAAATGTGAAATGTTCAATTTTAGCCGTCTTCTTGAGGGTACCATTTTGTATTCCAATTGTTTTGAGATGGGTTTATTACTGTTTTCATACATCAATTTTGTACATGTTACAGAAGTAATAATTAAAGTCATGTTTTAACCCAGGGCTCTTGTTACTATATATAAACATTTGGTTGAATTTTTAGAATGAATTATTAGACGCTAGATTTTAGTTCGGTTTTGAAGAAATGAAGAGTTGTGTCTGAAACAATAAATCACGGGGCCGAGAACAGGTGTGGTTGAAGCAACTAACAAGAAGGGATCGAATCTCGGGGAGAAAAAAAGTTGACGGGAGGAGAGTTTTCCGAAGTCGGAAGGTAATTGAGTGATCTTGGGAAGGAAACTATGGACAAAGTAATTGAGAGGCCCCAGAGAAGGGTGAGGACTAACTAACTCTGATCTCACACTCCGTTTAAACTTCTTTTTCAGCCACTTAAAAAACACTCGACCTTGCAAAACAAGTCCGCAAAAGGGAGTGAGACAATGATCCCATTATGATTACCCGTGTTTTCGAGGCTCCTGCAGCGATAATGTTCTGGTGAGGGGGTGAAGCATCGATTTACTCCAGGATTCCGCACGGCCATCAAATTCGCATTTATCCTTCCGACTTCTTATAGAAGTAGTCTGAAAGTGATGTTTTTTTTATACAGTCAGAAAACGACTGTTGGGAGCCGCAATACGTCGCACGACGGATTGCTTTCGACGTGTTTCTTTCACTGGAGTTTTTACACCTTGATGGTAGTTAATGCTCTTGTTATTTCTTCTTTTCAAACAGGTTACATATTGCGTTTGAATTTCCGCAGAAAAAGGAGTGGGATTCTACGGTTATTTCATTCAGAGTTATATTCGCTCCTTGATCTTGTAATTTTCAAAACCTCTTCCTGTACGTATATTGCATACAAGGTGTCTCAGTTCAACACGACACCCCCCCCCCCCCTTCATTCAAAAATGTCGAATGAAAACTCCCATCATTCGTAATTTGGATTGTCACGCGCCTTAATGGCGCTAATATCACTATCTCAAGCTTTTCATAAGTAATTCCTTTTTTTAAATTGCAGATTCTGGTTTCTTTTTAGATTTGCAGATCTATTATTCACATTTTTGCTTGCATAGAAGCGGGTGCAATGATGCGCAAAATGCAAGATGTCTAGTATTCGAGGAAATTCAATTTCCGCGTGTGATACATGACTTTGGACTATTTTGTCACAATGAATCACATAATGATGTTCATTTATTGATATTTGCCAAATTTTGGAATACCGAAAAAAAAAAAAAAAAAACAGATTTTTTCATTTCCCTTCTTATTTTCTCACAGCGCATAGCGTAGATACTAACATTATTCCCTTCGGTGTTTTTCCAAGTTGGCATTGCGGATATCAATTAACCCTCCATGTGTATACAGTGCCTCACAGAAATCAACCGGAATTCTCCTAGCTTGGTTGACAGCACTACTTCATTGTGTGAATTACAAATTCTCGGTACCTTTGCCCCCACTCCTAGGAAGCGGGAAGCGACCTTCAGTTGTGTTCCATATCTAGTGGTGTAAATATTAGAAATTCATCAGTGAAAAGTATTGTGTCCCACAGACACTGTATACACTGCCAATGATACACTAGATGTCTCCTGCACAGTGTATTTTAATGGAGTATTTCGGATGGGGGGGGGGGGGGGGTTTAAATCACCCTTCAAATATGACCGATCAACACGTTTGAGGGGCCTATTTATTTTCATCTGTTTGGCTGATCCATGTTTCCCCTACGAGGACTTACCTTGGTCATGTAACATACTTATAATGTATGGACTAAACAATTTCGTTTTCGTATTCTTGCAATCCTTAACATCAATTATTGTTGCACGTAACACCCGTTATCATTGACAAACGGCATCGAGCAGATCAATTTACAGCATTTTTCATGGCCAGCAAGTCCTTGCATGATCACCTAACATATTATCAGCTTGAAAGGTCAAGTGAATACTCAGCCAGGGTATAATGTATCATGAAACATAAAATTGAAAACTAATTCAATACTGAACTCCATCAAACTCTATACAGACAGTGCTCAAATGAACCCATTTCGGATTGTTTTTAGTACGATTCCTATATTGACTCAGTTAAAGGCTTTGCTACTGTGTCAGCATCTGGTAGGTATTTTAAGATTAGAGAAACTACAAGGCAAATGAGGGGGCGGGTTTAAGGTGTGCCAAAGTTCTCGCTACCTGCAGGGTTATCATCATTAGGAGATAATCTCATATGTAAACTAAGACAACCTCGCGAGGAAGGTAATCGGTGACAAAGCGTAAGCTCGGACAAGCAGTGTAGAAGCTACAAGTATAGCACCAAGTAGTGCAGCACCAGATGCGGGACTCCCATCCCCCTCCTGCCATTAGGCACCACTTTTCCGGGTGGTATGAAACACTTTCCTACTTCTGAAGACCCCCAATACAATAAGTGAACGCCAAGTTCAGTAGTTTGATAATTTTCGGAGCAATTGATAAGGATTTTTTTTCAAATACTTTTTTCTTTTATGCTTCTCGTTTTGTTGTTATCTCAGGCATCGGAACTGTCGAGAGTAAAATGAAACATTTACAATGTACAATATGTGTTCTGTACTTTTCCCTCACTAACCCCCGCCTTAAAATCACCCGAATGAGGTACATAACTATAAGGGAAGTGACGGCCGTCAGTGTATAAGCTGGAATGCAAGTAAAGTTATGAAAATTTACTAAAATTGAGGAATTTATGGAGAAAGAAAGCATTCTATTTGTTATAGGTAATTAATATTTCCCTAGCCATAAGCTATCTGATGTAGTTTTGAAGAGTCCTACTAACCACATCACCTATATGGTGTTCATCATATATTACGAGACCAAATTCAATTATCACACCAAGGGGACGGTTAAATACGTAAGTACTTGTTACTCAAACACTCCACGTTTAATGAATGAGGAGCAATAGAAACTGCGCCATTGAGTCACACGCTACTAAGAGGGGTTGGGTGCTCACGTACGGCAAGACCAATGGAAACTGAATACTAAGTAGCTACATGGTCTGTGTATCTGTATTCATGCTTAATTCTTCTTCACACTGGTATTATATTTTTTAATAAACACAACAAATATTTTCACCCAATAGTTGCGTCAGTGACTCCCACAGAATATGCTAAAAAAGACCCAGAGATTATAATCCCGGTGGGACAATAAGCCCATTATCAGCCCTTTTTCCTGCTCCCGGCAACGTTATCGGTTTCACGGGTCAAGCGCGCGCCCTTTGCTTATCTGAGGGACAGGCGGTGAGCCAGGTGACTCCGTCTCCACTCGCCACGTATGAATGGGCCGGCGGGTACCTACCTACTATCGAACGAATGACCTCAATGCGTCAAAGTTCGAGGTCATATCGTTTGATGAAAACGTTTCCAATCGTATGGGGTCCGCTTTTAGTAAAACAATAATAGGATCCCTTCACCCGATGACGCTCCAAATATCGAATTCCGTCCAGCATTTGAACCCTTCATATCCAATTCAATGATGTCCCTCCACAATTTCGAACGTGCCCTTTCTTCCTTCTCTTTAATATCAACCTATGTGTATTTCATCTAGAAGATACGCATCGGTGGCTTGGATACTTATATAAACAATATCACTAAAATAGTTTCGGATTTCAAAAATAAAAAACTATAGGCGGCAATCCGTCAATGCGTTCAGCCTTCTGATTGGCTAGTGCCAGTCGGAAGAGTGGGGTGAATCTTGCCGGACAAGCACTCTTGGGACAAACTGTCCACATCTGAAAAATTACATAGTTTACCGAATTGCCGCAATTACGTCATCCGTCAGGAGCCGTTGTTGTTTTAACTTGTTTTATGGCTGTGATCGAGTGCAAGTCCGTATTTTTACAATCCTCGAATTTGGATTTCATTTATAGAAAATATATTTCAATAGTGCTCGTGTATAAGAATAACAATAATAAAAAATAAAACACTCAAATTTAGTAAGGTTTGTTATGCAGAAGAGGCCGAGTAGGGTTAAAAATACCTGAGTTTAGGTACCGATTTAGCGATCTCACATACAAACTACCTTTCTAGTGATCCTATTCTATTTTGTTTTGAGTCAATTGTCATTGATTGGCAATTTGAATAAGTAGGTATTTGAGAATACCTATATAGCACTTTTGCCAAACGAAGAGGAAGTACAGAAATACGCCAACTTGTACTTAAGAAATGGACAGATTACCTACTTTAAGTAAGTGCTTCTTATGGTGCATCAATCCATAAATGATTTGTAATGCGCCACCTACACAGATTTTTGGGTAGAAATATAATGTTATCTTGGGATAAGCAGTTCATGAAAGGACCGAATAATTACCCAACAGTCTAATTTCAAAACGACGTCGCTTTTTTAGTTTTAAAGAAAATACATAACTACATCTAGTGTATGCCCTCATGATTTATGAGTTTATTATTCAATATCGTTTATGGAGCTTTGATGTCTGTGAAATGTGTGATAGGTATTAGAAAATTCAGGGGAAAATAGGTCTGTTTGGGAAATGCAATGGTAGGTAATAAAAGACACAAACAATGATAACGCAGTGATAACACAACCAGATGGTTGAGAACGGCCTGCCGCGATTCCTCACTCCCCTCCACTACTTCCAACACGCAGATGCATTTCCGCAATTTATTCCGGTTGGATGTGAACATATATTCCGGTTAATGTCACATTAAAAAATCCCATTTATAATCATCAAAATAATGATTCCGGTATGGTCTATAAATCGGGCAAAATAATAAGAAATGACCCAGAATCTCTTGCACTATAGTTCTTACTCTACCCAGAACTACCCAACTCGTATAAGCATCTTTTGTGATACACTTTCAGTTTTCCCTTTTATGTCATTGATTCCATGTACACATAACCTGGTATTAAATCTTCCGCTATTAGTAATAGTAAAATTATCGTTTACATATACCTTTCGGAGGATTAGCAAGTCGAGTACCGGGGGAGAGCGCTTCCGATGTAAAGACATCATCACCAGGCCGTCGAAACAGTACAAAATCAGTAGAGAAACAGTACTGCTTATGTTTAGTACTGTGTATGTAAATTAAATAACCTGGTATTCCAAAGGGAGAGGGGCCACACTCGCATATTTCGGAAGATTCGAATTATACCTCTAGTTCAGGCATTTCTCAACATCAACACGAAACCATTGATTCGTTCATATAAGTCTGCACCCCTCAAGTAGATATTAAAATCTAACATATTACAGGAATTATAATTAAAGTTATCCCTTCCAATAGTGTGTGTAGCTGTGAAGCCAAATTTAAATCAAGCAGATTGCGCTCTAGGGTGTCCAGCTTCATAAACTGATCCGAGCATTGCCGCGGAAGCCCAGCCATTCCTCTTGCCCGATACTAAACAATCGGAATTCATGAATATTGGTTATGGTTAGGTTAGGCTAATGGTTATTAAACAAAAATTGTATAGAATTGCTTAAGTAAAACGAAATCCAATATTTTTTATTCTGGGCAATCAGTGCATTACCATGTAACTGTACTGCCATTGAAGGTTCAACCTGACTAACTAAGGCTATGCCTGCCTCAAGTGGTTTTGCTATACCATCATTGCTTAGTATAAAACTCCTGGCTGTGGTCTCTCCTGCCATCAGCCATTAAAGAGAACGTGGTCAGTTTGACTTTAATCTCTCCTCCTTAACCTTCTCAACTGAAAGCCAGTTGGTTCCTAACGAGGTGTGTTTTTGTTGGTGAACTAACTTCCCCTTCACTCCAAGTTGATAATGAAATCAGCGGCGGTCGAACTGTTAGAAGCAACACCTTCCGTCCTCCATCACTTCTGTCCGCCCTTCTCTATTCGAACGGAAGAGATGTGGCCTATTTTACGGAACAACCGACCAAACATGGAAACGAAGCCTGCTGGTTTCTGTAGAGTATACACATCACTTACTGTTGCATCAGTGAATTGTTATTAGGAAGTACCAAGTAACTTCGACAAACGTTTTGAGTGCTTGTTGACGAAATATCTACTTTGACTCGGTCGGGATTTGATATTAGGATGTGTGGGTCTGTCGGTATTTCAGGCCGTCTACTCCGCGCTACACGCTATAATTTTAGTGTTATCAACATGAAATGAGGTTGGTAGACTCCTAGACACCCGGAATGTGCTGTTTAGTATTTGACGCCAACCCGACATGATTTGGCGGTGGTTTTGTTGACGACTTCGAAAAAAACAACTCAGGAATACGTGTTCGGTAAGGATTATAATCGATAATCGATTGAGATTACTTTCAGAGCGATCAGATTCGATATATAAAAAAGTGTTTAATTGTAGTTTTTGATGTTTTTTCAGATGCTGAATCGAATGAATCAACCCCATATGAACCATCATCTTTACCAAAAATATTAGCCGACCTTGCAAAAATTCTTGAGTTAGAAAATTTAAACAATTACTCATACGTCATTATGTGATGTTTTTCAAACTTCATGAGGAACCTGATAAGTGAATTCACTAGTATTATGACTGATTAAAACACTCTGTCACTTCAAAAACATCGTTCGAAATGCAAATCAGAAGTAAGGGACATGAAATGTACAAGGAATCGTATTAGGAAAACCGAAAATAGAAAAATTGTTTCCGCGCATGTCAAAACTCGTTGGTCGTTTGCAACTTCACTGCATCACACTTTTAGTGGTTATATTCATTTACTTACATACATACATACAATATATATATTTATATATATAATTATTTATATATTTATTTATAATATGTAAAATTAAATTTTATTTCTATGCACTTTTTAGTGAAATGGTCATCCGAAAAATGTCCATTTCACTCAAAAGTGCATAGTATTAAAATTTAATTTATACCAAAAAAGGTATAAATATATCTTAACAAAAATACCAGAAAATATATAAATCCGACAGCTTTACTGTGCTTTAACTTTTTGAGTTAAGCAAGGATAATAACGCTACTGTAGCTATCCAAACTTTTTTGGTGTTGATCCACATGAAATTGGAGCCTTTGAGTAGGCCAAAAGTGGTTTTCCTCGTTCGAATTGGGTAGTTTTGATTATTCCGACTTGTCTAGATCAGGAAGATCGACAATGTCAGATAACGGCCTGTTATGGGCATAACTAGAAGCCAATCCGTGGCAGACAATCTAGGAATTGTCAGACGGTTTCAACCGATTTTGATCGACCATTCGAGAATACTAACAGTGAGTGAATTAATCTTTAACTGAAAATTTACCAGCGAATGACAACCCAAACGGCGTTATTACAACGCGGTACTGCGAGGCTACAGTGCCTACAAAAAATAATGAATAGGCTGGGAGGAGGTGGTTCATTGGCCATAACCAACTGATGTTGCACTATCGATTCCCATTTGTTCCGATCACTACAATACTTTCCAGGGGGCAAAAGATTCGAAAATTCGTAAAATACCAAAATACGATGATTAAGTACCACCTAAACACGACATTAGATCTTCATTATGTATCCGGTAGTGAACATTTACTCATATGACAAACGATTGTTGGCCATTGTATGATAGATTAAGAAAAAATTCCGTTGAAATTTATGCATTTGAATGTTTTGGAAGAAAATTACATTATCCCCCCCCTCCCGTCCCCTTTTGTTAGATGTTTTATGCAGTCACTTTCCACTTTCATGTGACTGCATATCGTCAAACTAATAAACAATGAGGAACACTTTGACTTTAATGTGAAAGATAGTTAATATAAGATAAAACATTGTAAGACAAAAAAACATCGTAAGACAAAAAAAAAAGAAAAAAAAAAAAAAAAAAAAAAAAAAAATCGCGTTAAAAAAAAAAAACATTTTCCAACTACTCTTCGAATTTGAGCAAGATCAGACGAATGGACAATGAGAAAAACATGCGTGTTGGATTTTACATTTACGCATGCGCAGTGAAAATCAATAATTTATAAGTGGTACAATTGATGCAGCCCGTAAATTGCCAGAAAATTTCATCAAAATCGAGTGAAAACTGAAGCGGCATCGTTTGTTACAAGAATTTCACATTTGTTCATTCTCAGCATCTAATGATGATACGATCGTATTCAAATTGATATGGGGTGATTAAATCGTCGTTCACCGGCTATCCTCTAGATTTGAGCAAGTTCGGACGATTAGGACGTGAGAAAATGATATTTTACGGATTTAGCACTTGCTTGTGTGCAGCGTGGAGTATTGATTTGTTAGCAATGGAACTGATAGGAAACTATTTACTGTCTAACACGCGCATTCCCTAGAAATTTCATCAAAATCAGATGAAAACTATGGAAATTGAGCTTGTAACGTGCAAACTTACGGTCATACACTTTTTTTTTTGTTTAATTTTTTTTTTTTTACAAATATCCTTTAAAATACGGAGGGAACGCTATTAAATTAAACTCACCTGAAAAAGTAACACTACAACAACCAAGTTCATCCGACGTCGGCCCTGGGGAAACCGCGGGCTGCGAAACCGAAGTAGTTCAGAAAGGTCTAAAATGCAAGTGAAAATTATGATTTTGGCGACTATTTTAAGCCTAGTATGCACTGGGATTCTTTGTTCGAACTCTTTGTCGCGGAGCTGCGTCTCGGACTCATTTTCTTGCATCCGGGACGCTCCGCGACATTAAGTCTTGCATCTCGTGTGTTGCGTTTTAGTATTATTTGAGTCCCATTCGGAATGGGATTCTTTACACATTGTCGCGCAACATTGAGTCAGTGCGTACGTGAATATCGAACAAAGTGGGCCTCTCACCGGTGTATTTTCGTTGTTATCGCTTTGTAGTTATCGTTGTTATGCTTGTAGCTAGAAACGGGTAAAAATTATTATTATTTTTTCTTTATTAACAATGAACTAGAAAAACAAGAAATTTGTGCTGAAAAAATTAGGTACTTAAATTTCATTAATATTTGTCAATAATGGATAAAAACAGCTAAAAAAAAGCTAAAAATCAAAAATAGCTTCATTTTTTTCGAAAAATTATCTAAAACATTTTTTGAATTGCCGAAAATTATTTAGGACAAGTTTATTTGCCACAAAATCGGTAGTGAACATTCCTAGTTAAAATCCTAAATTTTCAAAACAATTTAACAAAATATAGGTACTAAGATAATTTACGAAAATCCGCTCATACGATCATGCTGCATGACTGGAACTTTTTACTAACTTATTAAGTCGTCTTATAAAATCGATTTGACATCAAATAGCAGGATTATCCAATAAACGCTGTTTTCAACGGTGGTCATATTTTTGATTTTACAGTGATCTCAAGTGGATTTGTGGTCGTTTGAAGGTAGAAAACATATCTTAAAAATGAAATTACTCAGAAAAACAAATCATTAAAATAAATCTCTAACAGGTAATTTCGATCAGAAATGAGCTCTAGAATTGACCCATGAAGCACCATTACACCCTTCTTAGTGGTTGGCGCAGATGGGCTATCTAATGCACATATAATAAAACATCATGTAATAATTTTTTGCCTTCTTCTTCCAGTCTTCTAAACAGTTTGCTTCAGTTCAGGTCACACTCTCATCTCTACTCTAGACATTCTTGGAACCTCTTCCCCCTTTGTCTATGATGTCCTGCAGGCTGCAACAGCTTTGTGGCCCCTCCAAAAAAGATGATAATGGCCTCACGATATGGAAAAAAACTGTTAAAAACCCGAGTGTTAATGAAGGGTCCACGCATCCACCAACGCGGTGGCTATTTTTTAGTAGCATTTTTTTTTTTTACTCCGAAGTGCTAAGTAAAGTGCTACTGCAATCCCCGAAAGCGCGATCTCGTTCGACATGGCTCAGGTTCAAACTAGATGCGTACACGATTTGCAGAGCGACAATGTCGCGGGGCAAAGAATCTGAGACATGAATCCGAGCATCTGCAACAAAGAGTCCGAACAATGAATCCCAGTGCGTACTAGGCTTTAGTAATGATTATTACTATTTTTTCATAACCCGTACCTGACAATTACTTGTATACTCGGAAGTACATAAATAAATAAAGAAAATATGGAAAAATCGTAGTGTGATATTCAATATTTTGTAATTAACTTACCACGCGCTACGTAGAGTTATAGGTGTTTGAGCAGGGTCATTAATGTTCTAACAGTCAGGAAAACAAAACTGGGTGAAATATTACTTCAATCTGGAGAATCAGAGGGACAATTAATCATCTCTTCCAAGCTTCACAGCCCAACCGCTACCACTGTTTTCGTCAACTGGTTCAGACATCTTGCTGTTAACCGTTGGAGGGAAACCTATAAAAAATCCTTTATCAACGACAGCGCAGAGAGCACGGAACACAGATAGAGGGGCTGAGATAGATGTCCTACAGTCACAAGGGTGGGACTCAACTTCTGACCCCTAGCGACACTTTACTGGGAGGGGAGAACGGCAAATTTTAAAACAGATAAGACCAACTGTGCTGGTATTTGTACTCGTAAATAACTTCGGTGGAAATGCGAGGTGAACGTGTACGGTTTTTTCTTGAGCGTCGAAACGGGTCGAGATTCGGGGTCGGTACTCTTTCGGGAGCAGCGGAGTGCGTAAAGGGAATTTATGAGGTGGCGATTTCACGCGTTTTCGAACTCCAATGCCGACGGAGAAAGCCGAAGACACGGTGAATTCACCCACAGCAATAGATGAGCTAGAAGTAAGTCTAGTGTTGATAATGGATTCTAAAATAGAAAAAAACAATCAAATCATTTAGTGGATTTTCGTGGAAAATTAAGCTATTGCAATGGCCGGCGACTCCCGCTACATTAAAACCAAATCTTAAATGAAAGTTGAATAATGAATAATTAAACTAATCTTTGTCCATCGACGAATGATTTCACAGGACTTGTGCTTCTCGAAGGAGTTCTATCATCACATAAAAAAGAGAAATGTACAAATTACAGTCGGCGCAAATAATAAATATTAATTAAATCAAACCAGCCACTCTTTTGAAGTGACCAAGGAAAAATTCAAGAAAAAATTATATTATTTAAAAAATCCAGTCATGTTGTATGATCGTATGAGCGAACTTTCGTAAATTGTCGTATTTTTCGTTATTGACGCATTTTCTCGTATTATGTTGTATTGTTTTGACACTTTCAGTGCAAATAAATTGAAACTAATCTGAAATCTAAGGGCTGTCACAATAAAAAATGTATTAAAAAAAATTCGGAGTTTACTTATGGATGAATAAATTTGAGAACTAGGTACAGTAATTACGTATAGGACTAGTAGAAGGTGATAAATGTTCAGCACCAATGTTAAAAATAAATGCGGAGACATAATTGAAAGTATGTAAGTACCTACTAATTATTATTATTACGGCATCTAATGATTAGTTGCAAGGAAAACACTATAAAATAGTGCTAGATGCATTCGTTCGGCCATAAAACGGTCCCAATACCGGCTGGTCGTTCGTCGCCGGTTCGGTTCGGATTGGAAGACTTCCGGATCCAATGTAGAAGCAGCCTAAGGGAGGTTGAATTCCGTAGATCGAGAGGCAGGAAGGTGCATGAGGTACAACCAATTAAGTGTATACAAAGTGAACCGTATTATAGCTAATTGGATGAAGTGACAGGAAGGAGAAGAAATGCTCAATCTGGTTTTAACCGTTCATGGTTAGTAGCGGCGCAATCCCCTTCGAGACGTATGAGTTGCGGCCCACATTCCTGAAGGGGTTGGTATGAGTTGCGGCCAACACTTAATTTGTGTCAGCTATCAGTAGGTTGTGATCGATGAAGCTATCTAAAATGTCGTTATTGGAAGAAAGCTTGAAGAAACTCTTATATGATTTGTTAGTACAAGGCCACTTCTATATACTATCCCTGAGAATTTCGTGAAAACGGAACTTGAATCCTTCGTACGCGATTCGGGGCTTTGATTTCTCACTTGAAATGAAGAGCATTTCTAAGGGCACGCTATTGCAAGGGCACAAACACGATTGACAACTGACCAAATGACGGTGAAGCAAGCAACAGGCCGCAATTCATACGTGTATCGTAATGATCTGGGCCGCAACCCACCTATCGTTACTCTTCGACCACTGTTCCCCGTCCGTTTTGACATGGGGATAATTCCAAGCTTTACAGAAATGAATCAATCAATAGTGAAATATACTGAGGGATATCCCTAAACATTTATTTACATTCAACAGTCTTTGCATTATGTCGTCACTATTTTTCAGAGAAGAGACTGAGTGGCACGATGAGCGGCAGACAGACACGCATTTCCCAGATTCATTTGCCTCTGGCTTGTATGTGATTATTGGGTCGAGACCCATTCAATGGGAAGTTCCAAAAATATTTCCCACCCAATCACATAACCCTCCATTGTCCTGAGAGAAGTTGGATAAGAATTGGACATTTGGCTTCGATCCATTCCTGCTCATTTCCTCTGATGGCTTCCGGTGATTTTGCAGAGGTGGAAGACGGTTTGGGAAATAAAAATCAATCGCCCCTGTCTGAGCCTTTCCAAGCGAATTAACTCAAAAAGTACGTCTGCTTGTAGTTTGTTTGCCGACCATTTGCGAGAACCTCATTCAAACTCCTTGCTTGAGCTTTAGAGTGCCGCTCCGCTTCCTCTGATGCTTCTGAAAATTCAATGAAACTGAATAGTAGCCCCACTCCAACTAATCTTGTACTGCATTGCTCCAACGTCTTTTCCCTTCTCTGCCTTCCGCTTCATTATTCAACATTTGTATTCACAGCTGGAATCGACGAATACTTTTTTTCCTCCGTCCCGACACGACTATTCCCTGCTGATTAGTTAAAGCAAAACCCAGATTTTAAAGCAGGAGCAAGGTCAGTAACTATACACACCTACAAGAATTACTGCTCATACATATATATTTCATATAAATGTATGGGCAGTTATGACGTTTTCATGTTTTGGCTTTGGCACATAAACAGAAAATTAGTTAGGTGTTAGAAATTGTTCTCGATATGTCAAGTGGTATTTTATGTACGAACAATACAGATATTGATTGTTACTGACTATTATTGACTGTTATTGACTGTCCTAACCGTCTAAATCGATCTAATATTGTATCTCATTGTATCTCTATTGTTTCTAATTTCTCTCTTCTGTGGAAATGGACAACGTTATTATGAACTTTCGCATTATTCATTAACCAATCCGCTACTGAGATAGAACGAATCCGTCAGTGTTTTGATCCCAGAAAACTCGTTCACCAGTAGTTGGAAAGTTATCTGTGCTGCCCAAGCCACGGTACTAACGAAAGAATCTGATTTACTACTCAAGTTATCAATGGAGCTTAATTCGTCAATATAATTGTCAAGTATTAGCAACTGCAAAAAATACAGATCACTATAAACATAGATTTCAATTCAATTTTAACATTTACAATCAAACCCTCATTTTTCCTCAAATACCCAAATTCTTTCAGTGGTGGAACAGGAAAACCACTAGACATAGTAAAATTGCAATTTTTATTGCCCTATACCACTTATCAGCATGTACACACAAATATATTCTGGTTCGATTTTACATTCAATCATTGCTAGTATGTTGTAATTTTATTCTACACGAATATAGGTCTACATGTTTCGATGAGTGAGAAAACTGTGTACTGCCAGCCTAAATATTTGGTGACTAGAGATGCCTGCAATATTTTCGGCCACATAATTTTCGAGGGGCAACATCCCTGGAGTAGGGATTTAAAACGCTCAGTAAGTAAGAATAACGTTCAAGATTCTTGGAAACAAATGGGTGGTTGTTGCTTTAATAAATGGTAAGTTAAATCAATCCCGTTTTTCCAGGCCTCACAATATTGAACGCGTCGGTTTGGCTTTGTATTAGGTGATGATACGCAAGCCGGTTTAGATGTCTCAAGTTTATGACGCAGCCTCTAGCATGGTGGAGCACGTTAATCAAGTAGAAGTAGAAGCAAATAAGTGTCAGGCAATACAGACATTTTCAAACGGCTCAACCAATGATATTTGAAAATATTTTCAGCGATTAAATTACTCTTTTATCGAAACCCGAAACGGATTATTCAGCAACAGCATACCGCAAGCCGCACTACATAGAAAACAACTTAAATGGCTGTAAGGAAGTGATTTTTTCACCTTCCTCCCCCGAAGTTGAACTAAAAAACCCCCATTTCTGGTCGCTGCGTCACTTTTCCGGAGGCAAAAGATTTGAAAATTCGTATTATATCCAAAATGCCATTTTTTAATATCTTGCAGGAGGCTTCAGAATAATTCGAGCGAAAACAAGAGATTCCTGGAGCAATTTTTGTGGATCAATGTTGCTGGATTCGGGCAACTTCAAATGGCTTAAGGTGGCTTGCACACTGGTTAAACACAAGACATCAGATCAGTTGATACGAAGCAGGGTTTTTACGAATCCAACCCACTGAAATGAAAAAGAGCTTTCACACTGATGAGACACTAAGCTATAAAACTCTTAGCATGAAACTCGTGTCTGATGGATTCCAGAAGGTTTGCAGGTTTAATTTCATTGCAGGTTAGTTAGTATTCGATGAGCTGATAGGTGTTCGTGGGTTCCGAGGTTCAGAGATTTCTCTAGTTGATTAATATGATATTATTTGTAATATACTGATATAATTTATAATATTAAAGTCTCTCTTCTTAAGAGCTGGTTTCATTATATTGAATAATTTTTCAAAAGTAGTTACCTCCATTCTGTAGTTGGTCAGGAATATGCGTGGTTAAGTTAGAGTTCCACGGACAACATAATACCTATGCTCCTTCCCGTTTCGCCAGTTGGGATGAAGAGTCAGTGACGCGTTCTTTTCCTTCTTACAGTAACTACAGGTATTAATTTGTAATCTGACGACGAATTAATTTTTAGTGGGAACACAATCAATGCAAACCTTATCAATTAATGATCAAATTAATACTATACAGGGTGTCTCACGTTTTATCCGGAAAACTTCACGCTTAATCGAATAACTATCGCATATCTCCCCAACCCCTTTATAACAGAATTTTACACTTTACCCTACTAGTTTCACCCCTAAAATCACATAAAATTTGTCATACGAAATGGACTCAAATTTTTTAGTTAAAGTGTGAAACTAGGTTATAACGGGGTTGAGGAGATATACACGAGGAGCGAAGGCGATTCGTGGGACGAGGTCTTTGAGAACGCCCACATCGACGCCAATAACGTCTTTCGGTGGCCCTGTGAGAACTCATTGAGTTTGAATATTAAAAAAACCAAATACCTGGTGTTGTCCAAATCACCCACCCGAAACAGCCTAGAGAACTACAAGCTAAAGATACATATGTGCAGTCCGAACCCTCTATCTTCATGCCCATGCCCGTCACTTGAACGCGTTCAATCCACGAGATACTTTGGGGTCGTTATTGACGAGGATCTATCATGGAAAGCCCATATTGCAGCACTTACTTTGAGAACTCGTAAATTTATCCACATATTTTATCTCATGCGGAATTGCCTGTCACAAAATAATCTAATCCGGATCTACAAGGCCATAGTTCAGAGCGTATTTAGCTTCGGAATTCTGGTCTGGGGCTCTGCCCGTCCCACACTGGTCTACCTCATTACTATAATACAGAAATCTATTCTGAAAACGATAGCCCGAAAGCCTCGTCATTTCGCTTCCCAAGAACTCTTCAAATTGCTCCCGGTTTTCACCATTAACCAATTATACCTAAAATCTGCACTCTGCTTCTTTCATAAGCACCCTGATTTTTTCAACTACCCTCGTACTTCGGCATATATCACTCGCCCAACTACTCAAGCCACCATACCGGTCCCTCCCACCCGCTTATGGTCGACATCCCGTCATGTTTATTATGGTTTCCCCTACATTTTTAGAGTGTTACCCAATTATCTCCAGAAACCGGAAGAGCACTCTCGCTTAAACTATAAGAAAAACATTTTCTCTTGGCTCATCTCATTGGGGCCAGACACTTGCAAAAACATTATGTGTAGTATCTATACATAGAGGAGTAATTTAGGTTTTGTAAGTTTTACTATCCGTATTTGTATGCATATGTATTGTTATTGAATTTATTGTGTGAATTTGAATTATTTGCGTGTTCACGTGTTGGATTGTGTATTTACTACTCAAAACTACTACTCCCTTAAAAGTCTACTCCCCCACACCGCACAGAGCCTGTCTCTTGGTGTTGGGGTAATTCCGTTCATCCTCCACTAAGATTATTGAAGGCATTTATTTTGTACACGCCACAATATTCATTCTTGTTTATTTTGTCTTTCGCTGGAATAAATCTTTCATTCATTCATTCATTCATTCACAAGAGTTACTTTTCGACTCAGCGTAAAACAATTCGAAGAAACCGACCCCACACATAGTTTTCTCCCCCAATCAGCAAAGTGAAAGTAAAATTGACCACAGTTGAAAAGCCGAGACACTGGTGCAAATTTGAGGACTACACGCTGAATTTGACATGTGTGTTTTTGGACCTATACAGAGTATGAAAAAAGTGGTCATTCTGAAGATCGAAAAAAATTCAATGTTCAGGTTGATTTTTCACCAATTGAATCATCTTAACAAACTTTTATGGTACATTGGAGAAATTGAAAATTTAACACTTTTTCTAATGATATAATCAAATTTGAATTTTATTAGGTAATTAAAGGAGTTATGGCCGTTTTAGTGAGATAAGGTCGAAACCGCGACACAATTCTTAAAAATGGAATAACTCGAAAACAAAGGGTTTAAAAAAATCTCTTTGAGGAACTTTGGATCGGAAATTAGTTGCACAGAACGTGGGTGAAGTTTTTCACATATAACGTGAGACACCCTGCATAAAGCTTTAGTTTTTTTAACATGTGAACTCATGTTTGATGTAGGATGCCTCGAGTCTAACCTGAGTGAAAGCTGTCTAAGTGAGCATAACGTGCAAGGTTATTCGAAAACTAAATGTTGTTTTATAGAATGGTAAGAAAATAAAACCCGCTTGCCCAGACTCAATAGTATTACGCGAGTCGGCTTTGTTCTGTTTGTGGCTAATAAATTGATCCTATAAGGGAAAGCGACCAGCGAATGTCAGCCCAAAAGGCACATTATGCTTCATTCACGTGAACCCTCCCAAATGTTGCACTATCGAATGCTCAATGGTTCTGATCGCTGCAACACTTTCCCAGAGATAGAAGATTTGAGAGTTTGATTGCCATTCAAAGTGCCATTTCTAAAAATATTGCTGGAGACTTCAGGATCATAAAAATTGAAAATAAGAGATGCCAGCAGTTTTTGCTACCACTCGCTTTTTGTGTAGGAATGTTGCTGGAAACGGGCAACTTCAAAAGATTTTGAAAGTGAGCATACGAGCAATGTTGCAAGAAAACTAAATGTTGATTTATTCAGTGGTAAGTAAAGTAACTTCCTTTTTCAGGCCTCACAGTATTGAAAGTGTAAGCTTAGCTCTTAATTCGGTGTTCAAAGCTCATGACTCAAATCTCCGCATGGGCAAGCACGCACGCCTTCTTCAGGGTTGAAATCAAGTGCTTCGCCGTGGCGTAAGGTCGCACACAAGTGCCTTATTAGTTAAAGTAGGTACCTTAGCGGCGGAGGGTAATGAATAAATTCAGAGATGGTAAGCAAAAAGAGACAGAAGGAGAGAGGCGGGGTTGAAAAGCTCACTTGGCAAACGCCAGACGTCCTTAACAATGTTTACTTTAGTTCAGAGTTATTAGAGTTGGAGGAGCTTGAGAGAAGGGAGCAGCATCGTCAAGTCTCTTTGTTCCGATGGCCCTACTTCAGTTCGCGCCCCCGATTTTCAAAGGAAATTCCACTTAGGTCTCCTACAGAACATTTCCATATCCGAGGACCCAAGTGAAAAACACCTCGCAGAGCTTATGTCCTCGTAGTACAGAAAAGGCATTTTACAACCCAAACGTACGGGTACTTTTTTGCCTTTTAGCAAATTTTTACAAATAATGAAACTGATGAAATCGCTCAACAAAATTTTAAAAATAAAATTTTGTTGGTAAAATTTGTTTTGAAACGAGCTCTGGAACGATTATTGTACTTTGACGCTTTTTCATGTATATATGACATAAAAATGACATACGACAATATGACATTCAGATAAAAATCAATTATTTCTTTCTATTCTATCAGCATTTATAAAAAAAAAAGAAAAATATCGGTCGACTGTACATCAAGAAATCGCTTTATGGAAGAGAAAATCTTTTGAAATTCTCAGTTTTCTTTGTGCGTGTTTTTTTAAGCAAAATATTTTAAAAGTTTATCAACCATAAATTAAAACAATCATAATATTTCACACAAAATCGCGCTGAAAAACGTAGATATGTCTTTCTATGAAATGTGACAAAAATCAATTTGTCAGCACACACAAAATTGTTAATAATCCTGAAATTAGTTTGCATAGCAGAATACTATTTAGAAACAGTGTTTTCTGCTATTTAACAGTCATTAATTTCTGTGCAAACAATGAGCTCAAGCTTCATAACCATTTATGTATATAAAATAGAGTATGAAGGCAGAGGCCGGACAATGATCTCGGTTTAGTGTTGAAGCCACACCTTATGAGGAAGTACTTCCAAAACTTCAATCTACGGATATCAAATTCCAAGGACAGTGCTGTATATTTCTATGAACATAGAAACATGGAATAAATACTCGCAAGAAGCCATTGAAGAGTAAATCATAAGTGTGTGACAGCAATGATTTTCATGACTCTGCTGAGTTCAAAAGACCGCAAATTACAAAATATGAAGGAGATAATATCAAGGGTCAGTGAGAGTCCTTAATGCAGGGGAATAAGAATTGAGATGAATGGACCACTTGCCTCGAAAGCCTGATCACGCTGTGAGGAAACGGGCATTTGAGTGGAAGTCAGAGAACCAGAAAAATGGGAAGTGAGAAAACTTGCAAAAAGCACAATTAAAGAGGATATGGGAAACGTTAAGATAACATGGCGGGAAGCCAAGGAAATTTTGTAAAGCAAGATCACTGGCGTGAACTGTCTCAGGCTTCATGTTCCAGTAAAAGCTACAGGGCAGAAGATAAGTGGATACGATCTCGAAGTTATTGGCGTAGTCCCAGAAAAAATGTTTCTCGCCGATTTCTCCTGTGCCATTTTGGGTTGTTCAGAAAGTAATTATGCAAACAACCAGGAATATGGTGAAATACGCTGGATTAAAGTACTTTGAGTGCACACATTTCGTTTTGGAAAAACATAGGATTGCTACTATCTAAAATCAAAATGTCCACTCTTACTTCGATTTATTATTTTCAATGATGAACTTTTGTATAGACCAAGGAAAAACAATTTTTAACCCCCCTCCCCCCACCAAATTTGTTATTTGTTTGTTCAAATTTCAAGATTAGTAGAATAAAAATAATAAAATAAATAAATAATAATAATCATAATATTAAAAAAAAATTATCCGTCCGCCGTCCACAGCTTTTTTCCGAAACTACTGGATCAACTTTTATGAAATTTTGCTCAAAAATCATACTTTGACTCGTGATGTGCCAGCAACATCGGCATCAATTTTGATCTACCCTATATAAAGGGTAGGCCGTAGGGCGGGAGGGGGGTCGAAGTAATAATTAATGTGCGCTTTTTGGACTTCCCCGCTTCCCCCAACCCCTCTAAACGAGGAAAAATACGGGTTTCGTAGGTTTTCCTACGAGGAAGACGACGGCGCGATCGGATCGCGAAAAAAGTATCGGGAAATGCGTCAAAAAAATGCGAGAGTACGGACCCGTTTTCTCGAAAAGTCCGCCGAAAAACTTGGTTTTTTCCAATTAAAATATACCCCATAAAGGTACGTTTTTCGGAACGGTTTTCGCGGGCGAAATACAGCTTTGGGTCCGCCGAATCTGAATCCGTAAGCCCGAGAGAAAGAGAACTAAAAAAGGGTATCTCTCGTATTGGTATTTCTCGTAAACACGAGGTTAGAGCGAGGATGAACGCTAACCTTTTCGTAACGAGGGCGTTTTCGTAAGCCCGAGAGAAAGAGAACTCTTATAGAGACGGTAACGTAACCCTTGTAGTGAATCACTGTTCAAAACTCAATTGTCACAGTAGACAATTTCTAAAATATAACATGAAGTAAGAAACAACGATCACTGACCTCTAAATCATATAAAAAAGATTCAGCCGTGAAGAACACGAATCTTTAAAACGTGTAAAATGAACCTTGAAACGAAATCTTGAAAATGAAAAAGCTGAAATATTCGATAAAACGTTGAAAACAAGAACAAAATGCCGTTGACGACCCTTCTGGTTGAGGTGCGGGGAAAAAAACACGGAAGAAAGACAAATACAAAGGTTAAACCAACAACAGAAGACGGCACGGGGAAAAGTCAGGCGATTTTGCTGGGTGTGTGTGTGTCCATGCCAACTTCATGATAGTTGCTAAGTTATTCTAGAGTGCTATCCTAGAGAAAGGTCAAGTTGTCGTCTCGTAATAACGATTCCGACTGAGCATGAGTGAAGCTGACTCTCCCCGTTCCGAAAATCGTTTCCACGTTAGGAAAACCTCTTCTCGTTTCGGAAAAGCCATTTTCGTATACGAGAAAATGAATACGAGATGTTCAAAAACTTTCTAGTAGCTTAGTCATGCTTCGCAATAGTGTATTCAAAATCCCCGTAACTTCCTTTTCTCAGTAGGAACGACATACATATCGAGCGTTTCCTCCGCCGTTTACCCTTAGTTAGTTGAAATTATGGTTAAATTGCGACATTATTCAAGTTTATGGTGATTGTTGTTTCTTAGATCGATACACACGAGCCCGCCTACTGCGGAATTCTTCGGATGCCCCTGTCGTCGCCTTCGATCTACCGAGGTCTCTTTCTGAGGTCCGACTAGTCGGAGGGGATACGAGCCAGTTTCAAGCCCGTAAAACGCCCCAAGTTTCCTTCCAACTTTTCCCTTGTTCCCACTTTCCGAGCGGGTAAGGCGTAAATACAACCTTGTGGAATTTCCACCTACCCCGTCGCTCTTGTTCTCTCAACAATGGCGAAAACTATTGTTCTTCGGCTTGTTGTTACCCGAATCTCTTGGATTCCTTCAAAGAAAACTCTGGACGCGGCCCAAATGTTAATTGCTTATCACTATGTCAGATCTTCTTGATGCGATGTCACCCGACCTCGTGCCAACAAATGTTGAGCAAACCTATTAAATGATATTGAGATTTCTAACAAGAACATCTCAGAGTATGGGGTTACATGGAGCGCTGGTCGCAATGAAGCAAATTAGTTGTACGAAAATGAGAGCGGGAGTTCTTTACTACTGTCCCCCATTTTCAATACGAGATTTTCCCATTCAAAACATCGCTTTCTCATATTGAAAATACGAATTGAACGTATCAAAACTCCCTTTTTTACTGTTATAATTTGAAAATTTTCAAGTATGATTAAAACTAAATAATTATGGACTTAAAAATGGGGAGGGTGGGGGGCTGTAATAAAGGTTTTGTCTGGAGAAAACATTAAATATACACACAATACAAAAATAATATTCGAAAATAATAAGTTCCGGTCATGCAGCATGATCGTATGAACGAATTTTCATAATAGGTAATTAGCATTGAGAAAAATTAGGTAAAAGTATTGTAATATGTTAAATTACACTGAAATTTGAGCAATTACAGTATAAAGAAATTGTTAAAAACCTATTTTATGACAAAAAACTCAAACTAAATAAGATTCGATGATTCCAAAAAGATTTTGGATTTTAAGGTTTTTGTGGAGTTTTTATAGATATTTCAGCAAATATTAATTAAATTTAAGTAAGTTTACAGCGTAGTTTCGTGCAACAATTTTTTATTGTCCATTTTCGTTCGTAATGTTGTTGTGACTGAAACTCTGCTAGAAATGATAAATTTAACATTTTTGGTCGATGTTAGCCATTTTTCGTGATTTTTAAGTACATTTCTTTTTAACCAATTTAACCAAATCTTTGGACCAATTTAATGAGCTCTAAAATTGTTGGGCAATAAACTCATTCTTTCGTTTGGAAAGCTTGATTTTTTGACGCGAATGGAATTCGTATCTCAATCCTAAGGAGAGTTGTCGTCTGCAATAGCTTCATTTTCTACGAATTTTGCAATAAACTCCCCCTCAAGCAGTTAGTCGAATAATGATAGTTAGACTAAGGCCTGTCCGATTTCAGGAGAGTCTAGGGGATTTTCTATCCCGATTTCAACCACAGATTTTCATGCACTTGCTCTTTGGGAAGGATTGAATTGGGTTTTTTTTTTTTAAATTCTCTAAATGCGAGTTTGTGACCATCCTAGCTACCGAATCATTCACATATCTCATATTATATACATCCAATTACAATAAAAAAGACAAATTTTGCTTTTTAAAAATTACAGTTACTGAATAAATCTCTCGACTCGCTCTCTCGTAAGCTCGGATTCCAAAAATGAATAGTCTCCTAAATCAATAATTTGGGTAAAATATAGATTATTTGGACAAACATCACGTTGTTGTGTTGAGGATGGAGGGGTTTCCCCAGACTCTTGAGATCGAATGGATAGAAGTCTAGCCATATTTAAGTTATTGCCTCTGAACCGCGTATTTGCCTCTGAACCGCGTATTATCACCCTCGGTTACTGATGTTTTGAAGTGGGGGCAGTACTAAAGTAGTTTTTCACTATACAAACACATTGACTATTGAAACACCCCGACTTTTAAAACCGTCCTTAATTATTATATTAATTATGCGTGGAATGTTATCAATTTAAACATTAAAAATAGGCAGTTTTGAAGAGTCAAAATCGTATTTCCAGAACTGAGAAAGCGATTTATGAATGGGAGAAATCTCATGTTGAAAATGAAGGGGGGGGGGGGGGCTGCAGTAAGAAATTCTTTAAGGGGGCACTTAATAATAATGGAGTTATAACAGCAATATAATATTTCACGTCAGAGATTGTGTATAAATGCTACTGGCTGCGATTTCGTGTTGTTTTGATGCTTTTAGATGGGGCGGTTAGATGAACCTGACCACGGATAATCGACGTAAGGAACTGTTGATTTTGCAGCATATAAACGGACAGATCGGAAATTTAAAGTTGGCCCTCGACTTAGTTTTGCGTATGTGCAATAGCATTATTCAACCAATAACCTTAGGAGCAACATCCTTCACCCTACATATATTTATGTATATTAAAGGGTGTATATCCAGACGATAACTCCTTCATAACACTCCGTAAAATTTTTGATCCGATGGGGAAAAATCAGTCTAGGCAAAAGAAAGGTCGAGATCGATATTGGCCAACCCGATCGCTCCAGAATTGCAGGTTCAAATTTACTATTTAGTGGCCCAAAAAAATCGGGTGTTCGACAGGCGAAGTATTATTCAGCGCTGAGTCGGTTTAGCCCAGGAGCCAGGTCCGGAAATAGGTAGTAATTCTGCGGAGAAGTTGGCAGATTAGTTTTTGAAAACTTAGTCCGTTCTGAGTAAGAAAATCTTTGTCTGCCATCTCAAAATTGGTGGAATACAAAATGGCGGCCTCATAAAGATGGCTTAATTTGCCCAAGAGATAAATTTTTACTCTGATAATTTCTAAACCGTACATCTTACATAAATGTTTATACGTAGCAAAGTTAAAAAGCATTAAAAAAAAAGATAAGATCCTAAAACTCTGAATTATCTCCAAAAATAAGCAAATTACAAACAATTGAAAATTTGGCTAATGTTGAGTTCGCTAGGTGTTTTTGAAGGGCAAACGTTCAGACGTCTTTTACAGATAATCTCTTAAAGACTCCTAGACATTTCCCCTTCAAAAACACCTAGCTGCCTCAATATTGGTCTGACTCGGGTCTGCCGAACCTCACTCAATTCAGGGTTAAATACTTCCAAGGTTCGTTTCGAGCAAGTTTTTGCTCAGACCGTTTCCCATTAAAGTACAAAGTAAAAGGCTTTTATGCAAACTTCAAAATTCAGAAGTTCGGCAGTAAGTCAATAGAAAAAGGTCTTAGCTAAAATATGCTCGATACGAACTTTGGAAAGTATTTAATCTTGAGTAGTACGAACTTTAGCAGACTGAAATCAGACCAATACTAACGCCCTTAGGGGATTTTGAAGGGCAAAATTCTGGACGAGAAGAGGAGAGGACTCGCCCAAAATTAGCCTGATTTTTAATTGCTTGTTATTTGACTATTTTTCGAGATAATTTATAGTTTTGGAATCGAATCTTTTGTTTCGTGTATGCTCTACAACTTTGCTACGTATGAAAATTTCTGAAAGATGTACGGTTTACTAATTATTAGAGAAAAAACTTTAAAATGGGCAACTATGGTCATCTTTATGAGGCCGCCATTTTGTATTCCACCAATTTTGAGATTGGTGATGGATGGATTTGAGATTTTCTCACTCAGAACGGACTAAATTTTTGAAATCTAATCTCAAAACTTCTCCGCTAATAACTTCCTATTTTCGGACCTGGCTGCAGGACTAGTTGCAACCACTCCCAGATCTCCAGGATTAATAAATTAGGAGAAAAAATCGATTTTTAGGTGAAAAATGCATAAATTGAATGAAATTTTGTAGTTTTCGAGTTGCGCTGCGTGCCCTGAAATTTTCTTCGCGAACTCGTCACACGACTTTACCCTCAGTTTTATTCAGGACATGGTTGGCCTCAATGATCTGGATTGAAGCACATAATTTACTTTTATCCTCAAATTTCCTAGAAAATTCGCTCTAATAGCCACGCTGTATGACAGATTACTTTTTAGTTTCATTGTTAGATGACAATTTTCGGCAAGAAGGTGTCCGTAAAAACGAATTCAACGTTGAAAACGAACTCAACACTCATTATTCTTTAGCCTTTAGGCGCAAGGTGTTTCTTTTGTAAGTTTATGAGGGGCTGATTAATTGCTGAGTATTCAATGGACAGTGTTTTTCAGGGAGAATGAATCGAGAAAATGAAAAACGTTAAAACGATTTGGACAAAATTTGGGAATAAATTTTCAAAATCTACTCTCAAAACTTCTCCGCTAATAACTACCTATTTTCGGACCTGGCCCCAGGACTAGTTGCGACAACTCCCAGATCTTCAAGATTCATAAATAAGGAGAAAAATCGATTTTTAGGTGAAAAATGCCCATAATTGACTAAAATTTTTTAGTTTTCGAGTTGCGCTGCTTGCCCTAAAATTTTCATTGTGAACTCGTCACACGACTGTACGCTCAGTTTTATTCAGGACATGATTGGCCTCAATGATCTGGATTTAAGAGCCTAATTTAATTTTATACTCGAAATTTCCTAGAAAATTCGCTCTAATAGCCACGCTGCATGACTGATTACTTTTTTGTTTCATTTTTAGATACAATTTTCGGCAAGAAGGTGTCCGTAAAAACGAATTCAACGTTGAAAACGAACTCAACACTCATTATTCTTTAGCCTTTAGGCGCAAGGTGTTTCTTTTGTAAGTTTATGAGGGGCTGCTTAATTGCTGGGTATTTAATAGACAGTGTATATCTGGGAGAATGAATCGAGAAAATGAAAAGCGTTAAAACGATTTGGACAAAATTTAGGACTACATTTTCAAAATCTACTCTCAAAGCTTCTCCGCAAATAACTACCTATTTTCGGACCTGGCCCCAGGACTAGTTGAGACAACTCCCAGATCTTCAAGATTCATAAATAAGGAGAAACATCGATTTTTAGGTGGAAAATGCCCATATTTGACTGAAATTTTGTAGTTTTCGAGTTTCGAGGACATGGTTGGCCTCAATGATTTGGATTTAAGTGATTCATTTAATTTTATCCTCAAATTTCCTAGAAAAATAGCTCTAATAGCCACGCTCCATGGCTGATTACTTTTTCGTGTCATTGTTAGATGACAATTGTCGGCTAGAAGGTGTCCGTAAAAACGGATTCAACGTTAAAAACGTATTCAACTCTCATTATTCCTTAGCGTTTAGGCGCAAGGTGTTTCTTTTGTAAGTTTATGGAGGGCTGATTAATTTCTGAGTATTCAATGGTCAGTGCATTTCAGGGAGAATGAATCGAGAAAATGAAAAGCGTTAAAACGATTTGGACAAAATTTAGGACTAAATTTTCAAAATCTACTCTCAAAACTTCTCTGCTAATAACTACCTATTTTTGGACCTGGCCCCAGGACTATTTGAGACAACTCCCAGATCTTCAAGATTCATAAATAAGGAGAAAAATCGATTTTTAGGTGGAAAATGCCCATATTTGACTGAAATTTTGTAGTTTTCGAGTTTCGAGGACATGGTTGGCCTCAATGATTTGGATTTAAGTGATTAATTTAATTTTATCCTCAAATTTCCTAGAAAATTAGCTCTAATTGTCACGCTCCATGGCTGATTACTTTTTAGTTTCATTGTTAGATGACAATTTTCGGCTAGAAGGTGTCAGTAAAAACGGATTCAACGTTAAAAACGTATTTAACTCTCATTATTCCTTAGCCTTTAGGCGCAAGGTGTTTCTTTTGTAGGTTTATGGAGGGCTGATTAATTTCTGAGTATTCAATGGTCAGTGCATTTCAGGGAGAATGAATCGAGAAAATGAAAAGCGTTAAAACGATTTGGACAAAATTTAGGACTAAATTTTCAAAATCTACTCTCAAAACTTCTCTGCTAATAACTACCTATTTTTGGACCTGGCCCCAGGACTATTTGCGACAAATCCCAGATCTTCAAGATTCATAAATAAGGAGAAAAATCGATTCTTAGGTGGAAAATGCCCATATTTGACTGAAATTATGTAGTTTTCGAGTTTCGAGGACATGGTTGGCCTCCAAGATTTGGATTTAAGTGATGAATTTACTTTTATCCTCAAATTTCCTAGAAAATTCGCTCTAATAGCCACGCTGTATGACAGATTACTTTTTAGTTTCATTGTTAGATGACAATTTTCGGCTAGAAGGTGTCAGTAAAAACGGATTCAACGTTAAAAACGTATTTAACTCTCATTATTCCTTAGCCTTTAGGCGCAAGGTGTTTCTTTTGTAGGTTTATGGAGGGCTGATTAATTTCTGAGTATTCAATGGTCAGTGCATTTCAGGGAGAATGAATCGAGAAAATGAAAAGCGTTAAAACGATTTGGACAAAATTTAGGACTAAATTTTCAAAATCTACTCTCAAAACTTCTCTGCTAATAACTACCTATTTTTGGACCTGGCCCCAGGACTATTTGCGACAAATCCCAGGTCTTCAAGATTCATAAATAAAGAGAAAAATAGATTTTTAGGTGGAAAATGCCCATATTTGACTGAAATTTTGTAGTTTTCGAGTTTCGAGGACATAGTTGGCCTCAATGATTTGGATTCAAGTGATGAATTTACTTTTATCCTCAAATTTCCTAGAAAAATAGCTCTAATAGCCACGCTCCATGGCTGATTACTTTTTCGTGTCATTGTTAGATGACAATTTTCGGCTAGAAGGTGTCAGTAAAAACGGATTCAACGTTAAAAACGTATTTAACTCTCATTATTCCTTAGCCTTTAGGCGCAAGGTGTTTCTTTTGTAGGTTTATGGAGGGCTGATTAATTTCTGAGTATTCAATGGTCAGTGCATTTCAGGGAGAATGAATCGAGAAAATGAAAAGCGTTAAAACGATTTGGACAAAATTTAGGACTAAATTTTCAAAATCTACTCTCAAAACTTCTCTGCTAATAACTACCTATTTTTGGACCTGGCCCCAGGACTATTTGCGACAAATCCCAGATCTTCAAGATTCATAAATAAGGAGAAAAATCGATTTTTAGGTGGAAAATGCCCATATTTGACTGAAATTATGTAGTTTTCGAGTTTCGAGGACATGGTTGGCCTCCAAGATTTGGATTTAAGTGATTAATTTAATTTTATCCTCAAATTTCTTAGAAAATTAGCTCTAATAGCCACGCTGAATGGCTGATTACTTTTTCGAGTCATTGTTAGATGACAATTTTCGGCTAGAAGGTGTCCGTAAAAACGCTTCAACGTTAAAAACGTATTCAAATCTCATTATTCCTTAGCCTTTAGGCGCAAGGTGTTTCTTTTGTAAGTTTATGGAGGGCTGAGTAATTGCTGAGTATTCAATGGACAGTGCATTTCAGGGAGAATGAATCGAGAAAATGAAAAGCGTTAAAACGATTTGGGCAAAGGTTCATTTGGCAGTAAGGTAGATGGAAAATATGCTGGCCGCGTGAGCAATGGTGAAATGATTGGAGAAAAAAAGAGGTTGAGAGCGGAGTGGGGGCGGTACATAATGGAGGACGGAGAGTCGGTCAATCATTCATTCATGGGGATGAGGTGGAGATCGATCCTCCATTGACATGGGGCACCTCGCTTGCACCCCCTCTGCTCCCACGCCTCACTCCCCTAGCCGCCCTTCGTTATAGCTCCCCCAACCTCGCCGACCTTTGTCTTAATTAGGTGACACTGCATGGGGTGGTGGATGGGAAGAGGAGTAGGAGGCAGCAGCAGCAACGAGGGAGCTGTCGAGACAGTGGGCGGTGCAGCTGTTGAACAGGTCATCTCCCTCCTCGTTCCCCCGGCCACCAGCAGCAGCAGCGTCCGCCTCTCGATGCTAAACGGATTAACCTTCCAACCCCGGTCCCACCCCAACCCCTCTCCTCATCCTCACTTCCCGATACCGGCATAATTATTACCTAATCGAACCGCCGATTCTCACTCCGTTACAGCTCTTTGTTATGAGGGCGGCAGTTCGTGCGAGTCTGGAGTCTGAGCGAGAAATGAGAGGGACACATCACTCCACATTACAGGAGAATATGGATCATACTGGTATAATATACCATATATATATATATATATATATATATATATATATATATATATATATATATTACAAAGATACTCACGAGTTCCTCCGTGTATTGCGTGACACAAGAGTACCAGCAGACGCAATCCTAGCCACGATTGATGTGAACTCTTTATACACCGAAATACCTCACGATGAAGGACTTCGTGCATTAACGTGCTTTCTCCAGCAACGACCAGCTCCACAGATCCCGTCCACAAACTTCTTGGTGAAACTGGCTGAAAGTGTTCTAACGATGAATATTTTCAAATTCGGTGACCAGATGTATATTCAAAAAATAGGTACAGCTATGGGAACTCGCATGGCACCATCTTATGCAAATCTATTCATGGCTGACTTGGAGAACAAGTTCCTCGCAGCAAACTTTGTTGAAAATAGGATGGTTCCTGCACGAGTTCCCTACCGTCAAACTCCAAGAACATCAAGTGATCGAGTTTCACTTGTCACCACATTCTTTTTCGGCGCACAAAAACTCAATGGCATTCTCCGGGACCTTCCAAACATCTTAACGTCAAGCCCTCAGACAAGTGATGTATTCAAAGAAACACCTCGATTGGCCTACAGACAAGGGAAGAATCTCGGTGACATACTCTCCCATCGTCATCCTCGATCACATCCCCCACAGACACAGCAAGCCGGTTTACACCCCTGTGGACGTGCAAGGTGTAAGTTGTGCAATTTGGTGATAGAGGACCCTAACTTCACTTCTGCAAACACCAACCACACATACAGATGTCGGGGAACAGCAGAGTGCCAATCACCCATGTGTGTGTACCAACTGGTATGCAAAAAGTGTTCGGATGGAGGACCAGCTTTCTACGTTGGAAAAGCCACTACGTTGAATTTACGTATGAACAACCATAGGGCATCAATCAGCCAGCCACGTCCTCTTCCAGTCAAGATGCATGCAGAATCTCATGGGGCATCTTTTGACGAGTGCTATGGGGTACAGGTTCTGAAGAAGATGCCGAAACATGCAAATGACCGGTAACTGCAACAATCCGAGAGAGCTTTTAGGTGGGTGCTGGGCGCTAATCGTCCTCCAGGTCGATTAGTCATCAAACCCAGAAAACATATCACAATTTTGTTGATAAGTAACATGGACGCTGACACACATGCATTTCCAAGACATCAAGAATTACTTTCATTTCTCTAATTTCTTTGACAAAGATCAAAATCGAAATATCAGATTCTTTCTTTCCTCTATATATTTGTGAAATTCTTTCTATATTTAAAACAAAGTATATATATATATATATATATATATATATATATATATATAGGTATAATTTATTTATTTATTTATACTATTTTATATGAATGAAACTCCGTCTGTTTGTCTGTCTGTCTCTCCATGCTATGCACTGCCAAACGGCTGAGTGGCGGGAGTCTAAGAGTCCTCTATTTCTATAGTCTAGGTTTTCTATTTCTATAGGATTCTAATCTTCTTGGAATTTTCCGAAAGGGTGTATTAGCGATTTTAAAATTTTCTAATTCCACCTGCGGGACAGCAGGAGGGGGGTGGAAATGCGTCAAAAAAATGAAAGAGTACGGGCCCGTTTTCTCGAAAATTCCGACGAAAAAACTGTTTTTTCTCATTTAAAATATACCCTCTATAAAGGTAAATTTTTCGGAACGTTTGCGAGCGAAATTCAGGTTTGATTTCAATGAATCTGAATCCGAAATCGGACATAGAAAAAATGACGAGAAGTTGGTCAAAATGCGAGGGGAAGGCAGGCGAATCGATTAAAATGAGAAGTCAATAGAGCCCCGAAGGAAACTGCGAGCAGACCCTTTTTACCTTAAGGGGGATCTCCGATGAACTCTGTATTCGGACCCTCTTGAAGAAAGGAACCTCTCCGATTGAAAGACATTTCAACAGAATGATAGACGGGGTAAAGGAGAGCCCTCCTACGCAGATAAAATAATGGCCAATCTTTATAAATCCAATAAACTTTTCGTAGTTCCACGTAGTTTTATAAGATGTAATTTGTTTGTAAGAATTTCCAACAGAAAAAAAGGTCTACCAAGTTGGGTGGGCAGTATAACTTCCTCACGCGACCGAAGCGACGTGAAACGTTAAACCAACCCTTAGTGATCTACCGTTTCCAATCATTGTACAAGTCTCACTCGACAGTAATAGACCATTGCATCTATACAGCCATACCTTGTGAGCGAAGCGAGCAACATCCCCTACACACGTTAAACCCACCCTTAAGGATCTACCATTTGCGAGCGAAGCGAGCAAATCCCCTACATGTTTCAATTGTAATACACCTGAATGGGGGGTAAAAGACCATCCCATGAATACAGCCACACCTTGCGAGCGAAGCGAGCAACTTAATGGGAGGTCCGGTACTAAATTCCCCAACCCATGTTATAAACGAGTTTCACACTTAAGCTTACTAGTTTCACCCCTGAAAACACTTAAAATTGATCATGCGAACTCGAATTTGTGAGTTGAAGGGTGAACCTGGGTTATAATGGGGTTAGGGAGATATGCAAGTGTTACTATTCGATTTGATTCAGCGTGAACAAATACGTAGAAACCGACCCCAAACTCGTATTTTCATAAAAGGTCATTTTTCAAGAAAATCCTCGATTTCAGCGGAAAATCCATGTTTTTCAACATTAAAACATAGTTTCCTCCCCTAATTAGCAAATTAAATGTAAAGTTGACTACACCGTTAAAAAGGTGATATTTTGGCGCAATTTTTCCCATTCCTGTGTCTTGAAAAAATATTGGTTCTCATAGTTCGATTCTGGATTGAAAAAACTCTACGTTTCCCGAATTAGGTAAAACTTTCTTTTCAGAGGGCTTTTTCGCGGCTCAAGCCTTAATTCTAAAATAAGATCAGGCATCTATCCCAGAGGAAATTAGATGCTCTTTCCAACGGTATCCTAAATTTTGAATTTACACTGTAAATTAAGGGAGTTACGACCACTTTAGTGACGTAGGGTTGAAAACACGGAAAAAATCTTAAATATTGAATAACTCCAAAACTAAGCGTTGTTGTGATGAAATTATTACCACTCGTTTATAGTGTCACCAACTAAATCTCGTTTCCATGTTTACATTGAAACTAACGACTCTAACATTTTCTAATTATTCTGTACGAGACATTTATACTCAATAAAGCCTAATTCTAGGTTTGGTTAATACTCGCATTTCTTTCGTTCTCATTACAATTTATTGAGTATAAATATGGAAAGATGTCTTCGCCCGGACCGTTTAGCCATCGACCCATCTGCAAGTAATGCATCTGAAGAATGGATCCACTGGAAGAAGACCTTCACTAACTACTTGTCGGTCACAAAAGGTGAGAATAACACCCCCTTAACAGATGAAGAGAAATTACTTTTACTGACCAACCACATTTCAGCTTCTATTTATACTCTCATAAGCGATAGCACTACCTATAATGATGCGATAGCAGTTCTAGAAGCTACTTACGTTAAGCCCAAAAACATAATTTTTGCACGATACTGTCTAGCGACTCGTCGTCAGGCCCCGAGCGAAACTGTCGACCACTATTTACAAGCACTAAATCTTCTCAGTAAGGATTGCGATTTCAGAGCAGTGACGGCAGAGGAAAATAAGAATTCCTTTGTACGAGACGCATTCATTGCCGGGTTAGCCTCTTCTTCCATTCGTCAAAGATTATTAGAGAACATTTCACTAACCTTAGCACAGGCTTTCGATCAGGCTCGTGCTCTGGAATCTGCTCAACAACATGCACTAAGCTTTCAAGCCCCAACATTACCAATGAACGCAACCACTACTGACAGTAATACCACAGATCATCCTCTCATGGATGTGACCGATAATTGCGCAGCAACGTTACTCCATAAGATCGCAAAATGTTACTTTTGTGGATACAAACGTCATCCCCGAAGTGAATGCCCGGCTAGAGATGAAAAATGCAAAGATTGTGGGAGAATTGGGCATTACAGTCGTGTATGCCGATCTCGTAGTAAGAAGTCCAATGCAGTCTCTGCTACTTCCAATTCTGACCACATAATCTCTGCCATAACAGCAGTTTTGTCACCTCAGTCGCTGCATAAAGCCATAGTCCCTGTGGAGATCAATAACATCAAATGCATGGCACTCATAGATACAGGGAGCTCTTCTAGTTTTCTCGATAGCACGCTCGTCAGTAAGTGTAACGTTCAAATACTCCCTTCAAACGAAAAAATTACCATGGCAAGTTCTTCATTGACCTCAACAGTTGATGGCTGCTGTTATGTCGATATTAAGCTTCAAGACTACGCTTATATCAACTCTAAATTATTGATAATGAAAAACTTATGTTCTGATGTAATCATAGGGCATGACATCTTATCGACGCATTCACTGCTTGAAATGAGGTTAGGTGGTTCTGAAAAACCTCTGTCAATATGCAATCTTGCCGCTGCCAAGGTCCCTCCTGTTTCACTATTCACCAATCTCCTTAAGGACATCCGTCCTATTGCTGTTAGATCCCGTTATCATTCAAAAGAAGACTCAGAATTTATAAAAACTGAAGTGCAGAAGCTATTGGAAGATGGGATAATCGAACCAAGTATTTCGCCTTGGAGAGCTCAAATTCTCATAGTAAAAAACCCTAATCACAAAAAGAGAATGTGTATTGACTACTCTCAGACCATTAATAGATTTACCATGTTGGACGCTTACCCCATACCAAACATAGAGAATATTGTGGCAAAAGTCGCTAAAAATAATTTCTTTAGCACAATCGACCTAAAATCTGCGTACCATCAGGTGCCAATTCTAGATTCGGAAAAGCTGTACACAGCATTTGAAGCAGATGGAAATCTATACCAATTTAATCGAATTCCTTTTGGTGTAACGAACGGGGTTCCTGCATTTCAGAAATTTATTAATAACATAATTAATATTGAAAAACTGAGACAAACCTATTCATACTTAGATGATGTAACCATTTGTGGTCAAACGAAAGAAGAACACGATGAAAACCTTCAATCATTCTTAAAAGCAACAAAAAAATACAACCTTACTCTCAATGATAACAAGTCGAAATTCTCACAAACATCCATTAAACTCTTAGGTTACACGATTTCAAACAACCAAATAAAGCCTGATGAAGATAGGCTTCAACCCCTGATGAAACTTCGCTCTCCTACCAATCCCAAAGATTTAAAAAGGGCATTAGGAATGTTTGCACATTATGCCAGGTGGATCCCCCACTATTCAGATCGTATCAGACCTCTAGTCCAAATCAAAAGCTTCCCTTTATCACATGAAACGAATAAACTCATCAATTCACTGAAAACTGATATAGCGAAGTCCGTAGTTTCAGCTATTGATGAAAACGAGACATTTTTAGTAGAAACGGATGCTTCGGATTTTGCCATTGCTGCCACACTATCACAAGGAGGCCGTCCTGTGGCATTCTTTTCCAGAACGCTATCAAATTCTGAAATTCATCATCCAGCAATAGAAAAAGAAGCGGCAGCAATTGTCGAGGCCCTCCGAAAATGGCGGCAATACTTAATAGGGAGGCACTTCCGTCTAATCACTGACCAACGCTCTGTGGCATTTATGTTTGATAAAACGAGACATAGCAAAATCAAAAACGATAAAATAATGCGCTGGCGTCTCGAGTTGGCATGCTATTCCTATGAAATAGTTTATCGCCCAGGGAAAGAAAACACCGTTGCAGACACCCTTTCTCGGATAAGTGCTTCTTCTACTTCGTTGGACCTACAAAGCTTGCACCGCAGTCTGTGTCATCCAGGAGTAACGAGAATGGCCCATTGGATTCGAACCAAAAATCTCCCATTCTCAATAGAAGAGATTCGTCGAGTTTCCTCTGCCTGCCAAGATTGTGCAGAACTAAAGCCAAGGTTTATGAAGAATGATGGAATCCTTGTGCATGCTACAGCTCCATTCGAACGCTTGAATATTGATTTCAAGGGTCCCCTTCCTTCAGCAACTCGCAACCGTTATTTATTGACTATTGTTGATGAATTTTCCCGTTTCCCTTTCGCTTTTCCATGCTCAGACATGTCAGCATCAACTGTCATACGCCATCTTTCAACTCTGTTTGGTATTTTTGGGATGCCAGCATACATCCACTCAGACAGGGGAACGTCCTTTATGTCAGCCGAAGTTAAAGAATATCTCACTGCGAGAGGCGTGGCAACGAGTAGAACCACTCCATATAATCCCAGAGGAAACGGCCAGGTCGAGAGGTACAATGGCATTGTCTGGAAAACAATCCAATTCGCTTTACGATCCTCTTCTCTGGAGACAAAAGACTGGGAGCAAGTCCTCACTCAGGCCTTACATTCAATCAGATCTCTTCTCTGCACCTCTACTAACACTACTCCACATGAAAGGATGTTTAAGCACCCAAGAAGATCACCTCATGGCTCATCAATACCCACTTGGCTTGCAACTCCTGGTCCGGTTCTGATGAAACGCCAAGCTGGTGGCAGCAAGTATGAACCTTCTGTTATTCGAGTTGATCTTCTTGAGGCTAATCCAGACTACTCCCATGTTAAATTACCTGATGGGCGGGAGACCACTGTCTCGAATCGACACTTAGCGCCAATGGGGAATAAAGCCCAAGATACCAACCCACCACTGTCCATAGAACAAGAGGAGCCGGATGCGATTGAGCCAGAACATTCAAATGTTGAGCCTGATGATCGTGACTATTCCCTTCCTGAGCCACCCCAAGAACAGCAAGTACCTCAACCCTCGAAACGTTCATTAAGGACCAAGAACCCTCCGAAGTATCTCCAGGACTATGTGTGGAAAACTGACAGGGGGAAAATGTGATGAAATTATTACCACTCGTTTATAGTGTCACCAACTAAATCTCGTTTCCATGTTTACATTGAAACTAACGACTCTAACATTTTCTAATTATTCTGTACGAGACATTTATACTCAATAAAGCCTAATTCTAGGTTTGGTTAATACTCGCATTTCTTTCGTTCTCATTACACGTTTGAAAAAATCTCTAAGAGAAACTTTTGTTCAGAAATTATCTCTAAAATTGACCCCGGAAGTACTGACCACCAGTGAGATCTGCATAGAAGGGCTATATAATAGAGAAACAATAAGGTATTGTCAAGAGTCGTATTGCGACAACACCACGTCTTTTCGAAAGCATAATAACAAAGATAAATCATCAATGTTAGGCATGCTATGGAATGATCACTGAGCAGTACTATTTAAACCTTCCCTTTGTTCTAGACTCAGGTTCAACTCTCATTAGGAGCAGCTTAGTTTATTATTTAATCGAACCACCAATTCGCAGCTCGTTGGGATAGGATGGCGGTAGTAGGAGCCTGGCCAGGGAAGGGAGGATGATGACAGGAGAATAAGGAATGAGACTAAACTGAGATAAGGCTGGAGGCACTAAAACAGATTCTTAACTCGTAGTAAAATCATTACATCTATACATTTAGTTATTTATTGTAATTGAACTCTATTATAGTATAATATAGTATTGAACTATTCTATGAATAATAACAACAGATCTCCATCTTTGCAAAAATAGATATATCCTTTGAAAGAGCGTTGTGTTTCTCATCACAGTAGACCACGTAAGTGAAAAAACGGACTAAACACGAGAATTTCTCACTTTTTGAAAATTACTGTTTTAGCGAATTTTTGAAGAAAATTAAGCTATTGCTTTCGCCTCAAAATTTGTAGAATGTGAATTTTTGAAAAAAATTTATGCAGAAATCCGTTTCAGGCGATTCTGAATCATATACTGAAGTTTAACGCATTTTTTTTAATGTATGTATGTACTAGCCGCTCCGGCTCGCTTCGCTCGTCTCCACATCGCTTCGCTCGCAAAGTGTGGTATGTAGGGAATGTTGCTCGCTTCGCTCGCAAAGTGTGGCATGTAGGGAATGTTGCTCGCTTTGCTCGCAAAGTGTGGCATGTGGGAAATGTTGCTCGCTTCACTCGCAAAGTATGGCATGTAGGGGATGTTTCTCGCATCGCTCGCAAACGGTAGATCTCTAAGGGTAGGTTTAACTTCTGTAGGGGATGCTGCTCGCTTCGCTCGCTCGAGGAAGTTATACTGCCCACCCAACTTGGCAGACGTTTTTTTCTGTTGGAAATTCTTACAAACAAAATAAATCATATAAAACTACGTGGAACCACAAAAAAGTTTATTTGGGGATGTTATTGAATGGTGCTGCATATTCCGACATGTGAATAGTTAAAAACTACCTACGAATTTGCACCGCTTGGGATTTGGAACCCCAAAGGGTGTTAGGGCATCATTAGCGACCGTTATGAATAGCTCGCAAGAGGCCAAGAGCGAACTTCAAGTCCCTTCCCTCACAAGGTATACCTGTATATGATTAGGGCACCTAGGTGTACCTGCTCGCCACATTGTCATCGAACCCCAAACACGTCTTCCCAGAGCGTCCCTTTCAGGTAAGCAACGTTGTGTAACGGCGGCCCGTGGTCGATTAATTTCTGATGTTAAACGCTTCCCTCGCAATTCCGCTCGCAATTTGACCGACTGCCCGTCACTTTTTTCGATATCCGATTTCGGATTCAGATTCGGCGGACCCAAAGCTGTATTTCGCCCGCAAAAACCGTTCCGAAAAACGTACCTTTATGGGGTATATTTTAATCAGAAAAAACCAAGTTTTTCGGCGGACTTTTCGAGAAAACGGGTCCGTACTCTCGCATTTTTTTGACGCATTTCCCGATACTTTTTGCGCGATCCGATCGCGCCGTCGTCTTCCTCGTAGGAAAACCTACGAAACCCGTATTTTTCCGGAATTGTCAACGGCCGTTTAGAGGGGTAGGGGAAGCGGGGAAGTGGAAAAAGCGCACATTAATTCTTACTTCGACCCCCCTCCCGCCCTACGGCCCATGGTTCGGGTGGGATTAGAAAATTTTAAATTCGCTCGTTCCACCTTTCGGAAAATCCCAAGAAGATCCCCCCACTCGTAGATCCGGCCCACTCAGCCGTTTGGCCGTGCATAGACACGACAGACAGACAGACAGACAGAGTTTCATTCTTATTAATAACTAGCCGCTCCGGCTCGCTACGCTCCCCTCCACGTCCAGCCGGGGGGCAAGCCCCCCGGACCCCCCATTAAATTGCTCGCTTCGCTCGCAAAATGTGGGATGTAGGGAATTTTGCTCGCTTCGCTCGCAAAGTGTGGCATGTAGGGCATGTTGCTCGCTTTGCTCGCAAACGGTAGATCCCTAAGGGTAGGTTTAACGTGTGTAGGGGATGTTGCTCGCTTCGCTCGCAAACGGTAGATCTCTAAGGGTAGGTTTAACTTCTGTAGGGGATGCTGCTCGCTTCGCTCGCTTGAGGGAGTTATACTGCCCACCCAACTTGGCAGACGTTTTTTTCTGTTGGAAATTCTTACAAACAAATTAAATCTTATAAAACTACGTGGAACCACAAAAAGATTATTCGGGGATGTTGCTCGCTTCGCTCGCAAGGTATACCTGTATATTGGTAGGAAAAAACCCGTATTTATTCTGTTGAAATATTCCTGCAGGTAACATTGTGAAATACCTGACGAACCCCTTGACGTCTTCGTAGAGCCTTCTCGCGAACACGGCAATATTAATTTCTGATGTTAAACGCTTCTTCTCGCTTCTGCTCGCGATTTGACCGACTGCCCGTCACTTTTTTCGATATCCGATTTCGGATTCAGATTCGGCAGACCCAAAGCTGTATTTCGCCCGCGAAAACCGTTCCGAAAAACGTACCTTTATGGGGTATATTTTAATCGGAAAAAACCAAGTTTTTCGGCGGACTTTTCGAGAAAACGGGTCCGTACTCTTGCATTTTTTTAACGCATTTCCCGATACTTTTTTCGAGATCCGATCGCGCCGTCGTCTTCCTCGTAGGAAAACCTACGAAACCCGTATTTTTCCGGAATTGTCAACGGCCGTTTAGAGGGGTAGGTGAAGCGGGGAAGTGGAAAAAGCGCACATTAATTCTTACTTCGACCCCCCTCCCGCCCTACGGCCCATGGTTCGGGTGGGATTAGAAAATTTTAAATTCGCTTATACACCCTATCGGAAAATCCCAAAAAGATCCCCCCACTCGTAGATCCGGCCCACTCACCCGTTTGGCCGTGCATAGACACGACAGACAGAGCGACAGACAGACGGAGTTTCATTCTTATTAATAACTAGCCGCTCCGGCTCGCTACGCTCGCCTCCACGTCCAGCCGGGGGGCAAGCCCCCCGGACCCCCCCATTAAATTGCTCGCTCCGCTCGCAAAGTGTGGCAGATAGGAAATGTTGCTCGCTTCGCTCGCAAAGTGTGGTATGTAAGGAATGTTGCTCGCTTCGCTCGCTAACGGTAGATCCCTAAGGGTAGGTTTAACGTGTGTAGGGGATGTTGCTCGCTTTGCTCGCAAACGGTAGATCTCTAAGGGTAGGTTTAACTTCTGCAGGGGATGCTGCTCGCTTCGCTCGCTTGAGGAAGTTATACTGCCCACCCAACTTGGCAGACGTTTTTTTCAGTTGGGAATTCTTACAAACAAATTAAATCTTATAAAACTACGTGGAACCACGAGAAGTTTATTCGGGGATGTTGCTCGCTTCGCTCGCAAGGTATTGCTGTATATGTGTAGGAAAAAGTCCGTATTTATTCTGTTGAAATGGCTCTCGCTTCGCTCGCAAGGTACCTATGTGTATCTGCTCGCAAATGATAGATCCCTTAGGGTAGGTTTAAAGTCTGAAGGGGATGCTGCTCGCTTCGCTCGCTTGAGGAAGTTATACTGCCCACCCAACTTGGCAGACGTTTTTTTCTGTTGGAAATTCTTACAAACAAATTAAATATTATAAAACTACGTGGAACCACGAAAAGTTTATTAAGGAATGTTGCTCGCTTCGCTCGCAAGGTATTGCTGCATATTCCGACATGTGAATAGCTAAAACTACCTACGAATTTGCACCGCTTGGGATTTGGAACCCCAAAGGGTGTTAGGGCATCATTAGCGACCGTTATGTGACCGTTATGAATAGCTCGCAAGAGTGCAAGAGCGAACTTTGAGTCCCTTCAACTCGCATTATTGTGAAACAGCGGCCCGGGTCGATTAAAAATGTAATTTTAAACGCTTTGCTCGCTTCTTCTCGCAATTTGACCGACTTAACGTCACTTTTTTCGATATCCGATTTTGGATTCAGATTCGGCGGACCCAAAGCTGTATTTCGCCCGCGAAAACCGTTCCGAAAAACGTACCTTTATGGGGTATATTTTAATCGGAAAAAACCAAGTTTTTCGGCGGACTTTTCGAGAAAACGGGTCCGTACTCTCGCATTTTTTTAACGCATTTCCCGATACTTTTTTCGCGATCCGATCGCGCCGTCGTCTTCCTCGTAGGAAAACCTGCGAAACCCGTATTTTTCCGGAATTGTCAACGGCCGTTAAGGGTAGTTTGCATATTTTTCGACCAAAAAATCGAAAATTTTAAAAAAATTGTTTCTACTAATTCATTATATTTGGAATTGAATGCAAAAAGAATTTTTAAAATTGAACAACGAGAAGTTATTGAAAAATATTGACGAAGATGGGTCGGAGCGCCGCGCCGTGCTGCTCTAGTGGAGGCCCGCACCATAGGCTGGGTCGTCTGCCTCCTCCTAAGGAATAATAGGAACTTTGAAAACAACCAAACCAGAAAACAAAACAAGCTGAAGGCTATCAAAAGGTTTATTTTCCATTTCTTCTTCTTCTTCTCCATTGTTAGGGTTTTAACCAAAGAGCTTATAATAGGATAGAGAGGACAGGTCGTGGAGGGGAAGAAGCCACTTGAGACTCCGCCATTTTAGGGACTGAAACCAGGTAGCCAATCAAAGAGCTTATAATATGATTGAGAGGACAGGTCGTGGAGGGGAAGAAGCCACTTGAGACTCCGCAATGTTAGGGATTGAAACCAGGTAGCCAATGAAATAACGATAACGATGAAATGAGGTTTTATAACAGTGTTGGAGGTTACGATTGTAGGCTCCACCCCTTCGAGAAAACTGGCTTCATGAGCTCCCACAGTTTAACAGACACATGCCCTCTCTATCCTAATATAAGCTCTTTGGTTCTAACAACTCAAGCAAGATCTAGGGGGAAGTAGGAACTCATTTGAGTTGACGTCACGAAATGAACACCGATGATTTCAGAAAATCGTGTTTCCTGAAAAATCTCGTTTTTTGAGGCTTCTGTACCTTTTTCTCCGAAACCGTTAAACTTATCGCAACAATTTTTTTTTAAATTGTGCGTGAATAAATGCTACAAACGCTGTGCCAAGGATTTTCTATAATTTTACTCACAGTATCAGGTAGGTTGATCTATTTTTCGAAATTTTACGGCTAAATTCTACTTTTCTTGTTACAGTATCCCTATTTTTTTTTGTTTGTCATGACGGAATTTCCTTGGCACAAACTGTCAAGGACAGTATCCTTGACAAGAGAAAAAAAAAATCAAGGCGATAAATTGAGTAGGGCCGGAGATAAAGGTACATGAAGCTGACTACATTACTGGGGGATTTCATCAGGCCGGAAAAAATGCAAACTACCCTTAATTAAAAAGCGCACATTAATTATTACTTCGACCCCCCTCCCGCCCTACGGCCCATGGTTCGGGTGGGATTAGAAAATTTTAAATTCGCTCGCTCCCCCTTTCGGAAAATCCCAAGAAGATCCCCCCACTCGTAGATCCGGCCCACTCAGCCGTTTGGCCGTGCATAGACACGACAGACAGACAAACAGACAGACAGACGGAGTTTCATTCTTATTAATAATAGAGATAGAGATAGAGATAGAGATAGAGATAGAGATAGAGATAGAGATAGAGATAGAGATATATGTATGTATGTATATATGTATGTGTCATTCCAGACGATAACTGTCCGTAGAATTGTGCTAGAAACTTCAAACAAATTTTAAAATGTTAAAGACACAAAACGAAAGTTCAAGTTCGTTGGCCAGCATGATCGGATAACATCTTCGGGTTGAAATTTTCAAAAATGTAGTAAAAAATTTCAAAATATCCTGTTTTTTGCGATTTGTTGTGCGAAATAATTTTGTCAGCATACTAACATGTGGTATATTCGGAATCAGCGTGAAATTTCCTATAAGAATATGTATCAAGTTTTCAAAAATTTCAAAGTTGAAAAATCAGTCAAAAATCGAAATAATGCCGTTCGCTAGTTGTAAAAATCGGTAATATTTGCATGAAACATTGTCCAAATTCAGATTGAACTACTCTTATGGAAGTATCCCTGTATAACCAATCCTAGAACCATGCTGTTTAAAACGTAGGTAGTAGGTGCTTGTTAAAAAAAAAAAAAAAAAAAAAAAAAAAGTAATCACAACTGATGAGTTTACTCTGTGAGTTTACTCCTAATTATTTTTAATAATTTGATTCCATGTTTGTCTATCAAAATCATAAACTAAAATTTCTCTTCACGATCAATAGCGACTGAAATGTCGAAGATTTCTTCAAAAGATTCGCTCATGCAGCATGACTGGACTTTTTTTTAAGGTGCATTATTGTAACAAAATTGTAAAAAACCGTACGCGTTGCGGAAAAAACTTTCCCCAAGTCTCAGCTTTCCGAAGATATAATCAATTTTTATTTTACTTTGTTATTTGGGGAACAAAGAATGTCTGTTTGTTGAAAAGCATGTTTTTTCCATGAAATCGAAGATTTTCGTGAAAAATGATCCCCAAAGAAGATACTCGTTTAGGGTCGGTTCCTACTTTTTTTCCTTTTTTTCACGCTGAATCGAATGGTAACACTTGCGGAACTCTCCAACTCCGTTATAACCGAGTTTTTCAATTCAACTAACTATTAGCGAATTTTCAAGGAAAATGAAGCTACCTACTGCAATGGCTCAGAAAGTTTAAAAAATATTATTTTCCATAGTTTACTTCACTGAAATCCGTTTTGAGGCTTTCTGAAATGATTTTCTGGAGTTCCATATGTATATATTTATACATGTACGTGTCCTTCCAGACGATAATTTTAGTTTATTGGTCATGCTAAATTGTATCTGTTTTTTGGGGTAAAACTTATTAGCTAACGTGTAAAATTAGGTTATAACGGAGTTGAGAAGATCTGCGAATGTTACCATTCGATTTAGCGTAAAAAATACTTAGAAACCGGGCCCAAACTCATATTTTCTTGGGGTTCATTTTTCAAGTAAATCCTAGATTTTAAAGAGAGAACCACGTTTTTCAACATCAAACATACTTTTATCCCCCAATTAACAAAGTAAAATAAATATTGATTGCACCGTTGAAAAGCTGAGATGTTGGGCAAATTTTTCCCGCAACGCTTACGGATTTTTTCAAATTTCTTTTAATACATAACACTTTAAAAAACCTGTAATTTTTAAAAAGTGAGAAACCATCATGTTTAGTCCATTTTTTTTCTACGTGACCTACTTGAAAAGAATTCAAATACCTTAGGGAGATGGGAAATTGAATTTTCTTTCCAACGACATGTCTTTTTTTAAGATCCCATTGTAAGTTTGGGTGGATATGGCCATTTTCGTGATAAAAGGTCAAAAACACATTAAAAATTGAAAGTGAAAAAAATCCAAAAAAACAAGGGTTTAAAAAATTGCAAGGAGGAACTTTTCGTTGGAAATTAGTTGTAGAGCCGGTCCCTAGGAGGTTAACAATCTTAAGTGTGAACACCTTGTATAATCTGTCCACCTACTATTTGTAAGATATACCGATATACGTTAGTTCGTGCAGGATACTATTTTTTAAGCTGACCTGAAATTTGAATAAGTATGGTACTTTCCGTGCTCGGATAGGGTGAATTTGGACACTCATGTCAGCGAATCGGCCCGCAATCGAAATCACTACGTTGAGCTCAATCCCAGGACCGCCACTACAAAAGGCTTCAACGAACGAATAAACGCTAAAATATTTTCCGCATAAACTCCCAACAGTTCGAAGGAAGCATTAATAATTCATTCAACAAAAGACTCATAAATAATTTTTTTATTTTTACATGGCTCTTATTTTTCTCTCGCGAATACAAACGGTGCGGTTAAATACATAATTGAATTCAATTCAGACTCCCCCATTCATCGCGAGAATAATTGGCAGGGTTTGTGGACTCGTTAAAATCTATTTGTACAAACTTTTCCAATTTGGTTTTCAATTTGATGTTGGGAAAGAGTAGCAGGAGAGGGGGGGGGGGGTGGTAGAGAAGTGAAAAATTGGAAGTTTAGAGCGCGAGGTTGAAGAAAAATCAAGGGAATTAGAGCGCTTAGTGCCCTCTAGCCCTGTTTATCTCTAATTTGTTCGGGGAAGGTTTCAGAGTCTGAGTTAAATATTAATAGGCGGGGGCCGACAAGAGTAGTGGAGATGGGAGGGCGGTAATGTTAGCGTCGGTAGGTGTATGAAAACTGGTTTCACCTCGCCTGAACCCGAGAGTCTCTCGTAGCGCAATGTCGGCAGTTCTGGGCGGTTCTCTCGCTTTTTCACGTTTCGTTTTTTCTCTCGGAGCGACTGATTCCGATGAGATTTGCCGTCGGAAACGGGCATTAGCTCCGCCAACGGTATTATCGTGGGAGTTAGGAGCGGAATGAATTAATTAAGACGGACCAGCGGCATCAATTTTTCCCGTTTAGTGCGATACATAATTATCACCAAGAGCGCTGCAAATTATTAAACAACGCAGTGGGGCTCTACTTCAACTTAATCTGCATTTATGTGCCTATCTGTTTGCCTGTCTGTCTTGTGTCTGCAAATCCTTGTTACAAGCTTAATTTCCACAGTTTTCATCAGATCTTGATGAAAATTGCAGGGAATGTGCCACTCGCGTCCTTAGGGGCTGGTGGTCATTTTATTGGGGCACTTCCTTTCATCCCTCTCTCCTTCCTCCACCTCCTGCAAATTCTTTCATTTCTTGAACCGGCGTCGGGTACACCTGGCTTCCCCCCCCCCACTTCATTTTATTTATCTGTTTAATTTTTCAATTTAATGGCGTGCCCCCTCCGTCTTTGAGGGGAGGTTTGAAAAAAAAAAAAAAAAAAAAAAAAAAAAAAAAAGTGTGTGTGTAACTCGTGTACACGATTGCGACCTTATGGTACGACATAAAAAAAAAAAAATCCAATTTCGGGGTTGGGTTTTTATAATCAAGATCAAGTTACTGTAGAAAAATCAGATTAAAATAATCATTTTTAGGGGGTTAAAAAAAATCAGAATAGGTGAAAAAACGTCTTTTGCCATTTTTTTCCCTTTTCTCAAAAATTGCTCGAGGGATTTTGATTAAATTCTCAGGAGTTACTCCTCTTCTAGGTAGAAATGATATTCCATAGCTTTCATACCTGGGAAAATACTCTGAGGGTGGTAATCAGTAAGAAATGTCATAAATAGGTGAAAAACGCCGTTTTTTATTACTTTCTTGCCTATTTTCCCAATAGATACGACCCATCATAATCGCATCCACAAGTAGGGAAAGTAGTGTGAAGCCTCACGCCGGATTTTTTTTCTGTAGAGTTTGCGGTGATGAGCCAAACGCTGCAACCACAGCTACGAACCTCATTACCCGCGCTTCCAGCGAGCTATAATAATCCGCAGGCGAAAGGGGGTGGAATCACCGAAGAGGTATAATTTGGGATTCCTTCCCTCGCCTGTACGAGAAGACCTAACAACGAGGGCACGCCAGGGATGCGATGTTAAGACACCTCGGCGCTAATTCGACGAACAAACAGGGAACTAATCTCCTCCATCAGAGGTGGGCGCCCTCATGACTTAGTACTAACCCACACCCGCCCTACGTAGCAAACCTCTTCTCTCTCCTTCGAAATGTATCGCGAATATTGCTGAGGTTGAACAAGGTTCAAAATTAAATTCACTTCGCCTATTTAGTAAGTGAGGCGCGTTGCGTGCTACAAATATTCTCAAAGAATCACTTTATCTACTAGTACGGGCAAAATTAGTATATATTTTTGTATAGAAATATAACAAAAACAAATATTAGACATTACATGCAGGGTGAACTACTCGTAGATGCAAAAACGTTTTTGCTTAAAATTAAATAAAAACGTCTGCCAAGTTTCGTGGGAAGTATAGCCTCCTCTCACATTGTTGATCAGTTAAAGAACATCGAAATGATTGATTAGTTGACGTTATAAGAAATTAAAGTTTGCGCATGCGCACAGACTACCATTACACCAACGGCAATTTCATTGCTATAGTGGAGCTACATACATACATACGCCTACACTTGTTGCTGTTGTTCTGCTAGACTTCTCTGTACATTGATTTTGAGCCATTTTTCCTTGAATGCAGCTGGAACAAGCTGGTAAGGATTTTCGTCCAGATATATCGACACCAATTGCCTTTTTATTAACAAACATGTCCTTTAGGTCACTCTCATTAAATGTTCTAAACGAAGATGCCATGTCTTGAGTTTCGATCTGGACGGGGTATCTGAAGTTGCTGCTTTCTCTAATGTTGCACACCATTTTTCTCCTGCTTCCTGTACGTAGTAAAGCCCGTTCATCTGATTCACTTTCATCAGAGTAATCCCTTTTTCATTTCGGCTGAGGTTTTGCTGAATATAACTATGCTGCCTTGATCGGTGATCTTTCCAACTGATAACAAATTCGAACATGCAGCGTTTGATTAAGTTTCAGTGGTTGGAACACATCATTCACTAGCACTTGAATGCCAACTGGTCCTTTGCCACTTATGTTCGTAGACGAAGTTTCTGCGAGATTTACTCTGGTAGACTCGCACTTCTCTATCGAACTGAATTTCAAACTTTCATAGCACATATGAGACCTAGAACCACTATCGAGGCCCTACATTGTTCCAGAGGCGATCATTGCTGTTTTTTCAGGGTATGTTTGAAGATTTTCTTCTAAATTATGAACATCCTGATTCTTATAACAGTCTGAAGCCTCATGTCTTCTCCTCTTACACTAGTTGCCCTTGTAATTAAGCCTTGATTTTTCTGATCCTTGTTCTGGTAAAACCTGTTGATGGTTTTTGTTATAATTTTTCTTGGCTACTCCTTGACTTTTAAATTTTCTAGGGCAGGTATAAAGCTCTCTGGAAGACTGTATAAAAGCAGTATTGTTAATAGATCTGCATTTATATCCACATCTTTGATATGCAATTTATCGACGGTATTGAAGAATTTTGATATACGATCACGGACATCATCTCCATCTTGCATCTTGTGAAGTATTAACTGCTTGAGTAGAAACGCTTTTTGAGCTGATCCTCTGGATTGATAAACTGACTTCAATTTCAACCATTGTGCTCTAGACGTCTTGCAGTCTTTTGATAGCTTAAATTCAGGTAGTGACCGTGAAATTGTAAGGATTATATCGCCCTAACCTTTCTGTCAGCAGCATCCCATATTGCTGATTCAGCTAATTTTCTCGCTCCTTCAGCCGTATCTATTTTCTGCTGGTACTACTGGTCGGACATAGGTTCCATCGACATATCCAATTCCGTCGTTGTTCTCCAGTATAGCTCCATCAGGATTCGCCATGTGTCGTAATTTTCCTTAATCAGGATATCAATCCGAATATTCCGGTTTAGGAATAGTCAGGTTTCATAACCAATTAGATTAATAATTCTCTAATTTAGCAGAGTTACGCATTTCATAAGGAAAAACATGCCAGAGTGTATTTTTAACATTCAATTAAGACACCTGAGATATTTAACTTCTAGTTGGACAAGAAATGATACATGTAGAGGCTCTTCAATTTGCAGTCCAAAAAAATACGTGTTACTGTATACGAGTATAATAAGAAAAGTGAAATAAACTTTGACTAGATGTCCCTACAAACCTATATCATAGGTCAAATATCACAGAACGTAATACAATCTTGCGAGTTTCAGGTACTACAACTGAGACTAGAACTTGTCCGAGACAAAACCTCAACCTACTGAAGGGCGATGGGGCATATTGTGGAAGGGAGGAAGAGAATTGCATCATATGCACAATGTGCTGTGTACAGTGTTATGCACTGGCTTACTGCGGATGTAGTGAACGAGGTCAGGTAATTGCCGGCACACAGAACACTTGCACGTAAAAAAATCTATCAATTAGTAATAAATTCTCATGCGTCAATCTCATGTAATTCGAGTGCGCTCATATAGTTGTTATAAATATTGAAACGAGGGTCAGTAAATTTGAGGTACATCTGCAACAACGATGCGAATTTGAAAATACATGCCTGATCACAATGATCTCTTAATACATACTGCCGTACTGATCTCAATCATAAGTAGGTGCATGCTACATAGTTTCATGCTTAAATGCGCACGCCTACCTAACATTTGAATACCACGGTACGTAACATTGAATGTGCAACGGGCCTAGCAAATTAGCATATCATCCGTATTCAGATGCTTAGTTACGTGCAGATTCCAAGCCATACATTTAGAAGATATAATCTTGTCGCCGAATGATTACCAATTTATCGTGGGGCCAAGAAGTATCTCATTAGCAGCATATTTCTTGTCTATACCCTGTCTATCTGGTGTAGATACAACTACTGAGGACGTAATAACATATCACTGTCGAAAAAAAGGGACTGATGCAGCAAGAGCTGTCACTGGTTATATACGGTTACTCCTATTAAGGGACTAACGAATACGGTTGTTTCCAAGAGTCCAACTAGGAAGAAATAAAACATTGAGGCACGTCTGCAGAAAAACGTACGAAAATATAGGTCAGCTGATCTTGTTAAGGACGGTGGAGGAAAGGCACAAATCTACCCAATTACCTCCTCCCACGGAATTCTTCGTCTCAAGGTCCTTAGGGAGCGCCAGGAATGGTTTGCCGAATCGAGTCCAAGGTAAGTGAAGGTTCTATTTCACGCTCTCTTTCGGAGCCCAGGGGACTTCTGATGCTTTGTGCCAGGTAGATCCGGGCCCGTGGTTAGAGTAGCTGGGAGAGATTCAACTTCGAACGGCTGTTTCTAAGACGCCAAATCGTCTGTCGTTGTAGCGTTTTCCCAATCGAGGGAAACAGGATAGCGTAAGGTTAATTCTACCTAAGAGCATTGGGATAGCTTCAAGTTTAAAGGCCTCTTGGGGATTCTCTCGATTCCGGGCTTAATCTTGTTTGCATTAAACAAGGTGTCTTTTGTGGCAGTGGTAGTTTTCTCTTCTTCTCTACAGCTCCATAAAGTAAGGGTCAAATGAAGTGCCATTTAAGGTAGGTATTTTAAAAGTTTTAAGATGCAATTTTCAAAGTGGATAATATTTATTTATTTACTTTGTGGTTTGGTATCCTCTGAGGATCATTGGGCTTGGTTTCAAACATTTCGCTGAAAATATTCCCTTGACCACACTGGGGGTCGACTTAGCTTCGTGGCGGATCACTGGCAATTGGACTCACGACCATTCACAAACAGCTTCAATATCAGTGATGTTTCTCAAGATCTGCGCGCAGTCAATGCCATCAATGTTGAGAACTCAACAATAACTCAACCCAGCCTTTATTGGAAGATACCATGTAAGTCGTCAGACTAGTTTGGCACTTCTACAATTTCGTCTACGAAGGGCCACACAGCTCTGAGCAGGCTATTCGAGAGACAAATAAAACATAACATCACATAAATCTCTGAGTGCTCCATCACAGATTTGAATTGTTTGAGTAAAAATCCCAATGAGCTCTATACAAGATTCTTATCCCTTGCTATAGGGCTGATTCTCTTCGATTAAACGAAAAACTCTCAGGAAAGAACAACAAGCCAACAGGCCTCCTTGCTGGCATTCTCAAATCCTTTCCTAGAGAGTTTTCCTATATATCTACATTTACATCTAAGGCATTAAATTCCCTGATGATTTGATACGTATTTTACAGAAGAGATGAATTGGCTCTGCCCAGAAATTGGGAGTGCTGGTTAAACTGTGAAGTATTAGTTTTCATGATATCAAGGTTCACGTGACAGCAATGTTTTTCTTCTTGTATCATTGGCCGAATTTATCTTATTTCATGTCATTGCTGACGACTTGGCACATGGATCACATCAGACCTCTCCAGCTGCTTCAATCGTACATCACCACTCTGTATTTCAATATAAAGTAAGAAGATGCCGAATCAGAACCAAAGCTGATCAATGAGTCACGCAGGGATGTGTACTTGGCCCCCTTCTGTGTGTCCTCTTTACTTACTAGTGACCTTCCGTAAATTGAAATGTAAACTACAGCCACTTTTGACATAGCGGTTTTGGCGGTAGGAGAAATTTAAATTGAACTCATCACCATTAAGTAAAATCGCTTCATGTACAACAATGGACTGCGAAATAGAGAGTCAGAATGAACGAAAACAAGTCGGTTCACGTCGGCTCCTCTAACGGAAGAATAGGCTGTTTACCAACATCGACAAAGTTTGCTTTATGTTGACGAAGCTAAATACCTCGGATTGACGCTCGAGGCCAGGCTCATGAGGAGAGCTTAAAAAGCAAAATGAGAGAACTATTATTCAAATTCAGAAAAAATCTATTGGTTAAGAAGGTCGTAGCTGACAATCTAGAACAAGTTTACACTGTACAACCGGGTCCTTACAATTAGGACAATTGGAGCCCAGCTGAGGGGCGCTACGAATAGATCATACCGATACACCTTCCAACGTTCCAGAATAATGTGTGAAATGTTATCAGTGGTAATTTCAAAATGAATATCTCGATCATGAACTCCAAGTAAGCGAAGGCTATAAAGCGACAATATTATGTGAGTCACCTTCAATGGCTAAGAAATCACGTCAACAAGGAAGATGTCCATCTCCTTGACGCAAGTGGTGCAACCAGAATACATAAGCATACCTACCGAACCAGTTGATATCACCTATTAGTGGAGAAGTGAAATAAACACATCAAAAATAGATAGTTTTATTCATTTCAAGTGTCGTACCTGTGCATTTACTTGTTGTATATAATATACTGTTGGCATAAAATTGTGATTTTTCTGCAGTGAAGTTCTGATGCTTTTTCACGAATCCAAAAATAATCGGCAGTTTAAAAATGTAGTTTCACAAGTAGTATGAAGTATTGAAGTCAGTTTTCATAAATTAGGTAATGATGTTGCGGAAGCCAGGAGTAAACAATACTTTGTACGCAGATGTGCATTTTGAATAGTAAATCATATTATGCTATTTGGTTCCAAATTCCTCCATATCAGAGTATATAATTTTTAGGACATTTTTCAACATTAACTGGTTTTTTACACAAGTTAGTTGACAGGTATTGGGCTCGGTCAATATGCTTTTGGCACTTGATGTAAAGTAAGTCTTCAGATAGTCCTTCTTCATGTTTTGAATAATGCTGATGAATAAACGGATGAAATCGAACTCAATTTGCCACCTCGCAAGTTGACTTTAGGAGTCAGAGCTCATATATATTGTTCCCGATCGATATGGATTATGGTGAATGCGAAGAGGAGGGGGGAGGGGATTAGGAGGAGAGGATGGACGAATATACTATGTTTGCAAGGGCGTAATATGCGACATCGTATATTATAACGGAAGGGCTTGCGACGAGCGGGGAGGGGGTAAAACGCCGTAGGACACTAAATATGGTGATTCTCGTTGCTGGAACGTCTCTAGGAGGTAATTTATGGAAATTAACTGACATCTGACCCCGTTAATTCAGTCGTTTTGCCCTTCCAGAGATATTATAGTAGATTTAAGAGTTTTCACGTCTAAATGGCCTTTATTATGGTCGCTTGGATCCTTTTATATATCCATCTAACCATCCAAGAGAAACAACTAAACACTTGTTGGTGTGAATATGGACAAAGAGCTTGTGCTGAGTACGGAAGAGAAATAAACTAAAAACGTGACGTATTTCTTCGATAATCAGGTCTTAAAGTTGGCACGGAAATTCTCACCTCTCCCCAGTAATATCAAAAGTTGTTGATGTCGCAACTATTAAAGCCTTATCTTTTCATTCCACTTTGTTTGCAGGTTGGCAACACGAGATCATCATCAGAATAAACATACGTTCACAGATAGAGAGATCGATAGATAAATTTATTTACCTATATTCATATACATATCCATAAGTGAAGGAGTTGAGACATTTCACGCTTGTGAGATCAAAATGACATGATGCTGAGGATAAAAATTGAAACGAATTCTCTGCGAAACCATAAAAAATGGAACATTGCTTTCAACTTTCTAAATTTTCTTCTAATTGAAATATAGTACCAGTTAAAACAACAATCATTTGACATTTAATGTAAATTCAATAAACACCTTCACTCTTCGCAAATTAACACAGGTTATCTTTATGTCATTTATGTATAATTAAGTTCTTTATTCATTCAGGCACCAGACAAAGATTGTTATAATTATATAAAACACACACACACACACACATTTTGAATTCTTTTTATATATATATAACGAATTCAAATTTCATCATGATTATGTGCACAAAAAAAGAACATTTCAGAAAGGAAAATATGCGAAAACCGAGGTTGGAGTTGTTTATCAAATACAAAGAAAATACAGAAGATTCATTACAACAAATTAATATATCTCAACAATGCAGAAGATAACACAGAAAGAATTAAGTGTCTGATTTCAAGGCTTTCCAACAGGAACCTTTCCACCCTAAACATTACACATTTGTTTGCAGTGTTTAAGATCAACTTTTAACTGCATGCATGGGAAAAGTGGAATTCGCAGCAAAGGCTGAATACATTTTATTCTGACAGAAGATAACATGGGGCACATTTTAACAAATTGGATTAAATCATCGTAGTGATATCAGCTACACAGCGGACACCTGTTGAGTGGGTCAGGTCTCACGACATGGCCCTCGAAGCAAATCGTAGCACTACGTCTGCCCATCAACCTGAACTTGGCACACAACCTTATCAGTTGAATGGGCCAACCCGCAGTGAGATACCCCCGAGCCGAACCCCGACTTAAACTCTGTAGATCAAAACCCGAACACAAATATCTGGAAGAGTTGGAGACCTCAAAATCCTTCAATACCAACCAATCTTCAACCCCCTGCGAATAAACATAAGTTTTGAATGATGTATATCGGTCAACCAATTTAATTAATTTATTTGACGAATGGTCCCAATTTTTATAACGAATGAGATTTTATGAGAATGAGAAAATAATAATCTCCACAACAAACAAACAATGATACGTGTCGCTAAATTTATACCTATGTTATATTTACAAAAGTTTTTAATAAATTGTTAAATAAGAATCTGACTCTAATTTAAAGAATCGTAATAATGGCGATATTCCAATTCAATACATAGTAGCAGCTTCATAATGCAAAGTTCCACACATTGGTCCAACCCATCCCACGCTTGAATGCAGTGAATCCAATCTCTATCTCTATCTCTATCTCTATCTCAATCTCTATCTCTATCTCTATCTCTGTCTCTGTCTCTATCTCTGTGTCTATCTCTATCTCTATTATATTATAAGAATGAAACTCTGTCTGTCTGTTTATCCATGTGCACGGCCAAATAGGCTGAGTACCGAGAATCTACGAATGGGGGATCTTCTTGGATTTTTCTGAAAAGAGCGTACGCGATTTTAAAATTTTCTAATCTCACCCGAACCATGAGCTGGGTGGCGAGAGGGGGGGCGGGAGCCTCTTTTAATGCGCGTTTTTTGCCCAAGCGCTCGATCCTCTATCCGCTGTCACATTAAAATTTGATCGAGAACACTTCGTATTCAGTGACAAAGTTACGGTTCAGGACCCGCAGAACACGATGGTGCCGTTAAAATTGCTAAAAGATGCGCTTTTCCCGGAAAAATTAGCGAAAGAATGCGGAAAATGACGAAAAAAATGCATTCCTCGCTCTTGTATTTTCTGCCTTAAACCCAGTAAATTTCGACAGTTTTTGCTCAAATTGGTCTTAAAATGTTTGCTGAAGTTCCAATTTAATCCCATGCGAGTTTCGAGACATGAAATTATTTTTTCCGATTTAGTGGACAAAAATGTAGACGAAAACGTTGGTCGCTCTTCGAAATTGCAACGTAGTTTACTAATCTTTGCCTTCGAACCTCTTGAAGGAAGGAACCTCTCGTGTTTGAAAGACACTTCAACCGAATAATAGACGGGGAAAAGGATAGCCCTTCTACGCAGATAAAATAATGGCCTATACCTATTAAACCTAGTAACCTTTTCGTGGTTCCACATAGTTTTATAAGATTTAATTTGTTTGAAAGTAATTTCCAACAGAAAAATATGTATGCCAGGTAGGGTGGGCAATACAGCTTCCTCACGTACACAAATTTAACATCCAGCAGTCCTGTTGGTACTGTTATGTTCTTAAAACTAAACTTTTTGTGGTTCCATATGATCTTTATTGGATAGCCGTTCTACGCACATAAATGGCCTATCTTTGTTTAACCTAGAAAACTTTTCGTGGTTCCGCATAGAAAACGGAGCAAATTATTACACAACAATTTATTATTCTTGTTTCGCACCTTTTAATACGTTTTTTTTTTTTTTTTCTTTTCGTGGCTCCACATAATCTTAATTGGATTGTCCATCTACGCAGGTAAATGGTCTATCTTTATTAAACCAAATAAACTTTTCGTGGTCCCACATAGAAAACGCAGCAAATTATTAAACATATACCCCACTCAACAGTAAAGACCATCGCATCTAGACAGCCATACTGAGCGAGCGAAGCGAGCAACATTCCCTACACACGTCGGATTTCAACGAGGTTTTCCCAACGGACTCGAGATGGACTGTTATATCCCATCTGACTTTTCTGTTAGTAGGTACTGAAGTATTCCTAAAACTATACTTTTCGAGGTCCCAGATAAGGTGCCGCGTTTGATAGTAACAGAAAAAAAGTCTGCCAAGTTGGGTGGGTAGTATAAATTCCTCAAATATTGTAACATGGGATGTAGGTATCGATGGTATCCCACTTATCCCATGGCATCTATACATCCCACACCAAGCGAGCGAAGCGAGCTACATTCCCAACACACATCGGATTTCAACGGGGTTTTTCCTACGGACTCGGGATGGACATTCCACAAAGATCGTGCGAAGGGAGCGAGACTACCCAACTCAAACGAGCGAAGCGAGCAACATCCCCTACACATGTCAAACTTACCTTTAGTGATATACCGTTTCCAATAATTCTACAAGTCCCACTCGATAGTAAAAGACTATCGCATCTCTACAGCCACACCGAGCGAGCGAAGCGAGCAACATTCCCTACATGTTTCAATTGTAATACGCCCCAGAGGGGGGGGGGGGGGGGGGGGAAGCCTTCCCAGCTGGATGTGGACGCGAGCGAAGTGAGCCGCAGTACCTAGTACTAAATAAATCAAGTTTGAGTAATTCACTTGTCGCATTATTTGAGAAAAGGGGTAAGTATAGATATAAGGTTATATATATATTATAAGGTTTATGGTAAGTACACATAGTTGAATACTCAGTGGAACTATAAAATTGAGTCTGGCGAACGACTCCTTAGATTCGTATCATTAGTGGGCGTCAGTCGGTTTGTCCCATGCTATTGTACAAGAGGAAGGTATTTTTCAATCGTTTCATCCCTCGAAATTTTAACTGAAAGTTTCTCGTTTCGTCCTCTGTTGTTCCAGTGACAAACCGGTATTCGTCATGCCTTCAATCAAACGGGTGTCATCAAAGCTAGGCACTCCAATCATTGTCGAAAATAATAGATTCCGACTACCTCAACTTTGCAGACTGTAACAGTCTAACCAACTGTTACCAGGAACCGTTCAAGTGAACGAGAGCAGCGTCATTTGACGACAAAGGAAACACAAGACCCCCGGACTACAGATTGTTTTTTCACACCTACTACAACTCGCAGTTTTACCACGATCATCCCTGCATAGGTGGAAATACGCATGGAAATGCAAGTGGAAACGCGCATCAAAAGCGTTTACCCAGATCCGATTACGGCTCAACACTTCAAATTCGTGAGGGGCAGGAAAAACGATCTGTTGTGGACTGCGTTTGACTGAGAGAGTTAAATTAAAACTAAATTGGTTGAACAATTGGACGACAGACGACACCTGTCAAGTGTTTGTTGCATTGATTGATTTTTTACGCTCCTCTCCTCTGTATTTTTTGATTTGCTCATCTTTAAAGTACAGGTACTAAATTGGTATGAGGAATCGTTCTGTCATTCACTTACATCCTCAAGTGTACATGAGGAATGGACAAACCAACGCAAGAACGAACCGATGTATCGTTTCGTATCCCGGCGGGTCGAATCGATAAATACTTATCATTTGTATCTGCTGCGCATGCGCGAACGTGAGCTCCTTGTAACAGGAATGTCTTTTACAGTTTTCAGCTCATTTTGACCAAATTCCAAGGGATTGAATAGTTTATCATTGGAATTATTTAATACATTTCTATCATGTAGGTAACAAACACGAGGAAACTAAGTGCTAACAAAAAATGTCAGACGATTTTAAAATGTTCCAAATAACTTTTTTTTTTGTACCTAAGAAGAATCCTGAAGGTCATCACTGTTTTGCAGGTGGATAATCTACGCGTATATACATAAAAATGACTGCCAAATCTGATTGAGGACACACTACTTAAAAACCAGTGGAGTGTTTGGTAACAAATTGTGTGAGAATGTTAGGGATGCATTGTTGGAGGTTTTTAAGAAGTTTGTACAAAATCGGTATAGCTGGTCATGAGACATGCAGTTTGTGCAAGTGCGGTGTGTTTGGCCGGTACCGAGAAGGGATCGGGGCTACATAAAGTAAGTTTTGTTCGGCTGAGAGCCACTGAGTCCCTTTCGGTCGAATAAATCGTATTTCCCCCGTGAATTTCGATTTTGAAAGGTATTTTCATAGCATGGTCATTGAGTTTACCGGACCAAATCAGTTTAATTTTATTTAAAAGCCACGTTGAAGTGGCCGGACAATTATACATCGCCTGTTCAAGGGTATGTATGATTACCACGAAATTTATTTATTCATGCACGAGACGGAAAAACAAGAAATACAGTTCAAGTACTTCAATGAATTGATACAAATTAATTAATTAATTAATAAAAACAAAAATTCCATATAACAGATTGATTTGACTTTTCATTACAATTCTATTTTTGTTGAGAGCAGCGAAGCACACCGGATCAGTCAATCATGGGTGAATATACGGAATGCATAATGTTTTATGTAGTTTAAATGATTCACGGTTACTTGACTTGAAAAAAAAAAAAAAAAAAAAAAAAAAAAAAAAAAAAAAAAACGTTCACAGTCGTTGAGAATGGGTTTTAAATAAGTTGTCAGACATATTCATTTTTCAACCACAAACTACGTCATACTATTTAGAATTCTGTAAATTATTCACGAAATCGGATTTAGTTTGTTGTAGGTGCTTATATTACTTAAGTAATTTATAAAATCAATGGATTATAGAGCTGTATTTTTATGTTTATGTACTGAATGTAAAACTTAAGCGCGTTGAGTTCTAGTTGTGAGCACTAATTCACTTGTTGAGAGGATATAATTTATTCTCGATAAGGCAGAGTGAAGAATTGAGATGGATAGGCAATCGCGTAGGTGTAAAGGAGAATTCCGAATCGAGGCTGTAGTTTAAACCGGATGCCTGAAAAATACTGAGTTTGAATTTGAAAAAGACCCCCGATATTTCACGAGGAAGCCGCGAGAGAGCAGGATGCGCGGACGAGGCGACGGGAACAGCCCGGGGTTTACAGTTTCCTCTCTCTCCCCCGCTATCTCCACCGCCGGCTGGATTTATTAGCTCGCCCATTTGTGGGAGCGAGCAGCGATTCGGAACGGGGAAAACGGGCTGCCTATCCGATGAGCCCGACAAGAGAGATGGGTCGGCTGGAGCGAAATGGCTGCGCGGGATTTAACCCGATGTGCGGAGTCTGGAAGGAAAAATTATCGAGTTCGAAATTAATGGACTGCTAGGAGCCATCACGATTCTCCATACGTCTGCAAAGTCATTGGCAAGTCTAGCAACCTCGCCTAAATATAGAAGTTTGGAGTTATAGGCCGGATAAAGCATCACTACTGCTATCTTGCGTACAGTATCCGATTCGCCCAATCTAGGCATTAAGTCTGAATTGTATGAAGACCAAAAGCATGGTTTTCTAATTTCAGGGACAGTAGGTCTATGATTGAAAAGGATTCTTAATCTGTACAAGTTCAGATGTCGTAACTTGCAATCGTTCCAAACGTCTTCGATCAATCGAGAATCAGTCTTTACAGTAGATCAGCTGTACACTAAATTCGTCTTTTCCTTATTCCATAAACTTCTAGATTATTTTCGATCAAGAAAAAGTTGGCACCCATACCATGTTCGTTATTCCATCTGAGCAGTCATACCAAGCGTTCAATCTCGACTGATCAGCACATATCGCCATGTTTAACACAGTCTTCCAATATTGCTTCAAAAAACTACCTCCTAGCTTGGATCTTCTTCTAACTATTCAAAACCGCCTACAGAAAACTGATTTTCACATGGCTGATTGATCAAGGGCACCTTGTTGGCCAGTTATTACAAAGCAGTCCATATAAATATTAAAACCAAATAAAATAATTAGATATATCGCTCATGGAACAGGAATGGTTGAACACAAAATGTTCCGGGTTATTTTCATTGAACTGATTAATTTATATCTTCATCATAAGAAAAACTATCATTGATCTTGAGAATTTTCGGGGTTTCTTTTTTCAATATTTCAACCCTCCGATTCTGCATTTTGATGTTAATTTGAAAGTGTGCCAAAGATTCAACCAGATTTTCTGACGCATGTATCATAAAATTTGGACCAGTAGTTTTTTAAACGCTGTTTTTTATATTCTACTTATCACCTTTTAACATTTTTATTTATTTTATCATTATTTTTCATTTCATAGGTCGTAAGATCTATAAGCTCTAATAGGTAAACCATAAATGTATGACAAAACAGCTATTTTTCATCACTCACTGCGAAAAACAGGGTAGAAAATTGGCAAACGTGAGTCTATTCAGTTTTACTTTTGAACATGGGAGCCAGAAATCGTATTTGAGTACCTGTACCTTGTTAGCTTTTAGTCGCTGTTTGTACAAAACCCATGTCGTCCCGAAATACCGACAACACTCATTTAAGTATAGTTGCTGGAAACCAGTTTGTAACGTCGCATAAAATATTCTATAGTCTCGCTTTCCCTGGTATCATTGAGCTCTCAACTTGTACAAAGAGTGGGTACCTACCCTGATTTAATTCCGAGGAAAGGCTAGCAAAATCAATTCCGACCTTTGGCATTTGGATCGGTAAATGCTCCTTCAAGACAAGAAAGGAATTTTTGAGTGGCGGGCGAACAACTGAAAGCGACCTTCGCTACGCTAAACAATTACAAGTGGGTCCCGTAACCCCAGGATACTCGTACGTTCACCTATCACCTTTTGTTCTCCTACACAGTCTGATCAGAGCTCCCTCACTCGAAAAAAAAAAAAAAAATTGACACAACAACGAGGTTTATTAACAGCTTTTACCTGAAAGATTGTACGAATGAGTTTGTTTCCAAGTGGGTTTGCTTTAAGCCCAACTGTAAGTCAGCTTGAAATGAATGAGAAACACGGCGAGGGTTCACGTTACTTTCTCGACATTTACCCAACGTGCATGGACGCTGTACTTGAGTGCTTTCCTGGGAGAAACCACGAAAATTGCAACTTTTAACAATGTTTTAACCTTTAAGGGGGTTGGGAAGGTTTACTATCCGAGTCACCATGAAGTTGCACCCTTCTAAACAAACATTATTTAACTAATTGAAATACGAGTAAATTTACTTTGTTATATTTCATTGGATTATTTAGAAAACTGAATATCCTAAAAATTGCATCATTTACTGATTGAAGCATTTTTGGGGCCCCAATCGTCAAAAATCTTCAAATGAATTCACCTTATTTTATCGGGGGGAAAAATCACGTTTACCTTCATGTTTGCCTCATTATCTGACTTAACATTTTATTTTAAAGTTCTCTGGCTGTTTCTAGTTGTTCCCAATAACATCTAAAACAAACAGACGGGGGGAATACTCCTAATTGTCAAAATTTTAATATTGGTGTTGATAAGAAGAGATAGCGTGAAACTATCCATAAGAAACAAAGTTTACCGATTCGATACATTAATACCAAACAAAATAAAACCAAACCCTCTCGACTATCAGAAGGAAAACTTGTTGCCAACAAAATTTAAAAATTAGTATTCAATTCCGACCAGTAGATCTTGAGAAAATGGATTGACAAAACTGATTTTTCAGGAAATGCGCTTGAAGTTCTCCTTCCAGTGCGCTTATTGAGGAACTCTTCCTTCGCTCACGACTTTGCCTCACAAATTTGCTTCCTCCGTCATACAAATCATTGACTTTACTCTCAAAAGAGAAGAAGAACAAGAAGATTATGTTTATAGAAAACCTTCTTGAAAATAAACTTTCCGTGTTTTCGGCGGAAAAAAGTAAAGTATCCATTCATCAGCAGGAAGATCTCAACAGTGCAACACGAGAGGAAATTAACTTTGAAAATTCAATTCTTCTTTAATACTTGTAGTAGGTACATGCCGTTGGTACTAATATGTTTACAAATACCTAGCTTAACTTTAAAAAAATTTAAACCCTTTAATCCAATTTTTTTTTTAAATTTCAGACCCGTGAATTTTTGTCACATTTGTAACCTGATGCCACTTGGGTGACACGTGGGCCTGTTAGGCCCAGTGAGACGTCGCAAAATGACTACCAAGGGACACGTGAGCCTCTTGTCTAGCTCTACGTGGCTGAGTGCTGTCCAATTTAGAACAAACGGGCTTTGAATTCTATTACATTATTTTCCACCTGAAAAATGTGTCTCAAATCAACTAATCAAAAACATTGTGATGCAATGATATTTAGTAAAACAGTATCTCTTACCAAATTAAATGTTGGCACCAACTAATGTGATTTCGTCATTACTTACCTGTAACAAGAAATACATGTAAATAAGCTACAAGCTCTACTGTTATTGAGTAAAGGACACATATCATATTAAGAATTGAAAGAGACAAAATGTTGAAATGTGTCATCAGAGGAAACCACATAAATCAAAATCATAGTCAATTTTTACGGAGATGTTGAATGAATGGTATTGTGACAAGCTGATTATAACGGACTAATGCGTGCATGTGGATCAAAAAGTCCTGTTCCCCAGCTTTTTCAGTCTTTCTTCTTTCAAAAACCACTGCAGAAAAGTACTTAGTTAATATTTATAAGTATTTAATTAGTAGTAGTTTAGTATTTATAAGTCCTTAATTAGTATTTATAATATTCGAAATAATCAGGGATTCTTTAATGAAGCCATCCAAATCCCAATGTTGATTTTCAAGAAAAGTAAGATGATGACGAAGGGGATAGAAGTGCCGGTACGTATGAGTAGTAAGTGGGCACGTTGAGAACAACTGAGAGAAAACTAACAGTAAAATATTTAAAGTGAAAACTAACAGTAAAATATTTAAAGTGAAAACTAACAGTAAAATATTTAAAGTGAAAACTAACAGTAAAATATTTAAAGTGAAAACTAACAGTAAAATATTTAAAGTGAAAACTAACAGTAAAAACTTTTTAACACAAAACATCAGAACCAGTGACTTTTTCTTTTTGGGGCGGTAAGTTAAAAGAATATTTTTTTCCCATTAGAAACTTTAGTGAAACTCTAAAAAATTACAGTAGGTTTTAATTTTTAATGACATGTATCACTAAAAATTGTATATATTAATTATACCATCAGCTCATTCTGTAAACTCTATACAATGCATTTTATTACCATTTTTAAGTGTCACTTTACCTTTATAGATCAATTTATATTTGTCTTTCACGAGTGTTTCTAAATCCCCCTCTTGGTTAAATCTATTTTTTAAAAAATGAATTGGTAACAATATGTTGGTAAAGCCACCCTCCAAGTCTACCGCTATAGTTTCGCCAAATTTAGCTTTCACCTTTTCCGCTTTAAGGATCACATAAGGTTTGTTACGTTTTAAATCATTAAACGTACTAAATTCGCTCCTACCATTGATTCTTTCCAAAAATTTATCGGCCATCTTTTATTATAAAACCCCATTCCTTTAACTCATCGTTTCAATTTTAAAACTTTTCAACACAAAACATCAGAATCAGTGACTTTTTCATTTAACGACTTGAATCCCTGTTAATGTTCTCAACGTGCCCACTTACTACCGATTTTTATATAAAGAGTTTCTTAAATGTTTACGTTTAATATCCCCAAGGTAAAGTATCGATAATATCGGTTTCTTTGTTTTCCATTATATTTCGTTTATCATACAGAAATTTAAACTCTTTTTCCACTTCTTTGTTTACTAATGTTTTATCTTTTACATTTCGCGTAATCATGTTATATTTAAGCTTAACGTTGTTTATTTCTTTCGTTAAAACTTTATTCATAGCTTCTCTATTTAATGATTTACCGTTTTGATAATTCAAAGTAAATCCTTTAACTTTCATAGTTTCTTTTCCTTGATTGGTTATATAAGCGTAACTCTTGGGGCCCGTACTAATCCATTCTACAATGTGATTATTTTTTCCCAATTCATCAGTCCACTCACCCAACATACAACCTGTTTTTACAGAATTTTTCCCATCATCAATATAAACAATACTATCTGTATCATAATAAACAACATTATCTCCCAATTTATCAAGCATATCATATAGTCTCAATCTTGCATTGGAAGTGGTAAAAGCAGCTACAAAAACGTTAGTTGAAAAACTATCTTCGATGTATTGATTCAAAAATTTATAAGATATTTGCACGATATTGTCATTCAGAAATTGGCATGAACCAATTTCTAGTCTGTCATCTAAAAGTATATCGTACCATCTTGTTATATCAACAACATATTCAGATTGTGACATGTTCAATCTTTGCCCAAACTTTCCCCACAAAGAATTCAAACAAATCTTTGCTACTGCTCTTCGTCCAGGATTTGGTTTAATACTTTCTTTTTCTAAATCTATATCGAGACTTCCTTTAACGCTTTTTATATATTCTTCAATAGTTTCAAAGTCGCTTTCCCACGGGCTAGTCTCTAGTTTTATTTTCATAAATGTTTTTACATATTCTTTGAACAATTCATTACTTTTTTCTTTGAAATGCCATACTTCGTAAATTTCTTGAATCTTATAACCTTTTTCAATAGCTTTATTTACTTCATCTGTAGTCCAAGTATCAACCAGAGCTCTTTCATTTTCATCGTGTGAACAAGTATTACATTTATCTACAAAACATTTTTCGCATAAAATAAATAAAAGTTTATCTCTTTTGATCGGTAGAACTGGGTGATATAATTTTTTAGGAGGTAATATTTTACATTTGATTAATCCGTACCAATTTTCATCATATTTCTCAGGTTTATGAATTTTTGTTGGATGACCTAAGGGATAATAATCGAAATATTGAACTGTTGGATACAAACTACAAACATCGATATATCTTAATTTTTTATTTACGACTTTCAATTTACTAGCATTGGTTCTGCCACCAAAAAATGCGTCTCTAGGATTTAATGGTTCCACTATTACGTTTCCACTACTTTTTACTGCTGCTTTACCCTCTTTCGATTTAATCCAGTTACATTCCCACATTTCTACTAATTGGTATCCAGCGTCAATGATTTGTTTACTCCTTTCCTTCGTTTTTTCATACAAGTCTCCCATAGATAGATGATTTACATTATTGGGAGTATTTTCATGAAAACATGTAGGACAGCCGTGCCAAAAACACCCGTGATACTGATAAACCGTGTTAGTAATTTGATCAAAACCATCAACTTTGGCACCACAAACAGTTACTTCCCCTCCATTCAATGCGTGCTGTACATTTTTAAAAGTATTCAGCCAAGTGATAGATCCTTTGCTAAACATTTCCTTTCTGTCCTCTTTGATACTTGCTATCGTATTTTCCTGTAAATATAAGGACCGAAAAATGGCCATGCAAACACTCGCTATAGTTAAATATTGGAAAGGATCGATATTAGCTATGTCTAAAAATTGCTTCCTAAATTCAATACAACCCCTTCGCAAAATATCGACATCTGATTCACAATATTCTAATATTTCTTTCTGAAAGTCGAATATATAATTTTCCTTTACTTTTTCAGCGTGCCATTTCAAAAATGCTTTTCTTACTTCGGGTTTCATTGAATCAGCCCCATAAAATTTAGTATCAGGAATTGGACCAACGTAATTTTGATTATCTCGAGTATTGAAATAATGGGGGAAATATCCTTTTTTTAGTTCTGTTAATCCGAACGTTTTTGGAAAAGCAGATAACGGAGATGCAACGAAGTTAGAACTATCGATTATTCTTATTATTCCTTTAATTTCTAATAACATTAGTTTAGTTCCATTATAAATAGTGTAAGGTTTCAGAGTATTTTCGACGCAGTATTTAAGAATGAATTGAGAATCATATCCTTTTGCATAATGTGCTATGGCAGTGTACCCTTTGTGTTTACTTGAAATCAACCACTCGCAAAATTCCTCATTAGTTTTGAATACGAATTTAGTACCATCGTGGTAGTGAGCTATAACAAGATTTGCTTCATGGGTTCCTGTTTCCTGCATTGCTTCGTAATCAAATGTTATGTATTTTTCGGTGTAAGTACATTTTTCTGCTGTGATATCAGAACGATTATTACAAGTACAAGGTACTGTACAATACCCACCGTTTGATCGCCTTGCTAACATAAAACATTCATGACCACCTATATCGTCGAATATTTCTTGACAGTTTCGACATTTTCCAGAACCACATCTATGTTCGTCGGTTCTTTTGCAAATTTTCCCGCAGTTTACACATTTATAGATTATTTTACAAACTTCTTTATGATTTTAAAGCAATTATCATTATAACAATAACGGTTACAATCGTTACAGAATATTTTATTTTTATCTTTTTCATCGTGTTGTATTTGTTTACAGAGTGTACAGACATCTTTATTTCTAGTCTTTTTGCATTCATGTTTCTCTTTATTATTATAGGGAGTATCACAATTTTTACAGTAATATGAGGAGGCGTAAAAGGCTGCTACACTATTAATAACATCAAAATGATTCCCATCTTTATAAAGATAAATTATAGTATCTTTCTTTTCTCCTTCGTAAATAACGGTATTGAAATTTTCGGCGCAGATAACTTTAACTTGAATGTCTAATAATTCTTCAACAACTTTGATATCTTGCAATGTGAAACCTTCCTCGGTGTATGAACCCATTTTTTCGCAAAGTTCTTTAGCTAAATCTAGTTGAATTGGGCGGCCCATTCTGATTTGTTTTACATCAATTTCTGAGAGTTTCCGATTGAAAATATCCTTAGTATGATAAGTTAACGCGGTAATTATGGCTCTTGGACAGCATAAGTTATCGACATTTTTAATTTGAGTGATACATTGTTTTGTGTGTTTACTCTCAGCCAAATTTAATATTTTGACACCTCTTGCTCCTCTCGGTAAATTGATGATTTTAATGTGGAACGTGGTATTGGTAATTTCAACGTTTTCGTTTGAACTAATAATGTTGCTTACGTGTTGGGTAAATTCTTTAGCTTGTATACTAGAAAAAACGTTTGATTTACTACTTAAATCTTTCGATATATCATGGTGAAAATGAGGGTTTTGGGCAACGATCATAATTTTATCCCCGGTTTGGAAATTAGATTTTTCTTTAGCCAAATTTAACATAGCAAATACAGCTTTTTCGACTTGTATGATATTAGATAATTTTATACAATAATCGATTTCTGTAGTTTTAAATTTTTTAATGTATCGAGATTTAGTTTCTATAATAGTAAAAGGAGATTTTCGTTTTTCTTTGTTTTCATTAACCAAGTCATCGTCGAAATTGAACATTTTTCCTGTTTTTACTTTAAATGCATGCCCTTGCGGGTGCATTAGATGTTCGATGATTTTGATTTTTTTATTCGGTTTTTTAATTTTAATATGTTTTTCTTTAGCTATTTCGCGTAGTTCTTTAACAGTTAGTTTTTCTAGATCACTTTTCTTAAAGTATACATTTTTAATATCATTTAAAGCTGTAATAAGATTATTTTTCTTCATTTTATAACCACCTTTTAAATTGTAATCTTTCGCTTCATTTCTCAAATCTTTAACTCTGAATCCTTTCTCAACGACTCTTTGTTGAGGTTTAAGAGTTTGGTTAGGGTCATTTTTTAGATGGAATGGGGCTTTTAAATGACGAGCCCAGTTTTTATATGTGATTTTTCGATCACATTTTTCACAGATTTTATCTGCATATCGTTTTTTGATAGTATCTTGCATTTTTATTATAGTAGGGGTTCTTTTAACTAACCCTTCATTTTTTTTCGTATCGTTCATTTTTATTAGAAAAGAGATTCTTTTAACTAATCCCTCAATTTTTATATTATCCACCCGCTTTTTCTTGTATGGATACTATATATTGTTGTTTTAATGGAAATTTTCCATTAAAACGTTTTTATTAATATTTAAAGGTGAGGGCGATTCGCCGCCACCTTTAATAGATTGGGTTTTAAACAAACTTGATGTTATACATGTCTCTCCCATTTATTGATTTGGTGATTCCATGGTACACTAAGCAAACACCGTACTCAACTAGAGCTTGGAGTTCATTTTTATCAAATTTTTGAATACATCTTTCTGGTATGAACACTCTAAATTCTCCTAGATTGGCTATAACAGCCTCCCACGAGTATTTCGTTGACACAAATTCAAAGTTTATAATTTTGTAAGGTTTTCCGATTTCTAGTTCAGAAAGCTTGTTTGTGTTGTTTTCAAAATTAATTTTTTTCAATAGCTGCTCCCTATTCATTTCTATTTATTATAGAATATATTCTTTTAACTAGCCTTCCATCTTTAAATAGGAGACCCGGTGAATCACCGGGTCTCCTATTAAGGCAAATACGAGTCAATTTGATTTTTAACAGTAAATACCTCGTACCCGTCGAATCGACGGGGGGTCCTATGTAAAGTCGAATACAAGTCGAGAACATTTAAAGAAGAGTTTTGAAAACTCTTAAAGAGGGGTCGCGATTCGCGACCCCTCTTTAACGTTAAAGTCGAATACAAGTCGAGAACATTTAAAGAAGAGTTTTAAAAACTCTTAAAGAGGGGTCGCGATTCGCGACCCCTATTTAACGTTAAAGTCGAATACAAGTCGAGAACATTTAAAAAAGAGTTTTGAAAACTCTTAAAGAGGGGGAGCAAATCGCTCCCCCTCTTTAACGTTAAAGTCGAATACAAGTCGAGAACATTTAAAGAAGAGTTTTGAAAACTCTTAAAGAGGGGGAGCAAATCGCTCCCCCTCTTTAACGTTAAAGTCGAATACAAGTCAATTGACTAAAAAAGCCGACGCTCACATGTGAGCCGCGGCTTTTTCATTTCATACGAAAAAGCCGCGGTCGGAAACCCGACTGCGGCTTTTTCATTTCATACGAAATTTTGCGGCTGGAATTCAAGCCGCAAATTTTGATCTCGGTTAACAATTGTTTGGTTCTTTCGAGCCTGAACCAATAAGTTTTTTCTAGAATTTTGTTTTTTGTAGTTCTTGAGCATAGAAAGATCCTTCAATCTCTTCGTCGTTTAAATCTTTTATTTTGTAAGTAATTGGATTTGTTGGTAGAATTCCAGAAACCACAAAAATTTCTCTAGTCCATTTAGCATCATATTTATTCCCAAATGTTTTCTTAAATCTTGTTATTCGAACTCGATCTCCAAGAGAAAACTTTACTTTTTGTGAGGCTTTTTGGTTCCTAAACAATCTAACTAACACTTCATCTTCGTTATTTTTATTAACTTGTACAGGTATCATACCAATCGATCTATGGAAATCTTTAAAATTGTATTCATGAATCAAATCCTCTAGAATATCGATCCATTTCTTATTATTTCGTACTTCAAAATGGATTTTCATTTTTTCGTTTAAAGTTCTATTAAATCTTTCTATGATTGCCGATTTTTCTTCATTCTGTGTATGATACATTTTTATTTGGTGACTTTTCAGAAATTCTTTAAACATTTTATTTTCAAACTCTAAACCTTTGTCAGTGTGCAGTAAATTAGGAGCTTTATGATTTTGTGATTTGGCCTTTTCTATGATTTTCTCAAAAGCTTTTGTTACGTTTTTTTCCATCCTTTTTCTTCAAGGGTAAGGTCCATGCAAATTTTGAAAATGTATCGATAACATTAAGCATATAACCGTATCCATCATTCTCTTTTTCATAATTTTTCATGATTATCAAATCAGCAGCCCACAAATCATCAATACCTTTAGTAAATATTGTCCTTTTTTGAAATTTATTTCTTATTGACTTGTGTAATTCTTTAGCGAGAGATAATTTTTCATCAACATTCAGATCTTCTACTACAGTTGGTTCTTCAGAATTTTCTCTCTCGGGGGAAGTGATAAACTTACTCTTATGAGTTCTGCATTTAACACATTTTGCAGCCACTCTCCATCTCCCGTTTACCGTTTGTATTTTTTCTGCATCAATATTATTGGTTCTCTTCTTACACTTGTGACAGTAAATAGGATCAGTTAAATCATTATCCATTTTTATTATAGGAAAACAGGTTTTTTTAATGTGTCCGGTACCTTGCCTTCTATAGCCCAATCAAAAATGGCACGAATTGGTGCTTTTTCTCCGTTAGGATCTTGAATGAATTTGCTCTTATGAGTTCTGCATTTAACACATTTAGCTGAAATTCTCCACCTTCCGTTCACAGTTTGTACAATTTTCACGTTTATATTTTTCGTTTTTTTCTTACACTTACAGCAATAAATTTCGTTGTACATTATTTATTTTATTATAGGAAAAAAGGTTTTTTATGAGATATTTCTCATAAAAAAGAAACTCCTCACTCTTCAATCAAATGCAAATAAACTGTAACATTTTCAAATTGCAGCTCATCTCCATTTTCATTTCTACATAATAGTTCAATTTCTTTAATTTCACTAATTCCTTTTCGTAGAGAACTGTAGAGAATTTTCTTATTCGTTTCCATATAAGTAGTATTTGGGAGAATCGTTTTCTCTATCAAAGATACATGGAGTAATTCATGTACACTATGGCGATGTGAATGTTCATCATGATTAGCGAAGCTATAATCGGTAATATTGCAATGCCATTCAATTAATGAAATAGGTTTGATTAATTTTGGATTGTCTTCTGAATAATATTCCTTATTAGCATCAAAATAATCCCCAGGTGTTTTACACTGTTTAAAATCGAACAGTTCGCAGAAATTTCCATACTTTATAAACCCGATAACAACAGGAGATTTAAGATAAAATCTATTACAATTTGGACCGTAGTCTACTTTAAAAACCAAACTTTCAGGTTTTGTTTTTTTTAATGTGTCAATTTGTGATTTATAAAGTGTTTTATTCTCCTCAAATTTCTTCATGAGTTCAGTTATATAATTTTTTATTTTTAAATATAATTCTCTTTTAAACGTCTCAACAGTAAATGTGCCATCTAACACATGCTCGGTATGATACCATCCATCTATAATAAACATTTTTAATGATATCAATACATTTTTTACTTGAAATGAAAGAGAAGGTGAAGTAAATAATAACTTTACTAATCCGAGTTTATAATTTTTATTGGGATTTAGAACAATTTCTGGATCAAAATTTATTTTTAGATCTTTGTGTTTATCAGAAATCTTTATTAGAGTCATGCTTTTATTATAGGTAAAAAGTTTTTCGTATAATAAATATGAGTAAATACGAGATTGATCCAATTTTGCATGATAAAAAAGAGGCTGGAAAAGGAATTTTACCATTACCTTTAAGATCATTAATAGTAGGAACTTCTGGTTGTGGGAAAACAACACTTCTCTATAATCTCATCACAAAGCCATGGGGAATCCCCTTTAATCATCTATATATTTTTTCAAAATCTCTGGATCAGAATGCATATGAGATTTTGAGAAGCAATTATGAAAAAATTTCTGCAAAAGATGGTGTGGAAATAGCGCAGTTTTTCAGTAATTGTGACGAACTTATAACCCTGGACGCATGTGAAGAAAAAAGTCTTATTATTTTTGATGATTGTGTAAACATTCAACATCAGAGAGAAATCAAAGATTATTTTGTGAGATGACGTCATAAGAAAATTTCGTGCGTTTACTTGACACAATCATGGTCAAAAGTTGATAAACAACTCATTAGAAACAACATTAATTTTTTATGTGTATTTAGACAAGGACCAAGATACATGCGAGATATTTATGATGAATATGTGGGAACTGATTTAACTTATGATCAATTCAAAGAATTATGCTATTCTTGTTGGGATGAGGACTTTGGTTTTCTAACGATTGACATAACAAAGAAACGCAATGACGGACGTTACCGAAAGAAATTTGGTGAAATATTTTAGATTTTAAGTTTTGTTTTTATAGAGAATCCCTATAAAAACGCATTGGGAAACGCTTCAAAAATCGCATTGGGAAACGCTTAAAAACGCAAAAATAGCGTTCCTAAAGCGTTTAAGCGTTTGAGCGTTTAAGCGTTTAAGCGTTTAAGCGTTTAAGCGTTTAAGCGTTTAAGCGTTTTAACGTTTGACCGATTTTTAAAACAACTTTTTTCCTATAATAAAAACATGACTAAAATTACTTTAGAACAAGCGCTTAGACAGAAATACAAAGAAGCGCAACTTGAAATTATGAAGGAAAAAGAAGCCAAACTTAGAGAAATAAAAAAGATTGATAAACCTCCCGAAAAAGATGAACAAATATTTTTCACAAAACCAAACCGTAAACCCATGAGCGTAGCTGAAGCTGATAAATCGATTAAACTTAGAAAATATTTACAAAAATTAGCGAGACAAGAAAGGATTAACCAAGCATCTGATAAGGAGACAAAAGAAAAGGCTTATGAACCTATAACTTCACGATTAGATAAGGTAGAAAAAGCAGTGAAACAAACTGATGAAGATCTTGGTAAAAAATTAGAACTCCTTCCTGCAATAAAAACATTTAACCCCTTGGCTATCAGTTCCCCTAAAAAAGTTTCTTTTCAAGATGTTGATGGCGAGGTTCAAGGTATTGATAATGATACTGAAGATACATTAAATCAAAGCTTTTCAAGTGACAATGCAGATAGGGATGATGAAATGGAATTAATATTACAAAAAAGTTTTAAATTACCAAACTCTTCTGTAGGCCCTTTAGGTATTGGACCAATTGCAGAATTATATATTCTTCATCCTGATAGGCAATTTGGAATATATCCTTTAAAAAATCATATATTTATTGGAAATAAACAGATACGGGTAAATGGCAATGATATTGAAATAGAAAAAATGAAATATTCCGGTACTGAAGGCTTATGGAAGCTCTTAACAAAACCCATAGCTTCTGATATTCCATCCAAAGATGAATACACTAATGAAGACTTTAAAGCTTATGCAAGAATCCTCATTCAAACAAATAGCATGTTTCAAAATAATAATCCCGAATCTAAACAACCAAAATCGAGTGTTAGTAAAAAATGGAAAGAAATCATAAAACCAATCTGGGAGTATAGTAAAAAGAAAAAGATCGGTACCGGGTTGATTAAATATAATGAAAATCCCGTAGAATTTAAATATATAGATAATTTGAATCAACTTCAACAAAGACTATACTATTTGTATGCGCAAGAGCAGGCAGGAAATAATAATTTTCACAATGAAAAATTGGGAATTATAAATTTCATTAAAGATCAACTGGAGAAATATATTGATAATCCCAAGGGAACTGAATACTTGATTAAAATTATTAATAATTTACCCAAAAATATGATAAAAAACGGTTCTGGTATTTTCAATACTTTGTTGAACAAACTAGACGGTTTCGTACCTGAAATGCATCTCCCAGGTGGTTATCAATATTGTGGACCATTTACTAAATTGGATAAGAGATTAAATAGAGGTGATGAAGGTATAAATAGCCTTGATAAAGCTTGTAAACAACACGACATTTTTTATAGGGATCATGAAAAAACAAGTGATAGGCATCTTGCTGATAAACAACTAGAAACAGAAGCTTATAAAATTATGAAAAGTTCAACAAATATCGGTGAAAAATTGGGAGCTGCTACTGTGGTAGGTGGTATGAAAATCAAAAGACACTTTGGGATGGGTGTATACTAATTAGTTATTATGATTGTTTTTATAGAATTTCGTTCTATAAAAAACTTTTTTCCTATAATAAAATGATTACACATCAAATAAATTTGTCAGAAATACAAATGAAAAAAATAAGATCTGCTTATAAAAAACGTGTTCCAGTAAAAGTACGACTGACTTTTGCAGATATTAGTGGAAAAGGAAATCATAGAATCCTGTTAAATGAAACTCAGAAAAAAAAGATAGATAAATGTATCAAAAACAAAAAAGGGTTGGAATTGGAAATGAATTATGATCAGTTGCAAATAAATCATTCAGGGGGATTTTTACCCTTACTTTTTGCAGGAATTGGCGCTCTTGGGGCATTATTGGGTGGTGGAGCTGCAGTAGCTTCTAGCGTTATTGATTCTAAGCATAAATCTGCTGAAGAAGCAGAAATCAAACGCCATAACTTGGAAATGGAGAGATTAGCACAAAACGCAAAAAGTTTAAGTATCGGTTCTGGATTGAAGAAGAAAAAAACTATTTCAAAACCTAAAAAGAAACCTACCAAATCAAAACCTAAAAAGAAACCTACCAAATCAAAAAACTAAATAGCTTCCAACCTCTTACCAATTTTGATATTGAAAGATTATCGAAAGAAATGAAAATAAAAAATTTCAAAGGAGTTTTCATGAAGGATGATTTACCAGAGAAAGTGAACCACACGGAATGTGGAATTATAAATCTAGAAAATTCTGATGAGGCTGGAAGCCACTGGACTGCATTTTATAAAAATAACAATTTAAAATATTATTTTGATTCGTATGGTAATGCACCACCACCAAGAGAACTTGTTCAATATTTAGGTTCAGAAAATTTATTTTATAATGAGGAACAAATCCAAAACCAATATGATCCTCCTATCTGTGGACATTTATGTTTATTAATTTTGAAAAAGCTATCAGAAGGACACGATTTTGAAAATAGCGTGAGAACATTGAAGAAAAATCTTAATTTCTTTTATTAAATTTTATAGTCTTGATATTTTTATAGAATTTCGATTCTATAAAAAAACTTTTTTCCTATAATAAAATGATGTACACAAATAATGAAACACCTTCAGCCCCTGAAGAATTTAATCCAATAACTCATCCTAGATTATATCCAAAAATAATTTTTCCCGAGTTTAATGAGAACAATTATAGAATCAATCGAATTATCAATCAATTTAAATTTTTAGAAGATGAAGAGAAAATGAGAAATGGTTTGAGTAAAAAATATGGAAAACTATCCAGTACTCTTTACGGTACTGAATTTTTATTTGCCCTCTCAGAACTCGGACTGACTGGTGCTTCTATAACATTACCAATAATAATTCCATTCAGTGTTCCAATTTCTGTAGGCTTGACAACCTTATCAGTAATATTAAGGACTTCAAGCGGATTTTTCAATAAAAAAATTACTAAACACTCTGAAATTGCGCTTTTGGCAAAAGCTAAATTAAATTCGATTGAAGAAAAGTTCATAAAAGCAATTAAAGACGGTAAAATATCTGATGAAGAGTTCAATGATATTGAACAAGAAATAAAAAATTATATAAATATGAAAAATAATATTCTAAATCAATATAATAAAAATAAGAAAGAAATTAAAAGTGCGGACCCTTTCAAACTATCACTTTTGAAACATGGGGAAGTTTTCAGAACTGGATTTTAAGTCAGTTTTTATAGGGATTCCCCTTTAATTATTCCGCTATCTCGATATTTTTATAGAATTTCGATTCTATAAAAAAACTTTTTTCCTATAATGAATAAGTATGAATGAAATTAAAGCAATTTACTCGAAATACGATTCTGAAATCACAAGTATTGAGTATCAAAACTATAATCCTGAAAATAATTTGGAATTTAACTCTGAGAACAAAAGAACCGTTTTCAAGTTGCTTCTAAACGATGAGTTTATTAGCAGCAATATTAAATATTACATTGATGGAAAATACATTCCTAAAGATACCACAAAAGCATATATGGAACAAATGATAGTGTAAGGATGATAAACAATTTTGTAGCACATCTTTTTTCCAAAATTGAACTAAGAAAACACAATACGCTTATTGATGAAATTGATCATCCAGGTATTGCTAGTACAGTGATGGGTATAGCTTCTTTCCCAGGCCCAGCAAACTATAATGGTAAAGTAATGAATTCAGGTTTTAATACGAAAGCTATAGGAGGTGGAAATTTCAGTGCAAGTGGTAAATTGGGTGATTTAGGCCTTGGGTTCTTCAGTGATTTAACAGTTCCAATTTACAGGGGAGGTTTTGAAATTACATTCACTAGAAATTCTGATGATAATGTGCTCTTCCGTTACAAGAAACCTTCCGATCCAGCTTCTGTTGAAGCTGTGGAGGGAAAAGTGGAAATTAAAACTTTCTACCTGCGAGTCCCGATAATCGAATATACGGGTGAATCCAAAAATAAATTAATTGCTGAACTTAGTACCGCTCCTTATTTGTTTCACTTTAAAAAATTGCAATGTATTGAAAAACGTGTCATTAAAAATTATATCACTTATAATATTACCGATATTTATAGAAATTTACAGAATCCGATCTGGGGGTTTGTTGTCTTCCAAACTGACAGAAAAAATAATCAAAAGAAAGATAATTCCAAATTTGATCATTTGAGTGTAAAAAATATTAGTTTTGAAATAGCAGGGAAAATTTTTCCTCGAGAACCTTTGAATTTAGATTGGAGTTCAGAGCAATATAACTTAGCTTACGACATGTTTACAGATTTCAAGAGAATAATATGTAAAGATGACTCATCCCATCCATATTATGAGCCTCAGTTCTTCAAAGAGAGCTATCCAGTATTCAGTGTGAATATGACTAGACAACCACAGTCCATAACTGGACAAAAAAATAATATAGTTTTACGAGCGGATTTTGAAAATGATGCACCAGAAAACACTTTTGCTTACGTAATTTTGGTTTCAGAAGTTACTCTGAACTACATTCCGTTGAAGAATATAATTCGAGAGGAATTTTAAACTTGTTTAGGGTAGGGTGAATATGTTTTTATTGAGAATTCTCAATAAAAACTACTCCGAATAACGAGACACTAAAGAATTAGAACTTCAAACACAATCTATTGGCTGTTCGGTGAATCTAAATTATCATGAACTGGTTACATAACCGATATGAGTCAAGGAAGAGGCTATACGCAGTTCTCATTCAGTTATCCTTTCAGAAGTGACGCTGTGTGTACAATGTCTCAACCTAAAGATTACATGAGGCTTGCATTTGGTGATGAAGAGGATTTTTTTTTTGAACTTCAGAGTCATAAAAAGTATCACAGTGAGTGTATAGACTTTATCAAGAAAGTGGAAAATTGTGAAAGTTTGGAAGCAGCAAGAACATTGATAACAGTTGGAAACATTCAAGTGCCAGTGGTAAAGCGTATTAATTATAAAGAATTATTAAAACTTCCAAGAACATTTAAGACTATTCCTCCTGAAAAAACGCATATTTTTTTACTTAATCATCTCGTACCAGATCGAAATACTGAAGACTTACAACCTCCTGATAAGACGAACATTGGTGAAGTTGAAGATTATTTACTTAAACTTCATGTTGTCATAAAAAAGCAAAAGACGAAGCTCTTTTATTTGTATTCAGCATACGGCTACTTTCTCAATGAATATTTCGAGAACTTCAAGAAAAATACTTCTGCAACCACCTGGAAAGAACACTTGCAAGCAAAATTTAATATTTCTGAAGGATATGCAAGAAAACTCAGGGCAGTTGGCAAAATGGTTTATAAAAACCCAAAGCTGAAGAAACTCTCCATTTACTTCTCATCATTTTATAAAATTATTTTACGAGTGGAAACCATGTTAAAGATTCCTGAGTATAAAACATTTTGGGAGATGGAATGAAATGCATCTGAACCAGAAGGTCGTGTTCTCCCACCCAATCCGCTCCTCGAAGAACGCCTTATCTACAGGAGCGCGGGACGGTGTGACGTAATTCTCTGACGTGATAATAGCGCCTCGGTCTCCAGTTTGAATCACAGATAAAATGTGCCTGATTAAAAATATGAGTTCCCCCACCTAAAGCGCTCCTCGAAGAACGCCTTATCTTTGAGAACCGCGGGACGGTGTGACGTAATTCTCTGACGTGATTTCCCCCTCCAAAAGCGCTCTTCGAAGAACCCCCTTATCTACAGAAACACTCTGAAGAGGATGAACCAGCTGTCTCAAGATTCGAGTGTAAACCTTGAAAAGACTCTGCGTTTCTAGTTATTCTTTTATGATGTAAAATAAAATGTTTATTATTGTTTATTTTTCTTTCTTTTAACTTACCCCTCATTGTCAATGAATTCTTAAAGGTGGGTCCGAAAAAAATATGTTCTATAATAAATAAAGAACTATGGGTTTAGACAACGAAGCATTAGATTTATGTGAAAAACATGGAGGTTTCTGGAAGTTTGTAAAGACACCTAAATTTCAATTTTATGAAAAAAACGTTTACGCACTAGAGAATATTTTACATGAATTGAAGGAGTATAGATTTAGTAAATTGATGCTTAAAGAAGGTTTATTTGGTGTCGATGGTAAACCACCAATACGTACAAAGGAGCAAGTTTTGGCATTCCTTAATAAAAAAAATATTAAGGTTAAAAATGTCACTGAACATCAACTTAGATTAGTGGCTTACATTGTGTATAAAGCTATACTGAAGCAGCAGTTTGAGGATAATTTTTACGCTTGCTAAAAGCTCAGAATGCCGGGGGAAGGATATTTTATTTTTTAATGAGCAGTGTTCATTAAAAAATTACTTAGTTTTGTATTCCCACCCTAAAGAGTCGAATATAGTTTTACAAATTCTGTCTGTTTCATTTTTACGATCAAGAGATTTTAATGTAAGAAAATCTCCTTCGTCTAATTTATGGTTGTGTCTCAATAACAGTCTGTATAAAATAAACTTTGTATTTATAAAAATTTTTCTTTCAGAGTTTGTAAATATAGACGAATATTTTTCAGAAAAATTTTCAAAATCTTTGACTAGAATGTTTTCCAGATGACTTATGTCGTTTAATTTTTGACCAGTTAAATTTGCGTGTATAAGTACATAATCGTCATAATGTTTAGTATATCCGAGTTCTTTTAAGAAATGTATAATATGAGATTTTTTTACGTTTGCAAATTTTTTAGACCTAGATTCTTGCTCGTCTTTAATTATTCCATGAAATATCAATAAGCGCTCGAGGTCTGAATAAAAAGTGGGGTTTATAAAAGTATATTGCTTTCCTTGATACTTTTGAATACATTTTTTAAAGTGACTAACACGATCATATTTGTATTTTGGTACTACGACGTTATAAGATCTATTATTAAAATAAGTCGTTTGTATAACTTCTGAAAAACATACTTTGCAAATTAAAATGTCGTTTTCTAGTAGAAATGTATCGTCGTTTTCACAATTTTGACAAAAATTTCCACTATCAAAATTAAGTTTTTGTACGCTTGTACTCATTTTTATTATAAATGTTATTCTTTTAACTTACCCCTCAGAATACTACGAACTACACAAAACGAGAAAGTAAATACTAAATTATAATTTTTATAAGGGATTCTTATAAAAACCTAATATTTTTCCATCTCCTTTTCCATCTCTCCTCTTACTACAGATTCTCTTACAAATGTAAATATACTGTGCACACTCTTTAGCATATTTTGATTATCCTCTTCGATGCATTCAAAACAAATATTACCATTTAGTACTCTAACACCACAATTTTTGCAAACGTTAATATTTTTGAAAGGAGTAAAATTTAGAATGTTTTCAGTTAGTTTATTTTTTCCATTGAGAAAGTTACGTTTCACAGTTGGTAAATCCAAAAACTTATGATACTTCCTCACGAAATAATCAGTCAGTTCTCCAGATTTAGATACTGCCTGCCACTCGCTCTTGGAAAGACAATTTCCATCTTCGAGTTCTCTTAACGCTTTAAAGTATTCCATTTTATTTATAGTAGAGATCCTTTTAACTTACCCCTCAGAATACTACGAACTGACGGAGTTGCAAAAGGTGAATACGAAATCAAGGTAATATTATATCGATAATATTACCATCGTCCACAATTATATTTTTATCTGGGATCATCTTTAAAAAAATCTTTACGTTCAACTCTTGTAGAAATTTCTTATCTCGATTATTACGAATAACGTAATTCTCCAACATATTTTCTTTGATATTTTTCCTTTTATATTTCACGTCTTTTTTCGGAGATACTGGTATTGTTTTCTTAACGGTATTTACGAAATTTTCAACCCCTACATTTTTCAACTGTGTTTTAAAATTTGCAATTTTATCAGCTGAGATTTCTCCGTATACTAGTTGCTCAATAAACCTGTATACTTTCATATCTCTATCTCTATCGATATACGCAAAACATTCAATGAATTCGATATGCTTAAGTGAAAATTGTAAAAATGGCTGAGACATGTTTATTTTTATTGGAGAGATCCTTTTAACTTACCGCCCAAAATGAAAAAGTCAATGTCTCTGATGTTTTGTGTTGAAAAGTTTTTACTGTTATTTTTCACTTTAAATATTTTACTGTTAGTTTTCACTTTAAATATTTTACTGTTAGTTTTCACTTTAAATATTTTACTGTTAGTTTTCACTTTAAATATTTTACTGTTAGTTTTCTCTCAGTTGTTCTCAACGTGCCCACTTACTACTTGTATGTGATAATACAACTATAACAGTGCAAAATATCACAAAAAGATTTAAAATTTCCGTATTTGATAGCTCTTCTATGCAGAACGCAATCTTCTTCGTAATAATTAAATGGAATACCTATATTATCTAAATGTAACTGCACAGGCGTTGACGTCAATCGAGGAAACACCAATTTAAATAAATAAAACACCTAAACTTTACTCGTCCTTTTGTTTTTAACACCAGCTGACCTGCCAACTGAAAATTAATGAGGTAAAATAAATCACCTAACTACGCTTTACAAAACATTCATAAGTGACAGAAAATTATAATAAACTCGATTTCGTGAAGAAAGAATTCCATTTGAATTATATTAGCTGAAACGATCGTCGTTGTTCTCTAAAGGTGATTTTTACTAGTTAAAATTCACTCCGATTTTTGTCTTTTTTCCTGTCATTGTTCAAGCCCTTATAGGGAAAGCAAATGGATAAACGTACGGCGGTCAGGGCGGTTTCATTATATTTTTTGGGTTGATGTCTATAAATTACGCTTCAAAAACATTACGTTACCTTGAATGTTTTCGAGATCTCGATTTTTAATTTTTCAGCCCTTGAATTCTACCCGCCAGGGTAGATCAAAGTGATGCCAATGTTACTGGCGATGTGTGATTTTTTAGCCATATTTCATAAAGTTCGAAGAAATGGTTCGGACTGTGGACGCCATGGTGGCGTGTGGCGTACGCGGACGGACGGATTTTATTTATTTATTTTAATTTTTTTTAAATAAAAAAATTTTTCTTATCGATTAAAAAAGTTTATTATTGAACATGGAAAACCAAGATAAATAATAAACCATAAAATGAGCCAATGAACCATTAATGGGTGGTTTTTCTCGCTGTGTTCTTGAATCAATAAAAATTCTGCGATTCAATTTAGATTTTGGAGTTTCAGCTTTGTGCATAAAATTTTTCTCCAAGTTCTTCAATATCTTAGCTCTTGGAAACAAGGTATCAATTGAATTTTCTTTGAGATTGTTTACTTGGTATTAAAAGTTCCAGCCATGCAGTATGATTTAATGAGCAAATTTTAGGATTTACATTATTATTTAAGCTAAATTGTTTGAAAATTTGAGCACTTTGAGCGCAAAGAAATGGCTAACTATCAATTCCATACACAAGCTTGTTCTAAATAATAATCTACTATTCAATAAATATTTTGGATTATAAGCATTTTTTGCGGTTTAATCGTTTCTTTATCTCGTATTACTGAAATGTAAGTGCATTTTTCAGGATAATTTTTTCCATACATTCTTCTTAAATGCTTTATTTCATAGTTGATACACTTCCTTTGAGTACCTAATATTCTTCAAAAAATATGTATTTAATAATTTTTAGCCTTTTTTTTTGACATTTTAAGTGATTTTTTCAGCATCTTTTTTGCCCGATTTAATTTCCTCAAGCTCATGTCAAGCCTTCTTTTCATGAATGTAAAGAGAGGGTTTCACTTTACGGAATAAATAAAGATAAAATTTTGAACGTAGTAGCTGCAACCAGTGAAGAACTCACAAAAAAGCTGTTGGGTTAGGTTAAAAAAGGTTCAAGATTATGCAAAATTGTTCACTATAAAAAGTAAACAGCCTTCTACATTCTGCTACTCATGATTTTTGCCTACCGCACAATCGTATTGATAAGTGAGGTGTTGGATGCACATCTCACCGAGGCTGAAAATATATTCTCTATGTTGTATATTAATATAAGTTATATGGGATTGTGGACCCTTTAATGCTACTGCGGATAAGTACAGCACTGTTTACGGACCAATTTAGCTCTGCATTTGTAAGAACGTAACGCAAATTTCATTGTACGATATAATTTTAAGAGAACGACATTCACAATGTAATGGAAATAGTTTCCGAAATGGGATTAGAAAGGTATGAAACAGTATTATATACTTCGTACTGGTCTCTTGTTAAAAGTTGTAAAGCTCTGCAACAGTAGGCAATGTGGAGGTCGTGGGTTCTGGTCCTTATGTAGAAATGAAATGAAAATCAGGGAAGTCTGTTTGAAGGATGAATTCCCCCATCACATTTGGAGAACAGAAATGGTGTTTGTTGTGTAATTGGCGAAAATCGGCCGAGCCGTTGAAGAAGCGTCTCACTCCCAAACGCAGTCAAAAAGAGTGAGAGAAACCAACGAATGGCTGGGCCCAAATTGGATGATATCACGCATTTTTTGGCTTTGCATCTTTAATGCAGAAGGCATATCAGATATTCCAGCCAACAAAAAGATACTGCGACCCCATCGACTTTTTTCGTGACCATTATGGGCTAATAAAGGCATTCTCATGGAGGTCGGAACGTGACGATTTGCGGAATGTGGCTTTCCAACTCGCATGCGTACGGCCTGATTACGAAGTTGTCTCCCAACCTTTCGTGAAGAAGCGCTCGTGTTTCCGTGTAGCGCTCAACCATTTTCGATTCCCCTGCTTGAGGTTTATAGGAGGCTTAAGTCTGAACCGAGAATAAAACACATTTTATGGTTTTGGGGGTTAAGGGGGACGTGTAAGACAGCTTCATCCCTTTAGCCGTACTGCGGGATTACTTCAACGCAATTTGGCTCAGTATAAATTATTGTCAAAAGCGGAAAAAATCGCTCTACACCTACCTACCCAGACCCACTAGTAGCCCTCTAGATACTTTGCAGCTTATCATAGATTTCCAACCTTGAAAGAAAAAAATAAATAGAAAATGTATCAGAATTTATTCATTTTCATGTAAAAATTTGTATCTATAAATTTGTTTCTATTTGTATCTATCTATTTCTGTATCAATAAATCAAGTTCGTACAAAATGAGTTTATCCTACACCAATAAATCAATGAAGTATAAGTGTATGCTTCTAGATGCCAACGGGATGTATTAAGATGAGGTAACGAATCAGTGATCAATTCTAAAATTAATTTGCAATAACAAGTTCCTCTTTAAAGATTTAGTTTTACCAGCTTTGTTTTCGACTGTCTCTACAATAAAATTATAGCGTGGATCATGCTTTTACCAAAAACTAACTGATGATAAATGTTACAAAAATAAAGTTTACACGGAAGCCGTTAACCAGACAACTGAGTAACCACACTCATCACCAACTTTGTCTGTACCTAGTTATGAAACACAGGTACGATACTTCCAACGAATACCTCGAGATTTTCATTTTCAAAAGCAAAATCAATAAAGTCATCAGAAAAATATCTGAACGGCTCATAAGAGATCAGTTTTTATTTAATACGAAAGCGAACCCAAAGCCTAAAAACCAGGTTCCAGATAATCAGCGAGCGATTAAACCAGCCTGCCAACACCAGAGATAAAATCATGTTCCACGTCCTTCAATGTTAGGCTCTAGGTGGAAACAAAGATGTGTTCGTGGTCCCAGTGGGTCCCAAGAAACTCATCGACAGGAAAATCATCGAAAATCTGAACTTGAGACTAGTTTGGAATCAGAGAGACTAGGTTCTAGTGAGTTGTAGAACCCCAAAGAACCAGTAAGCCATCCCAAAGAAGGTACCTATATACGTCTGTTCAATAGAAGGTAAGGGGTTCGGCCTAGTATTCAAGGTGGCCTTGAGTTGTAATAATAGCTGGTAGTTCAGGGTTGACATGAAGGTGGCGATATTCCCATCAACCATATTTCGATGAGTGTCCCGACTGCTCTTACTTTTGAAGGGTGCCCTAATGCCAGTTTATAAGGAATGCCCCGACGGTGGTGGACAGTAGTCGAAAGAAAAATAAATGCAACCTTATTAGTAATTTTATGCAAATACATTGATTTCACGCATTTTTCGATGAGTTTCTCGTCCAAGTCAAGCTTCGAGTTTCGAAAAGTTTCCAATACGAGCGGGAAACTCACCAAAAAATATCAAGTTCAGATATTTAATGAGTTTTCTTTTGATGAGTTTCCTAGTACGAGGTGCGGAGCGTCGAGTTGTTATTCGTGTTTCGGATTCTAGGCATCTCGAAACGTAAACTCTTGGTCGATTAAAATATGGTTCATTATTGAAGATTATATCATCAAAATCATAGGAAACTTGGTTCTCATCGTAGGGGAGTATGGGTGGTGTAAAAATACTCTAAGTAATTAAACACTACCGGCAGCAAAAAGAAAAAAAAGGTTTTATCAATTGCATAGAATGGCACTTTGTATAGAAAAAGAAAATTTTTTGAGCAAATCCAAATAGTCACGTAATTTACCAACGCAAAACCGAAAAGACCGACTGACCCAAAACCGACCGGTAACTAACACAATGCAGAATTAGTACAAAAATTATTTTTTCCTCTTCGTTCCTAAAATGGAATACTCAAATGAAGATAGCATGGAACTAGAAACTTCTAGCTCCTTGGAAACACACTAAAACAACACATATATAGAAAGAAGAGTGCCGGAAAAGCAATAGGTGGTGAGATTCGAACGCCCGTTTTCGGTTTTTCTCCACAACCTTTTTCAATGAACTTAGCAATTTTCCACAGCAACCGCTGATCCGATTTACATGATTTCTGTTTTGTGTTGCCCAAACGGTTCGTGAGAAGAGGTAGACTGATTCTTTTTGGCGAATTTTCCAATTAATTTTGATGAATGACTGATTGGTTGTAGGAAACAAAAGTACCCGAAAAATCGTATACGGCATTTGGGAAAACATTCCTTGGATGTAAAATTTAGAATATGCTGATAAAAACAAAAATTAAGAAAATCGGTTGAAGGGGGATATGTGTATGTATGGGATAGATATATGTATATCCATATTTTCGACATTAAAACGCTGCTACACCGACTGATACTGATAGATCATCAGCCACATCGGATAAAATAATTAAAGGAGTCAAGTACAGTAATGCCAGTAACAGTTAATAATTAACTCACAGGCTACCGCTATGTAGCTTAACGTAAACGTAACAAACATCTCACTCATAAAATACTGTAGCCGTTTCATCACGATAATTTCCTTCTACGAGCTTAGTATAAATTGGCGCACCTAACTCCCCAGCATCATTATCTTAGAAGGCACTCAAGGTGGGAGGGGCCTTGGAAATGCGGCAGAGGAAGAGCTCTTTAATGGACCCCTTTTGTACATCCCAAAGAAAGATTTATACGGGAGAAAATTAGTTGCATGAGGAAGAAGTGGGTACCTGCTATAAATTGTTGGAAAGTGATAATTTATGTCTAATTTTTTCTTCGTACAAGTTTTCAATCACTGGCTAGCGAGTTAGAACCTTAAAATATCGGAATAATTTTGTATATTTCAGTAACAAACCCATGTACTTAACCAAAAACATTACATTTTTGACAAATATGGTTGATCTGCGTTTCAAAAAATAAATTCAAGTTCCATCATTGAGGGGATAAATCCCTCTCTAGCTACTTACAGGGAAGAGGGGTGTACATAACAATTAGATAAGCTACTGAACAAGAAAGAAGCAATCACCTCACAGATACAATGAATAATTCCCTTGAAGGACTTGATCTGCCACATTTAAAGGTAATCTAAAATTCTCTGAAACCCGAAAAACACGGCAATAAAACACACAAAAGGAAGGAACCAAAGTTCTAGTCATGCAGCACGATCGTATGAGCGAATTTTTGTAAATTATCGTATTATATTATGTTACATTGTTATGCAATTTAAGGTCTTTGATTGCAAATAAATTGTTCACTACCAGATTTATGGCAAAAAATAGTTTTATATAATATTATGCAACAAAAACAGAGATTTAGGATTTTAGCTATTTGTTGTAATTTTACCAATTTTTCAGCAAAAATCAACGAAATTTAAGTAGTTAGTGAAAAATGTTCAGCATAATTTTGTGAAAAAATTCTTAATTTCCTAGTCAATTGTTGATAAACTTTTTTTAAATAAGATTTTATTGAAAAATATAAATTTATCTATTTTTAGCCGTTTATAGCAATTTTTAGTGTTTTACATGTAGGTATGTGTGACGAATATGTAACCATGTAAATGGGAGCATGTTAAAACAAAAGAAAAAAACTCAGCTCAGGGTTACTGTTTTACAGTTACAGTTACAGTTTTGAGTTGGTACTGCTGTCAAGACACTCCTCCGAAACTGGCTTTAGGAATCTTCCCGAAAACTTGCTTCAGAACACACTTCAAAAGTTCGAATCATGCAGCATGATCGAATGAGCGAATTTTCCTTAAATTATCGTACTATGTTGTGTTGCATTGCTTTGAAAATTAAGGACTTTGAGGGAAAAGAAATTGTTAACTACTAATTTTATGGCAAAAAACTCGTTCTAAATAAAATTCTGCTATTCAAAAAGAGATTTTGGATTAGCAACTTTTTTGGAGTTTTTATCGATTTTTTAGCACATTTTAATGAAATTGAAGTATATTTTTCAGCATAATTTTGCACATAAATTTGTTAATGTTTATTTTATAGTTAATAAACTTTATTTGAGAAATATTCTGCAAAAATAAATAAATTCAGCACTTTTATTGACATTTTACCAATTTAATCTGTTCAAAAAATGCTGGCCAACAAACTCGTTCTTTCGATTAGAAAGCTTGATTTTTTGGCACAAGAACTGAATTTTTATCTCAATCTTAAGGAGACTTATCGTCTGGGAGGACACACACACACACACACACACACACACACACACACACACACACACACACACACACACACACACACACACACACACACACACACACACACACACACACACACACACACACACACACACACACACACACACACACCCACACACATATAATATATGAAAAAGCGTTAAACTCTTGACAATTTTCGAAAATTTTTGAGGCATTGCAATAGCTTAATTTTCTATGAAAATTCGCTAATAGTGAGATACTCATCTAATATCTCCTACTAATATGATACCAGCTGATTTGATTAAAATGGAAGACACCTATTACGTAATCAATTTCTTGACCCAAAAACGGAAGGATGGAGGTCGGGTAAGTGTTTCATAATTGATTTGATTAATTTCCTTCAAGTGTCTACACCCTTTTTTTAGCCCTAAAATAAAAATGTTTATTTGTGATGAGTTTATAATTTTCGTTGTTTGATATAGTTGTCTACCAATAATACTCAAATAACGTTCTCCAAATATTTATTTCGTTTTTAGTAATTCTATTTTGTAAGTTGCACAATTACGAGACTATATCTACTCCAACAGGAGTTCACATGTTTTCGGAGAGAATTCATATACCTATGTCACACGAACATATGTCTTACCTATGCTACTAGTACAAATGCGTTACTCAAAGAATCGCTATTTAATTGACATCTATGAGTAGAGGCTATTTAATACATAAATACCTTTGCGTAATAATATGCAGCGTTTTTACATTAACAGTTTTAAACTCTTAAGTTCCCCCTCTGAATCGGGCGACAGAAGAACTGGCATATATTCGATTTTTGGAAGCTCTGTACCAATCAAATCGAGAAGGACGTAAGGGCAAACGATTAGGAAGGGGAAAGACCGACAGAAAGTCTCTTTTGTTCACTCATATGAGCTGCAGTACTTCAAAATACTGTTGTGACGCGAAAATGACTAAAATTACATTGTCTGAATCCACCAGATCTTGTAGACTCTATTGAAGATTACGAGGCCGATAATAAGAAAGCATTTGTTGAAAGAAAACACTTTGACAACTTTTCGTTCCAGGTGTTGGTACTTTATTAGAAAAAAGAACGATCCGCATTAAGAGATTTCTCCTTTTTCTCAAAAGGCTCGGGAATTGATGAGATCCGGAGTCTTCTCCTTCACGCTTGACCCACAGAGTGTGAAATGGAATAACAAAGGGAGTTGAGAGGAAAAGAAAATAATGGAAATCATAATACCTTAGAAAGTAGAGCGGCGGGGGAAGATTTTACTGCTTCCGCTACTTAAAACGGTTAAAAACGTAAAAGTGTGTTTCTCATAAAGATGAGAGCTGGGTTTGTGGCGCTCTGTTCTTTTCCTCAGCTTCCGAGTTCCTTTTGTGAGATCAAAGGTTTTTTTGTTGTTGTTCTTCCAGGTCAACAGTGGCAAAAGACAAAGTTTAAGAGCTGATGGCAACTTGGAGGCATTATGGTGTTACGGTATGAGAGTCTTAGGCTTGTCATGATGCATTACTGAATGATTTAGGAAATACTTTGGTAGTGTGATGTGAAATGTACATTTCTAAACAGGAACCTCATAGGTGGGACTCGACTGAACCGAGTTGCAATCACACGGGATTGGGTGTTCTCGTTGTTCAGCAACTCTCTTTCTCACCATATATGGACACTGTTTGAAACAGAGCCTTGAGAGCATTGGGTCGTTTGAAACGCTGCACTCGTGAATTTAGAGACCCATCTGCAATTGTTTTTCTTTACAAGGCTACAATCCTACCAGTTTTGGAGTACTACAGCATAGTCTGGTCTCCATATTACGAGGTCTATAGAGATCGTTTAGAATGTGTTCAGAGGCGGTTCTTGCGATATGTTGGTTTCAAGGGCCATACGCCAAAAGACGTGTTCGACCTCCCTGATTTTATGGATTTTATGGATTTAGGTATGGTTTGAGCTCGCTTGATGATCGCAGAAGAGAGCCAGACTTGGTCAATGGTGATATATTTGCTCCTGCCTTGCTCAAGAACGTTGGTATCGTCGCACCCAGATACCCAACACGATCCCATCAATTATTTCATATCTCTTCCACAAAACTCTTCTCCACCTGCCTCGGTTCGCAAATGAGTTGGCTTCATCTCACGACTTTGATTTCTTCGCTTTCAGCGCTCGAATCCGTTATCCGTTCGCACCCAGGATTATAAATAATGTTTTATTTTTTTAACTTGCTTCTAACTGTTTATTTTTATTTTTTAAACTTTATTGAGATATTGATTATTTGTTTAGCAAACCTTTCTTCCTTTTCTTAAGTCTGCTAATTATTGTGCATGCGTTTATATGCTTTGTGTTGCGAATTCGATATATTGATTATTGTGCTGAATTTACTATAACACCTGCAATTGGTACTATTGTACCGTATTGTAAATAAATAAATTACTGTGATCAATTAGTACACTAACACAAACCTAGTAGATGAAAATTGGTTGGGAATTCGGTTTTGAGATAATACTATTAACAAAACGCTGCAAATTGCTATGAAAAGCTTTATTTTTCTGTATTAAATAGTGAAATGAAGCATTGAAATGTGATAACTGATAAATGCAAGCCTCTAGTGATCAAGTAACAGATGGTGGATTAGGTGGTGGCCCAGGAAGTGAAGCAAGTCACAAGACTAAAGTAGTCATGGTAGATGATGGTTGAAGCAGGATATACTTGTGATTGTAAATCACGAGTACGAGCCTCAAGCGATCAAGTAACAGATGGCTCAGGGAGAACATTAAGTCATAAGTGCACTAGCCTCACCAGTACAATCCTCGAGCGATAAAATCACAGATGGTGGAACAGGTGGTGGCTCAGTATGGAACGATTCACGAGTATGAGCAAGTGGTCAAGTCACAAATGGCAGAAACCTGGTGGCCCAGGTAGGACATCATTCACAAGTACGAGCCTAGGGAGATCAAGTCATAGATGGTTGGATAGGTGGTGTCCCAGGGAAAAAAGCAAGTCGCAAGTAATGGTGGGATAGGTAGATGACCGAGGACAGAAAGCAATTTAGAAGTATAGTCCTAGTATAGCGATCAAGTCACAGATGGAGAGTCAGGAGGTGGACCAGAATATGGAGCAAGTGACTAGTAGGAGCCTCGACTGATCATGTCACAGATTTTTAGTTTAGTTTGTATGTCTTAGATGATGGAATAAGCGGTTGCCATGAAAGGAAGAAAGCTTGAAGTGTGAGCCTAATGTGTTCATGTCACACATGAAGGGATATGTGGTGGCCGAGGATTGAAAGCAAGTCACAAGTACAAGCTTCCAGTGGTTAAGTCACAGATGGTAGAATAGAAAGGGCCCCAGGATCGGAGGCCCCAGCATCTAACAAATTAGAGCCTCGAGTGGTAAAGTTCAGATAGTAGTACAGGTGATAGCCCAGGATTGGAATCTTGGTACAAGTATGAGCCTCCCTTGATTAAGTCTCAGATTATGGGAAAGGTGGTGGCCCATGATTAAAAGCTAGTCATGTATGAGCTTCTAGTGGTTAAAGACATATAAGGTAGTAAAGAAAGTGCCCCAGGATCAGAAGCATGTAACAAATATGATCTTTGAGTGGTTCAGTCAAAGATAGTAGTACAGGAGGTAGCCCAGTATTGGAAGCTTGGAACAAATATGAGCCTCACGTGATCAAGTCACAGATTATTGGATAGGAGGGGGCCCAGGATTGAAAGCAAGTCACAAGTACGAGCTTCCAGTGGTTATAGTCATATATGGTAGTAAAGAAGGTGCTCCAGGATCAGAAGCATGTAACAAATATGCATATGATCCTCGAGTGGTTCAGTCAAAGATAGTAGTACAGGAGGTAGCCCAGTATTGGAAGCTTGGAACAAGTATGAGCCTCACGTGATCAAATCACAGATTATGGGATAGGTGATGGCCCAGGATTGAAAGCAAGTCACAAGTACGAGCTTCAGTAGTTTATGAGCCTCGAGTGGTTAATTCTCAGATAGTAATACAGGAGTTAGCCCAGGGTTGGAAGCTTGTATCAAGTACGAGCCTCACTTGATCACGTCACAAATTATGGAATAGAAGTGGTGTAGGATGGGAATTATTTGACCAGTAGGTACGGGTTTCGTAAAATCAAGTTACTTTTGTTTGACTATAAATTTGTATGTCACGAGAAGAGAAACTAGACAAAGTACGTGCTTCCTCCCACAATTGTGAAAACTTCATCAATATCAGAATGCTATTAATTGATTGCTTAATCGCTTAACTAATTGATCGTTCTTAACTAACCCGGATCAGCCTTAGGTTACGATATTGTTACCGTATTGGTCGAATGCATTCTAGATTGCTCTGTGAAGTCTCCCGGTGAGACACAGTGCATATCCCGGCTGGGGGGGAGGGGGGTTCAAATGATGTATTTTTAAATGATCCGGGAATTTTGAAATATTTTCCTCTGTTCACGCTAAAACCACGATATACTCGTATTCCGATTCTATCACCTACATATGAATCTCTCTTAACTGATTATTTACAGGGTGTTGAAAATGATAAATTTTGAAGACGTAAAAATGTAAAAAAAAAAAAAAAAAATCATAGTTTTCATAGTTATATCTATCCATCTGTATTTTTATATTTATGAGACGTATAAATAAATTCAGTGTCAAGACCAGTACCAAGATGTTCAAAAACACTTGTACCATCCCTCGGCTGTCATGGCCACATAAGGAAAGTAACGAGATATTCCATTACGTGAAAGTATTCCGAAGTTTATTGTTACACTACGACATATCGTAAATTCATTAAATCGTTTGAAACTGAAAACTTTGTATTCGGGCGAGCGGGTGCGCGATTTCACTCATAGGAAAGCGCGCTCTAGAAAAAAAAGGACGAAACCCAATTCGGCAGTTTCTCTTTGACAGCTGGAAAAGTTCGGGGAGGGAGGGCGGAGTGGCCCATGACCTTATGACCTCTGTCGGAGGGGGGGGGGGGGGGTTCCCCGCCGTTTCCATGGGAACTGCAACCGCGTAACCTCCCTCTTCATCCCCTTCGCCTATTTCCAACCCCCTTGCCCAATTCATCCTCCTCTGCCTCTTTACCCAATTCTAGCCCCTCGCCCGATTCGCCTTCTCTCCCTCTTCGCCATTTTCACCCTCTCGCCCACAAACTCAGCCGAGCGCCCCGTAAACCAGATAATCCCCCCCCTCCAACCTCTTGGCCGTCGTCTCGCTCGCCGGCCGTTCATTCATTCAAATTCATCTCGTAATTTGAGCTCTTCAAAATTGATACATCAACATTTTCAATATGTAAAACGCGGGTTGGACTCGAATTTCCTCTAAACCTTTCATGCAGACGCATATCGCATTTCGTGTATTATCTCCAATAGCCGATGGATCAAGCGAAAGTTATGTAACAGATTTGATGGACGTTAATTCTCAAAATTAATGGGTATACAGTCTTTTGCTTCCTCACTACCGAAGGTAGGAAAGCTTCAAGTTTCTGATTGAAATCGAAACCATTTTCGTCAAACAAAATCAAAATTTCCACTTGATTTTTGCGTTTCAGAGTTGCTGATCAATTTTGGTTCCGTGTCAGTCTGTCTGTCTGATGTCAGCCCGTCTATCTGTCTGTGATAAATCTTTTTCACGCCAAAAAATATACCAAGTTTCTGTCCGATTCCAATGAAATTTTCAGGAGTTAGTAAAATGACGAAATAATTTTGTAAAAGGACGAATTCATATTGTAAAAGGACGAATTCAATTTGAATATGCTTAAGATGATAACATCATTGCAGGTTTCAGGCGTAAAGGACTTACGATAACAAATTCAACGATACCAAAATAATTTCGGTGGGTTGAGCCCAGCATTTTCTATTCGTAAAGATATATCATCAAAAATTGATATTAAAAACACCTTATTAACCGCAGCAATCTTGGTTGGGAAGAGTCTTAACGTAGCTAACGTTATACGGAGGTTCAAGACGCTGTTTTGAAGACGGCGTTTTTGAAGATTTTCGCTACTTAGCACCCTCAGAGTAACGCCCGAGCAAAGTAGCAGAGGAGTAACCCCTATGAATTTCATCAAAATTACTCGAGCCATTTTGGAAAAAAGGCAAAAAAGTGCTAAAAACTACGTTTTTTCACCTATTCTGATTTTTTTAACCCCCTAAAAATGATCTTTCCTCAGTATCTTGTTCTTGGGTATGAAAACCCAACCCCGAAATCGGAATTTGTTTATGCCGCACAGACAGACAGGAAGACAGATGGACAGACAGACATAGAACCAAAATCGATCAGCAATCTCTGAAACGCAAAGAGCAAGTGAAAATTTTGATTTTGGAGGACAAAAATTGTTTCGACTACAATCAGGTACACAAAGCTTCGCTACCTTCAATAACGAGGGAACGAATTCAATAATAACTGGGAAAAAAAAAAGAAAAAAAAAATCTAAACATCCAAAATCGTTTTCCAATTGTTAGATACTATTTAAAATGATTAATATACATTTTCTATGCAATCGGGAGTTCACAATTTCTTATTACTCAAAGTAATAAATTTTTAAAACTATGTAACATAACATAGTTATATAATTTACGAAAATTCGATCGTACGATTATGCTGGAAGACCGGATTTTTTAATTTTTATTAATACTCTATTTGACTGAAAAATACCCACAAAACGTTGTTTAATCCGCACCATTGACAGTCTGGCAATATAACATTAAGAAACTGCTATGAGTCCAGTGTGCCATGGGAAAATAAATGATTCTAGAATGATAATTCTCGGTAAAACTCTTGTTATTCTCCGAGGAAACGATCCCCTTACATTTCACCCTCTTCTCACTCGGAGGAAAGATTCACTCGAAAAAGAGCTTGGGAAATCCCTTTTACCCCGCATGAATAGGTTATATGCACTTGTAATACTCAGAATCGTGTAGTGGAAAAGGTTGCCAGGGAAGGTAACCTCACTCTTATCTCCTTTTGCCGTTTCCTTGACGGGAGAGCGAAAAGTAATCAACCGAACGTCTTATCTTTTGACGGTGACATCTGCGGAACTTTGTGAGCCTATAACCCTATTGAGCCGGGGTCGGATATAATCTTTCATTTCCCAAGGAAATATCCCTTTCTATTCTTTATGTCGGTCTGGAGTTCTTTTCGGAGTTGTCAAAACGCAAATTCATGTGGACTAAGAGGAACCATAACAAAGATTCTTCGGAAGCTAACAAGTACCTATATAAATTAAACAACAATACATTTATGTTGCCTGTAGGTACATTGATAAATGTAGGGAACCCCATTAATTATTTTGTTAATTTCAAAATTATTTACATATGAAATGTTAAGTTGTTACGGAGAATTAATAAACAGTTTAGTTGCAGAATTTCCAAAAAATAGTTTTTGTATTTGCTAATAATAATTTATTCTTAAATTATTCCACAAGAATCTGATACACTGTACCCACGTCTTCGTGAGAGTAAAAAAATCGCTCGAACCAACCTATGAAGGACCATTTAAAGTTTTGAAGAAAGAAGAAAAATACTTTACATTCCAAATAAAAAACAAAGAAAATAATGTCTCAATAGATAGATTGAAACCAGCATATCAGATACCACCAGAAGAAAGTGAACTCACAACCGAAGAACCGAAAAGGAAACTTAACAATTCGAAGAGAATGGAGAAGAACAAAAAGGTGCGATTTCGAAAACACGATTTAAGCAAAGTTTATTTTTATTAACCGGAGTCGTTCTTGGAGGGGAGTAAATGTAGGGAACCCCATTAATTATTTTGTTAATTTCAAAATGATTTACGTAAGAAATGTTAAGTTGTTACGGAGAATTAATAAAAAGTCTAGTTGCAGAATTTCCAAAAAATAGTTTTTGTATTTGCTAATAATAATTTATTCTTAAATTAGCATTACAAATTCATTATATCATGCATTATCCCTTCATTTTATGCCGTTTGAGGCTAATTTGTATCATTAGCTAAATTTGTTTGTTTATGTAGTAGCGTGAAACATTTGAAATTCCCGTCTCATTTGAATTTCCGCGGTCTCGGCGCTTCAGGCCACCACTGGATATAGCATCCATGCCAAGTTGGGCATGAAAGGATAATTTAAAACATGAAGTTGATTTTGCTAAAATCAAAATGACTTTCAATTTTCCGCATTTTCAGTTGTGGACAGCGATGGAACTCCCTAGTCATATTATTCTCGTTCGCCTCCAGCTCTTATGCTAAATTTTGGCATCCAAGTCGTGGAAAATTTTCCATATTTTTTTCCTCTGTGGAAAAGAAATAGCGTCAACTCCCGTTTCCTGGGATTCATCTTCTGCGGTCGGATCTAATTTCGAATTCTCAAGTGTTCATGGTACGATGGCTTCAGACAACAGTTTCCCATACTTCCATCAACTTATATTCCTTCAAATTCTCAACATTTCGTCATCTTGTCATTAGATTCTCCGTCGAAGAACGCATCCATAGGATACATCGATGCTGGAAGCTGCAGTTTTCCCCTGGGTTCACATCGCTGCAACTGAAGAAAAGCTGTCTAACCCTCTTCCACATAAACCTACCGTGCCGTTATGGATATTTTAAAAATTCATGTATATAGCCTACAGTGTCGATATACAGGAATCTCCATAAATTCTTCATTGAGAGCTTGGTTCACAAGAGTCCGTCCCTTTTGTAAGTTTCATCAACCCTCTGCACATGTTTACCTACCTACTTCGTTGCCGATACACCACGTGGAATTCATCAACTCCTTCGTTCGTCAAAGCTGCCAAAGCCTACCTTGCTTTGTCGTCCTACCTCCTTCCCAAATATTTCGTATAAAGCTCGTAGAGGGTACCTTTATTTCAAGCAATATTCACGGTCATCGGATCTGTGAGTAATAGACTTAAACAGGAGCCATGTTGATTCCTAGGTGGATGTTCTATCTATTATCAGTTAGATATCGCGCCCTTTGTTTAAGTTATATCTGTGACATAAACCCTGAGAAGATACCATATACATACTTACATAAATTTTCAGAGCACGTAATTTTATTTTTTTTGAATAGTGAATACTTTTAATAAAGTATTCCAGTACCCAACCTTGAATTCTTAATTTGTCCTGAACTCACCTCATTCGAGGTTTGCAGTTAGTACAATTGGGTTCATCCAACAATGTAAAGCTATATAATCTCTATCTATACTATTAATAAGAATGAAACTCCGTCTGTTTGTTTGTTTGTCGTGTCTATGCACGGCCAAACGGCTGAGTGGGCCGGATCTACGAGTGGGGGGATCTTCTTGGGATTTTCCGATAGGGTGTATAAGCGAATTTAAAATTTTCTAATCCCACCCGAACCATGGGCCGTAGGGCGGGAGGGGGGTCGAAGTTCCGGTTAATGTGCGCTTTTTCCACTTCCCCGCTTCCTCTACCCCTCTAAACGGCCGTTGACAATTCCGGAAAAATACGGGTTTCGTAGGTTTTCCTACGAGGAAGACGACGGCGCGATCGGATCGCGAAAAAAGTATCGGGAAATGCGTCAACAAAAATGCGAGAGTACGGACCCGTTTTCTCGAAAATTCCGACGAAAAAATTGGTTTTTTTAAATTAAAATATACCCCATAAAGGTACGTTTTTTGGAACGGTTTTTGCGGGCGAAATAAAGGTTTGATCCCGCCGAATCTGAATCCGAAATCGGATATCGAAAAAAGTGACGAGAACTCGGTCAAATTGTGAGCGGAAGCGAGCAAAGCGATTAAAATGATTGTGCCGTGGACGAGAGAAGGCTCAAGAATTGACGTGAAGGGTTCGATGTCACAATGTTGCGAGGCGAGCAGGTATACATAGGTACCTGTAGTGGATTTATATATGTTCTACTTGAACATATATAAAAACAGCCCTGAAAAGGGTTGTTGAAATGCTGTGGTGGAATTCACCACAGTACCTACCTTGCGAGCGAAGCGAGAGCCATTTCAAATAATAAATACGGACTTTGTCCTACACATATACAGGTATACCTTGCGAGCGAAGCGAGCAACATCCCCGAATAAACTTTTCGTGGTTCCACGTAGTTTTATAAGATTTAATTTGTTTGTAAGAATTCCCAACTGAAAAAAACGTCTGCCAAGTTGGGTGGGCAGTACAACAATCCCTAATAAACTTTTCGTGGTTCCACGTAGTTTTATAAGAATTAATTTGTTTGTAAGAATTTCCAACAGAAAAAAACGTCTGCCAAGTTGGGTGGGCAGTATAACTTCTTCAAGCGAGCGAAGCGAGCAGCATCCCCTACAGAAGTAAAACCTACCCTTAGGGATCTACCATTTGCGAGCGAAGCGAGCAACATCCCCTACATGTTTCAATTGTAATACATCGCATGTATACAGCCACACTTTGCGAGCGAAGCGAGCAAAATTCCCTACATGCCACATTTTGCGAGCAAAGCGAGCAATTTAATGGGGGGTCCGGGGGGCTTGCCCCCCGGCTGGACGTGGAGGCGAGCGTAGCGAGCCGGAGCGGCTAGTTATTAATAAGAATGAAACTCCGTCTGTCTGTTTGTTTGTTTGTCGTGTCTATGCACGGCCAAACGGCTGAGTGGGCCGGATCTACGAGTGGGGGGATCTTCTTGGGATTTTCCGATAGGGGGAGCGAGCAAATTTAAAATTTTCTAATCCCAGCCGAACCATGGGCCGTAGGGCGGGAGGGGGGTCGAAGTAAGAATTAATGTGCGCTTTTTGGACTTCCCCGCATCCTCTACCCCTCTAAACGGCCGTCGACAATTCCGGAAAAATACCGGTTTCGTAGGTTTTTGAACGAGGAAGACGACGGCGCGATCGGATCGCGAAAAAAGTATCGGGAAATGCGTCAAAAAAATGCGAGAGTACGGACCCGTTTTCTCGAAAAGTCCGCCGAAAAACTTGGTTTTTTCCGATTAAAATATACCCCATAAAGGTACGTTTTTCGGAACGGTTTTCGCGGGCGAAATACAGCTTTCATCCCGCCCAATCTGAATCCGAAGTCGGATATCGAAAAAAGTGACGGAAAGTAGGTCAAATTGGGAGGGGAATTGCGAGGGAAACGTTTAACATCAGAAATTAATCGACCACGGGCCGCCGTTACACAACGTTGCTTACCTGAAGGGACCCTCACAGGGGGGTTCCCATTAGCACTTCTACGCAATACCTTGCGAGCGAAGCGAGAGCCATTTCAAATAATAAATACGGACTTTGTCCTACACATATACAGGTATACCTTGCGAGCGAAGCGAGCAACATCCCCGAATAAACTTTTCGTGGTTCCACGTAGTTTCTAAGATTTAATTTGTTTGTAAGAATTCCCAACTGAAAAAAACGTCTGCCAAGTTGGGTGGGCAGTACAACATTCCCTAATAAACTTTTCGTGGTTCCACGTAGTTTTATAAGAATTAATTTGTTTGTAAGAATTTCCAACAGAAAAAAACGTCTGCCAAGTTGGGTGGGCAGTATAACTTCTTCAAGCGAGCGAAGCGAGCAGCATCCCCTACAGAATAAATACGGACTTGCGAGCGAAGCGAGCAACATCCCCTAATAAACTTTTCGTGGTTCCACGTAGTTTTATAAGATTTAATTTGTAAGTAAGAATTCCCCAACAGAAAAAACGTCTGCCAAGTTGGGTGGGCAGTATAACTTCCTCAAGCGAGCGTAGCGAGCAGCATCCCCTACAGAAGGGACCCTCACTTCTACGCAATACCTAGCGAGCGAAGCGAGAGCCATTTCAACAGAATAAATACGGACTTTGTCCTACACATATACAGGTATACCTTGCGAGCGAAGCGAGCAACATCCCCTAATAAACTGTTCGTGGTTCCACATAGTTTTATAAGATTTAATTTGTTTGTAAGAATTTCCAACAGAAAAAAAACGTCTGCCAAGTTGGGTGGGCAGTATAACTTCCTCAAGGATATACAGGTATACCTTGCGAGCGAAGCGAGCAACATCCCCTAATAAACTTTTCGTGGTTCCACGTAGTTTTATAAGATTTAATTTGTTTGTAAGAATTTCCTACAGAAAAAAACGTCTGCCAAGTTGGGTGGGCAGTATACCTTGCGAGCGAAGCGAGAGCCATTTCAACAGAATAAATTCGGATTTTTTCCTACAAATATACAGCAATACCTTGCGAGCGAAGCGAGCAACATCCCCGAATAAACTTTTTGTGGTTCCACGTAGTTTTATAAGATTTAATTTGTTTGTAAGAATTTCCAACAGAAAAAAACGTCTGCCAAGTTGGGTGGGTAGTATAACTTCCTCAAGCGAGCGAAGCGAGCAGCATCCCTTACAGAAGTTAAACCTACCCTTAGGGATCTATCGTTTGCGAGCGAAGCGAGCAACATCCCCTACATGCCAGACTTTGCGAGCGAAGCGAGCAATATTCCCTACACGCCAGACTTTGCGAGCGAAGCGAGCAATATTCCCTACATGCCAGACTTTGCGAGCGAAGCGAGCAATATTCCCTACATGCCAGACTTTGCGAGCGAAGCGAGCAACATATCCTACATGCCAGACTTTGCGAGCGAAGCGAGCAATATTCCCTACACGCCACACGTTGCGAGCGAAGCGAGCAACTTAATGGGGGGTCCGGGGGGCTTGCCCCCCGGCTGGACGTGGAGGCGAGCGTAGCGAGCCGGAGCGGCTAGTATAAAATGAAATCAGTTCAAAGTGTTAAATAAATTATTGGTCCAAACTAGGCAGAATAGGTATAGAGTAGAATACCGCAACTTCACCTTCCATTGCTGAAATATAATTTTTTGAAATTTTTTTCTTTCTAGATAACCACGTTTTTTGACATTAAAACCCACATTTTACCTCTTTAACTCAAATTTCTTCAATTTTTTACCAAATTTTCGAAAACCCTACGTCATATATTTCTAGAAACAGATGATTTTCATATCCTCATTTATCAAAAAATAAAAGTCAACTCTTTTGAACATCAGAAAATTGAAGAATTAATGTTAAAGTCAATAATAGAGACCGTCAACTTCTACAAAATTACCTAATTTGATACATTATACAATGGTATAGCCAATTTTAATTTTACTTTGCTTGATAGGGGAGAAAACTAGGTTTTAATGTTGAAAACGTAGTTCGAAAGGTAACGCATACCTACAGATCTCTCTATCGGCAGATTTCTCTGTTATAAACGAGTTTTCACTTTAATAAACTAGTTTTACCGTCTAACCCGTCGTCATAGGTCCATGCATCGTATGTAATAAATAGTATTTACTGTTCCAGTTTCAGCCCAAGATCTGTTTCTACCATGACCAAATCGGTCATTTCATTTCGTTTTGAAAGATGTGCAGGCAACCATAGCAAAGTTCTGTTAGGATCGTCCATTAAAGCTGGACAGCTGGACGTGCTTTGGGTACTTTGCTACCTACCAAAAATGATCTTTAATTCAATAATTTATGGTGAAACAACATTCCTTAATAATATTAGCTTAGGATCTCCCAGTATTTTGGGATGTCCTCATGGTTTCGATCACACTCCCCTCCAGAAGAAACCACAAACACCTACGTGTGTATGTGTCACTAAATTTCGTATGTGCGGTGTAGGAATCGATTTTCAACCGATTGGTGCGATTGTTCCCGTTTGAATGTGATTGTTAAACCATCTACTTGTACCCACTTATTGTCTTTTTTTATTTTATTTTTTTCGATCTGAATAAAGTCAAATAGTTCGCATTATTTTATTCATGAAAGCAATGTTTTATTTTTCTTTCCATCAACTCGCAGCGTTCTCTCCGCCACGGATGACAAACGTTGATATGTAAAACATGCGAAATCCCTATTCATGAATACTAAGACTATCTGCTGTTCAGGACAGTTTTGGAGCACTAAGCCAGCTAACGTGTGTGATTAACTCAGCAGGCTCTAGGTGAGGATCGATGCGGGGGAAAGGAAATCAGTGCTGAGGTGAGCAGAGTGTTAACATGGAGATGGACGGTCATCAGTAGCTCGTGAGGGCAGCCATTCCACTGGGGATTACCTACGGAGAACTTGATGGTCGTCTGATGGGCTGGGATCAATCCGCCTTGTCCTAACAAGCTCCCGGCATTTCAGATGAAGCTCTTCTAATCTTCTGGGGACGTTGATTAAATGTCTACTTTTTGAGTGTCCGGTTCGCCTTCAGCCGAGTATATACCTACCGCGTGGAGAGAAAAAGGATTATCTAAGATCTTATCAGTGCATTCGTGCTGCATACATCCTACCATACCGATGCAAATTGGCCATTAGACCTCACAAAGTGAGCCAAAAGCCAATAATCCATGCGTTTTGAGTTTTGATGGTAAATATTACCTATGATAAACGAGGAATTTAATGCTCAACTCAAACATACCGCATCTTTGATCTCACTTCTAAACGATCCTCATCGTTTTATGAGCATATTTTATGATAGGTAGAAACTTCGTTTCAACAAGAATATATTTTTTTTGGGAAGGGGGGGAGGGGGTTATTAGTAATGTCCACTTTTTGAGTGGCCGGTTCACCTTCAGCCAAGTATATACCTACCGCGCGAAAAGAAAAAGGATTACCTACGATCCAGTGCATTCACCCATGCAGTCACCTGCAGTTAGTCTCATGCGATTTAGAAGCTCTTTAGCACAATGCCTCACGCTTCTCAAATAATGGAAGTGTGTGTAGGACCGATTTGGCTGAAACTTGGATATAAAATACGCAATATCTCGAAACCATGTTGAGTTGAGAAAAAATCAGAATTAAGGAATTTTTTAGAAGTTCAGCACACTTGGAAAACCAGAGATTTGATTGTAGGATCTCCGCTAAAAAATATCATTAATTACTATTTATTCATTTATTTATTTTTTCTTCTTAAAACTGAATTATAAGCAATGTAAACCATAATGAGCAATTTTCCATGGTATTTTTGATAATAGTTTAGTTAGTGCTGACGCAGCCTCCTACCTCTACTGAAACTGAACACCTACGTTACGATTAGCAGCAAATGACAAGTTTGCGAAGTACGATTTTGTATCCTTATGTCAGATTGTTTGCATATCATTGCTTGTCGACAGTTGAAGAAAGTGGTACAGTCATTCTCTTTCTTTCCAACGAGAATCAATAACCTCATCAATCTATTGGATAAACCCCAAATCGATACTGATATTGTTATAGGTAATACATTATACTAAACTTTAGGTAAAAGGTAGGTAAAAACTTACATAAGCTACCTCGCTAAGAATCTTAGTCCATTTTACGAATAATATATTTCAAATGATATTTTCCATTTCAACGGGTTTCAACTATGTATGATGCGGGGATTTTTGGAATCAGTAGTATGAAAACGGGCAGTCGTTCGATGAAACGAAGTTTGATTTTATTATGAACGAATTGGCAATGCTTAATTTTCTCACTACTGGAATTTACAGAAGAAATACTTAATGAAAACGCTGCAAATTATTACACAATGGTTTATTATTTCTGTGTTAGATAGCCCTTCTAGGCAGACCATTGGTCTTTAATTATTTAACCCCGTATGTAATATATGATCAGAACATGGCACATCGTGCCTCTGAGTAGGTTTCACATTTTTACAGTTCCCGACCCCGCAAATTTACGCTTCGCAGAAAAGATATTTTAAAAAACGGGAAAATAATGCATGAAGTAATTTACGTTAGTGCATGCGCAGAATGGTGTAATGATTTGAGAAAAAGGAAAATGGTATGTTACAATCTACAGCTAACCCACAAATTCTCTGAAAATGTAATCAAAATCTGATGAAAACTAGACTTTGTTCCTCTTATCACACTTTCGCGCACGCGCAGGAGCTAATAATTATGCAATCATGTCGAAATTAACATGGAATAATTGTACTATTGTCTCCAAATTATGCATACAATTTGAGCGGGATTGGACGACTAGGACCTAAAAAAATGACGCTTTAAAGAATTTAAGTTTCCGCATGCGCGAAATGGAGTAATGATTTGAGAAGTATGGAATTAATAGTAGACCACTTACTGCCTAACCCACACATTCCCTGAAAATTTCATCAAAACCAGATGAATGCTGTTGAAATTAGGCTCGTATAGAGAGGAATACACATTCGCGCATGCACAAGAGCTACTGACGATAGGATTATGTTGAAACTGCTAGGGAATGCTCAAATTAACCTCTTCCCCCACGAGAACGAAACTCATAGGGGACCATCTTCACCCTAACCCGCACATCCCATGACAATTTCATAAAAGCCGGTTGAATATTGTGGAAATTAAGGTTGTTACAAGGATTCGCGGACATACATTCATAGATACACCGAGTTAGTGAGAGAATGACACGGAACGACGGAACGATAGTTGTTAAGAATAGTCTAAAACGTAAAATACGACTGGAAATTTCACCACTGTAAAAAAAAAAAAAAAAAAAAAAAAACAACAGCCGTTTGATTTTAGTGGAGACCACAACTTTTGAATTTCTAAGAAGTGAAACCAATGCTTCCGCTACCTATAGGTACACTTGGGAGCAATTCAAGAAATGAAATTTAGCATTTAGGTACCAATACTTCACTAGTAGGTACATCACACGGATAGTAGTTGATAAACTCGATTTAGCAACGGTATAATAAATTCCATTGGAACTATATCACCTGATAATTCCAATATTGGCATTATACCATCTGAATTTTACAAGGCAATTATTATGTATTCCAGTGCCAATATCTAGCGATTTTTGATAGAATTTAGAGCTTGACCGTCTAATCAATAGATCCGCCAGCAGCGCGTGATTTCTCTATCTTCACGCAAACTATTCAACGTACAGCATTGCGAGTGGATTTAATCGATTCTTCGGGATTAAATTTATCATTGACAAGCAAAATATTATTACTCTTACTTAGAAAGTTTTCGAGGTCTCGATTTTTTTAATGTTTAGCTCTTTAATACATCCCTTTAGGTTTGATGAAAATTGATGCTGATCTTCCAGGACCATCTAGGCTCCAAATGTGATTTATAACACAAGTTTCATATAGTTTAGTCCAGTATTTTTGGAGAAAAGCCGTGAACGGCGGACGGACGGATTTTTTGACATGGATATGTCTTTGCTCTGGGGGGTCAACCAAAAATTTCTGTGACGCAAAATTTGTGTCACAATTTCAGTGTTTTTCACGTACAACCCATTCATTGCTAGGGGAATGGAACTTCCGCAGTTTTCATCGCACAGAAATCGTTCGCCACTCGTTGGAATGCGCTTGATTTATGTGATAAATGTTCACATCTCAAGCTACCAATTCCCCCCTCCTTACGTACCTAGCTACATTCCTAAACTAAGTTGATTGGACTATAAACAATTTTAATAAGCCGGTTACAATATTCTTAACGTAAAGCAATAGCAGAATTTACTCCACTCCATACGAAACATTTTCATTCTCTTGACAACAGTCGATTGTCAGGGGGTGTTAAATTTTTTATTGATATGGATATGTCTTTGCTCTGGGGGGTCAACCAAAAATTTTCGTCACGCAAAAGTTGATGTCACAATTGTTAATGATTTTCACGTACAACCCAGCCGTTAATAGAGGAATGGAACTTCCGCAGTTTTCATATTACAGAAATCGTTTGCCACTTGTTGGAAAGCGCTTGATTTATGTGATAAATGTTCACATCTCAAACTACCAATTTCCCCCTCCTTACCTACCTGGCTACATTCCTAAACTAAGTTGATTGGACTATAAACAATTTTCGTTTGGCGGAAACTAAATAGCGTCTGTATTGGAGAAATAACTTTAACAGTATTTATAGTATGCTTTTTGTGCCTCCCAGAATAATAAAATAAATTCTTTATCCTACATTTTGTCGCCTACAGTCCAAAGTTGAAGGATTTGTTTACAACTCTCGAGGATAACCGTTATGAAATCCCCAATCAAAGACATATCCATGTAACATGGTATCTGTTGTAAAGCAGATAGTGGAACTCGTTTACGAGTTTCTTTGACGTGGTTTTTCTTGGTCAATTACAAAGTTTCGTTATTGAAAATAATAAACCAAAATTGCATTGTAGCTTTTATTGGGATGCCCTCTGTTTATGGAGTTATGGTACCCAATGATCTTTTGCTGAGTAGATTTCTTCAGTTTTGTGGATCCAGTAATCTAGTTGGATTTAATTTATACGCTCATTAGTCGTAGGTATCTCTTGATTTGAATTTAGTTGGCGCCACTTGTAGGGACTGTGTTCTGAAGTGTAATTGATTGTTCAAACTAATAATATCAATGAAGGCAGATTGAACAAGAGACTTCACCCCGGGGCTTAAGACGAGTTTCGCGAACAGGGGAGAGGCAAAGTTGGTAATTGACTTGGGACCGTCGTCCGACCTAGGTAGGTACCAAGACGGGTGAATCAGTTTGATAGCGGAAGGTGCAAACTCCTCCGACCAAGTGTTCAAAATGTGGCACAACCGTCTTCAACACCTGCAGAGTTCGTAGCTGTTTCTAGAGAAAATGGTTCGGGTCGAGCGGTGTAGGTGACGTCTATACCTCGCAACGCCAGGCTAAAACGCTTGGACAGTGTACGAGCAGTATAGCGACGTTCATATGGCTAGGTGCTGCATAGCTATTACGGAAAGGGTGCGAGTGTTTCCAACGACCCAATGTCGCCTTTGTTTGCACGATCTCGAGTTCTCCCTGGCTTCCTAATATTGAAGCTAGATATTTAGAAATCTACAATAAGTGGGAGTAAAATTCTCGACAATAGCTAAGTGCTAATATTCGTGTTGCATCAAAATCTACCATATGTTGAAAATGAGTTGTTAAATAATCAGTAATGTGGTAATTCCGCTTCCTCCGAGTCTACCTTTGGGAAGAAAGAAACCTCTCGAGAGATGAAAATTTGTTAATCCCCAATTTTATAATTTTCACTGTCTTTTTACGTGTTGACCATTCTGAATTACTTTCATTTCGTGGGTGCTTGCCTGTCTGTCCGTGTGTTTGCAAATCCTTGCAACAAGCAAAATTTTGACAATCTCCATTCGATTTTGATTAAACTTTCTGGACATGAGCGATTTACGAGGAGTTGCGGGGTAACCACTAAAAATTTATTGATTATACTGCGCAAAAAAATGCTTATCCATCATCCACAATTATTTCATTGCCTCGAAAATTTGTAAAGGAGCATTCCATATAATCTTTTGATAGAATAATTTCAATTTCAATGATACATTCGTGTTACGGATTCGAGGGAGCTATGTGCCCCACCCAATATGGCAGATGTTTTTTACCTTTTCATCATTCGAATTAATTAGTAGGGCTCTGATAGCCTTAGAGGGTGGACTTCGTATTAATATCGCCATACACTATATATATGTCGGATGTATTGCAAGCAAATGACAATACTTAAGCGGGTCACACTGGAACAAAAATATACCTAGTTTATCGCCGCCAACCGCACCTCTCTACCTCACTCCATTCCATAGATACGTCTTTTTAAAAGTTTTATTGGGAAAAAAAAAAAAAAAAAAAAAAAAAAACACGTTTTTTTGTCATAAAAACCCCGATTTATCAATTTTACATCACTTTATCTTAACATCCGACATAATTTTCGAAGACTAGAGCACCTTTGTTTATGAAAAGTACTATCTAATAACCCTAATAATGCCATTCAAAAATTTATCGTTTCCAAAAAAGTAATATTTCTTACAATACTAGAAGGTTTCCTACATAAAAAAAAGAGATTTTACAAAAGTTGGGAAATTTATTCAGCCTTCAACGGTATGCTTGAAATTAAGATCACTTTCCTATTTCATGGAAAAATTGGAGTTGCTATAGGATATACTTCAAGTCACTGACAAAATACAACGACAAAGTTTTATTTTTGGAAAAAATACAATAGGTACCTATTGAAAAATTGGAGAAACATTATTATTGGGGAAAAAAAAAAAAAAAAAACGAAATATCACATTTGGGTGCTTAGATCATCTATTACATAGACCTATAAATTTCAAATAGTCAAAGGTGTCCGGCTACCTACCTGCAATGAAGGACATCTGTACCACGCAGGGTTTACCCAGTTTTCATCCTGGGCTTACAAAATACTTCGGAGATTCAATTACTTTAGAAATCGGGACGAAGTCGGGACAGCAAAAAAAAAAAAAAAAAAAAAAAAAAAAAAAAATAATAAATAAAAAATAAAAAATAATCGGGACGCTTCAAAAATCATGACGGGACGCTCAGGACACCTCGAAAATTGGGACGGATGGCAGCCCTATACTAGTTGTATGTAGCATTGTTGTTTGGTAATGGGAAAAACCAATAGTGCCCACCAGAGAATCAGTTGAGATTTCATACCCTTCGTCTCTTGGTTAGCAATTTGATCAAACAAAAACCTAATGCATTAAGAAAATGATATTTTCCTGAATAATTCAACAGCCGGGGCCCCGTGGTAATAAATCTAGGACGAACTCTCAAGAATCAGCTAGGTGAACACCGTTCGAAGGGAAAGAAAAGGTTGAGGGGCAGGCCCGAGCGAAGAAATATTTGAAAAAAGAGAAATAATCCAAGAAGGCGTTGCTATTGCATAAGAAGATGAGATATTTCAAGTGAGAACAAAGCCTGCTTGTAGAGGGAGAGAGGGTGCTCTGGATATCGCTTCTATGTATTCCAACAATGGATTTTCTGAAGAGGAATAATCACCAGCCCGCAAACCCCTTTTATTTGCACTTTTCTCGAGAATTACCTTTCTATTCCCAGCGTTTCCTTTCCCTTGTGTCGTGGGCCTCTTTGGTATGAAAGAATGAATTGAGAGAATGTTGTTTTTAAATGAAGTTTGCTGTACACTTTTGATTGAGATCTGAGGTATGAGTGACTTTGTCACTGCCTGTTTATCTTGTATGTATAGCTAAGGCAAATCTCATGCTACCAATTTCCCCCTCCTTACGTACCTGGCTACATTCCTAAACTAAGTTGATTGGACTATAAACAATATTTTAATAAGCCGGTTACAATATTGTTAACGTAAAGCAATAGCATCATTTACTCCACCACTCCATAGGAAACATTATCATCCTCTTGACAACAGTCGACTGTAAACAACAATTCATTGTAGTGGCTTCTCTCCACAGTTGTTTTCAACATTTCTATAAGTAAACCGTCAAGCTTGACGAAATTGCCAAAGATTTATCGTTGTTAGAGGCTGTTTCATATTGCAAGGTGCCAAAGCTCAATGGAAAGAACAAAAATACCCAACACGAAACGAATTGTTACATTTCCAACTATTTGAAAACTATATCTTATGTAATAAATAGGTATAAATTGCATGAAAAATACGCTGTAAATGATTAGAAATTGGTTATTATTTCTATACCTATCAAAAATTATTAGCCCTTTCGCGCAGATCACTGGTCTATATACTCGTATACATAGGTGTATAATGTATATTCAGATATCACACGTGCATCGCCCAAGGGATAGCTAGAAAACCCAAGTGGATCGAGCTAAATCAGCAGAAGTTCAGCCGACTCCCCATAGAACATGCAGACATATCAGATGTGTTCAAAAATAATGTTTGAATGTGATTTTAATTTTTAGGCTTTTAGTGATTCGATGAATCATGAAGAAAGGGATCAGTGATAACCTAAGTTTTATGGCCATAAGTGACTGAAATATTTACGTTTGCATTTATTTATATTCTGCATAGAGTTTTATGAGCACGTCATGATGAAGTTCGTAGTAGACCCGAAATTCGATGGTCAACAACTTTTATCGCTGAAATGATGTGATTGAAAGATTATTTATCTCCTAAAATAAGAACTCATCAAAACATGTTATTAGTTCGTCGTATTACACAATTCCGACATATACTTCCTTATTTTTTTTTTTATCGGATTTAGCTGCTCAATCGACGTAGAATCTAATTGAAGTAATTATTAAAAAAAGAAAAAGAGGAAAGAAATGAAATGGAACCTCTTAAAATTGAAGAAGAAAAAACTTACGAAAAAGCGTATTTCACATATTTGCACGAAAACGGGGTGATGGTTTTGGTTTTTCTGTAAAATATTTGAGCGGTATAACATATTTATAGCTGGGATGGCAGGTCCCTGTTGGTTCCAGAACAGGCACATAGTGAGAAAGAAAAAAAGCCCTTTTGCGTGAACTTTTAAAGTTTTTAAACAAATTTTGTATTCAATGGACGCAGAATGTAATGTTCTACGATAATATATCTTTCAAAATTCGATAAAATAAATAAGGGACTTCACGTCCGATTAAAAGATATTTTATCAACATTTAAATTTCTAAACGCCACAACTTTTTATATTTAATCAGATTTATTTGCTTTTGTGATCAATCGACGCGAACTTGAATTAGCTTTATTTACTTTGAAAATTGGATACAAGTGCAAAGTCACCTTCTGAAATTAAAAAAAAGTACAAAAAGCGTGTTTTAGGTAGGTATAGGAATAAGGGGTATATTAGGAATCTGCGCAAAATTTCCTACAAAACAGGTTATAACACGAATAGCTTGTCACAGATGTCAATTCTGAACCACTGTGCGGCGGTCACACTGTCAACTTTTAGTTTTGCGACCTCGTCTCCGGGGGTCACTTGGTAGGCTCCCATCAACACTACGTGTATGCCATTTCCTTCAGTTTGCTTCGGCATTCTAAAGTAGGTACACGTTGATCTTGTGGTCGGTGTCATGCATAATTTCAATTATGTCGGATCTCAAAGTTTTGAAACAGTTCATCTTCATTATTTACGAAAATAAGCCATGCCATTGGAAAGTCCAGAGCAACAGCAGTTACACAACATACTCTTGAAAACTCTTTTCTTCCTATTCATTATACACTTTCTCCTGATTACACAACAGGTTCCCGCCACCAACACATCTCTGTGTCATGTCACAAACTGAGTGTCTTAGCGTGAGTAAGTATGTACCATTCAGGGGCCTCAAGAATCGGCCGGCACCTGCATAGGTACCTTCAGTTTGGAGTCAGTTGAAATTTTCATCATCACTCTGGAACAACATAGGCTACAGAGTGGTCTGCTCATCCTTCAAGATCATAACGAACCGGTACGCCCCTCCATAACTCCTGGCTCGAGTGCATTTCAGGGTGCCATCAAGGTTTACCAGAAGCATGGATCCTTCATGCTTGAATACTACAGAACGAATTATGGAGCAACAGTTCACTTTTTAGGATATAGAAGAGTGGCAACAAATTCGACTACACTTTGGATGTGAGCAGAAGCACTTCAGACAAGATTAGAAGAAGATTGGAGACTTGGTGATCAGGTTTTACGAGGGTGTTTTGAGTGTGTGTTTTCTCTATTGCGCAGTATGTATTCTTTCTTATGAAAGAAGTTTAATCCCCCTCAAACTTCATCAATTTACTTTCAAGATACGCAGAATCCAAAAATAAAAGGAAAAAAATGAATCTGTCCGTCCTCCGTACACTGCACGTAGCCCTACTCCAAAACAACTAAAAGTTCATGGACTTTGGTTCAAAAATGATTTATTAGCCAGATATGTGCTCGAAAACTCGGCAACACAGTCGATCCTTTAAAAGGTTAATGATTGAAATATTAGAAAATCTTGATCAAGAAAAATATGTGAAAAAAATGTGAATGTCCTGGTTCACAGTTCTGATACACTGTTTATGTGTGATAAGTATTTTGCTGACAATAACTATTTTTAGTAGTTTGTTTGCGATTTTCAGTGATTCAGGCAGACCATTTTTAGAAACTTGAGCAATTCAGTGTACACAAAAAGTGCTCTTCAACGAACTCCTTCTTTCTTAAGGAATGCTAGACTTTTTGGTGAAAGAGGGTGTTTTTATCTTAATCTTAATACGAGTTGTCAATTGGAATGACAAATGGATATATATACGTTTTGAAAAGCGTTTAAATTCAGGTATCACATTTGAGAAGTCCTCAAAACAGATGTCCAAGAAGGCATTTTTTGAAAATTCCCATTTATAAATTTTAAGAGCTACTGCATTATTTGCTCAATTTTTTTCTCGGAAATTCGCTAAAAGGTCATTTTTTTTTATTGATTTAAATAGAACTCGGTTTTACGAATCCAATGGGACAATTTTGGGGATTGTCCATCCGTTCAAGCTTCAGGTGGGCTTAAGCGTTGAAAGGGATCGTCAACACAACTGTGAATCGCAAAGCGACTTTGGTGAGCAGAACAACGCTGATGTTTTCTTAGTTGGCTCGATCTTATTTTCTTTGTTAAATGTATTATAAGCTTGCACATGTTCCAGTATACTAATTTATGCTTAAAGTCCTGTGTAATCTAAATAGACAAAATAACAAGGTATTAGGAATATTTGAGTGTTTCGGTTGTTGTTAATAATTAAGACAACAGTTGATATTTTACTGTTTTGGGAGCTTCCGGGGAGGGGAGAGGTTGAACGGTGCTAAATAATTTCCCGGAGCCATAATTCTTACCGGCCGTAAACTACCGAAAGACAGGGTCGTAAATACGGGGGCCCATTTTTCCCATCGCGCGAAATGAAGAGAAATGGAGAGGAGGGGTGCACCAGTTATGATGTTATGGCATTCGCCATTATAGCAGTGCACCCTCTTTCACTCCAAACTGTTATGACAGTAATTTCCCGTTGAGATGAGACTTAAAATTCGTGAGGGCAGCTCATGTTGAGGGTTGTGGGAAGCGGGTGGTATAGATGGCGACACCTGCGATAACAAAGCGAACGTCTTGGTAACCATGGCAGTGAAAATGGTAAGAAAGCCATTCGACTAATAGTGGAGACGTTTAAAGCTATGAGTTTTTAATTTCCAGCGCTCAGAAGAGGCTAAAGCTGCGGTTGAATTCGTTCCGATTTTCCATTCCACTGATAATTTTAGAACAGTAGGTTCTGCAAAATAAACAAGCTAGTTAAACTCATTGGTTCGCTGACCATGTTCCTCAGGAAGTTTGAACTATACATTGGGGTGACTAAAAACTTATACAGCCAATTTAGGATATCACTTGGAGCCTACTTACAAAATTGCAAGTCGATATTATGGGATTATGGGGATGTGGCACCATTTGATCTATTGACCCGAATACCATTTGAAATTATATCAAACATACGTTTCGAGAAAAATCGCCTTGGCGTCATACGGCACCATGCCATCAATTCAGTGCTGGAGATCGTTGGATGCAGCTTAAAAGCCTAGAAACTTGAAATGTCTACTTGAAACATTGTGATGACGACGTGGCTCCACGATTCGGTGCTGTGGTGCCACCAAAAACTATACAGCTAATTGGGTGTCGCAGGAGTATATTTGTAAAATTTCACGTCAATATTATGGAAATGTTATTAGTAGGAGGAAAAACCAATTCTGTCTCGGGGACCAACACGGGGTAGATATACTAACCCGCACAACACATAACTAATAACATTTTCTATTCATTGTGCGACGTGTCAACGTTTTGATGACTCGTTGAACACAGGACTTTACATTGAAATCAAGTGGATCCGTTGACATCACGATGCCTCGTTGGCTTATGCACCGACGTAATACCAACGTAATGTCCTACGTTCAACGTGTGATCGAAACGTTGACGCGTCGCACAATTCACAGAAATTGGTAATTTGATATCTGTGGTGCGGGTTAGTATAACCTCCCCGTGTTGGCCCCTTTGCCAGAATCGGCCTCCACCCTCTACTGTTATCATTCAATCTATTTACAATACCATGGGCAATAATATCTCACACATACTTTTTGATAAATAGCGCCTTGGCGCCATATGTCACCATGTCACAAGTTCAGCCCCTGAGATAGTTTGATGCAGTTTAAAAGTCAAAAGAGATCGTTTAGATGCAGTTTGAAAGCCTGAATACTTGAATATCTTATAACATTGTGGTACCACCGTTTGATGCCACCAAAACCACACAGCAGATTTCACGCAAGCGGACAAATACTAGCCAAGTCAAAACACCGACTCTCTTCGTTTGACAACACAGGAAACTGACATGTTTCACTTTTCCATGTATTCGCTTTTATAAAACAAAATGAATCGAATTAATTGAATTATTAAGAGACGATTTTATGTAGTATGTATATTCTAATATTTCAGCCCATATTCTCTACCCTTTAGGGTTGATCGAAAGTGATATCGATATATTAGTGGCACATCCCCGGCCGATGTATGATTTTTGAGCCAAATTTCGTTATGATCGGTCCAGTAGTTTTGGAGAAATGCTTTGGACGTCGTAAGAACAGTAGATGGACGATTTTTTTTTTTCATTTATTATCATTATTATTATCATTCGATTTTTAAATCTGACTTCTCTTAAAAATGTTAACCAACGAATTTTGAGGGGAAAGGCTGCAGTTTTTTTTCTGTCGATTAAAAAAATTCCTTATTGAAAATAATAAACCGAAATCATCATAACAGTTTAATTCTTCATTATTCAAAATAAGCATTATGAAATATCTTGTTTACCATCAATTTGAATGTACCTTATGTACAGTTTAGTACAATTAATGCTCTATTTTATTAAAAACGTGTTATGAAAATTTGTTCGGATGGGTTAGTGGAGTGGAGAAGTGGGTGAAGGTGTTTATAAGAAAGTTCGCTCAAATGGCCATGCTGCACGACTGAGACTTTCATACTGAAGGTGTCAGGTTCTTCGACACTCTCGTGGCTTTGAGCCAAAATGGCCTTTTCCAGACGAATTATCCGCGGAGCTAATCGTGCGAGCTCCTTCGAGGTTTTCCGGTTCCCACGGAGATACGGACGGCTCCTGGTCCCATAACTCCTTTATCATCCCGGAAGGAAGCTCCTAATAAACCAATTTTATGGGAAACCGTAAATCACCAACCGCTACCTGCGCTAATGAGCCCTTTCTGTGAGCAAATTGGCGTGAAACGACTCTTCAAGCTTACACTCCGTTACTTTCGTTTGTTCGTATGAACAAGGGTATCTGAGCAAATTTAAGAGAGAAGAAGCTTTTTGTCCTTTTCATAGAACCTATTAATTCTAAAATTATAGGTCACTGAGAATATAACTGTTTTTACTCATTAACGATTTTTGGCTACAGGACAGGCAATAAAATGTATGCCAAGTTAGGTGGGTCGTAAATTCCCAGTATAGATTAAGACGATTGAATAGATCGTTGAAGCATAACAATATCGAGGTCTCGCAATATATTAATGTTGAAATTGCTCTGGAAGAAAAGTTGTTAGGAAGTAGAGACGTTGTATGGAGAGTAATAATTTTTGAGTTTTTTAACGAGTGGTAAAGGTTTTTTGTGGTGTGGAAAATGAGAAAGTTACAACTCACTTCACGAGTCCCTTAGCTTGACGTGCCTGCGTAAACGATTTGCATGATACGATTTCGAGGCGGCCGGATGAAAGGCTGTCTTTGTTATCTATATACCTACGTATATGTAGGATCCTACATATAGAAAATAAATGTAAATAATTAATACATCCAGACTTTACCAGACCCCCTGATCTATGAATAACGATATTTTTCTAGGTACCTAACAACTAAAAACTTAAGAGATGAGATAAAACACCTGCCAAGGCTTCACAAGTCTATCCGTAAGAGCAAGATTTACAATACACTTAATTTCGCGAAGTCAGAACTCAATTGAAATTACATCACCTGATACGGTCATCGGGACTTACAAGGCGAGTCATACAATGTTTCGATTTTACAACCACTTGCACTTTCCTGTGACCATTAATGAAATTTGGAGATTCTCTCAGTAATTTGAAGATGTTGCGACTCGTGCTTGCCCTTAGGGAGAGCGATGAGGTTCATCGTCCAGGTGGTTTTATCTGATTCTTTGAGATAATATATTTCACTGACAACCTAAAAAAAAATTACTGTTACCTACTGGTTTTCAATATTAGACACAAGCTGATTTTTTCCATTTCTTGAGATCAGTGGGTTTTTAGCCTATGTTGGAATTTTACGTAGGGTATGTTTGGGGAAGCTAGATCAGCTGTTTCTTTGTGTACCCCACCCTCCCACCCTTATGTGTGACACCATATAATTCTATCAGGCCAGATTTTCGGTATGGAGATGAAACAGCGCCAACCCACTCAAGTGGATGTTTGGTAAAAGCAGATCAGCTGTTTATATGTGTACAGGATGAATGATTAAATGGAGTTCTATATTGAGTAAGTATAATAATTCGCACGCGTCTGTAGTACTGGCCTGAGAGTATTTCTCTGAATAACTCCAAATTCGTTTTTCATATATTGACCATAAACGAGGTTGATACAAACTGTATTCTGTCAATAATTTTGTTAACAGGAGAACCAGAAGATGGTTACATCAGACAACCCCATTGCTCTTAACCTCTTGAGCGAGATAGCTCTATCAATACAACCGAACTCTTAGTGTTTATCAAAAAAGAGCAAATAGTATAGTAAAAGTGATTCCATGAATATCTTTGGAGATTTAATTCTGGTAAAGCAAATACATTTAGTTATTGTGCGGTGAGAGCGATAGAGTGATAGAGAGCGGTGAGGAGGGTTGGCTCCGTAGAGTCTTCCGTCATTTGCAGTTTCCCCATAAACGGAGGGACACGTGAAAATAGTTTTGTACGAGCAAAAACAACACGAAGCCGCTAGTGATTGGGATCGGGGAGGGGGAAAAAAGAGGCCGATGGGTTTACGAGAATGAGCGAGAGGGGTCGATACTGTTCACCGAGTTGTCTCCTAAACTTCGGAAAAGCGACTTGGCGTTTCTTATTCGAGGAAACTTTGCGAAGTGTATCGTCTCCGCACGAGAAAGAAATTGGTAGACGCAACGAGTTGTGACGAAGATACAAATTTATGTGCATCGCTATTGATTCCTAGGAAGGGGAAAGTCGTCTAGAGGGAAAGTCAAAATCCTGACTCTGTCTAGTTTTCCACCAGAAATGAGGATCCGTCCGTGCTGCTACTCGTTTTGTACGGAATGACTCAAAAAATGCTTTCCAGCTAGTACCCCCCATTTGTTCATCGGTTGATGCGTCATATTTTTCGTGGCGTTACACTATTTTGTTACAGACAATTTTGATTGACCCTAAGCCATAACCCATATTTGTGTCAAAAAATATTTCGCCTACTAACTATCTGAATGAAGCATTTCTTCCCAAACCGCGTCGTGCGGCATTACCATGTTGGAATGGATGACAGCTAATGCCAGGGACGGTAACTTCTTGGCACTGCTATATCGGGCAAACGTTCTAATCATTTATCTACATCTACGAGTATGTGCCCGTTTGCGCGTACTTGAAAAATCTAGTGATGGGTCATTTCTTAATGAAATTTCACGTTGAATTCAAATCCGAAAGAAAATGAGGGTTCCATTTGGAAAAACAAAGGTGGTGTGTGTTGCGCATGATAGCGCACGTGTGCAATGGGCAATGTGATAATATTTGAGATGAACACCCTGTATAAAAATGAAATTATGTTTGTGTGTCCTTTGTGCGCGGGCGCACCGTTGGTCCGATGGGGATGACACTTTTCCAACCAATTCCTTGCACTACCGGGACGATGATAGGCTATCGAAATCTTCCCCAAACCTACTCCTTACCGTCAAACTGACCCCCCTTCGCAACGGGTAAATACGAGGAGAAAGTTTATGTAAATACGAGGACAAACTTTACTACAAAAAGGTGGTGTGCGTTGATATGGCAACTACTTGGAGCAACAATATCTGGCAACTACTTGAAGATGAAGTGAACAACCAACCCACCTCAACCAAAGTGTGGGCAAACTATAGTATGTACCAGAGAAAAAAGGAGTTGAACGTTTTAGCGCATTGTTGAAAATTATTGATATGTGTAACCATGACTGTACGAACAATATGTTAGGCGAGACAAAGTCTATAAAATAGCTGTAAAATTACTCTCCAAATTTTACCTTAATGCACAGAAAGTGAAATTAGGCTTGGTTCTGTACTGTGTGGCTTTTCGTATTTGAGCGCTTTGCATTCACCTCGTAAGTTCCTTCATCTCCATTCTCATTCTAAAACAAATCTTTCGCGAGTTAGAAAAAGCGGCGTGAGCCGGTTGTAACGAAAGCGCTGAGAAGCGGACCCTCGAGGTCGAAAAACTAATGTGACAGCTCCATTGTCCGCGGTTCCCACTCTCACCCCAGCTCTGGCTCTGGCTAATTTCCCAAACAGCGAGAGACATGTACAATTAGGAATTTAGTGAATTAAAAACCCGCTCTTTGTTCCCAGCGGTGGTTCCCTCACACTGGTCATGGGTTTTTCCCTCTTTTTTTTTTTGTTTTGTAAAACAGATAGGACGGTCTTATGAGCCAAAATATTTTGCATAAAAGCGACGCAGTAAAACGGATTTCAGACGGAGATCTCATTAGTTTGACCATAGCATACTTTTTTTGTCACTGTGTAAGGTTGTGTACTGGTTTTCGCTCCATATATGCGGTATATATTATATGGGTTATGGAACTTATAAATTAACGCAGGTATGATACTGCATTGATTTAGGTATTTATCTTTATCAACTAGTAAAGTCGCTAATCACAATGTACCTTCTCTTATTCCACCTTTTGGAAATTTTAGTTCAACAACTAAATAACTGTACAGCTCGATGAAAAATTAAGATTGTACGATACGATCAGAGCCATTCACAAGTTTGGACTAATACTCGTAGAACGTAATAATGGGGTTGAACTGTCCAATGCAAAAACGATCCTATAAAAAAAATTTGAAACAATGGACTGATATGTTGTCCCGATTCAAATCAGTAGGTAAGCAAGAAATTATCGGTTTCAAATTGAGCTATTAATCGATCTAGTCCTCATTTCATCGGGATGCGAGCTTTAGCTACATCACGTGAAGAATGAAACTGTTCATGAGTTGCACGATGGACTCAAAAGAAGGAACTCACAACAGTAAAATATATCCGCAAGTGGATGCTAGTAGGGTTGAAAACTTCGTTCTGGGGCACTCCTGTTAGAATATGCTCGTCGCCCATCTCCTACCCCCTACCTTTAACGAATTTTAAACAGGAATGCTCCGGAACGCAGTTCTCTACCCTAGTATGGAGAAATGCTTCCCTGTAGAAATTTCTACAAATTTGGGTAAAATCGCCAAAGTCCTGAATAATACTGTATAACTCTGTATTTCCTTTTCCATGTCAAAACTCTCAATACTCCGTCACAAACAGGAGTTTCCGTAATTAGGAAAACTGTGGGCTTAGACCGAATCCGTACCTAATCCTTTTCCAGTGAATGACTCCACAACTTATTTTAGTAATGATCTGTATCTTGGCACCTTAAAGACCTTCTTGAGTAAGTCGAGCAGGTTTAAATTATGACTGAGGTTGTGTTATAGCAGTTTTTGTTTTTGTTTTGACCTTTTCGAGTTAATTGTCTATAGTTGCTGTTATGCTGTTAACGTTGTTTCTGTGCTGAATCTAAAAAAGGTGTTTAATTTCATGGTGGTTTCAAGTAAACCAAAAGCTCGACGATATGGGGTAAATTTCAGTTCTGATCCACATTCTGATACCCTGACAGCAAAATAACGTAATACATTATTTGACATATGACATGGCATATTATGTCAGATGTTTAACTTTACCGTGATGTACGCAGGCTATTACAGGAAACGATGTTATCGACGACGAGAAAATGAAGAGAACAAGGAGCGTTGCGGATTCAATGACAAACAACGTTAAAAATATCTTTCCGTTCGACTGGAAAATCTCGTAATGTTTTCCCTTGAGATGAGATACATGCCTATCTCACGTCAACATCTTTTCCCCGAGTCTTTCCTCATTCCGAGACAGAGAACGAACTGCGTGAGCGAATTGGTGTTAAATTACAAGATACGCTGTGCTTATAGGCGAAAAAATGAAGAGAATATTTAAGTTGCGGATATGATGACAAAATACATGAAAAATATCTTTCTGTTCGACTGAAAAATATCGTTATGTTTTCCCTTGAGAAATAATACGTGCCTACCTAAAGCCGCCACCCCTCCCGTGTGTCTTCTCTCATTTCAAGCCAGAGAACTAAGCTGCGTGAGCGCATTGTTGTTAACTTCTGCCGATTCCAGTCTCAGATACGTCGGAAATTCACCTAAAATGTCTCACAACTCCATCGCAGAAGCAAAAGGGGCAACAAGAGGGAGGATGGGGACCCAGAGTGAGATGGGAGCTCAAATTAAATTTACTCCGGGGAAAGTTGTAACGAGCCGACTACAGCAACGGCTGTGCCCCGGAATATTCCAAGAGTGGCGGAGGAAAGTAAAGCAGGAGATAGGCGAGGGCCTGGAGTCTCTCCATTCTCAAATGCTAGGAATATTTCCTTACATACGCCCCGGAAGTATTTTGCGGTGAAATGTATGTATGGAAATTCACAAAGGGAGATAACGTTGTGTGGGGGTTCATTCTTTTATTGTTCAGTATGAAAAATGCGGACGGTATCACACATGACAGATCAGCAGATAAGCCATTTTAATTCCTAGTAGGTCCGTTGTACAGAGTGCCAGCAATATTTATGTACGCATTTGATTCTAGAACTAATAGAGATTTTAAGAACTGCCTCATAAAGATATTTTTTGAAGCCTTGTTTTGATAATTTTTACTTCCAAGTTTTTTCCTACGCGTTGTCGACCTTGTCTCAGTAAAATAAGAATAATTCCTTATAATGCTTCAAAGTTAAATTGAGGGTACTGCTGTAAATGACGCTAGATTTCCAACCGATTGTAGTCATCACATCTGTAACTTAAGTGGTTTTTTTCATCAATAAAATTTCAAACTTGGTCAACATTCGTTTTTATTTAAAAACATTGATGATTTGTTATAATTAGTAAACGATTATCTCCTCTGCCTTGGCCCGATCACCGTCATCGTGATATTAAATTACTACCCCAGTTCTATTCCGGTTAGAATCTTCATTTGCTAAAAAAAATAAAAAAAAAAAAAAAAAAAAAATAAAAAACCGGAACTCAAAGAAGAAAGTAGACCAATTTCACGAAAATAAAGAGTTAACATGTTAACCTAATTTTTGTTTACTCTTTATTATCTAAATAGTAAAATTGTAGCTCTTTATTTTCGTAGAAATATACAGCGTTTTTCACCAACTTCAGCTACGAATTGGGTTTCCACACGTTCGTCGCGAGTGATTTAGTTCCTGTCATTTGCTCACTCAACCGAGCACCGTAAAGTTGAAGTCGCACGTTGGTTTCAAAAACTCGTCTATTGTTGATATTGGTAACTTATGGTTGCGGAAGCCATCTGAATGTATAATCTTTCCTTACCTATCGATTTTTTCCCCTATTATGTACGGGGTTTAATAATTATAGACCAATGATCTGCGTAGAAGGGTTACCTAACACAGAAATAATGAACCTTTGTGTAATAATTAGCAGTGTTTTCTGTAGCTAGTAATACCTTCTTACTGCATCTTTTCTTACTTTTCCAAACACAAGAATGTTCAAGCCGGTAAGTGTACAAACTGGAGCCACCTGAGATAACCAGGACTTAATATAAGAGAGTTATGCTTTCTCGAAGTGCACTTTTCCATCCCTTGAATTCCTAACCAAAACATTTTGTAAGTCACGCCAACCTACCTTCGGACGACGGAACACGAACGGGCTTGCATGACGTTCCTTGTTACGGAGATTGAACGATACGACCACATTTCCGACAAAATTATTCTTCCCTCGTTATAAAATGTTTATAAGGGTGGAGGGAGAGATTGTATGTTAAACAGTAGCTCCCACATTCGCTATGTAAAGGCCACAAGGAAAATATGAGTTATTGGTTACGATGGTACAAATACTCGGAAACAGGTTATTCATTATCAAATCGGACACAGTGGCTATATAAATTAACATTCTAATTGGAGGTCGGACTCTCGTTTATATGACATCGTCCATATATTCTGGCGGAATTTTGGCGTCATATTTCTAACGGTAGTAATCTCAAAAGATCTTTGTTGCTATCGTAAGAGCAGAGTGTATTCTACTTTCTAACCATTACCGGCTACTGAACAAACCACCGCCTAAGGTAGGATTTGGAAATGGTAGTAGGTGAGTAAAGCTATAATCAATTAAAAATAGAAGCTGAAGTTATTTTGAGTGTGCAACTATGGAAAAAGATCAGAAAGGAACGCGGCATTGAGCTCATTTTTCATATTGAGCACTGATATTTATATTTATTTTTCTTTTCTATTTTTTCTGCAAATTTTCTACTATGAATCGAAAGATTATGATGAAATCCATAGAAGTGGCTGCTTTCCGAGGTACAAGCATAAACCAACAACCACTTTAAAGTAGTCTTCACTTATACACAGATTTCTGCAAATTATATGACAAAGGTGTATTACCTGATTGATCGAAAGAGATGCTGAGGCTACTGGCACATCCCTTGCCAATGTATGATTTTCGAGCCAACTTTGTATCAAGTTTGGTCCAGAATCTAGCTTCCAAAAACGGACAGATGGATTGTTTTAGTTATTTCAATCTGAGTGATTCGAACATGTAAACTTAGAGTCGGAGTTCGGACGGGACAACAGTGGAGCGCAGACGGGTTTGTTAACCGTAGCATAATTCTATTACGGAATATATTCGATTTTATGACTATGATATGAAGTTCCATTGTAACACTTTCAGTAAGAAAAGTCCTTAAAATTATTTTGATGAAAAGAATATCTAAAAATTTTCTAAAGAGGTTTGTAGTGAAAACAGTGCTTTTTCCGGGGGCTTGGGACAGGCTATCCCGACTGTCGAGTGCAGAAGTCGCTAACTCAGAATTCCACCGAAAATCAGCAAAGAATCAGCATTTGTTTGCTATACTGCAATCGCTGGACGAAGAGCACACTATTTGAAGGAACCTTAACTGCAAAGTCAAACAATTTCTTGCCATTATGCAAATCATGCAAACCTGGATTATAAGTACATTGAAGTTGATAATAATCGTTTAAAGTAGGTATGAAATGAAACAAATGGGCCAAAATAAAATCAACAAAAAAAGAGAAGTAAATTGAACAATATGATCATTTACTTCGGAGATTACCAAGAAAACCAAAATATATTAATGTTCAAAATCATTGCATTTTAGTGTGAAAGTCGTTGATAATAGAAAATATTCCTCACTTCCAGCGAGCGGTATTCACTATCTATCCGGCAGTATTCCTGTTGGGTAAACACCGGTGAAAACGCAACAAGGTTGGGCCAATACTACTCTTTAGGGCAATTGACCAAGGGAAACAAACAATCACAACATGAGTGGGCAAATGTATTTATATTATACCAGTTGTAACCTGCCACTCTTTGCTGTGGCCAATTGTGGTGCATTACTTGTCAAATAAGTTACAGAGCTCACTTCGTTGATTACAGTAGTTCACAATTCGTAATTATTCTATACCAAACTCAGAGGGATACCGTTCAAGGGTTCAACACCTTGCGTTGAATCGGAAAAAAATTAGGTACATTCTCCATAAAATTAATAGTTAACAATTTCCTTGCAATCAGAAAGCTCAAATTTCAAAACAATTTAACATTATACAGTACGATAAGTTACGAAAATTCGCTCATGCGATCATGCTGCATGACTGGAACTTTTCTGTTCCCCTACGATCCCGTAGCGTTCCTCCGTCTCTCTCTGTGGGTTCTTCAACCGTAGGCTATCGTAAAACTCAGCAAAATGCAGTAAGTAAATCATTCGTATACTTTTCAATAGATTGAGGAAACTTGTCTCAACACGCTTTCGTGAATTCAGGATCCTTCCTTTTAACGGATCAGATGACGAAAAAGTACTGGATATGAAAAAAATTGAAGCAGACGGGCGGGGCAATATACAGTGATCAAGAGAGAATGTTTCTTTACGAAAGGGAAAAACTCATTACTGTCTCCTATAGCGACATCATAGTTGAAAAGAACTCATCATCTACATTGGGACGTAATATTTATAAGCAGTTAGATGAAAAACGATGACTGAAACAAGAGTCTCCTAATGAAATACAACGAGTAAACTGGACTATATGGAAATGAATAATCATCTAACAACTATATTAAGTATGTAAGACAAATATGATATTGGTGTATTATTAATACAAATTATATTTATTTCATATAACAAAATTGTATATATTTATGTATTACATATTTATTTACGTTCTAGAGTTATAAAATTTTTTGCCTCCAAATTCAAAAAGTTTTAGACCATTTTGTACAACTTTTGTTCCGAGCCAGTCAGTGAGTGTGTCGTGTGTCCGCAAATCCTTGTAACGAGTTCAATTTCCAACCAACCAACAATTTTCAACCGATTTTTATGAAATTTTCAGGACATTTTCGAATTGATTACAGGACAATTCGTCCCACGGACATTTCGTCCCCAAAGAAAAATGCGGACATTCCGTCCCACTCTGTGGAGTGTCTACCTGGGTCGGGTTTGATAATTAGTCTCCAAATATTTCTAAACGGACACTTTGTCCCACCTGAGAGAGGTTTGTAAAAAGGTATAATACAGAATAACTTATCATATTTTAAACCTTTTAAACATTAGAGATTTACAAAAAGCTTCATTTTTTAAAATCCTGTATTACTAGGATAGGTAAATCAAATGATTTTTCTAATTGCTATTAGGGTGGAGGCACTGATAGTAGCCACCCCTGCCAGTAGTAGCCACCCATGAACTTTAGATTTGAAAAATAAGGATTTGGCACCATTAAGACATTTGACATTAGCACCATTTTAAAGCAGGAGATGTCAGCTGCGCATTCCAACCGTTCTCGCCATAATCAAGAAACCAGTGTGATTAACAACACGCCTTGTAACCCAGATAGACTGCCAGTTGATCAGATGAGCTCCTCACCAACGGTTTTGATTAAGGATGTAGTCTTGTTTACCTCAATGTTTCTCTTCATTCTAGGACTTTTTGAGATAGTTTCGTTTTATTCACGTTCCTTGGTGATTTCATGATGTATTTCAAGTTGTTTCACGTAGGATTTCAGAAAATTACTACTACCAGTTCTTGAAAACCTAGCAAATTTCTGTAGTAGCCATGATGTGGCCACTACTGAGTTTTCGTGTTTTTTCACATTAAACATGAAAATAAGCTAGATTTTCATCAGGATCACAGTGATGTAATTAGTTTTCCTGAAAAATTAGAGGTTCCAGTAGTAGCCAGGAGGTGGCTACTGCTGGTCCCTAACAATAGCTACTAATAAAGATTTTGGTGGCTACTACCAGTTCTTGAAAACCTAGCGAATTTCTATAGTAGCCATGACGTGGCCGCTACTGAGTTTTCGTGTTTTGTTCATATTCAACATAAAAATAAGCTAGATTTTCATCAGTATCACAGTGATATAGGTAGTTTTCCTGAAAAATGAGTATTTCCTGTAGTAGCCAGGGGGTGGCAACTCCTGGTCCTTTACAGTGGCTACTAGGTACTAAAGATTTTGGTGGCTACTACAAGCGACAGATCTTCGTTTCCTTTTCTTCGATTTTCGTAAAACGAATCAACGCATTCGATTTTTAAAAATAGCAATTCGATAGAGCAGACATTGGGGGAAAGGAAAAACACGGGATCGGAAGAAAGAACGGAGAAATGAAGAAATTACGTTGTAAATACCGAAACTGAGCTGCTTAAGGGTGGCTACTACTGGTGCCTCTACCCTAATACTTCTGTGAAAATAAACAAAATACATGTATATATAAATTATAAATTTATTTATAGCCTATATTTCTATCACTTTCCGGAATTAGATGAAACGAGCCAAATAATATTAAAAAATAATTAGAACAGTATTTTGTTACAAAACTAAAGAGAATGGTCGTTGCTCAGTACCAAGAAGTGGGGTGGTTTACCCCGAGGACAATGAACTGCTTTAGTCACATTCCTGGAATGCCACGAAGAACTTTCTTTCACCCGCAAATGCGAAGGTGGGGGGACTGGCCCTCGGCCTTCATTACCGTGTCAACTTCTGAAGTGTAAACATCGGTGCAATGGACCTAGATATTGGTACAACTACAAGAGGTGGTGGTTGTGTTTTTTTTTAAGGATACGCTTACCGAAAAAAGAGAGTCGCGAAGAGTGGGGTTACAACGTGGATTTGCATAATACATCAACAGAAGAAAAACTGTTATGTAGCAATCTTTTCTAAAAACGGTTTATTAACTGGGGGTCCAAATGGCGACCATCATTGTGGTGTTCCCGATGAAGCGCGTATTGACGTCTTAAAACGTGTTGAAGAATCCAAGAAGAGGGCACGTGAAGAAGAAACAAATATCAGTAAGGTGTACGATGATGTCATGGGTGACCTACACGATAGATTAGCGCTGTCCCACTCTCAGAATCTGGAGTAAACTGGCCATCTGGCCAACTTTTTAGTTTATTAAGTAGAATATAAAAAATACAAAAAAACAAAACAAAAACAAAAAAAATGACAAGAGCTTAACCACAGCTGATTTTGACAAAAAAACAAAAACAAAAAATGACAAGAGCTTAACCACAGCTGATTTTAAACACGCCAAGATGATTATAACATTTATCTTGCCAGTCCAAAGCCTGGATAAAGTGTGATGGGAATCAGATAAATTATTCTATATAAGGACCTTTTTACAACCCTTTTCTCAGGTGGGACGAAGTGTCCGTTTAGAAATATTTGGAGACTATTTATCAAACCCTACCCAGGTAGCCGTTCCACAAAGTGGGACGAAATGTCCGCATTTTTCTTGGGGGACGAAATGTCCGTGGGACGAATTGTCCGGACACCTTTCGAATTAGGGGCCAGTAAGACCCCTATCAGTTTTATTGTCCCCGAATCAATACTTCACTCTGCGCACGCCCTAGAGTTTTGATCAAGATCCAAAAATAGTTAGAAGAAGTTGATTTGAAAATTCCATACCAATTTCAACATGATCGTATCATTAGTAGCTTTTGCGCATGAGCAAATGTGAAATCCTTGTAACAAGCTTTATATATATATATATATATATATATATATATATATATATATATATATATATATATATATATATATATATATATATATATATATATATATATCCAAACGACCTCTCCAAAACGGATTTACATAAAAATGGCAAACAATTGATAATTCCAAAAGAAAAAAAACAGGTGTGCTAAAGACCACACGGGAGAAGTGTAAACTTCTATGACGATTGGGACATTACTTTCCACTCTGTTGGGATGTTGGGAAAGTAAAAGTGGACAGGCTCCGCCCCTGGACCCTCGGTAACTTTCCGCCTTGAGCCTTCGGCTAAAATGCTAAAACATGGAACATGCTTTCTTCCCGCTAATTCGTAAATGTAAATAAATTTACAACATAATTTACGACATAAATGTTGTAAAAATCGAAATTAGAACAGAGTACCTATGTAGGTAATTTTCTGTTATGGTGCGCGTCTACAATTACTATAAGCAAGATTAACTTTTCAACCAAGTGACAACAAAACAAGCGGCATTGTTTACTATATCCATTTATAACATAAATAAATATAAAACTACGACATGAATAGAAGAACAAGTACGAAAGAAATGCGTGATAAATCGATAGCTTTCCAACGAGTGGAGAACGATTTTTGTCCGGTGAAAAATAAAGAAGTTTCATTTCCCCTGCAACGGCTTGGTTGTCAAAACAGCGTGACGGAATAAAACGTGACGGTAAAATCGTATTCTCACCCCGCTAAATTTTTCGACGCGGTGTGCCTATAGAAGTTTACACTTCAAAAATAGTGCGTTCGTAGTGCATTAACAACATTTTGAGCACATCAACTTAGTCGAATTTCCAAAAAATGTGCTGAGAAAATCACTAAAACGTTCCAGTTATTCAGCATGATTGTATGATCGAATTTTCATAATTATTGTATTGCATTGTGTTACATTAATAGAATTTCGAGCACTTTGAATGCAAATAAATTGTTAACGGCCAATTTTATCGTGAAAAAATCGTTCCAAATAATATTCTGCACTTCAAAAAATACTTGGAATTTTGAGTTGTTGATTGGCAGTTTATATTGATTTTTCGGCAAATATGAGATTTAAGATACACTTAAATTAAGATAATGAGATTATTTATTATCTTATATATAATTAAATAAGATAATGAGATTTAAGTACACTTTTCAGCATAGAAGTTGTGTGATTTATTTTTTAAATATTCGAGTTTAACATACCTACCTAGTTCGAGTACCGAGTTCGATATACCTTTTTTTCCTGATATTCTGCTAATAAATATAAGTTTAACGATTTTTACCCGTTTGTAGGCATTTTTAGTGGTTTATTCAAGGAATGTTTTAAAAATATGACCAATTCAAAGTGCTCAAAAAGTGCTGGCCAATGAACTCATCCTTTCGTTTGGAAAGCTTGATTTTTTGGCGCAAGAACGAAATATTATTCTCAATCCTAAAAGGAGAGTTATCGTATGGAAGGATATATATATATATATATATATATATATATATATATATATATATATATTGTATGAAACAAACATACATATGAATACATGCGAAAATGCGTTAAACTCTAGAATTAGTTTCAGAATGCTTCGAAACAAATTTCAAAGGAGAAAATGTTTGAAAATTTTGATTTTAAAATGCCGGAGCCATTGCAATAGCTTCATTTTCTACGAAAATGATTGGAAGAACCGGCTAAAAATTTTTATGTTTTAGCAAGATATTCATGGAAACTATTTCAGCTGTAGACTAGAACATTCCAAAATTGACGCTAACAATTAGGTATATTGATCAATGAACTTAAATTACACTAAAATAGGCTTTAGATATAAATAAAACCTTGATGAATATAACGAAAATCAGAAATTCATTTAGAAGCTGAATATTGGTTATACATATTATTTTGCCTTCAAATTCTGGTACAGTTAGAGATGCGTCTGCACATAAAGTGCTCAAATTTCCAGACAATTCAATATAATTATATGATATGACAAATCAAGAAAGTCCGCTGATACGCTCATGTCGCATGACAAACTTTCATTTAATCACTAACTATTGCCGTGGTAATCAAGCTTTCAGTGTTGGGTAATTGAACATTTTCCATAATTGTCCTATGCCTTCACCACCTCAATCATTGTTAGATCATGCAACGAAATACGACTTCAAAGCTGATTAGTTCGTTCCCTGCGACCTAACAAATCACTTCGCACAAAATTAGGCTCCGGAGGCGGGCACGGGAATTAATTAACTCGGCGCTCTCCCCCACCACCCCGGATTAATTAGATGCGGTAAGGCGAACAAAATACTTCTCAAAGGGGCGCGAACTAGTACAAAACGCAGTGCTGAATGCCCGTTTCTGATTGGTAGACAGGCAAGATACGGGTACAACCTTAAGAGACTAGTTCTAGCGATGGGCTCCTAAGGCTGATGATTTCTATCGTATTTAATCTCTAAAGTTTACAGTTCTTCTCATGTTCAGTAATCTGAAAATACACAACTAAAAGATTTGCATCGTATTACCTTACTGTGTGTTTTTTGGTGTGCTGAATCTGAATATGAAACTGGATTTTAATTATCTAGCTTCGTGTTCAGGCGTAAATGTTGTTTAAACCCAGTAAAAATCGGAATAATAGTAGCCGACACATCAAAAAGTTCTAACCCATTAAAAGTTATTCTGCTCTGAAACGAAAACCGATAGCAAATCCAATTCAAAATTGAAATTTTTCAATTGAACTCCTATAAAGAACATGTATTTATATTATCGAATACTTTTTCATAGATTCAAATGATGTAGGTTATGATGAGATTATGTAGGTCAGATTCAAACTCGGATATGGTGGTGTTAAATGATTGGGCAGCTAGTTCTTTATTATTAAACCTTCAATAATGTTAAAAACAGACCCCTTTTATAGAATTTCTAATGTAGAATACATAATGCAATCTCTTTTTTTGTATAGTTTTTCGTTTCAGAGAAAAAATAACTTTTAACGTGTTGAAAAACATTGTTTTTGGCTATTTTTACACGATTATTTTGCTGGGTTTAAACACGATTTGTGCCTAAAAGAAGATAGATAATTGAAATATGGTTTAACATTCGAATTTAGCACTCCACGCCACTTATGGGCTGTAACTTTAAAATACGAGCCAATCTGGAAAAACGGCTTTCAGTTTTTGATTCAGCGACCTCAAAAACCCCACAGTCCACTGTTACTTTCTTGGTTACTCGACATCACTTTTTTTCCGTTTTTCTTGGTTTTGGGTGGTTCTCTTGCCAATTGTTTCTCCACTCTTCCCCCCAAAAGTAGGCGATTAGTTCCTCTTCAAACAGGTGGATATCATGTAGGCTGTAGATATTGACCATGACATGGAGTCCGGTGAAGGTTGAATGGTAATAACGTCCACTCATTAAAACCCTATTAAGATAACGCAGTTCGGCTGCGTTACCGGAATTTCCATCCCACCCCGTTAATGGCCTCCGTTACACACCTCACGGAAAAGGGTTATCGCACCTCAAATATTTACAGTTCCGACTGTTTATGGAATCATTGGCCTTTTAAAGCTCGCCCGACCTGGCTATCTCCTCCTGACATCGCTGGGCGTGTTTTCTTTACGATCGCGCGAGACGCCGCGCCGTCTTGCGAATTACCATATGAGAGCAACGCACGGGCAACATACGCTCGTCACCAAGAAAATCCGACCTACATGACCCCGTAACGGTCGTGATAAATTTGCATTTGCAGTAAAGCGAGCATTATGACCTGACTGGTTGATGAATTCGCCCGGGGCACGCGAAAGCGGTTGAATCGCGGTTCCATTACAGTCATACTTTCCTTCTAAATGCTCGAGCCTGACGATGTATTGTTGCTAATCTTGATTTCCGGCGGAGCTCGAAGCCACAAAATGCAGTTATAATTTTTCTCTGTGCATACGTCAATTGATCGCTCTCTCATTTATAGAGTAGGTACTGAAATTGCAATTCGCGCACGCACCCTTGATAAGGAAAATTAAAGGCAATAGAAGTTATTTTCTCCCAGAGTTTTCTAGGGCTGGCCACCTCGCTAAGCAGGTTCGTACAAACTAATTTGTGCAAAGCGTCTCCTACATACCCAGGTACACAACTCTGATGTTTTGGCATTCTGGCGGTATATCTATCTATCTTCTATCTATATATATAAAAATCAATTGCTGTTCGTTAGTCTCGCTAAAACTCGAGAAAGGCTGGACCGATTTGGCTAATTTCGGTGTTAAATTATTTGTGGAAGTCCAGAGAAGGTGTAAAAGGTTAAAAATTTCAAATCTGCCCCTGAAACTGGGGATTTGTTTGTCGAGTATTTATTTATCAAAACACTACGGTAATCAGCCTATTTTATATGTGAAGGTCAAGGGAAAATAAAATATTTACATGTACCTATCCTGGAAAAAAAGAGTGAATTTCACGCTCAAGACTACCATTGAGTTGGAAGCGATGATGTTCATTGAGGACCATCTACTATCTTAACCATTTAATCCCTGAACATTTAATTGAAATGAGGTTACATGGATTTTAGGTTTGCACATGAGGTACTAATTGTACGATTGTGACTAAACTCTTAGGTGTAATCAAATCGTCTTTTCCCAACAACTCTCCGATTGTGAGCGAAATCGCGCGCATAGGCCATCGGGAAATTACGTTTATTAGACGTTTATTATACAAAGTGAAAACTAGTACCTCCGTAGGTAGTGATCCTAAATTTGAATGATTGTGATTTTGAGGATCTTACGACTGAACCATTCATTGAACCATTATCACCACCAGTGAATTTCGTATGGAGCTTTTCAAGTCTAAAATTCGTAAATTGTATCAAGATCGCATGCAAATTATTCGTGTTCGTATCAATTTTACTCTTAATTATGCGAAGTGAACATCTTGAATACACTAGATCCAACATGAAATGCATGGAAAATGACGCTAATAATATACCTTCCACGTTATACCTAAATAACCGTCAGATGGGCTTGATTGTTGTTAACGGCACCAGGACGTCCCCCCTCACGCTAAGATAGACATCTATTGGCGAGCGTTTTCCTCCACCCTTCTTCAACTGATTTCAGTGACTTCTCTTAGTCGTTGGTTTACCATGTTCTCATTATTAAATTAATGCAATTGTATTCAAGTGTGTAAAATACAAAAGATCATAGGTACCATGAAAGAATGCACCTTCATTTGTTTCTTTGAAGCCATCTAGAGGCAACTCAAATGAGAATTTCGTAAGGCCGATTCGTCCCCGCAGATATTAGCCCAGATTTTCATTTTTTTAAACTTACGTACCATATCAAAAAATCTGATGACACACTAGTAACAGATTACTTGGATTACTTAGATTCTGATGTACAATTGCTCTTAGATACTCTTGTAACGAACAGAAGGACTAGTAAAGTGTTTCATTTTCCTTTTTCATCTTATTTTACTTTTTTATTTTTATTTTCTATCAGTTGAAGACTACGTATAATGAATATTCATATGATTTACAATATACTTCGTTCAATGATTATAGAACATTGATCTACATAAAAGGGCTGTCTAATACAGAAATATTAAACCATTGTGTAATAATTTGCACCGTTTTATTACATAATTGAACTTAATGCTTCCGCCACCTTGTTAGTCTCGAAAGCGAAATAAAATGTAAGTTGGAGAGAAACCATCTGAAATCATTTCACTGTTATATGAGGGAGAAATAATTCAAATGGAAAATTCAGTCCGCCGCATAAAATATCCTCGAGCCGCCTGAGGGATCTTCTCATCATCCCGTGAAGGGAATTCGCGTGATCGTTTTAGGTTCGCATAATTCTCCAGTGAAACTGCAACCTTAGCCAAGTGGTTTTGAGATTTACTGGCGTCGGTGAACCTTTTCATAGGTGCATCTAAAGCAGAAGTGGCATGAGAAAAGTACGTGCTTATTGCTCGTACAGAGTAACTGGGTAGTAAAAGGCGTTTGCATGGCCGACTTTTACTGCGGCGCTATAGTTCCATACGACCTCTGCGTTTAAGATGGAGCAATCTAAGATTATGAGCGTGTATCATCGATATGAAACTTGAAATGAATTCTAAACTTCCTGTTTCGTATCATTACAGGCTTAATTTTCGGGTTTAATTCTACCTTCTATGTACCAAAAATGGAGGGGGTTCTCTAGAGTGTCGTACAACTTTTGTTTTGTAGACGTTATTAAGTAAATATAGATAAGGTGTTATTCTTTCGAATCGAGAAAATGCCCAAAGTAAGAATTATCGGTACTCCCGAACAATAACTTTCAGTTCTTCCCTTACTTGGGCTTACTTTCTTTGAATATGAAGATGGGCAGTAAGAGGTGTGTTCGGTGCGGAAAATTGGCGAGCAAACATTCAGATGAATAGGAAAATGACAAGAAAGCTCCTGACTGTTCACAAAATGTACATATTTACAAATCTGATGTGTAGTTTAAGTACTTACTAATGACTGATAAAGTTATTCATTTAAGTTTGAAATACCTGTTCGATAACAAACATAATTTCACTACTACTACTTATACTTAACATTCTTAATTAGCCCTTCCAGGAAAATAACAAGTAACACGGTGAATACAGTCTCTGGAGCTAGTTGTTGGGATTTGCTGTGATAACATACACAAGTGCTCGCTACTGTTCTCTCGGTTTACGCATTAGTTCAAAATTAAGAAAATATTGTGAAATTGCGCTATTTTATATAGTTCTGCATTCAAATCACTAATCCCTCGAAAATAGCCTGTCAGGAAAATGTTTGATTCTTCATCTGTGAGCTTGTGAAAAGTGATTCTTTGATACATTCGATTTACTCATGCGAATGAAGTCGTACCTGAGATTAAGAACTATTTAAAATGTCGCCTGATCCTTTACTTTAACCCAATCAGAACTTTCGTTTCAGCTTTCTGTTTTTTGAAGACGCAAACGACGCATATTATTTAATATGTTTTTCCTCTCTGTGTTCATCTAATGTGAATTGGAAAGGAACAGTCATATCATACCAGCATTTTGATAATGAAATATTTTTTCTCAGAGTTCTAGAGTGAAAGACGCACTCAAGTAAATGGTTTTAGGTCAGTACATATATTTTGAAAATATGCGAGATCCAAGTGACTCCTTTTTTATAATACGATATGGAAAATCAATCATGTTAATTAACTAAAGGTCAATGCACCGAAAACACCGGTCTTACGGGAACCAAATACCCGCAACGTAGCGTGAGGAGACCATCAAGTCAAATCCCTCTCCTCATCAAAGAGCAATCAAAAGTTTCCTGGATGATACGACGGATATTGCAGTGGAACGGTATAGAATTTTCGGCGTAAACTGTAGAAGATTTACTAATGCAGGGGAACTAGCTATTGTTGCGTGCAGCGTAAATGGTGAGAGCGCACTGCTGTGGAAATAGCTGGTACCAGATGGCACCCGCCACAACGGTCATGGACAGCCGCGCGTGTCCTCTCGCTTTTGGGTTTTGACGGAATTAGTTATTCTGTGCCAGAGTTGATATATTTTCAAGTCATTAATGTCGGAGAGCAAAGTGAGTCTATTTGTTTTTTTGTGTCTGGCTGTTCCGCACTACATGCTGCAATTTCAGAGATATCGACTTCAAGTTTGATTGATGGACTTTTCATATACCCAGAATCCACTGAATAGTTTTCCGTGTCCGATCTGGCGGTCATATCGTAAATGACGTTGAACGAAACACGTGTTTGCTATGAATTTTGACCGTTCTTGAGGGAGATTCACCAGTTCAGCCCAAGTAGGGAATGAACACTTTATCCAATTTACCGATTGATAGATATTCCTTTTCTGATGAGATAACAGTTGTGCGCCACATAAATATGCACGAAGTGCAAAAAAACACGTCCTTGATTTTCGAATTCCGGTGCCAACTGTCATTATTTTCCGATTCAAATCTCAGATTCTGATCAATTTTTCAAAGTAATCTCGTCGGCTTACAAGTGAAATTCACTAAGTCAAAAATGTTACTTTCGAGAAAATTGAGTTTGAAGTTTTTCAGTTTTTGTATGAGATGTTTCTACGGGAAGAAATTGGAATAGAGGGTTGAAATTTGGACTGTAGCTGCCAAAGGGTGTCTAGTTGCCACCCAATGAATCGCAAGGGGTTAGCAGTATTGAAATGTACTTTTAATGCTACTTTTCTTACAAAAGAACCTAACTTAGTGAATTTCACCAGACTATAGCGACTTAATAGTTTTCACTTGACTAAAAACCATGAGAATTTATTACTTATCGTTTTTCTCCATGAGGCACGCCTCTAATCAAAATTGAGGGGGAGGGTCTTAGGAATTACGTAACACAAAAGTCTGGGGGTTGAAAATTCCCTTTTTTATTTGTTCAATTTGGTTAAAATTGTTATAATTCTATAATTTGGCATTGGTAACTAATTAACATAACACTGAACTGGAACTGTGTTTTTTATGGAACAGAACGTTTTTTATTGAAGTTCAACTTCGTCAGACTCATCTGAAGCTGCTGGTTCCACAGCCCTATCTCGAACCGCCCCGTTGGTAGGTAAATCAAAGTACATATATATGAAAAAGTGCAAACTTTAGGAATCGTTTCAGAATACCTCAAAACGGATTCGTTATCCCCCCCCCCCCCCCACAGTTTGTCTTCAAAACGCCCGCCCGATGTTTCTAGGCATTCCTTCTTACTTAGATTATGTTTTGTTATGTTATGTATTTTTGAGATAGAATTGATGACAATTTCAAGCTGTGAGAAGAAATTATATTATTACAAAAAAAAAAGAAGGAAAAGAGAATTACCGTGTTTTCAGAAGTTGCCGATGTCGGTGAGGATTTGTTGAAATGAATTGGCGTGGTTGTGGTTTGATTGCCTCCACATGAATTCGCACAAGTAGAATGCACATGAATTCGCACAAATATATCAGAATGCTGTGTATAGGTTGGTGGTCTGGATGCTCGCAAGCTCGCATCTTACAATTACATAACATCAAGTAGTCAATCCCTTAGTAAAAATACAGATTAGTTGGACATGTAGGTCAGAATGATGTGTATACTTTGGCGGTCTGGATGCTCGCAAGCTTGCATCTCAAAAATACAAACATAACATAATCTAAATAAGAAGTAATGCCTAGAAACATCGGGCGGGCGTGTTGAAGACAAATTGAGAGGGGGGGGGGGGGATAACGGAAAAAAAGTACCCGGATTTCAATGAAGACATTCTTCAAAAATTTCTATTTTAAAAATTTCCGAGCCATTGCTATAGCTTCATTCTAAAAGGGTTATTTGGTGGGCAGAAACTGATTCTGGATGGTTATTTTCGAGGCACATTCATAGGTAGACCGCATAACCAACCCCAGCCGCCACTGGTATCGTCCCGTCATCTCCGAGATCTTTCGGAGGTAGAAGATTGAAAGATGAGTATACGAGCGAAATTTGCAATTAACATCAGGGGGGCGTCGGGAATGCTAACTGAAAAACTTACTAGGCATCCAAAGTAAACATGACTTAGTGAATTTCACATCTAGGCTAATACTATAGTTACCGCACTGGGAATTATAAATCCAAATTTGAGAGACCCCCTGAGTGTGACGGAAGTGATTACTTATTGTTTCTGCTAATAACGGGGCCGTTCCTACGAAGTATCTCCGTCAGTTTTCATCCAAAGGAAAACCATAATCTGTCTGAAAGGCTCCGAGGATTAAAGCAGATAATTACACGCAAAGCTATTGATGAACAATTCCTGTTCCTGGTTCTGTAGTAACCACAAGTATTAAATTGAAGCAATTCCCTCCCTTTCACCGTGGGAAGTTCAAATTTAAAGGGAAACTTCTCCAAAACACCAAGAGACGAATTTATTGAACAACTGGCTCCATCCTCATCAGCTGTAGGAGATGAATTCCCTCCTGTTCACCCAAGGGATTTTAAATTTGATAGGGGGTTTTCTAGTATAAGAGGAGTCTATTGAAATGAGCGACTCCATCCTGATGAAGAGACAAATGAAAACGATGGGCTCTATCGCGATCAAATGAAGTCTGCTACGTTCTTTTCTGTCTTGAGATGCTAGTCTGCAAGCATCTAGACCACTAGAATATACACATCATCCCATTAAACACGTGAAAAAACAGCTTTCAATTGTCATTTGTTCGCACTGAACTAATGCAATTTTTTGCGCTCAACCGGAATGTGATCTAGTAAAGGCTGCTCTAAATTGGAATAATATGGCCAAATTTTTCTATGCACAACTGCTATATTTTGTTAGAGATTTGCGCTCAACTAGTCCACAACCATTTTTGATGTAATAAAACGATTTTCATACACATCGATCCGACTGGATACTTCTATCATTAATACCATAATATGGCATTTAATATTTTTAAAGTTAACAAAAAAATTGTTGACAATATCGGACGAAAAATCTCAAAATTTTGTGTTCATTGTAGTTTTTGATGTTTTTTTTTTGGTTGCTGAATCTTCGGGACCTAGTCAAGACTCAATTTGTCATCCATACCAAAATAATTGACCGACTACCGATTCCCGAGTTGCAAAATTTTTACATCAACTTGCAATGTTCCTACAACAGAGTAAAAAGCAGTCTAACTTTTTCAAACTTCGATAGAAACCGGATTGGTTTCTCTCACTTCTCTCAATAATGAAGATGACATATCTAAGACATAATATATGGAGCAGAACACAAACTCGAAGTTCAAAACGAATATCTACATGGAATACCTTTGTACACATTTTTAATACGAAAGTGTCGTATGCACATAGTGGGACGTTACAAGTTGTTGCATATTGCATTTTTTTGGAATATACCTAATCAAACCCTGTAAACATTTTTTTGGAAAATACAATAATTCAATACATTATTAGTTTCCTATTGTGTATGTATCTTTATCTCCTAAACTTTTGAGTCTTCCCGCCTCCTTAACCACAAGATGAGCCCTCATCAAAAGAAGCTGCAGTGAGTGTTGTCCGTTTGACATAAATTGAATCATCGAATCCATCGTAGAGAACTACAAGTACCATGGAACATTTTGTTTTGAGCATCGGATCTGACTTTCCTCCTATGATATTGGCAACGGGGCTAGTTAGTGGCCCACCAATCGCTGACCTACTTTCCACCTTCATCTGTCACCTTGAGTTCCACTCGGCAAACATTTCGCATATCCCTTGGAAATAGACGATCCGCGCGTTCCCTCTCTTTGCACGGGTTCGAGCTCCCGAATGCCTGACGTTCCGGTGTCCCCTCTGCCGTTCGATTCATTTCAATTCCTGCTTCGAGCCTCGTTGGATTCACTCAGCTGTAAGCCGATGGTCGAGGGAGAATCGTCAATCCTAACTAGTTCAGATGTGAATTTCTCTATTATCACCGGTGACGGTGTTATTTGAATTACAACCCCGCCTGCAAAATGCCGAGAGGCAACAACGCAAATGTTACCCATAAGCTGCTACGTCAATTTTTGTGAATTTTCAAAGAAAAATGAGATATTTAGATGGCTTTAAAATTTTAAATGGGGGAGAGAGAGAGAGAGAGAGAGAGAGAGAGAGAGAGAGAGAGAGAGAGAGAGAGAGAGAGAGAGAGAGAGAGAGAGAGAGAGATTGATTGATTGATTGAAATTTTTTATTTAGCCACCTGGGGAAATTAGGGCCTTAAGGCCCTCTCTTCCATCCCCCCAGGATCAAAATTAATACATTCCTCTTACAATACAATCATACAGTAAATAAGTAAAACAAATAATTCATTCTTCTCAGTGCTAAAAATGACAAATCTTAAACTAAAAAAATGAAAAAAGTTTACAATAAAAAGAAAAATTTGAAAGGTGTTTGACATAATTTCTGACAACTCGATGATAACAAAACACAATGAAATCTCTATCGCATCACATAACTAAGGTAAAAAGTATTTACAAATTTCAAAAATAAATCGATTTCGAAAAAGAATTTTGCATCTCTTTGATTAGTATGAACAGGAACAGAATACCTACAATCTGACTCAATATACGTTTTCAACAATATTTCCTTGTACTGTTTTCTGAACACTTCTATTTTATTATTAAGGTTAAAAAGTTCAAAGTTATTATTAAATAGTTTTGTCCCTTGCACTAGGAATGATCTCTCAAAAGTTCTTGTTCTGTGAGCTGGAATTTGCAATAGTCTTTTAACATTTCGTGTTTCTCTACTATGTACACTTGTCATGAAAATAAATTTACGATACAGATATTCGGGCTTTTGGAATTTAAGTAATTTAAAAACCATGGTCGCAACTGCTAACTTCTTTTTCTCCGCGATTTTAAGCCAACCAAGTCTACTGTACTCTGGCGTGACGTGTTGATCCAGCCTAAGCCGGAGTGCAAACCGTATCGCTGCATTTTGGGCCTTTTGTAGTCGATCTACGTTTTCACCTTTAAGATCGCAATAGGCCACAGTAGCATAATCAAAAAAAGGAAAAACAAGAGTTTCGACCAACTGCTTACGCACGTTAGTTGGAAAATCAATGGCAATCCTCCGCAACTGATAAATACTATTCACCTGCGATTCCCATGACAAATCATTTTGAATGATGATCCCCAAGTTTTTAACTTCGTTGACTATTTCCAAACATACATTGTTCAAATAAAAACTAGGAGAACCCGTACTATTCGCATTACGCAAAATTTTTGGGTTGCCTAGCATCATGATTTTAGTTTTTTTCTGGTTGATCATCATACCATGTGTTTGTGCCCATCGATTTAATCTCGCCAAATCATCATTCAATACTACAAGTATCGGGTATTTCATCAATTTTACATGATCGGTACAATTGCAGATCATCAGCATAAACTTCATGGTGAGTCCCCAGTGAAAAACAAGTTGCCAATGAGTTCAAATAAAATGTAAAATATTTTGCTGACAGAACTGAACCCTGCGGAGTACCCATGACGGTGTCTCTCCAAGTTGAGAGAGCACCATCAGGTCCCTTCACACACTGCTTCCGATCAGCAAGATACGATGAAAACCACCGTATCATTTCCTCCGACATACTAAAAGATTTCAACTGTGCCACAAGAACATCCCTTCTCAAACTATCAAACGCTGCTGAAAAATCAACCAAAATCAAAAAAGTTAATTTGCATTCATCCATTGCTCTGCGAACCTCATCCAAAACATTTATCAGGACTGTCTCAGTACTAAAACCCTGTCTATAGGCCGATTGCTTAGGATCCAATATATTGTTCCCCTCTAACCAACCAGAAAGTTCAGCATATACCATCTTGTCTAATACTTTACCCATTGCACAAAGCAACGATATTCCCCTAAAATCATCTACCGTGGCAGGAGACTTCGTTTTCTCTATAGGTTTGACAATCGCTTGTTTCCATACATCCGGATAATATCCGGAATTTATCGAATCATTAAAAATATGAGTCATAATTGGAACAACGACTTCAGACAATATATGCAAAATATCAATACTAACCCCATCTGCTCCGATAGATGAGGATTTCACTTCAAACAAATATTTCTTTACCATTTCTTCAGTAAATTCAGTTATTTTAAAAGGTTCTCGAGCACAAACTACACTGTCATAATACTTTAGGGCCTCAGTTGAATCAAATCCATCGTCTTTCTTACAAAAATGATCATTCAAGCTTTCTAATGTTACTGGTAACGGGTTTTGTTTCTTTTGCTTAACCAGCCCATAACTCCTAATAATTTTCCAGAAATCACTGGACTCTTTGTTTTCACTAAAAAGAGCTCTGAAATATCTAACTTTAGAATTACGTAATTCCTGCTGTACCTTATTCCTTGCTTTTTTATATTGATTATTTAACTCTCTGTCTTTACTTTCAATATATTGTTTATATATTTGATCTCTAATCTTCATCATCTCTTTAATAACGTCGGTAATCCAAGGAGCCGGTAAATGTTTAGGTTTAATCTTTATATACGGACAATATTTATCGTATAGGGTAAGTATAATATCGTTGAAAATTTTTACTTTGGTGTTAATATTTTTTTCTGAGTAGATATCACCCCAATTCAATGTTTTTGCCTCATCAATAAATTCATCTTTTTTAAAGTTTTTTTTTATTCCGAACAACGATATATCTTTTGTCAAGTTTTGACGTTTTAAACTGTAGTGAACAAAAAACGAGTTCATGTTTAGACAATCCAGGAGCAGGTGTTTGACCATACTTGGAAACAAATCTCATGTCATTGACTACTACTAAGTCAAGTAGGGTACTAGAAAAGGTGGAATGATGAGTGGGTGAAAACGGTAGGTACGATAGATTTTGAGATTCTAACAAAGATTTAAACTGTCGACTATAAGTATTATCAGTTAACATGTCTGTATTGAAGTCTCCAAGGACTACAACATTCTTATAAATTGCGGACATTTTGCTGATTTCCTCAAAAACTCTCTCAATCTTACCAACCTTCGGAGGTCGGTACACAACTCCTACTACAACACTTTGCATTTGAAACCTTAATTCAATAAAAATATACTCCGGGCTTTTAGAATAGTAAGAGTCTGATTTACAAATAACTTTATACTGTAACTTTGGATGTACTAATAGTGCAACAACACCTCTTCCTAAACCAGTTCGGTCATTTCTAACCCAAATATAGTCGTATACCTGCACCGTCGATGAATTAATTTCAGGTTTAAGAAAAGTTTCAGAAATCGCAACTATGTCTATCAAATTTCCTGTAAAAATTGTTCTTAACTCCTCTAGATGAGCTACAACTGACTCCGCATTTACGTGAGCAACATTCAACAAGTTTCTAGATCCACTCAACTGTGATAAAAGGTACTCGTTAGGAGTAGTCATTTTGATGTTAATAAATTGGGCAAGGATCGCACAAATGCTCCCACAAGTATGACCTTGGCAAATTCAATTGAACAATTTCCGAAACTAGATGACACAGCAAAAACAGAATAGATTTCCGACATCAAAAATTCACAAGAGATACTGAACTTCATAAAGATATTAGAGATAATGAACAAAACACTCTTCATAGCAAAAAATAATGAACAAATGTGTAGAGAAAAAATGAACAAAAATACCAAAGATACAATTATTATAGAAAAACTGGGTTGTGCTGCAAAAAATATTACTATAACACCATGTATTATGAAGACTGACGATTCGGTGGACCCACACCAGCTGGAGAGTTCCCGTTTTTTGGCTTCAGATCCGCTAAGGTCCTGATAAGAAACGCCTCCGATTCTTCATTCTTTTTGAGAAAGATATTGCCATTCCGAATCCAGACGAACTTATATCCGTGCTCTCGCTTGTATGCTTTTGTTGCATTCAAAACTTTGCGTTTTGCGACAGTTAGGCTATGATTGATATACAATCTCGAGGGTTCTCCTTCTATGAATCCCAAATCACGGGATGTCAGATTTCTCTCTTGTCGAGAGGCTTTCAAAAATTTGTCCTTATCAATTTTTCTGAGAAAGGATACATAAATAGAGCCAAATCCATTTGCGGGAGTAAGGACGCGTCTCCTGAAGTAATTATTGAGCATACCTTCTGAGATATCAACCTTTAGAGCAACACCAACACGTCTAACTAACTAGGTCAGGAATGTTTTCGTCCCTTGCCGATGGAATTCCATTTATTTCAACAGAGTTGACAAGCGCCAGCTGATCGTTATCTGCGATCACTCCTTCTAGATAAACAACTCTATTCTCTAACAAAGCGCATCGGTCGTTTAACTCGACCATGGACCCCTTGAGAGAATTAAATTCAGCACGAAGATTATCAATCGTTTCAGTATTTTTTTCAATTGCATCAGAGTATTTATTTAGATGTTCCTTCAAATCTCTTATTTCTTCTTTATAATCAGTCATATGCTGAGCTAAGGTCGAACTTACGCTTCTCATTTCAGATCTTATCTCCTCAACAATACGAATCAGATAGGCGGTGTTATCGTCTCCCCTCTCACTTCGGGTAGCAATCACATCCTCCACTTCTTCCTCTCCTCCTTCAGCTCCCTCTCCCTGATCGCCCCCACTGTTGGCACTTGATAACGAGCCACGCCTCTCCTTTCTACATTTGCAACACGTGAAAGCTTTCTTACTTTCCATCAGGAACTTGTAATCTTCCTTTTCCAGATTTTGACAACCAAGATGAAACACTTTCTGACAAAAACTGCAACCGATCCTAAAGGCATTGTGTGCAAAACCTTTGACACAAACACCACACACTTTATTGCTCATGGTAACGTAGTAAAAACGGTTTACAAGTTAAGAGTCACACACTGAGATGTTCACTGACCGACTGCGCGAGGCAAACTGTGAGAGACAAAAGAGAGAGAGAGAGAGAGAGAGAGAGAGAGAGAGAGAGAGAGAGAGAGAGAGAGAGAGAGAGAGAGAGAGAGAGAGAGAGAGAGAGAGAGAGAGAGAGAGAGAGAGAGAGAGAGAGAGAGAGAGAGAGAGAGAGAGAGAGAGAAGGGACGGGGACCTCATATAAATCCGTTTCATATATCAAAGAACACTATCCTAGATTTTAAGTTCGAATGATTTTTCCAGAATGCGGCGTAAAAACTTCAAAAAAAAAAAAAAAAAAAAAAAAAAAAAAGGGGTAGAGTTCGTTTGCCAGTCCCAAAAAATGTTAGTGTCCCAAAAAATGCTTCAAAATCGATATTTTTCGACAAAGAGGTGGGTCGTCATAGTCGAAGTGTTTTTCAGCTCTGAGTCGATTGCGACCACTCCCAGATCTCTAAGATTCATAATATTTGAGACAGATTTAGGTGAAAATGCCCATACTTGACCTACGTGTCCCAAAATTGTAATTGCAATAGCGTCACACGACTGTCCTCTCGGTTTTATAAGCAACTCTTCTTTCAAAATTCACTCAAAAATACATTCCATCACAGGATTCACAATCTTGAAACTGGCTAAATTAGTATCCTGAAAAGGAGAATTTCATCTACCTAATTCAATCTTAGAAAATAAAGTTTAGTTGGTAATATTAGTATTCCCTATTGCCTCTATTCAGAAAGTAAAGGTAAAAACTCCGTTGGTTTACCCACTGCAGTAGCAAAGATTTGTTGGGGGACAATGTAATTTCCTAACATATCTTTTATTCTCCTGTATGTATTTGCTAAGAATATCCAGGAGTGGAACCAACTGTAGTGCGTGCTGAATCGTTCATACCTACTCTTTTATTGTTGGGTTTTTTTTCCACTAGTCGTTCACAATATGAGTTGTATACAATTTCTATACAAAATCGGTCTTAAACATCAGCGTAAAAGTGATGACCAGGCAGGTGTCTATTTGTAACTCCCTCCCTGAACATTTGCTAGGCGAGTCCCTCTCCTGTGAATTTGTCCTCTTCCACATACTTTTGTCCGTGATAGAATTTAGAGTATGATATACAAACATGCGTTGCAGCGTACATTTCACATTGTGTACGTTTACATATGCACATGTACGATCTGTAAGCAAGCTGATGCAGCTCATCACAAATTTACTCGAAACAGCCCAGTAATTTACAGACGTCATGATGGCAAAAAAAGGCTATATATGCAACATACACTCACGATTTGTCATATACGGTATTGCTTGATGAAACGTCAACGGGAGTATTGCTTGAGATTTATTCAGCAATAGATGCTGCGTCATATTCATGCCCAAACGGCAAAGTCATCGCTTGTTTTCAAACTCGTTATATTTATTCTTGTGGTAGTGTTGATATAACTAGAATAGATGTGAACGTAGGTGTGGATGAAGGTGAGAAGGATGTAGCCTTATGTTCAAAGAGCTGAACTCGTCGGTAACAGACGAGGTTTTGATTAAGGTAAATGTCATAGGCGAACGGGTAAAACTAACCGAGCTGGGGACCTATCTGTCTATTCGAGGGCGTATCCGGTGACGTTATTCTCAACCCTGTCTGCCTCGTTCTCTATTATTGTCAGACGAGCGAAGGGATGAACTTGGGTACGGCGGTTGTGAAGAAGGAATCGGCGGGGGTCCTGAGAGGTATTGTTATTTTACCGTCATCTATCAACGTCCGCGACGCCAGCGGAAGGCTGCGACAGCTGAGCGGAGCCCGACCTGAAATCCAACGTTCTTCTAACGACGCGTACGATCCGACTTGTCCCTATCCCTCGGAAACCGGGGAATGTCAACACTATCGATACATATTGCTTGTATCTTCAGGAGTTCTTTACATACCCATATAAAAATATCCGTTTTACTCTTTGAAAGCGTAGGTTAACCTTTTTTCGTAGGTTCAAATACAATATTTTTACTCAGAAAGTCGAACTGATAAGAATACGATTTTTTAAAAAACACAGAATGTGTTTTAGCCTTGGCATCTCCAACCAAAAACGAAAATGTGTTTCAACAATGTCTGATGATTTCCACTTACAACCGAGTCATTGCTAGGGAAATGGTACTTCGTAATTTTTCATCCCCCAAATTTATTGACCATTCGTTCAAAAGCTCTCGATTTATCCAATCATATATTACATTAACTACTGCAAAGTAAGTAGCCAACAAGCTGTGTTATGAGCATGGTTATTTGAATAATTGTTTACGCAAAGGTGAAAATTCTCATTAATTCAAAACGTGAACATGATTGACACCGCTTGTTGATTTCTGATGATTTTATTGAGCTGGTGGTAACTCGTTGTGCTGGTGATAAATGAATAAAACAGCTTGACATAGTAGTGATAAGATACACCGCAAAATCTGAGTCATTCTTATACGCGAGTTTTACGAGTTTATGTGAAACGCGTGAGCTAAAACCCATTCTTCATTTCAATAATGTCATTCGAAGTATGTAAATAAAGGTTACCGGAAGTCCAGAGTACTTGTCCCTGACGAGACGCGGATCGCCGAGTATTCCTCACAATAGATGAATCCACCGAATAACTTTTTCGTCTTCAAAAAGTGAGCAAACAAAGCGCTAAAATGGCCGAAAACCTAAAATCTAGATTTGTGGGGGTCACGAACTAAGAAGTGTTATACACGCGATGCAGGTTTTTAATGCCGAATCAAGTGACATTTATTTTATTTTTTTCTCCCTCTCGTTTTGAAGCTTTGTGTTGGTGATAGAAGTCGAAAAAATTTGTGTCCCTCAAAATCAAATTTTCCACTTGCTTTTTGGTTTTCAGAGCTTGCTGACCGATTTTGCTTCTGATTTCTGTCTGTCTGAAAACTAAATCACTCGCAACGAAATTGTGGAAACCCATTTCAAAACGGAAGTTAGTGGAGAACGTTTTCGTTGTGGTAACTCTTTATTTTTCGTGGAAATAGACAACGTTTTTCACTAACTTCCGTTCTGTCTGTCTGTGGTAAATCCTTGTCACGCCCAAAACTATAGCAAGTTTCAGACCGATTCCGAAGAGATTTTAGGAGATTGTGCGGGTTAGCTCTTAGACTAACCCCTATTATTTTCAATGACGTCGAATTAACAGTAGCCAGTCCGCATGCGCAAACGTGAATTTCTCATAACGTCAATTTCTCATTATCTGTTGCTAAAAAAATGCCCTATAAATTATATAATGACTGGTAGAGCGATAACAATTGCTCATGCGCAAAACTAACGTCAATTGACACGCAAAAATCCGAGTCTAATGGAACAATTTTGATGATATTTTCGAGGATTGGGCGGGATAGCTTCTGAACGGTCCCCTATAACTTTCATTACCGTCACATAAATTGTAGTCAGTACGCATGCGCAAACGTTGATTTATTATAACGTCGATTTCTTATTATCCATTGGTCCAATTTTGGTCAAACTCAGAGAATATATATATGGATGTGTTCTAGGAAAATTCCCTATGAATTAAATTGCAATTGGTGTGGTAATAACCATAGCGCATGCGCAAAACTAAAATTGATCGACACAGACAAACCTCCGAGACTAATGGACCGATTTTTATGAAATTCTCAAGGATTGTGCGGTTTAGCTCCTAGACGTTTCCCTAAAATAATTAGCAATAATGTTGTGCGTATGAGCAAACATTGATTTCTGAAAACGTTGACTTATCTATTATTTCGACTCGTACTATGTTCTTCAACTAATTCTATACGCCCAAGTTACAATATGTGAGGAAGCTATACTTCCCATCCAACTTGGCAGATGTTTTTTAGCAAATTTTTGTGAAAGTATACGCGCGCAAATAACATTTTTTGATACTGACCAATGAACTAAAGAGGAATATTACTGTTGAAAAACACTTTTTTTAAATTTAACTATGATTTATGTTTTTAAGTAATCAATTAATTTAGATTTTAAGAGGGTATAAAAGGAGGTGGGGGTTGGTTAGTGGGGCAGCTGGTATATATTATAATTTGACTACCTACAGTTGAAAATGAAGATGTTGAATTTCGTTGTGCTGAATATTGTCTCATTTCATTCTGATATAAACTGATTTTACGGTAGTATAAAAAAGGCAGAACAATATTATACCTCAGATATAGAATGCATAACATCATTATTGGTTCTTTGAGATATTGATGAATCAACTGATGTTTATTCAGCTAACCCAATATATCTCACTTTGATATACAACTGTATATTTGGTGGACTGACAAGACTAATTTGGAGATATATATCAGTGATACAGATGTGTAAATACGGGCTGACGACGTTCTGGGTTCAACTGCTCGCTCGTACTCGTGTCCGCATTGGCTAGCTATCTGCCTAAAAGAGTTTATGAGAGCAGAAAGAGCTTAATAAGGATCAGCTTTTGGAAGCAATTCCACCGTATACTGAGACTGGCAAGAACTTAGAATTGAACGGAAAGATACTCTCAGTATAGGAAAACAAGGTTTGGAAAAGGACGGAGGGAGGTAGCTAGGATTTTGAGAAAAGGTAGACAAGAGTATGGTTGAACGTATGGATGGTCTAATCTCTACTCAACTATTCGCCCTACACGCATGAGCTGATCGCCTGTCGATCGGGAAGGGTTGCAAGGCCGAGTCCTGACGGGTAATATCATATTATTTCTTAATGAAAAGAAAATACTTCTTCTTCTACGTTTTCTTTGAAATCAACATGATCAAGATACTTAACCCAAGATTTTTATATAGACCAGCGTACTAAATCAGTAACCCCAAATACGAGTCCCGGAGAACAACTCAGGTGGAAACGGAATAGTTTTATCGATTGTTCCTGAAGGGCAGAAAATACAGTACCATTATAAGTAGTGCACAAGTTTCAACAAAAACAATAAACTCGGCGCTGCGCGCCTCGCAAGGGGTTCCGCCCCTTGACCCCGTTGGGGTGACTCCAGACCCTCTTTTGCTTTCACCTTGAGCCTCGGCTAAACATTGGAGGAACTTGGGACACGCTTCATTTCAAGTTCCAACTTCATAAGTTGAATAATAGCAAAGAAATTAGTTCCGCCACTACTTTATAATCGTTTTTTCGAGATATTTTTTGTGACATTTTCACTTTTAGGTCCCAAGGAAAGCGTGTTCCACCCTAAAATAAAAACATTATATTTAGATTTGGAAAAACATTTTCAGCTAAACAACGTTTAGCTCTTGCTATAATTAGTTTTCGCAACAAGAAATATGCCAGTGGGTCATCGACCAAAATGTACATGGAAATTAATATTCATTGCTAAGAAAATTGTGTTTGCTTGAGAAATGTGTAATTTACTCGTAATTTATAACAGAACAAAGACTAAGTGCAGAGAATTATGGTGTAAGCTTTCGTTGAGTTCAGGAACATATTGCGAGCCCTTCCAGTCGACAAGGGATCACGAAGTTCACTCTCTGTCACCGGAGCCCCTTCAATCTCACTCTTTCCCAGCTTTCCCACCTTACGCCTTTTATCTCAACCCTTCGAATGCAACATCAGCTTTCCTGACTTTTGGGATTCCTTGAGGAAAGAAGTGAATCAAATGGCGACGCAGAAGCCACCGCAAAGAGTAATAACTACGAATAACTCACAAATGGACCGACGAGTGACACTGACGGATGCGAAAGCTGCAAAATGTGAGTCCCATCCGAATATGTCAGGTAGAAGCTATATGATATCTTACCTGTGTGTATACGGTACGTAAAGCCCGTCGTTCATGAACCGATCAGGCCAACATTAGGGCATGGATCATTACCAGTTTGTCATGTGCATGAACTGAAATGACATGAAACTCTTCACAACACACTTTACTGAACTTTGTTTGTTAAAAATTATTTGTTTCAAGGATGGAATGTCATTGTCGAATCTCTGAAACCCACACAATCTTCACTGGTTTAATAAGGACGTTCTACAGAGGTAATGAAGACTGCCGTGTATAAAGCAGAGATGTAACTATGCAGTTGGGTATGACCCTTGAATAAGATGGCATGGACTAAATTAACTTAATTTTTGTAAATAATAATTTACCGATTCCCTTATGTTTCATTCCTTCTATTGACGGCAGAACGATTTCATTTTATCACTGCAATGAGTTGATAGTACATTGAATGCAGGGTAGTTATGTTTTGAGTCATATTATCTCCACACAATTGGTTGAGAGGTTTTGAGAAATGAGCGATCACGCGTGGTTTACTCCATAAACTGAAAGATTTGGAACCAGTTTTCTAGAAAGGTCTACAAATATGAACGTTTCGATGATTGGGAATGAGAAAACGCCAATGCAAAGAAAGTTGACTTACGTCATAGGGGAAGGGTAACATCCCCTCAACCATCTCACGGCTTTCTTGGCTGAACAGTTAGAAACACTAGCTCTGAAAACAGCTTGTTGAGGATATTTTAGAACTAAAAAGAATCTCAACATTCTTGTTGCAGTGATTGCCAACTTTGGGCTACTGTCGTGCCCAACTTATATAAAATGTAGTTTTCGTTTAGTAAGCAGATTACGAGCTAACCGTTCTGAAACTAGGAGCCTGGAGAGAGCAGAAATGAGAAGAACAACAGTTACAGTAGGAAGGAGTGATTGAGAGTTTAGAACTGCTTGTAATTGGGCCAGCAGCGCCAATATCACATTCCGACTTGTCGCGTCTTTGCTCTGGTTACCTAAATCACTACTGCCACCTTCCCTGCGTCATTTCTGTCAGGACTCTGGGTGTTCATTTTCTCATACAGAAGCCTCCCAGTTTCTTCCCTGATTCTCAAAGGTGATGGTGCGTTGATTAACCAAGGCTTTAGAGCGTGGTCCTCCTTTCCACCAAGTACGACGTTGCCTTGGTTTATCAAGGCCACACAGACTTGTCCTTACCTCTTCCGAGTATGATGGTGCCTTGCGAAATGAGCCTTTAGAGATGGGCCTTGTTTCCATCCGGACATCATTACAATGGTGCTCTTAAGTTGGCACCATCACTCATATCAGTTGGCACTCTGATCATTAGTCCGGTGGTGCCCTGGTTGCTCAGGGGGAAATGCTCAACCTCCGTCTCCGTTAAGTTATAGGTTGATAGGGCTTTACCAGTTCAAGTTCTAAAACACTCAAATCTTTCTGTAAGTTCAATTTCATTCCTCAACTTCTCGCTCGCCCTATCCATAAAACTTAGCAAGAGTCTAAATATTATTCTGTAATTAGCTGTTGTACTATAATTGCAAACCATTACATTTAACCAATAAATAATTTGCAACAATAGGCTACTTTTATTCCTCGGATACCAGCATTGATATTCGAAAATGTATAAAACATAGAATAATGTTTTTTGCTCCAACTCACGGATATCTAATCACATGAAAAAACGCCACGTGTGAAAAACCTCCAACAAAAGTGGAGGAGGCGATTCCGGAGATAGAACCAGGATCTTCCACCTATAGGCTCCTGTCAAGGTCGCTCGTTAAATTTATGGGGCGTCATCGTCAGATCGTCATCGCCTCTGAGCCAAGCGATTGTTACCACATAAGTCTTATCCTCGGAAAACCTCCCGCAAGGCGGATGTTAAAGCCGCTCCAAGTTGCTTCACAGTAAAATTCCTCAGTTGTAATAAAAATGAGCCGTTCGATTTTTATGGCGCTGGAATCTTCTTTTTCAGGATGCGGCCGTTTGGAATGGTCTGACGGTTGCCCGTTGTAGAGGAACGATAAAACTGTTTAGGTGAGAGAAAACAAAAAAGAATCACGAGTCGTAAATGATCTTAAATGGCGTCACGGGTCAATTATGACGATTGAGATGTATTGGTATAACACTGGATCACATTAATAATGGCGGAGTTTGAAACGACTTATCTGAACTTGAGATTTGAAATGCAGACTTTTGTCTAGGAGGAAAAAATGGAGAAAAAAATATAGAAATTACTTTAGAAATGTATGGTAATGAAAGCAAATAGATAGCTATTATTTCGTGTATGAATGTATAAATCATTATGTTAAAACCTTGAAGAATAGTTCTGAGGACTTCCCGAAATTATTATTGCTGGATCGAGAACATGACTATTTGCCCACCAACAAGCCACGCAATTATTCAATCTATTAGGTAAATCACCGTTTAGTTTGTACGTAGCCTAATTGGATTTGATCATTTATGAAATAATCTGTTAGCTCTTTATCTGAGATCAACAACCGATGGATAAAGTATTCACATGAATGTATGCATTTGTCTTATTTTCGATGAGCTATTATACCTAGCTCTACGTATCTGCTGCAATGAGTCCAAAAATTGTGCAAATAAAATCTTCAAAATTGTCTTAAGTAAATCGGTTCTGAAGAATTCTGAAACAATTTTTGGATTTTAGTGGTTATTGATGCCTACACCAGAACGAGGGACCGTGCGTGCATGTGTGTTTGTGTGTGTCATTATCCTTAGGAGTGAGGTAAAATATTAAAATGATAAAATGTCCATAATAAATTATTCGTGTTGTTACTTATTATTTTTCATTATAAACCTTTGTAATCGACCATGAAAACCTATTTTTTTACCCCCTCTGAATTTGTTGGCTCATGTTTCAAAATTCGATGCATCCAAAAATCAAATTGAAAAAATCCGTCCGTCTACTGCGTCATCCAAAATTTAGAGCTTTCTTCTGGAACTATTGAACCGAGGTTTATGAAACTTGGGTCGAAAATTCCACACGGGGTCTTGCTAGTTCTAGTACCTCGGCATTTTTTTCTATCAACCCTGACGAGAGAATTCCTAGAGATTACTTATTGGAATATTCATTTTAATATGATGATCATGTACTTTTTTATGAATGAACAGTGTAGATTAATAGGTTCGAAATAAACCAATTTGAATGAAACATAAAACGGAAAGAACAACTCCTGGCCGACCCAGTTAGATACCCCTGAAAGTAACATTCTTTAAGGGACCGAAAGTAAGTTGACAAGATGTCATGTTGGAATGTTACAACTTGATGAAGTTGAGTCGATTCCTATTCAGAGACGGCAAACGGCCGGTCTATGCACTATGCAACAGCCTGAAATTGCCATTGATCCGCCCTCCGGCCATCCACGTCAAACTTAGCATTCTTAGGACTATCGATTCATAGTTGTTGAACTAAGCGATTTCCTTGTCATTCCTGCGTCGGTGTACGCCGATAGACCGTTTTCGTGAGCCCATAATAAATATTGTAGTTCGAGTATCATCAGTATAGGGGAAAAAGGCCCAGAGTTTCGTCCTATTTGTGTTCTGTCCATAGTCAATGAGGTTTGATTCATTTGTCAATTAACCTTTGATAACTGGTTTTCAACATTTTCCACTTTTGTTAACCGTACTTGTCAATATTACCGCGAGGTTATTTGAATGTTCCCCTCAGCACTCCGCTTGATTCAGAAAAACGAGCCAAGTTGGGTGTTGCAACCCCAACTTCCATATCTCCTCGTTTTCAATACATTAACTGAATGTTTTAAATAACTTAAAAGATGGATCATTCAATCCAAGAAAATTCTATCGAATTAAGTGAAAACAGTGGAAGTCATTCATGCTACATGTTTTTAAGATGAGCGTTGTAGGGGGATATAACATCGTCATTTCTCGACTACTTTTCGACTTTGTCCGAGATCAAACTATAAGACCGTGAAAAAGATATACTTAATAGATTTTACGTTTGCGCATGCACAGAGCGAAGTACTGATTGATTAGTAAAGAAACGAATAAGGAACCATATACAGCCTAACCTGTGCATTCCCAGAAAATTTCATCAAAATCGAATGATAAAGTATAGCTACCTATAAGTCATGTGTGTGCATGGATTTGTGAACACACGCGCGCGCGAGCCGTACGGATTAGGCGTTGCAATGAACCGTTTCTCATGCGATTTGTGAAGTTAAGCAACGTCGAGCGTGGTGAGTACTTGGATGGGTGACCGCCCAGATAAGGGTCAGACGTCCAAGTAATTTTCAGGCTTTTGTACAGCGAACCCCTCTCCACTCAAGGGGGCGAGGCAGTGAGTAGCTTTGAGCAAAATCATCATCAGAACAAATTCCGATCCTCCATTTGGAGGACAGCTGACGACGTCCGCGAAGCCTGAGGCAGTTTGAAAAAAGCCCCAACCTGGAATGGTTGTTTACTTTACTACTTTTTTTTTACTCAAGAAAATATTAACCCTGTTCTAGGCTCAATCTATCATAGTTACCTAAACTATTGATGACACGACAGCGTACCCCATCTGCTGTCGACGTCAGTCACGACACAACCAGCGTGGTGTTCATGTTGTTCGCAGGTGCATCGTTAGACGCACAAGGGAATGAGAGGTCTCATGACAAAAGGCGAGAGCTTCCCTTCTGTTTCCTTCATCTTCACGAAACGGTAAGAAAACCAACCAGCCCTATTTACGCATCTACAATTTCATACAGTAATTCTAGATAACCTATAGATTATCCTATATTGCAAACCATTGACTGACCCTTCTCCAGATTCCTTGCGGTGTTTCTATTTAAACTGTATAACCTTCTTTGGTAAATTCCTCTTAAGGTTGGTTAGAACTCCCACAGAATCTTTGGGGCAATAATTATAGTTCTTGAATAAATCAGCAAAATATTGTCTTTAAATCTGTGTACCTATTTGTCTCCTTACTTCTTTATAATAAAAGTACAACATCCTCAGGGACTAATCCCAGTATGAATTTAGTATATCAGGCAGTAGGCCTGTTACGACCAAGTATTATTTTTTTGGATTGAACAATTTGTACATTCACTTGTTTGGTCCTTTCTTCATAAGGTGTGTGAAGAAGATTCCACTTTTTTCAAATTCCATTAGGAACTTGGTCAGCTGACCCATTAATCCATACTATTTCAGGTATATATATATTTTATTTGCGTGTTAGGAAAATTTTACTTCACGATATACCTACTTATTGTATATTCATAAACACTCATTGACTCTTCATGACGAGCCACCTATATCGGAAAAATTTGGATATTGTACAATAATATCGATTCCATGTGACGATAAGGAATAGAATGGAAAGATACATTATTTTATTATTCTCTCAAGGACTCCATAACTAGACTCACAGTTAGGCGAATCCATATCTGATTCTATCAACCGATACCCACAGAGTTGCTCGCAATAGAAATCGGGACAATCCAGCGCCGAATCATCAGGGATTACGAATGACTGAATTATATTAGAGACCCCATTTCTTCTGAGGAGTAAAGGTCATAGGTGGAAGGCTCTTTCGTCTTCGCGATTAGATTCTTATCGGCATTCGCTTTAGCTCCTCCCCTCCCCCTCAATATTCGCCAATTCTATTCCTCTGCCTTTCCTTCATCTTCCGCTTTTATCTCCCTGATCCCACCTAGGCGAATTCCGATCCATTTCAGATCCGAGGGGATCGGGGGAAAGCTATTCCTTACTCCGAAATTCCACCAATTGTGAAAATATTTGTACTTCAGAGGCGAATAGTTTTCTGAAATGAAATGTTTATCGCCCTAATTTCCTCTGATAAAATGTAATTTATTATTCTATTATGTGCCTTGCATTTTTTCTGACTCTTTCTCTTAACAAAATTATTACTTCAACATTATCTGGAACGCAACCTCGACGACAATGTTGATTCATACAGAATTATTATTGATATTTTTCCTTAACAAAATCTTTGGAAAGGGATGCGGATATCCTTCGTTATTTACCTTTGTCACACACCTTCCTAACAATATTATTTACACTTGAACTATCTGTAAATATGCACACTTTTCTTGTTGAATTCTTAAACTGAACTGGTGAATATATTTTTATCATAGTTACGAGTACAATGTTGTTTTCAGGGAGCATTGGGAAACGAAACTACCAATGTTCAAGCCAACAAAATCAAAAGCTAATTCACAGTACATTGTGTAATGATTCAAGTCCCGAAAAGTAAAGTTCAAACCTCTCACCGAACTTGTGGTACACCGTGGAGATGAGCAGTGGTGAGTACATTCTTTATCACAAAATCAATTACGCCCAGGAGGGTGAATGAAATTGTAATATAGTAGAGGTAAAATAACCTCTCTTTTAGGAGGTACATTGTGTAATGATTCAAGTCCCGAAAAGTGAAGTTTAAACTTTTCCGCGAACTTGTCGTACTCCGTGGAGATGAGAACTGGTGAGTATATTTTTTATCACAAAATCAATCACGCCAAGGACGGTGAATGAAATTGTAATACAGGAGAGGTAAAATAACTTCTCTTTTAGGAGAAGCGAGGGGAATGTGATAGAATTAACGTCAATTTTAGTTTAACGGCTCTAAAAGGAGGCCAGTAAATGATGTAACCCGAAGAGACTTTTTTGTGCCAGCAGATTACGTGGGTAATTGAATTTAGAAGTTCCTCGCACCAGAGTGCATTCATTTCTGATCCACGTCACACTTCAGGGAACAGATTGGTTGCAACCAATAAACATTTATTTTAATGAAGTCTCTAAATGTTGCTAACTGCTTGTGCTCTCTCGATAAAAATATAAACAATTAACCCCAAAAAACTGTAATTTGATTCATACGAAATGTTATAGAAATCTTTGAAGCCGCATCTGAAATAAGTGACAGATAAGTAGGTACGTAGGTACACGAATTCTTCTTATGATTGAATTTTGATTTTATTATTTCAAGTAGATACAGAAGCAACTCTCTGTCTTTCGCAAGTGTGGATGGCGTAAGAAATATCGGAAAGGAGTTTATAGGTAGGTACATTAATTTAAAAACATAAAATTAGGTTTCTTGATTCGTTTGCAATTTTCCACTTTTTGATACTTTTTCTGGTAACTGCGTCGACTGTAATGAAGGGTCTGTCAGGAAATGCAAACTATGCCATACCCAAATCAAAATATGACTTTGAATTTGGTCACACCTTACTGGTACCTCTACTCATGATCTATTTCAATAGATAGCAGTTGTGTCAAATGTATTTCGTCGATATTAGGTAGTTCTTTATTCTGAATCTAGATAGTTTTATACCTTCCACTGGTAACATCTGACCCTGCTTAGTACGTGCCATTCTGTGTACACTATGCTGGCGTGTAGGTTATTGGAAACAGGCTTCAAGTCTCTTTTATTATGGTAGTCTACAAGGTGGGTCTCGTCTGAAATGGAAGTTATTCCGGGTGTGGAGCTAGAAAGCAGTTTCAGTATTGCTTTAGCCTTTTGAAACAACCAGAAACTATCTGGGAGATGAGATGACCATAATATTCCCGCTTTATTTATAATGTCTTCATGTTTAATCGTTTTTATGATTAATTTTTTCAATAATAAAATTTCGGATTCGATCAAGGGGGAAAAAAAGTTCAGTCCTAAGCACTAAATCTTGACAGAACATGGAACATGTTTCTTGGGAGAACAGTAGAAAACTGAAGTCACTCAGCTGATTAGGCTCATCATTTCAATCGTCTTTTAATGTCCCAGGGAATCTAGCTATAAAATTTCAACTTCCAAGTTTCTTTCCAGTCTAACAGTGGTAGCAATCATGTTTACAAAATTAGCTGAAAAAGATCACCTGTATGTAAAAAATTATTCAGACAACCACGGTCATACATCAAATTGTTGGCCACGCACGCGCAGTGGCTGACATAATCGGGTTGGGTAAATCGAGAGCTCTCCGAAGATCACGAAAGATTTTTGTACGATGATAAATGCCTACGATATAGTTGCGTAGCAACGATTTGGTTGTTAGCGATGATCATCTGAAAAAAGATACAGTTCCGTAGCAATGATTAGGTTGTAAGCGATAATCATCAGAAATATGTTGAGGATCTACACTACATACAGATACATCGGTGCATGGACACGTCTTATTTTTCCCTCTGTGAAATATGTGTTTTGGGTCTTGAGTATAAAAAATGTCTGAATTAACTTAGCTCATTCAGCAGATCAGAAAAGACCAATCAATTCAATCGTCTCTTAGTGTCCAAGAGTTAGTGTCATTGGAGTCCAACACAAACACTGAGGTCAGGTCAGAATTGCGTTTTTCAGAAATATGTTCACGCTACAACGGTTGATTTCACATTGAAATGTAGTTCTAAATGTGCACGAAGATATGAGGGAGAGGTCGGGGAAAACAGAGGTTCTATGTAAAATAACAAATGGTTGAGTACGCATTCGGGTCACACTGACCCTACTTCGGTAATGAAGGGTTGAGGGTTGAAATATAAAAAATCGATGTCTCGAAAACTTCCGAAATGAAAGGGTATTTTTTGTTTGATATATGCACAAAGACGTTCAATTAACCGATCGGAACCACCTGGTTAGTTCGCTCGTTTCCCATAATAAGGAGATATAATAAATACCGACCCATATAGTACCTCAAAGATAGTTAGTCGTATTAAATTCACCCGTGCAACAGTGGTAGAATGCGGTCGGCTAAATTCACCGCGGAGTTGAATAATTTTTTACTGCTCAACGGTAGTTTAGGTTTATATTAATTGCTATGCAATTCTTAGGCCGACCCCCTATAATTTTTTTTGTAACGTTCGTGACGAAAGTAAAGATGATTTTCACGTACAACCGAGTAGTTGAGTAGTTGCTATAGATTGTGTCACAATTTCAGTGTTTTTCACGTACAACCCAGCCGTTGTTAGGGGAATGAAACTTCCGCAGTTTTCATCGCACAAAAATCGTTCGCCGCTCGTTGGAAAGCGCTTGATTTATGTGATAAATGTTCACATTTCAAGCTAACGATTTCCCTCTCCTTACGTACCTGGCTACATTCCAAAACTAAGTTGATTCAGGCTAAGAATTGCATAGGGGGGTACAGGGAGGCGAAGCCCCCCGGCGAGGCGCGAAGCCTATATATATATATATATATATATATATATATATATATATATATATATATATATATATATAATTTAAAGTTTTTTTTTTTCATTCAACTCTTAGTTTATTCATTTAGTTTCCCCCGGTAGGTTATATAGTCCATTTATTTTTGATATTGCAAAATTGACTTATTTTGGTAATTAGTTTTCTATGTACCAGTGATCTTTTTAGAAGGGTCCATCTAACACAGAAATAATGATAACACAAATAAAAGTAATTATTTGCAGCGTTTTAGAAATAATTTAAAGTATCCACACTTTAAATGTAACTGTAGGGAATACATCAGACCCAGTATTATCCTCTGTGTCTTGTTTTGTAACGTTACCTTTGTCCAATACTGTGCTTGTTTGTTCTAACGTTTGTAATTTACATCCGCTTTGTGAGCTGGAGTGAACATTTTTCATTGAAACATATAATGTATTATAAATGAGCATGCGTAAATACAGTGAGATGGTCGAGACGGAATTTCCTGTGGTTGGCACTTGCAATCACAGTATTACCTTACTCTTGGAGACATAGGATATTATTTTTTCCTCTCGGTAATGCTAGAACTAGGTGATCGCCAAAGACGACAGACGGTTAGTCAATATTTGCCCGGGTCGCCCCGCCATTGAGCACAAAATGTAATAGAATGTCCCCGCCAAGGTCTCTCTACTTCTCTCTTTCCAACAGAAAAAGAGAAAGCAAATAACAAAATGTCATCCTTGAGGTTCCACGGTCAAAATCCGTTATGTACAGTTCTCTATATCGAATAAAATGGTGGTGTATAGTCAAACAGCAAAAAATACGTGGTGTAGGTGAATACATAGAGTTTTTAGTGGACAAACCTGGTGTGCAACATCAAGCTAGTGAAAAAAGTCAAGGAAAATGAATGTCTACTGTGCTGATTCACCACTTCTGAAGCCACATTAGGATAAGAATTGGGCAGAATCAACATTTTATCGTACTTATTTTTGTATTATCCTATACGTATTGATATCAAGAAGGTTTAGTAGAACTGTATCATGTCGTAGCGCTGAGGTTGGTCGTAATTGATCATCACGTTGTAATACGATTACCTCATTATGTAGTGTTTTGATTGCATGACCGGGTACATGATTACAATCGTTAACGGGCTGCTGGAATACGTGATCACAATTTCGTAACCATAAGCATCTCATCCAGTTACTACCCAAAATAGTTCCCATTCCATCATCCGTGTGCAAATCAATTCTCATTATAACATTAGTTATATATAGAGTAATATATTTATTGATGCTGCAGTCATAAGGTCACTTGCAGGGTGATTCAAAAATAAATAATACAAGAGATTTAAACATTTGTATTTTCAAAACGAGATGCAACAATTTTGTGAACTACAGTAGTAGATTACCTAATATGGCCTAATAACAGAAACACTAGGAAGGTCTTTTTCCTCATAGTAAACTTTATTGTTTTTGTTGACATTCTAGTTATGTGTATAAGGTTGTATAGTAATTACATGATACATGTGCTAGGTCCAGCCCACCGGCTGTCCTATACCGTAAATGTTATAAAGGAGTCTTGGAGTCTTTTTCTCTTGAGTCGCCTTCGGTCTGGTGGTGGAGGTGGGTTCTGAGGGATGTGAACTATAAAGGGAGTGTCATGAAGAACGTTCTATCTTCTAGACTTTTATACGAGCGCCGAATTAATTCTTAAACGGTTAGTGTACTGAGGTCGTTATGAAGAGTGGAGTTGGGAACATACCAGGGCGCCCCCGAAATGATACGAAGAACCCGATTTTGGGTCACCTAAATTCTGTTTATCGTACTCGTGGCACCGGATCCCCATAATTCACTAGGATACCCCCAGATGGGACGTATTAGGGAAAGATAGAGGAGTCGTATTGTCTACAAACTTAAGGGCCGATTACACGAGCAACAAAAGTTGCGCAACTCCAAAAAAATTGCACTAGAAAAGTTGTACGCTACACAAAGCAATAAAATTGCCTCGTGTTGCGTCAAGATGTTGCAAGGAATTAATTGCACTGTTTTGCACCAATAAAGTTGAGCAATAGAAATTGTTCAATTGTTTCGTTTACACGGGCGACTACAGTTTCCGCCATGGACGGTGAAGAGGTGGTCGTCGCTGCTGCTGTGGTCGTTGTCGCTGCTGCTGCCAACCAAAGGAAAAAGAGGGGAATTTGGCAGCGCCAGTTTCTGAGCCAGAGAGAATGTGGGTTGGCTCTCACCTCTGAAATTCTTTCACGTCAATATTTGCTCATAAGGCCATGCTGCACAAATAAACTCCTATCTTTGCTACGTTAAAATTCTCTCATGGGGCAATGCTGCACCCCACCAGTGCAGTTTCACGTCAATATTTGCTCATAAGGCCATGCTGCACATATAAACTCCTATCTTTCCTACGTTAAAATTCTCTCATGAGGCAATGCTGAACCCCACCAGTGCAGTTTCACGTCAATATTTGCTCATTAGGCCATGCTGCACACATAAACCCCTATCTTTCCTACGTTAAAATTCTTTCATGAGGCAATGCTGCACCCCATCAGTGCAATATTTGCTCATAAGGCCATGCTGCACAAATAAACTCTCAATGTGATTGGCTGTTTCGTTCCCTCTCCCGACCCAAGGCCGAAAAATGGCCGCAATAGTGCAATAATTTTCCAAACCCCTTGGACTTCATTTCAACACGATGCAACAGTTGCCGAGAGGGCTCGTGGGCCTGAAATGTTGTACAACTCCCGTCAATTAATTGCCTGCAATCTTCGGCAACTTTTTCGAGGAGAGAATAGTTGTCCAACTTTTTTGAAATAGTTGTGCAATACTTTTTTCTGCAATTATTGCCGGAAAAAATCGCTCGTGTAAAAGGGCCTTAAAAGGGCCTTTAGTGGGGAGCTGTAGCCGTTGACGAATTCGTAGCCATATTTTCTTTACTAAGTAAGGTAAAAGATAAAAATAAACAGTTTTGTGTTAGTTCTTGAATAAATTGCAAACTCATTTTATATTATTCAATATTATTAAAGTGTAATACTAGAGTGCAGTATTACATTTTTTGCGCAATTGTGTTCTGGATTATGTCTAATCAGTTTTATCTACAAGTCAAAACGGACGAAAATCAGGTTCGGGAAACTGATCAAGTATATTCACCTCCATTTCATAAAGACTTTGGCAATGTTGCGCGAAATTTGATAGAGGTCCAACAAACGGCTTTTCGTGACCTGGCGGTGAAATTAATGAAAGTACAGCCATATCATTTGCATATGTCATCGATAAAATGAACAGTAGACCACACGAAATGACAATTTCCAAGTATGATGGAGTTTGCGAGAATCCCGCGACATTGTTGCTCTTATACGACAGAGCCTGTGAACAGAACCGTAGATGATAAGGTGAACAATTTATTAGGGGATCTGAAACCCGATACCTACGATTGCAGAAAAGTGGATCAATGCTCGTATTTGTAGAGGGAATCATACTCAAATTTGTGATGATTGGAAAAATTCGTTCATTTTCAGCATTCGGCCAGAGTCCAGTCCAGCTGGTTACATATGCCCTACAGTTTTATTATTCTAGTGGCGGTCTCTTGGATTATTTCTGTGAGAACCAGCGGTTGTTACTTCTGGCTTTTGATATCCTGATCGAACTTTAAATTTGGTGATACTCAATGGATTGCCCCCCAAGATGCAGGACTTGGTGAAGGTACTAATTTGACAACAAGGATCACTTCATCATCTTGAGCGCTTGAAACCGATCATCTAATGTCCAAGCCACAAATCTCAACACAGGTTTTCTTACGAATTCAATATAGGTTTGGAAAATATGTCAGGATTTTGAAATTTCTTCATGAGTGGAGGAGAATGGAGGGGGTAATACTGATAAATCCTGATGTTGCAACTAAATATTCTCTTCCGATTTTCGTGTCTCTTTTTTTGTGCGAAATTGATATTAGCTTCGTTATTTTATATAGGAACCGACATTTTTTATTGCAGATTTGAATTCTACTTGAAATTTTATGAAAGAATGACCCATCACTCAGTCTTTTATGTGCGCTCAAACGGTCGCGATTCCGCTTCAAATGTGCGCGATTCCGCTCTAAAAGTGCAATAACTGAGTTTTTGAAAATACTCGATTGCCACATGAAATACATGAATTTGGAGTATTTTTTCGTGCTGAACCTCGTTAGTGATGTTTATTTATTGATATTTCCAACACAAACTTGGGATAACACCGAAAAATTTACCAGAATTTCACTTTTCCAACACATTTCCACAAAGCACAAAGCTTTCTAAAACGTAGATTGGATTTTTTCTTATTTTGGCCAGGTTTTCTGTCCCATAGTGCGGCGCATTAATTAATCCCTCTTAATGCTCGATGGGGTCTGGTAACCAAGGAAATCTCAAACCGAATTTTCAGTTATAACAGCCTCCTAGAACGATGTTCAGAGAAAATTAAGTTTAGTAAAACAAGCTAAGGTGTACGGAGGATTTTTTTACTGAGTTTATTACTGTTAGTTTGCATTCAATAATTTTGACTTGTACTTTGTTCCTCAACTAATTCTATATTCTATGTCACAATGAGTGAGGAAGTTCTTGGCAGATATTTTGAAATTTTTTTGAGACCGTCTTCATTCCACATTGTATGGCATTTATTTTACGCTCAAAATCTAAAATCAAATCAAATACATTTTTATTGTTTCAGGTCCTTGACCCATACAATGTAAATTCACAATTAGTTACAACGGATTATTTTACACTAAATCAATATCTGTCAGTACTTAATTGGTGAATGAACTTTCTAATTCTAATACATGCTCTAATATTCTGGAAAACCATGAGAAGACTCTTCTTTACTTCCGCCTTTCAAAACAACATTAAGCAAATGCTCTTCTGATAGCCTTCTAGTCCCTAGATATTTTACTCTATACACCACTTTTTTGAGGACCCTCACACACATACCACATGACGTACAATATCCTGCTCTCCCATGTTGCATTAAATACAGGGGACTTTTTGTTCGACTTTTATAGAGAGTTCTTTGCTTAAATTGTGCCAGCATTCTTTTTTGTATAATAGGTATATCAAGTTCTAAGTAGTTTACTGGTTTAAATGTTCGTAGTCAAATATTTATAATATTAACTATGAGAAGAATACAGTATACGTTCGTAATCGTTGTATTTTGACCTCGTAAGTTTCAACAAAAACTGAAAGTTTTTCTTTTATTTCGTTCTGGTTTTGATTTTCCTAAATTTCTCACCAACCTAGTCCGATATGTACCTATTTTTTTAAGCTGTTCGACCCAGTTGTATTTTTCCATACTGTGTCTGTTGACAATCGTTCTCACGAACTCTTTGTAGCAAATTTGGGGATATCTCCCGTTCATTTTATGCTCACGTTATACTCACAGTGACGGAAAATGTTTTCATCACCTCCGATACACTCGATTACCGATACGAGAGTTTAACCTTTACCCGCTCTTAGCTCCAACCTGAGCGTTCATGATGATTTATTATAATAGCTTCCGGTTCCACCGAAGGAAACCCCCAATCGCGCGAAGTCCGCTAAATTATGCACTGCGTTTGAATATGGCACCCTGCGGACATGAGAAATACCTCCGAGATAGCGGTATTCCTCCCAATAAAACGTATTTCGATTGTGAGAAACACCGAATTCGTGATAGATGTTCCGGATTCGGAACACTTCGCTTCCAATTGCTAATTCCGGCTATTACTGGGAGAAACGATGTGATTGTTTAAAGCAGAACCAGTCAATTTCGAATTTAACTGTTTTGTATAGGCCGACTAGTACCTCTGCCAAAATAGGTTTCTATAAAAAATTGTGGAAACCTATTGATTAATATAGCATAACTACCTAACCATAAATGAATGTAGGTTCAATCTACTACATACCACACAAGCATTAAGGGATAACCTTTCCTTGTAGACGTCAAAGACCCCAGATAAATCGGACAAAGTTCACATTATATTTCATGATTAGGTACCTAATGGAGAAGAGATGCACCTTGTTCTTTTTGTTTTTTCTCAAACACTGAGAAAGCCCAGCTATATCAAGCTCTGACTTGAGCCAAAACAGAATGAAATCTGAGCATTTTTCTCAAAATAAGTAACCTCTTCTTCCCCCCTAATTTTTTCTACAATTTTTGAGATATCGAAGAGAAACTTGGAGAGCGTCTAAGGGGTTCTTAATACTAAGTTTTATACATATTAAAATCAGAAAAAAATCCAAACATTTTTTGGACTACCCAAGGGGGAAGGAGGTTACTGGATACCTAGAAAATAAAAACGACATTTTTTACCGAGTGACGCCTGATTTCAAAGATTTTTTGTGCTGAACTCGATAGTGAAGCCGAAATTGCGATATGTTATTCTGTTCTCGGATTAGAGTTGATAATCATGAAGAAGTGCATTTCATTCTGATTTGGCTCAAAACTGACGGCTAAAATTAAAAAACATGAATATGCTTTAGCCGTACACGACTCACTCCTCGTCGATTCTCTGAACCCGACCCCCCATCGGCCTCTGAACTCTGTTTATCATTCTGCCATCAATCCTAAAACATGGAATCATGTTTTAGCTCCTCGCTCTCACTTTATTATAGAAATGATCACGACCATTGAGCTCTTGTGAGATGATGATCTCCTAATAGAAACTCGCGAGTAAACATTCACTTTATTATAGAAATGATCACGACGATTGAGCTCTTGTGAGATGATGATCTCCTAATAGAAACTCGAGGGTAAACATTCACTTTATTATAGAAAGAGGCTAAAGAGGCTACATACGAAATTACAGCTTCCTATAGTGTAAAGTATAGAAATTACCTATTAAAATAATTTAACCACCGCTTCACAAATCTAACCGTTCTCGCAATATTCCGATCACCTGCTATGAATCACATAATCGAAACACCAGCTCAATGAAATCATCAGAAATTAACAAGCGGTTGCAATCATGTTCACAATATCAATAATTGAGAATGATCACCTGTGTGTAAACAATTATTCATATAACCATGCTCATAACTCAGCTTGTTGGCCACGCACTTCGCAGTAGTTAATATAGTATGGTTGGATAAATCGAGAGCTTTCGAACGAATGGTCAACGAATTTTGTGGGATGAAAAACGACGAAGTATCATATCCCTAGCAACGACTCGGTTGTAAGCGGAAATCATCACAATTATTGGTGCTACTTTCGTTGCACTCTCGTGGGACATTTTTCGGTAGTTAGGTCACGGCTACATGCTAAAAAAAACCGGTATGAATAACATCTCCACTAGGTACCTAATGATGAAATGTAATGTGAACTAATATAATGTGAAATAAAGTGATCCCTTAATTCTTTTGAGGCGTGTGGATGTTTGGAAACTAGCTTGCTTATGAGTCCACAAACCCGGGGTCATTCTCATGTTTAGGTTACAATATTGCCTTTCGTAGTTAGCCGTAGCAAGATTTCGTTGCTACTAACAATGACAACCAAAGCGACATTACTGTTAGCTTGAATGTTTTCGACACCTCGTTCTGGCAAATTTTCGTAGAAAATGAAGCTATTGTAATGGCTCCAAAAATTATAAAATGAAAATTTTCGTTTTAAAGAAATTTGTTTTGAGGCATTCTGAAACGAATCCTAGAGTTGAATGCTTTTTCATATATATATATATATATAATTTTGTATTTGGTTGACTAGGGATATATATCTATATTCGGGAGGTTGAAAGACCAGTCTAGTCTTGAGTTTTTTAAAGTTGTTTTAGCCATCTCGATTTGTCAATCTGCATGGTATGTCAACTGGCTTCACCAACAACACGAGTGTTACTTCTCAGAAGTCTTTACATCTAACTTGGAAGATCCAGCACACCAATGTAAGAAATTTCATCATTATAATATGTATGTAGAACTAGTTATTATTACCTACCAATTACAAAATACTAATTCCTTGCCAATTTCTTTCTAGCATTCACATGAATAGGGCCCAGCTCCTGGGTTGAAACGTTGTGATTAAAAACACCCAAAAAAACTCAATACTAGACTGGTCATTCAACCTCCCGAATATATATATATATATATATATATATATATATATATATATATATATATATATATATATAATATACAAATGTTTGCGTGCGTGTGTGTGTGTGTAATTCCAGACGATAACTCTCTTTAGGATTGAGATAAAAATTCCGTTCTTGTGCCAAAAAATCAAGCTATCCAGACAAAAGGAGAAGTTTGTTGGCCAGAACTTTTTGAGTACATTAAGTTGGTCAAATTCCAGAGAATGTACTTTGAAAAATAACTAAAAATGGCCAAAAACGGCTAAAAACCGTTAAATTAATATTTTTTGGTAGAATATTGCTAAAATAAAGTTCGTTAACTATAAAATAGAACATTCAAAAATTTATATACATACTTATGCCGAATAATGTACTTGAAATTTGTTAAAATTTTGTAAAAAAAATCTATGAAAACAGCAAAAAAGCTAAAAATTCAAAACCTCGATTTGAATGGGGGATTATTATTTAGAATACGTTTTTCGGCCTAAAATTAATAGTTAATAATTTTCTCGTTCTCATAAAGCTCAAATTTCAAAACAGTTTAACATTATAGATTACAATAATTTTAGACAATTCGCTCATGCGATCATGCTGCATGACTGGAACTTTTTAGAACATATTAGTTCTTAAATGTTACCCTTTACAGTAAATCGCCATGATGAACGGACTGTTTTTTTTCGGTAGAAAATACCGGAAATGATCTCACAAAAGTTTATTAAGTCAGTATCAATGTTAAGATTTATGATTAAACTTGAGTTATCCATTGCCATCCAATATCATTAGCCATACACACATGAATGATCACCTATTTACGCGAAAATCATGAATAGGAATGGTCCAAGTAATCTGAAGATCAGCTACTGCCTCCCATAGTGGCTTTGTGATTCACAATCGTGTTGATTTTTCGTGTATTATTATTATTTTTAACACTTTTAAAAATAGGTTCAGGGCTTGAAATATGATTTTCCTAAATTTTAATCTTCAATTTCCTATCTTAAACATGTCTTAACAAGTCGGAGGAATATTGAGAAGGAATGGATATTATTATTCCGTCTATATTTTTTCGTAGATCATAACAGATAAACCTGATACAGTTCTTAGTTGCATAAATTGATTTTCATACCCAAAAGTAAAATGCTCTGCTAAGGATCATCTTTAAAGATTCATGTATTATTGAGTGAGAGAAGTACAATAGATTAAATGCTAGATTTTAGGTTTATTTCATTCATTTTTTTCAAATTATCAAACGAAACCAGAAAATTGTGATGAATATGATTTAGCTTTACAAAAGAATAGAACTAAAACCGTAGCAGATTCCTCTCTAGCCTAATATCATTATACGAATATTTTTGGTTCCTTAAAATGCCCTAACGAATCACAAGTTTCCATTCTTTTTCTTTTTCACGCATAACACTACTTAATGGATCCATGCAATTTCAACACAAGTTGTGATTGTTGAACACATGCGTTCAAGTTCAGGTACTTGTTCCTCCATATGTGACCTGTCCTAGGAATAGGGACCTCATGTTATTTTGGCAAAATTTTCAGGAGAGCGTTTTTCGATAAAATGGTCAAAATGATCGATTTTCAGGTTTTTATAGATCCCCGAAGTAATAACTATTCCGTTGCCCAGTACAATAGTCACTTATTGATGTTTAGCTGATTATAATATCGAAAAACGAGATTAAAAAAAAAAAAAAAAAAAAAAAAACCCGTATTGCACTGATGCAATTAAAGACGTATGCCCCAACACTGTGAAAGAAGACAATGATGATGTAAACGTTTTTGTGTATCAAGCGAAATCTGAAGGTGAAGTTTTTGAAGAAGAACACCCCACTCCTCCACCACTGAAACGACGCAGTACTCGCCTTAAATAAAATTTTTTTAATGTGAATAATATTACTTATTAATGTTTTAACACGTCTGGAATTAGGTATTGTTCTCATAGAAATAGTTACGAGTTGGACCGTTTTTCAATTTATTGTTTGGCAAATGTTTGATTTTGTGTGATTTCTCTTCAGTAAACACGTTTAAAAAAATTGTTGTTCTTCAAGATAGAATTTCCTTCATAACATCCAAAATTATCTGCAGTGGTGGTGGAATGAACCCAACACGATCCAACATGCGCGCAAATCATGAAAAAAAAAGAGAAAACAACGGCTTGGTAGTACGTGAAAATCAAAAGAAATACTAAAACGCTTGCATACGAGTCTGCAACGCATTGGGACATTTTCATGTGTTTACCTATGAATGGTCAACGTCATTTCTGATGGTCATAATCATCGTTGTGGCTACTTGGGACAATTTCTTTCGTGACGATTTTTTTGTTATGAAAGACATGAAAATGTCAAAATCAAGTTGATATTGCTAGTAAAATGCCCACAATTCGCTTTCTAATGATGGAACTAATGGAGATAGATTTTTTGAAATTACCAGCGTTTTCAGCAGGATCTCAGAAATGCCAATAACCCAATTTCGACAACCGGTCAGATAAGGTCCCTTTTCTTAGGAAGAGACACATATGCAGACATACAGACAGACGCACAACATACATTCACGCATGCAATTTACAATTTGCAATCCACAATGTTCCTGTATCCTGATATCTGATACAGATTCATACGTATATACTGGGAGTCCCGGAGGACTATTTTTCCGTATGACAATTATAATACCTCACCCTGTAGATGATGAGAATGTAAAAATGCTGATCGTAGGATCCCTCGCAGTAGGTATTTCATTCATAGAAAATTACAAAGTTTCAGTCATGCAGCATGACAATGTGATCTCATTTGCGTGTTTGTTTGCGTATAATAAATTGTTTAGGAATGTGAATATTGAAATTGTTATCTACCAATTTTAAGGCAAACATTTTGTTTTCTTGCTAACATTCCGTCATGCGAACAAAATTGGTTTATACAACATTTAGCAGTTTTTTGAATTTTAGAACATTTCAAGTTTAGGTATGTACATTTTTTTCAGAACAGCTCTGTGCAAACAATTCTGAAGTTCTTGTTCATAGTTGATATGCTTCTTCTGAACGCTTTTCTACTGAAAAATATAAATTGAATGTTTTTTTTTTTAATTTTGTAATTTTGAAATTTGAGCAATTTTTTTGCTCATTGAGTGATGTCCAACAAACTCACCCGCTCTTATAGAATGTTTCAGAATGCCTCAAAACGGATTTTCATTTTTCAAAATTTCTCAAGTCATAGCAATTTTTTCATTTGCAAAAATCACTAAAACAACTGTTTTCAAGTTTCGAAAATAAATGTTAAACTCAACTAACCTTTTCAGGATATGAGTTTAAGATATTTTCTGTGTACCCTTCCCCCCAATTTATTTCTTCGGGACCTACCCAAAATTCTCATTGTTATCCCACCGTACTTAAGAAGGGAAGAAATTACCCTTTCAATGAAAATCCAATAAAAAACCAAGGGCTACTAAATTAATGATTGTGAGTTCTCGTTTTGGGTACCACGCTGGGTATCGCAGAGAATTAATGACCGATCCCTTCGAGATACTGTGATTTGCAGCATCTCGAATATCTTGTTATTAAATATATATAGATTTATGTCAAACTTACTGTTATTCTGTGTTCTTTAACGAATAATGTAGATTCTGCTTGGTTGCCACATGTGGTTTCGGAATGATTTAAACGTACCTATGTTTAAACGTAAATATTGAATTGAATGGAATATGTGATCATAATCTTCCTCACTTCCTTTTTCCGATTTTATTAGAGCTGAACGATTAACTTAAGGCTCTTCGTGTATTCTGGTTGATATTTGTTTCGTACATGTATGGGCATGTTTGAATATGGGAAGTAATGAATTCCACAATCGTGTATTAATTTGTAACATTTTAAATAAAATATCATCAAATATATCTAAATTTACGTGTTGAACATTCTGTTTACCTTTTGTTCTTCCAAAATTAACAGTTCATTTTTGGTTGATGACTGCCCCATGTGGAATCAGGGTGGGTTCATGCATGGTAGTGCGGAACAGGCGGAAAGGGTTCGGACACACATTTAGTGAGAAGGGGGTGAAAGGATTTACCTTAGCAGGAATGAAGCTAGCGTCAACAAAAAGGACTAGCATGGACTATTACAGATTCATGTTGGACAGCCGATGTTGATGGTCAAACTATGTGCGGGAGAGATGGTGGCGCACCGCCGCCCCGACGAGGCTGAGCGCCGCTCGCTCTTCCCTTTCCGCTCTTGGGCGCCATTTCAAGCACTGAACGGATATTTTGAACGGAACCGCGGAATGATTTTTCTTTTTGAGTTTCTCGAGGGTTTCGGGGTGCGGTTTGTGATCAGGCGGCGAGAGTTTGAAACAAGAAGGGTATTTTCGTTTGATCCGATTGGGTTTTGCCTTTTGCCGGGTTTTTTTTTTAGAGTCACTGGGTGTCCTTGCACCTGACTGTTGTTTCGAACCGGAGCACTGGCGGGGTCAGCCTGCACCGCATCCCAACCCAAGACTGGGGAGCGGGCGGCCCCTTCCACGCGCGCCCCGCGCCGCCTCCGGGGGCGGTGCGCATGAGCGTGGCTGAAGGCTTCTTATCGGCTCCTATCACTCCCCTGGCTCCGACGCTCCTCATCCTCACCCCCTCCCCTTCACCATATCCCGTCAAGCCTCACTCCCGTCACCCGGCTTTTGTCGAAACCTTCTGTAGCCTCCAAGGATATCTTTCCTCCGCACCGCACCCCGCTCTTCCTGCGTCTTAAGGACTGCCTGCCTAATGAACGCACTTCTTTACCTTTATGCGTCTTATATTTAATCCGAGGACTAAACTCGCCAGTGTAGTAGGAACTTATCCTCAAAACCCCTTAAATGAAACGTTTATTTTTGAAAAAAAAATAGCTATTTATATATGTCAGTTATTAAACAAGTTATGGAGTCTACAATGCCTTACATATAGCCTAATCTGCACATTCAATGAATGAATCATAAAAATTGGCTCTAGGTTGATCTACTAATAAACTGACATGGACGTGATACATATTGACATTTTGACATTTTATGTCTTTACTTTGGCACATAAACGAAAAAAGCGTTAACAAAAAGCGTTATGGTTGGGTTTCTGATGATTTCCGCTTACAACCAAGTCGTTGCTCGGGAAATGCTACTTCGTCGTTGTTCACCTCACGCAATTCGTTGACCATTCGTTCGAAAGCTCTCAATTTATCCAACCATATTATGATAACTACTGCGAAGTGCGTGGCTAACTAGCTGAGTTATGAGCATGGTTATTTGAATAATTGTGTACACTCAGGTGATCATTCTCAATAATTGATATTGTGAACATGATTGCAACCGCTCGTTAATTTCTTAGGATTTCATTGAGCTGGTGTTTCGATGATTTGATTCATAGCAGGTGATCCGAATATTGCAAGAACAGTTTGATTTGTGAAGCGGTGGTTAAATCATTTTGACATTGAAAATGTCTTAGTCGACGTGTCGACCGGAAAATTTGATACGGAAATGTTGTAACGCAAAGAAATAACGTCACGCAACCTGTAAACAAGTGAAGTGTTGTTTCCGAGGTAGTTTTCGCAACATGCAGTCAATAAATCATATGATGTTCGATTAGAGAAATCAGTACGAGTTGTCACTACTAAGTTTCATGTGAAGCACTGTTTGGGCAGATTCGTGGAAGAATTGGACATCGTCGAGACTGGATTGCAGAAAATTCAGTAATTGTGCGTCAATAATTATTTTATGTTTTCTGATTGTTATTGTATTTAAAAGAATAAAAAACATTTAACTTACTGGGACATTTTCAATGCTCATAGTTCTTCTCTCATACGAGAGACAGTACGAGCGGCCTGCCGCGTTTTTTAATAGGTAATTTCTATACTATACACTCTAGGAAGCTGTAACTTCGTATGTAGCTTCTTTAGGACATTTAGTTGACGATGCCCAGGGTTCGGATCAGATGAGTGGCTCTTAAAGCTAATTTCTATGCTTTACACTCTAGGAAGCTGTAATTTCGTTTGTAGCCTCTTTAGGACATTTACTTGACGATGCCCAGGGTACGATTCAGCTGAGAGGCTCTTGGAGCTTGCATACGAGTCTGCAACTAAAGACATAAAATGTCCTAATGTGTTGCAGACTAGTATTCAAGCGTTTCTGATGTTTATCGAATACAACCTTTCACTGACTTCTGCATTTCATATGTATATGTGTATTTACCAGTATTATATGTTTAACCCGTTCATTATGTCTTTACTTTGGAACATGGACTCAAAAAGCGTTACGTTATAAAAAAAAAAAAAAAAAAAAAGCGTTACAGTCGATTTCTAATGATTTTCACGTACAACCAAGCCGTTTCTGGGAAAATGAAACATCTTATGTTTTCAACTGGCAAAAACCGTTCACCATTTGTTGAAAAGCTCTCGATTTATCACGCATTTCTTTTGTACTTGTTCTTGGTATTTATGTCGCCATTTTATACTTATTAATGTTATTAATGAATGTACAAACAATGCAGCTTGCCTTGTTGTTATCAGTTTCCACGTTAGAAATCACTTCGAGAAAACGCCAAAATGAAGCCGTGGGTAGAGATAATTGCTTTATTACAAGAGTTTATTGAAATTATTGAAACTATTACAATTGTAATGAAAATTATTGTATCAAAACATTATTCGTCAAAATTATTTGTTGAAATGGGGGGTGGTGTGGTGGTGGTGGGAAGTAAAGACATAAAATTTCCTAATGTGTTGCAGGCTCGTATGCAAGTGATTTCTTTGTCGTGGTTTTATGTTTTTTTGTGACATTTGTACTCCTAGCAACTACTTTCACGCCTCCAGCTCCGCTCAACCCTCAGAACCCCAATGAAAAGCAATAAACACAGTGATCCTTTAATTTTCAATACATTTTTTTTATCTCAAACACTGAGGAAGACCAGTAATATGAAGCTCCGACTTTATTGACACATTAAGTAAAACGTTTGACAAATATACTTTATGTTGATACGTTTAAACTTTCGACAAATAGATTTCAACATTTGACAAATAGATTTCAACCGTTGAGAGATGAATTTAGTCTTTTGATTAATAGATTTAAACTGTTTATACACTCAGCGATTTCAGCACGGAAGTCGCGTAGGTAAATATTTGCTGTGCATGGGGGTTATGAGAGGGGAAGGGGGGAGGGTTTGAAACTCTTCCGCGTGGGTGACATGATCCATCAATTCGTTAATTATCATTTTCCGTTTGTCTTGAAGTTGAAATTTGTTTGTCCAAAGTTGAAATCTATTTGTCAAAAGATCAAATTTATCTGCCAATGGTTGAAATCTATCTGTCAAAAGTTAAAAATATTTGTCAAAGTTTAAATATATTTGTCAAACCTTTAACTTAATGTGTCAATACTATACAGCATTTACATAGTAATTCAGCCTCTTACAAATTCATTTGAACCTTTTACATATTAAATTCAACTTTTCACAAATTCAATTCAAACTTTTACAAATGCTATTAAGCTCTAATCCGATTTGATTCAACTGAAACCTTAAACTGACCTCGTTAGGGGAAAAAAACACTCTCACCGTCCCTATTTTGACGAATGCTACGTTGCTGCGGTAGGTAAAAAGAAGAACTTGCCCGTCACGTAGTTATCGAAATCTTTTGCAGTTACTGAAGACACGCTCGCTTGTATAGATTTTTTAAGGATGACTATAACAATTTTACCTCTGTACTCTTCAACCCTTAATCCAGTGAAACACGCATTCTTCATGATGAAGTCTAGAGGAAGATAAATACTTGGGATGCTAGAGGATCATAATTATCTGATGAGGTTATACATGTGTGTGTCTCTGACGGATCTTAGGGGTGCGGTGGCCGGAAGTAATCTAAAACGAGGCACTGTGGGCACAAACAAAACAATCTCCTATCGCAACCGAGATTAGGAAGCGAAAATGGAAGTGGATCGGCCACACCCTTAGAAAGAATGAGGGCTCCGTGGAACGTCGAGCGCTGGACTGGAACCCACAGGGGTCTCGACGGATAGAAGAATCCAATATCTCCTTCCAAAGAATGGAAGTCGTGTTTAAGGAGTCCTTAGGCAGTCATGCCTTGTGGTCTCCCCCCAGACAAGCCGGGAAGATCCTCCTGAGAGGAGACTGCACACCCAGTCAATGTCCTTGACATCTGCCAAGTACCCGTATTGACCTACGGGTAGAGGCATGTGTTCTAGCACACATTACCAACTAAGCAGGTTGGTACCCGAGTTTATGGAAATCCACATAACTCCAAATGCCGAGGTTCGTGAAAGGAGACTCACCCCCGCGAGTCAACTCCCACGAACCTCTCCCCCACATCTGCAGAATTGACTGCATGTTAGGGGTGATAAAACCACTGCCCCCGGGAAGCCACCTCAACTGGGGGGCAGGCAGGTGGTGCTTCGACAAAGTCTATGCACCGGTAGCCTGGGGCTCCCCCCGCCCGCGGTACCATTTACTGGAGAAAGCGCCAACCAGCACTCCTCCATTAAGGCCAGAATGGTCGCTGGCCCGGCACAGAGAAGGTGTCTCTGCACCTACCACTTTATCCACACCTGAGGGATTCCATCTAATTGCTTGGTGGACTCCCACAACTCAAACCTTATGAGGGTTTATGAGGGATCCCCATCCAACCACTTAGTGGACCCCCACAGCTCAAACATTATGAGGGTGTGAGGAAGGGTTGTGGTACCCGTTTCGCTACCAGTTTGGATTCCATAAGGATTCCTAAGGCTGTGACTGGAAACAAGCCCGCACAATGTGCTACCACTTTATCTTGCGATGGGGATTCAGAAAGGGGTAGCGAAAGCCCTCAATGAATGTCACGTGGTGCCCCAAGATGTTGTTGGGCGCTGGCACCCTGCCTCTCCGCTCACTCCACACCACCTCTGAGAGTAATCCCAGCCAGCAATCAGGTGGCACGAAATTTTTCCCTAATCCTAACTTAACCTAAAGTAATACCCCTAAATACCCTATCATACATTCCTAACAACTATCGGCAAATATACAGCACTATCAGTATATCTATACCTACCACCCCCCTACTCCTAACAACTATCGGCATATATACAGCACTATCAGTATACCTATACCTACCCACCCCCCTACTCTCATTAATCACCCCCCTGGTTTCTAACATTATGCCTGAAGGCTAAGAGAGGGACCACCTCCAAGCAAAAAACCAAAAGTCTTCCATACATTTCAGGTGTTGCAAGAAGCTCAGAGAAGGGAACTCCCTCTATCCCATGCAACACCCGCAACGCCGCATACTCGGGACAATCCGAAAGTATGTGCTCTGCCAGCTCTATCCCACCACACGCACAAGGCTGCTCGACACACAGCCCCATGCTAGCGAGCTTAGCAGAAAACTCGCCATGCCCAATCACAAACTGTGTCAGTTCATGCACCGGGACTATCCATTGCATGTCCCGTCGAGCCCTGACATCAGGAAGGAGACGGTGAGTTAACCTCCCCGTGGTGACACTATCCCATTCCTCCTGCCAAGCAGTGAGAAGGGCCTGATCTAATCTGTCAACCCGCTGGCTCCGAGATTGGCCTGACTCCCCACCATCCGTCAGAATACGAGGAATCACCAATGGCTCACCTCTACCAATCTTCCTCACCCCCCACCTTCTATAGCCCTCAAACATGACGGGCAGTACCCCAGCCAAAACGGGCAGGGCACACATAGAAGATGTCCGGTATGCCCTATTGACTTTCAAAAGGGCCCTGCGTTGTGCAGACCCCAGCTTCCTCCAACCAACCTGGCCCACGTGGGGTGCCCAGTACTGAACCCCGTACAGTAGAATACCAAGGAACAGGCCATGATAAATCACAACCAGCTCCCTGTACCCCAAACCCCACTCAGAACCGGCCAGTCGGGACACCTTCATAAAAGAAGCCAAGGCCTTGTCACACACCGAGGTAACGTGCAGAGAGAGAGACAGTCTTTCCCCAAGAGTAATTCCAAGGTACTTGACCTCTGACACGTACCTCAATCTGGCACCACCCACCCGGACAATGGGAGGTCTTTCAGAACTCAGGGTACCCTTTAGCAACATCACCACTGTTTTATCCCCGGCCATGGTCAGCTTAACAGCCTCACACTCTGTGACCAGAGTGCTCATTAGCCGCTCAGTCTCTGCTTCCAGACCCCGCCGGCTTCCCCCTTCAACCAAGAGCACAAGATCGTCCGCATAAGCAACTGCTTTGGCTCCCACCCGATCCAAGGCCCCAAGAATTCCATCAAACAGGACATTCCAGAGCCTAGGACCAAGAACAGAGCCCTGCGGACAGCCCTTGGACAGCTCCTTCCTGACACATCTACCCCCCTCTCTATACTCTACCCACCTATCTGTGAAATAATCAGACAGGATATTATAGGCACGAGCAGAGACACCCCTCCCCAACAATTCCTTCATCACGGCAGGCCACCACACATTGTCGAACGCACCTCGTATGTCCACGAACACCCCCAAGACATACTTATGCTCTGACATGCCTACCAACTCCTGCACTCTCTCCAAGGCGTCCACCGTGGATCTTCCCGCTACAAACCCGTATTGATGCCTGGAGCATTGCTCTAGCACAGGTCCAAGCTCACGGACAACCAGCTTCTCCAGTACCTTGCCCGGCACACTAAGTAAACACAGGGGCCTCAAAGACTTGGGATCGGCCGGATCCCGATCACGCCCCTTAAGTAGTACACAAACCCTACCAATCTTCCACCTCACAGAAAAGACCCCCAAGTCAAGACAGGACCGAAAAATGGAGCAATACCACGGGTAGACCAAAGGCCATGCCCTTTTCAGCATCTCCACCTCAATCCTATCAAGACCGGGCGCCTTTCCATTCTTAATACTAAACACTGCCTCTTCTATCACTAAATCACTAAAACTTAACCTAGCACTGTCACTAACACTACTTACATCTAAACGGCGTTCCACTAGCTCCCGCACTGTCATATGTTCAACTGTTTCTTCGCGCGAATCGTCCGGAAACAGAGCATTTAGGAGGTCCCTTGCCGCAGAACCCCAGTCCAACGGCTGCCTCCCACTCAGAGAGGCCAGGGAGTAGGCTGCGGGGTTCCCAGTCACCACACGGTAAGGTCTGCCCCACGGCCTCCCCCTACCCTCCTCGTCGACGAATCTCCGCCAGTCAGTGCGCCTAGCTCGCCTAAGCTCCCGGGAGTATTCTGCTCTGCTAGCACGCAATGCCTCCCGTTCCTGGGGCGAAGCCCGAATACCCCTACGGCGTCTCCTATTCCTCAAGGCCAGGACGCGTCGCTTCAACCCCTCCAGTCTCGGGCACCACCAAGGTACAGCAACAGGCACCCCCCTCGCCACAGGTATGGACAAGGAGGCCACCCGCACTAGCACCTTCTCAACAATGGTGACTGCCCTTTCTACCCCAAGCCGGTCTGTGATCTCCAGGTAGTGGCACGCCCTGAGACCCTCAGCCACCTCCTCACTAAATCGCTCCCAGTTAGCTCGGGAGCAGCTGAACCTGCCACCACCCTTCACTCCACGCACACCAAGTCCACTGCCAACCTCAAAGAGGATAGCAGCATGCTGACTTGTGGTGAGCATAGGATCAACTCTCCATTCACTCACACTCTCCGCAACACGTGTGGTTGCAAGAGAGACGTCAATGTTTGAAGCACCACCAGCAGCACCAATATAGGTGGGAGCCTGCCCAGGTCTATTCAGTACCTTGAGGTCCCATTCAAACACCAACTCAGCCAGCTTCTCGCCCCTTAACCATAAACGACGATTGTTCCCGGCAGGTCCTACCATGTCCAAAAGGTGGCTATGCCACAATCTGGACCTGGCATTGGAGTCAACACAAATCAGCATGTCAACCTGACCCTCCGCCTCAAGCCCCCTAAATACACAGTCCAGCTGATGCAAGTAGGGCTCTATATCATGTGAGTACTGAAAGTACGCAGACACCAAATAGAGAGGTCGACCGCCTTGACTCCCCACTGAAAGAGAGGTCACAACCACATGTCTGCTGCTCAGATTGCTGTGCAACAGTACATCTACTCCCTCTTTGGCCACAAAGATTGCAGCCATAGGAGGACCTTCTCCCGGCCCTGTGAATACCCTAACTGGTCCTAGACCAGCCACAGCGTTATCCACAGCATACGGCTCCTGCACGAGCGCCACCTCCCAAATTCCATTCCACGCGCTGCACCTCAGCTCGTCCGTGACAGACCTTGATCTGTCAGCATTCAGCTGAAGCACACGCATCCCTCTGTGCAGGGGATCCCCCATTACTGGGGCTTAACACCCCTGACATACCTCTTCCATGCCCACTGATAGGCCGGACAGTCAGGGCTGTCAACATTGTGCCTATCATTCTTCCCTGCCCTCTTGCAATTGGCACATCTCCTCGGTGCATCCTTATCATTGCATTCCCTAGTGTCATGCCCTCCTGCACACTTGGCACAAGCCACAGCCGAGCCACACTTGGCCTGACCATGCCCGTATGCCTGGCACTTATAACACCTAGTCACGTCAATATAGTCCGCTACCCTGCAGCTCGCGAATCCAATATGTAACGCCTTTCCCTTTATAGCTTCCCTCACACGAGAAGACACCTCACAAACCCACATCGTATCCGCGGGCCACTTAGCCTTGTTCCCTCTCTGGAACGAGGGGCGGAACTCCTTGGCCCAATCTTCGATAGATATCCCTGCAATTGCCTCCGCAATCCAAGGGTTTTGCCTAAAGGCCACAGAGGCTAACTGCTCCTTCGTGAGGTCACAGTCAACCCTGCTAACCTTCACGAGCAAAGGCTGCTTGGGTATGTCAGCAACCTGAACCAAGTACCCCTTAGCCCTTAGCTCATCCACCAACTTCTTTGCGTCCTCCTCACTTCTGGCCTTGAGTACCATACGCTTATCGCCAGCTGGCTTACAAAAAGCTAAACCCACCCCCAATTGGCTCATGTCCACATTCTCCTTGAGATCTTTCCTCAAGGATCTAGGAGACATTAGAACCCTATTAGTTACGCCCTCACCTCCAACAGCTCCATCTTCAGCTGGTGGGGCTGCCTTCTCCTTCTCTATCAAGAGAGTCCTGGGAGGTCCGCCTTCAGTGAGCCTCTTCTGGTTTCCCTTAAGTGCTTCCTCGTACCGCTGGGATAGCCTCTTTTCCTGACGCTTCTTCTTCTTCTTAATCTTCTTCTCCTTGGTTGCCCCATCTGTACTAAGTCCTTCTGACTCAGTAACCAACGCCCTATTGAGCTTCCTCGAGTTAGCCACCGAGGCGTAGGTTTTCTTCTTCTTCCTACTCTCCTGGTCAGTGGTCTCAAGGTCAGTCATGTCATCACTTGATCTCCCTCGCTTCTTCTTGGCGCCATCCATGATGGGATAGTCCGACTCCATTTCGGACGCAGAGTAATCCGTAGCCGACGCTGCCTCCATCAATTCCCTCTGCAGACTAAGACTGTTCATAGCAGCAGCCTTCCTCAGGCCGCCAAGACCAAAGTCCTTCTGCTTGCTCTTCTTCTCTGTCCGGTACTCCTCCATCACCCCCGCCCACGACCAGGGCGAGCCAGCACCAGCACCTTTTTCCTGGGGAAGAGTGGAAGGCTCAATGTCCTTCCCCTCCTTGACCCTCCTACTCATAACATCAACCTTCCTTCCGAGGCTGACGAGGTCCACGCTCTTGAGGGTTTCCATCTTCCCCGCAACTAGGTCAGTTACCCTCTCGACTGCCCCAACCCTCTTTGTAATTTTATTCATCTGCTGAGTTATGGACTTCTCTAAGAGTCGCATACCCTCACAGATCTCCTTTGTACCAACTTGCGGCACTACTGACTCATGAGTGTTTCACCCCTTCGATCACTCATCTCACGCAGTCTTTCATCTAACTTTTCCATGGCCTCACTCAATAGGTCTACTCCTAAGGCAACACGTTTATGATGCCTGAGTTCCTCAAACATATCCTTGTTTGCCTTGATCAGTGGGTTAACCACTGTCTCGACCATGGCTTCCATTTGGGAACTCGCGTCTTTGAAGGGCCTTTTACCAATATTGTTCTCGTTAGAACCGAACTCGTGCCATCTCGTTACGAGCTGGTCCCTACGTGCGATAATAGCCTCCAGCTCATTGTTAATCGTGGTCCTAACTTTCTTAGGTGGTTTGCTCTTCACACCACCTGAGCTGGGAGTCCCGCCATCAGTGTTGGCCATAGCGACCATTCGGACCTGATGCTGCCTAGCCCACTGCAGTTCCCTATCTCCGTCACCCAAGAAAATAGCTTCTCTCATCATGGCAACATCTACAGGATTGAGCTCTTTCTTTACGAACTCAACAGGCTTGTAGAGCTCATCCTCCCCCCTTAGGTCTTTGACCGACTCTACGAGCTCGTCGAATCTCCCCAACTCCACCAGCCCAAATGCATGTTTTACCCACTCCTTGGCGTAGTTATTATTGACATCAAAGCCTCTACCACGTAGGTAGTGCTTAACAATGTCTTCCAATCCCTTCGAGTCCCCGCGGACCATTACTACAATCATGAGTCCCGCCAACTCCTCCGCGTTCGTGGGTTTCCACTGGACCGTCTCCTTTGGAGGAGGAGCAGATGGTTTACCACCAGCCTTGTCAATTGCTTTGTCAATACAACTCTCAGGGACCTCAAATTCAGTGCACCAAGGATGCACCTCAGCCACGGCGTCACAGCTTTGCTGCTTACGACTGCCACTTTCATCCCCTCTTTGTGTATTCATACCGGGCAAGGCACCACAACAGGAACAAGAGTCCCCACCACCACGCCTTGCCGCCTCAACTCTCTTACCTCCCTCATCCCCATCAAACCAGGACCCCATAAATTCAGGTCCATTTCCCCAGACACCTTTCTCCTTGTACCCTACAGGTGCATTATAAGACCTGTAGGTTTGGTCTCTCTCCTGCCTTCTCATACCAGAGCCAAGCACACTAGCTAGACATGACTTAAAGGGAGCAGTGTCCCTCTTGTCATCGCCATCTACATGCACAGTAGATGCTGCTAAATTTCTTCTAGTACTTGCTCTCGCGGCCTTACCCCTGTAATACTCCTCATTGTGGACCGGGCGATCCAAGTCCACAACGAGTTTCCCGCAATCCTTATTCTGGCCTCCCAAAGCCAATGGTCCAAGTCTCCTGGGATAGAGACAGGTCCCAATGGCTTTTTCCACCAGATATTTCCCCCCTACACCGATCGCCCCAATAACCCCCCTTACGCTGCCATTAGCAAATAGCATCTGCAGCAAAGCCAGCAATTGCCTTCTCATCATCCCCGCTGATGGCATCAGCAGACCTGGCAGACCTGTAAGCATAGTCGTGCTCCTCACCAATTTTGTCCGCATGGCACGAAGGTACCCCATTAGGAAGCGGATTGTTTAAACTCGACGGATAGGCCGTCCTCGGAAGACGTGGAGGAGATCCGTGGAAGAAGAAGCGAGCCGTGCTGGGAAAACTTGGAACGAGATTAAGGTCCTGGCCAGAGAGCTGGAAGAATGGCGCAACTTCAAACAGGCCCTATGCCCCTGAATTGGAGTGTCAGGATATAAGTCAAGTAAGTCAAGTATACATGTGATTGTGTCTTCTGTACCTAGCTGAACAAGTGACGTTAACTACGAGATGGAAATGTTTCTCGTTTTGCTATACGCAGGTACAGGACAACCATTAAATTTGCTAAGCTGAAGTTTTTTTTAAGGGTTGGGTTGATTTAAATTGACTAAGAGTTAAATAGGATTTGTAAAAAGTTGAATTGCATATGTAAAAGGTTGAATTAAACCTGCAAAAGGTTGAATTAAATCTGTAAAAGGTTGATTCAAATCTGTAAATCCTATATATATATATATATATATATATATATATATATATTTATATTTATTTATTTATATATATATATATATATATATATATATATATATATATATATATATTTCAATGATGAATACAGAGAGTAGGGAATAACTAAATTAGAATGAAAACACTAGATCTTGAAGTACGAAGTAATACGTTTATTTAAGAAGACTAAAGCACTCAAGATTTAGAGTCTGACTGGGGTCCTATCACGAGGCGCTGTAGGTAGTATGTTTTCCGGAGTCGGTGGGGGTGGCTACTCTCCGGTACTACCAACCTATGAAAACGAAAATGCAATTGGTCCCCTGAAGGAGCCACACCAGAGTTTTAATGTGAAATATTATGAAGCGGGTTCGTTTCATAAATGAAACAGATAAGAAGTATTGGTGGTACTCCACGATATATATATATATATATATATATATATATATATATATATATATATATATATATATAGCTATGCGATTCTCAGGCCGACCCCCAATATTTTTTTTTTTGTAATGTCCGTAACGAAATTAACGATGATTTTCACGTACAACCGAGTAGTTGAGTAGTTGCTATAGATTGTGTCACAATTTCAGTGTTTTTCACGTACAACCGTTGTTAGGGGAATGAAACTTCCGCAGTTTTCATCGCACAAAAATCTTTCGCCACTAGTTGGAAAGCGCTTGATTTATGTGATAAATGTTCACATTTCAAGCTACCAATTTCCCTCTCCTTACGTACCTGGCTACATTCCAAAACTAAGTTGATTCAGGCAAAGAATTGCATAGCAAATTATCCTCGTTTTCTACGCAGTAGAAAAGAGAAAAGATCCAGCGAAGCGCCGAGTATAGATCAGGGGGGTCCAGGGGGGCGAAGCCCCCCGGCGAGGCGCGAAGCGCCGATAATATATATATATAAATAAATAAATAAATAAATAAATATATATATATATATATATATATATATACAAAAAGGTGTAAGGAATAGATTTGGTTTGATAACTAACAAGGTGAATCATTCCCCTGGCTCCTCGTCCTCACCAACCCCGTCCCCATCACACCGATTCTCCCTCCCGTCACCCGCTTTTGTGTTGAAACCGTCAATAGCCTCCCAGGATATCTTTCCTCTCTACCTCACACCGCTCTCTCAAGGACAGCCTTCCTAATGAACGCCCTTCTTTTCCTTCATGCATCGTATATTCAATTCAACGGGGACTAATTGAAGGTCTAGTAGGTCCGGAATTTTCCATATATACCCTCAAATGATTTAAATGATTCTTTTAGAAAAAAAATGCATTTATATGCATTTCATTAAACAAGCTATGGAGTAAAAAAACCCTGATATAAAGCCTAATCTGCACAATCATTCAATGTATATTGAACTTTGGGTATACATTGAATTTATCCAACGATGTGACGGATGGGATTTATGTAACTAAATGTATGGAATACAATTCGATTTGACAGCTATGTACATAAATCACAATCCTGGTTCCGAGACGAACTAAATTGTATATTACTGATGATGGCCTAACCGTCGAAATCGATTTAACATTGTAACTCTTTATTTTTCGTGGAAATAGACAACGTTTTTCACTAACTTCCGTCTGGTTCCGAGGTTTATCACGCTATACTAATCACCCCGTTCCTCACCCTTTCAAGCCTCACCACCGTCACCCGGCTTTTGTCAAAACCTTCTGCTGCTTCCAAAGATATCTTTCCTCACTCCTCGCGGACTACCTGCATAATAACCGCACTTCTTTCTATCTCACGCTGTATTTAATCCGATGGGGACAAAACACTAATGTAGAAATCAGAACCGCTTAAAGGAGTTAATCGGCTCTTTTTGAGATGAAATAGCTACGTATACGTACCAAAGTCTTTAAATAAGCTATTCAGTCCATAGTGCTAGCAAGCACATTCGATCAATGACCATAAAAATTACTATTCATTGAATTAGTCCTGACATGGTTCAGTACAATACAGGTATATGGCACGAATAATTCAATTATCTCTTCACGAGGCTTCGCGTTCCAGCATAATTATATCTTCCTCCTCTCTCAAACTTGAGAAGTTCAGGGTACACACTAGTCAATACGTTGAAAACGTAAATTCATCGGCTTGAGTGTCAAAAATGAATTTTATCAAAATACTGGACACTGAGCTTCGATAAACTGTTTAGACTGAAGTTTTGTGGGTCTAAGAAATAAAATCCTCAATGTTGATATAAGAAATCTCTTCTTTTGCCTCTATCTCTCCTGCGACAATAGGCTATACAAAATGAAGGACTTCGGTTTCAATTCAGCAGTGTGTTTCAGTTATAAAAGAGATTTTCGAACATTCACTACGTTCGAAGGTCAATGTTCAATATTTTAATGTAGTCCACACACAGACCTAATTTGGAAAAAATCGCTTTTTTCCTTGGTTCATCAGCACCACTGAGAGAAATAAATAAACTGTCTAAGTTCTGGCTTCACCATCGTGTTCAAACATACAATAGCTTCAATATGAGGTTTCACTTACAGGACTAGTTCCCCCACTGGGAATTGAGGAAGTAGGTAAGCTTTTAACACCCCCACACCCTCCCCTCCTCCCCGTATGTAATCTAGGTACCATGTAGGTATCCCGCTTTTTACCTGTTTCCTCACTTGATTCGATCAAGTTTGGATGAATGGAATGATTTATCAGATAAGAGGAAAATCGGTCAATTTTGTGATGCACATCTTCCAGCCGCAACTGCTATGCAACCTCTTCACTGAAGATAAACATTATATCTCTTTTCTTTATGATTCAGTTTTCATTTGGTGTTCTGATACAGTTCAAATTCTGTTTAAGACGGATGAACTGTTCCAAGATGTTTCCGAAAAATGAATAATATAATCAAAATTTAGTAATACAATTTGATATAAAAATCTACCGATGTGTGATTCTTCAAATACTTTTCATCTTTACAATCTTAAGAAAAGTTTATGAAATTTACAACAGGTAGCATTTTAATTTGGAAAATGTTGAAATTAAATTTGGAAATAGTTACCTAAGTTTAATATGGAAAAATTTGGTTTCGATTTGGAAATTTTTTAGTCCCATTCGGGTAATATGGACTTTCATTTCGAAAATATACATTTTTCAGACTTATTCTGAGCTTAGGGATGATCAGAAAATCGAAAATGGTGGCAAATGATCAATAATATACCGAAAAAGGATAATGTATCAAAACATTCATTATGAAGTTCTTTTCGATTTTTAAAAATTGCTTATTATAATGTTGAATTCTATTAAAAGAAATGTTGAATTTAGTTTGGAAATGTTGGGTTCTAATTAAAAAATGTTGAATTCATTTGGAAAATATTGAGTTCAATCTAGAAAATGTTTAATTTAATTTAGGGCAGTCATACTTCTCACTGTTTATTTAACGTGCGGATTCAGGCGATGGAGCCCATTAGCCCTAAACCCGTGTCATGGCAGCAGAGTGATATCTCGAAAATTGTGGAAAAATGTGGGTGAGGGGGGGGGGGGGGGGGGTTTACATTCGGGACACCCTATATATATTATAGATAGTTTATACATCTATGGTCCGCTCCCACCTAACTTCTTAGCCTTTTCTTAGCCTTTTGGATATATCCCTCTCACTCCACTCGCCGTTGGTCTTGAGAACTGCCCGACTTTAGCCCACTTCTTTAGCTTTATTCGCCGTATATATAATCCGTGAAGGGCGAAACCTATTACTCCTTTTCCCTTGGGCCACTTAAATGAATTAGTCTACGAGTTCTTATTTACGGCCCATCATACATATGTATAAGAAACATTATCAAGTAAGCAAGGTCCAATAATGCAGCATTTGTAGAATGAAATCTTTGTTACACTTTTGGTTTATAAGTTTCAATAAAAAACCATTGTATCCTCAAAATTGGTTGATTTATGTTTTTACATTCCGAAATAGCTGGGTCAAAAAATAAAATAAAATAAAATAAATAAAAATTTTAAAAACCGCGTCAAATGTTTGGATTTGTTTCTTTGTTTTTCGTACTGCTCACCCAGTTTCATATAGGGAGACATAGAAGTTTGAAATGTTATAATCTCGGGATCCTGAATTTTCAAATGAAAAGAATGCTAATTTTTGTTTTTAAAGACGTAATATTTATAAAAATGTTTTTGCTTGTGCGGTTGAATAATCGAGTGAAGGTACTGGATGCAGGCAGTGTGGGAATAAACTGAATTACTTACCTAGCCTCTCATTTCAACTATTTTAAACATAATTACTCCACATTAATGAATAAAATGGGAAGCTTCTGTAATGCACGCCTTATTTCAACAATATTTATATTAGTTAATTGGTGTGTGGTAATGTATCGTTAAGGTAATTTTCATCAACGTGTAGTTTTGGTTACCTGTCAATGTTATGCCCGAGTATTTGAGCGAACACAGTACTAATCTATCCATTCATTTAGGTTAACACGTCTGCTGCGGATTTTTCGACTATGATTAACTGCTTCGTGGCAGCCACTCATAAAGCCATGTACCTGGACACCTATGCCATAGAATTTCAGTACCTAGGAGTGATATTGACAATGTTCTGAAAACACAGTAGAAGTTTGAGAACATTTCATTCAGAATTATATATTTTGTATTATATGGAAGAGAAGTAGCTCCGGAATCGCATTTTTTGGCAGGCAAAGTTTCTGACAGACGGGACACACTACCGGGGAGAGGACGTACCATGGGTAACGGGACAACTCACTAGTCAATACTATAAACGGCGAACCACTGTAAACAGCAGTGTGCTCTGTAGCTAAATGTGACCGTATTCCACTCAAGTTGCTGAACTTTTGGGAGGGGTACCTATAGTAAAATCACAAATCCCATTGTAATCAAGTGGCTGTGCTCTGAAAAAAGTTGGACTAGCAATGCAACCAGAATGTGCTTCAGCAAAGTTTGGCAAGGTACAGCTAGTGAATACTAAATTACGCCTTAATGTCCTGTCGTCTCTCGTGTTGTTTCAGATAGTCATGATCTTTTGGTTAGTTCGATCACTCAACGCAGCCTATTGACTTTCAAACTCCACTTGGATTTCTCCGTCGCGACTCGCCTTCAGCGTTCACCGAGAGCGGGACATGAGCTGAAAGTGAAGCCCACAGCCCGACAGATGATGGATCGTCCTTCCCCAAACTCATTTAACGTCATTTGGGTCGCGTCCGCCCCTGCGGTCGAGCCCGCGACCAAACGCAATTCGATCAGGATTAATCGAATGTCCCCGCCTCTGACGCCCTGGGATTCTAATTCTCATCATACTAAAACCCGGGTCCTTTAATTTTGAACTGTGACGAGAAATGTGAGACCACTCGTGATAAAGTTCATAAGAGTATTAGAGGCAGAGTAATGAGTGGAACGGAAAGTAAGGGTGCAGTGGCAGAGGAAGGGTGGAGGAGAAGTGTGGAGAGAAGTTCAGGGTTTAATTAGGATTTGCTGGAAACAAAATAACATTATCTTTGTCAGTTCCAGAACGAATTGTTGCGATCAGTCTAGATTGTGCTGCTTTGAACATAAAGTTAATGACTTTAACAATCAGGATTCGCAAAGTTGCAGAAAATAAAATAACCTTAATTAATTCAGTTTTAGAATGATGAGCTGAGTCTAGCTCAATCTGCTTTCAACATAAACCTTCAATGTTATGGATAATCAGGATTCACGAAGTTTCGGAAAACGAATTGACAGTAAGTGACAGTTTTAGAATGGCTTACTTTATAAATGCGATTAGTTTTGATCATGTAGCTTTGAATGATATAGCTAATCAAGATTTACAAAGTCGCAGAGAACAAAAAGACAATTGGCATTACCTTACTCAGTTTTAAAGTAAACTATTGCGGTCAGTATAAATCATGCTAATTTGAACATTAACTGTCAGTGCCATGGGTAATCAAGAAGTACGAGGAAGAGGAATACAAAATTACATCATTTCAATCAGCTTTGAATGAATCACTTATCGCTGTCAGCCTAAATCATAATGCATTCAACATGAAGCAACGATGATATGGGTTATCAGGATTTGTTATGTTGTTGAGAACAAAACCTAATCCAATTTTAGAACCCAATTTTCTCTCCAAATCGATCTTCTCTTCTCTACCAATTACAAAAGTGAAGAGACCAGCTGAAAGACCCCTCAGACTAATTTTTTTCCTAATCGCCCTAAGGGTCTGGCATTTGAAATGGAGTCTCTTTCGGACCTCTAAAAATCATTACGAGGAACGGAAGCTCAATGAATTGGATAACTATGAAGAAGAGAAGAAATATTATATTTTCTTTACCGTTAGTTGGAGTTAAGCAACCTTTTGCGATCACCGAGTGATAAATGTAAAGTTCATATTCTAGCTCATGTCAAAATCAATTGCTCAGTGATGGTATTAGATCATTCAACATTTTCATTGTAATAATTATTTTTCGTAAAAGACCTGTTGAAGGATATGCATTTACTACATCCATGAAATGGAATGGTTCTCCAAGCGTTCACTGCTACTAACGGGAAGGTAGGTCGTTTTATAAAGTACGGCAGAGGGTTGGATGTGCGGTTGGGACGCGGGTGGCGGGAAAGGTTCTTACTAATCCCATTCTTGATTGGGGAACTCGAGAGGGAAATGAGAGGCCGAGGAACTTTTACGGTGGAGTCCCAGGATTCCAAGAGGTGAAGTCGGTCTCCCTTGGAGCATTCCATACCCTTTACGCCCCCGGGGCAACGCCGGGTATATTAAACCCGCCCGTTAACCGCACCCCATTCCGCACCTCATCGCACACCAGACGCCGATATTTGATTAATCGTGTGTCCTACCTCAAGCAGGTTCCATCAAATCTGACTGTATAACTCGGAAGGCAGGGCCAAGTTAAACTTTCGCAAGGTTAGGTACGGCTGTCAGCAGAAACGTATTCACCTTGTATTACATGAAAGTAGGATCAAATCTTGTCCAATAGGTTTCTTTGATTGGAGCGTAACTAAAATTCACAATTAAATTCATTTACGAATCTTCAAAACTGCATTAGTCGAATAGTTTTGACGATTTCGTTTTAATGAATTATATATTCGTACATAGCTGATAAATAGCGCTGAAATTCACATGAAATTGCCTTTAGAACTATCGTTCAACTTTTATTAACCACCTACTTGGCAGGCATTATATTTCCTACCTCCTTTGTAGGATTTCTAGTGCTGACTCCCTTAACAGACGTTTTACTGGCTACTATGTGGTTTTCAAGCTTTATACTGCCCACCTGCTAGAAACCCATTATAAAGCCAATATCTTACCAAATATTCTTTTTTGCACATTTTCTTGGAAAATGAAGCTATTATTGCAATCATTGGCTCGGAAAATGTTAAGTTCAAAAATTTTGAAAATTTTCTTCATTGAAATCCGTTTTGAGGCATTCTGAAACGAATCCTAGAGTTTAACGCTTTTTCATGTGTTAGGTTTGGATAGGTATATATAATATATATATATAATCCCAGACGATAACTCCCCTAAGAATTGAGATAAAAATTCCGTACTTGTGCCAAAAAACCACGCATTCTGAACGGAAGGATGAGTTCGTTAGCCAGCAATTTTTGAGCACAATTAATTGGTCAAATTCCGAAAAATGTACTACAAAAATCACTAAAAATGGCTAAAAGTCGTTAAATGGATATTTTTTGGTAGAATATTGCACAAATAAAGTTTATTAACGATAAAATAGAACATTCTAAAAAACTGTACTTGAAATTCATTATAATTTTCTAAAAAATCGTAAAAAATAGGGAAAAAGCTGAAAATTCAAAAACCTCTATTGAGTTGGAGATTATTATTTATAATACGTTTTTTGCCGAAAAAAATAATAGTTAACGATTTCCTTGCACACAAAAAGCTCAAATTTTCAAAACAATGGAGAACATTCATGTGTTGGAATTTTTCACTTTTTACCACTTGATTCAGCGCACTTAGAAACCCTCGTCCCAATTTTCAGCTCAAAATACCTACCGTTTAGTTTGGCTAATATACGGGTTGGAAGATCACGCGTGACGTAGTACTGCAAGGGAGCTGAGGGTTCCCCCCAGGCGGAAGGGGCCATGACGTCATCGAGCAAATGAATTTCAAGAGCCGTATGGGTCAGATACCCCTCATATAGCACCTTTTTGGAAAGCTCTCATTAAGATCTTTCTGAGCAAGTAAAAAATAAGACTGAAATGCAGAATATTATTTTTTATTTTATATAAAGGTGGTAAGAAATTCTTGTTGAAAGATTGAAACTGAGACTCCGTTGACGTTCTACGTGCAAGTAAAAAATAACCGTGAAAATTCACCATTCAACATCATACAATATGATAATTTACGAAAATTCGCTCATACGATCATGCTGCATGACTGGCAATTTTATGTGTATTTTCATTTTTATCTATAGGATGAAAATATAATTCAGTAGTTTGCGATCAGGAAAAAATTTTCCAGGGCTGAAAATGGTCAGTAGGCCGTCAAAATCGTCCAGAATGCTGTGATACTAGCAGAAATTCAGTTTCAGCGAAACTTTCATTTTAGAAATTCGGAATTGTGATTTTGGACGATGAATTTCATTTTTTCCCCAGCACGAGAACGAGGTTATCCTAATTTTGCTTGAAAGAAAGCTCCGGAAATTTTGTGAAAACTAATGGAAAAGAGCGAAGGTGTAAAAAGTTACACGTAATATAACAAGATACAAAGATAGTATGGCAATGATCGAGCAACGATGAATTTAATAGAGATCCATCAAGGAGCCCCTGCAAAATCTCTGATTTTGAAAGTTTAATCGATTTCGTTAACTCGTTAGAGTCTTGCATGTTATACATGTACCTATCGAGAGACGTATAGGGAGATTTTGATTTGAGATCTGATTTTGAAAGTTTAATCGATTTCGTTAACTCGTTAGAGTCTTGCATGTTATACATGTACCTAGAGTGAGAAGTATAGAGAGAGAGAGAGAGAGAGAGAGAGAGAGAGAGAGAGAGAGAGAGAGAGAGAGAGAGAGAGAGAGAGAGAGAGAGAGAGAGAGAGAGAGAGAGAGAGAGAGAGAGAGAGAGAGAGAGAGAGAGAGAGAGAGAGAGAGAGAGAGAGAGAGAGAGAGAGAGAGAGAGAGAGAGAGAGAGAGAGAGAGAGAGAGAGAGAGAGAGAGAGAGAGAGAGAGAGAGAGAGAGAGAGAGAGAGAGAGAGAGAGAGAGAGAGAGAGAGAGAGAGAGAGAGAGAGAGAGAGAGAGAGAGAGAGAGAGAGAGAGAGAGAGAGAGAGAGAGAGAGAGAGAGAGAGAGAGAGAGAGAGAGAGAGAGAGAGAGAGAGAGAGAGAGAGATTGATTGATTGATTGATTAACGTTTTATTTAAATAATCTGGCAAGTTTTGGCCAAACATGGCCACTCTTCCAACTAACCAGAAGATTACATATCACAATAAAAACAGAGTCTACGTAATTACATAAATGTTACATTGCAAGTATATATATTCAAAGAAAAATAATAAACGTTGTGTTGGTACCTGCACAAGTGTCGTTGTGTACCAATTCAATATTCAGACAAAAGATGGGTTTTCAATTTATTTTTAAAAGAAACATAACTTTCGGTTTTAGTGATCTCCAATGGGAGATCATTGTAAAAACTAATGCTTTTGCACAAAAAAGAATTATGATAAGCTGTGGTTCTGCTTAATGGCAAACGATATTTATTAGTGCTATTTCTTGTGTTCAAATTGTGAATATCTGAAAAACAACTGAATTTTTTATATAAATAAACTGGTTCTTGATTCGAAACTATGCGTTTCATTAGAGACAAAACATTAAATTTAAGCATATCATCAATTTTAAGTATATTTAAAGATTTAAACTTATCGTGGATGCGATCATCGAATTTCAAATTCAAAACAAATCTAACCACATTATTCAGTACACGTTGCAACTTAAGCCGATTTTCATAGTTCAAATCGCACATAATAGCAAGACTGTAGGTGAAGTGAGGAATAATCAAAGCTTCAATTAGACTTTTCTTCACAGCTGGTGCTTTATAAATAAGTAGTTTTTTGATACCATAAATTAATGAATGAACTTTGCTGCATGTGATATCAGTTTGGGTGCTCCACGATAGATTATTTTGCATTGTTATGCCAAGACATTTTACAGATTGCTTATAATCAAGCGGAACATCGTTTACAACAAGCTTTGGTATACTATCAACCTTCAAATTGGCCAACAGCCTTGAATGACCCGCTATCATGCTTTGACTTTTCTGAGGGTTCACTACAAGACCATGTCTGTCAAACCAATTTGTTAAATTTTTCAAATCGTTGTTCACTAATGCAATATTTTCGGAGATATCCTCTATTTTTGTAGACCTATAAATACTGATATCGTCTGCATATACACTCCTTTTGCAGGACAATATGGCATCACAAATATTATTCAAGTACAACGCAAAAATCAAGCTCGACAGAGTTGTGCCTTGCGGCGTACCTCTTTTTAGGGTTAACCAAGAGGAATGGGATCCATTGGTTGTACGAATACATTGTTTTCGATCATTCAGATATGAACCGAACCAGGAAATGACTGGCTTATCGCAGCCAATTGTCTCTAAAATAGTTAAAAATACAGAATGCTCAACACTATTGAAAGCATGGCTAAGATCAAGACTGATAAAAACTGTTAATAGACTTTTATCCATGTTTTCCCTTATATCATCACATACATTAACCATAGCTGATTGCGTACTATAGTTTTTACGATAACCAGATTGGAACTCATCTAAAATGTTATTATCTCGGATAAAAACAGAGAATTTTGAGTACATAATCTTGTCAAAAATCTTGGCCAAAACACTAATCAAAGTTATTGGTCTAAAGTCACTATATGAAGTTGCCAAGTTCTTCTTAGCTAGCGGTAAGACATGAGCTGTTTTCCACGCTGATGGGTACACCCCGATATTAATTGAAAAATTGAATATATGCACTAATACATCTATGAATCGCTCTAGAACTAATTTCACAAGAATACAAGAAATATTGTCAGGGCCCATTGCCTTAGAAGAAATGTCATTAGCTGCTCTTTTCACTTCGTCAGTTGTTACAGCAGAAAATGAAAATTTAGAAACGCCGTCGTTAGAAATACGTTCATAGTACATCAGAAGCTCCGGATCAATGCTCTGTTGACAGCCCAAATTACCAAAGAAATTATTCAGATCATCGAGGTCAACCTGAGGATCTTCATGGCTTGAGTGCTTAATTTTTCCTATGCCGAGCCCCTTAACAATTTTCCAAAACTCCTTAGGCTCCTTTACATGTTTAAATTGGTTTTTAACGAACTTGAAATTTGAGTTTCTGTACATATTTTTAACTTTATTTCTGATTTTCCTATATATCTGTGCACTAGAATGATCAGAAGATTTGCGGTAAATTCTATGAAGCTTATTTCGTCTGTGAGACATTTCTTCAATTTCAGACGTTTTCCAAGGGATAGGTTTTTTGGTTACACGTACTTCTTTGAGGGGGAAATGCTTATCCATGAGTAAAGTGAAAAATTTAGTTAAGCTATCAACTTTTGTATTTAAATCATCGGCGCCATATATAATTGAAAAGTCGAAATTTTCTATATCTGCTCTGATTGATTCTATATCATATTTCTTGAAATTTCGAACTTTCACAAACTTATGAATTTTATTGCGACGAATTAAAGGAAGGCAGAGGTAAATTGTGTCATGAGACGACATGCCAGATGAAGGAAACTGTCCGTTCTTATGGATTTTATCTGAATTTTTTGTGATTATCAAATCAAGCGTGGAATGAACATCATTTCTATGGAAAGTAGGTTCGGAATTTAAGATAGTGAAACCCAGATTGTTGACTAATTTTTCCAATTGATTCTTGTATTGACTTTGAGCTGTCGGATTAATGTTGATATTAAAGTCCCCAATAAGAACAATATTCTCGTAGGTTGTTACAAAATTTTGTACTTCCGTAAAATATTCATCTAAGCCCGTTGCCTTAGGTGGACGGTAAACCACACTTATCAGAATTTTATTAAAATTGTTAGAAACCTCTGCAATAATATATTCTATAGCTTTTCTATACTCTCCTTTTGATTGTTTAAGAACTTTACATTTCAATCCCTTATGGACGAAGAGGGCGACTCCTCCTCCTTCTTTATTAAGTCTATCATTGCGGAAAATACAGTAATTTTGTAAAACATAAACTGTTGACGGTAGTACAGGTTTCAGAAAGGTTTCCGAGACAGCGATCACATCAAAAATATCATCATCATAGCAGGATTTAAAATCAGTATTATGCGCAACCAAAGACTCTACGTTTGTGTGAGAGATTTTCAAGTGCTTTTTACAGTTCATAAAATTTAATTGAGAGAAATCATGAAAATAATTCTTACCTTCTGTCATTGATTTATAAATTGATAGAGAAGACTCACTCCTCAAGGAAGCTCTCTAATATCATAAACGTTTTTCAACACAATCGGATTGCTTTTCTCATCCTTCTTAATCAGAAGCCTACCATTACTAAACCATAAGTACTTATAGTTCTTATCCCGTTTTGCACTTTTTGCATCCCTCAATAATTTGCGATTGTAGTAGGTGAGCCCGTGGTTGACGTAAATTATGTGCTTTTCTCCCTCAATAAAGCCGAAGTCACGGTTAGTGAGCGCCGATTTTCGTCCTTTAAGGTTTTTCAGCAGACGTTGTTTCAGAAGATTTCGAGTGAAATCAACAATGATCACAGGTGGTGTTGTCACGTCAGGAACTTGTTTGGTACGATAACATTTGTTGACATCAGATTCATTTATCTCAACGTTGACAGTTTGGCCGATCTTTTGGACTATAGTGAGGACGTTCTCATTCACTTCCACGGGGAAGTTGCGAATCTCTATTTCGTTATCATGTAAACCTTGTTCGAGTTCGTGGTTTTTGTCCTCCAGTTCCAAAACACGTTTCACGAGGGTTCGGTTGTCTTCTACCAACTGATCGACTCTAGTATTTAGGGAGAGAGAGAGAGAGAGAGAGAGAGAGAGAGAGAGAGAGAGAGAGAGAGAGAGAGAGAGAGAGAGAGAGAGAGAGAGAGAGAGAGAGAGAGAGAGAGAGAGAGAGAGAGAGAGAGAGAGAGAGAGAGAGAGAGAGAGAGAGAGAGAGAGAGAGAGAGAGAGAGAGAGAGAGAGAGAGAGAGAGAGAGAGAGAGAGAGAGAGAGAGAGAGAGAGAGAGAGAGAGAGAGAGAGAGAGAGAGAGAGAGAGAGAGAGAGAGAGAGAGAGAGAGAGAGAGAGAGAGAGGAGAGAGAGAGAGAGAGAGAGAGAGAGAGAGAGAGAGAGAGAGAGAGAGAGAGAGAGAGAGAGAGAGAGAGAGAGAGAGAGAGAGAGAGAGAGAGAGAGAGAGAGAGAGAGAGAGAGAGAGAGAGAGAGAGAGAGAGAGAGAGAGAGAGAGAGAGAGAGAGAGAGAGAGAGAGAGCGAAAGGTTCGGGATGGTCCAAAATATAGAATGGCAGAGGAAATATTGATTTAAAAGTTATTACGTCCCTAAATTCGGGCTAATCGTAAAAAAAACTTATACTTATCAGCAAGATAAGTAGCCACGTTGGACATTGTAAGTACGATTATAGTATTGCCATAGCAACTCTTCACCCACAGAAACGTAGGTAAGATGGAATAATTTGTAGGCATCACGCCAAGAGTAACTGCGTAAAGCAATTCAAAACGCAAGGTGAGCTACGAGAGACTCCGCAAGAATTACCATACAAAACCCATCTTCATTTGATTCCCACTTCACCAACCCCACGCAGATTCTATTTAGAAATGAATAAATAATTACTGAGGCACAAACAATATGTATTTCATCGAGCGTATGAATATTCACGATACACTAAAGTCGTTCAGTCACATTCCTCACACTTAGCGCCGAAAACGATAATTTATTAACCAATTCCATTAGTGTCGAGCCGGTGAATTTGATTTCGGGACAAATAATCGCACTGCGGGTGGAAGTTAGGCGCTGATAAGATTAAATTGCATTGACCGAATTATTTACACACTTATTAATTCCATTATCATATATATCAGAGATATATATTGCAGTAATCAAATTTCCAATATCACAGATACAATTTTGTATGGGAGGAGAACCACCATGGTTGTCAATAAACCTTGTTTAGAAGAGATGTTCTTCATTACTCCTGTGCAACATCTTTTTGTTTAAAACCTCCGATATCTGCTGCTGCTAACGATTCCGAGTCCCCATGGTGATATTTATCCACCATAAAATACAAAATTCTCACAAAACGCAAAAAAAAAAAAAAAAATAAAAAATAAAGTCGCGTTCTTCTCAAAAATTCAATGCGTATATCAGAGATATTTTAAAAAACTTCCTTTTTTACACCCTTATATAAAATCTGCTTCGCTCTTACTTCCGTTCCACTTAGGTCATGCATCTGAATTTTTAACTTTAATAACGCACATGTTAATAGTATCGATACCCTACTACATAATTATAATAACAGAAAATTGATCACAAGTATGAGAAAACTTTTTACGTGTACTAGCAAACGTCTACTTATACTTTTATTTCTCCATAATTTTTGTTATTTCATATTTTTATGTCATCAAATGTGTAGCTACTGTTAATTTAATTTAATAAGTGTGTGGAATGACGGGAAAAAATGAACAGTGGATACACTCACCGATAATGATAGAAGATTCCTAGCGTCAGTAGAAGCACTTGTCGCACTAACCTGGAATTGAGTATAAAGATATGAATTAAAAATCAAAATGCTGGGCAAAAGTGTTAAATAAATCGAAATGTATGATAAAACGAGACGAAATTGGATATTAAGATGGCAATTGGCTGATTATTGATCGTTGGTTTAGGGTTTTACGTAACTATGTACGAATGTGTTTAACCCTGCTTGAAAGTGTCTGCCTTTTCTTGTTTGATTATTGATACGTTATCCATGATATCAAACTGTTCGAATTATAAATCGTTATTAAGGTGATAGAAAAAATACCCTCGAATTGAATGGGTTGAATGGGTAATGTTTCTAGGAGGTAACGTAAAATAAGAACACTAATAGGTACGAACTAATTAACTTGCGACGAAGTTGTGAAAACCCATTTCAAGACGGAAGTTTCAAAAACGTTGTCCATTTCCACGAAAAATAAGGAGTTACACTGTTAAATCGATTTCGACGGTTAGGCCATCATCAGTAACAAACAATAATGTTACAAGCAATAAAGTTATTGTTTGTTACTGATGATGGCCTAACCGTCGAAATCGATTTAACAGTGTAGGTAACTCTTTATTTTTCGTGGAAAGAGACTACGTTTTTTACTAACTTCCATTTTTTTACTAATAGGTACTTATTTTTTCGTCCGCATGGTGGTTATTTGAATATTTTGAATTCACGCGGTTCCCTTTGTGATTCGTGTGATTCGCCTCTGCAGTCTGGCTACTCATCACACAAATAGGAAAAGATTTTATAGGATTGTCAATTTACTGGTCATACAAACATCTGGAGACAGAAATTTCATTCAGGAGAAACCGAATTCGGACTAAATCAGTAAATTCATCCTTTCTTGATTCATCCCGGTCATTACCTGAAAGTTTTCTTTGACACCACAAACAATGCGACTAGGCCTCGCGGCATTTTAACTTCCTTTCTCATTGTTTGTTGAAAGAGAAGATCTGGGGAAAGTAGAATGATTGATCCGAGTTCACTGAGGTTGATTGATCATCGTTTGATTCTGAGCAGTCAAGTAAACAAAGACGGAATTACGTTTGTCTGAACGCTGGCTTCTCAAAGAAGTATCGCCTTTCTACTAAGCAGACCCGAACGATCGTTCGATTTGGAAGATGAACCTCTATTCTTTGAAGGGCGATCTCGTCTTCTACCACGGTGATGGCTCAATTAAGTAAAGAGAAACGAAGTAATGTGCTCAACATTATCGGAAGTTAAACAGATTTTTCGTTTAATCGTATGCATTATTTTACACTCCCCAATGTTTGGCTCCCTAACAGTAAGACGTCGACAAGAATTTCGTCTTCCAAAATCAAAATGTCCACTTGCTGTTTGCGTTTCAAAGCTCGTTCATCAATTTTTGTTCCGATTCTGTCCATATGTGTTAGGCAAATTTTTGTTACGCCCAAAGCTTTACAGTTTTATTCCGATTTGGATGAAATCATCAAGGTAGCTCCTGCACCGTTGAATAACTTTCATTGTCCTAGACTTATTAGTAGTCTGCACGCACACGCGAGCTTGAATTTTTACAACGTCAATTTCTCATCGCATATTCTTCTGATTTCGTTCGAAATCGGGTAGTAGTGGCGTTTTTTCCCGAGACAAGCCCTATTCAAATTGTTATGCAACTAGTTGACTAATTACCTACTAACTACCTATTGCGTAGGCGCCAAGCTGAAATTATGACACTAGTAAGACTCCAAGACTAACGGACCGATTCTGATGGAACTTTCAAGGGTTTAAAGGGTTAGCTGCCAAATGATGTCCTAGACATATATATATTTCCACTCGTACTTTGTTCTTCAACTAATTCCATAGTCACTTCCATTTTAAAATAACGCAAGAAGCTGTACTGCCCACCAAACTTAGCAGACATTTTTCTTTCACGTTTTCCAGGAGCATCAAAAGGTATGTAGAACTTTCAGGATTCTGACAAACTTTTCAAACACAGGCGAACAAAAGACACACATGACCATATGGGGACAATCCGCGTACTGACATCAATTCTACAACAATTTGATCTTTGATCTCAGTGAGATTATAAACTAAAAATATGGATTACAAATGAAATCCATGGATCACAATACGGGTTACTTGAATCACAATTTGGCTCGGAGTATTTCAAAATTAAAGAGGCACATGAGTGAAAACCAATCCGATATTATGTTCTAGGAAGAAGGATAGTTATGGAGGGTGAGGACTATCTAGGGTCGTATGCCTTGTAGTGAGAACTTATTTTTACGTCTACGTTAACAAATTATCAACTTCGTTATCAAATTCGTGAGATACTAATTATTTTTTAATGTGACAGTAGTGACTAAATGATTTTTTAATTTTGGCTCATTTTTATGTCTACGTTAATAACTTATCAACTACGTTATCAACTTCGTGAGATAATAACTTATTTTTCAATGTCAAAGAAGTGACTAAATGATTTTTTAATATTGGCTACAGCTATTTTATCCACTACTTTGATATTGGAAAATTATGTGTCATCTCCGGAAGTTGGTGACTGTATGTAACGACCTGTAAATTAAGGATGGGACACGAATAAATACCGTTAAAATAACGTAAATTTGATTATAGATATGATTTTTTTTCCTCCAGTTTGATACTGAGAGGAAAATACCATGCACCTAATTAAATCAACATTTGCGGGAGAGCGCGTCTATACCTTTCGCTTGGTGTTGGGTTGAACGCCAATTCTTCTCGCGTTCTCGAGCTGCCGCGACTGGAGATATAGTCTTGCCCGTTTGATCGGGAAGGATATTCCCTGAACGCAGCACATATATTCGCAAGTAGGGGGAGGGGATGTCACGCCTCTTCTCTGTTAATTATTGTGCGTGTTTCAGCTCTGGACGCCTAGAACCAGGTACCTACCCTTAATCCATTACATGCACACTGATCAGCTGGGCCTAATTTGTTTCTTACTCGACTTATGATAAAACCTGAAATGCAGCATCTTTTGGACATCTAGAATTCAATGGCGAATGATGGAGGGTCGATGATTTGCTCCAGAACCTCTGATGTTAATTTCTTTCCTAATTGACTCACGGTGCTGAAATTTAGATGGAGATCCTTCGAGACACCTCCAAAACTATTAAGAGGACGGAAGAGCACTGATCAGCTGAGGGGCCTCTGGGTCTAGTTTATTTCCTTTGCAGCGTGTCTTTTTATTTTCCTTTTTTATTTATTTATTTTATTTTTTTACATTTCTTCTAAATTTTTTGAAATTTACTATAAATTGTAAAATTATGGGGTCCCGGAGTTGTAAGGTGTGAAACCTTTAAGGGCCTTCCTAAGTCATAGGGTAAAATTGTATCTCCTTTGAGACCCGTTTTCTCAGCAACTATATGACCTAGAATCCTAATTTTTTTTTTGTTTCCTAAATCCAGATCTGCTGTGTTTACTGAGTTTTTTTCATATATATACAATAATAAGTTATATTTTTTATCCTCATTTGCCCAAACCCTTATTTTGTGTTTCAGTTTTCCCGCCATTTATACCACTAACACAATTTTTAGGACGATGAAAAAAACTCAGTGTAGGATTTAGCTATTTGCCAACAAAATAAAACAAAAAGCAGCTCGATCGGTTCGGTAGTTTCGGAGAATTAGGGACGAACGTGTATAAAAACGTAGTTTCGAGAAAACGGGACAAAACTTCGGGGGCGTGGAACTGCGTTGTCCGCGTGCTTCTTGCTCTACTCCCACTGACGGCTTCACTTTCACAATGAAGAAAAAATATCCATCCACATTGTAATAACTGAAGTTATTACATCTCTAGTCCATGATTGTCAATTCATGGAACTGTCATGGATGCTATGTACTCCTACTATCCTAAAAACAACAACAATTGAAGAATTCACATGTATGGTTATCTTTTTGGTCTGAACGTTGTTTTGCTTCTTTCTCAGCCTTTCATTTCATCTCATTGCTTTCTTCCAATCGAATTCAGTTTTATAAAATAATGCCCAAAAGTGGTCGTGTTTTCTAAAACCGAAAAGGGAAAGGTGGGCGGAGAAAAGTGAATGTAGAAGGCAGAAAAATAATCACTAACGCTTCTACTTTTTTTTTCCAATTTCGTTTATATATACGTAAATTTTTTATGTAAATATATTTATGTACCTATCTATGGTTCATGTTCATTACAGTTCACTCATTATTTACACATCGAAAGTTGTAATCCCAAGCAAAAGCTCGGAAGAATAGAGTAGAGCAGGGCGTTTGAAAAGGTGCTTGCTTCTAGAGGAGCGCTCGAGTGAAATGCTCAACTTTGAGAGCTGTTTACAGTAATTATATAGTGCCAAACCACCAACATATTGGTATCAAACGATTCAGCATTGAATAGAGAATTTTTAGGGCTAATAAAAATAAAAAATTTTTTTTCATTTTTCGGCTTAGGAAAGCCCTTAGAGACACGATGCGCCTAGTTTTGGCCATTTACTATAAACGGGGCTCAATAATAGATATAGACCAATGATCCAGTGCAAGGGACAATAACTTTTTTGTAATAATTTGCGGTTTTTTCGAATTCTGCATATCTCGAAACAACCAAACCAATAAATTTTGTGTGAATACGAATTATTCTTTCTTGGTCAGTCACAAAGGTCCATTACTAAAAAGAATAAACCAGAATTATTTAAACTATTCCAAGGGGCATAAGGGGAGAGAATCAATTTTATGCAGGATACTACCTTGGGGCTTCTTATGTGGAGGGAGATACACCAGCGGTGGGTACCAATATCCAATTTTCTTTGGAACGATAGTGGTGATACATTTTCGTGCAAATGTAGTTTTGTATTCTGGGACAGTTTTCTCTGAGGATCAAGAAAGTAGCTACATCCTAAAGAGGGACTTCAATAGCTCTTGCATGGTCGACACGTATTGCGGTACAACGTGTTTCGTGGGAACGTAGTGATCAACCCATGAATCCGAGACTTGTAGCACGAATACTAATAATTTCCACTGAATCTTTTATTAAATTGTTTAGAAGACAAATCCACCTCAAGTAGTCAGTGCTCTAAGGTGACTAAATTTATTTGATTAACAAATAAAAAAAAATGGATACAAAAATTAAGGTAGGTGTATGATCGTCTAGACAATAAATCGATCAGTATCTACATCAGAAGGGGCGTTTTTGGAAGAAAGCTATCTTCGTGAAAAAGTATATATATATATATATATATATATATATATATATATATATATATATATATATATATATATATATTCAATCAATTTTTAAGGAAAAACAACAATTGACAACATGAAACTAATTTTTTATATTTCGGCTTATGCCTTTTTCAAACTACGAGAAAAGAATTTTGATTTTTGTTAATTGGTGAGAAAATCTTGCCATGGAGAAGCGTGGTTGCCCAGTTAACGTCTGATATTCAACCCTGGAGGATCATACGCGCCCAAAACATTCGAGTGAGCTCTCTCTGAATGAACCAGCATTAATTTATTATCGGTGGGCCCCATTTTTTTCAATACCTTCATACCATAGCAATCATCAAATGTATATAGCAACCACGCTTCTCCATGGCAAGATTTTCTCACCAATTAACAAAAATCAAAATTCTTTTCTCGTAGTTTGAAAAAGGCATAAGCCGAAATATAAAAAATTAGTTTCATGTTGTCAATTGTTGTTTTTCCTTAAAAATTGATTGAATATGTATATGCTCTTGTAGAGCCATTTCATGCGGTTATATTATATATATATATATATATATATATATATATATATATATATATATATATATATATATATATATATATATATATATATATATATATATTTGTGTGTGTGTGTGTGTGTGTGTGTGTGTGTGTGTGTGTGTGTGTTTGTGTGTGTGCATACGTTATTTCCACCGTTATTGAACCGAATGATAACCAAATCGGTCGAATGGTCTTAATTTACAACGATTTTTTTAAACTTTGATTATAAAGGCAATATTAGGTAGGTACTAGTGGTAGTAGTTTACAGTGGTCATATTAATGAAAATAAACCATATTGGTGTGGGGGTTATGCAAAACCCGCAACACCGAGCGGTATTGAAGGATGGGTAAGCTTCAGCGCCGTGAACAACGCTTTTTAGTTTTGAAGTGTAATAAAGACTAAAACCTTTTACAAAAGCATGGCTTTATTCTACTAAAAAACCTATCACTTAGAAAATTAGAAAATATTAATGAAACAACACGTTGACATTAGTTACAAACGAATACATGAATAAATAGTAGCTACAAAACTGGGTCGAAACCACATCATTCACCCCCTCCTTTTTAGTATAGCACGTATTCAGCTAAATATCTGCTTGCGACGATCTATTTGGGGACGAGACGAATTCGGAATGTTTGACATCCCAGGAGAAAGAGGAGAATCTTGTGAGCGATTCTCGTCAATTTCTGTGGTTCTTGGAGTACTAGCTGCAGGCTCGGGGATGTTCAGGGTCTCGAGAATCCGGAATTTTTATCTTGAAATGAAACAGGTTCTACAAGATCAGGATGAGGTTTGCATAATCCAATAAACTAAGATCACCCATTGGCTCTAAATGCTGGAGAGCTAGGGTGGATCCTCTTCCATTACTGTGACGAATGACGACATACTCGGGGTTCGATTCCAGCAAGTCGACTTTTTCAACAAGAGGCTAATACTTACTGGAACGATCGAATGTTTTCAACAGTATTGGTCCAGGAGTTGTCACTCATGAAGAAAGGGCGTTACCGTTTGATTATCTTTGGTTATGTTTGAGCATCCTTCTGTGAGGAGTACAGTTTGTGTAGAAGAGAACGAACCGAATGTAAAGCATCTGGGAGGCTTGTCTCCCATTTATCAATTTTCAAACCTTTGCTGTTTAGGGCTAGTGTAACCGCTTTCCGAATGGTGTCATTGAACTTCTCTACCTGTCCATTTCCTTCAGGGTTGTGTGGAGAAGTGTGACGTGTAGCTTTCCTCCTTGATTGGAGGGAACTATTAACTTCTCGAGACAAGATAGACAAATCCCTATCTGGCTGAGCATAACCAGGCATTCCGAACTTGGTGAAAAAGTCAATGATGCACTTAACCACAGTTGCAGAACTCATGTCTTTGAAAGGAATAGCAAATGGAAAACGTGAGAATTCTTCAATTATCGTCTAAAGATAGAGTCTACCGTTATTAGTTGGCAATGACCCCTTAAAAAATCATGACTTATGCGTTCAAATGGCTGAGTAGTTTTAATTAACGTTCCAGGCGTCTTCCTGAAAACCTTGGCTTTACCTCAGCACACAACGGACAACCAGAAACAACTTTTCTAACATAATCGATAGTATAAGGATGATTCTGGTAACGAATCCAATGACAAAATCTTGCAATTCCTGGATGGCATAAAGATTCTTGTAGTACGTATAATTTAAAAATGCTACTTCCCCAGCTAATTCTTGAAAGCGTGTCAGCTACGATATTCTCTCTCCCCGGCCGATATGTAATATCAAAACTATAGTTAAACAATTCAAGCCGCCATCGTTGTATTTTATCATTTTTTATTGTACTTTAGTGCTTTGGATAAAAAATGTATGAGAGATTTTCTCGGTCAGTGACTATAGTAAAATGCCTACCGATAAAGAAATGCTTCCACTTCCTTAAACATTCCACAATGACACTAGCTTCTTTTTCAATAGATTGGTTTCTTTCACTAGCATTCAAAGTTCTAGAGAGAAAGGCAATAATTAGGTCTGTGTTTTTGCGAAAACGTAGCAGCAAGTGCTAAATCTGAGGCGTTGGTCTCGACCACGAGTTGAATCGCTCCTTGAATTTTCGCTATATTTGAATCAGCTACATCATTTTTCTAATTTGTAAAGCAATTTACTACATCAATAGGCATCGGAAACGTATTAAAATATACTAAAATACGAATTTCAGCAGAAAACCCGCGAATATATTTTGAGTAATAGGCTAACATTCCTAACTCTTTTGAGCGATTTTGCTTTCTTTGGGGGTGGGAAATCTAAGAGTGGTTTCATTCTTTCAGGGTCTGGCCGAATCGAATGGTTAGAGATGAGGTGACAAAAATTTGAAACAGTATTAACCAATAGTTTACATCTCTTTGCATTAAATGTGAGGCCAGTTTTTTTTTTTTTGTAGCATTTATAAAATCTTTCAAGATTTCATCGTGCTCTTTTTTAGTTCTGCCACAAATTGTCACATCGTCAATGTATGTGTAAACAACTGATAAATTTTCCGAGTTAATCATTTTGTCAATGAATCGTTGAAATCCGGAAACTCCATTAGTCTATCCGAAAGCAATGATTTTAAACTGGTAGAGTAACCCTTTGGCCTCAAATGCTGTGAAAGGTCCGTTTTTTTAGGTATAGGAACTTAGTGGTGAGCACTTTGCAAATCGAGGGTGCTAAAAAACGAGGCTTTATTCTACTGAAAACCATCACTCAGACAATTATTTTGGCGTTCATGAGCACCGTTATACCCCCCACCACCAGCCACCGTATGATGAAACAGGTCTACGTAATAGATAAGACTGATTTTTATAGTTTGGTAGTCTGAATGCTCGCAAGCTCGCATCTCAAAAATGAAAAGTATTCTAAATTAATTCTTTTAGCAAAATACAGATAGTTGGACAAACAGATTTACGCCTAAAATGATGTTACGGAGGTCGAATATGAAGAAGAATTGGATCTAGTTGGCACTGGTGATGGGGGTTGGACGTGCTGTTGAACGTCTAGTGAAAATTAGAGAGTATTAATGAAACAACGCGTTGACATTTGTTAATAACATCAAGTTTGTCATAAGTTGTATAATAATGAACGTTTGATTTTATCAGCATTTTCAGGTATATCGACAAAAGGGTGACATACAGATTTGAAAGTGGCCGAATAACGATATGTAATGATCTTCACATGAGTAACTAAATAGTTTCAACAACTCCAACTATATGTTTTGTGCTAATACTAAATATACTATTATTTAGTAATATTTATTTAATAAAAGTAGTAACACGTGTATTATGTAAGATAGTTAAGAATTCAAGAAGTGTATTATTGAAAATGCCTATTATTGAATCGATACAATAGGTACCTGTATGGCAACTATACCATACCTGGGTTACCTGAATGCCAGCATGTATACTAATATCACCTTACACTACATATATCTTCTTCACAAAATTTTCACTGGGAAGTGTATCTTGATGGGCTTGCGGCAATGCAATTGCTCCTTCAATCTGGTTGCTGCTTGGTGTAGGGAGCTGACTCTGCTCTTTTGGTGTTCCGGCTTTGGAATAATGAGTCATGTTTTCCTTCTCACTGTTGTTGCATTGATCAGTCGTATAATGTACGATATGAGGTACTAAGTTGTAAATAGAACGGCTACATTAATCTTGAGATCAACGATAAAAACTTCATTGCTAGCCACCAGCTCTAAAAGAAAGCACGACCTTGTCCCAGTGTCATGATTCGTTTTCATCCGAAGCTATAGAGCTTGATCGATGGTTCAGAATCTTGAGATCAGTCTCTCCCCGACAGAAGAAAATGTTCAGAGCTGGCAGCGTAAATCTTATCGCCTGCGATATCTCTGCAGGTAAGAAGCTGGATTCCAACTTGCAAATTTTTGTGGGAGAAATCTCTTCACTGAAATACATTTTGAGGCATACTGAAACAATTCATGAATATCAACGCTTTTTCATACGTATGTATATATTTTTTTGTACACAGGGTGCCTCACAAATCTCTACACCAATGGCTTATCTTCTTCAGCATACGACTAAAAAAACAAGTCTCACCTTTAGTTTTCAGTGAGGGAACCCTGAAATTTTCGCGCATCGTGAGCCTGAGAGACCATGCGCAACTAACACTCTTTTTCTTTCAAATGCGAACCCCCCTTTTTTTAATGCAGATTTGAATGCCACACAAGATTTCATGAAAAAATCGCCCATTACTTGAATTTCAAAGTGCACAGAAACGATCGTAATCGCGTGATAATAGAGCACAAATTATGAAATACCAAATTTCTCAAAGATATTCAATTTCCACATGTGATAAATAATTTTGGAGTATTTTTCCCGCTGAATTATGTAGTGATGTCCATTTGTTGAAATTTTAACACCAAATTCTCTCTCCCCCTTCTCTCTCTCTTTTTTAAATTTTTCGTTAAAAAAAAAAATCTGGGTCCCATCATGAAAACCGGGCCGGAGGGTAATGTCCTCGGAGCTCCCAACCTCTCTACAAGCCTAGCGATGAGTGATCTTGGAGAAAAACCCACTAGAGAACAATAGAGGGTGCGGCTCTTTGATTTGTTGTCCGTGTGATGGCCGCAGAGATGGCGTTTGTTCCTTCCTGTAGACCGTATAGTATTACCGTCAAATAGATTGGTGCCCTCGACGCCACGGCCTCTATCCCCGCTCGTCTTGTATTATCACGTCCTATCTCCCGCAATATACCCCTCGCTTTCCGCTTCTTCCCTCTTCATTATTTATAAGCCGATGCATGCAGGGAGGAAATCTCAGGAGATAACCTAATTTATATAATAATTGTACTACATATTTTCACTGGTAGTCTTAGGGTAGCACCCAGTGATGCCACAACAACGTTTATCTCATGAATCGGGTTAAATAGTATTTTTCAATGGGCCAGGGAGGTTCAGTACCTGCAGGTGGCAATACTGGCAACACAGTACGCAAACCAGATATCATAACAGTCACCAGTCAAAAATATTTGTTTGAATTTCGACCTAGTGGATTGAAATATTGTAAGTTATTTCCCTCATAAAAACATTAGAGTTTTTTCTCTGCCTAAGTATAAATTTTGTTTGCCGTGGGATAAAAATATGTGTGCGCATCGCAACCTTAACGGGGCGCCAGATGGTATATGTGCGGTTTTTTCAACTTTTCTCCGTCAATAGAGGACCAATTTGATAATTCTTGCGGCAATCTACTGGTTTTGAAATTCCCTATAGGATCGAGCCTCTAAAAAATTCGAATTCCAAAACTGTTGTATTTAGATACCATTCAATAATTTTACTTTCAAATGAAGAGGTCTGTGGGACCTATAGGTTTCAAAAATAGAATGAACGCTGCAAGGATCATTGAAATCGGTCATTATTAGCTGAGAAAAGTTGAATAAAACGTTTAGTCGTACTTTGAATTTTGAGGGGGCTTTGAGCCATTTTCTGGATAGGACGGAGTTCGCGCGTCTACGGCTAGGTATCACTACATTCGTCACTCACTTTTCTTGCTCTTTTGGTTGGAAAGGCGCCAATCGGTCTGCTTTCGGAGACCTTACGACGCCCCCTTAAATTTCTGCTATGTGCCCATAAAACAATAAGTGATGAAGCTATACTGCCCACCCAACTTGGCAGATGTTTCCAATATTGAATATTTTGGTTACCTACATTTTCAAGTAGTCACGAAATTTTTTTGCGTTCTATACTTGGGATTTAGCTGCGAGATGGAATGAGATTAGGAATCACAATGGATACTATACTATAATATTTTTTAACACTTAAGTAGTGTTTATAAATACTTTCATTGTTTAAACATGTGTTTTGATGAGTTATTTTGTTTTGATTCGATTACGTAGGTTTTTTTGTAATAGTGATTAAAAAAATGAATAAGCTAATAAGAAAAATAAAAATAAATAAATAAATAAAGATAATATAGTTTAAAAAAAGCACAGCCAGAGATTGTAGTATAGAAGAAACGCAAACGCACTATTTCATACAAGGGCTTCTTCATGAGCAGAATATGGTTTTCTGGAGTGCTCATCTGAACAATCGATTCTTCATCCACGCTATGCTTCAGGTCTACACACTATTGAGTTATATAATAAGCCCGAACTTATTACGTTCTCATCGATACACTTTTAACTTTGCAGCATTGGTATTGGTGGGGTTTTAAATGTAAATTACCATAAAATTCAACAGATAACCAGGTTTAACAGGGGAACCCTAATTTCCATGGAGTAACCGCTTACAGTCTTGGAGCCAGGCCGAAAAAGGGCAAATTATTGGTAGTCTTATAAGATTATGGGAGATATGTAACAGTAGGTACTCATAGGGGTCAAGTATGGTACCTGGATTCAAAGATGGCAGCCTGTTAAGTATGACGACAATGATGATAATCTGCCTGATTGTGGTCTGATTTCGGTAGGTGGGAGCAAAACACGGCCCATAGTTCTAATGTCGATGGATACATGAATCAACCTCGTCAGACGCTTCCAACTGGATCGGTTGATAGGATAGACATGGTAAAAACCAAAAGAAATTCAGCAAATTGTAATATAGACTATGTGTTAAACAGGTACCTTGAGATCCATGCACAATCTCAGCTCAATGGGTCCAGTGGTTTGTAAGTGATGTAGTAACACACTCACACACAGAGAGAGAGAGAGAGAGAGAGAGAGACGATTTGATTGTTATATGAAAAGTACAGATAATGCGACTAGCATAAGACATATATTAAATAATTGACACTGAGAAATGACATATATTTTACAAAAGTATTGTTTTCTCTAGACGAAACTAAATTTGACCAAACATTATTTTCATCCTGTCAGTATAATATACCAATACCTTCCCCAGTGAAAAATAAGAGTAAGGGACCTAAAAAGTCGCTATTTGAATAAAGAATTATTCCTCCAATGTCACCGACCTCTGTCTCTTTCCTGTTCAAATATAGGACAAAGACAAAACTTTTTTTCTTGGTACGCCCACTGCCGAGTTGACTGCGGTGGGTTCTTCTGGATGATCAGGGTGTAGCTTCAACAGAAAGGTTTTTGCCCAGACGAGCCGCTGGGCAAATAAGACTATTCCCCGGCGGAATACCCTCGACCGCCCTCACATCCGATTTTTCGGTCCGTCTCGGCCGTTTCTCCTGTTTTACTTCTGACAGTCATTTCCTCCGCCTTTTCTCGCCTTTCGATTCCCGGACCCGCGAAAACAGAAAACACCCGGTGGCTTCTTATATCTTCGAGGGTTCCACGAAAATATGTCGCATTCCTTGAGACTTTTCTTTATGTCGACTGTTTCTCGCGTTTGAAGCTACGACTGTTTCATTGACGTAGTTCAATTGATGTCAAAAATCAAAATCCACAGTGTCCGTACACAATGTAGAATAGGTGTTGAAGTAGAAATAAATTGATTGAACACTTTATAATGTGATCTAACATATTTGTTCAGGAAATTAATACTTCATATAATTAAAATAAATCAATATTTTGTTATCAAATTCAAATGTGTACGCAATGATGTAGGAATCTTTCATGTACCCACAATAGAAAAACGATAACAAGGCACGGTGGTCCTCGATCGTATTTGACCTCAAAGTGCTGGCCCTTCAAATTTTCTTTCGAAATATGATTTGGGAATATGTCAGGATTATAATTCAGCAAAGGGATCAAAATACTGAAATCCAAATTCTAATTGAGCCGTTTTTTCGTTAAGAGAATTGATAGAAAACAGCAGTTTTTGAATTTTTAATTGCGAGAAAAGGGATCTATTGAGTGGATGGTTGTTTATAGGTGCTCTTAGACGTCTTCACTGTGGCTACACGAACAATGCCATCATGCCCTGCATTCTAAAACTATGACTTCTATTGAATTCTACATCTAAAACTTGACCATTGGACCAGTGTTCAATTGGAATGTTGGCATCTTTCAACAAAACCAAGTCCATGAGCAAGATGTAAGAGAATGAATGATGTTTCGTCTCCAATACCTAATCATTTGAACACAGCAATCTCGTCGCAAGTTTGCTTTGAATCGGTTTAAAACTAAGAATCTGATTTAAAGACTAACTCCCCCTCGTTAACTAAATATAATTTTAGGTAATTATTTTGGATTGGAGTTAGTTAATCAAAAGTTATAAACCAAGGAAGTAAATGCATCCCATAATTCGGGCCAATTCAATATTTTTCCGTCGACTTCTAGTAAAGGTATATATATACCCCTACAAGATATGCTATTATAAAAACTAACAATCAGGATAGAAGATAAGAGAAGGATAGTTAGGGATATGTATTGCAACAAGTGAGCTCCACGTGCGACTATAATACCGAACGTCACAACTTCAGTGAATGTAAAAAAAGAGTCATGCTAATAATATTATGCTGTCTGTTGCCATAGTTTTCCATACATTTTATCAAGGCACACAAGTCTTCAACACGAACTAAGTTTAACAATAATCTCTCTCAGGTTCGTAATCGAATTAGTTTAATCGGATAAATCCATGAAATGAAAACTTTAGTGAAACATCTAATCAATAAATTATACATAATAGAGGCATTAGTAAAATATTGATTTTTTAAAATTATTATTATTATTCTTGAGAAGCTAACACCTTGTTGAGTTTATATTCCCTTATAAAGATGAAAAGGTTAGCAGTTGTCTAGGCAACGTTTGTCATTTTGTAAAAACAAACTATAAATAAACAAAAGGACTATTACGGGCTAAAAATAACAAAACACTGGTCGAAAACTTCACATATTGATAAACTCAAAGACATCACTTCCAGAGAGACCGACTGAATTGTCATTGTTCAAAGATGGACTACCTAATACGTTTAATACTTCATTTGATTTTTTTTTTCTAACTTGCTAAAACTACGTATCAAAAATACTCTGACGTAAGGTCGATTTTCCATTGATTATACATTCTCTCCCCTTTCTACATTCTCTTTACCACAGCCCTTTAAAAATCACCATACGTGACGGACACATTTTGTACGTGATCGTTATTCGTTGATACACAAGCTTCGTCTATTTTTAACATAATGCAGACGAATGTCACTGCATTACCCACTGATCCCCATTAAGATTTGTTTCGCTTAGGACAATGCGGTAATGGTGGCTCCAGCTTTGTTATTAAGGTCATGGAACCGAGTTAAGGGCAACTAGGATTGTGGCCTACGGCCTTTGGTTGTTCACCTCCAACTAACTTCGCAGGGTGGACGATTTATATTAGAAACCGTCCACATAATACTCGTTAAATTCCATGTGAGTAAGCCCAGCCGCAACTTTCTGAGGTCGCATTAACACCAACCGTAAACGGAATAAAAAGTAGCTACGGGACTGAACTTCCACTTTCATATTAAACAAAAGCCGTCGCTATTAATCCGTTGGAGCTAAAACGACAGCATTAAGAATTCGAAGGTTATTTATTCATGATAAGACATCATGGGGGAAACAATACTTCCAACCCTTTTCACTCAAAATATAATAGAGCCAACGAATAAGAATTACTTACGCCAGAATTGCTCATAAACATCTTAGAATATTGCACCGGGCAGACACGATCTATATTAAAGCGTAGTCCGCAGAAAATGTGATAACAAAATTACAAGGAAAGTGAAATTTATTAACACCTTTATCCTTTGTGATGAAAAGCTAACTAGTAGGGTCTCAAGGTACATTTAGTTTTGTACAGTTTGACTCTACGACTAGTGGCAACAGTTAAATTTACTACTAATAATTGGACGGCGTTATGAAAATACTTAATAAGTGACAAAATAGAGTTTTTAGTATCCATGAATTGGTCTCGTCGAGTAGAATCGGTTTCTTAAGGTCTCATTGCTCTATTTTGATTACTGAAAGAACCTTAAAGGGATAAAATAAGGTACAAACCCTTGAAAGCAAATTCTGAAATTCACAAAAACCGATGAAGCGCCGCATCACAAAATAGTTATTCAATAACCAAACAAGCGACATCATTCAAGGCGGTTAGTTTGGATTCGTGTAACTAATTATCTGAAACAACCGATTGAATCCTCGTCAAGCGACAGCCTACATAGAACAAGAAACTTCCACATTCTGTTTTTCTCATCTTCTTTTGACTTTCCTTTCCTCCTCAGGGAAGGAGTTTTTTATTTTTTATTTTATTTTATCGTTAATATTTTTATCTATTTATTATTATTATTATTTTTTAATCACTTGAATAATTATTTTGAAAATATCGAATTCTGGGAGAAGAAATAAAGGACGTCATTGATAGATTTAATAGTCCTCCAGATTTGGAAATGGATAAAGAAGAAAAATAGTACTATTCTACAGTTCACCAAGGATATGTGACACAAATATTACATAGTTATTAGGTGTTGCAAGTTCTACATATTTCGCTTCCTCGCTACCGAAGGTAGGGAGGCTATGTGTTCGTGCAAGAAGACGAAAAAAATTGTGTCTTCTTCTATCAACATTTCCATTTTTACTTTTTGCGTTTGAGGAGATGCTGATCAACTTTGGTTCCGTGTATGATGAGTGCGTGCCCAATGTGTGACCGTGCGGATTAGCTCTTAGATGACTAAGCTTGTGAATATCATTGCCATCTGATCAATAATAGCGCCAGCGCAAGTGCAAACGTTGTTTTCTTATAACGTCAAATTCTCACGACCTTATAGGCTCGATTTCGTGAATACAAGGGTGAATATGTTCCAGGAAATGGTCGTATGAATTTATTACGATTGAGTAAGTAACGCCCATTGCCCATGCGTAGAATTGAAGTTTAGAACTTCTTAAAACGGTTACTATACTCTAGAATTGGAAGACTCCAAGACTAATGGACCGATCTAGATGACATTTTCAGGGGTTATGTGGGTTAGCATCTGGATGGTTTTAACAGGTGTACATTTCATTGGCGTCGGATCAACACTAGCGTGTATGTTAATGCAAATCTGAGTTTCATATGACGTCGATTTCTCACGATCTATCGGTCCGATATTGTTTCAACTTACAGGGCGGTTGGGAAGAGATTTAATGAAAGTGTATTGTATCGCAATTGGTTGTGTATTGACTATAGCTTATGCGCAAAATTAAAGTTGGTACTAATGTGAAACTCCGAGACTATCAGACCAATTTTGATGAAACTTTCTAGAAATGAGTAGGTTAGCTCCTAGACGATCTTTTGTAATTTTATAGCCTTCGGATCAGAAGTATGCGCAACCTTTAATTTCAGATAAAGTAGATTTGGTCATTAATGGTTCTTTCAGTGAGCTCTATATATTTCAACCTCACAATAAGCGAGGAAGCTATACTCAACATGGCAGAAGTGTTTTCTTAGTTTATGTAAAAAATATTTCACTCAATATTTTCATGCCTGATTTTTTTCGCCCTCTATTATTACAATTCGCTACTAACCAAAAGGCATTGATTATAGGTAACGCATCGGGTAGGGACTAAAACGACTCAGTCGAGCTGCGTTCCATTATGAGCGAATATAACATAATCGAATTATAATAATAATATTCAATGTATAAATAATAGTATACTATAATACATCATATATTTATATCTATACTATTTTATAAGAATGAAACTCTGTGAGTCTGTCTGTGTCGCTTTCACGGCCGAACGGACAAAGAGATTCGATCGGATTTTTTATTTTTTATTTTTATCGTGACCGGAAATTTCCCGGAAAAAAGTTTTGGAAAATGCGTCAAAAAAATGAAATAATACGGACTCGTTTTCTCGAAAATTCCTCCAAAAAACTTCGTTTTTTTTTTATTTATTTATTTATTTTTTTTTAAATTGACCCTATAAAAAGACATTTTTTGGGACGGTGTTTGCTGGCAAAATACAGTTTTGATTTTGCCAAATCCGAAATCGGATGTCGAAAAAAGTGATGGGAAGTTGAACAAAATGCGAAGAGAAGGGAGGCGAAGCGATTAAAATAAGAAGTTGAAAGCGCCCTCCGTTTCAGGAATGTGCGATGCAGGCCCTTTTTACCTGAAGGTGTTCCGATGACGATTTGTCTTCACATGGTCAGGGGGTGGGGGTTCCTGTTTGTCCTTCTACGCACATGAAATAATGGCCTACCTTTAGAAAAATGGAACTGTAAAGCAAATACGTACAAACATGCAAAATCTGACTGTTCTGTAAGTACCGAAATGTTCTAAAAACTATACTTTTCATAGTTCAACAAAAGGTGCCACGTTAGATAGTCATTTCCAACAGGAAAAACGTCTGCCAAGTTGGGTGGGCAGTATAAATTTCTCACATATACAGCCATACCGAGCGAGCAAAGCGAGCAACATTCCTTACACGCGTCGGATTCCAACGAGGTTTTTCCTACTGACGAGGGATGGACTATATCCCATCGCATCGTTATATATTGTAACATGGGCTGAAATTCGAAACATGGCCTGAATGAGACAGGTAGAATAGAATTTCAACGTGCGGAACCACCATAACATGCTGATAAAGCTCGTAAGCTGATTCCTATGCCGTTTAATCTATAAAGCTGAAATTTGAAACACAGCCTCTATTTGGCAGGTAGAATAGATTTTCGATCACAAGTGAGTAGTACGATTGAAAAAATGAGGACCCACATAGATCAGCTGAGTGATACCGGGAGATCATTTCTGTCTTAATTGATGTAAGAGACTTAATTTCGGAATTGATCATCAATATGCCTGCTGTGTACGATTGACAAAATGAGGACTACAGTGATCAGCTAAGTGAGCTCGGGATCTAATTTCTCTCCTAATAGACCTAGGAGGCTGAAATTTTGTATGGAGCCTTTAGAAGCCTGCTGTGTACGATTTGTAATGTGAGGAACCACCCATATCAGCTGAGGGATCTGTAGCTCAATTCTCTCATAATAGACCTTGGAGGCTGAAATTTGGTATGGAACCTTTATGGGTCTGCTGTGTAGAATTTACAAATTGAGTTAAGAAATGAGCCCCAAAGGGCGTGAGTGGTGATATTTCATGCTACTCCTGCTGAGATTCTCAACTCAAGTAGCTTGTGGCTTAAGCAACTATATGACAGAGCACCTGCCATCTGCTTGACAACCGTATCACACTGGAACATGACAAAGATTCTAATATCAGCCTGATAGGTTGGAATACCTCACCGAGTTGGATAGTGTTACCATCTGGAAGCCAATGCTATTTCCGGTACTCGCAGACCCTTTAAATCCCATTCTAACCACTGGTAAGGAATGGGGGATTCATAGTACTAAGGGTATTTTACTATTAAAGAATTCCGCAGGCAAGCTTTGTGGAACGGTTGGTATTCCACGGTCGCAACATAACAATTGCTACATGACAAAATCAATTTCAGTAGCAATGCAGGCCACCTACCATACCGAGCCTCTAAGAGCAAGTAAGCACGGAGGCTGGCAGTGAAAAGACGGGATGCTGGCTGAGCGGGAGACAGCTGAGACGGGTACTTGGAACACCAGGTAGTCGCCCCATCCAAAATAAATTGAAATCCAGCAATGAATTCAGAATTTGTAAAACCGGATTCCCATGAAGAAATATTTCGACATTTTTATTTTCACAACTTTTAAAGCCATTGAAGTAGCTTAATGTTTCCAAAAATTTACTAAAATAACAAATGCTTATATGGCGATGCAGCAAGATTGCTACATTTCAGTTTCACAGAACTAAAAATATAGAAAATATTTTTAGTTTTTTGGATTATTATTTTCAATAATGAACTATTGTGATCGACGAATGGAGGAGAGAAAACCCCTCTTAAATTTCTTTTACGTTTCAAGATGTGTAGAATTCGAACAATCTTGTCTTTGCATTATTAATTTACATATCACTGCATAACAACATGAAATTATACGTATTATCTCAGGAGCACCTTGGTTCGTCAGAAATGCTGCACTACACTCGGATCACAATAGATTGGCAGTTCTAGGAACTATAAGCCTCGCCCGCCCCGACCACTAATACGCCTTAAGTGGAAATGGCACTCAGATCTTCAGGTACCTGAATCCTCTTAATCTTCCTGATTACGATTTCTAGCAAGAACTAGGGTTCCCAGGAATCTGTTGTGTTATACACATGCGTTGAACTGGAATGGACTGAACAATCCAAGCCCCCATTTTCCCCCATTTGCAATGGGCTGTTGGGTGGTTCCAAATATACAGCAAGTATTGTTATCTAGGTAGGGTGCATGTCGAACATGTGCAAACCAGACAGTTTACCACACAATAATGTATCCAATGAAAAAATGTTAAAAAAGTGTTTTTTCCCAAGTTCGGCAGTTATTTCTTTGATGTACTGTTCCCAAGAGAGGCATTGATCTATTTTGATTCCAATATAATAAAATATTATCCAAGAATAAACTCTCAATATGAAATCAGGCCTGGGAGAAGAAATACACCCATCATGGAAGAAATGAAGTAAGGATTATGTAGGTCAGGTATCTCACATGGAAGTTGGGGAGGCAGTTAGAATGGGAAGTGGTGGTCCATCCGCGAGACATAATGCCTCCTTCTCACATTCGATTTGTGGGTCCACTTTACCTGCAGACCTAATTGCTCTTCGCAAACCTCGTAGTTGTAATGAGACTGCTCGTAAGTTGGCCAACTCCAACATCACCCACGATACATAACAGATCAAAGCTTGCCCCATTTATCTACCAATTTCTCCACTTTCGCTTCTGAAAAATTGGAATTCTTTGTGAAATACACCTTCACAAGAGGTGATGAGCGGAGTGAAGGACCCATGGAGAGTGGCATCATATTATCTGTGCTTTGCACGGACGGCTTCTTCAGCGACTGAATCATGGAACGACAATCACAAACGCCTGAGCACCCCTTTCTTTATTACAAATGTCAAAAAGCTGGGAAGGTGTAAGCTTGTGATCTTGTTAGGTCCATAATTTGATTTCTCCTAGATCTTCGTATATGCAGTCAAATTTTGGCTATCGAATACAAAAAATAATAGAACTTTGAGTAATGATTTGCAGCGTCTTTCTGTTGAGTACGTAAGATGTAAATTCATCCAGGAGCGAAACCACTTTGCAATAAAACTGACTGTTTCCCGAGATACCTCAGCTGCTGAAGACGCACTTGCAAAATCCTTTACGACCGTCACTCCAGCGCCGTCTCGAGGGGACTCCAGTTATTATGTCGACCTCCGGCGATATTACCGCCTCCCTCTTCCCTCCACCTTCTTTTTGGACGAAAAACCGGAGCTTTTCGCGTTTTCTCTCCCCTGATATGAAAAACACCGCGGTACGAGGGAGATGGAGCGAGGGAACTCTGGGGACCATCTAGGGGTTACCGCCCTTGGCCTCGACGGGAAATCACCGCTATGGCCCTGACAATAAAACCCACTAGCGGGGACCGGAGTTTCCTCCATGTTCACTTCCCTCGAACAATTCAAACTCCACCTAACTCAATCGCAACCCTCCTCATCAGCCATTACGCTTTATGAAAACTTTTTCTTCCGAGCATCGTCGGTCCTGCTCCGTTTTTCACTCTTTTTCTTCTTGCATTGTCCATCCCTTCAAAGGACACTCGACCACAATCTTATACAGGAGATTATTTTTTACGAATCTTACGAAAATCCCAGTTTTGAATAATGTTCTGCGAATAATGACTGCTGATTGTCTGGGGAAAAATTTAACGAAAAGAAGAGTTAAAAAAATCGAAAATCCAATAGTAAACATATGTAATGTAAAGTCGAATTCCAAGTATGTGGATGATAAAAATTGAAGAGTAACCACTCAGTCACTCAAATTCGAAGTAGTTTTCATCTGATTTCAATAAAAATTTCTAAAATTGAATAGTAACTTTTACGATTTAGTATAGCATAGCTAAAATCATTTTCATTTCAGACGGGAATCTTCCGGTAGTCCACCAACCTGATGTAACTAGTAGGCACCTTGTACGAACAGGTTGTCGTAATTTTAACCATTTCGTAAGGCATGAATTCTTAAGAAGTAATGCGGGTCTAACTTTCATACTGGTGAATTCTTTACAAACCGTCAACCAAATGGAGTCCAGGCAGACCCCAAGAACACCATTTTTCCGCTGAATTTTGATCACCTTATTCCCTTATATTCGCTTGCTTTTTTAGCATGAGAAAATGCTTTGTTTCCGAAATAAATTTCAGTATATAGCTGTACTCTTCAGAGACCCTCCAGCCCCCCTGCAGAAGAAAACAGAGTCAATAGGATTAGTGCATGACCCATATACAACACGATAGAACAATACAATAGAAGGTGGCTCGGACTTGGGACAGACGCATGGCCTATTCAGATGTGCTCTTGAGGTTGGCTAAGCTGTATCAATATTACAAGCCGATCAGCTTTTTGTCGCAAAACGTTGCTGGAGTCTTAAGTGGACCCCACGTAGACCTCAAATCATCCATACTCTTCTCAATCAGTTGAAAACTATCAGCAACTGTAAATATTGATGGGTAAAGACCGATAGTCCGTGCCACTCACCAAGAGAAATTATTAATCTTCCCAGGGTCAAAGAACGAAAGAAATACCAAAACGTCTCGAATTCTGCACTTGAATGTATAGATTATTAAAATGTTGTAAATACTAAATCGTAAAATTCAACATTCAATTCTTGGAATTTTTATTGAAATCAGATGAAAACTACTTCGAATTTGAGTGACTGAGTGGTTACTCCTTAATTTTTATCATCCACATACTTGGAATTCGACTTTACATTATGTATCTTTATTATTTGATTTTCGATTTTTTATATTTGTTTTAACTCTTCTTTTCGGTAAATTTTTTTAGGTTAATATATAAGATAGTAAACCAGGCTTTCATGTGCTATAAAATGTCAATAGGAGCTCTAAATAGGATATTGAAGTGGTGGGCTGGGGAATGGGTTGGACCGAGCTGGCGGAACGCAACAAGTTCCAAAGGCTGTTCACCAAATCAATTAAGTAAATTGGGAAAGGTGCACCCCCTTCCCAACCACCGCCACCTCAGTCACCACACACTCTCTTTGAAATCATCACCACCTTCAACGCTCCCTTCTGTCCATTTATTTCGCTTGAGGTAACTCAAAAACTCACACCTGGGTCGGTTCAATTATGGAGGAGCGCAGTTTCACTGAAATGACCAACGCGATGTTTCGGTGAATGCGGAAAAGAGCCTGTTAGCCCGTTAGGTACAGTCCATTTAGAAACGTCAGAGCACAATTTTCTGTACAGTGATATGTTCAGATGAGCTGGAGAGGAATTTTATTTCATAATTTTTCAGTTGGCTGGTTCCCGCATAAATTTCGTTCTGTTTAGATCAGGGGAACAAGTAAAATTTAAATGTATTAATTAATAGCATTAATTTTTTCTCATAGGTGCCTATATCGACAGGCATATTTATGCCAACTCATGGATCTGTAATTGGAAATGGAGCTCCTTTGTGATATGTAGAATTCAATATCAGTGCTCATTGATCACCTGAGGGGCCTCTGAGCCTAATTTGTTTCTTAGTCGACTTATGATGCGGAAACCTGAAATGTAGCTCTTTTTGAACACCTGGAATTCAATTACTAATGATGACAAGACAATAATTTGCTTCAGAACCTCTCATGTAATATATATAAACTATTTTGAGTTATACCCAAAAGAAATCGTATTGTAACTTTCTCCTTAAACATCTCCATCATTCTTTGAAATGTCGAAGTAAAAGATGGAGGTGCCTCATACTAAGTTTTATGCCAATCGAAATTAGGAAAAAACAAACACTAAATTTGTAGAAAAATAAATTCCTAGTACCTGCCCAATACTCCCTCCTATGAGTAATTCCAAAAGTCTGGATTTTTTCCAGTTTTTTTTTTTTGTCTGGTTATATGTACCTATATATATTTTTTTGAGTCCATGGAGAATTTTTATTGAAGCATCAAAAGCAATCTTGTAATTTCCATACAAATTCTAATAAACCCAACTTACATAAGAAAAGTGCAGGGTCCTCTTCTTTTCAAAGAGTAAAGAGGAAAGTTTTATACGTGGGGATCTTATATGAGGGTATTGTACAACGTTTAACATGATAGGTATATGAAGAAATTTGAGTAATGTATTGCAAGGACGTTTGCCGATGATGGGGGAGCAAAATTAAGGTTTCGGCACGTAGATGGAGGAGAACTGTTTCCAATAACCTTTGACATGCCAGTATGCGGATGTCTCAGCGGGCACATTAACATCTGATTCCCTTTGAAGGGGATCACTAAAAGACTCATCAGCACCATCGAGTTGCCAAAGTCTGCTAGGAGCCGGAACCCGTCGGCGGCGAGGGGTCGGAGATGATGAAGTAGTTGCGAGTCGGGGAGGCGGATGGGCGGCCTAATGAGGTCCTCAGTTCCGACCTCTCAGAGGAAATTTTCTCTCAGCTGTACTTCCTACTACACATACGGCTGCTCCTTCGCGGCGATCTATTGCTCACCCTCCTTGGACAGTTCCTTCAACAACGATCTTCAGGATTTAACAAAGATTCCAAAAACCTAACGAGGATCCCAAGTACGTGGAATTCAGGATTAGAGGTTTCCATGTGGCTCCAATAATCCACTAAACTATTTTGGTTTAATATTTTCAATAGGTCAATAATAATTTCCTCGTCAAACTCATTTGCATAATTATGCATTCATTCATAATTCCCGAACATATTGTAATAATATAATTGGTATCTTCGACAGCAAACGTTGCTTTTTTTTCTCCAGTGAATATTTTCTGTTAATGTTTTACTTGCACTGTACAAACTTATAATTTTTTGTATGCATTGTTAAACTAGTATAATCAATTATGAACTGTACGTCATTTGCTTATTCGGATCGCCCGTGTAATTTCAAATAAATAAATAGTGAACCTTTGTAATGATATAAGAAATAGACCATTCTGGCCCTTCGGAGCTCTCCCAGCTGATCTAGGGCGCTTCAGATTATACGATTCGTTTCTGGATGTCCTAGAGATCTTCATTTCGAATTTCAGCTTCATAAGTTGAATAGTACTGAATTTAGTTCCGGATCTTACTCAACTGAACTGAGGTTATGATTCGTTCCTAGACGACCCAAGTGGCCTCCATTTCAATTTTTAGCTTTATAGGTTAAAAAGCAAAGAAATAATCATCTTCGGATCTTATTCAGCTGATCTGGGAGGCCCCAGACTTTATAATTCGTTTCTTGTAGACCCAAGGAACTTGCATTTCAAATTTAAGTTCCAAAGGTTGAATAGTAAATCAATTGAATGGGTGTCTGAAAAAAAGGCATACTTTTTTCCTTTTTTTCTTGCAACGGTTTAGGAGGACAAAAAACCTTCAAAACTCACTTTTTCAGTTTTTTTCCAATTTGTTGATAACATATGCCCTACAACGTCTCATTTCCAGAACAAGTATCTTCTCTTTGACTACATTTTATTGCAATCTACCGGTAGTTTACGATCCCAAAACCGCTCCCCTTTCTTCTAGACACCCATTCAATTAGCTCCGGAGCAGCCCCAGCTCATCAAGGGAGCTTTAGACTTTACGATTCGTTTCTACCCCTCCCCGATTCTCTTCATGTCATACATTGCTCAATGGCGATTGAATGGCAATTATAGTACTAATCTGTATCCTTGGACAAAGAAGCATTGCACTTTAAGATTGTGGAACATGTACAGGAACGACCATAAATCCTTCAATTACAATTGTCTACCAAAGAATTGGTTCAGCTCGTCAGGTTGCGTACAGGCCATGGTCAAGTCAACAGGTGCCGACATATGATGGACCTAGCAGACTCGCCGAATTGTGAATTTTGTGAAGTGAGTGTCGAAGACGTTGAACGCGAGATGGCTGTTTGCCCACATTATGAAGAAGAAAGAGCTCCTACAGGATCACATTATCTGGCCCACTTTCTGAAGCAAGTGACAAAAGCAGAATTAAATCAACTATTGTTATATAAACGGAATGCCGGGATAAGACTATAAACTCTATATTTTTTTAAGTTAAAATCCTTGTTGAATCCCTGTACATCTCAAGTAGCTGCATCACATTCAATTTTGTAGTTTGAGGTTCAAAACATTGTATTCTCATTAACATATGACTCGTTATATAAGTATCTCTCCTGACTTCGCTCTCTTTTTCCATCCATTTTCTAAAAAAATTTCCATGAACCTTCAGATTTTTTTTGTTTTGTTATTAACCATGCGCTCTTGTGTGCCAAATACTGTAAATTCATTTGGTTCAATGTTGTGTGCGAAGATCACTTGGAGAATAACTAGAAGATGATTCATACAGTCTCACTCAATTTACTTGGTATCTGTTGTTAAAGTTTAATTTAGCAAAACACCTCCAAAATAAATTTCTTCACTCTCGTCTGAAACCAATGTTTTCCCTACTAGCTTCACTATTGTACTTGACCACACTCCTAGTTCTACAAATGAAGCTAGGCCAGTTAAGGAAACATCAGTTAACAACAACATTAGTTAGTTTGAAAGTCAGTTGGAACAAGCTTGTTAACGCGCTCCACCTATGTTTTTCGATTACAAAAACGTGTGAATGCCGGCGTAGAGATACAAACAATACGAGCATGATGCTTTCCCGTAATAATTGCCACGTTTTCATTTTGATCCAACGGTATTCAGGGAACATTTTGTATACAAATTTATTCCATACCTACCAGATTATTAGAAACACACCTACGTTTTGTTTGCGTTGGCACCGCTTAAATTAAAAGTAGGGAACAGACGACAGGAAACGAAATCAAAGGAGAACGGGGTTTCTCCATTCAGAGGGAAGAAGACAATGAAATTCCAACTCTGAGACCTTGAGAGTAGTCAATGTAACCTAGAATGACTTCATATTCTCCGAACTGGTAGGGCTTTGTAGAGCAGTTTGGCAGAGAAAGAGGTAAATAACAAAGGGCGTTCGCTGTAAATAGAAGGTCCCTGAGTAGTTCTTTAGTTCCTCTCTGCTTTCTGCATTAGTATCGTTCACAGCGACACAAAGAGATAAAATGGCTACCTTTACCTCGTACCATCTAAAGTTTTTCAAGTTCAGAACACGACCCGAAGATCCTGTAACTCCATCATATATATAGAGTTAAGAATGGAGCTTGCGAGATTCGCCATGAAAAGGAATATGGTCATGCGGTAGGTTCCATTGTTAGTTCTGGATTCATTCTCGTTTCATGAATCAACATAGACAAAATAGATGTTTAAGTAAGTTTTAGGTATCACAGAACGTTTTCGTTTTTGAGATAGAATGACTTTATCGTAATATCCATTGACATTTAGTTGTGGAAAACTAAATGGGGGAAGAACTTGGCAGTTGTATTGAGGTGAAAACCTACAGTGGCCCTAATTGTCAGGTTAATGTTTAGAGCTAATCAATCTAGATCAAGAAAATCGGTAGGACTTTTTCGTTTTGGTAACGTGGACTTCTTTTAAGGGGTGGGCTTGACAGATCTTGAATTAAAAGGTTGGGATGAGGCCGGTCATAACTTCAGGGAGGTTTGCGTATTTTGCGATGAAAGATCATTTCTTGTGATAATGTTTACCTTATGACGGTCAGATAAACGAGATGTTTAAGATGAGTGGCCGAGACGAACAGCTCTTTGATTTTGACGCTTTTTACAATTGCGAAAGGGTGTAGGAGTTTCTGAACAATCCCCCTCTCTCTTCTCTACCTTCCTAACATCCTACCGCATACCGTAGGCTCCGCTTGTGGTTTTCTTGAGGTTATTAATATCCCTGGGATACATGCGCCCGTTAGTGTATGTATTTTTCATTCAACACAAATCGATTACTAAGGGTTTTCTGAATTTCTCAGGAGAAAAGTTTAATCTGAAAATAAGGACCAATAAGAAAAATTCTGCAAAAAACAACGCAGACCTTGTTGGAAGGAAAGAAAACTACACGTTAAAAAAATTTTTGTAACCGACATGTTATAACTCTGAATATGTTAATGATTCTTGATGATCCTAGTTCCTAATATGAATTTAATCGTATGACGTTTCATGTTTTTCAAATATTTATTTATTTTTCATTTCAATTTCATATTCCAGAAGTATTTTAAAATTACGTTTACTTCCTTCAAGACTAGTTATCATCTCTTTTTGACATTAGCCATGCAATTTACCTAGCCTTCTGTTACCAGCCTGTGTACCTACTTAATGACCATGATAATCTCCTGCTAAGTGCCAATTTAGTTCATTTGTTATACATGACATTAAGACATTGGATGTCCCACTTAGTAGTACTAATGCGTGATGACTTTGTATTTATGTATGTTTGTATCTTGTGTTAATTTTTAATTAAAGTATCATAGCTAGATGTACAATAAGAGATACTAGCGCCCGTTCTTGTAACATTTCAGGCTACCCTTGACGGAAGTTTGAAAGCCAGGAAACGTGGATGGAACATGATAAACAACATTTTTAATCAAACAATGGTTAGCTTTCACAGACTGGGCATTAATCGTTCACGATCAGAAACTTTTTCGTTCACGAACTGGCAAACGGCTCTCTTTCAACATTTGTATTTTGTATTAATTCTGTACGCATTGCATCTGAATTTCTAATATAATTTTGATTCCTGGATAAATTTTGATGAATGTGGGACTGGAAAAACGGGATACAATTAAATAGGGCCAATAGGGGAATAAGTTGCAAAGTCATTCGTTCACACGCTGGAGAAGTCACTATAAACGATAGGACAGGAATGATAAGGAAGTTGAGATAAAACGAACAAGGTAAAACGAAAAATACTGGAAGTAGAACTTACTCACCATCTCACCTTAACCGAAATGTAAACCCCCACAATTCTCCATCCATCCAAAATTCGTGTTCAATTTTCAATAAACATACATTATGTAGGTATACTATATTCAAACGGCGTGCTACTTAACACTGTTATTGCTCAAATTTGTGGTTGTCGCACTTGTGTTAGTTTGTGAAAGTGCCGTAGCCCCGTAATGTGGTGCCGCCTAGCGGCGGCTTATATAGTCTGTCAGTCTGTTGAAATCTGAGTTACAAACAAGTCAAGTTCGCAATTTCATTAAGTGCTATTCGATTGTTGATCAGAACGAGGACACATTTGGTATATCAACACATTTCATTATAATACGTGTTTTATTGTTCGGCATGTATACCTGCATTTTATTCATTGCACCAGTTCTACAAAAGTGGTCAGTTTCCCACTAATATCTGCTAACAACCACGCCACTACTTCCACACTTCATTGGGGTTTTGATTGATTACCTCAAAAACGAAGACCAAACATAACATCTACTCCTATATTGGGGATTTCTAAACCCCAATAAGCTCCTAGTATGTGTATAATTTGAGTCAAATGAACAACATGAACAATGAACGAAGCAAAACTTGAATGTCAATAATATTTTTAAATCATTGTGCTGTGTATTTACGTGGAACTATGGTGTGAATGATGTATCAGGAGTCACGTTCAATAACGATGATTGAAAGACAAGCCGTAATTTGGAACTTGCTACCCATAAATAACTCACTATCCTTTTATATCCGAAATCGATAAAATATGTCGTCCCTCGGGAACGGTAGGTCCAAATTTACTCTTTGGAATCTCCTCAATTGAAAGGAAAAGATAAAGAGGAACACAATATTAAAATATAGAAAATATTGAGTGTTTTTTGTGCAATCCACTTTGATGAATGGGGTCCCCCTTAACTGGAGTCGTAGCTGAGACACAGCGCTAGGTGAAAGGTCAGTGTGAGTAATGTGCCAGCCAGACAGTTCGACACGGGGGTGGGTAGGGATGGTGGTGGCGTATTAGGGGTGGGCATGTAGGCGTGGGTCTATAGGTGTGGGGTAGAAGTAATGTTTTATTGATAAATCGCAAGAGGAGGTTTAACCCCGAAACCCCGGGTAACCCCGGCTTACACGCAGGGAACGACGCACACTCGCTCGGACTTCGGTGTTTCTATTCGGTCGTAAAAATCCTTGCGAGCTCGTTCTTCACGTTGCACTCTGCGCAGGGGGTCGGAAAATTGCCGGAATAGTGATTATTCTCGTTTTATCCTTTTCTTCTACTTTTTAGGTTTTTTTATGCTCCCGTCCCTTCGTCCTTCTGCACTTCATTCGTGTTCCACAATATCCCGTCGGGAAGACCCTTAATTACTAAGAGGGAAAAAAGAGGTTGTACCCCCTCCTCGCAGCACCACCACCGATATTTTTCTCTCTCATCATCCCTCGTATGATCATCTCAACCGCGTAGTATGTAGCTCCTTGTATGATTTAAACACTCCAATCTCCTTAGTTGCTCGCTTTTAAATTTGCTCTTTTTTAACACTGGGTTTATTCTCTAACCGCGGATTTTATCCACAGCACTGTTATATATACGAATACAAACTACTTAATATTGACCAACAAACTCTAACTTGTAAATATATTAGAAAACTGCGACTGCTTTTGGTCATACAGGCGTTTTGAATCCCCAGATTCCTGTGCAATGGGGAATTTCGAACAGTCACAACAGTATCCTTCTGATTACAAAAAAAAAAAAAAAAAAATTTGGAAGAATTGAACGAATTAAAAAATTATAATAATAAAAATAAATTATACAAACATTTTTATTCAAAAAATTGTAAAAATAACCAGTTATTACCAGATATTATTAAGTTAGTCATAGAAGACGGTTAAATTTAGTTTTAAAAGGGATTAGAAGTTGATAATGTATAACGTATTCGCACCATCCTCCTTCCAGATTTTCTTTTGTCTAGGCATACTTGAGCATGTCTTGTGTTACAGACAGGTGGCCTGATAATTCGATGACACAACAAACTAAGGCGTTTCTGGTATGATTAGGGTGACCACTTGGAAAAATAGTGTTAGCAGCCTATTATAATCGAAGCTTTAGCCTCCACATCAGGGCTGAGGTAATCTCGCATGCCAAAGGGTCTGGGATTCAGAGAAGGGAGCATTGTTTGATATCTGTGTCATTGAAACTGATGCTATTTTATCCACAGAAAAGAAACGAAAATACATCATTCCTAGCTCACACCACTTGTATACTCAGTCAACGCACCCCTATCACCCAAGTCAAAGATTTCACGAATGTGCTGGCGTTACATTTCGCGGAGAAGTGGAATCGTCCTCAAGCCTTCATTCGAGGATAGCTGAGGGCTAGTTTAGGCTTTAGTACCATCAGATCCACGTCAATGTGTATTAGGAGAGCACGGAAAGACTGGCATAATGATGAAGACGACGTCTTTGGATGGAGCTGCTTCGCTAGATGGGATTAACCAGGAACTAGTAAGGAACATCAGCACTGATAAAATGTTATAAATAGCATACTAATAACAGTCCTACTAGGGTCCTTCAAGTGGCCATGGGTAAATCTTTGGGTAGTTATCTATATTTTGGAATGAATGGTAAAGACGTTTGCCTAGTTGTGTGGGCAGAGTAGCTTCGTCACTTATTGTAAAACGGACGTATTAGAATTGCGCTACTATTGACTCTACGACAATGAAATGCGGAGGTGAGCATTTAGGAACTAACGCACATAATCCCGGCAAATCTCATAAAAATTGGTCTAATATTGCTAGGAGCTTCTAAATAATAACTTCAGTTTCACGCTCGTGCAAACATCATTTAACACCCAATAACAATACAAAATATTGGAAATCTCCATGAAGCCTATATCCAACTGCCCTCCGAATTTGAACGAAATCAAACGAATGAATCGGTAGAAATAGACCTTATATGAAATTCAAATTTGCGCACATTTTATTCGTCACCAATGAAATTTATCTGGGATCATCAAGGAGCTGACCTGCTCAATCTCTAAAAATTTCTTCAACATCAGACTTAAACTTTGTAGTTTAGGACGAGACAAGTTCTTGGTACAGACACAGACAGACACGGAACCAAAATTGATCAGCAAGCTTTGAAATGCCAAAATTAAGTGGAAATAGATTTTGATTTTGGAAGTTTTCCGGCTTCTTGCTCAAACACCAAGATTCAGTACCTTCGGTTGAGAAGAAATAAACTACCCAACACAAAGGTTTGGAATATAATGGATCACGGAACGTCAAATAGTTCCATATATTAGATTTGCCCGACAATCACAAACGTTAAATTTATGTTTAAAAAAATAAATAAATAAAATAAATAAATGAGAAATAAAATAAATAAAATCGACTTGCGTAGTTTTTGTAATAATCGTACGATGTTGATATACCTTATAAGGTGAACATCAATGAGCGTGAAATCTAGTAAAAATGTACTCCTCAATTCAAATCGTGTTCACTTGTGTGGAAGAGCGGGCCATGGGATAAAAGGGCTATATTAGAAAGATTTATATTTTACATAAAAGAGTTATATTTTTAAACCAAAATTTCTCAGGAAAATTATTTCAACTGTGAGCTGTTAAATATCTCTGTACAAAATTACAGACTTCCTAAACGATAAGTCAATTGGGATAAGGTGCTTGGGGATTTTGTAATCTGGGGCGAGTCACAACGGATGCTAATCTGATAAAGTCAAGTGGTCGAATCAGCATTTCATCTTAGAGTGACGCTACTTATCTTCAAGTAACGCGGAACCACCAAGGGGATTTTCCTGCCTATCCAGTGTTTTCAGTTTCCAGCATTTCTATGTTTCCTAGTTCTCTTCTCATTCACGAAAAGGTTTCGCAATAGCAGATTTTGAAAATTTATGAAGAAGAAAATGAATATAATTTTCATGAATCATGAATACCAACAAGAAATGAATATCACTGTTATCGATGTGTAAGGTTACTTTGCGATAAGGAGGGAGATATGAGATAGGTTAGTCCGGGATAACGTCTTAGGTTTAGGTGAAATAAATTTGTCTTATTTTAGATGAGGCGCCTCATCTGCCCAAACATACGCAGCAGTGTTTTCCGATCACATTAAGGCGCCTCAACTCTATCTTTCTATTGCTTAAGCAACTCTCTAATATGTCGACCTTAATTTCATCCAAATGGGGTAAAAATCATAAAAAACTGCGAAAAATTGTTAAATCAAAAAACTAATTTCAGACTTTTATATGCCCACAATTTTTGGGAGAGCTAAGTCAGATAGTGGGAGTGGTATTTTCCTATTGCTAGTGAAGAAATCATTGTCTGATCCAGTTCGAACAGCCATCAATGCTTTCAGGACATCAAGATTGTGAACAGAAGTTTTATCAAGATCCTTTCGATCTTCCTTTTTATCCTTATAAGCAGATGAATATCTGTCAACATCGAGGGACGCAATATGTGAGGCGTCTCGGTCGTACCATGTAACAGAAGACAGCCTTCTAGGCTGAATATTACCTGAATTCCATCCACAAAGATTGAGAGCCATGGGAAGAGCAGCCCTCGCTACAATTAACAGTTGCTTTGAGTGTTTTGGTTTTCCGCCCTTCCTTTACGCAGACACAATCAAGACTTAACGGCTAGTGAGTTTCGTGATGCATTGCCATGTTTGTTGTATTAGCAAGAGCCTACAAAGCTTCTTATGGCTTGTGATGGTTGTGGCAGTGGCAATTCAGCTCTTGAGCTAAATGTCTTGCAATGTCTGCATTGCAAGACAGGAGGGCTGGTAATAAGGCGACATAATGAAATACCGGAAGAGCTGATAAAGACTGCCTAAGGAAATTGGGTGAAAGAATGATGGGTCCACCCGCTTGCCGATGTACGTATAGGAACGACAGAGAGACGCATTGTTTATCATTCGAGTCTGGGAAACTGATTCTGCCTCTTACTCCATAGCAAGGCTGTTCTCTCAAGAACTGATGGAGAAAAATAAAGAAAATATCTGGCAGAATGCAAGCAACCTTCACGGTTCTTTCACCCCTAAAATATGCTTCTGAAGTGGCACAATTTACAAATATTCTTGCAGAATGACTAGCCAAATAAGACTAGATTCAAGGGATGGTGCGTGGATGGATTATGGTTCGTCTCGGCTTCGCTATCACCCGTTCCACCTCTATCTGCATCCGCGAGATCCAAAAAAGGTGGATTTCAGGTGAATATCTCCTGGGATTCCGGAATGGAGCATCCCTTCCTTTGGGGATGCAGCAGCTGACCGGGAGCATCTTGAACATACAAGGCGCAATTGAACTCCCTGGGTCTCTTTAAAGTTATTATAATATAAATAGTTTGTTGTTCAACGCCACCTCTACAAATAAAACTTTATTTTTTAATTTATGTTTGGAACAGAATTTTAATTACCTAGAAAACTTTTTTATTAATGATTTCTTGGCAAAAAACAATTTATTTTAAAGATATTACGAACAATTGTGAAAACTCCCTCACAATCAAGTAGCACCAATGCTTTATGGTTTTGAGTTTTCTTTGTCATACATAACAGTTATAAAAACGACGTTCTATGTAATGTTCAACTTCCGAGAAGGGTTAAGAGGAGATACAATAAGCGTTTTCAAGCTGATCGCATTACCCCTACACTGAAAAGCGCACGTATGTGAACAACAAATCTCGGGTGAACAAACTCCTCCACAACTCTTAGGTCTTTGTAGATAAGAAGAAAAAAAACTTGAGAGGTAAGTTTGTCATATATGTTTTTCTAGTAGGTAGAGGCTTCTCAGGTGGCTGCTGGATGGAAAACTCAAGGAAGCGAGATGGAGCAGTGGGTGGGGAGAATATTTTTGGTCTTGTGGCTTCAGACAGAAAAATGTTCCTTGAATCACATTAGAATGGAAAGTATCCTGGGCCGTGCATCCACCCACGAGATAAAGTTACCTACCTCCTTATTACTTTTCCCACGTTTCCCTAGTGCTATGGAAAAGTTATATAAATGACTTGAAAACATCACTACTAATAAGAAAATAGTTTGTACTTATATTTTTATAATTGGTGAATGTAATGTTCTTCATTAACAACATTGGAGCAAACAGACTAGCTAAACCTGAGCCTAAAATATGCACTCATCAAGGTTTCAGCCTTTACCAATAATAAATGTATTTGGTTTTTCTGTATGTCATCATGGAAAGTTCTACTTTAACGTTATCGTAGGAATCACTCAGAGCCGCTAAAGTCTGAAATATTATTGTTCCAGGGAAGGAAGAAGGGTTGTTGCATAGCATTAATTCGATTTCTGAGAAACAATTATTATTCCTAATATTACTTCTCTCTAATTTTCTTAGGTACCACATTTGGAGTACCCATGGACTGTAACTTTCAACAAGTAACACTATTTTGTTCATGTTTTCTAGTGTTTTGGACATTTCGATTCCTTTATTAACATGTACCATGTTTTAGCCCTGGGGTCCTAGCAATTTTTGCGAGTCAATTTTTTTCCGCGCACGAAACATATAGTGTTACAGTGATTTCCGCCTACAACCGAGTCGTTGCTAGGGAAATGGTACTTCGTCGTTTTTCATCCCACAAAATTCGTTGACCATTCGTTCGAAAGCTCTCGATTTATCCAACAATATTATGTTAACTACGGCGAAGTGCGTGTCCAACAAACTGAGTTATGAGCATGGTTATATAAATAATTGTTTACACACAGGTGATCATTCTCAATAATTGATATTGTGAACATGATTGCAACCGCTTGTTAATTTCTGATGTTTTCATAGAATTTCGAATCAATATCGAGGAGAAAACATGATACATGGTTGAAATTTTTGGTTCTAGAACAGAAATAAGTTCTTGAGTTTAGTTATTTTGGCACTTAGGTAAACTAGGTAGTAAATCTTATGTTTCGTACTTTACAAGTATAGTGTATATGGTTATAGTAAACTGAAACTTGCAACGTACCAGAACATGATTGCTCGCTAAAAATTATTTGATGTTTATACTTACTTAAGGCTTTATATGCTGCCTTGTACAATGCTACCTACCGGTCTTGCCCTCTGTAGTACATTAAAAGACGAATGAAATTACGCACTACATCCTGTTCAGCTGATTAAGAAATTCTCTCCTGTTTACCATCGAAAGTTTAATTTTGTCAACCAGCCTCTCTGAAACATCAAGATTCGAGTGGAATCACGGACATCCTGATAGACTGATTGAGCTAAACTCTCTCTTGCTCCCTCTAGGATGTTAAAATTTGATAGGGAGCCTCTCTGAGACATCAAGAGACGAATGGAATCACGGGATTTGCTTTGATCAGCTGATTGAGCTGAATTCTTTCCTGCTTACCATAAGAAGTTAAAATCTGTTGGTAAGCCCGAAACTTTAGGACACGAATAATGAAACCGGCTGCATTTTTATCAGCTGATCATGATAACGCATTATAAGTGTTTTTCCTAGGAGGTGCACTCCCGTGGAGTGAGACAAAAGTGACTCGTTGTGGTGCGGACTCGTACACAAGCTTTTCTTGACCCTTCTAGTCATGTGAGCAAAATTCAAAACAGCCATTCATTGTACCCTAGCAGTAGGAAATCCGTTTTTTCTTTGCTCTTTCTACGAATGTGAATGGTGAAAGGTTGTTCCAGAATACCTAAGGGCCTGCCCGGTGGACGGTTTCTAGCTAAATCAATGTAGTAAATAAAGGTTCTGATATAATTCACCACCCAACATCGGTGCCAGATCGACTGCGATTTTGTATATTTTCTGGTGCCTAAGTTATTTACGTTATTATGAGAATTAACCTCGAAATTTATTATTCTGTATGATTTTATGTTATACGTTTTGGACTGTATTGTATATTAATTGGGGGTTAAATATAAAATGAGATCTCGTCGTAATCTCGTCGTAATATAGCAGTGAATCATTGGAAAAGTCCTTCGAATAAATGTATATTGTTATTTAATTGTTTTCAATATTATATCCATATTCTAAATATATCATTCGTTATTAGTTTCAAAAGAACCTGGATATAGGAGTACGCCGATTTGAGGTAAATGGAACTTGGTTTCACCTTTCAAATCCAAATTCCAATCTAATTGGTCTAAGAATTTTAAGCGTCGTACCAATCGAGGGCGACGTGAAGCATTTGTATAATGGTAGCTTCTGCGCCTGGGTATAAGTAATAACCCCGGAACTTGCAATGTTCCGGCAATTAACAACATATTAATACGACTGTTGAAGAGTTTTATGGGTTGGGCACAGTACGGCCTCTTAAAAACCTAATGCAGGGGAATAAAAAGTAGCAACTGTGTTAAGCCAGGAACACCTACATTATCATCTGGTTGGCCATCAAGATAGTGATACCAGTATAATTACAAGGAAAAATTGTAACTTAGGTCGTTGAGCGGTTCTTTTCTTTTCAGAATTTTGATTATCAGAAATTTAGTGACAACGCTATTGTTAGTATTAGCGAGAGGCTAAATAATTGTCTATAACACTTTTGATTGAAAAATAATTAAATGGATCTTAATGCAACATACTTTTGGATTTAGATTGTCATAATGATTACTTGACTCGAGAATTTGCAATTTTTATAGATACAGTCATGTAATAATAAGACTGGGACAACTTTTACAAGGGCGTAACGAAGGAGTTCCCTTTTATTAGGCCCATGTTGTAAGTGGGCGTCCTGACCTGTGAGTGGATGTCAATTTGGTGTTATTATTAGCATGGTTGATTTCACCAGCAGATTAAAGGGCGGATTATAGATACATTTTGTCATACCCGCAACAAATGAGGTTTTCGAGAGCGTTGACTGGGAGAGCCATGGCAATAACATGGTTGATTTATCAAAGAACGGTAATGTAATGAAAATGGACGATGGATTCAGCCCTTTGAAGTTGAATTAGCCAAAGAAGTGGTGGGAGTTCAGAGGTAACTCATTACAGGGAGTGAAATCAACCGGTGGATGAATCGCAAGATGGTTCCACTCCGAGTTTATTCCAGTGAAGCCAAAACAGATTAACTTGTTGAAACATCGAATAAATCAGCCAGTCCCTCAAATGTTGAAGAAAAATCAGCATGAATGTGAAAAAAGCCTCTCACGTTGGGTAAACCTCAATCACCCTCAAATTCATTTCATGAAGTAGATATCAATGAATGAGTATATAGAATGAATATATGAATGAACATCAATTAAAAATCAATATAGATCAATGAAATGTATGAAATAATTTCAAATTTTTCTATAGCTGGTTCCTTGCAAAAGGCGCGCTTTTTTCCGCGGCAGGCGCGCTGCGGGGGTTTGCCGCTTTCGACTTTTTTGTATAACTAATGAATAACAGATCTTGCCATGAGTTAAACGGGATATCTGTACACAGTTACTGTATGGCTTAACTCAAATAACACAAGTAAAACTCTTTATGATTTGAGATTTCCCATATGTAAGATGTAAACGTAGTAGATCGGGGGCAATTCATGGCCTTAGCCGTAAAATCCTTAAAAATTATATCGAAATCGGATGAAAATGGTAGAAGTCATGCATTTTACGATTATTTAAGGCTCGCGCCTTATTGATACGATCGTGACAAAACTCATACGGGATGGTCAAATCGTCTTTTCAAGCCTACCTTCCGAATTTGATCGAGGGTGAGCAGGACGATAGCTATATTTATTGGTCTTATTTTAGTCAAATTTGAATCTTTACATATTTCAAATAAGATTCTGATTATAAGTGAACCGTTCCATCGTTGGCGTTTAAATAAATCCATGAAAAACCTGAACCGATTAACCATTAAGACAAGGAATGAAACTTTTAATATGTATATGCGTTTTCAAAAACAGTTGTGCAACACATCAAATATTCTTAGGTGATAAATTTTTTCATTCCAAATCCAAACCATATGTGCATAGATATCGATTCATTCTTAGGGGGTGGGAGCTGGGGGGGCAGCATTATATATCTAGAGCGAATTTCTTCTTTTGCTTTCGAGTCTACCGGAGGCGGAAGAATTGTTTTCACTATGAAGGTATGAGCATTTTTTAGTCTCAAAAACGAAAATTTTGAATCGCATTTAACGTTTTAGACCAGCGGTTCCCAACCTGTGGGCCTCGGCCCACTTTTGGGCCGCGGGCAGCTTGGTACTGGGCTGTGGATGCTGGTCAAAAATATCAAAATATATTTAAAAAATCATCTGAGTTTCAACAATTAATATCGGAATAGAGATGGAAACAATTAAATTTAAACCATGCTCACTTGAGTGTTAGCAATAGTCAAATTATTCAATTGCATTTTTAAAACAAGTGAGTTTACTCTTTGCGCGTGTAAGATAGCCAGCGAATTGCCATTCACCATTTGAAGGAGATAACTTGAAAAAAAAAAAAAAAAAAAAAAAAATGAAAATGTCTTCGAGTGAAGAAGACTCGGTAATTGAACTGTCATGTGACCAGACTCTAGCATCGTTTTTTAAAACAACTCCATTAATTCCGTTCTGGATTAAAGTTCGCGAAGAATATCCGGCAATCGCCAAAATTGCACTGAAGCACTTGATGGGGTTTTCCACAACATATTTACGTGAACAAGCCTTTTCAACATTGGTTTTTTTGAAAAATAAGTACAGGAACAAACTGAATGTTGAAAGCGATTTAAGACTAAAACGGTTCAGTTTCATTCTTGACATTGATTCACTCGTGGGAGAAAAAACAATGTCAAAAATCCCATTGAGTTTTTTCTTTTTACTTTGACCACTTGTATATAATTGTTTTTCATCATGTAACAACTAAAAGTGAATAAAGTACAGGTGTTTTCTTTGCAAATACTTGAGATGTTTTTTCCCCTTGTACATATCTTTTACCAATTACTAATATGTTATATATATGGGCCTCAAAGCTTTATTTTAAAAATAGTTGGGCCTCAAAATTAAAAAGGTTGGGAACCGCTGTTTTAGACCATTCTGAGCAACTTTCGTTCGTGCCAGTGTGTGCACGCGTGCATGTGTGTGTGGGTGCGTGTGTGTGTGTGCGCCCCCGCAAATCCTTGTAAAAACCTCAATTTCCACAATTTTCAACTGATTTTCATGGAATTTTCATATAGACTCCTAGCAGTTTCATTGTTCTCAAATGAAAACTTCACTGTGCGCGTGAGCAAACATAAATTCCATCGATAATAGTTTTCTCTGGCCTAAGTCGTCCGATCTCAATAAAATTTGAGGGATAATTAGATCAAAACGATTCGATCAACTCAAATCAAGTTCCACGTGATATTTTCATTAAAAGCTGCTGTGCATGCGCAAATGAGTAATCCTTATGACGAGATTCATTTTAACAGTTTTCATCCGAATATGAATTTTTCAGCGAATGTGCGGGATAGGCTGTAGATGGTTTCCTACCAATTTCATTGTTTCACATTTTTACTTAACTCTTCGCATGCGCAAATGTTGCTCCAAGCATGATTGATTTTCGTAGTTGATATATTGTAACGTTTTACGCTACATCTAAATTTCATATTTTCCAAAATGGATTTTTTTAAATAAACAATTATGATTTAAAATATATCAGTGGCATAAACATGCATGTAACGGATAAGAGTATGTGCACGCCCACCTTGGCAGATTTTTTAAATGTTATTCTAGTTTCTTGAATATGCTTAGCACAGCAGTTTGTCACGTTCAGCTTCATGGTAAATAAACTTTTACTACGCAATATTCTTGCCTAACCAACCTATTTAGAATAATGAAATTAGATAGCCAACAATTATCGAGAATTTGATAGTTTTTGAGCAGTTTTTTTTTTCAAAATTTTTAAATGATAAGTACCAGATGATCAAGTTTATGGGAAACTAATTTATTGTTACCAAATGATAATTTGCAACACAAATTAATTGACCGGAATCAAATAAATTTCTACAATATTAGTCGCTTTTGGGTACATTCATTGTTGAACTTTGGGGATGAAAGTTTATGGCAAAAAATTGTTTTGCAAATGATATTTTCAACTGCAACGAATGTATATGGTTTTCACCGTGTTAACCTTTAAGCGGTAATATTCGCAAATTTTGTACACAAAAAGTTTTAATCTCTAAATTGATTCGTGGTTTTAATGCTTGATTTTGCTGTATAATTTTAAATTGGAAATTTTTAAACCATTCAGTAGCTAATTCGTCTCCAAAAAATTATTTAAATAATTAAGAGGCGTTAAACGCAAAAATTGTAGATAAAGCTTGGATTTTAATGATGAACCTTGACATGTTCACCACTTTTGACTGTGAAAGAGACGAAGATCGCACATATCAAATGAATTGAGATGAACATGAATAATATGTTGTAGCATGACAACATTAGAGTATTCTCTTGCTTTTGTTTTTTATCCAACGAGTTGAATTAACTCTTTGTTTTAACGAATTATCGTACCTTCCATATAGACATAATACATGCTATTAAATTGATATTTGTCTTGGACTTCAAAAAATCCAACTTTTTTTTTTTTCAATCAGATTTGTGAACCTTTCATCTTTTTTCCAAAATAACTCTTTGCTATAAAGCCATGTATTAATCTAACGATGGTCATAGTGCATATATGTAATTCAAAGACATATTGGTGCAAAAGAGCTTTGCTCTTTTAAGATACTTTCGGGGAAAATCATTCATTTTAAGGAATTCAACTTTTACCATTTTTGAGTCTTTTGTCAGGCAATCATTCAAGAGGCATTCGTCCAAGACTTTTTAACAATTCACTAAAATGATGTCTCATGACCACGTTGTTAGAACAATTTCGAAACCATCTTCTACTACCACTACTGAATCTGCAGCGAAATGAAGTCGTGTATTTGTTGACACTTCTAATGTACAGGTCTTGTGGATTCTACCTATTAGAAGAGTTTTTTAGACTATCGTTCTGATTGCACAGTTCAAAAAGCAATTTGTTGCTGTAAAATTTAGTACTGTTTCTTCATAATTTCGATTTAATGAATCCATTTTCCACAATCAGCAACTCATTCGACGATATTGAATGTCCTAGTATTATATCCTCAAACAAGTGATTGGATCAATTTGTATTGAAGGGATGGAGAGCCGCTTTTCCAAAGCTTGCAATATGCCTGATGAGATTTTATTCTTCGTCACAATGTGATGCATATTTATCAAATCAAATGGGACTATTTTACAAAACTAAAAACATTACACGGTAGCTAAAAGAAATAAAGATATTGAAAATTAGTAGTATTTAGGCAAATTTTGCAACAAGTTTGCAACAATAGATTAACTCTGCAGAACAGGCACATATGCCAGGGTAGAAAGAATCGTTAATCATATATTTTTCTCTGAAGATTCTTCTGGTAAATGAGAATTCTTATGTTGTCGGTTATGTGTCAGAAAACTTTGGAGGGGCTGTCTTATTAAGGGCCTTTTCCTTTGTCATCTCGCCAGACCCACCGGCCGGGAGAGTTGGGAATTGGGGGGGATTGGAAATATCCTATATATTTTGACCTACATGCACACTACTGTTCTCCCTCAATATTTTTTCACTTTGCATAATTAGCTCGTACGACTCACAAAGCGGCAACCGAATATTGAATATTACCATGTAGTTCGAGGTCGTATCCAACAATATTTTTATTTTTAGAATTGGGCAACTATTCCTTGTTGATTATCTTGAGGGAATGTTATTGGGACAATTATGAGTTCGGAATAAGTTGAAATCACAAAATGTTGGCTCAATTATTTGTTCTACAAAGACAAAAATCGTTAAAATTTGAGCTTTAATTTCGTAAATCGCGTAAAAAAACGGATACCAAGACTTCACACGGGGTTTGAACTATTAAATCCCGTTATCCGAACTGGCTTAGATTTACCTATTCCTAACCTATTTATAACAGTAGGTAGTTCCATTGAAATTAATCTCAACTGGAAAAAAATTTGGGAAACCAAAAAAATGTTTCTGGAAATTTTGAAAGCGTCGAAAGTTCACCTTTGATGCCCCTATTCCTGTACCCTAGGTTTCATCACGATCAAAATAATTATGATTAGCAGAAAATTTCCTATAAAAATCGCTTGTAACATTGCCAAGTCTAGAATAAACGCGTTTCGCCCCCTGTGCGCCGTGTCTAACGAATTTGAATTTTTACTAATGGATTAACTAGTTGATGTAATGTATTTTAGGTCTACAGACCACGATCTATAGGTATGTAGTTGGTCTAAACTATTGTAAGTTTATCTAAAACCACTCTTACAGAGAGTTTCCACAGATCAGTTTTTGGCATGGATAGTGATTCCCAATGAAATACAATACAATAGTGGTGTATTGTTATTGAATAAATGACGTCAAGTAGTCAATCCTTTAGTAAAAATTTAGATTAGTGAGGCACGGTGAGCGGTCAGGGAGCCTCTAAAGTTTGTTGACACATAACTGACTAGATCGAAGAATTCTATACTTATCAGAATGGCTATACCTACTGCGGTACGTACCTTATCTACGAAACCTACTTCGAATGTTATTTATTGTTTTGGAAACCGGGAAAAGCCCAATGACACTGTAGGCCATACTGTGTGACTGGGTTGCCAATTTTACCTTCTGCCTTTTTTTGGTATTTGCTTTTAGCTTTACAGTTGAATATAAACTAATAAGGACCAATAGAGACCAGCTTCTCAATAGTTGAGAGTAACATTATGATGATTAATGTAAAACAAAACTTATGAAACTTAAAATTTAAAATGTGCTGCGTGAATAAGAACAATAATCTATGACTGTGCATCTATGACTGTGTATAATCTATGATGTATGTTATAGTGATTAGTTACAGAGAGAAATGGACAGTACCGTTTTGACAATGGTGACAGTCTCGCTTGTCGCATCCGTGAAGGCCCGCCTCAGCTTAGCTCTCCTCTGCTGAGCTAACGTGTTAGGGTTCAGGAGGATCCCCTGAATAAAGACAGGAAATGTTTTCTCATTCTCTGCGACTATCGTTCAAAATTTTATTCCAATCAAAATCCAATTCGCTAACTTCCTCATGACGGTGTTTCCAAACCTTTCCATTGTTTGTAGGTTGATAGTCTCCTACAATACCTAACCATACTTACCTATAAGTTAGTGTACAAAATAATTTATTTCTATCTAAATAAAGAATGCTGAATCGTGATGGTATCTCACTTGGCGTAAAAATTCATCATTTATATCTGCAGTAGTTTATTGAACACAGTTTATAATAGTTCACCAAACACAGAGCTGTTATTGTAGTTAAAATCTGAAGTGCAACCTGCAGAGAAAAGTATTTATACAACGATCTGATTGGAACTTTGAAGTTTTAGTTAGTACCAAATACCATACTGCTTTTAACATGTATCGTGTTTTACCTAAGGGTTTTATGCTGGAAAGTTAACCGAAATTCAGCGCGAGCCGACTTGTTTTCTATAATTGATTTCAACGTACAACCAATGCGCTACTAGGGAAGTGTTACTCCCTTAGTTCTCATAGCAGGAAAATCGTTCACCACTTTTTGGAATGCTATTATTTTATCTCAGCATCTCATGATCCCTAAGTCGCTGTAGAGTGAAGGAAAGTTGATTTATTTTGCTACGTTATAAACTAATATTTTCGAGTAACCATAATCCTTGTATTATATAAAACTCAAAGTTTGCTTCTATCTATCTGTATATGTATGCATGTATGTATGTTCCCAATAGATGGCTGAACAGCTGGACCGATTCTGATGGCAGAGGTCGTAAAATGATAAGTTCCGGCGCACAGCATAGTCTAGGTCTGAACCTCCAAAACATTCTTCTACTTCATGAACGGAGCTACCCTTCGTAACCGATTCGGAAATTCGTGACAAGTGGAGAAGCCTTAAAAGGTTACACGGGTGTTCTGAGTGGAGCATGGGTAAAATTATATCCTGTTCATTCTAGGATGATGAAATTTGATAGGGAAACTCTCTGGGTCATTCAGAGACTATTGAAATGATGGGCTCTTTCATGATCAGCTGAGTGACCTAAATTCTTTCCTCTTCATCTTTGGAAGTTGAAATTTGACAGGGAGACCGTCTGGGTCATTAGGAGACGATTGAAATTATGGTCTCTATTCTGATCTGCTGAGTGAGCAAAATTCTCTCCTGTTCGCCCTAGGAAGTTGAAATTTGGGAGGGTGACTTTTTTGGACAGTAAGAGACTATGAAAATTATTGGCTCTTTCATCAACAACTGAATAAGCTACATTCTCTCCTGTTCCCCCTAGAAAGTTGAAATAAAGATAAGGAGACTGTCTAGGTCATTAAGAAAAGATTTTAATGATGGTCTCGTTCCTGATCAGCTGAGTGTGCTAAATTCTCCCCTGTCACCGTAGGAAGTTGAAATTTGATAAGGAGAATCCCTGGGTCATTAAAAGACTATTGAAATTATGGTCTCTGTTTTGATCAGCTGAGTGAGCTAAATTCTCTACTTATTACCCTAGGAAATTGAACTTTAATAGGGTGACTCTTTGGGACAACAAGAGATTATTGAAATTATTCCGCTTACGGCTTCGTTGTTTGGATCCTACACATAAATAAATGTAAATATAACGTTTACATAATAACGTTTACATATAATAACGTTTACAATGGTTCATTATTGAAAATAATAAAGCAAAATTAACGGTAATGAATTCAACCTAAACTTTGTTATTGTTAATTATGACAATATTTTCAACTTGAAACTTGAAATTCCTATTAGTATGTAGTATAGTTACTGAACTACCACTGTGTTTGGTCAATCGGAATATTTTATACGAGTTACAATTTTGAGACCGTGCCCTCTTAAATCTATGGATTTAAATAATAAATAATATAATGGCGAGATAAATTTAATACGTAACTCATGTTTGAGAATGTATTTGCTCGAGATGATCCTAACTCAGAAAATTAGATATACGACTCAACGTTACCGAAAGCATATCGTTTATTATACCGTAACATATTTATATGTAGGTCACTAAGAAATGTCTCTGACAGTCTAGCACAATGTTCATTATCAAGTCATATTCCAAAATTATTGCATCTATCATCATTTTCAATAAAAACCATGCTGTCTTCCTTCTTGCTCTTCTTATTTTCGTTGTCACCCTTGTTTTTAACTTTCGCTTTCAAATGAAGGTGATCGTTCAGCTTTGCCTGCATATATCTACTCACTGTGCCACCTCTAGGCCAAGACGATACAAGGGTGGGCAAGAATGTCCATTTACAGTATCATGTTCACCTACACCTTAATCATGTTCACGTTAATCTTCCTTGACGGTAGAGTAAAGCCGGCTTAGTAGGCTGAGTTGGATGTTCGTTAGGAGGTGAGCAACAACTGAAACGCAAGAGTAAGCAGCCTGTATCACTAATCTCTCCATGCGATTAAGGTTCCTAGTCAGGACGCGATCTACTATGAGTCTACAGTGGGAATTACTGGCAGGTTAAGCGAGAGATGAGCTTGAGAATGATGCATCTGTGCCCAACCCACTATTCCCAATATTGTAACGAGGTAATTGTGACCAACTAGGTTACAATTGCATTATTGTAACCAACTAGGCACAAATATAGGTAAATTGGAATGTAAGATTTCAAGCTTCAACCTTTTCCTTTTCCCAAAATTTTCCTTAGACAGCACCATATTTAGGTTTCAGATCCTGATGTACTTACTGTAAGTCACTCATGTCAGCTTTCTACCCTGTATTACTCCACACAAGACATAAAATATACTGTGGCTCCAGATCTTCAAAACCACCTTGATCAGCTTTGCGTGCTCAGAAATTGATTTTATTGCATGACATCTTTTCATGACATTATATAGCAACTTTTAGCTTCACTCAAATGCGGTCTCCCATTTATTTTATTTTTTTTATTTTTTTCCGCATCTTGAAACGTGAACCAAAAAAATTTTCAGGGGGTGTTTGAAAATTGTTTTTCTTGGTCGATTACAAAGGTTCATTATTGAATATATTAAACCAAAATACTAACTTCTTTTTAATCGAAAAACGAAGAAAATGTGTCCCTGTACAACCCGTTAGGCTTCAAAAGGACGAGGCGATATCAATGCCAACGGCAGTTAATTTGTTCTCTTTCCCATCTTGCATAATTTTCAGTTTTGAGAGCATTAGTTGGCCTCCTCGTTTCCACCATAATATATAGGTGTGTGAGGTCTTTTCAAGGCGTGTACATACGGGAATAAACCTCGTCAACGGGAAGAGTTGGGGATAGCGATTTGTGATGATGTTACAGATTTCTGAAATTGACTACCGCATTGTATCGAAAATGGATGTCCCTTGTCAGGTATCGTTTTACACTGTTGATTGAATAAAGCTGGAGAAACTTGATATCCTATTCCTGTAAATGAAATCTGTTTTTACCAAAGTTGCTGCTAATCTAATATACAGTACATTATTCCTCTCTCACCTTGGTGGGATGGATTAGTTTATTATGTTACTGTTCTTGACCACCTCTAGGGTCTTGGGTTCTTGAAGGTCGGTCAAATAATAACGATTTCTGCAAGGCAGACGTTATGTTGTATTTTATAAGATATTAAAGGCTTTAGGAAGGATTAATCGAGAAAATTTCGAACCAAGAAACTGAGATACCTACTTTACCGTTGTTAGCGAAATCGCCAACTTATGATTGAGGTACATTAAACAATAAATTCACCACACTCATCCACATCTATTAATGAAAAAATGTATTAGGAGAGAATAGATCAAACGACGAGGTTAAAAATATGTGGCTGCTTGTATAATGGGGTAACGTTCGTATTGCGGAGGTTTTTAGAAAAGATTCGAATCTTTCATCAGTGGAAGTAGAATGAAGGAGTAGGGTGGGGAAAGCGTTATAAATTGTTGTCGGTTTTGGGATCACCATCACATCTATACCTAGGCAGTTTATGATTAGTTTCTCTTAGTAGGTTAGTACTGGAGAAAAAAGATTCCATTGCTCTTAAGTAGAAGTGCATTGTTCCCATGATGGACGAATGAGACGAATTTCCAGTGGAACTATGTAACTTACTCCTAAAATACAGGGAAAAAAAGATCTCATTTCAGCTGCAGAAAGTATTATCAATTTTGAAGAACCAACTGTAAGCCAATTCCAAAATGCACTGCAGCGTGAATATGTATTTCTTTTTTTCCTTCTTTCGGTCACACGACGCTCCCGTTGCCTCCGCTCTGGCATACTAGACACCACTGAAGCACGACCGATTCGTTACGACGACACATGATGTTGTTTCACGGGAAACGGTACGTACATACCCATCAATAGTTTTCAATATATCGCATCTAATATTCCCTGGTAGCATAGGTACATAGGAACCGCTATTACGGAAGGTACATGTGAAGGCTTCTGCTATCCTATAGTTTACTAAAACGGAATCCAAGTATTGAGCCTTTCAAGGTTGCCCATTTGTCATGAAACGTCTTCCGTGTCGTTAACAATTTATTTTCTTGGCCCCCAGTCATAAGACATATTCATGTCAAAACAATGTTTGGCAAAATGATTTACTGTGGTTGTTTTTTACCTTTTTAATGCTGTATTGCATTCTATGGGCTAGTAAAATTCGTTTCTGTTTTACTGAAAATGTATCAGTTTTGGAATCTTGCCCTTCTTTGCGTGTACTATCCAACTCATGGTATTTCCAAAAATCCAATACCTTGATAAGAGTCATGAACGCATCTCTACAATCGTTAGTTATAACGCAAAAAACATCGAATTGTCGATATCTTGATTAGCTAGGATGACAGACTGTCTAGTACATAAGTAGGTGTAACACGCCTGAAAATTAAGAATCGTTAGAGGGATCGTAATATTGGGGTTGTTGCGTGATTGCACAACAGGCTAAATCAATGATTTATGATGAAGATCATGGATTACTTATACTCAAACTATGGTCACATATGGTCGTGATAAGATAGAGCTGAAGCCTAGATGGTGAGTTGATGATCAGAACTCGGAAGATGAAGAAGCGGTAGATAAGACGGGCTCGGGGGCCTGATGCCGACAGGAGGCCTGTGCGGCAGATATGCCTGGGGAGATATGACGATCCCGCTATCTAAGCCGCCCGCTGATTGAGTTGCGAGCTCATTTCCTCTCAAACTCACTTTGTTTGGCTTATCATGTGAGATAGCTAGGAGGGGAGTCACCTTGTCGAAATCCGAAGGCGGAGGGAGGAGGTCTCACGGGATGCGGGAGATCGATCGTCAAAATACTGTTATTCTGAAAATAACTCGCCTCTTCAAACAATGCCATTATATTTCGCTGTTGCGAGTATACTCAACTTGGGTCTCATAATGTGATTCTTTACAAGATGTAAAAGAAGGGCCTATACATTACATTGCTACAACTTCATCAAAACTATTACAATGCCGTCAAAAATCAGGATAGGGGAGCGATTGGAAACTATTACCTATAAACAATAAATGTAACCTGTGACTTTTTTTGAATAATTTAAATTGTGGCGATTAATTATGTTTCAGACATGGAATGAATTCTTGTCTGTGAAATAGATCAAGAAATTCTTAATGCCGACTTGGCCAATCAGGATAGAAAAATACCACCTCAATGTGTCCATAATCTGTTGATTACAAGGCGTGCTTGCGCCCCTTACGGATGACACGAGCCCTTTCATACACCCTCCTCTTCAACCAACCGTCGGAAGGACTGGAAGTCGAAAGGTCTCCGTGAGGGGTTCATAGCTTCAGTACGAGTCTACCGTACGGTTACAGTGTCATTCGTTTTCACACAGGAATCTCTTGAGACCCTGTGGGCGTCTTAAGTAATCAATGTTTAATTTCGGCGGAAATGTCGATGTCGTGAGGAGATCGGATCAATTTGTTTGTGACGCGTTAAAGTTTGTAAGATAGAAAGGGATTAAGGGAATAGAGGCCCGATTTTTATTAACTTCTGGTTTCTTTCAAATAAACATACGAGCCCAACCGGACCGTACTTAGAAGACCGGGGAAAATATCCAACCTGGAAACGCAGGCCCCCAGTAGGGGATACCATACAAATAAGGCAGCTGCTACGTTATTAGGTTTTATCACTCTAGCTCTCAAAGATACTAGTTCTTTCACTACAAACCTCATCAGTTTCTTTTACAAAACCTCATAATTTTTTCTTAAGAGAGTTCTTTTTATTAACGTATCAATTTCATATTAAAACAAGTACACGAATACAGCTCCAGCAGGTAGGTTATTAGAGCTACGGTTAATTTGCACTGACGTTTAGAGATACGGCCATTAGATGGCCCGGCTTTTTGATTAGGCAGGCTATTTTACATCAGATTCGGTCGTGACAGGAGTCATTTGTAGGGCTTAATTGGTACAACAATTCCGCACATTCAATCGTCCTAATTTCATTTTCCCCATGCAACCGCAAGATGAATGGCCCATGGTTTGTTTTTGTTTCACAAGCATAACTCTTCAGGAGTTGTCGTACTGACGTGGTGGTTCCATCAATCACATCAAACCTAAGAAGGAAGATAAAGGAACTAGTCCTACCAAAGAAGCTAATATGATGTACCACTGCCCCTCAAACCTGCTAAAGTGAAGAGTTAGCAGTAACTGGCTTATTTCCAGGTCGATTCAGGATCATTGCCTTCTATAAACAACTTTCTTTACGAAAACGATACCTACCAATAATGAACACAGTGACACGAAATTTATAGATGCAACTAACATGGAAGAACAGACAATGTTAAGTCCCACTTTGATAATTAAGAAAATATCAACTGATTTTTCAACTTGGATTATTACTTGAACTGAATTTATATTACATAAGATGGTTTTATGATTTATTTATGGTTTGAAATGTTATCTATATATTTTTTAGGTGCGGGCTTGTCAGCATCCAGACCACCAAAAAAATGTATTGACGCATAGCTTATTACCCTCACCATCTGTCAAAATTTGATCCCGTACGCATCTTTTGCAAGATTCCTGGTTTACATTTATTTCGCTGCACGCATCTTTCGTGGATTCTTCAGAGCAGAGTGTGGAGTGGTCTTGAGTTGTTGACTGTTTAGAGAAGAAAAAATAAAACTAGATTCCGAGTCGGAGGAAAATGTTGGGAGGTTTTGAGCTTTCAAATGGTTCTGACAAAAACCCAAGCTTTTACAGCTCCATTTATTGTTTCATTAATTTGAATATTAGACCTCCTAAATCAGTTAAGAAAAAATTTGATTCCCTCAAAATTAGTTGGTTTAGGCAAGTATACTTCTCATGATAAGGAAAACTACTCATAATAAAGCCACTGAGTTCACTTAGTAATTATAGGCTTCTGATGAATCAGCCCAATTAAAAAACCTAACTTTTGAGAAATAAATTTTCTCAGTTATTATAAAAATACTTGCTTACAAGCCCCCAACATAGTGTGACATTATCTTGTCGCTCCGTGGTTCTACGTTTCCATGGAAATATCGTTCAGGAATGATAATTGTCGAATGACAGGAATGATAATTGCCGCTATCACTGCAAAACATTGAAACATAGATATGTTTTCCAATCAATCAATTGAAATACGGATGGTCACTTTTAGCGTTATCCGCATACAAATAGATAGACAGGCAGAAAACGAAGAAAAACGTATAGTTTCACGAGTCTGATCCATGTGCGAACGATCTGTCTTAGATTTCATTACTGTAGGTAACTACCTTACTATTTCAGGCACAGCTACTGTTCGAGATAGTACCTTATAGATAGATTCTGTGTGATAATTAGAGACGAGATCGATATGCTATAATTCGAGCCCGTTTATGCATTCATTTATGCGTTTTCTAAGGCCAATATATTCTTCAATATATTCTTTCCATGCGAATATATTCTTTTTCAAGGGTGAAAATATTCTCTTTTTTTACCATAATGACAATAAAAGTTTACGATTTTATTGTCTCGGCGCCGGAAATTCAACATTTAAACACATTTACCCTTTATAATGTGTTTCTATGGATAAATAATTCAAGGCAAGACACTGTTTCATTTCTTATTTGAGTTTCAATATACAATGAAAATAATACATGGCATGAAATACGGCATGAAATATGTAATTCGTTTTAATAAATACATGAAAAAAGACAATCGACTTCGTGAGAATAATACATTTTTACGTCCCACTGCATACAATTACCAACATTTCTTCCAGGTTTTCCAATGTTAAGTTCCGTCTTTTGTCAGTTAAAACGTTCGTCAGCATGGAGAAAGATCTTTCCACTTCACATGATACAATAGGCAGGAATTTGAGGGCAGGTTTTTCCCAGGTCAGTGTCCCTAATTAATTTTTGGCCTTGGCCCAGGCATTGTTAGGGGATTTACAGGACATTCCTACTTGCCACCTTTCACATAATGGTTGAGGCAGGCGAGATTTAGATGGTACGAGGGGTCTGATAGATATTCATGTAAATTAGGGAGGTACCTATGCAATGAAGCTATTCTTAGTTCACGGGAAGCATCCAGCAGTTTCACAAAAATAATTTCCCGGCGATTTTTTTCCCTTGACTATCCAAATATTCGAAAAATATTCGAAAAATATTCGAAAACCTAAAAATATGCTTTTTGGTACCAAATATGCAAAAATATGTCAAATTTAATTGCGTTTAAATGGTTGCAAACCACTTAAAACTCCCCAAAAGGGATTTCTATGAACATTCAGAGCCTAAAAACTGAATATGCAAAATATGTAAAATCTCGTCTCTAGTGATAATAATGGCAGCTTTCTTAATTGCGCTAAAATTGACGGACGCACATCATAAAGTTGACCATAAAAAATAACAGTGAAACATTTCTATTACCAAACAGATCAATACAGGTCGGGCCAATCCTTGAAGAACTTAATCCGTTTTATAATCAAGTGATCGTTATCACTTAAATGAATACACTTCATTAAAAGTCATATTTTCGCTCTCACCACTCGCAAACTTTTCTCCAACTAGATCTTTTCTCAGAAGTTCAGAACTTTGGTTTTTTTACCCTCAACGTCGAAATACAACACTCAAAGTAGTATCCTCATTTTGAAATGAAAAAACTTCCTCGACCTCTTTCAAAGAAACCTCGTAATAAAAACACCCGATGTACGTTTGGTCGGATTCTCCTCCCTTTCTAGGATATTATTTCCGACTGATTTGAAGTCATTCCAAAAAATTTTGGTGCAATTTCGAGAATGATCGTATCCAGTTCACTCTCACAGCTGCCGTAGAAGGGAACCCCAACATCTAATAAAAGACGTCTTGCGGTATTGATTGAGTTGAAAATTGAAAGGTCGATGTTCAACTTTATGAACAGCGTGGACTTGGTATTAAGTGGGCGACCTCTTTCGGTTGGAGAGAAGCCAAACTTGAAGCCCCTCCGAATAGACAACCCACTCCACTTTTTTTTTTTTTTTTTTTTTTTGTTCTACCGTTATAATAGTTTAAGAGGAAAAATTTTGAAAATTACTAGTGAAAATAAGCACGCGAAAAGACTTTTGCTTCAAAACTTTTACTGTCGATAAATTAAAAGACCGAAGTACTTAACTGGCAAAGACAACACGCCTTTTTCCTCACTTATTTATTTCTAACACGTTTTATAAGACTCGATGAACAATGATGGGAGTCAAGATAGCAAGTTCTTACCCACAGCCTTATAATAATAATTTTAAAGTCCAGTCCTATCACGATCAGGCGCAATTCATCTGACAGTTTAATATTGTAATATTCTTGTTTGAGCGTATTGAAAAATGCATTAAATCCAATTTTTTACACGAGTGTGTTTGTATTTGTGGGTTTAGATTAAAGAATGCAATTCTGGCAGGTTATTCGCTCAGGTACACGATCAGATGCAATTCATCTCACAGATTATTTACTGCGATAAGGGTCAATATCTTTGAAATAGGGCTGTAATTTGGGTATTTTAATATCGTATGAGAGATAAAGAGAGTTATATTAGTATTGTATTACAGATTAAGAAAAATACCTAGGTATCGAAAAACATTTTGAACTTATTAAAAAGATACATATAACTAGCGAAATGAAAGAAAGAAACGGTTAAAATAATGAAGGAAGAATGAATCACGGGAAGTAGAAAACAGTTGTCACGAAATAATACGAAAACTCGAAATAGCTGTCGCTTATTCACCGAAATCAGTGCAGTCAATCCTCAAATGCGAAATTTCTCTTTGCTTTAATTTGACCTAACAGGGTTGTCTTCCATAAGTTGCTTCAACAATTAGTTCACTTTTCTGCCACATAGGACGCGCCCTCGGAACCCAAAACATCTCTGGTGGACCTATAGTCGATCCTCGTAGTTTATTGTGGGATTCAAATGTGCAAGTTGTTCATACGTGCTCTCATTCACACTCATACTAACGTTCCTTTTTTAGCCCAGTCAAATTAGACCAAAAAGAGGCAAATAGGGGAAATAATTCATAGTAAAGAAATTTCTTCACCAGGCTCTTCCTTCACACGTCGTAAATCTTATCTCAAAAGTCCCCTAGTATGGGGGGTGAGCTCGACGAGGGGGGGAGGGGGTGTTTTTCTCCTTTTTTTCGACTTTTTTTCGGTTTTTTGCCTATAATTCGAAAAGTAAGCGTTCTAGCGACTTGTTTACCATTACCAGAATTAAAGTGCATACAATTTGCATTCCTGACTTCATTTCTATGATTAGGCGTTCCGCCGCTAGAGCGCGTTGAAAAGTAGGTATAATTTCAAAAAATCATCAAAAAGGCCTTTATGCTCTTTTTACGCAGAAATCATTCGTATGAAGCTTTTGGGTGACTTAGAATACATCATGACTTGTTTTCCGAACGTCAGTGATGCTCGGACAGTGGGTTGAGCAGGTTTCATGTACTCGTATGTCTTTTTTTCTGTTCTTCGCTTACATCCTGGAAACTGTGATAACCATAACATATTTTCAGCACCCTTCCCAACTCACTGTGAATTATCGGTGAATATATATGTATATAAAACACAGTGGCTCTAAAAAAGAAAAGAAAAAAAGGAACTAAAGAAAATGAGCTGTGTTTCACAAAAAAATGTTTAATTTGCAGGTACAGTACCACGTTAAAGTAATATTCACAAAAGGAGTGGAAGTGGGAAGGGGTCACCAATCTTCACAGGTGTCTGCTCTTCATCCATTGAGAATAACCATCCACAGTCAAACAGAAAATTCAAAATCGGATTACAGTGAGGTGCATATAATCTTATGTTGATAGTAGTACTAAAGTAGAGAACCATTCCAGGTTGGGGCTTTTCTTCCGACTGCCTCGGGCGTCGCGGACGTCATCAGCTGTCCTCCAAATGGAGGATCAGATTCGTTCTGATGTTTTCGCTTAAAGCTACTCATTGCCTCGCCCCCTTGAGTGGAGAGGGGTTCGCCGTATAGAACGCTTACTTTTCGAGTTATAGGCAAAAAACAAAAAAACAAAAAAAAAAGTCGAAAAAAAGGAGAAAAACACCCCCCTCCCCCTCGTCGAGCTCACCCCCCATACTAGGGGACTTTTGAAATAAGATTTACGACGTGTGAAGGAAGAGCCTAGTCAAGAAATTTCTTTACTATGAATTTTTTCTCCTGTTTTCTCTAATTTGACTGGGCTATTTTGTCAAAAAGAAAGTGAGCCTTTAGATTCAAGTACAGCAATCTGGGTGACGTTATGTAATTTTGTTCGAAATTAAAATTATGAATAGAAAATAGACAGTTATTTAAAAAATTTTAAAACAGTTATTTAAAACATTCTAATTTAACGTATTATTGCATCCCTTTAATGTCTACGCATCATCAGAGAATTTGTCTAAAGTGATGCTGGTATTACCAGATTTAATCAGTAGTTGGGGAGGGACTCTCCAAATGGCGTAGAAAGAAGAAACAGTTTTTGAAAATCTTTCGAATTGATTAACTAACCAATCTTGAGGAAGGAGGAAGATTTTAAACTGGAAAAGAAAAAATCAATTTCTATGAACACTCCTAACTAAGAAGCCAACTAGTTGAAGGTTTCAGCAATTCTGATGTGGAAAATGTCCTTCCGGAAAAAAAATTTTTCCTTTCCGTATTGATTATTTATTCAATGCTGTTCAGGCTTCCTGTTCTGGAGAAATAATCAACCTCCTCCTTTCCGAGTTCAGATTGTATTACAGGTTGCTTAAAAGGTTTTATCAGTTCAGGTTTTACAGCGAGTAATTTCCCAATTCTATAATCAATTTTTACTCTCCAGATCCACTTGCCTCGAGTTTTGTTTTGCCCGGGCTCACTTGGCTCAGTTTCTTCAACTTTTCTCGTACGAAAAACAACGAATGGCGTACGGAGAAAGAACAAGTTCACAATTTTTTTCAAATTTAATAACCGGTTAAGAGAAAGAAGGAATTCAACCCGGGCAGATATGTATTTTTCTAAACAATCTAAAATTAGTAGCAAACTAGTTGAAGAATTCAGCTATTCAGTTCTGGATGTCGTGCATAAAGAAAACTTCTGCTGCTTCTGGAAAAACTAAAGCTGTACTAGAAGAAAGTAACATTTTCTTGAAGTTGTTAAATTCTAACACCAAAATCTTTAGAATCTGAAATGTAGGTATGTTGTCAACAAGTCCCAGCACCGCTATAAACTATAATATTTTTATGTGTACCATAAACTGTATATTTGTGTAGTGAAATGATACATTATGAATTGTTCAAGTAGGTGTGCAACCAGTGGTTTGGAATATATTCATTTCCATTATACTAATAACACTGATTATCGCAATATCACTGTATAAGTGTATAATGCTCTTGGAGATGCGAAACACATTCTACAGATGAGATAATCATAAACAACCATTCGTTATTTACTACTAAACCATTATTTGACAATAAAGAACGCACCAAATCCAACATTTACAGGCCCAGTGATCTTGTAATAACAACATCTCATGCATACAGGAAAAACACGATTGAGAAAACATGAAGTAAAATATATGCCATAACGTAAAATGCACAATTATCATTTCCGTGAACAATAAGTTTTAATAAACTGTTATCAATATGACAATAGATCTGTTATACATTATGTACATTAATAAACCTTACTGATATGAGTAGAGGTCAACTCATTATTTGTTTCAGTTTTTCAATTTTCATACCGTTTCTTCAGTTTAGAGATTGCGTCTTATTATTATCACATGGATATAGGTGGTTATAAAAATTACCACAATGTAGAGAGTCGTTAAAATGTACCGTCTTTACTTTGGCTCATAGAATCGAAAAGTGTTTCGTTAAGTAACCGAAAAGTGTTACTTCTGATTTTCTGATGATTATCGCTCACAACCAAATCGTTGCTACGTAACAGTATCTTAGGCATTTATCATCGTACAGAAATCGCCGGTCGTTTGAAAGCTCTCTATTTACCCAACCGTATTATGTTAACCACCGCGCAGTGCGTGGCCAACAATCTGAGGTATGAGCGTGGTTGTCAGAATAATTGCTTGCATACAGGTGATCCTTCTCAGTTAATTTTGTAAACATGATTGCAACCACTATTAGACTAGGATGTGAATACATAAAATAATGTCTCAATGCTTTGCGAACTTGTGTGCAAGATTTTCAGCATTTATCATCGTTTCTGATTTCATCAGGCACCCCACGCACTATGTTCTATGACGCAAATGTTTGCAACTCTTGAACCTACTCTATGTAGCTGTAGGCTCGTACCGGCCACACCCATCACCCCATTCTCCCTAATAGCAATTGTGTTTGATCCAGTCGGGTTACCTTTTTTTTTTTTACTTTCTTGTGTTTTAATTACACATATTCAACGAAGATAACGGAATCGAAAGAAGAGTGTTGTCTTTCCGGTTGCTTATTTGCCAAAGGAAAAAACATATTGGTAAGTAATGCACGCATTACAGGGCCGTCCTTATGAATGGATTTTATATAATTTTGGTGAGAGTTTAAAAAAAAAAAATATATATATATATATATAGTAGTAAGTGGGCACGTTTGGAACAAATGAGAGAAAACTAACAGTAAAATATTTAAAGTGAAAACTAACAGTAAAATATTTAAAGTGACACCAAACAGTAAAATATTTAAAGTGAAAACTAACAGTAAAAACTTTTCAACACAAAACATCAGAACACATTTTTTTAACACAAAACATCAGAACCAGTGACTTTTTCGGTTTAGCGACTTGAATTTCTGTTAAAACTTTTTTTAACACAAAACATCAGAACCAGTGACTTTTAGGGGGGTATGTTAAAAGAATATTTTTCCTATTAGAAACATTTAGTAAAACTCTAAAAAATTACAGTAGGTTTTAATTTTTAATGACATGTATCACTAAAAATTGTATATATTAATTATACCATCAGCTCATTCTGTAAACTCTATACTATGCATTTTATTACCATTTTTAAGTGTCACTTTACCTTTATAGATCAATTTATATTTGTTTTTCACGAGTGTTTCTAAATCCCCCTCTTGGTTAAACCTATTTTTTAAAAAATGAATTGGTAGTAATATGTTGGTAAAGCCACCCTCCAAGTCTACCGCTATAGTTTCGCCAAATTTAGCTTTCACCTTTTCCGCTTTAAGGATCACATAAGGCTTGTTACGTTTTAAATCATTAAACGTACTAAATTCGCTCCTACCATTGATTCTTTCCAAAAATTTATCGGCCATCTTTTATTATAAAACCCCATTCCTTTAACTCATCGTTTCAATTTTAAAAGTTGCCACAAAAACATCAGACCAAGTGACTTTTTCATTTAGCGACTTGAATCCCTGTTAATGTTCCAAACGTGCCCACTTACTACTTTTTACGTTTAATATCCCCAAGGTAAAGTATCGATAATATCGGTTTCTTTGTTTTTAATTATATTTCGTTTATCATACAGAAATTTAAACTCTTTTTCCACTTCTTTGTTTACTAATGTTTTATCTTTTACATTTCGCGTAATCATGTTATATTTAAGCTTAACGTTGTTTATTTCTTTCGTTAAAACTTTATTCATAGTTTCTCTATTTAATGATTTACCGTTTTGATAATTCAAAGTAAATCCTTTAACTTTCATAGTTTCTTTTCCTTGATTGGTTATATAAGCGTAACTCTTGGGGCCCGTACTAATCCATTCTACAATGTGATTATTTTTTCCCAATTCATCAGTCCACTCACCCAACATACAGCCAGTTTTTACAGATTTTTTCCCATCATCAATATAAACAATACTATCTGTATCATAATAAACAACATTCTTTCCTATTTTATCAAGCATATCATATAATCTTAATCTTGCATTGGAAGTGGTAAAAGCAGCTACAAAAACGTTAGTTGAAAAACTATCTTCGATGTATTGATTCAAAAATTTATAAGATATTTGCACGATATTGTCATTCAGAAATTGGCATGAACCAATTTCTAGTCTGTCATCTAAAAGTATATCGTACCATCTTGTTATATCAACAACATATTCAGATTGTGACATGTTCAATCTTTGCCCAAACTTTCCCCACAAAGAATTCAAACAAATCTTTGCTACTGCTCTTCGTCCAGGATTTGGTTTAATACTTTCTTTTTCTAAATCTATATCGAGACTTCCTTTAACGCTTTTTATATATTCTTCAATAGTTTCAAAGTCGCTTTCCCACGGGCTAGTCTCTAGTTTTATTTTCATAAATGTTTTTACATATTCTTTGAACAATTCATTACTTTTTTCTTTGAAATGCCATACTTCGTAAATTTCTTGAATCTTATAACCTTTTTCAATAGCTTTATTTACTTCATCTGTAGTCCAAGTATCAACCAGAGCTCTTTCATTTTCATCGTGTGAACAAGTATTACATTTATCTACAAAACATTTTTCGCATAAAATAAATAGAAGTTTATCTCTTTTGATCGGTAGAACTGGGTGATATAATTTTTTAGGAGGTAATATTTTACATTTGATTAATCCGTACCAATTTTCATCATATTTCTCAGGTTTATAAATTTTTGTTGGATGACCTAAGGGATAATAATCGAAATATTGAACTGTTGGATACAAACTACAAACATCGATATATCTTAATTTTTTATTTACGACTTTCAATTTACTAGCATTGGTTCTGCCACCAAAAAATGCGTCTCTAGGATTTAATGGTTCAATAACGCTTATATTTTTATTTAATGCTGATTTATAAGCTTTCGATTTTAACCAAATACATTCCCACATTTCCACTAATTGGTATCCAGCGTCAATGATTTGTTTACTCCTTTCCTTCGTTTTTTCTAACAAATCGCCCATAGTTTCGTTGTTTACATTATTGGGGGTATCTTCGTGGAAACATTTTTGACATCCATGCCAAAAACAACCATGATACTGGTACACGGTATTTGTTATTTTATTGTAACCATCAACCTTTGCTCCACAAATTGTAACTTCTCCTCCGTTTAAAGCATGTTGTACATTTTTAAAAGTACTAAGCCAAGATATTGAACCTTTACTAAATGTTTCTTTTCTAATTTCTTTATTCACAGCGATAGTATTTTCTTTGAGATGCATTGACCGAAAAATGGCCATGCAAACACTCGCTATAGTTAAATATTGGAAAGGATCGATATTAGCTATGTCTAAAAATTGCTTCCTAAATTCAATACAACCCCTTCGCAAAATATCGACATCTGATTCACAATATTCTAATATTTCTTTCTGAAAGTCGAATATATAATTTTCCTTTACTTTTTCAGCGTGCCATTTCAAAAATGCTTTTCTTACTTCGGGTTTCATTGAATCAGTCCCATAAAATTTAGTATCAGGAATTGGCCCAACGTAATTTTGATTATCTCGAGTATTGAAATAATGGGGGAAATATCCTTTTTTTAGTTCTGTTAATCCGAACGTTTTGGAAAAGCAGATAACGGAGATGCAACGAAGTTAGAACTATCGATTATTCTTATTATTCCTTTAATTTCTAATAACATTAGTTTAGTTCCATTATAAATAGTGTAAGGTTTCAGAGTATTTTCGACGCAGTATTTCAGAATGAATTGAGAATCATATCCTTTTGCATAATGTGCTATGGCAGTGTACCCTTTGTGTTTACTTGAAATCAACCACTCGCAAAATTCCTCATTAGTTTTGAATACGAATTAAGTACCATCGTGGTAGTGAGCTATAACAAGATTTGCTTCATGGGTTCCTGTTTCCTGCATTGCTTCATAATCAAATGTTATGTATTTTTTGGTGTAAGTACATTTTTCTGCTGTGATATCAGAACGATTATTACAAGTACAAGGTACTGTACAATACCCACCGTTTGATCGTCTTGCTAACATAAAACATTCATGACCACCTATATCGTCGAATATTTCTTGACAGTTTCGACATTTTCCAGAACCACATCTATGTTCGTCGGTTCTTTTGCAAATTTTCCCGCAGTTTAAACATTTATAGATTATTTTACAAACTTCTTTATGATTTTTAAAGCAATTATCATTATAACAATAACGGTTACAATCGTTACAGAATATTTTATTTTTATCTTTTTCATCGTGTTGTATTTGTTTACAGAGTGTACAGACATCTTTATTTCTAGTCTTTTTGCATTCATGTTTCTCTTTATTATTATAGGGAGTATCACAATTTTTACAGTAATATGAGGAGGCGTAAAAGGCTGCTACACTATTAATAACATCAAAATGATTCCCGTCTTTATAAAGATAAATTATAGTATCTTTCTTTTCTCCTTCGTAAATAACGGTATTGAAATTTTCGGCGCAGATAACTTTAACTTGAATGTCTAATAATTCTTCAACAACTTTGATATCTTGCAATGTGAAACCTTCCTCGGTGTATGAACCCATTTTTTCGCAAAGTTCTTTAGCTAAATCTAGTTGAATTGGGCGGCCCATTCTGATTTGTTTTACATCAATTTCTGAGAGTTTCCGATTGAAAATATCCTTAGTATGATAAGTTAACGCGGTAATTATGGCTCTTGGACAGCATAAGTTATCGACATTTTTAATTTGAGTGATACATTTTTTTGTGTGTTTACTCTCAGCCAAATTTAATATTTTGACACCTCTTGCTCCTCTCGGTAAATTGATGATTTTAATGTGGAACGTGGTATTGGTAATTTCAACGTTTTCGTTGGAGCTAATAATGTTGCTTACGTGTTGGATAAATTCTTTAGCTTGTATACGCGAAAAAACATTTGATTTACTACTTAAATCTTTCGATATATCATGGTGAAAATTAGGGTTTTGGGCAACGATCATAATTTTATCCCCGGTTTGGAAATTAGATTTTTCTTTAGCCAAATTTAACATAGCAAATACAGCTTTTTCGACTTGTATGATATTAGATAATTTTATACAATAATCGATTTCTGTAGTTTTAAATTTTTTAATGTATCGAGATTTAGTTTCTATAATAGTAAAAGGAGATTTTCGTTTTTCTTTGTTTTCATTAACCAAGTCATCGTCGAAATTGAACATTTTTCCTGTTTTTACTTTAAATGCATGCCCTTGCGGGTGCATTAGATGTTCGATGATATTGATTTTTTTATTCGGTTTTTTAATTTTAATATGTTTTTCTTTAGCTATTTCGCGTAGTTTTTTAACAGTTAGCTTTTCTAGATCACTTTTCTTAAAGTATACATTTTTAATATCATTTAAAGCTGTAATACGATTACTTTTCTTCATTTTATAACCACCTTTTAAATTGTAATCTTTCGCTTCATTTCTCAAATCTTTAACTCTGAATCCTTTCTCAACGGCTCTTTGTTGAGGTTTAAGAGTTTGGTTAGGGTCGTTTTTTAGATGGAATGGTGTTTTTAAATGACGAGCCCAGTTTTTATATGTGATTTTTCGATCACATTTTTCACAGATTTTATCTGCATATCGTTTTTTAATAGTATCTTGCATTTTTATTATAGTAGGGGTTCTTTTAACTAACCCTTCATTTTTTTTCGTATCGTTCATTTTTATTAGAAAAGAGATTCTTTTAACTAATCCCTCAATTTTATATTATCCACCCGCTTTTTCTTGTATGGATACTATACATTGTATGAGTTTTATTAGATGAGGAGTTTCTTTTAAAACACAATTCCTTAAAGAGGGGAGGCGATTCGCCCACCCTCTTTAACGTTAAAGTAGAATACAAGTCGAGAACATTTAAAAAAGATTTTCAAAACTCTTAAAGGTGGCGTCGAATCGACGCCACCTTTAACGTTAAAGTTGAATACGAGTCAATTTGATTTTTAACAGTAAATACCTCGTACCCGTCGATTCGACGGGGGGTCCTATGTAAAGTCGAATACAAGTCGAGAACATTTAAAAAAGATTTTAAAAATTCTTAAAGAGGGGGAGCAAATCGCTCCCCCTCTTTAACGTTAAAGTCGAATACAAGTCAATTGACTAAAAAAGCCGCCGCTCACATGTGAGCCGCGGCTTTTTCATTTCATACGAAATTTTATGGCCGGAAACCCGACCGCAAATTTTGATCTCGGTTAACAATTGTTTGGTTCTTTCTAGCCTGAACCAATAAGTTTTTTCTAGAATTCTGTTTTTTGTAGTTCTTGAGCATAGAAAGATCCTTCAATCTCTTCGTCGCTTAAATCTTTTATTTTGTAAGTAATTGGATTTGTTGGTAGAATTCCAGAAACCACAAAAATTTCTCTAGACCATTTAGCATCATATTTATTCCCAAATGTTTTCTTAAATCTTGTTATTCGAACTCGATCTCCAAGAGAAAACTTTACTTTTTGTGAGGCTTTTTGGTTCCTAAACAATCTAACTAACACTTCATCTTCGTTATTTTTATTAACTTGTACAGGTATCATACCAATCGATCTATGGAAATCTTTAAAATTGTATTCATGAATCAAACCCTGTAGAATATCGATCCATTTTTTATTATTCTCAACTTCGAAAAGAATTTTCATTTTTCCATTCAATGTACGATTAAATCTTTCTATGATTGCCGATTTTTCTTCATTCTGTGTATGATACATTTTTATTTGGTGACTTTTCAGAAATTCTTTAAACATTTTATTTTCGAATTCCAATCCTTTATCGGTATGTAGTAAATTCGGAGCATTATGATTTTGTGATTTGGCCTTTTCTATGATTTTCTCAAAAGCTTTTGTTACGCTTTTTCCATCCTTTTTCTTCAAGGGTAAGGCCCATGCAAATTTTGAAAATGTATCGATAACATTAAGCATATAACCGTATCCATCATTCTCTTTTTCATAATTTTTCATGATTATCAAATCAGCAGCCCACAAATCATCAATACCTTTAGTAAATATTGTCCTTTTTTGAAATTTATTTCTTATCGGTTTGTGTAATTCTTTAGCGAGAGATAATTTTTCATCAACATTCAGATCTTCTACTACAGTTGGTTCTTCAGAATTTTCTCTCTCGGGGGAAGTGATAAACTTACTCTTATTAGTTTTACATTTTGTACATTTTGCAGCCACTCTCCATCTCCCGTTTACCGTTTGTATTTTTTCTGCATCAATATTATTGGTTCTCTTCTTACACTTGTGACAGTAAATAGGATCAGTTAAATCATTATCCATTTTTATTATAGGAAAAAAGGTTTTTTTAATGTGTCCGGTACCTTGCCTTCTATAGCCCAATCAAAAATGGCACGAATTGGTGCTTTTTCTCCGTTAGGATCTTGAATGAATTTGCTCTTACGAGTTCTGCATTTAACACATTTAGCTGAAATTCTCCACCTTCCGTTCACAGTTTGTACAATTTTCACGTTTATATTTTTCGTTTTTTTCTTACACTTACAGCAATAAATTTCGTTGTACATTATTTATTTTATTATAGGAAAAAAGGTTTTTTATGAGATATTTCTCATAAAAAAGAAACTCCTCACTCACTCTTCAATCAAATGCAAATAAACTGTAACATTTTTAAATTGCAGCTCATCTCCATTTTCATTTCTACATGATAGTTTAATTTCTTCAATTTCTCTAATTCCTTTTCGTAGAGAACTGTAGAGAATTTTCTTATTCGTTTCCATATAAGTAGTATTTGGGAGAATCGCTTTCTCTATCAAAGATACATGGAGTAATTCATGTGCACTATGGAGATGTGAATGTTCATTATGATTAGCGAAGCTATAATCGGTAATATTGCAATGCCATTCAATTAATGAAATAGGTTTGATTAATTTTGGATTGTCTTCTGAATAATATTCCTTATTAGCATCAAAATAATCCCCAGGTGTTTTACACTGTTTAAAATCGAACAGTTCGCAGAAATTTCCATACCTTATAAACCCGAGAACAACAGGAGATTTAAGATAAAATCTATTACAATTTGGATCGTAGTCTACTTTAAAATCCAAACTTTCAGGTTTTGTTTTTTTTAATGTGTCAATTTGTGATTTATAAAGTGTTTTATTCTCCTCAAATTTCTTCATGAGTTCAGTTATATAATTTTTTATTTTTAAATATAATTCTCTTTTAAACGTATCAACAGTAAATGTGCCATCTAACACATACTCGTTATGATACCATCCATCTATAATAAACATTTTTAATGATATCAATACATTTTTTACTTGAAATGAAAGAGAAGGTGAAGTAAATAATAACTTTACTATTCCGAGTTTATAATTTTTATTGGGATTTAGAACAATTTGTGGATCAAAAGTTATTTTTAGATCTTTGTGTTTATCAGAAATCTTTATTAGAGTCATGCTTTTATTATAGGTAAAAAGTTTTTCGTATAATAAATATGAGTAAATACGAGATTGATCCAATTTCGCATGATAAAAAAGAGGCTAGAAAAGGAATTTTACCATTACCTTTAAGATCATTAATAGTAGGAACTTCTGGTTGTGGGAAAACAACACTTCTCTATAATCTCATCACAAAGCCATGGGGAATCCCCTTTAATCATCTATATATTTTTTCAAAATCTCTGGATCAGAATGCATATGAGATTTTGAGAAGCAATTATGAAAAAATTTCTACAAAAGATGGTGTGGAAATAACGCAGTTTTTCAGTAATTGTGACGAACTTATAACCCTGGACGCATGTGAAGAAAAAAGTCTTATTATTTTTGATGATTGTGTAAACATTCAACATCAGAGAGAAATCAAAGATTATTTTGTGAGAGGACGTCATAAGAAAATTTCGTGCGTTTACTTGACACAATCATGGTCAAAAGTTGATAAACAACTCATTAGAAACAATATTAATTTTTTATGTGTATTTAGACAAGGACCAAGATACATGCGAGATATTTATGATGAATATGTGGGAACTCATTTCACTTATGAACGATTCAAAGAATTATGCTATTCTTGTTGGGATGAGGACTTTGGTTTTCTAACGATTGATCTAACAAAGAAACGCAGTGACGGACGTTACCGAAAGAAATTTGGTGAAATATTTTAGATTTTAAGTTTTGATTTTATAGAGAATCCCTATAAAAACGCATTGGGAAACGCTTCAAAAAACGCATTGGGAAACGCTTAAAAACGCAAAAATAGCGTTCCTAAAGCGTTTAAGCGTTTAAGCGTTTAAGCGTTTGAGCGTTTAAGCGTTTAAGCGTTTGAGCGTTTAAGCGTTTTAACGTTTGACCGATTTTTAAAAAAAATTTTTTCCTATAATAAAAACATGACAAAAATTACTTTAGAACAAGCGCTTAGACAGAAATACAAAGAAGCGCAACTTGAAATTATGAAGGAAAGAGAAGCCAAATTTAGAGAAATCAAAAAGATTGATAAACCTCCTGAAAAAGATGAACAAATATTTTTCACAAAACCAAAACGAAAACCCATGAGCGTAGCTGAAGCTGATAAATCGATTAAACTTAGAAAATATTTACAAAATTTAGCAAAACAAGAAAGGATTAACCAAGCATCTGATAAGGAGACAAAAGAAAAGGCTTATGAACCTATAACTTCACGATTAGATAAGGTAGAAAAAGCAGTGAAACAAACTGATGAAGATCTTGGTAAAAAATTAGAACTCATTCCTGCAATAAAAACATTAAACCCTTGGCTATCAGTTCACCTAAAAAAGTTTCTTTTCAAGATGTTGATGGCAAGGCTCAAGGTATTGATAATGATACTGAAGATACATTAAATCAAAGCTTTTCAAGTGACAATGCAGATAGGGATGATGAAATGGAATTAATATTACAAAAAAGTGTTAAATTACCAAACTCTTCTGTAGGCCCTTTAGGTATTGGGTCAATTGCAGAATTATATATTCTTCATCCTGATAGGCAATTTGGAATATATCCTTTAAAAAATCATATATTTATTGGAAATAAACAGATACGGGTAAATGGCAATGATATTGAAATAGAAAAAATGAAATATTCCGGTACTGAAGGCTTATGGAAGCTCTTAACAAAACCCATAGCTTCTGATATTCCATCCAAAGATGAATACACTAATGAAGACTTTAAAGCTTATGCAAAAATCCTCATTCAAACAAATAGCATGTTTCAAAATAATAATCCCGAATCTAAACAACCAAAATCAAGTGTTAGTAAAAAATGGAAAGAAATCATAAAACCAATCTGGGAGTATAGTAAAAAGAAAAAGATTGGTACCGGGTTGATTAAATATAATGAAAATCCCGTAGAATTTAAATATATAGATAATTTGAATCAAATTCAACAAAGACTATACTATTTGCATGCGCAAGAGCAGGCAGGAAATAATAATTTTCACAATGAAAAATTGGGGGTTATAAATTTAATCAAAGATCAACTGGAGAAATACATTGATAATCCCAAGGGAACTGAATACTTGATTAAAATTATTAATAATTTACCCAAAAATATGATAAAAAACGGTTCTGGTATTTTCAATACTTTGTTGAACAAACTAGACGGTTTCGTACCTGAAATGCATCTCCCAGGTGGTTATCAATATTGTGGACCATTTACTAAATTGGATAAGAGATTAAATAGAGGTGATGAAGGTATAAATAGCCTTGATAAAGCTTGTAAACAACACGACATTTTTTATAGGGATCATGAAAAAACAAGTGATAGGCATCTTGCTGATAAACAACTAGAAACAGAAGCTTATAAAATTATGAAAAGTTCAACAAATATCGGTGAAAAATTGGGAGCTGCTACTGTGGTAGGTGGTATGAAAATCAAAAGACACTTTGGGATGGGTGTATACTAGGTATTATGATTGATTTTTTTATAGAATTTCGATTCTATAAAAAACTTTTTTCCTATAATAAAATGATTACACATCAAATAAATTTGTCAGAAATACAAATGAAAAAAATAAGATCTGCTTATAAAAAACGTGCTCCAGTAAAAGTACGACTGACTTTTGCAGATATTAGTGGAAAAGGAAATCATAGAATCCTGTTAAATGAAACTCAGAAAAAAAAGGTAGATAAAAGTATCAAAAACAAAAAAGGGTTGGAATTGAAAATGAATTATGATCAGTTGCAAATAAATCATTCAGGGGGATTTTTACCCTTACTTTTTGCAGGAATAGGCGCTCTTGGGGCATTATTGGGTGGTGGAGCTGCAGTAGCTTCTAGCGTTATTGATTCTAAGCATAAATCTGCTGAAGAAGCAGAAATCAAACGCCATAACTTGGAAATGGAGAGATTAGCACAAAACGCAAAAAGTTTAAGTATCGGTTCTGGATTGAAGAAGAAAAAAACTATTTCAAAACCTAAAAAGAAACCTACCAAATCAAAAAACTAAATAGCTTCCAACCTCTTACCAATTTTGATATTGAAAAATTTGCGAAAGATTTAAAAATTAAAGATTTTAGGGGAGTTTTCATGAAGGACGAGTTACCAGAGAAAGTAAATAGTGTAGAATGTGGAATAATAAATTTAGAAAACTCTGATGAGGCTGGAAGTCTTCGGACCGCATATTTTAAAAATAACAATTTAAAATATTATTTTGATTCGTATGGTAATGCACCACCACCAAGAGAACTTGTTCAATATTTAGGTTCAGAAAATTTATTTTATAATGAGGAACAAATCCAAAACCAATATGATCCTCCTATCTGTGGACATTTATGTTTATTAATTTTGAAAAAGCTATCAGAAGGACACGATTTTGAAAATAGCATGAGAACATTGAAGAAAAATCTTAATTTCTTTTATTAAATTTTATAGTCTTGATATTTTTATAGAATTTCGATTCTATAAAAAAACTTTTTTCCTATAATAAAATGATGTACACAAATAATGAAACACCTTCAGCCCCTGAAGAATTTAATCCAATAACTCATCCTAGATTATATCCAAAAATAATTTTTCCCGAGTTTAAAGAGAACAATTATAGAATCAATCGAATTATCAATCAATTTAAATTTTTAGAAGATGAAGAGAAAATGAGAAATGGTTTGAGTAAAAAATATGGAAAACTATCCAGTACTCTTTACGGTACTGAATTTTTATTTGCCCTCTCAGAACTTGGACTGACTGGTGCTTCTATAACATTACCAATAATAATTCCATTCAGTGTTCCAATTTCTGTAGGCTTGACAACCTTATCAGTAATATTAAGGACTTCAAGCGGATTTGTCAATAAAAAAATTACTAAACACTCTGAAATTGCGCTTTTGGCAAAAGCTAAATTAAATTCGATTGAAGAAAAGTTCATAAAAGCGATTAAAGACGGTAAAATATCTGATGAAGAGTTCAATGATATTGAACAAGAAATAAAAAATTATATAAATATGAAAAATAATATTCTAAATCAATATAATAAAAATAAGAAAGAAATTAAAAGTGCGGACCCTTTCAAACTATCACTTTTGAAACATGGGGAAGTTTTCAGAACTGGATTTTAAGTCAGTTTTTATAGGGATTCCCCTTTAATTATTCCACTATCTCGATATTTTTATAGAATTTCGATTCTATAAAAACTTTTTTTCCTATAATAAATAAGTATGAATGAAATTAAAGCAATTTACTCGAAATACGATTCTGAAATCACAAGTATTGAGTATCAAAACTATGGTCCTGAATCTATTTTTGAATTTAACTCTGAGAACAAAAAAACCGTTTTCAAGTTGTTTCTAAATGATGATTTTATTAGCAGCAATATTCAATATTACATTACTGGAAAATACATTCCTAAAGATGCCACAAAAGCATATGGAACAAATGATAGTGTAATGATGATAAACAATTTTGTAGCACACCTTTTTTCCAAAATTGAAATAAGAAAACACAATACGCTTATTGATGAAATTGATCATCCAGGTATTGCTAGTACAGTGATGGGTATAGCTTCTTTCCCAGGCCCAGCAAACTATAATGGTAAAGTAATGAGTGCAGGTTTTAATACGAAAGCTATAGGAGGTGGAAATTTCAGTGCAAGTGGTAACTTGAGTGATTTAGGCCTTGGGTTCTTCAGTGATATCGTTCCAATTTACAAGGGAGGATTTGAAATCTCATTCATTAGAAATTCTGATGATAATGTGCTCTTCCGTTACAAGAAAGATAATACTTCTCCTGAAGCTGTGGAGGGAAAAGTGGAAATTAAAACTTTCTACCTGCGAGTCCCGATAATTGAATATACAGGTGAATCCAAAAATAAATTAATTGCTGAACTTAGTACCGCTCCTTATTTGTTTCATTTTAAAAAATTGCAATGTATCGAAAAACGCGTAACTAACAATTACCTAACTTTAAATATTACCGATATATATAGAAATTTACAGAATCCGTTCTGGGGGTTTGTAGTATTCCAAACTGACAGAAAAAATAATCAAAAGAAAGATAATTCCAAATTTGATAATTTGGGTGTAAAAAATATTAGTTTTGAAGTAGCAGGGAAAATTTTTCCTCGAGAATCTTTGAATTTAAATTGGAGTTCAGAGGATTATCTCTTAGCTTACAACATGCTTACAGATTTCAAGAGAATAGTATGTAAATATTCCTCATCCCTTCCATATTATGAGCCTCAGTTCTTCAAAGAGAGCTATCCAATATTCAGTGTGAATATGACTAAACAACCACAGTCCATATCTGGACAAAAAAGTAATATAATTTTACGAGCGGATTTTGAAAATGATGTACCAGAAAACACTTTTGCTTACGTAATTTTGGTTTCAGAAGTTACTCTAAACTACATTCCGTTGAAGAATATAATTCGAGAGGAATTTTAAACTTGGTAGGGTGAATGAATATATTTTTATTGAGAATATTCTCAATAAAAACTAAATAATTAGAACTGCAAGCACAATCTACCGACTTGCTTCAGAGTAGAGTTTTAAAAGTATTTGCCTAAGTGATATTAAATGAATTCCCATAAAAAAAATCAAAGGAAATTTCAGCAAAATGTCCCAACTTAACCGCACATTCTCTGGCTTCTTAATTTCTACACAGCATCCATTCCTGAACGATCTCTCTACCTCTGTTTATAAGAGGTGGATCTTTGAATGGCGCAACCTTGTACGACTTCGATGGAGTTTCAAGTCCATGAGTCATTCCAACTTGGCTTTTTCAGTTACGTTGGAGTTTCGGTTTTTGCTGTTTTTAAGTAGAAATTAAGAGCAGAACAGTTAAGGAAGGAGATTTTGACGATAAAGGTCGACTCTCACTTCCTTCGAGGTGGGATTAGATTAATTATTAGCTTAAGGGCCCATCAGCTAATAACGCTTCTAAAACATCGAAGGAAGTGTTATCCTCACTATTAAGGAAAAAAAATTTCTCGGTTTGAGGCGAGCATCGATCTCACAACCTCTGTATTATGAAGCGGGATTGTTACCCACCACACCAAAAGCGCCCAGTTGAGATGATAATCACGCTCCGGTATCTTGAATAATAAATTCCGAGGACGAATGAGGTCAGTTCTCCTTCCCCTCCTTCCTTCCAGACTCGTCTCGCCTCTTGACTCGGGGTGATGCAACGGTTCTCTGATAAGAATTCGTCGACCCAACGGTAGATTGCGTGTGCAGTACAAATAGATCGACCCACCAGAACAGCCTTGTTCAATATGTTTTAATGAAGAACCTTCATTAAAACTAACAATTTTAAACTATTATTTTTTTACAAAACTACTCTATCTTGAAACTCTTGGATGAAATTCTCACTCAAGTTTTGATTTTTAATTATTTTATCCCAATCCACTTTATGTTGAAACTCTCTAATGAAGTCTTCAGATAGTTTTTGTTTATATGAAATATTAAGCCAATTTACTTTGTCTTGAAACTCTCTGATGAATTCTTCGGATAGTTTTTGCTCTCTAGAAATCTCACACCAATTTACTTTGTCTTGAAACTCTCTGATGAATTCTTCGGATAGTTTTTGCTCTCTAGAAATCTCACACCAATTTACTTTGTCTTGAAACTCTCTAATGAATTCTTCAGATAGTGTTTGATTATATGAAATCTCACACCAATTTACTTTGTCTTGAAACTCTCTAATGAATTCTTCAGATAGTTTTTGCTCTCTAGAAATCAATCTCCAATCCACTTTATGTTGGAACTCTCTAATGAATTCTTCAGATAGTGTTTGACTAAATGAAATCTCACACCAATCCACTTTATGTTGAAACTCTCTAATGAAGTTTTCTGTAAGATTTTGATGCGCAGAAATCCTATACCAAGATATAATATAATCAGGCTCTTCAACAAAATCTCTAATAAACTGTTTATGTTTGATCGAATCAAAATTTAATATGAGAGTTTGTGGATTTACATATAAGAATATACATTTCTTTTTATTTGCTGGAATATTCATAGTTTTGCAAAAAATGAAATAGTTATAAGCATCTGTGATCTCGTCTCGAATCTCCATGCAAATTTCAGTTGGTAATACGATTTCGTTATCCATCTTTTATTATAGAATATATTCTTTTATTATAGAATATATTCTTTTAACATACCCCTCATCTGAATTGAATACTTAAAGATGGGTCCCCGAAAAAAAAAAATATTTTCTATAATAAATAAAGAAATATGGGTTTAGATAACGAAGCATTAGATTTATGTGAAAAACATGGAGGTTTCTGGAAGTTTGTAAAGACACCTGAATTTCAATTTTATGAAAAAAACCTTGACGCACTAGATAATATTTTACATGAATTGAAGGAGTATAGATTTAGTAAAATGTTGTTGAAAGAACGTTTATTGGGTATCGATGGTAAACCACCACTCCGTACAAAGGAGGAAGTAAAGGCATTCCTTAATAAAAAAAGATTAAGGTTCCTAAAAATGCTACTGAACATCAACTTCGAAAATTGGATTATAAAGAGAGTAAAGCTATACTGAAGCAGCAGTTTGAGGATAATTTTTACGCTTGCTAAAAGCTCAGAATGCCGGGGGAAGGATATTTTATTTTTTAATGAGCAGTGTTCATTAAAAATTACTTAGTTTTGTATTCCCACCCTAAAGAGTCGAATATAGCTTTACAAATTCTGTCTGTTTCATTTTTACGATCAAGAGATTTTACTGTAAGAAAATCTCCTTCGTCTAATTTATGGTTGTGTCTCAATAACAGTTTGTATAAAATAAACTTTGTATTTATAAAATTTTTTCTTTCAGAGTTTGTAAACATAGACGAATATTTTTCAGAAAATTTTTCAAAATCTTTGACTAGAATGTTTTCCAGATGACTTATGTCGTTTAATTTTTGACCAGTTAAATTTGCGTGTATAAGTACATAATCGTCATAATGTTTAGTATATCCGAGTTCTTTTAAGAAATGTATAATATGAGATTTTGTTACGTTTGCAAATTTTTTAGACCTAGATTCTCGCTCGTCTTTAATTATTCCATGAAATATCAATAAGCGCTCGAGGTCTGAATAAATAGTGGGGTTTATAAAAGTATATTGCTTTCCTTGATACTTTTGAATACATTTTTTAAAGTGACTAACACGATCATATTTGTATTTTGGTACTACGACATTATAAGAGCTATTATTAAAATAAGTCATTTGTATAACTTCTGAAAAACATACTTTGCAAATTAAAATGTCGTTTTCTATTATAAATTTCTCGTCGTTTTCACAATTTTGACAGAAATTTCTACTATTAAGTTTTTGTAATGCGTTTGTACTCATTTTTATTATAAATGTTTCTAATAGGAAAAATATTCTTTTAACATACCCCCCTAAAAGTCACTGGTTCTGATGTTTTGTGTTAAAAAAAGTTTTAACAGAAATTCAAGTCGCTAAACCGAAAAAGTCACTGGTTCTGATGTTTTGTGTTAAAAAAATGTGTTCTGATGTTTTGTGTTGAAAAGTTTTTACTGTTAGTTTTCACTTTAAATATTTTACTGTTTGGTGTCACTTTAAATATTTTACTGTTAGTTTTCACTTTAAATATTTTACTGTTAGTTTTCTCTCATTTGTTCCAAACGTGCCCACTTACTACTTATATATATACATACATATATATATATATATATACATATATATATATATATCTCATAACCTCTCGGACTCTCCCCCCCCCCCTACTAACTCCCTCCACCGAAAGCAAATTCCTATCATAAGTAAGAAATTTGAAACTCCTGACATAATTTCCAGAACCAGACCGAATTGATCATTGAATTTAAAAAAATGATCACGAAAATCTGACGAGAAAATTTAAAACATCACGATTTATTAATACAGTGGAATCCGCTCTTTACGGCCACCGAATAATATGGGAAACTCTATTGCGTCCAAACTGCTCCGGCCCCGATCACGTTGTATGTTAACCACGTTAAAAAAGCTCGCATAGTGTGGGCACTAGGTCGATTAGTGTGTGTAAATCCAAAAAGCTAAAAACCATCTAAAACCACTTGAAAACTATCTAAAACCACTTAAAATCATTTTAAAACCACCTACTATGTCCTAAAATCACATTGCAGGTCCTAAAATCACCTAAAACCTCCTACTATTCTACCATATACCACCTAATGTAAACCAACTTCTAGGTAATTCTTTTAATGCGGGCAGCCGCTTATTTTGGGCGAAAGGGGCCTGGTCCCGTCGTACCCACAATAAGCAGATTTCACTGTATTACTCCCTCCATTCAGCCTCTTCCATATTGAAATTTGAAACTTTGATATACCTTCCAAAACTAGACCGAATTCCCAAATTAATAAAAAAAAGTATCATTCACATCTGACGATATTAGTTAAAACATCATGATTTATTACTGTTACCCCATACATTCACCCCCTTTCATAATCAAATTTGAAATTCCTGACATGCGATCCAATACTAGAACGAATTCATAGTTGAACAAAAAACGAATCACGAAAATCGGACGGGAGTTGTTAAAACAACACGATTTATCAGTTTTACCCCTCCATTCACCCCCTCCCATGATGAAATTTAAAACTCCTGACATACTTTTCAAAACTATATTGGATTCCTGAAGAAACTAAATAAGAATGACGAAAATTGGTCTAGATTTGTAGCTTGGGCGGCGTCTGAAAGAATCGGTAATTTTCCCCTCCAAACCCCACCTCGAAAGTGAATCCGAAATTACGAAGTTTTTTTGCTCGACTAGACTAAAATTGGAATAGAACCAAATATAAATCGTGAAAATCGTTTGAGAATTCTAGCCTGGGTGGCGTCGACAATATTTGTCGAATAAATCACTTTTTTCTGGATTCATCTCCTCCATTTTACCGCTCCCACCACGGAATTCAAAATTTCCGAGGTTTGTTGCACAACTAGACTAAAATCGGACTAAGATGAAATCTCGAAAATTGGTTGAGAATCGTGGCCTGGGCAGCGTCGACATAATTTGTCTACAGTATTTGTATACAGACATACACCTATGGTTTTTTTTTCACGGATTCGGTCTTAGAATGGTCTGAAACGGATTTGTATGTGGTTATTTTTTTCTCGTGCTTTAGTTGTTCAATACCCTCCTGGATCAATTCCAATAGGTCGTACCTATTAAATAAGAAGCCTTGCCAATGATGACCTAGCTTCTGAGTGACGTCCTAAACATACATCCATTAAACTGGTTTAACTTAGTCGTGGATAATTTAGTTCTTATCATATTTTGTAATACTATGGAGCTTTTATTGATGAAGTGCAAATGTGGAAGGTGCTTTGGCTTAAACTATCGATAGTTTAACACGGGGCGAAGTAGCCCGAGAATCAAGATTTTCAAGTGAGTTTCGGTGTTTTGATGAACTTAATAAATAATTTCCTAAGTAATTAGCAAACGAAAATTATTGTTATCGATAATTTAATATACCGCTAAAGGGATGTTGACGTTTACTTCTAGGTCAAGGAAAGATACGTAAAACGTAATGACGGTAGGTTCATTTTTCCTATTTGTCACTATAACTTTCTCGTATCAAAAACACATTTTATGACAAATGTAACTTTGAACATTGAAGTAGGTGTGAAGATGTATATGAAGCCCCCTTCTCCCTTAACATATTTTCTATGACATGGAAATGACATAATAGGTATGAAAAAGCGTTAAAATCCAAAAGTTGTTACGGAATGCCTCAAATTGGATTTCCATAAAGAATATTTTATATTTTTGTATTTTAGAAACTTCGGAGCCATTACAATAGGTGGTTCTTAACGAAAATTTGCTAAAACTCTCTAGCAATGATGTCTGTTTGAAATATTTTCGTTAAAAAATTAAAAAGTCATGGATATCACTGCTGACGATACGCTTGTCAAATACTTCCGGGCAAAAGCCATATAATTGGGATGATGATAACATTTCATTGTGAACTATGCAAGTTAAATAAATTACAATATGTATCATGTATATTGAAATTACTTCAAAGGTGTTTACCACCAAAGAATTTTTTTTAATTTTTGTATGCAAATTCCAAAAACCATAGCATTGAAAGAATAAAAAAAACAACAAGATAAAGCTATTCAGAATAAAGTAACAAAATATTGCAACCAAGCATTATGGCTATTTGAGAAGCCTATGAAAGTTGAAAATCAAAGAGTAAGGGAAGCAATAGAAACCAAAAGCTAGGCGATGAAATTGATAATTAAGGCAAATCATTTACCACTAAAATGCATAAAAGATGTAATTCAATAACGACAAAATTCATAGGGGCGATCACCACATAAAATTGGAGATTGAAATGGTTGCAGAAAAATGAGTAAAAACACCAGACACATGAAATAAAAACCAAGCTCAAGGTTGGAGCAATTTCAAGTACCTACACATTTAAGTAGCTGTAAATAGAAAACTCATAGTAGAGATTCAAACCATAGAGGAGGAACAATAGTTGAGAATTAAAAGCACAAGTATTTTTCATTATTTGATAGGTTATAAGAATGAAGGTTGGAGAGCATGGTCATTGCCATTGAAGTATATTGGGTGAAGTGATAGAAGAATGATGATATCCTCAGCTAAGTTGGTGAAATATGCATTTCAGGGTTGAGCACATGAAATAATCATAGGTACTATATTAACAATGAGAGCCCACAACAAAGAGACAGTTCTATTTGGGAAGGTGAAAATGCATCCAAGAGGTGTTGGGCGATGTGGAGGAAGTAAGCAACGCAGTCTCCCCATAGAATCCGCATTTTGCTACTTGTCTAAATACCGCAACACCTCTTGGATAGACTAGGACGAAATCCATAGACAAGAATTGAGCATGGGTACGCCCTGAAGTGTACCATTAAGAGAATATACGCAGTCATCGCGATTTCCTAACAAAAATGGCGTTGAGTTGAAGCGCACCTTCTTACGATACTAACAGAACCCATTCGAATGTTACTACCCATCAACAACGAAATCTCTCGCTGACTATTCTGATTCGGAAGATTGACAGTCTTAGACCTCTCCATAATCCTCCAGTCTTTCCATCATCTATCCTAAAATAAATCTAACAATTCAAGAGGATTCCATTATCACCACAGCTAAAAGAAATAAACACTATTCGATTTTATGCGATCTCTACATGTCAAGTTTTACAAGTGTGGTGTTCTGTGTATGTTTTACATGTTTTTCTATTCACCATGGTTTGTGGAGTGAGTGGTGGAAAGTACCTTCCATTCATCAAGATAGCGAAATCAATGAGTATGCCTAGAGAACAGATGCGAAAACGTGATTGGTTGAAACATTCCCAAAACCTCACGTCTCTTGTTTAGCCCAAAAGACTCATCATTCCAGTAATTTAATCAACTTTAATTTAATTTATATCAACGACATCTATTTTATTCAAAACTAACCATCGAATATTTGATTTTTCCTCCTTACTTGGATTTTCTCGCTTCTTTTTCGTCACAACTCTACACACAAACTTCAGAACAAGAAAAAAGAATAACAGCCCAAAAACCAAAAGAAAAAGAGTAAAACGTAACCTTTCGGAACTATTGTGCGAGAGGAAAGTCTCCCGTCCGTTTCTCCTCAAACCAGGGAAATTGCCCATTCAACAGATTATCAGAACTACCAACTTTGGTTGAGAAAGCGAAGGACCTGAGGATGCTGCGAACTCAGATACACTTAGAGTGCCCCTAAGTGCCAAGTGAACCACCGCATGCACTCAACTGTGAATCCTTACAGGTGAGTGAAGGGTTACCCTCCATTTGGACGAGTGAGAGTGTATACACGCGCTCAGGCTTTGTCTATAAATTTCGCCCATTACCTATATATCCAGCTAAGGCAGATTTCAGTCTCATTCTTCCTCTAGCGCTTGACCAGTAACCGCAAAGCAAGTGGGATAATTTAACTGATATTGCAAAACTAATCGTTCACATTTCCACACATAACGACAATTTTACTTTTTATTCGCATGGGTACTGCGACCCTGCTGAAATCTCTAGGAGACCTACTAGTGAGTCAAACTACAGATTAGTATTAGCTCATACTCCAGCATCTGATTTCCTCACTAAATTATTTAGTTCCCTTAGCTGATATTTGATTGAGTTGGTGAAATGATTCTCAATTCAGCCAGGAACTGCTTCCACCCTCTCCACCAAGTTAATTGGTTCCCTTTGTTGAGGAACATAGTTTTCGGATCTGAATGACTTTATGAACTCTTATAATGGAGGATAAAAAAGAAAGTTGATGTTATTCTAAACCACTCATCGCAACAGGAGCATGTGTAGCCTGCCGAATTGAATAGTAGGGCTTAATAATACCTCAACGGTGACTTTGAGGTTACTGTGGTGACTGTTTTTTGGAGATACGCCGTGGCAACATTTCATACTTGATATAATTCGTTTTCTTTATTCCCGGGCCATTTTAATAATTTATAAGTTTTCGGATTGTTATTTTTATTAATGAACCTTTGGAATCAACCAAGATGAAAAATTGCTAACCCCACATCAAAGTTTGTCGGTTTACGATTCAAGATGCGTAGAATCCAAAAATTGAATAAAAAATAATCCGTCCGTTCGGGATCCTTATACCGATATATATATATATATATATATATATATATATATATATATATATATATATCTATATATATATATATATATATATATATATATATATATATATATATATTTTCATCGAAATGTGTTACAAGAATGGGAGAAAGGGTACAAGAATTATCCATCCGTTCGGCATTATGTAGAAAATTTAACAAAAGTTCCAGCATTACCTTGGCACAAGAAAGAAAATTCAAATTCACGTTCCTATTTTAAGACGATCTCACGTATCCGCTCGGGACATTGCTTGACTCGAAGTTATTTGAGGAAAATAGCAGAAGTAACCCGAAAAGAAGGAGTTTTGTGCAGTTATTGCGTGGACTGTGATAGAATTATGAATGCATGAGAACAGCTATTCAGGGTGTATAAGTGACGAATTTTGTGAGTGTGTTGGTTTGCATAAAAAATGTAGTAAAATGCTTCCAACCTAATATTTTTACCTCACTCCGTATTCGAGATATGATTTTTTAAAGTTTTTGTTTGTTTTCCCAGGAAAACCGTGTTTTTTCTTTCTTTTAAGCTCAAATTTCTCCACTTTGACTCATTCAATTTTAACTTTTGTCCTCATTTTCGAAATTAACGTTAATTTTGCTATAATAATAGTGTACTCGAGTTCTAAAAAAGTGCCATACAAAGACCTTCACATCAGCTCAAACATAAATGATTTTGAAAACATAGAATTTCTGAAAATCTGTAAAACTTCACTACTCTTCCAAAAAAAGAAAAAAAAATCTTGGAAACTGGAAAATCTCATGAAACCTGTTTCATTTAATATTCCTCCCAACGATTTAGTCAATTTTACTTTTACATTGATATTTAGGGGACAAAATTATGTTTTAATGTTGAAAAATGCGGGTTGTCAATGAAATTGTTGGTTTTCTTGAAAAATGACCCTCCGTGAACCTACGTGTATGAGGTCGGTTTCTACATATTTTTCTTTGCTGAATTGAATGGTAACATTTGTAGATCTCCCAGACCCCATTATAACCGAGTTTTACACTTAAATTCGCAAATTTTTGGTTAGTTTGTTTCGCTTAAATGTATGTGTGTTATGGGGTAAAACTAGTGAATAAAAGTGTAAAAATCGATTGTAACGTAGTTGGAGAGATCTGCAAGCGTTACCGTTAGATCCAGCTTGAAAAAATGCGTTGAAACTGACCCAATACTCGATACTCGATGATACTCGATATTGTTGAGTTTTTTTTCTTCAAGAAAACCAACGATTTCATAGAAAAACCCATATTTTCAACAATAAAACATAATTTCCTCCCCTAAATAACAAAGTAAAAGTTAAATTGGCTAAACCGTTGGAACGAGTAATAGTTTAAGCAGATTTCATGAGATTTGCCAGATTCCAGGATTTTTTTTTTCGGAAGAGTTTAAAGATTTTGAGAAATTTTTTTTTTTTTTTTTTTTTTTTTTTTTTCAACATCGTCTATTATTTAGCTGATATGAAGGTCTTCAGATGGTAGGTACTTTTTAAGAACCCAAGTACATCATTCTTATGACAAGTTCAAGGCTCATTCGGAAAATGAGGTCAAAAGTCAAGATTAAATGAGGCAAATAGGAGAAATTTGAGTTTAAAATGAAAAAAAAAAAACACGGTTTTCCTGGAAAAAAAAAAAAAAAAATTAAAATCATATCTCGAGTTTGGATTGGATACGAATATGCAAATGGCGGAATTTCACTGCATATTTTATGCAGACTAACACAAAAAAATCGTCGTCACTTATTCGGTTCCGCCATTTATAATAATACACCCGAAGAACACGACCAATACTTCCATTTAAATATTAATCAGTACTTTAAATGAGAAGAGCAACCAGAAGTTATATACATTTCAGTACGAAATTAATTTCCGGCCATGAAAATCAAGTTTATGCATCTGAACTTTTTATTGTAACCCGTTGCCTATATTGTGAACTTGTTTTATAGTGAACTTTTTTTATTGTGGCTAATTATTAGTTATATGAATTATTGAAATTACCTACACCTAAATCTTATGGTTGAATAACAATATAGGCCGATGCCAGAAAAAAAATTTCCATTCATGCAGCATGATCGTATGACCGATTTTTCGTTAATAATCGTCTTGTATAATGTTGATTGTTTTAAAATTTGAACCTTTGAGTGCAAGAAAATTGTTAACTATTAATTTCATGGCAAAAAACGTATTCTAAATAATAATTTCCTATTCAAATGGAGGTAATGAATTTTTAGCTGTTTTTGCTGTTTTTATCGATTGTTTTAGCAAATTGTAATTAATTTTAACTACATTTGTCAGCATAATTTTGTACATAAATGTTTGAATGTTCTATTTCATATTTAATTAACTTGACATGAGCAATAATCTACCAACAAAATATAAATTCAACGATCTTTAGCCGTTTTAAACCATTTTTGGTGAGTTTTTTAGTTAAATTTTTGAAATTTTACTAATTTAATGTCTTCAAAAAGTGATGGCCAACGAAATCACCCTTTCGTTTGGAAAAATTGATTTTCGGAGCAATAAAGGAATTTTTATCTCAATCCTAAGGAGAGTTATTGTCCGGAAAGTCACACACACACACACACACACACACACACACACACACACACACACACACACACACACACACACACACACACACACACACACACACACACACACGTGTGAGTGTAGAGATGATAGGGAATAATAAAGGAATGGAGATATAGAAGGGAGATTCCTAATGCGCTATCTTCAGGAATGTGCCGTGTAATGATTTCCAACAATTTGTTTGAATCGCAGGTTTGCTTGCTTGTGTCACCCAAGTCCGGGCGATAGAGGAGGCACATCTGACAGCTCGCACTTGAGAAGGTCAGTTTGCGAAGGACCTCTGTTTGCTATCGGTTCTAGGGTTGACACATCTGAGGGTAGAACTACGGATCGTTGGTTTCTGACAAGTTTGGTTTCCAGAAACTTGAAACTAACAAACGGAAAGCTTGAGACATGAAACTCGCTTCAGTGCTTACACCCCCAGTCTAGTAGTTTCAACCAGAGTGGTGTGATTATTATACTCACAAGGAATTATCTGTACTCTCTACTGATGCATTTAAGCGTTAAAATATATGCCACGGTAATTTCATATTTACTTATCTTCTCTGTCCATTCTTTGCACTTGATAAGTTCTATTATGATATAGTTTTGAAACTATATAGCTAGTTCATACTCTCACGCTTCCGTCATAGTGGTCAACAAAAATTTCGAACTGTAATGTTTTGTTCCTCTACGTTCCAAAAAGCATAGATGAAATGTCATAATTTCCCAGAGAAGAAAAACTCGATAGATAAAATAAGAATCTATTCTCTGGGATATGACCTAAACTGAAAACACAGAGAGCGTATTCTACGGCAAGATGGCAGGAACTGTCGACAAGAGCAAAGAGGGAGATGTACAGCGTGCTTGATACCCCAGATCAAGATATGGTTGGAAAGAAAACATTGGGAAGTGAACTGTTTTGTTCCTCGTTGAATTACTGCTGAAACTGTCCAGAAACCTACTGCTGAAAAATTTGAATACGTGTACTTGGCATTTCCAACAATCTCGATTTATCCTGTGAGGTTAGCTTCAATATTTGGATCACATTTAGAACATCCAATAAGACCGAAAACTTCAAGTCGTTTACACTGAGAGAAAAATGAGCTTAAAAAACTGCATTAAAGCCTCGCAATTGAGTTTTTTAAGGAAAAAAACTAGATTGACGGCTAAAATCACTCGATCGACGGTTAAAAAAACTCGATCGTGGAATATTCTATGTAGTTTTTTAACCTCGGAATCCAATGGAGTCCTCCGTAGCACTTCTATCGAGTTTTTTGTGGCTGCCAATTGACTTTTCCTAGCATCCGGATAGGGTTTTCCTAACAACGTCAATCGAGTAACCTAATGTTTCCCATCGTGTTTTCTTTGTTCCCCTATGGGGTTTTGTTAACAACGCCAATCGAGTTTTCATAATTTCCTCATCTGGTTTTCTCAACCCTCCCATCGAGTAATGTATAGGCTGCAATCGACTTTTTCCTGCTTCCTAATAGGCTTTTCTTAACAATTCCGATCAAGTTTTCACACTTTCCTAATCGAGTTTTCTGTCATCTGGGATCGACTTATTTTAGCCGGTCGATCGTGTTTTTATAAGACTACGATCGATTTTCGTAGCTGACGGATCGAGTTTTCTGTAGACCTTCCACCGGGTTACGCTAACGCCCCATCAGGTTTTTCCCAGCCCGTCAATCGACTTTATCAAGTCCTCCGGATCGAGTTTCTTCTTGCCGGTCCCGCTATTCGGTACCCAATTGGGTAAAACCTCTTGTGGAAGTCGTTCGCCCTTTCAAACGAGTTTTCTGGTACCCCGAACCAGGAATTTCCAGAAAATTCGTTTGAAATAGTAAACGAGTTCCACAAGACGTGTCACCGGATCGGTTTCCAGGATCGGTTTCCAAAAACGGGTACCGAATAGGGGGGCCGGGCTAAAGAAAATCGGATCGGACGGCTTGAAAAATGTTCACGGTTACAGGCAGGAAAAATTCCTTCGGGATTCTCAGCGTAGCCCAAAGGAGGCCCAGAATACCTGATGCGGTGAGCTGAAAGAAGAAGAAAAAGGCGAATATCAGACCCAGAACGCTGTTACCCAGCATGACATTTTTTTCTTTTCTTTTCCAGTACTTTTTGCTGTTCACTTTTTTCCCTTGTTCAAATGATCAAACCTCATAAAAAAATGTATTATAATATATTATGTAATGTAATGTCGCAAGAAGGAAAGGGTAAATAGTTTGGAATCATTGAGTAAGCTTCAAAAATAGATTGTATTAACAACAATGATGTGATATGTACAAAAGTATCAGATAGTATACATTCTATACTATTGAATTACTATACAAATATGTACAAGTCGTATAAGTATTAATTAATGGACGGCCCGATTTCCTAAGTTATAATTATTATTGAGACGTTCGTCACAGAGAGATGAAATGTTCAAGAGAGAGATTAAAGTTCCAATGCATATTATTCAGATTGTCATAAATAAATAAATAAATATATTTAGAGGCTATTACGCATGAAGACATAATAGTTGTAGTCCAACGCCCTTGCGAGCGTGTTAGAAAACACATATATCTTCTGTCGGAGAGCGATAGGAAAAGGAAGAGAGGGGGTCGACAGCGTATGCCATGTAGTGCGGAGAAAACATGTTCGTTTCGTAATCCTGGCCCTTGAAGTAGGTTTCGTTAGTTACTTAGTCAAAATACATGCTAACGATTTTCGAAAAAAAACAGGCCTCATCTCCAAGAGCCACGCCAACAACGTAATCTGGCACAAATTTGATGCCGTAATGAGTCGTGACCATATTAATGGAGAACAAAGCAGAGGAATCTAAACCAAGAGCCGAAGTAACCTCAACAAATGCGCTGTTGTCTGTAATAATGGAACATTTCCCAGTTTCGTCAGCCGGCTGGGAAAAGGCGTACTTACTGATCAGGTAAAAGCCGACGAGAATTTCGGAGCCGCCGTTACAATGTCTTCCCGCCAACACTCCTCGAATGGCCGCCACAAAGCGCCGTCAACGCAAACCACCCTTTTCACATTTCACCTTTTCCAATCCCGAGAAATGGTTCTGCATTAATTACGAGTTAAACACTTACTCGTACTAAACACTTCACTGAACACTAGGGACTGCTGTATGGGCACTGAGAACTGTTTTTTGTACGTTAAATAATCAATTATCACGGGGCTGATCAGTCCTCGTCAATCGGCGACACCACACTGCGTCTGTGGTGGATTCTCCCCACCCGCATAATCAGCCACAGAAAACTCGATCGGATGCCTAAAAAAGTAGATGAGAAAAGTAAAACACACAATGGAACGTTAGAATAACTCCATTGGATTTTGAAAAAGTCGATAGATTCCGATCGGGTTTTGTTAAATCGGGTTTTGTTTTTTTGCCTTCCTCATCCCCACTCCTCCTCCGTTTCCCCAAGCCTATTACGCCCCTATCGAAACACTAGAGTCTGAGGAAAGGACGTCCGGCCGAACACCAGAGCTGCCTGTCGGGAAGTAGAGGGACTTTCTCCCACCATAATCTCCCCCAGTCTTAAAACCAGTTAGTTTGTCCAAGTTACTCCTCGAGGTGAAATGCAATATTTTGAGTTTTACCTTCAATTCAGCTGAATACAATTCGCACAAAACATTTACATTTTACATGTTTAGAGTTCAATTTATAATTCAAATTTTTTACATGCTAATAAAGTTTATTTAAGTTTCAAGGGAAGATGTTGAGGAACTCATTTCGATACCTAATCACTTACCTACCTGAATTGATGTAATCGATTATGACCTATTGAGGTAAGGTTTCCAAATCTCAACTGGAATTCTCTTAGACGAATATAAAATTTCATTGATATTCGACGTGGTATAATCCCTACAGATGATGGTAGTTTATTCATTGTACCTATTGATTAGTCGGCCGCGGTCTTCTTTTATTTTGGTCGGGATTCGGCCACCAGAACTTTCTGGGAGATTATTCAGGTTAAATTCGAGGTCATTCGATTTGCAATTATGTTCTCTAAATTCAAATATTCCTTCCACTCCGTTACATAACTCGATCGGCCCATCATGAAAATCCGATCGATTAGCCAAGGTGGTTCTCATAAGACTATAGCAATATAGCAACTGGTTTGAAGAATGGAAAAAGTACATGGACCCCTCTAACGTGTTCCTCTTAATTCACCCCATCACACTACTCGATCGCCAAATCATGAAAATCCGATCCATCAACCAAGGTGGTTCTCATAAGGCTATATAAACTCGTTTGAAGACAGGGAAAAGTTGATCGTCAAATAGAAAAACTCTTTCAACACATCAAACAGGTCTGTGTAAGCAACAGACACACGTTTGGAGGAGTACAAATACTCGATGGACGGTAACATAATTACATTGGAATTAAGAAAACCCCATCACCGCCTGACATTACTCGATGGGAGACAGATTTAGGAAACTCGATCAAACTTCTTGTTGCGAAAACACGATCCACTGATACCTCTACTCGATGGACCATTAACAAAACTCCATCAGCTCTTAGCAACATTCGATAGAATGATGCAGTTACTCGATAGAAGTCGATCGTTTTTAACTAAAACAGATTGATGTTTACACAAACTCCATTGGTTTTAGCTAAACTCCATCGGTTTTTGGCTCTGATCGACTTTCCATAAGCACATTTTTCTCTCAGTGTAGGAACTGATACAACGAGTTTGGAGCCGTACCACGCTATAGGTGGTGTTAGCTTCAATATTTGGATCACATTTAGAACATCTAATAAGACCAAAGACTTCAAGTCGATTAAAACTGATACCACGATTTTGGAGCTGTAGAGGTCTCTCTCTCATCGATGGCGGAGTTCAACCATGAAGGAGAATCTCTGTTTCCCGACATTTATTCTGATGTGTTGTTTATTTTACCTACACGAAGGCGAACAGTGGGCGTTTCCAACAAACTCGAATTCAACTACAACACTCGGATCGCAGCTGGGGGCGCGAGCAACTTGCGGCTCCGGAACTCCACCGAAAACTTTTCGACTCCCGTTTGTTAGTTGTAAGTTCTTTTCCGTTTCCTTTCGAACGACCCGTTCGCATTGTAGCCGAGTTGTCTGGTGTCGTTGCCACCCGCGCGTTTCCTACCGCTATCTCCGACGTCGAGGACAATCGAAATCGATAAGCTAAGCTAAGCAGACGGGATGTTGGCCGGGGTTCTCATGAAAAGAAAGAATCTTGTTTCATCACTTCCGCTCTGCCCACGACCACGATTCTCTTTTATTATTTTTATACGAGCGCCAGAAGCTTGAAGCAACAAACTTCATTGATTCCAGATAAATCTATAATTTTTTCAGGATTACAAATTATACCAATCTGTTGAGTTTATTAGCAACAATGACCAAAGGCATTGATTAATTCTGTTATTAAAAATATAAAGAACAAAGCAACTGAAGAGATCCATTTCACAGCTTTTCTTGCTTTTCTTGGTTCCATTAAAGATACTTCTTCCTGTATGCTTTTGTCTTTTAACATTCACTGACGTATTGAAGCAATGTCTTTTAACATTCACTGACGTATTGCAGCAATGTCCGAACTACTCGACGTAAAACCTCGACTTGTCGACAATTCTTTGAAGACCAGTTCCATTAACGAGATCTGACTCCCAAGTCTAGTAACACAGGATCTAGATAACAACCGCGAGCAGTGTTTTTAATTTTCCACCATCAATTTTAGTTTATTATTTTCAATAATGAACCATCGTGATCTACCAAGATAACAAAATATTAACCCCACCTGAAAATATTTCGGCTAACGTTTCAAGATGCGTAGAATAAAAAAACTCTGCAAATTATTACGCATGGTTCATTATTTCTGTGTTACATAGCTCTTTTAACGATCATTCTCTTCAGATCGTTGGTCTATAATTATTACACCGCGTATGTAATATATGATCAGAACATGGCGCATCGTCCCTCTGAGAAGGGCTCTCACTTTTACAGTTCCAAGACCCCGCAATTTCACACTTTACTGTAAAGATGTTTAAAAAAAAAACGGGAAAATGATGCTGGAAGTAATTTACGTTAGCGCATGCGCAGAATGGAGTAATAATTTCAGAATAATGAAATTGGTAGGGTACAATCCACAGCCTAACCCACAAATTCCCAGAAAATGTAATCAAAATCTGATAAGAACTAGATCTTGATCTCGGAGTTCACTTTTGCGCATGCACTGAAGGTAATAATGATGCAATCATGTTGAAATTAACATGGAATAATTAAACCATTGTCCCCCAACTAGGCAGTGAACTTGAGCGGGATTGGACAACTAGGGTGTAAAAAAAATTATTCTTGAAGGAATTTACGTTTGCGCATGCGCAAATTGGAGTAATGATTTGAGAAGTATAAAATTAAAAGTGGACCTTTTTCAGCATAACCCACACATTCCGGAAAATTCAATGGAAATCAGATGAAAACTGTTGAAATTAGTCTCGTTTAAAAAGGAATACATATTAGCACATGCGCAATAGCTACTAATGATAGGATTATGTTGAAATTTCTAGGGAATGCTTAAATTAACCTTTTCCACCTATCCTCCGAATTTGAGAGAGATCGGATATCAGGGGCATGAGAAAATGATGGTTGATGGAATTAACGTTTGCGCATGAGCCAAGTATCGATTTAGGAACAACGAAACTCATAGGGGACCACCTTCATCGTAACCCTCACATACCATGAAAATTTCATGAGAACCGGTTGAATATTGTGGAAATTAGGCTTGTTACAAGGATTTGCATACAAGTTACGTCGGGTGCCGAGAGAAAAGAGTTTTTAAAAAGCACTTTCTTTATTTGGAACCGACGGAACACAAGTTTAACTAAGGAAAACGGAACGGAGATACGTAGCGTACGAGCGGAGCAACGAGACTGACTCGAACGGTGGGGGAATCAAGCTTATATAGCCTCGGTGGGCTGATTCAGCAGAAATAAAGATAGATCAGCGGTTTTGGTACTATAACACCTCCCTCCCCAAGTGGAAAACTGCAGAGAAAATTTTTCGCGAAGTTTTCTCAAATTGGAAATGATGAGTTTAATGAAATTTTAAAGTTGAGTTGAAGTGAAATTTAAGTTCATAAGTTTTAAATTGAAGTGTTAGGGATTCAAGTTTATTGGTTTCGTTAAGTTAACTCGCTCCGTGTTCCTTGTTTTGTTAAAAAAAAATTTTACAATCGATGAGTTTGAGTTACCATTATTTTACAAAAAAATTTTTAAAAAAATTTTACAAAAAAATTTTAAAAAAAATTTTACAATCGATGAGTTTGAGTTACAATTATAAACACACATTATAAAAACATCATAAAAACATTTACAAGAAACATCATAAAACATTATAAAAATCATAAAATAAAGAATCATAAAACATCATAGTCATCAATCATACAATCATTAAACATCATAAAACACATAAAACATATTTTAAAAACACAAAAAAAATTACATAGAAAGAGATTACAAAAAAATGAGATTACAAAAAATTTACATAAATTATAATATTAGGTCAAGGGGATTTATGCAGGTTGATTTGTTATTTTGGCTCTCCCACATTTCTGTCTATAATTTATGATTGTGTACCCGAACAGTGACAATATTAATACGTAGAGTATTATAGTCCATATGCTAGGCAATATGGAGGGGTACCAATTAAGACCATCTTGGTCGTTGTCAAAAGGGTTTAAGTTTAAATGAAAGTTGTCTAAGTTTTTGAGGTTGATGTCGTCAAAACGCATAGACATGTGAGTGAAGTTAAGGGAATCAAATTTCGGGGTAGATATGCTTGACAAAGTGGGACTTCCCGTACTGGTAAGTTTTGATGACATTAATTTGTCATGATAATAAACTGAGTCAGAGTTGGGGTTGACGAGATGGATACCTTGTAGGGTGAGTGTTTCCGATTTATCTGAACTTTTAATCTGTAGTTGGTCCTCTTGAGGAAAAACTACCAATAATTGGTTGGTTTCGGGGACGATAGATATGTAATTTGTTGCAATTGATATTTTCGTAAATTGACAAGTACTCGTGGAGCCATTCGACAGGATGTTACGTTCACAAAAAGCATTTGCTTGTGATAACAATTCCACATTGCAATAAAATTGCTCATTAAAAATACAACGATCGGATAGTGGAAGGATCTCATTACCATTCTTCAATAGATATTTAAATTTAGGTATTACTGTAGTGTACTCTTCGTTGACATGCCAAGGTGTGGAGTATAAATAGTACAAATGATAATCAACATTTTTGTAAACTGGTAGTGTGAGGAAATACACAATTCTGTTGCTACGAATGTTACATTGTACTCTAATTAAGGACTCATAGGTCAGCAGATCAGTTAGATTTAGTGACAACTTTTGTAATTCGATTTCCAGAACGTGAGTACTTATGATACTAGGGTGTAAAATGCCTTGTTTACAAAAGGTGATTGATGTTTCGATTTCTGACAGCAGATTGAGGATGAGATTCATGGATGTTTGAAGATGATACATTATATCTTTGTAGATAAGTGTTTGACCATCAAATGAGTTTACGATAGTATTTATTTCTGCAAATTTATGTTTTATTTGGTCGCTATTAAATTGAATGGTTTGGAGGGTTTTGTTGTAATTGGTGATAAGTTGATTAACCACGGAATACTGTTGAGAGAACTCCGTTTGAAGGTTCTTATTGCGCTTATCGATATCGTTAATAATGTTTTCGAATTTCTCTTTATCATCATTATCTAAATTTCCAGTGATTGCTTTAATAACAGTTCCTAAACCATTGATCAGTCCTCGTTTCTGTCTGGTTTCTCCGTGAAGTCTTATGTTTGAAATTTTTTGTTCAACGAGCATTTGTACATGTTTGAAGAATGAACAATATTCGTCGAGTTTGTCATGGAGTTTGCGAGAATTTTGGGTTAGTCGTACGAGAGAGGAATAGTTGGAATTTAAATTGTCGACTTCTGTATAGATTCCAGTTAGTTCGTAATAGTGGGTTAGTACATGTTCTGTCTCCTCTAATTTGGCAGGTCCCAGGTCGATTGGGATTATTCCTCCACTTCTATTGAGGTTCTTGACCTCTGCACAGAGGGCTGCAGTTGTAAGCAATAACCTGTAATGACGTAAGACGGAATTACATTCTATAGTTTATTTTCTAGGACCAAAATGCTGTTTTGATTTCCAAGGTCCGTGAGGGGGGGAGTCTGGATCTGAATCTATGTCTGAGTCATCTGAGGTTTCTGAGGTTTCTGGAGTTTGTTTAGTACCTAACTTCCTGGGTCGTTTGATGTTGGAAATATGAATTTTCTTTCGGGTGTTGTGATGACGAGGAACGATGTCTGCCGTTTTCTTATCTACATCCAATTTGTCCAAAGTTTCCTTACTGTATTTATTTTTTGTTTTGCTCCTAAATTGTTTGTTTTTTACAAATATGGTTTCGGGAATATCTGGAATAATCTCTCTATTTTCGTTAGCTTTATTGATGGCTTTTTCTTTTGTTCGGGAACTGCGATTATGAATTTCGGAATACAACCTGGCTATTCGGTCCTTGTGTTTCGAGGTGTAATCGTTTAGCATTATTCGTTCTAAATCTGCTTCGAGGGGGCTACCTGGTTCTATATGACCATAAACGACTTCAAAAGGAGTAAGAGCGGTTACCGAATGAATCGAATTGTTATACGCTATTAAGGCGTATTTTACTTTTGTGACCATGGAGTCACAGGAGAATTCGGATCGGTTATTGAAGAGTCGGATATGTTCAATTAAGGTTGAGTGGAACCTTTCTATTGCTCCGTTACTATTGGGATTTTGGCTACAAATGAAATGAATTTCTACTTTGTGAAGGTTCAAGAGTTCTTTTACTAGAGACGAATCGAATTCTGCCCCATTATCGGATATTATCATTTTCGGGATACCGTGATGGGTAAAGTAAGTCAACAGATTTTTTACAACGTCAAGACTTGAATTGCTGGTTAAGTGATATGCTTGAGCATACTTTGAGAAAGCATCAAGGATGGTAAGGAATTTGCCACCATCTAAGGTAAACTTATCTATGTGTACAATCTCGAAAGGTCGCGTGGGTGTTGGAGTTACATTAAATTTTGGTTTAATGGGCACGCGGTCGTATTTTGTAGCCAGACAAGTCTCGCAACGGTTGATAAAATTTTGTATGGTACCTTTTTGGTTCGGCCAGAAATATGTGCGTTTGATTTTTGCATATGTTTCTGTTATGCCTCTATGATTCGTTTTCCCGATATGATAATTGGATATTATGTTTTCCACTTCGTCTTCGTTAGGGACATCCTGTACGAGATCAGTGTACTTCGTCATTTTTAAAGTTGACTCTCTAAAGACGCTCATCATCACGGATACGAATTCTTGATAGATTTCTCCCTTATCATCATTATAGAAATACAAGGAGTATTCTATATGTGGGCGTACAGATTCCTTCACAAAATCGATTACATTATTTTTGAAATTGGTTTTTGAAAATTCCACATTTATCCGAGTTTTAGTTCCGAATGGTTTCGTAATTTTTGGAGTTTTGGGATTATTCGAAACGAGTTTTATTAATATTTGGTTAAGTCCATGGTTGACTATACCTTCTTTAATTGGAATGGTCAGGACTGTATTGCCTTCGGCGTTGGAGTGTATTGTATCAACGGAATCTAGTTCGGGCGCTGCCGATTCTAGGTTGACGGCGAGGGACTGATTGTCTCTATTGGTAGCGTTTTCGATACCTTCCCTAGATCGTCTATAGGTTTCCATTATTTCGTCTACGACTTCGCGAACATTCGGGTCATTGTCGATATCTGATTGTTCGTCGCTTAGAATGTTATCTATGGGACTATCGCTGTTGTTCAGTTCTATTCTAGATAGTGCATCGGCTACGTGATTGGCAGATCCAGGTTTATATTTAATAGTGAAGTCGTAGTCGCTTAATTTTAATCGCCATCTAAATAGTTTGGATGAACAATCTTTTAAACTGAAAAGCCATTGAAGGGGACGGTGATCGGTGAACAATGTGAATTTACGTCCATATAAATATGGGCGGAATGTTTTTAGGGCATAAACGATGGCTAAAAGTTCTTTTTCTATTGTTGACAGTTTTCTCTCAGAATCACATAATGTTCGACTCGCAAAATGAATCGGTAAATCCGCTTTTTGATCGTTATATTGGCTCAAAACGGCCCCCACGGCTACGTCACTTGCGTCTGTAGTTACGTTAAATTCCTTGTCAAATTGGGGATATTGTAAAATTGGTGAGTTCATCAATAGGTTTTTACAGTGATCAAAGCATTCCAAATATTCGTGACTATCATAGTTGATTTTGGAATTTTTCTTTAAGCAGGCTGTGAAAGGTTTAGTGATTTTAGCAAAGTTGGGTATGAATTTTCTATAATAGCCTAAAAGTCCGAGAAACTGTTTTATTTCTTTTCTCGTCTTAGGAACAGGAAATTTTGCAATTGCCTCTACCTTATCCGGGTTTGGTTTAACTCCTTCAGCGGATACAACGTGTCCTAAAAATCCCGTTTCTTTACGCAAAAATTCCGTTTTATCTAGCTGAATTTTCAAGTTTGATTTTCGTAGCCTTTTGAAGACTTCCCTAAGGCGTTCGACGTGTTCTTGTAAACTGGTACTGTAAATCAAAATGTCGTCGACATAAATCAAACATATTTCATTTTGAAGTCCTCTCAGAATATCGCTCATTAGGCGAGAGAAGGATGGAGAGACGTTCTTTAAACCGAATGGGAGTCTAAGAAATTCGTAATGTCCTGTGTCCGTTGAGAAAGCAGTTTTCGGGATTGACGATTCATCTAATTCCATTTGATGGAATCCAGAGGCCAAGTCAAGAGTACTAAAGTATTGGCATCGTCCAAGTTTGTCTAATAAGTCCGTGATGTTTGGTAGAGGGAATTTGTCTGATATCGTCCGTTCGTTTAGTTTTCTATAATCAATGACAAGTCTATATTTAGCTCGCCCAGATGCATCCATCTTTTTCGGTACTACCCATAATGGAGCATTGTAAGGGGAATTTGAAGGTCTTATTATTTTTTGTTTTAACATGTCGTTAATCTGTCTTTTAACTTCGTCTTTATACACGTTCGGGTATCTGTAAGGTTTGGTGTAAATCGGTATCTCGTCAGAAGTTCGTATGTGGTGCTTTACGTGATTAGTGAAAGTTAAAGGTTGATCGTCAGAATGGAACAGGTCAGAATATTCTTTTAGTAGTTTTAGAATTTCTTGTTTCTCCTCCTCATTCATATGGTCTAGACGTAGTTTAGTTAGGTCTAGCCTAGGTTTAGTTTTAATTTTTGACTGATTAGGAGCCGAAGGTTGATCAGTGGATTCGCTTTCAAGAAAAAGGTTGTCAAGGACAGGTTCGCCTATGATGGGTTCGTTTTGCCTAAAATCTAGAGGTTTTTCGGTCGGATTCATAACATGAACATGGGCATAAGAGTTATTCACTAGAGCTAGGCATTGGGGAATTTCTATGTCTCCTACCTTTGTTCTAGGAATGATGGCTTCGCCATTTTCTATGTTTTTCAATTTTATTTTTACTTGTTGAATGGTCCTTGCGTCAATTTGGTAGGATCCTACTTCCGGAATATTATCTGAATTTCTCGCGTTAGTGTTTGTGAAAAACAATTCCAGGGTTATGTTGGGGGTTTTAAGTATTCTTTTTCTGCATTTTACATCGGCTTCCAGGAATAGCAAGAGGTCAGTTCCGATAAGCATGTTAAATTCGTCATGAAATTTAAACATGATGAACGGAAGGTTCAGTCCATATGAATTGAATAATTCTCCACAAGGTACTAGCGCACTTCGGTTGAACTGTGATATGCCATGCGCCGTTCTTACTAATCCTGAGTCTGGTTGAATTTTTGAAGGGAAATATTTATAGGCAATTTCGGGATTAATGAAACTCCTAGTTGCACCTGTATCTATTAATATTTTAAGATTTGTTTTTGGCATTATTATATACGGAAGTTTACCTTGAGGATTTGGAAAGTTTAAGAGTTCGATAATTTCGTGAGGCTCATTTCCTCTAAAAAAGGATCGGTTTGGTAACCCGTGTTTCCATTGGAATTTTCCGAGAGCATATTCCCGAATTCATAACTCATCTGATCCATCTCTGGATCGTTGTATTGATGTTCATATTGAACATCCGTATTCATGAGGGTTGAATCACAAAATTGGGCGTTCTGATTATCAAAAAATGGTCCTTGAATGTTTTCTGGTGGCTCAGGATTCTCAATCATGTTGAGATTGGTGTTTTTGGTCGAAATGGACATCGGTACGACACTTTTGTTCATACTCGATCGATTTTGGGACCAATTTGGATTTTTCGTCTGATTTTGCGGATAATTAGGTTTTGTTGAATTTTGGAATTTTGGATTCGGATTTCTATTCAAACCGGGCTGATTTTGTGAGGGAGTAGGCTGTTGAACGTTTTGAGTTGAATTATATTTTGGCGTGAAGCGCGGAGCATATTGTTGGGGAAACCTCGGCTGGAATTGATAATTAGTCGGGGTCGGCGGCACGGAATGCGGCCTTGGCATCATCCGGTTTGCTGATGCAGCACCTGGCTGATTACCGTTCGTCGCCTGTGCTGGTGGCGAGCTTTGTTGAGTGGGTCTGAAGGAGGAAGATTTATCTTTGGGTTTTAAATTGAAATCATTAGTTAGCATGGATAGAGCCATGCCCAAGTTGGTTGGATTTTTGGTTCTAAGTAGGCTTCCTAACGGTTCGGAAATACCGTGCACGAATACCCTTAGAGCGTAATTTCGCATGTATTCCGATAAAATCGGAGCATGCTCACGCATATTCAGTTGGAGATACGCCACCTGTGAATTAAGAATTAGACATATACGGTCATGAAAATTGAAACAATCTTCATGCGGGGATTGTTTCATTGCGCTTAATTCTGAAAGTAAAGTGTAAGTATCACGCTTATCGCTATAAGTTTGAATTAATGCCTTCCTAAGTTCTGGGTATGTATCTATAGTGTTGACATAGATTTTTTCGGCTACTGATGACCCTAGTTTAGACGTAATCACACCTAGGATCACATCGTTCTGGAAATCATCTCTATCAACATGATTATAAAACCTTAAATATATCTTATCACATTGTTTTAGGAATTTTGCTAGTATTAATGGTTCTCCGTTAAATTCGGGAATTAACCTATTATATTCCCTACGGAATTCTGGAGGCTGCTGGGGCGGCTGTTGAGGTTCAGGTAGAGGTGCTACCGGAATCGGATCTGGTTGGAACGGAATTCTTGGAGGTTCCTCAGGAATCGGGTTTAATGCTCTTTGCAGTAGAGCAGCTGCATTAACTGGAGGTGCTGGTCCAGGTGGAAGTGGGATATCGCCTAGGTCCATGCTTCTGTGGAGTCTGCGTAAACTACTCCAATCCCAAAAGCTGGCTAGGGGATTTGGTTCCTTGACCTTAGGAATTTTTAATTTTTTTTTTTTTTTTTTTTGGAATTTCGATTAAAGTTGATTAATGAAGCTCTTAGAGTACGAGTATTCAGTAGGTACTCTGACGGTTTATAATAATTATATTTGGAACCAGGGTACGGTCCTTAAAGTTGATTTATTTGACCAGGGTGCGGTCCTTAAAATTTATTTATTTGACCAGGGTACGGTCTTTAAAAATTATTTATTTGACTAGGGTACGGTCTTTAAAAATTATTTATTTGACCAGGGTACGGTCTCTAAAAATTTATTTGACCAGGGTGCGGTCTTTGAATATTTTAAATTGATGAGACCAGGGTGCGGTCCTTAAGAATAATTCTTGTAAATGACCAGGGTACGGCCTTTAACTTGGAGAGACCAGGGTGCGGTCTTTTAAATCTACGTTGATCGCTGGGGAGGAGGAAATACAATATTCCTTTGTATTTACCTCAACACGACGGTATCCAGTCGATATTTAACCTAAGACCAGGGTGCGGTCTTTTAAATCTACTTTGATCGCTGGGGAGGAGGAAATACAATATTCCTTTGTATTTACCTCAACACGACGGTATCCAGTCGATGTTTAACCTAACTGAAGAGATGTGAGCTGAATCGTTGAAAAATTGTAGAATTGAAGTTACTTACAGTCTCAACATCTTCTTCAGGAGTCCGTTGTCCGTATCCCGTAGATCGTAGAAGTCTGCCGTATCCGTGTGCACTCCGGTTCTGTTGAGCGCGGGGTTCTTCGACACACCTTAACTGTTGAAACAGAGATTTCCGAATAGTCCGAGAAAATCCGAGAATCGGTGTGTCCTACAGCGACTGCACCAGTTACGTCGGGTGCCGAGAGAAAAGAGTTTTTAAAAAGCACTTTCTTTATTTGGAAACGACGGAACACAAGTTTAACTAAGGAAAACGGAACGGAGATACGTAGCGTACGAGCGGAGCAACGAGACTGACTCGAACGGTGGGGGAATCAAGCTTATATAGCCTCGGTGGGCTGATTCAGCAGAAATAAAGATAGATCAGCGGTTTTGGTACTATAACATACATACACATACAGATACACACACAGAGATAGAGAGAGAAAGACGCGGAACGAAAGTTGTTCGGACTAGTCTAAAACGTGAAACGCGAGCAGAAATTTTACCACCGTAAAAAAACAGCAGCCATTTGATTGTAGTGGAGACCACAACTTTTAAATATCTTGGAAGTGAAAACAATAATTGTTCCGCTACCTATAAATAGACTCGGGAGCGATTCAAAAGATGAAATTTAGCAATTAGGTACCAATACTTCACTATAGGCACATTGCAGGACAATCTAATATATAAAATTCTCGTGTCACAGTTTTTGTTGCCATACTCCTCCGAAACGGCTTGACCGATTTTGATGAAATTTTTTGTGCTTATCCGGTATCTATGAGAATCGGCCAACATCTATTTTTCATCCCCCTTAATGTTAGGGGTAGTCCACCCCTAAATTTTTTTAATTTTATTTTTGACCGATTTTGATGAAATTTTTTGTGCTTATCCGGCATCTATGAGAATCGGCCAACATCTATTTTTCATCCCCTAAATGTTAGGGGTAGTCCACCCCTAAATTTTTTTAATTTTATTTTTGACCGATTTCGATGAAATTTTTTGTGCTTATCCGGTATCTATGAGAATCGGCCAACATCTATTTTTCATCCCCCTAAATGTTAGGGGTAGTCCACCCCTAAATTTTCTTTTCTATTATTTAGAAAAAATTTTTAATTTCTATTTTTTATGATACAACATACAAAAATACATACAATCCTCAATTTTCACCCTTCTACGATCAACCCTTATTTTTTAATAGCCATTTTAGTAATTTAATCATTTTTCCTCTCCGGTCGAAAACTGATCAATCCTCATTTAATTTTGTTATCCCCGCCAGATGTCTACAGGTGTACTAGGAAATTATTTATATGGCAAAACAACATCTATTTTTCATCCCCCTAAATGTTAGGGGTAGTCGACCCCTAAATTTTTTTTATTTTACTAGGAAATTATTTATATGGCAAAACAACGTTTGCCGGGTCAGCTAGTAGTTAATAAATTCGATTTCAAAACGTTATAATAAATTCCATTAAAACTATAGGTATCACCTGATAATTCCAATATTGGCATTACATCAGCTGATTTTTACAGGGCAATTTTAATGTATTCCAGTATCACTATCTAGCGAACTTTGATGGAATTTAAAGCTTTATAGTCTGATTCATATATAGCTACTCAATCATCGCGGGATTATTATTTCTATCTTCCAGCACTTAGAAATTCGAATGTTTTTTTTCCCCTAATGTTCAAGCTCCAAGGGAAAGCGAACTATTCAACGTACAGCGTTGCGGGTGGTTTTAATCGATTCTTTGGGAATATATTTCTTATTGCCACGCAAAAAATTATTAAAGTTACTTGGAAATTTTTTTAGATCCCGTTTTTTATTTTTAATGATTAGCTCTTTGATACAGCCCTTTAGGGTTGATAAAAATTGATGCCGAGCTTTTAGGACCCTCAAGACCCAAATGTGATTTTGAACACAAGTTTCATGTAGTTAGGTCCAGTGTTTTCGGAAAAATTTGCTAGCAAAAAAAAAAAAAAAAAAAAATGTTAGCACCTGAAAATTTGTTGGTTTACGTTTCAAGATGCGTAGAATCCAAAAATAGAACAAAAAATTCGCCCGTTTGCTATTGATTATTCTTACCTAAATAAAAAGTTATTCATCCATTAATATAATATGTAGGAATTGATATGTGGTATGGATGACATATGTAATATGCATGTATGTATAATATGTATGTTCCAATAATATCATTTGGGTAGGCACCTATTAACTATATAGGTAATCATGATAATAAATAATAATAATTATTAGCATTGTATTTGTCTCACGAAAAGTCTTACAAGAGAAAACTTATCCTCGAATTTTTTAATTACCTACCAATTTGAACATATTGATTATTGATGTGATATTAGGTGAAAGATTTTATTGATAAAATTAATTAAATACTTTTATCAATAGGTAATATTTGTCCCCTAATGTTTCATTTTCCTTTGATTTTTTCGATTAATATATTAAAATAAATAAATTTGGGCATTTTAAAATATTTTTCCCAATATTTTCAATTCAACTTCAGTAATTTGTTAATTTCAATGGATACGTTGAGATAACCAATAATACACTTGTATCTGATATGAACAGTTCAGGTATTCAACGAAAAAGCCGGAAAATGTTTTCGGGAGTTTTGGATCACTGAGCGGCGTTGTTTATGAAACAAACGGAAAAACAGGGTTAGATACAAAATTTTTCAAGATGGCCAGCTATTAACAAGTTGCGGATTCGCCCTGATCCGTGGTTTAGCCCGCCCAATAGTTGGATTCCAGAATCCGTGCGTTATCACAAGAAGATAACGCTTCAAGAGTTGGTGGAGGGATCATTTCGCCGTTTGGTGAGGAAACTATGAGCGTCCGTTAAGAATAGAATCTTCAAAAATTAAAATTTTAGGATGTTTTGAAGAAGTTCAAGTTCCGGGAAAAGTTATTTATTATTTCCCATCCAACTTGTGTCAGATGAAAACTTTAGCTTTTCTATTAAGAGTGGACACTGTTATCTGTCTTCCTGTACAACTGACAGAAGTAATCAGGATAAACTCCTCACTATCTGTAGCAGTTTCACAGCTCACATTTTCTGTACCTTCACCACTACAAGATCGGGAGTAAGTGTCTGAATCGAGTCACCATGCTGCGAGAATTGGGTTGTTTCTTGACGATGGAATATGAAAAACTGTAAGGAAGGAAGACGAGTGGGGGGGGGGGGGGGGATGTGTTCTTGTCAAACAGCTCTCGTTTTCAAACCACATTGCTGCCATCTCCAGCCGGGCACTAGGTATGTTGTGTTTCATCAAGCGTATGACAGTAATGACCGTGGTTGACCGTTATTATTATTTTTGTGTGTGTTGCGCTCAAGCTACATATTCCACTATACTCAATAATTTACAAGAAACTCAGACAGGTTCCGCACAACTCTGAATCCTTATATTGTCACCAATCAGTATTGTCAATCAATAATCGGTCTTGAATATGATAGATTCACCCACATCCCCAGATGAAATTGATTTCCTGGTACCCTGTTCAGGCACATACATGTATTATACCATGTACCATCGGCTATAGATTGTTGTTGAAATGAGATCTGAATGAGTGATGCCTATAAAGAAATGAGGATAAACAGTAATTTACCAAAATTTATCTACAACTTAGATAGCAATATTATCACCCTCAATAATGTTGCCAAACATTTAACTTCTAGAATTATCCAGAGCGTCCATTATAGTGCACATTTCTTGGACCCGGTACAGTAATAGTATCATATTTTACGTTATTCAGAAAAATCAGGAACCGCTTGCCTAAGTGAAGTAGATAACGATGGCTATTATTCTCAGCTCAAATTCGTTGACCACGCTCCCCCGAAGTGAACCAAGACAATCAATTAGTCGGTGGAATTAAACATCAGCGTGTAAGGGCACGCTAACAAACTAGGTACGGCACCGATATTGCGGTTTTATACGAGGTCGGATACTACAAGCCAGAGGGACTAACAAGGGAGCGAACGTCCTAAATCTCGACGGAGTTAGGTGTCCAGGAGGCGGTAGACGGCAAAGGGTTAACTTAATTAATGGGCAATCTTCCGAGAGGAACTTTACAGGGGCCCGATAAGAAGACCACCGACATCTCCATAAAGGCTTTCTAAAGCTTATTGCCGACGATAAGAAAATCCGCCCGTCCGCCGCTTCATGGAATTACTTCGTTTATTGGAGCGTTGAAGACATTCAAATCGCGCTCCTCTCCGAACGGCTAATACCGGGTTGAATGGGAAGTTCCTTTTGACATTAGGAAATGAGGTAGAATTTGAGTGGATGGCAGCAGTTTTCACATGTTTGCAGACAAGTGGTGAACTTGTAGATTTCTACGTAATTTAGATTACTGTACTCCCATTGTCACCATTAAGATAGTCCAAATCAAGCTACTTCAGAAAGTCTATTATAAGTTTGACGGCGTAAATGATTTTACTGACTACCCAAAGAGGGAGGGATGAACATTGATACTCAGGAATAACTTGAGAAACAGTCAGTCGTACATACTAGTAAGGGGTGCATGGAACTTCTCTGTTGACGTTAAGCCGCGAGTTAGAAGCTTATTGGAGACGATAAGAAAATCTGCCCGACCGCCACTTCCTAGAATTGCTTCGTTTATTGGAACGTTGAACACATTCATATGGAGCTCCTCTTTGAACGGCTAATAACAGGTTGAGTAGAAAGTTCCTTTTGACAGTAGGGAATGAGTCAAAATCCATAAGGAAGGCTGGTGATAACTGGTGAGCAAATGACCTTCCACGTAATTTCGTTAACTATGCTCACAACTACATTATTGAGATAGTCCGTATCAAGCTAACTACTCCAGAATAAATTTATTATGGGTTCAAAGGCGGATGATCTTAGTGACTATGCGATGAGGATGAAAATTAAATTTGACACTGAGGGAAACAGCTTCACATCATTTCACTTGAGGTGGTTTTGCATGGTGTATGTGTCATATTGTGACCAAGTACATATTTTTATGGATTACATGGAATTTTTTTTTTTTTTTTTTTTTGCATTAAACAATAAGGTAGACTATGGATGGAAGGTAGTAGTTTCTAAATGTTCGCAGATAATTGGAGACATTTTAACATTCGTTTACTCAACTCACACTAACGCCATTTAGATAGTCCAAATCAAGCTAATCAAGAAATCCTATTGAAGTTTAAAGGAGTGAATAATTTCAGTGACCACACGGAGGAGGGCAATGAAGATGAATATTCTGGAACAACGTCGAATCAACTTGACATTACTTACCATTGAGATGATTTTCCACAAATGACGACACTAAATTACTAGAGAATTTCTGCATGGATTGCAAGGAAGTATTCTTTTGACCGGAAACAACGATAAAAATGGGAAGGCATTATACTAATTTTATTATTTTATAGTTTAAGGAGTATTTTTCCCATTATTTACTTTTTCCGATAATCGTTTTTGGAACATGATACAGTACAAAAGCACAAATATACAGAACAATAAGAAAGATAAATAGAATTGAGACTATGTTATTTTAGAATGATTAAAATTTTTATTAATTTATTTTTTATTATCACTAAAAAAATTTATATTGATATTACAGAGTTTAGATATCGTACAATTGGGTAGTACCAATAATTATTCGAGCAATTGAGTACAGACTTCGAAAACCACGTGATTAAATGGTTTCAAAGCTTGGAAAAAACCTTTTAACGGACAAAACTGAAATTTCCTCAGACTTCTTTAACCTGGAAATTGAAACACTAGAGAGTTTTTGTACTACTCGCATTAGTTTTTCTAGTAAACACGAAAACAAGCTGTTAGAGTGAGCAAGATGTTTGCAACATTTTTCGCATTGATTCTTCGTAACGTTATCGTGAGCCCGAGAGATAGAGTATTCTTATGGTGACGTTAACGTGACTTTTGTAGTGCCATACCGCTTAAAATTGACAGCAGACATTTGTCAAAATACAAAATGAAACAACAAACAACGAAGACATACTCTACATCACACAAAAAAATTCAGCCACGAAGAACACAAATCAATAAAACGTGTAAAATAAATCTTGAAAGCTTTATCAGAGATCAAGCGAGGAGCCCATCGCATTCCTTCCCATACCTACTCAGCGCACAATAAAGAGGATTATTGAGGGAAACTCATCTCAATTTAGCTTCCATTAGCATCTGACAATTTGGATCTATCGAAAACACAGTTTAGAGACGCTCTGGCTCTGCGATACGGAAAAAAGTTGCTGATCTCCCTAGCAAATGCGATGGATGCCAAACAAAAAATGGACAAAAATTATGGCCTAAACTGCAAGCGTGTAGGCCTAATAAGGTTTGGCCACGATATGGTCCGGGATGGATGTGCTAGGCTTTCCAGCTTAGCATGGCAGAGAGTTATGGTGGAACCAGTACTTAAAGAGGCTAGACAGGTGTCCTGGTTTCGTGGCTCACATAGAAGTGCAAGGGGTTTGGGATAGGGAGAGGGTTGCTTTTTTCGACAATCGCGTAATCAAAGCCAACGCACCCTCTTACCTTGCCCAAACCTGGCGCTATGTTGCTGAACATGCCTCCAGGTAGAAACACCAAACATATAATAGAGCCGCAGGAGATCTGAGAGGTTCATTTAACTACTGCTTCGCTCTTGTGAAGGTGTCCTTCACAGAGAATTTCACCAAAAGATTGACTTTAGTTTTGTGTGAAAAGTGGAACAAGCCTACATCACAGATAGCTGGTTAGATTCGGACAAGAATACAGTTCTCTGTGATAAGAGCAATGTCCTTACGACTATTAGGTGTCAGAAAAAATTTGAGAAGTTACGGATTAAGCGATAAAGAATCAATGACCCGGGACGAAAGATGGCGCATCTTTGCCTCTTCTCTGCAAGTAAGAAAATAAAAGACCTTTTATTTATTTTTTTAATTTTTGTCAATTTGTTGGATTCAATTATGTCGAATTGTTGTTTTTGTTTTCGATTTCTCAAGACGATAGTGTTTGTTTATGTTACGATTTGCTACAATTAATAAATGATTAAACCAATCTTGGAAGCTTGTATCTGAAAACGAAATCATGAGAATGAAAATGCTGAAACTGTCGCGTTTAAAAAAAAAAAACCACAAAAGAGAATGATTACAGGTTAAACCAACAACAAAAGACAGCAGGAAAGTGGGAAAAGTCAGGCAATTTTTTCGGGTGTGACCATACTAGCTGCATTTCGGTTGCTATGTTAAGGTTATCCTGGAGAAAGGTCAATTTTCGTCTCGTAATAACGATTCCAAAAAGGCTGAGCACGAATAAAGCTGACTCTTCCCGTTCCGAAAAGCTTTTCCTCGCTACGAAACCGTCTTCTCGTTTCGGAAAGGCTATTTGCGGTTAAGAGACTGTGAATACGAGCAGTACAAAAACTCTTTATCGCTTAAAACTCCCAACAAAATTCCGGGATCATTCTCATTAGCATATTCATTCAATATTGTCATCAGAAAAATATCTGAACGGGTCATAAGTCATAGGGTACGAAAACAGTCCCACAACATTCAAATTTACCATCCAGAGAATTAGCGTGTAGATAAATCACACTACCGATTCACGGATATACCAATCCAAGTATGTACCTACTCACCAAGCTCATCGCTGCATATGTACGCAAGACGCATGAGAAAGGGTTTATGCTACGCCGAGTCCGTACGGCGCATACGTTTCTTCATAATGTTGTGAGAAAGTTTTAATCATCTTTCGTTTTATTCACACCCACTGAAATAAAGCTATCGAACTTCCAAATGCATCTATATTCAGAGTTTATCATGATCATGCAAGAAGGTAATCAATATAAAAGGGTTAAGAAGTAATTGTGAGCAATAATTCTCTGTCGTGCATCAGATGGGGGGGACCAGAAAATCCTTGGACCCGGACAGCGTTTTGGAGAAGGTCGCAGACCAGCATTATCCGCCGCAGTGTCGTGATGCTCAGCCCCGCGTGACGTCCTGGACATGACAGCTTTGTTCTCCGCCATGCCATCCTCTACCTCCACCAACCAACGACCCCTACGCAGACCTATTTTCACTAAACCACCCTAATTCCTTTATCTTAGCGATTGCTCTACTAGTCTAGGCCACGATCAAACTCTCTTCACTCGCCATCTGAAATAGAGAAAATTAACTGACGCCATCCGAGTTTGAAAACGGTATTCAACTGTTTGACCAAGGAAAGGAATAGGTATGGAATTTCAACGGGATTTGAATGATTGGTATTCCCAATTCTTTATAATTTGAATCTTATATTCTCATAAAAATCTTAATAAAACCTTCTACTTGCGCAACTAGTTTTTTTTCTCCCATGTTCGACTTAAATTATTCAACTAATTTCTTTGAAATTATAATTAATATTTTCTGTATTATCAACATGTGACGCGGCAGTTATAACGTGATATAACGAGGAGCTAATCTTGTAAGGTCTTACACGGTCAGAATATACAAAGCTTATTGAGCTCTTGTAAAATTTGATTTTTTGGAATCATAGGTTTTGGATACAAACTCAACATGCTTCATATGCAATGTATGATGGAACTGGCTACTGCAACTGTTAGGATCGATGGTTAGAGGATACTACAACTAACTTAAGAATAAAGCATCCCTAGAAATGTCTCAATAGAATTTGGTTTTGACGATTATTTTGTTTTCAAAATGTTTTTCGTACTTTCTTTTTTTCCTTAACGGAAATTACCTAACATATCTTGAAGGTTAGCCTGAATTACCTTCGTTCACATTCTAAAATCAAGCATGTGGTTTCATTGAAAGAGCCTAAATACGCAACAAAAAAGTCAACAGGATGCTAGATTACTAAATTCTCCTGGATCAAAATCCAACCTCATATTTGGATTTTTGAGATTATTCGAAATTGGCTCCAAACCCTATATTAATAGGTATTCTTCGATAAAAAATACCTGTGCACAACTATTTCAAGCTTAAAAGATTTGGAAAGCGAACTCACTTCTTCTGAACGGTATTCTATACCTAAATCATTCTAAGGAGTTTTTTTTTTGTAAATTTCCGAACAAAATATATATCTATACATGTATCTGTAGTTCCAGACGATCTCTTAGAAAGGACGGACATCCTTCATTACTTGGATAGAACTTTTTAAACAAAACAAGCTGCTCAAATTTTGAAGAAATAAATGCCACATTAAAGATCAATGGACAGTGCAAAGAAAATTTTTAAATCCTGGAATTGCAACCAATATTATTTAGAAGAAACATTGGGCATGCACTTCATAGTTTACATCTGCGCACAGAACTTTTTCTAAACAATATTTTTTATTTATTTATTTCTTTACCAAACTATATATATGAAGAAATTTTTAGAATTCAGGACTCGTATCAGGATAACGCAAAACGGATTTTATTTTGAATTATTCTGTGCCATTGCAATAGCTTGATTTTTACAACATTCCGTTAATGAAGATTTGATGAAAAAGCTGAAATGCAATGAAAACTTTCATCCTTGAAAATTAATCTCTTGGGGGGTTGATCGAAAGTATTGCTGAGATTACAGGCACACCCCGGCTGATATTGGTATGATTGTTGAACAGGGTTTTTTAAACTTTGGTCCGGCAGTTTTGAAAAAATGCTTCGGACCGCGGCGGCGGGATTTTTTAATTTTATTCTTAATATTAAACATTTTTGAATCAATCCACATTCCAATAAATGAATAAATAAATTTGAATAAATCGTTTTCTTCATTAAACAACTCGTAAACGAGTTCCACTATCTGCTTTACAAGCAGATACCATGTTACATGGATATGTCTTTGATTGGGGATTTCATAACGGTTGTCCTCGAGAGTTGTAAACAAATCCTTTAACTTTAAACAAATCCCTGGGCTGCATCCCGACTAATTCCAACAAAACAACGGTTTACTTATAGAAATGTTGAAAATAACTGTGGAGAGAAGCCACTACAATAAGTTGTTGTTAACAGTCGACTGTTGTCAAGAGGATGAAAATGTTTCCTATGGAGTGGAGTAAATGATGCTATTGCTTTACGTTATTAAAATTGTTTATAGTCCAATCAACTTAGTTTAGGAATGTAGCCAGGTACGTAAGGAGGGGGAAATTGGTAGCTTGAGATGTGAACATTTATCACATAAATCAAGCGCTTTCCAACGAGTGGCGAACGATTTATGTGCGATGAAAACTGCGGAAGTTCCATTCCCCTAGCAACGGCTGGGTTGTGCGTGAAAAACACTGAAATTGTGACACAAATTTTGCATCACGGAAAATTTTTGGTTGACCCCCCAGAGCAAAGACATATCCATGTCCATATTCTTTAGAACCAGTTCTTAAGTGAATAATAACTGTACAATATTCTAGTTGATGGTAGAATTCTTCGTCAGGGCAATCGTCGACCACATGAATACAGGCTCCATGGATGCAGGTACCATTAAGCAGAATAAGGCTCCGGGGATACAGGAAGCATACACAAGAAAACAGGCTCCCTGTACCAACTCCTTCCGATCTTCACAATAAACTTGGCCAAAAACGTGACGGTGATGATGCCGCTATCGCTAAGGCGAGACTCTCCCTTTGATAGGGCATTCGTGAGCGTCCTCTACTTATCTAACGCAATAAGTGCCTACTTCTAACAAGGCCACAACGTTTATGAGCAACATCAACACACAACGAACACTCCGTACGTGACCAAGCAGTTTTCATTTTCTTTCGGGTACTTACCCGGGTTTTCTCTCCGAGTTTTCGATCCGACGCACTGTGCTTCTATATTGGGGTCGGGTTGGAAAAAATTATATTTATACCGGATTATTATATGAAAATTTCATGCTGATTCCGAATTTACCCACATAGTCTTTTAACGTTAGAATAACAACAACAACAAAATGTCGGAAAACACTGGTTCTTCACCTATAAATTTGAAAAAAATAAAAAAAAATAGGTAATGATATCACTTCTAAATGATCATCTTCTTATCTCATAACATTCATGATCATCAATACTTTAAACGAAAATATAAATTAGCAATATCATTGAAGTCGTTCCCCTAAATATTGCTTCCACCCAAAACTTTGCCCATCCTTGTTCCATCTTTCAATCATCAAGAACATCAGTTCAATTTTGAGCATGTGAATAATTTTGGAGTTTTTTTTCCATCGAATGTATAAGAAATATTCATATCTTCAAAAATCAATATGATAAGTGGTTGAATATGATTCGAATTACGACAGATATTGTACGATCCGAAGAAATACCGTGGGTAATTCGACCGTAAATGACTTAATCCATGTAAATTCCAAGTAAAAATGTTTATTTGAATGCTAATTTATTGGTTAACTATTCATTTATTCCACGAAATCTCTATATTCCTCATCTCTTTTTCAGATGATAGTAGGTAACCACACTATTCCAGTACACCAGACCATATTAGGTATTCCTCCTAATTTTACTCTCTATAGCCAGGTAGGATGTGTACCTTTTCAAACATCCCTCAAACATTGTATTCAAAATTTTCACTAACTGTATTTGACTGATTTACTTTCAGTTGCAATAAATCGTTCAGACATTAGAAAGAACAGACTTGGTTCATCAAAGGTTGCTATTTATGCTGGTTTCATTTTTGTACCTCTTGAACGACGACCCAACTAATTTATCTTACACAGCGTAATTCATCTTCGAAAACACCTTCTTTTGACTAATTAATTACTACTAACCGTATGGAATTGTATCGAATACATGCTAAATTAATATTATAGTTAAGTAGTAACGAATTTAAGAAAATTATTAGTTGGTAGTATTTTATGGATGATACAAAGTTCAGCTAGCTCGTTAGTTACATAGATGCTTAATGGTACATCCATCCCGTTAAAAAAATTGATGAAAAACATAAAAGCGAAACGGATTCGCAAAGTCCAAGCTGTTTTGATTTGCCTAACTATTCACAATAACTCCTAGGACGTATACCAATAAGCATTTACACTTCAAATTAAACGTTTCAAAAATTAAATTGGTAGTTTTACTTATCAAATTGGATGTTGTACACACCAATTATGAGGTTTTACACATCAATTAAGAGGTTTTACACACCAATTCAGAAGATGATTTCAAATAAAGAAATAAGCATTTTGCATGTACAATCCGCTTTCCTTTCTTGTTGGACTCTAACAGAAACAAAGGGACAGTGAACAGTAGCACATTTTGTACCAACGCGTAACTTATGGGCAAATAATACTTACAAGCAAAAAATGTATGAGTAAAATCTCTAATTCGATGAGTAAACATAAAATTTGATGAGTTAAACTTTCCATTTGATGTGTAAAACCTCCTGATTGGTTTGTAAAACTTCCAAATTGATGTGTAAAACATCTAATTTGATGTGTTAAACCTCCAATTTGATGTGTAGAACCTCAAAATTGATATGTAAAGCCTCAAAACTTGTGTGTGAAACCCCGAATTCGATTCTTACAACCAGCTCATTGATGTGTATAATCTCTAATTTGATGTTTTAACCTCTATTTCGATGTGTAGAGCTTCCACTTTAATGTGTAAAAACTCCACTTTGACGTGTAATTGCTGTATTCTGGCTACGATAAATGTTTCTTCGTCCGTAATACAGGAGTGTGAAAACTTGAACAAGGATTGCATATGATGTAAAAGCGGGTGGCTGTGCATATTACTGTAAAACATTACTTACTCTTCACGTTAGCGATCCGTTATATCAGGGTTATGTAAGTCTTCAGACTGTGGCAATAATATTATGAAAGTGTATACTAAACTTATACAATTTAAATGAAAATGCTTTTAAGATCAGAAACGATTTAGAGTTTCCTTAACAATTTATAGTACTTTCATTAGGTACTTTCAAGGGCTTGCCCACAGAGGTGCTTGTAGATAAATAATGTGACCATGTACTTTACAGGAATTTATGTACATATGCAATTGTTAAAAATCTTCTTTTGTAAATATCTATTTCATATTGTCAAATTATTAATTTGTAATTAATTTTTGACCATTCCAATCACATTTGTTGTGAAATATTTATTAAAAATAAAAAATTATTATTTTTATTCAACACTACTGGGGATAGGGACATGGAGTATCAAACAACAAACTAGCCTTGGGTACCTATTGACGGGTATTGTTAGGTTGATTAGTTCAAACTAAAACTGCTACCTACTCGAAATCGACCGAGGAATTTCACTACTTCAAATATATATTATTCTATACGCATTCAGGATGGAACATACTGGGTACACCTAATACACCTAAACACCATCTACATGAACTACACCCTACGGAGTGCATAGGGTATCATACATTGCTGGGACAAAAACTCAACCACATCATGTACAGCGATTTCATATGGATGATTGAACCCCATATTTGAAAGCGTAGGAAGCTCTGAGGAAAATTCCACTCACGTTTTGGCATTCGGACACCAATGAATAGGAAGCTCGCATCTGTAAGTAAACCTCCGTTAAACGAAATACAACTAGGTTCAATAGGATAATGGTGTCAGAAATTCTCAATTCTGTGTAATTGGGGTCATTGTATGGTACTGTCTGACTATAAAATATAAATTTAGTTTAAATTCAATTTGTGCGTTAGCAATTTCGTAGCTATCCTTGAGAACAAGCCTTCAGTTAATTCATTAGATTATCTCCAGATTTTTATGGTTTCAAGCTGGAAGACCATAGTATCTCTCAAAAAAGTGATATGCGTGTTGCGATTTTGTTTCATGAAAGTAGGAAGAGAAAATGCGGTCTTGATATTTGTTTTTGCCACCACTTTAATGTTTGCAATAGCAGGATATCCAGATTTTGTCCAAGGTAGGTGGTTGGTTCTTTCAGAAGTGTTGGTGAAAGGATCCTGCTGGTCTAAAAACCAAGGCCAAAATGAAACCCCTTTCAATACGGATGTCATTTGATATCAAGCGACTTCTTCTCGCTCGCGGACGATGCAATTTAAAATCCATCTTCAAAGATAGTTCCCGGATCTTTTCGAATTTCCAGAGGGCAATAGAAGGTGTTTGAAGGGCCGCAACCGAGATTTTTCGAATTTTTTTCTAACTTAGTAACCTCCCAAATCACTAGGGTTCCACGTTTACGGCTGCGGGGTGTTATCTGTGATATACACAGTTATTCTTATGTTTGTACATTTTTTCTTTGAATGAAACTTTGCAAATGCTTAACTTTGCTAATTACATAAGACACATCGGTATATTGTAATGACTAACCTTAACTTCAATTGATATAAAGATACTCATTGCATTAAATTCAACTTCTTTCTACTCACTTTTTCTTTACCTACAACGAGCACGTACAATTTTCGGAATCACCGGGTATTGAACCAAAAACATTACTTATTCTATTGATCATATCGTTACACTAGTCTCGATCAAACCAATATGTTATTATGCTCTATAATGTATCACTTTGCTACCTCTTAGTGAGGCTGTCACGTATCATCAGACGATTCGCTTCTAAATCACAGTTCATCCATTACTTCAACAAACCTCCAAACTCTACCTGTGAGGGGTCTGTTATGGCAAATACGAGGAAAAAAGGTCATGTCTTCTCAATAATTCATATTCCCACTTAGCTCGGTCCCATTCCGTTAGTCTGAATTTTCGTGAACTCCTATCACGCTCTCAACACAACTCCCGTCGACTTTCTTGCATGAAAAGCGGGTTGAAGTCTTCCCTTAAGATCTCCCTGGAGAAGCATTTTCTCCGGGACCTGAGCCCGATAACCCAACTGACTCTGTGTCACACCAAGTCCCCGTTCTCTACTTGGAACGTAATTCGCATAAATTTTGAGCTTTGGCACGATTACTGCGATCCGGTTCCTAGTTTAGGAGATAGAATTGGTTTTCAGAAGATTTACGTACATAGAACGGGATCTAGTAATCGTAACCTAGACATCGAGTTTTTCAAAGATGATAGCTTTGCTCACCGTCAATGAGTTCATGAGTTCTCGAACTCAAAAGAAAACATCTGATGCGAACACAAAACGACTTTGCTTGCTACTTATATTTCACAGTTTCGGATACAATAGAAATCTGATATTGAATCTCCAAGAGGCCAGCGAAGAATTCAAATTAACGGATTGTTTCAATGGTAGAGATTTAAAATTAGGAGCGTAACATGAGAAACGCTGTACATTATAACACAATGGTTTATTATTTCTGTATTATGAAACCCTTTAACGCTGATCACTGGAATACAATTACGATATGGAGTTATGAGCAAAAAAGCAGAAATACCACTCTCAAAACATAACTGTACAGACAAAAGCACCTACCGAAGAGATATTAATTAAATTGAATAAATCAATAGTTACATTTAATATAGTCCCTCTGAATGTAGCATAAATGCATTCACCCCCTCAAATCAATCAATTGGTTCGAATCGGTAGGTTAAACTATTTCTGCATACAAATTTAAAAACAGTTTAGTTAAATAGGGGTAGTTGAATTTGAAAAATTTCGAAAACCTGCACATAACCGCTTCCTGACTGCTGCGTTTTTTTTTTTTTTGTTTTTTTTTTTTCCCCCGTCCTTCTTACTTTTAAAAATGTACCAGGTTAAGATAAGGACAGATTCGCCAAAAACCTGGTTATCGTTTTGGATGGGGAGGGGATACTTGCCTTACTATTCACTAGTACATTTCCTTTAATTTTCTTCTTTATATTCTTATACATATACTTTTGACGTGCTGCGATTTGGAGGGATGCAGCAGTCAACCAAGCCGCGCGCATATAAACTTCTTGCGTGCACAACCGAACCCCGCGTGTGGCTACGAATATCCATTATTCTTGATTCACCCAGATCACGAGATAAGTCCCATCATCCGGTAGCGATTGTGTGTGACCATTCGTTTGGTAATCTGTCTAACTGGCAACTTCATCACATGAATGGCGTGAAGAAACTTCACATGTATTTAGCCGTTTGATCTATCAGAGCCATCTGATTTGTTTCTTTAGCAGCATCGTACCACCTGGTAATGTAGATCTCAGAATACGAGTTCCAATCAACTCTCTGTCGAATTTCATTCGAATTTCACCTACAATATCTACAAAATTAAAATGCTGCAAATAATTACACAATGGTCTATTATTTCTGTGTTAGAAAGCCCTTCTATGCAGATCATTGGCCTATAATTTATTATTAAATCCCGTATGTAATATATGATCAAGAAATGGCGCATTATGACTCCGAGAAGAGTTCACATTTTTACAGTTTCAAGACCTTGAAATTGTTTGCTTCACAGTAAAAAGACCGCGAAATTTTTCGCTTCACATTTAAAATGTTTAAAAAAGGTTGAAGGTTCCGAAGCTGATCCGAGTCCTTCCATACTTTATAATTGTATTTCAGATCTCCGAAAAGGAGGTATATTTCGGGTTTCAGCATCATGAGTCGATTACAAACGAATTAGGCTCAGAGACCCCCATAGCTGATCAGTGTGCACAAATATTGAATTCTTGATATTACGAAGGAGGTCCATTTCAAATCGCAGATCCGAAGGTTGACATCAATATACTTGCGTAGATTTACGCAACTGTAGAGGGAAAATTAATACAATTAATTAAAACGTCTACATTTTACTAGTCCCCCTGGTCTCAGTAGTCTAAGTAAGTAGTACCTACCAATTGCAAATAACATAAATGTATAGATCATTGAAATAGTTGAAAGAATCATTTAAAAATTCATAGCGGAATATAGTCAATCAAGATAGAAATTAACTCGGTTCCTAGTACTCTTTTGCTAATATTGATGCAATCATGTTGAAATTAACGTGGAATAATAAAACCATCGTCCCCCAAATATGCACCAAAATAAATTCGAGCGGGATTGGACGACTTGGGAGTAAAAGAAATGGTGCTTGTAGGAATTTACGATTGCGTAAGCGCGAAATGAAATATTGATTTGAGAAGTATGGAATTAATAGTGGACCAATAGTGTAACCAGCACATTCCCTGAAAATTCCATCAAAATCGGATGAAAACTTGAAATTGGGTTTGTTTAAAAAGAAATATGCATTTGCGCATGCGCAATTGCTACTAATGGTACTAATAGGTTGAAATCGCAAGGGAATGCACAAATTAACTTGTTCCACCTATCCTCCAAATTTGAGCAACATGGAAGACAGGGAAGACAGGGGCGTGAGAAAATGACGATTGATGTATTTTACATTCGCGCATGCGCTGAGTGAAGTATTGAGTCGGGAACAACGACACTCATAGGGAACCGCCTACACTCAAGTCGGCACATTCCCAGAAAATGTCATCCAAATCGGATGAAAACTGTGAAAACTAAGCTTGTTACAAAGATTTCACATTGGCGCATGCGCAGTAACTATTAATGATACAATCATGTTGAAACTAAAATGGAATGATCAAATCGTTATCCCCCAAGTATCATCCAAATTTGAGCGAGATCGGACGACTAGGGCGTGAGAAAATTATGCTTAGTAGAATTATCGTTAGCGCTTGTGCTGTGTTTAGTATTGAGTATTCAGTCAAGAATAATGAAGCTGATAAAGGACCGTCTATATTCCCTTGCCTGCACATTCCCTGAAAATGTAATCAAAATCGGATAAAAACTGGATAAAATAAGCTTGTTACAAGGCTTTGCGGACACACAAACAGAGGGAAAAAGAGAAAGAGAGAGAGAGAGTGAGAGGGAGAGAGAGAGAGTGAGAGAGAGAGAGAGAGAGAGAGAAAGAGAGAGAGAGAGAGAGAGAGAGAGAGAGAGAGAGCTAGTAAGGGAAATACACGGAACAAAAGTTGTTCAGAATAGTCTAAAACGTAAAATGCGAGTGGAAATTTTGACCACTGTAAAACGTACTACAACTTTTCGATATCTCAAAAGTGAAAACATTGCTTGCGCTACCTATAGGTAGACTTGGGAGCAATTTAGGAGATGAAATTTAGCATTTAGGTACCAATACTTCACTAGTAAGTACATCCGCACGGACAATAGTCGATTATGCAACGTTAGAATAAATTGCTTTGGAACCATACCACCTGATAATTCCATTATTGGCATTATACCAGCTGATATTTACAATGCAAGTTCTATGCATCCCAGTATCACTATCTAGCGATTATTTATGTCATTTAGAGCTTGATTGGTTAATCAATAAATCTGCTAGCTGCACATTAGAAATTGCGCTTAGAAATTCGAAGGTATTTTTCGATGTTCGAGCCCTTGGGGAAAACGAACCCGTTCAACGTACAGCGTTGCGGATGGTTTTAATCGATTCTTTGGGATTATAATTATCATTGACAAGCTACTGTTACCTCGAAAGTTTTTGAGCTCTCAACTTTTGGATGGTTGACAAAAATTGATGCCTTGCTTCTATGACAATCTAGACCCCAAATACGATTTTTAGCGAAAGTTTCATGAAGTTCGGTCTATTAATTTCGGAGAAAAGCCACGGAGGGTGGCCGGAAGGTGGACGGCGGACGGTGGACGGACGGATTTTTTTATTGGTTTTGTTGTATTCTACGCATCTTGAAACGGTTAGGGTAGGGGAGGGGGTTAAAATTTAATTTTTCTTGGGCGATTGCAAAGGTTAATTATTGAAAATAATAAACCAAAACGGAGCCTAATTGGGACTCCATGAACAAAAAAACGGTACGGAACCTTGCAGAATACCAGACAACTCTAAAAAAGTTAATAACTTTTTTATTTATACTACGATGCAGTGGCAGCTGGTCAGGGTAGGCACGGTAGGCGCCACCTGACCAGCAATCTAGTCTTGCGAAAAAATGGGTGGGGGGGGGGGGGGGGTGTGGAAAGATGAATTGATTGATTTTTTTTATTTTTTTCTTCGTAAATGAATTATTTCAACATCGTTCAAAGTGGGCTGATAATAAATTCAAAACTCAGAATTACATTGTTAATTGGTATTTTAATCTTGCCACTTCTAGTGTCCTTCAAGACACCGTGTTCAATGCCGCTAATGACCCTTTTGGTTGAGATACGGCTTAAACGTTGATAAAGAATGACCCATACATAAATTTCTCCCTTGAGGGGAAAAACAATAGATCATGGATATGTCAAAGTTGTAGACATTACTTTACACTCTGTAGGGATGTTGGGAAAGTTAAAATGGACATTACTCTCCACTCTGTTCGGATGTTGGGAAACTAAAAGTGGACATTACTTTCCACTCTGTTGGGATGTTGGGAAAGTAAAAATGGACATTACTTTCCACTCCGTTGGGATGTTGGGAACGTAAAAATGGACATTAATTTCCACTCTGTTGGGACGTTGGGAAAGTAAAAGTGGACATTACTTTCCACTCTGTTGTGATGTTGGGAAAGTAAAAACTCCCGCGCTACTTTCGTTCCATGCTAAAACAGAAGTCTAATTCGGTTGTTGAGGAAGGCGGAATTAGGTACTTCATTGCGGTAGTACCTCATTGATTTCTACCTAGCCTTCACTTTTCGAGTTTATAATAATCTGAAGTGCCGGAGCGTTGCATTTTGTGTGGAGGAAAAAAAGTGTCACGAAAAATTCCTTGACCCCTAGCCAAAAGACATATCCATGTCAAAACTAGTACCTACTGCTTACAAGTACCTACTACTCAATAGTAGGTACCTACCATATAGTGGTTACTTCTTATTGATATTAGTTTATAACTTAGCGTAATAAATCAGCTATCCTTGACCCAACAATGGCTTAGGGATCATGAGATGTTATGATAAAATTAAGTGGCGAACGATTTTCCTGCTATGAAAACTAAGGAAGTTACATTTCCCTAGTAACGCATTGGTTGTACGTAAAAATCAATAGAAAAAGTGCCGGAGCGTTGCATTTTGTGTGGAGAAAAAAAATGTCGGTCGGGAAAAAAAGTTTCGCGAAAAATTCCTTGACTCCCAGCCAAAAAACATATCCATATCAAAAAAAAAATATTGGTATTTGTTTTATGGCAAGTTGAGATTGTAATGAACTAAGTAGTTTGTTACGAGCAGTGCCTTAGAATAAAAGTTGAGGAAATAGTAACAATGAATCTAAAAACAGCGCCAATAGAACAGAAGCTGTTATAAAGTAACGAGCTTTTAAGAATGTTGAACGCCCCAAGCGCTCTCCTGGCATGGTTAGGCTGAAAATGACTTCTATGTCCATCGCCTTCGAACTCCCGAAACTTCTTTTCGTCTGACCATGAACAAACTTCATTCATAATCAGCCTAGTTTCCTCCTCCAAAGGAACGAAATGGGGTAGCAAATACCCTCCCACCCGACATATCGCTGGTGCGTGTTTTCTACGGTTTCTTCTAATCGAAAATTTTCGGTCATTTTTGGCTGACAACCTCGTCCCCACTACGACCACTGAACTTCCTTCGCTCATTCCGCCCGCCCCGAACGGTTGACTGTTATTTTTGCTTTGTGTGACGGTGTCTTTTTACAACCCCGCACTGCTCTTCTCATCATTTTCATTTAATAATCACTTCCCTGAACGGGAAATATAACATCGATTATTTTTAAAGTGGAAAGGTGCCTATTGCTTTTAGTTTCGGAAGCAAGAAGAAGATGGATGTGGATCGCATCTTTGTTGGATCAACCAGTTGCAAGATTGAAAGGCGATAAACGTCGAATTATGGCCAGGCAAGGTAGCAAGTTGGTATCCTTTTATCCCATGGTTATATTGAAAAAGGTAGATGAATGATTAAATTGAAAATATTTTATCCGTTTTTCAGCAACCTTTTATTGTCCGTTTTTGTTGACTATGGTGCACTGTGGCACTCGATGAATAAACTGCTTCGAGTGAAAATTAGGTATTATAAGTAAATTTTAATATACACGCTTATCAGTGAACCCTTCCTCGGGTTTATACATTTACGGGCGTTGTATTGAAGAACGAGGTCGTATGTACTAATCAATCTTGCTCTTGCGCTGTAAATCAATCAGTAGAGACTTCGATATCGATCTTATAACATTGATATTTTCTACCCATTTTCGTTATTTTAGTACCGAAATCGGGCTTCCGATAATCTTGGAATATCGATGTTCCCCCTAGTATCATTTTGACTGTAACTCAAGATTTTTAATAATTTTCAACCGGTAAGAGTAGTGTTTGGGATAAGGCGTTGAAAAATGAAACATTTCAAACAAATATAAACCATTACAATACCTAATGATTCGATTTCTAAATAAGTCCATCAGGTGGGAGTGAATCTATGTCTAATGCGATGCTTCACACTACTTCCCAAGCGTGTGTCATTTTATGTACCTACTTGATTTTAAACGTTTATAACGTGATTATTGTTTTCTTGACGACACTAAATCATCTAGAACGTAAATTCATCATTTATTATGGTTAGTTCATCAGAATCACATCGGTTTCTTGGGTGTACCAAATTTTTTCCCGTCACCTACCCACGATTGACCCATCAAAGCCGCCACTGCTTCGATTATAGACTTTGCGATGGAGCCTATTTGGGAAATCTGAGAAATGGTGAATAGATAGGGAGTCAACTGAAGCTTCAGCTGATCGAACTGTAATACACTTGATGGTTTCTTATTAAACCTGCTTGAAACATTGTTCCGCCCAAAACTCAGGCTATTCGGGACTACTGGGTAAATAACAAAAGGTACGGAACCTTTCAGTTCAGTTTATTCACTTTAAATGTAAATTACATTCATTCCCCCTAATATACTAAGAGTCTGCACAAAGGATTTTGGGATTCCTGGATTATTATGAGAAATACGGAGTCCACTTTATCAGCTAACATTTGGCATGGATCCTGATTATGATTGCTGAGTATTAGTGAGCCACAGCTGAGTGAGCTTTTATTTCTTATTAATTATCCCAAGCATCAAACTATAGCATTCAGGATATTTGAGACTGTTGGGTGATAATGGATTATGTAGCTGAGTTATCAGCTACCTGATTATGATTGCTGATTATCAGTGAGCCACAGCTGAGTGAGCTTTAATAAACATTTATTTCTTATTAATTATCTCAAATGCATCAAACTATAGCTTCAGAGTATTTGAGATTGTTGGGTGATAATGGATTATGTAGCCTCGCCGAAGGCTTTTCTGGGGTTATTATCTACGAACTCCTTGTGACGCGCGGAACATCAAGTGAGTGGAACATTCCATTCCCAAATTATATTTTCTTTTTCTACTTATCTATAAACATTTATACCAATACTCGTGTCAGAGTTGAGTTGTTTCTTGTCAATATTGACGCCATCAACCGCACCAACTTCCATTAACTCTACGCCCTAATCTTAGGGATGTTTATGCCATAGCAATGCATCTAGAAGGACTGATTAGAAGGACTGATGCACTGGAATGTTACCTGGCCGACTTTAAGATGTTGTATGCCTGCAGTAATATAGAGGGAACTACTTTGAATTTCTATTCCTTTCCTTCCTTCCAACATAGAAACGGCTTCCAAGCAATTGAGTTAAACATTTCTGTAATGATGGTAGGGATTGGTTACAACAGAAAATCATGTTTTTCGACGAATTTTCTCTTCTTCTAAGGACATCAATATATTTTTAGTGTCCAGTAAGAATTTCCAATATATCCATAGTGATTGGTATAATCAATAGAGGACTTATAAATAATAAAATGAATTAGTTGAAAGATCGACAATGAACTTGAAATATAAAACAACTGCGGGTCACTGCTGATATCGCGTTCCATTGATTAGAACATGGAATTTCTGGTTCGTTCATGATTTTCTGTGATTTTCTTCAATTTCAACGCCAGCCCCCCATTTTGACTTCCTTTTATGATTTTTCAGTATGGACAGTTTTGGGGCCATGTTCATTCTTGATTGTCATCATTATAAATCAAAAATTATCAGGAGATTCATTGTAAACTTGAGTAAAAACTGAAACGTTAATTTCGGAATTTGTCCACGTTCATTACCGTTAATCTAATAAAATCCATGATTATTCACCGATCGTCTGAGAAGCTTGAAAAAAAAGGAAAATAAATACGTGGATAGTGTACCACCTGAAGGGTAAATAGCTTGTGCCCTGAACGATGTATTACGTACTCCATTCCTTCAATCATTATTCGCGTAGGTACTAGTTAAATGACTATTCAGAGTACCCTTGATTCGAATACTTTAATATTCGACATCAATTTAAAGAAATCAAGAAATTTGGCTCTACACAGAAAAATTAACCTTCAATACAAAACACTAATGTGTTTTGAAATGATGAGGAAAAAGTGAAATTCCCAACGAAAAGATAAGTAAGGGAGATTTCAATGATATCTAAAAAGTGGAGTCCATTTGCCATAGTTTAAAACAATTCTACTGGTCGGTATAAAAGATCTAGTTTGCACGATTTTGCACATAAATGACCGGGTTTACCTATCATGAACTAAAACTTGTCCAAAAGATTTAATCAAGCATAGTGGAATTTTAATGCGAATATTTAGAAAGATTAGATTCCATTAAAGTGAACACAGTTATTTTAATGTCAAGTCCAAGTTTCTTAGTTGAGGAAACATTGGTGCCATTAAAAGGTACTACATTGAATTTAGGGTTTTATGATCGCTCCAAACATTTGTGTTTCTGATCACTCGATCATTACAAAATCAGCTTAGAAACATTGATACCCCCTCTTCAAGGTGTCCCTGTATACAGATGTAATCATACGACTGGTTTCAAATCTTCCTGCATTTCATGTTGTTCGTACATTCAGTTCAGAGTTTTTACGACGATCGTCGATCCTAATGAACCTCACTGTCATACAGCTCGCAGTTTTGAATGAACGAATAACAAAACTTCTGTGTGAGCATTAACCAAATTGTAATGGATAAAGTTTGGAAACAACGCCGTCATAAGAGGTAACATAGATGTAGACATACATGATAAAATTGAACGGAATATAAGATCAGGAAAGTTAATATGAAAGATCGAGCATGCAGTACATAGCTGTAGATATAAATCATTTCGTATCTATGTGGATTCATATTGAAGAAAGATAGCGAAAAACCCAAATTTCTACGGTGGTAAGTTCGTTAAATTGGAACATGCAGTTGTTCAACCGTGGCATCAAACGGAATCGTAAAAACCAACCCAATAGTACTACTTCGCATCACATGCATCAAACTAAAATACTAAAAGGGGTGGGTCTATGGTAGGTCCTAGGAACCTAGCAAGGCATTCAGTCCTGTGAGATGAAGGATATTTGGACAATGATAATAGCTGAAGCGTTTCCGAGTAGTATGAATAACAAATCTCAAGCGTCTCATTTAGATATGGCATCATAAGTAACTACGTTTCTGGTGAAGCATATATGCAGATTCTAGTTTCATCGCAATAGTATTTATGGATTGTTACATTATAATACATTTTATGGAACTATTCAGTAAGATCTGTGGCAAGGAACAAATAAATAAATTGATAGTGTGTGGCATGGATTTGATAATACGCGTGTCATAAAAGCTGCAGACTTTCTAAAAGGTTAATTTGACATTAAAATTGTCAAAGAGGAAGTAGTTCAAGTGCTTATATATATATATTTTTAAAGACTAATCATGTTTTTATACGGCTCGCGTTCGCTAGATATTTTCGAAATTTTAACTATTCGTAGGATGAGACCAAACATTGCTCTATCAGATGTTTCAGCGTTGTTCTTGAAAATTTTGTAGTAAACCAGTCTAATAAGGGGGGAAAATACAAAAATTGAGTTCAAAAATATTTGACCATCTCTCAGGTCAGTGAAAATTGAAATGTCTGGGTGGATCTCAAAATTGATGAACATATCTAAACGGTACCTGGTAAATAAGTATGGATTATACGAATCATCACTTGTGTCGTAAATATTATTTATTTATTTAATTTTGTTTTTTGTGCGACGTCAACCAGATGGAGTAAATTAAATGAACTGTTAAAGATGAGTACTTTCAACACAATAAATTCAAGATATCATTAACGACATATTAACATCCTAAAGTTGGGCTCACCATCGGCCATGAAGGGTTATTATTTTCAGTACAATGGGCCATGATGAAAATTGTTATAACCAGACTGTGTAAAATCCATGACACCGAGGTAGACAAACGTGTATACGTATAATGTAAAGGATTTACCAACGCCAATCAGCTTTAACGCTTCGTTATCGAGTAGTTCTTTTTTTTTTTTTTTTTTTTTTTGCCGATACTGTCTTACGAAAAGCAGAATAACTCCTCAAGGATGCGATGGAGAGTTGATAGTTAGGCTTATGAAACGAGCAATAAATGTCCTATAAGATTAAGTAGAAAGTTTAATTAGCGACCTCTTCAAAACCAGAAAATTTGCGATGTTATTGAAAAAAGTCGACGGTATTTCATATTTTACTAAACGACTACCTCCCGCGGGGATCGAGAGGTATAATTGGTTTTAATTTTTCAATGATGTTAAAGGTTGAAATGCTGCAAAGTCATACACAAAGGTTTACCATTTCTGTATTGGATAGCCCTTCTACGCAGGAAGCTAGTCTATATTTAACCAAAGTCTAATTTACCTAGTATATATCTAACTTCATTGACCGCCTAACTAGGAGAAATCAATATTATGCAATATGACAATTTACGAAAATTTGCTCATGTGACCGTGTTGCATGACTGGAACGTTTTTCTCGGAATTCAAGTATCTTGATACGTAAGCCAAAAAATATAGAGGGGGAGGATTTTTTATTATTATTTCCGTTGGTTGTCTATTCAAGTTTAGTATTGAAAATAATAAACTCTAAGTGGAAATTTTTATAGTAAGTTAAATATAGTATGAATTCGAAAATATGGCTGGTGGGTTTTGGCCTTTTGAGACTCTCTTACATACTAACTGACTTTCCAAGGACAACGTCGATTTCGTACAGATGATTCTACCTTAATAATAACCGGAAATTACTTGATGATTACTATGACCAAACCTTCCCCATTTCATCTGTGATTGATCTGCCAGTAACATGCCACACTTTCTATTCCATACCAAAGCTAGAAAACTAATCAAGCGCAGCCAGTAAATGAAAAAACAGGAATTATGAAGCCTTTTAGATGAAAGGTACCCAAATTGGGCTCTAGCCAAGCTCGCATTCGCGGAAGCGGACTTTTCATATGTTTCTCTCTCAAAAACAATTGAGAAACCTCGAGAAAAACTATTTTCTGCAGTCAGTAAAAAACTAGCCAGAGAGCTTTCGTAAAAAGCTTGAGGCAGAACAGCGTAACTCAAAGGGACGTCGCCTAACGAAGCGCAATAAGCAATACCTGGTAAAAACTGGAAATGTATGTTTCGGACAGGAGACCGTAAAAACGATGTTGTTAACGATTCGCGTTAGGTTGAATGTCTGATATAGATTCGCAAGAAAGAATGGCAATTATAACTCGGGAGTAGAGCTTTTACGTTTATTTCTCTTGGCATTTAATTTTCCGTTCAAGTCGGTTCCCCGAAGCGGAACCTGATATTAATTCGGGAGAATTCATATTGGAAAATCGATTAATACCGCAGAAACTAGTAGAGAGTTCCTGGTTACCAGTTTATGGGGAAAAGTTGCAAATTATTAATCTTATATTATTTCGGTATTTGATAGCCCTTTTACTCAGATCATTGGTCTATATCTAATTATTAAACCTCGTATATACTATATCCAAACTTGGCGCTAAGAGCCTTCAAAAAGGGTGTACACTTTTACAACTCCAAGACCCAATAATCCATACGCTTTTTAGTGAATATTTGAAAAAATTTTAAAATGCTCAAAACAACAGTGAAAGAAAACAGCTTCAGTTGAAGTCCCACAGCTGATCAGAACCTAACTGTAATTGTATTTCAGATGTATCAAAGGAGCTCTATTTCAGGTTTCAGCACCATAAGTCGATTAAGAAACCAATAACGCTCACGGGTCCCTCAGCTGATCAGTGGGCCTACGTGCACTGGACTTGTTTTCTAGGTACCCCAAGGGAACTCGAATTCAAATTTCAGCTCAGTAGGATGGTTAATAAAGAAATTAGCTTCATAGGCCCCTTATGCGTAACGCACTTGCGTAAACAATTTCGTAATGGTCAGGCAAAATGCTGAAATTCTCATAATTTGTCTACTTTGATATATGCTCCTACATCTAAACTATACTAGTCCCCCTGATATAAGTATAACGATATTTTTCGTACTCACCAACTAAAAATTTATGGGATAAAATAAAACAGCTACCAACGCTTCACTAGTCCATCCGTAGGTGCAAGAGTTATAATAAACTCGATATCGCAAAGTCTGAATTCCAATGGAATCATATCAGCTGAAACGATCGTTGGAAATTATGAGGCAGTTTTTTATTTTTCACTGTTTCAGTTTTACAACCACTTGAACTTTGTAGCTGTCATCAACGGTATTTAGCGATTCACGCAGTAATTTAAAGATGCTGCCACTCGCGCTAACCCTATGTGATAACAAATGGATAAACGTACAGAGTTCCAGATGCTTTCATTCGATTCATTGTAATAATATCTATCAATGGTAACCTTAAAAACATCACTGTTAGCTAGAAAGTTTTAGAGATCTCTTTTTTTAAGGGTTGAGCAAAATAGATTCCGACGTTACAGGCACATCCTTGGCCAATGTACAATTTTTAAGCGAATTTCATAAAGTTCGGTCCAGTTGTTTCGGAGAAAAGATTCAGTCGGTTGTCGGTCATATACAATAATAAAACACTGGTAGGTAAAAGGCGGTGATAAAATCTACTGAACGTGTGTATTACCTCAAACGGGGTAAGTTCGGAAAATATACTTCGAATATTGCACAATTCAATTTCCGTTGATCAGTTCGCAGACGATACGGATTTCATCTGAAGTTCATCCAGGGGTAGGAAATCTGCCATAGATCTGAAGAAGATCGCCTTTGATCTCGATGAATGGGCTACTAGGTAATTAGGCTGAATCTCTAGAGTCCTACTCATTAATATTCATCTACTTACGAAGATATGAAAGTTTTTCCTTGAGATTTGGAAACCACATCATTCCTTTTGAAACTCCCGTCCGTTGGGAGTCACATGTGACAAACGGTTATCGTTCGATACCCACTTCTCCACACTAAAAATTGTCGAAATCGTTCAAAAACTCTTAAACCACTTCTGGGTGTACGTTCTCTTTCATTCATAGACGCCAAATGCTAAATTGGTCTAGTTCTGATTCGGCTTATATGGGAAAACGATAGCCAAATCTCGGGCGGTGCGTCTGATTGCCAAGTAAGTCGAGTACCACCCTACCTAGTGACACTAACATGTCTAAAGTACCCGAAGTAGAACACAGATCATAAGTCAATCTCCATCAAAGACTCCACAATCACCCAAACCCACTTCCAAAAACTATTATAGACGAAATCCTTCAGATCGCTTGAACCAGAGATTGAAAAGAAAAAGACACACCAACCAACTCACTACTTCCTAGAACAAGACCAACACCTCCGAATTCATAATAGATCAAAGCACTGCCATACTTGTGATACTTATGCGAACTAAATCACTCACGACGGAGTTGTGGAAACCCATTTCAATAAAAAAAAAAAACGGAAGTTAAAGAAGAACGTTTATTCCACGAACATGAAGAGTTACAATGTTAGATCGATATCGTCGAATACGTATTCATCAGTAACAAACAATATCTGAACATACGTTAGAAAGATTACAGTTCATATAGGCACTGGTGTGGGGAAATTGAATCCCGTTGGTCGAGAGAAAAGAAAGGGCATGAGGCACAACCAATTAAGTGTCAATAAAATGAAGGGTGTTTTAGCTAATGAGATTAAGTGACGTGAAGGAGAAGAACTGTTCAATCTGGTTTTAACAAGGGGATAATTCCAAGCTTTACAGAAATGGACCAATCAGTGGTGAAATATACTGAGGGGTATCTTTATCAAAACATTTACCTGAACTGTCACTTTTGATAATTTCGAAATTTTCCAGTACATTCAACATGACTCCCTTTGGACAAAAATGAAGAAATTCTACAAACTGTCTATTTGCCAAATCAAAATTATAACTATGAGTCCAGCAGTGAGGTCGAAAAATCTGTGGGCTGCAGGACATAATTGGATAGTTAATGAAATTTTGGGGTGTTGTTTTGGGATGCCTAGGGAAGCTAAATCCGAGTTTTCTGACAAAAATAGCCTGTGCTCGATTGTGGGTGGCCGAAAAACCGCGATTTTTTCGGACTTTTTCCGGTTTTCCGCCTATCACTCGAAAACTATGCCTCGTAGAGGTCTTTTTTTATTACATTTTCGGAATGAGCATTAAATTTCCTTCAAATTTCACTAGTCACATGTTTTTTTTAACCGAATAGTTGCTATGTTACAGCCGTTCCAAAGTACATCAAATTTCTCAAAATGTAAAATTTTACGGAAAAATGCATGTTTTAGCCTCATAAAATTCATTTGTACGTACTATGACTCGAATGTATGTATGTTATACATACTATATGAACCCCCCGACCCTCCCCCCCTTCCCGCGACACACTGGGACCTCCACCTTGCATCTGTAAAAGAAATGATCCCCTATTTCCATGCGGCAGGCCATCTGAATTATGCCAAGAGTGTACATTTATATTACCAAGATGCTATCAACTTGAAAGACAAGATGGATCCTGAAGAGTTCACTAAGGTCACTAAAAAGGGTTATTTCACCATCCGCCGCACACATAAATTTTGGTCAGGTGGCTGGTCTGACATGACCATAGAACAAGTCCTTACGCGAGCCACGAAGAGCTACGGTGGGCTGACTCGTGGTCATGGAGTCACAGAGAGTGTGCTATCTCGGTGGATTTTAGGAATGTTATGCCTCCAAAGTATCAATGAGCAGATGGAATTGTTCATTGGAGTTCTTACCGAGACGAGTGAGCAGTACGTTGACAGAAGGCCCTCTTGCGCAGCCAGGGACAATCTTGACATAAAAAAGCTTGGTGATTGGTTGGCTGATCACCCACCATTCCTAGAAACGGAAGAATTACTATCAATTGGCACTGGCGCTGTTGCTCCTGACGTTTTGAACTGCTACTTAGCACGAAGTGTTGGCACAACTAGCATGAAAAAGTGTTTGGAACAAGACAACTTTCATGACCTGAAGTTGAGAAAGGATAAGGTTGTAACCCTGGCATCCACAACCTGTACAATTACAATTAAAACAAGAAGTTCACCGTTGACCCACATACTCTGTTTCAAGGGATTTGCCTAACAAGAGCAGACCGAAGCTGACCTCAGAGGCATATTCAAGTATGAGCTATCCCCCCTCCCAATGTCCCTGTTCACAGAGGAAGGTATGCACAAAAGGCAAGAAATCCGTGTTGTATGAGGCATTCATTCCTGTACAAGGTGTGAACTTTGGGGAAAGTAAATGAGCAGCCATTGATGGTGGACACCTGCTACACAAGGTTGTTTGGAGCAAGTCTAGCGAAGCCACATTTGAATTGGTCTGCCAATCATACATTAATTACGTCAAGCGTCACTTTGGCAGCAAAACCATCATGGTTTTGATATATATCCAGTAGGGATAAATTACCAAACTACCAAAGCTGCTGAACCCCAATCCAGTAAGCAAACTAGCAGGTCGATATCTTCTCCTGTTATAGTAACACCATCGAAAGTTGTGGCTTGTTTGATGGCTGTTTCCACAATCATCACATCAGCATCTTCTGTTGCCTGCTTCACTTCAATCCCGTTGTGAATACGAACTTGGTTGATGAGTGCTGCAAGGAGCGTCGATAACGTTCAGCAGCTTTGTTACTTTGGTAATTTATCCCTACTGGATAAATATCAAAAACCATGATGGTTTTGCTGCCAAAGTGACGCTTGACGTAATTAATGTATGATTGGCAGACCAATTCAAATGTGGCTTCTCTAGTCTTGCTCCAAACAACCTTGTGTAGCAGGTGTCCTCCATCAATGTTTGCACATTTACTTTCCCCAAAGTTCACATCATGCACAGGAATGAATGCCTCATACAACACGGATTTCTTGCCTTTGTACAAACCTTCCTCTGTGAACAGGGACATTGGGATGGGGGATAGCTCATACTTGAATATGCCTCTGAGGTCAGCTTCGGTTTGCTCTTGGTAGTCAAATCCCTTGAAACAGAGTATGTGGGTTAACGGTGAACTTCTTGTTTTTAATTGTAATTGTACAGGTTGCGGGTGCCAGGGTTACAACCTTATCCTTTCTCAACTTCAGGTCATGAAAGTTGTCTTATTCCAAACACTTTTTCATGCTAGTTGTGCCAACACTTCGTACTAAGTAGCAGTTCAAACCGTCAGGAGCAACAGCGCCAGTACCAATTGATAGTAATTCTTCCGTTTCTAGGAATGGTGGGTGATCATCCAACCAATAACCAAGCTTTTTTATGCCAAGATTGTCCCTGGCTGCGCGAGAGGGCCTTCTGTCAACGTACTGCTCACTCGTCTCGGTAAGAACTCCAATGGACAATTCTATCTGCTCATTGATACTTTGGAGGCATAACATTCCTAAAATCCACCGAGATAGCACACTCTCTGTGACTCCATGAACACGAGTCAGCCCACCGTAACTCTTCGTGGCTCGCGTAAGGACTTGTTCTATGGTCATGTCAGACCAGCCACCTGACCAAAATTTATGTGTGCGGCGGATGGTGAAATAACCCTTTTTAGTGACCTTAGTGAACTCTTCAGGATCCATCTTGTCTTTCAAGTTGATTGCATCTTGGTAATATAAATGTGCACTCTTGTCCTGAATGGCCTGCCGCATGGAAATAGGGGATCATTTCTTTTACAGATGCAAGGTGGAGGTCTGTCGTGGGAAGGGGGGGAGGGTCGGGGGGTTCATATAGTATGTATAACATACATACATTTGAGTCATAGTACGTACAAATGAATTTTATGAGGCTAAAACATGCATTTTTCCGTAAAATTTTACATTTTGAGAAATTTGATGTACTTTGGAACGGCTAAAACATAGCAACTATTCGGTTAAAAAAAACATGTGACTAGTAAAATTTGAAGGAAATTTAATGCTCATTCCGAAAATGTAATAAAAAATACCTCTACGAGGCATAGTTTTCGAGTTATAGGTGGAAAACCGGAAAAAGTCCGGAAAAATCGCGGTTTTTCGACCACCCACAATCGAGCACAGGCTATTTTTGACAGAAAACTCGGATTTAGCTTCCCTAGGCATCCCAAAACCACACCCCAAAATTTCATTAACTTTCCAATTATGTCCAGGCAAAAGTACCTCACTGCTGGACTATATGATTGATTCCCTAAAATGAACAATGGATTCCCATTTTTATCCTGAACACTGAGTTCGTCTTTAACGAACTCTAGTAAAGGGCCCACGTGCACCGTGTGAACTATGACAGCAGCTAACAGAAACTTTCTAAGTAATCCATTAATAACTTTTTCTTATTTGTTTTCATATAGGTACGCAGATGCAGGAATTTATCTACCTTTCTAGCAACCATATAGACATAAACTTACTGATTTGATGATGTAAACAATACACAATCCTCAACGAATTTCTACATTACGAATATCGCAATATATCCATTAGAGAAAAGCCGACGTAGAGGTATGAAACGGACGTTACTCCTGGGTAGGAAGGGAGGTCACATGTTTTAGACGGCGCTAGCTTATACAGTAACGCAAAGCTGAGCGGTCTTGTGTGGGTAGTATTCAGAAACGCACGCCCCTTTCCCGTTACTGACGTTGTAAGCATCCTCATACTGTATATATTTTATATAGGTACCTATTGATACTGCATTCCATAATGTTATAACTCAATATGATGTATTATTATAATAACTTGCTTTCGTAATTTTTTACCTTTCTAACAAATGGAAATATTAATTATTTAAAGGCCCGAAAACCAAAATTAACCTATAATTAGATATGAAATTAACCTATTGACTATAATGTACAACAATATGATCTTTGTATTGAGATCCAAACATGAAATTTGCCACTTGAAATGTTCGTTTGATGGTTTTTTTTGTGTTATATGACATGGTAATCGTAGTGATGGTTTAGGAATGTGACAATTTCAACTTTAATTAAATACACATTTCCTTCGATTCTCTTGTTTATTCCCCCATTTCATATTACAAAATTAGAGGATACAATCCACTTTTGACATTAATGTCTGGAAACAGTACAATGAAACACATGATATCCTGTGTTCTCATGAATATGAGTATCGAATCTCATCGGTATTATTTAATTATTGAGTGAACCCTTTGTTCTGTTACGAACCGCAACTTTACATAGGTAATACATAATGCCTGGTCGGTCAAGTTACAGGAGGTATTATAATTTCCGGAAAAGGATCATCAAAACCCAAATGGCCTCGGTATGTATTGATCGACCTCCATTTACCCTCAACTTTTCAAGTAAAATGTTCGAGATTTTATGGCTCGTAACCGCCCCGGAACACTTCCTGGAGTTGAATTGCGAGAGTAGAAACCCGAGTAGCCGACTACCAGTTTCCCAAAACAACTGTAGAGGAGGCTCAATAAAAACTTTGATTGAATTGGACCTCGAATGGGGGAAGAAAAACTTGAGAAAAGCTGAGGACTTTAGTATGAAATGACGGATGGGGGTTGGAGTGTGGAAGGAGTAGTTGTGTGGGTTACGGGTGGGGGTGGAGGAGTGAAGAACCATAATCCAAGGAGTGATGAAAGGGCTCTTCTCCCTCTTCCTTCCTTTTAAATTCGGAGTAATTCATCGTCCCCGAACTTTCCCCCTAATAGACGGAAATAATGGACGGAAAATGTAAATAAGTAGAAGGCGAAATCCCTTTTTGATATATCAGTCAATTCCCCTGACCGGGGAACTTAGTTCTAGTGTGGAAATTTACGGGATGTAGAATCTTATACCATCAGAATCGAGCGGTGGCTCTCAAAATTCCGTAAATGCGAAATGAGTAGATACAATATTTTCCTCCTGCGATAAATGATCGAGGTTGGTGAAAATGGATCGATGGTTGGAGATGGGGGTGGTTGGTTTAGTTGATGGAAAAAATATTTTTTAAATGTCAGCGGCTGACAGGGGTGACTTAGTTACACCAGTGGTTCAAATTTTTCATGTTTGTTATAGTAGTAGTTGTAAATATTAGAGCACGATTTTTAGTATTTGCTCATTAGCACTTACTTTGGAGATGTAAGTAGAGTTGAGTGCAGGGTAATGAATGACCGCATCCCATGGGTGCAAAACGGGTAGCCTAACTACTATTTTTACGAACTACATCACTCGCGACGAAGTTAGGTAAACCCACTAAAAGCTGAAGTTAAAGAACAACCCAATCTTATTCCACAAAAATGAAGAGTTACGATGTTAGATCGATTGTCGCATTACAGTAACAAACAAGAACTGAACATGCGTTAGAAACTACACTGCTTATTTTCACAAGTGAGGAGATATCGAATCCCATTGGTCGAGAGAAAGGGAAGGAAGATGTAACTTAAGAAGAGAAACCATGGATAAGTATATCAGCTAAAATGTTTTTGAGGCCTCGAGTATTCTGGTCAAACTGGTGAAAAATTTAGGGAAAGAATAGACGAACATGAAAAGGAATTCTATAAAAATATAGGTAGGTACGAGTATATAGGTAAATATGAAATTGCAAATCCTCCTATGGAATCCAATCATAGTTGCAATTATAATTTGGCAGAAAAACAGTTAGTAGAATTTCTTCATTTTAGTCTAACCAAAGCTATGTTGAACGCACTGGAAAATTTTGGAATTATCAAAAGTGACAGGAATGGTAAATTTTTAAATAAGGATGTCCCTCAATTTACTTCACCATTGATAGGTCAATTTCTATAAAGCTTGGAGTTCTCTCCTTCACATTGTTAAAACCAGATTGAGTAATTCTTATCCTCCTGTAACTTGATCTATCTGTATACCCCTTTTCACACTTTGTATGCATCTAAGTAGTTGTACCTCCTGGCCTTTTCCTTCCTCAAGACCAATGGGATTCAATCTCCCCTCACCTGTGACTGTAATATAAGCTGCTGTGCCTAACGCATGACCAGCTTTTGTTTGTTACTGATGACCTTCGAAATCGATCTAACTTGTTATTTCCGTTGAGTTAGACAACTCTCCTCTTCAAGATTTGTGTTTCATTCACTATTTTTGAGTTGGTGACGATTCTGTGCTAGGAAGTTCGACAAAAACGATCATTGACACCATCCTCACGCTCCTATGATAAGTATTTTCTGCGATTTGGTAGTATCAACCCCCCCCCCCCCCCCCCGGTTTCTACATATATAATGGCACTGTTGAATTTGTAACTAATCCGTTTACACTAGCAGTGCTTCACTGCTTCGATAGCAGCGTTCACCAGTGCAAGTTATGTTTAGAGTGTTGGGAGAAGTTCCGAAACGCATTGCCAAGGGAACATTAATTTCCTATAACATTCCAATGACCTCTTTCACAATAGTTTTTTCCTCATAGTACTAGAAATGTTGTTCCTTGTCTTTTTTCCCTTTTTTTTTTAATTGATTTATTTATTAATTTCCATACACTCTATTATTGTTATACTCACAAAGTCAATAAGTTCTTGTTAGGGTAATTTGATTTTGTTTTTCCTGTTCGCACTACAGTGCTAAATTGTTGTGAGATAGGAAGTGATGAGATTTTTACTTTTAGAGAAATATGAATCTAATAGCGCTAGCAGCGTTGTAACTAAAGGTGCGCAAAACAAAAGTACTTGCTAGTCACACATCCAGAATAACACCTCTCTCCGTGAGCCAATAAGCAAGACAGGGAATCGTATCCAACCGAAATAATGAGCGACGTAGTTACTTGAATATTTCGAGGTTAGAGTTGTTGAGAGCCGTCTTGTTTCGAATTTCGTAGCAGCCTCGAGGCGAAGAATCATGCCATGTATTATTCATGAATGTAAAAAGGTAACTTCAGAACATGTCTTTTTTTAATTAAATGGTTGACTTGCAAAGAGCAAACCCTTTTTTTAATTGCTAACCCAATAACATTCTGAGATTTGAAATTGCCATTTGAATAATATTTCAGACTACAACCCTAGTCAGTAAGATCGAGAACGAGGGAACTTCCTTCAAGTGGTTGAAATAAACCTTAGACACCTAGTTATTATTATTATATAGATACTTATTTTTAGCCACGCTACGGAGAAATAATACCGCAGGTAGAAAAGCTTTGTGTTCGTAGAAGGAGTCAGAAAAGTTTCGTCCTTCAAAATCAATGTACGAGTATGTACCGAGTTTTAGTCCGATTTCGGTGACCTTTTCAGGACTCGCGCGGGTCGGCTCTTAAATGGTTCCCTATAAATTTCATTGCCGTCGAGTCAATAGTATTGAGTGCCCACACACAAACGTGAATTTCTTATATCTTTACAATCCTATAATCTTATAATCCATACAATCTATCAGTCAAATTGAGTTCATACTTGGAAGGTAGTTAGATAGTGTTTAGGAGGAGGAGGGGTTAAAAAATAGAGCGCTATAGACATAATTGCGATTGGTTTATGTTATATATGTTTATGAGATATTCTGATACTTATAAGCCGACTTTGATGAAATTTTATGAAATTGTGCGAGTTAGTTAAATGTCAAAAGATAGGTAACTATCCAGTTCTTGTGGCAAAAATGTAGCATTCCAAATTAAAGAACGAGTTATTTGGCCAGCACTTTTTCAGCACGTTAAGTTGATCAAATATTAAAAAATTGTTTAAAAAAAATCAATTTAATGAACTAAAACTGATTTAAAATCAACAACTTTTTATTATTTTTTTTTTTTATTTATTTAATTGATTATTTTTTGCTAGCTGAATATTGCTCATAAAAAGTTGATCAGCAGTGAACCAGACCAATACCTATAAATTAATATAAAAACTTGAGTTGGTCCTTAGCTTGTACTTCGATTTCATTAAAATGTACCGAAATATCAATAAAAACTGTGAAAATAAGAAGAAAAAAATGTGATGCTCAATTTTATTTAGATAAAATTTCTTTGCCTTAAAATTGTTAGTTGACAATATCTTTGTACAGCTCTCAAATTTGAGAAAATATCAATATAAATATAGAACGAATAATTACAAACATTTGCTCATACGTTCATGATGCATGACTGGAACTTGTTTGTCTTTTTGACTTGTCTGTCTTTTGTAAATGTAAAATCCAGTTCACTGAGTTGAGTCATGAGTTTATTGAAGATCGTTAGTTTCCGGATAAAATAATTGTGTCGCTCGCGTTGAAGAAGTTAAGCACTGAAGTGGAACATATTTAACTTCTGTATTAAGGTAACTTAACGCCAGATTGAAATGTTTGTTCAAGTTCCTAATGATGGGAGGAAGGGGCCACTCGTTGATTCCCAGGGTAAGTGGTTTAGCCGGTTGTTCAAACTGAAGGAGAGAAGGAGGGCGTGATGGTAACGGAGGGAGGGAGAGAAAACTGTGGAGGAAGGGGAGGGATGAAGAGAAAACGGTCAAGAACGGGAGAAAACGGAGGTGGGATGGTTTCCCTCACACGACTCCATCGCCCGCTCAGTCCTACACTTCTAATGGAAATTAGAGACTCGGAGAAACTGATATCGACCCGGCCAGCTGAAGCTTTATGCTGAAAGCAATAACGTGTTTCCTCCCGCGGGACTGATAAGCTGCGCGTTCTCCTTTTATATTGTTGGGGGGGGGGGGGGGGGCGCTGGTTGTGGTCGGTCGTCTCGTCGAGGGACCAGACGACAACGATGTCGTCTAGGTCGATGTGAAGCAAGACGAGCTTGAGGGACTCTGCGGTCGTGGGTTTCATGTGTTAATTGGGTTTATAGGTGTTTATTTATACAAATAAAAGAAAGTGCGCATATCGTATCACTTCCCACAATCTGCTGCTTAAATTCACCAAGACTCAGAAATTTCAACTTCGGATTTTCTCATCTTTTGGTTTTTTATTTTCAATTATGAACCTATGTAATCGACCAAGAAAAAAAAAACATATTAATGTCCTCCTTAAAATTCGTTGGTTCACGTTCCAAGATGCGTAGAATCCACAAATCTAACTATAATATTGACAAAATTATCAAGATGGATAATTTTACAATTATTTATCTGATTAATATTTGACTGGATGTTTTATCGAATTTTCATAGGAAATCATCCAAAATTTCCCTAGTGGAAATCCGTTTTGAGGCATTCTGAAACAATATCTGGGTTTTTAACGCTCTTTTCTTCATGTTTTCTTACTGCTAATAAAATGTCCCTCTAGTCGCTGTTAACCGATTTATCTCTCTCTCTCTCTCTCTCTCTATTTCTACGTAAGTATAACATATACAAAATAAGAAATACTTAGTAATTTGCGCAACCACACTTCCATTCATTTTTTGGGTTGAGTAATTTTTGAACGACTGACTACCTGTATTTATATAAATATGTAACAATTATTGTCATATAATGTAAGAGAGGACCCTGCGGTCCTAATTGTATGACATCCATAAATAAAAAAGTCAAAAAGTCTCTCTCTCTCTCTCTCTCTCTCCCTTTATATAAATTCGTTAATGAAACGTTGTGTTCCTTTATCGCTGAACCTAGCAAACTCGCGAAACGCCTCCATTCCTGGATTCTGCGTGGTGAAAATACCGATGGACACCTTCCCCCCTTCAATAAATCATAAATCTACTGGGCTACGGTGGTATTAGTTGGTTGGACAGTAGTTCTAAAGATTGTATGTTATGTTCTAGGTGTATCATACATCTTACAATACGCCCTACGAGTCCTACACCTGGATATACCGTCATATCGCACGAACATACGCCCATTCCTATTTCTCTCTCTCCCCGCGAAGAGATGTCAAATGGGATTTCAAACGTAACAAATGACTCTTCAGAAGCTTCAGAGGGAATTTTCTTCTTGAGGCCCTTTTAGGAAAAACTCGGCAAAAAGGAAGCGGGAAAAGCTCCCGTCAAATGGAAGGACGACAGGCCGCAATCGGCAACGAGTAATTTATCACTAATAGGCTTCGCCGCTAGTTCTGTGCGAAGTAAGCGAACAGATCCGCCGTTATCAATCATTTGAATTATTTTTCTTCTGGAGGTTTCAGCTAAAAAATAACTTTCTCGTAGGCGGGGGCAGAATACTCGATCTAGAACAAAATAACTGGATCCACATCCTAATTGTTTTTTGGTCGAAAAACAGCTAGAAGGAAACTGAAGTGGGCTACAAAATTAATAGCTACTATGATTGGAACTGTTCACAAACCATAGATTCAACTTTATATTTGTTGTGATATGATTTCCTGCAACTCAGTATACCACAAAAAAAGATACATTTAAATCTAAAATGGTGTGATTCATAGGAAGCCCATTCAGCAATAATATAAAATGGTAACTCCTTATGATTTTGATAAATTATTTTCAAAGAATCTTTGTATTCAGCAAGAAGTTGAACAGTTTTTTTTTAACAGTTTTTTACCACATTAAAATTTGGTTTGTCTGTTTTTTTTTTTAGAAGCATTGCGATTGCGGCATTGCAGTTTTGTAATCTACGCACCTCGAAACGTAAAGTGACAAAGTTTGAGAGAAAATGAATTTATTTTTCCTATTCTAAATTCAGGATTACTTTACTAAATGTTGGATACTATACTAAATTTAGAATGCTTCGTAATAACTTTACGAAGGCTTATTATTGGTAATAATAAACCAAAAGCCGAAGTCGCTGAAGCAACAGTTTTGAATGCTAAACTTAGAAGCAAACTCAGCCATAACCCAAACAATGCATAAATTTCCCTTTTTGGTTTATTATTTCCAATAATAAGCCTATGTGATCGTGTAGCAAAAAATTTTTATAACCCCCCCTCAAACTTTGTCACTTTACGTTTCAAGGTGCGTAGAATCCAAATTTGAAATGTCCGTCCGCCGTCCGCCGTTCGCCGTCCGCCGTCCGCCGTCCGCCGTCCGCCTTCCGCCGTCCGGGCCATAAAAGGCCTAAGAATTGTCTTAAAAAACCCGTTCTTTCGCACATAGACTCCATTTGGGGTCTAGTTGGTCCTAACGTTTAACCATCCCGATCGCTTTACTCGCATAGATGCTATGGGCCAAAAACGGGCAAAAAAGTGTTTTTTTCGACGCGTGCACGCCTGGCACGCTTGGCAGGGGGTCACGGTGGGTGGAGAGGGGGGTGAGCGGGGTGGCGAGCGGGGGGGTGGAGTGTGAGGAGACGCCGGCGCCGCGGCTTGTGGTGGGTACGGCGCCGGCGTTCGTTCGAGGCATGAATATATGTTTTTTTCAAGGTCATATTTGTGTGTTAATACCAAAGCTTTTCCTACGCATATTTAATAACATATCCTCTCGACTTTTCGTACGTACTTAGAGAATGGTATTATTAAGGCAATAACTATTTGAATAGATAGAAGCTCAAATCGAGAAATATAAACATGCGTATATGATTATAGAAGTATAGATTGTGGCAACTCGAAGTAGAACACGCCGAGGAGTCTGGACGGGCCTTATGACGTACGCTAGCCAACTAAAACTACGATCATACTCAATTGAAAAAATAATAAACCTTTGTGAAATAATTTGCAGCGTTTTTCTGGACTCGTCTCACTTAATTACAGCCGGAGGAGGCAATCACAGAAACTAACTCAATGAAGTATAGGAAACCCATCTCAAAGGAAAATAAAGATCGTGATAGGTTCGTATATATAAATTTAATAATTGTATTTCATTTAAATAATTTTTAAAATTTAATTGAGGTAATTTTTATAATAACTTTCATGATTTTTCGTTTTTAACCATTCTTTTTTGTATTTAGTTCTAAAATCTTCACCACTAAGATTCAACTAATAAGTATACGTGATGCAATTTTTTTCTTCAATTTCCATTTGAAAATATATTATGGTCTAAGGTGTATTTAATTAGCTTGTATCTTTCTGCTTCAATATTCATACTGGATGTTAAGATTTATTAATTTTCATCAGTCAATAAAGATTTCATAATTCTAATCAGCCAATTACGATGTAAATGTAAGAAGAATGATGACTTTTTTGAACATTCATTATGTATGAAACTTATTATAAGCTTTCTTCATGATCGATAGTCACAAATACAGAACATTCCATTTGGAAATAATTATCAAATGGAATTAATAATAGCTACTGCGCAGGGAATTGGCGGGCAAGGGGGTAGACGGTCAGTTTCATTGTTGCCAAACCAATACTTCATTCTGCGCATGCGCAAACGTAAATTCTATTATGCTCTTTTTTTCACACTAGTCGTTCGATTTCGCTTAAATTTCGATAATAGTTGCAGGAAGATGACTTGACTACCTCATACTCGTATCAATTTCAACATGATTGTATTATTGAAAGCTTATGCGCATGAAACAATGTGAAATCCTTGTAACGACCTTAATTTTCAGAGTTTTCATCTAATTTTGATGATATTGTCAGTGAATCCACGGGTAAGGTTGTAGATGGTCCCTTACCTATTTCATTGATCTCACTCATCAGTTCATTCTGCACATGCGCAAACGTAGATCACGTTGAGTATCTTTTTTTTTTTTTTTTTGTTTCTTAATTGACCAATTATGAAGTTTCACTCTACTTCTAGTTTTACTCTTTATGGATTTTTTCGAAATCATTTATGACTTTTCAATGGTCTATAATACATTCATGAAACGTGAACGAGGAAGTTAGGGATGCTAATCGATTTTCGATTAATTCGAAAAATCGATTTTTTACCTCCAATTTCCAATTTTTTTGAAATTGTTTGATTGTACCGATTTTTACCCAGAAATCGATTTTCATTGCGGTGTTTGTTTTCTGTATTTTCTACTCTTTATATTGTGTGTGTGCCTACGATGCAGACCCACAAAAAGGAGAATAGACAACAGACTCTCCCGACCTTTCAAATATTGCAGTCAAGTACATAGCCTCAGTGTCTACTTCAGTCCCAAGCGAGAGGTTTTTTTTGTAAGGCAAGGTCTGTGGTTACCCAGGAACGCAACAGATTGAAAGGCTACACATTTTCCAAGTTAGGTATTATTTTTGAACAGCGTACCCGAAGATTACTTTTTCAGTGTGTGGTCCAGAATACCTTGTTCATACTTTATTTATGATTCTTTATTAAACTTGGCTCACCCCAACTATGCTCATTGATCACCCCAACTTCCTCATTATATTTTTACTATGCAAAAGATGTCATGCATAGTTACAGTAACATACCTACCAATATTTTCCTAATTAATTTTAGAAGGTAAAATATTTAATTATCTTGATACATCATGCTGTTTTTATATAGGTAACAGATAATTTTTTATGTTTAAAATCGATTTTTATTAAAAATCGATTTTTTGCCCCATTTATCGGTACAATCAATTGTGAGTTCTCGATTAAAAATCGATTGTCAAAATCGATTGTTGGCTTCCGATTTTGCATCCCTAGAGGAAGTAATGTTCCACACCCAACTTGGCAGACGTTTTTCTTTTATCTAAATTTTTTTCTCTTCATCTCCTTTCTAAGTAATAGAGTAACTTTCTAATAGTAAGTAATAACTTTCTAAGTAACAGTAATAATTTTTCGCTTATGAATGATGAATTTAATTCCAATGAATCGATTAAAACCACCCGCAACGCTGTACATTGAAAACCTTCAAATTTCTAAGCTCGAGAAGATAGAGAAATCACGCGATGCTAGCGGACATTTGAATCAGACGATAAAGCTTCAAATTCAATCAAAGATCGCTAGATAGTGATACTGGAATTCATAAAAATTGCCTTGTAAATATCAGTTGGTATAATGGCAATATTGGAATTATAAGGCGATATAGTTCCAATGCGGTTTAAATTGCTCCCAAGTCTACTTATAGGTAGCGGAAACATTGTTTTCACTTTCGAGAAATTTAAAAGTAGTGGTCTCCACTAAAATCAAATGGCTATTGTTTTTTTACAGTGGTAAAATTTCCACTCGCTTTTTTCTTTATACACTATTCTGATCAACTTTCGTTCCGTGTCTTTCTCTCTCTATTCCTTTGTGTGTATGTCCGCAAATCTTTGTAACAAGCTTGATTTCCACAATATTCAACCGGTTCTTATGAAATGTTCATGGTATATTTGGGTTAGGGTGAAGATAGTCCCCTATGAGTTTTCGTTGTTCCTAAATCAATACTTCACTCAGCGCATGCGCGAACGAAGATTCCTTCATTCATCATTTTTGTACACCTTAGTCGTCTGAATTTTGCTCAAATTTGGTGCTTAGTTGGTGGACGATGGTTTAATTATTCCATGTTATTTTCAACAGGGTTCATCATTATTGGCTCCTGCGCATGCGAGGAAGTGAACTTCGAGGAACAAGGTCCAGTTTTCAGCAGTTTTTGATTACATTTTCTGGGAATTTGTGGGTTAGGCTGTCGATTGTATACTGCCAATTTCATTTTTCTCTAATCATTAATTCATTCTGCGCATGCGCTAACATAAATTACTTCAAGCATAATTTTCCCGCTTTTTCAAACATCTTTACTGAGAAGCGTTAAATTGCGGGGTCTTGGAACTGTAGTACAGTGAAACCTTGTCAGAGGCACGATGCGCCATGTTCTGATCATATATTACATACGGTGGTTTAATAATTATAAACCAATTATCTGCGTAGAGGGGCTACTTAACACAGAAATAATAATCTATTGTGTAATAATTTGCAGCGTTTAATTCTACTTGGGTGTTATGCGACGAGAAGAAACAAATTTAACCATAACCTAATTTTTTTAAATATATAATTCCATACATCAGGAATACGGAGGGACCTTTGAGCGAACACTGAGGTTGCAAACATTTGCAGGGGCGGCCGCACTGCATTCTGTAGTATCAGCCGGGAATTAAGGAGTGGTATATGGGTGGGTGGCGACGAGAAACCACTGTTGTAGCATTACGCATGCCAGCGCATCCTGTTGGCATCAAGCTGAACTAAAGAACCCCTCAAACCACCCAACTTCGATTTGCTTCAACTTCACCCCACGAGAACTCGCTCGCACCACCTAATCCGATTGCCGCCAAATCCTGTTTAGCACCACGAGCACCACTAAATCCTCCACGATGGGGGATGCGTTATCTAACTTCTGAGAAATGGACAATCTTGTACAAATTAACCGGTTGTTAACCCAGTAGTGCTCAGAAATGAATTCAAGTTGATTTTCATCAAATATGGATATAATAATGAGCACTGTATTTTCATACCAACAATTTACGTACGTTGTTTCTAAGCTAGAATAGACATTGAGAAATTCTCGCTCGAAAATCCTGGCATTTTTCAAATTCTTCTTTTTAAAGAGAGAATGAGCTGTTTTGTGACACCCTTCCATTTCCCCGCAGCAGTTGCGTTAGCTCAATATAATCTAGTTTCGCCATTGGTTCGCTAGTGATGTCAGCCAAAGCTGAGCGGGTGTTCTGCTCCTTTTAATTTCCAGTGATTACTCCTTCATAGGGGAGGTTAAAGTTTTTTCCCATGGTTGATTACAACAGTAAGTTCATTATTGACAATAATAAACCGAAAATGTAGGATTTTAAAACATAGGTAAGGGTTTATTTCAACCTGTTGGATTAAGTTACAGAACTGGGAGCCTCTCTGGGACAACGAGACAAGTGGAACGTCGAGTTCAATAATGATTTGCTGAGTGAGATCAGTTTTCTTCTGTCCGCCCTAGGAAGTTAAATTTTGTTAAATTTTAAATTTTGATAGTTGTACCTACTTGGAGAACCCAGAAAATGTTTTCGTCGTTAGTAGGTATCTAAAAAATATTCACGTAAAAAAAAATGTTCCCAGATCGTGAAAAAATTAGTTCCTAGTTTGTTTTCCAAACTACAAGCTGCCCATTATACTCATTTATTATTCTTATTGTATCGAACTTTATTTTATTTTTTAATTTATTATTTATTTTCCCCGGTTTTTTTTATATGATGCGCTGTACTCAATTTGGTGTTGCCAATTGGACATCTAGAGCCAGAACATCACCTTGAGAACCTATTTGGCAAGAGAATAAGGATTAAAATATTTCAGAAATAACGATGAAGAGTGTAAATAGGATAACAAGATCCACAATATTACCGCTATGCAGAATCTGAAACGTGTCGGAATCTTGAAAACTTGGAATATCATCATAAATTCGCTAAAAGTAACTACTTATTAAAAATCACAAAAATAAATCCTTTTTTTTTTTGGTTTGGTTCAATTATTTTTTCAAGCACAAATAGAACCCCAATTTACAGCGAATCTATTCAATGTATAGCTTCACAGCCAAAAAAAAAAAAAAAAATATATATATATATATATATATATATATATATATATATATATATATATATATATATATATGACGTCACACTCCTTGCAAAAATCATAGTAAGTAGACAGAATTGTTGTCAGGTTCAATCTAACACAAGGAACTGATAAACTGTGTAAAGGAGGAAAAATAAAAGGTATTCGGCACTCTTATTCTTAAGAGTAAGAATATAACGAAAATAAGACCCAGATGATATGCCTGCCTCGAAATCACTCCCACCACTCTTCACCCAAGAGGCTGTGTACGAAATTTCAGGGTTTTTGGATTTACATAATTGAAGTTACCTGCATCGCTCGCACAGCTGATCTTACTTCCTAGCAGTCACTTCTACTGGTCCGCAAGAGGTTTTTCATGAAATCTCAGGGCCGTAGGGTGTACGGGAAAGAAGTTAGCTTTACCACTCACAAACCTGATCTGACTTCCTTCCAATCACTTCCATTAGATCGCCAAGAGGCTGGGTGCAGAATTTCAGGGCTCTGGGCATTACAGGGGAGGAGATTTAGCTTTATTGCTCATCAAGCTGATCTGATTTCCAAACAATCTCTTCCAGCGATCTCTGAAAGGCTGTGTACCAAATTTCACAACTCTAGGATGAGCAGGAGAAGTTAGCTTAATTGCTCACACAGCTGATCTGACTTCCTCGCTATCAATTTTACATGTCCCCAAGAGGCTGTGCCACAGCTCAGGGCTCTGGTAGTCTGTTGAACTTTAGTCTGATAAGAAATAACAGTTCGTGACGGATTTTCGTAACCCAATTTTGCTTGTCACTTTTCATACTTTCGCCCTCGCGTCTGTCACGGATGATTGCCTTCTGTTTCAGGTAATTTAATTCTTAATTGCTGAATCTTGACTCATTATCTTAGTTAATATTAACATAAGCGGCTACTGGATCAACAAACAATTTTATCTAAAACTCTTGGATTTTTGGAAAACTTTTTTTTTCGCGAGGAAGATTACGTGTGTTTCTGATACTTAAAGTTTTTCCATTGATCATGGATTTTGATTTGTGACCCTGGATATATACTCTGATAGTATCTATGCGCAAACACAAGATACATGCGCTTAAATTTTGTTGCTTGATTTGTGTGATGCTGAGTATTGTTTTTAGTCTACATGTAGATCCACTTTTGGGAAATAGGAAAATTTTTTCTCAGAAATCAATGTTTCCACCCGCGTTTTACCTTTCAAACTATTCTAAACAACTTTTGTTTCGTGTCTGAATTTGTCAGTGTCACATTCATGCATGCAACATTCATAACTTCATTACATTTCATTAGAACTTTATAACATTTTTAGAGGATGAAGTGGTATAGACTGTAGTTGGTCTCATATCAGTTTCAATTCTCACGAACCAATTCTTCACACTGCGCACGCGCAAACGTAGAACACACTAAGCATCACAGTTGCATGGCCTATTCCTCTGATTTCTTTTAAAATAGAACAATAATAAATTGGTAAATAACGATGTGATTACCCACCATAAGCTTGTCTTTAGCAGTAACATAAGTATATTTTTCAGCTGGGGGCCATTTCGAAATTCGCTACATCGACACCAAAAATTTCACGGTTTTCTATAATTTCTAATCATTTTCGCTTACAAAGTTGCCGTTCCTATGAAAGTTTTCCAGTTTTCCTCCTACTGAAATGGATCAACATTCGTCGAAAAGACCCTGATTTAGTTTAGAATCTTAGATTGCCTAAACAGATCCGAAAATGAGAGCAGCTGAACTATACGCAAAGTCATTAATGAACTATAAACAAACCTTGAGGTATAATAACGTAGCTGAGTAGTAACAAGGCAGGCTTACCACGTTTTTCAATAACCAAGTGAAAAACGAATACCTTCACATAAATGCACAATTTCCAGAATCCACCAACATCTACTACAATAACGACGTTTTTCAACAAATAGGCAGTAATACCATTAATCATTTTTAAAAATATACTACATTTTTTCATTTTCTTTGCCTTATACAGATACTAATATTGGTATCGCAGTGCAATTATATATAATAGCGCTCAAAAAAACATTCATGATTTGATGTTTTTTCCCTGACGTGGAAACAAATAATTCTAGAAAATTTTTCAATGAGTCCCGGCCACTCGATGCCCTTATTTTTTCGTCTTAATTCAACCAATTTTTTTAAAGGAATTTTAAAGGTTTATCTTTTTAAATTATTCATAGCAACTTGCAGATAACTTGACAGCGTGGAGTACAATAAAAACACTTATTTGCTTGACTTGTTACTACAGAGTTCATTTAAATTTTCATAGAACGATTTATAATACCTTTTTTAAGTAACATCGCAGTTTTATTCCCCGTCCTGTAAGGAGGAGGAATTGTTCTCAACTGGAGTACCCTCTCTTACATCCGAGTTCTGTCGTACATTTTAAAACTCTTAGCATCTCTTTGAAACCCGAGGGATCGTTCTGAAGTACCCACCAGGTAATAGCCGTTAGCGATATTCGCATTCAAGCCTTCTTCTTAGCAATGAAATGAGCTCAACATCCGTCTTAACAAACAAATTACCCCGAGGCCCCGGAGGATCACTTTCCATTTACAACAGAAAATACAAAGCACAGACAGCGCAGGCAGGATAATGTTCCAAGTTGTCGGGATTCTGTGTGTTCCTGTCGCTCTCAGACTTTCTCCGTTTCTCTTTACCAACTTCAATTTGTGAGGTCTTTTCTCGGAGCTGTTGTCACTCGACTCGCACATTTTCCCAGGATGATATCATATAATTGCGTGAATCAAAATGCCCTTTTAGAAAACATCGTGGAGAAAGATTGAAAGCGTTTCAGAAAATTTCCTTTTAGAGAACTACATCGCGTTTCATGCTCAGGCTGCCCCTTCACTCCTTTTTGTAGAATGAAACATCCACACCGTTTGTTACTTCTCACGAGTTTCCAAAGAAAAATTAAATGTTTACAATGGCTCCAGCATTCCTATTATGTAACTTACACACTTTTTTTCTACATTGCTCTCTCAAAGATGGAAGAGGCACACATTAAGTAGAAACGAAAAAAATTAATCAAATAGTGGGAAGAATGACCAGGTTTACCTGACGCCGTACAGTGTTTGGACTAATTTATTTCAGAAGGAAAGAAGTTAAAATAAATGGTTTTGAAGAATATATATCTTCAGCATCCAGGTTGGTAGGTAAAGGTCTGAAATAAATAATATTTACGTGGGTTAACTCTCTCTTGTTTGCTTTTTGTTCAATCATGAACGCACCAAACAGGAACCTGGTATGCGGAAATTCTAGGACTAGGACTTTAGTCCTCTGCAATCAATTTGTTTGTTTCTTTTTCTTCCGATCATCTTAGCATGGACAAGGATGTTTCTCAAAAAGGTTTTCACAAATAATATGTCACATCCTCAAGATATGAATATTAAATTTTAATTGATTTGTTCCCTCTCGCCAAGAAATGTGTTGAATGATTGGGGCTCAAAGATAAAAGTTGATAAAAAATATATGTATAGGTATATAAAATAGTCTCAAAAATAGAAGAATATTTTGGGAAATGTATTGCAGAATTCGTATTTTTACTCAATCACTCAACTTTGTATTGTTATTACACTTTGTTCGGTTAACACTCAGTTTTGACTGTTTTTGATTCATCCAACCATGAGCGGAATCGAAATACACCCAAAAATTGTATGACTACTGTGTTCGGACTAAACAAGTAAATAAACAGTATGATAAAATGTATTTTTAAGAGAACACCACAATTTAGTGTACCAAAAATCCTCCCTTTGAAATTTCAGTTTCCAGTATTGAATTGGAGACGCAATGGCATTGGAGTTCACTTTGCTGATCAATGACCTCTCATGTGTCAGAGGCTCCTGATATACCTATCTTTATCTTCGCCATGTTACAGATTACATCCATACCAAGTTTCATCAAAATCAGACGTCGGGAAGTGGCATTTAAAACTATTTTAAGAGGACATACAACGGACAAAGAGAACACAATAGCTCATTTTTCCTTTTTTTAAATAATTTAAATAATTATTTTTTAAATAATTTAAAAATTATTTTGATCCAATTTTTAGTCTTTAAACATTTTATTGTGCGTAGAATTCAAGTTGTATGATGACATTAGCGTATTTCGCCATTTTTTATCAACCTTTTTGCCATTTTAGACCTATTTTCGTATAAAAATTTGCTCATATAGTTTTGCTCTAAGACTGGAGATTTTCTAAAATATTTTCCTTTTTTCCTAATAAAAATTGCTACTGAATTCAATACAATCATTCCCAAGTCAATATGACGATCCGTTTTCAAGATAGATATGAAGTTCTCCCAGTTTTATGGCCATTTGGCCCCACCGTGTGTTGGCCTAAGGGATCAAGGAATTTGAGGAAGGAGAAAGAGGGTGATATTATTGAAATAGGTGCCCCTTTAAAATTACCACCAGAGTAAGAGCCTTGAAAGACAAGGTGGTGATACCTCGGAGCTCTCCTGCCGAGATCCCCAACTCCATCGGTCTCACGGTGTTATCACGGTCGCTGCCATGATCTTGACGTTATTTTATTTATGTCGACTTATCATTCAGGTTATCAGTTGTCCTGCATCGTTTACACATCGACACAAAACCATATGCCATCCTAATTCACTCTCTATACTGCACGACTGTTTAATTTTCAGGATGACTTGCCGTTGGAGGTTTTTCTGTTCCAGTTTTTACTCCAGTTATAAGAACATAAGTGATACCCAAAAACCACCTGGCACTTTTTTTTTCCTTTTTTTCCTGTAACGTTGTCTATCATTCTTTCATTTAGTATCCTAATGTATTTTTCATCGGGCTCTCACCCTAAACCAGTCAAAGCGTCGCTCTCAACCGCCGCAATAAGCGCTGACAGTTAAAATGAAAAAATTCAAATGAATGCGAGCTCTTTGGACCGTACAGTGTCCTACCCCACACTCCACTCATTTCGCTGTACATATGCAAATCACCTCGTTAAAATATTCATCTTCATAATAATGTACCGACCGACTGTTGGATTTATCTCTTTAATCATAATCCCTATGATCTCCCTGTAATATTTGAACCATTGCATCCAATGTGAAGGATTTCCTTCAGTAAGGTACATTTAACACAGCGACATTTCCTTTAAACTGATCGATTTCATTTACTTTTTGTTTTACAAAAAAAAGAAAAAAAACCAACGTAAGTATAACCTACATGTTTTGCATCCAAGTTACATACATTTGGCGTGGGAGATCTGACATATCGCGCTCGGACATATCTCGTTACCAATACCTTCCTGAATGATGTAGTGGAAGTGATTATAGCCGTTTCCGAATCGTTACAGACCCCGCTTATTACTTTTAAGGTCATGAAATGACAATAATTCTGTTGTTAATAATTCAAAAATGCACAGCAGTACATTCACTTGTATCATGTTTATGAAATTGAAGGAACTGTTGTACCGTGGTCGTCATCAGTGGAATACTTGGGCGTCCAGCTGGACTAGAAGTTGAGTATTCCAACACACTTGAAGCAGTTAGTCGATAATGGTATGAAGGTAATTCAATTACTATTCCCTGTACTCAATCGTACATCCACAATGTCTGTGGTCAATGAAAAATTGGTTTATCCTGTAGTCGTCAGGCCAGTTTTGACTTATGCGACAAAAATTTTGAAAAGTTTGAAAAAGCAAAATAACGATCCTTTGTTTGTGCATGTCGAGTCATACAGCTATGTGGTGCCCTAGTTAGAATGAGATGTGAAAAATTAGACTCCTTTAAAAAATTTATTTTACTTTAGCCGGCAGAACGCGTCTCTTTCCTCGCTTGTTCACGAACTCTTGACCGATAGGTATTTTTTGATCCTTTCTGTTTCTAATCTTCCCACTCACCTTCGTTTGGTGACCGCTTTTTCCCACTACTCGAGTTTAATTTCACTAACTTTTAACTTGGAAAAACATTCAGAAAGAATATGCCAAAACGTTTAGGAAAATAGCAACAAGTTACGCGTCTTTCCAAACGAGAAAGTAATAGCCATGACTCACGTTAAAAAAAATAAGGTGCGCGTCAGTCTGCTATCTGATAACATATGCCCATTTATGTCTCATTTCCAGCATAAGTATCTTCTCTTTGGCTGCATTTTACTGCAATATACCGAAAGTTTACGATACCAAAACGGCTTCCATCTCGTTCGTCAGTTAACATAGGCCATTATTCGAGAATTTAAAAAAATCGTTATTTGTAACATAATTTCGCCAATCTTCTAGACACCCATTCAAATGTATTGGAACTACAATTTCCGATCATGTTGTTGTAATAACTGTATTTGCATGCCAATAGATTATATTATATTATTTTATTCTGTCTTTTGTCTACAATACTAAACTCTAATCACATTGTAGTTGTTCTTATTTAAAATAATGTTCAACGCAACACCTCCTTTTTTCTAGTTGAATTCGAACAGATTGAACGAAAAATTGAACTCGTATACTCGTAAACTGAAACTGTACAGGAATAGAGCGATCAAAATTTAAGCTAGTGGCATATCAAAAGATCACTGTTCCGCGATCGCAGTCGAAAAACTTTCAGGACATCCTGCTGGTCCGTCCAGATCTTCATTGGATGGGCTAATGTGTATAACTTTCTTCCCCCACTTTGGAGTGGATCGTAACATCCAGTTTAGTGTTGCCTCCATCTTGAATGGCTGGGGTATTGACATTTCTCCCATCACGTCTTGGAGAGATGCGAATTTATTTTCTTCCGTACTGCCCTTTCTCCCCTTCCCTCTTCATCGACTTGTAGGTTTTGGGCTCGGCGACATTTGAAATATCGTGGGTCCTTGTGAGAGTCTGGGAGGTTTCGCAGTATACTACCATTGGTCAACTGTGAATGGAGGACGATGCTATGCTGTACGGTCGTATGCAGTCAAAGCCTTCTCTCGTTGTTCTTCCAGCAGTGGCAAATCCTGATCAATTGTGATTTTTTGACCTAGTTTCTGTGATCGACAACATAAATCTGTCCTCAAAGTCCGCCCTATGAAATTGTAAGCAGAAGGAGGTATCTTCCCTCGAGGAGTAAGTACTAAGAAGGGTGACCAGATCCAAGTATGGTTCTTCATCCCCAGCCTTGAGGAATAGCTTCACTGTTTTAACCGATGACTCTGCCAGTCCATTCGACTTTGAACAATAAGACCTCGACGTCACAAGGGAAAATCCCCAATAATTGGCAAAAACAAGGAATATCTATGAATCGAAGCAAAAAGTTCCAGCAGAGCAAAATGTGAAGGGCACTCCATGTCTAGAAAAGATTAACTTAAATTGTTGAATATTTTAGGCACTTCGTAAACTAACAAGATGGACATCCAATCATTCCAATACATGGTTCAACCAACACGGAATACTGTTTGCCCTGGATTTAAAAAACGTTATTCAATGCTCAGTACCAGATAAGAAGAAGCCATAATCAATCAATCCAAACTGGTTTCAATTATGAGAATTTTCAAAAATTCCACCGCTTGAAACTTCAATTAGAATTTTCGAAAATTATGAAAATAGATCTCATTGTTCTTACAGACCAGTGTATTCACTTTTTGTATAATAGTTTTCCTCAATATAATAATTTATCATGTACACCTAAGGTGTTCTTGACATGTTAATTAGGTGACGCATTTTTCGGGGGACTGTTCTCCACATTTTGGGTAATTTCTTATCATCTTGATTTCATTTGTGTTTTTCTACCTACCGTCTGCCTGTCTTGTATTTCCCCATTCGTCAATTAAAGTTCGCTTGTTTCCTATTATTCAACGAAGTACTAAATGTTGTTGCAAACATTATTGAATTTGAGAACATTATTGCATTTATGGTATCCTCATCCAACTAGTGTTGAATTTAAATCACCGAGCCGTAACTCAATAGAAATGGCTATTGAATTTTTGTATTTTCGCTTAATGAACAAGTTATAATACAACATTGAACAAATTTGGATGGAGCGAAATGGATAAATGATTTTACAGTATTCAGAAATCATCAAACAATATTGATTTAGCGTCACAATTGATAAGTGGATTACAGATATTTTGCCTAAAACATCCTATGCGAATTTCAAATCCAGACTAGACCGACTTATGTAGAAACGTGAATTATGCTGTGGACGTTACAAAGATGAATTCATTCAGATTGAACGCGTTATAGGGGAAAAAAACGAGGGCCTTTCAATGGCCAAGATGACAGGGGTTCACCAAGCGGAAGATATATCGGAAATTATTTCGTCGCTCCCAAACAACCCCGAACGGAAAATTCATGCAACGGCGACACTACATTTTTTGCTGGTCGGTCTTTAAAAATGGCGTTTATCGTCGGTTTTCATGTTTCTATGACGGAATGAAAGAATTGACGATCGCTAAGCTTTATGATGCTGTGAAATTCTATGTTCGGGGCCTCTCAAATTTTTATTGGTTTCCGTGGAGTTCATTGTGTCACGGTTACACTGTTTGTTTGGGACTACTACGGTGACCATCATAATTAGATTAATAAAAAATTTCGTGGTTAGCGAGAGTAGATTCTTTTATCGTTTAGTTCGAAGATAAAGCATAGTGGCAGATAATACGGATTAGTGAGCTTCGCGAGTTGTCTAGGCGTACGCGAGTGCGGTAAATTAAAAGTTTCGGAAGAGTGCTCGTGAAAAGTGCATAAACAATAAGTCCGGCCTTTGCACCAGTTGTTTCTCAAAATGCAGTTCCGTTGCCACTTCAGCCGCCAGAGCCTATTAGTTTCAATCCGGTTGAGAGGGTAGCTAGGTAGCGACAGGGAAGTGGTCTCGATCAGGCTGCTGATAGTCGGCAAATTGATGTTTTGATTTATCAGATGGGTCAGCGTTCGGAGGAAGTTTTTGCCACGTTCAAGTCGGAACCAAAGACGTTTAATGAAGTTATTAACGAGTTCGACAGGCATTTTGTACCAAAAAGGAACATGATACACTAACTTTCAAAGTTTTTGAAGGCACGTCAGGAGCCGGATACTGCGGAAAAGTTTATTACAGATCTCTACAACAGCCTGGCAACTACGTGCGAATGGGGGGATCTTCATGATGATCTGATCTTATCGGTTTTGATCATTGGAATGAGAGATATAACTTTGAGTGATCATTTACAATTAAACCCTGAATTACATTTGGAAAAGTCAAAGATGACACTACGGCAGCACGAGGAACTTTTAATGCAGAAAGAGGATCTAAAATATCCTGCAATCAATTTGGTAAAGAGAAGTGGCCACAAATACAACCATAATAAATTTCGTCGTCCACCAAGACAAGATCCCGACAAAAAGTTTAAGGCTAGGGATGGGAATGGAGGGACGAAAAAGTGTTCCAAGTGCGGCCATGATTTTCATAAAGAAATCAGTCAGTGCCCAGCTAGATTAAAAAAATGTGGCTGATGTAGGTGAATAGCTCGACTGTGTCCCAGCCGTAAAAACGGTTGACAAGTGCAATACTCTCCTGGGTCTGATACTTATAGTGTCGACGATGTCGAGTTTTTTTGTTGGCCATGTGAGCGGAGATAGCTCTGATGCAGATTGGTCTGAGGAGTTTACATGGATTTCTGGATGGATGTGATTCCTCCAAAAGGCTAGTGTTTAAATTGGACACCACGGTAGATGTAACAAAGGTCTGGACCCGTGAATTTCCCAATCTTTCTCATGCTAAATGCAAAAGTAATTTGTTTCAGATGATGTGGGTCATGGTGAGTTCTAATTCAACTTTCAGAAATAATATGTGCCATATTTTTCTAAATAATACAATATTTCAAGAAGGATACCACAAATTGAAAGCTCTCCAAAGAAGGAAAGGAAAGCCAAAATGTTTCTGTCATCTATTGAGGGGAAGTGTGAGGATTCATTTGGTTACTAGGTTGATCCATTTCTCAGAAACACCATATTTTCAACGAACTCTCATAGGAAAAAATCCCAAGGGGAGAGGCCAGGGCTTCTCGAAGGCCAGTGATGGTGCACTGTCACGAGCAACCTGGTGACCGATCTATTGCTTTGCGAAGTTACTTTCCGTTCAAATAAACACGGACAAGTGTCAATGTGGTTGTATTCTACCCTATTGGAATATGAACTGGCGTAAATCTTCGAGCTGCTTGAGTAGCTAACCAATTCTGCAACATCTCCAGACAGGTTAGCCTGGTTATAGACAGACTTTCGAAAGAAGTGCCAACAACTCTTTTTTTTTAATGGTACCTCCTAGTGACCAAGTAAAACTTCAGACCATTCCAAGTTGTGGTAATATTTATTAATCTCTGTTCTCCATTTGGCAAGTACCAAAGTTCGAAAATGTGATTCCTCGGACTGGGAACTCTAACAAAAACTGCTTCTGAAGTGAACTTTCCGACTCCCCTATCCTCCCTTCAGTACCAGTCAGGTGAGAACTGATCCTCACAGTTCTCAACAGTGGTTCCTGCTTCCTCCTTGAGTCACTGCTCGGATAGGCCATAAGGACACTGAGAAAATAGGGCCTTGAAGAAATTGAGAAAGAGGTTAATATGGGAATGAGGGTGTTCACGCAAACGGATGGATATTTAAAGGAAAATGGAAGAGAAACAGATTAACAATATTGAAGGACAAATTTACACGCGGAAGAATGATGAACGTAGAGAAAGAGATGAAAGTGGGAGCACTACTTAGAACCAGTCAAAAGGACGAAAATTCACAATAAGAACTGCACTTTTCAAGTCACGTCGCAGTTATTAATGACGGCTTTTGATTGTTTCGAAAGGGGCTGCTTCCCACAGTTCTCAAACAACAGCGACAATATCCGTTTGTTTGACAGCTGCTCCTTAAGATCTCATTTCCAGTTCCTGCTTACGGGTAAACAACGACCAATTGAACCAGCTGAACGATCAGCTGATTGTTCTTACCTCGTAGTGACCAGTCTGAGCATTTCAACTAGGCAGTTTATCAACCCTCACCGGGGTTCTAGATATGCATCCTTATATCGTATTTAAATAAGCCGTCTATATTTTTTAAAATATAACCGATATTTAGAAGGAGGATCATTAGTAAATCATATAAAACATAGAGCCATATCAGATCCGTAACCTATCACGTATCTGGTACATCATCATAGTAAAATTTTCAACAGGTACATTATGACAGTGGAGCTATAAACACCACCAAAATGGCTTTGTTAAATTTATTAATATCGTTACTCTGTCCACAGCATTATGCCGACAGCAGGGAAAAGACTTGTTCGTTCAGGTAAGCCACACTACAGTCGCACACTACAGTGGCATGCGCCATTGCTAGCATTATACTGGGGTAGAGTAAAGCATTACGATGATAATGCGTAAAGCTGATGTACTTGCTAAAATTGAAGCGATAGGTAATGATCATGAACTTTGAAAACCTTTGGGTTGCTTTGAATGCACCCCTTGGAAAGTATTGGTGGATTTCCATGTCTTTATCGTCCTATATTTCCTTCCAGAAGGGGTTTCATAAAATAATCTAATTCCGTTGTGTTTAGTCATTGTCAAAATTTGAGTTCACTATAAGTACAATGGATGAAATCTTGACTTGTTTGTGAGAGAGCTCAGAAGTCAACCTTCAGTTACGAATTAACATAGTTCCATCAGCTCATCAGCTATAATTGACTATGATCTTTCCACTTTATCTGTTTTACGTTACTACTTTATTCACTACAGAGTAGAACTGAATTATAGAGCTAAAGTAAATGTAAAACAGTTCATTGGGGATCGTTTTTCGCAATGTGGTTAGTTTGGTCTGATTGGTTAAAAGTCACTCATTATAAATTAGGTACTAATATTCTTTACGTCCTAGTAGCCTGTAGGCGTGGTATAAAATCATACAGTTTAGACAAAAAAAAAAGAGTTTTCATGCATATCGGATCGGTCCAGTGAAACCGCGAGGAAGATCAATTCATCACCCTAAGGTTGACTGCAATCAAGACTTCAACACTTCTTCAGAATTTGTTAGGAATATAAAATGCATGTAGCAAGAATATCAATAAGATCAGTAGATAGATTGATGTATCGTTACACAACTGGAGTGAAAAAGATGGTTATGACGTCAGAACTGGAAGTTTAACTCCTATGCTCTCTCAATAAATATTGATTTTTGACGATGGTAGATTCAAGTTCCAATTAATGTGTTTCCAGAATTTGATTTTGGTAAAGGCTGGATTTTCCAGTATTTGGTTCTTTGAATAATAATTCCGTGTTCGGTGGATGAATGGAAAAACTGGGTCCTTTATCTCATATTAATTCAGCTCTTATCCTAACGAGTTTCTCAACTTTACGCATTATACCTTCATCCGAGGACTTGAAAGGCTCGCAATTACATGATACTAAGCAATCGCAGAAGCTAGATGATTCTGTACATCAGTTCGGTGAGAAAACAAAAGGTGGTTGGAGAAGTGGTTGAATGTGTTCGGGTGTGAGAGGCAAGTAATTGTGACATAGGTGTCGGTGTGTTGGTGAAGTTGAGTCCGCTCACCTGTTTGAACTGGCGGATGGCGCCATTGATGCGGAGGGAATCCGCGGCGATGCCGGCGATCCCGTCGCCCGGTTCCCGCAGCTGCCGGAGGGACGAGGACGGTGCGGGGTGGTGGGGGCAGCAGTGACAGGCTTCCGGCTGGCTGCTCTGGCGGATAATCCGGGAACTGGGGGTCGTCGTGAGGAGGACCGGAGGCGGACCTGTCGGGTGACCGCTTCGCACGCTCTCGCGGGATACAGAGCGGGCCATGCTGGACGACTTTCGCCTCTCACAGTAACATCTGGAACAGTGAAAATTCAATATGTAGGTAACTCGATTGTAATAAATGACCTCAAATAATATTGTTGGAGAGCTACTGTAAAGTATGCTTGGGCAGCCTGCTTGACCGAATTTAGGCAAATCCAGGTTAACTGCAATGCATTCTTTATAGAAATCTCAAGACTCCGCCAAACACCCTATATTTAAGAGAAACTTTTTCGCACTGACCATTTGACAAATGAACAAAACGGTTGGATACGAGTCTGCAACACATTGGGACATTTTATGTCTTTAGTTGCAGACTCGTATGCAAGCTCTAAGAGTCACTCAGCTGATCCGGACCCTGGGCAATTACCTATTAAAATGATTTAACCACCTCTTCACAAATCAAACCGTTCTCGCAATAGTCGGATCACCTGCTATGAATCAAATCATCTAAACCCCAGCTCAATAAAATCATCAGAAATTAACAAGCGGTTGCAATCATGTTCATAATATCAATTATTGAGAATGATCACCTGTGTGTAAACAATTATTCATATAACCATGCTCATAACTTAGCTTGTTGGCCATGCACTTCGCAGTAGTTAAAGTAATAATGTTGGATAAATCGAGAGCTTTCGAACGAATGGTCAACGAATTTTGTGGGATGAAAAACGTCGAAGTACCATTTCCCTAGCAACGCCTCGGTTGTAACCGGAAATCATCAGAAAACCAACCGTAACGCTTTTTTTTAATGCTTTTTTCGTTTATGTGCCAAAGTAAAGACATAAAATGTCAAAATTAATTCCCATGGATTAATGGAAACGGACTCTGTTCTAAATCCAAAATCAGATTATATTTTCATGATCTACCAGCTCACGGTTTTCCAGCATTCCATTCACCATGACAACATCTTACATGTAACAATGAGGATTACCCCCATCTTTCTTTTATATTTTTAAAGAAAGTAGATAAAATTCCGAGAGTGCAGACGCCAACCGCACTCATTTACGGCAAATAGTCTTCTTTCTATGATTTTATATTTTGCTACAAACTGGGTCATTGCATCGCATCAGCCAGGGCGGAACCCTCCTGCCTAGAGTGACGTCACTTTCTGGCGACACGTTGAAAAATTTGAAAAAGCAAACCACTCATCGTCAGAAAGTGCGAATGGTGTCAAGACTTGAAATCTATTCTTTTTTTTAAATAATAAATGCACGTTTTTCTGGCTAATGGGTAATCCTCATTGCTGCTTAATAATACTGGGGAATTTCCCAGGCAATATTACTAGGGTGATGTCTTAGAAACTCAGTTAAAGCAAGATGGTTCTGGAAATTTGACGCAGTTTTCTTAAAACTAAAGCTCTCAAACACTGTTGACTGAGGTTTCCTTGAAATACCTATAGGCTGAAAGATAGTTTGATTGGAAGAATGCACGAGTGATGTTAATCGAGTACAGTCTACCCGCTATTCACCATCTCAAAAATAATTTAGTACATCAAAAATCAATCCTTATAGTATAGAAATATAGTAAATGTATAGCATATGTATGTAAATATATTTAAATGTGATTTGTAACACAAGTTTCATATAGTTTGGTCAAGTATTTTCGGAGAAAAGCCACGGTCGGCGGACGGACGGATTTTTCATTCGATTTTTGGATTCTACGGATCTTGAAAAGTAAACCAAAATATTTTCAGGGTGTGTTAAATTTTTATTTATTTATTTTCTTGGTGGATTACAAAGATTCATTACTGAAAATAATAAATTAAAACAATGTTTTCCAACATTGGAACTCAGTTTTCTCCCCTGATTAGCGAAGTAAAAGTAAAATTAACTAGGTACACCGTTAGAAAGGTGAGATCTTGGCGTAGTTTTTTCCGTCTCCGTCGGTAATGTTCAATGGAAGACTTCTTTCGAAATGTAACGCTCCAAATTTTGATAGATTTTTCAAGATTTGTCAAACTCCAACTTTCAGTCGGATTTTTCTCCCATTAAACCGGCTTACAAAATTTAGAATTTGGATCAAGGTGGTAGGAAGTTCACCGCTCTTTCTAACGGTGTACCCAGTGTTTAATTCTCACTGTCATTTGAGGAAGTTATGATTATTTTAGTTATATATGGTTGAAAACACACAAAATTCTAAATATTAAATTATTCAAAAACTAAGCGTAAAAAAAAAAAAAAAAAAAACTTGGTGGTAATTTGTGTTACAAATTAGTTGTAGAATCGAATCTTTCTTTGTGTGACACCTATTTCGGAGACTCCCTGTATATTGAAAAGTGAAGCTTATGTAGATGTTTCATTTTACGGTACTCAGTTTCTCGTGCCCAGCTGAACACTGCTACGTACAACTAGTATAGTGTAGGTTTTCTATTTGGTCTGATCTATTTCTCCTTAGTAGGCGTCTACATCTATGGCGACATATAAGAAAGTACCATTGACTATACGTTCATTTATTATAGACCAGTGATCTGCGTAGAAGAGTTGTCCACTAAAGAAATTATGAGCATTCGTATAATAACTTGATGCCTTTTCTATTTATTTTAATAACGAATTCCGTTACATGAGACACCCTACTTATATTATAGACCACTCAAGGGTACTCAATAGTGAAATGTTGAACCGTTTTATAACGAATTGCAGAATTGTTTAAAGACTCCACTCAAAGTATATTTTAATATTCAACAATTTGAGACGTACAGCATAGCGAATCCTCTTTAACGGGCTTAGTATGGAGTACACTTGATAAAATCCCGTTATAGTGTTCCTTAGTTGTACAAAATATTCCATCTGCCGATCGAGAAACCCCAGAGCGTGCGCCCGTTAATAAATCGGATAATCCTTCTAATTGTCCGGAAGAAGCGTAAAAAGGAAAGCTACTTAATCAACTTTTCCCATTTCTCCCGCTTCCGTTTTGCTTCTCAGAAGTTTGTTGAGGCGGTCTGCTATTTCTTCCTGGTCCGGTATAACTTTACCCTTACCATTTCAACCCGCTCCATCCTACCTACGTAAACCTCTACTTACTTTACCACCCTTCTCTTCACCATCATCATTCTTATCCACCTTCCCCGCACCGCCATCCTTACTAGCACTCTCTCTTTCTCTCCCACTATGTTCCAATGGCTAACTCCATCCTTCTCCTCCCATTAATTTCGTTTCCTCTCCGTCGTCCAATGAAACAAAACGCTCTTCTCCACCCTTCCTTCGACGAGGGTTCTTTTTTTCTGCCTCTTTATCTTGACGAGAGATTTATCGTCGTGCGTTGAGTACACTACGATGAAGGAGGTACTTTTCCAGTGAACAGGTCAATTTGGAGTGTCGTCACAAAGTAGTACTTGGAAAGATCTGAATTGAATATTACAACCTGGAATGTCTGAAGGAAAGAACGCTGCAAATTATCAAATAAAGTTATATGTATAGTCTCAAGTGGAATTCACAAAAGAATAATGAAAAACACTGTTCTTATTTCAACATTTTTCACAACCCAATTTTTCAATACTTCAACTTAGTCTGGTGGCAGTTGCCATTGTGTCATACTTTACATTTTCCACTTTCGTGAGGCATTTTGTGAAACAGAATTATCATTGCCGTTCCTTCTTCATAGATAGGTCATATTGTCCGATAACTTGTATTGTATTGCATTACGCTTTACACACAGATGCTGCTCAAAAGCAAATCACATTCGGAAATTAATTTTTTTACTAACAAACTTTAAATTAGTTCTTTCTATTCTGCCTAGAAAAGTTTTGTGTTATTGACATGGTCCATTGTGACTTCGTAATTGATATAGTCCAGCTAGGTAGTCGATACTCGGACACAGCCAAGTCAACATGTGTTGAAAACAAAACTTTTGCAATACCTACTTTTCAAGTGTAGTACCTAATAGTGCGTAGCTTACACCTTGGAGCTGATCAACTCTGTAAGTACATACCTACCTATAAATTTAATATCGACCTCCTCTTTCCATGTTGGAATCATAGATGAATATCATATTAGTATTTAAGCCCATTCCACAGTTTAAGAAGCCAACAATTTTATTGTATTGTTTTTGTTTTTAATATAGCCCTGGAAAATGAAGGAAGAAACTTTGAAACGTCGGGACAAAAATCTTTTCATGACCGAACTTCATCATCCTTCTAAAATATATATTCATACTCTGGTAGTAAATAGGTACCTATCCATTGCTTCAGACTCAACACTATTATTTCTACATGAGTTCTTCCCAGAGATCTGCTGGTCGAAAATAGGTCTTGATTCCTTCATTAACATAGGAAGAACATGTTTAACATGTAATCAACGAACTGTAAACGATGATTTAGTTTCCTAACAGGCGCGTTTTTACATGTTGTTTTCAAAGCTGTTCAACTAATAAGACATGAAAGTAGAGTTAGAAGAATAAAAGTAAAACAATCCGGACCTATCAATCTGGATATTGCAAACCTGGAGGGCAAGCTCCCAAACGTCAGGCAATATAAAACTTTTGATTTGAAAAAGTTGGACCCCAAGTAATCATGTTCCAGGGAGTCGCTAGTTGAAAAGGGAATAAATTTGCTTCGTAGATCAAAGAAAAGGGATGACTATTGATCAAGAAACATGGAAATCAGCTGTGACACGATCTACGGATAGCTATTGAATATGTAGGTAATTAGCGATCTTGAATCTCAAAGCTTTATCAACAGTATTTTTAAATTCATTACTGTCTGAATGTTGGAAATTAATTTGGAATACCCCGCTCAATGACAATAATATGTACCTGTACGTCCTCCCTGACATTATGTAGCCGCCCTCTTAGACCCCCACAGTTTACAAATTAAGGAAAATCTAATAAACGAAACGCTTCATGGCAAAGTCATCAACTGACCAGTGCGTCTTCGTATCTTGCGATTGTATTATAGCTGTTAAAAGAGGCTCCAATCAGAATTTCAGCACTGTATTTTTTGTTCTGAAGTTTTATCGGCGCAAGGTACGATTTTACGCCTTACTATCTATTATTTAAATTAATTAGGATGTTGTTTTGTTTCCCCCAAATTGCTAGCCACGAATTTTGGCGCCGTTTTCCCTGAAAGTATCAGCAAGTTCTCGGGAAGGTTTCAGGCAAAATTAAAATCCTTTAGACTTACTCCACCGAAACGGGTGCAGAGCAGAACAAAACGTTACTAACGTTACACATTGTGGTTCTGTGGTACCTGCTTTTGGGTGATACTATAGTAACGATGAGGTTGAAGCATCCCGTACCAAATATCTGAACATCTCACCGAACCTCCTCACGATAGTGAAGACAATGGAGGCAGGACGGATTCGCGATCGCAGCGAACCTGAGGATTATCCAAAAAATCTGGATTTTTAATAAGTTGACTACTTGATGTTATGTAATTTTGAGATGTGAGCTTATGAGCATCCATACCACAAAACTATACACATCAACAAATGTGTATTGTACCAAACCTACATCTATACCGCCAGGTTGAGAATGAGAATTCTGCCAAGCCCCATTCATTGTCTTGTCTCTCGATTGTGGTCTAAACGTTTCGTACCAAGCGTCGTCGGCAGACCATATATAATCAAGATAATAATACAAAATATTTATGGGTTATATGATTATGAATTCAACTTGGTTCAATTTTTAATCAATCAAAACTCGATTCTGCACCCTCATAGGTGAACTTCCAAATCAGTGTTGAATTTCCTGTGGAAATTTGGCTTCAATATTGTTTGCCACTCCGCCTTTGCTACTGGTGCACTGTGTGCGATTGCACTATCAAAGTAAATATATTTTTTTTAATCAGCCAATTTTTTGTAACAAACAAATCAAGGCAAAATCAACAATAAAATAACTCCAGAATTCAAAACTACCTGTCTTGATCGGTTGGTTTGGACGTATTGCATATCAAAAAGAAAAACTTGAATCCGGTCTGACAATCAATGTTGTTTCGTTTTAGTCGTGTTGGAATATTCAGTTAGAAACACCTCTCACGATGTATCGCTGCCTTCCCCACATCGAGATAGTAAATGCTCTGAAGAATGAAACATAAAGCTTTTATCTTGACCAGACACCGGAGTTGATTTCGCTTGACACCTATACCACGCTATTTGCACGTATCTCATTCATCCTTTTTTAAAGATTTGTTTGGATATGTCTTCCGACTAGGAAGAATAGTTTTTTTCTCTGTTTTGACTCGTGGTAGAGAAAATAGAGTGATGAGTGTTCTTGAGTGATTACAATGAACAAATTTCATTAATGGCAGGACCTTGAGATTGCAATAACTTAGCTTACAGCGATGAAAAGTTTAGAGACAAAGCCATTTGACAAAGAAACGTATTAGGACATGATGTAATTAATTGCTCCCGTCTGTGACAATACATACATAAAACACTGGAATTTCCCAAAATAATAAAAGATATGCCGCTAATGACCCTTCTAGTTGAGGTCATTAGCTTCAGGTTGATGGTCTTTATTTGTTGAATAAAAAAAGTTATAATAATAATGAAACATAAAAATCTCCTACTTTTTCTGTGGTTTGGTAAAGTTTCACATAGGTAATTAATAAGTCACATCACTATTCTTGCCTGGTAGTCCTAGAGCCAGGGCCGAAAATGGGTAGTAATTTGAGGAGGAGGTTTGAGATTAGATTTTGAAAATTTATACCATTCTGAGAGAGAAAATCTTTGTCTTCCATCTCAAAATGGGTGGAATACAAAATGACGGCCTCATAACGATGGCTTAATTTGCTCATTTTAAAGTTTTTTGACATTTTATGTCTTTACTTTGGCACATAAATGAAAAAAGCGTTAACAAAAAGCGTTACGGTTGGTTTTCTGAAGATTTCCGCTTACAACCGAGTCGTTGTACTTCGTCATTTTTCATCCCACAAAATTTGTCGACCATTCGTTCGAAAGCTCTCGATTCATCCAACCATATTATTTTAACTACTGCAAAGTGCGTGGCCAGCAAGCTGAGTTATGAGCATTGTTATTTGAATAATTGTGTACCTACACTCAATAATTCTCAATAATTGATATTGTGAACATGATTGCAACCGCTTGTTTATTTCTGATGATTTCATTGAGCTGGTATTCGATGATTTGATTCATAGCAGGTGATCCTAATATTGCTAGAACGGTTTGATTTTTGTAGCGGTGGTTAAGTCATTTTAATAGGTAATTTCTATGCTTTACTCTCTAGGAAGCTGCAATTTTGTATGTAGTCTCTTTAGGACATTTAGTTGACGATTCCCATGTCTAGATCAGATGAGTGGCTCTTAAATCTAATTTCTATGCTTTACACTCTAGGAAGCTGTAATTTCGTATGTAGCCTCTTTAGGACATTTACTTGACGATGCCCAGGGTCCGGATCAGATGAGTGGATCTTAAAGCTAATTTCTATGCTTTACACTCTAGGAAGCTATGGGTAGGACCACCCTGCCCTCCGGAGACATAACTACCTAGTAATCATTTGAATTTGTACAAAATCATCAGAACAGAAGAAGGAGAGCGCGGTTGGGTCTAAATTCTCAGGTTAAAATCCACTTGGAATTAGGAATATTACATCAAAATTTACACCTCACAACAACGAGGGCCCCCGTGAGAATTCCATTTTTTCCTCTTTCTATTTTGGCTTCGAATTAACTTTCAGCCTTACGAATTTCTCATGTTAATTATAAACACATATCTAGACCAATAATGATATAGTAGTAGTATTTATATTTTTTGAAGTATAACTTGAATGTTCGATAAAAACTTCACTTGACACGTTTGTTAAGTTCGTTCCATATACGATGGAGTTTAGATTGCAGGGATTCTCAGCCCATATTTCTTCTAGCAGTGCAGCTCTGTGGTCGTCGTAATGGGGGCATTTTAGAAATATATGCTCCAGAGTTTCCTCCAGAAAAGCGCAGTGGGATCAGCACGGTGGTGAAGCTATGCCTTTTTCAAAAAGGGATTTTTTGACATTGCTATGTCCGATTTGTAGCCTTGTAATAGAGCAGTAAATATTTTTGGTTGATGACCGGATACAGTGTGGAATCAGGGAAATTTAGTGGGCGCATTCGGGAAGATTGTTTTATAATAACGACCTCTTTCCTAGCATGGTGAATTCAATGGAAGTGAAAACTTAGGTAGGTACCTAATGAGTTATGAGTGATGCAAGGTCTAATAAAATGGTATTTGCTATCGTCGGGTTTTTAACATTTCCTTTAGTCGGAGTTGATGTTAATATTCCGCACGTTTCTTTAAAATGATCTCTCGTGCATTGGCTTATACTTACTTATTCGGTGAATTTATTATTTTATTATTTTATATATATATATACACATGAAAAAGCGCAAACTTCACGAATCGTTTCATAATGACTCAAAACGGATTTCAATGACAAAAATTTTCAAAAATTTTGATTTCAAAATTTTCCGAGCCTTTGCAAAAACAAGATTTGTCACTTTCCGCAGGAACATTTTTTCGGGATAATTATGAAGCCAATGTTACACCATTGTTTTGGAGATACAATCGATCTTATCATTATCGAAATATCGATACCTTGAATAAAACCATTGATTTAGAATCATTTAAATACATGTATTTAATATTCATTTACTTCGAAAAATCGATGAAAACATGGATGAAAACTGCAAATTATGCTTGAAATTCTAAATTATTGTTTTATTAGCAGATTATTATTTAGTACAAGTTTTTTTTTTCATAAAGTTGATAGTTGACTAATTATTCATTTACCTTATAATACTTAAACTTTTATTCAATTTAACAAGCGTGATTTTCAAATTCGGTACAATTAAAGTCGTATATATTATAATACAATAATTTACTAAAATTTGCTAATAAAATTTAGCATGACTAAACTTTAAAAAAATATTATATTTATTTATCTTTTATGAAGTCTGCTTTAAAAATATTGGTTTGTCGATTGGAAGATAGGAAATTTAACGATCTTTACAACGATCTCCTTATTTTTGTCTTAGTTTTATGCAGTCATTTTGAGGGAGTCACAATATAATAGACGACTATATGGTAGGCGTTATAATTTTTTGTTAAAATCAGAAATGCGAGAGAAAAAAATCATAAAAATGAAAGTACTTACACAAAACAGAGCGTTGAGAAAAAAATCAGGAACTTTTTGTTGAAAATTGGGAGTAGAATCGGCCCCTGGAGTCTGTGAAACCTTATGTTTTAGTGATATTACATACGTTCACATTTTCAGCGATGTTTCCGAAAGCTAATTTTGTGTAAACACTGAGAGTGATCCTACAGTTAATATCCTCATTGCACCGGAGCACTAGGAAAATAACATTGATGAAACCAGTCATTCTGAATTGAGAAGTTGTGTCGAAACTTCGCGAAACTGATCAGACCAGCTATAAGTCACTGGTGAGCCGGTTTGATTCCAACTATCGTCAACAAAAATAGAGCAACTGGTATTTGGAGGGATAAACTCGGAAAGTTCGGGAGGCAACGGCGGTCATTTCACTATTGACGTTGGTTGCATTTCTGTTAATGGTGAAATTCCCATTATTTATGTAGCGTTCGTGTCACCACGAATGGCGAGTGCAATTATCTGAACGCAAGGCTGGCAGGGAAGAGGGGTGTCGGTGGGCAGGTGAGGAATGTTGGGTTGTGGTCCCGCAAATTATAAATGTTGAGGTAATTATGAACAAGCGGGAAATGAGTTTGATCAACCTTGGAATATTCAAATAGGAAACGCTGCAAAATTTTCACACAAAGGTTTGTTATTTCAGTGTTATAGTTAACTAATCAATGGTTAATTTGCCTATAGTTATGAAACCAACTCTATTATACATTATCTAAATATAACTGCATAGTAATAGGCACCTACCAAAGAGAATTTAATTAAATAAAGCACCTTCACTTTAATAGTACTTGAATATTTAATAAGACCTGATATACAAGTAGAAAAATACATCAGAATATAGGTATATTGCCAATGGCGTAGGTAACCACCAACTGAAAACTAATGAGATATAATAATTCATCTGCCTACGCTTCACGAGTACATATTTAGGTAGCAAAAGTTACATTAAACCAAACTGATGTTCATTTTTCTGTCAATGTTTTAGCATTTTGGGAATGCGATCGGACGAAAGAATAGCGATCCGGGTGGTTTAATTCTATTCTTGTGGATGATACATAATAATTTAAGCTAGAAAGGTTATTCTTATTTTGTAAATTTCCAAGCCTAAACTCCAACTGTGGGCGAATTTCGAAAAATTGTGCTATAAATATCGCTAAAAATAACTAAAAAAGGGTAAAAATCGTTAAATTTACATTTTTTAGTCGAATTTTAGCCAAAAGAAGTTTATTGACGATGAAATAGAACATGAAAAATTCTTGGCAGAAATGTGTGCTGAAAAAAGAACTTAATTTTCATTAACATTCAACGAAAAATAGGTTAAATCTACAAAAAAGCTAAAAATCTAAAGAATTTTTTGAATCACAGAATATTGTTTAGAACGAGTGTTGGAACGGATTTTTAGAACATAAAATATTAGAACGTAGTTAAAATTTGCTTTCCACTCAGAGTCCTCAATTTTTAAAACAATGTGACATATTATATTACGGTAATTTACGAAAATTTGCTCATATGATCATGCTACTATACTGAAGCTTTTTAGAGAATTTTCGTAGAAAATGAAGCTATTGCAAAGGGTCGGTCGTGTCATCGATCACCTGTTCCAGGCTCCATGCACTTCCTCCGAACATAGCCTTCTATATGACCTGGTGGTGCCTTGGATAGTTTTTTTTTCTTTTTTCTTTTTGGAAGGTTGCAAGGGCAATGGTTCAACTATTCATTGTTAATTTCAACATGTTTGTGTCATTATTAGCTCCTGCGCGAAAGTGTACTCCCAGGAACAAGGTCTAGTTTTCCTCAGATGTTGATTACATTTTCTGAGAATTTGTTGGTTAGGCTGTAGATTATTCCCTACCAATTTCATTATTCTCAAATCATTACTCCATTCTACGCATCCCTAACGTACATTACTTCAAGTATAATTTGCCCTTTTTTTCTTTTAGCGAATTTTCTTAGAAAATTTTGGAAAATTTGCTGTTTCGAACAAAATTTACAAAAACGAAAAGTCAAAGAGGTAGCTTATATGATACAAAACGAGGATAAATGCATCAACCACAAAAAGGCCTCTCAGCAGTTTACAAAAAACTTCTCCAATAAAATTTCTCCAAATCAAACCTTCAGTTACCTACCTATTAGTTATATTTTTGTGTATCCTGTATATATATATATATATATATATGTTTCCCGTTATTATTTTTTTATATTTTTTAAAACTTTTAATTGTTCAATAGCCCCCACAAGATTAGGTCTCCATCTGTATGAATGTTAAAGAAATACCAAATAGTTATGCCTTCTAGTTTATATTACAGTCATAATTGCCCATCCATAGATTACATTCTGTTCGTTCGTTTTTTCTATTTTATCAGAATGTTTCGTAATTATTAGTCCTCAAGCAAAATTACCTACCTATACACCATTTACAGGCACTATTAGTAGAGTAAGAACTAACTAACTACCACCACCACCACCACCACCACCACTACCACCACTACTCATCCGCCATGTTTTAACGCCATCCCAAGTCAGTTTTATACACAACTAGCCGCTCCGGCTCGCTACGGTCGCCTCCACGTCCAGCCGGGGGGCAAGCCCCCCGGACCCCCCATTAAATTGCTCGCTTCGCTCGCAAAGTGTGGCATGTAGGGAATATTGCTCGCTTCGCTCGCAAAGTGTGGCATGTAGGGAATGTTGCTCGCTTCGCTCGCAAAGTGTGGCATGTAGGGACTGTTGCTCGCTTCGCTCGCAAAGTGTGGCATGTAGGGAATGTTGCTCGCTTCGCTCGCAAAGTGTGGCTGTATACATGCGATGTATTACAATTGCAACGTGTAGGGGATGTTGCTCGCTTCGCTCGCAAACGGTAGATCTCTAAGGGTAGTTTTAATTCTGTAGGGGATGTTGCTCGCTCCGCTCGCTTGAGGAAGTTATACTGCCCACCCAACTTGGCAGACGTTTTTTTCTGTAGGAAATTCTTACAAACAAATTAAATCTTATAAAACTACGTGGAACCACGAAAAGTTTATTAGGGGATGTTGCTCGCTTCGCTCGCAAGGTATACCTGTATATGTGTAGGACAAAGTCCGTATTTATTCTGTTGAAATGGCTCTCGCTTCGCTCGCAAGGTAGGTACCTATGTATACCTGCTCGCCTCGCAAGGTATTACGTAGAAGTGCAAATGGGAACCCCCCTGTGAAGGTCCCTTCTGGTAAGCAACGTTGTGCAACGGGCGGCTCGGCTCGATCAAAAACGTCATATTAAACGCTTCCCTCGCAATTCCGCTCGCAATTTGACCTACTGCCTGTCACTTTTTTTGATATCCGATTTCGGATTCAGATTCGGCGGACCCAAAGCTGTATTTCGCCCGCGAAAACCGTTCCGAAAAACGTACCTTTATGGGGTATATTTTAATCGGAAAAAACCAAGTTTTTCGGCGGACTTTTTGAGAAAACGGGTCCGTACTCTCGCATTTTTTTGACGCATTTCCCGATACTTTTTTCGCGATCCGATCGCGCCGTCGTCTTCCTCGTAGGAAAACCTACGAAACCGGTATTTTTCCGGAATCGTCAACGGCCATTTAGAGGGGTAGGGGAAGCGGGGAAGTCCAAAAAGCGCACATTAACCGGAACTTCGACCCCCCTCCCGCCCTACGGCCCATGGTTCGGGTGGGATTAGAATATTTTAAATTCGCTCGCTCCCACTTTTGGAAAATCTCAAGAAGATCCCCCCACTCGTACACTCCCCCCACTCAGCCGTTTGGCCGTGCATAGACACGACAGACAGACAGACAGACGGAGTTTCATTCTTATTAATAGTATAGATAAGAGATTATTGTAATGTTTGTTTTCCGAGTTGATGGGACCCAATATGTCTATTTTCTATCAACTAATTACCATGCATTATTAATAACTACATACCAGGCAATATGTAAGTAACTACTAAAATACTACATTCTTACATAAGTTATGTAATAACAATCCGTCCTCCATCAACAATTGTCACCTAGAATAAGATTGTAAGTCCAACCATATCTAACGTATCCTTGTTTCTTCAATTCTCTAGATAAGCATGAATAGGGCTCGTATCAAGGGCCGAAACGTCGCTATTATGGAAAAATAAAAAAACTACATTGAAACACAAGACTAGCTTGGTCACTACCTCAAAAAAATCTCGTTTATATATATATATATATATATATATATATATATATATATATATATATATATATATATATATATAAAAGGCTAAACATCGGTGTTTTTATTTTTTATTTTTATTTATTTTTTTTTTTTTTTAGCAGAATATTACTCAAATAAAGTTTATCAACTATGATATTGGTAATTTGAAAATTAAAGCGCAAACCTATGCTCGAAATTGTAATTAAATTTCATTAAAATGAGCTACAAAATCGATAAAAATGTAAAAAATTCTATAAATCCAATATCTTTTTTATTTGGAACTAGTTTATTTTTTTTACCTTAAAATGGGATTTTAACAATCTCTTTCTACTGAAAGTGCTCAAATTTCGATACAATTTAACATAGGTATTATAATACGATAGATGATTTGAGAAAATTCGCTCATACGTTCATGCTGCATGACTTGACCTTTCATTTTTTTAAAATTTATTTATTATCATTATTATTATTATTATTATTATTATTATTTTTTTTTTTTTTTTTTTTTTTTTAACATCTCTACTGTGAAGCATAAAATTGTGGGGTCTTGGAACTATAAAAATGTGAACCCTTCTTGGGAGCACAATGCGCCATGTTCTGATCATTTGTTACATTCGGGGTTTAATAATTATAGACCAATGATCTGCGTAGAAGGGCAATCATTCACAGAAATAATGAACCATTGTGTTTTATATGTATATTTTAAACTTTAAACTAGCTGGTTCACCCGTGCATTGCACAGGTTGACTTGAACATTATCAAATAGCCTGTGACACAAGTTAAAGTAATTCTGATAGATTCGCACACTCAGACCCCCAATTGGTTCAGTGACGTTCAAAACGCTTTAACATCCACCCCCTCCCCTCCCTCACCACTGGGTCAGATTTCAAAAATTTGAAAAAAGTAGTCTTCGACTTGAATTAGAGTAATCCAAACATATTCGACAATCAAATCCCCAGTTTGTTCAGTCACGGTGGTTCGCTGACCGATTCAAGGCCGTCTGAAATGCCGACGAAAACTGACTACAAGGCGGTGTTCCGGAACCTTGTACGAGTAGAAATTGACCCCCCGGGAAATCGCAGCTGATCGTTTACTCGTACACGACGCAAATCAAACATTCAGTTTTCGGGTGTTGTAACAACCTAACTTATGGGCTCCGTAAAAAATATTGGGTGAAACTAGACCCCAAATGGGGTAGAATGCCACCAACCGTAATTTTTTATCTCAACCCGTTGCCGAGATATGATTTTTTAAAGTTTTTTTCGACAAAAACACGTTTTAGACCATAAAACCTAATTTTCTCCACTATTGATACACTTTTTTAAATTGTTGACCACATATCTGAAATTAGCGTTAAATTTCATATAAGAATATTGTTCTCTGGATCTTCAGAAGTTCAATCCTTGAACCATAATCCGTGTTCGAACGTGAGAAAATTATAAAAACCAAGTTTCCCGAAAATCTTCGATGCTGTACTGTCTCCCAATAAATAGTCTGAGACTTATCAAACCTCACCAATTTTTTCTTCATTTAAAGAGCTTTCAAACGATGGAGTCGCTTTTGAAATTTCCTTTCAAATTGGTGCAGTTATTTAACCTGGAAGATGAAAAAACGTGTTACCTTTTGGTTGATTTTTTCTTGATGGACGGGCTGGGATGAGAAAACAGATAAAAACACGCCGGCTGTAAAAAACGACGAAGACTTCCTAATCTCATTGAATAGCTGAACTCTGTCTCTCATCACTTTGCTTATAACGCGTTGGAATTTGTTTTGACTGAAGAAAATGAGTCAGTTCGTCCATTCACTCTGTGACGGTGGGGTCGTTTCGAAAAAGGGCAAGAGCGTGCATCCGCAGTCGAGGGAGCCACTTCGAAAACACAAAATTCTGAGTTGCATTTGAAGCAATAATGTAAATATAAAGTGAATTTGTTTTCTCTTTATCCAGGAGTAATTTTTATTTGAAATTGCTTTTTTTCCGTTGCCGTGTTTTTATCTGTTTTCTCATCCCAGCCTGTCCATCAAGAAAAAAACAACTAAAAGGTAACAAGTTTTTTCATCTTCCAGGTTAAATAACTGCACCAATTTAAAAGGAAATTTCAAAAGCGCCTCCGTCGTTTGAAAGCTCTTTAAATGAAGAAAAAATTTGTGAAGTTTGATAAGTCTCAAAATTATTTATTGGGAGACAGTACAGCTTCGAAGATTTTCGGGAAACTTGGTTTTTATAATTTTCTCACGTTCGAACAAGGATTATGGTTTAAGGAGTGAACTTCTGAAGATTCAGAGAACAATATTCTTATATGAAATTTAACGCTAATTTCAGATATGTGGTCAACAATTTAAAAAAGTGTATCAATAGTGGAGAAAATTAGGGTTTTATGGTCTAAAACGTGTTTTTGTCGAAAAAAACTTTAAAAAATCATATCTCGGCAACGGGTTGAGATAAAAAATTACGGTTAGTGGCATTCTACCCCATTTCGGGTCTACTTTCACCCAATATTTTTTACGGAGCCCATAAGTTAGGTTGTTACAACACCCGAAAACTGAATGTTTGATTGGCGTCGTGAACGAGTAAACGATCCGCTCAGATTTCCCGGGGGGCCAATTTCTACTCGTACAAGGTTCCGGAACACCGCCTCGTAGTCAGTTTTCGTCGGCATTTCAGACGGCCTTGAATCAGTCAGCGGACCACCGTGCAGTGATGACAAAGAAACCCCATTCCCCCTCCTCTCCTAAAACACCCCTATGGAGCAGATTTGAAATTTTAAACCTTTTAAACCTTCTCTGGACTTCCACAAATAATTTAAGACCAAAATTAGCCAAATCGGCCCAGCCATTCTCGAGTTTTAGCGAGACTAACGAACAGCAATTGATTTATATATATATATATATATATATATATATATATATATATATATATATATATATATATATATATATATATATATAGATAGATTAATTTTGGAAGATTGTCTTACCTGTGAGGAACGAGGTGGTTGGGTCCCCGGGCCCGACAATGCATCTCGATGTCAGGGACTGAGCGCGCCCCCTCGTCCGGCGGGAGGACGCCGCTCTCGTCCGACGCCCCCATGAGGCCCCCGGAGGCGGAGAGGTGCGGCGTCGGCGACACGATGAGCGTCGTCGTGCAGTCCTGACGCATGAGCACGGGCTTGGCCGACTTGGCCAGCAGCGTCGCGGTCTCGTCGCCGGATCCATAGCCACTGTTCGCGCTCACCAGTTCCTGCGTCGTCATCGCTCAACCTCTCACCCCTTCTTTATCCTGAAACAGTAATAGGAAGTTGACGTGAATTCCCAGTATGTATTGGAACTGATGTGATCAGTTGGTCACATGTATACTAGAAGATCACAATTCAGAATATGAGCTCCCATTTTTTATTTTCTAATTTGGCATTAAAGCATTTATTTCCAAATGGAGCAATATAAATATTTCACTACCTAATAAAATATTATAATACAGAAATTAATCCCCTATATGGGCTAAAATCCCGCGTTTAGGAGATGAGTTCGACGAAAAAAAAGTTCTAGTCATTCAGCATGATCGTATGAGCGAATTTTCGTAAATTATCGTATTATATTATGTTACATTTTCTTGAAAATTAAGGGCCATGTCATACGAGCGCTATTGCCGTCGCGCTGATAGCGTCGCGTTAAAAACGCTCCAACCCGGCAATGGGGTTCTTATGGAGCATGTCATACGGACGCTAATGCCGTCGGCGAGTCCGCGTTAGCCGGACGCTGAGCGCTGCCAACGCGGACGGTCGCGCTAGCGACGCGGCGCACGTGACGCCGGGACCCTGTCAATGCAAATGCGCCCGGAAGACGCTACGTATGACAGGCACCTGGCGTTGGCGGGACGGCATCAACGCGACGCATTTGCCGTCACGTATGACATACACTTTTTCCGGCGCTATCTCGACGCTATCAGCGCGACGGCAATAGCGCTCGTATGACATGGCCCTAAGGACTTTGAGGGAAAAGAAATTGTTAACTACCAATTTTATGGCAAAAAACCCGATCTTAATAATATTCTCCAAATCAAAAAGAGATTTTGGGTTTAGAACTTTATTGGAGTTTTTATAGATTTTTTAAGCACATTTTAATGAAATTCAAGTACATTTTTCAGCATAATTTTGCACATACATTTTTTAATGTTCTATTTTATAGTTAAAAAAATTTATTGAGCAATATTCTACTAAAAAATATAATTTCAACAATTTTTAGCCGTTTATTGCTATTTTTAGTGATTTTTGTTACACGATTTAGCAAACAATGTACAGTCTCTTTTACTCCTTTAAATCATCAACTTACTAGAAACGCGGAATAAGATTCTATCTCAAGTAAACAAGATTCTACCTCAAGTAAATACGATTCTACCTCAACACGACAGGCATCTTTTGATTATAACTTGAATTGTTATCCCCCCCAATATACCATATCGGTTGTTGAACAACAAAATCCGAATGAACATAGGTAACAATGATGTTTGCAAACCAATCGTTCGCTTTTGCAACACTGATGTTTAGTTTAGTGGAAAAACGTTGTATGTTGCTTTTCAGTGTGCCAGCCGCAGTTTCAATATTACTGTTTACATAACCAAACACAAGGGACCAAAAAAAAGGATGAGTTCGTTGGCCAACACTTTTTGAGCTCATTAAATTGGTCAAATTTCAAAGAATGTATTCGAAAAATCACTAAAAATTTCTTAAAACGACTAAAAATAGCTGAAAATCGGCAAATTTATGTTTTTTTTTAGCGAGAATTTAGTCAAACAAGTTAATCAACAACAAACTAGAACATAAAACGTGATTCAGAAAAATGTAGGTACTTAAATTTTATTAATAATTGCTGAAAAATCGATTAAAAAACTGATAAATTGCTAAAACTTCAATATATGTTTTGAGTTGTAGAATATTAGCTTACAAGTTTATTTGCAATACGAGTTGGTTGACAATTCATTGCCCTCAAAGTGCTCAAATTACAAAACAATTGAACATAATATAATACTGTAATCCACAAAAATTCGCTCATACGGTCTTGCTGCATGACAGGAACTTCTTTCTTTTCAAATGCCCTTCTCACCTCTTTTACCAACAGGCACTAACCAAATGTCAGTAGGCAGTGCTACCCTACATTGATTAAGTGTTTGGGTCGCTACATCATGTTTTTCACATACTAACCAATTGATACATGTAACGTGTAACGCAATAGTTAAATGTCTCGTCTCGAATGTAAAGAGGATCTGTGAAAACCACACTTGGTTATAGAAGCGCATTGTCACCGCTGTTGTGATGTTCATACGCGTCAGCCTCACGACACGCTGTTACCTATTCAACATCTGTCGCGTGTTGGGCGCCGCTAACTGACACACAAACGACTCCATTAAACTAATGCGTTCTCCAACACATCCAAAGCCCACACGCCGACACCTATCACCTGTAAGATATCCAGGGAGGAAGTAACTTTATGAATTATGGATTACATTTTCACTGATGAAATGAAAAACCTATACCTCTACGTATTTCTTACCCCAATTCATTCAGTTTGAAGGAGGTGGGCCATATGAACCGATTCTATTATCCTTTTGGCTATCAGATACTCATTGTAATGTACCTTTTTTGAAATCCCATTATTGCTATATATCTGATAAAAAATATATGTCAAAACGACGGCCGAATTGGGTTTGACACATAGTTTTCTCTTGAACATTACATCTCATTCATAAACATTAAAAAAACTGGTTGAAAAAAAAATTCAGGGTACCTATACCATAAATGCCTGATCTAGAAGGAGGTGAGACATAAAACCGATTCCATTATCTCCTAGTCATCAGATACTCATTATGATGCACCTTTTCCGAAAGCCCATAGTTTTTATATATCTGATGAAAAATATATATCAAAACGTCTGTCGAATTGCGTTAGGTACATAGTTTTCTCATAACCATTACATGACATCACTGAAGTGTCGTAGAAGTGAGGATTGATGCATATTTTGTTATGAAGGTTCCTTACATAAATAAACTGTGAAATTATGATTCAATACCCTGTATCTAAGATGAAGGATATTTTAAGGTAAAACGATTTTTTACATGTTCGTCCAAGCGCGGGTGCTACTCATTATTCTGGACCAATGAAATGTAGTGCAATTTACCTACTGTCCAAACCTCAACCATCACAATGGCTGAGTGCACCATCAAAATCTATTGAAAACTTCAGAAGTTATGTTTGTTAAAAAAATATTAAATTGGCACAAACGCTAGAGATAATTAGGATTCAATAACGACAAAATGCACAAAGGAACATCTCGTCTCCAATGAGATCAATTCTCGGGAAAATCATTGAAGTTGAATAAAAACTGTAGAGGTCATGTTTGCTTCCAGAATTTTATAGTCACGCATGCGCTGAGACTTTTACTGATTGACAATCACATTTATATGGATAAAATTTGAGTCCCATCTGCACAGTATAGAAGAACTACTTGAATTTGAGTCGTAGCTGTAGCATTTATTATTGCTACCATGATATTTTGTTTGGGCATGCGCTGGCGCTACTTTTCATAAAGTTTTGCGATTTATTAAGGGTCATCTAAGAGTGAACCCATATGGACAATGCTGTAGATTATAGTATAAAATAATACTATTGCACGTTGCAACACAAAACGATGCAATGTGAATAGTGAGTTTAAATGTTGATTTTGGAGGTAATAGTAGATGGTGAACACAAAGCTACCACTAGGTAATCTCGAAAGTAAAATTAAGCTAGAATAAATATCCCACTTTGAAAACCAATAATTCTGTCATCAATCAACACTAAGGTGGAAATTCCAGGTCGTTTATTCTTATTGCTGATCAAATCTTCTCACACTGAGTAGTAGAATCGGAATGGCTTGGAATCGAACTTCACACTTTGAATCGAACACTTTTTCGAATATATATATATATATATTCAGTGTTGTAGAATGACCAGTCTAGTCTTGAGTTTTTTTGTTCTTTATTGCGACGTTTCAACCCAGGATCTGGGTCCTATTCATGCATAATTATCTAGAAAGAATAGACAAGGGATCAGTAGGTATTCTTAATTATCACTAAAAATAGGTCTGCAACAGTATGATTTTTCTATGGCAAGGACAATTTTCTTACAACTTACATATTATATTGATATACTGGAACTTCGAAGTGCTGAAAACCTACATTTCAAACTGAACACTGCAAAAAACCTACTACGAAGAAGACTAACCTTTGCACATCTTAAGTTCCACAATAGAATAATTGAAGATACCAAAATCAGTTTATTAGCCAATAACTACCCCTTACAACTCATCAAAAAAATCATATATCAAATAATCACTATACTCAATAAATCCTCAAACAACACTACATCTACTGAATCCATAATCAACACCAACAATCCAAATAGTTCCGCCCACAATCTACAAAACCAAAATACCCAAAGCAGAACTAACAACACATGTGATTCCACCACTCCCCTAACACACCCCACTAGCTATGCATTCCTCAGATATATAGGCCAAACTTCTGAACTATTAAAGAAAAAAATCAGATCATACAACCCTAATTTAAAAGTCGCTCTTTACACACAAAAAAACAAAAAACTGAAAGATCCACTCAAAAAAGATGAAATTAGCGACATTGTCTACTCTGTAAAATGTGAAAATTGCGACCTAATGTATTATGGAGAGACAAAACAGTTAGGGGTAGAAAGAATGAAGGGGTGCACGCATGATAATAAAAAAGCCTTTAATGAAAGCAACCAAAACACACATAGTAAAAATTATCCTACTGCTGTTGCCAAACATATTGCCCTCACAAAACATGATCCTATAGTAGAAGAAAACTGGTCTATTTGCTGTTTAGAGAAAAATTTCGAAAGAAGAAAAATCAAAGAAATAGCCTACATAATCAAAAATGAAGACAAAAGTATCAACCATAAAACAGATGTAAGAGGGCTCTCAGCAGTATATCATAATCTTTTGAAATAAAATCAGCAGCTTAATCCTTTAATAATCACCCCAGTACATTAAATATCCCTCTACACTACACTCTTCCTTTTTATTTTTAAAATTCCCTCCTAAAAAATTATAGTATCCATCCCACCAACTACTCCATGCTACCTCCAAATCATTACGAGACTTAATTTCACCTTCAACGCATATTGTTTAGTATTATCAGTTAAAACTTTTAATGTAAAATATTACACCTTGCCGTCAACTGTATCTACAATTAACTTACCTAATAATTCATAATTACACTGAAGTATATTCACCTAGCAGAATAAGGAGGCAGTTGTTGGCAATTTGAAAGTACGGCCGCCATCCTGTTTTTCCCTACCATATTGTAAGACTGGCTTCACCAACAACATGTGTTGACTAATATATTCCGTACCTATGTGAATATGTATATGAAAATACCTAAGTCATTCCAGCACTTCGAGGTTCCAGTACATCAATATAATATGTAAGTTGTAAGAAAATTGTCCTTAGCATAGAAAAATCATACTGTTGCAGACCTATTTTTAGTGATAATTAAGAATACCTACTGATCCCTTGTCTATTCTTTCTAGATAATTATGCATAATTAGGACCCAGATCCTGGGTTGAAACGTCGCAATAAAGAACAAAACGCTTGCATACGAGTCTGAAACGCATTGGGACATTTTCATGTGTTTACCTATGAATGGTCAACGTCATTTCTGATGGTCATAATCATCGTTGTGACCACTTGGGACAATTTTTTTCGTGACGATTTTTTTGTTATGTGCCATATGAAAGAAATGAAAATGTCAAAAAACTCTAGACTGGTCATTCTACAACCCTGAATTTATAATCTCACTAGTCACAGAAACATCAAATATGAAAAAGTGTTAAACACTTGGATTTGTTTCAGTATGCCTCAAAACGGATTTCAATGTAGAAATTTTTCAAAAATTTTGATTTTAAGATTTTTTGAGCCATTGCAATAGTTTGTTTTTTTACGAGAATTCGCTATTTAAAAAAACTCAGATCGCACGAACTTATGCGGCGTGGATTACAAGACCAATATTATATTGGGTAATATAATTATGAGAGTCCCTTAGGGATTTTTTATTTTCAACTTGGTATTATTCTTTCACTACAATTTTTACCTTCATTTTCATGATTTCTAAACTAACGATTCATGATTCAAACCACCTATCATATCATTGAACTCAAGCATGGAAGCCAAAAACCTGAAGGAACCACCTAGTATTGTACGTTAATTTTTCATTTGCTGTTAGGAAAGTTAAGTAAGGAGTTAACGTAAAATATTCCGTTATTTTTAATTATATCGTTAACGCGAATGTCGGCGTTACTTTAGGTTGAGGAGAAATGCGTTGGGCGTAATGATGATGTGCTGGCATCACAGCGATAAAGCATCCTCTAATACGAATTCGGAGATTTGTCTTAGACGATACGTTTTTTCTCATTTGCCACTACAACTTTCTATTAACTTACCGTTTGATTGGTTGTGGAGTGGACGATGAACCAAACATCCGCAAAGCTCTCCAACAGAGATTTGAACATCAGGACCAATAAATTTCCGATATCGAAACTTGGGTTCCCTAATAATTCAGGTGAAACTTGAGGTTTCCCCATTTATTTCAATCCCCGTGATATGGATCCGAAGAGGCGATGGAAAACTCCGAAAAACTCCACCTCAGAAAGCTCTAAAACCCTGCGATGTAATGGGAAACATCTTCCTCGCCGGCACAAAACCCACCTTCCCGGCTTAACCCAGATGTCTCACCTTTATCTCAACCTGAAACTTTTCCTTAATCCTTCCCCTTTTTCCCTTCACATTTTCGAGATGAAAGAGGGAAGATCGTATAGGAAAAATACCGTTTGGAGGAGCGGCTAGAGCTAAAGGGTGTAATTGATGGGATACAGCGAAGGTCTCGGGGGTCGCGAAGTCGCGTTAGCAAGACGAATCGCCGTCAAAATGAGAGCCATAAACCCGGAGGAGGTTTCATTGTGAGCTAGAAGCGGGCAATAAGGTCAAAATGTCGGAGTCCTCGTAAGGTCGAAAGCTGAAAAACGGAGCAGTTAATGTGACGTAAAAGTAAAAAACGCCTCATCACTTTTCATGCAGCTTTTTTGCCGTTCAATAAACAGTAAATGAAAACATCGGGAGTAACGATGCTTTTTTACTGTACCTACTATCGAAATACGGTCGACGAAGACAGCTTTTCTTGGACATTGAGCTAAATAAAAAAAACAAAAACGGATCCATGTATACTTGGAAGGTTGAGCGATGGTAACGGAGTATTATTTACGGGGTTATATGATTTTATGTAAGTTTTTTAGGAAAAAAGTGAATAATTTTATTCTAAACTAACGTGCCGCGATCTTTTTCAACAAGAGAGACCTATCGTTGTGTTGTACGTGTGATGGTTGACGTTGAGTGGGTAACTCAACGTTTTCTCAGCCTTACCATTCCACTTTCAAGGGGTAAACTCCCGAATTGATATTTCCTGGCCTCGACATTTCTCCAATTTTCCGTGCCTTCTCTGAGAGTAAAAATTAACAGTCTCCAAAGAATTATATAGTTTTTAATTATTAAATCATTAATCCAAGTCCCGATTGAAGAAAAATTTGCCTATGTCTCCTAAGTAGAGCGGTAGAGCATATGAACTAAATCACTCGCGACAAAACTAAACAAACACCATATTTCATAACGGAAGTTAGTGAAAAAACGTTTTCTATTTTTACGAAAAATAAATAGTAACGATGTTAAATCGATTTCGATGGTTGGGCCATCATCAGTAACAAGCAATAACAAAACTAACACTAGAAAGGGCAAAGCTTATATGGTCACAGTGAAGGGAGATTAAACCCCATTGGTTGAGAGAATGCACAAAATTCATACGATATGGTTTCCCAAATTAAGGACATTCAGATGCCGCCAAATGCTAATCTTGCATCCCTTGACGTGGTTGGTCTGTTCACCAATGTCGATGGAGCTAGCTGCAAAGATGTGATATGCAGGCTGATTCACGCCTCTAAATTTAATATTTTCGAAAAATATGAATTATTTAATTTTATATCCGTTTGTATGGATCCAAATTACTTTTTGTTTGAGGGGCAATGCTATACGCAACCAGGGGTTGCTATGGGTTCTCCATTATCTCCGCTGCTTGCAGATATATACATATACATCGATTATCTCAAGCAACAAATATTTACAACTTGTATCCCAAATAAATCATCTTGTCTATATTGATATAGATGTGCCGATGATATGATCATTCTATGGAGAGGTGTAGAGAGAGAAGTAAATTATTATCACGAGAAAAAAAATCAATAAATTAGATCCCTTTTTCAAAGTTACCCTCGAATTCGTCGGGAATAAACTCAATTTTATTTATCTGTTCATCTTTTCAAACGAAAAGCATGGTTTTTTTCAATTTATAGAAAATGTACACATATCTACAACTATTTATAACTATCCTCAGTACTTCAAATCCCAATTCATTCCAAAAGCATGCAGCCTTCCATAGTATGATAAACCGAGCACTATCTATTCCAGTGAGTGAACAAACTTTTTCAAAAGAAAAATCCAATACCATCGCGGCTAGTAATGGATATGGAGAATTATGGATGGTTGATACCATTTGGGATAAGGTTCTTCGGAAAAAGAGTAGAGATGAAGTTTCCAATCTGGTTAAGAAAGATGTAACATTGGAAGAAAAACCATAGATAAGTAGGTATACTTTATCTTGTGAAAATTAGTTATAACACTGGCGAAATTCATTCATTGAGGGGTTGAACCAACATAATGCGCTCAAAAAATGTTAGATAACAACAACCCACTTCCTTAGGAAAGCTTAGGAAAGCTAGGAACACACACACACACAATTTTAGTAGAGAAAATCTTCGGAAATTCAACACTTGTTTCCCGTCATTAGAATTCAAATATTCATTATACTTCATTCAGGTTTAATAAAACTTTTTCGGCAATTGTTTGATCTAGAATACGTTTGTTTGTGTTTGATCTACCTATTGATCTACAATAAGTTTGATAGTCAAGTTCAAGATGTATCCAGCACCTAGATGTGATTGAGGTTTAAACCCACCCCCTATCTATGCCCTGAGGATGGTATAAAAACATACCGAAACGTTGGCCTAGAAATATGGTGGTGCACTTTATGACTGATCCTCAACACCCCAACAAATCTTATTTTGGGGAAAAGGACCGGCGCATTTGTACCTCATCAGTCGTAAAACCAGCGCGTCTGTCACGCACCGAGTGCTACGGCTCCTACCTCGCGTTTTCAAATGAGAATCCTTTTTTCCATTGTACAATTGGAATTCACATGCAATTTCATGAAACAATTACTAATCACTCGAATATTTATTAATAATAGTAAATTCACTTGGAAAAAAAAAAAAAAAAAAAAAATCGTAGGTAGGTACTACCTTTTTCATTTTGTCCAGCACAAAGCGACCTAAATTGAGTTGTTACGGCATTTGAACGATTTGGTATTGCCAGTACCAATAAATGGACTAGCTTGAAAACATACCCCACAATTACGAATCGCACGCAAACGTTTGAATAGCTCCTAATATTGACAATTTCCAAATATTTTGCTCGTAATTGCGTCCATTATTGCACACTCCGAAATTTGGGTCAGTTTTACATGAATTTTATGTGAATTCATAATCTGCAATAAAAAATGGGAGTTATATTATTGCTTATTGTTACATTTATGGGCAGATGCCCAACTACAATAAAAATATGGAACTCATGAAAAAATAAATATAAGAAGACACAAGATAAGTAAAAAAGAAAAAACGCTGCAAATTATTTCACAAAGGTTTATTATTTTTTCAATTGAGTATGATCGTAGTTTTAGTTCGCTATCGTACGTCATAAGGCCCGTTCAGACTCCTCGGCGTGTCCTACTTCGAGTTGCCACAACCTATACTTCTATAATTCTGTACCTCAGAGGTCGATTATCGTAAGTGACATTTTGGCGATTTTACAGGAGAGCCAAAAGAAGTTGTGGGCACACCTATTTTGATCCCTATGGCCCATTCTGATGACTTTATCATGCTCAAATTAATTAATTTGAGCATGATAAAGTCATCAGAATGGGCCATAGGGATCAAAATAGGTGTGCCCACAACTTCTTTTGGCTCTCCTGTAAAATCGCCAAAATGTCACTTACGATAATCGACCTCTGAGGTACAGAATTATATACGCATGTTTATATTTCTCGATTTGAGCTCCTATCTATTCAAATAGTTATTGCCCTAATAATGTCATTATTAAGTAATAACAGTGATAATATCATCACAAGTCGAGAGGATATGTTATTAAATATGCGTAGGAAAAGCTTTGGTATTAACACACAAACATGACCTTGAAAAAACATATTCATGCCTCGAAGGAACGCCGGCGCCGTACCCACCACAAGGTGCCGCGGCGCCGGCGCCTCCTCTCACTCCACCCCCCCCCCCCCCCGCTCCACCCACCGTGACCCCCTGCCAAGCGTGCCAGGCGTGCGCCGTTTTTGGCCCATAGCATCTATGCGAGTAACGCGATCGGGATGGTTAAACGTTAGGACCAACTAGACCCCAAATGGAGTCTGCGAAAGAACGGGGTTTTTAAGTCAATTCTTAGGCCTTTTATGGCCCGGACGGCGGACGGCGAACGGCGAACGGCGGACGGGGGACGGCGGACGGACATTTCAAATTTGGATTCTACGCACCTTGAAACGTAAAGTGACAAAGTTTGAGGGGGTGTTATAAAAATTTTTTGCTATACGATCACATAGGCTTATTATTGGAAATAATAAACCAAAAATTACTAATATAAGGTACAAACCACAAGATAAATAATGAGTAATTACACCACTGGAAAAAATAATGTAGAGGTAATCTTAAATATTTTAGGTTGCAAGACGAACAAAGGTGAAACCTGTTGGTGTGGAACCCTATGAAAAACATGAGACAAGAGCCATTGCACTAATATGGTGAACGATAATCACATTTGGATTTATACAGTCCTATTAAATAACCTCAAAAATGTTATTCAAAGAAAAGAGATTTTTTTTTTTTTTGAGAGAGAAAAGAGTTTTAATGTGGAGTAGGTATTTTGATATCCTTAAAAACGAAGGGAATGGTGGAAGGGGTACATAGTTATCTGGACACTGTGAAGCTATTCGTTAGACAGAAAGGTGGGAGTAATTATGGCCGTTGTTAAGCTTGAAATTAATTATTGACGACCCATCAAAATCAGTGATGTAATTCGGTATCCACAGTAGTTTTTAATGATTTCCTGTCTTCACAATTCCTTATTCGAAAGGTCACCCTATGAAAGAATACCCATTTCATTTGAAACGCTAAACCATAATGCCGAAGCTGACTTGAAACGGTAAAGGAAAAACCCATCTAACGAAATCTAAAGGTCAGGCCCGACTAACCCTCTCGACTCCCACCCGTCTGGCGCTTCTCGTCTTTATTTCATTATTCAGTTTCGAGGTTTACTGCTTTGTTATCTTGAAATTCCATCTCGAGGTAAAGAGCCTCTGAGGGCCTCATTAGAGAGATTCAAAATAAATTTATAATTCAATTTCAGACCAATCATCGCAGCGTAACTTTCATTTTATTACAATCGTCTAGGAATAAGTGACTCTTGAGTTCCAGGCCTGCTTTTGCCTTTTCTAGGAGCTTACAAGAGGATGCATTCGAATATGGTCATTTTTAGTTTAGTTGATTGGAAGGAAAATGTTTTTTTCTTTTGGAATTTTTTCTCCAATACTTGAATGCTATCTTAAGATCCCAATTGTAAGGACGTATCCGTAGTTGCACGGATTTCCATAAATGTATCGATTGCATAACGGGTTTTCCTTACATGAAGTTTACCAAGTTTATGTGCCATAGCCAAGACATAATTGAGATTTCTGATTCAAAAATCAAACCCAGCCAAAATATATCAACAATGAAGAAGTAAGCACTGCATTGTCATTATTACTCCATATTTAATCTCAACTCCCTAATGAGAACGAAAGAGATGGTCTCTCAGATGGTCAAGGATGCGCCCATCATCAATAGTCTATTAATTTTCAGCTGAATATTACTCACAGGCAGCCATGAGCATGATCATATGAGATTTTTGTAATTGTTTGTATAATATTTATGGTAAATTGTTGAGAAGTTTTTAATTGATTTTTCGTAAAGAAATCTTTAACTATAAATTTCATGGCAAATACATATATATATATATATATATATATATATATATATATATATATATATATATATATATATATATATATATATATATACAGTTAAAGATTTCTTTACGAAAAATCAATTAAAAACTTCTCAACAATTTACCATAAATATTATACATATCATATATATATATATATATATATATATATATATATATATATATATATATATATATATATATATATATATATATATATATATATATATTTGCCGTGAATGAATGTAAAAAGTATATATGAAAGTCTGTAAAAATCCGGGAATCGCTTCAGATTCCCTCAAAACGAATTTCCATAGAGAAAAATTTGGAAAATTTATGTTATGAAATTTTTGGAGCCATCAGTAGCATTATTCTATACGAGGATTCACTCAAAGTAAATGAACAGTGGACTAGACCATTAAACAATTCAAGCACAAAAATTATTCTGAAAATACAATTGAATTTCAATAACTTTCGTAACAAAAATCAATAGAAACTGTATATGTTTACTAATATTAAAAATAAAAATTGTTTGCAAAGCTGAATCTTATTCAGAAATGTTTCTTGGCTATGAAATTAATAGTTAGTAACAATTTTATCGTACACAAAGTAGTAAAATGTCAAAATAATTAAACATAAATAAAAGGAACAAATAATTACAAAAATTCGTGCTTACAATCAAGCTGCTCGGCTGTTACTTTTCAGAATGGTTTACTCGGTGAACTTTGGCTCTCCGCACGATTTCTCTCTGCTGTGAGATTCACGTGAATATTGTCAGAAAACGTGAAGCTATGGATGTGATAGGGGTAAAGCAACCCTCTGCGAATCTCCACATTTCGGCAAATGAATACGAATGGATTTCTCTCCATTGTCATCTTCCGGGCCCTCTTCTCCCCGCCCTGTTGGTCTCCATCCACAATATACTACGAGGATCACATTACCGTTCTATTCATCACTCTTCAGCCTGATTTTTATTGAATCCTTCATGGTATCATTTTTCCTGGTAAGCCTCGTGAATGGTCATACTTTCCGAATGTGGTGTTCCTATCGTGGTTTTGTAGGAATGAGTTGACTTGATCTTTCCTTAGATATATCTCTATTATTTATAAGAATGAAACTCCGTCTGTTTGTCTGTTTGTCTGTTTGTCGTGTCTATGCACGGCCAAACGGCTGAGTGGGGGGAGTGTACGAGTGGGGGGATCTTCTTGGGATTTTCCGATAGGGGGAGCGAGCGAATTTAAAATTGTCTAATCCCACCCGAAATATGTGTACCTACATAACTGTTTTGTTCCCAATTACACCGAATTCAAATCCCATGGACAGCAGCTCCCATCTATCAGGACCTTTATCTGGCGAAAATCCGTGCAATCGAACTGTGTGCACAAGAGATTGCCATCAGGAAACAACTCGAATGTGAATGAATCTGCATGACATCAAACACCCTAGTAGCACTAAAGGCAATCTCTGCCTTTTCAATTACTTGAAAGCTAACCTGGAGGTGTCTCAGTTCCCTCGGGGCTAAGGCACATGAGGGTAGAAAGTGTAACGAGGAAGCTGACCAATTTGCCAAAAGAGAGACTGAGCCCTGACCCTCATTTCGAAATCACAAAAGTTTCACTACTGAAAAGGTCGAAGAAAACTTTTTTTTAAAACCCCCTCTGTTTCTCCTCTTTCGTCACGGAGTTCAAAATGTCCGGGGTTTGTTGCAACTAGAATAAAATCGGGATCGAACAAAGAAGGAATCTTGGGAATCGGTTGAGAATTTTTGTCTGGGCAGCGTAGACAAAATTTGACTCTCACACACACATAGACACACACACATACACACACCTAAGGTTTTTTCTCGGATTCGGTGTGTGTGTGTGTGTGTGTGAACGGTCTGAAACGGACTTGTACGCGGTTATTATTATTATTTTTTTTTTTCCCCCATGCTCGGGTTGTCCCACTACCTTTCTGGATCAATTCCAATAGGCGCCCCTTTTGTTAGCGAAGCCTAACGAACTTGCCAATTAGACGTAGTTTCAGAGGGACGTCCTATGAACGTGTGTGAATGGGGACATAATCATTATGAGTGAGCATAGCGTCATATTATAAAGAAATGAGTAGGTACCTAAACCCGTCGTGAAATATCACGACGACTTTATGAAACGGGAAAAATCATCCTTTCCAACATTCCCGAGCATGCCCTGTGTTCATTAAGCAAAAAATTACCTCTAGGACGACTCAGATCTTATTGAAGGAAAGGGGTCCGTTTAGAATCTATTAGCCTGCCCTCAACATCTCAAAGACCTGTCAGTGGCAGCCATCCGGCAGGTCGCGTTTGAAGGTGATTAGGTCCGCTTCTACTCTGAGGTGTCAACCTCGACCCAAGCCAACTTCAATAAGGTGAAGTTATGCGTGTGTAGTTAACTTCAAATAAGTCTAGATGGGTAATCTAACTTTGGACATTGACTTGATAAGGAATTAGTCTGAAGAATACTATAAAACTTCAAACGTATTGGTAAGTAGGTAATGCATACATTGCAGGGACGTCCCTATGAATGGATTTTATACAATTTTGGTGAGAGTTAAAATAAGATAAGATACAAAAATATCTTGACTTCTCGGACTCCTCCCTCCCCCCTATCAACTCCTTCCACCGGCAGCGCATACCTATCATAAGTATGAAATTTGAAACTCCTGGCATAATTTCAAAAAATGAACCAAATTGATAGTTGAAAAATCAAAAAAAATGATCACAAAAATCTGAAGAGAATAGTTGAATCATCACGATTTACCCCTCTCTACTCACCCTCTTCCATAATGAAATTTGAAACTTTGATATACCTTCCAAAACTTGACCAAATTCCTAGAAGATTAAAAAAAAAAAAAAAAAAAAATCGGATATTATTTAAAACATCATGATTTATTACTATTGCCCTCTCTATTCACCCCCTTTCATAATTAAATTTGAAATTCGTGATATGCGATCCAGAACTGAACAGAATTCATAGTTGAACAAAAAAATAATCACAAAAATCGGACGAGAATTGTTAAAACACAATGATTTATCAGTTTTACCACCTCTATGCACCCCCTCCCAAGATAAAATTCAAAAATCCTGACATACGTTCCAAAACTATATCAAATTCTTAATGGAACAAAATAAGAATCACGAAAATCGGTTGAGATTTGTAGATTTGGAAGCGCCTGAAAGAACCGGTAATGATCCCCTCCACCCCCCACCAAGACAGGATATCCGAAGTTCCCAAGGTTTGTTGCGCAATTAGAATAGAAAAAATTGGAATCGAACCAAATAAGAATCATGGAAATCGGTTGAGAGTTTTGGCCTGGGCATCATTGAACAAAATTCGTCACACACACACACACACATACACACCACACAAACAGTATTTTTTTTCTTACAGATTCGATCTTAGAATGGTCTGCAACGGATTTGTATGCGGTTATTTTTTTCTCATGCTTGGGTTGTCCCCTGTACCCCTAGATCAATTCCAGTAGGTCGTCCCTCTTAAATAAAAAGCCTTGCCTGGTTGACCTAACTTCTGAAGGACTTCCTAAAAACACCAATGTGTACTTCCTAATTGCATTTGCTATATCATCACTACGAGTACATAGGTACATTATAATTTGAGTGTGTTAGTGTAAAACGGGCCCCAGAAAACACATTCCAAGAAATGTATCGTGAAATAAAGTTGGCTGCTAAACCACACACAGTAGTAAATTACACTAATACGGTAGTACTTCTACCAGTTAATGTAGCTATCTCAATACTCAGTGGTAAACCAATTCGAGGCTCCGAGAATAGAAGCTAGTATTATTTATACATAGACATACACAGAGTGTCCCAAATCTCATGGACACTTCAGGGTTCAATTCTAGAGCTCATTTCTGATCAAAGGTTCCTCCTGGAGATTTTTTCTTTTTTTAAATTATTTAGTTATTAAGATTTTTTCCTTTCTTTCTACCTAATGATGTTAAAACAGCTATATAACTCCCCTTAGAGTCACTGTACATGAAATAAAAAAATAAGGACCCCTTTGAAAAGAGCGGTAATTTTCCGTTTCTCCAATGCCAAATTAATCTTTTTTAAGACGACATAATACGTAAAAAGAAGACCAACATTCAAACTTCAATCATTTTCCAGAATTATATACTTTTCCATTTGTTTTTCTGCTTTCTATTTCTTCCTCGGAGTCTCAGCTTTCCGACGGTATAGTCAATTTTACCCTTTTTTAAGTCTGTTATTTGGGGAAAAAATATGTTTAAATATTGAAAAATGGGGTTTTTCTCAATAAAATCCAGAGTTTCATAAAAAAATTAAAGGCATGGTGTCAGTGACGTTTTAGAGCATTATCGGTAGATTTTTGTTTAAGATGCTCAGTTCCAGATCGAGTTATTGCTGAGGGATCTGATACTTCTCAAAAAACCTATTTATAATGTTCATCAAGGTCCATCACGAATATTGTAACATTCTTCGTGTGATTTTTAGATGCTGTCTTTGACAATATGTGTGGTGGTTTCGCTCACCACATTGGTGGCTGCTGACCAAAAGGAATTAAAAGTGGAAGACAAGTGGGCTCCAGTGATTGAGAACACCTCCGAAGACAAGTTGTGGCTTGAAAACACCACGTGGACTCTCACTGCTGACTCTGGGAGCAAGATCAAAGTATTCTGTACTGATTTCAGAACTCGACCTGGGGCAACTGATGAGGTGAGAGTTCATAGAGAATCCCCTTTCAATCGAATACGAAAAAAAAAAAACACAAAGCTTCCCTACCTTCGGTAGTGAGCAAGCAAACGATAATCATCAGTAACGCTTGCATACTAGTCTGCAACACATTGGGACATTTCATGTCTTTAGTTGCAGACTCGTCTATTAAAATGATTACCTATTAAATGATTTAACCACCTCTTCACAAATCAAACCGTTCTCGCAATATTCGGATCACCTGCTATGAATCAAATCATCGAAACACCAGCTCAATGAAATCATCAGAAATTAACAAGCGGTTGCAATCATGTTCACAATATCAATAATTGAGAATGATCACCTGTGTGTAAACAATTATTCATATATAACCATGCTCATAACTCAGCTTGTTGGCCACGCACTTCGCAGTAGTTAACATAATATGGTTGGATAAATCGAGAGCTTTCGAACGAATGGTCAACGAATTTTGTGGGATGAAAAACGACGAAGTACCATTTCCCTAGCAACGACTCGGTTGTAAGCGGAAATCATCAGAAATGGTTGGATAAATCGAGAGCTTTCGAACGAATGGTCAACGAATTTTGTGGGATGAAAAACGACGAAGTACCATTTCCCTAGCAACGACTCGGTTGTAAGCGGAAATTATCAGAAATTGAGCATATTTCGTTACGTAACGTAACGTGACATAACGAAAATTTGGTTGTGTGCCATAGCAAAGACATGAAATGTCAAAACTGGATTCTAGAGCCACTCAGCTGATCTGGGATCGGTCAGTTGTGTTCAAATGTTCCTCAAGGGCCCACATACCAAATCTCAGAATCGTGGGATCATTAGGGAAAAAACTGGATTCTAGAGCCACTCAGCTGATCTGGGATCGGTCAGTTGTGTTCAAAAGTCCCTCAAGGGCCCACATACCAAATCTCAGAATCGTGGGATCATTAAAGAAAAAACTGGATTCTAGAGCCACTCAGCTGATCTGGGATTGGTCAGTTGTCTTCAGAAGTCCCTCAAGGGCCCACATACCAAATCTCAGAATCGTGGGATCATTAGGGAAAAAACTGGATTCTAGAGCCACTCAGCTGATCTGGGATCGGTCAGTTGTGTTCAGAAGTCCCTCAAGGGCCCACATACCAAATCTCAGAATCGTGGGATCATTAGGGGAAAAAACTGGATTCTAGAGCCACTCAGCTGATCTGGGATCGGTCAGTTGTGTTCAGAAGTCCCTCAAGGGCCCACATACCAAATCTCAGAATCGTGGGATCATTAAAGAAAAAACTGGATTCTAGAGCCACTCAGCTGATCTGGGATCGGTCAGTTGTGTTCAGAAGTCCCTCAAGGGCCCACATACCAAATCTCAGAATCGTGGGATCATTAGGGAAAAAACTGAATTCTAGAGCCACTCAGCTGATCTGGGATCGGTCAGTTGTGTTCAGAAGTCCCTCAAGGGCCCACATACCAAATCTCAGAATCGTGGGATCATTAGGGGAAAAAACTGGATTCTAGAGCCACTCAGCTGATCTGGGATCGGTCAGTTGTGTTCAGAAGTCCCTCAAGGGCCCACATACCAAATCTCAGAATCGTGGGATCATTAAAGAAAAAACTGGATTCTAGAGCCACTCAGCTGATCTGGGATCGGTCAGTTGTGTTCAGAAGTCCCTCAAGGGCCCACATACCAAATCTCAGAATCGTGGGATCATTAGGGAAAAAACTGGATTCTAGAGCCACTCAGCTGATCTGGGATCGGTCAGTTGTGTTCAGAAGTCCCTCAAGGGCCCACATACCAAATCTCAGAATCGTGGGATCATTAGGGAAAAAACTGAATTCTAGAGCCACTCAGCTGATCTGGGATCGGTCAGTTGTGTTCAGAAGTCCCTCAAGGGCCCACATACCAAATCTCAGAATCGTGGGATCATTAAAGAAAAAACTGGATTCTAGAGCCACTCAGCTGATCTGGGATCGGTCAGTTGTGTTCAGAAGTCCCTCAAGGGCCCACATACCAAATCTCAGAATCGTGGGATCATTAGGGAAAAAACTGGATTCTAGAGCCACTCAGCTGATCTGGGATCGGTCAGTTGTGTTCAGAAGTCCCTCAAGGGCCCACATACCAAATCTCAGAATCGTGGGATCATTAGGGGAAAAAACTGGATTCTAGAGCCACTCAGCTGATCTGGGATCGGTCAGTTGTGTTCAGAAGTCCCTCAAGGGCCCACATACTAAATCTCAGAATCGTGGGATCATTAAAGAAAAAACTGGATTCTAGAGCCACTCAGCTGATCTGGGATCGGTCAGTTGTGTTCAGAAGTCCCTCAAGGGCCCACATACCAAATCTCAGAACCGTGGGATCATTAGGGAAAAAACTGGATTCTAGAGCCACTCAGCTGATCTGGGATCGGTCAGTTGTGTTCAGAAGTCCCTCAAGGGCCCACATACCAAATCTCAGAATCGTGGGATCATTAGGGAAAAAACTGGATTCTAGATCCACTCAGCTGATCTGGGATCGGTCAGTTGTGTTCAGAAGTCCCTCAAGGGCCCACATACCAAATCTCAGAATTGTGGGATCATTAGGGAAAAAACTGGATTCTAGAGCCACTCAGCTGATCTGGGATCGGTCAGTTATGTTCAGAAGTCCCTCAAGGGCCCACATACCAAATCTCAGAATCGTGGGATCATTAGGGAATCTCCGCGTAACGCTCTCCGCGTTTGGCTCCCCGCGTGACGCGCCCCCGCGTGACGCTTTTTCATTTATGTGCCATAGTAAAGACATAAAATGTCAATATTTAATAAAACAGCTATAATCATATAGGTACCTACCTACCTCACTTCTACGGATCATAATAATCATTGAGCATATTTCGTTACGTAACATAACGAAAATTTGGTTGTGTGCCATAGCAAAGACATGAAATGTCAAAATAATGCTCTATGAAAATACGAGTTTGGATTAGGTTCCTACGTATTTTTTCACGCTGAATTGAATGGTAACAAATTTAGATCTCCCCAACTCCGTCATGACCAAGTTCAACCCTTCAACTAAAAAAAAGTCATTTTATTTGTTATGCTCATATTTATGTGTTTTTTGGGGTAAAACTAGATGGTTAATGTGTAAAACTTGGTTATAACGGAGTTATGAAGATATGGAAGAGTGACCATTCGATTCAGCGCAAAGATATTTGTAGATAGCGACACTAAACTCATATTTCCATAGAGAGTCATTCGACTATTTATCAAGAAAACCTGATTTTGGTGGGGGGAAAACTCCTCTTTTTTTACATTTAAACATAGTTTTCCCCCAATTAGCAATCTAAAGCTCTTTTCCATAGTTGTACCTAGTGTAAGCAGCAGAACAGATGAAAACCATGAAATTCTCAAATCATTTCAAAAACTAAATGTTAGCCTCCCGTTTTACGTAATAAGTTGGCTTAAAAAAGATTTGATTGGTATCAGAGGTATAAAAAGTTTACTTTTTTTTACCACAAGGGAGTTACAGAAATTTTATTGACATTGAGTAGAAAACACGAAAAAACCTTAAAAATGAAATTACTCGGAAACAGAGCGCTTGAAAATAAATCTCTATAAGCTTTCGATCAGAAATAAGCTCTAAAATTAATTAACGAAGTCAAGATTGGGGAGTGAAGTTAGGATTTCTATTAGGATTGAGACACATTGTGCATATCAAAGCGCTGAGTGGGTTTGGGAAAAGTGCCTCGGAGTTGCTCGAGTTGAACCTCTAGGCAGGAGTAGGAAAAGGTGGTGAATTTCCACAAAAATTAAAGAGTTACAATGTTAAAACAACTCGACGGTTTAAGTCACCATCAGTGTGTTTGTTGCAGCTCTCCCCAAGCAAGATTGACCTTTCTAATCCAACATATAAACTCCCCTTGTTTCCATTTCACTAATGTCCGGCCACCTGTTAATCGGTGCCTCAGGTGTGACATAGGTAAGAGACTAGTTACGTCTTTCTATTGGATTGCTCTTTTCGCCTCTAGATGATGTGGAAGGCGACATTCTGGAAGAACTAATGTTAGAGACGTATGTCAGTTTCTAGAAGTCTAACTAATGTTAGAATACGCTGTCAGAAAAATTAGAAACAATTAATAATTTTTGCTACGACTATACACGAGTGAGTAATGATTTTACGTGACATTTTATTATATGTAAGTATAAACGGAAAAATTACTATATTTAATTTTATCTCTGTACACCAAAATTTGATAATGAGCTGGGGGAGATGATAACCAGTGAAGGGCCAGGTGATTAGCAAACTGGAGGACCTGCACATATGTAAAATTGGAGATTCTACAACAACTCTATATTAATAAACGATCACTAAACATACATTAGAAAGGGTACAGCTTATATAGTCACAGGTAAAGGGACATTGAATCTCATTGGTAGTGAGAAAGGAGAGGGCCGGAAGGTGCAGCCAATTAAGTGTAAACAATGTCATGATTAAACAACGTTCAGTACTAAATCCCGTTTTCGAAAACGGGTTTCCACAACTTTATCGGAGGGTTTCAGTTCGCATCGACTGGAGTGCTTCGGGGAGTGAAAAACCTAGGTGTCCTCCCTAATTTCGTTTTTATTCAATAGTGTGCCCCATCCGGTTTTGAAGAGAAATTTGTCGGGGGGAAATAGCTGCGGTACCGCATACCGGTGTCTCATTGGTACAGTTTTGGTGTACATTCAACTGGTTACTTAAATTCCAGGATACCCAAAATTTACTATCACCCAACGACCGTTACTCATCTTTTCGGCAAAATTATGTCTGAGCTATCTCAGATTAGCAGGCGAGAGAAGATATATGTACCAGAAAATCCTTGTCATCTTGATTGAAAGCGTTTTTGGCCTGTTAAATTTATGGCCAACTAGGCCATAAAACTCAATGTGGTCTTACTCAAAAGCCGGGGGGAGGGGGGGGGGGGATTAATTAATACCTGGACTTTTGCTTCTGTGTCCTATTAGTAGAAATCAATAGAAATGAGGAATTATATGAGGCCTCAGTTATAGTGGTGAAACGTGATTCGGTGCAGTTGCTGTAGAAATTTACTCCATCCGTGGAACTAGAGCGTGCGAATACATTAATACTCTGATGGTTCTTACTAGTTGTACAGCGTATTTTGTTATTCAGGGAGGTATTGAATAACAAAATCTCAACAAGAACATTTGAACGGGATCGAAAATAAAACACTAGGTTTTCACGGGATCCAAACTCAATATCGTTTTAATTAATAAAACAACGGGCGGTGATAATGGGAGAGCAATAAATTCAACGGGACACGATAACAGAATGAAAACTTCCTTGATCGTACGACAGAGGAGGGAAGGCAAGGGCGCTGGTAGTAATGCAGTGTTTACATGACAAAAGGTTACTTAGCAAATTTGACGTTAAATAGGTAAATCACTTTCACTGCACTTGCGGAAGTTCAGATCGGAATGTCAATCGGGAATATTTGGGAACAATAATTTAGGATGGGAAATCATCATTGTTCCGTTCTGAAGTATACAAAGGGGAAAATTTACTTAAAGTGACATTAGCGCTGTCTCAACTTTAGAAACTAAGTTACTAACTCCATTCTTATCTCATGGCGGCAAATACGAATTTGGGTTGGGCCCAACAACATTAAAAAACAAGAACTCCTTACTGGCTTTTTTTGAAGCAAACTGCTGTTTTAAGTAGGCACCTACTTTCTTTGAATATTTCTCCACAAACTTTGTGGAATCCGCTCTTCAAACATTTTCATAGAAACTATGATGTAGCAAGCTGCAGATTGGAAACTTTTGAGTAAAGAACCTTCAATGTAAAGGAAGCCTCCCTTTTGAATTAGAATGTGACTAGTTTCATTAAAGAGAGAAATTTGAACATCCTTTATTAGAATAAAAAATCATTATTATGGGAGTGATGATGGGGGATGGGATTGGGGCTAACCACGAGTATTTTCCATATCCCTCAAGCGTGTAAATTCGAGCGTATATCTTTCCATTATGCAAATAGTTTCCAGAGACTCACATTTCCTGTTTCTTCAGCATTTATGCTGAATCTATAAACCACATTCAAGTATACGATGAACCTTGTTTGTGTATAAACGTAGTTTCCATTTACTATTCCAATCCCCATCAACAAACCGTTTGAAGGAGTTTCTGAAGCGGTAATGTGATGTTCCTCGCTACAGAAAACGGCGGTAGGGCGAATGAATGGATCCAGAGTGGAGTATAGGTGGAACGAGGCCTACCCTACCTACTTAGATTGAAGAGGTCCCGTGTTTCCATTTAAAAGCTTCGCAATCCGGGTCAAGTGTCCGCCGCGAGTTGTCCTCCAGTAATAAGAGGAAGGGATTCTTCTCACTTGTGGCACTCGAGAAGAATAGTCTGCTCTTTGCAACATTGATTTGTTCTTGCGCGGTGGCTGGGAAATTGCATTTTGCATGATGCGATTATCATCATTCAGCGAAAAGGGCAAATATCACCTTTTTTTAAGGAGACCTCCTTGACGAAAAGTCATCTAACGACAGATCTAACGATTCATAACGACACATGACGTCACAAAAAAAAAAGAAAAAAAAAGACTTGTAACAAAGAAACAAAACAATGAAACGTAACAAAGGCATATTCTATTTTTGAAAAAGCTCCGAAATATTACACAAAGGTTTATTATTTCTGTATTAGATAGCCTTTCGATGAAGCCGTTCATTATCGAAATATAATTGGGTGATGTCACCTACCAATAGAAGATGTACATGAATTAACTATGTGAAACAAATGAATAAATAAAATAGTAAAAAAACTTGAAAGTGACGAGGAATAAAGAATTAAGAAATGTTTTGTCTTCGCTGGGTTGATAGTTGTCGCACGGACGCAATATAGTCGGACGCAATATCCTCTGAGCTACGAATGCCTGAGTAATAAAATCTAATTAGCCGACGTTTATATATAGGGCTCGTATATTCCTTTTATTGGTCTTTATTCCCCGATATAGCCCTTTAGGGTTGGAAGAACGGGATGTCGATGTTACTCGCACATCCTCGGCCGATGTATGATTTTTGAGCCAAATTTAAGATCATAAACTTCATATATTTTTCATAGTTTCAAGGAATAGCTCCAAATGGCGGACGGACCACAGCCACTTTTTGAAATGCTCTCATTTTATCACTACATCTCATAATCCCTAAGGCACTGTAGTGTCAAGTAAAACTGATTTATTACGCTAAATTATAAACTAATACTGCTAAATAACCATAATGAACTAATAACTTGAAAAGAAGGCACTAGGTACATGGTAGGTATACAACTATGTAATAGGTACTTGTAAGCAGTAGGTACTAGACGATGCATAGACCCCTGATCAGCTGATGGGCTCTTAAAGCTGATTATTTATATCGTATTTAATCTCTGAAGCTGAAATTAAGAGACTTTTGAAATGATTGGCTCATTCCAACTCAGCTGAGTGAGCTAAATTGTCTCCTGTTCATCTAGTTGAGATTTGATAGGGAGACTCCCTGGGGCATTAGGAGACGATTGAAAGGATTGGATCATTCCTAATCTGCTAAGTTTTGTCACTTCTAATGGTTTATTCCGCATCTATAATTTGAAATGTGTATTGAAAATCAAATATAGATTCATAGAGAGACATAGACATCCATGCCAAGATTTTTTTTTCTGTGTTAGTGTTTCTTTATATGCTCCTTCCACCAAAGCTTGGCATCCAGAGTCATGCCGAGGTACTTGGTTGTATCTGCATATGGGATGATCTAGGAGTTTATTACTACGGGTATTGGAGTAATCTTCCTGTAAGTGAGGTTTAAGTGTGTTGACTTTGTTTCATTGAGTTTTATTCTCGATTTTTTTGGTGTACTGATGGATGCCGTTCACTGTTTCTCGTAGCTTACTTGTGGTTTCCTCAGTTGAAGAACCAACAGCCAGGATTGCCGTGTCATCCGCAAGCTTCTGAAGGTTTCGGGATGTCCCTTGTGTACATCAAGTATAGAACTGGCCCGAACACACTGCCCTGGGGCACGCCTGCTTTTATTTCCTGCGAATTGGATTATTCATCTTCATCTACTACCCTAAAATGCCTCTGTTAGATATGGAACTAGGATTCTGTTGTACTGGGTGGGTAGATCCTTTTGTAACTTTTCTTGAAATCCTTTATGCCAGAAATGGTCAAATGCCTGTGAGACATCCAAGAACCCTGCAGAACAAATTGTCTTCTCTTCTGAGTAGGTGATCCGGTGTAACTGGTCTATTGGAGAGTGTTGCTCCCTGAATCCGAATCGGTGTGAGGTGTCTTTCTTCAATTATTGGTTATAATCTCATCAAGAGGAGCTTCTCGAAGAGCTTTTAGATAATGGGTAAAAGGGAGATAGGACGGTAGGATTTTTTTGGCATTTACGGGTTTGCCTGGTTTAGCGGGGAACCGGCGATTCCTTCCCGTCAAAGTGAAAGTTGGACCTTGCGACCCGAGGGAGATGGAGATTCCTACCAGTGTGAGGCCGGCCAGTGAGACGAGGTTCGGCGATTCCTTCCCCTCCACAAATGCTTGCGAATCATTTCATTCCTATTTTAAACGAAACTTTCATTCACCTCATCCCCACATATTTAGTTTCGTAGATGGTTTAATAGCTTTTCAAACCGAAATCTACATGAAGACCTGTGACAGCGACCAACATACTCCCTAGAGTCAGACACAAAAAAAAAGAAATAAAAAAGGATCCGACAACTCATCGGTCTGCAAACTCCCGACGATGATCCTGACCAATTTGCTAAAAGGGTCAGTGTTAAATTTGGGGGGGATTTTTGGGCAATGAAATCGAAACGTGAACTTCACGACGGATTTTTCATTTTGTGATTATTTTGATTTTAATACTTGGTGATTGTAATACTTTGATTTGGGTTTTAAGTACTTAATTGTGCAATTAAGGGTTTAGTCCAATAAAGAGTTAATTTTTCCTTCAAAACTAACCAACACCTGGGCGGGAAGCAATTGAGTAACGGGAAGGAATCGCCAATTGCACGGCGGAAGGAATTGAGTAACCGGAAGGAATCGCCATGCTTTTGGAATCGCCGGTCCCCGGGTTTAGCTACCATTATGGCCTCTGCTACTTTCTACTGTTTCGGAACATAACGTAATCTAAATTATGCATTAATTAGGTATAGAAGTTTCTTTAATCCTTTTTCAGGCAGTTCTTTAAGGATTTTCCCGTTATGAGATCTTTGAACTGAGATTGGATCTAATCTCATGTTTGAGCTCATTGCGGGAGGAGGGGGGGGGGGGGGGCAGGCTGAATTTCCAGCTCGTCTACCTTATCTATCATTGTGGAATCCTCTTCTGCGTTTTGCCTGGGGAATGGAGAGAATGTTTCCTCGAGGTGGTTTGCAAACATGCTTTTTCTTAAGCACTACTTGCCCAATATCCATCTTCTCGCTTGATCGGAGGTACCTATAGGTATTTTTGGCCGCTTTAGACCCTTTGTGGATCTGTACAAAGAATAATCCGTTTCTTTTTCGAGTTTGCTGTGGATAGCGAACTGACGGGTTTATAATTTTATTAATCTATTTCTTTTTTTTAAGTTTAATTTTGGATCGAAAAATTAACCAATAAATCATTCATTCATCAAACCATTTATTTTTTTTCTTGGTCGATTACAAAGTTTCATTATTGAAAATAATAAACCAGAATGTCAGTATTCCCTTAGCCTTGTAATCTCCGTAGCTCATTTCTTTGCTCTTCAACCGATGAAGTTAAAATTTGAAATGGAAGTGAAAAACGTATTCTACGCTCTTCACTCTTTAGCCTTTAGGCCCAAGGTGTCCTTTTATTCGACCTCTATCAAAGGATAGAAAATTTCCAAAACAGCTAAGCGGTGTAAAGAAAGCTGAATGATGCCATAACGTAAAAAACGACTAGGTACAAATTTAGATGATAGAGACACAAAATTTTCCATCTCCCGCGAATGCGAACAATGATCTCACTATCTATAAGTATACTCGGAAGCAAAATTTCTTTCCATGGTGCATATTTGAGGGGTAATAAATATGTTCAGTAATTCCCGTCTCAATAACCAAATTTTATGTGGCTCTGAAAGCACTTGGTAAAATGTTACGTCAGTACTCAACTGCAGGGCCTATTCAAGGTTCAATATACGGAAACCATTGGCACTCATGCGAACTTGAGCGCATGTTTTTAAGGGTTGTGTTGAGTCACTCAAGATGTGCTCCAAACTGCACATCTGAATCTAAAACTATAAATGAAGCTAACCATTGGAAGGTTGAGTAATATTCACTGGAAATCTACAATTCCGAGTCATTTGTACAATATTACCCGATTCGAAAGAGAAACCTTCTTATCATGTACGATAACTCTGTATTACGTCTCTTTATTTGTGTCGTAAATATGTATTTTGAATGCTTCCTGCCTGTATTGTGAAATGTGTTAGTTATTTTTCTTTTCTTTTTATTACTGTGTGAATCAGGCTAATACCGTGTGTAAATAAATGAATCAATCCGGGCAACGCCTAGGTTATCTGCTAGTATAAATAATAGTGTCTGACCATCCAAGTGTGTCCTCACCATTAACCAAGTAAATGCTTTAGCACGATATTATACATTTACAAGTTTTTCTAATGTGTGTTACAGGTGTATAATTCACAACAGATACCGTAAATGTCTAGGTGTTTTCGTGTGAATCAGGTTGCAAGTGAACGGACGAACACAATGATGACTGATAACTTGCAATGCAACCAATTTAGGCTAGTTGGGTTGGCAATTGTCATTCCCCATTAAAGCTAGCTTATGTAGCTTTAGCCTAGATACCTTAGTATGCAATCATTCAAAGCGAGTTTAATTCCTGTATACTTCAAATAAATAGGTACTATTACTGTTTGACAGCATATTTAACATTTGCGATAAAATTGCCACAGGCGCTTAAAACGGAACAGTGGTGATATGTACAACTAGGGCTCTCGGGTGATGGGAAGTGCGAATGAGCTTTTGGCGAACTTGCCGGTATATGGCCCGCGAGTTTAATGGTTTCGCATGGTGGAAGCCCGACTCTCCAGCTCGGCAAGCACCTTCTCGAGAGCCTTAGGGGCGGCTTATGGCTCGAGAGCCGTTAAAAGTGAAGCAACTGGAAACACAATGATGGTTTACAGCCTAGAATTTACTAGCGGTCATATTCGAGGGGAAACAATGAGCGAACGGTTGTGAAACCGGAGGTGAATCAACTCTCCTGTGCTGTCTTCGTAGAGGCTGAAAGCGCTTAGGTTATCGTGATACAGTCGGCTTAGGGAAGGCCCTCGCTGAGAACCTCGGCCTGCGTTTATAGATGACTCTATTAACGGAATTAGTGGGTATCTAAGCCACTCGGACAGAGACCAATAACCCTTCCTGTGGGCATTACGGTGTATTATTCTGGAAGATAGACTTCATTTGGGAGAAAGACGCTTGTATCGGCGATGCGTGGATGTTGAAAATGAAATAGCCTCAAACAGAGTTGGGCGTTATCGTATTCATGATATGGACGAATACGATTACAGCTGTAATCGTAAGTTTAATCTTTGCGATCCCGATTACAAGTACGATTACGATTACACATAAGATTACAATTATGAATACACATAGAATTGTGATTACATGAAATCACAGTCTTAATCGTAATCATATTCGTAATCGTAATTTTCTGAACGATTGAAATATATTGACATGGATATTTATTTGCTCTGGGGGGTCAACCAAAAATTTCCGTGACGCAAAATTGATGTCACAATTTCAGTGTTTTTCACGTACAACCGTTTCTAGGGGAATGGAACTTCCGCAGTTTTCGTCGCACAGAAATCGTTCGCCACTCGTTGGAAAGCGCTTGATTTATGTGATAAATGTTCACATCTCAAGCTACCAATTTCCCCCTCCTTACGTAAATGGCTACATTCCTAAACTAAGTTGATTGGACTATAAACAATTTTAATAAGCCGGTTACAATATTCTTAACGTAAAGCAATAGCATCATTTACTCCACTCCATAGGAAACATTTACATCCCCTGACAACAGTCGACTGTTAACAACAACTCATTGCGTCTGTATTGGAGAAATAACATTAATTTATAGTATGCTTTTTGTGCCTCCAAGAATGATAAAATAAATTCTTTATCCTATATTCCGTCGCCTACAGTCCAAAGTTAAAGGATTAGTTTACAACTCTCGAGGACGACCGTTATGAAATCCCCAATCGAAGACATATCCATTGTAAATCATATGTAACATACATACATATCCAATGTAACATGGTATCTGCTTGTAAAGCAGATAGTGGAACTCGTTTACGAGTCTCGAATTTTTTTTCCATGCCGAAGTGATTTTGAGGCGTCCGAGACCTTGAATATTGCTTTAAAACGCAAATGCAGATTTCAGGACATTCAATATCCGTCCCTGTATTCTAAAAACTATATATTGGTCTGGGATATATACCTTGTGTATGCACAGTTGTTTATCAACCCACAAGGATAAAACGCAAATTTCAAAACATCGAGATCACGAAAACATTCGATATAAGAGGTTAGTTTTTTAGTATGATTAAGTTATATCATTACTAAGAAATGCATGAGAAATTTATAGGGGATATGGTAAGTAATTCATTTACTCCCAGCCCGTCAGTAGATCAGTGGCTAAGTATTTTGCAACTTCTTGGACCCGGATTTGAATCCTAGGTATTACAAATGGTTTTATATTTATTTTATTTTATTTTTTAATATTCATTTATTTATTTTTATTTATTCATTCATTCATTTTTTTGTTTGCACCTACACACTATTTTTGGTAATTCAAATTGTGATAATGTGCCCTAGGTTAATTTGGTGGGTGCCTACTCCTACACTGTTTGTTAACCTCTCGTAATGCTGGATACTACGATTAAAGAACTGACAACCTTTGATTTGAGCACGATGACCACCACGCATATGGCTTGATAGAGTGAGTCATTTGACAACCCTTTTTTTTTCTTTTTTCCAGCCATTGATAGCCATTGATAAATCTCTTTATATTACCTTCACTCTTCATATACATCTGACCGTAGTAGATACTTTAGGTTTCCTTTGAAGTTTCTAGTTAACTATGTGAAATATAGATGGCGTTAGGTAGGTGGAGAACCACATGAATGTCTCTCACGAACCCTTCAACCACAAAGTTGAATTCCCGTGACCTGATTTGCTGTTTTTCGTTGTAGAGGTTTTCAAATGGATCAATATTGGAAAATATCCTGTCCCATCAAGCTTTCCCAGAAATGTTCGAACTAACTCGAGTACCTACTGGAGAACCCTTCAGTGGTGGCAAACAGACATGGAAGTGAAAACCACCAATTATTTTACTGATGTGACTGACCTGCCATTCGAATAATCGAGTGAATGGTGACCTTTCGGATTCAATTTATTTCAGGAACGAAAACTGGAAATGTGATTAATCTGATTGATCGATATGACCGGAACCAAAGCCTCAAAACCAACATAAATTATCTATGAGATATTAATTGCTATGCAATTCTTAGGCCGACCCGACCCCCAATAATTTTTTTGTCCTGCTACACGAACCCGCGAGGTCGTGGGTTCGAATCCCAGCCAGGCCTGAAAAAAATTTTTTTTTCTCGTGAAACGAAGGTTGTGGATTCGAATCCCAGCCAGGCTTGAATTTTTTTTTTTTTTTTTTTTTCGTGAGACGAATTGCATAGCAAATTATCCTCGTTTTCTACGCAGTAGAAAAGAGAAAAGATTAGGGGGGTCCAGAGGGCGGAGCCCCCCTGGCGGGGTCAAGGGGCGGAGCCCCTTGCGAGGCCCGAAGGGCCGAGTTATATAGTTATAATTAAATCAATATATCAATGCTTCTAGAGCGAATTTGACAAATATTGTGGGATCTTTTATAAATAACGAGTTCCCAGGTCGTTTCGCTATGTGGTCGACGATCTGTTCGTCTGTTGGTGTTTTGCATTTTTTCATCAGTCTGTTAAGTAGTGTGAATATGGTATCTGACGTAGTGTCTAGTACGTGTTTGATAATAATGCGCCCGTCGAATTTACGTTTTTGTATATTTCTAATTTTTCAAGTGTGTTGAGTTCACGTCCTTTCTGTTGTGGGTGTAAAAGTTTCTTACAGTCTTTAATTTCAATTCGTTCATGTTCGTCTTCATATAAGTAGTATAAGTGGTTCGCGTAATTGGATCGTCTAGTGTTCAATCTGAAAGATCGAACATTATATATATATATATATATATATATAAAAGAATTCAGTGAACTCACCTATATCTTGTGTATGAATGTCTTCTTTAACAGGCTGGTATGAATGTATGATGCTGGGTGATGTAGAAGGATTAACTTAATTCCCAGTAAAACATTCGCTATATGAACTATTCGCGCTGATTTCCCAGACGTCGTGCGATTCGTGTAACTCAATGGGCATTTGGGCTTGATTTTGGTTCATTATTTAAATAAACCTTTGCATTAGATCGTGGAAAACGAAAAACCTGCACTCATTACTTTACCATTATAGTTTGCTGGGCCTGGGAACTAGCAATACCTGGATGATCAATTTCATCAATAAGCGTATTGTGTTTTCTTATTTCAATTTTGGAAAAAAGGTGTGCTACAAAATTGTTTATCATCATTACACTATCATTTGTTCCATATGCTTTTGTGGCATCTTTAGGAATGTATTTTCCAGTAATGTAATATTGAATATTGCCTAATAAAATCATCATTTAGAAACAACTAAAACGGTTTTTTTGTTCTCAGAGTTAAATTCAAAAATAGATTCAGGACCATATTTTGATACTCAATACTTGTGATTTCAGAATCTATTTCGAATTCTTTAATTGCTTTTATGAACTTTTCATCAATCGAATTTAATTTAGCTTTTGCCAAAAGCGCAATTTCAGAGTGTTTAAATTTTTTTATTGAAAAATCCGCTTGAAGTCCTTAATATTACTGATAAGGTTGTCAAGCCTACAGAAATTGGAACACTGCGTTTGACCCCTCAACATTTGTATCCTCAAGTTTCAACTTTCAAACTATTAGACAAGATTTGATGAAATTCGCGGCAAATCCAGGTCAAGTTGGTTCTAGAACTATGACACCACTTTTGATCATTCCTAAATGGCAAATAAGGAGGGTTGAAATATTCAAAAATCAAGTTCTCGAAAAATTTTAAATAAAAATATTAATTTTTCTTATTATTTCCCATTGAAATATTCCACTCCAAAGAACCTAATGAGGTCACCTCCGATGCAGAACGTTGTTCTTCCCAATAACTTAGGCAAAAAATAACGTCAATGGATGAAATTGATGTGAACATAGTAGAAATATCCCCCAATCACGTCATCGTCACACAGATATATATATATATATATATATATAGTGTTGGAATCCAGGAATTATGCTAGAATGCCACGAAACGGAACTCCACAATGAAAATTTGGTAGAATTACTTGTAATTATTGGAGTCAAATGTACAGCTACTGATTTCCGACCAAATATAAATACATTATCTATATTACAAATTGAAGCTATCTAATACTGAAGTTCGTTACAGGAAATTTCCTTACGTATCGAAATGTCGATCTTTATAATGGCTGAAACGTATTTATTACGTTAGTTTCTTAGATTATTACGATGGAAAAGTGATAAAACCTGTTACGCTACTGCAGACCACAAGATTTCGAATAAATTGAGAGCAGATGCTCTCTCCCATAAGCTCAAAAGAACCGCGATAAGCCGCGACCGAGTAAAAAATATTCCCCAGCGGAGATAAGGTCTCTCTTTTTTCGAAGCGATGGGAAGGATGAAACGTAGTTGTTATCGTCCCGACTAAAATATTAAAGGTATAAAAAGTCAGAAATCATCGCAAAAAAAAGTTTCTCTTCTGGACCACATACAGTATATCCTAACGGCCCATAATGGGGTCAGTTTATCACAATTTTAATTTATTTTCTTAAAAAGAGCAAAAGCTCGCACACCTGGCATGGAACTTAGAAAGTAATTGATCATTTTCTCTATATTAATTATAAAGTTGGGTAATAAATTTGAACAGAGTCGTTAATAGAAGTTTTACACAAAGTCATTTCTTCATTATCTACGTTACTATCCAGTGTACACGATTATTAAACGGAGCTCATGATACGTAATAATAATTGAATGTACCGGAAGAAAATTATTGATATTAGAGAAAACTAATAGGGTGTTAGGTCTTCGTCGTAGGTTATTGGTTGATTTTTCTTGAACAATCGAGTTTTCATTCACACACAAAAATGATGAAACCTCGTCAATGAGCGCTAAACGAAGTATCAACGCTACACGTTGATGATACATTGTGACATGGATATGTGTTATATTAGCATGAATGGCACACTTTTTAGGGTGAACGGATGAGAATTTCGCTCAATCTGCTGATCAGGCTTTCGCTCGTCTTTTGATATTCCAGAAAGATTCGCTGCTGAATTTCAACTTTCTAGAGTGAACAGTAGAGTAGCTCATTCAGCTGATCAGGACGGGGTCCGTAATATCAGTTGTCTCTAGATATTCCAAAAAGGCTCCCTGTTGAATCCCAACTCCCTGCGGTGAACATGAAAGAATTTGTTTCAAACATCTGATTAGGATGAAGCTCGTAATTTAATGTGTCTCTTGATGTATTGGAAGGATAGAAAATACGTTATTAAATATACCTAATATCGCGAAAAATCAATTAATTTAGAGGTTTTGGGATATTTTGTAAATCACTTACTCACCTTTAGGTATTATTAAAAATACTCTGTGAGTTTCAGATTACGTCCAAGTTCGATGCCTATTATCGTCCAAATCCGATCCTTGCTATATGTTTCCGACCACGGGTTCAGATAACAAAGACCAATATTTCATTTCGGCAAATGCGATTCTATTGAAACACGAATATGACCGTACAATGCAATGAGAAGCGTTCAATGAGAAGGCATTTCAAACTGAAATACCTCAGTTTTAATTTAACTAAGGGAGTGAAAATATCCGGTGAGAATGCGAACGAGGTTCGAGTTTCCCCACCGTTCAATGCTCTAAATATGATTTTGAAGTGTTGAGATATTAAAAACGAATAAATAGATGAATTGAAAAAAAGAAGGAAAAAACGTTTTTCTTCAACGTTTTGTTATTAATTTAAAATTTAGTCTAAAATAGTTTCACTATTACGATTTATATATATTATACGAATAATACATAGTTTCTTTCTACGTTACTTGGATTATTTATACTATTCATATTCATGAAATACACGCAACCGCACAAATGAATAAAAGTGGGTGCATGCCTATTTTGTGAAAATAATCACCAACAATATGTTAGAAAATTGGGAGATCAAAATCAAAGCGAGATTTTACTATTAGGGTCAGGCGGGGCAAGTGAGTTTTTGGGGCAAGCGCGTCTCTTCATTTTATCTCCCTATGAGGCCACTCTATTTCAATAACTTTCTTAGCAAATGATAGAGCAGGTGTTTATGACCATCTGATAAAAATTTTAACCTCCTCAGTGAACAAGTAGAAGGGTCAGCCTCCTATTACAAACAAGCGGAGTTAGAACCATTTTCCGTGAAGCCTTCGTCCGATATCTGAGTGTGACTCTGAGGGAGGTACAGTTCTCAATGGTTTTCTTGTCTAAAACCATCTTGTCTAGGTGTGAATAAATCGGTCAGGGACTCATCTCAACAATTTAGCGTGCCACAAAACATAGATATTCTTCCCCTTCACAGAAATATTAAAGCAGGTGGGGAAAAATGGGGGGGGGGGGGGGGGTTTGGGGTTTTAAGGGGAAAAATGGGTCGCAGGCCGATTACCAACTATTTTAGTGACTTAGAAAAATCAAACGAAAACATTTCTTGATTAAGAAAATTTGCTGGACATTCCACAATCAAATACATTGCAGTGGTTCGAATTGTGAGCGCGTTCACACATTTCCGAGTTTGAAATCTGTTGGAACCTAGTCCTAATCACCCGTGAATTTTCTTGATACCCGGCAAAACGAGTAAGATGGAAAAGGTAGCATTTGGAAGGTAGAGCGTAAGACTTCATGGGAATTGCAAATATCAATATTACAGTCTGTTTTTCTTGCAGCTTCTTGTTTAAGTCTAATTGGGGGCAAAGTCTTTCTTTAAAAATATAATAAGACTTTCTTAGATAGCAGGGACCTTTGAACAACTTTTGACTACCTATGCCAAGATTCATCGGATAATAGCTGTTAATTGACGATTAGCTATCAATTGTTAAAATACAAAATTTTCTCTGCCCGGCAGATGTTAAATGAAAAATTCGATAAAACGATATGGATCCGTACTCTAGAGGATAAAAAAAACAATTCTATCTCTTCTTATGAAAACATGGATATTGAAAACCAGTGGTATAAAGTTGATAATCCAAAAAAGTATGAGTTCCAGTTTGTCTACTCTAAAAACTAGAAGTGTTCTTTACAAAATTTAATGCTGAATTTGAATTTTCAACCCTTTCATTCTGCAAATATTGATTTTCTACAATTTTTGAAAGCAGTTTACATAATTCGAAACGGTGAGTTTTTATTTAAAAATGGCGGTTGAGCATTAAACCAGAGTGAAATACGGTCATTTATACCTTTTTAGTTTCTTAATATATTCCGTGGGTTTTGATAAAATTGATGCAAAACTACCATCCATTAGACCAAAATCATCTTATTATTATTTTTAGCTAATTTCATCAATGAAACGATTAGGCCTCAGAATGAGTTTTTTTATCCTCAATTTCTCTTATTTCTATTAGTTTCCACGATTAGATAGGATAATGGAACCGCAATATGCATTACTATCGATTTTCGTGGTTTGGAAAACGTTTCCCACCAAAACCCCCAGCATCGAAACACTGTGCGGTGAAATGCCTGCGAACGGATTCGTTACTTGGGGTTTTCTTGGATTCTACGCTTTTTGCAACGTAAAAATCTATTCGGGGGTGGGGGGTTAAACTTGATATTATTGGTCATTTGCAGAGGTTCATTATTGAAAAAACAAACCAAAACGGTTGTCATTTTTGGATTCAGCATCCCAATTAACACAAAGGAAAATAGTTTTTACCAACTCACCTGGGTTTTTTGATTCTTACGTAAATTCGTATAATAGATAATTAGTCGTCCAATTCATCTGAATAAATTAACTCAATTCTGAGTCTTCAGCGGATTAAGTCACTTACGAGAGTGAAGACGGCATTTAGTTCGAATCACTCGTTCTTGATGGGAGGAGAGGATACGCTGGAAAATGGGAAATCTAGTCGTGGGCTCGGAGGGTTTTGCCACTTAAGACACTACGCCATTAGACTAATCCGCTTTTGCTCAAGAGAGCAGGTGAGCAGAAGGAAGAGGAACGAATTAAAGTCCTCGTACGCTCCCGAGGTTCCACTGAAGTTTAATCTTTTCCACCCTCTAATATTCTACGACCCGATGACAATAACAAATTCATGCTGTCCATAAGACAAATGGTCACGTATAGTTTGTGTAACATAGTTTACTGGTAATTTACGTTGATTCTCGGTAAAGTTTCATTGTAATCTAGTCAAATATGTTAGAATTAAAGAGACAGTAATCCTCGGATTCTACGAGAACTTGGTACCCCAAGCTGATGACTGCTTTGCCTCCTCACTACCAAAGGTATGGAAGCTTTGTGTTGGTGTTATTTTATTATTATTATTATTATTTTAACTTCTTATTACACTAAGTAATAACTTATTAACAATATTATTTTGAAAATACAAGTGTAAATATTCAAAACTAAGATATATCACTGAGTTTTTGTTTATTATGACAAATGCTTCACTTCACTGCTTCACAAGTAGGCAAGATCAAGTGGTTTAGTACGCTTAAGTATTCTTTTGATATCACTTGTGTCAAGGAGACGGACAGCTTCCTCGTTGACGTGATATCTTAGCCGATCGAGGTGACTCACAGCTTGTCGCTTTATAGCCTCTCTTACTGTCGCCACCTGAAGTTCGTGATGGAGGCGTTCATTTCGAAAGTACCGTGGTACATTGACAATATTTCGTAATACATTATCCTGGACCCGTTAGATGATTTATTGGTTTGATTGAGCCGTACAACCTCACACCGGGGCTCCGTAGGCCCAGACAGGTTTTACGACCTGGTTATACGGTGTAAGCTTGTTCTGGACCGACACCATTGACCGTCTCCCCATTAATCAATACATTGTTTTGAATTTAAGCAGAAGTTCTCCCTTCTTTCCCTTAACATGGGCTCTCTTCCTGAGCTTGGCATCGAGCGTCATACCGAGGTATTTAGCTTCGTTATCATATGAAAAAAATTTTCCCTTGAGATAAACCGTTACATAGTCATACTTTTATTAGTGAAGTGGACGTGTACCGACTTAGTTTCGTTTATGTTAATTTTCCATTTCACTTCATTGTTGTATGCAGGATAGGGACCGGTTTAACTTGGCGATAGACTTGATGTTATTATCTCCGACTGCCAGGTCTACTGCGTGTGTCGTTCGCGAAAGTGGCTGTGGTCTTCATTTCAATTTCTGGAGGGTCATAGTGTGGGAACCACAAATCACTATATAAGAATTATACCTAATAAAGTCGACTCTCGAGAGCTCACAGGGACCATGAAGAAAACCCAGGAAAGGGTTAAAACGCCCTCTAGCCGACCGCTCTCAACGGGAAGGGTAGGAGAGAGGAGGAGTCCAACTCATATAAAAGGGCTCCGGACCAGGGCCACGGTTACTCGGTCAGGTGTAGTTCTCGGAAGAATATCTCTACGAAACCTTGCCTATTTATTTAAAGCAAACCTATCCACTATACTGTTGGTTCAGAATTTCAGCCAGCTATTTAAATTGGTCAGTTTGCTTTCCTTTTCCCTGTATCTAGGCAGTCATAGATGACGGCGGAATCGAGAGTCTGGGAACATTAAATTGTCACTTCGGAATTCCGCATAACTAAATTCCCCTATTTGACGGTGACGGTAGCGCCCACGGGCCCTGGAAACACCATCAAATGGAGAATTCCTCATTTACCCAGTGGAGGTGACGGTGATTATTAGGTCTGGAAACTCTTCCACATTCTTTCCTTATCCTTACTAAACCAAATTTTAAACATTCAGTTTAGTACAAATACCTTTGTTAGAAGGGAAATAGTACTGTAGGAATATCAAAAGTCAATAATTCGAGTTCCTACAACTAGTATGGAGGACATACAGAAGGGCCAAGTACGCTCCCTTGTGGGGCATCTGCAGTGATCAGTTTTCGCTCGGAGAAAGCATCTTCTTGCTTTATTCTGAAATAACGATTGGTGAGGTATGATTAAAGCATCTCAGCATACCTACTTCGTTGGCAGAGTTTTGTCCACAATGTAATTGAGTCCTTCGTGCGAAATGTCTGAGCTACGTCATGGAAGATGGGAGAGCAGGCTTTATGTTTCTGAAGTGCTTATTCAATTATATGTTCTTCAATAAAACTGGTAGAAGGGAAATTGGTCTGTACGAACCTGGTCCCTCGAAGGGCTTGCCTGGTTTAAGAATTATAATGGCCTCTCCAATCTTCTACAATTGAGGAACGCATCAGAGTCTCATAACCTCATCGATAATCATGGTTATTTTTGCTATGGCTTTACGTGGAAGACGCTTAAGGATCTGGCCAGCAATAATATTGTTGCCTTGGGCCTTTTTCAGGCTGATTTCCTTATTAATTATGGGTATTACTTATTTAATAGTCACAGGTGAAATATCAATCTCTCGATAGAGTTCAATTGTATCCTCGACCAGGGGTTGATTTGTCATTACTAGACTTGGAGTGAATATATTTGCTAGATCGTCTGCAAAAGTGGTTACTTTATCTTGATTGCTTCTTGCACATCTCCCAAGCATTTCTTATGGGTGAAGCCTGAATTATCGGTCTTTTGAGATATTTGATAGCCTTCCAAAGAGAGTAATCGGTATCACGATGACTTGCAAGTTCCGTGATATAGTGCTCATGAGTCTTTTCATTGATTTCCAGAAGTCGGTGTAGCCGCTGGTGTGTTTTCTTATGCAACGGTTTGTATGCTACAAAAAATATGTTCTAGTTCTTGTTCCACTTCATTTGGTGTTTGCAACGACTTACTCAAGTCGACATGTCTGCAAATTTCCTGCTTGAAGCGCTCCTGAACTATTCGATCACTAAGTTTCAGTAAGATTGGTAGATGATCTGAACCAAGATCAAAGTTTTCTTCTACTAGAAGGTGATTTTCTGAGACATTCTTTGTAATGAAAAAGTAAATCAGATCGGGTACTTTGTTCGGGTCATTTGGCCGGTATGACGGTTTCCCAGTAAAGGATGCATCGCAGTTTTCATCATTGATTGCATGTAAAAGTCTGCGTCCTTTCACAGTAGTTAATGTTGAACCCCTGTATGTATTTTTTGCATTGAAGTCCCCTTCAAGGATAGATCGGTTCCCAAGTTGACCAAAGATATTGTTGTACTCTTCATATGCAGTGTTGTATTTTGGTGGGCAATAAATGCTAGCAACAGTAATCATAAAAGAAGCAGTCTTGATTTCAATAGCACATACCTGAAATGCTTAACTTCCTTTTTTGACTTGCTAGTGATGGTGTAGGTTTTCTTTAATTATTACTGCGCTGCCACCACGAGCAAGTCAAAAATGAAAGCGAAGCATTTTTCCGTGACATAAGTCCATTGGCATTCCAACAAAACATTTTAAAACTATTCACTTGATTTTTTTTTTTTTTTTTCTTAGACGAGTTGTTTTAACACGCTCATCCAGGTTGCTTACACTCTGGCTCAGTTTTGCGAGCATTTCGAAAATCTGATTTATATTTGTTTGTATTTCCTTATTGATGAAATCAATCGATTTCTTCCTGGCTAACTGCTGTAGTAGCACTTTCTTATTCTGCAAAGATGTTGAATATGACTCCAAATGTTGGTTCTGACCTACTTATCCGAAGGATCTTTATGAGAAATTTGATAAATGCTCACTTGATCAGGGAATTTAATATTATTTGTTGACTTGTGAGTTGAACTGTTCTTAGAATGTTGTTCCTTGGAACTGGATGAACTACTAACTATTAGTTTCAGAAGTTCCTCCCTGCGGCTGAGTTCGGTAATAAATTCGATTAAATTTTGGTGAGTAGGGATAGCGTTTGAAGTATAATTTTCTTCAAAAGACTTCCGAGTTGCTGGATCTAAGTGGTTAAGCGCCAACTGCAATTTAATGAAATCGAGAATATCGAGATTTTGAAGTTTACTGAGAGAGGCCCAGTTATTTTCATGGACGTTCAAGAACCGTTGAAAATCTGGAAGAGTAGGGTTGTGAAGAGGTTTGAATTCTAGAATTTTGTTCATAAAGTGCGAAGCTAGACGACGCCTGTTTTGATAGCGAGCTTCTAAGGCGGCTAAAGCTAAATGGTAGCTTTCAGCATTCAGAGGGAAACTAGAGATAACGGAAAAAGCATCACCTTTCAGACTAGAACGCAAGTATTGGAACTTTTTTACGTCGTTGCCCTCAAGTGATGGTTCAGTATGTACCAGCGACTGGAAAAGAGAATGGAACTCCATCCATTCCTCGATTTTGCCTGAGAAGGTCGGTAGAGGAATTCTAGGAAGTTGGGAACTAGGAACACCAGTAGGTAAACCTGAGTTTTGAGGTAGGTCAGGGATTACATGAGATTTCTTAGCGATTACGTAATTCGAACGAGCATTATCTATCATTTCAATGGCATTACAATAAAATTTTGTTATGTCCAATCTCCATTTCTGAGAAGATTCGGATAAATCAGCATTAAAAGTTTTAATACGGTCCGACAGGTGGTCTAATTTAGTTTCGATGACACCAAGTCTATCATATGAGGCAGAAAAGGCATGAACGCTTTTAGCAGAGCCAAGGTTTTATGATTTATCAAATAATTGTTGAAGTGAAGCAAACAAAACTTCACGTTCGCTAATGAGCTTATATTGTTCGGTTTCGACCGACTCGTCAACACTAGGACTAAGAGGAGTTGTCATAGTGGTAAGCTACTTATGTGACGAAAATCCTAGGTAGGCTTACAAGTACTATGAACTGTAAATGTGGTATAAATAATATATATCTATATTTATATATACCTAAACATGAGCTTGACTTCACTAAAATAAATAAGATTGATTTCTGAAATCGTAATCGGTAGTACTAGCTTGTGGGTACTTTACCACAAATCTAACAGACAAGGATAGGTACCTACATACGAGATCAACATATATGATTACCTACGTTATTCACTCAAAGGTGATTCAAAATATAGTATAGCGAGGTACGGAGGCACGCTGATCAGCTTAGGGGTCGATGCCAGCAATGAATGCCTATCATGGCCATGCTGTATGAATTACTTTATTTTCGACCTACCATTTTTTCCGAAATGTTTCTAGATTTCATATAAAAATCAGAAAATTGTGAAATCTGGAGTCGTAAAGGTCCTGGGCCCTTTTGAAAGGCGCAAAGGGACTAGTTTTGATAATATAGTATATACCTACGGGGTTTAATAATTTCAGACCAATGATCTGAGCAGGAGAGCTAACTAATAACGAATATACCTTAGTATAATAATTTACGGCGTTTTGTGTTTAGATGCAAAGACATGAAAATTCCAAAAATGATGACCAGTCAAAATCATTTCCGGTCTCACTGTAAGCCGCACAGAAGCTTGAAAACTATTTTGTTATGAGACATCTACCTGAGTAGTCATCCATTCATACCGTAGCTGATCTCACGAGAAGCGGTTTATTGATAAGACTATCCGGTACAAGATGAGATGTTTACAGGAAAGAGTTATTACACTGGGCCATAATTTGGGATGAGGCTCCAGACCTGGAGATAACGGAGCGAGCAAGTAGTCTCAGATGGCGGGCAGTAATAAGGTGGTGGTGGTGGACTAGGCGACGTATATTTACCCATTTCCGACAGTTCCAAAGGGGCTCGCGGGGTGTAAATGGCTCCCTCACGGTAATAACCTTTTTCACGCAGGCCGGACGAAACTTAAACACACTTTCCGAGGCACCGCATAACACCAGGTAAACTTCAATTACCACGCCTCCACCCAAAGACGAGACGATAAAATAACAACGTACAAAAATTGGATTTGTCCGGTTATGTGTCAACATTTACAAAACAAAGATTTACAACACAATTAACTCCTTACTTTTAAAGTGGAGGCCAAGAGGCGAATATATCTCTTAGTATTTGTTCGAATAAGTCTTTTCCGGCGTGGTTTTGGCGACGCCATAAATATTCGCAAACTAAGAGTCACCGATAGAACGATGTGTGTCTCTGTGTGCTTTGTTATACACTTTGCATTGAATTATACTTATGCATCAGTGTGATTTGGTTCATCTGGCTATCAATTCGTGTAATTGCCTTTTATTTGTATTGAAAGGACCATCCGTACTGTAAATCTTCTAAAACTCGTTGCTACGCCCCTCGCAAGGGCTGCGCCCCTTGATTCCACTGGGGGGACCCCTAATCCCCTTTGCGTTCACCGTAAGCCTTGTTAAAGCATCGGAGGAACGTGGAACATGCTTCGTTTAAAATTTGAACTCCATAGGTTGAATCGCTAAGAACTTGGCTTCGGAACTCACTCAGCGGATCTAGGTGGCTCTAGACTTCATGATTCCTTTCTAGATGTCCCAAGAGGAATCCATTTCAAATTTCAGCTCCATGGATTAAACATCTGGTGCGAGGCTTCACACTAATTTCCTTATTTGTATTCATTTGACATAGATGATATCATGATGGATCACATCTTAGAAGGATGGGGTTGTTATTCGATTGTTCGATTTTCAAGTATAGGACTCCATTAGTCCAGAAGTTTCTTAAAGTGTCTGTTAATAGGAGACCGATGAACACCGACGATATGACTTCCTGTATTTACTTTCCGGGCGAGTAAGAAAGTGATAACTACTAACCATCCTTAAAATTGTAATAAACTCCAGGTTTAGGCAGAATATTAAACATGAATAGAGTAAATTCAACATTGAAAACTTTTGCTCGCTGATGTGTTGAGGTTCGAATCAATTTGAAGAGCTATAGTCCAGTCAAAAAACCTAAAAAAATGATCCAACCTCCTAAAAAATCCGAAAGTTTTGAAACTTCGCACACTTATTTAAAGGTACCTAGGGATGAATATACCAAAAGTCCTCATGAATATGAGGCGAGCTCTAGCGGCAATTAGCGAAAACAGGTCACTTTTTTTGGTTTTTTGTTAATATCTCGAGAACCTTTGGTCGGAGGTAAAAGTGTACCGTATACATAATTGAAGCTTGATTAATTTGCAACAGAAATGATTATATACATTTTTCTTGTATTCCTAATGGTTACCAAGTTATAGGGCGCTAAATGATAGCGTCTTTTGAAAAATCGCGCTAGCGCGGTAAAATAATTGGCAATTCTTGTAATAGTTTACGATGTTTTACCACTTTTTTTTTTTTGTATACTAAGGATGTTTGATGAGATAAATTTTACAGCTTTGTATAAAAAGAAAGACATGATGTATAATAAACAATAAAACACATGAACAAAAAAATGCTGGGGACATTCCAAGAAAAATTGTGTGCAGAAAAATCAACCAACTCTTGATTGTTTTTTGGTAGAAGGCTCTGCAATCTGCTCATCTTGGTCTGCTTCTGAACTTGCAACCTGAAACACAGTAACAAGAGGTAAATATGCATGAGATGATGATGTGAGAGAACCATTATACGGATAAGAACATGTATGTAAGGGAAAGTAGGTAAGGGAAAGTAGGTAAGCGAGCAGAAAAACAACGTATGAACATGACGACCAATTCATGTATACTATTGCAAGGTATCAATAAAAACATATTTAAAAAAATACAAAAGTGCAATCTCAACTGACTTCTGGCTGTCTCTGTTTCTTCGAGGTTTATGACATCGGGATCATCAGGGTCATCAAAGTCTTCTTCGAGGGTGGAAGTAACACCATTCAAGCATTCGCCATGGCAGTTGTGATAAACGCTTGTACACATTATTCCTGACTTTCGACAACCACATCTGTTCCCACCGGGGACCGGCGATTCCTTCCCGACCTCCAAAAAGCATGGCGATTTGGCATCCCAAATTGGTAAGGGTCATCGTCGGGAGTTTGCCAAGCGATGAGTTACCGGATCTTTTTTTTTCTGACTCTTGGGAGTATGTTGGTCATGGTTGGAGTGGTTGGATTTCGGTTTGAAAAGCTATTAAACGATCTACGAAACTAAATATGTGGGGATGAGGCGAATGAAAGTTTCGTTTGAAATTGGAGGGGAAGGAATCGCCGAATCTCGGCTCACTGGCCGGCCTCACACCGGTAGGAATCGCCATCTCCCTCGGGTCGTAAGGTTCAACTTTCACTTTTACGGGAAGGAATCGCCGGTTCCCGTTCCCACATCCCGCTGTACCTTTGCAACAAATGAGGTTGAGGACAGCTTCAGGTGCTGCTGGATCCTCTGTTGTCACAGTGATCAGCCGATCGCTTTCCAACTTCCAACCCAACTGTATAGGAGGAAGTTCATTTCCAAGCCAAAATTGAGTTTGGTGGTACACTCGAAATACGTGCTGTCTTGCTGCTCCTGGTGGTTATCAACCCTTTCACAATCTTTCAGAGGATTGCCATCAACAAGCAGAGTGATGAGGATTTGAAGTTCTACTTACAGCATGAGCTTGCCCCGTACCCACTGTCTTTATTTGAGGAGGCAGGAATGCGGACAAAGTGACAAAGTAGCAATAGTCGGCGAAGATGTAGATCTTATTATTCTCCTCATGGCCTTAACTCCAACTGAACAAAACATATTATTTGTGAAATCAAGCCATGGTAAAGTAGGAAGGAAAGTATATTCAAGCCAGCAATTGCACACTTTGAGAATGATGGACAGCATACTTCTTGTGCATGCGTTCAGTGGATGTGATACAGCTTTGGCTGCATATCTAAAAGGGAAACTCTCCTGTTTCAATTTGTTCAAGAAGCAAGTTGAACTGCAAGGTATATTTAACAGCCCAAGTTCATCCTGTGAGGCTGTAGCTGCTGCTGGAAACAAAATATTCCTGGCATTGTACAATGCGCGCAGGAAGAAAACCTCTCTTAACATGCACCGGTATAATGCTTTCACCAAGTCTGTATCTAATGCTAAACCCGACCTTTCTGCTCTGCAACCCACAGAAGGAGCAGTAAGACAGCACGCATTTCGAGTGTACCACCGAACTCAATTTTGGCTTGGGAATGAACTTCCTCCTGTACAGTGGGGTTGGAAGTTGGAAAGCAATCGGCTGATCACTGTGACAACAGAGGATCCAGCAGCACCTGAAGCTGTCCTCAACCTCATTTGTTGCAAAGGTACAGCGGGATGTGGGAACGGGAACCGGCGATTCCTTCCCGTAAAAGTGAAAGTTGAACCTTACGACCCGAGGGAGATGGCGATTCCTACCGGTGTGAGGCCGGCCAGTGAGCCGAGATTCGGCGATTCCTTCCCCTCCAATTTCAAACGAAACTTTCATTCGCCTCATCCCCACATATTTAGTTTCGTAGATCGTTTAATAGCTTTTCAAACCGAAATCCAACCACTCCAACCATGACCAACATACTCCCAAGAGTCAGAAAAAAAAAGATCCGGTAACTCATCGCTTGGCAAACTCCCGACGATGACCCTTACCAATTTGGGATGCCAAATCGCCATGCTTTTTGGAGGTCGGGAAGGAATCGCCGGTCCCCGGTGGGAACAGATGTGGTTGTCGAAAGTCAGGAATAATGTGTACAAGCGTTTATCACAACTGCCATGGCGAATGCTTGAATGGTGTTACTTCCACCCTCGAAGAAGACTTTGATGACCCTGATGATCCCGATGTCATAAACCTCGAAGAAACAGAGACAGCCAGAAGTCAGTTGAGATTGCACTTTTGTATTTTTTTAAATATGTTTTTATTGATACCTTGCAATAGTATACATGAATTGGTCGTCATGTTCATACGTTGTTTTTCTGCTCGCTTACCTACTTTCCCTTACCTACTTTCCCTTACATACATGTTCTTATCCGTATAATGGTTCTCTCACATCATCATCTCATGCATATTTACCTCTTGTTACTGTGTTTCAGGTTGCAAGTTCAGAAGCAGACCAAGATGAGCAGATTGCAGAGCCTTCTACCAAAAAACAATCAAGAGTTGGTTGATTTTTCTGCACACAATTTTTCTTGGAATGTCCCCAGCATTTTTTTGTTCATGTATTTCATTGTTTATTATACATCATGTCTTTCTTTTTATACAAAGCTGTAAAGTTTATCTCATCAAACATCCTTAGTATACAAAAAAAAAAAAAAGTGGTAAAACACTGTAAACTATTACAAGAATTGCCAATTATTTTACCGCGCTAGCGCAATTTTTCAAAAGACGCTATCATTTAGCGCCCTATAACTTGGTAACCATTAGGAATACAAGAAAAATGTATATAACCATTTCTGTTGCAAATTAATCAAGCTTCAATTATGTATACGGTACACTTTTACCTCCGACCAAAGGTTCTCGAGATATTAACAAAAAACCAAAAAAAGTGACCTGTTTTCGCTAATTGCCGCTAGAGCTCGCCTCATATTCATGAGGACTTTTGGTATATTCATCCCTAGGTACCTTTAAATAAGTGTGCGAAGTTTCAAAACTTTCGGATTTTTTAGGAGGTTAAACCTTGTTTTGACTGGACTACTAGTTCAATAACGTTTTTGTTTTACGAAAACTCGTTAAGTTATGTTTCATTTAAAATTTTTGCTGCTGTAAGTGGTTACTAATTTCCGACTTGCCCAAAGGAAATAAAAACGTCGTGCGATCTTCTTTGGCCCGGCATAGCTGCAAAATGCGATTTACTATCCTTTAAGTAAATAACATGATATTTTTATTTAAAAATTTGTAGTTTAAGCCGACCGGCCCAAGGGGTAATGTAAAAACGTCGTGCGATCTTCTTAAAAAAATATTTTAAAAAAACTCCCACTCGTTATTTTATATGGAAAACCCCATTTTTTATTGCAGATTGAAACTTTACGTGGAATTTCATGAAGAAATTACCCATCACTCGATCGTTAAGGTGCGCGCAAACGGCGCAATTCCACTCTAAAAGTTCAGTAATTGAGTTGAAGATACTCAATTACCACATGCAATACATGATTTTGCAGTATTTTTCGTTCTAAACCTCGTAATGATGTTGATTCATAGATATTTGCAACACAAACTAGGGAAAATACCAAAAAATTAACCAGAATTGCACTTTTCTAACACATTGCACAAAACTTACTAAAATGTAGGTTTTCGGTATTTTCCCAAATTTTTGTTGCAAATATCAATAAATGAACATCATTACGAGGTTTACCACGAAAAAATACTCCATAATCATGTATTACATGTGGCAGTTGAGTATCTTCAAAAACTCAGTTATTGCACTTTTAGAGCGGAATCGGGCACTTTGGGAGCGGAATTGCGCCCGTTTGCGCGCACCTAAAAAATCGAGTGACGGGTTTGAATAACGAGATTTTTGAGATAGAAAGTCAACGCTCTGTGTTTCACAAGAATCCTAGTGAAAGCCTCAAGGCAACTACATCTGATTCATAAGGTTTTAGCGGTGCTTAAATTGAGGAAATCAGTTTTTCCTTGAGTCCTCATATAATAACAGTTCTTACTGAACATGTTTCTAGTAAAGTTTTTGATTTTAGGTGTATATTTAATATAAAATTTAGCTGTCCAACCACTGGAACCTGAAAAAGGTGATTACACCAGTGGTTGGACGCACCTTTCCCAATATTTTATAAATGAATTCGTAATGGCATGGTACCTAATTAATTTTCATCAATAAATGTTAAGTAATATGTATGGCACCTTGAAAAGGTGCTTCATCTTTAAATGAGAAACATATTGGTGAGTAATGCATACATTACAAGAACGTCCCTATGAATGGAATTTACATAATTTTCGTGAGAATCAAAATAAGAGAAGAAAAATTTATCATGATTTTCCGGAACCCTCCCCCCCTCACCCATTCTACTCCTTCACTGACAGTAAATTTGAAACTTCCGAGATTATACAACTAGACTGAAATTCGAATTGAACAAAATGAGAATCTTGAAAATCGGTCGAGAATAAATTATAGCCTGGGTAGCGTCGACAAATTTTGTGGAAAAAACACGTTTTTCGACTTTGCCCCTCCATTCTCCCTCTTTCATTTTAAAATTCGAAATTCCAAGTGTAGAGATGATTATTTTTGCTGCTGCTTCTATTGCCAGAATGTATCCTCTCACATCAAATCCCTAATTTATCAATACTTTCACATAATAAGCCTACCACAAATTTCATTATTATTCTCTATGTTACATTTTTAGTGGTAAAATTTACTGAACCATTGTTTGAAAACCATTTATCCCACAACCATAACTGGTTTCTGGAGGAGTCTCTTCCTTCGTCAAAGTTTTCCGATTTATACCCTTTACCACCGCAGTCCCTTAACTCGACCACACTACAGATTTCAACAAATGTAAGTACCACTAAGCTCTTTCAGGTCATTAACTACACGATGTAGCACACCTGTCTCGCGGGTGTGCAGAACGTGGCAAACTGTGTAATGGAGTGTGTTTCAAACTTCTCGTGGAACTTCGCTCATATTATACGAGAGGACGCATATTGAGCGCGTTGTAGAAGCTAACACCTCGAGGAAAATTTCAGGCCACAACGCGGAATGAGAGTTTACCACCTTCTTGGGAGGTCTTCGACAGGGATACCTTCAACATAATCTGATACAAATGATAGGTATTCCCGGTTACACTGGCACAAGAAGATACAGTATTTGTAGGCACAACTTGAAATTATTGAAGCCCGACGCAATTTGAAGTTTGGTGGGGTGACGCAGGCTGGTTCATCATGGGTTTTAGCGAATTTTCGTCGAAAATTAAGCTATTGCAATGGCTCCGAAAATTGTAAAATCAAAATGTTTGAAAATTGTTTTCATTTAAATCCGTTTTGAGACATTCTGAAACGAATCCTAGAATTTAACACTTTTTAATATATATATACCTATATATATATACATTATAGTGTGTGTGTGTGTGTGTGTGTGTGTGTGTGTGTGTGTGTGTGTGTGTGTGTGTGTGTGTGTGTGTGTGTGTGTGTGTTTGTATGTGTGTGTGCGTGTCCTTCTAGACGATAATTTTCCTTAGGATTGAGATAAAAATTCCGTTCCTGCGCCAAACAATCAAGCATTCCAAACGAAATGACGAGTTTGTTGGCAAGCACTTTTTGAGCGCATTAAATTGGTAAGATTTCAAAAAAAGTGCTGAACAAAACACTAAAAATGGCTAAAAATCATTAAATATATATTTTTAGCAGAATATTGCTCAAATAGTTTATTAACAATAAAATAGAACATTAACAAACTTAGGTACAAAATAATGCTGAGAAAACGTACAAAATTGTCATTAAAATGTGCTAAAAAATTGACAAAAACTGCAAAAACGTTGAAAATCCAAAATCTTTTTTTGAACGCAAAATATTATTTAGAAATTCTTTATTTTTTTTCTTCATAAAATTGGTAGTTAACAATATTTTTCCCCTCAGAGTCCTTAATTTCCAAAACATGATAACATATAACATGATATGGTACGATAATATTAACGAAAATTCGCTCATACGATCATGTTGCATAACAGGAACTTTTTTGTTTATCACCTATACAGATAACACAGAATATAATAAGGTAACTAAACGTCCTGCTGTTGGGAGGACAGTCCTGCTTTTTCGATATCTGCCCCGCCAAATGTGTCCAGCTTTGTCCCGGTTTTTGAGATAACGTGCATTATATAACCCGCTTTATTTGCAGGCAGTCGCTAAAAAGTCGCTAGTACTTTTGCATAGCGTGGATACTGTATCAGTGTACACTAGCTAGATGTGTGACAGATACCCCATTTCAACTTCTAGGTTCTTCTTTCAAACTCTCATAATTTTTTAATAAAATTTTTTATAAATTATAAATTAATAAATAATAATTTTTATATGATAAATTTTTATATATTATTTCAATAACTATTTTAACTTCGTTTTAATTAGAACCCCCATAGCAGCGATTTCCGTGGAAAATGAAAGTTTTTCTATGGCTTCGATAATTGTAAGATAGGAATTTGCCATAATTTAGGAAATCATTCATTTTAAATATGTTGGAGACATACTAGTAGTCCTACTTCCTATGAAAATTTTCTGAAAGGCTATTAAAACTCGTAACTTTATCATGCAATTGCTGCTGTGAAATAATGGGTGAGTGAGTGGTATCTTACAAACCAATCTGTCAAAAATAGTTTGCAGCGTTTCTGACATACCAATGCCATGTCATATTTTTGCGAGTGTTAGTATGTTGGGAATATAATCAACAACAAAATGTACCGAGTTAGTCCTTAAATGTAATTGAAAATCCTACATGGGTCAATATATATTTACCAGCGAGTCGACGTTCCCTTTCATAGGTACTACGGTCAGGGTGATTGCGATGATGAATCCAACGTTTGATTCTTCTCGGTAGATGTATCGCAGAAGGGAAAATGCCCTCGGATTGGCTTTAGTCGGCTTTTCAATTTCCCTCCCGGCAGAAGTGGGTTCGATCTTTCAAAACCCAACCTGTCCCTTCATAACCTACCCGCCTTTCCATTATAGGTTGCTACTATACCTTAGGGAAACCCCAAGAATGTTTTTCACGTCTTGTTCCACCCCCTCATAACATCCTTACCTAGGTATCTCTGAGGTGATCTTATTACGTGGAACCACCATCCGTGACCGCCTTTATTTGGAATACGTTCCTTCTCTCCCTACATCCACACAAAGAATAATCTTCATGTTGGGACCCAGGAAAGCTGGCATCACCCATCTGTTTCCTTATGGCTCATTTCTAAGGTCTCATGACAAAAAATCGTTCCATGTAAGAAAATGTGGAAAAAAGTCACACGAATTAGTTGAACCATTCATTGCGAATGAATGCCCTATGTTAGGCGAATATGCCTATATGTATACATAGAGGGGTATGTATACAGGGTGTACCCGTTTAGGTTGCACCACCGGGCAATGTTCGATTCCACATCTAATTTCTGATCAAAAGTGTCTCATAGCTTTTGTTTTTCACTCAGCTATAAAACCGAATTTTTTCCATTTAAAAATTTCTTTCCGTGTTTTCGATCTCATGACACTAAAACGGCCATTACTTCCTAAATTTTGTGAGTAAAATCAAATCTGAGGAGACCGTTGGAGAAAAACAATAAAAATTATCAATTTTGCAACAATCCACACCCTACCAAATAACCCCCCCCCCCCCCCCTCATATTCTGTTACTTTGAGATTGGATGTGAATATACAGTTGACCAAGGGAACTGTATTAAAATTTAATACTAAAAGCTAAATCCAATGTTCTGATGGCGTGATTCATAATGAGAGTTGGATGGAAGCCGTATTAGAAGTCCTATACTTCTCAACCATTTCCTCGACTTCAATTCCAATAATTGCCTCCAGCGGGTAACGCAGTGGTGGGAAATGGCCTCTAATCTCACCGCAGCTCAGGTGCGACCCGAATTTCCTCTTCGATTCAATTTTGTCCTCCACAGTGTTCACTCTGCGAGCCAGCTGTTCCGGTTGGAATGCAAGGGCTGCATGCCGGCAACCAACGAACTGCGAATGCCGACGTGACTGTATTTCACAAGCACGGCACTAGTGAATCTCGTTGGTTACAGAATGAATGTACTCTATTATCTACTTTCCTATTCTCTTTGGACGCTTTAAAAAAATATAAATAAATCAAGTTTAATTAAAGAAAATTATCTAAGATCACTTCATTAATGAAATATATTGTTTAATTTAGATTCCTCAATATTGTTTCAGATTGAAATCCATAAAGTTCGCCACTCTGTCAAATTCTTCCGTGATCTAGACCTTTTGGCTACCTTCTTACACCAAATAACTAGCAACCAACTCCAGCTAATTTTCTAAAATCCAGATTTCTCTGAAATCGTTTAAATAATTTCTCCCAGTCAAGAAACCAACCTTGATATCATTATTGGAGTATGAATAATCATAAAGACAACCAGTTACATCCTCTTTCATGGGGAAATTCCTATCGCTGTAAAACTAAAGCACCTGCATAAGCTGTTTCCAATGCACTCGGTCGTTAATCAAACATCACCTCATACTTGAAAAGTTGCACTTCATTTAATTCAGTTCTATCTTACACTCCTTTATGTACAGAACAATCTGCAGTTATTAATTTATTTGTTAATGTATGTGGTTTTTTTTAGAATACAATGTTATTATTGCGGTAAATAATTAGTATGATGACGGAAAGATGATGAACTCAGTTACTGACCACGTACATAATATTGTTGAAATTGATCCCCCCCCCCCCCCCCCCAAACAGTGTAATGAATCGCAATGGTGAGTTGAGCATTGCAGACACGTATGATCCGAGAGTTTGCATTGATCCAAGTTTTTCTACAGAATCTGAAACCTAGGCTGCTGTAATGGATAACGCTAGAATCAATAAATTATAATATTATCATATAATTAAGAATCATATTAAGGACAAACATACCTTTTTCATCTTTTATGATGATCATGCGATCATCATACGAATTTAGGAACCATTGTAATAGCCTCATTTTCTACGGTGATTCGCTACTTTTATATCAACTACCCCCCCCCCCCCCCTCTACCATATCAAGATTTTTTGTAACTAAATAGTTAATAATTACCACTCAGCTGATTCTACCCGGCCAGTTATTGTTCATTCCTGACAAACTCAATGAATGTAAGATGTAGGTGTACATGCTAAATGTTCAACGAATAGTTATTTCTTATAACAAACGACTTTTCCTTAAAATCGTTACATCAAATTTTCAACTAAGTTACAATAATCCAAATCACCTTTTGAATAGGTTTTAGTAAGCAACACGACAGAAAGATTTACAGGTGAGACTGCAGTTGTGTCAGTGGGTGACTGAAACAATGAATCAATTTCGAAACAATAAATAAATCTCTAAAACCAATCTGTGAACATCGAAATGGATTATCATATTAAATGAGGCCGTCAGCGGTCGTTGTTTCTATCAACCGGAAGATCAACTTCATCCCTACTTTCCTGAGCTATCAGGCAAATCCATAAGGGCAGAGTTGGGCTTAATCATCATCGTGATTACGACTATCATTATAAGCATCTGAGTTGATATCACGATTACGATTATAATTACGAAGGTAATCAGTGATTACTAATGTATAGAAAAGAAAATTTGCGATTACGAATATATAGACAGGAAAAAATTGCGATTTCAAACGTAATCACAGAACACAATACGATTTCAAGCGTAATCATAATATATAATGTGATCACGATTGTAGTAGTAATCATACTTGTGCTTACGATTATTATCCTAACCGTAATCATATCTCGGGACCCTGTGATTATAATCGTAATCGTGATAAGCAAATTTTCTTGTCTATCCATTTCGATGTCCACAGATTGGTTTTAGAGATTTGTTTATTGTTTCGAAATCGATTCATTGTTGCAGTCACCCACTGGCAGAACTGCAGTCTCATCTGCAAATTTTGCTGTCGTGTTGCTTACTAAAACCTATTCAAAAGGTGATTTGGATCATTGTAACTGTTGAAAAATTCATGTATACCTACATCTTACATTCATTGAGTTCGTCAGGATGAAATAACTGGCCGAGTAGAATCAGCTGAGTGGTAACTATTCAGTTACAACAAATCTTGAGATGGTAGAGGGGGGGAGGGTAGTTGATAAAAAAGTAGCGAATCACCGTAGAAAATGAAGCCATTACAATGGTTCCTAAATTTGTATGATGATCGTATGAAAATATTACAGAAAAGGTATGTTTGTCCTTAATATGATTCTTAATTATATGATAATAATATAATTAATTGATTCTTGCGTTCTCTATTACAGCAGCCTAAGTTTCAGATTCTATAGAAGAAGTTGGATCAATGCAAACTCTCAGATCATACCCGTCTGCAATGCCCAACTCGCCATTGCGATTCGTTTGGAGAGTTTGATTTTTTGGCGGAATTATATCTCAATCCTAAGGAGAGCCATCGTCTGCAGTGACACAAATATAAATATAAATATAAACATATATATATATATATATATATAGGTATATATATATATATACAAATTTTCGTTTTAAAATTTTCCGAATCATTGCAACAGCTCTATTTTCTATAATAATTCGCTAAAAATGATATTGAACTCTTGAAACTCAGATCATTTTTCTGGCACATTGGCAGGAGATCCTCTATTACTATTGGTAACAAACTGCTCTAGTACAATCGAGTACTAATGCCAGTTTGGGTGTATGGAGTGTAGCTATGGGGCTGCACACCTCTAACCAGTATAGGTAGCTCATCTAGCGTTTTCAGAACTCAGTAGTAGGTTCGATATATTACTGATGCGACGTGGCATTTCCGAAATGAAGCTTTCCACCCCAAACTTAAGTTGACACAGTGGATGCAGTGATTGAAAAGCTAGCTACTGCTCATCTCGTCAGACGAAAAGATCTAACTCGATCTAACTGTTCGTAACACCCGAAAATTGTATATTAGTGAATTAAGTCAAGTTAATATTGTTATTAATTTTACACGGTGCAATAGAAGGTAAAAAATAATAACCTTTTGAGTGGCGAAAAGCTAAACTTACGGTCAGCTGAGCTCTTTTACAGAAATGCTGATAAGTACATTTTCTTGATCGCCTCGGTCTGGGATCGATGGAGTTGGGTTAAGTTAATAAACTAACTCGCCTTCACAGTAGCCTTCGTGTGTAAAGATTGGCAGTAGGTACACAAGGTAGGTACTCTCTCGACACTTTGAAGGAAAAGAGCGTTCCAGGAGCTTTTCCACAATATTTACCTCAACAGACCATTCACCCCCTTCTAAGATCAATACGGTTATCAAAAGCTGAACTCGCGCGTCATAATATTGACACGATCCTAGGCGAAAATGCTGAGATGGGACCCCCGATATGGATTGCAACGTGTAACACCCCCAAAAGGTAGTAGGAATCCATCCCACATCGTCCCTCCATACGAAGTTTTCTTTACCTTTCTCTCCCTCTTTTTCCTCTTACCACATTTTTTATACATCGGTCCAAGTGAGTGCTGGCCACGGAGGACATCAATCAAATCTGACCCTACAAATCTCGGAGAATTGAGGTCGGAGGTTGAAAGAAATGACGAGGGTAGAGGACGACGGACATCTCGGGTAAAGGGGGTGACGTGTGGGTTATGGAAAAAATTCCAATCCAAGCCCGGGAGTCAACCTGATTTATTTATTTCCAGAATACATTTCTTTCATAACTTATCTATACCCTGTTTCCCCATATTTTTTAAAATTTATTGCAATGAATTCATGAATTCATTGAGTAACTCCCGCTTGCTTCAGCGGGGAAGAAATTATGATTCGGTCCGATTTGGTAGGTACTACGTTTTAACTAATACATATTCCTTTATTCTCCATGGTTATCAAGAAGGAGAAGAAGAGGGGTGACCTTGTTTTCTTCATAATTAATTTAGGTAACTATTGATAGTACATGGGGAAGTTTCATATATTGAATAAATGTCTCCCAGTTGGGTTTGGCACATAGCTTTCATATATCCATTAAATGGTATTTATAAATTCTGCGCATCAGCCACTAATGATAGTTAAGATGGTAATAAAAATTAATTAGGGAAATTGAACTGTATTCTACCGACTACCTGATGACTTCGAATGAGAACAGGCCGTGAAAAAGTTATGCTCTACGGATTTTATGTTTGCGCACGCCCGCAGAATGAAGAATTGACTTGTGAGAAACGGAAGTAATCCGTTAACAGCCTAAACCGCACGTCATCGAAATCTGTTCGAAACTAAAATATAAGCATGTTACGATTGGTGGACGTACGGACAAACATACATTAAACGAAAGTTGTTCAAAATGGTGCAGATCGTAATATACTAATGGAAATGTTGATTTTGGTAGTTGTTTTATCGTTTGAATTGGAAGCGAAAATTTAATGATAGGCAGCAAACGCATCTTTCTTCGGACGGTGGTTTAAGCCGTCAAGAATTGATTTCAAGTTGAGTTAAGTTATGTGACCTCTTTTTTCATTGATTAGCAAGATTCTACGTTTTGGTACATGATCATTTCTTATAAGGAATCATTGAACCATTCAAGGATTCCACTTAATATAATAATTGAGCTACCATCGTTCTAAGATGTACCCATGATATCTCAATGAAGTCTCGCAAACTCCTGCCATTTGTAGATTACCTATTATTCAATGCAGCAACCATACTCTAATAGGAGCAAAACATTTATAAGTTTGTAAAGTTGAGCAAACTATGCTTCCTGATTGTTCCTATCATTGATTGTGGCCTAATGATGTTTCAGGTGTCAATTTCTGAACCAGAGGCACTGACAATCCATGGTCTTCAGTAGTAGGTACCATTGAGTGCAATCTTAACAAAGAAAACTAATTTGCTTCGTTGAATTCCAATTAAAATTTCTTGGATTGGAACCCATATTAGTTTCCAAGGACATTTAATCAACTCATCCCTCTAATAACTATATTTCGAAGAGGAGGAGTGTGACGGTTCCTTTCTCAACCGAGAGTTCTTCTTGTTCTTCTTGAATGGCTACAACTGGAGGGCACTATGCATTTATGTTCTGATTCCTGATTTATTTTAGGCTGATTCTTGGTCAGAGAATTATAACTAAAATTGTACCAATAATTACTAATCCATCGATAGTTAATATTACATTTAGATCTAGTTGCGTAGTTCCTCAATGCCCCCCCCCCCCCCCCTAATAGACTTAATTATTGTATAAAGTGCCCCAAAAGAACCCCCCCTTTCAAACTTTTCCGCACAATTTTCGGATTATCAAAGTGTAGCTTGGAGAGCATTTTCTAGATGCATTCAAGAAAAGCAGTACAAAAGAAAAATCAAAAGTTTTTCGATTGCCCAATGATGGGGAGGTGGGGTAAATGGACAATTTCGTTTCTATTTTTTCCCCGAGTGACTTTTCACGCACGGTACATTTCACGGGTACTGAACACGACGGTTTTGCTTCAATTGTGGTGTCTTATTTCGTTACCAGAATAGTGCTAATAAAACATGCACCGCGAGAATCCGCTTTTTTTTTTTTTTTTTTTTTTTTTTTTTTTAGTTACAATCGTCTGGTACCTTTATAATTTCACCTTTTTGGAAAGGTCCCTTCGAGATCCCTTGGCTGATGGAAATAAAATAAAATAGGTGAAATTTATCGCCCATTCCCGAATGCCACGATTTATAAAACCAACTTTTAAGTCGTAGCACAGACTGACTACACACATACCTACATTAATTTCGAATATTCACAGAATTTCATTCAGTCTTTAATTTGTCGACTTCATGTTTTACTAATAGATGCAATACAAACAGAGTTCAAAATGGATGCAGAGTTCAGGTGAGTTATGGCAAGACTAACAGGGTGGATCTAGAATATTAACATTCAAGGAAGCATGAATAGCTATACTAGAGAGATGAGTTATAATCGGAATCCCCCTGAACCAATAATGCTATTAGTAACAAACGAGGTAGTGCAAGAGATAGATAAATTAATATTTGTGTTAGTCCCTCAATGGAAGCGAATATTGGCTTGCATAACTTCAATAAGGAAGCCTATACATATATAACATCTTGTTCCTGCTATTGGTTGTGATCTATGAAACGCTTTGTACAAACAGCATCCGTAAATACGATTCACGTATCAACAATTCAAAGAAACCTTGAGGCTAATAAGGTATTTATTACATGAGCATATTGATCCAGTTCCACCCTCGTAACTATCTCTTTACTTTCAAAGCGATAAATCTAACTAAATATGAGAATGTTGAAAAATTGAAGGTGAGTTTTTCTATTTTCTCCGATAACGGTTTGGCTACGAAATATGAAAGTTTTTATGGAAAAAAAGGAGGCTGTTGAGGAATTTTAAGAGCGACAAGAAACTCCAAAAAACTGTTACTTTCTTGTAATCATCTTTTTTTTTTTTTTTTTTTTTTTTTTTTTTTTGAGGCACGACGGACAATTTTGATTGGTTAACAAACAAAACAAAAATCTCCCACGTCCATTTTGTCTGTATGTGTTTACTGATCCTTCAAACTTAGAATAAAAAAAATCTCGCTCTAATGGAATTTTTAGGGTAGTACGGGTGGAATCATAGATGGTTCCCTTTTATATTCTCTGCTCTCGAGTTATTGTTTTTTCTCTGAATACGCAAATGATAACTCTTTTATCAATCAAAACTGCTACAGTTTTTATTTTATATCAATGAAATTTCCAAGAATTGAGCAGGGTCAGCTTTAGATGGAATATATATGAATTTCATCGCTACCGAAATAAGGGTAGTGCATACCCAAACGGGAATCCTCTAAAAACTGTGCTTTCGGTTTTTTTTTTTTTTTTTTTTTTTTTTGAAAGGAATCTTGAGCTATGTTTTTGCATATTAATTTGTACATCAACATATCCAAATCTTCATTGTTAATACACATACCAATGATCTATAAAATTATGTAATGAATAAGATTAAGCTGTATGTCACACCCATCTCCAGTAAACTTATACACCCATCTACTTAACCAATAACCAACCAGACGCCTTAATTAGGAGGTGCATAACATAGGGATATTTGTTGATGCTTTTTGCGAACAAAAATTTACCATGTTATTATCGTTGTTTTGTTCTCTTTACAAATAAGAAGCTTATTAAATGTTTAGCGCTCAATCAGTAAGTTTCATCTCTGAAATGTTGACATAATATATTTTCAGAGGAAACATTGACGGCTTTATTTCCCGTGATATTTTTCCAGGTATCGACATTTTCAACTATGAACAACTTTTAACACTTTCAATTATTCTTCAAAAAGCATAATCTGCTTATCATTCGTTGATCCACAATAGTGGATGCCAGATTGATGTGGATATAAAAAAAAATATATGTGTGTGTGTGTGTGTCATTCCAGACGATAAATTTCCTTAGGATTGAGATAAAAATCCCGTTCTTGCGAAAAAAAATCAAGCTTTCCAACCGAAAGGATGAGTTTGTTGGCCAGCAACTATTGAGTACATTAAATTGGTCAAATTTCAAAATATGTACTAAAAAATCACTAAAAGCTAAAAACGTCAAAAAATCGTTAAATTTATAATTCTGAGCAGAGTTTCAGTCAAAACAAAGCTATCAACAATTAACTAGGACATTTGAAATCTTTTGCATAAAGTTATGCTGAAAAACGTACTTAATTTCATTAATGTTTGCTGGAAAATCTATAAAAACCGCAAAAAACCTAAAAACCTAAAATCATTTTCGAATCACCGAATTTTATTTAGTACATGAGTTTTTTGCCATAGACTTTGGTTTCCAACAATTTATTTCTACTGAAATTGCCCAAATTGCAATACAATTTAACATATTATCATTTGATAGGTGATTTAAGAAAATTCACTCAAACGATCATTCTGCATGACTAGATCTTTTAGAAATGCTGTATTGAAGGCTACAAATCAGGAACCAACTCGAAAGAAACGTTGAAGAACTTTATTTACAAATCAAGAAATAAAAAACGATGTGGAAAAATAAACTTTCATTCATCATAAAATGTAACTAAACTCATAAAAATCAATAATGAAATTCATCACCTTCAAAAAATTAATTTGAAATATAAACATCGCAGCGTTTTAAGCTGAAACTCCTCTTAAGTAGATGAATATTTAATATTACAATTATAATGGAGTAGTTCCTGGGAGGTGATGAATGTTCGCAAACCTAATCTGGTTCTGAGGAATCGGAATACGGCGAATCTGATCATGTTTCGGACTTCTGAAAAGATTTTCTCGGTCGCCCAGCCCCCTATCACTAGGGACTGCGTGGTCAATAAATACGATGAGGTAGTCGGAAAAATAAGAGAAATATTCAGATTCATGTCTGATTTTTTTTTTTTTTAGAAATTAGCTCCAAAGTCCTTTATAGGCATCCCACATCGTTCTGAGAGTTAAGACGGTCAATTTTGACCATCTATTCAGGGCATTAGCAAGGTCTTCGCTATCGCCTAAATGACAAATTTCTTTAGTAAAATTTTATACTTCTTCATTATTTTTCTTCCCAACCCTTTTTTCGTGTTCATCTCTCATGGGATTTTTGAGTTGTCTTCTGAGAAAAATTAAAAAAGGGGCCTTTGAGGAAAATTCTGGAAAAAAAAAAAATGGTTCTCGTTCGATTCCGGAAGGCTCAACAAACATTTTAAAAACCAAATCCCATGAACGACTTTAGCTTTTTGGAGAAGATGTTTTTGAAATTGATGACTAATCGTGTTTTCGTAAGCTAGTTTGACTTATTGAACATTTAAAAAATTTAAAAATTCAATTTTAATGGCTTAAATTTTATCAAATACGTTTTTATATACCTCTCAGAGGCCCGGCCATCGTTTTTCAAAGCGGGGAACCGTACCCCATGCGAAAGAACTCACTACTGTCTTGCGTGTGTATCTTGCTCTCCCTCAGCATCCTTTTGCTTATATGTATCATCGTGTTTAAGTGATCAATTTAGGTTCAACTAGTTTTGTTTTTCTCACCTTTAGACCTCTCCGAATAAGCTCACATCGGTAGTTTCGGTTAACTATGTTAATGTTAATTTTTCAATTTAGTCCATTACTCGGAACACTGTGCCCCCAAAGGTGTCCGAAAGCAGATCGACTGGCGCCTTTCCAACCAAAAGAGCGGGAAAGGTAAGTGACTCGAATATAGTGATACCTAGCGGCAGACCCGAACTCTGTCCGATCGAGAAAACGGCTCATAGCTCTCTCCAAATTAAAAATACGGCCAAACGGTTTATTCAACTTTCCGCAGCCTATAATTGACCAATTTCAATGATTCTTGCAGCGTTCGTTTTATTTTCAAAACCTAAAACGAAAACAGATCTCAAAATTTGAAAGCGAGATTGCTAAATGGTATCTGAATTAGAAAAATTGGGAATTAGGAAATTTCAGAGGCTCGATTCAATGGAGGATTTCAAGACCAGTGGATTGCCGCAGGAATCATCAAAATCGGTCCAATATTGACCGAGAAAAGTTGAAAAAACCACATATTTATATACCATCCAGCTTCCACTTAAAGATTGGATTATATGCAGAAGGATGGCGTAAAGTAGCTGTGAAAACATTTAATATTGGTAGTTATATTGAAAATCGAACCATCTAGATGCAAAGTGATCTCTGATCTATTTTACCTCAATACGACAATCTCAAAAATTCTATTGAAATTGGATGAAAACAAGTTATGCCTATAACAATTATACTTTACGTTTGCACCTGCGTAAAATGCAACTGTAATCCGAGAACGTAGGAATTTGAAGACGACCATCTCAATTCCTAAACGCATAATCTCTCAAAATTCGACCGAAATCGGAAGAAAACTGTTGAATTGATTATTGGAAAAACTGTTATCATGCAGTGACGTATTTCATATGGGTTACCTATGGCCCAATCAGTACAATCCTTGAGAATTTATCACATTCGAATGAAAACCGAAGCAGTTTGTTATTATTGTTACAAGGACCTTTTGTTACAAGGAACTTTTCTCGGTGCCTTTCACATTCGCTGAGGTTACTATTGAACCGGCTCCGATTGATGGGTATTATTTAGGAGTCATACGTAACGCCTGAATATTTTATCAAAATCAGGCCTTAATTTGTTGGCAATGTTTTGCTAGTTACAAGTTTTGGCAGGCACGTATAAAGACATCTCCACAAAGAGAGATAGGAAATGAAAATCGTTTAGAACAGTTTAAACATGAAATGATGATTCTACCAGATTTAGATTTTAGTTGACAATTTATTCTCATCTCCCAAGGGTAATCGCAATGCTGTTGTGTACTATATTGTTAGATTCGGAATCAAACGGTGCCCGAATTGCTGTGGCACAGCTACCTATAATCAATCACCTGATTGTATGATTGAGAGGCATCAATAGGAGAGAAAATCCACAGAATATATTGATTGTTAATGCGTTGTTCGAGCGTAAATTTGAGATAAAGTGAAAAGACGAATTAATATGCATTGCTTTGAAATAAGAATTTTACATGTTTCTGCATGATTAAATGCATTATTGAACAACTAGCGAAGCATTCAATACAGAACTCCCCAAGATCTGGCCCCTAAAAATTTTATCAACATCAGATGAAAAATCAAAACTCATAGAAGATTATATGATGTTGAATCCTCAATTACCTTCCGAATGTGAATGCAATTCGACCATTATTGTGTGAAACGTTGATGTTTCGAGGATTCACTTTTGCGCATCCAGAAATTTGTCTACTGATCCGAAAATGCTGATTCTCAAAAGAAGAAATATATGGCCTAACTTGCGTAATCCATGAATAAGTGTCATCTAAATCAGAAGTATTTTGTATACTATGCGTGGTACAACGGTTTGTTATTGCAAGAATAAAAAGGACTTTGGACCAACATTGTTGAAGGATCTCTAATGCATAGAACTAATTCTTCAAAATCATTTCGTGGAAGAAATTTCACCTCAGATGATTGAAACAGTGATATCCTTCCTGTGGTACACTCCAGTGCAATTCTGTTTGGAAGAGGTGGCTTCCGAAAAACCTTGAAGAAATATAGGTATCTACTTATAATATCAGCCAAAATTTTTGAAAGGCGATGAAATATATGGTTTCAATAAGTGTAAGTGTTGTGTAGATAATTCAGGCAAAATTTGTTTCAAATTACTAGCACAATAATTTCTATAGAAGAACCTCCTTTGTAAAAAATTTAACTAGTCTTCATGATGAAACGACGAAAGCCTTGTTGATAATCTGTTTTTAGAAGAAATTCAAATGATGCTAAATAGAATACGAGGACTTGGTAAGTTTTCCATAGAAACGTAAAAATTAGAGATTCGAAAAACCTTACCACTTGAGCCTCACAGCACAAAACGAGCCAAATCGGCTGTACAAACGGTATCGAGAAATTAGGTCAGGAGGGTTGTGGGGACGGTTCGGTCCGAACTTCTGGGAGCTCGTAAATAATTCAATTCAACTTACTGTGAGCTTCTGGAGCTGGCAAGGATTAAAAGGAAATGAACAGTATAAAACCGTTTACATCAGTATACAGGAACCAGGTGAGAACATTGGAAATTTGTATGATTCAATTAGGCACTTGACAAACAGATAACTTGGCTTTTAGACGTTCGCCCTAATTTAGAATGCCATGTACTCACTAATGAAAGATAGTTTGGTAGCTTACTTGTAAGTCGGCTCAAGAAAAGAAGAAGAAGGTAAGCTTAATTAAAATAGTCGTGTAATAGTTTTCTCATGCCATGCATAAGAACGTCACGAATTCAATTCAATGAGCCAACTCTCCTATTTAAAGCACACAAACCTTTAATTACAAGCTTAGTGTACAATACACGGAGCAAGGCGGCTAGACGTCTATCGGTGTTATTTGCTTGTCAGAGCTAGAAAACTACAATCTCTTTTATCGTCACCGAACATCTCGAAAGACAACTAATTATTACAAGCTACTCATACGGCCGATGTGGACATAGTATATGCTTTAACGATAAGGGGAGTACACAAATTCCCATTTTCAAAGAATTCACCAAAATCTAAATAAGATACTGCATAGACATGTCTTGCAATGACTCCTTTCTTTGTACGAAATTCGTACTACTTCGAATCAGGTCGAGATTTTACTAGCAAAACCACAAACAACACAATCCACTGACTGCAGAAGGGTTCCTACCTCTCACAATACTAGTAGTCTACAGAGACCACGCCACGTCATCAATCTAATGTTGATGCTCGAATGCTTGAACGACGAAACTAAATAAAACAGAGCCCGAAACGGAAAGTGAAAAAGTGTGAAAACAATGTACTGTACCTACCAGCCTACAGTTTTCCCACAACACACACTTAGTAACTCATGAAATGTGCTGAGCGAACAGTGAGTATTTAAATAACTGTTCATACAAATTAAGTAATAGTCGTGGAGATTTGAGTTTTTAAAAACAACTTTTATTTCATAGGTATTCGTGCAGGTAGCCATTACTTCGTACTGAATACTGGTGTGAGGGTGGAAGGATCACGGCTTCTTCCTTTTTATGTATTTATTGACTTCACAACTAGTTTCGCCCTTCAATAGGCCTCATCAGGTGTATAGGGGGACAGATCCATACGAGGTGTATTTTGACATGTTGTAGCAGAAGTTATAATTTCAGTCTCATAAGTTATAATTTCGTCCGATGGCTTGAAAGGGTCAATTTGGGGGGAATAAGGTAGAGATCCAGCATGGCCAGCAGCTATCATACATATGTAGGTACTTTCTACACGATATAATTAACTGAGTGTACGGAATAGAATATAAGATATACGAGTTGAAATACTTTTTCTGTGGGGAGGAAAGTCATAATCATCCCCACAGAAAAAGTATTTCATCTCGTATTTCACTTTCACAAGAGATAAAGATGATTTATTTTATGGATCGGTATGATTATTAGGTCTTTTACATCCATTAGCCAGTAAGTTATATACTAATAAAAATGGACATAAACAATTTTAAAAAACCTTGCCCCTAATGGCGAAAGTGTCAAGAGCGTGTAATGCATTTTTACGTTTTCAATGTAACAATCTGGTATTCGTATGTTGAAGAGTAGAGAAGTTAGATTTAGACCTCATTCAGCTGATCTAGGGGAGGAGGGAGGTGGGGGAGGGGGCTCTGAACTTTTTGATTTGTTTCTAGATGTCCCGAGAGGCCTCCATTTCAAATTTCAGCTTCATAGGCCGAATAGCAAGGAAATTAGCTCCGAATCTTGGTCAGCTGATCTGGGGGCTCAAGTATTACCTAATGATTCGTTTCTAGACCCCCGAATGGTTGTCAATATCAAATTTCAGATTCATAGATTGATCAGCGAAGAAATTAGCTCCAGGGATCCCTAAGCAACGGTAACACTAGCCTTTTATTAATCTAACGATGTTTAATCAATTCTTTTCCCTCGTTGTGCATAATTTTCACGATTTAACTTAAGTTTTCAGCCAATTTTGATTGAATCCTAGAGATGTTTTGAGGTAGGACCTACGATTCTGCCCTATATACAGACCATAGTTTGAATTCATTTACCATCATTCTTAAAATTACGATTTCTGGTACAATCTCAATGACAGAATGATATTAATATGACCAAATGAACTAACCGCTAACGTAAAATACAGGAATAATTACCATAAAAAACAATAAGTTAATAAAATACCTACATTTTGGCCCAACTCCACTAAGTAAATAACACAAGACGAGTCCATCAGATAGTATCCCTCATATAGAAGGATTTATCCTTTTAGTGAATTTTTCCTACCGACTCGGCAGCAGGGAGGGACCGTTTCGTTCCAAAGAAATAAGAATTTCGTAGACCCGGGATATTAATAAATTCAGAAGGAACTCCTTGAAAGGAATAATATTTTGCTTTGCATTCAATAACGGAGAGATGGAATCAATCCTCTTAGGCCTTTCAGGGGTTTTTTTTCTTCTTTTTTTTCTATTTTCTACAACCAAGCCGTGGAGATCAAAAGAGTAAAGGAAAATCCATCTTCGCAGTAGGTGATGTATAAACACCGAATATCGCCAAGGATCAGGTTTCCGTTGAGGAATTAGAGTTTGCACGTATTCGGTAAGCTCATAACTTACATACCAAGCATTAAGAGAAATGATTGAGTAAACAGGTAATCTAATGGTACTGCAAGATTGCTGTTGTTGCAGCAAACAGCGCGATAACATAGAATTTATAATATATTCTTAATATGCACCTAAACGCTGTTGGTAAGAGTGGGGGGGAAGGGTGTTGGCTACAAAATCCGATGTTAGACTAAGTCCGAGAAAACCAAATGCAAGAGAAAGTTTGTGTTCTCTCTGTTCTAATGCATACAGAGGATTTTCTACAACTATGTTCCGACAGAGCAGAGCGAAAATTCTTAGACAAGAAGGGACAACGCAGGGGGACCCGCTCGGCACACTGATTTATGCTGGTGGAACACTTTCTTTGATTCGAAAGCTAAAAGCCCCACACTGGCATCAGAACTGGTATGCTGAAGATTGTATGAGCGAATTTTCACAGATTATCGTATTCTGTATTGTGAAATTGTTTTCAAATTAGAGCTTTTTGAGTGCAATGAAAATTTTAACTATTAATTTTATGGCAAAAAAAAGTTTTTTAAAAATAACTTGCTATTTGAAAAAGTAGTAGTGAAAAAAGTACTTATTATTACTTATTTACTCTAGGATTCGTTTCATAATACCTCAAAACGTATTTCAATGAAGAAATGTTTATTAAATTTTGATTATAAAATTTCCAAAACTATTGTAATAGCCAAACCATTCCCAAACCATTTCCTACGGAAATTTGTTAAAAATCAAAGAATGGCTCACTCTCCTGAAACAGGAAGGACAAAAAGCTTGGTTTCATAAAGAGAACATCACGCAATTCTGAAAATGTTGACGCAATCCCACATTTTTATCTTAATCCGTTCTCTTTTTTTCAAGGTATTTTTCCCCCCCTTTAAAATGTAAATTTCTCCCATTAATTTCAATTAATTTTAATTTTTGACGATCTTTCCGAAATTAAGTGTTAAATTTGTTGTATTATTAGTGAACTTTGATTCTTAAAAAGTACCCTCTAATGACCATAAAACCTGCTGAAAGACCATTTTTTAAATGAGGCATTTCTGAAAATATGCCGCTGATGACCTTTCTGGTTAAGGTGCGGCTTACTTTAAAAAAATGAAAAAATAAATAACATAAATGGGGAGAAACTCCCTTTCTTTTACCCCCCCCCCCCCCCCTTCGAATTCAAAGCTCTCTCCAGCCTCCCCTAATTTTTGGACGGGCCAATTTTTTCTACACTGATAAAGAAGGGCATGCTCTCTCTAGCCCCCGAATTTCAGCCCTTTTGAAGGGCTAGTTGCCGCCGGACCCGGGTATTTCCTCTACTTCTACCAAGAGTTCTATGTATTTCAAAGAGCACTGGTCGACGTGCTACAGGGAAAATGGAGATGTTCAAAATCGCAGGTAGCAGGAGGCCTGAAGGTCAAAATTCAAATGGCGATAATAAGGGCTGTATCGCTGCGTATTCACCTATCCAGAAGACATGTCTGAAGTTTGCATCCAAACAATGACCAAGAAGAAGGCAGCCTAATGATGGAAGACCCCCCAACTAGAGGAGTAGTATTTTTAACAAAAGGGCTTACAGAAGGAGTAGACTCAATAAGCACTGTTGCCATTCCTTCATTTTAGAGACGTAGCTAACCCCCTGACCCGTTGTTCCTCCTTTTCACAATAGCAATTATTTCTACGTACTTCTTATTTACTAATCACGAGAAAAGTTCCAATCTTGTAGCACGATGAATATATATATATATATATATATATATATATATATATATATATCATTTCAGTCAATAACTGTACTTAGAGTTGAGGTAAAAAACCCGTTCTTTTGCCAAAAATCAAGCATCACACATAAAACGGATGAATCTGTTGGGCAATCCTGTTTGATCACATTCCGAGATATATGCAGAAAAATGCTTGAGCACTATTTCAAAAATATTCTGAGAAAATTCACTGAAAGTTATTCATTTATTAATTTATTGTAAGCAAAATACTACTCAAATAGAGTTTTTTGTTAACAATAAAATAGAGCATTCACAAATTCTAGCACAAAATGTTACTTAAATTTCACTAATATGTGCTAAAAGGGGGAAAAACTGCTAAAAATAAAAAAAAATTCAAAAATTTTAGAATAAGTTTTTCTTTGGGTTTCTACATCCGTCGAGCAGGATGTCCAATATTGCAATAGTCGTGGATATTGTCAGAATTTCCTGTGGCGACGAGAGGTGAACTTCGACTAAAAAGAAAGACAAGTGCGTTGTGAAGTGCCACAATAGTCGGGATACTGGAGAACTCCCTCATTCATCTCTTTATAAAACCAAGCTGACACACCAAAAGTGCCTCAACATGTCTAGAGGAGTCCAGCTTTTCTGTTTCAGAATACAAAAAAAAAGTGCTTATTTCGCAACACCAATTGAAGAATCCGCGCTGTGTCGTTGTTATTTAGAGTAGTGAAGGATGTTGTGGAGGTTTGGGATACAAAGACCGGATCCCGATCTCCACAAATAGGGAGAGTTATCTTTGGAATCGGTTTGGGCATCAATCACATCCGAGCAAACACTGCCTCGCAAACAACTCACCTGTTCGAAACAGAGATTCGTCAAAACACAGCATTACGTGCATTTCGGTTATATAGTCTCCAATAAGAATAATTATTTCGTGTTATTAATTACGGAAAAAGGAATGAAACCCAATTTTTCAATCAAATTTACATTTTCTGAATACTAACGAAGGCACAAAATAAAATTAAATTTTTTTTTTTTTTTTTGTTTAAGCCACTGAGGCCGTAATGGCCTATTGTAGCTGGAGAAGGAGGCCGTACCTCCTTCCCATCCCAGACACTAGGTCTGCCCGATACCAACAGCCCTGCCAAACCAAGCACTATCTGCCTGGTTCCGGCACTCCTACCAGCCCTCAGGCACTGTCTGGGCCCGAGTGCTCCACCCTCGGTAAGTTACTGAGTCACAGCCCCAGTCTGGCTTGGCGCCATATCGCCAATGCCAGTCACAGCTGGGAAGTCAATCAATCCTTCCCCACCACGTTTTGGCAAAAGCGAGGAGAGTCTTAATGTCCCCCATCTTAATGTCTTGGGGATCGATGGAGGTTCTGTCCCAATTCAAGAAGCGATTTCTTGCCAACATAGGGCAATGGCAGACCACATGACTCGCCGTCTCGTCCTCTGCCCCACAGAAGCGACAGAGAGTGGAGTCTGATTTGCCCATTTTATGGAGATGGTATCTAAGTGGGCAGTGCCCAGTTAAGAGCCCCACAACCATACGTATCTCCCTTCTCCCCAGGCTGAGCAGCTCCTTAGCTCTCTTCCTAGAAAAGTGAATAAATTGTTTCGCCTGCCTCAGGCCCTTGACCTGAAGCCAGTGGGCAGTCCTCTTCTTACTCTCCCATTTGGTGAGCTCTCCGAGGAGAAAACTCCCCGTAGTGGCCAGAAAAGGTTCTGGGCCCACAGGGAGAGAAGCCGCTCCCTTCCTAGCAAGAGCGTCAGCTTGTTCATTCCCCTCCACCCCCTGGTGCCCTGGGCACCACAGCAAGGTAACCTTATTGTTCCTGGCAAGGGTCTTGAGGTTAGTCAAGCATTCCCACACCAGCTTCGACGAAATAGTGAAAGAAGCTAGTGCCTTCAAGGCTGCTTGACTATCCGATAAGATGTAGATTTTTGCTCCATTCACTTGACGACTCACCAGTCTGTCAGCGCAGGAGCTTATGGCATATATTTCTGCCTGGAAAATGGTGGCGACTGTTCCTAGGGATTCTGAAATCTCCGTTCGTGGGCCGAAGATACCCGATCCAGCCCCACCATTCATGACCGAGCGATCTGTATAGAACACTATAGCCCCACGTTCGAATTGGGGCCTCCCTTCTGTCCAAATTGATCTATCATGAATGTAGACCTTGAAGGGGAGATCAAAGTTCTATGTCTCCGCCATGTAATCGGAAACACTGAGCGCTGACTCATCCACTGCAACCTCCTTCAAGATGGCATGGTGAGTACGCCCAGATTCCCGCTTTAAAAAGCCATTCCTCCACAGCCTCACTCCCTGCAGGAAGGCAACCCTCCTCACATGGATGTGCAGGGGAGGAAGGTCCAGAAGGACCTCCAGCTGTAGGACTTGTCTGCATGGAGCCTGTAACCCCAATGCACGCCATCCTTTGCAGCCTTGCTAGCTGACTCACAGCCATTGCCTGGCTGACCTTTGTCCACCAGACAAGGGCCCCGTAGGTCAGCATCGGTCTGACCACTGTGGTATATAACCACATGGTCATCTTTGGGCTCAAGCCCCATGTCTTCCCTAACATGCGTCGGCCCGACGCCATAACAAAGATGGCCCTGTCCACGGCCCTCTTAATGTGAGGCGTCCAGGTTAACTTCTGATCAAAGGTGACTCCCAGGTATCTGGCCCTGGTGCAGAAGGGAAGTTGCCTGCCTCCCAGACAGACCACCTGCATGTCAACCTTTCGTCTTCTGGTGAACGGAAGAAGGGTCACTTTATCAGGGTTCACATATAGCCCCTCCTCCGTGCACCATTGCTGTACGACATCCAACGCCATCTGCATACGTTCGCGGACTGTCTCCTCGAACTTGCCCCTGACGATGACCACAATATCGTCAGCATATCCTACCACCTCAAAGCCCTTGTCTTTGAGTTTTTGTAGGAGGCTATCTACCACGAGTAGCCATAATAGAGGGGAGAGCACGCCGCCCTGCGGACATCCTCTACTTGGAATGGCGCTGACGATTGCTCCCCCCAGCTCCGAGGATACAACCCTGCCCTTCAGCATGGTGTGTATCCATTTGGTGATCTGCGGATCGACATCTCGATCCTCTGCTGCCTTAATGATGGAGTCATATGACGTATTGTCAAATGCTCCACCTATATCCATAAAGCAGCAGAGAGCTACTTCTTTGGCCTCCAGACTCCTGTCAATCAACACTGTTAATTCATTCAGAGCAGTCTCAGTGGATTTCCCCCTCTGATACGCGTGTTGTGCAGCCTGGAGTGGTATCTGGGTTAATTGCTCTTCCCTGATCACAAGGTTCACAATCTTCTCCATGGTTTTCAATAGGAAGGACATGAGACTGATTGGTAGTCTTTTGCATGGCCCTGTCGGCCTGCTTTCGGAATAAAGACCACCCTGACCTTCCTCCACATCCTAGGAATGTGGTTCAGTGTATAACTGGCCCTAAAAATCTTAACCAGCACCGGCACGAGAGCCCCCCCTCCATGCTGTAGCATGGCTGGGATGATCCCATCCGGGCCCGGAGATTTATAGGGCTTAAATGTGCCAAGTGCCCATTTAACTCTATGGGGTGTAAATATCCTGCCAGAAGCTGCATACAAGGCTTTCCTTTCACGGCAGAAGTCATCAGTATGCTGATGTGGAAAGCTTTCACTGTGTATGCGTGCAGACCCAGGAAAATGCACCCGTAGGAGCTCCTCCAGGGTCTCTTCCGAGCTTCCGGTATACCCCCCATCTGCCTTTTGTATGGTGCCCAGCTCAGCTGGTCTGTCCTTGGCAAGGATCCTCTGCACTTTGGACAGCACGGACAACTCCGTAATGTCCTGACAGAAGTTCCTCCAGGACAGTTTCCCGGCCTTTCTAAGGGCACAGCTGTAGGAGCTGGCCATAGCTTTATAGGCCTGCCATCTCCCATCCCGTTTTGCCCTGTTGAAAAGCCTTCTCGCTTCTCTGCGAAGGAAACCCAGGTCCCTGTTCCACCATGGAACAGACCTGTTCGTTTTGACAGTCTTGACTGGGCAGCTTAGCTCGTAGCTTCGCTGAATGGCTACCCAAACGAGTTCATTAACTCGGTCAAGATCTCTTGTTGTCTGGATGTTAGTGTCCAGGTCCTCCAGCTCATCAGCTAGAAGAGTGTTGAACAGAGTCCAGTTAGTATTCTTAGGACTCCGATATGTCTCAGTGAAGCAGGTCGGATGCTCCAGCCGGAAGCAAATAATTCGATGGTCCGACAATGAAGCCTCTTCCGACACATGCCACCCTGTGACCCTATTTGCATAGAAACTACTCGCCACAGTGATATCCAAAATCTCACTCCTTGCCCGAGTAACAAAAGTAGGCTCATTGCCCCTATTCAAGACCGCGAGATTTTCCGCCACCAGAAACTGGACAATGGACTCACCTCTTTTGTTGATGTCGTCGCATCCCCACAGCAGATGATGACCATTGGCGTCACACCCAATGATGAGATGCAGCCGTTGTCTCTGGCAGTGCGTCACTAGCTGCCGCACCATCACCGGAGGGGGCTCGTCCTCATCCCCTGGAAAGTAGGCTGAGGCGACCACACATCTTCCTCCGTTGCTGTCCTCAAGCAGTATAGTCGTGAGGTCTCTGGAACAGAACTCAGGCATGGTCAGAAACTTGACTTGGCTAGTTACTAGAATGGCCGATCTTGGCCTATCCTTGCCACGGTGGAAAATTACCTTTCTGTTCTGTGCAGATAGTCCCATCACATTGCCCTCAGTGGCCCACGGCTCCTGGATAAGGGCAATGTGGTGGTCTTCCGATGTGAACTTGTGGCTCAGGACCGCCGACGCGCCCCTTGCCCTGTGCAAGTTCACTTGAAGAAATTTTAAATGTGTATTATTCATTTTTTTTTTTTTTTTATTTTTTTTATTTTTTTTTTTTTTTAATCAAGAGTGGTGGGGGAGGCACTACTTTTTCTTTTGCCTCCCCAGCTGCCTCTTGGGCGTAAATGGGGGGCGTTCCCCCTTCCCCCTACGGCCCGACGCCAGTGGAGGGCGGAACCCCTTATTGCCGGAGCCCCGTCCCCCCCCCCCCCCTCCCGTCGTCCTTCAGGGAAATTTTGAGGCCCTGCCGGCCTCCGCACTCCTCCTGAAGTGCCAGGACCCCCTCCCCCTCCGGCTGCACCGGCGCCCGTCGGCACCGTCCCAACCGGATCCGGTAGGAGGCGAAATGGGCTGCCCCGGTGGAGGGCCCTGCGCCCCCGCCTTGGACGCAGGTTCCCCTTCTCCTCCCCTAGCGGGCGTCCCAGACTCTTGTGCTGGTGTGTCCCGAGCAGACCCACCCAGCACCGCCTGGGGCACAGCTTCCGCCGGAGGCACTGCTGCCTCCGTCTCAGGAAGCCCTCCCTGGGAAGCCACTGCCTGTGCCGCAGACCCCGGAGGCGCCCTCTTGACCCTAATCGTCCCATGCCCCAAGCGGACATGGACACCAGGGTTCTCCTCCAGAGTCTTCGCGGACTCCTCGTCCACAATCAGATTTAACAGGACGTTAGGTCCTGTGTCCGTCCGATTGAGGATCGTCCAGCTCCCTGGTCTTAGGCCCCTGTTCTGCCTTTCCAGCAGCTGGAAGATGCCCTCATTAGTCTCTTCTGCGCAACCCGGGAGGAAGGCCGTGGCAGTCCTTGGCCTGGGAAGTTCCCTGCCCTCTGCCACATAAAGCCTCGCACCCTCCCACGGCGCGCAAGAGACAACGAGTTCTCTCAGCCAGGCCACCGTGTCATCGTCCGCACAAATCAAACTCAACCAACCCCTTCGGTAGCTGGCTGAGAGAAAGGCGGGTTTTGGCCCGTCGAGCGGCAGTCCCCTGATCCCTTGGATAATGGAGTCCTGGATCAGGTTCATCTGCTCGCTCGTCAGTAGGAAGCTGGGGAATTCACGATGGAGAATCCCCACCCTCCTACCGGTCAGGGCTTGGGAAAAGGATTTCCCTGCCCCCTGCCCGACTGCTGGACCACCCGTCGAGGACGAATTCCCCGGGGGCTGGTCCACCTTACGCCAAAAAAAAAAAAAAAAAAAAAAAAAAAAAAAAAAAAAAAAAAAAAAAAAAAAAATAATTTAAATTACTTCCACAGCATATGAAGTACAATGCAAAATCAAAATTTTTCGCCTGGATTGAACGGGATATAATTCAGCCTAAAACATTAAATAGTTCAATTTTCGAAAATCTTTGGTTTTTTCAACGCTCATAGGTCCTAGTAATCAGGCACGTGAATTTTTGCAGGTGAACTCCAAAACTGCACCAGAATTTCAGCTTTCCAACAGTATAGCCAATTTTACTTTTACTTATTTAATTGGGGGAGAAAATTATGTTTCAATGTCGAATAACATTTTCAATGAAAAAATTTGGTTTTTCAATGAAATCAAGGGTTTTCGTGAAAGATGAACCTCTATAAAAATATGAGTTTGGGGGCGGTTTCAACGTATTTTTTAACGCTAAATCGAATGGTGACACTTGTAGATCTCCCCAACTTAGTTATAACCGAATTTTACACTTTAACTTTAGAATGTTTACGTTGTTTGTTATGCTCAATGGTAGCCGGTTTTGAGGATGAAACTAGTTAATTAAAGTGTAAAACTCGGTTATATCTACGTTGGGGGGGATATGCAAGTGTCACCATTTGATTCAGTGTTGAAAATACGTAAAAACCGGCCACAAAATCGTATTTTCATACAGGGTAATTTTTCACAAAAACCCTTGATTTCATTGGAAAACCCAGGTTTTTCGACATTAAAACATAATTCTCTTCCCCAAGTAACCAAGTAAAAGTTACCAAGTTGGAACAAGAATCTGTCGCAGCTTTTGAATTTACCTGCAAAAATTCACGTGCCTAATCACTGGGACCTATGAGCGTTGAAGAAACCAAAGAGTTTCGAAAATTAACCTATTTCACTTTTTAGGCTGAATTATATCCAGTTCAATCCAGCGAAAAATTATGATTTGGTATTAGCAAGATAAAGAAAATTTAATGCTCTTTCCAACGGTCTCCTCATATTTAATTTTACTTACAAAGTTAAGGGAGTTACAGCCGTTTTAGTGTCAGAAGGTCAAAAACACCAGAAAAAGATTTAAAGTGGAAAAAGCTCGGTTTTTAGCGGAGTAAAACAAATTTGCTAAAGACACTTTCGATCAGAAATTAGTTATAGAATCAAACCCTGCCCAGTGGTGCGACCTTAAGAGTACATACTGTATACAGAGTTTTATTACAAGGGTACGTGATTTCGGTGGAGATCCTGTCAGCTGAAGGCGTAACACAACGCAGTTGTTGATATGTATTATGTATAGTTCAAGTAATCACAAAGGGTTCGTGTTGCCTTTGTGAGTAGGCGAATATCACACGACATGCCTGAGGCTTCTGATCCGCGCCAGCCCTCACATCATCGTCGTACAATCCAATGGTAATCGTACTGAGCTCGACCTTTTGTTCGCCAGTCCCGAAATATCAGTTCTCGCCCGTGCATGGTATAGCTCAATTACAATGGGCTCAGAACAATGCATAGCAGACCGATCGAGAAGTTCTAAATTTAACCATTTTAATTTATCGATAATGATGAACATGTAACATAAATATTTCAACATTGAATATGATATGATGAATATGACTAGCTCAGGGGGTCATTCCAAATTGTTTTCCAACAGAATTTCCTAAGAAAAGACGTCTGCCAACTTGGGTGTGAAGTATGGTTTCCTCACGTATGGACACGTAGAGTTAGTTGAAGAACAAACTGGAGTCGAAATTATTGAATACGAAATGGAATAGTCGGCATTATATTTGTGGACATGCTAGTATTCTAAATAGGGTTAACATTTGTTTTTGCACGTGCTCATACTATACCATTAATCCAACGGCATTCACCATCGATGGCAAAGGAAATGGTAAGATAATGTTCAAAGGTTTACTCGCACAACCGTTGTCAATTTCATCAAAATTGCTCAATTACTCTCTAAGTGTCTAATAATATTAGTTTTGAGCATGTTGTACGAAATTGGACCAATAGGTAATGAGAAATCGACGTTAAAAGAAAGTCAAGTTTACGCATCTGCACAATTCACAAATCACAACATAGTTTTGGACATGACAAAGATTTACCACAGACAAACAGCTAGACATCAGAGCGACAGACAGGCCGACAGACAGGCAGACACGGAACGAAAGTTGATCAGCAAGCTCCGTAATGCAAAAAGTGAGGGGAAATTTAGATTTTTGTGGGAGAAAATGGTTCGAGCACCTTCTATAGTGAAGAATCAAAATGACACGCTTTTCTCTAAGTTCATGTACAAGCAATAATTTCTGGAGAGAATATAACTTTGTTCACTACACATTGAAGAATATTTATATTATTTATTACCACCATTCCATGGGCCGATTCGGCCCATCTCAACTCTCCTGAGAAGTTCTTAGTTCACACGCTTCGTTACGCATAAAAACTAAGTAGTTTTGAATATCACTGTATCAATCCACTACCTACTTTCCTGGCTCTCTCTAATTCAATACTTCGTTAAAAATATTGCTCGAACATTCAGTGAAAAAAAAAAAAAAAAAGTCTCAAGTGAATGTGAATCGCCAATGTGACCTACAGGAGTGGGATGAACTTCAGTTATTTTCGATTGGTCGTATTTAGATTTCTAGAAATACATATCTGTATTTACTGGTACGAAATGCAGGTAAATAAACATTTATGTAATGAAATTAAAGCGGTTTTACTGTCCCAAAAACATTTTTCTTTCGTCCTCCGGTGTATATGTCAGTGGGAAAAGGTGACAAGAGTTTGGTATTACTTCATTATTATCGAAGTACCTACCGACGTGATGCCATTAGCATTATTGTGACGTGGACATTCTGATAATATTCTAGTTCATATCCAACTTATAAAATAATATAGAATTTATGATTTCTGAGTTCTACCTTGACAAATAGTTCGTTCTTTCAATATTATTCATAATTTAACTTGACATGGTGCCGAAACCTACACGTGGAAGGAAAATGAAGCAGGCCTCCCCGGAGATGAGCGAAGATGAAACTAATAATGTTGATGAAAGTGCGGTAAGCCGCAAACCACCAAACCCATTATTACTTAATAATGATAGCAACATGACAATTAGGTGGAAGCAATGCCTTAAACGTTTTGAATGGTTTGCTATTGCTACAAATTTGTACAAGAAAAGTACCCAAAAACAAATTGCGACGTTTATGGCTACCATAGGTGAAGATGCCGTTACTATTTATGAGTCATTTGGTCTCAACGATTAAGAAAAAATCACTGATATCGCAGAAATCAAAGAAAAATTTAACAATTACTTCGTTAAAAAATCAATCAATCTACAATATTGCTACAGTCATTAAAAAACAACGCTTTTTGATACGATAACGTATCTTGTAAAACCAACTCACCTTACGTGATAAGAAGGGACTTGCACAATGTTGATTCGTTTCTAATGTAATAGGTTGGGATAGGTTGTAATTTAGAAAATATAATTTCAGATTCCACGTGCAGCAACAGACGTTAGGTTAGGACTTGTCTGTATGAATGGCGTAGTTAAAAATATATGAATATCGTAGATAAGTCACCTATCTCAAAACTAGCCGCAAACGCTGTAGGTTGAAACACTTCATTGAAGAAAAAGATCATTGTTGACAATCTACCGCTTTTGCTAAATGATGTATTGTCTGGTTGAAGTGCAGTGATTGAGAGGGGCCTCCGATTTGGGGTTATACAGCTCTGATGTGTGCCGAACTAGCGAGCCATAGTCCAATCACCGCACATTTAACCAACTGCGTCATCACAGGTTTCTAACTCTCCCCTTCGCTCTTTTTCCGAACTAAATTTTCAAATCTATCTGCAAATTTCTGTGTGCAGTGGAGTTCCCTCACATATTGTAACATGGTCACTTGTACAGTCCTACAATTGTGAGAGAAATCTATACGAAATCATTGACTGTTATCTATTCGTACATTTACGCTTTAATCGCCATATCCAGCTATGAGAGCTATCTAGTTTGATTCCAGGAAATGTTATCGTAATCGGTTGGAACAGATTTGTGATATGCCCCTGACATGTTACCGAAAAATACAGTCAAAGGTATATTGCAGACCTGGTTCAGCCAATTTCAATGACATTTTCTGGAATCAATCCGATTGGCTCTCATAGCTCGATGGTCAATATGCTCAGTGTCAGAACCGATAGCTGTTCTAATCGCCACCATATAACCAATCAGCTTGAGATAAGGAGTAGATAATCCGTTGCTTATCAAGAACGACTAATACGATACTGCAGCCGAAATCTTAAGAGCTTCCTTAAACCCACTTGTTTGTGCCCGTGACGGGACCTTGGGCAACAAATTTCCAAGGTTTCAAACGCGAGTAGCCACCGTACTCTTGAAGAAACGGTCCCACCCAAACTCACAGACGGCGGCCAGGGTGAAAATAAAAACCCATTTTTCAGACATCCGAGCAGTAGCGATGCATCTGCAGGGCACTCGGTGGAAATTCCGCCATCATAAGGACGGGGCAAAACTCCAGTTCTGGGAGGACTGAGAAGCGCCCCTGTAGCGCAGGGGCGAAAAAAACGTAGCACAGACCAAGAGAAATTTCAACCACGCAATTTTGTGTTTTTTTAATATGTATTGAATACGAGTATAATTCAGTTTGCATTTAAATTTAGTGCATTAGTTTTTTTTTTTTTTTTTTTTTTTTTAAGTCTTCATACTTTCAAACACGAATCAATTCTTTTGAAATTTTCCCTATCAACACATTACACTGATTAACGTATGAATGGCACTATTCAATGAGGACAAAAAACACCCACTCGGCAGTTTTTCATTCCAGATTGGAAAATGAGCGGAGGGAGTAGATTTCCTACCGACAACGCGTGCGGATAAAACCCGTTCTTATTGGGTCAGAATTTCCTGACTGTCGAGTTAAGACGGAGAGGAGTAGAATTAAGTGGAAGATATCTCTTACGACGATGCGGGGCTCGTAAATCAGAGGCTAAAATTAGTCGGTCCGCTTCGTGGTGCTATATTGTTGAGGAAGGTGGGAGCGAGACGAGAGACGGGAGGAGAGTTTGAGTGGGATAGGGAGAGAGGATGAGCCCAAGTCGTTCGTTGTTCGACTCCTTCGAGGTCAATATACAAGAAAGCACGGACAGCGTACTACTGGAGTCTTCATTAGTAGTCCAGAATGCATTGATGCATTTAAAACGAGTATAACCCATCTGCTACTGAATGAGTTACTTCAGTGGCCGTGTACCGTACCTAAGTTGTTTTTGTGTGTGCATGTGATTTCTACTTTTAGAAGTTATTTTTCATGAATTGGCTTTATTGGCGATAATATTTGAATCTTCGGAGAAGGATGATGTACCAAGTAAGGTGAGGATGAATAAATTTTAATTGTTTGTAAGCTGCATAGTGCAATGTCTTCCTAGGTTCATAATCAATTTTTTATTGGTAGGTATTCGATTATAGCATGTACCTCTCCAGAAAGATGAGGAACATTAATCAGTCTCTCTCCTTATAATTGAGATCCCTGGCATTCTATCGCCCAACATTATGCGAAACAAACCTCATTGTAACGAAATGTTGAATCCATTGATCTCTGCTCACTCATTGGTAATCATGAGCTACATTAAGACACGTCCTGGCACCCTTCATTCAGCAGTGAACCATATAGAACGGTAACCAGAGAAATAATTGGAAGCCAAATCCTAGGACCTCCGCACAGTAGGTTTTTTTTTTTTTTTTTTCCACTGAGAGACAATCTGGGATGGTTAACCCGCGTAAATATTAATTATTTCAAACCTTTACATACTATCCGGAATGCCGAAGAAAATTTTTTTCCAAAACTTTTATTTCACGTTCAAGGTTCTTTGTTTAACGTTAATACATTTACTTTCTTCCCACATTAGGAACGAATCTGAGGATTTCTATGTTGAAAATATAATTTCTCCCTCAGCTAGCTGGGGCGTTTTCTCTCAAACACTCTAAAGTGGCAACCAAATATGGTTCTCCTTTGCTTTGATATTCTTCATTACCATTTACTAATCCAGTAATGAAACTCGTAACCTGTAAAAACGTGTCGTGGTATCGGAAGCGTTGTAGATTGAGAGAGATACCTATTAAGGTGGGCGGCTGCGTCTGCGCCCGTCTTCTGTAGGTAGATGAAATAAGCGTAAGCGTCCGGCAGCTACGTCTGCTAATCGGGAGCCCAGGCGTCTGCCAATAGACAGCTCCTTTCTTAGGTACCTCTAATTGAGATTTATTACACTTCCTCTGTTGCACCATTTAAGAAATTGGTACTACGTTTCATACCTATCTCATTACCAAATTTTTGTAGAAAAATTTAAGCAAAAAAAATTTTACTAATTTATCTTCAAGGATGTACATATTTATAAATATATATCCTCATATTATATATCTATATAAATATGTCATTATAGATGTTATCTCTCCCAAGAATTAAGAAAAATAAATCTATTTCCCCACCAAAAATCAAACATTAGACAATCATTGATGGAATTGAGTGATTGATTGGCTAACCAATAAATTTGCAAGAGTTCATTGGAAAGCAATTATGGACTACAATAAATCGCTCAATTTCCGGAAAATGCGTTTGAAAAATGACTAGGAACAGCATAAATTGACTTGAAATCGTAAAATTTACTCTTTTTTTTATTTTATTCATTTATCTTTTTTTCAGATTATTATTTAGGAATACTTCATAAACTATTAACTAGATACAACAATTTGAAATTCGTACACAAAACTATGCCCAAAAATTTACATGGATTTCATTAAAATTGGCTAAAGAATTGAAAAAAAAAACTGCAAAGAATTGTCCAGAAATCTAGATTAGAATGTATAGCTGAATATTATTCAAAAACAGCTGCTGCATGGCTGGAATTTATTGAATGATCATTTACTTTCTCAAATGTAAGAATTTATTGAAAAATATGGAATTTAATCATGACAATAACTTAAATCGTTACAATACTGAAATTCTGAATTCGAAAGACGTCTGGAAGCTGAAATATAAACGCAGCAAACGCTGTAAACGATAGGCGCAAAACCTGCCGCTCCATGCGATACTCACCTATTGGTGGTTATGTGCCAAACCAAATTTACTCGGTGCAGTATTAATGAAATGTTGCATCGCTGAGGGCCATGCAAACTCAACATAAGCAAGCAAGCTCACGGTAGTTCAATAAGGGTGAGTTGTGTACTATGTTGGTATCCTGGATGGAATCGCAACAGCGACAGGGTTGAACTTGAGAAACGTGTGCCCGATTGGAGTGACAGAGACTTTAATTGAAAGCGTCAACTTTGATCACCTAATGGAACAGGGTTAACCGCGTTGTTGGCAGCTGTAACAAACAGGACCGAGCTCCCGCTAACGAATCTGGATCGATATCGTCTTATACAAAGAATTCAAAGGAAAACGACCCAATACTGGATGTTCCATGGCACGGTTCATCGCTCCGATTAGAACACCGGGATATTCAACTGGCTATTTTTATTGTTTCAGTTGAGTGCTCGTCGATAGTGGTTCTCAAAAACACGCAATGTGTTATAGTCAATGAAAGGGAATAAGTACGACTGGGTGATCAATTTTGACGTCACCTACTCATCCCCTGCCACCCTCTCCATCCACAACTAATTGAGTTAGTTACGTTATGCTATTTATTTCAACCCGTTATATTGCAAAATCTTCCAAAATTACGGACTAAAAAGTTGTCATGGGGGTGTTCAGTTTGAAGTCAAAATACGAAATGCTGTCCAATGATAATGACTAGTAGCGTTAGAGTAGAAAAACTTATAAAAATTGAAGTTTCTCAGAATCGGATAAACGTTAAATAATATGTTTCAGTTGAGTTTCCATTGAGAGAATTCCGAAAAAATGTATTATGTAAAGTATCCGACGAGAGGAAATGGGTTCATTTTTATGTTATGAATGTCGGTTACACAACCCACCTCACGACGTCGTAGGCTTTTTTCGACCGGTCTAAACCAAACTAACTGAACAATAGTATTCAGTGATCATTTTTAGCGTAGTTAAATCCTTATTTTAAAAAAAATCTAACTGATGAGAATATACTAGTGTGTGCTATATAATAACTCTACATGGTCATCATTGGATACACAATTATAGCTAAATCACTGAATTGGGGCAATTGGTGCAAAACATTTCGGGAGCTTGGGTCATTGAATGTGATAAAGAAATGGAACCTGATAGTGTTCCTCCGGAGGTTTTGGGATCATGCTTGGCTCCAATATCTGGTCTACTGTCGATACTGTTCTACCGGTCAGAGAGCATGTACTGGGAGTGGTCCCCTCATTTTGGAAAAGCGCATGAATTTCTGAGGGAATCACTGCCAGAATTAGTTGCCGCCGGAGTTTTATAACCACCATATGCCACTCGACTCACTCAGGCCTTTTTTCTTTGGACAGTCTCAACGAGTTGCCTCTTGAACGATCCTCTTAAATGAACACAAAGAGAGTAAAATCGGCTGATGCAACTTTCAGGTGATGTTGATCTGTTGTGTGATGGGGAGTCAACTTTTAACAGATGTGCCGGAGTGAGGATATAGTGTTGTTTTGTTGGATTGTGAAGTCGTTTTTTCTTATTATCATGTTTACCTTTTTGTTCATGCTTCTCGTTTTTAATATTTACCTGTATAATATTTTGTACGCTCCTTGTCTTAATAGGTGTATCAATTTCATGTTTGTATTTTTCATGTAAATTAGGGTAATGCCTGCGTATAAATAAATGAACAAGTGTAAATAGGTACTTATTTTTGGTTGCATGAGAATTAAACAGTGAAGATTATTATATTATTTTATATTGGAAACTAATTATTGTGTAAAATAGTGTACTAATATTTTTTGGTTGTTCATGAAAATTAAACAGTTAGAGGAGGATTATTTTTTATTGATTATTTTTCATATTGGAAACTAATTATTGAGTTCATAGAACTAGTAGAGGTAATAGTGAACATGTGTGTTGATATTGAAGGAGTTTAGCATAATAAGGAGAAGTTCTTGGTTGATGAATACTGTTCATGACTCAGAATACATAATATGAATATTATGCAGTTAGAGGAATAAGGAATAGATCATTTTTTAATTGACTTGGTTATAATATTTTCATGACATTTAATGAACATTAAATTTTAGTTAGTGCGTTTGCATAAATAAAGAGCTGAACTCAGCAGTGACGTGTGATGTTGATTTTTATGAAAAGCAGGAATACAAATATATTTAAGAACATGTTTGAACTGCCTACTGACCTTGAGATCTTGACTTCAACGAAACTACGGAGTAAACACTTTGAGTATTAATAACAGACGCACGGACATGGTTCAATCACCTCAACTTAAAGTAAAGCTGTGGGGCACATCACAGCAGCACCGTGATAACGTTACTAATCTGACAGAAAGGAAATGATGATGATGATGTGATGTTTTATACTTCATTGGATGTTTTATACTCCTGTAACCTGAATGTATAAATCATCTATAACATTTTAAAATCATGTTCAAAAATTCCATTGAGGGTATCCTTGGAGTTCGGCCGAAATCGGGTAATTAGGCAATGAGACAATGCTTGGTAGATGTTACGTTTGCACACCCGCAAAAGCTACCAGTGAGTCGGAATCGATGGCAAATGGGAACCGTCTACAGTCTAAAGCCTAAAACGTTCAAGCTCTGAAAAATTCATCGAAATCGGGGGTGAAAACCGTATAAGTATGTCTAGCATGTTACAAGGATTTGAGGTTCGTGCATACTTAATAATGATACGACCTTGAATGAACTACGACCATTGAAACTTATGGGAAATCAAATAGTAATTTCTCAACTATCATAAGAAATTAAGCGAGATTGAAAGAATAGACCATTTGAAAATGCTTGATGGGTGATTTGACCGCTTAATGGATATTTCGTTTGCGCATGCGCAGTAGAAACTATTGATTTCTGAGTAATGAATGTGTGTGAATGAATGAGTTTATCGACATCTAATGGACAATGTAGAGATTTTTCGTTGCAAGAATTTCACATTTGCGTATGTACGCAGCAGCTACTATTGATACTATAGCGATTGTATGAGCGAATTGTTATGAGACTCATATTTTTCTTACAACCCGCAGAATTTGAACCAGATCAGTCTACTATAACGTGAAAAAATAGAATGACATTTACGTGCGCATGCGCAGAGTGAAGTATGGAGCAAATAGGGCATCTTACAGCCTAACCTAGTATGTATATATATATATATATATATATATATATATATATATATATATATATATATATATATATATATATATATATATATAGAGAGAGAGAGAGAGAGAGAGAGAGAGAGAGAGTGAGAGAGAGAGAGAAAACATGCGTTGAGATAGAAAATTTATTTGCTCCTGAAAGTGAAAGCAATGCTTTCGCTACCTATAGGTAGACTCGAATGCAAAATTTATTTTCAAAGAAGAATGTTTGCACCTTCAGATAGTTCCGAATGTTATACGAAAACGTGGAGATTCGTGGAAGTTAAGATGGAAGCTGGTTCAGCATTTCAACTCTTAAAGGCAGTCAATAATATTGAATGAGGGATTAAGCATACCCGGTGACGGTTATGGAACGTATCAGCACTCAGTTTTTGCAGCCTATGTTATGGATAGCTAATCTGGGATTGCTAGAACTAACAATCAATCTACTCGTAGTTATGTCTTAAGTGTTATGCCTGAAGGCGGACGGTCTGGCATGAACAGAAAATTAATTATCTCCATTTGTATGTGAGCCGCACTCAATATGAGGTGTATACGGAGGAGTTGTTTCTATTGCTTCCCACTTAAACGTGATTGAAATTCCCTCTTGCTTTGCAAGTCGGACAGTTCGCTTGTTACCGAGACCAGTTGTTCGAAGCGTGTTGTTGAAAGTTTAATCTAATTTTACCTCGGACCTCAGACCTATAGAGATCGAAGTGAGCCTTTCCCGCTTGGAAATCGTAAATTGAAATCCGGAACTCGGCCGTGGCCAACTAAGTAAGGTTTTTAATGCAGTGAGGAAGGAAATTGAAACATTTACCAACTCACTAAGGTTTGAACTGGCTTCTAACTAATGAAACACCGAGTAAATTATTCAAAGGTTTATCATATAACATGCGTAATTTTACTTGAGATTCATATTTATGCTGACGAATATTTCTTTCCAGCACATACTTCCGTGGGATGGCAATAATTGGTTATTCAGTTATAATGAATAAGATCAACAGTTTGCAGTTGTTCGGTGGTCAGCCTACTCCAGCATGTGCAATTGGTTTTGAAATTCTGAAATTCCTGAGATTTATTTTCTGGATGGTATCATTCGATTTATTCAATTGTGATTTTAACACAGAATGTGTTTGAGACAAGGACTAACTAGGCAAAAAAGATAACGAAATCTGGGACGACAAGATTCTGATGATTTCCGCTTACAACCGAACAAGCTGAAGACGCCTGGGTGATCACTGATCAGCTGAGTGAATTCCAAAGCCATGGAATGTGTTTTAGCAATGGACTAACTAGCCAAAAAAGCTAACGAAATTTCGTAACGAAATCTGGGACGACAACATGGATACCGATGATACGGAGCTAAGGATCGTGTAACCTATGCGATATTTTGTTATGACGAGGTTTATGAGTTATAAATATTGTAAGTTATTATCCCACTATTGGAAGTTAACCAATCTCCAACCTAAGATTGAAGACGGGTTTATGTGAAACGCGTGAGCCAAAACACATTCTGTGTTTCAATAATTTCGTCCGAAGTATGTAAATAGAGGTAACTGGGGGTCCAGGGGGCTTGCCCCCTGGCGAGGCGCAGAGCGCACCTAGGGGTAGATTGTAAATCCTGCACATCCTTGGACGATGTATGATCTTTGAGCCGAATTTCGTGAACTTCGATCCCTAGTGTCCAAGAAAAGTTTCGGACGCCAAATAGCGGACGGGTTAAACGAAAACCAAAAACTTTTGAGCTGTGGCTCAAATGTTTAGTGTAATGTACCTATGTAAAAATGTGATAGTATCTTGCTTAGCCGGAATGGCATACAGAATCATGATATTAAATGTAAACTTTTTCATGCCCAAAATATTTTGTAATCAGGTAGCCTTACATAAGCTTATCATCATAATTATTATGAGTGATAATCAAATCTACAATATTGGCAGAAAAACAAACCAATTATGCATCATGATCATAATCATAGTGTGTACTTACATTGTGTACTCGCCCCATACTGGACTATCTGAAATCAAAATATTAACATTTGTGAAATCAATTCTTCCATTAGAATAAAGGAGCACAATAGACATTGGAGGATCTTTAGAAATTGTAAGCTTTTGCCAAACCAAAATAATAATATAAAAATCAATCCATTCTATCCACCATTTTTAGTTATGTGGTTCATATTTCCCTTTTTTCCGAGGCTATTATTCTTATATCCTAGAGAAACGTCCTATGGATGGAATCAGATTGGTTGGTTTGGCTTGGTTTGGATTTAGTTGTTAAGCGTGCTACGAGGATGTGGACACTCGCAGAAAGATAGAGAGAGAGAGAGAGAGAGAAGACAAAAATTTGTTCAGTGTGATAGAAAATTTATTTGCTCCTTAAAGTGAAAACAATGCTTTCGCTACTTATAGTTAGATACTAATATTTCACTAGTAGGTACATCGCACGAACAATAAGTTAATAAACTTGATTTTGAAACGTTATAATAAATTCCATTGGGACTATATCACAAATCATATATATATATATATATATATATATATATATATATATATATATATATATATATATATATATATATATATATAATATAAAAAGCGTTAAAACAGTCTGTATAAAGTGTCAAAATTTAAGCTCAGAATTATATTGGTAGTTAAATTCATATGCAATGAATTATCCAAGAGCTGTGTCAAATCCCCTGGCAGACATTTTTTCAGTATGCACCTGCAAGCTACAGGTAAATCTAGAGCTTCATATGACTTCAATATAGAAATCTCGTTTTGAAAATAGCATATGTCTACACATAGATTTTGTATTCTATAATGAAGATGTTTACCGTGTATTCATCCCCCGTTGTGCTCTCATTCTATCGGAATGGCGAGGCCGATGCAACGGATCCTTGCGAGTTTATTGAATTCCAACATTATACTGATAGAAATTGTCATCAGCTTTCAAAATTTGCTTGAAAAAAGTTTTTTTTTCCATAATGATAAAAAACTTTAAAACAGGATAATCTTATGGACCAGTAGTTTGAGAATTCCACAATTCCTAGTTAGCAAGGACAGGATTTTATGTGTGAATATGTTTTTGTACGTTTTCCATTTAGTATAATGTAATTATACATACTAACTATTATCACTGAGTTATATTCTCTATTATTCTCATCAAATTGTTTTCTTTTTTTTAATAAGTAAGTACCTACTCCTACTACCACTCTGCTGATGAGGAAGCAGAAACGGGAGTAAAATTCCATCCGCGTTCTTTGAAGCTGGTCATAACAACGGAGGCAAACTTCATATAACAGGGTTAGAGGTTGGCCCGTAATAACTCCTGTGTGTTGTTTACCGGAAGGAACTCACGTATACGGAGATTATTCCGAGTCACGAAATCCTTGGTAGACACTTTTCATTTTCTGCCAGTGAGAGGCGCGTGGTTAGGAAGGTGGGTAGGTGTTATGGCCGGCTCATGGTGTTTCATAAGGTCAAGGGTGCGGAGGAGATTAAAGAACAAAGTGGGTCGTATCTCCGAGGTGCTGTGTGGTTTACCCGAATCGGACGTGAAGTCGTCTGAAAATTTTTATTCTGGGAGTAACAGAAGTAGCATGCATTAGGGGTTCAAGAACATTGGGTCGTAACAAGGAGGTGAAAAAAACAAAAAAAAAAACACTGAGTTGTATGTACCCCGGTCGGTTTTACTTGAACCCTACCGGCTGAAATTAAAAAACCTGGAGTATGATTTAGATTTAAATTGAAGGAAAGAAAATAATGTGGGTAGATGCAAATAAATACATTATTCATTGCCGTACCTTTTCATAAAGGGTAGCAATAACTCAAATAAGAGAAGTAATTTTTTGTACAGTTGTTATTCGGCGTGGGGTTCGAAGATCAAATCGATGCAAGAACTTTCGCGAGTAGTAGAAAAAGCAGAAGGAGTGAGTTAACAATTAAAATTGCTGATGGAGGATAGGTCTTTGACCGAAAACAATTCCGATTGTAATGCCTCTATCGGATATATATATATATATAATTAACACAAATTTTAGAAAAAACAAAAAGTTACACCACAAACTATTTTTTCCTTAAATGGATTTTAAGTGGACGAACTGTTCTCCTTAAATGGATTTTTAGCCATTCTTCTCTTCCTCATTTTTAAATTTTATTATAAGAATTAAACTCCCGAAGGAAGCCCCAGTACCCCCCAGTTCCTGTAGAAAAATATTGGAGATAAAAATGAAACCCAAGGGTACGGAGGCCAATCTAGTAAATGTTTTCGGGATATTTAACTGTGCCATAAAATGAACGATGTAGAGTTATCCTGCTTCCCTTAGGCATGCTGCATCTCAACGCAAGGCCCTTACAGCTGACATTTTCCAAGGAGTTATTTCAAAAGCGGACAGTGCTATCTTTATTCGAAACACACCCCGTTTTTCAGGTACCAATGGAGGACACCCAAATAGTGAACATTTTTCTATCAAATCAAAAACGCTATGACAAATATGGGTATAGATTGATGCAGACGCGTAAATCAGCCTAAGGCTGATTCAAATGAGGAAAGATTAGCATTATTTTCCTCAATTCTGACCACCACTTACTTATCATTTTGGACAAGGATTTTCAACAGGCAGCATCCAAACTAGAAATAATTTTTAGATTCTTGCTGAGCCTCGTTTTCTCCTTTCGTGTCCCTCTTCTTTGTTTGCTCCATTAATGGTGACGTTATATGAACGATATTTAAAGGAATCAACTGCCTTTCTACTCTGGTATTCTTAATTTTATGAATGGGTAAGTGCCCGCTTCTGGGGTGGTGTACCCTTCTTGACCAAATTTCGGACTTCACAGACGTTTTAACGTCATTCTATTTGAGATCGGGTTACTTGGACGAGCGCTTTAGTCATTTTGAGGTTTGCCAATTCGCTCTGTGAATTTCCCTGGGTTCGGCCCTTGATGAATGTTTAAACTCATCAAAATTCCATCTGTCCCGCTCGCGATGACTGGCGGAAGGAACGAGATTCATACTACACTGGAAAGCAGACAACATGTATTATAAATGCGCAAAATAAAATTTCATTGCTAATCATTTCAAAAGGATTGGATCGTTGGGATTGGTTTCCCCTTATTTTCCTAGTACCTCCTTATGACATGAAACAACCTAGATATTCTCATCCTTCATTCACGCACAATTCAAACACCTGCAGTCAAATACATCGTACGTACATAATTATATCGATGTGGAACTTTGTTTAAGATAGCAAAATCAAAAATGAAAATTTCTATTGAACGACTCATAGTTTATTCACAAAAATGTCCACGACTGCCTCGACATACTTGAATAAGTGGGTATATTAGCCACTCGGTGTGAAAAAAATGAATAAATTAATAAATGAATATAAATATTCATTGTTGTTTTCAGATCCATTTGGTTTTGAATGACTAGCTGATCATTTTGAAACCCAATCAGTTGGATTCATTGTTGTTTTCAGATCAGTATTCACGTTGTGAATCACACGTTAAGCACATATTATTTTAAGCAGATTAGCGTGCTTATATCAAATAAAATAGGAAAATCAGCGCTAAAGGGTTTTCTTAACTGATTGGGATCAAGTTGATATCCTATCCCACTTGGCTCACCGAAGCCGTTCCTAATTTTAGCTTTGCAGGATAAAAATCATGGAAATTGGAATATTGAATCACAAATGCTGACGCAGCTGTTTATCAACGACGATTACCGAAACCACATTGTTTTGAATGACTAGCTGATCATTTTGAAACCCAATCAGTTGGATTCGGTCAAGTCGTTGTCGAGATAAAGTGCTTTTACGAGGATACACATGCATACATGTATTATATTATAAATATGTACATACATACATTAACGGACAAACATGAATATGTTAGTGCATTTTTTATAAGAAAATGCGATGAAAACTCATTTATTTTTTGAAATCGTGCTAATAGGATGAAACCAATTGTAATAGAATAATAACTAAATAGTTTCAATGTGCTGAGCCTTTCTCCTAACGTTGCTAGATAAAACTAAGGAAAATAACGATGACGTATTGATTTTTTATTTCACATATTTTCAATCACTTTCAATCGGAAAAATACTGTACAGCTTATTGAGAGTTTTGGAAGGGTGAAAACAACTTACATTGACACAGTGAACACATTCGTCTGTTAGGGCAGATATCATTTGCGTACCCTAACTCAAGTGTTGGAAAAATTCCAAAACATTTGCTCCATTATTAGATATTTATTTCCAAACTTACTGTAATGTTCACAAATCCACTAAGTTCACAATTTAAAAAAAAAGAACAGCAAACTTGGTTTCAGTTTCTATAAATCATCTAAAGTAACAATAATAAAATCTAAACGGTTGACTGATAGTCAAAAACTACAATTTTCAGTGGTATTTTAGCACACTGAAGAACGTGGTGTCGGGAGTAGCGGTTCCCAACCGAATTTCAACGTTCTAAGATGAACAGGAAAAAATTCAGCTCGCTCAGCTGGATGGAGAATTGAGTCCCTCAATTCAGGCGTCTCTTAACACCCCATTGGTGGCGCTGGATCTGTGGGATCTCGGCTACAGTTTCTGTCTGTCTTTGTGCGATTAAAAACGGGTACTATTAAGTGCGAAAAGTGCGCCAATTTTGAAATATAAAATATTTTAAAATACTCAACCATCACATCTAATACATGATTTTAGGTCATTTCTCACGCCGAAACACGTAATAATATTCATGTCAGTTGTAGTAGCAATACCAACTGGGGAAAACCCGAAAAAACAAAATTTTAATACGCTTTGCGCAGTGTGAAAACAAGTCGTAAAATTTCAAATTATGGTCTTATTTGAAAAATAAACTAGTGTTACATTTCAACGTTTCGTGATATATTCAAAATTAAAAACAATAATTAGCTGAACCATTCAATTTTAGATAATCTGTGTATACTTATATGTAGGTACCTTTGTCAAAAAGTTTTAAAATGTTGCTTTCGTTTCAGGATACTTCATTCTTTATTTTGGAGACTTTAGTAGCTTTATTTTTTCTCTTAAAAAAAAAACGCTAATTCAGTGTGATTAATTGAGACATTTGAATTGCTTAAATCTGACAATAAATCCGCACTATGGCTCAAATATTATCAATCGTTAAATAATCAAACACACGTGGCTATTCGGAACAGCTTCGCGAGTAAAGCGCCCCTTAATGGTTCAGATAGGAAAACCACCTTAATGGATTTCACCCCGTCCCCGTGATGAGTTTGTGATCGCCCCTAATACCCGAAGATCCCCAATTTATTTCCAACACCATTGATGGAGTTTGTATTTTATGATAAAGATGAAATACGGTCCACATTGCGATCATACCACCCCTTTACTATCCTGGTCCGCTGTGCGTATTAAATTATTTCATCACCATAAAGTACAAATCGGTTTCCATAAATCACGTTTTAAATTTGTACCGATTCATGAACCTGCCGTGCTACGTACACCAGTTAAAAGCGCAACACATAAATAAATATAAATATATTTTACACAACTATAAATATAATCTAACAATCATTCGGAACAGAAATTGGTCCCACTCCAGGATTTCCCCTAAGCAATTCCGAAAAGCGTTTTTGCTGGGGTTAAATTTTGACACATTTCATGCCTTTAGGAAGGCCCGTGATTTGAATTTTTAAGAACCGCAGTACAAGAGAACGTAGTTTGACCACTTATTCAGATCGAACCACTTATTCAGGTCAAACCAACTATCCAGGTCGAACCACTTATCGAGGTCAAACCAATTATCCAGGTCCAACCACTTACCCGATCAAACTAATCAGGGTTTCTCCATAATTTGTAACTGTTTTGTAGATGGTTTCCGAGTCAAGATGCGTAGAATCCTAAACACAGAGCTCTATCTTGTCCATAGTCATTAAATTCCATCTATTATACATTCAACATGTAAATAAATGTAACTGCTTAACCGTTGACGCCCTCTGAAGAGACATTAATTACATTAAATAGAATACCTACACTTTACTAGTCTTTCTGTACACGAGCTGACCAACTGAAAATCAATGAGTGATCACCTATTTACGCTTCAAAAGCCCAGTGGGATACAGCAGTTATGATAAACTTGATTTCATGAAGTCAGAATTCCATTGGAATTATATCGGCTGATACGATTTTCATAGTTTTCAGGGTGATTTTTAATAGGTATGTTTTACTGGTTGCGATTCACTCCCCTATTGATGTATTTTAGTACTTTATTGATAAGCGTAAAATTATGGTGTCCAATGCAGTGAACCCATTCGCGCCCTGATCTCCGATAATAAATATATACTATTGAAACGGGGTTCAATAATTACAGACTAGTAATCTGCGCAGAAGGGCTATCTAATAGTGAAATAATTAACCTTTGTGTAATAAATTGCAGAGTTTTTTTTTTTTTTTTTTTTTTTTTTTTTTTTTTTTTTTTTTTTTTTTTTTTTTTTTTTTTTTTTTTTTAAATGTCGGACTCATTCCTATATCATATCTTTATTTGCTTTTGTATTCTTTTCTCTCTGATTTCATCTTTTGTTTAGTCCAAGGCCTATTCCAGGCCCTAAATCTACTGATGTTTTTATAGTTATCTATTGTTTCAATTAATTAATTCTTTTTTGGTTTATTATTTCCAATAATAAGCCTATGTGATCGTGTAGCAAAAAATTTTTATAACCCCCCCTCAAACTTTGTCACTTTACGTTTCAAGGTGCGTAGAATCCAAATTTGAAATGTCCGTCCGCCGTCCGCCGTTCGCCGTCCGCCGTCCGCCGTCCGCCGTTCGCCGTCCGCCGTCCGGGCCATAAAAGGCCTAAGAATTGACTTAAAAAACCTGTTCTTTCGCACATAGACTCCATTTGGGGTCTAGTTGGTCCTAACGTTTAACCATTCCGATCGCTTTACTCGCATAGATGCTATGGGCCAAAAACGGGCGAAAAAGTGTCATTTCAAGGCTTTGTTAGACTTACGCACGCCTGGCACGCTTGGCAGGGGGTCACGGTGGGTGGTGAGGGTGGGTGAGCGGGGGGTGGAGTGAGAGGAGGCGCCGCGGCACCTTGTGGTGGGTACGGCGTTCCTTCGAGGCATGAATATATGTTTTTTTCTAGGTCATATTTGTGTGTTAATACCAATGCTTTTCCTACAAATATTTAATAACATATTTTCTCGACTTTTCGTACGTGGTTAGATAATGATATTATTAAGGCAATAACTATTTGAATAGATAGGAGCTCAAATCGAGAAATATAAACATGCGTATATAATTATAGAAGTATAGGTTGTGGCAACTCGAAATGGGACACGCCGAGGAGTCTGGACGGGCCTTATGACGTACGCAAGCCAACTAAAACTACGATCACACTCAATTGAAAAAAATAATAAACCTTTGTGAAATAATTTGCAGCGTTTTTTGGTTTATGACTGATTATTAGCTATGATAAAGACGCTCAAATAAATCAAAACGTCTGAAAACGCTAAAAAAAAATCTGGAAACCAGAAACTTTACATTAATTAGCGGTCTCCGGATTGAGAAGAATTACGCATCTGTTATTAATAAATGTATGCGAATGCAGAAATTTGAAATAGTTATCAGCCGCCATTTGCTAGGTGCGTAAAACTATCAGCCGACATGACTTTTGGTTTGTGAATTAAAATTGGAAAGCACCCGACATCTGGTGTATGCGATGTGTATTCGGTGGAGGGTGGTAATGAATGTGTAACGGAAACTGTAAGTTATGGGATTGATTTGGAACCAGCCTCGGGAGCAATGCTGTACTGATGAAGCAGCCAGAGAGCACCGCGAGAATGGAAGGACACCAGCAATACGCATTCCAGAATGGGATTTCCACGAGATGGTGGGAGGAGGAACATCCACGCGACGGAATTGAATGACTGGGAGACTGCAATTCTGAAGGTGGAAGTGGAAAGCTGCCACGAATACCCTACGGACAACGGAGACTTCCGAACAGCTGGGTAACAGTTAAATCTTCAGCACAACGCTTTGGTGGATCAAGATATAACCATTTCCCAGAAGCAACAAATCTCAATTGATGGTATTACTGAGGCCTCACTCACTTCGCATGACAGGAATCACTGTGTTCTTTTGAATTAAAATGACGTTGAAAACGTGATATCTTGAAATAATAAATTATCTCTTGAAAAATCGCGTCCCCTTGAGAAAATACATTAATGTCTATGCTTTACTATCTCGAATTCTAGTCGGAGAGTACATACATCATCAATAACAAATAATCTCTGCCTCCCAGAGTCTTTAACTAATACGTAAAGTACGTATAGGTTTGTACACATAGGGGTTCGTAACTGAACACTTACTTCATGGCTGATTACAGTCTTAGGGATACCTTTGTTTTCGTCTACGGAAAGCCTCATCTCTAAGAATAAAAAGAGCAGCATTTCGTTATTCGACTTAAGATGTTTTGGTAAAATATGTATAACGGAAACAGCTTCCCTCCTCAGCATAAATCATCCGTTCTATCGAGTTGGGTAGGTGCTTCGTAGTTGATAAAATCCTTTTCAGTAACAATCTGTTTTTAAAAAAGTTCCAATAACGGAACATGGTCGTATGAACAAATTTTCGGTAATTTTTCGTTTTATATTTATGGTACCTATTTTGTTTTAAAACTTTTGCTCTTTCTCCACAAAAAAAAAAATTGTTTGCTGTAACTTTCATTTCAAGGATAATGTTTCCAAACAGTATTCACTTTTACATCTATTTTGGTTTATTATTTTCAATAATGATTATTTGTAATCGACCAAGAAAAAAATGATAACCCCCCCTGAAAATTGTTTGGTTTACGTTTCAAAATGCGTAAAATTCAAAAATCGAATTTAAAAAAAAAAAAAAAAAAAAAAAAATCCGCCTATTTGCCGTCCGCTGCTTTTTTCAAAAATTAATAGATCAAACTTCATGAAACGTTCGTTAAAAATCGCATTTGAGGTCTAGATGTCCTAGAAGCTCGGCATCAATTTGTGTCAACCCTAAAGGGTAGCTTAAAACGCTAAACATTCAAAAATCGGGATCTCAAAAACTTTCTAGGGAGCAGTAATGATTTTTGCTTGTAAACGATAGATATGATAGCAAAGAATCGATTAAAACTATCCACAACGCTGTACGTTAAACGGTTCGTTTTCCTTAAGGGCTCGAAAATTGAAAAACACCTTCGAATTTCTAAGCGCTATTTCTAATTCGCTGCTAGCGAATCTATTGATTTGTCGATCAAGCTCTAATCTCCATCAAATATCGCTAGATAGTGATACTGGAATACATAAAAATTGCCTAGTAAATATCAGCGGATATATTGCCATATTAGAAGACTGAAGAAGGTCGACCGCACGACTTCTAGAAGCGTTGCCTGGAGGCACAGTATGTACGTCTTCTCACGTTATTTTGGCAAGTTGGTGGTGGTGGTGGAGGTTGTTTCCTCAGCTTGTCGAGTTGTATTGATTGCAGTTTGTTTGATCTTTTTTTTTTTAATTATTGTTACCCTTTCGTTATCCCTGTTACATAGTTATATTTAATATACAGGGGACCTTTATAATTCGAATGGAATATTTCACAGCGATTAATGCAATTTCTTTTGCTAGACTCCTATCAAGATTAAATTGTTTTAGGAATTGGAGGAATCTTTCATGGAACTTCCCCGTGCACCACTGAACAGCTCTCTACTCCAATTTCTTGCAGGCCACACTTTTCCTTGTAGTACCCGACAGTGGGAACATAAATTACCAATTTTTCTTAGTCAACTTCATCTGGTTGTGTCGATGAATTTTCTATGCGGATAGTTGGATCAAGGATAACTGCATTTTTGGTTTTATTGTTGATATATATTACGAGTATATCAATTTTTTTTATTATTCCGTTAACCTCCTCGTAGACCGTCCAACCCATGGATTTGAGATGTTCTGCGATTTTGCTCCTTATAGCACTGTGCCTAGCTTGTCGTAATTCATGTCCTTTGTCACAAAAACCGATCGCGTGGCCTTGACTTTCAAAGGTTTCGCCGCAATGTCTATAATTGTAGCCGTCTCGACTTCTCCCGTGTGTTCCTCGGAGAGGAAGATTTTCTGCAACCACACAGGTCTTAAACTCGCTATCGGTCAAGCCTATCCTATTTTTGATGCTTATGTTGGCTGGAGAGGATCGTTCGATTATAACGACACCTTTCCCTTTCTGTGGCAGACTACACCATTTAACTTTTTTTTTTTTTTTTTTCAGTTCATTACTTATATGAAAAGGTTTGGTATTTGGATCAATGGGGGTGTCCACGAGTTCAAGGTTTGTTTTAAGGGTGTTTGTATCCGCATCAATGCTGTTTGTTCTCCGCTTGTCTATTCTTTTTCCTAGTCAGATTCTTATTCTCATTGTATCCCGGTCTATAAAGGGTTTCTCGTTTTTTTGGTGTTGTCGATATTGAGTAGCTGGATTCTTAGGACCTGGCATAATTTCGATGGATTTTTCCAAGAATTTCATGAAAATACCTACTTGGGCACTGTGAGTAGCTTCGTCTGATTCCTTAAAATTGAAGGTTAACCATTTTTCTATCTCTTTTTCGTATTCTGAGAGGTCCTAAATATTACGTTTTAGGCTATTTAAAAAACTTTCGTTCCGTGTCTTTCTCTCTCTATCTCTGTGTGTAAGTCTGCGAATCCTTGTACCAAGCTTAATTTCCACATAACCGGGTGAACCGGTTCTTATGACATGGTATGTGCGGGTTAGGGGGAAGATGGTCCCCTATGAGTTTCTTTTTCCCCAAATCAATACTCCACATGGCGAGTGCGCAAACGTAAATTCTATCAAGCATCATTTTCCCACTCCCCCATAGTCCGATTTCGCTAAAATTTGGTGGATAGGTGGAAGCGGTTAATTTGAACAGTCCCTAGAAATTTCAAAGTACTCCTTTCATTAGTAGCTACTGCTATTGCGCGAATACGTATTCCCTTTCAAACGAGCCTAATTTCAACAGTTTTCATCCGATTCTGATGAAATTTTCAGGAAATGTGCAGATTAGGCTGTAAGTGGTCCACTATTAATTCCCTGCTTCTCAAATCATCACTCCATTTTGCGCTTTTGCGCATGCGCAAATGTAAAGTCTTTTCAGCTTCCTTTTTTACGCCTTAGTCGTCCAATCCCGCTCAAATTTGGTTCGGGGGACAAAACTTTAATTATTCCATGTTAATTTCAACATTATTGCATCATTATTAGCTCCTGCGCATGCGCTAAACTGTACTCCCAGGAACAAGGTATAGTTTTTCTCAGATTTCGATTACATTTTCTGCAATTTTTGGGTTAAGTTGTAGATTGTTCTTCACCAATTTAGTTTTTCTCCAATCATTACCTACTCCATTTTACACTTGCTCTAAAGTAACATCCTTCAAGCATAATTTTCTCGTTTTTCAATACATCTTTACTGTGAAGCGTAAAATTGCGGGGTCTCAGAACTGTAAAAGTGTGAACCCTTCTCGGAGGCACGATGCGCCATGTTCTGATCATATATACTACATGCGGGGTTTAATAATTATAGATCAGCGATCCCCGTAGAAGGGCTATTCTAACACAGAAATAATGAACCACTATGTAATCATTTTCAGCGTTTTTTTACGTACCTTTACTTTTGATTATATTTTGTTTCCTACCTTCTCCCAATTTTCTCAACTCGAAATTTTCAGATGTGGATCTCGATAATTCGGTCGAATTTTTGACCTGGTTCTTGGATATTAAATTATCTCGCGTTCAATGTATTCAGAGAATCTTAACCTATTGGGAGGTATGCATAAAAACGGAGTATTTGCTTGAAGTAGGAGGTAAAAGCAGATGCTAACCCCCAGGCTTAGAGTCGAAAGATTGCCTTCAGGCCACTAGCATTACCTCCTGTTTATGCATAGGATTTTGAGTAGATATACTATAGTATTAGCTTCACTTACTCTACTACGAAGTAATAGGGGGTAGCAATCGCTAAAGCATTTGCTTATTATGGATAGAAAACAAAGCATGGTCTTCACATTTCGGAGTAAAAGCTTTTGCTTCGCCTTTGTGCATGCCAACCATTGAGTTAGTAATATGAGCTTCTACAGCTTTGAACGAGGATGATTTAATAATTGATTTATTAGCTACTACGAATCAGTTATGGATCATTCGCAAAACAGAATAATTCAATAAAATAGCACTACCATGGTAAAAGTAATTGTAATGAAATATGCTGTATAGTATAATATAGCGAATTTTTCAACATAAACTGGAGTGAATGCTAAATTTTTGAATGTGTTTTTTACCGGTACGAGGCGTATAAGAACGTCGATTCAGGAATGGCGCCGGCGTGCATATTGGAGCGTTAATGTGAGCCAATTCCACAGATATACCTCTGAAGTATCTACTGAATAACCTGAATAGCCGAACAAAACACGCAAGTAACGATAAATCTGGTTCAGGACACATAGCATGCATTGCTAATGTGCCTCTCCACACATTATGGCTACCACCTCGATCATCAACAGTTGGCTTTGTCACTTTTCATGAGATATTGGGTATTCGCGGTTGAACAGCTACCGAATTCATTCCCGTTGCCCTAAACCGCTTGGAATAATAAATTCACATTTTCAAACCACCGCCAAAAATCAATAATCCAGGAGAAACACCGCTTTGCAACAGTTTTGCCTTTGTAGGCTTTTTCGTATTTGGTGCAATGGCATCTTCCTTATTCATTTAAACTTGATAACCCCCCTCCTGCCAATAAATGAATCCTTTGTGAATAACTAATAGGCGTTCTTATGAGGAATATAGTGATTTATTAATGTTATAATTCCCTGCTGTGGCAGACGAAATAAAAACAAATTGATGTTTTAATTTATTAACAAACGGGCAATTGAAAAAATATAAGCCCAGTACGGATTGCATGTTATTTTACATAATTTGATGTTATTTTACAACTAAGGAACCTCATTATAGCACGCAATATACATTTAGTGGCACATCCTAGTACTAGTACCACTATCAACTTCATACTGGTCAAAGCGAACATGGGACCAATTTATAATAAGAAGGTGGAAAGAGCTTCAAAGATTGCTGCTATTTCGGGAGACTATACCGAAATTTCACTACATGGAGCTGAATTTTACTCGGTTTTCTACAAGAAGCAACTCTCTGAATGGCAGCATAGATTTGAATCAAGTGAAAAGGTCAGGGTATCAAGATCATAAATACCGTCATCAAATTAAAGCCTTGGTTCAAGCATGAATACAGTAGAAAATTCATAAGATCAATCTGCAGAATCAGGAGCAACTGCACTATACCTTTCGTAAATTGTAGCGATCGGAGTATCAAAGGTAGAAAACGCGGATGGATTATGAGTACTGTGGAGGGAATGGAGACATGAAACACATCCTAATGGAACGTGGAAGATATCATGTACGGAGAGAACTGCTTTTTAATTAGCTAGGTAACATAATAGCGACACCATTTAATTATATCTGTATTTTGTTGGGACAATTACCTGTTTACAAAGTTTTATTTAAATTCATAGAGGATTGTGTTATTAGGTTGTAAGTTTGAATTGTAAGTAATTTCACTATTTTGATTGTGCTTTTTGTGTGTTTTGGTACTGTAATTTGATGAAAATGTTTTAAAACTTCTATGGCTGTATCAATTTTCAATGCCAATAAATAAAAAATAAAGAAATTTAAAAAAATTGAAAAACTAAGGAAAAAATAACAACTAAGGAATAAGAAATGAATCAAGCACGAAACAGTATCTAAGATAACTGGCAAATTATGCAACAGAACCCATATTAGGTACCAAATGAATCAAATGACGATTACGGCAATTCGCTCAACGTCACGATGATTTATATTTAGCACCTAAGTTGGCATTGATTTCATCCACCATTCTCATAATCTTTGGTATGGGTGAATAGTGCATATAATTCTTGAGACCATGATGATTCTATATGCACATATAGTGTACATAAGATTTTCAGGATCGTGAGATATGGAGAGGTCATATTTTAGGTGATGATGCAGATTTTTTGAGTCAGACAATATGAACGAAAAGGTCAGTATAGAAATGGTGCAGTCTAAGTCTATAAGACCTGAGGGAACACACGAAAAAAATACTATTACAAAAGGCCCCCAACACCCGGGTCACGCGAACCAGTCATCTCCGAGCTGATTCCACTAATCTACCGAAATTCGTCCTCATTTCAATAACATGAGGGGCGGCGTTTCCTAGCTCTTATTTTTTGTCGGGAACATGAGAGCATTAGCCCGTCCAGGCGGTTTTTCATTCCAGCCAACTGAGTCGCTTTTTTCTTAGGAAGAGGTGAGCTAAGATCGCGTGTTGTGCGTACTGAAGGTGAGAGATGAGATAGCGAATCAACGCTAATTACTTACCTCTATCCCTTACACAGTGATGAACGTTTAGTTTATTTAAAAAAAAATAAATAAAATAATAATAACCGACAAAAATATATTAGTTTAGGCTAAAGAGGTGTAGAATCCCAAATTAACGAAAAAAAGTACATCACGATTAATGAAATAAATAAATAAAAATGACATTGACTTTTTTCCTAGAATACTGGACCAAAATATATGAAACTTGAATCCAAATTGAACTTCGGCCAACAAACGTCCTGGAGTTTCGGCATCACTTCTGACAAACCAATACTAAAAACATCTGCTAAGTTTGCTGGGTACTATTGCTTCCTCACTTATAGTAACATGGAAGTACAGAATAAGTTGAAGGAAAAAACTACGGGTCACAATTATTTATTAAAAAATGGAACAGTAATGTATATGTATACATATTGCTAATATGAAAAACAGGACTATAATTCAGGTTTGCGCAAGCGTACACACTCCCACCTATCCAATGGCATTCACCATCTAAGTTATAAATAGGGGAATAACTAAAATTTAACTGGCACAATCCTTGATCTTTCATAAAAATCAGTCTAATAGCCTCAAAGATTCTTCTGAAACAACGAATTTCTGGCATGTGAACCCACCATGAGATGTGTACCCAACAACCCCCCCCCCCCCCTTCCCCCGATCATGAGAAATCATCGTTCCAGGAAATTAACGTTTCCGCGTGCACGCACGTTACTTCATCTGATGGCAATGAAGTTGATAAAACATTGCCACAGATTGACTCAAACGTTGAAAATTGGATCAAACTCGGTTCTTTGGTCGAGGTGATTCAACTACATCAACCAATGTTAGAGCTGCGCATGTGCAACAGTTATTAAACAGCCAATTACGGTAGAATCCATACAGCAACATTATGGGACTTGTGCCCAACTACCCACCGAGTTTCCAAATAATCAGACCCATAGTTTATAAGAAATCGATTTCATATTAAAACATTCACGGTTGCGCAATCGCACTAGCTGCTATTGATTTGATGGTAATGCAATCTATATGGGACTATCTGGAACCTGACCCTCACAATCCTTGAAAATTTTATCAAGATTGAAATAAAACTAAGTAAGTAGGTACCCATATGTTGTGTTTACGAATTCCGCTAAGTGAATCTAGCGTGCGAATTTGAAATGTAGCCGAACCGTTCAGTATAAAATATTGCTTTGGCTGGTTCGTAATATGTACCCCAGCTAATTAAGGAAATTTAGGAAAGATACATTTTGCCAGATACTGAACAGGAAAATGTTTTCGAAGTTAGGTACCTACATAATAATTCAGACATGAACTAATACAAATCTGCTAAGTTGAGAATATTATTGCTTCCGAACTTACCTATGAGTTGAAGCTTTGTTTCCACTTTCGGATTTTTTCATTTTATATATATATATATATATATATATATATATATATATATATATATATATATATATATATATATATATATATATATATATATATATATATTTTTTTAATTTATTCATTCTTTTTTAAACTGAATTGGAATTTTCACTCGCATTTTAGGTTTCAGACCAATTCGTGTCTGTGAGTCTGTGTGTGTGTGTGTGTTATGAATCCTAATATACACCTAATATAAAGTTTTCATTCGAGTTTGATGACATTTTCAGTGAATTTACTGGTTAGGATGAAGATCGTCTCCTATCAGTTTCATTGTTCACAGATCAATTCATCATTCGGCACATGCACTAACGTAAAATCCATTTAGCATCATTTTCTCAGACTCATTCATCCGATTTCGTTCAAATTCAAAGGAAGTAACTGTTGAAAACAAGTTAATCGTATTATAGAAACTTCGACACTATTGTATCAGTGGTAGCTGCTGCACATGCGCGAATGTGAAATATTGTAACAAGCTTTATTTCTAGTTTTCTTCCGATTCTGATGAATTTGTCTTAGAATATGAGGATTAGAATGACCTCTATCATTCATCAGTCAACAATCAATACTTTTCACAGCGCATGCCTACCTGTTCCTACGTTTCTTTCTCTTCTTCTATGCTTCTGGTTATTGCAGGTTAATCGCTTCAACTCTTGGAGTAACGAATCGGGGCAATTTCTTAGGCTAAAATTCCAGAAATTAGGTATTTGGGTATGAAGCGAAACGGATTTTTATTCAATAAATTTTAGAAACCTAAAAGTTTTGATTTTTGGAGCCACTGCAATAGCTTCTTTTTTTTCAAACATTAGCTATAAATGTAACGATGAGATAATATACATACTTACGTAGTACAGACTTTTGAGTGTTATAGATAACTTTAAGAGTTGTCTCAAAAGGTGAATGACCGCTATTTTCATTGGAATTCGGATAGACCTCCGGTCAATGCCCTTTTGTGCGTCATATCCTCGACCTACCATTACCTCCATTGCTGCCACTCTGATTTGAGAGAGTACTGTTTATTGCCCCACCCACTTGGGAGAGATTTTTCAATTTAATTTGAAGTTCGCGAGGATGCGTGGACGATCGCAGCTACACGAAAATCCACTTACGCGATAGAGGACCAACCAATTCGCTCTCGATAGCGAAATCCGACACGCGCGGACAGAATTTGAAGTCCGCCCAGAGAACAGAACTACTAATGGAAGTAACTTGGTTATTCAAACAAGCCCAGAGCACAAGTTCAAAATGTGTGAAGTACGATCTCGTTCGGGCCGTGATCTAGAATCATCAAGCTATCTATAATTCATACATAATAATTTGAGTGAACTTTATCATTTTTGTAATAGGTATATTTTAGAGGTACCTGCACTTCCCTTTCTGGTATTTGAGTTTTGTGAACTTTTTATGAAACTATACTCACAACATAGTTTTTCACACCCTAATCAAAAGTCTCCATGGGCTCAAAAAAATAAAATAAATAAATAAATAAATAAATAAAACAAATAAATAATAATAACAGTATTTTAAGTTGTAACCGATTTAAGCGGTGGATATCGTATAATAAGGCCTTATATCATGATATGGAAACTAACTTTTTTCCACAATTTTCGAGACTTTTAAATGAAACATAGAGAGCGTTTTCGAAGTGCCTAACACCAGGTACGTTTTAAGAAAAGAAAAATAATCAGAAACAAAAAATCCATACATTATTGGACTTCCTAAAACTGTGATAGAGGGGTTAAGGATTTTTTTTTTTTTTTTTTTTTTTTTTTTAAACATGGTATCATGTTTTAGCGATGGATCCCCCGCCGAAAAGTGAGACTATAAAGTGAGATGAAAGCAGCGCCAATAATTGTGATGACTTCCGCTTACAACCGAGTCGTTGCTAGGGATATGATACTTCGTCGTTTTTCATCCCACAAAATTCGGTGACCATTCGTTCGAAAGCTCTCGATTTATCCAACCATACTATATTAACTACTGCGAAGTGCGTGGCCAACAAGCTGAGTTATGAGCATGGCTATATGAATAATTGTTTACACACAGGTGATCATTCTCAATAATTGATATTGTGAACATGATTGCAACCGCTTGTTAATTTCTGATGATTTCATTGAGCTGGTGTTTCGATTATGTGATTCATAGCAGGTGATCCGAATATTGCAAGAACGGTTTGATTCGTGAAGCGGTGGTTAAATCATTTTAATAGGTAATTTCTATACTTTACACTATAGGAAGCTGTTTTTTCGTATGTAGCCTATTTAGCCTCTTTCTATAAGAAAGTGAATGTTTACTCGCGAGTTTCTATTAGGAGATCATCATCTCACAAGAGCTCAATCGTCGTGATCATTTCTATAATAAAGTGAGAGCGAGGAGCTAAAACATGATTCCATGTTTTTTACATGTTAACAGTCAGGCTCAAAGTAATAACATCCGGGGGGTCCAGGGGGGCGAGCCCCTTGCGAGGCCCGAAGGGCCGAGTTTTTTTAACTGTAATCATTTGGCACCCTGAAAATGCTTCCCAACTTGAATGAATGAATGCAATTATCTATCTTCCGGCGTCCCTCTTCATGCGACGATCCCCCTCCACAGCTCCAAGCGACTCCTTTGTTGGTGCTCCCCTCTACTGGTCATCTTGAAGAGGAGAGTCTCGCGGGGGCCCGCCTAAAGGCACAACTAGCGCATCCGTCTGGCTTTCCGGGCTACTAGTCAGCTGATCGGGTGCCTGATGTGTGTATTCGCCGGCTTTCCGCTTACACTCGAATCTCGTTGCTTTTTAGTGAAGATGGGAGAATTCGTGAGTTAGGTATCGAAATGGATCCAATACGAGTAATTTTGTTAAGCGGTTGGCAACCATCTCAAAATAGGTTTAGGTAGCATCAGAGATTGAATTAGTGTTTAGCGTTTCAAGAAGTACCTAGGTACCTAGTTTGTATAGGTAGGGTACCTAATAAGTGTTGAGTGTACATAGGTACATCTTGATGTTTCATTTTTTGCAGCTCTCCTCGCTTACACTCATGTCAAGCGCCTAGGGCAGATCTCTTTTTGCCTCCATGCTATCAGTATTTTGCTCTTTGCGGAACAAAAAGTGGAAACTTTGTGTTCGCAACGATTCTTGTACAATGCCTACATACTCGTATATAATTGGCCGATAATTTGTCCCGAAAAGAGGAGAGAAAGTTAACGAAAATTTGCTCTTTTAGTTCTCAATAATTAATTCAACCGTAATAAGTAATTCAACCGTCTCTGTGTGCTTGCTAGGATCTCTGGGTGTGATTGGGACAGTTTTTAACCACGCTCAACAGACTCAGCGTTAAAAAGGTGATGAAATAATTGTCGACCAAAAAAGCTTTTTTGTAGGTTTTGTGGCCCACGTCATTTTCCGAAATTCGACCCACAGCATTAATCTGATCGGGACGGCTAAGGAACTCGTCCTTTCTTTTTGAAAATCTGAATCTCTTTGGAACCATGAAATTTCAGGACGAGCCAAATATTAGCCTGCGCTGCGTAAATGAATAATATTGGTGGTATTGAAGTCATAAGTAAGCAAAAAACTTTCAATAAATATAGGTACATGTAGGCACATATATATTAGCAACGGTAACTCGACTGTAGTGGCACGAATGCCTTGACAGGAAAACAGCGTTGAGTTCAGAGCCCTCCATCTTATGAGCCTTAATACTCAAAGAAGGAACCCGATAGGAGCGCTGAGGAGGAACGTGAAACCAGGCTAGAAAACTCGTGACAGTGACAACCACAGAATAACAACAATTGCCTGAACCTGAAATCATGCTGAAATCTAAAGCACCTGAAATGATACGCGATCAGCTGACTAGTACTGTAAGTTGCCCAGAATGTCAGAAGGAAGCGCTAGTTGTGCCTTTAGGTGGGCTCCCGGGAGACTCTCCTATCTTGAAGCCACGAGCAGTTGCTCTCCCAGACTCATTCAACCTCGCAGCGCTCGACTGACCACTTCAGCGCCTTCAAGCCTCTTCAAGTCCAATCTATGTAAGAAAATCACGTATACTAGATCACATCGCCTCATAAGAGTCTCGAGACCCATTACGCTCCGCATTTCCAAGGGATCAAACTCTTCACATTTACTGCCCATTTTGAAAAACAGATATCTTAGAAATCGGCGTTGTACTCGTTTGATCATCTCCATTGAATTTCGGTAGTATCGAGACCATACCAATCCGATTCGTTCTCAAGTACGTAATGGACGGATTAATGAAGTATACAGCATCGATAAGGCAGCAGGATCTGAAAACTCTCTGGTGCTTCATTTTATAAAACTTAGCACTTTCATGGCTCGCATACATATGTGCTCAACATGGTCAAAAAAACTGGGATGATTGTCAAAATGTCCAGTCATGCAGCATGACCCCATGAGCGAATTTTTGAAAAAATCTTCGATTATTTCGATTTTTGACTGATTTTTCAACTTTGAAATTTTTGAAAACTTGGTACATATTCTTACAGAAAATTTTACGTTGATTCCGAATATACCACATGTTAGTATGCTGAAAAAATTATTTCGCACAACAAATCGCAAAAAACAAGCTATTTTGAAATTGTTGACTACATTTTTGAAAATTTCAACCCGAAGATGTGATCCGATCATGCTGGCCAACGAACTTGAACTTTCGTTTTGTGTCCTTAACATTTTAAAATTTGTTTGAAGTTTCTAGCACAATTCTACGGACAGCTATCGTCTGGAATGACACATACATATATACATACATACATACAATAAAAAATTCCTGCCTGCCTGAAACGGATTTCTGCATAAACTTTTTTTCAAAAAATCGCATTCTACAAATTTTGAGGCGAGAGCATAGCTTAATTTTCTTCAAAAATTCGCTAAAAGGACTCCCAGGTCCATAACTTCCCATTTTTCTATGCAAGATCTGTTCAGCAATCGAATAATCCATCACAATCGGAGAGGATGAACGAGAGAACGAGAGCACTGAACATTTATTTATATTAAGAGTCACTTCGTTCTTTTTACAAGGAGGCAATTGAATTCGCTCACAGTCCTCCCCCAATTTCACCTCTACGAAGATCTTGAGATCGTCGGCATACAACAGGTGCTGCACACCGTCCTCAATAGCCGAATCTACATCATTTATAAATATAAGGAACATCCATGGTCCCAAATGAGATCACTGGGGATCCCCAGAAGATGCCAGAAACGACCCAGACAAAGTGTTCCACACTCGGACCGACAACCTATGATCAGTGTGGTAGCTTGAAGTAACGTAAAACACCTGGTCAAACGCCTCAGCAAAGTCTGTATAGACACAATCGACCTGTTCCCTATCCGCAAAAGTGGACAAAATTGCGTGCTGCATCACCAGTAGATTTGTTGAACATAAACTCCCAGATACGAAGCCGTGCTGATTTTCAAAGAGGTGCGGTCGAAAAGAACTTCTAATTTGCAACATCATGATCTTTTCCAGCGTTTCCACTATTCTTGAGTTCCTTCGTTTTTCATAATTTTATGCAAATAACATAAGAGAGCGGTTTCAATGGTGGTCAGCAACTCAAATGGCAATATGAAAGCAAATTAAAACGAAACACCAAGTTGAATAAGTTCCTATCTACGCTTGAAAATTCTAGGTAGGTAAAGGTGTTATTCGCTCGTCCATGAAGCGTTTATGCGTTTCCACACAGAACACCATTTTTTTCTCTCGCGCAGCATTCGTTCGTTGTTCTTGCGCGGCTTCACGCTCGCGGTGGAGCCACGTAGGACAAAGTCTAATCGACAATACAGACAATGCTTGTTCAAGTTAATCAAGCGCATCTCCGGAGAATAATGGATAGTTCGGCGATGGCCTTACAAGTCGCAATGAATTGGAGTTGGGGATCGATGAATAGTTTATTATTGATTAAATTTCAGTGTTGTTGATATTTGCGGGGTATTGGCGATAGTGACGTCTTTGGTGACAGGCGTCGGAGTCATCGTCTTCTTCTTCTTTCCTTGGACCATCTCCGAACTAGACAATCGATTTGAGAGAATTATTGATAGTTGGTGTTCGATTTTAGAGAATTGTTGATAGTTGTTGTTCTATTTGGTGGAGCTGCCGATAACTGGTGGTATTGGCGATAGCGGCGTTGTTGGTGGCGGGTGCAGTATTCGCCTTCGTTTTCGACTTCTCTTATTCGGCCTCTTCCGCACCCGTCGCGTCGGCGTCGGGTCAGTTGGCAGTGGCGTCAGAGGGTTAATCGTCGTGGGTGGGCTGATGAGTCTTCCCGCGAGGTCGCATTCTTCCCACCCAACGATGACGAGATGGCTGGTGTCCCACAGTGCCATACATCTCCCACAGTGCTCCGGCGGTCTTGGCTTCCTGCTATATCTGATACAATCTATAAGATCAAACAGACAATATAAAGCATTTTCGAATTGATTTAGACCTTTTTCACTAAGGTTAACAATGTGATCACATAGATTTAGACCTTTTTCCACTGGGTTTAGACATAGTTAGGATTGAGCTGTAATAATTAGGATTAATATTTAATTAATAGGATAATACATAATTTAGATTATTTAATATTTCCTAATCATTGTATACGAGTCACTGTATCTCACTCTGTTCTGAAACTGCAACCAAAGCTCCCAGAGGCGGGTCTTCAGGTGGCTTCCCTTTGTAGATTGCTGCATCAGCAGTAGCCATCATCAACATTAATGGAACGACAATCGTTGTTATCAACATTGTTGATTGAGAAGAAATGGCGTGCAACAAGAATTTGAGTTACCTCTTCAAACATGGATAAATTTAGATACAAATAGGCCAAGTTAGAAATTTTACTTGGTTAGAAACTTTTTTGTAGTTGGTAGCCAGGTACCCAGTGTTCAACATTGGATTTGAAATCTTGTTTAATTTGCTAACCTCATTTTACATAATAACTACCAAGAGGAATCTCGTACAGTTTTTCAAGTTCACCGCAGAGGATCCCGAAAACAGTAACAGTCAAGAAATACTGGTCAAGCGACCGTATGAGGGAATTTGCAGATAATCTTTCCTTTCAGTATTATTTAGAAAATCTCCATTGAAAAAGGACCCCCCCCCCCCCCACTCCACCCCCGCTCTGCTTATAAAATATATCGCTAGAAAAGAGATTTTTTTTTTTTTTTTACAATTTTTCATAGATTTTTCAGCTCATTTAATGATGATTTTTTAAATTATTGATCCATTTTATAGACGACAAAGTTATTCTGAGTAGTATTCAGCTAAAAAATGTATACCTACCTATAAATTTAACAATTTATAGCAGTTTTTTCCATTTATAGTGATTTTTCCAGCTCATTTGTTGAAATATTAAAATTTATTGAAATCCAGAAATTGTTTCAGAATTCTTCAAAACGGATTCCCAAGGAGGAAATGTTGAAATTTTTAATTTTTGAAGATTTTGGAGCCGTTGCTACAGGTTAATTTTTTAAAAAATTTGTTGAAAGTTCTATCGTATTCAGGAAATTGCGAGGTCATAAAAATGTAGTGGTTCCTCCTTCATAGGGGAAAGGCGATTAACCTATACTTGTAACCTTAACCTACTTATAACTATAACCTACTTATTAATCTATACGTATACTTCTAATGCAGTGCTAAAGTGGAAGAGCGCAGTACTGACATTAAAAAGTTCATTTCCCCATTTAATATATAAATGAAAAATATTACTATTCAACATTAGGAATACATTTTCAGTCTCAGTGAGATGTGTGAACCCACCGCAACACGTACTCGTACACAGTCAAAAAGAGTGAGAACAAACTAACTTAACCAGGAGACGACGAACCGATAATTGACTTGGCCCGAATTGGATGATATGCATTTTGTGGCTTGGCATTTTTTGTACAAAGCGCCTTTTTGAGGAGTGATTACTACTTAGAAATTATTTTCAATACGTAAAATCAGTTTATTTCCATTAAATTGAATTTGATTCGAAAATTTTGTCCAACCGTTTTTATGAAGCGGGTGTCATGTGGTAATTTTACGAATGATATTTGCTCTAACCCACTATGTTGATTTATGGTGAGTTTGTCGTAAGACATGAATATGTCATCAGTTTCAATCGCCTCAAAGTTTGGGAGATGGGATTTCTAGAAGAAATGAATAAAATCATCTTGGGAAAGTAAAATGTTTTCAATATTCACTTATCGGCACAGGTTATAACTCCCAGTTAGACTCTTAGTTTGATAATAGCATTAAATATCGTTACACAAATGTACGTAAATCCCGAAATATCATTTATTAATTTTGAAACGCCTATAGCAAAGGATGGATCGATGCTGCAGATATCTTAGGCTCTGATGATGACTCATTCGTTGATGTCGATATAACTTTCACTGATGACTCATTACTTGCTGGTGAATCAGCCTTTTCTGAAGGTATAGCTTCAGCTGATGGTACATTCGTTGCTGTTAATGTAACCGTCGTTGAAGACGCATTAGATTCTGATAAACCAATCTTAGCAGAATGTTTAGCCTCTACTGACGATAAATTTATTGTTGACTGTATGGATACCGACGAAGCATCAGCAACTGAGGATGCATTAGTTGCTAAGGATAACCCAGAAATTTCTGAACGACGACGGCGGCTATCTGGGGGAAAGCTAGGATGCGTCGGCTGCTTCCGACTTGTAGTCTTCGATCTGCTCGCTGTTGTAGTTGTCATTAACGTCCGTGGAGTGACTGGGCGAAAATGTCCACTTCGGTCGCAGGCCTCCCATCCAACGATATAAAGAGTGGTAGGGTGCCATAAGGCCATACATCTTCCACACCCCTTCGGTTTTGGCCGCTTGGTGTACACCTCACAATCTGAAGAGCAAAGTCAACCAACATCAGCACACATGAATTCATAACGTTAAAACTGATTCAAGATGTTTGAATTTTCCCATAAATTATGGTTGACAGACCTCTGGGTTCCAAACAACCCCAATCTTTTCCCTCCTTTTTATTGAAAAATTACTACTTTTCCTACTTTTTTAAGACTTGTAACAAGTGTACGTGCCTAGTCATTACCGATTGGTATATACTTGATTTATAAAGACCATATCACCAAACGCCTATCAAGGCATGTATGCTTTTATGCAGCTAATGGTCCCAACCCAGTCGATTACAAATAGATTATTATTGAAAATGATTTAAAAAAAATTAAATATATCTATATAATACATATAGGTATATGTGGTTAAAACAAAAATATCTGCAAAAATATCTGCTTTATCCGTAGCATGATCGTAAGGATCATTGAAATATTGTGAATGAACATAGAAGATTCGGAATAGTGAATTATTATGGAGTGTAAAAATTCAAAGTCGGTAAATAGGCAATTGGAAATTAATGCTGTTAGATTTTACAATGGTGGATGCGCAATAATTACCAGTTGGTCGGAAGATTGAAAATGATGACCTCACCTTAAACCGCACAGTCCCCGAAATTTTGATCGGAATTGAATGAAGATTAAGTATAGAAGTTCTGTTTGCTACAAGGATTTGAAGTTAACGCATGCATAGCAGCTACTAACGATAAGATTGCGATATTACGCATGTTAGGTAATAAAATCTCCATCCACCTGACTTTAGGCGAGATCGTACAAGAGGCCGTTAGAAGAGGATGCTTGACGAAATTGACGGTTGCGGAAAGTAAATCTTGTTACAAGGATTCCACGTTAGCAGATACGCAGCAGCTACTAATGACACAATAGGGTTGAAATTTATATATTTTTTTTATCAGGGATGATAGAAAACGGATGGAAAATCGGGAAGTTATATCTCCCTAATAAGGATTGGTTGTATTTGAACTATTATAGAAATCAAAACCTTACAGAACGTGCGGTTTAAAGTTATTGAATAGACTATCCAAGTACTACTACCTCGTTTTCATTGCTCAATAGTTTTTTTAATTTTTTATTCAAATAAAAAAACGGATCATGTTTCATCTCTACACTATTACTATGTCAGCACATCCAGGATACATTATTACTTATTATTAATGGCCGCTCATCTATTTTCCAACTTCATAGAGTGAACAGAAGAAAATTTATCTAACTTAGCTGATCAGGATGGAGCCCGCCATTACATTCGTCTCTAAATGCCCCAAATCTACCAATCAAATTTCAACTCCCTGGAGTGGACAGGAGTTAGTTCAACTCACTCAGCTGATCTGAAATGAGTTCGTTATTTCAATCGTCTCTTGAGATGACCCAGAGAGTATCCCTTTCGAAATTCAACTTCGTAGGATGAACATGAGAGAATTTAGCTCTCTCGGCTGATCAGGTTCGAGCCTGTCATTCATTCGTCACGTGATGTCCAAGAGAGTCTTCCTTTCGAATTTCAGCTTCCTAAATTGAATAAGGCCACCTTCCTAGTTACCGAACGCCAGTGTCAATACATCTTCTCCCAAAAAATTACCTCAAAATTAGAGCGAGAACCGATGACTACAAAGGCCATGAAGATATTTTCCTTGGTGGAATTTACGTTTGTGCGTGCGCATAGTAGCCCAGAAGTAACGTTCACAAATAAGGGGTGGGTATCTGGTTCGTTTTTTCTGGCAGCGATAATGTTTTAATATTGTCAGGACCACCACCGATAGTACGAATAAAGATTTTCGATTTTCCAAAACTTGTGGGTCCTACGTAGTGGTCGAAAACCGCAAATTTTAGCACGTTTCAGTTTTTTCACAATATCTTTTGAACTAAGCATTGCAGTATATCTGCTATCACACCTTTATTAAAGTTCATTCAGTTATCTAAAATTTGAGGTTAAAACCTCAAAGGGAGCACAAAACGGTGTCCATCGTCCCAACAGTTTTCTCGTAATTAGCCAATAACCAATAAATAGGAAAATTTGTATTTGAAGGAAATTAAAGTTGATGGTTGCAGGCACTAAATGGGTGTCATTGATAGAATTTGTTACCTACTATATATGTTGACCCAATATAATCAAAACCTTGAAATATTCATAAATTAACATAGTTTTTGTTATATTACAACTAGTGTCATAATTCAAACAGCTATGTATCTAATGATAATAACAATAAGAATTATCATTATTTACATTGCTATTTAAATTTTGGCGCTAGGTATAATATTGTAATTGTGACCCGTTCTAGGAAAAAGGACCTCATCTTACTTTTTTCGAAAAAATGGTCAAAAATATAAGATTTTTAGTTTTTTATAGATTCTGAAGTAATAAATATCCCTTAACACAGTACAATAGTCACTCATCAATGTTTAACTGATTATGATACACAAAAACCTCGAACAATGAGAAATAGATGCGATTACACAAAAGGAGAGGAGGATGCGATTACAAAAATTCTACCGAAAATCTGTATGTACTAATTCATATTGATAGTCCTAAAAACATTAAAAATCATCACCACCTTATTTGTAGATCCAGGTCATGTAAGTTTCTACTGACCTATAGATAATGACTTCTGTGAAAAATTCAAATAGATAGGGGCTTAGTCTATAGCCTAACCCGTACATTAACTGGAAATTTTGAAGATCATAATCTCACGAAAGTGATAACAATGCTTCCGCTACCTGATGCGAGATTCAAAGCCTAGTTTTATAACTGTAGCGAATGGATATATAGAAGACTCCTGGAGTCAACCGCACGTCCCGTGACGTGTTGCCTGAAGGCACGGTATACCGAACAGCATTAAGTGAACAATATATTTGCCCGTATAGGTAACATATTCTAAAATGGTACAAACTCACTCCGATCAGCAACTCTTACGAGGGTCCCAAGTGGTGGGTCAAGTGTTGGCGGCCAGAAGTGTAAAACTCCTCCGTCCACAGCAACCAACGTGAAGATTACAGCAACAGCCAAATTCGTCAAGAGCATCGTGAATTTAGAGAGAGTGTAAATTTTGAATACAAAGAATAATCTAAATAATTTGGAAATACATTTTGAAAACCGGTTAGAGAATTTTGTTTGATCCCGGAACTGAGAGAATAAAATGATTTAGCGTTCGGTAGCTACGTAGGTAATTAGGTTAGAAGGTTGTTTATTATTATCACCTGATTTCATAATAACTAACAGTTGAAGCAGCCCAAGCAAAACACGCCAAGTACGACCGAGCAGCTGAAGATGTACGAGGTTCCTTTACTCCACTGTTCGCGCGACGGAGCTTTGCACCGGGAATTTGACACATTTCTCAGAAGAACAGCTCACGTTATTTCAGAGAAATGGAGTCGTCCTCAGTCGTACGTTGTTGGATGGGTGAGAGTAACAACACAATTTGCCATAGCAAGGGCGGTGTCACTTCGTATAAGAGGAGCCAGAAGAACTATACGGTCACTCGGAGGTCAAGATGGAGCGGCTCTTCCAGCATTGATCAGTTGCTGAAACAGTTGGTTTCCCATCTGAATTATTCAGGACATTTACATTGCTTCCCAACTTTTTCCCTCCAATGCGTCTCAAGTGTGTCACCCTATAGATATTCTCGAGGTACAAGTACAATAAATTCTTTTTGAGTGTAAAAAAAAAAAAAAAAAAAAAAAAAAAAAAAAAAAAAAAAAAAAAAAAAAAAAAAAAAACTAACAATTGAGTAGGTACATTTTACACTTTATAGTTTTTTTAAGTTTTTTTTTTTTTTTTTTCAATTACTCAAGTGAGATGTTTCATTTTAAAGTTATTGGGATTAGTATGCCTTAGCTCCGGGGGTCATCCCAGCTGTTTTTCCAACACACTGACTTAGTACATGATTAAAAAAACGCTGAAAATAATTTTAAAAGTTAAAAAAAACGGACGGTAGACCTACGGTTCTACAGTTAGATCATTTAATAATGATTAAGTTTACACACTACTAGTTCATTATGGTTACTTAGCAATATTAGTTTATAACTTAGCGTAATAAATCAGCTTTCCTAGACACTACAGAGACTTTGGGATCATGAGATGTTGTGATAAAATGAGAGCATTCCAAAAAGTGGTGAACGATTTTCCTGCTATCAAAACTAAAGGAGTTACACTTCCTTAGTATCGCATTGGTTGTACGCGAAAATCAACACCGTGACGTGAATCTCGTGACGTGACGAAAACAAATGGATACGTCCTGTTAATCATTATTAAAATGATAAAAGTTTATTATTTCTGTATTAGGTAGCCTTTCAACGCAGATTAATGGTATATCCTTATTAAATTAATATTCTATTTATATCGCATAAACTCGACACAAGGCGCCTCGCAAAAGATTCGCTCCTCCACAGAGCTAAGACCCTCTAATTTTACGCTTTTTAGTAAATGGTAATAAACATGTCCTTGTATGACATAGTCATCTTCCCACCATGTAAATCGGTTGCATAGAGTGTGTATCGATTTCGAACTATATTTGTTTCTTGTACATAAAATCCTATGTTACGTAAATTAATGTAGTTCAGCTGGTCGATTAGAAAATAATCAGGCTTAGAAGACCCTCGCTAATAAGTGGCGTTCCAAACCTTAGGTGATTTCTCGGTATCTTGACAATGATCTACCTATTTCAAATTTCAGCATTGAAAGTCGATGAGAACAGGAATTCGGCTCAGGGGCCACTCAGCTGATCAATTCGCCCTCAAACCTCGTAAGTGAATTCTACGGGTTTCAGAAGCGCTCTATTTGAAATTTCATCACCAAAGGTCGATTAGGGAAGAAATCGCACTCATTTGCACCTCAACTGATCACCGTGTCTCCGCCGCACCTCGTAAATGTTTTCGAAGTGTCACAAAGAAGCTCCATCTTAAATTTGAGGACCATATTTCGATTTAAAAAAAAAAAAAAAAAAAAAAAAAAAAAAAACGTTAGCATAAGAGGTGATTCAGTCGATCAGAGCCTATCCATACAACGTTATTGTATTCCATAATGTCCTTAATGCGCTGTATTTCGTATTTCAGAACCGTAGGTTGATTAAGAAAGACATTAGACTCCTTCCCAACCGATTTGCGCAACGCAATTCCGAGGTGGTCGGGTGAAAATAAGACTGTTTCATCATCATTATGCCTATGTAGATCCCAAGAGATATTTAATGCAATTTAAATCATCTCCGCCTTACAAGTCTCTCTGATTCAAGTATATGGTCCTCGCAATCAGACCTCATGAAGTGCCATGATAGTATCAGCTGATTTAATCTTCCAGAGAATTCCCAATCAAATTTGACTTTCTTAAGGTGAATTATAGAACAATTAACTCAATCAGTTGATCGGAATGGATCTCGTTATTTCATTGCCCCCACTCATATGACAACTGGTTGGTTGAACATTTTTTTCTCACTCTGCTGATTAGGAACAGATAATGTCTCTTACGGTCTTAGAGAGGCTTCCTACCAAATTTCGCTTCCTTCAGTGAACAGGAGAGGATTTCGCTCGTTCATCTGATCAGGATGTTGCCCGTCATTTCATATGCCTCTGGATGTTCCATAGAGATGTGGGCTTAGGGCCTAGGGTGAACAGGAAAGAACGTAACTTATTCTTAATTAAGGTAATCTACGCTGCAAATTATTTCTCAAAGATTTATAATTTCTGTATTAGAGACCCCTTCTACGCCGATCAATGGTCTACCATTACCCTATCAATAATACATTACCTAAACTCGATGGATTGCATCTCGGAAAATGGTTCGCCACTTCACAGAACCAGGACCCTCTAATTTGACGCTTTTTAGTAGATGCTAATAAACAGTACTCTCTATAAATTAAAAAGTCATTTTCCTACTATGCTAATTGCTGCATGGAATTTGTATTGATTTAAAACTATGTTTGTTTCTTGCATATACAATTTTTTATTACAATAAATTGAAGTAAATTAGTAGGTCGATTGGAAAATTAATCAGCCTTAAAAGACCCTCAGCTGATAGGTGGCGTTCCATATTTCTGTATTTGAAGTATTTCAGAGGCACTATATTTTAAATTTCAGCACCGTAGGTCGATTAGGACAGGAAGTCGCCTCTGAGGTCACTCAGCAGATCAATTCACACTCATACCTCATAATTGTTTTCTAGGTGCCACCCAGGATCTACGTTTTGAATTTGAGGGCCGTATTTCGATCAGGAAAAAAGTCCCTTCATGGATCCTACTCTCGTAACTGATTAGTGTAATGTGATTCCGTGGTAATCGGGCGAAACGATGACATTGTCATCAAGATGCCAAAGTGACCAAGAGACTATTGATGCAAGTAAATAAAACATTTTTCCTTTACAAGTCCCTTTGATCTAAGTAGGTATATCGATACTGAACTAAAAATTGATGAGATAGAGTAAGCCAAGTAGTTACGTTTCCATGAAGAGATAATTCCATTGGCATTAAGAGAAGACTGAAATCATTGGATACAGCAGGATCATCTGAAAGGGCCAAATTCTTCCCTTCAGGAGTAACCTATTTTCCCGCATTTATAAGTTTTTGGAAAACTTTGAAATTTCAACTTTGAGTTCTAGGTGATATTTGTATACTGTATAGCTGTATTTTGATAAAATGAATTTAAAAAACTATGCTTTCAAACGGTTCTGCTACTATTACCAATCATAAACTTTAAATTTGTGACATTTTGAGCGCAAATCTGCGACAGTTCGAGCGTATGTACTACACCTGTGTATGTAAAACACGTACCGAGATAAAGCCCTTCAAAGATACGTAGTTTTAATTTTAAAAAAGGCTCATGCTGAAGCTGTTCTATCTTACCTCAAGCTACTGCGTGCTGCTCTTGATAGCATAACAGACAAAAGTGATGCGACCTTGTAAATGTTTTTATTTCTTGAAATATACCTAGCTTTTACTGAATCCGTTCCACTGCTTGGGCAACTCAGCTTATTCGGGGACGTTCGGGGACGTAAATTGATGCAATGGTATTTTCCATTTGTCCACAACGTAATTTGTAGGATGCTCACTTTGCGTACGGGGCTAATTGGAGCCTATGGTGACATTTTGCAGTGGCTCTCAGCAAATTAGAATCGTGGGCGCGGGACGAGCGTTATGAAGAGCGCGCAAACCTCCATTCTTCCTCCTTCACCCTCACAGCTTCTGCCTGGCAACACACTTTCTACAATCTGAATCAAATGTATTAACCCTCATCATATTACTAGATTAGATTTCTTAAGGTTGATTAGACTTAATGATGTTTCAAGCAAAACCACCTCCCCACTCCCCCCTTTCCAAAAACAAAAATATATATATAGACTAGTGGATCGCCAAGGTATCGCCCAGATCGGCGTGTGGATAGGAATATACATGTAGCATTTTGAAATTGATTTGGACATTTTCCGCATAGATTTAGATCTTTTCCAGATAGGTATAACCTTTTTTAACTCAAGTTTACCTAGTTTTATATATATATATATATATATATATATATATATATATATATAAACTTGGACTTTTTCTACTTACATTTTTTTTGCAAATTTTCAGTAATTAGCTTCAAGTTCTTAACTGTTATCAAAAAGTAAAAATAGGAGAAAACGATTTTGAAAAAAATACTACTAATTATGAGGAAAATCTGATATTGACAAAATACTCGGAACCCGTTTGGTATCCCACTTGTGCTACCCCATAAGCTTGTACTATATGTTTATATGCAAATATTAATATAAATCAAGTCATAACCATTCACATTTACGATTTGCAATACGTGTCCAAAATAATCAGGTACCGTAATACTAATAATCAGGAACACCGTGATACTTTTATGAATCAAGATGTGAATGGTTAATGTTTACATTAGGAAATGTACTTAGCCTATTTATTTGAGCCTAATTGTTTATTATACTAGAAGAGGATATAATAATATAAGCGCATTCAATACAATTCAATAGGATTCAGTACTAAGTAATAAGAATGAGAAAACGCCGTAAATTATTACACAATGATTTATTTTTTTCTCTGATAGATAGCCCTTCTACGCAGATCATTGGTCTATAATTATTGAACCCCGTATGTAATATAACATCCCTTAACATTTTTTGCACTTTGTTCAATATGTCGTGGTTCATTTATTGTTTTATAAAAAGAAGTTAAAATGAACTCTGCTGACGAGCACAAGTTCTTGAAATTTTTCTTCGTGGGCAACGTAATTTACGTAGTACGTAATTTTTTATTTTTTTTTCATCTAAATTTTTTGTAAAATTGGTAGGTACTTCAATTTCGTTTCTGGTTGCCAATAAAAGGATATTTGATTTGATTTACGCAACCTCAACGGAAAACCGTATGCTACCGACCGATGTGAGGAGTGCTATTTGTGCAACACCCTCCAGAGAGAGGACTTCTTTCTTTTTCTTTGCATCTTCCCAGAGCTGTCTGAATTTAGATCAGCTTTCACAGAATTGCTGCTTTTACGTGATGATGCATTGGCTCTATTGTATGGAGAGGGGTGGGGAGAACTGACAGTTTTTTGCGACTGCGTGGCGTTATAGGTCAATGTTATAAAGTGAATTTAATTTTTGATTTTATAAGTTATTAATTTCTCTTCCAGTTTCTGTTTCTTTTCCTTCGAGGTAAACATTAGATGATTATTATTCGGGTCCGACACTACCGGCAGACGGTTTAATACCATGTTGTATTGTTTATTTTATAATAATAAGAATAATGTATGAGATTTATTTAATAAACGTTTTTCTTCTTCTTCTTCTATAGGGATGAGTTTGCTATGATTAAATTTGCTAATGCCTTCTCATATAAAATTGACAATGTACTGTTTTTATCCGTTAATCAAGAGAATAAACCATTATGGAAATAATGAGAGTTAAACGTTTTCTAGTCATATCTCTGCAATATCAAGTTGAGTTGGAGCTGGTAGGATTAGGTTGGTAGGATAAGATTTTAGCTGACTTATGTACTTTCAGAATATTAACTACTACATTGTCCATAATGAGGGATTCAAATATACTTTGGCCCGTGGAATCGTTCGTTTATACTTCTATAGTTCTAAACGCGCAATTCAGTTGAATGAAGAATTCAGACTACCTATTTCACCAAAACAAAATGAAACTCCCGTTGGAAAACAACTCTCAAGGTCGGCTTATGAAGTCTTGTATATAAATGTTTATATATAAACAGGGTCCGTAATATTGGCTCTGCTAGGGTCAATCTGCCCCAACACGTGTCAACAAGGCTGGCCGGCACCGCAATATCGCTGCATTGTCCTTCCTTGCACCGTCGTTAATGAGATCCTGGCACCAAATGAAGCGACAAATCTTTGGGCGGAGGCATGTCAATCTGTGAGCCTCAGTAACTCAGCTGGTTTACTTTGGGTGTGACGAGCTGTTGTTTGTTCTTCACATGGTTCCCAATTAAACGGTAGTTTTGTGTTGTATTATAATGCCAAGTTCCGATGTGATGTGATGATGATGTATGATGTGATGATTTTAAAGTGGACGATATTGAAATAAAACCATTTCATTCATAAACGCCGACATTCGACTATATTACGGTCATAAAGAGTTCTGCACAGCAACAGTGCAGCACATAAATTTGTAATTTACTGGCTATCATCCAGATTGCGTCATTTAGAAATAGAATTCTCCAATTCTTCGAGCTGTTTAGCGACCGAAAAATGCCTTACCATGTATCCAAATGAATATGTCATATGGCACTGAAAATATTGATACCAACGCTTCTCAATCTATTGAGTGTGGTTGAGAGATATATAGTATGTATTCATGAATGGAAGTGTTTACCCGAATCCCCTTTGCAGATTTGTCTCAGCGATTGGACTCTAACTGGTTTGGTTCCTTGATATAGTATTATGATCACGTTGCAAGAGGCTGTAGTGAACGATATTCGTGCAATAGGTATACCTACGTGATGGAATATAACGGACCTATTAAGAGAAATCTGTAGTAATGTTCTGTATTCAGTTATAAAATTATGCTGTCAAGTATTTCTCCAATAAATTGAGCAGACGTTCTCCCGAGCGGTGCTCTTAGACTGCGTGCATTTAAATCGCGCTCTTTAGAGAGTACTAGAGCTTTCCGCCACTTCACCGTTTGAGTGGCTTGTATGCGTAAGCTTTAAAGGTGATTCGCTACAACTTACTTTCTAAACGTAACGTCGCGTGTACCCAAGACTTCTCAGGACGGTTGAGGAGGAGGAAACGGACCCATTGGAACAATTCCAACAAGTAGTAGTGAACGATTTTTGTGGGTTGGGAAGTTTTACGTGAACTACCATAAAAACGTTTGACCTTTTTTCTGCCAGACGAAAATTTAGAATGACCTCCAGAGTTAAGACGTACCAAAACTTTACAAAGATAAGGTCTTCTGTCCTTGAATTGTTTTTTATTTTATTTTAATTATTTTTATTTTTTTAATTTTTATTATCACCAAAGTTTCTCCCCGGGAACTGGGGCTTCTTCAGGAAAACAAATTTTAAAATGTAAAATTAAAAAAATGTATAATTAAAATTTGTCTCTTTGCAGAAGCCCCAGTTTCAGGGGAGAAACTTTGAAGATAACAAACAAAAACCATTCCATGGTCAGATGGCCTCATTTTTGGAAAGTCTTGTTATAAACTTGTACTGTACAAATAGAGAAAAAAATTTAAGACATAGCTGAGTCAAAACCACAAAACTCCACCTTTGAAATAATAAAACTATCGTCTGCAGGATCTAAACCCAACTTTTGGATTCCCGAATATTCTCAGACCCTACATTGTTATAATATACACTTTATTGCCAAGAGAGTTCGGACGATTTTATATTATACTCGTATTGCCTTATTCAAAGTTTTGCATATATTTCTAAAAAGAGCCCAGGAGGAAGAAACATATTTCTGGGTGCATTAATTTATTTGGTATATTAATTTTATAAGAATTTATTTGTATATAGTCATGTTTAGTATATTCTAGGTATAGTCATTCCCATTTACCTACAGAATCTGTGGATATGGATCTCAGAAGTGGCAAATTTCATGTAGAAAACTGAAAGCTGTTTTGAAAGCCCAAACAATTTAGGTACTTGTGAAGAGTTTGAACTTCTATTCCTATTTCATACAGCCAAATGAAAGCTGAAAAGAAATTTACGTTCTGTAACCACTCGGCTGCCAAGACCAATTAATCAAGCGTACTAAACTGCTGAAGTCTCCCTGTACATAATATTATCTCAAAAGTCAAATATCAATAAGGGTGAAACTGAGGGTTAAGCTTGAAGGATTGTCAGTGAAGTGAGGTCACTGTCATTGTGTACCTTGACTTATGAAAGTGAGGAAGTTAAGATGCTCCGAAGAGAATATGATGTTTACATACTAACTTGAGAGGGATTACGCAATGAAGTTTGGTTCCTAATGACTGCGCCAAATATCACAAGTCGTCCTACCCTAAAATTAGAAGAAAAACAACGGCAAAGATTTTTTACTTAGAATAAAACATTAGGTACACAAAACTATTATGTAGCTTCTATAATTATCTATACTGATACTGCCAACATATAAATAGTTTGGCACAAAATTTAATGTCGGAAAGCCTAAGCCTGTCAATGGGATTGGATTCATTGAGATATTTGTTGCAACTGGTGCACATAACCAAGTTTATTATCAAATCCAATACATACATAGATTCAACACACGGAAACAATTGGATTAGGAAACAACAACAAAAAAGAAAGTACTCATATTTGTCAGAGTTTTCACCGCCATAGTACATATTTAGAAAACGCTGCAAATTGTCATACAAAGGAATTATTTCTGTATTAGATAACCCTTCTATGCGGATCATTAGCCTATAATTATTTAACCCCTTGTATCATATATCATCAGGATTTGGGGTTACGCGCCTCCCAAAAGGTTTCACACCCTCGAAGCTCCAGGAACTCACATTTTTACGCTTTATAGTAAATGTCGAAAAATTTAGATAAATATTTTAACAATGTATCTAGGTCGAAAAGGGAGAAAACATAGCCCCAGAATCCTCCACAGCTGTTCACAGCCACTCTAAACTTTGTAAATATATTCTAGATGTCTCCAAGGAGCTCCATTTCAGGTTTGATAAGTGGATTAATAGAGAAATAAGGCTTCACGGATCAATGCGCCATCGTACACTGAAATTCATTTCAAAATATCTCAAAGACGTATGATTTTAAATTTCAAGTCCGTGTAGGTTGATTCGGAAAGAAGTTAGCTTCACAGGCCCATTAGCATAACGCACTTTCTTAAACGATTCGCGTAGGTAGTACGATTTCGTTGTGGTGGGCAAAAGACTCACCTTGTCATCAATATGCCTACGTAGATATAGGCACCTAGAGGGAAAATAAATGCAGTTATTCAATACGTCTATGCTTCACTGATCTATCCTTAGGGACAGAAGTTGTAATAAAATCGATTTCGAACAGTCAGAATTTCGTTGGAGTTATATGAGCTGATTCGATTATTGGAAATTATTAGGCGAGTTTTGTAATGTTCTGATTTTACAACCACTCGCACTTTCTAGCTGCACTAATTTTCTTGCCCTTAGGAAGAGTGAACAGATTAACGTACAGCATGACGGGTGGTTTCATTCAATTCTTTGAGATCCATAAATGAAAAAAAAAAAAACACACATTCCAGTTACCATGAAAGTTTTTAATAATCCAGCCCTTAAATACTAACCATTATGGGATGCCGATGTTACCGGCACATCCCCTGCTGATGTATGGTTTTTGAGTGGAATTTCATAAAGTTTGATCCAGTGGACCAGAAAAAATGCTTCGGCTGGCGCGGCGTACGGCGCAGCGGACTGCGCACAACAAATATACTTACCCATAGTTACATACTTACAAAGGTTTATAAAAGTAACAGGTCTGATGACCTGTTAGTTGGACAGCAATGTCCAGCAATCGGGACACCTCATAGTGTGAATTCGGAATCAGCCAGCCAATTTCCAAACCATATGGTTTTTATTTAGCAATATTGGATTATTATTTTCAATACTGAACCTTTGTAATCGACCAAAACATTTTTTTTTTTTTCAAGATTATCCCGAGATTTTCCGGGGCGTTTTGATATCAAAATTCCCAGATCACCGTGTAGAATTTAAATCCCTTGAGGTTTCATCTATTTTTCCCTTATTTTGGAAAATCGGCTGAATTCAGGGTGTTCCAGTGCAAATTATCCTTGGTTTTCCCCAGATATTTTCATATCAAAATTCACAGCTAGGCGAGTATAATCTGAATCAGCTAAGACTGTCATCGATTTCGTATTATTTTAGAGAGACTGTCAAAATTTGAGATGCACCAGAGCAATTTTCCCCAGGTTTTCTCGAGATTTTCCAAGTTTTTTTTTTTCCAAAATTCACACCTCACTGAGTATAGAACCTAAATAATCGATTTCGCCCTTTTAAAGGGATTCGGATCCTTCTAAAGTGAATTTCCAAGGTTTTCCCTGCATTTTCAGGGATGTTTTGGTGTCAAAAGTCCCTCGAAATGGAGTATCTAAATCCACTGAAACTGTCATCGACTTGGGCTTATTTTACGAGACAGGCAAAATGCGCTCGAGACTAGCAAATTAGGGAGGCCCCATCTAAGGAACAGTATCTAGCGTTCACTATAACACTGTGTCAAATCGTTGTACAAACAGAATGGATATCGCAGCGCTACTAACGGATTCTTCAGACAACAGCTCAACATTGATGGTCCTCCCGATCCTCTCCTGGGTCTTCCTATGGTTTCTGTCTGTCTAGTGGAAGTTCTAATAGTGTGATGCCCAGTAGGATGGATAGATGTACAACATCCACTTCAAATCGTACTCATAATCGAATATACCGTGATAGAACCTCCGTGACATCTGCAGCTATATACATTTGAAAATCACCATACTAAATCAAATACTTAGGTTAGGTTGAAGATCTCTAGGCTTAATTTGTATTTGATGAATATTTAATAGATATCAAAATTTGTTACGTCAACGAATGCACAAAAACCAGTCAAATGTAAATACTTATAGGTACTACATAACCTTACTCAGTTTCAATTGAGAAAGCGGCAAGGTTACGTCGCAACTCTGCTGTCACCCACCATGAGCGAATATATTATATTGCAAGACATCAAATAAAACCATATATCAACACCGAAGTAGCTTCCACATCCACCTAATGTGTATGAGCTGCTCAGAAAAATTAGCTTATATCAGCTTGTGAACTCTTTTAAACTTTCGTTATTAGCTTGTATGATTAATGTACTTAATTTAGGTTAACAAAAATTATCTCCTAGGTGTGAGCTCAGAGTAATTCAAATTAATTAATAGAAAAATCTATGTTACCGGCTCACGAGCTCACCTTCCCTGGGCCGTTATGAGTTTCAAAAACGGAACGACTGCTAAGATACCCAGTTTAAACGCAATCTTTGACGACGATTTCTCGTTTAATTCTTGCGCGACCTGGCCAGAGTTCGTTTGGAGAAAAGCAAATATTTGCGTTCTCCGTCTGAGGAAAGGTTAATCCTCTCAAGTGAAAACCCTGACAAATATTTCCAAGCGACAAGTTTTCGGTTCGGTGATTCAATCTGATCGGTCAAAGACCGGGAAAAATATCCGCAGGGGTTTTTCGAAAATCACGCGCTCTTTATTCCGTATTTTCCCCCCAAGGGAATACAAGAGGGAAAAAAAAGAATAATACTTGTTAGCATCGTGGGCAACACAATATATACAGACATATATCACTATATAGGCGACGGGGAAGCGAAGATTTTCACAAACTCTTTCAATTTGATAATGAATGGCGACATATTTCCCGCTGGGGTTGAGCGTGTCGAAGAAATTACGGTCGATAGGTCGGAAAAGAAGATTTTCACCTCTCGTCACCCTCGGCAAAACTTCAACGGAGACAGCATAAAGGCGGATAACACGATTTGTAAAATTTCCCGCTTAAAGCGTTCGGACGACGAGCATCAGGGTGAGCGAGGGCCGAATAATTGAGATTTAATTAACCGGCCTTCATCAACAATTAGCACGGACGTTTGCTTGATGGGGTCGGGCGTAATGAGCTTTCATATCGGAACCGTGTTCTTAATAATGGAACAGCGTTTTTTGGATGGGATTTCCATTTAACCCAGCAATTCAGATTCACGAGAATGAATGACCCTGTTAACGCTCTAGTAGTCAACTTTCCACGGGTAGTATAACAACATGGTGTATTGTTTTCAAGAGAACAATCCTGCATTTCGAGATGTATTACTATGTATTATCAACCTCTGTTCAGGTTGGATGCTTTCAGGAAGCCATTATAAGCATCATTGCTCACGAAAGATGAGTCGTCCCTGCGCATGCGAAAACTTTGAATCCTCAATAACTCAACATTTCAATAAGCAAACATGACCTGAAAATGCCGTTCTCGCGCTTAAAATCAAGCTTTCCGAACTAAAGGATGATTTCGTTGGCCAACACTTTTTGAGCATATTGAATCGGTCAAATTTTAAAAAATGTACTAAAAAAATCACTAAAAATTGCTAAAAACGGCCAAAATTGTTAAATTTATCATTTTTAGTAGAATTCCAGTCGAAACAAAATTATCAACAATTAACTAGAACATTAAAGAAAATTTCACAATATTATGCATACAAATGTACTTTGTCATTAGTATTTGTTAAAAAATCGGTAAAAACTCCCTGTAAAAGCTACAATTTCAAAATCTATTTTTGAATTGCTGGATATTATTTAGAACAATTTTTTTGCCATAATATTGGTGATTAACCATTTCTCCGCACTCAAAGTACTCAAATTTCAAAACAGTGTACTTAATATATAATATAATACGATAATTTACGAAAATTCGCTCATACGACAATGCTGCATGACTGGAACTTTTTTTATCTGCATCTCATATCTCTAAATAGTAACATCCGAGGGGCCAAAGTGCCGAGTTTCCTTCCATTTCCCAGTATGGATTTAAATAGGAGGCGGTTACAGTAGGAAACCTTCCTCACGCCCTGGTCGTCCAATCTCGCTCAAATTTGGAGAATAGCTTGGGAAAGACGATGTGATGAACCATTATCAACTGGTTGATGATTGCATCAATATTAGTGAATTTGAAATGATCATGACAAAAAAAGGTCATGTATCGTGCCAACAAAATTCCAGCTCCATAGGATAAATGGCAGAGGAACCAGGTAATTATTTGATAGTCTCTCCTCCAAATGTTATTTACCCCACCCCACTTAGTAGACTACGTTAATTTTTCCCCTGGGTATTAGAAACATTAACCAAGGGTCGTACTGCTCCATCCTCTAACTTAAAGCCATCCTGAACTTTTTCCCTGTTCCCAAGAGTCGCACAGCCACATGCCGTGTGACGGAGAATCGGGGGCTCACCTGAACCCACCCCATGAAATGAGAAAGGGAGTGTGACCATTTTTCAGCGAGAGTGGCTGCCAGCCGTCTTGTGAATACTTCATATTCTCTATGCATTACATCTTCACAAGAGACGGCAAGAGAGGTAAATGATGCCCAGAAATGGAATTAAATGAAATGAAATGTATTCCATCTTCTTTTGATACACATGAATGAAGTTATCGACCACTAAATGACCTAAAATTTTCGAAGATTCCAGTAACAATTAACTTTGTACACCTTTAAACACTCACTTATAAGAAAACATTAAAATTAAAAAATACAAATGACTGGCCGATCAACTCTTATGGTTTTTTCTGTTGATTCGCTCAAAACATTCCGCCATTTTCGAATGCCAATATCGCATTTTATAACTCTAGGCATCTTGGCGAAGTTAGTATAAAAACACTACAAATTAACACTACGGAAAAGTCAGGATTGAATTAGGTAAATCGAGAGCTTTCCAGCGACTGGCGAACGATTTCCGTAGCAAAGATTTGGTTGTAAGAGATAATCATCAGAAAACCAAAAGTAACACTTTTCGGTAACGTAACGTCACGGAACACTTTTTGATTCTACGTGCCAAAGTGAAGACATAAAATGTCAAAAAGATAAAATATTATTATGATAAATTAAGCAAATTTGCATAGTTTGGGAGAGTGGAATTATCTACTTGTAATTATGAGGCTAAATACATTAAACTTGAATACAAAAGGTACTAACATAAGATTTTAAATATAGTAGGTAACAAACGTATACATGGGAGGCTAATCAACAACTTTTTCCTAGATTGGATTTAATCAAGAGTTGTGTCAATAATAAAAGTTTTTCTCAACATATTCAGGGATTTATTAATAGGATGTTTTGATCTCATGCTCTCTCGTGATATTTTGATTACTTTGTTCTGCTGCTTGATCGGAAAGAGTCAGCCAGTCCTGGGTGCGATAGATACAGGATCGTCATTAACAATACTAGTATCAATAACGCTGCAAATTATTACACGAAGGTTTGTTATTTCTGTATTGGATAGTCGTTGTACTCAGATCGCCGATCTACAATATTATCACTGGTCAGGGTTATAGGAATCTTGACGCTCTTTCCAACGGTGTTCTCAGTTTTGAGTTAACAGTGATTTTAAGGGGAGATATGGCCGTTTTTATATCATAAGGTGAAAAACTCGAAAAATCTTAAAAATTGAATAACAGAAAACAAAGCGTTAAAAAAATCTCTAAGACGAATTTGCAATCAGAAATGAGCTCTATAATCGATTCTCTGAGTTTATACTATAATACTGTAGAAACCCTGTAAAGCCTGGTTGGTGACTTTTAGCTTTTACAGAGTGCCTCACTTTTGGGAGCACCCCCAACTAAGGTTCAATCTCACTACTAATTTGTGTCTTTTTTTCGTCTTTTAACATATTTTTTTAATTCACGCTAACAAACCACTTATTTCATCTTTATGATTTTTATCGCGTTTTCAAACTATCATAACTCCTTCAATTTTCAGTCAAAACTATAATCTGATTACACCGTTGGAAAGAACGTTAGATTCCCTACTCTGAAGCTTTTTTCAAAAACTTTAGATGGAAAGAACGGATAAAAAGTAAACCATAAATGAGAAATGTGTAAAATTTCGAAAATGTTCACCATCTTTAAGGTTTGTCTCTCGAAACGTCTTGCGTGGAAATTTTCATGCTGTAAGCCTAAAAACACCCCATACCCAATCACACAACAAAGGTCACAATCCCAGCTTTGCAACGGGGTTGTCTTTTTTTTCCGACATTACTTACTAGGGTAAAAATGACAATTTTAAGGCGAAAACGTAAATTTTTTGGGTGAAAATCAGTATTTTTGCCAGAACCTATTTTCAAGTTAATAAATTAGTTTGACGTGGGATTATACGTATTTATTGACGCTGAATTGAATGGTAACACTTTCAGATCTCCTCGACAATCGAATAAGGGCTTATCAAGTCCTTTCTTTAGGGCGAAGGGATCAATCTCGTTGTTCGTTCCCTCCTAAATTCATGTGAGGATACCATTATGGGAGGTCTTGGTTATTAATGACATGTGAATCAAACTCCATGCACCTGCCGCATGGCTACCCAAAAAGCCCCGTGACTTGGCACCACTTGATTTCTATTTTTGGGGAATTTAAATCAAGAGCGTCTTGATGCACGAGAGGATCTTCTCTAGAGGATCTGCCACTGCACTGAGGACATCCGAAGGAAAAACGACGAGTGATGGCGAGTCCGTGAATGCCTCAAACAAAACGGAGAACATTTTGAACATCTCCTAACAATAAGAATACTCAAGTAATGAAATGATTCAAGGACTTAGTTGGACCCTGTTGAACCCAGGGATAGCTTGAAAAGCCCTTATTTGTTTGCCGAGGAGATCTGAAAGTGTTACCATTCGATTGACCGTAAAAAATACCTAAAATCCCATGTCAGATTAATTTATCAAGTCGGGCATAATTTCTGGTGACAAAAGCCAATTTTCACCTAAAAATCAACGTTTTTACCCTTTAAACGTCATTTTATTCCCCAATAAGTGATGATAATACCACCGGTGAATGACTGGAATCGTGATGAAACTTTTAGGCTTGCAGTATAAGAATTTTCATCCAGAACGTTTCGAGAGACGAATTTTGAAGAAAGTGAAAATTTTCGGAATTTCACAAATTTATCATTTACGGCTCATTTATTACCCATCCATCCCATTTAAAAAGTCTTGAAAAGGTTTCAGAGAGATAGAAAAAATAACGCTTTTTCCGAAGGTGTAATCAAATTTGAATTTTGATGAGAAATTAAGGGAGTTATAACAGCTTTATTGATACGAGGTTGGAAACGCAAAAAAATTGAAACCTTAGTAGGTGGTTGGCCACAAGTGAGACACCCTGTTTGGACAACAAAACACACTTAATTGTTAATTGTTGACGTAATTATTAACGAAAAATAAATTAACTTATTTCATTTTCAAGGAAGTCTTGAACAAATATCATGTCAGTACTTATCTTCAGGGTTATGTGCAGAGCTTAACGAGTTGCCATCGGTGTGTACACTGGCCTTTACTTCAGGTAACAACTAGACATTCATTTTTGTTCAGAGTGAATCAACTAAGAGTAAATTTCAATTCCTAAGAAAATAATTATTACTGCGATACAACGTATTATCGGATGATTAGGAGAGCCAGTAACCACAGTATTATGGAGATTCTATTGAATCAGAATACAGCATTTAGTCGTTATGCTGAATGTACCCCAGAACATTATTGAATTTACATTCTAATGTATACAAAATATTCCATTTGGAGGGACAATATTATACCTGTGCACTAATCATGCTGATTGGCTAAGGATCAACCAACCTTGATTCATCACGTTGAATTGCTGATTCAGAAGGCATTCTAGGTCAAAGTGACGCAATTCATATATACATTGTACAATGAACAGGTAAACTTGGAATAAATTACTCTTGGTAAGCTCGACATATTATATCATAACTTCTTGTGAATATATGGGGTACTCTTAATCGAATCGAGACGTCAATAACTATCGGAAACCATGATAAACACGTATATTGTAGTTCCTTCGTTCTACATAATGGCGAATCGACGCCAATTTCAATACAATAGCCCTGAAATGAAGATCTGTAGCGCGTACATACAGATATATACAGGCCGAGCCAAAGTAAAGACTCACTTCAAAATAAGAACTACCAAAAGTGCTTCAAAATTTGTGTATTAATGAGATGTTATTTATTTGGAAAAATGTAATCTTCATGCATTTGATAGTTCTGTTATATATTGTTGTGCACCCAGTGATCACATTTCATCGTAACAAGAATTAATAGGTAATTGGAATGTTTCAGATGAAGATCGAATATTTCATAGCGGTATTTTATGGTTGAGAAAAATGGTACATTCTAATGCTGCGTTACTATCCTCCAAGTTTTAGCAAAATCAGATAATTAGGTAATGAGAAAATGACGACTTCACTTTCTCAATACTTTTCACCTTTACAAGCAATCATGATTAATATTCTGTCTTGGTTTATTACTTTCATCAATGAAACATTGTAATAGACCAAAATTTGTTTGGTTGCTATAATTTATTGCATTCATTTTATTTATTTGTTTGTTTTTTATTTTTTTATTTCTTTTTTTTTTTTTTTTTTACTTTTTTTTCCCGGTAGGATACATATCTGACATGAAACTAAGTGAGAAATGAAACCGTAGGTACGTAGGTATATATAATTTCGTAGGAAGAAGCGTATGACAGGATTATCTCGCAATTATTGGCACATGATGAAGGTACGAAATTTGAGGGAGTTTTAAGACTCCATTATAAACTAATATGAATGAACTACCAGTAACCCCTCCCCCTTCCAGACAACCTTCATCCGAGCGCGCCGTTGGTTGTCACAGTTGCGAGGGCACCCGGTAATCTGCTGGTCACCAATTTTTAGACCGATTTTATGGTTTTTTAAAACTAAACAATAAAAAGGTTCTATAACGAATTCCAGTTTGCCCAGTTCGCCTCTTTACAGAGGTATTAGATTTGAGGAGCCATATTGAATAAAGATCACAATCTCCGCTTTCACGGGTGGAAGCGTCAAATCCCAAACCAATTTCATTTCCATCACGCACCCAACACTTTCGGTCGAGTGGAATTTGATTTAATTACATGCCATCGACGAGGTGGCAGGTTTGCCGGCCGCATAATGTATCTTTAATGATATTTTAAAAGTTTCATAACACCCCTTGCTTCATCCGTCGAGACAGCTTAACCAAGTCACACAAACAAAGTCACTAACCTGATTTTAATAGCGTATTGGGTAACAAAAATCTGGAACAGATATAATGCTCTCATACCATTATTATCAAAATACTTTAATTAAAAGACCTTCCTCTCCTTAGTGTGGTTTTTCATTTTCCACCTACATTTCTCCCAGAAACAGGAGCCCCTTCAGGAAGATGCTAAAAAATCACATTTAAAATAACAAACTTAAAACATTAAAATCATAATTTTTCACGGAATAGAACAATGGTGTAATATCAAAGGAGATAATGTTGAGTAAACATGCTATTCAAAGACAAGTTCAATCAGTTATTCGTTCGCCCCGGTGTCTCACGAGTTATGTAGAGCAGGCTTATCTCCGTCAATATACTAGTTAAAAACACCTACAATGGTATCCCCCATAAAGTTTTGCGAGGAATTCAATCATGCCATTTTTGCGTATCGAGCAATTGTGGAACCATGAGCTATTAACACCTACTTAGTATTTCATATGAGAACCCCTCAACTATTTGAGAACTGCAATCAATCATCCGAGGAATTCCACACCTGGGTAGAAGTGAGGCAGAGGGTGGCGTACAGAGTCCACTCCTCTTCATAACGCTCATGGACGATGTGATCAAGACCTGCAAAGCCGAAACGCGTAGGTACAGCTCTGGGCACTACCGTCTATCACCCGTTAAAGTGGGTGAGCTCGCTTTTCCTGACGATGTGGGGTTGGTGGCCAGTTCTGAAGGTAACCTGCAGTGAAACCACAATATATGGATGGAGGAATTGGAGAAACGAGGAATGGAGATGAATCTGAGTAAAACGGAAACGATGACTGCCTCCAGGAAACAGCAGAGCCACGCCATTAGCGTGAGAGGAACTCAACTGGAACAAGTGGCAGAGTTCAAATATATCGGAGCCATATTCTCTGAAGACCACAGATGTAAACTCCAGAATTTCCTGAGGAGGCAGGCTCTTCTTCTTCCGCAATAGACAGTTCATCAGCAAAAAAGAAATATTTAAAAAAAAGGTGAAAATGGCAAATATACGTGCGTCTCTATCCTGACTTATGGCTGCGAGACATGGCCTTTGACAGAGAAGCATTTCAGATCTATCCAAACCCAGGAGATAAGGTATATACTAGGGGTAAAGGGGAAGACAAGATGGGATTGCATCAGGAACACAAGATTTTGATCTATTCCTGATGTGAAGTCGCTTTCTCATATCATCAACTAGCGAAACGGAGATGGGCGGGACACGCCGGAAAAAGTGCGGAAAGACTCCCAAGAAGAATTTTTGTGGCAAGAACCCAGGGATGAAGACCCAGGGGAACAAGAAGATGGACAAGGATAGTAAATGTCGCTTTAGGTGAGAGGGTGTTACACTCGACCAGGCCAAAACAATGGCTCAGGACAGACCGAGACGGCGATCTAAGTAAAAATTAAGGGGCCACTAAGTAAAAATTAAGTATGTTTTAGAGCCATTACAATTTTTTCCGACAGTTTGCTAGAAGTATGACATTTCTTTTCTAGTTCTAGCGATAGTCCTCATGTGTTTAATAACTCGTGAATAAACACATTGATTTTCATTGGGGTTTGTGACGTGATTTGTCGCAATCCGGGAAAATGTAATCATCACGATCAAAGAGAGATTTCACAATAAAAAAAGGAATAGTTCCAGACATGCAGCATAAATTTTCATAACATGTTAGTATCATAATATGTTACATTGGCAATTTTGAAATTTGAGCACATTGAGTGCAAAGAAATTGTTGTCATTGAATTTTATGGCGACATTTTTCATACCATTTAATTTCTTGCAATTCAATATGGATTTGGGATATTTAGCTTCTGTGCAGTTTCAATCTATTTTTAGCAAACTTTGATGAAATTATAGTATATATGTCAGCATATGTTTGTTCACAAATGTTCCAGTGCTCTCGACCATTGTGATAAACTTCTAGACCATTGTGATAAACTTCTTTTGACCAAAGTTCTGCTAGAAATATGAATTGACAGTGACAAAATTGACAATTTTTTAATGATTTTCTGAGCAATTTAATGTGCTCAAAGAGTGCTCGCCAACAACCACATCCTTTCATTGAGAAAGTTTATTTCTTTAGAATGGAACTTTTATTCCGATCCCAAGGAGATTTATTGTCCGGAATGAACATACATACACACACACACACACACACACACACACACACACAAATGAAGAAAATCCGCTTAAAAAAAACCAATTGCCTAACCGATGTTCAATAATAAATTTTACTATAGCTCAGCTGCCTTTATATTCAGGGCAGCATACGAGTTTTGATTAAATCGCGATCTTTCCAACGAGTGGTGATTCATGTACATGGGATTGTAACTAAGGGAATTTCACTCCCTATGAACAGCTCAGTTGTAAGCTTATATTTATTTATTTATTTATTTTATTTATTTCCATAGATCACAACTAAGTGTGAGTAGGAAACGTCGAACAAAGTACAATATTATTAAAACAAAGAACAATATTACAAAAATGGTTATATATAAATATTCCAAAACAACACAGCACAATATTAACAAAAATGGAAAATAAATCAATAGTTAAAAAATTCAATAAGAGAGTAAAACTCTTTGTCCACGAGAAACAACTTCACATTCTTCTTAAATGTAGAAAGCGAGCTACCCCCAATTCGGAAATCCAGGAATTTATTGTGAACTTTCAAAATCTGGTAAAGTGAGCTTTCTTGAAATAGAGAGAGACTATGCTGAGGAACCAACACTGCGGGTGAGGTAGCTGTGGTAAAATTTAAATTCTTCGAAATAGGCGGAGTATTTCCTCTAGAAAATCAAACATTGCATCAAGAATGCTGGCGGTATTGTTAGTAAACCAGCATTTCCGAATTGTCCTCTACAAGAAGAAAATGGTTTTAGACCAATGCGAGTCGCCCTTTTATGCACTCTGAACACAACATCAAGATTTTTTTCATTACCCCAATAAAGTATGACAAAAAGAGCCTTACTCATAAAGAGAGCATGGTAAGCATTCAGTACGATACCCTTTGATGCAATCGTTTTCAGTCTCCGCAAACAATAGCAACATCTGCCAAGCTCTTTTCAGCTACCGCTGATACTTGATCATCCAATTTCATATTGCAGTCGATCTGCATACCAAGGAACCTTGTGACGGAAACGACCGCAATACTCATGTCATCCAGCTGCAGCGAAGCTGGGGGATTCAAATTAGAGCGTAGAGCGTAGTATACAGTGCTAATTAAACTTTTTGTTATGCACAGAGTTTTTTAATGACCCCCCTACAGTTTTTGAATTAATGCAGACAGAAATCATGTCCGTAGTAAGGGCATGAAAATGACCAATATTGTATACATGGATGAGAATGAAGGACAAAGGACTCACGTTGTTAGCGTCGGATACATCACAATCTCCTTCCACTTACCTGCAACAGGAATGAAATGATTAATAACAATCAACTCGCAACACCTTCGAATAATCTGTTAAAATTCCTTGAAAGTAGAAAACTCAAATAGAGCAAGCTTCAGTTTTTGCATGCGAGAATGTAAAATCCTTGAATAGGCATCGTCTTTTATTGATTAACTAATTTTTTCCCATTTCTTAACACATTTTTTGAGATTTGATATGCTCAAAATTTTCTGCTCAGTGAACTCATCTTTTTTTGTTTGAATACTTGGTTTTTGTTTGTTGAAAGAACTGATTTTTTTATTTAAATCCTAAGGACAGTATGGAATGACATAATATACATATTATTTACAGGGTGTAACACGGAAAGTTTACACCTTCATCATTTCCCCTGAATTCAGCGTCAAATAGGGCCCAACGCCATTCTTCATAGTTTTTTACGTAGATTTCTGGAAAAATAATTGCGCCAAAAGTGGCGCAAATGATATTAACTTTTTTTTCCCCTTTAATTGGAACCCCCATTTTTTACTGCAGATTCGGATTCTCGAAATTTCATGAAGAAATAACCCACTACTCGATTCTTCAAGTGCGCGAAAAACGGACGTAATTCCACTCCGGAAATGCGCAATCCCGCTTTGAAAGTGCGAAATTTTAGATATACCGAGTTTTTGAAGATTTTTAATTGCCACATGTAGTAAGTACATGATTTTGGGGTATTTTTTCGTGCTGAACAGCGTACTAAAATGTAGTTTTTCCGGTGTTCAAGTTGGTTTTGTAAATATTAATAAATGAACATCATTACGATTATGATGTTAATTTATTGATTTTTGTCACACCAACTGGGGAAACACCGGAAAAACTGCATTTTTGTACGCTTTGTTTTGTGTGGAAATGAGGAAAATAAGTACGCTTCTGGTCGATTTTTCGGTAAACATCATTACGAGGATCAGCAAGAAACAATACCACAAAAGCATGTATTACATGTCACATTTGAATATCTACAAAAACACAGTAGGTATTTCACAATTTTTGCACTTTTATAGCGGAATTGCGCACTTTTGAAGTGGAATTGCTCCCGTTTACGCGTATTTAAAAAATCGAGTGATGCGACCTTTCTTCATGGCATGTCGCGTTGCATTCTCGAATCTGCAATAAAAAATGGGGATTCCTGTTGAAAAAAAAAAAACCAAGTTTATCTGCGCGAAAGTATTTATCTACGTAAAACAAAATATGAAAAATGGCGTTGGGCCAAATTTTTTACTCTACATTCAGGAGAAATGAAGGGGGTGTAACCATTCCGTGATACACTCTGTATATATATATATATATATAAGTAGTAAGTGGGTTACTTGAGGACACTTTCACTTGAGCTCTGATGTTTTTACTTTCGACTTCAATCTCTGTTAAAACTGATTTTGTGATAAACCCTGTTAAAACTAATTTTGTGATAAATCCTGTTGAAAATGCTTTTCTGTTAGACCCCTGATAAAATTTTTTAACACAAAACATCAGAACACATTTTTTAACACAAAACATCAGAACCAGTGACTTTTTCGGTTTAGCGACTTGAATTTCTGTTAAAACTTTTTTATCACAAAACATCAGAACCAGTGACTTTTAGGGGGGTATGTTAAAAGAATATTTTTCCTATTAGAAACATTTAGTAAAACTCTAAAAATTACAGTAGGTTTTAATTTTTAATGACATGTATCACTAAAAATTGTATATATTAATTATACCATCAGCTCATTCTGTAAACTCTATACTATGCATTTTATTACCATTTTTAAGTGTCACTTTACCTTTATAGATCAATTTATATTTGTCTTTCACGAGTGTTTCTAAATCCCCCTCTTGGTTAAACCTATTTTTTAAAAAATGAATTGGTAGTAATATGTTGGTAAAGCCACCCTCCAAGTCTACCGCTATAGTTTCGCCAAATTTTGCTTTCACCTTTTCCGCTTTAAGGATCACATAAGGCTTGTTACGTTTTAAATCATTAAAAGTACTAAATTCGCTCCTACCATTGATCCTTTCCAAAAATTTATCGGCCATCTTTTATTATAAAACCCCATTCCTTTAACTCATCGTTTCAATTTTAAAAGTTGCCACAAAAACATCAGAACCAGTGACTTTTTTCATTTAACGACTTGAATCCCTGTTAGTGTCCTCAAGTAACCCACTTACTACTTTTTACGTTTAATATCCCCAAGGTAAAGTATCGATAATATCGGTTTCTTTGTTTTTAATTATATTTCGTTTATCATACAGAAATTTAAACTCTTTTTCCACTTCTTTGTTTACTAACGTTTTATCTTTTACATTTCGCGTAATCATGTTATATTTAAGCTTAACGTTGTTTATTTCTTTCGTTAAAACTTTATTCATAGTTTCTCTATTTAATGATTTACCGTTTTGATAATTCAAAGTAAATCCTTTAACTTTCATAGTTTCTTTTCCTTGATTGGTTATATAAGCGTAACTCTTGGGGCCCGTACTAATCCATTCTACAATGTGATTATTTTTTCCCAATTCATCAGTCCACTCACCCAACATACAGCCAGTTTTTACAGATTTTTTCCCATCATCAATATAAACAATACTATCTGTATCATAATAAACAACATTCTTTCCTATTTTATCAAGCATTTCATATAATCTTAATCTTGCATTGGAAGTGGTAAAAGCAGCTACAAAAACGTTAGTTGAAAAACTATCTTCGATGTATTGATTCAAAAATTTATAAGATATTTGCACGATATTGTCATTCAGAAATTGGCATGAACCAATTTCTAGTCTGTCATCTAAAAGTATATCGTACCATCTTGTTATATCAACAACATATTCAGATTGTGACATGTTCAATCTTTGCCCAAACTTTCCCCACAAAGAATTCAAACAAATCTTTGCTACTGCTCTTCGTCCAGGATTTGGTTTAATACTTTCTTTTTCTAAATCTATATCGAGACTTCCTTTAACGCTTTTTATATATTCTTCAATAGTTTCAAAGTCGCTTTCCCACGGGCTAGTCTCTAGTTTTATTTTCATAAATGTTTTTACATATTCTTTGAACAATTCATTACTTTTTTCTTTGAAATGCCATACTTCGTAAATTTCTTGAATCTTATAACCTTTTTCAATAGCTTTATTTACTTCATCTGTAGTCCAAGTATCAACCAGAGCTCTTTCATTTTCATCGTGTGAACAAGTATTACATTTATCTACAAAACATTTTTCGCATAAAATAAATAAAAGTTTATCTCTTTTGATCGGTAGAACTGGGTGATATAATTTTTTAGGAGGTAATATTTTACATTTGATTAATCCGTACCAATTTTCATCATATTTCTCAGGTTTATGAATTTTTGTTGGATGACCTAAGGGATAATAATCGAAATATTGAACTGTTGGATACAAACTACAAACATCGATATATCTTAATTTTTTATTTACGACTTTCAATTTACTAGCATTGGTTCTGACACCAAAAAATGCGTCTCTAGGATTTAATGGTTCCACTATTACGTTTCCACTACTTTTTACTGCTGCTTTACCCTCTTTCGATTTAATCCAGTTACATTCCCACATTTCTACTAATTGGTATCCAGCGTCAATGATTTGTTTACTCCTTTCCTTCGTTTTTTCATACAAGTCTCCCATAGATAGATGATTTACATTATTGGGAGTATTTTCATGAAAACATGTAGGACAGCCGTGCCAAAAACACCCGTGATACTGATAAACCGTGTTAGTAATTTGATCAAAACCATCAACTTTGGCACCACAAACAGTTACTTCCCCTCCATTCAATGCGTGCTGTACATTTTTAAAAGTATTCAGCCAAGTGATAGATCCTTTGCTAAACATTTCCTTTCTGTCCTCTTTGATACTTGCTATCGTATTTTCCTGTAAATATAAGGACCGAAAAATGGCCATGCAAACACTCGCTATAGTTAAATATTGGAAAGGATCGATATTAGCTATGTCTAAAAATTGCTTCCTAAATTCAATACAGCCCCTTCGCAAAATATCGACATCTGATTCACAATATTCTAATATTTCTTTCTGAAAGTTGAATATATAATTTTCCTTTACTTTTTCAGCGTGCCATTTCAAAAATGCTTTTCTTACTTCGGGTTTCATTGAATCAGCCCCATAAAATTTAGTATCAGGAATTGGACCAACGTAATTTTGATTATCTCGAGTATTGAAATAATGGGGGAAATATCCTTTTTTTAGTTCTGTTAATCCGAACGTTTTTGGAAAAGCAGATAACGGGGATGCAACGAAGTTAGAACTATCGATTATTCTTATTATTCCTTTAATTTCTAATAACATTAGTTTAGTTCCATTATAAATAGTGTAAGGTTTCAGAGTATTTTCGACGCAGTATTTCAGAATGAATTGAGAATCATATCCTTTTGCATAATGTGCTATGGCAGTGTACCCTTTGTGTTTACTTGAAATCAACCACTCGCAAAATTCCTCATTAGTTTTGAATACGAATTTAGTACCATCGTGGTAGTGAGCTATAACAAGATTTGCTTCATGGGTTCCTGTTTCCTGCATTGCTTCGTAATCAAATGTTATGTATTTTTCGGTGTAAGTACATTTTTCTGCTGTGATATCAGAACGATTATTACAAGTACAAGGTACTGTACAATACCCACCGTTTGATCGTCTTGCTAACATAAAACATTCATGACCACCTATATCGTCGAATATTTCTTGACAGTTTCGACATTTTCCAGAACCACATCTATGTTCGTCGGTTCTTTTGCAAATTTTCCCGCAGTTTAAACATTTATAGATTATTTTACAAACTTCTTTATGATTTTTAAAGCAATTATCATTATAACAATAACGGTTACAATCGTTACAGAATATTTTATTTTTATCTTTTTCATCGTGTTGTATTTGTTTACAGAGTGTACAGACATCTTTATTTCTAGTCTTTTTGCATTCATGTTTCTCTTTATTATTATAGGGAGTATCACAATTTTTACAGTAATATGAGGAGGCGTAAAAGGCTGTTACACTATTAATAACATCAAAATGATTCCCATCTTTATAAAGATAAATTATAGTATCTTTCTTTTCTCCTTCGTAAATAACGGTATTGAAATTTTCGGCGCAGATAACTTTAACTTGAATGTCTAATAATTCTTCAACAACTTTGATATCTTGCAATGTGAAACCTTCCTCGGTGTATGAACCCATTTTTTCACACAGCTTTTTTGCAAGTGTCGTTTGGAGTACCCTTCCCTTCCGAATATAAACTAGTTCGTTTCCAGTAAACTGTCTACCCATGATTTTATTAGTATGATAAGTTAACGCGGTAATTATGGCTCTTGGACAACACAGATTATCGGAATTTTTTATTTGAGTAATACATTGTTTCGTATGTTTATTTTTGGCTAAGTTCAAAATTTTAGTCTTTTTTGCTCCTCTCGGTAAATTAATGATTTTAATGTGGAACGTGGTATTTGTTATGTCAACGTGTTCGTTGGAGCTAATAATGTTGCTTACGTGTTGGATAAATTCTTTAGCTTGTATACGCGAAAAAACATTTGATTTACTACTTAAATCTTTCGATATATCATGGTGAAAATGAGGGTTTTGGGCAACGATCATAATTTTATCCCCGGTTTGGAAATTAGATTTTTCTTTAGCCAAATGTAACATAGCAAATACAGCTTTTTCGACTTGTATGATATTAGATAATTTTATACAATAATCGATTTCTGTAGTTTTAAATTTTTTAATGTATCGAGATTTAGTTTCTATAATAGTAAAAGGAGATTTTCGTTTTTCTTTGTTTTCATTAACCAAGTCATCGTCGAAATTGAACATTTTTCCTGTTTTTACTTTAAATGCATGCCCTTGTGGGTGCATTAGATGTTCGATGATATTGATTTTTTTATTCGGTTTTTTAATTTTAATATGTTTTTCTTTAGCTATTTCGCGTAGTTTTTTAACAGTTAGTTTTTCTAGATCACTTTTCTTAAAGTATACATTTTTAATATCATTTAAAGCTGTAATAAGATTATTTTTCTTCATTTTATAACCACCTTTTAAATTGTAATCTTTCGCTTCATTTCTCAAATCTTTAACTCTGAATCCTTTCTCAACGGCTCTTTGTTGAGGTTTAAGAGTTTGGTTAGGGTCGTTTTTTAGATGGAATGGTGTTTTTAAATGACGAGCCCAGTTTTTATATGTGATTTTTCGATCACATTTTTCACAGATTTTATCTGCATATCGTTTTTTAATAGTATCTTGCATTTTTATTATAGTAGGGGTTCTTTTAACTAACCCTTCATTTTTTTTCGTATCGTTCATTTTTATTAGAAAAGAGATTCTTTTAACTAATCCCTCAATTTTATATTATCCACCCGCTTTTTCTTGTATGGATACTATATATTGTATGAGCTTTATTAGATGAGGAGTTTCTTTTAAAACACAATTCCTTAAAGTGGGGGGGTCCGATTTGGACCCACCCTCTTTAACGTTAAAGTCGAATACAAGTCGAGAACATTTAAAAAAGATTTTCAAAACTCTTAAAGGTGGCGTCGAATCGACGCCACCTTTAACGTTAAAGTTGAATACGAGTCAATTTGATTTTTAACAGTAAATACCTCGTACCCGTCTGGTAGACGGGTACGATTAAAGACGAATACAAGTCAATTTGATTTTTAACAGTAAATAAGTGACCCCCGTCGATTCGACGGGGGGTCCTATGTAAAGTCGAATACAAGTCGAGAACATTTAAAAAAGATTTTAAAAATTCTTAAAGAGGGGGAGCAAATCGCTCCCCCTCTTTAACGTTAAAGTCGAATACAAGTCAATTGACTAAAAAAGCCGCCGCTCACATGTGAGCCGCGGCTTTTTCATTTCATTTCATACGAAAAAGCCGCGGTCGGAAACCCGACTGCGGCTTTTTCATTTCATACGAAATTTTATGGCCGGAAACCCGACCGCAAATTTTGATCTCGGTTAACAATTGTTTGGTTCTTTCTAGCCTGAACCAATAAGTTTTTTCTAGAATTCTGTTTTTTGTAGTTCTTGAGCATAGAAAGATCCTTCAATCTCTTCGTCGCTTAAATCTTTTATTTTGTAAGTAATTGGATTTGTTGGTAGAATTCCAGAAACCACAAAAATTTTTTGAACTTTATTTCTTATCGGTTTGTGTAATTCTTTAGCGAGAGATAATTTTTCATCAACATTCAGATCTTCTACTACAGTTGGTTCTTCAGAATTTTCTCTCTCGGGGGAAGTGATAAACTTACTCTTATGAGTTCTGCATTTAACACATTTTGCAGCCACTCTCCATCTCCCGTTTATCGTTTGTATTTTTTCTGCATCAATATTATTGGTTCTCTTCTTACACTTGTGACAGTAAATAGGATCAGTTAAATCATTATCCATTTTTATTATAGGAAAAAAGGTTTTTTTAATGTGTCCGGTACCTTGCCTTCTATAGCCCAATCAAAAATGGCACGAATTGGTGCTTTTTCTCCGTTAGGATCTTGAATGAATTTGCTCTTACGAGTTCTGCATTTAACACATTTAGCTGAAATTCTCCACCTTCCGTTCACAGTTTGTACAATTTTCACGTTTATATTTTTCGTTTTTTTCTTACACTTACAGCAATAAATTTCGTTGTACATTATTTATTTTATTATAGGAAAAAAGGTTTTTTATGAGATATTTCTCATAAAAAAGAAACTCCTCACTCACTCTTCAATCAAATGCAAATAAACTGTAACATTTTTAAATTGCAGCTCATCTCCATTTTCATTTCTACATGATAGTTTAATTTCTTCAATTTCTCTAATTCCTTTTCGTAGAGAACTGTAGAGAATTTTCTTATTCGTTTCCATATAAGTAGTATTTGGGAGAATCGCTTTCTCTATCAAAGATACATGGAGTAATTCATGTGCACTATGGAGATGTGAATGTTCATTATGATTAGCGAAGCTATAATCGGTAATATTGCAATGCCATTCAATTAATGAAATAGGTTTGATTAATTTTGGATTGTCTTCTGAATAATATTCCTTATTAGCATCAAAATAATCCCCAGGTGTTTTACACTGTTTAAAATCGAACAGTTCGCAGAAATTTCCATACCTTATAAACCCGAGAACAACAGGAGATTTAAGATAAAATCTATTACAATTTGGACCGTAGTCTACTTTAAAATCCAAACTTTCAGGTTTTGTTTTTTTTAATGTGTCAATTTGTGATTTATAAAGTGTTTTATTCTCCTCAAATTTCTTCATGAGTTCAGTTATATAATTTTTTATTTTTAAATATAATTCTCTTTTAAACGTATCAACAGTAAATGTGCCATCTAACACATACTCGTTATGATACCATCCATCTATAATAAACATTTTTAATGATATCAATACATTTTTTACTTGAAATGAAAGAGAAGGTGAAGTAAATAATAACTTTACTATTCCGAGTTTATAATTTTTATTGGGATTTAGAACAATTTGTGGATCAAAAGTTATTTTTAGATCTTTGTGTTTATCAGAAATCTTTATTAGAGTCATGCTTTTATTATAGGTAAAAAGTTTTTCGTATAATAAATATGAGTAAATACGAGATTGATCCAATTTCGCATGATAAAAAAGAGGCTAGAAAAGGAATTTTACCATTACCTTTAAGATCATTAATAGTAGGAACTTCTGGTTGTGGGAAAACAACACTTCTCTATAATCTCATCACAAAGCCATGGGGAATCCCCTTTAATCATCTATATATTTTTTCAAAATCTCTGGATCAGAATGCATATGAGATTTTGAGAAGCAATTATGAAAAAATTTCTACAAAAGATGGTGTGGAAATAGCGCAGTTTTTCAGTAATTGTGACGAACTTATAACCCTGGACGCATGTGAAGAAAAAAGTCTTATTATTTTTGATGATTGTGTAAACATTCAACATCAGAGAGAAATCAAAGATTATTTTGTGAGAGGACGTCATAAGAAAATTTCGTGCGTTTACTTGACACAATCATGGTCAAAAGTTGATAAACAACTCATTAGAAACAATATTAATTTTTTATGTGTATTTAGACAAGGACCAAGATACATGCGAGATATTTATGATGAATATGTGGGAACTGATTTCACTTATGAACGATTCAAAGAATTATGCTATTCTTGTTGGGATGAGGACTTTGGTTTTCTAACGATTGACATAACAAAGAAACGCAATGACGGACGTTACCGAAAGAAATTTGGTGAAATATTTTAGATTTTAAGTTTTGTTTTTATAGAGAATCCCCTATAAAAACGCATTGGGAAACGCTTCAAAAATCGCATTGGGAAACGCTTAAAAACGCAAAAATAGCGTTCCTAAAGCGTTTAAGCGTTTAAGCGTTTAAGCGTTTAAGCGTTTAAGCGTTTAAGCGTTTTAACGTTTAAGCGTTTTAACGTTTGACCGATTTTTAAAAAAAATTTTTTCCTATAATAAAAACATGACAAAAATTACTTTAGAACAAGCGCTTAGACAGAAATACAAAGAAGCGCAACTTGAAATTATGAAGGAAAGAGAAGCCAAATTTAGAGAAATCAAAAAGATTGATAAACCTCCTGAAAAAGAACAAATATTTTTCACAAAACCAAAACGAAAACCCATGAGCGTAGCTGAAGCTGATAAATCGATTAAACTTAGAAAATATTTACAAAATTTAGCAAAACAAGAAAGGATTAACCAAGCATCTGATAAGGAGACAAAAGAAAAGGCTTATGAACCTATAACTTCACGATTAGATAAGGTAGAAAAAGCAGTGAAACAAACTGATGAAGATCTTGGTAAAAAATTAGAACTCATTCCTGCAATAAAAACATTTAACCCCTTGGCTATCAGTTCACCTAAAAAAGTTTCTTTTCAAGATGTTGATGGCAAGGCTCAAGGTATTGATAATGATACTGAAGATACATTAAATCAAAGCTTTTCAAGTGACAATGCAGATAGGGATGATGAAATGGAATTAATATTACAAAAAAGTGTTAAATTACCAAACTCTTCTGTAGGCCCTTTAGGTATTGGGTCAATTGCAGAATTATATATTCTTCATCCTGATAGGCAATTTGGAATATATCCTTTAAAAAATCATATATTTATTGGAAATAAACAGATACGGGTAAATGGCAATGATATTGAAATAGAAAAAATGAAATATTCTGGTACTGAAGGCTTATGGAAGCTCTTAACAAAACCCATAGCTTCTGATATTCCATCCAAAGATGAATACACTAATGAAGACTTTAAAGCTTATGCAAAAATCCTCATTCAAACAAATAGCATGTTTCAAAATAATAATCCCGAATCTAAACAACCAAAATCAAGTGTTAGTAAAAAATGGAAAGAAATCATAAAACCAATCTGGGAGTATAGTAAAAAGAAAAAGATCGGTACCGGGTTGATTAAATATAATGAAAATCCCGTAGAATTTAAATATATAGATAATTTGAATCAAATTCAACAAAGACTATACTATTTGCATGCGCAAGAGCAGGCAGGAAATAATAATTTTCACAATGAAAAATTGGGGGTTATAAATTTAATCAAAGATCAACTGGAGAAATACATTGATAATCCCAAGGGAACTGAATACTTGATTAAAATTATTAATAATTTACCCAAAAATATGATAAAAAACGGTTCTGGTATTTTCAATACTTTGTTGAACAAACTAGACGGTTTCGTACCTGAAATGCATCTCCCAGGTGGTTATCAATATTGTGGACCATTTACTAAATTGGATAAGAGATTAAATAGAGGTGATGAAGGTATAAATAGCCTTGATAAAGCTTGTAAACAACACGACATTTTTTATAGGGATCATGAAAAAACAAGTGATAGACATCTTGCTGATAAACAACTAGAAACAGAAGCTTATAAAATTATGAAAAGTTCAACAAATATCAGTGAAAAATTGGGAGCTGCTACTGTGGTAGGTGGTATGAAAATCAAAAGACACTTTGGGATGGGTGTATACTAGGTATTATGATTGATTTTTTTATAGAATTTCGATTCTATAAAAAAACTTTTTTTCCTATAATAAAATGATTACACATCAAATAAATTTGTCAGAAATACAAATGAAAAAAATAAGATCTGCTTATAAAAAACGTGCTCCAGTAAAAGTACGACTGACTTTTGCAGATATTAGTGGAAAAGGAAATCATAGAATCCTGTTAAATGAAACTCAGAAAAAAAAGGTAGATAAAAGTATCAAAAACAAAAAAGGGTTGGAATTGAAAATGAATTATGATCAGTTGCAAATAAATCATTCAGGGGGATTTTTACCCTTACTTTTTGCAGGAATAGGCGCTCTTGGGGCATTATTGGGTGGTGGAGCTGCAGTAGCTTCTAGCGTTATTGATTCTAAGCATAAATCTGCTGAAGAAGCAGAAATCAAACGCCATAACTTGGAAATGGAGAGATTAGCACAAAACGCAAAAAGTTTAAGTATCGGTTCTGGATTGAAGAAGAAAAAAACTATTTCAAAACCTAAAAAGAAACCTACCAAATCAAAAAACTAAATAGCTTCCAACCTCTTACCAATTTTGATATTGAAAAATTTGCGAAAGATTTAAAAATTAAAAATTTTAGGGGAGTTTTCATGAAGGACGAGTTACCAGAGAAAGTAAATAGTGAAGAATGTGGAATAATAAATTTAGAAAACTCTGATGAGGCTGGAAGTCATTGGACCGCATATTTTAAAAATAACAATTTAAAATATTATTTTGATTCGTATGGTAATGCACCACCACCAAGAGAACTTGTTCAATATTTAGGTTCAGAAAATTTATTTTATAATGAGGAACAAATCCAAAACCAATATGATCCTCCTATCTGTGGACATTTATGTTTATTAATTTTGAAAAAGCTATCAGAAGGACACGATTTTGAAAATAGCATGAGAACATTGAAGAAAAATCTTAATTTCTTTTATTAAATTTTATAGTCTTGATATTTTTATAGAATTTCGATTCTATAAAAAAACTTTTTTCCTATAATAAAATGATGTACACAAATAATGAAACACCTTCAGCCCCTGAAGAATTTAATCCAATAACTCATCCTAGATTATATCCAAAAATAATTTTTCCCGAGTTTAAAGAGAACAATTATAGAATCAATCGAATTATCAATCAATTTAAATTTTTAGAAGATGAAGAGAAAATGAGAAATGGTTTGAGTAAAAAATATGGAAAACTATCCAGTACTCTTTACGGTACTGAATTTTTATTTGCCCTCTCAGAACTCGGACTGACTGGTGCTTCTATAACATTACCAATAATAATTCCATTCAGTGTTCCAATTTCTGTAGGCTTGACAACCTTATCAGTAATATTAAGGACTTCAAGCGGATTTGTCAATAAAAAAATTACTAAACACTCTGAAATTGCGCTTTTGGCAAAAGCTAAATTAAATTCGATTGAAGAAAAGTTCATAAAAGCGATTAAAGACGGTAAAATATCTGATGAAGAGTTCAATGATATTGAACAAGAAATAAAAAATTATATAAATATGAAAAATAATATTCTAAATCAATATAATAAAAATAAGAAAGAAATTAAAAGTGCGGACCCTTTCAAACTATCACTTTTGAAACATGGGGAAGTTTTCAGAACTGGATTTTAAGTCAGTTTTTATAGGGATTCCCCTTTAATTATTCCACTATCTCGATATTTTTATAGAATTTCGATTCTATAAAAACTTTTTTTCCTATAATAAATAAGTATGAATGAAATTAAAGCAATTTACTCGAAATACGATTCTGAAATCACAAGTATTGAGTATCAAAACTATGGTCCTGAATCTATTTTTGAATTTAACTCTGAGAACAAAAAAACCGTTTTCAAGTTGTTTCTAAATGATGATTTTATTAGCAGCAATATTCAATATTACATTTCTGGAAAATACATTCCTAAAGATACCACAAAAGCATATGGAACAAATGATAGTGTAATGATGATAAACAATTTTGTAGCACACCTTTTTTCCAAAATTGAAATAAGAAAACACAATACGCTTATTGATGAAATTGATCATCCAGGTATTGCTAGTACAGTGATGGGTATAGCTTCTTTCCCAGGCCCAGCAAACTATAATGGTAAAGTAATGAGTGCAGGTTTTAATACGAAAGCTATAGGAGGTGGAAATTTCAGTGCAAGTGGTAACTTGAGTGATTTAGGCCTTGGGTTCTTCAGTGATATCGTTCCAATTTACAAGGGAGGATTTGAAATCTCATTCATTAGAAATTCTGATGATAATGTGCTCTTCCGTTACAAGAAAGATAATACTTCTCCTGAAGCTGTGGAGGGAAAAGTGGAAATTAAAACTTTCTACCTGCGAGTCCCGATAATTGAATATACAGGTGAATCCAAAAATAAATTAATTGCTGAACTTAGTACCGCTCCTTATTTGTTTCACTTTAAAAAATTGCAATGTATTGAAAAGCGTGTCACTAAAAATTACCTAACTTTAAATATTACCGATATATATAGAAATTTACAGAATCCGTTCTGGGGGTTTTTTTTTTTTAAAATTCATTTATTGGTTATATACAATTTGTACATGTACCAGGACTAAGTATAGAATGTGTATGTTGGCGAATAGGTGAGATGGGGATGCTGAATGGGTATATCTTGAATTTATTGTTCTCTGCATGGTTCGGAAATCCTTTTCTTTTTTTGTTTGGTTTTGTTTATGGTGCTGTATGCTCTGGTCCTGTAGTCCTGTTGCTGTGGTCCTGTAGTTCTATTTTCTGTATATTTTTCTGCGTGAAGAGGTCCTCGCCTCCGTGTTTGGCCGGTCAGGGCCGGAGGGCCCCGACCGGCCCGGACCCACCCACCATGACGGCTCCCGGGGCCACCTGCCCATTTCTGAACAGACGGCCCTTAAAGGATGTTGTGGAGACTCTCCACACATCCTGGAGAACTAATCGTCAAGGGGGCCGCCCCCGGACCGGCCGGAATCCCCGACCCCTCCCAGCTGTTTCCTCTTGCTTTTCTACATTTTTTCCTTCTTTCTTCTATTCCAAAACGCATTGAATTGCTTGAACAATTTTGAGACTTCAGTACTTATCGAAAAGGCAAACTCAAATATCTATCACACATTTTTCCAAAAATTCAACTAAAGAAGATATAACACACGAATTCAGAGAGTAAACAATGCTATCAAAATTGAACGGACGAGGTAAATTTTCAAGAGAATCAAAAAATAACTTTCTTCTTCCATTATATTTCCGACAAGACATAATGATGTGCTCTAAATTTTCATATTCTCCACATGTGGTGCAGAGCGGAGAGGAGACAGCTTTGATTCGGTGCAGATATGCATTACATAAGCCTACATTCATTCGAAGTCTTTCCAGTTTTTTCATTATCCTCCTGCCATAATTTTGCTGTATCTTCCAGAAAGGTTTAGTTAAAACATTCGTTACGTTTTTGAAGTACCGATTGGAGGATGACCTTGAGTTTTGAATATATATCTTTTTCCACTCTGATCGTGCTACTTTTGCTACATTTATTACACAATCTTCTTTTGTCACTGGGAGGTTGAGTCTTGGACCTTCGAGAGCCATGTACCTTGCTAGAGCATCTGCCTTTTCATTTCCTTGAATCCCCGAGTGACCTCTTGACCATGCAAACACTACTTGTTTTCCAGATGATCGGAGTTTTCCCACTTGAGTGAGAATATTTCCTGCTATCCGATTAAGTTTCCTGGTCTTGAATGCTCCTTCTAATGATTTTATTGCACTCTGGCTGTCTGAAATTACAACTGCTCCTGTAAAGTTGCTATTCGAATAAAATTCTAGCGATAAAAATATAGCAGTGAGTTCGGCTGAATATATTGAGTAAAGACTTGGTAGCTTGAATCCGCGTTCAACACCTTCTGTGGGTATGACGAACGCACAACCAACAGAGCCTTCTATGATTGAGCCATCAGTGTATATAGCAATATATCCAGGCCACCTGTCAAGTATATAATTCTCATGGTCTCTATTCGCTAACCTTTCTTTACTTAGATGGCCTTCAAGATAAACCACCTCCAACTTTTGGAAACGATCGCCGTATTTCATCGTATGGATTATATCTCTGCTGTCTGAATTCATACATGTAACTAGGTCTGCAGTTCTTACAAAGCTGTTAACCAGTAGAGGACTAGCTTTTTTCTTCCAGTATTTATGCGTCATATTCCATACAGTAAGTTTTTGCAATTTTTCCACTACCCTACTCTGCTGACTTGCTAATGTTAGAAAAAACCTGTCGGCTAACATCTGGTATCTGACTTTCAACGGCGGAAGGTGTGTTTCATTCTCCATTGCTTGGATTGGAGAGCTACTTAAAACACCTAAACATAACCGCATGCATTTGTTTTGGACTTTGATGAGTGCCTGAAATTGCGTTTTGGATGCTTGTGAGTAAAAGATGCTTCCGAATTCCAACCTCGCCCGAACAAAAACTTTGTAGAACAGTAAACTGGTTCCTGGATGTGATTTGTAACAAAAACTTCTCATCATGTTCACAGCTTTTTCACATTTAACTACCACCGCTGCAATATGTGGCTTCCATAATAACTTCCTGTCTATGGTGAGTCCTAAAAATTTGACGGTATGATGTACGTGGAATGTGTTACTCGCCAATCGTATACAATTGCCAATAGTCTCTCTTCTACGTGTGAAAGGCATGATTTTAGTCTTCTCTGTTGACAGAGATGAGCCGTTTCTATTACACCACCTCAAAAACGACGTCATAGATCCATTCATTTTCAAGCGACAATCTTCCAAGGTGGCACCTACAGTGTATAAACACGTGTCATCAGCATATTGGATAACTGTTGTGTGGTGGGGAAGGGCCTCCTTCACATCTTGGACGTATATATTCTGGGGGTTTGTAGTATTCCAAACTGACAGAAAAAATAATCAAAAGAAAGATAATTCCAAATTTGATAATTTGGGTGTAAAAAATATTAGTTTTGAAGTAGCAGGGAAAATTTTTCCTCGAGAATCTTTGAATTTAAATTGGAGTTCAGAGGATTATCTCTTAGCTTACAACATGCTTACAGATTTCAAGAGAATAGTATGTAAAGATTCCTCATCCCTTCCATATTATGAGCCTCAGTTCTTCAAAGAGAGCTATCCAATATTCAGTGTGAATATGACTAGACAACCACAGTCCATATCTGGACAAAAAAGTAATATAATTTTACGAGCGGATTTTGAAAATGATGTACCAGAAAACACTTTTGCTTACGTAATTTTGGTTTCAGAAGTTACTCTAAACTACATTCCGTTGAAGAATATAATTCGAGAGGAATTTTAAACTTGGTAGGGTGAATGAATATATTTTTATTGAGAATATTCTCAATAAAAACTAAATAATTAGAACTGCAAGCACAATCTACCGACTTGCTTCAGAGTAGAGTTTTAAAAGTATTTGCCTAAGTGATATTAAATGAATTCCCATAAAAAAATCAAAGGAAATTTCAGCAAAATGTCCCAACTTAACCGCACATTCTCTGGCTTCTTAATTTCTACACAGCATCCATTCCTGAACGATCTCTCTACCTCTGTTTATAAGAGGTGGATCTTTGAATGGCACAACCATCACGACTTTCGACGGATTTTCAAATCCGTGAGTCATTCCAACTTGGCTTTTTCAGTTACGTTGGAGTTTCGGTTTTTGCTGTTTTTAAGTAGAAATTAAGAGCAGAACAGTTAAGGAAGGAGATTTTGACGATAAAGGTCGACTCTCACTTCCTTCGAGGTGGGATTAGATTAATTATTAGCTTAAGGGCCCATCAGCTAATAACGCTTCTAAAACATCGAAGGAAGTGTTATCCTCACTATTAAGGAAAAAAAATTTCTCGGTTTGAGGCGAGCATCGATCTCACAACCTCTGTATTATGAAGCGGGATTGTTACCCACCACACCAAAAGCGCCCAGTTGAGATGATAATCACGCTCCGGTATCTTGAATAATAAATTCCGAGGACGAATGAGGTCAGTTCTCCTTCCCCTCCTTCCTTCCAGACTCGTCTCGCCTCTTGACTCGGGGTGATGCAACGGTTCTCTGATAAGAATTCGTCGACCCAACGGTAGATTGCGTGTGCAGTACAAATAGATCGACCCACCAGAACAGCCTTGTTCAATATGTTTTAATGAAGAACCTTCATTAAAACTAACAATTTTAAACTATTATTTTTTTACAAAACTACTCTATCTTGAAACTCTTGGATGAAATTCTCACTCAAGTTTTGATTTTTAATTATTTTATCCCAATCCACTTTGTCTTGAAACTCTCTGATGAATTCTTCGGATAGTTTTTGCTCTCTAGAAATCTCACACCAATTTACTTTGTCTTGAAACTCTCTGATGAAATCTTCGCTCAAGTTTTGATGTCTGGATATCATATACCAATCAACGGTGTCTTGAAATTCTCTGATGAATTCTTCGGATAGTTTTTGCTCTCTAGAAATCTCACACCAATTTACTTTGTCTTGAAACTCTCTGATGAAATCTTCGGATAGTTTTTGTTTATATGAAATCTCACACCAATTTACTTTGTCTTGAAACTCTCTAATGAATTCTTCAGATAGTGTTTGATTATATGAAATCTCACACCAATTTACTTTGTCTTGAAACTCTCTAATGAATTCTTCAGATAGTTTTTGCTCTCTAGAAATCAATCTCCAATCCACTTTATGTTGGAACTCTCTAATGAATTCTTCAGATAGTGTTTGACTAAATGAAATCTCACACCAATCCACTTTATGTTGAAACTCTCTAATGAATTCTTCAGATAGTTTTGGCTCTCTAGAAATCCTATACCAAGATATAATATAATCAGGCTCTTCAACAAAATCTCTAATAAACTGTTTATGTTTGATCGAATCAAAATTTAATATGAGAGTTTGTGGATTTACATATAAGAATATACATTTCTTTTTATTTGCTGGAATATTCATAGTTTTGCAAAAAATGAAATAGTTATAAGCATCTGTGATCTCGTCTCGAATCTCCATGCAAATTTCAGTTGGTAATACGATTTCGTTATCCATCTTTTATTATAGAATATATTCTTTTAACATACCCCTCATCTGAATTGAATACTTAAAGATGGGTCCCCGGAAAAAAAATATTTTCTATAATAAATAAAGAAATATGGGTTTAAACGATGAAGCATTATATTTATGTGAAAAATATGGAGGTTTCTGGAAGTTTGTAAAGACACCCAAATTTCAATTTTATGATAAAAACCTTGACGCACTAGATGCTATTTTATATGAATTGAATGAGTATAGATTTTGTAAACGGTTGAACAGAGAACGCTTCTTAGGTGTCAATGGTAAACCACCACTCCATACAAAGGAGCAAGTTTTGGCATACCTTAATGAAAATAAGATTAAGGTTCCTAAAAATGCTACTGAACGTCAAATTAGAAAATTGGTTTATAATGATGTTAAAGACAAACTGAAGGATCAGTTTGAGGATCAGTTATCGCGCCCCTTCCACTGATACTTCGACGTACTGCCACCAACGATTGCTAAAAGCTCAGAATGCTGGGGGAAGGAGATTTTATTTTTTAATGAGCAGTGTTCATTAAAAAATTACTTAGTTTTGTATTCCCACCCTAAAGAGTCGAATATAGCTTTACAAATTCTGTCTGTTTCATTTTTACGATCAAGAGATTTTACTGTAAGAAAATCTCCTTCGTCTAATTTATGGTTGTGTCTCAATAACAGTTTGTATAAAATAAACTTTGTATTTATAAAATTTTTTCTTTCAGAGTTTGTAAACATAGACGAATATTTTTCAGAAAATTTTTCAAAATCTTTGACTAGAATGTTTTCCAGATGACTTATGTCGTTTAATTTTTGACCAGTTAAATTTGCGTGTATAAGTACATAATCGTCATAATGTTTAGTATATCCGAGTTCTTTTAAGAAATGTATAATATGAGATTTTGTTACGTTTGCAAATTTTTTAGACCTAGATTCTCGCTCGTCTTTAATTATTCCATGAAATATCAATAAGCGCTCGAGGTCTGAATAAATAGTGGGGTTTATAAAAGTATATTGCTTTCCTTGATACTTTTGAATACATTTTTTAAAGTGACTAACACGATCATATTTGTATTTTGGTACTACGACGTTATAAGATCTATTATTAAAATAAATCGTTTGTATAACTTCTGAAAAACATACTTTGCAAATTAAAATGTCGTTTTCTAGTAGAAATGTCTCGTCGTTTTCACAATTTTGACAGAAATTTCCACTATCAAAATTAAGTTTTTGTAATGCGCTTGTACTCATTTCTAATAGGAAAAATATTCTTTTAACATACCCCCCCTAAAAGTCACTGGTTCTGATGTTTTGTGATAAAAAAGTTTTAACAGAAATTCAAGTCGCTAAACCGAAAAAGTCACTGATTCTGATGTTTTGTGTTAAAAAATGTGTTCTGATGTTTTGTGTTAAAAAATTTTATCAGGGGTCTAACAGAAAAGCATTTTCAACAGGATTTAACACAAAATTAGTTTTAACAGGGTTTATCACAAAATCAGTTTTATCAGAGATTGAAGTCGAAAGTAAAAACATCAGAGCTCAAGTGAAAGTGTCCTCAAGTAACCCACTTACTACTTATATATATATATATATATATATATATATATATATATATATATATATATATATATATATATATATATATATATATATATATATATATATATTCTGTCATAGTATTGTTCATGAAGTCTTTGGAACATCAAGAAACGATTTAAATTATGGGCTGTTTCCTGATCAGTTGAGTGAACTTCACTCTTTCGTGTTCACCCTGTAAAATTCATGTTTGATAGGAAACCTTTCTATGACATAAAGAGTCGAATAAAATGTATCTTTATCAGGTGAGTGAGCTGATCAAAATATTCTGTGAGGACCCGAGTCCCGTTTACACAGTCATAAGAAAGCGTGATAAGCATGTTCCATGATTTTTTAATTTGTGCTGTAGGTGTGTGATATGTTGGGGGGGGGGGGGGGTTAAATTTATTTATTTGCTTTTTATTCTATATTTTTAGTTTTGAATTTATTTATTTTATTTAATATGAACATGACGATTTGGGAATTCGTCTAGTTATGGTTCAAGGGAGGTTCGTGTTAAACAGGGGCTGAACGAATTTTCATTCAAATGGCGTTGGAATTCACGAATGCGCAATCCTCACTAATCTAACGTATTTGTACCCTCTCATTCAACGTCTGAATGCGATGAAGCGAATACGCTTAATTAACGCACGTCCCGCTAGCACTTGAGCGGCTTCAGAAGTCCTAGAACTGTTCAGTTCATTGCATCCTCGCTTAGCCTGATGGTTTCCAGTCGTGGTAATCAGGATATATTCAGTTTTATTCCACGTTTATGCTCTTCAATAATCTTGTACAATAAAAGTTAGCCTTCGTTAGGCGTACCTAGTTTTTATGGACATAACATGACTGTATTGATCATAAAAATGTCTCCTGAAATTTCATGATTTCATTGGTTTATGAATTTTAATGTAAAACGTGAAGATACAATACTATACCACAACTCAATTATGAGTACAAGGTGGATACTTGAGAATTAGAATTTAATATTTTGGTGTGATTCAATCGCCCGCCAGGATAAGACGTGGTTTCCACTGGCGCGATAGGATAAGCGATGCGGTAAGCAACCAATCACTCTAAACCAATCACTCATTATTGTGGAAACCTCTTTCTTTTTTTGTTTTTGTTTTCTTTATTTCAATATAATTCAAAAGGTGATAACATAACATAGATAAATCAACATAAATGAGAGTTAATTGCTACTCCCCACTGTAGGTTACGAACTAGCGCTGTGGGGAGGAGTTGTGAAAATGAATACGTTTACTTACAAAGAATACAGATTGAACAGCTATTTTTAGCAACAATAGAAAGTACAATGTAGTACACATGTAGTTTTAGGACTTGAAATTCTCTGAAAAGGGATGCACTAGGGTACCTTCTTCTCTTCCTGAGAAGGATCTTAATAAATAACTTTTGAGTGACGAAAAGTGTATGTTGTAATGATTTATTAGACCCTCCTCAGCTCGAAATCCCATACATCATTATATGAGAGCGGACCATGGCCAAGTAAAACAGCCTCAGAGCTTCAATTGGCATAATGTTCTTCATCACCCTACAAACATATATGAGCTTTCTTAACTTACCAACTAATTTGCCCACACGAAGATCCTATTTCAATCCCTGATCAATTCGTACACCTAAGTACAGCGTTGACACTTGACTTGTTACCGGGCACATGTAGTGTTGGGAATCTCCGCAACTAGTGCGCTGAGAGCTAACTTTGCCAATCGGAGGGATGTCCGACGGTCTTAAAGAGAAAACTATAAAGTTAGTTTTAGAACAATTTAGTTGCATTCCCATCTCATTCAAGCATTGATTAATTTTAATCAAATCGCTCTCAGCACTTTTCACTACTTCTTGCCAGATATTGCTGGAAACTATCAACGATGTTTCGGCAGCAAAAGAGACCAGCTCCCCTACCACAGCAGTTCTCAAGAGTCTGTTCATGTGTAAATAAATAAATACTAATACTGCTCATCAATGGGTCTTAATACTGTTCCTTGAGAAAACCCGCATTTACAGAGTTGTTCATCGCTCATAACATTTCCGATTCTAACTTTTCTTCCATTCAGGTAGCTTTAGGTAAATCTCACAAAACCAGTAAATCTCAAATTTTCTGCCGCTACATCAATATCTTGTGCCTTTGGTACACTGTCCATTTTTCACTCTTTAATTTTTTTGAAACTATATCATGATCTATAACTGATCTCATTTGTATGGTATGCTTGATGATTTTGCCCTGTTTTGAACCAATTTATAAGATTGTTCCAAAGTGGTCCGGTATGCTCGACTTCCAGATTATTGGTAACGGATTGCTGGAAAACCCGCCCCTATAGAAGATATGGTCGATGGCAGATTTACTATCCCTGGATACTCTAGTATATCCACTAATACATGGAATTAGCGCACGTTCCGCAAAAATATTCAAATAATGAAATTTTAAGTTATCTGTGGCATTTCTGTGTATATCCGTATCACCAAGTACTATTAAACTTGAATTTCTACGTTATGTCGAATATTATTTATCTCATGGCTCAATAGCTCAATGAATTCATGGGACTCAACTAATGGTAAATCCTGACACCGATATATACCTAACATGTTCACGTTCATACCAAACCAATCCATTTCCACATGAGTGGTTGTCGACTCAAGAAGTTCTATTTGTTTTACTCTTACGTTTTTACAGCTTTCATGCAGGAAGACAAAAACTCCAGCATTCTTTTTAACGTAATTTGTAGCACTAAAGGCCTTATAATTAGAAGAGTTTATATTTACATTTTCACATAAATTCCAGCACTCTGTTGACACTATGGCATGAAATTTGAAGTTACAATTATTAAGATTCATCGCAAATTCATCAACATTTGCATATGTACTCCTGATATTCATATTTAAAATACTGAACTTATCACAGTTCACCACAATGCTGTTCAACTCATCTATTACATTATATTTCATTAACAAAAAATAAATTATCACTATCACGATCCACTACTTCCATATTAGAGAAAAAGAAAATGTAGGACTTTTAGTTTAAGATCCTGTCTTGACTGAAAACGCCTAAACGCTATTCATTTCATCAAGTACTTTTGGCCTTTATAGTTATGGAAGGAACCAATCCAGAGCCTACTGGTGCGATCGCGATACTACTCCGATAATTAATTATCGGAATCGCATCGGTTGGAGAGACCAAGCATGCTAGTCGCTCCAGGTGTAGTATCGTTCGACAAGTCCGATTCAAAGGATGTCGGGTCCACTACAAGCCATTTCGTATTGAATCAATCAAATGTCCTTTGTAAAATTGATTGAGCTGAACCCATGATTCAGAAATTATACATTGAAAAGCTATTCCAATACAACTTTGAGAGAAGTTGTATTCTCCTTCTCCAGTCTTGTTGACACCAGTCTCAATAAAACATGGTAACTATCTGAGTCCGTTCTGTGAAACTCTCTAAATTTCTGTTTATGTAGAAAGAGTTGGCGGAATATTGTGAACATTATATGGGTGAACCCAGTACTTTCTAGATTTTCGTTTCCTCTGTTGCAAGTACGTTGAGTATTGATGCTGATGTGGTTCAAATCGCTATTGGTACAATAAAACAGTATTTTGGTAATTAACTGAGAAAGTGGTGAGGTTTTACTCTTCTCACATAGTTTAACAGATTCCAAAAAGATGAAAAACTGTTTCGAGATTATTCGCAAAAACTGACTAAAAATTAATATTAAAGATAAAATTTGCTTCTGTATGCTGAAGAGAGAAGAAAAAATACCTCTTTGTTCCGGAAATGTTGTCCAAGTTTATTTTGAAATTTCCTATTGATATGTTGACGTTGCAGTTACTTTATATTCTAAGTGAGTTTAAAGTAAAACGCCTATTTAGAGAATTTGTTGTTTTTCCTTGATTTTTTAAAACTGCTTTTTGACATGGATATGTCTTTGCTCTGGGGGGGTCAACCAAAAATTTTCGTGACGCAAAAAATATGTCACAATTTCTAATGATGTTCACGTACAACCAATCCGTTGCTAGGGGAATGGAACTTCCGTAGTTTTCATCGAACAGAAATCGTTCGCCACTCGTTGGAAAGCGCTTGATTTATGTGATAAATGTTCACATCTCAAGCTACCAATTTCCCCCTCCTTACGTACCTGGCTACATTCATAAACTAAGTTGATTGGACTATAAACAATTTTAATAAGCCGGTTACAATATTCTTAACGTAAAGCACTGTGATCCTCTTGACAACAGTCGACTGTAAACAACAACTCATTGTACTGACTTCTCTCCACAGTTATTTTCAACATTTCTATAAGTAAACCGTTGTTTTGTTGGAATTAGTCGGGATTCGGTCCAGGGAAAATAAATGAAATTATTTCATTTATTGTTTTCTTTGATAACGTTTCATCCTCTCTTACTGAGGACATATTCAGATCTTGGTGTGTCCAGGAAAAAATTTATAAACATCCGAATATAACGGATTTGTCAAATAAAACAGTGGCTCACCAAGTCAACTCAATGTCAAGAAAGCAAGATCTGAAGATGTCCTCAGTAAGAGAACGAAACGTTATCAAATAAAACAATAAATGATATAATTTCATTTATTAATGAAAAATCAGGCTATCATGAACATAAAAATGATAGCGCCTGTATTGAAGAAATAACTTAAATAAATTCTTTATCCTACATTTCGTCGCCTACAGTCCAAAGTTAAAGGATTTGTTTACAACTCTCGAGGACAACCGTTATGAAATCCCCAATCAAAGACATATCCATGTAACGTGGTATCTGCTTGTAAAGCAGATAGTGGAACTCGTTTACGAGTTTATAAGTAGGTATGTAGTTTAAGGTAGGTATGTGAACTTTTTACGATTATAATTTTTATTTCTAGCTGAGTGATCTCCTCATCATTCGAATGGATTCTAAACTTCTCTACTTCATCTGAACGTAACAAGATCTGATATCCAAGTACCATGGTATATCAGAATCTTCGTATACGAGTATCTACCCAACCGTAGACACCCACCTACTGAAAATTAATGAGGGTGTAATTCATCTGACAACGAGTTATGCAACTAACGAAGAAACCGGATATTAATGAAATCGTGATATATTTCCACGAAATGTTTCTCTGATGGATTGATTTCGGCGGTTAGATCATCATCATTAAATCAACAGTTTGTTACTAAATATAAGAAAAGCTATCAGAAGGGAGACTTGAACCGTGTTGCTAAGAGAACTGAAATGCTGGCTCAGGGTTGGTTTCATCGAGGTTGGATCAGTATTAGTCAACTTGTAGGGACAAAAATGAACTGTTGGTTAAAGGATACCTCAAACCTGACCATGATGGTATGATTTCGTTAAAGCCCGGTCAATTTCAATGCAGTTGAACCAATAATTGTATTGGCCAATGATTTCGATTTCATACAAGTAGGTACTATGATAATTATTCATCACAACGTGATTGCTTTAATATTGGTCTTGTAGATTCAATACAGACCAAATAAGCCTCAGTACGCCATTCAATGACAGGAAGTTTCACTAGGGTAAGGTATTTAAATTGTCTTCAATGAATTTCTTCATCATCAGAAAATAATACGCAAACGTGCAACCCTGAAAGCTTTACCCACCTCAAGTCTCCCATATTTCCAATCCGATTTCGATGAAAATATCATTTTCAATTCATCGCTCGTTGATAAATGGTTGTATTATAGGTCTATGCACGTTCAAATTGTAATGGTTAAAATAAAATGGGCGCATGGATAGGGCGTCAGCACTAAGAGCATTTCAGAATGTCATATAATGCTGGATCTGTAAACAATTCCAAAAGTCCCCGCTACGTAATCTACGCCTTCAAAGTGTATACGAACTTTGAAATAACAGATTAGACGGACCCCTTCAGAACAAATCGTTCAGTACAGAAACTTGTAAGGAGTCCAAGTCTTCTCGTGGCTAACGGTTTGTCTTTCATTTTTATAAGTTGTATAATGGATTTAGCTTAAGTCAATGAATATATCCATGGGTGCTCATTTTGTAAAGAAAATTCGGAGCCTAACCCTTTTTAAAACCACGAAGCGCACCCCCCGAAAATGACAGAAACTGCAAGAATTTGAGACCCGTGGTAAGATGAATAAGTATTATAGTTAAGTTTAGTTGTGAATCATTAAGTCATTATAAATTACAATTTCATTATCATCATAGAAACCAGTTCTTACGACGTCCCGCTGAAGTTAGGTGATATAGGAAAGACTTTGTATATAAGAGTTGCGACCTATTGAAATTGATCCAGGGTGGAGACAACCCAAGCATGAAAAAAAATCTTTTTGAAATGTAAACCAACGACGGATAATGGTCTTCAAGTTACCAATGCTGTTATAACACGTGAATACACGCTTAGGAAACTACTTCCATGTTGGCCAGTTTCTTAATAACGTACGAGATCTGCTGCTGAAATGGTCTCATCTCGAAATCCAACTTTTTTTTTTTTTTTTTTTTTTTTTTTTTTTTTTTTTTTTTTTTGGTAATTGAAAGAGTGAATGTTAGAGTGGCGCAAAAAGAAAAAAAAAAATTTTTTTTTTTTTTTTTTTTTTTTTTTTTGGAAATTCTCGCTCCTCATCGTTTTTCCGGTTCGTTTTGACCCCAAATGAAAAACTACGAAGTCTCCAGTCAGTGGGTGGACGGTAAAGCATGCCGCCAGAAACTTTAAGTTTTGAAATCTAAGGAAGAAAGCTATTTTTTCGAATAAGTCTACTAATAACGTGTTGGCGTTTAAATTTGATTCAAGTGTTAATCCATTTGGATGATAAGGAGATCACTCAGCTAGAAATAAAAATGTAGTCGTAAAAATTTCACATCTTTTAAAAAAGCAGAGTTTTAAAAAATCAAGGAAAAACAAAAATTCACTAAATAGGCGTTTTACCTTAATCTCACTTGGAATGTATTGCAACGGCGACGTCAACATATCAAAAGGAAATTCCACAATAAACTTGGACAACATTTTCGGAACGATAAGATATTTTTTCAGCTTTTTCAACTTAGAGAAGCAAATTTTATCTTTAATTTTATTTTTTAGTCAGTTTTTGCCAATAATCTTGAAACATTTTTTTCATCTTTTCGGAATCTGTTGAACTATTTGAGAAAAGTAAAAATCTCACCACTTTCTCAGTTGAATACCAAAATACTGATTTAATGTACCAATAGCGATTTGAATCACATCAGCATCAATGTTCAGGGATCATCATGCATTTGTTCGGGGATAGCTAGTATTTTAAGTCGTTGATTGGAGCATCTGCTGCTTTTGAGGCGTTCAACCAAATTTTTATATAAATGTAAGAATTGAAGATAAAAATTAATCTCTCGAGGTTCTTTAATTTTCTATGTACCGTACCTAGTTTGTTCACTTATTGCAATTGTTCTTGACTGAGAGTAAAAGTTATTGTATTTTAAGGCCCTCAGCCTTCTTTCCTCAATGCCTGACACATTGATTTTTCGCACTTCGTTTGAGATCATGTTCCACTTCTTTAAAAAATTCCTCTAACTCCAAGTTGTAGGGACTCATTGATGGTACATACAACATAAAAAAAACTACGACGGATTCGTGCCTTTAATATTAATTTTTATAAACATCTGGTTTGATGCCACGAAAGCAGCATACGCTTCAGGCAACCACTTAAAATTTTGGCTATCCCTGAACGAATACATGATGATCCCTGAACATTGATGCTGATGAAGCCGAAGGTGCTACTGCAATATTGAATGTGAATATTTGGTATTTACTGAAGAAGTGGTGATGTTTTCGATTAATTGAAACTAAACGATTCGTGGTTGAATAAAGCACCTTCACCCTAGAAATAGAATACAGCAAATAAAAGAAAGAAACAAATTTGTTGTAAACAATTTATAAGGGGTCTACGATGTGGCCAAAGGTGGAGTAAAGGTATTTTGAGAATCCTCTCAAAAACTGATTAACAATGAACATTGAAGATAAAGTTTGCTTCTCAGTTAAAGAAAGCATAAAAATACCATTTCTTCTCAAAAACGTTGAAAGATTCCGGAAAAATGAAAAAAATAATTTTTTTCGTGATTACTCAGTTTTTCGATGGTGTCACCGTTTTTGTGGAATTCCATTCTTGTAGATAGCGAGGATGACTTCTATTCTACAATTAAATTTCAAATACAATATATATTTCACCTGTTTACAGAGTGAGACGTTCACGAACAATCTAGTTGAGACTCGAGATTCGAAACCCTGACTTGCTCTTTAGTTCGACTACCCACTGCGTGGCATTCCCAGCACTCCCAGTCTCCATGAGATTTTACACAGTTCAGTTTTCTACTCAGATTAGTGATCTGGATTAGTACTTGGATTAGTGGTCTACGCTCGCATCTCCAAAACACAAAACATCAAGTAGTCAATCCCTTAGTAAGAATTTAGATTAGTTGGTCAGGGTCTCGTGTCTCAAAATGCTTGTTCGAGAACGTCGCGTGTTTACAGACATCATCACGTAGGTATCTCAATTAAAACAATGCACAAGAATTTTATTTTTAAAACACTAGACAAGGAGCAATGTACCTAACTGAAAAACCATCTACTAGTTTTCTCACAAAAACTGATCAAAAATGAAATCACAAACAAAATTTTCTCTTCCCAGTAAAAGAAAGCAGAAAAATGCATTTTCTTTTGAAAAGATTGTCTAACTACATTGTGATTATAGCTTTTGATGTATCTTCGTTGCAATCGGTAAGCATTTCACGTGAGTTTAAAGGAATTTCACGCCTAGTTGAAGGACTTCTTGTTTTCCCCGAATTTTTCATCACTCTGTCCTCTTAAGATGTGAATTTTTTTAAGATTAATATTTTGTTTGTAGCCGATTGATCTGTTTATAATCTAGATAGGTTTGCTACTTAGGGACTCGCTTTCAAATAAATTTGAAGGGTCCTCCTGGGGTCAACTACTTATCGAACGAGTGAAGCCCGTTCGTTACAGTAGGACCGCCGAATAAATCTACGAACCCGGGTGGCAACACTTTCTGAAACTAAACAGCGTCGTCCGTATAGGAATGCTGTTTAGCGTCTCGGCTTTATACGAGACTAGAGTGAGAGCAGTACAAAGTGTAGAGCTCGATCTACTCTGACTATTGTTTCAATGTCGTTTGTTTTAAGGCAGTTTTCGTGTGTCAGATCGCCGGCTTGCCTAGCCTTGCTCGTGCAGTGAGCGTTTTGCTTGGCACTTTTACCTTTTGACGTGTTTATTGACTCGGCGGTTATATAATTTATATATCTCTTGCCGCGAGTTATTTTGTTTCGTCATAAGGTAGTCCGACGTCTTAATTACTTTGTTTTATGTGTGAACTCAATTTTGGTGGCCCTGAAAAGGGTCGGTGATAGGTGGTGAGTTCACCACAGTTGGGTGTACGTTTGGGGATGAAGCCTTATATATGTTATTGTTATTTATTGAGTAATAACAATTAAGCACGCATAAAACTAATGATATTCATTGACACATGTGAAACTCCAAACTTTGTGGACCGATTTTGACTAAATTTTCAGAAATTGTTTGAGTTAGCACCAAAGTTGTCTCCTACGAATTTCATTGCCGTAGAATCCCTAGTTAATTTTGAATTTCTGATCATCGACTTGGTACTAATTCTATAAGTCCATATTTCAGTAAGTGTTAAGCTATACTGCCTACCCAAATTGTCAGGTTTTTTTCTTGGAAGGATTGACATACCCTGCATATATGTCTTTATTTATTGTAAGTGTTATTATTCATGAAGAAGCGTTGAAAATTGAGAATCGTTTCAAAATGCCTCAAAACGGATTTCCACGAAGAAATATTATTTGATTTTTTATTTCAACTATTTTACACCCATTGCAATGGTTATCAGGCATCTCGAGGGAGCCTTTTCAATTTAGTCCGTTGTTGATGTAAAAAGAGAAAATATTCAAACTGATGGGAGGGTCGGATTATCACCTTGACGGTTTTATATCGGCGGTATCCAATCTGCCAATTCTTCTCCAACTTTATTGGCATGTCAAGCTTCGCCATTTTCGTTTATAGCTCGACTCTGTTACGCTATGTAGCTATCAAACCCAGATTTTCAGTTCACTCCTCGGGTTTGGCATGCACGGCACGATCTCCCTGGCTTGATTGAGGATAAAATCGTCCAAAGGCGACGGCAGATAAACCTTTCGTCCGAATCCACGAGTATTTTCGGTTCGTGGAAATCAATATTACGTGATGAGAAAGTGTTCTATTCCCGTTTCTTTGTTCCCTTCCTCCGCTCGTGTTCAGGTCTGTCAATATTTTATTTTATTCTTACCGTGTTTCGGGGTAGGTTTCTCCCTTTCTTTAGTAGTGACGGACATAGCGGTATTTTTCGTTGTCAAAAAGACTACTTGAATGTATGAGAAAGGGTGGACTTTCATGGTGTTTACCAGACTTCGATGCCGGAATTGAATTCGATGTTAACTTTGAGGGGGGGTCGCGGGAGCGGTATTTTATCGCACATGCCAGCGTTTCAATGCTTTGATTTCTGGTTCGTCTCTCAACTTATCACGCTATTTTCGATTGATGCTAAAAAACGAGGTAAACATGGATTTCTAAAGAACCTCAATTTAAGAAGCTATAACATCGTCAAACCTAATCGTCTAAAAAATAAATAAAAAACTAGGTGTGCTAAAGACCACAAGGGAGAAGTGGAAACTTCTATGACAATTTTCTGCTAAATATAAAAAGTAAAATTGGACATTACTTTCCACTCTGTTGGGATGTTGGGAAAGTAAAAGTGGACATTACTTTCCACTCTGTTGGGATGTTGGGTAAGTAAAAATGGATATTACTTTCCACTCTGTTGGGATGTTGGGAAAGTAAAATTGGACATTACTTTCCACTCTGTTGGGATGTTGGGAAAGTAAAAGTGGACATTACTTTCCACTCTGTTGGGATGTTGGGTAAGTAAAAATGGACATTACTTTCCACTCTGTTGGGATGTTGGGAAAGTAAAAGTGGACATTAATTTCCACTCTGTTGGGATGTTGGGAAAGTAAAAATGGACATTACTTTCCACTCTATTGGGATGTTGGGAAAGTAAAATTGGACATTACTTTCCACTCTGTTGGGATGTTGGGAAAGTAAAATTGGACATTACTTTCCACTCTGTTGGGATGTTGGGTAAGTAAAAATGGACATTACTTTCCACTCTGTTGGGATGTTGGGAAAGTAAAATTGGACATTACTTTCCACTCTGTTGGGATGTTGGGAAAGTAAAAGTGGACATTACTTTCCACTCTGTTGGGATGTTGGGTAAGTAAAAATGGATATTACTTTCCACTCTGTTGGGATGTTGGGAAAGTAAAATTGGACATTACTTTCCACTCTGTTGGGATGTTGGGAAAGTAAAATTGGACATTACTTTCCACTCCGTTGGGATGTTGGGAAAGTAAACGTGGACAGGCTCCGCCCCTGGACCCTCGGTAACTTTCCGCCTTGAGCCTTCGGTTAAAATGCTAAAACATGGAACATGCTTTCTTCCTGCTAATTCGTAAATGTAAATAAATTTAAAACAACGACATGAAGGTTTTAAAAATCGAAATTAGAACAGAGTACCTAAGTAGGTAATTTTCTGTTATGGTGCGCGTCTACAATTACTATAAGAAAGATTCACTTCTCAACCAAGTGACAACAAAACAAGCGGCATTGTTTACTATATCCATTTATAACATAAATAAATATAAAACTACGACATGAATAGAAGAACAAGTACGAAAGAAATGCGTGATAAATCGAGAGCTTTCCTACGAGTGGAGAACGATTTTTGTCCGGTGAAAAATAAAGAAGTTTCATATCCTCTGCAACGGCTTGGTTGTACGTGAAAATCAAAAGAAAAAAACAGCGTGACGAAAAAAAAAAAAAAAACGTGACGGTAAAATCGTATTCACACCCCGCTAAATTTTTCGACGCGGTGCGCCTATAGAAGTTTACACTTCTATAAAAAAATCAAATACGTGTAGGAATCTGAAAACTTTCTTTTGTTTCTTCTAAACGAAGTACAGCTAATTGCCGAATCGGTTGAGTACAATAATTTCATCTAAGGGGCTTCAGATAGTTCCGCCACTTCCAGCACCGTAACTTAGACATTCATCATTCGATAGTGACAGACAGGATGTTTGGCTGAATTTGTGAGCTAAGCTGTGACACCAGAGGCTTCATCTTGTGAATTTTCTTTGGTTTTTTCCAGAAACAGAAATTTGATGTGGAGCCTCTTTGGAAAACAAGAGAAGAATGAAATAAATCAGGACATCGACAAGAAGCAAAAACAGAAAATCGAATATCGAGAGCAGTGTTTACCAAATTGAACTTACAAGTACTAAGTACAAGTTCAATAACTTCAAACACATATACCTACTCCAATTTGCTTGTGCTTGGAACCAAGGAGGCAAGTACTTGTATTTCAACGAGTAAATAAAAGTATTTGCACTAGTACTTATAGCTCTCAGTTCAAGTATTTGTTTTGCAAGATCAACAATACTCTATTTGTTTGTAGTAGAACTCTAAATCGTGGAGCTCTTATCATCTGCAAGTTTCATGTTCTATGCAAATTAATATTAATTAAGCTACTTAAACTATTTTTCGTTTCTGCAACTTGTAAAATGATTTTTTTATTATTATTATTATATATATATATATATATATATATATATATATTTTTCTCCTGTAAACTTCATAAGGAACTTGAAAAGCAGACACACAAGTTATATTACTTTTGTTCTCACATTTCAATTTTTTTCTTTTTAAGGAAATTTATTCGACCCACCCGTGGGTCGCCACCCACCTATTGGGAGCCGCTACCCTAGATTGAGAGAATTCTTATTTTACGCCCTCTATATTGCAGTCATAATCTTTGACCGATTGGAAGGGGAAATAACTCCATCCCACCACGTTGTTCTACAAGGCAATATCTCAGAAAACGTGTTACATGACCTTGGAACATATTACTGCCAGACTTTGTGCCTGAGTAGTTAATACATAATAGCCATTCCGTGACCTATCGTCTTATTACCGGGTTGACATCAATTTCACTGTGTACGCTTCTTGATTATTCCTGTACCTACTCGATCTACGTCTTATTTGGTCAAGCGCTTTGTTACGTGTGAAAGATTAATTATGTATTAGGTAATTTATATGTTCTCTCTCCTTTTTTCGTAAGGGTGATTGAGAGCAAGAGAGGCAAAGCCGTTGTTATAAATAACACAGTGAATTAGTCCACGTCCAAGGAGGTTTTGAAGGTGAATGGCTCACGTGTGGGGCTAGTCGTAGGAAGGTTAGGGAGGGACCATATAGGGGGTGGAGGGGTGAAGGTTAGAGTCGTTAGTTTAATGGTGTCACTCAGCTTGCAACGAAATAAAGTGAAGAGAGCGGTCGGTGAGGCGGACCATTAGGTTCGAGAAGATGGAGAAAGGTCATGGACCCCCCTGGCATTGCCCCCTATGAAACCATCAGCCCTACCAACCCCTCCGACGACCCACAAGGTCGATCTTGATCGATGTAAATGCGTCCGCGAGTGTCTTCTTTTCCCACAGTGAGGATCTCTTGGGACCCGTTCCGATCCGAAGAAGGTTTTTCTGCATGGCTAAAAGGAAGTTGAACTATTATCACGAGGTAAAGTTAAGGATGATATATGGATATTGAATCTACTTGTGGAAACCTTCAAGGCATCGTAAGAGGGTAGAATGTCCAGAATCAATACACCCAAATATTTGGCCACCTTACTTGGATTTTGTCAAGGGTATGACAAATTAATAGAAAGACCGAATAGGTAGTCTAAATATGACACAAGAAAGAATGGGGCTGTTCTGATCTGCGGCCACCAATGCTCCAAACGGCCACCCTTTAGTTACCTAACTAAAGTGAATAAATTTTAAATAAGGAAAATCGGCACATTAATGTCATTGCTTGGTTATCCCGTTAGTATAACCGCGGTGTTTTGGGGTATGGGTGTACTTTAGACCTGCTCCCCATTTTTAAAACGAGATTTCTTCACTTCAAACCATCGTTTTTTAATTTTAAAAATATGATTTGGATTCGTTAGAGTTCTCTCTTTCTCATCATTGACATTTGAAACACGCTAAAATAGATTTGCGTTATTTAATTGTGGTTTGAAAAAGTTGGGGGGCAGCACTAAATTTTTGACTAGTAAAAAACTTCAGTCCTGCATGGGATTTTGTGGGAATATGAGCAAATAACTCAACTCTGATTGTCAAAAGCGAATTTTAGTTGACGAAATATTTATATTTTATTTTCCGTTGTATCTATTTAGTTCCATTTGAGTTATATAAACATCTTCTAACATTAGTAAGAAATCCATGAATGGGACGGAGTTGGTCATTTTGACTTGTCTCCTCCACAGACACAAGATGTGTTGTGTGAAGATATTGTATCCATTTTTCCAATTAATCTATATTTTACCAAAAGGATAGATTTGGGATGTTTTTTTTATTTTTGAGATGCAAGCTTGCAGCATCCAGACCACCAAACTATACATATCATTAAGATCTTTTTTTCCAGTTAATCTAAATTTTACCAAAAGGATTAATTAAAAATATTTTTATTATTTTTAAGATGCCAGCATCTAGACCACCAAACAAACAAATCATTGTCCGGTCTACATTCATTTTAGAGTTTATGTATATATATATATATAGATTTAGGTTCAGTAACAGAGGTTTATTTTATTTGAGTTTCTCAGCCACAAAACTATTGATTTATTATATATTATTTTACCATTGGGGGGGGAGGACGTGTCCTCTCGGTGCGATGTCTATGTTCATAATACATTGTTTCGATTACCAGTCGTTTCAACAAACGTGACGCTCCCTTACAGGGAAAATGAGGAAATTGAAGATTCTTTTTCAATTCCCACACCCCTGCAGGGATTTACTTGCAGACTCGTCACCACCCTATTTTCAAGTAGCACTGGTTTCGATCGCTATTATTTTGATGAATATTATATAATCGAAATTCCTCCATCCCTCATGATGTAATTTCCTCAATGCTGATTTTTATATTGTATCTTTCTCGAGGGCATAGAATGATACCATAAACAACAATTTAATTTTCAATGTTGAATGAGAAACTCGCAACTATGTACACTAGCTAAACAGATTCATTTTTATTTAGGCTGACTATAAAATTCCGTCATGGCCTTACAACCATCGCCGGATTTAGTATGCAACGTAAAAACATACACCGATTAGTGATTTTCTTATTTATTCTCCTAACATCATTTTTCTTGTTCAATTTCCATTTGTTCCCAGAAACGAAATCCACACTACATATTCAAGAAATCATTTCAAATGGCCGTAAATATAATTCCTATATCATGATCCTGGACTTATTATAGTCGTGTTGACTGAAACATATATTTATTATTTTGAACGATGGCGGTTTGAAATTGGACAGAAAACAACAACTCGATTTATATTCAATGGAGAAGAACCCGGAATATAAATTCTGTCCTCAATGACTAACCAACACACCACGATAACATCGGGTTGGGTCGTCTGCTCAGCGATTCAGCAAGGAATCGGGACCGCAAATAATGTAACCTTCAATTTCGCCAGAGCAAACACGGGGAAGCATCGATCTTCCCCAAGAAAGATTCATGATGTGTTATGTTAGGGGAGGGTGATGAGAAAACTCGTTTCTTGTTCCGTCATTCAAAACGATCTGAAACCCATTTCCTCCAATCTCTATCTCTATCTCTATCTATACTATTAATAAGAATGAAACTCCGTCTGTCTGTCTGTCTGTCGTGTCTATGCACGGCCAAACGGCTGAGTGGGGGGAGTCTACGAGTGGGGGGATCTTCTTGGGATTTTCCGATAGGGGGAGCGAGCAAATTTAAAATTTTCTAATCCCAGCCGAACCATGGGCCGTAGGGCGGGAGGGGGGTCGAAGTAAGAATTAATGTGCGCTTTTTGGACTTCCCCGCATCCTCTACCCCTCTAAACGGCCGTCGACAATTCCGGAAAAATACCGGTTTCGTAGGTTTTTGAACGACGAAGACGACGGCGCGATCGGATCGCGAAAAAAGTATCGGGAAATGCGTTAAAAAAATGCGAGAGTACGGACCCGTTTTCTCGAAAAGTCCGCATCCTATACCCCATGAAGGTACGTTTTTCGGAACGGTTTTCGCGGGCGAAATACAGCTTTGGGTCCGCCGAATCTGAATCCGAAATCGGATATCGAAAAAAGTGACGAGAACTCGGTCAAATTGCGAGCAGAAGCGAGCAAAGCGATTAAAATGATTCTGCCGTGGACGAGAGAAGGCTCAAGAATTGACGTGAAGGGTTCGATGTCACAACATTGCGAGGCGAGCAGGTATGCCTACATAGGTACCTACCTTGCGAGCGAAGCGAGAGCCATTTCAAATAATAAATACGGACTTTGTCCTACACATATACAGGTATACCTTGCGAGCGAAGCGAGCAACATCCCCGAATAAACTTTTCGTGGTTCCACGTAGTTTTATAAGATTTAATTTGTTTGTAATAATTCCCAACTGAAAAAAACGTCTGCCAAGTTGGGTGAGCAGTATAACTTCCTCAAGCGAGCGAAGCGAGCAGCATCCCCTACAGAAGATAAACCTACCCTTAGAGATCTACCGTTTGCGAGCGAAGCGAGCAGCATCCCCTACAGAAGTTAAACCTACCCTTAGAGATCTACCGTTTGCGAGCGAACCAAGCAACATCCCCTAAATGCCATACTTTGCGAGCAAAGCGAGCAACATTTTCTACATGCCAGACTTTGCGAGCGAAGCGAGCAACATATCCTACATGCCAGACTTTGCGAGCGAAGCGAGCAATATTCCCTACATGCCACACGTTGCGAGCGAAGCGAGCAACTTAATGGGGGGTCCGGGGGGCTTGCCCCCCGGCTGGACGTGGAGGCGAGCGTAGCGAGCCGGAGCGGCTAGTTATTTATAAGAATGAAACTCCGTCTGTCTGTCTGTCTGTCGTGTCTATGCACGGCCAAACGGCTGAGTGGGCCGGATCTACGAGTGGGGGGATCTTCTTGGGATTTTCCGATAGGGTGTATAAGCGAATTTAAAATTGTCTAATCCCACCCGAACCATGGGCCGTAGGGCGGGAGGGGGGTCGAAGTAAGAATTAATGTGCGCTTTTTGGACTTCCCCGCTTCCTCTACCCCTCCAAACGGCCGTTGAAAATTCCGGAAAAATACCGATTTCGTAGGTTTTTGAACGAGGAAGACGACGGCGTGATCGGACCGCGAAAAAAGTATCGGGAAATGCGTCAAAAAAATGCGAGAGTACGGACCCGTTTTCTCGAAAAGTCCGCCGAAAAACTTGGTTTTTTCCGATTAAAATATACCCCATAAAGGTACGTTTTTCGGAACGGTTTTCGCGGGCGAAATACAGCTTTGGGTCCGCCGAATCTGAATCCGAAATCGGATATCGAAAAAAGTGACGGGCAGTCGGTCAAATTGCGAGGGGAAGCGAGGGGAACCGTTTAAAATGAGAAATTAATCGACCCGGGCCGCCGTTGCACAATGGTTCGAGCCAGGCTTACGACGCACTAAGGTCTTGAAGGGACTGGATGACTCATTTCAACGGAATAAATACGGGTTTTTCCCTACACATATGCAGCAATATCTTGCGAGCGAAGCGAGCAACATTCCTTAATAAACTTTTCGTGGTTCCACGTTGTTTTATAAGATTTAATTTGTTTGTAAGAATTTCCAACAGAAAAAAACGTCTGCCAAGTTGGGTGGGCAGTATAACTTCCTCAAGCGAGCAAAGCGAGCAGCATCCCCTACAGAAGTTAAACCTACCCTTAGAGATCTACCGTTTGCGAGCGAAGCGAGCAACATTCCCTAATAAACTTTTCGTGGTTCCACGTAGTTTTATAAGATTTAATTTGTTTGTAAGAATTTCCAACAGAAAAAAACGTCTGCCAAGTTGGGTGGGCAGTATAACTTCCTCAAGCGAGCGAAGCGAGCAGCATCCCCTACAGCAGTTAAACCTACCCTTAGAGATCTACCGTTTGCGAGCGAAGCGAGCAACATCCCCTACAGAAGTACACCCTTAGAGATCTACCGTTTGCGAGCGAACCGAGCACCATCCCCTAAATGTTTTAATTGTAATACATCGCATGTGTACAGACACACCCTGCGAGCGAAGCGAGCAACATGATGGGGGGTGCCAGTGCTTTTGTTTGCGAGCGAAGCGAGCAAAATCCCCTACACACCCTTAGGGATGTGCCGTTTGCGAGCGAAGCGAGCAACATCCCTTACATGCCACACTTTGCGAGCGAAGCAAGCAACATTCCCTACATGCCACACTTTGCGAGCGAAGCGAGCAATCTAATGGGGGGTCCGGGGGGCTTGCCCCCCGGCTGGACGTGGAGGCGAGCGTAGCGAGCCGGAGCGGCTAGTTATTTATAAGAATGAAACTCCGTCTGTTTGTCTGTTTGTCGTGTCTATGCACGGCCAAACGGCTGAGTGGGCCGGATCTACGAGTGGGGGGATCTTCTTGGGATTTTCCGATAGGGTGTATAAGCGAATTTAAAATTGTCTAATCCCACCCGAACCATGGGCCGTAGGGCGGGAGGGGGGTCGAAGTAAGAATTAATGTGCGCTTTTTGGACTTCCCCGCTTCCCCTACCCCTCTAAACGGCCGTCGAAAATTCTGGGAAAATACCGGTTTCGTAGGTTTTCCTACGAGGAAGACGACGGCGTGATCGGATCGCGAAAAAAGTATCGGGAAATGCGTCAAAAAAATGCGAGAGTACGGACCCGTTTACTCGAAAATTCCAACGAAAAACTTGGTTTTTTTAAATTAAAATATACCCCATAAAGGTACGTTTTTCGGAACGGTTTTCGCGGGCGAAATAAAGGTTTGATCCCGCCGAATCTGAATCCGAAATCGGATATCAAAAAAAGTGACGAGAACTCGGTCAAATTGCGAGCGGAAGCGAGCAAAGCGATTAAAATTGTGCCGTGGACGAGAGAAGGCTCAAGAATTGACGTGAAGGGTTCGATGTCACAATGTTTGCGAGGCGAGCAGGTATACATAGGTACCTACCTTGCGAGCGAAGCGAGAGCCATTTCAAATAATAAATACGGACTTTGTCCTACACATATACAGGTATACCTTGCGAGCGAAGCAACATCCCCGAATAAACTTTTCGTGGTTCCAGGTAGTTTTATAAGATTTAATTTGTTTGTAAGAATTCCCAACTGAAAAAAACGTCTGCCAAGTTGGGTGGGCAGTACAACATTCCCTAATAAACTTTTCGTGGTTCCACGTAGTTTTATAAGAATTAATTTGTCTGTAAGAATTTCCAACAGAAAAAAACGTCTGCCAAGTTGGGTGGGCAGTATAACTTCTTCAAGCGAGCGAAGTGAGCAGCATCCCCTACAGAAGTAAAACCTACCCTTAGGGATCTACCATTTGCGAGCGAAGCGAGCAACATCCCCTACATGTTTCAATTGTAATACATCGCATGTATACAGCCACACTTTGCGAGCGAAGCGAGCAACATTCCCTACATACCACACTAAACTTTTCATGGTTCCACGTAGTTTTATAAGATTTAATTTGTTTGTAAGAATTCCCAACTGAAAAAAACGTCTGCCAAGTTGGGTGAACAGTATAACTTCCTCAAGCGAGCGAAGCGAGCAGCATCCCCTACAGAAGTTAAACCTACCCTTAGAGATCTACCGTTTGCGAGCGAAGCGAGCAACATCCCCTACACACGTTAAACCTACCCTTGGGATCTACCATTTGCGAGCAAAGCGAGCAACATTCCCTACATGCCACACTTTGCGAGCGAAGCGAGCAAAATTCCCTACATGCCACATTTTGCGAGCGAAGCGAGCAATTTAAGGGGGGGTCCGGGGGGCTTGCCCCCCGGCTGGACGTGGAGGCGAGCGTAGCGAGCCGGAGCGGCTAGTAAAATATAAGTGAAGAAAGCCTCCGAGGATCCGCGCGCCTCACAAACTTATTTTATTCAATTCTACGCTTCTTGAAACTTAAACCAAATTTGGTTAAACTTTTTCTTCTTGGTTGATTATAAAGGTTCATTATTGAAAATAGTGAACCAAAAGGCTCACTCTCATCCGAATCGTATAAATGCAAAGCAATCCTATAATTTGTATAATTATACGTATGTGACTGGGGTGAAAACACTTGAGGATATACAAACTTCAGTCAGAATCAAATTCAACTACTAATTTGTGACAAAAAAATCTTCACAGATAACATTATTTTTACGAAACACTTTGTATAATTTAACTTTTAAATAATTTAACTTTTATGATCATTTTCGTGTTCTCCGCTTTACGACATTCAGAACTGCCATAACATCTTTACACAGCAGGCTCACCGGTTTTTACTTCCTTTTTTAAGTCTATTATGCAAATATGTGTTTTTAAAGGGTAAAACTAGCTAGTTAAAGCGTGTTATTACTCGTTGTAATAGGTGTGTAATTTTTATAGAAATCCCTCGAACATGATAAAACCACGTTTCATCACATTAAAACATAATTATCTCCCTTAATGAGCTAAGTAAATGTAATACATCGTAGGTTTTCCATGGAGTGCCTCTCAAAAATAGTTTGAAGAACTCCTTTTCGCTCCCGGATCTTTGACAATGTGTCTCAGGTGTGTGCAGTGTCAATGAGTTCAATGCCTGCTAAAGCGATCCTCTGGTCCACCAGTCGGCTGGGAGTTGGGACCGCCGCCCGACTTATGGTCCCCCAGCGTTGTCTCTGGTGTCTGCGGTCACATTTCTGTTACCTACTGTTAAGACCAAAATATCCCTACCTACTAGGGTCGTACAGCCGAAAGTCTCCGGTGGGGGCTAGGCCTAACAGAATGTACCTATGGATCATTGAAATGTTTCTAATGATCTCTAAAAATCCGCGGTAGATTCCTATGGTCGAAGGAAATGGGGAATTAAGGTGGAGCGCTAGAGGTTTTGAGAATCTCCTCGATTCCTGAAAATGTCACCGAATCCGAACCGTAATTCGGTACCTCTACCATCAGCCATCATTTGTCCAAATCATGGATTGAGGACAAACTGATTAACAGACATGCAACCGATATTGTAAGAAAAGCAAATGGAAATTTTGATTATGAATGACAAATATTGTTCCTCCTAAAATCGTTCTTCAGTTATATTAGATACGATGAGTTGAAAACTCGTTTATTCCAATAAGTTGTACCAATAAGTACGTGTTTTTATGTTAAGTGAATGACACCTAATTTCAAGGGCTGAAATGATGGCATTATGGCAAAGCTGATTATGAGGTAATACCAGTTAAATCAATATAAAAGCCTCACAAACAGAGGTTCAGCCATAAAAATATTCATGTTAACCGATATTTCGAATACATGAAATCTAATGAGTAGGTAGGCATACAAACAGGACACTTCAGAGGACCTAAATTCGGTTAGAAATACAGGCAAGGGTCAATAGAGATTCAGTGTTGATCTTCCCAGCGTTCGAGAATAAACTACGTTATTGAAAACTTCCAAAATACTATTCATGAAAACTTATAAATATCTGCATTCAAATCAACTAAAAATAGATCTGGTATATTGCCAGCCTTCTAAAGACTTCCCTGAAATCCTTTCTAAGCTTTGTATAAACTGAAAATTATCATTTTACCACGTATCGTAATCTTCATATTACTTTATCAATATCCCAAACACCTATTCGTACTTCAAACATCTAAAAATTCTTTAAATTAACTTTTTCTAAGAACAAATTTTATGAGCTTATCATCTATAACCAACAATGTATCTTTGGTTTCAAAACGGGAGTTCTAGCTGATTCTAGAGAGAGAGAAACATGATTTACGAGGGGAAACTACAGACACCAAATAAAGGAAAATTTGAGGGTTTAAAAAATTAAATTAAATCGCAACTTTATTTTTGTCTGTAACGAAATTTTAGTGCGATATTCATTTACATTTTTCCAGTAATTTTACAAGTTAGTGTTATGAAAATCAATAAATAAACATCACTGCATGATTCATACAGAAAAAATTCCCCCAAAATCATGTACCTATCACATGTGACAATTTAATATCTTAAAAAATTCGATATTTCACAGTTTTGTGCTCAATTTTTGCGTGATTGTGCTCGTTTGTTAGCACTCAAAGTCACTCAGTAATAAGCCATTTTTTTTTAATGAAAATTTGTGTAGAATCCAAATATGCAATTGCTTGGCAAGTCCCCGTTTAAGAAAACAAAGTTGGTGTCGATTGCGCATGAATGCGCAAGTTCGTGTTGCGCGAAAATGAAAATGTTGAATTCTACAGGAAAAGTTAAGAATAATAGCGTCGGTTCGGTATTTTTACTTTTACATGTAAGAAAAACACAAGGCGTGACCCATAACTTAGAAGACACCCTACATATTAGCAAGATACTGCCAGGTAATCAGTTCTTCCATCGGGATAAAAGTTCAGGTCATCAATCGCCCTCACGTTCTCGGGCACATGTTCGAAAGTTTTTGGCTTTGTAAACTTCCACAACGACACACTGAAAGTTGGTATCACTTTCCCAATACACCAATATTGTCACTACCTGGCGAAGGTCCGTAAAAGCTTACTCAAAAAGTAGCTTTATTTAGAATGATCAAGTTCTGAATGGCGTGTTTACTAGAAAGTTAACTTGAGTTTATTAACTGATCTTAAACTAGTTGTTGAAGTAAGTTAAGAAGATAGAGAGTTAACTAGTTAACTTAGAAAGGAAAGAGATAACTGTATAACGCAATGAAAATACAACGAAATGAGAATTAAAAAAACAAATCGCCTAAGAGAATTGAAGAAATTCGCAGGAGAATCGCTCAAAAAAATCCATACCTTAAAACAGTATACTACACTTTAGTAGTTGTAAAAAAAAGGAAAAGAAAAAAAAAACTCCAGGATTCGCTTCAGAACGTCTCAAAACGGATTTTTTGCAAATTTTTATTTCAACCTTTTTGGAGCCATTGGAATAGCATCATTTTCTACAAAAATTTGCTAAAAAGGAGAGCTGGAAAGGGAAGCTCACTTTTTCAGGAATATGGCTCCAGCCTCTGGTCTTCTACGCGCTGTTTTACTCCATCACTTATTGGACGCCAACGGGTCTGAAATATCCTGCATCAATTTATGGTTCATTATGTGTTATCGCAATTTGATTAAGCTTTCTTTCTGTCCCTACTTATTTATTGTTAATCTTCCTCGGATCGCAAGAAGCAATATCATCACAACACTGGTGTGTGACGGTGGGAAAGCTCCTTACGGTGGACGCCTCTTACGTCCAAACTGTACCCAAACGCCTATAAGTGCTAAGCAGTCCTCCAAATAGTGGCAGAAGGACAGATCACTTCCGCATTTCACAAATGCAACATCATAAGGTACTGTTGTTGTCATTTTAGTCAACTCATTTCGCAAACTGAAGAGAATAATTATGATTATTTACTTGACTGATGATTCGATGATCAGTGTTAACCTATAAGCCCTATAACCCCCCGACCAACAAAACACCTCACAACAATCATGGAGAAATAGTACGAGTACAAGTACAGAAATAACAACGGCCAAAGCCAACCAACTCCAATTGAAATCTTCACACCTCTCCAGCGTTCAATTGCATTAGTAACGTTAAAATCCACGTTGTTTTTCTCATCAGCATTTAGTATATTCTTTTTCTCTGGAAACCAGCCCTTGAGCCATCAAACCAAATACGAATGGGAAAAATTGTCTATTGAGTTGGAGGATGAGATAAGGTTGACATAGCATGATCCTAATTGGGAGTTGGCAAACCTCCCCTGAGGCAACACTTCACTCGCGCTATTATCCGTACTGCAAGAGCTTTTTCTCTGTTTGAGGGGACTGATTTGGCCAAGTGGATTCATTTCGTAAAAAGAGAGGGATAGTTTTCAATCTCAAGAGATCATTCCGAGAACCCTGAAAGGTTCATTGGAGTTCAGCATGTAGACAACTTTAAACTCTCAGGGAAATTCCAAGAATGATTTTCTACAGGTTTCCTCAGATTCTTCTTAGTACTAACTCTGATCCTTCTGTTTACGAATCACTGATTGTTTTTGTCGTTCTCCATTTGTTCCATTTTTACAGCAATCATGAACATCTTACTGGAATTCTTTAAAACACCTTCCGTCTCCAATTTATGCCGTTCTGCTTAATTTACTAAGTTAAGAATTCACAGGTTGGTGCTCAATTGATCGATGTCACAATCAAAACTACCGAAAATGTACCAAGTATGTAGCATGCTCATATGAGCAAGTTTTTAAAAATTCGTTTATACTTATTTTAAATTGTCATGAAATTTGGGTACTTGGAACGCAAGAAATTATTAACTAATTATTTTATGGCCGAAAACTTGTTCTAAATGAAAATCTACTACTCAAACGAAAATTTTGGATTTTCAAGTATTTCGGTTTATTATTTTCAATAATGAACCTTTGTTATCAACCAAGAAAAACAATTTTTAACCCCCCTAAAAATTGTTTGGCTTAAGTACGTTTAAAGATCCGTTGAATCCAATATGCTGCAAGTTATTACACAATAGTTCATTATTTCTGTGTTAGATAGCCCTTCTACGCAGATCATTGGTCTATATTTAATGAACCCCGTATGTAATTTAGAATCAGAACATGGCGCATTGTGCCTCCAAGAAGGGTTCACACTTTTACAGTTCCAAGACCCTGCAATTTTACGCTTCACAGTAAAATTATTAAAATATAAAGAAGAGCTTGGAATATGTGGCATATGAATACAATTAAAAAATAACTCTTTATAAAGATGCACATCTTTTGAGATTTACCGTTTGATTATTCAATGCGTTCAATATATTGAAAGGAAATGGCAGCTTGCGTAGGAGTCCTCAACCACGGGAGACATTTTTATGAATCGGTGACCACATTCGCCTCCGTACTTAGCCAGCCTGGTTACTACCAAATCATGTTATTATACCTCGAAGAATGTTAATAGTTCATTAACAACTTTTTTCGGTTCGGTTTAGGCAGCGTAAGATTTCAGCGCATAATTTCTGATATTTCCCACGACTAGAGAACGATTTTTGAACGACGAAAAATTGCAAAGATACGGTTTAAGATAAGGAGGAGGTAATGTAATGAATTAATTGACCTTTCAATGGGCTGAATCGATTAGCAAGAAACACCCAGAAGATATTCTAAGAGCTGTATAACGCTCAAGGAATAATCTCGAAGGCGGCATCTACAAGAAACGAGTAGGGGGAATAACCAATTCATCACGCTTCTGGGGCTTTCAAAAAGCAAGGGGGTAGGGGAGGGCAGGGTGGAAGAGGAGAAAGGCAACTCAATTTGACTTGCTGCAAACTATAGGAGGAAGCTGGAGATGACTCACCTGCAATAGAATCCTGGTTCCACGACGAAAGGCCCTCTCAAACGTTCAAGTATTCTGCTACTGATGTCTATAACGCAGATGACACCTCGGGTACATACACTTATTTCATTTGGTAGCTAAAGCTCGGGCTTTACACCACCTACCACTCAAGTAAATGATGGCAGCTATCATGACACTGCGAAGAAGTGTGCATCATTGGTGAGAATTTTAACGGAGTACAAGGTCCACATGAATATGTTAGTTCAAGGAAAACTCCCGCAGTCGAAGAGTTTTGATTAATTTGCCTCTAGGTTGCTAAAGCGCTTGTCTTTGGATCTAACTTCTATCTCAAAGAAGATAAAGGTTCGAACTATGTTGTGGCGTCAAATATTTTTCGGTTGATGCAAGTACAATACTAATCAATAGCAAACACCAAACTAAGATTGGTGATTTTTTTTTTCTTTTTTAAATGAATTTTATATGGAATGGAATGGACGACTAATGTCGTAAATAAATTGAGACTATGTAAGATACATTTACATATATTTACAACAAAGCTTTGTAAAATTAAACGTACGTGTGATTTTTTGGTTGCCTTTGTCCCCGTATAGTGTTATCATCAGCTTATCGATATCAAGAAGCTCCAAAGTGACCACACGCGGGTGCTACTGTTGCAGTAAGCTGGACCAATACAGTTTTTGTTCTTCCCGCACGATTTTCTCCCGTTAACGCGTAAGCAACTGCAGATGCTAGCTCTTCGCGTATTTCCACGTGTATTTTTACACGAATAACCAAACGCTACCGTCACGCTAAAGTCTCTTTAGTATTTCAATGTCAACGATTCTCTTGAATTCAAGATCGAGTAGAAAAAGATTGAATTCATTTTACATTATTTACACTCTATTTCAATAACTATCTTCACAGGCATCCAGTAGCTAGGTTCAAGTACTGACCTACGACCTAAGAAAAATTGTATTCACCAACGCCCATATCTCGTTGAATACATCGATTCTCGTCTGATCACCGAAGCGACGAACCGAAGCAACGTCGGGCTTGGTTAGTACATTGGATGTACACATGTACTTGGATGGGTGACCGCCCGGAAGCGTAGCAATTTCGGCAAATTTTTTTTTTTTTTTTTTTGTCTCATCATTCAATTTTTCATCAATCTACATCAAATTTACTTTATCAGACCCCGTGGAATATTTCGCTTTGAGTACCTTTCCTTCTGTATCAAATCGCAATTTCCATGATCTGGATGGGTAGGTACCTAGCACACATCCTACTATCAATCTACTTAATTTGTTATTGAACTGACAACAGATTTAATATAAAATCGTATTATTTAAACACTAACCTGCTTGTTGTCTGAACATTTAATAGCAGATACAACTTTTTTGTACGAAATGTACATGCAGATGCCAACAAAACACAGGCAAGTACCTACTTTAAAATCTTATCGACAACTGCATTCACTCCTACCTGAGTAGGTGAACAGGATACCTATATGGTTGTTGGATGATGCATGTAGGTACTTAGTTTACGTAATCAACGAAAGATAGAACAATTATATTTATCATAGGTTTAACATTAAATGGGAAAATTATCAGACGGCAGTCAGAAGGGAGAACCAATACTTTTAAAACTGAGGTCGCCTTTTTGACTACGAGTAGGACAGGATTCCAGCGAAAGCATTTTTCCCGCCAACGCAGGCATCTGTCCCGTACACGCGGTAATCTACGCGTTGATGCGAAAATTCGCGCATGCGCACTTGGTATTTTAGTCTTCTTGCGTACACGGGTAGAAAATTACGGGAAGAACTAAAACTCTATTATATTATATCTAGCCGTGAAAAGCACAATATTCCGGTATTCGCATGAGGTTGATAGCATCATACTTCCTTTGTTGGCCTGGCGTTGGCACTAACATCGATCCCGAAGGGTTATAGCAGCAATGTTCCTCGACCAGCTAACATCCTACATATGAGGATATATATCGGGGTAAAATAATTCGGGAGAGGGATGTTCCACACACAGGTGTATGAAGTTCGACGGTGCGTCCCCAGAGCGTCGTCCCTGCCTTTGTCCTCACTCAGTTTTATTATCCTCACAGCATTGTCACCGTGAAGCCAGATGGGGTTGAGCCGACCGGCCGAGATGAGAATTTACAGAGCTCTTCGGAAAATTGAATAGTTCGGCTTTTGCAGCTCGCGTCCAGTTTTCATATCCACCTTTTCCCATTCTTGGAACTCTTTGAATTGAAGTACCTACTTAGTTTTATGTAGGTTACGTTTTGAAATTTTATGTCTTTACTTTGGTACATAAAATTGAAAAGCGTTGACGTTACGTTACCAAAAAGTGTTACTTTTGATTTTCTGATGATTATCGCTTACAACCAGATCGTTGCTAGGGAACTGTATCTTAGGCATTCATCGTTTAAAAAACGTTGCAAATTATTTCACAAAGGTTTATTATTTTTTCAATTGAGTATGATCGTAGTTTTAGTTGGCTAGCGTACGTCATAAGGCCCGTCCAGACTCCTCGGCGTGTCCTACTTCGAGTTGCCACAACCTATACTTCTATAATTATATACGCATGTTTATATTTCTCGATTTGAGCTCCTATCTATTCAAATAGTTATTGCCTTAATAATATTATTATCTAAGTACGTACGAAAAGTCGAGAGGATATGTTATTAAATATGCGTAGGAAAAGCTTTGGTATTAACACACAAATATGACCTTGAAAAAAACATTCATGCCTCGAACGAACGCCGGCGCCGTACCCACCACAAGCCGCGGCGCCGGCGCCTCCTCTCACTCCACCGCCCGCTCGCGGACGGCGAACGGCGAACGGCGGACGGCGGACGGACATTTCAAATTTGGATTCTACGCACCTTGAAACGTAAAGTGACAAAGTTTGAGGGGGGGTTATAAAAATGTTTTGCTACACGATCACATAGGCTTATTATTGGAAATAATAAACCAAAATGAAGATTAGTTGGGCATGTAGATCAGAATGATGTGTATAGTTTGGTGGTCTGGATGCTCGCAAGCTCGCATCTCAAAAATTCATAACATCAAGTAGTCAATCCCTTAGTGAAAATTCAAATTAGTTGGACATGCAGGTCAGAATTACGTTTTATAAGTATATTTCGGGAGTTGTACGAGCAAAACAAATATGACCAGTCGTCAACAGGATTTGAACCCAAGACTCTCGTCACACGAGACCGTTATCGTAACCTATGAGCGACGACTCATCTACCGTTTCAGGAGACAATCACAGTACTCCACCATTCAGTAGGAGGGAACCACGGGCCGCGTGTACGGCTACCGTCGAGTGTAATACGCCTTCTGCTCGAGGCATGGGTGGCCAGGAAAACGGTCTTATCCAGCACCCACGCAGACAGAACGGGTTCGTACAGAAGCAGGAAAAGCCGACAGCAAAGCAAAAACCAAAACTTTTCCCGTACAGGATATATATATAAATTTAATGATAAATTATGGGTTCCGAATTGGAACTTCTCTTCCAAGAAATGTCGGTTAAAAAACCTCAACGTAATTAGTTCCTTAGTTCTCTAGTTCCTACCTTCTACTAGGCACAGCAATTTTTCTTAGGTGGTCATTTTTCAAGAAAACCCTCGATTTCATAGAAAACACCAAGTTATTCAAACGTTACATAACCACGTTATTCTTCTCTCGGCCAATTAACGAAGTAAAAAAAAAAAATTGATTATACTGTTGGAAAGCTGAAATTTTGGTTTGAATTTGATTCGATATTTTGCCTATCGGATTCGGCATTTAGCAGATTATAGAAATGGACATTTCCTAGAAATGTATTAGTCCATTCTCACCAGAATACCGTTTACAGGATTTTAGCTAAATTCCTTTTAAAGTATGGTTAATTAATGATAAATAAAAAATGTATTATGGTTCTTTTAGTGAATATTCGAGGATAAATGATAATACTGCAAACATTACTTAACTATTATAGAATGGTTGAAACACCCATGGATCTATGGGATGTAATGTTGGCTCCACTGAAAATTTTGAATCTAAGAGCAGTGCATGTGCGATTGCTGCCTAAAGTTTGCATTTCGTCAACAAAATATTAATTACTCAATTATAAATGGTAAAAAAGTGAGTTAAAATTATTCGGAGTTGCACCGTTTTTCATCCGATTTTGAGGAGAATGTTTGGAAAAGTTCTAGTTAGGCTGTAGATAGTACCTTATCAGTTTTATTGCTCAAAAAACAATACTTCCCTTGACGCAAGTGCAAACGTACCCAAGATCCAAGAATCATTTTGTCACGTCAAATCATGAAATTCGGACTTTAATCGGGCAAACACAAGTTATCCATCTCATATAAATTTCAAGAAAAACGTATCATCATTAGCTGTCTTTCATGTGCGAATGGGAAATCCTCTAAACAAGCATTACTGTTACAGTTCTCATTTGATTTTGTTGAAACTTTCTGGAAATCTATTGGTTGAAAATAAAATTAATAAATATTAGTTTTCACTGCACATGCGCTAACGTGAGATCCACCAAGCTTCAATATTTGTGTGGCTCATTTCTCAGATCCCACTCAAATTCAGAGGGTAGTGAGGAAATAACGATTCGTATACTTCATATAAGTTTCATCATAAATATAACCAGCTGGGCATGCGCGAACCTTAGATTTCTAATTCACTATTTCTACCAATCATAGAACCAGCTACTGAATTGTTTGAGATAATTTGAAACTTTTCGCTTATTCATGGATTCATGTAAAGTACGTATACAAGAAAGCTATGTGCCACAGCCAACTTGGCAGACTTTTCCGATATCGAGATCATCACAACTTAACCAACTTCAGAATTCGTAATAAATCATTCTAACCCAGTATTCTCAATTGCTTTCATAACTAAACTTCGTATTCATTGCGAAACCATTTTTATTCGCTTAAGCAATGCAAGGTGGGAAATTCGTGAAAGGGACAAAAATATTCTCTGTCGAGAATCGCGGTCATTTACTTGAGTGAAATAATAATGAAATCTACCTTTTCCCGGAGTGTAGAGCACTTGGCGCCTTCCTAGCATCCACGTTCGTTACGTCTTCACTGTTTTGTTTGCGCTCTTGTAATTTTAACGAGAGCTCCTCATAAAAGAACCTCGTACTCTAATGACGTCACTTTGACGAAGTCCTTTCATCCTTTCTTCCTAATAGCTCTGCCACTCTTTTCTCCTCTCCAAGAATATGCTAACTAGAGAAGGGTGGGGGTGAAGGGAGGATAGGGTAGGGGCGCTAGATTATAAAAATGTTCCCAGGGGAAACTCCTGACCTTTTCAAAACTTGAGTCCATTCTACCATTTTGACTCCTGACATTCTTCCTAGTCCTGATGTGCGCGGGAGTGTGCTAGTGCTCCCCTTGTGTTTTGAAGTCAAGGATACGGTTGCTCTTGGATAGCTCTTCATCAAGGTGGAGTGTGCAGCGGTCTTTCACTGCCGCCCGTCGCGACTTCGACCTTTCTCTCCTGCATGGAAATTATTCACTTTGTTAGGAAAGGAAGTTTTACTTTTTTAGAACCGGGAAGTTCTCTATCACTTTGTGAAGAAAGTGAGTTTTTGCTCTTCCTTCCTCGAAGGTTTCTGACAGACTGACAAGTTACGGACGTTATAAGTTCTTCCGCCGTTATGAGCAGTTTCTCATGTTTGTAGAAAATGAGGCTATTGCAACGGTTCAAAAAGTTTTGAAAGCTACATTTTCGAGAAGATATTTTTCTTTTTCTTAATAGACACTCGTTTCAGAACACAATGAATATAACCCATAACAATAATATTTATCCTTATGTATATATACCTGTACAAGTATGTCTGATTTAGAGTAATCTATGTTTTTTACATAATTTGGTACAATTTAGTTTACAAATTAAGTAAGTAGAACCTTCTTCGTAATGTTCACGTTTATGACGTAATTATAAAAAATGAAATAATCATCTCTCTCTCTCTCTCTCTCTCACTCACTCTCTCTCTCTTCTATTATTCTAAAATGTAATACATAGGTAGGTACTTTCTTTTTTTTATAAAAGAAGATTTTAATGATGAATTTTATTGATTGGGAAAATAATGTAAACATTAAAAACAGGATGGACTATTAATAAATCTAGTTCCGGAAGTTTCATCTGAAACATTCGTTGGGCTTCTAACCCCCACTTAAGGATTGTGACAACCGGGAAGGATAATTTGTTCAACTTTGGAGATTTGGAAGATTGTGCCCTGATTGGAGACTTTGAATAAACGTTTGCTCTCTTCGGGGACTTTAAGTAAGAAGTTGCCTTCGTTAAAGACTTTGAGTAATAAATCGTCCTCTTTAGGATGTAATCAGTTCCAGACAAAACACAGGAACCGGTCGAAGGAACTGTTACTCGGAATGCTCCCAAAAGAACTCCGAATCCGCAAGCTCCTTCTCTCATTACAGATTATACTTCCTTCAAGGCAAGACGTCTCTCATCTAGCTTATAGCAATTAACTATTATTCATACCATATTGATTTATATCTATGACCAAATTGCTACCCTTACCTACCCTCAACCTTCGCGGTATCCCTTACCTATAATTGAATTGTATACAATGTATCTTCAGATTCGTCAGAGGATTCTCTCTCTTTATCTCTTCCTTGTAGCGCCATTTAAAGAAACGGTATTAAAATTTCCAAGTTATTAATTTTCGAAACTCATTTAATAACCCTTAACCTCAATTAATATAAATATATATTGTACAGAAATTTAATAAGGTCAATCACTAATGTTATCACGTGGTAGCGAGCTAAACCTCTAGTAACGGTCTTCCCAGCATCCTCAAACTACAAACCAAAAATCAGCTAAATACTTCCCAAATCAAAAACATAATTTCATCTCCTTCTGATAACCCCGAGTTGAATTCACACTCGAATAAAAAAGCTTTCTCTACACATCTTCAATTCAGCGACCTCATCCCAAAGCCTCAACCTAAATTTCTCATCGGTTATAGACGAATGGGCGAATGTGCTCCATTGTTAAAATCGACTCCATAAATAACAGGAACGGAGTGTAACAGCTCCTCTTACCCTTAATAACGCATATATTTGTGGCTTTCAGGGATTGACCTATTCGGCTGCACGGCTGCATGAGTTAGGTGTCACCCTAACCGCTTTGGAATCTTGGGAAAGAACGTTCGACCCAACGAAACACTGAAAGGTAGACGCTCTTGCCCGGATGAGACGGAAACCGTCACACAATACATGATTTTATAAAGGAAAACAATTTTTTCGCGTGGAAGTTTAAGCGTCTGGGTACCTTAATGAATGCACCGACTGACTTGGTAGTTGTCAAAGCCCAACACATTTATGCGATAACAATTTATGCCGACCTTCATCTTGTTTCAAACTTCCGGTTTGATTCTCACCCCATCGGGAAACTCTGCTAGAGCCAGCACCTCCCTCAATGGTCGGAGCAGCTCGTAACATGAACTCCTCGTAGCAGGTGTAAATTCCCTTCTCATGAATATTGATGTATCGCCGGAGAGGATTACAAGTGGAGAGTTTTGGCTCTTGCAAGACGGGCTCGAAATTTCAGAGCCGATGCTGTGAGAATGAGCGTTGCACTTTCACACCGCGAGAGAGATGGCCCCTGTAATATAACGAGGAGGTCGAGGCGTGATCGGAATCGACCCCTAACTGCTGAGGAAACTCGCTAATTGACTAACGATCCTCCTGTTAGATTACTAATCCGCCCTTCCTTCCTCAAATCCCGCCTTCTTCCTCTTCTTTGAAGTAGATCTAAATTACAAAGGAAACTATACAAACACTCCGCTCCGTTCCTTGTAAGCTCCCCTGCTAACTACTTTCATTAGGTGCCACCACCAGCTATCACTCGCTGTGCGTGAGTTGCCTAGCAATCATGTTGATATCTTGATCGGCTGATGGAAGTGCTTTTGTGGACTAGCGAATCGAGTAGACCCGAATGTAGCCGGCCACTCCCGATTACTCATTGATCGAAGTGAGAAATTTATTGAGTCACGTCTTTTTGGGATCGTTTGGACATTGAACTATTATTATGAATACGTTCTCGCCTACCTTTCTCAACCATCCCTAAGCGACTATAGATGTATCTAATCATATTTTCTCTATTTCTGACGGAACCAAAAAACAAATCCCCCTTCCTATTGGCCTAATTCTAGCAAATTTTCGTTGGAAATGAAGTTATCGCAATGGCTTCAAAAAATTTAAAATCAAAATTTTCGAAAATTGTCTTCATTGAAATCCGTTTTGAGGCATTCTGAAACGAATTCTAGAGTTTAACACTTTTTCATGTATATATATATATATATATATATATATATATATATATATATATATATATATATATATATATATATACATATTTACATACATACATATTGTATACATACATATTTATTTGTTTATTTATTTATTTATCTATTTATTTATTTATATATGTGCCCTTCCAGATGATAACTCTCCTTAGGATTGAGATAAAAATTCCGTTCATGCGCCAAAAAATCAAGCTTTCCAAACAAAAGGACGTTGGCTAGCAACTTTTGGGCACATTAAATCAAATTTCAAAAATTGTGCTAAAAAAATCACTAAAAAGGACTAAAAACGGCTAAAAATAATTAAATTTATATTTTTTAGCAGAGTTTTTGTCAAAAGTAGTTTATCAACAATGAACTAGAACATAAAAAATTTATGCACGAATTCGTTCTGAAAAAGTTCATAAATTCCAATAATATGTGCTGACAAATACGAGATAAAAGTTCCAGCCATGGCAGCATGATCGTATGGGCGAATTTTCGTAAGTTATCGTACTATGCTATGTTACATTGTTTTGGAAATTAAGGACTTGGAGGGAAAAGAAATTGTTAACAACCAATTTTATGGCAAAGAACTCTTTCTAAATAATATTCTGCGATTCAAAAAGAGGTTTTGGATTTTTAACTTTTTTGGAATTTTTATCGATTTTGAAGTACATTTTGATGAAATGTAAGAACATTTTTCTGCATAATATTGCACATAAATTTTTTAATGTTCTATTTTATAATTAATAAACTTTATTTGAGCAATATTCTTCCACAAAATATAAATTTAACAATTTTTATCCGTTTTTTGCTATTTTGAGTGGTTTTTTTTCGGCACTTTTTTTTAATTTGACCAATTTAATGTGCTCAAAAAAATGCTTGCCAACAAATTTTTTGAACTCATAAAACATACCTAATTGCAACAACAACTGACCTTCATTAGAGAAGAAAGCAACGTATCATGAATTTGTTGTACTGTATTTTATTTGCTTCCGAGTCTACCTATAGGTAGCGAAAGCATTATTCTCACGTTCAAGGGATGAACAATTTTTTGTCTCCAAAATTAAAATTTCTATTTGCATTTTACGTTTTGGACCATTTTGAACAACTTTTGTTCCGTCGGTTCGTCTGTCGTGTGATCGCAAACATTTGTAACAAGCTGAACTTCCTCAGTTTTCATGTGAGTTGATGAAAATTTCAGGAAATTAGAGCGTAGATAGTCCCATATCAGTTTAATTGATGCCAAATAAACACTTCACTCTGCGCATGCGAAAAGTAAATTCCATGAACCATCATTTTCTTAAGCCCTGGTCGTCCCATCTCGTTCAAATTTAGAGGATAGTCGGAAGAGAGTAGATGTGAACTAATCTTACCGCGACAGGTAGAATCAAGTCCGTCAAAAACTTGAATCAAGTACCATTGGAATCAGTTCGTTGAGTAGGTTCAGAAAAGTCGAAAACATTTTGAGAAAAGTGCTTACTTTAAGTTGTACGAAGTCTTAAAGTTTCAAAATGATAGAAACTGCTCCGAGCGAAAACGCGGGTAGAATGAACCGTTGGAATCGGTTCATTAAGTAGGTTCAGAAAAGTGGAAAACATTTTGTAAAAAAGCGCTTACTTTTACCTGTACGAAGTCTTAAAGTTGGGGTGATGAAAGGTCCGATAATTCGAGCGATTAAAAGAAGAATAAGGGCTCTGTCATTGCGCGCCTCGCTCATATAAGGCCTAAAATGTGCGAAATGAGAATCTCTTCATTCTAAGACTATTTTGAAAGCCCTTCAATTAGCCCTTTAAATCGACGGTAAATGGCGGCCGCCTTTATTCGTTCGTGGCGGTCATTCGAGACGACGGTGGCCGGTGCTCGCAAGGGGAGATAAAGGACTCGACCTCAAAAGGTCGAAGATATCATTTTTTATTGAACGTTCGAGCTCGAAAATGCGGAGGTACAAGGACAGAGGTCAGTTGATAATTATAATGGTTATGGGAGGACCTATCTTAGGTGTAACAATTTTTGTGAAATATTTTTCAGTCGTAAATTATTTCATCTTCACCGAGTGGAACAAGTGTTTGGATCCTTTTCACATGTTTTTTTTTTTTTTTTTGGTGCTATATAAACCATAATTTTTTTTTTTTTAGTTTTAATTAATCCGTATCAACATGTCCAGCGGTAATGTTTCTGCCTTTTGTGGGTTGGTCAATTCATACAGACCTCAACATGACGATTTGACAGGTGATAATGTGTTTGATTTGCAGTTAGCTCTTAAGAGTGTTAAACAATCCATTAGTGATAAATTATCATCATTTTTACTGTTACACAAGGGTGTAAAGTGGTTTTTGTCAGTTAATGTATTACTTTATAAATTAATTAATGACAATGAAGAATCGAAAATTGAACAAAAGCCATTTTTTAACACTAATATATGCACATTGTTACAAATTGAAGATTTTCCTGATCAATATTTAACTAGCATAAATAGAATTGACTACCTTTTAGACAAGTTTGTCAGACATGGATCAGGATGGATTTTCGACAAAGTGTTAAAAATAACACTACATTACGTCAAATATTGTCCTATTCGAGTTTCATCTTATATACCTACTCCTAAAATATTAAGCAACAGTAGACAATCGTTGATTAACATTAAAAATAAAGATAATGAATGTTTTAAGTGGTGCATTCTAGCCTTTATCCATCCTGATCCAACACGAAAATACAGGGTTTCATATTTTAGACAGTTTGAAGATACCTTAAATTTTCAAGATGTACCTTTTCCAGTACCATTAACAAAACTTGCAACATTTGAAAAAAATAATATCGAAATATCTGTTAATGTGTTTGGTTGGGAGAACAAAGAGGTGTACCCATTAAGGATTACTTCACACCTACATAGGAAATATCATATAAATTTACTCATGTTATCAAGGTATTCTAACGGAACAACTACTCGTCATTTTATACTGATAAAAAATCTGAATAGTTTACTAAGAGGTATAACTAATAGTACAAATATGAGGTTTTATTGTAATTACTGTCTACATCCATTCTGGAAATCATCAATACTAAAGAATCACCTTCAATACTGTAGACAATACGGGCCACAAAAAGTAGCTCTCCCTGCTAAAGACAACAAAATTTTGAAATTTACCAATTTTTCTTTATGTAACAAAGCACCCATAGTGATATATGCAGACTTTGAAAGTTTTGTACGTCCCTTGTCAAACGGTGAGACAACTCAAAGAACGCATGAGGTCGCTATTCACGAACCGTCTGGATTTTGTTACGTTGTTACCGGCATAGCGAATAAAATTGAACACGTTGAATTATATTCAGGTCCAAATGTCATCAAGACCTTTTTAGATTCAATTTTGAAACAAGTTAAATATATTGAAGATCATATATTCAGTCAGTTTGACGCAGATTTGGTGATTACTCCAGAAATGTTCAAAGAAAAAGAACGTGCTTTGAAATGTTACCTTTGCGATGATTTGTTTGAAAAGGAAGAATTAAAATGCTTCGACCATTGTCATATATTTGGTAATCTACTCGGGATCGCTCATGTAAAATGTAATTTAATGCGTAGAATCAATTATGATATTCCCATCTTCTTTCACTCCCTACGATCGTACGATGCGCACTTGTTACTACAAGGTTTCAAAGAGTATCCAAATGAAAAAATGACTTGTATCGCTCAAACCTCTGAAAAGTACCTGACAATACGTTTAGGAAAAATAAAATTCTTAGATTCACTAGCATTTCTCGGTGAAAGTTTACAATCATTGGTAAATAATCTAGTAGACGAAGGTGATATTAGATCAAATTTTCAATTAATGTTCGATGCTCTTCCTCCTACATGGCACTATAACATTCCACTGCTCTTGCGCAAAGGTGTTTACCCATATTCATACATGACTGATGTTTCAAAATTCTCTGAAACGAAACTTCCTGATAAATCTTCATTCTACAACGACCTTACCCAATCAGAATTGTCAGATTCTGACTATGCTCATGCAAAATCTGTCTGGGAAAAGTTTAATATGAAAACGTTGAAAGACTATCACGATTTATATCTTTTGAGTGATACCCTACAGTTGGCTTGCGTGTTCCAACGATTTCAAAAAATGTCGTTATCATATTACCAGATCGATCCTGCCAACGTTTATTCATCTCCAGGTCTCGCGTGGCAAGCAATGTTGAAAATGACGGGTGTTCGTTTAGATTTGATTACAGACATTGACCAATATCTGTTTTTGGAAGAAGGAATTCGAGGCGGTGTTAGCCAGATATCACATCGGTACGCCAAAGCTAACAATCCTAATGTTTCCAACTATAATCCACAGGATAAAACATCGTGGATAATGTACTATGACTGTACAAATCTTTATGGAACTGCGATGTCACAGGTGTTACCAATACGCGATTTTAAATGGCTAACCAATGAGGAAATAGATAGTATTGATTTTATGAATGTATCAGACACTGCAGACAGAGGGTTTATAATGGAAGTAGATTTACATTACCCGGCTAAATTACATAATCTGCATAATCAGTACCCTTTAGCTCCAGAAAAAATGTTAATTACCAATAGTATGTTATCACCATATGCTGAGAAAGTTCGTCAGATGTTTAACCTCCCTTCAATCGGTCAAAAAAAATTGCTAACGACTCTTACGGACAAACAAAAATATGTTATACACTATAGAAATTTAAAGTTATATCTTCAGTTAGGATTAAAGTTGGTCAAAATTCACCGCGTGTTGTCTTTTGAACAAGCTGCATGGATGGAACCATTCATCACGTTTAATACCGAAAAAAGGAAAAAAGCTAAAACAAAATTTGAAACAAATTTTTTTAAATTAATGGTTAACTCTGTATATGGAAAATGTCTCGAAAATGTTAGAGGTCATGTAGACTTTAAATTGATTGCCAATGAAAAACAGTTACTTAAGTGGTCAGCCTCACCACGGTTGAAATATTTCAAAATATTTGACGATAAATTTGCCGGGCTAGCTCTCAATAAACTTACATGTACATTAGCCCGACCTATATATGTAGGTTTTACAACTTTAGAAATTGCTAAGCATATAATGTATTCCTTTCATTATAACTATATTATGCAAACTTACAATCATAAGAACGTCAAACTTCTTTTTACTGATACAGATTCGTTAATGTACATTATAAATAGTGACGATGTATACGATGATATGTTGAAATCTATACATTTGTTCGACACATTCAATTATCCAGAAGGTCACAGATGTAGGATAACATACAATAAAAAGAAACTAGGTACATTCACAGACGAAACAGACGGAAAACCTATAGCTCAATTCATTGGTTTACGAGCAAAATGTTATTCTTTCACGATGGATACTGGAAAAGAGAAACGTGTAGCGAAAGGGGTTCCTCGAGCCGCTATAAATCACCAATTACGACATAAAATGTATAAAAAATGTTTATTTAATTTTGTAAACCGATATACCACTAGTAACAGTATTGTTTCTAAAAACCATCAAGTATTCACTCAAAAGATGCGAAAATTATCTCTGTCCCCATACGATGATAAACGGTTTATATTACGTAACGGTATTAATAGTCTTGCCTATGGTCATTATAAAATCAAAAATGGAGAGGCGTATATCCTATAAAAACAGACTGTTAAGTACTACTACACCTCATTTACAGTCGATATGTCAAAGATTCGGGAAGAGATTGCACGTGAATTGCATGCACCAGCCAGAAAACGGTTTCCAACTAGATCGGTAGAAGTGAAAAATATAAATGATCTATATGAGATAGATTTGGTTGAAATGATCCCCCACTCTAATGTTAATAACGGATATAAATATATATTGACGATTATTAATTGTTTTTCCAAATTTGCACACGCAGTCCCTCTGAAAGATAAGACAGCATCTTCTATTGTTGCTAAGATTAGTCCCATTTTAAAAAAAAATCTTCCGATACGTAATTTACATTCAGATTCTGGCAAAGAATTTTTAAATTCTAAATTTAAAGGATTGATGAAAAAACTTAAGATTAATCATTATGTTACTCATAGTGACAAAAAATGTGCAATAATTGAACGGTTTAACAGATCTTTGAAACAGTTAATGTATAGAAAATTTACAGAGGTTGGTACATATGAGTGGGTTAATCAATTACCCAACTTTCTAAAGGAATATAATGATCGTTATCATAGAACAATTGGGATGAAACCATCACAGGTGAATGATAAAAATTCCAAAATTGTCTTAGCTAACATTCGAAAAAATAGACAAAAATACGTAGCACTCGATAAAAAATCGCGCTTTAAAATTGGTGATAAAGTTAGAATCAGCAAATATAAACGTATTTTTGATAAGGGATACCTACCTAATTGGACTAACGAAATATTTGTAGTATCAAGTATAAAAAATACTGTTCCTGTTACATATACATTAAATGATTATAAAGGCGAACCAATAGAGGGAAGTTTTTATACGTTCGAGTTGAAGAAGACAAAATTTGATAACGTCTATTTAGTTGAGAAAATTATAAAAAAGAAAGGTGATCGACTTTTAGTGAAATGGTTAGGATTTTCAGGTGAACACTCATCTTGGGTGAATAAAAATGATTTAATTTAATCACACGTTCGCATTCACTCGGAAATATGGAGCGCGAAAACATCTTACCAATAGTTAATCTAGACAATTTATTAAGTGTGAACAAAGAGCGGGAAGTTAAACGACATGGACCTCTCCTCCCTAATCACGTTCGCGCCATTTTCTGCGGACCGTCAAATTGTGGGAAAACGAACGTTTTATTAAATTTGATATTTGCACCACAAGGCTTGTCTTTTAAAAATATTTACATTTTTTCAAAAACCCTCTATCAACCCAAATATCAATTCTTGAAACAGGTCTTATCAAATCTACCTGAAATTGGTTATTTCCCATTTCCAGAACATGATAAAGTGGTTCATCCAAATAACATTCGCCCGTATTCGCTCATGATATTTGATGATGTATCATGTGAAAAGCAAGATCATATACGTGATTATTTTACAATGGGTCGTCATAAAAACGTTGACACATTTTATTTATGTCAAACCTACAGTAAAATTCCCAAACAATTAATACGCGATAACTCAAATTTTATTTTAATATTTAAACAAGATGAAACCAATTTACGTCATATATATCGTGATTTTGTTAATACCGATATGTCATATGATCGATTCAAAGACCTTTGCCAACGAGCGTGGTCAACGAAAAAAGGGTTTCTGACTATAGAACGTGAACGGGAGATTGATAATGGTCGTTATAGAAACATGTTGGATGATTTCTTTTCAATATGATGAACACAAAATTATGTTAACACAAAAATATGATCAACGCAAAAGTGTGTTATCACAAACTATGATCAACGCAAAATTGTGTTAACACAAAATATGATCAACGTAAAATTGTGTCAACACAAATATGATCTAATTTCAATCAACGCAAAATTGTGTTAACCCAAAAATAAGATCAACGTGAAATTGTGTTAACGTAAATTATGACCAACGCAAAATTATGTTAACACAAATATGATCAACGCAAAATTGTGTTAACGTTAAAATATGATTAATGTGAAATTGTGTTAACACACAAGTTGGCGTACTTGTATATATAGAAACAGCCGAACGTATAATCATTCAGTGTAAAATGGGGTCGGAAGAAGAGAAGCAGGTTTTACTAAACATTAAACAGTTGCAAAGTAATATAAGACAGAAATTCGAACAGTTAAAATCGGGTAAAATAGAGTTTGAACGCAACCTTCAAAAACAATATAAACCATTAATTGATCCTATTAACACATTATCCGATAGGATTGCCTCAAAATTTAACGTAAAACCTAACTTAGAGGACAATGTGAAATTAGAGGACAATGTGAAATTAGAGGACAATGTGAAATTAGAGGACAATGTGAAATTAGAGCCAACACCAAAAAAAGAGGATGAATGGTCGGATATAATATCGCATTATCAAAATATAGTCATACATCCTAGCGCACGAAAAGAGTTTGATATGACTTACGGTGTACAGTATAATCCTCAAAAAGGGTGGATAATGGGAGATTCGTTAGTAACCTTTAAAGAAGGTCACATTCATATAGGTGACGAAGCATCATTTGTCATCACCAAAGGTCTGCTAGGTTTGCTCTTTCTGAAGGAACCTCACGAGTATACTTTAAAGGACGTTGAAACGTATAAAAAAATTCTTCAGTTAACGGGTGCGCACAAATCTGTCAGCGGACGTATCAAGTCCAATAAAGGTCCCAAATACAAGGATATTATATCTAAATTATTCAAGAAAAAACAACCTTCCGCCCCTGTTGAGTCAGATACTAGTGGACCCATGGAGTTGGATACCTCGTTAGTTGGAACGGGATTTCAAATGAAACCGTCATCTTTCGTGCAATATGTATATTTTGACGATGTCAATGAATTGTGCGATCGGCTTAAAAAGTTGGTTGCATCATCTCAAGCAGGGAATAACTCACATTCCAACGAGATCGTCTCTATTTTAGAGGAATTAACCGAGCTCGGTGTTATAAAAACTCCAAAAATGTTCTCTTTATAATCAGTACAAGATGAGCGTTGATAAGTTTGGGAGGTGGTCTGGAGAGGTGATTGAGAGTATAGATGGGACGGGTTATAAGGGAAGACAGGGACCGCCAGGAATTGGTTTTAAACTTACACCCACGGGTAACTACGATATAAATAGAAAGCGTTTGGTCAATGTTGGTAAAGGAATAAATGCCAGAGAGGCGGTAAACTTAGATCAATTAAATATGTTGGAGAAACGGTGTCTCAAGTTATCACCTAATGGTAGAGAATATGACTTTGAAGGGAAAGGGATAATAAATGTATCAGAACCCGTCAAAGACGATGATATAGTTAAAATTAGTTATTTAAAGCGTTATTGTTTAATGAATGAAGGAAAGGAAGACCCCATTTTTGACATAAAAAAAGGTAAATTGAAAAATCTCATACACGTACCAATTGATCCCTATGATGTTGTAAACAAAGCTTATGTTGATGAAATTTTACCGTTATACGAATCTGAAGGATGGAATTTTAAATCAAAACGTGTATTAAATTTGGCAAACCCACAGTTTAAAACAGATGGTGCCACAAAAAATTATGTAGACACTAGACTGGATGAGTTTCAACAACTTCATGACCTAAATATAGATGAAAAGTTACGATTTTTTTATGAAAGTAAGAAAGAGTTGGACGTTCAACACAAACGTATCGTGAACTTGGCAGATCCGCTAAGTTTGACCGATGCTTGTACAATTAATTATTTGGCGAGGTTATTATCTAACATGTTTTTTACCTTTTATAGTGGCTTAACTCCAAATCGTGAGGCTTTTCAACAATTAATGTCGATACCAGGTGCGCGTAATGAGTGGATCAATACAAACATAGTTCAACCATTTTTTATAGACCCATTGACAAATCAATTGAGATCCAACAATATAAACTGAAATTCAAAGTTTTAACTTCATTCAACATTATATAATGGTCAGAGTGGGACGTAAAAGAATTAGTCACAAGAAAACTGTTAAGGGAAGAGGTATAATTGATTCTGTCATTGATAAACTACCCTTAGAACTTCATATTCCAGGTTATCAATTCTGTGGTCCTGGGACTGACCTTGATAAACGATTACAACGCGGTGATTTAGGTAAAAATCCGTTGGATCGATTATGTAAAATTCACGATATTGCTTATGCTGACTCACTAAAAAATAAGGCTACCTACAAAGAGGCTAGACGTCAAGCTGACTTAAAGTTAGAAGAAGCAGCTTGGAACAGAGTAAAGGCGACTGACTCAACTTTTGGCGAAAAAGCAGCCGCTTGGCTTGTAACAAACGGGATGAAAATTAAGCGTAAATTATCTGGTGGAGGTATAAAAAGAAAGACAAAGAAGAAGACAAAAGTTATAAAGGGAGGGATTTTACCTTTATTACTCGCAGGATTGACAGCTTTAGGATCAGTTGTGGGAGGACTTAGCACAGCTGGAAAGGCGATATCATCAGCGAGTACAAATGTCAAACGGCTTGAGGAAGAAAAACGTCATAACATGGCGATGGAATCTAAAGGACGTGGGCTATACCTCAAACCATACAAAATCAAAGGAAGTGGTCAAAAAGGGAAGAAAAATAGGAAAAAAAATGTTCGTAATAAAAGGAATTAAAATACCGATACATCCTCTCTCAAACGTTGAATTAATTAAATACGTTAAAATGTTAAAAATTCCATATTTTAGAGGAGTGTTTACAAAAAATTGTTTACCACCATATATGAGACGGTTTGAGTGTGGGATCGTTAATCTTGATTGTATTGAAGGAACTCACTGGGTATGTTATAAAAAAAAAGATGACCTAATATTTTATTTTGATTCATTCGGTAATCTATCACCTCCCATTGAATTACAAAACTATTTTGCCGGTGCTCACACAGTTTACAACTACGACACTTACCAAAAAGGAAATCAAGTCATTTGTGGTCATTTATGTCTTAGATTTTTGTTACATAAACATCAGTTTTGAATCAATCGTTGTATCGTCAACATGTTTTGTTTATCAGGAAATGAATCTGTTATAACAGCCGATTTATGGCCACATGTAGATACGAGTCAAGGGAATTGGAAAATTGGGTTAATAGACTTTTCAGTATATAATTCTGTACCTAACGTGGAAGCTGGAAAAAATAATCTTTTACACATAGGAAACGAAATTATTTCCATTCCAACCGGGTCTTATGAATTGAATGATATTAACTCTTACATCCAAACAATAATTAAGCTGCCCAATTCTGTCTCGATAACTGCAAATAATAACACATTGCAGACAATAGTTCACTCAAACTTACCTATCGATTTTACTCACCCGCATAGTATAGGCTCATTATTAGGTTTCAGTCAAAGAGTTTTGGAACCAAATAAAAGCCATAAATCTGATAAACCCGTGTCAATTCAAACTGTGAACTTGATAAGAATAGAATGTAATTTGGTTACAGGGTCTTATCAAAATGGACATTTATCTCACGTATTATATGAAATTTATCCAAATGTACCACCTGGGTACAAAATATATGAAATTGTAAAAAATCCTATTTATTTGTCTATTAATACTAAGCGTATTGAAAAAATTGTTCTTAGTTTTAAGGATCAAAACGATCAGTTGATTAATTTTAGAGGTGAATCTGTAAATATAAAACTTCATTTGATTAGTGATAATTAAAAGTGTACAATGGGTTTAACCTTTCATCATTATAACCGTCAAAATATGATAAAAAGGGACCATCGAGGAAGAGAAATCGACAGACGTTCGTTGAATGCTGATGCATTAACACGTTGTAAATCAAGGACCCATGCTGCTGCTGGTACGTTAACAAATTCTAACAAAAAATTCTTACAATCGTTAAGATTGTTGGTGCTCATATAAAATGGACATTTTATCAGTGACTGATGAGATACAGCTCAACGATTCGATAACACATTTCGAATATCGTTCACATCTACCATTTTCATCAAACACGTTCAATGTAAATGATGAAATTCGTATACTGATTCAACATCAAGACAGTGTAACATTACCGTCAGAAAGCTATCTTTATATCACAGGAAACTTGCCAAAGGACGGGACTGAACCTGATGCAAACTTGAAATTGGTGAACAACGGTGTTGCGTTCTTATTCGAACAATTAAGGTATGAATTATCGGGGGTTACTATCGATAAACTGAAAAATGTTGGAATTTCGAGTACCCTACGAGGTCTTTTAACACACCAACCGTGGGATAAGAGTTTGGAAAACGCTTGCTGGACAGGAGTTGGTGTTCCTGGAAATGACAGTTTGTTTACTTACTGCATTCCATTGAAATTTCTCCTACCTTTGTTCGAACATTACAACAAGGTAATAGTAAATCAAAAACAAGAACTCATTCTTCTTCTCTCCAGTTCTCTAAACAATTGTATCATTAAGAGTGATGCTGTAGATAATACAGCTCCATACAAATTGGAGATACGTGAGATCCAATGGCGTGTACCACACATACGACTCGACACTTTTCAGAAGTTACAATTACTGAAAATTGTTGAGACTAATAAAACGATTCAAGTGGCTTTTAGAAGCTGGGATTTGCACGAGTACCCTACACTACCTGAAACAACAAAAATCAGTTGGGCGCTAAGAACAACAACAGCGCTCGAGACACCACGATTTATCGTTCTCGCATTTCAAACTGCCAGGAAGAATCAGATAAAAAAAGATGCTTCATTATTTGACAGTTGTAACTTGTCAGAGTTCAAGGTGTATTTGAACGATCGTGCATTTCCCTATTTGAACATTAAAGGTGAGACCTCTACCATCTACGACCTCTACGCAAAGTTTCAAGGTAGTTATAACCAGGAGGGTAAATCATTTCCACTTATGAGTCGGTCAGACTTTACAAAATGTCCAATTTACGTCATTGACTGCAGTCATCAGGAATTGTCTGTGAAGAATGGGACAGTAGACTTGAAACTTGAGTTTGAGGCTACTCAAAATTTTCCAAAGGACACCAGTGCATATTGTCTTGTTATCAACGATGTGATCACCACTTATCAAGCCCTTACAGGAATTGTTACCCGTCAACAGTAAATTTTATGATGAAGGCAGTGGGGGTTAATCTATAAACATATTTGTCATTGACAAGCAGATCTTAGTCATTGAACAACACTCCACCTGTTCTGTCAACTCTTCTAGCTACTAAGTGTGTGTAGACAATGGATATGGAATTGGTACCTAACTCTGAGGTTGAAAGTCTAAAGGCTTCACAACTTGTATCTACGGATCCTGACTCTGAGGTTGAGAGTCTAAAGGCTTCGCAACTTGTATCTATGGATCAGGAAAATCATATGTGTAAGAAAAGGAAGTTGTTAGACACTTTGAATATTGATTCTATCCCACTGTCACAACTAGAACATCAACAAGAACAACAGCAACAGAAAGATATTCGCTCATCTCATTATTGGCAAACCGAACTTCAACGATCTATTCGTAGACGTTATCAAGAAATACCTACAACGGGGTATGCCAAATTGATGAAGGTTAGTCTCAATTGTGCAGAAACAAAGTTTGCTACCGTCGGATTATTTTTAAAAACAGATTATGACCCTGCAGTTTTGTTGTCAAAAGGTGGACATAAAAATAAGTATTTATTGTTAACAAAACAGGATATTGACGATATTTTAGTGTTATCTCATGACCTTGGAAAACTGTTCGATATTAGTGAAGGTGTTGAAGTTAAGAAATATAGTAAGACTAAATTTGTGTTAACTAACAAAAACCTTGTATTAAGTTTAAAAAGAATATTTTATATTCCACATTTGGAAATAAGTAACTGTGATACAAAAGAAAATTTTCAACTATCACCTCAAGAATTTTTTCATTTTATTGAATTTTTAAATATAGCTAAGGAAACACTCGTTAACTTATCTCATAAAAAATCTTACATACTCGATTATGTTGAGTGTTTGAAATATGGTGTTGTTAAGCCACTGCTTGTACATGAAATTCTTTCCTACAATGAAATGATGCTTCTTCATTATGAATCTATGTTACATTAATAAAATTTGTAAATGTTATCTGATGTCTTTACTTTTTTTTCCTTCACCAAGACTACATCTAAATAAATATAGACAGATCAAAATAATCAGTTCAGTTTATTTAAATCGTTCAAAATGGAAGGTTCTACTAATGACACACACCCTATCAGCTTATTGGTGGAAGGGTTTTCAAATCTAAAGACTGGAGTGCCACACGATCTTCTACAACAACATCTTCAACATTTATCAGAAAAAAGCTTTCAACGAGAGATATTACCAATTTTGATGTTGCTATTTGAAAATATAATTCCTCCATCATACCTAATATCATCGTCAATAATCATTATTCTACTACTTTGTTTTTTAACAATATATGTGGTGTATAATAAAGAATTTAGACTGCAACGTTAGAACGGAGACAGAGTTAGTTTTTTCTTTTCTTCTCTAACCTTATATTTAACAAGTTGTGTGCCAATGAGTACCAAATTGGTACTTAGTTAAAGTTACCTTTGGGCCATGAGTACCACAGTAATACTCAACCAAGGTTCTGACTTAAACCTGAACTTTTATCGCACACAGACTTTGACCATGTTGATGAGTTAGCATGTAGAAAGTGTGAGTCATTTGGATACTGTAGATGTTCTTGTATAACGTATAAAAATTGGTTTCACCAAAATGCTAGCAATGCTTACCAATTGTGACCTTTGTACAATGACTTTTTAACACTGTATAATAAAGAATTTAGATTTTGACATTAGAGCAAGTTTCTTTTTCCCTGCCTTTCTGTATCAAAAATTATACATCACTGGCTGGTTTTGAACACCGAATTATTCTCGTGAAATTCCATCATCTTAACCAATCAGCCAGTGAGGTACAATTATTGAGTCTAGGATGTTGTATTTCATTAGAGGTGCTAAATATTAATCTATTATCCATTGAAGAGGAAAAAAAAATTAATGTGATGAGTAACCTAAGAAGGTTACTCAGTGATAAAGCATCCAACTACGTTTTTCAGGTAATTAGTTCGAATCTATGAGAAGACACATATTTTCTTTCTCATATATTTCAAGAGTAAGTTTCTTTTTCCCTGCTAAATATTTTCCTATTGTCTAATCAACGACTGTGATGGAGGAGAAGAAGAGAGAAATAGAAAGAAAAAAATTATCAGTATCATTGTTTATTTAATAAGCAAAGGATTAATGACGTTTTTGACACCATTAATTTTCATCATTTCTACATCGCTTGTGCAGATGTAGAGAAATAGAAAGAAAAAATTATCATTGTTCATTTAATAAGCAAAGGATTAATGACGTTGTCAATTAGTTAATTTTTGCGTTAAATTTTCAACTTTTGTGTAGACGTAGATGGTGATGGGTCTTGTTTTCTCTTCGATCGAACAACTTTAGGTGCAGGTGTGCAGGTGCAGGTGTGGAACTTGAATGTGTTATACTCCTTCTTCTTCTTCATTGTAGTTGTCAGTGTCGTCCTCAGACTCTGAAGGCTCCTGTTGAGATGTTGAGGAAGTTGTAGGTAGCAATGCCCTCTGTTCAGCAGGTGTTATGGGAACAAAGTTGACATCCGTCGTATTTGCCACTTTGCCTCTATATATGAGGCCCATGGTTAGAGCTTAAAAAAAAATATATATATGTATATATAAAAAAATTTTTAATTAGTTAATTTTTACGTTTAATTTTCAACTTTTGTGTAGACGTAGATGGTGATGGGTCTTGTTTTCTCTTCGACCGAACAACTTTAGGTGCTGGTAACACCTGTGGAACTTGAATGTGTTCTACTCCTTCTTCTTCTTCTTCTTCTTCATTGTAGTTGTCAGTGTCGTCCTCAGACTCTGAAGGCTCCCGTTGAGATGTTGAGGAAGTTGTAGGTAACTTAGTATGTAGCAATGCCCTCTGTTCAGCAGGTGTTATGGGAACAAAGTTTACATCCACCGTATTCCCCACTTTGCCTCTATATATGAGGGCCATGGTTAGAGCTTAAAAAAAAAAAAAAAAAAATTATTTCTTTGGTGCAAGTTATTCGGACATATTACTCAGTTTGGAGAAAAAAAATCCATTTTGATGCAAGTTATTCGAACATATTAGGTACTCAGACTGGGAAAAAAACTCACGTTTGCAGATGAAAAGCAGTTACACATATTGCTTGTACAGATACAGACATAGAAGTAAAAACTTATACTCACGTTTATAATTTAATATAAAGTCGTTAGGTAGTATGCTGGTGTATCGTTTGGGTAGGTTAAAGTTGACAAATTTATCTTTGTCAAGCATCAGACTAACTTGAATCTGAGGACCAAATTGGCTCATGGTGCGTTCAATGGACTTAACAATAAATGCTCGGTTCATCTCAAGCTCGCTTATGTTTCCATACGTTTTAGGTTGAGCCATATGATTTATTTCGTTCAATATCCTGCTGAATTCTTCTTGGTTAGCCATGCTACAAAAAATTTATGGATAACTTTAACAAATTAATAAGAATATTTTAAGAACAAACTTATAACAAAAAATGCCAAGTCTAAATCTGAAAAAGATATATTTGGGTTACAGATTCCTCACGAATTAAAACTATATTATCTAAATTCAAATAAAGGGGTAATATGACACGAAAAACACCAATTAAATTTATTATAAACAATTTCACGCCATCTGTCAGCTTCTACTTTTTCATACCTAAGTATAGTTCTAATATTTTGAGTTTTTGAGTTTAGAAAATATTTTAACACGTCTTCACCACAATTATTACACACTCGTCTCAACGATATATTCGATTTTACTACGTATATTTCTAACGCTTTAATTGAATAATTTAACATCGATGTTGGTCCATCTAATCCCCATACTTCACCGAATATGAAGCTTGGTATTACTGATTTATTACGTTCAGGGAAACAAGAATTACAATCGTAGTGAAGAAGGTAACAATATTCTATTGTGAATATATTATCAAACTGTAATCGAGTATGGTTATACATTCTCAATATTATATTATTACACCGATTAACAACTAGATATTTCATCCTAATATCGCAAATATATAGTTTTAATTCGTGAGGAATCTGTAACCCAAATATATCTTTTTCAGATACTAGCAAAAAAAACATTTTAGTTATGATAAATTTTAAACTACTTCCCTGAGGGATGTGAAAATTATCAATTAACGTATGCATGGTTTGACTTTTGAGTGAAACGTGATTATAAGTATTTTTTAAGAGTTACTTACTTTTTGTCTGTCTGCACAAGCGAGTCTGCACAAGCGATGTAGAAATGATGAAAATCAACGGTGTCAAAAACTGTATATATAGCCATCGATTTGTGGTGAGGGAAGCTGTTACCTAATAACTGCGCAAACCTTTAGATTGGCAGAAAACGTTTGAAAGCAATTCTTCTTCCTTCATTTTTTTAGTTCCTCCCATTAATTCTTAATGTACCTACGTTGTTAGAGCTAATTTTTTTATAATTCAATAGGTAGTGTAAATGATAAATCTAAGATTATGCCAACCTCATCCCGACCTTGATCCTGACCCTGATTTTGAGATGAACTCGTGTTACTACCAAATTATTATCTGTTATTTGAATGGACTAATAGTTATGACGTCTTGAGACAGAAATTATTGTGATGAGAATATTAGGTATAATGACCTCAACTCTTGACCTTATAATCTGGAGACTGGGCCTGCTAGCTAAATAGGATTCTTTTCAGTAGTTACAACACACAGATTATGATTAAAAAAAAAAATATACGAACATTTTTGGTTTAATCATACTTTTATTAAATCGTAAACGTAATAAACTTTTTATTAAATTAATGTGTTGATGTTGATGTTTCTCCATCATTCCACTTAAAACGTCCGTGTTTTTTCTCCTTGTTAGAATTCTTCTTGTTTTTTTTAATTTTATCGGAAGAGTTATTTTCAAGTTTTACATCTTCTTCATTTTCTCCTGAGTCTTCCTCATTATATCCATCATCAGATGAACTCTATGTGGAAAAAATTTAGATATTTATAGGTTAATAATCAAATGATGAGTAAAAGGTGTAGATGAATAAACAACATTCAAACCAACAAATAATAAATTTGTACTTACTTCAACGGCTGTTGGAAGTGCAGAATTGAAATGTCGTCGAAATTCGTACGCTAATTTTGGCCACGTATACATCAAATTTAAAAATTCTTCAGTGTTTAATTCTATCGGATCTAATTGGTCCCAAAAAGTTAATATTACGCGCGTATTCGGACCAATGTCTGTGATTTTACAGCTTAGAATGTCAGATTCTTGTATAGCCGTGCTGCTAATCATATACGGATATATGTAAGGCGATATCTTGTCACCTATTTTTCGCGGTTCAGGTAGTGGAACTGGATCACAAACTGCATTTTGCAGAGAAGCAATAACAAAGACTGAGAACACTATAGGACGCGCGAACAACATATTGACGTTTGATTACGCTCGCTTCATTTCGAAGAGTTTTATACAACACATATCAGCTGAGTAGAAATTTATTGTTTAATCAATGCAACCGTCAGCATACACGAGGCAGATCGGACGTTCATATTGTTCGATCGGTAGCGCGTGTCAAGGTTAGTGATTATGCAGATGTTGATCTATTCGTTCGTCTCTCCACCAACTTTTTACAATTTTACTTTATTTATTTCATTCTATGTCTTATAATGAAACATTTCAACCAGTCATCTATTATTCATTGAACAGGAAAAAAAAAATTAATGCGATGAGTAACCTAAGAAGGTTACTCAGTGATAAAGCATCCAACTACGATTCGTAAGGTTATTATTTCGAATCTATGAGAAGACACATATTTTCTTTCTCATATATTTCATTAACAATGATAGATCCGTAATCAATTTTAAAGTGCTCAAATGAAATATATGAGAAAGAAAATATGTGTCTTCTCATAGATTCGAACTAATAACCTTATGAATCGTAGTCGGAAGTTTTACCACTGAGTAAGCTTCGTCCGATAAATTGTGTTCCTAATATAGATGAATGAGGTCCACCGACCACTGTCGTCATCGTCGTCTTGTCTCCCCTAATTGAATCGTAACTCTTCGTGAAAAAAAAAAATAAATCGAACGCAGCGAACGAAGGAACGAACGAATAAAGGCGGCCGCCATTTACCGTCGATTTAAAGGGCTAATTGAAGGGCTTTCAAAATAGTCTTAGAATGAAGAGATTCTCATTTCGCACATTTTAGGCCTTATATGAGCGAGGCGCCAGATGACAGAGCCCTTATTCTTCTTTTAATCGCTCGAATTATCGGACCCCTTTCATCACCTCAACTTTAAGACTTCGTACAGGTAAAAGTAAGCGCTTTTTTACAAAATGTTTTCCACTTTTCTGAACCTACTTAATGAACCGATTCCAACGGTTAATTCTACCCGCGTTTTCGCTCGGAGCAGTTTCTATCATTTTGAAACTTTAAGACTTCGTACAACTTAAAGTAAGCACTTTTCTCAAAATGTTTTCGACTTTTCTGAACCTACTCAACGAACTGATTCCAATGGTACTTGATTCAAGTTTTTGACGGACTTGATTCTACCTGTCGCGGTAAGATTAGTTCACATCTACTGAAGAGCCTAAATCGAACATTCCGTATCAATTTTAACCCAATCGTATCAATAGTAGCTCCTGCGCATGTGAAATTCTTGTAACAAGCTTCATTTTTACAGTTTCTTTCCGATTTTGATGAAACTCCCAGGGAATATGCGGATTAGAGTGTAGATGGTCCCATATCAGTTTCATTGCTTCCAAACAAATATTTCACTCAGCTCATGCACAAACGTAAATTCACCAAGCATCATTTTCTCACACTCGAGTCGTTTGAAAAATACTCCTTCTTAATTTACCGTTTCCCTCAACCATAGGAACTAGGTATAAGATAATTTAAAACGTTTCAATGATCTATATACCAGTATTCATGTTACGGATACGAGAAAGCTGTGAGCCACACCCATCTTGGCAGATTTTTTTTCTTTTCAAGTGCTGATTCGAGTATGAAAAGGATTATAACAATAGCATTGTAAACGTGTGTGATTGTAAAATGGACTGGTTAAATGCTGCCAAAAATTAAGCGAAATCGATAAATTAGAAAATAATATGTATCCATAGTAAAGGAACGTTTTTTCATGGTAATGGATAAGCCTCGTTATATAGCGTCTGTCGAATGAAGAAACCCTGATAATACGAAGGACCCGGGCGTGGTTGGAATGGATACGTCGAGGAAACTCGCTAATTGACTAACGATCCTCCTGTTAGATTACAAATCCGCAGTTCCCTCCAAAAATCCCGCCTTCTTGCTCTTCATTGAAGTAGATCTAAATTACACAGGAAATTGTAGCGAGACCCCACTCCTCAACATTCTCTCTACCACCCACTGAGCTGTGTTGTGAGTCCCTTCCGAGAATCTATCAACCTCGTAATTAATTAAGGTTATTTTCCAGCCCAGTAATATCTCGCCGGTGGGCTGAACAACTGATTGTACTATGCCCTGATGTTGATTGAGATACCACCGTACTTCAAGAATTGTTTAGGAAGTTAGTGCCTAAGAGTTCTTATTTCGTTAAATATGAACAAAAGCTGTAAAATATTACCTAACGGAACAAATACCCTGATCAATAGGCTTGAAAGCATTAATGATTATTTCTCTCATACAATACAAAAAAATACCGAGAGTAAGTGTGGTCTGAAGTATGAAAAGTGATACAGAAATTAGGGTACAAAAATCCGACAAGAATTGTTTCTTCTAATCAGACCGAAGTTAGACAGATCACCAGAGCCCTGAAATCAGGTAAAGACCCCCTTCAGGGCTCGATCTGCTAGTTGAGCGATAAATATAACTTCTCTTCTGTATAGCCTAGAGTGTTAAAATTTAGTACACAGGTTTTTAGGAACCCCTGGAAGTGATTGCGAGGAAGTCTGATAAATTGTGTGAGCAATAAGCTAACTCCTCTTACGTACATCCTAGAGCCGTGAACTTGGGTAAACCGCCTCTTGGGCACTACTGGAAGTGATTACAGGACGTTAGGTCAACTCAACTGGATGAGGGTTAAATATGTCTGGTCTCCAGTACAGCCTAAAGAGCTAAAATTTTGTACACAGCCTCTTAGGTACCACTGGGAGAGATTGGAAGGATTACAGATCAGCTGTGTGAGAGATAAAGCAAACTTCTCTCCTGTACATCCAATAGCTCTGAAATTCGGTACCCAGCTTCTTGGGGACCTGTAGAAGAGATTGCGAAGAAGTCTGATCAAATTTGCGAGCGATAAAGTTAACTTCTCTCTTGTACATCCGTTACGCAAAGCCATCACAATATTATTATTTCTTATCAGACGAAAGTTCGACAGGCTATCAGAGCCCTGAAATCTAGTGAACAGCCTCCTGAAGACATGTGAAAGTGATTGCGAGAAAGACAGATCAGCTGTGTTACCTTACTCACTCGTTGATCTGTTAGTGAGTGAGCTAACTTCCCTCCGGCATATCCTAGAGCCGTACGATTTGGTACACAGCCTTTTGGGGCCGCTGGAAGTGATTGCGAGGAAGCTCAATGAGCTGGGTGAGCGATAAAGAGAACTTATTTCCTGTTTAGCCTAGACTGCTGAAATGTCGTACACAGCCTGATAGGACCCCAGGAAGTGATAACGAGGAAGTCAGTTCAGCTGTGTGTGCGATAAAGCTAACTTCTCTCCTGTATGTCCTAGAGCACTGCGATGTGATACACAGCCTCTTGGGGACCTGCGGAATTGATTGCGAGGATAACAGATCAGCTGGATGATTTATTTATTCAATACAAAACATTTATGTAAACGATTTTTCCCTATTGACATGTATATTATGCAAATATGTTTTATAATAATATATGACAATCAACGTTTGGGTTCATTCTATTTTCAAATATACCCTTCACAATGACTATAGCCCTTAGTGTTATAGGAGATTCAGGAAGGAACGAATATCCCTGGATGCACCCTGTTTCAATTAAATAAATACGAGTACTTCAATTTCAAATAGTGTACGCTATGTACTTATGAAGATCTAAAACAAATAAATCCATAGAAATGAAAACAAAAATGTCACTAAAATAATGAAACTAAAACAAAATGGTACATATAATAACTTCCGTGACGTATCTTGGCACTCTCGTCAAAACTTTAGTTGCGTCCGAAACCGTGGCTCAGTGTAGCGATATACGTTGACTTTTTATTATGTAGGGGATCATTAGAATACATACATGAGTCCCCAATCGCCTCGATTGCACTTAGCTAGTCACTATTGATTAGTAACTCCCAACTCCTAACAACATGCATAGACTTAGAACAGACTTAGAACCGGTTTCACCAAGTTTTTAATCCGAGTTCGAGACGCGGTTTATGCATTGAACGGAGATCGTCCTGGGTGCAGTTCCCCACTTGAATGTGTCCCCACTTTCAAACCATTGTAAATCTATCATTATCCTGTCAAAAAAGAATTTACGACTGTTTCAGAAACCACCGAATCTCCTCTTTCCCATGATTTCGTGATACATTAACTTTCTCCCTAGTGTACCTGTGAGTTATAGATTTGAAAAAAGTGGGGGCACATACGGAACTATTTGACTAGTCAAAAAGTCCCGTATGTGTCCCCACGGTATTTTCGAGTCAGTAAGTTGAGCAATGAACCCTAATTTGTTGTTGATCTCTGACTAAACAATGTTGATGTTTATATTCTGTAGGATGATACAAACACTAGAATAAACATGCAGACTACCAACAGACTATGGTCCACCGACGGAGAATCGGGCTCACCTGAACTGGGCACCAGCGGCAACCAAACCACCTGAACTGGGCACTTTCCAAATCTTAGGTTGGCAGGGTCTGCTCCAGAATTTTTACTAAGTTATTGACTACTTGATGTTATGGATTTTTGAGATGCGAGCTTGCGAGCTTCCAGGCCATTCAACTGTACACATACTTCCAATGTATTTACGCGCTTGATGGCTTTGAATTAAGTATCGTTGGGACACATATGGAACTTTTAGAATAAGCAAATAGTTCCGTGTGTGTCCCCAATTTTTTTCAATTCCATAGTCCTCATGTACGCAAAAGAGGAAGTTGATTTATCAAGAAAACATTGGAAAGACGAATTCCGAGGTTTCCGAAACAGTCGTAAAGTTCTTTTTTTTTTTTATAGAATAATGACAGATTTACATTGGTTTGAAAATGGGGGCACATGCGGAACTAAACCCATCGTCTGCAATACTGGATTTCACCATGGAAGTTCAAAGCTGATTTCTGATCAGCCGGCGTTCGTCGTTGAACGCTCGATCTTGGCCAGTTACAGCGGCGTAAACTCGGATTAATTGTTGCTCGACTCCACTTACCAAACCATCCTCACAGAAATGTGGCCAAAATTATCATGGCGTGTTCTGTACTGAACTACATTTATATTATTTTGTCGTGTGTTAATAATTTATCAAGTGATAATGGCAAGAGCTCTCGCTCGGGGTTTTTAATTAATTTGTGTTTTTTTCCAACTCCTCTTACAGAAGGACAATATTAACAACTTCATTTGTTTTTCAATGACGATAATAATGAATATTGGAGTCGACGAGATAAAATAAAAGGTATATTAGACTTTGCTCACCTGTGGCGTAAAGGTTATCGAGCGCGTCGGCAAGAGATAATTTTTGCAGGTGTTTTACGAATTTTCCCAATGTGTTTTCAATTTTGACCAATCTCGATATTCGTAAGAACTGGAAATGAATTCCTCGAACAATTTTTTTCCATCTTTCGTTTTTAGTGTGGACCGAATGACTCCGATTTTTTAAGATTCTAGAATATCAAAATGGTTATGTATGTGGTGATCTTTATCCAAGTGGGATCACGCCGGATCCCTATGATTTTCTTCGATTCTACCAATAAATAGAAATAATCGCACAATCTCATCAATCAACAAAAAAAGCACAACCCGAATACGCATTCGCGAGACCGAGCGAATGATGAGTGACGGGGGGGAACCCCCGACCTTCTCGCTCCCGAGATAAGGCATCTCTTCTTGATGTCACCGGAACACCGGAAGTTCAACCTGGTATCTTGAACGGTGGTTCAACTGTAGTTTCCAATGATCCGAGCTCAGTTGAAAACACGTTCCTTGGAACTCCGTTCCACCGCGTTACCGGTAGATCTACCGGTATTTCACTTTGTCTACCGGGGTACCAATTTGAGGCTTGAATCTACCGGGATTTAGAGTTCTGAGCAAAATCCAAGGCAAAACTTTTCACATGGATCAACGAGTACACATTCTCTGTATTCTTTCTACCGTGCACAGTACCTACATGGAAAAGTGGACTTCCCTTCTTCCATGGCATGTAGGTAGGTACCTACCAATTTCGTTCATGTCTATTCTGTGGTCAACCTAGGCTTTTGGTATTACTTCAATATGATACATTTTAGGTTTTTATAATTTATTAATTAGTATTGCCTAGGTACATGAATTTTATTTGCTCAGTGCTCACATCTTTGTTTGGCTTCGCCTCGTTGTTTACTGTGGTTACTATCTGTGATTATTCGTCTAGTGTTTTATTCTCTTCCATAGGGATCTTAATTGTGGTCGCAATTTCCGATTTTCAATAACAGTTCAACGGTACAGGTAACCTAGTTTCCCTTTCTCTTTAAATATTCTACTTACATTCATTTACATAATCTGCTGTTGGCAGCTTTTTCTTACATATTATTTAGGTATATAACTCTTGTTGCTTCCAAGTTTCTTTCCAGTCTAATGGTGTTAGCAAAATTAACTGAGAAGGATTTAAACAATTACTCAGACAACCTCTGAAAATTGTTGTTAAATTTTTGTACGTTTATAAATGCCTAAGATATAGTTCCCGTAGCAACGATTTGGTTGTAAGCGATAATCATCCGAAAATACCTAGGTGCGTAACGCACTAAATGTCACGTAGGTAACGGTAATGATGGCAAAAACTTGTTCCATGTTAAAATTTTCGTAAGCGATTTCTCATGACGAATTTGCAGTTTATGTCAGGCTTTGTTTGTGTTTATGTTAGACTCGAATATGTCAAGAACAAAAATTATGAATTTCACCAATTATTTGTTTTGATTGATGATGTCTAGCTGATGATATCATCATTCCGAGGGACTCTGAGATTTCCATTAGATATCGATCTGAGTTTGAGTTAAATTCCCTCCCCAAGAAACTAACCAGATCGTCCAGTTTGAAATATGATCTCCCGCTTCAAAGAGCGGAATTGGACTCGAGATCAAATGGAACGCGATAAACTTAATTAATTAGGAAGCAAAACTTTGCGAAAAGAGCTCCGAGGCAGTTGGCCGAGGGCTGCCGAGGGAGGTGATTTCACTTCGCGCCTTTTACTGTCCGTAACTTCGCGGGACCGTAACCAGACGAAACTTCTCTCGGGAGCCGTATTTAACGGATTCTCTTTTCAAGTGCTCTGAAGCAGTTATTTGCCCGGAAATTCCGTTCATTCCGAATAGAAAAGCCACCTGGTTTATATTAAATGTTTCTATCCAGTGCTTCCTCTTTCTCACATAATGTACGACCTGAACAATGAAAAACTTGCCCACGCTCGGATTCGTATTATGGACCCTTTTGCAGATACTAATGTCCAGTAAGTAGTAAAGCATGGTCATATGACCAATATTTCGTAATTTCTTGCATATATCTATGTAAAAAGTGTCAAAACATTATACAGTAGTATATGTATCATGAAGCTCAATAATTGATATGCGTATGATTGATAATTGATATTATCCATCTGAAATATTCATTTTCTACCATGTTCACTAAATAATATTATTTTTTAATTTTTGCTCAAATTTTATGAAATATTTTAAATACCTACTTTTTTTTACCTATAATTTCAACCGGCACACAGTGTATTATTTTGCGAATCTGGGAAGTCAAAAATGTGAAAAATGAAGTTAATATTTAGGGGTGCCAGGTATGATACGTGGGAAGTGTAAGGTCCAAAGGTATTGAAAACAATGCGGTAGGAATTATTCCTCCTCAAACGGGAACGTACGACGAGTTCAAACATGAGTGTCGTGATGACTCCAACGTGTAACTCGGGAAGGCATGAAAAGCAGTCGTCTTCAAGTTGCTCCGCTGAACGGACAGTTGCCGAGGGAACAAGGCCGATATTTTTCTCGATTTGTATACCTCATAGGTAAGTGAAAAAAAATATTTTTATTGTTTTTAAATATTTTTTTAGCTTGTAATTAATATTCTTGTTTTAGTGGAAAAATGGGATTTTTTTTCATAAGCCTTTGACGTTCCAGAGAATAACTTTTGAATTTAGTCGTGTTCAGCCAAAATTAAATTTTCCCAGTCTTATGGGAACCTAATGATGACAAAACAACAATAAAATCTTGCGCATCCTTGCGGCCTGGTAGAAATCGTCAAAAATGTAATGTAACCTAGTGTTTTTCCTGTTTTTCCAGCGATGTTTTCGCACGAAACTTTGTTCCATATATGGAGGGCGGGGGCGAAGGAAGAGGGCTTTGACATACTCTTTCGGCATATATCAAACTCTATTGAAGGTATAATATATGGAAATATTTCTCATTAGACCTGTCAAACAATTTTTTTCCCGTGAATTTTCGAAGAATTTACGATCTGTCACGTGCTTGAAAACTGTGTAAGCTAATTACATTACATTATATTACATTTACGGTCTCTCGATTCACAGTACAACAGCTGTCTGATGAAGACATCAATAAATTGAAGGCCGCAGTGAGAAATTTAAAACACAGATTCGAGGAAAAATGGGAGAAGGCTCATCGGCATTATGAGCGCTTTGTGGAAAAAAATGCTTCCTGGTTGCAGCAGGAATTTCAAATTCCTGTTCTCCAGACTGGTGGTTGCTTTCCTAGTCCTTCGACCTCCAGGTATTTCATGCTTTAAATTTTTTCGTAAAAAATTGTCACCTCACTGAATCATTTTAAGCTTGAACTATTTTGTCATAGTGGTAGGAGAGGGAGACCGAAGAAGCTTTTTCAAGAAGCAAGTGATTCAACGAAACAGCGGAGGGCAAGAAGCTTGGTCGACTCATATACGAATGACGAACTTTCATCGGCCTTGAGGCTCAGTTTGAACGTGCTGGGAAAAAGGGATTCGGCTGCTCTGGTTCAGGAAGTGGCTCTAGCCTCTCCGACTCGAGGAACTGCAATTAAGAAAGCTCGGAAATCTGCCGATTCAGGTAAACCAGAGTCATTGTCCCCCGATAAAGCTCTCGCACTTATGACGGATTGCAATTTATCCTCCCGCCAATATCGTTCTTTGAGAGCTCACTGTCTGGATGTTAGTCCCAAATTGTATCCACCCATCCATATTTTGCAACAGGCTAAAAACGACTGCTACCCCTCTGACATAACTGTTACTGAAACATCAGCTGAGATCAAGCTGCAGTCCCTGATAGATCACACAGTAAGCCGTTTAGCCCATTACCTGACGGAAGTATTGGTAGCTTTCCCCAACTTGTCTGATGGTTCTATCAATGTAATCTTTAAATGGGGGTGCGATGGGTCTAACCAAGCTGTTTATAAACAAAAATTTGATGGTGAAGGATTTTCAGACGAAAATTTGTTTTCATTAAGCATTGTTCCTGTTCAAATGAATTTTCAGACGAATGAGGGGAGTGAAGAGGGGAAAAAAGTAATTTGGTCAAATCCTGTACCGTCTTCTACTAGGTATTGCCGACCACTCAAGTTAATTTTCTCTAAGGAGACACCCGAAACAATTACGCGAGAGGTGGAAAGCATAAAACGAGAAATAGATCTGCTCAATCCAACAACTATAAATATTGAAAATGTCGATGTTCTGATTAAACCTATTCTCGTTTTATGTATGGTTGACGGTAAGGTATGTAATGCCTTGGCTTCTTGTAAATCGACACAAACCTGCTATTTATGCGGTGCTAAACCCAGTGAGATGAATAAGCTGGATATCGTTTTGAATAAAAGTGTGGATTCTTCATTATTAAATATCGGACTGTCACCATTACATGCTAGAATAAGATTCATGGAGTGCATCCTCCATATATCTTATAAGCTTCAATTTAAAGCAGGCCACGCTCGTGGCGTTGAAATGAAAACCAAAGTTAACGAAAGAAAGAAAACTATTCAAGATCGATTTAGAAGGGAATTGGGGTTACTCGTTGACGTACCAAAACAACAAGCGGGAAATACGAATGACGGGAACACTTCTCGCAGATTTTTCAAAAATGCCGATAAAACTGCTGAAATAACAGGCGTTAATCGAGACTTGATAGAGCGCTTTGGATTGATTTTACAGTGTATAAACAGCGGATTTGCACTCGATATAGAAAAATTCGAAAGTTACGTTATTGAAACCAGAAACTTATATCTTAGGAACTACTCCTGGTACAATATGCCAGTTTCTGTGCACAAAATTTTGTTTCACGCACGACAAGTTATTGAAGCGTGTCTCCTCCCAATAGGCCAAATGTCGGAGGAAGCACAAGAATCCAGGAATAAAGATAACAGGAAGTTCCGGGAAATGTTCACGCGGAAAGATAAAAGAATACATACCAACACAGATTTGCTACATAGGTTGTTAATAACCTCCGATCCAGTCATTGCAGGTTTGAGACAAAAACCTCAAACCAAACGGGATAAACTGTCACCTGAAATATTATCCTTTCTACGTGCTCCACCTACATTTGAGTGCACTGAAAACAATGCGGGCGATTCGTGCGACTCCGATTCCGATTCTACTATCTAATAATACTTTTAATATTAACAAAAATAAAAACATACCCAATTGCTTTTAATTACTTTTATATGATAATGCAGAAGTGATTTTCGAATATATTTTATTTATTCAGAATATAATATTATGAAACTATTGCAACTTTTGTGATTTCGTCTAATGCTGTGAGACAATAACTATGTTAAGATTGTAATTTGTATAATGCTAGTGATACTATCGTGATAATATGAGACTGCTGTGACTGTGATTCGTAAATTATCTGACTACTGGGAAGATATGAGACCATTATGTTATTGCGATTTTACATAAAGAAGTTTATGAAACATAGTAAACACTGAAATTTGTTCTTTTTCAAGTCTACCCAAGTGAGATTCTCTACCTGAAAATACGACAATTTTCATAGTACTAACAAAAATGTATTTATTCACCCCTTCAATTGCACAAGGTTTAAAAAAAAAATTAATATTACATAAATTTTGAATTGAATGTCATCCAGAATCATAATCTGCATTAAAAAATTTAAGTTACCCATAAAATTACAAAATTAGTGCGCAAATACGCATTTCGGCTAATCGGACGTGCTTAGAAATTTCAAATTTGAATTCTACGCACCTCAAAACATAAACAACAAAATTTCAGAAGGATTCCACTGTTTTTTCTATTTTTGACCTCCCAGATTGGCAAAATAATACACTGTGCGGCATGTACCTACCCCTTTAATAATCCCTATTATTATAATAGTAGTACACGTACCACATACAATCAGAAGGTTGAATAATAATCGACAATATAACAATTCCTATACATCGTTTGAAAAACACCAATAGCTCTAACGATTTCAACCTTAAAGCCAAATCGAGTCAGAAGAACATTCAGAGGTTAACATTTATGTTCGTTTTTGAGTGTTTGTACCTAATTAAACGATAACCAGCTGGAGATAATCACGCTTTGTTTTTTATTGGTTCATTGAGACTCATAGTCAAGAAGAAAGAGTAAATAATGAGATAAATAAAGTAAAACGAGCAATACTAATTAGTATTTCAAGAATTTTTATAAAAATACTATTTACGTACGAGTAGGTTACATACTACAGAGAGGCAGAAAGCTTTTGCAACAAAAATCACGATATCAAGTCTAGAAGTACTTATTGAAGATTATCTCTGTAATTTCAAGATTATTCACCTCCGTATAGATCTGAAAGAGCAAATGCACAAGTAATGGGAAACTGAAGGGATCGAGAGTTCGTTCACAGGAAATAATATGGCCGAGTAAAAATGTTTATGATTTAGAACGTTTAAATAACTTTCTAGCGTTGATTGCCAAAACATAATTTAACCTAGAGGTCATGGCTGAGTTCGTAGGATAGCAGCCTTTGATAGGAACAAGAAAAACTAGAAATGTGCTCTTCCTGTGAAAACCGGACATTTGGCATTACGTGCAATTTTTGCCCGGACAGCTTGCTTGTTAAAAAACCGGACTGTCCGGGGAAAAACCGGTCACCTGGCAACCCAGGTATGTTCAGTAGATGGATTATGTGCTCCTCAGATGAATGCTTCCGTGAAATTATTGGGAGAACGCTCAGCCGACGTATGAATTTGGCCTCAGACGGTTGTTCGTGGATGCTATGAAAGTAAATCACTATAGCCAAGGGCGTACGCAGGGGTGGGGCAACTGGGGCAGTTGCCCCAGTAGACTACCAACTCCGCAATTATCTCGTCACACAAATTGATACGCAATTTCTTTTACAATGAACAACTTGGGTTAGTTCCTACCTACACTTCTTGCAATACCTACCTACTCTTTTACTACTTTAGATAGGTACTTTGTGTAACTACCTATCCTATGAGCGCAAAAACTATTGTAGCTGAGATTAAAAACTTCATGGTGAACTACCATGGCTGGCCATATCAATGGTGTACAGACAATCATGCGTGAGCATTGAAAAAAAACAGTTTTGGTCCACTGCACAAGCCACAGATTGAACTCGTTAATGATCTCAATCAGATCCCTGAAATTCGCAACACAGTTTCAGTTATCAAGGAAATTATCAATTTCTTTCGAGATTCGGCTCTAAGACCGAAAGAGCCGAATAATCCCTGGATTTTGTGAAACACGTTTTTCACAGAAATACTTATCTATAAAGATTTCCAGAGAACAATACGTGGCGCATATTGAAGGCCTGGAAACACTATCTAGAGAGGGCATTGCTGCAGAAGAATCCAATATCTCCTTCCAAAGAATGGAAGTCGTGTTTAAGGAGTCCTTATGCAGTCATGCCTTGTGGTCTCCCCCCAGACAAGCCGGGAAGATCCTCCTGAGAGGAGACTGCACACCCAGTCAATGTCCTTGACAGCTGCCAAGTACCCGTAATGATCTACGGGTAGAGGCATGTGTTCTAGCACACATTACCAACTAAGCAGGTTGGTACCCGAGTTTATGGAAATCCACATAACTCCAAATGCCGAGGTTCGTGGAAGGAGAACCCCGCGAGTCAACTCCCACGAACCTCTCCCCCACATCTGCAGAATTGACTGCATGTTAGGGGTGATAAAACCACTGCCCCCGCGAAGCCACCTCAACTGGGGGGCAGGCAGGTGGTGCTTCGACAAAGTCTATGCACCGGTAGCCTGGGGCTCCCCCCGCCCGCGGTACCATTTACTGGAGAAAGGGCCATACAGCACTCCTCCATTAAGGCCAGAATGGTCGCTGGCCCGGCACAGAGAAGGTGTCTCTGCACCTACCACTTTATCCACACCTGAGGGATCCCATCTAACTGCTTAGTGGACTCCCACAGAGGGCATTGCTGCAACAAGAAAAGTTGCTTTTAGGCTCCATTGGGCTGCAACAAAATCACAATTTATTATTTGTCTGGAAATCATCGCCAAGTATTCCGCCATTTTGAAACCTTTGGTTAATAACCTACAATCGAAGAAGTAGGATTTAGCTCTCAGACTCATCAGAGAGCACCGTGAAAGCTCTGATACATAAGATTTCTTATATATAGTAGGTACCTAACGCACATCATTAAAATTGTGTCCACAAAAAAAAAAATTTTTTTTTTTTTTACTCATCATATTTATGTCTAACTATTACATGAGTAGGAGCATTATTGGAATGTGTTGTTATATTATAGACTGGACATTTATTAATGCCTTAAGCATGGCGAAGAGCATTTTTTTTTTTTTTTTTTTTTTTTTTTTTGCGTTACTTGTTTACTTCACTTCACTTTCAAATGTTGTCAATGGTATTACTAATTTGGCCAAGTCGTTTCAGACGTGGCGAGTCGTGAGGTGCGAATCCTCCACTAACATTAGGGTTGGGGTACTCAGTATTCCTTTATGCAAATGATTTCATAGCATTTGCGAGGCATTCTTTGGGTGTAGTGAGGAAGAAGTCCCTTAAATGTACTTATTCCTCACGAATTCTAGAGCACGAACCATGTGTCCCTGCAAGGTGGAATAGTAATAACCTGACGATTTGTTTTTATTGAAGGAAATTGCTTGGAAAAATTTTGTTAGCCACAAAAATTACAGCAACTAATTGTTATGCAGTAATAGTGATCATATTCAAGAAACAAAAAAATTATAAACAGTTGCAATTTATAGGTAAGGTGCTAAATTGAGGTCATGCTGAATGATTGGTTTTTCTAATTTTAATATATTTTAGTGTGCTGAATTATATTGAAGATCGTTTTTAATTGCTATCATAGAATTTTTAATAATGATAATAGTTTATGAATGAATCCATGGCTTTAGTACTTCATGGAAATGACCCTCGATGAACTCCGTGGACCAATTTATTTTTGGACAACCTTAGCCGTGTTCATAGTGCCTTCCGAATCATCTTGAGCATCTAAGTGTTTTTCAAACGGTATTACTTTGATGTTGGAAGGGCTTCTTCTCTATCGTCCACATCTCCACATTCCCCTTTTCTATATCTTTCCACTCTATCTCGAGTTAGCCTCCTGCCACTATCAGTTTCTCATTTTCTTTCACTCGCCTCGACCTTAATACTGGAAATAGGCTTTTATCTCTGTTCTTCATCCTCATCTTCTCACGGGCTTCTATTTTTGAAACTGGAAACAAGAGAGCTTCGGGGGAAGTTGATGAAACGCCGTGCTACGCTGAGACTGCCACTAATACCCCCCTCCCCTCTGTTGCCCTATTTATCTTTATTTTCTGCTCTAACAATGATGAACTCGATTTCAGAGTTTTCATCGCGTGAACAATTATTTCGTTCATTTATATTCCTAGTTGGAACAGAGCTATCATTAACCCTAAAATTTCTTGCTTATTGACACTGTCATAAAACTGTTGATACATTTCGTATAATCCAATTGAGGTTAACGATCTTATTAATTACAACATTTTTTTGTGGAGGAGATTCAGTCCAAGGTCTTCAGACTTCTGTGATTCGGCAGTGTGTTGAGTTCTCCTCCCAGGTGTTGTCACCCCTTCTATTTTGATAATAAGGAATCTTCGCAGAATGTTTATCGGAGGGCACAAAGATACATATCATTTAAAAAACCGCTGCAAATTATTACTAAAAGGTTTATTATTTATGTACTACACAGCCCTTCTACGTAGATCTCTGGTCTACAATTATTAAACGCCGCTTAGAGTATATTTAGTATCGGAACACGGAGCTTCGGATCTCACAAATGGGTTCGATCCATTACAGCAGCGGAATCTCACAATTTTACGCTTTTTAATATAGTTGATAAACAAAACAATTTATTACCAAGTCATCTTTCCAACACATAAAAGTGTTACCTATACTGTATATTGATATCATCTAATTGGTCGAATTTCAAAAAATGTGCTGACAAAATCACTGAATATGGCTAAGTATTGTTAAGTTGATATTTTTTAGCATAAGATTGGTCGAATAAAGTTTATCAACTATGAAATAGAACATTCAAACATTTATGTACGAAATTATGCTAAAAACTTGAACTTCATTAAATCTTGTTTTAAAAAATTTATAAAATTGCAAAAAATAGCCTAAAATCGAAAATCTCTTTTTGGAATAGAAGAGTATCATTTAGAATACTTTTCTTTCCATAAAATTAATAGCTAACATTTTCTTTTCACTCATACATCTACAATTTCTATACAACTTGAAATATACAAAAAAAAGACACTTTTTCACCTATTATTGGCTCATAGCACCTATGAGAGTGGAGTGATCGAGCTGGCGAGGAGTTAGGACCAACTAGACCCCAAGTGGAGTCTATGTGCGAAAGAACAGATTTTTTAAGTCAATTCTAAGGCCTTTTATGGCCCGGACAGCGGGCAGCGGACGGCGAACGGCGAACGGCGGACGGACATTTCAAATTTGGATTCTACGCACCTTGAAACGTAAAGTGACAAAGTTTGAGGGGGGGTTATAAAAATTGTTTGCTATACGATCACATAGGCTTATTATTGGAAATAATAAACCAATAGGTAAAGATGGTAAGGGTCCAGATATGAAGATTCACTCTCATCCTTATCTGGGTGCCATAGACCACCATAGCTGACTAAGCCGTTCTCCCTCATACTACAAGAGGACGACCGATGGCAGTAGCCTTGAGAGTCGCCAAGTCCTAAATTCCAGTCCACCTACGGATATCCCGAAGCCAAGGAAGTCATTTGCGCGAATTCCACGTCTTCTCTCTATTTCCCTCAAGAATCAGTCGCTAAAAAGCGTGGCGGCTTCCTAAAAAAAAAAAAATTAAATAAATAAAAAATAAAATAAATTCAAATTTAAAAACATGCCCGAGGTTCCCAACTTTGCATTCTTTCAAAATCGCAAACTATGTTCAACCGTGGAAACCTGCTCGCTGGAAAACCTCTTTCACACATACGCCGCACCCAACAGATGTGTGATGTCCTTCCACGGCACAACATCTCAAATGCTTCCAGACTGCTAACATGAGCTGCCTTTAGCGAACAATTTTTGGCCCCGTAACGCAAAACAGACCATACATATCATCACTTCAGGAGTAATATCAGATGCCAAAACTTTGGTGCTTATCACAGAAAGGAGCTTTCATGTTAAGTCGATCTGGCTAACTTAATTCTTGGAGAAATTTTTCAACTCCACTTTTAATTTCTGAAGACTCCATGATACCTATTAAAGTTTTCAACTTGCTCCAAGCACACGTTTCCAACCTTAACAATGCTACCAATGTCTCATGAATCAACCTATAGTTTTGACGATGTTCATTTGAGACCGATGTAGCCATTTTCCTCAACTACAACGTCTACAAACCTCAGTAAGCTCCTCTGAGACTCAGCTTCAAGAACGGTGTTATCAGCATATCTAATGCAGTGGCGTAGCATAGCACTATGGAGGGGCAAGAGCAACAGTAAAAATTGTATTATAAAGTTTTTGTATTTTCATTTATAGTCGATAATTGTAGTTCATAAACAAATAGTATTGTATTATAATGACACTTGAGAAACGAGCTGATTCTTCAGCTGCGGTATTGATTTTTTGTTTCATATGATTAATTTCCGACATCCTTGCTGGCAAATAATTTTTTAGGAACTACAAAAATAAGGTATGTGCTGCTATTAGCAAGTACAATGAATAAACTATGTATTAAAGAAAAGAAGCTCGTTCATATCGAGAATCAAATAGTGGTGTTACCGTAATGCAAGCGCTATTCTCGATAACGAAGTTTTACCAGTGCTGTCAGAATCATCCACCTAATTACTTACATGAGCTGGTGTTGTGAGCATATTCCACTCATCATCCCTACTTTGTTATTTAATGTCTCCCGATCTGCCTTGTATGAAAGTTATACTGTCCATTCAACTTGTCAGTTGCTTTTCCCCTTCCCCATGATCATTGATGAATAATTTATGTCCTATGACTTCCCTTGAGTAGTTAAGATTTTCATGCATGTAATTTTGTTTTGAGGAAGTTGCAACGTTCGCACCAGTTGACGAATCAACTGACAGACCAAATACATATATTATATCTGATTCGTTAAAATTTGTTTTCAGTTTAATCCCCACCCTTGCATTCGCTAAGTTACTGCAAAATGTCTACCTATCTATCAATCTACTAAGTCTGGTGGGCAGCAAATGTTCCTCACTTACTGTGACAAACTCTGACTGATGGATCATGAAAAATCGAACTTATAAGAAACTCACATTTGTGCATGCAAATATACTACTATTGATCGATGGCAATGCAACTTGGAGTAAATCGTTTAAGGGCTAACGATCACGCGCTGCGATCTGACCACCCCGCAAACACTTTCAGTGGTTCCCAAGAGGCTGTGTAGAAGATTTCGAGTCTTTTGGAAGTACCGGAGAGAAGCTAGCTCTGTGGCTCTCAAAGCTGATCTGACATATTCCTAATCACTTCCTATGTGCACCGAATTCCAGTAAATACGTTATCTTAATCGCTTACCCAGTTGATCGAACATCCTTGCAATGACTTCCAGCGGTCCCCAAAAGGCTGTGTACCAAATCGCACTGCTCTAGGATGTACAGGAGAGAAGTTAGCTCTTTCACTCACACGGCTGATCTGTCATCCTCGCAATAACTTCCAATTGTTCCCAAGAGATTTTGTACCAGATATCGGGGCTCTGATAGCCTATCAAACTTTGGCCTGATGAGAAATAACAATTTGGGGCGGATTTTCGTAACGCTCTATGGCGGATTTTCGTAACCCAATTTTCTTTCAATTTTCTTACTTTAGTCGTCACTCATCGCCGTCTGTCGACTATTAAATCTTCATATCGTCAGCGAACATCAGACACCGAAATCGACCCAGCAGCTCGCTAACACAATTGATCATCATCAAGAAGATTACATGAGATGGGAAAATACAGCAAAAACAAGACATTAGAAACTTATGAAAAATGACAATAATTTGAGGGACGATATAAACTTCACGGCAGTCAACTGACAAAATGTATAACTTCATTTATAACTCCAACGGGAAAAAGTTGGGGGGAAGAAACGGACGACGAGGAATTTGCTTGATTAAAGCTGTAATTACTTGAAAATAAGTTATCTACCTGAAATGGGATTTCGAGATGTTAATTTAGGGGTTTACCGATTTAGAAGGCTTTATAAACGCCAACCGTTCTCTGTACACATTAATAATGTATAACGCAATAATCTAAGGTGAACTAAACACAGTGAGTTGATGGATCTTTCCTCTTCCAACACCCCGATGGGTTGTAACCCTTGTTGTAAAACCGGGTTGTAACGGGGTTGTAACGATGTAAAAACGTATCTTAACCGAACAGAGATATTCGAATTTCTCACCGAACCTTAAGAGAGATATAAATTTATTGGTGTAAGGGAATTTCTCTAGAGAAGGTAGCAATAGCAATAGCTTTAAACGTTTGGAAAATGAAATGTTCCGAAATTTACATATTGGAAATTTGTTTTAGGCATTCTGAAACGATTGATGAACTTATATTTTTTCAGTCAAATATTATCTCGAAGAGCATTATCAACTATAGAACACAAGTAGAAGATTCCGAAATGAAATAAGTACTTCAATTAATTTTTTTAAACATTGTTCAAAACTGTAAAACAGGAATGTTTAGCAAAATATTATTTAGAAATATTTTCGCCATGATTGACTAGGGATAATAACCGGAGACACAAAATGCACCTTGATTTAGTACAGTTTGACGCAAATACGATGAGAAAAATCACGCATACTAGCTCCAATCTTCATGATACATGACTGGAACTGTTTGAGCAGAATAAATTGGTCAATTTTCAAAAACAAATGTAAAAAAATCACTAAAAACAGCAAAAAAACTTTTAAAAAATACAAAATTTTGATTTTTTTTTTTAAAGAGTACTACTCAGAATAGGTGTGAAGCAGAGCTGTCCTTTAAGTTCCATCCTTTACACATTATGCACCAATGACCTAATGGGATCATGGTTGGTGATCTTGCAGTGGATGCAGATGACCTGCTTGTCTTGGCCGGGAATCCCGAAGTTATGCATCAAAATAATGTTGACCATGATTGTCTTTTACCAAACATTTAAATGGAAAAGCAGCCACTGCTAAGACAGTATTGAATTACGTTTGCGGAAATACGTTTGCAAATCAGGTGCTTCTTGAAGTAAAGTTGATATTTTGTGTGCAATCGTCCGTGCAATCCTCATTTATACTGTACAGTTTTGGGGATTTCAGGAATACCTAACTGGTTGTGGAGAGGGTATTATTGTTAATTTGAAGAGGATTTTTCATAAATATGGAACTGAACTGAACACTATCAGCTTACACCCTTGAACTGCATTTGCTCTATATTGTGAAGGTGGCGATGATTTAATTTTGTATTATTGTTCATCGACAAGTATTTATTTTTATTTGCTAGGTTTTATCATATACAATCATTCATGTTAGGTGCCTGCAGTAATTAATTATTGATAGCCGAATCTTCGGCTGACGGTTATCGAACCGTGCCGTACTTTTTACTTGTTAATTTTCCAACTGTAGTACAACTTTCATTCTACATTTATGCTTTCAAAATAAACAATTTATTTATCTATCTATCTATCTCCTAAGAATAGGTTTTAAGACTACGAACTAGAACTTAACGAAATTAGAGGACAAAATTATTCTGGTCTGGATCCACTGCAAATTTGTCTCTATTTCTGAGTGTATTGCAGTTTTTTTTTTTTTTTTTTTTTTTCTTTTTTTTTTAGGTGCAGGCAGAAGTCATCTTATAAAATCTAACAGAACAGAACTTTAAATTACTTATTTATTCAATCATTTAAATTTTAATAGAGTAACGGGCCAAGCAGCTTGGCACTGAAGGGATTTCTTGCTGAAATTTTACAAATATAATCATCATCAATCTTTCACTATGTTACCTTCTCAGAGTTTGTGGGAATATGACCCCCCCCCCCCCCCTCAACGTTCCAGTACAACAGATACCATGGCACGAAATCCAAATATCCAGATCTTTCGATCTTCTAGTTAAAATTCGTTCGCTAGCGCACTCAGTGCACCAGCCCACCCTCAAAGGGTTAGGGACCAATAAACTCATATATTACATATATATATATATATATATATATATATATATATATATATATATATATATATATATATATATATATATATATATATATATATATATATAGTGACTCCTTGAATAGTAATATATATATTAATTGCTATGCAATTCTTAGGCCGACCCCCAATAATTTTTTTAAAATGTCCACTTTTTTTGTGTAACGTTTTTTGTCCCGAGATGGGAAGCGAGAGGTCGTGGGTTCGAATCCCGGCCAGGCCTGAAAATTTTTTTTTTTTTTTTGTTTTTTCTCGTGAGACGAAGGTCGTGGGTTCGAATCCCGGCCAGGCCTGATTTTTTTTTTTTTTTTTTTTTGTGAGACGAAGGTTGTGGGTTCAAATCCCAGCCTGGCTTGAAAAAATTTTTTTTTCTCGTGAGACGAATTGCATAGCAAATTATCCTCGTTTTCTACACAGTAGAAAAGAGAAAAGATCCGGCGAAGCGCGAAGCGCGCCGAGTATAGATTAGGGGGGTCCAGGGGGGCGAAGCCCCCCTGGCGGGGGCAAGGGGCGGAGCCCCTTGCGAGGCCCGAAGGGCCGAGTATATATAATATATATATATATTTTTTTTTAACGAGTTACAGAGTGATATAGGACGAGAAAACACCATAATCTCAGTGTACATACAATTAACCTTTCTCTTATAAGATCCGGCGAGGCGCGAAGCCCCCCTGGCGGGGTCAAGGGGCGGAGCCCCTTGCGAGGCCCGAAGGGCCGAGTATATATATATATATATATATATATATATATATATATATATATAGATATATATATATATATATATATATATATATATATGAATGATTAGTAATTTAGGAAAGAAATTTCACAGATAAAAGACGAAAGAATGGAAAATCTAATATTTCGATGAAAATCTTGGTCACAGATATAGAATATAGTAGGAGAAATGATTGTTTTCTTGCGTCCTGATTGCTTGGGAAAAACTCGTATCCAAGGCTAAGATGCTGGCTGAAACGATTATTAATTTTCGTAGTGTTCAATACCTTGAGTTAATCGTTTAGATTGAGGCCAGGTGGTCGATTTGCTCCAAGTATTAATCTGTGAGCTCTTTCTGATTGCTGGAGCAATCTATCATTAGCCGTATCTGGCAACTTTCTTAAAACTTTCACCCCAAAGCACTGGTCGAACGTGGCATTATGGGACGTCGCATGTATTTTAACTGGGAGTTGCTGGGTTTGGGTGATAGATGCTCTGTGATTGTTCATGCGCAGATTGAGTGTGGTAGCTTTACCAACATAGAATGCATGTGCATCAGTGCACTTTTTGCAGACCAGTTGGTAAACACACATTTTTGACTGGCACTCTGCTACACCTCGACATTTATATGTGTAATTGGTGTTAGCAGAGGAGAAGTCTGAGCCCTCTATCACCAAATTGCACAGTTTACACCTTGCACGTTGACATGGGTGTAAGCCTTGTTGCTCAGGAGGCTGCTCCCGAGGGTGGCGATGCGACAAGATCTCCCCGATATTCTTTCCTTGCCTGTAGCTCACTCTAGGTTTTTCGGGAAAGACATCTCGAGTTAGTGGGCTCGTATGGCACCGTCGTACGCGAATCTATTCATGGCTAAGCTGGAGAACAGTTTTCTGTCAAGCAAACAAAAGACTCCACTGCTATGGAAGCGTTTTATAGACGACATTTTCCTGATATGGACACACGGTGAAGAGGAACTGCAGCTGTTTCTGGGAGAACTCAATTCTCAGTTTTCAGTTACATTCACCTGGTCATATTCGAGATCTTGCGCAACTTTTCTTGATGTGGACATTACGTTAAAAGATGGGGTGTTCATCACAGAAGTGCACATAAAACCAACTAACAAGCAGTTATACCTGCATTATGACAGTTGTCACCCCCCTCATACAAAGCGTTCAATCCCCAGAGCTTTGTCCATTCGAGGTCACAGAATTTGCAGTAACCAGGAGAAACTGAAAGACTATCTATCAACATTGAATAATAAACTGGTAGAAAGGGGTTACCCCAGCAAATTCGTGGAGGACAGAATAGTCCCAGCACAGGTGGCTTACCAGAGAAGACAACAAGCTTCAACAAGTCAGGTTCCACCACTGGTCACGACATTTTTCTTTGGTGCCCAGAAGCTCAATACCATCCTCCGGGAACTTCAATGTGTTTTGACATCGAGCCCACTAACTCGAGATGTCTTTCCCGAAAAACCTAGAGTGAGCTACAGGCAAGGAAAGAATATCGGGGAGATCTTGTCGCATCGCCACCCTCGGGAGCAGCCTCCGGAGCAACAAGGCTTACACCCATGTCAACGTGCAAGGTGTAAACTGTGCAATTTGGTGATAGAGGGCTCAGACTTCTCCTCTGCTAACACCAATTATACATATAAATGTCGAGGTGTAGCAGAGTGCCAGTCAAAAATGTGTGTTTACCAACTGGTCTGCAAAAAGTGCACTGATGCACATGCATTCTATGTTGGTAAAGCTACCACACTCAATCTGCGCATGAACAATCACAGAGCATCTATCACCCAAACCCAGCAACTCCCAGTTAAAATACATGCGACGTCCCATAATGCCACGTTCGACCAGTGCTTTGGGGTGAAAGTTTTAAGAAAGTTGCCAGATACGGCTAATGATAGATTGCTCCAGCAATCAGAAAGAGCTCACAGATTAATACTTGGAGCAAATCGACCACCTGGCCTCAATCTAAACGATTAACTCAAGGTATTGAACACTACGAAAATTAATAATCGTTTCAGCCAGCATCTTAGCCTTGGATACGAGTTTTTCCCAAGCAATCAGGACGCAAGAAAACAATCATTTCTCCTACTATATTCTATATCTGTGACCAAGATTTTCATCGAAATATTAGATTTTCCATTCTTTCGTCTTTTATCTGTGAAATTTCTTTCCTAAATTACTAATCATTCATATATAGTTCAGTAGAACCATCAACTTGTATAAATATATATATATATATTTTTCTTTTTTTTTTTTTTTACTAGTTACAGAGTGATATAGGACGAGAAAACACCATAATCTCAGTGTACATACAATTAAACTTTCTCTTATAAATCGCATGAACACCTATGGAGGTGGTGAGAAAGTTTATAAGAGTGGAGAAGAGAATACCTGGAGAAATAATCCACGGCAAAACATGGTGGCCTTTCTCCATTGTCGTTCAGTTTTCCACATCGAATAAAGTTACCTTATAGGGGTAAGGTAACCTCGGTTTTGAGGTTCCAGTAGTTCGGTAAAAGGATCATATCCTTCGGTATTAGGGTAATAGTAACCAACTGTCCAATTATTGGGCCCGTTAATCCATTAATATATTTAGGTATTCAAGATACGGCTAAACAGTGAATCAATTATTGAATTTGTCGGTTGAAATGGTGGAATGTGATCGGATTTCAATTTGGAGATGGGAATCAGCGTTAAGAATCACGATGGAAATAATCGTTACATTATACGGAGGAAGGAAAATTGGAATTCAATCGGAAGGTTTGCGTCTAATGACATTCGATCCGGGTAGAATGGCTTCAGGGCCGATAGCGGGGTTTTGAGTTACAGAATGGTGGCCCGTTCCGCTCCATTTATTCGTCATCATCTGCTAAGGAAACTGTCATTTTAGGACGGGAATAAGGATGAGTAGTAGGATAAGGATGAGAAGGATGAAGAGGATAAGGATAAGAGCGAGTGGAAAGGATGAGGATTGGAAAGTACAGGGCGGTGACGTGGAGCCAATTCAAGTTATAAGGAGGTGCCCACTTGCTGGGGAAGCAGATTGACGGAGAGTCCTCGGTAAAGGGAGGGAGGTCGGGATTTCTATTGTGGTGACGGGATACAATGGGCGATAACAGCCGGGTAAGTGAGAGGAGGCCTCTTATCGGAGTTCTGGGTGTGAAGCGACGGAGAGACGATGAACGCGGGCGATAGGAATTGTAAGAGGGCGATGGAATTTGTAAGGGGGACGTGATTGTAAGGGAGCGATGTGTGGAAAAGAGAGAGAGAGATACCCACTTCCTACTCCTCTTACGTGATCCTTCTACTTCACACTTCGGCACTGCATCACGTAAATCTCCAAGCACATACAAATCATCCCGTCATCTAAACAACTGTACAAAGCTCAAACTTTGTTGGCATATTATTTTAATAACCTTCCAAAATCAGTAAAATGTTGTATATTACAGTAAAAAGTTGTGAATCAAGTAAGTATATAGGAATAAATATAATGAATTGAGATTAATTAAATATAACTTTGATCAATTTCCTTGGAAGAGGGCAGTATCAGTCAAACAATTCTACAAACATACTGAAACGTAAACGAACGAATTGCAGAAAACGGTGAGAGAGGAATTCCTCTTTGTTATTAGGCTTGCTGTTAGAATAGTAAACCAAAAGATTCTTTCAAAATGTTGATTCTAATTCCGAAACATTTTTGAATACGCTGGCTCTCTGCTAAACAACCTCACTTCTAGATTATTAACTCTATTTGATCAATCATTTAAACAGCACAAATTTCGAACGACAGATCACATTAACGGTTGTTAGGCGATGTGTAATAAATTGATTTAAAAAAGTATGCTCATTTGGGTGTGGCGCGTAGCTTCCTCGAGTCGCAACATGAATGTATAGATTTCAATAGTTGAAATATTTCATAGCGAGTTCTTATGGAGATTTCAATAATTGAAATATTTCATAGCGAGTTCTTATGGCTGGAGGAAATATAAAATCAAGATGATGATGCTTAATGGATCAATCCTTTTAGTAAAATTTAGATTAGATGGGAAAATAGATAAAAATTATGTTAATATTCTGGTGGTCTAGCAGCGACACCCAAAAACATAAACCTAATTAATTCCGATAGTAAGAAAGTTAAGCGTAATAAAGGATGCGAGAAATCAGCACCGACAAGAACTGACGCTTTTGGGGAAAAGCACTGGGACATTTGTCCCTTATCAGTCGTAAAACCGGCGCTTCTGTCTGGCACCAGAACAGCAGCTACTGATGACATGATTGTGTTGAAATTGACATGGAATAATCAAAGTATCATCTCTCAACTATACTCCAAATTTGAGTAAGAGCGGAGGACTAAGGCGTGAGGCAATGATGCTCGATGGAATTTACTTATGCGTATGCAGCATTAATTTCAGAAAAATGAAACTGCTACGAGGCCATCTACAGCCAAAACCTCTGCGAATGTCATAGAAGTCGGATGGAAACTGTCAAAATTAGTTTGTAAGAAGGATTTGCGGTCACAGGAACATTCACAGACACGGAATGAAAGTTGTTCAGAATTGTCTAAAATCAGAATTGTTGAATTCGGGATTTGATTAAAGGATGCCCTTCTTCATCTGTGTAGAAAAAAAGAAAAAAATTGGCCTTGTTCGATAATGAGGCTTCGAACATGAGAAGCTCGAGATAGAGCGCAGCACGTATACAATGACCTTTCCGATTCGCTACCCTTTTGTGGCCTATAAGGGCAGTCGTGATGGACACAAGTTGTTTTTGCTGTTTTTCCGGTGTTTGGTTTGTTGACGTGATTCGTTCTTATAATAATTTATTTATTAATAATTTAATTTTCATTTTTGAAAGATATTGATGAGATTGGTGGTGAGGGGAAAGAATTCTAGAGTGAAAAGGGGCGACGCGAGATACCGACAGGAGGAAAATCATGTCAACGACCATTTTCTTTAGGGCACTGCCCCCTAGCGCTCCTAGCGGTGGACCTTGTTAGTTCGGAGCCCCATTTAGCTAGGCGTGAGAGGGCTTTGAAAAGTGTGGTTATTACACAAAGGCAAATTGTTGTAGTGAAGGGGGGTAGGTAGGGACCTGGTCAGTGGTTGGTAGGATAGAGGACGATCGGAAAAGGGTTCGCTGAGCCAAATAGGTTACGTTGAGGTGGAGGGGGTAAAAGTGGTAATTTTCAAAAAAAAATTTAGTTAAGATTGGACGAGTGGGGAAAATGTTGGAGGAGTAAAAATTTGAATAGACTCGAAGGCAATAAAATAAATTGGGAGATCTATACTTCCTGCCCAGCGTAGGCTGACGTTTTTGTCAGTATGATGAGTTTATTTTTGCAGTCTCTCCACGACAATGAGGATATCTGACGGAAAAGCCCGATGCGGGGTTTAAAAGCTCTGTCAGGCATTATTGTGTCCCATCCCGCGGCGCCCTCTCGTTCAATCAAACTAATCCCGGAGTCCACCATCGGATAAACCGATACCTTATCATCGGGGGACGCGGAAGACCCACTCGACTGAGCTAACAAGCACAGCTGTGTTGTTGTAACCCCCTATACAGACCCTACCTACTTAATTCCAATCAGTTCATCTTCCGACCCCTTTCCGTCATTTCTGAACGAGACGAGGAAATGACATACTACAGACGGCCTTTGATCAGATGAGACGGACTTTGATCAGATGAGACGAACCTTTCCCGGCCTGTTGTGGTCTATTAGCTATTTAGATAGGAAAATCCGCTGCTGCCGTTTATCCTCGTTTCCTTTCACCTTCTTCGGGGTTTCTAACATTTCTTCTACTCCGACAAACTTTGATTACTTACCGACTTCTGAATTCACCTTCTTTTTCCAATGTAAATTTTCCCAATAGTCCAAACTTCTAATTAATCGCTCCTCTGATGACCTTGAACCTACAGTGAAAATGATTTATAACGAAATTGTCTGTACCAACCAACCGTCTATAAAGGCGAATTCTGGACAGATGGTTTGTTCAGGAGCCAAGGCCGAAAATAGGTAGGTACAGTAATTTTAAAAGAAGGCTTGAGATTAGATTTTAAAATTAAGTCCATTTCGACTGAAAAAATCATTGTTTGTCATCTCCGAATTGGTGGAATACAAAAAGATGTCCTCATGAAGATGGCTTAGTTCGCTCATTTTAAAGTTTTTCTCAAATTATTCCTAAGCTGCACATCCTACTGAAATTGTTACACGTGGCAAAGCTTGAAAACCCCAAGCGATTCAATGCAAAAAACTATAAATTATCTCCTCAAATAAGGGAATTAAGGACAATTGAAAATCGGGCTAATTTCAGGAGAGACCTCTTCTTCCCCCGTCAAGACTTGAAGCCGGAAGACTTGTAAACCTAAAGTACTGACTCCCCTCCCCTACTTAAAGTACAGCGACCTTAAGTACAAATCTATCTGCAGAGACACAAGCGTTCTTTAGGTACGGCTCTCTCCCCTACCTAGTTGATCGAGGTTGATGTCGAAGTGTTAGGATCTACTAGACCCCATGTGTGATTGTGGACCCATGTTTCATTAACTTTGGTCTCGTATTTTCGGACGGCGGCCGATGGAAGGACGGATTTTTCCCCCCTCTCTACCGCAGGTAAGGAAGCTTTGTGTTCGTGAAGGAAGTTGAGAAAAAATGGTGTCCGTCAAATTCTAAATTTCCACTTCCTTTTTGCGTTTAAGAGTTTGTTGATCAAATGCCTTCGGATCACAGTAGGCTTACCCATGCGCAAACGTAATTTTATCATAACTTTGATTTCTTATAATATGTTGAAACGATTTCGTTCAAATTCGATAGGCAATTTAGTATATGCTCTGGAAAAATTCCCTATAAATTATACCGTGATTATTGGAGTAATAACCATTGCGCATGCGCAAAACTAATAGTGATTGACGCAGGCAAAACTCCGAGTCTAATGGATCGGTTTTGATTAAATTTTCAAAGATTTTGAGGGTTAGCTCGAATACGGTACCCTATTTCATTTTCGTCGCAGAAATAGTAGTCTGTGCGCAGGCGCAAACGTTGATTTATTGTAACGTCGATTTCTTATCATTTTGGGACGATTATGTTCAAATTCGTGGAGAAGTTGGGTATGCTCAAATTCGTGGAGTAGTTGGGTAATGCCCCAGGAAAATTCCCTATGGATTATGTTGTAATTAGCGTAGTATTATTTATAGCTCATGCGCAAAACTGAAATTGATTGACAGAGACAAAACCCTGAGACTAATGGACCGATTTTTATGAAATATTCAGGAATTGCGCGGTTTAGATACCAGATGTCCCCCTATAAATTGCATTTCAAATCATTCATTCGTGATTAGTGTAGTATTATCTACAGCACATGCGCAAAACTAATACTGATTGGCACAGACAAACCCCTGAGACTAATGGACCAATTTTTATAAAATATTCAGGAGTTGTGCGGTTTAGCTACCAGACGTCCCCCAATAAATGCTTTCCTATCATATATTGGTCCGCGTTTGTTCAAATTCGAGAGGTTGTTGGGTCCACGATGATGCCCTTTGTAATATATTGCACTGCTTGAATAAAAGGTAATTTTTGCGCATAAGCGAAACCAATATTGGATGACACTCCGAGAATAATGAATCAATTCTTATGATTTTTTAAATTATTGTGTGGGTTAACCTTTAGACAATTTCCGCACATGAAAACATGAATTATAGCCCTTAATGTGCATTATTAGCATGTATACACATTTATTAGATACTGTTATATTTTTCATGCAATAATTTTGACTCGTATTTTATCTAATTCTATACTTTCATGTTACAATATGTTAGGTAGCTATACTTTCCACCCAGCTTTGCAGACGTTTTTTAATTCTAGCTACCTTCAAACGTTACGCAAAGAATTTTGAAAGAGGCTCAGATTGGTTTTTCTTTGTCAATTGCAAAGGTTTACTTTTAAAAATAATAAACCAAAATTATATTTGTATATATTTATTACGCATGTTTTCATTGATCCAAAATCCGGGTGATAAAACGAAAAGGGTAACTTAATACGAACAAAAATGTTCTACTATGATATACTCGTAGTAGGTATATTAAACAGAAATAATCAAGACAAGAGACCAAACCCCTGTTTTCCCCTCACCTTCATAAATCCTCGGACTGATATACTCGTCTGATAAACTGTGTTTTTTAAATCCAGTTTCTATTTCTATTCATAACATTGTAATTCAATATTTATGGCGTTGAAGAATCGGGCAGTTGCGGCACGCAAGGAATTAGATGGTGCCCATAGCTGATATTTGAAACGACGTCTTTCTTGATGGACGTCGTGGGAGTAACTTCCGCTGGGTAGGGCAGATAACCTCGTTTACTTGCGCTATCGATCAACTATTAATAACCCCAACCCCAAGCTCTTACTTTTAATGTTTCAATTGGGGTATACAAGCTCTTGGGAACTCGATACAACCATCTCGTTGGGAAAACGTGGAAAACACTACCTAAAGGTTTGTTATTTCTGTGTCTTATAGCCCATCTACGCAAACCTCATGTATGGGAAAAATCATGAACGAACTCTATTATGCATTATCTAAATATAACTGCAGACGCAGACGTAGACGCCAACCGATGAAAAAATTGATTAAATTTAGTAATGTTGTTTATTAGGTATGTGAAGGCGATAGATTCAGTTGTCATCTCACTGGTCGGTAACGTAGTAGTAAGGTTCAATCAGCATTCAAGAAATTTGTGATTCATATAATAATGTAATAGGTAATTGATAATTGTAGTTTATGATTGTGGTAACTGTTTTGGTTATTACTTTCAATAATAGAGAGTTTTTGTACTTCTCGTATTCATTTTCTCGTAGACGAAAATGGCCTTTCCGAAACGAGAAGAGGTTTTCGTAACGTGGAAACACTTTTCGGAACGGGAAGAGTCAGCTTTACTCGTGCTCAGCTTTTTCGGAATCGCAATTACGAGACGAAAACTTGACCTTCCTCTAGGATAACACTCTAGAATAACTTAGCAACTATCATGCAGTTGGCATGGATACACATACAAACCCTACAAAATCACCTGAATTTTCCCAGTGCCGTCTTTTGTTGTTGGTTTAACCTTTGTATTTGTCTTTCTTTCGTGTTTTTTCCCCGCACCTCAACCAGAAAGGTCATTAGCGGCATTTTGTTCTTGCTTCCGAAGTTATCTCGAATATTTCAGCTTTAACATTTTCAAGGTTCATTTCAGTTTCAAGATTTCGTTTCAAGGTTCATTTTACACCTTCTCAAGATTCGTGTTCTTCACGGCAGAATCGTTTTCATATGATGTAGAGGTAAGTGGTCGTTGTTTCTTAATTCATGTTATATTTTGGAAATTGTCTACTGTGACAATTGAGTTTTAAGAATTGATTCACTACAAGAGTCACGTTAACGTCTCTGTAAGAGTTCTCTTCTTCTCGGGCTTACGAAAAATCGCTACGAGAAATCGATGCATTCATCGTGCTCGCTCTAACAGCTTCTATTGCGCTAAAACTCTCTATTGTCCCTTTGTGTGTATATATATTAATATACAAATAACACAACGTTTTATTACATTAATAACTTGATCCGTTTTTGAGATGTAACACAATTGGGAAATGCTGAGGAAATTCGGGAGAACTGCCAAATCATGCGCAAAATTAAATAACCAGTCTTTTATACATACCTAGTACCTAAAGTTATGAAAATCAGGATTTGATTAGGAATGGACTTCTAAATCTCTTCGAATTAAGGAAGGGTTTTATTGCCCACCTCCCGAATTTTCCCAACTTCTCCCAAATCAGTGAAAACTGAGAGGGGGGGCTCTCCCCTATCCCTCCCTATAGCGATGCCCCTGCTGTCAACATCCAACTACTGATCAAGGATTTTGTTGAGTTAGTTGCAATAATTTGTCAAGAGCAAGCAGCGTGAGATGGTTTATTCTCCGGTGATAAATGGAAGCAGCCAAGTCAGCACATTGAATAGAAGCCTAACAAAAGAGTTCCGCTTACCCGAGCGAATAGATTTTTCGTTAGCTAAATTCGCTGATTCGACCATTTGGCGCCCCCAGCTCGTTTTCCGCCTGTCTGAATTCACTAGGTTGGCTGAGCGATGAGCAGGAGAAGTTGATGATGTATGAGGATGGATGGCCGGCTTTTAGAAGTTCTTTGAAGGGGCTAAAACATTCCGATGGTTTTACGGAGGTGTTGAGTTTATCCGGATATCCATCGATATTCCGCTCATCTTTCAACAGGTGTATAAATGAGCCTTGATTTCAAGTAGTAAGTACAGCGCAACACGTTTGCCAAGTTGTATTGGTGACAAAGTGTACTTTGTAAAGTGTCATACTTCTTAACCAACGGTAACATTTCGGTTCTTACCCCTCCCCCACTCTTCCAATAAAAACCATTCTAGCACCAATTTGGTACAAGACATCCTAGAGAGAGAGAGAGAGAGTGAGTTACATAGATAGATAGAGAGAGAGAGGAGAGAGAGAAAGAGAGAGAGAGAGAGAGAGAGAGAGAAGATTTTTATTTGCCGCCACACTTCACTGCATAACAATGGTCAGATAAAAAAAACATAAACGTAAAAACGAACAAAGATAAATAATCAATAGGGATAAATACAAAATCATAGTAGGTAAAAATAAGTCAACAGTTGAACAGTACATAGTAATAAAATCTTGAAAAACTATTCAAACCTTCAACAATTTATTCAAATTTAAAATTAACTAAACATTTATGGAGCACATTCAGTTAAAAATCTAATAACTTTGTCCGTAAATTCTCTGGTATTAAGTTTTCGAAAAGTAAGCGCTAGAGAACTGAAAAAATAATACCTCACCAGTTTGTATCTTTTCGAGATGCAGGGACTCTATGAGAAGGCAGTGCAATATCGTTGGAATTTCAGGTCTCATAGCAGTAAGAACTTTTTTCGTACCGACCCAGATGTTTATGCACATATATCAAACATTCTTTAATGAACAATGCTGGAATGGTCATTATTCTTTTTGAGACAAATACAGATTTACAATCTTCTTTATAATGCAACCCAAAAATAGCTCTAAAAGCCCTTCTTTGACAAGGAAAATCAATGAGGCAGACGGCTTATTACGCTTATTGTTCGTGGGAGTAAAAATTGTTTCGTTTATATGTTTGTGATTTGATTTCCCTGTTCATCTGACTGTCGTCTAATTTTGAAAAATATGTGTATTCCTGATAAAGTTTATAAGTTGTATTCGTTCGTATTCAACGATTTGTTCCTATTACTAAACAGTAGATTTATATTACTTCATCTATCTAAATTCCTCTTACTAGAACTTCCTATTAGCTTAATGAAAACAAACTATATGACTCAAAGTTGGCCGGCAGCGTTCAGTCGCCTTCCGTTTCCCCTACAACACAGATATTTACACTCAATTTATCCATTCACACCTGTATCGGGGAAGGTTAGGCCTGCAGTTCCGATGGTGGTTAATGCGTGTTTGGATTTGTTAGACATGGGGAAAAGATTATTAGGGACGTCTAGAAATTATTAGGGATGAATGGAGTGGTGCAGATCAGAACCTCTCTCAACCTGGACCTCTCTCAACCTAACCATCTCTTGTTATTTCTAATTATAATTTCCCATTGTCTAAAAAGATCCAAAAATACTTGGCTCTATTCCTCATTACGAAAAATGTGAAATCGGGGAATCGGGAGTTGTCGGCTACCTTCGGATTGCTCTCAATGAGTTCTATTAGTAAATAAAACATTCATTAAGATATTATAATGATAAAATCGACGAACAACTTATTTTGGAACAGTATGAGTTTTTCCCGTATGCATTTGTTTAGTAAATGTTAGAAGTTTGAAAGTGCAACCCCAACAATGTGGCAGGACCACCGTAATAGGTGTTTCTAGTTGAAAAGAAAGGTGTCGCAATTTTGAGCAACTTCGATACCCTTGATTGTAACACACGAAAATCATTCCCCCGCCCCTACAACAATAGATAAAAAATGTTGAGAAAGGAATGGAAATCCGAAATGTAAAACTACGTTGGGTAAATATCTGAGCCTTCCATTCAACATATTAACGGAGTTACAATTATTTGAAGAAAAAAAAAGCACAAAAATTGTCACAAATTTAGAGGTGCCTACGGTATTTATACAGGGTGTCCCAAAAGTTACCCCACCCCCTCCGCCTACTTTTTTTTTCACAATCTTTGAGATATCACAGATATCAGAATGCCCTTTCCTAGGTACTCTACAAAGTACGAGTATAGGTACCCATGAAGTCGCATTGCCCATTTCCAGGTACCTACTACTAAGTATACCGGCGGAGTAAGAATGTACTTTTCCATTACAATGTAAACTGGTAGAGTCACAATGCCCTTCTATAGGTACTTCAAAGTACGAGTACACCCATGAATTCGCTTTACCCTTTTCAAGGCACTTCTAAGTACCTATATCGGTAGAATTGTAATGCCTTTTTCAATGGGAATTTTTTTTTTTTTTTTTTTTTTTTTTTACGTCCTTCTTTGAGTTTTTCCAAGTGTTCTGTCTTCATAAGGTGAATCAATTTCATATTGGACTGAGGCATTTGTTCAACTTTTTGTTTTTTATAAAATTAAGCTCTTCTTTTCTTTATATCTCTTAAAATATGAAGACCAACGCTTGACAATTTTCTGACAGCAGTGATGAGAAGAGCACTTCATTATAGTAGTTTTTGGAGCGAGAACGGATATCATGTATACAGTAAGAATTTGGTTCAACTATTTTGAGAAATGGAGTGGAACTGAATGCATTATGAGGTTCCGTCTCGACAACTCCGCCGTTCAATTTGTTCTGGACCCCCACAATAGAGCGCATGAGTGCATAGTTTTACCTATTCTATGATTTTAGATCTAGGAATAGATTACTTAGTTTTCTGTCTCCGACTTAACTATATTTAATGATCTTTCTTAATGCAAAGGTTCAGCACAAGAATACATAATGTTCATATGGAAGGTGCCAAAACGGCTACAACAAAAGAGACCGATGCAGTTATTATCTTGATCACGAATTTTCTCCATAAACCTACCAGGGTAGCAAAAGCATTGTAAAAAAAAAAAAAAAAAAACCTGCAAATTATCACACGATGGTTTATTATTTCTGTGTAACACAGCCCTTCTACGCAGATGATTGGTCTATAATAATTAAACCACGTATGTAATATATTATGATCAGAACATGGAACGTGCTTCCGAGAAGGGCTTGCTTAAATTTAATGGAGCTCGTTTGGAACACCTCAAGAACGATTACGAGGTTCGAAGGATCACTGAATGCTAATTTCTTTCCTTTTCGACCCGGCCGTTTTACTAAGTTTTTTGTTTTGTGAGCACATTTTTTGAAAATTTTCAACATTCACCAACTATAAATCGTAAAATTCTGGGGTATGAACTGTAAAGGTGTAAACCCTTTTGGGAGGCACGATGCTCCAAGTTTTGATCATTTACTATATATTTGCATATATATATATATATATATATAGATATATATATATATATATATATATATATATATATATATATATATATATATATATGGGGCTTAATAATAATTATAGACCATTGATCTTCGTAGAAGGGCTATCCAATACAAATATAATAAACCTTTCTGTAATCATTTGTAGTGTTATCATATATTTATATATGAATACTTGTGCCATTCCAGACGATAACTCTCCATGGGACTGAGATAAAAATTCCGTTCTTGCGCCAAAAAATCAAGCTTTCTTAACGAAAGGATGAGTGCAATGGCCAACACTTTTTGAGCACTTTAAATTGGTCCAATTTTTAAAAACCACTAGCTAACAATTGATAAATTAATATTTTTAGCATAGTTTTAGTTTAAAAAAAAAGTTTGTCTACATCGAAGTGAAACTTTATAAAATTATTCTGGAAGATGTACTCCAAGGTTTGATAATATTCGCTGAAAAATCCCTAAAAAACCTAAAATTTTCAAAATCTTTTATGAATTGTAGCATACTATTTAGAACAAATTTCATTGCCATAAAATTGGTAGTTAACTATTTCTCAAGTTTCAAAGCGATGTAACATAAATATACATATATGATGATTTACAAAAATTCGCTCAACGATCATGCTGCATGAACTTTTTAATCTCAATCCTAAGGAGAGTTATCGTCTGGAATGACGATATATATATGTATATATATATATATATATATATATATATATATATATATATATATATATATATATATATATATGTACATGAAAAAGTGTTAAACTCGAGGATTCGTTTCAAAATGTCTCAAATGGATTTCAATGAAGAAAAGTTTCGACAACTTAGATTTTAAAATTTTTGGAGCCTTTAAAATTTTCAACGAAAGTTTGCTAAAATGAAACTATATTTAGTTCTTAAGTAATGGTACACTATTCTGACAACGTTGAAACTGCTTCTGCCCTGAACTAGGTATCAGTTATTATTATCTGATTTTAATTCGAATCGCTGAGATTCGCCAAGGAAAAAAGATCCCGCTGTGAAAGTGAACTTGGAATCCTCGAGTTTGTTGGCCCTCCATCAAAAGTCGAAAGTTGCTGACTTGGGAACCCTCGACCGCCGTGTATCACAGAGTTAAGAGATTGGAGTTCAAGTGGAGAGTTGCAGATGGGAGTTGAGAAAAAGACGCGAGTTTCACGTACCAGCCGAATACCCAATTCCTACATTATCCATCTCAATTATTAATCAGCAAAGTCGGTGGTTCAATTTACCTTCAAGAATGTTAAGTACAATACCACTTTCCTTCAATTTGAAGTGGAAGTTAAATAACTAAAAGTAGTACTTAGACATACTATTGCACTTTATATCAGCCTTTGCTATGTACAGAAGGACTAGTAAAATGTAACTGTTTTATTTAATTTGATTAATAAAATTTGGCGTAGGTAGGCGACTACGCCTGTGAAGTGACATATAATTTATATTATTTCAGGAATAATAAATATTTGTGAAATAATTTGTAGTGTTTTACTAAAGAAAATAATATATCATAACGTTATAAATTATAGAAAAGTACTAGGTATTGTTACGCGACACAAATGAACAAACAACATTGTCTGGAGGCAACCAAATATCTATGGTGTTCAGATAAACCCCGACTGTAGCTGCAGAAGTTGTGAATTTGGTTACCACGTTTTTCTCAATTCGAGTATGATCTTACCATGGTCCTACCATGATCCTACTCTTACTCCTGCCATGGTCTCATATTTAAGAATGGCCCGTTGACGATGGAGAAGTTTGAAGTGTTGAAATATTTCATTGTTAATCAAAGAATTGGATATAAGAATCGGCTTTGAAATCTCCGACATATATCGACATGTGATTGATGTGATATGATATGATATATGTGTATGATATAATATATTGACATGTGATGTTTTTTGGGCTTTTCCTAGTCACAGGGAATTTAGTTTTCTATGATTTTCCCATTGTTTCCAGGTTGTTGAGTAAGATGAAGAAGACGAAACATATTTGCGTTGCAACAATTAGTGAGAAGGTGGAGCGAGTATTTTTCAGAACTTTTGTGTGGCCCCTCGGGCAATAACGACGTAGAGGGCATAGAGGATCATGATCAGGAAGATGGATTAATAACACCCCAAAATAATAAGGAAGAGATATCAAGGGGAGAACTGCTGGAAGCGGGAAAAAGTCCCATAATTGATTAATTGCTAGCTTCTCACCAATCTATGAAGCTCGGGAAATCAGCAGGGCACAACGGAAGATCACCAGAAATGCTCAAGTATCTGGGCCCAACAGGAGTGGAAATGTTGTTGAAGGTCATTTCTCTTGCCTGGGACACTGCAGCGATTCGAAAAGAGTGGGAAATTCCGGCCATTGTGCCTATTTTCAAGAACAAAGGTGATCACCGGGAGTTTAGTAATCACCGAGGGATATTACTTCTCAGTGTGCCGGGTAAACTGTATGGAAAGAAACTGTAGAGAAGATTAAGGGGGAAGAAGGAAGCAAGGCTGCATGTGGCGTAGTGCGGATTTAGGCCATACCGAGGAATACAAGATGCCATTTTTACTCTGAGACAGATAACAGAGAAGGCCATGGAATGTGGTAGAGAGGACCATGCATGGTTTGCTGACAGAGAAAAACCATTCGACCGACTGCCATGGCCAGAGATATATGGACCTCACTCGATCATCTGAATATTCCGCAAATGCTGACTGCCAGAATAAAAAGTTTTTATGATACCTGCCGCAACTCGCAAAGCCTCATCATCCAAGTTCGTCACATTTTCCGGCTGAGGCAAGGTTATTTCTTCTTCACCACTCCTCTTTGTAGCTGTTATGAATAGAGCGATCGGGAATGCAAAGTATTGAAGTCATATAAAGTAGGGAACTATAAGCTGAGTCCCATAGTCCCATCTGCTGGCTTATGCAGATGATTCGGTCCTGATCGACGACTCGGCTCAGAAGTTGCAACATAATCTTTACATGATGATCGTGGCACTGGAAAGGAGGAATATGAGGGTCAGCCCGAAAAAGGCAAAAACAATTTTTTTTTTTTTTTTTTTCAAGACAGGCAGCCAGACACGAAATTAGAGCAAAAGAGCGTATTCTTGATCAGGTCAGGGAATTGAAGTATCTCGGAGTAATAGTCAGTGAGGATGGGAAGCTCACCAAAGAAATTAATTCATGATTACTGCTGCAGGAAAGATGTCTCAAGCCATCAACAGTAAATTCATAAGAAAAAGGGAGGCCACTGCCCTCACAAAGGTGAGTGTTTATGAATCTGCCTATGTCCCCATCCTCACATACTCCTGTGAATCGTGGGCCACCACCTCCAAAACCGAGAGTACCGGATACAAGCTGTGGAAATGAGATATTCGTGACGTGTGGTGGGAGTCACGAGGAGAGATAGAATAAGGAACACCGCTCAATAACAGTTTGAAGCGCCACCAAATGTCTTGGTTCGGGCATGTCCAAAGGATGGGGGGATACAAGAAATCCCCGCATGGCACAGGAAGCCAGATGTGAAGGATCCTGACCGAGGGGTTGAAGGCGAGCCACTTGGCTGGTGGCGTCCAAAAAGACTCAAGACAGCTAAGAAGGAAAACTTTATGCAAAAACCACTAGCGGTAGAAGAGGACCTGGTAACTGAAGAACTAGTAAGTACAACAATTAGAGTGAATAGTGAATGAATAGTACTTAAAAATTAAAGACATTAAAAGTTATGAATCCAGAGTTTTTCATAAACTGAACAATTTTTCTATGGTCTGCAAGGTTGGCTGTTCTTAGAAACTCCACAAGGTCTTGGTCAGGAAGTGGAAGATTCTGCACCGCATTTACATAGTTATATAATTTGCGAAATTAAATAGGAATTACATTGTTATTTATTAAAACGAATAGGTGGGAAGTCCGTCATTGTAGCGGATTTCCAAAGATCATTTAAATCTCCAAATGTCAGAAATTTATCAACAAGGAATATTTTAAATTTTTGTAGTCACATTCACAAATTATCACAAAGACCAAGAAATCAAACTGTTGAACTAGTTGTATTGCGGATTATGAAAGCAATTATTGTCATCTAATCTTTCGAATCTAAAATCTGAAGTGCTTATGATGTAATGGGTGACCAGCTTACCGCAAGGTTCATTCGTGGCTCCCAGATACACCTGGAAGAATAAAACACGTTACGTAATAATGCAGTAATAAGACAATTGTCATATGAAGTGTCGTATCAAATAGTCAAATGTATAATATATGCATGTTATACATTTTATGCTATTGATATGCCTGAATTGCTATTCGTAATTATGGCGTTGACAATATTCTTATTTCTACCCTACTCAATGATCTACGGAATCAGTCCATACATTTAAGGAGGTTGTATGAATCACTTTCCTTGGTAAACGTTTGCTGTTCCTCAATACTCACAATTTGTTCATTATTGAATCTGCAAGACACTCGTGAATTGTTGGGCCGTTGAATAATGCAAATCACATTATTATCAGTGTAGCAACATTTTATGAGTAGTAGTTGTTGAGGGTTGAGAAAGTTTCAAATAAGGCTTCTAAAATTTTAAAAATATTTAATGCTTAGCGCTTTCGCCAATATCGGCCTCGTCAGAGTTTGTATTTAGTGGTTATGTACTTTATTGATAAAAGACCTCTTTTATCAATGTTAAGAGTAAAAATTTTTCCAACCTGCACTATCTTTCTCAATTTAAATCAAATTGACTATATAGACACCCTTAAACGTATAAGGACAGAGCTACCATAACAATGAGTGATAAAACCACCAGATTTTCACAGTTTCCCTTTAATAAATATGACGAAACATTCCAATTTAAAGGTACCTTCTAGGATCCTGAGGAGGCCTCAAAGCAGACAAAGATGAAGTACATAACCACCAAATACAAGCTCTGACGAGGCCGATATTGGCGAGAGCGCTAAGCATTAAACATTTTAAAAATTTGAGAAGCCTTATTTGAAACTTTCTCAAGCCTCAAAAACTACTACCGTTAACGGAAAAGGCAACAACCCCAGAAAAACATTTTATGAGTCGCTGCAGTGAAATTATGTTATGATAACGTTTAAGATCCAAATAAATTAAACTTTTGAAGTCGTTGCTATGGAAGTCAGGACATTAGTTATCGAATGGGGGCTGCATTTAATGAGCAAATGACTCAAAATGACTCTTGGATAAATATAAATATGAAAATTCGATGTTTTGCTTGCGTAATCTGAGAAAATCTTCATTTTAAGCTATTGATGCTCCTGTGATGGTATTGTTACTGTGATAATGTCATTATTGTTACACAATTCGGTGAACTATTAAATCAGCCCGAAGTTTCTTGAAAATAAATGAGTTACACGTAACCTAATAGGGTTAGACCTTCTGCAACGACTCACATAATTATTATTCACAAACACAATTAAAATATTGAAAACACTCTGTTCCCGCATTAACTTGCTCTAGCCTCTTTTCAGTCAGGCTTCGCCATTATCCGTGGATAATAAACATCTCCTCTACTTAACCATGATACGTACGATTTGACAGTATGGGGCATGTGAGTAAAACGCAGATCAAAAGAGTCCACAGTCTACAAAATAGAGTTCTTCGAATGATAACCAATGCCTATGATTTGTGAAGAAGTTTGTTATCGATAGACTGGAAGCACCGCTTGTTGAGGAAGTTATAAAGGCAACAATGAATCGAATGCACGCAAACATAATTTCCCACTAATCCTCAGCTGTCAAACGCCTCCTCTATACGTAAGAAAGACTACTCCACCAACGTACCATTTTTCACTCTCAGTAATTACCAAATAGAGGTAGACAACGTTTGGTAACTGCTTGTAATTACCGTAAGCCTTGTGGAAGAGGTTGTAAACACTTTGGCGGATACTAAAAATCTCTATACCGTTTGTTTGGAAAGATTACTCCAAGTTCGACAACTACGAGGATCGTTCAGAAAATAAGTTCCGTTGTGGTCTGTAACACGGTAGAAATGGTTATTGCAAAAACCGGCAACACGGCTCAAAAGAAGGAAGCTTTGTGAATAGAATGAGAGGTGGAGGATTTCAGTTGCTCAAATAATTATATCAGGGTAGGTAGCTAAAATAGAGCTCTCCACGTCGCATCCCGCCAACTCGGTGCCCGTTCCCTCTAGAGTTGTGTTGGGTGGAGTGATTCAGCTTATTTTTGCCTGTGGTTTCAAATCGGTTGAAATTCTCCAACAGCTCATTTCTGTTTATGGAAAAGGTGTAATGAGTGAGTCAATGGTGAGGAGATTGGTCCATGAATTTAGGGCGGGAAGACATTCACATGAAGAGTAAAGTGGGAGAGGCAGACCCTCAGTTGTGATGGACGAAATTGTTGAAAAAATCGACAATGCATTTCACAAAGAACGCCATTCAACCCTTGATGAACTCTAACAGAGTTTTCCAGACATCTCACAATCGCCCATCCATGAAATCGCCTCGGAGAAACTGGGCTTTCGGAAAGTTTGCGCCCGGAGGGTCCCAAGAGAGCTGACGCCCCAACACAAGGAACGAAGAGCGGCTGCATCTCGAAAATTTTTGGACCGCTACAGAACTGATGGGGACGCATTCCTGGAGTCTATCTATCGTCACTGGAGACGAATCTTGGGTGTCTCATTACACTGCACAACACACTCCAATACATTCCACTACACTCCAGAAAACAAAAGACAACCAATACCGTGAAAGAAGCAGTCACAACTGGACCAAGGAGGTGGCGGCAAGCTTCTTCGAGGAAGGAATTTCCAAGCTCACTTTCCGATATACAAAATTTATTAAGGTCGCCGGGTATAATGTTGAAAAATAACAAATGTGCTCAAGTAAGTTTCCTGTAAGTTTCAAATTTTTCCAATGAAAACCTGATTTTAAAAAACGGAACCTATTTTCTGATGACCTCGTACTTAACAATCACTGTGTGTTTAGACCAAGGGGAGAAGGTAGGCAGGGAATGGTGCTATGTGTAAGAAGTAATTACAAGAGTTTAGATGCGAATAGAATGTCCGTTAGGGGAGTCTGCCTGCTTCCTATATAACTGTCCATCTCCAGGATGCTTGTCCCGAGAGCCAACGGTCGGGAAATGTATGCACGTCAGACTCACCTCACCTCCTCTGTTTAAAGAGTAAACCACAAATATACATTACATGAATTCACAACAAATATTAATTATAAAAACATGTAGTATTATTCACAAAAAGTATCCAAATGAAATTAATGAAAAAAAGACCTCAGGATACGTTAATTATTGAAACTATGTGATAAATTATTGGACTGTTGAGTAACGCTAATTTCATCATAATCTGGTCGGAAACATTTTCTGTGTTTAGCTGCAGGGGAACGTAGTTGATAACCTTGGAGATCTAAGTGAATTGAAGCATTTGGCTGATGAAAAAAACTGTTGCTATGGAGGTCAGGATAGTAGTTATCGATTGGGAGCTTCATTTAATAAGCAAATGACTCGAAAACACTCGATAACAGCGTAGGCCCTCTCTTCCTGTCTGCTGGGGAAATTCCCCTGACTCAACCTAATACTGTCGACCATTATCGAACATAGGCATATACCTATATTGAGTGCCTTTCTAAATAATTTTAAAATGCTGAACTTTCATTGAAACGTTTAAATTAACAGATGTTCGTGATTCATTTGAATGCTTAATGCTTGATAGCATTCTTGAATGTTCTGAATCAATTTATTAAATTTTTAACGGCTTTATTCAAATAGGTTCAACTCAATATATTTACATTTAGTATTCGTGCACAACATACATTGAAGATAATGGTGAACAATTAACTGTACAAAAATAAATAAGTGTGAAAATTATTTGTAAAAATTTTGTACCAATAATACCAAACGAAAATTACAATTAGGATTTACATTATAATTATATTAAGGAAATTATATTTTTTAAATTAATTATGTTAGTTATTAATTAAATATTAATAAGGAATTATAATAAGGAAAATTATATTACCATGAATAAAACCAACAGACTTGTCACGAGGCTGGAAGGAATGATCTGGGATTTGTCAGAACCCAAGAAGAGGCAGTCTAGGAATATAAAACCTTCCTCCCTAAAGAAAGGATCTAGTGATGAAGATACTCTGTGATATCTCAGTAACAGATTATCATGATGAAAAACTGGTGGTTCCAAAAAGATTCAGATCAATTGAGGTTCCAAAAAGTGGTTTCAGTAATAGGGTGATTTGCCACCATCTGTTATGAACGATACGATGAATGTTGGAATGCCTCTCTCCTCCCAAGGTTGTGAATGTGAAAATGGACGAGAAGAAATGGAAATTAAAAAATTGTATTAGTACTCACAAATGTCACATTATCTACTCTTTTCTTTTTTACCTATTACTGCAAAACGACCCATGCATTGCTGTTTTTCTACTTTACCATGTAGGGGTAGTTACAAATTTGTATCCCTTTTTTATAGGTTGAAATTACTTTTGTTCATAAATTAAAATTCTGTCCAGTAAAGCAAAAAGTTGAAATATGGAAAATAAGATTTAAAAAATAACAATGATCATAATATTAAAACAACAATTACGAAAAACGGTAAAAACACAGGTACAGCAAATAAACAAGGACACAGTAACATGAGAAAAAAACAATAACAAATAAACAAACACAGGTACAGGGAGGAAGGTACTTGAAAGCGGTGGTCAAATGGTGAGAGTATGAGAGATCTAGACTGCTATTAGACTGTGACTGGAATAGAGTAGTATAAGGAAAAGAGATCTCCTTAACGACCTGACGAAAATATCTCATGCCAAACCTTCGCTGCTACTCTCTCCTTTCTGTTACTACGTTCTGCTACCTAAGGTCACACTTCTACACAGGCTGCTGGTGATTGAGGCAAACGCCTCCTATTAATAATTCAAATCGAATGCTTTCAAAACCATTCTCGAATCGCCGACAATAGTTTGAACAGCTTGACATGTTTGAATTAACCATATCAACAACGTGAGTGAAAAGATGAGTCCTCTCACAGTCACTCACAGTCTAGTTGAGTAAAAAGCGACGGAGCAAAATCGCACCTACACATCTCAGGAGTGAAAATGGTGTGACCCCCCATCCTTAACCTCTTGACTTGTTATTTTGCTAAAACCTAACACAACTTCTTTTAAATTCTCAAATTCCCAGAGATTAAGATATGTACCGTAAAGTTGGACGAAGGGGCTAACTTTTTGGATTTGAGAAGCTGTAACTTTTTAGCCAAACGATGAGAAGGGCATGTCATGTGTCTTGGGCGTCACTTTTCGATTCCAGACCTGTTTAAAGCGCACCCCTTCACTGAAATAACGTGAACAAGTTTTTTTATGCCCTGAGCCGAGTGGTCCACCATATGGCGCTCATTGTGTCGTGAACTGATTCCTTCAATATTGTCATCGGCCGTTTAGAGGGGTAGAGGAAGCGGGGAAGTGGAAAAAGCGCACATTAACCGGAACTTCGACCCCCCTCCCGCCCTACGGCCCATGGTTCGGCTGGGATTAGAAAATTTTAAATTCGCTCGTTCCCACTTTTGGAAAATCCCAAGAAGATCCCACCACTCGCAGATCCGGCCCACTCAGCCGTTTGGCCGTGCATAGACACGACAAACAAACAGACAGACGGAGTTTCATTCTTATAAATAACTAGCCGCTCCGGCTAGCTACGCTCGCCTCCACGTCCAGCCGGGGGGCAAGCCCCCCGGACCCCCCATTGAATTGCTCGCTTCGCTCGCAAAATGTGGCGTGTAGGGAATTTTGCTCGCTTCGCTCGCAAAGTGTGACATGTAGGGAATGTTGCTCGCAAACGGTAGGTCCCTAAGGGTAGGTTTAACGTGTGTAGGGGATGTTGCTCGCTTTGCTCGCAAACGGTAGATCTCTAAGGGTAGGTTTAACTTCTGTAGGGGATGCTGCTCGCTTCGCTCGCTTGAGGAAGTTATACTGCCCACCCAACTTGGCAGACGTTTTTTTCAGTTGGGAATTCTTACAAACAAATTGAATCTTATAAACTAAATGGAACCACGAAAAGTTTATTCGGGGATGTTGCTCGCTTTGCTCGCAAGGTATTGCTGTATATGTGTAGGAAAAAGTCCGTATTTATTCTGTGGAAATGGTTCTCGCTTCGGTCGCAAGGTACCTATGTGTACCTGCTCGCAACACCGAAACCTGTACCTGGGTCATCGAACCCCTTGATGTCTTCGTAGAGCCTTCTCGCGTCCGGGGCACAATTAATTTCTCATATTGATAGTCTCGCTTCCCTCTCGCATTTCGACCGACTTCCCGTCACTTTTTTCGATATCCGATTTCGGATTCACATTCGTCGGGATCAAACCTTTATTTCGCTCGCGAAAACCTTTCCGAAAAACGTACCTTTATGGGGTATATTTTAATGGGAAAAAACCTAGTTTTTCGTCGGACTTTTCGAGAAAACACGGTCTGTACTCTCACATTTTTTTGACGCATTTCCCGATACTTTTTTCGCGATCCTATCGCGCCGTCCTCTTCCTCGTAGGAAAACCTACGAAACCGGTATTTTTCCCGAATTTTCGACGGCCGTTTAGAGGGGTAGGGGAAGCGGGGAAGTCCAAAAAGCGCACATTAATTCTTACTTCGACCCCCCCTCCCGCCCTACGGCCCATGGTTCGGGTGGGATTAGAAAATGTGAAATTCGCTCGCTCCCACTTTTGGAAAATCCCAAGAAGATCCCCCCACTCGTATACTCCCCCCACTCAGCCGTTTGGCCGTGCATAGACACGACAGACAAACAGACGGAGTTTCATTCTTATAAATAATAGAGATAGAGATAGAGATTTTCCAATGGAAAAAAAAAATTCCCAATTCTACGACCAAATTGATCAATGGACTCGAAAGTTAAGGTACCTAGATTTTTTTATTAATTAATTTCTTGAAGAATTTTACGCCTACCTAAGCAAAAACAGCGGAATAAATATAATTTAAAATACTAATTCGTCTTGAATGATATGCACTTATTAATATATATATATATATATATATATATATATATATGTATATTTATGTATTTTTATATATTTCTTTTTTCATTGTGAATATGCTCAGTGAAAGAGTGTTCATAAAAGAAGTTGAACAAATTTTTTTCGTCTAAAATCAAAATTTCCACTTGCTTTTTGGATTTCAGAGCTTGCTGATCAATTTTGGTACCATGTCCGTCGATCTTTCTTTCTGTCTGTCTGTCCTTGGTAAATCCTAGTCATGCCCAAAACTACACCAAGCTTTTGTCCGATTTCAATAAAATGTCCATGGTTTGTGTGGGATAGCTCCTAGACGGTCCCCTATAATTTTAAATGACGTGGGATAATGGAATCCTGTACGCATGCACAAACGTGAATTTCTTGAAACGTCGATCTTTTACATCTGTTGATCCGATTTTATTCAATCTCGGTAGGTAATTGATTATAATATATGTTCTATAGGAATGATCTATAAATTACATCGCAATTGGTGGAATAATAACTATTACGCATGCGTAAAACTAATATCGATTGACACAGGAAAAATCTGAGTTCAATGGAGCGATAGTGTTGAAATTTTTAGGGATTGTGTGGGTTAGCTTCTAGACGGTCCCCTACAACTTTCATTTCCGTCACATAAATAGTAGTCTGTGCGCGTCCATTTATTAGAGAGTTTTTGGTGACCACTAACGTACCCTTAACGCCACCCTACCGTACCCGAGAGTACGTGACCTTGAGGGGACGTTAGCAACGTCGTAGGTTAAAATGGCTCATTTAACGTCACCCGTTTGGGGACCTAAAGGCAGACGACACCAGCCTAACCTTCCTGTAAATGTAACACTACTGGGCACCTCAGAATTACTCAAATACTAGGGAAGTAAATTATAATAGTTTTTCTTTTCAAATGCCTCATTACCAACTAATTGCGTTGATGTAGCGGGTAGGTTTTTGAACACCCCTCAAACTTGGTTATTTTACCAAGTCGAATAGAAATCGAATGTACCATCTGAAGTCCGCCTCCGCTGTCTAGCTTTACTAGCCTTTAACTCGATCGAAAAAATCCGTTTCTTTTGCGCACAGGCTCTATTTGGTCGATTAGAGCCTAGTTTCTATCGTTATTTCACATATTTTAAATGACAAAACTGAGTTTTAAGACACTACTTCTTCGCAGTATTGTTCTTAGTTTGCCTGATCTCTCAGCTATTTTCTCGTGAACATTGCGTGAAGTGCTGCCTCCACTGATGATTGTGTCAGATAAAATCCTGGTTCATTGTCATAGAGATATATACATTTTCATACTTGTAGTTCATACCCAACGGAAAACCCAAAAACATGAAGTTCGTAACGACTAATGACCTATAAGTGCAACTAAACCGCGGTGTTCCACACTTGATGCTTACTATCTTTGCGTTAAATCCATGCCCTGTTTACGAATTGAAAACTAAAAATGAGAGCCCATATTTGTACTGAAACTAACATGAAATTCGAATTCAGGATTGAAAATCGGCGTTCATATCGAAACGGAGAAATTGAAAAGTCAACCAGTGGACAACAAGACAACTGGGGAAAAATATCGCGTTACCCAACCACCGTTAGCGTGACATCAAAATTAAGGCAACCGTTCTCTCGGTTCCATTTGGGTTAGCATCTTCATTTGCTCCTCCAAGATTAAGGTAACGGGTGACGTTGAGTTGAAGTCGCCAAAAACTCTCTATTATACCGCAACACAATTCTTTTGTGTGACGTTGTTACGTGTCATTGTCATTATTGGATGAATATTCGGCAAGATGGTTTCCGTAAAAACGTTACCTATGTTTAAAAAAAAAAGGTCAGCCACTTACTTGTAACCTACTTTTTGAACTCAGACTTACATTCCCGGCTGATTTATAAACAAATGGAAATACAAGGTTTTCAAGGTAGGTACTTTGCCTTTGATTCGCTGAAACCTGAGTCAATCATCACCCGGCAATCGAAGCCTCCCTCTTTTTCGAACGGGAACAAACAGCAAAGCTGGGAGAAAACCACAAAGCTAACAGCAAACAAACTCCCAATTCAATCTGAGGCTTTCGCGGGATCACCGGGCCTTCAGTTGGGATTGACGTGAAAGGTTTCCCAAAAAGCAAGGGGTGGTGTGCCATGGGAGGGGGAGGGGAGGGATTTACCCCTTTGTACGACTTATTAAACCCCTCAGTCAGCTGATTCGCTTCCGGGTGATGTCCCCCCGATTGTCTCCCGGGCTGCTGATTAGAGCTGTTTCGTGGGGCCCTCGAGGTCTATCGCTGTTGGAGTAACTCATCCGAACAATCCCGAGCTTTGCCGACTCCGCCCGATAATGGACTCCCAATTATCGGGTCGCACGTCGGTAGCCCATTTATTTACCGTACCCCCCTTTCAACCATTCCTACCTCATCCACTACTCCCATTTGACCCCCACCTAATTGTTATTAATGGTCCGACATTTACGCCCGTGATCGAAGTTTGTGTTCATACCAGACGGTATCTTCAATTATGCAAACCTTCGTTTTTTTTGTTTTTTTTTCAAGCTCTTTACTTTTCATCTCTCAACGAAAGAGAATCGCTTAAAAAACTTGTTCATATTTTATGTACTGAGGGAATGATACCGACTTTATTAATAGTACCCAACCTAAGCCGATACTGTACAGTGGGAAATATCAATATTCTAATTAAAATGCCGTATGTGCAACGAGGGTTTTTTCTCTACCCATCGATAAATTGATTCAATCACCGGTTCAATCAAAACTCAGTCCCCACTCCATATCAAGCGATCAATTGATATTTTACAATGCGACTTAACTGACACCCGTTTCAGTGGTCTTTGTTCAATTTTTATTCACTATTTCGCCAGATTCGGTACAGTATTTTCGACTTCGTCAAAAGAATCACGCCGGAAGCCTGATACAAAGCGTCACGAAGACTCATGAAATCTATTTTTGACTGTAGGGTTTGGAATCGAATTATTTATTTTTCTCTTACTACTCTCTATATACATTCAACTCATTGCTCCTTCCCACCATTTGTATACGTTAGTCCTCTCAGTTTTCGAGATAGGTCTCTTCTTTATTCTCAAGTTTGAAATTTACCGGCGCGCCACAGCGCGCCGGCTGGCGTTCTTTGACTTAGTTCTTCTCTAGTAGTTTACTCAAGTGTTATATCGCTTTCACTCGTTACATCCTTTCGTTCGAACACGTTTATTATTCACAAGGGTGCCACGCTTCCATCTGCAAACCTCCTCAGCTCGAATTGATTATCCTGTTAGCTATATATCTATGCTGAACGCAATGGGGCTCCGAACATGAGAAGCTCGAGGTAGAGCGCAGCACGTAAATAATGACCTAACCTATTTGCTATTTATTCAAACACACGCAAATGCACAAACTTTTTTTTTTTTTTTTACGGATTCGGTCTTAGAATGGTCTGAAACGGAAATGTATGCAGTTATTATTTTCTAGTGTTTGGGTTTTCCCCTACCCACCTGGATCAATTCCAATAGGCCGTCCCTCTATTGACAAATCCTAGCTTCAGAGGGACGTCCTAAAAACATAATCTTGACTCTTTAGATCATGGGTTCTAAGTTTTTGAGTAAAATTGATAAGTCAGACCTAACTGCCGGTCGACAGTGGATTCCTCCCATGCGAAAAGTTTTAAAGTGACATAAAGGTCGTTTCAAGTATATCTGATTTGAATAAGTTAGCTACTGGTCTTCTATCGGTGCGCTTACGTATTACTACCGTGTCATACCCATTTTGACCCATCATCCCTATTCGGTAAACTAGGCGTCACTTCCGTCGTTGAATGAATCACAATATCTCTCATGACGTGATCGGTCTTGTGGAGTTATAAAGCAGTCAGGCCTCTTTGATAAACGTTCTATCGCTTCCCACCATCGATGGTTCCAAGTGATAAACGGCCGCAATGTAATGTCAGTTTTGATATTAATCGGCGAAGGCGCGACCTCGGTTGGAGTGCAGGGAGGATGCTTCACTCCTGATTTAGTGTGAGTGGAGGAAGAGAATGCTGAACTGATTGTTTGGGGGTTTGTGGGCCCCGCCCACCAAACTTTTACGGCAAACTAATTGAGGGAGACTAACTTTAGGTAACAGAGATATGTAACTAACTTCTCCGATTCACGGCGAATTAAGTGGAAGGTGCCCATCTCTCGATCCGGCATTAAGTACGAATGGATAGAACCCGTTCGAGGACTGACTTTGCATTCTGCTGACATTGTATTTTATTGGTAAAAGACCAGGTGATGTTTATGGCCGTTGTTGGGTCGCAATTGAAGTATACCTAGTTCAAAACGGGATGGCAGTTCGAATGCACTAATACACTGAACACGATAGTATGAGATGTGTTATCTTCTTTCGGCATGAGCCGCCTCTGACCTAGGTGAATTGCATTTGAAGGGGCTTGCCGATTGAAAACAAAATACCTTTAGATTTGTATTTGCTAACCCAAATTGACTAGCACATAGCAGTCCACGGTAGAGATGACACGTTGCCAGCTTTCCAACTAGAAACTCACCTTCCTCCAATCGAATGGGTACTTCCGTCTTGTGTGGCCTACTCAAATCAGGAAGAGACTATGCATGAAATATATATTTATACAGATGGGAGTATGGGGGAGTATTTATCAGAAGGAGGAACTGGGTTTGCCTTTGTAGCAATGGAAGCACAATCCCAAATCATTTTCAAACAAGAAAAGCAGCGTTTGGCAGATTAATGCTCAAACAATCTAGCAGAGATGCTCGCCATATAAATCTTAGTCGAGTGGCTATTGACATTCAACATCATACCCTAAAGAAGAACCGCAGTGATACACACTGATAACCAGACATCCATGCTCATGTTGAATAGCCCAAAAGTTTGCCTGTATACTGTTGAAAAAGTTCGCAGGCTAACTTCTACATTGAAAGTTACTGGCTGGAGAGTATCTTATCAATGGATCAAGGCTCATTGTGGGAACTTCGGGAACGAACTGGCAGATTAATTTGCCAAAGGTGCGTCAACGGACGATTCCCTTCCATTGGCATTCAGCTAAGCCCCTATTTCCCATATAGATGCTCTTAGTTTTAAGTTGCTACTTTAGAAATTGGATAGACAGTGGCAATCCGCACGAAATGCAGCTCACACCGACAGGTTTTTTCCTCAATTGGCTGACAGAATAAACATGCCTCTGAAGATGAATTTCAAGCTCACGTAGGTCCTTAACAATCATGGAAAACTTGCAGCATATGTGTATCGATTTGGACTCAAGGACTCACCAGAGTGCAATTGCGAAGTCGGGGGAACTCAAGATTGGGACCACATAATTGCAGCATGCAGTAAATTCATGCAACCCAGCAACAGATTGTTGAGGAATGTTGTATAGAACAGCATTCAGGGATCTCGTTCAAAAATATCGAGAAGACTTCACAACTCCTTTGATATATCAGCCCTCCTCTCCCTCCTCCGCCGCCGTTATCTCCTTTCCATCTTCCGAATTTAGGTTCCAAATATTCCAAATTCTCGAATAGTCATTTCTCATTTTTCTTACCTATTTATTAAGTTTTCATTATTTACTTCAACTGTCCACGTTTATTTCATTGTAGTTATTGTTGCCATTATTTATATCATCAATTCAGATTGATATTTCATTTTATTTCACACACTTTGTTTATTGAGATTTCTTGTTGCCAAATGTAATTATTATGTTTTGATTTACATTTGCAATAGTTTTATGATTTTCATGTCTATCTTTTTTTTCTCACTACCGAAGGTAGAGGAACTTTGTGTTCGTGATTGAAGTAAAAAAAAAAAAAGTTCCTCCTCAAAATTCAAAATTTCCAATTGCTTTTTGCGTTTCAGAGCTTGCTGATGAATTTAAGTTCCGTGTCTGTCTGTCTGTCTGATGTCTGTGTGGTAAATCCCTACCACGCCCAAAACTATACCAAGTTTCAGTCCGATTTCGATGAAATTTTCAGGGATAGAGCGGGTTAGCTCCCAGACGGTCCCCAATAATTTTCAATGCCATCAAATCAATAGTAGCTTTTGCGCATGCACAAACGAGAATTTCTCATAATGTCGATTTCTCATCATCTGATGGTTCGATTTCGTTCCAACTCGGAAGGTAATTACGTAGGTATATACTCTGTTTTAGGAAAATGCCCTATAAATTATATTGCAATTGGTTGAGTGATAACCATTGCGTATGCGCAAAACTAATATCGATCGACACGGGTGGCGCTTCGAGTCTAATGGAACGATTTTGTTGAAATTTTCAGGGATTGTGCGGGATTGCTTCTAGACGGTCCCCTATAACTTTCATTGCCATCACATAACTAGGAGTCTGTACGCTTTCGCAAACATTAATTTATTATAACGTCAATTTCTTATAATCTATTGGATCAATTTCGTTCAAACTCGAGGAGTGCGTGGGTATATGTTACAGGAAAGTCTACTATGAATTATATCAAAATTGGTGGAGTAGTAACTATAGTGCATGTGCAAAAATAACATTGATCGGCACAGACAAAACTCCGGGACTAATGGACAGATTTTTATGAAATTTTCAAGGATTGTGCGGTTTAGCTTTGAATAACTTATACGAGCTGACGTGTTTTCACATCTTTAAGTATCTAGCTTCAACAAGATTCGGATGGAGGAAGGAATGTAGTTCACCCAGAAGAGCACTTTGAATAAAATTTATATACTTACGATGAAAAAATAATTTTAAATAACTTCTTAATTGCTGTGTCATCAGCAGCTGCATGGTATGCCTTGTATTTGTTGTTGCAATCACCTAAAAGTAACAGATATTTTCGTAGTTCGCATGGTTCGCTGATAAGAAAGAGAGTAAATTAGCCCTGTATCAGCCAAATTAAGTGATAGAGGTGGAGAGGAGGGGAGGGGCAGTGCTGAGAGATACAGTTGATTTTCACAGATTTCATCCGATTTTTATGACATTTTTTCCAATCTTAAGGGGAAAAAGAGAAAAGAAAATTAAACGTATTTATGTTAGTACACATGTATTATTACTGCTTGCGTATTTTCATGTAAGTTTGCGCATGTTGGCTTGATAGTAAGCCGGCTTGTTTACTACCATAAATCACGTTATTATACCTCGAGGATTGTGTACAGTTCCATAATGACTTTGGGTATAGCTCAGCTGTTTTTATTTTTGGAGCGGTTTTGGCTGCATAAGAGTTCATCCTAAATTGGGATCATTCCAATGACTGGTGAACGATTTTCGTTCAAAAAAATTGGTAAAGATACAGTTCCACAGGAAATGAGAATCGTCAGATAATTTCGTTACCCCTGAAAAGTTTCGTAGTAGCGTGCCGAACCAAAGACATGCAAACGTAAAATATCTGTAAACATGGTAGGTAATGATACAAGGTTTGGACTTATTATTAACGTAGAATACGTTTTCACAAAGACATTCTGGCCTAAACCTATAATCTAACAACGAACACAACAACGTCACGCAAAAATCACAAGTAAAAACGGCACGAAACAATGACACGTAACAACGACATATTCAAAAAGGATTAAGTTACCGTTCTTTTGTGATCTCCGCAGCTGATTTCTTTGCTATTCAACCTATGTAGTTAAAATTTGAAATGGAGGCGAAAAACGTATTCTACGCTCATCACACTCTAGCCTTTAGATGAAAGGAGTTTTTATTGTTCTCTCTTTCAATTAAGAACCACACTAAACAAACATCTAAGAGCCGGGCCAATATATCTCCAGCTACAACAGAGAGATGTCTTGAAAACTGCCTATTTGATCACAGTTCTAACAAAGGGAAATATTCAAATTACGGTTTCTAAGCATGTGGTTTTAATACTTCTCTCCGTCACTTGTTTACGACTTAATGGATGTAAGAATTCGTATTTTACTCCTGCCTGAGAACCTGGAGACGGCGCTTAACTCCTTATTCGGAGTCCCTGGGGCTGAAGCTATTAACGCGCTCCCCCTCGCCTCCATCCCATCACGCCTCTCGTTCCTTCCTTTCACTTTATTCATCGTCAACCATAACCTTCTCAAGAGGTTTTCCCTTTTGTTTTGTGACTCATTAAAGCAAATTAAACCGTCGGAGCAATTGCGAGTAGTTGTATACAGCGAGTTATTGTGCCGCATGGCAAGCACCGAGTTCCGCTTTCACGTCACTGCTGAGTATTCATACTAGGAAGTCTCATCGAGGTGAAGGGATTTTAATAAGTAATTCCAACGGCTGAAATTTTATGGATATTTTAGCCTCTCGTACAATACGTTAAACAAGTGCAGTATAGTGTGGCCATGATAGGTTACTGTTGTGGCTGCGTGCACTGATTAAATTGATATTGTGGATCCAAAGGAACGACGTAGACAGTGGTTTTGTCATCTGAAACCAAAAAACCCTAAACGGACGTTAGAGTACATGGCCGGAATTCATTTATTTATTATATTAGAACGGCCAACGGCAGTTGGATAAAATTAGGCATTTACATCATATACATGGGTAATAAATAATATTTAAAAAATGTAGCACTCGAAAATACGAGTAAAAAATGAAATACGGAAATATTATATAGCATATGAGCAAAATTTATATATATATATATATATATATATATATATATATATATATATATATATATATATATATATATATATATATATATATATATATATTTATTTATTTATTTATTTATTTATTTATTTATTTATTTATTTCATACCAAACAAGATTTGAAATAAACAAAAAATACCACCGAATAAGGTGGTGGTTCGAAGAAAGGCAGCACGATTCGCGCTCCAAAGTATGACGGAAGAAGTGAACAGGTCTTGTTATTCCTCACAGGTCATGGATCTATTTCGAAGGTTATTTGTTTGAGAAGTCTTGACGAAAAAAGGGTGAATGAGTCTGGTAGGGTAAGGTGGGGTGCAGAAATTGAGCGTTGATAACAAGAAGGAGCAATCTATTCGGCCAGTTACCAAACCATGAAGAAACATCATGTCAAATTCATTTGGCGGCATTTGAGGGTCATCAATCAATTTTCAACAATTCACAATGGTGCGCAACAATTTGCGTACCATTGCCTCCTACCTAATAGCACGTCGCTCCCAATTGCAAGACTTCATCAGCCTGACCGCGTGGGCCTGCAGTTCTAGCTAATCCCCTGCCATGTACGACCTAATATTACAAACATAAAAAATAAAAAATACTATGAACTCAAGAATAATAGAATAGGATATACAACTCCGATGGAATTGAAATGGAAACACAAACAGTTAAGCGAGGTTTGAAGGGAGAAAGCAGTTGTTGATTGTATTTGGTAAGCCAGATAGAACGAGGTTCGAGTCCTGAGTATGAAGGCTATAAATAAAGAGTTTCTCCCTCTTTGCTGGTGGCCCTTCAACCAGACCCGTACCCATTCTTAGTTCCTGACTCTCCCTTCGTCTTTTAGGTTTTTACTCCCCCTACTTAACCTAAAGGGTCAAAAGAATGTCTTGCAATCACCCTGAAAATCAATTTCTGAAACTCATGCTAGGACGGGTATTTTGTTTAACCTGAACCCAAATCTATACGTTTCATGAAAATGTATGTGTGTGTATGTGTATGTGTATGTAACTCGTATACACGATTGCGACCTTACGGTAAGACATATAAAATTCCAATTTCGGGGATGAGCTAGCTACTGTAGAAAAATCAGCTTATTATAATCATTTTTAAGGGGTTAAAAAAATCAGAATAGGTGAAAAAATGTCGTTTTTAGCACTTTTCTCGCTTTCCCCCCCCCCCCCCCCCCCCCTTTCAAAAACGGCTCTAATGAGAATTGTGATTAAATTCACAGGAGTGAGGTACTCCTGTTCTGGGTAGAAATGATATCCCATACCCCTCATACCTGGGAAAATACTCTGAGGTCGGTAATTAACAAAAAACCACCAAAAATAGGTGAAAAACGCCATTTTTAGCACTTTCTTGGCTATTTTTCCAATAGACAAGACCCATCATAATAGCATCCATCTGTAATGAATACAATTAGGGAAAATAGTGTGAAGCCCCGCACCAGATGTTTTTATATGTAAAAACTGGCAAGATACTTAGGTCGGGTACACTTACCTATTATTAGGATAAGAGTGAAACGTAATATTAAATCCCAGTTGTGATTTAAATATTAATCAAGTTTTTGAATTCTAGCGGATTTCTGTGGGAGCGTATTTCTAGCTGCCTATTGAAATTTTTTTTTCAAAATTGTAAAATAAGATTTATTAAAATCCATTTCTAAGTATCTCAGATCGATTCCTAGATTGTAATGTTCTGAAATTAAATCTCTTTTTATACTATAAGTACTTATTGTGAATTATGAAATACTATTTCATAAGAATGAAACTCCGTTTTTCTGTTTGTTTGTTCAAACTATGCACGGCCGAACGGCTGCTTGAGGGGAGTCTACGAGTGTTTGGATCTTCTTGGGTTTTTCCGAAATGGGTCATAAGCTATTTTAAAATTGTCTAATCCCACCCGAATCATGGGCTGGAGGGCGGGAGGGGGGTGGGATGTATTTTTTTGCCGGAGCGTTCGATCTTCTATCCGCTGCAACATTATGTACAATTTGACTGAGAGCACTTCGTTTGTCATCGACAAAGTTACGTTTCAGGACCCGTAGAACACGATGGTGACGTCAAAATTTCTGAAAGATGCTGTCTCCCCGGAAAAATCAGCTAGAATACGCGGGAAATGACGAAAAGAATGCGTTCTCCCCCTTATACCCAGTAAATTTCGATGGCTTTTGCTCGGATTGGTCTTTAAATTTTCATTGAAGTTCCAGTTTGGTCATGCCCTAGTAATTTATTGGTTGTTGTGATTCAAAATAATGAGCTCGTGACGATGGAGGTTGGATGATGTCTCTAGTTTGGTGGTCTGTAGGAAATAGTATATATTATTGCATAATAACACATATATTTACTACTGAATCGAACCAGATAGTTTTAAAAAACCAGGTTGATTTAATTAAGAGGAGCCTGCACCAAAACTTGTGTACATGGCCAATCTAAGGGAGCGCTGGCAAACACGGCCCGGCGCGCGGCTAGGTCGAGTGCGATACATACGTCGATCATCACCTCGTCTATGTAACGTAGACCAGATTCTTCGACTTCCGTTTACAATCCAAGAATAGACCAACACTAAAGGGCACAACCAGCGATGCGATTCATCCCTACGGTCATGTTGAGAACTAAGAGAGGGGATTCAATCTTTTCGAAATTTTCTGTCAAAGTAAGGATGAAAAAAGTCCAGTCATGCAGCATGACCCCATGAGCGAATTTTTGAAGATGTTTCATGAAAATATTACCGATTTTTACAACTAGCAAACGGCATTATTTTGATTTTTGACTGATTTTTCAACTTTGAAATTTTTGAAAACTTGATACATATTCTTATAGGAAATTTTACGCTGATTCCGAATATACCACATGTTAGTATGCTGAAAAAATTATTTCGCACAACAAATCGCAAAAAACAAGCTATTTTGAAATTTTTGACTACATTTTTGAAAATTTCAACCCGAAGATGTAATCCGATCATGCTGGCCAACGAACTTGAACTTTCTTTTTGTGTCCTTAACATTTTAAAATTTGTTTGAAGTTTCTATCACAATTCTACGGACAGTTATCGTCTGGAATGACACATACATATATACATACATACATACATACTCGTACATATATACATACATACATACATACATACATAAAAAAATGCGTTAAACTTCAGAATATGATTCAGAATAGCCTGAAACGGATTTCTGCATAAAATTTTTTCAAAAATTCACATTCTACAAATTTTGAGGCGAGAGCAATAGCTTAATTTTCTTCAAAAATTCGCTAAAAGTAGCAGAGATTCCACGAACTTCCATTTCTTTTCCTAAAAGAATAAAACTACTAGTATAATTAAACGAAAAACTTGATTTTAAATTGTATTTCTTTTATTATGTTTCTCTAAATAAATATTACTATTCAAGTTTATAATGGTATTTTTTAATTTTCCCATTTCATATTGGTTTGGTGCCTAACAATTGACGCTTGAGAAGTTAAACTTCAAGTTACTAAACTATCGATAGCTTTCCTACGATAGTATCGGAACTATCGATAGCTTCAACTATCGAACTATCGGCAACCCTACTGCCAGGTGCAGCCAGGTTGCGCAATGTTGCCATCAGACGGCTCAATCTTTTCCAGTTTGTGCAATATATTTTTTAAACTTTTGGTCAATCACGCAGTATATTGCACAATCTTTCAATCTCGCTCTCACACGATCAATTATATTGCACAAACCAGATTATTGCGCAATAATATTGCACGTCTAGGGGGTTCCGCATGGGAGCAGCGTCTCTCCCACTCATGTTAGGACGGGGGAACTTCCATATTTTGGAATTTAACACTTTTGACCTCAGATTCGGATTCAGCGCACTTCGAAACCCCCAAATAACAATTTTCAGCACAAGATTCAGTTTAGTTTGACCAATAAATGGGTAGGAAGTCACGAGTGACATAGAAGTGCATAGGTGGTGAGGGTTTTACCGATTTTAAGCATATTTTATTGAAATTTACGCATGATTATTGAGCATACATTTCTGTTTTAGCGAATTTTCTAAGAAAATAAAGCTATTGCAATGGCTCCAAAAATTTTAAAATAAAAATTTTCAAAAATTTTCTTCATCGAAATCTGTTTTGAGTCATTCTGAAATGATTCCTGGATTTTAACGCTTTTTTATATGTATATATATATATATATGTATATATATATATATATATGTATGTGTCATTCCAGACGATAACTCTCGATAGAATTGAGATAAAAACTTCGTTCTTTCGCCAAAAAATCAAGCATTTCAAAAGAAAGGATGAGTTCGTTGGACAACAATTTTTGAGCACATTAAATTGGTCAAATTTCGAAAAATGTACCCAAAAAATCACTAAAAATGGCTAAAAACGGCCAAAAAATTTTAAATTTCTATTTTTTTGCAGAATTTTAGTCAAAACTAAATTTTCAACGATTAACTAGGACATTAAAAATGTTTGCTCAAAATTATGATGAATAACGTACTTAAATGTCATTAAAATTTGCTAAAATATCTATAAAAACTGCAAAAAAATTTAAAAATCAAAAATCCCTTTTGATTCAGTGGAATTTTATTTAGAATAAGTTTTTTTGCCATAAAATTGGTTTTTAAGCATTTCTGTCAACTAAAATTGCTCCAATTTCAATGCAATTTAACATACTATAGTACGATAGATAGTTTATGAAAATTCGCTCATACGATCATGCTGCATGACTGGAACTTTTTGAGTTTATATTTGATGACTTTTTCTAAGTCATACTCTGCAAAACAATATAAATTAAACGATTTTAAGTAGCTTTCTGCTTTCAGTGATTTTTTTAACACTTTTTTAATTTTTTTTCTAGTTTTTTTTTTTTTTTTTTTTTTTTTTAGTTTTAGGAATCTATTGCGCTCAAAAATCAATCAAGTCATCATTTATTTTGTTTTGGCGTAGAGACCCCACGAAATGAGAATCGGACACTGGGTGACACCTATCGGTTGATTAGTTGAACTAATCAACTGTTCTCGGCGATTGCAGCGCCACCAACGGCTCGCAAATCAAGGTTTCCTGCGAAAGTCGACGTTCCCGAGCCGATTTCACGACGTACTCCTAGATGAGCCTCATCCCATCAAAATTCGTTTCGAACTTGATTAGAAACTACTTTTTATTATTTTTGAAAGACTCTGGTAGGTTTCCTTGAAATATGAGGATTTCCTGAGCCAAGAGTCCATATCCATAATTCCATAATTACTAACACCACATCCAGGGTTCGGTACTCTCGCAGGGTAGTGAAACTGGGGATGTTCGGTACCAGTTACCATCACTTTCGATCAGAAGATTGCAATCAGAAATGATACAATTTAATAACTAAAACAAATAATAAACAACAATATAGACCCCAGCAAGTAAATAAACCACCAGAACATAACAATACCACCTAAGTATCGATACTCGATACGATCCGATATTTTTCTAGCAGTATCGATACCCGATATTATCAAAAGAAAAGTATCGATACTTCTCCAATATCGGCTGAAAAGTATCGATACTTTTTTGACGTGTAAAAATAGGTGGGGGGAATGCCATTTGGTTAATAGTTTTTTTATTGGAATTTTCTCACACCTCACGTAATAGGTAGGCTTCGGAGGATGCATCCAGAACTCTGTTGAAAGGAACTGATGATAGGATTCTTAATCAATGTTTTAAATTAATAGATATATCACCAAGTAGATTTCCGATTTTGAATTCTCAAACTTGTCCCATTGTTGATTCCAATCTCTCTTTTTGTTGAAAATAGGAAAGCTAACTTATTTATTCAAATACTCAATTTACTAAGTTGAATATTTCAATTTGAACCATAGTTTTCAGTTTCACATCTTCAATTTATTCTCAACATTTCCATGACTACCTATCCACTTACTCATGACTAGCACTAAATAGTTTCACTAATCTTTCATCGAATTTTGTTGTTATTACGTAGGTGAACGTTAGGAATTCATTTAGGGGTTTTCAGAGCAGTTTCCTTTCACAGAAAACATTTTAAGGTGGGTTCTCCAGTGAGGTGTTAAATTTTGCTAGAAACAATATTTTAAAGAAATTTCTTTAAAAAAAAAAAAAAAAATTGATTAAATTAAAGAGTATTTCATAAGGTAACACAAGATTTTGAATGAGGACAAAGTTTCATATTTTATATGAGAATTAGCTAGGCCATTGAAGGTTATTGACTTGCCTATTTCACTTCGCAACATGTTATGGTTTTCAGAGTAATTACGAGTATAATCATTAAAATAAATTGAATCATAAAATACATCAACACCTTACATTAAAAGGATATTAAGTTTCATGTGAGTAACTCAATGGTTCGATGAACTTGAGATGAATAAGGCAGGTCAAAACTTTGAAATTTAACAGGGTCATGAATTCATTTTAAAATAAACATTTATGAAGAAATTTCAATGATGAAAAGGTGGTACTGAGTCTGAATTGGTGAAATATGGTTCCCTTTTGAATTATAATTAAACTGAGTAGCTTTATCACTGAGTAGTTTCCTGCCTCTATAGCAAAGGGCAGGTGGTTAAGTGGCTATGCCCCCTTTTAAGATTAAATTTAACTAAATTTGACTGGTAGATAATAGAATCTGGAGAAATAAGAATGTTTTACTAAAAGTGATTTATCTACAGAACATTCGAAATTTATAAGAGATTATAGTTTACTATGAAAAACCTCGAAATGATAAATAAATCATATTTCTTGATTTGAGAAGACGTAGGTATTTTGGTGGAAATTAAATAAACACTATTAGAAACTACTATGACTTTAGTTTGACAAGTTCAGATTGAGCCTACATTAACTATTGCAATCCAATATGAATGGATTTGAATCTAAAATAATTTAATTGCAAGGCTATATTCTCAAAGTTCTCAACAAATTGAAATCATTACAATACCCTGGGGCTGGCTGGTCGTCTCCTGGATTTGTGGTGGGAATAGTAGATTGAAAAAAGAAAAAAACCATGGAAAATATCGGTGGTATTGGTCACCAAGTATCGATACTTCCGATAATATCGGGAGAAAGTATCGATACCACGATAATATCGGATGCAAAGTATCGATACAAATATCGGTGGTATCGGAAGAGAAGTATCGATACCACGATATATCGGAAGTATCGCAACGTCCCTAATTGAAAACCTTTTTCAAAAATAACCTAGATAAATATATTGGTAGTCCACGCCGACAAAGCACAACAAATCATCTTAATGGATAAGACCGAATATAATGGTCTGTTCGATGATATGCTAACTGATACAAATAAATTCATAAATATAAAAGAAGATCCCACACCTACAATAAACGGTAAGATAGAGAAATTTGTCTACAAAATTATCAAACTAAAAATCATCCATAAGAATTTAAAACTTAAGCTATTTAACCCGAATAGCACAGCCCCAACTCTATATGGGAAATTAAAAACCCTAATACGCTTCTACCAGTGGTGTCGAACTGTAATGGTCCTACACAGAATTTATCTAAATGGTATGCCAATATTCTTAGGCCATTTACATCCAATAACCCCTTCGATAATAAAAATGCCCTTTCCCTAAAAAATATATTAGAATCATGTAAATTGCAGGACCCTTACCAGTTGGTGAGCTTTGATGTGAAAGAACTGTGCCCAAACCTTAAAACCGAAGACGCAGTGCGCGTAATAAAGCACAACTGGTTAACAATCCGTCAGAATTCACCCATAAAGAACCTAGAACTCTTCCTTGAAGGTTTTAAATTATGTTCCGGCTCAGGCTACTTGAAATTCAATAAAAAAAATTTTCGGCAAATGAAGGGACAACAAATGGGTAACTGTCTCTCCTCTACGATTGGTAAATTAGTCCTTAACCACCTTCTGCAAACCACTATAAATACAACCGGTATTATACATATCCAATTCCTTTACGAGGACGACCTTATCTTGGCAGTGCCCAAAGACCATATCGAGGCACTACAAGATACCCTCAACAAACAAAACAAATCTATCCAATTCTCAACCGAAATAGAAAACAATAATTGTATACCATTCCTTAATTGCTTACTAATCAGAAACCCAAATGGTACTATCAACTTCCAATGGTATACGAAACCCACATATACCGGATTGATTATAAACTATAACTAAAATCATCCATATAAATTTAAACGTAACCTAGTTTATGACTATGCACTTACGGCCCGAAATTTACCTCTCCAGAATATTATAATAAAGTTAAAGGAAAATTGGAGAGAATCTTAACGGATAATGGGTATCCGCTTCACCTAATTAACCAACAAATAAATAAAGCAGAAAAAACTATCAACTATTCTATAGCTAACCGTCAAAACGAACCTACGACCCATCAAGATATTAATTACTTTAATATTTTTCCATTTGAAAATGGTTTGTTTACAAATCAAGTTAATTTTAATCTTAGTAAAAACAGAACATATAATTATAAAAGTACCGATACTATAATTCCCCCAAAAAATTAAATAACCCATTATCTTCAAGTTAAAAAATCACCTCCCGTACATAATAACCAAAACATTAACAAACATATTCATAAACAAATTGAGGCTATAGATCGATCATGTAATAGCAAAAAGCCTAAACAAACAGATAGATATATCTCACTCCCTTATCGTTCTGAATGGGAAAAACCCCTCCAAAAAATATTCTCTATCCCTGACAATAACCATAAATTAACATGGAAATATAATAATACGGTTAAGAAATTTTACCTGCCAATTAGAAATAAAGAACCCCTTTTAGAATCAAGGTTCAACGTGTACAATATCCCATGTAAAGACTGTAGCTTATCCTATATAGGAGAAAGCCAACAGAATCTACATAAAAGGCTTAAACAGCATGACAAAAATGTACAAAATAAGAAAGATAAAACAGCATTAGACCAACATTATGCTGAGATTGAACCACCAACCGGACGTTGATAATGTAAACTCAATCATCAAACACCCAATAACATCTAATAGGAAAAGACTTGAAAACATACATATTATTAAAAAGTCCAGTCATGCAGCATGACCCCATATTGATCGTGTCGAGAAATTTTAGTTTATGATTTTGATAGACAAACATGGAATCAAATTATTAACACATGCACAGAGTAAACTCATCAGTTGTGATTACTTTTTTTTTTTTTTTTTTTTTTTTTAAGCACCTACTACCTACGTGTTAAACAGCATGGTTCTAGGATTGGTTATACAGGGATACTTCCATAAGAGTAGTTCAATCTGAATTTGGACAATGTTTCATGCAAATATTACCGATTTTTATAACTAGCGAACGGCATTATTTCGATTTTTGACTGATTTTTCAACTTTGAAATTTTTAAAACTTGATACATATTCTTATAGGAAATTTTACGCTGATTCCGAATATATCACATGTTAGTATGCTGAAAAAATTATTTCGCACAACAAATCGCAAAAAACAGGCTATTTTGAAATTTTTGACTACATTTTTGAAAATTTCAACCCGAAGATGTAATCCGATCATGCTGGCCAACGAACTTGAACTTTCGTTTTGTGTCCTTAACATTTTAAAATTTGTTTGAAGTTTCTAGCACAATTCTACGGACAGTTATCGTCTGGAATGACACATACATACATACATATATACATACATACATACATATATACATACATACATACATACATAAAAAAATGCGTTAAACTTCAGAATATGATTCAGAATAGCCTGAAACGGATTTCTGCATAAAAATTTTTCAAAAATTCACATTCTACAAATTTTGAGGCGAGAGCAATAGCTTAATTTTCTTCAAAAATTCGCTAAAACATCACTGTCGGATATAACTGAAATTTTACATCACTCAAATAATTTGCAACAGATGAGGTTATCATCAAATTATGGCACTAAGACGCACTCAAGTTGTTTTGGTTATTAATAATGTTGTAAAGGACGGTCTAGCAGGAGTTCAGGTAACTGGTAATAGAGTACCTATATACTATGAGTACCTAATAAACATGGTATTTCTTTACACAGGCTTGGTACATACCGCTACTATTTCATGATAAAATATCATGTTGACTAGTGTAAAATACAAATGTTATCCGTGTCAACAATGTTAATATTCTTTTTTTGAATCTACTATCGGATGGGATAGCTATAGGTTGTAAGAGCAAAGGCCCGCTTGTCTCAATTGGCCTTCTCGTAGAGCTTTCACGTCTTGAAAGTTTGATGATTGTTTCCATGCATTCTAGAGGCGGTAGGCACGTAAAGACAAATGTATCTTGAAAAAAAAAAACTCTTGATAAAATCTTCAAGGCTCAATTTCCTGTCACGGAATCTTGTTCAACATACAAAATAAATGTACCTGCATTAATTTATGCAATATCCGCAGAAGATAAATAAATTGTACACAATAGTCTAATGATTAAAATTGTTGATTGACTGATATTTTAAACTCTCTCAACCAGCCAAAACGATGAAGAACATAACGAAAATCAAACTGGTGACGAAGAATAGTTACCTCCTATTGTAATTTTCATGATTTAATTTTGAACGATGATCCCAGAGCCTTTGCAAGATTTTTCAAGCCTCGATAGGGGAAATAATAATAATAACCAAATACCTCAAGACTAATAGAAGTGGAGATGGACAGGGAAATGATTTTTTCAATCACAATTTCACTCAACTTACTGTTCCATTACGATTATAATAATATTATAAGAGATGATTCAGATTAGAGCATGATTTAGAGTAAACAAGAGCGTACTCAAACAAGAAGGTAGTTGAATACGTGCCCATATCGTAGCCTGGCTTTTTGCCAATTCCGGTGATATTATGATGACATTAATTGAAATTTTAGAAACTGCTATTGTAATGAAAAATTGTGTTGCAGCGATGTTATCCTTTCTTTTGGAATAATTGATTTTGACGAAAGAACACTGATTTTTCATCTCAATCCCAAGGAATGTCACATACTTACTTAGATAAATAAATATACTATACTTCTGAAAACAACCCAATATCCAGGAGTCGTTTCGGTATGCCTCAAAATTAATTTCTATATAAAAATCGTCAAAAACATTTCAGTCAGCATATATTGCTCAGAAAACATGTTTCGACAATGAACTGGAGTCCTATTCGAAAATTCGCACATAATTGCGCTGACAAATATACCTAAATTTCACAAAAATATGGTAAGAATTGACAAAAACTGCAACAAATTGGTAAAAGTCGTAAGATTCATAATATTCCTTTCCTAGCAGAATATTCTACCAGGAGATCGTACTGTATGACTGGAACTTCTCGTTTCATTACGGTAGTGGTAGGAAGGTACATTGGAAACCCACTAATTATAAGTATATGAGTTAATTTTTTCGTTCAAGTCAACACGAAAGCTAGTCCGCAGGTATTTAGTTCATTTTACTACACAAAAAAAAAATGGAACTGATATCAGTTAACTTGTTTCGCAGTTTCAATTCATCCACCCCTGATCAATATGAAATCACAGTCGGTTTCGTGGTGCAATCAAACCCGAAGCCTCAATCTCCAGCTGTGATTGTGGTTGGGATTCCATTAGTAAACCTTGGCAGTAAACGTGGGAGGTGTAATGAGATTTCGGAGGGTAAGCATTTGTGATGGGTCTACCCTCTACCCCTTATATCCGTCTACAGGATATAACCGGCTCATCGGATTATCATAAAATAGATTTAAATTTCGAAAGGTCTGACCTTATCCTCTTATGTAATGTTCCTAAGAAGATGATAATATAATTTTTAGCGAAATAAGTTGATATTTTATTGGCCACATAAGACTGTACCTAAACATCCAGATAACGAAGACCTTCCTTCCCCAACATTAGACGGGTAAGACGAAAATTGCGAACAGTGCAGCACCCTTAATTTTTACCTTGGGTCTCAAATAAGGCGTTTTAGCGGACGTGCTTAGTGCCCAATACCCTATTTTTAAATTACAGATTCGGAATTTTCATAAAATTGTATGGAAAAATAATTCATCAAACCAGTTGTTAACTGGAAACTTGAGTAAATACGCTGAAAATGCAAAATATTGAGTGTTTGGATGTATTCATAGTTCCATTTGATACATTATTGCGTAATATTTTTTCACGTTGGATTTCTCATTAAAGTTTGTTGTATCCATATCCGCAATACCAACTTGGTAAAACACTGAAAAAACTACCAGAAGTGTACGGTTTCTCAACAACGCAAAGTTCTACACTAAAATGTTGTAGTTTCTGTAGTTTTCCATGTAATTGGTAGTAATGTTAGTGTTGTTAGTAGCTATAAAAATTTGCATCACTAATGTACCTACATGATTCAGTATGAAAATTCGGTAGACCCTCGAGCCCCCCTCCCCCCTTCCTTGTTTCCACCTAGAGCTAAATGGCTAAAGATTGAGAAGCATTTACCCCTGGTGTCGTTAATAGATGCTCCCTAACAAATTTCAATTCAAAAATCAATTTTTTCAGTCGGTCTTGTACAATAGTCTCGCGATTTGTCTCGGTAAATGCATACTCCACGCTAAAATACCCATTATAATTTATCACAATCAACATTTTAATCCTGGCCAATTAAACTCAAAAATTTGAATTTAGCGCAGTTTGAGCACGTTTAATTACACGTTTAATTCAAGTGGTGGGCTGGTTCTCGATAAAATTTTTCACAGACTCCAAATTTGCAATACAAAATGCGGGTTATTGCCACCAAAAAAATGTTCGTGCACCTTGTGCTCGTTTTCGCATGTTCACAGCGCGAAATTTTGATAAATTTCTGTGAATTGATTGTGAAATATGAGATATTAGAGTTTTTCGTCTTGGCTCCTAATCAGAGAAAATAAGTGGGGGGGGGGGGGGGGGGTGCATAGGAAAAATCACATTCAATGTTATACAGAGGAAGAATTGAAAAGTTGACTGCCTTGAAGAAAGTACGAAGAAAGCGGAATTATCTACTGAAGGAATCACGCCGCCCCCTATCAATATTCCCAAGCCCGACAAGCTCAAAGAAGATGGGCACAGGGGAAATGACATTCCCTTTTAAACGAGGAATTCAATCTGATATAAAAAGAATAACGCGTAATATCGACAGTGACGAGTTCTTTCCCTCCGGCGATCTTCTTTTCTTCGTTGATACGTTCTAACATTAGAGGGTAAATAGGTCGGACGTGAGACTAATATAATGAGCCTCTTCCTTGAACTGCTCATACATCATCCAGATAGACGAGAGCGGAAGGCGTGAGACGAGCGCCGAGACAACGGAAGAACCAAGAAATGGATGACCTATTACGGAGTTCCTAAAGGATGAGGCAGTTTCAGAAAGAGGGATGATGATCTGTATTTAGGGTGACCAGGAGTAATTCTAATTTAATAAGATTAATTTGATGACAAATCACAGTATACCAGTATCTAGTTATCTAAAAGAAACGCAGTAATTAAACGTAAACTAATAGTGTCGTCTCCACGCAGTGAGGTGTATATGGCAAACGTCACAATAATAATACAGATGAAAAAATCTAAAGACTTCACGCTCCGCGCAAACGTCATTGTAAGTTGACATACTCGTTGACAGGAGCAATCTAAAGCACAAAATTACTGGATTAAAGCGTGGACGTACAAAGGGATCTAGGTCCCTTCTGCCGAATTTTTCAGCAGGCCAATTCAGATGTTTAGATGTGAATAGAATTAAAGGAACATGACTGGGTCAAAGAAAAACATTTTTCTGTGATAACCTATAGTTAGATGTAGACAGAGACCAAGTTAATGGAGTAATGTAGCAGTGCTTGACATTCAAAATTTTAGAAAGTAGAAATTATGTAAATCCCCCACACGTGTTACTTCAAAAGGGTGTATGTGCTATGGGTCGATTTGCTGTGGGAATTATATAACGGTGCCGATGGCACTTGCACCTTTTTCATATCACTAGCCTTGGCACATAGACTCGTAAATACACGGGTAAATACACGAGTTTCCTACTTTTAGCGAATTTTTGAAGAAAATTATTAGCGAATCTTTGAAGAAAATTAAGCTATTGCTCTCGCCTCAAAATTTGTAGAATGTGAATTTTTGAAAAAAATTTATGCAGAAATCCGTTTCAGGCTATTCTGAATCATATTCTGAAGTTTAACGCATTTTTTAATGTATGTATGTATGTATATATGTATAGGTATATGTATATATATGTATATATGTATGTATGTATGTATGTGTCATTCCAGACGATAACTGTCCGTAGAATTGTGCTAAAAACTTCAAACAAATTTTAAAATGTTAAGGGCACAAAACGAAAGTTCAAGTTCGTTGGCCAGCATGATCGGATTACATCTTCGGGTTGAAATTTTCAAAAATGTAGTCAAAAATTTCAAAATAGCCTGTATTTTGCGATTTGTTGTGCGAAATAATTTTTTCAGCATACTAATATGTGGTATATTCGGAATCAGCGTAAAATTTCCTATAAGAATATGTATCAAGTTTTCAAAAATTTCAAAGTTGAAAAATCAGTCAAAAATCGAAATAATGCCGTTCGCTAGTTGTAAAAATCTACACGATCAATAGCGACTGAAATGTTGAAGATTTCTTCAAAAATTCGCTCATGGGGTCATGCTGCATGACTGGACTTTTTGGCAATTAGACCCTTTTGCACTTTCACGCTTCAAATATGGAAAGGAAAAAGGAAAAAAATATAGCATCAAGTAGATAGTACTTTTAACCTTATGAACGGGAATCAACGAAAAAAAGACCCAACTGATTTGACTTCCTCACAAGCACACTTCCCCCGCTTCCCAAGGGGCTTTGAACCAGATTTCAAGGCTCTAGCATATAAAAGAGAAAACTTAGCTTTATCGCTCTCACATCTGATCTGACTTCCCTGCATTGAACCACATTGTGCACACAGGTTCACACGTGCCTGCAAGAAGCTGTGTTCCAGGGATCTGGTAGTTTGTCGGACTTTAGTCTGATGAGAAATATCAATTTGTCAAGGATTTTAGAAACGCTCAATTTGTGAGGAATTTACGCAATGCAACTTTTTGAGTCAGTTTATCAACAGATATAATAAATAGGTAGCAATCTTGGGTAAAATAATAATGACTGTTAAAAAATTGTCAGAGTATCGCATCAATTCCATTATGGCAAAACTCAATTCGTTCGCTGAGTAATGTTCAGCTGCCACAAGACTTCTTTAATCTTGCACAAAACCATTCGGATCCCTCCCAGTCGATCTTACCTTTGTACTGTGTTAAGTCTCCAGCGTTGATTGAAGAGCATGTCTCCGTTACTCGCGTCGTAGTCGCACACTGGATGCCAAGCCGTGGAAGACAAGACGCTCCATTATTATCTCACGGCTGGCCGAAATGCGCAGAGCTGGAAGGGAGAGAATCCCAAGCTCCTAGACAAATGGTTTGCAGTGGAAGGGAAGAAAATAACTTTCTTTTTTTTAATCCTTACTGCTGCTTTCTGAAGGGCACCACTGGAATTTTCCCAAAGCTGTAGTAATTTTGAAGAATTATACAGTTGAAACGCCGCTACATATCCGCTGTACTTGCTCAAATCCGGAGTCATAGAGTGACATTAATCATAGCTTCATTACATCGTAGCAATACTTCTTCCAAACAATGAAGTGAAATGTAAGAGTTTGATAGATGACTGTAGTAACTACTTCTAAAAGAAGGTAAACATAGTGATTGACCGGAGAGGAAGTGAGGAATCGTAGATGAATTTAGGACACAACCATTCAATGAAAAATGAATGAATATAGATCGAAAAAAAAAAATTTGAAGGTATACTAACGAATGCATTCCACAATGCCCGAAAATCGTAACTGAATGTAACTGAAGCCATGAAAGGTGATCGGGCTCTGAGTAGGATTTATATAGTTTGAACAAATAGCTCAGATTTACGTTTTAAAATATATTTCGAAAGTTGAAATACGAAGAAGAAAAAACTTGAATCCAACTGGTTTCGAACTCGAGACCCTCAGCTTTGTAGCCATTCCACCACGGAGGACTTTAGCAGAGTCCACTCAAAACACTACTCCGCTAATGAACATATGGCAACTTTTCTTTGAGACCACTGGAGCGCTCAGAAAATCCCTCTCGCCTTTCTTAACGATAGGCTCGGTGAAAAGGAGACGTGATGGCGTAAGAGATAAATGTGTCAAACTGAACAGTCTTGTCTGGGAAGGACTGCCCGTAGAGTTAGTTCTTTAAGGAGCTAGCGAAAAGACACCCTTGAGATGTTGGTGGCTAATATACAAGTTCAAGCAGTATGGGACAGTGCGAGGCCGGCGGTTTTGAATACAAGACTTAACTTTTGAACAAAAGACTTATCGTCATTACAAACTGCAGAGTTAGCAGCCAGAAGGAAACATACGCAGATTGTTAAAGAGGCTGAGCAGCATCGGGGGTCATTTACACCTCTTGTATACATATTCCTGTTTTGGAGCCCTGTACAGTAAGTACGCTGTATTTCCTAAGAGATTGGCAAGTACATCTCGGACAAATGGGGCAAGCCGTACTCTCAAGCAGTATGGGTGAGGGTGAGTACCCAGATTTAGTCATCAAGGCCTCCCTTCGTCAGAGAGAGACGAGAAGAATCCTTAGCTTGGTAAGATTGGAGGATGGAACAGCAGTTTTTCAACTTGAGGACTGAATATTTACCCACAATAGGAAAAACGGTCATACAGTTCAGGCCGAATCGCCATCTTGGAAAAATCAATCTTTAGTTGACATTCAATACTAAATTACAAGTTAGGTATGTCTTTTTAAAAAAGTAGATAAATAATATATAATTTATGTATTGTAAGAAAATTAAAAATTTGATGACTACTGAACAATTGTACCACAGCTGCATCAGGTATAATATAGCTATAACCTACTATTACGAACAAACGAAGAGTAAAAACGGTATATTTGTATGCAAAAAAAGGGATGCTAGTATTTAAAAAAACAAAAACTAGTAGGCAGTTCGGTAGTGCTCCGGAGCAATGAAATTTCATCTCGGAAGAATAGAAGGAATCAACAATAAACATCTATCACCGCCATCGGATCGAGCTGAATGATTGGCCCATTCGATAGCAGAATTCTTGGTTATTCGATTGCTCCGTAGATATTCGGTGAGCGATGTATGAATATAGAGCAGAACAAACTTTCAAGATATGAAGGCGAATAACTGTTTAGACGCCGTGAGCCGGAACTGGGCGGTATCTCCCTACCGAATACGGGGGCAAACAACATCAAGTAACCTTCTCAATAATGTATACCTAAATGGTTAGTGTATGGAAACTTCTAAGTGATCCGAGTTCTTCCATCAGCTATTTATGCTCCATTTAAAAGAAAACACCCACTGTAAATCTCGCGGATTTCTTTGCTTGTTCGTTCGAATTCATCCCGGAAAAATAAATGTTCAATTACGTGTGGCCTTACTACTTCAGGCTATCGATATTGATACATGTGCTTCAATAAATAAGGACCTAAAATATTGAGATTAGTCATAATGCTATTAAAAAAAATGGTATCTTGTTCTTTACGCTCAATTTGTCAAGAAAATTTTATTTAGTGAAATAATCAATTCTGAATGACTTGAAGGTAGTACTGAGTATATGATAGTGTATCGTATTGTGAGGAGCCAAGCTTACGGTTTATTATAGCTCACGGCTTATTATACGGAGCAAGGATTCTCATAGATTAAGGGTGATTAGCTTTTGGTTTTACGAACTTGAGTTCAACAAACAAACAGAAAATCCAACTAATTCGCTTAAAAAAATAATTAAAAAAAAATAAAATAAAAATTTTAAAAAATCTCTAATTGGGGATTTTTTCAAACATTGTTTTAGTGTTTTCGCATTTATGATTTCTGTGTGTTTTCTACTAATTAACTCCCTCATTCAGGTTCAGTGTAAAATATAAAATAAGGTCGGAAAAAGGAAAGAGCGTTCAAGTTTCCTATCTCCATTATGGAGATCCAACAAGTGGAACGGGACGCCTCACATTGGCGCTCAGTGGTTTTCTTGCCCGTAGTAACCTAGACCTCGCAACTAATCAATTTAGGAATGCAGTCACCATAAGATATGGGCGAGATGTAAATAGACTTTCTCCTCAGTGTGACGGCTGCTCAGCACGGATCAACCATGAGTTATACTGTAAAAACAGAAGCCTCGTAAAACAAGGTCATGAAATGGTTCGGAGCGTAGTGGCTCGTATTGCCAATCTTTCATGGAATGGAGTCTCCACAGTGCCAATCATGAGAGATGCAGGTGATGAATTTCCAGGAATGTTGGCAGATATACGAGCACGAAGAGTCTGGGAGAGTCCGACGGTGGCGTTTTCCGGCAATACTATAATCAAAGCTGACGTCCTCTTGTACCTGTCCGGATCGTGGTCCTCTGTGGGGGATGAAGCAGCTCGTGACTAATCTAGGGAATATGATGCTGCAGTAGAGAACCTCTGAGGGTCCTTCATCCCACTAGTTTGTTCTTGCGACACACTATTGCAAATGGAGCTTACTAGGTCCGCAATCAAATTACTGAGGCGTTGGCTGGTGGAAAGGAACGCCTCACAGTGGCTCTCAGTGCCTTGCCACTGATAACCTAGACTTCCCAGCCATTTATTTTAGAAATGCACTCTCCTCAACTTATGGATAAGAGGTAAATAGACTTCCTCAACAATGGGAGGGCTGCTCAGCACGGTCTAACCATACGTTAATCTTTAAACACGGAGGACTCATAACAAAGTCATAACACTATTCGGAACGTAGTGGCTCGTATTTTGAATCTTTCATGAAATGAAGTCTCCACGGAGCAAGTCATGAAAGAAGCAGGTGATACGTTAGTAGCAGATATACGGGCGCAAGGGGTTTAGGAGTGGCATTTTTCGACAATAATTGTATAATCAACGCTGACGATGCCTCATAGGTACCTTTCTCGACCGTGTCCCACTGTGGCGGAAGAAGCAGCCTGTGACTAATATTGGGAATACGATGCTGCAGCAGAGGATTTCAGAGGATTCTTCATCCCACTTGTTTGCTCTTTTTTATACAGAGTACATTTTTCTTAATCAAATCACTGAGTCGTTGGCAGGTTGAAAGGAACTCCTCACAGTGACTCTCAGTGCCTTGCTAGTGATAAATTAAACCCCTCAGTTATGTTAGAAATGCACTCTCCTTAAAATAAGGGAATAGGTAAATTTACTACTTTTTGTGCTCCATGTGCAATTTAAGAGAAAATAAGGATACCGAACATTTTGTAGGTAGATGCCCAATCCTCAAGCCATACCGTCCATTGTATCCATCCATCCAAGCCATTGTATTTTGGGTCTACAGTATTTTGGGGAACCAACACTTTCAAGAAATGCGGTGAAACAGATATTTAATGGGAGTAATTGGCGGGCGTTAATCAATTATGTGAAGGAAGCATGGGCCTACCGGAGCTTTATGGTACGAGAGTTTAATTATAATTAGTCATCTGACATAACCTAGGGATTTAAATATTGTTATCTTCCTAATTAATTTTATAATTTATTATTGCTAGTGTTTGTGATTGTAATCAAGTGTTATGATTGTTGATAATTTATTACTACCTGTTAAAATTTTGTTCTCTTTTTTATGAAGATTGTTTATTGTTTTTGTATATGAATTACTCCATTCCATCTATCCCCATAATATGGATGGTATAAATATTTGTTGTTCCCCCATTATTGGCTATCATACTAATTTTTATTATCATTGCGGCGTACTTCGGCTGACGGCCGAAAAGCCAAAGTCTCTCCATGTGATTCTCCAAATGTAAATTGATTCAATGTTATAAATCGCATGTGTAAATAAAAAATAAAATTAAAAAATAATAATAATAATAAATTTACTACTTCCTCAGTGGAACGGCATCTCATCACGGATGTCCGACAGCCATGCGTTAAACTGTAGAAAAAAATGAGCGAATTTTCGTAAGTTATCGTACAATTAGCCATACAATACTTAAGCTAAGTATTAATGAGTTATTATTAATAAGTTACATTGTTTTGAGATTTGAGCAGTTTGATTGCTACGAAATCGTTCACTAATAATAACTTAATTAACAATAACTTATATTCCTGGTAGATGTTTGTCTACAGTCTCTAACATCAATTTAATTCATTGAGATATATTGGTGAATTGATTCGAATTTGATAACGGTAGAAATGATGAGAAAACCTATTGGTACCTTCTGTGACTAATCTAGGCAGATTCGGGACTTGACCGAAATGGGCACCCTTTGGGATTACTTTTTCTTTCTCTTCTTTCTTAGTTATGATTGCTATTTCATAAAACTTGTTCTTTTGTGTTTAATAGTGCAAGGATTCTTAAAATGAAGCGGTTGTGCAAACGACGCTTCTAATTCATCAGTTTTACTTAGTGTAGTAAAAATAAAAAACAAGGTGCCATTTACTTAATTCCATCTTCAAAAGTGTATAACAAATACCATGTTAATACGGTAATGGACAAAGGAAAGGACCCTGTTTTCACCAATCCGGCGGCACGCGTCGCATCAGACAAGGTTATGACAATACTTGAGTATTCGACGAAAGAAGGGTCTAATTATTGCACCTCTTATTATTAAGTGGAACACTAAAAATACAAATAGAAAATGTAAGCACAATGTAGTACCAAAAATAAATAAATAATAAATAAAATAAATTTTTAAAATAGTGTTCGAACTGACTCATGAATTTTAGAATTCTACTTAGAGTTCCAAGAATACTATTGCTCGTTTGCAAAACGACATCCCTTACGAGATTTTCGTGATTCTGGCGAATCCTGCCAGAAGAGAAACACGAACACGCTTAACCAAATTTGACTGACAAGTGAGCAGGAAGACAAAGTTGTGGAGTGGCGAAATTATCTTTTGAGCACTAAAGGATAATCTGTGGGGAAGATAAAACAGTGAAGTTCATGCAGTCTGAACCTTATTAATACTATATAGTTTTTCTAATGTCACGTTTTGTCTGAGAATATATATGACAGAGACGATATTGTCGAGATTATTCTCAGGCTGGAAAGAGAGATTTGACTCAAGTTCCCAGAAGGGGAATTTCGAGTAATTTTTAAACAAAATCCATCCTAAATTAGAGCCTAATGGAGGGAAGAATTCCATTATTGGACAGAAACTTTGCTGAGAAGCACCGGGGAGTAATATTGTTTCCTTTCGTTTTTTAAAGACCGAAGAAAACTAATTTTTCCTTTCAATTTAAGCTTTTTTTCCGTTCGGTGTTAGGTAATTAGAGAGTTCGTCGAATATCCATTGTGTGACGAGAGAGGGGGGAGAAACGGATTCCTAATAAATGGAAATTACGGGCAAACTTTATTCTGACAGAGTTGAATAAAATGGGGATTCTGAGGACAATGTAGAATGAGGCGGGAAGGACACTGGGGAATTAGTAGTCCGTTCTCAACTCGTCGTATTACGTGCTTCAGGTGGGAACTGGGGGTTATGAGGAAAAGGAAGGTAAATACACATTTTCTAGGAACCTCTGCGGAACGGAATAGTAGCTCTGGTAAGGGTTGGTAAAGGTGGTGTTGTTTTTCAGAGTAAGGGTCGTTCAGTACTGATGGCTACTATGAGTTACGGTGTGCAGGTTTGGGTATACAAAGACTAATATTTCGCCTTCCTATGAATGCCCTAAATTTTACAGTCTATACTGAAACAAAGCATGAGCCCGTTCACATCTCAACACTCAAGTTGAATTGGTCTGCACCACAACAGCACTTTGAACTCTCAAAAAAAAATAATAATAATAATAATAATAATAACACCTAAATTTCAGGACCGTAGGTATATTAGCACAGAAATTAGCCTCACAGGTTCCACAGCTGATCAGAGCCTCTCCATAGTATGTAATTGTATGATTGTATTATACATTTCCCTAAGGAGCTCTATTTCAGGTTTCAGCAACATAGTCGATTAGATTAATTAGGCAAATAAGAGGAAAATTCTATTAATTATTATTAGTTGGCTGTTCTTGTAAGAGGGAATCTTAGTAAGCAACGCACGAAAATATTTTGAGAATTTGTACATCGGAACTTCCGGTGATCGTATTCCATTAATAGCAGTTCGGTTCTCTAGCAGGACTATAAGGTCCTTAGAAGGACCTTAGAAGGCAGGATTTTAGAAGATCGTTTCGAGAACTTAGTTTGCTGAAATAAACATGTAAACCATTCATTAGTAAGATTAATGTATAACTTAATTCCATACAATTACATAAAATTGTTCAGTCAGTTTTATAGTTGGTTCCGTTCACTAACAGTCGTTTACTGAAGTTTTCGAGACTAATTTTACGATAAGTACATATTTCTTGAAATAGTTCATGAATACTGACCTACTGAAGTAAAAGGAGTCTCAGTTGCAATATCATTTGAATACTATGAATACTTGTACAATATTGCTTTCCAAGTTCCCTGTTTCGATCGTTTCAATTTCCATAATTTTGAATATTATTTTTTGAAAAATTAAGGTTCAGTATTATCACTTTTCAATGTTTAAATATCTTTAGATGAGTAGAAATATTTTGAAAGAGATAAATTGCTAGTTTCTAATTGAACAATAATAACCCCTTATTCCATTGAAGTGTGAAGTTATTTTACTTGATTCTACTACAGAAACCCAAAGGGAAACTGCTGGGGTACAAGTGGGTCTTGTCGTGGACAGAGCCACTCATTTCCTCTAGGTCGACGTTTGGTTACACAGCACAATGACTGTATACGACTTTATAAATATGAGTAGTATAGGCAAATCGTCATCGAATAACTACAAAGCAAGTGTTTGGAGGCAGACCAGTCTCATGTTGCTTACTAAGTGGTTATGCTAACCTGAACTAAATTTAGTAGAACAGAACAGAGAGGAGAACTGGTTTACAAGAAAGAGTAGACCAAGAGTGGGAGAGACCATATAAATATCGTAGCTCATGACCTCTGATCAGACTGATCAAGCTATCACTTACAAACATCTTCCATTCTTCTTCCAGTCTAACCTTTGGTCCAGTCCAGGTCCAGGTCCAGTCTTCCAAGTTTGCCTTAGGTCTCGTTGCATCTTGGTATTATGTAACCTATATTTCCTTTTCTAAGTTCATTATTTCAATCTCTCTTTTCATTATTCCATTTCAAGCTACGAGCGTTCGCTGTCTGGCAATTATTGAAAAGCTATGGGCCCTAGTGTCCCTGCCCATTAGTAAAAGCTGCGGACACTAACAGTTTGGCTACTAAATTAGTGGCAGGGGATTTTTGAGTCCGGCATTAGTGCTACAAGGATAAGTTTCAGCAATTAGATTGAAGGTTGTTGTGGATATAGAGTTCCTCTTTCTCGAGTCTCGAAAACACTGCAACTGAGGATTGTTATTGGGCTACTCTGCCTTCAGAATATCCTCTGGGAGTAATAAATTTATCGCCTCTGCTATTTGAAAGGGGACTACTACATTTCCATCACTTCCTTGTTATAAGGTTAAATGCTTGGCTATTGGATTGGAGGCTACGATCAAAAGCTAATCCATGCAGGGTTTTATATTAGGTAGTTCAGAAGGCACATCCATACTCAACGTAGTTCTTTTGAGCATTTATTAAATTCGCTAAATATATCACTCGTAGCAACAACAGGCGTTTTCTCTGGGCGTTTTGTGCACCCTGGAACGAAAGTCAGGGATTCGTGGAGACTAAACCAGAATATAACCCGATACAAATTTCTTAAGCTTACCTAAATATTATGATTGACCAAAGTGGAGGAGGAGAGCCCACATCACCAGGCCGTCATCAATGAACGAGTAGAAGAGAGTTACAGCTTCGATGAAACCTTATTGTGCATCAATATGCAGCAGTCACAGGTTACTGTTCTCACGATCATCCTATTGGAACCGACAGATGCTGTCTACATAAAATCTTTTGGCCTCTTGGTTACAGATAAAACATGGAACATGTTCCTCTCCCCTCACCCGTCGTTACACACAATTGGATTGGTGATGTATTTATTTCTGTCAATCAATCAAAGGGAAATATCTCGAAATATGAGATAAAATTTAATGGATGGAGAAAAAATGAAGAGACACTTTCATAGGGGAAGATTGTGGTAATCTACGTGAGAACATAGCACAGCTTTTTTAAGGATAAAAAAAGTCCTAAGCAACTGGAAGGTTGTAAAATACTCATAAACACATTGATTGCATGAAAGTTTTTTCCGCAATGCTTTCTTGTAGTCATTTCGTGGGAGAAGTTGAGTCTGGGCTAAAACACGTTTCATACTACATAACTTCTGCATACTGTTTGTAGTTTAATTAAAACATGTTGTTACTGAAGCGTTTTAACATGATTTATGGCAGTTTTAGAGCTGCCATCCTACAATATAAGTAAGTACGGGCGGTGTAATTTAAAAGATTCAGATCGTTACACGGCTTGGAAGAGAAAAGCGAGAGGTAAACGCCGAAAGTTAAGGGAAAGGGGGAAATGAAGATCTGGTTAGTGCATTAACCCTGAGCCAAGAGCACGTTACCGAGCCCGCACCGCCCGCCTGCTTCCTGACGAACGATCTTCCTGCCGAAAATCCCGAAAGCTCTTCCCTCGTCTCCCACGCATATCTTCTTCGTGTGAAAACATCTATCTCACTTCATACCATACGGAAGCTTCAGACAGATTTGAAACACTCAGTGAATATTTGATAACATTCTATTGTGTGTGGAGTAACTTCATTGTGTAATTTTACATAGATGCTAACACGTTGCTATAATTACTACGTTGGTTTATCTTTTCTGTATTAGATTTCTGCGCTGATCACTGGTATTTATTACATATATATACGAAGCCTGGCATTACTGGTAATAAATTAAAAACCGAATAAGATCCTGCCTAATTAGAAAAGTGCAACCTACTTCTGCATGCCAAAATCGCTTTGGACTCAACAGTCATGTTGGAGGTTGATTGCTTCCTCACTAACGAAGATAGAGAAGTTTTGTGATCAATTCTTGGAGTCGTTTGTTGAGTCGAAAAATCAATTTCCGCGTTTGTTTTTTGCGGGTCAGAGCTAGCTGTTATATTTGGTTTCCTTGTCTCTCTGTCTGATGTCTGTGGAAATTCCTTGTCACGCCCAAAGTTATGCTAAGGTTCTCCAGGAATTTCATTTATTTTGGATCAATAGTAGCCAATTGGCGCAAACGTAGCATGCAAGAGAAGTACAAGGAATCGAGCAAGTGAGTCTGGCAAAAGAAATTCCTGTTAAGTAGATCTTGCTAGTTGATAATGAAATTTTGATCTTACAGAAATTTGTACATAGTGATATCTGAACTGGTGAATCCCTAACGACCTCAAAAGCTATCAGAACATAGAGTGATGGAGGTTGATTACGTTCCCTGTAGTAGCCAGGATACAGTTGGGCAAATAATGATAGGATAAGGTAAATGTTGTTGAACATCAGTCTAGAGCCTGCTTAAGAGCACCAATGTCCGAACGAAGCTCAGAATCATGATTAGAGGCACTCCCGTCCCGGATACTCAGGGAAGAAGCTGGAAATCGTCCGGATAGGAATGTGGAACACCTGGTGTCTTGTCAAACACCGTCGATTAAAGAAGGTAGGGGAGGTAAGGTAAGGTAACTTGGGAGAAAACAAGACGAAGTTGGAATGCGAGAATGGTGGGTCCACCCAGCCTGCAAGCAGTTTTATAGTGTAGGGCTCTTCCATTCTCCCCGGGCTTGCCGCCCTTACCACTGTCCTTACTTACCAGGCTCCGGGTCGCAGACCGGTCGGTTTTCTTTGTTTATTGAGGGGAACTGCAAGGTACATAGGTCCGACACGACATCTCATAACATTGATTTGTTTGATTGTTTGTGTTCAAATTCGAGAGCTAGTTGGGTAGGTACATGTTACAGGATAGAGCCTCACCTAATTTTTCGGAATTGGTTAAGTAATAATTACGTATTTTATATGCACAATACTTGAATACGTTGCCACAAATAAAACTTCTCGACTAATGAACCGGGTTTATTGCAATTTTCAAGGTTCGTGTGGATCAAACCCATTACTTCCATCACCCTCGGAAAGATAGTAGCATCAGTACATGCCCAAACGGCATGTACGGCATGCGGTATTACGTATATACTCGTAATTGGTTACGGTAATAACTGATGCATGATCAGATCTTTTTGAATTTTGACAGTATGCTGCTCTAGCTAGATTATAGAAGGAATGAATTGAGAGATGACATACCGAAGGACCTGTTGGATGCTGGAAGTGTGTGTGAGACAGGTTAACCTATCACCCTCTAGGAGAAGTAAAAATTCACCCCGAAGAACCCGTTGGGTAAATTTAGCAGGAGAAGGTAACGTTCAAGTTGAAAATAATAAAAAGGAAGAGTTTTACTCTCAAATGAGCTCGTGGAGTTAGCTGGCCGCTGGCGCCTTTTCATATGAATTCATATGACATCACTCATATGGCCCTACCGGCCACGAGTCTGGTGATTTTTAACGTACTTTTCGTTAAGCCCCAACTTCCATAGTTCATTGGTAAAAAGTTAAAGTCGGCCACGACAGCTACCTCGGACGACGAATTCCGTTTGATTGCTGGGGGTTTGTGGGGTAGGGTATGCACACGCATACTTATGTTAATTCATTAATGCGTTTTCACATATATTACTGTTCTTACATATTACGTTATTACATATATCTTACATATATATAGTATTTGCAAATAGAGTTAATCTTTTTGCAAATCAAATTAATCTTTTGGCAAACTTAATTAAACATTTTACAAATAAATTTAATCTTTTACAAAAAAAAGTTAAACATTTTACAAATAAATTTAAACTTTCAGCTGCAAAACATGAACAAATAACAAGAAAATAAACAAAGAAAAGGGCAAAGGAGAACAACGTCTTCAAATAAACGTCCTTTCTAATGATGAGGTGAGCAAGCTCTTCTAATGAAGGCGTTGTCCACCAGCAGCCGAAGTTAAATTGATGAACATGTTCATTACATAGTTAGAGCAGTCGTTCGGAATAACTTCTCCGACACTTCGTAATAGTAATATAACTTCCACTAAGTTATGTTCCCCAGGAACGCTCATAATTCTTCGAGCCACATTCTTAATTTTTGAAAATGCGTGTTCTGCTGGGTTGAGCATAGGGGAATAAGGCGGCAAAAATCGTATGCTCCATTGGAAAGAATTCATGAAGTCATTAACCTCTGAAGCCTTGTGGATTTTGGCATTATCCAATACTTACCTACGCTGTCTTTTCGGCTGAAGTCTCCAATCGCTATTCCACCTCTTGCAGAAAGTTTAAAAAAGAGATACAATTGTACTTGACGCTATAATTGTACTGTGTACGACTCCCATGTTATTCAGTGCTAGGATTAGAGACACGTTGCGACCTCTTACAGTGGGTACAGTCACAACAGCTCTAGTCCCGTGTCTTGAGCGAGCGCGGTTCCTTCTCAGGTGCGAATTGAACAAACTTTCGTCGATGAACACCACAAATTCATGTTGCTGTGGGATGGCGTACTGTATTCTCTGCTCAATCTTATTTTGATAATTCATCAGATCAATTTCAATAGAGGCCTTCGTAAGGGTTACTTTTAATGCTTTCAGCCTATTTGCAACGGTATTCATACTCACAACAATATTATGCTGGTTGTCAAGTTTCTCTTTTATTCCGCGTAGCGTGATAGCTGTTTGTTCTTCAACAGCTTTTTCGATCAACTGAAGTACGTTCAGCGTCATTTTTTTCGGTCGGTTTCCTCCACGCCGTGTATCACGTTGGACTTCACTTTCGCCACTTAGATATTTTTGGATTCGTGTACTCCATTTTAAACCGGCCTTTTCATATGCTTCTTTTATTGAAAACCCTTCTTGGTACAAATCTATCATCACCTTCTTCTTTTCAATGATTTAGCAGCATCCTGAGCTGGAATCTGATTCAACTTGCGAGAAGCTGGATGAACTTAATTTGCGAAAAGATTAGCTTTATTTGTGAAAGGATTAAATTAATCTGTTAAAACATTAAATTTATTTGTGAAAAGTTCAATTACATTTGCCAAAAGATTAATTTGATTTGCAAAAAGTTTAACTCTATTTTCAAATACAATATATTACAATTCTGATTTTGCATATAATAATCAATTTTGAATCCTAGCAAGTTCTTCAACTAATTTCACCTGTATTAGCAAATTTTTTGTAGAAAATGAACAATTGCAATGGCTCGGAAAATTTTAAAATCGAAATTTTTGAAAAACTCTCCTTAGGATTGAAATAAAAATTCCGTTCTTGCGCCGAAAAATCGAGCTTCCCAAAAGAAAGAATCACATTAAATTAGTCAAATTTCAAAAAATGTGCTTAAAAAAATCACTAAAAATGGTTAAAAATTGTTACATTTATATTTTTTGCATGAATTTTGCTCAAATTAAGTTTATTATCTATGAAATAGAACATTCGAAAATTGATGAACGAAATTGTGCTGGAAATTTACATGAATTTCATGAAAACTAACTTTGATTAGAAAAGATTAACTAAAGATTAACTAACTAAACTAAAAAGAACTAAACTAAAGAATCTAAAATCTAAGAACTCCAATCTAAAAAAAATAGGTATCTAAACAAAATATCTAAATTTCTATTCAAATCCTTTAATCTAATCTTATGTAATCTAAGGTAATTCTAAACAGAAATATCTAAAACAAAATCTAAAACTAAAAAACTAACTAAAAAGATTAACTAACATTTTTTTGAAAAATGATAAAAACTGCAAAAAAGTTTTAAAAAAAACCTTTTTTTCAATAGCAGATTATTATTTATAATATGTTTTTGGTATAAAACTATTAACGATTTCCTAGCACTCACAAAGCTCAAATTTCAAAATAATTTAACATTATACAATACGATAATTTTCGAAAATTAGCTCAAACGATCATCTTGCATGAGTGGCACTTTTTAACCTGTACTGCCCATTTAACTCGTAAGGCATTTTTCCCCTTTCCAGCTCTGAATCCTTCTGGAGCGTGAACGATTGTACAACGCTCCGATGATCTCATTTGCTTCATTAAATTGATTTAGAGAAGTACCTAGACATGTCAAAGGAAAAATTATTTTCTTTTTTCGAAAGTTTCTGACATCTATGGTTACTAATATCTTATCCTGTGAGCTTAGATCGATTTACCTATATGTGATTTATAAGATTTTTGACAATTCCTCCTCCTTTTCTTTAATTGAGGAAACTATTCAACTCACCTAACTTAGAAGACGGTTGTACATAGGAGTTGATGATGATAGACAGTGTCGGAAAATCCTTCCAAGGAAAAACCATGTTGAAGAGAATTATTTCGGTTCATGTCGAACATATTATACCTGATAGCTATAATTGTGATATTTTATTCTTTTCAGAATAGCTTTATTTTGCAGCAGTCACGAAAGTCGATTTCATAGACCGTTGGTGGGGGGGGGGGGGGGGGAATCTAGCCTCTTTCCGAATTCGGACAAAACTTTTCCAATTAAACTCGACGGATGATAATATCCAACATTTAGGCCATCCGCCTAATTGTTCTTCAACTTTTCGCGAGGGGTTGGCAGTCAGACGGTGGTGGGGGAAAGGGGAGAGGCTTTTCAGGAATGAACCTGCCCATTCCTATTTTTGGTTGTTAGTACCAATTAAAAACTTGTATTTAATCTCCACCCTCCCCTCCTCTACGAGCTCTCAGCAGGATTACATTTTTCATTTATTTGTTGAGCGACTTTCACTCAAAATTTTCGCCAACTGGGACGTGGACTTATTTGCTATGCACTCGACCCTACGTAACAGTATACAGGGTAAACACACTTAAGGGGAGTGCATATCATTTTTCCAGAACTTTAAGTACACATTTCTCTAGTTCTACTCAACTAATCGGGGTATTTTTTTAATATTTTTTTTATTCAATTCTTTACATTGCGTCAAACTTTAAAACAAGTTAAACTAGTTTTTTTTTTTTAGTTCCTCAGTCGAAAACTTCCATACATTCCGAACAGAACTAGAGTGATGGGTGCAATTTGAGTGGACCAACCTGTATATTTCAAAGGGTTCCTTGTATTGCCGAGGTACCTGTCCTTTCGGTAAGTATAAAAATAAATTTGGCTTTTGAAGAACTAAGTTTGAGAATAAACGCTATTAGTTCTTCAAAAGCCAATTTATTTTTATACGAATAAACTAAACTAATGTGGCACAGTACTACCCTTAAAAAATTCGTTGACCATTCGTTCGAAAGCTCTCGATTTATCCAACCATATTATGTTAACTACTATAAAGTGCGTGGCCAACAAGCTGAGTTATGAGCATGGTTATATGAATAATTGTTTACACACAGGTGATCATTTTCAATAATTGATATTGTGAACATGATTGCAACCGCTTGTTAATTTCTGATGATTTCATTGAGCTGGTGTTTCGATGATGTGATTCTTAGCAGGTGATCCGAATATTGCGAGAACGGTTTGATTTGTGAAGCGGTAGTTAAATCATTTTAATTGGTAATTTCTATACTTTACACTATAGGAAGCTGTAATTTCGTATGTAGCCTCTTTAGGACATTTACTTTACCATGCCCAGGGTCCGGATCAGATGAGTGGCTCTTAAAGCTAATTTCTACGCTTTACACTCTAGGAAGCTGTAATTTCGTATGAAACCTCTTTAGGAAATTTTCTTGACCATGCCCAGGGTCCGAATCAGATGAGTGGCTCTTAAAGCTAATTTCTATGCTTTACACTCTAGGAAGCTGTAATTTCGTATGTAGCTCTTAGATCTTGCATACGAGTCTGCAACTAAAGACATAAAATGTCCCAATGTGTTGCAGACTCGTATGCAAGCGTTTCTTTATACACTAAATTTATGTATGAATCTACTTTATCAATTGAATCCAATGACGGTAACTCGATGTGACTCCGATTTGCCGTTGGTGTAGTTCTATTCAGGAGGTTCTCCGACTAAACACTACCTTTGAAATATCTGCACATACGCCTAGGGGCTAGGAAGCCATCAAGTTTATCAGGATCTGCTGGCTCGATCTTCGTTCGCCTTCCTCAACCCTCCGAATGACGATCATCGCCCGCCCCCTCTCACCTACGTCACGTAACCCGTCATTTGTTATGGAAATGAGGCCCTGTCCCAACCAATGCGATATTATCTACGATCGATGAACTAATACATCGTTCGGGTCACCTTTGTCGAAACCGTTGTACGTCTATAAATAAATGCGTAAATACGTTTGAAATCGTTCTGAAAAAGTTCTGGTCGTACTGGATGCATTTTTCACTTCGATTGTTTCGAAATTTGAGAACTTTCTGTTCACCGCAATCAAAAGCATACATTGTAGGGTGCAGCACACAGCTTTCTGGTACCCGTAACATCAGGGGCGTCGGTAGACAAAAATATTGGAGGGGGAGAGGGGTATAATAAAATTCCGAACTGGACCTAAAGTTTTTTCCAACTCCAAAAAAAGGGGGAAAAGCAGTGGGCGTAGGCGCACATCTGTCATTGTAGTCCTTAAACTATTTTAAATATCTTTCAAACTTCTGAATGTTCTCTATTGAACTGCAGGGTGGGTTCGGATGAGTTCGAAAATTAATTTTAGGTGAAAATAAGAGTAGAAAATGGGGTGAGAACTATTTATTAGTGCTTAACGCCGTCAAGCGCAATTTTCTATTTCAATCCCAATTTAAGTTATGATTTTCTCACAAAAACCACCTTTTTTGCCCTAAAATCCATATCTATCTTTTTTTAATCAATAAATTTCACTTTTGATCAAAGTTTTGATTTTTGAAAATCAATATCTAGAGACTACACCAACAATCAAAACACAAACCATAGAAAAAAAATTAAAATTTCTTGAAATATTTTAAATTATAATAGGAACCTCCACCCTTTCTTAATTTAATAGTTTGAAATTAGTAAAACACGTTTGAAAAAAGTAAAAACTACTTTAGAAAATAACAGCAGATTTAAAATTACTAGTAGATCCACTGACCAGGTTCCCCACGAATTAAAAAATGTAGATGTTTACATCTGCTGTTGTACGAACCAAAAAATATTTCAAGAAAACCTAAGTATATTTCAGATTCAGTATCCCTTATCAAAAACAACGTAAACACGAATTTTTGAGATTTTGCACCGATTCAGATCGCTTTGAAAGTCGTACTAAATCGGTTCTACACGTCAAAAACTATCAAAATCCACGTATTTGTGAGTTATCCTCATATCGATCTTCTACAACGGAATTCTCTTCTCGACAAATCGAGTTCATTATACATTTTAATAACTATGGACGCGCAAATCAAGAGTACCTTGCTAGTTGAGTGTTGCATTCTATTTCATTTGGTCTAATTGGTTCGGTTTGATCTATTTCATTATCGATATAGTTAGATTTTGATGTACCATTGTACTTGGATGTCGTTGCTCGCCTTGTTACTCAAAAGTTGTGTAGATTCATCAAAATAAAGCTCTCAAACAGGGTGAGTTCCTTGTAGACGACATTTCATAGCAGAACGTTTCACCTCACCTTCACTAGGCACCTATGCAAGTGTCGCTTTATCTTACTCTATAAAAGGATGGAGCATCGCACCCTGGGCATCATTCAAATATTCAAACTTTCTTTATTCTTAGCTCAAGAAACTTCTCACCGAATCTTCCAATTTTTACTCATCCACTGACGGTTTGGTCACTGGGTCAAAGTCTGTCTCTACACCTTTGAACTCCTTTAACCAATGGTTCAACAACGGTGTTACACACTCATATCAACCAACGATAAATATAACGACACCAGGAGGTAAACCCTCAATCATTACAAGTGTATTCATAGCAAGACTCTTTCAACTCCGCACTCAACACTACATTGAATATGAACTCTTGTTGCGTATAGAAGTGCAGGTGTTTTATTTAATCTTTCTACTATACTAAACGGTTCATAATAACCCGATGTGGGCCCAAAAGTACATCAATTATGGTGCAGTGGTAAGAGGGGCTTGGGATCTTTAGTACCTTTCAAGCCAAGTTCCAAGTAGATGTAGATACTGGCGGAACGCTTATAAAAGCTTAGTAGCCTTGGAAATTATTAATATAGCAAGCGAAACGTCAATATGACACCCCCTCTTCTCTTCCTGTCTACAGTCTACATATTTGTATTTCACAAATACGTAAGTGTAATTTTCTTTCTATTTCTATTTATCTAGGAGCTGAAATAAAAGCGTTCTTTGGCTGCCCGAGACCGAGAATGTATCCCTCTAGAGAACGGTTGAGCCAGCCAGACAGGAAGAGATGAATTAATAGGACTTCAAGTTTACCTGGAATGCTGAAATTCACTTTTTGATTACCAATTAACGCGATAGGGGTCAAGAGACCCCCAGTGTGTATGCCCCTGATTTTTACGGTGTAGATCCAGGGTTAATATATGTAATTTTCTTTTGGTAGATAGATGCTTATGTCCATGTAACTATATTTAGATAATATACCACAGCCGTTGATAAATAATTATCTCTTGACCAACGATGCGCGCAGATCGGGTACATATACAAATAAAATAAACCATTGTGTAATAAAATGCAGCGATCGCTATTATGATTTCCTCAGAACAATAATAAACGATTATTCCCGACTCTCCTGCAGTTGGCATTTCAACCCATCCGAAGCGGATCGCAAACACGTTCGCGGTTTCGTCAAAAGGTCAAAACAGCAAACGGAAAGTCACATCCTTTTTCTCTATACAGCGGAGAAAAATTATTCGGGGCCTCGGGCAAGAGAATAAATAGACGGAGCAAAGTGGGGGGAAACCGATAGCTGCGTTTACGCTGAGGATTCCCATCACGTAGCCTGAAAGAAAGAGTTTTGTGACGGAGCTTTGTCGAGGGACAAGTGTCTTGCTATGACGTCGTGAAGGGATGAGGACAGTGAGTTCTGGTTTCATATCACTCTTCCCCAACTGGCCTTTCCTATCTGTCTCTCTTTCTCTTTGGCTTTCCTACTTTTCCTTATCATTCTCCCTTTCTCTCTATCACTTTTCGGTCGTCCCTATCACTCTCAATACTCAGTCCCCCTTAATTCAAGTGACCCCCTCCCCGTCCCATTTCACCCCTTTTCCACTACTGCTCAAGCGTCCCACTGAATTATTAAAACCAATCCCACGGGGCGCCTCCTCATGTTTGCCTTCAGACCTTTCTACAGGGAAAAGTACTCCATCCGATCATCGAGAACCCGTAAAAAGCATTGTGAAGTATGGCGATGGACGGATTTTTGGTGAGTTAAGACGGAATAACATTGAATACATCAATGAATTTCAAAACCAGTACAAGATAAAAAGTTTTAAAGAAGTACGATAAACATTTTTTTAAGTTCCAGAAGTGAAGCATAATTCAATGAGTATAGAGCATAGTCAGAATAATCCCAGAGAACGATTGTGTCGCGAATAGCCAAATTTTTGGATGACTACTGATCTCACCGTAAAACAAAAATTTTCCAGCCAAGATGGCGCAGGATGGAGAGACGTTTTGGGGCCTCCCCCGGAGAAATTTTGGAATTTAAAACCCACGGAGGTGGTTTTGGGAGTTTAAATAACTAAAATAAAGGGTTATGCAAAAACTTGAAAATTAAAGTCTAATCCCCAATTTGTTTACATTTACTGGGTAGAGCAGTAGTTCACTGAGGTCGATTCTCTGAGTATAATATGGTCAATTTCGGTGTATAATATATTGTCCGGAATATCCATGACTATATGTTCAGATAAGTCCATAAAAAGCTGTTGTGACGTCTGGCTGATGGATTTCCAAATCATTTTCTACTGCTAGTGCCATTATCTCCGAATCAAGCTCATACGGACAACTGGAGCAAATTTTCCCAAGAAATCTTACCCTTTTTGTTGTGTGTAACCTTTGGCTACCCACCGGGCCTTTTTTCTCTCCAGTTCCATCTGCTTTCAGTTTTTCGCTCAGAACAACTCGACATCCAATCACGTTTTTGTCACTGGAGTGACCTACAAATTTAATGGTTTTGTTTTCAATTATGGATGCGTATTCCGGTTTTAAGACGTCTCTCCATCCTGCACCATCTTGGCTGGAAAATTTTTGTTTTACGGTGAGATCAGTATTCATCCAAAAATTTGGCTATTCGCGACACAATCGTTCTCTGGGATTATTCGGACCATGCTCTGTACTCGTTAGTTGTTTCCGAGTAACCAATAAAGATAACTTTCTTTGATATGTGAGCAAATTTATCTTTTTTCTCATCTTTGCCAAGATATCAGAGAGTTCTTATGTCGTTCAGCGCGACGAGTCGTGCGACAACTTGGAATGGCGATAGTGCGAGAAAACGAATGCTAACCTCCCGAGTCGTTGGTTGCCGAGTGGTGGGTCGTTGACCACTCGCGTTACGACCCAATAAGCCACGCAATTAGAGTGAATTGGTTTCCGGTCACTTTCTGCTGTATTTTTATACCACTTTTATCCACCTTTTTGTCATGTTTTTTCCTCGGGTTTAATTAATTTTCATTCTGATTTCGTACAATTTAGCCATTTTCATTTTATATCTGTTTTTTATTTTCATTTATTTTCCTTTTGATCAGTCCGTTAGAGACGAAGTTAGGGCGTATGAGGAGCTTTACATGAATGGTGTAATTAGTGCACAGGAAACGACTATCCTTGTGTATTTTCGGACATTTTGCAGATGTTTAACTTCTACGTCGGGTTCACTCTTATCTGGTAACAGCCTATTTCAAAATTCACTTCAAAAATCAACTTTTACAGCACAACACAACTAATTACTTTCAAAAACTTGAATAAGTAATAACAAAAATCTCGCCTAGCGGTAGTACTGTTTTGACGTGAAATGAGGTTGTCCTCAACAAAGGTCCTCTCAGAGGTTGACCCCTCAACAATAGCTGAGTGGGTGAACGAATCGGAAACCTCGTTTCCCTAGCGAGGCGGTACGACTCGGTTCACTCGCGTCGGGTCCCGAATCGCGGTATCGTCGCCCGACTCGGACGCGCGTGCGCACTTCTATTTATCCACTCGTGCTGACGACTCGGGCTCCCATTCGGGGAACGAATAGACGATCGAGTACGACATAAGAACTCTCTAACATTATACTTTGCTACCGAATTTGCGGAAATAATGAACATTTGGTGTTATGCCATACCAAAGTTTAAATGGTGTTTCACCACCAATTCCTTTTGAAGGGCTTCTATTCCTTATGTGATTGGCTGTAAAAATCGCATCAGCCCAAAATGACGGCGATAATTTTCCTTAAATCATCATACATCTTGCCTTGTCTACTAGGCTTCGATTCTTTCGTTCGGGAATCCCATTTTGTTGTGGAATTTGTGGTACTGTAAGTCGCCTGGCTATTCCACATTTTTCAAGACAGGCGTTAAAACCTTTGTTACAGTACTTAGTACCGTTATCCGACTGAATGCACTTTATTTTCCTCCCTTTCTGGGTTTCCACAAGAGTGTTGAATTTCTTAAACTCCTCCAAAACTTCGGATTTCTTGCTTAGAAACCTTACCTCACACCACCGGGAGTAGTCGTCAATTAACGTGAGAAAATATTTTCTTCCTCCTCATTGACGCACATATATAATTTCAAGTAGTTCTGTTGAACGTCTAAATTGCTTCAGAAAAGGTTTTTGAATCATTCTCCTCTGAAACCAGATTGTACAATCCGGTAGATTTTTGTTCCCAGACAGATCTATTCCCCTTGCCTTCTTGTACTTGTATGAATCTTTTAAGTCCGTTTCGTTCAAGTGACCATATCTCTGATGCCACATTTCAATTTTTTTGGGGCTTTATTTTCACATCTTCCGCGTTTTCATCAGTCGCTTTCTCATCAGCTTCACTCACTCCGTACTGCCCATCTACTCTGTTTGCAATCATAATCACATTTCCGCTTTTGTTTCGAACCTCTGCAGAATAGATTGTTTTGTGAAAATAACAGCATGACCTATGTTTCAGTATGGTTTGTTATTTTACCCACTGACTAAAGATTTGATCGTAATTCAGGCTCGTAAATCGTATCTGTCAGCTATAGGCCTTTCATCCAATCACCTACTTTGACTCACATCTCCAGATGTCCTTTACCATTAATGTTCATTGAGAATTCATTCGCGAGGTTGAACTTATTGGATCTACAGTTTTCCAGCGACTCAAATTTCGTTTTCTTAGCACACATATGCGAAATACCTGTGTGTCCAATGCCCAGTGCAGTGCATCAGTGTTGCCACCCTCCTACCACCTTCATGTTAGATTACCCTATACGCTACAGTTAAACCACTCATTTATGCGCAAAGCAAACTCGATATTCTTGCCCTGCAAGATGACAAATTAGAATTCACATATGTAGGTATCTAGTGGCAATTGCCTTGGAGAGTTATAGGAACAATTAATGAACTGTCTTCATCAATTAAATATTATTTTTTTAAATTCGAAAAAATTTGAGAGGGGTCATGACCCCTGTGACCTCCCTCCTCCTTAAATCCGCCACTGCATATCTATGCATATATCTATACTTATTTTTCTTGAGCTGTCCATCACGCGCCATTGCATATCAAGTCAAAATCTTATTAAAATGATGGTTCGGTATCACCCCATGCATTGCCCCATCGTTTTCAATATTGAATAAACACTGAAAGCTCGTCTGATATCTAATTCGTTTAATCTACGGATATGACGTATTTCTGGAGGAGGCAGGGCCCACATTACCAAATTCGACATAACTATAGATAGAGGAGTTAAAAAGCTTCGTTAAAATGTTCATAACGCTTAATGCGTAGCTACCAGGAATTCCCTTCCTCAGTCGAGATATCCCCGATCACTACAAATCAGAGAATCGAGAAGAACGCTTTCAATTCCTCGATATGTCGTGATTTGGTTGCGCTCTTTTGGTTAAGGTGAGAAACAAGCTGAAGAATTTAAGTCTACGAACTTAACTAGAATTACGGTTCATTTTTCAGTTCGGCATATGACTATAACTTGTTGTTAGCACGAAAGGAAATTCGTTACGGATTAAGAGAATGAAATATATGACATTTTTAGCCTTCTCGTCAGTTACTAAAGTTGTTTCCTGTTTATTGTGTAGTAAAGTACAGCAGGTGCTGACAAGCGGCTTTTATACTGATTTCACCTGAACGCTGAGCACTATAGACATTACATATATAAGAAAAGCTCGTTGAAGGGCGAGATGAGGGTTTATGGCAATGCCTCGGTAAAAGCGACTCTTCATCCACCTCGCTGCCGCTTCCAGGATTGCACGATAAAACGCATCCACCTGTAGTTGCAGTTTACCAGGGTTTTATGGCGCCCGAAGCTTCTCCACCCCCGAAAGGAGCTCTTTTAAAGAGAAATGAGACAGGCACTTCACAACCTCATGCATTCAAACCAACTAACACATAAACACACTCACATATACATAGGATTCTGACGTACATCCAATACTATTGAAAATGTTGAAAACAGCCTCTTGGCATCAACATACATAAAATAAGAAAATATGTTCTCAGTTTTTTGTTGATTTCTGAAATATTTGTAGTTTCTGTAATTGAATAAGATTGAATATTGATTCGAATTATAAATTCTAGAATCCACTGGGTAGGTTTCCATTCATGTTCCTAGGTTTTAAAGGTAAGAGGGTGTTTGGCTAGGCAACAACTCATCAGGTGTTATTTACGGTTAATCCTAGTACCTACTGCTACAGCCCGTACCAATTGTAAACCAGTCATTGCTAACAATCCGTCACGATTTTAAAACGGTCAGCAAGAATTACAACAGATTTTTTCGCACTCATGAAATTCGCGACTAAAAAATCTCCTAAAGAGGGGAGGGGTGTAGTATGCACCCGGAACCGTGGAAACTTGTCCCCTTTATCTGGCCTTGGAGGTATCACCCCTCACCAGGCCAACAGATATAAAAGAGTAAAGAGGGCCACTGAAATATACCATTCTCAATCAAGACTTCACGGAATTATTATTCCAGATATCCTGCATCGCATATGAAGCCATCATTATAGTATACTTCCATCATTACAGTATACTGCACAACTAGTAATTCTGCACAAGATAGTAACTCTCTCCAAACAACTGTTGTTCGGGTGTTTTGAGGGTGGTCTTTAAGGTTTTAAGAGTAGAAACGAGAGGCGTGGGTAATCACGAAAGGAGTAGAGAGTTGCTTTTGGTATTACCAGCTTCCTCACACAGTTTCCTAAGTCAAAATTTTTCATTCGACCAAATCGAAAGCAGATTATTTTGTGGTTTCACCATCGGTTAAGACAGAACGGATTACCTGGCTCAATACTAAAATACAGACACAGAACATAGAAACAACTGTTGTTTCTATGTCCTGTGCTTGCAGATCATCATTTACTTATATAAAATTTATCACCAGCAACCCATAAAAATTGAGATCCATCAATATCAGGTAGTTACTACTAATGTAGGTATAATGCTTTAGTTTGACCAGTTATTCTCCACAAAGTTGTAGAATATGCAACCGAGGAATGGTAAGAACAAGATTTCTGGAAGAAAATTGCATATGAATAAAATGATTGGAACGACTCTTTTGGTTAGAATTAGAATTAGATCAGAATTGCTGAGAATTTAAAAAATATATAATAAGAAAATATGAGGTTATGAGTAGTTGAGACACTCACAGTATATCCGTGGACAAAGCATAACTTTAGATACAGATGACTAGACCAAGTACAGTACAACTTGCTAACTGTACTCCTGAGACAATTCAGGGCTATTGATTGTGTTTGACAGAGGAAGAGAAATCGGAAAGGCCCAAGGCCACTTCGGTCTAAAACACCTAATGAAATGGCAAGCCTCTATTCTAATTATTTTACATTTTCAAAGGTTAATTTTACTGATTAATAGATCTGATATCGATCAGACCGTATTTTAATCTTCCAAAACTTTAAGCAATGAACATAGTCTCGGAAACACTAACAGGGCTGAGCCTTCAATAACTTATTTTGTTGTAATGCTCAGCTTGAAGCAATAGAAAGTCTATCAGGTTCTCTCGAAACGATGTGCCCAGAATAATAGGCCGATGATGCTGAGGTCGATACTATTTAAGAAACCATCAGGGTAATCAGGATGAATCCAGTTACATTTCAGCTAATTCTGAGCGATACTCAATTTCCACCAATGCATGAACACAACTTAAGGCAAAGTTAGAATAAAATTTCATTATACGAAATTCATATGTGATTAAGTACTGGCGAATGTATCTAGGTGTATGTTTTTTTTTTTTTTTTTTTTTTTTTTTTTTTTTTTTTTTTTTTTTTTTTTTTTTTTTTTTTTTTTTTTTTGGTGAATCGATTTGCACAACTCCACGTTTACATTGTATTACGAATATTGTTTTTATTAAATGATTCAATGTTGAAATATTAAACAAACATATATCGTTTGACCTTATCAAACAAAGACATATACAAGACAATATCGTCTGTGATAGACTCTTATAAAATAATACTTGAGCAAGTCACGTTCAATCTGCAATTAATAAAATTTTATTTTATTTTATTTTTTTAATTTCCTCAGCCGGTCTTCATCAAGAAAATGAACAATTTTGGTAGTGATATTGCCTGATATGGTGGTGATGTGAGCCGTAGCAGAACCCCCAAGGGTTTCATCAATAGTTTCAACCCGAAAAATCATGGTGTCTATAATTCTGAACACACCGTTTCGAAAAATCTGGTTTACCTCCCTATTGCCTCGAGCTCTGCTGCTACTCAACTGTTTCATGAATCCATGTTTTGAGGCTGGTTTTGGAAGTATGTAGGTTTGTTCTGCACAGACTGTTTAGACTGCTTTGGACAGACTAAACTCTGTCTGTAAAAGGGTCTGTTTCACCAAGGTTTTGATCCTAGTTCAAGACTATTGAACGGAGATGATTCGCAATATTGGATTTCAACATGGAAGTTCAAAGCTGTCACCAAGCAACCGGCGTTCAGCGTTGTACGCTCGATCTCGGCCGATTACAAGGGAGATAAAGCCGGATCAATCTTTGTTACTCTACCTCACATCTCGAACCATCCCATCACGATTTTCTCGAAAATCTCGTGCGTTATCAAGATGAGAGCTCTTGCTCTGGTTCTATCAATCCTTTTTGACGCTGAAGAGGATGACATTTTTGAGCTCGTTTGGGATATAACTATATCCCCCATCCAAGACGGTTGAAAGAGAGGACGAAAGACTTGGATGTTCTCGATGACAGAAATTTCATCACGAGATTTGACTTCCAAAGCTATCTGTTCTTGAGGTTCTTGAGTGCATCAAGCACCAGCTACCCTAGTGAAAGGTAAGCGGAAAAAATACCAACAACTTCTATTCGATTCCCAATAAAGATATTTATGAATATTGGAGTATATGAGATAAAAGAAAAGGTATATCTGACATTACTCACATATGACGTTTAAAGATTGCCATGCGCGTCGGCTAAAGGTCCTATTGTTCGTTTTGATATTCCCCCGATCTCGATATTGGTCTGAGATGAAATAAATTACACAACCAATTATTTCCATATTTTAAGTTTTGTACATACCGAATGGGCGAGTGCATGGGGGAGGCGAGTGAAGCGAGCCGGAGCGTCTAGTTATAAGAATGAAACTCTGGCTGACTGTGAGTCTGAGTCCTTTCACGGCCGAAAGGACGAAGGGATCCGAACGGGGAGTTTATTTATTTTTATTTTTTTTATTTTTTTATTTATTTATTTATTTTTTTTTTTTTATCGTGACCGGAAATCTCCCGGTCAGACTATAGGCTATGTTTTATTCGTTTCCTTCACTCTTCCGACCTTAAAATTCCGTTTCTTACCTAAATGTTGACGTTTGTCGGGCGCTTTTTCCCGTTTCTTTCGACTTCCCCGCTTCCCCTACCCCTCTAAACGGACGTCAAAAATTCCGGAAAAATACCGGTTCCGTAGGTTTTTGTACGAGGAAGGAAACGGCGCGATAGGATAGCAAAAAAATTATCGGAAAACGCGTCAAAAAATGAAAGAGTACGGACCCGTTTTCCCGAAAATTCCGACGAAAAACTTCGTTTTTTTTTCTGATTGAAATTGACCCCATAAAGAGAGAAGTTGGTGGCATCGGTGGCATCGGAAGATCAACCTTCAACCGACGATAGTTTTAATGGGGTTTTCAATTATTAAGGTTAAGTCAAAAACTTGTTCGTAGGAACTCAGTTCAACTTGGGAAAACCGAAATGAATTCAAACTGAGGACAATCGATCGTTTACGTCGAATTTGGCTCCAAATGAACAGAGCTCACGTTTTTCCCCTTGTGAAAGTGGACCGTAAACTGCTCCCTCATTTCTCAAGAAACTTGTGTGAGTTTGTGATTTAGTTCAACTTTCCCAAGACAAATGTTGCTCAAAACATAACTTCAGAACCACCTTTAGTCTGATTAAAAGCCCGATTAATCCTACTACGTGCCTTCCTTCTTACCGAAATCCCTCTCACTCCAAGATTCTTGCTTTCTCACAAACCCTTTTTCCGTCGGTAAACTTTAATGGGACGGCGACGTAGGCCCCAACGCTGGCGTGAGCTCACGAGAGGGCTGAATGTTTAACATCACAATCTCAAACGGTGTCTTTCCAGCCCGTTTTTCTCGTTTCCTTCACCTAGTCTACATTCTTATTGGTTCCCCAACTTCCCTATTCACGAGCAAAGATCCCATTCTCTTCTTCTCTGCATTTATAAGTGGTTTATGTAATAATCAGAGAGATTACGTGCTTCAGCATATGTGTACTGAAACACGGAGATGGACCATGCTGGAGTACCTATAGCTAATCCAGAAAGAACGAATGAATTCCATGTCCAGGCATAGCTACAAACGTGAGCTGAAACAGTCGATTCATTATTGTCATAGTTTCTTTACTTAATCATTCAATAATGTCGCCACTTTAATTTGGATGAAGCTTATCTAGCAGGTCTTAAGAAGCTTGCTGATAAGTTTTCTTAGACACGTTGTGTGGATGCATCTTTTCATTAGTGAGTGCACTGACGGCAAGCTTCTCGCTTGTAGCCGTTCTTTTTGACATGGATATGTCTTTTGGCTGGGGGTCAAGGAATTTTTCGAGACACTTTTTTATCCCGACCGACACTTTTTTTTTTCCCTACCGACACTTTTTTTCCCGACCGGCACATTTTCTATTGATTTTCACGTACAACCAAAGCGTTACTAGGGAAGAGTAACTCCCATAATTTTCATACTCGTAGTAGGAAAATCGTTCGCCACTTTTTGGAATGCTCTCATTTTACCACCACGACATTTCATGACCTCTAAGCCATTGTAGTGTCGAGGAATGCTGATTTATTACTCTAAGTTAAAAACTAATATTGTTTTGTAACCATAATGGAATAATCTTGTGAAAAGAAGGCACTACATGGTTGGTATACAATTGAGTAGTAGGTACTAGACATATCCATGATCTTTTGTTTTTCCCATCAAGGGAGAAATTAAAATTTTGACATGGATATGTCTTTTGGCTGGGGGTCAAGGAATTTTTCGCGACACTTTTTTTTCCCGACCGACACTTTTTTTCCCGACCGGCACATTTTCTATTGATTTTCACGTACAACCAAGGCGTTACTAGGAAAGAGTAACTCCCATAGTTTTCATAGTAGGAAAATCGTTCGCCACTTTTTGGAATGCTCTCATTTTACCACGACATTTCATGACCTCTAAGCCATTATAGTGTCAAGGAATGCTAATTTATTACTCTAAGTTAAAAACTAATATTGTTTTGTAACCATAATGGAATAATCTTGTGAAAAGAAGGCACTACATGGTTGGTATACAATTGAGTAGTAGGTACCAACTGCTTTGACATATCCATAATCTTTTGTTTTTCCCATCAAGGGAGAAATTAAAATGCTTGATTTCGAAAACGCTATCTCCTACAGTTATTACCCAGCGTCCCCAAAAGGCTTCAATTGTATGCATATCAGTTCCACTCATTCGAATCGCCATTAAATAGCTTATAATTTTAATAATTGAATATATATCCAACAATTGAGTTGATCTCAAAGCTACAAAAAGATATGATTTTCCAAAATACTGTTACCCTTTTGATACATCTTTGTACCCAGGGCCGATTTTTTGTTGTACCCAGGGCCGGCCCTGGGTACAACATGAGGTGGTGGCCCTGTGTACAATATCTGAAACAATATTTTATGAGTAAGTGGATTATATATGAGGGTGAGGGATATATATGGGCCATTTCAACTGTGGTTTTCTTACGCAATATATTCGATGTTTTCCTTTCCTTTGTTGATGTGATTGCAATCAATGTAGCTTCTACTTGCATATATCTGGAGTGAACCGAAAACTGCAGTACACAAACAAGGTTCACATACTTTTGGTCGTATTTTAATTAGCTTTGAGGTACGAAAGGGACGAGGCTTCTGCTTTAGAGCTCCAACGAACTAATTGCTGAAAATATTTGTCCCTCCCACTGAGGTGCATATTTATAAAAAAGTCGATCAAGATCTGGTCAATATCTTCAACCGATACCTGGTATGATTCAATTGCTCCTCCAGACTGATATTGTGAACTCAAAGCCCGCAATATATTAGGTAGGTTAATTATTCAAGAAGCCGTCGAGTGCCGCATAAGGATAGGTACCTTAAAACGGTTCTAGGTCGGATAACAAACAGCTTAGTTCAAACTGATTGATGAAGTAAGGTAGGTAGGTAATTTTCAATGTGATTTTCTATTTAGCAACTTAGACCTAAAAGTACCTAATTATTTTGTTTACTGTCGACTAACATTCCCACTACACAATGTGTGTCTACAGCTGTTTATATAAGTTGCCACTGTCATCTATTGGAATTTCTTAACTTTTATTGGAGAATTGGATTCTACGTCATTGAAAACTGCCGAATACACCGCCCGAAGCTCCGAAAGGTTCGGACGTAAAGTCGAAAACGCAGCAAATGATTACACAAAGGTTTATCATTTCTGTACCTATTAGATCGCTCTTCTACACAACTCATTTGTCTATATTGAATTATTAAACCCCGTAAATAGTATAGGTTCTATCAAAATGGCGCTTTTCGCCTCCTTAAAGGGTTCAAACCTTTACAGCTATAGGTCCCCACAATTTTACTCATTTTGAAAAAATTACGAAGAACATAGAAAAAAGTAAAAAAATGAAATAAAAAAAAGTCCAAAATGAAAGAAATTAGTCTCAAAGATCCTTAAGCTGATCAGTACGCCTCCCTACCTCGTTATCGTACCTCGTTATCGTTATCATTATTGTTATCGGGGTGTCCCACAGGAACACCATCTAAATTCAATGCCGTGAGTCGATCAGAAAATAATTAGCCAGAGATTGCCGAAGCTAATCAAAGTGTCTCCATTCTTACATTGTGATTGTAGGAGTATTTTAGATGTCCAAAAGGATCTCCGTTTCTGGGTTCAGCACCATAAACCGATTAAGAAACAAATTGGGCTCCGAGGTCCCTGAGCTAATCAGTGCTCCTACATGCGCTGATATATTATTCTAGATATTACAAAGGTTCTCAATTTAGAACCGTAGGCTGTCAACAATAAGTCTACATTGCCTACGTAGCTATAGTATTGTATCTAAAGGGTTATTTCCGCTATTAGTTGTAGTAAAATTATCATTTACATACCTTTCGGAAGAGTACATCGTCACTATCAAGTCGAGTACCGGTGGCGAGCGCTTTCGATGTAAGGACATCAACATCAGGCGGTCGAAACAGTACTTACTCATCGAAATGAGTGAAATCGAAAGCACTCATACCCGGTACTTGACTTGATAGCTCCTCCGAAAGGTTTGAAAATAATAATTCTACGTAGCAGTAAGCACCTACAGAGCTACTACTAATGCAAATAATTAATAGGTACATTTACACTTTACTAGTCCCTTAATTAAGTATAACGACATTTGAGTGGGTACCTACCAACTACAAATTTATGAGATAAAAGCACCTACCAATGCTTCACTAGTCCATCCCTACGGACAATAGTTAATAAAGTCGATTTAGCAAAGTCGGAATTCCATTGAAATTATATCAGCTGATAATTCCATTGGAATTACTTTTTTTTAATCCTTAAAAGCAAGTTGTATGTGTTCCGATCCTAAATATAAACACTTATCTCTCTAGTGGTCATTAATGGAATTTAGCGATTGTCTCTACCAGCGCATGACTTCTTCGAAGTTCTCGCGCTTAAAAGAGGCCCATTTCTAGAAGTTCTAGCTCTTAGGAAAAGGTTAACGTACAGCGTTCAATTATTTCGTTAAGCTTGACTTCATTCAAGTATTTCGATATCTACGAATAACATCCAGTTAATTTGAAAGTTTTAAAGATCTCAATTTTTTAAATATTTCAGCCCTTAAATGCCCTTTAGGGTTGATAAAAATTTATGCTGAGCTTTTGGATCATTTAGACCCCAAATGTGTTTTACAACCCAAGTTTCACAATGTTTGACCCATTACTTTCGGAGAAAAGCTCTGGGCGGTGGACGTGGGACGGACAGATTTCTTTTATTGGGTTATATATGCATCTTTAAACGTAAACCAACCATTTTTTTCCCCCGCTTACGAAGGATAATTATTTAAAAAGATAAAATAATTTAAGAAACTGAATTGACCTCATGGATGGAGGTCATTCAGCTGTCTTTCGGCCTATTTCAATCATCCAATACCGTCAATGTTGCACTTTTTTGGGAAGGATCTCTGCAAGATCTTTAACTAAAGGAATACAATGAAAGAGATGAAATTGTTCTAAAAGTCATGACATGATGAAAACTTTCCCATTCCCTAGCTAAATTCTCATCACTGGCTAAATCTACCATTGATAACTGAATCAGTTATCAATAACAAGTTGTCAGATGACAATCACTGTCAAACCTGCTGACGGTGCTTGCACGTGCACTTTCCATTTGTATCATTCATAAACCCATTGTTTCTACCGTGTGAATAAATTCTATTTTATTCTATCAACAGATCCTGGATGAGAATATTGATCAACTTATAATGGACCAAAACGTAAAAGTGTTTCCATCTGTTTCATATTCAGCTTGGGATTCAGGCCAAAGTTGTATTGATCCTACCTGCCTGAGAATGAACCCTTCTCAATGTTGATCCCTTACGTTAACGTCGGTGTTGAATTCCTTTCCGATGTTGGATATAAAACCCAACCGTGGATTATGGTTTCCCTCGCATTGTCTGATCACTCAACCACCTGGGCTTCAATCCCTATTGTTTCAATATTTCAAACTCCGGCCCCGATTCGTGTATGAACTAGCAACCCTCCGATTCCCAACCTAATCTTTTCGGAAACTTGAATTAAGACTAAAATTCAACCCGTAACCCCAAAATATACGTGCGGCACCAATATTTTATCCAGGAAGAAAAAACACGTCTCTACTCTCAAGATTTCCAAGGATATCCTTTTTTGAAATGTACCAAAACTCTGCTAATTTCATAGTTTTCTATTTTTACAATCTATATCATTAAATCATTCACACTTACCATTCGCAAATCTCCCCTACTTTTACCTTTACCGTGTTGCCTGAAGCATGTTCTTTCAACAGGTTGCATTTTTGTTGAATTAATCAATTAAGTGTGAGTTAATTAATGAGTAATTAATATGAGGTTTTGTGAGTTTGATTAGCGTTCTCCTTTGCTTTTGAAATTTGTCATGTAATCTGACGATAATGTTTGACGATAAGATGTTTGACGATAATTATTAGGGTTTGAGATAATGAGGCACGATTAATGCATTCACGAGAACAGAACGAATGGTTTATTGATCGATACATTGTTTCATTTTACTGCATGCATTTGCGGGGTGTGACATCGAGATAGCTGGAGGACGTAGAGCGATCGCAGAACGAGTCGGCCTATCCCACACTATACTTCTACCAAATGTCACATTTTCTACTAATCTAAAGTACTTCAAAGTGGTGAAAATCACTAGAAGGGATGAAGGGAAGGGAGCCAGACCTCCTGCCAACTCTGGAGATGTGGTTATGTACTCAGGGGTTAGTATATTCGGTGGGGAGGTTTACTTTTCTCTTGGCAACTACACCAAACTATAGTTATTAGGCAAAACTCTTTACAGTAAAGGAATGCATGGCAGAGTATTTAAGACGGAAAGTAAGAGGCAGATGATTCTCTCAGATAGCCAGGCAGCTTTTAACGCACTTGACGGAGCAGCCAGACCAGGTCAACAGGGGCGGCCAGTGAGGGGTGGCATCGGGACATCACCCCAGTACTTTCAGGAAGAAGTAACAAACTAGAATGAAGCCTTTACAAGTAACACATCGTTTCATATTAGAACCTGGGGTCTCCCAGTGGGGTCAAGGGACGGAGCAACTTGCGAAGCGCGCAACGCACAGTTATATGAAATACAACGTAGGACCTATCTTCAAAAGAGTATTGAACCTTGTGATCAGTAAGTAAAATTTGAGAAAGAAGACTGATTTGTTATACACTCAAGTCTAAGCTTACCTCATATTAAACGAAAACTATTTCTGCTAAAAAACAAATTTTAAAAAGGAAAAACAAAAACAAAATGGTAATAACAATTCAATAAGATGCTGTAAAATGTCAAGGAAAATTCTAAAACTCTTCGTAGAAAAGTGTAACTAACACAAAATTTGGCGGAAAACAGAAAATTTTATTACATTTCAAGTCGAATTGATTGATTGATTGAAGAATAGTCGTGAATGAAGAGATTGAAACGTAGATCGCTTTAATATTACGACTACAAGACGACTGATGTCACTATGAAAAATTTGGGAAACTTCAAAGTCAGATTCCCAGGATTCTGGTTTGAGAGATTTTACAGTATTCCACGACGGGTGCAAGTTGAGTTCGAGCTATTTTTTCAACGCCTAATAATGGTTGGAAAATTTCAGCATTGGATGAATTCAAATACATGCTTCTAGTGAGTGAGTCATCCCTAAAACGTGACATAAACTTCTTCACAAGAGCGTTGGACTTGAACTGACAAAACGATCCCATTCGATTATTAAACTATGAAATAAATGCGAGGTAAACGGAGTCATGTTTGAACAGTCGTTGTACACCTAAAAAACTCGGGCGGCTAATTTGACCTTTGACCTTGGCTTCCCCACATAGTAGAGATCTCATTCCAATGACTTAAATTTTTTTCTTCGCAGTTTCGTTTTTTGAGTTTTTGCCAGGTTTTTCTCGATTTCCGAGCGATATCCATGAGTCTGAGAGAATCAAGAAACCACTCAGAAGTATGGTTCCTCTCGAATGCAAAGGATCAATAAAACCGGTTGAAGCTCCTCTGCCCCAGCTTAGAGAAGAATCATGAAAAAAGATAGAATATCATTGCCATTCAATTACCCAAACGAGAAGTTTAATTCTAATAATTAAAACATAATAAATTACTCATAATCATCATCAAAAATGTTCAACATTTTAATAAACCTTATTGTACAACATAAACTATCTATAAAACAGTTTTGGTTTTCTCCTCTATTAATTTGTTCTAACTTCAAAGTTTGAACCATAAATTAGTCAATTATTTTTACGGAACACAATTAACTGCCACAGATAGTACTTTTCCAGTACATACGTAGTTCATTTCCAGGATATCCTGGAAATCCTTTGACTTTATAAACTTGAATTCAAATTTTACACAACTTGTCTAATTGTTTATATTGGAGAACTCAATTTTCTCATTAAATACATTCTAGCACACGAGCGATGAGCAGAGTAGAAATATTTTCTCTCAAGTCTCAGGTACTCTCCGAACTCAAGTCCACATTTATGATCATTGCGATACAATAATATGCACTAAGTACACAAATAATACTACATTTATATCACAACTAGGTACATATTTCGGAATTCAAACCAAAAAGTTCCGTAACATTCCGAATTTCGGGTTCTGTGCGGTGGGTTCTAATACGGATTTTATTGTTTTTAGCCACACGAAATTTGATTTTTTTAAATATACGAAAATATAAGACCCGCTTTCAAGGAAATTATCAATACTTTTTATGTTTCAAAATTTCTTCAAGTTATGCTTCTGCATAAAAATGTCAAAAAATGTGCTTGAAAAATCACTGAAATCTGCAAAAATCATTAACTTAATGTTTTGGCAGAATATCGCTGAAAATAAGTTTATCTTATACATTTACGAAATCTAATGGCAGCGATTCTGTCCGTTCTATCCGGCCTATTTCCTTCATTTTTTTTTTTTTTTTTTTTTTTTTATGAAGGTATTTATGTATATATTTGTCATCAAGTATTGAAAATCCGATAACCCAAATTTGTACAGCGTTGACCTTTGACATCTCAGGTTCTATAATTGAGGTACATTGTGTGTTTTGGTCGAAGAACACTCAGTAAATCCTTTGACCTCGACCTTTCATTTGGTCGACTTTCAACTTAAGTGGTACAGTTTGAAAGGATTCATGCGCGGAAAACCATATTTGTTTAAATTGCAAAAGTGTGTCAAAAAATGTAGTTAGAGCCAAAATCAAAGGGTGGTCCCCTTCGTTCGAAGAGAATGTTGAGAGAATCCCTAAGGAATGTTTACATTTTATTTCCGCGAATCATTTCGCATTCCAGTGTATCGAAACGATTCATAAAATAATACTGCCTCCATTCAATTCTGCGAACTGGAAATGTATACGGTTGATCCCTTGAAAAAATATATTTGAGAAACTCACAACGAAGCTGCATGAATAAACGAGACGAGATTTACAATCAGAGCAAAAACAGCAACAACTTGGTTTAAACTTTAAAATATTTGCATACCCCTTAATTTATGTCAACCTTCTTGAATGATTCCGATATTATTCACTTGAATTACTTAAATTTTAAATGAAGATTAATTGATAATTATACGGCGGCTATTTCGAAATATTTATCGTGGACGTTGAAGGTAAGTAGTGCACTTATAAAATGGCCTTCTACTGAGGAATAAATTAATTAACTCACAGATTGAAATGAAGTTTACATCTTTTTGTATTTAGTGGCTGAATAATTAGTTTGTTTTCAAACTACTTTTTGATTGATGCCTAGCTGATACAAAGGTACTTACATCAGCCAATATCCTGAAGTGACAGCGTCCTGAAAAGTAAAACATACCTAGTGTTATTTCCAAATAGTTTAGTGGAATTCCAAGATGTTGAACAATATTATTTGACGTATTGGAACATTTTTTAGCGGTTTAAACAATTTATTATTCCTAATAAAGAAATTAGACACTTTTTCTCGGCACAATAACTCACTTATCTGTTTTGTAATAAAATGAATGAAATGTATTAATATTATCCAACCAAAATAATGGCTAAATGGCCAACGTTGACAGCACATAACGTTGCTAATAATCAAATTTGGAAGATTTCTCTATTTAGGCAGTTTAAATTTGTTAAAACTGTAGGTACACAAAACGTCCCAGTCAGGCAGCACATCTGCATCTTATTAGCACATTTTGGTAAATTATCATATAAAACTGATATTAATTATTTGATATTTGGTATCAATTTATATTAAATGTATATTTAAGCATTTCTTTGCACTCGAAGTGCGTGAATTTCAAATGAATGTAGTATACATTTTTAGTGTGTTAAATTTTTTCTATTTTGGACGTAAAGAACATATCAATTTTCATGGGGAAAAAACTTATTCTAAATGATAATCTGCTATTCAAACAAAGCTTTTCGGTTTTAGGCATTTTATACAGCTTTATATATTTGGGAAAATAATATTTAAATCTAAGTAGATTTGCCAAGATAATTTTGTGAATGAGGATTTTTAATGTTTTACTTCATAGTTAACTAGGGGACCACCCCCTCCAGGCTTGCCTGCCAACCCCCGTCATTGCGGCCTGACGGGCCGACCATTGTAGGCTCAACAGGCCGACGATTGTGCTCTGACAGTGCGCCCATTTCGGCCTGACCGGCCGGAGGTGGCGGCCGGAGTGCCCAAAAAGTCAGGAACCGCCCGCATGGAAGTAGGAGGGGGCGGAGAAGGTCGCGAAAATCCCTCTCTTCAAACGAAGGGGACCACCCTTTGATTTTGGATCTAACCACGTTTTTTGAAACACTTTTGCAATTTAAACAAATTTGGTTTTCCGCGCATGAATCCTTTCAAACTCAACCACTTAAGTTGAAACTCGACCAAATGAAAGGTCGAGGTCGAAGGATTTACTGAGTGTTCTTCGACCAAAACACACAATGTACCCTGAGATATCAAAGGTCAACGCTATACAAATTTGAGTTATCGGATTTTCAATAGGTACTTGATGACAAAAAAAAAAAAAAAAAAAAAAAAAAAAATGAAGGAAATTGGCCGGATAGAACGGACAGAATCGCTGCCATTAGATTTCGTAATTTTTTAAATATATAAGATAAACTTATTTTCAGCGATATTCTGCCAAAACATAAATTTAATGATTTTTGCAGATTTCAGTGATTTTTCAAGCACATTTTTTGAAATCTTTATGCAGAAGCATAACTTGAAGAAATTTTGAAACATAAAAAGTATTGATTATTTCCTTCGTATATTTAAAAAAATCAAATTCCGTGTGGCTAAAAACAATAAAATCCGTATAAGAACCCACCGCGCAGAACCCCTGAGAATTTCTTCTAATCTAAATGGATAGAAACTTCTGAAGTTCAGCTTGTCACGGGAATTTTAATTTTTTTATATTAACAGGGGCGACCTAAATTCGATAACACTAAAATTCAGAAGGCACCATCACATCTCTTCGAACAAAACTCCTAAATAATACTTGTTTGAAAAGGACTTCGATAGTTTTAACGTGTTGAATAAATTAAAATGACTTCCAATGTCATCCGATGCATCGACAATATTATAGTAAACAATCGTCAACGATATACGACGAAAAATCTCAAAATACTTGTTTGTTGTCGTTTTCGGTGTCGTTTTGGAATGTCGAAATCGAATGGATTAACCCTGTTTAAAGTTCGTAAGAACATACCAAAAGGAACGCTCAATCGTATAGTTTTCATTTTTTGACAATAACACATTGGCAATCTCCTTTTATTATAAGTTTTTGAACCCTTTAGTAGACCATCGAGAAAAGATATTTACGAATGTAGGCATGTAGGCATATGTGGGCATATCGTTGGTGATATGAAAAAAGAGCGAATTCCACATTTTAACGGAAATAACTTTTTTTCACCAACGGTCATGTTCCTAATAGTAGGTATATTAACAGGTGAAAAATTCGAAGTCCTAGCAAATGTATTTTCAAGGTAAACCAAACTTAGGACTTCGACTTTTTCACCTGTTAATATACTATTAGAAACATGATCGTTGGTGAAAAAAGTCATTTTCCGTTAAAATGTGGAATTCGCCCTTTTTTCATATCACCAACGATATGTAGGGCTTGAAACTCAAACTTGAAACTTATAGTGTTGAGAGTAAGCAACGCCCAGATTTTAGTCTACCTTCGACCAATTTATTTTGATCAAGATTTAATAAAGTTCGGCCCAGTAGTTTGAATGAATGAATCCCTATATATATGCAATGTATCCATGCAAAGTAACCTCCACACCCCTCCCCTTTGTTTCCAAAATTTTTGAGATATCGAAGTTGAACTTGAAAGCGTTTTTGGGGTACCTGATACTAAGTTTTGAGTAAATAAAATCGGAAAAAAATCCAAAACTTTTTTTACTACCCAAAGGAAATTATTGGGTGCTCCGGGAAAATGTTTTCTATTTTTTACCGAGTGACACCTAATTTTAAAGATTTTTTTAGTGCTGAACACGATGGTGAAACCAAAATTGCAAAATCTTATTTCGTTGTCGGATTGAAGCTAAAAAATAACGCCTCTTCTTGGTTCATAAGCTCCAATTTGAGTAGGGAGATACCACAATTCTGGTTTCACCTTCGTTTTCAGCCCTGAAAAATCTTTGAAATGTGGAGAATCGGCAAAAATTGAGAGAATAATTTTCGAAGTCCCGAATACTTAGGAGGTAGTTCAAAAACTTTTGGATTTTTTCCCTGATATTTATTTGTTCAAAACTTAGTATCAGGCACTCAGGCACCCCGAAAACGGTCTCCAACTTTCACTTTGAAGTCAGACTGTACATAATTATAAAAGAGAAAATTAGTTTGTTTCTAGGGAGCAAATTGACGAGCAAGTTCCGGAATGAAACAGGCTATATTGCAAACCTCTAGACTTACTCTTCCATCAAGAACTTGGCTATCCGTAACGACATCGCCCGGGCAAAAAACTATGTAATCAAGGGAAAACCGGACATGCGTTGAACTTTTCTCGTGAATTGTGAATGGTGTGGGCTCACCCACGGAGAACTTTTGATGACATATTCAACGATAGCAAAACGATTTTCGTGGGTTGAGCCGAGCAGCAAATCCAGAATCATCGTCATTGTTTAGGTGTACTCTCGTTTTAGTTGTAAGGTGGAATATTTTGACGAATATCACAGCTTGCGAATATCATGAAAAAGCACCGCTAAGTTGATGAACGCTTCGCAAGTTGGATTTCAGTCATTGATGATAGAGAGTAGATAGGTAATGTCTCCCAATATATCTTCAAGTTTTTCAAGACACTTCCGTTTATGAGTTCCTGAGATGGTTTTAGGCTCGGGTAAGATCTTCCACTATGATGATAAGCTAAGTGAGTTCTGAGGCTAATTTCTGACCTATTGAACCTACGATACTGAAATTTGAGCCTATACATATAAATATTATACATATTTCATGAAAATGAATAAATGAGATATAGAATATCTTCTGCATAAGAAAATAAAAATACAACATAATACATATCTTTTTCAACTACCCTTCTACCACTCTAAAGCCCAAAGCTTGTGCTGTTGAAGGGATGTTCAATCTCACTATGAACGCTCCAAAGCTTACATTATAGTGCTCGAAAAGACGAGAAAATTGTTTTGGAGATAATCTAAGAACAGCGTAGGCGGGCTTACGTGGACTTTTTTTGTCCTATTTATTCTAATATTTCTTATTCGACACTGGTTTTTTTTCTCGATATCTACGTACCATGAAACATAAACTAACTAATTTTGATGAGCAGAGGGGGATAAATATGTTTTTGTATTTTAGATTACAAAGTCTCGTTATTGAAAACAATAAACCAAGAGCTGATTAAGTTGAACCTCCCTTAAATTGAATTGAACCTTAATGTTTCTCTACGGCATACGGCTTGACTAAAAATTAAGAAGACCCATTATCAATAAGCTAACGTAGGTAATAATTAACCGTAATTCTCTACCTAACGTTAATTAAATGGGATTCGCCACTAATTGGCCGAGAAAAGCTTTTAATTACGAAGTAGCCTCTTGTTTGTACCTTTTTGTTACGGAATCTCTATCAAGTTACCTACCTCTCATAAGCCGGCTCTACCAGTAAATTATCTATCAAGGGACGCAATGTGGGAGGCGGAATTTCCATTTACCGAAGGTATTCTTCCTTGGAGTACATTGCCTCCATAAACGTCCAAGGAGCTTGAACGAAGTTATGTTTTCGAACACTTTGACTTCATTTTACGATGTTCTTGAAACCTTGTTCTGAATTGCTATGGAGAATATCTGGTGGGGAGGCTTCGAACTACTGCGTTCAATTTTAATTATTTGCAATTTCTCTTTCATACTTCATACAGGGTGCCCCAAAAGTACCACTCCCCCCCTAACTGTTTATCAACAATTTTTGAGATATAGAAGTGAAACTTGGAGAGTGTTTTTGAGGTGCTCGATACAAAGTTTTAAGAAAATGAAAATCAGTAAAAAATGTAAACGTTTTTGGACTACCCAAAGTATTGGGTACTTTGAGAAATTGTTTTTTCCATTTTTTGACTTGTGTCACCCCACCAGGTTATGGGGAGAGGAGGGTTTACTTTTGGGACATCCTGTATACAATTGTTATATACGAGAGGATCATTCTGGGGCTTCAATTCATTTTTCATGTCATTTGAGAAACTTGTTCACTTTTAAAAAGTTGTACTTTTCGTAATTAGCTATCTCATTGGCGTTGGCCACATACCTCCGTGAAGCACACATCTTTGCTCTGCTGTTGCTCTTTGCTCTCATTGGAATAGCAAGTGGTCCTGGTCCTCTCCCGAACACGAGCACATAGGGTTTCTGCTAAGATGGAACAGATGCAGGTACGCCTGACTCCTTCCAAGAAAGAGGCAAATCAATCCAAAGGCAATCACTAATCGTCAGAAAGAAGACATTTGCTCTTTTGCCAACCGCAGTCTCGCTATATTTGTTCTCTTTCCAAAACACTTTGGGCTCTACAGTCTTGTACCTACCACTTTCAATTCTGAGATTTGAGAGAAGTGAGAGAGGAGAGAGAGAAGGAAAATTCTCACTCAAAGCCGCCTCTTGTTTCCGGCTGTTCCAAGATGAGCCTAAGTACCTATAACTTAAACCAATCTTTTTGTATGAAGATGATCTGATCTTTCAGCATGGCTAAACACACTTGGCTGTCTGTGTAAAGAACTACCTCACGATGGGGCACCTGTGCCACCAGTTAAGACAGCCATTCTTAAGCCTTCAAATTCGCATTTGTTTCCGCCTCAATATTAGTACATGCACAGCCGACCCTCCCGCTGCCCTTACCCACCAGTGTGAACTTCGAATGTCAGGCACTTTCCTTCCTCCAAGTCAACACCCGCTTCGAGGTCCTCCATAGGATAGGATGAAGACACATGTAGTGGCAAAGGTCTCTCCACCAATAATTGTTTGTTCCAGCCCCAGGTTTTTTTTTTTTTTTTTTTTTTTTCTGGCCACTACATAAATAGTCTCATCCCTAGCGATCAATGATGCAGCAAGTCTGAACAGCAATTATACGTACCCCTCTTATCGCCTGCAGAAGCATCAACTGCTGCATCCCGCAAAGAATCTCTACATTTCGGAATCTCTACACAGTCCCTTCAGTGGCCGGTGATAAAATGTTCCTCTCATATATAACGCCCAAGTACTTCAACTGCTAAACAAACTCAAGCTTTTGGCCAAGCAGGTAAAGAGAGATCCCATCCCATCCATATCATTGAAATACATAGAATTTGGGTCTTCTGGGAATTTTATTCCTGGTTATACTTCCATGTTCATCATTCCACCAAATACAGAGCTCCGTTTGACCGCCTTTTCACCTCAGATTTGGTTTTAGCTGAATAAATCGACAGCAGATCATCTGCATAAGGAAAAACTCAATCTCACATTCAAAGGGTAAACCAAGATAGGAGCTGTGAAGGATAACACTAAATCCAGGGCCTGAGCAGAATCCCTCTGGGCGCCCCACCTCTTGCTTCCTTCGGAAGACAGCTGATGAGGTTCTTAAAGCGGCAACACGATTCGAAAAGTAAAACTTAGATAATTCAATGAGGTTTCAAGGGCATCCCTTGTCTGCCGGGTTTTTCGAAATTAAACGCACCTAACATATCAAGAGAGACAGCCTGTTTCCTCTCCAGACCCGCAATGAAGAATTTCTTCTCATCCAAGATTGCAGTGGCAGTACTTTTTTGTGGCATAAATCCATATCATACTGATTTTTTTGAAATTCTTCCTCGATGGTTACGATGATGATCATGTTTGATATGGCCAATCAAGAGCTTCTCCAACACTTCTGCAGGGTGAAGGATTCTCTCCTAACCTGGTTTGGTAATCAAAATTGTATTTGATTTCTAGCATTCAAGTGGATTTCAGGCACTCTCGTTCTCTGAATATGAAACACACCAAGCTCTCCGCCATTCCCTTCTTTTCACTGCCAACTCCAGTGACCACCATGTCACTGACTTTGGCATGGTTGGAGAAACACTAAATGTTTTCACCGGCACAGCCACCCTACAAACTTCTAGAACATATTAGTAAACCGATCATCAGTCGTTTCCGAATCCTCGTCATTTCTAAATTTTGTTGCCAATATGTGTTTGTGTATAGGTACCTATAGAGCATTATTGCAACATAAGAAATCACTCCAATCAGCAGAGTGGAGCTCCGTAGCATATTTCATTTTTATTCACTGGAGACGATGAACGTTTGGAAAGTGCCTGGGAGTAGTAGTGTGTTAGAGTATGATTATATCTCGGAGAACCACTCTGATCAGTTGAGTGAGTTCTGTAACGAATTTCGTTCATATTCAACTTGGGGCGCTGACATTTGGAAAAGGGGCCTCCTGGCTGTGTTATAATTTAACACGGTTAACCATTAATCAGCGGCTCTGATTATAATTTTGTTTCTATTCATTCAAGATGCTGAACTTTTGAACGAGGCCTCTCCTGGTAAGAAAAACAATTCTGGGGACGACTGGATGCAGCTGTATTAGCAAATTTCCATAATAATGTGCTAAAATTTGGAACGAAGGCTCTGGATGTGGTGGTTTAATTACAAATTGTGAACCACTATAATCAGCTGGGTTTACTTTGTGCTAATTTTGTTCCATTCAAGTCAAGATTTTGAACATTGGCCTCGTTGAAACGGTCCTAGTATCTCTCTAGTTGTAATAGACGATAATTACAACATGGGAGAACGACTCCAATGCTGAATGAGCGCTCCAGCTAATTTAGAAAGGTGAACCCACAAGTACTTACGTAACTACCAGAAGTTTTCATTATCCGTTGAACGGCTCTCCGCAGTTAATTATATCGTTCTCAGCTCTTCCATCGTGCGGGCTTATTGATGAAGTTGAGCCTCAGATGTGGAGATTAAGGTCAAACATTCCGCCTCTTTTGGCCCAAGATGCTCGCTAGGAGCCGCGTAGCTGCCGTGGGAGCGGTGAATTACGAGAAAACCCTTCGTGTAGAGCTTTGTTATAGCAAATGTCACAACATCTCTCACAGTCTGTGAGCCTAAACTAACGAGCATCGCCGACGTTTACATTCGATTCAACCCCGTGAATCCACTCAGCATTTGAAAGGAGTAAGTACTCTAATGACAATGTTGTAAGTCACTCTTGTCCTGATAATGATTACGAAATTTTACACGGATGTTGATGATTCTTTAGTAACATTATTCTCCGTTAATGAATGGTTTTTTTATAGGTTCAAATTTAACATTTTTCCAATCAAATTTCACATTGCTAACGAATTTTCGTAGGAAATGAAACTATTTGCATGGTTAAATTAATTTTTTCGAAAACTTTTCCTCATGAAAATCTGTTTTGAGACATTCTAAGACGATTCCTAGAATAGAAATGTGTGTGTGTGTATGTGTGTGGGGGGGGGGGGGGGGTGATCTCGCCCCTGGGGTGATGATGTAATCGTACTCTTCGAAACACGTGAGGGCTTCCAGATCGCCCTCGATGTCTTTCCTGAGCAGCTAGCCGGGTGTGGTTTGGTGTTTAACTCAGATGTGGGTCAGTCTCCTTGGTGCCGTCGGGTCGCCAGCATCAGGAGAAGGTGGTGAATGAGGAGATTCGGTGGTACCTTGGAGTTAACTACATGGGTGTAGCCACCATTACTGGAAGCCGTGTGAACCTTGGTGGAGCACTAGCTCGTATCACCAAGGCGCCATCGAAGCCACAGCAGAAGCTGTGCCTCCTTCACCTGTACTTACTGCCAAAGCTCACCTATGGGCTAGTCTTTGGTAGGCTTACTGCGGGGAGGCTGCTAGAGTTAGATCATGAAGTTCGCTCTGCTATGCACTCCTAGACTGTCCGTCCAGTGGACGCGATTTCACGCGAAGAGGCGAACAGCCGAAAAGAGGCGAATTCGTGCGAACGGTTCACCTCCCTTCAAACACACTGTCAACATCCATTTCGCTTGTTGGCGCGTTGAAAAACAAACTGGTTTGATTCTCGTCGCGTTCGCCCCTTTTCGCCCCACTTCGCGTCTTGCAGTGGACGGGCTCTCAGTTAAAACCGTGTGTTTGAATAGGAGGCGAAAAGACTATTTTCGGCTATTTTCGGGCTATTTTCGTGCCATCCGCGTAGCCACGATAGCCACCTCGGTAAGGTGTTCAGGAGTAGTCGTGGGACAGTGGATAACCTTTGGGGTAAAAATGCCTTGCCTGTTGGGGTAAAAATGAGAATATGTATCATGTGGTGCAGCAGTGTCCTCGTACTCACGGTGGCCGCATTCTACGTCACGATGCGGTTGCCAAGCAAATAGCAGGTGCTTTGTCATCCAGTGGTTGGGCAGTTGAGAGAGAGAGAGAGAGAGATTATATCACATGCCAAGTGACCGGGGCAAGAAGCCGAATATCGTTGCCGTCAAGGACCATGAGTCTGTCATAATCCTGGATCTCCATGTTGTCAGTGGCAGCATGGACATGGAGGGCTAAAATAAATAAGTATGACAGAAATTAAATGCAGCAAGCAATTTCCGAGCTAAAAGGCGTGGCGACCTATATTATCAAGGTCATGGCTGCAATCGTGTCATGGCGCGGGGTGTGGTGCGGGAAAAGCGCCACGGAGTTACTCGAGTTGGGCATCTCGGCAGGAGTGCTCTGTGGTATCACCACCCGCGTCCTGAGGGGTTCTTACTTAAACTGATGGTCAATTTTTAGGGGCACTTCTTTTCATCCCATTCTTCCTCCTCTTCCTGCAACTTTCCTTATCCCTAGAGACGGCGTCCGGGGCATCCTTCCCACTTTATTTTATTTGTTTATTTCTAATTTTAAATTTAATGGTGTGCCCCCTCCCCCTTTGAGGGTTGATTTGTAAAAAAATAAAAATGTGTGTGTCCTTCCGGACGATAACTCTCCTTAGGGTTGAATTTTTTTTAAGGTGATTTCACCAAATATTCCTACAGCAGTTGGAACGATTTCGCCCGTGATGAGGCACCTCTGAGCAATTATTTGAAGCATTTTTCGCTTATTTCAAACAGGTGAAAGTAATTTTCTTCTCGAGTAATGACTGACTGAAGTTCAATTATTATTCAAACAAGAAATCACGAATCAATATCTTATTCATGTTGCGATTCAAAATTTTGATGCTCCTTTATGTCGGGAAGCTGCAGATTCCGCGAGAAGTATTCGACGGGGATTTCTAAAATAATAAAACTCCCACGACCGCCGGAGTGCTGTTCATCTCCCACCATATCGGGTCGGTACTTATTCATGACTCCCCCTTCAAACCTCCCTTGGCCTTCATTATGATTTCATCAGTATGCCAAAACGCGCTCCTCATCCCCTCTCTGAAGGAAACTAAATACTCGAGCAGTCAAAGGCTTTCAAGGAGTTTTGTTACGTTCCCTCAAAACATCCTCTTGCTCGTTCTTCTCACATCCCACCTCAGCATCTTCCTTCAGAAGACAAGTTTCTTTTTCACCTTAACCTCTAAGCATTTTTTTCGCTGAAGTCTAAGACTAAGATATAGCAATGTATGTTGAAACTATTCTAACTCGACGATTTGAGGTCCATACGAACTGAATCACTCGTGACGAAGCAGCTGAAATCCAAAACTAAAGTTAATTAAAGACGTTGTCTATTTTCACCGAAAATGAAGCGTCGAAGAGGCCTCCTTATAATGTAGTATATAAACTTACTTTCAAAGCCACTTTTTTTTTTTTAAGTAGGACTCTGTAGTAGGTGACTGATGCATTCCTTACACAAATTTTTGAGGGTTGACCCTTTTTGATCACAGCCATTTGATGTGATCTGTTTTGTTTCAAGCAGAAGCTCGTGTGAATTTGATCTTAGAACCTTCCATCTGGACACTGTTCTAACTAAAGGTAGAAAAGTGGATGTAAGAACACCCCGGAACTATTTCAGCCCAGTCGAAGACCACCCCAGAATTAGATAAGACGAGAACTCTAAGCCCCGTCGAGGGGATGATGAGGAAAGATTTGAGGTGTGATATAGTGGGCACAAGTTTTGAATCAAGAATCATCTCCATCTCGAAACGGCCTGCGCTTTTATAGTCCATGGAAGATAGAACGAGAATGGCGAATTTTACCGTGGGGAAAGAAGTTGGTAAGGGTCGCCAGCCCCCGTTTGTAATGGCCGTTTCGGGATCACATGGGGCCAAACCGACTATTAGGGTTTTGTATTTATTTAGGGAACTCTATATGATGATATACGATATTGTTGGAGCACAACACGACCCAAACTATCTTCACTTTGAAATAAACACGACTTAAAGAGATGGCATACCCTTAAATGACAGTAATTCAAAGATAAGAATAAAGAGAATGTTTAATCATAATTTTTATATTTATAGAACACAGTGGGCTCTCCTATGACTTGATCTGCACTTTTGCGTACATATCTGTTTGTTTATGACGTAAAATTGGCCGCAATTTTGATCGTATGCTGCTCAGTACAAAATGCCGATTCTAATTTATGTTATTTTTCAGTTCATTGTTATAAATCACAATTAAAAGGTTCAGTAGATATGATTTGGCATGATTATCAGTGTTTGTCTATAACCCCTAAGTTCAAAGTTTTCACAGGATTTTTGCCTGCCCAAATTCTGTAGTGAATCAAACATTCTACAATTTTGGTATTCACGAGTTTTTTGTTGAACGATCAGTTTTCGAGGTAAAGCAGTACCACGTTCCCAGAATGGGAAAATGGATTTACTAACGTCAGCTTAGGGGTCATTCCATGTCAATTCAACACACCCAATTTACCTCACCATATTAGATTTTGCTCAAATTTGGTATACTCATAGTAGGTGTTGAGACTAAGAAAAATACCAAATTTTAAATTTTTATCTCAAACCGTTTCTTAAATATGGCTATGTAAAACTTACAAAATCTTGCCAAAAAACCATGAACGGATTTTATACTATTCGCTCTACGAACTGTCCTAATTGAGCTAGAGAGCTGGGGGAGGTCTCATTTTGCAGCTTTTTTTATGCTCTTTCCAGTGATATACAACAGGACATAGGTTCTAATAACAAAAATTTTGTCAAAATACAAATTAAAATTTTGATTTGATTTTTTTCCAAAAAGTACATAATTTAAAATTTTCAAAATATTCCTATAAATACTTAGTACTGTTGTAAACAATGTGACAAAATATAAATATGGGGTGATGATGGGTTCATTGTTAAAAAAAAATATTCCTGACACTAGTTTTCCACTAATAGCCCGGTTTTGACTAAATAATAAACATATTACGTACTTTTACCAAAGAGGTGAGCTATTTAATTAAATATATAAAGGAATACTATGTATAAAGGTAAAAAATATCAGAAATATTAATTCAAAATACTATCTTGTTAAAACAAAACCAATAACCATAGATATACTCCAATAAAAATTAAGTTATTTAGGTTGTTTACTTTAATTTTATACAATTTAAACCAAGTTAAACAAAGCCTATTAATTAGTAAAACAATAATCTTGAACATTTCTATAACAATGAATTTGAAAAAGGTATGAAAATAGTCTACCTAAATACTCGTAGTTATGTAATAATTCTGGTACAAACAGATTAATCAAAATTTACATGATATTGTACATATTTATGATGATTAGGTATACGAGTAAACGTAACACAATTGGTGCAGTATTAACGATAATGTTTAAACAACTATCTAGATTAACACTAACCTGAGGAAAAATTAAGTTTTGAGTTGACAGCAGTTTCCCTAAACATTATCTCAGTTTACGGAATTACATTTTGTAAAAGCCAGTTGGGTTTTCGCTAAGATCGCTTTCAGCTAGATTTACTTTTTTTTCTACTTTTTTTACTCTTAGATACATTTAGTTACCAACTCGTATACCTACTTCATCATCATAAATATGTACAATATTATGTAAATTTTGATTAATTTGTTTGTACCAGAATTATTACATAACTACGAGTATTTAGGTAGACTATTTTCATACCTTTTTCAAATTCATTGTTATAGAAATGTTCAAGATTATTGTTTTACTAATTAATAGGCTTTGTTTAACTTGGTTTAAATTGTATAAAATTAAAGTAAACAACCTAAATAACTTAATTTTTATTGGAGTATATCTATGGTTATTGGTTTTGTTTTAACAAGATAGTATTTTGAATTAATATTTCTGATATTTTTTACCTTTATACATAGTATTCCTTTATATATTTAATTAAATAGCTCACCTCTTTGGTAAAAGTACGTAATATGTTTATTATTTAGTCAAAACCGGGCTATTAGTGGAAAACTAGTGTCAGGAATATTTTTTTTTAACAATGAACCCATCATCACCCCATATTTATATTTTGTCACATTGTTTACAACAGTACTAAGTATTTATAGGAATATTTTGAAAATTTTAAATTATGTAATTTTTGGAAAAAAATTAAATCAAAATTTTAATTTGTATTTTGACAAAATTTTTGTTATTAGAACCTATGTCCTGTTGTATATCACTGGAAAGAGCATAAAAAAAAGCTGCAAAATGAGACCTCCCCCAGCTCTCTAGCTCAATTAGGACAGTTCGTAGAGCGAATAGTATAAAATCCGTTCATGGTTTTTTGGCGAGATTTTGTAAGTTTTACATAGCCATATTTAAGAAACGGTTTGAGATAAAAATTTAAAATTTGGTATTTTTCTTAGTCTCAACACCTACTATGAGTATACCAAATTTGAGCAAAATCTAAAATGGTGAGGTAAAATTTAAATTTAAAGTGTGTTGATTTGACATGGAATGACCCTTATTGTCTATGATTTCCGAACTTTTTTTGGGAGTGGGGGGGGGGGTCCATTCATCACTCATCATTGAGAGAATCTAAATTCTTTCAAATAAGCTTCCCACACTATTTCGTATGACCAATACTTTCCAAAATACGCCCGTTCAAAGTTATAGGAAACTACTGCAAATTATTACAAAGAGGTTTATTATTTTTGTATTGTATAGCTCTTCTACGCAGAACACCTGTATATATAATTAAACGAACCGTTATTTGGGTATCTAATAGGCATGTCTGCATAGGTGTAGACGCCTACTGAAGATAAATTAATAAAATTAAATATCACCCAAATTTTCCTTACACGAGTTGATGATGCAGTGACCTGAATTGGCGAAACCCTGACGGCGCCGCTTATGCCGCGTTATGAGTTTCGCTTGCTGTAAGCCTAACACTATCTAGCGGTCATTGATGAAACTTAGTTCCCATGAAAAATCACTGGGTCGCTACTCCATTATAGCTTGTAGGGAGGGAACAGCAAATCAAACGGCTTTCCCGATGATTTCATTCGATTTGTGGGAAAATATATGTAAATGACAATCAAAAAAACATTACTGTTTCCTTGAAAGCCGATGTTACTAGCACATCCCCGGACGATATATGATATTTCAGTCAAACTTCATAAAATTTGGTTCAGTAGTTTTGGAGAAAAGCTCTGGACGGCCGGGGTACGGTGTGCAGCAGATTTTTTATTTATTTTTATTTTTGCAGCGGACAGACGAATATTTTTTATTCGATTTTTAAACTCTTTGCATCTTGCTTGAAACGTGAACGAACAAATTTTGAGGGAGGGGGGGGGGGGTTGATTTTTTCCTTGGTCGATTACAAAGGTTCGTTTTGGAAAATAATAAACCAAAAGCCCAGAATAGAAACGTTTTCAGGCGTCTTCAGAATACCCTCAGAAAGCTAAATTAATACATATCGTTACCTGTCAGTGAACCCGCTAGTATAGGATCCTTCTGGCCAGTCAAGAAGTTGAAAATACAAATTTATCATTTCTTATATTTTGAAGTCCTTAATATAGTGTTTTGCAATTCTATTTTCAAAGTATTGACGACTCCATGTTCACCGCAACAACAATTACATCCCCAATAAACATCACCCAGTAAAAGGTATCAGACCGTATGATCCGATGTGACATCTGCAAGCTTTGGGTCGAATACCTGACTCAAGCTCCATCTCCACAATAAAGTCGTTTGCCTTGTGGGGTTGACGGAGTGTCGACAATCAATCGGATTCGAAAGGATTTCAGGGCATTAGAGACCCTCTGGGAGACGAGAAGCGTTGAAGAGGGAGTAGATCATTACTACCACCTCTCCCGAATGGGCGGAAATACTCTTGACGTTTCCGCATCACGCCTGGATGGTCCTTGAGTCAGGGTCTTGGCTTGAACCCTGAATGTCACGGTATCAACTTCCAAAATTAAACGCTTCGTGAGGAGGTGTCATACACAAAGTTGACAGTAATAACATAGCAATGACAGCACCATAGCAAATGGACTGATGTATGTAACCAGACTGTTACAGGATAGGTTGAATTTCACGAGCCGAATATGAATACCGTTATGTCTCTAGTTCACATATCCCCTACTTACGTATTACTCATATTTAATAGTTTAATCTCTCGATCATGTTTGTCCACACTCCACTTATAGAAGTGAATTAATGTTGCATACGTTCCTTCATGATGACTGAAATTGAAAAGTGAAGAGAAAGTTGATTTCATAACTTATAGACCTCACAGTGCCACAGTAAGTTCCTCCATATTTAATTGTTCCATATTGATGACAAAGCCAGCCTTTCGCCGGATCACCACGACATTGTATTACGGCTTCATGCTAATTTCTTTCTTAATCAATCCACGGAGCTGAAATTCGGAATGGAGCTTCTTTAGTCCTGGAATGGAAAATGGATTGAATCTTACTCCACGCTGAGTCCAGTTAGTAGTACTGTTAGAGTGGGCGTGGGTGGTCCCACCAAATTTAAGATATGCCTCCCACAGGAAGTTCAGTTATTATTGCAATAGGAGTGATAGTGAATGGACGCCCTCCCACCTGGAAGTGCTCTTTCTTCTGAAGGTCTCAATGAGTAAAAATCAAAAGCCAAATCGTGAGTGAATAAAAATCAAGTGAATAAATCTTTTCAATAACGTGGCTCCACGGGAGTAAATATTACTCTACCTTTCGGATGATGATCCCATCAATGGAGTCTCCATCGCTCCTTTTCTATCCATAGTACCAATAAGATCTTCCAGAATTCAGATATTTGTGCCTCAACTACTTATAAAATCATTGTATAAAGTAGGTAAGTACAACTTCCTGAGAATATTAAATCAAATTCTTTTACTTTCCTATTAACATTATTGCAGCTCATCTAAATCGTTCCAGTTTCACATTTTCCCTTTTATTTATATTTTTCCATTTCACTGGAGCACATCATGGATAGTGATCGGAGAAAATATTCAAAGCCAGAGGACATTAGGAATATTTTACAAGATGCTGCATGTGAAGAGGTCTTTGATGTAGGAAGCTCAGAAGATGAATGGGGAGTCATCGATGTTTTGAAGACTGATTCTGAATGGGAGAGTAAATACCTACTTCTTCGGGAAATGACGAAGATTTTAAACAGCCGAAAGTCGAAGAAATCGGAGAATTATTAGATGCTATTGTTCAGAATAATTATTGGGAGAAGGATGGAACATGGGAAGTTGTCAATAGAAAAGTTGCAACTTCGGGTCGAGTTTAAAATGTGGGGAAAAAACGGATCAAAGAGCAGTGGGGGAATATCTCCTTCAAATGGGCTTCCTTGATTTTCATTATTTCATGTCTATATAAGAACCAGAACATTGCTGAGCTCTATAACTTTTAACACGAGACCAGTACAAAGTATGTAACACTGTTTCATCCCATTCTAATCCCATTTTGTGTAACTACTTCCACTTCATTGTGTGTCATTCTCTTGAAATCATATCATGCCATGACAATTGTGTTACGCATACTTATTAGAAATGTAGAGCTAAAGAGGAAGATTGCTTTACTAATCTAAGGTAAAATTAAAGGGTACACATCCCCATACAATATAAAATCAACGAAATATATTATAATTCAACATTATATATTTTAAAACAAATATTTTTAGTCTCGGTGAGGTGTGTGAATCCACTACCACACTTACCAGTAAGGTAGTGCGGTAGACGGAAATCGGTAAAATGCAGTAAAAAAAAGTGAGAAAATGAATGCACTATACTAGCAGCAGAGATCTGAATTCTGGTTTAGCCCAAATCGGTTGACATAATGAATTTTGTGGTGTGGCATGTTTCACGCCGACGTAGACTTTCGGGGATTCATAATAAGTGAATATACTTGTTTTCTGTTCTGTTTACTTTTAGCAAATTTTCGTAGAAAATGAAGCTGTAATAATGGCTCGGAAAATTTTAAAATCAAAGTTTTTGAAATATTTCTTCATTGAAATCCGTTTTGAGGCATTCGGAAACGAATCCTAGAGTTTAACACTTTTTCATACATATATATATATATATATATATATATATATATATATATATTTTTTTTTCTTTCAAACGAACCATTCACATGCGTTCAACCTCCATCATCATTAAACTGTGCGGGTAGGGATAGATACATTGAACTTGAGAGCCTCTTTGCGACTTGGAACACAAGTACTTTGAAGCAATCAGTATGGTCTTCATTGATTTACTTGGATAAAAGCCAAGATATTACTTCATGTTGAATAAATGATGAACGAAATTTGTGAAGCATTGAACCGTTTTAGTTTGTTTCCAAGTAGAATTTGGTGATTAATATACATAAATTATATAAATAATTTTGTGTATCTAATTCTACTTGAGTGAAAAGAAGGAATGAAATATGTGAAATATGTGTAGATAACGAAAGAAGTGGTTAAATACATCCTTTAGCGATTTATTTAGGAGTCCTCTGAGATATCCCCACCCCCCTCCACAAAGGCATCATCTTAGTGTGATTGATAAGTGACGCCCAAAAACCCAAACACAATTAGTAAGTCGAGAAAGTGAATGATGAATTGGTTACCCAACACCATTATACCCGGCATCGGACATCTTTGAGCGATTCTTCCCCAATCTTGGACAAACAGGTTGTTGCTTATTATGAGTCTTCCCGTTCCATCTTTTCCGATCCGAGATGTTTACTTTTCCGGGAGTTTTCTTTCTAGCACGAGAAGCCGAATGACTTTCTTCCCTTCGTTGCAGGGTGTTTGAGTATGGCTTCATCCTCAATGGAAAACTCTTCACTTTGGTTGATGGGGGGGTGGGAGGGTTAGGGCGGTGACTTGAAAGTTTATTCAAATGGCAAAAATCACGAGTAGTTAGATAACGAGCCGTACCAGCTGGGCAACGTAGTCATCAGAGTTTGTGCCCACGTGTTTGGCCAACAGCATATCTTGGAATTTTCGTCTGAACAGTTGGAAAGTCTAACAGATTTAGTGGCCATTGCACTAAATTTTCCATGAATAATCAGATAAACCTCTGAAAAACCCATACTTTTGCATAATTGTGAAACAATCATAGGTATATTTTTTCTTTTATTAATGCTTCCTATTTTTCTCAATTACTGTACCTAAAAGAACGAAAAAAATGAAAAATACTTAAGCTTAGGAAAGCACATTCTCATGTTTTGGATGGGGAACCATCATACAAGTCAATCTAATCCATTTACATGAAATAGGTAACATATATATATATATATATATATGCATGAATGCGTTAGTCTGACGCATCTTTGTTCTTAGTCTCTTCCGACAAAAAAAAAATCAAGTAATGTTTGTTTGCTGGTTTAAGGGATGCGTGAAGCTAGTGGGAGATGAAGGGTGGAATTCAGAGTACTCTAAATTGTAGACCCGAGGATTTTGACTTTCAGACCACTTATTTATTTTTCAGCGCTTCACCAATCTCTAGACAAGCTTTCGACTCTGGACAGTATGACTGCATGAGTTGGATTGAAAATCCTCACCTCCAAAACGAAAGAGATGCGAAACAAAGCACGAATGCTACCACTCAAAAGTGGTGGCAAAGACGTGGAACAGGTCAAGTCATTCGCCTATGTATTTTAATAATTTAGAGACCAGAAATGGAGGCAGTGATCAGGGCGTCCGAACCAGAGGACTAAAAGCTGTTTGTGAACGGCGGGCATATATGCAGGCGAATGAAGCTCAGCATTCACAATTCCAACGTGGATTCAGTGTTTTTTTACGGTTGCGAGATTTGCAAGGAAGCCTGAAACGGTCCGAAATGAAGACCTCTGGAAATTAACTGGGTAAGAGCTTGTGGATGCTGAGATCCGGCCGAGAAAGTGGAGATGGATTAGCCATGAGTTCGCTTAGAAGACGCCATTCATGAAGATTCCCTCAAATAGAACTACTAAAGAGTACGGAAACGGGGAAGGCAATGAGATTCTTGGAGGCGATCCGTAGAGAAGATGGCGCGACGTGTTGGAAAAACGTTACGAGAAGTAAAGAGACTGGAATCAGCTAGAGAGGGATGGAGAAGGCTTTTAAAGGCCCAATGCTCCTCCTTCAGGAGCCAAGGAATTGAGTTAGTAAGTAAACTTGTGTGCACAGACATATGCTTTATAAAGCCCAATATAAAATGACAGGGTTGGCTAAAATAATATTTAATTATTTCTGTAATTACCCACAGTATTTTGAAAAGTTTGCTTGCTGTGAATTTTACCGTTGAAAAGGTTTTTGCTCAAATACCAATAAAATGTGTTTAAACGGGGTTGCTCGACATATATTATGAGTTAGCTTCGACCAATAAACGGGAATAACCCAGTCTATCTTGCTCGACCTGACAATAAGGCCAACGGACAATCACACCACACAGAAGTACGTTTCCGAATGAATACTCGACTACGTAGCTATGCATTTACCTTTCCGACGAACTTTCCAAAACATACCATACCTTTTCCACTCTACACCCACGGGACTTTGGGTTCCTCAATTTACTCCACGGAATCCAGTTCGGGGTAAATTGGCCTACTGTGCTCCATAGGGTTCCACATTTCGACTCACATACCTTCTTAAATTACTGGGCAATTACTTCTAGATGTGTTCCTGAATTTTACTTCACGAGATTCTGCGGTCTGAAGTAAAATTCAGCTCTAACATCATTTTGCAATCCCAAGTTCAACTAGGGTAGGTATCGTTCAAGGTTTAACGATCTGAAAACTTCACTTTCAAATTGAAATTGCATGCCAGACTCACTCCAAATATCCCAACAATAAAGTTTCAAAAACAGGGATAACGTAAAGTGAATGTGTGGACTATTTCAGTTCAGAACTAGTTATCCCAACTGACAAAGAATTGTGTCTTGTCATAAACAAAAACTTTATATCAATTCATACGTACCTATAATCAATTGTCTTACTCCTACATCAACGTTCAACTCACGACGCGTTCAAAGGTTTGCCCCGTGAAATAAACGACAGCGTGTTTACGTTGTTCCAATAAGTTTGCCCTTCTCTTTATTCTCTCCCATTCGTGAGAAAAATCGTGAGATATAGGAAAAATGACAGGAACTTCCACGATCCGCTGTGAATGTGCGTTGAAACGCGTTAGTAGGAGAATGCTTTAGGGAAATGGTGGGAAGGCGAAGCTGTTGAATTATACCGGGTACGTGCACAACGAAAAAAGGGGCCGCTTTATTTCTACTACCTCCCGACTCAGCTCTACCTTCAGATCGAAGATTCCTTGGAGGATGGCAAATGTTGCTGTAGACTGAAGTGAATACTTTAGACACCACTCTAACTTTCTTCTTAGAAGTGAATTTCGAACTATAAGGTAAATGTACCCATAGTCGACCACGTACCAGTAGTCGACACCCTCCTCAAAAAACGCAAAAAGCTAAGAATCAGGATAACTTCCAAGGTTTTTAGCAGCTGTTCTTGGTTCTTTGATGTCTTCATAAAGTGTAATGATATGCTATCATGGAAATCGGCGGGAATCATGTTTTCAGTGTCGTAATTTTTGTGACCAGTTCCGTTTACATCAAGTTGGAAGCGTCGTGTTAGCTGTTTGGTTAAGGACTCACCACATAAAGTAAGGACATTCCACCTATCAAAACCTCATTCTTCGTTTGTTTTCTTTTTTAACTATTCCTGGCTATTATACAGTTCGTGTTTATGAAGTGTAGATGAGTATTCCATCACATAAAAGCTGGGTTTGAGGTATGTCGAATACTGGTACAGATTTTACCCAAGTTCCAGTAGTCGACAGGGGGTGTCGACTTTTGGAGTATCCCCAATTTTGCCTTGAGCCAGTACTCGACATGACGATTTTTCCCAATGCCAAACATACTTACTAGGGATGGGTATCGAACGACAAAACATAGATTAATAATCTTCACTAAATAATCGATTTACCGATTCTTTATGACTAAGAAAATCGATTAATCGGAAAAAAGTTCCAGTCATGCAACATGATTGTATGGACGAATTTTCCTAAATCATCATATTAAGTAAGTATGTTTATGTTGTATTATATAATACATTATGTTATATTATATAGGGGTTAAAATCCAGGAATCTTTTCAGAATACCTCTGCAAATGTTTGAAGCCGTTCGAATAGTTTCAATTTCTAAGAAAATTTCGTCAAATCTTATTCATCTTTAATAAATTATTGGTAAGTACATTTAATTAATAATAAATTCCATAAATGAATCACTAATTGGAGAAGGGCATATTCTTGTTTCATAAAGAACTCTATTTTTTGAAGAGTAGCTAAAATGTCACAACTGATGTGAATAACCAGCGTGATCAACCCAGCTCTTCCTTACCATCACCAGCACAAGGTCCATCAACATCTGGAGGGATTCTGTCAACTTCTGCGTTACCTTTCAAAGTTCCTAGTCCGTTCAAAACTGCGAGATTTTTGCCAGATAAAATAAAACTGGCCCGCAAAGAGGCCAAGAAGATGAAAGTTGTATTTCCTGACGTCGTCACATCTGAGAGCTGGCAAGCATTCCATCGAAAGAAAGCACAACAGAAATTGGAATAAGCAGAAGCAAAGAAGAGAAGGGCAGAAGAGAGGTCGAGGAAGAAACAGGAGAAAGAACAATTGGAACAGGAAAAGAAGGAGAAAAAGAACACGAAGAAAAAAGCTCTTAAAAGGGAAAACTAGCCAAACACAGATTACAAAACTGGTTTCGAAGAAAGTTGCAAGAAAGTCTAAGAAACGTCCAAGGAGCCCTTCTTCCGAAGAAGATGAAGATTGGGATTAAGCTCTGTCAGCAGAAAGCTCCAATCAGTTCTGATCCAGAAGAAGATGGCGTTGAATCCACTGTTGTTTGTAGAGTACTCTCCTTTACTGCAGAAGATTCCGTTCAGGTGATCAATGCATCTAATGGAGTAGAACCATTGGTTGATGATTCAGAACTGGAGAATGCGTGCAATTCATTGCTAGAAAGCGTTAACTTGGTGGAACAAACTTATCAGGATCACATTGAGAAATTTATTGATCTAGCTGAAAATGACATTGTTATTTCAGATGAGGACAAACTTCATTAAGAAACCTCTCTTATCGGCGACAGTTTCATCGGTATTCCCCTGGTTCGCTAGTCTGACCAATCGTTCAGATGTATAGATGATGACACTAAATTGATATTTCTGAAAGACATTCGCGAAAAGGTGAGGTTGATGGAAGAATAAGGGAATAATTTAGGTAGTTGACTTTCTTTTAAGTAATACCTACGTTACCTACTTCTGTGATTAATTTAGTCAAAAATGTTACCTAAGAATTAAGTAGGTACCTTAAGTTCTTAAGTAAGTACTCCAAGTTTTTCAAGCTAGTCTTAGCTAATTTTAAAAGCATTCTTCAATAAGTATTTTTATTTTGAGATGTTTCAGTCAGAAATGATTCAAGCAAAAGCTGAAGCAGTCAGTAGGTAGTAATATTTTATGTTATATTGCTTGTTTTTTATTTTATATTGCTTCTCTCTACTTAAGTTGACAATCCTATGATTTTGAAAGAGAAAGTCTGATGATTTAGACTGGAATAGCTACGTATGTGGTAAATATTTTACTTTCTTATTGTTCTCTGTTTTAAATAATAAAAACTGTTGAAACTACTTGCTATGTCGACTATTGGTTCATGCCCTCTGTCGACTACTGACGATTGTATGTCGACTATTGGTACATCGGCCATGTCGACTTCTGGGAAATTCGAGATATGCCATGTCGACTACTGGAAAAATTTCACTAATTGAAAAAATCCGTTTTCATCTTCCCAGAAAGTAGTTTTAATGATAATTATTATTTCTCCTAATAGAGAGATACCTAGTGCACACTGTGAACAACTTTGAATATAAAAATTAAATACCCAGTAGGAGTTGCATACATTGAAAGTCAATATTTGTCTAGAGGTGTCGACCATGGGTACATCTACCTTAGTGGTTGTTTGAAATATCTTGTTGATACTATGCGATTTATGTTTGTGGAGGCTTTTTATAGAAGAACCTCGATCGATGGCGTGGAACCTGATTTGGACATAATGTCGTTGTTCAGTGAAAAAGATGTGCAGATCTCTCTTGTACTCAAGGATATGTAATTTTGTAACGCAAACTATCGCATATAAGGGGGAAACTACTCATCTTTTCATGGTCAACTACAATGTTTCATTATTGAAAATAGAAAAAAAATAAATAAAAAATCTGATATAAAATCTGTTCTAGAATAAAAGCAAGAATTTCACTAAAAGGCCGCAAGTAAGAAGCTTGTAGTCGAACAATTCACTAATGATTGAAGCATCTAGGTACATAACAATCTTTATTTTGGACGTCAGATCAGCGGTGTGAGCCATAAAACTAACTTGTTCACAGAGCTCATCTGACTTCTACCAAATTACTTTCAATTGTCTCCATTATGCCACTATCGAATTTCAGCGCTCTAGGACGGACTGGAGGGAAGCATGTTGTGTTGCTCCGACAAATTTGGCGAAATAAATCTATCTTTATGTCTGTGACTCGCCTCGTATATACATGAGATAAGGGTGAGCCCTAAATTCCCATTATAGTATCCTAAATTTGGGATTTCGTGTATTGCTATCAGAAAAAGAAAAATCATCAGAATTAGAACCTCTTGAAACTCATACGGTGGATACAGCTTTCGTACAAGTACGCAACCACGAGAGACATTTTATATCTTTGCGCCCCCTTTCCCCTTCCCTCAAGGGCCCACATACCAAATCTCAGAATCGTGGGATCATTAGGGAAAAAACTGGATTCTAGATCCACTCAGCTGATCTGGGATCGGTCAGTTGTGTTCAGAAGTCCCTCAAGGGCCCACATACCAAATCTCAGAATCGTGGGATCATTAGGGAAAAAACTGGATTCTAGAGCCACTCAGCTGATCTGGGATCGGTCAGTTGTGTTCAGAAGTCCCTCAAGGGCCCACATACCAAATCTCAGAATCGTGGGATCATTAGGGAAAAAACTGGATTCTAGATCCACTCAGCTGATCTGGGATCGGTCAGTTGTGTTCAGAAGTCCCTCAAGGGCCCACATACCAAATCTCAGAATCGTGGGATCATTAGGGAATCTCCGCGTAACGCTCTCCGCGTGACGCTGCCCCGCGTGACGCTTTTTCATTTATGTGCCATAGTAAAGACATAAAATGTCAAAAATTCAATCATTAGTGGTTGAAAAAAGTAACAATTAAGAGCAAATGTGCTTATCATACATTAATGATTGGCTGGGCGATGGACTGAATTCGTTAGTGTCACGACACCGTAGCATCATCTAGAGCAACAGTTGCTCGACAGCAAATATCATGAATGTTAACTACACCATACATTTGTATGAGCCATTGCCATACATCAGTTTTGTATAAGAATATAGAATGGTGTATAAGCAGATGGGTTTCATCCCTATCAAGTATGTATACTATGAAGTCCAGAACACTATTGAGATGGTGACTTTTTGTTTGTGTTGTAGTGACATTATATCATTATAATCATCATAATGATATAATTATCATTGCATCATTATGGCGTCGTGAGGAACACGATCCCACAGTAGTTTTAGCAGTAATTTTTCTGCTCAAAAATAGGATCTTTTTTATTTTTCTTTGTTATGATTTAAAATGGCGGAAACCATCTGAAAAAAGTCAAATATTTATGCTAAAAATATTATTTAGAATATGAATTTTTCTTGGATATTGTGCGGAGCGTATGTTTCCCCTTTAAGGAGAACTCTTAGTCTAGTGTAACGCAAAATGTGGAGTAGGTGGCATGAAGTTTATAATGTAGATTAGGAAGGCAGAAGAGCTCGTGTCGACTTTACCCTTCAACTAGTGTCCCTCAGTTAACTGACTCTCCCAACTCCCTCACTGACATTTTCATAACCAATCGAAAATCTCTAGTACCTTGCCGTGTCCATCAGGCAGTCCTGTTTTTCATAGTTCCACCCCTATTTAACCAGTACAAATAGGGAATGAAAACCATTGCTTCCATTCACTGCCAGAAATGATGTACAGCACTACTTTCAGTTTCAACTTCCCCTGTTATTTTAATCAACCCGCTCCATTGAGACGAACGGTATGTTGCGTTACCAGACTTTCCAGTTCCACCCAAATTGCTTGGGTGAGAGTATACCTAATTGCCTCTCACAGCGAAATAAGTTGATAGCAACAATCACCACCCTGGTGAATACTGGACTGCTTTAGTCGTTGGGAATCCATATACCTATACAACAGTCCTTAGTCCTGAAGACAAGTGGTGCAAGCATAGAAGAAGAAGACCTTAATTCAGTCCTTCTACCGCTACGGGTGCAAGTTCTTCGAAAGTATACCACAACTGTATTGGTTTTACCACCACCAGCACCATTGGCAAGGCGCTATTAAGTAATACAATGGAAACTAATATGGAGAAGAACTGATGACTACCGGTCACGCTATTGGCTGTACTACGACTGACATATAATATGCATTTTACTCGAGAGTCACACCTTAAAGTGCTCCTTTAATTGCGCTTACAAGAATCCCAACATTCATCCCAATATTCCAATCGTCTAATATCACCTTTCTTCCGTACACCCAGTATAAAGCAATATGGGTCGAGTCTACGGCTTCAATCTGCAGAAGTTCTAAGGTAGATAAACGGTCACTGTGTCAAATCTCAATAAAATGCTCTCCAGAAATCTCTAATAAACAGCACAAAATGCTTAATTTTTTGTTTTATTTTTTCTGGAAACTATTACACAGAAATAGGTACCTAGGTACCTCGTTTATTTGTCATAGATTGATATGTTATTTATTTATTTTTCATTATAGAAATAATAAATTAGTATTATTTATTTTGTTGGTATTGAAATAATGAAGGAATATTACCAGTTTCGACGTTATATAACGCAACTCAACGTGTACACGGTTTCCTGAAAAAATAAAATATTGAGCTAGAAGAGATGAAAGGCTAAATAATGAGAAATTTTCCCATTCAAACCTCGTTTGGTTTAACATTTTATTTTATTTGGGAGACCTTGTCGAGGTAGGATATTGCGTTCCATATAGGTTCGAACGAGGTTTATACTCGTTGGTTACCTCAGGTTGCATTCAAAGGGCCGTACTCGTCTCTAACTGTCTATTTATCCGGAACCGAAGCGGGTTGAGCCGCCGCGCCGTCCAACCGAACGCTTCGATTTATTAACCGGGTGAACCAAAGGAAGCAAACCGCTACAAGCTCATTAACACCATTCGGAGACCCTTATTCGGCAGTCCCCAGAGGCGGCCTCTGGCCATTGGCTTACTTAGTGGCTCCCCCGTTTAATAGCGAAACGTAATATCCCCAGCGAAAGTTAGTCCGGAGGACCCCTTCAGCTGCCTTCCAGTCCGTGCGCCTAATTACAGGGCATCATTCTCCCTCTAAACTCGGATCCCCGGATTCGGGATTATTTAGACGGGAAACAGAGGTCGGAGCAAGGGAACTATTTAGCATCCAAAGTTGATAAATATGTCAAGACCGAGTCAGCGGATTAGCCGCTAAGCCCCGCGTGGGGCTCGGGGTTTAAGTCTAGGATACTTAATCACTCCCCTTCCTTCCTCCTTGTTGCGAGCTCTCTTCCAAAGGAATTCCCTCCATTGGTATCTGTAGGTTGGTCACGGATTCTCGAGATTCTTTTGTTCTCTGTAAGCCCGGATCCATAGCGGTCGAACAAGAATTCATTGACCATGAGAGAGAGAGAGAGAGAGAGAGAGAGAGAGAGAGAGAGAAAACCCATTTGAAACACGTATTGAATCAAAATAAATATTAAACTTCAACCCCCGGGAGAAACGTTAAATCATGATTATGTATAGCAAATATAGAACGAAGCGATACTGAGCTTCAGTTATGATTCTGTTCAATTCAGTAGAATAATCCCCTACACCTCAAATTTAACCATTTCATTCCATTTCTACCCCATTCTTAGGATCTACATTCACTTTTCACTCTACCCAAACCAGTACCAGCTAGCCACAAAGTCCTCAACACTCTTTTCCGTCAGGAGGCGATGATTCTTGCTTCTGCCGAATCTTCTCAATTTTCCCGTAAGAAATGCATTGAAGCGGCAGAATCATTTGTACTAATTTTTAATTCTTCCGAGCCGGATTGAAATATACATATGCAAAAATATGATATAATCTCTAGATATACCAATGCTGATGGATTTTTTTTCTCCATGCCATACAGAGTTAAAAATATATATAAAAACTTGTGACTGAAGGCTTTTACTTCCATCTTAAATGTTAGCTTCATAGGTTGAATAGCAATGGAATTAGCTTTGGAGATCAGAAGGCAGCGGTATCTCTATCCTTCTTGTATACCTACGTCGTTATTACATATCATTTTTTCGGTTTTTGGATGAAATTTTTCTGTCTCCGTGTAAACGTATTCTACGTTAAAATTCAAACTCATTGATTCCCAGGCATTCGGTTCGTCGTATAATGTAAATTATATCCATTATAAGTTAGAACTTTTAACTCATGTACCCACGAACTAAATCACACATGACGGAGTTGTGGAAACCCATTTCAATGATGAAAACAGAAATCAGTCAAAAATGTTCTCCATTTCTACGAAAAATAAAGTCTTTATTTTCCGTGAAAATATACAACGTTCTTCATAAACTTTCGTTTTCTTTTGCCATGTAGAATGTATTCCTAAGTCCTGGAACTTTTAATCCAGGCCTGCAATAAGTAGGTATAATGATACCATAAAGGTAGATGGCCTTTGTCGTTTGAAAAGTCCAGACGTGTATGTTTGACACTATGTAAGTTACCTAACAAGTAGATAGACCAATCAGAAGTTAGATTCAAGAATTTTTCATGAATATTCTGTTGCAACAATCCATTACTCGTCCACCCCTTGATCTTCCTCAACATTTTCGTGTAGCCTTTGCTATAACCTAAGCTTTCTTCTACAGAAATTGTTTCACCAAATGTGAAACTAGAATCGAAAGTTGACTACATTATTGCAATGGTATGCGAATGGTGCGTAAACAGATTGTAACAACCAGACTTTTGGAGCTAACCTACTGTAAGAATCCATATTATGGTTTACAGAGGCGCCCTTTTTGTTCGCAATTTTTTAGCCGTTTATTGCTCTATTAAGTTTTATTATATTTTATTTTTTATTTATTTATTTTTTTATTTTATTTTATTTTTTATTTATTTATTTTTTTTTTTTTTTGCACTTATTGGTCTATTATTTTCAATGATGAACCTTTGTGATCGACCAAGAAGAAAATGTTTAAACCCCCCCTCACACCTTTGTTGGTTCACGTTTCAAGATGAGTAGATTCCAAAAACTGGATAGAAAAAAAATCTGTCCATCCGCCGTCCGAAGCTTTTTTCCGAAGCTACTGGACCAAACTTTATGAAAATTGGCTCAAAATCGTACATCAGCCGAGGATGTGCCAGTAACATCAGCATCTCTCCTGATCATCTATAACAACATTAAAAATTTTATATCCCGAAAACTTAAAAATGAAATGGTAATTTGTTTTGACTTCTGGACGAAGAGGTTCAACGAATCGAATGGGACCATCTGGGTTGCTTTACGTTCGTTTCCCTTACTAGAGGGAATAAGGGACAAAATCGAGTCCAGACCTATGTACCCCAGATGGTACATCTCACGCTCATGGTTCTCACCCAAGGCTTGGTACCTGAGTGGAAGAGTATGCGAAAGCTGCGTGTTGACATGAGACCGAATCTTGTCGGCAACAAAATTTTCTTTAAATATTTCACAGTCACTTTCAAGGTTATTTTTGGTATTATTTATTTTGTATTCATTAAAATCTCAACACCATTGACTCTGTTTCGTAACTAGTTTTCTATAGACCAGTGCTCTGCGTTGATAAGTTATCTAATAGATAAATAATAAACCACTTTGTAATAATTTGCTTTTGAAATTTGAGAAAGTGATTGTGCTCAAAAAGCGCTGTCTAACAAGCATAATTATCCTTCCTCTTGAAATACTCAATTTTTTGGCAAAAGAATGTGTGACAGTTATTGTATGGAATAATACAAAGGTATGTATTGTATGAAAAAATGAATACATGATTACATATGACAAAGAGTAAGTTAAAATTCGAAGAATTTCTGAATTTTACATGCAAATTTTCATTATGTGAATTTCAGAAAATTCAACTATTAAAATTTGGGAAGCTTTTGCAATAGTTTTATTTTTCGAAAATTAACTAAAATAAAATAAACATAAAAAAAGTAGAAAAGTACGGTTGGTGTTGAAAGTAAAGGCTAGAAGCCTCGCAACTTTTTTCGATGGATTGACCAGTATTCGTATTCCCTATTGTTGTTCTAAATGAAATTCCTGTAAGTCACTTCAAACATAGCACGTGTTGGGACACCATGAGCACGTAGAACTTAGTTTCATAGCTCCTTCTTTGTCAATGGCCGGATTCCCATTCAGAATGCGGGTTGGTCGAGAAATGCCAAATATTTAGCTACCATGACCGACCTTCCTCCTACATAACTTTGCTTGGTAATTGCTTTTATCACCACTATCTATTATAGTAGCTTCAATGTTAGGAATCCCCTGTCATCGAAACATTGTTCTTCGTCAATGTGTTGCCTTCTGATTGTATAGCCACCGTATAACGTATTTCCTCATGCTCTATAGAAAACTATTCTGTATATACATACATACACACTCAAATAAACTTGTAGTCACTTCCACTCATTATGCTCAATGTACTGGCCTTATTTGAAATTTAGTGGGGATAGTAAATGTCTCTTACTGTGTGAAAATCATAGTATGGCAAATAATCGGTGCATCGATGCATGATGCTTAGCGGAAGAAGTGTATAGCCGTATTGGTTGTAGAAGATATTTTATTAATTTAATAAAACAAACCGGAGGGCAAGGAAACGGTAATGAAAATGAAAAAGGGTATAAGGTGCGGGGTATGAAGGATGATAATTATGACATGGGATAATAATTTTGATTCATAATTATTCTTCAATTCGAAAATTAAGCGATTTTTCTTAATTTTAATATGTTCCTCTTCCTTATTAGTGGCCTTCCAGTCTCTTTCGACGGACGCTATGATGTCGTTGTGCATCAACCGTCTCAGTAGATGACGTTCGAAGAACAGGCAGCTTAACTATTCGTTCCTTCGTCGAGACAGTTGTTAAAACCTCGCTTTTATTTTTCTTTCTAATATCAGGTTCTTTAGCGTTAGGCTTATTGTACTTTTGCTAAAAACACCTTTGAAGTTCAAAAGCAAGTAATTTTTGGTTGAGCTGCACGTGGTTACCAATAATCAACAAAACCATTGGTGTGTTCTTGAACAGTCGCAGTCGTGTTGCTCTGCGATCCCTAGAAACCAAACAATCGGGTTGTGAAGCCGGTTACCCGTGAGTTTCACGGACCCACATGTATATATTTATGTAGATACGTTAAAAAAGTAAGCAATGCTTCTTAATTTTTATCTGTTCCTCTTCCTTGTTAGTGACCTCCAATTCTCTTTTCCTACGGTGAAAAGGAGCGAATTTAGCTCACTCAGCTGATCAGGACAGAGCCCATCATTTTATTCGTTTTTCGATGTCCCAGAGAGGCACCCTATCAAATTTCAAATTCCTAGGTTGAATAGGAGAGAATTTAGCTGAGTCAATTAATCTGATTAATCTTTTTTTTTTTAATTTCTTTTACACGAACCTTCACCGTGCTATCCCGATTATTTTGCGAAAAATCCGTTCAAATCCGTCCATGAGTTTGAGCGTGAAGGTGTTTATTCGTTTCTCAACGTCCCAGAGAGGCTTCCCATCAAAGGTCAAATTCCTAGGGTGAATTGGAGAGAATTCAGCTAAGTCAGCTGATTTAGTTTGAACCCTCCATTGCATTCGTCTCTTGATGTCCTCGAGAGGCGCCCTGTAGAAATTCACATTCCTAGGGTGAAAAAAACGAATTTAGCTCACTCAGCTAATCAGGAAAGAGCCCATCATTTTATTCGTTTTTTAATGTCCCACAGAAGCACCCTATAAAATCTCAAGTCCCTAGGTCGAGTAGGAGAGAATTTAGCTAAGTCAGCTAATCTGGTTGGACGTTTTTTAAAAATTTTCTCTCACACAAACATTCCCCGTGCCATCCCGATAACTTTGCAAAAAAAACCCGTTCGAATCCGTCCACGTGTTTGAGCGTGAAGGTGCTGACATTACTATTTTATAGAATAGATTACAAAAATGAGACTCACTATATGAGACGCGTTTTGAATACGTTGTCAATCTAATCTTCCAAGTCTTGATCGTAGTTGGCATCATGGAGCGGGGATACTTTGTTAGAAAGAGGGAGTTGGAGTAAAGTATAAAACAATTAATAGCGAAAATGTAGGTAAAAATAAAAAGTCCAACTAATGAAACGAAATCTGTGAAAATAAATAAATAAATAAATCATGGTTAGTGTTGTTAATGGTTAGGTGTTGTAGCGGTTGAGGCCTGGTGGACGTAGTGCTCCCCATATGTGAGCTTGTTCTGTAATGTGCAGCTCGACCAGTGACACCTTATCAGGCAACTTATTGATGACTTTCAGACAATGACACTGCTTAAATGTTAGGTGGTGTGATGTATTTATTTATTCATCTATGTCTTAACATACACCGATGTTCCTAAAGTCTTATTTCTTAATGTAAAGTTTTCTATTTTTGTTGCTGTTGACGTTTATACCTGTCTTTTGTTTGCACCTAGGATGCTCGGAGCTTTTTCATAATTTGCTAAACGGGCCGAAAACAGTACATAATATTTCAATGAAACTGGCGCTCGCTTATGGGAACAAAGGATTGGTCTTTCATTTCCCACGCCCCTGCCGGGTATAACCGCAGTTTTGCCCGCAGTATTTTCATCTGATTAATTGGGTTTGTATTAAGTAACAAATATCCCTTTATGAATTCTGAAATATAATACAATTACCCTCATTCTGGGAATATGTAAGTTATTTTCAGAATGGTAGTTCTGAGGTTCTGTTCTGTTGGTTTTGGTTGTCATCGGGAGAATTACGAAGTGATTTGTGGTCGCACTGCTACTCGCTGACGGCTCCAATTATAAATTAGCGGGAATGCTCATCCCAAAGGACCAATTAGGGTCTAATCACTATCACACGTTCGAGGACCCACCCATAACAGACACACAATACATACAGAATTAAGATCTACGCGCCTGTCTGATACAGAGTGACTCAGTTCGACGTGCCCCCAATGTATTTTTCTAATTTTTGAAGATATCAAAAAACTTCAAGAGATTACTCTTCAATGTGATTAGTACATTGTAAATACTATTCATTGGTGATATCTTGTTATCTTGATATCTGGTGATATCAAATTCTGTTTATCATGCACCATTGTGGCGCTACGAAGCCCGCCTCGTGTCTTCCTTATAGAAACGTCAATTTTTTATTGTAGATTCGAAATCCACATAAAATATCATGAAAAATGACCCATAACTTGAATTATTGTACGAGCAAAAACAAACTGTATCGCCCGGAATTCAAACATGACATTTTCACGCACCTTACAATTGCGCAACCATGCTTAATCAACACCAACATTGGTTTTCTAGACAGGAATTCTCATTTGTTATTGCGGTTTTGGATTTTACGAATATTTCACGTAAAATCACCATTCACTTGAATTGTTGATGCGCAAATCGAGGACGATCGCGGAAAAATAAATCACAGCATATGAAATATTGAGTTTTTGAAGATATTCAATTTCCACATGTGATAAGTACGTACATAATTTGGGGTATTTTTTCATGCAGAATCACTCATTAATGTCCATAATTTAATGAAATTAACAATACCAACTTCAAAAACCGAAAAAACGAAGTTTCAGTATGCTCAGCGCTGTGTTGAAATGAGTGAGGAAGTGAGCTATTCTGGTAGTTTTTCCGTTGTTTTTTTAAGCTGGTACTAAAAATATCAATAAATGAACATCCTTATGTGATTCGGCGTGAAAAATACTCCCAAAGTTCATGATAATATGTGAAAATTAAATGTCCTTTAAAAACTCCATTTTCACAATTAGCTCTCTTTTTGCACTTAATTGCGCCCGTTTTGCGTGCTCAAAAATTCGAGCTGCTAGCTGTATCTATTGATTAGCCAATCAAGCTCAAAATTCCATTAATGATTGCTGGATATAATAGTCGAACCAGTAGACCAAAAAATTGCCTTGTGAATATCAGCTGATATAATGCCAATAATGGAATTATCAGATGATATAGTTACAATGGTATTTATTCTAACTTTGCGAAATCGAGTTCATTAACTATTGTCCGTGCAAATTTACCTACTATTGAGACATTGGTACCGAGATGCTAAATTTCATCTCATAAATTGCTGCCAAGTCTGCCTATAGGTAGCGGAAGCATTGATTATTGTTTTCACTTTTGAGAGATGAAAAAGTTTTAGTCTCCAAAAAATCAAACGGTTGTTGTTTTTTTACATTGGTAAAATTCTCACTCGCATTTTACGTTTTAGACCATTCTGCAAAACTTTCGTTCCCATTCTTTCTGTGTACGTATGTATGTGTGTGTGTGTGTGTGTGTGTGTCTTGTATCCTGAAATCCTTGTAACAAGCTTAATTTCTACAATATTCAATCAATTTTTATGAAATTTTCATGGAATGTATGGGTTAGGGTGTAGATAGTTCTCTCAGTTAGTTTTCCGGCCCACCAATTACGAAATTTTCGCCTGGAGAAGTTAAAACTGCTTGCTAATGCCAGGGGCAGCTGTCCTAACCCGGCCTTGTGTTTCAGTTACGCTTTGTAGATACCCTCTGCCTCGACTGTACCTCCCGGGGCTGCAGCCACTAGTTTAACCGCTGTTTCTTGACACCGGGCCTTAGAAAATACAAGGTTGGAGTTGGTTTCTACGTATTTTTTCACGCTGAATCGAATGTTAACACTTGCAGATCTCTCCAACTACGTTATTACCAAATTTTTCACTTTAGCTAACAAGTTTTATCCTTTAAAACATATCAAATTGAGCAAAACTAAAAACTATTTCGTTAAGGTATAAAACGCGGTTGTAACAGAGTTGGAGAGATCTGCGAGTTTTACCATTCGATTCAGCGTCAAAAAATACTTAGAAACCGACCCCTAACTAGTATTTTCTTAGGGGGTCACCTTTGACAAAAACCCTCGATTTCATAGAAAAAACCCCGTTTTTCAACATACAAACATACTTTTATCCCCCAATTAGCAAAGTAAAATACAAATTGATTATACCGTTGGAAAGCCGAGGTTTCGGGCAAGTTTTTCCTGCCACGCATACGGTTTTTTACAATTTTGTTTCAATACCTAACGCACCTTAAAATACAGTTACTCTCAAAAAAGTGAGAAATTTTAGTGTTTAGTCAATTTTTTCGCCTATGTGACCTACGTAAAAAGATTCAAATACCTTAGGGGGAGGAAATCTGACAGTCTTTCCAATGATATATCTATCTTTTAAGATTGTATTGTATATTAGGGGGGATATGGCCATTTTAGTGATGTAAGGTCGAAAACACGAAAATAACTTAAAAGTGAATAAACTCCCAAAATCAAGGGTTAAAAGAAATGCATCGAAGAACTTTTTGTTGGAAATTAGTTGTAAAATCGATCACTGGAAAGTTAACAATCTTAAGTGTGAACAACCTGTTTAGCTATAAGGTATGTAATTTAATTACAGACTCTGGAGGTACACGCACGTACCCCCTCAGAAGCCTGTCCGCTACCAGAGAGAACGGGCAGTTGGGGGAAGACAGAGGCTGTCTACGCCAAATTTCTAAGATTTAGGAGGTCAACATTTAAACACCTTCTTCCGAATTTGCTCTTCATTCCTGCGGTTTTACTAACTTCGAACATATCCTATTAAACCCATGTTTATTTATACTCCCAGGTGTCCTTATTTTCCCTTCGTATTCCGACATGGTCAGCAGGCTGCTGCTCACAGCTCATTACATGATCTAAATCCTTTTCGGATTATTGCATCCACCTCATTACTTTTCCTCCTTTGCTGGACTATAATCTGGATCCTCTTCACAGTGTAGCATCCGCTTCTAAATTGGAAATTCCACATTTGCTACACACAAGCTGGATTCTCTTTAGGTCTAATTCTACCTCAATCACCCTCAAACCTTTTCAGTTTACGTTTCCAGATGCATAGTATCCAAAAAACGAATAAAGGCATCAGTTGGAGAGGTGCTTTAGAATGTCATAAATACATGTCCCTTACGATTTCTTTGTGACTGCAGATATACACAATTTTTCCCTTACTGGAATAAGATTTTTAGATTACGGATACGTCGATATTAACCAGAAATAAACTTCCAAGTACATATATTCCCAGTTACCACATTGGCTTTTATTTTCTCGTGGTTAATGGAACACGAAGCCTGGCTACTATCAAATCAAATCATTATACCTCGAGTATTGTTTAATAAAATTGAGGGATTAAAGGATTAATAACTTCGCGTGAAGCTCAACTGCATTCATTTTCAAAGCGGTTTAGGCGGCATAAATGTATATTTTTCCTACGAGTGGTGATCATTTCAGTCGGTTGAAACCTGACGGAAACACATTTTCCTATGACGGCTCCGTTGTAAGTGAAAATCATTAGAAAACTTCGATACACTTCAAGTCGTCTCTCACATTGGTCTCTTAAATTTCTCACTGACCCCTAGAGCTAAAGACTCATATCAAAGTTGTTAATTCTTCTTCATGACTGAAAATTCCTAAGCTGAATCTTCTGATCCTGGAGTATAGCATCCACTAATTGTGAATTCACTCTTTGCTGACCATAAACTGCGTTCTCTTAGTGATGTAGCATGCCATTCAAAATTCGAAATTCCCACGTTTCTCTAAATTGGGTGGGTCCTCTTCGATTTGTAACCCCGCGTTATTTGTAACTTGATAATTTATTATTTGTTTTCGACGACGAAACTTAACACAACAAATTTTAGAGAACCATTTACCGTAAGCAGTTACAGAGACACTAATGTACGCTGTTACCCTACCAGTAAAAAATAAAACCTCACGTTTTATTTTGTAGGGTATTTGAAAGCTGCGAAACCTCCCACCATTAAAGTGTAGAGCGTTGAAAATAACATTTGAACGCGAAATGTTTGAAACTTATATCGGCAGCGTTTAAAGTATGAAAATTGGAAAGACGTTACGGTGGGCCACACGCTAAGCCTTCACTCAGAGTAATTGGAAGAAAACACGTAACCATCCTGCAGCAATCAGCTGATGGCTGGTTGACTCCGTCAGTTTTCCCGAGCATTCCGTAATATTCCGATGGAAATAAGTAAAAGTAGGTTTTTACATTTCCCTCCAAGATTCAAGTAACTTCATCGAGTATACTGGTGTAAGGGTCTTCATCCTAAAACGTTCTATAGCGATGAGAAACTCCTGAATATATGAGAAACAACACTCCGGAGAACAATTAAACTAACCACGATCCCCCAAGTCGAGGCTTAGGATTAAACTTTGCTCATTTCCACAACATCAGAAGTCAAGGATGCCACCATGTTTGACTCCATTACATTGAAAGGTTTCAACTGATATACGCTGCACGATCTGACTGAAATGGTAGGCGAACTAATAATAACTAAAGTGTATAACAAACTAATAATAACAAAATAATAATATAACTAGAGTGAAATTGTAAAATAATAATCAATTTTTAAAGAAAATATTGCGCTGACTCCAAATATACTCCTTCTCCCTAGTCCTGAAACGAATTTTTCATGAAGTTCACAACAAATAATCGTTATAAAGGCAATTTTCTTTACATTTTTTTCAGTTTTATGGGGTTAGTTCGCCCTTCTTTCCAATTTTGTGAAAACCTACCTTTAGGCCTACGTTTCAAACTCCTTAAATAAAATCGAATTTCATCAAAGAACAATGTTGCAGAACATCTAATTCCCCGTCGACTGAACACTGAAAAAAGTTCAACACTCTAAATCCTGATTAATTATCGAGCTTGAAGGTTTACTCTAATAGGTGTTTCAGTTTATAATTGTCTATAAAGATATTTTATTTTTGAAATAAAACATTAGAAATAATATTATGATGATTTGCTTAATGCTCGGTGATTTTCCTTAATTATTTGATAAAAACATGGGGATATTACTGTTTTTTAATCAAAAATGTATTTGCAGACCTTTGTTATATGTCCTTTGAACATGAAAGAAAAAGTATATCTCAAATTTTATAACCGTACTGATGGAAGGAAAAATTCGGGAAACGTTTTTAAAAACGGCAAACGTTTATAAAAAAAAAAAAAGAAGTTTAATTAGCTTTTAGGCCTACCACATTTTATTTTTAAATAAAAAGGAATTAGGTAACTTCTTTTTTTTTTTTTTTTTTTTGAGAATGGAAAAAACATTTTTGGATTTTTGAAGATAGTATGATCAATTTTGGGCTTTTCCCCCGCTCTGTCACCATTGTGCGCCGTGTGGCTCTTCCTTAACTTTATCAATAGCGCACGCCCTTGCACTTTATGAAATGGTTTTATTTATTTATTATCATTAATAATATTGTTTATTCATGCATATTTTTTAAATTGACATTAGATTCCTCTGTACAGACATTGTAATTTAAAATTTCTACCAACTTTTACTTGATTATAATTATAATTCAAAATCAAATATTATGTTCTATTTTATTTAAATAATTATTCAATACCTTATACAGTTCTAAATTACCTGGATGAGCTGTTACTTATTCATTTCATCAGATATAATAGCTCTCTATCTACCAAATTTTTCTCAATCCAGTATCAAATAGCCTAGATCGTCCTTTTCTTCACACAATACATAACTTTTTGAGTTTAGCGGCTTATGGAAAGAAGCGTTGCTCCATCCAGTGCGCAATCGGGATATCTTTAAAAAGGATCTTTTGTATTTTCCACGGTAAAACATGTTCGTTTTCTAATTTCTGGGAACATGTGGCGATATATAGATCGGCCTAGTAGCGATATATAGTGACGAAAAGTTTGTGATGTTAGTAGCTCGCAGTTTCTTCCGACTAATGTGGAGAAACTCAATAACATTAAGTGAAATGAAATAAGTCCAGAGATTAAATGTTTTGAAGGAGGTGATTACCTTGTTTGAAAATTCTATTCAGTGGTTGTTCATAAAGATACGAGTATTTGGCTACGGAGCATTGTGTGTCGAAGAATTCTGGGAGTAAAACGATGGGACGTCTAGATGGATTTCTGAAACAACTTGGGGTTGAGTTAGGGATTGCAGTTGACAGCTAAAGGGTCAATGTTTACCTCCCGGATTACCACTCGGTTGACTCGATAGTTTTATCGTCTCGCCAAAAGTTTGGTCACTTTGGTTTAGTGCACCAAACTACGGGAAGGAGTGATATAATTTCGATTAGGAACTAAGACAAAGTTTCGTGGTCATGTTTGCAAACAGGCAACCTGAAACTCGATTCAACGGGCTAACTCCAGGGTTCCCAACGAGTAGCATTTTCAACGAAGCGACAGACTGTTTCGTGCACTATGGATTGTGAACAGTATTAGTCTCTACATTTCTGATGATAACTACTATTTTACTGGTAACGAGCTATAATGGTTTTGCAGTTATTTAGAAAGTATGCAGAGGTGGTTTCGGCTGATAAGGTTAACAGCTCAGGAAGTCGGGTCAATTTTAGGTAATCCAAGGTAGCACTCTAAGACCGTTTCTTTGCTTTATCTTTAGGACGTCCTTCAGAAGCTAGGTCATACAGGCAAGGCTTCTTATTGAATAGGGACGACCTATTAGAATTGATCCAAGGGGGTTGGGGACAACCCAAGCATGAGGAAAAAATAACCACATACAAATCCGTTTCAGACCATTCTGTGTGTGTGGGTGTGTCACTCCAGACGATATCTCTCCTTTGGATGGAAATAAAAATTCCGTTCTTGCGCCAAAAAGTCAAGCTTTCTAAACGAAAGGATTTGTTCGTTGGCCAGCACATTATCAGCACATTAAATAGGTCACATTTCAAAAATGTACTAAAATTAATCACTAAAAACGGCTAAAAAAAAAATCGTGAAATTAATATTTTTGGCAGAATATTGCTCAAATAATTATTATTAACTATAAAAGAGAACATTTAGAAATTTGTGTACAAAATTAGGCTGAAAAATGTACTTAAAATTCATGAAAATCGGCTAAAAAATTGATAGAAACTGCAAAAAAACTAAACATTTAAAACCTCTATTTGAATAGGAGATTATTATTTATAATACGTTTTTTGCCGTAACATTGAAAGTTAACAGTTTCCCTTCACGCACAAATGTAAAATTTCAAAACAATTTTACATCAGATAATTTACAAAAATTCTCTCATACGATCATGCTGCATGACTGGAACTTTTTTTTCTCTCTTATTTCAATTCTCACCAAAATTGTATACAATTCATTCATGTTTATAAATAGATTTGGGGACAGATCATAGCGAGGGAAACTTTGACGACGATACCGCGATTTAGCTTATAGCTTAGATTTTAGTTGTTTTTTACTGATGATGACCTGTCGAAATCGATCTAACATTGTAACTCTTTATTTTCGTGAAATTAGACGACGTTCTTCCGTTCTTTACTGCGATTTAGTGTACAGCAGATGACTGAGACGAACTGAATGCTCAAGCTAACCATTGTTTTGAATTTAGTAAGTATATTGAAAATGGGAGCAGTTACTTGTTCAGATCTTTATAACCTTGACTGCTACTTCCCTAGTTGACTTTGACTGTGGAAGTAGGTGAGGATTGAATTTCACCTGTACTCTATTTTAAAAAATAGAATACTTCTTTAGATTTGATATATTCATATTCTATTGATATGTGTTCCAATTTTTTTTATATCTTCAGAAATGAAAAGAGAGAGAGAGAGAGAGAGGGGGTAGAAGAGTTGTTGAACTGGGACACCCTGTACAAACCAAGGATCAGCGTAGTAGGACAATCTAGTACAGAAATATTAAAATATTTTCTAATAATTTCCAGCATTTTACTTTACCATTGGCGTACTTTTGCGCTATTGGGTTCCTTTTGCATAATAAAACCGAATGTAATCAATGCAGAGAATCTATTTTAGAGGAATATTTAGGAAAATGTTTCAATAAACTTTGGAACAACTTCAGTCATCGTTTGGATTGCGCGTATGATAAAATAAATTATTCATTCGCTGTTTGCAATTAAAATGTTGGCGCTAAAGAAAATTAACAAGGAGCAAAGGAAGCCAATAACACCGTTGGGAAAGAAAACCCAGCAGGGCAGATTGTAGGCAACTCATTCATTATGGTTTTGACGGCTAAAGTGCGTTTAATGGGCCTGAAACACAAACCTGAGTTCTGGAGGTTTTTCATTGGGATCTGTTTTCTTGTTTTCCCCTTCTTTTCGTTTAATAAATGATGAACCACTCAGCAGAACTCGAGAGGTGAAGGTGAGTCGGCAGGTTCCCTAATTCATCTGAATACATTCATGGGGAAACTGCCGGAAAACTGGAAAACTCGGGAAACCCTCACTTGCTGCTTCAGGTACAACTTTTCAGGTTTGCTTCTTTCCTTCAACCTGGTTCTTGAAATCTGGAGCAGGGATGAGATATGACCCCAAAGAAGCGATTAAGTGAGAAGGGAAGTATAGGAAGTTCAAGAATAGTTAAGTAGTTTACTCGAATCCGACCGACCCGCAGGCTTTGTTTCACCGTAATATTTTCAAAGCAGGTGTATTGCTTTTTCTTGTGATATTGCAATTTACGATATTGGAAATGAAAAATAACTCCAAGATGGTTTGTGCAGCCGTGAATGTGACCCTTATCGATATTGATGAGGAAAATCTGGTGGTTTTATTGCCGTAACTCAAATTTCGTGACCTATCAAACCAGAACGGCAAAAAATTTAAGTGAGACTCTTCACAATCAGGACCTTCTATTTACAATTTTGGATACCCCTGGACTGTAGAATCAGAAACAAAATCACAATGTTAATAGTGAAGAAGAAAATATATAAGATAGAGAGACGTTGATTGATCCATAGAAAACTTTGCCGTCAAGAATTCCAAATTGCTAGGATTTAGATTTATTCGATACAATAATCAAAGTCTATGGCAAAGAAATTGAACTCTTTTTAGCCTCAGAACACTAACAACACAATAACAAGCGATGATCTCACTGCCGGTTGCAGTGAGACGCTTCTTAGAATAAAGAGCAGTCAAAAAGAGTGAGAGAATAGTAAGGAGATCCTGTACCTTTACGAACTCACGGAGGTAATTTTGCTCAAATGCACCAAAACCCGGAAGTGAGCTGCAGCCAGAGCTCTTTTTTCGCTTAAAAACGCACGAAAGTAAAGGTTTTAGTTCGAGGCCCTTCCTCAATTCCAGCTTTATTGGGGGGAGTCAAGTATTATTTCTCCTTTAGTTTCACAATACTATAGTTGATTATTGGGGGACCCATGGGCTTTCAAGCTGTGCGAGCGCCCAATTCATATAAATATTTCTACGATTATGACCATATTTTTCCCCCTTCTTTTTTTTCTTTTTTACTAACTACAAAGCAGGCATCACGTAATTTTATTGTGTGTTTGTGTGTTTTCAAGCAAAAAAGCTACTCATTTCCGGGTTTTGGCGCTAAAAACAGCCATAATATTAGTCACTTTTGTGCGTTTTCAGGCGAAAAACCAGCTCCAGCTTCAGCTCACTTCCTGGTTTTGGTGTATTTGATCAAATTTAGTTCCGTGCAAAAGTAAAGGTACAGGATCCCGATACTGAGAATGCACTGTACTAGGAGACGAAACTTTTATGGCTACGAGGAGCGCCGTTGTGGAGGATATATCACACATTTTTTTGGTCTAGGAGAAAGAAGTTGGAATGCACAGACTGAATGAGATTGCTATTTCATATTTATTCCCTTCCTTCAAATTTAGTAGTAGGGGCCCAATCTAGTCGGGAGGACCAAACTTTCGTCTTTGCTTAAAAAGACCCATGCCCTGTCTCCTCTTAACTTACAACCCCATTCCCACCGATTGGTTCGTTGCTGCTCGAACTTCCGAAAGGCATTTCCGCCTTGAAATGTATCCTACGTTTCAAGTTTCATCAACCCCCCCCCCACCTCACTACCCAACACCGCCATCGCTTGGTCATAGGAGTTCCGAAACCCCTAAAGTCTGCTTCTCGGATTCTAATCGTCCTATCCTCATTGTCAAGGCAAAACGAATTAATCATCCCAATTGAATTAGCTGTTGCGCATGCGCGAATGTGAAATCCTTTTTTCGAGCATTAATGCTACAGGTTTCAGTTCGGTTTTGATAAAATCATCTGAAAATGTACAAGTTTGGCTGATGTAGCCTTTAAAATTCATCAATAAAAAATTAACAGTTTTGCTGCGCTTGCTAAAGCATAAAATCTCTTACTTATTTACAGTGAATCCTTGTAACAAACCCTTACAATTTTCACTCAATTTCGATTACAGTTCCTCACATTGAATGGCTCATCTTTTGAGATCATTTGAAGTAGTTCAATGATCTATAGTTAATCATGTTTCGAATACGAGGAAACTATATGCCACACCCAACTTGGCAGACGTAAATTATTATTGTTCACTACCAACTCACTCATGCACCTATTTACATACTTGTGGAAAGTGTTGCCTCTCACGTTTTTCACCGAATTATTGAAAGCCAAAATTGTTGCGATACAAATTTTCCTAATAAGGACATAACATTAGTCGAAATAACCATTAATGTATTATACTCAAATTTCCCCTTTCCTCTAATTAGTCCTGCTGTATCTATACATTTAACAATTTCATTACTTTAATAATAAAAGGTAATATCGGTAGGTCGTAGGTATGTCGGGCTCGCTCATTGAAAATGACGCGGCGAGCTCAAATGAAAAACAGATTAGGATAAAAGGGTTGTTGTGTTCCGTCGATCTTAACTCAATCGACGCTGAGCAGATGCCTACACCGCAAATAGTTGCATATGGCTCTCTTTCCCGCTGCTGGCTATCGGTATATTAACACCTCCGATGCCCTTTCATACCGACAAACTGGTGAAATTCTGTTGTTGTCATCCACGGGAAAACTGTGGCTGGAAAACTGTTGGCGAAACACGATGGTGGGAATCATATATTCGTGGACTGGAATACGCTAATGTTTTAATCACTTTTGAATAAATTGTTTTTTGAAATTGTGAATGAAGAATATATATTCCTAAATCACTCCAAAATACCGACTTTGAACTACACTGCGTAATACACGATGAACAAATTAAGTGTCTATTTTAACTCGGCCTGCATTAGTCTGTGTGTGCTTGTGCACACGCAGTTGTTCTATCATCCAACAGCTGGGGTATAGATAGGAAAATACTATATTACATGCTGAGTGACTGAACCTGCTGGGCCTTCCATGATCTTGGATGTTCAGGTGATTAGAGGCATATCATGCAGTAGAACCAGCGGGCTGAGATAAGTAAGTATTTTTAAAATTACCTGCAGCGAGCGATATCCGAGTTAATAGGAGTGATGAAACTAACATTGCGATCATAGCCGTAAACCTGTCATGGCGCAAGGTGTTGTGCGAAAATTTCGCAACGTAATTACAAGAATTGGGAATGTCGGCAGGAACGCTTCGTGGTATCACCACCCGTGTCCTTCGAAGCTCTCTCCTTAACTGGTGATCATTTTTTAGGGGCACATCTTTCCACCCCTCTCTCATACCTATACCTTCCTCAACTTCCATTGTCCCTAAGGCCAGCAGTAAATCTGAGCGTCCTCCTCACTAAACAATTCAATGTTTATTGTTATGTCTGACTGGCAGAATCCCATATACAATATGCTTATTAAGATATTTTGATACATCTTGATAATTATATATTTTTTTAAATACCACCTTGTGCCTTAAGGCTAAAGAGTGATTAGCTTAGAATACGTTTTTACGTTTTCGAAGTAAGAATGTGCTATTCATTGGTGGAATAGCAAAGAAATTAGCTCCGGAGCTCTTACAGCTGAAGCCCGTAACAGCTTGTAAATCACGCATGCGAATAAGAAATAACCCTAAGTCTTCTGCTCCGCGCTATTACAGTCCATAAACGGCACTGGACATCCTAACTCGTATAAACTTTCGTGAAATATTTTCTGGTTTTTCTTATACCTACATGTGTACATGGTTTTTTTTTTTTTTTTTTTTTTCTGCATGACTGGGGCGATTTTACTGTGGCACATTAAAAAGCGGGGACGAGCTCAACACAGTAAACTTATACTGTACATCTACGAATAAACGAGAAACGATCTGGAAACAATTTATATTTCCACAGTTGGTCGGTACAAATGGGACAGGTGGACGATTTTCCGACCAGTTGGGTAGCAAATGGGGCGGAGGGCGACGCGTCAACCTTCGAAAAGTGGGCCGGAGGCAGCCAATCCACCCACATGAGGAAAATTCGTTGTTTACAACGCCATCCCCATGGTGACGTCGACGCGTCGGCCCCGCAGGGTAACCGCGGGTTTAATTATGCACAAAGCTTTCCTCGATCGACAATGCGAGTGCGCAAGTTATTATTTGGTTGAGTCTTCGTTTCCGCTTGATACTCAGCAAAGTTTCCCATTCACGCTGGGGTCAAGATACGAGTACAATAACTTAGAAGCATGTGGTTTACAGTACCTTACCAGACTAGGATATTCATTATGCGGGCAAGAATATATGAAGGGTTCTGGGATAACACCAAGATGTTCAGCTGTGCCAAAATGCTCAACTGTACGAGGCCTGACCTTTAAGGAGAGTCAGTCCGAAAAGTAGTGTTTTTTTCAAACACCTCTGGGTGGTTTGAAACACAGTAGAAAATTAAAAATGGTTGATAGTTCGGCAGTCTAGATGTTGATGAGCAAAACTACAAGATAAAAATCAATATTAATCATTTACGTACTTCGCTACAAGTGTCTAAATGTAGATACTGTCTTCAATTTCCGCACTGCTGTGTTCAGTTTTCTCCATAACTACTCGTACGAATTCAAAGATTTTTGTTTTGTTTTGTTTGTCTCACAAAGGACTATTAACAGACGGGGTCTTTTCAACTTTCGATACTGCTATCTTTTTATTTTATTTTATTCCGAAAAAAATGAAAATTTGGGGTTTCGGTAGGTTACATTTTCCCCACCACAAACTCTTGAAAACAAAATTATGCCATTTACCATCTAACGGCTCATTAGCAACGAACAAACAAAATCTTCAATCGATTTCTCAAGCTAGGGTGTTACTGGCTGCCAAGGCTTTGATTGTAAATCGGTAAAATTGGAAGTACACACAGATATTATCGTCGTGTACCGACTGTATATAAAATTTTAATTTCTCCCTTGATGGGAAAAACAAAAGATCATGGATATTTCTAGTACCTACTGATTACCAGTTGGTACCTACTACTCAATTGTATACCAACCAATCCTTGCCTTCTTTTCACTAGATTATTCCATTATGGTTACAAAACAATATTAGTTTTCAACTGAGAGTAATAAATCAGCATTCCTTGACACTACAAATGGTTAGAGGTCATGAAATGTTGTGGTAAAATTAAAGCATTCCAAAAAGTGGCGAACGATTTTCCTACTATGAAAACTATGAGAGTTACTCTTCCCTAGTAACGCCTTGGTTGTACGTGAAAAATCAATAGAAATTCTAGCTAGCCGTCACTTTTCGAGTTAATATAATAATCTAAAGTGCTGGAGCGTTGCATTTTGTGTGGAGAAAATGGACATCACTTTCCACTCTGTTGGGATGTTGGGAAAGTAAAAAATCCCGCTGTTCCATGCTAATATATATATATATATATATATATATATATATATTATTTAAACAATTCAACATTAACGGTTGAGGGGGACCTTGCATTGATGCAGGGTTAAAGGGATTGCATCGCGTTCTGGGCCAGAGCGCATAACGCTGATAGCCAATGGGATAACGAAATCAGTTCCAACAGCATTAATAAAATCGACAAGAGCCAACTCGAATGGAAACGGAATCGAGATCGCTATGGTTCGAGAGCAGCTAGTTCCAATGATAGGGAAAGGTCTATGCATCGTATAGTACCTACTTCTTACAAGTACCTACTACTCAATAGTACCTACCATATAGTGCCTTCTTTTCACATTAATAGTTCATTATGGTAACTTATTGATATTAGTTTATAACTTAGCGTAATAAATCAGCTTTCCTTGACCCAACAATGGCTTAGGGATCATGAGACGTTATGATAAAATTAGAGCATTCCAAAAAGTGGCGAACGATTTTCCTGCTATGAAAACTATGAGAGTTACTCTTCCCTAGTAACGCCTTGGTTGTACGTGAAAAATCAATAGAAATTCTAGCTAGCCGTCACTTTTCGAGTTAATATAATAATCTAAAGTGCTGGAGCGTTGCATTTTGTGTGGAGAAAATGGACATCACTTTCCACTCTGTTGGGATGTTGGGAAAGTAAAAAATCCCGCTGTTCCATGCTAATATATATATATATATATATATAAGTTACGTACACACTAGACGACACTAGGCGTATTGTAACAGCAAACTGCTGATCACGCATTACTATCCTATATATACAGCCCGTAGGCGGCTCCAACCTTCAGTCTTGTTCCGCCGTCCGAGCCATCTTCATCTTGTTTATTTCTAACACCAAGTCCGTATCAAGTCCGTATTGTGTTATATTCCAATAAATCAGTTTTTAAAAACTCTAACAACGTGAGTTATTCTATTTTTGGCGCAGTCTCCGGATCGATAGTGTTTTCTTCGACGCATACGACGTAAACTCTATCGGAACCTACATTTTACAACTCCAGTTCGGATCGGTAGTGTTTCTTCGACGAATACGACGGAACTCTATTGGGATTACCAACGGACAAGACTCCTTACAGCATGACACTCCAACATCTGTAAGTAAACAACCAATACGAGACCTACTACTTCTTCAGTAATTATACGAGACCTACTACTTCTTCAGTAATTATTCGCACACACCCAGTGCTCACAATTAATTTCGCACACACCCAGTGCTCATCGTTAATTTCGCACGCAACCAGTGCTCATCGTATTATTTCTCGCACACACCCAGTGCTCATAATCAATTTCGCACACACCCAGTGCTCATAATTAATTTCGCACACACCCAGTGCTCATCGCACGCAACCAGTGCTCATCGTATTATTTCTCGCACGCACCCAGTGCAATTCGAATTCGCACACACCTAGTGCAAATCAAACTCGCCCACACCTGGTGCGATTTCACCAACAGTTAACTTGGAAACAAATAACTCTTGTCGTTCACTCAAGTAAACAAGTTGTTCACTCCAAGTAAACAAGTTAACTTGGACACAAATAACTTTTGTCGTTCACTCGACGGAACCTTGGCTGCCAATCTTTATCTAAGCCAACTCACGTCCACTTCGTCCCGCGAGAGCTAACTCACGTTATCTCTCGTCTTATCGGAGGGAGGCGACCCGTCTTCCTTTATCTCCAACCGCAGAGAAACACTCACGACCTTCACCTCAAGATCGTAATTTAAGTTCTCGCTTCAACTACAATTCAATTTCATTTCATTAATTCAACCAATTTCATTTTATTTCCTTGTATTGTATGTGCTATTTCATCTTTTATTTTAACTAATCTTTTACTCTAATTAATTGATTAATTCATAAATTTCATTTTATTTCCTTGTATTGTATGTGCATGTCTACTGTCTAGCTAACTGATAACTGAATTACACACCAAAATTCCCAAAGTCAAAGAACCGAAACCCCAAATTAGCTTTTGGGATTGGAGCTCACAACGACTCCACAGAACCATGGATTCTAATAACGTCGCTAATATTCCCCTTCCACTCGGACCACCACCAATAAATGGGGCCGCCCTGATTCGTCAGGCACTAAACCCCATACCCGAAATACCCGAAATAAATCCACCACAATTTCCCCCTGAAAATCAACCACGACTTCCACTTGAAAATCCACCACTTCCGCCCGAACACAATTTCCCACAAGTAAACCCACAACTAGGTCCAAACCAACAAATACCCCAAATATTCCGAAAAGAATATGATAGGTTAATCCCGGAATTTAACGGGGAACCCCTCGTTTTACCCAAATTTATAAAACAATGTGATAAAATATTTGAGAAATTCCACGACCACAACGACCCAGATAACTTTCAAAATGAAGTAATCATGGGGACATTCACTTCAAAGCTAGGCCCCAAAGTAACGGAAAAAATATTCATAAATTCTATAGATAACTATCAGGAACTAAGGGGAGCGCTACTTCAAACTTATAGCGACAAAAGGGATACGTATACTCTATTACAAGAAATGAGTGAATTGAAACAGCTCCCACAAGAAGATTGTTTCAATTTCCACGACCGTCTTTGCCATCTATTAAATGCACAGGTTGCCTACATCAAACTGAATATGGGCAGCGCTGCTCCGATTTTAACGGAGTATATGAAAAATTACGCCCTAAGAGTGTTCGCTCATGGTATTTCGGAACCATTGGGTGGCCTCTTAAGGACCAAAGGCCCAACCAGTTTGGGAATGGCTCTCACTATGTTGACAAACGACTTCAACCTGAAACCCAGGAACAAACCTTCCCCAGGTTATTCCTCCGCTCACCCGGCTTACCAACCTGCCGCTGCGTCAACGAGCCGGAACGTCCCAAGACCAAACCCCTCGTTTCAACCACAAACATCGCGTTTCACGCCCAGACCCACTCAAAACCAATACCAAACACCAGTTGCTAAAGCCTACCAACTACTGCAAAGCCTTGCCCAAGGCGGCCAGTCGAGGCCCGGCCCACCTTGGCAACCGAAACCTCAATACCAACCGAAACCTCAATATACCCCAAATCAATATCAAAACCAAACCTCCCCAAACCAAAACGCGCAAACGTATAATAGGCCTGCTCAACAACCCAAAATATCTCAAACTAATTCCCATAGAACCCCAACGGCGAAACCCCAATCTCAAAAATGGACACCTATGTCTTGGAGGACATCTAACCCAAATTTCCATAACCTCGAAAACGACGAACCCCAAATTCCCGACTCTGAGGAACAAAATCGGGACCACGAAACTTGGCAAATCTTACAAGATGAACAGACCCAGGACATCGACCCGATCTATGAACATAACATAGACGAAATCACAGATTTTTTAGACCACACCAGCCTCGAACCCCCACATACGACCTAATGTCACTATACTCTAAACCGACTGACGAACTAACGTACATAACTATGCCTAAACTAAACCTAAAAATTCTAATCGATACTGGTGCCTCTGCAAGTTTTATAAACCCCGAAATAGCCAACAAATTTTTCCCCGACAAAATTTCCCAAAGTACTTTCCTCGTAAAAACCGTACACGGAATTTCTAAGGCAAAAACTAACGCAATGGTCCCATGTGGCGAACTCTTCCAAACCAAAGGTCTAAATTTAAAATTTAACATCTTCGATTTTCACAGCAGATTTGACCTCCTCTTGGGATTAGACAACCTTAGACTACTGCGAGCCGGAATAATGCTGCATGAAAACGTCCTACGAACACCAAAGGTTGACATACCCCTCCAATTTTTGAACCTCAAAACCAACGAAATCCATAACATTGACAGTAGGTGCGTCCAACAAATCAAATTGAAAATAAACAATGTTAAAGAAGGTGACGCTATCGTCCCTTACCAAAAGATAGGTCCCATAGAAATACCACAATGCTTAGTACGAGTAGACAACTTCGAAGCCCATGTTCACGTCCTAAATTCAGAGGAAAAACCCACGAGACTCGTACAAACATTCCCTGTAACAGTTGAACAGATTACCCCGAACGAATTAACACCATCACACGAATCACAAAATCCGAGTCAAAACTTCAACAATTTCGACTGTCCCAAATTCAAATTCGATCTAGGACAACTCAGGATGGACCATATGAACGAGGAAGAAAAAACAGCTATCTCCCAGTTAGTAATAAAATACGCGGATATCTTTCATCAAGACGGCACTTACCTGACCTTCACAAACAACGTAAAACATGTGATTAGGACGACAGACAATGTACCGGTATACGCGAAAAACTATAGGTTCCCCGAAATATACAGAGAGGAACTAGACAAACAAATGGAGGAATTACTTCAACAAGGCATCGTTAGAAACTCTGAAAGCCCTTGGAACGCCCCCATTTGGATTGTCCCAAAAAAGGCAGACAATAGCGGTAAACAAAAATTTCGAGTTGTTGTCGATTACAGGAAACTTAACCAAAAAACGATAGAGGACAAATACCCTCTTCCCCAAGTCTCAGAATTACTAGACAAATTAGGGAGGTGCCAATACTTTAGTACGATCGATTTGAAATCCTCATTTCACCAGATTGAGATGGATCCGAACAGTATTGAGAAAACAGCGTTCAGCACGCCCACACGCCATCTAGAATGGACTAGAGTCCCATTCGGATTGCGTAATGCACCCTCGACTTTCCAACGTGCTATTGACACCATATTACGCGGAATTGCTAACGAGTACTGTTGTGTCTACCTCGACGACATAATAGTATTCAGTACTAGCCTGCAAGAGCACATCCAACGCTTAGAAGCCGTTTTTAAACGCCTTAGGGACGCGAACTTAAAGGTACAACTCGACAAAACAGACTTCCTCAAACGCGAAGTTAGTTATTTAGGACATGTAGTAACCCCACAGGGAGTAAAACCTAACCCCGATAAAATATCAGCCATACAGAAATATCCTATTCCTAAAACACCAAAGGAAATCAAGGGTTTTCTAGGACTGTTAGGGTATTACAGAAAATTTATCAACAACTTCGCCCGACTGACTAAACCCTTAACTCAATGTCTAAAAAAGGACGCGACGATAGACATAACGGACCCCGATTACGTAAACTGCTTTGAAACGTGTAAAAACCTCCTGTGCAATGATCCGATACTTCAGTATCCTGACTTTACCAAACCTTTCCACCTCACAACGGACGCGAGTAACGTAGCATTAGGAGCTGTTCTCAGCCAAATAACTAACAATGCGGACCTCCCGATTGCCTACGCCAGTCGTACACTAAATGACTCTGAACAGAAATACTCGCCCATCGAGAAAGAACTCCTTGCAATAGTCTACGCTGTGGGTTATTTCCGACCATACCTTTTCGGAAGGAAGTTCACAATCTACACAGACCATCGCCCCCTTCAGTGGTTATTTTCCCACAAAGAACCTAGCTCAAGGCTGTTCGCCTGGAAAACCAAACTTCAGGCTTACGACTTTGAGATAGTATACAAAAAGGGAGCATTAAACACGAACGCTGACGCGCTGTCCCGACCGCCGCAAACAAAATCTGTCTCGCCGAGTCCAAAATCTGTCTCGCAAAATCTAAACGCAATCGAAAACGAGTATGAGTCTTCCGACTCAGTGATAGCCAACTTTGATCCGGAGGAGGGAGGAGAAACTCACTCTCACTCCGATAACCTAGAAACTTTGTCTGGCCTTACAGTACACTCGAATTTTATCGGCAACACCGTAACGACAATAAGTATCAGAGACCAACCCGTGAACCTATGCACTAATCAAATATTACTCACTACCGTACGACACCCTGTTTTTAAACCCGTTACGACGATCAAATTATTCGGAAACAAAACACGCATGATAGTAACAGTCAGCGAATCACAATTCGAATCCGAAATTACAAAATTTGTTAAGGAATTTATTCACCCAAAGGTCAAATATGGTATATATTTTGAAACTGATACCTATGAGAAATTTGTGCGAGTAGTCACCAAACAATTCACCCATACGGAAATAGACATCACGAGGTACACCAAAAAACTAAGAGACATACAAACTAACGAAGAACAAACCAAAATAATCCGCAACTACCATGAAGGTCACACTAATCACAGAGGAATAGAAGAAACATACGAGAAGTTAAAACGAGAATTCTACTGGCCCAATTTAAAGACAACAATACAAAAATTCATTAATAATTGCGAATTATGCCTTAGGAGCAAATATGAGAGATCTCCCCTCAAAATCAAATATAACGTAACACCAACTGCCTCACGGCCATTGAAGACCCTTCACATCGATAAATTCACAATAGAAAATACGAAATTCCTCACAGTAATTTGTACATTCTCCCGTTACGCGCAAGCATACCCCCTAAACTCGTCCACAAGCATGGAACTAGTAAACGGACTCCTAAAATTTTTTACTCACCACGGTATACCTAATTCTATAGTATCGGACAACGGTGCCGAATTTCAGAGCAGCCTCATAAAGGAACTTCTGGATTTACACAAAATAAATATTCATTATATTTCTTCCCAACACCCAGAGTCAAACGGAATCATAGAAAGATTCCATTCAACCCTAATTGAACACGTGAGACTCCTAAACCAACAAGAAGCGTTCAAGACATCCAACACCCGTACCAAAGTCAACTACGCGATCATCGCATACAACAATACGATACACTCAGTATCGAAACTAACCCCTTTTGAACTACTTTACGGACACATAAACAACAGACCACTAGTAGAAATAGATTTAGATAAACTAATAACAAATAATTATCTCAACAAACACAAGGAAAAAACCAAGGCTCTTTACACTCACATGACAGACAAGTTCAGAGAACACAAAGAAAACCTGACCAACACAAAAAACATAGGACGAATAGACCCCCCAGAATTGCCACCTGAAGTTTTTGTCAAAACAACGCAACGTCAAAGTAAGTCAAAACCCAAATTTAATAAAGAACAGTTAAAGGAAATTGATCCAATAACAAAAACAGCCCTCATACAACCCCGTCACCACAACACTAAAGAAAAAATACATTTAACAAACATCAAACCCCCACGGAAGTTTTATCAAACCGACGTGCAAAACGCTTGGGATGATCAAGCACCGCCCTCCGAAACTCTTGCCCATAAATACGGCTTAAAAATAACGAGACAAAACCTCCTTACTCTAAAACCAGGAAACTGGGTCGATGATATGATCATCAATTTCTATATGGAACTCTTAGACGAAAGGAGTCGCAACAATAGAAACTTACCTTCGACCCACTGTTTCAACACCTTCCTTTATCCTCTACTGAAATCTGGGGGCTACGACAGAGTAAGGAAATTCACAAGTAGGTCCGACATATTCGGAAAAGACTTTATCATCTTTCCGATCCATGAAAACAACCATTGGTCCTTGGTCATAGTAGACGTCAAAGAAAAAGAAATTAGGTACCTAGACTCCCTTTCCGAAAACAGACTCAAGCTAGGAACAGCTAACAAAATCGCAATCGAGATCCTCGAGAACATCCAATCCTACCTAGCCTTCGAATACCTCGAGAAAAGGAATGTTATGCTCGATTCCGAAAACTGGAGAACCACCCTTCTGAGGACTGTTCCCCAACAACAAAATTTCGATGACTGTGGTGTGTTTATGTGCCAATTTGCAAAAAAATTAGCACATAAAGAAGCCCTGTCCTTCGAACAAAAGGATATTCCCCAACTTCGAGAACAAATGTGTTCCGAAATTTTAAAGGGTTCACTGTCCTAAAACTCCTTATCGATTTTCATTGTTCCAGGATCGTTCTCCCCCTTTTTCTCATGGCGACGTACGGAATCGAGGTTATCGATGTAACCTCAAACCCTGGGCTCATTGCGGTGAATATGAAACCCGCAAAAATTGTCAAGGGCTACCACACCCTTTCACACTATTACGACCTCAACCAAATTTTGGATCAACTCAACCTCCTGCGACTGACTTACAACGAAACCCTCAAAACATTCCACAACAGCTCCCACACCGCCGAAAAAACGATGATGCTCACAGCCACCGTAAACCACACCTTCAGACTTATAGACCAGAAACTGGACAATATCATAATAACTCCACCCAAAACTAGATCTAAACGGGGACTGATTAACGGGCTAGGCACGTTAGTAAAATTCATCACTGGTAACCTAGACTCCCGCGATGAAGAGAAATACAATAAAATCCTGAACCATTTATCAAACAAGCAAGAGGACCTTCAAGAACAAATAAAGTCACAGTATTCTATCAACCAAGCAATATTAGAGAATTTTAACAAAACCATAGATACCATAGCACACAATAACCGCGTGATCATCAAAGAATTAAGGCATCTCAAATATATAAACTTGGAGTTAGGACGAGTCAACGCAATTATCACTACACTAGAACACCTTCAAACGCTCCTCAACCTACTTCTAAGCGCCCTACAAGACATTGAAAACTCACTCACATTTTGTAAACTAGGAAAATTACATCCTAGCATAGTCGACTCTCGGGAACTCTTCACTGAATTACAAAGATTGTCCAAATTCTACGGCAACACGTTCCTAGATTACTCCAATAAGGCCCTGTTTGAGATTCAATCCTACATTCAAGTCCAATGTTTCGTGGGAAGTAGCGAAATCATTTACTTCTTAGATATACCCATTGTGGACCCAGAAAATTTCGATTTGTATTACGTGGAACCCTTACCAACACAGTTAGAAAACGCTCAAATAGTAACCATCATCCCAAAGAAAAAATTCTTCCTCAAATCCCAAACAAGCTCAAGAATCGTAGCATTACGCCACGAGTGCCCTGCCGGTCACCTATCTCTCTGTCCAAACCACCTAACATCGGAATTAGATCTACCATGCGAAATTCAATTCCTACAAACAGGTTCCACCACTCAATGCAAGTACGTCAATCTTGACATCCCCACCAATTACGTGAACTTAATACCGGAAATCAACCAATACCTTCTTGTCTTCCCACACGGAGACACGATTCAAATTATTAATACAGAAGGGACAGAAGTCCGAACCCTATACGGAATCCATCTCGCGAAACCAGGGACGGACCGATTAGTATACCATGACCAAACTTTGTTTGCCCCCCGAAAGGAACTGTCCGGCCGACCCCTGATCATGAACTCCATCAAACTACAATTACAACCCTCTCAATATCCGGAATCGGAAATTCAACTAAAAGGTCTCGACCTTAACCTAGTTCACATGCCCGATGCCCGCGCAATTCCCATCTCGTATTATGAGAAACTCAAAACACCCAGCTTTTGGACCATCCTCCTGTACTTATTCCTCGTGTCACTCGTCACATACATTATGACCCAGTACTACCGCCACAAAAGAAAAATAAGGCTTTCCCCAAACCATCAGTAACCATATTTTTATTGTACAACATTACAATACAAAACAGTAGTACAGTACAATACAATACAGTGCAAGCATCTGTAACCTAATTTCTGTAATTGGTAATCAAAACTCTGTTTTTCCCTGTATTATCATGTAATAGGTTTTAGGTTGTACTTTGTTAATGTACTAATTTTCATACTAGTATTTTTGTATTAATTTGTATTAATCTTGTATTTTTGTATTTTTGTAATTTTGCATTTTTGTATTAATTTTGTATTTTTGCAATAATTTGTACTAATTTTTGTACCAATTTTCGTACTAGTATTATGTGGTAGTATTATGACATTGTTATAATGGAAATGTAATGTAACGTAATGTTTGTAATATCATATTTGTAATAATGCGGACTAACTTAACTTTGAAACTTTAAATTTTGAACTTTGAAAATTTTTATTAATTTTGAACTTTGAACTTTGAAAATTTTGTTAACCCCAAAATTTTGTCTCGGCGGGGAGGAGTTACGTACACACTAGACGACACTAGGCGTATTGTAACAGCAAACTGCTGATCACGCATTACTATCCTATATATACAGCCCGTAGGCGGCTCCAACCTTCAGTCTTGTTCCGCCGTCCGAGCCATCTTCATCTTGTTTATTTCTAACACCAAGTCCGTATCAAGTCCGTATTGTGTTATATTCCAATAAATCAGTTTTTAAAAACTCTAACAACGTGAGTTATTCTATTTTTTATATATATATATATATATATATATATATATATATATATATATATATTATTTAAACAATTCAACATTAACGGTTGAGGGGGACCTTGCATTGATGCAGGGTTAAAGGGGTTGCATCGCGTTCTGGGCCAGAGTGCATAACGCTGATAGCCAATGGGATAACGAAATCAGTTCCGACAGCATTAATAAAATCGACAAGAGCCAACTCGAATGGAAACGGAATCGAGATCGCTATGGTTCGAGAGCAGCTAGTTCCAATGATAGGGAAAGGTCTATGCATCGTATAGTACCTACTTCTTACAAGTACCTACTACTCAATAGTACCTACCATATAGTGCCTTCTTTTCACATTAATAGTTCATTATGGTAACTTATTGATATTAGTTTATAACTTAGCGTAATAAATCAGCTTTCCTTGACCCAACAATGGCTTAGGGATCATGAGACGTTATGATAAAATTAGAGCATTCCAAAAAGTGGCGAACGATTTTTCTGCTATGAAAACTAAGGGAGTTACATTTCGCTAGTAACGCATTGGTTGTACGTAAAAATCAATAGAAAAAGTGCCGGAGCGTTGCATTTTGTGTGGAGAAAAAAAAGTGTCGGTCGCGAAAAAAAAGTGTCGCGAAAAATTCCTTGACCCCCAGCCAAAAGACATATCAATAAAATTAAAATAAAAAATAAATAAAATAGAAACAATCTAAGTTGGTCGAATAGGTACTACAGAAAGTGCAAGTAGGCATCAGAGAATGTAGTTTGGAGAAAAAACCATTTTAAGGAAATACCTATAAGGAAAATAACCATCAAAGTATCACCAAATTTTCACCTGTTGACATTTCACTTTGCTGCACGTAAAAAATATCTTGGAATAAGTAACACGACCGTGAAACTCATAGGAATGGATTAGGTATGTGATTTGTTGGGCTAGCAACAATCCGGCCATCCCTGGGCCAAACTGCTTATAACAGAAAAAATATCATCCAAGTTACAATATTATTATTGTAAAAATATCATCCAAGTTACAAGTTATAAAATATTATCTAAGTTTATTATAATTGTAAATGGATCGTAGATTCCGTGGATGATGTGTTGCGCACCTAGGTACTCTCCGAATCATAGATTAAGAAGTTCGGTAGGGTCGAAAGTCTCGTGAAAGCACAAAAGTTGTATCATTGGTCCTTCACTTCAAAATATACATACCTACACAGATATTATAAAATTCGTGTCCCATCGCGAACACAACGTAGAACGTGCCTATACGCGTATGCATATCATGAAATACTTATGTGGCAATTAGTGGCCCGTTACTTCCGAAAGGACTTAAGCACATACAATTATATTAAGTATGCCGCTTCCAAAAGAACATTGTGCTATATGACTATCAGTGTCCGTCTCGTATAAAAACGTGAGAGCATATGATAATATTATTCTTTTTAAAAATTCAGTTTGATGAATAGAAGGGGAAGAAGCCTAAGACTGAATTAGGCCTTAACTCATCTATCTATGAATGAGTATAGAATGAAACGTCACAGTCGATCTTGCAGTCTCAAGTTTTGTTAATGTTCGAAAGAAAGCACTGTTCCCTTCAGAGCCGGAAAAACGGTTGGAGCTGAGCTAGAAAAAATGTAGTAAATTTGCAATTTAGCTTAACTTCTTTGTCTGAGTTATGGACTGCTCCGTTGGCCACGGGTTTTTATCTGGTGAGACCGAAATTATGCCGGCGGCCCCGCAATTAATTCCACCTTTAGTTTTCCTCTAGCACTTAATCCTTAATTAAGTGGTTCAAGAGAAGAGTTGGTCGAGGCGGACTGGGGTTCATTACCGCCACCTTACCATCTCCACCATCTTACATACCATCTAACCATCACCACTACATTACCATTCCCTCTTTCAGTTGGAGCTATGCCTATTAATAAAAGCTTAATTAAAATGTAAACGACGGACTGAATTTGGATGACATCATCCTTTTCCTCGAAATCTGTTTAGGAGATAAGTGAACTTTCAATTGTAAACATGGACGGTGAAACGAGAAAACAGAACTTTAAGAATACACATATTCAGCGTGGTAGAGGATAAACGGCGAAAAAAATTTCCTTGCGATCTAGATCAAAAATGTAGTAAAACCATGCGAGAAAACTCTTGCGAATTGTTACACAACGGTTTATTATTTCTGTATCTTATAGCCGTTCTACGCAGAACACTAGTCTATAATAAATTATAAAACGAAGTTTATATTGGATTATCTAAATATAACTGCTTAGAAGTAGACGCCTACAAGGGGGAAGTTAATGAATTTAAGTAAAACACGTACACTTCACTAGTCTCTCTGTATGTGAGTATATAAGTAGGTATACTTCAGTACAGGTACACCAGATTCTAAATATATTCTTTATAAACTTAGGCACTCACCAGCTGAAAGTTTATGAGATAAAATAAATCAACTACCTACACTTCACTAGTCCATGTGTGAGAATATTGGTGCTCATCAAAGTTATAATAGAAGAGAGAGAGAGAGAGTGTGTGTGTGTGTGTGTTTTTGCTATTGTCATCGTGCACCGAACGGTCTAGTCCTGAGAAAGTCTTGTGAAGAATCATTGGAATCATAAAAGCTCATACGACAGTCGTAGTTTATTGGGCAATTCGAGAGAGAGAGAGAGAGAGTGTGTGTGTGTGTGTGTGTTTTTGCTATTGTCATCGTGCACCGAACGGTCTAGTTTTTACATATGCCGAATTTGAGAAAGTCTTGCCACAAGGTGAAACAATAGAGAAAAACTGACGAATTATCATCGACCTATCCTCCCCTGAAAATTCAAGGCCAGGACGATGAGGAAGAAGAGAAATCTATTATTTTTTTTTTAAATTTTACTCTATTTTCAAGTATTCCCGTATTCTCGCATTCATAAATCCAATATTCTCGTATAGGCCAACCAACCGAATTGAAGAAAAGCCGATGATGCCAGGACAGGGCGGTAATGAAAATTATGAGAATCTACGGGTCGCATCATCGATCTGTCCATCAGTTTTTAATTATTTATTTTCTTAATTAACATACGATATAGGGAGTATCTGTCATTTCTTTCCAGTTCAATTCGAACATTTTTTTTTTTTTTTCTTTTTTTTTAATTCAAACTCGAAACTGATTTTTTCTGAGAGAATCACCCACCTTATATTTCTCCTCAATGGAGTAAATAGACCCGGGAAAATGTTCATAGCGATAAATTATACTGTGCTGCATCCGGAGATTTGCTATAGATTTGCCTTCTTTCTCATCATCCTGTCCTCGAATTTTCAGGAGGAAACAGGTTGATGATGGACAGGTCGATGATAATTCAAAATGCGACGCAACCAATATAATTCAATCTCGAAACTTTGGTCCAGTAATTTCGGAGAAAAGCGAGAATAATTATCCGAAATGCAAAATTTCATTTCATTATCTCATAATATATTTTCCTTAAAACACGTTTACCGGTAACTGTAATCGTCTCTATTTTTGTCCCTTCCGCTCTCGATAAGTGTTAAGTTATCTGTAAACCAGTAGTGGTAAGCCATTCAGCGATGGTCAGTGTTTTGCACGGACTGTACTGTGGTGGTGTAAGGGCAGAAAGCTTACCCCGACTGTACCTAAGGCAGGTCTAAAAATAACTCATCATGTTATATAAAAATGTATGGGTATTTGAAATAATCATTGAAATTTTTAGTGAATGTAGGTCTAAGTAAAAATCATGAGTAATTGTCTTACTTGGGTCTGGTATATTTTGTTCACAACATTATTTTTAACTATCTTAAAAGAACATGATTTGAATTATCCAACAACAAAGATATATAAGGGAATAAAGATCCTTAGAGAGTGAAAGTTGGGGGGGGGGGGGGGGGGCTCGGGAAATATCAGTGAATTGTTGGCCCGCCTTGTCTCAAATATGTTATAGTGTGGCCCTTCAGTAAAAAAGGTTGGAGATCCCTGACGTGGAGGATTTAGTAAAGCGAGTAGGAATTAATTTACCAGTATAAGCAACACAATATCTCTTCATGGTGATTACATGTGCTTTTAAAACCGCCTTTAGTCAGCTTTAGAGGTTAAAAATTAATTACATTAAAATAGAAATTTTACGGTTCAACGAAACCATGACGAATAGCGTCACCAACTTCGATTGTGACCATCAAGACATGATTCAAATTATACATTTGAATGCATTGAATGGGATTTCTGTTCATAAAAACGGTGGCTGGTATTTATTTTATCGTGAAAATCATTATCGCCCATTGTAGAGAGTTTTTTCCGCCTCTCAACCGTCATTCGCTAATGGCTGACTCTAATTTGTTTATCCACCACAAACCTCGTTGTCTCTCTTTACTAACTTGGCCTGTATCTAAATAATCCAGCGAGGCTCGGCAAAGTAAATAGTTTGGGTTATCGACCCAAAATGGTTCCTATAAACTCCGCAATGGATTTTCCCCAGTTCAAACGTTAACCCTATACCTCCAAGATGTTCAGCTAGAGAAATAATCCTATTTATAACTAAACGACCGCCCTCTATCTCCCACCATTAAAAGTAATTGCTTCTGTTAAAGTTAGTCGTTTCTCTTGACGTTCCGATAAAGCCCGGTTCGCGGACTCCTGTCGTCCCGCCCTTTGCATGCACATTACCCACTTTTGGGTGCCGCTGATGGTCCAATTGAGAAAAATCGATGACGGAATTACGTGTCTGACGGCGAGTTGCAGGACTATTAGGGAGGACGCCGGTTAAACCGCAGTTCTTGGGGTGGGGGCGATTTGATTCTGCTCAGTTTAATTAGTAAACAACTCCTGCTCAGTTCAAAGCAATTACCGCGACACCTGTTTCGTCACGATCTCGTTATAAAGGAATTTCGGCGATGTCGTCCTTGTTTTCCAGGAATACTAGTTTGTTCGCTATATTTTATGGATGGAGTTTTTTCAAGCAAAGAAGATTCAGTAAGAAAATTTTCATTGTTACTCTACACGAATATAGTAGCACATATAAACTTTTTCCTAATCATTTCAATTTCAACATTAATAACAGGACACTTCATAATGAAGCAATTTCAGAGCTCATACAAAAAAAAATGTATTGGGCTAATTTTCCCTCTCTTTTTTAGGCTGACACAGAACATCTTTCCCTTACAACTGGTCTTCAGTTACTATGACGACCTGAAACCGCTATCTACTCCACATAAACACCTGTATACTCTCCTCACTAAACTCTGATTCTACGAACACCAGAAACAGGTAACTACCCTAATCAGAAACAGTTGTTTTTCACACCACTAAACTCATTGGTTCCTATGACTCCCAGAAACATCAATCTATCTTCTCTACGCAGAAACCGCTGTCTACTCTACCCAGAAACAGCTATTTACTCTTCCCACTGAACTCTGATTCCTATGACCACCAGAAATAGCAAGCTTCTCTAATCAGATACAGCTGTCTGCTCACACCACTAAGGTTCCTATGAATACCAGGAATTGTCATCTTCTCTACGCAGAAACAGCTCTCTACTCATCCCACTGAACTCTTTGGTTCCAGTGGCTACCAGGAATAACTAGCTACTCCAATCAGAAACATTATTTGTCTATTCACGCCACTAAACTCTTCAGTTCCTATGACTACCAGAAATAGCAAGCTTCTCTAATCAGAAACAGCTCACGCCATTAAGGTTCCTATGAATACCAGAAATTGTCATCTTCTCTACGCAGAAGCAACTCATCCCACTGAACTCTTTGGTTCCTATGACTATCAGAAATAGCTAGCTACTGCAAACAGAAATATTATTTGTCTATTCACGCCACTAAACTCTTCAGTTCCTATTACTAACCGATACACCTATCTTATACATTACCCACTGAACGTTTTGTTTCGCCGAACTGCTATAAGAGTGAGTTGGCGAGAACGCTTGTTCTATTATGAGCTCGTTCTAACGGAATCATTACGGGCAATAAATGACCCAATGAGGCTGAATTTTGAATAAAATACTACTTTTATACACTCGAAAAACCTCCTCTCATATTTAAACTATCTAGCTATCTCATCTCATTTATAATTCATTCAAAATTCACCCATGAACTGTAAAAAACTAGATGTTCCAGAAAGCTGTGCTCAAAATTAATATTAAGAATCTATATTTGACCCGGTAAAAAGGTAATAAACTCATTTTGGACAACCGCATCAAAAATCCAGACGCCAAATCTTACTCTTCCTAGGAATATATATCCATATCCAGGAGCGCTGTTCGTGCCAAGCACGGGAAAATGTTGAAGCAGTGAAGATCTACGAGGTTTCTCTATTTCTCTCACCTGCTCTTCCGAGTAAGTTCTCCATGACGCATTCAAGGCTTGCGAAAAAAAGACTCACTCACTCACTAGCCAAAAAATGGGATAAGCCTTTACCGGTGATAACTGGATGGGTGAGAACTAAAATCCAATTCTCAGTAATACGGGCTGCATTACTACGTCTTTGTGGTTCCAGAAGAGAGGTAAGATTTTAGGTCTCGAAGATGGAGCACCGCTGCCTCTCTTAAAAAAATTAATATAAAAATTCAGATCGAAAAAAAAACGGGTGAAAAACTAACTGCACATAGAACAAACAAAAGCGTACATATATCTGCATGGAAAATAAAGCTTATTTTCACTGGTTCTTTCATTAAAAAATTAAATTAAATTAAATTTAAAAAGTAAGCGGCACCGACTTGTGGCTTGCTCGCAACGCAAACTGATTGGATTTACAGCGTTCATATAGTTTCTATTGTGCGTTGTATCAGGTCCATATTTCTTCAAATGAAATATATGCATCATCAAACAATAGGTACCTACTATCAAAATATTACCTACCTAGAGACCCTTTATAATACATAGAGAAGACATACCGTATCCTCTTATACAAGAATCCCTTCTCAAATGAGATTTTTGAGGGCATCTGGGGGAAGCCAATCAGCCAACAACTAGCGATAGCTCCCGTACACTTCCGAAGAATCCTGCCGCACAATATTCCGGGATTGCAATAACGTGAACCTAATTGAAAACTCGGCGCTGCGCGCCTCTCAAACCCGCTTGGGAGACCCCGACCCTCTTTTGCTCACCTTGAGCCTCGGCTAAACGTGGAAAACGCTCCATTTCAAATTTTACCTTCATGGGTTGAATAGCAAAGATCTTAGCTCCAGATCTCTCTCAGCTGATCTGGGGAGGGGCTCTAGACTGCATGATTCGTTTCTAGACGTCTCAAGGGTTCTCCGTTTCAAATTTCAGCTTCATAGATTGCATATCAAAGAAATTAGATCCGCTGCTACATTTTTTGAGACAGCTTTCACTTCTTTGGTCACGGGAAAAGCGTGTTCTACACTAAAAATAAAGAAATAATTCGTTGTGTGCGTTATGGACGTTAAGTAGATATGGTTCTTATTACCTTACCTCCTTCATATGAATGTGAATGGCATTTTAATTTCGCCAGTATACTTTCTACCAACAAAAACAGGTTTTATTTATTATGGATTTGCTGCCCAAAACATAAAACTGATCAGATCACTAATAATCATTTTTGATATTTGCTTCTTAACTCCGTAATATCCTTTGATAGTGAGGTGGTGAGATGAGCAGATAGTAGCAGATGTTTTGTTCATTTGACGAACGACACGTTCTCTGTTCGGTAGATGGGAGAAGCGACAAAGGGCAATGAATCACCAGGAATGCTTTTAGCTCTTCCCCCCGACGATTCTACAAGAGGGGATTCGCGTGGTCAACCTTGTTCCTCTCACTGGAAACGATAATGTGTGAATGAGGCGAGCGGACCGAGAGGAAGGGGTATTGAAATACTGGAGACTATAACATCCAACAAACCCCTTCTTGGTACCTAATGATCCCACAGAGGAACAAACGACCCATTCAGCTATTACAGAATCAAATTATAACACAAAGGTTTATTATTCCTGTATTCAACGCAGAACACTTGTCTATAATTACTGAACTGAGTCTATTATGCATTGACTGAATATAATTGCATAGACTTAGACGCCTACCGAGAAGATTAAATTGAATACAACACCTACACTTGAGTAGTTCCTCTGTATACAGCAAGAGCTGATATCCTAGAACAATAGTACATCAGAATCCAAGTATATCGTTATTGAAGGAAGCACCCACCAGCAGATAATTAAGGGAATACGGACTGAAGTAGGACCGGCATAGTTAGCTTCTCTTTCGCAATCTTTAACGATACGGCCGCGAGGGCTGCACAAACACATGTCTCACACGACTTCTCATCACCTAATTGGAGCAAGTCTTCAACTATTCTAGCATATTTCATACCTCCAATTGCGATTGTTGACCGCAGAGTAGAAACATATTCTTGAACGGACTGACCAGGATGTTCCTGAATAATCGAAAATTCGAAACAGCCAACTACTATGTTCACTGGTGTATAAAGGTGAATAGATGCATTTTGGATATCACCGTATTTCGCTTTTATGATCTGCTTTGGATGGAGATAGTCCTTTACCCTTTGATAAACCTCGGCGGGAAGAGAGGAGGCTAGTTTCACAACCATCATATCTTTTGTGATCTCTTCCCCGATAAAATATAACTCCAAACGCTCCAAATAATTCACTACACTCTACCTGGGCACAAAATCAGGCATTGCAGAACTAGCCATGTTGAAAGATTTTAGCACAACACAGCGCGGAACACGCCACTAAGGTAACTGGGGTAATAACGCACTATGCTTAGGTAGCTTTCGGGTAAAGAGTTTATTCACAACTGCCCTCCGCCATCCGCCATCTTTGGAGGGAGTGGGGGGGCACCCCCATGTTATAAGAACCAATGGCATTCATGCAAGGGTAGGGAAAAGTGCCCTCATATGGCACTCTAATTTTGCATAAATTCTCATTCAAATCGGACCAGCCATTTAGGCGTGTTAGCGTTTATCACATACCTACATATACGCAAATACAAACACCAATTAAGGCTATACAAACACCGCCACACATGCAGGCACATATAAACAAGGCCAATAAAGCGTATAAAATACAAAAGGGAAGTAGTAGCAACCTGTACACTTACATTCGAATGGTCATTAAAATTGACATCATCATGTGGGAGGTGTTTTTTCGTAAAGAAAACGCACGAGAGTAGTGTAGGTTTTAAGCTCCGGTCTATCCTGAAGCTTTTGGTTTATTATTTCCAATAATAAGCCTATGTGATCGTAAAAAATTTTTATAACCCCCCCTCAAACTTTGTCACTTTACGTTTCAAGGTGCGTAGAATCCAAATTTGAAATGTCCGTCCGCCGTCCGCCGTTCGCCGTCCGCCGTCCGGGCCATAAAAGGCCTTAGAATTGACTTAAAAAATCTGTTCATTCGCACATAGACTCCTCTTGGGGTCTAGTTGGTCCTAACTTCTCGCCAGCCCGATCGCTCCCTCTCATGGGTGCTATGAGCCAAAAATAGGTGAAAAAGTGTCTTTTTTTGTATATTTCAAGTTGTATAGAAATTGGAGATTTATGAGTGAAAAGAAAATGTTAGCTATTAATTTTATGGGAAAAAAAGTATTCTAAATGATACTCTTCTATTCAAAAAGAGATTTTGGATTTTAGGCTATTTTTTGCAATTTTATAGATTTTTGGTTTATTATTTCCAATAATAAGCCTATGTGATCGTGTAGCAAAAAATTTTTATAACCCCCCCCCCCCCCCCCCCCTCAAACTTTGTCACTTTACGTTTCAAGGTGCGTAGAATCCAAATTTGAAATGTCCGTCCGCCGTTCGCCGTCCGCCGTCCGGGCCATAAAAGGCCTTAGAATTGACTTAAAAAATCTGTTCTTTCGCACATAGACTCCACTTGAGGTCTAGTTGGTCCTAACTTCTCGCCAGCTCGATCGCTCCACTCTCATGAGTGCTATGAGCCAAAAATAGGTGAAAAAGTGTCTTTTTTTTTTTGTATATTTCAAGTTGTATAGAAATTGGAGATTTATGAGTAAAAAGAAAATGTTAGCTATTAATTTTATGAAAAAAAAAGTATTCTAAATGATACTCTTCTATTCAAAAAGAGATTTTGGATTTTAGGCTATTTTTTGCAATTTTATAGATTTTTTAAAACAAAATTCAATGAAGTTCAAGTTTTTAGCATAATTTCGTACATACATTTTTGAATGTTCTATTTCATAGTTGATAAACTTCATTTGACCAGTCTTATGCTAAAAAATATCAATTTTACAATTCTTACCCATTTCAGTGATTTTGTCAGCACATTTTTTGAAATTTGACCAATTAGATGATATCAATATACAGTATAGGTAACACTTTTATGTGTTGGAAAGATAACTTGGTAATAAATTGTTTTGTTTATCAACTATATTAAAAAGCGTAAAATTGTGAGATTCCGCTGCTGTAATGGATTGAACCCATTTGTAAGGTCCGAAGCTCCGAGTTCCGATACTAAATATACTATAAGCGGCGTTTAATAATTATGGACCAGAGATCTACGTAGAAGGGCTGTCTAATACATAAATAATAAACCTTTGTGTAATAATTTGCAGCGTTTTTTTCTAGGTCATATTTTTGTGTTAATACCAATGCTTTTCCTACGCATATTTAATAACATATCCTCTCGACTTTTCGTACGTACTTAGATAATGATATTATTAAGGCAATAACTATTTGAATAGATAGGAGCTCAAATCGAGAAAGATAAACATGCGTATATAATTATAGAAGTATAGGTTGTGGCAACTCGATATAGGACAAGCCGAGGAGTCTGGACGGGCCTTCTTATGACGTACGCAAGCAAACTAAAACTACGATCGTACTCAATTGAAAAAATAATAAACCTTTGTGAAATAATTTGCAGCGTTTTTCACTTACATTCGAACGGTCATTAAAATGGACGTCATCACGTGGGAGGTGTTTTTCGCAAAGAAAACGCACGAGAGTAGTGTAGGTTGTAAGCTCCGGTCTATCCTGAAGCTTTTTCACTTACATTCAAACGGTCATTAAAATTGACGTCATCACGCAAGAGGCATTTTTTTCGCAAAAAAAAAAAAAAAAAAAAAAAAAAAAAACAGTGGTCGGGAGGATGAAAAATGCATTGAGGTGGATTTGAGTTGATTGGCTCGTGCAATAAAAACTTGAAAATTACTGCATTTATTATTTTCGTATTTACCATTAGGCATTGACCATACACCAACCTTATATAATACCTACTAGAATAATATGTGATTAAAAATACTTACTAAAGTCGATCAAGAGCGTTGCGGCGGCAGCATACTGACTCACGGCGTCGATCGTACGGTAAGTTTACAATGTACCATAGATTATAATACCCCACCACCAAAAGAACGAAAAATGCACATGGCCAAAAGAGCCTTTGAGATTTTTATACGCCCGTTCCCTGGCTGCCACCAGTGCGCGCCTATGCATTTTCTCCTCCCGACCACGGTTTTTTTTTGCGAAAAAACGTCTCCCGCGTGATGACGTCAATTTTAATGACCGTTCGAATGTAAGCGAAAAGCCTAGGAAAGACCGGAGCTTAAAACCTACACCTCTCGTGCGTTTTCTTTGCGAAAAAACACCTCCCACGTGATGACGTCAATTTTAATGACCGTTCGAATGTAAGTGAAAAAGCTTCAGGATAGACCGGAGCTTAAAACCTACACTACTCTCGTGCGATTTCTTTGCGAAAAAACACCTCCCACGAGATGACGTCCATTTTAATGACCGTTCGAATGTAAGTGTACAGGTTGCTACTACTAATGGATCAAAAAGAAGCTAGGAAAAAGACACAATGATGAAGAAAATGCCAAATAACCTAAATAAAATGTAGTACTTAGTAGTAAAATGTAAAAATATGTAGTTATGTGATAAACGCTAACACGCTTAAAAGGCGGGACCGATTTGAATTAGAATTTATACAAAATTATCTGCAATTTCTTAAGATGATTTTTTAGCAGGATTTTAAAATCCTCCAAACCTACAGTAACATCCTATATCGAGAAAAGCCTATCTAAGTCATCCAAGTAAAAAACACCCACTTGTAATTAACGAAATTGCTTCACACTCCGTAGCTATCATCTTAATGAGGCTACCCACTAATGGGTAAAGTGATTCTCAACTGTCCACTCTAGGAATTTTAATTTAATAGGAAGCTTTTGTCAGATATCATCAGACGAATTTAAACACGGGCTCCATATCCTGATCAGGTGAATGACCTACATTCTCTCCTGTTCACCCTTGGAATTGGTAATTTGACTGGGAGCCTTTCTAGGTCAACTAAAGATGAAATGAAATAAACAAAAGAACTTGTTCTTACAAGTCTACTTCAAAATAAAAAAAGGAAAAAAAGTAAATTAAGCTCATTGCAAGGATTTTGCATTCGCGCACTCGCAGCAGTTACTAATGATCAGTAATGCTGAAATTGATATGGAATAATCAAATCGTATTCTCCCAACTATCCTCCAAATTCGAGAGAGGACAACCAGGGAGGGAGAAAATTATGAAAGATGTCATTTACGTTTGCGTACCCGCAGCGTGTAGTACAGATTTGAGAATAATGAAACTAAAAGAGAACCATATACAGCCTAACTCATACCCCCGAAATTTTCGTCAATATCGGATGAAAACTGTGGAAACTACCCTTGGTACAAAGATTTGCGGTCACACTACAGACACACACATACACAGACAGAACGGCACCTATGGAAGTTGTTCAGAATGGTATTAATCGTAAAATGCGAGTTGGAATTTTGATTTTGGAGACATCAAACTTTTCATTTCCCGAAAGTGAAAATTTTCATTTTTGAGATTATGCATACTTATGAACATTGTATAAATAATAAATTGATGCTGGTTTTTATTCTGTTAAATACAATTCCACATTATATAAATATACACTTTGAGCGTTAAACGAGTTAATGATTCATCACAATATGTCTGCTTGACGTAAAACTGGATTGAAAAATAAGGGGACCTTATATGGCACTTGTGCCATATTAAGAAACCCCGGTGAGTCGTATTAAGCAACCCTTTCCGGTAAACTAGACAAATTTTACAAAAGCTTAATTTTTTTATCCTTCAACAATTGTTGGGTGCATTGGGCCAATATTCTGCTAGAGGATAAGTACTTGTGCGACCGATTAATTTGGTTCGAAGATTTTGTACCAATGAGTGGTCCAAAAACAGATAAAAAAAAGGTGAACCATATTAGGGCACTTTCCCCTACAGACACCACCATACACATTATACGATTATTATATCGTAGCTGCAACAATAATGTGCCATAGAATTCGATTAATTGTTACGAGTATCTACGTGATCTGCTTAGAAGGGCCATCCGATACAGAATCAATACACCTTTGTGTAATAATTGGTGGCATTTTCAGGCTCAATAAAAAAATCGTTTTTTTAGCGTGGGTATGGGCTGATTTGTACATAAAAAAAAGCTTTTATCTACTCGCATGGAAGGCAGGTGTTTCTCGACATTTCGACAACGGCGATATTGTTGAGTTGCGATCGATTTTAATTGGCTTCGGCGGAGAGTCTTGTAAATAGGTAAACCAATGAGAAAAAGAGGGGGGTAGAGGTTGGGGAGGGGGGGGGGGACTCCGATGCTTATTGGATTGTCTCCCGCCGGCGGTCGCTGAAATTGACATTCCGCCACTTCATAATCGTCCAGGTCCAATCCGTCCGTAGCAGCGACCTTTTCACGTAGGTATCGTTCAGGTAGTTTGCGATAGGTTTAATTACTTTATTTACTTAACCTGGTTAAGTACTGTGATCGGACATAATCCGCACGTTAACATAAGATCTCTTAAATGAAGGTGAAAGGCACGAATGATTTTGAAGGAGAGCTTTTTTATGATTCTTCCAAAATAATACGTATGTGTAAATTAGTGTCGAAGGTTTCAGACGTAGAATGCAATTTGAAATAAAGAATATAAAATAATAATGGAAAGTAATGACATCTACAGGCTCAACCGTAACTTTTATGAGGGCAACAAGCTATCTGAGTATTCATGGCAATAAGTTTGTTGATGTCCGATCATGCGAGGAGAGTCATTGATGATGTCTCCATTGAGATGTTGCCTATATGTATTGAGGATAATATTTCCTACATTCAATAAGAGCCATTTCCATCTGGCATGAGCAATGGCAGGGTGAGGTCCCTGGTCTGCGTCGTGTCCTTCAGGACTTGTCCGCTAGGCCTTTTCGTTAACAAACATTCAAGGAGGGACCGAATAGCGGTCAATCGGATTGCCTCTGGCCAAACACGTCTGACTCACATACATCTGCTTACCGCAGAAGCTCGAGATGTGTGTCAGAGGTGTGGAAGTGATCTGTCCATCTGCCACTTTCTGGAGGTCTCCCCAGGAGTTAAGGACCTTCGAGTCCGGCATAAACCCCCTCTGTGGGTTGGCATTCTATCTGGATCAGACAAGGTCTAGTTTTTGTTGCTGTACCTGAGAGCCGCTGAGCTCTAATGCGAACTGTGGTATATCTGTGTTCATCGGGTCATAGTTTTATTTTACTTTGCTAATTATACATATAGGGGCTTTTATCCACTACAGTGGTCATCACTGAACCCCTCATTTTTTCCATCCGACCCGCCAGTGATGTTCATGATTGTACTCCGTTTAGTGGTGGAGATCAACATGGCCCCTCTTTGCATCACACCCCTCGCAGTGTTCCTTAAGACAACTTTTTCAATGCCGCTAATGACCCTTCTGGTTGAGGTGCAGCTAAAATTATTAAATAAAGAAATTAATAATACTTACATCACAATCTACAAGCACATCTTCAAGATACACCTGATAAAAGAAAAAATTCGTATAATAATAAGGAACCTGATGTGGCCAAGCACCCTGGCCCAACATCTAAGAACTGGTGCTCACTGCCACTAAATTAAACCTGACACTAAATAACTATACCTAATAACTGAACCTGAGCTAAATTAATCGACGTTTGTCTAGAAAACTATTTTGCGAATTATGGCAATTAAAGAATAAACAACATTATCCACCCCCATTTCGCCACCATAACCCTCACCGCATTCATCTCAAGTACGATTGGCTACGAACTTGGCTCATGCACAGAGTTTTATAATTTCTATATTATTCGGTAGACAGCCCATCCCTACAGAACATAGTGATGCACTCTCTAACCCGAATCCACCTCCTTACAAAACTCCATCTCTTGATGTCATTTAATAATAAGTAATGATTAATGGCTGTGTAGGTCCGAAAATTAAGTTTTGAAATTAAAATTTACCCATTGAGGCTGATTGATAATAGTGCGGAGAACATTCCCGGCCAATAAATGATTTCGGAGCCAAATATCATAAATTTTCGGAGCCAAATTCCATAAATTTTTGGAGCCACAAATAATATCAATTTATAAAAATGTCAAAAACGGCCGAAAAATTTAAAACTTATAGTTTTTTAGCTAATCCTTAGTAGGAAGAAATTATGAATCAATTATGAATAAATGAGGACATTCATAAATTATAGCTCAAAATTGAGCGGAAAAATGTACATAATCTCATTAAAATGAGCTTTAAAAATCAATAATAACTTCAAAACATTGTTGGATATCCTAAGATTGGTTTTCTTGCATGTTTCAATTCATTTTCAATTCAATATCGTATTGTCTGTATTATTATTGATCAATTGTGTTAATATGGAAATAGTAATCGCGACCACAATCAAACGACTGGACCGATTTGAATGAGAATTTTCGCAAAACTATATTCTTGTTATTGATATGTTTTTAGGCGTATTGAAATTCTCTGAATCCATAGTAACATCCTGAATCAGGGAAAGCCTAGCCACGTCGTTGGAATGAACAACATCGTACGTAGGGAAATTGTTTACTTTCTTTCAGTTGTTGCTGAGCCACAATAGTAACTAACGAAGTTGCTCCATACTGCACATGCAGTATTATCAATATATTTAACTATGCTAACCAACCACGTGTAGGTAAAGAAATTTGCTAAAATGAAGTTGGTCCTACCACGAGTAGGTAATTTCACCATAAATCAACCAAGTAATCGCTAGTAATTCAATAATTAAAAGTTTCAGAGCACACTAAGTGCTAAAATATCAAAGAAAATTCATGAAAGGCTAAAAAACTGCAAAAATTCATTCATATGATCATGCTTTTTTTTTCTCGGCGGAAAAGAAATTATCGTTGGTGGATAGACAATGAATTGGTATTTCGATTCACTCATGTCCACTTATTCCCTTCTTTTTCGAATAATGAAAGTTGGATGACGATCAGAATCTTGTGCGATAAATTTGTGGGACCCATACCGATATAAATATACATATGGACCTATGGAAATGAATACTAACAGAGATAGGTACTTTCGTTTTGAAGTTAAGTTTATATAAAGTATAATAAAACCTAACCGATCAAACGTGCTCGTCAACAAAGAAGAAGGAAAACTTATTTTTCTTCATTTTATTTTTTATTTATTTATTTATTTAGCGATCGGCATGGTCATTTAACCATCTAATATACAGTCATAAAATTTTACATTAGGATAATAGTCTAAAAATAATTATTCCTTTTACAGTAAAACTGGTATTACCTATTGTTAAATATACTTGATAGGATAAATGGGTCGTAATTATTCTACATTTCTTTAACATCCAAAAATAATGTGTGTGAAAAAGGTACTTGAACTATTTTTAGATGGAAGAAGATTCCATCCTAAGATTTTGGCATCAACCTGACTCTCCTACTATAATAGTTTTCTTTCTATGATTTTTCGAAGTTTCGCACTCTGCTGACGTCAAAGCACCCCTCCCGCCAAGGCTGCCAGGTGTCCGGTTTCGGCCCAGACAGTCCGGTTTTTTACCGTATTGTCCGGGCGAAAATTCAAAGTCGCTTTGAACAACAAATGTCCGGTTTTCTCAGAAAAGGTGGCAAATGTCCGGTTTTCGTAGGTCCTATTTGTAGGTTGCTATACCCAAAGACTCAGCCGTGGCTTCTAGGGGACCTGTCTACATCAAGGTTTGTTTATATTTATTTATCTAAATGTCCAAAACCATAAACATTTGTATTCTTGTCAAATCTCTTTGAACTGTCTTCTCTCTTTCAGTTTTAGACGGAGGTGAACAGTCCTAAAATGTCGGAGATAATCTCAAGTCAGGTAGTATTTCTTGACTTAATATCGTGGTGTTTGTTGCAAATAATTGAAGTTACCGGGTATTTACTGATTCAATTGTTCAATTAGTTCAATTGTTCAATTCAATTGTGAGTTATGTAGTATCTCACCTAAATAAATATTATTATTACTCCGGGAGTGCTGATATATGTATATCCGGGAGTAGATACTCATTTAACTTCCCGCTACTGCGGGATCACTCATAAAAATCACCGGATTAGGTACTAGCTACGTAACATTCAACAACTTCCTCCTCAATATAATAAATTATTGGAGCCACTAAAAACCACAACCTACAGTAGAAAGGCTTATAATTTAAGCGTATTGATCTAAGAAAATCTATGACTGTTTACTAAGCGGTCTAATCGATATGAAAGGGCTACGCTGAATTATGACCACCAAAGGCCGGCTCTTGGGGGTAGGAAGGCCGTACAGCGGTTCGTTGCTACCGCGGCAGTTTTCAATCCGAGCGTCCTTGAGTCGAATAAAAATAGAGCCTTTACCCGAGTAATGCTGGGTAACCTGTAGTCGAAGATGAATAATTGTGTTTACATATGAAGCCGCATATTTATGAAGGTGTAAATTCTGAAATAGGATCAACAGATGCAACTGTAGGGATATTAAACCGAAATAGACTGGAGTTAGATCTATTACCTACTAGCCGCTCCGGCTCGCTACGCTCGCCTCCACGTCCAGCCGGGGGGCAAGCCCCCCGGACCCCCCATTAAGTTGCTCGCTTCGCTCGCAACGTGTGGCATGTAGGGAATATTGCTCGCTTCGCTCGCAAAGTCTGTCATGTAGGATATGTTGCTCGCTTCGCTCGCAAAGTCTGGCATGTAGAAAATGTTGCACGCTTCGCTCGCAAAGTATGGCATTTAGGGGATGTTGCTCGGTTCGCTCGCAAACGGTAGATCTCTAAGGGTAGGTTTAACTTCTGTAGGGGATGCTGCTCGCTTCGCTCGCAAACGGTAGATCTCTAAGGGTAGGCTTAACTTCTGTAGGGGATGCTGCTCGCTTCGCTCGCTTGAGGAAGTTATACTGCCCACCCAACTTGGCAGACGTTTTTTTCAGTTGGGAATTATTACAAACAAATTAAATCTTATAAAACTAAGTGGAACCACGAAAAGTTTATTCGGGGATGTTGCTCGCTTCGCTCGCAAGGTATACCTGTATATGTGTAGGACAAAGTCCGTATTTATTATTTGAAATGGCTCTCGCTTCGCTCGCAAGGTAGGTACCTATGTAGGCATACCTGCTCGCCTCGCAATGTTGTGACATCGAACCCTTCACGTCAATTCTTGAGCCTTCTCTCGTCCACGGCAGAATCATTTTAATCGCTTTGCTCGCTTCTGCTCGCAATTTGACCGAGTTCTCGTCACTTTTTTCGATATCCGATTTCGGATTCAGATTCGGCGGACCCAAAGCTGTATTTCGCCCGCGAAAACCGTTCCGAAAAACGTACCTTTATGGGGTATATTTTAATCGGAAAAAACCAAGTTTTTCGGCGGACTTTTCGAGAAAACGGGTCCGTACTCTCGCATTTTTTTAACGCATTTCCCGATACTTTTTTCGCGATCCGATCGCGCCGTCGTCTTCCTCGTTCAAAAACCTACGAAACCCGTATTTTTCCGGTATTGTCAACGGCCGTTTAGAGGGGTAGGGGAAGCGGGGAAGTCCAAAAAGCGCACATTAATTCTTACTTCGACCCCCCTCCCGCCCTACGGCCCATGGTTCGGGTGGGATTAGAAAATTTTAAATTCGCTTATACACCCTATCGGAAAATCCCAAGAAGATCCCCCCACTCGTAGATCCGGCCCACTCAGCCGTTTGGCCGTGCATAGACACGACAAACAAACGGACAAACGGAGTTTCATTCTTATTAATAATAGAGATGAGTAGATACCTGCCTGAGGTATATAATCAATTTTTTATCTCGTATTCTTATAAATTAAGTAAGTATTTAACTACTCAAGCATTGGAATTAATTTTTGTTAAATTAGTCTCATTGAAAAACCTTGTAATATAAGTACCATCAAAGGCTATGTGGTAGTACACAAATAATAAGCATTTTCGTAATCATTTGATGCATTTTTCTTAGGCCGTGAAGGCAATGAATTCTGCATTTTAACACATAACCTTTAAATTGAATTGGAATGAAAAGTATTTATTTGTCATTAGCAATTAATATCAATCTCTCATAACATTGGCAAGAAAAAATTCAATCTTATATCGGTTCCTGAATAACCACTGCACAGACCTCAAAATTTGAACAAATAGCTGTTCATCAGTTTTTCATTAACCAATATTTTAATGAAAGAAGTAATTCGATGAGTAGTGCATTCATGACCCATCACTCAATCTTTTACTACCTATTAAATATTAAATATTTCGCCATTTGCTCAAGATAATCTGTTATGCACTGACCTAGTTGTGAAACGCTGCCAACTACTAAGGCATTTTATTTCTTTGTTAAATAGCTCTTCTTCGCAGATCATTGGTCTATAATTATTAAGCCCCATATATAATAAATGATCAGAATATGACGCGTCGTGTCTCCCAAAAGGGATCACACCTTTACAGTTCCAGGACCCCGCAATTTTACGCTTTACAGTAAATTTAAAAAAAGTCGATAGGTAAGGAAAGAGGGCTCAGGGGCCCTCTGCTGATAAGTGCGCTTCCATACCTCATCGTAATTGTTCCCGAGGTATCCCAAACGAGCTCCATCTAAATAACAGCACCATGAGCCGATTAGGAAAGAAATTAGCCTCAGAGATTTCGAAGTTTACTGAGTCCATCCATACTTTGTATTGTATTCCAGATCTCAAAAAGGAGCTACATTTCAGATTTCAATATCATAAGAAACAAATTAGTCTCAGCGGCTCCACAGCTGATACCGAATTTTTGATATTAAAAAGGATGTCCATTTCAAATTGCAGATCCGTAGGTTGACATCAATATGATGTCTGCATAGATATAGGCACCTGCAGAGGGAAAATTAATGCAAATAATTAAAACATCTACACTTTACTAGTCCTCCAGATGTTAGTATAACGATATTTAAGTAAGTAGATACCTATCAACTGATAATAATATAAATGTATAGATCATTGAAATGGTTTATAATCATTAAAAACTTCATAGCGGAGAATAGTCAATCAAGATGTAGATAACGTAAACCGTCAAAATCGGTCATTTCGGTAACTGAAAAAAATTTTTGCTGTAATTTACGATAGCGTATGCGCAGAATAGAGTAATGATTTGAGAAAAATGAAATTGGTAGGGAAAAATCGACAGCCTACTCTGCACACTCCCAGAAAATCCCATTCACCATCGCTGTTCTTCGTTCCATTTTCCCCATACACATAGCCTAATAGACTTCCTCGCAGTGCAAACCGAATTCGACTTTTTGAATCCTTTCTCGCTACTCTGAAGGCTCTAATTTTTCTTCTCCGGTTAATTCTGTTACCTAATTTCTTGCTTGTATATCTTCTGCGTAAATACTTGTACCTACTAAATAACTGAATAAATAAATAATTAATAAGATCCTTTGAACTTCAATACAATGACCTGCAAATGGGAATTCATTTACCAGCTCCAAGGCCACATCTATACGAATCGTGGAGTCGGTTGAGTCTCCCCATCAATCTTTCCAATATGTATTATTAGACGAGAAACACTCGGTATTTCCCCAGTCCAGACGGACGTGCCTTCCTAAAATATCCTACACCTCGATATAGGACGATGCGAATGAAATATTTTCACGACCACTCCAGCTTCATAAAATGAGGGATTTATTACTCCAGAACTTTCTGGTTGAGTTCCTACCTGCAAGAAATGATACGATTGACGCATCTATATTTAGGCCGCAATCCTGAAAGCTTGATATTACGTTCTGTTTGCTCATTTGTGAAAATTTATGTTCTTTTCGTGGAATACAGTCTATTCCTTATTTCTGCTTGTGTTTCATCGCTTCTGTACTTGATAATTGAGACTTATTACAACTCTGATAATTAGCAGACTGAATACCGTAAATAATTAAAACTTGGTGAAAACTTTGGTTTGTTTTAATTAGGAGGAACTTTGAGTGTTCTTACAAAAATAAAAAAAATTATGTAAGGTGATTCTTGCTTCATGGCTAACTCACGCTGGCTGAAAACTAGATAAATTTTCTCCACTTCATGAAAAACATTGAATGATGGATATTTAAGTTTGGGGCACTGTATTCTCATGTCTATATTTCAATAATGTCCCATGAAGTGGAAAAAATCAGTAAGTACTTACAATTTGTTGCCACCCTAGAATATACATTGAGAAAACCAACCTCAAAAACATCAAAATACAGATTCATCTATAAAAGCAAAGGAAATCAAAAACATATCTATGTAATAATTAATTATGGACATAGCCTGTTTGTTTGAAGACGTGGTATTACAGATTTTTTAAATATATTTTTGAAGTGTAAACTTTATAGGCGCACCGCGTCGAAAAATTTAGCGGGGTGTGAATACGATTTTACCGTCACGTTTTTTTCCGTCACGCTGTTTTGACAACCAAGCCGTTGCTGGGGAAATGAAACTTCTTTATTTTTCACGTGACAAAAATCGTTCTCCACTCGTTGGAAAGCTCAGGATTTACCACGCATTTCTTTCGTACTTGGTCTTCTATTCATGTCGCAGTTTTATATTTAATCATGTTATAAATGGATATAGTAAACAATGCCGCTTGTTTTATTGTCACTTGGTTGAGAAGTTAATCTTGGTTATAGTAATTGTAGACGCGCACCATGACAGAAAATTACCTCCTTAGGTACTCTGTTCTAATTTCGATTAGTACCTAAGACATTTATGTCGTAGTTTTAAATTTATTTACATTTACGAATTAGCGGGAAGAAACATGTTCCATGTTTTAGCATTTTAGCTGAAGGCTAAAGGCGGAAAGTTACCGAGGGTCCAGGGGCGGAGCCTGTCCACTTTTACTTTCCCAACATCCCAACAGAGTGGAAAGTAATGTCCAAATCGTCATAGAAGTTTACACTTCTCACTTGTGGTCTTTAGCACACCTGGTTTTTTTTTTTTTTTTTTTTTTTTTTTTTTTTTTTTTTTTTGGTTATATGTGATTAGGGCCGATTTAAGATACCGTATGCCGTGGAACACGCTTCTACCTCTCTGGTCGGTATAGTAGAGGCTCCCTTCCAATTTTAAACATCCCAGGGTGAAAAGGAGAAAATTGACCTTACCTTGAGGGTTAGGTCCATCATTTCATTTTACTTTTGTTGTCCCAGGGAGGCCCCCTGCCGAATTCAAATTTCCTCGGGTGAATAGGAGAGACTTTAGGTCACGCAGCTGATCAGGTAAGGCTCCCCCAGTTATTTGTAACTTGATGTCCCAGAGAGACTCCAAATCAAAAACTCTGACCTTGCCGTAGAAATCTACTTAGCGAAAAAAATCGGGCGATCTAAATTTTGCTTCACTCAAAATCAAAATTTCCACTCTCTTGTAGTGTTTCAGAGTTAGCTGGTCATAATTGGTTCTCTCTGTCAAAGTGCCGGTGCCGATATTTCTCGTCACGCCCAAAACTATTTTAAGTTGATCCAATTTCAATGAAATTTTCTGAGATTGTGCGGTTTAGCTTCTCAATTATCCGCAATATTATTTCTACTATCTGTACATAATATTTCTACTGTCAGATGGATAATAGCGTGTGCGCATGCGCAAACATAAATTTTTTTATAACGTTGATTTCCTATGATAATAGAACTAATTTCGTTCAAATTTGAGACAGTAATGGGGTTCAAGTCTCGGTATAGTCATAGGACACAGAATATATTATTAGAAGTGAAACGGGAAGATTAGATGTTGAAGCGTGAAATTCTTGATCACTGCTTGCGGGTGGGAGAAGATTTTGATGATGGTAGAAGGGGGATATCCTCAATTCGCTATAAAATGTTGGTCAGAACGATTGTAAACGTACACAGTATGGAAAAGTACTATTAGGCAGAACAGCTTAGAAAAATACTTATCAGATTAGGTTGGCATGAACTTTTGGAAAATTCAAAATCCGAACAAAATAATAGAGAAACGACGTAATCGGCTATTATTAAAACTAATGTTACGAGGCCAAAGTACAATGATTATGAACGTATATATTGTACTCTTGTGATAGTGACTATTATATACATTTGGCAACGAACATATTCAAACCAGTGTATTACTCGTGCAACACCTATTAAACAAAACATAATGCAGTCCCGAATGAAAGAAAAAAATTAAACACGTTTATATATACATTTAAAAGGAAAGAACTATCTATAGAAGTCGAACCAAATTCCCCTTGCATTTTATGTAGCATGGGAGTGCAGGACACTGTACACTCACTTAACGGTAAGTATATAGAGCCAAACATCCAGGAAATAGAAGATTATCAGAAGAATATTTGCTTAATCTAGTTTTAAGGGGTGAAAGTAATGGAGCCTCGTGGTTTTCCAGTACATTAGAGAATATATTAGAAACTTAAAAGGTCACCAATTTACTGTTGGATGTTGATTTAGAGTAAATAATATTGCTGCTGTATGAAACTGAACATTTATATTGTATGGGTCAATGACCTGAAACAATAAAGATTGGTTTGATTTGATTTGATGTCCCGGGATCGTGGTCCATTAATTTCTTCGCGTTTAGTTGAAGTAACTATTCCGAGACTAATAGACCGATTTTGATGAAATGGTAAAGGATAAGGGCAGGCTCAAACATGAATAATCTGAAACATGGATTTCTAAAAATCTATCCTTTCTGGAAGCTGTACTGCCCATCATAGCTCGGCAGATATTTCTCCTATCAATAATATCTCTATGTAACAGTCGGTGTCCGTGGAGGGTACACAACTTGCTTTGATAGAAGTCAACTACATTTACCGTCAACTAATGAGCTTTGGTCTTCGTATTTGCTGTCAACAAACCTTTGAAAATATCCGTTTACGGCCATTGTGTTGACTTTGAGGAACGGTGAAGTTAGATGACGTTGAGCCAGACAGTTTGATCAAGATATGAACTGAGAGTTTAGTGTTTGCAAGTTGGAAGGTGCAGGCCAATTAGGTGGCTCCCTCGACGGTATAACATGCAATTTCAAGAGGGAATTACGCCAACGTGAGTTGTACAATTACCCTAATCGATGTTTCTCTTTTTTCTACTTACTTCTTGTTCTTTTCGAACAAATTGAGAAAATCCCATGTACTCGCATCTAAATGAAATATCCAAGTATGTATCAAATTTGCAAGATGTGACTACTAAAACGATAATAACTACACTGGATGGATAATAAGGATAACAGATAGTTACGTGATTAGCTGAAACTCGGGTCTGAACTCTCATATGATAACATAAGAATCGTCTCTACGTATATAGGTATTTCTACAAATTTGGTGTCCTTAAGTCACTACAGGTCAGTAATTTGTGAACAGCTTTCCAAACCCTGACTTCAAATCTCGTTTGGATGCAGAAGCAAATTATCAGCTTTATTTAGGTATAACTAAGAACTGACATAAATGACAGCAAATGTAAAAATTGTTGGTTTTTATGGTATTTTGTCCATTTATCTTCAAAATGGCACCAGCTCTTTTGATGACGTTCACAGGAGTTATATTCTACACATGTAGGGAGTATTGCTCGCTTCGCTCGCAAAGTCTGGCATGTAGGATATGTTGCTCGCTTCGCTCGCAAAGTCTGGCATGTAGAAAATGTTGCTCGCTTCGCTCGCAAAGTATGGCATTTAGGGGATGTTGCTCGCTTCGCTCGCAAACGGTAGATCTCTAAGGGTAGGTTTAACTTCTGTAGGGGATGCTGCTCGCTTCGCTCGCAAACGGTAGATCTCTAAGGGTAGGCTTAACTTCTGTAGGGGATGCTGCTCGCTTCGCTCGCTTGAGGAAGTTATACTGCCCACCCAACTTGGCAGACGTTTTTTTCAGTTGGGAATTATTACAAACAAATTAAATCTTATAAAACTACGTGGAACCACGAAAAGTTTATTCGGGGATGTTGCTCGCTTCGCTCGCAAGGTATACCTGTATATGTGTAGGACAAAGTCCGTATTTATTACTAGCCGCTCCGGCTCGCTACGCTCGCCTCCACGTCCAGCCGGGGGGCAAGCCCCCCGGACCCCCCATTAAGTTGCTCGCTTCGCTCGCAACGTGTGGCATGTAGGGAATATTGCTCGCTTCGCTCGCAAAGTCTGGCATGTAGAAAATGTTGCTCGCTTCGCTCACAAAGTATGGCATTTAGGGGATGTTGCTCGGTTCGCTCGCAAACGGTAGATCTCTAAGGGTAGGTTTAACTTCTGTAGGGGATGCTGCTCGCTTCGCTCGCAAACGGTAGATCTCTAAGGGTAGGCTTAACTTCTGTAGGGGATGCTGCTCGCTTCGCTCGCTTGAGGAAGTTATACTGCCCACCCAACTTGGCAGACGTTTTTTTCAGTTGGGAATTATTACAAACAAATTAAATCTTATAAAACTACGTGGAACCACGAAAAGTTTATTCGGGGATGTTGCTCGCTTCGCTCGCAAGGTATACCTGTATATGTGTAGGACAAAGTCCGTATTTATTATTTGAAATGGCTCTCGCTTCGCTCGCAAGGTAGGTGTACCTATGTAGGCATACCTGCTCGCCTCGCAATGTTGTGACATCGAACCCTTCACGTCAATTCTTGAGCCTTCTCTCGTCCACGGCAGAATCATTTTAATCGCTTTGCTCGCTTCTGCTCGCAATTTGACCGAGTTCTCGTCACTTTTTTCGATATCCGATTTCGGATTCAGATTCGGCGGACCCAAAGCTGTATTTCGCCCGCGAAAACCGTTCCGAAAAACGTACCTTTATGGGGTATATTTTAATGGGAAAAAACCAAGTTTTTTGGCGGACATTTCGAGAAAACGGGTCCGTACTCTCGCATTTTTTTGACGCATTTCCCGATACTTTTTTCGCGATCCGATTGCGCCGTCGTCTTTCTCGTTCAAAAACCTAAAAAACCGGTATTTTTCCAGAATTTTCAACGCCCGTTTAGAGGGGTAGGGGAAGCGGGGAAGTCCAAAAAGCGCACATTAATTCTTACTTCGACCCCCCTCCCGCCCTACGGCCCATGGTTCGGCTGGGATTAGACAATTTTAAATTCGCTCGCTCCCCCTATCGGAAAATCCGAAGAAGATCCCCCCACTCGTACACTCCCCCCACTCAGCCGTTTGGCCGTGCATAGACACGACAAACAAACAAACAGACAGACAAACGGAGTTTCATTCTTATTAATAGTACTAGCCGCTCCGGCTCGCTACGCTCGCCTCCACGTCCGGCCGGGGGGCAAGCCCCCCGGACCCCCCATTAAGTTGCTCGCTTCGCTCGCAACGTGTGGCATGTAGGGAATATTGCTCGCTTCGCTCGCAAAGTCTGGCATGTAGGATATGTTGCTCGCTTCGCTCGCAAAGTCTGGCATGTAGAAAATGTTGCTCGCTTCGCTCGCAAAGTATGGCATTTAGGGGATGTTGCTCGGTTCGCTCGCAAACGGTAGATCTCTAAGGGTAGGTTTAACTTCTGTAGGGGATGCTGCTCGCTTCGCTCGCAAACGGTAGATCTCTAAGGGTAGGCTTAACTTCTGTAGGGGATGCTGCTCGCTTGAGGAAGTTATACTGCCCACCCAACTTGGCAGACGTTTTTTTCAGTTGGGAATTATTACAAACAAATTAAATCTTATAAAACTACGTGGAACCACGAAAAGTTTATTCGGGGATGTTGCTCACTTCGCTCGCAAGGTATACCTGTATATGTGTAGGACAAAGTCCGTATTTATTATTTGAAATGGCTCTCGCTTCGCTCGCAAGGTAGGTACCTATGTAGGCATACCTGCTCGCCTCGCAATGTTGTGACATCGAACCCTTCACGTCAATTCTTGAGCCTTCTCTCGTCCACGGCAGAATCATTTTAATCGCTTTGCTCGCTTCTGCTCGCAATTTGACCGAGTTCTCGTCACTTTTTTCGATATCCGATTTCGGATTCAGATTCGGCGGACCCAAAGCTGTATTTCGCCCGCAAAAACCGTTCCGAAAAACGTACCTTTATGGGGTATATTTTAATCGGAAAAAACCAAGTTTTTCGGCGGACTTTTTGAGAAAACGGGTCCGTACTCTCGCATTTTTTTAACGCATTTCCCGATACTTTTTTCGCGATCCGATCGCGCCGTCGTCTTCCTCGTAGGAAACCTACGAAACCCGTATTTTTCCGGAATTGTCAACGGCCGTTTAGAGGGGTAGGGGAAGCGGGGAAGTCCAAAAAGCGCACATTAATTATTACTTCGACCCCCCTCCCGCCCTACGGCCCATGGTTCGGGTGGGATTAGAAAATGTGAAATTCGCTCGCTCCCCCTTTCGGAAAATCCCAAGAAGATCCCCCCACTCGTAGACTCCCCCCACTCAGCCGTTTGGCCGTGCATAGACACGACAAACAGACAAACAGACAGACGGAGTTTCATTCTTATTAATAATAGAGATAGAGATAGAGATTTGAAATGGCTCTCGCTTCGCTCGCAAGGTAGGTACCTATGTAGGCATACCTGCTCGCCTCGCAATGTTGTGACATCGAACCCTTCACGTCAATTCTTGAGCCTTCTCTCGTCCACGGCAGAATCATTTTAATCGCTTTGCTCGCTTCTGCTCGCAATTTGACCGAGTTCTCGTCACTTTTTTCGATATCCGATTTCGGATTCAGATTCGGCGGACCCAAAGCTGTATTTCGCCCGCGAAAACCGTTCCGAAAAACGTACCTTTATGGGGTATATTTTAATCGGAAAAAACCAAGTTTTTCGGCGGACTTTTCGAGAAAACGGGTCCGTACTCTCGCATTTTTTTGACGCATTTCCCGATACTTTTTTCGCGATCCGATCGCACCGTCGTCTTCCTCGTTCAAAAACCTACGAAACCGGTATTTTTCCGGAATTGTCGACGGCCGTTTAGAGGGGTAGAGGATGCGGGGAAGTCCAAAAAGCGCACATTAATTCTTACTTCGACCCCCCTCCCGCCCTACGGCCCATGGTTCGGCTGGGATTAGAAAATTTTAAATTTGCTCGCTCCCCCCACTCGTAGACTCCCCCCACTCAGCCGTTTGGCCGTGCATAGACACGACAAACAAACAGACAGACAAACGGAGTTTCATTCTTATTAATAGTATAGATAGGTAGGCTGAAATGTGAGGTAATACCTATATAAGTTCTATTCCTCAGGTGTTTGCAGCAAAAAAAAAAATAGTTTGGAGCCCCATTGTGAAGATTGAAGACTCTGATGATTTCTATTCTGTTAATAATGAAGCCGATATGGCAAGGGCAATGGCAATGATTAGGTTTTTCTTAATAAAATTAGGGATGGTTGCCTTTACTTTCATTTTTATTTATTATTATTTTTTCATTTATTTATTTTACTTTATTTATTTATTGATAATAACCTATACTCGCCTCAAAACAGAGCGAGACTTGTATCACAACTAAGTAGCCAACAGCCAAGACACAAGAATGCTAAAGATAGCTGCTACCTACCGAGATGATTTGGGGGGGGGGGGGGGGGGGGTAAGGCTATATGTAACTATAATGAAGATATATTTGATATATAGATCGATCTATAGATAGGATCTATAGATAGTATGGATGATCTCTAGATCGTGGTGAATAGATCCGCCAGTTTTCCTGATGCACTGAATTCAGCACGCTGGCTTCTCAAGATCTTGGAAAATTTAGATGCATTTAACTGCCACAAACACACACGTGAGAGAGCCAAACTTATAGTTGATGGGGATTTTGAGGACGAGACTGTCTGGTACTGTGACTGTGAGAATTTTCTCGGAGGTTTCTTTTACATGTTTCTTCTCATAATGTCATTTTTGTTTTTAAATAATATACTAGTACTTGTGAAAGTGTCAAGTGCTTTAGTGGTTTTCTAGAAATAAAACAAAAAAATGAATACAAAACTAAAAAATAATTATTTCGAATATAAAAGAAACCTTTTTTTTATTTTCAAGGTTATCTTATCACGGATTGATCTACTTATCAAGGATTGATTCCGACAAATTTTAAGAATCAGAACATCAGCTTACTTGTATTAACTCCACAGCACCAGTTCCTTCTTGCCAACAAACTTCTGAAATCAAAGAAAAAACTAATATTTAGTTTGGTTTCGTTATCTGTACTATTAATATAATATATGTAGGCTACCTCTAGGCGCAACGAAAAAATAAAATAAAACTAGGGATACCAATAAAATGAGATTGACATCATTTTAAAGTGTCAATCAATCAATAAAATTGCCAATTTATCAAGATTAAACGTTCATTAAACGTTCTCGCCCGCTCGGATTTGTGAAAGTATAGTTCAGAATTGACAAAAGTTTATAGTTGTTTAGCGTCGGTTTCTCGATAGTACGATTTCGATTAATCGAAGAGAAATACAATGATTGGTAATGTTAGAATCGGATGCTGTGGCGATGAGAGAGTAGATGCATTATCGAGGAAAATCACAAATAGCTCGTTTTAAGGACCGGAGCCATTCATAGGGATCACAATCCAAGTGTAAAGCCAAAATAAATAATCTTATGAGGGACAGGGTTGCTTCCAAAATTATGTAAGGAGAAAGTCTATACAAGCACTCAAAAAATAGGAACAACTGAATAGGTATACATAAACTTACAAAAATTGGCTATTACAACTAAATAGACTTAATATAAGAAGGGTCATAGGGGCCTTGATACGACAGTACGCTGTCAGATCGTAAATTCGAGAGTATCAAACAGCTGTGGAAATAGACTTCTTAGTTTTGAGGATAATGTCATCAGTATCAATCTACCAATCCAATCTAATTCTCTAAAATAAGCCCTAATTGCCCAAACAATTTTTTTTTTCTTTTTTTTTTTTTTGCGTTTTTAGTCACGAGGAGTTGATTAGCGCTGGTCGCTGGTCACCAGACTGGAATAAATTAGGTCAGCAGAGTACCCGGAGCTAAATTGTTTGGTATTCAACATATGAAACTGAAATTTAAAATGAAGGCCTCTTGGGACGCCTAGAAACGAATCATGAAGTCTAAAGTCACCCAGATCAGCTGAGTGAGCTCCGGAGTTAGTTTCTTTGCTACTCAACCTTTGAAGCTAAAGTTGAAATGAAGAACCCTTGGGAAGTCTAAAAACGAATCAGGAAGTTTAGAGCCCTCCTGATCAGCTGAGTGAGATCCGGAGCAAAGTTCTTTAAAAAAAGACCCATTAAATAATATGTTTTTATGAGTGGTTTAAGCCGCACCTCAACCGCGGCATTGAACCAGGTGGGCCATGCTGCCCTCCGTCACCGAACGGAGTGCCATCACTGGCATATCGGAGGGAATCAATAAAAAATATTCATTGAAAATATAACTACTTATAATTTAAAAGTTAAATAAGATATCTTAGGATGTTTAGATAAGAGAAACGGGTCATTCCATGTCAATTCAACACACCCAATTTACCTCACCATATTAGATTTTGCTCAAATTTGGTATACTCATAGTAGGTGTTGAGACTAAGAAAAATAGGAAATTTTAAATTTTAATCTCAAACCGTTTCTTAAATATGGCTATGTAAAACTTACAAAATCTTGCCAAAAAACCATGAACGGATTTGATACTATTCGCTCTACGAACTGTCCTAATTGAGCTAGAGAGCTGGGGAAGGTCCCATTTTGCAGCTTTTTTTATGCTCTTTCCAGTGATATACAACAGGACATAGGTTCGAATAACAAAAATGGTGTCAAAATACAAATTAAAATTTTGATTTAATTTTTTTCCAAAAGTACATAATTTAAAATTTTCAAAATATTCCTATAAATACTTAGTACTGTTGTAAACAATGTGACAAAATATAAATATGGGGTGATGATGGGTTCATTGTTAAAAAAAAATATTCCTGACACTAGTTTTCCACTAATAGCCCGGTTTTGACTAAATAATAAACATATTACGTACTTTTACCAAAGAGGTTAGCTATTTAATTAAATATATAAAGGAATACTATGTATAAAGGTAAAAAATATCAGAAATATTAATTCAAAATACTATCTTGTTAAAACAAAACCAATAACCATAGATATACTCCAATAAAAATTAAGTTATTTAGGTTGTTTACTTTAATTTTATACAATTTAAACCAAGTTAAACAAAGCCTATTAATTAGTAAAACAATAATCTTGAACATTTCTATAACAATGAATTTGAAAAAGGTATGAAAATAGTCTACCTAAATACTCGTAGTTGTGTAATAATTCTGGTACAAACAGATTATCAAAATTTACATAATATTGTACATATTTATGATGATGAAGTAGGTATACGAGTAAATGTAACACAATTGGTGCAGTACTAACGATAATGTTTAAACAACTATCTAGATTAACACTAACCTGAGGAAAAATTAAGTTTTGAGTTGACAGCAGTTTCCCTAAACATTATCTCAGTTTACGGAATTACATTTTGTAAAAGCCAGTTGGGTTTTCGCTAAGATCGCTTTCAGCTAGATTTACTTTTTTTTCTCCTTTTTTTACTCTTAGATACATTTAGTTACCAACTCGTATACCTACTTCATCATCATAAATATGTACAATATTATGTATATTTTGATTAATTAGTTTGTACCAGAATTATTACATAACTATTTAAGTAGACTATTTTCATACCTTTTTCAAATTTATTGTTATAGAAATGTTCAAGATTATTGTTTTACTAATTAATAGGCTTTGTTTAACTTGGTTTAAATTGTATAGAATTAAAGTAAACAACCTAAATAACTTAATTTTTATTGGAGTATATCAATGGTTTGGTTTTGTTTTAACAAGACAGTAATTTGAATTAATATTCCTGATATTTTCTTACCTTTATACATAGTATACCTTTATATATTTAATTAAATAGCTCACCTCTTTGTTAAAAGTACGTAATATGTTTATTATTTAGTCAAAACCGGGCTATTAGTGGAAAACTAGTGTCAGGAATATTTTTTTAACAACGAACCCATCATCACCCCATATTTATATTTTGTCACATTGTTTACAACCGTACTAGGTATTTTTAGGAATATTTTGAAAATTTTAAATTATGTACTTTTTGGGAAAAAATTAAATCAAAATTTTAATTTGTACTTTGACAAAATTTTTGTTATTAGAACCTATGTCCTGTTGTATATCACTGGAAAGAGCATCAAAAAAGCTGCAAAATGAGACCTCCCCCAGCTCTCTAGCTCAATTAGGACAGTTCGTAGAGCAAATAGTATAAAATCCGTTCATGGTTTTTTGGCGAGATTGTGTAAGTTTTACATAGCTATATTTAAGAAACGGTTTGAGATTAAAATTTAAAATTTCCTATTTTTCTTAGACTCAACACCTACTATGAGTATACCAAATTTGAGCAAAATCTAAAATGGTGACTTAAAATTTAAATTTAAAGTGTGTTGATTAGACATGGAATGACCCAAACATAAATATTATATATATATATATATATATATATATATATATATATATATATATATATATATATATATATATATATATAACAGATGTTATGGTAAGAATGGGGAGGCAGGACATGGGCCTTATCAGGCTGAGATGAAATCACCGGATCGGTTCCCTCAATCGAATTGAATGTCAGAAGGACTTCATACTGAATCACTCTCGACGAAGTTTTGGAAACCCATTTCAATGAAGAAAACAGAATGTACCTAATTAAGAACATCGTCTATTTCAAGAACAATAAAGATTTACAATGGTTAATCGATTTCGAAGGTTAAGACAGTCAATGAAAAAATATAATAGTTTTTGTTTGTTACTGATGAGCTCTCCGTCGATATCGATATAACACTGTAACTTTTTAATTTCCTTCGTGTAATACGTTCTTCATTTATTTCCGTTCATTAGAATGGGTGCCTCTCACAAATTCTTCTCTTTTCAAACTTCATTATTCTCTCAAATAATCGATTAAAAATCACTTTTGTTACTGTTATTATCGAATATCCTGGGCTGTTAGGTAACCGTTGAAGGGAATTTTATCGCTTTGTTGGTCTTAATGAAAGTGTCTCTGTACATCTAGAGCGGAAAATACTTTGATGATTGAAACTGCGACTGTTATTGATAGCAGAATACCAATAACTTCCAAAGACCTAAAGGAAGTTTTTACGTCTTTCCAAGTTAAATCACACGGAATCTTACACAATATGAATATCAATTCAATGTCTTTATAATTCACATCTTCGATAATCAACATTATCACCATCTTAGAATCTGAAAGTGAGCCAATTTTCGTGGCTAAGATTTTACAGCTGCTATAGAGCAGGACTATATAATTCCCTTGTAAGTATTGTTATGTGTAATTATAAGTCTCTCGTGAGTGCCGACACAAATTAAAACGTTTGTGACATATTTTTGACCAAATTTTGGTTACCAGGGTGTTTAGCGATGATGATTACGGTGGAAGTAGGTGGCCTAACACTACAGTTTTGACAAAAGTTTCAATTCAAAACTCACAATCAAAATTTTTTGGACAGGCATAATCCCGAGCGAAAGTCACGTTCCACCCCATCTTCAAAATTTCTTAAACTTCTTCCTAAACCAGGGAAAGAGCTCTAATATCTACCCGATGACTATATGAATACCACTCAAAATTTTCAAAGAATAAAAGTAGATAGGTACCAGTAACAACGGAATATAAAAACAAAAAACTACAAACAATATGTAGCTAACGGCACTGCAAAATTAAAGTTTCACTCACGCAGAATTATCGAAGGGCGAATTTTCTTAAATAATTGTATCATACATTTATGTAAATTGTTTTGAACTATGATAACTTTGAATGCAAGGAAATTATTAACTATCAATTGTATGAAAAAAAACTCATTATATGTGTAAATAGTAGTCTAATATTCGAAAAGAGATTTCGGATTTTTTAAATTATTTCATTCATTTTTTATTACTACTATTTTTTTATCCTCTCACAAATTCTAAACGTTTTGTGAACAAACTTCACTCGTATTTTCTCTAATATTCCATTACAAATTACATTGATTTCTGTTAGTATCGAATATGCTGGGCCGTTGGGTAACCTTCTAAAGAAGTGATAATGTATAAATAGTAGTATGTTATTTAAAATGAAATTTCAGATTTTTATTAATTTTTTATTTTTATTTCCTGCAATTTTTATTGATTGTTCAGCACAGATTAATATCGTCTGCCAAGTTGAGTGGGCATATAGCTTCCTTACATATTGTAACATGGACGTATGGATGCATGAACTGTAAATTTTGCCCGTTAATAAAATTAAATAAATAAAAGTGCGAATCGAAATGAATGGATGCCAGATAGAACAGTATCTAATACATGTGTATAAACACGCTAGAATGAAAAAAGGGTTTTGATTCGTGTTTGTGCATGCGCATATTGTCTAGAGGTTAACTTGCGCAATAAGAAATTTTCACCGAAATTGGTCCATTATTCTTGGAGTGTCAACCAATATTAGTTTTTTGGGTGCGCAATGCTTGAGTCATTATTTAACCAAGTTCATAAACGTGTCCGCCCTCTTCCTATGCCTCCCACACTTTTAGACTTTAGAAGCCATCTCAACAGCTCATTTTTTCTTCGAAAATTCGCTAAAATATCTACTTATTGGCGTTGGAACTACATTCAATAGCATCAACAATTAGGACTGATCGGTAAAACATCGAGGTCACAATCTCCAGAAAAATATTACTTTAGCCGAAGAAACGAACAGGAAGTTTTATTTTTCACAGCAGTCGCCAGAAGTTGACGGCACCGTTGAGAAACAATGGGTTTCCCTGACGTTGTGGAATTGAAGCGAGAATTCAACTAGTTTTCTCGGATTTGACCATTGTCTTAGCAGAAAGTGATTAACGATAGCTTGATTTTCGGGTTTTTGTAATCGATTGAGTTGAGACAGAGTGAGGGGGATCCGCCTTCAGTTCAGCGCGAATTTATCTCAAACTAAGAAGCACTCTCTATGCAGTAAACTGCCTTCAAGACACGATTTATTCCGCCTCTTTTGCCGTGGAAATTGGATTCTGCGTTTGCCAGCGCCGCGGTGATAAATCCGACGTGAGGTAACTCGCGTAAGAAAAAGTTCGGAATACAACGCCATATCGGAATTTCCGTGCAGGGAAAGAAACTATATCCTGGGGAACATTCGATAACAACTAAGTATGTATATGCAGTTTTCTAACTAAAAGATATGAATGAGTATTTCAGTATAATATAGAAAACCCCTGTGGTTCTCGTAGCGTAGGGTTGGCAATGTACCTTATCACAGATACAGTTCGGCCCTGCTTGTAGATCGTATGTATGCGAGAATACATTCATGTATTCAGCATTCAGTTGATGGTCGCTCGTTGGAATAGAACGCGGGCTTGACCTCGACAACTGCTTGTGATACTTGGACGGTAAACTCAACGTGCAGGGTGACTTTTACGACTTCCTTTTATAAAGATATGGAGGTAGAAAGGTAAGTATAAATGCCTGTTGGTGCGGTGTTTGTTCCTCTTCCTTTTGTGTGGCACTGAAGTCGTGCTATTTGAATAGGAGGCGAAATAGGTTTTAACCAAGAATAGAAAAGAAGTACCCACCTATTAAACTTTGAAAAGAGACTCGGGAAATGTTCTTCGTAAAGTAGGACAAATTATGTGCATACAATGCGACGACTGTGGCACCTTGCATTCATTTTATAACCTACGCTAAATAATCTCCATGCACAAATATAAGATTTTTAAAAGTATTATATTCAAAATTATAATCAGTACAAGAATAGTTCAAAAGCATTGGCGCAAACAGTAGGGTAAATTCGTTCACTTACATTCGAACGGTCATTAAAATTGACGTCATCATCCAGGAGGTGTTTTTTCGCATAAAAACGCACGAAAGTAACTGAGGGTTGATTTTAAGCTCCGGTCTCAGTTCATCAACCCTCAGTTATTTGTGTGCGTTTTTATGCGGAAAAACCCCTCCTGGATGATGACGTCAATTTTAATGGCCGTTCGAATGAAAGTGTACAGGTTTACACTACTATGAGATTTTTATACGCCTGTTTTCTGGCGGCCACCAGTGCGCGCTAATGCATTTTTCACCTCCCGACCATGGTTTTTTTTCTTCCTTTTTTACTGACTAAAAAGCAGGCATCGTGTGATTTTACTGTGTGCATTTCCAAGTGAAAAGGCTTTAGGATTGACTGGAGCTTAAAATCAACCCTCAGTTATTTTCGTGCGTTTTTATGCGAAAAAAAAAACACCTCCTGGATGATGACGTCCATTTTAATGACCGTCCGGTCATTAGGTTATTGACCTAAGGACCGTAATGGTGAAGTAAAGGGCAACGAAAGTAATATTATTTGAGTTGAAATGCACAGAAATACATAACATCCCAAAGATGGGTTTCGAGAGTGGACGCTGATAGAAATTTCTCTGGAAAATCATAATTGGTCTGTTGATTACATCATTAAATTATTGTTTGACGTTGACAATACTGTAATAGCTGATGATACTTCAGCTTTTTTTGATAAGCTATTCGAATTGGAAATGTTACCTCCCAGTTCGAAATGATTCATTCTATCGTCACTATTCAAATAGCTCGGAAAATATTCCAACTCCCTTGGTTTATTGTATTTAATATTGTATAGGTAACTGGTAAAATGCTTAAGTGAACAAGAAAAAAACACGAAAATTGATCAAAATCGTAGCTTGAGCTGCGCGAAAGAATCAACAATAAGCCAAGGTCCCTAGCCCGATGACAAGCGCAATTTCCATGGTTGCATAATTGGGCCTCGATTTGAATGCAACAAAAAAATCCCGAAACTTGGTCACTAATAATTATTTTTGGCTAGCTCGGGCAGCGCCTAAGGAGATCAGCTACCCCCCCCCCCCCCCCCCCCCCCCCTTCTAACGAAAAATCCAAAATTTCCAAGATTTGTTGAAGAAATGGATTAAACGTGGAACCGAGACAAAAGAGAATCATAAAACCCCGTTGAGCATTAGCACGGGTTTGCGCTCACTTTCATTTTCTAATCCAATTGAATAATAACTCAAGTCATTCATCCAAACACCACAAACCGAAATTTCATATTTCAACCTAGTGTATAACATTAATTCCCACGTGTTTTATTTTATTTATTTTATTTATTTTTTATTTTATTTTTTTATTTATTGTTTATCAGATTCATAACATTAGAATAGTAACCACAAATCGACTACCTTCTTCGTATTCTTGTTGTTAGTTATGTATTGCCTACCAGCATGAACTGCTGATGGTACATAAGCATCTGCCTTTCATCTTTGAAATTTACCTGCTCTCATGGATCTGTCACGCCCAATTGTTTCATGTTCCATACTCACTAAACCTTCATCTTTGTTTGTTGGGAAATCCACTCAATTTTTTGCTTTCTCGACAAATTAATCAATTATTGCAGGTTTTAGTGTAGTTTTCTGGGACCTCAGAGAGATCTGTGCTAAAACTGTAATACTACCAACTTGAAGCCAGATGACCATTTTACCTCTAAAAATCAACCTATTAGCATCCACATGCTTTAGCCATGGGTCCCCGCTCCAAAAACGACAGGGAAAAAAAGCGTTATGAAAATATGACACGAAAGTAGTGCGGAGTTTTCTATTGATTCCCGCAGTACAACCATTCCATTGCTAGGGAAGGGTAACTCCCTCAGTTATCGTTCCACGATATTCGTTCGCCGCTTTTTGGAATGATCTCATTTTATCACATCTCATGATCCCTAAGCCTCTGTAGTGTCAAGAAAAGCTGAGTTATAGCTCCAAGTTACTAACTAATATTGCTTCGTAAATATAATGGCTAAGCAAGTGTGTGTTTTCAATAGTTTAAGCGGTTGGCTTTAAGAAACTAGCAACCAGGAAGTCAAGGGGGGCGGTGCCGCCCTTGCGAGGCCCTAAGAGACACGTTTTTAAACTCTTTTTGCTTTCTACTACATTTTACCTTTTTATAATCTACAATTATCAACTGTTCACAACGGCCATCAGCCCCAGAGTTATTGGTTTATTGTTAAACCAAACATCTGAGCTACCTTTTTAGAAGTCAGTGTTGGAAATCAACTTTTCTCAGTGCAATTTCCCAACATAACCTGGACCAGGGTTGGACGGCACATGGGCTGTGTGGAAACAAGTCTTTGAATGGTCATTACTGGCCATTGTTCTGCCTTAAATTTATATCTGGAGTATTCCTGGTAGATTTATCCTGCTACCTGGTAAATCTCTACCCTTGATGACGATTTAGTGTATACTGGCCTTCGCTTTACCACCACATGGATCTGAAACAAGACTTCTTCTACATCTGCAAAATGCAGATAAGCCCCAGATAATAATTGATTCTGAATAATTTTTAACCCACATTTTTCAATAAAAAAACATTATTATTATCTTTATTTTATTTATTTATTTTTATTTATTAGACGGAGACAATTAAAAGTAAGGAGTCCGTACGGTATTCAAGAATTTCCGCCTTGTAGCTTAGACTAATCCAAGAGTTACTTCCGCTTGATCTAAATTTATCGAGCCTTTCCGCAAAGTTCCCCATTTCGCACCTTCACTAACAAGTTTAGCGAGTTTGACTTCGCGATTTCCAAGGAGAAATCTTCCACGCAAACTTATCTCGGATTCCCGGGCATATCAAGAAAACTCCTTCTTGTACATTTTACTCTGAAGACCAATAAAAGGGTGTCGGCAAATGACTTTCTTTCAGCTTCCCAGCTCCATCGCTCGTATAACAAAAACTTGGAGCCAACAGGAGCTACTGCGAGGAGCAGCTTTAACAAAGAAACGCACGTCGCGTGCACAAATACAAATTGATCCCAAAAGTTTGCTCGAGAACCCTGCGAAAACGAGGGCTTTTTGTTACCGATCGGAATGAAACTGGCTTGTTCCGTTTTCACGTACCTATAAGAGAAAACTTGCAGTCTAAAAGTTTTGACATGAAGGATTTGGAATAGTTATAGCCTTTATTGTGTTCAATTGTTTTCAACTGAAAGCCTTGAATCACTATAGTAGAGGTTTCATTGCGGTATTCGTACCACGTGATCAAGACTTTGATTGATTGCGGAGGACCTACTAATCCACTATTTCAATTAATGTTTAGGTGCCGTTTTATTACTTTCAATAATGAACCTTCATAGCTAAACAAGAAAATATTCATCCTCTTGACTGTAACTGGAATAATTTACTTGTATTACCATGAATCACTGATTGTAAAGGTATTTTAATGCTCTTAAAGATATTTTAGTACTCTCAGCTATTTTAAAGTTAGGCAGTAGGTACCTGCAATAATTTTGGTATTCACATAAAGAGTAGGTTTCTAACTAATAGAAAAAATAGTTCACAAAAAATTTTGGTAGTTGTTTGATGAACTTGTCGGTGTGCGCCACGGCAGGGATTAAACAAATGGAGCGTGCTTTTGATTTAAACTGAAAACATTTTCTGTGAGTAGTTGCGAATGAATAAATTATTTATTCCCGTACGCCGTCACAAGTAAAAGCCGATTCAGGGTTGTGGTAACTAATATAAAATAACACAAGATGCAAGCAATAAAATTGATGCAAGAACCTTCGCACGTGGTAAAAATAGCGGAGTACGATATAAAATATAAAACAACCGTTTTTTGTACCCAAGCGGTCAAATTTTTTTTTTTTTTTTTTTTCTTCGTCCATCTTTTGAAATATCAGAGAGATTTCCTATCAAATTTCAACATTCAAGGAGAGCAAAGGAGAATTTTGCTGAATAAGCTATCATCTCACTATTTACCAGACAGAATCTCAATGCCATGGACCGTTTCTCATACGAAGCGAAGTTAAACAACGTCGAGCGTGGTGAGTACTTGGATGGGGGGGACCGCAAAAAGTAAGGGTCATCCGTCGGAGTAGTTTTCCCGCTTTCGTACGGCAAACCCCTCTCCACTCAAGGGTGCGAGGCAATGAGCAGCGAAATCATCAGAACAAATTCTGATCCGCCATTTGGGGAACAGCTGATGACGTCCTCGACGCCAAGGCAGTCTGATGAAGAGCTCCAACCGGAAATGGTTGCTAACTCTACTACATTTTTACCTTAGCTTATTCAGCTGATCAGGATGGAGACCGCCATTTTATTCCTCTGATTCATCTCTTGTTGTCCTATAGAGACTTCCTATCAAATCTCAACTTCCTGGAGTGAGCAGGAAAGAGTTTTTCTCACTAAGCTGATCAAGATGGAATCCGTCATTCCATTCGCCTTCATGTAGTCTCAGATTGGCTTTCTATCGAATTTCAACTTCAGACAGTGAGAGTGTACCTCATTCGTCACACTTTATATTCAAACAGATAACTCCAACCAGTTTGGTTTGTATACGTGCGCCTGGTTCTTCAAAATTGAAGGAGCGGAAAGTTGGTAGCATTTGATGTAGTGTGACGTGTAATAAATTAAGATCTTTCCTAAAAGTGGTTCTCGATTTTTGTGGGGTAGGGAATGAGAAATTTATAACGCCCTAGCAATGATTGGCTGAACTTGAAAAGCATTAGAAAGCAAATCTTGGGAAAATTAGGTATTAATGTCATAAAAACAATATCGTCGTCGCCATTAGTAGTATTTAACCCAAAACTTACTAAACTGATCATTGAGACAACTTACCTAAAGAATGTAACCCTTCGAGAAATTAATCATGACAGCTCACCTACGAGCCCGCAATCACGGGAGATTTTCGTATATCGGTTACCTTCCACATTCGCGTTCGTAGTAGGCCAGGCTGGTTACTTAACCACGTTAATATACCTTAAGGATTGTATATAGTTCATTAATCACTTTGCCTGTAGCTCAACTGCTTTTATTTTGAGAGCGGTTTAGGCAACGTAAGATTTTAGCATAAAACGAAATCTTTCCAACGAGTGGAAAGCGATTACAGTTACAGATAGGTACAGTTCTCTAGCTACGATTTGGTTTCAAGAGATTCATCAGAAAATTCCTTCGCCTAAAAAACTGTTGCTTCGTTTTTTATTATGAAGGAAGAAGCTGGGAGGCATGCAACGGAAATTTAACACCCGGAATCCTTGACAGACACTGACGACTAGGAAGGTAGCGGAGGCTAGGTAGGTAGCTAGAACGAATGAACAAATGAGTTCGAATGTGAGAAAAGGGGATTCCCGACCGGCGTGGGGAGCAAGCAGTTTCATAGGCTCGGTGCCTCCCTTCTAATCTCTACTCTCTGAAGTTGAAAGTCAGTCCACTTACCATCCATTTATTGCGCGGAAACTACATTTTATATAAGACTGACACGTAGAATTATTTTATACGTAGATACATATTTATAACGTCAAACATTTATTGTTGAAGCAGAAATTAAAGCAAGATATCATGTGCTATTCGTATTACGAATAAGGAACTCCCTGTAATATCTACGGGCTTATACAATAAATTTGAATCGCATCAAATTGAGAGATGTATCATCTATATGACTGGTGATCAATACTTTATTTATATTTGTCTGGCTTGGGGATTTCACTAGTTCTCCTTTTTCACCGTATTTTCCGAACAACGCCGTCATGCCTGTATACCTCGTCCAGGACCACGCATCGCTTGGATGAGCGCGAAGCAACCCTAGTTTGCCTTCTTATGGAACAATATTGAAACTCATTACATAGACTGTACATAATAGGTGAGGGCAACTTGCACGTTGACAGTTTTGTATGAACAAGCAATCGCCCTCCTTCCAGAGGAGGGAATTCAATTTCCGCACCGAGGCCCTCACCTTTTTGATGAGATCTCGAAATTAATCTCGGGCTCTTCCCGCGGGCCTGGGTTAGCTTAGCGGCCATCTCCGAGAACCGTTGTTCAACCTAATTAATTGGGTTACTCCGGCCGTTTTTGATTAGGTTCATTAAACCCGAATTTAAACACAAAAAAATTAACGAGATCCGTTGGAGAAGAGAGAGTGAGAGACGAAGTACACACCGCCATTGGTTGTCTCAGTCGCTTCCCGGAACATTTTTCATCCTTAAATCCAAAGCGACAAAGAAATAAAGTCGTGCATTTCTAGGTGTCCGAGATTGAGATGACGCATTACATTACACCTAATTTACGAAGAAAAACCCTTACAATTACTTCAAAAAGGTTTTTAAATTTTTTCTCAAATTCGGTTGATATGACAGGATTTTATTTCCATGAAGTTTTTTGTCGTTATTTAATAGTTAACCATTTTTGTTAATATAAAACTGTTCGCATAAAAGCAATCAGCGTTCTCTTCGCATAAATGGTCATCTCCACCTGCTGGTGTCGCGCCACTTATGAGGGGCTTCTCCTGCCATTCAGCAATATCCTCCCAGGACCTACAGTCATCTGTGTGGCCTGAAGACTGGAGTGCCGTGGCTGAAGAGCAGACAGATAATACAATCTGTTCCCCTGTACATAAACCCTTTATGCTCGGGAAAATACTCGTTCATTTAAAAATGCTAATGGCAACATGGACACATTTTTAGGAAATTTCTCAGAAGCAGAATTGAATTTTCTTTCAAAAACAACCACCACTGGGTGCTTTAGGTTTTTTAATTTCAATAAATCTTAAATTTGATCTCTTTTTCTACACAGAACATCATTACTTTCAAATGTTTGACTCATCAACTTTTTCAAATTAGAGAGACAACTAATTTTTTGAAAAAGGAAAACTGTCGGCAGCCCCACTTTCCTACAAAAGCCCTACCGGCGAAATTTTAAAAAATTGTTTAAAAAAGTGGAACGTGTTCTGAATTTTGAAGAAAATCCTGTCCTTCGTGAGAATTTAACTCATTCGGCTGAAGCTGATGTTTTGGCTAACTCGTTATTTCATTTTCCTCTGATAAATTGTCCCAGAGAGGCTTCTTATCAAATTTGAACTTCATTCAATGAACAGGAGACAATTAAGCTCACCCATCTGATCACTATCTCATTGGTCTCTCACATTTTTTTTTTTTACTGACATGACATCCTACGCATCCGCAAATGTAAATTACCGTTAATTTTGTCAAATATCTTCTTTTTTCCTAATTGACCGATATTTTTGTATGTAGGGATTAATTATTGCATGCGAATGTTGACGATGTGGTGAGTTCATCGGTTGGAAATACAATTTACGATCGTTACTTACACCTCAACCATTTTATTTTGCACCTTTCAGAAGTTACTCATATACAATCATTCTCCTGGAAAGTGATAAATGAATTAATTATACCGTTCATAAGTTACATGTATTGTATTATAATACTGTACCCAAATAGTGAACAATCAATTAATATTGAGCACCTAATCAATTCAGTACTTCGGTATTACGTAGGGTATCAAAGCCCGTCGAAGACGAATTTATACAGTTTTGAGCCCATGAATATAGTGGAGCTTTATTTTAATAATCAAAAACCTCTATAGGTCCCTAAGATGACCTATTATGGTCATAAAGTTCATGTGTTAATTCTAAGTACCATTCTAGACTTTTGAACCGCTAGATTCTGCTGTGCTCCCACAGTGCGCTGGTCCGATTTGGACCGAATTTTGATATGTTGTATTACCATGTCGGAACATGTGCTTCCCTGACTTTGGTAAGGATCCGCTTACCGCGAGCTGTCATGTCAATCATAATTATGGCCAAATCGTGCTCAGATCTCTCCTATTCACCGTAACGTCTTAATTTGATAGGGACCCTCTCTGGGACAACAAGAGACATATGACGTTACAGGATCCATCCTGATCAGCTGAGTGAGCTAAAAGATAACAACGAATTTCACCGTTTACTCTACAAACTTAAATATAACGACTCCCAATTTTAACTATTCTTTTTTCATATTTTAGGTACCGTCAACTCATACAACTTTGTGCCACTTTTTTGGTTTTTTGAGTGTCAGAACTATATTTGTAGTCGTATCTCGTTGAAATGTTTACCCAAGATACTTACACATCTCAGTGATCAAATGTCGCTAAGGAAAAAATTCCATCTGTTTAGCGAATAGAAGGGGAACTATTTATTCGTGGCACATTCATTACCCCAGGAAGGTGCAACTTTGAGCCACCATCTTTTTTAGCCTATAATGAAATGAAAAACCTAATGTGGCTCATTGTGGCGGTCTGAATCTTGTTAATCAGCATGTTGACTTTGCAACGTAATACAAAAAAAATTTGCCCACGGAATTTTTAGTGTTTTTTGGATTTTTTAAACAAGGTGAATCTAAAAATCAATGCAAGGCAACTTTCTGTTCGTTTTTATTATAAAATCTTAACAATTCATACAAAAATTACCCAACAAATCTTCAACTCGTCCAGCCGCCTTTCTCCGATTCTGAGCACCCATTTTCTGTAAAAATACAACGAGAAAGCCTTAAATTTTATTGCAGAAATAATAAAAAAACGGTGGCACAAAGTTGTACCCCTAAGTTCCCGTTTTTAACATATCTGGTCATATCATAGAAACAAACAAACTTTTGATAACAGCAAATACTGTAATTGGTAGCTGACAGTATAGGGATGAAAATATGAACTTACCAGACTATTCAGAAATCCGCAGCATACTCATCCAAAGGAGACTCCCAGCACAAACTGAACAATTCCCTTTTAGTGGACTAGAGAAAGAGCTACTTTGCCGGCACTGAAATCCACAGGGAAGACTTGTGGAAGCGTCGATATCCTTTTCTACCAACCCGCTGCTTGTGGGAATTTTCTCGAACTAATAACTTCAAGTATGTTACCGTTAGAGAGCATAAGGTCCAAAAAACGAGATTGGCACAATGTTGAACAGGGTGCACAAAGTTGTATGAGTTGACGGTATGTTTCCTCTCTACCTTATAGGGTTCATCCTGATCAGCTGAGTGAGCTAAAAGATAACAACGAATTTCACCGTTTACTCTACAAACTTAAATATAACGACTCCCAATTTTAACTATTCTTTTTTCATCTTTTAGGTATGTTTCCTCTCTACCGATTCATTAAAAAAGTTCCAGTCATGCAGCATGATCGTATGAGCGAATTTTCTTAAATTATCTATCGTATTACGTTAAAATGTAATGAAATTTGAGCAGTTTCAGTAAGTACCTAATTGTTAAAAACCAATTTTATTTCAAAAAAGCTTGTACTAAATAAAATTTGGTGATTCAAAAAAGATTTTGGGTTTTAAGGTTTTTTCGCAGTTCTTACAGACTTTTCAGCAAATATTAATGAGATTTAAGTAAGTTTTCCGGCGTAATCTTGTGCAAACATTTTTAATGCCCCAGTTAATCGTTGATAATTTAGTTTGGACGAAAACTTTGCTAAAATGTTTAAATTTAACTATTTTCGGCCGTTTTTAGCCATTTTTATAGTACATTTTTTGAAATGTGACCAATTTAATGTGCTCAAAACTTTTTGGCCTACAAACTCATTCTTTCGTTTGGAAAGCTTGATTTGATACAAGAACGGGATTTTTATCTCAATCCTAAATCCTAAGGAGAGGTATCGTCTGGAATGACACATACATACATATATATATATATATATATATATATATATATATATATATATAAGTAGTAAGTGGGCACGTTTGGAACAAATGAGAGAAAACTAACAGTAAAATATTTAAAGTGAAAACTAACAGTAAAATATTTAAAGTGACACCAAACAGTAAAATATTTAAAGTGAAAACTAACAGTAAAAACTTTTCAACACAAAACATCAGAACACATTTTTTTAACACAAAACATCAGAACCAGTGACTTTTTCGGTTTAGCGACTTGAATTTCTGTTAAAACTTTTTTTAACACAAAACATCAGAACCAGTGACTTTTAGGGGGGTATGTTAAAAGAATATTTTTCCTATTAGAAATGAGTACAAGCGCATTACAAAAACTTAATTTTGATAGTAGAAATTTCTGTCAAAATTGTGAAAACGACGAGAAATTTATAATAGAAAACGACATTTTAATTTGCAAAGTATGTTTTTCAGAAGTTATACAAATGACTTATTTTAATAATAGCTCTTATAATGTCGTAGTACCAAAATACAAATATGATCGTGTTAGTCACTTTAAAAAATGTATTCAAAAGTATCAAGGAAAGCAATATACTTTTATAAACCCCACTATTTATTCAGACCTCGAGCGCTTATTGATATTTCATGGAATAATTAAAGACGAGCGAGAATCTAGGTCTAAAAAATTTGCAAACGTAACAAAATCTCATATTATACATTTCTTAAAAGAACTCGGATATACTAAACATTATGACGATTATGTACTTATACACGCAAATTTAACTGGTCAAAAATTAAACGACATAAGTCATCTGGAAAACATTCTAGTCAAAGATTTTGAAAAATTTTCTGAAAAATATTCGTCTATGTTTACAAACTCTGAAAGAAAAAATTTTATAAATACAAAGTTTATTTTATACAGACTGTTATTGAGACACAACCATAAATTAGACGAAGGAGATTTTCTTACAGTAAAATCTCTTGATCGTAAAAATGAAACAGACAGAATTTGTAAAGCTATATTCGACTCTTTAGGGTGGGAATACAAAACTAAGTAATTTTTAATGAACACTGCTCATTAAAAATAAAATATCCTTCCCCCGGCATTCTGAGCTTTTAGCAAGCGTAAAAATTATCCTCAAACTGCTGCTTCAGTATAGCTTTACTCTCTTTATAATCCAATTTTCGAAGTTGATGTTCAGTAGCATTTTTAGGAACCTTAATCTTTTTTTTATTAAGGAATGCCTTTACTTCCTCCTTTGTACGGAGTGGTGGTTTACCATCGATACCCAATAAACGTTCTTTCAACAACATTTTACTAAATCTATACTCCTTCAATTCATGTAAAATATTATCTAGTGCGTCAAGGTTTTTTTCATAAAATTGAAATTCAGGTGTCTTTACAAACTTCCAGAAACCTCCATGTTTTTCACATAAATCTAATGCTTCGTTATCTAAACCCATATTTCTTTATTTATTATAGAAAATATTTTTTTTTCCGGGGACCCATCTTTAAGTATTCAATTCAGATGAGGGGTATGTTAAAAGAATATATTCTATAATAAAAGAATATATTCTATAATAAAAGATGGATAACGAAATCGTATTACCAACTGAAATTTGCATGGAGATTCGAGACGAGATCACAGATGCTTATAACTATTTCATTTTTTGCAAAACTATGAATATTCCAGCAAATAAAAAGAAATGTATATTCTTATATGTAAATCCACAAACTCTCATATTAAATTTTGATTCGATCAAACATAAACAGTTTATTAGAGATTTTGTTGAAGAGCCTGATTATATTATATCTTGGTATAGGATTTCTGCGCATCAAAATCTTACAGAAAACTTCATTAGAGAGTTTCAACATAAAGTGGATTGGTGTGAGATTTCATTTAGTCAAACACTATCTGAAGAATTCATTAGAGAGTTCCAACATAAAGTGGATTGGAGATTGATTTCTAGAGAGCAAAAACTATCTGAAGAATTCATTAGAGAGTTTCAAGACAAAGTAAATTGGCTTAATATTTCATATAAACAAAAACTATCTGAAGACTTCATTAGAGAGTTTCAACATAAAGTGGATTGGGATAAAATAATTAAAAATCAAAACTTGAGTGAGAATTTCATCCAAGAGTTTCAAGATAGAGTAGTTTTGTAAAAAAATAATAGTTTAAAATTGTTAGTTTTAATGAAGGTTCTTCATTAAAACATATTGAACAAGGCTGTTCTGGTGGGTCGATCTATTTGTACTGCACACGCAATCTACCGTTGGGTCGACGAATTCTTATCAGAGAACCGTTGCATCACCCCGAGTCAAGAGGCGAGACGAGTCTGGAAGGAAGGAGGGGAAGGAGAACTGACCTCATTCGTCCTCGGAATTTATTATTCAAGATACCGGAGCGTGATTATCATCTCAACTGGGCGCTTTTGGTGTGGTGGGTAACAATCCCGCTTCATAATACAGAGGTTGTGAGATCGATGCTCGCCTCAAACCGAGAAATTTTTTTTCCTTAATAGTGAGGATAACACTTCCTTCGATGTTTTAGAAGCGTTATTAGCTGATGGGCCCTTAAGCTAATAATTAATCTAATCCCACCTCGAAGGAAGTTAGAGTCGACCTTTATCGTCAAAATCTCCTTCCTTAACTGTTCTGCTCTTAATTTCTACTTAAAAACAGCAAAAACCGAAACTCCAACGTAACTGAAAAAGCCAAGTTGGAATGACTCATGGACTTGAAACTCCATCGAAGTCGTGAAAGGTTGCGCCATTCAAAGATCCACCTCTTATAAACAGAGGTAGAGAGATCGTTCAGGAATGGATGCTGTGTAGAAATTAAGAAGCCAGAGAATGTGCGGTTAAGTTGGGACATTTTGCTGAAATTTCCTTTGATTTTTTTTATGGGAATTCATTTAATATCACTTAGGCAAATACTTTTAAAACTCTACTCTGAAGCAAGTCGGTAGATTGTGCTTGCAGTTCTAATTATTTAGTTTTTATTGAGAATATTCTCAATAAAAATATATTCATTCACCCTACCAAGTTTAAAATTCCTCTCGAATTATATTCTTCAACGGAATGTAGTTTAGAGTAACTTCTGAAACCAAAATTACGTAAGCAAAAGTGTTTTCTGGTACATCATTTTCAAAATCCGCTCGTAAAATTATATTACTTTTTTGTCCAGATATGGACTGTGGTTGTCTAGTCATATTCACACTGAATATTGGATAGCTCTCTTTGAAGAACTGAGGCTCATAATATGGAATGGATGAGGAATCTTGACATACTATTCTCTTGAAATCTGTAAGCATGTTGTAAGCTAAGATATATTCCTCTGAACTCCAATCTAAATTCAAAGGTTCTCGAGGAAAAATTTTCCCTGCTACTTCAAAACTAATATTTTTTACACTCAAATTATCAAATTTGGAATTATCTTTCTTTTGATTATTTTTTCTGTCAGTTTGGAATACAACAAACCCCCAGATCGGATTCTGAAAATTTCTATAAATATCGGTAATATTATAAGTGAAGTAATTTTTAGTGACACGCTTTTCAATACATTGCACTTTTTTAAAGTGAAACAAATAAGGAGCGGTACTAAGTTCAGCAATTAATTTATTTTTGGATTCACCTGTATATTCAATTATCGGGACTCGCAGGTAGAAAGTTTTAATTTCCACTTTTCCCTCCACAGCTTCAGGAGAAGCTGGATCGGAAGGTTTCTTGTAACGGAAGAGCACATTATCATCAGAATTTCTAATGAATGTGATTTCAAAGCCTCCCTTGTAAATTGGAATTGTTACATCACTGAAGAACCCAAGGCCTAAATCACCCAATTTACCACTTGCACAGAAATTTCCACCTCCTATAGCTTTCGTTTTAAAACCTGAACTCATTACTTTACCATTATAGTTTGCTGGACCTGGGGAAGAAGCTATACCCATCACTGTACTAGCAATACCTGGATGATCAATTTCATCAATAAGCGTATTGTGTTTTCTTATTTCAATTTTGGAAAAAAGATGTGCTACAAAATTGTTTATCATCATTACACTATCATTTGTTCCATATGCTTTTGTGGTATCTTTAGGAATGTATTTTCCAGAAATGTAATATTGAATATTGCTGCTAATAAAATCATCATTTAGAAACAACTTGAAAACGGTTTTTTTGTTCTCAGAGTTAAATTCAAAAATAGATTCAGGACCATAGTTTTGATACTCAATACTTGTGATTTCAGAATCGTATTTCGAGTAAATTGCTTTAATTTCATTCATACTTATTTATTATAGGAAAAAAAGTTTTTATAGAATCGAAATTCTATAAAAATATCGAGATAGTGGAATAATTAAAGGGGAATCCCTATAAAAACTGACTTAAAATCCTGTTCTGAAAACTTCCCCATGTTTCAAAAGTGATAGTTTGAAAGGGTCCGCACTTTTAATTTCTTTCTTATTTTTATTATATTGATTTAGAATATTATTTTTCATATTTATATAATTTTTTATTTCTTGTTCAATATCATTGAACTCTTCATCAGATATTTTACCGTCTTTAATTGCTTTTATGAACTTTTCTTCAATCGAATTTAATTTAGCTTTTGCCAAAAGCGCAATTTCAGAGTGTTTAGTAATTTTTTTATTGAAAAATCCGCTTGAAGTCCTTAATATTACTGATAAGGTTGTCAAGCCTACAGAAATTGGAACACTGAATGGAATTATTATTGGTAATGTTATAGAAGCACCAGTCAGTCCGAGTTCTGAGAGGGCAAATAAAAATTCAGTACCGTAAAGAGTACTGGATAGTTTTCCATATTTTTTACTCAATCCATTTCTCATTTTCTCTTCATCTTCTAAAAATTTAAATTGATTGATAATTCGATTGATTCTATAATTGTTCTCTTTAAACTCGGGAAAAATTATTTTTGGATATAATCTAGGATGAGTTATTGGATTAAATTCTTCAGGGGCTGAAGGTGTTTCATTATTTGTGTACATCATTTTATTATAGGAAAAAAGTTTTTTTTATAGAATCGAAATTCTATAAAAATATCAAGACTATAAAATTTAATAAAAGAAATTAAGATTTTTCTTCAATGTTCTCATGCTATTTTCAAAATCGTGTCCTTCTGATAGCTTTTTCAAAATTAATAAACATAAATGTCCACAGATAGGAGGATCATATTGGTTTTGGATTTGTTCCTCATTATAAAATAAATTTTCTGAACCTAAATATTGAACAAGTTCTCTTGGTGGTGGTGCATTACCATACGAATCAAAATAATATTTTAAATTGTTATTTTTAAAATATGCGGTCCAATGACTTCCAGCCTCATCAGAGTTTTCTAAATTTATTATTCCACATTCTACACTATTTACTTTCTCTGGTAACTCGTCCTTCATGAAAACTCCCCTAAAATTTTTAATTTTTAAATCTTTCGCAAATTTTTCAATATCAAAATTGGTAAGAGGTTGGAAGCTATTTAGTTTTTTGATTTGGTAGGTTTCTTTTTAGGTTTTGAAATAGTTTTTTTCTTCTTCAATCCAGAACCGATACTTAAACTTTTTGCGTTTTGTGCTAATCTCTCCATTTCCAAGCTATGGCGTTTGATTTCTGCTTCTTCAGCAGATTTATGCTTAGAATCAATAACGCTAGAAGCTACTGCAGCTCCACCACCCAATAATGCCCCAAGAGCGCCTATTCCTGCAAAAAGTAAGGGTAAAAATCCCCCTGAATGATTTATTTGCAACTGATCATAATTCATTTTCAATTCCAACCCTTTTTTGTTTTTGATACTTTTATCTACCTTTTTTTTCTGAGTTTCATTTAACAGGATTCTATGATTTCCTTTTCCACTAATATCTGCAAAAGTCAGTCGTACTTTTACTGGAGCACGTTTTTTATAAGCAGATCTTATTTTTTTCATTTGTATTTCTGACAAATTTATTTGATGTGTAATCATTTTATTATAGGAAAAAAGTTTTTTATAGAATCGAAATTCTATAAAAAAATTAATCATAATACCTAGTATACACCCATCCCAAAGTGTCTTTTGATTTTCATACCACCTACCACAGTAGCAGCTCCCAATTTTTCACCGATATTTGTTGAACTTTTCATAATTTTATAAGCTTCTGTTTCTAGTTGTTTATCAGCAAGATGCCTATCACTTGTTTTTTCATGATCCCTATAAAAAATGTCGTGTTGTTTACAAGCTTTATCAAGGCTATTTATACCTTCATCACCTCTATTTAATCTCTTATCCAATTTAGTAAATGGTCCACAATATTGATAACCACCTGGGAGATGCATTTCAGGTACGAAACCGTCTAGTTTGTTCAACAAAGTATTGAAAATACCAGAACCGTTTTTTATCATATTTTTGGGTAAATTATTAATAATTTTAATCAAGTATTCAGTTCCCTTGGGATTATCAATGTATTTCTCCAGTTGATCTTTGATTAAATTTATAACCCCCAATTTTTCATTGTGAAAATTATTATTTCCTGCCTGCTCTTGCGCATGCAAATAGTATAGTCTTTGTTGAATTTGATTCAAATTATCTATATATTTAAATTCTACGGGATTTTCATTATATTTAATCAACCCGGTACCGATCTTTTTCTTTTTACTATACTCCCAGATTGGTTTTATGATTTCTTTCCATTTTTTACTAACACTTGATTTTGGTTGTTTAGATTCGGGATTATTATTTTGAAACATGCTATTTGTTTGAATGAGGATTTTTGCATAAGCTTTAAAGTCTTCATTAGTGTATTCATCTTTGGATGGAATATCAGAAGCTATGGGTTTTGTTAAGAGCTTCCATAAGCCTTCAGTACCGGAATATTTCATTTTTTCTATTTCAATATCATTGCCATTTACCCGTATCTGTTTATTTCCAATAAATATATGATTTTTTAAAGGATATATTCCAAATTGCCTATCAGGATGAAGAATATATAATTCTGCAATTGACCCAATACCTAAAGGGCCTACAGAAGAGTTTGGTAATTTAACACTTTTTTGTAATATTAATTCCATTTCATCATCCCTATCTGCATTGTCACTTGAAAAGCTTTGATTTAATGTATCTTCAGTATCATTATCAATACCTTGAGCCTTGCCATCAACATCTTGAAAAGAAACTTTTTTAGGTGAACTGATAGCCAAGGGGTTAAATGTTTTTATTGCAGGAATGAGTTCTAATTTTTTACCAAGATCTTCATCAGTTTGTTTCACTGCTTTTTCTACCTTATCTAATCGTGAAGTTATAGGTTCATAAGCCTTTTCTTTTGTCTCCTTATCAGATGCTTGGTTAATCCTTTCTTGTTTTGCTAAATTTTGTAAATATTTTCTAAGTTTAATCGATTTATCAGCTTCAGCTACGCTCATGGGATTTCGTTTTGGTTTTGTGAAAAATATTTGTTCATCTTTTTCAGGAGGTTTATCAATCTTTTTGATTTCTCTAAATTTGGCTTCTCTTTCCTTCATAATTTCAAGTTGCGCTTCTTTGTATTTCTGTCTAAGCGCTTGTTCTAAAGTAATTTTTGTCATGTTTTTATTATAGGAAAAAAATTTTTTTAAAAATCGGTCAAACGTTAAAACGCTCAAACGTTAAAACGCTCAAACGCTTAAACGCTTAAACGCTTAAACGCTTAAACGCTTTAGGAACGTTATTTTTGCGTTTTAAAGCGTTTTCCAATGCGATTTTTGAAGCGTTTCCCAATGCGTTTTTATAGGGATTCTCTATAAAAACAAAACTTAAAATCTAAAATATTTCGCCAAATTTCTTTCGGTAACGTCCGTTACTGCGTTTCTTTGTTAGATCAATCGTTAGAAAACCAAAGTCCTCATCCCAACAAGAATAGCATAATTCTTTGAATCGTTCATAAGTGAAATCAGTTCCCACATATTCATCATAAATATCTCGCATGTATCTTGGTCCTTGTCTAAATACACATAAAAAATTAATATTGTTTCTAATGAGTTGTTTATCAACTTTTGACCATGATTGTGTCAAGTAAACGCACGAAATTTTCTTATGACGTCCTCTCACAAAATAATCTTTGATTTCTCTCTGATGTTGAATGTTTACACAATCATCAAAAATAATAAGACTTTTTTCTTCACATGCGTCCAGGGTTATAAGTTCGTCACAATTACTGAAAAACTGCGCTATTTCCACACCATCTTTTGTAGAAATTTTTTCATAATTGCTTCTCAAAATCTCATATGCATTCTGATCCAGAGATTTTGAAAAAATATATAGATGATTAAAGGGGATTCCCCATGGCTTTGTGATGAGATTATAGAGAAGTGTTGTTTTCCCACAACCAGAAGTTCCTACTATTAATGATCTTAAAGGTAATGGTAAAATTCCTTTTCTAGCCTCTTTTTTATCATGCGAAATTGGATCAATCTCGTATTTACTCATATTTATTATACGAAAAACTTTTTACCTATAATAAAAGCATGACTCTAATAAAGATTTCTGATAAACACAAAGATCTAAAAATAACTTTTGATCCACAAATTGTTCTAAATCCCAATAAAAATTATAAACTCGGAATAGTAAAGTTATTATTTACTTCACCTTCTCTTTCATTTCAAGTAAAAAATGTATTGATATCATTAAAAATGTTTATTATAGATGGATGGTATCATAACGAGTATGTGTTAGATGGCACATTTACTGTTGATACGTTTAAAAGAGAATTATATTTAAAAATAAAAAATTATATAACTGAACTCATGAAGAAATTTGAGGAGAATAAAACACTTTATAAATCACAAATTGACACATTAAAAAAAACAAAACCTGAAAGTTTGGATTTTAAAGTAGACTACGGTCCAAATTGTAATAGATTTTATCTTAAATCTCCTGTTGTTCTCGGGTTTATAAGGTATGGAAATTTCTGCGAACTGTTCGATTTTAAACAGTGTAAAACACCTGGGGATTATTTTGATGCTAATAAGGAATATTATTCAGAAGACAATCCAAAATTAATCAAACCTATTTCATTAATTGAATGGCATTGCAATATTACCGATTATAGCTTCGCTAATCATAATGAACATTCACATCTCCATAGTGCACATGAATTACTCCATGTATCTTTGATAGAGAAAGCGATTCTCCCAAATACTACTTATATGGAAACGAATAAGAAAATTCTCTACAGTTCTCTACGAAAAGGAATTAGAGAAATTGAAGAAATTAAACTATCATGTAGAAATGAAAATGGAGATGAGCTGCAATTTAAAAATGTTACAGTTTATTTGCATTTGATTGAAGAGTGAGTGAGGAGTTTCTTTTTTATGAGAAATATCTCATAAAAAACCTTTTTTCCTATAATAAAATAAATAATGTACAACGAAATTTATTGCTGTAAGTGTAAGAAAAAAACGAAAAATATAAACGTGAAAATTGTACAAACTGTGAACGGAAGGTGGAGAATTTCAGCTAAATGTGTTAAATGCAGAACTCGTAAGAGCAAATTCATTCAAGATCCTAACGGAGAAAAAGCACCAATTCGTGCCATTTTTGATTGGGCTATAGAAGGCAAGGTACCGGACACATTAAAAAAACCTTTTTTCCTATAATAAAAATGGATAATGATTTAACTGATCCTATTTACTGTCACAAGTGTAAGAAGAGAACCAATAATATTGATGCAGAAAAAATACAAACGGTAAACGGGAGATGGAGAGTGGCTGCAAAATGTACAAAATGTAAAACTAATAACAGTAAGTTTATCACTACCCCCGAGAGAGAAAATTCTGAAGAACCAACTGTAGTAGAAGATCTGAATGTTGATGAAAAATTATCTCTCGCTAAAGAATTACACAAACCGATAAGAAATAAATTTCAAAAAAGGACAATATTTACTAAAGGTATTGATGATTTGTGGGCTGCTGATTTGATAATCATGAAAAATTATGAAAAAGAGAATGATGGATACGGTTATATGCTTAATGTTATCGATACATTTTCAAAATTTGCATGGGCCTTACCCTTGAAGAAAAAGGATGGAAAAAGCGTAACAAAAGCTTTTGAGAAAATCATAGAAAAGGCCAAATCACAAAATCATAAAGCTCCTAATTTACTGCATACCGATAAAGGATTGGAATTCGAAAATAAAATGTTTAAAGAATTTCTGAAAAGTCACCAAATAAAAATGTATCATACACAGAATGAAGAAAAATCGGCAATCATAGAAAGATTTAATCGTACATTGAATGGAAAAATGAAAATTCTTTTCGAAGTTGAGAATAATAAAAAATGGATCGATATTCTACAGGGTTTGATTCATGAATACAATTTTAAAGATTTCCATAGATCGATTGGTATGATACCTGTACAAGTTAATAAAAATAACGAAGATGAAGTGTTAGTTAGATTGTTTAGGAACCAAAAAGCCTCACAAAAAGTAAAGTTTTCTCTTGGAGATCGAGTTCGAATAACAAGATTTAAGAAAACATTTGGGAATAAATATGATGCTAAATGGTCTAGAGAAATTTTTGTGGTTTCTGGAATTCTACCAACAAATCCAATTACTTACAAAATAAAAGATTTAAGCGACGAAGAGATTGAAGGATCTTTCTATGCTCAAGAACTACAAAAAACAGAATTCTAGAAAAAACTTATTGGTTCAGGCTAGAAAGAACCAAACAATTGTTAACCGAGATCAAAATTTGCGGTCGGGTTTCCGGCCATAAAATTTCGTATGAAATGAAAAAGCCGCGGCTCACATGTGAGCGGCGGCTTTTTTAGTCAATTGACTTGTATTCGACTTTAACGTTAAAGAGGGGGAGCGATTTGCTCCCCCTCTTTAAGAATTTTTAAAATCTTTTTTAAATGTTCTCGACTTGTATTCGACTTTAACGTTAAAGAGGGTGGGCGAATCGCCTCCCCTCTTTAAGGAATTGTGTTTTAAAAGAAACTCCTCATCTAATAAAACTCATACAATATATAGTATCCATACAAGAAAAAGCGGGTGGATAATATAAAAATTGAGGGATTAGTTAAAAGAATCTCTTTTCTAATAAAAATGAACGATACGAAAAAAAATGAAGGGTTAGTTAAAAGAACCCCTACTATAATAAAAATGCAAGATACTATTAAAAAACGATATGCAGATAAAATCTGTGAAAAATGTGATCGAAAAATCACATATAAAAACTGGGCTCGTCATTTAAAAACACCATTCCATCTAAAAAACGACCCTAACCAAACTCTTAAACCTCAACAAAGAGCCGTTGAGAAAGGATTCAGAGTTAAAGATTTGAGAAATGAAGCGAAAGATTACAATTTAAAAGGTGGTTATAAAATGAAGAAAAGTAATCTTATTACAGCTTTAAATGATATTAAAAATGTATACTTTAAGAAAAGTGATCTAGAAAAGCTAACTGTTAAAAAACTACGCGAAATAGCTAAAGAAAAACATATTAAAATTAAAAAACCGAATAAAAAAATCAATATCATCGAACATCTAATGCACCCGCAAGGGCATGCATTTAAAGTAAAAACAGGAAAAATGTTCAATTTCGACGATGACTTGGTTAATGAAAACAAAGAAAAACGAAAATCTCCTTTTACTATTATAGAAACTAAATCTCGATACATTAAAAAATTTAAAACTACAGAAATCGATTATTGTATAAAATTATCTAATATCATACAAGTCGAAAAAGCTGTATTTGCTATGTTAAATTTGGCTAAAGAAAAATCTAATTTCCAAACCGGGGATAAAATTATGATCGTTGCCCAAAACCCTAATTTTCACCATGATATATCGAAAGATTTAAGTAGTAAATCAAATGTTTTTTCGCGTATACAAGCTAAAGAATTTATCCAACACGTAAGCAACATTATTAGCTCCAACGAAAACGTTGAAATTACCAATACCACGTTCCACATTAAAATCATCAATTTACCGAGAGGAGCAAGAGGTGTCAAAATATTAAATTTGGCTGAGAGTAAACACACAAAAAAATGTATCACTCAAATTAAAAATGTCGATAACTTATGCTGTCCAAGAGCCATAATTACCGCGTTAACTTATCATACTAAGGATATTTTCAATCGGAAACTCTCAGAAATTGATGTAAAACAAATCAGAATGGGCCGCCCAATTCAACTAGATTTAGCTAAAGAACTTTGCGAAAAAATGGGTTCATACACCGAGGAAGGTTTCACATTGCAAGATATCAAAGTTGTTGAAGAATTATTAGACATTCAAGTTAAAGTTATCTGCGCCGAAAATTTCAATACCGTTATTTACGAAGGAGAAAAGAAAGATACTATAATTTATCTTTATAAAGACGGGAATCATTTTGATGTTATTAATAGTGTAGCAGCCTTTTACGCCTCCTCATATTACTGTAAAAATTGTGATACTCCCTATAATAATAAAGAGAAACATGAATGCAAAAAGACTAGAAATAAAGATGTCTGTACACTCTGTAAACAAATACAACACGATGAAAAAGATAAAAATAAAATATTCTGTAACGATTGTAACCGTTATTGTTATAATGATAATTGCTTTAAAAATCATAAAGAAGTTTGTAAAATAATCTATAAATGTTTAAACTGCGGGAAAATTTGCAAAAGAACCGACGAACATAGATGTGGTTCTGGAAAATGTCGAAACTGTCAAGAAATATTCGACGATATAGGTGGTCATGAATGTTTTATGTTAGCAAGACGATCAAACGGTGGGTATTGTACAGTACCTTGTACTTGTAATAATCGTTCTGATATCACAGCAGAAAAATGTACTTACACCGAAAAATACATAACATTTGATTACGAAGCAATGCAGGAAACAGGAACCCATGAAGCAAATCTTGTTATAGCTCACTACCACGATGGTACTAAATTCGTATTCAAAACTAATGAGGAATTTTGCGAGTGGTTGATTTCAAGTAAACACAAAGGGTACACTGCCATAGCACATTATGCAAAAGGATATGATTCTCAATTCATTCTTAAATACTGCGTCGAAAATACTCTGAAACCTTACACTATTTATAATGGAACTAAACTAATGTTATTAGAAATTAAAGGAATAATAAGAATAATCGATAGTTCTAACTTCGTTGCATCTCCGTTATCTGCTTTTCCAAAAACGTTCGGATTAACAGAACTAAAAAAAGGATATTTCCCCCATTATTTCAATACTCGAGATAATCAAAATTACGTTGGTCCAATTCCTGATACTAAATTTTATGGGGCTGATTCAATGAAACCCGAAGTAAGAAAAGCATTTTTGAAATGGCACGCTGAAAAAGTAAAGGAAAATTATATATTCGACTTTCAGAAAGAAATATTAGAATATTGTGAATCAGATGTCGATATTTTGCGAAGGGGCTGTATTGAATTTAGGAAGCAATTTTTAGACATAGCTAATATCGATCCTTTCCAATATTTAACTATAGCGAGTGTTTGCATGGCCATTTTTCGGTCCTTATATTTACAGGAAAATACGATAGCAAGTATCAAAGAGGACAGAAAGGAAATGTTTAGCAAAGGATCTATCACTTGGCTGAATACTTTTAAAAATGTACAGCACGCATTGAATGGAGGGGAAGTAACTGTTTGTGGTGCCAAAGTTGATGGTTTTGATCAAATTACTAACACGGTTTATCAGTATCACGGGTGTTTTTGGCATGGATGTCAAAAATGTTTCCACGAAGATACCCCCAATAATGTAAACAACGAAACTATGGGCGATTTGTTAGAAAAAACGAAGGAAAGGAGTAAACAAATCATTGACGCTGGATACCAATTAGTGGAAATGTGGGAATGTATTTGGTTAAAATCGAAAGCTTATAAATCAGCATTAAATAAAAATATAAGCGTTATTGAACCATTAAATCCTAGAGACGCATTTTTTGGTGGCAGAACCAATGCTAGTAAATTGAAAGTCGTAAATAAAAAATTAAGATATATCGATGTTTGTAGTTTGTATCCAACAGTTCAATATTTCGATTATTATCCCTTAGGTCATCCAACAAAAATTTATAAACCTGAGAAATATGATGAAAATTGGTACGGATTAATCAAATGTAAAATATTACCTCCTAAAAAATTATATCACCCAGTTCTACCGATCAAAAGAGATAAACTTCTATTTATTTTATGCGAAAAATGTTTTGTAGATAAATGTAATACTTGTTCACACGATGAAAATGAAAGAGCTCTGGTTGATACTTGGACTACAGATGAAGTAAATAAAGCTATTGAAAAAGGTTATAAGATTCAAGAAATTTACGAAGTATGGCATTTCAAAGAAAAAAGTAATGAATTGTTCAAAGAATATGTAAAAACATTTATGAAAATAAAACTAGAGACTAGCCCGTGGGAAAGCGACTTTGAAACTATTGAAGAATATATAAAAAGCGTTAAAGGAAGTCTCGATATAGATTTAGAAAAAGAAAGTATTAAACCAAATCCTGGACGAAGAGCAGTAGCAAAGATTTGTTTGAATTCTTTGTGGGGAAAGTTTGGGCAAAGATTGAACATGTCACAATCTGAATATGTTGTTGATATAACAAGATGGTACGATATACTTTTAGATGACAGACTAGAAATTGGTTCATGCCAATTTCTGAATGACAATATCGTGCAAATATCTTATAAATTTTTGAATCAATACATCGAAGATAGTTTTTCAACTAACGTTTTTGTAGCTGCTTTTACCACTTCCAATGCAAGATTAAGATTATATGATATGCTTGATAAAATAGGAAAGAATGTTGTTTATTATGATACAGATAGTATTGTTTATATTGATGATGGGAAAAATTCTGTAAAAACTGGCTGTATGTTGGGTGAGTGGACTGATGAATTGGGAAAAAATAATCACATTGTAGAATGGATTAGTACTGGTCCAAAGAGTTACGCTTATATAACCAATCAAGGAAAAGAAACTATGAAAGTTAAAGGATTTACTTTGAATTATCAAAACGGTAAATCATTAAATAGAGAAACTATGAATAAAGTTTTAACGAAAGAAATAAACAACGTTAAGCTTAAATATAACATGATTACGCGAAATGTAAAAGATAAAACATTAGTAAACAAAGAAGTGGAAAAAGAGTTTAAATTTCTGTATGATAAACGAAATATAATTAAAAACAAAGAAACCGATATTATCGATACTTTACCTTGGGGATATTAAACGTAAAAAGTAGTAAGTGGGCACGTTTGGAACATTAACAGGGATTCAAGTCGTTAAATGAAAAAAGTCACTGGTTTCTGATGTTTTTGTGGCAACTTTTAAAATTGAAACGATGAGTTAAAGGAATGGGGTTTTATAATAAAAGATGGCCGATAAATTTTTGGAAAGAATCAATGGTAGGAGCGAATTTAGTACGTTTAATGATTTAAAACGTAACAAGCCTTATGTGATCCTTAAAGCGGAAAAGGTGAAAGCAAAATTTGGCGAAACTATAGCGGTAGACTTGGAGGGTGGCTTTACCAACATATTACTACCAATTCATTTTTTAAAAAATAGGTTTAACCAAGAGGGGGATTTAGAAACACTCGTGAAAAACAAATATAAATTGATCTATAAAGGTAAAGTGACACTTAAAAATGGTAATAAAATGCATAGTATAGAGTTTACAGAATGAGCTGATGGTATAATTAATATATACAATTTTTAGTGATACATGTCATTAAAAATTAAAACCTACTGTAATTTTTTAGAGTTTTACTAAATGTTTCTAATAGGAAAAATATTCTTTTAACATACCCCCCTAAAAGTCACTGGTTCTGATGTTTTGTGTTAAAAAAAGTTTTAACAGAAATTCAAGTCGCTAAACCGAAAAAGTCACTGGTTCTGATGTTTTGTGTTAAAAAAATGTGTTCTGATGTTTTGTGTTGAAAAGTTTTTACTGTTAGTTTTCACTTTAAATATTTTACTGTTTGGTGTCACTTTAAATATTTTACTGTTAGTTTTCACTTTAAATATTTTACTGTTAGTTTTCTCTCATTTGTTCCAAACGTGCCCACTTACTACTTATATATATATATATATATATATATATACTCACATAAAAAAGCGCAAACTTCAGGCATCGTTTCAGAATACCTCAAAACAGATTTCAATGAAGAAATTTTTCAAAAACATTGATTTTGAAATTTTCCGAGCCATTGCAATAGCTTCATTTTCTACAATAATTCGCTAAAAATAAAAGTGTTCTAAATACCTAATATTTTACCTATCTCTATTCGAAAAGTTGGTTCTGCTTACGCAAACTGCGCAAGTTTTTTTTTTTTTTTTTTTTTTTTTTTTTTCTTTCTTTTTTCTTCTCCTTCCTTTCTTTTTGTTTTATAAGCTAACGAAAAAATTCATTTTCGAGACACATGCATCCTCTAACTTGGGAGGTTGGTGCTGAGGGAGCGAACGCTACAGCGGCCGAGATTGAAGGGATTTCCGTACACACCTCCACCTGCCTCACTCTACACTTTAACCCCTCCCTCACCAGCCCTTCACCGCCAACCTATCCTAGGAAATTCCCTCGTGTTCCGCGCTTAATCCGCCTCGCGCGGGATTGAGTAGGTTAACCCTCACTGCATCTCCGAATCCCAACTCCTACAGTTAAGCAGACCTTCCCGTTTTACCTTTGCTGGTCTCAGCAGAATTATCAACTTGCGTGGTTCATCAATACTCGTATTCTTCCAAATTTTCAGAATTAATTTTGGAAACGGTTCTGTTCGGTTTCTGTGAGACTGGTTCTGTTTCTGGTTCTGAAGATGATTCAGGAAATTACATGTTATGAACCATTTAAGAGTAGACTTTGTTTATCATTGAAAAAAGCGGGCGGTGCCTGTTCAGGACTATTCATAACATTTAAAAAACAACTGGCAAGTTGGGTGCGGCACATAGCTTCCTCGTTCACGTATCATGAATGTAAAGATCATTGAAAAGTTTTAAATGATTTCGAAAAATTCCATAGCGGAAAAGAGTAAATCAAAAATTAGCGTCAAACGTCCCAATTGGTCAATCAAGAAACGTCATAATCGGTCAATTAAGGAACGAAAAAATAATACCCAATGTAATTTACGTTTGCACATGCGCAGAATGAACTGATGTGTCGAGAACAAAGAAATAGGTACGGTATCAGCTACAACTTAAACGGCGCATTTACTGAGAATTTCATCAAAATCGGATGGAAATTGTGGAAAATTAGCTTGTAACAAGGATTTTACATTGTTGCATGCGCAGTAGCTATTAATGATACAATCATGTTGAAATTGATATGTGAAGGAAACATCGTCATCCCCCAAATATCATTCAATCATGTTGAAATTTATATGGGGTAATCAAGTCGTCTTCACCCAACTATCATCCAAACGTGAGCGAAATTGAACGACTAGGGTGTGAAAAAATGGAGCATGATAGAATTTGCAGAGTAAAGTATTAATTTGGCATCAAAGAAACTGATAGGGGTCCATCTACAACCAATCCGCGTATTCCCTGACAATTTCATCAAAATCGGATGAAAACAGTGGACAATTAGCTTGAAGTAACAAGGATTTCACATTGGCGCATGCGCACTGGCTATTAATTACATAATCATGTTGAAATTGATATGAGATGGAAACATCGTCATCCCCCAACTATCATCAAAAATTGAACGTCGAACGATTAGTGCTAACACAGAGTGAAGTATTGTGTTAAGAACGATGAAACTTATAGTAAACCGTCTGCACCCTAATCGTCACGGTCCCTGAAAGTTTCATACGAATCGGATGAGAACTGTGGAAAGTAAGCTTATTGCAAGGATTCACGGACACCAAACAGACACACACACACATATACACCCACACACAGACACGGAGCCAAAGTTGTTCAGAATGGTCTAAAACCATAAAAAATGCGCGTGGGAATTTTAATTTTGGAGACCGAAAATTGTTCTACTTCCGAAAGTGAAAACAATGCTTCCTCCTCCTAAGGGCCATATCATACGAGCGCTATTGCCGTCGCGCAGATGCCGTCGAGATAGCGCCGGAAAAAGTGTATGTCATACGTGACGGCAAATGCGTCGCGTTGATGCCGTCCCACCAACGCCAGGTGCCTGTCATACGTAGCGTCTTCCGGGCGCATCAGCATTGACAGGGTCCCGGCGTCACGTGCGCCGCGTCGCTAGCGCGACCGTCCGCGTTGGCAGCACTCAGCGTCCGGCTAACGCGGACTCGCTGACGGCATTAGCGTCCGTAACCCCATTGCCGGGTTGGAGCGTTTTTAACGCGACGCTATCAGCGCGATCCTAAAGGTCGTCTCGGAAGCAAAATTAATCTGTTGCAGGAGAAGCATAATCGTTGCAAATGATGTCTTTTTTTTTATTTTAATACTCATGTTTGCCTCCTTCCTTCCCTTTTCCTTGAGCTTTCTTATCCTCACCTGACCCCCCTACCTTCAGTATGTTGCCTTCCCCAAAGAAACCACGCTACTTTTAAAACCCAAAATTTATATGTTTTCTCCCAGCTGTCTTCCCTTAGCTCCTTCGTGGAGTTCTGTCCTATATCAAGCGGAATCGGAAAGCGGAAGCAGTTAACCCCCCCTTCGACGGGAATACGGGAGGATTCTTCAATACCTTTCCTATATTTCACCTAGCCATCTTTGTGTTACGTGTGTGTCATTTCTTGTTCTTCATACGGCGGTCATTTCTTGGTAATATTTATCTTATACCAGCGCTGTTCAGCCTCTTTATATTTTTCCCTCGGATTACTGTACATTACACAAAGGCTTATTATTTCTATATCAGATAACCCTTTTCGAATATCACTGGCACATCCTCTAAATATAACCACATAAATGTTGGTCATTCAAAAAGACAACGTTTTTTCTTCATAGCTCAGTAATTAATTAATAGTTTCTGTGCAAACTTCAAAACAATTCAACTTAAGCTTGACTGGAACTTTGTAGTTATTTTGTGAACAGCTGTCTTTTCTTGAGAGGAGACTTTTTCGACTGCAGGGGTTTTCCTGTTCATACATAACACCAGTTTGGGTAGAGATCGACTCATCGTATTCCATTATTACGGATCTACGAACGCACTTATCAACTCTTTGCATGCGGGAATAGTATATGGGAAATATTTGCACTCCGCGGCCTATCTGAGTAAAATGTAAAGACTAATCACACCGAATGATACATGTAAATACCTCAAAACTGATTTGTATGGATGAACATTTCAAAATACTGGGCCATAGTTGTCGTGGCATAGTTGAGTTGACGTGGCTCGTGTTGAAGGTGGTTTCGAAACACTTTGTGCGGTAAGTCGATAAGGCGATGCGTTGAAACGAGTGAAAAGTCAATGACCACCCACCAGCTTGTAGCCAGAACCAATATAATAGGACTGACCTGCTCTATGATAAGATCCTATTTGATCTGATCCGACCAATTATAAAGACTAATAAATAATGAAGTAATAGGATTATAATTAGGGTTGTCAGACGTACTTTATTTAAAGTATTTTTACTTTCTTCGTTCAAAATACTTCATACCCACTTTTTTAAATTTATTTTTGTACTCTTTATCCATATGAATGGAATCTGACACTCAATGTACTTGAGTTAATAGGTAGGTACCAGGGTTCCCTAATTTCCTTCTTGATTGGTAGAATGATAAGACAGTCTATGACAGAAGTTAAAAATACTAGTTGAATATTACTTCTACTATTCCTCAATGATTCATTATGCTACTCATTATCTTTATGTTCTCTTACAAATCTATACAAAACTTTTCTTATGAAAAAAGGTTTGTTTTCGTTTTATTGATAAATAACTGTGAAATATGTGTGAGAGAAGGGTTTCACATTTTCTTTCAATGAGCCTAACTCAACCTGTTTTGGTAGTTCATTAAGGTAGGTATTTAAAAACGAAGCGGTCGTTGAATCAACAAAACATCTAGTAAATTGCAAATTTCAAAAAAAAATAAATAAATAATAAATAATTAAATCCTAGATCAATCTTTTCAGTGAATTATAGATTAAATAGACAAATGCAAGACGCCCGAAAAAGGGCAACCTAACTTAAGGGGATACAGATTTTCTAAGTTTCTCCTTAATGGGTACAGCAAACTATACTGAGGCTTCACGAATGGAGATCTTGCCCCTTTGAACTTCTTTGACTACATTTTCGAGGTAAACGAATGGGTGGTAGATCTTCTCGATTCTAATCTCATAACGATAGTCAAGAAACGCTTGCATACAAGTCTGCTACACATTAGGACATTTTATGTCTTTAGTTGAAGACAAGTATGTGTTGCAAACTCGTATGCAAGCTCTAAGAGCCACTCAGCTGGTCCCGACCCTGGGCATCGTCACGTAAATGTGCTAAAGAGACTACATACGAAATTACAGCTTCCTAGAGTGTAAAACATGGAAATTAGTTTTAAGAGCCACTCATCTGATCCGGACCCTGGGCATCGTCAAGTAAATGTCCTACAGAGGCTACATACGAAATTACAGCTTCCTAGAGTGTAAAGCATAGAAATTACCTATTAAAATTATTTAACCACCGCTTCACAAATCAAACCGTTCTCGCAATATTTGGATCACCTGCTATGAATCAAATCAAAGAAACACCAGCTCAATGAAATCATCAGAAATTAACAAGCGGTGGCAATCATGTTCACAGTATCAATTATTGAGAATGATCACCTGAGTGTACACAATTATTCAAATAACCTTGCTCATAACTCAGCTTGTTGGCCACGCACTTCTCAGTAGTTAAAATAATATGGTTGGATAAATCGAGAGCTTTCGAACGAATGGTCAACGAATTTTGTGGGATGAAAAACGACGAAGTACCATTTCCCTAGCAACGACTCGGTTGTAAGCGGAAATCATCAAAATATTTTCGTGAGCAATTTTCCGTGACGTTTTTTAGTTTATGTGCCATAGCAAAGACAGAATGTCAATAAAAATAAAAATGATAAATAAACAAATAATAAAAAGGTAGGTAGAATAAAACGCTAGGAAAATGTTGAAAAATGATAGTGTGATTTGTACCTAACGTAGCTTCAGTTCATGTTCAATGGGGATACTTCATTTTTCTGGCAACCCTAATCACAATCTGGATCTCTGTATTAACTACAGCGAGATCTCTGACAAGACCGAGAAGTAGGTGAAAGATATTCACCCTGGACAGACCAATGTCCTCAAACGGAAGAGAGCCTGCAACTAATCGCAATGAATTCGTCATTCTTTACTGTCACTGAATCCCAAAGTATTTATCGGTAAAACGTTGACAGTCATGCAGAAAAAATTTAGATGGATACATAATAACTTTGATACATAATAACCATGACATCAACCAACATGCACAGACAGACAGGCATATTACGTACCTACATGTTATTTATATGTACGTATGTGTTCAGCTTAGACACTCGACACTCGCTTTCCAATAAAGATCATGTTTATAACGAAAAGTTTAGTTTTAAAAACATTACAGTACTGTCGGATGTTACATTTTTGTACGGATTTGAATTTCGTATTCAAATAAAGATTACCTACAGGGGAAATTTTGAAAATTGCTTGCAATCCTTTTCAATTACAATCTCAAGGAAACGGGAAAAAAGCAAAAAAAAAAATTAAATCTTATAAAACTATGAGGAACCACGAAAAGTTTAGTTTTAAGAACATTTCAATTCTTCGACTGATTCTATACGTCCATGTTGCAATATGTGAGGAAGTCATAATGCCCAACTAACTTGGCCGACGTTTTTTTCTGTTGAAACTTACTTTCAAACAACTAAAATGTTATAAAATTATGTGGAACCAGGAAGAGTTTATTAGGTTAAACAAAGATAGGCCATTATTTTATCTGCGTAGAAGGGCTATCCTTTTCCCCGTCTATTATTCAGTTAGAAGTGTCTTTCACACGCGAGGTTCCTTCCTTGAAGAGGTTCGAATACGAAGTTCACGAAACACGTTTCGACCGAATAGGAAGAGCGGTAGATCGAAAACAAACGTTTTCGTCTACATTTTCGTTCACTACAATCGGAAAAATTTCATGCCTCGAAACTCGAATGGGATCAAACTGGAACTTCAACGAACATTTTAAGACCAACTCGAGCTAAAACCGTCGAAATTTACTGGGTCCAAGGCGAAAAAAAAACCATAGCGGGGATTACATTTTTTCGTCATTTCCCACATACTCGTATTTTCGCTGATTTTTCCGCGAATACAGCATCTTACGGCAATTTTGACGGCACCATCGTGTTCTACGGGTCCAGAAACGTAACTCGGTTGCCGTTGAGTGCTCTCGATCAAATTTTAATGTGGCAGCGGATAGAAGATCGAGTGCTCTACGAAAAAAACGCGCATTAAAAGAGGCTCCTACCCGCCGTCCAGCCCATGGTTCGGGTGGGAATAGAAAATTTTAAAATCGCTTATGCCCCATTTCGGAGAAATCCAAGAAGATCCCCCCACTCGTAGACTCCCTCCACTCAGCCGTTTGGCTGTGCATAGCATGGACAGACAAACAGACGGAGTTTCATTCTAATAAAACAGTATAGATATAGATATTTCACAGGTCAATCAAAACCAATACATTTGAACCTGCGGGTTATTGACAAAGTAAAACAAAGTAAAAATCCCGTTTCCTCTAAAGCAGCCGTGAGCCACTTTTGAAAGGGAGAGATGACGGATCGATGACATGATTTTCGGGTGAAGGAGCGGACTGGGCTAAAACGAAAAAAAATCCCTTTTTTGCTAAAGACCCAAAAGCGCGGCAGCGGGGTTCATTAAAGTATGACCATCACCAACAAACCCCCTGGGTGAAGGGGCTTGTAGGAGGGGAGAGGGTAAATGTGATGGGGTGACCCCCTGGCTACTACCCTCGTAACTGCCTTTTTATAATATCAACGGACAAAAAAGTGAGAGGAAGAGAGATTGGGAGAGAGAAAACTGTGTTCGTCGAGTCCCGACGCCCAGTCTTTTTTTTTTTTTTTTTTTTTTTTTTTTTTTAAATTGATTAAACTCGGGAAGTTACCTTGTGCCACACGTCCCCCCCCCCCCCCCCCACACACACACACACACACACAGTTTATCCCCGAGGGACCAGTAGAAGGGGAAATAAGGATATTTTTTGGCGCGTTCCATGTCGGAAGATTAAAATCTCAATTGTAGGTATATAACAGAATTCATGGAGATAGACAAAATAGTTAGAATTTAAAATGTGTAAAGGTTTCAAGGAGCGTTTGTCCCTAGAGTAATTTTGAACAGTGGGAAACTGTTATGGTTATTTTTCATTCATTCAAAAGAAATATTTTAGCTTAAGCTTTCTGAAAAGGTGCCATATGAGGGGTGTCTTACCAGTTAAACGGCTTTTGAAATTCATTTGCCCATTGGCATCCGGTCCCCCGCCCGCAATTGAGTTGCAGAATCGACCCCTGTAATTAATGTACCTTATTAATGAGACGCCTCGTATGAAAGTTCGAGTTCTGTATTTACTTAACTGTACTCCCCTGTTGCCATCTGTTGAATAATCCATTACGTGTTTCAAAGTTATCATGTATTATTTCACGGTTTTCAATTTCACATTTCCATAATACTAAGCTCATATCGATCAGGTTTAAGTCACGGCGAGAGGGTGATGACTTATTCCTTTTCACTATCTTCATCGACCTTCCTGTTCCTACCACAATGGGCTTCTATATCCGAAGTCGCTTCAAGGCGGAGGGTGACGTCACCAATCATCCGCTCGCACCAGTTGGCACCGCCTTCGATATAGCGGCTGTTCTCATGCTGACGCCTTCACCTAGTTTCCACGAGCCGCTGGCGACAGCCGATTGAGCACGGTGGATGCTGGACGCGTATTCGATCCACAGCGATTACAATGAAGAAACGGTTCTTTGATGCCATTCCTTATAGCTGTTCGAATCAATTGTCCGTAAGAATCAATTCGTTCTTTATATTTAACATACACCTACACCTTGAACATAAACTTAGGATGAACCCTAACCAAATTTCTCATAGGATTCTTTTAAATAAGAATATTTATTGTTCATTAAAACTTGTAATTTTCACTTCAGATTTATGGAAACCTTAAAAAGGAGATTATATGTAATATTCAGTTATTAAAACACATCGGGAATTATTGTTTGCAGTAATTTTAAAAATATTATTAATTTTTAATATTAAGAATTATTGCTGATAGTGCCCTTTTACAGGATTTTTTTACTTGGTCAATTAAAAAGGTTCATTAATCATAATAATAATCCAAATATCCAACTATGCTTGGAGGAAATTAATGTGAAGTCTAGTATACGATTCGTTTTTGATCTCTACGTATCATGAAACTTAAATCGACGAATGTTGAGGGGGAGGCTGTTTTCGCTTCCGAGTCTATTAAATTGGGGGAGATGAAAATTTGTTGTGTTCAAAATTTAAATTTCCATTTACATTTTGGTTTACTAGTTTTGACCAAGAAAAACAATTTTTACCCCCCTTAAAAATTTGTTTGTTTTCATTTCAAGGTGCGGAGAATCCAAAAACCGAATTTAAAAAAATTCGTCAGCCCGCCATCCGATGCCCAGAATTTTTCTCCGAAACTACTGGACCAAACTTTATGAAACTTAGGTTAAAAATCACATTTGGGGTTCTAGTTGATCCTAGAAGCTCGGCATCTATTTTTATCAACCCTAAAGGGTAGTATTGAATGGCTAACTCAATCAAAACTCGAGATCTCAAAAACTTTCAAGATAATATTGATGATTTTTTCCTCGTCAGTGATAAATATAATCCCAAAGAAACACTTCGAAACTGGAACTTTCTTTTAGAACTTCGAAAAAAACACCTTCGGATTTCTAAGAGCGAGAACATAGAGAAATCATGCACTGCTAGCAAATCTATTGGCTGAATTAACTGGAAAAGTTTTTTTTTTTTTTGTTCAGTGGGGGATTTTATGATACCCCCTCACTATATTTGTTTGGCGACGCCCTTGTGGGTGTTCCAACTTAATTCTTAGTAGCTGGATACCGGTAACTGGTACGGGTGGTATTCATCAAGATCGTATTGAAAATCTACAATGTATTACGAATCTTGGAGTGTACCATTCATATCCCTGGTTATTGTAGTAATAATGTGATATCCATGCGACCGATTCCATCCAACACAATAAACTGAAAACGGTCTCGGGATTGGGCATCGTAATATTCCACCGGCGGTACCTTACAAAGCAGATAACATTCTATTCAGAGAGGTATATAATTGAGAACGACTTTATTACTGGGACAAAAGCCGGGCGTAGCCCTGGGCACAGCTCCCTCCGAGGCGTGCGTTATTCCATTGTTGTTGGCTGGTTCAGTAAGCCTCCCTCCTGACCTACCTCACCTTACATTATTTCGTTACCGCCATATGTGACCAGAACCATTCAAACGAATTTTGCTACACAATATTCTGCGGTCTAACGGGCTTATTTTAGGGTGGGAATGCACTTAACGCTTGTTGTAGAGGGAAGAGGTTTTCACAAGTAATTCATAGTAGACAGATGGGAAATTCTATTTTAACGGGGTGCTCAATATTAGAGATATTCTACTGCTTGACCACGTTTGTATCTAATCAAGTTACAAACGCATTCAAACCAAGTAAATGTCCAATTTTGATACTTGGGAACGATGTGCATAGCTGTCTTTTTCGAAATTCACGGAGCCAGTGGTGATATAAACTAGAGCCTAACGACTAAACATCGACAAACGTGGTATTCATGCTCGAATGAAGGTGGCAATGAGAAAGATCTCAGGATATCATTGGAAGTATCATGCATCGGTTCATAAACACTGACAAACGTGGTGATGTGGTTAATCACTTACCTAGTTCACCCCCTCCCCCCCCCTCCACTACAAAAAATTCGTTGGTTTACATTTCAAGCCTCATATCCCCGCCCATGCGCAGTTGTGTTTTCCGTTTACGATAAGACGCCTCATCTCTATCTCCCTATCGCTTTAGGAACTCTCGATTAGCTTCGAAGATCACAAGACAATGGTAACATTGTAACAGTGTCATTTTTATGTGACGTTGTTGCGAGTCGTTAAACTCTCTGGGTACTGCTATTGCAGATCCCATGGCAGGGTTGCCAACTCATCAAATTACCATACATTCTCGTACATCCTTCCTAAAACCCACCGTATTTTCACCGCACACTAATTTAAACAAAAATTAAATGTTAATTTTATGAATTTAGTCAAAATGACGAAATTTAGACGGTACCAATCTTTTCGAATCAACTGACAAAACAACATTTTTGTTTTTAAATGGCAGATTGCTATTTAGAATACGTTTTTGGCCATAACTTTTCAATAACATTTTTTTTGCACTCAAAAAGCTCTAATTTCAAAACAATTTAACATTATACAAATCGATAATTTACGAAGATTCGTTAATACGATCATGCTGCATGACTGAAACTATTTGTTGTTGGTCTATTATAATAGATTTTTATATTTAAATTCCACTAACTTATCTTACCAACCCCTTCCTGAGTCCAACCAATTATATATATTGATATTCCGCCTGCAATGGTAGTACGGGCGATCTGAATGCGAGTGTAGGTACTCGATAGTGAAATCTTGTCCCGAATACGCGTTACGTGAATGGAACAGACAAAGATGTCCAAAGCAAGACTAGTTATAGCTAATTACAGGGAATTAGTAATTTGGTATCTAATCCTGTATAATTCTGTCGATAATGTCGTACTTGGGATATTAATGCGTTCTCGTTGAAGGGCTTCAAAACCGTTCAGTGAGAAGTTTGTTTACTTATTTGCTTAGTCAGTTAATTTTCTCGATAACTAGGACAACTGAATGTTGGTAAGCTGTATGTGTATTGAAATTCTCGTCATAGTAATCCATTTGTTTGTCATCCCCTGATAACGTTGACTGAGATTAGACCCGGTAATTACAGTAATGAATGTTATACCACATTTGTATACTATGCAGAGCCACGTTATCAATAAATGATTCGTAGCGATGAATTGGTATAAAGGATGTCCGCAGTTACCAAGTATGTCAATTTTATGATGTTATTTTAGCGATAAATTTTAATTAAAAATAAACCTCCTAATTTCGCAGAATTAGAATGTACAACTCTAGTTTTTTAACGAAGGTTAAAAAATGTATAGAATCGAAGAAAGAAAAAAAAAACAGTTTAAAAAAATCCGTCCACCTGTTGTCCGCCATACGCCATTTGGAGCTTTTCTCTGAAATATTGGACCAAAATATATGAAACTGATCAGATAATACGTAGTTTGATTCCGGTCCTCGGCATCACTTTCGAATAGTCCGAAGAAGTGAAATGTAAGGTTCACGAAGAGAAAGAGAAGAAAAGATTTCGAAATCTTTTGTAACTAAAGAGGGAGTTTCATTGTGTGATTTAGATTGAAATCATTTCATTGATTCAAATGAACTGTTTGCGCTCCTATAGGGGCTGAGCGAGTATTGGATGGAACAGAAGAAACAAATTGCGTTTTTGGGATGCCTGAAAATAAGAGTTAAGCACACAAGAAAATCAGAAAAAAATTCAAGAGTTTTTGGAGTATCAAAGATAGGGGAGAGGTATTGGGTACATTGAAAATTAATTTTCCAGTTTTGACCGGGAGACACGTCTTTTTCAAGATGTTTCAGGGCTGAACACAATGGTGAAGCTAGAATTGAGAGATCTCAATCTGCACTCTCCAAAAACTAACCTTTGAAAGTTTCATTTAAAATGGCTAGAAATATTTATTGTTTATCAACTGGATTTTAAATTTTAATCTTGAATGTCATGACTAGTATAAACTAGTCATAGATAGTAAAAACTAACCTTTGAAAGTTTCATTTACAATGGCTAGAAATATTTGTTGTTTATCAACTCGATTTTAAATTTTAATCTTGAATGTCATGATTTCGTAGATAGTTATCGATAAATTCGGTAAGTTGGGTTGATTAGGCACGAAAAATCATGAAACCTTCATAAATTTTGGCAATTTTTAATAATATATTTGCATTATGTAATATTATATGTATTTTTAAGTTATGGTTTTTACATCGATTTTTGGAAAAACCGATCTTTTATTAAAATAATGTTTAGAGTATTGATTTATTCCATCTGATTCTGAATCGATTCAAAAATCGATTTTTTTTATAACAGTACCCATTTTTACTAGAGAGGCTCCGTTTCAGATTTCAGTATTGTTGTTCGATTAGGTAAATAATTGTCTTATACCTCCGTCATCAGAAAACGACGCATTTTTTCGTAACTCGAATTTTAATTAATTTAACGAGGAATTTTACCGACCAAAAGACAGATTAATCTTTTTTTGGTACCATGTCTGACGGCATTCATTCGTTTATCTATTAATTTGTTAATTTGATGCTTTGTCATATACATGGTGTTTGATGACAAATAAAGAAGATTATGAAGATTAATATCAGCTACGTTTCGATGGTTTTAAAAATCGTTTATATTGTGTTGATACATGTATAGATGTATAGGAAAATTCTCAGGAAAAACTCTCTTTTGTGTCCCAAGCACGAAAGCCTGGTGGCTTATTGTACTTTTCTGAGAGTTTAGCCTTTAATCAAAGAGATTCAGCCCTCTGGTGAGGGATTTGAGTCCCTTGATTAATTGTTCGCTTCGAATAGACCTCATTGGGGTTTGCGCCCCAAAGAGTTCAAATCTACGAAAGGTGAGTGCAGGGCACTCGAAGATTATATGGGAAGCTGCTTCGTCTATCTCCTCACATAGTCTGCACAGGGTTGAACCTTGCGTGACCCCTATGTTGTGTAGGTGGAAACGTAGGGGTGCAAAGCCGGTTATTTAGCCAACTATTATTCCAAGTTCCCGACGGTTTTTCCTGAGTAGTCCCTCAGGGGGGTTTGGTGTTGGGTTCGGCCACCATGAGTTTGCTGTGGACATGTTCCTCAATACTGGACCATCTTCTTGTGGTTTGTGGGTCAATGCACTTGTTGAAAGATCCTTCTGAAGGTAGGCTTCGGTAAACCAACTGATGGCTCAGGCCCTACAAAGGGGTTTGGGAGCCCCTTCTTGCGAGCCTTATCAGCAATACCTCTATGCCCCGGCACTCACTCCAGGCGAACCCGGTTGTGTTTTGCTAGGGTCTTGAGGGCTTGCATAGAACACCATACCACTCGCCAGGAGATGGTTGGAGTCATTAATGCTTTTATCGAGGCTCGGCTGTCACAAAAGATACGAACGTGGGCACCTCGGTGGCCCCTCCTAATGCCCTCCGCAGCCGCAACCTCGATTGCCAATATTTCTGCCTAGAATAGTGGCAATTGGGGTGTGTTCCCCAAGTGGGAATGAAACATTCCATCTCGGTTTTGCCCCATGCATTCTTGCACCAGTGAATGCTTCCATTTTTGACCCATCTGCGTACCAGATGATGTCGTGAGAGCAGCATTCGTTCACCCTTAGCCCCTCTCTTGTTACGGTTGCCGTCTACGTGGGGTAGGGTAAGAGTTTTGGCATGATATCGGCCACCATGTCAAGCCGTGGTCCTTGTATCACTTCCAATACGTTAGTATGACTTCGGCGGCAAGTTCTCCTCCAAGAGCCTTTTAATTTCAGCCTCATGGCCATATTGCGTTAGTCATCTTCGCACTCCAAATTGTGATATTCAATATATTTATAAGTGAAGGTTCTCTTTTGGGTGCAAATCGTTCCATTCACTTTTAATGTACGAAAAACAAACACCAACCCGGTCTTTAGCAACTTGAATATTTCCAATCATGGATCGGAGGTCATCTTAATGATTAAGCTCCCCCACCGTCGGGTTTATTCAAATCAAGGGTTATTTTCAATTATGTAAATATCTTCTATTCTGATTCAATGGGCGACAACCGAAGCGGAGAAATGATTTTGAATTAATTATGGACGGCGAATCATGAAGGATGTCATCCTGGAATTCATTAATCCAAACGCCGACGCCGACGGGTTCCCAGCAATTATTTATCATCCTGGACAGTTGTCAACCTTTTCAAATCACCATCCCTTGGGAACATCTTGTGATAGCACTAAGCGACATTGCTCGAGTAAGCACTCAACTCTCATTCACTAAAAACCCGTTGAGCATGTGCATGTCAATTCTGCTGCCAACACTAGCCTTCTCAAGTAGGAGAAATATGGCAACGAATTTTAACACTGAATGTGTTCCAGCCTTGGCATCAGTTGTCGGAAAAAACAGGCGGCCCCAACCATTCAAACCAGTGTTCAGTTAATACCACCACCTATAAACCCAAATCATAATTCTCTGTCACAATAGCAAAATAAAATAATGACCAAGGAAAGAGTTGGCATGATTAAGAGTGATAAATAAGAAGTGAATTACAAGTGAATAGTGATAGTATGTAGACGTGAATACGAAGTAACAATAAGTTGATAGGAAATTATGTTTTCAACAATTTTAAAAACATGAATCAAAGATAATCTTTTTTTTTTTAAATGATAATTACGAGTATATTAAAAACCTTGTTTTTACTATTTTACTTAAAATTTAAAAAAAATTATAATAATACAATTTAATACAATATATTTATATTCAATTTTTTTTACGTATAATAACAATTAATATGTGCAAATATATTTATATATATATATATATATATATATATATATCCCTATATATAAGTTGTTTTTTTTTTAAATAATAGTAAGAAAGTAAAGAAAAATAATAATAATTGAATATGTACCATTCATCATTAAAACCAGTTTATACTTATACCGATTTTAATAATTGTCATAAAAACTAATCTATATATATATATATATATATATATATAAAGTTTCCAAAAAGCGTCACAAAAATGGACTAAGTACAGCAAGCAAGGAGTAAAAGTGAGGTGCAATGCACATAAACGATGAACGAGAACTTAGGTGATCAGAACGATATCAAGTGCTATACTAAGCCAGTGACTACGCAGATGGACAATCACCTTCGTGTATAAATATATAGAATAAAAATTTAGATTAATAAAAAAGATAATGTACTAATTTCAATGTTTTAGGCATAATGGCAACACTCCTCAAGATTCACAAGTCTGCTAACGAAGACCGTGCCAGACATATAGACGCACAGTAGGGGCAAGAAGAGCATGTCAAGTGGCAAGCAAGGCATGCAAGAAGAGGACCAGTGGACGACGAATAAGAAGATCAAGAACGACAAACAACTTGATGCACCATTCTAGATTGTAAAAAAATGGTACGATTACGTCAATGTAACGTCAAATCTTATGTTTCAGACGGCAATTGTGATTTAGTCTTTTTCTCCGGAAGGGGAAGATTTAGGATCAGCTGTGAGTAGACCGTCCTCAGCATCTTTCGACACTAGACAGTCATCGCTTGGTAACGATTGGCCCTCATTATCCTGCACCGTCAGTTAGATCCGAGACGAATAGCTAAAGTCTCGCCAACGACAGTACTCTCTTGGAAGCCCTCTTCTCAGCGCCTCTCTGCTGCTCGTAGACGCCTAGGCCTTCTAGATCTTCAAGCCTCTACCGAGAACCAAGTTACAACAAGGAGAGACTTTAGGGTGAACAAGGTTCTAAAAATATTGCATCAATAAAGAGGGGAAATGTATCACTCTCTTTGTTTAATATCAACTCTTCCCTAAATTCCTAATCTAATTGGGCACTGGCACATCTCCAACCGAAAACGATACGTTTATGTGTAACGAAAATGTGTTGCAACAATTTCTGATGATTTCCGATTACAACCGAGTCGTTCCTCGGGAAATGGTTCTTCTTCATTTTTCATCCCGAAAAATTCGTTGACCATTCGTTCGAAAGCTCTCGATTCATGCAACCATATTATGTTAACTATTGCGAAGTGCGTGGCCAACAAGCTGAGTTATGAGCATGGTTATTAGAATAATTGTTTACACACGGGTGATCATTCTCAATAATTGGTATTGTGAACATAATTGCAACCGCTTGTTAATTTCTGATGGTTTCATTGAGCTGGTGGTGAGTCGTTGTAGTTCATTCGTTCATATTCATCGCTGATATTCGTTAGGGCTAAAACTTTGAAAAAAAAAAGAAAAAAAAACGCGCCTCGCCATGGGGAAGCCCCCTGGGCCCCCGGTTACCTCTATTTACATACTTCGAATGAAATTGATGAAACACAGTGTTTTAGATCACGCGTTTCACATAAACCCGTGAAACAAGCATATTATAAGAATGACACAGATTTTTCGGTGTATCTTATCACTACTATGTCAAGTTGTTTTATTTATTTATCACCAGCACAGCGACTCACCACTAGTTCATTGAAATCATCAGAAATTAAAAAGCGATAGCGATCATGTTCACAATATCAATTATTGAGAATGAAAAATTTATCATTGCTCGGTAAATAACGGTAAAAGAACGAGTTACATTTTTCGATACGGCAAAATAATATGAAGTAGTCATTTATCGCGTTATTCAGAACAAACTATACCGGTGAAGACGGTAGGTGACACAGGTAAATTGGGTGCTGCTAAACGAACGTTTAGGGCAGTGTTTTCGTGTAGTATAAACGGCTAGATAATCCAAGATAACGGTGATACTAGTGAGACTGATTTTTATCTCGGAATGCTAACTTTGTGTCAACATTACGGTCGGCCCCAGTTGTTGCCTACTGTTCTGCCAGTTCAGTTGTAATGGCATCCTTTGAGACGACTAGGCTTTTTCTGATCTCAAAAGACCGTTTAGTTTGGCCAATAAATGGGTAGAAAAATCACGCGTAACGTACTAGTGCAAGGGAGCAGAGGTTTCCTATAGGTGGGTAGAGGCGTATTACTGTTCAGATACCCATCATATAGCACCTTTTTGGAAAGCTCTCGCTCAGCTCTTTCTATCCATCAATAAAAAAATAACAATTAAAATTCCCCATTACAGCGCCTGTATCATCGATATCGACGAAACCTGTTGGGCTAATTCGATGTGTTCATGTCCGACCTAAGGCCAAAAAAGCGCTCTTGGTTCAGTAATTTACCTACAGTGGAGACAACCCATTTTGACACGCACCGTTTTCCAGACTAAAGGTTTTAATTACCGTAGAAACTATTTTTTAGCTGTAGAATGTATTTATTTGACGTTAAATATATTTATCCAACGTTCAATGTTTTGTTCAAGGTGCAATGTTTTTTCCTACCGCGCAATGTATTTTCTAACGGTGAATGTTTTCTCCAACCGTGCTTTCAAAAAAATATACTGTGCGCTCATTCTATTTTGCCGTAAAATTATAAATCCCCTTAAAAGAAAGGCTATAACAAGGCTGATAATTGAAACATGACATTGATTCACTCAATAAATTTGGTCCTTCCCCATTACGAAAGGATAGGTCTGAGAAACGCAACACCGGCAATGGCCATGAAGCATGTCAAACTGGTAAATGAAGGTTAAAATGGTTGGCAGACGGGAGAATGCTGGAGTTGGCTTGTTATCCTACGATTATTCCCGATTCCGCCGTTTCAAACATCAAACATAATAACGTGTTGAACTGATCCATTGGAGTAACTCAATACCAGGTTCCCGAATTGCTCCAGATTGAGTCTGACAGATACCGCCGGGTGATTGATTTTAGGGCGATTGCGATGCCTAATGAGTTTACACGCCAAAGCAACACATCTCACAAAGGTATTGAATATTATGCTCCCGAGTCATCACGAGACTGTGGTGTCACTTTTGGAGACATAGAAGAGTACAAATTAACAATCAATGGCTTATTATTCCTAAATTTGGTAGCTCTTCTGAGCAGATCACTGGTCCACAGATAATTATTAATGGGAGCATGCAGTACAATACTATAGATCATCACTATATACGAATAATTTCATAGATGTAGCCACCCATAAAATGAATTTAACTCAAGAAAACTCATGTTAACACCCACTCCGAAGATACTAAATTTAATAAGATAACAAACCTATCTACTTGTTGAGAACTTAAAATGTGTGGAGCTAGGTGAATCTAGCTTTGAACTGTGATTTTCTGTCTAATAAGACCTACATCGTACTCTGATAGGAAGGAATGTTTGGTGTTCAACCCGGTTATGAAACCGTCGCACTATGATGAAGTAGAATCGAAAAAACCTAGTAGCTTGTGTTTGTGTGTTGTCGGTAGCTTGTGTTTTAGTAAGCTGAAATCATGGAGGAGTCATTCCAAGAGCATATAACGTTTGGGAAAACATTGACGCCCTCCGACCCACGACAAACCTGTAACGTGTGTAAGCCGAAAACAACTGCTAGTTTAGTATTGTTCCAATGTTTCGTGGTGAAGTTTTGTGTCGGATCTACCTGAACACATGTCAGCAAACGGTAAGAATCTAGTACCTATCACAATTTAAAATTCTTTTTTCAACTATTGAGACTATTTCATTTGTGAAAATATTAGTTTTGGTTTATTATTTTCAATATGAAACCTTTGTAATCGACCAAGAAAATCTTTTTTTTTAACACCCCCTGAATAATTTTTGGTTTACATTTCAAGATGTTTAGAATCCAAAAATCGACTAAAAAAAAATCCGTCTGTCCACCGTCCGCGGCTTTTCTCCGAAAACACTTGACTAAACTATATGAACCTTCTGTTAAAAATCACATTTGGGGTCTAGATGGTCCTAGAAGCTCGGCATCAATTTTTATGAACCCTAAAGGGTTTTATTAAGTGGCTAAACAATAGGAAAATCGAGATCTCGAAAATTTTCTTAGTAACAGTAATAATAGTTTACTTGTCAAAGCTAAATTTAATCTGAAAGAATCGATTAAAACCACCCGCAACGCTGGTTACGCTGAATAGTTCGCTTTCCCTAAGGGCTTGAACATCGTAAAAAAAACCTTCGAATTCCTATTCGAGAGAAGAAATCGCGCTGCTTGCAGATCTATTTATTGTACGATCCATTTTGAGAATGCTCAAACGTAAATTGCTTCAAATAATTTTTTTTACGACCTCGACCTCGTCGTCCAATCCCGCTCAAATTTGGTGCTTTGTAGGGGGACAATGGTTTAATTATTCCATGTTAATTTCATCATGATTGCATCATTATTAGCTCCTGTGCATGCGCGAAAGTTTACTCCGAGGAGCAAGGTCTAGTTTTCATTAGATTTTGATTACATTTTCTTGGATTAGGCTGTAGATTGTACCCCTCCGATTTCATTTTTCTCAAATCATTACTCCATTCTGCGCATGCGAAAAGAAAAGGGCTATCTATCAGGCTGTCTCAATATGACTGCAAACACAAAAGTCTGGCCTAAGGCATAAATAAACAAGTCAAGACCAGTCCAAGTACAATCTTCGACCCCCACCACGATTCTTATTGGCCCTCCGGGAGTCCGGAAGGAACGAGAGGCTGTGGAAGTCTGGGTTATTACTTCGGGGAAACCGCCCTCCCTCGCCTGATACGCCCCTGACCTTCTCCGTCTCGCCTGCTGCATTTTCCATCTGTCGGTGGCCAAGTTCTTTCGATATATATTTTATCAGCTTCGATATAATCCGATATTCTGTCAGTTCTAGGTCCTATGGCTCTACGGAACTCCATTAAAAAAAAAACAGTGTGATTTATCCAACATTTATGGGGCGCATTTTATTTGACAAGAACGTAAAACTTTTCGATTCGTTCACAGGGCTTCCACCATCATCATTGAACATTTTTCCCTTTTTTCCCTTTCGTATTACGTTAGTTCCCCCTATTTTTCCCCTCTGATCGAAGTGTATCTAGGATTGCCTCACGTGGTACGAAAATGTATTATTTGCACTATATTTTCCTTTGAAATGCAATATACTATATTTTTTTAAAAATTTAGTACCTACCAAAATACTTATATGTGTTGTAACTGAATCAATATTTTGAATTTCAGGAAAAAAAATTATGGGACCCTAGTTAATTATAGGGCCTGTAAATTTGATTGTTGCGATGTAATATAATTTTATAATTCGATTGATGCCTTTATTTCATATCTTTTGTTTCTCTTTAATGCAGTTTCTTGGTCTCAACCTTTTTGAGCTATTGCGAGTAGCTTCATTTTCTCGGAAAATTCGCAATATCGAGTTTACTGGCCCTGACTTGTACCTACCAGGTATTACCTGCTGTTATTATTTATTTAAGTATATGTATTTGTTATTATTTTATTTATTAAACCCGCCGTAATGTTTATTATTTGCTTTTAATCCTACTAGATACCTCTGTGTTTGATTTCTGAAAATTTAATGGGTTTTGAATTTTTCCTATATTTGATGCCGTTTGATCACCGTAGTCATAAAGAAAACTAAAAATAGACAGGTATTTTACCGTTTAGTGCAAGGGTACAATGAGGCATGGCTACTTGATATTCGTTCGTGAGAGAAGTGAAACTAAAAACCAAAATACTTGTAAAATCCCAAGATTTCAGTAAATTCCAGTTGTCAGATTCAGGTTCTTAATCATTTCCCAATTTTGATTTATTATTTTCAATAATGAACCTTTGTAATCGACCAAGAAAAAAAAAGTTAACCCCCCCTGAAAATGTTTTGATTTACGTTTCAAGGTGCGTAGAATCAAAAAATTGAATAAAAAAAAATCCGTCCGTCCGCCGTCCGCGGCTTTTCTCCGAAAATACTAGACCAAAATACATGATACTTATGTTAAAAACGCTGCAAATTATTTCACAAAGGTTTATTATTTTGTCAATTGAGTATGATCGTAGTTTTAGTTGGCTTGCGTACGTCATAAGGCCCGTCCAGACTCCTCGGCGTGTCCTATTTCGAGTTGCCACAACCTATACTTCTATAAAAATATACGCTTGTTTATATTTCTCGATTTGAGCTCCTATCTAGTCCAATAGTTATTGCCTTAATAATATCATTATTCAAGTACGTACGAAAAGTCGAGAGTATATGTTATTAAATATGCGTAGGAAAAGCATTGGTATTAACACACAAATATGACCTAGAAAAAACATAAATTCATGCCTCGAAGGAACGATGAGAAGAATAGGTGCAAAAAAAAAGAAGAAGCCAGCTAGCTGTTTTGGGCGATGTGATTCTTATCAGCGTTTCTAAACCGGGTTATGGAGGGGTAAGCAGTTCCATAATCTCGCACCCACCAAACCAAATGACTGGCTTATGGCTCTCGACCTATGCAGCACAATCCTGAGTGCGCTTGACCTCGATGAAATGGCACGAGAGATGAGACATGATAGATAGGCTGGCACAAGGCCTTCGATGATCTTGAAAATGAAAAGCAAGTGCCTGAGCTGGTAGTAAGCGAATATTCCCAATCCTAATATGCTACTTCTGCGTTGGGGAATATGGTCGCGGAGCTTGATGTCATAGACATATCTAACGACACAATTAAATGCAACATCAAGTCGACGTTTCGATTTAGAGTCGAGGGAAGGGCTGAATAGGGTATGTATCACAGTAGAGGAAAAACGCTGCAAATTATTTCACAAAGGTTTATTATTTTTTCAATTGAGTATTATCGTAGTTTTAGTTGGCTAGCGTACGCCATAAGGCCCGCCCAGACTCCTCGGCGTGTCCTACTTCGAGTTGCCACAACCTATACTTCTATAATTATATAAGCATGTTTATATTTCTCGATTTGAGCTCCTATCTATTCTAATAGTTATTGCCTTAATAATATCATTATCTAAGTACGTACGAAAAGTCGAGAGGATATGTTATTAAATATGCGTAGGAAAAGCTTTGGTATTAACACACAAATATGACCTTGAAAAAAACATATTCATGCCTCGAAGGAACGCCAGCGCCGTACCCACCACAAGGTGCCGCGGCGCCGGCGCCTCCTCTCACTCCACCCCCCCCCCCCCCCGCTCACCCCCCTCTCCACTCACCGTGACCCCCTGCCAAGCGTGCCAGGCGTGCGCGCGTCGAAAAAGACACTTTTTCGCCCTTTTTGGCCCATAGCATGTATGCGAGTAAAGCGATAGGGATGATTAAACGTTAGGACCAACTAGACCCCGAGTGGAGTCTATGTGCGAAAGAACGGGTTTTTTAAGTCAATTCTTAGGCCTTTTATGGCCCGGACGGCGAACGGCGGACGGCGGACGGACATTTCAAATTTGGATTCTCCGCACCTTGAAACGTAAAGTGACAAAGTTTGAGGGGGGGTTATAAAAATTTTTTGCTACACGATCACATAGGCTTATTATTGGAAATAATAAACCAATATTATTGGAAATAATAAACCAAAAAGCTACAAAATCTAGGATTCGGTTCATAATGACTCAAAACTGATTTCAATAAATAATTTTTTCAAAAATTTTGATTTAAAAAATTTCCGAGCCATTGCAATAGTTCATTTTTTACGAAAATTCGTTAAAAACATTACCTACAGTTACCTTGAAATTTTCTGAGATCTCGATTTTTCATTATTTTAGCCCTTGTTTACTACCCTTTAGGGTGGATCAAAGTTGATGCCGATGTTACTGGCACATCCCCGACCAATGTATGATTTTTGAGACGAATTTCATAAACTCGGGTCCAGTAGGTACTTATGGATAAAAGCTCTGGACGGCGTGAGGCAGACAGCGGACGGCGTTCAGCGTACTGCGGATTATTTTTTATTCGACTTTTGGATTCTTCGAACCTTGAAACGTAAACAAACAAATTTTGAGGGGGGGGGGGGGTTAAACAATTTTTTCTTGGTCGATTACAAAGGTTCATTATTGAAAATAATAAACCAAAATGTTGAAAATAACTGTGGAGAGAAGTCACTACAATGAGTTGATGTTAACAGTCGACTGTTGTCAAGAGGATGAAAATGTTTCCTATGGAGTGGAGTAAATGATGCTATTGCTTTACGTTAAGAATATTGTAACCGGCTTATTAAAATTGTTTATAGCCCAATCAGCTTAGTTTAGAAATGTAGCCAGGTACGTAAGGAGGGGGAAATTGGTAGCTTGAGATGTGAACATTTATCACATAAATCAAACGCTTTCCAACGAGTGGCGAACGATTTCTGTGCGATGAAAACTGCGGAAGTTCCATTCCCCTAGCAACGGCTGGGTTGTACGTGAAAAACACTGAAATTATGACACAAATTTTGCGTCACGGAAATTTTTGGTTGACCCCCCGAGCAAAGACACATCCATGTCAAAATATCTCGACAACTGCCATTCCACCATCAACTTACTTTCAAATAGGTTGTAACGTTATCCAAAAACAGATACTTACGAGGAATATCGCTTCAAACGTTTGGTGCGGATTGAGATCTTTCCAAGAAATTGCGGAGGAAGGTTCGCGGATCGTGTAGTGGTGGAGGGGGGGGGGGGGTTCGGGACGCGACCATACGGGCAAGATCCACACGGAAGGTATTAACTCAATCATGGCCAGGGGGGGGAATAAATCGTATCCCGTTTCTAGGACGCTACCTACTGTTCCCGAAAATTCCCAGCAACTATGAAATGACCTACCTACCTAATTTTTATTTTTCACATTCTTTGATTGATCGTAATGAAAATCGTCACTAGGCTTTCCTAAGCCAAAAAGTAATATTCGCGGATCGCGTAGGGTGGTCGGAGCGGCGGCGGATCCACAAGGAAGGTATAGCACCTACCTATCATATCGCCTCCGGGAAGAAATAAACGTAAGTATCTCGTTTCTAGGACGCAGCCGTTTCAAGTTCACTCGTTCTAACAACTTAACTTACGGAATTCCATCTTTTTAGAATTCGCTTACTTTGTGGGACCGATCGTGTAGAGGGTGGTCGCATTGTAATAGTGATGAATACAAATCGATGTAAGATTCGAATAAATCAACTTTTTTCTAAAAATCGAAGACTAGATTTTTTTTTTTTTTTTTTTTTTTTTTTGGGCAAAGTTTAATGGACAATTTATAGCGTAGGTACTTAATAGCTAACACTCAGAAAACAGTATTAGGAACTTTGAACTCATGAAGATCAGTTTCAGTTTTTTCACAACTTCAAATAGTGTTAGGTACCAGCATAAACGAAATTGTGTTCCCTTCCCTCAGTAGGTACCTATATTTTCGGTCAGTTTTATTCCATAGAACCAAATGATCCAAGGAACATAATAGGAAGGGCATATTGTAAGTTTAACAAGGATCAGGTATTTTTAGTCTATGGCATGGTGCTAGGGGCCGTAATTATCTAACTACCCTTTTCTCACTCAGCTTTTCAAGAAATTTGGAAGCAAAATAGGTATGATTTGGTAATGTGTCTATTGAGGGACTTTGATTAGACCATCATAATTTTTTAAAGAAAGTGAAAGAAGGTAAGAAGGGAATAGTTATTTATCAACTTTTTAAAAATTTATTTATTTGCAAATTAGAATAATTTCACATATCGTGTCCTTGTCCCCGCTCACCCCCCTCACCACCCACCGTGACCCCTGCCAAGCGTGCCAGGCGTGCGTCTAACAAACCTCGAAAAAGACACTTTTTCGCCCGTTTTTGGCCCATAGCATCTATGCGAGTAAAGCGATCGGGATGGTTAAACGTTAGGACCAACTAGACCCCGAATGGAGTCTATGTGCGAAAGAACGGGTTTTTTAAGTAAATTCTTAGGCCTTTTATGACCCGGACGGCGAACGGCGGACGGCGGACGGACATTTCAAATTTGGATTCTACGCACCTTGAAACGTAAAGTGACAAAGTTTGAGGGGGGGTTATAAAAATTTTTTGCTACACGATCACATAGGCTTATTATTGGAAATAATAAACCAAAATTACATTTGGGATCTAGATGGAATCAATTTTTATCAACCCTAAAGGGTTGTATTAAAGGGCTAAACACTTTAAAAAAAGATCTCGAAAACTTTCTAAATAGCAGTAATGATTTTTTGTTTGTTAATGATAAATTAAATCTCAACGAATCGATCAATACCACCCGCAACGCCGTACGTTGAATAGTTCGCTTTCCCTAAGGGATTGAACATCGAGAAAAAAAACTTCGAATTTCTAAGCGCGAGGAAGATAAAGAAATAACGCGCCGCTAGCGGACCTATTGAATAGACTATCAAGCTCTAAATTCCACCAAAACGATATCGCTAGATAGTGATACTGGAATACATAAAAATTGCCATGTAAATATCAGTTGGTATAATGCCAATATTGGAATTATCAGGTGATATAGTTCCAATGGGATTTATTATAACGTTGCAAAATCGTGTTTATTAATTACTAGCGGCCTGTTAGGGCTTGGAAAGCCCTAATCTAGTCCGTATAACAGTAGTACCTAACAGGAACCCAGCACATTATAGTAACGGTATAAGTCCTACCTATTTGCGGCGTTATGTGACCTGGTGCAAAGCTAAGGCGATGTTAATAAATGATTAAAAAAGAGGAAATAACGATCAAAATGTAAGAAATGTAATAAAATAAATACCACCAGTTGAGGTGGTCCTCGCCACTCAGCTGATCAGAAAAGACCCCATCACTTCACTCGTCTCTTAATGTCCCAGAGAGTCTCCATATCAAATTTCAACTTCCTACAGTGAACAGGAAAGAATTTAGCTCACTCAGCTGATCAGAAAAGACCCCATCACTACGTTTCTTACTTACCGACACTTTTGCAACAAACTTGGGGCCGTGCTGATTCGGAATTATATATAAAGACCGTTCGGAATTATTTATAAAGTCCGCTAAGTTGTTCAGTTTCAATTTCTTCGTTCAGAAATAACTCTCCTAGATGTTAGTAACTACACTACGTTTCTTACTTACCGTGAATCGATGGCAACTGTTGTTACCGCCACAGCCTAATAAACAACTCTCGTTGATAAGGACCGCCTAGAACACGATCAAGGCGGGTATAGAGACGAACGGCGACACTTTTGCAACAAACTTGGGGCCGTGCTGATTCAAATGAGCGGTCTAACACTAAAATCGGACCGCGAAGTTCTTCACAATTTCAAATACCGTTCGGAATTATATATACCTAAAGATTGTCCGTGCGATGTACCTACTAGTGAAGTATTGGTACCTAAATACTAAATTTCATCTCTTAAATTGCACCCAAGTCTACCTACAGGTAGCGGAAGCATTGTTTTCATTTTCGAGGGATTTAAAAGTTGTGGTCGCCACTAAAATCAAACGGCTGTTGTTTTTTTACAATGGCAAAATTTCCACTCGCATTTTACGTCTTTGACTATTCTGAACAACTTTCGTTTCGTGTCTTTCTGTGTGTGTATCTGTGTATGTCCGCAAATCCTTTTAACGAGCTTAATTTCCATAATATCCAACCGGTTCTTATGAAAAATTTCATGGTATGTGCTAGTTAGGGTGAAGATGGTCCCCTATAAGTTTTGTTGTTCCCAAAGCAATACTTCTCTCGGCGCATGCGCACACGTAAATTCCATCAACACCATTTTCCCACTCCCCGGTTGTCCGATCTCACTCGAATTTGGAGGATAGGTGGAAGAGGTTAATTTGAGCATTCTCTACCAATTTCAACATAATTCTATCATTAGTAGCTATTGCGCATGCGCGAATATGTATTCCTTTTAAATCGAGCCTAATTTAAACAGTTTTCATCTGATTTTGATGAACTTTTCAGGGAATGTGCGGGTTAGGCCGTAAATGGTCCACTATTAATTCCATACTTCTCAAATCATTACTCCATTTTGAGCATGCGCAAACGCAAATTCCTTCAAGCATAATTTTTTACTCCCTGGTCGTCCCATCCCGCTTAAATTTGGTGCATTGTAGGGGGGACAATGGTTTATTATTCCATGTTAATTTCAACATAATTGCATCATTATTAGCTCCTGCACATGCGCGAAAGTGTACTACAGGAACAAGGTCTATTTTTCATCAGATTTTGATATCATTTTCCTGGGTTAGGCTGTAGATTGTACCCTAATTTCATTCTTCTCAAATCATTACTCCATTCTGCGCATGCTCTAATGTAAATTACTTCAAGCATCATTTACCCGTTTTTTCAAATACGTTTACTGTGAAGCGTAAAATTGCGGGGTCTAGTAACTGTAAAAGTGTGACTAGTGTGAAAGCCCTTCTCAGAGGCACGATACGCCATGTTCTGATCATATACAGGGTGCGGCAGTGAGGACGGACGGTTTTAAAAAAATCATAAAATAGTTAATTTTCACTCAAAAACAAATTTAATGATGCAATCAGGTTCGGAAGGAAATAGCATTTGAGACAGTCAAGTGTGAAAAATCACATCAGGCATGTGGTGGCCGAAATTGTTTATGCAGTGCTGTAGGTGTTCTTGGGCGTTATCTCCAACATACTTTCTCAACTTGGGCGACTTCCACGCGAATTGCGTCCTTCAATTCGTCCAGAGTTCGGGGCTTGTTCTCGTATACTCTAAGCCTTGAGGTGTCCCCATAAGAAAAAATCGCATATGGATAAATCTGGGGACCGAGGAGGCCAATGAACATCTCTAAACCTGGAAATAAGGCGACCAGGGAAGAGAGGGCGAATATCGTCCATTGATGCTCTGGCTGTGTGGGCGGTCGCCCCATCCTGCTGGAACCACACACGTCGGGTTGGAACCCATAATTCAGGGAAAAAGAAGTTGGTGATCATTACGACGTAGGGTTATGTTGGAGTGAGTCTACACGAACCTCCAACAACGCCTCCAGTACTGCATCAACAATTTCAGCCATCACATGCCTAATGTGATTTTTCACACTTAACTGTCTCAAATGCTATTTCCTTGCAAACCTGATTGCATCAATAAATTTGTTTTTGAGTGAAAATCAACTATTTTATGATTTTTTTAAAACCGTCCGTCCTCTCTGCCGGACCCTGTATTACATACGGGGTTTAATCATTATAATGATCTTCGTAGCAGGGCTATCTAACACTGAAATAATAAACCATTGTGTACTAATTTGCAGGGGTTTCTATCCTTATCGGGTGGTTTTCCTACATTTTCCCAATTTCCCCCCTTTTAAATCCTTCCCCTTTTCTTCCCCTCTCGAGGCCGTTTTTTCCCTAAAAGGTGGAAGTTCCCCGCTATGTGGAAGCCGTGGTCCACACACTGAGCGACGCGTTTTGCTCGTCTCCCCTCTTCTCGATTTCCTAAGTAAAGGCATGGGCCGCCACACACGAGTCGTTCATTGGTCGTTTTCACGCCCCTTGTTTTGACGACCCCCGCTTCGAATCCCATGCGACGCGAAAAGAACGACGAGAATCGACCAGTTCGAGCGGTTCGAGCGTATCATGGAGGAGAATTTTCCATAGCTCCTATCATAATACCTTGTTTAGCATGTATTTTTTGTAGTGTGTGTACATAGATGGATACTTGAAAGCATGGAATGTTTTCAAGTACATTTGAAAGTATGTTATCGTTATCAGTTTTTTATTTTTATTATTATCTATTTATTTATTTCATTTATTTTTCTAACGGAGCAAATTTTTAGTTTTTAAAAATCGTTGATTATATTTTAGTCAAAAGACGTTTATCAACTATGTACTAGAACATTAAAAAAAATATTCCAGTCAAGCAGCATGATCGTATGAGCAAATTTTCGTAAATTATCGTATTGTATAATATTAAATTGTTTTCAAATTTGAGCTTTTTGAGTGCAAGGAGATTGTCTACCATTAATTTAATGACCAAAACTTGTACTCTAAATAATAATCTCTTATTCAAATAGAGATTTTGAAGTTTTAGTTTTTTTTTTTTTTTTTTTTTTTTGCAGTTTTTATCGATTTTTTAGCAAATTGTAATGAATTTTAAGTACATTTTTCAGCATAATTTTGTACATACATTTTTGATGTTCTATTTTATAGTTAATAAACTTTATTTGAGCAATATTCTGCCAAAAAATATAAATTTATCTATTTTTAGCCGTTTTAGGTTATTTTTAATGGTTTTTATTTTTTAGGAAATTTTTTAAAATTTGACCAATTTAATGTGTTCAAAAAGTGCTGGGCAACGAACACATCCTATCGTTCGGAAAGCTTGATTTGAAGCAAGAACGGAATTTGTATCTCAATCCCGAGGATAGTTATTGTCTGGAATGACAGATATATAAATAATTAAATATATAGGTATACATACATACACACACACACACACACACATATGTATATATATATATATATATATATATATATATATATATATATATATATATATATATATATATTTATATATGAAAAAGCGTTAAGCTGTAGGATCCGTTTCAGAATACCAACAAACGGATTTCAATGGAGAAATTTTTCAAAAATTTCGATTTTAAAATTTTCCAAGCCATTTGTACGAAAATTGGCTAATGTTTGTACAAAAATAAGTCGGAAAAAGTCCCCGTCATGCAGCATGATCGCGTGAGCGAATTTTCGTAAATTATGGTATCACACTATATCGTATGTTTGAGAATTGATCATGATATTTGATTGAAAATTGACTTTCACTGTATCTTTAAAATTAAAAAAAAAAGTCATCTAATCCTGATTCTAGAGTTTTTTAAAAATTAATTTCTACTAACTACTCTATACACTTGATGAAAATACGAGAGACCTTCTTTGCTCCTAAAACTTAGAGGTTCACAGCCACTAAAAATGTCGTAAACGTTAACCAAGTTTATGGATTTTTACAGGAAATAGCCTACTTATTGCAACTTACCAACGTAAAACGAATACACGCAATGAATGTTGTGGATTGTTAATGTACTATCACACTCTCATCTCTCGTTTTGTTAGTTTGAAGCGAACCCTATTCTAAGTTGTCACACAACCCTATAGGCTTGATAAAACTAATTTATTTTGCTCTTTCCAAAGTAAAGACCAATTGTACTATGTGCTTGTGGATATTGGAAATTTTTGTTCATTATTTTCTTTATCACTCGAACATTCGTACTCGATCGAAAAACCGAAATTTCTATCCCCCACCGTTTCTTACCCTAAAATATTATTGGAGAATCCGCTTGCTCTCCGGAAGGCCATACCATTGACAGGGAATAAATAACGTTCACGCGTGTGTGACTGGGAACAGGCGGCTTGCAGCTGGTCGCTGAACCTTTGCAGATATCAAGTTTATTTCAACTTTCGACTCTAGACCATATCGGTCTGTAGACCAGTGGTTCCCAACTGTTGGATCGTGAAAAGGTTCCAAATCGGTCACTACGCCTTCAAGGAGAAAAAGTAAAATGGAGAAAAGATAAAGTTCTCTGTTAAATCTAGTGGGTCCACTGATCAGGTTCCTTACAAACTTTGAAAAAAGGAGAATCTACTTCTTACATGAAGCAAAAACCAACAAACATTTTAAGTATGTACCCAAGTTTACATAGGATGTAACACGTATAAGGATTAGAACACCGTGAATTATTGCTAAAAAATGAAAAACTGAATTTCAAATCGCACGTTTTGCTAAGTACAAGGATACCTATTAAAGAAATTTTTCAATCCAAAAATTGGTACCTTTCATGGTCCATATTTTTAATAAGAATAAAGATTGATCTTTGAACAGTACTTTCTAATCTATTCGATTCAGCATCCTAAAAACAATTCAAACTACAATAAATTCTTATAGTTGGCGTTTGTCGTCCGATATCAGATTGTTGACGGTATCGACAATGCATGGAATCGGATCGCTCTGAAAGACATCTCAAATCGATTCAACCCGTCAGATCAGCTACAAAAAATATACAGAATTTTCCGGGTGGTGCTTAGGAGGGTGTATAAGGACTACCAAATTTCAAGCTGACAGGTCCGAAATTGCGGCCGGTATACTGGTCCTTTGAGCTATGGAACGCAAATTTCCAAATACGAATTACTTTATAAACTCATAAAAATAATAAAAATCGGAAACAAAAGCAAACTACTTTTTTTTTTTTTAAAGAAAATGGCAAAGTTTAAAGTCACTGTGAAAATGTATCGAAATCCATTTTAAAAACGTATTTCTGAGGCCTTTCGTTAGACATCGAGTCTGATTGGCAACAAAAAATATACAGCATTTTCCGGGCGGTAACTTGGGAGGTTGTCTAAGGCCTACCAAATTTCAAGCTCATAGCTCCATAATTCCGGCCTGTACTCTGGTTGTCTGAGCTAAGGAACGTAGATTTCCAAATACGAATGGTTTTATAAACTCACGTAAATAGAAAAAGAAACAAACAAATTTATTTTTCTCTTGGATTTCTTTGGTAATTAGTAACACCTTTCAATTTGCGTTAGGTACTTTTTTTTAACCTGGTAAACATTTTCCACACAAGTCAGTACGGCACGGCATAAGTTGGCACGATTAGTTTCACCTTACTTAATTTCATTATATTTTCTTTTTTTTTTGCGCGATTGTTTTAATATTTTGTACGAACCTGACTCATTTATTTTATTTACTTGTTCGTTTTTCTAACAAAACCTCATTCATTTCTAATGCATGAATTATCGATAGCACATATCATTATACTGTAAGTGGTGGCTGATATGAGTAAAAGGGGGTTTATAGATGAATTGTGACCGTTGGTAGGTGTGAATGAAATTCATTGGTCGGGAGTCACTAAACTCTCCTCCCGATGGAAGTTGAGTTGGACACCACTGCTATAGACGGACAAGGGTAGGTTGTGCGTGGGTGGTTTGAATTTATTTTTACGTAAATTTTTTTAGATAACTTTCAACGTCTACTTAGCTATACTAAGATCGTGGCGTACCGTAATACGTAGACAATGATCACTTATGTAATCTCTTAGCAGACTTGTGAAAAGTAGGTAAGTATTTGGTGTAAGATTATACATCATCAATAAATTAGGTACCTTTCGGTCTATGCAATTACAATCTTAGATAGTGATGTACCACAGTATCAGTTTATTAAGAGATATCACATAAACAACATGTTATATCATGTTTTCGTTTGAATCAACTTTCTACTGTTCACATTAAAGATTTTATTTCATTTTATAAATACCAATATTTCATTTTATTAATTTATTTATTTAATAATTAACTGGTTTATTCTCATTTCTGTTTCCATTCGTATGATCCCACAATTAATGCAATGTTGCGATTCGCGCGATTTTTTTTTTTTTTTTTTTTTTTTTTTCCCCTCCTTTTTCTTATAGTACATGTAGTCGGTAACTTGCCTTAAATATATTTAGGATATAGGTAGTGTAGAGTGCACTGGTAATTATTTCGTACCGAATGCACAAATATAATTTTTTTTTTTTTTTTTTTTTTGCACACACGAGGAATTTGTGCCGCGTCATTTTTTCGTGCTTGGGGGAGGGAAACAGTCATCTTACCTCGAGCAGACTCGAAATTTCGGGGGGTCTGGCCCGCCGGCCAGGGCTCACTCACTTACACTCTATGATATCGAAACTCTACAGAAAATAATTCGTGTGTTTTGGTCCGCGTCGTTTCCGTGACTCTTGGCCATAGACTGAGCGGCTGAGCGTGGTTTTGAGCGCTCCGGTTGCGCGGAACGCTTAAACGAATTCGCCTCCGGAGGTTCGGGCGGCGTCGTGAGGGTTCGCGTGAGATCGGCTTTCCCGCCCCACGCCGCCTCTTGACCCTCGTACCCTCACGTGCCGTTCAAGCTCGCCGCCTTCCATGAACAAGCCGCAACCTTGTTGGAGACCGAGACGTTTGTGTCGTTGACGATCGCAAAACACTCGCCCGGAATTCCGTGAGGAATACGTTACTGAACTTTTCACCAAAGCTGGCCACAAACGATTATTCCAAATGGAGCGGCAAACCCTCCATTTTGAGTGACAAAACAGCGTAGAAACGGCGCTGTGGCCTCGGTAAGGGGCCATCTCCCTGCAGCCCCCAGTCAGTTGTAAAGCTATACCAAATGTAATTTTAAAAAATGCTTTAGATTTAAAATTTGAACTGAAAACAATTATCTGGGGGTAGGCGAACGAATGAATTATTTCATTTATGTCCTATGTTTATAACCGTAATTTCATTCTTCTATTGATGTTACAGAGAGGCTCCCTATTAAACGTCAAAATTTCCAGGATGAACAGGAGAGAATTTATCTCATTCAGCTGATTAGAACTGAGGCCACAAAGCCATTCGACTATTGATGTTTCCAAGAGATTTCCAATCAAATATAAACTTTCTAGGGTGAACAGCATAGAATTTTGCACATTCTGCTGATCAGGATGGAACCCGTAATTTCATTCGTCTCTAGTTATCCCAGAGCTTTATTAAATGCCAACCTTTTAAGGTGAAAAGAACAGAACTTAGCTCACTCAGCTGATTAGGATGTGAATGCCCGTCATTTTATTCGTCTCTTAATGTTTCCGAGAGACTCCCAATTAAATATCAACTTTCTAGGGTAAACAGGAGAGAATTTAGCGGAAGATGACGTTTGCACTGAGGATCTCATAATTGGGGAAATGTGGGACATTTGCGCCAGATAACCAAATCGGACTTTTGCTCTATCCTAAATATTGTTGTATAGTTGCACTAGTAGAGAATCGCCTTTAGTGGAATTGGAAACATTTAGTTTTAGAGCCAAAGTATTTTTATGTAACAGTCAAACATCATTCATCCGATTATTCCTCCGTCATCTCAGTTTCTACAATTGTTTTTGTTACATTACTACACCTGCAAACCTCGTGGTTTCGTGGTGATATGTTCGCTTTGGTCACCTCACCAGAGTTTGGCGATGAGACTATTTTGCTTTTATTTATTTATTCATTTAAATGAACGGCAAAAGCCAATAAACAGAGAAAACACAAAACGTGCTAATAAATTACAACATGGCTTTTTCCTCAGCCGATTGGATTGGTAAATGTCCGTACGACCAACATGGTTGTAATTAACTTGATTGCTGATGAAACGCTCCATTCATTTCTGTTTGTTCGTCATCATAGTGATCGTTATCTTGTTTGAACGGTGGACGTCTGCACCACAACACAAGACCTCTGAGCATCCATGTCACCAACAACGATTCTCCACACAAACGCCCATCATTCGATACACAACACCTCAGGCGCAAATGTTCATCACGCTGCTGATGTGGCCATTTAGTTGATCAGGACGGAGCCGGTCGTTCCATTTATCTCTAGCTATCCCATAGAGGCTCCCTATTCAATTTCATCTTTTTATGGTGAACAGAAGAGAATTTAGCTCATTAACTCGTCGTTTCATTCGTCTCTAGCTGTCAGTTATCATTTGCTTATCCAATATGGAATTACAATTTGGTGTTGTACCTTCCATTCATATATAGAACCAATTGATATCCTCCAACGCTCTTGGATTAAGAGATTACTTTAAAATCTCAAATATATTCTTGTATGCAACTGTACTCTGAACTTCATGTTTTTACACCATACCTATTTGTAAAATCCCTATTATTGATTTATCACAACTGCCCAGATTGATACATTTAGAAAGTGTCCACCATCATCAGACAAGGTTTAGATTAGAGGGAAATGTAGTAAATCCTCTACCAAGATTAACTTTAAGCCCTATAAGAAGCCCTTTATAAAGGTATACTTTCCATTGTACATAAGACCTTAGACGAAAAACTTAAATATCCTGTACACGCTCCTCTTATAAAAAATATATTTTTGAATGGTTATTGGGATGTGATTGGAGGAACTGCGAAAAATTGATAAGAAGCACTCAAATTTCAGTTCGTCGTCAGTGTATTTTATTCTGTATGATTCTTCAAGTTATCTTGCAGTGGTTAAGTAAAACTAAATAGTTTTTACTGAATTTGGGCGATACATGTTTGAGCAAACTCAAGTGGGAGAACAAGGGGTGAAGTTAATGTGTCTTGAGGACCAGACACGAAAATCATCGTGACTATGTCCGTGTCTCACAAAAAGGGTACTGTTGATGAAATGATCAATATTCCACCGCCGCCACCGCTTATTGTAAGAAGGTTCAAACTAAGGGGAAAATAAGGGAGGATTTGAAAAGTGACTAAGGGGGACTAGACATGAAATTAGGGGGTTTGTTACCGGGCTCACTATATTGCAGAAAGATACTACTACTGATTATGGGAGTAGTCTGGCCACAAAATAGCTACTTGAGAGGTGGACTACAACGGGAACACTTGAACAAACCTACGAGGGATGTGGCGAGGGGTGAAAGTGAGGTGAATTCATCAGCAATGACTGTCTTTGGCTCAACGTGACCGCTGTGTCAACGTTGTTATAAATAAGACGTACCTAGCAGTCCCTGTCAAACTAGAAATTTTGGTGAATGTTGGAGGTTACAAAGTTAAATTGGGGAAGAGACACGAATGACTATAATTTCATGACTCTGGTAGCTGACTACAAGTACGACTAGAAGAAACACATGGGAAGGTCTAGGTACATACAACAATGACAATATCTTCACTTAATGTGGCAACTGGAGAGACCTCACGGAAATTCTAGATGATCCTCGTGGCTTATGTACTAAATTAGTGAATATTGTGTTACTCAGAGTGAGCTGCGAGTTGAAGGCTCTTAAACTGTATTATTGATACCTTGCAAATTACAGAAGGTAAATTGCCAATAATATGAATGTTAGAACCAAAACATGTCTATCACCAGACACGAATCACTGTGCAAGACCACTATTTGGCTAAACCAAAAGGGAGTTAGGGTAGTCTTCAATATAAACGTAAGCTGACTTTGAACTGGACATTTATTAACCATTTCCAAAGTATCAAAGGGTTAGGTGTCATTTCGTGACTGCAAAAGAAATCGTGACTCTACTTCAATACTGCAATACTATTGTGACTCTAAGAGGTTGATAATTACTATGACGTTTATAAACAATGTTAGGATTCAAAATGACTTTAGATTTAACATTATTGATAAAAATTACTGTTCGTGGCTATGCGACAGAGGACGTGACTTTTGAGTTACAACATAAATCATGAGAGGGATTATGAGTTATATCCGTGACTATTGTCAGACAATACTTTAGTAACTGTGAAAATGACTTGTACAAGATGAAATATAGTTTATGGCAAACGTGACTCAACAATGTCTACTAAATAGAAAAATGACTACATCAACAATATGTGGCTTTTGTAGCGAAAAGATGCACTTAAGCGAGAATAATGTCTTAAAGTAGCAGACACAAGAAATATCAATCAATATGCAAAAATAATGTCTTACGACTAAAAGATGTCTTGCAAAGTAAAAATGGCTCGGTGAGCAAATCGTGTCTTAGGCTAAAGAGTAGTGTCTCGCTAAAAAAAATCAATATATATATATATATATACGAATAATGCAAAATACTGAATGTAACTGAAAACTTGTCTTACAACAAAACGTGACTCTTGTGAAGAAAACGCGGCTTTTGCCAGAATTGTGCCTGTTGACTAGAAAATATTGTCCAACACAACAACAATGCAAACACAATTGATTGGAAGTAAATAATGACGATTTGAGAAAATAGTGTCTTTCAAGAAAATATGACTCATCTGAAGACGCTTCTTAGGTAAAACTTGTCTTTAGCAAACAAGAATAATAATAATTTTATTGGTCAAGAACATAAATGTAAGACAATTTTCAGCTCACTAGATAATAAAACAATATTAGTAGGCATAACAGAAGGTCGTAAATTTTATACATTCAGTCATTGCGATTGAAGGAGAATAAAATAGGCACATTGTTAAAATTGATAAAATAACAATCGAGTTAGGAACAATATTATGACTATAATGCGACGTTATAAAAATCTTCAAAACTGTACAATTCAGCAGTTAACGGTTTACGTTTTTTGCATTTCTTAAATGCAGCTTGCGAGAGTCGGCATATGTTCCGGAGTTGATTTAACTGGCGAGTCCCAACCTCCAACCTGGATGGGTTTTGACTATTGTGAGGTAGCGAGACGGCAGAAAGGGGGCACAATTTGTTCCTATTTCTCGTCAGGTAATCATGACGATCAATACCACGCTCAATACTCTCAAGATTTTGATGAGCATAAACTAGGCAGGACAGGGCATATAAGCTTGGAAGGGTGAGAATGTTGAGCTCCCTAAAATGGCTTCGGCGACTCTCCTGCCATTTAAGGCTCTTTAGGATTCGAATCGCTTTTTTCTGTAGCTTGAAGATGCGATTGGAAAATGCAGAGTTTCCCCAAAGAATCACGCAACATGGCAGTCGGCTTTGAAAACAAGCGTGGTAGACATTTTTAAGGACATCAGAAGAAACCAAGCCTGACAACCTCCGTACCATGAAAATGGATGAAGCCAGTGCACTCAGCAACTCCACATGACTAGCCCATGAAAACCGACAGTCCACCTGAAGTCCAAGAAGATTGATATGCTGAGATCAACAGCCATTCAGTTTAATATTTAGGGTTTGCGTTTTTTCATCATTCAGCAGAAGAGCATTGGAAATAAACCAACCCTTAATCGTTGTCGAAATTCGATTAATTTTAGAACGGAGAACCTCCTCAGATGGGCTTCGTACCATGGCCGAGTTATCATCGGCAAATAAAGTCAAGTGGCAATAAAGGTTGAGTGTAGTACAGCAAATCATTAATATATATTATAAACAAACAAGGACCAAGTCCTGAACCTTGTTTTATTCCACACGGTGTCAACTCTTCCCCAGAACGAATACCATTATACGTCACCACTTCATTCCACCCTGACAGATAACTTTTGAAAAATGAAAGGCCTCGGGAAATAGAACGGTAGAGTGAGAGCTTTTCAAGTAGCAGATTAAATGGAACCAAGTCGAAAGCCTCAAACATATCGTACGTCTCCAAAGACGTCAGCATCTTGCTTTTGAGAGAGTGGAGAGCCTCAATGACAACCGATCAGGCAGCTGTGCTGGTGCTCCTATTTTTACGAAAACCAAATTTTCTTGAGTTGAGTGGAAAATGTCCCTTTCTTCAGTGTATGCATTCAACATTTCGATAACCAGTTTCTCTATAACCTTAACGATAACAGGAAGCTTCGAAATAGGACGAAAATCTTCATAATTATTTGATTTTCCCTTCTTTGGAGTAAGAGTGATGACTGATTTCTTCGGACACTCTGAGAACTCTCCTCTCAAAAAACAGCAATTCATAAGGTATGCCAGCGGCTCAACGATAAGGTCAGTCACAGCTTTTAATGTTATAGGATTGATACCAAAGTAGTCCGTAGCGGAGCTGTTCTCTAATGAGCATATTGAAGAGTACACTTTCTCCACCGATACCCAGCTCAAACTCATTCGAATATTGAGGCGCATAGGCCAAACTTGCATGGAAATCATCTGATGCTGCATCCGGCTGTCTGCGTTTAAACACTTAGGATAAACAGTCACTAAAACCATCACTCAGCGAATTCGGATTCGACTACAGTATGCGCGATTTTAATTTCAACTCACTATGAACCAACTGCCAAGATGCTTTCGTTTTATTATTAGCTTTGTTTATAGTATCATCGTTCGACCATGTCTACAATTGATAAGAGCCGCTGTGTAAAAATACTTGCGATGATTAGCCAGGATCACGTCATCATACCCTCTCTACGCGTGGATAGAGCTAGTTCGTCCATTGATCTATACCGCCTCCGCAGTTTTATTAGCTCCTCATTAAAAACTATATTTTTATTTTCCATAACACCTTACGTGATTTTCTTGGTTATAGTTGGGCACGCTGAGTCGAGAGCCGATGGGAATATACGTAGATATTCCGTGGTAGCCGACTCTTTGATCACTGGCGCAGTATACGGGGAACCAATAGCTGGCTGATAGCAGACAGCGAAACTGCTGAATGTTTGACGGGTTACAAGTTCTGTGCTGAATGCAGATCCTCTGCGGGGAAATTGAGGTCTTGAGATGTGCTAATTCCACACCTTTATGGTCGGCAAATCCTATATCACTAATAGAAGATTCATACCATCCCAATTCATAATTTGTAATGAACACGTCCAATCAAGAGGGAGTCCCTGCTTGACCGAAATTTGACCTTCTTGTAAACTCTCTCAGTGTAACTTGTTATTGAAACTAGTGAGCAGGTCCTCAAGGTCACGTCTCTGCCTGATCCACATTCCATTATTTGTCTCCTCAAAGTGAACGATCAGGTCACCCATTACCACAACCATTTTTGCTTTATTACTTCCAATAATAAGCCTATGTGATCGTGTAGCAAAACATTTGTATAACCCCCCCTCAAACTTTGTCACTTTACGTTTCAAGGTTCGTAGAATCCAAATTTGAAATGCCCGTCCGCCGGCATTTCATATAAAAGACCTAAGAAATGACTTTAAAAACCCGTTCTTTCGCACATAGACTCCATTTGGGTCTAGTTGGTCCTAACGTTTAACCATCCCGATCGCTTTACTCGCATAGATGCTATGGGCCAAAAATGGGCGAAAAAGTGTCTTTTTCAAGCTTTGAGTGTTAGACTTACGCACGCACGCACGCCTGGCACGCTTGGCAGGGGGTCACGGTGGGTGGTGTGGGGTTGGTGAGCGGGGGGTGGAGTGAGAGGAGGCGCCGCCGCACCTTGTGGTGTCTGGGTTGACCAGGGGCGTAGCAGAGGGGTGTAGGAGAATAGATATTTATTACTTTTATGTGTTATACCCATATAATACACCGCGGCACCATGAGGTGGGTACGGCGTTCCTTCGAGGCATGAATATATGTTTTTGTCTAGGTCATATTTGTGTGTTAATACCAATGCTTTTCCTACGCATATTTAATAACATATCCTCTCGACTTTTCGTACGTACTTAGATAATGATAGATATTATTAAGGCAATAACTATTTGAATAGATAAGAGCTCAAATCGAGAAATATAAACATGCGTATATAATTATAGAAGTATAGGTTGTGGCAACTCGAAATAGGACACGCCGAGGAGTCTGGACGGGCCTTATGACGTACGCAAGCCAACTAAAACTACGATCATACTCAACTGAAAAAATAATAAACCTTTGTGAAATAATTTGCAGCGTTTTTTATTCAACAGAATGCCATTCAGTAAGTTCTCCATGATAACTGAGAAATCCTCAAAACTACACCACCAATTAAACCATATCAACTACACTGTAAAACATGAAGTAGAAAAAAAAGTTTCTGGTTAGCAACGTTAGTGAGAGTTTTTGTGCTCCTCGTATTTATTTTCTCGTATACAAAAATAGCCTTTTCATGGAATGCAAATAAATAAATTCAAAAAATAAATCCCATAGTCCGATGAAATTTCAACATTTAAGGTGATAAGGGCATAGTTTTGCTCATTCAGCTGATCAGGACGGAGCACTTTGTAAAATGCGAGTGGAAATTTTGATTTTGGAGACAACAAATGTTTTTCCTCCCGAAAGTGAAAACAATGCTTCCGCTACCTGTAGGTAGACTCGGAAGCAATTCGTGTAGCAGGTTTTTGCCAACAATAAAGTTAACGATTTCTCTGAAAATTTGCTCATATAATTATGGTGTATAACTGGAACTGTTTTTAAACTATGTCATGCCAATATTTAAACAGGCTGAAATATGGATAATTGAACGAAAATCACTGTAGGAAAGTAAAGGGGGAGGGGGGAAGATGTCGCCCACATTTATATTCTACGTGCAATAATGTAGCTTGGAATAGTGTAACTTACATGAAATATAGTGTGTTTGGTGGCTAATAACAACATGTTTTCAGTTTCCTACAGAGTTTAATCAAATTTATTACTAACGACTGAATTTGGCATATTTATGGACCTAAAGGGCGTTTACACGGCGTTTCACTTCCATGCTGGAGCGGAATAAAACGTGTTCGGATAAAATTATAAGCAAAGCTAGTCGTCCACGTGAAGCCGGCGGAGTCACGCGATTTGGCGTGAGGGCGGAGGCTATTGGGGGTCCCACCTTCCAGCTCTGACTACAGTGTGCGGGACATCTGGTTTGTTGTACAAGCGAATGTCTGCCTGTCTGTCGGTCTCAACTGCAAAGGAGCCCCTGAAGGCCCATTACGAGGATCTCTGTCATCTTGATAAGAAAAGTCGAGACCTCTACTTGGCAACGACACGAAAGCCTGGTTCCGGTCTTTCCGTTTCTAGCAATCAGCTTTCCAGCGTCGGAGAACATATAAGTCGTAATCCCAAGTTGTAAGGGAATGCTCCAGGAAGGGCAGAGAAATTTAAGGAATTCACAGGATCCCCTAAATAAAATGGCGTATTTGAAATTAACTTATGTTAGTTTTCTCGACCACTTGTATTAAAATAAAATTGAGGGTCAGCTAACCCTCAACTTTATTTTAAATGAATACCAACAATTTACAAACAGAAAAAACTGTCATTTGAATTCATCGGTAGAATGATCTTGTTTTGCAGTTTTCATGTTTAAACACCTTCCACGTTTTGCAAGCAAAGAGGGTGGTTCGAATAAAAATTCTCAAATGCGTTCGTATATATGAAAACACTGCATATTATAACACAAAGGTTTATTATTTCTGTATTAGATAGCCCTTCTTCGCAGATCATTGGTCTATAATTATTATTAAGCCCCATATATATATATAGTAAACGATCAAAACTTGGCGCATAGTGCCTCCCAAAAGCGTTCACGCCTTTACAGCTCAGGACCCCACAATTTTACATTTTATAGTTGGTGAATGTTGAGAAATTTTCTATAAATGTTAAAACAACAAAACAAAAACTTAGTAAAACAGCAAGTTGAAAAGGAAAGAACTTAGCCTCAGAAACCCCATCAGCTGTTCAGAGAACCTCAGAACCTCGCAATTGTTTATGAAGTGACCAGAACGAACTTCATTAAATTTCAGCACGTGAATCCATTAGGAATGAAATTAGCCTCGGAGCTTCCGAAACTAATCAGAATAACACTAGAATTGAGAATATTACAGCAATATAAAATAACCAGGTGACTTGGAAAGAGTAACGCTTAGACCACCGAGAAGATTCAACGTCCCTCTGTTTGCGCGCAAATTGAAAAGAATCAGAAATTTTTGATCAAACTCTACATACACATATCAAAAAGCGTTAAACTGAATTTTCATGAAGGAAATTTTTTCTTTGAAAATTGGCTAAAACATTACGACCTTGGTAGACTCGGAAGTAATTAACCTTCTGTTGTTGGAATAGAAATAATAATTTAATTAAGTGTAATTCCTAAGTATTTACTAATCAATAATTTAATAAATTAATATATTTGAAGTAGGTGATTACCTACCTACGCTTCACATGCCTAATAGTATACAGAAGTTATAATAAACTCGATTTCAGGAAGTCAGAACTCCATTGGAATTATGCTATCATCTGATACAATAATTGTAACAGTTTTCAAGGCGATTTTTGATATAATTATGTTTTACTGGTTACGATTCACTCTTGTGTTGATCTTTTTTCTTGCCGATGCGTCAGCCCTGAGGGTTAGCAAATGAATAAACGCATAGAGACCGGGGTGGTTTCGTTCAATTCTTTGGGTGGATACGTATAAATGAAACTCAAAAAATCATTAATGTTGCATAGAAAGTTTTCAAGATCTCGATTTTTTAATATTTCAGCCCTTAGGTTCTACCTTTTCGTGTTGAACATACGCGATGTCGATGTTACTGGTACATCAATGGCTGATAAATTATTTTGAATCCAAATTTCTTAAAGTGTCCAATACGTTTTGAGAAAAGCTTCGGACGGCGCACAGTGGGGCAAAAGCGGAAAAACCCCCTTTTTCCGAACATGATGATTTCTATTATCTGGTTCACGATTCTCATAGTATAGCTACAGAATCCCGGTACAGCAGGGATTTTTCCCAAAAATCAAGTTCTAGACCGTAAATTGTGGCTCAAAGTCAAAATAGTGGATTTTTTTAGTGAATTTGACAACTGTGATGGCGAGGGTCATGTAACTGGGAAAAAAGTAGAGGGGGGGGGGGGGAGGAAAACATGAAATTTTGTTTCTTTGTGTTTTAGGATGTCCATTATGCAACATAGCCGCCAAACTGGGCAAAAAAAATTGTGCAGCCCGTTTCAAGGGCATAAGTCACGAGTTTTCCGTGCAAAGTGGGAATCAGCAGAGCTACGAAAAAAGCTCCGGCTTTCTCCGAGATGAGAATGGTTTCTTCTCGCTCCAGATGTGTTAAATCAAAGAGTGGGACAAAAATCATCTGCCCTTAGCTGCCCTTCCGGTCATAACGCCCTTTTGAAAACTATAGGATCCAGAGAGCCATAATTCCGTGAGAGTGATGAAAAAGCATGATGACATGGCCCCACATCAAATCTCGTTATTTCGAGGCCAGCCTTACTATGACTGTTCATTCGACATGAGTTCTGTTGCAGTCAAATATCGAGACCTGTGTGAGTCTCACACAGTGGGGAAAACGAAAAAAAAAATTAAATTTCCCGAAAGTGGAAATATTTTTAATTTGCTATTTGTTTCTTATAGTAAATTAGTTGTAGAACCCAAAAATAATAGCCGTTTATCGCAAAATTACTCTAAACTTGGAGGCTAACGTCCAAATTTGAAATTTAGTGGACATGCGTAAAACCATGAGTCGTTTTCCAATCATTCGTAGACACTCAGGATGAATTTTTTAATATGATTCTCCCATTTATATGTGAACTATACCCAAAAGAAGTGTAAATACATTGATTGGGCGGGAGAAAGGGATTCAGAAGCATTTTGAAGAGAAAACGCCCAATTGCGGCGATTATTTTTAGTCTGATAAACTTTCAAAGATGAGCTACATTTGGCGAAGTTGGGCGGTTATTTTTGGTTGATAGTACACAGTATGAAGTTCAACCTTCCGGAAAGAACGTGCCCGAAACCGAACTTGGCTTCTAGAGCTATTTGGAGTGGGAAGGCCACAGTTAAAAACCGCTTAGTATTGATCTACCTACTTAATCACTACAAATGGTAATATTTGGCCGAAAATAGCAAATTTGTTCATAAAATTGCATTTCTACGCAGAATAATGTATTTATATAATTATCTAGAATACAATACATTTTTATCACGCAAGTTTACAAAATTTCGCAAGTTATTGGGCATGATAATTAGCATTTGTGCTATTTTGAAAAATAAATTAAATAATTATTTAAATCCATTAATTGAATAAATAAATTAAATTATTTGTAGATTTCAGAATTTATGAGGAAATTTGTTGTTTGCCATTTTTTTATCACATTTTTTGAAGTTGTTGGTCTTTTTTCTTATGAAAATTTGCGCATATGGTAATGCTGCATGACTGGAATTCTCTAAAACTTTGTTCTTCTCTTTTTTGATGTATTTTTTCTTCCTGAATTGAATAAAACCATTCCATTTCCATATTCCTTGGTAAATTATAAAGGTTCATTATCGAAAATAATTAACCTAAAACAATGCTGCTAAATGTTCGCATTTTTCACTTTTTTTATATTCATGTTTCTTTCTTTAGGGAGAATTGAATATTAAAAGCTAATGGAACGTTAAAAAAATAATTTGTACTCCGCTTTCTCATTTTTTGATGCGTCAGCTTCATGATGGGCCAAAAAATGCTCTCCAATAATGTAGCCTATCCTCGGAAATTGAATATAAAAAGCAATAAATCAAACATTTTTCGGAATTTTGATGTAAATCACTTATGAAATAGGTTCAACTTTCGGCAATGATCAATTCCAAATATGCTACTTCACTGTTTTTTTTTTTTTTTTTTTTTTTTTTTTTTTTTTTTTTTTTTTTTTTTTTTTCCCAAGAAACACGTGGTACTATAAGTTCGACGAAATAATTAGCCAACACTCCCAAAACCGTCCTAAATCCCGACAATGCATTTGGCAAAATCAACATTTTTCACGATACCTACAATTAATTGTTATTTCCATTAAAAATCGTTATTGTGTTAATTAGTAGGGTAACATATTTTTCGACTGTCACTAGCGTTAAATTCAATACCAGTCTCCAGTATGCAAAAAGCCGTATGCCGAATGCCCAGTTTGGAACCCTGTTTGCAGGGTGCCCAGATGAGCACTGCATTCCTAATTATTGCAATTGGTATTATTATTGTTATAATTACCTATTTTGGTAGATCCTAAATCTTATTTTAGCATAATTATCCTATTTTGGTAAATCCCTGCAAACTTGCCCCATAGGCAAGGCTTTGGAACGTACTTCCATCTACCATTCGCTCGTTATCCACCCTTGGACGTTTCAGGTCGGCTATTGCTGACCACTACAAGTTTAATGAATGCCAGGCTTAGACATTTCCAAGCGCGCTCCCCCTCCCCCCCCCCTCATACTTTCTTCTACATTATTACTAAATTATACTTCTATATTATTCACTATTCATTTATGTTTGTTCATACTGATTTGTTTATTATATAGAGTAACAGCCGGTTACCCTGCGATGCTCGGACCCATATCTACGGGTCATTTTTACTGGGTCAGTAGTTAATCCAAATGTACCTTGTCATTTTTACCCAGCAGTCCTCAAAAGGCTGTTCAAAAGGCAAGTTTCAAGTTGTACCTAATTAATTGTTCAACTAAGCATCCCCTCTCTTTAACCAACTCATAGTAACCTTAGTTACGATAAAACTATTCCCGACCAACATTGCTGGAGTTAATCTGCGTTTTGAATCTCAATTTTCGAACATCTATCTTAACGGATAAAAACTGCTCGGCTCATCCCACCAAGATAGTTTTGGTATCGTTGAATTCGTTATCGAATGTTTTTCACTCGTGGACACACCCCACCCTAATTTGCCTTGAAAAGATCGACGCATATCAGGTTTTTCCTGTCATGTTGTATAAAATAATACACATAACAAATAATATCTAATACATAACACATACCCGGGCGACGTTTTGGGCAAGCCAAGTTCTCGACCCAGGGACCCTTAGAATGACCGTGTACAATTTCAGCTCAATGGGTCCAGCAGTTTTTACGTGATTGAGTAACACACATTTATACGCATGAATCGATTTCCCCTACAGTGATCGCCAGTCGTGCCCCGCAGGTTACTTGCATGCAACCTCACTGCCTCACTCCCAACAGTGCTGGGCTTTCATTCTTAGAAGGTGAAAATACATTAATTAGATCATCCAGCCAGAAAATTCCTCACATTATACCATATCGACCATATTTACAAAACCCATGGAACTTATGTAAGCGTGATTCAAGTAAGCCCTGCCGATTACTTCTTCCTTGCCTATTTCCGAAAAATGAATCATAATGGTATGTAGTCATGCACACAACTGTTATCAGCCCCTCCCCCTCCACGTTAAGCATATTGCAAAAACATTAATTGAGATATAAAATATTCATGATGAAAAAGGGTGGATTGTATCCGCTTCCCTGCCTGTCATCATCGAAGCTTCGCAGGATGATAGTGACCCGTTACAGATCGACTAAGAAGTGACTTCGGTAGTTGATGGATACCTTGTAAGTGCGGCTGACAACAAGAGCTTCCAAGGAGGAAATGGGACGATTTGAGGAGTCCCCCCTCCCCCTCCCACCACCAATGAACAACACGATCGGCCACTCAGCCCCTCAAACGCGACGCTCCTCTCAACTTTGTTAGCGGAACTGCTGACAAGTGCCCAAAGTTTTCTTTGGGACCCGTTCGCCTCTTTAAATTGCTTTTAGCTCAGACCAGCACGATGTGAAGCCCGGCAAAATCTGAGGAGAAATAAGGCTCAGATCAAAGCGAGCAGCCTATTAGGTTATACCGGCAAACTAGATTTCATGCTGGGGACCTCTGTTTATCATCGGTTCCTTTCCCTCCTTTTTTTATCAAAGAGTAAATTGGTACTTAACATGATAGAATAAACCGCGGGGGCATATAAATAGTGAAATACAATATATACACTATGTATCTTACCTATGCAGGGAAGTTTCCCTATTGATTTAAGAGTTGCGGGTTCTAAGAAAACTAATGATTTTCTTTTATTAATCATAATGAAGAACTAAACAATTAATTTGAGGGAAAATACCTCACGTAGATAACTACCGTAAATAATTGATCAGGATTTGTTGGATTAATTAGCAATTCTGATAGTTTCTAGATGCGTTCCCTACAGGTTTGCCTCCACTTCCCCCCTCTCTCACATGTAACCATCTCTCCGTTCCTTGTTCAGTTTGTAGTGCGCTTATTCCGAATAAAGTGATCTCCTGTTTAATAACAATTTTATTAAGCTTCCTAGAGTCCCAATTTTTAATAGAATTAACCTCACAGTAACAGATAATCGGACACTTTAAAATATGTTGTTAAAAGTAACAGTTCCTGTAAGTCCTGGTTTAGCTCAGTTGGAAGCAATAAAAAAGGTATTTTCCATAAACGCCGCTCCTTCTCTATGATTTTCCAGACATCTCCGAGAAACAAGGATGCGAATTACGTAATAAACTAAACCAATTAAAGCAAAATTACTTGGATGGGCCAGAATATAAAAAGTTGGAAATTGAAGGAATGGTTTTTGATGGAGGCAACATGGAGACAAAAAGTAGTCCCCTCCTTAATCATGGCCGCCCATCTCCTTGTTGAACAGCTGAGAATGAAAATTTCTCCGAGGAATACTCTTAGATTGGATTATATATAAATATGTATAAACTAGCGGATAAACGGAACTCTTTCTTTTTTTTTCAATAAAAGTGTTCTGTCTTTCAAAAAAATAAATAATCTAGCGGATTACATGGCGCGTTGCTGCCGAAAAAAACTTATTGCCGGCTAAGATATTGAACAATGCGCTAAAACATTTTTCTACTTTTTACCCTACTACCGACTATAATATTCGTCCGCACTTTGAGATTGGTACGGTAACAATTCATAACCAGGTATTTGCCATACATTGTTGCTCCAAGTAGTTGCCATATTAAAGCGTACCATTTTTACCACGGTTTATCGCATTGCGTATTTACCCGTTGCGAAGGGCGGTCAGTTCGACGGTAAATTGGAGCTTCGTTCTCAGTGCGCGTTCTGACAGCTCTCGAACTCATCAGAACTGAGACAGGAAATTCCGGGACGTTCCGGAACTTGTGGAACCGGGTTCTGCACTGCGAACGATTTCAGAACTTGGAAGTGGAATAACCTGTGCTCTTGTTTGTAACAAACTTTTCGTCGTCGAACCTGGTACAATTTCGTCGAAAAAGTTCGAGTTTCGTGGATGTAGACGAGATCCAACTACAACTTCAATCTCGTCCTCATCGTCTACCAACCATGAAACTTCACCACCATCGTAGAAACTATCGCTTTCCGAACTCGACCAGGTACTAGTTGACATTTCGATAAAGAAATTCCAATGAAGAACAGCAAATAGCAGAACAAAGCGAAATTTTACAGGCAAAATTACAGGGAACACGCGGTAACCAAACCCGAAGAGAGCGTATTGTTTACTCCTCGAGCTGCGAAAAATAGTTAATGCGCATGCGTTAACTACGTGCTTAGGTTCGAGTTCTGACAAATATCGGTGACTGTCAGAACCGTTCGGAACTGGGCTCGCAAAACAAAAGCACTTGGCGTTCTGACACTGCGAACGACAAAACTCGACTACGCTTGCCCAGAACCGTTCCGAACTGGCAGAACGCACACTGAGAACGAATTTCGGTTAGATTCCGACTTCCTACGACCTGCCTGAGAGTGCAAAGACTCGCGGGTGTGCTTACTGAATTGAGCTTACTCAGGTGATCAGCATGGATTCCGTCGTTTCATTCGACTCTTGTTATTCAAGAGACAAATTTTAATGTTCTATGTTGAACAGGAAAGCATTTAACACACTCCTGATCAGGAAAGAGCCCATAATTTTATTCGTTTCTCGATGTCCCAGAGAGACTCCCTATAAAATTTCAAATTCCAACGGTGAATAGGAGAGAAGTTAGCTAAGTCAGCTGATCTGATACAAACCCATCATAGCATTCGTTTCATAATGTCCTAGGAAGGCTCGCTGTCAAATTTCACATTCCTAGGGTGAAAAGGAGAGAATTTAGCACACTCAGCTGATCAGGAAAGAGCCCATCATTTTCATCGTTTTTCGATGTTCCAGTGCGACTCTCTATCAAATTTCAAATTCCTAGGATGAATAGGAGAGAATTCAGCTGCCATATGATATGATTCTAACCCGTCATTGCATTCGTCTCTTAATGTCTTAGAGAGGTTCCATGCCAAATTTAACATTCCTAGGGAGAATAGGAGAGAATTTGGCTCACTCAGCAGATCAGGGAAGGCCCATGATTTTATTCGTTTTCGGAAAGAGGCACTCTATCGAATTTCAAATTCCTGGGGTGAAAACGAGAGGATTTGGCACTCTCAGCTGATAAGGAAAGAGCCCATCATTTTATTCTTCTCTTCAATTTCCAGCGGGTCACCCTATCACATTTCAACCCGTTTGGGTGAACAGGAGAGAGTATTTTGCTCTTTTTTTATCATTTAATAATAATAAATTAACAAGACGTTTCCTTTTTTTCGACCGAAACGTTACGTCGAAAATATTTTCCATTGATTTCTACGTACAACCAGGCGTTACTATTTGGAAAGAAACATTGGTCTCTTTTTTTAGCAATCGGTACTGGTATAAGCGTGTCCGTTTCTTCAACCTCAATATAACCTTAGCTAGGTACGTTAAAACTCTTCCCGACCAACATTGCATCAGTTAATAAGGCGTTTTAATATCAATTTTCGATGTACTATAGAAACTGCTCAACTCAACCCACCTAAATCGTTTTGGTATCGTTGAATTAGATACCGAAAGTTCTTTACGAAAGGACCCACCCATCAACATCTGATATAAATAGCTCGATGCATGTCGGATTTTCTTTAATTACAAAGCTGTTTACCTGGGTGACGTCGTTAGGGAAAGCCGAGTTCTCGATGAAGGAGTAAGTCTAGAGGATTGTAACATAGCCTTTAAGTCATCCTGGAACTTTCTCGTCAATTTGAGCCCACCCGAATGGAAATTAGTGAAGAACTTTTTGAGTTTTTGAAGCGTACACAAACCAACTTGACATTTTTATAGATATAGATATTCCATGTAAATAAAAAACAACGATAACAAACCTAAGTCTATATATATAAATGGTTGGAGCAACAAACAATTACCAATTAAGGAAAGGACCAAGATCAGTGTTGCCGCCAGCCCAACACTGTATAACGGTAGACCCGGTCAAAAAAACCGGGTGATCCCGGTGATACAATTTCTGAAATTCGGTAGATTTTTCAATAATTTTTTGAACGAACTATGACTTAGCTAATACTTTATCAATTGAATACAATATTACTCTAGGGTTGCATTCTAGGCTAAAACTCTCATACGTCGACTATGAAATCTCCTGGTTCGAATCCACAGGATTATTTTTCCTTTAAGTATGGACCAAATCAGTGTTCCCATCATTTTTACTACTACATAATTAAATTTATCAGCCATAAAAAAGTAGTAGTAGGTAGGCACTTCAGTATCAAATAGATTAAATGACAGAGGATAATATTGGGTTTACGAAACACATCAGTAAGAACCGAACTCAGTAGGTATAATTTGTAGGTAACATTTGAATTTATGTGTCCACAAGTAGGTAGGTTCTTTCCTCCGTTTCCACTACCTTGGAAGAATCGGAAGCAATAAGAGTTATATACCCAAATAGGTAACAAGAAGCTGCAACCAGCAGATATGTAAATAAATGTAGGTAGTATATTTAAAGGGAAACTAGGTTACCTGTACCGTTGAATCGATATTGAAGATTGGAAATTGAGACCATGCTGATCCTTATGCAAGAGAATAAAACACTAGACGAATAAGCACAGTAAGTAACCACAGTAAACAACGACGCGAAGGCGAACAAAGATGTGAGCACTGAGCAAGTAAAATTCATGTGCCTACTGTGCCAAGGTAATACTAAATAATCTATATCTATAAAAGAGGATGTATGTATGTATGTATGTTGCCTATAGACTCCGAAACCGCTCGACAGATTGTAATGAAACTTTCAGGTATTATTAGGCATGATTTAAGGATTGTTCCTGTAAAGTTTGGTGCAAATCCGTTCAAAGGGCTCTGACCCAGAGGGCATAAAAGGGTGCAGTGTCAGGTTTTAGAAATTTATTTAACTACCCAAGCCAAGACCGAAGGCAGAGTGAGGCCGAGGGTGAGGCCAAAGGATGAGGAGGAGGATGATGAGGAGGAGGAGGAGGGAGGAGGAGGAGGGAGGAGGGGGGAGGGAGGAGGATGAGGGGGAGGGAGGAGGAGGAGGAGGGAGGAGGAGGAGGAGAAGGGAGGAGGAGGATACTATTGAACGTCTGCATAAAATGACAACGAATCCAGGGTCATTGTAGACACCAAAGGCAGAAACCAAAGGCTAAGCTTCCGTCCATCAAATCACCTCTTAATAACAGTTTAAAATTACGATCAATAAACAAATTTAATTTGGGCGCAGCAACGCTCGCGGGGGGAACGCTAGTAAATTATAAAAACCTAAATTGCATCATAGTGAAGTAATACAAAAAGCCTAAGTTGACCACAGAATAGACATGGACGAAACTGGTAGGTAGGTACCTACATACCATGGAAGATGATCCATGTGAAAGGTTTTGCCTTGGATTTTTCTCAGAAATCTAAATCCCGGTAGATTCAAGCCTCAAACCGGTAGCCCGGTAGAAAAAGTGAAATACCGGTAGATCTACCGGAATTGCGATGGAACGGCAACCCTGACCAAGATAAATATCTAAGATTAAAAAGAAACATGGAGAAGGTAACATTCCAATTACTACGACATGGAATTCTTATCGAGCGAATTCGTTAAATTGTTCTTATTTTATGGCGTGATGGTAAGGGAGGGGAGAAGGATTAAAGAAGTGAAGGTGGGAATAACCGGATTGGAAATTGGGATGGGGAACTTCACGGGGATCTGAACCAGCTGCCTGACAGCAATCAGTTACTAAATTACAGTAAGTTCGTTCAATATATTCATTTATTTATTTTTAGGGTGAATTTCCAGACAATAACTCCCTTAAAATACTAGTGTAAAATTTCTTTCCACCGCAGGAAAATCCATCTTGGAGAAAGACAGGTCGATTTCGTTGGCCAGCCCGATCGCTCCAGAGTTTCAGGTTCAAATTTACAATTTAGCGGCCCAAAAATGTTTAAAAATAGGTTTTTTTACAATGAGGCATGTGGGGTGTTACAGTCGATCTATTTTTCAGCTCTGAGTCGATTTGCGACCACCCATAGATCATCAAGATTGATAAATAAGGGACAAAAATAGATTTTAAGATTAAAATTAAGATTTCTTTGAGATCTCGTCACACCTCTGTCCCCTCCGTTTTATTTGGCATGGTTAGTCTCAATGATCAGAATTTAAGTGCCTACTTTAATTTTATCCACTACTTTTCTTCGAAAATGCTGCATGACTAAGTACTTTATTCAAGTCCGATAACATTTTCAGGTATTGAATGTTACATATGCCTAGAAGACAAAATAATATAATTAAAAAATCTCTAAAATATCTTCCGTAATAAGAGGAAATGATTGCAACGAAAAAGGAGCAGTACTTGGTAGGAATTGGATGATGTGTTTGAATCACAGTCAATAAACTGCAAAAGTAAAACTAGATTTAGAAACCTCTAATATATCTTTATCCTCAGAAGAACCATCTTGAATTGCCCTTAGGAATTTTCCTCAGCGCACTATTCTCCACCTTTGAGGACTTCCCTAGTGGCACTTCCCATTGATAAAGCACAAATGGCCCGATCAGTTCTTTTATTTTGGATGATCTGGAACAATAACAATCACGGCTCTTCATTAATGTTTAGTTAGAAGAGGGAATGAATTGGACAGTTAAATTGTGGATGAATTGAAAAATCTTCAACATGTGAATCGCAACGCAACTTTGGCATGCAGAGTGCTGCACTTTTGCTAGTTCGGTTTGATCCTATTTGTTTCGATCTTTTTTCGAGCAATTCAAAACACTTTTGATGGCTGACTTATATACCAACCTGTGGCCTACGCAGTGAGCTATCTAGTACAGGAATCTTAAATCTGTAAATTATTAGTGAGCCCTTAAATCTTACTAAACTGATTTGAGAGGCTCCAGACTTCATGATTCGTTTCTAGACGTCCCAATCAAAGTTCATATTCATCGTCAAATTTCAAATCAGCTCATTTCAAATTTCAGCTCCATTGGTTGAATAGTAAAGAAATTCGATCCGCCGCTAACTTAGTCTCGTTTTTCCGTGACATTTTTCTAAAAGAATCGAGAAAATTGGCCGAGAATTGTAACTTGGTCATCGCATTATTGAATCGGTAACTACCACCTTCCCAACTGTAAATCCGTGATTACCAAGAGTGTTGCACAACTAGACTAAAATTAGGATCGAACGAAATAAGAATCACGAAAATAGGATGTAAATTGTGGACTGGACAGCGTCGACGAAATTTGTCGTAGATAAGCACTTTTATCGGCTTTACCCTCTCCGTTTTCTCACTTCCTCATTGAAATTCAAAATTTACTTGGTTCGTTGCACAACTAGACTAAAGTTGAGATCGAAAAAACAAGAATATTGATAATTGATTGGGAATTGTGGTCTGGGCAGCGTCGACGGAATCTGCTCTCTCTCTCTCTCTCACTCTCTCTCTCTCTCTCTCTCTCTCTCCCTCCCTCTCTCTCTCACACACACACACACTCTCACAGAAATACACTTATGGTTTTTTCACAGATTTCTGAAATAGGTTTGTATTTCGCTATTTTAATTTTCCTCATGCTTTGCCCCCTCCCCCCCCCCCCCCCCGCCCCTTTCCGTGGATCAATTGCAATAGGTCATCCCTCTAACATGTAACCCATGCGGCTACATAAGCAGTCGTGAGGGACCCAACCATTTTGTGACCCCAGTTTTGAGATAAATGCTGCCAGGGTGCGTGCCACGACCGGGCCCGACTGCCCGAGTCTTCCTCGAAAAAAAAGTTGAATTAACCCTAAAGCGACCATGCGAGAGGAAGCGACTAATCAAGTATGTCCATCAAACTGGAATCGATGAAACGAATTGGGTCAACTTGAGATTATCAATGTTTTATAGCTCGGGGGTATTGCCGCAATGATCGATCCAACAGTGTAGGTAAGGTCGCCCCCCAAACACGATAGAATTCTACCTCCGAATCGATTCCCACTTCTCCCAAGCGATCAAGGTAAATCCTACCTACCTACGTACCTTTCTTTATTTATTCTCCACTCATTTCCACCCACTCCACATATTTTATTTTCGTGTTTCCCCCAGCCCAGTCATCCTTCCCTGAGCACCTCGACCTTTATGTCTTTGCTTGCACTCAAATCACATCCTGGAATATACTTTTCGTCTATATTCTCCCCATTTCCGGATGGCTCGCAATCAAATTAAGGTATTGATCGTGGGAATGGGCAATTCCGATTCAATTTCCGGTCATCGTGAGTTACTGAGAACAGTACTCAGGTACCTCACTATAAATAACCTACCAAGTATGAGCTAACCTTCAAATTTTGCCTAACCAAAAAGCTGGGGGTTATTTCATGAAAGTTGATTATACTATTCTTTGGAAGGTTGCCATCCAATCAAATCATAAATTATGATGGGAATTATTTTGAAATAGTTGCTTCCTCACTACTTACCAAAGGTAGGGAACATTATTTTATTCATAAGCGATGTTTTCTGTTATGAAAGCAGGTACCTTCTAGTCATGGTCTTTATTCAACCTGGACGCATTGCCGAATACAGACAATGATAAGACAAGCAATGTATCTATTTATGTTAAACTGAATTTAACTTTAAAATAAAACTTCGTACTTCAAATAGACTGATTTGTCTATGAAAAGGCTATTTTTATATATACGAGAAAATAAATACGAGGAGCACAAAAACTCTCAACAACGTTGCTAACTAGAAACTTTTTTGAGGATTTCTCAGTTATCATGGAGAACTTACTGAATGGCATTCTGTTGAATAATAAACGCTGCAAATTATTTCACAAAGGTTTATTATTTTTTCAATTGAGTATGATCGTAGTTTTAGTTGGCTAGCGTACGTCATAAGGCCCGTCCAGACTCCTCGGTGTGTCCTACTTCGAGTTGCCACAACCTATACTTCTATAATTACTAGCCGCTCCGGCTCGCTACGCTCGCCTCCACGTCCAGCCTACTTCGTCGAACCTCGAAACGTTTATTAGGAGATGATGCTCGCTTCGCTCGCTTGAGGAAGTTATACTGCCCACCCAACTTGGCAGACGTTTTTTTCTGTTGGAAATTCTTACAAACAAAATAAATCTTATAAAACTACGTGGAACCACAAAAAAGTTTATTTGGAGATGTTGCACGCTTCGCTCGCAAACTCTGGCATGTAGGGAATGTTGCTCGCTTCGCTCGCAAATTGTGGCATGTAGGAAATGTTGCTCGCTTCGCTCGCAAAGTATGGCATGTAGGGAATGATGCTCGCTTCGCTCGCAAACGGTAGATCCCTATGGGTAGGTTTAACTTCTGTAGGGGATGCTGCTCGCTTCGCTCGCTTGAGGAAGTTATACTGCCCACCCAACTTGGCAGACGTTTTTTTCTGTTGGAAATTCTTACAAACAAATTAAATCTTATAAAACTACGTGGAACCACGAAAAGTTTATTAGGGCATGTTGCTCGCTTCGCTCGCAAGGTATTGCTGCATAGGTGTTGGGAAATACCCGTATGAAATTCCGTTGAAATGAGTCAAGTGCGTAGTGAGTCCCCTTTCAGGTAAGCAACGTTGTGTAACGGCGGCCCGTGGTCGATTAATTTCTGATGTTAAACGCTTCTCCTTGCTTCATCTCGCAATTCGACAGACTGCCCGTCACTTTTTTCGATATCCGATTTCGGATTCAGATTCGGCGGACCCAAAGCTGTATTTCGCCCGCGAAAACCGTTCCGAAAAATGTACCTTTATGGGGTATATTTTAATCGGAAAAAACCAAGTTTTTTGGCGGACTTTTCGAGAAAACGGGTCCGTACTCTCGCATTTTTTTGACGCATTTCCCGATACTTTTTTCGCGATCCGATCGCGCCGTCGTCTTCCTCGTAGGAAAACCTACGAAACCCGTATTTATCCGGAATTGTCAACGGCCGTTTAGAGGGGTAGGGGAAGCGGGGAAGTCCAAAAAGCGCACATTAATTATTACTTCGACCCCCCTCCCGCCCTACGGCCCATGGTTCGGGTGGGATTAGAAAATTTTAAATTCGCTTATACACCCTATCGGAAAATCCCAAGAAGATCCCCCCACTCGTAGATCCGGCCCACTCAGCCGTTTGGCCGTGCATAGACACGACAAACAGACAGACAGACGGAGTTTCATTCTTATTAATAGTATAGATATACGCATGTTTATATTTCTCGATTTGAGCTCCCTATTCAAATAGTTATTGCCTTAATAATATCATTATCTAAGTACGTACGAAAAGTCGAGAGGATATGTTATTAAATATGCGTAGGAAAAGCATTGGTATTAACACACAAATATGACCTAGAAAAAAACATATATTCATGCCTCGAAGGAACGCCGTACCCACCTCATGGTGCCGCGGTGTATTATATGGGTATAACACGTAAAACTAATAAATGTCCATTCTCCTACACCCCTCTGCTACGCCCCTGGTCACCCAGGACACCACAAGGTGCCGCGGCGCCTCCTCTCACTCCACCCCCCTCACCACCCACCGTGACCCCCTGCCAAGCGTGCCAGGCGTGCGTGCGTGCGTAAGTCTCACTCAAATGCTCGAAAAAGACACTTTTTCGCCCGTTTTTGGCCCATAGCACCTATGCGAGTAAAGCGATCGGGATGGTTAAACGTTAGGACCAACTAGACCCCAAATGGAGTCTATGTGCGAAAGAACGGGTTTTTTAAGTCAATTCTTAGGCCTTTTATGGCCCGGACGGCGGACGGCGAACGGCGGACGGACATTTCAAATTTGGATTCCACGCACCTTGAAACGTAAAGTGACAAAGTTTGAGGGGGGGTTATAAAAATTGTTTGTTACACGATCACATAGGCTTATTAAGTAATAAACCAAAATGAATACAGCCAGGTTGTGTTATAAAGGGAATCCTGGCAATGCGCCCCTCCGCGTTTGGCCAATCAAGAGCGAGGATGCCCCGACCGGTACGGGTCCGACCAACATGACGGCGCCCGAGACCACCTGACCATTTCTAATCAAGTAGCCTTTTCGTGTGTCCACACGCCCTGAAGAGAAACGTCGAGAAACGCCGCCCCCGGACCGGACAGCATATCTGACCACTCTTGATTGTGGATCCAACGCGTAAGTCAGTGGATATCTGGGTTCAATTCACTGAAAAGTGGAAGAAGGGTGCCATCTTCCAGTCCCATCTCGGGTTCCTTTAGCCTGAGTATGACGTTCCGTGGAGCGGTTTTCTGGACTCCCAAGGTCTTAAAGACACTGCTCGAATGATTGCGATCTGGATTTTCACTTTTACCCATCCGCCTATCTCTGATCAGGGTTTATTCCATTTTTCTGTGAGGGAGTAGACGACGCGCCCGAATCTATTGCAAAAATGAATCTATTGCAATGGCTCAAAAAAATTTTGAATCTGCATTTTTGAAAAATTTCTTCATTGAAATCGTTTTGAGGCATTTTGATACGATTCCTGAAGTTAGCGCTTTATATAGATATATTTATATATTTATATATATATATATATATAAAATAAACATATATATAATATATATATATATATATATATATATATATATATATATATATATATATATATATATATATATATATATATATATATATATGTCTCACGTAAATTACCAGCTCACGTAAATTACCAGCGAAGAACACGACCATCATCTGATAGAGTTCCTCTTGTCACCACGTTCTTCTTCGGAATTCAAAAAATTAATTCAATCTTCCGAGAATTACAGCCAATCCTGGCTTCCAGTCCTCTGACCCGTGACTTGTTTAAAGATATGCCACAAGTGTCATATCGACAAGGACGGAACCTGGGAGGAATATTGTCACACAGGCATCCACATGTTCAGCCTTCGGAAGTGCAGCAGCCTGGATTGCATCAATGTGGGCGTCCAAGGTGCAAACTGTGTGAAATAGTTATAGAAGGCCCTCACTTCACCTCCCCAAATACCTCTCATTCCTACAAATGTAAAGGATCTGCAGAGTGTCAATCTCAGATGTGCGTTTACCAACTTATTTGTAAACAATGTGTGGAAGATCAGAGCAGAAGCTTCAATGTCGGAAAAGCCACCCAATTGAATTTACGGGTAAACAACCATAGAGCTTCTTTAAACCAAGATAGACCACTACCATTGAAGCTGCATGCGAGATCCCACGACATGCTGCATGCTTCGGAGTGAAGGTTTTAAAGAAGATGCCACCACAAACCAATAATAGATGGTTACAGCAGTCCGAACGGGCTCATTGCTGGGTACTGGGATCAATGCGGCCTCCCGGACTCAATCTCAACGATTGAAACAACATTAGAAGTTGCGAAGCCATGATATACGGATAGTTTCATGGTTACAGGCTTCCAAGATACTACCTACTCGTCCAATTATTCAGAAAAACCAATCACTCTTCTATTTTTGACAAAGATTTAATATATCAAACCAAATAAAATATCAAACCATTCTTTTTTCTTTTTATCTGTGAAATTTATATCAAATTAAGTTTATTTATAAATAGTTCAGTAGAACAAGAACAATCAAATGCATATATATATATATATATATATATATATATATATATATATATATATATATACTTCGTTTTAAATATTAATTGCTATGCAATTCTTAGGTCGACCCCCATAATTTTTTTGAAATGTCCACTTTTTTTGTGTAACGTTTTTTGTCCCGAGATGGGAAGCGAGAGGTCGTGGGTTCGAATCCCGGCCAGGCTTGAAATTTTTTTTTTTTTTCTCGTGAGACGAAGGTCGTGGGTTCGAATCCCAGCCAGGCCTGAAAAAAATTTTTTTTTTTTTCTTTTTTCTCGTGAGACGAAGGTTGTGGGTTCAAATCCCAGCCAGGCTTGATTTTTTTTTTTTTTTTTTTTTTTTTTTTTTTTTTTTTTTTTTTTTTTTTTTTCGTGAGACGAAGGTTGTGGGTTCGAATCCAGCCAGGCTTGAACATTTTTTTTTTTTTTTTTTTTTCCTCGTGAGACGAATTGCATAGCAATTTATACTCGTTTTCTACGCAGTAGAAAAGAGAAAAGATCCGGCGAGGCGCGAAGCGCCGAGTATAGATTAGGGGGGTCCAGGGGGGCGAAGCCCCCCTGGCGGGGTCAAGGGGCGGAGCCCCTTGCGAGGCCCGAAGGGCCGAGGATATATAATACTAGCGTTCCCCCCGCGCGCGTTGCTGCGCCCAAATTTCTCGCTGGATAAATGTTGGTTCATTTTTCAATAATAAACTTTAGTAATCGACTAATTAAAATCATTTTTCAACATACCGAATTCGTTGCTTTATGTTTCATGATGCGTAGAATCCGAAAAACATATTAAAAAATAAGTAAATAAATAGACATAATCCCTCCTCCCTCCTCCTCCTCATCCTCCTCCTCTTCCCTCCTTCTTCTCCTCCTCCTCATCCTCCTCCCTCCTCCTCATCCTCCTCCTACCTCACTCCTCCTCCTCCCTCCTCCTCCTCCCTCCCTCCTCCTCCTCCTCCTCCTCCTCCTCCCTCACTCCTCCTCCTCCCTCCCTCCTCCTCCTCCTCCTCCTCACTCTGCCTTCGGTCTTGGCATGGGTTGTTAATTTTGTAAACAATAAATTTCTAAAACCTGACACTGCACCCTTTTATGCCCTCTGGGTCAGAGCCCTTTGAACGGATTTGCACCAAACTTTACAGGAACAATCCTTGAATCATGCCTAATAATACCTGAAAGTTTCATTACAATCTGTCGAGCGGTTTCGGAGTCTATAGGCAACATACATATATACATACATCCTCTTTTATAGATATAGATATATTTAATGTATTTATATTTATTTATTATATATATATGTTAATATGTATTTATATATATAATATATAAATACATATATATATATATATATATATATATATATATATGTATATATGTATATATGTATATATATATATATATATATATATATATATATATATATATATAAGTAGTAAGTGGGCACGTTGAGAACAACTGAGAGAAAACTAACAGTAAAATATTTAAAGTGAAAACTAACAGTAAATATTTAAAGTGAAAACTAACAGTAAAATATTTAAAGTGAAAACTAACAGTAAAATATTTAAAGTGAAAACTAACAGTAAAAACTTTTCAACACAAAACATCAGAAACAGTGACTTTTTCTTTTTGGGCGGTAAGTTAAAAGAATATTTTTTCCCCATTAGAAACTTTAGTGAAACTCTAAAAAATTACAGTAGGTTTTAATTTTTAATGACATGTATCACTAAAAATTGTATATATTAATTATACCATCAGCTCATTCTGTAAACTCTATACAATGCATTTTATTACCATTTTTAAGTGTCACTTTACCTTTATAGATCAATTTATATTTGTCTTTCACGAGTGTTTCTAAATCCCCCTCTTGGTTAAACCTATTTTTTAAAAAATGAATTGGTAACAATATGTTGGTAAACCCACCCTCCAAGTCTACCGCTATAGTTTCGCCAAATTTAGCTTTCACCTTTTCCGCTTTAAGGATCACATAAGGTTTGTTACGTTTTAAATCATTAAACGTACTAAATTCGCTCCTACCATTGATTCTTTCCAAAAATTTATCGGCCATCTTTTATTATAAAACCCCATTCCTTTAACTCATCGTTTCAATTTTAAAAGTTGCCACCAAAACATCAGACCAAGTGACTTTTTCATTTAACGACTTGAATCCCTGTTAATGTTCTCAACGTGCCCACTTACTACCGATTTTTATATAAAGAGTTTCTTAAATGTTTACGTTTAATATCCCCAAGGTAAAGTATCGATAATATCGGTTTCTTTGTTTTCCATTATATTTCGTTTATCATATTGAAATTTAAACTCTTTTTCCACTTCTTTGTTTACTAATGTTTTATCTTTTACATTTCGAGTAATCATGTTATATTTTAGCTTAACGCTGTTTATTTCTTTTATTAACATTTTATTCATAGCTTCTCTATTTAATGATTTACCGTTTTGATAATTCAAAGTAAATCCTTTAACTTTCATAGTTTCTTTTCCTTGATTGGTTATATAAGCGTAACTCTTGGGGCCCGTACTAATCCATTCTACGATGTGATTATTTTTTCCCAATTCATCAGTCCACTCACCCAACATACAGCCAGTTTTTACAGAATTTTTCCCATCATCAATATAAACAATACTATCTGTATCATAATAAACAACATTCTTTCCTATTTTATCAAGCATATCATATAGTCTCAATCTTGCATTGGATGTGGTAAAAGCAGCTACAAAAACGTTAGTTGAAAAACTATCTTCGATGTATTGATTCAAAAATTTATAAGATATTTGCACGATATTGTCATTCAGAAATTGGCATGAACCAATTTCTAGTCTGTCATCTAAAAGTATATCGTACCATCTTGTTATATCAACAACATATTCAGATTGTGACATGTTCAATCTTTGCCCAAACTTTCCCCACAAAGAATTCAAACAAATCTTTGCTACTGCTCTTCGTCCAGGATTTGGTTTAATACTTTCTTTTTCTAAATCTATATCGAGACTTCCTTTAACGCTTTTTATATATTCTTCAATAGTTCCAAAGTCGCTTTCCCACGGGCTAGTCTCTAGTTTTATTTTCATAAATGTTTTTACATATTCTTTGAACAATTCATTACTTTTTTCTTTGAAATGCCATACTTCGTAAATTTCTTGAATCTTATAACCTTTTTCAATAGCTTTATTTACTTCATCTGTAGTCCAAGTATCAACCAGAGCTCTTTCATTTTCATCGTGTGAACAAGTATTACATTTATCTACAAAACATTTTTCGCATAAAATAAATAAAAGTTTATCTCTTTTGATCGGTAGAACTGGGTGATATAATTTTTTAGGAGGTAATATTTTACATTTGATTAATCCGTACCAATTTTCATCATATTTCTCAGGTTTGTGAATTTTTGTTGGATGACCTAAGGGATAATAATCGAAATATTGAACTGTTGGATACAAACTACAAACATCGATATATCTTAATTTTTTATTTACGACTTTCAATTTACTAGCATTGGTTCTGCCACCAAAAAATGCGTCTCTAGGATTTAATGGTTCCACTATTACGTTTCCACTACTTTTTACTGCTGCTTTACCCTCTTTCGATTTAATCCAGTTACATTCCCACATTTCTACTAATTGGTATCCAGCGTCAATGATTTGTTTACTCCTTTCCTTCGTTTTTTCATACAAGTCTCCCATAGATAGATGATTTACATTATTGGGAGTATTTTCATGAAAACATGTAGGACAGCCGTGCCAAAAACACCCGTGATACTGATAAACCGTGTTAGTAATTTGATCAAAACCATCAACTTTGGCACCACAAACAGTTACTTCCCCTCCATTCAATGCGTGCTGTACATTTTTAAAAGTATTCAGCCAAGTGATAGATCCTTTGCTAAACATTTCCTTTTTGTCCTCTTTGATACTTGCTATCGTATTTTCCTGTAAATATAAGGACCGAAAAATGGCCATGCAAACACTCGCTATAGTTAAATATTGGAAAGGATCGATATTAGCTATGTCTAAAAATTGCTTCCTAAATTCAATACAGCCCCTTCGCAAAATATCGACATCTGATTCACAATATTCTAATATTTCTTTCTGAAAGTCGAATATATAATTTTCCTTTACTTTTTCAGCGTGCCATTTCAAAAATGCTTTTCTTACTTCGGGTTTCATTGAATCAGCCCCATAAAATTTAGTATCAGGAATTGGCCCAACGTAATTTTGATTATCTCGAGTATTGAAATAATGGGGGAAATATCCTTTTTTTAGTTCTGTTAATCCGAACGTTTTTGGAAAAGCAGATAACGGAGATGCAACGAAGTTAGAACTATCGATTATTCTTATTATTCCTTTAATTTCTAATAACATTAGTTTAGTTCCATTATAAATAGTGTAAGGTTTCAGAGTATTTTCGACGCAGTATTTCAGAATGAATTGAGAATCATATCCTTTTGCATAATGTGCTATGGCAGTGTACCCTTTGTGTTTACTTGAAATCAACCACTCGCAAAATTCCTCATTAGTTTTGAATACGAATTTAGTACCATCGTGGTAGTGAGCTATAACAAGATTTGCTTCATGGGTTCCTGTTTCCTGCATTGCTTCGTAATCAAATGTTATGTATTTTTCGGTGTAAGTACATTTTTCTGCTGTGATATCAGAACGATTATTACAAGTACAAGGTACTGTACAATACCCACCGTTTGATCGTCTTGCTAACATAAAACATTCATGACCACCTATATCGTCGAATATTTCTTGACAGTTTCGACATTTTCCAGAACCACATCTATGTTCGTCGGTTCTTTTGCAAATTTTCCCGCAGTTTAAACATTTATAGATTATTTTACAAACTTCTTTATGATTTTTAAAGCAATTATCATTATAACAATAACGGTTACAATCGTTACAGAATATTTTATTTTTATCTTTTTCATCGTGTTGTATTTGTTTACAGAGTGTACAGACATCTTTATTTCTAGTCTTTTTGCATTCATGTTTCTCTTTATTATTATAGGGAGTATCACAATTTTTACAGTAATATGAGGAGGCGTAAAAGGCTGCTACACTATTAATAACATCAAAATGATTCCCATCTTTATAAAGATAAATTATAGTATCTTTCTTTTCTCCTTCGTAAATAACGGTATTGAAATTTTCGGCGCAGATAACTTTAACTTGAATGTCTAATAATTCTTCAACAACTTTGATATCTTGCAATGTGAAACCTTCCTCGGTGTATGAACCCATTTTTTCGCAAAGTTCTTTAGCTAAATCTAGTTGAATTGGGCGGCCCATTCTGATTTGTTTTACATCAATTTCTGAGAGTTTCCGATTGAAAATATCCTTAGTATGATAAGTTAACGCGGTAATTATGGCTCTTGGACAGCATAAGTTATCGACATTTTTAATTTGAGTGATACATTTTTTTGTGTGTTTACTCTCAGCCAAATTTAATATTTTGACACCTCTTGCTCCTCTCGGTAAATTGATGATTTTAATGTGAAACGTAGTATTTGTTATGTCAACGTTTTCGTTTGAACTAATAATGTTGCTTACGTGTTGGGTAAATTCTTTAGCTTGTATACTAGAAAAAACGTTTGATTTACTACTTAAATCTTTCGATATATCATGGTGAAAATGAGGGTTTTGGGCAACGATCATAATTTTATCCCCGGTTTGGAAATTAGATTTTTCTTTAGCCAAATTTAACATAGCAAATACAGCTTTTTCGACTTGTATGATATTAGATAATTTTATACAATAATCGATTTCTGTAGTTTTAAATTTTTTAATGTATCGAGATTTAGTTTCTATAATAGTAAAAGGAGATTTTCGTTTTTCTTTGTTTTCATTAACCACGTCATCGTCGAAATTGAACATTTTTCCTGTTTTTACTTTAAATGCATGCCCTTGCGGGTGCATTAGATGTTCGATGATATTGATTTTTTTATTCGGTTTTTTAATTTTAATATGTTTTTCTTTAGCTATTTCGCGTAGTTCTTTAACAGTTAGCTTTTCTAGATCACTTTTCTTAAAGTATACATTTTTAATATCATTTAAAGCTGTAATAAGATTATTTTTCTTCATTTTATAACCACCTTTTAAATTGTAATCTTTCGCTTCATTTCTCAAATCTTTAACTCTGAATCCTTTCTCAACGACTCTTTGTTGAGGTTTAAGAGTTTGGTTAGGGTCATTTTTTAGATGGAATGGTGCTTTTAAATGACGAGCCCAGTTTTTATATGTGATTTTTCGATCACATTTTTCACAGATTTTATCTGCATATCGTTTTTTAATAGTATCTTGCATTTTTATTATAGTAGGGGTTCTTTTAACTAACCCTTCATTTTTTTTCGTATCGTTCATTTTTATTAGAAAAGAGATTCTTTTAACTAATCCCTCAATTTTTATATTATCCACCCGCTTTTTCTTGTATGGATACTATATATTGTTGTTTTAATGGAAAATTTCCATTAAAACGTTTTTATTAATATTTAAAGGTGAGGGCGATTCGCCCCCACCTTTAATAGATTGGGTTTTAAACAAACTTGATGTTATACATGTCTCTCCCATTTATTGATTTGGTGATTCCATGGTACACTAAGCAAACACCGTACTCAACTAGAGCTTGGAGTTCATTTTTATCAAATTTTTGAATACATCTTTCTGGTATGAACACTCTAAATTCTCCTAGATTGGCTATAACAGCCTCCCACGAGTATTTCGTTGACACAAATTCAAAGTTTATAATTTTGTAAGGTTTTCCGATTTCTAGTTCAGAAAGCTTGTTTGTGTTGTTTTCAAAATTAATTTTTTTCAATAGCTGCTCCCTATTCATTTCTATTTATTATAGAATATATTCTTTTAAAACACAATTCCTTAAAGAGGGGAGGCGATTCGCCCACCCTCTTTAACGTTAAAGTAGAATACAAGTCAATTTGATTTTTAACAGTAAATACCTCGTACCCGTCGAATCGACGGGGGGTCCTATGTAAAGTCGAATACAAGTCGAGAACATTTAAAGAAGAGTTTTGAAAACTCTTAAAGTGGGGTGGCCAAATTGGCCACCCCACTTTAACGTTAAAGTCGAATACAAGTCGAGAACATTTAAAGAAGAGTTTTGAAAACTCTTAAAGTGGGGTGGCCAAATTGGCCACCCCTCTTTAACGTTAAAGTCGAATACAAGTCGAGAACATTTAAAAAAGATTTTAAAATTCTTAAAGAGGGGGAGCAAATCGCTCCCCCTCTTTAACGTTAAAGTCGAATACAAGTCAGTTGACTAAAAAAGCCGACGCTCACATGTGAGCCGCGGCTTTTTCATTTCATACGAAATTTTATGGCTCACATGTGAGCCGCAAATTTTGATCTCGGTTAACAATTGTTTGGTTCTTTCGAGCCTGAACCAATAAGTTTTTTCTAGAATTCTGTTTTTTGTAGTTCTTGAGCATAGAAAGATCCTTCAATCTCTTCGTCGTTTAAATCTTTTATTTTGTAAGTAATTGGATTTGTTGGTAGAATTCCAGAAACCACAAAAATTTCTCTAGTCCATTTAGCATCATATTTATTCCCAAATGTTTTCTTAAATCTTGTTATTCGAACTCGATCTCCAAGAGAAAACTTTACTTTTTGTGAGGCTTTTTGGTTCCTAAACAATCTAACTAACACTTCATCTTCGTTATTTTTATTAACTTGTACAGGTATCATACCAATCGATCTATGGAAATCTTTAAAATTGTATTCATGAATCAAATCCTCTAGAATATCGATCCATTTCTTATTATTTCGTACTTCAAAATGGATTTTCATTTTTTCGTTTAAAGTTCTATTAAATCTTTCTATGATTGCCGATTTTTCTTCATTCTGTGTATGATACATTTTTATTTGGTGACTTTTCAGAAATTCTTTAAACATTTTATTTTCAAACTCTAAACCTTTATCGGTATGTAGTAAATTCGGAGCTTTATGATTTTGTGATTTGGCCTTTTCTATGATTTTCTCAAAAGCTTTTGTTACGCTTTTTCCATCCTTTTTCTTCAAGGGTAAGGTCCATGCAAATTTCGAAAATGTATCGATAACATTAAGCATATAACCGTATCCATCATTCTCTTTTTCATAATTTTTCATGATTATCAAATCAGCAGCCCACAAATCATCAATACCTTTAGTAAATATTGTCCTTTTTTGAAATTTATTTCTTATCGACTTATGTAATTCTTTAGCGAGAGATAATTTTTCATCAACATTCAGATCTTCTACTACAGTTGGTTCTTCAGAATTTTCTCTCTCGGGGGAAGTGATAAATTTACTCTTATTGGTTTTACATTTAACACATTTCGCAGCCACTCTCCATCTCCCGTTTATCGTTTGTATTTTTTCTGCATCAATATTATTGGTTCTCTTCTTACACTTGTGACAGTAAATAGGATCAGTTAAATCATTATCCATTTTTATTATAGGAAAACAGGTTTTTTTAATGTGTCCGGTACCTTGCCTTCTATAGCCCAATCAAAAATGGCACGAATTGGTGCTTTTTCTCCGTTAGGATCTTGAATGAATTTGCTCTTATGAGTTCTGCATTTAACACATTTAGCTGAAATTCTCCACCTTCCGTTCACAGTTTGTACAATTTTCACGTTTATATTTTTCGTTCTTTTCTTACACTTACAGCAATAAATTTCGTTGTACATTATTTATTTTATTATAGGAAAAAAGGTTTTTTATGAGATATTTCTCATAAAAAAGAAACTCCTCACTCTTCAATCAAATGCAAATAAACTGTAACATTTTCAAATTGCAGCTCATCTCCATTTTCATTTCTACATAATAGTTCAATTTCTTTAATTTCACTAATTCCTTTTCGTAGAGAACTGTAGAGAATTTTCTTATTCGTTTCCATATAAGTAGTATTTGGGAGAATCGTTTTCTCTATCAAAGATACATGGAGTAATTCATGTACACTATGGCGATGTGAATGTTCATCATGATTAGCGAAGCTATAATCGGTAATATTGCAATGCCATTCAATTAATGAAATAGGTTTGATTAATTTTGGATTGTCTTCTGAATAATATTCCTTATTAGCATCAAAATAATCCCCAGGTGTTTTACACTGTTTAAAATCGAACAGTTCGCAGAAATTTCCATACTTTATAAACCCGATAACAACAGGAGATTTAAGATAAAATCTATTACAATTTGGACCGTAGTCTACTTTAAAAACCAAACTTTCAGGTTTTGTTTTTTTTAATGTGTCAATTTGTGATTTATAAAGTGTTTTATTCTCCTCAAATTTCTTCATGAGTTCAGTTATATAATTTTTTATTTTTAAATATAATTCTCTTTTAAACGTCTCAACAGTAAATGTGCCATCTAACACATGCTCGGTATGATACCATCCATCTATAATAAACATTTTTAATGATATCAATACATTTTTTACTTGAAATGAAAGAGAAGGTGAAGTAAATAATAACTTTACTAATCCGAGTTTATAATTTTTATTGGGATTTAGAACAATTTCTGGCTCAAAAGTTATTTTTAGATCTTTGTGTTTATCAGAAATCTTTATTAGAGTCATGCTTTTATTATAGGTAAAAAGTTTTTCGTATAATAAATATGAGTAAATACAAATACGAGATTGATCCAATTTCGCATGATAAAAAAGAGGCTAGAAAAGGAATTTTACCATTACCTTTAAGATCATTAATAGTAGGAACTTCTGGTTGTGGGAAAACAACACTTCTCTATAATCTCATCACAAAGCCATGGGGAATCCCCTTTAATCATCTATATATTTTTTCAAAATCTCTGGATCAGAATGCATATGAGATTTTGAGAAGCAATTATGAAAAAATTTCTGCAAAAGATGGTGTGGAAATAGCGCAGTTTTTCAGTAATTGTGACGAACTTATAACCCTGGACGCATGTGAAGAAAAAAGTCTTATTATTTTTGATGATTGTGTAAACATTCAACATCAGAGAGAAATCAAAGATTATTTTGTGAGAGGACGTCATAAGAAAATTTCGTGCGTTTACTTGACACAATCATGGTCAAAAGTTGATAAACAACTCATTAGAAACAACATTAATTTTTTATGTGTATTTAGACAAGGACCAAGATACATGCGAGATATTTATGATGAATATGTGGGAACTGATTTAACTTATGATCAATTCAAAGAATTATGCTATTCTTGTTGGGATGAGGACTTTGGTTTTCTAACGATTGACATAACAAAGAAACGCAATGACGGACGTTACCGAAAGAAATTTGGCGAAATATTTTAGATTTTAAGTTTTGTTTTTATAGAGAATCCCCTATAAAAACGCATTGGGAAACGCTTCAAAAACGCATTGGGAAACGCTTAAAAACGCAAAAATAGCGTTCCTAAAGCGTTTAAGCGTTTAAGCGTTTAAGCGTTTAAGCGTTTAAGCGTTTAAGCGTTTTAACGTTTGACCGATTTTTAAAACAACTTTTTTCCTATAATAAAAACATGACTAAAATTACTTTAGAACAAGCGCTTAGACAGAAATACAAAGAAGCGCAACTTGAAATTATGAAGGAAAAAGAAGCCAAACTTAGAGAAATAAAAAAGATTGATAAACCTCCCGAAAAAGATGAACAAATATTTTTCACAAAACCAAACCGTAAACCCATGAGCGTAGCTGAAGCTGATAAATCGATTAAACTTAGAAAATATTTACAAAAATTAGCGAGACAAGAAAGGATTAACCAAGCATCTGATAAGGAGACAAAAGAAAAGGCTTATGAACCTATAACTTCACGATTAGATAAGGTAGAAAAAGCAGTGAAACAAACTGATGAAGATCTTGGTAAAAAATTAGAACTCCTTCCTGCAATAAAAACATTTAACCCCTTGGCTATCAGTTCACCTAAAAAAGTTTCTTTTCAAGATGTTGATGGCGAGGTTCAAGGTATTGATAATGATACTGAAGATACATTAAATCAAAGCTTTTCAAGTGACAATGCAGATAGGGATGATGAAATGGAATTAATATTACAAAAAAGTTTTAAATTACCAAACTCTTCTGTAGGCCCTTTAGGTATTGGACCAATTGCAGAATTATATATTCTTCATCCTGATAGGCAATTTGGAATATATCCTTTAAAAAATCATATATTTATTGGAAATAAACAGATACGGGTAAATGGCAATGATATTGAAATAGAAAAAATGAAATATTCCGGTACTGAAGGCTTATGGAAGCTCTTAACAAAACCCATAGCTTCTGATATTCCATCCAAAGATGAATACACTAATGAAGACTTTAAAGCTTATGCAAAAATCCTCATTCAAACAAATAGCATGTTTCAAAATAATAATCCCGAATCTAAACAACCAAAATCAAGTGTTAGTAAAAAATGGAAAGAAATCATAAAACCAATCTGGGAGTATAGTAAAAAGAAAAAGATCGGTACCGGGTTGATTAAATATAATGAAAATCCCGTAGAATTTAAATATATAGATAATTTGAATCAAATTCAACAAAGACTATACTATTTGCATGCGCAAGAGCAGGCAGGAAATAATAATTTTCACAATGAAAAATTGGGAATTATAAATTTCATTAAAGATCAACTGGAGAAATATATTGATAATCCCAAGGGAACTGAATACTTGATTAAAATTATTAATAATTTACCCAAAAATATGATAAAAAACGGTTCTGGTATTTTCAATACTTTGTTGAACAAACTAGACGGTTTCGTACCTGAAATGCATCTCCCAGGTGGTTATCAATATTGTGGACCATTTACTAAATTGGATAAGAGATTAAATAGAGGTGATGAAGGTATAAATAGCCTTGATAAAGCTTGTAAACAACACGACATTTTTTATAGGGATCATGAAAAAACAAGTGATAGGCATCTTGCTGATAAACAACTAGAAACAGAAGCTTATAAAATTATGAAAAGTTCAACAAATATCGGTGAAAAATTGGGAGCTGCTACTGTGGTAGGTGGTATGAAAATCAAAAGACACTTTGGGATGGGTGTATACTAATTAGTTATTATGATTGTTTTTATAGAATTTCGTTCTATAAAAAAACTTTTTTCCTATAATAAAATGATTACACATCAAATAAATTTGTCAGAAATACAAATGAAAAAAATAAGATCTGCTTATAAAAAACGTGTTCCAGTAAAAGTACGACTGACTTTTGCAGATATTAGTGGAAAAGGAAATCATAGAATCCTGTTAAATGAAACTCAGAAAAAAAAGATAGATAAATGTATCAAAAACAAAAAAGGGTTGGAATTGGAAATGAATTATGATCAGTTGCAAATAAATCATTCAGGGGGATTTTTACCCTTACTTTTTGCAGGAATTGGCGCTCTTGGGGCATTATTGGGTGGTGGAGCTGCAGTAGCTTCTAGCGTTATTGATTCTAAGCATAAATCTGCTGAAGAAGCAGAAATCAAACGCCATAACTTGGAAATGGAGAGATTAGCACAAAACGCAAAAAGTTTAAGTATCGGTTCTGGATTGAAGAAGAAAAAAGCTATTTCAAAACCTAAAAAGAAACCTAAAAAGAAACCTACCAAATCAAAAAACTAAATAGCTTCCAACCTCTTACCAATTTTGATATTGAAAGATTATCGAAAGAAATGAAAATTAAAAATTTCAAAGGAGTTTTCATGAAGGATGATTTACCAGAGAAAGTGAACCACACGGAATGTGGAATTATAAATCTAGAAAATTCTGATGAGGCTGGAAGCCACTGGACTGCATTTTATAAAAATAACAATTTAAAATATTATTTTGATTCGTATGGTAATGCACCACCACCAAGAGAACTTGTTCAATATTTAGGTTCAGAAAATTTATTTTATAATGAGGAACAAATCCAAAACCAATATGATCCTCCTATCTGTGGACATTTATGTTTATTAATTTTGAAAAAGCTATCAGAAGGACACGATTTTGAAAATAGCGTGAGAACATTGAAGAAAAATCTTAATTTCTTTTATTAAATTTTATAGTCTTGATATTTTTATAGAATTTCGATTCTATAAAAAAACTTTTTTCCTATAATAAAATGATGTACACAAATAATGAAACACCTTCAGCCCCTGAAGAATTTAATCCAATAACTCATCCTAGATTATATCCAAAAATAATTTTTCCCGAGTTTAAAGAGGACAATTATAGAATCAATCGAATTATCAATCAATTTAAATTTTTAGAAGATGAAGAGAAAATGAGAAATGGTTTGAGTAAAAAATATGGAAAACTATCCAGTACTCTTTACGGTACTGAATTTTTATTTGCCCTCTCAGAACTCGGACTGACTGGTGCTTCTATAACATTACCAATAATAATTCCATTCAGTGTTCCAATTTCTGTAGGCTTGACAACCTTATCAGTAATATTAAGGACTTCAAGCGGATTTGTCAATAAAAAAATTACTAAACACTCTGAAATTGCGCTTTTGGCAAAAGCTAAATTAAATTCGATTGAGGAAAAGTTCATAAAAGCGATTAAAGACGGTAAAATATCTGATGAAGAGTTCAATGATATTGAACAAGAAATAAAAAATTATATAAATATGAAAAATAATATTCTAAATCAATATAATAAAAATAAGAAAGAAATTAAAAGTGCGGACCCTTTCAAACTATCACTTTTGAAACATGGGGAAGTTTTCAGAACTGGATTTTAAGTCAGTTTTTATAGGGATTCCCCCTCCCCTTTAATTATTCCGCTATCTCGATATTTTTATAGAATTTCGATTCTATAAAAAACTTTTTTCCTATAATAAATAAGTATGAATGAAATTAAAGCAATTTACTCGAAATACGATTCTGAAATCACAAGTATTGAGTATCAAAACTATAATCCTGAAAATAATTTGGAATTTAACTCTGAGAACAAAAGAACCGTTTTCAAGTTGCTTCTAAACGATGAGTTTATTAGCAGCAATATTAAATATTACATTGATGGAAAATACATTCCTAAAGATACCACAAAAGCATATGGAACAAATGATAGTGTAAGGATGATAAACAATTTTGTAGCACATCTTTTTTCCAAAATTGAACTAAGAAAACACAATACGCTTATTGATGAAATTGATCATCCAGGTATTGCTAGTACAGTGATGGGTATAGCTTCTTTCCCAGGCCCAGCAAACTATAATGGTAAAGTAATGAATTCAGGTTTTAATACGAAAGCTATAGGAGGTGGAAATTTCAGTGCAAGTGGTAAATTGGGTGATTTAGGCCTTGGGTTCTTCAGTGATTTAACAGTTCCAATTTACATGGGAGGTTTTGAAATTACATTCACTAGAAATTCTGATGATAATGTGCTCTTCCGTTACAAGAAACCTTCCGATCCAGCTTCTGTTGAAGCTGTGGAGGGAAAAGTGGAAATTAAAACTTTCTACCTGCGAGTCCCGATAATCGAATATACGGGTGAATCCAAAAATAAATTAATTGCTGAACTTAGTACCGCTCCTTATTTGTTTCACTTTAAAAAATTGCAATGTATTGAAAAACGTGTCATTAAAAATTATATCACTTATAATATTACCGATATTTATAGAAATTTACAGAATCCGATCTGGGGGTTTGTTGTCTTCCAAACTGACAGAAAAAATAATCAAAAGAAAGATAATTCCAAATTTGATCATTTGAGTGTAAAAAATATTAGTTTTGAAATAGCAGGGAAAATTTTTCCTCGAGAACCTTTGAATTTAGATTGGAGTTCAGAGCAATATAACTTAGCTTACGACATGTTTACAGATTTCAAGAGAATAATATGTAAAGATGACTCATCCCATCCATATTATGAGCCTCAGTTCTTCAAAGAGAGCTATCCAGTATTCAGTGTGAATATGACTAGACAACCACAGTCCATAACTGGACAAAAAAATAATATAGTTTTACGAGCGGATTTTGAAAATGATGCACCAGAAAACACTTTTGCTTACGTAATTTTGGTTTCAGAAGTTACTCTGAACTACATTCCGTTGAAGAATATAATTCGAGAGGAATTTTAAACTTGTTTAGGGTAGGGTGAATATGTTTTTATTGAGAATTCTCAATAAAAACTACTCCGAATAACGAGACACTAAAGAATTAGAACTTCAAACACAATCTATTGGCTGTTCGGTGAATCTAAATTATCATGAACTGGTTACATAACCGATATGAGTCAAGGAAGAGGCTATACGCAGTTCTCATTCAGTTATCCTTTCAGAAGTGACGCTGTGTGTACAATGTCTCAACCTAAAGATTACATGAGGCTTGCATTTGGTGATGAAGAGGATTTTTTTTTTGAACTTCAGAGTCATAAAAAGTATCACAGTGAGTGTATAGACTTTATCAAGAAAGTGGAAAATTGTGAAAGTTTGGAAGCAGCAAGAACATTGATAACAGTTGGAAACATTCAAGTGCCAGTGGTAAAGCGTATTAATTATAAAGAATTATTAAAACTTCCAAGAACATTTAAGACTATTCCTCCTGAAAAAACGCATATTTTTTTACTTAATCATCTCGTACCAGATCGAAATACTGAAGACTTACGACCTCCTGATAAGACGAACATTGGTGAAGTTGAAGATTATTTACTTAAACTTCATGTTGTCATAAAAAAGCAAAAGACGAAGCTCTTTTATTTGTATTCAGCATACGGCTACTTTCTCAATGAATATTTCGAGAACTTCAAGAAAAATACTTCTGCAACCACCTGGAAAGAACACTTGCAAGCAAAATTTAATATTTCTGAAGGATATGCAAGAAAACTCAGGGCAGTTGGCAAAATGGTTTATAAAAACCCAAAGCTGAAGAAACTCTCCATTTACTTCTCATCATTTTATAAAATTATTTTACGAGTGGAAACCATGTTAAAGATTCCTGAGTATAAAACATTTTGGGAGATGGAATGAAATGCATCTGAACCAGAAGGTCGTGTTCTCCCACCCAATCCGCTCCTCGAAGAACGCCTTATCTACAGGAGCGCGGGACGGTGTGACGTAATTCTCTGACGTGATAATAGCGCCTCGGTCTCCAGTTTGAATCACAGATAAAATGTGCCTGATTAAAAATATGAGTTCCCCCTCCAAAAGCGCTCCTCGAAGAACGCCTTATCTTTGAGAACCGCGGGACGTTGTGACGTGATTTCCCCCTCCAAAAGCGCTCCTCGAAGAACGCCTGGATCTAGTATTATTCTTTTATAAAACTACTCGATGTGACGTGATTTCCCCCTCCAAAAGCGCTCCTCGAAGAACGCCTTATCTACAGAAACACTCTGAAGAGGATGAACCAGCTGTCTCAAGATTCGAGTGTAAACCTTGAAAAGACTCTGCGTTTCTAGTTATTCTTTTATGATGTAAAATAAAATGTTTATTATTGTTTATTTTTCTTTCTTTTAACTTACCCCTCATTGTCAATGAATTCTTAAAGGTGGGTTCGAAAAAAACTTTTTTTCCTATAATAAATAAAGAGATATGGGTTTAAACGACGAAGCATTAGATTTATGTAACAAATATGGAGGTTTCTGGAAGTTTGTAAAGACACCTAAATTTCAATTTTATGATAAAAACCTTGACGCACTAGATGCTATTTTATATGAATTGAATGAGTATAGATTTTGTAAAAGGTCGTTGAGAGAACGTTTATTTGGTGTCGATGGTGAACCACCACTCCATCCAAAGGAGCAAGTTTTGGCATACCTTTATGAAAATAAGATTAAGGTTCCTAAAAATGCTACTGAACGTCAAATTAGAAAAATGGTTTATAATGATTTTAAAGACAATCTGAAGGATCAGTTTGAGGATCATTTATACGATTGATAAAAGCTCAGAATGCTGGGGGGAAGGAGATTTTATTTTTTAATGAGCAGTGTTCATTAAAAAATTACTTAGTTTTGTATTCCCACCCTAAAGAGTCGAATATAGCTTTACAAATTCTGTCTGTTTCATTTTTACGATCAAGAGATTTTAATGTAAGAAAATCTCCTTCGTCTAATTTATGGTTGTGTCTCAATAACAGTCTGTATAAAATAAACTTTGTATTTATAAAAATTTTTCTTTCAGAGTTTGTAAATATAGACGAATATTTTTCAGAAAATTTTTCAAAATCTTTGACTAGAATGTTTTCCAGATGACTTATGTCGTTTAATTTTTGACCAGTTAAATTTGCGTGTATAAGTACATAATCGTCATAATGTTTAGTATATCCGAGTTCTTTTAAGAAATGTATAATATGAGATTTTTTTACGTTTGCAAATTTTTTAGACCTAGATTCTCGCTCGTCTTTAATTATTCCATGAAATATCAATAAGCGCTCGAGGTCTGAATAAATAGTGGGGTTTATAAAAGTATATTGTTTTCCTTGATACTTTTGAATACATTTTTTAAAGTGACTAACACGATCATATTTGTATTTTGGTACTACGACATTATAAGATCTATTATTAAAATAAGTCGTTTGTATAACTTCTGAAAAACATACTTTGCAAATTAAAATGTCGTTTTCTAGTAGAAATGTATCGTCGTTTTCACAATTTTGACAAAAATTTCCACTATCAAAATTAAGTTTTTGTACGCTTGTACTCATTTTTATTATAAATGTTATTCTTTTAACTTACCCCTCAGAATACTACGAACTACACAAAACGAGAAAGAAAATGGAATTATAGGTAGGATTAAAGTAAATACTAAATTATAATTTTTATAAGGGATTCTTATAAAAACCTAATATTTTTCCATCTCCTTTTCCATCTCTCCTCTTACTACAGATTCTCTTACAAATGTAAATATACTGTGCACACTCTTTAGCATATTTTGATTATCCTCTTCGATGCATTCAAAACAAATATTACCATTTAGTACTCTAACACCACAATTTTTGCAAACGTTAATATTTTTGAAAGGAGTAAAATTTAGAATGTTTTCAGTTAGTTTATTTTTTCCATTGAGAAAGTTACGTTTCACAGTTGGTAAATCCAAAAACTTATGATACTTCCTCACGAAATAATCAGTCAGTTCTCCTGCCCGGATGTCAATAATGGAGCGTGTAGTTTTAGGTAAAATTCGTATAGCAACAGGGAAGTTAATGTTAGCAATAAAGTAAACGCATACCTTGTTTTGTTGGATGTTTATGACGAAACTTGAACAAACAAAACTGAACGTAATGAACTTGAAAGTATAAAAGACGAACAGAAGGTTGATAAACTTGATCCAAGATTCCCGAACGTAGTAGGAGACGAAGTGAAGAATTCGGAGTCTTGACAAAAGTCGACATAAAGATCACCTGATCTTCCAGATGTTGCAGATGTGGAGATGCGTTGCAGTATCCGACTCTGAAGGTAGATCAACTAATCTGCGGAATATATAAATATTATTAATTGACATAATAAAATATATTATTATGCCTATGAAGCATTTCCGAGTTATTTACCGGAAATGCAATCAACAATTATCGAAGGCAAAGCCGAATTGATTAAGAACTCTAGCTGGAGACTAGGCCATATGTTGAAACCATGACTTGGAGAAAGTAATATTTCAACACTCCCTCCTCGCCAAGGCAAGATATGGACAATCACAGCTTCGAGTTATCAATAAATTCAAGGCTAATCCTCCAGAACCCAAATGTAAGTGGGTGAAATGTGTCAGTCAGCTGTAACAATTTCGAACAGCGCTTAATAGACACATAATATATTGGCTGATGTCCAACAAGTCGATCAAACGAATTTTTAACAGTATTGAGCCAATCAAACTTTGGATTTAAGAAAATTTGATGAAGGGTATTTATTTGATATATGTTTTAATCGACGAATTGAAATTGGACGCAGAAAGAGATAAAAGCGTTTGCTTTTGTTCTCAACAGCACCTAGAATATGTGAATCTTGTGATTTCGACGACTTCTAGATAACGCCAAATAATAAAAATTTGCAAAAGAAAAAGATACAAGACTTGATGGCTTACCAAAAAAAAAAAAAAAAAAAAAATATATATATATATATATATAGAGGATGTACCTCTAAATCTTCCAAACTCAACATAGATATTACACTGGTCAATGGATTGTCATTTTTAAGCCCAAGTCTCTTTTTCTCCTGAAACATTGTGAGGCATGATTATTTCAAACCACAACGAATTAATAAGTTGTTATAGAGTGGTAAGATCTTTAAGTAGAAAGTTTCTAAATTTAGAAAATAGCTCAAAAGGCAGCGGCTGTGTTAGACAGTCTGCCAACTGATTAGCCGCGGGAACCCACTCGATCAAAACTGATTTATTTTTAAATTCTTGGTGCACGTAGTGCATACAAAGCTTCACCACATGCTTCAGCGTTTTTGAGTCGTTGGTCATTGCAACTGAGATCGCAGGAACGCAATCGCATTTGGGAAGAATGTCAAGCTGAGTGAGAAACTTGCACAGTGTACGTACGTTTGCAAGTTTGCAAGCATGTATCAGACATCGCAATATACTCAGCTTCACAGGTGGATAAAGCTACATGTGTTTGTTTCTTGGATTTCCAAGAGATCAAATCACCAAACACTTTAATCACAAAACCTGTGGTTGAACGTCCTTTTAAGTCGTTCGAGCCTAAGGATGCATCAGAGTATGCAATAATATCATTGGTGTTACACGAAATGACTATGCCATAATCTTTGGTACCATTAAGATACCTGAGTATCCTGAGAACGTTTTCCCAATCTTGCTGAGAATAATTTATTTGCTTTCTGCTCATAAAATTAACAGCAAACGAAATGTCGGGGCGAGTACCATTTTGGAGATACAGTAACGACCCGATTACCTCACGGTAAGGTACACTTTCTAAGAAATTTTCAGCGTCCGCGCTGGATTTTTCCTGAGTAGTCAAACTGCACGCATTTGATGCCATAGGAAATTAGTATATTTATCAAATCCTGAGGGGAGAAATTTACTTAGAAGAGTTTCAACAAATGATTTCTGGTGCAAGAAAATTTCTCTTTCTGGCTCCCTCCAGACTATTTCAAATCCTTGAAATTTCTTAGGGAAGCCTAGATTTTTTATTTTAACTTCAGCTTTAAGTCCTTCTATAATTTTTGCACCCAAGTTTGGGCAGGATGAGGCTAAAAGTGCATCGTCTACGTACAATATTAATAGCGCAGTTTGACCACCTTTTTGCAGCTTAAAAATGCAGGTTTGAAAAGGATATTCCTCAAAACCTAATTTATGCAGAACACATGATATTTTATTATACCATAGATTCGGTGAGACTTTGAGGCCGTAAAGGGATCTTTTCAGACTACACACGTGTCTTCTTCAAATCAGGTGGTACATCTGTAAACTCCACCAAGCCTTTGGGGATTTCCATGAAAACGGGTTTCTCAAGTGTCCCGTGCAGGAATGCAGTAGTTACATCAAGCTGATACAGGTGTAAATCAAGTTTGATAACTATTGATAGAACTAACCTGACATCACCTAATCTAGCAACTGGTGCGAATATTTCAAAGATGAGATATTGATTGGTGTCAGCAAAACCTTTCACCACAAGGCGGCTTTTGTATTTTCGAACACCTTGTGGGTCAACTTTGATTTTATGCACCCAGCGTGATTTTATGATTTTTGTTTTAGGGTCCAAATTCTGTCTAGGTACTAATACCCATGGTCTCATTGATTCCAATGAGTTTCCCACACAATATTTTCACTCGACAAGAGTTTTCTCATGTAATCAGCGTGGAATTCAGTTCCACAATCAGACCTCAATCGAAAAACATTGGTTTGAGATGTGATGGCCTGGATTTCTTGGAGACATTTTTTAAACGCAAGATGTACTTCTCTTTTATTCTTCAGTTGATAGTTAAATACATATCTATATCTAGAATAGTCACATATCACTATCAAAATGTAGGTAGCACCTGTCCTGAAATTGGCGGGAGAAATCGGGCCAATAATATCAGAGTGTAATAACGCAAAAGGCTTATGAACTCTGTGTCTGACTTGAGAGTGAGACTTCCTAATTGTGTTGGCCTGATGACAATCCTCACAATTACGGACATCGTCAGTAAATTTGACGAATTTAAGTTCAGGAAGGAATTTCTTGGCTGCCTCCAGATACTGCTTTGAAGCGTGATTTAAGGGGAGGTGCCAGAGAATATCCAATCGTTCTGAACATGTGAATTTTTTATCTAAATTAACCATATCGAATTTTGAAATTTTCCGGTCTAGCACATCTGGGTTAGTGACAGTCAATTCTTCAAATTTCCTCCCTCCCAAGCTTGCAGGAACACTATCCAAAGGGACAGAAACAGGCAAAGGGGTACGAGATGCTATCGGCGTGCTCCCTCCCAAATTTTCGTGTATTGTTTGGGGTATTTGAGGGGTGGAACTGCAAGATTGTTCAGAAGAAGTGACGAAAACGCACCCGATTTTTGACGTTTAGATTTAGGTTCTACATCCCCATCACTATCAGAAACTAGATCAAACGTAACCCATCAAAGGTTATTACGAAACTCGCCGGTTTTAATTATTTTACCCGACGAGGCCTGAATAAACTCTATCTTTAGAGAATAGAACATTGATACCAGATTGGGTTGCTTTTCTTACGGAAAATAAATTCAAAGCTAGGCCAGGGACGAACAGAACGTCTTTTAAAGTCGAGATTTGGTCATTATTTCGAAATTTAATGTCACCACTTAAATGAGCTGTCAGGTCAGCCTTTTCGTCTGCATTTGCACACTTAAAAGTACGCTGACGAGATAAACGACAAAGATTAGATAAGACAGATCTCGAGACTGATAAGTGTTCTGTTGATCCACTGTCCACAGCTGCTGTGAAGGAAGTATTACCTCCTTTGATAAGTGAGAGTGCAGTAAGGTTGTTACCCATTGTTACCCATACGTCCGCTGTGTCCTCGCCATCCATCTGTCCCGCAATGGCTCGCCAAATTTTGGACGACTGGGGAATAATGTTGAGGATTTTGGACGATTAGAGAGAAATGTTGTGGGTCTTGGGGTGCTAGTTAACCCCCTGTGTTGCGAAGAGGACGTACTAGAATGACCTATCTGTCCACAGTTCAAACACGGTCGATTAGCCCTAGGGCAGAGGTCCCTTGTGTGACCTAGCGTTCTGCAGTATACACAGAATAACCTCTTCTCAGTTGATTTGGACTTACGTATCGGTTTGGGACACTTCCCGGGAATGAGACCACCCCTAGGAGCTTGTCCCCCTCTACCTTTAGTAGTATTACCACCTCTACCTTTGAAAATTCCGCGTCCCCTGGAGTTCGCAATCCTACATCTTAGTGCGGCATACGACGATCCACTGGAGGAAGATAGCTGATTAGCTCTCAATTGTTCCTCCACTAACATCTCCTGCATTTCCGCGATTGAATACTTGAACCCAGACAGTTCGGCTTTCTGATAGGTGAGGGTGTCACTGATAGAAAGTTCGAAAATCATTTTAATATATCCAGGTGTAAGTAAATTTGGATCGGCTGAAAAAATTTTCTTTTTGAGTTCATCGAAGCGCCCTAGAAACTCGACCGGTTTTTCTGAGGTTGGCAAGTAATGAATGGAGTTAAATTCGCTGACAAGTAGTTTTAGTTGAACCGTTGAAGAAGGATCGCACACATTTCGCAGTTTTCCGAGTATTTCTTTTGGCTCGACACCAAATCTTGAAAATGAGGGGACAACGATTCGAAAATGAAATGGCGTACTTTCCTTCTTGCCACTACCTGATCTTCATCAGCGAAAGCTGAAGATACAGATTCGGTAGGATCAACGGTAAACCAATATTTACCAATATTTAAACCTGTCTTCAGTTTCTAGTTTCGCTTCGAGAGGATGAAGCCTAACTGCGTCGATTCGACGTGTCCTATATGGGTCTGGGATACGGTGTGCATGCCGAACGAAGAAATTAGGATTTTTGCGAGGCCCACCTGAAGGGAGTTCAGCATTAGGGGATGGAGGAATGAGGTTAGAAGGAGACGTTGACTGGATGGTAGATTCATCTACATCCATCGCCGAGGTACCATTTGAACAATTGGCTACTGGCTGATCGGTCTCAACCTGATTAACAACAGTAACAGGGGGTAACTCCAAGGTACATTCATCGTGGCCGACAGTAGAAGATTGTTTAAGTTCTACATACCTCCTGTCCAAATCAACCAGTTTTAAGTTTACGTCACCGAGTGATGCCTTGATATGCTGCTTGAGTCCATCCATAAACTTGGCCAGAGTTTCCTCAGTGACATAATTTTGCGCTGGCTTTGATACAGCGGCCTGTACAGTTTCTATAACCGGTACATCAGATTGATTCCCCAGAGTTTCCTCGTCGGAGAGATCGGACAAATCCAATTCAGGGTTCATGATATCCTGAAATGACAACTTTGTTTAACTCTTGAATTGAACAAGGCAACAGAAACAAAATTCCTATTTATTTGCTAATCAGTTCACTTTTGAAATTTTGAACTCCACATTCTAAGATGTGGCTGAAATTTAAAAAAGTTGAACGATGTTCACCATGAATCATTGAAGGGAGTTTTGGTTAAAGCTAGGAAAATTGATTCAACAGAAATGTTAGCTACCACCAACATTCAATTGTAATGAATTGCTAGCAAAATTTTTATAAATGGGCCCGACGACTCCGGAAGAAACGCAGATTTGCTCGCAGTTCTGCGACACAGAGCACAATAAAAGCAATGCATCATGATTATTTTGAAAAATTGACGGGCCCGCCGTCATGAGAAATTGCGCTGCATTTGATGTCGTCAGGTCCAAGAGGTCTCGTTACAGTCATGCGTCACCTTGAAATCATCGCCTTACGCCAGTTGCTGTTTGTTAGAACAAAAACACACAAAAACAAATTCTTTATATCATAAATTAGGCACACCTAACTTCTCGGTAGCACTTTTAAATGGGTCCACGCGGTTTTCCGGAGCTGGCTAAACTGAATTGACCTCTCGGGTTTCGATCGGAAACGAATCATTTGGAATACAACTATTATTTGATTATCAAAGTTTGCATTGCAAACATCTAACCAGTTGTAAAAATGATCGTATCATTCCGGGAGAAATAAATATTTAGCGAACATAGAAAATATTTAAATTTTGCTGAGGTAAAAACAAACAAAAATTGAAAGTGAACATAATTTTAATGTTTCAAAGGAACAATTGATTTTTCAAATTTGCGGATTGTTAAAAAAAATGTGGAATTTATTTTTATTACCCGTCTTCCCTGGGAATGATTATTCAAATTTCTGAACGTGGTGCGCAGGACGGTAAGGTCTGGGACGTCACATTCCCAATGACACCCTACAGCCACGATAGGTTTGTCAAGGGTACGTCTGGTAACCGTAGATCCTGCAACCACCAGAAAAATGAACACGATCGACCCGGTCCCAAAGATTTCCGTCCAGCTGTTCAGCGAGGGGTTTTCTCTCTTTCAGCGACCTACGAATTGTCATTCCCTGCACCGATGGCAACCTTGAAACGAAATGCCACTGGTTTTAATCCCCGAGGAATTAGCCCAAATGATTTCCTCGTAAAATGCGGCCCTTTCAGATCCGACAGTCTATTTTAATCCGTCAAGATCCGGGAACCCTGTATGTCGCAGAATGGAAAAATGTGCCCATCTGGTTGAACGATGACATATATATTAATGATGTGGATAATAATTAATATGATATGTATAGTGGTGGACCTCCTCCTCAAACCAGCTTCATTCCACTCGGGCTAGCGTTAGAAAATGAACGCTATCGCGCATCTAGTCGCTCGAGATTCCTGTTGGGATCAGGAAAAACGAACTTCACCGGAATTAAGCGGCGCGTGGGGAACAGGGAAATCCTTGCCAATATCAAGTTAATGACAAATCGGGCATGAAAATGGGTGGCCGCGGCATTGGTCTCTATTTAAACAGACTCGAGTCACCAATTCTCAGCATAGGTCGCTGGAAACCTACAACGACGAATTTCTGAGACAAACTTCCCTAAATGGACAAGAACTAAACACAACGTCGATCTACGATGTTTATGAAACAAAATCTATTCACCAGTGGGATGTTTGAAAGTTCGAAGCGGAAATTGAAGTTGGAATCTCCGTTGCCTTGTAGACTGCACACAAACAGAGCCTATTACAAGCAGACGGGGAATAAGTAATAGAGGCGAGAAAATGTTTGAGAGAAAATCCCGTGCTGACGCCCGGAAATCTACGGTCAGAATTGTTTAATTTATTGGTTTGGGCTTTCACGGTACATTTCACTGTGATTTTTATGTGAAAGCTCGCTATTGACAACTATGTGACCGGTCCATCCGCGAATTCGTGCCCGGATGTCAATAATGGAGCGTGTAGTTTTAGGTAAAATTCGTATAGCAGCAGGGAAGTTAATGTTAGCAATAAAGTAAACGCATACCTTGTTTTGTTGGATGTTTATGACGAAACTTGAACAAACAAAACTGAACGTAATGAACTTGAAAGTATAAAAGACGAACAGAAGGTTGATAAACTTGATCCAAGATTCCCGAACGTAGTAGGAGACGAAGTGAAGAATTCGGAGTCTTGACAAAAGTCGACATAAAGATCACCTGATCTTCCAGATGTTGCAGATGTGGAGATGCGTTGCAGTATCCGACTCTGAAGGTAGATCAACTAATCTGCGGAATATATAAATATTATTAATTGACATAATAAAATATATTATTATGCCTATGAAGCATTTCCGAGTTATTTACCGGAAATGCAATCAACAATTATCGAAGGCAAAGCCGAATTGATTAAGAACTCTAGCTGGAGACTAGGCCATATGTTGAAACCATGACTTGGAGAAAGTAATATTTCAACATCTCCAGATTTAGATACTGCCTGCCACTCGCTCTTGGAAAGACAATTTCCATCTTCGAGTTCTCTTAACGCTTTAAAGTATTCCATTTTATTTATAGTAGAGATCCTTTTAACTTACCCCTCAGAATACTACGAACTGACGGAGTTGCAAAAGGTGAATACGAAATCAAGGTAATATTATATCGATAATATTACCATCGTCCACAATTATATTTTTATCTGGGATCATCTTTAAAAAAATCTTTACGTTCAACTCTTGTAGAAATTTCTTATCTCGATTATTACGAATAACGTAATTCTCCAACATATTTTCTTTGATATTTTTCCTTTTATATTTCACGTCTTTTTTCGGAGATACTGGTATTGTTTTCTTAACGGTATTTACGAAATTTTCAACCCCTACATTTTTCAACTGTGTTTTAAAATTTGCAATTTTATCAGCTGAGATTTCTCCGTATACTAGTTGCTCAATAAACCTGTATACTTTCATATCTCTATCTCTATCGATATACGCGAAACATTCAATGAATTCGATATGCTTAAGTGAAAATTGTAAAAATGGCTGAGACATTTTTATTTTTATTGGAGAGATCCTTTTAACTTACCGCCCAAAAAGAAAAAGTCACTGGTTCTGATGTTTTGTGTTGAAAAGTTTTTACTGTTAGTTTTCACTTTAAATATTTTACTGTTAGTTTTCACTTTAAATATTTTACTGTTAGTTTTCACTTTAAATATTTTACTGTTAGTTTTCTCTCAGTTGTTCTCAACGTGCCCACTTACTACTTATACATATATACATATATACATATATACATATATACATATATACATATATACATATATACATATATATATATATATATATATATATATATATATATATATATATATATATATATATATATATTAATATAAAAATATTTTCTAAACAGAGCACGCAGGTCAAGATTCAACACGAGAATGTAATTTCTGAACAATTAAACATATTGTTGTCAACATGTAAATAAAACATATTGTCAACAATAATAACAGGACGGGATTGTTTTGGAGTAGGTACTAATTCGCATTTTCACACTTCCCCTCGAGTTAGTTCTTCAACTCCGTAATTCCGAGTTCCCATGTAAATTGTTCTAATTTGGATCTTGGTAGTGATTTGGTAAACATGTCAGCCGGCATTTCTGATGTTTGTAAATATTTGATTTCCACTGAGTTTTCCGAAACACATTGGCGAATGAAGTGATGTCTGATGTCGATGTGCTTCGTTCTTGAATGATGTGTCGAATTTTTGGTCAACTGCTGTGCTCCCTGATTATCGTAGTATATTGTGATTGCCGTCTTTGAAATTAGAACGTGTAACTCTCCGAGAAATTGTCGTAGGTAGAGTGCCTCCTTGGTTGCTTCTCCAATGGCGAGGTACTCAGCTTCGACGCTCGAAAGTGCTACTGTCCTCTGCTTTCTAGCTTCCCAGGATATTGCCGCTCCTCCGAGTTTGAAGCAGTATCCAGTGTAGGAATGCCTGTCTTCAGCACAACTTGCCCAATCTGCATCCGCATAACCTTCCAATGGCTTCCCAGTCTTCTGGAATAAAATTCCATGATGTGGTGTTCCCTTTAGGTATCGCAGAATTCGTTTTGCTGCATGCCAGTGCTCATGTGTATAATTGTTGTTAAACTGGCTAAGCGAATTCACTGCGTAAGTTATGTCTGGGCGGGTGGATACAGCCAAATACATTAATGATCCGATTAATCGCTGATATGGATATCTGGCCATTTCAATCGTATTTGGTTGTTCCGGCTTTTTCAGCTTCAGTCCAGTTTCAATCGGTGTTGCTACGGGTCTAGAGTTTTCCATTCCAAAACGCTTCAGGATGTCTTGGGTATACTTTTTCTGACACATAAATAGCTTCCCCTCGATTTGGTCTTGGGTAAACTCAATTCCTAAGCCGTAGTGGATTGGTCCTAAGTATTTCATTTTGAAAACGTTCATCAGGTTCTGTTTTATTTTTTCTATCAGTTTTGGATTGCCTGAAGCCAGCCAAAGGTCATCAACATAAATTGCCAGAACAACGAAGTCATTCAATATTCGAGCTTGGTACACGCATGGGTCGGTCTTTAGTGGTTTCAGTCCCAGCTTTTTCAGATTTTCGTCAAGCTTTAGGTACCATTGTCGCCCTGCTTGTTTCAAACCGTACAGAGATCGTTGTAGCAGACATACTTTATCCCCCTTTTCTAGGCTTTCTAACATCTTCTTGGCTTCTTTCAAAACTTTTTCCGACGATTTGTTTTCCAAAATTATGTCTTGTAAAATTTCTCTAAAACTTTCTGGAGTTTCCATATGAATTTGTTCATCCAAATTTCCGTTTAAAAATGCTGTAGTTACGTCAAATTGGTGAATATTCAAATTTTCTTCCACAGCTAGAGCCATAATTGTTCGAATCGAACTCATTCGAACCACAGGTGCAAAAGTCTCATTATAGTCTTCCCCTGGTCTTTGACTAAATCCTTTTGCGACCAAGCGAGCCTTTTTTCTTTCCACGGTACCATCTGCCTTCAATTTTTCTCTTAGAACTACTCGGCAGCTGATCACATTTTATTTTTTTGGTCGTTGTACAATTCTGAAAGTTTCATTTTCCAAAATTGACGAGTATTCAGACTTTATGGCTTCTTTCCATCCAACTGCTTCTGGGCTTGACAATGCTTGCTTCACAGTTATTTCTGCCAAACCAGCCGTTTCAGGTTCTTCTATTGCTTCCTGAAATATCTCATCTTCAACCGATTCTAGTGGGATTTCAATTTCGTTATAGATTTTTCTTGGTCTACCGGGATTTCCTGTTCTTTGAATGTGTGGTCTCCCTTTTCCACGAATTGTCCTCACTATTTCCTGATTTGTTACTAATTCTGTTTCCGCAATGTCTCCAGGATTGTTGTTCGTTGGTTGTTCATTTCCTGTTTCATTTTTGTTCTCAATTTCATTTTCTTCATTGTCTAAATTTGTTTCAAGCTTTTGTTCTGTTGGGTGTATCATTATGGCTATTTTCCGATGTTTGTCTTCATTCTCCTGATTCACATGATCAAACAAATCTTCAGGAAAACAGTTTTCAAAATTCTCTTGTTGAACAAATTCTTCCATAAATTTCACGTCCCTTGAAACAATTACTTTGTTTTCTTCTTTTGCCCAAATTCGGTATCCTTTTGTTTGGTCCGAATATCCCAAAAAAATTCCTTCTTTCGCTCTTGGAGCAAATTTATCTTTTTGTTTTTCCTTGTTCAAAAAATATACCTTACTTCCAAATATGCGAAAATACTTCACGTTCGGAGTTCTTCCAAACTACAACTTGAACGGTGTTTCACCTCCTATTCCTTTTGAAGGACTTCTGTTTCTGATGTGATTTGCTGTGTGAATTGCATCAGCCCAAAAGGATGGTGGTAATTTTGCTTGAAGCATTAGACACCTTGCAACTTCTACTAGGCTCCTGTTTTTCCTTTCTGCAACTCCATTTTGTTGTGGAGTATGAGGAACAGTGAGTCTTCGAGTTATTCCATTCGTTTCTAAAAATTTGTCGAACTGTTTGTTGCAATACTCTGTGCCATTATCTGATTGGATGTACTTGATTCTTTTTCCAGTTTGATTTTCAACTTGGTTCTTGAATTTCTTGAATTCTTCCAAGACATCTGATTTATTTTTGAGGAATCTCACTTCACACCAACGACTGTGATCGTCAATTAGTGTTAGGAAATACTTTCGTTCTCCTTTTGAAGCAACTCTCATAGATCCACAAAGGTCTGTATGAATTATCTCTAGTAACTCCGAAGATCTGTTGGACTGTTTAGGAAATGGTTTTTGTACCATTTTCCCCTCTAAACAGGTCGTACATGGTCTGAGAGTTTTGTTTTGAGGTATTTCAATCCCTCTTGCTTTCTTGTTTCCAGATAATTCCTTCAAATCATTCTCATTTAAATGCCCATATCTTTTATGCCATAGCTCTAATTTACTATTAGCTTTACTTTCAGCTGCGTTAGCATTTTCACGAGTATTGTTAATGTCTTCTACTTGATACAAACCGTTCACCTTGTTTGCAGTCATTAGCAGTTTTCCTATACTGTTTCTAACTTCGGGCTTGGTTTTTGAGAAAATAACTTTGTTTCCATGGTCAGTTATTTTTGCCACAGACATTAAATTCGATCGAAGTTCTGGAACGTATAAGGTGTTTGTCAAATTCAGCTCTTTAGTTTCATTCCCCACTTTTACGCTCATCTTCACAGGTCCTTGACCAACGATGTTTGTTGAGGATGAATCTGCTAGGTTGACTTTATTGCTCACACTAGTTCCGATCGATTCAAATTTATATTTCTCTGAGCACATGTGAGAAGTGCACCCGCTATCCAAGCACCATGAAGAAGTGGATACTTTCATTGCTGCTTCGGACGTGGATGTGAGAAATGTTTCAGCTGAGGTTTTTGCAGACTGTTTGTAATAACAATTAGCTGCTTTGTGGCCTTTCTTTTTACATATATGGCATTTAAATCTGAATTCTTTTTCATTTTCTTTATTGGTATTTCGTTTCTGAAATTTATTTTTAGCTATCATTACATTTGGGTCTCTCTCTTTTTCTTTTCTTGAGCCCCATTGCTCTATTATTTTTATTCTTAAATTCTCTGGGTTGGGAAGGTCATCACGTGCTTCGATTGCACATTTGAAATTATCAAAGCTGTCTGGTAGGTTATTCAGCAACATTATTGTAAGTAATTCGGGATGAATAACTACTCCCATTGCCTGCAACTTATCTACCCCATCAAAGAATTTTGCTATGTACTCTCTAGCGTCATCGTCTTCTTTCATCTTATGCAACATAAGCTGCTTCATCAACGATGCTTTTCTGGTAGGTCCTTTTGATAAATAGATTGATTCTAACCTTAGCCATAATTCTCGTGATGTTTTGCAATCTTTTACTTGTTTAATTTCTGATGGACTGATTCCTAGAATTATGTCAGCTCTATGTTTTCGGTCAATTTTGTCCCATTCACTAGCAGCTGCTCTTTCTGCATCTCCGGCACCTTCGCCTACTATTGGTCGAGGTATTGTTCCATTGACATAGCTGATTCCATCACTTTTCTCCAACAGCGCTTCCATCAACACTACCCACGTATCATAATTGTCTCTATTTAAACTGTCAAATCCAAATTTCTGAATGTTCATGGTAGAGGTTCTTAAATCTTCTTTACAAGAAACTTCACTTCACTTGTTTCACGATTTTTACTCTAACCAACAGAAAATTTTGACAATACGCGCAGAACTCATAACCTAATATAAAAATATTTTCTAAACAGAGCACGCAGGTCAAGATTCAACACGAGAATGTAATTTCTGAACAATTAAACATATTGTTGTCAACATGTAAATAAAACTTATATATATATATATATATATATATATATATATATATATATATATATGTATGTATGTATGAATGTGTCATTCCAGACGATAACTCTCCTTAGGATTGAGATAAAAATTCCGTTCTTGCACCAAAATATCAAGCATCCCAAACAAAAGGATGAGTTTATTGGCCAACAATTTTTGAGCACATTAAATCACTCCAATTTCAAAAAATTTACTAAAAATTGCTAAAAACGGCCAAAAAATCGTTAAATTTGAAAGTTTTATCAGATTTTTCGTCAAAATAAAATTATCAACAATTAACTAGGACATTAAAAAATGTTTGCACAAAATTATGCCGAAAAACGTACTTAAATTTCATTAATATTTGCTGAAAAATCTGTCAAAACTGCAAGAAAAACTAAAAATCCAAAATCTTGTTTGAATCACTAGATTTGATTTAGTACGAGTTTTTTGCTATAAAATTGGTTTTTAAAAATTACTTTCTACTGAAATTGCTCAAATTTCATTACATTTTAACATATTATAACACTATAGATAATTTAAGAAAATTCGCTCATACGATCATGCTGCATGACTAAAATTTTTTTTGTAGGTATGGGCTAATGCCCAATTAACATTATTATGAACATAACGAGTAATACCAAAATTATAAATGCGAAAAATTTGCGAAAGTGTGAAGTAACGAATATAAAAACATTGATTAACAAATAACATAGCATTTGCTTTTGCGTTCACTTGGGGTCCACTGCATTTCCAAATTATAATATCACTACACCATAGCTAATATATATATATAAGAGAAATATCATATTATAAAAGAGAAATTTTGTTTGTTTGTCCTCTAGAAATGTCCTAACGACTTCCCTGCGGGTTTGCGGAAATTAACGAGCAAGTTCCGGAATAGCACTATGTTACAATCCTCTAGGCTTACTCCCTAACCGACAACTCGGCTTTCTCCATTGGCAAAACGATTTTGGTAGGTGGAGCCAAGCAGGTTTTATTCGTGAAGATAGATCTTCAAAAATTGATTTTAAAAACGCCTTTTTGAATGCAGCAATGTTGGTTGGGAAGAGTTTTAATGCAACTAAGGTTATATTCCGGCCTAGAGAATGACGGGAGAGGCAGGCGCTAAGAAGGGGCAAAGGTCTAATAAAAGGGTCCATCAGATAGGGACTGAACCCATATGAACCTTCGCAATCGGGCTCACTCTTATTCTCTCTGGTCTACCAACCTCAATCAACAACAGGTTTCTCTTTTCAAATCTCTCCTAGCTTGTGTATTTTCCATTCATCAGTGTCATATATCCTACTGATTTTCGCTCTTAAGTTTATAGTTTCACTTTAAACCTTTTTACCATTTCATCAAAGAACTACAAGTCTTCGCCGCCTGACGATAGGGTTATACCTACAGGCCTTCGCGGTCTGGCAATTAGATAGAGCTGTGGGCCTACGTGGACCGGCAACGTACGGTTAAATAAATTGCCAACAAATCTGGCAATGGTGGATTAAACTTCCATCTATGGTTTTATTAGTTCAGATGAAAAATCCACTCTCAAGTCGTTCTTTTGGAATCAATTTATATTTTCAATTTAACCATCCCACGTAGCCACAACACCTTATACTTCGAAATGTTAGGTTTGATATAGATTATTTTAGGGTTTACCTTTCTGCATAGGGAACAATTCTATTCATTCCTCTAAAAAAAAATTGTTACTCGCCTACTACAATTTTTTGAAATAACTGGCAATTATCATTTCAATATTACTAGCAACCGAAACAACCAAAAATATCGCAACCAATACTATAGTAACTGAGAAAGTAAATATCCGCACACAAATACAAATATATGACGCACAAACTACGATAAATAATTCATGATAAGAACTTATTTTGGAATTCAGAGAAAAATTTTAGTTGCGATTACCTCACACATTTCTCCAAAACACTAAGGAAGGCAAGCTAATGAGAGTGAGTCCTTTTTGATATTAAGATTTAATACCGAAACATGGAGTATCTTTCAATATCCTTGAGATTTCAGATGGTGCGAAATAATAAGCATTAATCATATTTATGTATAGATTTATGTATTTCTACTATAGGCTATACTATAGAGTTTTTTTTTTTTTTTTTTTTTTTTTTTTAAGTAATTGATGCATATAGTTTTCACTTCTTTAGATTTTGAATACCTAGGATCTATTCTCCATCTTCAAGCTACCAAACCGTCCGTCCGTTACTGCCGATTTTTAACTTCATCTGTCAATTTTAGATGTTTTGATGACTTAACTTTGAGATTTAAAGATCTTCGCAAATTCGCAATGCCATTACTAGGGTAAACGATCTAATGCGTGAACTATTAAGGATTAATGGAGTTAGATTAAACTTTCCTACCATATTGAAATACACACGACACACGCCCAGAAAAACGGCTAGAACAAGGAAGGTAGCACCCCGACTATCCCTTAGATAGGTTAGGATATCACAAAAGTCTTTGAAAAGTTTTCTGGTGATAGGTTTCGTTTAAAACAGAAGAAAGTAATTTCATTGTTACATGTTCAGTTGAGGGCTAAAAATTACAATGTGAGTTTAATGATTCTATTACTTCTGTACAGTAGAGATAATTCTGGGCTGAAGGAGTTAGAGTGAAATTTGATAGAACTTATTTCGATGTTCGTTGTTATTTCGGGTTCTTCACATGCTTTCTCATCATAAAAATATTTCAGAATCGGAAAAATATTGTGATGGAAATCGGAAATTTGAAGGTTCAATAACGCATTCACTCACTTGCCTGACAGAAGATATGTTTCCCAATGTGTGGACGACTGTTTAAGTTATGTTTAATTACCTTTCTAAGCTAATTTGAAGTATTTACCTACTATATATATATATATATATATATATATATATATATATATATATATATATATATATATATATATATATATATATATATATATATATATTGCTGTATCTGCCGATATTAAAGTTCCTATTTGAGAGTTGCATATTAAATTTAAACTATGTACCTTCAAGGAACTACGTTCCTTGACTTTCCACCCTTATATGTCCCTGATTACACATACCTAGGTACCTACTACCAAGATACCTAAATAGTAGTACCTACTACCAAGATACTTCTATTGCCCGAGAGCTCTCCAATGATCTTAACATTTTAGGATTGAAAATCTTAAATCGAACGGTTTTCCAGCATGTTCGATTAAAAACATGCTTTAAGAATCAGAAAAAGTGGATGAAACAGGATAAACAAAATTATTCGGTTATGCAGTGGTGAGTGTTCACATCCTGGGATCGTGAAACTTATCGTTCACATCAGGAAGTTTTTCATTCACAAACTGGCAAACTCATCTTTTCCAACATTTATCTTTTGTAATCATTCTGTGCGCAATGAATCTGAATTTCCGTACCTTTATAATTTCGATTCCTAAATAGATTCTGAAACACTTGGGCATGGAGAAAAGATTGCATAGAGCATTGAGAATGTATTTATAAAGTTGAAACTTCTACACGTATAAATGTTTGCCTGATCAATCATTTTTATTTGTGAAAGAGCCATGCCATGGTTTAGGAAAGATATGAAAAGTGTAGGAAAACTTGATTTTCTTGTCTCACCCGTTATGCCAAAATGAAGTGGATCTGTCTGTCGACCAAATTAGCATGGAGCAGTAGTAGTGGTAAAGTGTTAACTACCAGAATTGTAGTTAACAATTATAGTAGTTATCATCATTCTTAATGGTATTCTTTAAGTACCAATATTTATCTTCCTAATATGACTTTGTCACTTGGTTTAAACCTGAAGCATGGTTCCTCGAACCACCATCTATCCAGTGAATTGCAAATCGTTCGCCAAAAATGTTGATGCCAGGAACAGTGAAGAATAGGTATTTCAAGCATGCAGCTGACAGTTTTTGTAACTCTTACGCCTGATCTTGATTAATTTTGAGTGCAGTCTAAGTTTATATTGTTGTTAATAAGAGTTGTGAGTTTTAAAAGGTTTTATTTGTGCTACTTATTCATATTTTTGTACCCTACAAATATTTTAAACATTTTCGCCTATTGAAACATAGTAAAAGCATACTCCTGACTTCCAAAGCAAATATTTTTAGGAACCCTGGTAATTTTTCTCAAAGTCAGGGTTAAAGCAATGCAAGCACAATCGCTTTGAATCCATACACAATATATATAGAGACTAATATTGATATTGTTTCATGAGCCCTTCCATGTTTAGAAACCAACATGCAGTACGCGCAGTGGTCCAGCCGACCTTCATACCTGGAAATGGAGCTGTGGAAGATTGCCAAGCATCTCTTCTGGCCTGGAAAAGGAATCATGGGATGTGACGAAACCGTCTCAACTCTTGGGAAACGATTCCGAGTAAACGCTATGCTATATTTTTATCATACTATACTAAAACTAAGTACAATTAGCACTTATTGGATTATACAGACCTTATTATCATCTGATTAGTAATAGAGGTTCTACTAAGGATTAATTTTTTTTCTAATGAGAACTTCTTATCTTACTGCCAAACTGGATGTCTTTCATTAGGTACGTCTCAAAAATAGTTTTAATTATTGCCACAGACTGAGCTAACGGAAAATGATTGAATGCTTTGTTCGCCAGACCTAAGCTACATTATCCGTTTATACATCAGCTATATCGTTGAGTGAGGTTAGAATGAGGGTCATAAGGGAGGTGCGACTTTCTATTCAGCAGTATAGAACTACTTTATAAATCTACTGTCATAACCCGTAGGTAGTAACTGGGAGTGCCAAATGTAGGTACCTAGCTTGCATATAATATAACGCTTGCAAACTGATTTCATATTTTCACCAAAATACTGAGCCACAAAGAAAGTCAGAACAATGTGCATACATACCTATAGCTTAGATTGGTAATATGAAAACACTAACTGTAAGTTATCAGACATCTAGATCGGTAAGATGACAAAGAATGATAGTAAAAAGGCACTGAGACACAGTAAGTTGTATTGGCTCTCAAATATTCATTTGGGTGGTCAAAAAAAGTTAAGTGCTTACTTTTTATTGTGACGCCCCCAAAATTTTGTACATTTGGCATAAAAAAAATCGCAGGCTCCTAGGTATATTCGAAGGGAGTGCTCGTCGTTCCATTTTTGAAGTAAATTGACCACTGCATTTGCTGATATAACCAACCCCCATTGTCCCTTTGCCATCTACAGATACTGATTCTGGCAAACGTAATATTTTAGTTGACCAGAACTAACCAGGAAGCATTTCACTATCCCAGGGAACGACAGCCAATCATTCACCAAATTATCATTTACATATCTTTCGGAGGATTCAGTCGTCACTAGCAAGTCGAGTATCGGTGGCGAGAGGTTTCGATGTAAGGACATCATCATCAGGCCGGACAGTTGGTACTGTTTCGACGGCCTGATGATAATGTTCCTACATCGAAACCGCTCGCCTTCAGTACTCAACTTCCTAGTGACGACCGATTCTTCGAAAGGTATGTAAATGATAATTTTATTATTACTACTAGCAGAAATATCCCTTTGAATTTAAAACAAACTCTTCATAACTCACAAATGCATTCCTCGATATCTTCAGTCATTGAGTTCTTTCCAGCTTTAACATCTCTGGTGAATACTGCTGCGAGAAATCTCGTTAACTATGAACCATACCATGGACAGATTTTGAACTATTCGACGGCAGATGGGTCTTGGCGAGAGAATGAATGTTTTGACACGCCCCTCCCATACTCTATCAATGTAATGATTCCGTGAGAATGTTTGGGAGAAAAAAAAACCAGTAATAATAGAACTATGGGAGCTGTCGACTACTCCTTTTTAATGCTCCTTAGAACCTGAAATTTTGGTAAATTATTGTTGATGGTAAATGTAAAAAATTGAGAGGGTGTCACAATAAAGAATTTAAACATTCTTGAACTACCCTAATGTGTGTATTGCATTCAATGTCTAGTATTATTATTGGTATGTTGTGAATACCATGAAATATTCCGTATTTATTCCATCTAAGTTAGTGTTTCTTAATCTATGATCCGCTGACAACCAGTGGTCTGCAAGGTACCCAGAAGTGGTCCATGAGACTTTTTCGAAAACTTGACACACTCGGGAAAAAATGAGTATGTTTGTGCCCACCTATTTTCGATTTGTTTCTTTACAGCTGTGGTAGGGATTACTCATACAATCTATAAATAAAACATTACTGCATATTTGGAATCTTTGATAACGACTACCAAAAAAATGGTACGCAAGCCATTTAGTAGAAAAGCCTTAGTACCAACCTGATGATGCAATAACAACTGATGAGTCTCAAAACGACAGAAACTTCAAGGACAACTTCATTGTTTCTAAGCCCAGAACGTTCTGGTGCAAAAGTGCTTTGTCGTAACACAAAGAAACCCCAAACTTTGAGATATTGTGCTGAAGCTTTTCACTTTGTTTTGTATTCCAATCTATGCAATAAATTATTTTCATCTGTTCTCGCGCACTCGGCTGGTAAACCTACGATTAGCAGTTGCAACAAGTGTTATCCCCGTATCGATAAAGTGGTCAAAAACATGTAAGCGTAGGTAACCATCGCATTAGAAAGTAGTAAAAAATTCCAATTATACTTTAAAATCCTCGCGAATAACAAACAGTACCTACTAAATAACTACTACATATAGCAATCACTATTTTTAAACAAAATGTACTTGTCAGTGGTCCGCCAGTTCAAAAAGGTAAAGAACCCTTGAGCGAAGTGGATGTTCGAGTTTGTTATTGATTCTCGTGATTACGATTCGCAGTGCGTCGGGATGGCGAATGAACAGGAAGCTCGTCGACAGTGGAGGAAGCTGCTGTTCGAGACGCCCAAGCTAGGCACGTACATCTCCGGCGTGATCATGCATCCCGAGACCGTCCTCCAGGGCGACGACCAGGGCGAGAACTTTGTGACTCTGCTTCGCCGGAAAGGCATCGTGACGGGCGTCAAGCTTGATGAGGGAGTTCAACCCCTACACGGGTAAGCACCGATTTACCTATATAACCTTTATTGACGAAAAAAATGAGCCTCTGCACACGAACTAAATCACTCGCGACGATGTTGTGGAAAACCATTTCAAAACGGAATTTAGTGAAAAACGTTCTCTATTTCCATGTAAAAATAAAGAGTTACGTTCTCTATTTCCATGTAAAAATAAAGAGTTACAATGTTAAATCGATATCGACTGTTAGGCCATCATCAGTAACAAACAATAACGTTATTGTTTGTTGCTGATGATGGCCTAACCGTCGAAGTCGATTTAACATTGTAACTCTTTATTTTTTCGTGTAAATAGACAACATTTTTCACTAACTTCTGTTTTGAGCCTCTGCTTTGAGTCGGCTAGCATTTTTCAGCGTTTGTGTGTGCGTGAGTGTACTCCGCGCTACAGGCCGCAATTTCGGAGCTATCAACTTGAAATGTCTAATTTCTTTTGACATACCTATGGAATTAGTTCTGGAAATACGTGGGACGACACAAAATGCAAAGCTTAATTGCAGATGCCCATAGTAATGCTAGTTTTTAATGATTTAGGATTAAAAGAAAATTTCAGTAAAACCAAAATTATAGTTTTCTCGTTAATGAACAGCAACTTCCCGATTATTGAAGGCCTGAAATGTCATTCTGCAATGTGCTTGGAATATGAGCTTTGCAGCTGTCCCACAATTGAGCAAGTTCCTCATTCACCTATCTAGGGGTAATAATCGATCAAGGACTTGGATAGGATGTACATATTGAACGACTTAAACTAAGATTACGTGAAACTCCCCATGTATATCGTGAAATCAGAAATTTTCTGTCAATAAGAAACCAAAGAATGTTATATTTTGCATTAGTCCAATCGTTTATAACATATGGAATAAGTGGGTGGGGGAGTTGTAGCAAAGGGAATATTGACTCGATATTCGTCTCTCAAAAATTAATTATAAAAACATTGCTTAAAAAAGAATAAGATATCCTACTCAGAAATTGTTTGAAGATTTTAAGGTTTTAGAAATCCGCAAGCTCATCAATAAGTCAACTACCACTAAAATCAAGAAGGAAACCAACCTATATGAATTATGTTTCATGGAAAAAGGGGCAGTAAGGTCTCAAATTGTACTACGGACTCTATTTTGGCAGACGACTTGTGGGCAAAAGATTTATGATTATAGTGGGGTAAAACTGTTTAACGCTCTACCACCTGTCGTAAAAAGGATAGACTCTTACGCGTCATTTAAGCGTGAATTGGCAAGATACTATGAAAAGTATTTCCTCCATTGAGAACATTAAATTGCATTTTACTACGCTGATTACTTAGGTATTATTTTTGATATCATTATTTTCAAGGCATGTTTCTCAATTTTGTTTGATATTGTGATGTATTCGAAGTTTATCTCTTGTTAGAATATCTATTTTTGTTGTTATAATAGTAATGTAGTTGTAAGAACTCTTCCTCTCAGCAGAGACATGATGCCTAAAGAGGAGAGTAATTTTTTGGATAAAATATTCATTGATTTTTTTGGATTTTCATGTTGAACCAAATAAAAAACAATAAAATAAAATAAAGATCTGTATGGTTTAGTGGCAACTCGGCAGCAAATGGTGGCGCCAAGCCTTCACCTACAAGTTAAAATAGGCATTTTTGAAGCTATCGACTTTAAATTTTGTAGGTAGACAGACTCCTTAGACACCCAGGATTAGCTATACAGTTTTTGGTGGCACCAAGGCGTCACCACCATGTTATAAATAGACATTTCAAGTCTTTAGGCTTTTTACATCAATTTATATCCGACACTGAATTGGTGACATGGTGCCACATGGCGCCGAGGCGCCCTTTCTCAAAAAGTATGTGTTTGGATCATTTCCCATGGTAACTATTCAGGTTTGTAAATCGAATAATACCATTTTCATAATATAGACGTGAAGATACCTGAGACACCCAAAAATCGGCTGTATTGTTTTTAGTGGACCACTATATATTAAATCAAATTATCTATATTTGTCAGAACGCGAAGTGCAGGACAATTGTCGGAAGGAAATACCTAACTGAACAATGTAACTGTACACTAATACCTTTTATCATATACCTTGTAGCAAAAAAAATAAGAATAAAGGGAAATGAACACAAAATTGAGAGCAAGGAAGTGAAGTGATCAAGATAAAATAGTAAAATGCTGGCAGATGACAAAATGAACTTATTTGCCCGCCCAAAAGCCGAGCCCGGACTCTACAGTTTTAATTTCGAAGGCATTTTCAGATATTGAATGGTTTACTTTTTAAGGTTATTTAAACGATTTCAATGATCTATACATTCATGTTGTGAATACGAGGAAGTTATGTGCCTCACCCAACTTGGTAGACGTTTTTCCAAGTCCTTCATAGGTTTTATCCTCGATGTTGAATTCGATTAGTGGTTTACTACTCATATTCGAAATAATAAACTAAAATTCGGGAAGCAAATATTAAGAGTTGTAGCGCTAAATTTGCAAGTCCTTGCGTTATGAATATTTTATGAGTTTCTTCGCGTAGTAAATCGAACAACAGGCTCTATTGAATAGGTACGCAACGTCGAGCGATGACAATAGCAACCTTCCAAGGCGTATTTACCTAAATGAAAACCAATTTCGCGTTAGTCGCGCGATGTTTTCTACTCGTCGTCATTCGTTCTTTTTTCATCGTCCCTTCAAAGATATCGACCAACCGAATAACGTCAGATATGAAACTCTTTCAGTTCAGTATGTTAATGCTTTCCTAATATCATTCACCTTCTCCTGCGCTTCTTGTCAATATTCTGACGAATGGTTGGGTGAAAAAACCCAAAGACTGCATAAGCCAAGGTATTTCTGGGATAGTTCTCGACGGTGACAATGAGCAACTTGTTCCGTCCAATATCTGAACTAATACGTAATGCGATTGATTGGTTCGACTCCCGTTTGGGTGTTTACATATTTCACTTTCACAATCTCTCACACCCCAGAAGTGTTCATGCAGCTAGGATCCATCTACTTTTCTATGATAGCATTTCAATTTGCGTTTATTATTCATTATCGCATGTATAGCTTTTCCAAACTGAATTCGTCCTTTTACAAAATGAACTCGTCCTTTTACCAAAAGAATTCGTCCTTTTACAAAATGAATTCCTCCTTTAAAAAGAGGGAGCAAATCATGAAGGCAACCAGAAAATGATACGCAGATACCTTTTCCTTTTTCAAAGAATAATTATTTATTGCAATGATTTTCCTAGTTAATAAAGATGAAATTGAAGAAATTTACAACGTTTACAAGGAATTGACAAAATCTGCAAAACGTTTGCGAGAAATTCATACAAAGCCACGAATTTTAGAGTTTTGGTTTATTATTTTCAATAATGAACCTTTGTAATAGACCAAGGAAAAAAAGTAACCCCCTCAAAATTTGTTGGTTCACGCATAAAGATGTATAAATTCTTTTTTTTTAAATCGTCCATCCACCGTACGCTGTCCAGAGCTTTTTTCTAAAACTACTGGACCAAAGTTTATACAATTTGGCTGGAAAATCGTAACATCGGCATCAATTTCGATCAACCATAAAGGCTAGTAATCAAGGGCTGAAATATTGGAAAATCGAGATCTCGAAAATTGTGCAAACATGTTTCCAGGTCACTGGACGAGCCGATCACCGTAGGCCTGGAAAACTTGGCAGAAAAGTGTGAGGCCTTCAAGAACGCTGGAATCCATTTCGCCAAATGGCGCTGCGTCTACCGGATTTCCAAGACGACGCCCACCACTGTCGCCATCAATGACAACGCTCAAACTCTCGCCCGTTTTGCATCTGTTTGTCAGTCAAAAAGGTAACAAGTAGTAAATACACGAATTATCACTTATCAATTATCACCAATAGCCCTAACCCTTGAATGCAGCCCGAATGTAGCCGACAATATTTCAGATTTTTCAAAGTAAGAAATTGAGTCAAGTATTTTTCGATTTGTTTTTTTGACAGCATGCGTAGGGGTGGGATTTTCTAGTTTCCTATTAGCTGGTGACAAATCTTACATAACTTTGTTTAATTGTCCAAACGCCCCTAATAATTTTTCCCAATATCTAACAAATCCAAATGACATTGACCGTCCCCAAACCTAACAGACCTAACAGGGCCAACCAACACCGGTGCAGGTTTAAGTGTGTAAAATATTTGTGTACGCCAGAAAACGACTGAACGTTGCCTGCCAATTTTGGATCCATTTGGATGGTTTTCAATTTGGATTGGTTTTTTGCTTTCACTTCGTCACAGGAAGGAGACGGCTATCAAGCCACTACTGTCTCAATATCGGTCCGAGTGATACTCTCATCATGTTTATTTCAGAATTTGCGTGAATACTATCAGCTTTCCGGTGGACGTTCAGATTTATAAAAACTGACGTGCGTTTTAGCACTTGCAAACTTATCGAATTTTCGTAAAAAATGAAACTATTGCAATGGCTCCAAAAATTTTAAAATTAAAAAATTTCGGAAAAATTCTTCACTTACATCCGTTTTGGGACATTCTGAAACGAATTCTAGAGTTTAACGCTTTTTCATATATATATATATATATATATATATATATATATATATATATATATATATATACATATATATAGCTTTCAAAATACAAAAAATTCAAACGAAAGGGTAAGTTCGTTGGCTAGCAATTCTTGAGCACAATAAATTGGTCAAATTTCGAAAAGTGTACCTACTATATAAATCACGAAAAATAGCTAAAAATTGGCAAATTTATATTTTTTAGCAAATTTTTACCAAAACATTATCAAATTTACGCACAAAATTATGCAGAAAATTGTACTTAAATTGCATTAATATTTGCTGAAAAATTTATAAAAATCTCCCAAAAAGAACGAAAATTTCCGAATCTTCTTTGAATTGCAGAATATTGTTTTTAAAGAGTTTTGATGTCATAACATTAGTAGTTAACTATATTATGCTATTTTAACTATGCTATATGCAATCAAAATGCTTTAATTGAAAAACAGTTCAACAAATTTCAAAACAATGTATTCTTAAACAATGTGTTTTATTACAAAATATAATATGATTATTTACGAAAATTCGCTCGTACGATCATGCTGCATGACTGGAACTTTTTTTTCGATTCCCCCTGCTCAGTGCAATTTTTAGAAATTGCGTTCTGTTCAAGTACAGTACATATTGCCGTTTTCGATTACTGCATACTCTCTGAAAGCATGATTTTCGAGGCAATTACATTTGAAAGTTCATATTATTAATAGAATGTAAATCATGCAAACAAAAACATGCCACCGGATTTCGCAAGACAGCCGATTGACTTTGCAAACGATGGAAAGTTCAGTTTGTTCGTCGGTGGGCAGCTGTCCACTAGACCCGTCTCGTTTTTTCAATTTTCGTCCCAACAGATGCAAAGTAAGAATCGAGGCTATTAGTAGCGAACAACTATCACCCGGAAGGAAAGAAAAACGTCTGCCAAGATAGGTGGGCAGTATGGCTTCCTCACATAATTGTTGTAACATGGACGTATAGAATTATTCGAAGAACAAATTACTAGCCGAAATGATTGATAAGTCCACGTTATAAGAAATTAACGTTTGCGCATGCGCACAGACTACTATTAATCCAACGGCAATGAAATTAATAGGGGAACGTCTAAGAGCTAAGCCGCACAATCCTTGAAATTTTCAAAAACATCGGTCCATTAGTCTAATAGTTTTTTCTATGTCGATCAATTTTATTTTTGCGCATGCGCTATAGTAATTACTTCACCATTCGCGAAATAATTTACCTATAGGGCATCTTTCTAGAACACATAGGTACTCAATTACCTACCGAGTTTGAACGAAATCGGACCAACAGATGAGAAATCGAAGTTATGAGAAATTCCCATTTGCGCATGCGCACAGACTAATATTTATGTGACGGCAATTAAAGTTCAAGGAGACCGACTAGAAGCTATCCCGCACAATCCCTGAAAATGTCATCTAAATCGTTCCATTAGACTCGGAGTTTTGCTTGTGTCAATCGATATTAGTTTCGCGCATGCGCAACTGTTATTACTCCACCAATCGTGATATAATTTATAGGGCATCTTTCTAGAACATATATATCCAATTACCTACAGCGTTTGAACGAATTCGAACAAACAGATGATAAGAAATCGACGGTATAAAAATTTACGTTTGCGCATGAGCACAGACTACTGTGGACTCGACGGTATTGAAAATTATAAGGGACCATCTAGGAGCTAACCCGCGCAATCTCTGAAAATTCCATCGCAATCGGACATATACTTGGTATAGTTTTCGGCGTGACAAGGGTTTACCACAGACAGACAGATATCAGACAGACAGACAGATACGAAACCAAAATTCATCAGCCAGCTCTGCAGCACAAAAAGCAAGTGGAATTTGATTTTGGAGGAAAAACATTTGTTCGACTTCAATCACGAACACAAAGCTTCCCCCTTACCTTCGGTAGTGAGGAAGCAAAATGATGGGTTATGAAAAGTTAATTCATATTGTCAATACACGTGTCATGTATATCTTTTACCGAGTGTCTAAAATTTAATGAATTACCCATTTATTTCTTATTATTGAATATAATGAGGAAAGTAAAATTAAAAAAAGGAATTGCTGATCATTCAATTTTAGATACCCTGTATACAGACCAGTGATCAGAGTAGACGACAGGGTCGACTTTACTAGTAAAGTAAAGCTAACAATCTTTGTCGTAAAGTACAACTTTGTAGTAAAGTCAGCTATGCGGACGAGTAAATGGATATGAAATAGTAAACCTTTGTGTAATAATTTGCGGAGTTTTTGGAATTATTCTTCCTGGCATAGTTGAACACGTTCATTTTATTTTCCAACATCCCTCGAGTAGTTGGAAACTATCCAAGTTGGGGAACTGCGTTGTTTTCCACCACCGAGTTTTGCAGGTCAGCTCTAGGTACTTTTCATTGGCTGGCAATCGATCTCTCTGAAAGACAATTCGGTTGCTATGCAACAGGCTCACCACTTATGTAATTCAATGTACAAATAAAATAAATCAAAAATACCAAATAAAATGAACTATTTTTGTATTATGTACTGGTATTGAAGCAACCATTCCAGCATCATCCCTTTATTCTAATTTATTCTCCATATTCATAAACCAGAACCTTGGAATTCAGTAATCAATATTCGTTCTAGATGATTTCTGTACTCTAAGGCGCTGGTTTATGAATATGGAGAATGAATAAAATTTAGGGATGATTCTGAAATGGTTGCTCCAATATCAATTCATTGTAGGAAAATGGTTTTGTACGTAGAATCTCCATAAATATACATACAGTTATTTTCACATACATACATAAATTTTCACTCCACAACACTGGACAAGATTTCTATTGCTGGTCGCGCGTGGAGTAGGCACATTCCTAGGTCAAAACGGAAGTGAGTGAAAAAACGTAGTCTATTTCCACGAAAAATAAAGAGTTACAATGTTAAATTAATTAAGACGGTTAAGCCATCATCAGTAACAAACAGTAACTGAACACACATTAGAAAGAACACAGTTTATATAGCCACAGGTGAAGGGATATTGAATCCTTTTGGTAGAGAGAAAGGAAAGGGAGCTGGAGGTACATCCATGTGCAAGCTAAGTAAAGGGGGATTACAGCTAACCACATGAAGTGAAAGGAGAGGAAGAATGACTGGTTTCAACAGTTTGAAGGGATAATTCCAAGCTTTATAGAAATGGACTTGTCAGATGTGAAATATATTGAGAGATATCCTCATTTAAACATTTACCAGATCTGTCACTTTTGTAATTTCGAATTTTTCAAGTATGTTCAATATTCCTCCCTTTGGACAAAAATGAAGAAATTCTACAGACTGATCTGTCAAATCAAAATTGTAAATATGATTGGATTCCTTAAGATGTTTTGCAAATGTAGACCTACCCTAATTTTCCCTGAAATCCTCCTGATGCTTTTCTATTCTTTCCCTGAATTTCCTACCAGTTTGACCGCAATATTCGTAGCCGCAAGAACATTTTAGTTTATAAACCTCACTTTTATCCTGAACATTGATTTTGTCTTTAGCGGAACCTTGTATCTAATGCTCTAAGACTATTTCCAGTTTTAAAACCCACTTTGTAACCCCTCGATTATGGAATTTTGCCGATTTTATCAGAAATTTTCCCTAATAAGGTATAATTATCCATTGTACTTATCCGTTGTTAGTTTAGTTCAATCCTAGGAGTCTTCGAAAACTGCTCTCCTGAACTGAAAGTTACTTACTCGCATGTTTGTTTTATATTAGCGTAGAACACGCTTTTACTGGGACCTAAAACTGAAAAGTGTCACAAAATACTGTCATAAGGTACTGTCAAGAAAAAAGGAGACTAAAGTAGCGGCGGATCTTATTTCTTTGCTATTCAACCTATGAAGCTGAAATTTTAAATGGAGGCCTCTTGGACGTCTAGAAACGAATCAAGAAGACTAGAGTAAGCTAAGTGAGATCCGGACCTAAGTTCTTTGCTGTTCAACGTATGAAGCTGAAATTTAAAATGGAGCGAGTTCCACGTTCCTCCAACATCTAGCAGAGGCTCGTGATGAAAGCAAAAGGGGGCTGGGGTCTCCCCAGCGGGGCTGAGTTCCTTGCGAGGCGCGTAGCGCCGAGTTTTAAATGGAATCAGATGAAATTCTTAGAACACATAGCTACACCCACCTTACTCTTCTACTCCTACAATAAGCATTTTTTTCATTTTTTTCTGTGATTTTTCGAAGTTTTGGTTACAAACTATGACATCGCACCCCTCCTGTAATACGCCCAAACCATCCGATGTAAGTTCACCAAACATGAAACAGAACGATTAACTTTTCTTTTTTCAAGTTTAATAGTTTCCGAGAGAAAGCTCAACATCTTTGTATTCGGCTAATGGGGAATTCTGGCTTTGGCGGTTTTCAATAATTTTTGTACAACTCAAATTGCTTGAAATTCGGTGACTTACGCCAATATAGTTTCGATTATATGAATGTAAAGTGAACATTTGGATACCGTCTACTCAGCCGGTTGAACCCCTTTGAAAAAAAACTTAACCAAGAGATTTATTTGGTGACATTTCATTCCAGGATGGTCCCGATAATAGAACCAGATATAGAACAAGATGGGAATCACTCTTTGAGAAGGATGCAAAAGGTAAGAACATTGTTTGGGTTATTGGAACTGGATTGTTTGGTGTATATATAATTACGACAAATAGACGCATCGTATTTCTCCACTGTGTTTATTCTGGGGAACTGGTTGTATGATAATATTCCTCGAGGTTCAAAACTGAAGCTGTAGATAGTTGCCAAGTAAATGACCCTCTGTTGGCCTACCATCAACAGATTTTACTTCGTAGAACACCAGTACCTATAATAAAGGTTTATTAAAAATAATTGACCATCTGAGCTTGTATGATTTATAAAGCTGATTTATGGATAATTGATGCCGAAGATTATTTGATTTATGCAGATTTATCAAAAATACAAATCGGTATTTCCATTGATAATAAAAAGCTGATCTGTACGCCATAAAATACAAAAACTGATGAGAGAGAGAGCATTGTGGATAACGACTCGACTTTTAAAACCAGTTATATTTGTACCTGTTGCAGTTATATGGTACCTATGAATAAAATTCAGCAATATAACTATGCTAGCTGCTGTCATGAAAGCTCTTCAAGATCATCATCTTTCTATCATATTTTACCTTCAAACGAGTGGAAGGTAAATAATGCCTGAAATAGAAATCAGTATAAGTTGAATTAGGCAAAGTCAGTACTACAGAGTCAATGTAGTGGTCAATGTTTCTGTCAGAACAGGTAACGGAGGCTGTGCTAGCTGCTGTAGTGAAAGCACTTCAAGATCAACATATTTTTATGGAAGGCACCATTTTGAAAGTAAATTTCGTGACTCCTGGCATGCAGTGTTCGAAAAAATACTCTCTGCAAGAAATGGCCGATTGTACCATAGAAGCGTTTCGAAGAACGGTGAGTATATCCAACTTTTTGGGGGGGTGTCTTGAGTTTCAATCGAAAATGATCACGAAATTGTCTAGGCCAACATTATTGCTTCTAAACAGTAATAGTTACGGTAACTACCTACACAATATGCATGCATACAAACATGCATAATAGGTACATAATCAGCAAGCAGTGCTCACTCCTTATGTCGCGGACTAAATTACGGCTCGTACACAAGGGATTCCGTGAATGCCGATACCGTTACGGGTCGTCGAGTTTAGGTTCACGTTTATGCAATACACGATAATATCCATCTATGAATGCCATGATTATGATCTCGAAACCTTTTGAATTGAAGCACAATGGTGCATTTTTCTGAGGTACAATAATGTACCGCGATAACAAATCTTTCCCAACTTCGTTGAATTGATCTTTTTCTGACACAGCTGGCCTTAGGTACAAAGAATAGCATAGAATGCATCTGTCTGATTTCCTAGGTTCAGATAAAATACAGGAATTACTTTATCTTCAATATCAGTTTTATAGGCACCTTCAATCAACTGCTTCGTAATATGTATATCTAAATTAAATCAAGCCGACTTTTCCACAGTATTTTCGCACAAACATCTTCCGTCCAAAACTACGAACCAACCCCCCCCCCCCCCCCCCCCCTCACTCTCACCTCGAATACTTCTAAAACTAGTTTCTAGATAGCAGGTACTGCTATAATAGTGCTGTCCAAGTGGGGACTACGTGCATTATTTCGAGCCAAACAGCCATGATATATTATTTCCAAATCTACGGGGAAATAAATTGGCAGTAATATTCACCAGGTTTGCATTTCTCGGCCTTTTCATGAGGCAAACAATATGTCACTTAACTCCTTCTTTAACAAAAATCATTATCTCTTCTGTTAACGTCAAATCCTTGCATTGTTTCACTGAACGCTGTCTTATTGGAATCCTTCAGAATATTGAAATAGATATCAACGGAGTTAAACCAACTGCGATCCATCAGCTTTTTGCCTAAGTACCAACAGCGATCCGCTCAAATCAGAACGGTTCCAGCTCTTGAACAGTTTGTTTAACATTACCCACCAGGAGGAGAACTTTATCACGCCCCGAATTAGATGCTCGGATGTATCTCTCGGCAACATGGCTTGTCAATTACACGTCATCACAGTAGAGTTTTAAATAATCGGCATGAATTTGATAGATTCTGCCTGAACGAATTCCATAGTGGAAATTTCTCCTGCGGTAAGTGAAGCCATTCTTTCACGTAGTTTGTCCTTTTTTTTTTTTTTTCCTTTTTCAACATGCAAACGCATAAGAATGTAGGTGTCCTGCTGCACATCTTTAAGGGCTTCAATTATTATCATTAAAATATGTTGGAGTGACTTATAGAACATGCTGCTGAATTTTGCAAGGAAGATTTCACAGCTGTTAGTAGTCCGTTTTGCTGAGCATGAAAATTTATTTTGACGGTTTATTGTCTTTGGGGATTACAGCCTTCTCCACTCAATAATAGTCGTTGACGAGCCCGTTTTGAAGTACGCTTTACAATCTTGATTTGAGTTCACGGTTAGGAACCGAAAAAGCTACGGGTCGCAGTTCGCAGTCGGCCAGGAAATATCGGGTCGCTCTTGGTACCAACGCTAACACCCATGAGTTGCAATTTGCTAACACCCGATTTAAAATATTAATATTCTTCGTTCTGTTATATCTTTATGTATTGCGATATTCAAGGTTCCGCCGTCGCTTCAAGGCATCTGCTTCCTGGCTGGAAGCTTAAAGGAGCAGGAAGCCACAGCATTTCTGGACGCGGCCGTCAGGACGGTCGTCAACAAGCCATGGTACCTCACATTCTCCTTCAGCAGGGGAGTCCACATGTCGACCCTGGAGTTGTGGCGCGGGAATCCAGAATGTGTGGAGATAGCTCAGAAACATCTCATCAAAAGGTAACTTGGGTATCGGGCCCAATAGTTGGAAACTAAACTTGCTGAAATGTCTGCTATAAAATCAGCTTTTTATCAAATCTTTCGTCTTCACATTTTCTTATAGTGTCAGAGACTGTTGGACTAAGGTAAAAAATAAATCTTGTTTAGATTTGTTAAGTGTGGAATAGTGGAATAATTATTGAAGTCAAAAAATACCTCGACTCAATAGTTGGAAACTTGTTCCTAATCTTGGACGGCGGTGGCCCTGCAGTTGGGCAGATGGTTACTTTCCTTAATAACCAAAGATTCGGTTCTTTTACTGACTGAGAACCCTTTTCCCAGCCAAATACATTACCACTAATCTTTGAAATAGGCATGAAAACAATTCATAAATCAATAAAGCCCAGATCCAGAAAAAAAGTAGGTGGAGGTAGTATTGGTCACTAAGTAGCTAAGAGAGATCCAAGATTAACCCGAGCAAGTATACACACGCCTCAAAATTGAGTGACTGAGACTTTTATTTATTATTTATTAAGCAATAAGACGTTTAAAGTACACAATGTATCAATCAAATCTTCGTAGTTATTCAATAAATTCGTCAACGACTTACGGCTAAATTAGTAATATCATCTGCAATCAAAAAAGCTCTGCCTGTCTTTTCAAATTGAAACGCCAGATCATTGAAGAAGATAAGGTAAAAGCAAGGTCCTAGAATGCTGCCCTGCTTAACCCCACAGGGAATATCAACCTCCACCGAATGTACCCCATTGAAAGAAACAACCTGCCTCCATCCTACGAGGAAATTCTTGGAGAATGAAATCGACGATGGTGTGGGGCCGTAGTACTCCATTTATTGTTTTCTTCAACAGTCAATTACGCAGAACAAGATCAAATGCTTTGGAAAGATCACTTAGATGTAAAGGAGCTACTTGTTTATTCTCCAAAGCTTGCAGAACATAATTAACTAATGATGAAGCCGCAGACGAGGTGTTCTTCATCTTTTCTAAAACCAAATTTTGAGAATGAAACAAATCATTATCGTCCAGGTAAGATCTCAAACTATTGAGCACTAAGTGTTCTATAATTTCTACAAACCCAAGAAGCTTCGAAATAGGGTGGTAAGCATTATAATCTTTTGAGTTACCCTTCTTGGGGATGGGAGTTATAATTGACTTTTTCAAACAAGAAGGGAATGCTCCTTCTTCAGAACATCGATTAATGATGAACGTCAACTGTTCAATAACATACGGCGCCACTGCCTTGACATAAGAGAGTTTTTGGTGACCACTAACGTACCCTTAACGTCACCCTAACGTACCCAAAAGTACGTGACCTTGAGGGGAAGTTAGCAACGTCGTACGTTAGAATGGCTCATTTAACGTCACCCGTTTGGGGACCTAAAGGCACACGACACCAGCCTAACCTTCCTGCAAATGTAACCCTACTGCTCACCTCGAAATTACTCGAATACTGCTGAAGTAAATATAATAGTTTTTCTTTTCGAATGCCTCATTACCAACTAATTATGTTGATGTAGAGGGTAGGTTTTTGATCACCCCTCAAACTTGGTTATTTTACGTTTCAATTAGGTTTTATAAAGAATTTATCATTAGTATACGTCATAGCAACAGATAGCAGGAGTAGAATAATATAGAAATTAAGAGAAACATGTAGACCTAACCCGACATCCAAGGTCCATTCCGGCAGGCGTAGGTATACCCCTCCTTCAAGACCGAACGGTCTTGCGGTCTAGCCTACTGCTTGCTCTGTTTATGAAAACTGCTAGGATTTCAGGTTGGGTAGGTAAGTAGGGAATTTTATAATTTCTTGTAGGTAGGTACGTGGTTTATTTTCGATAACTGTTGAAATTGTAGAAAAACGCCATACAAATCGAGCATAACTTGAAGATACTTTTTAAAAAATGTTTTATTACTTATTATTATGAAAATTGGAGCTATGCGTGTTTTCAGAGGTTCGTAAGATTGACCATGTTCAGACGCTACGATTCAAAGAACTCTTGTCTCATGAGAGTTTCATTGGAATCGGATTAAAACTGAAAACTTCGAGGTAGATTAAATTCTAAGGTGTTACATTACGCACGTGCTGAATCTAACTGTGATTCAGGAACAATGGAATCCATGAAAGATTAACTGACCTAACCCCTTTAATAATGATGTTCGAATGAAAATTGTGCAAATCGTGATTCGCATGCGCATGCACAGATAATACCTACCTGTATTAGACATGGAAGATAATGAATTCACAGGAGGCCGTCTAGGCCGATTCCGCAAATCTCTGAAAAGATCAACGTCATCTAATGAAAACTGAGCAGTTGTGCTTGTTACGATGAATTCACGTTTTTACATGCACAGAGGCTATCTTCGCAACGTTGCGATTCATCGTTAATATGAAATTATCTGAGGGTTTGACAGCAGATACTCATACTGATCCACGAGTACTGATTTGTAGATCTATCTTAAGTCGAAACCATCTAATAACTAATATATCATTATAATCAGATGAAAACTGATGGTAGGACATGTGTATCGCAAATATTTGAGGACAGACTCACTTACGTATGAGGGATCTAAATTGGTTATTATGGCGCAGTAGTTATTAATACTGTCATGTTGAAATTGATATGAAATGATAAAATTGTCATTCCCAAACTATCATTCAAATTTAAGCGAGATCGAACGACTAGGGCGTAAGAAAATGATGCATGGTAGAATTTACGTTTACACATGCGCAGAGTGATGTATTGAGCCAAGAACGATGAAACTGATAGGGGACCGTCTACCCTTTAGCTCGCATATCTCCTGAAAATTTCATCTAAATCGGATGAAAACTGTGGAAAATGAGCTTGCTAAAAGGATTTGCGGACAGACTACAGACACACACACAGACATACACGGAACCAAAGTTGTTCAGAATGGTCTAAAACGTACAATGCCAGTGGAAATTTTGATTTTGCAGACCAAAATTTTCTTCTTCCGAAAGTGAAAACAATGCTTCCGCTACCTTTAGGTAGCCTTGGAAGCAAAAGCATGAATGTGGTTTTTGGTTTTACCATATTACTATTGCTTTGTATCGGTAAAAAAAAGAAATGAAAATCTATTCTGCGAGAAACTATCATTGGTAATAATTATAATATCTATAATATTATAATAATATCCTGCAGGTTGGAAGAAAATCAGAAGGCGGCGCTTGGGAAGCTATTCCCTCCGGAGACGTGGGCTGGTAACACAGAAGAAGGAGAGCTCTACATCACTACGCACCCCTTCTTTGCGGACGGCCCACGCAAGCCTCCTGCAGTGCTCGCTGGGTGAAACCTGTACAACAGCCCACAATACCTTCATTATGCCGAGAAAGAACATAATCTATTCCGAAAACTCACACGAAGAACAAGAATCGTAGTAGAAATAAATGAGCACAAGTAGGTATGCTCCTTACAAACGGGATTTCTCTGGGTGTGATAGAGTCGTACTTTACTGCTATAATTAAAACTAAATAGTAGAAATAACTCTATTCCGCTGAGTAGGCCTTGTAGCTTACTTACTTCATATTCAACTTAGCATGCTGAACTTTGGAATGGGGTCTTTCGGGAACCACTCAAATCAGTTGAGAGAGCTCACTACGCGCCTTCCGCCTGCTGACGGTCCAAAGTCTCTTAATTCTTCATAGCTCTTCCTAAATTCAATTTATTTATTTAGAAATTTGTCTTGTATTTTGAGAACTTGGGAAAGTTAAAAGAACTGTGACCAAAATGACCTGAAATTTGTTTTTTCCAATTTTTTCAGTGATAAATCCGTCAAAATTGAATTCTTATCGCTGCTACTTCACATTCTTACGCTCAAACATATTTAGATGGGTGAGCAAGGTCAAAGTTCATCAAAAGAGCAAATTGATTTTGAAAACATCAGCTAGTCCCAGAGAGCATCCCTATCAGATTTCCACTTCCTAGAGGTAACAAGAGACAATTTAGCTCACTCAGCTGATTGGAAGAGAGCCGATCTATTCTATCCTCTTAATTTCTGCTTCAGAGATTAAATACGATAGAAATCATCAGCTTAGGAGCCCATCAGCTTTAGGCGCCCATCAGCTGATCAGAGGTCTGAGCATCATCTAGTACCTACTGCTTACAAGTACCTAACACTAGTAGTACCTACCAATAGTATACCGACCATGTACCTAGTGCCTTGTTTTCACATTATTAGTTCATTATGGTTACTTAGCAACATTAGTTTTAAACTTAGCGTCATAAATCAGCTTTCCTTGACACTACAATGGCTTAGGGATCATGAGATGTTGTGATAAAATGAGACCATTCAAAAAAATGGCGAACGATTTTCCTGCAATGGGAACTAAGTGAGTTACACTTCACTAGTAACGCATTGGTTGTACATGAAAATCAATAGAAATAGAAATAATCTCAATATCATTAACTTGAGGGGAAAACCCTTTTTCGGCCCATTTTTGGCTCATACCATTGATGCGTGTGAAGCGATAGGATTGGCTAGATTCTTGGACCAACTAGACCCCAAGTGAAGTCCATGTGCGAAGGAGTGGATATTTTCTCATTAAGTTAAAAGCCATTTATGGCCCGGACGGCGGAAGGACATTGCAGTTTTGGAATCTGCGCACCTTGAAACGTAAAGGGACAAAGTTTTAGAGAAAATAAATTTTTTTTCCTATACGACTACAAAGGCTTGTTATTGGAAATAATAAACCAAAAGTGACATTTCACATAGGTATTTTCCAAATAAGCATTGTGAAAGAGACCGAAGACCGTTATGTGTTGCTGCTGTTAATAGAAAAAAGCGAATCAAAATAAATTTCAGCTCTCAAAAATGCATGCTATTTATAACGAACAACAAAAATAGTTGTGATGCCAAACTAGGCAGAACAGTTTTTTAAAATAAATACGTTTCCTAGATAGCAGCTCCCGCTTCAAATTCGTCTTCTTGGGTTCAGAATAATTCATGCAACACTTAAATATTCAGTCAGGATTTACTACCTACAAGATACCTACCTAGGAAGTGGAAACTTGACGAATTTTTCTAGGGCGAAATTCCATGATTTTCGTTCGTTCTACTGAAACGTTTCGTTCTTCTTGATATTTTCAACTCAGCCCGTTTTCGGTTTTCCCTTTTTTTATTTTTTCAGTGGCATGTACACCTTGGGCAGGTTTAACAATTAAGACCTTCAGGTAGAAAGGACCTCAGTGCCATCACGGATGTTTTTCATTTTTTTCCATATTCGATACCTATGTGCCAACGGGAATATATCTAGAAAGGTCCTATATTCCAACTTATTTCCATTCGTTTTGAAATCGATCGCCAAAAAGCAGGATTGCCAATATTTACCTCCTTTTCTCAAGAGATGCCCAAGTTCAGCAAAGATTTTCATTGAAAGTGCCAACCCACTTTCGGGCAATACTGCAATCGTTTTATATAGGTTTCTCCTCTTTATTTGTTGTTTGATGTTGTTCACAGGTACTCTTGATTTGTATAATGGATCGGAGACCAATATTTTCAACATAAGATTGGGGTAGTGATCAATAGTCATTGATAGATAAACTAATGGCACTTACACGCTCTTGGGAAACTGGGGTGGTACATTAGCCCTTTTGAGCTTTTCAAAAACAATATTATTGTTTATTTATCATAAAGAAGTCCTGTGAAGGCGCTGGCTGCGGGAAATGAAAACACTTACAACAAAGGTAACGTAAGAAAAGTTTCAGAAATTTGGAATGCACAATTGCGATAACTTTTTTTGAAGTTTTTGGCACATAGGCCCTTTGGACCTGAAGGTCTTTAGTGGTACAAAAACATCGGATATAATTTTCGCTGGGAAATCACATCAGTCAACTTTACGAACAGGAACTAGAATGGAAATAAAACTTTACTAAACTAAATCACTAGGTAGCGAAGAAGTTGCGAAAACCCATTTCAATGAAGAACATGGTATATTTTAAGGAATAAAAAGGATACAATATGACAGTGATATCACATATGTCATATGACAGTTATATGACATATGTTATATGTGACTCATATATATGAGTTACAGTGACTTCTACAGTTAAGCCCATAATCAGTATCAAAAATAATTTTGGTAGGTATTACAAAAATATTATTGACAACTTAATTATGACAAATTAGACGTCACTGGTTGTACCAAAAAAAATCACTTTTAGTGCTAAAAATAATATCGTTAATGTGCCAATATGGCTTTAGCAACAGTCTCAACGAAGATCATGGCCTCTTTGGATATGCTCTCTATGCTTGTCTTTGGTGTCTTGAACGTATCTTGTCCCAGCTCGACGGTGTCAGTGTACGGGACTTGTTTCACATCTCTAGCATAATCATCGGATCCACCTAAAGAACAGAGAGAGAGAGAAAATTAAGCTCATCACGGGAGAACAATAAAGGGTGTCCCAGCTGTTACGAATATCACCACTACTTGGTTAAAGACGGTGGTTTTGGACCGGTTTAAGACGAAGGGACTTATAGGGATAAGGACTTGGAACTTGATGAGAAGATTGAACAAGAAGACAATATGCGCTTTAAACAGTCCCAGATGACTCGCTGGCTCAGACGTGTGTTACGGAAGGGAAAACGAAAATATGTGAAGAAGGAGTGACAGGAGCACGAAGACGCGATAGGCCGGGGAAGAGCTGACGTTACCAACTATATCCGAGTAGTTGAGATGGAGAACGAAAGCTATTGCCACGTTGGAAAGAAATTATTGGGGAGGGCAAAGCCCACATCGGTCTGCAGAGCCGGAAAAGAAGAAGGTAATGTACGATTTATACTACCCATATAAAGTACATAGGGTAAACCAGGGATAGATGGACCTATGGGAGAGATGGACCAGGGGTGCTGTTTCGACGAAAAGTCACTGGACAGCGCCACGGCTACTCAGTTTCCTTCATGGCGAACGATGAAGTGCTACTGTGAATTTCGGTCCCCTTATTATTGCCGGTTTCTACGTATATTGTTGAATTCCATGCAACAGTTAAGCAAAACTTTTTATAAGGTTGAGTTATGTATAATATAACTTTTGGTAACCATGATTTCCACTGATTTTCGGCAACGAGCATCATCGGTGCTATCGTTAGGAGTAGAATGAAGCTTTCACCTAGTTCAAACGTAACCTTGGTGCATAATGGCGCGGTAGTCCATCTATCCCTATCATTTGGGATAGAAGGACCAGTTGACAAACGGGATAGATGGACCATCCCAATATGGCATGTATGTCATCCAATCCTGGTTGTATTTAAGAACTGGAAATTGTAATCAAAATTAAACTCCCCCTTATATTTTTTTCCACAATTTTCAAGATATGCATGCATTTCAGAAAAGCTTGGAGGGTGTTTTTGGGTTGCCTAATACTAATGTTCAAGCAGGTGAAAATCAGAAAGGGATCCAAAGACGTTTGGCCTACCCCAAGTATTGGGTAGGTACATGGATTTTTTTCTCCTCTCTATTTCTAGCATCTTAGTTTAAAGATTTCTTAGCACAGAACAAGATGGTGAAGCTGGAATCACAATATTTTATTCCATTCGAAAATAGACAATTATTTTAGAATAAATCCCGCTTCTTCATGGTCGTTGTTTCACTCTAAGAACGCAATAGGATATCGCAATTCTGGTACCACCATTGTTCGATGCTAAAAAATCTATAAAATAAGATGTTACTTGGCAAATAATACAGAAAATGTTTTCCATGTACCTACCAAATTCTCTTCCCTTTGAGTAGCTTCCAGTAGCAACCAGCTTCAAAGCCATTTTCACAACAGAACAGCGATTCCGATTACGCATACGCATTTCTGTGAATCACACAAATGAGATTTCACCAGCAGTAAGCAATCCTGCACCTCCAGCATTTTGTGAAGGTAACATCTAAATATCTATGAACTCAGAAATCACCCAGCCCATTCCTAGTACCTCAGCTGTTGGCGTACGGTTAACTGTAGATTCGTGTCTTCTCCAACCTACGAAAGGTCACCCATCAAGATTTTGAACGTGGTTTCCCCTATTCAAGTGACAAGGAAGAAGAAAACTACCAGAGGTCGTCAGGCCAGCACTTCCACAATATTGAGCTCCACCGAACAAAAAAGTTACAAAAAGAAAAAAAAAAGACTCCGTGATACCCATTGAAGATGACATTGACTATATTAGTGAATGGGACGAAAACTAAGGTGCCTGTTATGGTGAAAACGATAACAGACTGGATTCAATGCATTGTACGAGTATGTAGCCGCTGGTTCCATGAAAACTGCACAACATTTGTGGCAAAGTATGATTAGTGTAGTGAGATAGATAGGAAAAAGAATAAGTGGAAATGATTAACACAACTTTGTTTCAATTTGAAAAACTACACCATTTTTTCAAAATACTGTTTTTCTTGATAGCGCCTATTTTTATTAACAAATTTTTGATATGGTTCTGATTTTTTATTGTTAATTTTTTATACAGTTCATTCATACAACGAAAATTAATTAAAAACTTATTTTATTGCATCACACATTATGTTTTAATCACTAATAGCCCTGGTCCATCTATCCCATGTACTGTTTTGCTAAGTGGTCCATCTCACCCACCTACGTGGGACAGATGGTCCGATTTTCAAATTTCAATAATATTCGATTTTTATGTATAACTTATTGCGAAACAAAGATTTCGTAATTTTTCTGTGAAGAGGGATGGAAATCCAGGATAGGGATGACCCAAACACATTTTGTATGTCTATTATTGTAGGATTACGGAATTTTGAAAAAAAGTGGTCCATCTATCCCTGGTTTACCCTAAGTATATATATTTAATTCCTTCTTAATTGTCTTAGATTTTTTCATATAAACTACAATAATAAAACTCACTGAATGAGACGTGTTTCGAATTTGTCGACTACATCCCCCTTCATTTTCCCTGAATTCAATCGCCAACCTTCATAACTTTTTACGTAGATCTGAGAAAAATTCCTTCGCCCGCGCCACTTGCGCCGCAAGTGGCGCAAATGACGTACACTTTGTTTTTTCAAATAATGGGAACCCCTATTTTTCATTGCAGATTTATTGCGAATAATACGTAAAATTTCATGAAGAAAAGGCCCATCACTCGATTTTTTAAGTGCGCGTACAAACGGACGCGATTCCGCTCTAAAAGTGCGAAAATTGTGAAATACTGAGTTTTTGAAGATATTCAAGTGCCAAATGTAATACATGGTTTTAGGGTATTTTTTCGTGCTGAAACACACAATGATGTTCATTCATTGACATTTGCAACACTCAAAAATCAACCAGAATTGCACTAAAATGTTTTTGCGGTGTTTTCCCAAGTTGGTGTTGCAAATATCAATAAATGAACATCATTACGAGGTTCAGCAAAAAAATACCCCAAAATCATGTATTACATGGGGCAATTAGATACCTATCTTCAAAAACTCAGTATTTCACCATTTTTGCGTACTTTTGGAGCACTAAAAAACTCGAGTTATGGGCTATTTCTTCATGAAATTTCAAGTAGAATCTGCAATAAAAAATGAGGGTTCTCATTTGAAAAAACAAAGTGTATGTCATTTGTGTCCCTTCTGGCGCAAGTGGTCCGAGCAAAAGAATTTTTCCTGAGATCTACGCAAAAAATTATGAAGAATGGCGTTGTTCCCATTTTGGTTTATTATTTCCAATAATATTGGTTTATTATTTCCAATAATAAGCCTATGTGATCGTATAGCAAAAAATTTTTATAACACCCCCTCAAACTTTGTCACTTTACGTTTCAAGGTGCGTAGAATCCAAATTTGAAATGTCCGTCCGCCGTCCCCCGTCCGCCGTTCGCCGTCCGGGCCATAAAAGGCCTAAGAATTGACTTAAAAAACCCGTTCTTTCGCACATAGACTCCATTTGGGGTCTAGTTGGTCCTAACGTTTAACCATCCCGATCGCTTTACTCGCATAGATGCTATGGGCCAAAAACGGGCAAAAAAGTGTATTTTTCGACGCGCGCACGCCTGGCACGCTTGGCAGGGGGTCACGGTGGGTGGAGCGGGGGGGGGGGGGGGGGGGGGTGAGAGGAGGCGCCGGCGCCGCGGCACCTTGTGGTGGGTACGGCGCCGGCGTTCCTTCGAGGCATGAATATGTTTTTTCAAGGTCATGTTTGTGTGTTAATACCAAAGCTTTTCCTACGCATATTTAATAACATATCCTCTCGACTTTTCGTACGTACTTAGATAATGATATTATTAAGGCAATAACTATTTGAATAGATAGGAGCTCAAATCGAGAAATATAAACATGCGTATATAATTATAGAAGTATAGGTTGTGGCAACTCGAAGTAGGACACGCGCCGAGGAGTCTGAACGGGCCTTATTACGTACGCAAGCCAACTAAAACTACGATCATACGCAATTGAAAAAATAATAAACCTTTGTGAAATAATTTGCAGCGTTTTTACTCTGTATTCTGGGGAAATGAAGGGGGTGTAACCTTTCCGTGGGATAACCTGTATATATATATATATATGGTGGCAGCGAATGGTATGTAACTTTCCGATATTGCTTGAATTTGTATGGAATTATGAACACTAGAAGCGGTGCTATACCAAAAGATCCACCTCCTATTCCTCCACGCACGCCAGGTCGTGAGATCAAAGAAGAAAAAATGAATGTTCGTATTTCATTGGCGAACCCGGAACCTTTTAGTTTCAACCCAAATGAGTGGGCACAATGGAAACGAAGGTTTTTAAGGTACCGAACAGGTACAGGCTTGGACGACGCATCGGAATCAAAACAGATCGATGTTCTAGTTTACCACATGGGAGGTGATGCTGAAAATGTTTTTGCTTCTTTTTCCCCTGAGCCTGTCACATTTAACGATACCATAGATGCATTTGAGAGACATTTCGTACCACGTCGGAATATAATTTACGAACGGGCCAAATTTCTGAAGAGAAAACAAGGGAATGATACGGCAGAGAAATTCATCACAGATTTGCATAGTTTAGCGAAGACGTGCGAGTGGGGCAACCTGAATGATGAAATGGTACTGCTTGTTCTAATTGTAGGAATGAGAGATACCTCAATAAGTGACCGGTTACAATTAGAACCGAATTTGACACTTAAGATGGCAACCGATACTTTGCGTCAACATGAAGAGTTAATTAGACAAAAAGAAGATCTGCAAGAGCTAAATGTGTCAGCATTGTGCACTTCGAAACAGTATCAGCGCACTACCAAAAAGTTTAGTAAGAATCAGGATAGAAAACAAGAAAAATCGAATAGTGACAGGAAGTGCAGTAGATGCGGGGAAAATTGGCACAAAACTCGGTCTGATTGTCTTGCTCTGGCCAACAAGTGTAAAAAATGTCGTAACTGGGGACACTACCCCCAATTTTGTTTCTTTTCCAAGAGCGTTCGTGTTGTAAATCAAGAATCCACGTCGGAGGACTTTAGTGATGATAACGATGAGGAAAGGACCGTAAATGCAGTTCAGGCTAGACAAGAATTGAAAAAGAAAACAAGTTTCTTTGTCGGGTCTATTGAGGGTGATTATTCAGATGATGTGTGGACTGAAGTTCTCGATGTGACTTTTGATGGTAAGCTGTTAGGAGCATTTAGATTCAAGTTAGACACAGCTGCTGATGTGACGCTGGTCCCTTCAAGGCTACTTGAAAAGAAAATCATTCCTCGTGGATGCAAAACCAACATATTTAGTGCTAGAAGAGGTGAGAAAATACCTATTGTGGGAAAATTGAAGCTTGGGATGAAAACTAAGGGTATTGAGATACAAGAAACCGTGTATGTTTCTAAAGACATTGATGTAGCCTTGTTGAGTAGGTCAGCATGCCAAAAGCTCAATTTAGTTCAACGAGTTTTTGAGATCCAAGAAAATGAGAAAGCTAAATGGATAGAAAAGTATCCAAAACTATTTGGTGGATTAGGTAACGTGGGAGGATATAAAATCGAGCTCAAAGATAATGCTCAGTCTTATGCAGTGTCAGCTCCTCGGGAAATCCCACTTCCACTGAAGGATAAAGCCACAGCAGAATTGAAAGAAATGTTAAAAAAAAGGAGTGATTGCACCAGTTTCACATGCCACAGATTATTGTGGCCTATGGTAGTGGTGCCCAAAAAGAATGGGGCTGTAAGAATTTGTGTAAATCCCACCGCTGCCACCATGTTTTATTCTTCCAGATTTATATTAAAACAAGAACACAGCGAGTAGGAAACACAAAATTAAATTCACGTTTATTTTAAACTGTCTCTAAAGCATTCATGCGTAACTAAGTCAATGTGGTCATAATAATATAAGTAAGCCATTATCAAACATCCCCTCCTTTAAAGGTCTTCACTGTATCTAACAGGTTTCACGATTTCTCGACCAGACCGTGTGTGAAGAACCGGTTCCACCCTCTTGGCCGTATCAGCACCCTGTCTGGCTGGCAACGTCACTAATGGTTGCTGAGGCTGAGAACCTTGAGTTTCTTCATTAGTCGAAATTGGGGAAGTTGATTCGTCATTGGGCATCAAACGGATTGCTGGGTCGTTCATTCCGTTAGGAATTCTTGGGAGAGACTGGAGGTAAGGCGCCAGAATAAGATGGTATCGATTTCGTCGTACTACTGTTCCTTTCTCAGTTTCTACTAAGTAAGACCTGGGATCCGGAAGGATTTCCAACACCTTGCCATGGCGTTTGAGGTCTGTAATCCACACAAAGTCTCCACAGCGAAGTGGGTTCATCTCTTTCGCTGTGGAGACTTTGTGTGGATTACAGACCTCAAACGCCATGGCAAGGTGTTGGAAATCCTTCCGGATCCCAGGTCTTACTTAGTAGAAACTGAGAAAGGAACAGTAGTACTACGAAATCGATACCATCTTATTCTGGCGCCTTACCACCAGTCTCTTTTTTAAATTTTTTTTTCAAATTTTTTTTCTAATTTTTTTCAACTTTTTTTTCAAATTTTTTTCATTTTTTTCATTTCTATTTTTATTCTTATTTGTTTAATTTAATTTAATCCAGTGAGACTCCAACTCCCTCCTAGTCACCAATAATGCTGGTACTGTGTTGCTTAGAAGCTAATTTCAAAGAAGCAATCCTGCAAGACTAGGAGAATATAAGTTGATTGACAACGAATAACGAAACGTCTCACAGTGAGTCTCACTTTTGTGAATTTATTATATGTAAAAATCTAAGTGTGTAGTTCTCTGGAATCGTGTCCCGACATCACAAACTAAGTGCAGTAGTGCAGTTTAACACTTCAATAACATTTGTGAAACTCCCCTCGGTGTTTACTTAGGCTAGTATTTTATTATACTATACTTAATTTATTTATTTCAATCTGATTATTTATTTGTTTCATTCAGATTAATTTTTTTAATTTCTTGTTTTAACATCATTATTAGGAGTTGTTGCGAGAGCGCTGCTTTATCAAATTAGAAAATGGAGTCAATTCCTGAGGACAGAACTCATCGAGATCCACGTAACTTTTGGACATCAAAGCTTGAATTTTACGCTCAAAAGGTAGTGCAATGTACGAGTCATATATTCTTTCTGAGTGAGTGTCTCAAAATGGGTATTCCACCCAAAGGTTTGGTGCTGAAAATGCCGATTACTGCTATGTCTCCGCCCATTAGACAAGATATTTTGATTTTTGGGCACATAGCTTCGCTTAAATTGACCGAAGTCACTCTTAAATCGTACCACAAACTACGTGAAAAATATATTGTGACACATTTGAAGCCACTCATTACGATTCTCTGGTTGGTTCCTGGTACGAGAAATATGATCAACCCGATCCTAAATTCTGCTGACAGATGGTTGTCGAGAAAGATCCTTAAAAATAATAGAAAATTATCAGCCCTTTTCCTAAGCTACCGAAATGTAGGGATATCCTTACCCATGAATCACACTATGTTCTCTGATTGGTGCTCAGAATTTTTGAGTAATGGATTCCATACACTGTCTGATCTCTCATTTCCGTCTTGGCATTTTGAAACTTTCTCACATAATCCTCAACAAAATGACATACTTACCAGACCGCGAGAAACTCGGATCAATGTCCATCCACCTCCAGGTTTCGAGAATTTCAATCGTTCCCCCATTCATGTTGAATCCCAAATACAACAACATCGGCCTCCTGAAATATGCAACTTATCTAGAAAGGTGCTATCACCACTGGAGTTTGGATTGTTGAGCAAGGGGCTGTCTTTCTCCCCAGTTCCACGAGTTGATCATCTAGCACTTTTAGAAGACATAAACAGATTCGTTCGAAGTATCCGATGGCACTTCTACTGGTCTTCTGGGGAAGGTGGGGACCAAGCGGACAACACGCATGTTGCGCTGAGACAGTTTAAAGAATCCACGAAGATCATGCCTGATCGCTCACTCCCATCAAGCCACCCTCTTCAACAATTCAGCATTCAACTTCTGAAGAAGGTTTCTGATCATCGATTCCTCGCATCTCTACAGCCAACTCCTAATCTAACCCATGCAGAGTTTCGAGCGTTGAAGGATCTCCAAACAGACCATGGTATTAAAATAATGAATGCAGATAAGGGTTCAACTGTGGTAATTATGGAAACCAGTGATTACCACAGAGAAGCCATTCGGCAACTCAGTGATGTTATAACATATGAACGGCTACCTCAAGACCCAACCACCCAATACCGAATAGAGCTGTACAATCTACTCAGATGCCGTCAACGAAATCAGATTGAGGGACTTTCACAAGACGACCGTAAGCTGATGATACCAGAAGATCCACGTTGTTCAATATTTTATCTGTTGCCGAAAATTCACAAGCCATACGAGCTCCCCCATACCCTGCCACCAGGACGCCCGATTGTATCGAGCTACGATTCACTCACTGAAAGGATCTCAGCTTTTGTAGACCACATTCTTCAGCCAATCGCTTCTTCGCAACCATCGTTTCTAAAGGATTCTTATGACTTTTTAGACTTACTAAGGAACATTGAGCTGCCACAGAATCCTCAACACCCCATCTTGTTGGTCACTGTAGACGTAACGTCGCTCTACACATCCATCCGTCATAGAGATGGTCTCCAGGCTATTCGTCATTTTCTGGACCAGCGACATGAGAACCAAGCGCAATCAACGAATTTCGTCATTAGTTTAATTGATTTCATCCTAAGCCATAACTATTTCAAATATGAAGGTGACTTCTATTTGCAAAAACAAGGAACAGCAATGGGAACAAAATTCGCTCCTTCTTATGCAAATTTGTATATGGCATACATCGAGCAAGGGTTCCTTGCATCCCGCCAATTGACCCCTATGATTTGGCGTCGTTTCTTGGACGACATTTTCATTCTATGGGAGCATGGCAGGACTGAACTAGATGATTTCCTTGATGCGCTCAACAATTGTTCCCCACTAAGTTTCACCCACACAGTTTCGGATAGAGTGATGACGTTTCTCGATGTAGATGTGAATCTAGAGGTTTCAGGCTTCATTACTAAAGTACATATTAAAGACACTAATGCTCAGATGTACCTGCAATACAACAGCTGCCACCCTCCACACGTCAAAAGTTCCATTCCTCGTTCCCTTTCAATCCGAGGGCACAAAATATGTAATAGGCGAGATGACCTGCAGTCATATCTGAACTCATTAACAGCCAGGCTGAGAGAACGTGGATATCCTTCTGCACTACTTCGCCGCAGAATAGTTCCATCACACGTAACTTACGAAGAGCCAAATGAACGCAGACGTCAAGATGGACCAGTTTTAGTCACAACATATTTCCCAGGCATTCAGAAGCTAAATTCTATCCTCAGAGAACTTTTTCCGATTCTGGCGCAAAACCCGATTACGCGAGACATCTTCCCAGAGGTCCCTCTCCTGGCATATCGCAGACCTAAGAACTTAGGGAATATGTTAAAGCGGAACGAGGAACCTGCCCCTAGGGACCCTTCCCGAGGACTGGAACCATGTGGTAGACCCAGATGCAAATTATGTGAGATTGCCACCCCCTGTACCACTTTTACGAGCCCAAATGCTTTTCAAGAGTATCCGGTCAGGGGGTCTGCACACTGTCAATCCCTTAATTGCATATATAGGTATGCTGGAATGCAAACATTGTCCTGCGTTTTATGTTGGCAAAGCGTCTCAAGTAAATTTGAGAATGAATAATCACCGCAGCGCAACACTCCATGGCGATGGTCAGTCAGTGGCCCAACATGCAAGATCCCACGAGTCGGAATTCAATCAGTGCTATCGACTTAAAGTGATAAATAAGTTACCAGATAAAGTGTCACCCGTCAAGCTTCACATCACTGAGCAGGCACATATATGGGTCTTGGGAGCACTGTATCCACCTGGCCTCAACCGATACAACACCTGACCATCGCCACACCCATTTTTAATTTTTTTTCAAATTTTTTTTCAAATTTTTTTCTAATTTTTTTCAACTTTTTTTTCAAATTTTTTTCATTTTTTTCATTTCTATTTTTATTCTTATTTGTTTAATTTAATTTAATCCAGTGAGACTCCAACTCCCTCCTAGTCACCAATAATGCTGGTACTGTGTTGCTTAGAAGCTAATTTCAAAGAAGCAATCCTGCAAGACTAGGAGAATATTAGTTGATTGACAACGAATAACGAAACGTCTCACAGTGAGTCTCACTTTTGTGAATTTATTATATGTAAAAATCTAAGTATATATATATATATATATATATATATATATAATTTATTTATTTAGTTATATATTTATTTATTGTTTTGTTTGAATATATATGTTGTTTTTTATATATGTTATATATTTGCTTCCTCACTACCGAAGCTGGCACATTATAAGATAATGAAATAGCTATGCCCTTAAAGAGTACAATCTATGGTATTGATAAAAACTAACCTCAATTTCTCCTATAAAAGTCTGGAATATTATTATTATTTGGCTATTGAAATGGAAGCGGGACCAATCAACAGGAAAGGGGCGTCTTGGAACTGGTGAAAGGGCAGTTTTCTTATTTCACTCCTTTTTTCTATTTACTTTTGTACCCACGTATTTCTTCTTTATTTTTCTGTTAGTAAGTTTCAAGTTAATATGAATTGAAACTCAATTATTTTTCATGTCATGTTTTCTCTTCTATTTTTCATGAAGTTATGATTTTGCAACTTGAACATTTGGGGTTTCATAAATGAAACATATCGGACTTAAGAGATAAAATTGAAGTAACCGAACCACTTAATTTTATGGTCAATTTGAAATTAATATAAATCAAAATGAAGGGATAATCAAACCATCCAAATAGATTTGCGTTCGCGACATTCCGGCCAACTGAAAAATATTCGGAGACACGTCGATTTCAGTTTTCGGCGCCTTGCGTCTGGGTGTTCGTTGACTTGCTGTGCTTTGCTCTTCTTGCAGCTTCTTCATCTTTCTTCTTTAATTGGTGTTCTATTATGATTATTCGTTTCCTCAGGAACTTCTTCCATGTACTAAGTAGCTCTATCACCCACGATGACAATATCGTCAACTTCAGGTTTGATATTCGTGGTGCTTCTTCCTTGTCTGATTCGGTTTTGGGATCTCTCAAAATGAAAAGATATTCCACTTTTCAAGCATTCCAAAAATGATCAAGATAGTGTTGGCCCTTCTTCCATGAAATGACCAACTTTTCTGTAGTACTCAGTTGGCTTTATCTTGTTTCTTCAGGTTCATTTAGTTCTTCTCCTGGTGTAGGACATTCCGGAGAGCCAGAAAATCCGCGGGTGTCCAAAAATTATTTGAATACTTACAGCTTTTAATGAAACGAGAACAGTAATCTTTAACTCGAAGCAATTTTGTAAATCGCTAAATTTACTCTGGCCTATTCCATAAGGGGTATTAGTAGTGTTACTGTCAGTAATGAAAGCTGCAGCTTGCGGTGTCTCTTTCTGGATTGCAGACTCATCTTCCGTATTGAAACTAATCTCATCATCTAATTATCATTAGGTGATATTATCCAATCAGGCCTTCCGACCGAAACTTTGTTAGTTTATTGAATTCAATCTTTCTTGCTGCAATATCAGTAGGATTCTGTTTAGCAGGTACACATTTAAATGATACTAAATTTCTTCTTGATTTAATTACTTTTAAACGATTCTCTACAAATTTGCACTGCACTCTAACTGATTTTAGGCAATGAAGAACACATTTCTAGTCCGTCCAAAGAAAAAGATTTGAAATTTCAAAATCTAACACGCTTCACACATATTGTAATAATCTAGTACCAATAATTACTCCTAGCAGTTCCAGTCTGGGAATGGTTGTGCTTGATAAAGGAGCGACTCTTGGTTTTGCAAAAAGTAGTTTGCTTCTAACAACTTGGTCTTTTTCTTGGAGTACTAGGTAAATGACTGCTGATTAAGAATTTTGTGAAGCATCATTAAAACAGTGCAATTGCTTCAGAGAATTTGAATTTGGTCTACCAATAAAACGTGATATCTGAAAATTTGGAATATCTTCCAATTCAAATGTCATTTTGTTCTGAGTTAAGACCAGACTTGCATCTGGTGGGGGCGACACCCGACTCAGTCCAGGCCCTCCCCGACTCAGTCCTGCTTAGAAATGGAAAGGTCAGTCCGCTCTCCCCAGTCCCACTAGTGAAAGTCCCGACTCAGTCCCGCTAGTGGAAAATTCCGTGAAAAATGCCAAAATTCTGATTGATATCGTCGTGGTGTTTATTAAATTAAAAAAATACTTACATCATAGTAAGATCGTCATAATTATGCACTATACGATCACATAAATAGGTAGGTATCACAGTCTCGAAATAAGCAACAAATACTAGCTTACGATATTGTTGATATATTTACCAAGACTCAAATGAAATGTGCATCACACCACAGCAACGCTCTGCCATACATTCCTGATCGCGTTGTGGATCCCTATTTCAAAATCAACTACTACGGTCATGAGCCAAAACTGTTGGTTCACTAGTTTCAAACAATGCAGTGATGAGGGAGACACCTCATTGTCGGGGTATTCACGCAAGGCCCCATCTCTTTGGCTACCACCTTTGATAATTGACACGCTCATGACTAAACTAGCACTGAACACTCAGTACTGAAGTACTCTTATCGCTTTCATGTTCGGACGGGGCTGAGTCGTCTAACCGCTCAAAGCGTAGCGGGATCAAGTCGGGCAATCGCAATATCCCGCTTTCGCCAGTTGGGATCGAGTCGGGTGTCGCCCTCTGGTGGATCATCCCGTGAGTAGCTCAATTTCCATAATTTTCTTAGAAATAGCTTTGCTTGACGAATAATTGGAAAAACGTAACCAAGATGATCAAAAAACGAATATGTAAAACTAAGTACTTCTCTCTTTGTTTTGGTGGATCCATCAAATACTATCCGCAATTTGGTTGACGCTTTATCAGCGGTTATTATCGGATGATGAGGTAAATTGTTACAGGTTTTTATCCATTTTTAGTGATTTTATTAGCAAATTTTTAAAATTTGACTAATTTAATGTGCTTAAAAAGTGCTGGCCTACGAACTTATCCTTCCGTTTGGAAAGCTCGATTTTTTGGCGAAAGAACGGAATTTCTATCTCAATCCTGAGAAGAGTTATCGTCTGGAATGACACACACACACACACACACACACACACACATATATGTATGTATGTGTATATCCTAGATTTTAATGCTTTTTCATATGGATTCGTTTCAGAATGCCTCAAAACGGATTTCAATAAAGAAATTTTTCTAAAATGTTGATTTTAAAATTTTCAGAGCCATTTCAATAGCTTCATTTTCAACTAAAATTCGCTAATAGAGCTACCGACTTGATTTTGGCTAATTATACGTTTTACTGGATCACTGAGCTAGACGGAATGTCCACAAGTCTGACACAAACTTTCTCTATCCTGACAACCTGACAAACACGCTTTTATCGACTCGTGGGCAAACAAGTTTGAGGTACCATCTCCTACTCTTCCTGGATGGTACCTAACGAGTTCTTCCAGCAAAAGACTTATAATTAGGCTGTTATTGGAAATTATTTACGTTGCGACGATAGTTGACGAATCCGTTAGCCCCCTGGCCTATTGGCCATGACGTTGTCAATAATAAATTAATACACCAAACCCAAAACCGTTTTAAGTTAAAAACGATTACCTGCCCATACCTATCTTAATGAGAGATGGTTGCGAATCTCCTACTTTATGAGATAATAGGTATTGATACATCGTCTTTGAAACCATGGTTTTGGCCTATCATGTTGTTTTTACTTGTGCTAAACTCTACATTTGCTGAAACATTACTGAGAACACTAAATTAAATTAAAAAGGCATTACAACATTATTCAACGTACCTATAAGACTCCATCCAAGGACAGTTGATGACGACATTGGAAGTAGGGTTACCAGAAAACTACGTTGTTTACTAATCATATTATGAGCATTCAATACATTTCCCACCTATCTTTTTATTATTCATTTATTTTCGATTATTATAGAAAAAATCCAAAGACTTCGCGCTTACGTATGGTTGTGCGGGAGGGGACTCACACCACAATCATGTTAAGTTGCAATGGATGAGGTACACCCAGTAAAATCATGACCTATCCTCTATTCTCACCCAAATCAAATACAAACCAGGCATACGGAGTCCCCGTAATGCGCATTACTTACCAATATTTTTCAATTATTATAACATTTAATGCAGGTCAACGCTGACCATCATGATCGAACATATTTGGTTGTCTATCCAAAACAAAACCATAGGTGAAAAATAAAAAACACGAAATAAGAAAGAGTATTTATTAAAAATATCAATAATTAATTAGGAACAGAAAACTATTGCTCAAATTTATCTCTAAGGCTTTAAAATTTCTTGATGTTTTAAAGTACAGTAATACTATGCTTTGGTAGGTTACTTAGTTTCAAAAATTAGGAATGTTCGATAATAATAAACTAATTCCATCTAAATTCCGCAAGCGTAGCGAGGATCTTGTCCATTTCGGCTCGGTAATAGCAAATCTCTCGGTTTTTGTTTAAAATCTTATCCCTGCAATTTTCACTGCACGTTCCTTTCTTCTGCTTGGCAATCAAGTCCTTGACGATTGATTGAAGCTTCTCCTCCCGGATCTCGTGGCGCCGTTCTAGGTATTCCAGTTTTTCAAGGAGGCTGGCGTACTGTACGTTCTCCTGGCAAAAGAAAAGTTCGAAATCGTATTTTTGTTTTACTATTCAATAACAGGTCATGGTTACGGTTATGTGGACACACCCCCATCTCTCATAAAATCTGTTGTTAGTGGTTTATTAATTTTAAAAATGAATCAACAAAATCGAGTTAGAAAAAACAAATATACCCAGATTCCAAAAACGAATTTATCAATGACTTAACTCGGCTGCGCATGCGCGAACCTCAAATCCTTGTAAAAAGCATGGCCTCTACAGTTTTCACCCAATTACAATTAGGTTTTCAGGTATTGGAAGGTTTGGGCTGTGGTAGGTAACCTATGGACTTCATCGCTGTTAATTTTCAACATAACAAATAATCTACTAGGGTAGATTTTACTACTTTCTTTTTACTATTTTGATATTTTCACCAATTTTAGATTTCGCTATGAAATCTCTCAGGACTATTTAAAACATTTCAATGATCCATTTATTCACGGGTCCAGTGTTAGGTACGGATTTTAGGAAACTATGCACCACACATAACTTACAGGCGTTTTGTAACTTATAAGCAAACCTGCGAAGAGTAAGTAGGTACATATAAAGAGTACAGGGGGAGAACTTGCTAAATCGACTTTTTGTCAAAAGTGAGTTGAGAATGATACCTTATCTATTGGGGGTAGCCGTAGGTACACGGTGGTGGTGTGGTCAAAGAGGGAAAGAACGGGTCCAAATGCTTCAAAACAGCGGGTGAGTATAAAGTATACAGCGAAAGAACAGGCTTATGGGAGCGGTCCAGGGAAAGAACGGGCTAAGCTGCCGCTTAACATTAAGCTGCCGCTTCCCCCGTCATTGTTAGTTCATTATCCAGCCTGTGAATCACAGCAGGTTAGCTGTGATTCACATTCTTCCACTTCTCCAACCAGTTGCTGTCTCTATTCAATATTCATCGCTTGATCCTGATATACATTGATTTTTTGACCTGATCAAAATCAGATATTTTGATGGGGCGGGTTTTCTTGGTACAAAGTATATTCCTAAAGCTCATATGAAGACCAGGCGGCTGAGAGAAGTGAAATTTCATTTTGAGTACCCTCGGCTAGTTTACTATAGTGACAGCTATAATGGAAATTTTACTAGCAAGTTTATGACGCCGAATCCGCCAAAAAAGAAGAAAAGACTTGCAGTGGCTGCCCAGATTTCAGCGAATTTGGCTCAGCAGTCACTTCCTCCATTAGAATTTCACTTCCCATCAAGAACCAACACAAGAAAAATTTCTATCTCTTCCGAAAAATTCAGGGATTTGATTCATTTAAAAATATTCTGTACAGAGAAAGCCAGGAGGTATCACATGTGAGGAAATCAATCGCTGTCAAGGACGTAATCCCGTTCTTTTGCTCTTTTTCGTGATGTTCGGCGCTTTTTTCCGTTATATTTCAATACAATTTTTTTGTGAGGTATTTTGGAATATTTGTTACTTTTACCTACGTTGACATTATAATTTCGAAATTTCAGATTTAATGAACGCAAAATATACCTACCTACTTTTTTTTTTTTTTTTTTTTTTCATTTAAATTCGTTTTTTCTTCAAACTAGGAAAAACCAAAATAACCAACCCGTTCTTCCCGTCTACTCTTCATATGTCATGATATAATACATAGGCTTTGTTATATATAGGTACCATTTATTAGCAAAGAGGGGTTTTACACGTTTATGCAATAATTTGCACCCCTCCCTCCACCGCAAGAAAGGACATCAGATGCCGCCTTCACGTGTTGCTTTCTATATCCTAATTCTGGAGGAAAGATATCAACTTCAGTAAGCCTCTCTCGTCCTACATAACATAGCTGCCACCCGCTTACACCGAACCTGTCAAACAGGAGAACGCTCTCAGCAAATTTATCATTATCTTCGCGCTTCTTCTTACACCTTCTGACTCACAGATACTAACACAACAGTGTGTGAGTGCTTCCTAACTAAAAAGTTAAATTATACTACTGTAACACCCTTCGGAACAGACAGTATTTTCGGCCGTGACTGGATCGAAGAGTTCGCCGACTTACTCTAATTCGAACAATTTTTTCAAAATTGATACACCTGGGGAGACCGCACCACCTAACTCTATTCCGTCTGATTTAAGGAAGACGTCAGTCTCCATCAGAGAACTATATGCAGCCGAATTCGAAAAGTTCCAGTCATGCAGCATCATCGTATGAGCGAATTTTCGTAAATTATAGTATTGTATAATGTTGAATTTTTTTGGAATTTGAACTTTTTGAGTGCAAGGAAATTGTTAACTATTATTTTTATGGCAAAAAAGTATTCTAAATAATGATCTACTATTCAGAGGTTTTGACTGTTTAGCTTTTTTTGCAGTTTTATTGATTTATGTTAGCAAATTTTAATGCATTTTAAGTACATTTTTCAGCATAATTTGTACATGAATTTTTGAATGTTCCATTTTATAGATAATAAACATATTTTATAGTTGAGCAATACTCTACCAAAAAATATGAATTAACGATTTTTTGCCGTTTTTAGTGATTTTTTAGTACATTTTTAGAAATTCGACAAATCATTCCAATCATTGCCAACAAACTCATCCTTTTGTTTGGAAAGCCTGATTTTTCGGCGCAAGAACGGAATTTTTATCTTAATCCTAAGAAGTTATTGTCTGGAAGGACACATGAATAAATACACACACACACACACATCTTCATACACATATATATGTATATATATACATATATATATATATATATATATAGATATATATATATAGATATATATATATATATATATAACTCTAGGATTCATTTCACAATACCTTAAAACGGATTTCAACGATGAAAATTTTCAGAAATTTTGGTTTTAAAATTTTCCGAGCCATTGCAATAGTTCATTTTCTAAGAAAATTCGCTAAAAAGTATTAAGTCAAGATTTTAAAAGAGTGGCCACTTCGAAATGGGCTTCCACTACTAATCTTCATGAGAGGCAACAAAGCTAGAATCATTGGGGATTACAAGGCAACTCTAAATCCACAGCTTGTCCTGGATGAACATCCGAATCCAAATGCATATCTTCCATGAAACTCTGGGCTCAAAGTTGTTTTCAAAATTATATTATTCTGATGCTTTTATGAGTCTCCCTTGTTCAGAAGAATTCAGGAAGGCGATGATTTTGAACACTCCAAGTCACGGTCTAATTGAACCAACAAAAGCTCAATATGGATTTTTAAGTATTCTGACCAAATGGCAACGCAAAAAGGTCCGAGTTCTGCAAGGAATCAAAAACGCAAAATCATTTTATGATGATATCATTTTTTTGCGTCCTCTTATGAAGAAATAATTTCTGTTCTTGAATTAGTTTTGGAGAGGTTCAGGTAATCTTCCATCGACTCCCTTGGCCAAACCATCGATGGGAGTGGTCTTAATCGTCAAGACAAACATATTGAAGCTATCCTAAAGCCTCCAGTCCCAAGCAGCTTCAGACAACTCTACACGCTCCTTGGAAAATTTACATATCTATTAAAATGGACTCATTCTCAATCCCGATTTGAATGGATTCCCAAAGCAAAGCATACCTACAACTACCTATATTCTGAGCTTACTTCAAATGGAGTACTTACCCCTTATTATCTTAAATTACTGCTCGTGCTGGCAACCGCCGAAAGCCCAATAGGTATGAGGCCAATATAATCAAACTTCTTCTGATTGTGGATAATCTGTTAAGTAATTCCTGAATTGAGGATATGAGAAATCTAACCCAAAAAGGTGTTGAAGGAATGTGCCACGGATTCAAGTCTAATGGCCCGTCTAATCTACTGAGGATCCTAGTTAGTCGTTACTACGAATCCCTTTTCAAAAACATCCCTAGTTCAATGCTATAAAATGATACATGTTCTTCACTACTCACAAAATCTAATTGTACTATAATTAATTAGGCTAATAAGCACCTCGCTCCGTGATCGATGAAGTACCAAAGATCACAGAAAACAAAACGTAGAAAGAGAATAAACACTACCTACATAAGGATTATGTGAAAATTAAATCATAATTATTTATGATCAGTGGAGGAACTATGCATCAGCACTGAGCCAGCAAGATTCGGAGCCCCTCAAACCGTAGCACTACAAATAAATCCACACACAAGGTGGTCCGAGTTAGTGAACTCCTTTCCTAATTTCGTATTTAGGATAGTTAGAAAACTACAAACGGTAACCCCTTCAATTTTTATGAGAAATTCGAAAATCATATTTTTTAGCAACATGCAATAACGCTTATAGCAAAATAATGAAATTTCATGTCCCACACTCAGGATTAACCTACTACGGTCGTCTATTTTTCCGCAATTCCTGGGTTGCCCAATTTTAAGAGTTCGCTTCAATCAATTTTCATGAAATTTTTCGTAGAAACCTAATTCATAGTGAAAAATGAGAGATCGTATTTGAATGAACGAATTTTGTGGGTTGTGTAATTGTGTGTGTGGGCTCAAAAATGTGATTTTCGAATTTCTCGTAAAACGTTTAAGGGGTTGCAGCTTGCAATTTTTTCCAACCACCCTAATAACGAATCGTAGAGGGAGGCATCAATAAGATACGACATTTCGATTTCTAACCTTTAGGTCTTCTGAAGAGCCCAATCGGTATAAAAAAACAACTATTACCAAATTGCTTATGATAGTAAAAACAATCATTGACAGACTGAAACTGACATCAAACAATAATTTATAAGAAAACATTATTAGTAAGTAGATTGTTGAACACTACACAATAAATTGTTGTACCTACTTTACGATAAAATGATGTTATTCATTATTTAAGCTTTTCAATCAACAGGTGTAAAATAGATAGAAACAAAGAAACCAAATTTAAAAAAATCATTACCAATTGATTCGTAGCAACTTAAAATTAGTGCTTACAAGGTATAATGTAAACTGTGCAAGCCACAACAGTTTCTATTAGGGCAGATGACATAGAGTCTAATGGATGAAGGCATCATTCATGTGCGCAAATGTGAAGGAAATTAGAAAAATTGTTATTGGATTATACGAAGGCTAGTTATTTAATAGAAGCCAAGAAAAAGAAAGTGGATGAAGCGGGGGAAGCGTACGAACTTAAATACTATTGAACAGGTCAACCGTACTACAATGTGTGTATTCATGAGGAAGCTGTTGTCAATTAGCACGATTAAAATGGTTAGAAGGATCAATCATTAATGATAGGAAAATTAGTTAAAGCTAAATTTAAATTCGATTAAGTAGAACGATCGGAATGTAAATGAAAATTTGCTAATAGCGTTCTTGGCTGTAAAATTACATACTGGAGAAGCCAGATGGTTCAGTCGAGCTATTTTCTGGTTGGCCGTCATAAGAGCTCTTTCAAAATGATCCCTTTCCGCTTTCAAAATAGAAAATTCTTCGAAGCGCTCTTCATATCTACGGAAAGTACATTAGCTGTGCATATAAAGGACTCTCAAACAAGGACTGCAACGTGGAATTCAAAAAGAAAATAAAAACAAATAAAGAACATAAAAAATGTAATATATTTAGACGAAAATGGACTACAAGTTAAGGCAGCATTTAAAGGCATTTGTAACAGGTATTTTTTTCTATAATTACAATTGATAAGGTAATTACCTACCAATTTCTTTCAAATGTTAGGAAAATAATAAATAAAAATGGCAAAGAAGTAAGGTCAGGTGACTGAGTAATGTGAAACGCTAGTAACGAAATTAAACCTCCCAGTATCAAAGTATTTACAGACAATTATCATAATTTATTATCACCTCGACATTTCATTTACAGTGACGCTTCTTGAATGCAATAACCTATCCGAAAGAGTGGGAATGTCGAAGAGAACGTAGTTGGAAGTAAACAAAAGATTTCAAAACAGCAATGGAAAATTAAATTTGATTTTTTTGAGCTACAGCAAATTAGCATCTGCAAATTTCAAAAATCTGTTATCATGAGTTAATTAAAAAGTTTCTTTATATTTTATCATGTTGATTTGATTGCAATGTTTTCCAGCGAAAGCTATTGTAATGTATAAAATCATAAAAAATCTTCCAAACTGAGCTTAGGGAAAATTGTATATTAGTAATGTTCAATGACGCAAAATGGTTACGGCCACTCTATGAGGGAGCGCCACAAATTTTACACCTAATCTCAAACTTTTGAAAATCTGCAATTCAAAATTTCAAATTCTTTCAATTATCAATTTAACATAAATGACTGATCAAATATCACCATGGATGTTTGTACGAATATATCAATACACGGGATATTCCAAGGTGCCAAACGAGGGTATTTGTAGAATACCTATGTCACGCATTTACTAGGGGCTTGATGAGCAACTGGGCACTTTGGGAGGTGAAGGACTCACTCTTTGATTTGCTGCTTGAGGTGATGAATGACCATCTGCTGAGTGTAGAGCTGTCCCTGAAGATGAGCCACAGTGGAGGACGAATGCTTGGTGGCGTGTTCTCTTCTCATGGAGCTGACTTCTCGATCGTGCTGCTCCTGGAGGTCACTCATCTGTACGAACGGACATCAATCAACATAAAACTGTAGAATGGACTTAAATCAGTTTTGCCAGAAAGGGGGACAATTATAAAAAGGGGTACAAAGAGGTACATGGTGTTTCCAAAATTATATATTTATTATTATTATATATATACATATATATATATATATATATATATATATATATATATATATATATATATATATATATTTATTTATTTATTTATTTATGAATTATATATTTCTTTCCAAAATTGTATAGCTCCAAGACCAGCTCGGACCAGGCGAATGACACACTGTCACGGGTCCCCCACACTAGGCAGGAACAGGACGGGGAACAAACGCAGGACACGGGTAGTAATAACATACCTTATTTAACTTATAACGCCACAGAGGACGCAGCAGTCCTGTCCTATGCCCCTCCGCACATTAGGCAGGATAGGGACGAAACAGGTGGGAAATGTCCGGTGCCAGGACACAGCGTTTTCACTCCGCGAGAGTTCACAGAGTGTCCCGTCCTGTGCCTGACCCAGGCCGTCCCTTCAGCTGTTTCCCGCCCTGTGCCTACCTAGTGAGCGGAGGGGTATAGGACGGGACGGCTGCCACCGTCGAGGTAAATTAGGTAAGCAAATGCGACCCACGTCCTGTAGTTATTTCCTTTCCTGTTCCTCTCCTGTTCCTGTGTTCCGGGATCTTAACAACACCCTAACTAAACAAGAAAATTGAAGTCAATTAAATGCGGCTATATAATCATTATACATATGGTAGGGATTGTTGAACATTCCCTGGCATTTGAATAGTTAATGAACTCCGCTTACATCTTGAATTCTCTTGTTGTGAAGACTGATCAAATCTTGCTCAAGCCGCTTAATTTCTTCCAGCATCGTACGGTTTTCATTTCGCAAGAAAAGAAGAGCCTCTTGGTTATCTGTAAGATAAGATTGCTGATCAGAATGATACCTTCTAAATTAAAAGAGAAGACAAGTTCAAATGTTCTTCCCATGAAAATAATAGTATGTCAAAGAAGCCGCCACATTTGGTGTGTTTCATTCTTCGAGTAATAGGAAATTAAAACAATCAGTAATTTGATAATGCTCTCCAACCTTCATACGCAAGTGGGTTGTAGTCTTTGGTAGATGGAGCAGAGCATTCAGAACTTGGCCGAGAGGGTTCAGTTTCCTTACCATACTGACTGCCTATAACACGACAAATCAAATTAGTTTAAAACATGTAAATGAGCGTAGTTTTGTCTTCATCAGATCAAAGGAAGAACGAGTGTATAATTACTTAGACTATGACTCAAGGATCAACGGGGAGATCCACCAGATGCAGGTCTAGTAAAACAAAGACCCCGAGCCTTCCCATTCACATAATAATTAGTTTCCAACTCGATAGAACTTAGTTCGATGGAAGTTCTGAGCTTTCAAGTAGGTGGCACCCTTACACGAAATTGGAAATAGCCGTTTAGCCCCAACAAAGATCCGCGTTCCCTTTTGATGGCAAACTTCACTAGAGTGAAGTGAATTAACGAACTTGTCCAAAGCCATATAGTAGGTAAATAAATACATATTTATTTATAATTCATAATTTATGGTATTTTTCGTGTTGAATCACGTAATTATGTTCATTTATTGATATTTGCAACACCAACTTGGGAAAACACCGAAAAATTGACCAGAGTTGCACTTGTCGGGGTTTTCCTAAGTTAGTGTTGGAAATATCAATAAATCATAATTATGTGATTCAGCACGAAAAAACACCCCAAAATCATGTATCACGGTAGCAATTGAATTTCCTCAAAAACTTAGAATTACACAATTTTTGCACTTTGAGAGGATTGCGCAGTTTTAGCGCGGGATTGTGCCCGTACTTGTCGAAAAAAAAAATCAAGTGATGGGTCATTTTTTCAAGCAATTTCACGTAGAATTCGAATCTGCAATAAAAATGTGGGTTACCATTTAAAATCACAATGTTAATACACAATGCCCATACGCGCGTGCGCAAAAATGTCTTTTTTTGAGATTGAAAGAAATAAGGGGGGTTACCATTTGCTTTTTTTCCATGGATATAAAGGAAGTTCGAGGGGTGGAGGGGAATTCGTTATCTGGGACACCCTGTGTGGGCTCCCTATGTTCTTGAATTATTGCATGCGAAATGGTACGGTATAATGCATACACAGTGAGAAAAGTCATTGTACACCTAAACTTGTTTCACTAAGTTGATTACCACTCAGTATAACTGTTTAGGGTGCCATTATAACTGAAAAATCACTTTTGAAAGAATTTTCCTCGTTACACGATCTCATCAAACAGTATTGGGTCAAATTAAAGCACCGCACCAATATAAGAAGGGTTAGGTTGTAGGGATAAGCTTAAAACTGTCTAATTTTCTTAGATCGTAGACTTTTATTTACTGAGTATATGTGTAAGTTTGCAAGCGAAATATGGCTATAATTCATGATTGGGTATGCTCATACCCTACCAACAATCCAAAGGATTTCACCAGATAAGGTACACAGAAGACAACAAAGGAAGTGTTTGGCGGTGTCATCTTTAAGATCACATGGACGCATCGTTGATACCAATGATGTTTAGCATTCTTATGAAAGTCGTAGTTACCAATAAGGATGTCGATCATGGTTCTAACAGAGTTTCAGCTTTTGTTTTCTGTTGTTAACTGTCCTGCAGGAATCCGGAAATTTTGGGAAGTGATAAATGTTTCCATTATTAGTTTGATGTCCTTAATTTTGCATGTAATCTCCTTTTTAGCCCCCCTCAAAAACCGTGAAATTTTCATTGATGGTCAGTTGATTGTCATTCGTAATTGCTTAAGTATTTTTCATACATTAAAACCTATCTGTCCACTCAGTCATTAGTATAATGTTATATCAATGATATCGTAGTGACTGGTAAGGATGCCGATCATGGTTCTGAATTTCTGTCATTAGGCAGGAGCCAAGATGCCTGTTAAATACCCGGAGATTTTACAAGAAAAATAGAGAATTGATAAACATTTCCATTATCATAAGAGGGTCTATTAGGATCGTTTCACCTACAGCAATCATACTAGATATTTTAAGATTCGATTATTGATTCTTGATGCATTTGTTCTTGTTAGTGTCACGATGCCAAGAAAATACAAGACAGCTCAGCTCTCTAGTTATTTCAAAACGTCCTGTTACACCTATAATTAAAATCTTATATTTGCTCATGGCACTAAGCTCAAAATATTTTTCTGAAACTTCCAGGAAGGAGTAACATTGAAGTAACACTTGTTTTCCATTCATTTCAACCAACAATTGGCTCTGTGGTAAAGTCTCGAACAATGGGGAAAGATTGGGGATAAAAATCGTTTAATTATCCAACCAAGAATGTTTCTCGAAAGAAAATGAACCATACATGCGTACCCATCCACTAAAAATACTGGATAACAAATTATTGTTCATTTTGAAGGAAAATTCAGAAAAATAGCCAAATCTGTCACAAATTACCTTACTTCTTTACACTGTAATAATGTGCATTAGTTGTTTGGGAAAACCATCATTTATTGATTTAATAGCAACTTTTTTCATTTTGTTTGTGTATTTATTCGATAGCGCAACATCATCAGTTTTATGAAAAAAACCCTCATTCAATTGCGCATTCTGTTATTCAAATATTTTATACCTATCTCAAGAGATGCCACCTAGGTTTCAGATACGAAAGTGGGAAATCCACATGTCAAACTCGACTGCCGGTGACATCGGTAGGGTTAAAATAGAATAATTTGTATCAAAGTAAACAACTGACTGGAGTTCACCAACAAACTACCAATGAAATAAATAGTAGCCAAAAACAACTTACGATTGGCAGGTTGGTGAGCTTGGCATAGTACCCAGCTACATTCATCTAAGTCTAGGTTTTAGCAAGGGTACAATGGAAATTCACATTACTTCTCTCTTTGATTACAAACGTTTACAATCGTATCAGATAAATGGATTCTTTGTAAACCCTTCAAATACCACAATTGATATCAGAATAGTTATCATAATTTCTCATGAAACCACGGAGCATGCCGATGAATATCACTAAACAATAAGAATATAATAAAATAAGACAACTATTAAATCATTAATTTGGAAACAAAGTATATTTTAAATTATTCTAGAAGAGGGGGAAGGGCTGAGCGTACCCCTCATTTTGGAAGACGAAGAATTAAGAGCCTTCTCCCTCTCTTGTTGGAGACGTCTATTGGTCTTCTTGGCGTCCATCAACTCTTTGTTCAACCTGTGGACTTCCTTTTCCCTGGAATTCAGCTCTCCCTGGAGCCCCCTGATTGTGGCCAGGAGATGAGCGTCTTCCTTCATCTTCGAATTGGCCAAAACCTGCTTACGTGGCTGTTGCTTGGCCTGGTCGTTCAGGAGGTGCTTCAACGACAAGTTTTCTTTCTGCAGCTTCTTGATCTGTTGGCCCAGCTCCACTATGTCCCGGTCGTACTTATTCTGAAAAGATGACTATGTAAGAATTCAACAGCAAGAACCTGGATAACGAGTGGGGATTAGACTCGCCCATATGGGTACCACTAGTGCCTAAGCTCGTATTATGCAGCTGCTTGTATAACATCAGTGTAAACATAGAATCATTAATTTTACAGCGATCTCGAGTGTGATTGTAACTGAAAGTCAAACTATGTAAATACTTCTACCAAGAATAACATGTAGATAAAGTAGTAGTTAAGGGTATATTGTACCCATTGAATAATAAAATAGAGGTAACCAATTTCCAATTATTACCATACCAGTACCTACCACAACATTACGTCATTTACTTTCAACATACTCGGTCTTCATTAGTACCTAGGATAGTCATCTACCAGGTACTCACCTTCTGCCAAGCTAAAAAAAGACCTAAATCATCTTTATGTAGCTTGCATTTAATTAATTAACCCCCCCTATTCATCCTTCAACCCAATAATCGTTGAGCCTTACAAGTAGCCAACGCACCAAATGAAAAACCAAAAATACTACAGCTACACTTCCTAAACACAACACTTCCTTATTCCTTAGTATACAAAATGCTGGCAAACGGATATTAATATTTGATTCACAAGCATACAATGAAGATGACATCACCTTACTGGAGCCCAGAATGTCCGTTATTCCCTCCTAATTACCAAAAAGGTTGTTGGGGGTGTCAGTATAATCTCCTTGTTCTCCTCTAACTGTATTGTATTTACTTCCTCGGTACTCAGTAGCATAACGAAAGCCCTGTATCGATGCAACGCACGAATTTGGATTTCAGTGTTAAATCGTAGAAACCTTCAGTTAGGTACCCGAAAATTGGAAGCCCAGAAGATGCGCTGGATGTTCTGAGAATCCGAAGGCCCTAAATCAAAATGCTTCCTAATTTGAGGACAAAAGAACCCCTAATGAGTTCTAATATACTACTGACAATATATTAAGTCAATCATTAACTTTATCATAATCAGAATAGTAGTAAAAATCTTCGAACAACCTACATACCTGTAGATCTACGTATGTTTTCTTGCTGTGTTCCAACTCGATTTTGTACCTAGTTGCTTCCAGTTCAGCAGTCATCTGACTTTGGGAAACGATCTTTTCTTCGATTTTGTTAGCATTAGCCCCACTATAATCGCTATTATCCAACAAGGCGACCTTAAACACACCAAGAAAAGCATTAAAAAAGAAAGAAATGCAATGCTCACTTCAATTTACATTTGCGTGGATAAATTCTATCAGAAAAAGTATATGGCATATAAATTGTGTTTTTCGGCCAAAATCAAAAAACAATTCGAAATTTAAAATATTGGACATACGACTAAATACCAAACCCACTCAAGAAGTCTAAAAAATAGACAACAGCAGTAATTTTTGTTCAAGTATTTGACGAACCATGATATAGGCGCTGAACAAGATAGTAAGAACAAGGTACCTCCAATCACGTCCAAAATAAGAACTTAGATATATCGCACCCATCCTAGAATAAGGGTACAACTCAAAAATTGTCATTTTCGGCAAATCGCATTCAAAGTTTTCCTTCCACACCATTGGCTACCCGTTCTTTGGAACACGATGAACATAACTTATCTTTGCGAAACTTGTTTCCTACATAATTACTCTAACGCCCCATGGTGAATAAATAGTTTTTTTTTCAGTGGGAAGGGAGTGGGGGGAACGATTTTGTTGATTTTTTAAAGAATTTTTGAGTTGTTCCAACTCAAACACTGAAATCTCACCAGTAAGGATCCAAAATGTTCAGAAAAGAAAGACACAAGTTAAAATTGTCCACACAAAAAGGAAACAACACAAAAAGAGACACAGACTGCGTGAACTCATCTGAGTTGTGTCTTTCTTCCTAGGACGTGAATTGGTTACTCCCTCCATAGAAGAAAGACACACGCACTTTCTAGCTGAACTAGAGTGGCCTACACATATTCAATTCGCGATTTTTGAGTTGTACCCTTATTCTAGGACGGGTGCGATATATTCAACATATTTCAAATTCAAAAAATTATAATCAAATGGCAAATGGACGGCCGAATGAATAGGGTAGATTGAGATATCTAGAGAAGCAAGTACACTTGAAATAAGCACTAATACAGCAACTTGAAATAAGGAAATCAACCCATAATACGTTTAATGAGATTGTGTACCTGTTTTCTTAGATCTCGGACTTCATTGTTCAGGCAGTCCCGCTCTCTAGCGATCTCGTTGCAGTTGTCCCTCTCCATCGCTAGAGCAGCCTGAAGTTGGGAAATGGCGTTGGTAGAATCAGCGGCTTGGTTCACGACGCTTCCCAACCTGATTTTCTCCAACTCCCCACGCAATCGACCTAATTCGCCGTTCAACCGGATGATCTGTGGATTCATCGAACAAATATTTATTTTTCGTCTAGATTTTCTGTGTGGATCATCATATTCTGGAATTTGGAAGAGGAAACACAGACTGCTTTAAGTTATTTGCGAGCGCTTTCGGGAGATACGATGCCCCCTTCCTCAGGCTCTGTAATTTATTTCACCATAGTATGAGATACATTATAATAGAATATGAATTCATTATGGATCATGGTCCATTATTATATTTTTATTTGTTATTATGTATATTTTTTGGAAGTGAGTTCGAAATTTGTTAGATTTGTAACATTTTTATTGATGGGCAGATTATTTGCCTACTAATGTTGATTGTTTGGAGAATAAAGAGACTGGGGGGTTGTTTGTGATTTAAATTTTTTATCAAAAGTCATGTTCTATTATAATGTATTTTATGCTGTGGTGAAATAAATTACAGATCCTGAGGAAGGATCTCCCGAAAGCGCTCGCAAATAACTGAAAGCAGTCTGTGTTTCCTCTTCCAAATTCCAGAATACAAATATTTATTCAAACCACCTATTACACAGGGCAACAAAAACATTTTTTAAATAATGGTGCTGGTGAAATAATACCTGTTTTATGGGTTATTTGGTGGGCAGATTCCAAATTGTCAAGCTCTTTCTAGTAGCTACCATCCTGAACCCGGTTTCATCAAGGGTCGTTTTTTTAAATGTCTGACAAAATAAATTGCACCTTCGATATTTTCAGACCTAAAATCGTGCGGTTGGTTTCGTTCGATGCGGAGGAATGTCCTCTATAAGATGCAGACCCAAAAGAATTTTTCCAGGTCTAATTTTCTATTATTAGCTCATGAAACGTGCAGAAAAAATAACAAAAAAACTGTGATTTTCCCCACACTTTTTGTAAGTTTGTTTTAGAGGGGTTGGAAGCAGTGAAATAGAAAATTTTAGATGATATTCAGAATCAGCGATAAATTTTACATAAGTTAGGCACCTGTGGAAGGCATTTAATATGAAAGTGTGTTCAATGAAAAATCCTGAAAAGTTCGTGAACAAAAAAGTGAAAACGAACTATATCATGGAAAAAACGAGCTAAACAAACAACAAAAACGGTCCTCGAATTTGGATTCAGCGCATCAAATAACGTAAGAAACTGATAAGCTCCGGCCGGATGCAAGACCAAACAACACTTAATACGCTCGTTTTTGCGCGCACAAACATTCGACTGATGGCCCATTATTTCATGAAATTTCCGAATCTGAAATGAAAGTTAGGGGTTCCTAATAAAGAATAAAGTTAGTTTTGCATACACGCAAGTGTGCAAAATTTTCATATTCTGTATGACAAACAACCAACATCACGAATCTACAAAATGTCATACCTACTGTAGATCTCATAATTTTGTTGTCAAACGATTATAGATTTATAAGCTTTTTATTTTGGATATTGTGTAAGAAGGAGCAACATATTCACACCTTTTCAATTAATGTGGATCTTGTTGAATTGCAGTTGTTGTTGAAATGCTCCTTGTACTGGAATAGTTACACTAATGTAAGTGAATACACTAATTAAATTTCAACTTGTTTTTCTTTTGCTCCGATTTCCGTTTTTATGTACTTGTAGAATTCAAGAAATAAATTCATGTTTTTATTATTATTATTTTTTATTTATTTATTTATTTTAGATTAATGCCAAAAATTAAGGGGGTTATTGCTTTTCTAATACATTAACTAACCTCCCTTACGTGGGGTGGAGGGGTCTTCGTTTTCTGAGGTACTATGTATAACATCTGCTACAACTTTGGTTTCGTGTAGAGGCGTCCTTTAGGAAGGGAAAAATATAGGTATTTTATATTTATGGGAAAGGATAAAGAAAAGGCCCCAGAATTCTTCCATCTAAGCTTTCCAAATGGGATTCCGCAGAATATCCAACGAGTTACGGCGCATCATACGTACCTCAGTTTGTTTCCTGGTCACTTCGGTGTTGACTTGGGAAAGTTTGCTCTGTATTATGGCGTTGCTTTCCAACAAGGCAAGTTTGTCGTTTTCGTTTTTGTTCCAGTTTTCGTACTCCCTCTTGTACTCTTCCAGCTCACAATTCAGCCTCATCACGTCTACCGTTAGGTCATCGTTCTCCTTCTTCAGTTCTTCTTTTTCACTCTGAAGAATGCAAAGGAAATTACTTAAGACCCATAACTTAAATTAGAGAACTATAGGGAATAATCGAGGGACCATAATTTACAAAAGCGTTTCTTATTAATATCAATAACTTTTACAATAAAAATAATAAATTGGTAAGTAATTCGTGCATGACAGAGAATTGAAATCAAATGAATAGTCCAACACAAATTCAAACTTCGTCGATTTCAGAATAAAGATATGAATGAAGAGTATTTTGGGCTGGGGAATAGATTTGGAGAATTGATTGCGATGGAGTGCTTACTGAACTTTTCCACAAGCCAACATCTCAAACTTTTCTTAACGATTTTTCATTTAATCGTTATGACGGTGCCGATTGATGGTTGAAAGCTAAATTAAACGCTTTCGTTTTAGAAGCCCGGGTGGATGTTTTACCTTGAATCGGTCCAATTCTGCCTCCAACTTTTTAACGAGGTCGTAAGCTTGTTTAAGGTGACCGCCAAGCTCGTCTTTTTCTTTGGCAAAGTTGGTGATGTTGAGGCTCAACCGCCTTTCGAGTTCCAACACTTTTTCTACCAGCTGAACTTCCGTTGCTTTCCACGACTCCTGTAAAACCAAACCAGAAATTCAGTAAAACGAAGACGCAGCTAGTTTGAGTGTTTTAGATTCGACCAAACAATGATGCTTAGGTATATGAGTTGGGTTGTTCAGCGCCTTGTATGAACTGTAATAGGTGAACATGAGACATTCAGGAGTCCTTTTTCTTATGCCAGATTTACAAGCTATTTCTGAAACACTATCTGCCTAAATATATCTAATTACATATTCTAAAATTTACACTATACCTACAGAGTGGCTCCTGTCTGAGTTTGAGGAACAATCCGAAGAAGTTAGTAGACATTTTTGGCTACTGTATATAACTCTAAAATTAAGAGCTGTTTCACTGAATGGGTCGAATCATTTCTCTCTCTCTCCCAGTTTTGCAGTCCCCTGGTAAAGTAGAATTATATTTTCCCAATCAGTATCTTATTGCATTGTCACCGAGTGGCCTATCGAATTGTTTATGGACATCTACAATTTAAAACGGCTTCTCATTAAGAAGACACAAGCCCATGAACTGACCGTACCCATACGAACTAAATCACTCGCGACGAAGTTGTGGAAACCCATTACAAAACGGAAGTTAGTGAAAAACGTTGTCTATTTCCACGAAAAATAAAGAGTTACAATGTTAAATCGATTTCGACGGTTAGGCCATCATCAGTAACAAACAATAACAATAACAAATAACAAACAATAAACAAACAATAAGTAACAATAACAAAACAATAACAAACAATAAGTTATTGTTTGTTACTGATGATGGCCTAACCGTCGAAATCGATTTAACATTGTAACTCTTTATTTTTCGTGGAAATAGACAACATTTTTCACTAACTTCCGTTCCGTACCCCTTAATTAGCACTATTCCATGAAGCGCAAATCACTGGGGTAATGTGAAAAATTGGCCCCTCCACCCTAGAATCGCTTTTCATCAACTTCCGTTTCCATAATTCATTAGGTACACTTCATATTTTTGGGGAAGCAGAATCCAAATATAAACTCATATTGCGATTAACTAGTTTTGTTACTAATGAAAATGAGATGAAACAGCAACAACATTTCAGTTCAATTAAGTTCACTTGATTCAACTTTTCACGCACTTCGACCCATTTTCATAATGAACAAAATGAGTTAACATATTGATTCAGCACCTCACGACATAAAGTATGGTGGTTGTAAAGGGAAATACATAGTAAACGTACGTTCTAGCATAGTGATATTAAAAACACTGAATAAATTATACTTCCTTTCGATTCGATCGTGGGTTTTCGCAATAAATACAATTTCTTGTTCATAGTGTCCTGATAATTTTTTCGCGGCCTTCATTTTGTTGATGAACACTAGAACATGGGTATGTTGAAAATTTATATTTACAGTATTAAATCTTCGAAATTGGTGTGTTTAATACATAAGGTACCTACAAAATAAGTTATATACTCAAAATTAAGAGCCAATCTAGAAAAAACTGCTCGCACCACAGGATTCAGTTGTGTAGCAATCTCAAAAACCAACATTTTCTACTTTTGCCGCTTCTAGTCTTTTCTAGCACCTTGACCATAATTTTGTTTTGTATAGAGCAGTGTTATGATTTATTGTAACAAATGGAGATGTTAGCATTTTACGAAGGACCAAATAGTTCATTCGACTTGAATCATGAATTGAACCGGCGAAAAAACTAATGCGCATCGCGGAATAATGTAGAAAGGCATTTCGAATTGTATTCTGACGCAACAAGACGCCAACGGCAACATTATTATTAAGCCGAGTCCCCCGTTACCTTAGGGCGAAGTGACGGCGAGCAGGATACCGTCGAGACTTGAGAGACGTGAGTACCACGCTCGACAGAACACAAGTGCGTGACAAGAAAAAAGTCTAAACACTATAATCCCGAGGAGGAAGGCGGAAGGGTGAAACTCAAGGGAACGTTAGAATGATATACGAGTAGGTACCTACGCTGTATGTTGGGGAAGTGGACAAGTAGTTGGGGTGAATAAACATTCAAAAAGTACGAGGATTATCGAGATATTGGATAACCAACAAACATTCAGGGAGATAAATCTTATTGCTTCCCCACTAAGGAACGTTGGAACGCTTCGTGCTCAAGCCTAGAAGTAAAAAAAAGTCTGCCTAGTTGGGTGGGCAGTGTAGCTTCCTCACATATTGTAACATGGACGTATAGAATTAGTTGAAGAACAAAGTACGAGTCGAAATGATTGATAAGTCGACGTTATAAGAAATTAACGTTTGCGCATGCGCACAGACTACTATTACTCCAACGGCAATGAAATTTATAGGGAAACCTCTAGGAGCTTAATCGCACAATCCTTGAACATTTCATAAAAATTTGTCAATTATAGTCTCGGAGTATTGTCTGTCAATCAATTTTAGTTTTGCGCATGCGCTATAGTTATCACTCCAATCGTGATATAATTCATAGAGAATTTTCCTAGAACATATATCTACACCCCGAGTTTGAACGAAATCGGACCAATAGATGATAAGAAATCGACGTTATAAAAATTAACGTTTGCGCAAGCGCACAGACTACTATTTATGTGATGGCAATGAAAGTTATAGGGGTCCGTCTAGATGCTGTCCCGTACAATCCCTGAAAATTTCCTCAAAATTGTTCCATTAGACTCGGAGTTTTGCCTGTATCAATATATACTAATTTCGCGCATGCGCAATGGTTATTACTCAACTAATCGTGATGTAATTTATAGGTCATGTTCCTAGAACATACAGGTACCCAATTACCTACCACGTTTGAATGAAATCGGACCAACAGTAAATCTGAAATCGAGTTATGAGACATTCCCGTTTGCCTATGCGCACAGGCCACTATTGATTCGATGACATTGAAAATTATAGGGGACGTCAAGGAGCTAACCGACAAAATCCCTGTAAATTTCATCAGAATCGGACTGAAACTTGGTATAGTTTTGGGCGTGACAAGGATTTACTACAGACAGACAGGCAGACATCAGACAGACAAACAGACAGACACGGAACCAAAATTGATCAACAAACTCTGAAACGCAAAAAGCAAGTGGCGATTTTGATTGTGGAGGACAACAATCCTTTCGATTTCAATCACGAACACAAAGCTTCCCTACGTCGGTAAGGAGGAAGCAAAAGTTGGTCCTCCAGTATCAAAATCCCCAATTGCTTTTTGTGTATTATAGCTTTCTGATCGCTTTTGAGTCCGTGTCTGTCAGTTAAACCCTTGTTACGCCCAAAACTATACCAAGTTAAAGTCCAATTCTGATGATGTTTTCAAGGATTGTGCGGGGTAGTTCCTAGAAGGTCACCTAAAACTTGTATTACCTTCGGATCAATATTAACCTGTGCTGATGTGCTAACTCCAATTTCACTCTAGTAGCCGTTTGGGGAAGGTTGATCAGCTGTTTCTGATTGTTATTTGGATTTCTGATTGGTTCGTTAAAGGATGGAAAATATCAAGGATTTAGGTAGCCCCCCAGAGGTGCAATGGAGTCCTAAATCCTCGATAAAGAGGTAGAGGAGGATGACAGTATCCCGTCAGAGAGATACCCACTCCTACTAATAGCATTAATGAGCTATGTTCGGAGTAGATTGGATTTCCAAGACCTGGATCACCCATCCAACGCCAAACTCAGCCTCTCAAGAACACGAGAAGAGGCGTGCGACGCCCGTTGTTTTCCAATGGAGCGACGGCAGCGCTTTCTCTGGGATTCTGACGGGAACTCTGTCACACTCCCTCATTTAAAGACATACTTGATTGAAGAGCAAGTATGTTAACCAGGTGGAATAGTTTACTGGCTGAGAACTGATGCTCATTAATAAATAGCTGCATTGGCGATTGAGGATGGGAAAAGAGAAATTAAAACACGATGGATTGTCAATGAATCTTCATATGAAGTATTCATTAGGTAATTAACCCCCAATCAAAGATTGGAGCAATCGGGAGTAAACGGAGGCTCAACTTTGGAGACTTATACCTTTAGGAAAATAAAATAGATATAAATTAATATGCCCACATTGGGGACTTAAATTGGGAACTAAGCCCTGGAAATTGGGAACAATGCTCTTGAATAATTGGGAACAATGCCCTTGAATAATTGGGAACCATGCCCGGGTATAAAGAATAATAATAAAAATGGCAAAGGCCAGGTATACCATAGGTATGAAATTGAAAATATAAAAAGGGGAATAAAAGAGAAATTATAAGTCAAAGACCAATGAAATTATTTATATACCAAAGGGCGATCATGGGAATTCCTTCTGGAACCCCGGGCCATGTTTCTTCTGAAACATTATCGCCCCAAAAATAGTGGATTGGATTACTAGGCGTTAGCCGTCCATAATCCTAACCACGCTCGCTCTACCGAGGAGAGTGTGACAGACCCAAAAAGGATCCCCTTACTAATAGCACGTAATGTGCTATGTTCAGGAAGATTGCAATCCCGGAACGTAATGTGCAATGTTCCGGGAGTAGATTGGATTTCCAGGACCTGGATCGCCCATCCAACGCCAAACTCAGCCTCTCAAGAACACGAGAAGAGGCGTGCGACGCCCATTGTTTTCCAACGGAGCGACGGCAGCGCTTTCTCTGGGATTCTGATGGGAACTCTGTCACAAAAAAGAAGAAGAGAAATTACTTTAGTAAAGATCAATTGCAATTGGAAAAAAGTAATTTTGGAGTTACCTCTGAAGTATGGGTAAATATCGGTACCTGAAACCCCTTGCCTTCTTTTCTCATAAGTCGAAGCATTTTAAATGCACTGTAATTAAATACTTGGAATGAGGATGAAGAATGAAGAAAAATTGGCCCAAATACGAAATAGAAATCTCAAACACATTTTGTGTCATCAAGGAGCAGCTATATAGCCATTCAATCGGAGTAGAGTAGAATTTATAATATACTTGAGTTCAGTTCGAAAATAATTAAAATGAATATGGAATGCTGGTTCGTTGAGTCCATCGGAAAAGGTAAACGACTGATTATTTGCCACGCAGGAGGAGCTATGGGTTTGATTGAAGTACCTACTTCGATTTTCACCTCTAAATCAACTAAGGACTACCACGAAGAAATGAACGCCAAAATCTTTGAGAAGTGGTTTTCGGGAACACTTATGACTAGTCTCCAACCCAATAGTGTTGTAATCGTCATGGATAACGCTCCTTATCATTCAAGAATCTTGGACAAAGCTCCAACCATTGCTACCAAGAAGAGCTTGATCATTAAATGGCTTTAAGAGCATTTGTAGGTATGCGCATGCTTAATGGTTACTACAACCGTTCGCTACAAAACTGATGGGATACCGTCCCAAAACTTTCACAAAATTATTCCCCCGAGTTTGCGAGAAATCGGACCGATAGATCATGGTATAAGTGGCGTTATAAAAAACTCACGTTGCTCATACGCACATGCTAATCTATTGAACGGCATTGATATTTAAAGGGAGCCATATAGAAGCTAACTTGCACAACCCTAGAAAATTTCGTCAAAACCGGCAATAATTATTCTCGGAGTTTTGCTTGTGTCAACCAACTTTAGTTTTGAGCATGCCCAGAGCGGTTTTTACTCAACCAATCGTGACAAAATTCATACTACCACAGTCCTAAAACATAATATAGATACCTCAACTATTCCCTGAGTTAGAACGAAATAAGACAGATAGACCATGAGAAAACGACATTGGGTCATGCACGCAGACCAAGCGCTAAACCTGCACAATCCCACAACACTAACCCGCATAATCATCAAAATCGGACCAAAACTTAGAACAGTTTTATGAATGTTAAGGATTTACCACAGACAAAACAGGTGACGAGAAACCGAAATAAGAAAAGGCGTTTTTCAACATAAATTTGAACGTTACCAACTTTTATGTAGACAAAGTGCGCACGTATTTTAGAACATCTATTCTATAAAAGGTAAAAACAAAATTACGAGGGTGAAGTCGCTCATAAAGTCATGCAAGACTGTAGCTTCGCAATCTTGTTTCAAAAGCGGCAATAACTGTAATAGGTAACATCGTTCATAAGCACCATTAGAAACATATCCATCGGAGTCATAGATATAGATATAAACAGCCATCAATGGGGAGGTAGTTTGGAGAGAAGTCATGGCATATTGATATGCAAAGAAGGTTCTCAAAATTAACAAAGCTCTTCAGTAAACAAAATAAATAATTTATTAACAGCTGTATAAATAAAGGGATTCAGTCGATATGGGAGGTGACAGGCTAGGACTCTTGAACGGCTTGAGCGACTGTCTGGACGGCGGCCATCGCTTCTTTGGCCGTGGGTATGATGTACTGAGCTGGCAGAGTGAAACCATAGGTGCCTTGGTCCCTCAGCTCAATCGTATAGGCGTACTTGATATTTGCAACACCTTTGGCCCAATCATCAGATCCTCCTAAAAACACAAAGATGAATAAGATAATATTTTTAATTAATTTATTTGTGCTCTACGTAGAGTGATATGTATCATACACGTTATAATAAATAAGTAGTCTACTTCACTAAGTCATCGTCAAGTAAATGTCCTAAAGAGGCTACATACGAGATTACAGCTTCCTAGAGTGTAAAGCATAGAAATTAGCTTTAAGAGCCACTCATCTGATCCGGACCCTGGGCATCGTCAAGTAAATGTCCTACCTACCTAAAGAGGCTACAAACGAAATTACAGCTTCCTAGAGTGTAAAGCATAGAAATTAGCTTTAAGAGACACTCATCTGATCCGGACCCTGGGCATCGTCAAGTAAATGTCCTAAAGAGGCTATATACGAAATTACAGCTTCCTAGAGTGTAAAGTATAGAAATTACCTATTAAAATGATTTAACCACGTCTTCACAAATCAAACTGTTCTCGCAATATTCAGATCACCTGCTATGAATCAAATCATCGAAACACCAGCTCAATGAAATAATCAGAAATTAACAAGCGGTGGCAATCATGTGCACAATATCAATTATTGAGAATGATCACCTGAGTGTACACAATTATTCAAATAACCTTGCTCATAACTCAGCTCGTTGGCCACGCACTTCGCAGTAGTTAACATAATATGGTTGGATAAATCGAGAGCTTTCGAACGAATGGTCAACGAATTTTGTGGGATGAAAAACGACGAAGTACTATTTCCCTAGCAACGACTCGGTTGTAAGCGGAAATCATCAGAAAACCAGCCGTAACGCTTTTTTTAACAATTTTTGTTAACGCTTTTTTTCGTTTATGTTCCAAAGTAAAGACATAAAATGTCAAAAATTATGATTTTATGAGACAAAAACTCTACTTAAACTTGAAATGTCCTCTTCATGCAACTTCTTTACTTTCAACAACATATAGTAAACCAACTTAAGATTGCTGCTGCAACAATTTTTTACATGATTAGCGTACTGCACATCACCAGTTCTAAGCTTTTAGAGTGATCAACCTCGGTATCTACTATCTTGGGGTTTTCCAGATGAAAACACGCTAAAAAAAAGAAAGAAAGTACCGAGGTCTGAGAAAAAGCTGGGTGAACAGTCCATCCATCAACCTAAACATCATACTAATACAGTTTTCACAACATGTTTGACGAAAACTGTAGAAAAAGAGACAAGAATTATCTCAAACCCTCTACTTCATCTTGAAAACCGCTGCCTTATTCTCCAAAAACACCTAGTATGCCAATCAACTTTGAGAGAAATTAAGTTACTTTTCATTTAATTTAAGAAAGTTTTTCAAAACTCCTATTTACAAAGCCAATAGCCAAGAATATTCCAAGAATATATAGCTACTAATATTTTCAAAACAATGACACATTACAGCTATGCGAACAGAAAATTCAACTATATAGCTTACCAGCAGCTGGGTACAGCAGCTTGGCGCTGTTGCCCACTTGATATGTGGCACCTCCAACGGACTTGATAGCCAGAGCAGCTTTGCGACCAACCCTCTCCATTTCCTTGAAGTCTGCAGGGAGGGAGTTATAATTGTGACCGTAGGGAAGGAGAATGTACTGACCATAGCTATGGAAAGTGATGAAGCCCTGCAAATAAAAAGAATATCGAGTTAATATCCGTAATCAAGTTTGATTAAGCCTAATGCACCCATTGTTAATGCAGGTGAATTCCAATTAAAAGAAGGACGGAAAGAGACAAGAATTATCCAGGTTGGACGCATGATGTATTGTCGAACTCATACAGAACATTGTCCAAATATTTTCTGGAATACAATATTTTGAACAGTCAAATCTCAGCACTTTCCAAATATTAAGCTGAATTCCATGTTAATAACTAGGTGACGATGATGAGGGATCTTTGTATGTAAAGTTTGAACTATTCATTGCCTGTTACGATTTGGCAAACAGATACCCAACCTGTAATATCAAGTAGGTACTTATCTCAGAAATTTATTCATTTTATTTTAATGTTCCAAGTTATGAAACGGAGAGGATTTAACAAATGAGATGTAATGGAAATCGTAAGTTGGAGCTGTTATTTGGGGGTATGAGGTACAAGAAGTAACAGATGGTGTCATTCAATTGAAGACCATTCTCACTTCAGCATTGTTTTGGGAGATCTGCTCCTTTTAGAAAAGAGAAAAAAGTATAAGACACCAACCAACTTCCAAACAAAATAAAGTTGGATTTCTGAATTGATTTGGATCTTTGAGATTAAAATGTGGATTAATGAAAATTCAATATGGGTTAATGCTGATGCAAAAGTGGTAATTTCATTACAAAATTCCTTTTCTAGGAAAACCATTGGTCTATAAATATTTATTAAACAGAGTCTGCCACATTATCTTAATATAAATACACGAACGAAATCACCAACGATAGAAAATTAATTGATGATGACAAACTACGTACCCAAAAAATAAAATAAATTTATGATTGCTGTGATGTAAAAAATTGTCTCTACCCTTCGGGGAATCGAACCCAGTCTCCCGCGTAACAGACAAGAATATCGAAGCTTTGAGAAAAATACGAAAGATTGTAGAACTTTAAACCGTTTTTCCACATTGCAGTTCCCGTAAATATCCTCCTATGGTACAGCAACCTGGTTGAACTCATTCAATTCATAGAAATAACTGCTATTAAAATCAGCCATATAAAAAAAAATCGCTCTTCATTCCCTACGTGTTTGAGATCGATTTTTCTAATATTTCAATCCTTATAAATTATACCCTCTAGGGTTGATTGAAAATGATGCCGAGATTACAGGCATATTCGTGATCAATGTATGTATGTTTTTAGCCAAATTTCGTACCTAAACTTTGGTGCAGTAGTTTTGAAAAAAAGCTTTGGACGGTAAATGAATGGATTTTTTCTCTGATTTTTGGAATCAATGCTGAAACATAAATTAACAAATTTTGATGAGGGGTTATAACTGTTTTTCTTGGTCGATAACAAAGATTCATAACTGAAAATAAGTAGAAAAAGCTGAACAGATAGGTTCTCCGAACTACAGAGTGAGCGAAACGTCGTCATTACTAATTCCTGTGCCATAATCTGAAGCCACGAACGCACTTGTAACAAATCCGTTCTGTTTCTCCGAAATGATCAAATTCCAGGTTTGCGGTGGCCAGGAAGAACTGATCAAAGCCAATCATCCTGTTAGTGGTTTTTCACCCTTTGTGAAATGTTTGGAACGGGGTGAGACGAGTTGGGCAAACGCACAGTTCAAAATCGTTCGTGAATCGGCCGTTCCTCGGATCTTCCACTTGCTGCTGAATGAGTGAAGATCGGGTCGTTTGATTTTTTGGATGGGTAGGTAATGTTACTAATGCTGAGATTACATTTTTTTTCGAAATGATCGGATCGATGAACGGTTCGGAGGAATGGAACGGCCGTTTGTTACACGTGCGTACAAGGCTTGATCTGTAATAGGTATGTTGGGTGTCATATTAAATGGTAACGAAAAACTATTTTGATACGCACGTACCTTCATGTTGTCTCTATTGTTCAAAATGAAGTTAGACACAGCTCTAGTCTCAGGTTCCGAGAATGGACCAGTGCCACGATAGATCTCCCGGCAGTTTTCATTGCTTGTTCCGAGGCCGCCCCATTTGTAGCCCCAGTTCCTGTTGAGGTCAACACCCGGGCAGTAGTAGTTGCCTTTGGATCGGTTCTTCCTCCAGAGCCTCTGGTATCTCCGTGTGTACTCATAGCCATCGGGATTGAGTACGGGAAGGACGTAGTAATCGATGTCATTGGTGATCTGCTGGTTGTTGTCTCTGTTCTCAACGAGCTCGCTGATGATATACGTCACAGTTGCGGGGGATATCCATTCTCGAGCGTGGATACCTGAAATACAATTCATTGGTTATTAAACTACTAAGGTATTACAGTACACAAAAAACAGTATTTATACTAAGTACCATCGTATTTACACCAAGTACTGCCCACAGTAGCGGTTCTTATATTGAAAGAAAGGACGGTCAAATAAGAATGTCCTTGCCATGATTCTTCAGATAAGAATTCCATTTCAAATATTTCTCTCAAATTAATTAACACAACAACCATCAATTCTATCATCTTTAGGCTTTTCAAAGTATTTCAGAACTTGTAGAAAGAAATTAGAACCAGTGGAGGCAGGCGTAGGAGTTCGAGCACCTAATTGAAAAATCGAAATTAGTAGTACGTAACTCAAATTAGAAAACGTCGCTGGAGTGTCATATCAACGACAGCAGTGCTTAAAATAAACCCACCACTGAATGCAAACAGAAGATATACGCAGAATTTCAAATTTATTATTGAAGATCCGTTGTCTTTGTAGATCCGTACAAGTTCAGTTAAGCATCAGCACATGGAAAACACTAACTATCGACCATCCACATGGCAGCTAACGCTAAGTACATTTTTCTCAAATAACTTTCCTTGGAATTTGGTTGCCCACGAGTAAGACCATTATTTTGGCCTAATGGTTTAGGTTGGGGACTGCTCTTTTGTGTTAATATGACAATCGAGCATAACGATACTTTACCTATAATATTACAAAATTACTTACAATAAGTACTTTTTACTCAAAGAAAAACAAACCTCCATCAATCCAGAACTTCTTAGCGTTGGGGTTTCCAGAGCTGATGACGATGTATTTAATTGGTCGTCCTTCAACCGAATTGCCGACAGAGCCCACCTTCACTTGGTTCGGGTAGGTTTCAGCCAAGAAATCAAGATAACCATAGATGTCTGCCAAGCTGTGATACGATTTCCAGGTCATTTTGTGTCCTGAAAATAAAACAAAAATAAAGTATTACAAATTTAATCCTAAGCACTAAATCTTGACAGAACATGGAACATGCTCCTTAGGAGAACAGGAGAGAATTTAGGTCCCTAAGCTGATTAGGAAAGAGCCTATCATTTTAATCGTCTCTTAATGTCCCAGAGAGTCTCTCTATTAAATGTCCTAGCTGCTAGTGCATCTATAAGATTCTGGCACTTTGGAAAGCCTGCTTTTGTATGCCAACTGTCCAGCTGGTGGTATGAACACGGTGCAAAAAATGAATTTCTGAACTTGAATCAGAATTTTTGAGTGCATTGAGTTCTGTGCCGAAGTCTTTTTTTTCTTTTTCCTTCAACATAAAACTCGCTCCACTTTGAATAGGGTAGAGTAAATCAACGCCTACGTACTAGAGAATCATTTTTTACTAACCTTTCCTCCCAGCGAACTCGTCCTCTTCATTCTCGACGACGTTTTCCACATCGATGGCCCTCTGAACGTCCTCGATCATAACGGTGTAGGAGACGTTCTTCTCCATCAAGAAGGTTTTGATGGTCGAAGCGGATGAACTTGGAACGAAAATGTCCAGATGCGTTCTGTTTCCATACCACTGATCTACCTCTGTAGCAAGAGAAAAATTTACGCGTCAAATAATTTTCCATTTAACACAAGTAACTTAACAGAATATAAGCCAAATAAATGAAGATGTAAAGACCTTAACTTATATACAATAGGAATCCGAATCAGGCTCAATTTCAAAATGCCTTATTACTTATTGGCAAATTACTATAGTAATTTCATTAATAGTCAAATGGTCGAAAGCCATTAGGGGGCTCTATTCAACTTGAATGACAAAGATTCGCCCATAACAAAAAAATCTCGAGCGCTTGATTACAAGGTAACTGCAAATTGATATCAGAGAGAGTAGTTCCACCAAAAAAAAGTAACGGATTTGGGTACTGGAAACGACTGATTATCAATTAATTTGGGTACCTCTGGAAATCTGTTTGACTGAGACATTTTCCGAAAGTAGTTTATTTGTTTATTCTAGTTATTTATTATTTTTAATGTTTTTATTTTTTATTTATTTATCTATTTTCTCATTCAAATAATCTTATCTCTAATATCACGTGCTATTTATCTATGCATAAATAGTTAACACTCAAATTTATGGTAGTAAAATTATTCCTGAACACTATTGAGCTACACAAACCAATTCTATGAGTTTTAATTTTTTAACACAGTGTTTTTTATCCGTTCTAGTTTATACTCGATAAAACTGTCTCAATTAATGCTATTCAGCTATAAAATATAAAATTAAAAATATTCTTAACCATTTTTAGGACTTTCCTCTGCAGCTAGGACATATGGAAGTCGTTAAATACATTTAAATTGGGTGTAGTTGCGTTATAAAACCTAACCAATTACAATACAATTGCATTAAGAGGCGTTGTCTTTCAAAAAAACTCGTGATTTTAATGAAGATTAAATGCTAAATATTTGGGAACGCGCATGATTGTGCGGAAGTTCGAAAATTCGATTGGGCCTTCGTGTTGAGTGACATGCGGTTACTGGAGACCTTGACGCACGATGTCAAGGCGCATGAATGGGGTATACTGTAATCTGTAATCCAGCCTCCCGTTTTCAAAAATAAGATTTCTTCACCTGAAATCATCATTTTCTCATTTTTAAAAACACGATTTGGAATCGATAGACCCACCTCATTTTGGTCGTTGACTTTGAAATATCCTAGAAACAATTTATATTAATTATTTCGAGTTACAAAAGCTGTAACAGCTGGGCAGCTTTGGTCCTGGCCCCTACTACTGTGGGGACGCACAGTGCATCGATCCTGAGAGTTTTGGCGGAAAAAAGTCCGAAACCATAAAAACCAATGCGTGTCGCGGTTTTATTACCCAATCTAATAGTAGAAACTATCAGAAATAAGAAAAATATTTAAAAAACAATCACTCTGATGCATAATAATTTCATTAATGATGTTACCTAAAAATAATTATAATGTGAGTTTGGCCTAATGGATGGTAATTTTAAATTTTCAAGTTATATGTATTAGGAACTAGAAAGGTATTAAATGACCACGCGGCTTCTGTTTCACGGCCATTTTAAAAACTAAAAACTCACTATTTAAAATTTTGCTAATTGCTTCCAAAAATTGAAAACAATCAATATTTTTTGCGGATAGTTTCGGAATAAACGGGTTGACAATTCAAATTTAGCATTAAATTCTCTAAATAATGCCTTGTTTCGAGACTTGGCAAACTCATACTTTTTTGAACTGTCAACTTTATACCACTAGTTTTCAATATCCATTTTCAGATGAGACGCGATAAATTAACAATTTATATTCAAAACTTAAGAAAGGTACCGTATTATTCGTTAAAACCTTCGGGTTCTGCCCAGTAGTTTTCTATTCGGTTTGTTCAAGTCGAAGATATTGTTAACCAGAGAGAGTTATTCCATGGAAATATTATCTATTTCAGACCTTTACCTACCACACTGAATAATGAATAGGTTTTTTTCAAAACGTTTTTGAAGTTTTTCGCCTGAAACATTGAAATTCTGGGACGGATCTAATAGACCCCTCAGTGAACCTATTACCTACTTCTTGCAATATTATTACATCTAAACCCCTCAACTTTTGATCAAAGAGTGCATCTGTGTCATCAGTCATACATGTTTTATATTTTCTTATGGTTACCTCCAATTAGATAATGGGGAACATGACTAAAGTTTCTGACTAGGAAGCTGTGACACCCACCTACCACAAACACGAAAACCACAAACCACAACCAAACAACCACAAATAACCAAAAAACCTCCATTAAACCACAATTAATTAATGTAAATCGTTTTTAGGATGTTTCAAATGTCAGTGATGAAGAAGAAGGGAGTCTAACGATTCCAAATCGTATTTTTACAATTGTAAAACGATGGTCTGAAGAGAGAAAATCTCGTTTTAAAAATAAGGGGGCAGGACTAATGTACATTCCAAGAATGACACCTGTATGTCAAGAGCTTTAGTATGTTAAGTATGTCGGGAACCTGTATGTAAAGCCCGCTCCAAACAAGCGAAATGCAGATTGCTTGGCGTCGACACCTCCGTTATCAGATGAATAGAGCTCCAGTGAAAGTGGCATTTTCATAAGTGAACCAACTAGATGCGCCTACACGCCTCAAACGAGGTTTCAAGACTTGACACCTCTGAGAAAGTGATTTCCCAATAGAAGAAATCGCCTCGGTTTCGGTCATCTGCGGCAGAAAGGATTTCAGAACCGTGAATATTCCCAAATCATTTCATTCCGACTTCGTTTTCATGCTACTTCCCGGATCTAAACGTGCTGTAAGGTTTGAATGTAGTTATCAATTCTGGTTTACATTTTCAGTACCGAACCCTCGTAATCAACCAAAGAAAAATTTTTGGGTATTATTTTTATAAATTAACCTAAGTAGGTAAGTAATCCAAAAAAAGGTTTGTTGTTTAATCTCCCCCTCGGAAAAAAACGTCAAAATCGGACAATGAGGGAACCAACAAATGATGCTTGATGTAATTTACGTTTGCGCATGCACAGAGTGGTAAGTATTGATTTGAGAAGAATGAAATTGGCAGGGAACCATCTGCAGCATAGCCCGCACAGTTCCAGAAAATTTCAACAAAATAGAAAAAAAACTGTGTAAAGTAAGCTCGTTAAAAGGATTAAACATTTGCGCATGCGCAACAGCCGCTTGTATTACAATCTTGTTAAAATTGATATGGGATGATCAAATTATTTTTTTGCGAATTTTCGTAGTAAATGAAACTATTGCAATGGCACGGAGAATTTTAAAATAAAAATTGTTGAAAATTTTCTTCATTAATTGAAATCCGTTTTGAGGCATTCTGAAAAAATCATGCTTTCCAAATGAAAGGATGAGTTCGTTGGCCATCAATTTAAGTACATTATATCAGTCAAATTTCAAGAAATGTACTATAAAATCACTAAAAATGGTTAAAAACGGCCTAAAATCGTTAAATTTATCATTTTTAGCAGAGTTTCAGTCAAAACTAAATTACCAACAGTTAACTAAGACATTGAAAATTGTTTGCACAAAACTATGCTAAAAAATGTATTTAAATTTCATAAATTTTTTCTGAAAAATCTATAAAAACTGCAAAAAACCTAAAAATCCAAAATCTAACTTGAATCAACAAATTTTATTTTTGTTCAAGTTTTTCCATAAAATTGGTTTTTAACGAATTCTTTCTACTGAAATTGCTCAAATTTCAATACAATTCAACGTATCATAATACGATAGATAATTTAAGATAATTCGCTCATACGATCATGCTGCATAACTGGTTTCCAACAATTCTCGAAAATTGAGTTAGATTGAATTACTAGGACACGAGAAAATTGAGCTGCGCAGTTTCCGCAACTGTAGATTGAAGTATTGATTCGGGAACAATGCAACTGATAGGGGGCATCTGTGCAGCCAAAACCGCACATTCTCTGAAATTTTATTGAAATCGGACGAAAACTGTGGAAATTGAACTTGTTACAAAGATTTGCGGACAGACATCCAGACAGACAGACACGCAACGAACGTTGTTCATAATAGTATAAAACGTAAAATGGTTTGTGAAAAAAACAACAACCGTTTGATTTCAGCGGAGACTACAGGTTGTCCATCTCTCGAAAGTGAAAACAATGTTTCCGCTACCTATAGGTAGACTTGGGAGCAATTTAAAAGATGAAGTTTAGCATCTAGGTACCAATACGTCACTAGTAAGTAAGTAAGTAAATCCGCACGAACAAGTTCCCACGAATCGAGTTGACGAACTCGATTTCTAAACGTTAGAATAAATTCCATTGGAACTATACTACCTGATAATTCCATTTTTGGCGTTAGATCAGCTGATATTTACAAGGAAATTTCTATGTGTTCCGTGTTCCCGTCCCACTATATAGCGATTGTTAATGGGATTTAGAGCTTGATCGGCTAATCAATAGATTCGCTAGCAGCGCATTAAAAAATCTCGCTTAGAAATCCCTTAGGGAAAGCGAACCGTTCAACATGCAGCGTTGTGGATGGTTTTTATCTATTGTTTGGGATCTTATTTATCGTTGACAATAAAAAAAAATCATTACTGTTACCTTGAATGATCTCGATTTTTACCAAACTTTTCGTAGAAAAGGGGGAATTACAGCCGTCGGAACGGCGGCATTTGGGGGTGGGATGCATTTTTTTTCGTTTCAGAGGGTGCAGAACACGTTTATAATAGTCATTCATTTTCAGATTTATATTTTTATATATATTTATTTATTTATTTATTTATTTATTTATTTAAGGACAGAACTTTGTGCTCACTACTCCTCCGAAACCGCTAGTCCGATTTGGACCAAATTTTGATATGATGTATCACCATGTCGGAACTTGTGCCTCGCTGATGATGGCAAAATCTTGCTCAAATCTCTCCTGTTCACCGTAGGACGTTAAAAATTAATAGGGAGCCTATTTGGGATGACAAAAGGCGAATGGCCTAACAGGTCCTAATCAGCTGAGTGTGCTAAAAGTTATATAGTCTGTCTGATTACAATGAAATTTGATAGGGAGCCTCTCTAGGACATCAAGTGACGAATGAAATGACGGGCTCAACCCTGAGCTCCAGCTGACCGATTCACGTGGCGTTTTTTGCAACATGCTCCGCTAACCAGCGGCACGTAAATAAAAAAGTATTTTGTAAACAAATTTTCCAGTGAATAAGTCAAAATTACTAACGAAACCTTCTCGAACGATCAAGTTTGTCCCCCACCCCGGCAACTACTTGGAACCGTTCCCTACAAGAAGAACTGTGAGTTCTTCAATTCCGTTCAACGCGGAGCAGTTCATGAGTCACAAATGAAAAGTCACATTTACGTTTCTAAACTGTTATGTGATCGTGCTATAAGATGCGAGCTTGCGAGCATCCAGACCACCAAACTATACACTTCATTCTGATCTACATATCCAACTAATCTGCATTTTTACTATAAGGGATTGACTACTTGATGTTATGTATTTTTGAGATGCGAGCTTGCGAGCATCCAGACCACCAAACTATACACTTCATTCTGACCTACATGTCCACTAATCTGCATTTTTACTAAGGGATTGACTACTGCTCTCACGAAACAGGTTGAACGGAATTGAAGAACTCACAGTTCTTCTTGTAGGGAACGGTTCCAAGTAGTTGCCGGGGTGGGGGACAAACTTGATCGTTCGAGAAGGTCTCGTAAATTATTATTAACCACGGCTCACCTAGCGACAAATAATCACCGAAATTTGTTCAGGGAAACTTGACATTAGCGTTTGAAGCTCGACTTTTCACCAACTAATATTTTACCTGTCTCTATTCGAAAAGTTGGTTCTGCTTACGCAAACTGCGTAAGTGTTTTAGTGAATGTTTAGCCCTTTAGTGCTACCCTTTAGGGTTGACAAAAATTGATGCCGACACAATTTGATTTTGGAGAGAATAAATTTTTCATCCCTCTAAACTGAAAACAATGCTTCCTCTATTAGCTAGACTAGGAAGCAAAATCCGACCGTCCGCTGCACATCGTCCGGAATTTTTCTCCGAAACTACTAGGCCAAAGTTTATGAAATTCGGCTAGAAAATCGTACTTCAGCCGGGAGATGTGCCAGTAATCTGGGCATTAGTTTTGATGTACCCCAACGTGTGATATTGAAATATTGAAAATCGAGATCCCGAAAATGTTTTAAATAAAATGGTAGTTTTACTCTCGATTTTACCTGTAGATAGGAAAATCATTGTTTTCACATTTCCCTGACCGAACTTCAGGTAGCCCTAACCAAAAATAGCAGTCAATCTTTGTTTCTTTTCCCCTTACATTTTAATGTATAACGCGCCACCTTTAATGCTTCTTAAACAAAAATCGTATAAATATAAAAATAATAATAATAGTAATAAATAAATCTTTTTTCTACCCAGCCTACTCTAGCATACTGGTGGTAATAATAAATGTGAAGCATGGGAAAAAAATATACACTTTTTTTTTAAGTAATTGCATTTGTGAAAAAATGTAAGAATTAATAATTTCGAAAATCGCAGTAAGACATTGACTCTAAAAGAAAAGAATGGTTTTGAGTAGGTACGTACAAGGCAACTAAAAACTTAGTCAAATCTAAGTTGGGTGGGCAGTAAAGCTTCCTCACATGTTGTAACATGGACGAATAGAATTAGTTGAAGAACAAAGGACGAGTCGAAATGATTGAATGCAAAATTTAAGTACTTAGTACATGTGCGGAAATCTTGTAAAGGTTAACGCGTTAGTCTTGCAACGTTAGTTCTGCGAATGCGCAACAGTTACCTATTATTTATTTAAGCAAATGCGGTAAGATACAAAGGGCATCATCCTGGACCCAACAACCTCTCGAGTTTGAACGAAATCGGACCAATAGATGATAAGAAATCGACTTTATAAGAAATTAATGTTTGCGCATGCACTTCTATTAACCCAACGGCAATGATTTATCTCGGAATTTTGCCTGTGTCAATTATAGTTTTGCCCATGTGCTAAAGTTATTGCTCCACTAATCGCGAAATAATTCATAGGGAATTTTACTGGAACACATCATACCCATCTACTCCCCGAGTCTGAACGAAATCGGATCAATAGACGATATGAATTCTACGGTATGAGAAATTAACGTTTGTGCATGCGCAGAAACTAATATTTATGAGACGGGTATGAGAGTAATAGGGAATCGTCTAGAAGCTAACCCGCACAATCCCTACAACATTTCATCAAAACCGCTCCATTATACTCGGAGTTTTGCCTGTGTCAATCGATGTTAGTTTTGCGCATGCGCAATAGTTATTACTCCACCAATCACGATATAATTTTTAGAGCATTCATATAGAACATATATCCAACTACCTTTCGAGTTTGAACGAAATCGGATCAACAGATAATGAGAAATCGACGCTATAAGAAATTCACGTTTGCGCATGCGCACAGGCTACTATTGATCAGACAGCATTGAAAATTAAAGGGGGACTTTCCACGAGCTCCCCCGCACAAACCCTGAAAATTCAATCGAAATCTGACAAAACCTTGGTATAGTTTTGGGCGTGACAAGGATTTACCACAAACAGATATCAGACAGACAGACACGGAACCTAAATTGATCAGCAAGCTCTAGAACGCAAAAAGCAAGAAATTTTTGATTTTGGAGGACAACTGATAGAATCCGAAACGACAAGAACTGCAAGGATAACTTCACTGTTTCAAAAAGCCAGAGAGTTGTGGTACAAAAGTGCTTGTAGTAACACAGAGAGAACCCAAAATTTCAGATAGTCCTGGAAATTTTCACCCTGTTCTCTATTACCAATCTAACAACGACTTTCATCTGTACTTGCGCACTTGTGCGCTGGTAATACTACGAACGATAGTCGTAACAAGTCTTATCCCCACATCGATAAAATGGTAAAAGCAAGCAAGTTTTCCCCATCCCGTAAGTTTCATTAACATAGTACCTGTTCTTGTTTTAAAATTTCCATGACTTTATAATAACAAGTTGGGTTTTAGCAAATCCACGGAGGGACATAAATTCTTTGAATCCTTTGATTCTTTTTCTGTGGGCAAAAGTGTATATTACGTTGTCAAAGAATATTTCATTTTGCTTATTTCAAGTAATGCTCAAGTATTTTTTATGATTTTGTAATCTTTTATATGTTGTACCAATAAATAACCTTGAATCTAATAATAATAACAGGATAATGATAACAGGGTCTTACCTTTGTTTTTCAAGATGGAGTCGAGGATTTCCTTGTCGGTGTTGGCGTCGACCTGGATGACCTGCGCCCCCTCGTAGGACACGCGCTCGTCCGGATTGTCCTGCGCCGGCCTCGACTCGGACTCGCCGTCGGTCTCGGGGCGGGCGGCGACGGCGGTGACGAGCCCGAGGACCAGGAGGAGCCCCCACGTCATCGTGTACGAATAAAGAAGGAGGAAGATTCCTAGTCCACAAGACGAGTCCACAAGACTAGTCCACAAGGTTCAGTCCACAAGTTCCGGGGACGGCGCCTTCCTTTATAGTCGCCCCCCTCTGCCGACCCCCCGCAAGGGCGCCTTCCCCTCTCGGTCCGGAGGAAGCGCCGTCGGACACCGGTACTTTGTCAGGTCTTGAGCCGGAACACGAGCGATGCGATACATATGTTATCAATCCTGTTAATTACGACGGCAGCAGCTAACGATCTTATTGTATTGTAATACTGTAGTTGTACTGTACAATACTACAATACCGTACAATATTGTAAGAGTCATTCTGATTATCAATTTGACTACACGGCAATGCGAAATTTTTCCTCAAACTTGTAGCATTCATAATGCCAACAAAAAATAAAGCTCAATTAAATACACCGGGTGATTCTCACGTTACCTAAACTAAAAAAGGTCTGCCAAGTTGGGTGTGGCACATAGCTTCCTCGTTTACGTATCACGATTGTATGGATCATTGAAAAGTTTTAAATGATCTTGAAAAATTCCATAGCGGAAAATAGTAAATCAAGAAGTGAAGTGAAATGTCATAATTGGTCAATTAAGAAATGAAAAAATGATAGTAAATGTAATTTACGTTTGTGCAAACGCAGAATGAACTGATGAGTTGAAAACAATGAGTACGGGAAATTCTTTATTCGACAAAAATGGCACTTCAAATCAAAGCAGAAAAATACTGAGGTCGTTTGTCCTCTTTCTTTTAACTAGTGGTTACATAGGTAAGTAGATAGGTAAATTATAGCAACTTTATTACAAAATTTCAATTTTCATTTTTCATCACAAAATCTCGTCTCTAAAGTCATGAAAAAATCGCCAGTAAATGAATCTCAACTGAACATTTAACTAAATAAATCACAAAGAAAAATATCCGCCAAGTCGCACTCATCGTTTTAAAACCAAAGCAAGTGTTGCGGATTAAATGTAGATAAGGTAAAAAATCGTCTGTGGCACATAGCTTCCTCGTTTACCTATCATCTTCTTCCAACTATCATCCAAATTGAAGCCAACTCGAACGACTAGAGAGTAAAAAGATGGAACATGATGGAATTTACGTTTGCGCTTGCGCAGATTGAAGTATTGATTTGGCAACAATGAAACTGATAGGGGACCATCTACAACCTAACCCGCGCATTTTCTGACCATTTCATCAAAATCTGATAAAAACTGCGGAAATTGAGGTCATTAGAAGTATTTCACATTGGCGCATGCGCAGTAGCTATTAATGATACAATCGTGTTGAAATTCATCTGGGGTAATCAAGTCATCATCTTCTTCCCATTTTAAGCGAAATCGAACGACTAGAGTGAGAAAAAATGAAGCATAATGGAATTTACGTTTGCCTTGAATGAAGTATTGATTTGGCGACAATGAAATTGAAAGGGGACCATCTACAACCTAACCCGCGCATTTTCTGACAATTTCATCGAAATCGGATGAAAACAGTGGAAATTAAGGTCGTTACAAGAATTTCATATTGGCGCATGCGCAGTAGCGAATAACAATCCATGTTGAAATTTATACAAGATGATCAACTTGTCATCCCCCAACTACGAGTATCATCCAAATTTGAGCGAGATCGGGCGGCTAGGGCGTGAGATAATGATGCATGGTACAATTTACATTTGCGCTTGCGCAGAGTGAGGTATTGAGTCAAGAACGACGAAACTGATAGGGGACCGTCTTCCCCCTAGCCCGCACATCCCCTAAAAATGTCATCCAAATCGGATGAAAACTGTGGAAAATAAGCTTGTTACAAGGATTCGCGGGAACACAACAGACACACACACACACACACAGACAGACACGGAACCAAAGTTGTTCAGAATGGTCCAAAACGCAAAATGCGTGTGAGTGGACATTTTGATTTTGGAGACCAAAAATTGTTTTCTCCCGAAATTGGAAACAATGCTTCCGCTCCCTTTAGGTAAACTCAGAAGCAAAAAACGGACGGTAGACCTACGGTTCTACAGTCAGATCATTTCATAATGATTAATTTTACACATTATTAGTTCAGCATGGTTACTTAGCAATATTAGTTTATAACTTAGCGTAATAAATCACAACAAAGGCTTAGGGATCATGAGATGCTGTGATAAAATGAGAGCATTCCAAAAAGTGGCGAACGATTTTCCGAAGGCAGTAACAAAGAACGGTATTTTCGTTACCAACTGATAAGATATGTAATTCGTCGAAAATATTTTAATTATAAATAAGTTACAAAAGTTCCAGTCATGCAGCATGATCGTATGAGCGAATTTTCGTGAATTATCGTATTGTATAGTGCTAAATTGTTTTGAAATTTGAGCTTTTTAGGTGTAAGGAAATTGTCAACTATTAATTTTTTGGAAAAAACGTCTTCGAAATAATAATCTCCTATTCAAATAGCAGCATTCTTGCAGTTTTTATCGATTTTTTTAAAGCTATTTTTGATTAATTTTACGTACATTTCTCATCATAATTTTGAACATAAATGCTTTAATGTTCTATTTTATAGATACTTTTTTATTTGAGCAATATTCTGCCAAAAAATATAAATTTTACAATTTTTTGCCGTTTTTAGCCATTTTTAGTGATTTGTTGAGTAAGTTTTTTGAAATTGGGCCAATTTAATGAGCTCAAAAAGTGCTGGCCAACAAACTCATCCTTTCTTTTAGAATGCTTGATTTTTTGGCGTAAGAACGGGATTTTTATCTCAATCCTAAGGAGAGTTATCGTTTGGAATGACACATTATATATATAAGGACGCACGCATATTTTATTGATGACATTAATTTATTGATATGACTTGACAACTTTCTCCTTCGGAAAGACCCTCTATTTATTATTAATATCATATTATTTCAATGATTGACGATCATGTATCTACAACTTTCTCTAGACGACAAAATCCTCGTTCAAGATACATTGATCACAAAGTTCCAACCACACCTCACCGTCATATCAATGGAGTGACAGACCTCAGTCTGTTTAAGTTGGGAAGGAAAATTTGTGATGGTTGCTGAGCGTAACTTGGGTGCCGAAAGTAACTGACCATATTTGGGGGTTTTGGTGCCCGCCGTAACTTGGGTGCCGAAACGAACTTGCTTCCAACTGATGCTTCAGCCCAATGCTGATCCAGTTTTAATTTCCTGGTGTTTGAGTTTGTTCACCAATAATTTATCTCTCTAAATTTGTACGAGGTGGGAACTTACAAATCTGCGTGGCGATTTTCTGAAATATCAGTCGTAGAAATCAACTGAACTATTGCACTGCATAGGCTTACTGGGACTGCGGCGTAAGCAGTAAGCATCTAAATGCGTAACTTGATCATAAATGAACATCGGGGAAACACCATAAAACTCTACACTTCAACAAAAACATTCTACAACGCAACATTTCAACAACTATAATCCCGTGAATGAAAACTGACGCAGCTTGGGAGATCCTAGCAATTGTGTACAGAAAATAATACTGTACTGGACCAATTTTCAAAACAATAATTTGTACTTGACAAAATGGAAAACGGGGCGAACAATTTATTACTTAACAGTAGGTAATCAGGCATTATTTCCAGGCCTTATAGATATCAATATGAAGTGAATGTGAATGTATATCAATGTGAAGATTTGACGGGTAGTAGGTGACGATCTTTAATGAAAACGGTTAGTTTGTGCTCTAATCGGGGAATAATATAAATGATTTTAAAGTCACAAAAATATGAATTGACATTTTTTGTGAAAATAAAAAAGAATCCGTCGTAATTTACAATAAAACCTTCACTCTTTGGAGTTAGAGTGACCTGAGAGATCTACATCACACCTGAAAATCGCTGATTTTCGAATATGCAAGACTACTGAATAGTAAACGTGGATTGGTATAGAATGTGTAATATTTTTCTTGAATTTAAAACTTTATATAAATAGCACGAAATAAGGTGGGTCATGAGTGTACACCATTAGAAATGGGCCCAAGTCACCATCATCCCTCTCAACCAAAACTTCCAGTTGCCTTTAAACCAAACTAACCCGCACAACGTCAATCGACGGTTCAGTTAAGGTGAACAGTTTCATCTATGAGATGCAATATTAAAGAATCGAAATGAACGGGTGGGTGACAATGGAAAATAAAGAAGGCCACACTGTTGGTAGGGAATGTCCACACCGCAAAACAACCTTTTGCAAATGCATCTGGGCGTAACTATAACCTACTACGAGTACATTTTCAGAAAAGGCTACTGGATAACTCCTAAAAATGCAATCTCAATAGGTTAATTATCCTAGGGTTGTTGTGGGTGAGAAAGAGATCAGCTTCTCATATTAGTTTATTAGCTTAGCGCTTTCTCATTAATTGGCCTCGTCAGAGCTTAGTTTTATACAGGATGTCCCATCTAAACGGGCCCATCGGGAAATTACAGCCTTAAAGTGCGAGCTATCGAAAAATTGAACTGGACCTTTTTTATGGTATTTCAACTCAGCTTCATGATGCGGAGGTCCGATTTTTATTTTCCCGTGTTTTAGGATCTCAAATCATTGATTGAAACTTACGGTTTCCCCTTGACCCCCCCCTTTTTTATTGCTTTTTCCGATTCTAGGTTGAATTTGGAACAGAAAATGCCCTCTTGAGATTTTCTTTTTGGGGCTTCGTTTCCGAGTTATTCCCCTTTTTGCGAAATACAGAAAATCGCCGATTCCTTTTAGCAATTACCGACACTTTCTTACTATTCACATCTTCAATTTTTGAGATGTTCACCACAGTTTTGAAATCAGCATTAAACTATCTATCATCAGACCCCAGTGTCCATAATCAACAATCACCATCAGGGGGATGACATTACACTTGAATCGCTTACGATTTAAAAAAAAATATTTTCCAAATCGTCGTTAGAAAAAAAACCCTCAAACTGTTCAGTACACACAGAATCACTGTTCAGAATACAGTTTAAAAAATGTACCACGAGGAGACTTCCAGTCAGTTGTGTTGTGATAAATCGAAAATGCCACCTGCTCTTTCTGCAACCTCTGCTCCTTCTCCTGCAAACTGTAATCAAGGGTCAAGAAAACAACAGCTTTTTGATACTTATTGTATGATCTTTATTATTTAAAGAACCTTACATTAGTCCAGAAGACGGCGTCTCATACGTTCTTCTAATAAATGAGTAATAGTACTGAACAGTTTGAGGGTTTTTTTTTTTTCAAACGACGATTTGGAAAACTTTTTTTAAATCGTAAGCGGTTCACGTGTAATGTCATCCCCCTGATTGTGATTATTGATTATGGACGCTGGGGTCTGATGATAGATAGTTTGATGATGATTTCAAAAGTGTGGTGAACATCTCAAAAATTGAAGATAAAAATAGTAAGAAAGTGTTGGTAATTTCTAAAAGGATTCGGCGATTTTCTGTATTTCGCAAAAAGTGGAATAACTCAGAAACGAAGCCCCAAAAATAAAATTTCAAGGAGGCATTTTCTGTTCCAAATTCAACCTAGAATCGAAAAAAACAATAAAAAAGGGGGGTCAAGAGGAAACCGTAAGTTTCAATCAATGATTTGAGACCCTAAAACATGGAAAAATAAAAATCGGACTTCCGCAAAAAGTGGAATAACTCAGAAACGAAGCCCCAAAAAGAAAATTTCATGGAGGCATTTTCTGTTCCAAATTCAACCTAAAATCGAAAAAAGCAATAAAAAAGGGGGGTCAAGAGGAAACCGTAAGTTTCAATCAATGATTTGAGACCCTAAAACACGGGAAAATAAAAATCGGACTTCCGCAAAAAGTGGAATAACTCAAAAACGAAGCCCCAAAAAGAAAATTTCATGGAGGCATTTTCTGTTCCAAATTCAACCTAAAATCGAAAAAAGCAATAAAAAAGGGGGGTCAAGAGGAAACCGTAAGTTTCAATCAATGATTTGAGACCCTAAAACACGGAAAAATAAAAATCGGACTTCCGCAAAAAGTGGAATAACTCAGAAACGAAGCCCCAAAAAGAAAATTTCATGGAGGCATTTTCTGTTCCAAATTCAACCTAAAATCGAAAAAAGCAATAAAAAAAAAGGGGGGTCAAGAGGAAACCGTAAGTTTCAATCAATGATTTGAGACCCTAAAACACGGAAAAATAAAAATCGGACTTCCGCAAAAAGTGGAATAACTCAGAAACGAAGCCCCAAAAAGAAAATTTCAAGGAGGCATTTTCTGTTCCAAATTCAACCTAAAATCGAAAAAAGCAATAAAAAAAAAGGGGGGTCAAGAGGAAACCGTAAGTTTCAATCAATGATTTGAGACCCTAAAACACGGAAAAATAAAAATCGGACTTCCGCATCGTGAAGCTGAGTTGAAATACCATAAAAAAGGTCCAGTTCAATTTTTCGATAGCTCGCACCGTAAGGGGGTTGCTTAGTGGTACAATTTCCATTCGGTAGTTTGTATGTCTTGTAATTTTCTCTATATAAGTCTTTTTATTTATATCAATGGTTAGGGGGACCCATCCTCTTGTTTCTGTTGTATACCTGTTGCTGCTGTACCTTTTAACATGTTGTTGAAGGTAGGAGGGGTTTAATTTTAATTTTAAAATGAAAACTAATACGAGAAGATGATCTCTTTCTCACCCTCAACAACCCTAGGATGTATTCCTCAAAGCCCACTACCCCACATAGGTCAGTTATTGTTCTGTGCATTTCGACTCAGAGAGACTCAAAGACGACCTCATGAATCGGAAAAAATTCACTATAACGGAAATTCGGAACGAAATCTCGTTTCAAGGGTCCCACACAAATTTGGTTAGTTATTTCCAATACCTAATGAAAACAAAGGAAAAAATGTGTTTGGCTCTCCCTCCAAATTCGTAGTTTACCTATACGTTTCAAGATGTGTAGAATCCATGAAACGAATAAAAAACGCTGCAAATTGTTACACAAAGGTTTATTATATTTTGTAGGATAGCCCTTTTATGAAGAACACTTGTCCATTATCTAAACGAGTATAATAATTGAACATTATCCAACTTTAACCAAACAGGCTTAGATGCCTACCAAGAAGAAATTAATTGAACTCCTCACTTTATTAGGCCTTCGGTATTTAACGAGAGCTCACCTGCTAACTGAAAATTATTGAGATAGAATCACACATCTCAACACTTACCGCCGCTTCACGAACCCATCTATTATAGAAGAGAGAAGTTACAATAAACCCGATTTCATTAAGTGAAGAATTCTATTGGAATTATATCAGCTGTGCGACCGCCTGAGTTTACCTCTCTATGAGGCGAATTTCACTACGTTTTACCACATGCAATGAACTCCCGTGTTCATGGTTTTTTCTTTCCCCCTTGACAATGTTCCAGCCCTTGAGGAGAGCGTACAGCAATCCCGGTGGTTTCATTCGATTCTTTGGAATGATCTTTATAAATTAAACCTAAAAAACCATTACTGTCCCGACCCTCAAATATTTTAGCCCTTTAGGGTTGATCAGGTTTTGGAGAAAAGCTTCGGAAGGTAAACGGGCGGTTTTTTTTCGATTTTTGAATTCTACGCAACTTGAAACAAAAGCCGACAAATTTTGAGGGGGTAAAAAAAATTCTTGGACAATTACAAAGATTTTTATTGAAAATTTTCAACCAAAATCCGTCTGCCCTCCAGAAATTTTCACCGAAACTACTCGACCAAAGTTTATAAAATTCGGATCACAAATCATGTGTGGGGTCAAGTGGGTCAGAACATCTGCATCAATTCCCATCAACCCTGAATAGTAGAATTGAAAAGCTGAAATAATAAAAAATCTTTACAAATTAATGAGTCTCTGTCTGAAAATCTTTATAAATTAAAGGAGTTTTTCTCAAGACGGGCCGAAATACAACTTGGATCTAAGCACGATGAAAAACAAAAGCATGTAATTGCCTCAGACATCAGGACGCTACACGAAGTACAACAGTGAAATCATTCTGCAGTCTATTTTCCTTAAGAGACAACTAATTATCGGTACTTAATAAGCAATTAACGTATCGGTAGGAAACCTTCCGGTGCTGAAGGTCAGTTAAGAAAGAATCCCAGATGAGAACGAACGCCCAAGTTTCCTGACCTCAAATGGGAGCAGCTGAATCTAATCAGAGAGAAGTGGCAGCAAAAGTGGATTCTAACAACCTGGAGGTTGATTAGGTACTAACCGCTCCTCTTCATCCTCATTCGCCAAATCTATGACTTCCAACCTATCAATTCAATAGACGCCTGTAATTTCTGGTTGTTCCACGTCATAACTTAATAAAAACAAGAATTGCTGTCGTCAAAATTCTTATTATGTTATTCCCAACATCATTGGTAGAAATTTATTGTTGGATCACAGAATACATGAAGAAACCGGCCTGATGTTGGCATAGAAGTCAATATTAATAAAATACACCACGTCATATCTTTATCGGGCCCTTGTAGATGTTATTTCATGGTGATCCCTCAATTACAAATTGCTCAATCGTACAAATTATCCAACAAGATTTAAATTGAAAGGTAATTAGGTAACCCTTAAACCAACCATAATCCTTTTTACAAGAACCACCACCCACCAATATCCCACCACATCCCACGGAATATCCTTCGAATTATTGGCGATAAATAAAGCCACCTGGTTAATATTCAAGGTCAAGATACAAAGGGAAGTTGTACAGTGAAGATATCCCTTGAAGTATATTTATCTATATAGGGTGTTATGTATACATATAAAAAGACTGCAAATTTTAACACAAAGGTTTATTATTTCTGTATTAGGTAGCTTTTCCACGCAGACCATTGGTCTATAATCATTAAACCCCGTATATAATAAATATTCAAAACTTGGCGCTTAAAAAAGGGTTTAACCCTCTTTAAAGCACCAGGACCCCGCAACTTTACGCTTTTTTAGTAAAATGCCGACAAATTTAGAAAAAAATGTTGACAAAAACGGCAGGCTAAGAATGAAAGAAATTAGCCTCACAGGCCTCTCAGCTGATATTGCGCCTCCGTGCCCGTACTTCGTAATTGTCTTCAAGGTGTCTCAATCTAAATTCCCATCTAAATTTCAGCACCATAAGTCGATTAGGAATGAAATTAGCCTCAGAGGTCACACAGCTGATCAGAGCCCCTCTGCACAGTAAATGTATTCTATAAATCACATTCCAGGTTTTAGCATCACAAGTCGATTACAAAACTAATTAGGCTCAACGGTCTCTCAGCTGAATAGTGCGCTTATGTATACCTACTGAAATTGTATTCTAGGTATCCCAACGGAGCTTCATTTCAAATTTCAGCTCCGTATGTTGATTAAGAAAGAAATTAGCTTCACGGACCCTTATGCGTAATACGCGTTCGTGGTGGTTGGGCGAAAGGCTGAATTTGTCATCAATATATGCCTCCGTAGGCACTTATACACCTATAGAGGAAAAATTGATGCAATTAATTAATGCATCTACCCTTGACGAGTACTATAGTGCGAGAGACATGAGAGTGGGACTAGCCGACGACGAGGAGGGTTGACGAAACGATGTATCCCTCTCCTTGGAACGGCCCTCACTCCATTATCTACACCCTGAGGGAAACAGGATTCCCATTGAGGGGGAATAATTCCCTTTCAAATTAGGGAAACTTCTCTTACCCGCCTTTCTTAGACGAGAGGGGAATGTAAAGGTCTCAATCAACGCATATCCATGATGTTTGAATACTTTATTCAGGAAAAAGAAAAATAGGATCCAAGTAATAAGAACCAGTAATATCCGGTATTTAATTTGGAATGAACCTATTTTCCCTTCATCCAAAATCCGAAATATCGTATTCTTGCTGAAGCCAGTTGCTTCACCAACTCCTTCACTCACTTTACTGACGTTCTTGAGTGGTCGGTCCTCTTTCATTCTGGATGTAGTTCCAGACGCGAAAATCCAGGCAGCGAGCCTTTTACCTTACTTTAACCTTTTAGAGGCTTTCCGCTCTTCAAGGATGAGTGAGAACCAAGTGACCTCTCATCTGTGGGCGTAGATTGAGATGCCATTTCACCCGAATTCGTGAAATAATTACAACTAAATTATTACCAAGCATTTACAAAACTAATACAGTAACCAAAATGAGTAGTCCGATGAAAACCAATGAGAGTGCGTAATATAAGAAGGAATTATTTTTTTTTTAACAAAAACCAATGACGCCTCTGTATTTCCGAGTTAGTTCCCAAAAACTACATCATGAAAATAAACCTCAGTCATGGTATTTAAGGGATTCAGTTGGGGAAAATCTGACTTGTTGGAATCACTCTCTGGATTTGATCACACAATACATCTCTGCTATCAACAACTTCGTAGATTTTCAAAAGGAAACCGCCGTCTTTTATTAACGGCCTTCTTCCTTTCTTGAATCAACTCCAACCTGATACTGTCAGGATAACATGACGTCTCCGTGCTTCGAGAAGACGAACTAAACTGATTCACACACAAAATCGAAACAAAGGGATCTGCCAGCAAAATTAGTAAGAACGTGGGAAAACTCGAAAACAAAACATCGGCGTAGTTTTCAAGCAAAGGAATCGTCATTTTGTTTTTTTCTGTGATTTAAATTTAGAGTTGTCTCTTACCATTGTCAAATGCCCTGTCTGACTCCTAGTACGAGGCTTCATACTACTTTTTCAACGTATATTCATTGCGCTTGATGTTGTACAAAACTGCAATTCCAATTTGATATCTTGGACTGGACACCAGAGCTGTCGTAAGGGCGAGAGGAGTAATAAAGTAGTCGCAGCTTATTATTATTGCGTTTATTGTTATGAGTCGGTTCATGTTATGGAAACAAGTCGGACCCAATCGTAATCATAAGCGAATTTTCGTAGAAAATGAAGCTATTGCAATGGCTCGGAATATTAAAAAATGAAAATTTTCGAAAAATGTCTAATTTGAAATCCGTTTTGAGACATTCTGAAACAAATTCTAGAGTTTAACACTTTTTCATATGAATATATATATATAATGTGTCATTCCAAACGATAACTCTCCTTAGGATTGAGATAAAAATTCCGTTCTTGCTCCAAAAAATCAAGCTTTTCAAACGAAAGGTTGAGTTCGTTGGCCAACACTTTTCGAGTACATTAAATTGGTCAAATTTCAAACTAAAAATGGCCAAAAACGGCCAAAAATCGCTGAAATTTATATTTTTAGTAGAATTTTAGCCTGAAAAAGTTTATCAACAATGAACTAGAACATTATAAAATTTACGCACAAAATTATGCAGAAAAATGTACTTAAATTCCATTAATATTTGCTGAAAAATCTATAAAAACTCCCTCAAAAACTTTTGAATTTTCAAATCATCTTTGATTTGCAGAATATTATTTTGAACGAGTTTTGTTGCCATAAAATTGGTAGTTAACTATTTCTTTGCACTCGAAGCGTTCAAATATGAAACAGTGCAACGAATTTCAAAACAAAGTAACTATGTACCTAATATAATAAGATTATTGACAAAAATTCACTCATTCGATTATGCTGCAAGACGGGAACTTTTTACGTACGGATACGGGAAATGTGGGCTCGCGTAAGTGGTCCCATTTTTAGCAAAAGTAGAGGATTCAGCAAAACAGTTGGACCATGAACATGGGGTGGTTCAACCTTTTGAAAAAATGTGATAACATCGTTTTCAAAAAATTACATGGGGAACAACGCTCAATCGTTCTAACAAAACTCATTTACTTGACCCTTTCTTGGTTAGTTAGCCATTTTAGGCTTGAAAAAATACGCTTAAAAAAATCATTATTCGCTTACAGTTTACTGTTAGTTTATGTTATCGGAAAAACCGGTTAGGTCCCGGTGTTATTTTAATAAGAGGCGTCTACTGTATTAGTATCCGTATTCAGCGAAAAATGAAAAGCGCTGCAAATGACTACACAAAGGTTTATTATTTCTGTATTGCCCGTTTACGCATACCACTGGTCTGTAACTATTAAACCCCGTTTTTAGTATATTTATTACCGAAACTCCGAGATTCGCGCCTCGCAATGAGTTCACTGCATTACAGCAATAGGGCTTTTTAGTAAATATGAGGAACCAAACAACGCGAATCTTGATTTACTATTTCCCGCTATGAAACTTTCTAGAATAGTTTAAAATATTCCAACGATCATTCCGATTACGGATACGAGGAAGTTCCACACCCAACTTATTCTCCCTCTCCCGAAAGTGATATCAACGCTTCAGCTACCAGCAGGTGGACATGGAACCAGAATAGAAAACATTCATATATATAGTCGCAGCCTTTTTTTAAAAAGCCTAGCCTTTTTACAATACGCTGCCTTTTCGTAATAAAAACGTTGGAATGACAATCAGCCTTTTTACACAGATCGGTTTTTTTGCTTAGATCAGTGGACTGGATGCTCACTACGCTCGCATCTCAAAAATAAATAACATCAAGAAGTCAATCTCTTAGTAAAAATTCGGATTAGTTGGACAAATATATTAATATCAACCTTTTTGTCAAACGGAATGGTTTTGGCAAAAAGGCTGAGCTCTTCCAGGTTCTTTACGAAAAGGCTAAAAAACAGCAAGCTGATTGTCATTCCAACGACTTTATTAAGAAAAGGCGGCGTTTTGTAAAAGGCTAGCATTTTGGTTATTGATGAGCCTACTTTCACTTCGGACAATACATCACATACCTACAGGTGTCAAGGATACGCAGAATGCCAGTCGAAGAACTAATTTGTCTATCAACTGATATGCAAGAAATGCGAAGATGGACCATCTTTTTACGTAGGAAAAGCCACAACCCTAAATCTGCCTCAGGGCTCATCAACCCAGAACACTTCCAGTTAAAGTCCATGCACGATCTCATGATGCATCTTTTTATGAGTGCTTTGGAGTAAAAGTGTTGCGCAAATATCCAGATACGGCTAATGACCGTCTATTGCAACAATCAGAAAGGGCTTACCGATGGGTTTTAGGAGCTAACAGACCCCCCTGGCCTCAATTTAAATGACTAATTAATTGCGTAAAATGGCAACACAAATCATTCTGTTTCGGCCATGGATGCCAAAATTGAAACAACGCAACCAGGACTCATGAAATCATTTCTATTCTCGTTTTCTGTGATCAAGACTTGCTCAAAATATTAGAAACAATTCTTTCGTTCTATATATTTGTCTAAATTTCTTTCTCACAAGTAATTATATATATATAACCGCATGAAATGGCTCTAAAAGAGCATATACATATTCAATCAATTTTTAAGGAAAAACAACAATTGACAACATGAAACTAATTTTTATATTTCGGCTTATGCCTTTTTCAAACTACGAGAAAAGAATTTTGATTTTTGTTAATTGGTGAGAAAATCTTGCCATGGAGAAGCGAGGTTGCCCAGTTAAAGTTCTGATATTGCTCACTCGAATGTTTTGGGCGCGTATGATCCTCCAGGGTTGAATATCAGACGTTAACTGGGCAACCACGCATCTCCATGGCAAGATTTTCTCACCAATTAACAAAAATCAAAATTCTTTTCTCGTAGTTTGAAAAAGGCATAAGCCGAAACATAAAAATTAGTTTCATGTTGTCAACTGTTGTTTTTCCTTAAAAATTGATTGAATATATATATATATATATATATATATATATATATATACCCCTTTTATCACTGTACCAAACAGAACAGAGAAATTTAAAGTGGAATTATAACACGATACAAAGGTATTCATCTAGATGAAAAGAAAGGAGAGAAAGAAAGAGAAATTTTGCCATTCTCTCACCAAATGTCTCGGGCGGTTTGTTTTGATTCTGAGCCCCCGCGTTTTTTTTTTTTTTTTTTTTTTTTTTTTTTTTTCCTTTTTTTTTAGAAAAGACGACTAAGCAGGGCGGATAATATATTTGATACGCGCGGGAGGAGGTAGGTACCGTAAGACAGCCGACTAAAACCGTATAAAATACGAAAACCAGTTCCTTCCTGACTGACCTCTGCCTGGCCGATACATATCGAGTTGGGAACGAGAAATTTTAAATCCGCCTTCTCCTCACAACCCGTCTTCCCCGGGCAAAACTCTCCTAATCACTCGGGGAGTTTTTATTTTTCGTGCTACATAGAAGTCGGTGCACTTCGCGTTTTTTTGTTGCCCGCCGTAGGTTTCGAAGGGAAAAAGGTCGGTTCTAGAAAGTTAGTGAAATAAGATTAGCAGCGTGATGGGATTTTTTTATATCTACATACTGAGCGGTTGTGAGTTCGGATCGAGTTGAGTTGAGTAAAAGCACCAACGCCGCAATGAGAGGTGGCAGTACGAGTTTCCGAATCCCGTCCATATGGAAAGAATCCATTTTTATGCAAGCACCGCTTAAGTACATTTCGCTTTAAATCCACCAAGGTAGCTCGTGTGCACACTTTCGAAACGTGAAAAACGTCAGCCAAGTAGGGTGGGCAGTATAGCTTCCTTAATTATTGTAACATGGACGCATAGAATCAGTTAAAAGAGCCAATTAACACCAAGTCGTCGTTATAAAAAAAACGTGGTTGTGATGGCGCTCACGCCACTATTGATTCTACGACACTGAAACTCGTAGGAAACTATCGAGAATCAAACCCACACAATTCCTGTCAATTCATTAAAACCGGTCCACCGGTCAGTACCTAGTTCAACCACCGGTCGGTAGTTTCAAAGTTACACAAATGTCAACCAAAATTGGTTTTGCGCATGCACAATAATTAAATTTACCAATCGTGATCAAATTCTTTCTGAAACTCATACCTAACTACTCTCCGAGTTTGAACAAAAGCAAAAAAATATCTCAGGAAATCGACTTTTAAAAATCTCACGTTTGCGCATGCGCACATGCCATTATCAATTCGACGACGATGAAACGCATAGACCATCCAGGAGCTAACCTGTACAATCCCTGGAATTTCATAAAAGTGGACTTTAAACTTAGTACAGTAATGGGCGTGGTGAGGAATTGGTACAGAAACAGACAGACATGAATCCAAAATTTATCAGCAAGCTCAGCAACGCAAAAAGCAAGTGGAAACTTTGGTTTTGGAGGAAAACATTTTTTTCAACTTAATGCTCGACACAAAGCTTTAATAAAAACTGGTAAATAAACACCAAGGAAGCCACGCTCATATGATCGCAACTTTAGTGACATGAGGAAGGTCACCACGATTAATCTTTCTTTAGAAAAAGAATTTAAAGATTAGAATTACACATTGATCTGAAAATGTTGCGTATATCATTTTTAAATTCAACTAGAACATTCTGAGATTTTCCTCACCATCAGCACACTTTAATGAATTTTAATTGCTATTTATGATTTTTCAAAGTTTCAGCAAAACGTGACGTCACGCAATGTATGAAAGGGTGGGGGGGAGTCCCCACAATTACGAAGTTTTTTGTCAAACTTTTTGTCAAATTTGTCAAATTCGTCTTCGAAAAATCATAGACTGAAGAAGAGTGCGGTGTCTGTATTCTTACAATTTCATAAAATCCAAAACATTATATTTTCTCATGCTTGATGTCCAGCTTTTTGCTGATAAAAACGTAGAAACTCCAGCCTCTGTAATCATAAATTTTGAATCTGAAGACAAGAACGTCAAATTTAGAAAATTGCAATCCAACCCCGGAAAAGCACTGTGCATTCCAACGCTGCAGGTCAATCCAAATTGTTGCAATCTCCATAAGATATGTACCCCCCAAATCATAATTAATCTTGTCAAAATACCCACAGAAAACAGTTCATCTATCATTAGTTCAACGTTCGTTAGTTCAACAAAGAGGAGCGGTACGGATTGCATGTGTCTACAGGACAGTGAAAGAACCAGCTACACTTATACTAAAACATCCTAATGGCTGCAAAACAAAAACGAACTTTTGATAGAAGAGAGGATGGGGGAAGATTTCGAGTAGCCAAGGAAGACAATATGCTATTGCAAGATAGCGGGAAATGTAGACTGAAGAGATAAGAGGGAGATGAACAGCGAGCTTCATGCCTCAGATCAAGGTATGGTGAGAGAGAAAACACAGAGCAGTGAAATTTTCTCAACACATTCTTCTCAGGAAATGGATTAATTTACTCCTACCTGCATAAAATGGGAAAATCATACGCCTCAACATGTCTAAACTGCCAGAAAGAAGACGATGATGTGTTCCACATTTTCTTTGTGTGTGTTACCGCCAAAAAATATTTGATACTTACAGTTTGAACTCGTGTCCTTACTCACTTAGGAGAAATTTCTCTTTAGTTGCAACACTCCAACTGGTTGAGCTATGAGGCTGATATGATCAAACCTCTTCGATTGTGAGAGTTTCCCTCGAACCTTACATTTCCCCGGAATCAAATACCTGCCGTCTTGGCTGGTTTGACGTCGGACAAACGACAAAGTGAATCTGGAGGCCGCTGGCTCATCAGATGCTTGCTGGGAGAAGTACAGCTGTTGAGCGAGTTCATTGTCACTGTGTGCATTTTGACTCAAGTGAGTGAGGAAGTGAAGATGCTACATCAGGAAATGTGATGTACAACAGTCGTTTGGCTCGAGAGGTATTCAATTAATTATTGTTTTCTATTATTTGGGGTTTTTACTGACGTGCACCAAAAATATTTGATACCTCGACACAATTCGAACTCGTGTCTTTACTTACTAAGGACAAATTTCTCTTTAGTTGCAACACGCCAACCGGTTGAGCTGCTATGAGGCTGATTTAATAAAACCTCTTCGACTGCGAGAGTTTTCCTTGAACATAATATGTGCAAGAGATGTGCTGCCGAAACTGCAGAGAGGCTGCAGAATGCTCTGGAAGTGTGTGAAACCGGAGTTGGTAGTAGTAAAGATGCTTGATCAAGAGCAACATTGAGCTACTGTAGCTGTTCATGTTGAAGACATCCTTCAGGAAAAGATCATCCCAGAACGGGAGATACAGAGGAGGGAGCATTTCATCCAAAAGGATTGAAGACATTTATCAAGAACCCAGCCTGGAACAGTCCAGGCCGAGTTCCAATGCTGGAAAAGGAAGGTGAGGTTTTAGTGGCGTTTGATTCCCACATAACCTGGAGTGTGGTCCCTTGCAGGTATCATAAAAAATTCGATTACCTCCTAAGGACCTCAACGATTTCCTCACCTGCTTGGGGATGGAACAGCAGATGAGAGCGTGGTGAAACGCTCATTTTAGTTGTATTTAAACTAAAACAGTGGACAGTGCTGTTTTTACTGTGGAGTGAAATGTTACCTGAACTGTACCTGTGCCTGATACCAGAACTGGTACCTGAACTGATCTGTGGTTCCCACTCTGCCCTTCAGACCTCCCCCACGTCAGTCAGCCCATTGTCGTTTGTCGCCTTCCCCTCCCGCTATGTCTCCTAGTCATAATCCAGAATCGTGTATTTATAATCAATGTACTCGTTCTGTGTTACGTAATAATTTTGTTGAGTGCCTACTATTTTCATTCACTCTCACCACATCAGTTTTGTTTACAATGTAACTGGTATAATTGAAAACGCTTTTATACTGATTCGTTTATTAGTATTTTCTTCGGAAAAAGGAAAAAGAAATGGAAAGAAATTATTGGATCAGGGCATGTAATATATTATGAAGAGATGGGTACTATGGACAAGAAGCACCGTTTTTGGTTCTATTATGTGGCAGACATCAATCAATGAAGCCCCTGCGACTGTGGAAATTGCCAAGAACTTATATAACACTCCTTACTTAGCTTAATACTGAAATACCTAATAAAGTGCCTAAGTTCACAACACTCGTCTAATTTGAATGTTTCTAAAGATCAAAACTGATGAACTGAAGTCATGATTTCTAAAGTAGGTACCTAGGATGGTACCTCCCTATGTTGTGAATGTTACAAAAATGTTTCATACCTAATTATAAGACTTCATTATGGAAAATGTGTTAAATATCCACATTTACAAGATAGCTCGTAAGACGTGGCAGTTTTGTGAGATTAGAAAATTATGGGTGTTTGCGTCTTACATCAATAAGAACGATAATGTCATTGCAGATATTGAATTGAGGCGGGAAATTCCCGATACTGAATGGGGATTAGGGTGAGAATTTTTCAAAATATGTGAAACAATTTGGGACTTCTGATATAGATTTGTTTGCATATGCGGACCTGCATCAATGTCATCGTTTTTACTCTTGGTTTCCCCAGCCACAGGCGAAGAGGGTAGATGAGTATACCCAACGTTGGAATAGTATTTTCTTTTATGCGTTTCCACCATTTATTCTTATTCCTCGGGTCCTAAAGAAAATAAGGGATGATCATGCTATTGGTATTGTAGTTGCGCCAATGTGGCCCACACAAGCATTACAATCTTATATAGGTACACCACATTACTATACTATATACAGAAAACCACTGTAATAAAATTTTTGAAGAATCTCTCTCTTCAGAAAGATAAAGACTTGGATCTAGATACAAATCTTTACTTGTATGTAGTATGTAGAGAAGCGTGCCAAGCCACCACAAATTTTAGGCAGGTACTTAATTACTCTTATTAGGCATTATTATGTTGTGTGTAAAAGATGTACGAGTTTCTTTTAGACTTACTTTCTTTGATTAATAAAAAGAATGCTAAGTTTCGTAGCATGGATGAATATTATTTTATAGCTTCTGGAAGACTTTTTTAATGAAACTGAAAGTGGGAAGAGTTCAGTATCGCTTCTAGCCAAAGACTGACCAAGTTGATAAGCTGCATCAGTTTTTTCCCCAGCTGTTATAATGAACAATGCGATCAATGTTCATGAGGCCTGTTAGTTAGTACACCATCATGAATGTTCTGAGCCGCCACAAAATAAATATACCACTCATAAATCTTTTTGAATAAATATATCAATCAGTACATGAGTTGTGGGTCTGCTAACCAGGTGCCTTACAAAGTTTGAGGTCGGTATTTAATGTACAAATTTTCGCTACCAAACTCGATTTTTGATGATTTGACAATGACGGAAGTTAGTGACGTCGTATTGCCGTCAAGGACAACTTTAAAATCGTTTATAGTGGTTTCAGTGGATTCTGTGGGGCAAAAGCTATTGATAACGATACCAAACTCAATTTTCAGTTGATTTGATCGTCATCGACGACAAGCTCCTGTTGTCTGATAGTCACCAAAAACTATACAGCTAATTCCGGATGTATAAAGAGCCTTTCCACCAAATTTCAAGTTGACAGCTCCAAAATCGCGGCCTGCACCGCGGAACATACACAGACACGCACACACGTTGATTAATGAGCTAAAGGACCCACAAGGAGCCGCTTTGGCTGAGTCAAAGTAGAACGCACTTCGTTTCGATATATATCTACTAGTAGATGTATTATTATTTTAAACTAACTGTAAACGGGATTTATTGAAAAAAATCGACCAACATCTGTCGAAATAAACACCCATTTGTTGTGTTTGCGGTAAGTATTGATTTTGGTTTATTATTTTCAATCGGCCAAGAAAAACAATTTTGTAACCCCCCTATCACAAAATAGCTTACGTTTCAAGATACTTAGATTCCAAAAATCGAATAAAACAAAAAATCCTTCCATCCACTGTCCCAAGCTTTTCATAGAAACTTCAAAAATCGAGATCTCGAAAACTTTCAAGGTAACAGTAATTTATTACTCTAAACGTTGCCACTTAGTAAGTTGAAAACATAGTTATCGTTCAATATCGGAAATGATTTTGAATCCTAACATTACTCTTATACTGATTAAATTTTAAGATTTTAGTTCAAAACCAAAAGAATAGATATCATGGACTTCAGGTTTCTCTCAGTTTAGAAATTCAAGCGTTCAAGTAAAAATAAGTACTTTAATATCAATATCATCCTATGCCATTTTTTTTTTTTTTTTTTAAGCCACAAGTGGGAAGTCAATCCTTCCCCACCACGTTTTGGCAAAAGCGAGGAGAGTCTTAATCTCCCCCGTCTTAATGTCTTGGGGGTCGATGGAGGTTTTGCCCCAATTCAAAAAGCGATTTCTTGCCAACTAGCCGGGGGGCAAGCCCCCCGGACCCCCCATTAAGTTGCTCGCTTCGCTCGCAACGTGTGGCATGTAGGGAATATTGCTCGCTTCGCTCGCAAAGTCTGGCATGTAGGATATGTTGCTCGCTTCGCTCGCAAAGTCTGGCATGTAGAAAATGTTACTCGCTTCGCTCGCAAAGTATAGCATTTAGGGGATGTTGCTCGGTTCGCTCGCAAACGGTAGATCTCTAAGGGTAGGCTTAACTTCTGTAGGGGATGCTGCTCGCTTCGCTCGCTTGAGGAAGTTATACTGCCCACCCAACTTGGCAGACGTTTTTTCAGTTGGGAATTATTACAAACAAATTAAATCTTATAAAACTACGTGGAACCACGAAAAGTTTATTCGGGGATGTTGCTCGCTTCGCTCGCAAGGTATACCTGTATATGTGTAGGACAAAGTCCGTATTTATCATTTGAAATGGCTCTCGCTTCGCTCGCAAGGTAGGTACCTATGTAGGCATACCTGCTCGCCTCGCAATGTTGTGACATCGAACCCTTCACGTCAATTCTTGAGCCTTCTCTCGTCCACGGCAGAATCATTTTAATAGCTTTGCTCGCTTCTGCTCGCAATTTGACCGAGTTCTCGTCACTTTTTTCGATATCCGATTTCGGATTCAGATTCGGCGGGCCCAAAGCTGTATTTCGCCCGCGAAAACCGTTCCGAAAAACGTACCTTTATGGGGTATATTTTAATCGGAAAAAACCAAGTTTTTCGGCGGACTTTTCGAGAAAACGGGTCCGTACTCTCGCATTTTTTTGACGCATTTCCCGATACTTTTTCGCGATCCGATCGCGCCGTCGTCTTCCTCGTTCAAAAACCTACGAAACCGGTATTTTTTTCCGGAATTGTCGACGGCCGTTTAGAGGGGTAGAGGATGCGGGGAAGTCCAAAAAGCGCACATTAATTCTTACTTCGACCCCCCTCCCGCCCTACGGCCCATGGTTCGGCTGGGATTAGAAAATTTTAAATTTGCTCGCTCCCCCTATCGGAAAATCCCAAGAAGATCCCCCCACTCGTAGACTCCCCCCACGAACTTAATGAAATTTGGCCCAAAAATCATACACCGGCTGGGGATGTGTCTCGGCATCAATTTTAATCAACCCTAAAGAATAAAATTTAATGACTGGGATATTCAAAAATCGAGATCTCGAAAACTTTCAAGGTAACAGTAATTTATTACTCTAAACGTTGGCACTTAGTAAGTTGAAAACATAGTTATCGTTCAATATCGGAAATTATTTTGAATCCTAACATTACTCCTATACTGATTAAATGTTAAGATTTTAGTTCAAAACCAAGAATAGATATCATGGACTTCAGGTTTCTCTCAGTTTAGAAATTCAAGCGTTCAAGTAAAAATAAGTACTTTAATATCAATATCATCCTATGCCATTACTTCCCAGTTGATCTGGTGTTGACTAAATTTCCTTAAGCAAGCTACCCAGGGAAACAAATTAACTTTGCTGGTACCTAGTCATGAAGAAAGCAGACCTTCTTCCCAAAATGGCATCACATCCTCCCCGATTTGGGCCTCGAACCTCAAACGGGATCACCAGGAGCTTTATAGTTCAATAATTAAACAAATGGTAATTAAAGATGATAAAAGAGACGAATATCAGCATAATATCCCTGGCATGCACCAATCAAAATGTCTGGCTCAACGAGCAGATAGCTCTTATTCACAGGACAGTGTCACCTAAGGTACCACCTTAAAAATACAGGGAAGGTCCAGACAAATGAATGTCACTTCTGCAAACGAGGAGAAGGAGAATCGCGGAGCCGTGAATGTCTTGTAGTCGCACCAACCAGATTCCGACATTTTGTAACCTAGGGAATTGCTTGGGAAACCCCCACGAACCTCCTTCAAATTATTTGTCGGATTCTTAAATGAAAAATAGGGGACAATGTGACAATAGCTCTCAGTGACAAGGGGCTCCAACTCGGTCCAAAAAGAAACAAATAAGTAAATAAATACGATAAAATGAAGAGGGTGAGCTGCAAGGAAGTTGCTTTTACTTCATCCATTATTTCCTTCTGATTCTCAAAACTACGTTCCTAAACACATTTCTCCTGTTTTCTAAGAATTGACCGAAGCAAGCTACTTATTCATTTCAATAAAGAATGGTTACAGTATTATTCGGAGCTTCTCTTCAGACACCAGAAGAATATGGTAGAAAATTGAATGGAAAACTTAATAAAAACACATACGAGGACCAAATTTCCCGCAAGTATTATATGTTCAGTGAATTTGGTTCAAGTGGTACTTAATTGCTACGATGTATGACCCAACCATACGATAAGGCCACAACGATCTCAAATGAACATTTCACAATTGGACAAGAGATCAAACCACTGTACCCAATATTAATTTCCGAAGTTGTATTAGAGCATTGTCCCATTGTCAGTACAAGGATCAAGAGATCAAGCCTGAAAATAAAACCATAATGACTCTACAAGTGAATGAGGAACCTTCACGAATTCACGAACCTTCTCCATTCAAGTTGGAAACATTGTTGAAAACTTTCCACGAAAACTGTTCGTTGCTAAAGGAATACATGGATACGGGCTACCTGTAGAACAGTAAGTAATCACGACTAGGTATAGAACCAACTTGATCAAATGAGTAAACTTTAAAGGCTCAAGCATTGAATTGAAGCCTTTGAGTATTTTTTCATCATTTTAGCCATTAAGAAAACAGCATCAACAACATACCCTGGGGGCTGAGCATTTTAGATATTGTTCATTATTCAAATACTTTTATATATTTCATAGGTACCTTCTTAGGGGCGATACACTGACATCATCAATGGTAACATACGAACACAACGACTATTAAATATTTACCAACAATTCAGGGGATAGCTGTTCTTCAGCAGTTGGCTCTCTCTTTCCTGCTCTTCACCTCCAATTACTACGCCACGAGGTGGATAGCATCATACTAATTCTAAGCCACACTAGTCAGTATTCTACAACTGATAAAACTAAATCAATATTGAAATAGTTGAACTAAGATGCAAAGTTAGTCCTACCTTAGCAGCAAGTATGTCGTTGCAGAGGCGCTGGTTTTCACTCTGGTAGCCGCCGATGAGTTCTTCCTGGCTTTTCACCTCTTCTTGCAGAAGTTTGATTCTCTGACGCTCGGCAGCAGCGAGTGTTTCATTCTTGTGGGCTCGCGCTTCGAACTTTTCATACTCGGTTATCTGGAAGCAAATAGATGCAATAACAATCAAAAGTTTCACACATTCAGAAAATAACTATTTAAACTCTTGGTAGTGGAAGCATTTTTCAGTAGAATGTTGGTTGAATCAATGTAAATGAAAGTACCAACTTAGTTTCTATAGGCTACTGATACGACACATTCTACAAACAAACAAACAAAAAACATGAGACTAATATGAAGTTTGAATTATTGATCGAGAGTGGCACAGAGTCCAGGGAAATGTTTGGATCCTGAATACGAAAGAATCATAGATATAACATTTGTTAATAGTAATTGAAGCAAATCAATGGCATGAGAAAACCATCGAACTCTAGGAATTTGTGCAACAACAAATTTATAGGGTGTTCTTTGAGAACCCTATCTGGAGTAACCCGATTTCTCTAAGGTCATTGTAATAGACGTAGATAGAACTAATTTTTGCCTACCAAGGAAATAGAAACATCTTGTATCTTTCTAAAGAGACGAAAATAGAAAAGATCGTCTATTACCAAAATCACCACTCGTATTTTACTTTTTAGATCATCCTGAACAATTCTGAATTCTTGTCCGCGTATCCGCTAATTCTGAAAGGTAGGTACATAGCGACCGAACTACACTATGTTGCAACCCGATTTCGATTACTGCTGACCTCCTGGTAAACAATTTATAAATTAATATGATTACCCGTTTAAATCCATCTTATCAAACATTTCAATGACGTTTTATTGCTTATTGATCCCATTGCTTAACATATGAGTTAAGATTATTTGTGACTTAACAATCCGTCACTCGAGAACTAATGAAACTCATCCCATTCCACAGTCAATCGACCCCCCCCCCCAAGCAGAAGCCTTATCAAGATCAAATATTAAAATACTAAACTTGCCTTATTTGAAAGCGATTGTATCTGATTCTTGAGATCCGTGATGATTGAACAATGCTCCTCGTTAGGGCATAAATTCTCAGCGTTTTTATTCACAGCTGCACCAGAAGAAGTTTTAACGTTGACTGCGGTTGATTTCTTTGGAGTTTTAATTAGTTTGGCACCACGCAGTGCGTGTTGTTTAGCGGTAGCTAGGGATAGGCTGCTCTTCTCGTCACCTTTTCGATTTGCACGTTTTTGTTCCAGCCTTCCTGGACTTTTTGAGATTTCTGTCTTTTTCGACTCCTTTGAAACTTCAACTGGAGCAGTAACCTTAGTGAGAACGGTTTCTTTGTGATTCTCACACTCGAGTTCCGCCCTCTCTCCTCCCGGGTTGGATATGGCTTCATTGTTAATCTGACAACTCGTATTAAAATCATTACTAGTAATGACGGATTCTAAATTGTTAGTCTCTCTTGCAGCATTTGGCTTGTCAAGTGCAGGTCCATTGGTATTAATTTCTATAACCAACAAATAAAATTAAGAATTAGTGAACAAATTGAAACTTAAAAACACAGGACTGTATCAAATTGCACAGCATAACCCTGAAGCTGGGTTTACACAGAAAATACGATATTTCAAGAACCCAGTTTTTAAGGAATAAAGGGTCACTAAGCATGGATGGTAACTGCGAGCCCTGTTCGTTAGCCATCAAGCATGTCTCGCCCACGTTTGTTAACTGCAACGATTCGCACGAGTATCAGTTTTCGCTCTTGACTGTTCGCTCCATTTGAACAGACCCATAAATTTACTGCCATATCAATTCTTCCATTCCACTCTCCGCGTAAATTTAAAAGTTTGTTAGTTAGTCCTAGTTTTTGTTGTATTATATTTCTTGTTTATCAGTGTTGTGCACTGCAATACTAGACTACACTGAGCACTACATTACAAGACGCCATGCCAAGGTGGCCTCCAGATATGAAACGAGTTCTCTGATTCTAAAGAGTGGCATATATTCGGGACGAACAGGGCAAACAGTGTTTGTCCAGTTTCAAGAGAGACAAACAGTTTTTCTTCCGTTTTTAGACATTTATTTAATCATTAATTTATTTTTGAGATGTAAATATTATTAGTTTGGATAATTGTTTTTGTGAAATGAACGTTTCGCTCGTAGGTATTTATATTGACATTTTCTGGATTGACTTGTTTGAGGTTTAATTTGCGAGTTATGCAATGCAATACAAACTAGAAAGCTGAGCAAAAAGTTCTCATTTGAGATTAGTCTCTGTAAGGGAATTCCCTATTGAGCCCCAATATGTGGAGTCTGCTCTGGCGGCAGGCATAACACTTTTAAATTTGATGGCATTGCAACAAAACAAAAACAAATTAATATAACGAATTTATCGCAGAATTAAAAATCTCGCATGCTCACAGATGAAGACCCAAACATTTTCCTTTTCAGTTTAAGGGTTTGGTGACGTAAATGCAGAACAGCATAACATTTTACCTCGATTTCACGATCCTCTCTCGGTCAAGAACTTATGCACAGACAAAAGGTCCTTAGGGAGCGCTTGGACGGAGAAAGGCATCAAAGCCAAACAAGTTAGTTCCAGAGACTAATCGACTAATATGTTTCAATCATGTCAGAGCGTACTGAATGCCCGTGTCCTATGTCGCATAAGTTTCAAATAAGAAGACGCTGGACAGAAAATGTTCAGCAAAACCTGGGGTTCAAACAAAAAATTAAATCATGGCTGTATTCAGCAACAATTAGGCCCCTAGTCACCTATGCAGCATTAGTATGGGGTCTCAAACTAAGCAAGCTACACTAAACAAAGCTCATAAACCCTAAACAAGGTTTAGAAACAAGCAAGTTTGGGTATTACAGGCGCAATGCTCTTGCCCAACTGCAGCTATGGAGGTGCTTTTGGACCTACAATCACTGCACATACATGTGCAGAGAGATGCCCTATTGAGGACAGCAAGGCTGCAACGACTGGGATACATAAAAAGGGAATCCAGAGTCAGCTTTCACAAAATCTTAGAGAATAGTGATTGCAAGATGGCTCTGATATCACCAATCTTATGTATAAAAATAGAACTTCGAGATTCCCTTCAAAGTGGTCATCAACAATAGATACTGCTGGAAGAGGGTGTGCCCATGTTTCCTCTGGGCTCCACAGTGTGTTACATGGATGGATCAGTTATGCGTGGAGAAGGATCGGGAAAGAGCATGGCAAGTCCTACAATCTCTCTGGCGAAATCCCTTGAGACAAATGCTACGATCTATCAGGCAGAGGTATATTTATCCGATAGCCAGGCTGCGTTAAAGGCCATTGCTTCCTCAGTTTGAAGCTGGTTTGGGATTGTCTGGCTACCCTCGAGAGGTTGTCCCAGATCAATCAGGTCACTCCCCTCTGGATTCCTGGTCATGAGGGTTGGGTAACGAAGCTGCTGATCTTCTTGCTAAAAGAAGAACAGGATTCTTGCCTGTAGGACCAGAGCCAATTCTTGGAGCCACCAAACGTTGTTTGCAAAATATGACAAAAGATTGGAAGATGAAAAAGCAAGAAGAATACTGGGAGAATCTTCCAAGCTGAAGACATGCAAAACTATTGGTGACATTCTCGACAAAGAAGGTGACTGATCTAATTGCCTAGCCTAAGAAAGATATCAGAATACTTGTAGGCCTACTAATGGGCCACAGCCCATATCATTTGAAGAAAATTGGGAAACTAACAACGAATACCTGTCGCTTCTGTGGCACAGAAATAGAGGATGGCGAACACACATCTTGTGCGACTGTGATGCACTTGGTCAAATCAGATACAATATCCTTGGAAACGATATCTTATTTCCAGATGATATTTCCAAGATGGCTTGGTTTGCTAAAGCATGGGGGGGGGAAGGTTTTTGAAAAACCTTTTTCAAAGCTAATGCAGCCTGGAGACAATCCACAATAGATCCTCTGGGTCGCAGTGGAGGGTTTACTGAAATACAGTACCCAAATTCCCTCTACCACCTATTTAAAAAATGAAAAGTGTAAGAAGGGAAAAGTTGTTTTATCAGTACGACCAGTTCTGGATCTGCAGAGTTAAGCAGAAAAGTTACTGTCAACAAGTCCCTGGTAACAGGACATTTTAACCGAAGTTCAGAATATGTGTAGTTGGTTATACGAGTATATCCAAGCAAAAATCTCTTTGCTGTTGTACCTAATTGTCTCATGTTCAGGAAGATCTGCTCAGGATATCCATGACAAGTTCATTGTGGGTAGGGCCTATTTATGTTTCTAGAAGGGATTGCTAAGAATTTTAAGAACTATCAGCAATAGTACATTTGATGTCGAATTGTTATTTCATCCATCTAGTGCAAATTGCATTCAATAAATTTATGAGTAGTTATACCACATATTAGATACCTACTAATTAGCAGCTCAAAAGCCTTTTGCAATCATGTATATTTGATAAGCAGTCCGTAGCTTTCTTTTTCCTATCCTGATCATCTGACTGTTTGCCCTGTGAATTTCCCTATCTGAAGCCACTATTCCGAAGTACCATTATATGCTGTAAGGAGTCTCAGAATCTGATGGTAGGTACTAAATTGATTCAAGTCAGTTGCGGGTCAGCTTTGAACCAGATTTTACAATGTGTTTGTTTATCGTTGTATTTCAATGGAGTTTCATTCAAAACCTCGTTGAAAGCTTGAGGACAGGATCCAGTGCTCAGCCTGTGATAAGAAATAATTTATGTGCGTTCCCCATTTTTCTGAACTTCAAATTTTTTGTTTTCAAATGACCATGAATGTACGTTCAAGTTCTAATTTCTGTGTAAATCCAGCTTCATGAAACAAAGAAACGTTATATCTAGGTACCTTACTTACCTTCAGGAGTAATGACTTCTGAAATGGTTTCTTTTGAGCTAAAATAAGGCGAAACTCTTAAATCAGATAGCGTCAGCTCCTTCACTCGCTCATCTTCGCCTTTCTGGAGATCTTGTGCTTCTGCAGGCAAGGTTTTAATGTTGCATGTCCCAGCGGAAGACGATTTTTTTACTTCATGAGTAACCTTGAGGTGGCACTCACTGTCAGAGCAAGATTTTCGTAAATTTGTCGCACCAGTATGATGGGGGGTCTCAATTCCAGGAGACTCCACTGGCGATTCAAAAACTTCGTCGTCTGAATCGTTCGTAGGTGTGGGAGAATTCCCATATCGATCGAAAAATTCGGTTTTGACTTCTAATTGACTTCCTGAAACTTGGGTTTGAGTAACTACATTTACATCTTGGTGACTAGATTCGTTTTGGTTGGGGTTTTCCTGAGCAATGAGTTTGTTGTTACGTTTAACTTGTTGTTTAACGCTCCTCCTGATTGGTTCCAATATTGGTTCGACCCCGCTGCAGTTGTTGTAGGTTTTTCTCTCAAAATATGGAGTACTAGATCTAACGATTTGTTCAGCTTGTTTTAGAATTTCATCGACGCTCAAATCTTCCACTCCTGTTGAATAAAGAAAACAAATTGGTTATTCCGTACAACTTACAACTATTTTATTATTTTAATCTTTATAAAAGAGCAAACTAAATAACTCCCAATGAAGTTGAAGAAACCCACTTCAAAACAGAAATTAGGGAATGATGTTGTCTATCCCTACGAAAAATAAAGAGTTAAATCATGTTAAATCAATTTCGACAGTTAGGTCATCATCAGTAACAAACAATAAATGGCCGTACATTGAAAATGACACAGCTTATATAGTCAGAGGTAAAGGGAGGAACATGGGAGGGGGGGTACATCCAACCAAGTGCAAGCAAAGTGAAGGGGATAATAGCTAATCACATGAAGTGAAGGGAGGGGAAGAATCACTTGATCTGGTTTTAACAATGAGAAGGGGATAATCCCAAGCTTTATAGAAGTGGTTTCCAACCTGGATAGAGAAGGCGTATCATTAGAAGAAAAACAACGGATAAATATACCTCATCTCATTATGAGAAAATTTCTGACAAAACTGACGAAATTCTATCATCGAGTGGCAACCTTTGTGGACTTTAAAACTAGAAATAGTCTCAAAGCATTACTAGGTAACCATTAAAGATAAAATCAATAATCAGGATAAAATACTGGCTAAAAATACTGTGGTTGAACTGGCAGGAAATTCTGGGAGAGAATAGACGAGTATGAAGAGGATTTCAGGGGAAATAAGGGTAAGTCAACACGTGCAAAACATCTTAAGGAATCAAATCGTGGTTACAATTTTGATTTAACTGAGACAGTTAGTAGAATTTCTTCATCACAGTCCGAAGGGAGGTACGTCGAATGTACCTACTTGAGAAATTTGAAATCATCAAGTAACAAATCTGGTGCCGCTAATGACCCTTCCGGTTGAGACGCGGCTTAAATTTAATAATAAATAAAAAAACAGATCTGGTAAATGTTTAAATGAGGATATCCCTCAATATATTACACCATTCATAAGCCCATTTCTGTAAAGATTGGAATTATTCCCTTCACAATGTTAAAACCAGACTGAATAATTCTTCCCCTCCTTCCACTTCATCTGATTAGCTATAATCCCTTTCAATTTGCTTTCACTTAATTGGTAGTATCTCCGAGCTTTTTCTTTCCCTCGACCAATGGGATTCTATCTCCCTTCGCCTGAGACTATAAAACTATGAACTTTCTATTATATGTTCAGTTATTGTTTGTTACGGACGATGACCTAACCACCGAAATCGATCTAACATTGTAACTCTTTATTTTTCGTGGAAATAAACAACGTTCATCACTATCTTCCGTTTTTTAAAGGTTACTACTGAACAAATATTAGAAGAAGCCAGAAACTCTAGAATAGGTACCTTCAATATCAGTGCATTGTGAATTATCTCCGAGTTGTGATCCCAATAGGTCAGATATCTGCTGCAGTATGTCTTCAACATCTTCATCTATGAAACAAAACAATCATTAACATATAGCTATTACACTTTTGTTTGGGTGGCGTAAAACACTGAATTTCATGACTGAATGAGTGATGTTTCAAAATTTTTTGATTTGGTGGTCAGAATCTATCTTAGGCTCATATGTTATTCCTAGATTCATTTTTATATACTGTATAATGAATTTGCTCCTCGTTATATTGGCACTGTCAACTGTAAAATCATTTAGGCTCAAGCAGTGATTGGACCAAGGCCATCTAAGTTCTGACTTTTAATGAACTAATTATGGTTTTAGAAGAGATGCGCAAAGTCAAGGAAACCAGAGATTCATAAAGAAACCATTCAAGGTTCAATAAACCGAACAGTAAATAGATTAAAAATATATATATAAATATTTTAAGCAATGTTACTTAGGTACAGGTTGAAACAAACATGTATTTTAGGACCTATTAAGTAAATTTCCCTCCATATCAACACTCTCCACTTATAGCTCTTCGTCCACTAACTTCAGTAATGTCCAGTTTACCCACGATGTTCTTGACCATGGTCATCATCCAACCACTTGATACCCATGGTGTTCCGAAATGGATCGATTACTTGATTCAGCTGGCTGAACGATGGCTCCCAGAGAACTTAGCCAGTGGGGATGACCTTTCATAATTTATTTAGCTTAAGATTTTCATTTGAATGATTTAATATTTATTTATCATTTAATATTTATCGAATAATTAATTACTTTACCTGAGTTAAATTCTGGCAATAGTGATGATGCTTCAAATGGAAGGGCGCAGTTTCCCTGCAACGGTGGCCCTTCAACGCTCTTGGTTATAGTTTCACAGATTTCCTGCCATAAAAAATGCAGCAATGAATAGATTGGAACATAAAATAGTTATCGGCTGATAAAAACACAGGCCCTATGAGCCTTCTTAAAATGTAGATAATAACAGTAAAAAAGAAGATCTTCCTAGCTCACTGGTAATAGACTCAATAGACTCTGTGGGAATGCTGAGCTACACTTGATGAAGTGAGAAAGAAAGATTTTAATTCAGCAGTGGGTTTCTGCATTAACTTCTAGAACGCATTGAAACGAAGCTGATCAAGGCTGAGATTTCCTTACTTTCTCCATACAGAAAGAGAAACAGACGTTTCCCTGCAACTTTAACCTCATACCAGGTTGCAGTTGACTTAGAAAATGTTCTGACGTAGTTCAATTAAATCAGTTCAGTTTTGAACAATTTAAAAATAGTTTCCCTTGTTTGTTTGTTTTCCCCCCCTTTTCCGTGGATCGCACGGTCTTCCATCATTTTAATTTGTAAAGTAAGAAACGGTGGTTGTTCGTTCACAAACATCAACAACCTATCCATTACACTACAATTGCATTCATTTCAACCATAATTTCAGTAATGACCTCCCTTCGAAGGATAGATAACTCATTTTTTATACACAATTTTATATTTTTCCCATAAAAACCCATCATAATATATCCAACCAAAGCGCTCCCATTAGGTCGAAACCAGTTTTTTCCGATTCAGCATTAAAAAATACAAAGGAAAATACCCCTAAACTAACTCGACTTTTTACGTGAACTTATTTACGATTTCTGACATTTTCTCCCACTCCTTCCTTACCAAAACTATGTTCCGCCACTTTAAGTTTTGGAGACTCGCCAGAAATCAAGTTCTACCGCTAAAGAAGAGTTATATCCAAAGTTTCATTAAAGGACGAATTACGTTGCCAAAACACCATTTTTTTGGCTTATTTGACTGGATTATAGTTTCAGTCGAGCACACTCGAACTATTTGGAAGTGTTTTTCACCCTCATGAATTTGTCATTAAATAACCTTCTTTTTTAATTCGTGATTTAAATCTGTTTTTCATATTTACATCATACTAGTTTTTCATCTTAGCACAATACCTAAATCGCTCATTCCTAATTTCATTCTAATTTGGAATGCTTATTTTGCAGAACTTCATTTTTGATTTATCTATAATCTATATATACCTAGACCTAGGTGGAAGATTATAAAAAATTCAAATTACGTAAGTTGAGTACCTCCTAGGTACACCCGCCAGTGAACGCGATGATAGCCCATTAGATCAGTTATGTATACCCCAACCTAACCGTTAGATATTAAGGACATGATTAATTCAATATAAACCCTCAAGTGTACAAGAAAATCAGTAGGCAATCAGTACTTAATAATGTAGATATCTAGCAACTCAACTGGTATGTGAACGTTTATTCGCAAAAATTGGAGGTTCAAACGGAGTTTCTAAGGCGTGAAAAGAGCTACGTACATGACAAATAGGCAATTAATAAGTAGCTAACTTAAGGAGCTACTTAATTCAGACCGTATGTCTATTAATTCAAGAGAAATGCCATCGTTCCGGTGTAGGACTTTCCCATCGATCGATATCCACTTGAAGGGGGAGCTGGACCAGAACGAATATTCGTTTATTTATTTGATTTATTAGGCCTAATGCGACAAAAGGGCGTGATCCATATTATACACTGCCCAACAAACGGATCGTACGTACCTGACACAATTTCTCTTTTTCTAAATATTCTGCCACTGAAGACTGAACGTCGGATTTGGAGGAGTCCATCGGCTTGAACGGGAAGAACATAAAACAACAAGACATAACGAAGCTTATTTACCACGGAACATAGCCTGAAAACCGGAAACCTCAGTTGGTTAGTTGAGCTCTGGATTTGCCTGTATGAGTCCAGAGCAAGTGTGGGCGTGAGATAATCGCTGTTTTCCTGTGGAATCGTAATGGACGAGCTTGTGATAAAATCGATTCCTAAACACGCCAAGGCATAAGATACTTTCATCCCTCCCTTGTTTTTTTTTCTTTTACCAAATTTTCAAATAAAAATTAAGCTATCGCAATGGATTCAACTACTTTTCTTCGTGGAAATTAGTTTTAAGGCATTCTGAAATGATCTCTCAAGTCTGATATAGGTATATACCTACATTCTACATAGACATACACAAGGGATATAGGTCTGTACCTACACATACAAGTCTGATAAGATATTTACCTATTCAAATAGTTTCGTATTTTTTGCATTTATATGTATTTATTGTGTGTCATTCCAGACGATTTCAACTTAACTTTTATAGTTGCAGATTTTTTTAAAAATCCATTCTTTCAACAAAAAATTAACCATTTCAAAAGAAAAGATGAGAGATTGGCAGTAATTTTGAGCACAATGAATTAGTTGAGGGGGTAGAGGGCGTGAGGGGATGAATAGATTGTTTGGCAAGTTTTCGCATCAGTTTATTTTGCACCCGAGCGCTTTCGCCTACATAGACCTCGTCAGGGGGCTGCAAGGTATTTAAAGTAACAAAAGACTACTTTTAGTATTAATTCTAGCATTATTAGTTAGAAGTTAGGATGTAGGTACTTAGTTATCATTATTTGTAAGTTTTATCTATAGATAGAGAGAATGAGGTATAGTTATAATTAGGTAATTAAGTTTGTACAATGTTTGGGAGTGGGTAACTTACTATTAATATGTAGTTGAACAGTATGGTATTTATACACGTTTCGTTGGAATTATTGTACTAAGTATTATTGCTATTAATAGCTAGTTTATCATCATTACAGGGTGCTATTAACTGATGATAAACTAAATGATCCATGACAGTCCAACGAAACACCCCCAACTTGAGGGATAAGAAATTGTTAACTTCCCAGCAATTTCATGGCAAAAAACCCGTTCTGAATACTATTCTGCGATCCAAAAAAATATTTTTAATTTTATAGATTTTCTAGCACATCTTAATGAAATTTAAGGTATATTTTTCAACAAAAATTTGCACTTACATTTTTTACTGTCCTATTTTATAGTCAGTAAACTTTATTTGAGCAATCTTCTGCTGAAAAAATATAAATTTAACGATTTTTTGCCGTTTTTTGCTATGCTTAGTTTTTTCGAAATTTGACGAATTTATTGTGCTCAAAAAATGCTTCGGCGCAAGAACGAATTTTATATCTCAATCCTAAGGAGAGTTATCGTCTGGGGAGTATATACAGGGTGTCTCAACTTAAGTAGGCAAGACTTCAGGGTTCAATTCTACAAGTAATTTCCAACAAAAAGTGTCTATTAAAGTGTTATTTTTTAGAGGCTTCGTTTTCGAGTTATTGACGATCTAAGATTTTTTTCGTGTTTTCGACCTTATCTCCTAAAAATGGCTGTGATCCCATCATTCTTTGAGTATTCTCAAACCTGAAAATACCGTTGGAAAGAACGTTAAATTTCCTATCTTTTTAATGCCAAATCATAATTATTCAAGAGAGTTAAGATATCGAAAAAAGTGGTCAAAGTACAAACTTTGTAAAATTCTAAAAATTTGGGTTTTTTCAATCTGATCCCTCCCTCCATAACAAAAATGAACAGCCGTTTGCAAGTACAGTAAAAACTTTAAAATCTCATCAGCTTTCTAACGGTATAGCCAAAAAATTGATAAAAGTAACAACAAGGAGAAAAAACAGCTTTTGAATGCGAAAAAACGTGGTATTTTCAACGAAAATCGTGGGATTTCAGGAAAAAACGATCTCCCACAACTTTATGATTTAAATGTCGAATTCTACGTAATTTTACACGCTGAATCGAATGGTGACTCTTGCAGACCTCTACGACTAACGAATAAGGGCAAAAGTGCCCTTCTCTGAGTTTCGAGGGTCAAAGGGCACTTTCGCCCTTATTCGTTAGTCTTAGAGGTCTGCAAGTGTCATCATTCGATTCAGCGTGAAAAATTACGTAGAATTCGACATTCAAATCATAAAGTTGTGGGAGATCGTTTTTTCCTGAAATCCATCGATTTTCGTTAAAAATACCACGTTTTTTCGCATTCAAAAGCCGTTTTTTCTCCTTGTTGTTACTATTATCAATTTTTTGGCTATACCGTTAGAAAGCTGATGAGATTTTAAAGTTTTTACTGTACTTGCAAACGACTGTTCATTTTTTTTATGGAGGAAGGGATAAGATTGAAAAAACCCAAATTTTTAGAATTTTACAAAGTTTGTACTTTGACCACTTTTTTCGGTATTTTAACTCTCTTGAATAATTATGATTTGGCATCAAAAAGATAGGAAATTTAACGTTCTTTCCAACGGTATTTTCAGGTTTGAGAATACTCAAAGAATGATGGGGTCACAGCATTTTTTAGGAGATAAGGTCGAAAACACGAAAAAAATCTTAGATCGTCCATAACTCGAAAACGAAGCCTCTAAAAAATAACACTTTAATAGACACTTTTTGTTGCAAATTACTTGTAGAATTGAACCCTGAAGTCTTGCCTACTTAAGTTGAGACACCCTGTATATATATATATATATATATATATATATATATATATATATATATATATATATATATATATATATATATATATATATATATATATATATATATATATATATATATATATATATATATATATATTTTTTTTTGCGGTGTATCTTATCACTACTATGTCAACTTCTTTTATTCATTTATCACTAGCGCAATGACTCACAACCAGCTCAATGAAATCCTCAGAAATGAACAGCGGTTGCAATCATGTTCACAATATCAATTGTTGAGAATGATCACCTGTGTCTAAGCAATTATTCAAATAACGATGATCATAACTCAGCTTGTTGGCAACACACTTCGCAGTAGATAACATACTCGTAATATGGTTGGGTAAATCGAGAGCCTTCGAATTAATGGTCAACGAATTTTTCATAAAACAGGTACAAAGGATTACTCATCATGTCATAGAGTGGAGAGCCCTCCCACGTAGGGTAAGTCATATAGATGATTGAATCTTCTGTTTAAGCCATTTTAAATCTTCAGATACCCTTTATATTGTACCTTTTTAGTAAGCTCTCACCGACATCTTTCATTTAAAAAAATTTTTTAAATCAGGAGGAATACCTCGTTCAATACCTACCTACCAACTTACCTACATGGAGGACTCGTGGTGTCTACTTTTTTTTGTCAGTGGAGTATAAAACTGAGACTATTGCCTTTTGTGATTAGTGCATTAGCTTGTGTGGTGAAATCCACCCCCTCTTGTCAACAGCCCTTTTCAGGGCTACCAAAAAGAGGTAGATACAACACAAAAATATTTACAAGACGTCGAATTATAACTCCGTCAAACAAAATATTTCACCAGAGAGAAAATACTAAATTCTCTCCCAAAAGTGAAATATTAAAGAATAACACGCAAGGCGACCTCCCCAAACATTTACTGGGCGAGAGAGATGCGACAAACATCTCGAAACAAGTCGCCTTGAATGAGAACACGCAAGGCGACCTCCCCAAACATTTACTGGGCGAGAGAGATGCGACAAACATCTCGAAACAGGTCGCCTTGAATGAGAAACCTCAAACAGGAAAACTCAAGGCCGTTCAGCCACCCCCGGGGACCCCGTCAAAGCAACGGACGCAGGGAAACCAACTCGGAAGACCAACTCAGCTATCATATGCACAGATACTGGGAAAACACTGTGCGAACCAATGAGATTGCACAGTAGAATTAATGAAATTAAGCGGACCAACCAGGAGGCGGCAGGAGGCGGCCACCTCCCTATAAATACCCCGCTAGGAGCCCTCCGAAATTCATTCCACTCTCCGCTCTCGACGACGACACACTCTGAAGTACGAAGATTTCTACACGCACCAAGCTGACGAACCTTCTGCTACACGAAGTCATCTCAAGAACGAGTTTTTACTGCTTTCTACAAGCCAGTCCTCCTCTCCACGCAGATCTCGCATTGGCATCTACGAGTCCAGTGATTATTCATCCTGCTCATTGCCCAACGTAGTTCATCTGTTAGGACGCCACCCGGTGCAGCTATCGATATCCTCTTTAGCTCGCACGCCCGAGGGACGTTCCGAGCCGTGTCACCCGGATTACATAGCCTTAAGCTCGTAGTCGACCGTTGTGGGCACGCCGGTAAATTACTCAGCTCCTCCGCTCTAATTTACCGTCTAAGGAAGCTTTTTTCAAAGCTACGAGGTAGGACCCTGCCATCTGAACATTGGAAAGACGTTCTGGCAAGCGAGTCCACCTCCAAAACCCTCTATTATTCACACATAGAGGCATCGAAACGAGCTAAAACTCGATCAATTCGATGGAACGCCGGCCTTCCTACTTTCCCTTGCAGGGGGAGGAGGGCGACGGCGAAGCTGGGCCGAGTAGTCCACGCAGTGCGCCCTACCGGCCACACGGCGAGCCCGCTGAACCCAGCGACAGCGAAAGGCACGGCCCTCACGTCCGAATCGCCTTCTCGCCCGACGTATTCGTTCGAGAAACTTTCGAACAAGCCTCGCCTATACAAAAGATCGAGGAAACTTTTCAGACTCGCTCTGAAGCCGATCATTACGATTCGACCAAGCTGTCCGAATATCCACGATATTCGACGCAAGCTTACTCGGCCGATCCGAGTGTCAAATACACTCCAAATGCACAAAAAACGAAGGATACTTTTCAGTACCTCAACCAAGCCCAACATATTCCCCTTTCAGATACAAATCTAAGGCCGGAATATTACAAAACGGCTCAGTACAAAACTGATCGAACCCAGCACTTGGTACACGAGCCTAGCGCTCCACGCGGCTGCGACACGGACTATCCCCCCTTTCAGTCCGCGAAACCAGTTGACCTTGGCGACTCCGCCCGCATTCCTCGCGGGGGTGGCCTGGAGACCAACCCGCATAACCGGGATATAAATGTCCGACTTGGTCTACCTACGCCAAGTCAAACCTATATAAATCCACTACAAATGGTGACCCCGCCTTTGAACAGGCTCAACACGGAGCATTTCGTTCCCTCTTATGAAGCTAGTGGATTTCAGGGAACCACTGCGGGCGTGCGACCCCCGCCGGGCCTCTACGCCCCACATCTCACGCAACATCCCTCTACACAAGGTGGTTTTCAAGCACTTTTAGAGGAGATGGGAGATTATCAAAAACCTGTCTTCCAAAAGAAGAATATTGATCGTGCACTCGCCGAGTTCGATCAATACTGCGTGAGAAAACACATGAGAACGCAAAACGAATGCTTCTCAGCTATATACAAGTGGGTACCAGAAGAAATGAGGGAAGCTATCGACTCAGCTTACCTCACGGCACCCCACGCACCCTACGAAGAGGCCAAACAGCGCCTCCAACGAGAATATGGGTTGTCCTTACAGGACAGGCTCCTCGCACTCGAGGACCCCGCATCTCTCGCCAAAAAACCCAGCACCAAGTACCACGAGATGTACTCGAAAGCTGTTGGGTACTTTTCGGAAGCTCTAATCACTCAAAAGTGGATTGAGACTCTTCCCATCGAAGCACGAGGTATGGTCGCAGCTCAGCCTACCACGACCTCCCGGCTCGACCTAGCTGATACGCTACACGCGTACAGAGCAGAGAATACTTCTCTGAACATACGAGGAGTTGAATCTACTCCGAAACCCATAAATACTGGTTTCAAAAAGGCCCTCCCGAAACAAGCTGAGTTCAAACCTCAACCAGTGGAGAGTAAGCCTCACAAACCGACGGCCTATGTCTGTCGAAACCACGCACGTTTCGGTAACGAAACTCGCAAATGTGCAGACCCAGAACACTGCACTTGGAAGACGAACACTGCTTCCAAAACTAACAGAAAGGCTGCGACTATAAGCCAGCCTAAAACACGGGTTTCTACCGAAAATACTCAGCAATCGGTACAAGAAAGTACCGTTCCGACTTCCGACACAGAGAATTCGGAAAACGAATAACTGCCAGTGTATCTGAGCCTATACGCCGGCAGTCTACTGAGTATAAAAGGCTTTTTTTCAAGTGCAAGCTGAATGGCACCGAATTTCTCATTGACACGGGAGCAGAAGTGAACATTCTGCCCCACAATGTCACAAAAAAATTGGGCTTGAAAATTCTCAAGTCCAACGTTAAGCTCACAGCAGCTAACGGAGCCCCTATAGATACACTAGGGCGAGCTGACACAACAATTAACATCGGCCTCGGGGACATGACCACCGATTTTATTATCACGAAAGTTGATCTAGCGATCCTAGGTATCCCATTTCTCGAATCTTGGGATATCGGAATACGGGTCAAACACAAGTACATTTATAAAGATAAAATGAAGTGCTATGCCGATCAAAAAATAGCTGCAGTCATGAACAAAAAGTTCACTGACGAACAAATTGCAGCTACTATCCCTCATCGTGACAATACACCTCAACCAGAGGACGTGCAAATCACGGAGGACGAAAACATTCGCTCTATCATTAACAAATACAATGATAAAATGAGCAAAATTCATGGTAAATGGAAGAACAACGGGGTTTACCACCGTATAACCACGGAAGGAACACCAGTACACTTCCGAGCAAGACCCATGGCAGGCGGAAAACGGGCTCAAGTCAAAAAGACTTTTGACGAAATGCTTTCAGAAGGCATAATTGCACCATCGGATTCCGAATGGGCATCTCCGTTACACTGTGTGCCAAAAAAAGACGGGTCATGGAGAATCACCGGCGATTACCGTTTCCTCAACGCGAAAACGAAGAAAGACGCCTACCCTCCTCCTCACATTCGCTCTTTCCAAGCGAATTTACATGATACGCAAATCTATTCAACAATAGATTTAAAATCAGCGTATTATCATATTCCGATGCACCCAGATGACGCTCATAAAACTGCGATTATTACACCTTTCGGTCTTTATGAGTTTAAGAAAATGAGCATGGGTTTGGCCGGAGCGGCTCAAACATGGCAAAGATACATGGACAGCATCATGCGAAAATTTGATTTCGCATTTGTATACCTAGATGTCATCCTGGTGGCTTCGAAGAATTATAACGAACACATGAACCACCTCAGACAAATTTTTGACAAACTAGGGGAACACGGACTTCGAGTAGGTTTTGATAAATGCATTTTTTCGAAACCTACCGTCGATTTCCTAGGTTTCACTATCTCGAAGGAAGGAATAATTCCTAAACGAGACAAAATAGAAGCCATAGAACAATTTCCTAGGCCAGTAGACGTACGAAGTCTACGCAGATTCCTAGGTATGTGTTGTTTCTACCGAGCATGCTCAAGCAAATTCGCTCACACGGCACAACCTCTGTATGACTCCATTCAGTCAAACAAAAAAAATGACAGAACACCTATCGAATGGACATCAGAGAGAGATAAAGCTTTCAACAGCTTAAAGCAAGCAATGATCAAAGCAACATTGCATAACATTGCTCACCCACACCCTACGGCGGAGTGGAGATTAGTCTGTGACGCGTCCGACACACACATCGGAGCGGCACTAGAACAAGAAATTACAGACAAACATGGCTCGAAATCGTACCAACCATTGGGATTTTTCAGTAAAGAGATTCCAGAACAATGGAAGAACAAAGCATCGTTCGACAAGGAAATGTTCGCCGTTTACCAAGCGTGCATTCACTGGCACAACGACTTGGACGGCAGATCTTTCCATATTTGTTCGGATCACAAGCCTCTGCTAGGCACGATGCTTAAGAAGAATGCACATTTTTCTAAAATGAGATTAAGATGGCTAACATACATCTCTCAAATGACGAGTGACATTCGTCATATTTCCGGAGAGAGCAACGTCGTCGCCGACGCACTCTCCAGACCCTTCGATCCGGTTGAAATTCAAACGAAATCGATTTCAACCCAGACGGACGAGGGTCCACCCATAGCTGAAATTTCGAAAATTACGGCTGCAATAGAATGCAATCTTCTACTGCACATTTCAAATTCACAAATTCGCTCTCCCCCTACCGCGGAGGACAAATTGAAACTCACACGAGTTGAATTCTCTCAAGGAGAAATTTGGTGTAACCTAGACCTAGGACACCCTAGACCTTATATTCCAAACGAAATAAGGGAAGAAATAATAAGCCAAATTCACAATTTGGGACACCCAGGTATACACTCTACAGTGTATAAAGTTAAACAACGATATTTTTGGCACGGACTACGTGCAGATGTCTCAAACTGGGTCCGAGCGTGCGAAACTTGCCAACGAGCAAAAATCACGCGCTCCGTGAAGCTCCCTTACTCCGAATTTGAAACGGCAAACAAATTTTCACACGTACACGTGGATATTACCGGACCCTTACCTTTAGCAAAAGGAGGGAAACGTTACATTTTGATGATGGTTGATAGAGCAACGGGTTGGCTAGAGGCAGTCCCTCTTAACAACATCGAGACAACCACAATCACAAATGCCTTTATCAATATTTGGGTAGCTTCAAAGGGCGTACCTAAATACATCACAAGTGATCAGGGCACCCAATTTGAATCAGATCTGTTCAATTCCATTATGGAACGTCTCGGAGTAAAACATACTCACACGTTACCATACAAACCATCAACAAACGGGATGGTAGAACGCAGAAATAGATCTTTGAAAGAGGCTCTCAAAGCTCAAAACGAAAATTGGCTCGACGCACTTCCCAAAGTTCTACTCGCCATGCGTACGGCAGTAGACCCGGCGACCGAAACTACGCCGTTCCAAAAAGTTTACGGGATTGATGTACCACTCCCAGGAGACATTTTCGTAACTTCTACGAACCTTTCGGAACCTCTTTTCTTCCGGCCTACGCATATTAAACATAATAATACGAAATATGCCGTAAACATGCCCAAAAATTTGGATACATGTACTCATGTCTATATCAGAGTGCCCACACAGCTCACCTCTCTGCAATGTCCTTACACGGGACCATTCAAAGTGGTTAAAAGAGATAAGTTTTCGGTTACAGTGCAAATTGGCGAACATACTAAAAAAGTTCCCAAACAGCAAATCAAACCAGCTTATACTCTACACTCGGAAGAAGCTGTTTCACAAGGACAATCTGTGTCACAAAATCAGACAGAAAGTAAGGAGAAAACTCCCCGAAAATCTGCCAGAAGGCACGTCCCCTCTACCAAATTCGACGAGAGGTGGGTAACGGCGCTCGAATCACCCCAACCGGCGTCGTCGTTATTAACACGACGTCTTGGGAGGGCCCCTGTGGTGAAATCCACCCCCTCTTGTCAACAGCCCTTTTCAGGGCTACCAAAAAGAGGTAGATACAACACAAAAATATTTACAAGACGTCGAATTATAACTCCGTCAAACAAAATATTTCACCAGAGAGAAAATACTAAATTCTCTCCCAAAAGTGAAATATTAAAGAATAACACGCAAGGCGACCTCCCCAAACATTTACTGGGCGAGAGAGATGCGACAAACATCTCGAAACAAGTCGCCTTGAATGAGAACACGCAAGGCGACCTCCCCAAACATTTACTGGGCGAGAGAGATGCGACAAACATCTCGAAACAGGTCGCCTTGAATGAGAAACCTCAAACAGGAAAACTCAAGGCCGTTCAGCCACCCCCGGGGACCCCGTCAAAGCAACGGACGCAGGGAAACCAACTCGGAAGACCAACTCAGCTATCATATGCACAGATACTGGGAAAACACTGTGCGAACCAATGAGATTGCACAGTAGAATTAATGAAATTAAGCGGACCAACCAGGAGGCGGCAGGAGGCGGCCACCTCCCTATAAATACCCCGCTAGGAGCCCTCCGAAATTCATTCCACTCTCCGCTCTCGACGACGACACACTCTGAAGTACGAAGATTTCTACACGCACCAAGCTGACGAACCTTCTGCTACACGAAGTCATCTCAAGAACGAGTTTTTACTGCTTTCTACAAGCCAGTCCTCCTCTCCACGCAGATCTCGCATTGGCATCTACGAGTCCAGTGATTATTCATCCTGCTCATTGCCCAACGTAGTTCATCTGTTAGGACGCCACCCGGTGCAGCTATCGATATCCTCTTTAGCTCGCACGCCCGAGGGACGTTCCGAGCCGTGTCACCCGGATTACATAGCCTTAAGCTCGTAGTCGACCGTTGTGGGCACGCCGGTAAATTACTCAGCTCCTCCGCTCTAATTTACCGTCTAAGGAAGCTTTTTTCAAAGCTACGAGGTAGGACCCTGCCATCTGAACATTGGAAAGACGTTCTGGCAAGCGAGTCCACCTCCAAAACCCTCTATTATTCACACATAGAGGCATCGAAACGAGCTAAAACTCGATCAATTCGATGGAACGCCGGCCTTCCTACTTTCCCTTGCAGGGGGAGGAGGGCGACGGCGAAGCTGGGCCGAGTAGTCCACGCAGTGCGCCCTACCGGCCACACGGCGAGCCCGCTGAACCCAGCGACAGCGAAAGGCACGGCCCTCACGTCCGAATCGCCTTCTCGCCCGACGTATTCGTTCGAGAAACTTTCGAACAAGCCTCGCCTATACAAAAGATCGAGGAAACTTTTCAGACTCGCTCTGAAGCCGATCATTACGATTCGACCAAGCTGTCCGAATATCCACGATATTCGACGCAAGCTTACTCGGCCGATCCGAGTGTCAAATACACTCCAAATGCACAAAAAACGAAGGATACTTTTCAGTACCTCAACCAAGCCCAACATATTCCCCTTTCAGATACAAATCTAAGGCCGGAATATTACAAAACGGCTCAGTACAAAACTGATCGAACCCAGCACTTGGTACACGAGCCTAGCGCTCCACGCGGCTGCGACACGGACTATCCCCCCTTTCAGTCCGCGAAACCAGTTGACCTTGGCGACTCCGCCCGCATTCCTCGCGGGGGTGGCCTGGAGACCAACCCGCATAACCGGGATATAAATGTCCGACTTGGTCTACCTACGCCAAGTCAAACCTATATAAATCCACTACAGCTTGTTATTGTATCAGAGTAATAATCATGTTGAGAGACTCCAAATTTTAACGGTGCAAGTATGTTATCAATGAAAATTAATAGAATGTGCTTTATTTTGTGGTAGGTGGGTCGAAATGAAACAAATTTTGGAAAATTCACTTATCGATTTTTCCAATCATGTAGGAATAATATAGGTAGAGTGGGTACCTATTATAAATTAATCTCAGCTTTTCTATCAAACATTGTTATGGAAATTGTGGTTTTCTGGCCACGTCATAGGATACAAGAATTACTATTATTAATATCAATAATTATGATGAAAATACAGCTTGATGAAAATTGAGAGGTCAATCATTTGAAGTTGTATATTATAATGATTAACACAAAAATTATTAGCTAACGGAAAAGATGGAAATAAATCAGTAAATCTAGGTTCTCTAGATCATGTTAATAATAATTGATTCGTTGTCTTCTTACCTAACTTGGTTAACAGATCGCATAAGAAAATATTTTGCGTTGTTTAATCGAGTACCTATATCTATTAAATTTAGTACCTATACCATTGAATAATTATTTTGAGTTTTTTTTTTTTTTTTTTTTAAATAAAAAGAAGCATAAAACATTAAATATGTGATTATCGATAATTTAGGACCATCATATCAATAGATGAGAACCTATATATCGGAACCAGTGATAGCAGGACGTCGATATTATCATAGACGGTAATATCCAAATTAGGCCACGAACATCCCATCACTATTCCTCACGCTCTTCTAAAGTAGGTACAGGTAGGTAGGTAGTAGGTATTTACTGTTTTCCCCATGATCCACAGCATGACTGGAACTTTTTAGAGTTGACGTTCTGGATGGCTATACAAAAGTACTGGGTGAATAAACTGGCGTGATAGAAAAACGTAATCTGTAATTTATTCCTGACAATTGTTACAATTCAATTCTGAATTTTGAAACAGCTTGATAATTTGTTTGTTAACCTAAATGAGAAATCATAAAATAGTTATGGGCCTTAATAAATACTTATTTTCAGAAAATATCTTATCAAAAACGCGACATATGACAAATGAAAATTAGCAAAATTTTATTAACAGGGGTTTGAAGGGGTTCATTTAAAAACGACAGTATCAAGCATGGCGCCCAGGCATTGCACGATGTTGGAGGACATGAGGACATCAACTTTCTCTTCAAGGTGTCGTTTGGGATCTTGTTTGCCGACGTTCTTGATCGCAAGTTGCTCAGGAGTCATTTTTTCTTCTTCCTCCAAAGCCTGAGGACAACAAGAAAGAAATACTCAAGCAATTGTACACACATTTGCATTATAGAGAAAGGTTGAATAGAAAGGTTTAGACACACTTGATTTCAGGCTTTACCAGATTACCACCGATTTCAAGTGGTGGCTGAAGTCTAGGAGCCAAGGGCCAAAAGCATGATTGATTTTACTATTTTTATCGCATATACAAAACTGATGTATTGTTATGACCCACAAATTTATGATACCTCGACAGGATTCAAAGACCTGTCTTTCCTCGAGAGAGGTAAAGAGGAAGACCACCATCTTTATCCACTCGGTTACTAGAGCAGATTTAATCAAACCTCTTGATTGCAGGTTATCCTCTTTGAGTAAAAATATTATATTCATTATGAGCTGTTCAGCTATACTGGCATAGGCTGAGGGGAGGAAACTGACTGGCTATTCCTCTTATGTTTACTAGTCCAAGTTCTTTCGCCCAAGCGGGCCTCGTCAGGGATTTAATTTAGAGATAGGGGTAATATGATTAATTTACAATCAAAATACGAGTACATCAGGTTATAGGTGCCACCAGGTATGTTAGAGTCTTTACTGAACTTGGGAGGGTCATCGTTGAGTTCCATTGTATATAAGAGGGGTCTTGGGGTCATCAAGTTGTTTGTGAGGTTGATTCTTACATTCTTCCAGTATAGTTCTATATAATGGGCATATTTTAGTTTCCATATGGGGTTAGCTGGGCATATGTTCAGAAGTTTTCTCATAGGTATAGGCATGCTTATAAAGATTTGCACTAGTCACTAACAACTAGCAGTCACACCTGCATTACACATGTAACATTATTAGGGATTGTATCAATTAAATATTAGAAAAAGTGAAAATGACCCGCTCTAATGTTACGATCCCTCATAAAGTTCCCAAATCTCCATCTCAGCTAAAATGGGGTTGGATGTATGGCAAGGTGAGTCTGTGGTCTGCGAGCCCACCAGTTGCTAGATGGAAGATGTTGCAGTTGAGCGAGGTAATTGTCCAGTGTTTGACTCAGTGAGCAAGGAAGTGAAAATGCTACTTCAGAGAATGTGATGTTTACTGTAGGCTAGAGAGGAATTACAAAATAAAGTTTGGGTCCTACTGATTGTGCCATATGTTTCAGCCCAAAAATTATAGATACCTCGATAGAATTTGAACTCATGCCTTTTCCTGAGTTGAAACCAGAAAAATACAGCAGCATTCATCTATTCAGCGGCTGAGGCCAATTTAACCTAACCTCTTCAACTGTGGAAGTTTTCTCTGAACGTAACATTATCTCACTTCCTGAAGTAATGGCATATTCTGCCATCTCAAAACAGATGGAATACATATCGGTGGTCTCACAAAGATGGCTAAAATGGACCCCTAACTATACACAATACCTCAAAATACGTGAGTTACGAACATTTGAAAATCGGACAGAGTTGGGTGAGTCCTCTCTTTCCCACATCTAGACTTTTGCCCTTCAAAATCATCTAGTCCACCAAAACTCATTTCACTCCGGATTAAATACTTTCCATGGTTTGTATTAAAAGCAAGTTTTAGCCCATAACCTTTCACTTTTTGTAGAAATGGCATTTTATGCTGAAGTCAAAGGAAAAGGGTATGAACTGAAACTCGTTCAATATAAACCATCCAAAATATTTTTAACCATAAGTCAAATGACTTTACCAGCAACTCTAGTGGAGAAACTTGGATTGGAGAAACTTGATCACCTGTTTCACAGTGACTCAACTCAAAGAGTGGGTATTTGGGGAAGCCAGTCGGGTGGTAGGGGTGTAGTATTAGTAGGCTGAGTTTGTGTGCCAACTAATACTACATACAACCACCTGACTGGCTTCCCTGAATAACCACCCTGTTGGGAGTATTTTAGAACTACATAATGATTTAATACCTACTGAAATAACAGCTGAAGCAACACAATATTTATACCGCTATCTTTACCTTGTTGTAGTTTTTGGCCAATTCCAGCATGTCACTGACGGTGGTTTCATTGATTTTGCAGTTTTCTGCATAGTCGCTAAGCATCAAACCATCCATCCACGACTTTTTATGAAGATTCAGCAACATCTTCTGTTCCAGTTCGTTTTTCCTGTAGTTGATGCTAATGGAGTAATAGTGTCTGTTGAGACCATGAATGAGGGCCTGTGGAATCAGAAGATCAATATCAATAATAGCCTAATTTCCTGTAGTATGGGTCACAAGGAAATCAACAAAATTTGTAGAAGAATGAACACCAAAAAGGACTCATTCAGGTGCTGGGTATCATTGAACAGGTAATTCAATTTATGAGGAAAAGCACAACTTCGATGGTATTGTAATATCACAATGATTGGTTATATTTGCTACAAATGAAGATGTTACCTGAACTGACGGTTTTTGTAAGTGACCAAGATTAGAAGTGGTTTGTCTAGGTTCCTGACCGAGCACCATCATGTTGGGGTTGATTAATCGGAATGCATCTATAACCACTTTTCCTGAAAGTAGAGACAACAAATTGTTTAGTTTGGATCCAAAATCTAAATAGAAAAGCTAGTTAGAAAAGAAGAGGACATAAACACGGTACATGTAACTACTGCTGTAGGTTATTGAATCATAAATTTAGCTAAGTACTTCAATTTCATGAGTATACAACATTTGTGAAGTGTGGAAAAAAACCATAATTTATGGTTGAAGTAGGAATTAGCATTACTACCTCCATCTTTGGGTATTAGTTTGAGTTGAATGCAAACTCATTCTCACCTTTAACGCTCTGGATAGGATCAACGACAACAGCAACTGCACGCTCTGAAAGAGCTTCAAAGCTCTGTTGGGTGTTGATGTCTACGCCAGACAGCCAACAGCCAAAACCTGGATGGGAATGGTACCAGCCGACCACCATTTCAGGTCGACCAGTTTGCTTCAGCATGTCCAACATTTTGGCTTGGAACACAGGGTCGACTGCTTCAACACTCACCCCCTAGAAAAGGTCAAACAAATAGTAAATTAGAAGAAGTTTTCACAATAGGAAGTTATAATGGCTCCTCCTTTGAAGTAGGGAGGAGTGAATACACTGAGCGACTGGGTGATTAATGTACTTGTTTACTGAATGTTGCTAAACTTATTAATACCTATCAATATGATTATCTTTCAGAATCATCTAGGAAGTTTCCTTGGATGATTCTAATGATCTCTTATTAAATATTATCTTTTCTTACAGTTGGTGGCTTTAAAGCTGCACGACCCTCTTGCGTAATTTTCATGGGAGGTAGATGTTGATTTATTTTTCTAATGCATTTCTGGTAGGAGGGGGGAATTATTACTGGGATAGGACTGTCACTTAATTGTTAACTAAAATATCAACACTTCAAGTAAATATGGACCTAAGTAGAATGCAGAAATTGGGTCTTGAAGCTAATGAGTAGGGCCCCTACATTACATGATTGGGACTTCGAGCTTAACCAGCTTAAATAAAGCTAGTATGTGGGGTGTAAGTCGCCCCTTTGTCTGGGTTAGGAGCGAGCAGTTTATGATTAATTTCTGTTCGAAGCCCAAGCTGATTGAATGTCCATAACATGCTGCTCCATCCTCAATGCCCATGTATTCTGAACGACAGGCTTGAGTTCAAAAACTTATTCTTGGTGAGGGTAGAGAATTTCTTGAAATAGTGCAGAAACTTTCTGAGCCAGTGGAGTTGGGAACACTGCAAGAAATGAGTTTCTGAACAATACCCACTATGCGCAGGTGTGTATCGAGTGAGGCAAGTTCTACACTAATTTTTCAAAGAGCTCAATGCACACGAAGGCTATGATTGCAAAGTGGTACGTAAACACAGCTAAAGTTCAAGATATTATTACTACTTGCCAATTATAGGGTCTGAACTCGAATGAATTTGGAATCAACAGAGCTACAATAGTATAGCACGAGCTTTGGAGGCAGGAATTAGAATGCATCATCATCTTCAGCTACACTCGCGCTTGGAGCCGATTTGCACCATGAAGGGATGTATTCTTGAACAGAGGAAATTCAGAAACTCAGCCCCACCTATTCATTACACGTTCAGAAACTCATGAACTGAAGGTGCGCAGAGAGATCAGCGCCAAATGAGTTACTAACTCTCTTCTCTAATATCATGCTCATACTAGTTTACGATGTGCTACAAGATGGCTTACTGGAAATTGATGAGAATGATCCAAAAGTAACGCTTGTGAGCCTTACCATATGGATACTGTTTAGATTTGCAGTATCGATGGTTTTGTACTCAGAGCATGCCCTCCAGCGCTTGCGTAGTCCCCTGCCCCAAACAACTTCAGACTTTCAGAGCAGAGTACTTGACGTTGGGTACACAACATGTCCCGCTGTGCGCCCCCCTACCGAGCTGAATTGTGACTACGTTCCCCTCATAGTCTTATCGGCCGAATAGGTTCCATTGAATGAAATGGTGCCTCATTTTGTATAAATCTATGTCCGCTGCTAAAATATAGATTAGTTGGACAAATAGATCAGAATGATTTGCGTAGTTTGGTGGTCTAGATGCTCGCATCTCAAAAATACGTAACATCAAGTAGTCAATCCTTTAGTAAAAATTCAGATTAGTTGGACAAATAGATCAGAATGATTTGTATAGCTTAATGGTCTGGATGCTCGCAAGCTCACATCTCAAAAATACATAACATCAAGTAGTCAATCCCTTGGTAAAATACAGAATAGTTAGACGAATAGATCAAAATGACGTTTTAAAGTATGATTTAAAACATTTGTAATAAGTAATGACGTCTAAAAATATGTTTCGGTTGTTGAATTCGAATGCAAAAGAACTTAGTTTCAAGCTTGGGATCTGTACAGCGTCCTTCAATCTGTATGTATGATACGATATCCGCTACACCACGAGGACTTCTGCAACCAAGGAATAATCATAGAACTTAGCTACCCATAAGGGAGCTTAAGGAGAGTCTCCCGGGAGCCCACCTAAAGGCACAACTAGCGCTTCCTTCTGGCATTCTGGGCAACTTACAGTACTAGTCAGCTGATCGCGAATCATTGGTAACGTATCATTGTTGATGTTGCGAATTATAGGTGCTTTAGATTTCAGGTTCAGGGGTTGTTATTCTGTGGTTGTCACTGTCACGAGTTTTCTCGCCTGGTTTCACGTTCCTTCGTTGATATAATAGATACCTATCGGGTTCCTTCTTTGAGTATTAATAAGATGGAGGGCTCTGAACTCTGAACTCAACGCTGTTTCCCTGTCAAGGCATACGTGCCACGACAGTCGAGTTACCGTTGCTCATATATATGTGCCTACATGTACCTATATTTATTGAAAGTTTTTTGCTTACTATATGTGATATTATGACTTCAATACCACCAATATTATTCATTTACGCAGCGCAGGCTAACCTACTTTTTTTAAAGAACAAAGTAAAGTTCCTACTAAACCAAGGTTGCCTATCATTTTCAGCTATTTGGCTCGTCCCAAAATTTCATGTTTCCAAAGAGATTCAGATTTTCAAAAAGAAAGGACGAGTTCCTTAGCCGTCCCGATCAGATTAATGCTGTGGATCGAATTTCGGAAAATGAAGTTGGCCACAAAACCAAAAAAGCATTTTTGGTCGACAATTATTTCATCACCTTTTTAACGCTGAGTCTGTTGAGCGTGGTTAAAAACTGACCCAATCACACCCAGAGATCCTAGCAAGCACACAGAGACGGTTGAATTACTTATTATTACCTAACTCTCGGAAAACTTACATAGGTATAGGTACCTAACAAAAAGGACATTACGTAGAAACATTCCTTAGATAGAAGGTTGAGCTTTTCCAGCGATGCTACATAACTAAAACTAAACTGAGAACTAAAAGAGCAAATTTTCGTTAACTTTCTCTCCTCTTTTCGGGACAAATTATCGGCCAATTATATACGAGTATGTAGGAATTGTACAAGAATCGTCGCGAACACAAAGCTTCCACTTTTTGTTCCGCAAAGAGCAAAATACTGATAGCATGGAGGCAAAAAGAGATCTGCCCTAGACGCTTGACATGAGTGTAAGTGAGGAGAGCTGCAAAAAATGAAACATCAAGATGCAAAAACGGAAGTTAGTGAAAAACGTTGTCTATTTCCACGAAAAATAAAGAGTTACACTGTTAAATCGATTTCGACGGTTAGGCCATCATCAGTAACAAACGTTTTTCACTAACTTCCGTTTTTAAATGGGTTTCCACAACTTCGTCGCGAGTGATTTAGTTCGTATCAAGATGCACCTATGTACAGTCAACACTTATTAGGTAGGTACCTACTACCTACCTATACTAACTTGGTATGAACCCTACCTATACAAACTAGGTATGTACCTAGGTACTTCTTCAAACGCTAAACACTAATTCAATCTCTGTTGCTACCTAAACCTATTTTGAGATGGTTAACCGCTTAACAAAATGACTAGTATTGGATCCATTTCGATACCTAACTCACGAATTCTCCCAGCTTCACTAAAAAGCAACGAGATTCAAGTGTAAGCGGGAAGCCGGAGAATACACACATCAGGCACCCGATCAGCTGACTAGTAGCCCGGAGTGCCAGAAGGATGCGCTAGTTGTGCCTTTAGGTGGGCTCCCGCGAGACTCTCCTGCTTATTTCCATCGCTAGTTGACGCTAGCTCAAATTCAGGTCGTCAGGGGCGCGCACAGCGGGACATGTTGTGTACCTAGAGTTGCCCCTGTTCCAGGCAAGTCCTGACCTCCTGACCTGATCAGAATACGCAGCGGAAAAATACTAGTACTATCTAGTACTAGAAGCGATAAAACCAGTCCTAATACCTATCAAGATAGGTGATAACTATCCATCTACGATCGTTAAGCAATGGTGTAACTACTACTCACCGTTCCAGTTTGTGGCATAGCAAATACATCAATGACTCGAACAGTGTAGTCATCAACGAATTCTCCCAACATAAGACCCATGACCTCCATGGGGACACCAGCTCTACCGTGCTTGAGCATTTTAAGAAGTGCCAATGAGGAAATGTACACCTGCTCGGCAGTGTCCACCACAGGGGCATCGGACGGCGGTGGTGCTTGGCTCAGCCCAGGCATGCTACCTCCCAACCTTAGAAGACGGTCCATATCTTTTCTATGAAAGAATATACATATATTACTTGATGTTTATCAGTGAAGAAACAAAAAATAATGAATTGCAGATATTGTAGACACTGAACTGAAAGAATTTAGAACGCTGGCAGCTAATGTAAAAACACGCGAGGAATACTCACCTTATATGAAACTAACACTACAACTACACTTCCAGGTATTATTTTTGAAACAGACGATGTTCAGTAAGTTCATACAATTTTTCAGAATGGAACTATACAAAAGCAGAAGCGAGTAAAATGCCTCAGATTACAAAATGCAGAACACAAAAATTACGATTACTGCAACCTCATTCGAGAGGTTGCATGCTACGCTGCTGTTATCCATGTTTTGTCACGAATCACCATGAACCTCCACAGTAGTCTAATTAACAATCACTAGTAGCGCTAAAATCGTCAACTGAGTTCATGAACCACTTGCTCCATCACAAGGTGTAAAGGTGTATGTGACGCTAAACTCGACTGCCCTGCACCGGGTGGCCGGACCTTATAACGATTCTACCCAGTGCTTTCCATGTTTTCAACTGTAGGTCCCTATCTACGTAGTAACCGCCACCTAATGAGAGCTATGAGCCGAAAGTTCTGAAGGGGCGAAATCCACAAAGCAGGATTGTCTTATTAATGTAGTTATGCCACCTTTCAGCATGAATTTTATTTCAGTTTTTTGCCCCCAAAATTAATGTATTTAAGATGTCAACATTCTGAGATGGTTATCTTATTACTAACATGTAATGTGCCCATCAAAACTGTACAAACAGTTCAAAATTGTGAATTGCAACACGGACCACCATGGATCTGTCTGTGGAGTGATTATCATGGTTACCTACACTCACGTGGCATTCCAATTCCACCACACCCTTTCCTCTCAATTGGGAATCTTTTCTGCCACCTTATTTTAGTAGTAAGCAGATGTATAGATACCTAATGATATAATTTTTACATAGGTACATAGCCACAGTACCTAGCATTTGCTACTTTTCAATGCCTACTTCAATCAGTACTTGTACAATTATTCTTCTTATTTAGTGGTTTAAGCCGCACCTAAACTGTAAGGTTCATTAGTAGCAAAACTTCATTCTTACTATGAATTTCAGGGAGCACCCAATTCGTCACTCATACCTACCAGCGTTTATGAAATGCAGCAGGTAGTTCCTTCTTCTCACCTAGCCTGACTTCTTGCGATAGAAAATCTTGGTAGTTTCCAAGCTTTCCATAGGCTTTTCTCATCAGGGCATTTAAGGACATTGGAAATCTGGTGCTGTGAGTCCTTAACATCTTCACAAAATCCACTGTATCCCGAGTCGATAGATAGGTATTTATCGCACATAGACATCGATTTATGAGGCCATGACCAGTTCTAAGGCTAATTAAATGAGGGGGCAAGTATCATGAACTAGCTGTCAATGAAAGAAGGTTGCAAAAATCAATAAACAACGTCACAATTAATTTCATGTTATTACTGATGCTATTTTACATTGTTACATTATAGTTTTTTCTTCATAATCTCAAATGAAAGGACAGAATAAACTACAAAGAATTCCTACTTTGGAGATAGAAGTATCTTACAGATAACATTATGTACAGCGAATTATTAGTTAATATCTGGAGAAATGCCTACATCTTTTGATTTAAAAAGGATTACATTCGTTTTATGCGTTCACTAGTCTTCTTTCCGGTGAGACGATATTTGGATCGTTCATCTAGATACTCTTCACGACACAGTTTCTTAAACTCTTCATCATGGTACCAGTGTGTGAGACAGTCTTTCATCTTCTGATTTTCCTTTTGACAAGCATAGGCTAGAAGGAGCCCGTTCTCCTTACAGCAACTGTGAAACTCTGAAAAAAAGAGATGCACTAGTAAGTACTACAGTATAAACAGATTTTTACCAACTGACCAAGGTAAGTAGGTAATACAAAACGGGTCTAAATCAAGATACACAAAGCCAGTAGCAGTAGAGCAGGATTTTATTTGGGGGGAAAAAAACATTGAAAACCCGAAAGTAGGTATATATTATGTGGCAACTAAACAGCTCTACTAAGTTGGTATTTGATATTGTGGCATGAAACGGGTTCTACTGATCTGACACTGTGAACAATGATATAATTTTAATCCCTGAGGGCCAGTTTCACCGATAAACAACTACTAGAGAGAATTGTCTAAGGAATCATGAAGCTTTAGTTCCTTCCCTTCTGCTGTCAGAGCTGTCATTGACTCGATGGCCATATGTGGCCAGGAGTGGGTCTTTATAGTGTTGTGGATAGCATAGCGGTCTATGAAGCGTAAGGTGTAAAGTTCAAATCTGAGTGATGCTGTTTTTTTTCTTCTTTTTTGTGCTTAATACACGGTAGGTTAGGCTGGAAGTTTTGGAGGCGTTCAATTTTTTTTAACTTTTTTTATTTTTTTTATGTGACATTGGGAAAAGATTATTAGGGATGTCTGGAGAAGGTTAGATGACCTGTGGCCTGAACCACCTACTCATCCTTAACCATCTCTAAACTTCCCTAATCAACTTTTCCCAATGGCTAAACAAATACAAAAAGATTTGACTAAACTACTCATAACGAAAAAGTGGTGAGAAAATTATGAGAACTGGAAGGGCGGAACAGTTGAAGAAGGGATGTTACTCTGTGATTAGAGAGAGCAAGTGCTGACAGTGCTTACTGCGGAAGGGAAGGAACTAAAGCTGCATGAACCGCTAGACTCTTGTCTTCAACTGCGGTTTCTTATCGAATTCTTATCGCAATTTGGAGTTGATTTTTTAAAATTTAAACACATTAATTTTTAATATACTTACCTACCTTTAAATCAGAGAGAGTAAATTCCACTATGAAAATCTTTTTCGATGAGGAACCTGCGAAATGCAACAGAAATATCTTTCTACTATTTTGGTGGCCTAAACAGTAGACCTACCGGTAATGGAGAGTATCATACCTACATTCCAAAAAATTCATATGTAGCTTTAGCGACTTCAGTTTTCATCTAGCTCTTGAGAATAGTTCTTTTCCTTATGATTCGAGGTCGTTGTCACTTAAATAACATTCAAAATGAGCAAACCAAACAAGTTGTAGAGCTTAGTGATCTCTGATTTCTTGTCTATTTCTCCAACTAACGAACTGCTGGCGTTTCATACTTCGTTGATATCAATACGGAACGATCTTGTGTACGGGAAATTTGAAATGTTGGTTCTTATTGAAAACAATCCCATCACCTACAAGCTCATCAATGAGGGGGGAGGTTATGTGAGTGAGCATTCTATTTCTCTAGTGACTTGTGGCCGTTCTTGAAAAAATGTTAAATCTGAATATTTTTGGTAATTAAAATGTGGAAATTGAAGACTCCGTAACACTGAAAACTTAATTATAACCATCCGTTTACCCCTTAATTCCTCGAGGGTCGGGAACTAATTGGTTGATCAGCTTTGATAATCAGATTGTTAAGTTTTGACGGTTGAGTTAACCAACGATGGGTGTTGGTGAAAGAAAAATCACTTGAACGTATGATTAAGCCCAAACATAATGCTGCGAACGCTAATTCTTGATTTACTCAAATGGTGCAATTGGCCCTCAGAGTTTGGCGGAATTATGTTAACAAGTCACTATAGAAAAAGGATGTTCACTCACATAACCTCTGCCGCCATTGACGAGTTTGCAGGTAATGGGATCATTTTCAATTAGAAACATTTCAAATTTCCCGTACACAAGCTTTTTCTTTCAAAGTGATAGTACCTTCACACTCGCCCTTTCTTTTGTGATGCATGCTTTTTTTTTCTCCAAAGAATAGACATTTTTTCATAGTTTCAAGATCAAATATTGTCTGCAATGACATACATTTGCCAATAAGGAAGTACCAATACATTTGTGACAATGTATAAAATGTTTATGCCTAGACAGGAATCGTTTGAGAATGTTCAAAAGATAATTTCCACTAAAGTGGGGAAAAAACATTTAGTTTTAGTGTTATTACAATAGTTCAATTGTCTTTGGAAATTCCATAGGTGAATAAAAATTGAAGTAGGAACTGATACAAATATTTAAACTACGATAGAAACAACTAACCTCCCACTTCTGCAACACATTTTTCAGTTTTTGCCTTTTCCCTCATTTTCTTCGGTATAAGCACTTCTACTTCCACTTTTCTAAGAGATCGATCATTCGGGTCACCTGAGCATGCAAATTTACAACACATAAATCTATTTGACATACATAAATTTATATGATATACATACATTTATATGACATACGTATATTTATATATTATATAATAGTCCAGGAGCCAAGGAAGAAAATAGATAGTGATTTCAGGAGAAGGTTTGAGATTAGATTTTGAACATTTAGCCCGTTCTGATTGAGAAAATCTTTGTTTGCCATCTCAAAATTGCAAGAATAAAAAATGGCGGCCTCATAAAGATGGCTTAATTTGCCCATTTTAAAGTTTTTCTACAATAATTCCTAAACTGTACATCCTACAAAAATTTTCATACGTAGCAAAGTTGTAGAGCATAAAAAACCAAAGCGATTCGACCCAAAACTATGAATTATCTCTCGAAATAAGGGAATTAAGGACAATCGAAAATTGGGCTAATTTTAGGATTGTCCTCTGCTAAACTTAAGGAACATGGTGCGTTGACATGACTTTCCCCTTGTTGATACCTTATGTAACCCTTTTTTGCTCTACAATCCGTTCTCCTCCATATCAATTGTATAAATATTGGCCAAAAAAGAGAATTATATTATTAATAAATAATTTATTACAACAAAGAAACACAAACAAAAACCGACAAAAGAACAAAAACAACTTGTGCCCTTTATGACTGCCCTTATAGGCAACAAAAGAATATAAAATCGGTAAAGGCTGTATCACATTTGCATTTTTTCAGTTTTTTTCTCGCATTTTTAATGCTCAAACGTGAAGAAGTCAGTGTTTTTTCCAAGGTCAGCTCTGAATGTTGAAGAGGAATAAGTGCAAAAACAGCGCATTCTGGCGGAATGCAGTTTTGCTAAGTCTGTCCTAAGTGAGTTTAAAAATGCTCCGCCAGGATGCGCAATGGTCGAAAAAGCTGACCTTGGAAAAAAGCACTTTGCCTTCTTCACGTTCGAGCATTAAAATATTAAAAATGCTTGAAAAAAAAAAAAACTGAAAAAATGCAAGTGTGATACGGCTTTAAGGTAATTAATCACCTTGAGCTTCTCATGTTCGGAGCCTCGTTGTCGATCCACCACACGGCAGCTTTACTAAAAGCTTTCCGTATGATTTATTATTAGAAACAGTAGGGCAAATTAATTGAAAAACGCTGCAAATTATTACATAATGGTTTATTATTTCTGAATCAGATAGCCAGCTATAGTAACCACCATGCTCTGGGGCTTTCACCAGTCCCTTTTCTAGTATCCACCTCTGTTCTCGCGTTACAAGCTGCGCTCTCGATCGGAAGCAAATGGATGATCGTATAGCCACCCGAGTGGTCTCATTCAGTCCACGGAGCTAATTTCTATAGGAATCAAACTAAAACCGTAGGTACACTGGATTCCAAAAGCATCTGGGACCTATCCCAGTCGATTCTGCGTCCGAAATATTACTTGGGAGACAACACCCCACTTACCTATGGCAGAAATATAAGTAAACAGCTATTCATCCAGAGAGTTCAGACTCCAACCTGCCCATGTAATGCATTTTTATTTAAAAACGATTTGCGTCGAAATATCTGAGAAGATTTTGGGAACAAGAAGAACGAACGATTTTAGATGGGCTGGATCAATTATTTTTGTAACATACTATAGTATGATATAATATACTAAATATACTAGCGTGTCCAAGGTAGGTTAAATGTTATATGGGGTAAGAGTAATGAAATATAATAGGTATAAAATATATATTATATCCGTTCCGATACGCCCCAGACGCCTTTCTGGTACTCCCCAGGTTCCGTTCCACTATGCCCCAATGCCGTACCCCCCTCAGGTTGGCAGGTTGGCGTGGCGTATTGTATGGGTATAACACGTAAAAGTAATAAATATCCATTCTCCTACACCCCTCTGCTACGCCCCTGGTCTCCCCAGCCCCCACAAGGTGCCGCGGCGCCTCCTCTCACTCCACCCCCCCCCCGCTCACCCCCCTCACACCATGACCCCGCTCACCACCCACCGTGACCCCCTGCCAAGCGTGCGCGCGTGAGTAAGTCTAACACTCAAAGCCTCGAAAAAGACACTTTTTCGCCCGTTTTTGGCTCATAGCATCTATGCGAGTAAAGCGATCGGGATGGTTAAACGTTAGGACCAACTAGACCCCAAATGGAGTCTATGTGCGAAAGAACGGGGTTTTTAAGTCAATTCTTAGGCTTTTTATGGCCGAACGGCGGACGGACATTTCAAATTTGGATTCTAAGCACCTTGAAACGTAAAGTGACAAAGTTTGAGGGGGAGTTATAACAATTTTTTGCTATAACTGATTCAAAACTGAACGGAAAAGAAAGGCAGTCGGTAGATAGTGTTGCTAGCGACCTTGGCTTGTTAAAATAATAGTGAGGAATAATCTATTTTATGGAAACTTTGTTTATCCCTAGACTACAGCCTTGAAAACTTAAATGAGGCAAAATTTACTACCTACTATCAATTTTCACCATCGGCAAATAGATAAAGTCGACTTACCAAGCCCGTGAGGGTTGAAATGTGGGGTTGCATTTGAGATCTCTGCCTTAGACATCATAATCAACTTTGAACGTCGTTTCCAAACTAAGTTTTAAATTGTATTAATGGTTTACTGATCAAAATCAAACCCGAGTTTGGCCCAATATAGGATGAGATGGTGCAATTTATATTATTAATTGCTCCAAAGTATTTACCATTTTGACAGATTGTACTATTATCATATCTGTTATCAAATAAAAATTGTTGTTGTTGTGGTTTTTTGTAAGCCTGAATAGAGGAGCATCCTCCATGACCATGGACAAAGGAATTTAGGAGAAAAGCTGAATCAATTATGCTATTAGGCATTGGCACTACATTGAATGTTTTATATACCACATTCAAAAACCACAATCGAAGGAAATGGCGTCGCATAAGTAAAATAAATACACACCTCCTTGCATTGCACACCTTGTTTCATCATCCATGCATCACATCACCTCTGCTCAACTCTGCATCGCACCACCTCCTACTCACTTGCTTCTCCGTGCAGCACACATCGAGGGATCCCCCACTCCTTTTTTCTGACATCGAATACTCTCGATCCAGCCTCCCAACACATCGATGCAGTCAGAATCGAGGGATCCCCCACTCCTTTTTTCTGCCATCGAATACTCTCGAAACTGTCAATCCAGCCAAAATTGAAAAAGTTCCAGTCAGGCAGCATGATTGTATGAACGAATTTTCTCAAATTACCTATTGTATTGTGATATGTTAAATTGTATCGGAATTTGAGTACAAAGAGATTGTTAAAACCAGCAACAAACTGAATAAAATTCGGCGATTCAAAAAATATTTTTTGCAGTTTCTATAGATTTTTCAGCAAATATTAATTAAATTTAAGTACGTTTTCAGCATAATTTTGTGCAACCATTTTCTTATGTCCTAGATGATCGTTGGCAATTTCGTTTTGACTAAAACTCTGCTAACATTTTTAGAAAATAAAAGTTGGGCATGTAGATCAGAATGATGTGTATTGTTTGGTGGTCTGGATGCTCGCAAGCTCGCATCTCAAGAAGACATAACATCAAGTAGTCACTCCCTTAGTAAAAATGCAGATTAGTTGGGCATGTAGATCAGAATGACGTTTTAGAAGTACATTTCGGGAGTTTTACGAGCAAAAAAAATACATCAGTTAGCCAGATTTGAACCCACGATATTTGTCTCACGGGACCGTAATCATATCCATTGAGCTACACCTCAACTATCGTAAAAGGAGACAATCACAATACTTCACTATTCAGTAGGAGGGAGATAAAAGTGGGAGACTAGCGCCGCTGCGCGGCGGAGGAGGGAACCGATTCTATCCCCTCCCTTTTCAGAACTTCTGACTGCATCGATGTGTTGGGAGGCTGGATCGATAGTATCGAGAGTATTCGATGGCAGAAAAAAGGAGTGGGGGATCCCTCGATGTGTGCTGCACGGAGAAGCAAATCCTCCTACTCTACTCTGTGCACCACTGATATGAGCTAATCTTTCCTTATCAGTATACCTTTTCTAATTTGATTAGTGCATGGTTGATAGATAATATTAATTGTTATTATTACTAACTTTGTAACTGTTTCGTTCGGGTTTGTGTACGAAATTTCTTGACTTTATCGGGATTTTCTTTTCTCAAGAACCAAACACGAACGATGCAGCAAGTGAGGATCTTGACATGGCCAAGCCGGTCTGCTTTGGTGCGGAAACCACCCTTCCCCCAAATAAGTGTATTATTTGAGGTTTGTTTCTGATTCTACATAATATTATCATCATCACAGTATTATGTAGATAACTAATAATTTATTTATTTAACTAATGAAAAACACGAACCCAACATTTTCATCTTATTTTCATGGCTATGTAGCTTGCTTATTGTGCATTGGACCTTTCATAAGAATCTAGACGTATGTATTGCAGGATCAAGGAATTGTCATTTATTTAGGTAGTTTTCATTTTGAAAAAGGTTCAATATGATGCTTCGGAAATGAGGGAAACAGGGTGAAAACATGGAGATCTATAGGGTGACCGGGGAACAGGTCTGATGCTGAAGGAAGCCTATAATAGATCATTTCCCATCGAAAGCGTCTTTTGAACGTTTTCTTGAAAACCCGTACCTAATTTTAATGTTTTTTCTTTTGCGTTTAAGATAATTGTTTCTTAATGCTAAAGGGGACGGGTGTTTAGTGTGATTCTCAGATAACGGATGGCGCTAGCGTCGAATGAAACTTTATCGGGCAAATCTCAACTTGAGTACACATTTTTTTAAATCTGGCTTCAGAATCATTATCAGGACGAGTAAACCTTTCGAGCGATCATATAACATTGTTTAAAAAAAATTTTGTTGTTGAAATTTTGACTTGAAATTTTAATTGCTAATTTAATTTTTTTTAAATTAAAAAAATCGCTAATATCCCGTGTTTGGAAACAATTCAAGTGTATGTTGGCATAGGCATGAAATTTTGATTCTGAAAATTAGTGGCCGCATGTGAGAAATGGGAGCGAAAAACGTGGTTCCAGGAAAAATAGAGTGTATTTGAGGGGTGCGTGCCTTGGCAACGCCGTCGCCCAGCAACTGACCTCATCCCCGCGCGCGTACGAACCCGCTTACCGAGCCGTCTCTCGAACATTTTTTTGTACTTACTGCTTCTCCACTTTTATCAAAGTATAGTTTATCAAAGTGTTAGGTGGGGTTTTATTTTCATTTGTTATAGGCACATCCATGGTAATGATTAGTTTGTATTGTTGGAACCTTTGTATTCATGTGAAAACAACTGGAAGAGTTTGACGCACTGAACCGTAATATTCATTAGGTAGTATCTACCAATCTCGTACCTTCCTAACTACAATCAGAGATGAGCAAACACATATCCGAAAATACAAATATGTATTTATCCTTTATATTTTATTATTTAGAGTTGAATTTCTTTGTAGGTACTTACCTATATTAATAAATTTGTATTCATATTTTGGCTACGATTATTCAAAATTTATACTCTAAACTATGAATATAGGAATTATATTCAAAGAATAAGAATATTTCAATATTTATATAGAAGTACATATTATTATTCAATTATTTTTGAATATGAAATAATAATACTCACGTATTCAATCAATATTAATACCTCGATAGGTACCTATTCAAATTTATATTCATAATTCAATTTCACAAAACCTAATTTTTGTCTACTTGATGCACTATTACAAAGATGAGTGAGGGAGCAAAATTGAATTCTAGTTCTCAAAATTCAACGTAGAATACCGAGAATTTGAGTAATATATGATAATTTCAAAGTAGGATAATGGACTAAATTTAAAAATCTGTCACAAATCAGCCGAATCCAACCTTGAAACCCGTATTTTTTTTTTATGTTTGTATTTTCAAAATAAGATGATGAAATTCACCCTAAAGATCCTTGAATTTGAGTGATTATCTGTTTTACAATATAGGTAAATGGACAACATTTCAAAATACATCGAAATTCTGCTTTCAGGTAAAGTATTGCACAATAACAGGTAAATATTATGAATATCATTTACAAATTCAACAATAAATAATTCACATAATTCAAACTATAAATCATAAAAAAATTCATTATTGACAATCATCAATTCCTCATTCATCATCACAAATAGAATGGAAAGAAAAACGAACCAAAAACACAAACTAATCTGGGCGCCGGTACCTAACCGCGATAGGCAAGAAGCGAGCGTTGGTCTGCGGGTAAAAAATGTAAACAAGAAATCAAGAAGCAAAATAAACCCGAATGCGAAACCCCCCGCTCCACGCCTTTCTGCAGTAGTAGCAAACCCCCCTCGTAACCGACGCGTCCGGCAAACGCATAGCAACGCCTAGCAACAAGTATTATTACAGTTTCTAGAGGACACAATCACCATCAATTTTGCACTGCGTTTTTAGGTCTGATTCCCACTACAATTATTTATGAGGATAATTCTAGTACTTAGGTAGTTGAGTTATGTAAAAATATGGGATGTTACCGTTTTCCAGTAAAAAATTGTTCAAAATAATATTTTTGATCAAAATACAAAAAAAATTGAAAAACTAAATTTTTGTTAGCGCCCAGATTCGTGTGTGTTTTTGGTTCGTTTTTCTTTCCATTCTATTTATGATGCCTATTAGGCGATATTCCAATAAAGGCAAGTTTACTCAAATTCTCGGTATTCTACGTTGAATTTTGAGATCTACTCCCTTCACTTATGTGGTAAACACCAAAAATAACTAGAATTCAATTTTGCTCCCTCACTCATCTTTGTAATAGTGCATCAAGTAGACAAAAATTAGGTTTTGTGAAATTCGTACCTTTCGAGGTATTAATATTGATTGAATACGTTATTATTATTAGTTCATATTCGAAAATAATTGAATAATAATATGTACTTCTATATAAGTATTTGTGGTGAAAACCACCCCCTCTTGTCAACAGCCCTTTTCAGGGCTACCAAAAAGAGGTAGACACAACACAAAAATATTTACAAGACGTCGAGTTATAACTCCGTCAAACAAAATATTTCACCAGAGAAAAAATACGAAATTCTCTCTCAAAAGTGAAATATTAACTAATAACACACAAGGCGACCTCCCTAAACACTTACTGGGCGAGAGAGATGCGACAAGCATCTCGAAACAAGTCGCCTTGAATGAGAAATCTCAAACAGAAAAACTCAAGGTCGTCCAGCCACCCCCGGGGACCCCGTCGCAGCGACGGACGTGGGGAAACCACCCCGAAAGACCAGCTCAGCTATCATACTCGCAGATACTGAGAAAACAATGTGCGAACCAATGAGATTACACAGTCGAATTAATGAAATTAAGCGGACCAACCAGGAGGCGGCAGGAGGCGGCCACCTCCCTATAAATACCCCGCTGGGAGCCCTCCGAATTTCATTCCACTCTCCGCTCTCGACGACTACACTTGGAAGTACGAAGATTTCTACACGCTCTACGCTGACGAACCTTCTGCATCCCGAGTTCATCTCAAGAACGGCTTCCTACTGCTTTCTACAAGGCCTACCTTCTCTCCACACAGATCTCGCATTGGCATCTACGAGTCCAGTGATTATTCATCCTGCTCATTGCCCAACGTAGTTCATCTGTCAGGACGCCACCCGGTACATCTATCGATATTCTCTTTAGATCGTACGCCCGAGGGACGTTCCGAGCCGTGTCGCCCGGGTTTCGTAGCAATAAGCTCGTAACCGACCGCTGTGGGCACGCCGGTAAATTACTCTGCTCATCCGCTCTAATTTACCGTCCAAGGAAGTCTTTTTCAAGACTACGAGGTAGGACCCTGACATACGAGCATTGGAAAGACGCTCTGTCAAGCGAGTCCACCTCCCAAACCCTCTATTTTTATACATAGAGGCATCGAAACGAGCTAAAAACTCGGTTATTTCGATGGAACGTCGGCCGTCTTATTTCCTCATGCAAGGGGAGGCAGACGACGGCGAAGCCGGGCCGCGTAGCCCCCGTAGCGCTCCCTACAGGCTACCCGGCGAATCCGCTGAACCCAGCGACGGCGCAAGGCGCGATCCTCACGCCGGGATCGCCTTCTCACCCGACGTATTCATTAAAGAAACGTTCGATCAAGCCTCGCCTATACAAAAGATCGAGGATACCTTTCAGACTCGCTCTGAAGCCGATCATTACGATTCGACCAAGCTGTCCGAGTACCCACGATATTCGAAGCAGGCCTACCCGGCCGATCCGAGTGTCAAATACACTCCAAATGTGCAAAAAGCGAAGGATACTTTTCAGTACCTCAACCAAGCTCAACATATTCCCCCTACAGATATAAATCTTAGGCCGGAATATTACAAAACGGCTCAGTACCAAACTGATCGAACCCAGCACCCACTATGCGAGCCCAGTGCTCCACGCGGCTGCGACACGAACTACCTCCCAGTTCAGTCCGCCAAGCCAGTTGACCTTGGCGGATCCGCTCACATTCCTTACGGGAATAACCCGGGGACTAACCCGCATAATCAGAATATAAATGTCCCACTTGGTCTACCGACGCCAAGTAAAACATATATAAATCCACTACAAATGGTGACCCCGCCTTTGAACAGGCTTAACACGGAGCATTTCGTTCCCTCTTATGAAGCTAGTGGATTTCAGGGAACCACTGCGGGCGTGCGACCCCCGCCGGGCCTCTACGCCCCACATCTCACGCAACATCCCTCTACACAAAGTGGCTTTCGAGCACTTTTAGAGGAGATGGGAGATTATCAAAAACCAATCTTCCAAAAGAAGAATATCGATCGTGCACTCGCCGAGTTCGATCAATACTGCGTGCGAAAACACCTGAGAACGCAGAACGAATGCTTCTCAGCTATATACAAGTGGGTACCAGAAGAAATGAGGGAAGCTATCGACTCAGCTTACCTCACGGCACCCCACGCACCCTACGAAGAGGCCAAACAGCGCCTACAGCGAGAATATGGGTTGTCCTTACAGGACAGGCTCCTCGCACTCGAGGACCCCGCATCTCTCGCCAAAAAACCCAGCACCAAGTACCACGAAATGTACTCTAAAGCTGTTGGGTACTTTTCGGAAGCTCTGATCACTCAAAAGTGGATCGAGACTCTACCCATCGAAGCACGAGGTATGGTCGCAGCTCAGCCTAACACGACCGCCCGGCTCGACCTAGCTGATACGCTACACGCGTACAAAACAGAGAATACCTCTCTAAACATACGAGGAGTAGAATCTACTCCGAAACCCACGAATACTGGTTTCAAAAAGGCCCTCTCAAAACAAGCTGAGTTCAAACCCCAACCAGTAGAGAGTAGGCCTCACAAACCGACGGCCTATGTCTGTCGAAACCACGCACGTTTCGGTAACGAAACTCGCAAATGTGCAGACCCAGAACACTGCACTTGGAAGACAAACACTGCTTCCAAAACTAGCAAAAAGGCAGCGACTATAAGCCAGCCTAAAACCTGGGTTTCAAACGAAAATACTCAGAGATCGGTACAAGAAAGTACCGTTCCAACCTCCGACGTAGAGAGTTCGGAAAACGAATAACTGCCAGTGTATCTGAGCCTATACACCGGCAGTCTACTGAGTATAAAAGGCTTTTTTTCAAGTGCAAACTAAATGGCACTGAATTTCTCATCGACACGGGAGCAGAAGTGAACATTCTGCCCCACAATGTCACAAAAAAATTGGGCTTAAAAATTCGTAAGTCCAACGTTAAGCTCACAGCAGCTAACGGAGCCCCTATAGACACACTAGGGCGAGCTGACACGACAATTAACATCGGCCTCGGAGACATGACCACCGATTTTATGATCACGAAAGTTGATCTAGCGATCCTAGGTATACCATTCCTCGAGTCTTGGGATATCGGAATACGGGTCAAACACAAGTACATTTATAAAGATAAAATAAAGAGCTATGCCGATCAAAAAATAGCTGCAGTCATGAACAAAAAATTCACTGACGAACAAATAGCAGCTACTATCCCTCATCGTGACAATAACCCTCAACCAGAGGACGTGCAAATCACGGAGGACGAAAACATTCGCTCTATCATTGACAAATACAATGATAAAATGAGCAAACTTCAAGGAAAGTGGAAAAACAACGGGGTTTACCACCGTATAACCACGGAAGGAACACCAGTACACTTCCGAGCAAGACCCATGGCGGGCGAAAAACGGGCTCAAGTCAAAAGTACTTTTGACAAAATGCTTTCAGAAGGCATAATTGCACCATCAGATTCCGAATGGGCATCCCCGTTACACTGTGTGCCAAAAAAAGACGGGTCATGGAGAATCACCGGCGACTACCGTTTCCTAAACGCGAAAACGAAGAAAGACGCCTACCCTCCTCCTCACATTCGCTCTTTCCAAGCGAATTTACATGATACACGAATCTATTCGACAATAGATTTAAAATCGGCATATTATCATATTCCGATGCACCCAGATGACGCTCATAAAACTGCAATTATTACACCTTTCGGTCTTTATGAGTTTAAGAAAATGAGCATGGGTTTGGCCGGAGCGGCCCAAACATGGCAAAGATACATGGACAGCATCATGCGAAAATTTGATTTCGCATTTGTATACCTAGATGACATCCTGGTGGCTTCTAAAAATTATAAAGAACACATGAACCACCTCAAACAAATTTTTGACAAGCTAGGGGAACACGGACTTCGAGTAGGTTTTGATAAATGCGTTTTTTCAAAACCTACCGTCGATTTCCTAGGTTTCACTATCTCGAAAGAAGGGATAATTCCTAAACGAGATAAAATAGAAGCCATAGAACAATTTCCTAGGCCAATAGACGTACGAAGTCTACGCAGATTCCTAGGTATGTGTGGTTTCTACCGAGCATGCTCAAGTAAATTCGCTCACACGGCACAACCTCTGTATGACTCCATTCAGACAAACAAAAAAAATGACAGAACACCTATCGAATGGACATCAGAGAGAGAAAAAGCTTTCAACAGCTTAAAACAAGCAATGATCAAAGCAACATTGCATAACATTGCTCACCCACACCCTACAGCAGAGTGGAGATTAGTCTGCGACGCATCCGACACACACATCGGAGCGGCACTAGAGCAGGAAATTACAGACAAACATGGCTCGAAATCTTACCAACCATTGGGATTTTTCAGTAAAGAAATTCCGGAACAATGGAAGAACAAAGCATCATTCGACAAAGAAATGTTCGCCGTTTACCAAGCTTGCATTCACTGGCATAATGACTTGGACGGCAGATCTTTTCATATTTGTTCTGATCACAAGCCTCTGCTAGGCACGATGCTTAAGAAAAATGCACATTTTTCTAAAATGAGATTAAGATGGCTAACATACATCTCTCAAATGACGAGTGACATTCGTCATATTCCCGGAGAGAGCAACGTCGTCGCCGACGCACTCTCCAGACCCTTCGATCCGGTTGAAATTCAAACAAAATCGATTTCAACCCAGACGGACGAGGGTCCACCCATAGCCGAAATTTCGCAAATTACGGCTGCAATAGAGTGCAATCTTCTACTGCACATTTCAAATTCACAAATTCGTTCTCCTCCTAACGCAGAGGACAAATTGAAACTCACACGAGTCGAATTTCCTCAAGGAGAAATTTGGTGTAACCTAGACCTAGGACACCCAAGACCTTATATTCCAAACGAAATAAGGCAAGAAATAATCAGCCAAATTCACAATTTGGGACACCCAGGTATACACTCTACAGTGTATAAAGTTAAACAAAGATATTTTTGGCACGGACTCCGTGCAGATGTCTCCAACTGGGTCCGAGCGTGCGAGACTTGCCAACGAGCAAAAATCACTCGCTCCGTGAAGCTCCCTTACTCCGAATTTGAAACGGCTAACAAATTCTCACATGTACACGTTGACATTACCGGACCTTTACCTTTAGCTAAAGGAGGGAAACGTTACATTCTAATGATGGTCGATAGAGCAACGGGTTGGCTAGAGGCAGTCCCTCTTAACAACATCGAAACAGCCACGATCACAAACGCCTTTATCAATATTTGGGTAGCCTCAAAAGGCGTACCTAAATACATCACAAGTGATCAGGGCACTCAATTCGAATCAGATCTATTCAATTCCATTATGGAACGTCTCGGAGTAAAACATACTCACACGTTACCATACAAACCATCAACAAACGGAATGGTAGAACGCAGAAATAGATCTTTGAAAGAGGCTCTCAAAGCACAAAACGAAAATTGGCTCGACGCACTTCCAAAAGTTCTACTCGCCATGCGTACGGCAGTAGACCCAGCAACGGAAACTACACCGTTCCAAAAAGTTTACGGAATTGACGTACCACTCCCAGGAGACATTTTCGTAACTTCTACAAACCTTTCGGAGCCTCTCTTCTTCCGGCCTACGCATATTAAACATAATAATACGAAATATGCCGTAAACATGCCCAAAAATTTGGATACATGTACACATGTCTATATCAGAGTGCCCACACAACTCACCTCTCTGCAATGTCCTTACACGGGACCATTCAAAGTGGTTAAAAGAGATAAGTTTTCGGTTACAGTGCAAATTGGCGAACATACAAAAAAAGTTCCCAAACAGCAAATAAAACCAGCTTACACTCTAAAAACAGACGAAGCTGTGTCGCTAAACAAAAATCAGGCAGAAAATAAGGAGGAGACTCCCCGAAAATCTGCCAGAAGGCACGTCCCCTCTACCAAATTCGACGAGAGGTGGATGACGGCGCTCGAAACACCCCAGCCGGCGTCGTCGTTAATAACACGACGTCTTGGGGGGGCCCCTGTGGTGAAAACCACCCCCTCTTGTCAACAGCCCTTTTCAGGGCTACCAAAAAGAGGTAGACACAACACAAAAATATTTACAAGACGTCGAGTTATAACTCCGTCAAACAAAATATTTCACCAGAGAGAAAATACTAAATTCTCTCTCAAAAGTGAAATATTAACTAATAACACACAAGGCGACCTCCCTAAACACTTACTGGGCGAGAGAGATGCGACAAGCATCTCGAAACAAGTCGCCTTGAATGAGAAATCTCAAACAGAAAAACTCAAGGTCGTCCAGCCACCCCCGGGGACCCCGTCGCAGCGACGGACGTGGGGAAACCACCCCGAAAGACCAGCTCAGCTATCATACTCGCAGATACTGAGAAAACAATGTGCGAACCAATGAGATTACACAGTCGAATTAATGAAATTAAGCGGACCAACCAGGAGGCGGCAGGAGGCGGCCACCTCCCTATAAATACCCCGCTGGGAGCCCTCCGAAATTCATTCCACTCTCCGCTCTCGACGACTACACCTGGAAGTACGAAGAATTCTACACGCTCTACGCTGACGAACCTTCTGCATCCCGAGTTCATCTCAAGAACGGCTTCCTACTGCTTTCTACAAGGCATACCTTCTCTCCACACAGATCTCGCATTGGCATCTACGAGTCCAGTGATTATTCATCCTGCTCATTGCCCAACGTAGTTCATCTGTCAGGACGCCACCCGGTACATCTATCGATATTCTCTTTAGATCGTACGCCCGAGGGACGTTCCGAGCCGTGTCGCCCGGGTTTCGTAGCAATAAGCTCGTAACCGACCGCTGTGGGCACGCCGGTAAATTACTCTGCTCATCCGCTCTAATTTACCGTCCAAGGAAGTCTTTTTCAAGACTACGAGGTAGGACCCTGACATACGAGCATTGGAAAGACGCTCTGTCAAGCGAGTCCACCTCCCAAACCCTCTATTTTTATACATAGAGGCATCGAAACGAGCTAAAAACTCGGTTATTTCGATGGAACGTCGGCCGTCTTATTTCCTCATGCAAGGGGAGGCAGACGACGGCGAAGCCGGGCCGCGTAGCCCCCGTAGCGCTCCCTACAGGCTACCCGGCGAATCCGCTGAACCCAGCGACGGCGCAAGGCGCGATCCTCACGCCGGGATCGCCTTCTCACCCGACGTATTCATTAAAGAAACGTTCGATCAAGCCTCGCCTATACAAAAGATCGAGGATACCTTTCAGACTCGCTCTGAAGCCAATCATTACGATTCGACCAAGCTGTCCGAGTACCCACGATATTCGACGCAGGCCTACCCGGCCGATCCGAGTGTCAAATACACTCCAAATGTGCAAAAAGCGAAGGATACTTTTCAGTACCTCAACCAAGCTCAACATATTCCCCCTACAGATATAAATCTTAGGCCGGAATATTACAAAACGGCTCAGTACCAAACTGATCGAACCCAGCACCCACTATGCGAGCCCAGTGCTCCACGCGGCTGCGACACGAACTACCTCCCAGTTCAGTCCGCCAAGCCAGTTGACCTTGGCGGATCCGCTCACATTCCTTACGGGAATAACCCGGGGACTAACCCGCATAATCAGAATATAAATGTCCCACTTGGTCTACCGACGCCAAGTAAAACATATATAAATCCACTACAGGATTGAAATACTCATATTCTTTGAATATAATTCCTATATTCATAGTTTCGAGTATACATTTTGAATAATCGTAGCCAAAATATGAATACAAATTTATTAATATAGGTAAGTACCTACAAATTAATTCAACTCTAAATAATAAAATATAAAGGATAAATACATATTTGTATTTTCGGATATGTGTTTGCTCATCTCTGATTTTAGTTAGGAAGGTACGAGATTGGTAGATACTACCTAATGAATATTACGGTTCAGTGCGTCAAACTCTTCCAGTTGTTTTCACATGAATACAAAGGTTCCAACAATACAAACTAATTATTACCATGGATGTGCCTATAACAAATGAAAATAAAACCCCACCTAACATATACTTTGATAAAGTATATTTTGAAAAAGTGGTAGAAGCAGTAAGTACAAAAATTCGAGAGACGGCTCGGTAAGCGGGTTCGTACGCGCGCGCGGATGAGATCAGTTGCTGGGCGTCGCCAAGGCACGCGCCCCTCAAATACACTCGTCTTCCTGGAACCACGTTTTTCGCTCCCAATTCTCACATGCGGCCACTAATTTTCAGAATCAAAATTTCATGCCTATGCCATCATACACTTGAATTGTTTCCAAACACGGGATATTAGCGATTTTTTTAATTAAAAAAAAATTAAATTAGCAATTAAAATTTCAAGTCAAAATTTCAACAACAAAATTTTTTTTTGGAAATTTTGTTATGTTCGCTCGATAGCCTAGGATGAGACGAACTCAAATATATATTTAGATTTGAAAATTGATTGACTGGTGTGGAGATAATCAAGATTAACTATTTGTATCTTCCCTCTCTCTCACACAACTGTCGTCCCCTTTAGCCTTAATGACTTTTTTGAATCTGAAATTAGCCCGAAAACCCTTTGTAAAATGCTATAAAATAAACTGATGGTTGTCGCTGGAAATCTCATAAAATTTCCTTTCGGAATAACGTAAGTAAGTACTGAACGGACAAAGTTAGTGGTTTGAATCCTAGTATTCATGCTTGTAGATTTCAAAAATTGACGATTCCTACCTGTGTGCCTAAATTCCATTGGCTGGAGACGGGAAAACTTCCTCAGAGTTTACTTAATTACATTACTATTTAGGGGAGAAAATTATGTTTTAATGTTAAATACATGGTTATTTAAGAGAAATTCAGGGTTTTCTTGATAAATGAACTCCGTTGTAGCCAAGTTTTACATTTCTTACATGCTTTTAGTTTAACTTTTAAAACTTGTTGGTTTAAAATGTAAAATTCGGTCATAACGTGGTTACAGAGATGTGCAAGTGTGACTATTCGATTCAAAGTAAAAAAACTACGAAGAAACTGACACTAAACTCATTGGCTCATGTAAAATTGGCTATGTAAATATGAAATAGAAAACTAAAATGTTGGAAAGCTGAGGTTCTGAGAAAGTTTTACCGTCTCGAGCAAGCGGAATTCAGGTAGGTACATATCGGTATTTTTCAGTGAAATTATCAAGTTTTGAAGCTCACGAAATTTCCAATTTCAAACCACTCAAAAATTCTTTATATCATCTACCTACTACCAGATTTAAAAATGGATGTTTTAGCCGATTTTAGACAGGTTCTGAGAAACGTTATTTACCAAACAAAAAAAGTAACTGAGTTTTCAAGAAAATTGTTAATAGTCATTTTCGACTAGAAATAGTCAAATAATCTATTTTCGGCTTCTTCAGACTTGTTTTCCAGTCACTCCATAATTATAGTGTAAGACGACGTAATGTGCTGTGTAGGCATGCATTGCGTGAAGACGTGGTGTACAAAGGGGGGGGGGGGTGACGTCACGTTTCCTTAGTTCAACCATCTTGTTTGCATGGATTTTGGAGCTGAAAATAGCCATGCTCCTGGGGGGTTTTCAGAGTGCTAAATTCGATTATGAGTTCAAAAATAACTAATTCGACCCACACCTGTTCTGCTTTTCAACATTTACATTTTCGGTCCATCTTTTAATTTTGGCTGATGTTGTTAAATGAGGCTGTTTTTCTGTTTTTTAAACACTTAAATATACCAACTTAATTTTCCAGACGTATTCGTCAAAAGCTGGCAAAGGAGAAAAGAAAGAGGAGAGTGTACTCCCAAAAAATGTTCTCGAAGAGTTTCACAGTGCCTCACAACAACCAGACAATGGAATTATTTATGATAAGAAGCCCTTCAAGATGGTTTTAGATCCGGAGAAAACATACAACTGGTGCTTGTGTGGCCAAAGCAAAAATCAAGTGAGTTAGCTGTATGAGAAGATAACATCAATGAGTTATGTATTGTAAATTTCGAGGCATTGATGGGTTCACAAGTACCTACACAGGATACAACCCTCAACTTTTGACAATGGCGGATCTATGATTGCGGTGGCTGTGGCCAGGTAGATTCGGGTCCTTTACCTGCATCAAAAATAAATTATAATAAGGGCTTCGTAAGGTGCTCCGTACCCTAGACCCTCCCTGCTGTATAGATTGTTCGGGGTGTACATCTGGAAGTAAAACATATAGGTTCATGTGCAGAAACAATCTGGTCTTTTCCAACTTTTGTATCATTCAAATCCAATCAATATCCGAGATAGATGTCCAAGATAGATCTATTTTAGAAGCTGGGGTTTTGAATACTACTATATTACGTTATTTTGTTTAATGGCTCTTGGAGGCGAAGAAACCAGGAAGTACGCAGCTTATTTTTACATATGTAGTGGTTGCGTGTGAGATAATTTAGCCAATTGGCTAAGTGAGTCTAGCGAACTGGAAAGTATGCTAATTGAATCTAGGAGTTAAAATTGAAAATTGGATGTGAATTTGCTCGTGTAGATACCTGAATTGATAAAATCCCGACAGGACTTTCAAAATTTACGGACCAAGGGAGTGCTTGGACCCCGGAGTAACCAGGACACTGTCAGAGGCTAATCAGTTGAGGATTGTTTGAGTTCTAAACATCAGTCTGGAGTAACCAGGAAACCGTCATTCTAATGTTCAGATAAGGAAAGCAATAAGTCCGAACTGTCGTGCTCGGATGGTTAGGACAAGGCACTGGAGCCTAAGGGCACCATAATCTCCCTGATTAGGATTGAAAGCTTTTTCAGAGCGGAATCGGAAGAGCCTTAGCTCGATGGGCACCATCGGGCCTAAAGGTAGATTAGGGTAGATGGGTAGGTTGGTTGAGAAAGCAAAAGGCTGAATTCAAATACGAGAGTGGGTGAATCAACCACCCTGTGACATTTATATACCCTGACGATCTCCATCTCTCAGGCCTGTTGCCCTACCAAACAGTTTTACTTTTCTGGCTTCTCAGAGCAGCATGGACAGTTCCCCTCTGTTTATTAGCAAAACGACAAATCATACAAGTTAGGCAAAGCATGATATGAGTTGTAGTTAAGACATACCTCCAAATTCGAAACAGTGGTTGATGTATTTTCATATATGAATGGATGCACAGGAAATGCAGATAGAGTCATTCCAAAACTAGGATATCTTTCGAATTAACCAATTTCAGCAATTCGACTTGTAAAATGATGAGAAGGTTGTCATGCATACAATAGTCATTTGTAAGCCATTCTCTTATATTCATATTTGAGTGACCCGCTTGCTCTATACCTAAATTAAGAATTATGCCATTTGGTAGAGCTAGGTTTTTCTGGAATTTTCTTTCTTGTTTCTTGGAAGTTTATTGATCACAGTTTATTACTAGAGATTTGTTAGATTTAGTGAGTCAAAAAGTGTGTAAGAGCGGCCTCCTTTGAGAATGATAAATAAGGCTACTTTAATTTTAATTAATCAAAGATCAGTCATTCTGAAGGTGTTTGTTGTTTTTTTGCATTATATACTATCCCCTTTGAATCTAAAAAAAAAAAAAAACATTTTTTTGTAGCAATCTATATATTGCTAATGGGGTGTAAATTACTCAGGAATAGTACACTGGCCGGCTAGGAATAAAGTTCAAAGAATAGCGCTGAACTTAGAGCTCTTTTCACTGCACTCCCCCCACTTCACACCCCATCTACCCTGTCTTCTTCTCGGCTCGTTTCACTCCAGTCAGTTGGTGTTGTTGTTGACTCAGGAGTTACATGGTTACTACCAACTTCAGTCCTGACATTACTATGTTTACATATTACATTTCACTTACTGGTAATGTACTAGATCTAGTCTCAGTGATCGGTGTCTCACTGCAATTACCTGGCTTATGGCGACTATTACCTGACCTCATTCACTAATTTAGGCCAGGGCACAACAGTGTATAAATTACATTGTTAATAGGATATCATTCTCGTCCTTCTTCCACATCACACCCCTATCGAACCCAGTTATCTCCACGTGGTGTTTCCCTTGTATTTTGTTGATGATAATGAAACATTAAGGTGCTGCGTAATTACTGTAAATTGTCCATGGTCTGGTTACATTGCTAGTTAGTTATATGTAAAAAAAAATTAGTGATATACACCCTGAATAACTGTTCAGTGATTGGAATGCTCAATCAAGCTACATATGATGAATATTAGTTATATTTTAGATCATCCATGAGCATTAACTAGGGTATGTACCTCCTTCTATTAACAGTCACTTTTTAGTTCCAAATCGGACCTAGGGCAATTGTAATTATAATTATTTTTCAAATTTTATTTTATTATTATTTATTATTTTTTCTGTATGTGCCAATGCGTATTACTGGCATCCCTTGTACTTCTTCATAATACTTGTTTTTTATTAACACCTTGCATTCTTATTGCAGCCTCTTTGTGACGGCACCCATAAAAGCCCATATCTGAAAATAAAACTTCGACCAATCAGGTTCAAGGTTGCTGAAAAGAAGGAGTACTGGCTGTGTAACTGTAAGCAAACTTCCCATCGCCCTTTTTGTGATGGTACCCACAAGAGGGAAGACATTCAGGCAACTAAGACGAAATTTTGATTTTCTTTTTTGTCCTAAGAGCCCCATAATCGTAGGTAATAATCTGATTATGTAAAAAATATATGTCAGTGTATAATAATTGTAAATATAATTTCTTACTGAAAATTATTGTCTTGATATTTTTGGCTATATTGGTTCTTCTTTTAATAATAGAATAGGAATCACAGTAGTCTTCTGTCAAGGTTATTTTTTCATGCCTGAAACCCTCAGAAATTATCAAATCTAAGTTGATCTCTTTTACCCATTGGCATCATTTTCAACAATGAGGCGGAAGTTTTAACTAATGAAAAGGTGAAATACTCATCATTATTGGGAATTTCAATCAATTGAAACTGTTCAAATTATGGGAAAAGAGGTATTCTCATGCTTGGTTTGTTATTTTAGGTAAAGTCCAGGGTAGAAATGACACGCCTAGTGTTAGTGCATTAAAACTGGAATATTTGTATTCTACATTAATTATAATATGTAATTATTATAATATACAATTACCTTGATCTGGAGAGGAACGCAAGAATGAGAAGTGGGAATTTAGCTATCATGTTTCTTGAAAACAGTGCCTAAGTAAATGTAATTTGAACAGTGTAGTGCAGACATAAAAAAGTTCAATGCATTCATGAAGACAATATTATACCTGATAGGTTAATTCCTAATCAGCTGAGTGAGCTAAATTCTCTTCTGTTCATCTAAGGAAGTTGAGATTTGATAAGGATACTCTCTGGGACACTAAGGGACGATTGAAATTATTGTCCGCAAATCCTTGTAACAAGCTTATTTTCTACAGTTTTCGTCCGATTTAGATGAAATTTTCTGGGAGTGTGCGGGCTAAGGTTTAGACGGCCCCCTATCAGTTTCATGGTTGCGAAATCAATACTCCACTCCGCGCATGCGCAAACGTAGACTCCGTTATGCTCCATTTTTCCACGCCCTAGCGTGCGATCTCGCTCAAATTTGGATGATAGTTGGGGGATGACGATTTGATAATCCCATATCAATTTCAACATGATTGTATCATTAATAGCTACTGCGCATGTGTGATAGCAATATAAATCGGGAATGGGGATAGATAATACTTGATATCTAATAGAAAAAACGGGAGAGCGAGAGAAACGGGTCTTAATCATACAAGAGAACTAACTAGTACCAGATAAGCCATAAAACATAAGTGCAAAATGTAGCGCCGCCTACTGCGGACAAGATAGGCAACCCGCACCAGGAACAGTTCAACCGATTAATGGTTCTTTCGCACTATTCAACACACCCCCTCGAAAAAAACATTAAACAAGTGTAAAAAAGAACATTAAATTGGACACTGTTTGCAAAGATTAGAGCAGTTTGTACGTAAAAGCGATGAACACTCGCTTAATTTCTAATACACAACAATGATTCAAATATATTACAAAATATTACAAAATATTCTTAAGTACATGGGCATGAATTAAAAAATACAAATCATATTCAGATGTTACTAGAACGATTAAATTTTGAGGCCAATCAAGTCTAAGATTCTCCAGTGCTTATGTTTCCTAATGGTTTAGTAAAGATATCTGCCTACATTTGGTCAGTTGGAACATATTCAACTACAATATTTCCATTTCGAATATGGCTTTTTACAAAGTGATACCTGATAGCAATATGTTTACTTTTTTGGTTTATGACATCATTTTTTGCCACTTGTATTGCCCCTAGGTTATCGCAAAAGACTTTAGTTGAAATATTCTTGTACATAGGATTAAACTCTGACCATAATTGACAAAGCCAAATGGTTTCCTGAACACCAGTTGAGACTGAAACATACTCAGCCTCACATGAGGAGAGGGCAATTGAATTTTGTTTTTTACTTGACCATGACAATAAACAATTTCCTACTTTGGAACAATTTCCAGAAACAGAAAGTCTCTTGGTCACTTCGTTTCCCCAATCTGCATCACAAAAAATATTCATTTCAAAATTTTCAGATTTGGAATACTCGGGTGACATATTTCGGGTTCAATTTAAATATCTAAAAAGGCGTTCAACAGTGGTCCAATGCACTTTTTTGAAATTATTATTAAAACGACTTGAGAGTATTCACTGTACACACTAAGTCTGGACGTGAAATTTGAGACACATAGAGTAGAGAGCCAATGGTCCTTGGTAGGGGATAGTCTCTGGTTTGAAGTCAGGATCCATCTCTTGATTAACGATGAGCAACTTCGTGTTGAGATCCATTGGAGTAGAGATTATTATGCGGCTTTCATCCATACGGAATCTTTTTAAAATTTCAACAATATAATTTTCTCGGCTGATCCACAACTTCCCATTCTTCCTATCACGTCTGATGTCCATGCCTACGCAATGGTTTACTTCACCAAGTTCTTGCATTTCAAACTCATTTTCAAGATTCCTCTTGATTGCGTTTTTTTCAGCTTGATCACTTGTGATGAGGACCAAATCATCAACGTAGAGTGCTATGATGGATATTTTATTATCATCAAGACAATGAAAAATACATGGGTCTATCTCATACTTCTTAAACTTCATTTTCTGTAGAGCTGAACAGATCTTGGCATTCCAGCTCCTTCCCGCTTGTCTTAAGCCGTAGATAGCTTTTTTAAGCTTCCACACTTTCCCTTCTGCTGGGTGAGGGGCGGCCTTACATAAATTTCCTCGTTTAGATCGCCATATAAGTAAGCAGTTTTAACGTCTAGATGATCAATGTTGCGATTCTTTTGAACTGCAAGGGCGAATAAAAAACGAAGTGACGAGTATTTCACTACAGGCGAAAAAGTATCATTAAAGTCAGTTCCTGCTACCTGTGAACACCCTCGAACAACCAATCTTGCCTTAAACTTTTTTGGACCGTTTCGGTTTTCTTTTATGCGAAACACCCATTTTGTTGAAAGAAATTTTCTACCAACTGGAAGTGGAATTACTTCGAAAGTTTCATTCTTCACAAAGGATGCGAATTCATCTTCTGTCGCTGCCACCCATTCGGCTGCAAACCCATTCACTGCCTGCTTGTAGGTAGTCGGAACCTGAGCTGAGACATCATCAGTTTTAGCCATGTATGTGATGTAGTCGGGAAATTCCTTTGGCTTAGGTGGACGTTCACTCTTTCGAACTCCATCATCATCAGCTACCTGAATTTTAGTGAGATCCCTCTCCACAGGCAAATGCTCCTCAGTGTCTGTGTCAAAACCAGGGAAAACATCCGAGTCACCTGTCTTATCTAATGCTTTCAATGTCCTAACACTTGAGTTAGAACTAGATGAGCAGTCATCAGTATCAGAGGAGCTCTCATCAGTACCGGATGAGCTATCATCAGTTTCAGAATTTTGATGATCTTCTGGTTTGTCAACAGAAAAATCAATGTCCACTCTTGGACATGACTGATCACATTTCATTTTACTATTAATGACATCCATTGAATCCACCTCTTCCAAAAATGTGGCATCTCTGCTTATTATAACTTCATGGTGTCCATTTGGATCTGTATCCATAAAGCGGTAGCCCTTTATGTTAGGACAGTAGCCCACGAATGTTAATTTTTTGGATTTTGGATCCCATTTACGTCGAACTTCTTTCGGCACATGAACCATCGCTTTGCAGCCAAAAATTCTCAAGTGGCTCAAATCAGGTTTTTTGTTTGTCCAAATCTCGAACGGTGTTTTTGCCTTCAAAATTCTAGAGGGAGAACGATTAACAATGTAGGCAGCTGTGGCAACAGCTTCAGCCCAATACTTCTTATTGAGTCCTGCATCAATGAGCATTGTGCGTGCCTTTTCAATCAATGTGCGATTCATCCTCTCCGCAACTCCATTTTGTGAAGGTGAGTATCGCGTGGTTGTTTGATGACGTATACCAGACTCCGAGAAAAATTTCTTCATGGCCTTGTTTACGTACTCTGTTCCTTGGTCAGATCGAAACTTTTTTATTTTTCGTCCAAGCTGGCACTCAACTTCCGCTTTATATTCTTTGACACACTGAAGTACGTCACTTTTCTGAGCCAAAAAGTAGACGGAGACGTGACGAGAACAATCATCGATCAACGTCAATAAGTATCGACTACCACCGATTGATGTTACCTCCATTGGCCCACATAGATCAGAATGGATCAGGTCTAGGGGTTCATCTCATCGGTTTCCCCTTTTCCTAAACGGAAGTCGTGATTGCTTTCCCAACAGGCAAACCTCACAGGAGCCAACCAGGTCAGTATGTGCTCCAATGCCAGTGGAATTTTTCTTTAAAATTGCTATGCCTTTCATATTTAAGTGGCCCAAGCGACGATGCCAGAGAGCATTTTTTTCTCTGGAGAACATACAAACAGCTGGCAATGCTGAGCGTATGTTTAAGCGATATATCCCATTTTCTGAGGTAGCTGTAGTGAATAAATCCCCACTCCCATCATAGATACGACCATCTTGTTGGTCGAAAACCACAGTATGGCCTTTCTCAGCAATTTTATTGACTGACAAAATATTGACAGCACCTTCGGGAATCATTGACATCAACAGTACATCATTGACTTCAACTTCAACACCTTCATTTCCATTTATGACCTCTAAATTGACATTCCCACTTATTTTTGCTGTGAGTTCGTGTTGGTCAATCGCACTTACTTTTACTTCCTTTTCGGAAATTTTATTGAAGAAGTTTTCATTACAAGTTATGTGTGTAGAGGCACACGAATCTAAGTACCAACCATTTTTATCTCGTGGGTTGGGAGTACACGCAATAAAGGCCTTTTTGCCTCTATTTGTTTTATTCGGTGTTCTGTCTGTAACAGGCTTCCGCTTTTTATTTTTGGAAGGACATTTGTTGGCCATATGACCAAACTTATCACAGGATAAACATTTAATCCTACCCTTCTTTTTAACGTATAATGCCGTTTCTTGATTGGAGATTTTTATATCAGATGGACGGGAACTGATTGCGTGGATAGTAGTCCACTCGCAGTGGAAGCGTGCTGGGTCCATAACCTGATAGCGATATAAATCGGGAATAGGGATAGCGGGAGAGCGAGAGAAACGGGTTTTAATCATACAAGAGAACTAACTAGTACCAGATAAGACATGAAACATAAGTGCAAAATGTAGCGCCGCCTACTGCGGATAAGATAGGCAACCCGCACCAGGAATAGTTCAACCGTTTAATGGTTCTTTCGCACTATTCAACAATGTGCCTGTGGTGAAAACCACCCCCTCTTTTCAACAGCCCTTTTCAGGGCTACCAAAAAGAGGTAGACATGGCACACAAATGTTTATAAGACGTCGAGTTATAACTCCGTCAAACAAAATATTTCACCAGAGAGAAAATGCGAAATTCTCTCTCAAAAGTGAAATATTATCAAATAACGTACAAGGCGACCTCCCTAAACACTTACTGGGCGAGAGAGACGCGACAAGTATCTCGAACCAAGTCGCCTTGAATGAGAAAACTCAAACAGACAATCAAATGTCCTCTAGAACTAACAAGGACGGTTCTAGCAAGCCTACACGCCAATCAGAAACTCTGATTGCGCGAGAGACAATAGACGAACCAACCAGGAGGCGGCAAGCAACCACCTCTGGTTCAGAAGCCACCCCGGGGACCCTGTCTCAGCAACGGACGCAGAGAAGCCACCCCCGGGGACCCCGTCTAAACAACGGACGCAGAGAAGCCACCCGAGGACCCCATCTAAACGACGGACGCAGAGAAGCCACCCCGGGGACCCTGTCCCAGCGACGGACGCAGAGAAGCCACCTCCGGGGACCCCGTCTCAGAGACGGACGCGGGGAAGCCACCCCCAAAAAACCAACTCAGCTATCATATTCACAGATTCTGAGAAAACAATGTGCGAGCCAATAAGAAAACACATGGTGAACTAATGAAATTAAGCGGACCAATCAGGGGGCGGCAGGAGGCGGCCACCTCCCTATAATTACCCCGCACGGAGCCCTCCGAAATTCATTCCACTCACCGCTCTCGACGACTACACTCTACCAGTACGAAGTTTCTACACGCTCTACGCTGACGACCCTTCTGCTCACGAGTTCTTCTCAGAACGGCTTTCTACTGCTCACAAGGCATATCTTCTCTCCTCACAGATCTCGCTTTGGCATCTACGAGTCCAGTGATCCTTTATCCTGCTCATTGCCCAACGTAGTTCTTCTGTCAGAACGCCACCCGGTACATCTATTGATATTCTCATTAGATCGTACGCCCGCTGGGACGTTCGAGACGTGTCGCCCGGGTTTCGTAGCACTAAGCTCGTCACCGACCGCTGGGGCACGCCGATAAATTACTCAGCTCATCCGCTCTAATTTATCGTCCAAGGAAGCCTTTTTCAAGGCTACAAGGTAGGACCCTGACATCCGAGCAAAGGAAAGAAGCTCTGTCAAGCGAGTCCACCTTCCAAATCCTGCATCCTATACGGAGAGGTATTAAAAACGAGTTAATCAACTCGGGTACATCGATGGAGCGACGCCCGTCCTACTTCCTCATGCAAGAGGAAGCAGAACACGGCGCGGCCGGGAGCTCTAGCCCGCGAAGCGCTCCCTACCCGATACTCGACTCGTCCGCTGGTCCTAGCGACAGACAAAGGCTCGATTCTCGCGAAGAGATCGCCTTACTACCTAACGTATCCATGAAGGAAACGTTAGGCCAAGCCTCACACACACAAAAGTTCGAGGATACCTTCCAGACTCGCTCTGAAGTCAATCATCATGATTCGACAAAGATATCTGAATATCCACGATATTCTACGCAAGGCTACCCGGCCGATCCGAGTGTCAAACGCACTCCCAACTTGCTCAAAACACAGGATACTTTTCAGTACCTCAACCAAGCCCAGTATATTCCCCCTACAGATATAAATCTTAGGCCGGAATATTACACAACAGCTCAGCACCAAACAGATCGGACCCAGCACCCACTAAGCGAGCCCAGTGCTCCACGCGGCCACTACACGAACTATCCTCAAGTTCCTCCCGCCAAGCAAGCTGACCTTAGCGATTTCGCTCACATTCCTTTCGGAAATACCACAGGAACTAACCCGCATAATCAGAACATAAATGTCCCACTTGGCCTACCTACACCAAGTCAGACATATATAAATCCACTACAAATGGTGACCCCGCCTTTGAACAGGCTTAACACGGAGCATTTCGTTCCCTCTTATGAAGCTAGTGGATTTCAGGGAACCACTGCGGGCGTGCGACCCCCGCCGGGCTTATACGCCCCACATCTCACACAACAACCCTCTACACAAAGTGGCTTTCGAGCACTTTTAGAGGAAATGGGAGATTACCAAAAACCTATCTTCCAAAAGGAGAATATCGATCGTGCACTCGCCGAGTTCGATCAATACTGCGTGCGAAAACACCTGAGAACGCAGAACGAATGTTTCTCAGCTATCTACAAGTGGGTACCTGAAGAAATGCGGGAAGCTATTGACTCAGCTTACCTCACGGCACCCCACGCACCTTACAAAGAGGCCAAACAGCGCCTACAACGAGAATACGGGCTGTCCTTGCAGGACAGGCTCCTCGCGCTCGAGGACCCCGCATCTCTCGCCAAAAAACCCAGCACCAAGTACCATGAAATGTACTCTAAGGCTGTTGGGTACTTCTCAGAGGCTCTGATCACTCAAAAGTGGATCGAAACTCTGCCCATCGAAGCCCGGGGCATGGTCGCAGCACAGCTTACCACGAATGCCCGGCTCGACCTAGCTGATACGCTACACGCGTACAAAACAGCGAACCCCCCTCTCAACATAAGAGGAGTAGAATCTACTTCGAAACCTACCAAGACTGGTTTCAAAAAGGCCCTCTCACAAAAAGCTGAGTTCAAACCTCAGCAAGTAGAGAGTAAGCCTCACAAACCAACGGCCTACGTCTGCCGGAACCACGCCCATTTCGGTAGCGAAACTCGCAAGTGTGCAGACCCAGAGTACTGCACTTGGAAGGCAAATACCGCCTCCAAACCTAGCAAAAAGGCAGCGCCTATCAGCCAGCCTAAAACCTTGGTTTCAAGCGAAAATACTCACAGACCGATACGAGAAAGTACCGTTCCAACCTCAGACGCAGAGAGTTCGGAAAACGAATAACTGCCAGTGTATCTGAGCCTATACACCGGCAGACTAAAGAGTATAAAAGGCTTTTTTTCAAGTGCAAACTAAATGACACTGAATTTCTCATTGACACGGGAGCAGAAGTGAACATTCTGCCCCACAATGTCACCAAAATTTGGGCTTAAAAATTCGTAAGTCCAATATCAAGCTCACAGCAGCTAACGGCGCCCCTATAGACACACTAGGGCGCGCTGACACGACAATTAACATCGGCCTCGGAGACATGACCACCGATTTCATGATCACTAAAGTTGATCTAGCGATCCTCGGTATACCATTCCTCGAGTCTTGGGATATCGGAATACGGGTCAAACACAAATATATCTACAAAGATAAAGTAAAGAGCTACGCCGATAAAAAAATCGCTGCAGTCATGAGCAGAAAATTTACTGACGAACAAATAGCAGCTGCTATTCCTCATCGTGACAACAGTCCTAAACCTGAGGACACACAGCTCACAGAGGACGAAAACATACGCTCTATCATTAAAAAATACAATGATAAAATGAGAAAACTTCAAGGAAAGTGGAAAAACAACGGTGTTTACCACCGTATAACCACGGAAGGAACACCAGTACACTCCCGTGCAAGACCCATGGCAGGCGAAAAACGGGCTCAGGTTAAAAGTACTTTCGACAAAATGCTCACAGAGGGCATCATCGCTCCCTCCGACTCCGAATGGGCTTCTCCGCTACATTGTGTGCCCAAAAGAGATGGAACATGGAGAATCACGGGCGATTACCGATTCCTCAATGCAAAAACTAAGAAAGACGCCTACCCGCCGCCTCACATTCGCTCTTTCCAAGCGAATTTACATAATACACAAATCTATTCGACAATAGATTTAAAATCGGCATATTACCATATCCCGATGCACCCAGATGACGCTCATAAAACGGCAATTATTACCCCTTTCGGTCTCTATGAGTTTAAAAAAATGAGCATGGGTTTGGCCGGAGCGGCTCAAACATGGCAAAGGTACATGGACAGCATCATGCGGAAATTCGATTTCGCATTTGTCTACCTAGACGACATATTGGTGGCTTCTAAAAATTACAAAGAACACATGAACCACCTCAAACAAATTTTCGATAAACTGGGAGAACACGGACTTCGAGTAGGTTTTGATAAATGCATTTTTTCAAAACCTACCGTCGATTTCCTAGGTTTCACTATCTCAAAAGAAGGGATAATTCCTAAACGAGATAAAATAGAAGCCATAGAGCAATTCCCTCGGCCAATAGACGTACGAAGCCTACGCAGATTCCTAGGTATGTGTGGTTTCTACCGAGCTTGCTCAAGTAAATTCGCTCACACAGCGCAACCTCTGTATGACTCCATTCAGTCAAACAAAAAAAATGACAAAACCCCTATCGAATGGACATCAGAGAGAGAAAAAGCTTTCAACAGCTTAAAACACGCAATGATAAAAGCTACATTGCACAATATTGCTCATCCCCACCCTACAGCAGAGTGGAGAATAGTTTGCGATGCATCCGATACACACATCGGAGCGGCACTGGAGCAGGAAATTACAGACAAACACGGCTCGAAATCTTACCAACCATTGGGATTTTTCAGTAAAGAAATTCCGGAACAATGGAAGAATAAAGCCTCGTTCGACAAAGAGATGTTCGCCGCTTATCAAGCTTGCATTCATTGGCACAATGACTTGGACGGCCGCTCTTTTCATATTTGCTCAGATCACAAGCCTCTGCTAGGCACAATGCTAAAGAAAAACGCACATTTTTCTAAAATGCGATTGAGATGGCTAACATACATCTCCCAAATGACAAGTGACATACGACACATACCCGGAGAAGACAACGTCGTAGCCGACGCACTCTCCAGACCTTTCGATCCAGTTGAAATTCAAACAACGTCAATTTCAACCCAAACTGACGAGGGTCCGTCCGTAGCCGAAATTTCACAAATTACGGCCGCAATAGAGTGCAATCTTTTACTGCACATCTCAAATGCACAGATTCATTCTCCTCCTAACGCAGAGGACAAACTAAAACTCACACGAGTTGAATTCCCTCAAGGAGAGATTTGGTGTAACCTAGACTTAGGACACCCAAGACCTTATATTCCAAACGAAATAAGGCACGAAATAATCAGCCAAATTCACAATTTGGGACACCCAGGCATACACTCTACAGTGTATAAGGTAAAACAGAGTATTTTTGGCACGGCCTTCGTGCGGATGTCTCCAACTGGGTCCGGGCATGCGAGACTTGCCAACGAGCAAAAATCACTCGCTCCGTGAAGCTCCCTTACTCCGAATTTGAAACGGCTACCAAATTCTCCCATGTACACGTTGACATTACCGGACCCTTACCTTTAGCTAAAGGAGGGAAGCGTTACATCCTAATGATGGTCGATAGAGCAACGGGTTGGCTAGAGGCAGTCCCTCTTAACAACATTGAAACGTCCACGATCACAAACGCCTTTATAAATATTTGGGTAGCCTCAAAAGGCGTACCTAAATACATCACAAGTGACCAGGGCACACAATTCGAATCAGACCTATTTCATTCTGTGGTGAAAACCCCCCCCTCTTTTCAACAGCCCTTTTCAGGGCTACCAAAAAGAGGTAGACACGACCCACAAATGTTTATAAGACGTCGAGTTATAACTCCGTCAAACAAAATATTTCACCAGAGAGAAAATACGAAATTCTCTCTCAAATGTGAAATATTAACAAATAACATACTAGGCGACCTCCCTAAACACTTACTGGGCGAGAGAGACGCGACAAGTATCTCGAACCAAGTCGCCTTGAATGAGAAAACTCAAACAGACAATCAAATGTCCTCTAAAACTAACAAGGACAGTTCCAGCAAGCCTACTCGCCAATCAGAAACTTTGATTGCGCGAAAGACAATAGGCGAACCAACCAGGAGGCGGCAAGCAACCACCTCTGGTCCAGCAGCCACCCCGGGGACCCTGTCTCAGCAACGGACGCAGGGAAGACACCCCCGGGGATCCCGTCTAAACAACGGACGCAGGGAAGCCACCCGAGGACCCCGTCTAAACAACGGACGCAGGGAAGCCACCTCGGGGACCCTGTCCCCGCAACGGACGCACGGAAGCCACCTCTGGGGACCCCGTCTCAGCGACGGACGCGGGGAAGCCACCCCCGAAGGACCAACTCAGCTATCATATTCACAGATTCTGAGAAAACAATATGCGAGCCAATAAGAAAACACATGGTGAACTAATGAAATTAAGCGGACCAATCAGGGAGCGGCAGGAGGCGGCCACCTCCCTATAATGACCCCGCTCGGAGCCCTCCGAAATTCATTCCACTCACCGCTCTCGACGACTACACTCTACAGTACGAAGATTCTACACGCTCTACGCTGACGACCCTTCTGCTCACGAGTTCCTCTCAGAACGGCTTTCTACTGCTCACAAGGCATATCTTCTCTCCTCACAGATCTCGCATTGGCATCTACGAGTCCAGTGATTATTTATCCTGCTCATTGCCCAACGTAGTTCTTCTGTCAGGACGCCACCCGGTACATCTATTGATATTCTCATTAGATCGTACGCCCGCTGGGACGTTCCGAGACGTGTCGCCCGGGTTTCGTAGCACTAAGCTCGTCACCGACCGCTGGGGCACGCCGATAAATTACTCAGCTCATCCGCTCTAATTTATCGTCCAAGGAAGCCTTTTTCAAGGCTACAAGGTAGGACCCTGACATCCGAGCAAAGGAAAGAAGCTCTGTCAAGCGAGTCCACCTTTCAAATCCTGCATCCTATACGGAGAGGTATTGAAAACGAGTTAACCAACTCGGGTACATCGATGGAGCGCCGCCCGTCCTACTTCCTCATGCAAGAGGAAGCAGAACACGGCGCGGCCGGGAGCCCTAGCCCACGCAGCGCTCCCTACCCGCTACTCGACTCGTCCGCTGTTCCTAGCGACGGACAAAGGCTCGATCCTCGCGAAGAGATCGCCTTACTACCTAACGTATTCATGAAGGAAACGTTAGGTCAAGCCTCACACACACAAAAGTTCGAGGATACCTTTCAGACCCGCTCTGAAGTCAATCATCATGATTCGACAAAGATATCTGAATATCCACGATATTCTACGCAAGGCTACCCGGCCGATCCGAGTGTCAAACGCACTCCCAACTTGCTTAAAACAAAGGATACTTTTCAGTACCTCAACCAAGCCCAGTATATTCCCCCTACAGATATAAATCTTAGGCCGGAATATTACACAACGGCTCAGCACCAAACAGATCGGACCCAGCACCCACTAAGCGAGCCCAGTGCTCCACGCGGCTGCTACACGAACTATCCTCAAGTTCCTCCCGCCAAGCAAGCTGACCTTGGCGATTTCACTCACATTCCTTACAGAAATACCACAGGGACTAACCCGCATAACCAGAATATAAATGTCCCACTTGGTCTACCTACACCAAGTAAAACATATTTAAATCCAGTAAAACATACTCACACGTTACCATACAAACCGTCAACAAACGGAATGGTGGAACGCAGAAATATATCCTTGAAAGAGGCTCTCAAAGCACAGGACGAACATTGGCTCGACGCCCTTCCAAAAGTACTACTCGCCATGCGTACGGCAGTAGACCCAGCAACGGAAACTACACCCTTCCAAAAAGTTTATGGAATTGACGTGCCGCTCCCAGGCGACATATTCGTAACTTCTACGAACATTTCCGAGCCTCTCTTTTTCCGATCTACGCATATAAGGCATAATAATACGAAATATGCCGTCAATATGCCCAACAATTTAGATACATGTACACATCTATACTATTAATAAGAATGAAACTCCGTCTGTCTGTCGTGTCTATGCACGGCCAAACGGCTGAGTGGGCCGGATCTACGAGTGGGGGGATCTTCTTGAGATTTTCCGAAAGGTGGAACGAGCGAATTTAAAATTTTCTAATCCCAGCCGAACCATGGGCCGTAGGGCGGGAGGGGGGTCGAAGTAAGAATTAATGTGCGCTTTTTGGACTTCCCCGCTTCCTCTACCCCTCTAAACGGCCGTCGAAAATTCCGGAAAAATACCGGTTTCGGAGGTTTTCCTACGAGGAAGACGACGGCGCGATCGGCTCGCGAAAAAAGTATCGGAAAATGCGTCAAAAAAATGCGAGAGTACGGACCCGTTTTCTCGAAAAGTCCGACCAAAAACTACGTTTTTTCCGATTAAAATATACCCCATAAAGGTACGTTTTTCGGAACGGTTTTCGCGGGCGAAATAAAGGTTTGATCCCGCCGAATCTGAATCCGAAATCGGATATAGAAAAAAGTGACCTTAAGTCGGTCGAATTGCGAGGGGAAGCGAGACTAAACTATTAAAATGAGAAATTATATGTGCTGTGGACGCGAGAAGGCTGTGTGTGTGTGTGAAGGACGTGTTTGGGGTTCGATAACTCAGGTACAGGTTTCGGTGTTTGGGTGTTGCGAGCAGGTACACATGGGTACCTTGCGAGCGAAGCGAGAGCCATTTCAACAGAATAAATTCGGATTTTTTCCTACAAATATACAGCAATACCTTGCGAGCGAAGCGAGCAACATCCCCGAATAAACTTTTCGTGGTTCCACGTAGTTTTATAAGATTTAATCTGTTTGTAAGAATTTCCAACTGAAAAAAACGTCTGCCAAGTTGGGTGGGCAGTATAACTTCCTCAAGCGAACGGAGCGAGCAACATCCCCTACAGAAGTTAGAACTACCCTTAGAGATCTACCGTTTGCGAGCGAAGCGAGCAACATCCCCTACACGTTTCAATTGTAATACATCGCATGTACACAGCCACACTTTGCGAGCGAAGCGAGCAACCTTCCCTACATGCCACACTTTGCGAGCGAAGCGAGCAACATTCCCTACATGCCACACTTTGCGAGCGAAGCGAGCAATTTAACGGGGGGTCCGGGGGGCTTGCCCCCCGGCTGGACGTGGAGGCGAGCGTAGCAAGCCGGAGCGGCTAGTGTCTATATAAGAGTGCCCACACAGCTCTCCTCTTTGCAATGTCCTTACACGGGACCATTCAAAGTTGTTAAAAGAGATAAGTTTTCGGTTACAGTACAAATTGGCGAACACACAAAAAAGGTTCCCAAACAGCAAATCAAACCAGCTTACACTCTAAACACAGACGAAGCTGTGTCACTAAGCACAAATCAGGCAGAAAATAAGGAGGAGACTCCCCGAAAATCCGCCAGAGGGCGCGTCCCCTCTACCAAATTCGACGAGAAATGGGTGACTGCGCTCGAAGCAGACCACGCCCACTTTTCTCGGGTAGGAGCAGTGGGAGATATAAATAAGGAGCACCCCGGGCCCGGAGCTCATACCAATCTTGACCATGGCAGCTTCCACTACAGAAGAAAGAATGATGACGGAGGAGGTAGAGGATTTCCTCCTTGCGGAGGAAACTCCTACGCCCATCGGCCCGCTCCCGCCTTCACCAGAGAAGAAGGGACCGGCGGACGCCAGCGCTCCAAGAGAGGTGGTTTGGAGAACGCCGGCCGCGTTCGCAAAGCCGGCTCCACCCGCTCAGCAGCTGCCCAGGGCTCCACCCGCTCACCAGCTGCCCACGGCACCACGCAAGTGGATCAGCTCGGGCGACGTCCCAGTGCCTCGTTGGGACGAGATGAGCGCAGCGGGGTGGACGTCACCGGAACCAGCGCCTCCGCAACAGCCCAGCCGCGGCCGCGGGCCAAACCCTCGCGGGTTTGGTACCCGTCGGCAATGCTCGGGCCGGCCACGGACGCCCCGCGGCGCTCGCCGAAACCGGCGAGGCCGGGGCTCACACCAGGCGCGGGACGAGAGGCCTGCACCTCCGCCTCCGCCCCAACTGGTGAGAGTTTCATACTGAGAATTCCGTATGGACCTCCCAGTTCTCCCCAACCGGCGTCGTCGTTGATAACACGACGTCTTGGGGGGGCGCCTGTGGTGAAAACCACCCCCTCTTTTCAACAGCCCTTTTCAGGGCTACCAAAAAGAGGTAGACATGGCACACAAATGTTTATAAGACGTCGAGTTATAACTCCGTCAAACAAAATATTTCACCAGAGAGAAAATGCGAAATTCTCTCTCAAAAGTGAAATATTATCAAATAACGTACAAGGCGACCTCCCTAAACACTTACTGGGCGAGAGAGACGCGACAAGTATCTCGAACCAAGTCGCCTTGAATGAGAAAACTCAAACAGACAATCAAATGTCCTCTAGAACTAACAAGGACGGTTCTAGCAAGCCTACACGCCAATCAGAAACTCTGATTGCGCGAGAGACAATAGACGAACCAACCAGGAGGCGGCAAGCAACCACCTCTGGTTCAGAAGCCACCCCGGGGACCCTGTCTCAGCAACGGACGCAGAGAAGCCACCCCCGGGGACCCCGTCTAAACAACGGACGCAGAGAAGCCACCCGAGGACCCCGTCTAAACAACGGACGCAGAGAAGCCACCCCGGGGACCCTGTCCCAGCGACGGACACAGAGAAGCCACCTCCGGGGACCCCGTCTCAGAGACCAAAAAAACCAACTCAGCTATCATATTCACAGATTCTGAGAAAACAATGTGCGAGCCAATAAGAAAACACATGGTGAACTAATGAAATTAAGCGGACCAATCAGGGGGCGGCAGGAGGCGGCCACCTCCCTATAATTACCCCGCACGGAGCCCTCCGAAATTCATTCCACTCACCGCTCTCGACGACTACACTCTACCAGTACGAAGTTTCTACACGCTCTACGCTGACGACCCTTCTGCTCACGAGTTCTTCTCAGAACGGCTTTCTACTGCTCACAAGGCATATCTTCTCTCCTCACAGATCTCGCTTTGGCATCTACGAGTCCAGTGATCCTTTATCCTGCTCATTGCCCAACGTAGTTCTTCTGTCAGAACGCCACCCGGTACATCTATTGATATTCTCATTAGATCGTACGCCCGCTGGGACGTTCGAGACGTGTCGCCCGGGTTTCGTAGCACTAAGCTCGTCACCGACCGCTGGGGCACGCCGATAAATTACTCAGCTCATCCGCTCTAATTTATCGTCCAAGGAAGCCTTTTTCAAGGCTACAAGGTAGGACCCTGACATCCGAGCAAAGGAAAGAAGCTCTGTCAAGCGAGTCCACCTTCCAAATCCTGCATCCTATACGGAGAGGTATTAAAAACGAGTTAATCAACTCGGGTACATCGATGGAGCGTCGCCCGTCCTACTTCCTCATGCAAGAGGAAGCAGAACACGGCGCGGCCGGGAGCTCTAGCCCGCGAAGCGCTCCCTACCCGATACTCGACTCGTCCGCTGGTCCTAGCGACAGACAAAGGCTCGATTCTCGCGAAGAGATCGCCTTACTACCTAACGTATCCATGAAGGAAACGTTAGGCCAAGCCTCACACACACAAAAGTTCGAGGATACCTTCCAGACTCGCTCTGAAGTCAATCATCATGATTCGACAAAGATATCTGAATATCCACGATATTCTACGCAAGGCTACCCGGCCGATCCGAGTGTCAAACGCACTCCCAACTTGCTCAAAACACAGGATACTTTTCAGTACCTCAACCAAGCCCAGTATATTCCCCCTACAGATATAAATCTTAGGCCGGAATATTACACAACGGCTCAGCACCAAACAGATCGGACCCAGCACCCACTAAGCGAGCCCAGTGCTCCACGCGGCCACTACACGAACTATCCTCAAGTTCCTCCCGCCAAGCAAGCTGACCTTAGCGATTTCGCTCACATTCCTTTCGGAAATACCACAGGAACTAACCCGCATAATCAGAACATAAATGTCCCACTTGGCCTACCTACACCAAGTCAGACATATATAAATCCACTACAGTGCCTATGTAAAATCCTTGTAACGAACTTAATTTCCACTGTTTTCATCCGAGTTCAATGAACTTGTCAGAGAATGCGCGGGTTAGGTTGTAGATAGTTCCCTATCACTTTCATTGTTGCGAAATCAATACTCCACTCACCGCATGCGCAAACGCAAATTCCGTTATGTTCCATGTATTCACTCTGTAGTCGTTCGAGTTCGCTTAAATTTGAACGATTGTTGGAAGGAAGAAGATGATAGGCAAACGAGGAAGCTATGTGCCACACCCAACTTGGCAGACTTTTTTTACCTTATCTACATTTGATCCGCAACACTTGCTTTTGTTTTAAAACGATGAGTGCGACTTGGCGGATTTTTTTTCTTGTTTTCTTTCTTTTTTTCTTTGTGATTTATTTCGTTAAAAGTTCTGTTGAGATTCATTTCGTTGACTTTTACTTGCGATTTTTTCATGACTTTAGGGACGAGATTTTGTGATGAAAAATGAAATTTTGTAATAAAGTTGTAATAATTTACCTATCTACTTACCTATGTAACAACTAGTTAAAAGAAAGAGGACAAACGACCTCAGTATTTTCTACTTTGATTTGAAGTGCCATTTATGCCGAATAAAGAATTTTTGTAAAATGGCGAAAAGAAAAAACTTATCGTTCAGTTGAAAATCCACGTTAGAGTTGAAAAGTGATCCTTATTACCCGATTTTACGGTAACTGATTCAATATTCAACGTCGGTAAAATGAAGTAGGCCCCAAGACTGTGTGAATAAATGAATGAAGTCTGTCGTCGGTAAATCCTGGGTGCCCGAAAGTCTGCACAGGATCGTGCGCCTTGACTTCCTTCATTATAACTCGGTTTCTTTTTTACCCGGAGCTCAGGGTTCAACACATCCAAAGCTAAATCCGCTCGGAGCTAATTCTGTTAGCGATCGAAAATACTCTTGGCACCCAGCTTGAGCTCCTATTTTGGCGAAAGTTTAAAATAGGAGCTCCCTGACTCAGCTCTCGAGCATCTCCCCACGTCTTCGATTGTTGTTCTGTGGACCTCATCGTAGAAGCAACAGTCAGGGGCGAGTTTTCTTACTTAAGTTTTGTTTTTGGAAGCGGGTACATTACCAGAAATCCTGTTTTGCTTCGGGGGTTGTATTTTTAGGGGGGAATACCGACTACGCAGCATCTCTTGAACTTCAGTTAAGTTAGTACCTACCTACCCAAATCTAACGAACAACACCCATCCATCAATGTAACTCCCAGCTCCACAATAATAACATGACAAACAGTAAATTGGGCATAAAGAATAAATGAAGAGTTTATATCCGTTTATTAAATATAGCTGTGCCCGCTTGGTTCGCTCGCTCGTCCATGACATGAATGTAGATTCACAGTGTATCATCACATATTTCTAATTAATAATGTAAGTTCCGTCTAGGAAATACTGTCTGCAGTTAGATCTAACACACCCAGGGAAGCTCCGTTCCAATTTCGGCATCTTAAGTTGAATAGGAACAAAATTAGCTTAAGGGCTTACCGAGTTGATTAAAGTTATTTCCCAAGTTGTATTTATAGGTACCTACACCATCACACCCAGATAAGCCCCGATACAAAGTTCAGAATTTTTAATGGAATACAAACTAAATAAGCTGAAAAGCTCACTCTGCTGATTAAAGTGATTTCCCAAGCTGTATTTATACTCTACCACACCCAGAGAAGACAGTTCTAAATTTCAGCATCTCAAGTTGGATTGGGAGGTACACAGTTCACTCTGCTGATTAGAATAATTAATGATCCCTTAAGTCGTAGTTATATTCTACCACACTCGGAGAGATCTCGTTCTAAATTTCAGCATCTTAATAGAATAGGGACAAAATAAGCTCAGCTGATTATAGTGGCTTCTCAAGTTGTAATGCTCAGGTTCATTTCTAAACGCCAGCATCCTTTTCCCAGTGTCCCTTTCCCAACGTTCAGCATCTTAAGATGAATAGGAGGAAATTAGCTACAGTATTCATTCTACTGATGAGAGTGCAAATGTTGGATGAAGTTAGTTTTACCATCGGAAATGAATTCCTTAATTACAGAGTTGTTTACCCGGACGACGTTGTTAGGTTTTTCCCGATTTCGGATGTTAGGAAAGGATTTGAATATAGCCCCTGTCCGTGCCAGAAACTCGTTGATAATTTTTGGAAAAACTGCATCGAAATAGGTCCAGCTGTTTCGGAGTGTATAGTTGACACACACGTTCGCACACACCCACACATTTTTATAAATATAGATTATAGAAGAGCTGATTTTTAAATCGAGACTTTATTATTCATCTTTGGATGTTCATTTGGACGAACGTTCATTGAGGCACGTCTTTCAATATTATATTGCAAAATCGGATGTCAAGCAAGTACCTATTTGTGCTATAATGTTTGATCAAATATTGGATGTATAGTCGGTTTTTGGATAAAACGCCTAATGGATTTAGTTGGTTTCGGAAGCTTGACTTTCGATAGGTATATATTGGCTATGTGTAGCAGTGCTACGAAACTTGGGGGCTCATCCCTGTGATGGATCGGAGTAGTTCTCTCCTTCTCGATTCTTGAAAATGTTACATCTAAGAGGATATTGCCTGGCCTTTAAGCTTACAGAATATCCTCTAGAAATAGCAGGTTTATCGCCTCTCACCTTTGAAGGAGTTAACTACCGCGATTTCAATACCTCTTGTTGTTCCGTGAGGGTTTTTAAGAGCTCTTTGAGCTGCGGCATGGAAGAAGAGAGTCCCTCCATGGCTGCGGGAGAACAGGGCCTGAAAAGGGACATTTTTTGCGGACTTTCGAGCTTTGCTGCCAACATTTAATTTTTTCTAATTCTATATTTTTTCTTTCATGTATCATTATAATGAAATGCCCGGAGAACTAATCTACTTTTTCCAAATTGACCTACGGGGCTCAAATTAAAATGGAACTCCTTTGTGACATCTAGAAAACAATTACGTTGTATGGAGAAGCACTCATCAGCTGTGTGGCCAATTAGGCTAATTTCTTTCCCAATTTACCTGTGGTAGGTAAGTAATGAAATTTGAAATGGAGTGCTTCTAGAACACATAGAATACAATTAGAAGGTATGGAGGCGAACTGATTAGGTGAGGAACCTCAAACGCTAATTTCTGTCCTAATCGACGTACGGTGCTAAAATGTGAAATTGGAATCGGTAACTTGAAAAGATTGTAACAAGGTAAGGAACATTTATCAGTTAAATGGGGGGAGGGGGAGGGGGTCCTGGTGCTGTGAGGGGGTGAAGTATTTCGCCAGGTGCAATGCGTTGAGTTTAGATAATGTACCGGAGAATGGTTTTAATAATGATAGACCATAGACTTTTATGCAAAATAGACTTTTCTGTAATAATTTTCTTAGTATTTTATTCTTCACATGTCGAAACGTAAACCAACACGTTTGAGGGGGGTTAATACTTCGCTTCCGAGTCTACCTAAAGGTAGCGGAAGCATTGTTTTCACTTTCGGAAGAAAAACAATTTTTTGGTCTCCAAAATCAAAATGTCCACAAGCATTTTACGTTTTAGACCATTCTGAACAACTTTGGTTTCGTGTCTGTCTGTGTGTGTCCGCAAATCCTTGTAACGAGCTCATTTTCCACAGTTTTCTTCCGATTTGGATGAAATTTTCAGGGGATGTGCGGGCTAGGGGCAGACGGTCCCCTATCAGTTTCATCTTCTTGACTCAATACCTCACTCTGCGCGGGGGTAGACGGTCCCCTGTCAGTTTCATTGTTGCCAATTCAATACTTCAGCCTGCGCATGCGCAAACGTAAACTCAATTATGCTCCATTTTTTTCTCGCCCTAGTCGTCCGATCTCGCTCAAATTTGGATGATAGTTGGAAGAAGATGACTTGATTACCTCAGATCAATTTCAACACAATTGTACCATTAATAGCTACTGCGCATGCGCCAATGTAAAATACTTCTAATGACCTTCATTTTCACAGTTTTCATTCGATTTTGATGAAATTGTCAGCGAATGCGTGGTTTAGGTTGTAGATGGTCCCGTACCTATTTCATTGTTTTCAACTCATGTTCATTCTGCCTTGCACAAACGTATATTACATTTACTATAATTTTTTCGTTTCTTAATTGACTAATTGTGAAATTTCACGCTATTTCTTGATTTACTATTTTCCGCTATGGAATTTTTCTAGACCATTTAAAACTTCTCAATGATCTAACATTCATGATAGGTAAACGAGGAAGCTATGTGTCACACCCAACTTGGTAGACGGTTTTGTTTGTTAATGCGTGGCTGAGGAAGATAGGTAGGTACCTGCTTAAGATACCGTAAGCCTAGGGTGAAAAGGAGAAAATTTGGCTCACTCAGCTCTTAGTCATTTCAATCGACAATTGAGGAGCTGATATGGAAAGCAGTTAAGTCCAAAAATCTAAAGAACATTTTTTTTCGTCGAAGTGCAAGTAAACAGTCACGCCAACGGCCTTAGGTCCTCCCGTCCTTGCTAGATCGCACCCTGAATAAATGTGTGAGCTTTGCATGGAGAAGAGATTATGTCCAAAAAAATCTGATAAAGAGTTCAGAGGTAGTTGCTATGAAATTTGATTTTTGGACTTGACTGCTTTTCCATGTCAGCTCCTCAATTGTTGACCCAAAATGGCTCCCTGCTGAATTCAAATTTCCCAGGGTGAACAAGGGAGGACTTAGCTCACTCAGCCGATCAGGAAAGAGCCCCTAAGTTTATACTCTAGTCTATTGATGTCTCTGAATGTCTCCCTATCAAGTTGAAATTCCAGAGTAACCAGGGGATATTTTAGCTCTCAGCCGATCAGGAAAAAGCCCCTATTTTCAATCGTCTCTTAATGTGCCAATGAGTAGAGCAGGAAAGAATTTGGCTCATTCAGCTGATTGGGAAAGAGCCCATCATTTTATTCGTCTCTTGATGCTCCAGTGAGGCTCCCTACCAAATGTTTTAATTTTCGGAAAGGTTTGAGCAGTGACTGTTTTTCAGCTGTTTTTCGCCAACTTAAAACTTTTTAATGATCTATGCATTCATGATAGATAAACGAGGAAGCTATGTGCCACACCCAACTTGGCAGACGTTTTTTCAACTTGGCCAATTATAAAGGTTCATTATTGAAAATAATAAACTATAATTGCTATAAAGATGCAGCATCGCCTGATTACGCAACTTGAGGAGAGATGAATAATCTCCCCGCAGGTCAGACTCTCCGGCGATCCTGCAGATCTCATCGGTCGGGTATTAGCTCACCCCTCTGATCTCCGATGATGTGATATTGCGGGCCTCAAGGTGAGTGTCCTACCGGATTCAGCTGAGCTACAGTTGAGCTCCCACCGACCACGACCACCTCAGGTCTCCGGCATCCGGTTCGAGTCGACGTCATTTTCCCGTCTTTCCTGGAAACGAGGAAGGAATCCCGACGAGGTGGAAATCCCTGGATTGGATCCCAACACCCCTCGAGGTTTAAATGAGGGTTCATGTTTACGTTGCAGTATAATGACGGCGCTCGTTTTGCCGTTAATTGTATCATTACTTCGTAGCACAGACTACAGAAAATCAAATCAATCATAGGTTAGAATCTTTTAAATCATTTCGCATCCTGTTACACGTAGGTATGTAAAACACTTAATCATATAGTATTAAATGCGAAAAGAGATTAAGAACAAGCCGATACCTGAGGGATTTTTATTATTTTCATGTTATTATTCAAATTACGCACAATGATCTTATCTGCGAATTTTCGTAAATTATCGTATTCTATTATGTCAGGTACATTGTTTTGAAATTTGAGCATTTTGAGTGCAAAGACAAGGTTAACTACCAATTTTATGGCTAACGAAACTCGTTCTAAATTATATTCTGCGATTCAAAAAAGATTTTGGATTTTTAGTTTGTTAGGTACCTAGCGTTTTTCGTTTCTTTTTAGAAAATGATGCTATTGCAATGGCTTCAAAAACTTTCTTCATTGAAATCCGTTTTGTGGCATACTGAAACGATTCCTGGATTTTAACACTTTTTCATATATATAAAAATTCTGTTTTTGTGCCAAAAAATCAAGCTTTCCAAGTGAAATGATAAGTTCTTTGGCCAGCACTTTTTGAGCTCATCAAATTAGACAAATTTCAAAAAAAGGGCTAAACAAATCTCTATAATTAGCTCAAAAGGGCTAAAAATTAATATATTTATGTATTTCAACAGAATTTTAGTAAAAACAAGTTCATCAAAAACGAACTAGAACGTTGAAAAATTATTTTTTCATATGAACGTTTGCACAAAGTAATATGCTGAAAACTGTATTTAAATGCCATTAATTTTTGCTGTTCAATCAATAAAACTGCCAAAAAAAAAAAAAAAATTGTCTTCCTCGCGTAATATTTAGAACTAGTTTTTTGGCCATAAAACTGGTAGTTAGCAATTCGTTTGCACCCAAAGTGCTCAAATTTCATTGTTATGAATCATAAAATGATGCAAAGATTTACGAAAATTTGCTCATTCAATCATGTTGAATGACTGGCGTTGTTTTGCAGTTTTTATCGATTTTTCGACACACATTTATGAAATGGAAGAACAGTTTTGAGCATAATTTTGTGCTTAACATTTTTAATATTAGGTATAGTTCGTTGTTTATAAACTGCTTTTGACAAGGCCTGCTAAAAAATATAAATTTAACGATTGTTATCTGTTTCTGGTGATTTGTTTAGCACATTTTGTTTTTTTTTTTTTACTTTGAGACTTTGAGGAATTTAATGTGCTCAAAAAGTGCTGACCAACGAACTCATCTTTTTGTTAGGAAAGCTTGATTTGTTTTGGCGCAAGAACAAAATTGTATATCTGAATCCTCAGGATAGTTATCGTCTAGAATCATACAAAAAAAAAAAAAAAAAAAAAAAAAAAACTCTGGGATTAGTCTCAGAATGCTTCAAAACAGATTATAGTAGGTACCTACTTGAGGAACTTTTTCGAAAATGTTTATTTTAAAATTTTTGGAATGTTATTATCTAGAATCATAAATAAATATATTACATAATATTTATGTATGAATAAATACATAAATATATTTTTTTAAAGCGTTTAAACTCTAGGATTAGTTTCAGAATGCTTCAAAACGGATTTCTATAGGTACTTGAAGAATTTTTTTGAAAAACGTTGGAGCCATTGCAACAACTTAATTTTTTATGCAAACTCATTAAAAGCACCTGATAACTTTTTAGCAGGTCAGGAATTGGTTTTAAAACATTACAAAGCAACAATCAAAAGCCATTCTAGATTGATTTGAAGTTTTAAAAAACCGTAATAATGACAGTTCGGCAACCCGGAGAATGGAGTACCAGCTTGGTTTGCAGAGGCTCAATATTTATTGAATAAGGGATTGGTTACTTAACTCATGTGAACACCACAATGGCTGATGAAAATTGTTTGTCCTCTATTTTTTGACTCGAGGACAACGATGTTAGATTAGCTTCCGAAAGAAATTATTTGTAATTGTGTTGCTTAACACATTGCTCCAGACGATAATGACAATGATTGATGCTACAATATTCTGAGGGAGGCGATTTCATTATTAAGGTACCCACCTAATTTGTTACAGGCAAGATGCTTATCAACACCAAAGTAGGTAGATAGCTACCCAATTTTTTGTCTACCCTGTTTCTCTTAATTTTATTGATGAATGGGTTGTCGTAATGGATTATCTTGTGTGAATTAAGCTAATATGATTAATTCATTCGTCAAGTGATGTTTTCCACAATATGATACTTACAGGAGAGATTGGGGATTTTGCTGACATTACTCAATTTCTAATGCTCCTTATCTACAACTCTACATAGGTCAAAGTCAACTCGAAAATACACCTTATGGGTACTTTACTTCCTAAAAAAGGCCACTCACCTTGCCGTCTGGAGAAGCGGAGGGGGAGAGAGACCTTCCATTACCTAGGGTGCTCATCTATGACTTTTCGCTGAGTTATTTGTGATGTTGGCCGCAAGACTTATCATTTTCGACCTCGGAAATGGAACGGAACTTTTTCAAAAATCTCAAAACTCCGAAATCGTCGACGATTTGTAGGTTTTTGTCAATTTTGACCTCGAAAAAGTACAGCATTTTCGAAGATTGCCACGCTAAACTCTTTCAAAGCGAGGCGAATGTGCTTCAGTTTAAGAAATAAACAGTTGTAGTAAGTGTGATAATTTCAGAGATGTGCACTTCTAAAAATTTGAGATTTTTTTTTTCGAAAAGAGACACCTTTTTAGCGCAGAAGCTCGAGATGCAGTATTTGGGGCTGATCTTTCTATCCACCAGTTTCAGGACGACTGCCCAGTCCATATGGATCTCTGAGTCCAGCATAGGCCCTCTCAGTGGGATGACTTTTTATATGGACCTGACAAGGTCCGGTCCCTGTTGTCTTATCAGAGAACCACTACGAGCTGTGATATATTTATGTGCATCTAGTCATATAGTTTATTTCAGTTTTCAAATTATGTACAGTTATATGTATTTAGTTAAGTCTATCCAACGTATAGTCTTGGTTGGGTATTTATTTGCTGTAGGGGCTAAAAAGTGGTGATCCGAACTAAATCACTCGCGACGAAGTTGTGGAAACCCATTTCAAAACGGAAGTTAGACAAACTATAAACAGAAGAGGCACGACTATATTGTAAATAATAAAAATGTCAATCGTAAAATTGACAATTGACGATATCAGAAAAAAGGATAAGCCGACGTTTCAATATGCATTTTTCTTGACCTCGTTCCCAGACCGAATGCAGACACGAGCGAAGTCCTGTCAGCAGATTACGAGAAATGGCGTGATGTTAAAATGAGGCTAAATTCCCCCACTACATTTTAAAACCTGGGAGAATAACGGAGAAGAGTTGAGCCCCAGGTACTCACGTCACGGAACGATTACCCAATTAATAATTGAAGAGCAAAAGGACGACTTGTAGGGAGATTTCTGGACAAGGATTGGTTCTCTGAAAAGCAGAAAAATTCGGGAAGTGTCACGCACATTCGAGGATTGAATAAAACTGTATTGTGTCCAAGGCTCGTAGTCTTTTACTGAAATTTGTGTCTGTTACGTCGAGGGAGCAGATAGAAGCAGGACCGGTCCCAGTGATTTCAGTCTCTTCAGCGCCTGTGGACTTAAAAAGCCAGGATGGATGGCAGCTGAAGGCAGCGATAGCCTCCCATAGCCAAGGAGGCATGATGCTGATGAAAATCCAGGATCAAACAGAGAGCCTTTTCAAGCCAACGGTGAGTCCGATCATACTCTTTCTTCTACTTACCAAAATAGTTTCTCTGATACCCACTCAAGTCTGCCTGGCACTTCAGAAAACGTTCCGCAATTTTTCCTCGGTCGCTTCCGAAAAACCAGCCGCGAAACGACGAAGTAATTTTTGGAGGCAAAGTAGAGGGGTTAGAGTATAAAGAACTATAGTAGTGTTAAAAGCGCTCCTGAACAGTTGTTGAAACTTACACATATAAGTGTACGTGAAAAGTTGACAAATATCTAAGCATTTGTAATAATAAATATTGGTTTTAAATGTTATCACTCTACTAAATTCATTACTCCACCCATCTATGTCATTTCCTTTTCAAATCAGCATAGGAGCAGAAAAATAAGAATATCCGGCAATCTCAGAATTTGATCGCACGTTCCGGAGCTGACAACCCCGCGAGACGAAAATAGGGATTTGGGGAGGACAAACTTCTCCGAAAAGGTCCCATCAAAACGAGGGATTAACGGATCCAAATTCTTATCCCACAAAAAACTTCCCTAACATGAATTTTTTTCTATCTCGATCCATTTTTTTAATCTTCTTTACGAGGGCGCTTTTTCTTACGGGCTGGCGTTAACTAGTGAAGTAATAAAATCGCCAAGGGATGGCCTTAATATCACCTGGAACGGAATTGTTATTTGGTGCCCGCTTCACTTTCTGAAACTGTCTTGTGTGCCCTAGTACCAAAGAAGGTCGAGTACCTACCACTGCTTTAGAGCCTCGCCTTTCTGCAGCCGCGCGCGTTTCAACTACCTGCCCTGCACTTGCACCAATTGATGTGCAACAACTGCTTGGGGCAGCTTCCCTTTCCATAGTCCTATGGCTGAGGCCATAAACGGCGAGTATTCGACCCAAATCGGAAGGGTAAATCAAATGTTATGTCTAACCTCAACCACTTCCGTACTTGAAACAGTACCTTACCTATCGAAAAGAATGAGCTCAGTAAAGTTCATAGTTGAAGAGAATGTGGTATGAGGTTCTCCCTGAAATAGGTACTACGTTAATAATTGACGGATGGTGGCAACTTTGGGGGGGGGGGGGGGCTTTTTCACTGTGGATCCATCAATCTGCGTTAGTCCCTCATTTATCATCAGTTTAATTTTTCCTTATCTAAAATATAAGATAGTTTAATCATATTCAGTGAAGGAGCGAACCAGAAAGCCACGTATCTAACTGTACCTTAAGCAGTAATTCACATCAGAATCTTGGCCTCGCCCACGTATCTGGAAAAATATCTCAAGCCGACTATGTTGCCATTGAGAACCACGACAAAATCTATATCATCTCCAGACATTTAGAACACTGTGGCGATCAAACCAAACGACAGGCAACAACACAAGGCCGCATGACTGTGTGGAGGTGGCCATCATCTATTACTACAAATGTAATTGATCCTTGACGGAGTATGTGGCCACCATGTATTACTATTAACGTACCTAATTGATCCATGGTTCTCATCAAGGGTTACTGGCAGAATGGCTATATAAAATTTAAACATGGTTACCTAAATCATTGGAATTAGGTAACCCTACTTAACCTAACCTTACCATGTAGATAGTAAAGTGCTATGAGTTTTCGACAGGATCCTAATTTAAATTATAACTTTCAACTTGATCTTCTTTTGTTGATCTTATATACAATTTCACCATTTCGTCCTTCACAACCAATCACCGGCTTGAATGATCAAGGGTGAGAAAAAATCGACTCTTCATTCCATTAATAGCAGTATTAATTTTATTAGGTAAAATATCTCCCATTATTTAAACAAATCCAAAACTTATCCTAGAAACCCAATAATGCATTGGTACCTGTCTAAAATTCACTAGGTAACTAATTTCTAACGTGACCTGCGGTTTCACAAAAGTTTGTTGGATCAGTCAAGTTCAAACACTTCAAGCAAAATTGATAAATTTTCGCGATATTGAACCAATATATAATCGCGACATTTTAAATCGTCTTATAAATCCATTTTAATTTTTCGTAGGGTCATATTTGGTGGTTTTGGTGGTTTTCAGCTTAAATATGTTATTATTGAAATGTGTAATGTAATGATTTTGGTTGTTTTCTGGATACAATAAAAACAATTAACTTGAAAATACATCAATAATTTTATTCTCGCAATAAAAATACAATACTAATAAAAAGTTAAAATGAATCACGACGTACACTACAACAGTATTCAAAAAAAGTTAAGATTATCTTCACGATGAAAATTTACAAGATTCTAAATATTGTTAAAAACATTCATTCCCTTTCATCTAGCTTCTTCGAGCGTTTGACTAGAGACTCAATAAAATTCTAGCCCCGTGTTTGAATTAGGAAAAACACTCTTCTTACAATACACCATTCTCGAGTTTAACAAAAATAAAAGTTAAAAATGTCGGTACGGGAATGAAAGCGATTTTAAAACAATCCTAATAATGCCGTTCGTTCGAAAATAAATACATCCAACATGAAATTATCGACTTTCAATATAACAAGTGAGAAACATTATCTTTAAAACTTCGATATTTACAGATTTGTCTTTTGTACAGGTCACGTTTTGCGGCCGTTGATAAAGTTTAGGTTGATGGATCACGCAGCGTTAATAAGTCTGCCTTGTCCAACAAGATCTCTGAAGCCATTGCCGAAACTCTGAAAGATTGAAAAATACAAGTTAGTGGGGAAAATAAAGAATATATATCATTCGGAAACAAGGGAATTGGTGAATGGGGAAGAGGCATCATTAAAAATATTCGTAGATTTTATTTCCAAGAGTAGGAGGATTTTTCACTGCTGCTACTGGTTTTCTATAAGCTAACTCAGAACCTTTGAGATGTGAAGCTTTCTTGATAAATTTCAAGTGAATGAGGTTGTATCGATAAACAGCCAATACCAACCTGCAAATCTTCGATATCATCGTCATCTTCTTCGTCAGAAGTAAAATATTCTGGTTCAGCGGTTGCTCCGTGGGATACGATGGTCTTCAAGAATTGGGGATTTCTTCGACCAACGTGATACGCAGTCCGGCCGGCGTAGTTGGGCATCTCAGGGTCAGCCATCAGCTCTCTCAACAGCAGCACGGCCAGAGTGTCGTTTCCAACTTCAGCAGCCATGTGCAAAACAGTTCTGCCAGCTTTCCCTTCCTATTAAAACAAACAATACTGGTTTAATACATTGACACCTCAACGTATTTATTGCTAGGTCTACAGTATACCAGTCTAGATTAGGCGTTAAGTTGCATAAAAATGCTTACTAATAAAAATACGTGTTGATTTGGGTTATAATACTTACTCTGGCATCAATGTCAGCGCCACACTTCACCAAATGCTTCAGAATGCCGAAATGACCACTCAGTGCTGCAAGATGAACAGATGTGAGCCCTGCACAATCCAAAGAAGAAGATGGATTAGAGTGGGAAATACGATTTTGTGAACAGCATAGATATAAATGTCATGAAGATCTCTTAAAAATTTGAATCCCTTTTGGAAAAACCTAATAACGGTCTGTAGACAATCAGTAAGCTGATGATCCTGGGGATTATTAAAACAGGGGAAACTAGACACTAATAGTGGTCGTCATCTGGCCATTTTAGATTTAAGGGGAATCTGTTTCTCATGCCCTAAATATCCTTTCCACTTTGTGAACGCGTAGAGGAGATAAACACAGATGAGCACTTCTTGTGCTGCTATGGTCGATTCTGGCTATATGCCGTTATACTATCGAAAGGGCCTCTCTTAGAGACCTAGATTGGAAAAGTAGGTATCCAAAGATTTGTTGACTTAAGCAACAAACTTAAGATTTATAAGATATATGGACCAACCATAGCTCTTCAACTTATAAGGGGGCCCATCACGAGGAAATTTTAGGACAACTCGAAATAGTAAAGATTTCTGTATGGACAAATCAACAACAAACCCCACCTTCTTCAGGATAGGGAGGGCTGGGACACCAGAAGATCCCGAGTTCTGACTTGAGGCGGTGTATTGGAGTTGAAAGTCCCCAGTTTTAAGCACATGCCCTTCAACTAGTTATGCCATGGATATTTATATTACACGAAATAATTGCATTAAGTGTTTTACCGTCAACGTTTTTAGAAGAACTCATTATTTGCAATAATATAAGCCACTACCTATGCCTGAGGTTTTTTTCTACGGAAGCCCTACGCAAGTCAGTCGAATAAGAAATAGGTTCGTGTTCAGTGTAACCGAAATTAGGGATAAGTTGCAACGATTTTGACCTACCTATACAAAAAATGTCGATCCTAATCTTGAACTCAGGTTAAATTTCAACAGTGTTAAGTATACGTACTACACTCTTTTCCAATTATGAAGTTGTTAGTGACCCAGGGTGTGGTTACAACGTTTGAATGACCTGAAAGTCATCTAAAGGTTGTTATGTCACGATAGAGGTTCGAGGTGGCGCTGCCGTGTCATAACGCCGACCTCCACCGGCTGACATTGCAGAAGAGCGTTGCGCGGGCAAAGGAAGTAGGTAGAATCCACGGGGAATACCGTCTCATTACAGGACGACCCCATTGTTACCATTATCAACGACTGGGGAAAATACGACAACCAAAGGAAGGAATGACCTCGAAATGTACACCATCACGTTCTTCCATTTACAAATAGGTTAAATACGAGTAAATTTTTTGTTTTCTTGGTTGAGGGAGTTCAAACCAAGCATTCCATTGTCAGTTAGCTGTCCCCAACGAGCAATAACTATAAAACTATGGTTATATATTTATAAATTTTCCGTATCTATTAAACAACGTCGCAAATAATTTTTAGTATTCGAACAATCATTAGTTTTTAACGTAATATTGATATTTATCGTGTACCTCGAATACGAAATTTTGGGGTGATGTAATTACCTATTTTATGCATTATCAACTAAATAGTCTCTTGGTGGCTACAATATGAATACTGTTTCGAAAAACGCAGTATTGATGGTGACGCGCAGATACTCTTTTCAAGTAGAGCATCTAACTACCTAGGAGCCATCTAGCTACCTTCCTTATAAGCTAAGAAATATTAGGTATATCCGGGAAACAGCACTCTACTCGGGACGGGAATTTTGTTTTTCGATCCAAGAGGAGCATCGACATTGATAGTGGGGAATCCCATTTCTGACCTCCGCCTGGTCTTATTTATCAGAAATTTAAATAGGTGTGATCTAATTGCCTTGAAATGTAAGCGTATTTGAGAAACATGCGAGGCTTCACATTATTTTCCCAATAATGCATTGAACTTGCATGGGTGCTATTGGTATTAAAGCATGCAAGTTGGGATTTTAAGCGATATTGCAGAGCTCCCAGAACCCTTTATTTTTCATTAACGGGACAGAGGGCATCATCTATCACTTTTACACATACAAAGAGTAATTTTTATATGTAAACTTCAAATTTTATAAATTTCTTCAAGTGTGTTGGGAGTAAGGTAGAAAAAACACGTTATTTTTCTCCCGATCTGGTATGATTGATGACGCCTTTAGATTATGAGTCTTGAGACATGATTATTTGATGAGTAACTTTGGAAGTGCTTCATGCTATTCCCGAAGGTAGGAATCAACATCTGCATACAGACCAAAACATACTCGTACAGTACCTACAACAAATATGTTTGTCTAATCGTAAAGATGTATTTTTAGTTTTTGTGCATATATAATCACATTATCCAATGAGCAATTTTACCAAGGTTTTTTAATTTTATTCAATCCGCTCAAACATGTTGAAGGGAGCTTTTCAAAAAGGTTTAACATGAAGGGTATCGGTTGATTGGAAGTGACCAAAATATCGAAAGCTGGATGATGTCATAAGGGATCGACTTCACCCCTGTGTTCACCAGGGGAGGGGGGGGGGGGGGCTCAAGGCCGTCCACTTATGCTTTAATTCATCATCTTCCTATTTGTTTTTTGTCCGAACCAATTGGAGTTTCGAGCTGAATCTGCAGTCGGGGGTTTTCATGGGCGCAGAATCAGATTCTTAGATCGAAAATGAAAAATTTCAACGAAAGTTGCCCATTACATAAACTTTCCGTTGATAGCTTCAGCCCTTAAGGGCGTTGGGAAAGTAATAAAGGCACGGAAAGAGAAATCTTCATCTGACACGCAGGCTCCAGATGGACCGCAAAACAACGGCACAATGCAGGGGGCAACAATTACGACAGAAAGGCCATCGCCAGCTCGCAATCTGCTGGCCGCGCACAATGGGACGGGGCGGCGAGGATTTTGCTTGTTGGGAACTCGCGAGGGGAAAACCCCGAAGAGCGAGAGAGCCGAGTTGGGTTAAACCCGAACTAGCCTCGTTCCCAAGGCCTCCAACAGCTGCTCATCGATAATTTCGTCAAAGCTCGTGTACTTGACATGTCAACCGAATTAGGCGCTTATGGTCGCCATAATGTAGGTACCTCTATCTTCCGCATGGTAGACATTCTAGAAGGTGATAAAATGACCTTGACAATAAACTGCGTTTAGGATGCTAAATAATCATTATTAACTTGTTCACATATTCAACAAATACCGACTCCACTAGTAAAGCCAGGTCACCCTACAAACCGCAACACTTCTAACAATATTCACATTTTCGCTGACAGTAAATGTATATTATTCAAGCACCCCAACCCCCTAAAAACCTCCAAACTGGTATGGAAAAAAAAAAAAAAAAAAAAAATATATATATATATATATATATATATATATATATAATAATAAAAATGATAAATAATAAAATAAAATAAATTAGATTGCAGGTTATGAGAATCAAGATGGTAACATAAATGAGGATCGGTTTGCTCGGGCCCCTCCCCAACTTTCCACATTTGCAAAAATACCGAACAAAAAGTTCCAGCCATGTTGCATGATCGTATGAGCGCATTCTCGTTAATTATCGTACTATATTATTGTACACTGTTTTAAAAATTGAGGACTTTGAGTGAAAAGAAATTGTTCACTACCAATTTTATGACAAATAACTCGTTCTAGATAGAGTTTTGCGATTCAAATAAAATTTTAGATAACGAAATTTAAGTATATTTTTCAGCATAAATTTGGGCATAAATTGTTTAATGTTCTAGTTCATCGTTAATATTAACTTATTTCGACTAAAACTCTGTTTAAAATATAAATTCAACGATTTTTAGCCGTTTTTAGCCATTTTAGTGATTTTTTTAGCACAATTTTTTAAATTTAACTAATTTTATGTGCTCTAAAATGCTGGCCAAAGAAATCGTCTTTTCGTTTGTAATGCATGATTTTTTGGCGCAAGAACGAAATTTTTATTTCAATCCTAAGGAGACTTTTTGTTAAGAAGGACAAACATACACACGAAAAAATAAAATTATATGGGTATATATATATATATATATATATATATATATATATATATATATATATATATATATCACTCAAGCCTCTCAACAATGAATCATTAATTGATTATCTTAAAACATGATACCAATAACCGATTACGAATAACAATTAGGAGTATTCCATACTATGAGGGACACACCCTTTCTAGGCCCGTTTATTTAAACTGTCTATCGAGAGGCAGCTCAAACCAACAGATCATTTGTGGAGTGGAAAATATTTAAGGATTTACAGCAATATCTTATTTTGATGGACGCTATCTTAACGGATCGGAGGCATTTGAAAATGTGGAACTGACAATTGCGTTCCCGTGGGAAAAAGCGAAATCAGCTAATGACAGAGTAAACACCCGATAGGAAACGAAAATACCATTTGGTTTCTACCTTCTAGAAGGAAAGATGTTCTGCCCCAATCCCTGCCATGTACGTTTAGACATAGAGGCTAAACGTAATTATTTCATTTTACGTGGTTTATTGGCCGTTTTTTAGTAACTACAATAGAAAAAGACTCTCCGTTTCACCTGTAAAAAGGGAATTAAAAAAAAATTTTGATTATACTGAATTTGATTAATTTGAGCTAGGACAGTTTTCCTTTGCAATTTCACACTTTCAACTAGGCTGTAGATCTAGTTTCATTGATCTCAACAATCAACTAATGATCTTCTGAAATAGTAGACTTGCTCGCAATAGTCACCTGAGCCAAAACAAGCCAAGTCCTAAGCTAACATCTAGAACACTGGAAGAAAACACGAATACTTTTGAAGAACACTTGAGATGCTTCAATTTCTGCACTATTTTTCTTTGTATTAATAATTGTGTGTTATATTTGCGTTCATATCCACAATTGTTAAGTAAGTATATGTTTATAGTACAAATATAAAAATTACTATTATACAGTATTTTTCTTCTAACCTAAGTTAATCAAGAGTGTCATGTAATTGTGGGGCGTGAAGTAAAACTTTAAATTTTTCAGCTTTAAAAACATATATTTAGAACCAAATGAAGTTATTTCGAAGGTAGAAAACTTTCAGAAATGCGAGCAGGGGATACTAGTAATAATGATATTTTTAATTTGTTAGAATTTCAATAGATGATACAGGTATACTAGTTTTTAAATGTTAGATAGAGGAAGAAGTGAGACTAAATGGTGGGCACGGTTGACAAGTATTATTAGATGCAAACTCTTAATAGATTAGTAACCGATGAAATTCCGTATTTCACGAGCTGCAACCTATCGACACTACCAGTGGGGCCGCCTCTACGAATTTATATTAAACATTAATTGTTTTGAGGATTATTTCTTTTGAGATTCAAGTTTTCTGTACGGACTACTTGTTGAGCAGTAGGAACATGAGTACAGTAGAATTGCTCGTGTAGGTTCGGAACAGCATATACCTACGAAAACTCTTCAACATCTAAATCACAGAGTATTTATAGAATTTGACTAAATGAAATGAGAAAAATAATTATAGATCACAAATCAATCTTGAGATTGGAAGGAGCTCAGGTTGAGCAGAAGAGACCATCGCTAAGTGGAATGTGGAGAAAACTCGAGTGAAATGGCACGTGACGTCACCGAAATAACAGTAGATGAGGTTTTTCAACCCGACCAACATAATTCGCGCCGCACGCGCCTCGAGAAGTCCGAAGGTTTCTATCCGAACCAATCTGCATTTAACAACCCGGAAAACCCCACAACTCCCCGGCAACGCTACGTGTTCTCACGCACGTCTTTCTGGATTCGAACGATATTATCTACATTATCCATCACGATGTGCTCTAAGGATTAATTAATAATGAGAAATAACAATGAAAAACCCGGTAAATCAATTGTTCAGAGTGGATAAACCTTCAGAAAAAGCTGTGATCTTTCCAATTCCTAGTAATACATTTTCCGTGTTCGAAGTGGTGCATTTATCCTACTGTTGTTATCCCAATGGTGTTTTGTATTTAAATATTTACAGCAATTTCAATCAGCATCGACGAATTAAGCAAAAAAACTTAAATAGGGTAGCTCTAAAACAAATACTGAAACCTACTCCAGTGTCTAAAAATCCTTTTGGGCTTCACAGCACGTGTTGACGATCTTTATTATTTTCAATAATTAAACCTGAACTTAATTCAACTTTAAACTTTTTTCTCCATAATTTGACTTCCAAACTATTTGCCCCCTACTCCACCTGTCCACTTACTGATTAATTATAAAGGATCTAACTGCTTTGAATGTTATTAGTTTTATATTATTGTCAACCTATGTACTCCATTACGTATCCTTGAAAGTTGATTTACCTAAGCTTCAGAGAAGTAATCTTGTTTGACAACACGGATTTTGCCTGATGTCAACAATTTTATTGTAGAATCACTCAAAAAGCAAAATTGTAATTTTCTAATTTCAATACTTGAACTGGGGCAATAACGGCTGGTCTTACGGCGACCCGGGTGCATTCACAAATGACTCATAAATCAAATCAAAATCTACAATTTCAATTACATTTTTTAGAGGTATAGATTTTTGAAAACTCACTCCTTCAATTTCATCTGTTGGGTTTAATTTCAAGAGGTTTTAGTCATATGCATGGCTGATACATGATGCCAAAATAGCCCAAATGAAATGACGAGCATAATTTCATTTACTTTCTTCAAGTAGTTTGAGAGCCCTTCGGATGGCCTGATATTTTTTCTAATTCGATTTGTTGAATCTATATCTTGTAACTTGAACGACAAATTATGGGATGACTTTTTTTTCTGTTCGATTGCAAAGGTTTATCTAGTCTAGTTCCAAAGTACACTCCAATTTTAAAGGGAATGGAATCTTAAAACCAAAATAAATCAGCACTTAGTTAATGAAATTACCCGTGAATTCCCACCAAGCTAATAAAAATCGGACTGTATTTGGAACCAACCTATTGTTACCGTGACCAGGAAATAGGAAATCACAAGGCTACTGGAAAACAAGGAACTAAAATTATTCAGATATTTTTAATCCGAAGGACGAAATTAACTCTCTTGCCTAATAGGAAAGCAAACCTCTAGCGGAAATACTCTTCGCGTGGTAAAACAATGCTTAGAAACACGTATTATTATTTTTTGATGAACACCTACATAATAATATTTATAGACAAAACATGTTTAAGGTTCCTAATGACTAGTGACTGTCAGAAACGGTCTGTTATCAAGGCGTCACAACGCTTCTCTGATGTTCAATGTTGGGGGATTACTATGACGTCAAAGAGCGTGCTCCACCTAATGGTCAAAATATGATAATAGCAGAGAGGTTAACGAGTTTCTTTTTGTGTCAGCGGGTTTATTTTCTTCAGTTTTAATGCGGGACAAATGAGCGAACAGTTATAGAATGGGTTCGTTCGGATGGAGTTTTTCTTTTATCGTATTCGATTATTAATTGATATGAGACCTACACATGGAATAATGAGTGATTCATCTGGAAAGAAAATAGGGGTTTTAACCATATAAATCATCTGTGATTCGACAACAGGTGGCACCAACTACTAACTGGACAGGTCTCATGAAAAATGAAAGGTTTGGAATTATTTGTAGAAATCATGTACCAAAAAGACTTAACGAGAACTGTAATATGTTATTCAAGAATTATTAATAAAACTAACAGACAAGCCAGTAGGGAAGCATCATTCCATTCTATTCCCACAAGCATAATATAATACTTATAATCTGTAAAAATTTGCTCATATGATCATGTTGTAGGAACTGGAACTTTTTTACATTCAAACTGCGATGATATAGCGAGGCCATTCCAAGAGAGGAATTACGAATTTGGAAAGTCCGTCTCCAACCATTTTCAAAAATTAAAAAGTCAAATGAAGTCGAAGAGAAAGGAATTTATTGCGACGGTATTGTAAGAATAAAGACGGAGTAGTGGATTCTATTGTTCTCCCCCAAGAGGAAGAAGAAAGAGAACAGATCTGGAAAAAACCCAGTTTGTTAACGCTGAAAAATGAATTGTGACTCGAAACAAAGAAATGCCGCAAGCCTTAGGTTAGAGGGTTTTCCCGCTTAGGTCGCCCACATAGCGCTACCGATAAGGAAGGACGAAGAGTTATAAGTATGTACCTATGTGCCGAGGTTATATCTTCCCTATCTACGTTTTAAAAGTCACGTAGCTCCAGTGGAATACTTTTGTTTTAGTAAAGATATCTTGATAATTACTCGACTGATAAACTAGGTCGAACTGCCTTAAATACTGGGGGAATCCCCACTTGTTTATTCGGGGACAGAGCCTTAAACTCGTTTCAAATTCTCGGTAGAGAACTTGGAATCATCACACTCAAGTAGAGGATGTATGACGAAGAAGCGTTTTTAAGTATAAAAGACACAACAAGGCATACAATTGTACAAGTACACAAGTGGAAAGCTGCTGGCGGAGCGCGTTGCTGTTGACTTACTTAATTATATATATATGTATCAATTTGATTTCATACTCTTACACAGATTTTCTAAAGTCTGAATTCAGCTGATAAATCCAATATACCACGCATTTTCATGTGATCCCAAATTATTATGGTTATGATTGCATACTTTCAGATTTCTCAGTCAGTCATGCCCACAATAATTTAGAGATTATTTGGAATTCAGCGTAATTTGGTACATACATTTTTGAATGTTCTATTTTATAGTTAATAAACTTTACTTGAGCAATATTCTACCAAAAAACATAAATTTAACGACTCATAGCCATTTTTAGTGATTTTATTTAGTAAATGTTTTGAAATTTGACCAAATTGATGTTTTCAAAAAGTGCTGGCCAACGAACTCGTCCTTTCCTTTGAAAGCTTGATTTTTTGGCGCAAGAACGGAATTTTTATGTCAGGAGAGTTATTGTCTCAAATGACACATAAATATATAAATACACCAACCCAACCTCCAGGTATATAAATAAATCAGGTCAACCCAACCTCCAATTATATATTATATACTTAATTATGAAAAAGCGTTGAACTCTAGGATTCGTTCCAGAATGCCACAAAACGGATTTCAATAAAGAAAGTTTTCAAAAATTTTGATGTTAAAATTTTTCGAGCCATTGCAATAGCTTCATTTTCTCCGAAAATTCGCTAAAAGAAAATTGTTGAAAACCTCGAAGAAAATCCGATAATTATCATATCAGGATTTTTGTGAATACAGGCTAGCTGACTTCTATTTATTTATGAATTTCTATAAATTAATAGAATCCCTACAATCAATCTCCACACACAGTTAACGAGGCAACATCGTCCAAGCGCCACACTTATTCACAAATACCGAATAGGCAGGTATTCGCCAACTCGCCAACCAACCACCTCGTCATCCTCAAAATTACTAAACCTTTCTGAACAAGTATTTGGTTTGATATGTATTATTGAAGAGTCACTTTTTGCATCATTGAGGGATAGCAAACGTTTCGCCTCAGCATTTCCACTTCTTTCCCTCGCATGACTTTACATGGGCTTAATTGCCAAGCTTTGAAATAGGTTGGCCAAAGTTGGTATCGGAAGGTACAGAAACTTGGGCTAACTAATGTAAATAGTGCAGATACAAATACTCCAAAATGTTATTATTTTTAAACATTTGTTTGGTTTGCCGTTTCTGGGCCGGATGCCTTACCGAAGGTATTATGGCCGTCCAAACTTCCGAAATCTACAAATGGACGAGTTCACGGATTATGTATTCGAAAATCATATCGCCATTTCCATCACACATTCAGGCTCAGTTTTCCGCTTCGATTATTAGGGCGACCAACAGTTGTGAAAGCTTTCATGCGAGGCTAAATAGCAATTTTACTACTAATCATCCAAATATATATACATTCTTTTGGATATACTTCTCGATCAGCAAACGGAAAGTAAATTAAATGCAGAAGCAAGGGCGCAAAAAAGTACAGGACAAGAAATACGAAGAAACAATGGAAAAACTGAAAATCACAAGATCACTCATCAGTGTTGGTCAAGTTGGTGAGTTTCAAGTTTTTGCCAAAATAATAAAAATGTCATTGCTCTTATGATTTGGGAGATATTTTCACAATAATTATTTTCAATTTCGGAAAATATTTTGATGCAAACTAAATTTTTGGGAGACCAAATTCAGTCTACCTTCTCGAGGTGTTTCCTGGGTTACGCTAAGGGGCTGATTTAATTAATTGTCCGTTCAGAATGGTGAGGCAAAAAAGTGGATCGTAACCCACCAACAGTCGACCAGACCAATGGGCTGCAAGCCACCGACTCTGGTAGATTGAATGTCCGATGGTCATCAGTATCATTACTCATAGATAGGCACAAGGACCGAGTATGTCAAAATAATAGCTGAATTATCCCTTCAGAATGGTGAGCCAAAAAAAGTTGGCCTCAACCCACGATCGGTCGACCAGACCAATGAACTGCAATCCACTAACCCCAGCAGATAGAATGATAGTAGTTCTGACGGTAATGTGTGTCATTACAATTTCGGCAAGCACTGTATATCAAAATGACAAATGAATAAACTGCTTTCTGATAAGGATTACATACCTTCGTAGTTGACCATATCGGCTAAGGATGGGATTTTTCTCGGACAGCTGGGTGTGTACCGGAGCTGGGCAGCAGCAATTTCGTGCGGGGCGACTTTCTCAGTCAACGCGCGCACGCACTGCGCGTCTCCGGCGTACGTCGCCAGATGAAGAGCGGTGTTACCGTTGCGATCAACGTTGCCAGGGTCGGCTCCTGCTACTATCAACCGTCTCAAGATTCGAGGTTGAGATGTTAGAACAGCCAAGTGCAGTGCAGTCTGAGAACATACAATGGAACGCAGAGTTTATAATATGCGAAAATGATAGTGTTTAGAGAAGGTTTTGAGGAGCTTGATGATTAGAAAGTTTACACATAGGTAGGTAGTTTTCCTACCTAACTACTACCTACTTAACGCCTCGGTTACCTAGGCTACCAACATTTTCAGTACTGGTTCAATAGGAGCCCCATGCTCCAACCATCCATCAATCATGTTTCTGATCAAGTATCGCCCAACAATCTTTTGACACTTTCTTGACTCGATATTCGAAGTTAATGGATTCAATTGATTGTTTATCAATTTTTTATTTATTTAGTATATGGGGCGAAAAATGAACCAAAAACGTGACTGTGGGGTGTTGTTTTGAAGGTTGAGAGATGTGTTTGACAAGATCTTTAGGCTCAGTTTTCTAGGCTCTCTTCTTCAACAGTTGGATTCAACTTGCCAAGATTGGAATTCAACAATCCGTCGCAATTTTGTTTTAAATTTCAAAAGGGATGATATGCTCCTAGCCTTACTACTAAGAATATGAAATAGCAATCCACTTTGTTTCAACCCAAGCATCTAGGCTTGATAGAAGCTATACAGAAAGTAGTTTAAATCACTTTGGTTTCAACTTTAGTAAAACCACCTAGTCTAGAAACAAATGAATATCATGTATACACAGCATTATCCATGTTTATATAACACATTCGCAGGAATTTGGAAATCAAATTGTTTATAAATTGATGTCTGTACCTACTAGAATTATTAATTTTTGTCAGTAATGTATGCGATCATCAAGAGAAAGAAGCGTGCAATGTCCAGGATGTCTGCCAAAACAGCAAAGATGACCTACATATTTTTCATAAAAAATAGTAAAAATGTATATTGCTTTAGAACATTGTAGTAACAACGCATATTGACACATTGAGAATAACGGCCGATTTCCATCAATTCCACGGGTACTGTTGGGATTAATTAGAACTTTTATCTTCTAGACTATGACAAAATTGGTTTTCTCTCTTGTTTTTTGTTGGGTATTTTTCTAAGATGGTGGTAAGGTTCCCGAACATAAAAATCCATGATGGGATGAGAGATTGACAGGGCTTTTTATGCGAAACCAACGCATGTGGAGGGATTCCTTAGCGCTGACTGTCAGTCACGTGCCCCAGCGAGCTGAGTCTGTTCGGAGAACTGCTCGCTGGATTCTAAGAATTGAGGACCTCCCCCAGTCACTTCACTCAAGGACGGCGCCGGCGGCTTTGGCGGTAGATCTCTCCGATATCTGAAGTCCGACCAGCTACTTTCTTTGAATGAGTTTCTTGTACGCTACTGGAGAGGGCAACTTTCGATGGCCTAGTTCAGAGTCAGAGTAAAGATCTGATAAACTTCGCACCGAACGAGGTCCGATTCTCACGACAGCTCAAAACAAATCGTGGAAAGGAGAGATAATTTGCTATATAAAATACTCACTATGCCACCAAGATAGGGATTTAACAAAGACAGATATAGGAGTCGTGAAACAGAATACTGATAGATGCGACACAGTTCCGTAATCCACGTCACAATTCTAGATTCTCCACGCCAGATACTCCGTTGGTTGGAACTGCAGAAATGGGGATGTTATTGGTAAAAATAAATAATATCTTCAGACTGTGTGACGAGCATGAGTGTTACGATGTGACTATAGTACAGTCTTCGTAGAAGACTGTTTACTTATGCAGCTACCGGATGTACACGTATTTACATGTATTTACCATTTGGATGTCTTGAAAATGACAGATGCGCCACAGTTCCATTCAGCTGATGCTTTGTTACAGAAAAAAGGGACTATTTATTTCATTTTTCCTACAAAAGGTTGTATCCAGGGATATCTTAAGGAGAAAGAAATCACCAAATGGGATAAATTAGCTATTGAATAAATCATTCAGCAGTTGGTTCTTTTTTGTAGATATTCGGTCTGGATTGAGCTCAGAGGATAGAGGTCCTATCTCTTAGCCAGCCTGGGGTCTGCCCCTCTCCAGCCTTCGGTAAGACCTCAAGAATAGCGTGAAGACTCAGGAAGTCAAAAACACGAGGTGGGGGGCAGGACCCGTTTCGCGCCCCTGGTTACTCAGTCGAGGAGAAACCGCGTTGGTATCCTTCGAGATGAAAGCGAATGGGCAAACTGCGAATTATCTCCTTTATCAATGGTAATTTTTGCCAGGTTAAAAATAGGCCAGGCGGCAAAGTGTTGGTTAATTTGAAACGGGAATGAAGCGGTAGGGAGTATTGTTGTTCAAGTTACAGGGCGTTTTTAATGTCGTCTTATTGAATGAACCATTCACAAGCCCAGCCATCGAACAATTTAATCTGCCAATTTATCAGCCATTGTGTTTTCAAGAAGCCAGTTGGCTCATCTACTGTAGATGTACCACAAGAAAACTCTTGGGAAGAGAATTGTATTGCCTATTGTATTTTCCTGAGAATTTTACGTTTAATCAAAATACTCAGTCCTCTAGTGAGGGATGAGAGGCCCATGATTAATTGGTCCCTTTGAATATACCTCATTGGGGTTTATGGCTCAGAGTTCAAATCTGCGATCGGCGAGTGCAGGAAACTCTTAAGATTATTTGGGGGGATTTGGAGTCTGTCGCCTCACATAGCCAGCACCCGTTTGAACTTTGCGTGAGCCCTATGCGATATTGATGATATCCTAGGAGTAAAAAGCTGGTTATGAGGTCAACCAGTGTTTTCAGTTCCCTGCGGCTTTAGTTGCCCTTCATTAATTTTGCTTTGGGTTCGGCAACCATGTGTTTACTATGGACAAATCCCTCAATATTGAACCATCTTCTTGTGGTTTGTTGTGTTGAAGGTAGTTTTTGTAAACCAATTGCTGGCTCAGCCCTTACTAATGGGGTTCGGGAGTCCCTTTTTGCGAGATCCACCTTTTCGTTACCAATTATGGCTCGGCACCCACTTGGCTAGGGTGTTGAGTTTCCATACCAGACCACTCGTGATGAGATGATTGGAGCTGCTAATGCTTTTATTGAAGCTTGACTGTCAAGAGATGCTACTGGCATGTAGCCTTGCAAGATTCTTGGATATTTCATGAGCGATTCATTAAGGGAGACAGCCAATTCAATGTTCACCTGATTGTGGAAGGCAATATAAGAGGCATATCTACATTATCAGAGAACTGATTGTAATACACATTAAACGAACAGAACTACCTTGACAACAACGAAACTGTAGAGATGATGGACAAGGTAGCGATCGGTGATCTCTCCAAGAATTGATCTTAGTTGTAGAAGGCACAACTACGTACTTTTACTATCAATATCTTGAATTTCCTTTAAAAGTCTATGGATCAGAAATTTAGGGAGCTAAGTATAGTACATAATGAATTCATATTACATATATCACCCATCCTGGATACATGCTCAGTAACTTAAATGGCTCCTCTCAAGATTTACGTACAGAAAATTAGGCGAGATGCCAAACATCAGCAGACAAGACTAACCAAACATTCTTTCTCATTAATTGACACTTACAGGATCGCAGGATAAAATCAGAGCTGAGAGAGACTGAGAAGCAAGATAACGTGGAGTCAATGAACGGAAAACCGTTAGGGTTTCCACCAAATTATGTTTCTCAATTATTATTCAGGGAATCTTGGAACTTGTTAGAAAGATTGTATAATACTATACCTACCCACATCTTAATTGAAATCCATTCACCAAGAATTGGTTCTGAGATGCATCTCTGTTTCTTGTAGAAAAATGTGGTTCGAATCGATAATAAATTTTTATTATCATTATAATTTTTATTTATAATGTCAAAACGAGTTACTTATACCCATTCGTGCCTACTAAAACCATCCAACGTGCTTCAGTCCAAAATGAAGGTATTTACTCAACATTAAAAAAAAATATTCAAATGGGGTAAAGAGTGTGGAAAACGGAAAAAAAAATAGTAGTTTTATCGGTGAAAAACGAATGTGAATCGTAATGTTGGGATCAATGAAAAGCCAGAAAAATCTACGAAAGAATACAGATTCATATAAATCGTTCATTAAGGAATTACCATTAGGTAATTATCAATTACAACTCAATTGATTTCAATTTATTAATTTTGATGGTGTTTTTAAACATATGGGAATATCTATAGAGGCTTTCCTGGGGGTCATGTATTTCTTGGTGTAAAACATTAACTAGTCAAATAATTTTACAGGTAGGTAAAATATATCTACCCAAGGTATTTTATAGGCGTCTACTTAAGTGGCCAATTGGACAATAAGTGCGCAAGAACATTTTACTCTTCTGAAAGCTGAAGATGAAAAAAATCATTGTTCAAGTGTCCATTGAACACAACTCTCGGGATTTTCCCTTGAGAATAAGAGGATAACCAACGTCAAGCTTTGTCACGGGGGAATCCCAACCCAGTTATCTTTGAAAGCAGAAATGTTCAATAAAACATCGGAAGTTAATTTTTTTTGAAGAGATAAATATACCCTATTTCCGCGATCATAAACCGATGACGCATTCTGAAAGGTTTTGAAAAAAGAAACGCCTGCATCATCTAAATTTTCCTTCGCGGAAATACCAGTTTATCGCGTAGTAAGCTGAAAAATAGTAGAAAATGGAGGCAGTTTTTCAAAATGTCCAAAACAAACATAAATGAATTTTGGATTACAATCAGCAACGTTTTGTATACAATGATCCAACTGCATAAAGGTTGTAAAGGTTTTGGCGGGTCCACGACACAAGACGTTTCGGCCATAACAGTCCAAACATAGTGGTTTTACAAAGCTAAGACAAACTTACGAAGCGCAATGATTTTTTGGAAAATCACGGAAACTCAAACCATTAAGACGAAAACATGATGACTTCATTTCTTTGAATTGTATTCCATCAGATAATTTGGACGCTTACAACTGGAGGTTGACGGAACAAATGGATAGAACAGAAGGAATGAACACGGACTCACCATTATCTATTATATTTTCAACGTGCCAGACGATGATGAGTGTAGGCATAAAACCACTAAATCTGAGGTAATATTTGATCAATATTCGAGGTTTGTCTCAAGGATGAATCATCAAAGGATCACACAACCGAGCTTCAGAGCGACATAATTTAATGCTCTTAAGAGAGAAAATTGAGTGAAAAGCGAATACGAAATAACGACAGAAGATGAAATATGAGTGGATTGTCAGATTTCACCAACCTGTTGTTGTTTCATGCACATATAGCTCGGCATACCAATATCTGAAGCACATCATACATAATAATACTCTGAACTGCAATTTTCCTGGTCTAGATCACCCATATATATGAAGAGCTATTCTGCTCCAAAATACATTAAGTATCTATGTTTACCAATCTAGATCATTTCTTCGACCGTTTTTTACTCAGCTCCTCTCCAACTGGGATACAATTGGCGAACCTCAGTACGTTGGTAATACAGTTAAACAGGCAATTGTTAAATTGAAGTATTTGCTTACAAAATTTATGCTTTGAACTTGTACGTGATTCTTGTCCTTAAACTAAATTAGCATCACCTCTTAAAATAAACATTTTAGCCTAGTAATCACCAGGAGAAACATCTAATTTATGATGGATTTCCTTTTTTCCACGGGACAATAAGTGGGAAGTGATACAGTCGATTACTTATGGGATTGCGAAATTGAGGAACCATTAGGACTTCAAAACGCTTCCTTAAACAACTGAAATAATTCGTAACTTCACCTTCTGGAGAAAAGACAATGTGGCGGGCGGGCGAGACTTAACATCGTACCAAGCGACCTTGACGACGCAATTAGGGACTCAAACAACAACTTTGTCGTTGAATGCTAAAATATGAGACTTATTCTACTATCAAACACTCATCCAGAACGTTTGATAGAACCTCTAAAAGGTATCACATTCCTAGGGGTTTCTCAAGTCCATTTATACTATCAACTAAATTCTACTGTTTCAACTATTGTTGATCCAAGCCAAGTAAAGTCCAACACAAAAAACAATTACAAAGTATGTAACATGAAACGATGAATACATATTTCAAATCAACGTGATAGAATCTATTGCTAATACCTTCCGATTATGCCATTAGTAAACGTAATTTTACGATGACTAACTAACGATGAGCAATGAAAAGCAGAAATGCACCACCCAAACAAGCCGTTTAGCCATTAATTTGGAAGAATTCCAACTGACTTAGGTTATTGAAGAGACGACACAACGATGTTGGGTATTTTTAGCGACCCGAGACTAGGAGATGGAAATTTCTTTCTGGGCAAAGCGACGAAGTGCAGGGAATGAAAAAATAGAGTGGAATACAAATATAATTGAGCTCTGTCGCATTTATAGCCCAGACACAGACCTCGGGAGTCTCTAATACCAGAATTAATCCTCTGGCAATCATAAAACCTTCGTTCTAATAGTAGAAAGGTTTTAACTCAATGACAATTAGAAAACGTATATAAAATCGGGTGGTGGGCTCACTTATTGCGTTATGCAGCTGTAGAATTAGTTAAATAATGAACGTGAGAAGTCGACGTTTCTATTTATTCAAATTTGCTTTTGAAATTTGAAAACGTGAAAATAACTCGTAAACAAAAGATTATTCCAGAATCTGAAGAATTTTTAAATTCTTGTACTAGCGTAATCTGAGCTTATACTAACATTAATAAGGAATAATGAGGTCGATGAGAATACTGTATCTAATATGTATCATAGACATGTGTAAAGATGTCATCCATCCTATCCATCAATCATCATAGACGTGTCCATGTAAAGCTATGGGGGAGTTTATAGCTTTAATTTATACATTTCACAACGACTACGGAGGTGCACAGCTATTTCAATGACAAGAAGGATGGAAAGATTGTCATGCAATCAATATCTACCACCACTTCTAGTGCTTGGATGAATAATTGAGATGATTTAATAGGTACTTACAATTTTCTGATACCCCATCCTATCCAACCATTGAGCAAGAGAAGAATTGTGATAGGATCTTAAACTGATTCATCGCAGCACTACGTTGTGCTACTTCAAGTGAGCATAAACACTTGGAATAATGAGCCCTATATGCATGCTGCACCAACTTTAAGATTATCTCATTATGCCACACTATCCAAAGTAGTTATTATTGCGAGTAGGGTGGGAAAATTGAGATGGCTCGATTTAGAACATGCACTAAGGGAAATGGAATGCAAAATGGTTGGGATTAGCCAGGAGAAACGATGATTGAGGCCCATTAGGAGACCGGAAATTACGGGACAGGGCCAGCTGTTATAAGTGTTTTCATTTTATGATAGAGGGAAAAAAGGAATTCCGCCAATAATCGCCCCGTACTTACCCGCATAGGAGGCCTTCCCCGAACTCACCACAGGTCGCCATCTGGAGCTGGGATTCGCAGAACGTCCTGACCGCCAAATTTCCCCCATGAGGCACTCGAACAGCTTTCTGAGCGATGACGAAAGGGAAACCAAGGCTCGGCCTATCGCGGAATGCAAAGATCGGACTCATAGGTCATTATTGAATCATTCGAGCGTTGATGGATTTGGTGAAACGTCACTGCGCAGTCAAGTTATTCATACGGTATTTCCGTACTCGACTGACAACACGTTCGGGAACTCCAACGCAAAAGTAGATAAAAGTTGTTTGAAGAAAATAAGAGAGATAATTTTGTTGAGAGGCGAGACGGCTCCATAAAATTCAATTATTTGATAAGCCAGTCACGATGGTTTAGAGGGGTACACTGGCGGGAAAAGAAACTTGCTAAATTAAGTGGGAACGCGACACATGTAAACAAGCGTTCAATTCTCATTTTTTACAGCACGTTTGTGTATTCTACACCAACAACTTGTCCACCTAATACTGGTGTAGGTAGTGTTGTTGGTTCCTAATACTTCACACGATTAAAGAAAAACGCGTCAAAGTATTATAATAATAGGACGGAATGTACTCAATGTAATAAATGCACTACACTGAATAATTTGTAGCACCTACCTGAAATAGGTGGTATAGGTACGTAGCTATTCTCGAGTAAGAGTAATTCGATATCATCCGGAAATTTAGGTCGGTTGTGGATTTGGACGCATTCAAATTTACTTTTTTAAGTATGTGGTGCAAAATGTTTTTTGGATTGCCATTCCTTCCAACAGAGGCGGTGTACAATTCCTTCACCTGGATGGATGACACAGATGTTTCGCAGAGTTATCATGTGTTGTGATTTTTCAATTAATTTTCCTAATAAATCTCATTTCCTTCTGCCCATATTGATATTTACTTACATATACGACAAACTTAACGAAAAGAGAGACGAGATCAGCTCGATTTTTTGAAGAGGAGTTGGGAGGAGTACGAGAGGAAAAGGATATATAATCACGTACCTCACTAATGTCACAGCCCGTGATAATTATTACGTACCTCCAGCTGAATAAACTGACTTAAATAAAAATAAGTACGTTATTAAGTAAGTAATTTAAGTAAGTGATACCAGTCACTTCAATATTGACGAAACTTGACTTTTCTATGTTCCCCCAGTTGTGCCGTATTCTTTGAATTCTCGTTCCCTCAGTTTGATGTAGGAGCTTAACCCAGTTAGATTGTCTTTCGTCTCCTATTCCCCCAGTTGAAATTTGCCCTAGGAATACGCATTAACAATGAGAACCCATCACATCATTAGTACAGGAGATATTTACAGATGCATAACAAATATAGGTACTAAATCTACCAGAACAACGAGAAAAGAGCATCGCCCAACTGGGTATCAAAGAGACGCGAGAGCCCGCGAGCACCCACCTGGGTACATGGATATGAAATTAAATTAATAAACCAATTTTGGATAGTATACCAACTGATTCACTACGTAATAAGAACCAAGGAACAAAGATAAAGTATTGCATTAGTTCATCATGTGCATTACGTTAGTTGCATAGGTATCTAGAGGATAAGGGCGAGATGGCCTATGGCAACAGCACAACCGTTCACTCCATTAATTTTCCGAAGTAAACAATAATGAGCGAAGTATCGATTGCACCGGACGAATGTAGCTGGTAATAACCGTTGACCTTTATAGAAGTAGGTACAGATTTTCGGTGACAACAAACCATGGTTCTCATTGCATTGATCTATGATATATCAGGCAAGAAGGGTAACTATACTACTCATCAGTTCCCAGCCTTACAACTTTCACAACTTCGCCAGGCATACTATATTTTTAACCAAGTTGGGCCATTTCATTTACTCCGTTGGAAACCCTCCGAGAAATAATATTTGAATGCTAATGGTGGTTCCGCAACAGGAAAATAAAACATTTAAATTATAATGACGCACACATCGTTCTGGTAGTTGTTGATCAAGATAGCTACGATCCGCTTGAGGGGACATTCTATTGTACTTTCTCGTCACGGAAGGGTTTTCCCTGCACCAGAGGGGTTTCCCGGATCGATGGACGTTGCCCTCGGCGCATACCGTTAAAATCCTGTCGGATTAGAGAGGTGACCGGATGATGTGGAGTGAAGTTCGGGCTAATAATAACATAATGGGTTCGCCAGGTCGTCTTAAGTATGGGAAATGGCCCCTATTCGAACCATCAAAAACGCCGCCGCATCCGATAGAAAATTACTTCCGAGAGGTCTTTATGCGAGTTTTAGGAGGGGAGACCCAACAACAATACGTCACACGGAACCAACCACAAACATCAGTAACGACTTTTCAGGAGGCGTTAGCCCAGCAAGTTCTGAAAACTTCCAAACCGAACTGGCAAACCCAAATGACTGGGAAATCCGACAATTGAACCTGCTAACGTCTATGGAAATTCTCAACTCCTTTCAACAATAATGTGAAATTTGCGGTATTTCCCTATAAAATCCAAGAACAAGAATAATCTGTCAATAAATTACACATATACCTACCTACTATTTATATAGACTAGAAATACAATTCGTTAACAAAAGAGAGAACTTAAAACTGTTGCGCATGAAAATCATATCTGGACGCTCACCTGTCTCATATCATTACGAATGTTCAGGTAATCTGGACTGGGCACCATCCGAACGAGGTTGAATACGACTTCAATGAATCCGTGGATGATGGCTATGTGTAATTGCCTGGAAAATAAAATAAATACCATTATTGTAAACTAAAGTCAAAAGGCCCCAATTGCGATGGCATTTGCTCCATAACAAAGTAGAAAATTCATTCATTGTTGTGTGATTGTATAGCTTAGGTATATATTCTGAGCAGGTATGACATGTAACACTGAACATAATTGGTGAACTGGGCACAACCAATCCGATTTTGGGTGAAGCTAATCGCGAAAATTTGGTAGCTGAACTAGCTGAGGGTAGGCAGGTATATGCTGTTATGTTATGATGAGCTCTAATCCAGTATTACAGAAACGTGATGGTGAACTGTCAGAACTAGCAGGTACCTATACAAACATCAATATTGGGTAACAGTCAACCTGTGTACATAGTATTATGTACATAGGTACAAGCCCTTTTCTATTGACTAATTATCGAGATCACTAACAATTCCACACTAACCATTTGAATATAAGTTAACACACACTATTATAATCCAGCTTCAAGATATTCATTCATTGGAGCCAGCACGATCGACGTCCACAACAACAACATTAATGTGCAACAAAAATAATGGCGATCAATGTTGTTATTGAATACGACAAATTTAATTCCCCTAATAATGTCTGTACTTGTATATTCTCCTATATATATATATATATATATATATATATATATATATATATATATATATCCTGTATACACTAATCATGTGGATACAAGATCACTGTGTAGAAGCGACATCCATCCATCCATCGAAACACAAAAACCCATCAACATACTCGTACCTACCTGCCACGTGTGTAGGTAGGTTCATATAATACATTATATTAAGAAGCTCCACCATGAAGAAACACATACAACTATACTAAGTTCTCAACGCTCTTGGTCGATTCGATGGAGCACTGGACGGTACAATGCTTATTCGAATGTATTTGAAGGTCTATAAATTACAGCTACAGCTTATTTAAGATACAAAAATAAATATATTACAGCCATAGGACGGGAAAGATGAAGTCTTGGGCTGTAACCCTGATAGCTATCACCAATCTTGTCACCTCCATTAACATTAAATGGATAGGAAAGACAATTTACGTGGAAACGCGTGGTTCTTATGTTAAAATATCGAATGTTAACTAAACAAGAATTAGCACTTGAAGAATTATGAACTGGGATGATGTTAGCTATGGTGTAAAGTACTCACTCCGGGATGAAGAATAATGGATTGTAGGTGGAATGGAACAATATTTCCCGGATATAAGTGAAACAAATTGAATATAATACATAATGACGGGAAGAGAGGTGGGCGTACTCCCGTGGAAAGGAATCTCGATAATATGTTGTCAATGTTTCTGCCCCCATTAATACGTCGTGGTTATACAAATACAAGGAAAATTCAAGTTCTTAAATTTATATATTTTGTTAACTGAACAAGAAGGGGAACATGAAGGACCATGAAAGTTCCAGTTTGGAGTACTTTCACAGGCTCAACGAAAGACCACTACAAAACCTGGGATTTTTTTGGAAAGATGAGTAGTGTAAAGTGTGGACTATCAGTATATACATAGCTCACACAGACTGACTTTACGGCATAACGGATGGCGTGGAAAGATAGCAACAAGAGAAAGAAAATACAGGAAAAGTTATCAGTGGAAGATTCTGCAGTTGAGTCGTTGGCGACCGCATTTTACCAACAAAATGCCAAAAGGAAGGCCCAACTTAACACTACCACAATACTTACAATGAGCAGGAAAGACGAGACACAATGTGAGTGTGGGGTATTCCTGTATTAAATTGTTAAAAAGTATATACATAGCTCACGTACAGACTCGTTTCAATGAAATCTATATTGACTATATATTTACTGAATGTTAATTGAAGCTGCACATATCATTAGAATAGTTATACGTGGTACATGTACGCTCCGAAAGAATTCAACACCTCTGCACCACCGGGTGCAGTTTTTTAAAGTGAAATGCAAATGAAAGGCTTAAGCCAGGACCACTACAACACTTACAATGTTGTGAAAAGACACAAGACACAATGCATGGGACAAGGGATGTTTCTTGCATTAAAATGTGGAGTACGTACATTTAGTATTATACTTCCTCTCGGATCGGTCTTAGGTGAAGGCGTTTGAAAATTCAGTGATTGTATACTGTTTACTGAATGCTACTGCATAGTGATGTGATAAGGGCTTTTGAAAAAGAACTTCGGTAAGAAACCTATTATGTACTCAGTACTTATAGTCTCCTCTAGATGAGTATATATAGAGCGAGTATACAGTATATAGAGATATACTCATACTTAATGAGTATATAGGAAATTCAAGATTCTTCAGATAAAATAGCTAATGTTAAGCTAACGAGAATTATAACCTGGAGAATCATGAACAAAGATGATATGATAAAATATCCAACGTTAAGGAAACGAGAAATATGACCTGGAAAATCTTGAACTGGATGATGTTAGGAAGGTACTCACTCAGGGATGAAGAAGAATGAATTGGAGACGGAATGAAGAGCTAAGTTGGACAAGATTTCTCGAAGATAAGCGACCAGTTTGGTGCACTTTTCCGACGCCACAGCGGATGACGTGTCATGCTCGACGAACAATCGGAGTCGCAGCATGCCTGAGAGGAACAAGAAAACCGGGATCTAACGTTACTGGAGCGGCCGAAAGAATTTAGCATTTCAATCGGACCGGGCACCGGGTGCATTTTTCGAGCGAGATGCCAATATCAAGTCCCCAACAGTCAGGGGGGCAGTGGCTCCGGGCTCAGCTGGGCTCCAGATCAGACTGGTGGTCGGCAGTCTAAGCTCGACTCCAGTCAGTGACTCTCGGGCCGGGCTTCCCCAAGTACCCCCCCGTCCCATCAGATATCTCCTCATCTGCCCCACCGCCGCGAGGGTTCCGTTGTCTCTAAAAAACCTTCGGAAACGTCACTGCCACAAGGAAAAGGTCATCAAAAATCCTCCACCATAGAGTTAATATAGATAATGTATCGAGCAGTATTATTGTCTCGACACTGGAAGCAATTAAAGAACTTTGGCATGCCTGCATTAAGACCACGAATAATGAGTTCTTTTGGGGGAAGTGATCAACGATAAACAACGTCTGACAAGTTGGGTGGGCTGATAATAGAGGAAAGGGTGCAAAAATGGGCAAGGGTGTAAATATGGGCACCCCAGGCGGGGGAGACGAGAGGGGGGGGGGGGGGGTGTTGCACACTGGTGGAAAGGGCTCTAATCTGTTCCACAGGTTGTTGAAAGAAGTCAGTGAAGTTGTGAAGTTGTGAAAGTGTTCCTGTAAGTCTTAAGGTTGGAGTAGTTGGCAGACTTTTTTTGACATAGATGAAACTTAGCACTGGGGGGTCATTCCAAATTTTCGTTCGACAGAAAAAACGCCTGCCAAGTTGGCTGGACATTTTAGATTCTTCACTTATTTATCACGTGGCTGGTCAGTATAGATTCTTCACTTATTTATCACGTACGTATAGAATTAGTCGAAGAACAAAGTACGAATCGAACTGATTGAAAGCAGAATAGAGCAGTAGGTATGTAATATGTATGAGAATCTTTGGTTATAATATTTTATAGGTTCTATTGTAGGGTTATAATTAATTTTTGCGCACGATTAACCGTACCATCGATCCAATGGCACTCACCATCCGAAGTAGGTATATATTGTGGATTGGTAGGATGTTGTCTATAGGGCAAACCGCACGATCCTTGAAAATGTCAATACATCGGCCCTTCAGTCTCAAAGTTTCAGCCATTCTTAGTTTTACGCATGCGCAATAGTTATTACTCAACCAATTGCGATTTAATTAATATGGCATCTTCGTGGAACATATTCTCAACTAGCCTTCGAGTTTGAATGAAATTGGACTGATAGATGATAAAAATCGACGTAAAAAGAAATATAGGTACGCGTTTGCACATGATGTGCACAGACTACTATAGATTCTACGGCAGTGAAAGTTACCCACACAATCCCTAAAAATGACATTAAAATCGGACCAAAACTTGGTAGGTATATAGGTCAGACACATAGACATACAAGGAACCAAAGAAATTGAAATGTGAATGAATGAAACGTAAAGCAAGTGGAAATGTTTGAATATACTTTTTTTTTAAATAGTTTTCGCACTAACAGGAAGCCTGTAGAGAGGAAGCAAAATGTGACCACTTTTTCCATAATTCACGAGTACAATCGTTAATAATCGTGGATATGGAGAATATAATTCCTGATTTCTCATCCCCCCCCCCCCCCAAATCTTTCACCACTCGGTGGAAAGCTGTGAATTTAAATTATACATGTCTTAGGTACTCGCTTCGATATACAAACTAAGTTGTTGTGACTCTCACTGGATCAATCCCCTTTTCTGTTGGTGGTGGTGTAAGGTGTAATAACTAGGGCAGCCACATCCATATCACAACGTATTTTAAGCGTGCAGCTTTGATTTGAGCCCAATATTATGAAACATGCATGCATGGTTTTATGTGAAATGGTTTGATATTTCAGCACTTTGTTCGCACAGACTTTTTATTATGGTTACCTGGCAAAAAACCATGGAAATTATCTGGAAAACTAAAAAAACACTTCAAAATAAACGGTAAAGGAATAGAGGAAATCAAGTTCGGCGCTCTTCAAATTGTACCTACATAATGACTTTGATGCCATTATGAGTGCCCCACACCAAGGATCCCTCCACATAGCTCTGCGTGCGAGATTTTTCCAAAGTCAACGGTCCGATGCCTAGAATGATGCATAAATTCACGAAAAGTTCAACTAACTGCTTCCAAATTCTAACAATCATCAGCCCTGTATAAATAAAATTTTGTTCTGGGTGTAATTGTACCTACATACGGTATTTGACGAATTTTAAAAGTTTTGATATGCTAATTAAACTTCAATGTTCAATTAACTGCTTGTTACGAGCAGAAATGTTGGCAGAGAGTATGACGAACTTTGATTCAAAGTTGTGTAATGCAGATACAAATTAGGATCCAACGGACTCGCCGTGAGCCATAGCTCCTCCGACACGCGGCGGATTGTGATGTGGATCTTATTCTATGATTTATTCTTGATGATTTTTGGTCTTGTTCTAATGGGTATCTTGTAAAAACTGTGTTAAAAATAAAAGAACTGTTCGTTTTGAATTTGCCTATACAAGTATTTGTGGTGTTCTGTAAATGAGTGTAGGTACCTATGTATTTACTAGAGAATTTTGGGGTCTTGTTGTACAACATACTGTCGGGGCCAATTGTAATCCGCAACGAAATAAAGCGGAAACATTGTTGGGCGTTGTAATTGAAGCGAGTCACAGGAATATCATCAAAAGTAAGTAGGATAATACAACGGTTCACGTAACACAAGTAAGTAGATTTATTTTATTACTTTCCTTTATTTCATTGCGGATTAAACTTGATTCTAAAAATAAACATCCATACAATGAGGATTCTTGCTTATATCTAGCCGTTGATCGACACACCAAAACTTCTTAAATTCACCATAAACGTAGCTCTAGCAAGCATAGCATGCATGTGTAGCACTAGTACTTTAGCAATAGAAGTAATTTATCGCAGAACCTTTAGTATTATGTACAGGGGGTAAAGTGTCAATTATATTATTTGGGGAGGGGGTTTAAACCGTTTAACATTTTTCAACACTGAGGAAAGAGGCAATCTCTTGGCCCAAGAGGAGAGTGGGCGTATGTGGAAATGTAAATTTCAATAAAAACTAATGTTCAACGATCCAATGTCCCAGATTTTCTCAAATCGTACGGTGGGAAAAAGAAAGTCTCGAGAATAATCGTAACCTAGACGCTACGCCACGAATTTCTTCTCGATATAGTAATGAGAAGGAAAGTTCCAAACACATTAATCACGTACTAATGTAACGTTCCAAAACGAATAATTTTCCCGATTTCCTTACTAAACTGACTTACATCAGACCGAATAATACCTACTCAGCTTCTCAATAAATTAGAAGGCAAAACTCCTAATAAATTAATCCTACTGTTTCATAGGTTACGCAGGAAACCAAGAGCAAAGAGCCAGGCATTATTATTACCATTCCTCCCCCACAAAATCAATGGATTATTTTATATTGTACAACTTTAATTGATTCTATAATGCAAATAAAACTATTATATATTTTAGTCCAACTCAATCACGGACAGCCATTGTGGAAGCAAGAGTTGAAAATCCGCTTACGGATAATACGACGGTTAATTTACTATCCTCACCTCGGATGGTCGAACATTTCAAACGACGGCACTCAATGACGTTGAAACACACAAGGATTAAAGAAATTGCCAAAATCCTCTTCAAAACCAATTACATAGGTATAAATTTACTCGTATTAAACCAACATGAACGGCCAAGAAACTTCTGAATGAAGACATTACATCGTCATTCCGACTCTAAATTTACTATCGACAAGCGAGAAAAACCATAATCTCCGTGAATTCGCACTTGAACACGAATTTGCCGTTAGGGAAATCCGAGCTCGTGATTATTTTTATTTACGATTTTACTTTCCGCTTACTAAGTTCCCGTGACTGAGTGAATGACTGTTCATTCACAATTTAATAGCAGAATTTCCCCGACCACTAGAAAGAATGAAAAACCCGAGAAAACCCCATTCTGAAGATGGCTTTGTTCAGGTACCTATTTAGAAACGCGAGCGGGGTTTACCTACGAGCGGTAATAAATAAGAAGTGTCGAAAATATCAATGAGCTTCGGCTTCCCCTGAAGCTATTCTCAATTTACTATATTTGCTCAGACATTTCTCGCTTCAAATAATGAACGAACGATCTTTCTATCTTTTCTACGTCGATTGGCTACTTTTCTTAGTGTACCTTTTTCTTTTTCAACAATTTAAGACGCATCTCAACCATAAGGATTCAGAGGAACTATGTTACCCTCCTTCACATTGCAGCATTCTACTACAACTCAGTAACCGGGTAAAAATACCCCAAAAATGAAAAACTACAACTGAGACTTTAGATGATCTATAGTTTCATCTTAGTAGACTTTTGCATACATTGATATAATATGATGTATATAGGTACTTATATAAATTGGACTCGTAAGAACCACGAATTTCCCAACAATAAACATTGATCACAATTAAAGATAGATTCAATTAAAGGGGCCTCTAAACTAAATTGAGTATTTACATTTTGCCAGAGTCGTAAATCGTAAAATGTAATTAATTGTTTTATTTTAAATTCCAAAACCGCTTCTAAATTGTATAGTCTACCGATTCAGTACCCTTCCCGAATTTTACGATGTTCACAAAACCTGAATGCGCGACCAAGAAATTTGAGGATTTTCAAAGACCAGTGAAATACGGGTATATTATATAGAATGATAAATAATTAAAATAAAAAAACAAGTAGGTTTTGTTTCCACACTTGCGCAGAATGTCGTATCAATAGTTGTCCTAAACATATTTAAACTTCCTTCATACTTCAGTTTTTTGAAAAATGTTCATACGTACACGGACGGCTTGATTGCCTTTTTGCTTTGAATTCTACATCGATAATTCTCGCAAGTGGGGTCACTAATGGTGGGATTTAGTCAAACCCATTTTTTACGAGATTCTTCCAAAGAATAATTATGAGGCAAACATTGTAAGTTTAAGAAAACGAAAGAAAAGAAAATGTCGGTTAAGATAAGTAGTTTTTATGTTGTGGCTTGTATTTAGTTGTGCCTTCATAATATCCTGTAGTGTGGTAAGTTATCAATGTAATGTGTGGCCAGCATCAATGTAAATTATGCACAGTTATTCAATACCATAACAATCCATATCAGAAAGCCAAATCATGAGAGTATAAACTTGTCAGATAAGTGTGAAGCGGCTCCCTTTATGTAGGGAATTAATATTCGCCTCTCTGCTATTCAACTCTCGAGCATTATTGACGGAGTGTAAAGGTAGGTAGAGGTTGGTTATACACCAAACTTGTACAGTAGGTATTTAACGAAAATATTTCCGCAAACCAACTAAGTAACATTCAGTCAAATGAATATAAGAGAAAAGAATATAATATATGAGCCGTCGATGTTTATTCCCTCCTTCAACACCGATCAGTTTTGTAGGGTTTAGCAATACCCTACAGTTGTGATTCAAGTAGGGATGACGTACCTATCAACTACGTAGCAGTTGATTGAAACCAAGAGATTCTGGAATAAATACGAATAAGGCCAAATTATAATTTTCCAACGGACATCTTAAAGCAACTAATCCAAAACCTATTGAACATAATCAATAACTATGTCAACAGATATCTGGCAGGAGTCACATGGTACAAGGAACACATCGCATTTTTAACTGACGATGATTGTATTCAATATGGTCTCAGCACATCTTCAATTTCCACACCTTGCAATTCAATATTGATTGCACTTAAAACTGGGATTTTCTTCATGTAAAATCTCACAAACGATCCCACGAAGCCTTCGTGAGCAAGAATGGTAAGTACATAGGAATTAATCACTTTCATTTTCATCTCGAAGAAGAAAAGAAAACGATTTTACGTTTTCAAAGAGTTAAAAACGCTCAATTAACCAAAAACCTTGAAATCTGTCCAATCTCCAACATCTATGGAAATATCGAGCAAACCTAGTTCATATCCAGCCACTTTTCAAGAGCGACTCATTTAAGTTACGTTATGCTCAACAAAACCGAACTCAGTTACTTATCCAAGAACCTTGAAAAACCAAGTTTCCCTCACATATTCCGATTGTTCTAATCACTTAAAAATATGACGAATTTCAACAGGTAACCTTCCTTTAAGGTAGATATCATTCTTTCGGTGAGGTACGTGTCCTTTAATTATAAAAAGTCACAATCCTCTTTTACAGATTGACAGCGGAGACGTGGCTGTTTATGCTCAATTTCAGATGAGCATAAAAAAGGTACTTAAGTAATTTTGGTCTATTTTTAAATTATTAAATCTGCATGTTCCGCATTTTACACTAACTTAAACTTAGTAAATCAAAATAATAAATAGATGAAATGAGATGATGAAGCTGTTTTATTTATTTAATTTCTAGCGTACAAAGGACCCCCCCCCCCCCCTTGGAGTAGGGTAGAAAATTTCCTGAAAAATTATTAGGTATAAGCTCGACTGAATAATTTACCTTGGACCCTTCGGGTTGTATGGAGAGGAACCATTACGAATTAATATTTTATATTACCGTAACACACTGAGATAAGAGATGGTGGAGGGGTGGTTTCCTGCAGTATAAGGTCAAGGCTAAGGCAACAAGCGAGTGGAATATCTAGGCACATTCATATCGTAGGAAGTCATGACTATAAACAACGTTGCCATGGTTACATCACATGGTTACACGCTACACTACTCACATGATGTACTTTACCGACCAATTATAATGTAGGAATATTATAGGTATATAAATCGATCGTCACTCATATTAGACACTACCTGTTGATCAAAACCTGCCTCAACATTATTTGCAAAATAACCAAAACGGAAAACATTCTAAAAAGATGAAGAAACGTGAAAGGACATTTAATTCAGGTAAGGTTAGGTGCACAATGGAATTGACCCAATTTCGGTTTTCCGTTCCTTGAGACGAACGAAAGATATGACACAGATGTGCAGTTGCTATCAGAAATTGCACATCGTTCAGCAAACCAAATTTATCAAACCAAGACAAGAAGAAAATGCAAAACTCATTCGAATTTAGGTATGAGAGGTAACCTACATCTACAGATTAAATATCAATTATGTAGGTACCTTCGACGAGTTTGCAACCTACTGCTCACTTCCTGCTTTAAATTAATACTGCTTGAACGCATATATTAAATGGATAAGCACCTACGACGTGCTTAAATCAAGTGTTTAGAATCGTTGGATGTCGTATAGACATGGTACCTAAGTTGCTTTGCCAATCAAACTGATTTGTGTAGATATGAATCAAGATTTTAGCATGAGCGGCAACTAAATTATGTTAATCCTTGAGTGAAAATCAATAAGTGCGAAATAGACAAGGAAAGAAATTGTTACTTACGTATCTCCTTCGTCGTCTTGTTGAAAATACAGTTGCCAAGATGGTTCCTCCTTGTCAGTAACTTGGGTAGGCAAACTTATTTGGACGGCAGGTAATTCAGGCTCCTCTTCAATATATAAATCGCTCATTTGATCTGAAACGAGGTCCACTCCTGAGTCCAGCCTCATGTAGTCATCTTTGCTTTTGTTTTTGTCCATGCTCTGATCAGGTATTGTCCGAGAAGAACTTCCCTTAGCATCTTGGGACTCCTCACTGTGAATCTCACCTGAAAGCAAGGTTTCCGAGTTGAGCGCCCCAGAGAGGAATCCAGAGTCGGCTCGCCCTGAGTCGTAAAAACTGTCCTTATCGGAGCCTTTGTTTTGAGACATGTCGGAAGAGATTAGGTTTGTTTTGGAAGAACAACTTCGCGTCGATTGGGTAAAAAGGTTGACAACCCCGAGCTTAACTAAACAACGCGCACTTTCAAAACACTACCGAACATTTACGGTGGGGGATGAGGTTTCTCGGTAAAACGTGGGGGAATACGAGGAAATATTAAATCACCAGTGGTAGAACATGTCGCGGTAAAAACGAAAATCAACGCTGACACATCATACGAGCTACTTCGAATGGAACTGAACGTCTACTTGAGCCCACACCGAGACGAAACCTTGCTATGTTGTTCTTTGGAAAGGCGAATGAATGAGCGGCGCATGCGCAGAGGGGGACCGGGGGTTTCCCCGCACGCAACCTCTCCTACCCAACCCACGATGTCTTCCCTGTGAGAGGCCCCTACATGGCCACGCTCTTTCCCTCCTTCCTATATTTACATAACGTTCAGCGGGAATTTTGAGTACGACCTGACGTATATAACTGTACTTGGTGTAACGTATTGAGTAATAAAACTCTTCACAAAACCGCCCTCCCACTGTATGAGTTTAAACTGAGTGTGTAGAATGTAGGTCAGGCAAAAAGTAGGTAAGGTACCTTCCCTCGTTCGTATACTTACCTATTTAAAATAGTTAGGCAATCACGTGCTCATGGGAAATTTCGTACACAAATTTACTTATCTTCTGCACTTATTCATAGAAAAACCGTTCAAGACCTCAGAAAGCCTAACATTTTTGAACTTATGAGTTACATTGTATTTATGTGCTCAAAAATGTAGGTCAAGCAGCAGGTCTGCATGAAGCTATTAATCGATTCTTTGGCTCACTTCCGGTTAGAAATGCCTTCCAAGCAAAAGAAAAAGAGGAAAAGAAAAGAGAGACGTAAATGATGAAGTTCCTGTCATGAACCATGATCTTTAATGATGCATGCTATTTAAGTTACCTACATTGTTTTGAAATTTGAGCACTTTGAGTGCAAAGAAATTTATACTACCAATTTTATAAAAGAAAAAACGTTCTAAATAGTGTTCTGCGATTCATAAAAGATTTTCGATTTTAGCTTTCTTCAGTTCTAATAGATTTTTCTGCAAATAATATTCTACCTACCAGGTACATTTTTTCAGTTGTGCCTACATTTTTAAATTAATTACCGTTGATTAACTTCTTTTGACTAAAATACCTACCGATAAAAATATAAATGTAACAATTTTAGCCATTTTCAGCTTTATTTAGTGATTTTTTTTAGCACATCTTTTGAAATTTGAGCGATTTAATGAGCTGAAAAAGTTCTGGCCAACGAACTCATCCTTTATTTTAGATAGGTAGCTTGATTATTTAGCGCAAGAACAGGTATTTAGGATGTCCCTCTGGAGCTAGGTCATATAAGCAAGGCTTCGTACATAAGAGGGACGACCTATTGGAATTGATCCAGGGGTGGGGGACAACCGGAGCGTGAGAAGAAAATAATCAGCTGGAGCTAATTCGCGCTACATCTGAAAATTCCATAAAAAATGGCCTTTTAGTCTCTAGGCGAAATAATGTTTTCACCAGCTCACACTACCGTCAATCCAATTGCATACGCCATCTGTATGGGTGGCAGCGGATAAGTGATGAAATTTTTTTTCTGTTTGTCTGCATAAATAATGTAGTAAAATGCCGCCAACTGCATATTTTTAGTCTGGGGGATTTTCTACACTTGATTCCAACCACAGATTTGGATCAATTTGTCCAACTAATCTATTTTTACTAAAAATATTGGTTTTGCATATTTTTTTATTCTTGAGATGCGAGTTTACGAGCATCCAAACCATCAAACTATACAAATCATTCTGATGTATTTTCCAATTAATCCATATTTTACTAGAAGGATTGATTTAGGGTAGTTTTGCATCCAGACCACCGAATTATACACACCACTCATATTAGATACATCCAATTAAACACATAAATCAACAAATTTTACTTTTTGCAAATTACAAATGCTTGGACAGTTGCTCTGAATGATGTGTATAGTTCGGTGATCTGGATGCTCGCAAGCTCCTATCTTAAAAATAAAACAATATCCTAAATAATCGTTTTGGTAAAATGTGTTGAGGGGAAATCCCCAGACTCTCTTGAGTTTGGACGAGGAGGAGTCCAGCCATACGAAAAGTTATAAACTCTCAACCCCTTAACTCTGGATTGAAGTGTATATCTGCTTCATCAGGCAGATCTGTATTTTATTATCTTGCTGTTTGGAAGTGGGCGGTAGTAGTGAAGTTTTTGCCTAGTGAAAAACGTTACTACTGTCCCCATTTGTTTAAAACTATAATTAATTATTGATAATCATACTTGGGATGTTTCAAATGATAATAGTAAAAAAAGGGGGAGTTTTGAAGAGTCCAAATCGTATTTTTGAAATGAGTGTGTGAAAATGGGGGTTCAGTAATGAACACCCTTATCTATAGCTGTAGCTTTTTGTATTGTATATCTAGTTTTTCTAGTGTTTGTAATTTTTGGAAATGATTGATTTTGGGCAAAAATTAACGAACGCCACCCATAAATTAGTGTTTATTATGAGACGAACCATACATGGAAGCGTACAACAGAGGGGTACAAGTCTCGGGATGACAGCCAATAAATTTCGTTGCGACTTGTTATAGGAAACATTGCGCCTGTGCGAAACTGAAAGTGGCTGTCACAGGTGAAACCCCGAGACTAATAGACCAATTCGATGAAATGTTCAACTCTTAGTTGGTCTTCTATATATAGATGGTGAATGTAGTTGGATTGATGGTAGTGTGAGCTGGTGAAAACATCATTATTTCCCCCCGAGACTAAGAAGCAGACCGATTTTTATGGAATTTTTGGAGATAGTGAGGGACAGCTCCAGAAAACTACGTCTTATAAATTTTATTACCGTTGGATTAATAGTAGTCTGTGCGCATGCGCAAACATGAATTTATCATAACTTCGTTTTTCCATGATGTATATGGCTGATTTAGATCAAACTCGAAAGATGGAAATCGAAGAAAGAAATGGAAGATCGAAATTGGATAAACTCTAAAAAATATGGATAGTAGGTATACCTACTCGTGCCGCGTTATGAGAGCAGTCGTGTACCTGAGGTGTTTTCCCTTCCTCGTCTTGCCAATAATTGGCAACGTGTTGGTCGGGGAGCAGACCCTATCGGCATGCGATAATGTTACCTTAAAAACCTTCTGTCGCTCAGGTTAATTTTAATAGCCTATCTGGGAGCATACCTGGAGCTTAGGAAAACACCGTTGCCGCTTCGAAGGATCAGGTCTGGTAAACCTCGACTGCTCCTGTAAGCACGTGTGCTGTGGTATATTACCAGTTGAGCACAATGAGTCGCAAGATTTGGGTAACATTGCTTAGCCGTTCATTTTTGAGCTCCAACCTCGTTAATTTTGGTTTCTCACAACTGTGTTCAAAATTCAAAATTTCAATTTCGACATGAGTGTCTTACCGAGTAGAGGAGGGGGGGCAATAAAAAGTGTGGTCACTCGAAGTGCTTTTAGCGAATTTTTGAAGAAAATCAAGCTATAGCTCTCGCCTCAAAATTTGTAGAATGTGAATTTTTGAAAAATTGTTATGCAGAAATCCGTTTCAGGCTATTCTGAATCATATTCTGAAGTTTAACGCATTTTTTTATGTATGTATGTATATATGTATGTACCTATATATGTATGTGTCATTCCAGACGATAACTGTCCGTAGAATTGTGCTAGAAACTTCAAACAAATTTTAAAATGTTAAGGACACAAAACGAAAGTTCAAGTTCGTTGGCCAGCATGATCGGATTACATCTTCGGGTTGAAATTTTCAAAAATGTAGTCAACAATTTCAAAATAGCCTGTTTTTTTTTGCGATTTGTTGTGCGAAATAATTTTTTCAGCATACTAACATGTGGTATATTCGGAATCAGCGTAAAATTTCCTATAAGAATATGTATCCAGTTTTCAAAAATTTCAAAGTTGAAAAATCAGTCAAAAATCGAAATAATGCCGTTCGCTAGTTGTAAAAATCGGTAATATTTGTTCGAAACAGAGACTACAGTTTGTCTGTCAATTTCTTGCTGTGGGATACTAGATTCGAATGCAACTGACTTTATATCACTCGTAATATAAAGCCTCATCATCGATTGGCTGTGGAAATACGTTTCTTTCATATGACGTCGGTATGTTATTTTATTTTATGTCAAGATTTGATGATGTTATGATAGTATACTGTTAAGATTTCAACTGCCTTCAATACTGACCACATTGGACATCGAAATCTATGAATATTTACCTACATTTGTCTTTAAATCTACAAGATTAGTTTAATAATAATAAAGTATGAGTACCTCCTAATTATTTTTAATAATTTGATTCCATGTTTGTCTATCAAAATCATAAACTACAATCACGATCAATAGCGACTGAAATGTCGAAGATTTCTTCAAAAATTCGCTCATGGGGTCATGCTGCATGACTGGAATTTTTTTACAGGTACAACCAACTTTTCACGAGGTTGAGGGAATTGTGATTTCGTCATTTCCCATCCCACGAACATTATTCTCCACTCCTTGGAAACTTGTGCTATCTTATCTTATGCTAGGGCACCTATGCTAAAATAACCTATAGCCAGCTGAGTTGCTTGCGAATGTTATTAATGAACTACAAACAGTTCTCTGGTATTAAATCCAAGCGGGTATTTCCGCTAGTAGTAATAGCAAAATCATCATATGCATACCTTTCGGAAGAGTCTGTCGTTACTAGCAAGTCAAGTACCGGGGCTCTCGATGTAAGGATATCATCATCAGGCCGTCGAATCAGTATTGTGACGATGATGACGACGAGTGACGACGGACTTCAAAAGGTATGTAAATGATAATGGACAGTTTTCGTATCGTAGAAACTTAATTTTGAGGCGACAATGATTCAATCGCCAAAATTTAATTTCGCTTGTTTTTTACAAGTTAGCATTCTCGTTGTAGGTTTTATATAGAGAGACATGGTACATTTGTTTAATTTAGTTGGTAACTAGCACCTAATAGTCGTTTGAATCCTGATCTAGTTGTTTTCTTTCCCAGTTGTTTCCTTATCCTGGCTCCTTCCGCATCCCGCCTACCCCTAATATTCTTGTATGTTGATTTAGGCATATCTACGTGATGCGTAGGTACTACTGATTTCCTATAGCATTTAAAGGTGGAAGTAAATGTATTTTCATGGAAATCCTACCTAGAGCCTTAAAGGAAATTGTATTTTGAACCGATTGAAATAATTATCTGATGAAAACTCGCTCATCTCCAGTCGTGCAAAATTCTGCATCCGCTTCAATGTATCCTCCAATTCACGTGATATCTAAAGCTAAATATACATGTAAAAGAGATGTGGGGATTGAGAAATAATTATATAGATACTTAATATCAATGGATTTTAATCAACACAAAGCAAACCGATTACTCCAGTAACATTGTTACAGATGACATTAACTGTAACTAATTTACTGACAAGGAAAGTCACATTATCTAGGTTGTACAATTCAAAATTATTGATCACCTACTCAGCAATGTAAAAGTAGAACAGTATATTTATATGGTAGCTAATTTTTGTCAATTGGTTGAGACAGATGTTGGATAGAGAACGGGGCTGAAAGAGTTTGTTGTTGATATTTGCCTACTGAAGTAGGTAGATATATGAGAGACACGAAAGCCTTTTTTATTTTCTTACTTCTTTTCTACCTTATGTTCAGTAATCTTTGACTAGTGGTGTTAATTACGATTTGGCGTTGTCATTTTTATTAAAGGGAAGAATTGTTGAATAACAAACTTTTGTTTGATTTGGTTTTCGTTCCTCCCAAATTATCAAAAGTAAGTATACAAATTGCACTGTTGAAAGCAATAGTTAGACCTCCTTTCAGAATGTTCATTATGATGGGTAGGTATCGTACATAATTTACAATTACAAAGTAGAGAGTAACTTGTATCAATTTTTTAAAATTCAACGATGATTTTTGAAAAACCCATTCTCTCTCATCCCATTCCTTATAAATTGTGGATTATGAAGTGCCAAGATTGTTTACAGTGGACTGATAGCTCGAACAGTTCAAAATTTCTTCGTTCCCATACATCTTATGTCCGATATGATGGTCGTAGAACATGAAAATGGTTAATCATCTAAAATAAATTATTCTATCATTAAATAACATTAGTTTATCTTCTTCCGCAATTCGTCTACATTAGAGATTCCTACTTGATTGCTAAGTACTTTAATCTTACGAGTGCGCTATTATAAATCCATTCGCCGAAGAAGGCGGACGAAAAAATCATTCCAAATACATTTCGCTCCCTTGATATTGCAAATAAAAAGCCCTTGAAAAATATGCACGTTTTTGATTTGGCGTGACGCGAATGGGTTAGGTATGGACCATTATCGCTGTTCAGCGGATATGAAGAAATGTCCAAGAACAACCAACAGGGAATCACTGGAATCATTCTCCCCAAAAAGACGTAGATATTATAGATTTATACATAATTTTAAATCCTGTACAAAATATGACCTTACAAACCAAGACATTACGATTATTATACAGTATGGCGAGATATTCTAGCTACACAATTTATAAAAATAGTTATCATCTTCCGTTTCCTCAAAATGGGGATTAGGTAATACTAATAAAACTAACCTACCAAACGGTTCACTAAATGCAATTAGTGAATCTTTATTTTGATTCCATTCTAGCTCCTTCATGAAGAAAATTGCACAAATGACAGTGACTATTATGTCAACTTCTGCCACTCAATTGGCTACGATATAGTGACTATTAAAAATTTAAAAAAATACAATATATGAACACAATATGCGTAAAACAAATATTTTGTAATTTTAAGCAGCAGTAATAGGACCAACGATTGATAGAGCGAATAGAAACTGTAAATATAATTTTATTGCACATTATTCACATACCTAAATTGTGACCAAATTACCTATTGAATGAAAAAAACCTAACATGATTTGTAAAGACGTATATAATCAATCATCATTAAAAAAAAGTCATGTTTATAAAGCGGAGTCTAATGTGACTGGGCTTTATGAACTTACTCTCGGCAAACTAGTATAAAATGCTTGTGTGACAGAAAAGTGTTCTGATTAATTTACTCCATTAATTAATGTCTATTAATAAACAGAGCTGTAATTTCTTCTACAAAATTCAAACATTGTACAGTATCACTTGAAAAAAGAAAGTACCTAATAAATATAAATGGGATTTTTGGACTGCACTCGTTTCTAATATTCTTTCTTCTTACCTAAGAATTATTCTCAAGCAGAGCGAATCATGTAATTTCAGTTCTTTTCCCGAAATAGGTATGATATAGTACTGAAGGATGGATTATAAGATGAATCAGGAGATGTTAAATTTCTTTCTCTTATTTAATGGTAGGTACCTAGTGATTTGCTTGAAGATTTCCAACAGGTTTTACTGTTACTTTCTATGATGAAGTCACACAAATTCTGAATGGAGTTTTTTTTGTATACACTCCGAGTTTTCTTGGTTAATAATGTAGATAGGTATGTACCACAATAGGACACCTTACAATATATATCATCTTCTACAAATATCATGTGCGTGTCTCAATATAAGTAGTATTTAGACACCTAAAAAAGAATGTAATGTTTAGACAATTTAGTTTTTCCAGCTCTTATAGTATTGGATGATATTTATTCGATACCTGTTCAACACATATATTACAGAAGACGTGTAGCTTTTGTAGTCATGGATATGGGAGAGCTGGTTCAGTCATTTAGTAACGTTTATGCGGGTCAACGTCGTGATTTGAGGACGTCGATCTGATTCCGAACGTATAACCTGTTGGTGTAGAAGCAGATGACGACCGTGGCGAGAAAAAATCCTAAAAGCGCAGCAAGCCAAAGTGAAGCCGCGGCGGTTTGGGTAACCGACGGCACGTGAAGAATGATGTTTACAGGAGGCGATATCATTGCATCTTTAGTGACGGCACGGATTTCTATACTGTAGATGACGGATTCTCTCAGTTCACCCACTGGAACGCAAGAATAAAAGATCTTCACCATATTTCTCTTTTTTTGACATAAAATATCATGCATAATAATATAAACATTTCGTAATAACTAATTCAAATGCAGCATAGCAACGAGTGTCAAAGATATGTCTTGGAAGACCTGATCAAATAAAGTCCCAGAACTTATGAGATTGTGCGGCAACAAAAGGACAAGTATAAGATTCTCTGAACAAACCTCTCTTGCCCAATCAATGTCAGTTCATCAATGTCTCCCATATCAATTGCATGCATCATATTTTGCATAATTTATGCATCATGTTTTCTCTACAATAGATGTTGCATTAAATATTATCAAAATCAGAAAATAGATAGGATGCACGAAAAGGTTTAAAATGAAAATAGTCCTTGTAAGACGTGTTTTATGATCTTTAAATCTACATGTCTATATGCCCGTGGAATTTCACCTAGCATTAGCCTTTTCTACTAGTTAACTGAATCGATCAAATTTATACCGTTGAGCAAGAGGTTCGTGGAAGACATAACCCACAAGATGGAAACAGCGACGCGTAGGTGGTAAATGTACCCTTTATGTACAAGACCTCTTTGAAGCTCTTAATTTTTATCTGATTGTTTTATCGTGTTGCTCTTGAACATTTTCAGTAACGCCTACTGCAGGTTGGTCCAGTACAGAACTGACTCATTTATAGGATTTCAACGGTCGGTCTGCCGTTTTAACGGGTATCAAACATTTGTACTTACACAGACTTCAGTGAAAATGGAGTTGAGTTCCTTCTGTTTGCTGAAGATCATCAAACATACCGCACAATTGACTGTCTGATACTGCGGGACTGTGTTGTTTTTCTATTCCAATGATGTTCACTTACGGTCTTGACCTTTCAAAGTAGTCGTTTACAACTTTTCGTTGTCCAAGGCCCCAAACCTTCAGGATTAAATAGGATTCTTGACATTTCAAAGTAGTCGTTTACAACTTTTCGTTGTCCAAGGCCCCAAACCTTCAGGATTAAATAGGATATCGACCGATATTTTGAGCGGCACTTCATTGATGGATTTCACTTACTTTTCGACTGCCAGCACTCATTTTCGGATCATATTAGACGATGCAGTGTACGCGAGTGTAGAATATGTATCGGCAATAACCATGCTTCAAAACCCTTTTATGTCTTCAAGCACCTCATGCCTCGGGCGTACACCTTACTTTAAGTACCATGCAAACCAGTTTGAGAGGGTTAATCGAAGGGGTTTCAGTTAAGAAGTATACAAACTACATTTCCCCACAGGACTAACTATTTCTAGTTTTCATAATTTGTTTCTATTGTAGGCCTAGCGGCCAAGTAGGAGCTTACACTATCAAAAATTATTTTGTTTGTGGGGTTACAGAGGTTGCCTCGGTGACCTTCCGAACTAGCCCAAAAACCTTTCCTGAGTACAACTAAGTGACAAGACTTGGGATCTTGTGCAGTACTTTCGGCATAGTGTTCGACGTATAATTATGGTTTCCAAGTTCCGCCGTTTGAACCTATGGAGTGTATGCTGAGTTCCGAGTACAATAATTCTTTCCTGACATATCTGCACTAAGATGGAAACCAGAAGGACCTGGGGTGTGCTGGAAAACTGCACCGTGAAAGCTGAACTGAGGCTAGCAACAACCAATCTGGTAAAGGGTAAGACTAAGTTCAACCAGAGGCGATCTAAGTTTAGCTAAATAAAACACGTACTAAATCCATCGATCGGTATGATCTCATCGATTAGGGAGAATGGGAAAGGGTCTAGTTCAATGTACTTGTCATCTTCTTGTAGTCTGCACTATCTCAAACTGCTAAATTTTCAGGCTCATTTGAGTTTGAGTGATTACGGTTTTGTGACTAAGTATTTAGTCCTGGCTTGGAAATTGTAGGGAATGACAACCACCATAAGGAGGATCTATGAATACAATAGGAGTTTGCTGGTTCCTGATTGCTGTGTTATCATATCATCCGTTCGATGGAACGTAGACACTTATGTCAAATTGCGCCAACAAATTTGTATGCTGCCAATTATTCGTCTTTCAATCGAACCTGCATACGCTAATCAGAAATGTTGAAAGAATTCAGGGGTATCATTTAACAAATTAATAAACGCCTACTGATCATCATCCCATCACACACCTTTACAAAGCTTGGAACTTATTCATCGTGGTCCTTGAAAACTACATTATTTTTTGTAACCATTCCTTGGATTTTGATTCGCAATTCTCAAGCTGTTCAGTGCTAGAAGCACCTCCATTAAGGATTCAAGCGTTCAAAGCAACCTAATTTATAAACAACGGCCCAATGGAATAGCACATACCTTAAAGCTTCCTCGCAGCCATTACATGCTGTAAACACCATGGTAATATACATAATATAACGTGAATCATATTGTGGAGTAATAGAATGCATAGTATCAACATAATGCACAGATAAATTGAACATTTGGATCAGGGTGAAGCTTACCATATAAAGACGTTTCTTGCGTTGTTTGCAAGATGGCGTCTCCTTCGTACAGTTCATTCTGACTGTCAGACTCACCCTCTCTCAGAGATATGGCGTAGTGGTCAATTTCTGTGGTGGATTCTGTGAGCGGAGGCTTCCAGTGAAGTGTGAAACCTTCCAAACTAGAAGACACTGATACAGCCCTGGGGGCTCCTATAGATATCTCTCCTTCTGTGAAAAGACGTTAAGGCTCTGGTTTTGGTTCCAGTACTTACTTTATTGGTTTTACATGTGAAATAAATAATTTTAATAACACTAAATAAGCTACATTGTCTACGAAAAACAAGCACGTGAGAAAAAAAGTGCTCAACACACTTCCTGCACGGAAAGCGGATGCAAAACCTAAAAATTATTGGCAAAAAAAGAATAGTCCATCCGTATGTGACAGCTCTCTTGATGGACAGGTATACCAGTTGTTCAGCAGTTTCACCAAAACCATTCAAATACATTAGTCAGAGTAATAATAAGTAATAAATCTCTGAGCAAGAAACGACCTGAGTGTAGCAAACAACCGGCTGAACCTGGACCTTTCAGAACCTGGTATGGCAGATCCACTTCCTTTATGAATGGAGAAAATCCGAGATCGTTCTCATTCTGAAGAAAGGAAATCCTGCAGATAGACCCGCTAGATAGTATCGATAGATAGTACCGATCCACACAACTACCTACAGCTTTTTCTTAGGTATTTGAAAGACTAGTTCTTGGGCATCTGCAGCAGTACCTGGATCGCTTCAATCTTATGAATGCTGAACAAGCCAGATACCGAAGCACAGGGGTACCCTTGAGCAGGTCGCAAGGCTGACTCAATAAATGAAGGATGAATTCCATCACAAGTAAAGTAGCCTTGCTGTCTATGTTGATTTTAAGACGGCGTTTGTTCAGGTTTACCGAAAGCTGACTGGTATAGGTTGGGCATCAGAAGCCGGTTGAGTGCTGACCACACCATAATGGAATGCAGGAGTTTGATCAGTGCATGACAATCGCTTTTCAATAAAATTAATGAGGAACTAACATATTACTTCAATATGCAGAAAATGATAAGTGCGGCAAGTGGAAAACGTTTTTTTATTCGGACATTTTAAATTATTTCAAAACTTTACAAAAAATGTAAAGTTTTGAATCTTGAAACTTTATAAAAAATGTAAAGTTTTGAATCGAGTTCACAAAGAAGTGAATAATTATTTTCAGGCAATTATGTTATTATTTTCGTGTGTGAAGCTCAAAATTTGATATGTACTCGTAGTAGATGTTAAATGATGTAGGTACGACAATAATTCTTTTTTAATCGCAGTCTGGTATGGTAGCATAAGGTTCCATAATAAGAAACAGCCATGCAAGTTTTTATAGTATTATACGAACTGTACATAATATAATATGGCAGAACATGAAGTACATGGAATGGAAAAAGAAATGAATTGGGAAACAATAAAACCCTCAGATACATCACAGCGTTTTAGCTATAACTAACTTTAATTTTAGCTTTACCATATGTTTATGCTTACTTATTAAATTTATTTAGCTTTGAGTAGTAGGTACTTTTAGAGCATTGAACACCGGACTTTTATACTTACTTTGTTCAATTGCGTTTTCAGCTGGTGGGGTGCTTTGTGTCTGTACTGGGACACCTTGAAAATATAAAAAGTAGGCACCTGTCATGTCGTGCAATAGGCAATATAGTTTGCATACAAGAGTGAAGATTATCGCCAAATTTTGTAGTTTCACAGAGTTTCAAAATAAAGTATCCTTATTGAGTCTCTTTAAATGTACCTTTAGTGTTTGTTGCTGTATTATTGATTTTGTTTACTTACAAAATAAATGTACGACACGTATGTTATCAAACACCAGATTAAAGTTTTGCTTCCTCTCTACCGAAGGTAGGGAAGCTATGTGTTCGTGACTGAAGTCTGATTTGAAGTCTTTGTGAAGAATTATTGATTGATTGAGCCAAAAAGTTTGGTATGATATCGAGATATTTTAAATAGAAATCAATGAAAAAGCCTTGTTTTACCTATACTTTTTTAAAGTAGATTTTTTCTAGGTAACTATTTACCTTTGGTGTAAATTCTGAAAGGTTTACTGAACATCCCAGCTCCGTCATGATCCTGACTGAGGACCATAAATTCATACTCTCTTCCTGGCTTCAAATTCGGGATCGTCGCCTTCGAGCCCATGACGTGGGTCATGCGCCATTCCTGGCTGGGTACGGCTCTCACCCTTTGATTTAGAAAGTGAAGAAAAGACAAGATAAATTGGTAAATAGTTGTTTTTAACAATTATATATCGTATAACATCAACAATGTCTTGATAAAAACTTTATAAATTTGCTGATAGATAAACTAATAAATATGTTGAGTGTTTCAAAAAAATAAATAGGTAATGAACGAATACATGAGATAAGATTGCATTTCGCATAACCCCCACATATCGCTATCTAATTCTACGACGTTCTCAACTTAATCTTTTCTATTTGGATTGATTTTGGTTTTTCTTTGTTTTGAAACAATAGTTATGCAAGAGGTAGGCACTACGCCACTGAATTTCAGTAGAGAATAATGAATAGGTAGGTATCTGTTTTGTTAGGAAATGATTTTACATTTTCTGGGATCTATTTTTTTCTATTTCGTAGAATCATTTAGTAAGAGAATGCGCTGTGATTCATGGCGCGAGGCAAATTGCGTCGGTTTACGAAAACAGTAGTAAAATATCATTAGCCGCTCTTCGTCATCCAACATATAGAAATAATGAGAGGAGATCTTCTTCTAAGAAAGTAATACGAGAAATACACGGCGATTTAAACGTCATTATGACGGCATGTGGACACTCCAGTAGAAGAACTTTTTGCAACTATGAAATCTTCCACTCACAAAACTGTCTAAAGATGAAACAAATTATTATGAAATTTTAAACTAATGTGAGGTTTATATCCATCTATGAGCTGCACTGCTGCAAACCTATACTTGTTTTTGATTTCAATCAGTTGTTGATTAGATGGATGTATGCTAATTTATCAGGGTAAACCAGTGATCGACATTGAAGGACATGCAATAGAAAACAAGGACAAGCCCATGGCAAGGACTTGGGTCGGAGAAGCTGTTTGTGAGGAACATCCCCACTCACCAAACAGGATGGAGCACTTGAGCAAAATTAACCGACAAAAATGTTGACTTTGTTGAGAGCAAAACCTGAAGTTACTGCCCACCACGTAGTTGGGAGCAGCAGGTGCTTAGTGATTGGAGAGGAGAAAACTAGCAATCCGATACTGACTTGACCCCTCAACTTTATTCTAGGACAATGTTTCTGGTATGAGTCTATAATAAATTAATTAGGTATTTTTTAGTCGGGGTATTTGCTTCGGGATTCCTTATTGTTGTAATAGGCTTGCAGAGATTAGATTGGGGGAACCATCGTGGTCACTGTGATGAATTGGGGATGAATTGAGATAGGTCCCTCATGGTTGAGCGCTGTGTGAGTGGGGGGGGGGGGGGGGGGGGGGGGATTTATACATCTAATTTACTTTGAAACGGTGATAGCCGTTCCCTCCTTCAGTTTCCTTCTACCGGCTTTTTGTCCAAACCATTTGAGTTTTGAGCTGAAAATTTGCTATCGGAGGTTTTCAAGGATGCAGAATCCTATTCTTAGATAATAAATGAAAAATCCCAAATTAAAAGTTGCCCATTTGATTTTTAGTTAGTATCATACTACATACTAGGTATGTAATCCATAGGTAGTTTACATCACACTCACCAAACACTGTACTGAGCCGAATTGATCATGACGCCAGATCGCCACGACAAGGAGACGGAGTTGCCGGTCGACTCGCCCGTCAAATTATGAGGGCCGCGCGGTAGGTTGTTCTCTATGAAGAGCTCAGTGTCGGCTGAGATGGTGGCGGCTTCGTTGGATGCGACACACTGGTACATCCCCTGGTCCGCCTCCTTGATGTCGCTGATGGTCAGGTTGCCTCCGCTCATGACCGTCCGGTCCGACGGCAACGGGCTCCCGTCTTTCTGAAATCATATACCTCCCGAAAGTCCATTCTGAGGACCTCCAAAGGGCTAAACAGCTCGAATCCCGTAAGTTTTTAACCAGCCATATACATGCCGACACTGTTTCGTGGGAACGTCAATGGTCACGAAACACAATTTCATCTCAAACCAACCTACAGGCCTATAGTCTTTGCTTTCAACGGTTGCTGACCGTATGGTGTTTTTACGTGAACCGACTATGGTCTATCGAAGGCTCTGTTCCCTAAATTCCAGAATGAGGAACGGGAACTCGGAGCTCCGTACGGACCTGCCTCCACGACCTCCGCCACTTCATCCGTTCAAGACCAGTTATCAGTGGGTTACTTAGATTTCCCATGGGTACATCTGTTTTTGTCTATACAATTTTTATTGATTGTCAAGATAAATTGGTGTAGCGGACAAACTGTGCAATAACTTTGAACCTGGGATTGGGTTTACTAATTTGAATTTTTGGCTAATATTTCTCAATTACACTTATCTCAAGAGTTAAGGGAATGGTAGTAAATAGAGATATAGCACCCATTGATATTATCTTGCAAAAAGTAAAAAAAGTAATCAACCATTCCAGGTTGGGGCTTTTCGTCCGACTGCCTCGGGCGTCGCGGACGTCATCAGCTGTCCTCCAAGGAAGATCAGAATTCGTTCTGATGATTTCGCTTAAAGCTACTCATTGCATCGCCCCCTTGAGTGGTTCGCCGTACAAATGCGAGAAAATTACTTGGACGTCTGACCCTTACCTGGGCGGTCACCCATCCAAGTACTCACCACTCTCACCAAGTACTCATCACTCACCACGCTCGGCGTTGCCTAACTTCGCTAATCGCATGAGAAACGGTTCATTGCAACGCCTAACCCGTACGGCTATTATCTTGCAAGGATATGTAAATGGTCGGCGGACAACGTGGAAAACAAAAACTCTCTAGCCTCTTCTAGTAATAAACATGATCCCTTTACTTCAAGGTAAGATAGGTGAGGTTCTAAGTATGCGTGATATTATGATACCTTGCATACATCTAATATCCACACGCCCCTAATTAACCCCCTTTACTAACGCGGTAGTCCTAATAAAGATAAATTTCACCTTTTTAATTTTATTCCATCAGCTGAAATAGTTCGACGAGAGCTTTCCGAAAAGGTGCAATATGAAGGATATCGAAAGCTTAGAACTGGCAAATTGTGGTGAAAAGAAATGGTATAATAGGGGAACGCTCTCACCCCCGCGTCCAGGGGGGAGAGTTGTCCACTAATGACGTCAATTAATTTTCTTTCCGTAGGTTTTCTGACCAAAAAAGTGGAGTTTTCGGTTATGAATTTGGGGTTGGGGGTTCTTTTGAGGGTAGAATCGGATTCTTAGACCAATAATGAGAAATGGGAGCACACGAATGTACAACCATTAATAAAATCAATTTCTACTCCTCTCTTGTGTCCAGAGAAGAACCACTCAAGAACCCTCCCTTTAGCGAAGAGCTAATGTAACAGCTTAAGAGTAAACCATTTATGATTAATTAGGATATTAGGTAGTTACCAGCTTGGATTATGGTCTTGGTGATTTTAGTATAAAGAAACATTGACAATTTTCAATTTATTGCTATGCATTTCAGGCTAGGAACGTAGTAAAGAACAGGTATTACCAAAAATACTGACTTGGATAATGTAAAAAAGCATAAGATGTTTGCGAAGACATCGTATACACAGCCAGAAGAAAAGAAACGAGAAGCCATATGTAAGTCACTCATAATGGCTTCCCGAGAGTGCGTAAAACCTACAACATCGGTTTCATCACGCAGGCTGAACACATGCAAACGTCTATTTCTGATACATGTATGTATAATATATGTAATACCTTTTTATTCCTATGTAATTCCAACCTGTGTAATTCTAACGATTCGCTTCAAATCAAAAGGTGGTTAGAACTATGGTAACCGAACATGCGCAAACTTAAAATCCGTTGTCAGGGACAGAATACCGACGCCGTGCGACCGATTTCGATGACATTTTCCTGGATGGAAAGTGTATTTATGTGTGTAGTGTGTATTTGATTTAAAAAAAAAAAAAAAAAAAAAAAAGCCGCCAATATAAGATAAAGCAGAAAACATTATTGTATTCTATTAAGTCCATGCAGCGATTTTTGGATCCCCCTAAGCGTTTGAGTGTTCTAAGTTTCCCTGGTCTTTCATGTGTTTCGGTAATGAGGCTGCATTGTGAATCTTAGGAATTTTCACGCATTCACCCTTCTGATAAGCTCACTGAATCCTACATAGGAATGACAAGCTTTTTTTTCACACCCACCCCGTTTGGCCGTATATATGGGTTTTAGGGAAATTTTTTCTTATTTAATTTTTCAAACATGGACATTTTCAAGTTTTTCAGAAATAGCAAAATCCGCGACAAAGAGCATTAAATAACGCAAGCTATGCAAAGAAGTTTCTAGCTGACTTAGGCGTTGAATTGTCACATTTGAACTTGCACTATGGCATTTTTGTAATAAATTACCCCATACACTTCTCCAGCTTTCTTTACTTAGTTAACTTTAAAATACTTGATGAGGGTTGATAGCTTTAAAACTGTGCTACGCTAGGTTGAATATGATAAAATAGTCATCAATACTTAACAACTTTGAAATTTTCTAATTGAAGCCATTCATTATGAGTAGATGCTGTACTTATTTGTTAGTAAAATATATAATACTTAGTTGAAAGTGAAATTAGCTAGTAGTTGAACTATGACAAGTAGCGCATACTTCCAGGTAGGTACTTAGGCAGGAATTTTTATTTATTTTCCATTTCTGGTTAATTTGCTTTAGAAAGGCTAAGAAATAAGAGTGTGTTTTGGAATATAATTTTAGACTGCAACAAATGCATTTCTTGCCCACCCAAATCCAAAAGAACTATTCGTGAGTGTGGTGAAGGTCATTGATAATATCAACCAAAATAAAAATGAACTTATTTGAATCTAATTATACTATCTCATCGTACGACAGATAAGTACATACCTATCGTCCTTTTCAGTCTGGAAATTCCAAGATCTATCCAATCATGAAAATCTATTGATAAAGACTATCTTAAGGTCAATCAATTCGGTCAAACGAATTTCTGTAGAAGAACATAAGGAAAGATCGATCTTACTCTCAAAATATTTACCAGTGTTTTTCTATATTTTGGAATTCTAAGTACTTTGTGCAGTCTTCCAATGAGATAAACTCCAAATGATCCTGAAATGTTTCTGAGAAATGGTTTTAGGCCGATTGCCAATCAATGTCATTCCGTTCACAGACTCGTTAGGAGAGATATAAATTAATTTTTAAGGACTTTGGGATTTTTCTGGCATTTAAACCTTTAATCACCCAAACGACTAGAAAACAAAAATTTACAAACACCGCAATTAGGTCACTTATTGGTTTGTACCAGATATACTAGTCATGCAGCATGATCGTATGAGCAAATTTTCGAAATTAAATTGTTTCGAAATTTGTGCATTCGCTAAAAGTCCAGATCGTGCAGCATAAACAAATGAGCGAATTTCCTTATTTTTCACATTTAGTTTAAGCTTGTCACTTGCATCCACATAAATTGTTGACCAATAGATTTATGGCAAACAACTTTTTGTAAATTACCTATATTCGGCGATAGAAAACAATTTATGGATTTTTTATAAATTTTTTGCTGTTTTTATCGAATTAAAAACAAAGTTATTCATAAAATTTGAGCATTTGCACCACAGCTCTTTGCCAAAGTTTTAAACGACGTTTTTTATAGTTGATACTTTTTCCAGGTAACATTCTTCTATATAATACCTATAAAATCGATTTTTACAGTTCATTAATTTGCGTTTTAGCACGTCATTTTGCTGAAATGTGCTACTCTTCGAAACAAATTAGGTACTGTCTTTGGAACTCTTGATTTTTTGGCGAATGAACGGTTTTTATGTACGATTCTAAAGATACCTGCTAACTGGAATTATGTATACCTATACAGAGTGACCTCAAAAACGTCCCTCCCATCCTGCAAAAATCGTTATTTATGGGTCAAAAAAAATTTTTATTCGTAAGGATCTCAAAAACGACAAAATTAAGCATTGCGCACAAGAGCAAGCGTGCGAAATTGGCATCAACATAGTTTTTTTATGGGAATCCCCATTTTTTTATTACAGATTTGATTTCTACGTAAAATTTCATGAAGAAATGACTCATCACTCGATTATTTTAGTGCGCTCAAACAGATCTAGAAGTGCAAAAATTGTGAAAAACTGAGTTTTTGAAGATATTTAATTGCCACATGAAATACGGGATTTTGGGGGGTATTCATTCTTCTAATGATGTTAATTTACTGATATTTGCAATACCAACTTGGAAAAACACCGAAAAAACTTCATTTTATTACGCTTCAAGCTCTGTGGAAATGTGTAAAAAAAGTGCAATTCCGGTCGATTAATTTTAATATTTAAAATTTTTTTAAGCTTTACAATAGTTTGGCATTTAGCTAACAGAAATAATGGAACGTCAAAAATGTAGGTAACATTTTTTATAGTACCTTATTGTGGGAACAAAACATTAATTTTGGCTTCCTCATTACCCAAGTTAGGGAAACTTTGTGCGAGGAGTTGGAAAAAGGTTGTTCTTCTACAATTGAAATTTCCACTTGCTTTTTACATTTCAGAACTTGTTGATCAATTTTGGTTCAATATCCGCCTGTATGTCTATCCTAATGTCTATCTGACTGTGGTAAATCCTTATCACGCTCAAAAAGTATACCGCGTTTCAATCAGAATTCGATCAAATTTCAAGAGTTGTGCGGATAAGCTCTTAGACGGTCCCATTATAACTTTCATTGCCGCTGGATCAATAGTGGCCCGTGCGCATGCGCAGTTGTGAATTTCGTATAACGTCTATATCTCATATTCTATCGGTCCGATTTCTTTCAAACTCAAGAGGTAGTTGGGTATTTGTTCCAGAAAGACACCCTATGAATTAAATCGCAATTGGTCGAGCAATAGCTATTGCACACGCGCAAAACTAAAATTGATTGACCCATCTAATATATATATATATATATATATATATATATATATATATATATATATATATATATTAGATGGTGAATGCCGTTGGATTGATGGTACGGTATGCGCATGCAAAAACATGAATTATGGCCCTACTTTTGATACTACATATATATATATATTACTTACTGTTCTATTTTGCATTCAAACATTTAGAATATAATTTGTGCTTCAATTAATTCTATACTTCCTTTTTACAATACGGAAGGAAGCTAAATTGCCCTCCGATGTTGGCAGAAGTTTTATTTTGATTCCAGAAAACATGTTTTCGAGTGAGTAGCTGCTTATACGTAAGATTATTTCAGTTTAAATATTCATGTTTGAATAATTAAATTTCATTTCATGTTACTTTTGATTATCTTGGCTCCAAGGGGAAAAACAATGCCTTGTTTGATTTTTCAGAGGAAGTTCTATCTACTCATTCAATCATTGCCAGTTCTCACTTGATAAATGAATAGTACTGTAATTATCACCAACAAACTGTTGAATGCTAAGATCCTGCGTTAATTATAAACATCATCTCGTAATATTCGGGTCCACTCCGATTTGATAAGATTCATAAGCCAGCTCGAGCAAACACCATGGTGTTTATGGTGTAGGAAATTCTTCATTGCTTCCATGTTGAATCGATCGTATAAGTGATTAAAAAACCGTGACAAAGCCAAACTTTTGAAGATTAAAGAATCCATTGACTACACTAATTCGATTGAAGAACAATATTTCCCAACCCCGAGAAATTTTGTACTTATGTTTGTTTCGAGTTCTAGCCTACATAAATATTAACGCAGAGCTTATAATAAATGAAATCGTTAGATATAATTCGTATTTTCAAAGACAATGCATATCGGTGAAGGGTAGGTTTCAAATTTATCGCTTGGTAATTTATTCATTACCAACTTCAGCGGATACATAAAAGAAAATTGATCTACATTTCAGTTCAGTAGGTCCTCCAAAAGTATCGGATACTGAAATTTCTTGGTCATGCGATCTGATTAATTGAAAAAGCTAATGAAATATTAGCTACTGTCATGCGGTGTGAACAGTTGAGTGTGAGTCGTGGTTTTGCAAATTATAACGGACTTGGCTGAAGGGGAGTGCCTTGCACACATTATGTGGTGGAAGAGTTTGAGAGCTTTGGTGAAACTCTAGAAGTGCAACATTCTGCTACAATCAGGAGTTCCCTTCATAGGTTATTCAAGGTCGAAGTATCTCAAATACTGCATCTAAAGGCCTGTTTTCCTAGCGACAGGTTTTTTGCGCCGTTGACAACGTGATACGCCGGGCGTTCAACGTCGACCACTGATTCCCTTGAATTTAGTTAGGGTGTTTTCCTAGAGAGCGCATAACGCCAGCGCAGAACATGTTGCGTTGACGCGACTGGCCCGACTGCTCGAGGAGGAGTCAACAGCGCAGTACGCTGGCGTGATTCCCTTGAATTCCGGCGTTTGTGTAGCTCCAATTTTCGATTTCCGAGGTTTTCAAGATGTCCCAAAGCGGGACACCTTCTTGGGACACCCCAAACCTTTCTCTGGTCAGTCTGAAGTATCTTTGGAATTTCTCTTCATAGTCAAGCAGATGATTTTTGACTAAAACGCTGAACATTCCTTCATTTCTGTGGTTTGAGAATACATCACTTACACGTTTCCTTTTTACTTTGGCATATTTTATTATTATGAACTCTACTTCTTCGTCACCATCTATTATTTCTTTATTATCAATGCAGCAATTACGCCATTGTATTTCTCTCTCTCTCATCATGTTCTCCATTTCAGCAGTAGGTAAGTGTTTTCACACACGTGCTACCTTCAACACAATTCAACGCCAACTGAACGGATGAAACACGACGCTAGGAAAACACTTTTATGCAGCGTAAATATATTTCGCGCTCCTGCCGACGTTTTCCAGGCGAATTCGGTTCCTGCGGCGCAAAAAACCTGTCGCTAGGAAAACAGGCCTTAAAAGAGTAGAGAATGTTGCGCTGCAGGAGGCAAGGTTGGCGTATCCGTGGATACCTACTTAATTCTCAGTCAGGGAGGGTTTTGAGTTGTTTTAGGAGATTTAGAAAGAGTTAAGTTCAGAAATCGTATCTCAGCAATGTGTCATTAAACGGAATCACAGAACGATACCAGTGGATTCAGATTCGGACATGGAAGCAAATGAGACTAAGCATTATCCGCCAAAGCTACATTTTCAAGTTTAATTTTGATAAAGGGAATACGATTTCTCTCACCTCCGAAGATTAGGAACCCCAGGCAAGAAGAGTTGGCGTAGTGGAAACCGTAATACAGGGATCTCACCTTGAACCAGACGATGGTGGGCCTGGTGGCGCCGTCCAGAGCGTCGCAGGTCATGTGGATCGTGTCACCGGGTTTCCTGAGGTACATGTTGTGGGGCGTCACCGTGAAGACTGGAGGATGCTGGACCATCACTTTGATCGGAGGCGATGGGCCCATCGTCCCCAGCTCGTTGTTGGGCGTGCACGTGTAGTCCCCGCCGTGGCTCTCTTCCACCTTTTCGAAAGCCAGGAAATACTACCATCTCTCAATTAGTTTGTTCAGAAACACATTTATAACTTAAGACAAATACACATCGACAATGTGTACATAAAACAATTTCTGGTGTGTGGAGCATTTCCATTTTTTCGCAGAGTCTTACAGTTTGTTCATGTTCATTGGAAACGAATCAAACCTGGAACAAGAACTACTGTTGAACATCAGAGTGGAAATTTAGAGCTTCTCTTGCGGATCATCGACGCCGTCAGCTGTTTCCTTTAGAGATGATTCAATCAAATTAAACTATTTTATTTGTAATAAATCATTTCATGATTGCTACATTACAAGATGTTCATATAGCTTGTAAACACTGACTTTAGTTGTTTCTTGTTTATTTCTAAATTAACAAAATAATAAAAGTAACGGTGCAATAATCATCTTAGTAATTGATCGTTTCTTCTATGAAATTTCCTAATTTTTTGATGATAGTTTTGGCTATATTCGGTTATGTTAATGGTTGGTTGTTCTTGGTATTTTTCTTTGGTTTGTTCGTGCATTTTTTTGTGTGGTTTTGATGCTTTTGCTTTTGGGTTTTTTTCTCGGGTTCGTTTCGAGAATGTAGTTTACAACTCGTTGGTAGCGAATGCTCTCAGCTTCAACGAACTGAAGAACAGCTGGTAAAGGGCATCCATTTACCCCAAATCACCACTAATGCCCAACAGATGACCAAATCAGCTACCCGGGTCTGTGCTGCACTGTCAAAAAGTGCAGCACAGGTTCGAGACATCAAGTAGTGTGATTTGAATGGCAGGTAAAGACCGCAGACTAACAGAAAATGTAGCAGGGTCTCTGGCACTTTGAGGTCGCAGAAAGAGCACAAGTAATTATTACCCACCGGTAACAATAACCCTAATGGATCTCCTGTACCCAAAGTGCAGGGAGTATTAGGATAAAGGTTAATTTAAAATATTTTAATTGGTGATTGGTCTTAAAGCTCAATTGGCTCGCCTCCGATAGATGAACAGATTGTTGTACAAATATATGAAAACTACTTGGAGGAGATTTCCTCATCAAAACAGCAACCACGCCCGTCGTTGATAAACGTTCTTTGTAAAAACCAAACAGCAAATCGTTGCATGTTTTTGCCTAACAATGAAATTCTCGACTAGCGCAGGAGAACCCACGTCTATGCATTTCTTAAAGGAAGCGTAATGGGTAACAACTGGCTGCACGATTCGTGAAAGATGAGGCCTTACCAGTGGATTTTGAGGTCCCCTCAGTCAATTCAACCACTGCCTCGAGGCGTATCATGACCTTACTATTGTAGCATATAAACTGAATAACGCTCAAACCTGATCACAAGAACTAAGCCTATCCATGGGTCTATTCAGCCGTGAAAGTTGCGCAGGAAGTCTAGACCTACCAGACAGACTTGAATAATCTTCTTGAGTGACCCACACTGGAATTAGTTGAAGTTCTCACAAAAAGGTTTTGTATTAGTACTGTTCAAGGTCTGATTCTGGTTTGAAAATGAACAAAACTGGTCCACAGTACCCTTGTTCATAAAATGAATTGCTCTATTTAGGGCTCACAATGTCTTTAATAAATAGACTGGAAAAGATTTGGACATTCTTCGTTCGAGTATGTTGCCAGCATCTGATTTTCTTACCCTATACTATATGGGTATATACGGTCTCCTAACAGCAAGCATATTCAGTTGGTAAACGAGGTGTGAAATTGAAATAATTGAAATTTTTTAATTCTAAAAGCGACAATTTGAATTGAAATTGAGATGCATTCCCAATTAAACGAAGAACAAAAAAGGAGAAGTAATGAGAAGAGAGACAGAGAGGAAGAGAGAGAGATAATAAAATAAAGTAAAGTAACTAAAACAAATAGAATAAAAAGTAGAGTGCTATATACAAGGCAAGAACTATATAGGTAAATTAAGGGTTACCTGAAAAGAGGCCAGTTCTATTCAGTTTAAAACATACATTACGAAGGAGAGTCTAAAACAAGTACCTACATTATAACAAAATTCTACAAATGAGAGAAGCAAAAAGAAGAAAATGGAATTAAAAAATGCAGATGTGAGATAATTAGTGCAAAAAAAACACTCATTCAAGAAACAATCGTTCACAGCTTTTAAGGAAGAAAAATTGCCTTGCAATATAATATGTCATCAACAGAGAGTGTGGAAGAAAGCGTATCAAAAGAAAATTCGTTTTCAAGAAAGAACGAGTATCTTCCACCACGAAAGACAAAGCAAACATATCGAAAATTAATCGAGCATGTGACATGCAGAATTATATGGGACTGTACACTTCCTTGACGAACACATGTACACATATACCTAATCAACAGGACTGCCACCTCAAACGGCCTACCCGTGCTCTGAACAACCGAACTAAAACAACACTTACTGTTTCCTTTGGTGGAACTTACTTTGCTGAAATACAGCGTTCCATTTCTCCTGGAAACAGCTCCAGGAACGTTGAAAGGGTCAAAGAGGAAACCGTCCTTTTCCCATCGCATCCTGGTGACCGGTGGGTTCGCTGTGTACGTGCACTCGATCATCCCAGGCCGCCCTATCGGGAGGAAGACTTGGCGAGGCGTGTGCACCACTCGCGCTTTGTCTGAAACATCCATAAGAATACCTATAAACGAAGAATCGCAACTCTAGTTACTTTTTTTTTAACCTGTATAGGTTTGATTATCAAAAGTTGTTGGTTTTGTGAGGTTGGTTTCATATTTGGCCAAATCTATGGGGTAGGGAGGTTGATTATATCTGATATTTGATGAAACTCTAGATTTAATGAATAAGTAAACCATATGTAGGAAAAGTCAACACAGTATTGAACTAAGGAGCAAAACCAGCAGAGTAGTGGATTGATCGAGAGAGAGTCACAACAACTTAGTTTGTATATCTAAGCGAGTATCTAAGACTTCTCAGGAGGGCTAAGGAGGGGGAAAGAAACTCATGGAAATGAGGAAACATGTCTAATAAATTTACAGTTTTTCAATGAGTGATGAACTATTTTCGTATAATGGGAAATCAGGAAGTTATCACTAGCAACGATTGGTTTTACGTGAATTATATAGAAAAGCGTGACATATTTTCTGTCGGACAAAAATTTGGAATGACTCCTAGAGTTAAGACACATCCATGTCAATAAATAGGTACCGTCATAAAAGTAGGCTAAGTGTGTTTAGTTTACCAACATCCTCGAATTTCCAGCGTCATTTGAATGTATATAAATAACAAAACATGAGCATTGATTCTATAAAATAAGAAAATCACTTAGGTTTTGTACGTACTCGTAGGTATGTGGGGTTGGTATCGTAGGCCTAGTCACTAATTTTTACTCCATGATCTTATAATATTCATAGGAGTACCAGGACTTGAACCACTCAATCCGCGGACATTTCATAGAAATCGGGTTAAGACAAGGAAGTTATGCTCAAGTTAAAAACGCAAAATGTGGAAGGATATTTTCATTTTGAGAACACAAATCTCTTTCAATCAAGTTGGAACCAGAAGCAATACGTTATCTGAAGCGCTCATTCGGATGGAAGATTCGAAGTAGGCAGTCGAACTAAATCAAACTAGTCAAAAACAAACAAGAAGCTTGCCAGTCAGAGCATTCACTGAAATAATGACTGAAGAAACTTCCCAACAAGCTTCCCAATAAATTCTCGAGAAGTTTCTTCCAGATTAAAGTGACGTAATTAAAAGCATGTTTTGTCGCTCGGAAAATTTGGTGAAGCGTCGTGTCATCTTTAATTAATGATAATTTATTTATTTACTAGCCGCTCCGGCTCGCTACGCTCGCCTCCACGTCCAGCCGGGGGGCAAGCCCCCCGGACCCCCCATTAAATTGCTCGCTTCGCTCGCAACGTGTGGCGTGTAGGGAATATTGCTCGCTTCGCTCGCAACGTGTGGCGTGTAGGGAATATTGCTCGCTTCGCTCGCAAAGTCTGGCGTGTACGATATGTTGCTCGCTTCGCTCGCAAAGTCTGGCATGTAGAAAATGTTGCTCGCTTCGCTCGCAAAGTATGGCATTGAGGGGATGGTGCTCGGTTCGCTCGCAAACGGTAGATCTCTAAGGGTAGGTTTAACTTCTGTAGGGGATGCTGCTCGCTTCGCTCACTTGAGGAAGTTATACTGCCCCCGGACCCCCCATTAAATTGCTCGCTTCGCTCGCAAAATGTGGCATGTAGGGAATTTTACTCGCTTTGCTCGCAAACGGTAGATCCCTAAGGGTAGGTTTAACTTCTGTAGGGGATGCTGCTCGCTACGCTCGCTTGAGGAAGTTATACTGCCCACCCAACTTGGCAGACGTTTTTTTCTGTTGGAAATTCTTACAGACAAATTAAATCTTATAAAACTACGTGGAACCACGAAAAGTTTATTAGGGGATGTTGCTCGCTTCGCTCGCAAACGATAGATCCCTAAGGGTAGGTTTAACTTCTGTAAGGGATGCTGCTCGCTTCGCTCGCTTGAGGAAACCCAAATTGGCAGACGTTTTTTTCTGTTGGAAATTCTTACAAACAAATTAAATCTTATAAAACTACGTGGAACCACAAAAAGTTTATTCGGGGATGTTGCTCGCTTCGCTCGCAAAGTCTGGCATGTAGGAAATGTTGCTCGCTTCGCTCGCAAGGTGTGGCTGTGCAGATGCGATGTATTACAAATGAAACATGTAGGGGATGTTGCTCGCTTCGCTCGCAAACGATAAATCCCTAAGGGTAGGTTTAACTTCTGTAAGGGATGCTGCTCGCTTCGCTCGCTTGAGGAAGTTATACTGCCCACCCAACTTGGCAGACGTTTTTTTCTGTTGGAAATTCTTACAAACGAATTAAATCTTATAAAACTACGTGGAACCACAAAAGGTTTATTCGGGGATGTTGCTCGCTTCGCTCGCAAAGTGTGGCATGTAGGGAATGTTGCTCGCTTCGCTCGCAAACGGTAGATCTCTAAGAGTAGGTTTAACTTCTGTTGTAGGGGATGCTGCTCGCTTCAGGAAGTTATACTGCCCACCCAACATGTAGGGAATGATCCTCGCTTCGCTCGCAAACGGTAGATCCCTAAGGGTAGGTTTAACGTCTGTAGGGGATGCTTCTCGCTTCGCTCGCTTGAGGAAGTTATACTGCCCACCCAACTTGGCAGAGGTTTTTTTCTGTTGGAAATTCTTACAAACAAATTAAATCTTATAAAACTACGTGGAACCACGAAAAGTTTATTCGGGGATGTTGCTCGCTTCGCTTGCAAGGTATTGCTGTATGTGTGTATGAAAAAATCCGTATTTATTCTGGTGAAATGGTTCTCGCTTCGCTCGCAAGGTACCTATGTGTACCTGCTCGCCTCGTAACATTGCGAAACACCTGTGTCATCGAACTCCTTGACGTCTTCGTAGAGCCTCCTCGCGTCCGGGGATGTTGTTGCTCGCTTCGTTCGCAAACGGTAGATCTCTAAGGGTAGGTTTAACTTCTGTAGGGGATGCTGCTCGCTTCGCTCGCTTGAGGAAGTTATACTGCCCACCCAACTTGGCAGAGGTTTTTTTCTGTTGGAAATTACTATCAAACGCGACACATTATGTGGAACCACGAAAAGTATAGTTATAAGAACACTTCAGTACTAACAGTACAGTCAGATGTTGAATGTTTGTAAGTATTTATTTCGCAAAGTGTGGCATGTAGGGAATGTTGCTCGCTTCGCTCGCAAAGTGTGGCTGTATACATGCGATGTATTACAATTGAAACGTGTAGGGGATGTTGCTCGCTTCGCTCGCAAACGGTAGATCTCTAAGGGTAGTTTTAACTTCTGTAGGGGATGTTGCTCGCTCCGCTCGCTTGAGGAAGTTATACTGCCCACCCAACTTGGCAGACGTTTTTTTCTGTTGGAAATTCTTACAAACAAATTAAATCTTATCAAACTACGTGGACCCACGAAAATTTTAGTAGGGGATGTTGCTCGCTTCGCTCGCAAAGTGTGGCATGTGGGAAATGTTGCTCGCTTCGCTCGCAAAGTATGGCATGTAGGGGATGTTCCTGGCATCGCTCGCAAACGGTAGATCTCTAAGGGTAGGTTTAACTTCTGTAGGGGATGCTGCTCGCTTCGCTTGCTCGAGGAAGTTATACTGCCCACCCAACTTGGCAGACGTTTTTTTCTGTTGGAAATTCTTACAAACAAAATAAATCATATAAAACTACGTGGAACCACAAAAAAGTTTATTTGGGTGCTGCATATTCCAACATGTGAATAGTTAAAAACTACCTACGAATTTGCACCGCTTGGGATTTGGAACCCCAAAGGGTGTTAGGGCATCATTAGCGACCGTTATGAATAGCTCGCAAGAGGCCAAGAGCGAACTTCGAGTCCCTTCCCTCGCAAGGTATACCTGTATATACTCGCCACATTGTCGTCGAACCCCTGACTTCGTAGAGCCTTCTCGCGAACACGGCAAAATTAATTTCTGATGTTAAACGCTTCTTCTCGCTTCCGCTCGCGATTTGATCGACTTAACGTCACTTTTTTCGATATCCGATTTCGCTCGCTCCCACTTTTGGAAAATCTCAAGAAGATCCCCCCACTCGTACACTCCCCCCACTCAGCCGTTTGGCCGTGCATAGACACGACAGACAGACAGACAAACGGAGTTTCATTCTTATTAATAGTATAGATAGAGATAGAGATTTACGGGCAAGCCCAAAGACACATAGAAACAAAAAACCAAAGAACATACAAGAAATACGTAGGAACCAATGGCTGAGTTTGTTCTTTCAACTAGGCAGGTATCTACTTGTGGTGTATTATTTTCAATAATAAACCTTTGTAATCGACCAGGAACAATTTTTTTAGCCCTCTCCCCCACTCAAAAATCGTTGGTTTCCTTTCAAGATGCGTAAAATCCAAAAATCAAATACAAAAATCCGTCAGTCTGGCGTTCTAAGTTTTTCTCCAAAACTATTGTGCCAAACATTATGAAATTTGACGCTATAATCATACCTCGGCCTTAGATGTACCACTGACATCGGCATCACTTTCGATCAACCCTCAAGGGTAGAATTTAAAGGCTGAAATATTTAAAATATCCAAGTCTCGACAACTTTCAAGGAGAATAACATTTATGTTTTTTTTTTGTGTGTGTGTATTTCATTTATAGATATCCTCCCAAATAACTATTGACTGTAACCCGGGTTGCAGTACGTTCATCTGTTTGCTCTGTCGAACGGCTAAAACATTGACAAGAAAAATACAGCAACTGGTGAAACATAGTAAGAATCACCTGGATAACTACTGCATTTTTTATCAGCTGATATAATTCGAATGGAATTCTCACTTCACGAAATCAAGTTTATTATAACTTCTGTCACCTATAGAACTTGTGAAGCGTGAGTAGGTAGGTGATTTATTTCACCTCATTAATTTTCAGTTCGGGTTTATTATAGAAGGAATTTTTTATTTTATTTATTTATTAATATTATTTTCAATTTTTTTATTAGAAGGAAATTTTATTATAAAAGTGAACTTCCTTTATTTGATTTAATTAGTGTTTCCTTGGTTTTTGTCTACGCCAATGCAGTTACATTTAGGTATTGTATGATAGATTTCGTTTACCTAATGATTAGAGACAAGATAAAAATTACCTAAATAAATTTAGGATTCAACGCATCTTGAAACGTAAACCGTCTACAACAACCTACATTTACAATGTATTCTAATCCACTGACGGTGCTGAAATTAAAGATGGAGCTTCTTTGGGACACCACGAAAACAATTATGAGGCACGGAGGCGCACTGATTATTTAGCTGAAGGGCCTGAGAAGCTAATTTCTATTGGAATAGAGTGGAACGCCTTGAAAAAATTGTTACTACAGACGAAAGACAGCTTGAGGGTCCTCTGAGATTGATTTATTTTCTAATCAACCTACTGAAATACATTAATATAGTAATTGAGGATTTTATTTGCAAAAAACAAGCATAGTTTCAAATCAACATACAGTATATGCAAACCTTCTACATGGCGGAGGGATGACTTTGTTATAAATTGTTTTGTTTCGTAACTTTACTAAAAAGCTTAAAATTGTGGGGGCCATGGTGCTGTAAGAGAGTGATCCATTTGCGGAGGGCAAAGCCACAATTTTCGATAATAAGTAGGTATACTGTAAATTGGGCTTAATAATGGTAGACCAGTGATTTGCATAAAAGGGCTATTTAATACAAAAATTATAAACCTTTGTGTAATAATTTACAGCGTTTTATATAGGAAATATGGCACTAATATCTCATTATGGAATATTTTACAGCATAAAATAATTACAAGCTGTTGATTTATATGAACATGAACAGCACTATTAAGAACTATCTACGAAGGAAGAACAAATGATGACGCACATCATACACCTAAATGAAATTTATGGTATATTGGTATGGACGACTTCAACATTTAAGAATATTTCAGGTTTTATATAATCACTGGAAATTACCACAAACAATTTTCTAAGAATCAGTATGATTAATGCTTTACTAATATTTGCAATACGCATACCACCCACAATATCTGTTTGATGAGAGACACTGAACGAATGGATTTATCTTGTGTTTTTAGTCTTACGTCGATGAAACTTTTCGATATTATTGGGGTCCATTATCAGATCATTTTCAAACATGTAGATAATGGAACCCATATCTTAGATAAGTTGGTAGTAAAGCGAGCAGAAACGGGTTCTCTAAAAGCAGATATGATGTCTACGTTACCGTCCAGATACCAGTGGGCGACCCCACAGCTGTATGATGAAGTCACACATTGGTGACTACCCGTTTAATGACGAAGCCGGTCGGGAAATTAAGATTTCAAACTTGTCTATAAACAAAACATTTAAAGTCTTTTTCTAAAATCTAAAACTAAATGAGTAAAACCATTATTTGAACAAGAAAAATGCAAGTTTTCATCTCACTGAGGTATGTACATAGAGACTGACTGATTCCCTTCAAATTCAGTAAGTAGGTACCTACTAATGTTCTCAATGTTGTCTGCTTTTAACTCCATTGATCAGCCAGTGACCTATCTCATGCTTTGAGTCAAAGTTCTGATTCTGATGACCAGATCGGTGGAATCCAGTGTTGCCAATGGTACCCCAAAAGGGGGAATTTTCCCCTTTTCAGTCTGCCGTTACCCCGATTCCTGAAGGCCTCCGGGGTACCTCAATATTTCCCCCTTTTTATTGAAAGGTCCCCCCTTTACCCCAAAAAATGAAAGCATGAAGTAAAATTTGCTAGATTAGTGTCACCAACCATTTCTAGTCACTCAGTATAGTTACCGGTCACCAACAGCAACAGTTCCCCATTATTAGTTATCAAGATATAACTGTCTGATCTGATAATTTTGTCAAATCCTTATGACTCAAGACAGCAAAAATAATTGAATCGTTTATTTCAGAAACCACCTAAGTGACAAAAATTAAAAAAATTTTGATTTGGTGGTAGGTTCTTTTCAGAGGTGAATACATCGTTTAGTGCCGAAATAACCAATGTTCCTTATCACCAATGCTATTTGACAGCCTTGAAAAGAATCCGTTTATTTCAGAAGGAACCCAAACGCACTGAAGCTGTGTACCTAGCGTAGTGAAGCGTGCAGTCTACTTGAAAAAGTATTTTCCGTTTAATGCCTAGTAAAAACCACTCTTGTTTATACTTAAGTATGTCTCTTACTTACTTTTGATACCAAAACAGATAAAAATTAATCGTTTGACTTAATTTCAATAATAATTTTTTTAAAATCACTTTGGATTTATTCATGTATTGCAGAAACCACCTAAGTGCAAAATTTTCAAAAATTTATAACTCAAAAACTTGAAGAAAAAAAATTAACAAAATAGATAATTACAATAGCATGTTCTTGATTTGGTAAAAAAATATTTGAACGATACTATAAGCCCCTACCTACCCTTAGCCCCCTACCCCCTACTATCTATACTTGAGCTCGAGCTGCAAAACAGTCTTTTTTAGTTTTCCAAAAGTTGAAAAAAGCGCACTTAGGTGGTTTCTGAAATAAACGATTCAATTATGAACTGAGTGCGTATGTGTTTGTTGAGAATCTGCCACTGTACGGAATATACATATACATATATATATAAGGTTAAACAGTGTTTCTAGCTGTGAAAAGGACCCCAGAAAGTTCCAAAAGTGTTTGAGAAAGTCCCCCGTTTTTCCCCCTTTTTCCCCTCTAAAGGTCCCCTGGGCTCCCTCCGGAACCTGGCAACACTGGTGGAATCCAATATCTCTTTCCAAGAATGGAAGTCGAGTTTAAAGGAGTCCTGACGCATACTGCCTTATGTTCTCCCCCCAGATTAAACAATCTGGGAAGATCCTCCTGAGAGGAGAGTGTAACTCAATTAAAGTTCTCGGATGTGCCCAAGTTCCTGTATTAACCCACCGGTGGGGCATGTGTTCAAGCCACAGTACCAACTGAGCAGGCCCGAGTTTTTGGCACATCCACACAACTCCCGATGCTGGAGCATGCAGAACCACGCGAACCTCCGCGATCAAGGCCCGCGATACCCCTCCCTCGGCATGCATATTGAATAGCATGCTGAGGTAGTACCCCCCTCCCCCCCGTTCCAAACTAGATCGGTGGAGTGTAAAAGAAAAGCTCTAATCCGTGAGAAAAACCTTGGAAAAGCAACGCCCTTCTTAAGGCTAAAGGGGACGGGTGTTTAGTGTGATTCTCAGATAACGGATGGCGCTAGTGTCGGATGAAACTTTATCGGGCAAATCTCCACTTGAGTACACATTTTTTTAAATCTGGATTCAGAATCATCATCAGGACGAGTAAACCTATCGAGCGATCATATAACATTGTTTAAAAAAAATTTTTGTTGTTGAAATTTTGACTTGAAATTTTAATTGCTAATTTAATTTTTTTTTAATTGAAAAAATCGCTAATATCCCGTGTTTGGAAACAATTCAAGTGTATGTTGGCATAGGCATGAAATTTTGATTCTGAAAATTAGTGGCCGCATGTGAGAATTGGGAGCGAAAAACGTGGTTCCAGGAAAAATAGAGTGTATTTGAGGGGTGCGTGCCTTGGCGACGCCGACGCCCAGCAACTGACCTCATCCGCGCGCGCGTGCGAACCCGCTTACCGAGCCGTCTCTCGAACATTTTTCGCTTCCGAGACTGCAAGGCAGCGGAGGCTTTGTTTTCACTTTCGAAATGAAAAAAAATTTTTTGCTCCAAAATCAAAATTTCCACTCGCATTTTGCGTTTCAGAGCCTCCTGAACAAATTTGGTTCCGTGTCTGTCTGTCCGTCCACATTTCCTTGTAACAGCTATAACTTCCACAATTTTGATCCGATTTTAACCAAATTTTCAGGGATCGTGCGGGTTAAGCTCTAGATGGTCCCCTATCAACTTCATCATGATCGAATCAACGGTAGCTTCTGCGCAGGCACTAACGTGAATTCCTTGTGACGGTCATAACTCGGTCAAAGTTTAGCGGATTTCGGTCAGATTTTCAGGGATGATGTGGGTAAGGTCCCTTAAGGTCCCATAACAATCATCATAATTGCATTAGCGGTACGCTCTGCGCATGCGTGAACGAAATATTCTTGTTACGGTCCTTGCAACAGCCGTAATTTCCACAATTTTGATGCGATTTTCTTCAAATTTTTAGGTATCGCGCGGGTATAGCTCTACATGGTCCCCTATCAGTTCCGTCATGATTGAATCAACGGTAGCCTCTGCGCAGGCGTAAACAAAATTTTCTTGTTTCGGTCATAACTCAGGCAATTGTGAACGGAATTCGGTCAGATTTTCAGGGATGATGCGGGCAAGGTTTCTTGAGGTCCCGTATCACATTCTTCGCGATCATCAGCAGCGGTACGCTGGGCGCATGCGCGAAAGTGATGTTTTTGTTACGGTCACAACTTAGTTAATTTTATCGGATTTTGTTCAAATTTTCAGAGATGATCCCGGTAGAGTCCCTTGAGGTGCCATACGTATGTGTGTCACCTTTGATTGATCTTCTCAACATTTATTATATGTACCATTCAGCTTCCAATTTCCCACCTTATTAATTCCCTGATGCCAGAACCGGTCGTTTCTAGTTTTCTGGAATTTAATGGTGCCGTACTGTGAAGGTCACGAGGAAGCTCATGTGCCATTTCCTTGGCAGTGTATTTATCCTTTATATTTTATTATTTAGAGTTAAATTTATTTGTAGTTACCTACCTACCTATATTAATAAATTTGTATTCATATTTTGGCTACGAATATTCAAAATTTATACTCGAAACTATGAATATAGGAATTATATTCAAAGAATATGAATATTTCAATACTTATAGAAGTACATATTATTATTCAATTATTTTTGAATATGCAATAATAATATTCACGTATTCAATCAATATTAATACCTCGATAGGTACCTATTAAAATTTGCATTCATCATTCAATTTCACAAAACCTAATTTTTGTCTACTCGCTGCACGAATACAAAGATGAGTGAGGGAGCAAAATTGAATTCTAGTTATTTTTGGTGTTTACCACATAAGTGAAGGGACTCGATCTCAAAATTCCACGTAGAATACCGAGAATTTGAGTAATATATGATAATTTTAAAGTAGGATAATGGACTAAATTTAAAAATCTGTCACAAATCAGCCGAATCCAGCCCTGAAATCTGATTGTATTTCCAAAATAAGATGATGAAATTCACCCTAAAGATCCTTGAATTTGAGTGAGTATCTGTTTTACAAGATAGGTAAATGAACTACATTTCAAAATACATCGAAATTCTACTTTCAGGTAAAGTATTGCACAATAACAGGTAAATATTATGAATATCATTCACATAATTCAAACAATAAATCATAACAAAATTCATTATTGACTATCATCAATTACTCATTCATCATCATAAATAGAATGGAATGAAAAACGAACCAAAATCACAAAAGAATCTGGGCGCCGGTACCTAACCGCGATAGGCAAGAAGAGAGCGTTGGTCTGCGGGTAAAAAATATAAACAAGAAATCAAGAAGCTAAATAAATCCGAATGCGAAACCCCCTGCTCCACGCCTTTCTGCAGTGGTAGCAAACCCCCCTCGTAACCGACGCGTCCGGCAAACGCATAGCAACGCCTAGCAACAAGCATTACCTATTACAGTTTCTAGAGGACACTATCACCATCAATTTTGCACTGCGTTTTTACACCTTCATTCTTACTCTAGGCCTGATTCCCGCTACAATTATTTTTGAGGATAATTCTAGTACTTAGGTAGTTGAGATATGTAAAAATATGGGATGTTAGCGTTTTCCAGGAAAAAATTGTTCAAAATAATATTTTTGAACATAATACAAAAAAACTGAAAAACTAAATTTTTGTTAGCGCCCAGATTCGTGTGTGTTTTTGGTTCGTTTTTCTTTCCATTCTATTTATGATGCCTAATAGGCGATATTCCAATAAAGGCAAGTTTACTCAAATTCTCGGTATTCTACGTTGAATTTTGAGATCTACTCCCTTCACTTATGTGGTAAACACCAAAAATAACTAGAATGCAATTTTGCTCCCTCACTCATCTTTGTAATAGTGCAGCAAGTAGACAAAAATTAGGTTTTGTGAAATTGAATGATGAATATAAATTTGAATAGGTACCCTACCTATCGAGATATTAATATTGATTGAATACGTGAATATTATTACCTATTTCATATTCAAAAATAATTGAATAATAATATGCACTTCTATATGTACTGAAATATTCATATTCTTTGAATACAATTCCTATATTCACAGTTTCGAGTATGCATTTTGAATATTCGTAGCCAAAATATGAATAAAAATTTATTCATATAGGTACCTACAAAGAAATTCAACTATAAATAATAAAAAATAAAGGATAAATACATATTTGTATTTTCGGATATGTGTTTGCTCATCTCTGATTGTAGGTAGGTAGGTACGAGGTTGGTAGATACCTACCTAATGAATAATACGTTCAGTGCGTCAAACTCCTCCAGTTGTTTTCACACGAATACAAAGGTTCCAACTATAAAAACTAATTATTATCATGGACGTTCCTATAACAAATGAAAATAAAACCCCACCTAACACTTCGATAAAGTATATTTTGATAAAAGTGGAAGAAGCAGTAAGTACAAAAATTCGAGAGACGCGGGTTCGTACGCGAGCGCGGATGAGATCAGTTGCTGGGCGACGCCAAGGCACGCGCCCCTCAAATACACTCGTCTTCCTGGAACCACGTTTTTCGCTCCCAATTCTCACATGCGGCCACTAATTTTCAGAATCAAAATTTCATGCCTATGCCAACATACACTTGAATTGTTTCCAAACACGGGATATTAGCGATTTTTTTAATTAAAAAAAAATTAAATTAGAAATTAAAATTTAAAGTCAAAATTTCAACAACAAAAATTTTTTTTTGGAAACTTTGTTATGTTCGCTCGATAGCCTAGGATGAGACAAACTCAAATATATATTTAGATTTGAAAATTGATTGACTGGTGAGGAGATAATCAAGATAAACTATTTGTATCTTCCCTCTCTCTCACACAACTGTCGTCCCCTTTAGCTGCAATGTTCTGAAAGCGCCAATACGTAATAACTACAATGCCCAGGTTTTTTTTGGGGGGGTTTACACACATTTATATACTCGCTCCTGTGGCGGTGCTGCGTGAGCTCTCTCACGGTTTCACTGCCTGTTCATTGTACACACCCGGTGCAAACCTGAATTCCATCAAGCATCATTTTCCCAGGCCCCGTCATCTGATCTCGCTTAAATTTGGAGGATAGGAGGGAGAGATGATTGTATTCCCTAGCAATTTCAACATAATCCTAATATTATTAGCTACTGCGCATGCGCGAATGTGTATTCCATTTAACGAGCTAAATTTCAACTGTTTGCCTCCGATTTTGATGAAGTTTTTAGGTAATGTGCGGGTTTGGCAGTAAATGGTCCCCTATTAATTTCATACTTCTCAAATCATTACTTCATTCTGCCCATGCGCAAACGTAAATTACTTCAAGAATAATTTTTTCATGCGAAGAAATTGTCCTCCAATCTCTCTCAAGTTTGGTGCTTAGTTGGGAACGATGGTTTAATTATTCCGTATCATTTTCAACATGATTGCACCATTAGTAGCTCCTGTGCATGTGCGAAAGTGTAATCCCAGGAACAAGTTTAATTTCTACTTTTCAACAGACTCTGATGACATTTTCTGGTAATGTGCGGGTTAAGCTTAAAATTGTCCTCTACCTTGATTTCTCTCAAATCATTACTCCATTCTGCCCATGCGCTAACGCAAGTTACATCAAGCATCATTTTCCCGTTTCTTAATTGATCGATTTCGGAGTTTTATATGTTACCTTCTTCTTGATTGACCCGTTATAGAGTTTTTAATGATTATTAAAACCATTTCAATGATCTATACATTTAGGTTATTTTCAGTTGGTATGTAGGTACCTACTTACTTAAATATGGGTGCATATATCTACTCAGGCATATTGATGTGAACCTACAGATCTGCAATTTAAAATGCACCTCCTTTGTAATATCAAGATTTCAATATCAGCGCACACTGACCTGCTGTGGGGTCTCTGAGCCTAAATTATTTTTTAATCGACTTATGATGCTGAAACCTGAAATGTAGCTCCTTTTGGAGATCTGAAATACTCAGATCAGCTTCGGAACCTCTGAGGCTAATTTTATTCCTAATCGACTCACGGTGCTGTTATTCAGATGGGTCACGCTCTGCTACCATGTGACAAGTTAATTACTTGTCGTGCTATAAAATGCACAAAGACAATCTGATGAAGATACCCCGATTTCAAGGAGTACGAAGAAAATGATAGGTACGCAGATTTAAGTGACTGGTTGTATGGTTTATTCTAGGAACTAATTATGAATTTGTTCCAAGAAGAATTCTACGGGAATTCTAACTAGATTTGAAAGTAGTGAAATTTTATATTACTATTCAATACTAATAGAAGACACCGCAAGGGGGGTTGGTAAGGGATCAGTCTGGGTAGCGATCAAGATCAGGTATATAGATATCAGGAATGAATATGAATATCTAGATCGCTAATTAGAAGACCGAGGAAGTAGGCTACCGAGAGTCAGGGAACGTAATGAATAGATCTCTCTTTTTCTTGGGAGCTAGCGCAGTCGCGCACCTAGCGGCATCGCGTCGCAGCTCGTTCTCGAATTGGTTTCTTGCAGAAAGGATACAGTCAACAAGAGTGTAGTTGACGTTTTTTTAAAAATAAAATATTCATGGTTGGATATCCTATCGAGAAATTTATGTTTTTTGAACTTGTCTCACTTTCGGAAATATCCGCTCGGCCCAAATCGTGCCAAATTCAGGGGCCAAAGGGTCGACCAGGAGAAACATAATTTTGTTACATCTGGTGGCCCTTGTGCACGTTCTGGGTACTGGATTTTTATAAAGGGTTCGCTAAGTACCTGCAATAGAACTTTTGTTATTGAGCTGCTATTATTTCATCTCTTAAACATTGTGCAAAATAAATTTGTTATGAGACAATTCTACTTACTCATTAGATACTAGTTACATGTAGGTACCTACTTTAGGTACCTACAATAGGCGTTAGATGTAACTTCGTTCTGCGATCCGGCATTTAACAGTCTTTCTTTTCATTTTCCGGTACCTACATCTGATCGTTGAATTTTCCACCTAACGCCGTAGGAAACTATGTCTCCCGAAGGCACCTGGCGCTTATCCACTATAATATATTGAGGAAGGCAGCTGATCAGGTGTTAGCTTTTCCGTTGAAATTATTCTATCCACTCATAGTGCGCTCTTAAATCTGAAATATTTGAGCCACCAGGAAAACGTTATATTGCACAACTAGGGCATCGCGTGATTATTGTTGGTTTACGGACCATCTCATAGCCCCGTTTGTGATTGTTTGTTTATTTTGACCTTAATGGGACCTGTAAAGAAGGGGGGGGGGGGCTCTTGGGTAATTCGCTCGGACCTCAGTTTGAACATCCTGCTTCAGAAACTGGTCACATCCGCCGCCCACGCCCCTAGCGGCTCGGCCGTGCGACTATCGGACGTTTCCCTTACAATCTGAGATCCCTTTAGGTTCACACGGGCTCCCCAGTCTCGCGAATTCTCGCTCGCAGATGGAACAGTTTTGGTTCTTTTTTTTCTCACGATCCTCCCATCTCCTCTCATTTGGGTATTCCCGGCAGTATTCCCCCGTTTCGTGAAGCGAAAGACGGGATAAATTGGCCGTTGGAGAGACGAGGCTCACATCAGGCCCTATTGATGGAAAGCAATCATCTTTTTACTCGGTCATCATTTTCTTAATGATCGCTAAATTGAGAGGTCCAACGGGCTCTCAACGTTATTAAGCGACGAACCCGCGGCAACCATGATTCTTTTCATCACAGTTACAACGGTGACAAAACAATGAAATAATGCAATTTAGGTTTATTCCTTAAAATGGACCAAGAAAAAAGTAAAAACGTCAGAGTAGAAAACGTTCTTATAAAATGGCCGACCCTCTAGGGTTCTCAATTGTTCTCAAGTGGTCATAAAAATAACCAACTTAGGCTGAAAAACTGTTTTACTTATTTAGAAGTGGTAACGATTTCGCACTTATACCAGCCATATATATTTCTCAAGATCTGATGCCACACAAAATCAAGGAGGTAGAAAACTGGAAATGTTCAAAATTGGATCGAAAGGTTCAAAATTAGAATGCCGTAGGAAAGGATCTATAGATGATTAATTTCCTTGCAAAGGGATCTGTAATGTCGCTGAGCAAGTGCCAACAAGAATCGTAGCCAGAGAATATATATTGTCGTAACCAGGATTATATTCGTTGCCGTATGCAACTATTCGGCAAATTTTGATATTATCAATGGTTATGCTTGTTAGCTCGTAGGATGTCCTAGTAAAACTATACTCTGTGGAAAAGCGCTCAAATTTCGAAAATAATTTGAAACAATTGATTAAATACAAAAGTGTATTCAGAGTAGCTTGTGCTGACCCTCAGCTGCAGACCTTTTATAAACCTTCATCAGTTTGATTATGCAGGTTAGCCCCTAGAGGGTTCTCCACTCGGACCAATTAACTTGGGCGCATAGGACAACGTGAATGAGAAACCTACTTCTCAAGATCTGATGCCTAAAATCCGCTGAATTTCGGAAATTATTTTGAAGTTCCTCACAATGTAGGCGATTAATGCCATTGCTCCTGAGTCTGTAAATAATATTCCTAGGCAAAGTTCACTTAGCAAGTACTTGCATTAATCGTAGAAAGATTATGAATTGCCGTAACCAGGAATATATTCGTTGTCGAATCGTTATTTTGATGTCATTATCAATCATTGTATTGGACATATCCTAGAATGTTGTCAGGAACTGACAGCTCGCGTACGAGTCCTTAACCCCGGGATATATTTTCATGTTTCGGTTACCACATTCGCCTTCGTAGCAAGCCAGCCTGGTTGAAATTTGAACTTAACATGTTGAACATGAGAGAGTTAAGCTCACTCAGCTGATCAGGAAAGAGTTAATTTGAAACAATTGACTAAATACAAAATATTATTCATAAAGTTGTAAGTACTGAAAGACTGATTTATTTGTTGCCTTACAATGAACGTTTAGGAAGGCGGATGCCGACTGGATTTGGCCAGAAGTGGAAACGACTTCGCATTTGTACCAGCCAATATCGCTTGGTTGAGCGTTGGTGAGCGTGAGCGTGCCTTCTGGACTTGTGCTGGCTCTAAGCTGTAGGCCGTCGACGTTGCTCAGATACTCGTCGTCTTTGTACCAGACGACGCGAGCGTTGGGGTCTTTCGAGACGCATTCCAGCCGCGCTTCGTTCCCTTCAGAGACCGTCTGGTTGATCGGGGGAACGCCCATCAACTCGCTTCCTACGATAAACAGAATTCAATTCAATTTCATTCAATTTTATTAACAAAAGAGAACGTACTTGTAAGTAACTAGGAATTACCAGGATTGGAACTTCAATAAATTGCGTTATGAGTAAATATATAAACAAAAAGGTACCTACTGAAAACAGGCGTTAAAAGCCATCAGAATTACACATAAAAGAAAAAACATCTATACAAACATAAAATAAAAAATCAGTAAACTGATGTTAAGTATTTATTATTTATACTAAATGCAGATACATCGATACAGGGATATGTCTTATGTTTCACCCTGTGAAATATGTGTGTTTTGTGTCCAAAGTTAAAAATGTCACAATTAAATTAGCTCAGTCAGCTGATCGGAAAAGTTCCAATCAATTCTATCGTCTCATAGTGTCCCAGAGAGCCTCCTTATCTAATTTCAAATTTCTAGGATGATCAGGAGAGAATTTAGTTTACTCAGCTGATTAGGAATGAGCCAATAATTTCAATCGTTTCCTAATGTTCAAGGAGTCTCCCTATCAAATCTCAACTTCCTAGGATGAACAAGAGACAATTTTGTGCAACATGCCCAAAAATAACAAGAGCTTCAGAGGTGAAATATTTGGGGGTTGTGTTTGATAGCCGGGTTAAGTGGGAGCAACAAGTTTCGCTAGTCAACACAAGATTAAGAAAATTATTTTACATCTTTGCTATATTAAATAAAATATTATCATTGCCTCTATTATTAATGTTTTACTTTGCTCTTGTCCAATCAGTGCTTTTGTACGGTATTCCTGCATGGGGTGCCACTTATCCCACTACCCTATTGCCCATTATCACCACCCAAAAACAGCTAATAAGAATTATAAGTAAGAAGAGGTTTTTGGAACATACCGAACCCTTATTTAAACATTTGAATATTTTAAAATTTCCCTCACTGATGGAGCTTCATTGCATTAAACAGATCTTGAAAGAAAAAAGTTTTTCCACGCCTAACCATTTAATTTACACCAGATTCTATTCTTGCAACTCTATGACTACTCCATATTTTCGCTCTACTCTTGGTTACAACTCATACCCAGCACGAGGAGTACGTGGGTTTAATGCTCTTCCAGAAACCCTGAGATCGGTGCTTTTAAATAAAAACTGTAAAAATAGTCAGAAACTCAAAAAGCACTTCATCATGTTGTAACTTCTGCAATACTACTGCTTTTTAACTTCATTATTATATTTTTCTATCTTGGATGGGTACATGTTTTGTTTTCATTGCACTCCGATCCATTGCAGCTGGAACAATATTATTGTATTATTTTTAAAAGAAGCGTGTTTCTTTTTCTCTTTTTAAAATAAGTAAACACTTATGAACATTTGTTATTTTCCTAGCTGAGGTACGACTCATCTCCCTGCCACGGGCTATGCCCACATAGGGGATAAGTTTCTGTATTTTTTTTTAAAGCAATCTGTATTATTTTTAAAGAGCATTTTATTTTCAATTTTTATGTATTTGTATTATGAAAAAAAAAAAAAAAAAAAAAAAAAAAAAAAATTAGCTCACTCAGCTGAGTAGGAATGAGCCAATGATTTCAATAGCCTCTTAATTTCAGCTTCAGAGATAGAAATCGTCAGATTTAGGAGTCCATCAGCTTCAGGAGCCCATCAGCTGATCAGAGGTCTATGCATCGTCTAGTACCTACTGCTCACAAGTACCTACTATTCAATAGTATGAATGGATATTTCTCCAAAAAACGAATTAAGATAGTCACTCAGAGGGAACATAGGAGTATAACACCAAGTGAGATCACCAAAACATGTGAAATCAGCGTGAAGGGAGGCTTCAGCGCTGTGGCTTCGAAGATGAAAACAAGGGTCTACCATCCTTCAGAGAGTTGGGAAGTATAGAAGGTACGGGAAAACTTCTAAAAGGGATGAAGCATTGCTGATAAGAAATTTTTTTTTAACATTTAACAAATTTTTTATTGTTAAATTTGTTTCAACAAAATATCAACAAAATAAATTACAGTATGGACCGGGTGATGTACAATTGTAAAATGTAACAATTATACATAAAATTTCTAATCAGCCATGGTTCATCCCTTTTAGAAGTTTTCCCCTACCTTCCACACTTCCCAACTCTTTGAGGGATGACAGACCCTGTGTTCATCTTCGAAGCCACAATGTTGAAGACTCCCTTTAAGCTGATTTCACATGTTCTAGTGATCTCACTAAGTTTTATACTCGTATGTTCCCGATGAGTGGCTATCTTACTTCGTCTTTTGGAGAAATATCCATTCTAATTGTGAAAATGATTGCAATAATAAATTGCGAAGAAATCAGGCAAAATTGTCACAATGATGCAATACATTTTAGATAACCTGCACCCATGACTCCTTCAAAAAACTCCTTCATCCACTTCATTTTTCCTAACATTGCCTTAGCTGATGCCCTGAGTGACAAAATTGCTGTAGGTACCCTTTTCATGAAAAGTTTTGGTGAAAATGTAAAATTACGTGTCTGTCGATCGTGTTTCCATTAATTTGAACAGTATTGTATACCTGCCATGTACCTAGTGCCTTCTTTTCTCATTATTGTTCATCATGGTTACTTAGCAATATTAGTTTATAACTGCGTAATAAATCAGCTTTTTGTGACACTGCAATGGCTTAGGGATCATGAGATGTTGTGATGAAATGGGAGGATTCCAAAAAGTGGCGAACGACTTTCCTGCTATGATAACTAAGGGAGTTAAACTTCGCTAGTAACGCATTGGTTGTACGTGAAAATCAATAGGGATAGAAAAAAAAAACAAAAAAAACCGTTACCTTTTTATAGTAGAAATTTTTGCACTCACGTAGCCCAACCAATAGACATATCCAGATGAAATATGCAAAGAAACCAAAATTTCAAAATCTTTTTTGAATTGTAGAATATTTTATATTTTTTATATAATTGGTATTTAACAATTCTTTGCACTCAAAGTCCTCCAATTTCCAAATATTTAATTATGAAAATTCGTTCATACGACCATGGTTCATGACTGAAAAATTTTAATGTTCATTTAGATAGAACTCAGTTCAAGGAATCGTTTGAAAACACCTGAAGCACTGTGCATCTGAACAACCTTCGTTCGCGATCCAAAGTGTTGGATGAAAACAATCGTTAACTATTCGACAAAAGCCGACGTTTTCTATTTTTGTTGTTGTAACTGGTAGGTAATGTTGGATAAACAGGGTTACATCACGGCTGAAACTCCTCATAATAGCTACAATATAACACGTAGGTACATCATCATCAACACGCTCAACACTAATGTTATAAGAGGGTTTGTATGAGTAAGCTCGGAAAACGTGCCAAATTGTATTAATAGATCCATCAGTGATGAGGTTCAAATCAGCTGATGTGACTTCGTTCATTCCCTTGACAATATCGCATCCAAGTGTAATCGGACTTGCGATTTGGGTTATGAGGCCGCCATCTGGAATGTTTGTTTACTCATCGCGTTCCTGACTACTCCATCTCGATTGATTGATTGCCTCATCCGGCAAGAATCTCTGGGAAAAGCAACCAAAATGAAGATGGTGAAATGAGCGTTCCATTTTGTCATCGAAATTACGAAGCAATAATCCTTTACTACTGCCTCAAGAATTTTACTGATAGAATTTTCCAGTAATTATTTTATGGAAATCCTCTATGAGATATTCTGCAACGATTCCTGAATTTTATCTGGAATCCTACTTGGAATGGAATTTTACCAAGATTCCTGGGGGTGTACATTTTTTACATGTACTTATTTAAATAATAATAATACTAGTAGCTATGTAAGAAAAACAGTTCGTTTGCCCAAATATTATTTCAAAGAAAATGATGAGTTGGACTGTACATTTTAAGCACAATAAAATGCACGAATATAATCAAATTAACACTTATCAAAATCACTAAAAAACGGCCTAACAAATCATTAAATTTATCTATTTTTTAGCAGATTACTTAGACAACGTTTACCTATTATGAATTAGGTATAACGTTCAGAAATTAGTGTACAAAATTGTGTTTAAAAATGCACTTGAATTTTACATAAAATGTTTAAACACGTAGCAAATTGTTTAAAATCCTAAAATCGGTTCATGTTACAGAAAATACCTATTTAGTTAAGGGGGGAAAATTGCTCGTATGGAAGCTGCATGACTGGAACTTTTTGTTGAAAGTGCCTAGTCGTACGAATAATTACTTCATCTACATTTTAACCATTCATTTAATGGCGTAAAGTTGAGAGGTCCTGGAACTATAAAGGAGTTAACCCTTTTGGTAGTCTCGAAGCTCCAAGTTTTGATGATATTTATCAGGGGTTTAGTAATTATAGACCAACGAACAGCGTAGAAGGGTTATCTAACACAGAAATAAACCTTTGTGTGATAATTTGCAGGGTTTCTTCGAAATCTCAGTATTAGAATATCTCGCTAATTCCAATATTTTGATGGTAACTTGAGGATTAAAAAAGTTCCAGTCATGCAGCATGATTGTATGAGCGAATTTTCATAAATGGTCGTATTACATTTATGTTAAATTCTGTTGAAATTTGAGCACTTTGGGGAGAAATAAAAATTTTATTATACATTTTACAGCAAACTAACTTTTTGTCAGTAATATTCCAATGAACAAACGATTTTGTGGATTTTTACAATTTTTTCAAGTGTTCCTATCGATTTTTAGCTTATTTTAATGAAATTTAAGTACATTTTTCAGTACAATTTTGTGCTTAAATTTTTAAATGTCCTAGTTCATGTTCGATTAATTTTTGTCGAGTAGCATTCTGCTAAAAAATAGAAATTTGTTAATTTTTAGCGGGTTTTTTGCCTTTTTTAGTGATTTTATGAGCATATTTTTTGAAATTTGACCAATTTAATGTACTCAAAAAGTGTTGTCCAACGAACTCATCCTTTCTTTTGAAATGCTTGATTTTTTGGCGAAAGAACGAAGTTTTTATCTCAATTCTATCAAGAGTTATCGTATGGAATGACACATACATATATATACTTATACATACATACATATATATATATATATATATATATATATATATATATATACATATATATATATATATATATATATATATATATATATATATATATATACACATATAAAAAAGCGTTAAAATCCAGGAATCATTTCAGAATGCCTCAAAACAGATTTCGATGAAGAAAATTTTTGAAAATTTTTATTTTAAAATTTTTGGAGCCATTGCAATAGCTTTATTTTCTAAGAAAATTCGCTAATTAGTGGGATTTCACTGTCATAGGTAGATATCCTAACATGTATTTTATGTAAAAGCGATTATTATAAATAGGGTCAGGCGGGGCAAATGCGTACCCGTTTTTCATAAATCTGACTTTGTGATGCTACCATTTCCTTCAAACTACGAGTTAAATAATGACTACGGTTTTATTACATTTCCCAGAGATTTCTACGTCGAAAACGCGGGGATATATATTATTGAATTGAAATAAGTAATTAATTAAGAAAGAGAAAAATCGAGGAGCATTCGAACAACGCACTTTGAACCATTTCCCAATTCGAACCAAAGTAGGTAGATTTTAGGTATAATTCAAAATGAATCGTAAATGAAAAATAAAACGCCGCAAAATATATTATTTTCAGCAGATCAATATGAAATCCTGATTGATAAAATGGTCTTTAGATTCATCCACTTGTTGGCTGTCGTCTGATTCGCTGTCGGATGGGCAATCAGGCTTGTGTGAGAGAGAATTTGAGGACTCCAGAATTTTGGAGAATAAGATAGAACTGAGGTAAGTATGAGAGAAGCCTGCGGTTGTGCGTGGGGGATGAGGAAGAGGTTCGGGTTAGAAACTGGGCTTCATGATCTTGATTTTCTTATTTTTCTTGGTCATTTCATGTGATTTTCAATGAAACGCACTTGCCCCATATTTGAAAACGCACTTGCCCCACCGCCAAAGAAGAGGGGCAAGAGCGTTTTCTAATATACTACAGAGATTTTTGTAGCACTGAAGTTATAAAGTGCGCAGTTGATGCAGAGACAAAATTTCGAAAGATAAACAGTGGAATGAAGAGGAAAGGAAGGGTTTTATACGGGAAAATCATTGACAACTGCACTCCCCTCAGATTCACACTCTGATATCGGACGAAGGCTTCGAGGACTGTGCTTCCAATTACGCTAATTTGTTCACTGAAGAGGTTGACATTTTTATCTGATGATCATAAACACCTGTTCTATCATTTGATAAGAAACTAATTAAAATAGATGTTAGTAGTTTGGTCTTCCGCAAGTACTTGTGATGTTGGAATTGGTCGGGATGCGGCCCAGGGGAAAAAATGAAACTATTTCATTTTGTTTATTAAGCGACGTTTCGTCCTCTTACTGAGGACATCTTCAGAATTTGGTGTGTCCTGGAAAAATATAACCATCAGAATATAACGGAACAAAATGTTCTTGAGAATATCAAGAAAGGTTAAAATAAATGTCACCAGAAAAAATATATAGAATGGAAAGGAAGAAAACGAAAGGGAAATATAGAAAAATACAGATTGAAAATCATTTCCATCCATCCATTAGTCAACAAACTGAAACCAAAGACATGAACCCTTGAACCAAGAACATGAGTCCTTGACTTATTTGGCTGGGTGAACCACTGTTGTTGTTATTTGACAAGTCCGTTATGTTCTGATGATTATATTTTTCCTGAACACACCAAATTCTGAAGATGTCCTCAGTAACAGGACGAAACGTCGATCAATAAACAAAATGAAATAAATTCATTTTTTGCTCCCGAGACTGCAAGGCAGCGGAAGCTTTGTTTTCACTTTCGAAATAAAAAAAATTTTTTGCTCAAAAATCGAAATTTCCACTCGCATTTTGCGTTTCAGAGCCTCCTGAACAAATTTGGTTCCGTGTCTATCTGTCTGTCCGTCCACATTTCCTTGTAACAGCCATAACTTCCACAATTTTGATCCGATTTTAATCAAATTTTCAGGGATTGTGCGGGTTAAGCTCTAGACGGTCCCCTATCAACTTCATCATGATCGAATCAACGGTGAATTCCTTGTGACGGTCATAACTCGGTCAATGTTGAACGGATTTCGGTCAGATTTTCAGGGATGATGTGGGTAAGGTCCCTTGAGGTCCCATATGACAATCATCATAATTGCATTAGCGGTACGCTCTGCGCATGCGTGAACGAAATATTCTTGTTACGGTCCTTGCAACGGCCGTAATTTCCACAATTTTGATGCGATTTTCTTCAAATTTTTAGGGATTGTGCGAGTATAGCTCTACATGGTCCCCTATCAGTTCCGTCATGATCAAATCAACGGTAGCTTCTGCGCAGGCGCTAATGAAATTTCCGTGTTTCGGTCATAACTCAGGCAGTTGTGAACGGATTTCGATCAGATTTTCAGAGATGATGCGCGCAAGGTTTCTTGAGGTCCCGTATTACATTCTTCGCAATCATCAGCAGCGGTACGCTAGGCGCATGCGCGAAAGTGATTTTTTTTGTTACGGTCACATCTTAGTTATGAGGAACATGCCGACTACATCCTGGATGGTCCCATATTAAAATCAAAATTTTCCTTATTAATTTCATTTATTATTTATGTACCATTCAGCTTCCAATTTCCCACCTTATTAATCCCCTGATGCCACAACCGGTCGTTTCTAGTTTTCTGGAATTTAATGGTGACGTACTGTGAAGGTCACGAGGAAGCTCATGTGCCATTTCCTTGGCAGTGTATTTTTCCTGGACACACCAAATTCTGAAGATGTCCCCAGTAAGAGGACGAAACGTCGCTTAATGAACAAAATGAAATAAATTCTTTTTTTTTTTCCAACAACATAATTAAAATAGAGTGGCCTCATAGCGAAATAAAACGAAGAGACACTCTTGCCCCAGAAACGCACTTGCCTCTCTTGACCCTAGGAAAATTATTGAGAAAATAATCATTATCGCCACAAGAGAAAGTTTTCTATTATCTTCGTTCAGTTCTGGGGTTTTTACGCAGAAAAGTCCCAAGTTGTTCAAGCAAGCGGTGCGACAACAGGAGAACGTAAGAGCGGGGGATTTCCGACTTTCTAGACCCTCCGCGGATTCGGGGCGACGCGATGCACCACCGCCGACTTCCCGCGGTCTAGAAAGCGTCGCCTAAGCGACAGGCGACCCCGGGATTCCCCGCCTTCATCGCTTTACTTCCGCCCGACGCCAACGTCCACCGACGGCGGCCTCTCACCTGCCGACGAAGGCGTAATCCGGTCATCATCGGAGATCCGAGCTCTTGTCATCCCAGCGCTTGCCAGTCATCTTCTTTAATCGAGAATGATTGGCAGGGTTTCCCTTTCGTCACTTTTTTTCTTGGATGCCGAGTTGAGGCCAGTGTCAATTAACTTGATAATGACCTAATAAATAGTATTCGCAAACCTTCACTTAACTCATAAAAAGACCAGCGTGACCGGCGTTCCCATTAGGTAGGTACTTTTCCAACACTTTGAGAGCGTTAAGGGAAGTTATAGTATTTGCAAATAGAGTTAATCTTTTTGCAAATCAAATTAATCTTTTGGCACATTTAATTAAACTGTTTACAGATAAATTCAATCTTTTTACAAATAAAGTTAATCTTTTTGCAATTACTATAAACTGACTTAAAATGTTGTTTTATGGAAAATGTTGTGTATGGCGACTTAAAATGATATGTTATGGACGTATGTAGACTTGAAAAAAAAAGAAATTTTTTTTTTCCGAATTTTAACTTCTTAGAATGAATAGGAGAGAATTCTGCTCTCTCAGCTCGTCAGGAAATAATCCATTGTTCTCAGAAAACCACCCTATCAAATCTCAACTACCTATGGTGGACAGGAGGAAATTTACCTCACTCTGCTGATTTGGAATGAGCTCGTATCATTCATATCTTCATGTCCCTAAGTGAATGCCTGAAGGCATTCGGTTGCATAAAAGTATTAGCCTTCATTTTTCAGTTGGGTAATGGAACAGATACTAGTAGTAATATAGTAGGCTAGCTCGATTACTACCAACCCACGTTATCATTTCTCGAGGATTTTCGGACCCGTTTAAGCAACGAAAGAATTCAGTCGGATGAAAACTGAGGGAGTTACATTTCCCTAGGAACGGCTCCGTTGTAAGCGGAAGTCATTAGAATCTTATATGGTCGGTGTCGCGAATTTCAAACTGATACCCAGCCCAAAAACACATCCATGTTAAAAGTTGAGAGAAACTAGACAGAAAATGGAATGGAATGCCGCTAGCCGCGCCCGCAGCCGCATTTTTTTTTCTTGCGAAAACCACGTTTTTTGACATGGATCTGTCTTTGCTCTGGGGGGGTCAACCAAAAATTTCCGTGACGCAAAATTGATGCCACAATTTCAGTGTTTTTCACGTACAACCCAGCCGTTGCTAGGGGAATGGAACTTCCGCAGTTTTCATCGCACAAAAATCGTTCGCCACTCGTTGGAAAGCGCTTGATTTATGTGATAAATGTTCACATCTCAAGCTCCCCCTCCTTACGTACCTGGCTACATTCCTAAACTAAGTTGATTGGACTATAAACAATTTTAATAAGCCGGTTACAATATTCTTAACGTAAAGCAATAGCATCATTTACTCCACTCCATAGGAAACATTTGCATCCCCTGACAACAGTCGACTGTTAACAACTACTCATTGCGTCTGTATTGGAGAAATAACTTTAATTTATAGTATGCTTTTTGTGCCTCCAAGAATGATAAAATAAATTCTTTATCTTACATTTCGTCGCCTACAGTCCAAAGTTAAAGGATTTGTTTACAACTCTCGAGGACGACCGTTATGAAATCCCCAATCGAAGACATATCCATGTAACATGGTATCTGCTTGTAAAGCAGATAGTGGAACTCGTTTACGAGTTTTTTTTGTAAAACCTCACATATCTCCCCATCACATCTACTCTTCTCAACGTTTGACATGTTCGAAATCAGCGTTAAATTGTCTTAAGGAACAAATGATTTTCATGTTTTCATTTTCAAAAATTGATTATTCCGTTGAAGACAGTTCCTATTAAATGAAGCAGATTTTGTGAAAGTTGACAGTCTTCAACGTTAATGTTGAGAAAGTAGCAAATTTTTAAAGATTTTTAAAATTCTCAATTTCAAACGGTTTTGAATAAAAATGAAATCATTTGCTCTTAAAGGCAATTTAACGGTGATTTCGAACATGGGGTTAAAAGTTGAGAAAAGTGGATTTAAAAGGGAGAAATGTTGGGTTTTATGTAAAAAAAAAACGTGGATTCTGCGTAAAAGAGTAACAACTCACATGAAAATGGTAACTTTAAAGGAGTGTTACATGTATGTAATACGTACTTATAGGCAGTCGATATGCAGTAGGTACTATTTATAGATGATACTACATCTTTTCTTCTGTTTGTTTTCGTTTGTGGAGTAGGGAAAACTTTTGGTTCAGTGGGAATTTCATGGCACCCCCCCCCCCCCCCCCCCTCACTATTTTTGTCTTGGGACGCCCCTGATTTCAATGATCTACGAAATCTTGCTGTGGTTACGAGAAAGTAGATATTTTCTGAATGAATGAGATTGGCAGGGATTCCCGTTTCGACACCTTTTTCTAAGACGCGCTGCAGGCTTGAAGCAATCAACTCCTGGTAGTGACACGAAGTAATAAATCATATTTTCAGGTAACAACCTTTGCCAAACTCAATCTCAGGAACACCAACGTTCCTCACTTTGATGAGCGAAGGCCGATTTCTAGGAAAGAGTTATTTTTTGAAAGTGGGGTAAAAAGTAACGCGTTTTAGAGCTTGATTGAAGGATATGGATGGTGTGGTTCAGTCATATCCAACATTTTGCTTCCGAGTCTACCTAAAGGTAGCGGAAGCATTGTTTTCACTTTCGGGAGAAAAAAAATGGGTGTAGTTCCGTATGTGTCCCCACTTTTGAATCGGTATAATTCTGTTATTCTCCCACGAAAAAGAGGTATAAAATAGTGTTTCAGAAACCTCTGAATCTCCTCTTTTACTTGTTGGTATAATAAATGAGAGATACATAGAGAATACATGAGAATATGCGGTCAAAAAAAGTGGGGAGACATAGGTACGGAACTATTACCCCAGTGTAAAAGTTCCGTATGTGTCCCCACGCTATTTTTGAGCGATACAGCGGAATAGTGAACCCTATCGCTCCTGAACGTTGATCATGCACAGTTGATGTTTATAATGTGTAGAAAGAAAGGGGGTTTCACTCAAAAGAAACAGTCAGTATAGCGAGGGACGCTTACGACAACCGACGAGACCCCGTTCGGTCTCGACAATCAGTTCGCTTCTACTGCTCGATCGATAATGTTTAACCTCGTGAATTTATACAAAGTTTTCGAAACTGATGAGAGTGGTTTGGAATGGCTGAAAGGGAGAGGATTGATCATGGTAAAATCACTAATAATCATTGTAAATATATATAAATAATAAAGCATAATTTTTCGGTGAATTTCTTCTTCTTCTTTGTGGGGACACATACGGAACTTTTTCACTCGGGTAATAGTTCCGTGTGTCCCCACTTTTTTTTACCGCATATTTCTCATGTTCGCCGCGGGAAAGGGGAATTTATTATTCCAATAAGTAAAAGAGGAGATTCAGAGGTTTCTGAAACACTATTTCATATCTCTTTTTCGTGGGAGAATAACAGATTTATACCGACTCAAAAGTGGGGACACATACGGAACTACACCCAAAAAAATTTTTGCTCTCCGAAATCAAAATTTCCACTCTCATTTTACGTTTTAGACCATTCTGAACAACTTTGGTTCCGTGTCTGTCTGTCTGTGTGTCCACAAATCGTTGTAACAAGCTTATTTCCCACAGTTTTCGTCCGATTTGGATGAAATTTTCAGCAGATGTGAGGGGTAGGGGGTAGACGGTCCCCTTTCAGTTTCATCGTTCTTGACTCAATACCTCACTCTGCGCATGCGCAAACGTAAATTCTACCAAGCATTAATTTCTCACGCCCTAGTTTTCCGACCTCACTCAAATTTGGATAATAGTTGGGGGATGACAATTTGATCATCTTTTATCAATTTCAACATGATTGTATCATTGATAGTTACTGCGCACGCGACAATATGAAATCCTTGTAAAAACCTTATTTTACACAGTTTTCATCAGATCTGGATGAAATTTTCAGGAAATGCGCCGGCTAGTAGGTAAACGTTCCCTTAACAGTTTCATTGTTGCCAAATCAATACTTCACTCTGCGCATGCGCAAACGTAAATTTCATTGTGTTCCATTTCTTCACGCCCTAGTCGTCTGATCTCGCTCAAATTTGGATGATAGTTGGGGGAAGACGATTTGATCATCCCATATCAATTTCAACGTGATTGTATCATTGATAGCTACTGCGCATGCGCCTATGGCCCCTTTCACACCAAACGAATCCGAATCAATCTGGATCACTCCGAATCAAGTTGAATCTGATTCGTCATCTCCACGCTTTCACACCAGCTGAATCAACCTGAATCTATAAAAATCCTTTCATCTTCTTTTTGTTTTCCTTCTTCTAGTTGCTTTTGAGCTATCATCATGGATACAGTTGTTTTAAATGCAAATGTGTTTCGTAGGGGGCAACGGCGGAAACAGAAAACAAGAAAAGTGTGAATAGGTACATCTCATAAATAGGAAAAGGCCGGATTTTGGTATGATTCATCATTTACATCCTGCCCTACAAAATGATGAGAAGAAATTCTATGACTTCTTCCGAATAAGTGAGGAATTGTTCGTTATGCTGCTGGATTTGGTGGAACCTGTGGACGCACTATTTTCTTTTAGTTTTAAAATTAATAACTCCACTCCCAGCTCGTATGGTTGTTGATTCAAGACTGACCGGACGAGGAATCCGACTGGTTGAATCAAGTGCGACCTCCAATCAATACTGATTGAACCTGATTCGTCCGGTCTGAAGGCGGCAAAAGAGTCCCTTCACACGGAGTGCTCCGAAGCCGAATCTTGGTCAATCAGATTCAACTTGATTCGGAGAGATTCTGATTGAATCGGATTCGTTTGGTGTGAAAGGGGCCTATGAGAAATATTTTTAGACCTTAATTTCCACTGCTTTCAGCCGATTTCGATGAAATTGTCAGAGAATGCGTAGGTTAGGTTGTAGGTCCCCTATCAGTTTCATTTTTACCAAACAATACTTCATTCTGCGCATGCGCAAACGTAAATTCTATTATGTTCTATTTTTTCACACTCTAGTCGTTCGATTTCGCTCAAATTTGGATGATAGTTGGAAGAAGATGACTTGATCACATATCAATTTCAACACGATTTTATCATTAATAGCTACTGCGCATCCGATTTTGATGAAATTGTCAGCGAATGCGCGGTTTAGGTTGTAGATCGTCACGTACCGATTTCATTGTTTTCAACTCATCAGCTTATTCTGCTCTTGCACAAACGTACATTGCATTATCATTTTTCACGCTACTTCTTGATTTACTCTTTTCCGCTATGGCAGTTTTCTAGATCATTTAAACTTTTCTATGATCTATACATTCATAATAGGTAAACAAGGAAGCTTTGTGCCACACCCAACTTTGGCAGACTCTTTTTTTTTGTTTTTTGTTTTTTCTCAAAGAAAGATAACTTAATTTGTAAATCATTATTATACATCTCAGTTGGTATAAGTAATTTGAATGGAGTAGGTGTTTCCTAATCAACATGAAACTTGAAGGAGCAACATGCCCATTGGCTGCCCTTCGTTTTTAAATAAAAAAAGTCATTTTCTCTTGTGTTTAGAGGTCTTGTGTGTCCAACAGGTCCGACTGTTGTTTTCTCTTGATTCGTCGTGTCACTCGTAGCGCGTGTACTGATAGATTTGTGTGAGTTGTCATTGATGTATGTAGTCTGTTGTAACGAGTCTTGATAACTTCTTCCACCCAGGGAATTCGGAGATCATTGTGGATTATGGTATTGCGTAGAAACCATGGAGCACCAACAATGGTCGTTAGCTAGAGGTTTTGTTGACATTTTATGTCTTTACTTTGGCACATAAACGAAAAAAGCGTTAACAAGAAGTGTTAAATAAAAGCGTAAAAAGGCGTTAAAAAAAGCGTTACGGTTGGTTTCCGATGATTTCTGCTTCAAACGAGTCGTTGCTAGGGAAATGGTACTTCATCGTTTTTCATTTCACAATATTCGTTGACCATTCGTTCGAAAGCTCTCGACTTATCCAACCATATTATGTTAACTACTGCGAAGTGCGTGGCCAGCAAGCTGATTTATTAGCATGGTTATTTGTATAATTTATTGTTTACACACAGGTGATCATTGTGAACATGATTGCAACCGCTTGTTAATTTCTGATGATTTCATTGAGCTAGCGTTTCGATGATTTGATTCATAGCAGGTGATCCGAATATTGCGAGAACGGTTTGATTCGTGAAGCGGTGGTTAAATCATTTTAATAGGTAATTTCTATATTATACACACTAGGAAGCTGTAATTTCGTATGTAGCCTCTTTAGGACATTTACTTGACGATGCCTAGGGTCCGGATCAGATGAGTGGCTCTTAAAGCTAATTTCTATGCTTTACACTCTAGGAAGCTGTAATTTCGTATATAGCCTATTTAGGACATTTACTTGACGATGCCCAGGGTCCGGATCAGCTGAGTGGCTCTTAGAGCTTACATACGAGTCTGCAACGCATAAGAGTCTGCAACTATAGACATATAATGTCCAAATGTATTGCAGACTCGTATGCAAGCATTTTTCGTCAATTACCGCGGAAAAGTATGATTTGCTCCATACATTTTATCCCCCTGACAAAAAATAGATCCGTGTTGAGAAAAAGTAGTTATTAATTTTGTCTGTACTTTTCTTATTTGTGTTTTGCAAGCTGAATTCCAGATTTCACACCCATACGTCCAGGGGTAGGTGACTATTTAGCTGACACTAAGAACTTTGGTTGCTTAGTCCTCATTTTTATCTTTTGAAATGCGTGACTCAATGCGTGATAACCATGTGAGCTTTGAGTCAGGGATGAGACCAGGTGCCTTACCTCGTTCACTTATGGTATAGTTTCATCATTGAAAGTGATTGGGACATTATTTACATGCTTTTAATGTGTGCATTTTACGACATTTGATTTTTATGGATTCATTTCGACTTTCCATTCGTCACACCAATTTTTATTTATTGTCAGTGGTCCTAATGACACACGTATATACTATAGTCTTCTACATGTGAGTAACAAAGCTGTGTGAAACAAAACATAAATATGTTAACAATTTTACAAAAATACCAACCTACCAAAACCTTAATCAATTCACTATTATAATTCTTGGTAAACAAGAACGTTAGAGTTGCGTGAAGTGACTAAATAAAATTTAAAAAAGTTCTAGTCATGCAGCATGATCGTATGAGCGAGTTTTCGTATATTATTCTACTATATGATGTTACCTTGTTTTGAAAACTAATTGTGAGATGTCCGAAAGAACCCAAGAATTATTATGTATGAGAAAGTGTATCATTTCTGTAATCAAGATTTTTTCGAAATATTAGATAACATTCTTTTATTCTATATATTTGTAAAAATTTCTAACTTAATAATTATATATATGAAAAATCACAGACTTCAGGAATAATTTCAGAATGCCTTTAAAAGGATTTCCATAAAGAAAAATCTAAATTTTATATTTTTAAAACGCAAAAATTCACTAAAGCAAACAAACAACACTAAAAACCTACGTACTTTAGTTTAGATATAGAGTAAGGAAATTAAGGTTTCGAGCCCAGTACTAAAATCGTTGGCTCTGGAGGAGTTAATACTCGATACTGAAACTGTTAGGAACTAAATCGTTCGCGACGAAGTTGTGGAAACCCATTTCAAAACGGAAGTTGGTGAAAAACGTTGTCTATTTCCACGAAATATAAAGAGTTACAATGTTAACATAACATTGTAACTCTTTATATTTCGTGGAAATAGACAACGTTTTTCACTAACTTCCGTACTGAAACTGTTGGTAATGTGAATATATAACTTGAACAGTTGGTTAAAGGAGTGGAAAGGTGAAAATAAAGACTTCGGCGCGGTATTGAAAATGTTGGTCGATACTGTAATGATGGAATATTTGGTATATGGCTTTGAGAGCCAAGGAAAAGGCAAGTTTGAATATTCGAATGATGCTGAGGGTATGCTTCTCCAGTCTTTTATAGGGCATGTTATGCCCCCACTTTCAGAGGTGTCAAGTGTGGGTGAGGTGAAACCCTCTGCAACGGAATATCGTCAGTTAGAAAAGCCTGGAGGAGCGCACCCTGGTTTGTGAGGTTTATTTGGTGAACCTACACAGCTTTTGAATAACTTGAGTCACCCTGTATAGTCATACCTATCAGGTTATGATTATTCCAATAGTGTGGGTAAAATTTTTCTATCCGACTTATAATCAAGTTATTGTGATTGTCCTCTTCCTACAATCATTGGCTTACTGAAATAGACGCATGTTGATGACATAACATCCGCATGTTAAGAGATACATACCCAGGACGCTTAGATGAAACCACGTGCCGTTGAGGCGAGTGGGCGGAGATCGATTGGGGAAGAAAAGCCGGCACTCGAACCAACCTTCATCCGGTTTCCGGACAGCAGACAAGTTCAAATCCGCTCGGTTTCCGTGCACGGAGTTGCTCACGCGACCCACGTATCCTTCCTTTGCGTAGACGAGAACTCCATCCTGGATTGACGCTATCTTTTCGCTCTGTGAAAAATCAGTCATAAGTTAGATTTAAATGTAGTAACACAGATTGACTGGTTAATCCGTATTGCACAGGTTGGCACATACTATATTATTCTCAGAAAAGAGTACATTATAGTTGTTGGTGATTATGGAATAAATGTGAGCGCCTATTTATTGAATGGTACGTAACATTTTTTGTATGATATACATAACTAAAGTTTGTAGAGCCGACCGGAAAAAACATGATGGGTTCAATAAATTAATCAAAACAATCTATTTTTGATCATAAAACAAATCACATTTCACGTGTTTTGGAAATTACCCCTCTACTTTAAAACCACAGGCTTTGCAATATGTAGGGGGAGCCTCATTTTGAGTATTATTTATTATACGAAATTTATCTATAAAATGACTGAATTTGTTTAAATATTGTAAATAATGAAATTAAGATATTGAAATTGAAATAACAGGAAATTGCTGTTGCCAACATAAATTGGCGCAGTCAATGGCCAACATGAACAGACAGGAGGGACACTTCTCACGATCAGCCAAATTATCAACCATGTGAATAATGATTTGCATAGGCTACTTTCCTTAAATGTCCTGGAGTTCTCAACGGCAGGTTCTCAGAACCAAACGGACGATAAACGGTGTAGTAACTTTTAAGGCTTTTAAATTGATGTGAGGAACAGGGATTACCGCTCTACTGTTCAACCTTAAGCCATATAGAAAAACTTGAGCACAATCAAATCACATATTCTGTTAATGAAGTAAACAAGGAATGAAGATAATGGAAAGCCTCACACCACGCCTGGATAGCAGTGTGAAGGCTCGCAACAAGAATTCACAAAGGTAAAGTGGACAAAGCTTTTTCCTGAGTTCAAATCGAATGGTTATAACGGGAGTAAAGAAGGTCACTTGTTGAACTTAATCGTTGCGCCTATATGTCTCTTTCTCTCACTTAATTTTCTGTCTAAAATGTTAATTTTCTACCACTACAAACAATGGTATTGAAACGAAACGAGGAATGCATATAGTGCAGTATAGTATTGTAATAGCTTGGAGGGAAATTAATAAATAGCTGGTAACAAATGAATGTGATTTCATAAGGCTGTTATACAGTGACAAACTTTGAAAATTGCACAGTTTTAAAGATAAACAAAAAAGTGAAAAAAGTCCGACACTTTGACCGACTGTGCTCTTAGTTCATATATTGCAAAAGAGAACCGATCAAGTTTGTTCACATCAAATATTACTTCTTCAGCCATAATTCCCCTATAGCGCTGACATGACTTGAATAGTTAGTTACATGTGCATACACTGTGTAATGGTCCCTCAATGGCGTTCAGTAATTCATTACAGCTGACTATTTGTGGAAGAAACCAGAGGAATCATGAGTCTTAGGCTCAAAAATTATTTGTGGGCGCTACCGAACTTCTACGTGTTAATTTTCAACTTTTTCTCAAACAGCAAAAAATGACGTGCTTTCAACGAGCTGTAGCGCTAATTCTGGTGGGGCATATTTCAAAGATAACTGCTCATTTCCTAGAGAATTTTGTCTGCTTTAAATATTATAATAATGGCAATTATCGAAAATTGCATAGTTTTCAAGATATAAGCAAAAACTGAAAAAATTGGAAATTTTTGAGATTATAAAGATATGTTGGGAAAAACACTTGTGGGGTTTCGTCTTGAAAACGCTCTTTTTGAAACTTTGGTTACTGGACTTGTATGCAAAGAAAATTATGTTTAAGCAGACAGGGTAAGGTCGGGAGGGGAGTATCAGGAACCTATTTGCTGAAAAATTGTAGGAAATGCAAAACAAAGTAAATGGAACAATACTTTCACCCCCAACCGGTTAATATGCAGTGGGGTTCTTAAGACGAGGCAATGCAAGACAAGCGTCTTGATTTATTAATTTAAACATACTCACATAATATAATTTTATTTTTCGGATTTGAACTGTGATGGTCACTTTGGTATTATGAATGAGCAAACATAAATACTGACAGAGAAAGTTTACCTAGCTACTGGAGGTTGGTATGAGATTATGTAGGTATAACTGAAAGATTTCTGATTATTTTCGTTTATTCAACAATCGTTCTTTTATTCTTCATGTCTTGTAGAATGCAAAATGATATTTCCGAGGCCAGAGCACAAAATAATAGTTGATCTGAGCAAATATCTAGGTTACTTATTATTAGTAAAAGTAAAACTTTAATTATTACGGAGGTAGGTACCAAATACATATGAGCTCCGCATGTCCAATCAACGCTCAAAACGAAATCCGTTAGACTTCTTGATAATATACTCGTATGTGTTGCTCGGTAACTTGATTTATTGACCTGTGAATATTATCGTTGTAGAATCCTTCATCCTCTCTTGACAGGATTTAAATAACATTTCTCAAAATCAAAACGTTGGTTCAAAACATAGTCATCACATAAACAGACGAAAATAGACTCTATTGTGAGCGGTGGCCAATTAAAGCTGTTTACTTAAATACCTCAAGGAATGCGATGGCTGACGCGGCGCCGGACTGCAAGACGGGGTTCATTCCTGAACTAAGCGATTTCACAGACTTTTCACAGGATTTCACAGGCCAATAGATGACTTATCAAAAGTCACTATTCAGGTTGTGGATGTTCTTTACTACTGCCCCTCCCCCCCCCCATTTTCATTGTTAGATTTTTCCCATTAAAAATATCCAAAATAAAAAGTATTTAATTTTGAAAATACTAAGTATTTGGACTCTTCAATACTCTCTCTTTTTTACTACTATTATCATTTGAAACATCTCACATATGATTACCATAATTAATTATGGTTTAAAAAATTTGGGGGCAGAACTACAAATTTTCACTAGGCAAATACTTTACTTCTGCCCCCCAGGGCTTAAATTTAAACAATAACTAATAATAAAAAAATTGTCAAGCAATTAGTTCTAATTGATCTGAACTAGGACAACACACGGGTAATTTGCTGTACCCAGTCATCTATATACCCGATCCATGCAACAGCCAAGAAATATAAGAGTTGAAGGAACATTTGTAGTTATGAGGTTGCACATATCATCAATTTCTAAATACTATTGTGAAGTACCAACCTAATCTATTAAATACTTAAATACTCTTCCAATCGGTACCTACTTCAGAAACATAACAAATGTTTTAACTAAGCCTTTCTGGAAGATACAGCAGAATTATGGCAGGAGAATAATAAAAAAACTGGAAAGACTTCGAATGAATGTAGGCTTGTGTAACGCATATCTGCACCGAATCAAAGCTGTCTCCTCTCCGCTTTGCAGCAGATGTGGTGAATATGAAAATTTGAAGCACATCATTATTTCTTGTGGGAAATATAATGGAAGAAGAAAGATATTTTTTGATTCTCTTCAAAATTTAACTCGACCGTTCAATTTCGACAGCATAGTTTACTCTCTGAATTCGTGTGTGATATCTTCTTTAGTTGAATTTTTGGAAAAATGTGAGGTAGATATTTGAGTTAGCCTTTTCGAAAAGTACCTGCTAAAGTCTCTTAGTTGTTCAAGCAATTCAAAGCGTTTTGGAAAAGAAGAAAGAAGGAAAAAAAGGAAGAAAAACAAGAGAAAACAGCTGGGAGGGGTCGGGGGTTCCGGCCGGTCCGGGGGCGGCCCCCTTGACGATTAGTTCTCCAGGATGTGTGGAGAGAAATGGGCAGGTGGCCCCGGGAGCCGTCATGGTGGGTGGGTCCGGGCCGGTCGGGGCCCTCCGGCCCTGACTGGCCGAATACGGAAGGGAAAGCCTCTCCACGCGGAAAAAATGCACAGGAAATACAGAAACAGAGGATAACATTTGACAACAAGATCACAGCAAACTATAACAAAGGGATAACATCAAACACATAAAGTTACTATTTTGATACAGACGGTAACAAGCAACTCTGATACGAACTAAATCACTCGCGACGAAGTTGTGGAAACCCATTTCAAAACGGAAGTTAGTGAAAAACGTTGTCTATTTCCACGAAAAATAAAGAGTTACACTGTTAAATCGATTTCGACGGTTAGGCCATCATCAGTAACAAACAATAACTTATTTATTTGGTTATTGGTTTTGGTTATTGGATTTATTGGTTATTGTTTGTTACTGATGATGGCCTAACCGTCGAAATCGATTTAACAGTGTAACTCTTTATTTTTCGTGGAAATAGACAACGTTTTTCACTAACTTCTGTTTTGAACAAGCAACTCCTTAGGAATTTTTCAGAACATACCTACAGCAAGCACCATAAACAAGACAAAAAAAAAATTTCCGAACCATGCAGACGAAGTTTCAAGATATACCCATTCATCATTCCCATTTCACCTATACACCAACTACACACCATTCTATAGTTCTGGTACATGTACAAATTGTATAAAACAATTAAATGGATTAAAAAAAAAAAAAAAAACACTCTTAATACATATCTTAAATCTCTTGGACGTATCTCTCAAATCTCAAACACTCTTATTATTGTATGAAATTCTGAAACTCTATAAATATCCATGTATCAGGCAAAATTAAAAAGTTGAGTTCTGTTCAAAGATCCATGGACCTTTTACAGTTGTAAAACAGGCCTTTTAAAGCTCTATTTTACAATAGTCCGTTACGAATGTCAAAGTGATCTCGGGAACCACAGAAGAGTTATTCAAAAGAGAAGCGTCCTGATGAATGGGAAGCATTAGGTTTAATTTCCGTGGTTGAACGAAAGAACAAAATAACAATCACTTGCGAGGTCTCCCCCGCCTTTCATCAATCACTTGAGGGTCATCCCAACCTGAACCTGCGCCGTTGTCTGTCCATTCAACGACCGCCCATTCCACCAAGGGAGATGCTGGCCAGGAAATCTGAACCTTGTGATGGAATGATTCGCCTAACCTTAAACTTGACGGGAGGGTATGTTAATGCAATGTTGTAGCAAGAGCAATGCAACGTTCTTTAAGTTCTTTAAGTTGAAAATTGAAACTATCATTCAAATATATGTTCTAGAAGAGACTAATGTCAATGAGAATCTGCTGCTACTGACCTCCACTCAAATACTTAGAACCACAGGTGCCGCAGCCTTCGAGAAAAAATAGACCACATAAACACACGGAAAAGAGACAAAGCACGTGAAAAAGGTGGTCCAATAACGATAGCGGAAGTGCGAAGAATTATTCATCATCAGGCATTGAGTATCAATCCTACAACCCAATAAATTATTTAAAAGTTAGAGGAACTGCAGCGGAAGTTGAAAAATATTTGGGTTAACTTTCAGATTAGACAGAAATCAATATTTAATTTCTTATAACGTACACCCACATATAAAATATACACGTTTACTAAACATGATACAGCTACAACTATCCTACGATTTCAGTAAAATCGTACCCCTGAATGAGAAGCCATATAATCGGAATGGGATGCAGAGCCATGGAGAGAAAGTAATCTTAATATACGAGTACTAATTTAACGTAAGTGCTAATTTAACTTAACTTAACTCGTAGTACTAATTTAACTTAACTAAAACTAAATCTTTATATTAATAAAGTGTCTGTATGTATGTACCTCCATAACTTTTGAACGGATTGACCGATTTGCGCGAGTCTTTTTTTAATATGACCAGCCACTTCCGACGCAAAATATAGAATACATCAAAATTGCGCAACCCCTGCTCAGCTGAGTGAGCGAAGCGAGCAACATTCCCTACGTACATTGGATTTCAACGAGTGTTTTCCTACACATATTACAGCCATACCGAGCGAGCGAAGCGAGCAACATCCCCCACATGTTTCAATTGTAATACACCTGAATGGAGGGTAAAAGGTCATCGCATGTACACAGCCACTACCTTGCCCCCCGGCTGGACGTGGAGGCGAGCGAAGCGAGCAGGAGCGGCTAGTAAATAAATAATAATAACATGGTAGAGGTACATACCTTTAATATGGTACTAATTTAACTTAACTGCAACTAAATAAATAAATAAAAATAACATGGTAGAGGCACATACTTTTAATTCATTTAGATATAGTTCAGTTTGGCAAGGACGGTTTATCGCAGGGTACGAACTCAAAGTAATCATGTTTATATTACCCGATATCTAAGAATTTTAAATCGACCTTCAGAATCCATAAATTTGAAACTTCTAAATGCAGTGGTTAAGCAATTAGATAAATTATCATCTCGGTTTTGAGATCCACTAAGTCTGCAGTAGGTAGGTAAAATTTTGTTCTTAATAGAGGTTATGGTAATGGGTAAAATTCAGGCTAATGAATAGATGCGTACATATGAGGTATGTATGTATAGAAAGTTGATACAAGCTTGTTAGGTACCTAGTGTTTGGTCTTATGAGCATCGCTCGAATTAACTTGTTTTCTGCTGCGACCAAGACATTTAAATTGCAAATCAAAGAAGAACTTGTTTCCTAGCTCAACTTGGAGACTTTGTTTAGTCTTCTGAAGGTTTCAGAATCAGCGTTTCTTAGCACGACGAGAGAATTTAAAAAGCTCGAATCAAATATAATAGGTAAGAATAAACAAAAATATTGGTGGATTACAAACGTCAATACAAAACACGAAAATAGATGAAATTGTAAAGGACAATCTCAATTAGGATTTGCCGATCAAAGTTTTCTACTCAACATCGTTGGAGATGAAGGTGGTAGCAACATGACCAAATAAATTCTTAACCGCATTCCATCAGGCCCATCTACTGCATATTCTTCAAGACTGCGGGACGATGATACAAGAAAGGCCGATAATGCTCCGTGATTCAGATGATAAGAAATACAGCTGGCATACTTCAAGTTTAAAAACGAAGATGAAAAATCTAAACTGTTACAAAATTACAGAAAGACATCCGAATAACACCTTGATTCGTCTAAAGCAACGTAGATCTATTGGGACGATTTAAATTCATAATTAATAATTTAGTGGCCCTCCTGGATACTCAGTCTGAAAGTAAGATTCCTGGTGCGTCAGCCATTCGGAGTCTGGTCTCCAAGAATCAAGCTATATCTGAGCCATTTGTTTCCCTTTTGTATGTCACTCTTTGGGTGAACTCGTGTGAAGGATCTATGCTGCGGCATTGTATCTCATGTGCTTCAGCAGCAAATACCGACCTTTACGGGTGGCATAGAAGATTCTTCAATGTTTATCACTCGAAAGTCAGATTGATGCGCTCTCCATATCTCATTCCCCTGACGCTTTTATGTTCGCAACGAGTTCTACAATTTGGTTTAATAATAATTAAACCCTCAAAAGTAATATCCTATGCTCGACTTGCTAAACACAAGGCGAGTGATTATTATTTTAAATCCTCCTAATGCTATATGCTGTAAGCCTATCCAATAGATACCATTTCTCTTCAGTTACTCCTGGGTTGACGTGCGAAAAGCGAACCACCTTTTCTTCTGATAATCAGAGCTAAACTATTAAAATCCCGTAACAATTGTTCAGAACTGTGGAACAACTACCTAGGCTTCTCGAACACAATTATTTTCGTTGTCACATGGTACCTCCACAACCGCCAACGGTTTGGCTGCAACACACTTGAAACGTGATTAATTATTTAGAAATCTTCGCTGCTTAGAAATTTCGGAAAATTTAGGACTTCCTCGAGAAAAAAAAACTTGTGTCTGGACAACTCTTCGAATCATTTTTCCGGTATGAAAATTGACCTGAACAACCACCATTTCGAGGCAGTGGCTAGCAAAGTCCGAAACAACACAGCTGTGGCGACGACGCTCGTGTTCGGAACGATGTTCGTCTTGTACTGTTTCTACTTCGACCACAAGAGGCGGACGGATCCGAACTACAGGAGGCGGCTGAGAGAGCGGCGGAAGGCGAGCAGAAATTGTCCTAATCGAGACGAGACGAAATTCCCGGACCTGAGGGACAACGATGCTGTTTTGATGTTTTTGCTGCAGGAGGTGAAGAAAGGAGAGGAGGCGCTTGGACGATGTAAGTATCCACTTAGCTGAGGAGACTACGACACATGTATGTTAGAGTAGACTTAGATACATTTCAAAGCACTGCAATTATTTGCAATATTCTCTTTTTGTTCTGACGAAAAAAGAGTTATCGCAATGACTGTGAAATATTAGAGAACTGCGTTTTTTGAAACGTTTATCATGGAAATCCACTTTAGAACTTGCAAGGGGCTCCGCCCCAGGACCCCTCAATTTTAACGCTTTCTTGTAAATGTTACTAAATCAAACGTTTTATGACATCTAGAAGCATTACAAAAAGATTGATTGATGCGCAATGAATTAAACTGTTTTTTTGTTTGTGAATAAAATCCTTTATTACAATGCAGTATTTTAGTAAGTCCATTAGGATAGAAATTTGCATCAGAAGCGGCCCCTCAGCTTATCAGTGGAACTCTGTACCTCGCTATTGTTTTTAGATGTTCCAAAGGCCCTCCATTTCAAACCAGCATCGTAGGCTGATAAGGAAAGAAATTAGCCAGCTATTCAATACACCTCTGCACTTCGTTGTTTTTTTGTTTTAGATATCCCAAAGGCATTTCAAATTTCAACACCGTAGGTCAATCAGGGGAAAAAAACCTCAGAGGTCCTTATACTGGTAAACGAGTTTCCATACCTTATGATTGTTTCCTAGATGTCACATAGGAGCTCTATTTCAAATTTAGGCTCAGAGGTCTTTCAACTGATCAGTGCTTCGCTGTACTTCATATATACATTTTTAGACTTCCCAAAGGAGCTCCATTACAAATTTCTGCACCAAAGGTTAATTAGGAAGATAGTTAGCCTCAGGGATCTTCTAGTTGGCCAAGTGTAACGCGATGTCGTAACCGATTCGCGTAACCCTTTCGCATGACACAACTTTGTGATGGTCGGGCTAAAGATAACTTTCTCATCAATTTATGGAAATAACATCAGAGTGGCTAGTCCTCAGAGGAGTACATAGATCATCTGAGTGAGCTTCGAATCTAAAGCGTGTTCCACGATCCACGATTAGTCATTTCCACCGTAGGTAGCATCTGACCCGTGGGGAGGGGTGCACTAATAATTTGTTGGCTGTTGTATCACAACACAATTGATACTTTTCAGGGATCCGTACAATCACGTTATGGAAAAGATCATGCCACGTGCCATTCCAAACTTCGTTTCATAGCTGTGTCTTCATACCAGAAGAACCGTTGTGATCTCTAGAGGGGGACAAATTTGTTACACCTGCATTCCACGTTTTAGACCGTCCTGAACAACCTAACTATCGTAGATTTCAGTTCAATTTCGATAAAATGATCAGGGATATCTGACGATATTGTCAGCTCTAATAGTCTACTATGATGAATTTCATCATTAACTGACCAATGGTGGCTTCTCCGCATGTGCAAGAGTCCTTGCAACAATCAACTGCTTGGTACATTTTCCCTTCGACTTCGATGAATGTTATTATCGACCGAGGCTTCAGTGTCCCTGAAATTAGCATAACACCTACTTCTTCCGATCTTAAGGGTTATGCGGGTTGGTGTCTTGATAGCCCCCTATGGGTTTCATGGTTCCTCGACTAGACGTAGCCAATGCGTATGCTCAAACTCATGATAATGTATAATGAATAATTTTTTTCACGTTGCATGGTTTTGTATATCAATTTATACATAAATACATGTATAAATAATAAATCTTCATAATACCTTTCTATACAATGGGGAACTTTCATGAGTTGGATTTTGACACTCTTGTGTGAAAATCGTTAGATTTGGATTCAGCTCAAAAGACCCTTTATTTTAGCTAATAAACGGGTTGGAAGATCACGCGTGACGTAGTAGTGCAACAGAGCTGAGGGTTCCCCCCAGGCAGGAGGGGGTCGTGACGTCATAGTGCAAATGAATTTCAAGAGCCGTATCACTGGTCGGATACCCATCATATAGCACCTTTTTGGAAAGCTTTCATCATGATCTTTCTATTGAGTAAATAAAAAATAACCATGAAAATTCCTAGCCATAGATACGAAAGACCTGTGTAACACAGTACTTGACAGACGTCTGTTTTTAAATGGAAACACCTACACCATGAAGCTCTTATCGGTTCAGCTAGTTAGTTAGTTTTAAGACATTGTGTTCATGATTCTTCATTATTAGTGTCCTAAATTCGTATTCACTCGTATCGTGCATTATCGAACCAGTAAAATTTGTGATCATTATTAGATGGTACTTAGTACCTAATTACTCCTTTGTATGTACTTATGTGTTTTGTGGGCCTATTAGGTTCTCAAGTTTAACTAAACTGATCTAAATTTACGTATTTAGAGGAAATGGTTGCTCATCATAGAGCAGGAGTGAATGGCTCTGTATAAATGTTAAAAAAAGCTAAGTGTTGGGCCGGTAGCCTGAACGCAGACTGGTGAGCTGTCCAGTTTTAGCTAGTAATATCACAGACGCTTGAGTCTCTCACATTCGTTCAGCAATACGACATCCGCATGTCGTGTCCTTTTCGAATTACTTGACTGAGTGGTGCCTACAACTCGATCCTATATAGACGCTTCTCTCTTTTTGACTTTTTAACCCATCTTCTGAAATGTCAGTAAGACCTTCAAGTTGATTAGTGTCTTTTACACGAAATCTTCCTGATCGATTCGATTCTCATATTGAAATACGTTAATAAAGTAATATTTACGTCAATATATGGACGTCACCGCCAGAGACCATTGCAGAACTGCTTTACCAGAAAAGCAACATAATAGCCAAAACAAAAATCAAATCGAATTTTTAAAATTTCTTCAACATTTTCAAATATTTACAATCACTTATTTTACAATATTCAGATTGACCCATGCCTTAAATTGTCCAACATTTAAATCGAATAAGGTCGGAAGACCTCACTCTGTAACTGCATCTCGTCATTATTCTCAATATACATTTCTGCGCTGATATTAGTGGCTTTAAATCTTGCTTACTGGATTTATTTGGTTGTCTTTGAAAAGGTGACGACGACAGAGGTGTGGAGCACTTCGCGAACGCGGTGGCAATTTTTCATTTCTTATCCTCACTTCTATTGTATTATTAAATTTATATTAAATGGATAAATAATTGGTAATTGTGACCATTTGTTTGGTTGTCTTTGAAAAGGTGACGACGACAGAGGTGTGGAGCACTTCGCGGACGCGGTGGCTTATATTGTTTACAAATGTGGCCATTTTCATTTCTTATCCTCACTTCTATTGTATTATTAAATTTAAATTTAAATGGATAAATAGTTGTTAATTGTGACCATTTGTTTGTGTTTGCGTTACCTTTATTTTTGACGAAACTCTCTAAATACATCCCAAACAACTCAACTTAACGTTTTTCGATAGATAACTTACCGAATTACCGCAACCTGTTTGCAACCTACAGTTTAATGTTTAATTGAATAATTATTGATGAGCCGTTATTACTTGTTCATGGATCGTAGATTTAAGTAATATTTTTGTATCCATGCTGCGAGCATCATATTTATTTCAATTAATTATTCATATAACTAATTTGTTTGTTCTTATATAAAATCTAATAAATGTTTAAATATTTTTATATGCATTTTGCCATCAATTGTAGGTAGTTTTGTATACTTCTTTTTTGGTTGGTCAACATGCTAGTTTCCCGCCGGTCTTTGCTAATTTTTCCTGGAATGATCATCTCTCGCCATCTTTCATTACAACTTCCTTTGTTCCTGCATCAAGCACACGTTTTATCATCATTTTCTTTTACTTTTACTGCCAAATCAGTTTCCTCCCTTTCAAACTAAGTTCCGTGTGTACGGATAAGTTTCCGAACCTTGCGTCCGATATCCATCTGATCAAGCCTTGTTGGATTTCGTGGCGATCTATCTTCGAGACGGGAGTGAAGAGGAGTTACCTACCTTCTATTCATCATCATATCATACCATACAGTCCGACCATTTCATCGTTGTTTGGACGCTAACTAAACGGTACAGTAGGTCCACTCAGTTTGGTTGTCTTTGAAAAGGTGACGACGACAGAGGTGTGGAGCACTTCGCGAACGTGGTGGCTTATATTATATACAAATGTGGTCATTTTCATTTCTTATCCTCACTTCTATTGTATTATTAAATTTATTACATTAAATGGATAAATAATTGTTAATTGTGACCATTTGTTTGGTTGTATTTGAAAAGGTGACGACGACAGGGGTGTGGATCACTTCGCGAACGCGGTGGCCGTCTGCGGTCAGCCCCACAAGTTCCTGATGGTCCTCCAGGAGACGCTGACGCCTGACATCTTCAACCGCCTCCTCGACCGCCTCCCGGCCCTCTGCCAGAAGATGACCGACAACCCGCTCGGCGGACTCTACACCGAGTAGCATCCGAGCCGCTCGCCTCTCTGCTGACTGAGCCCAAACCTCGCAGTTTGAATAATAATCCGAACCTAATAATCGTTTAGTTCTTTACAGGCAATGGGAAAATTCACCTGTGTCCATTTTATGCCATCAGCTGAAAGATCTTGACGAGAGCATTAAAAAAAGTTTCAGTTATAGGTACAGCACAGGGTTGTCAGGTGGTATGGTATAAAAAACCGGTCACAATGAGAAAACCCCATACACACATAAATATGTAGGTAGTTACTTTCTACGTATATATACAAAGATAGGTATGCATTTCTCCTGCTCTAAATGGGACATATGTGGACAATTTTTTTTCTCTCTCTCTTCATTTAAGCAATTTTTGTACACTTTTTAAGAGAGGTTGAAATACTTTGTTTGTGCGCTAATAACCTTGAACATTTAGGAGCTTACGTATACATCCCTATGACGATAACAGACATATTTTATTTTGTATATAATAATTTCATTCAATCTATGGTTTGGGAACCCCCAGCGTAGAGCTATGAGTACTTCTATTTAGGTAAAGAAAAGGCAAGAAGAACATGAGGTGAAAATGTATGCTTGTTTTTGCCTTTAACATAATTTCACCTATATATCCATATAAATTACAAATCCTATTTAACGATAATTCACCGTCGTCTAAAACTGAAAGAGAGAATGATTAACTAATGAGTTAAAGAAGAAATTGGGAGTCTGTTGCTATTAAAGAATGTGACAAAATTATAAAATATACATGATTTTGGACGTTAAGATTGCCTAAAGGTAACACAGCCTTGATGTAGTTCATTTATACACGGGCGAACCCACTTAAATAACACAAATAGCAAAAAAAGAAAAGAAAGTCTCCATGAAACGTAAAAATATTGCATTCAGAGAAAAAATTGATTTACAATAAAAATTTAGTTAAATTTAGTAGAATTAGATGTCACGGCAGTATGTTGGTGGACTGAGTTCATATACCGCAGCGCCTTTTGTGTGCAAAAACATTTCAGTATATTATTTGGAACACGTCATACAAAAATTAAAGCATGGATGCAATATAATTGGTACATAATGAGGTTCGGCATCCTATACAAATGAAGGCTTATTGGCAAAATTAAAGAAAATAATTGTTGAAGGCTGCAGTCAAAGGAACGATCTTATATTGAAATCGGGCAGCTAGTTATTTACTATAACAGTTGTCGAAATTTCCCATTATTGAAGACGCGTTGTTTGAAAACAAAAAACCGGACATTTGCTATTGTTTCTGCGAAAACCGGACATTTGGCGTCCAGAGCGGCTTTCGATTTCGGCCCGGACAGCTAAGAGAAAAACCGGACTGTCCGGGCTAAAACCGGAAGCCTGGCAATCCTGGTACAGCATGATCTTATGAACGAATTTTCATAAATTATCGTGTTATATGTAGGTATGTTAAATTGTTAAGGAATTTGAGTGCAAAGAAATTGTTTACTATCAATTTCATGGCCATAAACTTGTTCTAAATAATAATCTGCTATTCAAACAGTATTTACAATTATAGCATTTTTTGCATCGATTTAAAAAAAGTCTGCCTAGTTGGGTGTGGCACATAGCTTCCTCGTATCCGTATCATCAATGTATAGATCATTGAAATGTTTCAAATTATCCTATGATTCCAAAGCTGGCTCTTATGGTTGAGGGAAATGGTAAATTAGAACTGAGTATGTTTTCAGACGACTAAGGCGTGAGGAAATGATGCTTAATAGAATTTACGTTTGCTCATGCTCTGAGTGTAACATTTATTTAAAAACGATGAAACTGATTGGGGACCATCTACTTCTCTAATCGGCACATTCTCTGAGAATTACATAAAAAAAGCGGACGAAAACTATAAAAATTAAGCTTGTTACAAGGATTTAACATTTGCGCATGCGCAGGAGCTACTATTGATACGGTCTGATTGAAATTGAAATGTTCGAATCGTCCTCTCCCAACTACCCTCCGAATTTGAGCGAAATCGAACGACCAAGGTGTGAGAAAAAGATGCTTGATGCAATTTACATTTGCGCATGCGCACAGTGAAGTACTTTTTGGGATCAATGAAATTGATATGAAACCATCTATACTCTAATCCGCACATTTCCTGAAAATTTCATCACAGTCAGATGAAAACTGTGGAAATGAAGCTGGTTACATGGATTTGCGGACTCACGACAGACAGACAAACTCGGAACGAAAATTGTACAGAATGGCCTAAATCGTAAAATGCGGGTAGAAATTTTGATTTTCGGGACAAACAATTTTACATTTCCCGAAAGTGAAAACAATACCTCTGTTACCTTTAGGTAGATTCGGATCAAAATATAAATTTAGCAGTGATAGGTGATGAAGCTATTTTTGCCGTTTTCAGCGATTTTTTCAGCACATTTTTTGACCTACCTGAAATTTGACCTATTTATTGAGCTCAAAAAGTGCTAGTTAACTCTCCCTTTCGCCTAGAATGCTTGATTTTTTGAAAAGAACGGATTCTTTTATCTCAATCCTAAAGAGAATATTAATGTCTAGAATGACACATTTACAAGCAACCAATAATGAAACTTTGTAATTTACTTTGTTCTCACCGGTTTTCATTCACTCTCACATTAACATTCTTTCTTCCTGCCAAAGTTCTACCCCTTAGGGATAGCGAATGAACGAACGTACAACGATCCGAGTGGTCTCATTCGATTCATTGAAGGGATACCAATAAATTACAGATAGAAAAACACTATTGTTGGTCCAAAAGTTTAAGGAACCTTGATTTTTGTTTGGAAATATTTCAGCCCTTTTAGGGTTGATTAAAAGTGATGACAAGAAATCAGTCCCAACACTAGACTCTATTTTTAATTTACTATGGTCATGTAGTTTCGGAAAAAACCTCCGTACGGCGGACGGCATACAGATTTTTTATTCTTTTTTTGGTGTGTGTGTGTGGGGGAAGGGGGGTTAATTTTTTTTTTTTTTGTTATTGTTGGTTACAATAGTTCTTGAACATCGGGACGATGAAAGAAAAATTGTAGAAAATAATCAACGTTGAATGCAAATCCTGGAACCTTTTGTAGTTGGTGAGAGGAGATACGAAGGGACGAGGATGGGAGCAGAGGAAGCTGTAAATACGATTGTGGGTAGCGGAGTTCCTGCTCTGCATAGCGATGGGCCTCTGACCACTCAAACTGTCACTTTCCTTCTGTTAGCGTTTGCTGGCTCATTTGAATAAATCAGCGTCGCCTATTCCTCCCCTTCCCACCGATATTCTTATGTGATTACGATATCAGGCCCAACCGATTTGGTAATTGGAGCAAGTGGGGTTGTGGTGAAGGGTGGGGGAGAACCCTCTAGTTGTTTCAATGATTTTATGTATTGGGGTAGGTTTTTTGGAGTCTCGGTTCACTATTTGCTTTTCCAAGACCACCTGGGCCGTTGAGCCCTTGAGATTAGGATATCTAGCCCAGCCCATTCGGCAATAGGGGTATGTAGGATTCTGATGGAGGCTGGAGTCAGACATCTCTATAGTTGCAATGATATTATGTAATGTAGATACTTCGGAATCTCGGTATTCTGTTTGATTTACCAAGTAAACCTGGGCCGAGCCGAGGAGCCCTGATTACTATATCAAGACCAACTAATTTGGTAATTGGGGCAAGTAGGGTTGAGGTAGAGGGTGGGGGAAGAAATCTTCATTCATTGCAATAATATGGAGGGGTGGGTTTGTTGGACTCTGCTCTTTTGACTGTCCAAATATTGCTTCCAAGTCAACCTGGGCTGTAGATTCCTTGTGGTTACTCTCAAACACGAAAAATACCTGCCGGAGGGTAGGTACCGTGGCCTTTTCACAACGAATCCTTACGATGAGAAAAGGATTGATGCGTCCTCATGCGTCGTGTACGTTTCATAATATTGACAAATAAATATATTATCTTAAATTTGGCTAAACAAGTTCAAGGTTAATTATAAATTAACCAATCTCCTTGACACACAAAATTAATTTTCGTTTGAAATAGGATTGACGGGCATTAGAAACTTGAAAGCAAAACAATTCATAAAAAGTTGATAGAGATGTCCGTCAACAGTGAGTTATTGACATTGCAAATGTCTTAGTCGACATACTTCCATCTAAATTCGATTAGTAAAACATTTATGTCGTAGTTTTAAATTTATTTACATTTACAAATTAGCGGGAATAAAGCATGTTCCGTGTTTTAGCATTTTAGCCGGAGGCTCAAAGCAGAAAGCAACGGGGGGGGGGGGGGGGGGGGGCAGTTATTTGCAAGTTATAAAATTCGAGCACAAAAAACTCAAAAAAAGGAAAAAAAATCAGTAAAGAAAATCAGAAAAATTCTGTTTTAAGGTCATGTTTCAAATACTTTTTTCGAGTATCCATACAGTTTATATTTTTGAGGTTTTCAAGGTTCTGAAAGATTACAGATTGGGTTCTCCCTCAGATAAATTAGATTCAAGTGGTTCGATGGAGTCAAGACCACAAAAATGATTGACAGAGGTCACGTGGGCGGTGCCGGGGATTCCCATCTCGTCCATAACCAACGCAGAAGGGAAATTCCGGAGGCTATCTGCCTTTTGTCACCGATCTCAATATTATTTTCCCCTCTTCATCTCCATATTACAGCTACCGACTGTGTAAAGTGATCGAGTGGTTCGCTAAACCGAGATTTGTGTTTTCTCAGCTGAAATTTGAGTTTTTTCCCCTCCGTCATATTTAATGAAGTTGGGAATCCCGTCCCGGTAGTCACGTTTTCAATTTCTAGTAGCGCGTTCAGATGGAGTACCTATACAAACACTGGTAAAAACAGCGTACGGTGTACGGATGGATTTTTATATTCATTTTGGATTCCCCGCATCTTGAAACGTAAGCCAACAGATTTTGAGGGGAGTCAACACTTTTTTTTCTTGGGTGATTACACAGGTAATAGATAGTAAACCAACACAATAAATTGAGTACCAATTTACTACAGTACCTCGGTGATATTCGCGATTTCAAATAATGATCAAAAGCCAAGCGCAGAAAAATGAACTCTTGCCAACGGGATCACCCGGAATAGCATCTTCAGCTGTTCTTAGCGAATTTTCGTTGAAAATGGAGCTATAGCAATGGCTCGGAAAATTTTAAAATAAAAATTTTTGAAGAATTTTTTCATTGAAATCCGTTTTGAGGCATTCTGAAACTATTCCTGAAGTTTCTGCTTTTTCATATGTATATATATGTGTGTGTGTAGGTATGTGTGTGTGTGTGTGTGTGTGTGTGTGTGTGTGTGTGTGTGTGTGTCATTCCAGACGATAACTCTCCTTAGGATTGAGATAATACAATTTCCGTTCTTGCCCCAAAAAATCAAGCTTTCCAAACAAGAGGATGAGGTCAATTGCCAGCACTTTTTGAGCACATTAAATTGGTCAAATGTCAAACAGCATGATCATATGAGCAAATTTTCCTAAGTTATTGTATTATATATTATATTAACTTATTTTGAAATTTGCAGTGCAAATAAATTCTCAACTATTATTTTTATGACAAAAAACGTATTCTAAATAGTAATCTGCCATGTAAGAAGAGATTTTGGATTTTTAGCTTTTTTGCAGTTTTTATTGATTTTATAGCAAATTTTAATTAAATTGAAGTAAAATTTTAAGTTTAATTTTGTGTATATATTTATTAATGTTCTATTTTAAATTATATAAACTTTATTCGAGTAATATCCTACTAAAACTTATAAATTTAACAATTTTTAGCCGTTTTAGCTATTTTCAGTGATTTTTTTCAGCACATCCTTTGAAAGTTGGCCAATTTAATGTGCTCAAAAAGTGCTGGCCGGCGAACTCATTCTTTCGATTGGAAAGCTTGATTTTACGGCACAAGAACGGAATTTATATCTCAATCCTAAGGAGAGTTATCGTCTGGAATGATATAAATATATATATATGAGTATACATCTGAAAAAGCGTTAAACTCTAGTATTTGAGAATGTCTCAAAATGGATTTCAATTAAGACGTTTTTCGATAATTTTGGTTTTAAAAATTTTCCGAGCCATTGCAATAGCTTCATTTCCGACGAAAATTCGCTAAAATTTCATTTAAAAAATCAAACTTTCCAAATGAAAGGATCAGTTTTCTGGCCAGCACTTTTTGAGCACATTAAATTGGTAAACTCTCATAAAAGTTCTCAAAAATCACTGAAAATGGCTGAAAACATATTTTTTAACAGAATTTAAGTCAAAATAAGTTGATCAACAATGAGCTAGAACATTAAAAAAAATGTCTTAAAAGTATGTACCTACTTAACATTTCTACCTAATTCCTATTCTACCTAATTAATGTTTGCTGAAAACTCGATTAGAATTACAAAAAATAGCTAAATGTCAAAAATCTGTCTTGTATTGCTGATTATTATTTGGCACTAGTTTTTTTGCTATTAAACTGGTAGTAAACAATTTCATTAACTCAATGTGTTCAAATTTCAAAACAAAGCACATAATAAAATACGTTGATTTCTGAAAATTCGATCGTACGATCATGCTGCATGAATGGAACTTTTTCATGTTTTGGTTATCACATTCACTGAGCCTGATTACTACAAAATCACGTTATTCTACCTCGAGGATTCTTAATGATTCATTAATAACTTTGCGTGTAGATCAGTGCTGTTAATAAATCAACTACGCAGTCGTAGTTGTTTACATCCCTTGTGTCTTCGGAATCTAATGGTCCTAATTTTTCGTTGCTGAGTTGTCCACTAACTAAAGATACCAATGTTACTGACAGGCGCAATGTAAATACCAATAATAATTAAGTGGACGTGGTTAATATTGGAACCATGAAGACCAAAATGGAGCCGTAATTGAAAATAAATTAAGCTTGATGTGTTTACATGTTTATTAGGTACAACTTGAGTTGGACCGTACCTAGTGATTAGCACTACACGGCAGATTTCGGAAATTCCAATTAGTTCATTTTCCATAAGTTGAAAGCTCCACCACACAAGAGTAGATCCAAGAACTAGGTACCTGCATACAGTAAGTTAATCTTTCTTCCTACACTTTCTGTTTATTGAACGTATTGAAACCGTTCTCTCTTCACTCCTTTTATGATTAGAAAATTGGTCCTCCATCGAAGTTGTCTCTGTTCCTTACGCAAATTTGTTTCCTGTGTAAAGATCAGTGGTAAAGATGCCCACGTTGCTATCTCAAGAATGAAAAACTGCATTGATATTGTTACGCACACCGACCACAACTTCTCCACCTAGGTTTGATAGGTTAATCGTTTCCTACAGCTTCACAGTCACGAAAAATCCCAACTTGGTCTTCTTGCTTACGGTCTACTGGCTGACTTTATTAATTAAGATGAAAAGCATCTCAGTGTATCCATCCTGCTATCAAGCTCATGCTGCATTTTTCTGTTGTGTCTCAGATGACAGCACTAGTACGTGAAAGGCTTCACCTGTTCCAACTTTTAACCATCAAGAGGTACCCTGTGCCTAGCAACTTCATCTCCCGATACAACCATGGTTTTCGTCTTTGTGCTACTATTTTTCAAGTTCAGCTTCCCCATCGCCTCCATCTTTACTTCCAGATTGAATTGGAGGTCTTCAGCTGATCCAGAAATGATGGCAACGTCGTCTACAAAAGCTAGTTCTGTTAGGTAAACTGGCTGCAGTTTGAAGTGCCCTAAACAAAATTTTCTTACTCTGGATATACATCTTTTAATCACAAGAGCCATCAGCAGTAAGGGGCTGAGGCAACAGCCCTGCTCACGTCTGTGTACTGAGCGATATCGAACATTCGTGACTATTCATTCCCTGTTCAGACATTATTCACACTAGTGCAGACAGATTTTTCATAGCAGATTTTAAGGCGCACTCACTCCGTACTCTCTCAGCGGTTTCCAGATTTCATCTCTTGGTATTCGGTCAAACGCTATCTCCAAATCGACGAAAGCAAGAGGAAGGGTTATAACTACTTCAATTATTTTCTCGCTGACTTGTCTGGTAATAAAGATGAGGTCTTGAGTTTATTTCCCCGGTCTAAAACCACAATGGGAATCTTCCTGCATTAATTCCATAACCGTTCTCAGTCTGCTCTCCACGATACTTGCATGTAACTTATGATACTTAGTAAAGATATTGCTCAGTGATTGCCACACTTTCGGTTGACTCCCTTCTTGAATATCGGTATTATGGTCGAAATACCCCAGTCGCCAGGTGAGAATTTAGACTGGCGCATCCATTAAATAAGTGTGGTAGAGCGTTTTCTCCAGCTGTCGCCACAAACTTCAGCGTGTTAGGTTACCAATAGGTTCTAGGTTACAGTGACCTGTAAGTTGACTCATTAAGCCATCTTGTTAATTTTGTCACCAACTACTTGGGTGGTCAGTAGATTAGCTAGAGAGTTTTCTTAACAACGGTGAAATCTTACAAAACAACTCGACAAATTAGCCAGGGCAAAACATGAGCATCTTGATGAAATAGTAACAATGACGAAAATGGCCGCATTTAACAACATTTTCAGTTTTACCAACATAGATAAAGATACAGTCCACCTCCTCCCTTCAGCCCCTTCTCGAAAATTGTGACACGGAGTTGAATAGGTACATTCTTCCTCCGATTCCGTTTTATTTTTGACTCAATCCCAATTAATTGCACAATTTTTCTTATCAGTTCGTCATAGATGAAAAGATTAGACCACAATGGTGTTATGGCTGATTTAATGACAATTGATGATGGAAGAACTTTCTCCAAATCACATCCTTGAATACGTCTTCATCTGTTCAAAATCAGCTAGGCTCGTAGGAATTAGCAAACGACCTCATTAATTCAATTATCGAAATCCTCTCTGCAACTACTTTTGAATCCAATTAACGAATGAGGATTTTCTAAAAATTGAGTGATGAATTCTTGGTATAGTACGTATTTATTTTCCAAACAGGAAAATGTACGTTTTTCAGTGGATTGTCAACATGCAACACATTTATAAACCTACGTAGGTACTAAAATTTAGATGTAATATCAAACGCTGGAAATTACTACACAAAGGATTATTATTTCTGTATTGAATAGCCCTTCTGCGCAGATTTAGTCCTTCTATGTAAGTAGCTGGCCCACCAACTGAAAATTGATTATACACTATGAATCACCTAATCACCAACCAACGCTTCACAAGTTCACTTGATTTCGTGAAGTGAAAATTCAATTGAAATTATATCAGCTGATACGATCGTCCTGGTTCATAAGGCGATCTTTACTATGTTTCACCAGTTGCGATTCACTCTCGTGTTGATGTTCTTTTTTAATGTTAATGTTCTTAGCCCTTAGGGAGAGCAAACGAATGAACGTACAGCAATCCAGGTGGTCTGATACGATTCATTAGAATTATACCTATCAATATTTGTTATTTATCAGATAATTGGGCTTTCGCCTTTATAATAATACAATAAAACAATAGGTAGTTAAAAAATAAATAAAATAAAAAATAAAAATAAAAAATCGTCACTCAAAAGTTTTTGATAATCTGATTTTTTAATATTTCAACCCTTTAATTTCGGGGGGTTGATCGAAAGTGATGAGGAGAATTTAGTCAAGGCTGACAAGGTGCATGACTAGAACTTTCATCAAGTGCAAATTAAAAAAAAAAAAAAAAAAAAAAAAAAAAAAAAACATGTTAGAGTGTAGCGGGTATGTAGGTAGACGAGCTTCTTTTGCTTCAACCTGTATGAAACATCGAAGGAGCCGACAGCTGAAGGTGGCCAACCAATCAAGCCACATCAGGTGAGGAGTAGAAGTGAAAACAGTAAAATGAATGAATGAATGAATCCATATGATTCCTTCTCAACGAAAAAAACTTATTACAGCATGCCAAAGACATAATATGTTAAATTATAATGCGGGCAATTATAATATTCTGGAGGGACCAGAATAGAAAATTTTGCTAGGCGACCCACTTGCCCCGGAAACCCACTTGCCCCACCTCACCCTACTCATATAAAAAAAGAATTCTGTCTGTGAGCGTCGCACAAAGGGATCCGAGTGGGGGGTTTTTTTTTATCATGACGGGATTCTCCCGGTCAGAATATAGGCTATGTATCGTGTTGAGAGCTTGATCAGCAGAGTGAGCCCTGAGGCTAATTCCTTTCCTATTCATCCCACGATGCTGAAATTTGATACGAGCTTCTTCAGGAATGTTGGGTAATAATGCCAGGGTACGGAGCCACCCTGATCAGCAGAGTGAGCCCTGAGGAAACGCTGCTGTACCACGAGGTGCCTCAGTTCTTTACCCACGGCGAGATCTCTTCAACGTCCACCTTGGAAGGCCTATATCCACTACTATACTACCAATTGCAAAAAAGTACCATATTTTACTGGAGTCCTGTATTTTGTCCTCACATGTACTTACGTTTTTATCTACTACTACATGTTTCAATTGTAATACACCTCAACGGGCAAGTCCAGGGGAGGCGAAGCCCCCCCCCCCCGGCTGGGCAGGAAGGCGAGCGAAGCGAGCCGGAGCGGCTAGTTAATAAAATCGTAAGTATGACTGTCTGCGCATTGATCAGAATAATGAAATTTTGCGTTTCTTGCCCGTTTCATCCTATTTGTAGGCAATTGGTACCATTTTCTCAATTTTTCACTGTCTGTCTGTCTGTCAGTATGTTTGTCCGCTTTTCAGGGTTACAGGTGTGATTGGACAACTGATATGAGTGGAAGGAAATTTCTGTATCAGTCCAACTTAAAATTTTAGGCTATGTGAAGTTTGTAAAATTTGAGCCAGAGGGGATGTTTTAGGGGAGGGGGAGGGGTGAAATGGGGTATCATGGACACCATTGAACGAACTGGGGATCTGATTGGGCGAATATATTTGGATTATTCTAACTTAAATAACAGGCTACTTGAAATTTTTCAAATCTGCCCCATAGGGGGTGTTTTAGGGAAGGAGGAGGAGGAGGAGGGGGGGATAGGGTATTTTTATCATCACTGAACAAACTAGGAATTGATTGTCGAATATGTTAGAATTACACGTTTAATCAAACTTTCTAAATTTATGCTTCTCTCAATACTGTACTTTTCTGAAGATCGTTTCTATCCATCTATCGTTCCGGCCTACATTTATCACGAACTTTTAGATAAACAATAACATGACAGTGGATGTCACTTCCCTTGTCTGCCCCATGGTACCTTGTGGTAAATTTGATTCTAGTTTATTTTTATAGCTAACAATATTTTCTGTTGGTGGAAAAATTCAAAGTACTTGATAAAACCTAAGTGGGTAAGCATTCCCAACTTCTGCATTGTGTATCTTACTCAGTATAGCGGATAAGGCATACTGTTTGAATATTTAACTGACCCCTCTATTCCAGTTCAGCGTATAGGGGACGACAACATCTCGTGGGAAGTCCAAGTTGCAAGAGAAAATGACTGATTCACCGACCAGCGCGCTGAGGAAGACAGGCTTTTTCTCTTCTTCCTGCATCCCTGTGCCTCCTGAGAACGAAAATGGAATACAATTATCAGGTAGGTAATAATGAAGTTCGGATTTCAGGAAGAAAATATCTTTAGTATTTTGAAACCTGGTGCCCAGAAGAAGTGTATTTTAGTGGATTATAGGTTCGCGCATGCGCAGAGGTTAATCTGAATCTGAACTCAATGACGTCCGGAAAGGACTGTCACTGCAACAGGCACAGCCCCTAAGCAACTTTTCACCTGAACCGCAGCCCAAACTGAAATCAACAGAAAGGCTTGTTTCGCATACAAGTCTGAAACCACGAAAGAGCTTTTTCATGTCTTGACTGATGGCGCTTTGGAATTCATGAGTAATTCCTATAAAATTTCAACTTCTAAGGGTGAACAGAAGAGAATTTAGCTTTTTTAGCTGGTCAGGATGGTTCCTGTAATTTCATTCGTCTCTTGTTGTCCCAGAGAGGTTTCTTATAAATTTCCACACTTCAAGAAAAATAATCTCGATCACGTGAAATTTCGTGACGCAAAATCGGTCTTGTTACACAAAATTTCCTCGTTTACTAAATAAATTCCCGAAAATGTCATAAACACTTTTTACATTGGATTTGCTTCTAACGGGGGGAAAGCCAAGAGGAAAATAAATATAAATAGAATAGTTACAGAGAGTAGTTGACAAGTACAGTCAGTACGTTGACATGATCATAATGTAGGATCATTAAGTGACTCTGAACCGGTTCTTTACTACTTGAATACTTGTTTACGTAGACCTATTTACCAAAAAATGACAACACACGAAACCGTGACGAAAACATCCTGATCATTTTCACATACAACGACTTCGTTGTTACGTGTGTTCACCTTCTTCCATATTTCCAATTCCATCCTTTAAAATTTTGTCAATGCTTTTGCGTCTTGAAGCATTCTAAACCAAAACATTTTGACTCTTTGCCATAATTACTACAATATTGATCATCACTGAACGATAAGCAGTCATAAAATTTGAGGAACATTGTACAGCAACAGACAGGGTAAAAACCAATACATAGGACAAATCATACATAAGTTAGACTGTCACACAGTTTTATTAGTACTTATAAAATATATTTTAAGCATGGTATTAACTGCAGAAAGCATAGTTTACATCATTAGCACACCCTTTCTGTACCACATAAAGGCTGTCAGCATTTTACCTTAACAGGATTTGGGTTGGTAATGACTCAAAACCAATTTTTAGTTATTTCCTTCTGTTTGTATTGAACACTTCAATCCAGAAGAGGAATTCGATAATACCCTAAGTACCAGAGGACTCTAAAGCGTCTGCGCATAATGTCAAACTTTTATAAAATTTCTCTTCGACATTTATTGCAATGTTTTGTTCATTGTAGCAGCAAGTAATACCTACTACTCTTCATAGTATGTATTATTGCATCTCTGGAATCGAGGTAGTTTATCATGGAGGTCTTGTTAAGATCAATCATTTATGAAAGTAAACTACAGCAACCATAAAAAAATATTGTACCATATAAATGAGAACGGAATTTAACATACCTACGTAAAATGCGAGAAGAAGAAGGAGAGCCAGGGACGACAGCATGTCGGGGAGGCCACGGACGTCAACGAGCGGTAACACTGGTCATTTAGTAAATTGTGCTGCAGATGGGGCACCAGCAAGGACGAACGGAGTGGGGGCACATCCTACCCTACATCCAAATAAACTGTTTCTGTGTCCATTTTAACTACCACACACCCACACACGTCTCCGAACACACCTTCAACGCTGCCCCTCCGCTAGCCCTGATCACAATGCCCTTCCGAGCTGCGATGCACTTCGGTTTCTGGACGTCGCCTCTCATAGATCGAATTAGCCGACGGGAAACGGTCAGTCAGGTTGTTGTTGATTTCAAATCGTTCGTCTCTACACAATCCATTTAGGTTTTGAATAAATTTCTAGCATTTACAAAATAGTTGTATAATTAAATTCTGAAGAGTACATAGTGTTAACGGAAGTCACCCATCTTGCGGGAATCTTATTAGTGACCAGTTTTAACCTACCACAGTTCATATAACTTCACAGGAGTCAATTTTTGAAACTTTCCACCAGCGGGAACAGAAGTCTTACAGCCAGGAAGATGCTTAGAAATGGGATGGTGAATATTCATATTCTGTAGAAAGGCGGACAGCTTATATGACAAATCTCAATACACGGAATATATATATTTTCTCAATACAAGGCAGGTGAAAAGGGTCTTTTATAAACAAATGTTAATCTGACTGTTTTCAATTCATAGATAAGCCCTCTATTAGTGAGATCATGATGAAAAGGATCCCAATCAGTGCCACCTCTGCCATGTACCAACAGAATAGTGTTTGAGCATGTGCGAAAATGTTTGGTCTACCCCATCCAACAGCCAAATAAACTGTTTCTGTGTCCATATAAACAATCACTCACCAGCAAATGTCACCGAACACACACCTTCATACTGCCTCGAGTAACAATGCACTTCTGTTTCTGAGTGTTACCTCTCAGTGATCGAAACACGGCAAAAAATGGTCCGTTTTCTGTCAAGTCTTTTGTCTCCCAACAGTCCATTTAATTCGGAATTTAAAATAAATGTTAGTCATTTAAATATTCATCCCATTAACGAAAATAATGTGCGGTGTAATATTTCACGGAAAAATGTATTCTAATACGAGGAAGGGTTCGCATCACCCAATAGTCTTGTTGAACCTCGGCATTGGTATTACCTAAAATACTATGCATAACTCACTGTTTGCATGTTCCTATGTCGCTTATAAACGGAAAAACAGCTGGATCGATAGGGATGCGATTTTTCGCACAATAATTTAAAAATGCGAGGGACGGACATATGCTGTGCTGAAGCCATCTTCTCTGATAAACTAGAAATTCGTCGACAGTGTAAAAAAAAGTTATACCGAAAGGTTTTGTGGAAAGTGTTATATTCAAACCGTCTCAATAGCCAGCGCTAAAGAATTGTGTTCTAATCAGTTTTTCATTGAGACTTCATTTGGTGGGGAACATTCCGACCCTCAGGATAGACACAACAACTTCAGCATGCAAATCACAGATGGCATGACATCATTTTATAGTTTGCTCTTACGTAAAGAAAGTGTCACGATGGCTTTTAATACCCAAATGAATTTCGATGTGCTCTCGCTTTGGTTTATCGTACCATAGTTTGGTTTCATGCCCTATAGTTTGATGTTACAGACCATTAATGCAATACATTTTTGTTGGCCCTTTTGAGTTCGTACATCCTTCCCCTATAATCCTTTCAACAAGGTATTCTAATGTGCATCTCATATGGGACTAGCTAAGATTCGCTAGGCGTTCATATAGATTGGAAGGAGGTAATTTTCCGCTGGAAAATCAGTGGGATCGAAACTTGAACACATTGTTGGGGCTTATGGAGTGCAAGATTCCGATCCTGTGGAATGGTGGAAGACTGCCTTTTTCCAATAATAGAAGTTTTCTTTCTTGTTCCTCCATGGCTTATGGTTTGAAAACTAGGAAAATAATTCCAAATATGATTATTGTCCTCTAAAGAGATGTGTAGGGACGGTTCAGGCTGTAGACTCATGTCCCTAAACATCTCTAGACAATCCAAACTTTTTCGATCATCCAAAAATCCAGAATTCAAGAATTATTATTCAAGAATAAAAAATGCTTGACTAAACTACTCACTAGATTGAGGATACGCTTCATTCAGATACATCTATTTTATGGGCAGCAGTGGTAAACGAAAGGAGTCCGTGTAGTGATAAAAAGGAAGACGAGACTTGGATAACAGCTTCAACAGGATTCCAACCCTTGGGCAATTTTATCTAACGGGGAAATCGATGTTGAAATTCATCTATAACTAATGTTGAATTCGGAACAACAGGAAATAAAATTGATTAAAAAAAATTTAGGAGTTTTTCGCCTTTTGGTGACGGTGATTTGTATTTTTAACACTGTATCTGTATTTTTACATCATTAGGTAATTAAGTTTCCATTAAACGAATATGGTTTATAGTCCATTCGTACATGTTACTCAGCGACGTAGACAGGCTCAAACGGTGGAGGGGTTTCACTAAACGTTCTAAGGTCAATTTGGAAAAGTCGAAATGTGACCCAGCTGATTTGGTGGCCTTATGGCGGATTTGCAGGTTTAACTCTAATTTGTTTGCTTCTTGTTCGCTAGAGGTTCCTATCCCAATTTCAAATTTTCAATTTTGATAGGCAAACATTGACGTAAAATATTAATGTTTTAAGGGTTCAAGAAAAACAAATTACCAGAGCATGAGCCGTGTTGGTATTAGAGGATTGCTACTTCGTAGAAACGATTTTATATTATGAGAACCTTGAGAGTTTAACCAAATGAAGATGAGTAACCAAATTTGAATTCTCGCTGAAGTTGGTGTTGAAGTTGATAACAATCTGCATAAGTTTCACTTACTTATTTTACAAGAGATGTGATACAATGTGATGTAGAATATTATAGCGCCTTCTACACACTAGATACTAAGCTGCCAAACAGTTGTGTATTGTGGTGCGCTTGTTAGAACCCTCAAGGAGTTGTACCTATTGTTGAGTTGTACCTATTGTTGATGTATCAATTTCCGTTTTCTTAATTGTATTATTGAGCCATTACCCTCAATAGCGTACGCGTTCTACCCAAACTCAAACACAAATTAGGTACCTAATAATGAAGGCACTGATTTTTCTAAGGTCAAAATTCCTACGAGATTAAAAAAACGTCTTCCAAGATGGGTGGGCAGTAAAGGTTCTTCATATATTGTATCATGGACGTATTTGAAAATTTAATTCGTTCTGAGTGAGGAAATCCTTGTCTGCCATCTCAAAATTGGTGGAACACGAATTGGCGGCCTCATAAAGATGGCTTAATTTGCCCATTTTAAAGTTTTTCTCTAATAATTCCTAAACTGTCCATCCTACAAAAATGTTAATACGTAGCAAAGTTGTAGCGCATACAAAAACAAAACAATTCGACCCCAAAACTCTGAATCATCTCTTAACATAAGCGAATTACAAAGAATTTAAAATCCGGCTAATTTTAGGCCAGTCCTCTCCTCCCCCCGTCTAGACTTTTGCCCTTCAAAATAACCTAGTGGAGTTAATATTGGCCTGATTTCCGTCTGCCAAAGCTAATTGTACTCAAGATTAAATACTTGAGAGGGATAATCTGTTACAGATGCCTAGACTTTTGTTCTTCAAAACCCCTAGCGACCTCAATATTGGTCTAATTCAGGTTTGCCAAACCCCATTCGATTCAGAGTTGAATATTTTCCAGAGTTCGTATCGAGCAAGTTTTTGCTTAGACTGTTTCCCATTAAAGTATACAATGTAAAAGGTCGTTTTTGTGAACTTTATGTGTAAAATGACATACAATTTATAAGTTCGGCTGTAAGTCAATGAGGAAAGCTATAAGCTAAAATATGCTCGAAACAAACTTCGGAAAGTATTTAATCTTCAGTAGAATGAGGTTTAGCAGACTGAAATCAGACCAATACTAACGCCACTAGGTGATGTTGAAGGGCAAAAGTCTAGACGGGGAGAGGAGAGGACTGGCTCGAAATTAAGCCGATTTTCAATTTTTCGCAATTCGCTTATTTTAAGAGACAATTGGATCGATGGATTTTAGGATCGAATCGTTTTGTTTGTGTATGCTCTACAACTTTGCTCCGTATAAAAATTTCTGTAGGATGTACGGTTTAGGAATTAGAAAAAACTTTGAAATGGGCAAATAGCCATCTTTATGAGGCAGCCATTTTGTGTTCCGCCAATTTTGAGGCAGCCATTTTGTGTTCCGCCAATTTTGAGATGGAAGACAAAGATGTTCTCACTCAAAACGGACTGAATTTTCAAAATCTAATCTCAAACCTTCTCCTTAAATTAGTACCTATTTTCGGAATTGGCTCATGCACAATGTGGTTTAGTGTCGGACTGACAAGTACATGTGTCCTTGTCACGGGCAAACTTAATATGCGGGTAGTCGTCATATTTCGAAGGAATCTTCGGGGATTATGTGGGTTGGCCTTCAAACATCCCTTGTGAATTTTATTACTTGGATCAACGGTACCAACTCTGTGTGCATGCAACAATGTTAATTTCAACAATTTTTATGCATTTAAATGAAATTCGCAGTGATTGTGCGGGTCAGGGTCGAGATGATTCCCTATTGAGATGCTTTCCATTTTTCTAGGAACCTCTTATTTAGTTTTGAATTCATTATCACAGTATCCACTGAGGCAAACCTTTTTGTATACGTTTCCTTTTGATCCTCGGGTTTAAAATCTATGGAGAGGAAGAGAGAATACCGTATGTGGGAGAAGGTGACCTGATTTTGTTGTACGTTTCACAAGCAACAGTAGTTGACATAGTTAAGTAACAAGCTTGAACCTACCTACTTGCCAATCTGCATTCAATAGCTACAATCAACCAGGAATAGTGGTGGAAAAGCTGTAGTCACCCGGATTATTATTCAGGGACTCAAGATTAACATTTTAAAGACAACAATTTTGGAAAAATTCGGAAAATGTCTGGAAATACTCCACGAAACTGTCATTTTTAACAGAAGTTAAGCTCGATATATACTCGTAGATAACGTGATTAGTTTCTCGGCAGGAGTTGTTAGGGCATATAAAATACCTGTGTAACAATAGTTAAGTACCCTTCAAGTTGAAGCAATTCCTTGCCTGACCTGTTACGTACTGTTGTAATCAAAACATCAGCCAATCTTTATTTTGTTATCAGTCCGGGGAGGAGACGGAAGTTAATGAACAACGTTGTTTATTTCCACAAAATAGAGTAAGGTACGATGTTAGATGATTTTGACGTTTAGCATAAGTGACAAACAATTAGGAAAAGTGGCCCACACACGATCCTTCATCCTTCTTAACCTCTTCACGCGATTGTTCTTCGATGCCGCAAACCCTCTCTCGTTTTATTCGCGGTTATTCTTCGTTGCTGTTCAGCTACATCTGAAAGTTTATGGGTGATGTTTTCGAGACCTCGACACTAAGGCATCCTTACATCGAGACAAGACTAAAAACCAAATTTTCGAAGTTATTTCACCTTGTTGTCATGGTTACGAGTAAACTATACGAAAAAGCGCCATTAGGAGTCACCACCTACATACCTACTTTCTTACGTTTTAGTATTTACCTAGTTCCGAGTTCAGTAAGAATATTTTATTATCCCAGAAGGGAATATTAGGTAGGCATTGCCTTTGGAAAGGTAAATACCTAGAGAGTTAGGTATACACTACCTACTTTCCGTATATTATTACTTGTTATTAATGATGTACTTCCATATACAAATTGAAATAGTTAGGTACCTACTTAATCAACTTTTTTTGTCCCACAAATTTGCGTAACTCCAAAACTCGCGTAAAAACTGCACTGACAATGCCCTTCTTTATGAAGTCTAACCTTCAGAAGAATGAATTTCAAGGTTTTTTCCTTACAGCTGGTTTATGATTCATGTTGCAAAATTTCCTGATTCGATATTCGACAAACTTGTTGATAAGCAGTTGAAATTCTTCGGCCGAGCAACAATCTACCTACTTAGTTTACTCTCAACAGCGAATTCGGTAGGCTGTACGTACCTACGTAGTTTCGTTTGTTGGTGGAGCACCAACCTGCCTTGTTTACTTCGACAAACTACCAAATCAATCCTTTCATTCATTCAATAAAACAAGTAAAGCTGCCTCAGTTATAGTAATGAGACCATGTCTAATACGCTGATGAAACTGCAGGTCAATGGCTATGTAGTACCTACATCGCAGTACAGAGGCCTGAGCAATTTTCAATTACTTTTTCTCCATTATTTTTCAGGTTATTTATTCTCATTCTAAACGAATGAAGTTCTTTAGTTTTCGGATACTGATTTCCTGTAATATTTAGTACTTAGTCCAAATCGTTCATTACTAGATCAGTGTCGTTATCTAAAATCAATAATCGCTCTGGAAGGCATGATTACTGCGACCATTAAGTTGAATTGAAACTTTATATTACTACAATATTACTTTCGCAAAACAAAACTGTTGAATAATGTCATTATTATTAGGTTGACATACGACGGCAAACTTCTACTGAAAAATAAGTTTGTTGAGTTGTGATCTTGTACGACTGCAAGCGTGTCATCACGAGAATATAGGCTATACGCTGCTGTTCTTCGATGCCAGTATTTTCTATTTTGAATACGGTTATTCTTCAATGCGGTTGTACACTATATTGAGATTTTATTTGAAAAACCTCCTTTTTATAAGCGGTTATTCATTCGACGCCACTGTGCGCTCCCAGATGTCTGATGCCATTGCAAGGAGTGTGTCTACAGTAAGTGCTCGTGTAAGTTTAAACAACGTCGTGGACAGGTATCTCCTACTTCCAGCTGCAGCAAAAACAACGATTTCAGTTACACAAAATTTACCAGGTTGAAATATGTGTAATTCATGAAGAGATTAATTCGAATTGCGAAAGGTCTAATTCAGTTTGTGAATAATTTTATTCTAATTGTGAAAGGGTTAATTCAGTTTACATTAAGATTAATTCGAATTACGAAAGGCGTACCTAATCCTAATTTATTGCGAAAAGTTTAATTCAGTTTGTGAAAGGCTTAATTCAGTTAGGAAATTCTATATACCTATTGGAAATAGTAACATCAGCTACATATTCGGGTATGCTTGATGAGGATCTGAGGTGAAATGTGCATGTGGCCTTCCTAGTTTATAAACTAAAGAAATTCGTTCACGGACCAAATTAAGTTCGCCAACAATGTCAGACCTATTAATTAGGTAGTATCATATTTTCGAAACAAAACTACTTCAAAACGTATTGATCATCTGCCAAATTGTCAATTCCGAAAGAAAATCTTTGTATTCATACAGACAATTCGAGTGTTATTACCAAGTTTTCTCTTTTGTGTACATAATATGCTTCATGTCGACGTTTCCCGATGACACATTGATAAAATAGTATTAGAAAAATATATTACTTGTGCTTTCGGAGGGGGAAGCACAGCCGCTAAGTTTCCCCTTAGTTGAATAAGATGACTTTTTGAGAAGCGTATTATTTTTTCTATTGTGGGACTAGCACAATAGAGAGAGTCGACAATGTTTGCAGTAGAAGTTGATTGTCCTCCTACACATGGTGTTAGCGAACAAGCTATTCTTTTCTTTGGCTATGATCGTTGTTAATTTATTGCCGTTCTCGACGGAATATTCACTTGAGAAGAGACTAATGCGTAAAAGCGAACATAATAGTGGCTGTTATGTGTACAAACGTACAGTTAAAATCTAGCAAGCCACAAATTTGGTTTACATTCAATATCAGAACTAATAATTAGGTGGTGTTTTCAATCTTTTAAATTCGAAAGTAATTCAATACTTGTAACCTATTGACCGCTTGCCTTCTTCCTTATTTCTCACATAAAGCTGTTTGGGCATAAATTTTGAGATGCCACTTTTCTCTTTTATATTTAGAACAAGTTGACTTCGTCCACATTGAAAGTTTTGAGGAGCCTATTATTTATTCTTCCATAAGAAGAGTACAATAGTGAAAGTAATCAATGTTTACTATAAATAAATAAATATATAAATATACATATATATATACTCGGCGCTTCGCGCCTCGCCGGGGGGCTTCGCCCCCCTGGACCCCCCTGATCTATACTCGGCGCCTCGCGCCTCGCCGGATCTTTTCTCTTTTCTACTGCGTAGAAAACGAGGATAATTTTCTTTGCCATTCTTAGCCTGAATCAACTTAGTTTTGGAATGCAGCCAGGTACGTAAGGAGAGGGAAATTGGTAGCTTGAAATATGAACATTTATCACATAAATCAAGCGCTTTCCAACGAGTGGCGAACGATTTTTGTGCGATGAAAACTGCGGAAGTTTCATTCCCCTAACAACGGCTGGGTTGTACGTGAAAAACACTGAAATTGTGACACAATCTATAGCAACTACTCAACTACTCGGTTGTACGTGAAAATCATCTTTAATTTCGTCCCAGACGTTACATAAAAAATTATTGGGGGTCGGCCTAAGAATTGCATAGCAATTAATATATATATGTATATATATATATATATATATATATATATATATATATATATATATATATATATATCAGCATAAAAGCTATTATTTTTCTTTGACTGTTATCTTGCTGTGATGACGACCGTTGCTGATTGCCGTTCACGACGCAATACTCCCTTGAGAGGAGGCCAATGTGTAAAAGCAAACACAATAGCGATTAAGTTTGGCGGGAAGTCGCTGCAGGGGAGCAGAGGGGATGGAGAGCAGCTGCCGTCTTTAGGGTGACTCCCCCCAGCTCCCAATGCTCCCCGTGTAAATGTAAAAACGCCGGTAGTTGAAGTCGAGACCGCGATGTCTTCTGAAGTGTTTCTTTTGGTGTTAGCGTTAACCCTGTGCCGGACGTCGGTGTCCGTCATACGTCTGGATTTCCGGGTGGATCTGGTGCAGGAGGTCGTCGGCGATGAGATCGTCATGTCGCTAGTCGCCCGGACGACGGGGTTCGTCGCCCTCGGGATCTCCACGTCTGGAGCTTTCGCCGGTTCCGACGTTATCGTCGCATGGGTGGAAGATTCCAGTCAACGTGGTCACATAATTGTAAGTACAGTGACTTATCGCTCTTAAGCATGAAAAGATCGATAAACCAGTCGTGCAGCATAACCATAAGAGCAAACATAGCATCGTAACCATTCAGAATCTGCTAATTTATTTTTTGTAAACGACGTTTGGCGGAATCGGGTTCAAGAATTTTGGTAATTTTTGCTTCTTTTGTAAAAAATGAACACATTTTAATGACATTTGAAAACATTTTTGCGCTAACGAATTTATGAAGTACAAATTCACGACAATAACTTGTTCAGTCTCATGCATCCCTGATAATAGTTGTGCTTAAACCCAATAGGATGTAATTGAAATAAGGAACATGATTTAGATTTTGAAGGAATTATTCGACGTTTATAAAGGTATTAATTTTTGAACATCGTCAGAATTCAGCTCATTCAGCTAATGAGGATCAGGTCGTCTCTTAAAAATATCAACATCCTAGGCAGGGGTAACAGGAGCTAATTTAGCTCATTCGTTACTAAAAACAAAACACCAAAAGTTCCTCACAACTTAGTTTGTACACGTATACAAAATACAATATCATATCAACAATACAATACAGCATACAACAAAACAATATCATAAGGAAGTTGAATGATTGGAAAATGGGCTGCATGTGATGAGTGAGCTGTACATAATTTTAGAAGTAGGTATCCAACGAGCTGAGAACGATTTTTGTAGGGCGGAAAATGAGCATGTGAGCGATTGGTTGTACGTGAAAAGTATTAGACCAACGCTTGGGGCCATTGTTATTACAAGATACATGACAAGTTTTCGTTCCTAGGTACAAAGACAAGATTTCTTTCCTAGATACCGTGACAAGATTGTATTCCTTGATACTGTTACAAGATTTTATTTCTTGATACTGTGGCAATAATTCGTTTCTGGATACCCTGACGAGATTTAGTTCCTGAATATCCCAACGAGATTTATTTTGCAGATTCCCGGATGAGATTTCGTTCCTAGATACCGTGACAAGATTTCGTTCCTAGATACCGTGACAAGATTTCATTTCTAGCTAGGTACCCTGACGAGATTTCGTTCCTGGATATCCTAACTTCTTTTGTAGATACCCAAATGAGATTTCGTTCCTAGATACCCTGACAAGATTTCGTTCCTAGATACCGTGACAAGATTTCGTTCCTAGATACCGTGACAAGATTTAGTTCATAGATACCCTGACAAGATTTCGTTCCTAGATACCGTGACGAGATTTCATTCCTAGCTAGGTACCCGGACGAGATTTTATTCCTAGATGCCGTGAAGAGGTTGCATTTCTAGTTGCCCTGACAAAATTTCGTTCCTAAATACTCTGGCAAGACTTTGTTCGTTGTCCCGGGCAAGATTTTGTTCAATAATTTTCTTGAAATCTGATCAAAGACTGGGCGCTGTGCGTCTCGCCGTCTGTGGACCCTCCTTCGTTTTCACTTAGAGCCAAACAGTCTAACATTGAAAAACGTGAGACACACTTTTACCTCTGGTGCCCGTAATAGATGCTCCCTACCAAATTTCAACATCTCAGAGCGAAACGGGAGAATTGAGCTCTCTCGCTGATCAAGATGGAGTCCATAATTCCATTCGACTCTTGTTGTTTCAAAGAGGCTCTCAGTAAAATTTGAATTTCCTAGGGCGAACAGGAGTGAATTTAGCCCACTCAGCTGATTAGGAAAGAGCCTCACAAATTCCTAGGGTGAATTGAGGCTTTGATTTTGAGGCTCCTCATCAAATTTCAACTTTCTAGGAGGAACTGGAGATAATTTAGCTCAACGAGTTGATCAATAAGAAGCCCATAATCTCATTCGTCTTTTGATGACTCAGAGAGGCTCCCTATACAATTTTTACTTCCTAGGGTGTTCCAGTGAGGATGGAGCCCGTCAATGCATTCATTTCTAGATTTCCAGATACCTACCTCAAACGTGCTCTTTATCAAATGTCAACTCAATCGAGTAAACAGAAGCGTATTTAGCTCAATGCATCCGTTTCTAGATATCTCTGAGATGCTCTCTATCCAATTTATCTTCTTAAGGTGAACAAGTGAGAATTTAGCTCACTCAGCTGATCGGAATGGAGCCCGCCATTTCATTCGTCTCTAGATATGTAAGAGAGGCTCCCTATCAAATGTCATCATCCTTAGTGGAACCGGTAATAATATTGCTCAGCAAGTTGATCAAGATGAAGCCCATAATTTCATACGTCTCTTGATGTCTCAGAGAGGCTCCATATCAAATTTCAACTTCCGAGGTTGTGCCAGAGAGAATTTAGCTCACAGCTGCTCTGGATGGAGCTTGTCAATGCATACATTTCCAGATATCCCAGAAAGGCTCTATATCTAATGAAAACTTTTCAGAGTAAACAGGAGTAAATGTATCTCCCTTAGATGATCAGGATGGAGCCTGTAATTGCATTCGTCTCTAGATATATCAGAGATGATCTCTATCAAATTCAACTTCCTTGGGTGAGCAAGGGAGAATGTAGCTCGTTTGATTTTCCAGGATGTAGCCCATAATTTCATTCGTTTGTAGATTTCAAAGAGTGGCTTCCTATCAAATTTCAACTTCCTAGGATGGACGAAAACTTCCTAGGAGTTAACATGTGCATATTTAGCTCACTCAGCTAATCATTCGTTTCTATAGAACTCAGAGATGATATCTATCCAATTCAACTTCTTAGGGTGGACAAGGGAGAATTTAGCTCGCTCAGCTGATCAGAATGGAGCCCTCCATTTCATTCGTCTCTAGATATGTAAGAAAGGCTCCCTATCAAATGTCAACTTCCTTGGTGGAACCATAATAATATTGCTCAACGAGTTGATCAAGATGAAGTCCATAATTTCATACGTCTCTTGATGTGTCAGAGAGGCTCCAAATCAAATTTCAACTTCCGAGGGTGTACCAGAGAACTGCTCTGGATGGAGCTTGTCAATGCATACATTTCCGGATACCTCAGAAAGGCTCTATATCTAATGACAACTTTTTGGAGTAAATTTAGCTCCCTCAGATGATCATAATGGAGCCTGTAATTGTATTCGTCTCTAGATATATCAGAGATGATCTCCATCAAATTCAACTTCTTTGGGTGAGCAAGGGAGAATGTAGCTCTTTAATTTTCCAGGATGTAGCCCATCATTTCATTCGTTTGTAGATTCCAGAGTGGCTTCCTATCAAATTTCAACTTCCTAGGATGGACGAAAACTTCCTAGGAGTTAACATGTGCATATTTAGCTCACACAGCTAATCATTCGTTTCTATAGAACTCAGAGATGATATCTATCGAATTCAACTTTTTAGGGTGGGCAAGGGAGAATTTAGCTCACTCAGTTGATCAGAATGGAGCCTGCCATTTCGTTTGTCTCTAGATATGTAACAGACGCTCCCTATCAAATGTCAACTTCCTAGAGGTGGAACGCGAGAAAATTTAGCTCAACGAGTAGATCAGGATGACGCCATAACTTCATTAATCTTTTCGTGTCTCAGAGAGGCTCCCTATCAAACTTCAACTTCTTAGGTTGTGCTGAAGAGAATTTAGCTCACAGCTGCTTAGGATGGAGCCCGTCAATGCATTCATTTCTTGATATCTCAGAGAAGTTCTATATCAAATGAAAACTTTTCAGAATAAACACGAGCGAATTTACCTCCTTTAGATGATCAGGATGGAGCCAGTCATTGCATTCGTCTCTAGATATTTATTCCTAGATTCTTAGGGTGAATGTGAGGCTTTGATTTTGAGGCTCCTTATCAAATTTCAACTTCCTAGGTGGAACCGGAGATAATTTAGCTCAACGAGTTGATCAGGAAGAAGCCCATAATCTCATTCGCCTCTTGATGTCTCAGAGAGGCTCCCTATCAAATTTCAACTTCCTTGGGTGTGCCAGAGAGGATGGAGCCCGTCAATATTTCTAAATATCTCAGACAGGCTCTTCATCAAACGTCAATTTTTTAGCGTAAGCGGGAGCGAAAGCAGCTTACACATCATCATATACATTCATTCGTCTCTTGATAATAAAGGTTCCCTATAAATTTTCAAATTCCTAAAGTGAACAGAAAAGATTTATTTCACTCATATACATTTCCGCTTCTTTCTGGGTCAAAATATCGTCCCAATCATGGTGTAACGTGTTGAGGCATTTACGTGGTGGTAAAAACTTCATGTTAAAATTACAATTTGCTTCTACGGTGCTGATGCTCTGCTGGGCTTTTTTCATGGAGTTCAGAAATGGATTTCTGTGAGATGTTTTCTTCCCGCAGTTGAGAGTCACCATTAGGTATCCGATTCGGATCGACATCATAGGGACCCTTCTATGAAATTGGACTTGTGCTACGAAGATGATCAAGGTGGGAAAATTGAGCTGAAAATGGAAAAGAAAAAAGATCGTAGGGAATTCTCTCTAGGGAAGACTCTAGGAAAGACTCGGTACCGGGAGCTTTAATTGGGGCATTCCAAGTCAAACGGGAAGGCTCCAAAAATAAATTTTCTCCAAAATTGACCATTTTCTCACAACTTATACATATATGTTAGAAAATAGCTCCCCCCCAATTTCAGGTCTTTAAAATCATTTTTGGATTTCTTTTGGTTTCTTTACAGAAACTGGTAGTAAGGGTCGAATTCAGTGGATTTTATCGCCCTTACTTTGCAACCAAAAAATCTTATTCCTAGTGTTCTTGATGGAAAAACTTCTGCTCTTTCCAAAGGTGAATTAAGTTTTTTGAAAAAAAAAAAAAAAAACTCTAAAAAACGCGTTAAAAGTGTAAAGAGCAACTCCCAAATGTCGACATAAAAAAAAAAAAAAATTATTTTTACTTCAAATCGTAGCTACATTAGTGTAGAACATGCACCCAAAAGGAACTTTTTGGATAGCCGGACATTTGGGCAGAGCAGCCAAAATAATGAAACATTATACCAAAAAAACTCGTTTCTAGCCGTTTTAGCGAATTTTCTCTATTGTAATGGCTCCAAAAATTTTTAATTCAAATTTTCGGAAAATTTCTTCATTGAAATTCATTTTGAGGTGTTCTAAAACGAATCCTATAGAGTTTAACACTCTTTCGCCACAAATCAAGCTGTCCAAATAGAAGGATGAGTTTGCTAGCCAGCACTTTATGAGCAAATTAAATTTGTCAAATTAAAAAAATTGCTCAAAAAATCATCGAAAATGTTTATTAACAATGAACTAGAGCATGAAAAATTTTGTACAAAAGTTCTGTGAAAAAAGAAAAAAAAAGGATTTAGGATTTTCAGCTATTTGTTGTTGCTTATACCGATTTTTCAGCAAAAATCAATGAAATTTAAGTTGGTACATTTTCTGTATAATTGTTTTATACAGAAATTTTGTACAAAATTTTGTATGCCCTAGTCCATTTTTGATAACATTTGCTGTCTACAATTTTGTGGAAAAATATAAATTTAACAATTTTTTGCGGTTTTTGTCATTTTTAGTGATTTTTTGAGCAATTTTATTGACGTTTGACAAATGTAATGTGCTCATGAAGTGCTGGCCAGCAAACTCATCCTTTTATTCGGAAGGTTGATTTGTGGCGAAGAAACGGAATTTTCATCTCAATCCTAAGGAGAGTTATCGTCTGTAAATACACTCATTATATAAATAAATGCACATAATAGGTATACACTTATGAAAATGTGTCAAACTCTAGGATTCGTTTAAGAATGCCTCCAAATTAATTTCCATAAATACATTTTTTGAAATTTTTGATTAAAATTTTTTTGGAACCATTACATTAGCTTCTTTCTCTACGAAAAGTCGCTTAAAATGGCAAAAACTAGCTGTTTGTGGTATAGTGTTTCATTATTTTGGCTCCTCTGCCCAAATGACCGGCTACTATCCTGAAATTTTCTTTTGGGTGCATGTTCTACACTAATATAGGTACGATTTGAGGCAAAAATAAAATATTTTAATAATGTCGAAATTTGGAAAATTACTTTTTACAATTTTAAAACGCGTTTTTGGAGTGAACAAATTTTTGTGTGAAAAAACTGAATACACCCCTGGAAAGAGTAGAATTTGATCCTACGGTCCTGACGCACTACCTGGGCTTTCTTCGTGGGCTTCAGAAGTGGATTTCTATGAGATTTTTTCTTCCCACAGTTGAGAATCATCATTATCCGATTCAGATCGACATCATAGGGACCCCTCTATGAAATACGTCTTAAGCCACAAAGATGATCGAGGTGGGAAAATTGAGCTAAAAATGGAAAAGAAATAAAAAAGATCGTAGGGAATTCTCTCTAGGGAAGTCTCGAGGAAAGACTCGGTACTGGGAACTTTAATTGATTCACAGGGAGCCATCAACCTGCTGGGGACTTGAGAACTTGACTTCAACGTACCCGGAGCTCGCTGAAGCATGCATAATGGGGGGAAGATCGCAACGGCCGCGTCCATTGTTAGACTTGTAGCTGTTCTCTAGCTGTTATTGGCCGCCACCTGCCGCCTCAACCTGCCGGCCCCGAGCGGTAGGTCATTGGCGAATTAATGAATCGCGGGAAAATTAACGAGGATAGTGGAGGATTATCTCAGCTGCCAGAAGTCGAAGCATAGCAAATCGTGGTATACGCCGCGCACTTTCGGAATCGATGTTTCGTAGTGCGAGTAGGCATCAAACCAGGTTAATGATCAGAGAGATTTTGCTTCCGAGTCAACCTAAACGTAGCGGAAGCATTGTTTTCACTTTCGGGAGAAAAAAAATTTTTGTCTCCAAAATCAAAATTTCCACTCGCATTTTACGATTTAGACCATTCTGAACAACTTTGGTTCCGTGTCTGTCTGTCTGTATGAGTGTGATTGTGTGTGTGTGTGTGTCTGTTGTGTGTCCGCAAATCCTTGTAACAAGCTTATTTTCCACAGTTTTCACCCGATTTGGATGACATTTTCAGGGGATGTGCGGGCTAGGGTAGACGGTTCCCTGTCAGTTTCATCGTTCTTGACTCAATACCTCACTCTACGCATGCGCAAAAGTAAATTCTACTAAGGATTATTTTCTCACGCTCTAGTCGATTGATCTCGCTCAAATTTGAATGATAGTTGGGGGATGACAATTTGATTATCTTATACCAATTTCAACATGATTGTATCATTAATAACTACTGCGCATGCTTTAAAATGAAATCGTTTTAACAATATTATTTTCCACAGTTTTCATCCGATCTGGTTGAAATTTTAGGGAATATGTCGGCTAGGGTGTAGACGATCCGCTTTCACATTCATTGTTGCGAAATCAATACTCCACTCTGCGAATGCGCAAACGTAAATTCCATTATGCTCTATTTCTTCACGCCCTAGTCGCCCGATCTCGCTCAAATTTGGAAGATATTTGGGGATGACGATTTGATCATCCCATTTCAATTTGATCACGATTTTATCATTATTAATAGCTACTGCGCGTGCTCCAATATGAAATCCTTGTAACTATCTTAATTTCCACTATTTTCATCCGATTTCGATGAAATTGTAAGAGAATGCACGGGTTAGGTTGTACATGGTCCACTATCAGTTTCATTGTTGCCAAATCAGTACTTCATCCTGCGCATGCGCAAACGTAAAATCTATCATGTTTCATCTTTTCACTCTCTAGTCCTTCGAGTTCGCTTAAATTTGGATGATAGTTGGAAGAAGATGATCGATAAATGAGGAAGCTATGTGTCACACCGAACTTGGCAGACTTTTTTAAATTTATTTGTATCCTTTTTTGAGAGGAGTTAGCCGGCAAAAAAAAAAAAAAAAAAAAAAAAAGGTTTCTATGCTTTAATTAAACTTTACCTTTTCCCGAACAATTTACAACAAAAAAAAGTTCCAGTCATCCAGCATAATAGAGCATAATAGACCTATGATGCTGAAATTTGGTTGGAGCCTCTACACAGGCCTGCTGTGCACGATTGAGGAATTGAGGAACCACCCATACTAGCTGAGTGAGTTCGGGAGATCATTTCTCTCCTAATAGGCCTAGGAGACTGAAATTCGGAATTGAGCCTCTATATGGCTGCTTTGTACGGTTAAGAAATTGAGGAACCACCCAGATCAGCTGAGCTCATTTCTCTCCTAATAGATATAGAAGGCTGAAATTCTTTTTTTCCTTCTCAGAAAAGATTTATTTCTACAACTTTTATATTAATTTTACTGAAATGATTTATTTAGTGTATTTTTATCTGTTGAACTTCCTATCCAGATTGACACATGCAAATCACATTACCTAGTGCATTAAAATGGTAAGTACTAATGTAGCTAACTATTCCCTGGATCTTTCTCTAGTGTTATTCATCTCATAGTTACTTGAAAATGCAAATAAGCAGTATGAAAATAATAGCAAAGCAATTAGTAAAATCCAATGAATCTGCCATATTGCAGAAAACAGAGTAAGTTTAGAAAATTAAACTTTACAAAGCTTTCTTAAAAGCTTCAGTCATGCAGCATGATGGTATGAGCGAATTTCCATAAACTATCTATCGTATAATTGTATGTTAAATTGTATTGATATTTGAGCAATTTCAGTAGAAAGAAATTTTAAAACCCAATTTTATGGCAAAAAAACTCATACTAATAAATTCGGCGATTCCAAAGAAATTTTGGATTTTTAGATTTTCTTGCAGTTTTTATAGATTTTTTTAAGCAAATATTAATGAAATTTAAATAAATTTTTCAGCATAATTTTGAGAAAAAACTTTAAATGTCGTAGTTAACGTTGACAATTTAGTTTTGACTACGATTCCGCTAAAAAATATAAATTTAACGATTTTTTTAAGTACATTTTTCGAAATATGACCCGTTTGGAATGCTTGATTTTTTGCTGGAAGAACGGTATTTTTATCTCGTAAAAAAATACATATATACATATGAAAAAGCGCAAACTTCAGGAATCGTTTCAGAATGCCTCAAAATGGATTTCAATGAAGAAATTTTTCAAAAATCTTGATTTTAAAATTTTACGAGCAATTGCAATAGCTAAATTTTTTACGAAAATTAGCCAAAATGTTCCTATTTCGTATTTTGGTTACTGAGGCAATAAGTTACGACGGAATCTAAAACGAGACGTTCGCGAACAATCAATTTGAGACACGAGACTCTAGACCCTGACCAACTAATCTAAATACTTACTAAGGGGTTGTCCACTTGATGCTATGTATTTTTGAGATGCGAGCGTAGCGAGCATCCAGACTACTAATCTAAGCAGAAAACTGATCTGTGTTAAATCTCATGGCGACTGGTGCGCTGGGAATGCTTCGCAGTGGGTAGTCGAACTAAAGACCAAGCCAGGGTCTAAAGTCTCGTGTCTGTGACAGTTCCCGTCAGATTCCAAGAGAATGCGTGTCTATCCGTCACTGAGCGCTGGGTTGACCGCCATTCCCGAGTTATTGAAATGCTGTGGTTGGTGATAGATGAGGATGAGGATTCGAGAACCGGAAATCATCTTCTCCGAACATAGCACATATGCTATTAGTACGAGTTGTATCTCTTATGAAACTGTCATATCCCTCTCCCTCTATGTGTGCGAACTTAAACTTTAGGGGAGGTTGCACCTCTGGGGGCGATTTAAGTTCGTTACATGGTAGCAGAATGTGGTTAGGATTATGTACGGCTGGCGCCTGGTAATCAGATCCACTATTTAGAGGGCGTTAATGTTTCAGAAAAAACATGGGCCAGGTACATAAAATACTCCCTTGGATACATAAATGCTTTCATTGGTTATTGACTATTAATTTCTCAATTTTTTCCCTCATATTATTTCTATTTAACATACTTAATTTCTTCCAAGGGCATTGTTCCCAAACCCAGGGCATCGTTCCCTATTTCATAAGTCCCCATAGTGGGCACCTTCGACTGTAAGTCTCCAATGTTGAACAAGTTATTTCCCCAGGGCATAGTTCCCATTTTCATAAGTCCCCAAAGTGGGCAGCTCCCCACTGTAAGTCTCCTGGTTGAGCAAGGTATATTATTCCCGATTGTTCCAATCTTTGATTGGGGGTTAATTACCTAATGAATACTTCATATGAAGATTGATTGACAATCCATCCAGTTTTAATTTCTCTTTTTATCCTCAATCCCCAATGCAGCTATTTATTAGTGAGCATCAGTTCTCAACCAGTAAACTATTCCACCTGGTTTATATACTTGCTTTTTAATCAAGTATGTTTTTTAAGGGGAGGAGGGTGACAGTTCCCGTCAGATTCCAAGAGAATGCGCGTCTATCCGTCGCTGAGCGCCGGGTTGACCGCCATTCCTGAGTTATTGAAATGCTGTGGTTGGCGATAGATGAGGATCCGAGAACCGGAAAATCATTTTCCCCGAACATAGCGCATATGCTGTTAGTACGAGTTGTATCTCGTATGGTACTGTCACACCCCTTTCTCTCCATGAGTGCGAACTTAGGCCCCATTGCACCTCTGGGGGCGATCTAAGTTTGTTACATGGTAGCAGAGTGTGGTTAGGATTATGTACGGCTGGCACCTAGTAATCAGATCCACTATTTAGAGGGCGTTAATGTTTCAGAGGAAACATGGGCCAGGTATTCCAGAAGAAATACCCATTATACTCCCCTGGATACATAAGTACTTTCACAAGTTCTTGACTATTAATTTCTCAATTTTTTCCCTCATATTATTTCTATTTAACATACTTAATTTCTTCCAAGGGCATTGTTCCCAAACCCAGGGCATCGTTCCCTATTTCATGAGTCCCCATAGTGGGCACCTTCCACTGTAAGTCTCCAAAGTTGAGCAAGTTATTTCCCCAGAGCATAGTTCCCATTTTCATAAGTCCCCAAAGTGGGCAGCTTCCCACTGTAAGTCTCCTGGTTGAGTAAGTTATATTATTCCCGATTGTTCCAATCTTTGATTGGGGGTTAATTACCTAATGAATACTTCATATGAAGATTCATTGACAATCCATCCTGTTTTAATTTCTCTTTTTATCCTCAATCGCCAATGCAGCTATTTATTAGTGAGCATCAGTTCTCAACCAGTAAACTATTCCACCTGGTTTATATACTTGCTTTTTAATCAAGTATGTTTTTTAAGGGGAGGAGGGTGACAGTTCCCGTCAGATTCCAAGAGAATGCGCGTCTATCCGTCGCTGAGCGCCGGGTTGACCGCCATTCCTGAGTTATTGAAATGCTGTGGTTGGCGATAGATGAGGATCCGAGAACCGGAAAATCATTTTCCCCGAACATAGCGCATATGCTGTTAGTACGAGTTGTATCTCGTATGGTACTGTCACACCCCTTTCTCTCCATGAGTGCGAACTTAGGCCCCATTGCACCTCTGGGGGCGATCTAAGTTCGTTACATGTCTCATCTTGATTGTTCGCGAACGTCTTATGAATCTATATATTATGACTGTTTTTGGTTAATCATTGTTGAAGTTCTTAATGTCATTTAGTGAAAGTTCGTACAAAGCTCGTATAGGTACTCAAGTTTAGTAAGTTCGTAGTTTAGCATACAAACTTTTTGGTTCGTACGGACTCCGAAAAATTCGTACAAATACGAACTTGAGTTTAACTGGCTACAATGTATATAAAAGGCTCTGTTTGGCATTTGAAGGTCGCAGCGAGGAAGAAATTAGAGCTCGCTCAGCAGACAGAAAATACTGATGATGCCCAAACCGTCGAAATAGATCTAACTCTTTATTTTCGTGGAAATATACCACATCACACAGTGCATGTTTTCTATAAAATTCAGTTTCTTCATTGAAATGAATTTTCGTAACTTCGTCGAGAGTGATTTAGCTCACGACAAAAACGTTCTCCATTCATTCATCCATTTACACCACTGAACACGTCAAATATTTTGTTTAGCCTCTTCGTCGTAATTAAAAGATTCCTTCTGTCGTTGTGCGCTGTTGCGGGGCCATTCAAAGGATCTTCCTCGAGCGAGAGGTGAGTTGGTAAGATGGCGGCTTAAAGGGTTTCAGAGGTGGATGTTGGGGGAAGGCAGCATCTGTCGCTGACGAGAGGCACGCGCCCGCCTGCCCAGCTGCTCCCCACATCTGCTCCTTCCTATCGCAATACGAGAGGCGCAGAACGGTGTTATCCCTTATCCCCCCCCCCCCCCCCCAGCATTATCCCTCACACTCTGGCGCGATTTAAATATCCTAGTCCGAACGAAGCGAAAAGAGTGCTGGCAGGAATAGTTCCAGTCGGGCAGCTTAATCAAATGAGCAAATTTTCGACATTGATAATATTATATTTATGCTATAATGGGGATAAGAACTAGCAAAGTCCGCTGCTAGGAGCGCTAGGGGTTGAAGAACCTTAGGAGCATGGTAGTTTACATAAGTTTCTCCTTGTTGTTACCTTGCGTCACTTCTTTTCGCTTACAAATCGTTTCCCGCACCTTCAACCCCATCAGTACTCGTCAAAAATAAGACTTATATTGTTATCAAATTATTTATTTTAATAAAGAAATACACAAACTTGTAAACACATGAAAAACACAAACATCCTGTTTCTTTAACGTATTCAGTAAACGGCAACACAAGAAGAGTAAATCGGTAAGGTCCTTGTTTACGTGCTGCCCTCTACCTCAAGCTTATCATGCTCGGAAACACATTTTTTGAAATTTGAGTATTTTGAGCTCAAAAAAGGGTTAACTGTGAATTTCATGACAAAAAACTCGTTCTAAATAATAATCTACTATTGACCCAATGATTTTGAACTTTAGTTTTTTTTTTGCAGTTTTTATCGATTTTTTTTGACATATTGCTGAAATGTACGTAGTTTTTATTCACCATGAATTTGAGCTTACGAACGTTCTATTTCATAGCTGATAATTTTTTTTTGAATAAGTAATATTGTGCGAAATAGACCAAATTGACCAAAGTTAATTTAATGAGTTCGAAAAGTGCTGCCCAAAAAAATTATCTTTTCTTCTGAATTTGCTTGATTTTTCGGGGAAAGAACCGATTTTTCATCTCAATCCTAAGGAGAGTTATCGTCTGGAATAACACATGAATATGTAAATGTCAAAAGAGATTTTAGATTTTCAGATTTTTTTCAGTAACAAGGATATTTATCTCCTGTTCACCCTAGGAAATTGAAATTTGAATAGGTGACTCTCGGGGACATGAAATGACAAATGAGCTAAATCATCTCCTTAGTTTTTCCTCTTGAACTCTATATAATTAGTTTCCCTTATAATCGAAGGCATTTACTCTCGATATGATTCAGACAGGACTTCAAGTGATTAGATTGTTGTACAATGAACGAATATCCAATGAACTGCCTTGTATTCTCAGTGAATTGAAAATCATTCAGTATCTGTACAAAATGTATGGCACCTCCTGTGAAAGTAGAGGTCCTCTATCCCTCAACGCCTGCCAGTACTGCGTATTAGGCCTACCTCGTGTTGAGAAGACGCAATCGGATCGGTCACCTACCTACTTGTTGCTTGCCACCAGTTTACTATGTTATCCTCATTTTACTACCACTAATTCACCCAGTATCTAGTAGTCGTAGTGATATGTTACTAAAGTTTTTCTCGAAAGAAAAATACATGAATTAATGAATAGATGATGATTATTCCTCATCATTTTAATTTCCACTGGATTAATTTACCATTGATATTTTCTGAATTACAGGATGCGCATGCAGTAAGTGGCAAAAATGGGCTAGTTGAAGACAGAGAACACAACTACAAGGTCCTGGCAGCGTCTCAAAACGATACTCACACGGTGATACAGTTTTCTAGGATGCTCCAAACGTGTGACGAAGAAGGAGATGTTGATATTGTGGTAAGTGAATTTTAATAAATGTGTAAAAACGTTCCTTCCTATAGGGATTTTAGCGCTCTTTGCAACGGTGTCCTTATTGTCCATTTTACAAAGAACCACAGGGGAGTTATGGCCGTTTCAGAGGCATAAGATAAAAGTTCCAGTCATGCAGCATGATCGTATGAAAGAATTTTTGTCAATTACCGTTTTATATTTATGTTAAATTGTTCTGAAGTTTGAGTACTTTGAGCTCAAAGAAATGATCAACTATTAATTTTATGGGGGAAAAAATTGTTCTAAATATTAATCTGCAAGACTATAAAAATTTTGGATTTCAAAGACTTCTGGCAGTTTCTGCAAATTTTTTTGCATGTATGAAATTCAAGTAAATGTTTAGCATGATTTTGAGCATTACTTTTGTTAATGTTCTAGTTCATAATTCCTTAAATCCTCTCAAGGGCGGAGATTGCACACCACTAAATATGAAAAGAAACAACTAAATAAAAGGTGGGGAGGACGTCCAGGTTTGTCCAACGCTGGCTCTAGGGAAAAGGAAGCTGTGAAGGGAGATGAGGAATGCCCCAATGGCCTCTGAAGCCCATCCATCCACTGGGAAGGAAATCGGGGATTCAGAGCACTGAAAATGTTGAGATCAGCAGCAGCAATGTGGGTGACCTTCCAGCTCGGGCCCCTAAGGGCGTGCAGGTACTGGCGACGTAAAGATGAATGCTGCCTGGAAGGGAAACAGTACCGATCCAACTAGCCTTGACCGGTGCGTGGGTGTTGGCATTTGCGACACCAGATTGAAAGCCCAGCCAAGAGCTTACAACAGAACACATTTCACAGTCTAACTCTAGCAGCTTTCCTACAGTGAGCCTACCAAAGACTAGGTTACCTTTGGCAGTAAGACATATGAAAGAGGAGCAAATTCTGCTGTTGTTTCAATGGCGCCTTGGTGAAGCGAGCTAATGATACACCCAGGTCCATCAGGGCTTGCGGCTATAGTGGCCACACCCATGAAGTTGACCCAAGGTACCACAAAATCTACAGCGCCGATTGGGTGGGGATGGGAGGTTTTCTTATGACAAAACTCTTTTCATCCACTACCTTCACTTATGCGTTGAAGGTAATCTGCACGGGGTAAGCTCTCTAGGATTCCTGTGAGTAGGATGACATCACCGGCAAAAGCCCATGCACCTACTTGCGACCCAGAGGCGAAATCAAACCCTATTTCAATCGGGACCACATCCAAAGTCGTATCCACAACCAGATTTAAGAGGAGTGGGGACAGAGGTACTTCTGGTGTACCCTTCGCCAAATGACAATATCCCCTGACAATCTGCCCCATGATTCTCGGACTGTCACGCTTTTGTGGTACAGACATGCGACATGCGACGTACGTGAAAGGCCATTTATGGCCCGGACGGCGGACGGACATTGCAGTTTTGGAAACTACGCACCTTGAAATGTAAAGTGACAAAGTTTGAGAGAAAACAATTTTTTTCCCTATACGAGTACAAAGGCTTATTATTGGATATAATAAAATAAATAAAAAAAAATAATGATAAAAAAATAAAATAATAAAAAAATAAAACAAAATATATAAATAAAAAATGAATAAATAATAATAATTAAAAACAAATAGAAAAAAATTTAAAAAAAGATGAAAAATCGATTCGAACTAGTAGAAATTCAGCGTACTTTTGAAAGGCAAAGTTCCGTCGAGATTAATCGTTAAATGTTGAAGATTTTTTTCTTCCAACATGAAGGTCAGTGTTATGATATGACCAGTCGGACATGATATGACCAGGACATGAATGGACATGATATGACCAGGACATGGCTGAACATGATATGACCAGTCGGTCGTACAACCCTCAGGGGGGTCTCATCCGATATATTAAACTGAGTTATTTCTTAATCAAACAACACAAATAGGTATCCTTTAAAATATGCTATTTTATATTCCGGCTGCTACATTGTGAGAACAGTGGCCCTCAGAATCTTGAGGGTTTGTTCTCCTTTGGCGTCCAAGACGGCTGCTATGTAGGAGGTGCCTTATCGAACATGTGCTTTCGGATGTTACTTAGATCAGAGGGACGGGTGCCAGGATATAGGACTCCCTCCCATTGTCAATAAGATTAGACAGTGATCTACTGTCCTTCCATCCTTGATTAAGGCGCAACTCAATAGCAGTAATTGAAAATCTCAAAATCACCACCTTTTTATTATTATTTTAATTTTACATTTTTTTCCTAAATTAACTTTTTAATTTGATGTTTCTGTTATGTTATTATTAAGACACTTTTTAAAAATTGTATTAGCTAGCGTAGTGCCAAATATATATTCATTTATTGTACTTTCATACCAAGAGGGTCTTTGAGGTCAAAATGAAAGATATTTGAATAAATGAATGTTAAATGCTTTTATTCAAAAATTTATTGTGATAAGGATTTATTAAAATTCGACCCTCTAAGTGGTACTTTTTGAGGTTGATCAAAAATGATATTGAGGTTAAAATTTGTTTTTTTTTGTTCGGTTACAAATGACTATCTTCGAAAATAATAAACCAAATATGACCATTTGTTATAAGTATCTACACTGTATCCCTCGATCATGGATAAAAATGCTTCGCTTCCGTTCAATTGAGGCCATACAAAGCGCACCCCATCAGTGAAGCCCTCATAAAAAGTGTGATTATCGACAGGAATATACGCCCTGAAAAGTACCAGGACTTCCGAAGGCCATTGAAAACGTTATCGGGACCAGCACCTGCGAGGCGCACCTGACTCGAACACGCGCTCTCCGAGCCAGACAGATGCCCGTCACCGCTAACTCGCGCTCTCAACTCGAATTTTACGCCGCAGCCGCCCTAAATTACCCAACAAAACTTGGAGGCAGCTGCGGCATTGACACAAATGAGGATTTTATTGAAGTTTTCCGTTCATGAATATTGAAAAGTGTACATTGCGTCATATACACGAAAACCACAATGCGCCTTGAAGAGTTTTTTGTTTTCCATTAGAAATCATAAATATTTATGATGCACTTTGTTGCTGCCGACACCAAACATTGAAAATGAACTGTGTAGATTGTGATAAAAAGGTTGTTACTCCCACATTTAGATTCTAGGGAACATTTAGCTCCAGTCACGAACAAATTTTGATCAATAGCGGATCATCTCAACACCTCTGGGGTTGATAGAATTACAAAGGTTACCACTTGGATTTGAAAAAACGTATTTGTTGATTGCAACAACGTCTCAACAACTGGAAGTAGACCACTTGCCTTGTAAAACAGTTGTTGTGGGGGGGGGGGGGGGGGGGGGTTGCGTGACGAAGGACACATTTAGGTTTTCCCATTTTGGAATGTTGGAATTTCAAATGATACCTCTTCGCTCGCTTTTCCCTGCTTTTCCACTGTGTCTCGTTGCCGATGAAGCGAATCTGCTGAATGCCCTAGCGTTAAAGTCTTGTTCACACTGACAGAGCACACACCGAGCGCCAAGCGCGAGCAAGGGTTACGAACAAGCATTGGGTCAGTGTGAACGGTAGCCTCGAGCCGAACAAGGTTTTTCGAGCGGTGTTCGTTTGTGCTCGGAGTTGATCCGCCGTCTGTCAATTTTTCGGCGAATCATCCAAGCGGGATCGTGTTCGTTTTCAGTGTAAACACGACCTCCGGCATTCGGCGAATCCAGTTCCAGACTTTCACAACTTTTCGTGAGTTTCAAATTTCCGTCCTCTGCCGTTTTCTTCTTGATTTAAATCAGTGTTTAGAATGGAAATGGATTGGGAGAGTGATAAAGGCTTGACTCGCATTTAACTTTATGAAAGTTAGCCAGAGCGGTGGCAGACCGACATCAAATTATATTTTAACAAATTTTCAACAAGAATTATAACAAAGATTTTAACAAACAATCACCTCACAAACTTCAGGTACAATTTCGGTAATGGTTAACATCGATACTCTGAAAAGATAGGTACATGTGGCTGGCAAAGGAGTTTCCCTTAGCTAAAAACAGGAGAGAAATTGCCAATCGAATTGCCACTGGAAGGCTCTCACGGAAGTTAGTGTTATTTTTTGCCACATTCGCTTCAATTTCGTTCGAAAGTAGATCGAAGTCTCTGTTTGACATAAGACGAGTTTTTGAAAAGTCTACTACCCGTCCTAAAATCATCCAGCAGTTTGTTGTAATTTCTTGTCCTTATAGAAATGAAGATTTCTACGTTTTGTGCTTCTTCCTTTTGTGAATCATCCAAAGTTAAAATGGAAACAGCAGTTACAGCAAGGTTAGACATTATGGGGTCCCATGATCGCAAAGATTCGTCGAATCATTCACAAATGCTCACGAACAAATGATTGCTGTCCGTGCTTGGGTGGTGTGAATACTACCCCCCCCCCCCCTTCCATCGAGTTCTGCTCTTGGAATCTGGCGAGCTGCCTTGAGCAAAATCGATGCTAAGTCAGTGTAAAGAAGATTGTTTACTTGGAGAAAGAGTATCGGTCCATGACATCCTCACAACATCGAAATACTTTTGTCCAAGGAATTGTGTAAATTAATTTAGTCTTCTGCCATCCTCACAATAAAGACCTGAGGGCTGTTTACCTATATACCTTGTTCAAAACGGGATGGCAGTTTGAAGGATCACTTCTACACCGAACACATCAACGAGATTACGTGGGAAGACCTCAATGAGCGATCTCAGAAGGAAGGCGTTTAAACAACAATAACATCTCTCCGCATCTCCGAGTCTCTTAAAACTGCTGTCTTCGTCATACGATATTCTTTGTTGTTGCGTTCACATCAAAGTGGTAGGTATTATCGTTATCTTCATAATTCGTTGATATGAATGATTGTAAACAAGCCCTACATCGGCCAAATTAAATGAGAGAGATAGAGAGGGGGAAAGGGCTGTTCTGACGCTATTCGGTAGTTAGGAGTGTACATCCGGAAAATCAAACACATCCTCTTGACCACACGTTTGACCTTATTTTTGTCAGCAATTCAAAAATACTTTTGGTAGGTACCGAGATAAAATCAGAAATATCAAAAATTATTTTATGATAGTGATAAGGGATTACCAAGGGAAATCGTCTATTGAACCTTCCATGAGCGTAGCAAGCAAAGCAGCGAATCAGGCAACTTATGAACTACCATCCTGTTTTGCACTTTGCACTTGAAACTTACGTAGGAATTACCAATGGAATGCTGCAATATTCATGTTAGCTCCCAGGTTTCACAGGAATTTGTGCAGTCATGTGAAAATTGTGGGGGTTCTGCACAATGATTTCACTTATGCGCATACAGTGACATTCTGAACGACCTGGTTTATAAATGAGATCACACCTCGAATTTTAATTACACTTATTCTTATCCTTCTTAATCACCCAACACTCAGAGAAATAGCTGCGGAGGAGTTTATTGATCTTCCGTTCATGAATAATGTTGACATATATTTACTCTGCTGCCTATAAACAAAACCAATGATTCGCCTTGATAAACAAACTCTAATTTTTTTCCTTTGATGATAAATATTAATAAAGAGCTTTGAGGTTGCCAGCACTAAAAATTGAAAATTAAATGAAAATAGGATCAACCTAAGATCGATTGAATCAAGTCAGAGTACTACATATACGCCATGGAAATTCGCTCCTACCTTTGAAATATTTTCATATCTTCAACATTGATTTGAATGTTGCAAAATTTTGGGAAAAACATTTGCAAGTTAGTTACCTACTATCATATAGCTTTGAGCGAACTGAAATGATAATATTAAGAGCTTTGCTCCGGTTTTGATTTCCCGTACGTGTATAAAATAGGTTTATCGCCATAATTCGAACACCACAGTCTGAGCATATTTATCTCACTAGTTATAGTAGCTGTGAGTATTTAGAAATGTTTGTTTCCAACACGATAAAATCTTCTGTGTTTGGGTTTTAATTGCTTTCTTCAAATCAACAAGCAATTGAGGTTATCGTAGGCGTGGCTGGGCCAGCTTATAACGAAATTGATCGGTAAACAGATAAATCATAGCGGATTAGTGTTCCGATCAACGTCATTTAGAAACCAGTTCGATGCCACACGTGGCCTTTTCCAACTTTCACACGTGTGCAGTTCAAGGCTCCGTTATCTGAAGGGAATTTGGAATATTCTTCGACGTCGACCTATTCCCGATTTTTATGATGAGTAGGAGGTGGACCTGCAGGTCAAGTGGGCTTCATCCACTAATATTAGATTGACTCAATGGGAACCTTTTCCATTTGTTTTTAATATTTTTGTTTGTGAGATTTAGGTAAATCATGTGATTGTTATATGATCACAACCGCATAGTACCTGGAAATCGAAATGCTATAAGCTATACAAGCAGTCATAAGCTAGACTAACAGTCCTAAGCTGAGCTAAACAAATAATCACAAGAATTAGCGGACGCACAGGCAGATATACCCGAGAATCACCTACAGTTCGGGACACTATAAAACGTAAAATACGACAAGAAATTTTAATTTTGGAGAAAGGATTTGTTTTTCCTCTCATTAAAATGACCACAATAGTTCCGCTACCTATGTAAACTCTGAAACAACCAGTTCCAACCATACAAAATGAGTAGATCAGTGCTTACGGAGTGAGTCACATGATAGCTCATGTTCTTGGAAGGAGATCCGCGTGAAGTAAATGCTTCCTGCGATGAATAGTAGACAAAATGGCTTTGGAGTTCACTCCGCTGATCAATGACCTCTCGGTGGTCTCCAGCATTCTCCCTTCAGCCTCCCTCATAAATTGCAGCTCCCTGAGTCGAATAGGAAGCAAAATGGCTTTGGAGTTCACTCCGCTGATCAATGACCTCTCATTAGCGGCCCCTGATACATCTTTATCCTCACCATGTTACAGATAACATCCATACCAAGTTTCATCAAAATCGGACGTCGGGAATTGGCATTAAAAACGATTTCAAGAGGACATACATACATATACACACATTAACGGACAAAGTGAACACAATAGATTATACATACACACATCAATGGGCAAAGTGAACACAATAGATTATTTTTCCTTGGTCGTAGTTCACTACAGTAAATTTCCCACCGTTCGAGAATAATGGCTGGAAATAGACAGTTTTATGCAAGCATAAAGCTCTTCACAAGTATTTTATTTTCACTTCCACCATGATGAGTTTATATAGAACCCTAGTTCGTAGAGTAGTCCGTTATGGCTCTGAAACAGACAGCCTCCCTAGAAAAAATGAGCTTCACTCACCAGAATTTGATTATTTCTCAATTTAAAATGGAAATCGACAATAATCAAACAACCTAAAACAACTGGTAGCCAGTGTTACATGATGGTGAAGGAGGACCCCCTTCAACTATGAACTCAACTAGCTGCCTACCCAAATATGCACCTACCAAAAGCTCTGATGAGGCCAACAGGCGAAAGTACTTAGCAATAAAAACAGTTCCAGTCATGCAGCATGATCGTATGAGTTATTTTTCGTAAATTATCGTATTGCATGATGTTAAATTGTTTTCAGATAAGAGCTTTTTGAGTGCAATGAAATTGTTAACTACTAATTGGATGGAAAAACGTATTTTAAATAATAGCCTGCTATTAAAAAAAAAAAAAGTTTGGATTTTAGCTTTTTTGCAGTTTTTGTCGATTTTTTAGCAAATTTTAATGAAATTTCAAGTACATTTTTCAGCATACTTTTGTACTTACATTTTTTAATGTTCTATTTTATAGGTAATAAACTTTATTTGAGCAATATTGTGCGAAAAAATATGATTTCAACAATTTTTTAGCCGTTTTTAGCCATTTCTAGTGATTTGAGTGATTTTGTTTAGCACATGTTTTGAAATTTGACCAATTTAATGTGCTCAAAAAGTGCTGGCCAACAAACTCTTCCATTTCTTTTGGAAAGCTTAATTTTTTGGCGCAAGAACAGAATTTTTATTTCAATCGTAAGGAGAGTTATCGTCTGGAATGACACATTTATACAGGGTGTTAACCTTTGGTACCTGCCACGGGCCAGGGATCGATTGCACAACTAATTTGCAACAAAAAGTGCTTCAAAGATTTTTTTAACACAGAATGTGTTTTAGCCATGGACTAACTAGCCGAAAATAGAACGCGGGATGGGAACGAAATGTGTGACGGATGATTTTCACGTACAACCGAGCCGTTGGTAGGGAAATGGAATTTCCGCCATTTTAATCGCACAGAAATCGTTCACCATTCGTTGGAAAGCTCTTGATTTATCACGAATTTATTTCGTATTTTTTTTCGTAGTTTCATACTATTACTATATAAATTGATGTTATAAATGAATAGTAAGCAACGACGCTTGTTTGGTTGTCACTTGGTTGCGCGACAACGCAATTTTCGTAGTTTCATACTATAACTATATAAATGAATAGTAAACAATGACGCTTGTTTGGTTGTCACTTGGTTGCGCGACAACGCAGGAGCGCCGAGTTTTTTTTTTTTTTTTTTTTTTTTTTACAGGCTTTGTTTTTGTAATTTCATTGCGAGTAATTTCATCTTTAAGATTTTTTCCGTGATTTCGACTTTTACTCACTAAAACGGAAATAACTCCCTTAATTACCTGAGAAAATTCAAATTTGATTATACCGTTGGAAACAATGTTAAATTTCCCATCTTTCTGAAGTATGTATTATCAAAGTTTTTAAAGATGGTTCAATTGGTGAAAAGTCAATCTGAAAAGTGAATTTCGTGAGACCTTCAGAATGCCCACTTTTTTCATACGCATAGGTCTAATTATATTCTACATATTAAATTTAGCCTGTACTTCTAAAATATGCGCCATAATTTCACGTTCCCAACGGTATAGTCATATTCACTTTTTCTTTGCGAATTAGGGGAGAAAACTATGATTTAATGTTGAAAAACATTGTTTTTTTGTTATACATATGAAAAAGCGTTGAAACTCTAGGATTCGTTTCATTCAGAATGCCTCTAAACGGATTTCGATGAAGAAATGTCTCAAAAATGTTGATTATCCAATTTCCCGAGCCATTGCAATAGCTTCATTTTCTACGAAAATTCGCTAAAAATAAGAGAAGCCTAAAAATTCTCTCCCTCACAATCTATCCACCTATACAAGTTAGTTATGTAGAGTTACCTTTTATTTACTCAGATGAATCTATACATTGCATGTAAAATATAGATTTTATACTTAGAGAAAACGAATCAAAATTAATATTATACTTTGCAACTGTATGCAATTTCATATGTTGATTTGAATAAAATAACACAGGGTTTTATTACAGAATGACACGATGCGAGTGATGTGGTTCGTATCAGAAAAAGACCCAGTCAGATCGTCGTGGAAAAACGTCCAGTGGGAGGGGCCCAAAAGCGTCCATCTTGCGTCACCCTCGACCCGCAGTTCGTCTGTCCATTCGCACTGGGATGTTTTGGCTCCGAACGTATGTATTTGAACAAGATTACAGTTATTAATAATATCGACAGTTAAGATATTTAAAAGGATATTTTCTTATGGAATTTGGGTTTCACAGAATACTTATGATCATGCTCACGAGATAGCTATCATGCAACAATTAAAAGTCTCCATGGGCTTAAAAAAAAGGGAAAAAAGAAATAAGAATGGATTTTGAGTTACCTATTCTCATTTATAGCGGTGGATATTGTATACGAAAGTACCCCCTCCCACCGTTTTATCAAAATTTTTGAGATATCAAAGTAAAACTGGGAGGCCGTATTTGGACCTAGAAAAAAAAAACATAATTTTTTTTATTTACCCAAAGGGGGGGGGGGGGGGGGGGCAATACCCCACACATCCTCAGATACCGCTACAATGAGGCAATCTAGCGATATGCTGGACACACTCATCCGCTCACCGATGGCTTAAAGACACCTAAACGTGTTGGCCTTGCTCTATAGAACACCAACTTCCAATTCACTGGAGATGTTTACCACTAGTCGCGTATGTGTTCACAGCAGAGCTGTGGACAGTAACACTGGCGTTCACCACTGCCAATTGGTGGGGGTTGGGAATTATGTGATATGTAGCGACTCATTAAGTACCATGGAGGCGATTAGGGACACTATTCTGATGATCCCCTAATACAAAGCCTACGAAATTGGGCTCAACCGTAACTTGTGTGTTGGTGCCAAGCCATGTGGATATTCAGGGCAATTAGTGAGCTGATAACGTTGCGAAGGGAGCCAATTGGCGACAAATCTATTGAGATGTTGCCCATACACCATGAGGATCAAATCTCCTACATGCAACATAAATCCAATTTCATGAGAAATGGCAGGGCGAGTCACTGGTCTGCGTGTCGTGTTTCAGGACTTTCGTAACCCATCTTCCAAGAAGAGCCCGAATGGTGTTCCATCCACTGGCCATACCCGTCCTAATCACAGACACCTGCTTAGCGCAGAAGCTCGAGATGTTGTGTGTGGGAGGTGTGGGGGTTATCTGTCCATCCGCCACTTCCTGGAGAACCTTATTGACCTCTCTCTGAGCCCAGCTAGGAACCCTCTGTGGGTTGACCTTTAGTCTGGACCAGACAGCATCAGGTCTCTTTTGATGGGCCTGAGAGTCGCTGGGCTCTACTACGAACTGTGATAGGTATCTAATCTGTGGCATATTCATTTATGTTCATCTAGTCATAGATACAACTTTGCTGATTATTTATCGTAAGGTCTATTTAGCGTATTCATGATCTAGTCTTAGTTTTATAATTTTACTTTTTGGTTTTTTATCTGATGTAGGGGCCAAACAGTGGTCATATCTGTACTCCTCGTTTTTTCTCCCTCCGATTTGCGCGTGAAGTCCATGATCGCACCCCGTTTAGTGACGGTGATATGGCTCTCCATTCTTATCCATTATACTTCTACAATTATTTATATGTGAGAGAATACGTTTATTTTGGAACATAGTTAGTACATGTGGGCAATTTAAAAACATTATTTATTTCGCTTTTCAATCTATATGTGAACAGATATTAAAGGTTAGAGGGAGTGATCGATGCCTAGGATAACAATGAGATGCGATATTCTATGTCAGAAAAGAGATTTAAAACTTCATAAAAAACTTCATATTGGTAAGCTATTCATGTAGGTACCTTTAACTAAGTACATAAGAAGGCATGTAGAACTTTTCTGCACTATAACCACATGAAATTGAAAAATCAGACGTTTGATCATTATATCGTCAATATCGTATCTTAGTTCATCAAACTCAAAGTCCTCAAAGTAATAGATCGCGAGAAAAATATTTTGGTTAGAAATGTATTAATGTATTAAAGCATATGCAAACCCGCTTAAAAATACTACTTCCAAGCAGTAAATTAAGGCTAGTATGGTTTTATTTATCCAAGCAATGCATTTTCTGACTATTCCTCAATTCGTACTGTTATTAATTCATATTTTGACATACCCTTTCAGGTTTTACTTCCGGACCAGTTGGCTTCGTTCTACTTCTGTAAGATTTACAAGATCCCACAACTTGATACGAAACATCATATAACTGGGGTAAGTCATACGATTTTAAAATAAATTTTTCCTCATTACATTACATTTTCCTCAATAACATTAGTTGCTCATCTCAATGCTTGACTGAACCAATAACATTAGTTGCTCATCTCAATGCTTGACTGAACCATTTATGTAAGTATATATAGACTGTAAGGAAGATATTATAATTTCTTTGTATTTATTAATGTTATTACATGATATATGTAAGATTTTTTTCCTTTGTAATACCCATTGGGTTCATACAAATAAACGGTTTTATTTGATTTGATTTACTGTTTCAGTTCATGCCGATTTTGGAAAGCGACCACGAGGGGCTCATCGAGCACATGGTGTTGTACACTTGTCTCGGAGGTGACGAGTACGAGACGTTCCTGTCTCACCAGGGGACCGGCTGCAGAGACCCCCAGAAACCCCCAGCCTGGAAATCCTGCACTACTCCCATAGTCACGTGGGCGGCTGGATCCAATGGTGTGTAACAACTTGAACTTCTTACACTCGAGGTCGCACTTTTGAGGTCAACAGTGCTGAAATATGAATATTTAGCTATTTTTTCTCACTAAACTATCGATGTTTGGAACCGGGTAGGCGCCAGGAAGAGTAAAACGATTGATGGTGGATAATCTACACACATACGCTTTTTCTTATGTTCACCTTCGACTATAATAACCTGTGCTCTCCATGGAGAATGACTGGGCTCAATGACTCCCTCTGTTAGCAGCCACTGAAATTCCGGATCAACGAATGTTTCTTCGAATCTCGGGCATTTCCTGGACTTGATTGCAATTGGCCTCAGTCCAGTTGGAGAACAATTTTGCTGGAGGGACTGTAGCTGCCGCGAGGGCACAGACTGAGAGTGGTGCTTTCCGACCCCAACACGAGATATTGACATGTGAATGTTGTTGAAGGACATCATGCCCAACTAATATGTCAAAACACAGTTCGGGGAGGACTAGCAGTCGGATGTTAGTATAGAAATTTCCCGAGAGTTCCATTTTGACAAAACAGCACTTGTTTACTGATGCATGTAAAGCAGTGGAGGCCATTGACACTGAGCTGTGTGCGGCCTGGAATGTGAACTTGTTTGTCTGTGCAAATACTGTTTATATAGCTGTCTGAACTTCCTGTATCAATTAGGCAGTCAGATGGAATTCCGTTCACTTTAGCAATCACTGTAGCTTTTCTCCCTAGAGTAGCTGCAGCCAATATTGATGCTGAGGACGACTGTTCTAGTTCATTTCCCTGCTGCGAAGCTGCTGAAGCTTGAGGATATTTGCTCACCGATCGGCACACAGTGGAATAGTGGCCAATCTTGCCACACAGCCGACATTCAGCAGCGTGTGCGGGACACTTTGATCAATAGTAGCACTTTCCGCGAGGATTGCTCTCATGCTTTCGCTGTTTTGGAGCTGTATTTCGAGTGTGTTCTGTAACTGCGTGACTTATTTCTGTGGAGTGTTCATAAGATTTGGCCTGTAACAATGCTGATTCTAGAGTAACTGCTTGGGATTCAGCATCATTCAATGTTAGAGTTTTGTTTTCCAAAAGCCTTTGCCTCATTGAAGTATTGAACAACCCTCTGATGAAAACGTCAAGGATATACTGAGCCCTATGCTCTTCTGCTGAAACTGATGTGAAATCGCAATCCCTACTTCGTTAGTGGAGAGCAACGAAATATTGATCCACGGTTTCATCAGCTCTTTGTTTCCGAATTGCAAGGGTGACGAGCGAATATAACACTTTTAGATTTTATAAACAGAACTTTCAGAGTTTCAATTGCTTCAGGGTACGTGAGGCATTCAGCGATGTGCATGTAGAGGTTAGGTGTCAGATGGTTTATAAGAACCGAAAATTTTACTTTGTCGTCATCTTCATTTTCAGCAGTTGCTGCCCTGTAGTTTTGCAGAGTTCGAAACCAGTATGTCCATTGTTGATCTGCGTCGGGAGCATTTGGATGTGCTTACAATTTATCTGGGCGTCGCAGCTTTTTCATAATAAATTCTTTGTGAATTAAATTGTGATGAATAATAAAACAGTTTAATCTGAATTAGGCTTTAATTCACAAAGAATAAAACTATCAAGAATCAGAGTTACTTTTGGGAAACGAAGTAGTTGAGCGTCTTTACTACAAGTAATGATGTTCATAATTACAACAAGCGTTGATAATAATACCACACTGGATAGATTAAAATTTAGGAATATATTTATATATATCTACGTAGCTATAACTTAGTGTGAGGTAGATTTAAAAAATTACAAGTGAGAGTGGATTTAAATGTTTCATTAGAATCTCCTCTTTAATTTGCTCGTGCCTATTGCATCAGAAAATTGTATCTGTGACGCCACTGAACTTATGTGGCTGGCTGATAGCAATGGTGAAAGAAGAATTAAAAAGGTACGGAGTTAAGGTAAATTGTTTTTGTACTGATGTTAAACTGGATTTCTTCTAGGTGAATTTTTTCCTGATGAAATCGGTCTCCCTATTTCTGAAGGTGAAGGAAAAGCTACGTATTTCATGTTGGAAATTCATTACGACAATCCTGCTCTACAAAAGAGTAAGTAACAAAATATTATTGAATCCTTAATTGTTAAAAATTATGGCTACACGCAGATATTGTTCTAAGGTGTGCAAATATTGAAGCAATCAAATGAATCCAAGCAATATGTATTAGTTTTTACTTATTTCACTTTTGTCTCCAGGAACAGATGTAGTTTTATAGATGATAACACAACCTCATATCAATAATTAACACTCCAGCAATTTCAAGGCTTTTTGATCAAAATCGGGAGATTCTTAAGCTATAGTAAGATGTATATTTAAACAAGTTCCACTCGTTGTTTTAACTTTTTCTACATAGTATAATAAACATTAACCTCCATCAACGTAGGACATGCTTCAATTACTCACACATAAACAGCGACGGGGCACGCAGGGACTTCTCCATAGAGTTTATATGTGCATCCCCTTTTATCCAAGTGAATCCCCATGATATTCATCTTTGACTCTTTAAGGAGAAATTAATCGCTCAAGCACAAAAACGAGCCGATCCAAAGTTAAACAGAAAGCTAGATATGTAATTTCCATGTTTTGCTGAAAAAATGACACATTTTCACGGTTTCGAAAATGTTGAAACACGCAGTACTAAACGCAACTGAAGAAGTAGAGAAGTTAGGGTAAAGGGAAATATGAAAGGAAGGAAAGATAAACTCGTCTGAAATCCACATTCTTTAGGAGTCACACTTTAACTGTTGAAGTCTTAGAATAATATATTCATTGAAAAAATGTGACGCAGATTCCTTAAAGAACTTAATTTACCAGCAGATGAGTAACAATGGATGATTCATTTCAGTTCGAGACAATTCAGGATTGAGAATTTACTACACACCGAATCTGAGGCAGTTTGACGGCAGTATTTTGGTAACAGGAGTCACTCCGTCGTCCTTGCAAATTATCCCTCCGAAGCAGAAGAATTTTACCAGCACTGGGTATTGCGATAATCAGTGCACGAATTTGGTAAGCCTAAGACACGTAAATTTGGAAAGCTTACTTAAACTTACATAAGCATCTGCCTTTCAATCCAATGTTAATTTAAGAAATTGATGTTATATTAAAATTATATTGTTGTTTAATTGTTTAGATGTTTCCAGAAGATGGCATCAGGATTGTATCAGTTGCATTCCACACTCACTCAACGGGCAGGCAAGTCAGATTGATGAGGTTGAGAGAGGGAAACGATTTGGAAGTGATAGCTCAGGTGAGACATTTCCAGTATTTTACTTGCGTCAAATGCATTTTTGTACGTAAGATCCGTGAATTAAAGCTTTAACATATTGAAGGAGTGAATCAATTTTTATCCTACTGTATGCTTGCAACTAGTAATGGTAAGTACAACTTTTATTTGCTGGGATTTGCTTTACCTGTATGCAGATCGTACTTACAACATTTGTTTCGAATCAGAAATAGCGAAATTTCATAGAGGGAAAAATATAAGTCCTATACCCCCATGAATGTATGCAGGGTGTATTATTTCAGAATGTAGATGCTTCGGATTTAGACTTTTTTGTCATTTCGTACAAAGAGGGATTGGAAGGTTTTAATCCAGTTGTTCGAAAAATTTTGGACGGTTATAATTTACTAAAGGTGGGGGTAAATGGAGGGAAACTATGATAAATCATATTTTCGATTTTCTCACACCACTTCCTCCCTCACCCATCCTTTTTTAAATATATCGGTTTAGATGTGTTGAAAATTAGAGAATTAATTTTGATGATGGAGTTTTGTGTAGAGGAGTGGTACAGGGGGTATTAAAATATACTATTTAGGCTATTCTCAACCGATCGCGATGTTTCTATTCTGATAGAATATTTTACTCTATTGCTCGAGGTACCTATGTAGTCTCTTGGTAGAACCACTCTCTGTAATTTAAAAATTTCAGCCGTTTCAGGTATGCTACACGGTTTTAGTTGTGATTAATAGGAGTACCTAGTTCCTTCTTTTCGATTCAAATATTTCATCTTGGGGGGTAGTTCCTGGGCTATCAGCCTTCAGGATATCCTGTGGGTGTAGCAGGTCTAACCTTTGAAGGGGTAACTACTCCATTTCCATCACCTCCTTGTCACATAGTCCAATTCTGAACATGAAAAAACATGAAATTCTAAAGTATTGGCATTCTTATCCTGCACGACACAAATAATAGCTAATTTACAGATTCTCGTGATTTACTATTTGTCTGAAATAAAAATTCAAGTGTAGGTATATTACCTTAGTTATAGAATTATCTTTGACTAGGAAAGCCCGTTGTTTTAAACATAAAGAGCTCTCTAATGAGGACACTCTAATAGAAAATGCCGTTTAAATTTTCACCATAGTAGGTGGAATAATGAAGAAATTAGGCTCAGTGCCTAACCAGCTGATCAGCTGAGTTCACTCAGTTGATGAGGGTGGCTCTGTACTTTGTTATTGTTAACCTAGCCGTACGAATTAAAAAATTTTAAACACATTTGGCTGGAATAATGGAATAATTCTGTCATTAGAAAAATTAACATCGCTTCTACCTATTAAGAAACACAGTTAAATAAAAGTGAACAAGATAGGCATTGAATAAATTAACGGAATTATTTATTTGTAAAGGCCTTCCGGTGTTATGATAGCAAAATAGGTATTTATTTAGGTTAGGTTTAGGGGGGGGGGGGGGGTTAAGGTTTTGTTTAGGTTTATTTATTTTATTTTTTAGTAATAAATCAAAAGAAATGGCGAAAATGAGAATTATTGATAGTAGTGAAATTCCAGCTCCATGGCAATGAGACGTTCCGCGCCCAAAGATCAAGGCAACTTTTTCTTTCAAAACACATAGTTTTGTATAACAGTAATAAAAAACATTATTCGAGGCTTTTCCTACCCGTAAAGGCTTCAATCAAGCGTATCTACTATCCTCCTCTGTAATATTATGATGATTGATTGTCAACAAATAGCCAAGAAACTACAATGGTTGTGATTGATGAATGTGACAGATTGACGAGACGTTCTGGAACTATCAAGTCGAGTCTCGAGACTCATGACTGACTTGCTCTTCAATCCGACTAACCACAGCGTGGCATTCACAGCGCTCCAGTCGCCATGAGATTTTACACAGATCAGTTTTTTGCTTAGATTAGTGGTCTGGATGCTTGCTACGCTCGCATCTCAAAAATACATAACGTCAAGTAGTCAATCCCTCAGTTAAAAATTAGATTAGTTGGTCAGGGTCTAGAGTCTCGTGACTCAACTTGATTGTTCGCGAATGTCTCGTTGACAGATTGTAGTATGTTGTGTGGTAAGTAGTAAGGCGTTCTGAACTACAAATGAACGGCTCAATCCGCATCAAAATCGGTCAAGCCGTTTAGTCGTGAATAGAAACGTTGTGTTTAACTTCCATGAAACTATGCAATTGAACAGTTATACACATTACTATAACAGATTAGAGTAGCCTATGGATTCAGAATCTACATCTCAACTATTTTTCAGACTACTGTTGAATTTAGTTTTGACCGATTCAATTTACCTAACTGAAATTTTATCATTAATATTGAAGGATAACCATTTCGACCCGAGGTTCCAGCAATCAAGACGGCTCCATAAAGAGGCCATCATCCTCCCTGGAGATCAAATAATCGTGGAGTGCGTTTACAGCACAGTCAACCGCACAAGAATCACCTTTGTGAGTAAATAACTTTGGTTCATGATATGTTTATAAGTATTGAGAACATATTTTTAATTATGAGTTCCCAGGCATCGTAGTATTGATTAACAAAATTTTAAGTAAATTGCGAAATGAATAGCTGAATTTTATTGGATCCTTCAGTAAGTTAAGCGATATTTTATTCTATATGTTTACTTTTATTTTCAAAGCACTATTTAAGATTTAATTTCGATACGCTCAAATTCATCGTTAAATTTTAGGATGTTTAATACCATAGTACCATTGATGTATGTTGTCATGGGATGAAGGCGTGATAGTGGAAAAATATTAGATATCATAATTTATTCCGAAATATTGCAAACTGTTATTCACTGCATATTATTAAATTCCCGAAAAAAAATGAAGCTATTGCAATAGGTACAAAAACTGTAAAAAGAAATTTTCTTTGATGTATTATGAAACGATTACTGGATTTATCAATTTTTCATATGTATATATATATACATTTATGAATGTGTCATCCCCGATGATATCTCTCCTTAGGATTGGGAAAGACAAAATCACCGTTGTTTTGCCGAAAAAATCAAGGATTTCAAAAGAAAGATGTGTTCGTATTTTTTAGCACAGTAAATTGCTCAAATTTCAAAAGATATCCTGCAAAATTAACTAAAAATAGCAAAACATGACTGCAAATAGTTAAATTAGTAAATATAATAAATAACAAAATATAGTAAATGATTCCGCACTTCTTTTCAGGGAGGCTACACCGTGAGAGACGAGACTTGTCTGGCCTACGTCCTCTACTACCCGCGTGCAGCGCTGTCCAGCTGTACGAGCATGACACCTACAGGCTTCTTTTTCGAAACGTTCGGGATCCGCAAGTTCTACGGACGCAACATGACGGATGTTGAAAAGCTGATTTTGAACGAGTCCGACAATAAGTGAGTGATCCATGGGATATTATCATCACACACCCACACTTTTTGTTTGCAAATCTCCCCTCAAAGGCCCTTGTTTAGCCCTTTACTATAAACTTTTAGGGTTGATAAAAATTGATGCCGAGCTTCATATAGTTTGGTCTAGTATTTTCGGAGAAAAGCCACGGACGGCGGGCGGACGGATTTTTTTTATTCGATTTTTGGATTCTACGCATCTTGAAACGTAAAAAAAAAAAAAAATTCGGGAGGTGTTAAAATTTATTTTTTCTTGGTCGATTACAAAGGTTCATTATTGAAAACAATAAACCAAACAAAATCGTCATCATGACGAAAATGAATCGCATACAATAAAATACCGTCAACATAACCGAGAAATACCAATTATTGGCTTTCAGGCTGAATACCTGTTGATCCACCTCACTCTTTTGCAAACAATTCTAAAAATTAAATTAATAAAAAACAAAGCGTTAAAAAAATCTCTAAAAGGAATTTCCAATAAAGATTGATCTCTAAAATCGACTGCTGAATTTGGCAAAATTAATTGTGGGACATCCTGCATGAAATTAATAATTTAAAAACCATCTCACTGATTTACGAGATCACAGGTGATTTCCAGTTTTGGAATGGGCTGCTTTCATAGATTGACGATAGTGCTTAGTGCAGGGGAAAACTCATAGAACGATCGACAGATACTTAATGGGGTTCCGTGGAATCAAAAGTCGTTAGGAGACGAATAATTTGGTTCGTGGGACGTCAGAGTACCTCCTCTCATCCCGTCAAGTACTTTCATTCCAAGTGTGTCAAGCGTAAAAAAGGAGGTTTACTGGCCCCATCACAGAATCGCTAATGAACCCGAACAGGCAAATTGAACTCCGCGCGAACAATGTGGCTTTCACCTTTCATTTTGACTCAAAGATAGGCAAAGGTGAAAGATATGAGTGGATCACGTATCATGTCCGTTTTAGATTCGGGTCCTAATGCTTTAGCAATATAAGTACGTGATAAGGAGGTGTATAATTTAATCCATTCATCTTCCATAGATCTAATCCACTTACTTCTTTACTCACCATAAGTCAGGCTTACGCAGAAATGATCACATAAACAAACATTTGAAATTGTTGAAAACGACGTTGTCGGGTTCACAACATTCACGAACGCTCAGAAGGAACTTTTCAGGTAGACTGAATGGACTTGAGCGAACAACTTGTTCTTAAACATAGCAAGTTTCCGAGGGAGTGACTGTCGTTCAAACATAGATTAAAAAGTTATGGGACACTTTCCGATAAAATCGTTGACGTTATATTATCTAAAGAGTACAAAGTGGGCATTAAAAACAAAATTAGTATTAGCTTAATAAGTTTAGTTTATAGATAGAGTCAATGTTACGAATGAAACTGGAGTCTAGAGCTGAAATGTTCTTGTGGCCAAGAGTATTGTGGTCTAACTTAGGGAAGTAAAGGTAAATTTACATTTGCAAATCATCTTAGGAATTCAACCATAGTTATAGTTTGGTTTTGACAGATAGGCGGCTTGAAGAATTTATTCATTTTCGCCCTAATGGGGATATGTGGAATGTACGTTAAAATTCAAAATATTCAAATTGATAGGCATGATAGATGTTCTCAATATATTTTACGTTAATGGGTCCATTTCTGCAACCTTAAAAATGATTTCTAGAAAACATGTTCGAATAGTCCATTTCCTCACATGATCTGATTGTCCTCGACGTTCAATTCACATTTGGTTGGTTGCATCTCCCAGCTCATCCTTTCTCTCGACCAATGGGATTCTGACTTTCTTACTCCTCTAACTATATAAGCTACCTATATCCTGTAGCTATATAAGTTATTGTTTGTTACTGATGATGACCTAACCATCAAAAGCGGAACAGAGCGCTTAAATTTTCACATCCATTTTACATAACACGCCCATTAGAGTTTTTTGCACGGGTGTGAAGTGAAAAAGTGCTGACTAGTTTTACTCTCTGAGTGCAAATTTTCAGCTCAAATTTTAAATGTTTGCACCAGTAAATGATAGAAAAAATTAATTGACATCATAGGTGGCTGGCGCTGTTTCCTAAGGTGGACGCAGGGATAAGGTCGTATTTACACCGCTGTCTAGGAAACTTCCAGTCATCATTCACCCTCCATATTGCACCGCTTTGGAAAGCTCTCTTCAAGATCTTACAACAAAGGGGAATACAATGAAATAGGTCGAATTGTATAATGTTCTATCTTCACTTTACCCATCACTAACCGCTTAGCTTTTAACGATTAAATTTGGTTCAAATAAGTCATATTTATTCAGATGTATAGATTCTACCCTTCTACTGTAGCATATTTTCTATGTGTATCGTTTGTTTTTCAACTTGTTGTTTGTTACGGATGATGTCGGAACCTTCGTGTTCGCTCTAACTATGTACCTTACAATTTTTCCTTGTTGAAATATGCTACATCTTCTCTGAATCCATTATATTATTGAAGTTGGTTTTCACACTTTATCTGCGAGTGATTTAGGCCACTATTTTCACGTCAGAATACAAAAAAAAAAAAAAAAAAAAATCATTTAAATTCCGAAATCAACTTCTTCTTCTATCCTCTGGGTACCGTAGACGTAACCAACCATAGGCGACCGATCCAAAGTGTTCTCTACTCTGTAAGCGTCCGCCCAATTGCTCTACTTCTGAGAACATCGCGATCTTTAATTCCCATCCATTGTCAAATGTTCCAAAGCCATGATAATTGCTTGCCGCCAATGCTTCTTCTACTTTCTATCTTACCTCCAAGAATCAAGCGCTGGAAGGCATAGCAGTAATCCACTAAACATGTCTCCCAGGTATCTAATTTTCCGTTTCTTAGTTGCTCTGAACAGCTCTCAATCTCGAAGACTTGCTTGTCGCAATATCTCAGGGTTACGAACCCGTTGTATCCACGAGATTCGGAACATTATTCTCAGGTACCACATTTTAATGCCTCTAGACGATTTATCAAGGCAGCCATTACTGTCCACGTCTCCACTCAGTAGAGTACTTTATCACGTTACGAAATTTTCCATGTTACAGATTGAAGGAGCTGGTACCTCACGTTCCAATGCAAAGCCTCTTCTTCAGTTTCCACAAAGGAGGTTTCGGTTTGGAGAAGAACAAGCCGTCCACTTCCGTCCTCAAGGCGATGGCAGAAATGAACAATGACAACGCCGAAGGATATAACATCTTTTCTGACCTGATAATTCACAAACCAGAAGAATTTGAAAACAAGAGTTTTACAGCGCACCTGAAAGACCTCCCTTGGCACGACACCGAGTTCACCAAAAGCGTTGAGACGATACTGAATGAGAGGAGACACCAGACTTTTTGCCGCCTTCAAAACAGCGATCCAGCTATGGTAAGTTTTTTTATTTTAGAATTTGCCTCGTTAGGAAAATTGCCAGCTGGGAGTTTGATGGGATTGGAAAGCTTTGTCGAATAAACAGAGCTGTAAATTAAATTCACGCAAGGTATAATGGTCCCAAATGCAACATAAATGGAAAAAAAATCTGGTTTGAGACTTTACACTACTTTCCTTACTTGTGTTCATTATAGATGAATGCTATTGAGATGACGGGTCGTATCTTGGAAAAATGACTAAAAAAGTGCTAAAAAAAAATAACGTTTTTCAGTCGATTTTGCGGACCATTACCGATCTTAGAAAATTTGCTGCGCAAAAGAGGTAATGGATGATGATTATAATCCCTAAGAAGACTAACTTCTGTGAATTACATCAAAATCCTTTGAGCCATTTTGAAGGAAAGACCAAAAAGGTAAAAAAAAACGGCATTTTCAAATATTTTTGAAGGTTATTTGCTAATTGCCACCCTCAGAGTATTTTCCCAGGTAGTAGGGGTGTGGGATATCATTTTGACCCAAAAGAAGTCTAACTCTTGTAAATTTCATCAAAATACCTCGAGCTATTTTGGGGAAAAGGCATGGAAAAGTGCTAGTTACGACGTCTTTTCATCTATTCTGATTTTTTTAACCCCATAAAAATGATCATTTTAAGCTGATTTTTCTATTGTAGCTAGCTCTTGGTTACATAAACCCAAAGTAGGGGGAAGAATGAACCGGACGAGGCAAATAGCTTAATTTTCAATTAACAGCTTACTACATTTATAATAGCAAAACATTACTGTGTGACCGCTCAAGCTCGCCCGTCATTTCTACGGGGAATCTGAGAGCTGATCACGTCTGTGCAAAACAGCGCTCATGTGACAGTAGCCTAATTTTCGGTATTTATGTAGGCGTCGAACAATCATGCGGTTGCCAAAAATCACTCTCAGCTAAACATTTAACAATACCAAGTGAAAACACTTCTTTTCGGCAAATACGATTGGTTCTTAAATTCTTTAGATGTAGCTGCATTTCACTTGAGTTTACCCCTATTCTGTTTTCGAGCTCAACATTGATGGTGTGAGTGGACAAAATAATTCCAAATACCAAGTGCGTTTCCAAGTTAAAGATATGATAACTTAGAATAGTCAGGTTACCAGAGCGACCTATTGGCCTTGAACCGGAAAAACTAGTTTAGATTGTGAGGCTTGGACGCAGAGCGTGAGACAACCAAAGAACTAGAACAACTTGATGGATTTTGAGAGATTATTTTTTCAATCGATTCATTTTATTTTATTTTCAGCCGATTTCAGTCTACGTCTTTCCAAACTATACGTCACCCAGAGTTCCAATGAAGAGAAAGGTGTGCCAACCGAGAAGAAATTCCTCTTTCACTAGCATTCCATCGCTGCAGGTTATGAGTTTGCTGTTTGTCTTAATCAGGATTCTTCAGATGACGTAAATATTGAAGACCGGATGAGAGTACCTACCAAAGAAATTCGTTGAGTCAATTTATTTGATTATTTTACAGGATAATACGATATTCCGTCGACTATGTGTTTACTATAGACTGAATCGTATACCTACTCGTCTCAAGAAGATACAATAGTAAAGTTAAAAAAAAAAATAGCAAACAAGTTGGATAGCAGAAAAATAAGCAAGAGTGAAAAGGAAATCAGACGAAAAGTGTTCATGAAATATTTTCGTTTAGAACAATATTACATTCGATGAAGAAAACGGAAGTTAAAGGACAACATTGTCTATTTCCACTTCTACTCATTTACACATTTACCAGAACTATCACTTTTGATAATTTCGAATTTATTAAGTGCTTTCAACATACCTCCTATTTGACAGAATCATCATCATCATCAAAATTTTAACCATTTTTGGATCCCTTAAGATGATTTGCAAATTATACACTATTATTGCCTAATTGTCCCTGAAATATTTTTTTGCTCGCTTATTCTTTCCCAGAATTTCCTACCAGTTAGATCTCAAAATACTTATGACCACAAGAACATTTCAGATTATAAAACCGACTTTTATCGTGAACACTGATTTTATCTTTAACGGACCCTAGTAATGCTTTAAAACGTATTATTTTATCGACCCATTTGTAACTCTTAGGTGATGGAGTTCTACTGATTTTGTAGGAAATTTTACCGAAATTTTCCCAATTCTGATATTTTTAGCCATAGCTGTTCTCCCACATTTACATGTTCCCTAACCGAATTGGAGACTTTATTCCTATTTTCTAAGAACCTTATCCCATATGCTATCCTCCATGATGATGACCTAAACGCCAAAATCAAAACGCCAAAGTTTAGCACTGCAACTCTTAATTATTTTTTGCAAATGTTATTACTTTTGCACAGCAACCATTACTTCTTGCAGAAATATACCTCGTTCTTCATTCCGTTTTCTTCATTGAAATGGTTTTCCACAACTTCGTCAAAAGTGATTTAGTTCTTAATAATTACACTTTTCTTTTGACTCACCAACTAGGCACGTCCACGTCAAAAACTGTTGACCATTCTCGTAAAATCGGTCCCATATGTGAAGAAACTTTAAACTAGTTGTCATCAATATTCATCTTAAGATTCGAATGAACTTTGTCTCTTTGTAAGTACTCGAAGCACTAAGTGATTAGTGAGACTATCCGATGTACTTGATAAGTTTGTGGAAGATTATTTTCAGTGCTGGGTCATTAAAAAATAATTATTAATATGAAGTTTTTCAGTTTTAAGAGGGTCGGTTAGAAAAATGAAGAAGCATTCTTCAACCTGACGTTTCCATGTCTTTGTTTACCCATCCTTTTAAGGCTTGGAGATGTTGGTGTTGAGATGTTCTTACAACCTCATAATTGGGTATTGGCAGCAATTATTGTTAGTTATGATGCTGGTCAGTAATAATACTTTCATATCTCAAAAAATGTCATTTTTTAGGAGAGCTATTTAGGTTTTCATAATCACTTTCATTGTATTAATACATAATTACGCTTTGATTGGCTAAATTTTCTCCAATAAATTAACCAACAGGACTAGTTAATGTGTACACATCACACTATTACCTTGATAATTCAAGATTTTAGCTTCGTTTCAACCCCTTTGTACCTCAAATTTCGAGATGAGATGGTATTCATAAAAGAAATTCTTGTGAAGCAGTGTTATACTCGTATATTCAAATAAAATAGTATTAAAGAAAAAATGTTGCCAATTATGTAATTACCATCTCGTGAACAATCTTGAGTTGATATGGTCTTGCAGAAAAAATAATAAAAATCATACAGCTAGAAGGTGATATTTTGACCTATAAGAGTCTTGAATCAGACAAACGAGAAACTTCCAGTGACTGCCCAAAGACAATTTTGACATGTCATAGTCTTCACGGCAATACTGTTGTGAGATGAGAAGTTGTGATAGATTGTAGCAGCATACCTACTCTAGCCGCTGGAATGCCGAGATGAGTTCAGTTAGTACTGCACATGATTCTCTACCTAATTTAGAGTTATTCCTTCGTTAAAACTGAAAAATTGCATTTTTGAGTTATTATAGAATTTTTTCTGACCAACAAGATCTTTCAAGCACATTTCTTTACTGTTTCTACCAAGAAACACAACAATCTAGGTCACTATCATAGGCTCAACATTAATCACTCTGTAGCAGAGTTATTTTTTATTGTATGTTCAGAAAATATTGAATTTTTCCTAGGAGGAAGGTTTGCTTTGACTTTTCTATTCACCCCTTCGCTCTTCTACCTTCCTTTTACCAAGAGAATGTCTGCTATATATGTGACAAAACCGATTACAGACACTTGATGTCGTACTTTTTATCTGTACTTACATATTATTATTTTCTACATATTATAAGGTCATGTCATAAGATTTTAAAATCCAAAGATAATCCGAATGCCCTGAGATGATAATTTACTGAGGAAAGCGACATAAGTATGTACATCAGGAGTTGGAGACTCACTTAGACCAGTGATATGTCCCCAAGCCCTGATGAGCAAGTACAAGTATAGCGAAACCCCGGATTGAAGGCTGCTTCTTCATCATCCCAACCGAGTTTCGAGAAACCAAAAACTTCATATTAAGTAGAGCTTGGCTTGAAGCTTGACTTGGCTTTCATACAGTCCTTGTGCTGAACGCAAGAACTGATGAGCACGTAATTAGTCCCTACCTATGTACCTAGCTTTCAGAGCTTAAAATAATTCAAAGCTTACCTCATGTTCACTATCGTATGTGTAGTATATAATAAGGCTCACCGTAGCTAAAAGGACAACAAGCAGGTAGCGCAAAGTTTGTTTAATCTTAACACGAAACTTGACCTTGTAGTTATGTACAACTGACATTTATTATATTCCTACCTATCTATTTATTATATATCTAACTTTTTAGAGAACTAAAACGTTGGATCATGCAGATAAATTTTGAAATGCAACAGTTTCTTTGTAATGCTTAATGTCCGGTCCAATCTATTATAATTTTATACCTAAAGGAATTATTTGTTTGTTATATTTAAAAAAAAAAAAAAATAAATAAATAAAATAAATTTAAAATAAAATAAAATAAATAGTATTAATAATCAACTAATATTTCATTTTAATTCCTTTACGAAAGTACAAAATCAATATGCAAATCGCTAACTGAAAATAAAATCTGTGGTTCCATAAATATACGTAATTATATTTACATTATTTACGAAATTTCTAAAAAATTAAGGCCCGTGTAAGATCAATTTTCATACTTTTAAAGACACTCTATGAATATAGGCGATCTAAGTTCTAACTAGGCTAAAACGCTAAATAAAAAAAGTAAAAAATATATATATGTATATATTTTTTTTTCTCGACCTTTTATTAGGTATCACAAAAACTTAATTAATTAATTAATTAATTAGGTATCACTTAAACTTACGTAATCTGTTTTCTTCGTATGGTAAACCTGTATTATAAGGTTGTAAGTGTAACATTTTAAATTACTGGTTAATTAATTAATTAATTTGTGAAAATGATGTGGACGATTACATTTTTGTCCTTGCGAACTATGCCATTGAAATTCGAGTCTAATATTGATGAAATCAAAAAATATTATCTCCAGTTGAGATTGACAATGAATCAAGAAAACTTAAGGCTGTGATTAAACATAATTAAAATAGTTATTACTAATATTAAGCACGTTATTTTGTATCGTAGAATATAAGGACTTTGCACGTTAACGATCTGCATTGTATCATACAAAACTATTTTACACTTTCGATTAGAGGTAAATAATATATAATTATTGATTATTGTTTTTAGTTGTAAATAAATGTGTTTTTTTTTGGAATTTATACTTTAATTTACAATATCCATTTTCAACGAATTGAAGAGTTGCTAGAACTTGGTAGGGTCAACCTCAGGAAACCAGTGTTTGTCAGCCTTGATACTTTTTCAACTTGTTCTTACTCTTTCATCATCTTCCTACTACTTTCTGCATATTTTGGACTTCCCTGAATCGTCCGTCAGCAACCCAAGCTTTGAAAAAATGCTGCAGTATTTGAGAAAAAGCTCTTATTATTGATTATAGATGCATAAAATTTATGGTTTTTCAGCTCAGTCACCGATAAAGTAAATTCAGTGCAAATCGTACCAGTTATCGTCGTACGAGTTTGTTCGTTCGTCATATTTACCAGGTTTTTAATTTTTAGGCTAAAATTTTGTATAATTGAGAATTACATAATCCGCAAGTAGTTTCTTCGCAAAATTTCTTTGAAATCGAACGAAAACTGTAGACGTTATGCTTCTTACAAAGATTTCAGGTTCACGCATGCTTATCAGCTATTCCTAATGATAAAATCCTGAAGAAACTGATATGGGGTAATCAAATCGTCATTTCCCAACAACTCTTTGAATTTGAGCATGATCGGGCGAATAGTCTTTGAAAAAATGACGGTTTATGGCTTTTATCTTTGTCCGTGTGCAGTGAAAACTTTAAATGTTTCAGTGGTGAAGTTGACAGGGACTATCCTCAGCGTAACCCGCACATTCCCAGATAATTGCATCAAAATCGAATGAAAACTGTAGAAATTATGTTTATTAGAAAGATTTCACATTAGGGCATGCGCAGCAGCTACGATCGAGTTGAGATCTATATGGGATTATTAAATTATCTTCTTCCAACAACCCTCAAATCTGAGCGAGATCGGACAACAAACTAGGCTTCATTTAATTTAGGCTTGTGCCGGTGCAGAGTGAAGTAATGATTCGTGAATAATGCCACTTACTAGTTAGGGACAACCTAAAGCCTAACCCTCCCATTTCCGGAAAATTCCATCAAAACCGAATAAAACTGTTAAAATTAAGCTTATTACAAAATTTTCACATTAGCGCATTCGTAGCTGCTGCTATAATGATACAGTCGTGTATAAATTGATAGGGATGATTAAATCGTATTCTCTCAACCTCTCCAAATATGAGCGAGATCGGACGACAAGACCGTAGGAAAAAATGCTAGTTGGAATACACGTTCGCACGTGAACTGAGTGTCGTATTGATAATATACAGCCTATTCCGCACATTCCCTAAAATTGCATAAAATTTGGATGAAAACTGTAGAAATAAAGCTTGTTACAATTATTTGCGGATTCGGACTGACAGACGATCAGAAGACAGATAGACTCGATACGAAAGTTGTTCAAAATGGTCCAAAACGTGAAATGCGTGTGGAAATTTTTGATTTTGCAATAAATAATTGTTTCATGTCCAGAAAGTGAAAGCAGCATTTGTTAGATTTCAAACAAGATACAATAAATTAATTGAATATAATTCAACGTATTTTAAAATGGAACTATCAACGGGTTTCCTTGTAAATTCTAGTTCGCGATGCTCATGCCCTTAAAAACCAGGTCCCTGGTTGAGGTCTATTAAGCTCACCTTGTGTATCTATATGATTTTCACAGCCGTCCACGAGCTTTCTCTTCAATGTCTATTTTTTATAGTTAACTATGAATCGGACTCTTGTGTGTTTTCTCTGTTCCTAAATCCAAAAGGTTATGACGGTTGAAAAACTTTTACTTTCGAGTTTTGCCCATTCTTTCCTCGTTCGTAACGTTACACCTTAATTTCTCTCGACTCGGAGCTTCTCCCGAGATCCGACTATCCGCGACTGTTAGAGAACGGTCTGTGCGGTAGAACGTGAGTGCTTTTACACCATGTTGGGGCTACATTTTCAGATTCCTAATAGATCTTCTGAAATTATATGAATCCGAGCATGAAAGTTATTTTAGTACAAAACAACTGTGAGTAGATCAAGAAACTTTAACAACAATAATTTTACGATGTTCAAACTAACTCACTTTTAATTTGCCACTTTTCTTTTTGAATGGAAATTGTATGATTTTATTCATGGATATATTTTTCGAGTTTTAGTCAAAAGAATTTATCATCAATGAACTAGAAGATGAAAACACGTACGCACAATATTATGCGGAAAAATGTACTTACATTTTATTATTATTTCCTAAAAAATCTACAATAACTGCCAAAAAAGCAATAAATCCAAAATATTTTTTGTGTATTTATTTAAAATTTTTGCCTCCGTGCACTGTAATTTGATTTTAAATATCCAAAAGGAGCTATATTTCAAATTTTAGCACCGTGGGAGAAAGAATTTAGCCTTAAGGGTAGGTACTATAATAGCGTAACGCACCTCCATAATCGATTTGAATAGTTGGTCGATTGCTTTGTTCATTATAATGAATTAGTTGATGTAGGCACAGAGAGAAAATTTATAAAACGTCTACACATTACTAGACCCTCTGAATCAAGTAGGTATACCTATCGGGTTTGACGTAAGCATCCACAAGCTAAAATTAAAGAAAGAAAATAAAACACCCACTTACTCTTCAATAGAAACTGACATGATCAGTCTGAGTGAAACGAATCCGTGTAGCATAGCGTTAAATAAAGGAAGTAAGATGTAATATTTTCTAACTGTGGTATTTTGGAGGCTATAACAGGAAGGAGAGCAATAGGAACGCGAGACTTACTTCCAAGTAAGTTCATCACGCAACTTTCTCGTAACTTGAAACCTGCGACGAGAGTTATCGACAGCCATTCTCCTCATCCTCACTGATTAATCCCATCGCTCCTCTCAGAGTCACGTGAACAGTTCATTTGCGGAATCAGTTATTAATTAGGTGGTGATCTATTGTGAGGCATTACGGACAGAGCGCAGGATCACTGGGTACACAGCGATCTCCATGTCGCAGGGAGCACGTTAGATAGGTAGTTAGGTATCTACTGGTAACTCGACACAAACTAACAAAGCGTTGCCCTACCAAGTTCAGCGGCATACTGGAAATACATTATTGGGAAGTTACCTAGTCCCTTTTGCGTTAATTATGGGAAAAAAGCTGCAAATTATTGCACAATGGTTTATTATTTCTGAGTTAGATAGCCCTTCTACGCAGATCATTGGTCTATGATTATTAAACCCCGTATGTAATATATGATCATAACATGGTACATCGTGCCTCCGAGAAGGTTTCATACTTTTACAGTTCCAAGACCCCGCAAATTTTCACCTCACAGTAAAGATGTTTAAAAAATCGGGAAAATGATGCATGAAGTAATATACGTTAGCACATGCGCAGAATGAAGAAATGATTTGAGAATAGTGAAATCGGTATAGGGAAGAATGAACAGCTTAACCCACAAATTCCCAGAAAATCATGTTGAAATCAACGGAATAATTAAACCATCGTCCCCCAACTATGCACCAAGTTTGAGCGGGATTAGACAAATAGAGCGTAAAAAAATGTGAAGAGAGAAGTGAGGTTGTGGATCTAATCTCACTCCAAAATCATGAATTGTTCCTCGTCTCTGGTGATCACAGCCTTGGATGGATTAAGTATGATGGATCAGGTTACTGAAACAATAAAACGACATCACACTGCTCTTCGATGGATTCAGCTGCAAATGGTTTGTATGGTACCACATCATCAACGAATCGAGGTTATTTTGAAGTTCAACAATCAACTATCGTCAACTATCGTTTACAGTTTCAGTTACTCTGCATATATTTAAATCATTTGCAGATATTAAAAATTTGTCATTCCTAAAATATCCTGTAACGCTGTTGGTGAGTACCACAAAAAGCAGTGGGCCCATACGGGACCCCTGGGGCATTTCCGATGAAGCGGCATAAGCTGAGGAATTATGGCCTCTTAACCGAACAATAAGATGACAATCGCCCTGATCCAATCCAAAAATGGTCCACAAACTCCCAAATATTCAATTAGTGCAATAGTATATGTTTTTAATGATGCCTAATGATCCAAAGTTGGAATCAATAATTGGTTCAATTGGGATTAACCCGTACAATGCCAGAAATTTTCATCAAAATCAATCATTAGACTCTTAATTGTGCCTGTCAACTAACATCAGTTTTGTGCATGACCAATAGTCATTGCTTAACCAACCCCAATAAAATGCGAATAAACCTGTATCCAACAACCTCCTGGTTTGAACGAAATCGGACAGATAGATTATGAAAATTGACGTTATTTCAATTGTATGCTTGCGCATCCACATGCTACTATTTTGCAACCGCCAAGAGTTAAGAAATTGTCCAGGAACAACGTCGCGAAATTCCTGACATTTTCAATTCAATCAGATTAAAACTTGGTCTTGACAAGGAATTGTTACAATAGTCAGATGCAGGGATCATTCAAAGAGACAGTGAGGTACATTGAAAACACAATAAATAGTGATTAATAATATATTCATCATTCATCACAGTTCAAACGCAACTGAGAACCGGTGGTGTTGACTCGAGTTAGTTTTCACTTGGCTTGTTGTTCGTCAAATTTACTGGCAAGACACTTGGATGTCCCGGATTTTGGGGTTCTTCCATGGGGCGTCGACCCAGACGGCGTTGCACTTTTTGTCATCTTCGCTGGTGAAGTCGACTCTGAATTTGAGACCAGAGACAACCTGGAACATCAGTATAAAATTTTCAGGTCATCCAAATGTCGTGAAATGTGCACAAGTACTAATACTGTAAGTTCAAATCAAAAGAACGAATTCGCTGACGAAGAAAATATTTCAGCAACAAGATCATTTAACAACAGTTTAGTGAACCAGCGTTTAAAAAACTCTTCTACATCCAATCAAAATTTGTTGGTTTATGGTTCAAGATGCGTAAAATCCAAAAATCTAATAATGAATGGTATGAATACATTGTTTACCAGACCTGTATAGCAAAACAACTTGCCTTGTGGGAAGTAGTGGAGCTCCTGGAATTGATTTAGGAGGGCGAAACTTGAGCATCCTAAACCTAATGAAACTTAGTTTTGCTCACTATATTTTGATTTTATTACCATTATAATTCCAATTTCTTCGCTGTTTATGTCTAGCAAAACAGCCTTTTCTCTATCTACTCGTAACAGTATAGGTACCATCTGCAATTCTACGACGTCATGAAAAAATTTTGGACATCCTGTGTAGACACTTAGGTAAGCAGCACAAGTGAGAACTTACCTGAACGATGACGCTATCGACGCTTTTGACTTTGAGGCCATTGACTTGGCTCAGATCGACGACCTCTTGGAGCTTTTCCTTGGTGACGGCATCCTTCATCACGCTTCCTATGACCGGCTTGAAGGGGGCTCCCAACTACCAATCGAGATGAACACAAGAAATTATGTACTAATAATAATATTGACATTTAATTATGTATTATTTACTTATACATATTAATAAACTATCTGTTGTACCTCACCTTAGGCAGAACTAAAGGCCGATTTATGCGGAAAAAAAGCGCTTTCGTACACCGCCCTTTAGCGAATTAGCGCTTATTCCATCCAGCCACCATCTCCTACCCGAGGAATAATTTTCCATAACTTCAAATTCGATTTTTATCGAAAACACAAAACTATAAGTAAGCAGATATTTTACACTTTTGTATTTTAATCTCCCTCGAGAAGCCCCAGTTCCTGGGGAGAAACGTTGGAGTTCAATTTCAAAACCAAAAACAATTTAAGGACAGAAGGCCTTTCTTATTAAGCTTATTACTATGTAGGTACCTAATTTCAGCATCGGCTCCTATACTATGTATATCATACATCGATACTCAACAATAAACCGACAATCGGCAATTTCTACCTAGAGGTGTCGGCTTACGTCCACATAGGCATACCGATTTCGGTTCCGAACCGTCAGGCTGACGTTGCTTCCATATGCAGGAACATAATGCATACTGCTTCAGCCTTTTCACAGTATGAAATTGTTTGTGGACTCGCTTTCTTTCGACCTGAAAAAGTGTCTATCCTGTCGAAAACTCAATAGGAAACTGGTTTTCTTATTCCATCGTTATGAAACTCCGTTTATAATTACCGATCAGGAACAACTAGGCTCCCCTTTCGCGACTACATTGAGCGAGAGATCCTAAACCACCCACCCATCGTTCCGTTTTAAAATTTTCATCGTGAGCTGTCACGGATTGAGAAGTATTCGGCGGGTTTCTAATTTCTGCGAGGATGCTGAGGTAAGTAATACAAAGTGTCCCGCTCTTGGTTGAAAGAAAAAAAACCTTTCATCTTCATTCTTACTGGAATTGATTCATCTAGTCATTGATTTAAAGTGCGTTTTAGAAACGGATTTCAACGAAGATAATTTCGTGATTTTTCTCAAATTTAAAATCAATTGATATACCTAAATTTCATCATAAATTCGCTAAAAATAACTTTTATAGATGTGAGGTGAGTATTTAAGCTTACGATGCTGGCATTGCTGACGGCCACAAGAGCTAGGGCGAGAACGGCGAATTTGAACATCTTGGTCTACCTCGTGTGCTGGTATTGCCCGAATTCCTTCACCTCTGGGATTTTATAAGACTCTTTAAAACCACCATGTAAACATCGGCTACTGAGAATTTTCTCTGATATCCTCCTGCCATTATGTTATGGTAATCCCCCTCGATTTCCTCTTCACAATGTTAGCTCAGTACACAAGACTAATTGGTCGCTAATTGTTCTATTATTTAATCTACATCAATCAAGTGAATGGTATATACACTTTTGAAAGACCTGTATCGGGCGGACAGGTTCGGAGGCAGGGACGTCGAACCAACCAGAAAGTGAAGGTGGGGAGGGGGGGGGGGGGCTCTAAATTTCCCAACTCATTTGTCTGGAGATTCCCAACTTTGGTTTATTATTTTCAATAATGAATCTTTGTAATCCAAGAAAAAAAAGTTTAATCCTATCTCCTTCAAAATTTCTTGGTTTACTTTTCAAGATGCTTCGATTCAAATATACGAATACAAAAATCTCTCCAACTGCCATATGCAATGCTAACTTCTCACAAAAAGTACTGGACCGAGGCTTATGAAATTCTTTCGTTGAAAGAACTACCCTACTATTTCGGAAATGCTCAAGACCTCGATTTTTCATTGTATCAATCCTTAAATTTCACGCCTTGTGTTTGATTGAAAGTAGTGCCGAGATCACTGGCAGATCCCAGGCCGATCGTAGAAACACTCCTCTAATTATGAATCTTAAGTCTTCATTTAGAAATTCGAGAATAAATTGATTGAATTTCGGAAAAATTTGAATGTTCGAATTTCGCTAGTCGATAAATTAGCAAGTTGCTATTTTTCATCAATTGGAAAATTGTAATTTTTTCTCTCTTCGTTCAAACACTCCCAGTTTCAAAATGATCATACTGTACATTATTTATTATTTTGATAATAAAATTGTATTTTATATGAGGTTTCACAAATGTGACAAATGGTGTGAGTTTGAATCGGTGCGATTAAAGACTTAAAAATATATTCAGTACAAAAAATGGACAGTTGACAAATCACACAGCAACTTCCAAGCAAACAAATTCAACATCAATTAGAGTTGGAAATTTTTCAAATTCGTCTCACTTTTGAACTTGGTAAATTAGTCATTTTCCAAGTTGAAAAATTGAAAAGGCTGAATGAGACGTAGAAGGAAGGAGGGAAGCGGAAAAAATGGTAAAAGGAAAAGTAGAAGTTGACAAATTGGCGCATTGGGAATTTAGCTGTTTGAAAAAGAAAAAAAAACCATACAAAATTCTGAAAACAATTACACAAAGGTTTATTATTTCTGTATTAGATAGCCCTTCTACGCAGAACACGGGTCCATAAAAAATTACCTATCAAACTGAGTCTATGGTGAATAATCTAAATATAACTAGATGTTGTGAAAATAAATGAATTAACTTAAAAAAAAAGATAGTGACCGGGAAGAAAGAATTAAAAAACATAGCGGTGTTGTGAATAAAATAAAATAAAAATAAAATATAGTGACCGAGAAGAAAGAATTAAAAAACATTGCGGAAAAGAGTAAATCAAGAAGTAGCGTGAAATGTCATAATTGGTCAATTTAGAAACAAAAAAATGATACTCAATTTAATTTACTGCGCAAGCGCAGAATGAACTAATGAGTTGAAAACAATGAAATCCATCCATCTACAACCTAAACCACGCATTCGCTGACAATTTCATTAAAATCAGACGAAAACTGTGGAAAATAAGGTCATTACAGGTATTTTACATTGGCGCATGCGCAGTAGCTATTGATGATACAATCGTGTTGAAATTGACATGAGGTAATCAAACCATCTTCTTCCAACTCTCATCCAAATTTAAGCGAAATCGAACGACTAGAGTGTGAAAAAATGGAGCATAATTCAATTTACGTTTGCGCATGCGCAGAATGAAGTATTGATTTGGCAACAATGAAACTGGTAGGGTACAACGGATGTGGCATTCTCTGACAATTTCATTGAAATCGGATGAAACTAAATGTCGTTAATCGGATGAAATTAATGTCGTTACAAGGATTTGCAGACACACGACAGACAGAAAGACACCGAACCAAAGTTGCTGAGAATTGTCTAAAACGTAAAATGTGAGTGGAAATTTTGATTTTGGAGACCAACAATTTTGGAACCCCCGAAAGTGAAAACAATGCTTCCGCTACCTTTAGGTAGACTTGGAAGCAAAATATGTAGTATCGAAAAATACTTTGTTTTGACCTTTTGAAAAATCGAACCTCATGACTGATATTACTAAGTTTTCATCTATCTGCAATAATACAAATATTTCTCAGAATGATTATGTCCCAACAGTTAGTTGCAGAAGACCCTGATATTTAGAAAACGGACTAATAGACCTCAAAGATATAGGTATTTTGCTTCCTCACTCGAAGGTAGGGATGCATTGTGTTCGTGATTAAAGTCGAAACAGTTTTAATCTTCTAAAATCAAAATTTCCACTTCCATTTCGCGTTTCAGAACGTGCTGGTCAATTTTGATTCCGTGTCTGTCTGTCCGTCTGTCTGTCTGTGGTAAATCCTTGTCACGCCCAAAACTATACCAGGTTTTGGTTCAATTACAATGAAATTTTCAGGGATTATGTGGGTTAGCTCTTAGACGGTATCCTTCAATTTTCAACGCCATCGAATCAACAGTAGCCTGTGCGCATGCGGAAACGTGAATTTCTTATATTGTGATTTCTCATCATCTGTTGGTTCGATTTCGTTCGAACTCGGTAGATAGTTGGGTATATGTTCATGAAAAATACCCTATAAGTTATATTGCGATTGTTGGAGTAATAACCACTGTCGGAGGAATAACAACTAACATCGATTGACGCAGGCAAAACTCCGAGTCTAATGGACCGATGTCGATGGAATTTTCAGGGATTAAGCAGGTTAGCTTCTAGACGTTCACCTATAAATTTCATTGTCGTCGCATGAATAGTGGTCTGTGCGCATGCGCAAACGTTTTTTCTTATAACGTCGATTTCTTATAAGGTGACAATCCAAAAACTATTTCTGAATTGCAGATTATTATTCAGAATAGGTGTTTTCCCATAAAATTAATAGTTAAAAATTTCTTTGCACATGAAGTACTCATATTTTTAAACAATTCAACATAAACGTAATAATTTTGATCCGTCATAACAAAGCAGTACCAGGAAAACTTAACACAAAAATTTGATTGAAAAAGTTCCAATTATGCAGCTTGATCATATCAGTAAATTTTCGTAAACTATCTTATTATATTTAGGTATGTCAAATTGGTTTAGAATTTGAGCAAATAGAGTGTAAATAATTTACCTATTAACTATTAATTTTATGACAAAGAACTTATTCTAAATAATAACCTGCTATTAAAAAAGATGTTGGATTTTTAGTTTTTTGCAGTTTTTATAGGTTTTGTTAGCACATATTAATGAAATTAAAGTGCATTTAGTGTATAAATGTTTGAGTATTCTAGTTTATAGTTGATATAGTTTATTGCCGTGTCTAGTACGATTTAGATCAATTTATAGTGCTCATAATGAGGAGCCCTACGAAATCATTTTTTCTTTAGGAATGCTTGATTTTTTGGCGTTAAAACGGAATTGTCAGTGGGTAGGTTTCTGTTGCTGTATCTGAGAGCCGCCCGGCTCTACTACGAACTGTGATATCTGATCTGTGATATATAATGTTTGTGCATAGAATTTGCTGATTATACACCACATGTATTTAATCTATTCGCCATCTAGTCTTAGTTGCATTACATCATTTTTATCCTTGTGAACAGTAATAATTGCTGTACCATCGTTTTTCCCCTCCCGATTCACGAGTGAAGTACATGAAGGCACTCCATGGGGGCGCCGGATGGTATATCTGCGGATTTTACATCTTTTCTCGGTCAATATTGGACCGATTTTTATGATTCTTTCGGCAATCTGCTGGTTTTAGAATTCTCTATAGAATCTATTACCAGGAATTTTCAGATTGGGATACCATTTAACAAATTTATTCTCAAATTTAGAGGTCTGTTTTCTTTTCAGGTTTTGAGAATAGAACAAACACTGCAAGAATCATTGAAATCGGTCAACTACTATCTGAGAAAAGGTGAATAAACCGTTCGGTCGTATTTTGAATTTGGAGGGAGCTTTGAGCTGTTTTCTAGATGGGACAGAGTTCGCATGTCTACCGCTAGGTATCGCTATCTCCGAGTCACTCACCTTTCTTGCTCTTTTGGTTGGAAAGGCGCCAGTTGATCTGCTTTCGGAGACCTTACGGAGCCCTCTTAAGTGAGAGAGGTAATCAGTAATTATCGCTGTACCTATCTTTTCCCCCCTTCCGATTAGCCAGTGAAATCCATGATGGCACTCTGTAAAGTGAGAGAGGGTAACATGGCTCCCTCCTTTTGACACCTTGTTCAACGGCGCTAATGTCCCTTCTGGTTGAGGTGTCGCTCAAATCAGTAAATAAACAAATAAAATGAAATAAACCAATTGGGTTACATAATGAGCGAAGTGATTTACGTAGTGTAACCGAGAAACGCTTGGGTGATCACTAGACAAGTCAATCATAGTGTAGTTGGTGGTGTCATTGACGGCATTATCCAAGGCATGTGAGGTACATTAATTACACAGTAAATCCAGTGGAAAATTATATTTATTTATGGCGTTGGCGGTGAGCACTTGACGAATCAGATTCACTGGCAGGAAACGTCGACGTTCTGGTTCTTGGGGTTCTTCCAAGGAACGGAGACCCACATGGCGACGCACTTCTGGCCGTCCTTGGTGGTGTAGTCGACGATGTATCTTATTCCAGCGACGACCTGAATCATCAGAATCAATAGGTAAACGTTCAGCTTATTGTTATCGGACAATTTGAGGTTTTGAACACAAGAATCCAGCCGCGAGGCATCACACAACTTCTCCTATTTTTACGGATTACGTGATATTGGTATTTGCCAAACTAAAACCATACGTGTCAGAAAGGATTTGAGGTTCGCCCATGCGCAGCGATTACTAATTATACGATTTTGATAAAACTCAAAAGGAATAATCAAATCGTAATTTCCTAACGACTTTTGACCGAATAGGCAATGGGAAAATAATGATAAATGGGTTTCATATTCGTGCATGCGCTGTGAAAACTTTAAGATTTTGAGCATTGAAATTGATATGGGACCATCTAACCTAAATTACCTTTAAATTCAATCAAAACCTAATGGAAACTGTCGTAATAAAGTAAGTTAGGTAAATGGGTTTTAGAACACACAGTTAGAGAAATGCGAACAAGTTGGGGAAGGAATAAATTTTTCTTTTCCCAAAAGTAGAAACAAGGTGTTCCCTATCTTTGTAGACTGGGATGCAACAATCATGTTGTGTTTACTAATAAAGAATAACTAAAATACATTTTTTAAAATTCAAGGAATCAACATTTTGTTCTCCGTCCCTCTTTTCTTCCAAACTGCAGGATCAAAATTTATGAAACTAGGGTCAAAAATCACAAATAGGATCTAGTTGGTCCTGAATCTTCGTTACCAGTTTTTGTAAACCCTAAAGGTTAACATATATGTGTGGAAATTAGAAAAAAAAAATATCCCGAAATATTTCGAAATAAGAATAATTTTGTTGTTGTTTATATGGATGGATTAAGTTTAAAAGAATCGAATGGTACCTCATTTGTCGCTGTACGTAGGTATTGAGGTTCATCGCTCTTCTTAAGGGTTGAATTTTTGACAGGAAAACTTATCGCCAACCTGAGTGTGAATTCAACGAGTAAACGTAGTAAAAATCCCACTATAAATCAGTTACGCCGATCGAATCAGCTGATATTTAACAATAAAATGGAGTTTATTATCACTACCAATTTTAGTGCCTATTAATGAACTAGTGATGCTGTTGTGCAGCCAACTTCTCCTTCGATATACTTAGATTCTGATGTAAGAATTACGTAGTTTAGCTCTCGTACAGATGGACTAGTGAAGTGTGTGTGCAGAGTTTAATTATATTCCGGTAGGTCCGTCTATGTAGTTATATTTTGATACTATGCCATTGACTTTGTGTAATAATTAACTTTAGAACAATGATCTGCGTAGAACGGCTATCTAATACAGAAATAATAAATATTTTAGACAAAGTTTCACTCCTTTCGAAAAGAGTTTCAGGCTCAGCGGCTTTTACTCTTCCTAATGTTGAGGCTCCTTAAATTCAAAAGAGGATTCTGCCGGCTACCCCGAGTTGGATTAATCATATTTGAATCTTTTACTTAGACCAGCAATTTTTGTGATTCCCTCCCACTTAATGTCTCTGAGAGACGTTCAATAATGTGATGTCCAAATACCTCCGTTCTAGATTTTCAGTAACGGTCGCATTTGCAAAGAAAGTGCTCTGCGGAATTTTCTTCAAGACGGTACTATGGTGAAATGTTATTTATATCTATCATAGTTCCTACAGAGCTCCTGCTTTTTTCCGAAGCGAAATAGTTCCTAGTTTAGTCGCTGCTGATTCAGCCATAGCAACGGAGCGTGGGAAAACCCTTGTAACAGTAATTTTAAGAGATTGTGCGAATTGAGTTTGAAATACTACTCTATGAATTTCTGGATTAAAATACCACTCCAGAAACTTACATAGGTAGGTACTGTCTACAATAATGATAAAGGCTAATGCATCGTGTATTTTCAAAATCGTGTCAATTCTTGTTATTGCTCAACAATTTAAGCCATTATGCCATAACCAACTACATAAGCAGGAGTTTTTCTCTCCTATTACATAACTATTCTTTGTCCTTGATTTTAGAGCGAATGAAGGAACAACTAAGGATTGAACTGATAACAGCAAGAATGTAAGTCCTAATGGTGATAACGGCTATTTAGCTGTAAGCAATTTATACATCTAGGTTTTAAGGTTTGCGTATTTGCACAAGCTTCAGTTGATTTTTGGGCGCTGGTTTTCATAAGGAAAGATCTTTAGTCGTCTTCTACTATCTTTGGCTGAGAATTCATTCAAAATCACATGATAAATGTAGAGTTAATGCGTATTGCAAATTGCAAGGATATTCTGACTAGCAAACCATTACACAGTCTAAAAATAATTGCGCAGTGTTGTTTTATCACTGGCGCCAGTTCATCATTTGAAGAAACTCAATTTGGATGTTGGTGTATAAATCATTTATCATATTGTGAGGACTGACCTGGGTCCTGACGTTGTCGATGCTCTCAATTTCACCTTTGGCGTTAGCCAGTTCGAGAACTTCTTGGAGCTTTTCCTTGGTGACGGTTCCCTTCATGATCCCTCCAGCGATCGGCCCGACAACGTCCAACTGTTGAAGATGAATTTATTATTAAACCTTAGCAGGACTCTACTATTAACTCGGTAGACAATATGCTACGTACTAAATAAAAGTTCCAGTCATGCAGCATGATCGTACGAGCGAATTAGCTGAAATTACCTATCGTATTATACTATGTGAAATTGTATCGAAATTTGAGCAATATAAGTAATAAGGAATTGTTGAAAAATAATTGTATGGCAAAAAACTCATACTAAATAAAATTTAGGAATTAGAAAAAGATTTTGGGTTTCAAATTTTTTTGCAGTTTTCATAAATTTTTCAGCAAATATCAATGAAATTTAAGAACGTTTTTCAGCATAATTTTGTGAATTTTTTTTAGTTGTCCTACTAAATAGATGATAATTAAGTTTTGAATAAAATTCTGCTAAAAATGATAAATTTAATAATTTTTGGCAGTTTTTAGCCATTTGTTATATTTGAGCACATTTTTGAAATTCGGCCAAGTGCTCAAAAGTGCTGGCCAACGAACACATCCTTTCATTTGGAAAGCTTTTCCTTTATGTTTTTCATATATTATATCGACCTACAGTAATTTTGACCTCATGATGGACGAGTGTGCCAAATATGCCCCCCCCCCCCCCCATCCTACACCCATAACAAATTTTATAAATATTGTTCTGGGCTCAAACTAAGGTTTAAATGTAGGGAACTGTGACAAAAAAAAGTTTTTTCTCTTAAATAGTTTTCTTCCTTAATGGGTTGCGCTGAAACCATCACCTGTTAACCTGTTAACCTGTTAACGTGAATTGAATATTTAATGCTTACGATACTGGCGTTGCTGACGGCCACAAGAGCGAGGGCGAGAACGGCGAATCTGAACATCTTGGTCTTCTTCTGTGCTGGTATTGCCCACATTCATTCACTCCCAGGAATTTATACGATTCACAAAAACCCTCAAGTAAATATAGCCCATTATAGGTTAATGCTGATTGGCAGCCATTATACCACTGCATTCATCTAAGTCAATTGATATTCATTCGCTCTGGAAGGTGCCGCAGCTAGCGAACTGAAAACGGAAATATACATATATTACTAAGCTGTACAGACTTCATACTTCTGTATATAATATAATTTTGGCAATCAAGCCCCTTAAGATGACCTGCACACATCTGAATGAGTCAGAATGATCTGACAGGCTGTGGTGTATGTAATCTACACACTACTGGGAACATTTTTACTGCTTTATTATTTGCTACACAGATTAAAAGTGAAAGAGATTAATGATAATGAAATATTGAAAAGTTATTTGAAATATTCACTGCGTTGTTTCAGTCTTCCGGTAGTTTGGGATTTCTCCCATCACAGAATGGGTCATGATGTTGAAAATCATTCTATGAGACGATCTTGTAGGAAATGCTTAGATTGGAAATTTAGGTAAAACACGCCACTATACCTAAAATAAATTATTGAAGCTTTTACCACCTTTACAAAAACCACACAACTGATTGAGATGGCTGCGTACGTTGCTATCACATTCTACTTGTCCCAAGGAGACACCGTTTTAAAATTTTAGCATCGTAAGTCGATTAGGAACAAAAATAGCCTCAGGACTCAGTCGAAAAGATCCTAAACACAACTAAAATGTATCTCAAGAATATCTGACAACATTGCCAAAACTACGCACAAATCAATCTAGCCGTTTTGGAGTTCGTACTCACCTAAAGGTCCCACAAACATACATTCATTTTTTTACTACACAGAAAAAAGAAGAGCTTATTCGTAATTTTAATTGCACAAAACAATTTAAAAAGCTCTTCCGCATAATTATCGCCTTCGGTAGGCCTACAATATAAACACGTATTTGGTGTTAAACACATTCATTATATAATACACAGCTTCGCTCGCATTCAACACATGAACGTAGATCGCAGTGTGCCATCAGATAAATTTCTACGCCATTGTGTTAGCAATGCCAGGGAAATACTATCAACGATCGCATTTAACACACCCAGAGCAGCAACGTTCTTAATTTCAGAATTTTTAGTGGAATACGAACAAAACTATATGTTCAGAGCCCACTTAGCAGATTGGAGTGCTTCTCAAGTGGTAATATTACACCATACCACAGCCGGAAGAGCCCCTTTCCAAATTTCAACATCTCAAGTTTGATAAGAACAAACGTACAGAGATCACTGCTAATTAAAATGATTCCCCAAGACGTAATTAAACTCTACCACAATATAAAAGTACCGTTCCAAATTTGAGTATCTCAAGTTGGATTGTATCAACATAAGCTACAGAGCTCACCATTCAAATTTCTTCCCAAACATAGAACTTAAGCATACAACTGTTTGAAATTGCAGAGCTACCTGCATAATTGTACATGGTATCTATAGTTTTGAAGAAACGACGAGAGGAAACCATTTTTGGGAGACAACCCAGCCAATCTCGTGGTGTTATGCTGGACCCAATTCATGCTCCTGAGAAAAACGCTGCAAATTATTTCACAAAGGTTTATTATTTTTTCAATTGAGTATGATCGTAGTTTTAGTTGGCTAGCGTACGTCATAAGGCCCGTCCAGACTCCTCGGCGTGTCCTACTTCGAGTTGCCACAACCTATACTTCTATAATTATATACGCATGTTTATATTTCTCGATTTGAGCTCCTATCTATTCAAATAGTTATTGCCTTAATAATATCATTATCTAAGTACGTACGAAAAGTCAAGAGGATATGTTATTAAATATGCGTAGGAAAAGCTTTGGTATTAACACACAAATATGACCTCGAAAAAAACATATTCATGCCTCGAACGAACGCCGGCGTCGTACCCACCACAAGCCGCGGCGCCGGCGCCTCCTCTCACTCCACCCCCCCCGCTCACCCCCCCCCGCTCACCCCCCCGCTCACCCCCCCCTCTCACCCCCCCGCTCGCCCCCCCCCCCTCTCCACCCACCGTGACCCCCTGCCAAGCGTGCCAGGCGTGCTCGCGTCGAAAAAGACACGTTTTTGCCCGTTTTTGGCCCATAGCATCTATGCAAGTAAAGCGATCGGGATGGTTAAACGTTAGGACCAACTAGACCCCAAATGGAGTCTATGTGCGAAAGAACGGGTTTTTTAAGTCAATTCTTAGGCCTTTTATGGCCCGGACGGCGGACGGCGGACGGCGAACGGCGAACGGCGGACGGCGGACGGCGGACGGCGGACGGCGAACGGCGGACGGACATTTCAAATTTGGATTCTACGTACCTTGAAATGTAAAGTGACAAAGTTTGAGGGGGGGTTATAAAAATTTTTTGCTACACGATCACATAGGCTTATTATTGGAAATAATAAACCAAAAAGTGGGGGACCCAACTAATGCCTTTTTTGGATTCCGGGACCCAACTCACATTTCCTACATAGATATAGGCACCTGCAGAGAGAAAATAATTAAAAAATCATCACTTTACTACAGTCCCTCGGATTTAATACACTGACGCCGGTGACAAACGTTCAAATATACTCAATTTTCTGAAGTAAGAATTTCATTGGAATTATACCAGCAGGTACGATAGCATAGATTTCTAGGAAATTTTAACTATGTTTTAACTATGGTTGTGGGTTAATCAGACTATGACCCATCTCACTCGATTCAACTTACCCGAAAACATAAAATTCCCTTCCTTTTAGGGACACATTTAAGCGGTTTAGAAATGTTGTCCCAGAATTGGTTATTTGACACAACTGAGTGGCGTAGGCCAGACGAATGATTTTATTTTATTTCAATGTTTTTATTAAGTTTTCGGGATAGGAAAAATGTTGAATTTGGTTGGGGAAATGTTGAATTTGATTGGAATTTTAATTAGCCTTCAAGTGGGTTATACAGGGTGTTTCACATAAGTGAGTGACACCAGCCAGTCGATTCTACAACTAATTAACAACAAAAGTTCCTCGTTGAATTTTTTTTTTTATTAAACGCTTAATTTTCGAGTAATTCAACAGTTACGATTTTTTTTCGTGTTTTGAAACTTATATCACTAATATAACCATAACTCCCACAAATGACAGAGAAAATTAAAAAAATTAGTACACCGTTGGAAAGAGCGTTGAGTTTCCTACCACCCTGATACAAATTCAAAATTTTGTAAGCAGGTTTAATGGGAGAGCGATTCGGCTGAAAGTTGAAATTTGACAAATCTCAAGAAATATGAAAAATTGAGAGCACTATAGCTCAAAATTCTTCGATTGAATTTTACCCCCGGAGACGGAAAAAATTGCAGCAAGATTTCACCTTTCCAACAGTGTGGTCAATTTTACTTTTACTTTGCTAATTAGGAGAGATAATTAGCTTTTAATGTTGAAAAACATTTTTTTTTTTAATGAAATCGATGGTTCTCTTGAAAAATTACCTTCTATGAAAATACGAGTTTGGGGCCGGTTTCTACGTATTTTTTTTACGCCGAATCGAATGGTAACACTCGCAGATCTCTCCGACTTCGTTATAACTAAATTTTACACTTTACCTAACAAGTTCTGCACTTAAATAACACACAAAGCTGAGGATAACAAATGAACTAAAAAATAGTTATTTAAAGTGTAAAATTCGGTTATAACGGAGTTGGAGAGATCCGCGAGTGTTACCATTCGATTCAGCGTGAAAAAATACGTAGAAACCGAACCCAAACTAGTATTTTCTCATGGGGTCATTTTTCAGGAAAACCCTCGATTTCATAGAAAAAAGCACGTTTTTCAACATACAAATATACTTTTCTCCCCCAAATAATGAAGTAAAATAAAAATTGATTACACCGTTGGAAAGCTGAGATTTGGCGCAACTTTGAAGTTTAGAGGCAAACATTCACACGCTGGATCACAGGGATCTGTGAGCGGTTGAAAAAAGTGGAGATTTTCAAGATTTGACAATTTTCCATCTTTAATTTCATTTTTACCCATTTCGCTTATTTAAAAAATTTTTGATTTCCATTAAAAAGATAGGAAGTTTAACGCTCTTTCTAACGGTATCCTCTGATTTGAGAAGATTCCTAAAATTGGGGAGTTAGAGCCGTTTTTGTGACGTAAGATCGAAAACACGAAAAACACTTTTAAAAGTAAAATAACTCGGTAATGAAGCCTCTAAAAAAAGTCTAGGAGGCACTTTTTGTCGGATATTAGATGTAGAATCGACTCCCTGCCGGTGTTTGTCACTTAGGTGTAACACCCGGTATACGCCTTAGGGTTGTAGCGGCTAGTAATGGCTACGGAGGAGATCTCGTTGACACCATATGGGATAAAGTTCTTAGGAAAAAGAGTAGAGAGATAGTTTCCAATCTGGTTAGGGAAAATGTAACTTTAGAAGAAAAATAATGGGAAAGTATACCTTATTACGGGAAAATTCGAGGGGTTACAAAGTGGGTTTTAAAACTAGAAATATTCTTAGAGCATTAGTAGGTTGCGTTGAAGACAAAGTTATTGTTCAGGATAAAAGTGGGGTTTATAAATTAAAATTTTCTTGCGGCTACGAATATTGCGGTCAAAATGATAAGAAATTCAGGGAAAGAATAGAAGATATGGGAAAATAAGGGTAGGTCTACATTTGCAAAACATCTTCAGGAATCCAATCATAATTACAATTTTGATATGACAGATGGACAGTTTGTAAAATTTCTTCATTTTCGTCCAAAGGGAAGTACCTTAGTTGAATGTAGTTGAAAAATTTGAAATGATCAAAAGTGACAGATCTGGTAAATGTTTAAATGAGGATATCCCTCAATACATTTCACCACTGATAAGTCCATTTCTATAAATCTTGAAAATATCCCTACAAACTGTTGAAAGTAATTCTTCCCCTCCTTCACTTCATCTTTGAAATTGTGAAGAACTTTGCGGTCCGATTTCAGTGTTAGACGGCTCATTCGAATCAGCACGGCCCCAAGTTTGTTGCGAAAGTGTCGCCGTTCGTCTCTATACCTGCCTTGATCTTGTTCTAGACGGTCCTTATCAACGAGAGTTGTTTATTAGGCTGTGGCGGTAACAACAGTTGCCATCAATTCACGGTCAGTAAGAAACGTAGTGTAGTTACTAACATCTAGGAGAGTTATTTCTGAGGCTTTATAAATATATAATTCCGAACGGTCTTTATATATAATTCCGAATCAGCACGGCCCCAAGTTTGTTGCAAAAGTGTCGGTAAGTAAGAAACGTAGTGATGGGATATTTTCTGATCAGCTGAGTGAGCTAAATTATTTCCTGTTCACTGTAGGAAGTTGAAATTTGATAGGTAGGACTTATATCGTTACTATAATGTGCTGAGTTCCTGTTAGGTACTACTGTTATACGGACTAGATTAGGGCTTTCCAAGCCCTAACAGGCCTCTAGTTAGCTATAATCCCCCTTCATTTAGCTTCCACTTAATTGGTTGTACCTCCAGCCCCCTTTCCTTTCTCTCGAATAATGGGATTCAATCTCCCTTCACCTGTGGCTATATAAACTGTGTTTTTTCTAATGTGTGTTTAGTTATTGTTTGTTACTGATCGATTTAACATTGTAACTCTTTATTTCTCGTGGAAATAGACATCGTTTTTTCACCAACTTCCGTTTTGAAATAGGTTTCTACAACTTCGTCGCGAGTGATTTAATTCGTCTTAGGGTTGTGGTGGTGTCCCACAGGGTCGTACAGGTGGTCAGGGTCAACCCCTCAGAGGAGATAGGTGAAAGTGGGAAGGCGATGCGATGACTAACCGGATCGTGATTGATGGAGGAACCGGGCGGAACACCCCGGCCCAAGAAACCAGGGCACGTCGCCCCTCCCGGGAGGACCTTCCCCGTCTGCCGGCGTCCCCGTACAAGAAGTCGAAGGACCTGGTGGAGTCAGTGCCGCCAAGGAGTCCAGCCATGTACCACCGTCGGTCGTCATGACGCCCCGTGCACTACTCCGTCTCGTGTTGGCCGCGTGTGTCGTTGTCTCCCTCGCGACGTCCGCCTCCTCCGCGTCTCTTCCCGGCGACTCTGGAACCGCTCGCGATGTCGGCGGCGTATTCACGGCCGTCTTCACGTGGTTTGAGGCCGCCGTAGAATACATGTTCGGAATGATTTCAGGAGGTAAGTTATTTACAGCACAATCTACACCAAAACATGATTCAAGATTCTTTATTTTGCACAACAAGAAAATAAACAAAAGGAAATATACTCACTAATAAATAAATAAATTTAAAGATAGAACTCATTAGGATCCTCTGTTTATGAATTATGCTAGTACATTGATACTTAACCATTATTTACAAGTTGATCGCATACGCTTGCATACGAGTCTGCAACACATTGGGACATTTTATGTCTTTAGTTGCAGACTCGTATGTGTTGCAGACTCGTATGCAAGCTCTAAGAGCCACTCAGCTGATCCGGACCCTGGGCATCGTCAAGTAATGTCCTAAAGAGGCTACATACGAAATTACAGCTTCCTAGAGTGTAAAGTATAGAAATTACCTATTAAAATGATTCAACCACCACTTCATAAATCAAACCGTTCTCGCAATATTCGGATCACCTGCTATGAATTAAATCATCGAAATACCGGCTCAATGAAATCATCAGAAATTAACAAGCGGTTGCAATCATGTTCACAGTATCAATTATTGAAAATGATCACCTGTGTGTAAACAATTATTCATATAACCATGGTCATAACTCAGCTTGCTGGCCACGCACTTCGCAGTAGTTAACATAATATGGTTGGATAAATCGAGAGCTTTCGAACGAATGGTGAACGGATTTTGTGGGATGAAAAACGACGAAGTACCATTTCCCTAGCAACGACTCGGTTGTAAGCGGAAATCATCAGAAATTTTTCATAACACTTTCTTCGTCACACTTTTTGAGTTATGTGCCATAGTAAAGACATAAAATGTCAAAAACGTAAAAAACGTAACCAATACATTATACACGTGTGCCCACAAAGGCTAAATTCAAAGAATTTGTGTCCCTCTGTGGAGTCGCAGCTACCCCTCGTGGTTATATAAAAAAATAAATCACTATTAAGTAAAAGAAAACAACTGTCTTCTTCGACTTAGAATGAAACTAGAATCTTGGACTGAAAATAATAGGTTGCTTATATCATGAGCCAATTTTAACAATTTTAACAATTAAATTCTTTTCAATAATTTGAATTTGTCAAACTGACTGATATCAATTTTATGATTATAAAAAAATTATAACGCCACGACATGTGCACTTCTTCTGTAAATTTGGAGATTAATTCTTGGAATTCTAATGTTGGACCTATTTGTGGTTCTCGTATAGTCCACCAGTTCTACATACGTGTAAACATGCTTCCTTCAGAAAAATATCCCGAATTTTCAAAAAAACCCAGTTCCTTATAAAGTAAAGCTGAGGAATATCTAGATGGTTTACTTATTTATAATCATACGCAAAATTATATATTGCACAACTTGCAATGAGTGAAGCGAACTTTACATGCCACTTCCCATACCAAGATACCATATCTAATCAAAGAATTGCATAAACCAAAATAAATTATTTTTTACAAAGTTATGTTAGCGAAACCTCTTCAAATTTTTAACTCATAGATACGTTTTCTTAATCTTTTCAATAGCAAGTCTTAATCTCAAATATTTACATTAATTTACAAAAGGTAGATCACTGCAGCAGGACTGTGGAAGTCCAACACAATTATAATCGTGGATCTTCAGACGTCGGTTGGAGATATTCTTTCTATCAGAGGCAGAGAACCTCAATACTCAGGTCTTGCTCAAATTGAGACGTAAATAATCACAGTGGATATCAAATCATCAAATGACCCACTCCAAAAAATCATAGCAGTATCATCTGCGAATCCAAACATTTTGAGTTCGTTTATATAAAGAAGAAAAAGCACTGGACCAAGGACGGTTCCTTGAGGAATTCCACACACAATTTCTCTGGGAGTACTTATGGAATCTCCAACCCTCACAACTTGCGTTCGATTCGCTAGGTACGATCCCAACAGCTTTAAGGGTAAACCTCTAATGCCATAATTATACAATTTCTCTAATAATAGTAATAATTTATGCTGAACACAATCAAATGCCTTCCTAATATCGAGTTGAATACCTAGTGCGTGAAAACCATCATTGCACTTTTGGCTTATCAACTTATTCATTTGAAAAAGAGCATGATCCGTGCTTAAGCCTCTTTGAAACCCAAACATGCTAATCTGTTTTCAACATGAAGATTTCATTGTTGAATTTTGTAATTGGGCTTTATTTAGCCCATTCAACTAATAATGAGTTTTAAAAACCCAGCTAATTTATTATAACGTAGTGCACCGGTCTATAATATTACGATACATAGCACATGTGATAACCAATACAATGTTTTTACACGTCAAATTGGAAGATTTACACATAAAATTAGAAGTCTCACACATAGATTAGAGATATTTAATTTCGAATTGGGGGTTCAACATATTAATTTGGAGAATTATATCAAATCAAGAAATAAGTATTTTCGTCTCGCATGTATAGATTGCAGGGTTGCTAGGTGGTATGGAGGAAAAAACCAGACATGTGGGAAAAGTATAGGCTAAAAATACTTACTCATTAAAAGTTCATAAAGTCATAAATTCCATGCATTCACAATATTATTGTTATTCATTTTCTTGATGAAACCATGTTCATGCCAAATAACACCTGATATAGATCACCTATACACCAAACAGGATCACCCCCCCCCCCTCCTTTATTGGATCACCTATGATATGTTCCAATAAATACCGTTTGCTGACTATAATGGGTGGGTTCAGATAAGCTTTGAACAAATTTTGAGTTGAACTAAGTCACTCAATTCTCATTCATATTCGAGGTAGGTATATATGATTTGTGAAAGAGTTCCTCAAAGAAACCACATTAATTGCATTAAAACCATATTTCTCCACTTCAACTCAACCAAGTTTGATTTTCGAGCATATTTTAGGAATCAGTGTTAAATTTTCTAAAATAATTATGTCTTTTGATTCTCGAAACATAACATCAGCATAAACATGAACTGTTTTGAAAAATAAAAACTTGGTAGATAAATTTTAGCTGGAGTGTGAAAAAAACGTGGTCTCAGTTGCGACAAGGTATGAGAGAGTGAATGAAGTTTTATCATGCTCGCGATAATTTTCAGCTTGACGAGTCCACACAACGTCCCATATGAGAAAGTGGGTAGTTGAAAATTCAGATATTCATCTAGCTTTATTCCTGCATAGAAATACCCCCCACGGAAATCTAGGATCACCATCTATCTCAGAGGTTGATGAGCAGACGCACTAGGACAGTGGCCCCTATGCACGGAGACCTGCTCCAGCCAAAAATAGAGATTGGCATGACCGACAAGATGAAACGAAGTAAAACAGTAAGATTAGTTCAGAAAGAGATTATCGACCCACAATATGTCTGTTGTCAAATTATCAGGATAAGGGTCAAAAACGAATAAAAGTCCTTATCGCCGAGCTTTCGGTTTATATAAAACCATCTTCAGGGCTCAAGGATCTTTCACGGTGTCGAAATATAGGACACGGTCATGGATTTAGAAGTCAATTGTCATATAACAAAAACAAGAAATGGTTGCAGCTGAGGCTGACAAGGGTTGGCACATGAACAGGACTCAAAAAACCAGAGGCTAAAATTGTAAAAAATCGAAAAAACTTTGAAAAAACGCACTGCTGGCAAGCATACAGAACTAAACTAAACTCAAAGAGTGAGTTTATTGATCCATTGATTCATGACCGTGTCCTATATTTCGACACCGTGAAAGATCCTTGAGCCCTGAAGATGGTTTTATATAAACCGAAAGCTCGGCGATAAGGACTTTTATTCGTTTTTGACCCTTATCCTGATAATTTGACAACAGTAAGATTAGTTCCAAACAGATTCACCCACACCCAAGGTTTTTTGTCTGAAAAATTGTTGTGAAAATGGGTATTTTAAATGTTTTATTGAATTTTCGTAGAAAATAAAGCTATTGCAATGTATCGAAATAATTTGGAATTAAGACGTTCCTCAATTTCCTTAATGGAAATCCGTTTTGAAGCATCTACTCGTAAAACAATTCCTGAGAATCGCTGAAAAAAAAAAGTATATATATCTGTGTGTGTGTGTGTGGTTGTAGTGCGGGGAAAGTGCCACAGAGTTACTCGAGCTGGGCATTTCGGAGGGGGTGCTCTATAGTCCTTAGACGCTCTTTACCGTCTTACCTCATTGCTGGTCATTTTAAAGTATGAAGAATTTAACTCATTCAGCTGATCGAGACGGAGTTCGTCATTTTATCTTCTCTTGATGTCCAACAGATGCTCCCTATCCAATTTCAACTTCCTAATGTGGACATGAAGTAATTTTTCTCCCTCAGCTGATCAGGACGGAGCCGGTAATTTTATTCGTCTCCTAGTGTCTCTGAAAGGCTCGTTGTCAAACTTCAGCTTCTATCAGTAAACAGGACAGAATTTAGCTCATTCAGGTGTTCACGATTCAGCCTGTCATTTCATTTGAATCTTTATGTTCTGTATAGTTTCCTTGTAACATTTCAGCTTCCTATGGTAAACAGGAGCGAATGTATCTCACTCTTCACACGTGGTAATCAAACAGAACTAGTAAAAACCTTCCAGTACAAAAATATCCACATTTACATTCACCTTCATGTTTCTTTGGATTAACGGCACGAGTAGTAGGCCAGCCTGGTGACTACCAAATCACGGTATTGTTCCTCTAGGATTGTTTATAGTAGTTAATTATTCACTTTGTGTGAGTTCAGCTGATTTTATTCTTGATCCAGTTTCGGGGTTCGGGCAACGTAAGATTTTAGCATAAATTAAATTCTTTCCAACGAATGGTGAACCATTCCTGTCGGATGAAAACTGATATTAATTTCCCTAGGAACGGCTCCATTGCAAACGCAATAAGCGTGAAATTTTTGTTAGTTTTCACCCCCCCCCCCCCGTCCCCTCAAAAGTGGTTGGTTTACGTTTCATGATGCGTAGAATCCAAAAATCGAGATTAAATCCGTCAGTCTGCTTTCTGCGGTCTGCCGTCTAGAGTTATTCTCCAAAACGGTGGGAGGGGGGGTTAGATGCCAGGGAGTGCCTTTGGAACATGTAAGATGAAATTACAACGTGTGGATACAAACTGATCAGCTGAGGGACTTAAGAGGATAATTTATTTCCTAGTAGACCTGCGGTGCTGAAATCCAAGATGAAGCTTCTTCGTGACACCGAGAAAAAATTTATTACGAGGTGCGGAGATCCACTACTCAGCGGGGGGCCTCTGAAGATAATTTCTTTCTTAATCGACCCACGGCGGTAAAATTTGGAATAGAGTATTTTCGGAACATCATGATGCGAATAGAATGACAGGCTCCATCCTGATCAGCTGAATGAGCCAAATACTCGAATCTTCTTATCTTTAACGAATGTAACTGGGGATATTGTTACACTTGGAGGTTTTTTCTGGTTTTGTTTGATTACCAAGTATGACAAATGAGCTATTATCTCTCCTGTTCACCCTAAGAAGCTGAAATTTGACAAGGAGCCATTATGGAACATCAAGAGGCAAGTGAAATGACGGGCTCTATTCTGATCAGTTGAATGAGCCAAATTATCTCCAGTTTACTGAAGGAAGCTGAAATTTGACAGGGAACCTCTGACGAGGCAGGAGACAAATTACGGGCTCCGTTCTGATCAGCTGAGTGAGAAAAATGTCTTCATGTTTACACTGGAAAGTTGAAATTATATAGGGAGCATCTCTTGAATATTAAGAGACGGATAAAATGGTAGACTCCGTCCTGATCAGCTGAATGACTTGAATTCTATCCTGTTCACCATGAAACGTGCCTTTTACGGTGTCATAAGACATAAGTCACAAAGTATCACCGTGTAGCGTTGCACTTCACTTTGCCATACTTAATTTAATCTCAACGATAATTAACGATGGTTGACAGAGTAGAGGCACTCTGAAACAGGTGATCAGCCCCCCTCCCCCCACTAGAGTGGGTTAGAGTTGTTTTCTCTTTCATTAACGGATCCTCAAGTAACTAATAACAGTAACCAATTTTGCTATCAGCTGAAAAGGAAATAGAACATATTAGGCAAATCCAGAAACTGAATTTCTTAGTATTACCTTCGCTCCGAACATCGAGGAAAAAATTGAATGATTTCTCCGTAGCGGTAAGTTTTAATGCATTATATAAGCTATCGAGAATGTTACTATTATTAGAACTATCCGGTTACCCGTGCGTTGCACGGGCGCTCATGTACGGGTTAGTCGGTGTTAATGGAGATTTCAAGGCCAGTGGGGCTGTGGCATGATAGAATTTCTAAATAAGAAATTTCGGGTTACCAACGAACTGCGATATTATGAACAAAATCCACAGGGTTTGAGACCCTGGGTTTGATCCCAGGGTTTGAAACCCAAGCTTTAAAACATTTAAAGGATCGATCAAAGACGATAAGGTTGTATTCGATAATCATCAGAAACGCTTGCATACGAGTCTGCAACACATTGGGACATTTTATGTCTTTAGTTGCAGACTCGTATGTGTTGCAGACTCGTATACAAGCTCTAAGAGCCACTCAGCTGAACCGGACCCTGGGCATCGTCAAGTAATGTCCTAAAGAGGCTTCATACGAAATTAAAGCTTCCTAGAGTGTAAAGTATAGAAATTACCTATTAAAATGATTCAACCACCACTTCACAAATCAAACCGTTCTCGCAATATTCGGATCACCTGCTATGAATCAAATCATCGAAACACCAGCTCAATGAAATAATCAGAAATTAACAAGCGGTTGCAATCATGTTCACAGTATCAGTTATTGAAAATGATCACCTGTGTGTAATTCATTATTCATATGACCATGCTCATAACTCAGCTTGCTGTCCACGCACTTCGCACTAGTTAACATAATATGGTTGGATAAATCGAGAGCTTTCGAACGAATGGTCAACGGATTTTGTGGGATGAAAAACGACGAAGTACCATTTCCCTAGCAACGACTCGGTTGTAAGCGGAAATCATCAGAAATTGTTCATAACTCTTTCTTTGTCATACTTTCTGAGTTATGTGCCATAGTAAAGACATAAAATGTCAAAAATTGGCCTATGCTTTAACCCGGGACCCTCAGAATGTCCATGTACAATTTCAGTTCAAAGGGTCCATTAGTTTTTACGTGATTGATTAACACACACACACCCACTCACACACCCACACACACCACACACCCGCCATTAGATATTTATATGATACCTAGTATAGATTTATTGGAATGTGTATTCGGAGGACCATCAGTTTTGTGCACAATAATGTACCCAAATGTTACAATAATGTACTTAAATTCACAAACATGCCTATACTCCTTTTCGAAACTTCTGTTTTCGTCGTCGTCCTCAAGTGGTTTGAGGCGTATTGAAATCTCAGCAAGGTGTATAAATACATCCGGTGAATTGGGAAAGTTTCCAGTTTGAAGCATTTTGAAAGTTCAGGAAACAGTTTGTCTCGTTATTAGAAAGTCCAATCGTTCAATATAACCAAACACTTCACTCGAAACCCCGGTCAAACCGTCGACCTTTTGAGATTTCACTCCCAAATCTGAGATCTGGAAATCGTCAGGAGTGTATGAAAGAGTTCAATTGACACCCTGAAACTGTGGGTATAAATAAGTTGAAAACAACGTTTCTCAAGTCCCACGGGCTGTATAGCTTCCTAATTAACTAAAATTCCTAGTAACTTAGACTTATAGAGTTAGGTGAAGAACAAATTAGGATTCAAAAGTTCCATTCATGCAACATATGAGCGTAATTTTGTTATTTTACTATCGCATTATTTTGAAAATAATACGTTCTTTGAGTGCAAAGAACTTGTTAATTACCTATCAATTTTATGACAATAGTAGTATACTGCAATTCAAGAGGAATTTTGGATTTTTAGCTTTTTTGCGGGTTTTATCGATTTTCATGCTTTAGTTTGATAAAAAGTCTACAAAATGAATGCGCGCATAAAATTACCCCCTCACCAGGGCCGCCACATGGGGGGGGGGGGGGAGGGGCAAGTGGGTACTGTTGCCCCGGGCCCGGGCCCAGGGGGGGCCCGGTCCGGTCCTGTATTTAATAAATAAAGTATTTTAGAATTTTTAGGCCTACATAAAACAGAGTGTATTACACTTGACGGGCCCTGATCATATTATATTTGATTTACTACACCAGACTGTTTCTCTTACAGTTGATTGCGATGGCCCAAAATATTACTCTTTACCGTCTTTACCAGTAGGCACTCGACTGAAGACTTGGGAGAGAGCATCCATGGGCCAAGAAAGGTTGAATTCCCTTGCCATTCTCAGCATTAAGCACAAGTTAGCATCCAAACTTGACTTTTCTAAGGTTATTAAAAGAATTTTCACTTAAAAAGGCACGAAAGTTTTAAGTGTTTTATCTTGTATTATTCAAATGCAAATACACTTTTCCTCACTTCACTTTACTAGTTTTAAAATGTTTCATTTTATAAAACATGAAATTATAGCCTATTACAGTTTTCTATATTTAAAAAGTTTTCCACAATTATAATTACAATTAAAGAATGCTATTATAACTGAACAAAACAAATTTCTCATTTTACTAATTCATATTTATGATAGTTTTTCACTAAATAATTCTTGTATCTTTTGTTGTTATAAATCTAATTCTTTACTGCATAGCTTCATTACAAGTAGATAAACTGTAATAAAACAATTATATTTTTGTAGATTTTTATTAATTTTTCCAAAATTAATAAATGTATTCTTTCAAACATAATCATTGTTTCAATTAATTCCTTCAGCCATCTTGTATACAGAGACTTTCCTTTTTAATCCGTCCATAACATTAAAATAAAGTTAATTGTATGTGTTGATTAATGATTATATGAAATTTAGTCAATCATGATTTCTGCCACAATCGTCCAATTGAGGAATGAGTAAATTGGAACTTCTCTGAATACGCCCTCTATTCACAAACAATTGTATTTAAAGTAGTTGAAATAAAAATCCTATGACTGATTGGATATAGAATTTTTGTTTCAAGGTATAATTTATGGTATTTTTATGGTTTTGTAATTGGTTGATAATTACTAGAGTATGAATACTTGAATTTTCAATTTTTAAGTTACACTTTACTTTTGATTAAATGTTGAATAAAACGTAGTGAAGTAGTAAGAGTTCAGCCCCTCAAGTGTTCTTATTCAAACACTGAACCTTGGTAGGAAGTATAAATGATTTTTCGTTTGGTTAGAGAAGGTTTAATAGTTTTTTTAAAACAATTATCATAGCCATCTCTAGTAAAAGTGGCGCGACAAAAAAAAAGGGGGGTTAGGGGGAGGCCCGTGGCTAGAATCTGGTCCCGGGCCCGCATTGGAGATGTGGCGGCCCTGCCCCTCACAGAAAGATAATTTTTTTTTTTCATTTTAGGCTCTGGCAGTGAGCAGGTCTCTGCTTATCCTAAGAATTAGAAATTCGTTTATAGCTAGACCTAACAGTTGACAAATTGCTAATTCCTATCGGGTGAACAGGAGAGAATGTAGCTCACTCAGCATATTAGGAAGGAGCCTGTCATTCCATTCGACTTTTGATGTCATCATACTGGTACTCATCTAAATTTTAACAAATTTAAGTAACCCAATTATTCGGAACCCACATAAATTATAAATTTTCTAGAGGGGCCTTTCTAGGACATAAAGAGACGGATGAAATGACGTTCTTCTTCCAGATCAGCTGATTGAACTAAATTCTGTTCTGTTTTTCCTATGAAATTAAAATTTGACAGGGAGGGCATTGACAAGACTCGGGAACTCACTGCGTATGTTATCTACTTGACCGTTGATCCAAGCGTATGATATCGACTATCCACCCGGACGGCTGGAAGGCGTACTCCACCGAAAACAACCATGGATATGATCATGTAGTTGTAAACCACTCCCAGGAACCTGCAATTTAGTGGACCAAAAATCAATTGAAGAGTGGTGGCATCTAAGAACATCTTCGAACAATTTTGGGAGGACTTGAAACACAGTTTTTTGATGTAACAATCTCACCACCGCACAGATGGCATCCTAAATGGATAGACAAGATAGATGACACTGTTTTTCAATGGAAAATACAGGTAAGAATTCCAAAAGCTTTCATCTACTAGAATGGATATTACAGGGTAGATTATTAGGGTAGATATCATACCCTGAGATCGGTCAGTTGTCTAGATACTCTTTTCAGGTTAATAACATACACAGTGAGTTGCAAAACTCGAATGAAATGAAGAGCTCCATCCCAATCAGCTGAGTATTCTATATTCTTTTCTGTTTACCTTAGAAAGTAGTAATGTAAATATGAGCCTCTCTAGGACAACAAGACTTATGAGAAATCATTATGGTATTTTGTGATCTAAATTCAGGTCATGGACGAATCATATAAACGGCTTTAGATTTATCCCAAAAAGAAAAATCCTAATAACTTCAAAGATTAATCGTAATGATAGGAACAAAAATGATCGACGGTTAGCTTTGATGGCCTACTCGAATCATCGTTTTCTCTACATGGAATCTTTATAAAAGGACGCAAATTTGTGCGGAAAGTTTGAAAGCAAGAGGAGTTAGTTGGAGGAAAGCAAAATCTCGCGATCGGCAATAACTCCGTCAAAGTGCGACAGATCCATCCGTTCCGCACCAGGCTGTCACGCTCAGGCTGCGGGGTCGATTGAGTGATGCGTAGTTCAGCACAAAGCGGAGTCTATGGGTGGACAATGTGGTGGGCATCCAGGCGATTCTGCCGGTCATCGTGGGCACTTAACTTGTCCTCTTGACTGATGTGAGCAGAGATAAATTACATATGCAAGAATCAATGCTTAAATAAGTTATTAAATAAATGAATATTTGTAAACGGGATTCAACATTTAGGCGAATTCTTGTTAAATACCTAACTTAAAATTCCCCAACAACATCTCCATAATGAAATGCAAGCGATTCATGGATTTTAACGATTTTAACAGTTTCTCATTTTATATATTTATAGGGTAATCCAATTAAACAACCCCATCTCTAAGGTTTCATTTTTTTCTTAATCGAAAATGTAAACGAAAATTCAAATTCCCCCAACAAACTATTCTATCTTGAAATCAGACATGGGATGCAGGAGGTGAAGAAAGAACATTTGCACGGATGAAATCGTCTTGTCTTGTGTTCACTGGGTTGAAGTCACCGGGAGTGATTGAAAGACCATTGAAGGACCAGCACCGGCGTGAAGGAATAGTGCGAGTAGGTTTGCCCTCTGTTTGCTGAAGTGGAGCTCCTTCTTCTAAGCACAACTCTTCATCTTAAAATTCCTTCTTCCATGCAGAGGTCTTCTTCCTAAAAGTGGTAGTGTAATCTATTTCTGTGCACTCTAAGCCTTTGCATACAGAACATCGATCATGTTGCCTGACTGGAACTTTTTAATTTTATTTCACCTATGAGCTGTGACGGCCTGTCGGTGCCGTCACGAACGCAGTCAACGCACTGCGCGACGCTTCCCACTAGAGCGACACTGTCGCTGAGCGCCTTGCAATCAGATTCATTACGTTGCCTGACTTCATATCAGCCGGCAAGATTTAATCTCAGTCCCATAATTAACGATTTTTATATTAATTGACTGATTCCTGATATCATACCTGATCCTGATTAATACCCAGACTGATCCCATCTAACCAACCCCTTGCGGTGTCTCTGTATTAGTAGGTATTGAATAGTGTATATAGAACATAACTCTCTAATCAAAGTCCCCAAAGAATTCTTCTTGGAGCAAATACATATTTGGTTCCTCAAATAAATCGTATAACCATTGCCTTTGAATCTGTGTACCAATTATTTTCTCCTTCCTCCTTCATATTAAAGAAATATTATAGAGAATCTCGGTGCATAACAGCACGACAAGTTATTCGACCCTTGTCACCGAGTTCAATTCCGCAGGCGAACTTTTAACCGGTTTTCAGCGTGTTTTGCGTTCCTACCAAGACGGTTATCTCCGTTTAGTTGCTCAAAGCCTGCGGCGGGGCCTTTGCAATTAATCAGCGAGAGAACCCGATGATCCATGTCATTAGGTTTCACTGTATTTTGAAACTAAGTGCCCACACAAATACTGACAAAATTCAGGTTACCTACTCCAGGTTTTTTTTTTTGCTTTTCTCAAATCAGCGACCAGTCGGAAGAGGAGAGAGGAGGTGTAATGAGGAGAAATAAGAGTGCAGTCAAGCAGCGATGAAGAACTGGAACAGCTGCGATGAGGGAAATACGCATCTCAGTCACGTACTCACTTCTCCGGTGAAAACCTCGCGTGATTCCAAAGGCTGATTTATCAAGTGTAGGTGACGGGTGCTCGTGGTCACACTACCCGAAGAACAGGGTTACTATGATGGACGAGAAACTAGCAATGGCATTTTTTTCTGCAGTTGGACAAAAGTAATTCCGCAATATTGCCCCTGTACAACATTTCCTCTATATGAAGCTACAGGTTAAACGGTTACTGATGGTTTTCATCTTTTGAGAAACCATGACCTAATGCTGCGAATGGTTACAAATTTTTTTGTTATTTCTGAATGAAATATCCCTTTTTTGCAGATCATCATCTGAGTTTATAATATTCAGACGTAGTCTATGGCACATTATCTAAACTCCGTTTCCCATCTCTATAGCTCATAATATACCACCTGGTAGATGCCTTAAATGTAGTTACGTCTCGAATTTCAGCACTAGTATCTGCATGTTCGGTTGCAGATACATTTTCAGCAATACTGGCATAACATGCTCAGATTGAACATTAGATCATGCAGCGCCCGTAGCATTTAGGTGTAAATCTATTTGAAATGCCTTACAATGCTACGACTTTCTTTCCAGAGTTTTTTTGCTCATAGTTTGATTTCGTTACTTCCATTCATCACGAAAAGTTTCAAAATTATTATCGAACCTATTAATAAAAACTGTAGGAGTGCATAACTCAACAAATTTGAACAATCTGAATATAACGAACAATATGCGAACCATCCGTTCTGACAGCCTGGGTACCCAACTGGTTTTCCAGAGCCGAATCGATTTAACTAAATAATGGAATAGTCTTCAGCGCACAGCTGTGACATCGACATTCAGTAGGTTGGTGGTAGAAATTGCTAGGTACCAAGTGTTGGAGTTACCAATTTGTTTGTCCCATTGGTTTTTGATTCCAACGGTCCACACAAAGGAGAAGTAATGACTGAAAACTGAAGGTTAAATTGGCAGGCATTTACGGTAATGATATCAGATCATAAATTTTCATTGTAATTGGGCGAATTTTTCCAATTGCATATATCATATCCCAAGCATTGAACTTTCCTAACGACGAATTCACATTTAGAAGGGTGAAACTATATCCTGCAGATGTCAAAAATTCATCAATCAATAGGGTAACATAACGCTGATTGCCTAAACATTAGTTAGAGAAGAAATTTGTCCCTAACAAATACGAGTTTGTACCAAAGGCCTTTCACTCCTTTTGAATCATACAAGGCGTTGAAGATAAAAATCATTATTTTTACCGATCTCCTTGACCAGTTGAATTGAAACTGACATGGAATCAAGATTTCACGTGATTAAATCGTCCATAAACAGTAGAACATACCGAACGCGAATCAAGTCCATTCACTACAGCTGGTTGATATTCATGAGTAACAAAGAGAGTGTATAATTTAGTCGAGTGCACAGCATTCCTAATTAACCTACTTGAATTCACCATCGTAATCACAACGAAACGTCCTTGAGCATAGCTTAATACTTAGTCAGGATCGTTATTTGTTTCGACTTTCTATAATTTATTATGTCACATAGCGAGTTCATGTTTTATGTAAAATTTAATTTCTTTGCGAACCATAGAAAGTTTGCAAATCATTGTGAAGATTTAAAAAGTCGCCAATCAGCCCGCAAAAATAAACGAGTCTGTTGCTGAAATTAGCATAGGTAGAGTAATCTACCTCTAGAATAAACTAAATCATTATTGAAAAACACTTTCCAGCTGACGAGAGCCGTTGACTCCTAACGGTCTGCAATCTGCGACTCAAGTAGCATTTCTGGGGTTGCGCGGAACCATTTCGCTTTTACGGTATGTGGTGGTGCATCCTCGGGGCAAAAAATAAGGTTCAACTCTTCAACTAGGTTTCTATCTCCCGCAACTCTATTCTCCTTGGTTGGGAGTACAAATACGATCGGGTCACAACACAATATACTGAACTGGGACTGAACAAAGAATAGCGACCGAAATTCGTCCACTTTCGATTCGAGATAAAACTCGGATACATAGGTAATTCGATATTGCGAGCTTGAGGTCCAATTATACTCGTACACGAAGTTGTCCAAAAGATTGTATATCGTTCCCCTTGCCTTATTTTTGAAATGCTATCTCAAGTAGGGTTCAACTACATAATACATGTTCATCTAGTCCATTTTGGACTTGAGCTTTGTACCTACTCGCTTCCTCCAATATCCTATGATCGTTTTGGGGCAAAATATACTATGAAACTCTCGCAGTTGGCAGTGAAAGGGCACCTACCTAGTTTCCAAAGACTCACCTTGTAGGTAGGCATTACTTATACATGTACACTATCCATGGAATACAGGTCGGCGCGCATTGAACGAATTCATAAGTACTCCTCAAAGTAAAAATTTTCGTTACATACTATATAGGTACTCTGCTGAAATGAAGAAGAGGCAACCGTCTTCCATCTTAGGTTCCATATCCTAGTTTCTGATGTGGAATTTAGGAGGTTATATGGGCGCGTATGGGAGATGATGGTACACACGAAATTGGACACATGGATTTCGGAATGTCATTTAGACCGCACGAGTACCTACGTTTCCGTTATGTTCATTTCTTCTCACTTTTCATATTTGAACTTGGCTTACCTAGAAAAGTATTTACTCGCTTTACCCACATTGTATACCGCATAGTATTTAGGTTTTGAATACTTCATATGAGTTCTGATCCATTCATTTGATGTTTGACGATTGTTCTTTCTTGTTATTTTTCTAGTCGCTGTTAAAAGCTGTGAATGTGTTACAAATCTTTATCAACTTATTGCTTTTGTGTAGCTAAACTAGGAATGAAGCAAAATCCATGAGAACTGACTGTGCACTGGAACTTTTTACGCTACTTAGGTTTTGGAGCGATAGACCTTAAAATTCATTTCTTTGGAATGGCGATGTTTCTGATCATTCTGATCCACTCACAAAAATTTTAGGTTTTCTTATTTTTTAATGCTTACTATCGAATATAGTACTTTAAATTAATGATTTGGAGCAATATCTTATATATATTAGAAGAGAGCTAAAAGTGTGGCATTTTGTGACATTAGAGATTACTGACAAGATATTCTCGTTTACCAATTTAAATCATAAATAGAGCAGGTTATTTAGACAAAGTTTGTACGTATTAAAATTAAACAAGGTTTACCCCTCATACAGAATATGAGTCTTTTTTAATTTTATCAGTGTTCAAAATGACAAATCTGAATTCAAAGTGGACTGGGTCAGACAGAACCGACGCGAGTACTGCAGGGTTAAGACTGTCCGATGAATAGACTTGAATGAAAGTGGGAGAAAGTTAGTTTTGTCGTGCAACTAATGGCACTTGGAAAGAAAGAATTTCTGGATGTAGAGCCAAATTACGTCGATACCGGTTTTTTGACCTACCTCCTGAAATTTCCAAAGATATTTGCGTGATCTGCTCAAGGATGATGTTCTGTCGTCCAATTTCATTTTTTCACTCTTCGAAGACTTTGTATGAAAACTTGCATACCAATCAGAGAAAGGATGAGGGAAGATTGAGCTTTCTGATTTCAAATACTAGTTGTCCACACGTCGCTTTTAATGGTCCTTGTTACAGATGACCTATAATTCAACGTATCACACTCAATTCATCTATTTATTAAGAACATCACGCATCTCGAATGATAGCAAAACGCAGAATGTAATTTATAAAAAAGTTCCAGTCATGAAGTTTTGAAATTCAAGTACTTTATGAGAAAAAAATCATCAAAATCAAATATTATGGTAACATAACTTTTTCTAAACGATATTCAGATTTCCAAATGATTATGCAGTATTTTACGATTTATATCGATCTTTTTTAAGCCTGTTTTAATGAGATTTAAGAACATTCTTCATCACAATTTTGAGCAAATTTCTGAATGTTCTAGTACACACTTCAAATAATTTTTATGAGTAACTAGCTGATTCGGTGGACCTTGTCCCGCCTAACATATTATTCGTACAGTCATGGTTACAAGTAACAATACATTATTTATTAAAATTTATTATTTACTAACGGAAAAAACCGTTGAAAATAAATAATAAAGTAGTACGTATAAAGGGTGAATACGGGTATGTATAAGGGATCATAATTTTGATTCATAATGGTGCAATTCATTTTGTAAGCAATACCTCTTAATCCTAAGCTGTTCCTCTTGTTTTTCAGTCTTTCTCCTGTAATCCCCTTCTATCAGACACTTAATGGGGGCGTATTTGAATTTGTTTCTGTTAATGTATTGTCCAACTGAATGATACGTCGGACGCTGTAAGTGATGGTTCATGGAAAGAGACCATAGTTTTATTCATGTCTCGATGTCTCAATGAGGCTCCCTATAAAATTTCAAATTCCCAGGGTGAATAGGACAGGATTTAGCTAAGTCAGCTGATCTGGTTGGAACCTGTTATTTCATTCGTGTCATAATATCCTAGGGAGGGTCCCAGTCAAATTTCACATTCCTAGGGTCAAAAGGAGAGAATTTAGCTCACTCTGCTGATCAGGATAGAGAATATCATTTTATTCGTTTCTCGATGTCCCAGAGGGTCACCCTATCAAATTTCAACTCAATAGGGTGAACAAGAAAGAATATTTAGCTCTCTTTAATTTTTTATTTACATTTTTATTTTTTTATTTTAAGAAATCGGTCTCTTTTTTTTTTAGCATTCGGTACTGGTAAAAACGTCCCGGTTTCTTCAACCTCTTAACCTTAGCTACCTACGTTGAAACTCTTCCCGACCTTGATTGCTGCAGTTAATAAGTCGTTTTTTAAATCGATTTTTTATGATCTATCTTTACGAATAGAAAATGCTCGGCTCAAAATCGTTTTGGTATCGTTGAATTTGTTATCGAAAGTCCTTTACGCCTAAAATCCACTATGATGATATCTTATTTGTTTATTAAAAAGAAAAAAGAAAAGAAAAAAAAGTAAATGTTGTTTTCGTCTAATAAAATAGTCCAGGTGAATCAGTTTTTGTTGAAGTGAAGCATTTAGAATGAGGCAATAAGCAAACGGTTATTCTATAAAATGGTGATTTTATGGCTGAACAGGGTGGGTTGCGACATTTCTATATAGCCCATCCTTCTTACTTGATTCAAAGGGCATGCTGAAAGAAACAGTATCAAAATCGGTTCATAATTTATCGTGGTCGCGCATAAAGTACATACAAACAAACAAACATAATTTGATTTTAATAGATATAAATATATTTTGATTAAATAATATATATAAATATATTAATTTAAGTAACTATAACAATTTTCAGCCGATTTTGCTATTTTTAGTGAATTTTAGTGATTTGTAGTGATGCTCCGAAACCGCTGCGCTGGTCCGATTTGGACCAAATTTTGATATGTTGTATCACCATGTCGGAACTCGTGCCTCGCTGACTTTGGTGAGGATCTGCTGACAAGGAGCCGTAATATCAATAATAATGATGGCAAAATCGTGCTCAAATCTCTACTATTCACCGTAGGACGTCTAAACTTGATAAGGAGCCTGTCTGGAAGAACAAGAGAAGAGTAAAGTGAGGGGCGCCATCCTGATCAGCTATGTGAGCTTGAATCTCTCCTGTTTACTGAAGGATGTTGAAAATTGATCGGGAGCGTCTCTGGGATAACAAAACGAATGACCTTACAGGCTCTATCCTGATCAATTGACTGTGCTAAATTTATGTCGTTTGTCTGACTACAGCGGAATTTGATAGGGAGCCTCTCTAGGACATCAAGGGACGAATAAAGTGACGGGGACCACCACGTAAATATGAAAACATTCAAGTAGACGAATCCATTAAGACAAATTTACTTTTAACCACGGTTCACCTAGCGACCAATAATCACCGAAATTTGTTCAGAGAAATGACTTTCGCATATGCCAATTGTGAACTTTTCCTTATACCTATCCTTCGAGAAGTGATTTTCCAGTGATTATTGACTTTGCCGTATCGTATCTTTATTCGAAAAGTTGGATCTGCTTGCGCAAACTGCGTGTTTTTAAATCTATAAACCAATTTTTCATGTGTAGGACTGCACTCTCAGAATGTATGAGAAACTCCTCTGTTATGGGCGTGGCGAATACCCTTAGGGAAATTTCACAGATCTGTATGTGAATCACTGATTGATAACCAAATAATATGATTTAGAATATAATGAAAAGGGTGTGATTCTCTCATTTCGCAAAATGCATCCAGGTAATGCATATGTAGTTGATTATATCTGCTACGCTTCATGCTCCATAATAAGAGAGAGTGTTCCGCTAGACTTGAATACCTTGAATTAACTGAGTGGCAAACATCGTTTTTCCATTGGAAAATCCCCGGTGGGTGAGTTGGTGGTATATTAGCCGTAATGTTCGATTAATACTTCGTAATATGACTGACCAATCCATCAATATAATGCCATGAAAATTGAACTCCAATTATTATTGACTAGCTTCGCTCTCTCGTCCGATACGTAAATGCAAATTACAGTATACCATATATTCCAAATCAACTGCCGGGAAACTAGGTTCTACAATAAATTTTACTTTACCCCACCAAGTTCCCAATTTCAGCACCTCAAGTTTAATATATACGTTAGCACCATATAAAGTTTCTTTATTCGGACAGTTCAGATTATAACAAGCTTTATAAAAAAAGGTCTTCTGTCATTAAATTGGTTTTTTAATTAAACTCCAACGTTTCTCCCCAGGAACTTGGGCTTCTCCAAGTTACCTACATAAACGTAAACAATTTTAAATTTGATTTTCAAAAAACTCATAAATTTAAATTTGATTTTTAACAAAAAAAGGAAACTAAATCTAATATCTACTAAGTAGATATTTTACACTTTTGAATATTAATCTCCCTGAAGAAGCCCTCCTAGGGAGAAACGTTGGAGTTTAATTTAAAAAAAAAAAAAAAAAAAAAACAATTTAAGGACAGAAGGCATTTTTTTTATAAAGCAAGCTTGTTATCACCATAGCTCACTCAGAAGTTTGGAACGGTTTCTCTAGTTGCAATTCTATTTTATCACACTCAGTAATGTAGGGGGTAATACTGATAAATCGTTGTGTTTTAACAATTCTCCTCCAATTTTCGTGATTCGTTTTTTGTTCAACTATGAATTCGGCCTAGTTTTGGATCGCATATCAGGAATTTCTAATTTAATTATGAGAGGGGACGAATGGAGGGGGTAATATTAATATTATCATGATGTTTTAAGTAATATCGTCAGATTTTCATGCTTTTTTCAACTAAGAAGTCGGTCTAGTTTTGGAAGGTATATTAAGAGTTATTTCATTATGGTAGTAAAAAATCATGATGTTTTAAATATCCTCGTCAGATTTTGTGATCAATTTTTAAAATTCAATTGTCAATTTGATCTAGTTTTGGAAATTATGTTAGGAGTTTCAAATTTCATACTTATGATAGGAATTCGCTGTCGGTAGAGGGAGTTAATTGAGGGGGGGTTCCGTGAAGTCATGATATTTATGTTTTTTCTCTTATTTTAACTCTCACCAGAATTGTATAAAATCCATTCTAGGGACGTCCCTGTAATGCATTCATTACTTACCAATGTGTTTAAGACTTGGGTTTTTCCCATGGTAGAGTGCATATTCTACATCACCCAAAAAAATCTACGAGGTTACCGTCCGAGATTCTGCCTCCCTGCCAACCAGATTCTCTTCTTCAGAAAGTGATGTGGACCCAACAGAGGAAGGATACCTACACCACACACCTCCGGATATCTCTCCACTTGTGTGGGTGTTTATGTAACTTGCTGGCTACTCAACTGGAAGAGGCGATAACAACTACCAGCAGCCTCTAAATGTTCTCCTGAACTCATCTTATCCCTATTTCATAAAGACATTAGGTCTGAATCGGGGAGCGCATAGACTAAAATAGTAAAGTACCCCCAAGTGGTAGTTAATTATATGTTAGAAGCATCGAAAATTCTACTTATTAGTCCGTCCGAGAAATGGTCCTGCTTGTACCACTAGAAACAAATTGCTTGATAAACAAAGGAGTAAACACCGTTGTCGCTCGAACATAGTATCATTAGCTTCGTGGTCGTTCTCAATTTTACACTCAACTCAAAAGACTTCTCCATCTTTCATCTCTCTCACCGTCCACTTCAACTCCCCCAGGATAACAACTTTGTTAACAAGTAATCGACACTCGGTTGACTGGACAGCTAAATGATCAGCCCTACCCCTATAGAGTCTATGACTTTGAAGTACCTAGTGCTTGTTAATTGTTGTTTTAATTAGTTATATTTTTATATATATTTTGTAAATTTTGACGATTGTTATATACAGTTGTTTGGCAATAATAAACAACTTTATCTACCTATCTCCCTGGAAAGTACCTCTAACAAAAAACTCTTAAGATACATGAGTGAACCATATTTAACACTGACCCCTTACACCGAAATCTTTCGTCATGTTTGCGGTCTCACAGTTCTTAATTACTAGCCGCTCCGGCTCGCTACGCTCGCCTCCACGTCCAGCCGGGGGGCAAGCCCCCCGGACCCCCCGTTATATTGCTCGCTTCGCTCGCAAACTGTGGCATGTAGGGAATGTTGCTCGCTTCGCTCGCAAAGTGTGGCATGTAGGGAATGTTGCTCGCTTCGCTCGCAAAGTATGGTATGTAGGGAATGTTGCTCGCTTTGCTCGCAAACGGTAGATCTCTAAGGGTAGGTTTAACTTCTGTAGGGGATGCTGCTCGTTTCGCTCGTTGAGGAAGTTATACTGCCCACCCAACTTGGCCGACGTTTTTTTCTGTTGGAAATTCTTACAAACAAATGAAATCTTATAAAACTACGTGGAACCACAAAAAAGTTTATTTGGAGATGTTGCTCGCTTCGCTCGCAAGGTATTTCTGCATATTAAATTAAATTAAACTAAATTAAATCTTATAAATCAACGTGGAACCACAAAAAAGTTTATTTGGGAATGTTGCTCGCTTCGCTCGCAAACGGTAGATCCCTAAGGGAAGGTTTAACGTGTGTAGGGGATGTTGCTCGCTTCGCTCGCTTGAGGAAGTTATACTGCCCACCTAACTTGGCAGACGTTTTTTTCTGTTGGAAATTCTTACAAACAAAATAAATCTTATAAAACTACGTGGAACCACAAAAAAGTTTATTAGGGGATGTTGCTCGCTTCGCTCGCAAACGGTAGATCTCTAAGGGTAGGTTTAACTTCTTTAGGGGATGTTGCTCGCTTCGCTCGAAAATTGTGGCATGTAGGGAATGTTGCTCGCTTCGCTCGCAATTGTAACATGTAGGGGATGTTGCTTGCTTCGCTCGCAAACGGTAGATCTCTTTTTTTTTTTTTTTTTTTTTTTTTTTTTTTACAACAATTGCTATTTATTGATTGAAAATCGGGCGAGCAGTCGAGCGGGCGGGCTTCGCAGTCGCCTCTCTTGATGGTCCTTCAGTCGTTACTTTCTTTTTTTTCGCTCTAGGGTGGCCTTGTCAACTCGTGGATTCAGGCCTCCAGCAAAGGAAGGGGTGCCCCATCTTCCAGCCCCAGCCCTTCTGATATTACTGGACCGGACATGTTGTATTGAAGGCGCCGTCTGCCTCCCCTCAGTCGTAGCGAAACTGCCCGAATCACTGCCATCTGGATCTTGACGCGTACCCAACCGGCGATCTGAGATCGAGGCTTTTGCCACTTTTCTGCAAGTGCCTCGGTCAGCTGTTTTTGGAACCTCGAAAATTCCCGGTGGAGTACTCCCTCACATGAACACACGAGGGGAGTGAAGGAGGCCCGGAGATCCTCGGCTGCTTCGTCATACTTCCTATGTTTTGCCCTTGCGGCCTCGCCTGAAACATCGGACCAGGGTCGGGATGAATACGAGGGGGCGTCGGCGTTGATCACTCTGTTATCGAAAAACGCCACCCTCGCTCTCTCCCAAACCCCCACTGCCTTTACATCAGCGATCAGCCCCAGAACCCCCTCTGCTCCCTCCCGCAGCACTGGTTCGGTTGCGACTCCCTGCCACGCAAGGCTGGCCATTCTTGCCACCTCGTCACGAACCATGTCGTGGCCATACTTCACTAGGCCGCCTTTCTTGCAATTCAATGCGTGGTTCGTCGACATATGTCCGCTGCAGCCATCACAGATTGAGGGAAGTCCAATTACCTCTTTTCCATACCGTAACGCAAGAGCATCTCGGAATTGGGTGGCGGACAGGTCCAGATTGTCGCTTATCAGGGGAATAGCTGAAAGCCACTGTGAAGCATTCCCCTCGACGATCCTCTGCACCGTGTGCTTCACCGTTTCAGGAAGTGACGCAATGATCCGCTGGCTTGTTTCTGCATGCCTTTCCTCCCGCCGGGTCCTTTCTGCTTCCAACTCCCCCTGCATATGGGCCATGTGCTGCTCCCCTGAGAACTCCCCCTCTCCAGCGACGCCATTTGCCAGAATTGTTGTCGCCCATGTTGAAGTGGAGAATGCATAATCCGCCGTTGCCACTGGATCCTCTAGTGCAAGGCCCCCATGTTTCACTGGCAGCGCCATAAGCCTCTGTTCTTCCTGGCTTACAGCCTGTCCAAATATTGCCGGTACCAGCCTTTCCCGGATCGCATCGCGGAGGGGAGCCAATTTTTCAGAACAATCGCCAACCACTCGCTGAACGTACCCCCACTCCCGCTGCAGTGATCCCTAAGGGTAGGTTTAACTTCTGTAGGGGATGCTGCTCGCTTCGCTCGCTTGAGGAAGTTATACTGCCCACCCAACATGTAGGAAATGATGCTCGCTTCGCTCGCAAACGGTAGATCCCTAAGGGTAGGTTTAACTTCTGTAGGGGATGCTGCTCGCTTCGCTCGCTTGAGGAAGTTATACTGCCCACCCAACTTGGCAGACGTTTTTTTCAGTTGGGAATTCTTACAAACAAATTAAATCTTATAAAACTACGTGGAACCACGAAAAGTTTATTCGGGGATGTTGCTCGCTTCGCTCGCAAGGTATTGCTGTATATTTGTAGGAAAAAATCCGAATTTATTCTGTTGAAATGGCTCTCGCTTCGCTCGCAAGGTACCTGCTCGCAACACCCAAACACCGAAACCTGTACCTGAGTTATCGAACCCCAAACACGTCTGTCTTCCTAAAGCCTTCTCGCGTCCACAGCACATATAATTTCTCATTTTAATAGCTTAGTCTCGCTTCCCCTCGCAATTTGACCGAGTTCTCGTCACTTTTTTCGATATCCGATTTCGGATTCAGATTCGGCGGACCCAAAGCTGTATTTCGCCCGCGAAAACCGTTCCGAAAAACGTACCTTTATGGGATATATTTTAATCGGAAAAAACGTAGTTTTTGTCAGACTTTGCGAGAAAACACGGTCCGTACTTTCGCATTTTTTTTGACGCATTTCCCGATACTTTTTTCGCGATCCAATTGCGCCGTCGTCTTTCTCGTTTCAAAACCTACGAAATCGGTATTTTTCCGGAATTTTCGACGGCCGTTTAGAGGGGTTGGGGAAGCGGGGAAGTCCAAAAAGCGCACATTAATTATTACTTCGACCCCCCTCCCGCCCTACGGCCCATGGTTCGGGTGGGATTAGAAAATTTTGAATTCGCTTATACACCCTATCGGAAAATCCCAAGAAGATCCCCCCACTCGTAGATCCGGCCCACTCAGCCGTTTGGCCGTGCATAGACACGACAAACAGACAAACAGACGGAGTTTCATTCTTATTAATCTCTACTATTAATAAGAATGAAACTCCGTTTGTCTGTCTATTTGTCTGTTTGTCTGTCGTGTCTATGCACGGCCAAACGGCTGAGTGGGGGGAGTGTACGAGTGGGGGGATCTTCTTGAGATTTTCCAAAAGTGGGAGCGAGCGAATTTAAAATTTTCTAATCCCACCCGAACCATGGGCCGTAGGGCGGGAGGGGGGTCGAAGTAATAATTAATGTGCGCTTTTTGGACTTCCCCGCTTCCCCTACCCCTCTAAACGGCCGTTGAAAATTCCGGAAAAATACGGGTTTCGTAGGTTTTTGAACGAGGAAGACGACGGCGCGATCGGATCGCGAAAAAAGTATCGGGAAATGCGTTAAAAAAATGCGAGAGTACGGACCCGTTTTCTCGAAAAGTCCGCCGAAAAACTTGGTTTTTTCCGATTAAAATATCTCCCATAAACGTACGTTTTTCGGAACGGTTTTCGCGGGCGAAATACAGCTTTGGGTCCGCCGAATCTGAATCCGAAATCGGATATCGAAAAAAGTGACGTTAAGTCGGTCAAATCGCGAGCGGAAGCGAGCAAAGCGATTAAAATTGTGCCGTGGACGAGAGAAGGCTCAAGAATTGACGTGAAGGGTTCGATGTCTCAATGTTGCGAGGCGAGCAGAACGAGCGAAGCGAGAGCCATTTCAAATAATAAATACGGACTTTGTCCTACACATATACAGGTATACCTTGCGAGCGAAGCAACATCCCCGAATAAACTTTTCGTGGTTCCAGGTAGTTTTATAAGATTTAATTTGTTTGTAAGAATTCCCAACTGAAAAAAACGTCTGCCAAGTTGGGTGGGCAGTACAACATTCCCTAATAAACTTTTCGTGGTTCCACGTAGTTTTATAAGAATTAATTTGAATGTAAGAATTTCCAACAGAAAAAAACGTCTGCCAAGTTGGGTGGGCAGTATAACTTCTTCAAGCGAGCGAAGCGAGCAGCATCCCCTACAGAAGTAAAACCTACCCTTAGGGATCTACCATTTGCGAGCGAAGCGAGCAACATCCCCTACATGTTTCAATTGTAATACATTGCATGTATACAGCCACACTTTGCGAGCGAAGCGAGCAACATTCCATACATACCACACTAAACTTTTCGTGGTTCCACGTAGTTTTATAAGATTTAATTTGTTTGTAAGTATTCCCAACTGAAAAAAACGTCTGCCAAGTTGGGTGAACAGTATAACTTCCTCAAGCGAGCGAAGCGAGCAGCATCCCCTACAGAAGTTAAACCTACCCTTAGAGATCTACCGTTTGCGAGCGAAGCGAGCAACATCCCCTACACACGTTAAACCTACCCTTAGGGATCTACCATTTGCGAGCAAAGCGAGCAACATTCCCTACATGCCACACTTTGCGAGCGAAGCGAGCAAAATTCCCTACATGCCACATTTTGCGAGCGAAGCGAGCAATTTGAGGGGGGGTCCGGGGGGCTTGCCCCCCGGCTGGACGTGGAGGCGAGCGTAGCGAGCCGGAGCGGCTAGTAGTATAGATTTCCCGATACTTTTTTCGCGATCCGATTGCGCCGTCGTCTTTCTCGTTTCAAAACCTACGAAATCGGTATTTTTCCGGAATTTTCGACGGCCGTTTAGAGGGGTTGGGGAAGCGGGGAAGTCCAAAAAGCGCACATTAATTATTACTTCGACCCCCCTCCCGCCCTACGGCCCATGGTTCGGGTGGGATTAGAAAATTTTGAATTCGCTTATACACCCTATCGGAAAATCCCAAGAAGATCCCCCCACTCGTAGATCCGGCCCACTCAGCCGTTTGGCCGTGCATAGACACGACAAACAGACAGACAGACGGAGTTTCATTCTTATTAATAGTATAGATTGAGTGTGTTTGAGGCTCTCATATCAGCGGAGGGTTGAATCTTCTGATTGATTTCCGTCTGTACCTTTGCGTACGTGATGAAATAATGAAACTCTACGTTTGTGGCACTACTTTCACACAATTATCGTGTATGGTAGGTACCTAAATAGATATAACAACTAGGCCGTTAGACCGTTAGATGTGCTGTTAAGAGTTTACCGCTCTGGAATTGATATTAAACTACCCGTAACGTTGATTAAATCATGCTTGTGAAAAATGTATACGTTCGAGTTGTTGGCTGGTTTCGAGGTGGAAATTAGGTTTCGCTTTATTGAGACCCTTGACCACAGAATGAAGAGCTTTATTTTAAAGTGTTTTATAAATAAATAATAATTATAAATTCAGTAAGAAAGGCTGAAAGAACATTACAACAAAAACAATTTAATTTAGAACTTCTATAACATCATTTAGAACTGATACATGTATGTATGTGCTGCACGCATTACTGTCCCAAACAGGGCTAAGAGAAAATTAATAATCGGCTAGAAAAAATATTTCAAGGAATTGGTGGATTTTGAAAGCGCCAATACAAATCTCATAAAAACTACCAATGTGAAAGCTCCAGCATGAGTTTTTTTTCGTTTCCAATCTATAGAGTTTGATCCATTTGTTAAACTAATCTATATTTCACCAATTGATTTGATTTATAATAGTTTTTTTTTTAATTTATGAGATGCGAGCTTGTAACCACCACCAATTTATGTACATCATTCTGATCTATTTGTTGGACTTGAACTGATGACACGAATCGACGGCCTGGCTCCACAAGCTGAATTGGTTACCCAAGAGAACAAGACGACTATCCACTATAATTTTAAGTGGATTAAAACGGTTTGGGCATTTACTCGGCAGAAGAAAAAATGTGGAACTGGATTGGAGAGACCTCATGAAGTTGGAACTAAAACGTTGCGAATTATGACACAAAGATGTATTATTTCTGCATTAGATAGCTCATCTGCACAAACCACAGCCTATGACAGATTAAATGTTAAAATATAAGTGAATACATAGGCGTAGACGCCAACAGATGAGCAGCTTATTGAATTTAACACCTATACTTTACTATACTTCCTCTGTATAAATAGTAAATATAGGTACAGTGTAAGAATCTAATTACATATATAAAATAAATAAATAACTGAAAATAAATCACGTACCTAAGCTTCACTAAGCTTTGATTTCGTGAAGTTAGAATTCTATTGGAATTATATCAACTTATACAATCGTCGTAGTTTACAGGCTTTTTCCACATGCCTGGAACGAAAGTGCTCTACCGGCGAAACGCCACGTAACGGTACCTCCCCACGCACCCCGTTTTTTGCATATGAAATTCAGAATTCGATCCATCTTCCTCTATGCTTTAAGGAAAGTTTTTTGTTCCGATAATATAAATGAGAGCCGAAAAATTAATTGTATTTTGAAAGTTTTCGAGACCTCAATTTTGTTCACACGTATAGGGTCGATTTTGAGGGATTTATAGATCATCGGTTTTTACTCCTTTTTTAAATATACATTTTGAAAAAAAAATCCAACCTTTATTATTCTTCATTTTATTTAGTTTCCTGTCCTCTACAAACGTGTTTAAGCAAATGAAAAAAATAATAATCCGATTCCCCTGTGTTAATTTTTTACAAATTGTTGAATTATCATTTAACATACCTCTCGGAGCAGTCCGTCGTCACAAGCAAATCGAGTACAGGGGGCGAGCGCTTTCGATGTAAGAACATCAACATCAGCTCGTCGAAACAGTACTGTCAGTGAAATAAACCTTAAGATTTAATAAGTACAAAATTTTTTGAAACTCATTTTCAATTTTCCAAAAGATTTTCTAATTATATAATTGGAGAATAGATCTCAGCAATAACATTGATTTTTATGACATTTTTAATAAAGTGAAGGTATATACATAAGTCCAAAATAGTACGTGGCTAAATACATAATTATTATGTTGTGATAAAAAATAAAATTTTCTAGTGTAATCTTCGTTCTATAGGTAGGTATCGGTATCACAATAGTTCACAACAATAGGTAGCTTATACATAATATTTTGTTGTGAATAAAAATGAAAAATGCGAACCTATAGGTACTTGTATCTTGTGTAACAATAGCATGAAATTACTCATAACTTAATATTTTTCGGCACACAGAATTTGAGTGATTTGCTCAGAATTTTCTTGTAAATCACGGCTCCTCTGTCGGATTTCTTCGGTTAGTGGATGGACTATGGTGAATAACCCAGCGAAAGTTTTAAGAGAATTGTGATTAACACTATTATAAAACTAAAACTTCCAAAATTATACGACACACTGATACTGGACACCGTCTATTATGTACTTCAGAAGCAGGTAGATTGAAAGTTACACCGTCCCTATGTTGTAAAGCTCTGGCTCTGGCCTAACAATCCCCCCCCCCCTACCCTCCTCCCACCATTAGTGAAAGAAATTTCCTGAAAATTAATCCAAATAACAATGAAATGAACGGTAATCCGAAACATATTTGGAACTTATGACAACAAACATCAAAGTAAGGACGCGACGGGTTAAAACAATCTAGTAATGAATTTGCCAAGCTGATAAGCATAGTGGTTGAAGTTAATGTTTTGATTAATTGAGTGAAAGCCGGACACTGAACGACTCCCCTGAAATATGGATGATTCAGAGGGAATTCCCTCGTTCTGCCGACGCCGACGGCAGCAGGCCGATGCCAGCTTCAATTACTTTGGCATCTTGAGAGTCGATTTCTCTATAACACTCAAGCGATTTCAACTCTTCGCCAATTTTAAACAACCTGATCGAAATGTAGTTTGTAGAACCTCCCTCTAAATTACATGCTTCTTTATTTACGTGCCTATTCGCATAAGAAAATGGGGTTCTCTGATTCGCAGTAGAAAACTAGCTCTCGAAACAGACAAGTGTAAATTGGAACCCTACCCTGTACCTGAATATATAGACGAAATAACAAAATGATAAGCGTGGAGTCTGTTATGAATGATCGGTCAGCATTGAAAGACGTATGTAAGGGTCAATCTATGGCCAAATCTTAACGATCCCTGCAAAATTTAATTAAGAACGGAATATAAATTACGTAGTATAGGTTTACCCGTTACAAAGATTAGCGCTCACAGAGACAGACTGACCACATGAAACCAAAATTCGACAGATCAGTCTAAATCGATAAATGTAATAAAAAATTTGTATCTTGAAGATTTTATTTTTGAATCTCCTCCTCTTTTTCTGGGTTGAGTAGATTGATAATAATGTATATTGATTTACAAATATTGTTAAGCGAGAGCATTAGTTAGAGGAAATGGGAAATTACCTATTTATTTTTATAGGAGTAGTTATGCATAAGGAATCTATCTTAGAACAAAGGCATTCTGTTTTGATGATGATTCATTCGCACGTGCGTAGAGGTTACTATTGTTTTGCAGGGTACGAATTTCGAATGAGGGTATTTAAGCCTAACTAGAGTGGTAGCAGTAACTACGATTGATTTGGTCATCTCGTGTTCAATCTTTAGATATACCCTTAAAATATGACCACTGGGTTGTAGGAAGTTTGTGAGAAATTGAGGTTTTAGGTGATTAACTATCGCGAAGGAGTCGAGACTTGTTAAACAAATTCAAAAGAAATAGTCCAATATTTAGTTCCAAACGCCACCACCATATGGCAGCATCAACTAATGTTTACATGAACTAATCTTATTTTCACTCTCAATACGCTAATAATGAATTGATATTTCCTGAGCTTGTCGCCCTTCCCTCCCTCCTTCAATTTTCTGTCTTCTGGAAAGCAGACCAGTTGGTTTCTACTCTGTTCATTAAGCGAAACTATATTTTTCATAGGAAACAGCAAACAGGTGCCTAGGTACACAAGCACGAAGTAAACAGTAGTAGGTCTTGCACCTATGCCGAAGTTAACCTCCAAGTCGCGCATGGCTATCTTCTCTTAGTTAGCTAGGAATCCTCTTTACAGAAATCATAAAACTTTGTGTAATAATTTGCATCATCTTCACTTTGCAGTAGCACCAAAGTAAAAGTATGTTTTTGAAGTTCAGGTAAAAAATAATGAAGTTATATAACTAATTAGATGATGCGTTTTCATAATTATTGGCGTCTCACCTGGAAAAAATCTCGACGGACACCTTGTAGTTGTTCATGGAAGGCAAAATATGTAAAAATATTTTCGTCGCATGGTTGATTACAGCAGGTTTTCCTCATAGCGCTCTGTGGTGCGAATATAATAACCACTGAGTAAATGATAAATAAGAAGTTGAGAAATATCTGAAGCGGATGCTACACTTTAAGGATCCAGACTTCACAAAACGGATGTTACACGCGAAGGACTCAGCCGACTCAAGATAAGAATGAATTTAGTGGCACGAACCTCCTGAGTGCTCTTCAAGTGCTTTCTCGTTGCTTTCCTTCCATTTTGTATATTGGTTAATTAATATTTTACTGTTATTCCTGCGTTTTTTAATTTCAGTCAGCGATGTTAATTTAGCTAATTAGGTACCTAACTTCATTGTGCATGACTGTGTTCCAACACCATTGGCCGATCTCGCGGGAGCAGTTCGGATGTGAACGAGTCACCGTCTTTCAGTTAACTTGAATCACCGAATTATTGATTTTCCCTGATAATGTATTGTTTCACTTTCCAAATATAATTTAAACATGCATAGATAAACAAATATATATATTTACGCAGTTCGCATAAGCACCACAAACTTTTCGAGTAGTTGTGATCAGACAGACGACATAACGTTTAGCACAATCAGCTGATCAGGAACGGATCCTGTAATGTCATTCATCTCTTGCTGTCCCAGAAAGGCTCCCTATCAATTTTCAACGTCCTTCGGCGAACAGGAGAGATTTTAGCTCACTCAGCTGATAGCGCTCCTCACTTTACTCATCTCTTGTTGTCTCAGAGAGGCTCCCTATCAAGTTTCGTCGTCCTACGGTGAATAGGAGAGATTCGAGCAAGATTTTGTCATCATAATGATTGATATTACGGCTCGTGGTCAGCTGACCATCATCAAAGTCAACAACGCACAAGTTCCGACGCGGTAAACATCATATCAAAATTTGGTCCAAATCGGACCAGCGGTTTCGCGGGAGTAGTGAGCACAAAATTTTGTCCATAAATCAATATATATATATATATACATTATCGGAAAATGAATGGCTGTTATAAACATGTTCTACACCCTCTGAAACGCAAAGAAAATGCATCCCCACCCCCAAGTGCCGCCGTGCCAACGGGTGTAATACCCCTTTTCTACGAAAAGTTGGGTAACAGTCATAAAATACAGTTTTCTAAGTCAATTATAAAGGTTCATTATTTAAATATTATGGACCAAACCATATGGTTCAAAGGCTCAAACGAGTTTGCTTATCTTTGCTTTCTCACTATTATACACCGAATTCTAATCGTTATACTGTGTTATGTTGTCCAATTGTTGTACGCAGTATTAGTGTCCTCAATATTTTGTAGTGGAGTTTTGAAATTATTTTGGATTCTATTATTTTTAGCCATCTTAGTTATAATAAACTCCCTATAATAACAAATTTGTAAAGCAATACATGAGATAAATTTCCCTTATTTTATTAAACATATGAGATTATTTTAGGTTTCAAAAGATGAATTGACAATAATGTATAAAGATTGTATTTGTAATTGTATGTATTGTATTTATGACCCTAGAGTAGAGTTAATGCAACGAAAAAATATGTGTGCAGACCTTGGACGTTTCAACACGTGGTGAACAATATTTGTGGGGCAGGGAATAGAAGAATTAGGGAGATAGTGTCCCCCGTTGGTTGTATGTGCATGAGAAATCTTCGGTAATGATTTTTGCTTCCCACTGCTCATAGGATTATGATAAATTTTTGAATAAGTACAGTTTATCAATTTTATAATTGTTGACAGGTGACGATGGTGGAAGACCAAGTGCCAAAGACAAGCGGAAAGCGCCGACCACCAAAGGCCGCGGGCGGTCTTACATCAACTACCAAGTTTGTACTTGACAAGTATTACTAATTTATTGTTCAACAGTTATTCTTATATTCTAGTTATTTTAATATTTTTTAGATAATTTTTGTAAAAATGAAACTATTGCAATGACACGAAAAGTTTTTAAATACAAATTTTTTATAGAAAACATCTGTAATGCAACATTCTGAAATATTTCCTGAAGTTTACGCTTTTTCATATATATATATATGTCATTCCATACGAGAACTCTCCATAGATTGAGATAAAAATCCCGTTCTTGCTCCAAAAAATCAAGCTTTCCAAATGAAAGGAATGAAAGGAGTTCGTTGACTAGCACTTTTTGAGCACGTCATATTGGTAAAATGTCGAAAAGCGTGTTCAAAAAGTCGCTAAAAACGGCCTCAAATTGTTAAATGTATAATTCTTAGTAGATTTTTAGTCTTAAAAAAAAACTATAAAAAAAGGTGTGAACGACAGTACTACCCCATTTGAAAGAACCTTCAAGATTACCGCGAGCAGAGCCCTGGCGAAATCGGGACTTCCCTGTTACTGAGATCTAATGTTCCCTGATCCCCATACCACAAAAATAAATGCGATAAATGAAATAAAAATAAAAAGTAGAAGTCTCAGAACATAGATCAGGGATAGGTAAGTACTGTTAAAAGTGGAAGGATGGGAAAAGGAATCGGACATTTGTAATTTTGAACCGAGTTCAGCTTAGCCAACCTTAAAAGTCAAAAAACCCTAGGCTCGACACTGGCATACATGGTGGCGATCCCTTGTACTACTATTTTCAAGCGCCAAGTATTCATACGTTGATTATTCTCAAACCCCCTACTGTTTCCTGTAGAGGATTAAAACGTTTTAAACTGGATAAAAACTAGTTTTTCAATCTTCTGAAAGAGATTCCACTAGAAAAACTTGGATTTTCTACCACACTCATATACCCCATTGATAACTAACTCTTCCCGTTTTAAGGTGTTGCGGCTGCGGCCGACGACGGACGAAGACGTCCAAGAGCTGAAGACGCTGGAGGACGAGCAGGGGCTGGAGTTTTGGAGTCCTCCCGTGAAGAACGTGACGTCCGATCTCATGGTCCCACCCGACGTGTCCGAGTACCTGCGAGAGTACCTACAGGACAGGGACATCGAGTTCACCGTTCTCACCACCGATCTAGAGGTAGGTTACTGAATTAATAAATTAATTGAAATAAATAAATAGGTCCTTACAATAAAAGAAGATGAGAGTAGAAACTTCGAATAAAATAAATGCTACGAAAATAAGATGTAAAGCTTCACAGTGGCCCTCAGTTTATGGCCATACTAGCTTCTAAATGGATTATCCGAATTTCAATCTGATTGAAAATACAACAAGACAACGGAGGGCAATGACAATGGAGGTGATGGAAATGGAGTAGAGGCGATTAACCTGATACACCCAGAGGATATCCTGAAAGTTCAATACCCTCAAGAATATACCAAAGATCGAGAAGGTGGAACTACTCCTGTACATCACACTGTGTAGCCTAATTTTTTGTGATCCATACATTTTTTTTACCTATTCCTCATTGTTTCCGTAATATTTAAGAAAATCAGCTAAATGGATGAGACAAGTCGAGATCCAGCAACGTCTCACAACCACGTAGGTACACCACTAACCAATCCAGCGCTGAAACAGTAATATTACCACCAGCGGTTTGAACCTAACTGACTTGGCAATACTAGAGGGGGGTGGGGTTTCCCACGGGCTCTAAACCCTGGAAGTCTGCATCCATTTCCTTAATGGTCACAAATTATTGCTTAATACAAGGATCGCTTCTAAAACTATCCAATTGCAATTAGCATTCCCTATATAGCTTGATAAATCGTTCACGAATGAGGTATACTGAAAAAACTGAAAAAAGTCTTTCGAACGGCATGGTTCCTGGTCTGGATTGGAGGGGTATAAGTGACCCTGGTCAGAGAGACTTCATTTACTTATTTCTTAATTTCCTTTCTCGTGAAATGCATAATAAGCTTTCCCCGAGACTACTGGACCAAAGTTTATTAAATTTGAGTCAAAAATCATACAGTAGCCGGGGATATACCTGTTATCTCAGGATTTCTTTTGATCAACCCCGAAGGGTTGAACTATTAAAAAATCGAGATCTCGCAAAACTAATGAATAATCCGGGATGCTGTACATTCATCCGTCCGTAACCATCAATAACGGGAGCTTTATTGGACCTCTTGAGTCTAGGCCTATAAGCTGCCTTTCACCTGTCCGAACACATGATAAATGACCGGGATGTCTCCAACTGCTAAATTTGATAATCATCTGGCGTTTATATAGTTCCGATTCAAAAATGTTGCTGCTTGAAGTCATAATAGCTAATTCATGCCTCTATTACTGGAGATGCTAAACGTGGGGGAAAAAATTGCGCCTACATGCTAAAGATATATGAAGGTAGAATACGTTTTCCACCTCCTTTTCAATTTTTAGCTTCAGAGATTGAATAACAAAAGGTTTAAAATGGATAAAACTTTACTCACGTTAAGTTTCGAGCGAGTCGAAATAATATCAACACACTCCTAAATGCTTTTTGAATTGCGAGAGGAGAAATAACAGTGAGGAAAGTTCAAACTTCGGATATTTAGTTCGAGAGCACGTGGACATAGGAATATTGATAGTTTGAGACTTTTATGAATCTTTCTTCAAGCAAAACACCATTGATCGGGGCCACTCCACTCTCCCCTACAATGTTATCATCTGCCACACTCACATAGGAAGCACTAGTAAAGTAACGTGATCTTCAGTACAAATTCGTGAATAGTAGGTACAATACTTTTGCCGGAACTTTGTATCTTTAACACTCCTTAACACGGCTGTTCGTTCAGTAGGGCGTGTTGGCCGCTTGTAAGCGCTCAGCGCTGAATCTCAAGAAGTTTGCAACTATAAAACTACATGTACCTACTACCACCCACTTTCAGATATGAACTACACATTCTCGACATTCCCGAGAGAGATTGAAAAATTATGCAAATGGCCACTGATCTCACAACACTGTTCATTATTTCAACGCCCGATATCTTTTCTGTGAATATTACTCTGATTTTACTCTGATCAGCTAGCTAGGTTCTCCCTTTCCTTCAACATAAATGAAAATAACGTACACCACTATTCAATTCACGTTATCAATTTACGGCTTGAAACATATGTACACGCATAAAAAAGAGACTAATTGGATATTTAGGTTTATAATTTTCAATAATGAACCATTGTAATCGACCAAGAAAAAACAACTTTTAATCCTCCCAGCAAATTTTCTGGTTTACGTTTCAAGATGCAAAATCCGTCCATCCGCCGTACGCCATCCAGATCCTTTCTCCGAAACAACAGGACCAACCTTTATGAAACTTGGCTCAAAAATCATATATCGTCCGGGGATGTGCCAGTAACATCGGCATCAATTTTTATCAACCCTAAAAGGTAGTATTAAAGGACTAAACATTAAAAAATCGCAATCTCGAAATTTTTAAGGTACCAGTAATGATTTTATGCATGTCAATGATGAATATAATCCCAAGGGATTTATTAAAACCATCCGCAACGCTGTAGATTGAACGGTTCGCTCTCCTTAAGGGCTAGAAGTTCGAAAAACACCTTCGGATTTCTACATCATTTCATCATGCGCTGCTAGCTGTATCTATTGATTAGCCAATCAAGCTCTAAATTCTATTAATGATCGGTAGATAGTAGAACCGGTACACATAGAAATTGCCTTGTAAATATCAGCTGATATAACGCCAATAATGAGATTATCATGTGATATAGTTGCAGTGGTTTTATTCTAAATTTGCGAAATCGAGTTTATTAACTATTGTCCGTGCGAATGTATTCGTACCTACTAGTATTGGTACGTAGATAGCTCCCTAGTCTACCAATAGGTAGCGGAAGCAATGTTTTCACTTTTAAGTGATGAACAAGTTTAGTCTCCAAAACATCAATCGGTTGTTGTTTTTTTACAGTGGTAAAATTCTCGCTCGCATTTTACGTTTTAGACCATTCTGCAAAACTTAAGCACCACGTCTTTCTGTGTGCGCATGTATGTTTGTCTGTGTAAGTAAGTGTGTGTGTCTGTCGTGTATCCGTAAATCCTAGTAACAAGCTTCATTTCCACAATATTCAACCCATTTTTATGAAATGTTCATGGTATGTACGGGTTAGGGTGTAGATGGTTTTCTATCAGTTCCGTAGTTCCCAAATTAATACTTCACTCTGCGCATGCGCAAACGTGAATTCTATCACGAATCATTTTCTGGGAGAGATTGATTTGAGCATTCCCTAGTAATTTCAACATAATTCTATCATTAATAGCTACTGAGTATGTGCGAATGTGTATTCCTTTTAACGAACCTCTAACGAACAGTTTTCATTCGTTTTTGATAAAATTTTCAGGGAATGTGCGGGTTAGGCTGTAAATGGTACCATATTAATTGCATACTTGTTAAATAATTACTTAATTCTGCCCATGCGCAAACGTTAATTACTTCAAGGATTATTTTTTCACGCCTGGTCGTCTAATCTCCCTCAAGTTTGATTATTCCATATTAATTTCAACATGATTGCATCATTAGTAGCTCCTGCGTTTGCTTGAAAGTGAATCCCCAGAAACAAGGTTAATCTCTAGTTTTCATTAGGTGCCTATATCTACTTAGACATATTGATGTCAACCTACGGGTCACCAATTTGAAAAGGACCTTTTTTGTAATATCAAGAATTCAATATCAGTGGGTACTGATCAGCTTCGGAACCTCCAAGGCTAACTTTCCTATTCGAATTACGGAATCGGTATTTCGATGGAGCTCCTCTGGAACTCCTCGGAAACCATTACGATGTACGGAGGCACACTGATCAGTTGAGGGGCCTCTGTACCTATATTCTTTCCTTACCTATAGACCTCTTTTTAAACATTTTTACTGAGAAGCGTGAAATTGCTGGGTATTGGAACAGTAAAGGTATTAACCCTTTTGGGAGGTATGAATCATGATGCAAAATGTTCTGATCATATATTGCACACAGGGTTTATTAATTATAAACCAATGATCCGCGTAGAAGGGATATCTAACGCAGAAATAATAAACCTTTGTGTAATAATTTGCAGCGTTTTTAAAATGGTCTTACCGAATCGAATAATGTGCGTCTTCTTCTTACACCTCCTGGAAACATTGGACCTGAACAGTCTTTCTGCATTAGAGTCTCTTGTACGGTCAGGGGCTAGAGCGTAGTGGCGGTTCCAGAGCCCTTGATGATCAAACTCTCGTTCAATGGTTCTTCTTCATAAATAATCCTGAATCTATCAATCTTTCGTCTCCTCTTAAGGTCGTATTCTAGTTCCAATTTCGCCATTAAGTATTCTTGCCTGATCGTGTGTCCGACACAGCCCCCACTTTCTTCTTGAAATCTGCAGAGCCACCTCTATACCAGCATGCCACCATGCCCTCTCTCCTCAAAATCTTATTATTAGTCTCCTCGGCCCATCGGATCGCAACTATTCCTGTGAGGCATTTATTATAGACAACTTGGAGAATCCTGTTCGTCTATGCGGTGCCTTTCCGAGTCTCACAGCCTGAATAATACCGAGAGGACGTAGGACTTGAAAATTTGTACATTTTTTCTTTGCTCTTCAGATGGGGTTGAGCTGGGCATAAGCGTCTTCGGTTTTTGAAGGAATATCCTGAAGAAATATCCTCATCAGCTTCCCTACTCTTGGTTATAACACTCTCAGGAATTACAAAAGGGATGCTCCATTGTAGCATCGCCTACCGTGAATGACTTGCCTCAGAGCATTAATTTTCATTCCCTGATACTTATAATGGATTATAGCTATCCCCTACTTCTGTGCAGAACCTTTGAAACCGTTGACCAATTCTTGAATATCATTGAAGCGGTGAGCAAGCAAGAGGGAGTCTAGTTATCAACTATTTTCGATTCTTCTCAAGATAAATATCACACTATCCCCTACCTATAGAGTAACTTTCACTCATAGCCCTGATTATCATACCACCCTTGTCTATCACAATTTATTTCTATGCACTCATGGTATAATTTATTCGCACATTAACGAGACAGTATCAGATCGCTCTTATATATAACAACCGCGAATTACAGTTTAGCTGAAGGAGTTGAGGGGAAAGTTGTTAGATATAACGCTCAACTAAATCAACATGCGGATATGCGATTCTGCATTAAGTATGCGAGAAAGGAGGAAAGAGAAGCGGATTCACCGGGAGAACGTTTTTCCTAGCTCGGGATAGCGAGAGGCACTCCTTGGAGAAAACGGACTTGCTCTTCGATTATGTTAACAAGGGAGGGTTAAGATTCTTTCATAGCAACCTTCCTGTCATACTAATCATACGCTTAACACAATTCAAGTGTTATTGCTCCCGATTCTACTTATTTACAGGTAGCAGGAGCATTGTTTTCACTTCCGGGAGAGAAAAAGTTGTGTTTCGACAAAATCAAAATTTCAACTCCTATTCTACATTTTAAGAAGATCATTCTGAATAACTATCGTTCATGTTCGTCTGTGTGTATGTTTGTTCGTCTGCCCGCAATCCTTGTAAAGTGCTTCATTTTTACAGTTTTCACAGATTTTGAAGAAAATTGAAAATGAAAATAGTTATCAGTTGCAAAACCTAATTTAATAAAAATGAATAAATAAATCTAAATAAATCGTGGCTTTTAGTTTTCAATTTCTTTTAAAATATGAAGCCTGTGCATATTTTTTACACATGTGCAATAGTTTTGCACAATCCATAACAACAATATTTTGTCAAACGAGTATCTCCTTTTTTATAACTCGAAATGCGGAGTGTGCAACAACGCGCCCAATTATAAATTTTGAGTTTTCTTAAGTATTATACAAGTCCTACCGATATGACATGATTTTGGGGTGTTTACACCATACAGTAATGTTTGTTCATTGATATTGATAATTCCATCTTAAAAAACACCGAACAAAGAGATGTTAGTGTGTTATACGCTGTTGAAGAAATTAACAAGGGAATGTGTGGTTCAGGTTGTCTCCTGGGCACTGTAGCACAATAGCCTAATAACATAAGTAAATTTTACAAGTCTACAAGTTATAATATTACAAGTACTAATATCTGTTGCACAAAGGGTTCACAAGTCACTAATATTAATAAACGAATTTGACAAGTGGTGGGCAGGCCCGAAAAATTGTAGGAAGAAAGGATGGTTTATAAAGCATAAGGTTAGTAGGGTAATAGGGAGCCTCTACTATAATATGTTTGTGGTTTCCTTTGCTTATACCATGTTGAACTGAAAAATATTATGATGGTAATTTAGGGGTCCGATCATGACCTAAAACAAGTAATTGCAGCATGATCGAATGGTTTCTTATTTTCGTAAAATATCGTTTTATATCTATTCTAAGTTGCTTTGGAATTTGAGCACTTGGAAAGCAAAAAAATGGTTATCAATTTCATGGCGAAAAAAAAAACTCGTTTTAAATACCTAATAATCTACTATTTGAACAATGATTTTGGACTTTAAGCATTTTTTTAGTTTTTATAGATTTTTTAGCACATAATATTGAAATTTGAATGGGTACATTTTTCTGCATTATTTTTTCCATAAATTTTTAATGTTCTAGTTCACAGCTGATAAACTTCCTATGAGAACAATATTCTACAACACAATATACATTTATCGATGTTTAACAATTTTTTGCTACTTTTAGGGATATTTTAACATTTTTTGGAATGTGATCAATTTAATGTGCTCAAATAGTGCTGCCCAACGATCTCATCCTTTATTTAGAATGCTTCATTTTCGGGCGAAAGAAAGAATTTTTTATCTCAATCCTATGGAGGGTTATCGTCTATAATGTAATGGTATTATTCTTGCTTATCGAAGAAACAAACTTGATGTGGATTGTGCATGTTCAAAACTTTGTACACTAATCATAATCATATTTTGTAGTAATTTAAATACTACGAGAACCGTTATAAATGCATTATTTCTTGGAAATATAGGAGCGTGCAATGTCACTGAGTCGCTCTGTACATTATCAACTCTTCACTTGGGTTAAAGGAAAAACATTCTCACGGAACCTGGCAGAACTTTCTGTTCGTGTCGCCGATCCTGACAATGTTATTCAAGGAACCTATATATATTCAAAAGAAAAGTGAAGAGAACAACCGTTTATACATTTCCTGCAAGAAGAACAATGTGAAATGTAGCCCAGAACGATGTGTCCTCGTGACCCAGAGCGATGGCGTGAGTGTGTTCGTTTTAATCCTATTTCTGGTTCGTTTCCCAAATTAATCACAGTTTTCGAGAGAGGGCTGACTGCCTCCAGAGCTTTCGCTTTCCACATTTGATAGCGTTTGTAGGAGAGTATGGGTGTTCTGAACTAACGGTTCTCTTCCTAGAAATGGATATGCCAGTTAAGGAGCCCCCACTTTTGATTTTATTACCGCAAATCAAATCAAACCTTTTTATTGTACTTAGCATAGATTTTTTACCATGGAGTACGGGGTGTTGTGATATTCCAATCTTTATTAAAGATTATCATGGACACCTAGAAATTTATCATAAATGGGAATAACAGTAGCCATTGACGATATTAAAAGTCAAAATATGATCACTGTTAGGTTAATAATGATGAAATAGTTACATAACAAATGAGGTTATATTGAATTGGGCAGCAACGTTCTAAAGTTGTTATATTCGTTGGTTCGCAGTATCCCTTTTTTACCCAACTTTTCGTAGAAAAAGGGGTATTACAGCCGTCAGCATGGCGGCATTTGGGGTTGGGGCTGCATTTTCTTTTGCGTTTCAGAGGCTTTTTGACTCGTCTGCAATAGACATTCATATTTAGATTTCTTGAATAAATAAATAATCAAATAAATTACGGACAAAATTATGTGCTCACTACTCTTCCAAAACCGCTTGTCCGATTTGAGAAAATTACCTAGGACTTTTAGGCGAGGGAACGTAAAGAACGTAGAGCTGGTGGCAACATCTTTATTAGCGAGTCATATTAATGATGACCTCTAGAAAGCGTAAGTGTTCCTAAAATCGGAATACATATAATTTTCCTTGAAAAATTCATACGATCGTATGGGCTGATATAATTCAATGGAATTCAGACTTTGCGAAATTGAATTATAGATACTGTTCCTAAGAATGAACTAGTGAAGCGTTGGTAGATGTACATTTCATCTCATAAATTTGCAATTGTTTATTATTGAAGTGACTGGGGCTGCGCACGTGACGATGACCATCACTGTGAAAAACGCAACATTTCATTAGTAATCACTAGTTAAGCAGATGTGGTAAAGGTGCTATTTCGTCGGGATGGGTTTTTGTGTTCTCGTTGGTAGGGGCTTTTGTTTTTGGTATCGGAACCATTGGTTGAAACTAGTGTTAAATGGGCCGTTGATCTATATAAAATTGTGCATATTTTATACCATTGTTAATGTTTGTTGTTTGTTGTTAATGGTTGTTTATACCATTGCTCTGTTTGAGGTGCCACTATGAGGAAAAAAAGAGTTGGCACTATTGAAAATATAGGTAGGAATTGGTGGTTGGGTGGCGACGATTTTATAACTGTTCTCTCCCATAGATGGACTTGAGAAGGTGGGTGGGTGATTTATTTCATATCATTAATTTTCAGTTGGTGAGTCCGCTCGTGTTAAATATACTTACAGAAGGACTAGTACAGTGTAAACGTGTCATTTAATTTAATTGTCATTTACGTACCTTTCGGAGGAATCCGTAGAACAAGTCGAGTACCGCGGGCCCCTAAGCAGATATCTATATTAATAAAACCGTTAGTATGTCTGTCTGTACATTGATTAGAATCATGAAACTTGGCGTTTCTTTTCCGTTTCATGATATTTGTTGACAATTGGTACCATTCTCTAAATTTTTCTCTGCCTGTCTGTCCATATGATTGTCCGCTTTTCACGGTTACAGGTGTCATTGGACAACTGATATGAGTGGGGAGAAATGTCTGTATCAGTCCAACTTGAATTATAGGCTATTTGAAATTTTTAAAATTGGAACCTGAGGGGGTGTTTTAGGGGAGGGGTGAACTGGGGTATCGTGGACACCATTGAACGAAATGGGGATCTAATTGGGCGAATCTGTTTGGATTATTCTGACTTAAATCGCAGGCTACTTGAAATTTGTCAAATCTGCCCCATAGGGGGTATTTTAGGGGAGGAAGGGAGGATGGGGTATCTTTGTCATCATTGAACTAACTGGGAATTTGAGTAACGGAATATGTTTGGATTATTCCATCTTGAACCACAAGCTACTTAAAATTTTCCAAATCTGACCCATAACTGGTATTTTGAGGGAGGGGTGGGGGTGGAATGGGGGTATCTTGAACATCAGTGAATAAACTGTAGACCTCATTGATAAAATATGTTTGGATAACAATGAAAAACCACAGCCTACTTAGAAATTTTCAATTCCGACCTATTGGGGTGTTTTTGGGGGAGGGGGTTTGGAAAGGGGTTTCTTTGACATCACTGAACACACTGGGGATCTGACTGGCTGGATCACAGGCCACTAAACATTTTTCTAGCCTCAAGCAGGTGTTTGTAGTAAAAAAAAAAGGGAGAGGGGGAAGGGGGTGGTTAAATGAAATAATTTGGTCATCAACGAACTCACTGGTGATCTTCTGTTCGGACGAATGAAATTGGATTGACTGAATGTTCTTTTGGGTTACCTATCAAGAATATTTTCAATCTGAAATATGGCGGGTGTTCGTGGAGAGGGAGTGGGGTTGATCTTTGTAGTTTGGTCCTAATAGGTAGTTTATAAGTAAGTATTTTCAAGTAAGGACGTTTCTGAACTAGATCCATAGGGGTGACCCAAAATGTGAGTGGGGAGGGGGGCTTGCGTATATTCGAGTCAACCTGTGCAACGTACGGGCGAAACAGTATTTAGATAATATAATAGACTCCGTTTAATAATTATGAACAGGTGTTCTGCGTAGAAGGGTTATCCAATACAAAAATAACATACCTTTGTGTGACAATTCGCAGAGTTTTTAAGGCTGTTTATATTTGATACATTGTCATCATGAGCTCAATCATAAATCGCTCTCGCCAAGAGAGGATATAATAAAATTTCATGAGGGTAGTTTTAAAGAAAGATAGATCTACACATCCTGCGAGTCAGGGGCCGATGGAAGTGAAGACTAAGGAGGCTTAATCGACGCTTTCACTGCTATCACCGAGTTCCGTTGACTTGAGGGTCGCGTCCTGTGATATATGACATCGTCCCATTCATCTGGCGAATCGACTGTGAAAGTTTTATTGTCGCTTTTGCTCATTAGTTTGCCTAGCACGTCGCCAAGTTTGATCGAAAGTTGGTGTGACGCGGGTTTCATAACGGGAAACATGTCAAGCACAGGGCTAGGAATTATAAATGCCTATACCTACAGTCCAATTTGGATTGAAGCTGAATTCATCGATAATTAGATGGCCTAGAGATTGCTGAGGCACTGGAAGTGATGAACGCGAGGACCGGCATCACATCTTATTTTCATTTTTGACCTGTCAGAAATTAATTTTTGGTTTTGGCAGCCGCAATTTGGCATCATTACTTTCCCAGCGAACAGAGATATCATTATCTGTGTTGCCTAATTAAAATCCATCATTTTCATATACAAATCCTTAATTGTAGTCCATCCCAAGTTCATTGGAAAAACCTCGTTGAAATCCGACTGTGTAGGGAATGTTGCTCGCTTCGCTCACTTGGTGTGGGACTTATAGATGCGATGGGATATAGCGGGATACCATTGAGACCTACTGCCCATGTTTCAATATGTAAGAAAGTTATACTGCCCACACAACTTGGCAGACGATTTTTTCTTTTTCCGTTGGAAATGACTATCCAACGCGGCTCCTTATGTGGAACCACGAAAAGTATAGTTTTAAGAACATTGCAGTACTAACAGAACAGTCAGACGTTGAATGTTTTTACATATTTGTTTTCCAGTTCTATTTTTCTGAAGGTAGACCATTATTTTATGTGCGTAGAATGGCAAACGGGAAACTTCCCGATATCAACAGGTTTGAAGGCAAAGATCAGAATATCAACGTTTCGATCGAATAAGCTCGAAAACCAACGTTTTCGTCTACATTTTCGTTCACAAAAATCGGAAAGAATAATTTCGTAAGAATAATGTCTTGAAACGCGCATGGGACCAAATTGCAATTACCATTACTTTTTCCAATTACTTCAGAAAGAAAGTAATTACTGGTTTGAAGGAATTTATTATTCCAATTACATGTGATGGTAATAGTTTTTTTCAATTACCATTACTTGATATTGAGAAAGTAATGGGTCTTTCCAATTTGCCATTACAGAAAAGGTAATGGGTAATGGGAATGGAATTACGCCCATTCCCATTACAGGAACGTTTGCTCTTATGCACCGTGTGAGGATGTGTGTGCGCAGGTATGTAATGAGTACAAATGATATATATATTACGTTCCGGTAATGGGAATGGGGTGTTTCATTTCCCAATACCCATTACATTTTCTGTAATGGGTAATTGGAAAGAGACATTACTTTCCCAATAGCAAGTAATGATAATTGAAGAAAACCATTACCATTACATGTAATTTGAATAAGTAATTGCTTCAAACCTTTCCCAATACAGGAATGGTAATTGCGATTACTTTGGAGGTAATTGCCAGCTTAAAACCCCAGTCTTCGCTTGTCGGCATTCCTAATGATACTCACTGAACTAATTTTATTGCATTTAAGAGAAGTAATTGAAAAAGTAATCATTACTCACACTAATCATTACCTTACAACTCTGGCCGTGCATAGCATGGACAGGCAAACAGACAAATAAATAATAGAGATATTGGACGGCCAGTAAGCCGGGCGGGTCCCGCACGCCTCCGCTCGAGAGGTAAAAGGTACCTGCCTAGCTTTTTTGGCGGAAAGTGGAACCGAAACATGACGCTCTCTCCTTTTACTCGCCCGAACCAAGGTCGGCGACTTCACTTTTCCTTGTCTCCAAGTTTTTATGGGACATGATGATACAGCTCTTATCCACTAGAAGATGTAATTGACATTCGGTAGGTAAGCAAGTAACCGACAATAGGGGAGAGGCGGCTCCCCGCAGACAGGTGCAGAGCAAGATTGCCAGATCCACAGTATTTCGAGTAGATCTACGGTATTTTGAACCCTTCACAGTTTTTTCACAGTTCTACGGTATTTTGCAAATGTTTTACGAAGAAAAACTCATAGAATGATTAGCATTGTAACAAAAATCTCACCCCTTCTTTTATTCTAAGTACCTACTTAAGTTGTAATTCGCAGGATTAAGACAAATTAGAACTTCGGATTATTATCCACTGTCATTAGCTGTTTTAGAGGTGAAGTTCTATTTTGACTTTCATTTCAAAAGGTATTTGTTAGTCTTGACAAAGTATTCTACTGTCTCGGTATAGTTGTTCCTTCAGTCCTCGGGGTGAAGTGAAGCAAGTGTTTTGTATATAATAGAAATCTTATGATGTACCACTAACACGGTAAAAAACAACAAACCTTGATTTTTTCCTTCGTACAATATTGGTACATCGCGATTAATCACTAGGTTGCCTCAGTACGACTACTAATCTTTTGGGCGAATAGTGGTGCATTGCAAAATATGTACTGGTACAACAGTGAAAAACACGAAGAAACTTGATATTCCTTGGTTCAATAGCGGTACTTCTTGAAATAGACCAGTATTGCTGTAAAAATAAAGGATAAATACCTGGTTTGTCGCATCGATAGTGATTTATGTCGGGATGAACCACTATTAACACCGAATTTTCCATCTTCTTTCGTTGACAGCTGGAACATGACTGACATAGACCGACCTTTCCCCGACACTAGATGAAGACTTTGACCAGAATCATACTGGTATATCCTGCTCTCTACCGGTCACTTTTTGTCCTATGATTAAACCGATACTAGCCGCATGTAGAGATCGTCAAAATGTACACAGTAGTATATATAACTCAAAACTGCCATTTTTGGACTTATACCAGTATCACTCCCAGGGTGCGATATATTTGTTATATTGTCATATAATTTTTTCAACGTTATTTTCGTTACTGATTATTTGTTCCAGAGGTTCCTTCCCTTCCCACCCCCTAAGTGTGTAAATACATGTTAGGTGAGTGTTTAAATTATGGGGTACATTGTCTTCTGTGCGAATCCCTGTGGATTTGTATAATGATGTTCTGTGCTTTAGGGGTTTTTGGATATAACTATCCTCAGTGTTCTAAGGTTTATGATTAAAATCTGCGGTATTATACAGAATTTTTTAATGGAAAAATCTACAGTATTTCTACAGTATTTATCAGTTAACACCTGCAGTATTTTGCTTCTTCGACTCTGGCAACCCTGGCGCATAGTCATTCTGTTTCTTCGATGTTCTTTGACTATAAAACTCAGAAATATATACACATAGAATTCTAGAATATAGAATTCTTTACACATGAGAGAAAGGCATGTTTTTAACTCTTCCGTACGAAGAACTACCAACATAAGTTAGCACATGCAAAAAAAGCGATCAGCTTTACCCACTAAATGTTTTGTTCTACTAATTGCTAAGTATAGTGAGATGGCGTCACCATTACTCATACTCATGCCACAAGTCGGATACAGACTAGGTTGGGTGTCGTTATATTTGGCATATTATGTTAAGTTACGTTACGAGTAACATGCGAATTTGGTTACATGGAGTTAGATGTTAGAAACTTGTTCATTTTAGCGAATTTTCGTAAAAAATAAAGGTATTGCAATGGCTCAAAAAAATTTAAAATCAAAACTTTCGAAAGTTATCTCTTTCGAAATTTGTTTGAGGCACTCTAAAACGAATCCGAAAGTATAAAGCTTATATATATATATATATATATATATATATATATATATATATATATATATATATATATATATATATAGTTATGTTATCCAGGATTGAGATAAACTGTCCCCTTAGGATTGAAATAAAAATTCCGTTCTTACGCCAAAAAATCAAGCTTTCCAAATGATATGATGAATTTGTTGACCATCACTTTTGGGGAGCATTGAATTTAAATGTGCTTTACAAAAAAATAAAATAAAATGAATAAATAAATAAAATGAAATAAGATGAAAAATAAAATAATATATTAAAATAAATAAATAAAAATAAAATAACATCAATAATTGGCTAAAATCGGATAAATTTATTTATTTTTCGTTTAGCAAAATTCTGGTCAAAAGGCCTTCTATATTGTTGAACAATCGATAAAATGAAAAAATGATGCAAATTATTACACAATGGTTTATTCGATTGTATGATAACTTACGAAAATTCGCTCATACGATCTTGCTGCTCAACGGGTACTTTTAAAATACAAATTAACCCTACCAATCAAACTTAAAAATGTTATTCCCCTTTTTTCAGGCGGAAATTCAGAAGCAAAACCCCAAACCAAAATCAAAATACAGTGAGAAGTTACTGAAGACGGACAAGGGACATCCCCTTACATGGTCAAGGTTTCATAGATATAAAGGTACCTAATAACAACGTGCGTCTCATCTTTATCAACTAAAATTTTGAGGTTTTTCTGATTTGTCGTGTTTTATAGAATTGGTAAATGATTAAACTTAGTAACAATTTGAAATTATGGTATTAATATTATGTAAGGCAAATTGAGTACAGTTGTAATAATATAGTTGGTAGTTTCAAGATAATGACGTTTCTTTATTCAGACAGTTCAGATTATAACAAGCTTTATAAAAAACTATTGAGTTAGTAGGACAATACTTCCGTGTACTTATTTGAAAATTGGAAGAAGGTGATTTGACACATTGACCTAGTTACCTACCGCATTTTGAATCCTACGACCAGCTGTCGGCCGTCCTTATCCGTTACCTGCATGACGGAAGAGGCAAGACCCCGCGTTTCCGACTAAGGTAAAGATTGACTTCAGCTAATGTCCTAAGCATTACGAGCGTTCGTTTACCGCATATGTTCATGTCAGTCGATCTAGTCAACAAAGTAACTAGGTACCTCTCAACTATTTATCCCATCTTCTTTTATCAACATCATCATCAAGAAACTATTACCTACCATCATGAAAACTTCATTCCGCCTCAGGATTTAATACATTTTGCATCCTGTAGGATAACTCATCCTGGGATTTCATCCACATATCAACGACATTATTGATGAATCATCTGTGATATTAGGCTATATTTTCTTAATTGCTATCAACTTCTACTTAGTACAAAGTACCTCAACTTCTCATAGTAATGCTAACTTATTTTAAATTCCAAGTCTGTGATATTAGTATAAGATAAATATTTTTTACTTCCACAAGCCTGATAGGGTCTCACCCCTTCCTAATTAATTGTGATATTTCGGTAGGATTCTACTTAACCTCTCAATATCATTCCGCAGCTGGTATAATATTGACCCGCAACTTTTATGCAATTATTTCGCTATAATCCCCTTAAGGAATGCGAACTTGAGGTTCGAGTACCTAATCATTTAGAGGATAACAAACAACCTATGCTAGGTTCCCCTTTGATTATGTACGCATTACTTAGATACATTACATGTAATTTGTGTATCGATATCAACAAATTTTAGTACTAAGTAGGTTTCAATGCACGCTAGCGAGTATGTTCATGCTCCTAGTACGATTACGATCGTTTAAGCAAATTATAGATTTTGTACTAGATCAAATTTTGGTATCAACTATTCCCATTCTATACACCTTCTGTGAAGGAACATTTCGGCTTTCTCTTTAGAAGATCGCCATTATTAAAACTAATATTATGAAACCTACATATTTATATCTCTTTCATCATCACATTCAATACAGTCCACTCAGCTCAAAGCACACCGCACTCTTGTCAGTGCTGAGAGTGTTAGGTCCGCTTATCGAAATTTAGTGGGTTTCACTTTCAAATCTACCGTCCCTCTGGACATCTTTCCGCCCTTTGGGCATTCTTTTCACCCTTTGGATATACTCACCGCCCTTTTTGGCATCTTTCCGCCCTTTCGGCATTTCATTTACCCTTTGGGTACTTTCCGCCCTTATGGGCATAACTCCGCTCTATGAGCAAACCTATCGCCATTGGCAAGGTTATGATGCTTACTGCCCTTTGGGCAAACCTATCGCCTTATGGCAAGGTTAGCATATCACTGCCTTCTGGGCAAACCTATCGCCTCCTGGCAAGGTATTTTGCCTTCTGGGCAATCTCAACAACGCCTGCACGGGCAATCTCAACAATTACGCCCGCATGGGCATTATCATCAACAACACTGCCTGCATGGGCATATATTATCAACAACTCAGCCTGCATAGGCATCTTATCAACTTCTCCATTGCCCCTTGGGCAACCTATCGCCTCCGGGCAAGGTATATATTGCCTTCTGGGCAATTTCATCAACAACTTAGCCTGCATAGGCATCTTATCAACTTCTCCACTGCCCCTTGGGCAAACCTATCGCCTCCGGGCAAGGTATATATTGCCTTCTGGGCAATTTCATCAATAACTTAGCCTGCATAGGCATCTTATCAACTTCTCCACTGCCCCTTGGGCAAACCTATCGCCTCCGGGCAAGGTATATATTGCCTTCTAGGCAATTTCATCAACACCGCCCGCATGGGCTTGCTATAAATTGGTTTTTTAAATTAAACTCCAACGTTTCTTCCCAGAAACTGGGGCTTATTCAGGGAAATTCAGAAATGTGAAATACCTACTTACTTATAGTTTTCTTTTTGTTGTTGTTAATAATTGAATTTAAAGTTATGAGTTTTTTGAAAATCAAATTTAAAATTGTCTACGTTTATGTTGGAACCGTTGTTTTTTTTTTTTCGTATGTTTAACTTAGTTCGCTGGTGACGGTAATTATAAATTTAGAGTCCATCAATCAAATACGAGTAAATTTTGCTCAAGTTTTGAGTGTCTTGACGGAAGATATTTGAATTTTAATTTTTTATCTTCACCATTTCTAGAAATATCCTTTTTTGCAAATTTGATTCTCTTCCTACAATTTTGAAATTGTTGAAGTCCATAGTATGTCCTAAAGATCTGCAATGGGCAACCAACTCGTTTTTTGTATCGTCTTGTCGTAGATCCGATTCATGTTTTGAAAAACGACGCCAAACGGACTGACGCGTTTCCCTCACATACACTTTTTCACACCCACTACTACCACAAGGGATCTGGTAGACCAAGGTAGATCCATGGGCGAGTTATGTTCAAAACTAAGAGGTGGTGTCTCTCTTTGTTCTTAATCGCCACATGTGATCTATGATTTTTGGATACCTGCTTCTCACCGCGCATAATCACGCGGTAATACCAACATTCAGTTCGTGACTCACCCCAAATTTCACAAAATTCTTGAAAAACTGAAATTTTGTATTATTCCTTTAAAACTTAATTTTTCAATGTTGTTGTATTAGATGAGAAGTTGAATTTCTTGGAAGACCTTCACTCGGGAGCAAATATATATTCTATCGGTTACTGCCCGCAGAAATGACCTTTGATGGGTCTTACTATAATATTACGTGTATTGATATGATTTATCATTCTAATCCGATTTCATAAGCCTCGAGTCTGACCCCAAATTCATTAGACATCTAGATACAACTATGGGCAAAAGTAAAGTTTAATGAATTCTACGTGAATAAAACAGGGACATACTAGGTAGACATTCTTCATATTTCCGATAATACAAGGTAGAACTGCAGTAGCGTGGAAGAGAGCGTAATAATGGAGCCCAGTATAGTAGATTAATTTGATAGATATGATGATGTAAAAGGGAAGCTGTCATTATTATGTAACAATATTACAATGGTATGCATCATGCTTCTGTTATTGTTTTCAGATATCCTTGAATATTTGGATTATTTAGGTACGACGATGCCCGACCTAGTCAAAATAATAACAATCGGAAAGTCGTCTGAAAATCGGCCGTTGAGGGTAGCTCATATTTCATCAAAGAAACGAAAGGATGCTCCAGCGATGTGGATTGATGGCGGTGAGCTATTATTTCTTCTTTTTGTTTATTTTTTTTTATGGAACTATATCAAGAAGACGTATTTACGGAACTGTCCATAGAAGATAACTGTATAGAATTATCTCCGAGAGATGTTTTTTAATGAAATATCTCTGGGAGATTTGTTTATGGACCTACTCGTATATGAGGGAGATGTTTATGGAACTACTCGTATCTCTAGGAGATGTGTTTATGTAATTATGTCTGGGATGTGTTTTATGGAATTCCGTTGTCTGGGCGATGTGTGTATGGAATTGTCTCTGGGAGGTGTGTGTATGGAATTGTCTCTGGGAGATGTGTTTATGAAACTACTCGTATCTCTGGATATGTTAATGGAATTATCTCTGGGCGATGTGTAGCTATATGGAATTGTCTCTGGGATATGTGTATATGGAATTATATCAGGGAGATGTGTGATGGAACTATCTTTGGGAGACTTTTAAAGGAACTATCTCTGAAAGATTTGCTTATGGAACTACTCGTAACTCTGGGCGATGTTTTTATGGAATCCTCTCAGGAATATGTGTGACAATCACAGTTTTAACGCTCGCTCACTTTATGGACAATAAAGACATAACACCGATATTTCCACAATTACATAGTTCAGAGGTACCTAGTTCCACAAACACGTCTCCCGGAGATAGGATTAGTTCCATAAACATACCTCCAAGAGTTATTGTTGTTAAGCTCAATATAACAATAGTACATAGGTACAGACCAATCAATCCGTACGTCCACTTTCAAACCAGCTCAGTTCTGCAGTGCATAGATGGTACGCGGTTTAGTATAACACGCTTTGAAGGCGTTAGAAAATCCGAGTTTCAGGGAGTGTTCAGTTACTTGTGATAAATTATCAACAGGCATTCACAAACAGATAGAACCCCAATGTATCAATGTTGTTAAAATAACTATGTAAGACTTTGTATATAGTTGTATATACCGCTAGGGATTCAAATTTTAGGGCGGCACGTTGCACAAAAAAGTAGTCTACCTTCTCTACTGCAGTAAGAACGTCAGCTTCACTCATGTATCACGTGCAAATTAATGATCGCTCTCAACAAGGGCCTGACTGTTGGAAGCGCAAAAAGCGGAGCGAAAAATCATCTACACGACTGTAAATGCATTTCGTAATATGCTGTCTATTGAAATTGAAACTCTACAGCTGTATTCCTTCATTTCTGCAGGTATCCACGGCAGGGAATGGATCTCTCCGTCCGTCTCCTTGTTCATTCTGAAGCAGCTGACTGAGAACTATAACACGAATAAAGCTGTCGTCGACGGGATCGACTGGTACATCATGCCCGTGGCCAACCCGGACGGATACGAGTACTCCCACAGTACGGACCGATTTTGGAGGAAAAACAGATCGAAGAACCCTGCCAAGAGATACGACGATTATAATTACTACGATGGCGCCAGGTTCGTGAGAGTTCATAAAACCAATGAGTAGTTACAGCTGACTTCCGCTACCACAGGAATCATTTGCATTTCGGTTATTTCTTTACTTTGCATTCTTGACCAGAAGAGAGAGGTAAGAGGGGTTATATGTGTTGGAATTTCGTATTTCTTAGTGATCGACCAATAAATACAAATTTTCAACCCCTATAAAATTTGTTAGTTTATGTTCCAAGGTACGTAGATTCCTAAAATAGAATTAAAGACTGAGAAAACTGGGACAACATATCCCTCTATAAAGATAGCCGTATTTCTGTGGTGATCAGAATAATATTATACATATACCTCAAAGTAGATCGAGGCTGGGGAACTAGTAAAATTTTTCCCTTAATGGGAGAAAAACAAACGGTCATAGATATATCTTTCCATGATAGGCATCTTATTTCGATTTATTATTTTCACTAATGAACATTTTAATTGACTAAGAAGAAAAAATTGTTTAACCCCCACAAAACTTGTTGGTTTACGTTTCACGATGCCTAGAATCCGCCGCGCCTCACAGTATTGCAGACGTGGAAAAAACTCTGAAATTCGTCTTTGCCAACCTTGAAACTCTGGTTATTTATTCTTGATTCACTCAATCATTGCATGTGGATGAGTGATTCAACTTGTTTATATAACCAACATAATTTTTCGAGCATTCTCAGGATGAAAAACTCATTTTAACACAGAATGTGTTTTAGCCGAAAACGAAACGTTTATGTGTAACGAAAATGTGTTGCAAAAATTTCCGATGATTTCCGCTTACGACCGAGTAGATTGCTGGAGAAATGGTACTTCGTCATTTTTCTTCCCACAAAATTCGATGACCATCGAAAGCTCTCGATTTATCCAACCATATTATGTTGGCTACTGCGAAGTGCGTGGCCAACAAGCTGAGTTATGTGCATGGTTATTTAAGTAATTGTTTACACACAGGCGATTATTATTAATAATTGATATTGTGACCATGTTCCTATGCAACCGCTTGTTAATTTCTGATGATTTCGTTGAGCTGGTGTTGAGTCGTTGCGCTGGTGATAAATAAATAAGACAACTTGACATTGCAGTGATAAGATACACCGAAAAATCTAAATCATTCTTATAAGCGGGTTTCACAGGTTTGTGTGAAATGCGTCAGCCAAAACACATTCCGAGTTTTCCTCGTTGTTCGGTTTTTAAGATGCTTGTTGGATTTTTGAGTTTTCTCCTCAGTCAGCCAAAACACATTCCGAGTTTTCCTCGTTGTTCGGTTTTTCAGATGCTTGTTGGATTTTTGAGTTTTCTCCTCATCAATTTTTAATTTAGAGATCGAATAGACAATGCGTTCAAGAAGAATATACGTAATTTTAAGACTTTTTTCATAATAAAAGTATTGTTTTGGGAGCGAGTAGTACCTCATTAATGAAGCTATTATCGTGGAAATCTTGTGTTTTCCATAATAAATCGAGCGCTACTCAAAAGCACCGGTCTCCTCCAGTCTGGGACTAATTTTCCTTTGTTACCAACCCTTTGAACGAACCACAGTAAAGGTCCTTCCGTTTACCCCCTGAGGGTTATGATTAGATATGTTCCAAAAGTTCTTAGCTTTGATGGACTGCCATTGGGTTCTAATGCGCACTTTGGTATATTAATAAGAGCTTTAACAACCAACCAATTCGGATTTTAGAACTAGTGTACCTCCAATCAGCCGAGGCTAGCGCTGTCACGATTCTATCAACAATGTAACTTTCATGAGAAATCGAAAGCGATCAATGGATGAGGGATCGGATACCTGAATACCTGTTTAGATAATTTCCCTGTAATGTTTTATATACCTACCCTGGTGAAGTGCGCTCACCTATGCAAGTAGTTGTTTTGTATGAGTTTACGACAACAGATTCCTTCCGTCACGCAGGGACCTTTCGGGACCTTCCGTGATATAGGTACTTCTACTACCTGCCAAAACTTAGGAAATTTTAAAAACATACCTATCGATCCTATATTAGTAACATTCTCAGAATGGAACTTCCTTTTTACAAAAATAATGTAAAAACACTACATCCGTATTCTATATTATACTAAATACGTAGGTATTTCAAATCCATTGATGGGTCGTTTCCCCATTCGTTTCTACGCGTAACATCAGAGTTGGGTCAACGAATCCTGAGAGATCGGCTACTTTCGACAAGGCGACTGAGTGACTACGTGGGACTTCCGTAAAATAGAATCTGCTTACCATGAAATGAAAACCAACAAGTTTTGAGTGGGTTACCTTTATTCTAGTCGATTGCAAAAGTTCGTTACTGAAAATTATACACCCAAATACTAACACCTAAAAAGATTTTTCAATGCAAAGCATTACGTTTGAATGGTTTTGGTGTACTAAGACACTCAGTTTTTAATAAAAGTCCCTAAAAATAGCTAAAACGAGCAAAGCTGACTATTCTAACATTTTGTTTGTCGCAGAATATCATTCAGAGGTCATTTATATGATATTTTGTATAAGGTATATACTTATTATAAGTTTGCACAAATAAGAACTCAAATATTGGATGAGATCATTAGAAATCGTAAATACAAGCATTACGCTTAGCTCTGCGACTTATTTTGTTATTGTGACTTTCGAAAGAATATTTATGTATAAGGTACATGAGAGTAGTAGCGTAACGCCTCCGTGATTTATCATAAAGGAAGGTAAAAATAATGATGAGTAAAAATAATTTAACCATAACTAAAAACGATACAAGGGCATTTAGAATAATACGTACTGGGAGTTTCCTTTATCCAAATTATTCCTTCTATGGAATTTCCAATGGAACCTTGAGAGATCGTATTTAATGATATGACTAACCGGAGATTAGAGACGGGAAAAGTCAAAGCATGTAAGACGGTATTTAGTGGGATGAGCATGAACTCTCATTTGACCTTTCCGATGAATTTAATTTCAACGGCATTGGCGTTGCAACACAAAGCGCTACGTGGGTTTCACATAACCGGAGTTCGTGAGCAGGTGCAAGGCTCATCCTCAACACGATCTCAGCAACGGGAATATCCTTCTCTTACAAACATCATCGGCTAAATGTTACAAGAGAATAACTTAATTGAACGTTCAGAACACAGTTCAGGCCGCAAATCACTTCACTTTAGCCATGAAACTCAATATACGCTGTTCGTAGGGGTTAATTAGGATTCATCCGTAAGAAGGAGATGCAGTACCTGCACTGTCTTAATGTTTTTAGTAATTTGACGCTTTGGGTCGTTATGGGCCTATCCTCGGTAATGACAATCCCAACACTGAGTTTATGATGTCAAAATAGCTGAATTGGGGTCAACACTGGAATGGGTCCCCATTTCCAAGTTATCGGCGGTTTATTAAAAACGGATGAAGCAGGGTTTAGGATGTCAAGGCATTGGATACAGACATTAACGAATCAAAACCATGACTGGGTGATTGGAAGTGAGGCTAATAGGATACAAATCGGACAATCAATGAAGAAAAATTAGTCCCAAAACTTTCGCTATATCTTCCTTGATCAAACCTCACGGGACAATTGGGCGGTGCAAGTGTTCCTTTAGGCATAGTATAACGCAGATAATAAAAGTATGAGTACATTATGCAATAAAACCACACAAACTGACTGCATGGACTGCAGATTTTGCCTGTCTTAGTCAGAACCTGTACTATCTACCGTTTGGAAATCACTAGGCCAAATGGAGACGACGTTGCGACTTTGTCAGAGAAGGTGCGAACAAAGTGCCTATTCATTTTTCTGGGTAAATTGGAATAAGGTACCTACCGAAATCACAAGTTAAAGTTATAAATCGATTGAAACCTCAGAAAAACTTGTGTATGAGTCCGCAACCACGGGAGATATTGTCACGTTTTCTATGAAAATGCCGTACCGATTGATCATACACAGTCAAAATTCGTCGGAATCCATTGTGCGGAACACGATCGCAAGGCGACAATGTTTGTTTAAAACGATACTGACCGGTGTCGTTCTTTTCGAAAGGTTACCTAGAAACCAGTTTATAACTTACTTGTTATAATTAAATTGTATTTAACATTAGAAAACGATATTTAACGTTGACATTCCAAACTGAACCGTTATCTGTTTTCAGTCGCTGAACTTATTCGTCAGTTGCTAACTTACCAAACTATATTATCACACATATCAATATTTCAATTTAAGGGAACATTACATGATTCATTAGCAAAAGCTTTATTATGACAGTAGTGTACGAATCGATCTTAGTCAGCTTCCTACGGATGTGAGGAGGAGGATGTATTGGCCGCATGAGATGTGGTGATTCGTCGGATAAATCAAGAACTCTAGAACGAGTGGTGAAGGAGTACGATTGAAATTGGTGAAGATGTTCCGCAGCAACGGATCGGTCGCATGTTGATTGTTCAGATGTGAGCCAAAGACATGAAAATGTCAAAACGGAAGTTAATGAAAACCGTTGTTAATTTCTACAATATACAGAGGTACAATGTTACATCGATATTGACAGTTTGTTCATTTTGCATTTAGATCGGATAATCAGTGGTTGGCTCAATATAAGGGATTCAAATTACTAGGAAATTCTTACCGAATACTCTGCTGAGAACTTGAGCAAAACAAAAACTTGAACAGTTGGAATGACTGGTCTCCTTACCATATGGTTTTCCCCATTAGGTATATCTTCTCATACTTCTTCCAATTTCAACCAAATATCAAAATCACGGCCATGCGATAATTTTATTGCATGTGTGAGAAGACATACCAGCCAACCTTTGAGGCAATACGGAAGTGCAAATTCAATCCCCTCCGTTGTTCCTTCAATCCCTCATTTCGAAAGTACTGAATTCGTATTTTCCACCCTCACACCTAATTGAAGTTTCATGCGAGGCTCACCATTCTCCCTTTTGTCATTAGGTAAGGCGTGATGAATTGTAAACAGGCACCAACAAATATCCTGGTCACGTAGATCTCTGCATTGTCATTATTCTTCACGTTATGTGCTTCAGCCAGCTTCATTGTTTTTCTAGCATGAAACGTGGCCAACACCAGACATTACACTACTAACAACAAGTAGAGAGCAGATCCAACGGAGAGGTTCTAAAAATTAAGTTTTCCTCCTCATGACTGTAGGTATGGAACTTCTCCGTGTTCGTGTGAGAAGTCGACAAAAATGCTTGCCCGTCCAAAATTGATATTTCTAATAGCTCATCGTTTCAGAGCTTGCTGATAAATTTAGGTTCGCCTACTGATTAAGGGCGGGTTGTTTGTGATAATTCCTTGTCACGCACAAACTATTCTAGTATTCAGTTCGCTTTGATGAAATTTTTAGGATTGTGCAAAATATCATAGATGGTTTCCTATAAATTGTATTGCCGTCAGCTCAATAGTCACGTGTACGCATGCGCGTTACGTGAATTTTTTTATAACCTCGATTGCACATGTTGTAATAGTCCGATTTCATTCAAACTGCTTCTGCAGGGTACCTACTTATTGGTAGACTCGGAAACAAAAAGTAGTAGGTAAGTGATTTGTATGGGATTACTTGGACCCCAATCTTTAAGATATTCGAGGGTTTTGGATGAAAACTTGAAATTTGTACAATATTAAATTAAAGTAAGTTTTGGTTTTTGAGCTTAATAGTGATCCTGAAGCAATGGAGATAGGAAACTATCTAGGGCCCAAAAGGCACTCCATGAAACTTTCATCGAAGTCCTTGAAACTTGGGATTGGTTTGTGGGTTTGGGGTTTTATTTCACTAAAGGCCTCTTTTGGGGAGACGACCCTGGAGAGTGCCAAGGGGTGGATCTAAACAGGAATTGGGACTTTCACTGGAAAGAAGTTGGCGCATCGAGCAGCCCCTGCAAGCCAACGTTCGCTGGTGACCGTCCTTTCTCAGAACCTGAAACGAGGGCTATGAGCGACTTCATCTTAGACCGTAGTGATCAAATTAAGGTAGGTGCTCAATATTTCGTTCAATGAATCTTAATATAAAAATAATCTATTTAGTTAGGTACCAACTAAAAATTAAAAATAAAACTGTATCAATGAACATAAGTACCTACTTGCGAATATCTAGTAATATCCTTATGGTTTCAGCCCCGTAGTTTGGGACGTTATCTTCAGAGGGCAGTAAATACAGCTGTAAGAGCCCAATGAAATGAAAGACCTTGAAGGATAATTGGTACTGGTTGAGATATTCTCAACAAACTGTTCAAGTTTCCTTATTTTGCTGCTCTAAAATCCAATTATAATCCTTTTATGAATCTACTAAGCTTGAAACTTATAGAGTTGACCTGGGAGTAAATGTGGAACATTGGGAACTAACGTACGGACTTGATACTAAACCCTTTTTTGACTATCGAATGGCAGCTGAGGTGAGGGTTGGTTAGTTGATAAGATAGAGTTGGGCATACTTTCAACAAAAAAATTGAAAAGAGTAAGCCCGAACAGGTACAAAATTGACAGAGTTAATCTTCATTAGCCGAGATGTTAATATGAACGCTTAGCTTTTATGTGCCGTAGTGATTAATGAGAGTTTTATAATTAAAATTTTCGAAAGATTTGGCATTCACCATGATATTTGACTCGTCGGACGTGGACGATGAACGAAGTAAATGTGGAAGATGTTGAAAACGGCATTTGGATTGATTGAAAACTAACATACATTACTTTGTACCTCTCCAGAAAAATGACAAATATTCAAAAAGCTCGCTCCTTATAATGCGATCCCTGGCATTTTATCACTCGACTTAACAAGAAACAAACCTCACTTTAATAAAACAATGCAACGAACTCAGCATTGATGTTGAAATACCCTCACCACTGTTTTCTCATAAGCTAATCGTAGGCCCACAGACAATATGTACACAGCCTTTGGCAGCCAATTTTGTACGTTTAATAGATGATGATAACACATCACAATAGGGATAGAAACTGGAATATGAACTATGCGAAATTTCATATACAAGGTCTACTGTTCCCTTGAGATTTCGAAATATTGTTGTTATTCGGTTATCAAAATGGAAGCGGGGCTGAGCAGCAGAGGGGTGGTTGGTGCAGTGACGACTGATTGTCCTGATGCGTCCAACTGTCCAACTTTTGCTTGGACGGTTTGCCTAAACTTTGTTAGGCGAACTTCGTTATTCTGAACTGGGTTTAATCAAGATTTGCGTTTGTGAAAGACAACACTTAGGTACTCGAGTACGAGACCATCCGTTGTGCAGTTGATACAATCCCAAGGCGTAGTGAATAATGTTGTAGGTCTTTTGATATTCTGAATACTGGATTTGTCCCTTGCTTCTAGGTAGGACTCTAGGTATACCAGAGCAAGCTGTAACTCTACGTATCTCAATGTACTGGAATAAGGATGGATAGTGTTATGTTTGTCTTCGATGAAATAAATAAATAAATACAAATAAAAGTGAGGAAGTCTTACGTTGAAACCATTGGTTTACGAAGGGCCCGTACCACAATTAAGGGGTAAAATGAGAACTAAAAGGAGGTTAACTAAGAGTCAGGAGTTATTCCTCAAAAACAGCAGAGGAATAAATTGATTAACTTTGGATTAATTCGTGTTTCTCTTCTAGTTTATGACACTTGAATCTTGAGAGTCAGGAGAGTCCATTCCCAAGAGTATTGAAATCGGAGTCTTCCTGAAAACAGTTGCCACACTACCTTGGTAGGGAAGCAATGAAGAAAAATTAATTTATTGTATAAATGTGGTCAATTCTTGATGATACCATGATTTCAGGCTTATTTGAGTCTACACTCGTACAGTCAGATGCTCCTTGTTCCCTGGGGCTACACAAAGCAAACACCAAAAGACTACGACGATCTCATGTACGTCGGGAGGAAAGCTGTCGAAGCGCTGCAGCGACTGTACGGCACGCCATACAAGATCGGCTCCTCGCCATCCCTACTTTACCCCACTTCAGGTAAAATTTTTCACCAAAAGATAGCTCACCCCTGCCTCCACATTATTGCGCGTTGAAATTTCTGAAATAACAGTCACCTTCCTTTATTGATTCCCTTTTGTTGATGGCTTACTGGAAACCCTGCATCTTTATTTCAATCACTTGAAATTTTAACTTTGGTAATTCAATACCTACTTGATAACATGCGATACTTACACCTGAACTGATTTCTCTCAAAGCAACATCCAAAGTCAGATATCGACCCCCACTATCAAATGATGTTTCGCAAGCTCGACTAGACCTATTCACTGGCCATCATCAATGTGTATTCAATTTAATATAATATCGTCCATACAGTTTTCCGAATCGACTATTTTAGGTGCCTATACCAATCGATAAGACGTTTCCATCCATTTTCACATTTTCACCAAATTTTAATCTCACCACACCTAGGTATTCTAGCTGTGGAAAACATGTGGAATTCACTTACTTTTAAAGTTAAATAACTCTTCGTTAACTTTTCTGGTGCCCACCAATTTACAGAATGCTAATTTTCAAGGCGAAATAATGTGAATAAAGAATGTAAAAGAAAACGAGATTCATTTGGAGTATCTTTACTTGATTTGATTGAAATGTTGGTGCTTCACTTAAATCTAGATTCAACGTTACTTAATTATTTAAAAAAAGTAAATAAATGAAACTCATGGAGAATCTTTGAAGAAAATAATAATTAGAAAGAATAACACACTCCAATTGAATTCTCTCCTCCGTTAAATTAAATCTTGCCTTGCTCTTACTTCGGGATATTGCTGAGTTGATATTCAATGTTTATTATTAACCAGACAATATGTTCATTTTTATAGATTGTATGGATTGTAATATACATTTTAATAAACAATATGAATATTAATGTTGTGTTAAACATAAATGTTGCGCTGCTCTGAGCAGTAATAAATTACCTTGAACGTTCTAACATTGTACTCGTACATTGGTAACAGGTGAACTAGACATCAACAAGCGAATTAAACATTGTTCAATAAGTGAATTTCAATGTAAGGAATTATTATCATATAATGGAATATTTGGATCAAAAATATTTCATAATCAATTTAATGATTAATTGAATCATTTGGCACCCCCCTTTTTCCACCCCTGCATAACTCCAACTATAAATTTGCGCCGGCGGGAGTCAAACTCGAGCTTTCAAAGCTTAAAGAAATTTCGTGCGAACTATCTTTTCGATAGTTTCAATAATTTACTCGTTTTGTGGTTGAAAGTACTAGATGGATCCAGTGAAAACGAGCAGGGAATTTTACGGAGTTTGAGAAGAGTACATGTTGATTTTCAATGGTGCGTCTGCTAAACGCCTGCCAAAAAAAAAGAAGGATAGTCAGGCTTTTATAACGCTTTAAAAAACAATTCTTAAGACAATCTCCTTTCTCCAATTTAAAACCTTGATAGGAGCTTCGATAATTTTTTTCAAATCCTTGTTGTGATTGATCATTGAAGGTGTATGGATTAATGCAATAGCAAAACTAGAAGGACGTTTGCTAACATTCAAAGCTTAAGATGCTGTGCTGGAGAATGCAATTTAACATTCATTGTTTTTCTCCTTCACCTATAAACGTAAAAAACTGCGAAAGAGGAAATTAAGTCTCTTAAAATCTATTTGAAACTAGTGAATTGTTGGATTTTGGATAAATTACTCATAAATTTCATCGAGTGGACTAATCCCATAGAGTATTTATTTTTTGGTTTCAATCAAATGATTAGTAGGTGCGTTGTGAAATAATCGCGTGGGATGAGATAGGATTATGATAGGTAGGTCAAACATAAGTACCTACTTAAAAAATCAAAAACCTAAATAAGACGGTTCATCGCCGTTTCTTGGGAAATAGTTGGGAATGTATACATATCATTCATTCCTGCCAGTTTACGCTAGAGAAATGGTGTCACATTCAGCCATCAAATGATCGATAGCTTAAGGTGAGAGTAAATTTACTTAGTAGTGTTTTTTTTTTCTTTCACAAGCTAATTACATCGATAGACTTATGGTTTTACTCTGAAATGCTGTTAAAATGAAAGAAAAATAAAATAAACATTATATATATATATATATATATATATATATATATATATATATATATATATATATATATATATATGGTAAATCTTTGATACGTATAAGTAAGAGACATGGATATTCATCCAGAAATGCATACTTATACGAGAAAATAAATTAAGGAAATTTATACATTTTCATGAAGAAAAAGAAACAGATTAAGCCACTGAAAGAATTATATTATCAAGAATTATTATTATTATATTATATAATAATTTGTATGGCTGTTAATATATGTTTGTTAAAAATCTATGTATACACCAACTCGAATTATTGTTTTGAATATTTATGTTCAAAACAAATCTACGGAATGAAAAAATATTTTTCCATTTGAGATTAGGTAGGTACCACAGAACACAGAAACAACACTTTTAACAAGTTAAATAATACAATTGTTAACAAGTTGAATGACTGAACTAACAAATTCAATGTAACTAGTTTTGGTTTATTATTTTCCATAATGAACCTTTGTAATCGACCAAGAAAAATGTTGGTTTACGTTTCAAAATGCGTAGAATCCAAAAATCGAATCAACAAAAATCCTTCCGTTCGCCGTACGTCGCACAGTGGGATGAAATGCGATTCTGGCTGGACAAAAATATTTGATTGGCTATTCTTATAGGAAATTTCACATATTTATGTTCCTATACCTAAAATAGCTCTTTAATGGATGTTTCTTGGGGAAAAAAAAAAAAAAAAAAAAAAAAAAAAAAAAAAAAAACACACGTTTTTTGAAATATTTCTCCATTTTTCATTCTTAAGATGTACTGGAAACGTTTTTTGCTGAATGAAAAAGTTATAGAAAATTAAATTCTGCGTCGATTCGTCACCAAGGAAAGTAAAACTTGTGGTAAAATAAGGAAGTTATCGAATTTCAAAGTTTTTCATGACCGGAAAATACCATTTATTGCCGTATTAGAGGTAAAACTTGATATTCAATCGACTTTCACAAAAAAAAGAAAAGTCTTTTCATCAAATTCTGCAGCGATCGACTACCAATAGTTTTCGAAAAACACCAATAATTAAGAGAGTTATGATGTTTCAAAGTTTTTGACAACTCCTATTTTCCACTTTTTCACTACGCTGATTCCCAGGAACCTATCATCACCTCACCATTCCTTCATATGTATATGCGTTCAACAACTATTATGGTACACCTGAAACCAATTCCAGCTGCAAATATTTGCAAGTAATCACGATACCCTCGTCAACGTTGTGAAAGTGTGCCAAAACTCTGGTATAATTGCTTCAAAGTCATAGGAACCCAACCGTAAATTTATTGCATCTTGAAAGTGAAATCAATTTCGAGAGCAAGGAATATCACTGTGAAGTCTGGCCTAGCCCAACAGTTAACGTACGATAAACAGATTTTTTGGGTGGAAAAACCATAACATGACCTTGTAAAGAATTTTTCCATACCCATTGGCCAATTGTCGGAAGATATCCAGGAGATACGACATAAAGAGTTCAAAAAATTTAGAGAGCATTTTTCTAGAAAATTCTCTAGAGTAGATTTAAACAGAGATGTTTTAAACATATTACTAATTTTTTCTGATCCACTGATCACGAGTCTCCAAGCCGCTCCATTAAAAAATCGGAAGACTTTCAGCGACGAAGTGTCAATACCCGATCAGGAAAAATTGCACAGGGTCACCCACCATTTGAATCTTTCAAGGGTCTCGGAGGATATCCTAAATCTCTCGATAAACTCAAAAATACCCACGAAATGAGCGTTTATTCGTGGCCGAAAAAATCTTTCGCGTCTTCTACGCTGAATGCTTCTTTCTTGTTTGTATTCTTCAGCAGAAGATGATTCCCACATATTAAACACCGAAAAATTGTCAATTCACAATGCTGGAAAATAAATTTACAGGTGAACGAACGTAGATTAAAATAGGCCATTTATTACAACTGTAAAAAAGTAAGTTGTTCAAAATGATGGGGAAACACTTGTAACTTGTCCAAATTCGCCTGTACACTTGTTAATTTTAACAATGCATTACAAGTCTACACTTGTACCTTTATGAAACGCTTGTACACTCATTTTTTACAACTTGTACATAAAATCGTCTACTAACTTGTCACTTTATGAAATAGGCCCCAGGTGGCATCATTACGATTTTGAGCTTATGGAGAATCATGGGTTTGACTTATACAAGATGGAAGCAATGTATTATGTAGATGAATATGTTTAAAGTATTCATTAATTTACCAAGAAAAGCAAATAGAGAGTTAATTTTAAAAAGCACAAAATTTTGTTGCAGGGAGCTCTGACGACTGGGCGAAAGGGAAAGCTGGGATCAAGTACAGCTACACGCTGGAGCTGAGAGACAAAGGGGTCCACGGCTTCCTCCTGCCCTCAAGCCAAATCGTCCCGACCGGCAGAGAAACGTTTGCTGCAGTCAAAACTATTGCTAAGCACGTCATGAGCACTTCGGACTGAGAAGGAACATCCAAAATCTGACATCAAATAGCATAAACCTAGTCCGATGAAGTTAGCAAGCCGGAAGTCAACCAGAACACTTGTTTCTTCTCATATTTTTTTGTCATGACGTTTGAAGTCTGTTCTTGCATCCATCTTTAGAATCTTCTGCATCATCAGATTCTGCTAGAAGTATACCTCATCATCTAGATCAGTACACAACAACCTCGAGCTGTTCACATTCATTCAAAAGTAGAAGAGGATAAAGATATGATTATCTTTCGAGGAATAAATATACATATAAAAATGAAGAAAAGAAAATCAGCTTCTTGAATGGATTTGAGAATTCTTTTGTAAGCAGCGTGTCTTACAGACCAATTTATTGCATGGAATCATCGAGGGATTAATTTATAACAAATAATATGGTAATTATGTAGATATTTACCAGTGATGAGCCAAGATAGAAAATAAGAACGTCATGACGAATCAATTGGAATCAGAAGAGAAACGTGTTTGACAGAAAGGGTTATTCTGTATTTATTCCTAAAACGTGTCATTATGTATAGTGGATTTTTTAATGTTTGAATTTCCATTTCAAAATTTGGATTTAGAGTCCTCATAAACGAATTACTGATTTTTCAGCTCTACGTCTCTGTCATTTATGTCATAAACTGAGTGAAAAGGATTGCAAGTGACGACAGAGTACCAGAGAACGAAGGGCCCCCTTCAGCAGGATGAGGGCTGGTACAGTTGGAAAAGAACTACCCGATTAGGGCTGGACCATGCTTCAATGACACTATATATATATATATATATATATATATATATATATATATATATATATATATATATATAGTATATACTTCAATTTGGGATTAAAGTGATTAAGAAGTCATTGCTTATCCGCAGTTTTTGTACGAAAAATTTTCTGATCGTGAACAAAAAAGTCCCATTCTGTGAACACTAACCACTATTGAAATAATTTTGTTTATCAGGTTTGATCCACTTCCCCTGGTTTTTAAGGAAAATTTTTGATGAAGCAGGCTAAAAACATTTCGAGTTGAGAAATTTCTATCCCCTAAGATTTTAGGATCTTAGGAGGACTCTCTTGGTAGGTAGTAGTATATCTTGGTAGTAGGTTTCTTGGTACGTGGGAATCAGGGTTATGTATGGGAGGAATGTCATTTGGTTTCAAGTTAAATATGCAACCCTCAAATAGGAAATTAAATTTTGGTAGTTAATTACATCAATATAATAGTAGATAAATAGTTGAAATTCGATTCGAAAGGAATATAAACACAACTTTGACAGTCGTCCACGCATTGGAGAACACATCTTCTGTCAGTGTGTAAACGCGCCATTGAATCATCAAATCGCAGTGTTTTTCCAGTTCTGATGCATTTTTATGGTGAGAAAGCAAATATGAAGAACCCGAAATAACTACAAACATCGAAATAAGTTCAACGAAATTGCTATTATCCTACTTTAGAGTAAAATAATCCTTAAACTCACCTCGCAATGTTTGGCCGTTGACAAGAAGTGTACTGAAATAGCCTGTTTCTGTTTTGTATGAAACCTACCGCCAGGAAACTTTTCAGGGACTTCTAATATATCCTACCGTGACTCAAGGACTCGAGAATCCACTGAATTGTACTACAGTACCTAATTATTCTAGCCATTTTTCTGAGCTCCGTCCACAGAATGTGTGTTGTTCACCTACTCTAAAGGTCACCTTACTTCCTAGTATGATTGAACGTCATTGTTAATATCTCTTGCGTCACCGCGTATAATCATTTTCTCTAGTACCTGTGCAGTATATTAATATGGTAGGCACTGTTTATTCCAACCGTGGTTTAAACGGTCGCCTCGGCAAAAATGCTCAGATCGGAATGGATCGACATTTTACTAAGTAAAACACTTTCTAAATAGTCCCTGTGTCAAATTTTGCCTAAAATTGGATCAAAAATCGTCTGAAATTTTTTTTTATTGAACACCCAAATTCGTTCATAGTTTCATTATTGTCATCATGGTAGCAGTCTGTATGGCGTAATATAATTGAAGCTATCAATGGCAGGATTCAAATTCAAACGATTCAATCATTCAAAGATAACAAAGCTATAAATAAATTATGTATTGTTGGGGTGAAATATTTGGTAAGATATTAAATCAGGTCAGTCCTACTGACTCTAAGATTTTAAAAGTAGATTAATGGTTCTTCTGTGAATATTAACATTTCCATTGACTCAATATTCTTGCTTAGCACAATATTCTTTCGGGAACACAATCTTACCTTTTTATACATCACGATTAACAACTTTTAGAGGTCATAATGTGTTAATCTGAATGTGATCAATGTAAACGGTACCTACCGTAAAATACTGTCAAAGGTTCTATACATAAATATGTATATTACTACATAAGCACTCGTTTTGGACTCCCAGTAACTCGTAAGCAAACAGGTACCCTTTCCTCCCGTAAATATTCTATTAGGAACGTATAAGATTGAAATAGATGTATGAAATAAAACATTCAAGCAAAAGAAGTGTTAATATAAATGTATACTAGCATAATAAAACAGCGCAAAAAATAAAGTGAAAAATATACGTACCTCCCACAGCGAAATGCTGTGCGAATGGATGAACTGGAATTTAATAACAATTATACCTACATGGTAAACTAGAATAATTTCCCTTAAGAGCTGATAACACGATAGAGTAACAAATAAGAGGTTGATGTCATTCACGATCGTCATACGTAGTTACGTGTTGTACTTCAAGCTGCGCTCAAGCTAGATAAGTTTTAACTTATTGTACAAAGTGTATACTCAAAGTTAAATAAACTCATACTTTGTTCATCTTAATTTACTCTCTTGCCTTCTGAATTTCAATTAATGAGAAATAGACAGTCACAAAGAAGCTCTTACTTAAGCTATTCGTCTATATCTCTCACAGTTGTTGATCCTATTAATATAGTAGGAATATAGTAGGATTGCTACCAATTATTTGGTGCAACTATGTTGCAAAATAATATTATATCAATTTATTCTGATATTTTGGCTTAGACGGTGTCTCTTTGATGCTTCAAATAATCTTTATCACGCAGTTAATTCAAAATAAAATAGATAGCCAATGAAAATTATTGTAAAGATCTGTACAGTACTACGTAGGAGCATGTGATAGGTGTAGCTGTAAATTTTAGTTTATTTATTTATATGTTTTTCGAAATTTATGTAGTGTTGATCAAAGCGTTTGAATAAATTATTGTGTATATTGAAAATTTTATAGTTTCTACCTTAATCAGCCAGATTGACGTTAATTGGAAATATTTTCGTATGAAAAAATAAAATAACTTATTTTTTCAAAAATTAGAGTGCTCTGAAATCCGATTCGGGAAACCTCAACTCAAACTCCAAATTTCAAAATATGTGTGTGTCCTTATTACACAATAATGTTGTCATAGTAACATACTCTACAACAAGGACTCTTTCGATTTTTTCACCGAAAAATTGCCTAAAAATGATGATTTTGAACAAAAACCCTATTCGTGCACCAAACGTTACAAACTCGGGTGCTAGTAAATTCAACGTTCGTTGAATTCCGGGATCTTTAAGCTCTTCATTCGGTGCCTGAACTTGTCGAAATCGTATACTGAAAGAAATAGATAACTTTTTGAGACGGTTGTCAGGGCATAAGATTCTACCAAAAATATCTGCAAATCAATGAATTAATCTGCATTATACACTACAAAAACGTTCGGAATTGGAACCAGTTTCGAAACCTTACACAATTACAAAACAGATGTACGAGTATATAAGTAAGCGATGACAGAAATATTGGTATGATTATGACAAGTTTTCTTTCGATTATATTCGGAAGAATAGCGGCAAGAATCACATCACTTTACAGTTTCTAGAAAGGTCAACTTCTTCTTTAGTATTAGAGATCTGTTTGGCCTTTGCTGAGTTTTTGCACTTCTTTTTCCCGCGAAATCTATCTTGAAAAGACATTCGACCTCGGTGTTTGGACGAGCCAAGTTTTTTGTCCGACGGCGATTCAGAGATATTTGGAGAATCCGTCGTCACTTTAGCGGGACACTCGCCGAGGCCGTCGTACGTCTCTACTTCAATCGCAGTCGGTTCCCAAAGAACGTTTTCTGGAGTTGCAATATCTTCTTTTTCAGGTGTCGAAACGTAGGTTGTGATTACTGAATCTTTTTTTACAGGTTCTGGAGGTTCTGTCAAGAACTCCGTCTTACTCTCCACCCTCGCAGAAGCGGTTTCGTCCTCTTCAGCATCGAGTTTGTTTGGGATGGATTCAACGGTTAGTAAATTCTGCAAAACCACGTTTTGAACATCTCGGGTAGCTTTGGATGTACTTATTGTTCCTTTACCAACAGGTTTCCTCTCCTGAGCAGTTTTTTGAGTCTTGTTAACAGGGATATCACACCATTTTGTAGGCGCATCTCCTGCACTGTTCCTGTGACTTCCAGCCCTCTCTTTCTTGTTCGGTTCGTTCAGAACAGATGGCGATATCGTGAGAGGCTGACGACGAAGGAAATGTTTCCTATCCTGTGATGAGTGGACTCCACCCCGAATGACGTCACCTGCATCTTCTCCTGTACTTATCTTGATGTCAGTGATGCTCCCCTCTGAAACGTCTAAAAGACCAACCTTGGTGTTAGTCAAGCTTCCATCGACGAAGCAGTAATTTTGCATCATTTGATGTTCCCAGTTTACTTTGGACCGATCTACGTCCCCTTCCAGCAATTCAATTTCTTCTATGGATTCCCGGGATACTTTTGTATTGGGTAGAATGTTTGCATCGAGTTTGACTGTGGTTTTATTGACGATTTCATTTTCTTCAGTGGGGATTCCTTTCTTTTCGTCTTTATCGTTCTTTTTTTCCGAATCTCCTGAACCGCTTTCGAACCATTCTGTGCACGATAGTACAATTTCTGGCACAATGGTATTCATTTTGGTTAGTTTCTGCTCCATGAAACCATTATTGGGATACGCGCCTAGTCGTTTCAAAATGCAAGCGCCGAGTTGACTGTAGTCAGCTTTGTCATGGGGTAATGTCTCATTGATCACCCCAGATATAATGGATTCTGCTGCTTCCTGCCAAGGATCGCTCAGCTCTCGGACGTATTTTTTGACGTGATTGTCTTTCTCCAGGTCCACCCCTTCTCCCCCACATTCAAACACTCGTCGAGAACTTACTGCTCCTGACATAACGGATAAATCGCTGTTTGACCCGTAAATGGACTCTTTGTTACCGAAATCTTCCAAGGGCTCCATAGGTAGTTTCAGATACGGAGGGAACCCTGAGGCGAGATCGAAAGGTGGTTCGAAATTACTCAAGAACGACTTGACGTACTCCTTCTGATCCCGTGTGTTGATAAGGCTGGTCGCTGCTTCTAAAAGATCTTGAAGCTTGATATTGTTGGGAAGTGCCGGTAGTTCTTTTTCCAGAAGATCCCCGGACTCAAAAGTCTGCGTGGACGAAGTTATCTTGTCAGAACCAGACGGTGGAATAGCTCTAAAAGTAGGTTTCAGTTTTCTTGGGGGTTCAAAATACGCATAGTTTACAAACATTGGCCTGTGTTTATTCCAGAGAATCGGGCAAACGGTTTCATAAGCCTTCTTCTGAGCCAAAAAAGTGCATCGACCCAATTGGACGTCTGATGTCTCCAACGGTCCATTATTCTGCACACTAATACTTGCTAGATCTTTTCTTTCACTAAAACCCGAAGAACAAACACGGCTATGTTTTGCACAAGTTTTACTCTCAGTTGTCACAGACTGGTTTGGTTTCCCTCGCGAAAGCCCAAAGTGTTTATGAGTTCTCCGGCTTGGCCTTCTGTGAATGGTACATGTCTTGATGTAAGAGGGTTCGCTGAGATCGTCATTCGGTTTCAAGGGGCTCAAACAGTTGAATGAAGCCAGCAACTTCCGACCCCAAGACTGATCGATTTCTCTTCTCCGACAAAACTGTTTCTCTCTGTCTATAGCCCGAATTACGCAACCTAGTATTCTCTTATTTGCCGCCATGTTTTTCGAATTATCAATAATCTTAGCATTATAGAGAAGCGATGAAAGGTTTTTCCCTTTAAGTTTTTCGATAATCAATTTATCACTATCATCATTTGTGAGCACACTGATCAAACGTCTCACATACATGTACTCCTTGTTATTGAATCCATTTTTGCTCGTCTCGCTGGACATTCTGGTGCTAAGTTTGGACGAACGAACAGTTCTTGACCGATTTATCAACACAAACAAAATCTAATCTCAGATTTCGAATTTTCGCTATACTCTCACATTTCCTATGTAATAACGATTTCCGAAAAGATTCCATGACTACTCCCGTTGATCAACAAAGTTTGTTTAACTAAAATAGTCCAAACCCATGCAATTGGAGTTGCAACTAGTAAAACCTAACATTGTATGAGGACGAGATTGTGAGATGAGGCAATATGAGTGACTAGGTTGCGGCTATGCCGACCTTGCAGACATGGGCAATGAATTAGACAATGTTGCTTGTTTTTTCTTCAAATAAGCAAATGAATAGTTATACTGGGAGGAAGCAGGGAGTTATCGTGAGATCATATTTAGATTCTTGGGAAATTCGGATTCGTTAGAGGATGGAGAGAATATCACAAAGAATTTTCTTCGATTGTTAACCAGCAAAGGCAAGGCTCGTCTGTCTTCCAATTCATGTAGTCGAACTTTCCTTCGAACTTATTCGACGAGATGCCGCCCGAATACGGCAAACTGCACCTTCACCCTCACCCAACCTGAAAGGTGCAAGTAGGGCTGGTTCCATTTTTCATCCAAAAACGTTCGCTACTCGCTTCGGGAAAACTTCATATTCTCAAACCAGAGCACATTAGGGGTGTGAGCGAACCTGGGCGATCCTCCGTAGCTTGGTCGTGCTTAGCAGGCTTTGTATTCGCCTGCTAATCGTGCCGGCTATTGACAATCTTGGAAGTGATAGGAAGCAGTCAGCATTACCTATATGCGATAATAAAAAAACGCTGGCCTCCCACTGTCAGACCCCATTTATCAATACGTCGCCTACTAAGGCAGGCTGACCATTAGCTGCCTTTCTCATGACCGGGTCGATCTTGGCACCGCCGCATGCAAGGTTGGCTAACAGCATCACATATATGTCGTCATGTACCACCTTTACCTCTCCTCCTATTTTGCAGTTTTGGGAATGTTAGAGATCGAAAACTGTCATGTTGATGATTGCTCTTCTTTTAAAGCATTTGTTGGAAGCTTTCTTTCCGTTTAGTTTGCTTGCCGAGGTGTTTTCTATCTGGATTTTATTGGTTTCCCTGAATATCATCGTAGCTTTTTGATATCTGTAGTCTTGCACTGCCATCAAGAAGCTATGGAGAACACTTCTTATTTCAACTCATGGATGGAAAAATTGATGGAAAACCTATTTGCTTGGACTAAATATTCTAGCGATACAGTAGTCTCTATACAGCATGAACGAGATGTGCCGAGATAAGTGGCAAAGAAGAACTTAGACCCAACATTTGCACCCAACCGACCAGGGTGCCCCTGTTGGCTCAAACTTAACTTTATTTTCATATCCTGGGAGGAACAAGCCCCCCGAGTCACCTAATGCCGAATATGTAACGATACATCGATTCTATGTACGTCGAAACGAGGCATCAAAAAGCATGTTTTCGAACTTTGTTAATTTTTTCTCGACTCGAGTCGATTTTTCGCCCACTCACTTATACCTGCTCTTCTCAGCCGATTTTGATGAAATTCGAAACATAGGCCACATTTGACCTGAAGAAGTGCCTTTGGAGGTTGTAGAGCTTTTACGACCGATTTTTTGAGTTGGTCAGGGAGGGGGTAATATGAAATTCTCTCCTGTTCTCTATAGGGAGTTGAAATTTGGTTGGGAGCCTTTTTAGGACATAAAGAGATTAACAAAATTACGGGTCCCATCCTGATCAGCTAGGTGAGCTAAATTCTCTCCTGTTCGCCCTAGGCATTTGAACTTTGGCAGGAAACCTCTCTGGAACATCTACAGACGAACAAACTGCGAGGATCTTTCCTGATCAGCTGGGCGATATAAATTCTCACCTATTCTTTCTAGAAAATTAAATTTGACAGGGATCATCTTTCGGGCAATAAAAGTCAAAGAAAATGACTGACACCATCCTGAGCAGCCTGAAGCATTTCAACCTTTTCCTACTGGACAACTAAAAAATTTTCTCACTCAAACGCAGTTAAAAATATTGAGAGAATGAATGCACTGTACTAGGAAAAAGCAATCCGACTATTGGCTTGGCCCAAACTGGATGATGTAAGGTAAGTATTTAGAACGTAGACTGTAGGCACATTCCGTATTTCCTTACTAGTTACATTTAAATTTTGCAAAGGTTCAAGGCTCCATCTGACATGGGTTCTTTCCACATTCACACCTCCAGGGAGCCTGACTGGAAAGATACTGAAGATCCTCTCTTACCATTGCGTAATGTTTTATGCCCAACTTTTTTCAAGTAGGTACATTGACAGCAAAAAATAGAAAGTTACATACTGCACAGGTGCCAGTTTTATCAACTAATCTCAATATTAAAGATTAAAATATTCATAGATATTATTCTAGCACAGTTCAATTAAAACACTACAGTACATTATTATATATTAAATACCAACTTCACCTGAGAGCAACGATTGAATCATGTGACTATTGACTATGTTGGAGAAAATTTAACAAAATTATTGCCCCACTCCAATTTTAAAGAAAACTCGTTATTAGCTTCTATAAATTCAGTAAACTGGAAATCATTTGTGAGACGGTGAAACTTCAAGAGCAGTGATTGTTGATTTGGTTCACGCAGGACGACGAGAAGTGAGTAGTAACGAGCCCATCTAATACTGTTCATTTAGTGGTGGTAGTTGAATATCTGGCAAAGGTTATTTTGTTTATTGTGAAGAGGTTTACCCGAAATGTTTGCGCGGTGGTTAAATTTAAGCTAAATTAGCTGCTTACTAAATTTCAACTCGATTTGATTGACTCAGCAAACAATACTCATAACAGAGGCGAAACATGATGAGAGCCGGGAGATCAATCCTGCTTTAAACATCCATTATTATCAAGCTGGCTGTGAACAAACATTGAACTTAATACCTAGCTGCTACTTTGTTCCTCCCGAGTTATTCCACGCTGCTGTAAGGAGCAAACTGTATCAATGAATATCCCTCCTGTCACAAATGAAAAGACAAATTCCAAGAAGACAAATTCGTAACCTCTCCTCATAGTGTTTAATTACGTTCAAGTTCCGTAAAATCCTAAACAAAATTTTTTAAAATCCATCCGTCCACTACTCGCAGCTGCTCAACTACGAAACCAAAGTTTACGAAACGGTTCGAAAATCACATAGACGCTAGTTGCCCTAGTTTGGACTGAAACCTAGGTATCAATATCGATTAATCCAAGGGTGAAATGATAGGATTGACATAGGTATTCAAAACCGTCTTAAAAAAAAAAAAAAAAAAAGCTCGGATTGAACATGTATTGAACATGCGCATGTGCGTCAAAATATCATACTCAAGATCTACGCTAAAAAGTAAGGAGGTTTTATTAAAAAACCCATTCCATATCCATTAGCGGAGGACGTAATGGGGGTGGGCGATGGGTGTGTTGGATTAGCCACCATGTATATAAAAATAATATTTATATTACGTATACAATTACATACCAATATTTTAATGTCTAGGGTTTGATGCCTCAGAATAAATTTCCTATGGAGAAATGTTTTGAAAAGTGGTAATGTTGAAATAGTTTAATTTTAGGGTGTAGTTCTGCATGTGTCCCCTTATCCAAACCAACGTAAATCGGTCATTACCATCCTTGGTCATTGATTCTTAATGTCCCAGGGAGTCTTCCTATCAAATCCCAACTTCTCATGATAAACAGGAGAGATTTTAGCCTACTCAGCTGATTAGGAAAAGAGCCAATAACTGCTATCGTCTCTTAGTGTCCCAGAGAGTATCCCAATCAAATTTCAACTTCCTAGGGATAACAGGATAGAATTTTGCTCACCCAGCTGATTGGGAAAGAACCAATATTTGCAAAAGTCTCTAAGTGTTCGAGAGAGTCTCCCTTTCGAGAGATTTTAGCTCTCTCAGCTGATTCGAAAATACCCAATAATTGCAATAGTCTAGTACCTACTGCTTACAAGTACCTAGTACTCAATAGTATACCTACCATGTACCTAGTGCCTTCTTTTCACATTATTAGTTCATTATGGTTACTTAGCAATATTAGTTTATAACTTAGCGTAATAAATCAGCTTTTCTTGACACTACAATAGATTAGGGATCATGAGATGTGATAAAATGAGAGCATTCCAAAAAGTGGCGAACCGTTTTCTTGCAAGGAAAACTAAGGGAGTAACGCATTGGTTGTACTGATAATCAAGAGAAATAGAAAAACCTATGTATGAGGAAAAATATGCGGAAAAAAGCCCGTTTTTGGCCCATTTTCGGTTCATAGCAGTGATACTAGCTAGCTAGATTCTAGGACCAACTAGACCCCAAGTGAAGTCCATGTGGGAAGGGGCGGGTTATTCTCATCATGTTAAAGCCTGTTATGGCCTGGAGGGCGGACGGACATTGCAGTTTTGGATTTTACGCACCTTGTAACGTAAAGTGACAAAGTTTGAAAGAAAATAATTTTTTTCTCCCTATACGATTACAAAGGCTTATTATTGGAAATGATAAACCAAAATGATGACAATGCATTTGTGAACTGCCGTAAAATTATAACAGTATTATCAATTATGTTTTATAAATTATTACTTACACTACCTTACCTCTACTCCTGTCTAGGTGTTTTTGTGTCAAAACTACGGCTCACGGAACGAGGGGGGTTCTAGTTTGGGTCGAATTTCCTCTAGCCGAAGAAGGGCAATAAGTGAGAGCTCGAGAATGAGTCCAATTTAAATACAACGGTGAGGATTTGGGTCGAGTTTACAGTAGCCCAATGTATAAAGCACTTGCATAATCAACAACTAAAGAGTCTGCGTTCTTCCTTTCTATATCCATAAAATGATCACTGCTGTGCAATCTTGATAGTGATAATTAATAGTTTTTAATACAGCTTTAACATTATCAGATTAAGGTCACGATCGAAGTTTCGTCTGCAGGGTTATAAACCATAAATATGGAAGCAGCCAGAGTGAATTCGGAAGGGGATGCGAACGAGGGGGTGGAGCTGCACGTGACGAACAGCACAATGCAGCCGACTGAGCCGGTGATGCGGATGAGGGAGCGGCTCCAGGCTCTGAAGGGCCTTCAGCTGAAAACTTCAGACTTGGAGTCTCAGTTCTTCACCGAACTCCACGCCTTAGAGCGCCGCTACAGCACCGACTTCACGAAGCTCTACGACAAGAGGAATGAAATCATACAGGTTTGGTATTGCATTCGCACTTCGGATTAAACCTTTCGCAATTCGAATTGAAAGTACTTGTAATGTAAACAAAGACGCTCCGCGGAAGATAGCTGGCTAAAATCGTCGCCCTTAGTACTTTTTTCATCCTTTGTCTTTTTGATATTCTAAATATGTTTTAAAAATGGCCTATGAAGGAATTTTTCAGGTAGGTAACCTTGGAAAGCTGCGAATATTGCAGAGTCTTGTATCATTTTGTCTTTTGAATGGTAACGTAAGGTTATAACTTGACCTATGACTTTGGAAGAGTGTATTGAACTTTTTCATATTATGTTAAGTAAACGTAACTGTAGGATTTTTGATAAACCCGATGGAAAACATTATTGGCAAAAAATAAGAATAGGCAGGTCAATTTTGCGACGTCCAAGTCTACCAATCCTGTATTACAGCGTTACAGTGATACAATTTTTCATTCTGGGAAAAAAATTTAAAAAAAATTAAGGGAAAGAAGTGACCAACGAGGGATGGACTTGTGTTGGATTTTATATTTTTCGGTCGATTTCACTTGAAAACTATTCAGTATGTATGTATGGGTGGTAGGTCCATATCAGGAATAATCAAAATTATTACGATATAATAATCGTCTCTGGATAGCTCTTAGTTCAGACATTCGCGCACCAAACAGAAATCTGCTGTGAGCCAATCCTAGTATTTTGCTTCATTAATCATCCGGTTATGTATTTTCTAATTTTTGCTTCCGAGACGATTATTAGCTGATCCTACAAGTCATCGCTTGGGCACTATTTTTCGTTTGACTCTTTTCTGGGAATTTCTATTGTCTACATCACTGTCCCATGACATTTCGCTTGACTGTCAAGATTTGTCAATCTATAAATAAGAAAATCGCAGACGGTCTATGCCAATAATATAAACCGTCACATCAATATGAACATTTGTCGTAGAAAGTGAGATAATTTGAGATACGACTTACATTTTTAGCAGTACAAACTCGCAAAGGGTAGCAGTCTAAATCCGTGGTCATCTTAAACAACCTACGAGGAATAAGCACTATTTTATTGAACAGCAGAACATTTTTGCCCAAAGCACTGTTAAGCCATCAGTCTGAGGTAATGTAGGTAAAAGTAGAAAACAAGGCCTCATTCATTTCCAACGTTAAAAACTGTAAAAACATTAATATATATTATTAACAAAACTGATAAACAGGTCATTTGAATTTGTGAAGTTGAAGGAAAGGATAAATTTTCACCAATCTTTGCATCAGACAATGTTTTTGGCATGGAGTGCCAATACTTGAGTATTCCATAATATTAATTAAAACACTAATATCCGTTGAAAAATACACTTATACATAAAGAAAAATATAAAGTAATTCTAAAAACTAGTTGTTACCTGGAGTTCCAGGGAGATTATTACTTAGTTATACAATATCTTTTTCGATATTTGCGTTGCTTTCCCGTTGCCACGCTTCCCCGAATTCGAACGACATCTGGGCAAAAAAAAAAAAAAAAAAAAAAAAAAAAAACTTTCTCTCTTATGAGAGAAGAGCTATGAACATTGAAAATGTCTCAGTAATTTCAATGTTTTTTAATGTTTTAAATAAAATAACAATTAGAAAACATAAAATAATTATTGAATTTGCTGTAAGCCAGTCTCGACAATGCCCAATTCTTTCACGAATATGAATTCACAGGTAGGTAATTTTCTGTTATGGTGCTCGTCTACAAGTACGATAACCAAGATTAACTTCTCAACCAAGTGACAACAAAATAAGTGGCATTGTTTACTTTATCCATTTATAACATGACAAAAATAAAACTACGACATGAATAGAACAACAAGTACTACAAAAGAAATGCGTGATAAGTTGAGAGCTTTCAAACGAGTGAAGAACAATTTTTGTCCGGTGAAAACTAAAGAAGTTTCATTTCCCCAGCAACGACTTGGTTGTACGTGAAAATCAAAATAAAACAACACCTAACTTGTTTATAGGTTGCGTGACGTTTTTTTCTTTGCGTAACAAAATTTCCGTAACGAAATTTCCGGTTGACCCGTCGACTAAGACATTTTCAATGTCAAAAAAGTTGGAATGGAATGAAATTTTTTTCAACTCTTGAGGATAATGGGTGAGAAAGCACAAAGAGCGAAAGAGTCTCTGCTGGCAGTCTGAAGCTTATTAGGTATTCACTTCTAAAATTTTAGGGTGCCATTATAAATGGTCCTTCACCCTTTTTTGTGAATTTGTTTGTTTTGAGGTACTTATTTGGTAAAGTTTCTTGTATAAGTTCCACATGATTTGTCCGCTATAGGGAGTGAGAGAACCGGATGATGCGGAAATAGCAGCAGAAGATGATGTCCTGAAAGACATCTCTCTCAAAATGTCTGCCAGCAACGCGACGTCGGCGCCTGGAGTCCCCAGCTTCTGGCTGACGGTGTTCAGACATTCTTGTACTCTGAACGACATGATGCGCCCCTACGACGAACCGATCATTTACCACCTTCAAGACATCAAAATCGAATACACCGAGAACCCCATGGGCTTCCGCCTCAATTTCCACTTCGGACCCAACCAGTATTTCACAAACAAAATCCTGACGAAAGAGTATCACATCAATTCCGTCCCAAGCCCGTTCAAACACGATTCGGAGATCTACAAATGCTTCGGCTGCAAGATCGAGTGGTGTCCCAATAAAGATGTGACGCTGAAGATCGGCAAGAAGAGGCAGAGGCACCGGACGTCCGGATCTCTGAGGACAGTCGAGCGCGTCGTCAAAAACGAGAGTTTCTTCAATTTTTTCGATCCGCCCGTCGTCCCGGACGATCCGAAAATCGAGGTAAAAGACGAAGTTCACATTCGTTTAGCTACAGATTACGAGATCGGGCAGTATTTCAGGACAAGGATCGTGCCCCACGCCTACCTCTACTTCAGCGGGCAGGTGCCTGAAATGGATGACAACTACCAAGACATTGAGACGGAGACCAGCGAAGACTCATCGTCAGACTCAGATGAAGACTAAATGAAATGCAATAATTATGTTCGGTTGAGAAAGCAATTGGACCCATTACGAAATTTAAATACATTCTTTTTTTTACATAGATCCACATCTGAAAATGTTGGCTAATTATATTTTTTCCAGTATAATTAAGAATGCCAAGGTCGTCCAACAGTAGACATAGGGTAGTTGAAAATGTCAAAATCGAATTTACTCTGCATTTGTAAATTGGTTCAGTATGATTATGGAGGGCGAGCCGTGGAAAAAAGTAGAGTAACAGTAATTATAGTATCTATAGCTGTATTATTGCTATATTGTATAGTTGTTGAATTATTAAACATTTCACAGTCAGAGCTAAACCTCGTATTCGGACTTAAACCTTTTGTAAGCTGAGCATTTACCTTTAGAATTAGAGTTTTTAAATAAATTGAATCTCTTCAGCGATTTTTGAGAGTGGAAGAAACGATTGACTATCAATTAACCCTAGGTCGTCACACTGGGATCAATTGTTACACCCCACTGATTTGATCATGCTCTGTAACTTTTTGAATACAATTTTCCTGCCCCAATTTCAACTTCCTTGGATGAACGGAAGAGAATAATTCCTGTTTTCTACTTTTACTTCTGTTTTGCTTATCTTTAGACTTTGCACGCCTAAACAATGTCACAGTAATCCGACCGACTGCAATGAATCGCAAGTTTGATCTCCAATGTGAGAACGAAGTTTTTTTTTTTTTTCAAATAATAAAACTTGATAATTTCCCTATTTTAGCAGGGTATTTTTAAATGACCATTCGACCCAGAATTTAATTTTCGACACTTTCTCATAGGCTATATATGTTGGCATCCGATTCAAAGTATGCTAATGTACACCAGTTCATGATATTTATGCACGGAGTGTGTCAAGTATGATATTAATGTATCCAAAACATGCGATTCGCCACTCGTCGCTCAGAACTGAGAGACGTGATTATGAGGCAGTGGAAATCTAGAGGGTTGATGTGAACGTAATCAAACAAAAAATCCAACTTAGCGAACAAGTTAATGATTGGAAGTTGGAACTACTCGTAGAATGAAACTTTGAGGAAGGACTTGTAATTTGATTGAACAGCTCGTTAAGGTAAGACTTATTGGACTTAGCATACTCTGAATCAACATAAAATAAATTACGTAGACTTTCGAACTCATCTAATACTTATAGATTATTAGGATATTTGACGATTATGACTACTAATTGAAGTTATTCACCATAAAATCATGTATTTGAATACTGGGTTCCAAATAATTAAACGTTTGGTCATTAATTTTTCGTTTTATTTAGTTGAAAGAATGATATCAAGTCCACTGCTACAGAAGTAGACTGTAGGTAGCTACACAATTAGGTAGCTAGTTTATATTATTTAAGTAGATTTGTACGATTGCGTGCTGTTGAGTAGGCGGGAAAATAAGAAATGTATAGGAATAATATTTTAATTATAATATATTATCCGCTCACTGCTATGTCTAATGACTAGAACGGCCTCAAATTCACAGCACAGCTGAAAGTAAGGACGTACAGTGTGATTTTAATGAGTATCTACAGTAATTACATATATTATGAACTATAGGATAATCCCAATAAACTTACGTTAATATATATATAAGATTACTCTGTTATATTAATTACATCACGATAAGAGCATATTAACAGTTGTACGAATCAACATAGGTAGGTAGGTACGTATCGTATCAAATACTATAGATCGTCACATGAAATCAATTACGCATAATACTGATTACAATACATTATTATTGTTGTCAATATATTATGTGAATAAATACGAAGAAGTGACTAGTAACACAAAATAATATTTTAAAAAATTTACGAAGTACCTAAGTAAAAAATGATACCAAATTTTATAAAAAATATACACAAAAGCCACAAATTTCCCGCTAAGTGGGGAAAAAATAAGATCATGGATATGTTTGGAAGATGAGCGGAATTCACTTTTATCAGAGAGGCTCCGTTTCATATGTCAATACTATTAATTCATTTTTTAAATGGTAACATAGCCAAATAAAGAACTATTTACACGTATCACGGTATTTTATACCCACTTACATATTTATAAGGTTCCTATTTACAAAATACAAAAATCACACATTAAACGAAAAATCAAATCTTGAAAACTCCTTCGGAATTTAGCAAAATTGCTTAGGTATCGCAAGTCGAAAAGGAAAGAAATTGGCCTCAGAGCTCAAACGCGCACCGCCCGCCCGTGGTTCCGCATGATTTCCTGAGAGGCTCGGTAACGAATTTCTGCACAGTAGGTCGATTCTGACCACGTCAAAAACACATTACAAAGATGTGACAACGCAAATTGATGGCTGGCCCAGAGACATATTCATGTCAAAAATGATTGATGCTTAACAATTATGCTTATGTCTTTCACCGGATGTGGCGGCGATAGTACTAATTAAGAAATTATGTACATAATGGAAGGTGAAACGGTTAACTATTTACATTTTATTCAATATATTGCAAGATGTTATAATGTAAGTATTTCTATTCATGTTGTCAATGTTTATTCTATTAGTCATCTTGTATTATATTGCGATTGAGAATTTGGCATGTAGCCTGTCTGTTGAATAGCGGATCTGTATTGGAAGTTATTGGTAGTTCTCTCTGCACATGGGTATCATCTTCGATTATGCCATACAGAAAAGAGGGGTCAAAGGGCACCACCACTTCTCATTGATGTCTGAAACCCAACACCAGTCGTGAAGAGCAACGTTGTATTTCATCAACGTGTCCAGCTCAGGTGTGAGATATTTGCTAACATACCTAAACCCAGCCCTTGTCATAGGCCGATTTCTTCTTTCTCGTATCATTAGCTGCTCACCATACAGTAAACTTCAACAATATAATTAGATAGTATAGAAATAGAGCATTCAACCTCTACATTCAATCCAACAGATCATAATAATTTTGCGATGGTTCACACGTTGATCTACTCAAAATAACGCACCAGATGGCATTTGGGCACGTCAACTCAACTAAGACAACGTAGCTGGCATCCTTATTCAGCTGATGATTTCTCACCTTCAAAAGGAGACAACAGCTTTTCTAATTCTTCTTCTTCTTCTTCTTTATATTCTGATACCGAATCAACGCTTAGCTGTCAATAAACCATAGAAGTACGAGCATGATGACGAATCCCATGACAGTTGCCAAGTACTGAGTAATTCTGACGAATCCGTGTTCAGTGGATTTGGAAAGGATCTCGAAAAAAACCACGAACATGAGCGTGCCGGTTGCGAGACCTTGGAGCAATGTGGAGGCGAGGTCCATTCCCACAGAAGAGCTTCCGTCAGATGTCATTATCATCCCAAGACCGACTCCTGAAAATGAAGGGATGAGATGAGTTGTAGTATATTAATTAATTAATATGTTGATCTAGGTATTTCAATGTATTGCAAATATTTCAGCAGAAAACGAGATGCAATTTTGTCAGGAAATGGGAAATTCAACCTATTTTACTTCATACCTTCAACTGAAAGATCTTACCGAGAGCTTTCCAGTAAGATGCAATGTGGGAGGTGGGGGGAGGGTTATCGAATTATGGAAGTTGCCGAAGCAGCGGTGAATGGAAAGCTGAAGAAATAATGGGTGAACGACCTCACCCCCACCTCTGCTTGGGAGAACCTTAGCCGGCTACCTATGAAGTAAATTCATTTTCTTTCTATACTTTCTTCAGAACCGATTGGAGTTTTGAGCTGAAAATCAGCTGCCGAGTATTTTCTGGGGCTGTGAATTCTACTCCCAGATTAAATTTCAGCACTCGAAAGATGATTATTCTATCATCACTAGTGCAAGCAGAAGCCAAAGGGAGTACCCCATCTTGTCATCAACCTTTTAACTTCACCTAACACATTATTTTGTAAGACAGGGGGCTTAATCACAAGCCGACACAATGAAGTAAGGAATGCTGTTGATGTTGGAGGGTGTCATTTCAGGAAATTGTTACGAACCGCATGCCACCTTCCTACTACCAGCTTCTCAAGGTGATTTTGCATGGTTTTTTTTTTTTTTTTTTAAATTTTAAATCAGGGTTTTTCTTAGAGAGAACTATCCCGAAGAAAGGGGATTGGTGTTTTAGTCGGTATGAATGCCACTATGCCGTGAGCCCGGCAGAAAGGGCAAAAAAGCCCGATCTCGTTCAGTCATTTCACCAACCCCATAACAAAAAATAAAATAAATAAATAAAAAATAATGAAAATAAATCACCTCACGAACTGGTAGTAGGGATGTGATATGCGATTCATAACAAGTTCAGAAACATTAGGGTGAACTGTGACATTTACACCATTCTCAACCGATTTTCCTGATTCTTTTTTGTTCAATTAGGTATTCTACCATTTCGGTAGAAGTATTTTTTCTTTATATGGAATCACTCCAAATAAATGGAAATTACATGGTGATAGAAGGGGGGATAAATTGCAATATTGTCAACCTTTTGTCGTGAATCTTTGAAATTTTCTTGGTTCGATTTTACCATCTATTCGTCAAGATGATTGTGAAAGGTTGTGATGGAGATGTGGATGTGTGTGTGTGTAAGGGGGGGGGGGGTCGCAGCGCATTCATGTTGAGTTCAATGGAGGGGTCCTCTAAAATCATGATCTATTCACTATTCTCACCAAAATCCTGTACCTACAAACGAGACATAGGGACGCCGTGTAATGCATGAGTTACTTACCAACATGTTTATGTTTGTCGATGGCAGTAGTTAAATAAAAATAATAATAATCTAAACTTTTTGCTTACCCATAGGTGATGCGATGGCGAAGACAAATAGGCAGATGGCTTGTGTCGCAAACTTGGCTCCTCCAGACAGGATCTCGGCACCAACGCAAATGGCGATGATGAGTTTGTGCGCCGCGACCGCACCCAGGAGAGTCCACATTTGTTTGACTTCCTTCTCTAACCCAACTGCGGCTCCTTCAAAGACTTGATGGATGGACACCGCAATGACCAGCAGGATGCCTCTCAGTGGACGCTCAGGGTCAACATGAACGTGGCTTTTTGAACTGCAAAAAGCGAAAAATAACGCGGTAAATTTCTACTCAGCCTTGAACAGAATGATTGAGTGTATAAGTGTAGTTAACACGGAGGAGATGAAGAATTACGAGGAAATTAAACTAATGGAGGAGGTTTCACAAACCGCCTCTAAACTCTTCAACGTTACATGCAATGTGTTATGAATCAAGCTGGTGTGGAGCTAAGTGAGTCTAGATCAGCCTAGTGAAAGCCTACGTAAGTATTTAGATATCTAGGGGAGAATTTTTGGCGTGTCGGTAATGAAACCTTCGGCTGTGGAGAAAATTACAACCCAGTACTGAAACCGTTGGCAGAAGGAGTTTATAGCCCGGTACTTTATAGTGTTGGCTATAGGAGAGACTTGGTACAGAGTAACTTCGGCTAGGTAGTTAAACGTTGGTCAGTGTGATTTGGTAGGTGAGTTCACTAGAGAGCGAAAGAGCAACACAAATTTGAGAATGAAAATTATGCCAATAGGACGATACTTGCGTTTTATAGTGTAAAAGTCTTTGTGTTGTGATGTGTAGTGGTGGTGAGGTGAAACGTTTTGCCACCTCCTGGTCCTGACGAGGCGAAGGCTTGAGTAACACACCATGTTTGTTAGCTTCATTCGATAAATATACACAACTTTAAGAATTAAATAAGTAAGACTATGACAAAATTATTCATTAAAAAAAAATCTCGCCACACTGACTTAATCAAGGTTATGTTTCTTTTAGTAGTCAATGAAAGGATGAATTGTGCGTCTGATACTTAACGATTTACAAAACATAATTTATTCAAGTAGAGGAACAGTGTAGATTACAATTGCACAACTCAGTTATCTCGATGAGACCGAAAAAAATCCCAGTCGTGAATAAAAAGGAAGAAATAGGTTTATTCACTACTAAATGTACAAGGAAAATCAATCTATAACATCAGTATGCTTTTCAACCATTAGCCGGAGGTTCGGAGTATAAATTGACACAGTATGCTAATATGCAGAGGGATGTAAAGGAAGATAGTTCGTAAAAATTCCTAGTTCGTTCCTTCGGGGACGGCTAAAAATTGGACTGATCCAGTAACCAATAACTTTCTGTATCGCTATGCCAACCTAGAGAATTTAATGACACAAAGCCTTTATTTTTTGGCATTCAACTCTAAAATCGGTCCGTCTTGGAACCCGGTTCTGAATCCAAGCGCCGATCTTCTGAATTCACCATGATTTGGGCAGCTACACAAAAAGTGGAAGAAATTCTCATGATCTTGTTGGTTGCACAACGAACACTCTTTTCTTGAGCTTAAACTGTAGTACCTTGCATTTAGCCTGAAAAGTTCAGATTCCATTGGAGGAGCCATCTGTGTCCAGCTCTCTATACAATGTGTAAGTCAGCGAGTGCTCTCCCAGTGCCTACCCACTGCCCACACAGTATCCATCCAGTGCCAAGCAAGCGAATTTGTTTGATGATGAAATGCTTATAGCTAAGTGCTGCACTTTGAAAACTCTCAATAGGTAGTGCCAAAAATTCTCAACACTCAATCTAAGTTGATTTTCACATTCGGTACCCAACTTTTCACGGCTCTTTGGAAATCCTAAACTTGATTTGAGTTCCTTTAATAGTTGGTGAGCAGGTTTCATTGGATGGAACAGTTTTGCGGTCTGTTCACAGAGACTGTTGGGAGATAAGTGTTCCCAACTATTGGTTTGAGGCTCTCAAGCAGCAAGGGGATTCTCCAATGTGCTTGAGAGTTGCAGCAAGAGTGAACCCATAGGGTCACCAATCAACGGCTTGAATCAGCCGTCGAACCTTATACTTGTATATCGAACTAGTAATAACTTACGCATTTCCCGTCTCTTGGTCGTGGATGCCATCGCACACTTGGGAATCGTCAACTTGGACTGTGAGACAGCGGTGGACCATCTCCTCGGTGCCGTACATTAGAAAGAAGCCGACGCACATGATGAGCTCCGGAATCTGCACTGGCCAATCGGGCATCGCATCGGCTGCCTGAAGTTTCTCCACGCCCTCTCTCACCTCAGGGAGGAGATGGACGAACGTTGTCGCCACCAAAACCCCGCCTCCCGCTCTCAGTAAGTGATCTGGAAATTCGATGAAGAGAATATTAGGAATTTTCAAGAATAGATTCTACAAAGTCAATTCTGCATGTCGAGTAGAGATAAATAAAGTTCCAGTCGTGAAGGATAATATCACCAGCGAAGTTCCTTAATTTTTGTTTGACATTACTCGTCAATTCTTCAATGAAACTTGAGCCCTTGGTGTGCAAAAGCGTGAAGAGCGAGCGCATATTTTTATTCTTTTAAAAGGTTGATCCCAAAGAGAGCTTTCCAAAAAGACGCTGTGAGATTGATGGAAAATCATAAGAAGTGGGTGAAAAGGTGATGAGAAAAGGCGTGTGATGTCATTAGAAATGTATCATAATAAATGATGTAAATTATAAATGATTTTAAAAAACTTTCTGATCATTTTCATATACAACGACTCCGTTGTTACGTTAATTTACCTTCTTCCCACTTTATAAAAAAAATAATAATACCTAATAATAATAATTAAAACTATAACTCTGTGACTGTACGACTAGCGGAGCTGTGCTGGGCATATCAGTTCTAATGTTTTGTTCGCAAACTAATGATCGTGAGTGTAGAACCATCTATCTCCTAGTACATATCAATCGAAATTGAATCTATGGAGCTATTTGTTTGTTATTCAACCTATGATGCCGTGGTTTTAAAAGGACGCCTCTTGGATCATCTAGAAATAAATTATAAAGTCTGAAGCTTCCTAGATCATCTGAGTGAACACCGGAGTTAATTTCTTTGCTATCCAATCTATGAAAATAAAATTTGAAATGGAGAACCCTTGAGACGTCTAGAAACGAATCCAAAATTCTAAAGCCCTTAATTAAAAAGTTTAAGTTCTTTGCAACTCAACCAATCAAGCCGAAATTTGAAATGGAGGCTTCTCAGAACCTCTAGAACTCAATTATAAAGTATAAAGTCCCCTAGATCAGCTGTGTGAACTTTGGAGCTAATTTATTTACTATTCAACATGTGATGCTGAAATTTGAATGGGCCCTTTGGGAAATCGACAAACGAATCATGAGGTCTGATGCCCCATAGTGCTTCTGAGTGAGCACAGAAGCTAATTTCTTTGCTATTCTACCTATGACTAGCACATTTTTACTTCGAAAACGAAAAAACGTATTCCACGCTCATCACTCTTTAGCCTTTAGGCGCAAGGTGGTAGTTTTTAATGTACCTATCAAACAAGGATCCTTCTTCTTACTTGTGAAGGAGTACAATAAATTATAGTATTCTGTCTACGATGTTTGGTATAAGTATGCTATGCTTGTACATCATTAATGCTAATAACTTTTTTGTGATGGTGAAATGGGTATAATAGTGATGATAATGTACATCAAGTGGTGGTGCTGACGTAGACGATTCTATGAGCAATGGCCTTTTTTTCTTTTTTTTTGCTGTGCCTTCAAGTAAATACCATATTGTTTTATTACTTCCAATAATAAGCCTATGTGATCGTGTAGCAAAAAATGTTTATAACCCCCCCCCCCCCCCCCCCCCCCCTCAAACTTTGTCACTTTACGTTTCAAGGTGAGTAGAATCCAAATTTGAAATGTCCGTCCGCCGTCCGGGCCATAAAAGGCCTAAGAATTGACTTAAAAAACCCGTTCTTTCGCACATAGACTCCACCTGGGGTCTAGTTGGTCCTAACGTTTAACCATCCCGATCGCTTTACTCGCATAGATGCTATGGGCCAAAAACGGGCGAAAAAGTGTCTTTTTCGAGGCTTTGAGTGTTAGAGTGTTAGACGCACGCCTGGCACGCTTAGCAGGGGGTCACGGTGGTTGGTGAGGGGGGTGAGCGGGGGTTGGATTGAGAGGAGGCGCCGCGGCACCTTGTGGTGGCTGGAGTGACCAGGGGCGTAGCAGAGGGGTGTAGGAGAATGGATATTTATTACTTTTACGTGTTATACCCATATAATACACCGCGGCACCATGAGGTGGGTACAGCGTTCCTTCGAGGCATGAAAATATGTTTTTTCCAGGTCATATTTGTGTGTTAATACCAATGTTTTTCCTACTCATATTTAATAATATATCCTCTCGACATTTCATACGTACTTAGATAATGATATTATTAAGGCAATAACTATTTGAATAGATAGGAGCTCAAATCGAGAAATATAAACATGCGTATATAATTATAGAAGTATAGGTTGTGGCAACTCGAAATAGGACACGCCGAGGAGTCTGGACGGGCCCTTATGACGTACGCAAACTACGATCATACTCAATTGAAAAAATAATAAACCTTTGTGAAATAATTTGCAGCGTTTTTTTAGGTTAGAACTGGCCGATTAGGTGGAAGAAGCTAGATATAGAAAAAACACCATTGGAGATTGCCGCGATGTTTTTTTTCCAGATTTTATCTAGAGAAGTCGAAAACCTAAAAGCAACAGCAATTAGAAAATAAGTGAGTGAAAATTAAGAGGATTCAAAATAAAGCAAACTGAAGGAAATTCATGCTTTGATCTTTCCGCCCATCTGTTATTTTGATGATGATGACATGTGAATCCCTTAGGTTAAACATTTTTAACTCACAAAAAATAGCCATGTTTGGGAGAATGCTAAAATTATTTTGCGTCTGTAATGATAAATAATAGTTCCCCTCGGAAATTTGTAGTTTTTTAAGGCTTGGCTATTTGATCGTTCACAGAGGTTCAATATACTATGTAGAATTATTGGTCGAATGAAAAAGATATGAAGTAGAGTAGGAAAGAACATGTTGACAAGGATGACTAACACTGGTGCCTTTATCATAGACCAACTGTAAATATAGTAGACCATGAAAAATATTAATCAAGTTTCAAGTGGTCCTTGAAAATCTCGTTGATCGATTTTGGATCCGATGTCAAAATAAAGTGTGTCGCGGAAAGTGACCTAGTTTATCTAATTTTAGTTACCTAATTTTTTACCAGTAGCTAAGTGCTCACTAAGCTGATTGGGGCGGTTCGGCAAGTTAAAATCCTATTATGTCTCTCATCGGTTCCGCACAAAATTTCAGTGTAGTAGGATAAATTGCATAGAAATTAGCGTTGAGATTTCTTTATTCGTGCAGTTCAGATTATAACTAGCTTTATAAAAAAGGTTCTTCTGTCCTTAAATCGGTTTTTTTTTTAAATTACTTAAACTTCAACGTTTCTCCCCAGGAATTGGGCCTTCTTCTGGGAGATTAATATTCAAAAGTTTAAAATATCTAAATACTTATAGTTTTCTTTTTTATTAATAATGGAATTTAAAGTTATTATTATTATTTTTTTTGAAAATTTTCAAAAAAATAATAATAACTTTAAATTTGATTATTAACAAAAAAAAAAGAAAACTATAAGTAAGTAGATATATTAAACTTTTGAATATTAATGTCCCTGAGGAAGCCCCAGTTCCTGAGAAGAAACGTTGGAGTTTAATTTATTTTTTTCTAAATTAAAGGACAGAAGGCCTTTTTATAAAGGTTGCTATTAGCGTTATGAGCTCAATCAGCTGTTTAGGATGGTTCGACGAATTTGGACCAGTCGTCCTCGAGTTAAATCACTTTTACTAGGATACACATACCTACCACGTGAATGTAATAGCGCATTTCATTATTATGATTTTTTTTGTTTAAAAAAAGCGCTTAAAAGGATGAAAAGGAAGGTTGCTTCATATAAATTTTTCAATTGAATGTTGCGTTGTAAAAGTTTACAAACTATGAACCTGAGTTTTTGCACAGAAGGTGATGAAAACAATATGTACGTAAAAATCACGGAAATTGGCTAATACGAAAGGTCATGCTGCACGACTAGAATATTTTATACAAAACCAAGTTTTAACCTCTAAAATTAGAGCGCAATTGTATTGACTTGAAAAGTGTCTTAAGAAACCATAATTTGGAGAATGTCTTCATGGAAATCTGTACAATCACTATAAAACGATACCTATAGGTTCAACTTTGATTTATGACATCAGTTTATTTTCGGTAATTTCAGACGATATGTGATCATGGAGTAGGAATGAAAAATCCATGTCTAGGCGGAGAAAAAAGTCAGCGTTCACCAAATGAAAATTGTAATGCACAGAAAAAGTTTTCAAATAACCTTGTGGGGAGTAGTGGAGATTATGCCATATAATTATATCTTAGAGGGGCGAAACTAGACCTTCCTAAACCTACAAACCTAATGTGTTCATTTTGTCCTTCATCCGTATTTGTCTCTTGATCTCCCAGAGAGGATCCGTGTCGCATGACAACTTCCTAGGAGAACTCGGTACGTAGCTTCATTTGTCTCTTGATGTCCTAAAGAGGTATTCTATCAAATTTCAACTTCCTTGGGTAAGCAGGGAAGACTTTTCCTCACTCAGATGTTCAAAATGGAACCAGCAATTTTATTAGACTCTTTTATAAGTCTCAAATAGGCTTCCTGTCAAATTTCAGCCTTTTGGTGTGAACGGGAGAGAATTTAGCTCAATCAGCCAATAAGGATGGAGCTCGTCATGCTCTGTGCCTCTTGATGTACCTCTATCAAATTTCAACTTTCACTTGTGAACAGGAGAGAATTTAGCTCATTTAGTTGATCGGGATGAAGTCCATTAGCTTATGAGTCATTAGCTCTTTGATCCCCAGAAGAACTCTTCTTCAAATTCCATCTTCCTAGGGTGAAAATGGGAAAATTTAGCTCACCCAGCTAATCAGGACGAAGCCCGTAATCCCATCAGCTTCGTGATACCCAGAAAAACTCTCTACCAAACTACAACTTCCTAGATTTAACCCTTCAGTACTCGCGTGGTTTCCACTCATGTTAGTACTCATAATGAAAATTATCGAAAAATAAATTAATAAAGGAGTAAAATAATAAAGCAAGCACATTTCAAGCCACAGAGTTCGATAATCTTTAATAAAAAAATACAAAACTTCACATAAGTACTTCAACCATAATTTTTTCTTTGATCAGAAAAAATCCCTCAATTTTGCCAGTTCTCCAAGTTTACCTATTTTCAATTTAATCCCGATAACCACCAAAAGATTATTCGAAGACGAGACAATTAAAATATTGAACCCCTACCTACATCTAGTTTACAAATGAATTCCTCCAACATGAAGAATAAAATGATTTATAATAGCGAAACAAGTCCCTGAAGTAAGCCATCTTTCACGTTATTACGAATACAAAATAAATCGAACAGCCAGTTAGGAACTGCAAAGCACTTAGCTTTTGTGCAAATAATATTGTCTTGGGTTATATCTATTTCCAAACGTAATTTTTCAGTAAAGTATTAGTGTAGGTATAGAGGCTCTTTTCAGTAGATTATAGTGGTTCCGCACGAAATTATATTCTACCTGTCTTATATACATAACCCTTGTTTCAAATTTCAGCTTCAGAGATTAAATACCATAGAAATCAGCTTTATAGCCATGCATTGTCTAGTACTTACTGCTTACAAGTACCTACAACTCAATAGTACCTACCATGTGCCTTCTTTTCGCATCATTCTTATTTAGCAATACCTATTAGTTTATATCGTAGAATAATAAATCAGCTTTCCTTCACACTACAGCGGCTTAGGGATCATGCGGTGTTGTGATAAAATGAGAGCATTCCAAAAAGTGGCGAACAATTCTCCTGCTATGAAAACTAAGGAAGTTACACTTCCCTAGCAACGCATTGGTTATTGGTAATAATCAATAGAAAACATGCCGGCTCGCGCTGAATTTCGCTCAATTTCAAACAAAAAACCCAGTTTGGTGAAACATGATACTTGCTAATATCTCCATTCGTAGCAAATACCGGGAAATTGCATGAAAGATGAATTACCTACTTAGTTCATATGAGGTGAGGTACGGTTGTACTCGCCTCGGATCAACACTTGGTAAAAACTACGGACGTTACCATTCGCGTCGGGTCAGATTAGTGATTGTGAGTAACGTGTGCCCTGTTCAAAGTTCGAAAGGTGACTAAACTCATCATTTCCATGAGCTAGGAGAATACAAAGAGGGTCGGGGACAAAAACCGATAGGAAGACTTTGAAATTAGAACTTGAAAGTTGACCGGGTCATCAGGGACCCGACGCGAGTACTGAAGAGAATTTAGCTGATCAGAATAGAGCCCGTCATTTTATTCGCCGCTTGATGTCACAGAAAAACTCCCCATCAAATTTTAACTTTCTAGGGTGAACAGAGGAGAATTTAGCTCAACTGTCACTCAGAAGTACCAAACAGAAACTCCAACAAACAAGGTTTCGTTGAGGAGGGGAAAGTTAGCAGCATTGAAATTGGTGTGACGTGTTATAAATTTAGAGTTTCTAACAAGTAATGAACGACTTTTCGGGGGTAGAAAATGAGCAAGTTACAGCTCTCCAGCAACAATTAGTTGTACTAGAAAAGCATTTAAAACACTTCCATTACTCGTCAAGTCTAATTTCTTTCAAAAATATATTTTTGGACATATGCGAATATTAAAAGTACTCGAAAGTTGTTAAGAAGGGAAAACATTGCTAAAACCCGAAATTTTGTCTTTTAATTATAATTTAGTTTAATAATAAGTTATAATAAGGTATAATAATTATAATTAGTTTAATTCCATATTAATTATGAACTATTTCAAAAAATGTTGGTAGTCAACATTTACGTCTGTCTCTTTATAAGTCTTAAGTTCGGGACGGGTTCATAGCACGAAGAAAAAGTCAATAAAATACGTCAAAATAACAAAATAATTATATTAAAGAAAAATAATAATGATAGACATTGCATATCTTGTTCATTCATGTTTCTGGTAGGATTTATCAATACGTCATCAGCAAGTCAATTCGTGACGAGTTTTTTCTCGCGAAAATGTAACGCAAAATTTCCTTGTATTCAAATTTAAGGGCGTGAAAACGTTAAGGACAACAAATTTAGCTCTTGAGGTGATACTACAGACCTTGAGCATTTTTCATTTGATATTCACAAAATGATTTATAAATACTTGGTAGGTACACTATTGAGGTCAGCTGTACCTGCAGGTAGTAAGTTAATATAACGATACCTTTATGGTTCACCTACAAGTTGAAATGAGATAAATAGTGTAGAAAAATTTGTTCCGTTAAACAACATCAAAAATTGAATTCAATCCCACTAATACGAGTGTTCTATCTCAATCCGTCTTTATTACTGTTTCCTTGGAGAAAATTATGTTTTTGCCAAAACCCGCATTTTTATACTTTAATCAGTCAATTTCAACTTTTGACCATATGTTCGAAATCAACTCCGAATTTCCCAAAAGAATGGTTTCTATCTATTTTCGAAAAATACCGCCTTACTATGCAACACTAACTGAAACATGGATAATTTGGAACAATACATTTTTATTTAAACTTTAAAAATTAATATGTTAAAGGTAGCATGTGACGCAACCAATAAAGAAAGAAAGAGAGAGAGGGAGAGAGAGAGAGAGAGAGAGAGAGAGAGAGAGAGAGAGAGAGAGAGAGAGAGAGAGAGAGAGAGAGAGAGCCTGTCTCTTTAATTTAAAAAAATAAAAATGCGGGAGAATGCCTAGTTTTACAAAACTGTTCTCAAGTAATGAGTTTTCCATCGGTATTGTCAACTTTGCCATTTCCTTTTGACTTGGTAGAGAAATTCGAGCTTTTGAGAAAACCCTCGTTCTCTTAAAAAGAAGAAAGAAGAAAAAAAGAAACTTTACATAATCACATTTTGAAAAAAAATCTAGATAGAACACATGTTTTACAGAGTTTAAATCAATTTTTAATGTTGATTAACAGAAAATTTTATTGGTCTTTCACCCTGTATCCTATTATATATATATAATTCGGTACACAACAAGTTCATAATACAATACCTAGCCACAGGTTTGTGGATTTGCCCATGTAAGCTGAATCCTTCCTCCTCAGTATGAATAGGGGTAACAACTCGAACACCGTCACAGCCGCGGCGAGTCCGATCATCGCCAACCCTTTGTTCAAGTTCAGCACTGTTTGCTCTTTCATTTTGACTTCTTTGTTTTTTAATAGAGACTTTAACTTTTACGCTCGTTTCTACCGCGAATGCACACCGCCCGAAATAGGTAACTACTGTTCATTTTCTCCGGACTAGTAGCCACTTTTATAATGATCCGGGAGGGCTGAGATAAGAGGGAGATAAGGGACCGGTCACATAATTGCTGACACTTGACACGGCTGGGCCCGCTCTACCTTGACGGGCTCTGACGAGATGCTGATCTACTGTGTTGTCAACGCGTTTATTAGTCTTTTGCCGCGTTATCGCGAAATTAGTTCGTTCGGCAGACGAGGAGCATGGGAACACGCTGGTCTTTCAGTCGGACGTTCTCACGAGGAGAGGTGCCACAAACCTACTAAAGTTGCCTTTTCGTTTGACTGGTTGCGGTCAAAGTCTATATGACTATAGAGGGTGCAAAAGTTTTAAGAGCTACCAGACTCAGCTAGGAAAGGAAAAAGCTTCTTAGGTTGTCATTATTTAAATCCTCATTCCTAATTATTATCTTATTGAGTTATTAATTATCACATTTACTCTGTACCACACGCACACTTATCAACTATCAATACCTCGAGAGAATAGTCACTTCTTACTAAAAAATTAACTTATCATTTGATTGAGTGCAGACGTTAAAAATTGTGAAAATTGAAAAGTGACACACTACTCTTCTTCTCAGCGCAAGTACCTTAAAGATGGGAATAAGTAAGATATTGTAACATATTCTATATGTTGTTTTTGTGAAGAAACGGAGTTTCTGTTTACTACCTGCGTTCCATTACAATGTATCTAAATTATTTTAGAAAAAATAAAGCAAAAAATGTCACTTTCATTCAAGAGCTTCATCGCCATTCGGGAAATGGAATTTTTACATTTCGCTCGAAATTTTCAGCATTAAAATCTTCAATTCAATTCAATTTTTCTTTATTTACAGCATATTTTGTACAATAGCGGAAAATGAGAGTACAATAAACATAATAAATAGCAATGTGTGGTAATTGTGGTTTTGGACAAGTTTTCGATCCAATCGCGTGCTTGTGAGCTCTCTATTGAAGCGTACTAGGCAGGTGGTTGTGGGATTTTACTGATATTGGATGTGGGGCAAATAAGGACATAATATCTCCTTGGCTTCATGCCAAGTACATTCGGTTGACGAGGCTCTACTTCGAAAACGTCAACTTCATTCGTGAAATTGACATTCCACTTTTCTTATGCATCGGGATCAAGAAACCAAACTTTGTTCTAATGGTGCATGAGATTTCACTGTTGTCAGATGTGGAGCAAATATGGACACACCCCCACATTCATTAAGGAACTTCTTCCATAAGAGATTATAGGAGAAAGGTGCCAAAATTATAGGTACCAACAAACTGGACTTGAAACCAACGACTTAGAAGAAGCTGCTTTTTTGCGGAGTTTTTCTTAGGTGGTAATGGTAACGTCAATAATAATCATCACTACGTGATTCAGCGTGAAAAAATATCCTAAAATTTATATCAATGATTTATATCAATTCCACCTATCACGTGTTCCACCGTTTCCACCTATTACGTATGTTCCACGTATTCCACCTATGACTTTACACCACTTTATACATTCATAATATTTATGCAATTTAACCTCCATGAACTCGAAATTTAGCTTTTTGTGTATAATTTTGCACTCAAGATTTTCAAGTAATGGGCGAATTAAGTAGCCATGGCAATCCACGTGGATTCTGAAGCTGCAATGAAAATAAGGGGGACCTCATTGTGAAGAGAAAAAAGTGCATGTGTGTTACGTCGAGTTCTAAGAGAGCTGCGATTAGTGTAACTGGATGTAAAACCAAATCCCTGCAAATTATCACACTAAGGGCCACTTTCACCAACAACTTATAAATCCGAGATTGGCCAAACTCGATTAAATATAATCTCGAGGATCAAACCTTGGCGTCTTTCACCAACCCAAAATTCATTTAAACCAAGATTGGAATAATCGAGTTTCCCTAACGGAGATTCTGGAAACTGTCCAATGAAAAATTGGACAATTTGAAACGACAGTTAGAAAACCCGCCATGTGTCCGACATATCAAGACAATAAAGCAGTGAATCACAACCACGACCCGTTTTCACCCGCGCCGTTTTTATCTAGTTACCTAGTTACTATCTACTCGCAACTTTTCGTTGACTTCCAACAAAGAAAGTGTAACACATCATTTGACGGAAGCAGGACGGTTGATCACCTTATTTAAATGTGCATAAGTTATCTTATGTGGTATAGGTAGGTAGGTACATACTGTACAAGGGATAGCAATTCAACATCGTATTATAACATGCTATCATCATCGATTATACTTTATTTTCCTACCATCCTACATCAATTTCGTATTATAATTCATCGATTTGATGGTATAAAAGCCTTTTTCCAACTTATACCTGTTCGAAGGGAACTCCAGGTGAGTGTCGATAAGCTGGAAGACTTTCAAAACTGTCGGTTTTGGGAGCCGGAATCTCCGCCGAAATTCGACGTCGTCCAACCCGTCAAAATGTGGAATGCGCCGTCGGATCGTCCTTGGGCGTCTTTGCAGGACATCGTCCTCATCCGAGGAATCAAATTAATCCGAGCGATAAATCGCGTGAATTCATCATCAAAAACTTGAATAACAATAAACTATATATAAACTATAATAATAAACTGAACCAAACTGTAGAGGTATGAGGAATCAGCTGTTGGTGCGCGGCCATTTTGCTCGATATCATTTTTATCACTAATCTGAGATTGGCAATAGTTAACTGGCCGAGATTGGGAGATTAACCTCAAGCCACCTCGTTAGGAGTTTAAACTCGTAAAGTGGTTTGGTGAAAGACGATTAGCTGGAATCTCGATTATTTGTTAATCTTTTCTAACTTAAACTCGTTTATGTTGTTGGTGAAAGTGGCCCTAAGGTTCAATAAAATTAAGGTTTAATATTATTAAACTCCGTAATTGTCCTATAGTCACTACTCTTTGCCAAAAAATCACTGCTCTTCTAAATATCATGAAATATTCGGGAATGATTTTGTAAACAATGTTAACTAAATTTACTATTTATTGAACAATATCTGGTTACATGTTACATGTTGTACAATGTGACGCAACCAATAAAAAGAGAAAAAAAATCCGTAATTACTTCTTCATCATCAAAACTTGGCGGTTCACACCACCAAAAAGGTTCCTAGCATTTACTGACCCCACAATTTTATGCTTTTTAGTAAATGTCAAAAAAAGTCGAACATACTATGATATGTCGAAAAGGAGAGAAATTATCCTCAGAGGACCCTAAGCTGATCAGATAGCCCCCGGAACCTCGTACTTGTTTTTGAAGAGTCGAAAGGAGCTCCGAATAAATTTCAGCCCCGTAAGTTGATTGGGAAAGAATTAGCCTCAGCGGTCCACAGCTGATTAGAGGCCTTCTACTCTTTGTATTCTATAGATGTCCCAAAGAAACTCCATTTCAGGTTTCAGCACCATAAGTCGATTAAGAAACAAATTACGTTCAGAGGTCTCACAGCTGATCAGGTCCTATGTGCACTGAAACTGTATTCCAAATATCCCAAAGGAGCTAACTACCAAACGTTAGCTTCGTAAGTTGATTGAGAAAGAAATTAGCTTTACGGGTCCCTTAGCGTAACGCACCTTCGTAAATGATTCGTGTTATGCAATTTCGTGTTAGTTGGGTGGAAGGCTGAATTTTTCATTAATATGCCTGCATACATATAAGCACCTACAGAGAGAACTAGTCACCCTGACCGAAGTATTACAACATTCAAGTAGGTACCAACCAACTGAAAATCTATGAGATAAAATAAAACACCTACCAACGCCTCACTAGTCCATCCATAGAGACAAGAGTTATTATATACCTACTCGATTTCGCGAAGTTATATTTTTATTGGAATTATATCAACAAATACATAGATCGTCGAATTTTCAAGACAAGTTTCACTAAATTCCAATTTTACAACCAGACACTTAGTAGCGGTCATTGTGTTCAAATTTCAATTCAATTTAACATAAAAAATACGATAGTTCAAGAAAAATCGCTCATCAGGTCATGCTCCATGATGGGAACTTTTATGAATCTTTCATCATTGAAACCCAGATTTATATGTATTCATTAGGAAGAAATCTCATCTATCCATAATTATTTATTTCTTATGAAGGAACTAGCTGAATATTTATGTTAGAGCCGTAGTTGTCAAACATATTCGGCTCGGTCCGGTTAGGCTGAAGTAGTTGACCTCGGCGGAGGGCGCGGGTTTTACATCCCGGGGTTTTCCCGGACTCTGCTCCTTCTATTTCGCTTTCACCATTCGTCATCCTCAGCACAATAAAACCTGGGGAATTCAATTCGTAAACATCTGGTGCGAGGGTTTACTCTACTTTCCTGACTTTTGTCCCAATACTAATCTCTTGGCCTCATCAATGCGTGCATGGACGAGATCCGAATGATATTCGAATCCTACATCCGACTCGTGGTATGCATCAATATACACGTAGGAAAATCGAGATGATGTACTTTCATTGAAGTTTATAAAAAGCACAACTGGTAATTTTGATATTTTCAATCTTACTCTTTCAATAAAATCTCAAAATAGGTACTTAGTTCTTAACAATTAATGAAATAATCCTCATTGTCATAATATGACGGTATTATTATTACCGTTACAGTATGCCCATAACATTCTCCCTTGTATTCTATCGTTCTCATAGACATTAACTCAGTAAGACATCAGTATTAATTAACTTTAAAACGTCTACCGAATCAGGAATGGCACTTAGCTTCTTCTTATATCCATAAGATGGATGTCATCGGGTCTACAGCCTCAGCAACATGAGTGGTCTCACCTGATTTGTTGAAATTAAGTTAATTAAAATTCAACACGAATCACTTCTTTGTATAAATATGATTGTTTGAGGAATCAATTTTAGAAAATGACAGCTCTTTCATCTCACGTCTTTTGGTTGATTGAAAACAATGTATCTACTTTATGATTTTGGGCTCATTCTTGAGCGTAAATGCTTTTTATTCGAAAACTTCCGAATTCAAGTATTTTGAAATATAACACAACAAAAATTATTTGTCATTCCTGTAGATTTTTATTTTTCGTTAAACTGGAAAGGTTCGTTATTGAATATAATTATCCAAAAGTAGTATGTAATGCCATCAAATCATCCTACAAAGTTGGCAAGCTTTAAGAAAAGTGGGAACATTATGCAACCTAAAATTTTGTACCCCGGAATAGTATTTCAGTATAATCATAACGATACCGTAGGTATATTAAACATTACGGCCCAATAAACATTCGCATCATTACCTACTACGTTTCATTATAACTGATAGATATTAAAACCCTTGTGACAACGATTATGCTTCACCATATCTTTATAGTTTAAACACCAGAAATATTATCTTTTTATAGGTTTTCATTTTGTTATTCAAAACAGAATACCTATGATAGGTACTTAGCTACCAAATTGTTTACAAGTATCGTCTTACGGTTAAAAAACATCACCCGAATCGATAATATTTTGAATATGAAAACAAAACATTTAGACCGCTATTACCATCTTTCTCGTTTTTTGTTTTACACAATAATTTTTAAAATATAACTGTGAGGAATGTTTTTATGGAACTGGCATTTATTGCGTACATTTGCTCGTTTCCTAGTTCAAACGTGTTCTGGTGTTTCTAATTATAATTTTAACGCAGATTAAATGTACAATATGGTACAGGCGATAGAGAAAATATACTGAGTAGCTAAAAAGGTTAATGAGCAACGAATGATGAATATTGTCGGGGTTTAGAGGAATTTATATTATGGCATTGAGAATATTGTAATGTAAAATTCGTGTACTTGTTGTTGGAGATTCAGATTGCGATCAAACAGAAGTTTTCAATGGAAGGAATCGATATGGAAGATGAAGCATGGAAGAGATTCTGAAGGGGGTGGCGGTGACCGGCGTGGCGGGAGGGACCCGCGGTCCTGCTCCCCTCGGCCGGCCCTCGCAGAGTTCAGTCTGTTAGGAAGCTCGGGACTGAGTGGTTTGACTTCGTGCAAAGTCGTTCTTACCGGTACAAACATGAAAGACGCAGATTTCGACGCTCTCGCGAACAACTCGACGGGGATCGACATGGCGATGGACAGTATCGTCGTCGCTAAACTCTCATCTATGGCAGTTTTGGGCATCACGTCGTTCTTCCTCGGAATCCTACCCATCAAACTTGCCTCTTGTTTGCGGTGGAAGCCTACATCAGGAGCCCAACACGTTCACGGAAACGCGAAACAGCCTCTAGTTATTTCTTTACTTTTATGTTTCGGAGGGGGTGTGTTGTTGTATACCGTTTTTATGCATTTGCAGCCAGAAGTTGCGGAACACATGGATGCAATAATTCGCACAGGGTACATTCCAAGTTGGATTACGGACACTGGACTGAATTTAGCTCAGTTGGTATTCTGCCTAGGATTCTTTTTCGTGTATCTTCTGGAAGAAACGGTGCACGTCCTGCTTGACAAAGGACACACAGAAGAAGATATGGAGGTTCTCCACAGGTCTCTGAGTCTCAGGAAGGGCTGCCGCGGTGGGAACCTCATCCCCAGAATTTCCCTGGCCAAACCAGGACAGACGCCACCGTCGACAATCACAGCCAGCACTCAAGTCCTCATTAGAGACGGCAGCTACAACAGCAAGAAAAACGTAATCGATCCCATCGGCAATATGTCACCAGCCCCGACTGAGCCATCAGAAACCGGATCCTCCAGCTTGAATTCTGATCGTCCGACCACAGTTGGACACTCACTGAGAGGGTTTTTCGCAGTTTTGGCTCTTTCGTTCCACGCAGTTTTTGAAGGTTTGGCAGTCGGTTTGGAGAAAGAAACTGCCAATGTTTGGTACCTCTGCGCAGCAATCGCAACACACAAGCTTGTGATTGCTTTTTGCGTCGGCGTAGAGCTCGTATCTTCCAGAACAAAAACTGTTCTGGTCGTGATGTACATGGCGGCTTTTGCAGTTGTGTCCCCTCTGGGTATAGGGATCGGTTTAATAATCACCAGCGAACAAGTTAATCCAAACTCGCCGTCTGTCGCTTTGCCGTCGGTGGTCTTGCAAGGGATGGCCTCGGGCACTCTGCTGTACGTCGTTTTCTTTGAAGTCCTTCAAAGGGAGAAAGGGAACAGCAAGCACGGATTCTCCCAGCTCATGGCTATCATCGCTGGATTCTCAGTTATGGTCGCCCTCAGCCTTTTTAGTAAGTAAAATCATAATAACCACTTCAGTTCGAATTTTACTATATTAAATACATATAATTACCGTTGTTTATTTGTTTACATAAATCTAACGATGGCTTGCAATGCAGAACTACCTGCTAGAGTTATTTATATAAATATGCGGTATTAATATCTGAAAACAGTGCAGGTACCTACTGTCAAATTCCCGATTTTAGTGTCAAAGTTAGTTGCTACAAAGTTGATCAGTGCTGCTGAACCGCCTTTCAAAATATTGGAAGAAGTACCTAATTTGTAATCTATGAGCAGGACATCTGCTTATCCATTTCGGGCTCGAAAAACATCACAAATTACCATTCATATGAAAGCTGATGTTAGCTTTCACCTATAACAAAACGTAATAAATAAATATCAAGGACTGAGGATAGTCTCATTGTGTACATAAGAATGCCAGAATGGGGAAACAAAACCACTTGCTCGCAAAAAATAATTTTATATATATAAATTTAGAAAATATAGGTAAAAGAATTATACATCTATGTAAAAACAAAGACTGCATACCTAATTTTATGTTTCTGTTAAAATACATAAACTTTTAAAGGTCTCGTTAACAACATATGTTTAAGAAACCAAGTTTTTTTTTCAAAGCCAGAAAAACCAGTGCGCTAAAAACAGAATTACTAAGAGTAGTTCAGCTTTAATTTGTACGGAAAGGTAATTTAAATACCAAAAATCAATTAAATTTACATATTATTATAAAGATAGGAAGATAATATAGTACTAACTTATGGACATAGTCCCCGGACATCAATAACGTATCTAGGTATTCGTTTGTGATTGTATATGAAAATAATTTTGGAATTTCGACTTGAGAGACTTACAAGTTCATTCCTGTCCACATGATTTCGCTCCACGGGTTTGTACATGTAATATTGTCAAATTTCTCAGCCGATTGCATTGCTGAACGAGAACTTAAAAATCGTCTGAAAGTGTTGTAGATTGAAAATCCCACTATTTGCATTTGTATATCTTCAACTCACCATTAAAATTTTGATATTCTTACAAAATTTTACAAGCTGTATTGGTCGGGCTTATACTAACCTAATACCAAAAATAATTTTTATACTATAGACGAATATCTATGTCAAATTCGCTGTATCAAAACTATGCGGTATCATTCTATACATAAAAATGAATGTATAGTTCTTGTCTTTTATGCGCGGGCGAACCGTTCGACCGATTGGAATGAACCATTTCCAACTCATTCCTCCTACACCCGGACGTTCATAGGCTATCTGAATCTTCCCCAAACCTACTCCTTATCGTCAAACTGGCCGCCCTTCGCAACGGGTAAATATACAAGGGGAAAACGAAAAACTTTACTACCTATAAAAAAGTGTTTCTCGTTAATATGGCAACCATTTGGAGATAAATTATACCTGTAATACCGATCTCAACCAAAGTGAGGACGACTTACAGTAGGTACCTAATAGAATAAAAAGTCGTTGAAAGCTGTTGTGCATTGTTGAATATTTTAGTCGGCGATTCGTTTTTTCTGGCTGCAACACGCCGGGTAACCCGCTAGTGATATATAGTGATGGGATTTCTTACGAACCCTGAGATCGTTTACGGAATTGATGTCTCTTCTAGAATTCTAATGTGTTTGATGAAGTTGGGACTTCATCAAAATTATATTGTCATCCTTTTGCAGTAAATGCAATAGAACACCCATATGAAACGCATATTCATTAGGCCTAATTAACATAGCATACCTTCATGTACTCCTTGAACGTTGAGTGGGTTTGATAAACTACGCTCACACTGCCATAGATCATAGGTGACAAAACCTACCTGCGTGGCTTCGATTGAATTCCAATGGAAGGAAAGAATTCTCCAATGATATCGCTGAAAAGAATTTGTTTTCAAAAAATGAATTCTTCATCACTCATAACATATACTTACTTATTGCGGACTTATATACGCGTAACTATTAATTGTCAGGAATACGTTTAACCACTGACGGTAAGTTGAAAATACTGTCAGACAAAATGTCACATGGAAATACCAATGTTGGTTTATTATTTTCAATAATAAACCTTTGTAATCGGTCAACAACAAATTTTTAACCCCCCCCCCCCACCCTCCTCAAAATTTGTTGGTTTACGTTAAGAGATGCGTAGAATTCAAATCCAAATTCTGGGGTTCGTCAGGAATTTTGCAGGTTGTGCGAATTTGAATGGAAGTTTAGTTTGGTAAATTGGTTGAATGTATGAGTATACCCTTGGATATTGTTAGATGAACGATCCTGCCTGAACTGAATATTATATCAGCCATAATATTTTAAAGTTGGTTTTCGAACATACTAGAATTTGCCATTTGTCATTTTACACCTATAACGTTTGCAGTTCATTATGACGAACACCAAGAAATAAAGACCTGGCCCCTTCATGACCCGACTTCCAAGGATAGACCGAATAGTGGTCAATCGGGTATCTAATGGTCATACCCGTCTTACAAGTAGACACCTGCTTAGTGCAGTAGCTCCTGATGTTGTGTATGTGGGAGATGTGGAGGTGATCTCGCCACTTCCTGGAGGACGTCCGAGCCCTTTTGGAACTCCGGGTCTCTTCGATCCCTTCAGTGGCTTGACGTTCTATCTGGGCCAGACAATGTACAGTCACCATACCGTACCTGAGAGCTGCTTGGCTCTACTACGAACTGTGAAATCTCTATCTGTGATATATTTATATGCATATTCATTCTAAGCTAGTTTACTTAGCTGTTTTGTAAATAATACAGTAGAATCCCGATTATCCGTGGAATTGGGTGGCAAGGGCACAGCGGATAGTGAAAATCGCGGATAAACCGAAAAGACTAAAAATGAGGTGAAAACTCGAAAAAACAAAAAAAAAAAACACCAGCATAAAAACTATGTTTTATTGTACAAAAAACATGATATATAAAACTTTCAAAATATGTACATTACAGCAGAAATCTTTTCTCTACATCTAAATCAGCAAAATAAAGAACAGTAAACAAAAAACCAGGTCAAGGTTAGTAATTAAAAATGTTTCTCGTGGCACTCGCGGTTAACCCGCACCTCGGATAATACGCTCGCGGATGATCGAGGCTTTACTGTATATCAATTTTATTATATCCGGGTACGAGCCTACGTATTCATCATCTAATCTTAGTTTTAGTTTAAAATTAAGTCCCTTGCTGTGTCCCCTTTGACACCTAGTACCTAAATATTGCACACCTTGAATTCTAAAAGAAAAATAAATACATTAATAAGGATGCAACTGGGGATTCATCTTGTCCATAAAATGCCTTATAGGCACCTTCACCAGTTAAATGCACTGTGGTCTACAAAATGATGCGATAGTTTTTATATAGAGGTTTCACATAACAGGCCTCGCAAACGCCAAGCATTCATACGTGCTTACAATTACGCGCTTTCTTATGTTTTGATACACGAGTAGATGATATTAAATTCAACAAGTAATTCTACCCTCACGTATTACAAGATTATAAGAGGAACTAGAGTTGTTTCTGACGAATAATTACGTCGAGAGCTCTGAAATTCTCTCATCTACATAATTAGAAATTCTTCGTTCTTTAAATAACTCGGTCGAGGTTTCATTCAAAAGCTCTGGCCACCTATTCAAAACAAACGCATTTCTCGAGGCTCCACAGTTGGACAAAAGGGCGAATGAACTGAGTTGGCCACTTCCCTTGTCACGGGTCGCGGTCAGGACGGGTCTCCGATGGCTCCAGAGGGTTAAATTCAGACCGCCTCCGCACTGCATTCTGAATGAGGTCATCGCTGCTCCGGAGAGCGTGAGCGCGATACTTTTCGCACAATGGTGTTTGAATCTGTAGAAGTTTCCTGTTTATGTTCTCTCAACAGCGGTTGTTGTATTGTTCGGGGTAACGGGGGCATCTATCGTTCCAAACGCGGTGATGATCAGGTGTCCGATATCACCGCAATATCATCTGGTAAAATGTCGAGGATTTCCGCAGTAGAATTTCACTTGATTTTCGCCTCGAAATGAAAATATCGGTGAATCTCAAAGTTCAGTTAACTTGGAACTGTAAAGTGTGAACCCTTCTCGGAGGCACGATGCGCCGATCTCAGAGGTTCTGATCACATATTTACATACGGGGTTTAATAATTGAGGAGCTGACATGGAAAACGAGTTAAGTCCAAAAATCGAAAGAACTTTTTTTTTTTGGCGAAGTGCAAGTAAACAGTCACGCCAACGGCCTTAGGTCCTCCCGTCCTTGCTAGATCGCACCCTGAATAAATGTGTGACCTTGACATGGAGAAGAGATTATGTCCAAAAAAATCTGATAAGAGTTCAGAGGGAGTTCCTATGAAATTTGATTTTTGGACTTAACTCGTTTTCCATGTCAGCTCCTCAATTATAGACCTATGATCTGTGTAGAACGGCTATCTAACACAGAAATATTAAACCATTGTGTGATAATTTGTAGCGTTTTTAAAATAGGAACCCACATTTTTACTGTTGATTAGAAATTCACAAAAACTTTATTTAAAATGGCTTAACACTCAATTTTCTGAGCGCTCAAAATGTGACTCTTTTGCTCAAAATATGAGCAATTCCGCTTAAAATGTTGAAAATGTGCGAAAAATTCAAAACAAACCAGTTTGGAAAACCTTGAAATATAATTAGTTACTAATACCATTCAATTGCCACACGCTACACATGATTTTGGCGTAATTTTTCACGTGGAAGCTTTCATATGCTAATATAATTTACAAAATCCTAACGATTTGGGAAACTACGAAACAAAAAAATTGATGCGCATTGCGAGGTTAACGAACTCTCCGAACGGATGAATAAAGGTTATGCAAGTATTTCTGGAACTCACCCAATACTTGGTTCAAGATAGCAACTGACATCGTATCATGACGAAGGGAAAATATGAGTCTGCCTGTAGTGACACCGACAGCTTGAAAATGGTGGAGAGAACTTTGACCTTCAACAAAAATTCACGAAAATTCCTGTTGAGCTTTCAAGAAATTATTCATGAATCTTCAAAAGAAAAAAAAGTAAAATTTTCCAAAATATTCTTTATGAAAATCCGTTTTTAGGAATTTTGAAACGAGCCTTCTACGATTTTTTAAAACTGTATTTGGGATTTTTATCTCAATACTTAATTTAAAAAAACATAATTAAAACTTTAGTACCTACTTCTCGGAATGACTGCCTAATGAAAATATAAAAATGAGAGACTTCAATGAAGAAAACGGAAGTTAATGAAATTACTGTTGTCTGTTTCAACAAAATGTAGTAATAATGTTGAATGACATTCGACGGTTAGGTCATCATAAATAACAAGCAGTAACGATAATAGTAGTTGCTTGTTGCTGATGATGACCTAATTTGAAATTTATCCAACATTATAACTCTGTATTTCGTGAAAACAGACGAAATTTTTTCATTAAATTCCGTTTTCTTCATTGGAGTGGGTTTTCACGATTTCACTGCAAAGTTATTTAGTTCGTGAGAGACTTCGATAAAAAGTTAAAATCCAATGATTAGCTGGTTTAAGAAATCACAAGACATTTCGAGAGAATGACTTATTTCGATTTAATGTTTCCATATTATTTTAATAGTATTCAACTAGTTCAACTAGTGCAGTTCACTTCTGTTGAGGCGATCTTCTTTTTGTATAAAATAAATTTGAAAAATAAAAATAAATAAATTAATTAATGAACAGTTTTACGCACGTAAGAGGAACATGTTATATAGCTTCGAATAAAAAGAAGACATTAATATTATTTATTTCAAAGGTCATGTTGTATGAATGGAACTTTTCAACATTCAAGAATAACGTTTTGGTACAAAGTGAGCTCATAAGATTCACAAGTCAAATCATCATCATCAAAATTACATGAATTTGAACTTTACACGTGTTCCTGGTATGTCATCACGCGGAACAAGAGATGCTCCATCTGATTCCGTTATAGGATGATAAAACCTTAAGATATACCTGCTCTTCCTGTTGTGTAAAATATCTAACAAAGACAAAGAGTTCTGGGTTCCAGTTGTATTTCCGCGATTTCAAGCGGTCCTAACAACCAACGACAGATTTTTATCTTCCGTCTTCAAGGTGAGCGAAATCCCGATGAGGATTTGTTGTTCGTGATTTACAGTTTTTGTTGCAACAAACATCTTCAACGAAAGTCAGGATAATTAACCTCGAGAGAACAGCTAGAGGTCTAGCCGTCCCGTTAGCCAAGGGATTATTTTCTAAGCAGAGTTATCGCAGAGGCATCTGCGGCGTTTTTCTCGATATAACGACGGCTCTCGACTGTCCAGGTTGTCCCAGACCGGTGCAACGCCGCGTTAGGTAACCGTTAGATGTTGATGCTGATATATGGTGGCGACACCAGAAAAATCGCGTTAACTGTTAATTGAAGGTCGGATGTGGCTGATCATGATTTCAGGAATGTGAAGCGGAATTAGGTTCCAAGCCTCCAGATCCACGCGTCATCTCATGTAGGCCGTTGGTCCATCGTTCCTGTCATATAAATCAAGGATTTTTTAAACAACCTGCTGGTCAATTTTTGACAATAACCCTTTTGGGAAACCAGCCGGTCCCACCAAATAGATAAATTTATATCTACCTTCCAAATCTATATATATATATATATATATATATATATATATATATATATATATATATATATATATATATATATATATATATACGAGAATGTATGTCTGTATGTACGTGTCTGAGCGTGCCATTTCACCCAAACTTATTATATTAGGGAAAGAAGATTGGTTTCCGAGGAAAATTATAAATCCAAAAACAAACATAGTATTTTCATGCCTGCCGTAGGATGAAATTGTGAGCTGCCATGGATATTGGGCATAATTATGTAGTCAATACCCATGTAGGGATATTTTTCTGGCAATACCAAAACATTATTCCAATAATATAGTTACGGTGCGCGATGATGTTGGGACGAGCGGGTTATCTGATTCTGTTTATCATCAACTTGAGAATATGAACTTCGGAAGGGGGCTACTCTGGCTGTGTTAGAGTACCTATATCTAAATATTCCAACCCGGGGAACCACCCTAATCAGACGAGTGAGCCATTTATATATTAGTGAATATAGTTATGTACCTATAATACTGCATAGTCAGTGATCATCTCATCGAGTAGATACCATTTTACGGCTTATGCGTATATTGGATCATTGTTTTTAAACTACCATTGAATGATTGGTATTAATGGTGAGACGGCCTCTTATCTGATTCGGATAGGCTTTGTTAATTGCATCTTAATTGAGCTAAAATTAATATAATTTAGTTCTAAAAGTTATTTGAGTTGCGGCAATTTAGAATTTTCTGATACGCAGAGACTACAATTTATTCGATTTTGACGAAATTAATGGGGTGCCATCTAATTTTCTTCTAATTTTACTAATATTTTATTTGAACCTGGTCCAACGAGCATAAAAAACTACTGCCATGTTGAGTCCGGCGCATTGCTTCCTCGTATCCGTTACTATACATGAATGTATAGATAATTAATTACCATTACTATGATTGTGTTATTTTAAATAAACTTTTAAAAAATGAAAATTACGAAATCAGATGAAAAATGGAGAAATCATGCTTGTTACAAGGGCTTGTTGTTTGCGCATGCTCAGCAGCGACTAACAATTCTATGGTGATGAAATTTGTATGAGGGTAACCAAATCTTCATTTACTAACTGTCCTTCAAATTTAAACGATATCAGACGAATAGGCCATGATAAAGTGACGCTTATTTTACTGTTACGCACGCACAGTGTAACATTTTATTTCTGAATGAGGAAAGTGATAGGGACCAGCCATAGTCGGGCTCGCAGATTCCCCAGAATTTCCATCAAAATCGTATGAAAACGGATGATGTTATGGTCGTTTTCCGTAATAGGAACAATCTGTGTCCGGAGAAGATTCTGATAACTTCCCATTATTAATGTGGGAGTCGAGAACAATTTCTCCATAATTTCTATGTAGAGCAATCGATAAATGAAGCATTCATCAACAATATAATAGATAAATTCAAAGACCGAATTGTTCACTACTCTGCCATGCCCAGAACCCGATTTTGGTTTATTATTTCCAATAATAAGCCTATGTGATCGTGTAGCAAAAAATTTTTATAACCCCCCCTCAAACTTTGTCACTTTACGTTTCAAGGTACGTAGAATCCAAATTTGAAATGTCCGTCCGCCGTTCGCCGTCCGCCGTTCGCCGTCCGCCGTCCGCCGTTCGCCGTTCGCCGTTCGCCGTCCGCCGTCCGCCGTCCGGGCCATAAAAGGCCTAAGAATTGACTTAAAAAACCCGTTCTTTCGCACATAGACTCCATTTGGGGTCTAGTTGGTCCTAACGTTTAACCATCCCGATTGCTTTACTCGCATAGATGCTATGGGCCAAAAACGGGCAAAAACGTGTCTTTTTCGACGCGAGCACGCCTGGCAGGGGGTCACGATGGGTGGAGAGGGTGGGGGGGGGGGGGGTGAGCGGGGGGTGGAGTGAGAGAAGGCGGCGGCGCCGCGGCTTGTGGTGGGTACGGCGCCGGCGTTCGTTCGAGGCATGAATATGTTTTTTTCAAGGTCATATTTGTGTGTTAATACCAAAGCTTTTCCTACGCATATTTAATAACATATCCTCTCGACTTTTCGTACGTACTTAGATAATGATATTATTAAGGCAATAACTATTTGAATAGATAGAAATATAAACATGCGTATAATAACTATAGAAGTATAGGTTGTGGCAACTCGAAGTAGGACACGCCGAGGAGTCTGGACGGGCCTTATGACGTACGCTAGCCAACTAAAACTACGATCATACTCAATTGAAAAAATAATAAACCTTTGTGAAATAATTTGCAGCGTTTTCTAACTTTGTATGATCAGTGTGGATCATTGATACCAACTAGGGTAAAAAAATTGTGAGATTTCTTAACACCCATCTAGAGATGAAAAAAAAAAACGCTGCAAATTATTTCACAAAGGTTTATTATTTTTGGTTTATTATTTCCAATAATAAGCCTATGTGATCGTATAGCAAAAAATTTTTATAACCCCCCCTCAAACTTTGTCACTTTACGTTTCAAGGTGCGTAGAATCCAAATTTGAAATGTCCGTCCGCCGTCCGCCGTTCGCCGTCCGCCGTTCGCCGTCCGCCGTTCGCCGTCCGCCGTCCGCCGTCCGGGCCATAAAAGGCCTAAGAATTGACTTAAAAAACCCGTCCTTTCGCACATAGACTCCATTTGGGGTCTAGTTGGTCCTAACGTTTAACCATCCCGATCGCTTTACTCGCATAGATGCTATGGGCCAAAAACGGGCGAAAAAGTGTCATTTCAAGGCTTTGTTAGACTTACGCACGCACGCACGCCTGGCAGGGGGTCACGGTGGGTGGTGAGGGGGGGGGGGGGGGGGAGCGGGGGGTGGAGTGAGAGGAGGCGCCGCGGCACCTTGTGGTGGGTACGGCGTTCCTTCGAGGCATGAATATATGTGTTTTTCTAGGTCATATTTGTGTGTGAATACCAATGCTTTTCCTACGCATATTTAATAACATATCCTCTCGACTTTTCGTACGTGGTTAGATAATGATATTATTAAGGCAATAACTATTTGAATAGATAGGAGCTCAAATCGAGAAATATAAACATGCGTATATAATTATATAGACTGTGGCAACTCGAAATAGGACACGCCGAGGAGTCTGGACGGGCCTTATGACGTACGCAAGCCAACTAAAACTACGATCATACTCAATTGAAAAAATAATAAACCTTTGTGAAATAATTTGCAGCGTTTTTCAATTGAGTATGATCGTAGTTTTAGTTGGCTAGCGTACGTCATAAGGCCCGTCCAGACTCCTCGGCGTGTCCTACTTCGAGTTGCCACAACCTATACTTCTATAATTATATACGCATGTTTATATTTCTCGATTTGAGCTCCTATCTATTCAAATAGTTATTGCCTTAATAATATCATTATCTAAGTACGTACGAAAAGTCGAGAGGATATGTTATTAAATATGCGTAGGAAAAGCTTTGGTATTAACACACAAATATGACCTTGAAAAAAACATATTCATGCCTCGAACGAACGCCGGCGCGGTACCCACCACAAGCCGCGGCGCCGGCGCCTCCTCTCACTCCACCCCCCCGCTCCCCCCTCCCCCCCTCGCCACCCACCGTGACCCCCTGCCAAGCGTGCCAGGCGTGCACGCGTCGAAAAAAACACTTTTTTGCCCGTTTTTGGCCCATAGCATCTATGCGAGTAAAGCGATCGGGATGGTTAAACGTTAGGACCAACTAGACCCCAAATGGAGTCTATGTGCGAAAGAACGGGTTTTTTGAGTCAATTCTTAGGCCTTTTATGGCCCGGACGGCGGACGGCGGACGGCGAACGGCGAACGGCGGACGGCGAACGGCGGACGGCGAACGGCGGACGGACATTTCAAATTTGGATTCTACGCACCTTGAAACGTAAAGTGACAAAGTTTGAGGGGGGGTTATAAAAATTTTTTGCTACACGATCACAAAGGCTTATTATTGGAAATAATAAACCAATAGGTGCATATGATACGAGCAGGGGTAAGAAATGCGTATGTCCAGAGATAAGGGTCTTGTCAGCCGCCTTTGTGTTCCTGTGTATAGGCGCCTTATTCAAGTTCCCCACCCAGACAATGTGCGTCAGGACGTCCAGTTATTTATATAAAAAAAGTAACCTGTTGTTTTTCATCAGGAACGCTGTGCAGGGAAGTTTAGTTGCGAAAACCTGGTGTCCCGAGCAACATGTGTGTCCTATAAAACAGCCGGCCGCCTATAAAACGGTGGGAAATTGAAATTGCTTTTTCATTCTTGTTTGATCTTGCAGAACATTACGAGCTTGTTCTATTGGCATATTGGTATTGATATAAATCTTCAGCAGAACCCAATAGAAGTTAATAAAACCGCATTCCGAGTTGGCTTTTGTCATTGGTCTGCCCACCACAAGGGTAGACTAAAGACTGAGTACCAGCTAAAGACAACACACTAACTGAAATTACTAAGCTCACAATTTATCGAGTTTTTTTATCGCGTTAAAAGTTGGGTTGTGTGTATTGAAGTATGTATTAAATTCCTTTGTTACGTAATTAGAATGTCCTAAATTTGGAAGGGAAGAAGATACAATGCGCAATGGTGAGCAAAGCATCCATCAAATTCCACGTGAAAATGAAGCTATTGCAACGGCTCCAAAAATTTAAAACTAAAATCTTTGAAACGTTTCTTCATCGAAATCCATTTTGGGTGATTCTGAAACGAATCCTTGAGTTTAACGCTTTTTCATATTATGTATATATATATATATATATATATATATATATATATATATATATATATATATATATATATATATATATATATATATATATATATATATATATATATATATATATATATATATATATATAAGTGTGTGTGTGTGTGTGTGTGTCTTTCCAGACGATAACTCTCCTTTGGATTGAAATAAAAATTCCGTTCTTGCGCCGAAAAATCAAGCTTTTCAAACGATGTTCGTTGGCCGAAACTTTCTAGGCACATTAAGTTGGTCAAATTTCAAAAATCGTTCTGAAAAAAAAATCACTAAAATTGGCTTAAAACGACTAAAAACAGCTAAAAATCGTTAAATTTATATTTTTTAGCAAACATTTAGTAAATAAATGTTAATCAACAACGACCTAGAACACTATGAAATTTGTGCTAAAAAATATGCAATACTGTACATAACTTTCATTAATAGGTAAGTATTTGCGGAACAATCGATTGAACAATTGCTAAAAATCCAATATCTGTTTTTAATCGTAGAATGTCATTTAGTACTATTTCATTGGCCATAAAGTTGGTGATTAAAAATTCTCTGCCCTCAAAGTGCTCAAATTTCAAAACAATGTAACATAATGAAATACAATAATAATCTAAATAAATTCGGTCATGCTGCATGACTGGAAGTTTTTTTAAATTTATTCGGAAGGGAGTGGGTTCTTTTATAGCTTGGGTTAGTTTTAAAAAATATAGCAGACATTACAAATAGACATGGCAATTCGTTGGATCACGCGTGCAGATTATCATGTAGCATATTACAAGTACCTAGTTCGTTACTTCTAGTGAAATCATCATTGTGGTGATTATAAACCCGCAATTTTCTTTTATAGAGGAGAGATTCGAGCAAAATATTTTTGAATGGGACTATGAGACTAAATTATAACATATTTTCTTTGTTGCAATGTTTTGACATTAAAATTTCATTGGGGATTAGGTAAATCGAGTAACTAATTTACCTGAAGAATAGATCTTAAATTTCGTTTCATTTTGGTTCCTCAATACCGAATGAAAGAAAACTTTGTGATCGTGCAAGAAGTTGACAAAAAAGCTTCCTCCAAAATCAAAATTTCCACTTGTTTTTTCGCGGTTCAGAGCTAGCAGATCAATTTTGGTTCCGTCTTTGTCCGTCTGTTTGAGCCAATTCCCTATCACGCTCTCAACTATACTAAGTTTTAGTCTGATTTCGATTAAAAGATTGTTCTGGTCAACTTCTTGATGGTCTCCTATGAATTTCATTGTCGTCTAATCAATAATTGAGTGTGCGTATTAGCAACCGTGAATTTCTTATAGGTTCATTTCTAACGATCTATTGGGCCGACTTCGTTCAAAATTAGAGGGGAGTATGGTACGACGTTTAGAAATATCTCCTATGATTTGTTTTGCAATTGTTTGAGTAATAACTAATGCGCAATCGGAAAACTAAGGTTGGTTGACATACATGAAACTCAGAAACTAATGGACCGATTTTGTTAAAATTTTCAGGAATTGTGCTGGTTAGTTCCTAGATACCTGACATTTTATTGCTGTAGAATCAATTGTAGCGAGTGCGCAAGCGCCACCATGAGTTCGTGATAACATCGAGTTGATAGCAATTGGTTCTTCCAACGAATTATGTACGTCCATGCTAAAGTTAGTGAGGAAGCTATACTGCCCACCTAACTTGACGGAAGTTTTTTTTTAGTGTCGTAATTAAAATTGTATGGACAAAATATTGGATTTATAGAAACATCGTCTTGTCTGCCAGTTCATTGTATTTCGACTGCCAGTAGGTACACGTCCTTAGTCTACTATTGTTGTCTTTGGTGTGCTAATGTGGTTTTCTTAATTAATTTTTAATTACTTCATTAAGAGCCCTCTTGCGCAGGCAGCCTATAAAACACAATCAGCGCAGAGCACAACAGTGACCCCTGATTTTCGTCAATAATTTATTTCAACTTTAGATTATCTTATATTGGTCGGTCCGGATTGTCCCTGTTACGGAATATTATTTATTATGCTGATACCATCCTCCTACTTGGGCGAGATCAGAAGAATAAGACGTGGAAAATTATGCTTGATGGATTTTTTGCGTGTGCATGCACAGAATGACTTATTGATTTGTGAGTAGTGATAGTAATAAGAGTCCATCTCCAGCCTGACCCACACATTCCCTGAAAATGTCTGTAGAAGTTATGCGTTTTGCGACGATTTGCGGACACACAGACAGACGCGAAACGAAGATTGTTTGGAATGATCTAAAACGTTAAATGAGAGAGGAAACTTTGATTCTGGAGAAGAAAAAAGTTTTTTATCGTCTACCGAAAGTTTAAACAATGCGTGCGATACAGGTAGACTTGTGAGCAGCAGACGTTGGAACCGCGTGAGATCCGATTTTAACAATCCCGAAATAACATACAATGGGCAATTAAAATCGCTACCTACGCCTACAAACCCACTCACCACCTCCAGTCAAAGTGACATTTATATTTTACGCAACGTCATTTGAAAATGCGGAGAGACCAAAGCTGGGCCTTTTGTCGGATTGATAGAACCTTTCGAAACGTTCAACCTTTAGGCATTTTTCGATTTATCATCCCAACTCGAAAAGTAGGTAGGTACTAACTCTTTCACAACATCTCTCGATGACCCAAGGACGAGGATTACAAATATGGCCGCTCACCAGGAATGTTTTCTACGTTCCTGACGGTAACAACAAACTCGGGTTATTCGGTTTCCTTATCCGAATGTTTGTTGTGGTTGGAGGCGTCAACGATCGTGGTGTTGAGTAAAACGACCGCGTTAAAGCTGAGGGGAAAATAAACAAGACAGGAGATACGTTAGTTATTTAGCCTTCCTCTTCCTCCATTCATTAGATGTCCAAATAAAAATATGAGAACTGAAGTGTGGCTTATAACTTGCGTCCAACTTACCTCGAACAGAAACAAACAAAGTTTGTCTTACTTACACAAATAAATTATTTATCTGTGTCTACATGGACTACCAATACATGTCTCGCACACCCTATGAATACGGTATTTGGATTAAACAGTTGCAGAATACTCATATGAAACATCTGATATTGGCACCCCTAAGGATATATTCTCACATATTTTCATATTGCACCTCACGCTGATCTCTAAAGACTTCCAGATTGTTGTAGATCCTTATCCTTGTGTGACTACTTACATTCACATGTATATTATAAGTTATGCAGATATCATTGTAAATTGATTTGAATTTAATAAAATCAGAAATGTTGAAAAGAACCAGCGGGCTCTAATATTGGCACCCTCTGAGCTGTCTGATATTGACGACATCAGGAAATTATATTACATTACTAAATTGTATACTTTTTTTCTCTCTTCCTTAATTATTACTGCTGATCCAAAAAATTTTTCAATTAAATTATAAACATTATTAAATCATAAACACTGTTCTTCTCAATAAATACTTTCATTCCTAAGTACTACAGATAAAAGTAAAAATCATCCAAATGCAAAATCATACAAATTTCAGATTCCTGGGTAAACGGAAAATAATTTCATATCCACTCCCAAAAGTCTTCAGACATAGGTAGGTACAGACAAAAAAGTGAGTAAATCAATGACTGTTCAAGAAGTCGGCGACCCGACTATTGGCTTGGCACGAATTGAATGATATCATGCATTTTGTGGCTTGGCACCTTAACACGCTCAGCATCTTTGTGGAGGGATATCACACGTTTTTGATGGTCTAGGAGGAGAAGGTTGGAATTTACAGGTTCCAGGATTACAGTCCTTATGCAGCGCAGTTCTAAACAGGATGCTGATGACGCACAGAAAATAAGTAGCCGGACATTAGTTATATATTTGATGCCATTTAGTAATATTTTGTAGTAATTTATTTTTAGTATTTATGTAATATTTAGTAATATTTTAGTATTGGCCAAGACGAAAGTCACTGGTCCTCCCGACTTTTTCGAGCTCCCACTCTTGAAACTGTTGTAGTAATTTATATTGAGCAGTTACAACGATGAAGTTTGAAATTCTACCATGTTCATCCAAGTGCCAAAATATGATCATCTACTGAATCTCACAACACAATGGTTCCATGGTTAGCGTTTTGTGGTCACATGGCTGATAAGTGTTAGAAACCCCATCGGTCGTACTAAATTTGCTTATATGGTCATGCTGCACACACTGCAACTTTTTTATAGTTCGCATTTTCCTTGTAGCCATTTGAGTTTCAGGAATTGATGGAAGATCGTGAACGTTTCCTCAATCCGTGGAAAATGCGTGAAACTGAGCTGATCGATGAGCGTGAAATTCCTCACGAATTACGTGATGCCCATTTCTAACCCGGAGCTCGTTCGAAGTTTTGTTTAGCGATCTAACGATCGAAATGAAACACCGACAACACCGTTCCACAGGAAGCTCTCAAAAATAAACAGCTCCTGCAAATATCACGTTCTATATTATAGCTCAAGTGACACGAAAGGTTGTGCTATCTGTGTTTTTCGAAAACTTTGTGTAATTCGTTTCATTAGAGTCACATTCTAAAGAAGAATAATGATCATACATCTATTCTTCTAGTTTCCAAGTAAATATTAAATTTAGTGAGGTATTAACAAGAGCTATTTGAAAAAAAATATATATACCGTCAAAATCTAGGATTGAGTTCTTTGATGTATGAAACGGATTTGTAGGGGGTCCCCGACCCTTCCAACCCACTTTTAAAATTTCGAAGCCATCGAAATAGCTCATGTTTTCTTCAAAATTGTATGTTATCACGAATCCTAATAATATACTCGTAGAATAAAAGTTATTTGCATGCTTCTTCGTGCCAGACCCTGCACAAAGCTTGTTTTTATATCCCATGACTCAGTCATGCAGCATGACTGATAGAGCGCATTCTTAAAGAAAAGTTGTGGATAACATTAAGTTAGGCACTGAAATTCAGATCATAGAGGTCAACCATGTCCTGACTAAAACTTAGGGGACAGCCGTTTGACGTGATCACAAAGAAAATGTTAGAACATGCAGCCGAACTAAAAAATTTGGTTAATTATGAACATTTTTCTTCTGAAAATCGATTTTTTTTTCGCTTTTTGATGAATCTTAGAGTCCTGGGATTGGTAGCAACCGAGATGAAAAATACTTTTGAGACTTGACCTTTCTCTAGGATAACCCTAACTGTCTAACTTAGCAACTATCATGCAGTTGGCATGGACACACATACACACACCCGACAAAATCGCCTGACTTTTCCCTGTACCGTATTTTGTTGTTGGATTAACCTTTGTATTTGTCTTTCTTTCGTGTTTTTTCCTCGCACCTCAACAAGAAGGGTCATTAGCGGCATTTTGTCCTTGCTTTCGATGTTTTATGGACGATTTCAGCTTTTTCATACTCAAGATTTCGTTTCAAGATTCATTTTACACGTTTTAAAGATTTGTGTTCTTCACGTCAGAATTTTTTTTGTATAATGTAGAGGTAATTGGTAGTTGTTTCTTACTTCATGTTATATTTTGGAAATTGTCTACTGTGAGTTTTGAGTACTGATGCACTACAAAAGTCACATTAACGTCTCTATAAGAGTTCTCTTTCTCTCGGGCTTACGAAAACGCTACGAGAAATCAATTCGAAAAGGTTAGCATTCATTGTGCTCGCTCTAACAGCTTGTTTTCGTGTTTACGGGAAATACCAATACGAGAAGTACAAAAACTCTCCAATTACAATTAAATATTCCGAATAGTGCTATTAAGAACCCTTCATGTTTAGCTAATTAAATTTCAATGTAAAACATTTTAAGAATTTAAATATATATATTTGTTCGAAATCCACCTCAACTGATCTGACTAGGCGAATTGTTTGGACAAGTGGTCGCTATTCCATTCAATCCCTAGGAGGAACTGGTTCCACGGAATGATTTCAGTAAGATCGACTCATACATAAAAATAAAAATAAAAAAATAAAAAACTAAATGGTGCCACCCAGAGAGAGTTTCTCTCAGATTAATGTGACATCAATAATTGAGACAGATCCGTATTAAGTGGAATGAATTGGAGCTTTGAAGTCATACATTCCTGCAACGGGTGAAATCAACGGAAAATGTAGGAAAATAAAATGCCAGCGGTACTTTTCTAACTTTCAAAATCAAACTTGATTGCTTAGGAGAGCCCTTGAGGGTAAAAGTAGGAATACACGATAAAATGAATGAATGGGAGCGTAGATGGGTACTTGTTTTTTAATAACCCCGATTCTTACTCATACAAAGCTTAGTTCAACGAAATTGTTTGAAATGTCAGTTTTCCACGGGAAACTATCATTTAATATTCAAAAGAATCTCCGGGAAAAATATTCTCATCGGGATAACACAATGCGACTTTCTTCTGGAAATTTTTTTATATATTCGTAAGGTAGAGTTGTAAAGATTGCCACAATAAAGTGTTGAATCTTTCATTTCTTTTGAGAATTATGACATTCTATTACACAACTTGTTCTGAAGATTAATATCTGGTGCAAGTCTGCGCAAAACTTTTCGATTTGAAATTCATGCGATCGCGTCGGCGGTAGTTCACTTCATTCTATACAATAGTTTTTAGAAAATTGGCCACTGAAAGTTTATACAGTTATTGATCTGTAGTAGTTCTTGTTGTGATCTGGATTGTCCACTTGAATTTATTATCGACTGTAGAATCGGTTCCCGCAGCATCTTCGCACAAGTTTCAATTTGAGTTCATCCAATGAAGATTCATTCTCCAATCTCATTTCCTCTATATTGATACCGAAATCACATTAATAGAAACCATTAAGTACGGAAAAGAAATCGTGGTGAAAGGAATAATATTCCTTCTTTATACAGCTCGTGTAACGATGCGAATGATTGACGTGAGATGCCCGTTCACGGTTCATTACAATCATTCGCTCTCATACACCACCTGTAATATAATTATCACTATATTATATTATATAATTATGCTAATTATATTTATATTATAATCAGCCTTCCGGTCATTTCGTTGCTTAACCGTAACTTCCGTAATTGTTCAAGCTTTTGACAACTTAATGCCTATCAATTATTTATTTCCACTTTCCAACTTCACGAAACTCTTGAAAAATATCCATACCTTCCCCTTTCGATTAATTGTTTTCAATAATGAACCTTTGTAATCAAACAACAACAAAATTTTAACCCCCCCTGAAAATTTTTTGGTTTAGGTAGGTACGTTTCAAGGTGCGTAGAATCCAAAAATCGAATTTAAAAAAATCCGCCCATCCACCGTTTGCCGTCCACGGCTTTTCTCCGAAATTAATGGACCAAACTTCATGAAACTTGCGTTAAAAATCGTATTTGGGGTCTGGATGGTCCTAGAAGCTCGGCATCAATTACGTCAACCCTAAAGGGTAATATTAAAGAGTTAAAGATACAAAAATCGATCTCAAAAACTTTATAGGTAACAGTAATGATTTTTTGCTTGTCAATGATGAATATGATATCAAAGAATCGATTGGAACCATTCGCAACGCAGTGAGTTAAACGGTTCGTTTTACCTAAGAGCTCGAACATCGAAAAACACTTCGAATTTCTATGCGCGATTTTTAATGCGCTGCTAGCGGATCTATTGAATAGCCGATCAAGCTCTTAATTCCATCAAGCTAGACACTAATACTGGAATACATAAAAATTGCCTAGGAATTATCAGGTGATAATATAGTTCCAATGGAATTTGTTCTAGCACTGCGAAATCGAGTTTATTGACTATTGTCCGTGCGGATGTACCTACTAGTGAAGTATTGGTACCTAAATGCTAAATTTCATCTCTTAAATTGCTCCCATCTCTACCTATAGGTTGCGGAAGTATTGTTTTCACTTCCGAGAGATTGAAAAGTCGTCTCCACAACGGCTGTTGATTTTTTTTTCTGAGGTAAAATTTCCACTCGCATTTTACGTTTTAGACTATTTTGAACAACTTTCGTTCTGTCTCTCTCTCTCTCTCTCTCTCTCTCTCTCTCTCTCTCTCTCTCTCTCTCTCTCTCTCTCTCTCTCTCTCTCTCTCTCTCTCTCTCTGTGTGTGTGTATGTCCGCAAATCTTTGTAACAAGCTTAATTTCCTCAATATTTAACCGGTTCTTTTGAAATTTTCATGGTGTGGGCGGGTCAGGGTGAAGAAGGTCCCCTATGAATTTGGTTGGCTGTAATAGAGTTGGGCTAAGTACACCAAGTTGTTAATCACTAATTTCAACTATGGAAACACCTTTAGGGTGATGCGTTATGGAAACAAGGGCAAAGCTATTCGACCAACGTTGCAGCTAAAACGCGGGTGTCCCGTTGGTTGCCTCAGTTTGTTCTCTAGGTTGACACGCTGTTGGGGGCAGACGAGCTGTTGTGACAACACAATCACAATTATCAATGTCGAGTGGTGACAACAGAGAAGTTAAGAAACGAAGGGTGGACCGCGAGATTGAAAATTAACCCTCGGTTTTATCCGTTTGGCGCGATCGAATCACTCGCTAATTCCGTGTTCCCGCGTGGATCTCAATAAAACGGTAATTGGGGTATTTGAGGCCGACAGAACGATTCCTGGAACGTATTTTGGGCGAGGGAATAATTTCTGAGTATGTTAACTATAATATGTTAACTCAGTACGTTAATTATATCCAGCTTTCTATAAAACGTTCAATTTTTTACGACGTTCCCAAATGAAATGTGTAGTGGGGATCCAATTACGTAATTTTATGAATATTCTTCTTCTCGGTAACCCAGCCGATTTCTTATTTTTAATAAACTACATTACTACATAATACAGTCCCTATTAATCTAATTAGCATGTATGAACTATTATTTCCTTTTCGTATTTATAGAGTCCTCTATGTGGTAGTTAATTTTCATCTAATTGATTCCGAGTCCACTTAGGTAGCTAGTTGAAGCATGGTTTTCACTTTCGAGGTAGGTATGAAACATTTTTTCTGGACGAAATCTAAATTTTCCTTCTCTCCTTTCTCCTTCATTTTAGAATATTCTGTTTGTGTGTGTGTGTGTGTTTGTGTATTTAATTTCGACAGTTTTTATAAGATTTCGATGAAAGTTTCAGCGAATGAGTGCGGATTCGGACGTAGTCCTCCTATCATTTTCTGGTTGAATTTTCCAAAAATCTTTGCTCGCAACTGTGCAGAAAAATGTGCTTAAATATTAATAAAGTTGTTGAATACTATTACGAAATTGTTACAAATCATAACATCAGTTTAGATATCAGAATTTTTGAAAACGTTGTTTTACTATAATGTCGCAGTTGAGTAAAAAACAGCGGCAAGCGAGAAGCTCGAAGTCAGACCATTCACTAATGCTTGAAGTGTCCACACAACAATCTTTATTTTAGACAGAAATGCACCCAAGTGCAACGGGGATCACTATAGAAATCACAATTCCGCAGTGACAACGTTAATTTATGCCATCTCAACAATAGCGCGACAAAATAGGTCGATGGTGACTAGAATAAGAAATGTACTTGGAGCAAGGTAAGTTTTCAACGTGTCAGACTGCATCAATATAATCATTATTTCGCGTCGTAGAAAGAGTTATCTGTTTTCAAATCCATGTATTATTTTGTTTTGTTGAGTTGCCTATTCACGGTTCATTTGTTGGGGTTGGATCATTATAATTACGTGAGAAGCTACACTTTATTGATAATAATAATTAGTGAAAGATAACAATTAATGTTTGCTATAATTTCTCAAATTTCAAAACGGCTTAAATATACATAATGCAAAAATAGATAAAAATATGGCCATGACAGAAAATTTTACTATTTCTTTGACGCATTTTTTAATTTTTTTTTCTCTTCAGTATGTTGAGCCTCAATTACATAAGTACATCTAAATGAAAACATCAAGTCTACAGGACTACCTAAATACTGTAGGACCTGTAGTCTATACGATTCTGAAGAATACTACTGCAAATATATTTTCTTCGCTTAGTAGGTTATTAAAATCTCCTGTTTTCTGTGAAGAAAATTAATAAAAGCTGGAAAACCTGTTCCTGCGACGGTCTCCACGCTCATTCGAATACTGAACTAACTTATTGCACCCATCTCGGTCACCGACGTTAATAGGGACCTGTTTTTCTCACTCCAAGAAAGAAAAAAGAAAGAAATAAGAAACTTGGAATTTACAAGGACGGCACGTAATTCTGAACAATACGATGTTGGAATATCGAATGCCCCGATGTCAGCTTGCCGCGGTAATTTGGTTCAGAAGTTTCAGGAGGAAAGGAGGTTTAGCTTGTTCCTCTATTGCGTTAATTCGTTATTACTGTTTGACTGTTTCAATATTTTATCATTCCTAATGATTGACACCAAATATCCGAACGGCTCGACATGCTTAAAAATGACGTCATCTAATATTCACTCTCGTTCATCCTAGGCCGCCGAAATTCGATACGTAGCCACTGGAAGTAATTAGGAGGAAATAAGGGAAGTCAGCTCAGCTGCTTGAGCAATAAAAAATATCAGGAGTAAATTGACTGACTGCAAGCTTCTTGGTTGCTGCCGTTATAAAACTAGAATAACACCGGTATTTTGACATCATGATTTGACACCGTGGGGTACAAGAGACCCCAAGATTATATTGTTTTCAATTTCGGGTCAATTTTGTTTTTCAAAATCAAAGTTTCTACTCGTGTTTCACATTTCAGAACATTATGCAAAACTTTGGTAGCGATAGATATTTATCTAGAATTATCATTGGTCCGATTCAATTCAAATTTGGAGGATATTTGTGTACGAGTCTTGAGATGATATCCAATCCATTGGAAATGGTGGACATTTTTTCGATCCATATATACTTTTCCTGCGTAACCCTCCTATTCTGATATGTAACGTCAAGAGTGTTATTCCCACTTGCTACTAGTGGATTATTTATTCGTGCAATGGCTGTCTCAATACCGATCCCCGGTCGTTGCGGACCAAGCGCTCCTGACGGAAAATGGTGCAACGAAATGGAAATAAGCTCCCTAATGAACAAAGAAGAGTGGTGGGGGGATTTGAAGAGGAGTACGTTAATTTGCGTGACACAATTCGAAACAAGCTGGCTCCTGCCATCCTTGGGCGAGAGGCAGGAATTTTACAAGAGCTTCTCGAATACCCAACAAAGTTGGGAGGCCTAGCTCTTGAAAATCCCGTCAAAGTGGCTTCAATGGCTTACGAGACATCCAGAGAAGCCACAGCGCCACTCTCTGATGCCATAAGGAGTGGCAGAACTTTGGATGTTGCCCAGTATGAAGAGGGCGTGGTGTCAAATTTGCGAGAAGTGGCAACACAGCGAAAAACCACTGAGCTTGCTGCCAGCGAGCAGCTTTTGACATCACTACCCAGTAGGCAACAGAGGACCATTCGTAGGACTAGGGAGGCATCACAATGGCTCAGCGTCCTCCCACTTGCAGCAGAGAACTTCGACTTGTCGTCTTCCCAATTCCGTGACGCACTAGCCATTCGGTACGGTTGGGAACCAAGAGGGTTGCCAGTATTTTGCGACGGATGCGGGAGTCCCATGGACATGAACCACGCCCTCAATTGTATGAAGGGTGGCCTGATCAAACAGGGACACGACCTGGTTCGGGACGAATGCGCCAAAATAGCAAGCCTCGCATGGAACAGTGTTGTCATAGAAATAGTTCTTCGTGAAAGTGCTGATGGCAGCCCCGGTTTGGTGGCAGACATGAAGGTTCATGGTATGTGGGACCGTGAGAGACCTGCGTTTTTTGATACCCGCGTTATAAACGCTGACGCAGTCTCTTACACTTCCATGGACTGGCCAGCCATCTCTCGCCATGCTGCCCAAGCCAAGCATGCAAAATACGACAGAATAGCCGAAGATCTGAGAGGGTCTTTCACGCCACTCGTAATTTCATGCGATGGAGCATTGCATAAAGAGTATGACGCTTTTCTCAAGAATGCCTCCCTATGCCTTGCCAACAAATGGTCCAAATCCTACGCTCAAGTGATGATGTGGACGCGAGTGAAAACTCAATTCTCCGTCCATCGAGCGGTGTCCATGAGGCTAAGAGGCCCAAGGAAACAAGTCCGAGGACTCGGACTGGAGGACGGAGCAGCAATTTGGCTCCCACAAGACTAACTCCTCACACATTTACGTTCGCTTGCTCGCACGCTCGCACGCTCGCAAAAAAAAAAAAAAAAAAAAAAAAAACCTTTGGCATAAATCAATTTCAATTTTTGGCAAACTTTTGGCATACCAATTTGAACTTTTGGCAACTCATTTTGAACTTTCGGCAATCCATTACGTTTCGACAACTACTGGAGTCCTTTTCCACCTTCATTCCTTCTACAATGTTCAATAAAGTGTTTTTTCTCAAGCTTGCGAGCATCCAGACCATCAAACTATACAAATCATTCTGATCTATTTGTCCAACTAATCTGAATTTTTACTGAAGGATTGACTACTTGATGTAATGTATTTTTGAGATGCGAGCTTACGAGCATCCAGACCACCAAACTACACAAACCATTCTTATCTATCTGTCTAACTATTCTATATTTTAGCAGCGGACATAGATTTATAAATATTTAGGTGCCAATTCATTCAACAGAACTGGGTACGTTGCTCCAGTTTCCGTCAGGAGCGCTTAGACTCACCTGAGGGTCAACTACCCCAACAACCCTGTTGAGCTCCGCCCATAAAGAAGGTTTATTCGGTATCCCTGCCCGATGCATTGACAGCCTACAAGGCTTATTGGCTTTGCCCTGTCTTGCTAGCAGGGTAGCTACGGCTTCGCTTGTTCCCTCCCGGAAAAGGAAATATGTACCTTTGAAATTTCACAGTGACTATAATGGATGCACTTAGTGAAAAATAAATTATTTAAAAATGTAAAGAACCAAAATTGCTTCCGTACCACTGAAAGTAGAGAGCTAGAAATTCGTACTGGAGGATGAAAATGTTGGTTTCCTCAAAATCAAAATTTTGTTCTTCTCTCTGAGGTCAATCGCCCCCTAGACTTATTAAGGTAAAGTGGGGTCCGACCCCGATAATAATCGCATCGTTTCTTTATTTGGACAGTTCATATTATAACAAGGCTTTGCAAAAAAAGGCCTTTCTGCCCTTAAATTGGTTTTTTATTAACGTGTTTCTTATCAGTTTTTTGACAACTGATTTTTTCTTGGTGTATTCTAAAAAAACACGTTTTTCCGTAGTTGAAAAATCGCCAAAAATCAATTATCACACCGACAGAGCTGGTGGTGGTATACTTCGACGCAGAAATAGTCCAATTAACAGCACCATTTTTTTCAGGTCGCCAAGTGGTATAATTTGTACAAAAACTATCAAAAAATTGTAGAAAAGTCGGGGAAAAACCACGTTTTTGCCAGTTTCTAGGCAAAAGACACGTTAAGGAGGCATTACAGACCCAACACATGGCATATAGCGTGTTAAGCGTTAAATTTTCAACAAGAGTATTACCTTTTAATTCAACATAAAATATACTGGAATATCAGAGATTTTTTCAAAAATGCAGGTGCCTTACCTCAAAAATTTGATGTCTACGTGAAAAATGGCTTCGAATTTGGATTCAGCACCTTTTTTTTCAAGTAGTGTTATAGATTTCAGAGGAATAATGCCTTTAGAGGCTTTTCACAGAAGTTTTTTATTTGGTACGTTCAAGTGTGAGTGCAGAACCTAGGGGGGGTTATTACAATTAAACATGATCGATTTGAGACCTTTACCTACCACCCAAAATGTTGAAGACTTTTTTTCGAAAAAGTTAATTTTGCCGTTTTTCCACCTGGAACACACTAGCCGAATCACTGTGTGACTCACCCAAGTCAAAGCGAAGCGGCGAGTTTGACATCCGAAGCATAAAATATTCATTCAGCGGATTCATCCACTTCACGTTTTGGATTCATGCCTTCTTTCATCTGGCTCATTTACTTGCTCTGTAGCCGAAAATAAATGGAGTTTTCGTAATAGCGATAATATTTCAAATAAATCAAGTTTCGAAAGTTGGAGTAATAAAGTCAAAAATGCTCGACTGAATTCGCCCTGCTAAGGCTGCCCACGAGAGATAGGCTCACCCTTCTCCCACCCCATCCCCTCACCACCCTTTCAACCCTCCCCACACTAGCCAAGTTTGCCACAACGAATACGAATACCTCTCTGGCGGGTCATGTAAGTAAAATTTATATTCCCGGAGTCCGCCCCCGGTTCTACGCTCTAATTAACTTAGCGCGCCACCCCGAACCAGCTTCCCTCTCGATATTTTAATATAACAAACCACAGGTCAAAATATTCACTTCTTCCGCATATGAAAATTAAAGTGCGTTTGGAAGTCTGTAACAAATAGTTGATGGACGTGATGGTTTTTTTAATTAAATTGAAATTCATTCCAGCGAGTGATCGTTTGTTAATAAACCCTCACAAGTAATAACATTTTAATTAATGGAATTTCCAGGGGAGTTTCATTTAGCCTCCAGGGCCAGTCATCTATGGATGTTCCTAAGCAAAATTGCCAAACAAAAAGGCAAAAAAAATTAAAAAGGACATAACGTCGTTTTAAATCTAGTCAAACATAAACTGCTTTGACTTTCTTCAAACATAATTGTCATTTTTTCCCTTAGGAAGTGCGTACATCGATGACTGCCCCCTGCACTGACTGTGCGATTTTTGCACACACACACACACACACACACACACACACACACACACACACACACACACACACACACACACACACACACACACAAAAAAATAAATAAAAAAAATAAATAAATAAAAAGTCCTGCCGAGTTGTAGCACATTGTTTCCTTGAATCCCTTACATGTATATAAAGATCAATAAAATTTCAAAAATGTTTTGCGATTACTAAGGTTCATTATTGAAAATATTAAACCTAAATGAATCTCCAGGAGTGCCTACTTCAACACTAAAGGATGCGTTTATTCACAAATTTGAGAACTGCCATTTACCTGTTTTCCCAACTTTTCGTCTTCTACGAGCGACTTCCCAAAATCAGAGATACCCCTAATGGTTGTAGATGCGTGCCCGTGTACGCATGATCGTGCAGTCGGTGTGGGCTCGACCAGTCGGTGATTGATGATTTGAACCGATGACTGATATTTTGAGGATGTGATAAACACTAACTCCCGAGACTCATTTTTACATAACATGAATAATGACGGCGGCGAAAGACACCGTATTTCGGGGTGACACGTCATTTCAGAGAGAAAGCGATCCTCCGAAGCAAAACGGATTTTACTCCTGTACCTACCTCCCTATACTATAATAAAGGCGTGGTGCCTCAAGGACGTATACCCTTTTTTCTTTTAATTATCATCGCTCGACAAAAAATTCAACTTCCATAAGAGCTTTTGTTAGCTCCATTCTTGGAAAAATACGAGCCGAGATCCGGGTGACCTAATTAGAATCGTTCCAAATGATATCGTGATGAAACCGTTGAGATCTTCAACCAAACTTCTTCAGTGTAGATGTCAAAACTACCGACGACATATTTTTTTATTGTAATAAGCACATTTTGTCGTCTGAAATAATATTTCCAATCCCACAATCCGTTAACGAACTGAATATTTCCTGTCAGTTTAAAATCAAAACATTGCAAACAAACACACGAAGGTATATTATTTCTGTATTTGTTAGCATTTCTGCGCATATTACCAGTGTTTTTAATTATACAGTTAGGCATCACACGGAAATAGACCGTTGCATCTTAAATACCGAATTAGATCCAGCCAATAAGCATGCCCGCTAAAGTCGCTTTGCGAGTCACAGTCGTGTTGACAATTTTTATATCCATCTAAACCTTTCTGAAGCGCGAACGGTTGTTCGCACATTGCTCCAAATCAAAACGGAATTTAGTGAAAAAAAGTTGTCTATTTCCATGAAAAATTAAGAGTTACAATGTTAAATCGATTTCGACGGTTAGGCCATCATCAGTAACAAACAACAACTGAAGACAAATTAGAGAGGACAGAGCTTTTATAGTCACAGGTGAAGGGAGATTGAATCGCATTGGTCAAAAGAAAGGAAAGGGGGGGGGGGACAACCAATTAAAAACAAGCAAAGTGAAGGGGATTATAGCTAATCAGATGAAGTGAAAGGAGGAAAAATAACTCAATATGGTTTCAACAGTGTGGTGTTCAAAAATGAACGTATCAGTGATGAAATTTATTGACGTATATCCTCATTTAAACATTTACCAGATCAGTCACTTTTGATAATTTCGAAGTTTTCAAGTACATTTAACATACCTCCAATTGGACAAAATCTCTACCTGTCAAATCAAAGATTGTAACGATTATTGGATTTCTTAAGATGTTTCGCAAATGTAGACTTACCCTTATTTTCCTTGAAATCCTCCTGATGCTTGTCTATTCTTTCCCAGTAATCCCTACCAGTTTGGCCGCAATATTTGGAGCCACAAAAACATTTTAGTTAATAAAATACACTTTTATCCTGAATATTGATTTTGTCCTAAACGGATCATAGTAATGCTTAAAGCATCTAGTTAACATCTTAAAGACTATTTTTATTTTTAAAACCCACTTTGTAACCTATCGATGATAGAATTTTGCCTATTTTATCAGACATTTTCCCATGATAAGGTATACTAATCCGTTGCTTTTCTTCTAAATTTACATCTTCCCTAGCCGGATTGGAAACTTTTTCCCTTCTCTTTTTCCTAACAACCTTATTCCATGTGGTATCAACTAGATTTCTTCCGGAATTGACCAAAAATTGCAGCAGGATGAAAAAAACTTAAGAAAATAGATTTTCTAGTTTCCCGGAATGGGTTGCCTAATATAACCCTTTATAACCCATATAAGGTCCTCTTATGTTTCGATACATTTTATCGTCAAGTAGATATAGACATACGTATAGGTATTAAATCCTATAAAATGTATGTTCTATCTACATTCAACGTTACTGTTTCTGGGCTCTGGATTATTTCTGAATTTTAAACTGTCCTCTAAAATTCAATTTCACCTTCTGACGATTTTCTCTAACACGTGAAATGTTGGGTCGTCAGCAACTTTCATTCTGAAACTTAAGGGGTTGGAACATAATTTATTGTGTTCAGTTTTTCTTCCCCGTTCTTCAAACTCTATTTGCTCTCTGAGCGCTTCGGGAGTATAATTTATCAAGTTTATTGTTGTCTCTAACGACATTCCGGGTCTTCAAGAACGTTGATTCGCAAACTGCTCGGAAGCGAAGTGAAACGGGATTAAAGTTGTAATACAATTGAAAAACTTGGGATGGACTTTGTAAGCTCCCTTAGTGAAGCTGCTATACCTCCAACTGGAGAGATCCAATCTAAACAAGATTAGCCGATATAGATCTTGAGAAAACCATTTCCAGACCGCGTGTAAATCAGTGTGAATGATTATTTTTGCATTTATAATTTATTAGACGCATTAGATATGTATTTAGCAATTATTTTGGTATAAAATACTTTACGGTTCTGTAATACACATTAGTTATAACCGTCATACCATCAAACTGAAAATTAGATGCGTACTGAAGTAGGTAATTTAAATGACAATGCTTGTAACAAATTTGGTATAAGAATTTTCATATGAATTACGTACTTCAGAACGCACCTATTTTTCAAATTGATTCTATAAAGATTATTAATGGCAATACTCAGTATTAAGTACTGAGCATTTAATACATAGACTCAACCTAGCCCACATGTGTGTTGAAAACGATGTTCTGACCACTGAATAGTGCCTAAACTGATGCCCAATCTTTCACCTTGGGACCGATCAAATTTCTATTGATATTGAAGGAGTAAGTAAACCTTTGAAACGTTGGGACATAGGTAAATCTTTACATTGCAGAATTTCACAATCATCCTCACAATAGGTAATGTGAACGCTTAGTAACCCACAACCATTATATGCAAATTTCAGGTCAAATGGCTGCTTAGTTTCAAATGGGTAACTTCCTTGCTCCAAACTCTCTTCTGACCAAGATAAACCCTCAACACATCACTAGTCATTTCAACGATTTTAGACAGCAAAACACTAATTAGGTAGACTCTAACTACAGTTACAGTTAATTTAGACAGATTACGATTGAACAGTGACTGTATGTTCAGATTGAGAAGCCTCTCCATTTAATTCACATATTTAGGTAATGCTATGGTTTTGTAGCAACTCTGCAAACACCACCTCAATAGCAATTGTTCCTAGAGTTCCTTCTGTACCTATAGGTATGTTTTTGTAAGAACCTAAGTTCCTATTTCTGGTAGTTCACTACAGACCTATTGAGAGGTTGCATAAGATTTTGTTGGAAAAAAAAAAAAAAAAATCTTTTCGCCGATAATTTCAACTGAAAGTCGAGTAAGCCACTTACCTCCGAGTCACCTGCGTTTTGCTCGGTGCGAACCAATTGTGCACACTGTCCAGACTAATGCAAAAGTACAATGTGAAAGTTTGAAAACTTAAGTTTCAAACTTCCGTGGTGATTTGGATTGTTATTGCCGTTAGGTTCTTTACTCGAACAATGAGGATCATTTTACGCTTGTTTTCCAGGATGATTCAACTCCGAGCGAGGGACGATCACTAGAACCTGTAACCTAGCTTATCATACGAAGAAAACTTTGAGAACCTATTCTTTTCAGCAACGTTATGTCAAACATGATTACACGTTGCTTATATCTTCCTGAAATATGGCACGCTCCTTACCAGATACTTGTATATTTCCGACAAGCACATAAACCAAGAAAAACTATTTCAAATGCCTAAGTACTTATCTTTTTTCAACATTTGATAATTTTGCACTCTAAAATCGAATCAAATGATAATTATAGTTTATACTTAGAGTATCTCATACTTTGTTGTAGTGAATTACAGATCCTGAGGAAGGGAGCAAAGTATCTCCCCAAAGAACTCGAAAAAAACAAAAATCAAGTCTGTGTTTTTTCTTCGAACTTCCAGAATTATAATACTTAGTGCATTATGAATTAGAAAGTTTGGTGGTAATTGTCGTGGTTGACCTGTATCAATATTTCTCTCAAAATAAATTCAATGGATGAGCCTTTGGAGCAGAAATAATCGTTAAGGTAATATAAGGGATGTAACCCCAGAGTGAGGGTAGCCTGCATGGAAGGATAAACACCTGTTATATCGATTCTATGCAGATCATATGCAATTTCGATGTATCCTTTTTCACATAACGGTATCGAAGGAATCATTGAATCATGTTTTAAGTGGTTTTTTGGGTGATAAAGTGAGCAAAATTTGATGGAAAGGTCCTGGTAGTGTGAAGGTAGTTTTGGTTCAATAGTTTGCATTTTATACAATTTATTTTATTCCAAAATTGTGTTCCCATGAAAATTTGATTTTTGAAATAACGAGAATGTGAAATTTCGGCGTTGATTTACCACGTTACCAGTTACCACTTATAAACGGAGTTTGAAAATCATAAACGCGTAATGGACAGTTCATCGATATCGTCACACGAATCCAGTTCTCAAAACCAAACTAGTGTGTTTTGCCCATACTGTGGAGGAAGTTATACTCGTAGAAGCTTGACAAGACACATTCGGGTAGCCCATAACAAGGACGGCCAAGACTCAAGCATAAATGATGAGAATGCAGAAATACTTACTTACATAAATGACCTTTTCACGAGAGCATTCGGAACACCTCTGGTTAATGAAGCAGGAAGTGGGATGGATATGGAATGGAGCGATAGGTGGCAACAAGCTATGAAATTGAAGGTAAACAATACAATCTTCCACAGGGTGCAGTTGGCCGACGTTTCGTAGATCTATTGACTATTGAGATTCAAAATATAGCCAACAGCAGTAGAACCGGTCTGTTTGAAAAGGTATTTTTCATGTGTTCCACAATTCTGCAAAAGGAGAAAAGGGTAAAACAAGGAACCGACATTAGACGCCTATGGGGGAAAAGGATGGATAAGTGGGCAATACGACGAACTTCTCATGGAAGCTAAGCGAACATGTTGACAGTTCAAATCGTCTCAAATTCGATCTCGGTGAAATTCAGAAAGTGAAAATTTTCACACGTCTTGTTTGCCAAGGGAAGTTACGGGATGCTACAAGATGGATAACTGACAGATCTGGTGGAAAAGTGATGAAGTGAAAGTAATTTCCAAAATCAAATTTTCATGAGAATACAATTTTGGATTAAAATAAATTGGATAAAATGCAAAATATCAAACCAAAACTACCAAGACCTTTCCACGAAAATTTTGCTCACTGTATCACCCAACAATAGTTTCATAGTTTAGTCAGTAACGACGAATTTCTAGTTCGCAAATGCGCAATCTTTACTACAACCAATTGCATCGAAATACTCACTTGAATTTGAAATAAATCGGACCAATGAGAAATGTTTCAGTAAGTTTGCATCTGTTTGCCCATGCTGTTATCACGACGATAGAATTCATAGAATATTGTATAGATTCCGTACAAACATTGAAAATTTCATCCAAATCGGTCCATTAGTCTCGGAGTATTGCCTGTATCAACCAATTTTAATCTTGCGCATGCACAATAGTTATTATTCAACAATCAATTCCATTGGGCATAATTTTGAAAATCATCCAATTTCCTAATTTTCGCTTTGCGTTGCGTATACTCACAAGCTACTGTTGATGCGATGGCAATGACAATACCTCGACAATATCATCATTTATTCGAATAAGAGTTTGGGCTGACAAGAAATTAACACATACACAAGAAAAATGTTTTTCGGACACAATACTTTCGGTAGCGAGGAAGCAAAAATAAACTTTTTTCCTAATAAAAAAATCACAATTTTATGATAATTTTACCAATGAACAATTTTTTCAATCAATAAAAAACAAGAAATGCGAATCAAACGGTAACTGTTCTTCAGAGTAACAGTTCGAGATAGGACCACCCTAATGAAAAGAACGTCTCTGCAGCGGCACGCTCGCTCTACTAAACGCCGGCGCCTGTTCGGCATAAATAATACGCCCGGTTTCCCGAAGGCCTTTTCGAGGGTGGCCACATTTCTTCTGAGAGTCACGGTCACGCGTGAAGTTCCCGCCTGGTCAATGTCGTCAACACCCAGTCGCGTTCCGTTTGCTCGGATCGGCCAATCAGGGACCTATTTATTGCTTGGCATCACACGATGAGACGACCCTATTGTTGGTCCAGTCCATTATAACGACTCCCGACCTCGCATTGACACGTATTAGATGGGCAATTTGCCTCGAGGTATTCAAAGTGAATGTACCGAGAGAGCGTGCACCTTGAAGAATGTGGAGGAAGGTGAAAAAGTCAGCGCTGCTGAAGTATGGGAATATTCGTTCACCTCGATCGTTGTGGCAAACGCTAGTTTTTGATAAGGAAAATATAAATAATCTCAACTGAATAATTCTCCATACGTAAGTAAATTTATTTTTTATACAGCTTGTATAAGATTGCTGCCAAGCTTTGATTCAAGATAATGAAAACTCATTTGTACACCTGGAAGCTAAACCAATACTCCACACCCTTCAATTGATGCAACAAGTACAGTCTCTACTCTCTGTCTTGGCAATGCAGGACTGTCCATACTTCAGGATAAATTTCATTGAAAAGTGATAAAATACACCTACATATATCCTCTAGGTATTCCATTACATTGTTAAGACGATGAAAGTTCTCATAGCTCCAGTAAAGATGGACAGAGGATGCCAATAATTTTGGTTGCCAGGGTATTCCTTGTCCCACAACTGCATCTAAAATGAACAGTAATCGACTTATCTTTTCGCTACAAAGTCGCTGGGAATAAAGTGCATTAACCCAAGTAGTGTCTATCACAGTAGAAATAGATCTAAGACAGCATGCTGTTTCTAATTTCAACGTAACATAGTATTAGGTAATAAATAGCATTTTTGATCCATATGTTTTATATATTAACTTAATCAACATATAATATGCTACACATAGGTATGTACCAAGTGTACATTGTTATACATACCCTCCTTTAACATTCACAAAACTCCTTTTTAATATAGAAGGGACATTCAAAATGCATTTCTAAAAACTTTGGAAGGAAGTTAAGAATTCATTGTTGAAGTATTTAGATAATTATTCGTGATACTTTGACAATAGTGGAAAAGAAACTCTGAATTTATATATAAGGGAAATATAAATTAAAGTTGAGCAAAGTATTAATTAATTGGAGAACGACAAAAATATAGAGAAGAACCACCTGTATGTATTTTCAGACAACCACGCTCATACCTCAGATTGTTGACCACGCACTGCGCAGAGGTTAATATAATACAGTTAGGTAAATCGAGAGCTTTCCAACGACTGGCAAACGATTTTTTTACGATGATAAATGCCTAAGATACAGTACCATACCAACGATTTTGTTGTAAGCGATAATATATAGAAAATAGGAGCGCAACGCACTAAATGTCGCGTAACGTTAATTTTGTCTCATTTTTGTCCGGGTTATGATGGCTAAAACATGTTCCATGTATTAAAAAAAAATCGATTTATATCCTTCCATAGATGTCGTTCTTGCTCTTCTCTTTATAATTTGTCTCTGGACTGCCCTTGACTCCAAGCCAACATCCCTTATCATCAAGATTTTCTTCCTGAATCAGATGATATCAACTCGAATTAGTTGAATTATAGCTACAGGTACTTATCAGTTCAATAGGATAGTCAATTAGAATTATGATGAATATTTAGCTGTGAATAGGTATTTACTGGCTGAACGTGGGCCTCCGTCCCCCTACAGCATCAGAAATAATGGGAATAAACGCATCATTTTACATCTTCGCATTACTTGGTGCCCTGAGTGCCAATCCGTCCAGCTTCAAGTCTTAGAAGTTATACTGCTTAGAATCAGAAAACATCTAATGCAAGAATCTTTCAGAATTTATGCTTTTCAAATATGTTGAGATTTGTTGAGTTTATGCATTGGATATTTTTCAAACATCCAGAAGATATTGAGATGGTGACGGTTGAATCCAAATACACAATAAGATAGTTTGTTTTATCCATCCCTCAACCGAGACCTGTTTTTTCTCACTACAGCTTAAATTTAATTATTATTCTATTTAAAATACCAGAAAAAAATCACAAAGTCGACCATACTGTTTCCACGCCTACATAATGCTAGAGAGTTTATTTATTAGCATGCACATGCCTTACACGTGGGTTCCCGTTCCGAAAACCACAGGAAAAAGCGTTATAAAAATATGACACGAAAGTAGCTCGAAGTTTTCTATTGATTTCCACGTACAACCTTTCCGTTGCTAGGGAAGTGTACTAAGGAAGCTACTCGTTCCACGATAATCTTTCCCCTCTTTTTGTAATGCTCTCATTTTATCACAACATCTCATTATCCCTAAGCCTCTGTAGTGTCAAGGAAAGCTGATTTATAGCGCCCACTTACTAACTAATAAGGAAACTATTGGAGTCAAAGGCGAGAAATATGGGTTCTCGTGAGACAAATATTGCCAACACGGTACAATTTCTTTCAACTTCTTCCATCATTCAAGACCATTGTATTTTTTAAATTCCAAGTTGAAAAAGATGCCGTTCCAAAGTATATTACTAGCGGTTTTTTTTTTTGAGATTTGACGATCTCCAATATTTTATTAATTTATTATTATTATTATGGTTTTTGGAGTTATATATCTATTAATATAAAAATGGAGTTTATAATAATTCAGAAACTTTCATTTTTCGAAACGAGTTCACGATTAGAGTGGTAGTAAGGTTCTTAGGAGATATTTCTCGAGATTAACTTTTCTTTTATGAAATTCAACACTGATTCAGAAAGTATGGTTAGTAGTTCAAGTTGATTGAAATAGTATAGAAATGTGGGTTTTTAAGGCAAAAAACGTGATTTTCTTGCAAAAACCTTCAAAGAGTCACAAATTCACATCATGTTGATAGATTTAGATATAAAACTAGGCTTAAAGGCGTTCTAATCCATTTTTGATGTAGTTTTGAAAATAAATAAATAAATAACAAAAATTAAAGTTTTACTCTCACCTAATTTTACTCATAGCGTAGATACAGATGTCTACTAGTTTACGGTTTCGGTTTGCCGATACTCTGCTTCGTATTATGGGAGTTTCACGAAAAGTGTATGGTATAGATTCACCTAGGAAGGAACTAATTTGTATCATCGTGATATGACCCCATCACCCTATTCTGTCTTCTCTCTTGAGTTTCAATCGATGTAATCACAGTTTGATCGCGAGCAGTAACACGAGCTGCATAATAACAGGTCCGACCTGATTGCTCCGGGCGAACGAACGGAATCGTAATAGCTCGTTCTACTCGGTCTGTTTACGTTTCATCAAACTCGCCCGAGTGATGGCGGGTCCTTGCTATACCCTCAGTACGGATCCTCTCAGTGCTAACAAATACCCAATATTTCGCTTTTGTGATTAGAAAACCCCCTGAGCCTTAGTGCAGACAAACAACCGATAAAAAATAGCCAAATAAGTTCCCCGGGACGATTGGTTGACGGAAGATGTAGTGTTGACAGCTGTAGGCTATAGGGTTTCCCGGCGCAAAATGTAAAAAATGTAGTTTGTGTTTGTATTTGATCATATTAGTGACTAGCCTAGTTTTCTCGCTTGCTTCGCTCGCTCGGTATGGCTGTAAAGACCCGGAACACAAAAACGTATAACTGGCGATGGGCACACCCTGTTCTGAGGGGGTACAGTTGTCCTCAATCTCTCTAGGGTATAAGTTAGACACTTAGTGAGGATAGTGACTGGACATGAGCTCTTCATGAACCATATGAACAGGATTGGAGCGTACATACATATGATCCAGTGTGTAGATTGTGCGGAGGGAATGTGAAACATTGAGAGACGGATGCAATGATGGGTTCCAACGAAATCAGCCGACTCAGCTTACTTCTCTCCTTTCCACCCTAGGAATGTGAAATTTGACAGGGAGCCTTTCTAAGACATTAAGAGTCTAATGCAATGACGACTTACAACCAGATCAGCTGACTCAAATAAATTCTCTCCTATTAATCCTCAGGATTCGAAATTTGATACGAAGCCTCTCCAGGACATTAAGAAACGGATGCAATGATGGGTTCCAACGAGATCAGCTTACTTAGCTAACTTCTCTCATTTTCACCGTAAGAATATGAAATTTGACAGGGAGTATTTCTAAGACATTATGAGTCTGGTGCAATGACGACTTACAACCAGATCAGCTGACTTAGCTAGATTCTCTCCTATCAATTCTAAGAAATTAAAATATGATACGGAGCCTCTCTAAGGCATTAAGAGACGGATGCAATGACGGGTTCCAACGAGACTGCTGGCTTAGCTAAATTCTCTACTATTCACCCTAGGAATTTAAAATTTATAGGGAGCCTCTCGTGATTATCGAGAAACGAATAAAATGATTATCTCTTTCCATGAACCATCACTTGCAGTGTCCGACGTATCTTTCATTGTCTTCAAAAGGTTGGGCAATTCATCAATAGAAACTAATTCAAATATCCGTATTCGCCCTTCATACGTACTACTTTTTTTGAAATATTTAGATGTTTTCTTTGCTTCAATTTAATGATAAATTTTAATGAATAAATTGAATGATTGTAATTTGTAACCAATGACTGTACGAATAATATGTTAGGCGGGACAAAGTCCGCTAGTAAATTAATATAATTGAAGTTGGTGATTACCGAACTACGCTTCACAAGCCCAATATGATACAGAAGTTATAATAAACTTGATTTCGGGAAGTCAGAATTCCACTGAAATTATATTATCATAGTATATGTATGTTATATATTGTCATAGTTTTCAAGGCGATTTTTGATAAGTTTTACTGGTTACGATTCACTCCCGTGTTGATGTCTTTTTTCTTGTCGATGCTTTAGTCCTTAGGGAAAGCAAATGAATTAACGCATAGCGACCGGGGTGGTTTCGTTCGATTCTTTGAGCGGATACCGATAAATGATACTCAAAAAATCATTACTGTTACATAGAAAGATTTCAAGATCTCGAGTTTTGAATATTTCAGCCCTTAGGTTCTACCCTTTAGTGTCGATCAAATGCGATGCCGATATTACTGGCACGTCCCCGGTCGATAACTGATTTTTAAGTCAAATTTCTGAAAGTTTGGTCCAATACTTTTTGAGAAAAGCTTCGGACTGCGCACGGCAGACGGACTGATTTTTTATTCGATTTTGGATTCTATGCATCTTGAAACGTGAACTAACAAATTTTGAGAGGGGTTACAATTTTTTTTCTCTTGGTCAAATACAAAGGTTCATTATTGAAAACAATAAACCAAAAAACTCCTTTCTGAGACGCAGCCGTTCCTACTCAAAATCCCACCAGTGCACTTCACGGAGGAAATAGTGTAAAATGTGACATGGGAACTAGAAATTGGAGCCCTACGGTACCGGGCGCTATCGCGCTGACCACTCCGTTGTCCCTTCGTCGCTTCGTTGGAGTCGTCTCAGGTGGGAAATGAAAACAATAGAAGTTTGCTTCACACCCTCTAACGGCTCCTGCTTCGCGTTCTCGAGTCGTCATAACTGATTTGTTTCGATTCCGATCCATGAAATAATACGGCGGGGTTTCCAAAGGCGTGTTGAGAAATTTGCTCGCTCTGTCAATCTTTGCGGTCGGTGGTTGATGACAAAGCAGGTAGGCACCTTAAGTATTATCCCCTATTCAGTATTCGTGCACAAGGTGCTCGAAAAGGGGTAATTAACAATTTCAACCCCCACGGCAGTCAAAATATTGACATCAGCTGATTTGGTAATTTTCAAAATATGGCTTACGCTGAGCATTTTTACGTCAAAATCACATTAGCTGATTTTCGAAGAAAAAATGACCTATTTAGATGGCTTTGAAATTTTAAAAGTGGGTTCAAAGGGGTTGGAACCCCCTACAAATCCGTTTCATACATCACAGGATACAATCCTAGATTTTAACGTCGTATACATATTTCTCCAACGCAGAAAAATCCGCCTTGGCAGAAGACAGGTCAAGTTCGTCGGCTAGCCCGATCCCTCCAGAATTTCTGGCTCAAATTTCAAATTGACAATTTTAATGGCCCAAAAAATGCAAAAAAATCGGGTTTTTGACAAAAGGGTATGTGGGGTGCCAGAGTTGAAGTATTTTTCAGTGCGGAGTCTATTGCGACCACTTCCAGATCTCTAAGATTCGGGTGAAAATTTTCCATAATTGACCAAATTTTCGAGTTCGATGCGTGTTCTAAAAATGTCATTACGATCACGTCACAAGGCTGTCCCCTCAGTTTTATTCAGGACATGATCGGCATCAATGATTAGGATTCAAGTGCCTAATTTAATGTTATCCACATCTTTTCTTTGAAAATTCGCTCTATTAGGCATGCTGCATGACTGATTTTTTTTTTTTTTTTTTTTTAAATGTTTATTATTGTCAAGAAGTAGTAAACCTTTTCAATCCAACTATAATATTTTAACAACCTCAAAATTAGGTGGTTTACGTTCCAAGATAGGTGGATTAAAAAAATAAAAAAATCCTGAAAATGTCACCAAAATACACACCTTGAACTTACGAATAAAGATTGATTGTCTTAAGATTCGTTTTTCTAATTTAAAATTTAGATGATGAATCTCTTAATGGGAGAAACAAATTATCATGGATATGTCTTCCCTCGATATCTTGACTGTGGTCCACATTTCATGTCGATAGGTTGACCAGTAACAAAATTATATTTTTTGTTGTATTTCACCCCCCTCTGAATTTTCGTTGATAGTAGCCCACTCTTTAAGGCAAGGATCATCAGCTAACTAGATTCCAAATGGAGCCTTCATACGAAATTTCAATACTCTAGCACCCCGGAATGTACTTCAAAATACGTCGCATTTTTTTCGTCATACAGATGTTATAATGAACTCCAGCCCTAAAGACATATCCACGTCAAAACGCAAATATTCTGCGTTAATAGCCTTATTTACAAAATTATTATTCATTACTTGTTTTCCCTTTATCTTGTTTTCTTACCTTCAAATTCCTTCACTCACACGGATTTTCACATCTTTGTAGCGGGTTCGTTTAGTTTTAGTCCGGATTGTGAGTCAGCGCGTAAAAAATGGGAGCTAAGAATAATCGTGTTGGTGCATCATGGGAGAGTTCGTTTCTTGATCGCCGACCCCCCCCCCCCCCTCACACCCTGACGTGGAACTAATACGAAAAGCTCTCCAACTAAAATTAGTTTTGTCACGCCTCCAGTTTGGCAGTGGGCCCCCGCCGACTCCAGTCGTCAGGCCTACTGATTCCGATAAATCCTTTCAAACTTTTTAACATGGATATGTTTTTGGGCTGGGGGTCATTCTAAAATTTGAGACCGAAAAAAATGCAACGATACAACCGGTAAACGAATTCGGTAACTATGCACCAACAATAATGAAGCTGCACTCATTGGTTGCGTTATAATGGATCCATGAAAAAATTTGTTTTCACAAAACCTACTATTTCCATTTCTATTAATTTTCATGCAGAACCGATGCGTTACTAGACAAGTATAACTCCCTTAGTTTTCATAGCAGGAAAATCGTACGCCAGTTTTTGGAGTGCTCTCATTTTATCAAAACATCTCATGATCCCTTAGCCATTGCAGTGTCGAGGAAAGCTGATTTATTACGCCAAGTTATAAACTAATATTGCTAAGTAAAGAAGGCACTAGGTACATGGTAGGTCTACTATTGAATTGCAGGTAGTAGTTAGTAGTAGTTAAGAGACGATGCATAAACCTCTGAACAGAGACGATTGAAATGATTGACTCATTCCTACTCAGCCGAGTCAACTGAATCGTCCCCAGTTCAGCTTAGGAAGTTGAGATTCGATAGGGAGACTTCCTGGAACACTAAGAGACGATAGAAAATATTGGCTTTTTCCCAATCAGGTGGGTGAGCGAAATTCTATCCTGTTATCCCTAGGAAGTTGAAATTTGATAGGGATACTCTCTGGGACACTAAGAGACGATTGAAATGATTGGCTCTTTCCTATCCAACGAATTGAGCTAAATTGTCTCCTGTTCATCCTAGGAAGTTGAGATTTGATAGGGAGACTCCCTGGGACACTAAGAGACGATAGATATTATTGGTTCTTTCCCAATCAGCTGAGTGAGCTGAATTCTCTCCTGTTACTCCTAGGAAGTTGAAATTTGATAGGGCTACTCTCTGGGACACTGAGACGATTGCAATTATTGGCTCTTCATTAATCAACTAAGTGAGCTAAATTGTCTCCTGTTCAACGCTCTCGCGTTCATCCGTTGGCTCTTCCTGAGGGCTAGAATTTGGAATGGAAAAATGAACATCAACGTGAGAGCAAATTAAAACTTGTGGAACATAGTAAAATTTGTCTTATAAACTTTGATAATTGTAACAGCTAAAATTCAATTTGAATGGGATTCCAACTTTGTCGACTATAGATGTATGTACTTGCGAATTAGGTCGGTGTTTTATTTCATAACATTAATTTGCAATTAGAGGGGTGCCCAATGTCGATATAGATACATTCTGTTGTCTATGGTACTTGTATAATATACAAGATCATATACAGATCATAATATCTTGTTAAATTCAGAAGGATTGATAGAGTGAAAATGTTTTACTTAACTTCTCTTCCGTAGGCGTCAATGCATGTATAGTTAAAATGATATAATGTAAAAATTATTGTAGGCTTCATTTAATATTCACAGATAAGTGTTCTCCAAAGAAGGACTGTCTAATACAAAAATATTAAACCTTTGTGTAATCATTCGCAGCTTTTTTTTTCTTCATTCGTTTCTTGGATGAACGCTCAACTAAGGAGGATAGTCGGAAATTGACGATTTGATCATCTCATATCAACTTTACCACGATTCCATCATAAGCAGATGCTACGTATACGTGAATGTGGAATCCGTTGACAAACATGACTTCTACAGTTTTTTTTCAATTTTGATTGCATTTTCAAGGATTAAGCGGTTCAGGCTGTAGACAGTTCTCAAGGAACTTTATAGCTCCCAACCCACAGGTAGTTTCTACGCATGCGCCAACGTAACATCTATCACGTATCATTTACTCATTGCCTGACTGATCATTGTGCTATCGCCAAACTATAGTTTGCATTGAACAAGCTTTGAATCATTTAAGATTATTGAAAACAAGATAATGATGTATTCATTTATGTTAGGGTTACGAGGAAAGTATGTGCTACACTAAACTTGGAAGAAGCTATTTATTATCGTTATTTTAACGACCGGAATTTTATTTTGATGTCAAGGCGCCAATCTACCGGTTGTACTCATTAAAACAGCAAACTTCAATTAACTTCATGGTTTAAGAAGAAAATTAAGGTTAATTTTCCAGTTGATGAGAGTTCTATTTTCTCTTGCTGCTATTTTTCCTTCCTTACTTTTTAATTCCGTTTCGCTCGTTTGTCTTCCGAAACTAAAAGGTACGAAACTTAATATAAAAAGGTTAAGTGCCAAGGATTTTCAGCCTGTCGGTTCGTCCTAGCCCTACAACCTCAACCAAAACTTTTCTCCTGGCAAAACAAAGGGGGGGAAGTTTGCACCCGGAAACTTTTCGCGTCTCTGGCGACATTTCTCCAAGGCCTCCGCCCTCTGGGGCAGTGTCACGGCCCGCGAAACAGGATTCCGTGTTGTCGTGAACTTTCAATTGAAGTTAACCCCGTGACGGAGGGCTAACCTCGTCACTTTTATCAAAGAAAGCATAAATTGCCGCCCTTTTCAAAATACCCGTTTTCCCGTTGGGCTTCAGCGAGTTTGCCTTCTGTGGTAACGTCGGATACCCGCGCGTTGCTAATCGTCGGTTTGATTCCTCTCTCCGGATCTTTGGACTTGAGCAATGCATCACATCCTACTGCTTCAGTAACATGTCCTAATGCATCGTCGTTCGTTTGGTTGTTAGTTAGCCTATCGCAGAGGAAAACATTAGCAATCATTTCAGTTACTGCTTTTGCAGATGTTTTCCCAAGTTCAGTTGCTGATTTCAGAGTTTCCTTTGGTCACTCTTCACAAAAAGGTGTGACAGCCTTACCTACTGGAAGTTGAAACTTTTGTTACGACCTATTAAACCACGGAATCTTCCTGCTTGCTGGTTTTTATACTTATACATTATTTTATGCTATGCTGATTTTTCTACTGAAAAATAGCAGACGGGTTTTCAGAGCCACAATAGAAATCCTTACTATTCCTCAATATTAATTATAATATGACGAGATGTGGAACTTCGAAACCAGGGTAGACTAAACCCTGTTTGATACTTACTTGATTAGTTACTTCATTTAAACCTAGCTTACTTGTGTTTGATTGAACTGAATCAAATGAAAAAACTACTGTGGGAAGTTCGTTACCCAACTTTAAACCATCCTTTCCCATTTCGTTACCATCAGTTACTCAACTTTTAACAATTCGTATCCAGCTCGTTACCATCTGTTACTCAACTTCCAAGGAGGGACCGAATAGTGGTCAAGTGGCCACTGGCCATACCCGTCTTACTCACAGACACCTGCCTAGTGCAGAAGCTCGAGATGTGTGTGGGAGGTGTGAGGGTGATCTGTCCATCCGCCACTTCCTGGAGGAATATCTGGACCTTATGGACCTCCGAGTCCAGCATCGACCATGTTTAATATGGACCAGACAAGGTCCAGTCCCTGTTGTCGTACCTGAGAGCCGCTGAGCTCTACCTACTACGAACTGTGATATCTGATCTGCAATATATTTTTTAACAATCTAGTAATAGTTTTATTCACTTTGCTAATAGCAAAGCGCTATATATAGTGATATATATTTAGTTATTAGCATACTCTTGGTCTAGTCCTAGTTGTTTTATTTTATTTTTGAGGTTTTTTATCCGCTTTAGGGGCTAAACAGTGGCCATCACTGTTCCGATAATCCCCCCCCCCCCCCCCCCCCCGATTTGCCAGTGGAGTCAGTGATGGAGGGCAGCATGACCCCCCTTTGAATCGTACCACTTGAAGTGTCCCTTAGGACATCTTGTTCAATGCTAGTGACCTTTCTGGTTGAGGTGCGGGTTAAACCATTAAATAAAAAAATTAAAAAAAAAATATCTTGGGACGTTTTTGAGATATTGATTTTTGATTGATTTAATTTTGCCTTTTGGAATTTATCAGAAATCTACCAAGGTTTCAAGAACATCTCCTTAGGAGGAATGATTTTCGAGCCAAACTCGTAAGCCTGACAAAGGCATTTTTTCTAGCTTGAATTTTAAAATCAATGTACGTTGAAAACGTAAACCAACAACATTTGTGGTAGGAGTGATTAGTTTGTGCTTAGTCGATGTCAATGGTTTATTATGGAAAATAACAGAATAATTCTAATATTTTATTAGTCAAAAATAGTTACAACATAACTGTATTTCTTAGTCAACAACATACCTACTATTTGTTATGTATTCACGTGAAAAAGTAGTGCAGGGTATAAGGGTGTTCATTCAGAGATGTAACACATATTCGTCAAGGCTTCTTTGTCTTCAATGGGTCGATTGTAACGAAGCGATCCTATCTTGAGGACGATGTACGTGTTTCTTGATATTCCGTAAGAGGATTCAGTTTCTTCCTAATATATGTCAGAAAAGAAGTTTTGTCTCTGTTTGTTTAGGGAGACGAACTCGGCCACTGGTTTGTTTTGTTCCTAGTATTTCGTATCAATATAACGTCTCAGTTCGATTTCTGAATATGAATGTAATATCCCTTCACAGTATAATGTATCGATAAAAACCTTGGACGATTTTCACCGCGAACGAACAAATATTGAACGTTGTTGATGGAAATAGTCATTGCCGGAATTACTCTTTGTCGAATTTAACCAGGTTCCTAGGCAATACACATTTCCACTAGTAGATCCTCCGAACCCGTTGACATTCACATTCGTTATCCAAAATAAACCTAAACATTTCACATTACCTCGTCAACATTTGATGATAACATACACTGGGGGTAATAACCGTAGACCACTTGGAGCGGGCCTGGAGTATCTAAGTACATAAACTGAATAGATATTATGAATTTTGATCAAATTCAGAAATTTTCTTACAAAAACCGTAAAAATTTCAGTTTAAACGACATCAAAGTGATTCCAAAGCCACTAATTGAGATAGTACTCAATAAATTTTCCACCACTAGTTTTTTATCCTATTTCAAGCTTCTTACTTTTAAAAATGAACTATGTAGCTGGTTTTTATAGTCTAGTACAGAATCTCACCTAAGAAGTTATTGATTTTTTCTGCTTCTAAGTTATATATATTGATTTTTTTAATGAAAATTAATTTAAAATGATCATAATAATAATGAATAAAAAAACAATGATTTTTTTGTAAATTATAGATTGATTATCTAAGTATATTGTATGTAAGTTGAATAACTCCTGATAATTAAAAGTCAATAGAACCCCCCCCCCCCATCTCCTACCCCTTTTCTAGTTTTCTGATGTTTTTACAAAAGACACGACATAAAAATGACACGCCTACCGAGAATCACAGAATATATATTGCTGTACTCTTATTAAAAACTAATAAGATGAAAACAAAGAAACAAGCAAGTTGATAGATATCACACAATATTACAAAATATTACGTGAATGTTAATTTTATTATAGAAGTGCTTAGAAGAAGATAGCCATTGTTATACTGTGTTGATCGCAAGTGTAGATTGATACAGCATCAACGCGATTCGATGGGACAGGCAACGTTTCGACGCCTACCAACAAAGAAATCGTGATTTTAACTCAAAAAGCAGGAGAAATGCGTGACCCTTTATTTGGCGGGACGGAGGTCGAAAAAGCAGAGCTGTGCTGCCAAAAGCAGGAAGGTTGTTGTGGATCTTGCAGTGTAACAGACCTAAGTGGGTCCACAGTTTAGAGATCTTAAGATGTCCTTGAGATTGTATTGCATGAGATTGCCAAGGTTCAATACCGAAGGATATCCAATCCACTACCATTCTATACGACCAACAGATCGTCAGCTCTCAACGAGGGAGTATACACTTGAACCAGAACGGATGTCAGCGTTTCAAGCAGCTTCGAGTAAGTCAATAGACGCCAATGGAGAGTATTATGAAGCGAAAAGCAGACAAAGGACGAAGGATCAAGGCGCGCCCCAGTCCCAACTGGTGGGTGAACATCAGTGTCATGTCAAGGGGTCACAGTCCCAGTGATCAAGGACTCAGGTGTAGCCCCGTAACCTTCTCCCGCTGTATCATTACACGAAATCCCGTGGTGTAGGTTTTGCTCTCCAAGGTCCAAGACGGGCGGTTTCAGAGAACCGCATAACATACACTTATATCGGGAACTAAATGAGAACTAATGCCCAATTATCCCAATGGTATAATAGAGGTTTTATAACCGGAGGGTTTGTGATGTTGGAAGATGAAGTTGATGTTTAAAAAAATAAAATGCAAGACATTCCGTGTCACACACTGTTCGCGAGTAACAAATCCTTTTATATTTTCCAACGTTAAGTAGTGAGTCTGTATACTCCGTCCGTTTGTCTGTCCGTTTGTCGTGTCTATGCACGGCCAAACGGCTGAGTGGGCCGGATCTACGAGTGGGGGGATCTTCTTGGGATTTTCCGATAGGGTGTATAAGCGAATTTAAAATTTTCTAATCCCACCCGAACCATGGGCCGTAGGGCGGGAGGGGGGTCGAAGTAAGAATTAATGTGCGCTTTTTCCACTTCCCCGCTTCCCCTACCCCTCTAAACGGCCGTTGACAATTCCGGAAAAATACGGGTTTCGTAGGTTTTCCTACGAGGAAGACGACGGCGCGATCGGATCGCGAAAAAAGTATCGGGAAATGCGTTAAAAAAATGCGAGAGTACGGACCCGTTTTCTCGAAAAGTCCGACGAAAAACTTGGTTTTTTCCGATTAAAATATACCCCGTAAAGGTACGTTTTTCGGAACGGTTTTCGCGGGCGAAATACAGCTTTGGGTCCGCCGAATCTGAATCCGAAATCGGATATCGAAAAAAGTGACGAGAACTCGGACAAATCACGAGCGGAAGCGAGGCGAATCGTTAAAATTACATTTTTAATCCAGCCCTTTCACAACGTTGCGAGAGGCCTACCTACGCACTTGCGAGGCGAGCAGGTATACATAGGCCATTTCAACAGAATAAATACGGACTCTCGTAATGTGGACGGTATACTTCGTTGAAGAACAAATTCAACTTTTACTAATGTTGCTATTATCCAATAATATGAAAAGCAAAGGCTTGGCGACATTTAAATTCAATAAACTTATAGCAACTTTCAAATTTGCAGATCTTCGAAGTCTTCCCAGCGCTGGGGTAGGCAGGTGCTTGTGCTAATGCAGAACAGAACGTGGCGAAGACCTAATTCTTCTACTCTACTCATAGTCCGAGAATAAATTTACTCGGACAAAAAATTGATAGTTGATTTTACTGCATATAATATTCAAATTTATATTGGATCAAAGGCGAGAGCGCAAATACGGGTCGAATGGACATTATCGTAGTAGTTGAAATTGATAATAAGAGAGCGCTCGTGTGCCTCACCTTGGTGGTGGTTGCCGTTATCAAAAAAATGCCGTTACAGCGGAAGCACCCACCAAACTATGTACTAAGTCATTGAGTTTTTATAGAGTTCTACCTACCCTGCTGCTAAACTTTAGTAGGTAATGGTCATATTTACGAAGTTATGTTGGTTTAATATTTTTAATAATGAACATTATATTAATGTTATTCATTAGAGTTTTCAAAATTTAAGCGACATCTCAACCTCGAGGATCAAGATGTGAACATTATTGTTACCGACCAAGAAAAAAAAAATTTTTTTTTGACACCCTCCCCACATTTTTTAATTCACGTTTCATGATATGCAGATCCACAAAATCTTTTTTGTGGAAACATTGGACCAAAGTTTAACAAAAAGTGGCTCAAAAACCATAGAGGGAAACTCGACAGGGTTGAGCCCGTAATTTGGCCATGTAATCAACCAACCCAGAGGGGTAAAATTTAAGGATATACTTGTTTTAAAAATCAGTTTTCAAATGAAATGGGAGAGAATCGAATGGGAACACTAGGGTTGCTGAACGTTTACCCGCTCGCTCCTCATAAAGGGGGTGAGGGCGTATTTACTGGACGTTGAGTGTAGAAAGACCTACCTACTATTCAAATCTTTCGAACCTCACACAAAATGTTCCTTGAAAATAATCATAATATTCTCTTGTGTTTGTTCCTCTTACCAATTGAACCGTTTTAAAAAAATTATCATTTCAACCTCCCTTTGCTTCCGAGTCTACCTATGTGTAGGTAGCGGAAACATGGTTTTCAGTTTCGAGAAATGAAAAAAAATGGTATATCCAAAATCCAAATTTTCACTCAAATTTCACGTTTTACACCATTCTGAACAACTTTAGTTCCTTGCCTATTTGCGTGTCTATCCTGTGTCCGCAAATCATTGTAACAATCTTCATTTCGCCGTTTTTCAACCAATTTTGTTGAAATGTTTTGGGAAAGTGCAGGTTGGGGTGTAAATGTTTCATTATCAGTTTCGCTATTCCCTGATCAATAATTCGTTCTGCCCACGCGCAAACATAAATTCCATTGAGCTTCATTTTTTCACCCCCTACTCGTCTAATAACGCTCAAATTCGGAGGATACTGTCATTACCATTAGCTGTGCACGAGCGAATGTGTAATCCTTTTAATGAGCTCATGTTCCACACTTTCCATTCGGTTTTGATAACATTTTAAGGCAATATGCGGGTTAGGCTGTAGATGGTTCCCTAACAAGTTCATTATTCTCAAATTATTTCTCCATTCTGCGCAGCAAACGTAAAAAATTTCAAGCATCATTTTTTCGTTTTCTAATTGACCAATTTGGCCGTTTTGCGCTACATTTTGACTTTCTATTTTCTGAAATGGAATTTTATAAGATTATTTATGACATATCATTGATTTATTCATTCATGTTAAGGATACGATTAAGCTACGTGCAACATCCTATTTGGCAGGTATTTTTTCCTAAATTTTCGTTTATTTTTGCTTGTTAGGTACCTTTTTACACGAAAATACATCTACAGACTGATGATTTCTCATGCGATAAAGTCGTAGGTACTCCATAGATATTTGGTTACGTCAATGAGCTGAGATGATTCATTGCATTGAAATTGTGATTATCCTCATTTATCTTGTGCCAGCCTTTACAAATGCCTACTCATGTATCTCAACTTCTGCTGGCATTGGATATTTCGTTTATGTAAATCCGATCTTCCTACCACGTTTCGCAATGTTCTCATGGGTTCAGGAATTAGTTTCCTGAAAGCATCGTAGGTATATTAAATCTTCGAAATCTCCGTACTTTTGTTAACCGTATCACTGGATACTATAGAACATCTAAGTTTCAATCTTGACTGACTTCGTTATGCTTGGTTGTAACAGTTTTCCCGCTCCAAGTGGTTAAATGTGCTTGAGCATCGTAATTTTTGCTCAAGGTCATTGAAAGTAATTAGTGCTCGGGTTTACGGCTAGTTGATATTTCTGTTTTAATCTTATCTACCTATATTTTCCGTAATTGTCCACTTCTTCTCCGGTCACGTTTCTATGAACCGATTCGTCTTGGATACCTACAGCCAAACTTAGTTACCTAATCAAAGCGAACAATTATATTACGAAGTTGAAGCTGGGGATCACATTAAACAGAAGACCGGCTTTTTCGTGTCGAAAGCGAGGTCACACACGACCGACGAAGTCGTCTGACTGGGATTCACGCTATTGGCCATTGAACGTCCGCCATCCCATGCCAATAATACAGCCAGTGAGCGCTTATCTAAATTGCCATGAATTATTCATAACCCAAATGATATTAACTGTCACCAGGACAGGTGATTAATAAAGATATAATACTATCGTATATCAGGCATCCATAAAATAAAAATGATGTTCTGAGACGAACGAATCATGTTTCCGTTGACAACCCATTTCAGTAGAGTGTATAGGTAGTCTCCTGATTAGTGGAAGACCCTCCAGAATATCCTTATTTCGCAGCATAAAAAACGCTGCAATGTATCATATAACGGGTTATTATTTCTCCATCAGAGAGCCTTTCCACACAGAACAGTTGTCTATAAATAATGAACTATGACTATAATAATTTTTCCGTATAGACGTAGGAGGAAGAGAAATTAATTTAAAAAAGAATTAAAATAGAATAAAACACCTTCACATTTCTGGCCTCTCTGTACATATTAAGAGCTAAGTATTGTATTGGGCTGCATTGATGTTTGGAGTACATTGTTAGGGTGTTTTTAGCATGAGTGCGAGACAAAAGGAGGTCAGAGGGTTCTAGCGAGAGGATTTCAGTTATTTTAATGAAAAAGGATGGGAAAGCGTACGATTCTAGCAGTTATTCCTGTGTTTTCCAAGTTGTGCAGTGGTCCCATGTAGTTTTTGTGTTGTGGTTTCCAAGTAGTTCATATCGCGGAAACAAACCTTTTTACGTGATTCATCATGGAAATAACCAAAACTCATGCATCAAAAAAACACAATATAGGTATTAAATTTTTGCGCACTTGAAAAAAAAAAAAAAAAAAAGTCTGGTGATTTCATGTAGATTCTAAATCTGCATCTGCAATGGAGTAGTGGGTGTTCTTGTCTTGTTAGGAAATTGTGAGAGGGAAGTTGTAGCGCCATTGTAACGCGTGATAGTCAAAATGTGATTTTTCCATTGACTACTGTTCAAAGAAAAAGGGAAGAAACCTCTTGATGTTGCATGATGTCTTCAAAAATAAAAAATAATAAAGCGGGAGGTATGTTGAACTGGGTCACCCTGTATACACGATTCTTGACAATGAGCTATGCCCATCTTCCACAGTACGCTCACATTTCTTATTAAAAATATTAGCGATGTTGTGTGGAAGGCGAGTGGGGAGACCTCAGGGTTCGGTGCGTCTACGCGGGCTCTGGCACCTCAGGTCGCGGATGAGAGAGAAGACTACACGAACAACGGACTGCACTAACAATCCGACGCCGTCCGAAGAGGCCAACCGTAGTTCCGCGTGGAGATAATTTCAAGGAGGAAAACAGACAATCACCTCAGCTCACAGCAAAACACCACATTTTGACGGCATAGTTTAAAATGAAGAAGTTGCATAAGAATCCATTATTTACTATCGGCATTGAAAATTGGAATCAATGAACTAAATCACTTGCTATGAAGGTATGAATAACAAAATTTTAAAACAACAAAACAGAATAAATCAGGGCCTGGAAGAGAGCGTAGTTTTGGTTGAAAACGTTAATTTCAAAGCAAGTGGATATGAGGAACACTATTTCCCCTTCTTCAGTCTTTGGATTTGTCTCCCTGCTTAATATATTTTGCTCTTTCCATCAATCTAGTCCAATAGGGCAAATCGTTCGGTCTCAAATGAACCCTCTAACCCTTCTTACACAATTCTAAAAGTCTCGCTTTTGTATAGGGGTATAGTCTTATTCACGTTCCCCACCTCAAACAAGTCCAATTTCTTAACCAATCCACCTTTCCGATCCATCGTCTCACATATTTTTTCCAGTATTCAATTAACAACATTCTTCTTGTCCACTGTTCCATTATCACCTCAAGCATAAGCTTCCTGTTATTCCATCCATCACAGGAATACTTAATTAGCACGTAACAAATTAGGACCTACCGTTTTTATTAAAAATTCTTTCATAAACAGTGGAATAATTAAAGATCGTAATAAAGGGGACGTTGGTTTCTTGGGGGAAAAAAAAACTTTAATGTTAAATATAATATTATTTGATATCTCAAGTCAACTCTCCTAAATGAGGAACAAGATGGGTAAAATCCATCCTCCTTTGTCGAGATCTCCTTTTCAGGTTGTAAACATTGATTACGAATTCGCGAACCAACTCTAATACATAATATATGTTTTTAAATAGCGGTTTAGAAGGTATGTTCATTTCAGTAACTTCCCTTCTGACCTTTCCACAATCCAAAGTTAGAATTACATGATTTTGATAAGTAATACGAGTATATGAAATGCTCGTATACAAAATGCTTCCTCAATACTTGATTTGCAGTATTATTGGAATAATGGCCTTTCGAAGCTGCATTGAAAACTACAACTTAGAATAAATAAAAGAAAAAAGTGATTTCAGCTTCAAAATACAGATAGTTTAAAAGAATTAAGTCTATGAATTCTCTCTGTTTTTCAAATTATGTCAAGAAAGTAAATGGAATATATTGAACTTTGCCCTCACAGACATACAACGAGTTACTTCATCACTCGCTCAAACTCACCTCTCCTGACTATCAGCATTCCAAAGGTCTCGTTCAAATTGGATTCATCTCCGTTAGTCAATGCAGTTCTAAACTCAAGGTTGAAAAATTAGGATCTGAATGCTTATATCGCATGTTGAAAGGCGGTGGAAGTAGAATGATAGTACTCGTATCTTGCGATATCTTCCAGTCTTCCGTTCAATGAGGAATCCTTATTAGTCCGAACAGCATTAAAACCTCATTTTCCCTAGATTACGAAAAGACTCGTGCCAAACCAACATTCCACGTTTAAGTATATATAACTGGAGCAGATGAAGATTAGACATGGGGTTTTTTTTTTTCAAATTTGCATCATTCACTCCATAAAAAGCTGAGAAACATATAAGGTAAATAAATTCTTACTTTCCCAATTTTTTGTCGGGATATTGTATTTATTACATATATTAGAATTAACAGACATAAGTATTATATCGGTCAGAAAACCAGAACATTGCATTTGGAAATAATAGATTCGTTTAATCTTTAATAAAGATAAATACTTGTTACATTATACATTTTAGTAATTTCGTCAATATTTCTTATTGACGATATAATCAATATAACTTATTCACCCATCAATGGGGTAAGCGCCCATTCTTTATTTTATATTTTTATTGAAAGTAAATTTCATCCTGAGAATTTTGGGAATAAACGCGCTCTCATACAACGAAGAGTTCTTTTTCTATGATTTCTCAAAGTTTGATGGTAAGATAAAAAGTAAACGGTAATTATTTGAAACATTAAAAACTCATAGAGAAAGAAATATACATCGTTGGAGAGCGTGGTTAGTGTCAAAATTCGCAGGATTGGATCTAGTTGTATTTAAAAATAATGATAAAGTACTATTTCAATCCATGCACGCACCCTATTCGAAGACAAAAAATATAGGAACAAGACCGAAACACAGTGAGATAGGCGCCGGCAACCTGCGGTTATCCAGATCCTGCGTTACAAGACTCGAGAGTGGAACAGGGCCTAAGCGTACCACGTCCGTGTGGTTGATGATAATAGGGCTGAATTATTTTGTTATTCACATGCTTTTCAATAGAAATATTCTGGTAATCCACACGCAGCATAGATAAAAATATGCTGAATTTCAATGTCTCGCTACCGGAGGCGGTGAAATGGTAGCAGATATCTACTCCCCAGTCTCTTCAACTAATTATGAAAGCTCCTATAATCAATTGAAATAATTAATTTCCAAGGTCATCAGTCCCCCATATGAAAAGTAAATGCGTAGATTTTGAGAAGGTTGCGGCAACACCAGATACTCACTACGAACTAAATCACTCGCGACGAAATTGTGGAAACCCATTTCAAAACGGAAGTTAGTGAAAAACGTTGTCTATTTCCACGAAAAATAAAGAGTTACAATGTTAAATCGATTTCAACGGTTAGGCCATCATCAGGAACAAACAATAACAGTTATTGTTTGTTACTGATGATGGCCTAACCGTCGAAATCGATTTAACATTGTAACTCTTTATTTTTCGTGGATATAGACAACGTTTTTCACTAACTTCCGTTTTGAGATGCTCATTTCTTGCAGTCGCCCAATTATTATTATTAATATTATTTCATTTATTTTTCTTTTAAGTGAACATGGATTTATTCTTACCCCTCTAGTTAGAACATCAGCCTGATAGGCAGATATAGTTTCTACTCCTGCAGTCATAGGAGCTTTTATCAGACCTGCTGTCCCCAACCTCAGTCACAACTTCAGTGTCGATCCAGGTTCTGCAGGTATGGGCCGAATTTCGTCATTGAATCACTGATCTCCACGTAACTAACGTTAACCTAGGACTTACCCTGTCTCAATGGCAGATATTCCGACTGGCTTTTGCTTTACTTTATGAGAGTAAATACTGGCTGCATGACAGGTAGATGTTCCTGCAAGTCATGGATTGTGTACTAGGGTTCAAAACAGGTGATTTTTTTCTCCATTCTCACTTTTCCTCTTGATTTTTTAGGTCGATACTAAGCAATATATTGAGTTATTTCTTGATTTGCAACATTTTAACGGATATGCCTCTCAGGAAAATGAGCCAGTAAACATTGAAAGAAAATATGTCCCCACTAAGGGCTAAATCTGAGAATTTTTCTACGTACAGTAGTGCTTTTTCTTCGATTTTTCAGATTTTCAAATCATTACCACCTCACAGTTGTTAGGGCCGAGGAGGTGGTGTGACGTAATCATTATTTGCAACTACGAAAAATCACAGAAAAAGTGATACTCATCGTGGGAGAGCGTGGTTGTTGTCAAATATCTTAGGGTGGGATCTGGCTTTATTCAATAATAATAATAAACGACCCGTACTCACACTCTATCAACAACGCGTGGAAATAATTAGACAATCTATTTTCGCCATCTCTGATGAATTAGATAAATATGCAGTCTAGTGGGTTTGTCACCCGATCCGTTATAATTCTCGAGTTACATAATTAATTCTCCATAATCACAATGATATGAAATTCGGGTCATACGTAATATGCATCAGAGACCAAATTATCGGTCCATAACACATCACAAGGAAGTTGTGTACGGAACGACGTAACGCAGAGGGAAGTAGATAAAGGCTATTTCTGGGTGAGGTGAAAACACCTAAAGTGCATGTTAGTTCCAGTCAAGGGTCTCTAACATGGTTTATCTGTGGTCGCTCGTCTGACTCGGTAGTGGTATTTTATAATGCCGGATTCACCGCCTCAAACCGCGTCGAACGTCGTGGATTATTAGATGATTCAATTAGGAAGAGGCTTCATGTAAAACGGAGGAGCAGCCATCGGTGCGTTGCTCTAGATATATAACAAAGGAAGTTCCGTACGCCAAGAACAACTAAAAAATTATGTGCCCAAATCACTCGGTGCTTGGACACCGTTTTCTGTACAACTTCAAAATATATGGGTATGAACCTTATTTGAAATCACATTTTTATGGAATTTGTAGAGTCTGTATGTCTGCCCTTGAATTTTAAAGAGAACCGACCACCTAGAAACCCCAAAAGTTCGAGTCTTCTTGCATGATCTAATGAGCCACATTTATATCAGGATTTTTTTTCAGTGGTAGGCGGGAGGGGGGACCTATTTGAGCACTTTATGTACACAAATAAATAGTTAACGCTCAAATTCATAGCAATAAAAAGCTTTATGAATAACAATACGTTTTATTGAGTTCTTAAACTGCTTTCTACGAACTCACATTTGGAATGAATAATTTTATGGTAAGGAACGAGTTTTTTTAAATTGATTTAATTTTTTTACGTCAGTTCTAAGGAGAGATATACCTACCCTATTACCACGCATGCCGTGCGATATATTCCACACCTATTTATGAGTTATGAAAATGTATACCAACTCCCTAGGAATTGCTTGAGAAAGCTACAAAATAGATGCCAATAAAATCAATTTATTTTCGAACTTTCTGTTCTTTTAAATTTTGAATCCAATTTCAATTGCTCACATTTCTGCCCAAATACTCCATCATCTCATTATATGGAATTATGTTTCAATAATTATATTTTATGGCAAAAAACGCACGTACGACGCGCGTCGTATTTTATGGCACTGTTTAAAGGACGGATTTTTTCCGTTTTCATCTACTAGGACTATAAAAATTTATCTTATTTTAAAGTACTTTGATTTTATGGGTCCTGAATATTAAAAAAAAATAAAAAATAAAAATTAAACTTCTGGAATATATTGAAGAAGCAATAGAATTTTTTGTGCAACTTAGAATATATATTTTTGAAAAATTAGTCACTAAAATTTTGTTACCTCTCAAAATAGTAATTTTCTACAGGAATTTGCTATAACCATTGTTTCAACCCAAACCCTGACCCTGTTTAAACAGAATATTTACTCATTAATCTCCAAGTCAAATGGACAATTTTAACTGTTTTATCCATCGATTAAAATATGCTGAAAATAGCTTTCCAAAAAGGTTCAATCTGAAGGGTGTCGGATATTTGAACCCCCCCTCCTGTAGTTTCCCTCTGAACTAAAATATCGAAATAAGTTGCACACCGTTTTACTCTAGTGTCGGTGTTAAAGGCTCACTAATTATTTTCAAAATCCTATTGTGAAAAGGAAAGAATTAAGCCAACTGAGGTGGTCAGCATGGAGTCCGTCATTTCAATCGACTATTGTTGCCACAGAGAAGTTACCTTTCAAATTTCAATTTCCAAGGGTGAACCGGAAAGAATTTGGCTCATTCAGCTGATCTGGAAAGAGCCTAATATTATAATCGTTTCTTGATGTTCCATTGAGCCTCCTCATTAAATTTCAACTTCCTGGTGAACAGAGCGAACTGGACAGTTTTAGGTCACTCAGCTGTTCAGGAATGAGCCCATCATTTTAATCATCTCTTGATGTCACAGAGGCGCTCTTTGTTTAGGCCGCGAATGTTTTTCGCTACTTTCGTGACACATTTCGAACACACAAAATAATCTCACAAAACAACCGTTTTTAACATTAGGTGCGGTAAATATGTGTTTTTCGTCCAAACCAATAGGATTTTGGAGCTGACATTTTGAATTCGGGGGTTTTCAAGGATGCAGAATCCGATTCTTATATCGGAAATGAAAATTCCGGACATACGAAAGTCCATTCACTAAAACCTCTTACACCAATTGTTGCGAACCGGTATTTGACAATAAGTTCAAACTAAATAGTAACACAATAATAATTCCACGCCGAATTACCGCTATACAAATAGTAAAGAAGTAAATAGTAGAGGCTTTCGCCTTGCAGGTCCGTCTCCAAATATTTACATTCTTGGTTCTATTTGCTCATTATTTGGGTCAGCGTGTTGGTTCCTTTTCAAAGACTTATACGAGCGAAAAATATTGTACGAACCTGTTGAGGAAGATGTACCTTGATATTGGAAAACCAGCGTTGGTTATGGGATATCGTTTATATCTCACATAGAGAAAATGTATTATTCTTCAATTTTCAGTGGACATTTATTTCTTAAAATCATATCAAAACGCACTATAAAGGATTTAAAAAAAAAAAAAAAAATGAATCCTGCGATGTCATCAGCTTTTCAAATTGTGCATTAGGTAATTACAAATTAATTTGAGACCTGTTTCTTCGTTATATTCATCCTTAGTTCTTGAAAAAAACTATCTCGACAAACATTTGGTTTTTAGTTGACAAAATTAGAACTAAGTTTTTATGATCCCGGGTTTTACCAGTACTATTCATCAAGTTAATAGGATTTTTCAATAAATTATTAATTAATTTCTATGGAGCAAACTCCATAGCAGCAAACTTCCAACTTCCTAAATTGGAAAGCAGACATGGGCATTTTTTGTCATAGGGTATCAATAGGAGTTTTTGGGTGTCCAGAAACACTTTAAAAACTACTTTAATTTTATTTGTGTTATAAGGTAGTGATCGTTTGTGGGTTGCTGTAGAGAGATTTGCTTCCACACCTCCATTCATACAATCATCATTATAATCTACGCCAATTTTTTCTCTAATCCCATACGTTTCAGTTAATTTAACGGAAAATTATTTTTTTTTCGTCATTTTTATCAAGTTAATAATGTCCTATGAGGCTGCACCCCTTGACAAGTAATGACTCAATTTCAAATAAGTAAAGTTCGAGGAGATCAATTAAATTTTACATATTTCTCCACTTCTACGACTCTTATAACATGTTTCGATGTATCGCTCATGTTGACAAGAATCTTTAATAATGGAAATAATAATTACAACGAGAAGTCGGTCATCTAGTTGTTTATGTAACGACTTGGTTGTCCACATCGTATTTGGCTGAGTGAATGCTCAATAATGTGCTCATGTATACCGGCGATTCACTTTTAAATTGGATTTAAAAATTATTAATTTGGAACCTCCAGTACTTTTTTAACCTAGAATCCAAACATAACATTTTGGCGCACGCTAAATTTTTTTAAAATTCAATTGGAACACCTATTTTTATTGCAATTTTTATCTACGTAAAATTTTATGGAAAAATCACTCCCACTAAATTTTTTTGACGGCGCACAACCCGTTCAACGCATGAGTGAATTAGCACGCAGTGGTAATTTTAGGGGAAATTGACTATGACCGTGGAGCCTAAGTGTGGCACATGATTCAACCCTATTTTTTAACGCTGAATTGGGTGGTGATATCCATTTTTTTTTACCAGCCCTCATTCAAGTGAAATCATTACCAAGATAACCCAATCTCTTGTTAAAATTCGAACATTTTCACTCTAAAACACCACAGAACAACACTCCGCTAACTTCTAATTTGTTTGTGATCCGTTTATTACTATTACGGAAGTTTATCTTTGTTGTTCCGTTGCGATTTAGAGTGAAATGGTCAAATTTTAACTAGGGGGAAGGTAATTTTAGTAATAATTATGATTTAATGAGGGTTAATAGAAAAACGGATCTCACCACTATGTACAGCGTTAAAAATTGTTGCATCATATGACACATTTGGGCTCTACGGTTATAGTCAATTTCACCTAAAACCCCCACTACGCCCAAATTCACTCAAGCGTTGAACCGGTTAAAGTCAAGTGGTGCTGATTTATTCTTAAAATGTGTTGTAGAATCCCAGTGTGCAATAATAAATAAAGTTCCCTTTAAAAAAAAAAAAAAAAAAAAAAAAAAGCTTGCGTTTCGCGCTATTGCGCGCATGCACGACGCACGAAAATATCATATTTGGATTTCTCGCAAAAAAATTACTGGGGAATACCATTCTCCCTATTACAAAAGCTAATTTAAAAGTGGATTACAAGCTTGGTTCATAATAGCTGGCCCACCCGGTATACTAATCTAATGCTTGATAGTTTCAGCGATAGTCAAATGATTTTTGGACTTCAGGGAGCTGGCTAATCAATACAGGAACGTACAGTTTAATACCGATAATCTCCCCCTCCCATTTTCATAGGTTTATATAAATGAAGTTTTCTGCAACACTTACCGAAACTGATGGGACATAATGTCATCGTAAACTGCTGCCAATGAATCCAACACTATTGTTTTCAAAATTAATATAGCTCAAACTGTAAGTTTGGCTTCTAGAGGGAAATATTCTGAATCTGAGTTAAGCCTCCGTCCCGTTCTATAGCTGATCAATGGGAGCTCCAAGAAGATTCCACTTTTATACAAAAGGTTGGTCCCAACGGGAACTACCTACTAACCAACCTACTAATCCCCAAATCCTCCGGATTTATTTCTTAGTAACCAAGCAACCAAAGGTTTCAATATCGTTGAAGGGTGAAGAGCGAGGCGAGATTTAATAACTTGCAACTGTTGTTATGTCGACCTTAGGAACAGCTAAGCTACCTTCCCCAAGCGGCTAAGAGGAAGTTGGCGTCGTCAGTCTTATAATCTGGCCTTTAGTATGGACGTTGGATATACTCCCTACACCTCTGGGTTAGGGAATGGGGCACACTCAGAAGCAGATAATATATTTTAATATCACTATACCATTGTTTAACAATAATAAAGCTGATAATCAGGGCAAAAAGGAGAGTTTACCTTAATTTCCTAACGACCTCTTGAAGACGCATTCCAATAATGAACTAAACAAATGTACGCAAACTAATACTGATTAGGTACTTACGAAGATATTACTATACAACTGTAATAGTCCAGTCAAATGAGAGAAAACAGGAGAAAAAATTCATAGTAAAGAAATTTCTTCACCAGGCTCTTCCTTCACACGTCGTAAATGTTATCTCAAAGTCCCCTAGTATGGGGGGTGAGCTCGACGAGGGGGGGGGGGGGGGGGGTTTTTTTATCCTTTTTTTCGTTTTTTTTTGCCTATAACTCGAAAAGTAAGCGTTCTAGCGACTCGTTTACTATTACCAGAATTAAAATGCATACAATTTCCTACAATTTGCACTCCTGACTTCATTCTGTACGATTAGGCGTTCCGCCGCTAGAGCGCGTTGAAAAGTAGATATCATGCTCACTATACAGAGTACTTAAGTAAGAGTAGATTTTTATTTCGAAGAGATGCCAATCATGATCCATAGGCCGTAGCTCAAACAGTCGTAGTTAAGCAGGCCAGCATTTTCGACACTTATTCGCCTAAAGGGACGAAATGACCAATAGAACGTTGTACCTATACAAATACGAGTATATATGTGATATGTGATACCTTAGAAGATGCAGAAAAATAGGAAGAAGTGCACGTTTTATTCCCACGGCTATGCCCCGATTTCAGCGAATACAAACACAGTTAGGTAGAAACGCTAACTTAATAATGCTGGATTTTAGTAAACTTTCGTGAAAAAATAAAGTTATCGCAATGGTTCAAAAAATTTTAAATAGAAATTTTTTTAAAATTTCTTCATTGAAATCTGCTTTGAAGCATCTTGAAACGATTCCTGAGGTTTGTGCTTTTCATGTATATATATATATATATATATATATATATATATATATATATATATATATATATATATATATGAGTGTGTGGGTGTCGAGAGTGTGTGTGAAAGATAGAGAGTGTGTGTATGTGTGTTTGTACGAAAGAACGTGCGTGCGTCTGTGTGTGTGTTTGTGTCATTCCAGACGATTACTCTCATTGGGATTAAAAATTCCGTTCTTTACCTAGCCAAAAATTAAGCTTTCTAAATGAAAGAATGAGTTAGTTGGCGAGCACTTTTTGACCACATTAAATTTGTAAAATTTCAAAAAACATGCTCGAATAACTAAAAAGGCAAAAAACGGCCAGAAAGCCGCAAATTTATAATTTCTAGAAGAATTTCAGTCGAAACAAAATGATCGGCAATAAAATTGGACATTAAAAAATGTTTTTATAAAATTATGCTGAAAAACGTACTTGAATTTCATATATGCTGACAACGTTATGATAACAGCATAAAAAATCTAAAAATTCAAAATCTTTTTTGAATCATCGAATTTTTCAAGTATGATTATTTTTTTGTTTTTGCCATAAAATTGGTTTTTATGGCTGCCAATCAAGCATTCCAAAAGAAAATATGAGTTCGTTGGCCAGCCCTTTTTGAGCCCAATACCTATACAATAAATTGGTCAACTTTTAAATGCGTGATGGAAAAGTTTCTGATTTTGATTTTTTTTACTGGAAAACGACTCGGCAAAAGTTGGTCGACTATAAACGGGAACCTTAAAATCGTTTTGCCCGAAATTGTACTGAAAGATGTACAACCGATAAAAAGTGCGAGTAAATATCAACATCCAAGAATGTGTTTTTTATAGCACATTTCTGAAGAGAAGGTATTTTCGTTCCATAAAATTGATAGTAATAGCTTTTATAGCTCAATATTCAAAATAATTTAACAGAAATGTAATCGCTATCTTAAGGAAATTCGCTCATACTATAATGTGGCATGACTGTGGCTTTTCAATCTCAGGCTCATGTTTGTTAAGTATTTCCAATATTGTCGCTGCTGTTATAGCAAGCTTGATGTATTGGAATTTCAGATATTTACTTCAATTATTTGGATTTTGCTAACTAAGTTTTTTGGCGACCTAAAGGGAAAAAAGCTGTATGGTGCCATATTCCGATTATCTGCGCAATATATCCATTACCTGCAGCTTCAACTCGGTATACCTAGAATACCAAACATAACATAATACTCTCACTCCAACTCACTGGAAAATCAAATCTCGGACGACACTTCGTTTGGTATCACGTGCCTTTAAGCCCCAGAGCCCAAGTTCCCAAGTAAACTCCCTTTGCAGGAGTGAGGAGAGTGTAAACGGACGTTCCCGGAGAGTTGGCAGGGAGAGTTAGGTGACTAACCTGGTTATTCAGTTACTTTGCCTAGTCCGTCTTCCCTATGATGTCTCCTTCACTCATTAAGGGCAACACATCTAGAGATTCCCTCGTTGAAATCGTGTTATTCCAGCCTATATGTTTGTAATCAACTTTGATCTTGTTAGGTATTCGGGAAAAAAATTCCTCGTGGATGGCGTACGATGAGGTGGACAATCGGAGTGCTTCAATTAGTGTTCTGGAATTTAATAATCTAGAAACGAGAACTAACCTGTTTCGTGAAGAGATTTAATTTTTGCACCCCTTACCCATAGCCTCCCATCACAATAACAATTCCATTTTGGACGATGAAAATGTGTTACGCGGTATTTTCCAATGATTTTAACGTATAATTGTTTCAATGAAAATTGTTCACCACCCATTGGAATGCTCTAAATTTAGCATACATCACACCACGATCAATGCTGCTAACTTCCCCTTCTTCCATGTAAGACCTACTGGTATGTTTACAAACTACGTTGATTGGAGTTTTTGACATTTTATATCTTTACTGTGGCACATGGACTCAAAAAGCGTTGCGTTATAAAAAAGCGTTACAGCTGATTTCTAATGATTTTCACGTACAACCAAGCCATTTCTGGGGAAATGAAACTTCTTAAGTTTTCAACGGACAGAAATCGTTCACCATTCGTTGGAAACCTCTCGACTTATCACGCCTTTCTTTCGTATTCTTTCTTGGTATTTATGTCGCCATTTTATATTTATTAATGTTATTAATGGATGTAGTAAACAATGCCGCTTGTTTTGTTTTAATTATTTCACATTAGAAATCACTTCTAGAAAACGCCAAAATGAAGTCGTGGGTAGGGATAATTGCTTTATTACAAGAGTTTATTGAAATCATTGAAACTGTTACAATTGTAATAAAAATTATTGTTTTTAACATTATTCGTCAAAATTATTTGTTAAAATTGGTGAGGGGGGGGGGGGGACTAAAGACATAAAATGTCCCAATGTGTTGTAGACTCGTATGCAAACGTTTTCTTTCTTAAATTCCTGTTTGAAACAATTTTTTTTTTTTTAATTTGTTATCTTTAAATTGCTAAAAGGTATCTTTAGTTTGATTACCAGGTGTGACAAATGATTCTTCCCTGTTCACCCTAGGAAGTTCAAATTTGATATGGAACCTTTTTGGGGCATTTACAGACGAATGAAATGACGGGCTCCATCCTGGTCAAACGTATTAGCGAATATCTCTCATATGTTCACCCGAAGAAATTGACATTTTATAAAGGACTTCCCTGTAACATCAAGAGACGATTGATAATATGGGGATTTTTTAAAATTAGATGAATGAGCTAAATTCTATCCTATCCTTTCTAGGAAGTTGAAATTCGATAGAGAACCTTTCAGGGGCAGCATGAGACGGATGAAATGACAGGCTTCATCCTGATATGCTGAATGAGCTGAATAGTCTCCTATTTACTTGAGGAAGTTGAAATAAGATCGAGAGACTGTCAGAAATAATACAAAACGAAACGGTTTTAGTCTGATCAGGGGTTTTAAGTCTAAGAAGATTCTATCCTAAGAAGTAAGGCATCAATAAACTCTTCTACGATGAATAGTCTTGTTTCTATGAATTTTCGAAGTTTCGCGTACAGGTGACATCAAAGCAACCCTCCCGCCTGGGCGAGACCCCTTTGCCACCCAGTGTGACGTCACCAGTGCAAACTTTGAAGGATCATATAACTTAAAAATATAAAATGAAGCGTAACGCTCATTGTTAACGGACTGTTTTCTAAAAGTTGAATTTTCGCATGGAAACCAACAGCAGTAGAATACTAATTCTGAAAATACGCGAACAAAATAACAGGAAATCAGTTTATTGTTCTGAAGTTTTATCCACCAGGCCTTTTCATTACAAATGTTTTTCATTTAAAATTAAAACCCAGAATTATCTTTCACAATGCTACGGTTCGTGGTAATTGAAAAACTAAATTTGCCCTGATGAATCCAACTTGAACGTATAACTAGAATTTTTCGATTAAATGCTATGTATAATTGACTTACTCAGTCGTTGTTCAGTTGATTACGACGTTATAAAAATGGAACGTCGCTTCCAAACGAGCGAGTATACTTGGAAATGTTGTTCGACCTATTGCCAACGGAATTGGATGAGTTGTTAATTGCTGCCATTGTAATCGAGCTACCTCTTCAATATTTATCCATTAGTCGACGATCGCTTATTTGGTTTATTGAAGGAAAATGTGATGGATTGATTGATTTTTGATTTGTTCACATTCATAGTAAATTTAAGCGACGGCTCGCATGCATGGGAGACTTTTAACATTTTTATTGCAATCGTATTTGGCTCAAATTCAACAGTTAAACGTCTAAAATATCCTCCACTTATACGAACAGTTAGCTATGTACGAGTACAACGGATTTACGGAGGCTGATGATGTTTGTCGACATAGATAATCTATTAAAAAAACTAAATAATAAACAAAGGTGTAGCTTTAAAAGTTTTCATCAAATTTTGATATAAATCTAGCATATTGGTTATTATACATATCAATCTATACCTAAATCAATATAGCGCATATGATTTGGAGTAGACTCTTCTAACATGAATATTTACATCCAGCTGAGTTGAAATAGTAGTTTTTACTTCAAGTTCTAAGTTGGACACCATCATTTCCGATTTTCATTAGGAATATGACTTGTATTACATAAGTTTCTCTTATTTTCATTTATTTTTAATTACATTCTATTGTTTAGATCTCAAATTATTAATACAGTCCTTTTCTATTTTCCAGGTAAGTACCTGTCCATTCAGCACGTGCAAGGCTACAGCACATTTACGTAACTACATCAGGCATTGTAAGCGAGTACCAGTCCTTAGTTTTATCTTGTGCGAAGTTTTTTCGTTTAAACCAAACTCGGAAAACAGCTTTTCTAATATTTATAGCATCTACTCTTAAGATATATGTTACCTATTATACCTAGTATCAACGATGTTCATCTTGTTCATCGAAATCTGTTGTCAATATCGTCATTACCAGATGGGGCTGAACAAATATTCTTTGAATACGTAGTGGAACATTGTGGGTATCTGGTGGTCTTCCACTATCGAAAAGTTACTACAAAATGGTTACTTACGTGAACGAATAGGTAGTTTTCACCGGCAGAGAAGACCAGCAAGATGAGAGACTTTATCTTTGTTGAGGTGGTATCTCTGTTATTCGCTCTTCTAAATTCCCACTAGGTCTTTAGTTGGAGATTGAAAAACGCACCTACATTTACGAGAACTGCCACGCCGAACAACTACTCAAATAAAACAACTACTGTCTAGAAACAATATGGATAAAAACAGATATTGGAAATCACCAAAGCTAAAATAAATTGAAATCATTTTGACGTGTTTTGCTACTTGGTCTGGTCCCAGTTTTAAGGAAGGGGCTGGGAATATAAGGGAGTGTAGTGGATGTGTACACCACTCAATACCAATGCTCCAGTCATCCAGTAGGTATTATCGTATGAGTAAACTTTTATAATTTTTCGTATTATATTTATGTTATATTGTGTTTTTTTTTTTTTTTTTTTTTTTGCAAAGAAATCGGTAACTGGGATTTCATGGCAACGTTTTCTTAATAATAATCCGTTCAAAACACAAATTTTAGCATTTCTATAGATTTTACGACTTTTTTAATTTATTAAATTTAAGCTACGTTTTTTGGAATAATTTTGTACATCAATTTTGTAATGTTTTTGTTTATAGGTTTCGGTTCATAATTTTTATGAGTAATACTTTGAAAAATAAAACTTTACGTAATTCAACAATAATTCTAAAAATGATTTGTCATTTAAATGATTTTTCGCAGCATATTTTCTGAAATTTGGGTAATTTGCAGTGCTCAAGAAGCGCTATCAGATGAACTCGTTCTTTTTTTTGAGTTTCACTGATGAGTGGGGAGGGGGGGTTACGACGAATTTATCTCAACCCTAAGGGAGTTAAAAGTCTGGAATGACACTTATATCGATAAATATATATATATAGATAGCCATATATTGAAAATGTTGGAGCCATTGAAATAGCTTCATATCCTAAGGAACTTCGCTGAAATTGGACTAGAAATCTCGTATATATTTTCCCGATCAAGAGGTGTTGGGTAATGCTTGGATTCCTGAAAAATCTCCAGTAAGTTTCATATAAATCCGTTTGGAGTAACTTGGAACTTGGAACACATTAGGCAGCATGTTCAAGTTCAACAGATTTTTATGCAAACGATATACCATCCATCATGAATTAATAAAAGAGTGTGGGATTCTTTTTTGGATCGAACAACCAGCTTGATAAAGAAGGGGAAGTTTGTAGGGAAATTTGGGTGGCTTCTGAACAGTAGATATTATTCTAGGGAAAAATCGCTTATGGGCTAGCCCGAGAAGGAAGTGAGGAACAACTTAATTTCAGTTTCCAGTATCCACTTTTCCGTTTCCTTGACTAGGAGATTTTACTTCTCTCCGTGTGGCTCTGCAATATCCTCGCCATTTTGCCCTTATACACACAGACGAACCTAAAAGTCTCTTTATTTCTAAGAACGTACATATAAAGTTGCTAGGCAACCTGATTCGTGTAATGATACGAACAACACTCTCCAGTTGGATTTGCTAGGCATCTACTGAAGTTAGAAGTGTACTTTGTAATATATTTTAATTGTATCCTTACAACGAACTTGTGCATCCTCTATGATTCATGGAGGGGCTTTGCCCACCCTGCCCCTCCTCAAACTACGCCACTGGATACAGGAGATCTGATACATTTACGTTGGGGGACGGAGAGAAGGCTGGTAGGAGGTTGGTTGGCATTGCGGGAGTTCTGCGCCCCCTGACTTCCTCAACCTGACTCTTATCTCACCAGGTCGCGCTGACTCCCGTGCGGCGCAACTACAATTTGTTTTCGTAACAATTAGCACCTCTCGTGAGCTGACTCGTTTCATCGCGTCACGCGAAGGGTATTTTCACCACCTCGCCTTCTTCTATTTGTACATCTGGATCTCTTTTTTTCGCGCGGATGTGGCCCACGCTACGATGATTCTCAGCTCGTGGCAGTGCCATTTCTTAAAGGCATCACTGGATCCTTTTAATCGCCTGCTACAGACCCCCTTCTCCTCCAGCCATGTCGCAAAAACCTTCACAGAATGAAGTAACTCAGGTATTCAGTTACCCAACTTGTTTTTTTTCAATATATTGCTGCCGAGTCTACCTAAAGGTAGCGGAAGCATTGTTTTCATTTTCGGGAGAAAAACAAACATTTGGTCTCCAAATCAAAATTTTTACTCACATTTTACGTTTTAGACCATTCTGAACAACTTTGGTTCCGTCTATCCCTGTCTGTCTGTGCGTGTGTGTGTGTCTGTCGTGCGTCCGCAAATCCGTGTGACAAGCTTATTTTCCACAATTTTCATCTGATTCGGATGAAAGTTTCAGGGGATATGCGGGCTAAGGGGTAGACGGTTCCCTATCACTTTCATAGTTCTTGACTCAATACCTCACTCTCGCATGCGCAAACGTAAATTCTACCAAGCATCATTTTCTCACGCCCTAGTCGTCCGATCTCGCTAAAATTTGAATGATAGTTGGAGGATGATAATTTGATAACCTTATATCAATTTCAACATGTTGTATCATTAATAACTACTGCTCATGCGCCAATATTAAATCCTTGTAACAAGCTTTTTCCACAGTTTTCATCCGATCTGGATGAAATTTGCAGGGAATGTGCGAGCTAGGGTGTAGACGGTCCCCTGTAGGTTTCATTGTTGCCAAATCAATACTTCATTCTGCGCATGCGCAAACGTGAATTCCATAATGTTCCATATTTTTACTCTCTAGTCGTTCGATTTCGCTTAAATTTAGATGATAGTTGGAAGAAGATGATAGGTAAACGAGGAAGCTATGTGCCATAACCAACTTGGCCAAAGTTTTTTATGTTTTATTTTATACAATACGGGTCAACAATCAATTACAAGATTTTCGAAATTTTCAATAATTATATTGTAAGTATTATAACACAAGCTAAGTATGAAATATATTATTTATGTAAAAATCGAAACTATAGAAACAAAAGGAAGGAACTCATGGAAGCTTGAAATGAGACTGTCCTCCTGTTTTCCTGTTTTCAAGAGAGACCAAGCCACAGCGGGTCAATAGAAATTATTACTGGTTCTAAGAGTTGTTTGAGGAACATAACAGTACTATTCCAATATCAATAATCTTAAGTAATTGCTTCTGAGTATAATTATAGGTATCATAATCAGTATTTCAGTCTTTACTACTTCGGTTTCTTGTCTGGTCTGTGTGTTTAGGTCCTTGTGTTTGCAAATCCTTGCAACACGCATAACACCAACAGTTATTAAAAAAAAAAAAAAAAAATAATAATAATAATAATAACAATAATAAAATAAAATAACTAAATAAAAAATCAAATTCAGAAGGTAGTTGGAAAATGACGATTTGTTTAATCCGTAGGTATGAGTTTCATCACGATCGAGATTGAACGGTTCGACTATAGTTTTACAGAGGATTGAACGATTGACTGCAGGTGGTCCTCAATGGAATACATCTCTCCACTCACTAATAGGGTCGCATAATTTTCTTATTGCGTGATTGAACAATTTTTCATTCAATTAGAAGCCATATATGGAATATTTCAAGGTTATTTGAAACAGTTGAAAGATCTATACCTGAATTCATGTTATGGATACGAGGAAGCTATCTACCACACCTAACTTGGCGGACGTTTTAGTAACTGAAGGGAAAATCCTGGCAACTCAGTTTTCTTCTCCGAAAAGGGGTTAAAAATTATAGGTCCCTTCAGTTGGATTCGTGATTGGGGATTACGATGGGAATGTGGAAATTACAGATAAACCGGTCTAAGTGATTGAAAAGGTCGAGCAAGCATTCTAAATTCAGGAGGGATATCAGCTAAGTTAGATGAACGAAGCATTGCTTTCCCTACGCAGCCCTTTTGTCGTTACTCTGTGAATCTCACACCATATCTATGTACATCACATCAACATTTTGTATTCGTGATTTCTCAATGGTTTGTCACTCAAGTTCTCCGATAGTCATTGAAGGATTCAAATCGGAATCTGACATTGAAAAACCTCAAAATTCTTCAAGGAAGGATTCGTCACGACACCAAAAATGTCACGGTTTCCTATAAATCTTCACAAACCACTAATTTTACTAGGAAGAATGTTTTTACTACTGGGTTATTTATTCATAAATATTTCATAATGAATTAGCGAGTAGCAATGACCATCTTATGTGTGAGTTTGTTCAGACTATAGGGCTCGAATGCCTCACTTTAGTAATTGGGTAAAAGATATTTCCTCTTTTGGGAGAGACATATAATTATGTTAGATATTAAAATTTAATTTGTAGCAGAATTAATAAACATAGAAATAGGTACCTACTATTTAAATCACTCAGCTGATCAGGCTGGTTCTAAATGTCGTAATAATATTCTATATGCCCTAGAGAGTCACCGTTTTAAATTGATATCAGCACTTATTTTTGAGGAACGCATTATCGTATCAGAACAAGTATGATCGTGTGTAGGTATCAAGGAGAAAAAACATGGGGAAAAGGCCTTTAAAAATGTACTCATCCAAAAAAATGGGGAAATGGGCATTTTCCAAAAAAAAAAAAAAGGCATATATGTTTATATGGTAATGGGTATACAAAAGCGTACACAGGACCATACATCGTAAATAGAATGCAAAATTAAGAGATAATACATGAACGTGAAATATTCCCCTGAACGGTGCGCTGCATCGGCGAGATAAAAACCTGGTATAAGGGGTCATCACCTTATCTGACCACAGTGGCTGGAAGACTTAATTCTAACGGTAGCTGTAGACTTAGCTAGACGTTAGAAAGAAGTAGCTATACGAAGGCGGAGAGTTCTCGCCCTTTCCCTTCCATGCACAATTCACTGAACAGTTGGCTCCTGGTATCCACAAGATACCGCGTCTTCCCAACGGCTACGGGCGATTTTAAGAGAGACTATCCTGTCAGCTCAGTTCCGAGTTGTTTCTCACATTTCAATTAAGTTGTAAGTAAGTGCCCTAGAGAGGCTACGGTTCAAATTCAGAATCGTAGATCGATTTGAATAATATTTAGCCTCACAGTTCACTCAGCTGATCAGGGTGGTTTCTTAAGTTGTAATCCCAATTTTATCTGTTCCTGAAACGCTCCATTTGGAATTTCAGCCTCGTTGTAGAAAATAAAGTAACCTCATCAGAGCATGATGAATTTTTCCTTTACTCGAAATTTTCCTGACCCAGCCATAAGACACGTTGATGCCAAAGCTAGTTAATGAATGCGAGAGGTAAGTATGATGTTTTTAAATCAAAAACTTCAAAATGATTGTCTACGTATTAGGGGTTCGCTAAATAATTTGTTTGATTCCGTTGTTGTGAGGCCAAACTTGAGCCCCGCAGTGTGGGCTAATGGTGTGTAGAGTTCTCGCTTAGCACTCAAGTTTATTCGAGCTCCTCTGCGTGGCAATTTTTCTTGGATCGCTCTAGTCGGGGCCCATTAGAGGATTGGCTTCCTCAGGTGTATGCTGGGGGAGGATCTTGATCCATGAGTTCCATTTACTTGATTGCACAACCTTGACAGACCTCAACACCCACGCACACAAGCCCTATGTGCTAACCAGAGAGAATAGAAAGAACTCATTCTATATTCTCTGCTGCTTAGGCCTCTCGGTTTGAAATCCGAGACATCTGAAAGAGATCGGAGTCCAACGGGCGAGAGGCTCGTTCTTTTTTCCACGGTCACCTTTTTTCGACGGGTTTGCTGATACCAGAGTCCGCTTATCAATATGCTCTCCGTCCCACCGGACGCTCCCGGAAAAACGCATCACCCTTATCTGGCGTGAAATCGTGAATGAAACCACCAACTGTGCGAACAATGTTGCCCCCTTCAACGTATGACGTTTCCAGTCACGATATCAAGGAGGAAGTTTTACTCAGAGTACTATATAGGTATAACGTTATCTGGTAGCTCTGCACGCACCCATCAAAACCTTCCGCATGTGTATTTTTGATGTTCACTATCTAGAAGCGACTCTTTCTACGAAAAATTCGGAACTGTTCCGGACAATGTTTCCATATCCTCTCCTAAGATTTCCCTAATTTCCTCCTTCCCCAACAACCATTTTTCCCCTAATTTCCTTCATAGGACAGTTAAAACTGTTTGCAAACGTATGTTAGCTGTTTTCTTATCCAATTTATCCAATAATTCTCAGTCTCATCTGAAAACGTCGATGGAATCGTCTGTTACGAGTATTATCTCCCTACTGGATGCCTTTACCTGTGGCGTCATTTACATATAAAAAGAATTATGTATTTACATAATTAATGTATTTTTATTTACTCTCGACCATCTTTTTTCGTGAAAAAGTTAGTTTCATGTCCAGTTTTTTATGCAGGGTCAGTTCGATTCAGGGGACAGCACAAACAGACGGGTGTAGGATGTGTGGATGCTTATTCAGTTTCTACGAAATAAGGGGAGTTGTTCATAGGGGAAATCGTCGATGACATCCTTAAATTCTAGGAAGGATATTTCAGGTTATTATAGGTAGACACATAGCAAGCAAGTACCTGAAAATCCGTACCTAGAAACCCGTGGCTGAAATCCGTAGAAACGTTTCAGTAGGGAAAGTGGAAAAACACTCCAGGAACAAAAAAGACTGCCGTATAATATAATACAACGTAATAATACCATAAGCGCACCTACTAACCGTATTATGTCATTTCGAGCATTATGGAATACGAAGTAAACCACACAAAAATCTGACAATAGGTCAATGTAGGTCAACTTATCCAATACAGTCAATTGTACAGGTCAACACAGTCAATATTGGTCCTTTCTAGTACCGATGGAGAGGCTGCATGCACCGGTCCAAGTTATTTCATTACCGAAATTTCACAATCACAATTCATAACATTGCCATTTGTTAGGAGTTGAGAATTGTGTGATCTGTAGCGACTCCTCAAGTACCAATAAGGAGATTATGCTGATTATCACTTATATGAAGTTTCAGGCTGGGGTATGAAAATGATTGTAAATTCGTATAACGGTGTAACACCGTATGTGATAAATTATTTATTTATCCTGCATCCAAGGCTCCAAGACGGTAGAAGAAACGCCATTTTACGACTCCTCAGTAATTCAAGCTCAAGGTGAGCGAGGGTGGTGGGTGAACCTCGCAAGGAATAGCCTAATGACTAATTCACTGCCCCCGACTGCAGAACCCGTTAAAGTGATTCACTGGAGGAAATGAACTTCGCAATACCCTTGGCAGTGGGCAGGAAAGGTACTTACCTTGCGTGCATGTGACTCTATAAGATGCAGCTGTAGGTGCTACTTGTTTCACCCGCGAAAATACGACCTGCGATTTCATTTAATACCAGTAAAAGCGGAGAATTAACCATTTTATATGAGCTGCATAGTAGATTTTTAATTATTTTAGTGTCTTATGACGAATGATCGATGAAATGGGGATGTTTGCTATGTATGAAGGACCGATTAAAACTTAAGAAAACATGTAAGTATCATTCCCTTTTTTTTCAACTTGGATATAACAATGCATCAAGTGGATTTTGTGAGTAGTACACATGAAAGATTGTTATTGGTGGAAAAAATGTTGGCACCACTCGCTATACGTTCATCAGTTCACTCTCCTCAAGGGCTAGACATTTGACAGGAAACAAGAACGTCAACATTTACGTGTATGTTAACTGGCGAATGTATAGTCAAAATTACTTACAAACCACGATGGGCATATCTGTAGATATAATTTCAATGGGATTCTCACTTGACAAAATCGACTTTATTGTTACTTTTGTCACAAGTGAAGAGTAGATAGATGTTGTTTTATCTCATTAATTAGCGAATTTTCGTAGAAAATGAAGCTATTGCAATGGCCCCAAAAATTTCCTTCATTGAAATCCATTTTGGGACATTCTGAAACGAATCCTTGAGTTAAACATTTTTTCATCTATATATATATGCGTGTCTCTCCTTAGGATTGAGATAAAAATTCCGTCAAAAAATCAAGCTTTCCAAACGAAAGGACGAGTTTGTTGGCCAGCATTTTTTGAGCATATTAAATTGGTCAAATTTCAAAAAGTTTGATAAAAAAATCACTAAAAACGGCTAAAAATCGTATAATCTTTATTTTTAACACAATTTTAGTGAGAACAAGTTTATCAACTTTGATCGAGATCATTAAAAATGTTATGAACAAATTTATGCTGAAAAACATACTTGAATTTCATTATTATTAAAAAAAAAAAAAAAAAAAAAAAAAAAAAAAAAAAAAAAGATAAAAACTGTAAAACAAAGTTAAAATCTTATTTGAATCGCAAAAAACTATTACAACTAGTTATTTGCCATAAAATTGGTAGTTAACAATTTATTTTCACTCAAAGTTCTTAATTTTTAAAACAATGTAAAATATATAGTACAATAATTTACGAAAATTCGCTCATACGATCATGCTGAATGACTGGAACTATTTTTTTTTTGTAGGTTGTGCCTAAAAGTGTGTCGATATACCTATTACCGCACCTATAAATCTACATAAGGAATACTTAGTGAAGTGTATTTAGTTATGTATTTGTTTTATTTAATTTCTTCTAGGTGAGTGCCTTCATCACGCAGTTATACTTCGATACTGTACCATAAACTACGTTTAATAATTATGTACCAGGTATATGAGCGAATTTTCGTAAAATATTGTATACATTATTTTACATTGTTTTAAAAATTTAGGAATTTATGTGAAAATAAATTGTTAACTACCTATAACTACCTATAATTTAAGTTCATGTAATATATATATATCTTCGGTTCTCCCCATCTATGCGGGTGTGATGCTTGATTATTATACTTAAGTTTATTTGTAGAGATTTGTATTTTTTGCTGGGAACACCCAAAAATACTGAATCATAACGTAGAAAGTTTGATGTTGTTTGTTTTGAAAATCTCAAAAGTTAGAGGACGTGTGTTAGTGTAAATATTTAGCTATAAGCTCATTCATGCTCCCCCCGACGGTGAAAATATTTACATTCTTATTCAGAGACACGTGATTTGAGGTTTGAACAGCGACAAACTCTTTGACCGCGTTTGGCAAACCTCATTTCTCTTCATCCTGCATGCTATTAGAGTGTGCCGTCTCGTCAGCGTTAACTTCAAAGGGTTCTTCCCCGCTCCCTGGCCAACCACCCGTTTCGATTATATCCTCATCCGCGCCAGAGCACCTTAGCTTCCTGGGCGTACGGCACCTTGCCGAGAGATCAGCTGCGGTCGCCTCTATTTCACAATATAGTCAAAGGAAGTTGAGGCGGGTTGTTGAATATTTCAGAGGAGATTCGGCGTTGGGGCTGCTCATCCAGCAAGATGAGCGGGGGCAGCGCAGCCATTCCTGAACGCAAGGGTGTCACGAACTTTCAACAAGAGATCTAACTTTAACGGGTGAGGTGATATTCTCGAAATCGTGCTGATAACTTCAAGAGAGATTCCAGTGGAAACCCTGAGGAGTATCAAAATAACGTAGAATAGAGTTAGATACAAAATAGAAGTAACATTTCAAATGTCAGAATGGATGTGATGTACATTTTCAAGGCCAAAATTCTGCTTTGGAATCTATCTACCAAGGTAGCGAATGTTCAGTTTTGTGAGGCATTTGAATTCACCATAATTTGCATTCACATTCTAGGCACGATGTTGTTTATAGTTCTCTATCGAATTCTGGGCTCGTTAATTGCATACCCGTGAGTTGTTGCTACATTCAGAAATTTCACCATTTTTCGCCCAGTCTCGTGATTTTGGTAAAAAATTGTCAAGGATCTCGTAGCATGTAATTTTTGAATTTCGATGCTCAGATCAATAACAGCTTGTCTGTACAAACATGAAGTCCTTACATTATCTTTCATAATTTGCATCCGATTTTTATGAAATCTTTAAGGATAACGTAAGCCTGACCCTACATCGTCCCCTGTAGTCATTGCTTGCGCATAGTAGCCTCCGGTAAAACATAAATTCCTCGAAACTGTGGTGCATTTTCAACGTTTATTGTTTCTACATTTGTTACTTTTTATTTGATTTTTGAAATCTTCGTACCTTCAAGTTTTTAAACCAATAATTTTTGAGAAGAATTATTCAAAGTCGATTAGAATGACTCATTACTGAAAATAACTAATCAGAACGGCTAAAACTCAATCAGAACGACTAAAATTCGTTGAATTACTAGTTGCAGATTCTCAGTTTAATGGGTGAAGTTCTCATCTTGGATCATAATGGAGAGTACTTTGTAGCAAGAGTACTGATGGGTAAACGTACCAAACAATTATTAATTTGGTATCCACAACAACTTATTCTTTTATGTTATTATTTATTCTATCATTAAGAAGGTAGCCTTAATGATAGTGTATCGTCATCATCACATTATATTCAAATCCAACGGGATCTCTACAATGCACTCACGCTGATGAGATAATATGAATGCCTAATGAATAAAACTGGACACAAATTACCTAATTGCGTTCCAAACGATCAGACGCACGCTCCTTTGTAGAGAGTCCCGCAAGAACAATAGTGAATGCAGCGCAGACCCCACCTAAGGCGCTTGTGAAGGTTGGGGCGACGTTTTGTTTCCAACGATCTTCCTTTTGCTCTCTAGATAGGAAAACGATTTGTAGTTCCATTGTAGCTTCGTTTTAGCACGTGAGATGACAGCCATTGATGAGTCCTTGTTTACAGTGGGGTGGTCCCTCATGATAAAAGCTTTAATGTGAATCACGTGCTTTGATCGGAGAGAAACTGCAATTCGAATGATCTTTATAATTCGTTCGAGTAGACCACATTGATAATGGACATATCCGTTATGTTCACGTACTCGAACACCTCTTCCACTTAGTGGATCAAATGGGGGGACTGACCAACGATCCAGCTCATCAAGATCTTGCTTCCAAGTATATGAAATACATACGTGAATGGATTCTGTACTAACGAAGGATCGATGTCCCGAGAAACAGCTTGACGAGGCTATAAGGAAGAGCAATTATGTGGGAATGGTAACTAGGATGGGAACTCGAAGTTGTTGGTTTGTGAACTGGGTAGTATGTGTTCAGTAAGTCAGCCACTGCTGAAGCCACGTTCAGAGAGTTGAATCTCCTCCTCCTGAACGATGGCCGTCCAACATACTTGTCACCTATCGGTAATCTCCGTCGAAAAACTATATACCTATTAAGTACTGAAATGATAAATCTTTGTTCAATTAATTTGCTAATTTTCCAATATTTACTATTGATTCCCTTCCACCAACAATGTGGCTAGAGTAAAAATTACATCTAAAGTAGCCACAAAAACATTGCTACATGCTTTGGTCCATAAACTTAGATGGTGTGAAAGAGAAACAAGGAGAAAGTTTACGAGGAGAATGGGACATTTGATACCTTTATAAACTGTGAATTGCAAGGTTTAAACGTTCAAGTTTACGCTTCAATCGAGTTACACCATAAAATAATGTGCGGATAGCGTTTCCACTCACCGTATATACAGACTTCATTCCTATAGGGAGATATTATCCTTTCCTTTATTATTCCTTTTTTTCTTAACGTATCATGTTTTACCGCTAGGTTTCGTGCTCGAAAATTGAACAAAATTAAGCGCGAGCTGTCATGTTTTCTATTGATTTTCACGTACAATCAATGCATTGCTAGGGAAGTTTAACTCCCTTAGTAATCATTGCAGGAAAATCTTTCGCGAATTTTTGGAATGCTCTCACTTTATCATAACATCTCATGATCCTGGAGCCACTGTAAGGAAAGCTGATTTATTAGGTTTTGTTATTAACTGATATTGCTTCGTAAACATATATGAACTAACACAGCGAAAATAATGCATTACATGGTTCGTACTATTGAGTATTAGGTACTTTTAAGCTGTAAGTACTAAACGATGCATAGACCTCTTCAGCTGACTGCTGACTGCGAGCTCCTAAAGCTGATCTCTTGATCCCTATTAATGTCTGTATTTAATCTCTGAATCTGAAATTAATTTGAAACAGAGCGTCTATTAGGCAAACAGAATTTAATTTCAATGTGAAGAACCACAATAATCTGCTGAAGGAGCTCGTAAGCTTATTTTTATGCCATTTCATTTATGAAGCTGAAATTTGAAACAGAGTCTCTATGAGACAGGTAGAATTGAATTAGTGAGGAACCACCTAGATCAGCTGAATGAGATAGGGAGCTCAATTATCTATTAATAGAGCTAGAATGCTGAAATTTAGTACTGAGAAATGAAATGAAATAGCATTTATTGGCATAAAGAGTAAAAAAAAAAAAAAAAAAAAAGTGTTACACTTCTTCACATATGTAGAAAATAATAGCCAACGACTCCACAGCACTAAGCTAAAGCTTGTGTCGCTGCGGAGGAAAAGTTGTTCAGCTATTTAAAAAGCGCAACTATAAGCCTACTGTGTACGATTGACAAAGTAAAGACCCACCGTGATAAGCTGAGTGAGCGTTTGAACTCATTTCTCTTCTAGTAGACCTAGGAGGCTGAAATTTGTTATTGAGACTCGATAGGTCTGTCTGTGCGATTGACTATGTGAGGGCCCACTTCCATTATGACGTTAGAAAACATGACTTTCATTGATTGGCTGGAACAAAAAATTTACAATTTTTATTTATTTATTTTTTATTAAATGATATTTTTGCTAACATATTATAGGTACAAACATGTTCTCGACTCGGGCTGTAAAGTGAAAATAGCTGATTCATTTCGTATAGAATAATAATGTTTACATGTAAGTACGTGTTTAATTTATTCTTTGAACCTGAAAATCCTCAACTTGGAGCGCTGAGGCTTTGAGGAGAGTGATAACTCATAATTAGAGATGCCCACGTAAGGAAAGTTGAATTAAGCTTTTTAATGCTGAATATTTAGGAAAAACATTGCAACGTTCTCAAGTCTAGTTAAACCAAGTAAGAGAAAGAGAAGAAAATATGAGAATTCAAACGAGTAAAAGTGAAAGCTAAATAGACGAGAAAATATTACATCTTCATAAGATGCGAATTGCAAGGTGGATACACTTATAAAAGTAAACTGACTGCTATTGATAATAGTTGCCGTATCGGAGAGTGTGGATGACATTTCCCACTTACTACATGATCTTTTCCCCCTAAGAAAGATATTACTTTACATTCTCTTTCTATGTTTTATTAAATAATAGTTCTGCTAACACTCTATAAAAATGTGTGTTCGACTCTAGTTATACATTTTAAAAACTCAGTTTCATTTCATGTAGAATAATAATGTTTGCATATTATGTGAGTAATTTATTCGTGGGACTTGAGGATTTTCAACTGGTAGTGCTAAGGCCATGAAAGGAGTGATAACTCATAATTGGAGTTGCCCACGTCAGGAAAGCTGAATATACTTTATTAATGATGAATTGCAAGAAAAACATTGCAACGTGCTTGTTGTGGCTGCGTATGATGAATGTGAATAGTGATTCCAAGGATCGACGTTGAGTGTGAGTTGGACTATTGAACTAATAAAACCCTAAATGTATGTGAACCCTATGTGACTGGGTGATCATTTGATTGAAGCTTTACACCTAATTGCTGGACATTCAACTCTCGCTCAAATTGCCGGACAGTATAGCCGTAGCACTAATTGTCAGACCCATTAGCACTAATTTAATTTCCAGACCCCTTGGGGCCGTAGATCCAACTACCTAGGTGGAGGATTTGGAAGTACCATCCTAAATCTTAGGCATGGTAGCAGAGTGTGGTTAAGATCGCACAACAGGCATTACCTAGTAATCCAATTCACTATTTTTGCGGGCCAAATATTTTAGAAGAAACATAGTGCCCGAGGATTCCAGAAGGAATCCTAAATACCCCTTTACATTGATCATACATTGATTTTATTCACCGGTTTTCTTTTCATTTCCCAATACTTCTATTGGTGGTTCAATATGTCCTCTTCTCCACTTTCAGTTATTCTGCCACTTGATACCAGGTCCCCCAGCCTTTATTGTATATATTTCTATTTTCCTGGGCTAAGTTCCCATTTCTATATTTCCAGGGCACAAGTTCCCACCCTTAAAAGTCCCCAATGAGGTCATCTTATTATTTATGATATATCTTGTATTGTATATAATCTTGTATTTTCCCTTTGTAGTGAAAGTCTCCAGAGTTCAGCTAATTACCCTTCCAAATCATTCCAATCTGTGATTGGGGGTTATTGCCCAATGGATGTTTTAGATGACATTTTCTGAACAAGAATCCATACTGTCTTAATTTCAAATTTTATTCCCAATCGCCAATGTAGCTATTTATAGAGGAGCATAAGTTCTCCGCCTGTAAAACTATCTCAGTAGTACCTTTACAAAGGTAGCTAATTATCTTTGTGCTTTTCTACATCTTATTCTTCAAATAAGTATGTTTTTAAGAGGAGGGGCGGGAGTGTGACAGTTTCCATCATTTCCAGGAGATAGAGGGAGGGGCTGTCACATTTTAACACAGAATGTGTTTTAGCCATGGACTAACTAGCCGAAAATGGAACGCGGGATGGTAACGAAATGTGTGACGGATGATTTTCACGTACAACCGAGTCGTTGCTAGGGATATGGTACTTCGTCGTTTTTCATCCCACAAAATTCGTTGACCATTCGTTCGAAAGCTCTCGATTTATCCAACAATATTATGTTAACTACTGCGAAGTGCGTGTCCAACAAACTGAGTTATGAGCATGGTTATATAAATAATTGTTTACACACAGGTGATCATTCTCAATAATTGATATTGTGAACATGATTGCAACCGCTTGTTAATTTCTGATGATTTCATTGAGCTTGTGTTTCGATGATTTGATTCATAGCAGGTGATCTGAGTATTACGAAAACGGTTTGATTTGTGAAGCGGAGGTTAAATAATTTGAATAGGTAATTTCTATACTTTACACTCTAGGAAGCTGTAATTTCGTTTGTAGCCTCTTTAGGACATTTACCTACTTGACGATGCTCAGGGTCCGGATCAGATGTGTGGCTCTTAAAGCTAATTTCTATGCTTTACACTCTAGGAAGCTGTGATTTCGTATGGAGCCTCTTTAGGACATTTACTTGACGATGCTCAGGGTCCGGATCAGATGTGTGGCTCTTAAAGCTAATTTCTATGCTTTACACTCTAGGAAGCTGTAATTTCGTATGTAGCCTCTTTAGGACATTTACTTGATAAATCGCTCTTGAATTATCACGAATTTTCTCTGTTCCATTATTTATATTGATGTTATAAATGAATAGTAAACAATGGATTGGTTGCGCGAGGCCGTCCGAAGTATGTAAATGCCCCAGCCCAGACGTTTTCTCTAAATTCAGGCATGGCAGAAGGCAGGGCAGGTTGTTAGCTCGATCAGAATGAGCTCCGAGGTAGCATATCTATATAATGCTCTCCCCCATTCTCGCTCTACCATTTTCGGTTGCCACTTCCCCTTTCTGCGCTCTGCTTTCATCTCAAGCTCTGATTTTGTATATTGTGTGAAACTATGAGATAAAAAGTTCGGGCACGACAGTACTCAAGTCTAGTTAAGAGAAATTGAAAAACAGGCGAGAATGTAGACGAATAGAAGTAGAAGAAAAGTAGACGAACAATTTTTTGACATATATTCATAAGCTATGAATTGCAAGGTGGATACGTTTACAAATGTGCACTACTATTGATAATGCTGTAAAGGAGTATGTGGATGATATTTCCTACCCACTGCATGGACTTTTTCCCAAGGAAAAATATTATCAACCTTTCTCTTTCCATGTTTCATTCAATAATAATTCTACCAACACTCTATACAAACATGATTTCGACTCGGGCCATTATAAGAAAACACGCAGTTTCATCTCTTGTAGAATAATAATGTTTACATATAGGTGTGTAATTTATTCGTGGGACCTAAGGATCCCCAACTGGGAGCGCTGAGGTGTGACTCAGGCCAGAAGGGAAGTGAAGACTCATAATTAGAGATGCCCACGTAAGGAAAGGAGCCCCCGCCGGCCTATCTGAGAAACAATGAAACGATTTGAATAATGCAGCCTGGAAGCCGGTCTCCCAAGGACAGTCCTTTTTTGTGAGAGGGCTTGGAAATCTTGTTCACATTAACAAACAACGCAAAAGAGATGGAAATACGCATGTATGATGTGGTTATAGCGAATAATTTCGTTTTCTTAGTAAGCAGTGGGTTAACGATCGTAGTCTCGATTTTCAACTTCAAAACCACGATTTCGCCATCATTATGAACAATAGTTTGTCAGCAGGTTAGCGGACGCACTAATTTGCTCAAATGGGCAGGTTCTGCTCAGTAAAAACCAGGAGTCTGTAGGTGGCCTGACGGCCACATTTAGCGTGGGAAGAAAGAACAGACATACAGATAAACGGAATCATGCGCGTATAAGCATTTCCAAACAAAGTTTAGTTACGCTAAAAAAAGAGGCTAAAACAGATTACAGAATTTGACTTTTTTTTCGTCCGTTTTTCTGCTCCTAATACTTATTGCTCTTGGTTGGCACACTACGGGGAAATTTTCCTCGACACTAAACTTTTGAAAGGTATAGTCAATTTTACACATACATTGCTAATTAAATTGGAAAATCGTGTTTTAAACGTCAAAATACTTTTTTCTATAAAACCAGTTTTTTCTCCTTTTGAAAACTGAACCCCCATGAACGTACGTATCTGGGGTTGATTCCTACTTACATTTTCACGCTGAATCGAATGGTAATTCTTGGAGATCTCTCCAAATCCGTTACAACCGTCTTTTACGAATCAATTAAGTGGTTTTACTCCTTAAAACACATGAAATTGAGCATAACAAATAAACTGCAACTAGGTTGGAAAAACCATGAGGAAAGGGCAGATTGCGGAGAGTGCATAGACACGTCTGATTCGCGTACGTCACCGAAATAACCAACAATGGCATCATCTCGAGGCATGAAAGATTGGAAAAGGAACTAGAAAGGATGGACAGATCTCCAGAGTTCCCGGAGTTGAGAATCTGCACGGTGCGGAAGCACGCTGCGATTTGTGGGCAATGGCTTGGAGAAGGAAAAGTTGTAGAGAATCCTGAATAGACGTTGGATAATCAAAGGAAAGGATGAGGTGGATTGGAAAGGATTGAGCTGAGGTTGATGATGCTTGCTAGGGGTTTTACTTGAATGGAAGATGCTGGTAGCTATGGATTCTGTTTTTACGGATAATATATTGCCTACTCAATATTCCAAGTTTAATATCATTAACTGGGGTATAATAAGAATGTTGAATAATAAATTGAAAATGAATATAATCAGGGTCTCCAAGAAGGACCCATGATAGTATTGTTATATAAGTAAATACTTCGATTTTCTCTTTTCTCCCTGCTCTATTTTAAACGTTAAATGGTTATAAATTCCTATTTGTTTCACGCACCATAGCCTTATTATTTAATTTTCCGGGTTGTTTTCTCAATGTTGTTTCCTCTATAATATTGCCAAATTAATACTTGATCCTGCACATGCGCAAACGTAAATTCCATTATGCTTCATTTTTTTTCACACTCTAGTCGTTCGATTTCGCTTAAATTTGGATGATAATTTGAAGAATATGACTTGATTACCTCATATCAATTTCAACAAGATTGCATCATTAACAGCTACTGCGCATGTACCAATGTGAAATACTTGTAATGACCTTAATTTCCACAGTTATCATCCGATTTTGATGAAATTGTCAGCGAAGCGCGGTTTAGGTTGTAAATGGTACCGTACCTGTTTCATTGTTTTCAACACACCAGTTCATCCTGCGCTTGCACAAACGTAAATTACATTGAGTATCATTTTTTCGTTTTTTAATTGACCAATTATGACATTTAACGATACTTCTTGTTTACTCTTTTTCTCTATGGAATTTTTCAAGATCATTTAAAACTTTTCAATAATCCACGTACGTGGATTCTTACGTTCATGATAGGTGAACGAGGAAGCCACACCCAACTCGGCAAAGGTTTTTTGGTGTGTCTTTACTCAGATTCGTATAGAATGTTATGTGGACACTCGACTACTGTTATTGACGCTGATGAACAAAATCAATGTCCACTGTTTCAACTTCCATCCGTTCAGGAGGGGGAAGGGGGAACCGCTCACGTAACGCTCGCCTCGCATGCCGCCTTAACTTGTCGGAGAATTGATCGGGTTTCAGCTGTAAAAGCCGAACTCGCTCCCCGTCTCGGCAAACCTGGAGCACATTCCTGATGTTGACTTGTGGGAAATGTCAAGGGCGAGGTCGAGCTCGGGGAAGTTAATCCGCCATAAGGGACAAAAAGAACAATAGAAAACGAGCTCATCTATCTTTGAAGGGAAAAAAAGAGGGACTTGGCTCCAAAAGAAAGAGGATGGAGACAAAGTAGTGGAAGCCCAAGTTTGGTGAAACCAGAGAGAGAAAAATGGCTAACACTTCTGCAAATGCTCTGCAACTTTTTTTTTTTTTTTTAGTTAACCCCATTTATATTCCGTGATCTTTCAGGTGCTTTTGCATTACTATTAAAGCAGAACTCGTTTGCCTACCCATTTTGCAGGAAGTTGGGTTAATGTAAAAAATGTTATCCGTATCAACCTAATGATTTATGAATAACTCCATCATTACAACATATTACCATATGTTATAATTAGGAAACTTTTATTTATAAGAAACTGTGTATTATGTAATTATCTACCATAATCATAGTTCGCTTCGTTTACCTTAAAATATTTATGGAACTATCAATGATACCGTCTGCGCAATTCCATGAGTTTCGTTCTCATATAAAATTGCATAGGTACGTACATACAGATATGTCTTCAGACTTTGTAGAAGTATGTTGTACAGCTTCGGGGAACTATTTAATTATCTGTAGGGCGGTAGAAACTGTTTTAACTATTTAAATTACTGCATCTAAAACCACACACTGAGAACATTCCGAAACCCGTACTGTGAACCAAAGTTTGTAAAAGGTTTAGGAAGAGAGCGAGAGTTTCTATGTGCGAGGCGAAGGCAGCGGGCGGACCCAAACTTGTTTTAACTCTAATAAAACAATATTCAACTTCAATATATTCTACTTTGGAAGCTTGAATCCAGCCTAAATTAACCAGCAGGACGGACCAGAAACGCGAGAATTCAAAGAACAACACGAGAATACGGTTGGTTACACAAGGCGGCCAGATTGGATGAATATTATGTGAGAATGAATGAAATGGAAGAGAGTACTAGGTAATGACAAATTAATAATTCAAACTAATAGGAGGTACTCGTCGTAGTAAACAAATTTCATAACATATAAACTCCTCATCTGAAATAGCTTTGTACAGTTTGAAATATTTGTGTACAGTGAGGCGTCTAATTTGGAAATTTTAATTACTTAGAAGACTTCCTGATTTCAAGAGTGGAATGTCTGTTCTAATAGATCAAAATAAGATGTGGGGTGTAATGTTTGTCCATGGTCAGTAAATACTTGACGTAGAGACTACTTGGCTCGCATTTGTCTGTATGTGCTTGTGAGTGTGTGTGTGTGTGTGTGGTCTGAAGCGAGCGATATCCAAGCAAAAAGGACCTTGTATATCCAAGTAACTGATAACATGACCGTGTCATGGCGCGGGGTTCGGTTCGGGAAAACTGCCACTAAGTTACTCGATGAGCATTTAGGCAGGATTACTGCGTGGTATCACCACCCGCGTCTTTGAGGGCTCCGATCTCAACTGGTTGTCATTTTATAGCGGCTCTTCATCCCTCTTTCCCTCATCCTTCCAAAACTTCCTTGATTCCAAGGGCCGACGTCTGTTAGATTTCGTCTTCCTCACCACCGTTTTTATTTAGTTTTTTTCCATTTTTATTTAACTCCCTTCGCTTTGACCGGAGTTTTTAAAATACTGTGTGCGTGTTCGTATGACTGTCTTTTCCGTGCTTTACGCCTCAATTTTAGAGCTATTGACTCGACATTTGGTTGATAGACTCTTTAGACACTCGGAATATGCTATGACTTTTTGGTGCCGATCCGATATGTTCTGGAAGCGATAGCATTTATTACGTCGAACAAAACCCTTCAGAAATATGTTTTCCTATAGAGAGTTTGATACTCGTTGACCTGCTGAATTGATTGAGATTATTTTCAGAGCAATGCGATTTGATGCAAGGACGTTATTATTGTCAACATTCGTCCATGATGTTGGCCGACAAATCTCGAAAAATCGCGTGCGGGTGAAGCTGATTTGAATGCATGGGTAATTAGCTGACTTAACATATTTTGTTTCCTACAACACCAGAAGTAAAAAGTAGATTCTACTTTCTTCATGATTCGTGATGAACCTACTCACCGAACAGTATTAATTCTGACCATAGGTAGTTTTTATATCATTTGACGCTTAATTTATTATTGATTTAATTAGAGTAGTCACACACTAAAACACCTACATAGTTTTGCAAAGAAGAAAACAAAACAGAAAAACATATTTCAAATGAACAGATAATGGAACCAAGATCGGAAACAAGCAAAGAACCAAGAGAGATTAGGACAAAGTATCACCCCACCAACGAAAGTACTAGAGCTTCGATCGGCCCGGACCCACTCACCATTGCGGCTTCCGGGTCACATGCCCATTTCCGGCCAAGCAGCTTCTAGGGAAATGAAAACGCCGAACGGGGCCACCTTCAGAACCAATCGGAACTTCCTGCCCAAGACTAAAAAACCTACTTCGCTACTCTCACACTCTCAATAAATTAGATTCACACAATTGTACCAACAATGTAATGAAATATCACAATTACATTCTATTCCATTTCCAGCTACTAGTTTAAATTGTCTCTGCTGATAACGAAATAATGGAGTCAAATGGAAATGGAATAGATTGAATTGAAATGAAATTAGATAACAGAAGTCAAGGGCATAAATTCATTTAATATATGAACCAAGTCGAGAAATGTTGCAGTTGTTCCTTAATTACTTCAAAAAACCCTCGATTGAACCTCTTATAGGACAATTCTTTGATTTTTATTCATTTAGAACTTTATATAGTCCTATACCATTTAATACTGTTGTTATAAGTCGTGCGATTATGTTAGTTTATGCAGTGTGAGGGAATTAAGTAAAGGAGAAAGGATCATGTGAAGGAATTAACAAAAGGAGAAAGGAGCATGTGAGGGAATTGATCTTGAAACTACTGAACAAATGAGTCCAGCGAAGTTTTTCCAAGTTTTTGGTTTAGTTTGAGCATATTTAGGCATGACGCGACTTCTATCCTTGTTAGTACCTTTTGTTATATCAATGATATTATTACTTTATTTTCCTTGAAAATTTGCTAAAAACTACAAAATACCAGTAAACTTTAGTTTGCTCTTACTGAGCTTTCGAACAAGATGAATATTGGGAGTCTATTGTAAGAGTGGGTGGAGAAAAGGATTGCATTTTGTCTTCCACTTAGGTATATGGTGGTACAAGAGTTTTTTCTTCCTATTGTAATCATATTTATAGTTCTGTTTGTATATTATTAGCACCTTTTCTTTGACCATGGATAAACTTAGTTCGTGGAACAAGATTGAGATGTATAGGTAACAGCTCATTTTTCAACAGTGCGTGACTTTTAGTGAACAGAAGCACAGCACAGCACTTATTCAATTACCACAGATCATGAGAAGTAACTGGCCAACTTCTTCATTGATATGACCTTGGAGCTGCTTTTTATTACTTGAATCTGGATGTGGCCTAGTTTATTGTTGGAATTCGACTGTGGAATTATGACTTTCGGACGTACCTTGTTTTGCAATCTTTGTAAGTCACAAAAAATATGCAACTTCCATCTACTTCTGGACCGTGAATTTACTGTGCAAAATACAGATCGATTTTGAACTATCTTTGACTCCTCAATTGTACGGAGAAGCACGTGATTAATACAGAATCAAACCGAGGAATTGAAAAAAATATAAAAATATTGATTCAAGACTTGCAGTTTCCCTTTTGATTCTGGGTCGAATCCAAAGTGTTGAACTAAAAACTGCACCGTCTCTTTGATGGTAGATTTAATTTACGAGTGAGTTGGACCTGCATGTGGCCTAGTTCTGAACTTAAATAACTTTCCCGGCAACCGAGTCTTAGCGTCTCCCTCATTGCCATTCATGGAGTCCGCACGAGACTGAAATATTTCGGCGGGTTACAGACCTCGCTGACAACAAAAATACGGAGAGAATCGGAGAGAGGAACGCGAAACCGGCCACGAGTCGAGTTCGCTGATCCCCGCTCGAAGTCGAGGAAGGGACCCGCGGGTTCCGTGACCGTCATAATGATCGCGAGTAGGCGGACGAAGGACATCCTTTCTACTTGGTAGAGTGGAGAAGATGGAAGAGAGAGAGAGAGGAGAGAGAGAGAGAGAGAGAGAGAGAGAGAGAGAGAGAGAGAGAGAGAGAGAGAGAGAGAGAGAGAGAGAGAGAGAGAGAGAGAGAGAGAGAGAGAGAGAGAGAGAATTAAAGAGAATGAGATATAAGAGTGTGAGTGGGGAAAAAGAGGGGGTATTCATGAAACACACGGAAGGAAAATAAGACGGAGAAACAACTTCTATCACCCCTCCAGCCCCAAAGAAACTAGGCAAAGGGAGAATCCCTTGTGAAACTCAACATGGTATTTCTCATGAAGAGCTTCCCACAAAGTCGCAAGGAACTAACAAGCGTCGCTTTTAAATCTTGGAATAGAGTTTGACGTGAGAGGGGAGGAAAGAAGTCTGTTTTTATCTAACCTTTCCTCACAAATCCGGAGAAGTCACGCCATTATTGATTGTGCTTTTTCTGACCGGGTTGAGCCGGAAAGTCTCCAACTATCTAGGTGAGCGGAAAACAAGCCTAGAACAACGTTCGTCCAAAAATAATGGTGGGAAGTTACATTATATGGACGGTAACTGGGCTGAATTAGGTACATAAAACTGTTCAATGTTTATAAAACACTTCACAGTTCGGCGCAACCATCAACGAAGGAACGGCATCACTTGGAACTTTGATATTCATTAAACGCTACACAAAATAGATTCTTTATCGGCATCGGTCGTTCAACATACTTTGGGTTCTATCGGCGATTGGGGAAGACATGGAGCACGTTGCATGGAGAATGGAATCTTCACGAACTTAATAAGCTTCCAAGGGTTCCCACTAAATATCATCACTGGTAACATTAGCATAGCTTCACTTGAATTTGATTAGTTTAGTCAGATGAAATGCAATGTTAAAAATGCATGCAACTAATGAATAAAACGTTAGTAACAGGATCCATGCTTTTAATAGAGATGTAGATCACTGAACAAACCGCAGCCAGGACATTCTTCAACTCCTACGTCCCCGCTTGCCTATCACACCCTGCATGAAGGTTTGAAGAAGTTTGTACATTTTGCTACAGGTGACATGTCGAAAAATATACTCTAGCTACAGTATTTTCACTTGGCCATGACATTTCTGTCTTTATCTTGTTGGACGGTTCTTTATTACAAAACTTTACAAAAAAATGCCCTTCTGTCCTTATCCTTAAATTTTTTTTTTCTTTTTTTTTTTAAATATTGATCTCCAACGTTTCTCCCCAGGGACTGGGCCTTCTTCAGAAAGATGAAAATTAAATTTAAAATATCAAATTTTAAATAGCAAAGTATCTATTTTAAAGAATAAAGATTTTAATATATTAAATTTTATATTTCGAATTTAATTTCTATCTCCCTTAAGAAGCCCCAGTTCCAGCGGAGAAAAGTTGGAGCTAAATAAAAAACCAATTTAAGGGCAGAAAGGCCTTTTTTTGTAAAGTCTCGTAGTAAATTTTTATATAGTTGGTGCAGTACTTCAAGGTTTCCCTTCTCTCTGTCCATGGTATCTCAAGAATCCAATGATAGGTCCCAACTCCAAAGGCTTCAGTTTGATTTCACTAATTTTCTGTAACAAATATAGTGCTAAAAACGAAAAACAGAATTCAAAGGGGAAAAGAGCGAATGGTTCAAAGATCGGAGTGACAAACTTTTGTCACCTTAACAAATGAACTTCTAGCCCTCTCAATACAATACTTTACCTAATGCTCACAATCTTAGTTTTAATTTGAATTGCACCCAAGGCACTTGTATTATAAATTCAGGAAACAATCAATTGACCTATTTCAAGGAAACACGAAATATTTTTAGCTTTTTAAAAATATAATCATCAATTGTGTCTTTCAACTAAGATAAGCATAGAGGTTTGCAGCTATTGAACGAAAATAACTAATAATTTGCAGGTCTTATTTTATGGCAATGAGTAGACAAGTAAACATCATAGCGACCATGTGAAACTAGTAGTTTGCAGATGGTAATATTCAATTCTATTAAATTGAAAGATTTTTTATTAACAAAAAAAGGAAAGATTTTTATTCCACCATCAATTTTGGTGAGATTTTTATTTATTGGTCAAATTTTTCATTTATAAACCTCAGTATGCCTGAAATCACTTACAATTACGATGTACTACAATCTTTATCTTATGGAGTTCTATTCCAACCGTACTGGAAGTTCCTTTGTAGGTATGAGCAGTGTACCACAACAAAAGCTGCCAAAACACACTCTACGGCTAGAAAACAATGTTTAGATTAACCCTCTGAGAATTACTTGGAGACCATGGAATATTCTGTGATGAGGTTTCAGTGTTTCTTCACACACTACTCAGCAGCAGCGTGAGATGACAGTGGAGCCACAGTAGCGAGCAGATTAGTAGTTCTTATTTTTTTCCTTTTTCAGCGGCTCAAACGAGGCTTTCTTATTTGGAAGGTTTAACGAGAAAATAAAACCGCTCAGATAACAAAAAAGGGAAAAGAGGTCGGCGAGGGTTGGAGGCAATTAGACAATTAGTGGTGGGCTCAGTAACAGCGCTCTCCTACCATTCGTTCTAAATGAAAAGAATTAAGGGCGGGCTTGGACCTGCAGACGCAGAGACAACATCCCCTCAGGTCGAGATGTCATTTAGCCTGAGTTCACAGGTCATTATGCCTACAACGGGATTCTGGTCGCCCACTGGCTTCCTGGAGACGAGTTTTGACAATCCAGCTTCAACTGGATGATGTCTAGAATATGTCGCTCAGGAAGAGAAATGACGATGTAATGTCATGAGGAAAAAAATAGTGTCATTACAGTGCTCATTGCATTCATTCTACGATGTTTGAGTGTCAAATACACGGTGTATTAAATTACAAGCAATTGAAATAGGTTTATACCGCTGTTATTCGTTTATTCCTATCAATAGCTTCATTTGAAGAGAATCATTCCATCATTATCTTTTCGGCTTCTACATTTTCAAAAAGGCCATTGTTGAAGAACCATTTTAAAATGAATTAATAAACGTCGATATCAGATTGAACGATCATTACGACAAAATTGTTCTACCTGTGGATGAGCATTGGTAAATCCTTGCAAATAGCCTTACCTATTTAATATTCCTATTGGCTGAATGTTAACATTGTCTTATAGTAAAGGGATACTAATGACGTGAATAAATTAATTAATATCTTCCTTATATTTGCATCCAGTTCCAATAATTTAAATTCTTAGGCTTTTGGAAATATTTTTTGGTTCACCGTAATCGTTCTGCCTGTATTCATTTTGCTTCCTCACTACCGAAGGTAGGGAAGCTTTGTGCTTGTGATTGAAGTCGAAACATTTTTTGTCCTCCAAAATCGAAATTCCCACTTGCTTTTTGCTTTTTAGAGCTTACTGACCAATTTTGGTTTCGTGTCTGTCTGTGGTAAATCCTTGTCACGCCCAAAACTATGCCAAGTTTCAGACCGATCCCAATGAAATGTAGATGGTCCCCTATAACTTCCATTAACTCCACATGACTAATAGTCTGCGTGCTTGCGCAAACGTTAATTCATTATAACGTCGATTTCTTATCATCTATTTGTTCGATTTGGTTCAAACTTGGGGAGTTGATGGGTATATAATACAGAAAAATTCCCTATGAATTATATCGCGATGGGCGGAGTAATGACTATAGCGTATGCGCAAAACTAAAACTGATCGAGACAAACAAAACTCCGAGATTAATGGACTGTTTTTCATGAAAATTTGAAGGATTGTTTGTTTAGTTCCTAGACGTTCCCCTATATGTTTCATGACCGTTGGATTAACAGTAGTTCGTGAGCATGCGCAAACATTATTTTCTTATAACGTTGACTTATCAATTATTTCGACTCGTACATTGTTCTTCAACTATTCTATACGTCCATATAACAATAAGAGGGGAAGCTATACTACCCACCTTACTTGGGAGACGCTTTTGACTTATTAAAGATTAATTTGAATTATGTTTGGTATTCTATATTCTAAAGGTCTATAAAATATTCTTAAAATCATGAAATACCATGTATTTTTACAATAATATAAAAAGCCATGTGGTGTTGGTGTCCCCTTCATGTAGAGGTTATTTGAATGAAGATATGTGTTAAACCTTCTGTCAGCAATCACCAGAAATCGTTCGAACCACAAATGATTCCAACGATGTTGTGTACATGTTAATTACAGCTGAAGAGTGAAATACTGTTATATTACGTTCCTTTGAGCAATTGGACATTTTAAGCCCCTGTTTTTCTGTTTATAACAAGCTAAAGATTAAAGAATTATATTCCCACATTCATAAAATTCAGCTATGGTTCATTTCTACCTTTCTACACTAAACCACTTCACCCTCTTACTACAAAAAGCATCAGATCAAGCAGGTACGTGAAGGCCTGAGGGAAATAAATACACCTACCGATAAAAAAATAGCGTCTACCTAATTTCTAATATCTATCCTTTCTATATAAGACTCGTCTCCGATTCGGCATTAGTTCTTAATTACATTAAAAATCCCAAAACTTTCACATCTTCAGATATACCAAAGAGCTACCTATTAATAATTCTTCACAATGGGACATAAATGAGACACCCTGACATTATAGATTTGCTTTTCAGTTACTTTCACATAGCACTAATAAATGTCCGTATCATAACTACTTTAAATAAAACAGTTATAAAAGTCCGTTCGTAGTTATAAAATGTAAACAAACCAATAACCGTGGTACAGTTATAATCAAAACACCAAACATCTCGCAGTTACTGTTTAGAAGCAATGCAACTAGATGTCGAAAGCATGAGTCGAAAGCAATTTATTAGTAAAATTTACTTGCACCTGTTCTGAAAAATATTGGTGCCTACATCTATGGAATTATTCCAGATTATGTGCCCTAGACTAAAGATTATATTTAGGTCAGTGATCTGCGTAGAAGGGCTATCTGATACAGAAATAATGAAGCTTTGTGGGTAATCATTCTCAGCTTTTTGATATTTTATGCAACGTTCCTTTATCTGGATAGTTGAAATTATTTCCATACTACAAAAAGGTCTTTGTGTCCTTAAATGGGTTTTTATTGATCCCCAACGTCTCTCCCAAGGAACTGGGGCTTCATTAGGGAGACGAAAATTAACTTAAAAATATCAAATTTAAAATTGTAAAGAATCTATTGTTTTCTTTTTATGAGCAGCCTAAGCTTCTAGCAACGGTGTAGCAGCCAATCCCGTCTGGTTTTGATATTTAACCGTAAACCTTTGCAACCGTGACGTTACGTTTTGTCTCAAAATTGAATAGCCAACACAAAACGTTATTGGCAATCCATCATTGGTCATTTTTCCTCTCATGTTCACAGGATTGATTTTGTTTTTGATAAATACGATGCTTTGTCTATCAAATATTTGGACTCGAAAGTACGAGCGAAATGTCACGAAAGAAATTAATTCCTAAAAACATAAGTCATTTCTAGCGAGTGTATAGTATAGAACTTGTCCCTGTGAATTGAGACGGTTAGCACTCGGAAACTTAAGACAAAGTGAAACGTCACGGATCCAAGGGCTTATAGTTAAATATCAAAATTGCGAGTGATTGCTGCCACACAGCTGCTGAAATTTTAGGCTGCTCAGCGGTACTACTTGCCTTCATGCTTTCACAGGGTGTGATACCACAAACAAATTACGACTGTAATATCTGCGTTGAATGCCTTACAACGTTGTGAAACAATAGACGCCTTAGTCCCACTGGGAGCAGGAAGACAAATAACTGAAACTCGATTAAATAATCTTGATAATTTGCACTCAATGTTGACTGGGAAAAAACGCGAACAGTGCAGATGAAGATCCAACTTGCTGACGAAAACTTTCGGTATATTTACAAACTTTTCCCGTGTCTCTTGCACGTTAGACGGTTTACATCTTCATTGTTTGTGGGCATTTTTACAAAAACATATTTGGTTGAGTGCTTTCGATCGTCTACATTCCTGTCTGCTTAGATCCTGCCTTCTGTGTTAGTGCTCCAAAAAATATTTAATTTCTTAAATTCTATGGGCAATTGCTTTTTAGATAAAATTTTGATAATCTTACTGAAATTTATAACAATATTCCCCTAGATTAGGTACCTATGCAGTACCTACTTGAATATTTTCTATAAACTTATACATTCTGTTATACTTAGCTCTTTCTATTTCTTCAATTAAGCGTATGTTGATACCTACCTATGCATACGGTCGAACTTACCTATAGCATAATACATACATCTGCATACAAGATTTTATGAAAGTTTAAGTTTGAGATGAAATTTAATATCTCTGGTTTTTTAACGGCAACTTGTGTGGATTCTCAATGACTATTTCTCTCAAGAATCGGAAATTCAAATTAGTGTGATAAGTGGTGATGAAAACTATAAATAAATGATTATATAGTAATAATATAATAAGGAAACCGAAAATACCTCATTACCTATCGCCAGTTAATGGAGGAGAAGAAAGACTTAATTCTTTCATCTTTGAACGCATTTTAAAATTAAACCTGGCAATTTCACACGTATTATTCTATCAACCATAAGTGTAGCTGTTTAAAAACGGACAATTTGAGCCTAAAAACGATTGTTTGTGATGAGCCATTCGTAAACTATTAGGGTCAAAAGGGAGCGCAGTCATATGCGCTCTTATACCCCCCCCCCCCCCCCCGCGACCACTCGCGACGGTGGCATCATCATTAGTTTTATGTTATTTTGATTGTCTCTTTCGAAAAACAAGGGGCTTCTAGAAAATATTGATTAACAAGGTAGGTAATCATTGTTGTCCATTTTCCGCGACGGCGAGAAATGTTCTGACAATCAGAAACTAGTCAGTACATCCACCCATCCGACCTTGTTCTGAAGATTTGTTGCGAAGAATTCGTCAGAACAAAAGTTGGTTAGAATACGCATCCACAGGAACCTTAGCCAAGCTACCATGACTGACGACCATCGAGATGAAACCTTCAGAAATGCGCAAGTTGTTAATGAAACTCACTTAAGTGATCTCTCAATGTAGGTGTCCTCGAACTGCAGAGCGTAAACGACGTGAAGTTCAACGACTAAACAGTTATCCAGCAATTCGGGCTTGGTCACAGATGTCTGGCGGCTGAGATGACTGTCGGAAGAAAATCGCAACTTCTTTCCACTCTACCGGATGGGAAGCGCGACTTCGGCGCTATCGTGGACCTCCGAACAATGGGATGACATTGAGAAGGTTTAACTTCCTAGGAGGTTTTATTATAAGTCCGGGGACAATCAACTTTGGTAACGACGTGGTCTAGTCAACTTCCCTACCTACTCACCATGACTCTACGACCTCTTTCGTCTTGAAGTGCCTACATCTTATCTTTAGCGTTCATGCGGCGGTATAACTTAATTGCGTCTCATCTTGCTCTTCCGACATCGTTTCAAACGTAAGTAGAGTGCTTTTACGTCTTAGAAGCAGATCTTACGCAGGAAGGTTGAAGCCACGAAACCCACATCGCTGCCTTACTGCCGTAAATATTATTATCATCATCATTTGGGGTAATGACGTCACCGGCCCGCACTGACTCGTAACGACGAAAAACGGGACAAGAGTCCATTTTGACACCTTCGCGGGGCGATATAATGGTATTATAATCAGTTAGAGTGGTACCTAAGCTGTACAGAGCCGATGGTTTCTAAGCTCTGATCATAATATTGTAAGCTCATCTATTTGAAGAATGAACAAGGGGTTAACATCAAACGTGAAAATCGCGAGGAAAAGCCAAATTTCGTAATGAAGGGTAAAACATATTTCAAGCTTAAATTTGAAATTATCTTTCAGTGGCTTTATTTTGCAGGGCAAAAAATGAAGATAACACGTTATTCACACTCGGGAAAATGTAACGATAACGCGCGCTTATATCGTTTAACATAAGAAAATTTGTAGTTATGCTTTTAGGAGCTTATACCAAAACCTACCGCTTTCTACCCGTTTTTGAAAATCAAGTTGTTTCGTGTTTAAACAGATATGAAGGAGCAATTAAACACAAATTAGCTGCGACGTATTGCGACCCATGATTCTTGATCCTTTCTAGTGAAGAAAAACGCCTCTGTTTATTTACATTCTGAGTATTCGACTCGCCATTGAAAATGGCAGAAGTATGCCAACTTTACTCCAGTATCGGTATCAATATCACCATTATTTTTAGTGTGAAAACATGTATTGGTAAATAAATACATGTAGGTACACATCACATAAGCTAGGTGCTCTCAGTAAAACGATTACCCCAATTAATGGCTTTATTTGAGAAAAAAAAAAGTGTAAGTGTAGGCCAAAAAGTACATGATAAAAGTATATATATATTTGTGAAATATATGTGAATGTTTTTGTGAAATTGTCACAAGGAGGAAGAGCAAAGAAGTGCGAAGGGAAAAAAAGTGGGTAATTTTCGTGTAAGCCTACTTTTTTGATACTTGATGATTTGGATAAGGAAAAAGTAAATAAAGAAAGAAATAAGGAATAGACTGCGTCTTCCCACCTCCACAAGTCAAAACAATAACAATAATTACAAACAACCAGCCAATCAACTACGCGGTCCTTCGAATTTTATGGAGATTGGTTGAGTAATAACTACTAAACATGCACAAAACTAAAATTGATTGGCACAGGCAATTTTAAAGCCGTTAATATTAGTCATGAATAATAATTCGTGGTTTTTGTTAAAACTTTTCGGCACTTTGCCTGCAGCTAATTATTGTCTTCCTTATGGTAATTTTTTTGTTCATCCCCTAATCAACGCATTTTTCGAGAAGCGCTGCCTAAACTTCAAACTCTCGACTGTACGCTGTACTTAGAATTAATTCACCTTGCTAAATCGTCTCAAAGGTGTTTAATTGAACTTGCGTTTCAGCGAAATGCATCAAATAATATAACAAGGCATTAATTAATCAAATAGCTCGCAGAGCTTACTATACTCGAGGGATAACAGGTTTACAGCAAACGGGAAATGTGCGAGGATGCGAATTACGGCTTGTAATCCTCGTAGATTGAGGTGTGCATACCCGTAAAACCACCCCTCTCACTATCTCGCTCCACCAGAAACGTATTTACATCATCCCTTGTTTACTTGACGTTCGTATTTCATGAGCAACAATGGCAGTACTAGAGATCTCTTACAGCAGACCCAAAACCTCGGCCATGTTGGTTTAGCATTACTGCCTTTTGAGTAATTGGTAACCAAATGATGTGTTGACATTTTTGAATATAAAATTAAATACAAATTCATTTCTGACTTATCTGACCTGTAAGTACTGATTATTATTTCATATTTATTTCATAGTTTAAGCGTAAACTCAACGAAATGAGTCATTAGTAGTACCTATTGAACAAGGTGTCAAAGGGGACACTGCAATGGGTACAATTCTAAGTTGAGCCATCTTGACTCTCCTTCACTGAACAGATAGCCAACTTAGACTTCTCTGGCAGATCGAAGATGGAAAGGAGTAATAAACAATAATATCCTCATGGATTCAGTGATAACCACTCTGCAACCCCTATTAAGAATAGTATTTCCCCAAATATATCTTTTTTTAAACTGTAACGCAGACTAGATTATGCAGATGTGTGTTACTGATACATTATGTTCATTACAGCTAAGTGGAATGAAGCTAGGACTAGATAAATTACAAATATATCACAGTTCAGAGATCGCAGTTTGTGGTACAGCCCAGCAGGTCTCAAGTAAAGTAGCAGTGATTGAACAGTGTCTGACCCAGATAAAATGTTGATTCACTGATGGGGTCCAAGCTAAGCCCGGAGGTCCACAAGAGCTTGGCGGTCTTCCAGGGAGTGGCGATGAACAGATCGCCTTCACATCTCCCACTCACAACATCACGAGCTTCTGCACTAAGCAGGTGTTACTGGTGTAAGTGGGTATAGCCAGTAGCTCCTGATTTACTACCATTTGGTCCCTCCTTGGAAGTTGGGTCACGAAAGGGCACACCGGGCTCCCTGAAAGATGCCACGCAGACCGGTGAGCTCACCCTGCCATTGTTCATACCACATGAAATTGGCTCTACGTTGCATGTTCGCAATCCGATCCTCCACATAGGCATAACCTTTTCAATAGGGGTTTCTTCTTTTAGGAGATAACTTGCTCAATTTTTGAAAACGTATTATGTCATTGGTGGTTTGGCTTTTAAGCCGAATCTAACATTAACGTAAACGTAGTGATCATTTTAGATCCATTCTAAATGATAATTTACCATCACTCCCCTTGAAACCGTCTCTCAACTACATATTTCGATATTTTGAATGAATTTAGACAATTCGATTGTGGGAAATATAAATTACATATCATTTACATTTGTCGACAAAGTACATTATAAAAGACCTTACCTATAGAAAAACGTCAGAATTTCGAATGATGGCTGCAAAATCACAAAAAACTGTGATTGCATAACATAGTCACTCTGTGAGCTTGTTATGCAATAGTAGTCCAAGTCGATTTGGTTATCTTCGTTCAGCCAATTCGTGTTTTCCAATAAGCGCCTATGAAAGCTTGGTTACAAGAGAGTTCCAAAAGGATAAGATGCTTGGGGATTTTGTCATGTGGGGATCGCCACAGCGGATGGTAACCTGATAAAGTCTAGATGGTCGAATTAGTGTTTTGTCTTAAAGTGACGTTACTTATCTTCAAGTAACGCTGAACCACCGAGGCGATTTTCCCGCCTCTCACGTGGGTTCTGTTTCCAGAATTTCTAATTTCTAAGTATTCACGAAAAGATTTCGCAATGGCAGATTTTGAAAATGTTTGAACAAGAAAATGAATATAATTTTCATGAATCATGAATACCTACCAACCAGATATGAATATCACTGTTATCGGTGTGTAAGGTTACTTTGCGATGGGGAAGAAGAGATGAGACTTGACGTTGGATACACATGTCCCACTGTGCGCGCATATACCGGGCTGAATTGTAACTACGTTCCCCTAGTCATTCAACATTGTCTTTTTGTACGAATAGGTTCCGTTGAATGAATTAGCGCCTCGATTTTTATTAATCTACATCCGCTGCTAAAATATAGATTAGTTGGACAAATAGATCAGAATGATTTGTATAGTAAGGTGGTCTGGATGCTCGCAAGCTCGCATCTCCAAAATACAAAACATCAAGTAGTCAATCCCTAGTAAAATGCAGATTAGTTAGACGAATAGATCAAAATGACGTTTTAATGTATGATTTAAGACATTTTAGAATAATGACTTTAAAAATATGTTTTGGAGGTTGAATTCGAATGCAAAAAAATTTTGTCCCGAGCATGAGGTCAAATTAGGGTCCCTCACCTTAAAAGTCCGATACGTTATCCACTACTCTTCGGGTGACGATAACAACTAATGAATAATTACAGATCTTAGCTGCCCATAAGGGAGCTTATTTCCATTACCAGTTGACGCTAGTTCGAATTCAGGTCGGCAGGGGCACGCACAGCGGGACATGTTGTGTACCTAGTGTTTGGTAGAGATGAGTTAAGTTGGTTTGGGATAAAGCGTCTTATGTTTAGGTGAAATAAATTGGTCTTATTGGAGATAAGACACCTCATCTCCCCGCACATGCGCAGTAGGGTTTTCTGTTCACTATAAGGCGCCTCATCTCTATCTCCTTATCGCTTTAGGAAGTAGACTACATTAGGTGTTCAACAATCAGTGGATTAAATTTTGAAATTCAATCATCTAATCTTAATGGATGTAAAAATATGAAATAACTAATTTATTGAAAGTTACACCTGCAGGTACCCACTACACCTACAAAATGAGATTATTCGCTTTAAAATATTAGGAGGTTATTTTTTCTTGTTTTCCATGTAAATGGCTGAATACCTACTTCCTAAACAAGGATTTATAGAGTCACATATTTTCGCATGTACAGTTACTATTATTACTGTGATTCGGATGAAAATTGTGTGGTAACATCAAGTAATATATTTCGCGTCATTGAAAATTTAATCTAAATTTCTGAAGATTTAATTTTAATTGCCAGGATACTTTGGAAGTGACACAATCAATAAGCCAGTGAGCTATGCAATAACGGTTTTCAACCCTTGAAATTGAAAAATTAATGTGGGTTATTTTATGTTTCGGTAAACTAATACTACGGATCAAAATGGATATATCAAAAGGAATAGCTAATCAATGTGAATCAAACTACGGTATGTAGCGTGCAGTGTTTTTTGCCTTTTTCCCAGATCAGCATTTTAACACTTGGCTGGATATTGCATAACACGGTCCACATGTGAATTTATTTACGCCTCTTCTAGTAAATTATAATTAATCTCTACTTATGGGCTTGATATAAACTCATAGATTAATTTTATTCACAATGAGCAATTAATTTTCATGATCCCGCTAGATATATCATTCAATTTCTTAGCGGACGCGCAAGTTGCCTAACATCCGCAAATGTCCGTCATCTTATCGCCTGCGGATACAAAAGGAGAAAGTATCTCGCTCTTAGATTTTAATCCGCGACATTGTCGCAACAACAAAAAATCGTTAGTATACGTGGATACCTGGAATATTAATTAGGTTAGCTCAAGGTTTGTTGTAATGGGAAGAAACCTCAACAAAATTACGAAACTTTCAATAGTGAAAGGGAAATAGGTGGAATAAATCAATAGGGGTGTTCTTTACTAGTACCCCCCATTTTCAACATGAGATTTCTCCCATTCAAAACATGAATTTCTCATTTTGAACTAAATTTCTCAATTTCTCATTTCTCTTTTTGAATAAAAAAGGGAGAGAGAGATAGAGAGAGATAGAGAGAGAGAGAGAGAGAGAGAGAGAGAGAGAGAGAGGAGAGTAGAGAGAGAGAGAGAGAGAGAGAGAGAGAGAGAGAGAGAGAGAGGGAGAGAGAGAGAGAGAGAGGAGAGAGAGAGAGAGAGAGAGAGAGAGGGAGAGAGAGATAGAGAGAGATAGAGAGAGAGAGAGATATATATAGTTTGAGAGAGATGGGAGTATATAGAGAGAGAGGGGGACGTGATGCACCTACTGAGACATTTTTGCATAAAATAATATGGTAATTGCAATCACAATCACAATTACGAGGTTTTGCATGCAATTGCAATTGCAATTACTTTGTCTCAATAAGTACCTAATTGTAATAAATTGTGGATTTTAATTGCAATTACTTCTGACCTAATTATAATTGTAATTACAACTACAATTGATGTAATTACCAATAATTGTTACTATGCAATTACAGGTAATTTGAGTAATCGTGGGGTGTACAGTGCCAAAGTTCATTTTTCGAAGGTAGCCCACCAAAAATTTGTCAAAATTTGCCCATGAAATTGTATTTGTAGTTAAATACTAATGCAATTAATCACTGCCCAATTCTGCCCCTAACCCCTTATAAATTTCATTGCCACCGGATAAATAGTAGCGTATTCTTATGCGAAAACGTGAATTTTTGTAATATCAATTTTATATGATTTGTCCGTCCGATTTCATTCAAAAACTCGGGAAGTAGATTGGTATATATTCCCAATGAATTTTTCAGCAATTTGATGAAGTAATGACTTTTGTGCGTGCGCAAAACTTATATTAGATGACACGGGCATAGAATAATGGACATATTTTAATGAAATCTTTAGGCATTGTGCGAGTTAACCCCTAGACAATCTTTTATCAGTTCCATCGCCGTCGGATGAATAATTGGGTGTGCTTGTGCGCGCAAACGTTTATTCCCCCAAAATACAGATTTCTCACGCTTTATTGGTCGGATTTCGTTTAAATTAGGGGGTAGAGACTTGGTTGGTACCTTTCCCACGAATTTTATTGAGGTCGGTTGTTGTGAACATCGCACGTGCGCAATCACTTGAGTTTTGCTGTTGGAGATGTAATTACCAGATTAATAGACCGTTGGTTCTTCGATGGTTTCCCTATAATTCATGGCTTATTCGTCCGGTCTTCCTCAAAAACGGAGGATAGTTGGAAAATGACGCTTTGATAACACCATATATGATGTTCATCAAGAACGTATCGTTAGAAGCTTCTGCACGAACCTCAAATCCTTGTAACAAGCGTGACATTTACAGTTTTCCGTTATAGAAGAAGCTTTCAGGAATTTGGACTCTAGATGGTCCCCAATGACTATTATCGCTCCCAACCCATTCTGGTATTACGCAAGCGCAAACTTACCTTTGTACCTTTGTCTATCGAACAGCCCTAATAACCAGTATGTAACACGATGAGTGACGGTCTCCAAACTGTGAAGACTTTTCATTAATTTTGTTAGTACAGGCCTAAGAATTTATCGATGATTTCATTTCTTAATACTCCAGAGATATTTACCCGGACAACGTTGTTAGGCTATTCCCTACGTGGGATGTTACGGCAGGTTTTGAGGTTTTGGTTTTAGTTTTTTGCGGGTTCTATACCCAAAAACCTGGCCAGGAACTCGCTTATCATTTATCCGGAGGCGTGGGGGTAGTACCAATATAACGTAAAAAAAGGGGGTACTTCAGGAACTTGCCCTGCCCTCATTTTTCGTTCAATTGAGCAAATTTTGTTTTTTATTTCACTCTTCATGTTGTCATCTTTTGATTGATTGGAGAATTTTCTTGTATACGATACTACATGATGGTTTGCATGAGTTGGCAAAATTGGAGGTTTTATCATGTCGTTCCTTCATCCACCAGCGCATGCCCCCAGGAAATTTCCAGTATTTTTTTCAGTCATTCAATTCCCACACTTCTCACGGTAATTTAGAAAAAAATTCGATCCGATACGACAAACAGGCCGGTCAAAAAATGTTCCCGAAGAGCGGAAAACGTCGTTTCGAGAAAAACGCGATTGAAAAAAAGTCGGCTCTCGCAAACGCGCCGCGACTCCGGCCGAAGCACTTGCTCGTTTCGTTTGGTGGAAACTTCTACTTCTCTCTCAAGAAACTATTGAAACACTGTCTGACACTGACGCAGGCTAGGACAAATAAAAATGATCAACACAAGTAGAAGAAGAATAAGATAACCTCATCTTACATTAGCTTTATTTTGATAAAGCTGACTGTAAGCTGTACGCGAGACTGTACTTCAGTGGGTTATTACGATACGCTTTCATGTTTGTAAAATTTTGAAAATATTTTCATTTTGTTCAGAAAATGATGTAGTTTTAGAAAATGTATTAACCCCAAAATCGAATTTCTTGCCCCCCCCCCCACCCCCTCGCCTCCCGTTATGATAACAGAAATGAATTTAATTCGGCCCTGCTGTTTTGAAGTCCATACTGACAATCATACATTCATTTTTATTATACTATAGGTTATTTATCGTTTGTATGTGGTATTTTGCAATCACAAAATGTGATCATTATGTATATTATGTGCCATTCACTGATGGTATTAATCTCAGCTTTACCAGCCAAACTGAACTGGAAGTAATTCACAGGCGTAGTCTTCCGCCGGAAGAGCGATTCATATAATCCTGGCGCCTCTCCAAAACTCTTGGGCTGCGATAGCCAAGTTGTGGCGTCTTAAAGAGCACTATCTCATCTCGTCATCCGCCTTATTTTCGTATCCATTTATCCATTTACTCAAACTCAACTCTGTAAAAGCTTTCAAAACCGACCTCGGTCATACTCTAAACGCAAATGCCCGCGAGGATGTTTTTCACCGTTGAAAACAACATTCTGCTGTTCTGTTCACATTCAGAAAACCCATCGTAGAGATCTAGAGGTTTGAAGCTAATTCCCATTAATCTCTTGAGCGCCAAACTAAACATTAATTTCTCCTCGTGGGATTCGGCTGCCCTGATGCAGATAATGATATTTCTCCACCGGGATGAGTTGGGCTGTCGAAACAGCGGTTATCGAAAGATTACTGCAGGCTTTAAAGCGAAATCCAATTAGCCTTTTATTAATCGAGGATTCACTCATTGATTAGTACGCTCGAGGGGTTTTAAAAAGATCAACCGCCTGAAGATAACTGTTGTCACGTGATGAACCGATCTGGAGTTAAAACCGAAGGAAAAATCACTTGAATTCCACATAGCTTTTCCAGAAATCTACGTACGTAATCCTTGATTTTGAAGAATGAATTACTGAATCCTATCACACCCCTGTACCTACTAGTTTTTGTTTTGCACATATTCCTTTTCAATTGATCCAGTAGCTTTCTCAAAATACGGCGCATCGCGCCTCTTGACTCAGCTGGGGAGACGCCAGACCCGTTTTTGCTATCACCTTGAGCCTCAGATAAACATTGGAGGAGAGTGGATCAAGCTCCATTAAAAATTTCAGCTTCAAAGTTGAATAGCAAAGAACTTAGCTCCGGAACTAACTCAGCTGAACTGGGGGGGGGCTCTAGACCATGATTCGTTTCTAGACGTCCCAAAGGTCCCACATTTTAATTTTCAGGTTCACAAGTTAGATATCAAATAAGTTAGATACACTGGTACTTTAGTCTCGTTTTTTCGTTACAATACTTTGTGACAATATTTTGTAACATTTTTCACTATAGGTCCCGGTGAAAGCTTGTTCCACTTTAACAAGTTGTGTAAGGACACCGTGTTCTTTTTCGATTCAGTTATCACAGTATTATCACTTTTATTGTCATTAATGTGACGATGAGTGGTGCAATGCATTATATGCATCATTTCAGATGATGTGTTTTCCCTTGGGATCGATATTGATTCATCTTCAAATCAACAAACGGCAATGAATTAACTGTTCGTATAAATTTTTCTTTAAGCATGCACTCCGTTTTCAACCAAGTTGTCGTTTCTTTTATTAAGGAAGAGGTACAAATTAAAGTTCGAATCCGGTGGGAAAATGGACGAATTCGCTGAACTGGTAGAAGACTTACGAGTCTCTGGTGGTAAAATATGTACCTGATATCTAGGTGTCTAAGCACTCTTCGACTATTGCTTGTTCTACAAAAGTCACTGCACTGCATGAACAAAATCTATCAATCCACTCTCCTGACTTGACAGCAATAAATCCCTCGTTGGAATGAAATCAACACAAATATAATTATTATGTTAGAATAATTCTCCCGAAAATTGTGAGAGGCATAGCAGTCCTGAAAAGGGAGATGAGCTCCTAGAAAATCTTGTTCACAAAACTCAACGCAGTGAACAACGGTCTTCCTCAGCACCATCCTGCACCTTCGGCCCAGCTGCCGGCTGCTAAGGCGCTTTTAACGGTCGTACCGGCGTCCGTGATTCCGTTAATTGCTCATGCCCATTGTTTCCGACGTGACTGCGTTCCTGCGAGATTCCCCGGTCTGATTAACACGAGGCCTGCAACTGTTGTGGAAGTTGCACTTGAAACCAACCTGGATTTCTTGTGTAACTTAGTAATTAAATTTCCGGAGTTCTTCGAAGCCAGGTGATCCATGGATACACCCTGAAACATACCGAGACGGTAAATTATATTGACAGTTCAGTATTATTTTAAATTTCAGTAGAAATTGCCTGCTTAGTTTGACATTGATTAATTCATTTATGCATATGCAGCAGTACACTTCAAAAATACGAGTGAAGTGTTATGTCGGCCGTTTATTTGTACTAAGATGTTATTGTCGGGATTCGGCCCAGTTAGAACAATATGTACAACAGAACAAATATGGAACAAATATTTCAAGACATAAATTTTAGTTTTTGAAAACCGATGTAGGTTGTAAACCCATATTTAACTAAGCATAAAACAACGTAGTGCTGCTAAAGAGGTCATGGTCTGCACAGATATGGACAAGAATCATTGAATGTGAGACCCAAACGAACTCATAACACACCACCTACGCATGTAATTCATTACTAACAATTAAGATTTAAATAATTTATCAATGAACAACAAATCAAACAAAAATTTGTGGTCTCAAAATACTCATATACAAGGTGTCTCAGCACACGAGGACTCTCCCGCCTCCTCCTCCTCTTTATTGAAGATGTTAGCCAAAAATTGCCAAATAATAACTCCTCTTTTTGGTTTGATAATATCAATAATGAACTGTTGTTTGAATTTGATCTTTCATCGTTTAATTTTGGGTTTTAGGAAGGCCAGTGTAAGTGCGTGAGTGGTGAGTTCTCAAGAAAATCATTCGATGTCAAAAAAACAAAATGGGATCCCTCAACATCTCGGCAAAAATTTCAAACCCTAAACGGTACCCCAAACGGTGGAACATAAAGTAAAAATCGCCTAATAAACTATGAAATAATTACAGCTGACATAATTACTATGGAATTCTAAATTCTAGAAATCAAGTTTATTATAACTGTTCTCACCTGTAATAGATCGACTAGTGAAGCGTGGGTAGGTGATTTATTTTCTCTCAAATATTTTCAATTGGTGGGTGCCTAACCAATGTTGATATACTTAGATCCTGATGGACTATTGTACTGAGATGTCAGCTCTTCTTAACTACAGAAAGATTTTAAAAGTATATTTGCGTTATTTGAATAATGTAATCAATTTACCCTCTTTAGCCGTTTTTGCTTATGCATATATATATATATATATATATATATATATATATATATATATATATATATATATATATATATATATGTTATATGAATTTAGATACTCGTAATTTATACCGAATCATATATATATATATATATATATATATATATATATATATATATATATATATATATATATATATATATATATATGTAAGTGTTCTGCACAGAAGGGCTACCTAATGCAGGAATAATTGAGCAATAATTTTCAGATTTTTTTATCATTGTTGGGTTGTCCAACTCTTCCTAGAGGATCAAACCCCCCGACGTCTGTGAATACCTAATATACCGCTGCACAAGAGGAACAGTCAAATGAATTCCCCTTAAACCCCCCATACTTACCGGAAAGAAAAATTTGATATACTGAGTAGCGTACACATGTACGGAAGTTACTTCAAAACGTAGGTTACGATTGATCTAAGATTACTTTTGCTTATTTCACCGTGATACTGAGTGACCCTGGGGCCTCCCAAGTCCTTTGAAACTTAAGTACATTGAAGTTACATCGAACCCCTTCACCGCTTTGACTCCACCGTAGCTTTTGAAAGTCCATCGAAGTTCGCTGAAGTTCATTATACGGAAAGGTTTTCACATGAAGCCCCCCAGTGATTCCGAATCCGTGTACTTAATTCACTAGAACTTTCCTTCAGTTTGGAAGTCCTCTGACAGCCACTGAAAACCATCGAAATCACCGGCCAGCTCTCGATCGGTTCCTTTTGAAATTGAAATCACTCTTTAGGGTTTCAAGTCACACCTACACAACACTGCGGTCAACGGTCTTTTACCGTAGAAAAAGTTCTAGTAATCACGACTATGTGAGCGAATTCTCTTTTTTTTTTTTTTTTTTTTAAATGTAATATTCATGTTAAATTCAAAAATTCATTCGGAATTCTGATCATTATGTGTGTACAGAATTTTGCAATAACTACATTATGGCCGAAACACTTTGTTCTGGTATGATATAAATATTCGAATTTTAAACAATTTGTAAGCAGTTTTCATTAATTTTCAGCAAGTTATAATGAAAATTAAGTACTTCTACATCACACAAGTTTTGAATGTTCTATCGAGACATTTTCTTGTACCGGCTACAACACTCGTCTTCTTAGTGAGCCTGCCTAATGGTTTCTACAAATCACGGTATTATATCTGGAGGATTGTTTACAGTTCATTAATAACTTTACGTGAAGCTCAGCTGCTTTTGATTTCAAAGCTGTTTATGCAGTGTAAGATTTTAGTATAAATTGATATCTTTCCAACGACGGGCGAACGATTTTTGTACGACAAAAACTGGCGAAAATACAATTCCGTAGCAACGATTAGGTTGTAATCGAGAAAATGTCGGAGAATTTCTTCACCCCTAAAAAATGACGCTCCTTTAAAGTAACGCCTTGTGCACCGAAGTAAAACCATGAAAATGTGAAAACCAACATTTCAAAATTTAAGATTTTTTAATTTTGCTGCAACTTGTTCCTTTTTCAACTTCTGATTTTCTGTTTTAAATAGGAAAGTCAACAATTCCTATTCAGCTCAGGTGCTCTACTTACCAAGAAATCATAAATAGTGGCCTCCGTATAATACCTGAATACCCAAAATAAATCAAGAAGTTTCTTCCGTTTGTAAAATCAAGTGTTTTCAAACTTACTGATATTACTAGTGTTTACTAGATTCCAAAAGACGAATTTCATCACGGATTGTCATGAGAGTAGCATTGCGCGGAGATCCCATCTATGGACCATTTACTGACACCATCCTGGTAGCCGATCAATCAGAACTCGTTTCTACCGATCATAACGATTTTCCTTTTACTACAACAACGGTAATTAGCACAGAATGGATCGTCCCTGGGATAACAGTCATTCCTGGTGAACGTTGAATGTAACTAGCTCGCCGCGGAGAAACCCTCAATGTCATCAACTGCGACCAAGACATTCTCTCTTTGTAGCTTCAGGGAAACATCTGTAACAAAAATATCTCAAACACCTCGGATAATTGTTGGGCATTTAAAAGACTTCCCTGGTTCTACGATCGATTGTAAGATAGAACACCTGGTCCAAGGTTCCAAGTTACTTTCACTTTTGTAACAACTTTAACGAAAACGGTGTTTTCTAACTCAAATTACGTGTATCGCTGGTGCTTATCAGCTTAATACCAAGATTTTGATGATTATTGATGCGAAAGTTTGGTACTTGAGCCCAAAATGAGGCTCAATATGTGGAGCGAATGAAGAATGTGACGGATACCTAATGCCGTTTTACTTCCTCACTAACCATAGGTAGCGAAGCTTTGTGTTCGTGATAGGAGGGAATAAAGAGAAAAAACCCTCAAAAATCGACATTTCCACCCTTTGGGTTTGGAAAGTCGTAGAACAATTTTGGTTCCGAATCAGTCTGTCCGTCAGTTTGTCTGTGCCAATTCGTTGTCGTACACATAATTCCACCAAGTTTTAGTCTGAGTTTGATCAAATATCTAGGGATTGTGCGGATTTGCTCCTAGACATTCCTTAATGAATTCCATGGCCCAGGGAATAATAATATCGTGTGCGCATGCGCAAACTTTAATTTCGTATAATGCCGATTTGCCAGGGTCTATCAGTCCGATTTTATTCAAACTCGGAGGGTAGGTGGGTATAGGATTTAGGAAAAGGCCCTACGAGTTTTATTGTGTTTGGTCGAGAAATAATTATTGCGCACTAACTAAGCATGAACTAAATAAAGTTCATTCACACTCGTGAAACTCCGAGTCAAATGGGCCGATTTTGACGATATTCTCAGGGAATATGTTAGATAGGTTGGTTAGTCCCCTATAAATGTTTTTTTCGTCGGATCAGTAAAAGCGTGTACGCAATCGCCAAGTGAATTTCCTATATTTTATCTTCCTGGAGATGAACTAATAAAAAAATCCATCAATATCTTTTGTAGTTTCTAAAGAAAAATGAGCAAAAATCAGCCAAAAACAATGTTAAACTCCTTCAGTTAGGAATCTGAGGCGCTGGTCTTTGTTTTTTCCAATGCCAAAGAAAGCTAACGTGGAAATCAGCCAGCAAGAAATTTTTCGGAACTCTGCACAATAGATGAATCTGTTTCTAAACTGGAATCATATCTCAAATAATAAGAAATGCAAAAAAAAAAAAAAAATACCCCAACCCTCGATGGCAAATAGTAATACTTTTAGCAAATTTAATTAAAAAATGAAGCTATTGTAATGTTTCCAAAACTTTCCCGAAGTTTTCTTCTTGGAAATTCGTTTTGAGGCATTCTTAAAATATTCCTGGAGTTGAACGCAGTTTTAATATATTTGGCATCCTCGCCAACAAATATATCAACTCAATAGGTTGTGTAGAATGTTGGATAACAAACTGAAGCCACATTAACGCCATTATTTAGTAGGTAGTGCTAATTTTATAATCACAGATAGGTGAACAATGAGAATTGAATTCAGGTCATGAGTAAATTATCAATTAGATCAATTTAACACGAACCAACGACTTGACTAGGTTAATGTTCAAGCAGTGTTGCCACTACATCTCAGATGTAGCGACGAAACATTTTGTGATTTTTTCGTTGCGTATTATTTTATAAGATTGTTTTGGTAGTTTGACATTATTGTATGACGTTTGTTTTGAATTCCATCGGATTTCTATCCCTCCGTCTGAAATCACAATACGTTCGACGCATGTTATACGGCACAATAAAAATTTAGCTTGCACGAAAGATAATAAGACGTCAGTATTTCCTTTGATAAAACCACCTACCGCCGCTGTTTGAATTTCTTCGACCTTTTTCTGCTCGGACCCGTTTGCCCGCTTCCTACGAGGATTCTGCCAACTCAACGGCATCTGCTTTCCATAGCAGCCCGCTCGCAAGGTCGACCGGTTGCAGGGTTACATTATCCGATGCCGTTCCCTGAAACCAGTTGACTTACAAACCTGACCGAATGTGAGTTAGGAGGACATACTTACATACTGCCCCTTGAAAAATATTGTTTCCATTGGCTAACTATATTCCACAGATTATACAGGAGCTGATCGTTTATTTTCTTGTTTGTTACAGGTAAGTGATATCGCTGGAACTTGGTGTTTCAAGTCGTAAGTACAAACATAAGGGAAGAGAGGTAAGTACGCTCAAAAACGTCGGTAAAGCTTAGCAGAGTTGTTAAGTAACAATTTTTTGGATAGTTGATTACATTTTCAAATACTTTGACGAAACAAAGCACAACATATAACCATATATAAATTTCTCCCTTGAGGGGAAAAACAATAGATCATGGATATGTCAAAGTTGTAGACATAACTTTACACTCTGTTGGGATGTTGGGAAACTAAAAGTGGACATTACTTTCCACTCTGTTGGGATGTTGGGAACGTAAAAATGGACATTACTTTCCACTCTGTTAGGATGTTGAGAACGTAAAAATGAACATTACTTTCCACTCTGTTGGGATGTTGGGAACGTAAAAATGGACATTACTTTCCACTCTGTTGGGATGTTGGGGAAGTAAAAACTCCCGCGCTACTTTCGTTCCATGCTAAAACAGAAGTCTAATTCGGTTGTTGAGGAAGGCGGAATTAGGTACTTCATTGCGGTACTCATTGATTTCTACCTAGCCTTCACTTTTCGAGTTGATAATAATCTAAAGCTTATTGATATTAGTTTATAACTTACCGTAATAAATCAGCTTTCCTTGACCCAACAATGGCTTAGGGATCATGAGATGTTGTGATAAAATTAGAGCATTCCAAAAAGTGGCGAACGATTTTCCTGCTATGAAAAATAAGGGAGTTACCTTTCGCTAGTAACGCATTGGTTGTACGTAAAAATCAACAGAAAAAGTGCCGGAGCATTGCATTTTGTGTGGAGAAAAAAAGTGTCGGTCGGGAAAAAAAAAGTGTCGCGAAAAATTCCTTGACCCCAAGCCAAAAGACATATCCATGTCAAAAGCTGCTCTAAATGCACCTATACAGTAATTAGAGTGACACAAAAAACAGATGTGAAAGCAAATGAAGCCTTTGAAATGGCTACAAAATGTATAGAAATTTTCCAAAATGTTCTTCATGGAAATCAAGGAAACGATTTCTGGAATATATCGCTTTTTGATATAAATGATATATTTGATTCAAGTATTCGAGGTGGGAGATAAGGGTTGGTCCATTCCTTTTGCCTAGCTTATTTCGTTCTTGAAAAAAATAATAAATGACCAAATAAATAAATAAAACATCCCCCCCCCCCTCCCTAAACATAAATTCTCTATTGATCTAGATTGATGCCGACTTGCTAAATTTGTTTCAAACTAGTCAAACTGGTAGGTACAAATTTTTTTCTTCTACATGGGAAGCCCTATTTTTCAATACAGATTCCGATTCTACGCTAAATTTTATGAATGTTAAACTCTCATTATAATGTTTACTTTACTACCACAATTGGTAAAAAATTAAGCCTGAAATTGGATTTTCGCCAAAATCAAGTACCTATTACACATATCTTTCAACTATTTCGTCACGCTGAATTAAACGCTTACGTTCATTTTATTGGTGAACGAAGTGTCTCAACTTTGACTATAGGCTTCTGTTCTGGCTTGGCTATAGATTTCTGGTTTGTGTGTGTATCCGCCCGCTCTGAGCGACAGGTTGCATTTTTCGAGCAATCGGCTTGAAATGTGATAGGCAGCCTCCTTTGACACGCGGAATGGGTGTATATAGTTAATGGAATCTATCCGTCATGATGTCAAACGAAACACCTCAGATATACGTGTTCGGTGTGGATTTCGATAGTTTCCGACGTATTGAACCGAATGAGACGTATTTTGATGTAACGACGATATTATTGTCAACAATCGCCGACGACACCGGACGACAGATCGTACAATCTCTAGAATATTGCAAGCGTGTCATTTATTTCATTTATTATTTTAATAACAGTTCACGTTATTACGTGCACTTTTCCCGTCCATTGCATTCTTAGGTATACTTAAAATATATTTTGGTGTCTACAGCATGTAAAACGCTGCAAATTATTACACAAAGGTTTATTATTTCTGAATTGCATAGCCCTTCTACACAGAACACCTGTTTGTGAGTATTTAACAAAGTATGTTAGATATAGAATATCTAAATATATCTGCAAAAGCTGAGACACCTACCGAAAAGAAATTAATTAATACACCTACACCTTACTAGTTTTTTTTTGTATAGAACAAGAGCCGACCCACCATCTGAAAATTAATGAGATAAGGTAAATCACCTACCTAAACATCAAACGTCCATCTATAAATGACAAAAGTTATAATAAACTTGATTTCGTGAAGTGAAAATTCTATTGGGTTTATACGTGCTGGTACAATCGTCGGAGTTTTACTTTGTTCACTCAGCATGTTGTTGGTTTTTTCTCCCTAACTTCAATCCCTTGGGAGCTTAAACGGATCAACGTATAACAACGCGTGTGGTTTCATTCCATTATTTTATTATTTCTTCGATTCAAATTCAAAAAATGGATTGTTGTTACCTTGAAAGTTTTATAGATCTCGATTTTTAATATTACAGCAGTCAAATACTATTCTTTAGGGTAGATTGAAAGTATTGAAAGTGATGCCGATGTCACTTGCGAATCCCGAGCAAAAATGTAAGACATTTGAGCCAAATTTCACAAAGTTGAGCCCAGTAGTCTCGAAGAAAAGCTTTAGATGGTTGAAGGAATGGGTGATTTATTTTATTCGATTTTTGCATTCTTCACACCGTGAAACGTAAACCAACGAATTTAGAAGGAGGGAAGGTGATTTATATTAGTTTGTAAATAAAATAGTAATAATAATAATAATTATTATTATATTAATATTTATTTCATTTTATTTCATTTCATTCATGTGCGAAATAGACCGGGGAAACGGATCGACCCCCCTGACGGACCCCTCACCCTGTAATGAAATTGAAATTAACACAGTTTCAGAGAACTGAACATTCTAAAAGAAAGGACGAGCTTGTTAGACAGCACTATTGAACACAACAGTCCTCAAATTTCAAAATTAGAACTTTGGAAAATATAATCAAAAATGACAAAATAGGGCTAAAAATTGTTGTTTATCAATTTTTACAGAATATTACAAAAAGGTTATCAACTGAAAACTTGTACATCTTATCAGTCATGTTGTCCCTGGACTATGTGTTTTATCCTTAGTATGCAGTTGGTTTGATGGTAAACAGTTATATGATGATTAAATAACAACAGGTGGTATACAAATAAACATTTGCTGCGGTGTTTCCATTATGACATGCGTTTGCGTCAAACGTGGCAGATTCTGACACAACGAGTCCCGTTAGTTTCGAGGCCTTAAGGGAGGAGGAACAAGACAATTCAGTTTGCGGAGCGGGAAATTATTCATCTTACGTGAGAGAGATATCGGATAACCATTTCGGGGCGGGTGACACGACCTCATACGGAATTGCCTGCTGGTAAATTTCAGTCACGGAATATTCATTAGATCCCGGCAACGAGAAATGCGACGGGAGAGTGGGGGAAAAGTAGATTTAACAGTAGTAGTGAAGGGAATTGACTGCGGAGTAAAGCTGTACGTCCCGCAGCCTCGTGTTTCTGAATAAGGGAGAAGCTTCCTTTGTCGCGGACACAACTCACAGAGGGGCGATCACAAATTTAAAGAAAAGATAGAGATCGAACGGAATAATCAATCAATCGCATTTGGCAAATTTTCACAGCCAAATTTTTTAACACTTTTATCATTGGACTACGCTTTTCGGGCATTCTGAAACGATTCAGAACTGCGAATTCTCGCGCTGGGGACGACAAAAAACAACCCTTGTGCAGAACTATCAGAACAGTACGAACAGGGTCATCACAGATGAAAATGGAAAACATGGAATCAATTGATGGGAAATATTATTCTTTCGACATCCGTCTACGTTCAACGCGTTATCCGTAACTAGTCACACCAAAACATGTTTATGGTCAACAGATCTAGAATCATTATTCGAATTCTCAAAGAAAATTATGCAAAAGAATTGAATCGAAAAATATTATTCACTACTGTTGTCTGTTGCCAATTGCAATGGTTCCGAAAGTCGCGAAAAATTCCTTGACCCCCAGCCAAAAGACACATCAATGTAAAAAAAAAAAAAAGTGTCAGTCACGAAAAAAATGTCTCTATTTTCTCTATTTTCACTATTTAATTTCTCCCTTGATGGGAAAAACAAAAGATCATGGATATGTCTAGTACCTACTGCTTACTAGTTGGTACCTACTACTCAACTGTATACCAACCATGTAGTGCCTTCTTTTCACAAGATTATTCCATTATGGTTATAAAACAATAGGTATTAGTTTTTAACTTAGAGTAATAAATCAGCATTCCTTGACACTACAATGGCTTAGAGGTCATGAAATGTCGTGGTAAAATAAGAGCATTCCAAAAAGGGGCAAACGATTTTCCTACTATGAAAACTACGGGAGTTACTCTTCCCTAGTAACTCATTGGTTGTACGTGAAAAATCAATAGAAATTCTACCTAGCCTTCACTTTTCGAGTTAATAATAATCTAAAGTGCCGGAGCGTTGGATTTTGTGTGTAGACAATTTATGGGAACTTGGCAATATGTCGACACATAAACTGGTCGACACCTCCTGTCGCCATATTTCCACACCAGGTGTTGAAGAACGTCGATAACGCACATCTTTGAAACTGGTCGACGGATTTATGTCGAAAAATTTGAGATCCGTTTTTCGCTGTATTTCAACAACAGGAGTTGAACATGAGCTAAAAACACCCCTCTTGAAACTGGTCGACTGCTAAACGACGACAAAAGGGTTGTTTGGCCACTACCTGTCCTCATCCTTGGTCCCATGGGGTCTTTCAATCCGAGGATTAAATGAAAAGTCACATTTACGTTTCTAAACTGTTATGTGATCGTGTTATGAGACCACGAAACTATACACTTCATTCTGATCTACACATCCAACTAATCTGCATTTTTACTAAGGGATTGACTACTTGATGTTATGTATTTTTGAGATGCGAGCTTGCGAGCATCCAGACCACCAAACTATACACTTCATTCTAACCTACATGTCAGGTATACGAAGGATGTCGATGTAAATATGTCGACGTATCCCCATGGTTGACTTGGACGACCTTTTTCAACAAGGGGTGTTGAAAGTTGTCGACTAGTCGCTGTATTTTTGTGTCGCCATATTTCCAATGCCTGTGAAATCGACATTGGTCAACCCTTGGTGTTGAAAGATGTCGACACGGCTTCTTGCCCGTTTGTCGACCAGTTTATGTGTCGACATATTGCCCCCCATCCAAATTTATAAGTTAGTGTAATAAATCAGCTTTCCTTGACCCAACAATGGCTTAGGGATCATAAGATGTTATGATAAAATTAGAGCATTCCAAAAAGTGGCGAATGATTTTCCTGCCATGAAAACTAAGGGAGCTACATTTCGCTAGTAACGCATTGGTTGTACGTAAAAATCAATAGAAAAGTGCCGGTCGGGAAAAAAAAGTGTCGGTCGGGAAAAAAAAAGTGTCGCGAAATATTCCTTGACCCCCAGCCAAAAGACATATCCATGTCAAATCGTTATTTTTGGTTTTCTGATGATTATCGCTTACAACCAAATCGTTGCTACGGAACTGTATCTTAGGCATTTATCATCGTAAAAACTCGACAGAGCATATCGTCTTAATCTGATACAAATTCCTACGAATTCTGCTTCAATAATTTTTCTTGACAAATTTTAATTTCTCCCTTGATTGGAAAAACAGAAGACCATGGATATGTGTAGGACCAACTGCTTACCAATTGAGTAGTAATTGTATACCAACCATGTAGTGACTTATTTTCACAAGAGTATTCCATTATAGTTACAAAACAATATTAGTTTATAACTTAGAGTAATAAATCAGCATTCCTTGACATTACAATGGCTTAGAGGTCATGAGATGTTGTGATAAAATGAGAGCATTCCAAAAAGTGGCGAACGAATTTCCTACGAAGAAAACTATGGGAGTTACTCTTCCCTAGTAACGCCTTGGTTGTACGTGAAAATCAATAGAAAATGTGCCGGTCGGGAAAAAAAGTGTCGGTCGGGAAAAAAAAGTGTCGAGAAAAATTCCTTGACCCCCAGCCAAAAGACATATCCATGTCAAATTAAATTATCCTAAAATGCCTCTATGAAAATCGATACTTTTCAAAAAATCAGTAGTTTTTCACTGCGCATGTGCAAACTTAATATCCATCAATTGTAGAAACGATTTGATATACCCAAGTTTAATCACGGATTTAGTAGCTGCAGCGAATGTGGGTAGGGTCGGAAATGAAATTGTTAACGCCCTGTCGAATTCATGCCGGTAGAATGGGGTAATTAATTATGGAAATAAACGTTCCATAATATACTGCATGTATGTTCACGTTTACAGAGAATTATGATCTGAACGGCAACAGCAGTACACTAGATTAACCTCTGGAAATCGTTTCCGTGAATTCAACCCCAGGGTTTCGACTAAACCATGTGTTAGGACGACGACTGTACATTAAACACCTGTTCTTGAAATCATATATTATAAATTAATGGCTCTCAAAATAATATCGTGTGGATACTATTTTTAAATTACGTTCGTGAAGCGAACACTATAGTTTGCGGGATTTCATCTAACAATAAGTAGCAGACACCATAATTGTTCGGTCAAGTTCTAACCACCGATTGTGTGGAGCATAGGTACCTATTCAAAACGGTCAATTATACATCGATATAGTCAATTCATCCATCTGCGCCTACTACGCTGATGAAGATGAGTCACTACAACTCATTTTCGTGGTGTGCCTAAAATACGCTGCCGCTCAAAATACGATAATGAATCAGGTTTGCCATCTCACGGTCATCCATTACCGTACCAGTCACTTCCAAATTACCGTACATTCTCGTACATCAATCCAAAACTTACCGTACCTTCACCGTACACAAATTTTTACAAAATTTTGATGTTCATTCAATCATTTTAGTAAAAAAAAAATGACAAAACTTAGTTTATTTTTTATTCAACTGGCAAAACCGAAATTACTTCAATCCAAACTTCTAGACATGGGCTGTCCAGGCTTTTAAAATGTCATTGAAATCGGATGAAAACTGTAGAAGTCATGCTGGTTACCTAGATTTTATATTCACGCGTGCGCAGATGATTTGACGTTCTCGAAAAATCTAGTCGAGTCACGAGACTCTAAACCCGGACTTGTACTTCAGTTCGACTACTCACTGTGGAGCATTCCCAGCACTCCAGTCGCCATGAAATTTTACACAGATCAGTTTCTCGCTACGATCGCATCACAAAAATGCAGACATCAATTAGTCAAGCCCTTAGTAAAAATTCAGATTAGTTGGTCAAGGTCTAGAGTCTCGTGACTCGATTTGATTGTTCGCGAACGTCTCGTTGCGCAGATGCCGCTAATGATTCGATCGTGATGGAATCATATGAGGTAATGAAATCGTCATTTCCCGAATACGTAATTTCTGAATTCGAGCAAGATCGGACGAATCATGCACGTATTTTGATGAATATTACTTTTGCGCATGTAAGTGAAAACTATTAATTTTAATAAACGCATTCATGGACAACTTGAGCTTAGGTACAATGTTTTGGAGCCATTAAAAAGGTAATATAATTTTCTTTGAAAATTCGCTAAAAGCAGTGAATTACGTTTTTCGAGTAATTTCTTTTGCTTTAATTCGTTGGAAAATTCAAAATATTGAAGTTTGGTTGAACCTGAATATAATGATTATACATTCGGGTCATGGGTCGTTCAAAAAATATTTTCACGAATAGAAAGTTTTTGTACTTCTCGAATTCATGTTCTCGTATACGATTATAGCCTCCCGAAACGGAAAGAGGTTTTCGTTACGTAGAAACGCTTTTCGGAACGTGAAAAGTTAGCTTTTCTCGCGCTCACCTTTTTCGGAATCGTAATTACGAGACGACAACATGACCTTTCTCCAAGTTGGTATGGACACACACAAACACGTCAGTTTGGACACACCCGACTAAATTGCCTGACTTTTGCCGCTTTTGAGCTTTTGAAGATATGAGCTTTCAAGATTTATTTTACATGTAATAAAGATTTGTGTTCATCCTTCATGGCTGAATCTTTTTTGTATGATGTAGAGGTAAGTAGTCTTTGTTTCTTATTTCACGTTATATTTTGAAAATTGTTTACTTACTGCGAGTTTTAAGCAGTGACTAACTACAACAGTCACGTTAACTTCACTAAGAATAGATCCCGTGTCTGACCGAACCCTACTTTTGGGAAAATGCGTCTCTAGGTTTTGAGTAAAATCTCCTGTAAAAATTTCCTGACATTAGCTCTATTTTACGTTGCCTCGAGCTCCAAAAGCACTCATTCCAAAGGAAATTACTCGCTGAATCGCGTGGTGAGGCGGGAAAACAATTATTCTGGTCAGAGAAGTGCAAAAATAGGTGTATAACATATGTACTAGGCGATTTCCTCGTATCTGGTGCACAAACGAGTTTCAGCACTAAGACTGATACGGTTTTTCTAATACAAAAGTAGTACCGCTCTACGTAGTAAAAAAAAAATAAATAAATAAATAAACAAATAAACCATTTCCTCGTGTATGCAGGATACTGGAAAAATAATCGTGGTTGCCAACCTCCGAAGACTGTGTATCTGATCTGACAAGAAAAAGTACATTCGTATGATCAAAATACTGGCATGAATTCCAGTATTATTAGTATCTGCCACTGATTCCAAAATCGTATCAGACGCCACGAGTCCTAAAATACAAAGAAATAAATTATTATCTGGACTTTCAAGAGTGTCACAATTCGTATGTACCTGAATACTAATAAAATAATCGTACTTGACTCCCAGATGCGGGTTTTTGCTCCAGACAAGGCCAGTTAAGGGATTTTCATTAGTAAATCGAACCAAAACGTAGTTAATGCAGTAATTGTAAGCCGTTTTTGAGGCATTTCCCGTTGAGATACGACTTGGAGACTAGCAAAATCGAATGAAACCACCCCCCAAAACGAGTGGGTACCATTAACTCAATATGGTCAAAAATGTAGATTCGGTATCTATTCTTAGTACTGCAGTATAAGAGTTCTCTTTCTCTCGGGCGTACGAAAACGCTACGAGAAATCAATGCGAAAAAGTTTATCATTCATCGTGCTCGCTCCAACAAATTGTTTTCGTGTTTACGAGAAATACGAATACGAGAAGTACAAAAACTCTCCAATGACTAGTTACGAATAACGAATTGAACGTGGAGGGATGTCGAAAGAATAACATTACCCAACTCAACAATCGATTCTATTTTCCATGTTTTAATACAAAGTGCAACAGCGTTTCTGAATTATGCAAGAGCGGTTTGCTCCAGATTTGAAATCCAGATTCGCGGAATGCAACCCGGAGTTATAGCGTCGCTTGGAAACCCTTAGAACGGAGGGACAATACAGATAAAAAAGTAACCATCAATTTTCGTAGCGAGGACGTTGGCTTTTACCGGGACGACGAAACCGCGGCGCTGAAAGAAAACACCCGAGCACCGTCGCAAATGGGGCAAGAAGTCTTGGGGAAGAAGACGCGTCTCGGGGCGGGACGATGAACTTGGATGGAGCGAGCGAGTGCTCTTAAGAGTGAGAGGGAGGGGGCAGTGAGCTAGGGAAGATCAGGGTTTGAGTTTAGACATTTATACATCCTTTTTTGCATTTTGGTTTATTATTTTCAATAATGAAACATTATTGTAATCGACCGAGAAAAACATTTGTTTAACAACCCCTGCAATTTTTTTAGTTTACGTTTCAAGATTCGTTGAATCCAAAAACACTATAAATTATTACACAAAGGTTTATTATTTATGTATTAGATAGCCCTTTAATTAAACGACGTCTATTATTTACTATCTAAATATATCTACAGAGGCATAGACCCCAACCGAGGAGAAATTAAAATAAAAACACCTACATTTGTCTAGTTTTTTGAATTTAACACTAGCTGACCTACCAACTGAAAATTATTGATATGAAATAAATTGCATACACACAGACACAGATCCACACACACTTCACAGATCCATTTATAAGTGACAAAATTTATAATAATCTGAATACCTTTTGGAATTATACCAGCTGATACGATCGTCATAGTTTATTAGGTCATTTGTACAATGTTTCACATGTTGCGATTCATCCCATGTTGATTTTTTCCCTGTTAAAGTTCTAGCCCTGAGGGAGGAGAGCAAACCTATGAAGTTACAGCTACCAGAGTGGTTTCTTTCGATTCTTTGGGATGATATCTATGAATTCTTATTAAACCCCATATACAGTAAACCTGTATTAGATAGCCCTTCACTGCAGAACACTGGTCCAAAAACACCTACCAAACTGAGTCTTAGGTGCATTATCAAAATGTAACAGGACGATGTCACCTAGGTACCAAATGAAAAATCTACACTACATGCAGATGCATCTTTACATGGATGTGACTTTTTTTCCCCCGTGAAATAAAATTAGCAACAGTACAATTAAATTAGCTCAGTCAGCTGATCAGAAAGACCCAATCAATTCAATCGTCTCTTAGTGTCCCAGAGAGTCTCCATATCTAATTTCAACTTCCTAGGATGAACAGGAGAGATTTTAGCTCACTCAGCTGATTAGGAAAGAGACAATAACTGCAATCGCCTCTTAGTTCCCAGCGAGTATCGCTATCAAATTTCAACTAGGGGTAGCAGGAGAGAATTTTGATCCCTCAGCTGATTAGGAAAGAGCCAATAACTGCAATCGTCTCTTAGTTCCCAGTGACTATCGCTATCAAATTTCAACTAGGGGTAGCAGGGGAGAATTTTGATCACTTAGCTGATTGGGAAAGAGCCGATAACTGCAATCCTCTCTTAGTGTCCCAGAGAGTTTCCGTATCAATCTCAATTTCCTAGGATGAACAGGAGAGATTTTTGCTCACTCAGCTCATTGGGAAAGACCCAATAATTGCAATCGTCTCTTAGTGCCTCAGAGAGCATCCCTGTCGAACCTCTCACCTTTTTAGGATATTACAGGAGACAATTCAGCTCACTCAGCTGAGTAAGAATGAGCCAATCTTTTCAAAAGATTCCTAATGTCTCAGGGAGTCTTCCTATCAAATCTCAACTTCCTAGGAAGAACAGGAGATATTTTAGCTCACTCAACTGGAAAACTCACTCAGCGAATGTTTTTTATCGTTTTCCGAGAGGGCTAGGTATTCATTCTATGTTGGACTTGATAGTGGAAAAAGTTTTGCATAACATGAAAAAATCACTGAGAAAAACTTGAAAGTTGTTGTCAAGTAGTCAGCCTAAAATGGTAACGATAGACAACCATAACATAAACATTGCCGCCAGAGATCAATGTTTGCCGCTAAACTGCGCATGGAATATTTCATTTTGAAGCCGGAACGGATATGTGTTGCGGACAAAAAATACTGTATCTCCACTTTTATCAGTTTTTGTTCACTAATTTTTGGTCTGAGGACAATTGTAACCTGGATGGTAACTAACTGATCCACGGATCGGCTGATCTAGGATTCAAAATAAATGGTGGATCATTAAAAACACAGACTCGCTGTTGTTATCTAGATCCTGTGTTACTAGACTCGGGAGTTAACTCTCGTTGGTGGAACCGGCTCTAGGGACCTAGAGGCATTGTCATCCAATACCAGCACTTAAGGAATAAAAAGAAGCCCAAGATCAGATCCAAGGTCACCGGAGAACCTTAGAAAAACAAAGATCAGTTGAAAAAGAAAGAAAATAAAAATCTTCGTGAAAGGAAGAAGTTTCATTGTTAGCGAAGTTCTTATGTAAGGCCAAGATGTGATCCTGTTCCAGTCATCTTCACGAGCGCTCCAAAATGTCAACCGTGAGGATCGTGCGAAAAAACAGAATGACCTTTGTCGCGAGATACCCTGCACAAATACGGTCTACGTCTTGCGCGCATATTTTAAACAGTCTGATCGCCGTTCAGTATTGCTTCGTCGTATTGTTACGTCGGCTTGATGAGGTGTTCACCACATTCCCACGCATTGAGCTGTGTGGGCCGGTTTTCAGTTCATTATTTTCAATGAACTTTTAAAAGGGAGGCAAAAACCTCGATTAAGCAACGGAAATATTTTTTCAAATAGAAGGGTAGAAGCGATAAAGTTCATTGAGGACCAGGCCATACGATCTGTGACATTTTTATTGAAATCAGATGAAAAATTTGAAGTACTATATTATCACTAATTAATTATTGACACGACGTTTCGCCAAACTTTCAGAGCGACACGACAACCTATTAATGACGTCACATTAATCTCCCTCGATCCCAGACCCCAGATATTCGGTATACACCCACAAAGCCTCATGACTCACATCCCTCACCTGAGGGCTGAATCTTTTTTATTTAACGCAAAACTCTCAGAAAAGTTCAATAAGCCACCAGGCTTCCGTGCTTGGGGCCCAAAATAACCCCACCCTGAGAGTTGTCCTTTTCATCTACAAAGCCTCATGATGGCCACTGGAAGTAAGTAGGAAGAATTCAATGAATTCAAATCAGGCGTGAGAAATGAAGTTATCTTCCCTTCTGTTCAACATGGGCACTGGAATTCAGTACGTATATCCTCTTGGAGACAACCAAAAGTGATTTGGAGGAAGTCTGGAAGTTTATACTCCTCGAATGACTGAAATTTACGAGGAATTTGAAGGTGTTGGAGATTTGACGCACTATTCAACTATATCAATCATAGTTAACGGTGACCTCAATTTTTACTTTTGAAGGAAAACTGAAAATCAGAGTTTCCTCAAGTTTACGTAGGAAGTTTTTGACATGAATTTGAAAATGACTTGAATGACATGAATTTTGACATAATGGATTTAAAAACAAACCCTACAACGACGCGATACAGTCTTCACCCAAGGATAAAACTAGTAGGTTAAAGTGTAAAGCGTGGTTATAATGGTGTTGAGGATATCTGCAAGTGTTTCCATTTGATTCGGTCATTTTAAAATAAAACCTTCGTTTCGTTGATAAACCACGTTTTTCAATATTACAACAAATTATCTCCCCCATTTGGTAAAGTAAAAGTAAAATTACAGTTCCGTTGGAAAGCTGAGGTTCCCAGAAAGTTTTTCCTGTTGGAGAAAACGAAAAGAAAAACGGTTTTTCCGAAAGATGTAAATACCTACCTACTAGTCCAAGACCCAAGGCCGAAAATAAGTAGTGATTTCAGGAGAAGGTTTGAGATTAGATTTTGAAAGTTTACTCCGTTCTCAGTGAGAAAATCTTTGTCTACTATCTCAAAATTGGTTGAATACAAAATGGCGGCATCACAAATTTATCTATTTTACAATTTTTCTCTACTAAGTAATACCTAAACCGTACTTCCTACAGAAATTGTTATAATTAGCAATGATGTAGAGCATAAAAAACAAAAGAGGTTCAACCCAAAAACAATTAATGATCTCCCGGAGGGAATTAAGGACAATCGAATATAGGGATAGTTTTAGGGCGGTCCTTTCCTCCCCCCAGTCTTAACATCCGACCTTCAAAATCACCTAGCGGCCTATATTGATCTAATTCAGGTCTGCTAAACCTCATTCCATTCAGGGTTAAATACTTTCTAAAGTTCATATATGAGCAAGTTTTAGCTCGCTTGAAAGGCTGTTGTTGCGAACTTTATGTGTAAATTACATACAATTCATGAGTTCTGCTGTGAATCAATGAGGAGTGGTCTCAGCTAAAATATGCGTGATGTAAACTTTGGGAAGTATTTAATTTTGAATGGAATGAGCTTTGGCTGACTGAAATCTGACCAATATTAACAACACTAGGTAATTTTCAAGGGCAAAAGTCTAGACGGGGGGAGGAGATGACTGACCCAAAATCAGCCTGAATTTAAATTAACTGTAATTCACTTATTTTGAGAGATTATTCAGAATTTTAAAGTCGAATCGTTTTGTTTTTTATGCTCTACAACTTTGCTACGCATAAAAATTTCTATAGCATGTACGGCTTATGTATTATTAAGAAAAAACTTGAAAATGGGCGAATTAATGCATTTTTATGAGTCCACCATTCTGTATTCCACCAATTTCGAGATGGCAGACAAATATTTACTCGCTTAGAATGGAATAAATTTTCAAAATCTATTCCCGAATTTTCTTTCTCCTGATATTACTACCAATTTTCGGCCTCGGTTCCTAGACTATTCAGCCATTTGAAAAGTGTAAATATTTTGGAAATGAGAGAAAACTTTCATTAAAAAAGAACCTAGATTCCCCCAATTGAATGAGCTTATAACTTTATAAAAGTGTAAAATTCTGAAAGGAAGTTCAACACACACATCTAACGGTGTGCTTATTTTTTATTTTACCTAAACTCAACTTAAAACATTTGGGGGTTACGACCATTTTTATGACATGAAGTCAAAAACACGATAAAAAAGTCTGCCAAGTCGGGTGTGGCACATAACTTGCGTATCATGAATGTATAGATCATTGAAAAGTTTTAGATGATCTAGAAAAATTCCATAGCGGAAAGTAATAAATCAAGAAGTAACTTGAAAAGTCATAATTCGTTAATTAAGAAACGAAAATATTATACTCAGTGTAATCTACGTTTGCGCATTTATAGTATGAACTGATTTGTTGAACAATGAAAAAAACACGGGACCATCTACAACCTACCACCATCACTGACGATTTCATCAAAATTGGAAGAAAACAGTGGTAATCAAGGACGTTACAAGGATTTCACATTGCCGTATGCGCAGTAGCTGTTAATGACAAATTGTGTTGAAATTGATATGGGACAATCAAGTCGTCTCCTCCCAACTAGTATTCAAATTTAAGCGAAATCGAACGACTAGGATGTGAAAAAAATAGAGCATAATGGAATTCAAGTTTGCGCATTTAATGACATTTAAGTTTACGCAGAGTGAAGTATAGATTTGGCAACAATGAAACTGATAAGGGACCATCAAAAAGCTAAAACGCGCATTCCCTGACAATTTCATCAAAATAGGATGAAAACTGTGGAATTAAGGTCGCTACAACTATTTCACATAGGGCGCATGCGCAGTAACTATTAATGTTGAAATAACCCGCACATTCCCAGAACAAGTCATCCAAATTGGATGAAAACGGTGGAAAATAATCTTGTTATAAGGATTTGTGGACACACGACACACACACACACACACACACACACACATACACACATTTACAGACATACAGACAGACTGAAACGGAACCAAAGTTGTTCAGAATGTTCTAAAACGTAAAATGCGTGTGGAAAGTTTGATTTTGGGGACCAAAAACTTTTTTTCACCTGGAAGTGAAAACAATGCTTCCGTTACCTAGAAGTAGACGCGGAAGCAAAATATTATAGGTGAACCTACTCGAAAAAGAGGGGAAAAAAGTTTTAAAATATCTCTAGGAGGAACTTTTTGTGGGATATTAGTAGTAGGTCGTTGTAGGGTCATTCTCATTTCATTTGCCACTTTGGGGCGTTTGAGAACCTCTGTGACGTGAAATATGAAAGTGCTCGAAAATGAGGTTAGATCGGCAAATACTCATTGTACATTGCAGATTTGTGTTCCATAGATGAACAGTGAGTTTTTCATTGATGTATGTTATATGTTTTTTTGTATTAAAAAACAGGATATCCAACTCATGAGTGTTACCAGATTTCAAAAATTAATTTCTGTAAAATGGATGATTTGGCAAAATTGTTGTCGGGGCTCAAGTAAGTACAAAAGAATCACGTTCAAACGTAATATTTAGAATTCACGGAATTCATGTTGAAGGCAGTGTAATTGAGCTTAAATCTCAGGAGTGTTACCCTATTAGTGTTACCGTAATATCAGGAGTCACACATCCTGAGTGGTACCACTCATGAGAATTTCCGATAAAAATGGCGTCACACAGGATGATGAAGTGACAAAACTCGGGGATGGCTACTGTTTGAAACCTGTCACCAAGCAGTATGGTTGTTGATATAGGATTATTTTGTTTAAGCACAAACAACACTCGTAATTTGTGTAACACTCATGATTGAAAATAAAAATACTCAACATGTTTTTAGGCTTCTTTCGCTGTAAAAACTGCTACTACTCCAAGCACTCCACTACAGCCTCATATCTTCAACTGGACAATATAACCGTCACATCTGACTGTTTCCCGCCATTTTCCATCAGCTTTCTTGATCGCAAAAATGATAGCACTCCTGAGGTCCAATTGAGAAGAGATATGGGGGACTGACTGAAAAACTAGTTTTTCAAGGGTTGGGAAAAATCTTAAAAATGTAAATCCTTACTCTAAATAAAGAGGAACCAACTTACTGCAGCTAGTAACCCTCACCAGTTCTGGATTGTCATTGTTTCGTAACTACCAAACTTCTGCTTAGGTGTTAGGTAGGAGGGGACAGTAACACTCATGAGTTTCCAGGATTTTAGGTTTCATTCGTCATCACTGTGTATTGGTTAAAGGGGATTTTGGGCTGTCAAATTATTACTTTGTTGATCTCCCAACTTTATACTACCCTTTTTTCCCCAAAATCACTATTTTGGTCAAGAATTGTGAGAATTCGTCGTCGGGGACATGAAAGCGGCAAATGAAATGAGAATGACCCAGTATCGATCCCTAGAAGTTTCTCCACTAAAAGTGTAAACACCAAGTATAATTGTATAATTGTATAATGTTTATTACTCCTAAAAGGATTTTAGATTCACGTATGCGCAGCAGCTACTAAGGACACGATAGTTTCGAAACTTGTGTTTTGAGTTGATATCAGACAAATAGGACACGAGAACATGACGCTTGATGGTTTTTCCATTAGAGCAAGCACAGCGTGAAGTAGGTGCCATTTGATTTGGGTTGACTCGAGTGTACACCACCATCTAAGGCCAAAGCCGCACATTCACAGGAAATTTCATTATAATCGAATGAAAACTGTAGAAGGCATGCTTGCTACAAGGGTGTCACTTTCGCGCAAGCGCAACAGCTACTAAATGATAAGATCAACAATAATGATTGGCTAAATGGATTGACTTTTTCCCAACTACCCTCATAAATTTGAGCAATGCAACTAGGCCGTGAAAAAATGATGCTTAAATGGGTTTTACGTTTGCGAGTGCGCAGAGTGGTTTCGATATGTGAACAAATAAATTGATAGGCGACCATCTACACTACAGCCTAACCCGCGCATACCCTCAAAATTTTAGCAAAATTTAATGAAAACTGTAGAAATGTAGCTTAAAACGTGTCGGTTCTTCAATGTGACAATTCGCGTGCTGAATTTCGAGTACGGCGATCAACAGTCAATTCGGTCAAGAGGTCAGTCTTGAAAGAAACGCGACAATCTACCTCTTTATCTCGTTCGAAATCTATTGGAAAACCTCGTTGATTTTTTGTCATCTTTTCAAACACTCGATTAATAAGAGGTTCACCTGTCTGGCGAAAACGTTAATGAATGTTAATAAAGCATAACGTCGAGTACGATCGGTTTTTTGGAAACATCGAGTGCTGGATAAACATTCAGCTGCTCATTACGGGAAGAGCAAACACGTTCCAGACGCGATTGTGAATTGCGGACAAAACGAGCGAATATGAGCAAGCAATCAAGGCCGAGTTCTGCCCCACTTGATGGCTTATGAAAGTTACATAATCAAATTTTATTGAAGTTCAAACGCCCGATATCTCCTTAGTGTTACTACCTGATTAACAGGTATAATAATGAATCTATCGGTCATGTAAGTTTGACCAGTCCTCTATTTTAGTTCGTTGCTTTGAGCACATGCTGATGCATACCGTACTACGTAGGCGTTTATGGAATGGTATATATACATACATATATATATATATATATATATATATATATATATATATTCATACGAATTGAAGAGCCAAAAAAAGTTCATCCATAACTTTTTACGAGGAATTCAACCACGATATATCGCGTACCTCGCAATCGCGCAACCTTGCCCGGTCAACACTAACTTTTTTCTTATTTTTATGGGTAGCCGAATTATTATATTGCAGGTTTGAATTCTAGTACGTTTTTGGACAAAATTTTAGTACGTTTTGCGCTGTGTATAAATAAATGGGGAAATGTGCAATACACTTTTTTCCTTAATGTTTTTTCTTAATTGCTGTTACAAGTATTAATAAATAAACATTTCTACTTGATTCAGCGTGAAATAATTCCCCCAAAACATGAATCCCTTAAATAGTTTCAATAACCGGGTACCTATTTCACAATTTGTGCTCTATTAGCTCGTGAATGTGTTCGTTTATGCGCACTAAAAACTCAAGTGATTGGTATTTTTTTTTTCGTGATCGAATTTTCATGAATAATCTGAATTGGAATTGAAATTTCATGATTTAATTCCTTGCAAACAAATATGGGGATGTTATATATATCCTTTTTTAACTCGTATGTTAACAGGCCGATGGTGCATAACTCGTGAGACACCCTGCATACATACCAGAATACTATATGTCGTCATAATCAGATAATACATACTTGGCGCCCCCTTTTTGACCCCCAATTAAACTTTTTCAAAGTTTGAAGAAAATTCGAAAAAAGCACTGGCTTCTAAAAATTAAAAATGCAAATTTTCCAGAATTTCCTTTATGGCAGTCTGTTTTGAGACTTCCAAAAAAAATTCCTGGAGTTAGCACTTTTACATACATATATAAAAATGTTTTTTAGTTGATAACTCATCTTAAAATCGGTTCTTTTGCCAAAAAATCAAGCATCCCAATAGAAAGGGTAAGTACTTTTGGCAACACTTTTTGAGCACAATGAAGTGGTCGAATTTAGAAAAAAATGTTCAGAATGGCTAAAAATTGCTTAACATATTTTTAGCGGCAAATTACTCAAAATACGTTTATTGATAAAGAACTAGAACATTACAAAATTCATACTCAAAAATGTAGTTAAATTACAATAATATGTGCTAAAAGGATGATAAAACTCGAAATAATGCTAACACTTAATATTTAGAAGATATTGGGCCAATACATTGACTCGTATTTGCCAATTTATTTAAACTTCAAAGAGAAAAAACGTATGTTCGAATTATTGTTTCATATTTATGGTATATTTGATCGCATTTTGTGCAAAGAAATCGTTAACGATAAATTATATGGCAACAACTTTTTCTGAATAATGTTCAGCTTTACAAATAAATTATTGGATTCGTTCAATTTTTAACAATTTTGATCAATTTATTACCATAATTAATTTACATTCATGTACTTTTTTAGCATAGTTTTGTGTACAGTTGTTTTATAGTTCGAGTTCACTGATGAGATGCTTTTCTTTAATGATGTCTGGGAAGGAAAAAGAAAAAATGCTATAAACGCGCGCTTAATGGATTACCAAAGGACATTATAGAAAATTCTATTGTTGAAGTTTTTGTAGACATTGCAATAGCTTCATTTTCTACAAAAAGCCACTGGAAAGAACTCTATAAAACTTCTTGTGGGGAAATTATTGACATGGAATTCGAAGGTGAAGTAGGTACCTTATCTGACAAATTTTGTAAGTTGGTTGATAGGTACCTACAGGATAGTTGAAGAACTCAAGGGTCGGTTCAAGGTGCACGAAACTGAATTTTTTGTAACTTTGCCAAAACCTGCCTTCAAAATTTCCAAGAAAGCGCGAACATGAACACTATGCGCTTTAAAACCAAATATGGTAACAATATAATCCTGTCAAAAATATCACATAACTCGGAACGTGATTTAGCCCGTACTTAGGTTATAACGAAGAAAGATAAACCTCGTGCATTACTTATTAAGCTGGAGTAATCTCAAGAGTTATAATATGTGAGGGAAGATATACCACAACAAATTCCATGCATGTGGTACAAACGTGGTAAATCGCAAAATCGTTGTACCTGCCTGCCTACTTGTAAAAATGACAAATACGTCGGTCCACTATCTTATCCATTGTTCGTTATGGAACACTATCCGGCACTTACAATGCGATTACACTGCGGTTTCTCCGAAATGTGGAATCCGTGTGTTTAAATACTGATTGGAATATTTCATTTGCTTTTTTTTCTTTTCTTTTTGAGTTTATGAATGCTTTACTTCAAGGATTTACAATGCACAACGAATAAACGAAATATAATAAATTCCAATATCATAAGATAGCTATATTACGAATACAATTCTGCAACACAGTGAGGCATTTTCATGTTGCTCAGAAGGCGTACGCCTCCATTGAAATGTCGTTCAGGAATGAAAACTGTCGCAGACACCATTGCTGAACATGAAATCATTGAAATCGTTGATTAGCTGATGTTGAAACATTCTTTTTCATATACCTACTTAAATACCTACTTCAACGCTAATAAATTAAGGATGGGTAATAAAATGGCAACGAAACATATGAAACTGACACCGTAAACATAATTTCTTAGCGACCAAGCAAGCATGCCTTATCGGTTGCGCAACTGGTACTCGTAGTGCTTCATTTCGTTACGATTTTTGAGTTCATGTGCCGAAACAAAGACGTGAAAACGGCAGAAGCATTCAGTCATGCAGCATGACTAATAGAGCAAATTTTCAAATAAAATTTGTAGATAACATTAAATTTAGACAGTCGGACGAAAAGCCCCAACCTGCAATGGTTGTTTACTTTACTTTACTTTATTACTTTTTCGCTTTAAATTATGCACTTGAATTCTTATCATTGAGGCCAACCATGTCTTGAATAGAACTGAAGGGCCGTGTGAAAAGATCACAAAGAAATTTTTAGATCAGGCAGCCGAACGCAAATTTGGTCAATTATGGTTAATTTTAACGTAAAAATCGAGCTGAATCCCTCGCAATGAGCTTAATTTTGAATGTATGGATGCATGAGGTATTTATCTAAAAATAGATAATTGAAAATAATTTCGATATATCTCCTTTGAATAATATTCCCCAACGGTACGTTAGGACTGTAGACTAGGTATAATTTTACGGTTTTCATCCGATATTTATGAAAATTTTAGGAAATATGCGAGCTATGTATGAACTTTATATTCAGTTAAGACACGAAGATAGAACTTGATGAAGTCAATAAATTCGAATGCGTTTATTTTATGAATATTCACCACTATCAACAAACTGTCACACGGTTAGCAACAACTAATAATCGATGTATATCAATGTTGAAGCTGGATCTCTTACCAGTTTAATGGTTCCCAAACCAATACTCCGCTCTGCGCATGCACAAACGTAATATCTGTCAAGCATCCTATTCTTACGATCCAGTTTCATCACTCAAATAATTTTCACTGCACATGCGCAAAAGTAAAATTCATCAAGCGTAATTTAGTAGTTTTAATCATGCGAGTGGTTGAGGTAATGATGATTTGGTTACCCCATAATTAGTAGCTTCAGCGCACACACAAACCTCAAGTACTTGTAACAAGCATGACTTCTACATTTTGCATCCAATCTCGATGAAATTTTCAGGGATTGTTACCGACTTGGTTGTAGATGGTCTCAATGGATATAATCGCTTCCGACCCACATTCAATTAATCATAACCTATCATATATTGTTGGCAGAATGAATGAAATTATAGAAGGTAACAAAAGAAATGTCTACCATACTGCTGTATTATAACCTGTGTTAGCTGAATAGGACAATAACTTTGAACGGTTTCCAAGGTCAAGCGTATGCGCATACGAATATTTAACAGGAATGATTATCTTATTGTCTAACTGACTAATTTCAACATCTTAGGGTCTACATTAATTCACCATGTCCTCCAACCATTGAAACCCGCTATGGAATTTCATGGGAAATTCAAAGAACAAATTTACAGACTTTTATAATATACCCTTTGAATGCATGCAGAATTCTACCACAACCAATGTGAGCTCGGTAGCAATATTATAATATCAACAGTCGTACTAGGTCTTACTAGTCGTATTAAGGTACCTACCTCATTTAAGAGTTGATTTCCAATATAAAGTTGATGATAGAACCAAAAAGCCTGAAAAGTAGTTCCAAGCCTGAAATTAGTATTTCAAGGGTGGTAAGAAGTTTGGAAGAGGTAAACTTTGGCATAAGAAGTCTAGACGCCGCACTTGAAAGAGCAGGCTTCATCTCCGGTAACAGTTTGTAGTAAAACCAAAGTACCTTAGTAAAAGCCTTCAAAGTTTCGTCTACCAGATTACCCATCAGCGAAAATGATATTGCGGAGACGAGCGGTTAAAATACCGTCGTTAACCGACAAGTTTTAATCAACCGATAGTGAGAGGGAGGTCTTACGTGCGGCCCTGGGATGTTGTCGGTAACGCAGTTCCCTATAATCAGTTCTTTAGGGCGGAACTCAAAGCCCTAAGAAACCTGCCCATTGCGGACGAAGATTTTCCAAAGACTACCTTACCTTCCTCTGTGTCCATATTACCTTCAACTTAACTTACACTCTCACGCTTCTTTGGAAAGGATAATTATAACTGACGGCTTACGCCCCGGTAAGCGGCCAATGTCAAGATTAATTTTGCAAAAACTTATAACCCCGAGGTTGCGATATACCAGCTATCATTGACAGACTTTATAGCCTGTTATTGACTCCAGTAAATCATTCTACGAAAATTAATGGGCGATCACGGAGTCGCTATTGGAATATTGAAGGGGCCAATGTCAGTTTAATATTGCAAAAGCCTCTTTAACGCGTGGTTAGCTGGCTATCATTCACATCTTTTTTAGCGGATATCTCGAAATACTACCTCGAAAATTAATGTGAGGTCACGATGTTGTGATTAGAAAGTTCAAGCAAAAAAACCTAGAAAAAAACTGTTGATTGTTTTGGTTCACTGCTTTCTCTGAACAAACTGTAAATATATTAGGAATACTGATTTGGATTATCTGCACACAAAATTATGAATTGCATAGATACTTAGGAGGTGGGTAAGTATGTAACATTAAAAGGTACCGACCAATGGTTCAGTTTAATTAACCAAGCGAAATATTCGTTCAGATATTACCAAATTTTAAACCTATTCGTTGAAAACTCGTTTTTTCTTATTAATTTTATTTTTCCCCCAACTCAACATTTTTGTAAGATGTTTGAAATTGTGTTTTTATCTTGAGTACAGAAACACAATACGAAATATTGGTTCACGTGACGTTCTCGAACAATCAAGTCGAGTCACGAGACTCTAGACCCTGACTAGCTCTTTATTTCGACGACCCACTGCGTGGCATTCCCAGCGCTCCAGTCGCCATGAGATTTTACATAGATCAGTTTTTTGCTTAGATAAGTGGTCTGGATGCTCGCTACGCTCGCATCTCAAAAATACATAACATCAAGTAGTCAATCCCTTAGTAAAAATTTAGATTAGTTGGTCAGGGTCTACAGTCTTGTGACTCAACTTGATTGTTCGCGAACGTCTCGTTAGTGGTTCTTCATCAAAGTTGAGCCAGCAGAAATTGAAAACAAATACACATTTAGTCACGAAGATAAATTTCGCCGATTCTTAAGATTATGATTTCAGTTTATGTAAAGAATCACCATCTTGGAAGTTGAAGAAGAACGTTGCCTATGTAATTCCACGAAATTGAAGAGTTACAATGTTCGATCAATTTCGACGGTTAGTTCATTATCAATAACAAACAATAACTACCTAGTTACTGATAGTGATCTAACCTTCAAAACCGACCAATATTGTAAATCTTTTTTTTTTTTTTTTTTTTTTTTTGCGTGTGTGGAATTAGACCACGTTCTTCTTCGATATCTGTTTTTTATTGGAATAGGTTTCAGGAATTCCGACGCGAGTGATTTACTCAACAGAATCAAGTATTAAATCTAAAGGGTATTTCCCGCTAGTAGTAACAGTAAAATTATCATTTACGTACCTATCGGAGGAATCCATTGTCACTAGCTAGTCGAGTACTGGGGGCGAGCGATTTCGATGCGAAGACATCATCATCAGGCTTTCGAAACTGTACTCGACAGCCCGGTTTGTGCTCCACTTGCTAGTGACGACGGATTGCTACGAAAGGTACGTATACGATAATTGTACAGAATCCTGTTTTGACTAGGCTCAAGACATTTGATCCCCCAGAAATATCCTATCCACATAGTCCCTAAACCCGTTTGGTTGTTGAGAATGTAACGTGTGTATGGTTGACATTATTTCAGAAACATTATTGCTTCAGCTCTTGCAACAAAATTTCTGGCTGGATCTTGGCTGATCAACAAAAAACTGACATCAACAACAGGGGAGTAATCCTTGAATTGAACGCTCTGAGTTGGAGCTATTGCCCGGAAGCTGGTATCATTGAGTGTCCAGGATAGTTCTTTAGGAAACTTCCTTTTAAGAGAGTTTTTCGGAATCGGCCGGAGACGGATTCTTCCCTTCGAAATGGCTTTTGAAGCGGAACGAGGGAAATTGCAGGGGCAGAGATTGAAAGGGCTTGATGTTTAGGGAGAGGGAGTGAGGGGACGAGCGAGAGGAACGTGAGAAAACTATGTGTCTATTCCGAGTCTGTTGACCTCGCTAGGCACTGGAAGCGAAAAAACGGACAACTCATCTTGACTGTGGTACAAGCAACTGGTTACTTTACTATAGGATTCATGCTGCTGAGTGCAGATACTTATTATAATAGAGTGTTCTGTATTCACATTAAACGGAGTTTATGGTACTTGGGAGTTATATCTACCTACATATATCTACACGGAGAAAAGTGCCTACTGAAAGGAAATAAATGAAAGAAAAGACTATTACCCCCCAAATCTAAATGAATGGAAATCACAACTACAAACAATTCTAAATCTATCTTGTTAGTATGATATGTATAACCAGTTGAACGAATATAGCTCGGAATGATGCGCCTATATAGTTAGCAGGTCTGGATGCTCGCGGACCCGTATCTCAAAAGTAGAAATAAATACCTATACTACATCAATCTTAATAAAATATAGATTAGTGTTGTAAAAAATGAATAAATCGTGATTGCGCTTATGCATAGGAAATGTTTATTAGATTTTGGAATGGATAACGCCTAGAGTTTTCATAGGGATTGTTGCTTTTGCAATTCATCGGAACGGATAAACATACAGCAGGCCAAGTTACCTGACTTAATTCATAGATGAAATAGCTATTGAAAGCGTTTCAAAATCCTTTTTTGATTTTTCTTTAACGATTCAACCAAAAGGCAAGGGGTCTAAGTGGATACTGCAACTGGCGCAGTTCAAAGAGGAACCATGTGGTCCTTCTTCACTAAAAAGAGTGTCATCATGGACTCCTCTGGCAGTGGACTTGGAAATACCAACAAATACAACATTCCGTAGAAAAAGGCATCACCGCACTTTGTCACGAGGGGTATAGCAATGTCCACTATTCAACCTCTACGACGGATAAAATACCCAAAAATAAAATAATACAACTTAGACTAAATGATGAATAACCCTATCACTAAATACATATTATTATATACTATATATCTAATCAGCAAAGTGATAAAATCTAGTCAATGAGTCTATGACTAGATGCACATTAATATGTCATTGAAGAGCACAGCGGCTCTCAAGTCCTGAAATAACAGGGATTGGACCTTGTCGGGTTCAGATAGAACGTCATTCACTGAGGGGGCCTATGCTGGACTTTATGAACCCTGAGTCCAGCATATTAGTGTTTTTCCTTTGGGTTGATTGATAATGATGCCAAAGTTTCAAACTCATGTTTGCTTTGCAAGTGCATGTTTTTTTTTTTTTTTTTTTTTTTTTTTTTTTTTTTTTTTTTTTTTTTAAGCAAAATGTAGAGCAAAGGCTCATCCAGAGAGATTTTTGTATATTCATATGGTAATTCACACTTTTTCATTTTGAGGTTCGAAATCTGAATGACTGTATGAGTGTGATAAACTTCGAAAAGTGGCCAATGAATTGGGGATCGTGAAGCGAATTTCATGTATCTCAAATAACTTACTACACAAATAAGTAAATAAGTTATAATATGGAGCCAGCCAGATCAGCTATCTGAGACATGGAAATCTGAAGCTCTTTGAAATTGTGAAATAATAATGGCCAGGCACGAAACCTGAACCTCCTATTCGGTTTTATTAACTGAAAAGCGACCGAACCGTATTTATGAATGCAGCAATTAAAAAAACAGTACTACAACAACTACGCATTAACGAATTACTGAGTGCAGCAGTATTTTACGCACCCTAATCGTCCAACGTCTTTGTAATCAGCATTTGTTATGCTCGCTGTTCACTGAAGATATGAGTATTTGATACATTTACAATGGATAGCTAATAATTTACCCTCAAAAGTTTAACTGCGACTCGTCAAATCATGTTCCCATTTCCATTATGAGCAGGATTAAGGTTATGGATTTCATTTAAGCGATTCCTGTAGGATCTTTGTTTTAGCGAAACAAAATAATAAGAATTACTCTCTGTTCTGATTTTTTCCCAACAACGTTTGTAATCTGCAGAACACATTTTAATAATTGAATTGTTGTAGAAAATCACAGAATTATCCTCTCAATCTCCAATTAAAACTTCAATTTGACAAACATGTGATGTGTTCAACATTGATGTGTTGGCAGTATAAGAATTATACCTTATTTGGAAAATATGAGCAATAAGTTAAATGTTCATTTATATATTTTCGAGTACAACTTTAAACTTTGGATTGGATTGGGACTTGCTCTCCCATACGCAGTAAAAAAAGATTGAGTGAATGAATGCACTGTACTCACTAGGAGGTGGCTGTCCGACTTTTGGCTTGGTCCAAATTGGGTGATATACGCATTCTGTGGCTTGGGATCTTTTGTACGCGGAGCGTCTATTTTGGGGGATATCACGCATTTTTGGTGTTCCAGAAAGAAATGGATGGAATGTCATGCTGGATGAGATTGCTATTTCATATTTATCCCCTTCCTTACAACCCTCACCCCCTCCCCCACAATCACCTGGCCTTAGTGGATCGAACCTCCGAAAAGCACTTCCGCAGGACAGATGTAGCTTACGTTACAAATTTCGTCAAAACGAGGGAAAGTGGATGAGATTGCTGTTTCATGTTTACCCTCTCCATTATCCCCCCCCCCCCCCCCCTCTTGATCTCTCTCGCATAGGAAGGTCCCAATGGTCTATTCTTGTACAGATAATAAACATAATTCAATCTCTCTCCCACCCCCCTCGCTCTCTCATTCTTTGATAGGATATGAAATCGGAGGAGTGTATCTACAAGCGACTTTTGTTTTGTGTTGTGTGTTTGTGTAATAATTGGTTCCCTGTGATCGACTGTCTGTTGGATAAATCTATTCTATTTAGTATACTTCTGACTAGTTTTATATGATTCTGACGTCTTTTACTTATAAGTACAACCGGCTGCAGTTTTTAGGTTTTAGTGATTTTTTTGGGCCTTATTAGTGATTTTTTTGTTGCTACATTTGGCCGACATTTTACGACCCTCTCTATCGCTCATGTTCACGAACCATTGTCTCATCTCTCATGTTCACGACCCATTGTCTTAATTCAGCCCTGTCTGTTTGATATTGTCTTTACCCATCTTTATTGTCTAATACCTATCGCTTTTCTACCTCCCCTTTCTTCCAAATCACAATGAACATTATTTTTCTTTCTCTTGGCAGTTTTTCATATTCGTTTTGTACGGTTAGGAGTGCAACTGCAAATTCCTACTTCCTTCGTTGAGATTTCAAAAGTTTTACTTACTCAAACAGGGGTCCGATGAGAATTGATGGGTGAAGACGGGTGGACGGCTACAGTCAGCACTCAGGAAAACCCTGATACGCTCGAAAGTACTTATGATGATGACTGATCTCGTAGTACACATACTGGATTGGAACATACTTACTGATTTACGAATTTTTAGTCCGACCATTTGGGAAATTTTGAGTTTCAATCCCCCCCCCCCCCCCCCCCCCCGCCCCCTTTCACACTCTCTTAGTGGTAATCATGCATGAGCAATATGTTTGAATGTTCGATTAAATTACAAACGGAATGAGATCTGAACTACTGTGTACACATTCAAGTATAGGTTTCCGTCTGCATGTTCGAACTTTGGGAACGCAGTTTACATTTCACTCATACTAATATGTATGTTACGTAATACACTTATCAGAAAAATTCATGCCACTAACATCAGCCTCAGTCCATTAGCCTATAATTGCTCTGATTAGAGATCACACGTATAAGGCAAGTTACAGCCGCAGGCTGAATTAATGGTGACCAATAATTACATACAGTGGACCGCCAACGCACAATCAACTATGTTTAACCATTACATTCTGTTTGATGTGCTAACCTATAATAAAGCTGATATAGATGAATAGATTGAGAGTGTGGTTGATAATGTTCAACAATCATCAACAATTTAAGTTGCAATAACTCTTCCTCTTAGTTCAAGCACGGGATATTCAGATTTGGCTAAAACACATCATTTTAGAAAATTATAACAAACTTTCTGATAACTTCTCACTTCATGCCAATAGTCCTTGAAAAATCTCAGTTTGTATTACTTCGTTTGGAAATTAACCATCATGTGCAGATCATGTCACTCGTGTCATTAACCATTATGTCACTGGAACGATAATGACGTATTACGAGACCCTTTCATGCTAGACCAAGGTACAAAAAAAAAAAAAAAAAAAAAAAAAAACCACTTCACGTATTAGTGCAAAATAGTACGTTATCTTATCGTCATTTCGAATATCACAAGATCTCAGGGTTCATAGTAGTAGCTGATATAGATAGGTATAATTACATTCAATCGAGTTACCTGATATTGCACAATCAAAATGATTATGCAAAAGCTCTTCAGCTTTTAGTGGCTCTTTTGAACTCTCAAACTGTCGCCGAACAATTGCAAAGCTCAAGGACTCCACTTTAAGGGACGATTTCAGTACTTGACATTTTCATTAGATTACCATTCGCGCACTTCCCCGTTCATTCAACTCTGTGGAAGGGGCTCTGTTCCATTCCTCTCTTGATGGTAACGTATAATACAATTTAAAGCTATTTCCTGTACAGTTTATTCAATGGGCAAACTTGAAATGTTGGATAGATTAGAAGGGCTCATTTACCCAGAGCATACACAGTGGAGTCCAATCCAGTCTAGTCATTATCATTACTAATGTTCGTGAAAGCCAATCCGTAGATGTCCTATTCATCCCCTATGCTAAAATCTTTGGCCTCTCTAAATTAATTGGCTTGGTCACCTCCACCATCAAAATTATCGTAATTGAAGTTCGCTAAATTCAAAAGGAAAATTAGTATTTAGTTGATCAATTAAACATGGCGTAAGAAAGAGCGCTTTTATAAGCCATCAACCTCGGATGTAAACATCTATCAGATATCCTAGAAAAAATTTAACTATCTAGAAGTAATAACAAACAGCGCATCTGCTGTAATAAACAAGTTTAATGCCTGAAAACACATAAAATTTAGCATAAAGAAGCACAAATTGTTAGTATCGTGTTCGTAAATTCCTATTATGGAGTCGGGGACAACTGGGAACCCTTAGCTTTTTAGGGATAAAAACGCGTATTTAACATTAAAACGTTATTTTCTCCATTAATTGGTAAAATTAAAATTAAAATTGACTACCTTGCTTACCTTGCTTGAGAAGGTAAGAGCCTAAGAATGTTTTTTCTGTCATTTCAATTACCTGAGAGCCTCATGTAAACAGCGACATTGTGTGTATGCGTATGGATTATGTTTACACACTCAAATGGCTCGTCCAATTTTGGTTTATTATTTTCAATAATGAACCTTTGTAATCGACCGAGAAAAAAAAACAAAACATTTTAACCCCCCTTTAAAATTTGTTGGTTTACATTTCAAGTTGCGTTGAATTCGGAAATATAAGTTAAGAAACACTAAAGGGTAGAACGTAAGGGCTGAAATATTTCTTTCTAAGAAAATTTAGCTATTGCAATGAATCTAAAATTTCCTTCGTGGAAATTCGTTCTGAAATTCGTTGAGTTTAACGCTTTTTGACAAGTGCAAGTTTGATCAAAAATTTCTCGTTGTTTTCAATTTGCGCGCGAACAGAGGGTCGTTGAAACTTCACGGTGGTCTAAGCGTTGCTATTTCTTAGTCACCTGGTTATTTTATATTGCTGTAATATTCTCAGTTCTCGTGTTATTAGGATCAGATTCGGAACCTCCGAGGCCAATGTCTTTAATAATCGACTCACGTTGCTGAAATTTAATGGAGCTCGTTCGGTACACTTCAAAAACAATTATGAGATTTGGAGGATCACTGAATAGCTGATGGAGCCTGCCGTTTTACTAAGTTTTTTGTTTTGTTTTTTAGAAGAATTTTCAACATTCACCTACTATAAACTGTAAAATTGAGGGATCCTGAGCTGTGAACGTGTGAACCCTTTTGGGAGTAACGAGGCGCCAAGTTTTGATCATTTTCTAGATATATATGGGGCTTAATAACAATTATAGACCAATGATCTGAGTAGAAGGGCTATATAATACAGAAATAATAAACCTTTGTGTAATAATTTTAGTCTGCTTAGTGCAAAATGATCAGCAAGTACTTGTGAAGGTTGATAATCGCATTAAAATCATCATAATCTTCCATGATTTATTCCATGTTCAATTTATGACGCTGAAATTTAATAAGGGTCATATGTGGGAATTTAGGATAATAATGATGAGGCGGGGTGTTTACCCGATCGATTTTGTGAACCCTGTGGTCAATTATTTCCTGATCTTCCTGTGATCTGACATTTCAGATGAGGCAAACCCCCAGTTACCGCAGTTAGTATTACCTACTCTATAATGTTCAAATCAGGAATCAATACCTACTACTACCTTTTAAAATATTAGAATTTGAATCATTGTAATATATCAATCAAATATTTTATGCTCATTGAACACATATCAAATTATAGTGTGAAGCCTCGCTTTCTACGTGTTGATGTAAATTGGTGAAAACGAGTAAATATGATAGCGTGCGCTGTGTGAAGAGACAAACTACCAGCTTTTCCTTCAAGTTTCATAATGGATGAACAGCAACGAACCCCAAAAACTGACAGGAAATGCTCACTCATCGAAAGGACGTCGTTATCCTCAAGCTTTTTCTCGCGTCCGAGTTACGTTACCGCCTTCACTGTGCTTTATGATGGATCGGCAGACCAAAAGAACAAAAAGTAGCCTTACCTATGGGTTTCGCCCCAAACGAATTGATTGAACGGGACGAGGTTATTTAATCCAAAATAAAATATCGCGAGAAAGTGTTTATAATGCAAAACGGTATTTTTTCCGTGGGAGCCTTTGTGGGTCGAATAAAAGGCAGGTATAGTTTAGTGGGGCCGACGGTCTTTCAAAGATTTTTCTTCTGTAACGAACGGCGAGGGGCTGCTTTTGATTGAAATATTCAACTGGGCTCCTACGCGGAAAAGGGAATTGCTGCGTTGTTCCTCTGAGAGTCTATTTTACCCGCCCAAGGCCGGACTTTCATGTCAGGTGAATTCCATTCATTCGTTCCCAAGATTCCTGTGCACGACGATGTAAGAGTTATTATGAGAAGATATTTTTACTCTCTGCAGGAGTGTTTCAACATCAAAGCTTAAGTGAAGTACAGTGATGGAGTCCCATTACAGAGTAGATTAGTATGTTTTTTGTTTTCTTGACACCTTAAGAACAATGAAATATATGGTTGTTGGGAACGAGAAAAAGTCTCTTTAGATGCCCCCAAGAACAATATAAACACTTAGCTGCTAACCTCGCACAAATAGGGATTTGCCGCAGAAAGTTGGATGAATAACAAAGTGGTGAGCAGAGGCGTTGCCTTCAAGCGAGCCTTCCGTTTAATTCAGAACTAGGTAGCCTAGTTTTCTCGCTCGCTTCGCTCGCTCGGTATGGCTGTATATATATATATATATATATATATATATATATATATATATATATATATATATATATATATATATATATATATATATATATACGATGGTTTTTACTGCCAAGTGGGACATGTAGAATGATTGGAAACGATAGATCACTGAGGGTGATTTGAAATGTGTACTTCTTACTAAATGTGTGTATTTGTTACTTTCAAACAAATTAAATCTCATATAACTATGTGGAACCACAAAGAGTTCATTATGTTAAAATAATGATAGCCCATCTATCTGCGTAGAAGGGCTACCCAATAAAGAGTACGTGGAACCACGAAAAGTTTAGTTATAAGAACATTTCGTTACTAACAGAGCTGTCGGATGGTGAATGTTTGTACGTATTTGATTTCCCCGTATATTTTTCTGTTGGAAGTGTCTTTCAAAGAGGAGACCTTCCGTGTTAAAGAGGTTCGAAGGTAAAGTTCAGAGTACCTACGTTTCAAAGGAAAAGAGCGAAACCTGAAAAACCAACGTTTTCGTCTACATTTTCGTTCACTTCAAACGGAAACACAATTTCATGCCTCAAAACTCGAATGGGACCTTGTTCCCAGCAAGTGATGCTGGAAGAGAACCCCAAACTGTTCGTTCGCTATGCATCCACAAATTAAATGATTAGGTATGTGCATAATGAAATGAAGTTTCCAACTATAGGCATAACGTTGTTAACAACCTTAAACATAGGAACTTAGTAGTAAAAAATTATCATTTTTGACAACTTACATATTGTGGGTCGATAATCTCTTTCTCTACGAATTTACTAGTAGGTACCGTTTATAACCTCTCGACGCAACGCAATCGCCAAAATTGCAAGCAAAGTAAACTTTCTGTATTCTCATAATGAATAAAGTGAGGGGAATTACAATCGTCTAATATTTTGGTGAAAACCAAGAAAGGGAAGTTCATATTATAATGACATTGTTTAAGGAATGTGCTTGTCGGGTCACCAATGTTGTGATTTGCGTGCGTGCATACTATTCAAGTTGTACAAGTTGTATTATCCTGAGTAATAAAAACACAAGTAGGTAATTAAGATACAAAGGAAGGAAAATGAAGTTTTCAGCCTGGTACTGGAACCTTTGGTAATATCGATGTGTAGCCTGGTACTGAAACCATTGGCTGCAAGAGAAATTTCTTCCTACTTAAACCGTTGGTAGGAAGGAGTTTATAACTTGGCATATTAACCGTTGATTAATAGGATATGAAAGGTGAAAAGAGACTGAAAGTGGGTAATGAAACCGTTGGTCAAAGAGGTGAGGATGGAGATTCGGGAGTGACTTGTAGAGCAAAAGGAGAAGACAAGTTTGGATATTCCAATGATGCCAAGGTCGTGCTTCTCCAGACTTCTTAGAGTCTAGGAGGGGTCTAGATTATTATAAAGTATAAGTTGAGTCCCCACTTTCGTATGTGTCAAGTAGGGGTAAAAATAAACCTTCTATTATGTAACGGCATCGGTTAGAGGAGGCTGGAGGAGTACACCCTGTTTGTGAGCTTTATCTGATGAATCTACACAACTTTTAGATACAACGGGCCAAGGCGGTCATGAAATTGAAAGAGGTATTCACTACGTGCTGAATAAAGAAACCTTTATGTGGAACGTGATCTCAATTCAGGGAGATAAATACTTTGAAACTACTAAGTATTTAGTTGAAAAAAAAAAAAAAAAAAAGTTGAAGAAAAGGACAAAACATAAATGGCCCGATCTCAAGAAATGTTATAGAACGATACTCAAAATGGTTAAGGCGCATGACGGAACTCATAACATTCGTTGACACTGATCTCGCAAAAGAGCACATCGCACCAAAATGAAATAAGGCAATGTCAAGTGTATCCTCAATTCCTGCCAAACAAAATCGTTTCATGTTCTTCACTCCTAAATCTTTTCTGGGTTTAAGTGGTATTGGTGATAATCTGGTAAGCTCAAATTTGGTAAAAATTGAATGCGAATCGCTTCATGTCATTCCTTATCTCAATTCGAAACATTCGTCGATCGCAATACGATTTTGATTCGTAGATTTTTCCTTTAATGGAGATGGGGCTTGACATGCCTATATCATCAATAATAATTGTTCAATCATCAATAAATTATATCCTATTGGCTAAGAAGATTTGTAAAAAAAAAAAGAGATTTTCTTGCTTCTTACATCATCTTACTACAGATCGTAGGAAACATAGCAGAAGCGAATATTGTGAGCAGTTGTACATTTTTTAATCTTTTAACGATTAAAAGTCCTGCAACCTGCTTGGGCTCACTAGTCCTCATGAAAATTTATTGCCAACTCCTATCAAACACGTATTTATTTCCTTACTAGACTAGGAAAGTACTTTAGAAGATTTGTTACATGCCAAATTTAAATTTTAAATTTAGTGCTGATCGATTTTCCGCGCTTTTGGCCTGTTGTTCGGCGGCTCCGACATAAATGTAAATAATTCGCGAGCTGAACCAGAGAAAGTTTGAACAGCGAAGAAGCGCGTGCGGTGATCTATCGCCCGGGCCGGTGACGAAGATAACCCACAGGTGCTCGTGGGAGCGCTGTAGTCGGTAGAAGGCCGCTGCATCAGGTGAGAGGTTCAAAGAGCGACCCTTGCGTAACTCTGTGCGGTGAGGTAACTCAGCTGTCTAACTCAGCTCATCCCCCAGGTTCATTCTCCCTTACGCTCGACTCAGTTCTTCACCGGAGTTCGATTTGGCAAATTACTCGTTACTCAACGAGGTCCTTCGTGCTATGAGTGCTTTTTTATGACGTCCACCAGATCCAACAGGCAACTCTCGCGAAAGGATCCATCAATGTCAAACGAAGCTTTTTTTCTAAAGTGGTGACTTCGTGCAAAATATTTTTGGCTTCAGGTCTTAACTTGAAGTTGATAGAGCTTGTGCGTTCCTTATTTTTTTAATTTTCCACCCCATACTCTCATCTGTTTTACGTTGGACACTGATGCCAATGTGCATTTATGGACAATACAGACCCAGATTTTGAAGCATTGATTTTGAAGAGAGCTTTTGAATAATTTCTCGAACTTTTCGAAACCTAATTATTCCGCGCTGATTCCAATTGCCAAATATTCGTAGCGACAGAAAAAACACCAATTTTCTCAGTATTCTAACGGCAAAGTCGTCGTTATTTAATTAACGCTCTCCACCATTAACCATGAACCATTAAATTCGGGGCAGCGGTTAAATTTCTTTCTTGGGTGATTGCTGAGTTTGGAACTAATAATAATTATTATTATTACTGTCAAGTTTCGATTCAAACATAAAGTCTGTCTTTGCGTTATATATGTATATATAATATATATCTATATATATATATATATATATATATATATATATATATATATATATATATATATATATATATATTATATATATATTTTTTTTTTAATAGTAATAATAATAATAATAACTGTTTTACTCCTGTCTTCATTCGTCTTTGTTCATAGTTAACTCGCATATTATATTTTTATATCTACCTTTCTCTTTCCACAAGATACTTGTCACGTATGAACTCGAGGTCTGTTTTGTGCTGAAGACAAGTTGCTGAAAAGCTGTTCCGAAAACAGGGTGCATAGTTATCCATTCGACATCCACTGAGTTTTACCTGAAATACATCACATAAATAATTATATACTCACATAAATCATATAACTGTGGAGACCTGTGATATATCTATCACTAAAACTGTAGTGTTGGATTTTGATAGTAATAATAATAATAACTGTTTTACTCCTGTCTTCATTCGTCTTTGTTCATAGTTAACTCGTATATTATATTATATTTTTATACCTACCGGTCTCTATCCACAAGATACTCTTCACGTATGAACTCGAGGGCTGTTTTGTGCTGAAGACAAGTTGCTGAAAAGCTGTTCCGAAAACAGGGTGCCTAATTATCCATTCGACATCCTCTGAGTTGAACCTGAAATACATGTTTCGCGTTAATTATATACTCACGTAAATCATATAACTGTGGAGACCTGTGATATATCTATCACTAAAATGTAGTGTTGGATTTTCAAACAGTAAGGTTTACTGTGGTAAAAAAAGGAAAAAAAATATATTCCACCTTTTATCTACCTTTGACAAATTTATTCCCACTGTACCTGATTTCCAACAGAGTTGCAATTACTGAAAATAAAACGATGCTTATTTCTGTTCTAGAACCAAAAATTTCAACCATGTATCATGTTTTCTCCTCGATCGAAACACCAGCTCAATGAAATCATCAGAAATTAACAAGCGGTTGCAATCATGTTCACAATATCAATTATTGAGAATGATCACCTGTGTGTAAACAATTATTTATATAACCATGCTCATAACTCGGTTTGTTGGACACGCACTTCGCAGTAGTTAACATAATATTGTTGGATAAATCGAGAGCTTTCGAACGAATGGTCAACGAATTTTGTGGGATGAAAAACGACGAAGTACCATTTCCCAAGCAACGACTCGGTTGTAGGCGGAAATCACTGTAACACTATATGTTTCGTGCGCGGAAAAAAATTTACTCGCTAAAATTGCTAGGACCCCAGGGCTAAAACATGATACATGTTAAAACCAAATGCCTTTGAGGAAAAAATTTGCAACCGTTCGTCCGAGGGGTCGGGGCGAACCTTCAACTATTAATTTATTCACACCGTCCGATCGAACAGTGTAGGTAATTAGAAGGTCGGAAACTCCAATGTTGGGAGTTGATCATGGTAATTAACTATGTTCCAGTTGACGTCAATGAAATTTTCATGCGAACCTCCGGTCCCAAAGGGGAAAGCCAATTTCGGCGGTTGAATGCTGTCCTCCGGGAGATCCGTTCTCATAGCATTCTCTCACCATTTGCGAAAATTTCCAATCATTGTCAAGCTAATGATGGTTTGTTCGCTCTTATTCCATGATTAACTACCATTTTCATGAAGGCTTATGTACTCATCATAATATCTATATTTATAGCTATTAATAAAAACATTAGAAGGTGAGGTGGTCTTTATTCGGACTGTTCAATTTATTATAAGAATTTACAAAAAGGGCCTTTCTGTCCTTAAATTGGTGTTTTTACTAAACTCCTACGTTTCTCTCCAAAAATGTGGGCTTCTTTGGAGAGGCCAAAATTAGATTCAAAATATGATGTGAGTAACAATGTTTTTTCGTATCAACAATTTTCCTTTGATTGACCCTAATACAGGAGAGTGTGTTGCTCGTCGAGCACCTCCCTACTTTGGCACACAAAAAATGTGTGAGGGCATCTTCATTCCCCTGTCGGTAGTAGCTACATCCTTGGTCCTCCGTCTTTCCTATGTTTGCGAGGAATGAACGGAAGTAACCATGGCCAGTGGGGTAATAATTCACCTCAACGTGCTTCCTATTCACCCAGACATCTAGGCTGGGAATCAAAAGGTATGTCGAGCTTATCCGTATGTCTTATCCTTCCATCTAGCCTGCCATTTCCCCAGTGGTTTTCCTCTTTCCTCTTTCTTGGTGTTCCACACTGGGTTCTCTCCCTTCAGCAGGTAGATCCTCCTTCGCTCTTCAGCAAAGATATCTATTGGGACCACTCCCTCAATTACCTGAGCAGCGGGGCCAGAAACTACCCTGTACACACTGCATATCCTGAGAGCTCCTCTTCTTGGGATTACCTCCATCCTGTTTCGATATTTTTGGAATCTCAAGCATTTTGCCCGAACCTCGGCACCATACACCATAATGGCATCAGCTGTCCACATCAGCAGCTTGCGTTTGGCCGGAGAAGGGCCTCCTACCACCTACATTCTACTGCCTCACTGACATTTTGCCTTAATCTGCCGGATCGCGAACCCGATTACACCTGACTCCAAAATCTGCTCTCTGCCGCAACCTTCCGGAGTCCCAGTTTCTCCGTCCTCCGTTACTTTATAATTATTGCATATGGCAACCGGTCCTTTCACACTCGCCTAATTCAATTAAATCACTTTTTTTTAGCAGTCTTCGGTGGTTAGCTCGGCTCGGCGATTCGTCCGAAGTCGGTTTACTCCGGGTCAGTAAACCTGGGCGGGCGGGTCTCGGGCGAACTTCACTGCGGTCATTCGCTCGCCGCTCTCGCGACCAGAACAGTATCCTGTTGTGTGCTTGCGACATTCCATCCTCCAGCTGCTCGTTGCCGTCGAGGTGATTCTTGTCGTATTGGCTAAGAATCTTGATGGGAACTCCTTGATACTTGCCACTCCCAACTCCCGGTCATAGACCTGCTATATTTTAGCGAATTTTTATAGAAAATGAAGCTATTGCAATGGCTCGGAAAATTTTAAAATACTAATTTTTGAAAATTTCTTCATTGAAATCTGTTTTGAGGCATTCTGAATCGAATCATAGAGTTTAATGGTTTTTCATATATATATGAAAAAATATAAATATATATATATAATATATATATAAATATAATATGTTTTTCATATAAATATATATATGAAAAAATATAAAAATATATATGTCCATCCAGACGATAACTCTCCTTAGAATTGAGAAACAAATTCCAATCTTGCGCAAAAAAATCAAGCTTTCCAAACAAAAGGTCGAGCTCGTTGGCCAGCTGCATTTTTTGAGCACATTAAATTGGTCGAATTCCAAAATAAAAATGCTGAAAAAATCACTAAAAATTGCAAAAAACGGTTAAAAATTGTTAAATTTACCTCTTTTGGCAGCATATTGCTGAAATTAGGTTTATTAACTATAAAATAGAACATTAAAAATTTATGTTCAAAATTATGCTGAATAATGTACTTGAATTTCATTAAAATGTGCTAAAAAATCGATAGAAACTGCAATAAAGTTAGAAATCCAAAATCTCTTTTTGAAAGCAGATTATTATTTAGAACGAGTTTTGACATGGATATGTCTTTTGGCTGGGGGTCAAGGAATTTTTCGCGACACTTTTTTTTCCCGACCGACATTTTTTTCCCGACCGACACTTTTTTTCCCGACCGGCACATTTTCTATTGATTTTCACGTACAACCAAGGCGTTACTAGGGAAGAGTAACTCCCATAGTTTTCATAGTAGGAAAATCGTTCGCCACTTTTTGGAATGCTCTCATTTTATCACAACATCTCATGACCTCTAAGCCATTGTAGTGTCAAGGAATGCTGATTTATTACTCTAAGTTATAAAATAATATTGTTTTGTAACCATAACGGAATAATCTTGTGAAATGAAGGCACTACATGGTTGGTATACAATTGAGTAGTAGGTACTATTGTATATTATGCAATATAATAGTAGGTATCTTTTGTTTTTCCCATCAAGGGAGAAATTAAAAATGCTTGATTCTCCACACAAAATGCAACGCTTCGGCCCTTTAGATTATTATTAACTCGAAAAGTGTAGGCTAGGTAGAAATCGATGAGGTACTACCGCAATGTACTTCTTTCCCAACATCCCAACAGAGAGGAAAGTAATGTCAATTTTTACTTTCCCAACATCCCAACAGAGTGGAAAGTAATGTCCATTTTTACTTTCCCAACATCCCAACAGAGTGGAAAGTAATGTCCATTTTTACGTTCCCAACATCCCAACAGAGTGGAAAGTGATGTCTACAACTTTGACATATCCATGATCTATTGTTTTTCTCCTCAAGGGAGAAATTTATTGATGGGTCATTCTCACAGAAAAGGGCAGTTTTTTAAGGTTTAAGCCGCATCAATTAAATTATAATTATGTGACGCTTTGTATAAATTTTTCCTCTGATTACAGCCGTAATCTTATTTTTGCTATAAAATTAGTCCTTTCTTTCTCTCAAAGTCCTCAATTTTTAACACTATGTAATATAATATAGTACGAAAATTCGCTCATCCGATCATGCTGCTTGACTGGAACTTTTTCTTCCTCACTATCACTAGTAGGTTAGTTAGCTAAAATATCTCATTGCCCAAGGCATTACACTAGTTTCCTCTCCGTCGTTCTACTTGATTGAGAGCTATCGTTGTTGTGGTTAAAACTAGAAAGATAGGAACTATATTGAATACTGAATAGCTTTTACTCCATAGTAGAATAACTCGCAAATACGCCACTCAACTGCGATAAATAGATCATACGGGGTTAAGAACATCATCAAACTTCTGCTTTAAAATTTTTAATTTTTAACAATTGATTACATTCTCCTGTTAACCATTAACCAGCCTTACGTACGTTAAGACTTCATGGCTCTTTCCTAATCAGCTATGAGTGAGCTAAATTCTCACCTGTTCACCCTAGGAAATTGAAATTTGATAGGGTGACTCTTTGGGACAATAAGAGACGATTGAAATTATGGGCTTTTTCCTGATAAGTCGGCTCCTGATTTTGCTACTTTTATGCAGTCATGATGGGCTGTTTCCTAATCAGCTGAGTGAGCTAAATTCTCAATTGTTCACCGTAAGAAGTCGAAATTCGATAGGGCGACTTTTTGGGATATTAAGGTACGATTTTAATGATGGGCTCTTTTCTAATCAGCTGAATGAGCAAAATTATCTTCTCTTCACACTACGAAGTTGAAATTTGATAGGGAGACTCTCTGGGTCATTAAGAGACGAATGAAATGATGGGCTCTTTCATCATCAGCTGAGTGACCTAAATTCTTTCCTGACTGGCCACCTCCACAATTTTCTAATAAACAAGTATGAGGTGGGGGGGGGGGGGGGGGGGGTGAGGTGAAGGGAAAACCAACGGATCTTGCCAAAACCAACAGATGCTTCATGTTGTATGATTTACTCACTCCCTAACCCCCTTGGGTTGATTATGAGTGTGCTTGTGCTAACCAAGAGGACAGCTTCTTACTACGGTACCTCTTCTTTTACTCCAAAACCCTTAAAAATGTTATGTCGAGGTTATCGGCTATTATATTTTCTCACAAAAAGAGCAACTCATTTTGGTCCCAAAAGAAAAAATAAATGTGATCAGAACAACAAAAACTGTATTTTTCCACAAACGCCAGTCTTTTCTAGTTCTTATTGTGAAAAATCCAGCTGGGTTTTTGGCAGCTTTTGGGGTATTAAAAGTCCAACGGTGGAAGGAATTAAGACCGGATATTGCTAATTCATCATTGCCCCTTGGAGCAGTACGAAACTAATACTTACCCCTTTAGGCTACTTGCTTGATTATTATCATTCATTTCTATTTTTATTTATTTATTTTTATTTTATTTTTTTTAGTTAGGAAAATTGTGCATTGCCAGTGAAAGCTTTGATGAAAAAGATATGAGTTGAATAGATATATGCTACAGGAAAAGCTATAAGTGGAATATCGAATGAGCGAAATTGGGTAAAACTTCACGTGATCCCTTCCTCATTACTTACCAAAACTTAGAAAAGTTATGATATATCAGCAGGATGAGCATCATAAAGAATTGTGAATAGGGCAAAAGTCCCAGTGGTTTTAGAGCGAAGGACATAAATGTAATTTGCCTTTCCTGGAAAACAGTGTAATGTGATTACATCTTACTAGAATTCTTGAATTTTTGTTTGTATCCAAAAAATCATCTGAAAAGGAAACAGAATTGTCATTTTTGTGATAAGGTCAGAGCATTCTGAACTGATTGTATAAATACAAAGAAGGCAATTTTTCATGTACTGGTTATTATACAGAAAATGTTGAGAGTCTTTTCTGGTTGCGTGATAAAAAATGCGTCCTTTATGTAAAGTCCTTTGCCAGAAGTGAGTGCAGCAATAATGAATCATTATCGTCAATATTTTAGTATTCCTTGCTCTTTTCTTTCGTCGTTTTCCTCGTTTTATTTTCCTCCAGCTATTGGTTTTTCTGATATGATGACCACCAATAGAAATTCCAACCTCCACTCTGATCGAACTCCTACCTGTCCGCTTCTCGCAGTTTTCCTCAACTCTCCAGTTTCCCAGTTCATTTTTTCCTCGGTCCTTCCAGGAAGGTCGGGAATGTTAATCCTTCGTCACGCCTGGGATTCCCAAGCAGCTGTGGAGCACACCGCTCACGACGCCTCTCGCCTATTTCCTCCTGCAGGCTGTGATTCACATCGGGTCACCGGGTTGCATTTATAGCCTCGCTCCGCAGCCTCTCTCGTCCTGAGAAAAATCTTCAAGTGCACTCAAAGTCAAGTAAACTAGCAATTAAGTGCAACAGTTGATTCGCGTCAGTTGGTATACATCTACCAGCAGTGCAATTACTTCATGAAACATGAAGGTCATGAAACAATCAGATAAGGTTGCTAGTGATGGCCTTGCGAATTTGGATTTATTATGTGTTACAAGTTGGATGCGAATCTTGCAGTTCTCATTCGGCTATTGTTTATTCAGTTCAACTTCCCTGTTCAGTCTTCTCTAGAGTGATCCCATGAATGCCTAATTATTAATTTTACACTAGCCTCAGTGCCCTCATCGCTTATCTCGTTCGTCCAAGGCCTTAATTTTGATCAGAGCGTGCTTCACTTACATTTCCGAAATCAATTGTTTTAGCACTATAAGGAAAGTAATACCTGCAATTATACTTATTCTAACAACCAGAGGAGCTTCTTTTATCAATTTTCAGCAAATTGAATAGTAACAACATTACCTAAAGAGCACACTCAGCGGATCAGGATGGTTCCTCATGTTGAAATTATATTATTCTAACCTCATGAGGGCCGCTCCAAAGTTCAGAATCAGCAAAATTAGCTCACACCACTGATACTCTTATACTTTTACTATTAGATACCACCCTATTTTTACTCTACCTACCACACCCAGAGGGGCCTTGTCCAAGCAAACGATACTTTGTAAACATTCGATGAAGTACCTGTTGTACCACTAAAATTGAATTCCCTTTACTGAGGTGTTTACTCAGGATTCTTTATATGTTTTACTCAATATAGGATGTTTACGGAAGGCTTAGAGGATTTAAATATAGCTTCAAACCTGGTCAGGAACTCGCTGCTCATTTAAAGAAGAAGAAGAAAAAAAAAAAAGGAACGAAATCAAATCAGCTGTTCAGAAATAAGACTGTTACATCCAGATACGGCAATTGATTTTTTTAATACGATTATATAGATGATGTGATCTATATTCAAGTCATCTTGGCTTAATTAAATTATATTCGCCTTCAAAGTAAAGTCGTTGCTCGAGGCGAAATAAACAGCAATATTGCTGAGGTCTTTGGAAAGTAACGATAGTCTTTATAGAGACATGTTGACTTGGTCTTATGAGGTTAAATTCAAGCTCTCGCGTATATCCACTCTTCGAGCAAATACAATATGGCATAAAGTGTGTTTTACTGGCCCGTTGTAATTGAAATGTATCTTTGGTTACTTCAGATGCTTAAAATAGGTAAACAAGCCTGAACGAAACACCATCAGCTAAAAATGGATACATATCCAATATATCGCAACCAGATCTCTAAACGATGGGGTAATTCATTGATGAGTAAAAAGCTTTCTTAACGGCGTGGAAGATTTCCCGTGTGAGGAAGGGCCAAGTAATTGAATTAACCTGAAATGACTAGATGTGTAGGTTTAAATGGAAACCTGATGATCTCTACTTGACACAATAACCTTAACAACGATTTAGTTCATATTACAGTCATAGACAATTGTTGATTATTGCAGTAGATACCTAACAGTAGATATTGGTATAGCTATTATCGTCACTGTTAAATTTTCGGAAAGACCTCAGACCAATATACTCAGTTTACCAGGGCGTTGTCCGGGCCGGATTGTATAGGTTTATAATTACGTTACCTACAATCAAAATGTTAGCCACACATATGTCCTACAATCACCGAGGGTGGACATGGTATACGTACAGTCTCAGAGCTGATATTTAAAAACATGGAACATACAAACTGACATTGCTTTCTATTTTGTGGTCCTAAAAAGGTTCCCAATCAAATTTCAATCTCCTTGGGTGAGCAAGTGAGAATGTAGCAATGTATCTCATTCAGCAGGGTGGATTAGGCCCATGATTTTATCACCTCTCTTCCCAAAGAGGCATCCAATCAAATTTCTACATCCTACGGTGAGCTGGAGAAAATTTAGTTCACACAGTTGATAAAGGTGGAGCTCTTCATGACCCTCAGTGGTGTTCTCCTGATGGCTCAGATGGGCTCCCAGTCCAATTCCTACTTCCTTGGGAGAAGAGGAGAAAATTTAGCTCACTTTGCTGATCAGGAATGAGCCCGCCATTTCACTTCTCTCTTGATGTTCCACAGAGGCTCCCTATCAAATTTCAAATACTTCAAGAACTTCAAATCCACCTACTCGTGGTTTGCTTCGTTTATAATGATAGCTTTGCATGTGTAGGGCGAAGTACTCGTAACTTTGTTGTATACGGTTTTGGAGCAGTGTCACACCCAAGGATCTGAGAGAAAGTACTTCCCGAATTACGGTGTTTTTTTACTCGAACATCATTGTTTGGGTTTACCCAAATTAGGTTGTCTCTGGAAGTTTAGAAATTTTGCGTTATATGGCTAAAAGCATCTTGCTTAAAATCTCAATAACTTACTGATAATAGCAAAAATTCTCATTCAAATCGATCCGGTTGAACGTGGGACACCGATCAATAATAATATGGATGATAACGTTTAATATAGATTATTAATAAATACTTAATAATTATTGAATGGATTATTTTAATGTGTGCTGATCAATAATTCAACATTCAAGAATTGCATTAGTAAAATATTAAAGGAATTTCATTTTCCATGTTCTATGGTCTCTAATAAATACGACCCAATGCCTAATGTGAACACTGTTCTCTGTTTCAGTTGGGCACGAGCACAGCCACGCCCATGACCTGATGGACCAGTTCCACTCCCATCACCACGACCACCACGCCCACCTCGACCACGACCACCACCACGATCATGGAGAATCGGACCACACGTAAGCCCACCAGTACACATCAATCGCAATTCGGTTGATTTTCCCACAAACAAAATCCGCCCCATCTCTTCGGGGTCGTCTTCCTCAATCGAACAACCAATCGACACTTCGCAAATCTTATTTTTCTACCCTTCAGTAAACTATGTTCTTTGACGAAGAAGCTAAAACATTTATACGTTATAGTACCTAAGAACTTTTGTAAATAATCGAATATTTTGTGTACTTACAGTAGATTTTAAAACTTCCTGTAAACTTGATTACATTGCTTTTAAATTTTATGGACAACCAAAGTTTCTAACCAAGAGACATATTCTATGTGAATGGTGTATATTTTTAGATATTTAATATGTTTCTTTACGTGCTAGATAGAGTGGTCTCATATATAAATATTTAAAGCTGTAACAATCATAATAATAATAAACGTATACACTTTATCAAAATTGACTCTTTAGAGCCTTCTCTAAGGTTTGCGTTGCTACATTAACAAATACTATATTAGAAGCGTTGGTCGTAACAACAAGGCTCTGAAGACTGTCTTTCAGTGTATAAAATTTTAGTAGTCAGTTGGGCTTTCTGCTATTAAGTTTTGGTGTAATCTTGTAACGTTATGCCTATGAAAATATCTTCATTTTTTAGTTACATGCCAATAAAAATGAAAAGATGTTCCAGACGGTTTCTTATATTGGTTTGACAAGCAGATATGCAGAAACCGTCTTATTTTATCGCAGTCAATGACGATTAGCGAATTTGGTTTTCATCAATGATCAATTCATACATTTAGGCAAATAATATGTCGACTTTTCGACTATAGTTTTTCAGGTATTTATTGATTTCTTATAACGTTTTCACATTCCATATAGGTAGTTTCACCCGTTCTTGTACACAATATTCGAAAGCAACATGGATCTGAAAATTTTATAGATGTACGCTGCGTGCCGGTTGAAAAAACCTAACATGTGAATAAATTCGAACTACTTATGCATTATCAATTAAGAGGTTTGAGGCATCATTAGGAGCCGTCTAGTATTTCGTGAGCAATTTTTGAGCCTACCCCTCACTTTTCCTCCCTCTCTTTCTCTCTATTTTATAAACTAATGTAAGAATTAACTGAATCATCACTATTTCAATTCATTATCACGAATGATTCTAGGGTTTGAAAAAATAAACCTAGATATGCACGATATTTTAAACTTGTTTCATTATTGAAAATATCGAACCATTTTTGGACACCTGCTAATACGCGACAAAGGAAGATAGCAGTTCCTGTCTGTGCCTATCTTCTCAGTAAAGTGGCACAATCCCTACCCATTTCAACAAAATCGATCTATCAGTACCGGAGCTTCTTCCATAACAACCAATTTCAGGTTTGGCATGTGTAATGGTTACTCATTTCAACAAAATTAGTAGGATGCCATCCTGAAACTTGAGCCCAAATACCCTTGAACATAATCGTACTGATGGTAGATCGTGAAACTTTACGAAGATCGTAGAATACATTATAAGGCATCCGCATATTTTAAGTGAGATTGAATCCTGCAAACCAACCACCTTTTTCAAAAGTCACGAATATTACATTGTGCATGTTATTCCACCTTGAAATAGGAACCAAAAAAATGTATTATAACGTTTAGGGTAGGGTATCGTCATGGAAGGTTAAATGCGTATTCGGAGCTATATTCAGCTTCCCTTGAGCTCTGAATAGGATAGGATTTTTCTATTCGTAGAACGAATGGACAACTAACCGTTAGCATTTCGCGCGCATGCGCAATACTCCATTTCTATTGGTAGTTCTTCCCACTCGAGTAGAACTCAGCGTTTCAAAAACTCCGTATTCTGTAGCCACACTATACGGGGAGACAAGCGTTGATATACATGGAGACGTAACGTTGATACGATAGCATTACAACTAAAACGTATCCCCTACGCCGTACGAATCGGAATGTTCTATCCTAAACGTTTTTTTCTATTTGCCACTATAAGTTTATATTTAAAGTACTGGATAATACTGAGCGTGTCCCTCAGCACTTTGAGACTTAATCTAGCGAGGCTTGATTTCGGAAGGCCGTGCGACCTGAAAAAGTCCATCAATTAATATTCGTATGTGGTTCTTTTCATTATCAGGTACTTCTCCAACTGTAAGGAAAGCAATAGCGTATCAAACCTCAGTCAACTCTTATCTCGCATTGTCATCTGACCAAACAGACATTCGCGGCTGGCAAAGAGAGGGCAAATCTCTCGAGTTACCGGCCTTGCGCCACTTCTCCCGACCCTCCCTTCGTTATCGGCATCCTGAGTCGGTAACTGTGAACGCCTATCGCCATCTAATTGGTTCGGAAACGGACTTCCACCGGACAAATAGTTCGGGATATAAAAACGATGGCTGCGTAAACGAGTTCAAGACGAGGCGAACCTATTATGGAAGGTAGGCTAGACGTTCACCTCACGACTTGCCGACGGGTCAGCGGTACACCGGTCAGTCTTTCTTGAAAAACTGTTCGACATCACGGCGATTAGTTGGATATTACTCAGATGTCGATCAAACCTATGCAAAGCTATAGACCATACAATGGAAAGAGAAAAAAGAGCAATATTAGCAAATAAATCCCCTGTTCAGTCGATCAATAACAGACAGTTATTGCCGCTTATTCGAGAACTGTGGGGAGCAGGTATTATCGAAACAATCAGAAGCCACAGCTCTCCTGAAAACTTCGATGTGACTTGGCAAGTGTAGTTGCCATGATACAAAAAGTTCTGCTCCCAGCAATGCTTAATGAATGTTTGTGATTGGATGGATCGGAACAGCTGGGATCAATCAGGATCCGCTGTTGAGAACTGCAAAGCGTACTTATCATCTGGTTAGTAGAGGAAATAGAAGCAAGGGGTGAAGGAACGAAAACTCCATTTCTCTAGCAGTTCTTGATAGAAAGTGATTGAGGACGTTCTTAGACCTTCAAATGAACTGAGTTTTTGAGTACAACTTCAACGATTTTTTGCAGATCCTTCGCAAAGTAAGAGGAAGGGACGTAGGCACTGAGATAGAAAGAGCAAATTCGGAAGCCAAATAAGAAGTTCAACGTAACTTCAGTTACGGACTTATTAGGTACCACCTGGACAGGTCGTCGCGGACGATTGCGTCACCTCTCACGACCACATTACAAGAATATTAGACCTGGAAACTATTGATAGTATATCGACAGTGATCGATATAACTTTCCCCTATTGGGTCGTGCTCAGAACTATCGGTGCTTGCTAGCAATCGAAATTTCTAGTCAGATTAGATTTCCGTTCACTCGTAAATCCACATGCCGTGCTCATGTGTTCGCCTCAATTTCTATAATCTCTCGCCTCATAACATGGATATATGCAATGCCTATGTAGCTGCATGGAATCGGTAAAAATTTGCCACCCCCCCACCCCCTCTTTCCAAAAAGCAGCTTTTCAGAAAGTTTCGAATCTCTTCTTCATCTGGCCTGAACGATAAACTCACCTATCCAGTGAAAATACATTATTAGAAGTTAGGACTTTTTTCGGAACTATTACCTCTGTTCCGTATATATTCCGTATTTTCAAACTTATGGAAATCGTGTATCCAGAGAACCTTTTGCGCAAGCTTTCTTCAAAATACAAGGAAAGATCTTATTAAAGGCATCAGAGCTCAGAACCTAGGGTTCTGAGCCCTAGGTTAGGTAATTTACGTTCTGTTAAGTAGATACAAGTAATGACCGAAACAGAAGGTTGATACTAACATTAATGAGGATGAGAAAATATCAGATTTTACACTGAATAATAAAATTAGAGTTTATTCTCAATCAGTTAAAGAAAGTAAATCTTGCTGAGGTTAGGAAAAGCATTCCATTCCAGGTCACTATTGGTGAAAAGGTTCGTTCTTGTGCAAACTTCTCTTTGTTTGTTCGTTTATTTATTTATTTATTTATTATTTGTTTATTTATTTATTCTTCATCGGTTCAAAGGTAAAGGAATCAAGTCTGCGAAATTGATTTCAATCACAACGGATTCTTCGTTTAGCTGACTTTTTAAGGCTTAATTTGAAATTTAAATTGATATTCAGGTGTAGGACCAATAATAGGTATATACAAACGGCTCAACATGGTAGATTCTGAAGTTCGATGTTTAATTCAATGATGACTCAAACCTCTAAAATCACATTTATAATTTTCTAGAATAAGTGGTACTTTGAAGTTGTATTTCTCTTAGCCCTGTGGATTGTAACATCTGGTTTCCGCCTAATTTTTACCTACATAAAACATTTGTCATTACTTGTAAATCCAATTTATCATTTTAAAGACAAATGTCATATCGAATTACTGCCAAATGTGCAATATTTTATTAAATGAGTTCCATTTCATTATTATTTTTTGCGATCAGTCAAGATTGTTGAATAACGAAGACCACGATTTCAAAAAATATGCTATGTTAATACGAATCCACAAAACGGTTTAGCGTGGAAATTAAAAATTAATTAACTTTGTAACCTCATTGCTTTTAAAACATTAAACTAATGTTTGAATTGAGGAGGGACTGACAACGTATATGAACTTCGGGTTGAATGTAATTTCTAATTCTCTCCAATTTATAGAGTAGATCTGAAACAAGCATCGCGGTGCTTCCTATTATAAAATGTAGATCGCATAAATTCTTATATTTTAATGAATAATTCTTAAGAATGTACCTAATGATTAATATAATTTTCTTTATTCAGCAGTTCGAAGACTGTTTGAAAACTTGACTGTGATTACGTGTTATTGAAGGGAAAAGAGAGTTAAAAACAGATGTCAGCATATTTCTTATTATTACGCATTTGATACGAATGATTAGAATATTTTTAATTTTCTTACTAAGTAATTGATTTGAATAATTTAAGACGATAACTCATGTTTTCTCTGAGAGATTTAAATGATGGATATAATTCATCTCCTAAGTAATTATTGATTGGTAGATTATTTTCATTGTTTATATAAGTGGTTATGTAATGAAGTAAAATATAGTAAATAGGCATTAAGATGATGTAACATATTGTACATATTAAATGGTATATTTGCTTGGATTATCATCATGTATTTTTTACCCGAATCTTGCAGCCAATCAAGGTTTACGATTGTGACATTTGAAGAATGTTGTGGTGCTTGCCAATTTATTGAAGGAAAGAACCTTGGAAAGCTGAATTCAAAATAAGACTACTTAGGTACTTAGTGTGAAAAATTATCAAGTTAATGGGGGTATATTGAAGGAATTCCTACAGTAACTACATATAAAAACAAGAGAAATGGCTAAAAACTAGTTTTAGCGAATACACAACAGATTTTTGCTTAAGCAATAAAATGTAAGAACTCATACAACAAAGTTCTAATCAAATCAAACGGAAAAAAACTATGCAAATTATTGCTGAAAGGCAAGTGAAAATATCGCTTTTCCGAGGGCAAAAAACAAAGCCTCCATCTCTACCTTCGGTAGTGAAGAGGTTATGTAAGGTACAATTTATATACCGATTGAAATTATAAAATTAATGCCACATATTTATAACATTTATTTAAAAAAATTTAATTTGAAACGATTTTTTTACGTTAAAAACATTGGCAATTTTAATTTAAATTTAAAAAAATATTTCAATAAATTCCGCACACATACCGACCCACAAACCAAGGTAGTAACAATGAAGGATTATTTCATAGTAACATAGTATATTTCATAGTAACATTCAGTGCATTATTTCTGGACCCCGAGATAAGGTGTGGCGTGAGGGCCTACTTGCCAAAGTAAAAGATGAGCTTCCGGATTCACTCTATAGGATTGTACAGTCGCATCTCAGTGGCCGGACTTTCAGTGTTAAGGTAAATGCTTCTATTTCTGCTTCCAGACCTGCTAGAGCGGGTGTCTCACAAGTAAGTGTTTTAGCTCCTTTTCTGTATCTATAATTTAAGCGTCAGAATTCCCAAATCCAGAGTCGGAAAACTTTGTAGTAGCCTAATTCGCGGATGATGTATGTAACTTTACTTTTTTTTTTTAAAAATAATAAAGCCGTTTATTTACAAGAAATTATTTGTGTGACAAAACAAAATATAAAGTATTTGATACTTACAAAAAGAATATAGGTAACTGAAAGGAAAGGAAATACAATTTAAGGCAATTACTGATCTCCATAGTTTGAAGAAATTGTCCGGAGTTCAGGAGTTGCGTACAAAATAGAATAAAATACTAAATTAAAACATCTCTAAGGAGCAAAAAGAAATCGAAAATACAAAATTCATATAGAAATCAACAAATAATATCATAAATAACACATCATATTTATTAATAAAGGAGGTTTAGTAATGAAATTTCGTAACCCAAACCAGTAGTATAATGCTGCATCAAATAATCATGTATAATAGCTTTAAATTTCTTTAAATTTTCAATGTTTTTCATATGAGGAGGCAATTCCATGAAAAGTCTAGGGCCTAAATACGGCCACTGCCTCATATAAAAGTCACATTTAGGGTGAGGGATTGATATCACGATGCTAGAATGCAGACGAGTAACACCATGTAATCGGGGGACAGAGAAAAAGTGATGACTAAAATAGTATTGGAGTAATTTGGAAACATAAATGAGTCGTGGGGGTAAAATATTAAGTTTTAAAAATAATGGTTTACTATGGCTTTGATACCCGGACCGGAAAATAAGGCGCAATACTGATTTTACTGCAACCTCAACCAACTTAAAAGATGACTGGTAAGCCCCGCCCCATATAGGGATACAGTAAGTCAGAACTGAGTACACAAACGCATGAAATGTCATTTTTAATATAGAAATGGGAAGAAATTTATTGAGAAACGAAAATTCCACTATCTGCTTTACAAGCAGATACCATGTTACATGGATATGTCTTTGATTGGGGATTTCATAACGGTTGTCCTCGAGAGTTGTAAACAAATCCCTTAACTTTAAACAAATCCCTGGGCCGCATCCCGACTAATTCCAACAAAACAACGGTTTACTTATAGAAATGTTGAAAATAACTGTGGAGAGAAGCCACTACTGCTATTGCTTTACGTTAAGAATATTGTAACCGGTTTATTAAAATTGTTTATAGTCCAATCAACTTAGTTTAGGAATGTAGCCAGGTACGTAAGGAGGGGGAAATTGGTAGCTTGAGATGTGAACATTTATCACATAAAGCGCTTTCAAACGAGTGGCGAACGATTTCTGTGCGACGAAAACTGCGGAAGTTCCATTCCCCTAGCAACGGCTGGGTTGTACGTGAAAAACACTGAAATTGTGACATCAATTTCGCGTCACGGAAAATTTTGGTTGACCCCCCAGAGCAAAGACATATTCATGTCAAAATAAAAGACGATCTTCTGATTGAATTAACTGAAAGAATGAACGCCATTTACTAAGCAAAGGTTCTTGCGAGTCTTCGACCCATCAGCTGCAGGATTTTTGCAAGAAAGTAGATGGGTGGTGCAAGCAATGATGAGTGGTCATGCACCCTTCAAAATCAAAATTGGTTAAATTTACTCTTAAAAGTAACATAACTGAGTGTCCACTTACCCTTATGTGGAGTTACCATTCCATATACTGACTCTGTACGATACTTCAGGCTAATTCTCGACAGACGCCTGACATGGGATCAACATATCCCTTACCTCATCGAACGGCTGCGAACCAGATTCCATCTTTGGAAAACTGTACTTTCTCCATTCTCCAAATTACCTTTGAAACTAAAGATACTCCTCTACACTTCGCTCTTCCGGCCGATATGTATTATTCCTGCAGCATCTGGGACTCTGCATCCAAGTCACAACTTAATAAAGCGCAAACGGTCCAAAACCGAAAAACGGACATTCATAAAGACCTCCAAATGCCACTGATTATTGAAGTAATTACCCAGTCTTATATCAAACTGCACACCTCATTTGACCACCACCCAAAACCGCAGCTCCTGGAAATGATCGATCACCCAACTCCACCGAACGTCACCTTAAAAAGACATATCGACTTCCTGACTTCCTAATTACCAACTTATATTCTAAAGCACCTATTTCCATGAAAAACAAATAGTGCAATTACAAAATTACTCATACTGGTGTTTACTTTGAGGACTAACACTGGACATGACCGTCTATCAAGTTTCGTGTCATAGTGTTTCTACCTACTATCCTCAACTAAAATGTATATATATTTATTACAATAAAGTTACCTTTGTTAAACAAAACAACAAAAAAGTCAAGAGAAGTTGTATTAGGATTTGTACCAGGGTTTGTTGTAGATGTTGATTTTGTGTGTAGCTGATCAGAGCAGTGACCGTCATTTCAATCGTATCTTAATGTCCCGCAGTTACCCCATCAAATTTCCACTTCCTAGGGCGAAAGAGTGAGAATTTAGCTCTCTCAGCTGACCGCAAAAGATCCCATAATTTCAATAATCTCTAAATGTCCCATTAAGTCACCCGATCAAATTTCAATTTCCTAGAGTTAAGATCTTTGGCAGGGCTACCTTCTTATTTGCCAAACGCTTATTATGGAACCCTGTAGGCAAAACCTCTGATACCGGGCCACCCTAAGGACAAGAAACTTGTCAATAGGAAGCTTTTCTAAGCAGATAAATGTTCTATAATTAATAAACGGAGTCTATGAACTCAAATAAAACACTTTACTACGAGTCTCTCTGTACGTAACAAGATCGGATATCTAAAAACAATGGTACATAGTATAGTAGTATATAGGAAAATGCAGGCACAAGCAAATATGAAAATGCAGTGGTTGGTTGTTTGTCTTCATATTTACTTGTGGGTGAGTGGAGTTTGAAGCTTCCCTTGTTGTTATAATCCTTTATTTCTATTGCTTTTTGCCTTTCTCGGTCTATTCAGGAGCTATTCCTAATGATGATCATTTATACTTGGCCCCAGCTTCATCTTCATACTCCATTAGGTATTGTTCTTTTGCTTCCTAATTACGGTGGTTGGGAAGCTATGTGTTCGTGAAAGAAGTCGAAAAAACTTTTGTCCTCCAAAATCGATATTTCCACTTGCATTTTGCTCAATACTTGGCTTGCTGATCAATTTGGTTCCTAGTCTGTCTCACTGATGTCTCTCTGTCTGATGTCTGCCTGACTGTGGTAAATCCTTGTCACGCCCAAAACTATTCCAATGTTCAATCCGAATTCGATGAAATTTACACGAATTGTGCGGATTATCTTCTAGGCGGTCCCCCATAATTTGCAATGCCGTCGGATCAACAGTAGCTTGTACACATGCAAAAACGTGAATTTCTCTCAACGTCAGATCAGATCAGACGCCAGTCTGATCAGTCGTCATCTCGGTCAGATTTCGTTCATATTCGGTGGGTAGTTCGGTAGGTGATCTAAATATATGCTGTATAAATTATATTACAATTGGTAGAGTAATAACCATTGCATGCGCGAAAACAATATTGATAGACTCAGGCAAAACTCCAAGTCTAAAGGAACGATTTCGATTGAATTTCCGGGGATTTTAAGGGTGAAATTGGAAATATCGAACACGGGGTTAGAAATCAAAAATAAAACCAAATTAATCGGATGAGGACATTGAAAACATCACTATTTACCGGTTTTACGCTTCAATAACGCCTTTTCAATAATGACATTTGAAACCAAAATAACGTCTGAAACAAGACGACATTCTTGATAGAATCAAAAATTAATACAGAAATTCGGTTGAGAATTGAAGCATGGACAGTGCTTAGTGATACCGGTAATTACCCTCCTCCATTCCTCTCTTGACAGCAAATTTAAAATTTCTGAGGTGTGTTGCACAATTAATCCAAAATTAGGATCGAACAAATCAACAATCACAAAAATATAGATAAAAATAGTAGCCTAGGTAGCGTTGACGAACTTGGGCAAACAAAATAAAGAAAATAACAAAATCATGTTTTAGCGGCACTACCGTTTTCTTAAATAAATACTCGGTGTTAGAGTGGACTGGAATGGATTTTTTCCCCGTTTCACGTCGTGACTTCAGGAAATGAATTCAAATTTATCGTTACTAGTCGGACTTTAGACTTTTTGACTATAATAAACCCTTTACTGGCTTAAGATACTGAAGGAAGAAGAGGTGAAGATTTTACTGCCGTATGCGAAATCTCGTGGTGTACATAGAGGTGTGAAAGTTATGAGAGAGAAATTTGGCATGAGAATGATGAGCCGGTCCTGTTTTCTGCGCCATTCAAACTGAAAGGGTACTCCTTGAGAGGGTAGGTACTCTGTCCGTTGTGGGGCATACCGCAATCACGTGTTGGAGCCATGCATTTACTGAAAATGTACAGTGGCATTTCTGCCGAACTTGGATACCTACCAACCCCTCTCAGTCTACGGTGATAAGTTCTAACCTATACCCACCAAGCCGTACGGGTTAGGCGTTGCAATGAACTGTTTCTCATGCGATAAGCGAAGTTAAGCAACGTCGAGCGTGGTGAGTATTTGGATGGTCCAAGTACGTCCAAGTAATTTTAACGCTTTTACGGCAAACCCCTATCCACTCAAGGGGGCGAGGCAATCAGTAGCTTTAAGCAAAATCATTAGAACGAATTCTAATCCTCCATTCGGAGGACAGCTGATGAAATCCGCGACACCCCAGGCAACAACCCCTATTGTAACTCGTTATTCTAGTCAAAACATACAACCTTCCTCATAATAACTTTTTTTATTGAAATCGGTTCTCACAACTTCGTCACGAGCGATTTAGCTAATATCATTACAGCTTACAGCAAGAAGTCATAATTTACATCAAAAGAGGCGATTTCCAACTTGAAGCCCACATAACGGAAGAACTTACCCGTTTGAGGCGATCATCTTCGCACTTACATCCTTTACAATGATCCCATGTTCTGACCTCATAGCAAACAACCGCAACGGTGAACCACCTTCTCGAAAGGTCGTCAGACAAGCCATCTTGCTCGTCTTCACCTTGACACGCAGATTCCCCTTGTTCTTCTGTTCCCCCTTTCACCCTGAAACGATGGGAAAAACTAATGAAGCTAAGGAACGTCCTCGACGACGAAGAAGAAGAAAGAAAAAAAAAAGCCTTTGAAAATCAAACGAGCAAATATCGGGGAGTTATGGAAAGGCTCAATGGGACGAAGCACTTGATAAGGGCTGGGATCCCAATTACCAGCCAGCTAACTGTTGTTGTCTCCTAAAAAAAAGAAAGGAAAAAAAAGAAAAGCGTGGGCTGGTCGAACTCTTTTGGTCGATTTATTTTTGGACGTCCTTGAAGGATTCTAGAGTTCTCTTTCGGATCAACAAGTTAATAAACAACAAGTCCTTTAGCCAGTTTACCGGATCGATCCATAGTTAAGCCCTCGGCTTCCAGTTGCCTTGAAAAAGACCAATATTGTTAATTGGATTGAATTTGACTCGTGGTACAGTGGAAAATAAAGCTGTTTGAATTGTCATACTGACAACATATTACCGAATGTAAGAATACTTGAAATTTGTATAGGAGGCTAAAATTTTGTTATTCGTGACATTAAAATATCCACTGATCATTTAAAAGTTCTCTGAAAAAGTTCCTTATTTGCGAATCCGATCAGTTAAAACAGTCGGATTTGATAATATTTTCAGAGACCGTAGGTGTCCAAAACATCTACCATATGAATGTTTAATCTTGGATGCGCGAGATTGAATTTAATGTCAAAATTCACACAAAATTGGTACTTAATTAAAGAATAGGGGTATGTGACCCTACTTTCAAAACTATGTAAATCTGTCATTATCCTTCCAACAAATTAATTTGACGAATGTTTCAAAAATCTCGGAATCTCGTCTTTCCCATGTTTTCATAATAGATTAACTTTCTCCTTCGAATAATATTTCTGGAATTGATAATAATAATAAGCATAATAATAATATTATGGAATTGAAAAAAGCGGGGACACATACGGAACTATTTACCTAGTCAAACATAAATAAGTCTTGCGAGCTCGAATCTCAAAAATAAGTAACATCAAGTAGTCAATTTCTTAGTGAAAATTCTGGGGCAGACCTGCTTAGCTAAGATATGGAAAGGGGCCAGTTCAGGTGGTTCAGCTGCCGCTGGTGCCCAGTTCAGTTGAGCCCGACTCTCCGTAAGGGGTCTCTAGTCTGTTTTTTTTTTTTTTTTTACACCCAACTTTTTTTTAAATTTTAACCCAACCTGAAAATTTATTGGTTTACGTTTCAAGACGTGTAGAATCCAAAAATTGAATTTAAAAAAAAAAAAAAAAAATCCGTCCGTCCGCCATCCGCGGCTTTTCTCCGAAATTAAAAGACCAAACTTCATGAAACTTCCGTTAAAAATCGCAATTGTAGTCTAAAGCTCGGTATCAATTTGTGTCAACCCTAAAGGTTAGAATTAAAGGGCTAAACATACAAAAATTGAGATCTCAAAAACTTTCTAGGTAACAATAATGATTTTTTGCTTTTCGATGATAAATATGATCCCAAAGAATCGATTAAAACCAACCGCAACGCAGTACGTTGAGCGGTTCGGTTTCCCTAGGGGCTCAACATCGAAAAACACCTTCGAATTTTTAAGCGCAATTTCTAATGCGTTGCTAGCGGATCTATTGATTAGGCGATCAAGCTCTGAATTCCATCAAACATCGCTAGATAGTGATACTGGAATAAATAAAAATTGCCTTGAAAATATCAGCTGATGTTCCATATTTTTTTGTAATTGTTTCCCCTCACAGGCCTTAATCGCATTTCCCTCCGTTCCACAGGCCTTTAAACTTTTCGTTTATCAACGAAGTAGACCTTAACTGACATTTTGTAATTTTTTGAATGAAATAATATGTAAATTACGTTCTTACTTCTTCACCTTTTAAATAAAAAAAAAATAAAAAATGTGAATTGCTACTTTTTTACTTTTTTTGTTCCATACCCTCAACCTACCTTAATACCGTATTCCTAACACAACCAAAAATGTAGGTACCTACTTACTTCATGAATATCTTTTATATTGAAAATTATTCATGCTGTTTTCTCTTAAAATTTAAATTGAAACGCAGTTGATATATTTAAAACGCAATACTATTGACCACAATCCCTAGGTATCTCTTTCCCTCCAAAGCCGATGATGATACTCCTATGCTGTTCAGCCGCTCCGAGTTGATTCGGCGACTGCCAAGACATGGACAATGTGCGCCTCATTGACGTACGCCTTGCCTAAATAAACTACGTTTCTTCCTTCCGAGTGAAATTTCGTGATGGTGTCAAAATAAATAGCATCCAAAGGACAGAGTTCAATTAGTGACTTGCAGATTTGTCAGGAGGCAGGTCTTCCATTTGAATCCACTAATCTTACCTAATCGATGTGGGAGGTACACGTAGGTACTTTTTTACACTGTCAACAACTTCATCCTTCTTCAGTGCTTCCTGTAATTTACTGATAGTACCAAAAAACTCGCGAGTTTTATAAGTATTTGATTAAAATTACGAATGAAGACGTCATTGAACTTATCACTGGCTATTTTCTTCCCGTAGGATGGTTTCGTTCTTGTAAGAGTGACGAAGGAAGTCTGTTCAGTAGATCACTGAGGATCCAACAAACTTTTCATGTGAAAGTTCCTGTTACCAACTTCACTCTTCAAGTGACAAATATTCACCATACACTGCAGATTTTTTTCAAAAGTAGTCGGCGACATTGTAAACAATAACAATCTCCCTTGCTTGACGACGAAGCACCGAGCGACTAAGAAAGCCCTGTAGTTGTGAGTGATGTTCATTACGAACAGATGAGTTGTTGAAATTCGGGAATCGAAAAAAAAGGAACGTAATGGTAATCAATCACGGCACATGGAAAGAATAGGTAATATTCATATAGGTAATACATATTATTTATGAAAACAATAGAATTATCCGAAAAATCAGAATTTGGATTGGCAGGGCAGCTAACATTCGGACGTGAAATTTCCTTTTGAGCACTTCTCAGATGATTTTACCAATCAAGGCTGTCATCTAAAGGTTGTCTCAGCGTGTAGTTCAACTTAGAGGGCGCTCTCGGAACGTAAACCACCTCTAGTCGACCGGTTCCTAACCTAACGGACGCGACAGTCTTCCACAAACCCAAACCCTTCTACAACGCAAACGCCATCAATACGTTCTTAGGCATCAGACATCATCTACAGTTCTCTACATTTTCTGGCTGAACCCATGAAGCCTCAAATCAGATAATTAGGATGTTACGTACTCATCCTTATAGTAATACATTAGCAAAACTATAATGTTTATAAATCAATTAATTTATCTTAAAAGCGAGAGAAGAACTGATATATTAAATTAGGTACATACCGCACCCATTCTGCACCTGCTGAATGCGAATCCTTCATTGTTCGGTTGGTGTTGTTATTTTTTAATAATACTTCTGGGTGAGTGCGGCATCGTGATTACTTGATTACACACCGAATCTCTCTTATTGTGACTTTTACCTTCAAGCTAAGATTAGTCAAGATCAGTAAAGGGGATCTTGAAAAACTCATTTATAACAAGAAAGAGGCCCAACCCCGCCGCTCTTTTATCCCGTACCTCCCTTCTCGCTCGCATATTCCCAGCCAGCAATAAGAATCTCTGCCGTCTACCTGTGTTTCTATCTTCTTCAGTCCTTCATTCATTTATTCACTTTTACCTTAACTGAGTGCTCTCGTCGTTCCTGAAAATAGACTCTACATCAATAAATTGGCAATTCTCGTTTGACAGAAATATGAACTTCACAATCTCCTATGTACTCTCTATCGCCGAGTGTTGCGAATTATTACACAAAGGTTTATTATTACTGTATTGTATAGCCCTCTCCTATGCAGAATAATTATTTATCAAACAAAGTCCATTATACGCTACCTAAATGTAACTGTATAGGCGTAGCACCTACCGAGGAGGAACTAATTTAAATAAATATAAAACACCTATGGTTTTCTAGTCCTTCTGTATTTAACAAGAACCTATGTCTACCTAATTAAAATAGTACAACCGAATCCAAGTAGGTAAATCGATACTGACGAACGTACCCACCTACTCTATATTAATGAGGTAGCTAGCTACCTACGCTTCACAAGTACATCTATAGATGACAAAAGTTACAATCAATAGAGAGAAAGAGACATAGGTATACCTAATGGGTTATGGTATTTCTGGTAAAAATAAGTAATTAAGATCATGTTGGACGTAAATATGATGCAAAATACATCAAACTAGTTTAACATACTTAGTCTCCACTTATACATGCACAGAAAAGCGCACAGAAAATTTAATACTCACTCATATTTTACCCAGACGACTCGAAAAAATAATCAAACCAACAGCCGACAATCCCGACCTCCCAAGTTTTGATTACTCAAATGCGCATGCGTGGGTTGCTGATCTGAGAGGTGACTACACTGCCATTTCACTAGGTAATAATGGCATAATATTGGTATATATTGTAACTAGGGAATACAAGCGAGCTTCTCGGGTTCCTTTAGGCTGTAGATTTTCTAGTTTTTAAATTTTTTTTCATCAAGCAACCGTGATGCTAGTTTACCGATGACCCTCATCCAAAAGACATCTACTATTATCAACACGGTGCTGGATAATTCATTAGAAATAATAATAACAAAGAATGCAGAACGTGATAACTAACAAATGAAATTATTAAAAACAAAACAAAAACTCCTATCCTTCGTTTCTAAAATACGTGGACTAATAACAATGAATCGTTGTTCTGGAAAGGTCCATGAGACAGCAAGTCAAGGTTTAGAAAACTAATAACTATTACGTAGAGAGAAAAACAGTCCTTGAATGAGCAGAATTTGTACAGGGTGGAGCTAGGTGACATGCATCTGACAGTTAAATAGTTGATGAGAGGATCAAGTGTATTAACTTTATGATAGGTAGAGCCTTCGTCAACAAGGCTATGGAAAAAATGTGGAGAGATGGGTGTTTTGTTCACGAAACTAACAAACAAACATGATGCATATGCGCGGTAGCTAAAACGAATGATGAAATAACAGATGAAACGGCAGTCACCTGAGAATAGCGGTCACCTGAATACATCTGCTCGCAGATATACTTACTGATAAATTTATTTATTACCTTGGGTGGCATTTACTTATTTAATATCGATTTGTTAGGGTGAGAAAGGAAATCAATCGTGGGTTGAAACGTACCAAGCTTTGGGTTAATGAAAAAGCATAAAGCATAGTGACTGGCTACAGCTACATAATTTCTCTCTCACAATGGCTGGCAGCATCGATCTGACAGTGTCATTGCTCACAGTTTTGTTGTGAACATGTGCATTCTCTGTGGTAAGCTCTGGTGACTTGGAAGTTGGGGTCCTTAGTGCTAGGTCAGCACTATCAGGTGTTTTTGAGCTATCACAGAATAGAGAAGTTTGTTTTGTTTTTGTTTCGGTGTTCAAACTGATAGATTTTGTGAAAACTATTGCAGACAGTCTTATTTGCGTACCCTTGAGGTACCAATAGCACCCAGATCATCCTAACGGCCACATTCTACGCTGATTATGAAATGAAATATGGGCCAATGAATTCATAAATAAATATAGGTTTATAAAATGGTACCGAAATCAAAATTTGAATTAGATATACAGTCAAACATTACTAGGTCACAATATTTGAGAAACTAAATACCAATTACAGGCAAACCAACTGCCTATCGAGAATCGGCTTTTCATAACTTAAACTTGTCATGTTGTTAACGTGCCGACAATCGGCCGACTGAGCACCTCTGTATATAAAGCTACTCGCTTAGTTGCCAGAGAGTAAGCGAGTATGCGACCTGCTAGGCTCCACTGAGGTCTAAGAGGAGACTTCGTGTTTGGAGCCTGGAATATGTTCCATCCAGGAATTATAGAGTTACCGTAGCATGCAGGGGGTAATCAGAAAAATATAATAAAATATTTATTCCCAAGATATGAACAGTGGGTACTGATTGAAAATAGCGCAAGCTCACTGCACAGCAAATACGAGTACTAACAACATTTTCCGAATCCAGAGTGGCTGGCAACGCACAAGTAATGAACGGAGGCTGTCAGGGTGAGTCGAGGCTGTCCGGGAGGAGCCTTTTTTAATATGGGGTCTAGTTGCCGTATTAAGGACTTTCTTGCTAAGCCATAAACTGCAGTCCAATAATCACTGCATAATCGCACAACTCCATGGAAAAGTGACAGCCTGATGGACAACTCAACTATAGTTAGAAAAGACTTGAAGCAACTGTACATGTTAACCCTACTTAGCTCGACACAAGTACTCAATATGCTGGGTCCATCGCAGCTAGCTGCAACTACCAAGACGAAGAAACGTGTTTGAGTGGAATTGGGTATTTTCACTCCACAAGTGAAAGAGATTTATTTGGACATCCTCTAACAATACAAACGTAATCATAACAGTGGTAGCGACTGCGCATGCACCAATGTGTATTCCTTTTAACAAGCATAATTTCAACAGTTTTCATCAGATTTTAATGAAATGGTTGTTTTCATACTTTTCTAATCATTACTTCATTCTGCGCATTCGCAAACGTAAACTACCACAAGGATAATTTTTTCACGCCCTAGTAGTCAAATCTCGCTTGAGTTTAGTCCATAGTTGGTGAACAATGGTTTAATTATTCCATATTAATTTCAACCTGATTGCATAATTATTAGCGCCTTCGCATGCGCGAAAGTGTACCCCCAGGAACAATGTCTAGTTTTCATCAGATTTTGATTACCTACATTTTCTGGGAAATTGTGGGTTAGGCTGTAGATTGTTCCCTACCAATTTCATTTTTTTTTTTTTTTTTTTTTCAAATCATTGCTCCATTCTGAGCGTGCGGTAACGTAAATTATTTCAAACATCATTTTCCCTTTTTTTTAATCACCTTAACTGTTAACGTGCTTGAAATCGCGGGGTCATTACATTTTCTGGGAATTCGTGGGTTAGGATGTGGACTGTTCCCAATCAATTTGATTTCTTTTTCGCAAATCATTACTCCTTTCTGCGTATGTGCTAACGTAAATTACTTCTAGCGTCATTTTCCCCGTTTCTTAAACCACAGATTTCGAAAATTTACGTTATCTACATCTTGATTTACTATATTCTGCTATGGAGTTTTCGTGATTATTAAAGCCATTTCAGTGATCTACACATTCATCTTATTTTTAGTTGGTAGGTAACTACCTACTTATTTAATATCGTTATACTGAGAACAGGGGACTAGTAAAATGTAGATGTTTCAATTAATTGAATTAATTTTCCCTTTGCAGATGCCCATATCCACGCAGGCATATTGATGTCAACTAACGGATCTGCAATTTGGAATGGACCTTCTTTGTAATATCAAGAATTTAATATCAGTTGCACACCGATCAGCTGTGAGGCCTCTGAGCCTAAATTGTTTTTAATCGGCTTGTGATATTGAAACCTGAAATTTAGCTCTTTTTTGGAGATCTAGAATACAATTACCCAGAAGGGAGAGACTCAGATCACCTTCGGAACCTCTGAGGCTAATTTCTTTCCCAATCAGCTCACGGTGCTGTTATTTAGATAGAGCTCCTTTGGGACCCCTCGGAAACAATAATTAAAAGGAATATGGAGGCGCACTGATCAGTAGAGCGGCCTCTGAACCTATACTCTTTCCTTATGTATATATATATATATATATATATATATATATATATATATATATATATATATATATATATATATATATATATATAATAACATTCTTGTCGATAACTCTCCTTAGGTGAGATGAAAGTCTCGTTCTTGCGCCAAAAAATCGAGCTTTCCAAACGAAAGGATGAGCTTGTTGGCCAACAGTGTTTGAGCACATTCAATTGGTCAAATTTCAAAAAATATACTGTAAGAAATAACTAAAAATAGCTAAAAAATGAAAAAAATAGTTAAATTTACTTTTTAGCCAAATTATAGGCAAAACAAAACTATTAACGATCAACTAGGTCATTAAAAAAATTTTGCACTAAATTATGCTGAAAAACGTACTTAAATTTTATTATTTTTCGCTGAAAAATCTGTAAAAACTGAAAAAAAAACTAAAAATCCCAAATCTTTTTTGAATCACCGAATCTTATTTATCACGTGGTTTCTAGCCATGAAATTGGTTTTTAACTTTTCTTTCTACTGAAAATGCTCAAATTTCAATACAATTTAACATATTATAATACGATAGATAAGAAAATTCGCTCATACGATCATGCTGCATGACTGGAACTTTTTTTAACTTTTACTGTGAAACGTAAAATTGCGGGGTGATGGAACTGCAAAGGTGTTAACTCTTTTGGGAGGTACGATGCGACAGGTTCTGAACATATATTACACGCTTTTAATAATTCTAGAGCAACGTTCTGCGTAGATGGGCTATCTAACACGAAATAATAAACCATTGTTTAATAATATTCGATAATAATAATAATTCATTCGATTTTTTGGTTCTACGGATCTTGAAACGTGAACCAAAAAATTTGCAGGGGGGGGTATTTTTATTTTTATCAATTTTTTTGGCCAATTAAAAAGGTTAATTATTGAACATAATAAACCAAGACCATTTCAAAAAACCAAAAATACATTTCTAAGGGTTTTGTTAAATTGGGATTTTGGTATTGAGATTGTAATATTAATTAACATACCTATATACATTACTGTAATATATATACATATATACATTACAGTCACAACCTGGATCTTTCTAATGTTTAAAATAAAACGTTAACTGAAATTTATGTGACTGGGTCCGTAAAATGAGTTTGACAAACTAGTTATGTAATAATTGGAGAGGTGAAGAGAGACGCACACACGGAATCGCATCTGCACGTTACCCATGATATAACTCTACCTATATTATTATCAAACCTGTGTGCCTCGTGGAAGATCGCATGTTGAGATTCTTTTATTCAGTCCAGGAGGAAGGAATTCTCTTCATAAACTCGAGACCAGAAGACCGCCAGCCATTCGGTTACATACCAATTCGATTTTGTGAACATTCCTATCAATTTGGTTTCATTTTTTTAGGTAGCAAAACACGATTTATGGCTATGTGAATAGAAAACTCGTAGAAAAAGTAGTGCTGACTATTTCAGCACAGTAAACTTAAAAAAAAAATGAAGCTATCAAATCAATATAAAGGGAACAAAAATATTGAAAAATCATTCAATGCACATGTATCAACAATTTGAACTAGATTGTTCAGAAACTCGAACAATATATTCAGAAATTTATATTTTTACGGTTTTGAAATGTACCGTTCCTCATCTATGGAGATATCATTACATTTCAGATCTTCTAAAAGGGTTCCAATCGATTCATTGTGACGAAAACGATTAAAAACGAAACCAAACTCGATTTTTCATGAATTTACAATGACTGGCGTCAGTGACGACGAAGACGACGTCTTATTGTCGTCGAAGACATCTTTTATAGCTTCTATAGTGATTGCAGTATTCTGTGGGGCAAAAAATATAGAAAATGATACCAAACTTGATTTTTGAATGATTTGTCGACAATCGTCCGAAGAGTCTACCTACTAAATTTCAAGTTAATAGCTCCAAAATGTTGTACTTAGCGAGGAGCATACACGCACGCACATAATTATATACACGGACGCATACACGCTGACAAATGCTAGCCGAGTCAAAGTAGAGACTCACTTCGTTCGGAGTAAATAGAAAAATATTTTCAAAACTACGGTCATAAGATCATGCTTTACGACTGGAACGGTTTTGTTTTTCTTATAGGTTCCCAGCCACCTAGTTCGTGGCGTTCGATCCCAAAGAAGATGGATGCAGTGGTCTGAAACGAGAAAGATATTACGAATCGATCACTGATGTGTGGAAACCGGGTCAGCCCCTTAAAAATATTAGCAAATGGCAAAAGTCGATGGAGCGACCTCTGGTATGAAGTGACATTCGAATGAACCCATAGGTGTTTTCGCTTTATCAGCGGAATAATTAAGATACTGTATGTATGCATATGCCTAGTCCTGCCATAGGTCCTGTTACAAGAAAAAACTTTGGTGACGTTGGTTAGTTTATTCATTTATCTATTTATTTACGAAACGGGCGATGACCAATTACAATATTATTAATAAAATAAATTAGTATCTTGATGAGGAAACAAAATCGGTGTACAGAAGAAGAACAAAAAAAAAAAAAAAAAAACAATATAGGTATATGCATGTATATATTTATAAGGTAAAAATCACATCACAAACAAACACTTCTTGTAGCTGAGATGAGTGTAGGCTATGTGGACAGAGATTTCAGGGCGAACGGTGGATGGTGCGTAATATTGTTGAGCGGAAGGTTCGAGATGGCTGATCATGGAAAAAGTCTAAAGCTGGATTTCGTTGGAGTATATGGTTGGCCTGACGAGGGATTCTATTGAGAGGCTGTTCATACAGGTAATTAGTTGTGGAGAATTTAATATGAAAAATGGGTAGGTTACGGGAGTAAAAAGCTGGAATATGTAGGTTGAATTCGGAGATGAGTTCGAGACAGTCAATCCGGTTGTTCAACAAATTGAAAAGGAACAACATGTCAGATACAATGCGACGCTCTTCAAGGCTAGTGAGTCCGCAGCGATCGGCTAGGGTTCTGGAGCTATTATATTCTTCTTGTGGTAGGTGCAATTTATAACTAAGGTATCTCACGAACCTCCGCTGAACTCGCTCCTTGTATGTTTGATAATATGGTGACCATACGATTGAGCAGCACTCCATTATTGGCCTTACGATCATTGAGTATAGTGATACAAGTGCTGGTATGCTGTAAAACTCAGCGGTGTTTCTCTTAAGATAACCTAGTTATGTATTTTAGAAACAGTGATTTTATTTTGATATTAAGAACACTTTTAAATTGATAAATTCTAGAATAATTCGAAATTGCCGCCTTTACTCTGCACATCATAATCTTTTAATCTCGGAGGCTAGCAATCTACGGAAGTCAGCACTTCCTAAAAGAAAAAGTGCCCAAAATGCAGAAATTAGCCAAATTTCGTTTATGTTTTACGAAATTCGAAGCAGGTCAGCATTAACATATCCAACGAGTACGGTGCATTGTAAAGTCTTAATATCATCCTCTTCAAATTCGTCTTCAAAAACCAGCGCTCTGAACAATGCTCTGTGGCTCATTTTCGTGCATGTAGGAAAACGTAGGAAATAACTAGGAAAATTTAGCAAATTAGATGGGAAACCGTAGCAAAAAAGGATTTTGGTCGTGTAAACAAAGATGGCGAAAAGAACTACCTACCTAGTAAATCGTTGATTTGAATGCTAACCACCCGAATTCGGCTGGTTATTTTTGATGGTCGATTTAGCACATTTGATCATTGATTTATCTCAACCGGAGTTGGTGAAACCGAATATCGTTGTTTCACAGCTGAGATCTTTGGTTTAATGAGTAAACGTTGATTAAAGACTTTGGTGAAACCGGCCCTAAATTTTTGTGCAATATCAATGAACTGCAGCCGCACATTGCTTCGTTCATGAATGCATTCGATTCTATCTTCAATTTGTTCAAGGACTGACAAAACAGTAGTTTTTGAAAGTCGGTACCTCCTCAGAATGTCGATTTCATTGAGATTGAAATTCGCCGTACTCTCTCTAATCCAACGCGGACAGTGCATTGTAAAGTCTTAATATCATCCTCGTCAAATTCGTCTTCAAAAACCAGTGCTGTGAACAATGCTCTGTGGCTCATTTTCGTGCATGTAGGAAAACGTAGGAAATAACTAGGAAAATTTAGCAAATTAGATGGGAAAACGTAGCAAAAAAGGATTTTGGTCGTGTAAACAAAGATGGCGAAAAGAACTTCCTACCCAGTAAATCGTTGATTTAGCCAAATTCGGCTGGTTAGTTTTGATCATTGATTTATCTCAACCGGAGTTGGTGAAACCGAATATCGTTGTTTCACAGCTGAGATCTTTGGTTTAACGAGTAAACGTTGATTAAAGACTTTGGTGAAACCGGCCCTAAGTTATTGTGCAATATCAACGAACTGGAGCCGCACATTGCTTCGTTCATGAATGTATTCGGTGCTATCATCAATTTGTTCAAGGACTGACAAAACAGCAGTTTTTGAAAGTCGGTACCTCCTCAAAATATCGATTTTATTGAGATTGAAATCCGTCGTACTCTCTAATCCAACGAGGACGGTGCATTGTAAAGTCTTAATATCATCCTCGAAAAATTCGTCTTCAAAAACCAATGCTCTGTAGCTCATTTTCGTGCATGTAGGAAAAAGTAGAAAATAACTAGGAGAATGTAGCAAACTGTATGGGAAAACGTAGTAAAAAAGAATTTTGGTCGAGTAAACAAAGATTGCGAAAAGAACTTACCTACCTAGTAAATCGTTGATTTAGCCAAATTCGGCTGGTTAGTTTTGATCGTTGATTTATCTCAACCGGAGTTGGTGAAACCGTATATCGTAGTTTAACAGTTGAGATCTTCGGTTTAATGAGTAAACGTTGATTAAAGACTTTGGTGAAACCGGCTCAAGTTATTGTGCAATATCAACGAACTGGAGCCGCGCATTGCTTCGTTCATGAGTGTGAGTATTACGTCTGAGTCCCACTTTCTTCCTGGTTGGAGACGCCTTATAAATCAATGTCCGTCCTATCTGCGGCTCACCGGGACACCTATTCAACCGGGCGGCGACCCGCCGTGCATTTCCAGCCCCGAGATCCGCCGATATGTGAAGGCGGAGGTCCTTCGTCCTGAGTCTCCTTCCTTAGGGGGTCCCAGTGTTCTGTTCTTCCCCGAGCACGTACGGCCGATTTCTGACATCACCTAGCGATCCTCCGTTCCGTGAAATCGCTCGTGTAGGAGGTATAACGCTCTGTGATGTACAGTTATCTTTCTGGAAACTGGTAACCTCCGGCGAGGCATGCGAGCTCCCACGAGATCCGCCATCGCTTACGTAGCTCCAACAAAAATTACGCTTCGGCCGCTTCAATAACGATTTTCGTCATTTACCGGCCGGCGGGAAGGTTATCGTGCTCAGGTTCCGAACATCACCTTCCCAGAACTGTATGCTGTAATCCACAAAAGTAGATCACTACTCGAAAAAGCCAAGCAAGTTTTGAGTTGTCGTTTACAATAATGAACATTTGTATCATCCAAGAAATAATCAGTCTCATATTAGGTATTGAATCATTAGCGATTTCGAACTAAATCACTTTCGACGAAGTTGTGGAAATCCATTTCAAAACGGAAGTTAGTGAAAAAGCGTTGACTATTTCCACGAAAAATCAAGAGTTACGATGTTAAATCGATTTCAACGGTTAGGCCATCATCAGTAACAAACAATAACTATTGTTATTGAACTAACTAATATCAATCAAACTAACTAACAAACAAACTAACTTCCGTTTTGATAAGCAATTTCGTTCATTTCCGAGTCTGCCAGAGGTGAATGAATGAATGAATTAGAAATTTTCCATGAAAATAACAAACACTATCAATATCTTTGTTCGTTTACATGGAGTATATCCCTGAGCCATAGAGCTGTGCGGCTAGGGGGAGTTTCTTATTTTAATAGTAATAATAATATATAAATAATGAAATAGGCATGGAAAATCAAACAAAAGTACTTCTTATTGTAAAATAAAATAACATAATCATCACAACAATAAAAATACACTGCCAAGGAAATGGCACATGAGCTTCCTCGTGACCTTCACAGTACGTCACCATTAAATTCCAGAAAACTAGATATGACCGGTTCTGGCATCAGGGAATTAATAAGGTGGGAAATTGGAAGCTGAATGGTACATATAATAAATGAAATTAACAAGGAAATTTTTGATTTTAATATGGGACCATCTAGGATGTAGTCCGCATGTTCCTCATAACTAAGCTGTGACCGTAACAAAAACATCAGTTTCGCGCATGTGACTAGCGTACCACTGCTGATAATCGCGAAGAATGTGATACGGGACCTCAAGAAACCTTGCCCGCATCATCCCTGAAAATCTGACCGAAATCCGTTCACAATTGTCTGAGTTATGACCGAAACAAGAAAATTTTGTTTGAGCCTGCACAAAGGCTACCGTTGATTCGATCGTGACGGAACTGATAGGGGATCATGTAGAGCTATACCCGCACAATCCCTAAAAATTTAAAGAAAATCGCATCAAAATTGTGGAAATTACGGCTGTTGCAAGGACCGTAACAAGAATATTTCGTTCACGCATGCGCAGAGCGTACCGCTAATGCAATTATGATGATTGTCTTATGGGACCTCAAGGGACCTTACCCACATCATCCCTGAAAATCTGACCGAAATCCGTTTAACATTGACCGACTTATGACGGTCACAAGGAATTCACGTTAGCACCTGCACAGAAGCTACCGTTGATTCGATCATGATGAAGTTGATAGGGGACCATCTAAAGCTTAACCCGCATAATCCCTGAAAATTTGGTTAAAATCGGATCAAAATTGTGGAAGTTATGGCTGTTACAAGGAAATGTGGACGGACAGACAGACAGACAGACACGGAACCAAATTTGTTCAGGAGGCTCTGAAACGCAAAATGCAAGTGGAAATTTTGATTTTGGAGCAAAAAAATGTTTTTTCATTTCGAAAGTGAAAACAAAGCTTCCGCTGCCCTGCAGTCTCGGAAGCAAAAGTATAATATTAGGTTCTTACAATTATCGTTTTATATAAATGCTAGTGAGAACGTCTCGGCGTTTTTCGAGTCCCTGGGCATGCCAAGGCTTCTTACAGTTGGAACGATAAAAATTTGAAGGATATTTCATCCCACGGATCAAGATCGGCATACTATAAAAAGCGTGTCTTGATGTACCTACTTCAAAGACGTGTTTTCGGCGTGGGCACTACGGCTTGCGAAGTAAAACGAAATGAATATGAATTTTTCCCAGGGATATCGAAAAACGCCCGGTGTTTGTGAAAGAAAGAGAGGACCGTTTTAAAATATAGTTGGTGGATGGTAAATACATGGACGTCGTTGAAAAGGTCAACTGTCGGAAATCTCCGGGGTTTTTTCACAATTACCTTTAAAATGGATGTTTGCATGATGCACAGAGGGTTCTGGGCAGATGAAGCAGCTCCTCCTCACGCGATAATCCCAAAATCAATGATGCTCTGTACTAGAGCCTTGTATATTGCAATTAAACTCTCCTTACTTAGGCATCCTCGGAGCTTGTAGAATATGTGGATAAATTTACGAAGTCTCTGAGTCAGGGATAACACCTGACGATCCCACTTGTGGTCCTCGTCAATAAATATTCCCAAGCACCTAGTGGACTGGACTGATCCAGGACAGGACAGGTGCACGAAGTACACATGCCATCTGAGTCGCACACATGCAATTTAATTGGCGTTCTAGTAGTTAGAACAAGCATTGTTTTCACTATTTTAAAAATATTCTCTCTCTCTCTCTCTTTTTTTCGAGCGCGTGTGTGTGTGGAGTGCGAGCGTGTGTGTATTCGTTTGTCAGCTAATCCAGCCGCAAGTTTAATGACTACAATTTTCATCCAATGTTAATGACTTTTCAGGTAATGTGCAGTTCAGGCTGCAGTGGGTCCATATTATCAACCAATGCTCCATTATTTCTGTTCATCAGTGCTTCCAATAATAGCATTTCATAGCTTTAAAAAATCCATCAAGTATCGTTTTCTCACGGACTATTCGTTTGGTCCCGCCCCAGTTCGGGAGAATAGAGAGTTCCTGGTTACCACGTTTTTAGTTCACACGGCGTGCGTGAGCTATATGATCAGCTGATCTGGCAACTGACGAATTTGTAAAGATGGACGACGTGAATATGAGATAGCTTGATTGTCAACGCAAGATCGAGTCTTCGTACATCCTCGTTACCACGTCTTCAACACTACGCCCGTAAATGTATAAACTCGAGGAAGGTTTCAGTGATTAGCACGTTCAGTTCATATTTTTTCATATTAAAATTTGTACTAAATTAATATATTAACTATAGTATGATATACTCAATTTATTTATAGGTATTCATCTTATTGTCACTCGAAGCAGTCCAATCATCGAGTGCCCAAAAACAACTAGTCAACAAAACGGAGGATAAAGGTTTGACAAAAAACGGATAAAATATTTCCATTCCAATCATATCTAATTTTTCCAAGATAAAAACATTAAACTAATTAGATACCAACATGTATTATTTTACTGAGTTTCGCCAGAAAATGCATAAAATATGTATATACCAACCTATATATATCTACATATACCAATATTACCACTAACAAAGTTAAGCAAGTACTTACTTGAACGATCGCCTTGTTCTTGACGGATGTTTCCTCAAGATAAACCTGGAACACATCGTCGATCTCGTCTCTGCTCAATAAACTTGCGTGATTTATAAGCCTACGAAGTCAAATACTTCTCGCTGAATTTCCATGCACAAATAAAACGGCGGACAGACAGACGAAGGACTGATTCGATTTTTGAAATCTACGTACCATGAAACGTAACCAAAAAATTTCGAGAGAGGGGTTAAAAAAAATTTCTTGGCCGAATACAAACGTTCACTTTCCAAATATCTCTACGAATCGAAAACAAAACAATAAATCAACACGATAGGTCGATGATGGATGATGGAAACTGAAATCAGGTTGAAGGAAAACATATATGGAGTTGGAGGAAAAAGACTTATTAATTTCTTAAATTAAAAGACTTCTCAATCTTATTAATACTCAAAGGCGTCAGGATTACAAAACATTAATTTGATAAGAGACGACGTGTGAAGACGAGTGAAATACCAAACGAGCACTTTAATAACAGCCAGCTTGTTGGCGAAATTTAGATTTTCCCTAGATTCACGTACACCGCAATAGAACACCGTAGTAACCAGGAACTCAATATAAAATATCAGGGAAAGACGGTTTAACAATACCCACCATATAAATGTTAACACGATCGATCATTTGTAGCTGAGAAATCCTTGTAACAAGCATAACTTCTATTGTTTTCATTCGATTTTAATTAGGTACAATTGTCAGGGAATGTGCAATGAAAGTCTAGATTTGCACTGGAATTTTACGTTTTAGAATATTCTTAACAACTTGGTTTCGTGTCGGTCTGTCTGTGGGTTAGTGTGCCTGTCCGTGTGACCACAAATCCTTACATAACGTCTCCAGTTCTTTAATTTTATTGAAATTTTGTTACTTTTCCGTTATACTCCTCCCCAATCTGTTTCACGACTTTCGCGACTGTTTCACGCCCGCCCGATGTTTCTAGGCACCGGTAATGATCCCTTTTCACATTTTAATTAACGTTCGCTCAGTTTGAGGGAGTAAAGAGGCATTGGTGAATTCTTGGAAAAACAAACACAGGCGCTGTGCGCTTGCATGGATCCAATCTCTTCCTGATGAACCGGTTGGTTTTCTAACTAATCTCTTCTCAAAGACAACGCGGAACAGCTAATTCGTTACTCGATATCTACTTGTGCGAATAAATGTGGAGGCAATTAAACCACACACGCCAATTTGTTTCAACAAATCGTCACGAACATCGGCAACTTCTGAAAACACGGTAGGTAATTCTTTTTTAACACAGAATGTGTATTAGCCATGGTCTAACTAGGCAAAAAAGCTAACGAAATCTGTGACGACAACATTCTGATGAGTTCCGCTTACAACCGAGTCGTTGCTAGGGAAATGGTACTTCGTAGTTTTTCATACCTCGAAATTCGTTGACCGTTCGCTCGAAAGCTCTCGATTTATCCAACCATATTATGTTAACTACCGCGAAGTGCGTGGCCAACAAGCATGGTTATTTGAATAATTGTGTACTCTCAGGTGATCATTCTCAATAACTGATATTGTGAACATGATTGCAACCGCTTTTTAATTTCTGATGATTTCATCGAGCTGGTATTTCGATGATTTGATTCATAGCAGGTAATCCGAATATTGCGAGAACGGTTTGATTTGTGAAGCGGTGGTTAAATAAGCTAAGGATCGTGTAACCTGGTGTAACTTATGTAACCGAAGCTGCAATTTGGGAGGGAGGCTCAAGGGAGAATGCTGAAGACGGCAGGGTGATCACTGATCAGCTGAGTGAGCTCCAAAGGCATTTTCTTTCCTATTCAACGCAGGAAGCTGAAATTTGGGTGGGAGGCTCAAGGGAGAATGGGAAGACGGCAGGGTGATCACTGATCAGCTGAGTGAGCTCCAAAGCCATTTTCTTTCCTATTCAAAGCAGGAAGCTGAAATTTGAGATGGAGGGTCAAGGGAGAATGCTGAAGACGCCAGGGTGATCACTGATCAGCTGAGTGAGCTCCAAAGCCATTTTCTTTCCTATTCAACGCAGGATGCTGAAATTTGAGAGGGAGGGTCAAGGGAGAATGCTGAAGACGCCTGGGTGATCACTGATCAGCTGACTGAGCTCCAAAGGCATTTTCTTTCCTATTCAACGCAGGAAGCTGAAATTTGGGAGGGAGGGTCAAGGGAGAATGCGAAGACGGCAGGGTGATCACTGATCAGCTGAGTGAGCTCCAAAGCAATTTTCTTTCCTATTAAACGCAGGAAGCTGAAATTTGAGATGGAGGTTCAAGGGAGAATACTGAAGACGCCAGGTTGATCACTGATCAGCTGAGTGAGCTCCTAAGCCATTTTCTTTCCTATTCAACGCAGGAAGCTGAAATTTGAGAGGGAGGGTCAAGGGAGAATGCTGAAGACGCCTGGGTGATCACTGATCAACTGAGTGAGCTCCAAAGCCATTTTCTCTCCTATTCAACGCAGGAAGCTGAAATTTGAGAGGGAGGGTCAAGGGAGAATGCTGAAGACGCAATGGTGATCACTGATCAGCTGAGTGAGCTCCAAAGCCATTTTCTTTCCTATTCAACGCAGGAAGCTGAAATTTGAGAGGGAGGGTCAAGGGACAATGCTGAAGACGCCTGGGCGATCACTAATCAGCTGAGTGAATTAAAAAGCCATGGAATGTGTTTTAGCCATGGACTAACTAGCCAAAAAAGCTAACGAAATTTTGTAACAAAATCTGGGACGACAACATGGATACCGATGATAGAAACTAAGGATCGTGTAACCTGGTGTAACCTATGCGATATTTTGTTATGACGCGGTTCATGAGTTATAAATATTTTAAGTTATTATCTCACTATTGGAAGTTAACAAATCTTCAACCTAAGATTGAAGACGAGTTTATGTGAAACGCGTGAGCTAAAACACATTCTGTGTTTCAATAATTTCGTCCGAAGTATATGAATAGAGGTAACCGGGGGTCTGAGCGCCGAGTTTTCCTTCTTTTTTTAAAAATAATATATGTAATACCTTCCCACAGCTTGAAGTTGTCACCTATTCTACGTAAATATGTAATCTAAGTAAGAAGGGATGCCTAGACACATCGGGCGGGCATGTTGAAGACAAATTGACTGGGGGGGGGGGGGGGGGGGGTTATAATGGAAAAGTACATAAATTTCATTGCTCACAAATTAGTACTCCGCATAGCGCATGCGCTAACGTAAACTCCATTAGTCATCTTTTTCTCACGTTCTAGTCGTCGGATATCGCTCAAATTTGGAGGGTAATTAGGAAAATACGATTTGATCATTCCTTATCAATTTTATCGGGATTATATCACTAGTTGCTTCTTTGCATATAATATACCTTCTACAGTTTCCATTCAGTTGTGATGACATTTTCAGGGAATATGCAGATTAGGCTAAGTATGGTTTCCTAACATATTGTTGAGTAATGAATGCATTACAGGGACGTCCTTGTGAATGAATTGTATATAATTTTGGTGAGAGTTAAAATAAGAGAAAATACAGAAATATCATGACTTCTCGGAATTGCCCCCCCTCCCCTATCCAATTCCTTCCAATTAACCTCCTTCGTACTCCAACAAATTTCCACCAAAAAAACCTATATATAAAATACCTATATATAAAATTTTAAACTCCTGATATATACGATCGAAAAATTAGACCAAATTCACAGTTAAAAAAAAAAAATAATAATAATATTAATAATAATCGGACGAGAATTGTTATAACATCATAATTTATCATCATTGCCCCCTCCGTTCATCCCGTTCCACGATGAAATTTGAAACTCCTGACATACGTTCAAACTATATCGAGTTCGTAATGGAACAAAATAAGAATCACGAAAATCCGTCGAAATTTGTAGGTTCGACAGCGCTTGAAAGATTCGGTAACTAACCCCCCCCCCCCCCCCCCACCACGATAGAAAATCTGGAATTCCCTCTGGTTCGTTGCACGGCTAAATTAAAATTGGAATCGAACCAAATGAAAATCACGATAATCGGTTAAGAATTGTAGCCTGGAACAGAATCATTGAGACAGAATTTGTTGAAAAAAAAAAACACGTTTTTTCGGCTATACTCCCTCTATTATTCCTCTTCCATCATGGAATTTAAGACTTGCGGGGTTCGCTGCACAATTTGACTGAAATTGAGATCGACACAAAGAAAGAATCTCGAAAATCGGTTGAGAATTGTGGCCTGGGAGGCGTTGCCAAATTCGTCACGCGAACACACACACACGCAAACGTACACCTATGGTTGTTTTCACGGTTTCAGCCTTGGAATCTTCTGAAACGGATTTGTATGTGGTTATTGGTTTTCTAATGCTTGGGTTGTCCCCTGCCCCCCTGGATCAATTCCAATAGGCGTCCCTCTTGTTAACAAAGCCTTGCCTATAAGACATTGCTTCAGAGGGACGACCTAAAAACGTCGTAGCTTCTATAACGAATATGGCTGAGGAATGGCCTACAAATTGCCATATGGCTGAGGAAATTAGTGTTTAACAAAATGTCTGCCTCACCCAATTCGGTAGACTTTTGTTTCAGGACCCCCCCCCCCCCCTTTGCCAGCAGTTTAGCGGAAGCATATTTTATTGAATAGCGCATTCTCGTGAACCAAAATTTTTAATGTTCGAACTTGCGGCCTACAACTTTTTGAAAGCAATTATTTGTTTGCAATTGACAAGTTTTCCGTATTAATTACAATCAACGATAAGCATGATATCGATTTATGATAATCGCGTGTGTTGCTACAAAACAATGCAAATACTACCACAACTCATACATATTCAGGGCCTTCGCGCCGGTTAGGAGCAGTCTGCCATCCACAGTCGAGTAGGTCCCTTTGTCAGGGTCAATCACCGCTTGATTAGAGACAACCAAACGTCTCTGCTGCGGTCTGCAGCTACTGAATCGCTGCACCTTTCATCATCGACCGTCTTACTAACTTTCTAAGCCCTTGACGAGATTTCGTAGGAACCTATTTACCCCTTCACCTCGCTATGGTCCATAATGACATGCATTTCAAAACTTAATTTCTTTGTAAATTTAGGGTCCCCAATACAGAAGCCAGAAAAGCTGTGAGGCTCGTACGTTCAGCTGATGGAAGAAACAAAATTATTATCATGAGCTGGACAAACTTTACTTCCTCACTACATTAGTTAATACAGAAAAAGTGAAAAAAAGTTTACTTTTCTAAATCAAAATTTCCATTTGCTTTATGAGATGAGGGAAGGAAGTTTTAAATTTGTTGATCCTCTTCATTTTAGCAAATTTTCGTAACAAATGACGCTATGGAAATGACTTCAAAATTTTTAAAATTAAAATTTAAAAAAATTGTCTTATTTCAAATCCGTTTTGAGGCATTCTTAAAAGAATCCTTGAGAGTGTAACGCTTTTTCATATGAATATAGTATTCTATAGTATGCAGGGTGAACACACTTAAGGTGGCACAAACGAGTAGAGTCGATTTGAGAGCTCATTTCCGACAAAAAGTGCCCTCTAGACTTTTTTTTAGAGGCTTTGTTTCCGAGTTATTCACGGTTTAAGATTTTTTCGTGTTTTCGACCTCACATCACGAAATCGGCTATAACTCCTTTCCATATATCATGTAAATTTAAATCTGAGGAAACCGTTGGATAGAACATTAAATTTCCTATCTCCAGAACGTATAAAAAATATGAAATTTGTATAGATTCATGAAGTGTTTGCGATACAGTTATCCATTATTGCCGTTTTTAGTGGTAGTGTCGATTTTTGTGGGTTTCTGACCATAATTACTGATTAAATCTGGTGTTAAGTAATCTGGGGCAAAAGTCCACCGCCTGATAGATCCAGAGAGAATAGAAAGATCATTTAACACTCACTGGGTAGGTCCGTACATCCGGTTTTTAAAAAATCGGTAAGTACAGCTCCCTCAAATTTCATAGAAAAATCAATAAATTCACATGGAATGTGAGCATGATCCTAATCTATCAGACACAAGAGCGAATAGGTATCCAAATATTTTGAACTAAACTATCAGGGAAAAAACACTCACACACAAAACGAAAAGTGCGATTTTCTTTCCCCACCTCCCCTATCTTCATACACGTGTATGTAGGTAATTTTTCAAACAAAATGCCTGCACATCGGAAAACCCGGCCAACATACCCACCGGTCAAGCTCTGGTCCTGGGGTGGTAGGTTAACAGGAGAACCTTTGATAAATTGTGGTATTTCCCATCTAAATGGAATTTCGAAAACGCTTTATTTAAGAACCGAATTTTTCAATTGATCAGCACTGAGTTTATTATGTTTTGAACATCAAATTGTTTATTTCTCAGTTCTAAGAACAGCTCAGTAGTGCTGGATACCTACTGTTGTCTATTTAACCAGCTTGGGTAGTTTCTAACTGCGAGCTCTCCAAATAATGTGCTTTTGGTTTATTATTTTCAACTATGTACCTTTACCTATAAATTTTTATGATACTTGCGAAGTGAGGATTCACTGTACAACTCTGTAGTGAAGAAGACGGCGAACTCTATTGAGGGACGAGTGAAACCAACATGTTCTGATGGAACCGACAGGTAGCAGGCGCGGCGCAAAAAACCTGCTGATTCGTCTGACAGATCCGCTTTTTCGTAGAGTCTACCCCTTCGCGTCAAATTTTTATACTCCGCTTGTACCTATGTACTATGGAGGTATGCATCCGTAAAATTTTTATAAATATATAAACCCCGAGCAACGTTTGAGCAAAAATAAAATTAATTGTTCATTGCCGACCTCTCCGACATTTCTTGAGGGCTGTTACCTATTGTTAATGTGGTGTATCTACTAGCTACGATCGCCCTACATTACCTACCGTCATAGTATTAAAGTCTGGCACGCAAGGACCAATAATATTGCTAAATCGGGGGTAAAACCAAATACCTAATGAATATATTTGTTACAGGGTGTATAGTGCTGCCCCAATTTTTCCCAACGAGATTATCAACATCAGATCGTAATTTTTTAATTTTACAAGTAAGATTCGGAACCATAATTGGTTCCTCATTTTCACATTACGGAAACTGAGCAAATTATTACACAACTCATTTAAATCATTTCAATAGTCTTTTAATGTTCAGAGAGTCTCCCTGGCGAATTTCAACTTCCTGGGGTGCACAGGAGATAATTTAGCTCACTCTGCACATAATTTCAATCGTCTCTTATTGTCCCAAAGAGTCGCCCTATCAAATTTCAACTTCCTAGGGTGAACAGGAGTGAATCATAGCTCATTCAACTGATCGAAATCGTCAAAACCACACGCGAAGAAAGGCCCCTAACTGCGTGTTGGCAACCATAATAAAATTTCGGGAGCTAAACAAATCGGTTTTCCGTCCCGTGCTTCGTACGAAATATGAAATTCCCGTCCATCGCATAATATCAATAATGCAACCCTTCTAGGCTTCTCTACTTGTCACGAATTTCCGCCGCTAACAAACTGCTTGTTACCAAATAAATAATGACATAAGTACAGGAACCAAACAAATCGGTTGCGAAGGGTAGCGCCGCGGTTGCGGGGGGTTTATGAAGTAGTAGGATGTTTTGGAGGTTCAGACATAGCCTATGTTGTGCGCCGGAACTCGCTGATCATTTTACGACCGCTCCCGTCAGAATCAGTCCAACCGTTTAGCCATCTATTGGTAACATACTAACATAGAAACAAACTTAGAGTTTTGTATATAAAGATTTTACGCTAATTTCGAGCATACCCCATGTTCCAAATCAAAAATTAACGGTTCTAACGTATTTCTTTATTTTTCGGTCATCACCACCTTTCAGAATATTTTTTGTAACCCAGAAACGTTATAGAAAATTAAATTTTTCGTCGATTGATTACCAAGAACAGGCCAAATTAATGAAAAATAAGGAAGTTATGAAATTTGTAAATATATAATGTCGAAAATATAAGGTTTTTTGAGGTTTAAGGCATAAATGAATGATTCTAGAGGATTTATTTCCAGGAAATAGTTGTAGAGGATAAAATTTTGGGTTGAATGAGCACTAAAACAGCAACATACAGTGGCACTTGAAGATGTTGACATTTTGAAGTTTCGATATTATAGCTACATTTTACATTTTTTCACTTGAAAACTTCGGAACCAAATAGAACCACCTAATTCAGCTATTTACTTTTCACTGGTTATTCTAGGTCATAGAAAAATTTACGGTGCTCACCAAAATTCACCCAGGATTGAAAAATTAAACTGATGGGTTTAAGGAACGAATATATTATGTTTTGACGTTTGGTCGAGCGATTAACGTCCAGATACTCATCACATTGAATTCGTAGAACAATGCTGGGCTCAAATATTAAAGTTCTGCTTCTATTGAACACCAATATTAACAAAACATTTCAAAAATAGAAATTCCGCGAGATACCATAGCTTGGACTTGTTGCTTTTTCGTTATTCCGCTATGAGTATTCCTTCGTACGTTCAACCTTAAATTAAATTATAAACGTTTGATGACAATAAACTAAATTGTTTGTTAAAGAACTGATTGTGTGCTGAATGAACGTGATTTTACAGCTGAACGGCTGCTGAAATACCTTACCAATTACTACCTAACGTTTTTTCAATCCGTTTTTTTTTTTATTCCACTTTGTATGGTGAATAAGACAGACATACTCAGTTGAATGATATGAAAATCACTCATTAATTGTCTGAACAATCACTAGAAGAGACACGTTTACAATTATTGCCAGAGCTTATACATACCTACTTTCATTTTTGGAGACAATACCTATCAATGGAGTGTATGAGATGGAATGTATTTTTCCCATCAATTTCCTATAAAGCCAGAACAATTTACTGATAGGTAAGGATGTTTAAGTATAAAGTAAATTGTTCTAGCTTTCTAGAAAATTTATGGACAAATGTCTCGTAACCAAAACAAGCATTGTTTTTTATGAATCTACAAAATCTGATCAATTGATAAACATAAATATCCACTTTATGCTTCCACTATGTATTGGAACACTAGGATCTTTAATATAGCTGCATTCTGCTTGTGTACATTTAGTCTTGTCTAATTCAGCTTATCTTAGAAACAGCATTTGCTAAAGCGAAAACCAATTAATTTCTGTTCTAGTTACAACCCGAGTGGTCTCGCCTAATCCACGTTCTAGGTATTTCACAGCCAACAGCATCCAATCCCCTTTTGCCCAATTCAAGCAGTTTGAGAGGCAGAACTTTGCGCCCAAGTATGTTCACTAGGGATACATTTATAACTTCCCAACTAAAGAGAGATAGAGATTTTCAACCTATAATAATATATATTAAGTAGTAACACTGAGTACATATTTACTAGAGTACCTACTACGAGTAATAAAGATAACTACTATATAATTTTAGAGATATTTTCAAAGTACCGCATTCGCACACGAACCGAATTAAAATCCTACATCAGATATTCAAATTAAGCGAACCAGGCACACATCTACCACGGAATAAAAACTGCATAGCTGGATTAGGTGGTTCTATTTGGTTCCGAGGTTTTCTAGTGAAAAAAATGTAAAATGTAGCTATAACAGCAAAACTACATATCTCTTAACATCCTCACTTGTCTATTGTTGTACTTGCTGTTTTTGGTACTCATACAACGCAAAATTTTTGTCTTCAAAAACTATGTTCTGGCAGCAAATCCTCTGGGATCATTCATTTACACCTAAACCTTCAAAAACTCTTATTTTTTCGACATTTCATATTTCAAAATGACATGATTTCCTTATTTTATATTGTTCTGGCGTATTCTTGGTGATCATTCGACGCAAAATCGTCTATTGCTGTCAACTGATCCTCGCCGAAGTCAGGGACGCTAGCTTTCCGACATGATGATACAACATATCCAAATTGGACCAGCGGTTTCAGAGGAGTAGTGAGCACAACATTTTGTCCATATATATATATATATATATATATATATATATATATATATATATATATATATATATATATATATATATATATATATATATATATATATATATAACTGAAAATGAATGCACACGTGTTCTACAGCCTCTGAAACACAAAGAAAATGCATCCCTCCTTCAGTGCCGCCGTGCCGACGGGTGTAAAACCCCTTTTCTACGAAAAGTTGGGTAAAAGAGAGAAAACGTGAGCTTGCTGGGACAAATCGGGGGGAAGCACTAAAGTTACTAACTATTGTAATACTTCAATACTTTAATAAAGCAAACCAAATAGAATTGAGTATTCATCCACGAAACTTTGCGTAACTACATAATGCGGAGCAGCTAGGCCAAATTAATCAGAGAAAGAAGGACATATTTCTTGAGGCCTTAAGTATGACCTCAAAGAAATCGATATCATAGATCTTATGGTTGGAGCAAGAGGAACCATTCCCCAATTCTTCTTTGAGACTTTGAAAAAATTGAATCTTCCCCTGGACTTAGCCCGCCTGATAGCACAACAAACATTGAGAGCATCCACACGTACTGTGGCGAAACCATTTATACTCGCCCCTCGTCATCCAATAAAAATATTAGAAAATTGCTATAATTATAGAAGATAACCTCTTCCTCCACACCCAATGAAGAATAGAAGACAATTTCACCGAATCTACCAAAGAATCCATACTACAAAGATTAAAGAAGAGATTGTGTGGCATCCTCTGTCGCTAGGCAGACGACTTCGTAATGGCGAGGACCATCTCAATGATTTCTTTATCGGAACAAAATGCAAGAAATGAGATTATGGAATTGCATGAACTACGGATCGTAACGCACCCCTAGCAAGTACAACATGATTTTATGAACTATAACTTGAGCTGTAGTATAAGGATCTAACCCCCCCCCCCCCCCCGCTCCATTATCTATTCGACGGTATCTATCAGAAACTATACCAGATAGGTATGACTGATCTCTCAGATAGATACGATTTGACAGAAAATTTACGGGTACGATAATATTTTGAAATAAAAACCACTCATGCTTTTCGCAACTCAACCCCTTAATATCCGAGCAAAAAAGCTCGTATTATTTCAGTGCCATCAGTTATTTCGCATCGTAGTGTTTTGAGTTCGACAGATTGGGCGAAAAGTGAGATAGGTATGGTTGAACCAGATAATAACACGAATAGTAATTACTGACTGCAAAATTATCGAATCTCAACCGCTTAACTTTCGATCAAGTGTCATCATCAGTCGTCAAAGTGGCATCATCATTCATCTAAGTGTCAGTGTCAGATTGTGGTGTGTCATCATTTACAACTACCTGTTTTACATTGGTTGTTACAGCCGATTAGGAAGTGGGAAAATTGTACTTAAGTTTTTCACTCCCCAAAATCTTCATTAATTTTCACATCATTATTATCAATAATTAATCTTGGTAATCGATCAAGAAAAAAGGATTTCACTCCCCCGCCTCCTCTCCTCCCCTCAAAATGTTTTGTTTTTCGTTTCAAGATGGGTAAACTCCAGAAAATGTATTTTTTTTAAATATATACAAAAAAATCAGTCTACCGTCCAGAGGTTTTCTCCAAAACTACTGGACCGAAGTTTATGAAACGTGGATCAAAATTTACATATGGGGAGTGATCGGATCTATCTTAGGTAGTAGGGTTTAAGGGCCATAATATTTTTAAGAATCCAGTTCTCGAAAACTTTCCAAGTAACAGTAATGTATTTCTTTATTTTATTATTATTATTATATTTTACTTATTTATTTTATTATAATTTTGGTTGTCACTAGGTACTAGTTATAATCCCGGAGAATGGAATGAAACTACCCGGATTGCTGAACGTTCATCCGTTCGCTCTCCTTAACTTGGAAAGAAAAAATATCATCGGCATTGGTGTGAAAATGGTAAAAATCGCCTTATAAACTACGAAAAGGGTGTCAGCTGTTGAAATTTCAATAAAAATCTCTTTTCATGAATATGAATTTATTATAACTCTTGTCACTTTCAGATGGACGAGTGAAGCGTAGGTAGGTAGGGATATCATTTTATCTCAATAATTTTCTGTTTGAGGGTGCATAGATTCTGATGAACTACTGTTCTTTTATGTCAGCTCTTGTTGAATCCAGAGGGCTAGTCAAGTGTAGGTGTTTTATTTAATTTTTCCTTTACAGACTACGACAATGCAGTTACGTTTTGATGATGTATCTACCATAGAGTATATTTAATAATAAATTACAGACAGTTGTTCTGAGAAGAAGGCTATCCAATTCAGAAATAAGATACCAATGTGTACCTAGTAATTGTCTGCGTTTTTCCCCCCCCTTTTAAATCCATTAAATGTTGTAAATTTTGCTTGGATTTATAAAGTTCCAGTCTTGCAGAATAATTTTATGAGCGAATTTTTTGAAGTTAAAGCACTTTGAGTGCAAGGAAATTGTTAACTACCAATTTTATAGCAAAAAAGTCCTTCTCAACAATATCAATAATGAAAAGATTTTGGATTTTTAGCTTTTTTTCTTCAGTTGCTAAAGATTTTTCACCAAATAATAATTGAATTCATGTACAATATTCAGCATAATTTTGTGAATACATTTCTTTTCTAGTCCATATCGTTGATACATTTTTTTGACTAAAATCATATGTTGAACGGTTTTTAGCCGTTTTTATCTTTTTTTGTAGTTATTTCCACATTTTTCGAGATTTGAGCTATTTGATGCCCTCAAAAAAGGCTGACAAACCAACTCATGCTTTCAATTGGAATGCTTGATTTTCTTGGGCAAGAACAGAATTTCCATATCAATCAAAATTGTATTTTTAAAGTTATAAGTCTGTGGTGTTGAGGAAATAATCACAAAATGCCCACGGTTGAATTCACAAAATTTAAACTGAGCATTACTCTTGAGAGTTGAACGGATCCAGTTAAAACTTGTGACAGGCTTGCAAATAAGAGTTTGGGAATTCGGTAAAAAGGTCGATGCTGTGGGTGAAGGGGAGCGGTGATGTTTAGTCTAATGAGATTGACACATCTACATTAATTAATTAGCGAAACCCATCCCAATATAAAGTGGAAGGAAACCAATAAAAGTGAATATTCTTGGAATCGAGGGTTATAGTTCCCTTCATTCTTGGTATGGTTCCTACAAGATATGGATGAGATTGCATCTGTTATTATGTTATAGATTACGCGAATGTACCCAACTATAATTACGGTACAATGATAATGAAGGGTGGAAGGAGCGCTTCGCAAGTTTCCAAGCAGTAAAAGGAAGAATAACCATAAATGCTGAATATCTCTGCCGAACAAACGAGCCCTCTCATCCCATCAACCTCTCGACTACACCCCCCTGCATCCCAATGCACATTAAGAAAATCATAGAGCAACCTAACTTAGTACAGAAAGTGTAATGGAACCAGCAAAATACCAGCGAATATTCCGAGAATCAGGAGTAAGTAATGCTAGCTCAATAATACGACGGCTATAAGCTAAATTAGAAAGTAGGTAGTTAAATACACATTTTCCCCTTACCAAAGAAGATTCGCATCTAGATTTCCTCGAAAACACCCAATTATTACACTCCGGCCATGTTCACTACTCGCCATAAATACATTCTATTAATGATGTTTCGTTATGCCTATCGAGTATTGCTATTTGTACGTATATACCTTTCTAAAATATTATCACGTATGGGTTTTCTATATTTGCGGAAAATACTCATTTCTTAGGAATGGCGTTGGATTTGGCTATTCGGTGGTAGACAGAATTATTGGCTTGGCTTATCTAATAATCGTAACTTCATGGGCTGGTTTATGTTTCAACTCATAACCCCGCATTAATAATATAATAATCCATCATTAGGTATTCTCTGTTTATTTTTGTATAAAACATGTCAGTTACTTAGTTAACAGCGAATTTCTATAAATAGGGCTCTGCTCGAGAAGTTTTCTAAATAAAAATACATCGTTGCAAAGAAAAGTCGCTGAAAAACTAAAACGAACCTCACAATGACCTGAATACTGAAAAGTATGTATTTGCAAGCCCTTATTCTAACAACAGTTTGTGTCGCTTAACATCATATTTATTGTCTTGATTTTAACGTATCATTTACATTGCTGAAATCACAAATGACTTAAGTCACCTTACGTTGCCTAACGGGTTATTCCAGGTGATTCAATGACAGGATGGTCCTGATCTAGGCTGATTTTTTCCGTCTTCAATCAACAAAGAATCGCATAATGCACCATCTCCGCTACTTTAAAGAACTGTTGAGAAGTTCTTGTCATTGATTCTGGATATTACCTTGAGAAATCATTTCATGATTTTAAGGTCATTTAAATGTTCTTCCTCAGAAGAACTTCCAATGAGACAGTCTTCCAAGGATGTCCACACATACTCCGAACCTCTAGTTACTTCATTGATGGACTGTTGGGAAGATTGAGATGCATTACAAATTCCGAAAGTCATGTATGGGAATTTGATCAACCCGAAAGAGGTGATGATTGCAATTTTCTGTTTGTTTCTGGCTCCATTGGTATTTGATGGTAAACTTTCAACAAATCAATTTTGGAGAAAATCATTTTTCCGTGAAGGCTATGAAAAAAATATCATGCATATTAGCGAATGGATATCGATCGGGTTCAGTGACTTTATTTAGAGAACACTCGTCTCTACATGAACAGCCTCCTTTTTTCTCGAGACTATGTGCAAAGTGATATTTCCAGGGTCTTTTGAAAGGATGGCTGATACCTTGTCCATTCATGTAATAAAATCCCCTCTTATCAATGGCATATTTCATTTGATCAAGGCATATTTCATTTGATGATTTCTTGATGTCCTTTCACAAAGAGAAATGAGATAAGACGGAGATAGGAGGTAGATGCAGCTAAGAGCGAGTGATAGATGGAGGAACAACGAACCGTAGTGAAGGATGGTGTATCACAGCGACTGGGACGACAGTTTGAGAATAGAGGTGAAAAAGAATCCCTTAAACAACGATTTTCAGGATCAACATAAATACCTAAGTGTTCAATAAGATCTGCTCCAATAATCGGCTTAGGGACAGGTGCAAATATACAAGACAATGTAAGAGAGCGTCAAAGTCCCAAAATCAATGGTGAGTATTTTGTTAACAGGTGGTGCAACTCTGGAACCATTGGAGGCAAATACTTGGTAACTAGAAACAGATTTACAATTATCAGGATTAGCTTGGACAACACTAGCAGCGTCAAGTGCATCTCCTGTGTCTATAAGATAATTCGCCAAACTCCTCCTTGTCCCGTATAAACTAGCGACATGACTCTAGAGCTTAGTATCGACAGTGCGAGGCAGCTTGCCTCGAATGAGTCGCAACGTCTGCTTCAGGGTGAGGCATATGCAGTTAAATTTTGTAACCACGAATGCTCGAGGCGAGGACTCGACCACCCGACTCAAAGTTAATCAGTTAACATGACGGTTGCCTTGCGTGGCCTGAGGCAGATGTGCACAGGTATCTTTCTATACGAACGGCTCGGACCGAAGCACCTTTGAGCACTGCCATTTTACCAATAAGCTCCTGCCTCGCCCAGCACGCTGCAACGCGAGCGGCTCATAGCGAGCAACCCCGGTATCGATGTTCCAAAAATGTGTCCTGAGGCATTCGAGGCGAGCAGCCTCGCACTGTGGATACCCGCCATAGGCCTTGACAGTAGGCCGCATTAAATGATCGGCTTCCTTGTTTTCCTTATCGTGCGTTTTGTGACAACATGGAGATTCGCAACGCCGAGCTTTATTGCCGCATCTATCGTGGAGACGATGACATTCCCATGTACCTTCATCTATCTTATTCTTCAGTGGGAAATGATTTAGTGATTATGATTGCGGGAACGTCTCTGAGAATATGAACGGTATAGACTACGATGGCATGAGTTCAACTTACTTCTCTTCTACTTCATATGATAGATCTGTGTATTATTATGAATTTGTGGTGAGGATGTATGAAACAACTCTAGCTTGGCTATTGAATTTATACTACTTCTTGGCTCACACACTTCTATGATCATATCTGCCAGAGTTACGAGAGCATTAAGAGATGAATCAGAGCTCACTGACAAATTTCTCTGGGAATTTGATGGAAGATGCTGTAGCCATAATAATTCGAGTACCTATAGGCATTATTGCTTGCAAGTCTCATAGCTAGTTCCAACTACGTAATTTCAAAGGTAAACAAATTAATACATGGAACCCCCACAACATATTAGGTACCATAATCATTGTGAAACAGCTATAATACACCTGGACCACTAGTTTATAACACGGTGTAACGAATTTGAAAAAATTGTTTGTGCTTGTGTTGAATCTGATAAGTTTGCTTTTTTTATCTTAACTTAGAGAAAAATGACCAGGGTTCCTCAAAATATTAGCTTTTTAAGTCAGATGTTTGCTTTTTGTATGTTTTAATAGGCGTAAATTTCTAAAATAAGACACACGGAGCACCCAAGAGGAAAGAAGGAGACGCCAGAATCATGATGGAGGCTTGGAGGAGGCACTAGTGGCATCGTAGTGGCAAACAGGAGGATCAAGCATGATGATGGATTTCAGGAGCGATACTTCGATGTAGGTAGGTACATAATTCAATCTTGAGGCTAACCCTATGTGTTAAATGAATGTAAAACGCAGGCAGTCTGAGATTATCATTATATACTGCTGATAATTTTGTTTCAAAGGGTTCATTAAATGCATCATTCGTGGTGCACAAAGGTCGCAATAAAGGTTAAAACCGAGTCTCTATAACAAAAATTGTGCCTACCAGTTACTTTCATTTTTTCTCTCTAAAAACGTAATTTCCAGTTTTATGGCCCACGGATGATACACGTCGGAGAAGGCACTTTTTTCATCTTCCTCTCCTCTCAAACTGCATCCCGACTTTTATGACGGGCACCCGGCAAAAACGACCTGAAACGGGGAGAGAGAGAAGGAAAAAAAAATCTTCAAGTTTAAAAAAAGACAAACATTGTGTCGCGCGTTTCGGGAGAGGTCATTTCTTTTTCCCCATCATACGTCCGAGGAAGGCTTGGGGAAGAGTGGGGAAAGGAAAGAGCGAAGGAGGATTAAGAGACCGAGCGAAGTGGGGGTAAAACTTGAGAAAAAGAAAGAGACCTTTGAGAACGAAAATAAAACGAAGAAAAAGAGAGAGAAAAGAGAGAAAAAAGAAACAGGAACTCCCCGAGACAGGACCACTAGAACAGTGGTTGAACTTGGATGGGGGAGGGGGGGACTGGAGCGGCCACCAGGTAGCAGCAGCGTAGCTACCTCACCATTCCAAGCCATTCACTCCCGGACTCGTAACTCTGTGGTGAACAACTCTCTCGATAACCCGCTCTATGTGAAGTTCCGTGCGCTCTATCTGTTTTTCGGTGAACTGCATTTTATTCGTGAGACTTTCGCGGTAATTTCAACTGTGTTATGACATCGCTGATTTGGAATCTTTGTAATAAGGTATGTTGCGTTCGTATTGTTACTCGAAGGAAATTTAATGCTGGTTTTGGTGCGGGTGTACAGTCCTTAAGACGCTCTCCCCTTCAGCAACTGGATAAAGATCAAAATCTGTTCTAAACCGGTTCTTTTGCACTCAAAGACTTATTTAAAATTCAATTTGATGGATGTAATCCAACTCCAAACTTGGTCAGAATATGCAACCCCTACCACCCTAACTGTTGTTCCTCTATGATGGATCCTTAATATTTCAAATTTAAAATTGCTAATTCAGCTCAAAAAAGTCCATCCATAACTCAATCAGTTATCCATAACGTTCTCAAGGCATAATCAGAATAATTGGGGCACAAAACCAAGACTGTTCTTTAGCTTCCTTAGTTCTAGATCCATGCATTTTCAAACACCAAGTTGGGATTACTGTTTAGGTACATGTAGTAATCATCAGTGATATTGATGTGTTTAAATACTTCAAATTGTAAACAAAAATCGCATTCTGCGTGAAGCAGGCTGTTGAGTAATGCGAGTGCTGTGCTTTTAGGGCACTTGCCAACACCATATTTATGAACATGCTCCGCGGCATTGTAAGTTTAAATTGTATGTATACCTGATCAATTATTGTTAAATGTACGCTGTTATAGTAGCAAGGTACCCAAATTGTTGGGGAGAGGTACTACTCAGTTAGCTGTGAGGTTAGCTCCTTTCCTCCAAACCAGAACCGCCCCTGAACCGATCTGGTTAGCATTCCACCGCTCACCAACACTCTCTCTTACAGCCTTGTGGCGGCTGTTAGGAGGCTTATTTCCCCGTTATAACCACCTACCTCTGTATTATCCAAGTGTTCAACAGGCACCTCCCAACGAACAGAAAACTAAAAACGCTAAAATATTTCGAAAACAGCTTTTTCGCTCTTTACAACTCATTAACCTACCACAGTATCCAGAACAACATAGCTCCCACTGATCTTCTACCTAGTAGGTTTACCTTTAAAACTCCTGAATCTGCTGTGTAACATATGTACATGATATTCAAATAATGATATCCATTTATTTATTAACTGTGATTACAAACAGCTTCCCTAAACATCGCAGGGTCATTATTACATTACATGTCGAGTGATGCCAGTGATCTTACGGTATGGAGCACAGCAATCATCTGGTCTTGTGAACAATAATTTTCAATAAGCTACTATCGCTTCTTTATGGATCGATCTTATCATAATCAGTGATTTGGTTATTATTGCTCTCTCGAATCAGCCTTTTGGTCCAATCACCAGAATTGTATTATTGCTTTCACTCAGCTATAGATGCAACTAAAGCTTTGTGATTATGCTGTACTTATGTACTTACTTCTTGTGATTATTCTGTACTTTCTTACTTATGCTGTACTTACTTGTGATTATGCTGTACGAATTTTGTCCTAAAAGTCAGAATTCCAATTTGTTTTTAAAACAACTAACTTTCTGGACAATATCGGTTTCTTGAGTGTCTCAGTTGGTTTGTAGGTGCTTTGCACCTCTTTACCTCTGTGCAAAACTAGACTAAATCACAATAGGTTTGATGACGATAAAATGTTAATAGTGGGGCTCTGCCTGTTAGTTTCATCATCATCAAATCAAAAGGAGCTTGTTAGAATTCGCATTAATGGGCATCTTAAAACACCTATTCCTCACGATCTGGTGATTGCCGTCTAATTATTCTGTTAGCAATTAATTCTGTATATTTACTACGTTGATTATCCAATAATAAGAATATGGACCACCCACCCGTACCAATTGACCAACCTCAATAAAAAATCTGCATTCCTCAAGAATTTGATGTTTCTCATCATCAACTCAATGGTAAAACATTCCCATTGAAAGAACCGCAACTATAGTTAGGTGTTCCTTATTTGGTTAGGTGCCACAAAACGATCGAGAAAAAATTATGATATAAATTCGGTTTCGCAACCCGCAGCTTCTGACCTGTTTGCATCACAACAGGTTTGATGTCTCCATTCAAAGCGAAAAAAAGTTACAGCTAGACAAATTTTAACGACTTAGAAGCACAATTATTATTATTGCACTGAGTTCCAACAGGAAACCGACGGGCTAACGACAAAGATAATGATTTGTTGAATGAATACCTACACACAATACAGTCCAATCGAAAACGAGGTATTGCATTTCAAAACATGTACAGCACGAAGATAGTTCGAGGAATGCAGGGAACGCTTTTCTTGGTAAGTTCAGTAAAACATCCAAATCGCTTGAAAACCAAATATTTGACGAAATCTTATGCAAAGTTCATAGGATTTAATGTTTGAGATTAGGGTAGATCAAAATTATCTATTTAAAAATACTGTTTAAAAATTGAATTATGTGAACGTATTCTACAGTTATTATGCTTAAATGAGTCTTTGAATAGGTTCTAACGTACAATAACTAGATACCTGTAAATCTCACCATGAATAGTAGAGCAGTGATCTCAGTGAATTCAGATGTAAAACAGAGGGATCGCTCCAAAAAACCCTTGATGATACCTCCAAGTTCCAAGAGATGTATTTTACAACCGCGCTAAGATCCGTTCAGGTATTAGTTCATGGTAATATCAATGCGCGCACCGTTTTGACTGTTTGAAATCGTTATTACATTTTGATACCTCTGCATAAAATCAGATGTGATATCCTCCCTGGATCACTATGAACTTCTAACGAAGTGTATTTCGATGCGAATAAATTTCCATTATAATGTGCTGGAATTAATATTAAATAGATAGATAATCAATACTTACTAGGCTCGAACATTAAACTCCGACTAGACTGTTCCTATATGGGAATAAATGTACATTGCTAAAGAGAGCTCCTTGAATAACTTCGAACTGAGCCTTATCACATTTATGTATTATATCGTAACACAGGTAGGTACCATGAACCACAGAAATGCAGTCAGTTGATTCGATTGGTTCATTTGTTGCTGATATTCATGGAGTGGAGCATCAAATCCATGCGAGTTCCATTAGTGAAGTTCAGTTGGGTATTCTGGAAAGCTATTATTGACAACCCTTTTTGATGTATTGGGCAAATCAACGAAAGCAGTTTTGGTGTGAATTCGTGGCTCTGATTGCTACCCACTGAAGCTTGCATGTTACACAATTGACGTGAAATTGAATGTTTCACCTTAAATGCGGGTCTCCCTTGTCATTCCTAAAACAAATGAGCGTTACCTGCGCATTCATTTTGGTATATCATTTTCAAAAATGAACCACTGTAATAGACCAAGAAAAAAAAATTAACATCCCCTGAAAAGTTTTTGGTTTACGTTTCAAGATGCCTAAAATCCAAAAATCGAATTTAAAAAAAATCCATCCGTCCGCCGTCCGCGGCTTTTCTCAAAAAATACCTGACCAAACTACATGAAACTTGTTTTAAAAATCACGTCTTGAGCGTAGATGGTCCTACAAGCTTGGCATCAATTTTTATCAACCCTACGGGGCTAAACATAAAAAAAAAAAAAAAAAAAAAAAAAAAAAAAAAAATCTCGAAAACTTTATAACTAACAGTTATCCTAGTTTTTTTTTCTTGTCAATGATAAATGTAATCGCAAAGAATCGGTTAAAACCACCCGCAACGCTGTACGTTGAATAATTTGCTTACCCTAAGGGCTTAAACATAGAAAAAATCTTCGAATTTCTAAGGGATTTGTGGGTTAGGCTGTATGTAGATTGAACCCTACCAGTTTCATTTTTTTCTTCAAATCATTGCTCCATTCTGCGGTTGCGCTAAGGTAAATTACTTCAAGAATCATTTTCCCGTTTTTTAAAAACCTTAACTGTGAAGTGTAAAATTGCGGGGTCTTGGAACTGTAAAAGTGTGAGCTCCTCTCGGAGGTACGATGCTCCATGTTCTGATCATATATTACATATGGGGTTTAATAATATAGCCCAATGATCTGCGTAGAAGGGCTTTCTATCACAGAAATAATAAACCATTGTGTAATCATTTACATCGTTTCCATTTTTAAATGAAAATAGATTCAATTCTAAGAAGCTGACACCATCCGCACTCTCCTTAGATAATTTTTCCAAGTTTGATGCACTGGTGACATCACACTGGACAGAGGGGTCCCTCCCTGACAGGAGGGGTGTTTTGACGTCAGTGTGTGAAACTTTGCAAAATTGTGGGAAGGAAACGACACGTAGCAGGAGAGTGAGGTTTATGCCAAAATTCTTAGGATTGAATTTTGATCAATTAAAAATATTTCAAGTACCTTTTCACCCCTTGGTTATCGCCCAAGAATACACTGTAGAAAGTGATCAATATCGATATTTCAGCCACTGTAACCAGCTAGAACAGTAATATCAACAAAGGAGCTCACGAAATAAATAATGTTAAATACAACCTTCCTTAGACAAGGAACATATTTTCTTTTTCTTCATGGGCTTCACCCTTAACACTTTGAAGATCAAACTGGATTCTATGGCGGGATTTTTGAATGCAATCGATGAAAATCGTCTCTTTCCCAAGTTCAGGTATCTGTTTTTTTAAGAATGCTTCACCATAGTTTTCTAGTGGCTTCAATTAAATTGGATAGACTTAGAGAATAAATCTTAGTTTGACTGGTATGGACTGATATCTCGAAATCGTTCAGGATTTATGTGGTAGGTATAGGAGATAATTATAGTAGTATAAGGTAGATACTTAAACTAATTTCGAACCGAACACACGCTTAGTGACCGTACGATGATGTGAACGTCAACGATGCTTTTGTGCGCTAACCAAACTCGATGTGCATAATGTTTTGGTCGAGCCACCCATAACCGGAAAGCCGCAAGATCAAGAGCCTCGCTAATTGCTTTCCCTTGTACCAGCTATTTGCTCAATACATTCTTAAGCAGATATCCCTCGTTTGATATTCTCCGAAGCGTTGTGTTCTGTACTTCATACTGAGAGGTGTTTAACATTTCAACAACATTGCGCTGACGATAAACAACTAGATAAACAAACGATAAACATGTTAGGAAAAATCGCTTTCGCAAATGGTTCAGTCAACAGATTGTATTGAGGAAAACTTCATTATTCAATTTCACAAAATGTCCTTTCTCTATTTACCGAGCTTTAAACTTGAGAATTTACTTGACGGAGAACATTTGAGCATAAACGAGCAATGTCACTAGGAGATAATTAATCAAGCAAAAGATTAAAAGGATTTAATTATATCGCACGAGCTAAAATCAATGTAATAAAAAGTGAATTCATGCTTACCGACTAATAATTACCAATGTATTTGTTATGATTTTATAGTTCAATTAGATATTTGTTTTCAGAAGAGATATTGACAAAACGTTATTGCCATGATTATGTTTTGAAAAACATATATTACACCCGCACAAGTTGAATAAAAATATTTGTTTTTTCTTACTTTTACTTTCAGTATTGTTCATAGTTGACAAATATTGGGGTGTCAAAAACACAAGCTTTTTCCTACTTGCGCAATGGTTCATATTAAGATAATCATATTGGAATATCAATTTATTGATGAAATACTCAAGTCCAACATTCTAAACATCTGACAACTAACTTTTCTTAAACTAGGGTTTTAGGGTAATAGTGTAACTTCACCGCATATACACAAAATACGGCTACTGTTGTGGAAACGTATGAACTTGTAACTTGTGAATGTGGTAAATTTGTGAAATTCTGTCGAATTACCTTGTTTCTATTCCATCAAGAGGTTCTTCCTCCTCAGTTGGATTCAAAATTATTATAACTACACACAACGCACACCCGTTTCAACGGTGGGTACTACCAACAACAACAATGTACCTCATCAGACTTCCACTTGAAACTTCCATAATAAGAACATTATGTAGATTCAAAAGCGCATCTGCTGAGGGGGTGGGTGTTCTCATTTCGAAGTCAGGCCTCGGGGAATCTAGGGGTTAAAAAAGTGGGGCAACTCGGTGTTCCCGAACAACAAGGAACAAAACAAGGCGGTCAGAAGGTTACCTGTACCTGATGGGAAGGGTTAATCTGCATTCTAAACTTAACATTCGTTATCACGAGTGAAATCTTGTTCCCTTGTTGGTCTTATGAAGAACATTATAACAAGACAAGGAAAATATTATGATTAAACCTAAATCAATTGAATACATATTATATGTATAACTTATTGATAATTGATTAACATCGGACGTTTCGTCATGTGATACCGTTATCAAAAAAAGAGTGTGATTATAAACAACATATTTACATCCTGAAATTTTCTTTTTTCTCTTTTGCTTTATAACTATATGCACTTTATTTTTATTGGTTGTAGGTACACAATACAGTTATAGGAGGTAGTTAAATATTTTTACGTATTTCTTCATTTACCATCTTCTTATCTCATTCCAAAAGTGGAGGAGATGCGCCGTCCTTCAACTCTAGACTCCTAACGCAAGGAAACTGCGAGTGTAACCGCAAATTGTAGTTTTGTTTGCGTCCAGCCTAGAGTTTGTGAGAGGAGCCGGTTCCATTTTGTTTCCAGGATGTTTGCCACTCGTTTTGTGAACGCTATTTCATTATGGAGTCTCACAATATCATTGATAATTATGTGAAGAACATTACGGCAAGTTTCATCAGTCTGCCTCTGCGGTGCTAGTAGGTATTGACTTGAAAAATTCATAAATGTTACTGTAATAAACCAAAATTATGGTTCATATTATTGAATGGATTCAAACAAATGTTATTTCGTTAAAATCATCTACAACCCTAATTCAAATGCGAACAAGTGATTGTGATTTACCACATCTTGGGATCCTCTCGGTAACTAGATTGAAAATTGAAGCTGACTGCGTAAATGTACACAGGCTTTTCTATAGATTGAAATGTATCTCAAATGAGCTCATGAACGATATGCAAGACGAAACTAGGCGGGTACAGTGGAAGCTAATTTGGGTGGCAACTATAGTTTACGATTCCTGAATGCTACAATCAACTAATTCTAACCGCAAACTAACTGTACTCAGCTGATTAATCGTTGTGATTTTACTCAGTCTTCCACGAGTTACTTTCATTATATTCTTTCCAAATTACGGACTCTAAAATACGACAGACGATCAGCAGATTCCTCAAAGGAGAGCACCAGTACACAAAGTGCTTTTTGTTGTGGAGCACTTACATGGATAGTGGATTTGTCCACTTCAATTCTCCAGGCTGGCTTTACCCTCAATAAGGTAAAGCTTAACTGTGAAGATTCAAGATATTCATTACTGTAACATAACACTTTACCTGGAACATCAACTAAATAGAACCCTACAAGGGCAACTAAATGCCTCTACGTTTATAAATCTGTTTCTATCTAATTCTGTCCCCTCAAACTGTTGCCCTGAAATTAAACGAGTCGAATCAGCTATAAACCATTTTCTTGAATTCATAGATTGATATAAAACAGAAATCACCTCTTCAGCCACCTACGGAAATCCTTTTGTCGGCTTCCAGTTTTCTCAAAAGAGCTGCACAAAAGCTTCAAGCACAAACTATTTACTCGTTACAAAATCGTGTCGTTACCTTCGGCCTGAATTACCCATGAAATCAGCTTTCCGCTCGCCCGTGACGGGAAAACCTCTTAACGACTGCGTTCACCGCCGTCTGCCTAGACCTCAAAAATTTATTATATTATCGGCGACTTTGATTAAAAAATTTAGTGCAGAGCGGCATGACGGACGCATGGGATTTGAGAAAAATCATAAATTCTCAAGTATTAAGTGTTAATAAGTTTTTAATTATGATCTGTCTGAGTAATTTCAATTAGTCGGTATGGCCGACGGTAAAGGCACCTGAAAGTACAGTGTTTGTCAGAATGTGTGCTGCGTCAATCCAAACAATGATTCCCCGAGGATTATTCAGAGGTACCTGCTCAATAAATCACTTTTTTTAAACCATTAATTATAAAGAAATAGATGAGTAAAATAGTTCGACACAGCATTTACAATCAGCGTGAAATTAAACGTCTGCCAATTGGGAATAGTGCTGTTAGAAGATGTAATGAATAAAAAGTTCATGTCATGCAGCGAAATTTCACGTCGGTGCGAAATTTCGTTAATCACCGTATTATATTATGTTACTTTTTTGTCATTTGAGCGCTTCTTCACAGACACTTTTAACTGCAAATTTAATGGCAAACAACTCATTCGGAATAATAGTCTGCAATTCAAATGTTAATTTTTTTCAAGTTCCTCTAGATGTTTCAGCAAATATTATTGAAATTCAAGTACATTTTTCAGCATAATTTTGTGTATACATTTTTTATGTTCTAGTTCGTCTTTGATAAACATGTGTTTTGACTTATCCTGATAAAAAATGTAAATTTAACTACTTTTAGCAGTTTTTAGCCTTTTCTTTTAGCACATTTTTTTACCCAAAAAATGGTGATCAACAAACTCATCCTTTTATTTGGAGAGCTTACGTTTTTTGCGTAAGAACGGAATTTTTATCTCAACCACGTTTTCTGATTCTCACAACTCTAGGATTCGTTTCAGAGTACCTCAAAACGGATGTCATTGCAAAAAATACTCGAAAATTTCGAAAATTTTTGGGGCTAATGCAATAAATTGCTTTATTTTCTACGAAAGTTTGCTATAGAAAATGCAGAATTGATACTAGCACTGCGTTTAGGGAATACTGAGTGAGAGTGCTCAGTTAGCAAGGAAATTTATCAGTATACTCGGGAGTTATTCTTTGTTCAATTCTCACTGTGACTTGCAGGCATTAATATAATATACAAGAAACTAGTTATACCAAGTCAAACAAACGAACAAAGACTTCCTACATTGTGACTTCTACGCGTGGAAGGTATCGGTAACAAATATCGGTTTACTTGGAACATGCACTAATAGGGATTCTGCTTGACAACGTTTGTGTTTAATGGCTCGACCTAATACTAGCATATTATGTTTCTCCGGTTTGCAGCTAGTTTTTACCGAGTTGTATTCATGAGATTCAAGACGTTTACGATCCTTAATTTGTGATATCGTATTATTATATGATTATCCTCAGTTTATTATGTACCTAATCAAGTGCTATACCGTGCATCAAATTCGTGGTACTTATAGTTTGAACAACATTCCAACAACGATATGAAGTTATAACGCAACAAGTAGATATTCTTTTCTCATAATGACGTTGGTACTTTCTTTAGAGAGTAACAACTCTCAATGGGTCGTGTATTCTACAGTTTTGTGCAATTATTTCGTAAGAATGTGTACTGTGCAATGTTTAGAAAAATGAAATGTGGCACAACGAAATTCAGTCGCAATTTCGCATAGTTAAAAACAAACAAGGGTTCATGTATAGCGTGCATGTGTAGCACCCACGAAGGTGGCATCCAAGCATTCAGAAATTTAGGCCAAAAGCTAACGTATTCTCAACTTAACTCCACACTTTTGTGAATAGACCTACCTATCTTCTGAGTGTCTTGAACTGTTTCGCATCACCTTCTCACTTTTCATAGGTGCTGTAGGTTTTTTTTTTTTTCAAGTGAACTGACCACGAGCAGTATGTTTTTTGGATGCTGCTTTCCCCACTCAATGCGGTTACCATGCACAAAAATTAATATTAGGTACACATACAGGAGAAACGTATAGTAGGTACAAGATTCATGGACATTACATTTACAGCCATGGAGGCTCTCGAATTAGTCTAGTTGTTTCAATTCTGATAACCCATGACTCTGGATTAACTCGTCTTTAGCCCTCTTTATGGTGGAATGGGCCCACAGAAACCAGTTCTGTTTCGTAACGTATATGCACACGACTTTATTGGTTCCCCCCCTGGATTGGTTCCATCGTTCCAAAAAGTACCAGCAGATTTTGTGCTCTACAGCCGACTTTAATGATATTGGGACGAGACCTCCAGATAGACATTTTCATTTCCATGATTATATTCTCTTACAATTGAGAATAGAATACAAAATATAAGACCTAAATAGTGAAGTATCAAGACAGATGAAGAATCTCTTCAGCCCACAAGGGCCGTTCCATCTTCAAGTATATACCTATCCCTAACGATTCCAGTTCCAAAGAGAGTGGCGGAGTTGGAGGGAGCTTGGCCGATCCTGGTGAAACAGATATATCGAGGACGAGTGATAAGCGTTCCAAGCTGTTCCACCTCAAGATTACGTTCCCCGAAACGGTTCCAACTAGAACATCAAACCTCTAAATGTTGTTCGGACATACCTAAATGCTAGAAGTGGTGACTTATTGTATATCAGAGAGCTATACTGTGACAATCGATTGTCGAAATCAAAATACTTGGACTTCTATAGTATATTTCAATATTTCGATGTAATTTTGGAACTCAGGTGAAATAATTAGAACAAGATTTCAATCATCGGGACAATTTATTACGCTTTTCTTTATGTCGCTCCAAAAGAAAGGTAATCGGGGTTTTTTTCTATCAAGCCTGTCGGTTGATTAGTTTCTTATATTCACTTCTTTTAAAGATGAAAGGAATACCGCAGGGGAGAGAGAGAGGTATGCGGAATAGCAATGAATTAGGTATTAGTATAAACAATGGGAGTTTATACAATATTATTGCTATTAACGCAAATGGGAGAGAGAGGTAGACTCACCGTTCTGAAGGTTGAACAACGATTAAGAGCAAGCGGACCCGTTCTACTGAACCAATTACCGTAACAGATTTCGATAGCTGTTACAGTACTTACCATGGAAAAAATTTGGTGGTGATAGTACATCTTATGCAGGTACCTCTCATGATCAAAAAGCTGCCTGAATAAGATTCCGAATATTATCCGCGTCACCTGATGGTGATGAAGGTGTGTTACAACAACACAATCCCGCTAGTTCTCAGAGGTATTCTACGTATTCAAATCAGCATAACAGCGGCTATTATCTATCATTGTAGGATGCCAGCGAAATTTGCATAACGGTAGCCGACGTCCTGCGCATTGTAAACTGCAAGTTGGGTTACTGCCAATCGATCGCCTTGAAAGGTACGCGTATGACTCTTGGCACCGTGTTGCGATGCTAGTCAAACGTTTTCACCAAGATTTATTATCAACAGTATCCGCAATTTCTTATTTACAGCCCTATGAATAAAAGTTTAGAGCCAATCTTGTAATTGACGTTATAAAGCCAAGAAGTGGCAGAAGAACAAATCTGGAAAACTAGTTTGCGTTTACGTTTCAGGAGATTTCAATAGTCAGTTTCAGGCAGCTTCTCACATATTCCAAGCCTGGGATTTTGAACAATGAGGATCGTTCACAGTTGAAACTTTCCAGAAAAATTCCATGGAAGCGACGATTCACTTCACCTCCCCTAAGTACATTCGATTTGCGTGAGAGCTTTCGCTGTTTTTCCGTGATAAATTCTAAAAATTGAGTTTTAACTGTCCTACATAGTTCGAAGAAAGGGAGATTGTCGGTATTCAGACACGTTTGGTAAAAAAATCGAGAATAAAACTTATTTCGATTGAATTATATTTATTTTGTTTTCGTTATCATTCTTTTCGAGCGGAACAGGTAGACGGCAGACTGTATTACTAAAACAGCTCAACAGGCTCACAAATTAAATATACAACCGCTCTGTTTCATCTTTTTCGATGTTTTCAGTTTTGGTCTCAACCTCATGTTTTGGAAGGTTTGAAGAGAAAACGTCTGTAAAATTGTTTGTGGCGCAAACCTTCCTTGTATTGAGCATATAGTTTGTAGAATTCATAGGGTTACATCTTTTATCCTAATACACTCAATACCTTAGAAGTACTTGGTTCAAAACTGTAAAAGTAATGCTTGCTGCAAGAATTTCACGTTTACGTGTGCATACTGATCCCGTTGAGCTATCAGCAGTGGAAGTCATAGCGGGCCATTTATATCTCAACCTGAGAAACTGGATAAAAATTCAAGTCTCACATTGCCAAGCCTTTAAAAAAAAGAATCGACTTGCCCCCACTGCTGAGATAAGTAAAAAAGTAGAACTTCAGCACAATATTGGCCCACTCTCGACCTCACGCTGTCGGCTCAAACTTAATTTTCTTTGCAAACCTGGAAGGGGCATGCTCCCTGAGTCGCCTGATGCCAAATATAACGGTAGATCGATTATAAGCTAAAACGCGGCGTCAAAATGCATATTTTCAGACTTTTTCTATAAGTTTTCCGAAGCCAATTTTGATGAAATTTGAAACATAGTCTACATTTGACCTGGTAAAGTACCTTCAGGGGTTTCGGAGCCGCTACAACCGAGTGAAGGGGAGGTTGTTAGGGAGGGGGTAAATATGATATTTTCTGCCGTTATTCACCTTAGGAATTTGAAAAATGATTCGAGACTCTCTGGGATATTAAGCAACAAAATTACGGATTCCATCCTGATCAACTACCTATGTGAACGAAATTCTCTCCTGTTCTCCCTACGAAATTTAAATTTGACAGGGATCGTCTCTTGAACAACGAAATTCGAATGAAATGACTGATTCCATCCTGAGCAGCCTGTACATTCCAACCTTTTCCTCCTAGACCACCAACATGTTTGATATGCCCTCAAATCACTTTTAGTGTGCAAAAGATACCAAGCAACAAAAAGCATGACATCATACTATTTGAGCCCAAACAATAGTCAGATCACCGTCTCCTAGTACAGTGCATTCATTCTCTCACTCTTTTTTACTGCGTTTGGAAGTGTGACAATTCTTCGACGGCTTGGCCGATTTTTTCTCCATGGAAATCATATTGCAACTAAAAACAACTACAAAATAGCATTGTATCCTCCATTTCTAGACATTTCACTCAACTTTACTAGAAACAAAGATGTTGGGCATGAAAGGGGCGATACGTTCTGTAAACGGGGAAAGCAATTTAGTGGTAGCCACAAGAAACAAACACCAAAATACAACTGAGCTGTGGAAGATGCTAGAAGCCACTTCATCTCCTTGATGGGTTGCTGGGCCTATCCACCGGGAATATTCCAACTTTCTGAAGTGCGCAGTTGAACGAGAAGGTATATAGATTTTACATATAAGTAATGGAACGGGTCAGATTGAGAATCTAGTACTTCACAATATGAGCTGTAGCAGTGCGACTGATAATTGAAAGGCTCCATTAACTATATTAACGAACTAAATGAGAAGAAGGAAGAACCAGTCCAAGATTAGAAGCCCAACCTAAAAGTAGCCTCCTCCTATTTAAAAATAACAAAATTCAAACGTTGGTATTTTTGGAAATAGCTGAAATTTAAGGTTGAGATGGACTAGATCACCAAACTCTCCTTGTGAATTATATTGCAAGTAACTACTAACAGATGTAAAATAGCATCTGCCGCTCCGTTTTTAAATATTTTACTTGACTTTACTGGAAACAATGATCTTGGACATGAATGGGGCGCTACGTTCTACGTGGAAAGCACGCTGGTGGAAGTTGCAGTTATAAAGGGGGTGTGAACGTTCGATGGGAGAGACGAGGAAGGCTAACCGTACGGCAACGAGACCTTGCGACACCCTCAGGCCAACACGTTTTCTCCAAAGGCGCCTCCGAGCGAAAAACAATTACATAAATTGGGCTCCTTTAACGCTCAACGTATATACTCGAACGTATATATGGATTGCTAACTTCCAGGCAAGGAGTTGACCTCTGTACGCAGGCAAAATGGGAACTTGCAACCTTTACACATCCGATTCGACAGTTCGAGCGAGCGAAAAGCTGAAGCGAAATGAACGCGCAGATATAAATAATTTTAGCTGGATACTGAAGACAGTTGGTCTCGTAAACTAAAAAGTTGTATCTTACTGCAAGAGTGCAGCTGAAGATTTATTGTTATAATATTTTGCAAGTTCCTTAGATGGAGGTAGCAAACACCTGGTGAGCAGTCAGTCGCTTCAACTTCTTGTACCACAACAAATTACTTGGAAATTAGATTAACGCTAGTGACATTCTAAATACAATCTATTTACTTGAATGTTGCTGGCAGTAAGCCGACAAATTCAAAATCGACATCCAGAATGAAGTTAATAGAAACTTGGAGATCCTTAGAGAGCCTCAAAGTACCACACACACACACACACACACACACACACACACACACAGGTTTTTCATGGATTTCATAGAGAATGATAGGGTTGTGGCCCGAAAAATCCAATTTCATTTTTCCCGATGTATTTCATCCAAAATAATCGACATTTTCTTCAGATTTTTATCAAATCCTCAGGGATTGGGGACGAATTTCAAATGAATTTCAATCTTCCATAATTATTTGCTCATACGTAAATACGTATAACAATAAATTATATATATTTTTGATACACACACTCCACCCCAATATACGTAATTTAACGTCTACGACCGTATTTCCTGATCGTAGATGCTTTGTATCACAAGAACAAACAACACTTTCCGACAAAATTAAAATTCCCTCTCGTATCCTACGTTTAACACAAGTCTGGTTTCGTTTTTGTCTTTGTGTGATACTCTTTTGGTGGGAATATTTGTGAGAGGTCCTCAGTTTGCGTTTGAGTTTCATGAAATTTTCTGGGATGTGCGGGTTACTAACTCAAAACTTAATAGTTTTCACTGCACATGCGTATACGTATAAAATCCATTGAGCGCCATCTTGTGGTCAGTTTGTCCAATTTCGCTCATATTCGGAGGGTAGTTGAGAACTGTCGATTTGGTTACCTTTTGTGTTTTATAATAACCGCATCATCAAAAAACATGGCTTCTACAGTTTTAATTAGATTGTCGATGCATTTTCGGGGATTGCTGATTCGATTTATGATGCAGGAAGTCCCTAATGAACTTCATCACTCCTGACCCATTAGTAGCTTTAGCGCATGCGCATACGTAACATCTATCAATGCTGCACCTTATTTACCAGGTATTTTCCACAACCGTAGGAACCCGCTATGGAATATTTTAAGATTGTTTAAAACATTTCAATGATCTATGCATTCATGTCATGGATACGAGGAAGCTCTGTGTCACAACTTGATAGTTTTTATTTTATTTTTTCCCGGTGATGTTTCTATGCAGAGCAAACTTCGTCAAGACAGCTTCTGTTAGGAGTCAGTGAGTCGTAACCGGGGCGGAAAGGCCGCCGTTATGACGCGCAAGCGACGTTGTCATTACGCTAATAGAGCTACCTGCAAACCCGCTCACTGGTCTTCCGCTCCGATAGTCTCCAGCAAAGCGATACGATCTCGTGTTTTCGCTTTGAAACGCGGCATGAAAAAAACCACCCGTAAAACCTCCGACGCTCCAACATGGAAAACAGATGTTAATCGAGTTTCCGGGGGACTTGAGAATGAGAGTCGAGCGGAATAACAATTAAAGTGGGATTGCAATGCAGAGTGTGAGAGGCCTCACGTGAGTTGCCTTCATCAGGACGGGAATGAGCTGATCGGAATTCGTTCTGAGCAGTTGGATTCCTTCCATGAAGACTGTCCGAGTCAAGGCGAACTGTCTGAGAAAACTTTGCGAATGATTTTGCACGTTACTTTACTGGGCATGTCTGGGAATACCCACTGACGCTGACTTATTCCTCATAGTCAAAAACTGTAGTCCATGTTCATAGTCAACTTTTTGGATTACATCCAAGAAACAGTTCCACTGGCTGAACCTCCTTCTCACTAATATTGACCCACGAAAAAGAAACTTCTACAATCCTTGCTTCACACTCTCACCTATAAGAGCAGCAATCCATTCTTAATACCTGCATTCTACAATCCAATAATTCTACCTGCCAAATTCGTTGCAGGACGATATGGGAAAATTTCTTTGTTTCCGTTTCCTCTCCGAAATTCATGAAATTCATTGCTGGTGAATTGACTGCAGGACGATATGGGAAAATTTCTTTGTTTCCGTTCCCTCTACGAAATTCATGAAATTCATTGCTGGTGAATTGACTGCATTATCTGACAACAAGATTCGAGGCTGACTGTGTCCATGCTGTAAGCTTGTTTCCATAAGCAGTGGAATGGAAAAATAACAGTTATATCGCTCAAAAAGGTAGACAAGGAGTCACCGGGACGACAAAATCCCTTTTTATAATCATACAGTAACTATTATTTTCAGGTTCCTGGGGTAAGGGGTCATTTTCCTATCCACTGCCCTAGTTTGTTTGGCGGGGCATCCCCCAGTTTCCCAGCCTGTCAGTTTTGGATCCAAGCCCCTCCTCCATCACTAAATTGAGGATTTTCCTTTGGTACTACTACTATATACTGGCGTTTTCCTTGTACCTCTTTATTGAATTGTTTTGGTTAATATTAAGAAATTGTGTGTTTCCTTGTGAATTCCATGTCACGAACATATACCTACTATTCTGTGCCCTATTATATCATATACATCTTTTGTTGTGCTTCGGCCGTATCTTCCCAACTAAATAAACTAGGTCGTCCACCGATACAATCTCCTCTAGCTCGAGTGTCCCAAAGATTCTGAACCGTCTGGCTTCAAGTGCTGGTTATTCAAAGAGGATAGGGTTGGTTGTTTCTTCCTCCTCTCTGCACACTCTGGGCAATGGACCACCTATGTACCTGTGTATAAGGGGTCCTGTTCAGATGTTTCCTGAAGCACCCTTGATGCCCAGTGGCAATCCCTCCTGTTGGTTGGGGTGCGCTCATCACCAGATTCCCGGAGTGTTTTCCCAGTACATACGATTATCACAAAACGTGTTCACCGTGCATTTGACTATGCCTAAGAGAGGCTTCGGCCCAATGCAGTGCATTATTTCATATAGGTTATATTTTCTATATTCAGGAAATAAGGTAGCTAAGGTGGCTATATAGGTTATATTTCCTTCCTTTATTGAAGGAAGTGTTATGTTTGATCAGCCTGTCAAACTTGTGGATTCCTTCCAACACCAGGCAGTAATATTGACTAGGGTAGAGGCACTGACGACGACATTAAAAACGGAATAAGAAAAGCTAATTGATCGTTAGTTCAACTATATCCGTTATGGTGAAATAAAAATATATGTTTTAGAACAAAGCTCCATCTGTTCGAACAAACGTCAAATTGTGGTAACCAAGGTCCTAAAGCACCTTGGGAAAAGCCCAGCCAGATGCTTTTCTCTGTTGAGATTGGAAACAGGAAGTGGAATTCACCTACACATTCCCAGAATATGTCATAATAATCAAAGGAATCTAAAGAAGTTATGCTTGTTGCAAGAATTTCTGCAGCTACTGAACCTACGATCATGTTGAAATTTATATGGGAAGATTAAATATTCTCCCCCCCCCCCCCCCCCACGCACACACACACACACACAACTTTGAGCAAAATCTGTCGAATATAATGTGGGAAAACTATTATGCATGATAGATTTCACGATTACGCATGCACCAAGGGATTAATTAATGAATGCTGAAATTGAACGGAGACCCAGTCTAACGCGCACATTCCCTGAAACATTTACCAATATCGAATTAAAACTGTACAAATATGCGTGTCGCAAGGATTTGCGGACACACGGATAGTCACACAGAAAGAAAGTTCAGAAGATTCAGAATCTTCTAAAACCTAAGACACGAGCAGATTTTGGAGAAACAATTTTTTTTTTTCATCTCTTGAAAGTTAAATCAATGCTTCCACTACCTACAAGTAGACTCGTACGGAAAAAGCAAAGGGTTGTTGGCCAGATTTGTGCACATTTGCCGTTTAGTTGTTTACTCATTTTCCGGACTTTTTTTTTTTTTACATTTTTATGTCTGCTATGGCACATAAACTTAGAAAAACGTCACGGAAATTGCTCATGAAAATATTCTGATGATTTCCGCTTACAACCGAGTCGTTGCTAGGGAAATGGTTCTTTGTCAATTTTCATTCCACAAAATGTTGGACATCCGGTAGTGAGGGAGAATGTATACACATAAGTTTAGTTTTTCTCTGATTAACTGTCAATTTGTAATCATGAGACCATTTCAAGACATTTGTAAAATCATCTTGCAACTTTATCACAGTCTCATTGATGTTGTCTCTATTCCCAGAAATTACAAGGATCAAATTGTCAGCATAAGTACATGAAAGGAGTGCTATATTTAATCACATTAAAAATTGTATTCACGTACATAATAAATAGTAATGGACCTAAAATGCTCCCTTGCGGGACTCCAGTATCCAACTCTATCCTATCACTCTTACTTGAACCGATATGGACCTCATAATGTCTATCTGAGAGGAAACCTTCAAACCAAGTCAACAGATTTCCACCTATTCCAAAACTTCTTAACACCGTGAGTAACAAAGAGTGGTCTACAAGGTCAAAAGCGGAAGTAAAGTCAATTGCTATCACAATAACGTATTTTCCTTCATTCAAGGATCCATTGACCATATCACACAAATCCACCAATAAATCTTGAGTACCCCTTCCTTTCCGAAATCCATATTGAGAGTTACTTAATAATTCACAATGTTCGAGATAAGAATACATTTTCTCTGATATGTACTGACATACTGTATAGCATGTTTCAATGCTTGTAGGGAAAGTATTGTGAGGCCTCGCACTCGCAGCAGCTGTGTTAGATTCGGAAGTCTTGTAGTGAGATTTGATTTTCGCAAGTTGGGACTCAAGTCGAGTTGTCAAGCGGAGCCGACTAATCTTATGAAAATCAGAGGGAAATTAGAGGGAGCCGGTTGTCGAGGGGGGATCGGGAAGCTGAGCGAGCGGTCGGTACTTTGATGGTATCGAGAGGAAGCGGGCCCGCGGTCGCAGGGGAACGCGCGGGATGGCTGCAGCTTTGAGGAGCCTTTACTTCTCAAGAAGTGGAAGTAAAGGTGGAAGGAGCGGTGGAGGAGGGAAGTAAGAAGGAGTAGAAGTGGAAGGATGGCCGCCGGTCCTCGCGGACCCCCCTGTTTTTCCTTCGACTCCCACCACCGCCCGAGGTCGCTCCGTTCTCGACGAGGACTCGGTGAGGACTCTAACCCCGAAATGACTCAGCTACACCGACCCGACTTAATTCCACCTCGCGTGGTGGATAGATGAGAGTTAGCTTACTTTCCTCACACCTTTAAGGTCCAGTTCAATCATAGAGGGAGTTAACCCTAAGTCGGGAGTTATCACTCACCCAAAGTTTAGTTAAGTTAGTTTAGTTTAGCTCGTATGCTTACCAGAAGTGTTTTTCAATTTTGCTTCCGAGACTGCAAGGCAGCGGAAGCTTTGTTTTCACTTTCGAAATGAAAAAAAATTTTTTGCTCCAAAATCAAAATTTCCACTCGCATTTTGCGTTTCAGAGCCTCCTGAACAAATTTGGTTCCGTGTCTGTCTGTCTGTCCGTCCACATTTCCTTGTAACAGCCTTAACTTCCACAATTTTGATCCGATTGTTACCAAATTTTCAGGGATCGTGCGGGTTAAGCTCTAGATGGTCCCCTATCAACTTCATCATGATCGAATCAACGGTAGCTTCTGCGCAGGCGCTAACGTGAATTCCTTGTGACCGTCATAAGTCTGTCAATGTTGAACGGATTTCGGTCAGATTTTCAGGGATGATGTGGGTAAGGTCCCTTGAGGTCCCATAAGACAATCATCATAATTGCATTAGCGGTACGCTCTGCGCATGCGTGAACGAAATATTCTTGTTACGGTCCTTGCAACAGCCGTAATTTCCACAATTTTGATGCGATTTTCTTCAAATTTTTAGGGATCGTGCGGGTATAGCTCTACATGGTCCCCTATCAGTTCCGTCATGATCGAATCAACGGTAGCCTCTGCGCAGGCGCAAACAAAATTTTCTTGTTTGCCAAAAAATATCCCCAAGGATGTTTTAATCATGAATTTAGATCAAAATATTAATGAAATCCTGTAAATCAATTAAAAACTCCTTCAGTTTTGATCCGATTTAGACGAAATTTTCAGGGAACATGCGGACTACATCCTGGATGGTCCCATATTAAAATCAAAATTTTCCTTATTAATTTCATTTATTATATGTACCATTCAGCTTCCAATTTCCCACCTTATTAATTTCCTGATGCCAGAACCGGTCGTTTTCTGGAATTTAATGGTGACGTAGTGTGAAGGTCACGAGGAAGCTCATGTGCCATTTCCTTGGCAGTCTATTTCAATTGTAGCTTTCAGTTTTTGAGTCCTATTTATGTGCCGACCGTTGTCAGCCTCATCTGCAACCAGTTCTTGTTTTCGTTATGACATTTAACTCACAATCCATGACCCTGTCCTATATTTTGACACCATAGAAAATATTTGAGCCCTGATGATGGTTTCATATAAACCGAAAGCTCGGCGATAAAGACTTTTATTCGTTTTGACCCTTATCCTGATAATTTTTGACATCAGACAAAGCAGTGAGTTGAATGAATTACTCTGGATTACTTTGTGATCCTCGATGAGTTATGCAATTGAAAACAAGATTGGTATGGCACATAGCTTCCTCCTATCCGTTACATGCATTTCAAGATTTATAAAATGTTTCGAATATAAACAATGAAAATTCCATTTGGAGTATTCCCTAGAAGTTTGAGCCAAATTGGCCGATTAGAGATTGCGAAAATGATTCGTGATAGATGATACATTTCCGCATTCGCAAAAGCTACCAGAGAGTCGAGAGTGATGGATTTCATTGGAGTCTAAACCGGTCAATCCTTCAAAATTTCATCGAAATCGTCTGAAGTCATGCTTACTAAAAGGATTTCACATGCGTAACAGTTACTATTAATACCATTGTGTTGAAACTTATTTGTAATTTTCCAACTACGCTTTGAATTTGTGTGAGATCAGAAGAATAGACTATGGGAAAATGAGGCTTGATGTAGGTGTTTTACGTTTGAGCATTGGAAACTACCAATAATTTGCCTAAGTTAAGAAAGGGATATGAGACCAGAGTACTCCCAGAGAATTTAATCGAAATTGCATGGGTGCTATAAAAGTTTAGCTTGTTACAAAGATTTCTCATTTGCAAATGAACAGCAGCTACAAATGGTGGAATCATGATGAAATTCATGAGGGGCGCATATGAGAATAAATTCGTTATTTCCCAACTACTCTTTGAATTTCAGCGAGATCAGACCAATACTAAGGGCATAAGAAAGTGACATCTGTTGGATTTTACGTTAGCACATGAGCAGTGTAAACTATAAATTTCTGAGTGATGAATTTTATAGGGAACTATCCTCAGTCTAACCCGCAGAATCCCTGAGAATTTTTTCAATACCTATGGAAACTGTAGAAGTTATGCTCGTCCCAATAATTTCACATTTTAGAATGCGCAGCAGCTACTATTGATACAGCTGAGATGAAATCGGTATATATAGAATTAGTGTCGGCTCTTCCCTAAAACTCTACCAATTAGAGCGTGATCAGACGATTATGCCTTATGAAAATGACGCTTGATAGATTTTACGTTTGCGCATGAGCAGATTGAAGATTTGATTTTTCAGTAATGAAATTAATAAGAAACAATCTACAGCCTAATCTGCAAAATCCCTCCAAATTTCGTCATTATTGAATGAAAACTGTAGAAGTAAAGCAAGACTAATGGATTTGTGGACACACATAGGACAGGCACACGCATACATAGAACGACACGAAACGAAATTTGTTCAGAATGGTCTAAAGCGTAAAATTCTATAGGAAATTTAGATTTTGGAGGAAAAGGATTCATATCCCAAAAGGTAAAATAATAGTTTTGCTTCCTACAGATAGCGTCAAAACCAATAAGTCAAACAAATAACACTGTCTTACGAAACTGCCTTATTCGAGTGATCGTTGAATATTTCATCCAAATTGAAATTCGCTGAACTTTGCGTATTAACACGTACACATCTTGTAGCTGCTATGTATTGATCAGTGAATCATGACATACATATTTACAGAAAATAGTGTATTTATCCGACTTAAATCTCAACTATTTTCAAAATTCGGCAGTGAAATCAAAGCATTTGGTAGTGGGAAATTGTCGTTTTTGAAGATTCAATGTCCACATGAGCAGATACTCCCATCCCGCAAATTGACCTATTGCCGAGGAAAATTGGTCCATCGTAGGTCTGGATCGCATAAACTTGAAATTTTCATCGTCATTTAACTGAAAATTGCCGATGTTTTGCTCACAATTAATTGAAATAATTAATGTCGTTGCTAGTGTACCTCTTTTTCTTCCTAGATCGATTTTTATCATTGATTATTATTATGATTCTGCGTCTTCAGGGATTTCTATACTTTGAAACTTGAATCCTGTTTACTTCAAGAGTTAGTCCCGTAATAGAATGGCTTTTTTTCTTCCAACCACATTGTAACGAAATATTGATACTTTCCATTTGGATGTTTTTACACGTAATGAAGATCCCAAGACTTATATTTTAGCCACTTTAATAGATTGTCTTGCCATAATAAACAAACCTCTTGCTGTGGTTAACCCTGACAATCAGATGGTCGTATTCCAGTGTTCCAACAACAGATGACTAGATTTTGCAGTCTATACGATGACACAAAAAAACATCGTTTATTCATTTTCAATCGATATAGTGAGATTTTTGTGCTTCACGAAGAGATTCAACGTTTACATAAGTATATGTTTTGGATAAAATTGGTTGGTTACGTCTGTGCTAAAATTCACCGTTCTTTCCAATCCCTTCGAGGTACAGAACGAAGTTCTCAGACGTCCCATACATTGAAACTGAGACCTCTCAAACTAATAGAAAATATGTAATATGTGAAAAATCTGCATTTTGGGTCCAAGATATACAATACAACTAGATCCTAATTGCCACTGATCCACCAGATCTTTCAATCGATAAATCATCAGAAAGGACCCATTGAAGTGCAGATCTTTTTCTTCTGAAAGCAGAGAAGTGAAACATTTAACACGAATCATTTTGGAATTTAAGTCCTGTGGTGTAGTCCTCAAGTTACAATACGGTTCAGATGTCTTTCAAGTACCTTCTGGATTAGGATGGTGTTTCATATTTCCAGTTTAAAGTCTATGCGATAGTTTTTTCTCCAAACGTCGAGTTTTGGGTGAATCATTAAATGCCTACTTGAGACCACACTGAAGATCTCTACTTCAGGTCAAGGTTTCAACTGTCAATTTAAATGGATAGCGGACATTCGGTGGTTGACCCCTCTCCAATCGAATTCTCGAAGATTCTCAATTTACACGGATCCAATCGGTCACACATTCATTCGCTGTTCAGAGGCGACTTTCTGAATCAACAAATTCCATTACGAATTTCTGTTTTTCTTAATCTCGAAATTTTTAATCTTATAGAGTGTAATGACTCGATAATGTACCTATTCCTTTCTACCTTGAAGATGGGTCTGATTCTAACTCGGAACGTCGAAGCATAAAAAATGTAATAACAATCTGGTTTTGGTTTCCTACCTTTTGGTTCAATCTAAATATAGCTCAATGATTGCCCTCTAAAATAGGTTTTCGAGTTGTCTACTCTATTTAATGAGGTGGAATTAATTTCTTATTCGTATTAGTATTTTTAGGGCCTGATTCAGTTATTAACCACTCATTAAATGTGTATTCTGTGTTGTCATACGAAGAAAATGTAATTTAAAACGTTTTAAATACGATATGAATTTCTCTATACAGGTTAAATTTTAAACTATAAAGCAAATTGAAATGAAAGTATCATTCAACACCAAGAAAAGAATGAAGTTATTCAGTGTAAGTAGTTCCCCCTTGATATCAATAGGTACCTACTTATGACTTTAGGTACTGGTGAAGACGAACCCTTACAAGGGGGTAATCCCAGATCTTTTGGACGAGCGTGAGACTATGGTGAGCTGTGGCTAGATTGTTGGAGAATTTTGTTTTGTGTCCAGGAAAGTCAGAGTAATGTGAGAAATTACTATAATCAATTTTGACTTGTGGTGTTTAATTGCTAAGTTAGCATACCTATAGGAGAGTTAACAATTACAAGCAGTTACACGGAGGCCTGCAAGAAGTCCTTTGACGTTTTTAGCTCAAGATCTTAACAGCAGCTTTACGCCTCATGTGCACAAAGTTGGCAGGGCTGACAATGACTCCCACCGCAGTTGGTATTGACTCAATCATTCAGGAATCAAACAATGGAGCAATGATACTGGTGTCTGATATAAAGTTCCGAGGCTTCTAGGAAGGATAAAAGGCTTTGATAACTGCATAGTGACTACAAAAGCCCCCTCTCGCTGCCCCCAGATCGATTTTCAATAAGGCTACTGCAGAGAAGCACAGAAAAAATATTATGTCAGTGATGCCAGCGGATGGAGTTTCCCGCAAGGAGTAGACACAGTTTTATTAAAATAATTGCACTCGTCCTAAGCACAGAATGGCAGTACCCATTTCCGCAAATGACTCAGAGTTGGATGCGAGTCGTATCCTACGTCTAACAAAAAGGAACTCATAAATACATAGAAAGATCATCATAGGAGATTTTAGGCATGGTGGATGGCGCATGTTTACTCCTGATTCAATGACAACCAGCCACTCATTCCCCCTCTTTTTGAGACTTTTCCACGTTCAGGGTGTCCCGTTAAAACCTGACACCAAGCCTGACGGTTCTGTTACCGATCCTTTGCAAGGCCTATCCACCTCTTGAACTGATCTACTCCTCCTCGCCAGGATATATTTGGTCTTCCTTTTTTGCACCTTCCTTCAGGAGACCATTGCAGGACCCTCACATACCATTTCTCTTCGAGCATCTGCTGGACATGCCCATACCGCCTCATCTTCCCCGATACATTCTTCTTCATTTCACACTCTTTGAATTCTAGGTATATGGTCACTCCTCCTTCAGCCATCCATCTTAAATGTATTGAGTTAATGCTTGTGCCTTCACTGCAGAAACTATGATGCCCCACCTTATTTCAGGATACTCTCCACTATAGCTCTAACGGTGAGCTTCTTAGTTCCACGGTGTATCTCTCTACTCTGCCAGACACGGATTATTACGACTACCAGGATCTCTAAATCATGGCCTGGCCATTCAATCACCAGGCACTCTGACTCTGGGCATTCATCTGCAAACCACCTTTCTTAAAGGCTTGCTGAAGTTTGATGTTTGTTGATCATAAACTCGGCATCGCGTCTATCTTGAGCCAGTATCTCCTAATCATCAGCAAAAAGCAAAGAGTGGAGTAGTGATCAGCCCCAATGGACCTGTCCACACTCAACTAATCATCTTATTCTAGCGTAATGATTATATATTTTATTTGATAAAAAATGCTCCTTCATAACCCCATTGCTTGAGAGCGATATAAATTACGATATATGATTTGAGTGAATCAAATTGTGGTAGAGAAACACCTTGAAGGATCTCTCACAATGTACGAGAATGAGTAATGGCGACGCCAAATCACTCTAGTAGATTAATAGCAGTTTGGAGAACAAAACAGTTTAGCGGGTAATGTAGACAGCAAATACTGGATTGCGCCACCCAGCGTACGTACTACATATCTTATATATGGCATGGAATTAGTATTGACGCTAATAATGTTCATGGTAGTCTCAAAATGAATGTATGTGGACACATCTCTGCCACTCACTCAGACACCATCGTTTCAAGTGGAATGGCGAGTGCCAATGACAAGCTCATTCCAACGAAACCAGCTTTTTATGGCAAAGCAAACATAAACGGTTCGACCTCACAACTCGTCGGCCAAATGTCCCTCGGCTCGTTTGATTCGCGGTTTTATTTCCTCTTGGATTTGAATATTATTGGGGGGGTTCTCACACGAGGCACCGCGAATTAGGCTACACCCCCGCAAAAGACCGCGGAGCTTGGCGGGAATCTGAGCGGCGACCGAGTGATCTCACCCCCGCTCAAGGGCCTTGAAGAAGTCTCGAATCGGGTGACCCCGGCCGAATCCAAGACCTTCTCATGCCCCAAAAACGAAGGACATGTTTTTTGACATATTGACTTTTGGATGGCGTTACATGAATAATATTTTTCAAATTGCTCAGCTGATCAGGGTAGATCCCATACTTTGTACTTCTGCTTTTTGTGTCCTTGAAAGGCTCTATTAAACTTTTCAGCACGGTAGGTCGATTAGGAATGAAAGGAGAACTTTCATCTGTTGGATCTGTTAGAATTTCACACTTTTGCCCTCAAATTTGAACCTTAACAACTTTGTTGCTTAAAAAAAAAAAGTTTAGTTTGGCCATTAAACGAGTAGGAACATCACGCGTGACGTAGTAGAGCTGTAGGTTCCTTCAGGCTGGTGGGGACTGTGACGACATAGGGAAATTGAATTTCAAGAGCCGTTTTACTGGTCAGATACGCTAAATATGGCACGTTTTCGAAGAGCTCTCTCTGATCTTTCTATTGAGCAAATAACAACCAATAACCATGAAAATTCCCCATTGGACCTAACGGTTCAATCAGTTCGTCAGGCAATTCAGCACGTTGTAATTTTATCACGTGTCCTAGAGATGCTCCGCTACAAATATCAGCATCGTATGACGGTAGGCGAGAAATTAGCATAAGATCTTAATCAGCTGATCAGGGTGGATCTACACGTTGTTTTTCTATTTTTCGTGTCCTAGAAAATCCACATCCCACATTTCAGCATCATATAGGTCGATTCTACGGGGGCTTGAAGGCTCATCCAGTTGAGGAACCGTATTCAGAGGTTCGAACTCTACAGAGAGACTTCGTCCCAAATGTCAACATCAAAAGGCGATTAGAGAAGAAATTGTCTTCATAGCTCACTCTGCTATTTCATCTCAGACACCATTTACACAAATTTCAGCATTGCATGACAAATAAAGGAGACATTGTAACGTTTCTTGTTATGAAAGCCATTAGCTTTAAATCAGATCATCAGGGTGGTTCCGCTCGATGTAATTCAGTTCTACGACGCCTTGAGGGGCTCCGTTTTTTATTTAACATCGTATAGAGCGGTTAGGAGAGAAATAAGCCTCACAGGTCACTCAGGTGATCCAGGTTGTTCCACAGGGTGATTGATTTTCATTCTGCAGTCATACGTTGTACAGAGATACCGTTTGTGAGTACTAGATATTATTGCTGATTCTGGTTTTGTTCTATAAGATAATCTATAAGGTACCAGTGCTACTTTTTGTTGAAATACGATCTTGCTTTTAGGACATCATCCCTCTGAAGCTAGGTAAATTAGCAATGCTTCGCATATTATAGGAGGGACGCCCTAATGAAATTGATGACCGTGACGCAGTTTTATGGGTTGGAATCGTGTAATCGCCGACAGACGAATACGATTACACGAATCACAGTTGACTCAGCATCAACGAATAATTATCGGGATTACAATCGCATTTCGTATACGACGATAAGATTATGCCCAACACTGTATTCAAGTGTCTTACATCCAGAGTGACCATTCCTATATGCCATGGAGAAAATCTGGAATATTTTCCCGATCTCCCGTTGGTACCAACATATCCATGCTCTTAATAATATTTATTTGTTATTGGTAATAAATGGAATTGGGTCCCAATATAATCGTGTTATAGGGAAATACAGTTGGCAATCGAGAGGGCGGAATATCACTTATTATACAAGGAATCGGATCATTCAGTGTGTTACATGGATCAGCACTTGATTGATATAATAATCATTTTGAAATGTAGAGCCGAACTTTATAGTTTAAACTCACAGCCATGAGTCGAGAACCGTATCCTTTTGAGCTCAATGTGCAATTTAAGTGCTCCTGTCAGATAGGCAATTTGGTTTTAGGAAGGGGATAGGGGTTGAGGAGGCATTGTAGGTGTTAACTATAGATATCAACTCGCTGCTAGATCGTGGGAAAAAAGGTATTTTGTTGACGTTAGATATGGCCACGGCATTTGACTCCATTGACAGGGATCTACTCGTAAAACTGTTACCATCCTATGGTGTCGAAGGATTAGAGTTAGAATGGGTAATCAGTTACTTTAATGAACGAAAACAAGTAGTCACAATCGAAGGCATTGACAGCAATGAAAATTCAATCGAATACTGCGTAATTCAAGGTGGAACCCTGGCATCTGTTTTCTTCCTGATTTTTATTAATCAGCTTGGTAATTTGAACCTCCAGGGTACTTCATACTTATTTGCTGATGATACGGCGATTTTGTGCGAGGGTGAGACGTGGGAAGAAGTGTTTGAAAGTACCAGTAGCGATATAAATAAAACTTTCAAGTGGCTCTGTAATGTTACTCTAAGTTTGAACGTGAAAAAAACCAAATATCTAGTTTTTTCCAAATCACCTTCTAAACTGCATGTGTGCGGCTCAGATGACATGAGCACTTCATGCCCCTGTCCTGTGATGGAACGGGTCCGGTTCGCAAGGTACTTGGGAGTAGTAATTGACGAGGAACTCAGGTGCGATCGTCAAGTGTTAGCTCTGACCCAGAAACTTCGCAAATTTACCCACGTTTTTTTCAAACTCAGAGGATGCCTTAATAAAGGAAGCTTAATTATTATATACAAGACTCTAGTACAGAGCATCATTGGCTTTGGGATGATTTTATGGGGTGGCGCTGTTTCAACTGTTCTGAACCCCCTAAGCATTTTACAGAAGAGCATTTTAAAAATAATTGGAAAAAAACCTCGAAGATTTCCCACCACCGAATTGTTCAACGATTGTCGCGTATTTTCCATTCATCAATTGTATATAAAAACGTCCCTCTCTTTATTTCACAAACATCCAAAATTTTTCAACATCCCCAAGAATACTTCATACCCACTTCGTCTCACCTCCCAACCTGTGGTGCCGGCACCAAAAACCCGTTTATGGAGCACATCCAGACACATATTTTACAGCATGCCGTTCTTGATCCGCTCATTGCCTGACGAAATGAGATCCCCATCAAATTTTTCCCGCTCCAATTATAAAAAGAAAATTTTTTCATGGTTGATTCCCCGTGGAGTTGAAAATTGCTTAGATGCTCTTTCCAGCATTTATGTTAACTAATTGTGTATTGTCTATGTGCATATGTAGGTGGGCCTTTTATGATTCATGTATTTTATTACTAAATTCTCAGACAAATACCTAGCATACGACTTAGAATAATATGGCTGGTAAATATATATAACCTTCGAAGGACCACTGGGAAAATTATGTACCCAGAATAGATGAAATGGAAGTGCAATGAAGAAAACAAATGTGAAAACATAAAACGCTATAATATATATCAACAAGTAATGCGCAATAAATTGATGTTAGTGAGTGTAACAACTAACATGCAGTGGCCACTGTGTCTAATAATAATCTACGGATGTAGGTACCTATATAAGCATGTATAGATTCACTCAAATACATGAAATGTGAATGAAATATGACAAAATGTTTATGAACTGCTGAAGTGTAGACGATCCCAAAATGTTGCAATAAAATGAAGATACGTGTACGTGGCGGACGGTAGAAGTGGGGGTGCTGAATCCCTTGATTCCCAGGTAGGGTAATGAGTTGAATGTGAAGTAGGTAAGTTGCGGTAATGAGATATATCCCCACAGAGTAATGATTATATAAGTAGTTAAGTACCTTCCCTTGATGGCGAGGAAGGGCTATAACTGGATTGATCTTACCACTTTTCGTTGGTTCAACAAGTGAGATCACGTGGAACGGCAGCAAACCTTGATATTTCCAACTGGATTGATGAATCCCAGGGAAAATCGTCTCCTCCTTCAAGTGCTCTCGCGGTAAACGCTCGTAGTTGAAAGGGTAGGTTTGAGCAAGTAGGAAAACTGAGAGGCCGGCCGGCATTTAAATTTGAATTAACGGTCGTTTTAAAAGATAGAGGTAGGTTTGGGACGGAATTTCACGTAGTAATGGCGAAGGCAGCTCCACTCTCCGCACAGCTGTTGCATTATGATGAAGAAGGCATAACTTTTTCCTTTTGATCGACGAACTTGATACTAATATATATAAATTGTTTACAAGAATATATATACAATAAAAATGCTAGCATGACAAACAAAAGCTACAACTGCTCAAGGGGTAGAAAAATATTAAGTGCTTATGTTCGTTGCCATGATTATTGATAAGGCGTTCAAGTTTGAAGTTTGTTTACAACGATTTATCACAACGAAAGTGGTTGATCGATTTTCCATTGATTAAGTTGAAAATATTAGAGAACTATTGAAAAGTGATGTGGAAAACTAATAAACTCGATATGGTTTGTGTGGTGAGTGGTATAGGATGATGGTGTGGATGGATCAGAAAGGAAGGCTATTTTCAGAGTTGCGAATTCAGGTATGCATTCTTATACAGTCTATATTGTAAGTGTTAAAAGTTTGCTTCATTTTTTTTCTTTTTTTTCTGCTTTTCTAAATAGGTAAATTTATAGTCCCTGCTAAGTTAGTTCTCTGTGTGTTACACTTGTAAAAGAAGAATATAACTGCAATGTTATTCATAAGCAACTCCCCCTAGCCGCACAGGGCCTGCCCTATGGCTTAGGGGTATATTCCATTGAAGTCATCAACCTCTAATCATTTGTATTTTATCTGTATTTGTATTGTACTATTTATTTACTTTTTGCTTTGCTTCGGAATAAATTCACTATTCATTCATTCATTCAAAAGAAAATGAGGATACCGAACATTTTATAGGAAGATGCCCAATCCTCAGGCCTTACCGTCTTAAGTATTTCGGGGAACCAACACTTTCAAGAAATGCGGTGAAACAGATATTTAATGGGAGGAATTGACATGCGCTAATCAATTATGTGAAGGAAGGATAGGCCTACCGGAGCTTTCTGGTACGAGAGTTAAATTATAATTAGCCATCTGACATAACCTCGGGATTTAAATAGTGTTATCTTCTTAATTTATTTAATGATTTATTATTCTAAGTGTTTGTGATTGTAATAAAGTGTTATGATTGTTGATAATTTATTACTACCCTGCTAAAAAAATGTTCTCTTTGTGATGCAGATTTTTTATTGTTTTTGTATATGAATTACTCCGTCCCATCTATCCCCATGATATGAATAATAGTCGTTCCCCCATTATTGGCTATCATACTAATTTTTAAGATCACTGCGGCGTACTTCGGCTGACGGCCGAAAGGCCAAAGTCTCTCCATGTGTTTCTCCAAATCGATTCACTGTTATCAATTGCATGTATAAATAAAAACAATAAAAATAATAAATAATCGTGTTATCGTAAAATGATATAAATCTATGTACAGGGTGATTCCCTCGCAGATGCAAAAAAAATTTGGGTGAAACTACATCAAAAATGGAGTAAAATGCCGCCAACTGCATATTTTTATCTCAATCCGTTCTTGAGATATGATTTTTTAAAGGTTTTTTTCAGGAAAACCGTGTTTTTCCTTTTAAACTCAAATTTCTCCACTTTACTTCATTCAATTTTGACTTTTGACCACATTTTCGAAATCAGCATTAAATTTACTATACGAGTACTGTACTTGGGGTCTTAAAAAGTACCATCCCACGGCCCTCACATTAGCTCAAACATTGACGATTTTGAAAAAAGAATATTTCTGAAAATATTTAAAACTTTACTACTCTTTCAAAACGAATCCTGGAAACTGGCAAATCTCATGAAAACTGCTTCGTCTAATACTCTTTCCAACGGTATAATCAATTTTACTTTTATTTTGTTATTTAGGGGAGAAAATAATGTTGTAATGTTAAAAAATGTGGGTTTTTCAATGAAATTGTTGGTTTTCTCGAAAGATTACCCTCCATGAACCTATGGGGTCGGTTTCTATGTATTTTTTCACGCTGTATCGAATGGTAACATTTTTAGATCTCTCCAACTCCGTTATAACCGAGTTTTACACTTAAAATCGCAAATGTTTAGTTTGTTTGTTACGATTAAATGTATGTGTGTTATGGGGTAAAACTAGTTAATTAAAGTGTAAAACTCGATTATAACGCAGTTGAGAGATCTGCAAGAGTTTCCATTTGATCCAGCGAGAAAAAATACATAGAAACCGACCCCATACTCGTAGGTTCATGGAGGGTCATCTTTCGAGAAAACCAACAATTTCATTGAAAAACCCACATTTTTGAACATTAAAACATTATTTTCTCCCCTAAATAACAAAATAAAAGTAAAATTGATAATACCGTTGGAAAGCATATTAAATGAAGCAGTTTTCATGAGATTTGCCAGTTTCCAGGATTCTTTTTAAAAGAGTAGTAAAGTTTTAAAGATTTTCAGAAATATTATTTTTTCAAAATCGTCAATGTTTGAGCTGATGTGAGGGTCTTCGGATGGTACTTTTTAAGAACCCAAGTACACTATTCTTATAGGAAATTTAATGCTGATACCGAAAATGAGGTTGAAAGTTAAAATTAAATGAGGAAAAGTGGAGAAATCCGAGTTTAAAATGAAAAAACACGGTATTCCTGAAAAAACCTTTAAAAAATCATATCTCGAGTACGGATTGAGATAAAAATTTGCGGTTGGCGGCATTTTACTTCATTTTTGATGTAGTTTCACCCAAATTTTTTTTTTTTTTTTGTATCTGCGAGGGAATCACCCTGTATTTTATAGAAATAGTTAGTTGTTTATGTTAACAAATTGTGTTGTTGTTGCAGGGGTGATCATGCCGAGCAGCGGGAGCGGCGGGGAGGAGGGCGGGAGGGGGGAGGAGGTGGTCGGCGCGGGGCCGTACATGATGCACCGCGACTCCGCCTTCGTCCCCGTCATGCCGTCCCGCGGCGTCCGACTCTACGGAGGCCCGTCCGACGAGCTCGTCGCGATGATGGCCGACAAGCGGAAGGAGCTCGCCCTCCACGCGCTCCACGGCCTCCCGCCGCCGCCGGCCTACGGCCTCTTCCCCGCGGGAGCGGCGCCGCCGGCGTTCCCATTCCCGCCGCCGGCGCCGTCGCTGTTCCCCCCGACCTCGTCCGGACGCCTCCTCCGGGCGCCGGGCCGGGCGGCGCGGCCCAAGAAGCAGTTCATCTGCAAGTTCTGCAACCGGCAGTTCACCAAGTCCTACAACTTGCTCATCCACGAGCGGACGCACACGGACGAGCGGCCGTACTCGTGCGACATCTGCGGCAAAGCCTTCCGCCGTCAGGATCATTTACGTGACCACAGGTAAACATTATCATTTAAATGTAAACATAGTTCTTAAAAATCTCCGATTTCTGTTACTGTTTCAGTCCTTTTCGTGTCCGCAAACAAAAACTAAGTAGAAATATTAGATTTCTTAATTTTTTTCTATCTGGGTCACACTTTTCATCATCAGAGCATAGATTTTATTGTCAATTTACGGTTTAATCTATACATAATATTCACTTTATTTATATATTATTAAAGGGGTTTTCCTAATACAAATCCGTACTGTAGTAGTTAGAGCAATACTAATAAAAAACGCGGTAGGCCGCTTGCACTTTCTCTCTTATGCATTGAAAATGTTTCAGTAATTTCAATGTTTTTCATCGTTTTAAATAAAATAACAATTAGAAAACATAAAATAATTATTGAGACACAAATACTGAATTTGCTGTAATCCCGACGATGCCCAATTCTTCCACGAATATGAATTCACAGGTAGGTAATTTTTTGTAAACCGTGCGCGTCTGTAATTACTATAACCAAGACTAACTTCTCAACCACGTAACAACGAAACTAGCGGCATTGTTTACTATATCCATTTATAACATAAATAAATATAAAACATCGACATGAATAGAAGAACAAGTACGAAAGAAATGCGTGATAAATCGAGAGGTTTCCAATGAATGGAGAACGATTTTTGACCGGTGAAAAATAAAAAAGTTTCATTTCCCCAGCAACGGCTTGGTTGTACGTGAGAATCAAAAGAAAAAAAAGTGTCGCGAAAAATTCCTTGACCCCCAGCCAAAAGACATATCCATGTCATACCAACGACTGATTCTATCAATGTAATGGATTGGCTAAATAAGTCGACATGAAAGTAAAAAACAGATTACACTTTTGAATAATGCAGTGGTGATTTCAATACATTTTATATAAATGTCTAATGGTGCGTAAGTGTTAAACAATATTGTCGTTCGATTTACATTATCTTTATATTTTCACTGCAGACATACGTTAGTTAAAATCCATGTCAAACAATGAAAACATTTTAATTTCTCCCTTGATCGGAAAAACAAAAGATCATGGATATGTCTAGTACCTACTGCTTACCAGTAGGTGCCTACTACTCATTTGTATACCAACCATAGTAGTGCCTTCTTTTCACAAGATTATTCCATTATGGTTACAGAACAATATTAGTTTTTAACTTAGAGTAATAAATCAACATTCCTTGACACTACAATGGCTTAGAGGTCATGAAATGTCGTGGTAAAATGAGAGCATTCCAAAAAGTGGCGAACGATTTTCCTACTATGAAAACTATGGGAGTTACTCTTCCCTAGTAACGCCTTGGTTGAACGTGAAAATCAATTGGAAATGTGCTGGTCGGAAAAAAAAGTGTCGGTCGGGAAAAAAAAGTGTCGCAGAAAATTCCTTGACCCCCATCCAAAAGACATATCCATGTCAACAACACCTAACTTGTTTATAGGTTGCGTGACGTTTTTTCTTTGCGTAACAAAATTTCCGTAACAAAATTTCCGGTTGATCCGTCGACTAAGACATTTTCAATGTCAAAAATGAAAAAGAATGGCAAATGGGAAGAATTTAGAAATTACTATTAACTACGAATCACCTAGCGTCATTAATGACCGAAATTTGTTCAGTGAAACTTGACATTCGTTTAATTATTTTATATTTAATAAGGGTAAATATGATACGAAAAGCAGCGATCATTTGCTCGTACGGTCATGCCGCATGTCTGGAACTTTTCTGTTTGCGACGTTGATTTTGTTCCGGAAACGATTTTTGTATGCAAACTCTGATTTTTTATGCAGTGACTCAAAAACATGAGGAACCACAGAAATTCATTTCTATAGGTATGTCAAAACTTCACAGTATTAGCCTTTTTTTTTTAAATGCAACTGAACAAAACACTTTCTAGTGTATCGATTTCTTTCTAGACATTTCGTTTCCCTTCCCATCAATCAGAAGTTTACTTTTTTTGTTCTCATCATATCACTTAAAACTATAAATAACGAAATTAATTTCACATTGAAGTATGTCTACATATTTAAATGACAAAGCAACTGTCAAACTGTAAAACAATTAACCAACCTTTCACGACTCAGTGAAGAAAATGCTGCTCCGTTTATCTTGTAAACGTCGATCAGATAAAAAACCGAAGGTATCCGGTCATAAAAGAATAGAAGATATTCCGGGAGATATGCACGCAATATTCTAGTTTATTGGCCTCGTGGGGTTTTTATTGTCAAAAGATTGAGAGAATAGCTGTGAATCTATCCCTCACCCTCACAATATCCGTTTGCAAGGATAGAAATACCTAAATACGAAGACACTGATATAAAAACGTAAACGTTTGCTTGGGTTGGCAACTTTCGTTTGTCCGAATTTTTCAAATCTGATGTACTTAATCATTCCCTGAATTCAAATTTTCGGCTTGAATTGAAATTTGATTGAAAATTTATTTGAACGAAAAAATGAATAGGAAGAAAATGAAACGACGTAATAATTGGACTGCACTGAGTCTTCCTCCCAAGGTGACGCTGGGTTGAAATCCTTTCTCTATTCTCTACGAGATCATATTAATCTCTTCAGTTAAATTTAATTAAATGTCTTCGCTGGTGTTTAATTCGGGGGTTTAATGCACAGTTATACAGTATCTGCACTCAGGAAGGTTAGTCTTGTGGGACTGGGGGTATTCAATGTCCCCAACCATCTCTAGATGTCTCTAATCTTTTTCCCCAATGGCTAACGAATCCAAGAAGAAGAGTGATGTGCATCGATCGTATAGTGTCCCTGAGAGGTTTCACTTGCTACCAAGAGGTAATCTACTATGGTAATCTATCTATCTTTGTCTGGGATACATCTCAGTTCATCCCACTCTCCTGATGTTGGTTAACCCTAGTTGGTCGAAAATCCGTTACATTATGGGGCGCTGGTATCAGGCTCTAGCATGGCTGAAGAGCTAAAAAGGTGTTAGGAACGAAACGATAATAATCAAATTTAGTTCCACTGAGAACTCAAGCGAACATATTGATGTTTTAGTCACGACATCATTGACGCTAGGTCGACATGTAGTCAAAATCTTCCATTCTCAAATTCGAGAATAAGGCTGACTACGATCAAAGTCTGTAGGACAAGATTTTCACCCTGTATTTAGTATATCTCTAATTCATGTGAATCTTGAATTATATGCCTAATAATAGAAGACTTTACGCTGTTAGTTACCTTAATAAAGCTCATTTGCGCCAAAAACTTACACGAGTTTAAGGTCAAAAAGATTGGTGATTAACAAAGTTTACAGCTCATCTTCTTCCAACAGAGCAATTTACGAGTTTAAACTCCTACAGAGCCGGCTTGAGTTAAAACTCCCAAAATCTGGCCAGTTACACTAGCTTGCTAATCTCCGTTAGCCGTGAGGCGCCGTGATGGGCGAGTTGGCATTTAGATAAAATCATAACTTTTGTAGACTAGTGTAACTACTAGGTAGGTACTAACCTAATATTTGTGAAGTAACAAGTTATTCGTTGATTAGAAATCTCTCAAGAATGATGGCATATATACCAATAATATTCAGGAAAACAAATTAATAGGTTTTAACATGTCTGCTCCTCATAATCCGATTTATGACATTTTAACACGTATATAATGAGGAACAAACCTTGTTCTATAATAGAACTATACGACGAGCTCTACATTCAAGTAGAAATAGCCACATCCAAGCACCAGGATAAGAGTAAAATTATGTATAATAAATATGATAATATTGATGGTGGCACATTATGATAGGATGGTGAATAGCATGCCCTTATATATAGAATACTCACGATATTGTATAGAAATTATAATTGTATAAAACTTCCCGATTTCGTGTACAAAACTCTGGAATAGTGTTATTATTTGGCCATTAAGATGGAAGCGGGACTGATCAACAGGTGCGTTGTGGTTGTGTTGTTGTTACGGATTTATTTCCCCGGCTCCTCATAACTATTGTCTAGCATTTTATTGGATATTTTGCCCAAACCCCGCTAAGGAAACTACGTTATTCCATACGGGTTTTAACCACTTTTGAGTAGGTGAAAGACGCCAAGGTTTAACGTCGAGGTTATTTTCAATGGAGTTTGGCTGAGCCCCTTAAATAAGTTTTTGATGAAAGCGGGCCTAACACAATCAAGATTGTTTTCATTTTCACCCTCAAACCACATGATACGGGGCGGACTTGCTTTTGGACTGGACTGGTTCGTCACTGGCTTGTGCTGAAAGCCGATTGTTATGGGCTATCCCAAATGCTTTTTTATTACGCATTTGGAGTTTTTGTGACGTAGGACATTGTTGTGTACTGATATGGCGTCCTCAACACACCTATTTGGAATGCGTCCACAACACACCTATTTGGGATGCGCCCCATAACCCACACTAGTCTGGAACCACTGTATAATATATCAGAGAGGGAGAGAGAGAGAAAGAGAGAGAGAGAGAGAGAGAGAGAGAGAGAGAGAGAAGACATTTATTTAAATAAAATGTACAGAAAAAATGAAGACAAAATACAATTGAAGGGCTAGAGACGCTCATTCAAACAGTATTTAAAAATAATAATAGAAAAAACTCTTCTCACATTTCAGTAACAAATGAAGAGTCACACTGACTATTGGTTAGACTACGCAACTTATAATAACACAAATATTTTGAGGTACCTACTTCGAAAATCAAACATATTAACTCCGTAGTATACCTTCGGCATTCAGGACTTAGTATACCTGCGTAGTTTCATTAAGACTGCAGCTCTACCACTGCTCTCCACAAGTTTAAACTGGCTTGAAGACAATTGTGCAATGTACAATTGTACATATATAACGGCCGATCAATTACCCAGTACATTTTCCTAAACATGAGTACTAGTTCTGCCTTCCTGTTCTTGACGAGATCCTTTCACCGCAATTTAACATCCAAAGTCATGTCCAGGTAATTGGCTTCATAAGCGTGTGGCTTCATAGAAGTACGATTTGAGCTGAACCGAAATATATTGACTTGTGATTAGTTGATCTGGATCGATTATGATACAAGTCTTGGATGTGCTCAGTGCGTTTTCATAGTTGCGGATTGTAACGCTTCGTTTCAACAACTGCTAGAGCACGTTTTGCCATTATACTAAAATCATACAAAATCCGGCATCCAGTTCTAGTTGGATTCACAACTTGAATTGTCTGTGAACGATTTTGCGATTTTGATTGCGAGCGGATCTGCGCTAATGAATCCCCAGTTTGTCGATCATCAACTTGTTAATGAAAGAATAGGAAAGAGGACACGAGGTTTGTATACGGTGTCGCTACACTTCCCATGGGCTTTCTCTGATGACATATTCGATACCTAGGTTATCAATCACGAGACCAGCTAAAAATCCAAAGACCCCATTAGCCCATTCATCGGAGAAGGGTGTGTGTTGGAGTTTTCTATTGGATTGTAAAGTTAGCTAACGGAATGAAATATTGAGTCGTGGAACTAATTGTGAAAAATGGTTTGTTATTTTGATGATTGTACTCTTGAGGTCACACTACTTCACACTGTGAAATTCGATAATACTGATGGTCAAATATGTCGTAGAAATTCGTTCAAACTGAGCGCGTATCTGTTTTCATAAATCATGCAAGCCATGTTTTTGATTCCGTCACATCGGGATTGAGGTAGGTAATGGAATGTTATGTAATCATTCTGATGGAAAACATATTCTGAAACTCTATAACTTTCGGTAGACACTGGAAATGTGGCGGCACAACGGATCCCAGTGCATTAGTAAGGTTTTTATACTCATTTCAATAGTACGACTGACGAATCAGCTCTTGAGATGGTTATCTAAATGTATTATCCAAAAGAATATTAGAAAGAAATACAAAATATAGTCAACTAGCGTTACGCTTCTTACCCCCCTTACCTCACCCCTCCACTACCTGGCCGAAACAGCTAACAGAAATGCTGAATGTCCAGGCTCCACAGCACACGGCGGATTCAGCTTAGAATGGTCTGAAACGGATTTGTATTCGGCAGTTATTATTTTATCATGTTTGGGTTTTCCCCCACCCACTGGATCGATTCTATTTGGTCGTCCATATTATATACTCGTACGAAGCCTTGCCTATATGGTATGTCAGCAGATCTTCAGAGGGACGTCTTAAAAGATAAAATTTGAGACTGAATGGTGTGGCGATATGAGCAATCTGTGACTGTAAAGCTTCAACGAACGTCGTCTCGCCTCAAGAGGAGTAAATGGTAGAAAATTGCTCGTAAGAAAAACTGCGAATCACTGCAGCTCCTAGTGTTGGGTTGTGTTGGGGTTCTGGAGGCTATCATGTGTTTTGAACCTCCCCGAGTTATTGCCTTCCGTAATTGCTGGGTGCACCGCCAGCGCCCCTGAACACTTGTCATTAGGAAGCCGTCTCGTCTCCTGGGATACGTAACCTATGAAGGTGCAACCTTAACCCCTCGAACGGCGTTTTTCATTGCCTTCAGCCATTATGGTTCGAGGGAAGGAGAAATCCTGAAGTTCACTTGGGACTTTGAAGTCATTCTAATACTGTTCTCAGGGAAGAGCGGTATCTCCAACCTCCGGTTTGATGCCCGTTTTTTGCGCTCGGTGCTGAAAAATGAATTTCTGGATACTACATATATGAAGAATCTCGAGCCAAATAAACCTGATGGCAAGAGAAAATATCGGGTCACAAAGAAGCAAGCTTGAATTATATGCAATCAAATGCCTAACCCACCAAGGGAGAATAGCAGATAAATGTAGCCCAGTATATTTATATTGACAAAATTGAACATCATAAACATATGGGTATCAATGCTATACTAAATTTTAGAATACATGCCATGCAAGCTGAAGCTCAATTTTCATTGGTCTTATGGCTTAGCCGTTCAGTTAACCTAAAATTAGTGAAATTCAGTAACTACAAACTAAAAAAGTAGAGGATAAAAAATTCTTCATTTTTAAATTTCTTGTTTGAGCTCAAATTTAAAAAAAATCACTCAAATTACTTCTAGAGGGCTTATGATACTCATTGTAACCAGGGAAAATTTCGAGTGTTGTAGATATTTTTGTATGTGAGTTCTGTGAATTTTGGTAAGGTAAATGCACCTTTAGCTAACAGTGCTGTAATGATTGACATATTCTTTGAAACACTGGAAAAATAATGCTCCAGAGCCTCTTAAACCTTATTTTCAAATTTTGGTGGCTTTTTTGTGTATATTCCTTGTTTAGGGATGCCATTTTTGCTTCATTACTGGCGGGAATCATAATCTATCAGCAAAACGCAGCTGTCAGTTCTTACTGCGTCAGCTTATAATCTCAACGGGTGTCTCTTTCACTAGAGACTCAGCAGTAAGACCTAGACCCAATAATGAGGGTACATAGATTGTAATTCATGCTTTTTAAGTTGATTTTGCAATAAAACTAGAAAATTCTAGGGATGGGACCGGCACATAATATTGGAATTTGTCCTGCTAGCTGACATACCCTATCAGGTACTGGTACATCGCATACTTCTTCAAACCTCAACTTGTATTTATTTTATATTTTTCTTGCCTCTCGTAGGTCACACCACTGAACGTTATTTTCAAGGGTGATTTTATTTATCAAAACCTGATAGGAGTTGTCAAGTAATAAAACAATACATGTTAGCTACTGCCCAACATCTACTTTTTTTTTTTTTTTTTTTTTTTTTCCAACCACACTTGTAATTTATGTAGTTTTATTGATATGCAAGGAGCCATTGAGAATGTCCGTACAACCAGTGCACTCATTGAGAATGAGAGAAATTCAATAATACTTAGTATTATAACATAGTATCGACCTATTAATAGGTCGATTCCGATTAACCAATAATAACTAAGCCACAACCAACATCTATGAATGAGCGATATCAAATCAATAATTTTCTAGCTAATAAGAAATTAGTCTCATAATCGTTTAACAATAATTTGGTCTGCCCTCTCACCATACCTAATTACTATGAGTGTTCAATTTTTATCAAATTACTCAATGAGCATACTGGCTTTGAAAATTCGCTCATTTCGTCTTGCTTCGTGACTTATTTTCCGCAATATCAGAATAGTTTATTCAACCCAATGTCTCTATGAGTTAGACGTTTTGTCAGTATAAAAACAAATGTCTAGAGGAGATTTTATATTATAGTCACTATGAGGGTTATGGAGTTGTTGAGTATCATCTCAGGGGACATCAGTGTCTTGTTGGACGGGCTACCGGGTTGTCTTCGGAGATACAGTTTCTTTACAACGGGTGCGGAAAACAGGATCCGGCCTCAGAACATCGTAAATAACTCAGAGAGATAACCGAGAGATAGAGTCGGGGGGAAAAGGGGCCTAATATGAATATCTAATCTACAGAGGTCTCTTACAGAGGCGAAGGGAGTGGGGGACTTGAGGTGGTGACTCGATCGTCAGGTTCCAGGCCTCGTTGACGGAGGGGGACAGCATCTTGTAGTCCGAAGCGAGTGGGCCCGGGATGAGAGATGTTACAGATTACGATGACGGAAAAGAAAGAAAGAAATCATCTCCAAAAAACACAGGCTGTCCCATTCACGGGGTCCTAATGGACATATTTCACGGGGGTGGACTCCTTTTAACGCCATGAATGGGTCGGTCTCTAAAACGGACGGACTTTCAGCTCGGAATGACAGTTTTGACAAGGAGGCCGCCACGAGTACTGAGTTTTCAGCTCCCACTCATTACTTCCAGTATCTAATGTCTTTAAACTCTCATATTTGGGCTAATACTCGTAATTCATATTTTTACAACCACAGTGGTTTGTGTCTTTACAGTGGCCATTTACCAGTTTCAAAATGCTCAAATCGCAGTCCAAACAAGACTCTAAGGTCGAAATGAGATTTTGTTGGAAATTAGGCTCACATTCTCTGGGCCTCTCAGTTTCGCAATGGCCTTATCTTGCATTTTCTTTTTCAGCAAAGCTGAATTCAAATTCATACGTGAATCCTGAGAGTATCTAGTTGGAATATTCATTGATTTGAACATGGGTTTCTTCGTACCTCTCAAAGTTGGGATTCCAAGTATGAGCTAGATATGGGATAGATCATGCTGATTTCTGTAACTATAAAAAGAGGCCATCAACTAACTTCATTCCAGAAAACCTGGTTTGTAGAATTTAGAATGGGCCAACTACTAGGCAAGTCCGGCAGCGGTGCCAGCAGAACCTGAAACGCTAAACGGCAACAGCTTGCAGGTTAAACAGATCTCGGTGTAGGTCAGTCGATTTTCGTTCAAGTAGCAGTTCGATTGGACATTGCTTTTAACCAAAACTTCCTCTTGGAACAAGCTTTGTTGAATGGCAAATGAGACGTAACAACAGTTAAAAGGCTTTTGTTAACAGTTAACGTTATCTAGAACGAAAAGCTTCTATTCCATAAACTGTTGAACTGGTAGCTCGTTCGCTCACCATCAACTTCAGCTGCACGATCTCTTATGTAAATATTACCAAAATTTGTGTGTGTCCTTTCAGGTGATAATCTGACTTTGAGATGAGTTAAAAGAAATCGGAAATGAAGCCACCCCAACGAACTTGCACTTATTAGCTAATACAAACAAACAGTATAAAGCACCCGTTCAATTTTCAAATTTTCGATAAGATTCATATTTGTAAGTTACGTGTTTGTAATTGTGTCATATTATTCATGGTGAACCTAGAGGTACCTAATTCAATCATTTATTTAATTGACAAGAAATACGGGCAGAAAAGATAAAACTTTTACAATTTACTAGAAAATGTCAATGTAAAAAGTGAAATAAATGGGTGGATAAGCGCCAAACACAGAAGATAAGCAAATTGAAAAAGTTATACACAAAAAGGAATTCAGCAATATACACGTATGTGAAACTTGAATGGCAAACAATAATTAAAGAAAATTAAAACGTCTTTCTGATGATCGTATATGTGGTTTAAATGAATAGTCAGTGCTTTCAGTACATTGGGATGAAAACGGGAAGGCTGTCCCCAATGAGATCCACCTGCATTAAATTCGCATTGCTCTGCATCCGGATCAATGGCGATTTTGATGAGTAATTAGTTGCGCAGGCTTGGGTGTAAAAGATAGGAGTGGAACAGATAGAGTAGGTACATAAATAAAAGCTAATAATAAAAACTCAATCGAAAAAAATCTTGAAAAGTTCAGAGTTATATAACCGGTACTTAAACGGGGGGGGGGGGGGGGGGTCGCTAATAGGATATATATATATATATATATATATATATATATATATATATATATATATATATATATATATATATATATATATATCCTTCAATGAGTTGATATCGCTATAAAACCTCCCTTCTGCCGTGACTCGGGTCGGACAACAGCAATTCGAACTCACGTGAGAAAACCTATAAGGATTCGGGGGTTCTCCATTTAACAGGAGGCGCTAAAAGCTGAGTACATTCCTCGAGTTTTTTATTTCGGCTATCTTCGCCGCAAAGCCTGGAAACTTTAAATTGTTGCAAAGTTGATGACGCACCTCAACACGGACCCCAGTTCGGTTTCGTTAGCTCCCAAAGAACGATACATTCATATTTGTGATGAAAGTCCACTTCACTATGAAGATAGTTTTACTGGCAACATCATCACACGAAGCATACCATGGCTAAATTAAAAGAAAAAAAAATGAAAAATAAAAACATACACAAAATGAAAATTCCGTTTAGACAATGTAGATGTAGAACGAAATCACTCAATGACACACGGCCTGTTTTAGACAATATTTTGTTCCTTTCATCCTTATTCCAATGGTTTCTAAAATCGGACGACTTTCTTATGGATGTTTTTCACCATTAGCACTCTTTCCATAAGCTCGTCTCTATTTCTCTTCTCCCAAATACAGAAGGTGAGTATTATGACAAGAACGATGAACGTACGTGATCAAAATACCACTATTTCTTTCCACGGTATTTGCAAACATTAAATGTTGACCCATATTTCCAATGCTAGTAAATTATGCGATTTGAATTATCATAACTATCATAAATATTGAAAAAAAAAAATCATGATCAAGAATCATTTCATCATTTAACATTTTCATTGTAAAGCTCTGCTGTATATTATACGATTTTCGCTGTATAATTTCAAAACTAAGTTGTAGCTTATTTCTAAATTCATCGGTATTGAGCAAAAAGAAGCTTTGTACATACGATTGGTTCTGTTTTTAACTGAAAAAAACATTGTTTCTTAAAAATGCGGAAATATTAGGGAAATGCTAGGAAGGAGTTCCACCAAATCCCCCAAGCAACTGGTTGAGCCCATAAAATTTAGAGCTCGATATTTTAAAGGACTGGTACAGAGAAGTCAAGATGCGTGTGCTAGTTTTCCTAGCCCAATTATCCAAATAATTAGAAGAAAATCCGTTGAATAAGCTCAAAAATTATCCTTAATACTTATGAATCCGCTCTGAGCGCATTTCGAACCAGGTTAAACTATTGCTGTTCACCTTTCTATAACTATGTCGTTTTATTCATCGGTACTATTGCAAGAAATTTAGATTTAAAAGCATCTGCTTCTACGCATTTAGTAAGTAGATTGATGAGTGGTTTGGTGGATTGTGTGGTACATAGTGGTAATGGTACTCCATGAACGTAGTCACCTTGATTGTTTATAGGTTCATTTTGTTATAATTTATAATTAATTAATTTTATAGTGTTACCGCGTAAAAATGGTAACACTCAGAGAACCTGGACCTTCGCAAACCTTCTTCAGTTTCAACAGTATTGGAGAAGCAGCGAGATTCGGGATTCTTTCACACAATAAATGTATATTCCTAAAGTACATCTGGCAATTCTTGAGGGCTTGAGGCAGCTCAATACGTGAATGTACCCGTATAATCTTGATGTGCCCTTAAAGCCACCAATTCAAGGGTACATTTTCGGAGCATTTTTTATGATTCTGAAGGCGCCAAATTGGCGGTAAATCCACAGCCCAAACTGGTAGGCTCGTATAAAAACTCCAATCTCAATCGTTTTCATTGCTGAAGCAACAACGGACCCGCACGGGACCCCGTATTCACAACGAAAGTATTATACGGTAGGGGACATTGGACCGTCTTTTACGTTCTGGAACCCCCTCATAAATAAGGATTCTCTAGACGCCGTCGCTTCTCAGGGAGGATTTGCCCTGCTGAGAAGGAAACATAAATCCACGGATTCGAACCTTAATCCTTCGAAGGCTGGTGCTAACCAATTACCTCCATCTAGGTAGGTGACCGGTTCTCCTTGGCTACACATCAACCCAACTGCCCCCAAAGCCTGCTGGCCTGATCATAAAAACTGTAATTGAAATCTAGCTTAAAACGTACTCATTACTACATCTTTTATTGCGTACTTTATTCTCCCTAGCTCTCATACGTATCAGCGAAGGGGAAAACGTAAAGACAATCTCACCGAACCTTCAAGTTATTAAACTAGTAAAAGGTTGATGAGGTTTGAAAATAGATTTGTAAACCGGTTCCCGGCGTTCATGCCTCGCGTGGGAAGAAGTTGGCTTTCCATCTAATCGAACAATCGCTCCTCGAGCTCACTCCAAATTAAAAGTGCGGCGATAAGCGATGATCTGGCTGCATAAGGGAGAAGGCGTTTATTGGAGCATAAGTTTTGGAGGCGTTTTGATGTTATACCCCATTATAATCTTGAATATGATGTAAGCCACCTTTTAAATCGTACACGATTGATTGAAGTTCTTTTGATTTGAATCTGCTTCAATATTAAAATGTGCAAAAACTCATCTTCAAAGCTAAATTTTGACGAAGATTACCAAGGTGGAATGGGGTAGAAGAATCTTACGGTACCTACTTACTTAAATATCGTTATACTGAGATCAGGGGGACTAGTAATATGTAGATGTTTTAATTAATTGCATTAATTTCCCCTCTGCAGGTGCCTATATCCACGCAGGCATATTCATGTCAACCTTCGGTTTTGCAATTTGAAATGGACCTCAAGTTCAAGAATGGAAGGAGGGAAGAATCATTGGAATCAAGAATACAATATCAGTGCACACTAATCAGCCGTGGGGCCTCTGAGCCTCATTTGTTTTTTAATTTACCAATGATGCTGAAATGTAGCTCCTTTTCGGAGATCTGGAATACAATTTCATATTATGGAGGGACTCAGATCAGCTTCGGAACCTCCGAGGCTGACTTTCCTATTCGACTTACGGTGTTGTTATTTAGATGGAGCTCCTCTGGGACTCCTCGGAAACACTAAACAACGAAGTACGGATGCGCACTGATTAGCTGAAGACCTCTGAACCTATATTCTTCCCTTACCTATCGACCGATTTTGAAATATTTTTACTGTGAACAGTAAAATTGTGGGGTCTTGGAACTGTAAAAGTGTAAACCCTTCTCGGATGCACGATGCGCCATGTTCTGATCATACATTAGGTCCATACGAGGTTTAACAAATATAGACCAATTATCTGAGCAGAGGGACTTCCTAACACAGAAATATTAAACCATTGTGTAATAATTTGCTGCGTTTTTTTTTTTTTTTTTTTTTTTTTTTGGAACGGTATATTTAGCAGAGGTGGTACTTATGCGTATTTCTACTAGTCTTGGTATTGAAAGATCATTGTCATCTAGCAACAAAGCGCTTGAAAAGTTCGACGAATATGACACTGAGGTACCACTGGTACAACAAACATCTCACCAATGGGTTGTTGCAATTTCAGAACTACCTCCCTGAGAAATTAAAATTGTTTGTAGTCACTAAATAACCTCGATTACTCTAAACTCATTATTAATTTATTCTACCCTACAGTGAACCGTTCCTGTCATGTTACAACCTTAATAATTTTTTCCCTCATGTGGGAGGAATAATGAAGGGAAAGGCAGAGGAGATGGGTGCTGCCGTGGGCATGTCATTGCAGGTGTGTTGGAGCGCCCCACTGTTATTAAGAAGGAACAATACCGTATAGGTATAGAGGTACCCATAATATCAGTAATGGATACCGAAGACGTGGTAGACTATTAGCCTACGGGCAGCTACGTAATAACAATTTGTACCTGACACTCGCCCCCGAAGGTTTGGTTTCCTTTCAGACAATAGAACCCTTCTAGGCTCTAAACACACTCATGTTACCCGTATGATAATTAGCAAACCAGACGTGACCCGCACGCGTAAATCAGTTGGTTTTGTGCTTCGGTTTTCGAGTAGAGAAGAAAGAAAAAAAGCCCACCATGGGTGGGCAGCTTTCGAATGTCATTGTCAACCATTCGGCGGAGCCGCGCATAAAAAATTCAGTCCCTTATAAGAAGCTTTTTCCAAGACAACCTTCGGGTTTGTGGGAACAATGGGCCGTTTGAATAAAATTAGGTGGTTGCTCGGCTTCTTCATCAACGAGGGAGCCGATTATAAACAGGAATGACTGTATTTAACAAGTACCAAGAGCCAGCACCTAATTCACTAACGAGAATCAAATTTGGCAGACAATGGGAGGCTGGGAAACATTATGTGAAGATTGTTGGCGTTTGCGGTGGAGAGCAGGAAGCAGTTGCCTATTTACTACAGCTCAACTTAACTTACAGAAACATCTTAAGTAAAAGACAGAAAAAGTTTACAGACTAGTTCTCATTTCAAATATTTATGAGTTAGTATCAGAACTATTAAAAGAACAATGTTCATCATAGTATGCAAACGTGTCAAATGTGTGGAAGAAAACAAATTCAAATCAATGTAGTTTTTAACACAGAATATGTTCTGACCTTGGCATCTCCAACCGAAAACGAAACGTTTATGTGTAACGAAAATGTGTTACGAAACCGAAACGATTTCTGATGGTTTCCGCTTACAACCAAGTCGTTGCTAAGGAAATGGTCCTTCGTCATTTTTCATCCCACAAAATTGGTTGACCATTCATCGAAAGCTCTCGATTCATCCAACCATATTATGTTAACTACTGCGAAGTGCGTGGCCAAGCTGAGTTATGAACATGGTTATTTGAATCATTGTTTACACACAGCTGGTCATTCTCAATAATTGATATTGTGAACATTATCGCAAAAGCATGTTAATTTCCGATGATTCCATTGAGCTGGTGGTGAGTCGTTGTGCTGATGATATGTAAAATCAGCCTACCAGGTCACTCAAGACCAAACAACCATACCAACAGCCGATTACTACCCGAATCACCCGATTACTACCCTACTGTGACCTGGAGGGCTGCTCTCTTTGCTAGTGAATCCACTATTTCGTTGCTGCGTATAGTTCGTGAGCATACGAACACAATTTGAATGCCAGCCGTTTTTCCCATAACCCCGTTTTTCCGTTTTATTAGCTGATAAGTGATAGAAGGTTTGAAGATGTGAAGAGTGTTGAAGATGATAAAGCCATTTTTTCTGCTCTCTTTTCCTCTGACTTAGAAAAATTGCCCTCTCATTTATAAATGGCGGTGATTGAAATACAGTGTTATTCGAGCCTCTATCACAGTGTTTCTTAAAGTGGGGTATATGTACCCCTGGGGTTACATGGACAAAGTCTAGGGAGTACTTGAGAAGCTCTGTGTATTGCGGGGTTTTAAATCTACAATGCACCGCAAAAAAATAAAATAAAATAAAATAAATAAAAACACAAACGGTGGGTACAGCTTTCGTACAAGTACGCAACCACGAGGGACATTTTATGTCTTTGCGCCCCCTCCCGCACCCACACCACGTACCACGTACCTCGTACTTTATTTTCCTTGGCCGATTTGGGAAGTTTCCGTTTCGTCGATGGTCCATTGGATGATTGTTGATGCTCCATGTAATGTTTCGTCGTAACTGGTGGTGCCTTATACACAGCTTCTTATATACATACTCACGAGTGCACTTCATAAAAATTTTGTTAAACATAAACACAGTCCGAGCATCATCTCCAACAGATAATTCGTTTATCGGTTGTTCGGTCTTAAAATTATGTCTTTACTTATATAAAGCTTGCAATCGTGTTCACAATAGAAATTATTGAGAATGATCACCTGTGTGTAAACAATTATTTAAACAATCACGCTCATGCCGCAGCTTGTCGGCCACGCACTCCGCAGTGGTTAACGTAATATGGTTAGGTAAATCGAGAGCTATCCAATGAGTGGTGAACAATTTTCGTACGATGATAACTGGCGAAGTTAAAGTTCCGTAGCAACGAATCGGTTGTACGTGAAAATCATTAGAAATTTTTCATAACACTTTCTTCGTCACACCGTAACGTCACACTTTTTGAGTAATGTGCCATAGTAAAGACATAAAATGTCAATAAATAACAACTTGACATAGTAGTGATAAGATACACCGCCAAATTCTTACATGCGGGTTTCACGGGTTTATATGAAACGTGTAAACTAAAACACATTGTGTGTTTCCATAATTTCATTCAAAGTATATAAGTAGAGGTAACGGAGGGTCCGGGGGGTTTGCCCTTACCCAGAGGGTTTTTATATTCTAAACTTAAGAACTCAGAATAACAATTAAATATCGGTTACCACATTACCATTAATTTTTCTCTAGGTTGATGAAACAAGTAGTAGGTAAGCCTAGAGTTCCTAATCTAGCCACTATATATCCAGGATTGTTTACACTCAGTCCATAAATAACTTTACAAGTGAGCAAGTTACTTTTATGTGTATTTTAAGCGTACATATAACTGTATAAATAGTTGCTTAGCTGTGTACAGGAGTTAACTCACCTATAAGGGCACGTACTTGCGTACTTGCGCGTCAGCTTATAAGTAATCGAACTTTATTCAGGTCTCCGAGTAATGAACGTTCATTACTGGGGACGGAAGGTATCACATTTCGTTGAGGAATCCGAGGAATTTGAGGGAACCTCTGAGTCATGAGCGCCTTCAATTTCTTTGTGGTGAGTACGTGAACTCGTGATGGTATTCATGTTAGTTAGGGCGAGCAGCTTTGAGCCGGCTCCGTGAAGCCAGAAGGGAAGAATAAGCCCGAGCCCTCAGCTCAGCCTTCGGAATCCGGTCTCAGTTCTAATACGCCTCTCCCCCCTGGAAAACCTGAGGACTCACCACTGGGTTTCGTTTGTTTCACCGCGTAGCGTACAAGCAAATTTACGAATCATTCTTGGAAACAAAAGAACGTTTTGGTTGCAATGGTCACCAATCGAAGGAAACGGAAACCTTGCTGCGGAACATTCCGCATGAATGGAAAGACGTGACGTTCGCGAACAATCAAGTTGAGACTAGAGACTCTAGACCCTGACCAACTAATCTAAATTTTACTAAAGGATTGGCTACTTGATGTTATGTAGTTTTGAGATGCGAGCATAGCGAGCATCCCGACCACTAATCTAAGCAAAAAATTACCTATCCTGAAAGATTCAGAAACTCGTAAACGAGTTCTACTCTCTGCTTTACAAGCACATACCATGTTACATGGATATTTCTTTGATTAGGGATTTCATAACGGTTGTCCTCGAGAGTTGTTGACAAATCCTTTAACTTTGGACTGTAGGCGACGAAATGTAGGATACAGAATTTATTCTATTATTCTTGGAGGCACAAAAAGCATACTATACATACTATTGAAGTTATTTCTCTAATACAGACGCTATCATTTTTATGTTCATGATAGCCTGATTTTTCCCCTTTTTTTAGCTCCTCCAGCCGGTCTGAGTGTTCCTCGAGCACTTTCTTCATAATGGTAATTTTCTGTTTTCTGTTAAGTTTCTCGGCCAAGCATTCTTTGTTGTAGAGAACTTCTGCAAGTGCCCACTAATTCTTCAAATTTTGCAGCATATTAACCGGAACGATCTTCTTATTGGGAATTTCCCAAATTGCTGGGTTGTTTGCACTTCCATGTGTCATCGCAAAATTTAGTTTCCGCCAAACGAAAATTGTTTATAGTCCAAACAACTTAGTTTAGGAATGTAGCCAGGTAGGTAAGGAGGTGGAAATTGGTAGGTTGAGATGTGAACATTTATCACATAAATCAAGCGCTTTCCAACGAGTGTCGAACGATTTCTGTGCGATTAAAACTGCGGAAGTTCCATTCCCCTAGCAACGGCTGGGTTGTACGTGAAAATCATTAGTTTGGAAAATCGTTACACCAACTTTTGCGTGACCAAAATTTTTGGTTGACCCCCCAGAGCAAAGACATATCCATGTCAAAACTGATCTGTGTAAAATCTCATGGCTACTGGACTCTGGGAATACCACGCAGTGGGTAGTCGAATTAAAGATCAATGATAAGGCAGTTACAAAGGACAACGAATTTAGCACCTAAGGCGACCAAAAATTGAAAATAATTCGGTTAGAAATTTGGTGAATATACTCAGATTTATCATAAAGGGGTTGGGAAGGTTTAAAAAAAAAAGTTGTCCGATTTCTGTACAATTTTTAATGAAAGAACAACAATTTGACCACATATTAATACCAACGGCATGTACCTTCTACAAATATTACCGAAGAAATAAATTTTCAAAGTTAATATCCTCCCGTGTTGCACTGCTGGGATCTTCCTGCTGATGAACGGACAGTGCTTTACTTTTTCCTACAGAAAACACGGAGAAAGTTTATCGTCAAGAAGGTTTTCTATAAACATAATCTTTTTCATTCGAAAGTGAAGTCAGTGATTTGTATCATGGAGGAAGCAAATCTGTGAGACAAAGTCCTGAGCGAAGAAACAGTTCCTCAATAAGCGCACTGGAAGGAAAACTTCAAGCGCATCTCCTGAAAAATCACTTAACTCAATACATCTACCCCATTTTCTCAAAATCTACAGGACGGAATTGAATACTTTTCTGTTTTGTTGGCAACAAGTTTTTCTTTCGATAGTCGAGTGGTATTGGTTCGATGTTGTCTGGTATTGATGTATCGAATCGGTAAAGTTGATTTTTGATGGATAGTTTCACGCTATCTCTTCTTATCAATAACAATATTACAATTTTGGCAATAAAAAGAATCCCCCCGTTTGTTTGTTTTAAATTGTATTGGAAACAACTAGGAACAGCCGGGGCACTTTAAAATAATATGGTAACTAAGTCAGTTAATGGGGCAAGTACCAAGGAAAACGTTGTTTTTTCCGATAAAATCTGGTGATTTCATTTGGGCCCAAAATTGCTTCAATCAGTAAATAGTGCAGGCTTTTGTATACTTAATTTTCTAACGAACCCAGTGATATATAACAAAGTCAATTTACTCCTATTTCAAGTAGTCAAAAAATGAGTTTGTGTAGAAGGGTACAATTTCACGGGGCCCCAGATGATAAACCTTCCCAGTTGCGTGAGTGAAGCAACACAAATAGTCCACGAACCATGACTGTGATAACTTTTCTACATTCCGTGTAGGTAAGAATAACAGGAGAAGAATTAATTTAGTATTTTCATCAGGCATTAGTGATTAAAATCGGATATCTCTCCAACTAAATTTTACAGAGGAGCCTAAAGCAGGTTTTGAACTATCGAAGTACACATCGCAATTTTAATTTCTTTGGTGTATATATTTGTTCTGACTAGGTGAACCCTTGGTTTTCTTCAAAATTTCGATATAATGCTACTTTTTTCTACAGGGGTTATTTTTAAAAAATCAAAATTTTCTATCCAGTTCTCGGATCATGTAGTTCTCGGAGTTATTCGTTTCGGAAACTGACGAGGAAATTGACCTTATGTTCATAGTCTAAATCGAAACCTGAAGAGGAAAGAGCGTAAAATTACTTTATTCAAAATGTGTAAAATTCAAAAAGTTAATTTTGGTTTATTATTTTCAATAACTTTTAATCCTCCCCGTTCACGCTGTCTAAGTGTTAGATGCAGAAAAAATCGTCAACTGTGAATGTGAATCGCAAAGCGACATTGGCCAGCAGGAGTTGGCTGAACTTCTGTTAAATCGGATTGATGATTCAGCTTACTCTTTATAAAACTGGGTATGCACGTGTGTTATCTGACTTGTAGACCAGTAATATGCGAAGAAGATCTACCTGATACAGAACTAGTAAAACGCGTAATAATTTGCAGCGTTTTGAAATTTGTGGAGTTACCCGGTTGTCCCAAACGTCCCTTTTATCGTTCAATTCTATCCATCAAGTATCGCTAGTGCTATAAAAGTTATTCAAACGCACGTAGTCACCGTATTGGAGATTGCGTGTACCCATATTCTGAACTAATAAATAAAACGGAATTGACTAACACGGGCCTTCATGGCTGAACTTTACCATTGTTCTACGGTAGCAAATGGCTTCTGTAACTTTAGTTTATAGCTCGAACGTAATATTCTCCTTGATCTTTTCCGACGTCAACCGTTAATTCTGATTCGTTTATTGAGAGTGATAAGGTATGGAGCAACTGCAGTTAGCTGATAGGACCCCATGGGACTAATTTCATCGCTATTCAATATACGATGCGAAATTTAGAAAAGAGCCCTATTTGAGTCCTTCCCTGATCTGCATTCCACCATACAAGGCTGGGAAACTAAATGTTAGCCCCTTTCTCACTGGTTGGTTACAATGACCTACTCTACCTGAATGAAATTAATTTAATCACGAAAAAATACAGGTCTTCAGAGATATGGAAGATTGTGTAAGACAGTTATTTAAAAAATAAATATATATTTTTTTTTTTTTTTGGAATTTGCATTATGTTTACTCCATAGTTCCAAATTTTGGCTACTGAACGAAATTATAAAGGTACTATATTATTTAAAGGTATACAGTTAATTAATTGTATTCATATACCAATGTTTGGATGGCGATTCGGAATATCTGTTCCTCTGTTGAATATAGCTCAATGTCAACCAAAGTCGTTCACCTGTCACCGATAAAAATCAATTTATATATATATATATATATATATAATATATATATATATATATATATATATATATATATATATATATATAAGGTCTTTCTATCTATTCACAATACATTCGCTAGATATCTTATTACATACGTATGTTGCGTTGTACCACTGCTATTTTTGAGAGATAACTCCAGACCCCAGATTAGCTCTTCCTTAACCATTCTATGGTCCTTCGGGTCCGAATAAGATCAAACCCGTGGCACTGCTCTTGGTTACAACAATGCATTGACTAGCAGTGACCTACAAAAAGGAATCTGATTCATCGGGATAGAATATATATTTTTGGAGTGGTACCTAATCTTTGAAATGACTAATACAACTTTTGGTGAGCATTTCAGAAGTTTAACACTACTGAGGGGAACTATTTTGTGGTGGCCTACTAACTGTATGGTGTCTGCAGTCATCCTTTTGCTGAATGCCCAGCAATCTTTTTTGCATTTCACCCACATGAGAGAAACGGGAATTTATTCTGCTTAATTTTTCCAGCCTACTGCAAGTTTATTACCTAACTGCATGTCAAGTCAAAGCACTTAACTAATTCCTGAACTTTAAAGTTGGAATCGCTGGGTTAAGCGAACAAGTTTTGATTAATCTGACGAGACGAGTGAAATCGTTTTAATCAGAGTAGAATAGTGATTTCTGCTGACCAGTGACTCTAAAAGCAATTTTTGATTTCAGAAATTTTGTGTGTTTTCGGTTTGAGCTCTTTATTTCCCAACATAATTACTAAGCATTCTGTGCAAGGCAACTCAAATTCTTCGGTTGTTCAAATATAATGTAGCTCTACTATATTCACAGCTACAGATATTCCGTTTACTCAATACCTAGCGAAATCGTTCTGGGCCACCTTTGCGAAAGAAATCGAAGTCATTCAGCCTATTCTGAATTCAATGGCTCGATATGGAGTCAAAACGTCTTTAGGAGTTATCAAAACTCTTTGATGTACTATTAGCTTAATGCTCCACAAAATCTTACACCTATCATCGAAGCGAATAAACCGAAATTCATGTTATTGTAGTCTTTAACGCTATACAGAGTTCATTGGCTCGATGTGGAGTCACAACTGTTAAAAAGCAACAAACCCAGACTTCTGGTTATTGACTTCATCCAAAGAGGATTTTTATCTCTACGGATTGACGTTCATGGAATAAATACGTTATTGTAAGAATTTTCCAGGGTTTCGGTATGCACTTCCGGATGTAAGCAGTATCAATTCAAAATACATAGTTGAATTTTTCACCTGTTACCGAAGCAAAAGACACGAAAATGCAGGTTGTTGAAGTATATTACATTATTTGGGATTAATTTGCTTGATGTGGAGCCGGAACTTTTATAGGAGCAGTCCCAGACTTATGATATTGTCTTAATCAAAGAAAATTCCTTACAATGAATATTAAACATTTTTGTGAGAAATTTACTGGTTTTGAATATGCTGTTCCTGATTTGAGCAGTTTTAGGGTAGCAATTCAAAATTTTCCACCTGTTACCGAGGCGAGAGAAACGAGACTTCAAGGTGTTGAAGACTTTCCGGCATTTTGGGGTTCGTTGTGAAGATCAGGAGTCGTAGCTCTTACACTCGTGAGCAAACCCAGGCTCCTGATACTTGGCCTAATGAAAGAAGGATTATTCTGATTTGCACATATTGATGTTCCTTTAAATTAATAGTGAGTAATTTTTATTTATTTATTTTTCTTCAATTTATTGATGTAGGCTGTTAAGATCTTTCAGGGTATTCGGGGTTCATTGGTTAGATCTGGAGTCAAAGGCATTAATTGAAAGAATTCAGTCTCTTGCAAACGTGGATAATCACGTTTTTTGTGAGTAACGTTCCGAGGTTTGGTATACTCGTTCTGATTTGAGCAAGTTTCGTTTAGCAATTCAAAACAGTCGACAGTTCAGCTCACTGTTCAGCAGAATTTTCCACCTGTTACCTTTCAGGGGTTCATTGGCTAGATGTTGAATCGTAAGTTTGTATCAACCAAATTCACACTCCAGGTAATAAGAATAATAAACGTTTGTTTTAAAAAATGTTTTAGGGTTTGGTATGCTCGTCCTGATTTGAGCAAGTTTCTTTTAGCAATTCAAACCAGTCGACAGTTCAGCTCAATGATCAGGAGAATTTTCCATTTGTTTCCTAAGCGGAAGAAATGAAAATGCAGACTGTTGAGGACTTTTTGGCTGTTCAGGGTTCATTGGCTAGATGAGGAGCCGAAACTCTTAGAGCAAAGCCAGACTCCCAACGGGCGAGCCCCTTCCCACCAGCGGCAGGCCGCGGCCCGTGGCAACATCACCGTGACGTCACTTTCCAGTTTGGCCTGGTGAAGAAGGAACGAAGTCAGGGGAGGTGGTGGGGGAAGATTAATACAAGCGTACCGCATTCCACCATTGCTAGAACCAGATCAAGCCACCTGTGCCTCCCTTGATTAGAGGTCTTGTGGCCAAGGGGGCGAGTGGGGGTTCCACACTTTTGAGATCGCCGCTTCTCGCCGAAAATCTCTCTCCTTTCCTCTCGGAGTCGTAAAGGGATTTCTTATCAGGTTTCGGGTCATTTAAATGCAAGCCAATTCAATTACGGTATTGTCTCCTCCTCAACCCATACATCAAACACGACACCAGATCCCCCTCTCCTAAATTTGGGTTAATTTCTCTCAGAATCTTGCTTTCATGGTACCAAGTTTAATGTTCAGAAAATTTAGAGCAAAATAATTGTATATCCGAACAAATGGACAAAAGGAACTAGGAGAGCCACCATTCTTTTCTGTACAAATAAACAACATCGTTCAGCACAAAGGTCGTTTAAATATCTTCTTTCAACAATTATTTAATATTTGTTGTATTCGCAGGGGTTTTAGGGGTTAATGGTTATGAATGTTGTTATTTTTCAATCACAAGTGACAGCTAACATTTTTAAGTATATAGAATTCTTTAGAATTGGCAGATGAGAGCTGAAATACATGTGCATTGGTCAATCCGAACGGTCAGATTACCTCGTGGGCTATGCAAAGCAGTGACAAATTTAATCCCGAACTTTCATTTCAGGAAACTTATTTTAACGTGAAGTCTCATAAATTTAGTCCTTAATAATACGAGTATATCATTGTGTTTAGAAAATACGCAAAGAATCTCACGTGAAGAATGAGTAGCGTGCACAAGTGACATGTTTGGTTCCATATTTTTTGGAACTTTTAAACTTAATCGAAATTAATGTTTGCAGCAACTGACTACTTAACAACACGGGCTTAGCTTATCTTTCTGGTGTCATCGATATTTGAAGTGATGACGCTTGAAAGCGTCTGTGAAAATTAAAAAATGGACATGAAGCTTTGAAAAATGTATGGGTTAATTAAGTTGTCGATTCGAAATTCTGCCTCTTCAAGCAGCAAGTTACGATTGATTCGACCCCAATGAAATATACTAACGACCAATAAATTTAAATGTATGAAATACGTAAATGTATACACCTCTTTGTCCCTGGACATCATTGGGAATCAATGGTGATATCGGAAATTTTCCTACAGGTTTGATAGGCATTTGTGTACAGATGATGTGCATTTGTTTTGACATATGTATCATGTCTTCAGGATGGCCCATGATTTGCATTTTTGTAGGACTGGGGGACAGCAATTTTCGCAGGTGAAGGATGTGGAGTAGAGACTATCAAATTATCCCCCTATCACTATACGATGTTAAAATTTGACAGGGAGCTTCTCTGGGGCATCAAGAGACGAATGAAATGACAGGCTCTTCCCTGATCAGCTGAGTGAGCTGAATTCTCTCCATTTCACTGTAGGATGTTGAAATTTGACATGGAGCCTCTCTGGGACATCCAGAAACGAATGGAAATGATGGGCTCTTTCTAGGTCAGCTGAGTGAGGTTTTTTCTGTGGTCAAATTTTGTCATGGTAGTTAATAACATGTGGAGAAGAGACTATCAACTAATTACCTAAGGTGAAATATTTAAAGTTTCTATCAGCATCTGAGTGAGCTCCCGAGCGAATTTCTTCGCTATTCAACGAATGAAGGTAGAATTCAGTAGGCATGAAATACGATCCTTTTTTTTTTTTTTTTTTTTTAATTTTTAATCTGAATCACAAATGTTCATCCTATTTACCACTGATCGTTAGCTGATTTTAGGATCATTTAATACATTTCACTGATCTATTCATTATTTATGGATACGTTTGATCGAATGACGTATTTGTATCGAATTCCTTATATTGATACTTATGTGGAATCCGTACTTTGAGAATAATGAACAGAGAAAGTACACCGAAAGGCGTGATTTGACAAACACTTACTTTTGTTTTTCCATTTGTCTCCAGTAGGTGCTAATTTATTTTATTTCTTTAGGTGCGTGGAATTTCAGCAGTTTTCCATGAGCTTTCTTACGCTATCATTATAGCCCATCGGAAAATGACGAAGAATGTATTATTGTAATTCTATCTTGAGAATTGTTGGCGCACAGCGATGGGCGATCCGCGTTGATAGGCCTCGTCAAAATTGTTATTCAAATTAAAGGGACGGAAACCTATAATTTACTCTTTCTCCCTCATGGATGAAGGCGGAAGTGACCGGCCCGTGTGATTCTTCATTGCGAAATTACGAATCATAACGGACGGAATAAGTCGTAAAGTACCTGAACAACATCTTTTCATCACTCATTCATTAAAAATTGTTCAGATAAATTAGTTGTTAGCACCTGATCGGTTAACCAAGTTCATTCGTCGAATTCAGAATTGATTCCAAGAGTTGAAGGAAAATATAATTGACGAAGCCACAGCTTTCTTCACATTTTCACCTGGTGAAATTTGAAAATTATTTCAGCATTCCAACATCTAACGAAATCCACACGGTAGAAAAAAGCGTTGAATCTATACGATTAAATAGTTTTATTCAGTATTTTTAAGAATAGCGGATGAAGTTTATCGCGGCTATTAAAAATTTACTAATAATTTTAGAAATCGTTTACCGGTTATATACGGATTGTAGAGTTTTGGAGAGAATAAACTACCTAATCTACTTATGTAGTTCTCTTTTGATATAATTCATGCAACTGATTCGAACAATTGAATTCTTTATCATCGGGTGGTAAAAGAAAAATTCCACAATAAAGTGATGGACTTAGTCCAAACGCGTCCAGATCAGATTGAAAAATGTATAACACGATGATGCCAATACTTTTCGGTACCAGTAATAGCGAAACATCAAATACATACATCAAACCACTTTCAACATAGCTATCATCAAGCTAACACACACATGGTACAAACATCGTGTTTACTTGATTAAATTTCATTTAATTATTATATCTAACGATGAAGGAATTTAAAAAGTTTTCAAATGTTATGTTAAAGCGAACTCCCAATTTTTTAATCTGTTTTCGAACTAGTAAGTACATACCTTTCTAAAAGCTTTATGATCTCATGAATAGTGAGAATTATAAGGGGCAAAATTATCAATCCTTTAGACTCAAAAAGTTTACTATTAATGCAAAGTACCTACCTACCTATTTAGCGAATCCGTTCTCCGAATCACCTTATCAAAAAGTTTTTTAACTGCATCTAGCTCTTCACAAGCTGGCAGAGATACAAACCATCATATCAACCTTTTCTGCTGTGGCCTTAGCCTCAGACAAACTCGAGCTAAAATAAGAAAACAATTTTATTTTTAACAAGTTTTCATCTTCCTTATCCAAGTTACTCCCATGTCAAATCATGATACCTAATAAACGACAAAACCTTTTAAATGATGTCGGTCTAGAATAGCCATATAACTGGATAAATGCTTTGGATTCAAGAATATGTGTCTTCATGAAACAGAGCAGTCTATAGAGTTAGTACCTACCTAGTTATTAGTAGGTAGGTTGGACGAACTTTCAATTCTCGGGCTAATCGCTTGTGGATGACTTTGCGAATCTGCTGTGATGAATATTGCTTCAGGCTCTTCTACTTTCGAAGTAGGTGGCACCCCAATGATGGGCTGATCGATTTTATTCTTCTTCTTTTTACCCATGGGTGAGAATGAATTTGAGGCATACAGGCTAAATAATGCTAGTTCGATTATTAGCAGGGAAAACTGTTGTTTCCAGGTACTAACAAACTCTTTTTTTTTTTTTTGTTGCCGAAATGGATTTTAAGAATGTGATATTGTTTCAGTTCCACATCCTAACTACTTGATCAATTTTTTTTTTTAGATCCAAAAAGTGAAAACGAAGAAGGTTCACAAGAAATTTTGTAAACCTTTGCATAGTGTCCCTGGGTAAAATCGATGTACCGAAAGACAGGGAATAATGTAGCAAGGGGAGGGGGGACCTCAATGTAGCTTAAAAATGGTTTCAGCTGTCAATTGTACTGTTTTAATTCAACGACACAATGGATACAGCATGTGCTAGATACCTTAGTTCATGCAACTGTATAGGAAAGACAAACACCAGAGTCAGAGATTTACGTTCTATTCGATTTCTTTACTTGTTCTAACTGCTATCTAATTGTTTCATTGCAACAATTTATTGATAATGAAATATTGGATCGCCCTGATAGCTCATGTATACACCAGGTTTTGAGAAGATTGCATTCCTTACTGAATTTCCTGAATCATCGAGGATGTTTTCTTGGATCAACAGTGTTTGGTGTCCCTGGGTACAACGAAGGGATATCTTGGAACTCTTGAAATTATTGATATCTTCGTTTTCCTGAGACGATCTGAAGAACGTGGAGTTTGAAGGGGTTGGGGGGGGCATTAGATTTTTCCTTACAGCCATATTAACAAATTAACAAGTACGAATGTGTAAATTAACATACACGTGATGCATATAATTCAATAACTTAACTACATTCTTACCTACTCTTAAAATAATCGTAAATTCTCTTATATATTATATTATAATTCATGTCATTTAAGAATTCCATAACTATGAAATACACTTCAGGTCTAACCATTATCGATGTATAATTTATTGGGCGGTCTATAAGTTCCCCCAGTTCATCAAAAAAGGTTTTCCTGTTTACTTTGTACTTTGTACACGTTAAGAGCACATGTTCTACGTCGTCCACTTCACCACACACATCACATTGGTCAGTCTCTTCCCGATGGATTTTGTGAAGATATGCTCGGTAAACTCCATGACCCGTTTTCAGTTTTGCCAGGCTCGAATAAAACTTCTTTTGTAGCCCTGTAATTTCTGTGCGCCATGGTCTCAGTTTGTTGTTAGGAAACATGAATTTATACCTATTCCCTGCTTGATTCCTATCATGGTGCTCCTGTCATCTCCTCGCGCATTTGAAGGTTAACGTATGACGAAAAAATGCGAATTAATAAAAAACGGGCTTTCAATCGGAAAAACGAAAAAATCATAGAATTGCAATTTTTTGTCGAACAAATTGACGGAAATTGCAAAATTAGCTACTTCCACTCACCTGTAGATCCAAATGGCGCCATATCCCACGCGAAACAGAATCAACCTGACCTTCAATACCAACCAAACAACACTTAATTTCCCTGCATGCCTTTGTGATTATCGCAAATGTTCCAAGGAACAGCTGTAAATCGGGTACGACAGTCTCCCTCACGAGTTTGTATAATTATAACACATTTCGGGTCATAAAATAACCATCTAGTTTACAATAAAAACGTAAAAAAATTATGTAGATGAATTATCTAGATATTTTATCTCTTTAAAAACTAGAATTTGTATCAAATGATTTAGTTATTCTGTCGATTTTCATTTGTTGGATAGAGGATGTCAAAGTTCTGGAGATCACTTTTCTATCTAGCGGCAGCAGTGTGCATCTTCGGATGGGTCTGCGCAGAATCGACGCACTGAGTCTAGTTGCCAGACATGGGTGATACTGTTTTCATCTTTGCATTCCTTTCTGGTTTCTACTAAACGCATGTATTGAGTGTACAGTCAAACCAAAAAAATAAAACTATCAACCAACAACAATGTTGTGTATAGATTTTCGTGATGCCTATTCCAGATCGTAAATAACTTTCGGTAGGTACGATGAGTAGTTTTAATTCAACCGCAGTTCAAGTAGGTACGGATGAACGAGGCAAATCAATCACAGGTTTCCAAAGCCACAATTTTAGTTGAAATTCTCGTGGGCAATGTTATTATGGAAATGTTACTACCAGGTTATGTGGTTCATCATATATCCGAAAACTGTCAATTCATGAACTGGACAATTTGCTGCCTAATTCATTGCATAACATAGTTCATTTCTTTAGGTTATTTGATATTTTTAGATATTTTATCGATTACCAGATCAACTAGATGGCGACTAGCAATGACTACGTTTTTATGACGTCTGGTATTCATAGAAAATGTCGCTTTTGTATGGGATTTTGAAAAGCTTCACCACAAAATAGAGTTGATGGAGTTGACCTAATGCCTATGGATACCATCTATAGCCCCGACATGGAATGTCCTTCCCCCAAAAGAAGTAATGGAAGTCTAATTGAAATCGTGATTCGGGCGGTTGGACGTGTACACCTCCCTTTCGGTCCGATCTTCCGAGGAATCCTTCAATTAAAAGATTATGGATCCTCTAGGTCGTTTTCATTGTTACACACGGAATGCCCGAAAAACTAATCGTTGACTATTTTTCAACCCGCCTTTAGCAGGTTCATTACAGGACCTCGCCCCAACAGAAAAATCTTTCCAAACTCCTTCAGCTCCCTCCGCGGTTAATTACTTGCAGTTATGCTTCATTTTTCCTTCGGTTGGTCTCGGTTTCTGCTTTAGAAGACCTTCATGAGCTCATGTGAGAACGATGAAATATCTTCCACAACTACAGCCGCCATTAGTCTTCTGATACTTCTTGGGCCCGATTAGTTGCCGTCTTTTTCCCCGAGTCGTTCTGGTCCATTTTGGAATTTTTCCCTAGTTCGTGGTGATAATGCTGGGTGTCTCGTATTCCAAAGCGATTCTTAATTTGATCACGCGTTAGGGCGTTAAGTGACTAAACTTGACGTGGATTCATGCGAAGCAGCTAAGTGGTAGAGTAAAGGAAAAATTCCCGTGCTAACCGACAAAATTACATTGAAGAAACGCGTCTCTTCGTTATTTGTTATTTGCAACGATGCACTTCTTGCAGTTTTCTTCCTAGTAATTGTATGACCCCCTCCCCCACCTTCTTTGGTTCTTCCCATACGTCCTTTTCCCGTTAACGTAATGATTAGCGTCTGAAGGCAAGCGAGTACTTATGCTAACCCAAAATCCCGTTGTGCTTACACTTATAATACGCGAAGGACCATACGAGATGCCAATGATCTTAATGTCTGAAATTGGAGGTCGATCGATTAGTGTGTTACTTGGAGGTGTTAGATTTCCTTGCGACCATAGTAAAAAATTACGTACAATGCCTCTGCACAAGTACCTCGAACTCAAGACAAGTATTGTATCACGAGTTTCCTTAACAGCACCTATAGTGAAATGGATCCTTTTCTGTGCCTCCTCTACTCACTCTAATCGTTATTTCCATCGTCCAAGTCGTAAGTATGAAGGACCTACCTATTCAATTTGTTATAGAACTATCTATGGCTCTGTGCGTGAAAATAAACATCAGTTATCTGCTAATTCGATCCTGCTCGCTATCTGCATTTTTGACAATTTATGACTTTACTTTGACATATAGAATCGAAATGTGTTACGTTATGTTACCGGAAAGTGTTACTTTTGTTGACATTTCATGTCTTTGCTATGGCACACAACCAAATTTTCGTTATGTCACGTTACGTTACGTAACGAAATATGCTCAATTTCTGATGATTTCCGCTTACAACCGAGACGTTGCTAGGGAAATGGTACTTCGTCGTTTTTCATCCCACAAAATTCGTTCACCATTCGTTCGAAAGCTCTCGATTTATCCAATCATATTATGTTAACTACTGCGAAGTGCGTGGCCAACAATCACAGTTATGAGCATGGTTATTTGAATTATTGTTTACACACAGGTGATCATTCTCAATAATTGATATTGTGAACATGATTGCAACCGCTTGTTAATTTCTGATTGCATACGAGTCTGCTACACATACCTACGCGTCTGCAACTGAAGACATGAAATGTTCCAATGTGTTGCAGACTCGTATGCAAGCGTTTCGTCTTTACATTCTTTCTTAGTCGATTACAAAGGTTTAAATTTTCTGATTATTATTGCTTACTTACTGATTGGTATCTTAAGCATTTATTATCGTACAAAAATCGTTCGCCAGCCGTTGGAAAGCTCTCGATTTACCTAACCGTCTTATGTTAACCACTGCGCAGTGCGGGGCCAACAATCTGAGGTATGAGCGTGTTTTCTGAATAATTGCTTACATATAGGTGATCCTTCTTTTGTTAATTTCGTAAACATGATTGCAACCACTATTAGACTGGAAAGTGAAGACATAAAATGTCTCAATGTCTTGCAGACTTCTATGCAACATTTTTGGCACTTATCATCGTACAAAAACCGTTCACCAGTCGTTGAAATTTCCAAGTCGTTACTAACTTTGATGAACGAAGTGTACACGAATGCCTACAAATAGTACGACTACGCAGTTGCTATTCAAACTTAAATCCTAGAAGGATCGACTACTGTGATCATCTAAACAGCTGAGTGAGTAAATTCTCGAGGAAGTTGAAATTCTACAGGGAGACTCTTTGGGACAATAAGAGACGATTGAAATGATGGACTCTTTCATCATCAGCTGAGTGAGCTATATTCTCTCCAGCTCCCCCTAGGAAGTTGAAATACAGATAGAGAGACTGTCTAGGTCGTTAAGAGAAGATTTAAATGATGGTCTATTTCCTGATCGTGCTAAATTCTCTCCTGTTCACCCTAGGAAATTGAAATTTGATTCGCCGACTCTTTGGGAAATTATGAGACGATGGGCTTCAGCTGAGGGAGAAAATTTCTCTTCTGTTCACCCTAGGATCTTGAAATTTGATACAGAGAATCCCTGGGTCATTAAGAGACGATTGAAATTATGATCTCTTTTCTGATCAGCTGAGTGAGCTGAATTTCTCTACTGTTTACCCTAGTAAATAGAAATTTTATAGGGTGACTCATTGAGACAATAAGAACTATTGAAATTATGGGCTCTTTCCTGATCAGTTCGAGCCTGATTTAGCTACTCTTATGCTGTAATTTGGCATGTAGCCTCCGTAGTTACGAACACAGTCTGGATATGGTTATTTCAGCAGTCTATGCACCTACTAGCGCGTACAGGTGGGTCCATGTAACGCACGGGTAACCGGCTAGTAATAAGGCTGCCCGTCCAGTGGACGCGATTTCGCGCGAAGAGGCGAAGAGGCGAAAAGAGGCGAAATCGCGCGAACGGTTCGCCTCCTTTCAAACACACTATTTTAAGTGAGAGTCCGTCCACTGCAAGCGCTGCGGTTGAGCGAAGTTGGGCGAAAAGGGGCGAACGCGAAGAGAATCAAACCAGTTTGTTTTTCAACGCGCGAACAAGCGAAATGGATGCCGACGACCAACATTAAAACGACCATAACTTCCTCAATTTGGGAGAAAATGGGCATTTTTTTTTTTTTTCACCCGTTTTGCCGATTTGAAAAAATGTGGTTTTCTATAGAGGGGTAGGAAATTTTACGCTCTTTCTAACGGTGTAATCAGATTTGAATTTGCATATAAATTGAGGGAGTTATGACCGTTTTAATGTCACGACGACGAATTGATTGTTTTAGTGCAGGAGCGACCACCCCTGTGGAATCAAAAGTAACCGCAGTACTACTTGAGAAACGTTCAAGTTAAATTGTGGGATGAAATTGGAGCGGAAATGAAGACGCCAGGTTTCCCTGCAATTGGAGGTCCGAGATATCCGACCCTCTAGCTTTGAATGAATATATTCAAAGGTGCTATTTTTCATCCAGAAATAGTTGAAAAATGACTCTGAAGATAAGTCCTCCATCAGGTGACGCCACTCTCCAAGCTGTGGCAAATGTAGGAAAACAATGCTCACCCACTCTTCCCTGATTATATCCCGTCGAGCCGCACGTCTTCTGCTTAGAACTGGGGAGTCCAATAATAATAATGATGATAATAATAATAATAAAACATTTATTGGCCCAAAGACATAAATTTTGTCCATAGTGGATCACATGAACCACATATGGTAAAATTACGATAAACTGTACATGACGGCCACATTCTTGATAACATTTCGAACTACGAATTACCTACGGTAGAAAGAAAATTAGTGGAAAACTGTCGAAGTGGACTGGATTCGCGCTGTTGATTCGCCTCCAATGGACTGGGTCAGTTCGCGCGAAGAGGCGAAGGGGCGAACTTGGCAATTTCGCCTCGTCGCGCGAAATCGCAATCGGTTATTGGCAATAAAGATTTACAATTGTCCGCAATAAAATTCTGTTAGGACCAGAGTCCTGCTATACACATTTGTTGCTGTATATGCGTCCCATGTGAGCCGTAGGCTGTAAGCAGAGAGATTTGGAGGGGTCCAGGGAGGCTTGCACACTCATAAGGATTCAATGAAACGAAAATCCCATTTAAAAAATTGCGGGGTCCTTTGGACATTTCATGCACAAAATGTCCAATTAAACGGCTGTTGAAGTTCAGAAAAATTAAAATGTGGGCACGGAAACGCAGTAGAGGTCTGTTGTCTTGAGGCGTGGTGTTGAAACGGATTTCTCTTTTTCGCCCTCGTTGTGGATTCGCCGCACGGCCCACCGGCACCTGCTTCTGTTAGACTCCCAATAAGCCCCGTTTCTGATTTTCCCTCAGCTGATGAGGTTATTGTTAGGCTATCTTCGATAAACGTCAGGTTATCATCGGCGGAGGAAGCGCCTCCTAAAGTGGTTTATAATAAGACTGTTAACTCTGGCGGTGAAGTTGGGAAAAACTGTCGGCTCGGCCCGTGCGAATCCTTGATGAGCCTTCTCAAGCCTTCTCGCTTCGTTTCCTCCCCCACAGAGTTCATTATTCAGAAAATGATCATTTTCCGGCTCCAGCTCCCCCTCCACCCTCCATCGCACGACCTAATTAATAGCATTTCTTCACACGCCACCTGCCCATTATTGCCGGCAAATCTAGAAGTCATTACGGTCTCCCCTCCAGGGGTTGATGCCTCGACGCCAGTACTCCGTGTTCATTGTCTAACGTAACGCCTTTAAAATCACAAAAGGAGTCGACGGTGGAGACGAGATGAGGAACCTTTTGAAAAGCCTCGTCGTACCCTCGTGCCATTCAAAGGCGGTATTGGCATTAGTTTTGTGATATAACAATGAGGGATATTCAATCCCCAGCCCCCTAACGGTACATTAGCATACGGAGACGGGCTGCCTCGTCTGCTCTTCTCCGGTGTCGGGACCTGACACCATGTCAACACTCCAATTATAAACAAAAAGGTCAACTCTTCTATCCAGTTTAGGAATCTGAAACCCAAAGTCAATGCATTCATTCATCCTAAATAGATAATTAACCCTAGGCGTTGGAGTTCACCCGCATTCTTTAAAAAAACAGACATAAAACGGTAACTGTCCAATGTTGACAAACAAGGGATCCAGGTATATTTCATCTCGTCTCTAGCTATGTCAATTGATCATAAACGCCAACTGTGCGATTAGCCGTATTTCTACGACAATTGTCGCGCATTATGTACAAGTGGTATATCGTTTCCGCACACGAATATCAGGTAAAACGAAACACCTGCGATTTCATATTTAGGGAAATGATATCAAATAGGTTATTGTGCAAAATAGGTCTTGATCGGCCAGGCATAGAGGCACGCAGTGGTAGGATGATATCAGCTCAATTACTTATTTTCAAGTTGCCTACATACACTAACATAATGAATATGGTGTTATGCAAAGTAGCAAACATATCTGATGGTCTCATCAGTAAAATTATAATAGCGAACTCCGAATGGTGAGTTAATGGTTTACATACCAGCTTACCATATTTAATTGTTTGGTAAGAGATGAAAAGTTGACCGAAACTATCAAAACCAAAAGAAAATATCCTGGGCCGAGACGTCTAGGGTGTATCTAATTTCTCTACATCACTGAATCAAATTGTTTGTAACGTGATTGTGAAACTCTTAACTACATCAGGTGAAGTTTGAAAGGATCTAAAAAGAAACGAGCAAATAAACATGAGACGTTAAGGGTAAATTTCTCATGCGTTGTGTGAAAGTTGATGTGGTTAATCGTGGTGAAATGATGATGAATGTTTGTATAGGTGATGTTAATGATAAATATTGTGGATCCCTCTTTTTTCTCACTATATTGGCAAGCCTAAGTCAACTTGCCACGGAATGGGCGTTGCAATAAACCGTTTTTTGTGGGATTAGCGAATTTGAGCATTGGCATGGTTTATTGGAAGTATAGAAATATAGGTATTCATACAAAATAAAGAGCAAACTTCAATTAATAAAAAAATAAAATTTTATTTTCATTCGCAAGTTTTCAACTGGTCTTGATTTCCACCTCACTTAAAGGATCATTATTAAATGGTGAAATCTTCTTCAATGGTAGCTACGATATCCCACTCACATATATTTCATCATTCTTCTTGTCTTATCTGCCTCTGATCATCAGCATTTCTTCGGCTGGCAGTTTTTATCTATACTGATTATGATTCTAATCACCTATGAAGCTGCTGAGCTCATCTAGCAGCTATGGAGCTCTAGATAAAACCTCGATAAACAAAGCAGCAGCCCTTCAGTAGCCCGTCCGAGCAAACCCTATAGGGTATTAAGATTCTTGAAAGCACTGCAGGCATTTTCGCCCAGTCACCGCGACATGTAAGAATGGCGGCAATCACAGCGATTGACGTCACATCTAATCCAGTCAGAGTAGCTGCTGCTTCCAATGCATTTGGGACGATATGCAGGGTGTCTCACGTTGTACCCGGAAAACTTCACCCAAGTATTCTGCAATTAATTTCCAATCAAAAGTTCCTCACAGAGATTTTTTTAACGCTTTGTATTCGAGTTACTCAATTTTTAGGAATTTTATCGTGATTTCGAATTTAACTCACTAAAACGGCCGTAACTTTCTTAATTACCTAAAAAATTCAAATTTGATTACACCGTTAGAAAGAGTATTAAGTTTTCCATCTCCCGGGTGTACCATAAAAGTCTTTTAAGATGGTTCAATTGATGAAAAATCAATCTGAAAAGTGAATCTTGTGAAATCTTCAGAATGATCACTTTTTTCATTCTTCGTGAAATTCATACCAATGAAATTCTATATTTCAAATTGAGCCTGTAGTCCTAAAAATTGCGCCAAAATTTTTGCTTTCCAATGGTGTTGTCAATAATATTTTTACCTTGCTAATTAAGGGAGAAAATTATGTTTTAATGTTGAAAAAAACTTATTTTTCCCCTCAACAAAATTGAGGGGTTTCCTGAAAAATTACCTTCTATGAAAATACGAGTTTGGGGTCGTTATTTACGTATTTCTTCAAGATGAATCGAATGGTTACTCTTGCATACCTCATCAACCCCGTCAGAACCGAATTTTACACTTTAACTCAATTTCGAGTTCATTTGGTGTGACAAATTTTATGTGATTTTAGGACTGAAACTAGTAAGCTAAAGTGTAAAATTTGGTTATAGCAGGGTATAATATGCAAGTTCGATCCGATTCAGCGTGAAAAAATACGTAAAAACCGACCCTAAACTCGTATTTTCATAGATGATCATTTTCCAAGAAAACCCTCGATTTCATTGAATAAACAAGATTTCTCAACATTAAAACATGGTTTTCTTCCCTAATTAGCAATGTAAAATTAAAATTGACTATACCGTTGAAAAGCTGAGATCCTGGCGCACATTTTAGGACTATAGGCTAAATTTGGTATGTGGAATTTATTAGACTTACTGAGTCTGAAAATAGCGGTCATTCTGAAGATTAGACAAAATTCGCTTTTCAGATTGTATTTTCACCAATTTAACCATCTTAAAAAACTTTTATGATACATTAGGGAGATGGGAAATTCCCAAAGGTATAATCAAATTGAACTTTCTTATGTAATTGAGGGAGTTATGGCTGTTTTAGTGAGTTAAAGTCGAAACCACGAAAAAATGCTAAAAATTGAATAACTCGAAAACAGTGCTAAAAAAAACCCCCCCTAGGAGGAACTTTTGATCGGAAATTAGTTGCAGAATACGTGGGTGAAGTTTCCGTATATAGCGTGAAACACCCTCTATATCACCTTATTCTTGCGGTACATCTCTTCAAGTGAGCTTCTTTCCGATTCTGAGACTACTTGTATCGATGACTGGAGAAATCCTTCTGTAAGGCAGACACCACCCCCTGAAGGAGGTGAAGCAATGAGTATGTAGCTTTTTAGTGAAATCATCAGAACGAATTCAGATTCTCCCTTTGTACCAGAAGATAAATATCGTTCAATGGGAAATTCACATCGTAAGATTACGGTTGGGCTTGTTGCGTGTCAGTTTGAATGCTGTTACACAAAATGAGGCCGATGTTGAGTATGTTTCTGCTGAATATTGAATATTTTTGTGAACAAAAATATTTACAAAAATGTAAAAAATGAGACATTGCGAAACATTTCACTACCAGTTATTTACCTCGCAAAACTCTTCAGTGTTCATAATTCCTTTCAAAACTCATTATTCTCAAGAACATTACCATCATCATCCATGTCATTCATCCCGTGTCTAATTTCTTTCTTTGAAAGTACAATATATTTGCCAAGCATTGGTTGTCAAAGTGATTTTATGTTTAAGGTCGCTTAATTATTTCCCGACCTCCCCGCAGATACTTAATTTCCTCTGAAAATTAAATAAAAGGGAAACAAAGCCACAGCCAAATTACCATAAATCTTGTTCCATCCGCCTCTATTATCTCGTGTTATGCCCATCAAAACGTGTTATGCCTTTTCTTATGAGCTCACTACTCGGCTTGGAGATCGTTAACAACCAGGGCCGCCCGGGAGCCCTGGACGAGAGCCAACGACGTGGGATTACAACATGTCTCGACGGTGGTGTCGCCAGTCACGTGGGAGGGAAATTCGATCTCCGGACACGCAGATCGGTAAATTTACTTTAGGTTATAGACGTTATCTCGTTGTATGCTTATCGAGAGAGAATTTTCGCAGATCTTTTGAAAACTATTTTAACACATAAAAAAGTGGAAGATAGCCGTAGAATATTATAGAATGCACAAACGTAGAGCAGAAGTATTCATACAAAATTTAGGATGGCATATCTACGGTGCAAATACATATCAGCGTTCGCAATACCTTAATTCATCGTAGAAAAGGCAACATTACCTGACATTTCTATGACAGTCCTCCCGGTCTCGTATCACTTCCAACGTACCTGACGTTATTGTAATTGTTGTCGTTTAACAAAATGCCAAAGTACGGACGATATTATTTTTCCGTCATCCCACCAACGAAAGTGTGATTTCATAGGATACATGGAGATGACAGCATAGAATGACCTCCAAATTTCACAGTGAGGAGATGTCGCACAGTGATGATTCAAAATCGATACCAGTATTCTGGACAGACGAATCCAATATCTCCTTCCAAAAAACGGAAGTCGTGTTAAGGAGTCCTTAATCAATAATGCTTTCTGGTCTCCCCCCTGACCAGCTGGGAAAATCTCAACGTCCTCGGCAGGTGCTAAGTACCTACCCGTTTTAAGCTACATGTCGAGGCATACGATCTAGCCCAACTAAGCAGGTTGTACCCGAGTTTATGGAAATTCACATAAATCCAAATGCCGAGATCCGCAAAAGGAGACAACCCCCGCGAGTCAACTTCCTCGGACCTCTACCCCACATCTGCAGAATTTACGGCACGTTAGGGGTGGTGGTGGGCTCCATCCTGATCAGCTGAGTGAGCTAAACTCTCTCTGTTCCGTCTCGGAAGTTGGAATTAGGTAGGAAGCCTCTCTGGGATAACAAGTGATGAAAGAAATTAAGGGTTCCATCCCGATCAGACGAGTGAGCTTAATTCTCTCTGTTAAGTCAAGGAAGTTGAAACTGGGTAGGGAGCCCTACTAGGTTAGGTAGAAATAGAAATTAAAACAATGGGCGAATAAGAAAAAAATGGGATACAAAGTGTGTAAGAATAGGATACATTTACAAATTCATCAATGTAAGGATACTGTCAGATAAGCTCACGATTGGAAACTTAAAACACTGAAAATTATTACACAACGGCATACTATTTCTGTATTAGATAGCCCTATTACGCAGATCATTGGTCTATAATAATTATTAAGCCCCATATCTGAGAAGTTTCAACAACCCTCGGCGCGCAAATTGAAAAGAACCAGAACTTTTTGATCAAACTCTACATACTCATATCAAAAAGCGTTAAGCTCAAGGAATTTCAAAACGAATTTCCATGAAGGAAATTTTAAATTCATTGCAGTACCTTCATTTTCTTAGAAAATTGGCTAAAAACTCCCGACCTCGGTAGAATCAGAAGTAATTAACCTTCTGTTCTTGGAATAGAAATAATAATTTAATTAAGAGAAAGTCCTAAGTATTTACTAATCAATAAGTTAATAAATTATTATAATTGAAGTAAGTGTTCAGCTACCTACGCTTCACAAGGCCAATAGAATACAAACGAAATTTATGAAAAACTCGATTTCGGGAAGCCGGAATTCCAATGGAATTATATCATCAACTGATACAATTGTCATAGTTTTCAAGGCGATTTTTGATATTTTTTACTGGTTACGATTCACTCCTATCCGAACTGCTAGGAAATGACTCTACTCATTTAAATAATTTGTTAGAAATTCTAAAATCTCTTTCGCTATATCACCAAATCTAAAAAACTGTACAGTAATCCATTGAAATGCCATATTTAATTTTTAATCTACTGTAAATTATTTTTGTTTGACGCCCATGACCACAAATGGTTGATTGCGTCTAAATTAAAAAAAAAAAAAAAAAAAAAAAATCACTCCCGTGTTGACGTCTTTTTTTCTTGTGGTTGCTTTAGCCCTTAGGGAAAGCAAACGAATAAACGCAAGACCGGGGTGGTTTCGTTCGATTCTTTGGGCGGATACCTATAAATAAAACTCAAAAAACCATAACTGTCACATAGAAAGATTTCAAGATCTCGATTTTTGAATATTTCCGCCCTTAGGTTTTACCCTTTAGTGTTGATCAAACGCGATGCCGATATTACTGGCACATACGCGGCCGATAAATGATTTTTAAGCCAAATTTCTTCAAGTTTGGACGAATACTTTTTGAGAAAAGCTTCAGACGGCGCCGGCGTACGGCGGACGGACGGATTTTTTTATTCAATTTTTGGATTCTACGCATCTTGAATAAACCAACAAATTTTGAGGAGGGTTAATTTTTTTTCTTCTTCTTGGTCGATTACAAAGGTTCATTATAGAAAATAATAAGCCAAAAATAAGATCTGTTTCCGAGTTATAAATTGGAGCAAGTCGTCGAAGAGCTCTCTTGTTTGTGTCAATGCCGACTGAAGGAGCTGCCGGACACATGTTGTTCTCATTTCGGCCAAGGGCTCAGGAGATGAGATCATTTCAAACAGTTTCCTCAATTGTCGGCTCAGTTGCATCCAGGCTACTTCATTGCCACTTTAATCCAGAGCGCAGAAACTGGTAAACAGTTCTAGATCAACTGTCTCCGTACAACACGTATACATTGACCGAGTTAAGTGTGGATATTGTAAGTCTCCTATTAGATTTTAGAACGTAGAAGTGCTTTCGCATGAAAATTATTTTATGGAAAAGGAAGCATTCTATTATGAAATTATGCCACAAGAGCGGAAAACACACACGGAAAAACGGAGTTCAGTGTTGACAAGGCGGAAAAACCGCAGCCGTTAACTGATCAATCTTCCTGACACAGCAAAATGTGAATTTTGTGAAGATACTATGGAGAACGTGGAACGAAAATCAGTTCTGTCCGCTGTTTGAAGAGAAAAGAACCGTGATAAATTAATTTGAAGATAGAAGCCTACTAGTAGCCTGCTAGTAGCCTAATCCAAAGACCAGTGAATATAAGAAGTCACTTCAAAATTTCATCTTGGCCTTCTTTTTCCTTTCCATAGTAGCCGAAGCATTGTGTTAGTTTAAGGAAAGAAAAAGGATGTTTTCTTAGCTTTAAAACTCAAATTTCAATTCACTTTTTCATTTTAGACCATCTAGACCAATTTCGTCTGACTAATTGAGTGTCGGCCTTTCCTCACCATACGCATAGGTTCATACATCCGCATAAGATTGCTTCTTTTGAGGGGTTGCACGAGTTAGGCCCTAGACAGGCTCCGTTGACAATCACGCATAATTATCCGAAAATAGCCCTGCTTCGCTAATGATACTTACTAATAAATTATGTATTTCACTTTATCTCCGTGCTATGTTCCAATATTACAATTTATACAAATAAATTAACACATTTCAAGTTCCTCCTAATAACATTTACCAGCGATTTATATTACGGGCGCACCTTCTAAATACGCACCTAATTATTATTATTTTATTATTATTACTTTTTATTTTTATTTTTTATTAATTTATTTTCTTTTATTTTTGTGTTACCTGAAATTTTGTTATCCCTTATGCGAAAGTGCAAGATTATCAGTTATGAGCAAAAACGAGTCTTGACGCTTACTTTGCACAGTGTTTTGGTGGAAAAAAATTTCGAAACTACGAAAATCGATAGGAATGATTATTGCGGCTATATAATAGCGAAAACTAATAGAAATATGATAAATAGAGAGTTAGTCAAAAATAATACTAAGGTGTTTTTGGTCTAATGGATGGCAATTTTGCATTAAATCATTAAAACCCACGGAATATTCAATGTCATGTTATACTTCAAAACTAGGAAGGTATAAATCATCGTATTTCACTCGGCTTTTATGTTTCACGGCCATTTTTTAATAAAAGCTCACTGTTCCAAATTGTGCAAATTGTTACCGAGAATTGATGAAAATCAATATTTCCAGAAGTTGCGGAATAAACGGGTTGAAAATTCTAATTCTTCATTAAATTCTGTAAAGAATGCTTTTAGTTTCGAGATTTGACAAACCGGTACACGTATTTTTTTAAAATATCAACTTTATATTACTGGTTATCAATATAATTCTCTGATAAAAAGAGATAGAAATTGAAAATTAATATTCAAATGTTGAGAATGTTATTCGTTAAAACCTTTGGGAGAATCATTTCAGTCCAAAACAAGGTGATCTCAAGAAGGGGAATAATTAAGTATTAGATTTCAGATCTAAGGGGACATTCTAGATCTCAGGGGACATTATCCGGAGATGATTATTCCAAGTAAATAAATATAATCGATTTGAGGCCTTTACCTACCACCCTGGATGCTGAAGACTTTTTATTTTATTCGAAAACTATTATTTCAACTGTTTTCTACTTGAAAAACATTAGTCGAAACACCCTTTGCCTACTTAAAAATTCCAAAGGATTCATTTCACTGTGCGAAATTCCTACCTTCATTCCTAATGTAGGTGATTGGATTTGTATTTATACTGCATCTTATTATATACGTCAGTTTCAAAATATAAAAGAAAACATCCTGTCTGTATGTAATCTATGAGAATACTCAACCAAGTTTAGCAAATTTATTCAGCTTCCTAAGCCTACTAAACTCTTGATCTGATTAGTACCTACTATTATTATTACGTACACGTTTTAGTTTGGAACTCGAACTTGAAGCTGTTAAAAATATATTCGATTCAAGTTTTCCATGGTTGTTGCGTTTATTCACTGCGACCCATTTTTATCTTTGACCGAGAAAATAATCTGTTCCGAGTAGCACGAACCAGTAAACAATACGTCGCGGATATATTATTACAATATCCAAACGTGAACGATTGTTGTTGATAGGAAGTTCGCCGTACAGACCAGTGAAGAAATCAGGCGATGCAATTTTTGCCTTGAAGCAAATGGGAGAACTAAAAGAATAAACTTCGTTATCGACGGTGGTCATCAATCCTCTCAACATTCACTTAGGTGCCACGCGAATTCGGAACCACGAACAACACTAAGTTTAAATAGAAACAACTTTTCGTGTGTAATGAAGTAATGAGCGTTACCTACGGATACGAAAAAGGTATTTTAAATATTTTTAAATGGAAGAAGGTTCCATCCTAAGAAGTATGGCATAAACCGCACTCTCGTACGACGAGTAGTTTTCTCTCTATGATTTTTCAAAGTTTCGCACACTAGTGACGTCAAAGCACCCCTCCCGCCTGGGCGGGACCCCCCTGCCCCCTATTGTGATTTAAGCAGTGCAAACTTTGATAAATAATAGAAAGAGAACTTCTTAACGTAGGAGAGTGCGAGTGGTATGAAATTCCTTAGAATGGAATCTATTTTGATTTAAAAACATAAAATTAATACGTGGGTAACGCTCAATCCCCAACTATGCATCTTAACCGAGAAAATTTTATTCGAATGAGCTGCTTCAAAATTGCCTGGCGAGAAAACTCAAATTCCATCGTTGATGATTTAGTTAGTCTGCTTTTACTTGTATGAAGACGTACCTAATCGTTTCTCTTAAATTAATTTTAAGAAGGGAGATTATCAGAGAAACCAAGGCGTCTGGTGGGAAGGTTGCCACTGCTTTCTCCGAATATTAGTACCTAATCAATTCGTATGGCTGCTAGCTGTTTTATTGGAAAATCATTGAAAATTGTTGTTTCTATGTTTATTGTGCTTTAGTTTAGGAACTTATATGAGAGAGGGATCGTAGATATCTGGTATCCTTTTCGAATATGGCGGGAATAATACATTCAGATGATTAGTTTACCCCTTAACTATGAGTGAACGAGTTCACTTCACAACTGTTGGATTTGTTCGCACTCATGAACATGGCTTTTGCGAGCTGGTTCAGGACGTTTCAACACCCACCTTAAATTTCATAGTGACGGATAGTTTGGCAAACATACAGACGGACAATCACACAAACATCCATTTCCAAAAAGTTTTATAACTTCGCTTCTACCACTGATTGTTAGGAGGGTAACTAGATAAGGCTGTAAAGGCCTGTATTAAATACATACTGTAGAAATGAATATTTTAATTTGATTAGTGACCCTATTTTCCTTTAAGATACGAAGGTAGAACACTATGAAGTCAAGAATTCGAATTTGCTTATTTTAGGAATACTCATCACTACGAATAAACTATCACGTGGTTAGTAACAAATACCTAATCAAGGAACATCACCTACCTATTAATACGGAAACATATGTAAATAGTCAGAGTAATATATCAACAATATGTCACGTTTGATATATTTCTATTGTTTCTAATGATTTTCGTTTTTGTTTCAGGTATGAGTTCTTATCAGCGGAAGTAATACTTAAAAAACAGGTAAATTAATAGTTCAGGTAATATTCGTAACAGAAATAGGTATTGTATAAGTACTTCCTGTACCACGACTATTTTAAGTTATAAAATAGCACTCATGGACACCAAATTATTTGCAGATGAAAGTCACAATTTTCATCATGTCATCGATTATGGCGTGAAGCGGGCATCCTATTACTTGATCTTTAAAAATGATAAATTAATTAAAAAATAATAATGTTTTTAAAATTATGTACTCGTAGACACGAGGATAAATGGATTCGAATTCCCTGCGTATGTGGGAATGAATGCGTGGTTACGGCAATACATTCCTAATGACGTCGCATACTTTCTCTGTCCATCTACCTTTTCAACCATTTTCGATTATTTCTTACTCATCAAATAGCATCCTTTTAGAAATCCTCTATGTGATATTTATATAGCAGTTAAAAGAACATAAAAAATTACCTTAATCCTCTAGATCATCATTTCGTCCGTACTTACTCATCCTTTTCAGGGTTAGATCACAGTTATTGCAGTGGCTTTAGAAGAAAACTTGTCACATGTCTTTATCTGAGTAATGATTTGAGGAGATTCGTGGCGAGAGAGAGAGAGAGCGCGCGAGAGAGAGAGAGCGAGAGAGAGAGAGAGGGAGAGAGAGAGAGAGAGAGAGAGAGAGAGAGAGAGAGAGAGAGAGAGAGAGAGAGAGAGAGAGAGAGAGAGAGAGAGAGAGAGAGCGCGCGAGAGAGAGAGAGCGAGAGAGAGAGAGAGAGAGAGAGAGAGATCCGGGATCATTTAATTAGATGAGCGACAACGGAGGTCTTTTTTCTTAGGAAATCGGATTACTTCACAGTCATTTCAGGACACAAGCGCCTCCAGTAGCAACCTTTTTAGCTTCCGACTCAAAAATCCAAAAAAAAAAAAAAAAAAAAAAAAAAAAAAAAACGTCTTCCATAATTACGGGGTTCGGACATTAAAACGATGGAGGCAAAAATGAGACCACTCGAGTTCACAGAAGCGGGCGCTATAAATATCGATGAAAAGAGGTCTTTTGAGTTCCAGGGAAACCGTTCCATTAGGGAGTCGGGGAATGGGATGTCTGTTGGGGGTTTAACTCTGCTCTTCTAGCCTTCTCCGCCTCCTACAGCTTTAATAGGCTGTAACCCGAGTTGTGAGTTGGAACCACCCGGGTGAAGCCCCGCGGATGCCGGCACGGACGCAGGAAGTGGCTTCGTCGCGATGGCTTCTGCAACCGCGTTAAGCGCGAATTACACCGCGCCAGGGGGAAAAAAGTTGTAGTCGCCACCGCTGGTTCTTTATCCCATGGAGTCACCAATGACCGTGAACAGAGGAAGAACTACCACTCAACCTACCTCTTAAGTAAAGCAGCTGCGAAGCTGTGGGTTATCAAATGTTCCTCTTATGAAAGCTGCAAATTATCGAACAAAACTTAATTAGGTTAATACTGAAGTATTATATAACCCTTCGGCCCCCATCACTGAGAACATCTTTCTGTAGCACTCCTTTCTGCTTATGACGGTTTCTGCTCGAAGCCATGAAGGGGGATGATTCTTTATGCTCTGAATTATTTTCCTCTGTATTCGTGTTTCTGTCCCTTAGCCCGGCCCTTGTCGCTTTAAATCTCTTCAAATTCCTCATCCCCTCCCCAACCATTCCAAATTCGCCTCCACTATCTTTTGCAAGTAAACTCACGCCTGATCAATTTCACAAATATATGCTCTTATGTGATTCACCCGGTTCAGCCCAGAACTACCGTTAATGTTTTTCCCGTTAAAATCATATAATTATGTACTGATCTTTAAACGATGTGAGAAGCTGATTACACAGATAAGTAGCAAAGCACGTGATACACGGCCCAATGTATACAAAATCATTAGGTACATTTATTTGAGGAATATTTACATTCCACTTCCCGAATCTACGACGACAAAAAAAAATTATTATCATACTTCATTTATTGTAAATGAATGCATCTAATGACTTTGTAATACCCAACTAGAGTGACATACAATAACATCTATTGTCTATTGTAGATGTCCAGTATCGTCTGCGGAAAGTCCTGCCAACCACCTACTTTTAACGCAATGAAATTATAATGCTGTCATACTGGTCAACTTCTTGAAATCGTATATGAGATGGCACATTTTATTAAATAGCTCTGGACTAAAGGTGAAATTTTCTTATTGTTCCTTGTATGAGCCAGTCGTTATTTTCCTACGCCGTGTAAACCCAATAGTAATCAATCACTCTTGTGAAGATGCACTACCACCACTTTTCCTGTGATTTTAATACGGTAAGTTTGCTCTGAAGCATCATCAATTGGGCGAGGTTCGTTCTATGATAGTGTGTTTTGCTCATCAGTAGAGGGTTGTGTGTTGATGATTGGTAGAAAAAAAGCAGGCCCGACGATTCTGCATGCATTGTTTACTTCAGCTGATCTAAAAGCTAACGACCTGGGAGGTACTGGAAGGACCCTCCTGATCGTCACCATGTGACTCTTCATCGCTTTGGATGTTTGCAGGAGGACTCTAGAAGTTTTAATTTAACGTCCCCGTCACTTACAAGCCAAATATTATTTGCTGATTGTATGCAGAAATATCACCACAACATCTATATTGTCCACGGTTACCTTGGGGTCCGTTGTGAGAAAACCCCCACTCACGCCCACATAAATGTACTCCTAGATTTGATACAAGAGACGTTCACAGATATCTTAGGAATGTAATCCCCGCAGAAAAAATCGTTATTTGTTGTTTAATCACTGCAACACTAACCACTACCCTGAATGTCATAAAACTGACTGCGTTTGACCTTTCCAGTTACATACATAATTTCCTTTTGGATATTTGCCGCAGTGAGGAACTATAATGCACCAGTTGAGTAGCAGATGAATTTCCTACAAATGTAGAGAAAAAAAATTAACCACGCATCTTTATTGGATTTTCTTGCAGAGACCCTCACGGGGTATTGGCCTCTCAAAATACAAGTAGATAGCTTGTTCGTCGAACAATAGGTGGTGTGATCTGATTCTAGATGATAATATGGTCTATTTCAGAACAGTTTCTTTTTCGACCCACTTACCTGCTTAACAGGTAAACCGTACTGTGTCTTCGATCTCTACGTACTGCAGCTTTGATTACAACTGCGCGTACATTTATCAAGTTTTAATTTAACACAGTTACTATATAATATATTGATTTTTTGATGTACCTACCTATAATTGCCGCGATATAAGAAAGATGATATTTCTGTATAACGTCGAAAAGCGAGCTTACTTTTTCCACGATTAAAAACATAATTTTTGGAGCTAGTGAATCGACACTTTTCAGACCAAACAGCATCACATTGGTATAACTAGAGAATAATGCCAACGATCAATACAAAAACCATCTCTGTCATCCATATATACATATTAAATACACATATTACAATAGGTAAGACAATAGGAAGGTACTTCGAGGAATTCCAATGAATGGAACGTTCCACCATAATTTCATTTTCAGTGCACATCACAACCCCTAAATCGCAACCTTAAACTCCGAATCCGCACTTTTTTCGTCATAGAATTGGTTGAGAGAATTACGAGTAAGGCAATGGTTACTGTCAGCTTGTCCGTGTAATCCCTGAATTTTTTTTTTTTTTTTTTTTTTTCCCCCAAAATAAGATGGGTATTCGTGGAGTTGAATGATTCTGACAAGAATATAGAAATCTACCGAACACACAAAAAAAAAAAAAACAAAAAAAAAAACTGAAGCTCAAAACTGCAAAATACCTGAAAAATCGGAGGTATAGTATGATAAATACAATTTGAATGAGGTAAAATTTACCACAAACCTTTTGTAGCATTTGTTGACTCTGAAGCAAAATGAGGTGAAATAGGTATGCTTGTACATTACAATATTTCTGGACATTTGCATAGCTACAATTGTCTAGTACAGTAGTTACTTTGTTTTTCAGAAAATTTAGCATAAATCATACGATTAAATAACTATGAGACTTTTCATTAAACGAGAAATTCTACTTAATCATCTTTCTACTTAATTCTACTTATTCTTCTTAATTCTTCACTTTCGACAAAATTATTTGTTCAGTGCCTTTCAAAACCCTTTAACCCCAATCTAAAACTCAAAATCCGGATTAGCATCGTCATAGAATTGGTTGAAAGCATTAAGTTAGTGAATGACCCTGACAAGGACATTGAAATTTAACTAACGTACTCAAAATATGGTTACAGCTCTAAAATGCCAGGGGAATTTCATAATATAGAGGATAACATTTTGTATGAGTGAAAAAATGTCGTTGACTAAGAAGCAAATGAGGTGGAATGGAGTACCTACCTATGATTGTGTAATTATTCTAATTATAATGGAGGTTTATGTAGCTACTTTAGAGTAGTACACAACTTTGCTTTTTAGCAAAATCAGCATAAACTGCACCGTTAAAGTAATCAACTGAGAGACTTTTCATGGAAACGGAATAGACTCGGCGTGCTTGTTATTGCGACTTGCTGCCAAACGCGTTCAAATCACTACATCGGGGAATCGTTATCCCCTTTACGCTCTTCTACACCATCTGACGTTTCTCACACTGTTCACATTAGAGGCTCCAACAGACGCTCATGATGAAGACAAAAAAGATTAAAATAGATAGTCCCAAACGCCTAAAGCTCAACGAACGACAGATGTTTGCTACCGTTCGTCGTGTCAGCTTCTACTACGTCAGGTAGCCGGCTGGATCCAAACAGGGCGAAAAGAATTAAACATTTTTACCGTTGTGTGCAAGAAGAACAAAAACAGCTACTAGATAATTTGGTTCTTTAATTAGTTTACTCATTCAGCTTCTCTTATTTTACCGGAGAGCGGAGGCGGGTTTTGAAGAGGAAAACCGGAGCCAGGTGGCGACGACAAAAACTTCCCTGGCGTAATGACCCAAAATGGCGGGGGCCTCGGGGTTCAAGTGGACGTGATCAGGTTTCACAAGTTCACGTTAATTACAATTATCTCCGGAGGAGAGGAAGCCCAAGTCAATGTATATTCAACAGACGGTGTGACCAGTCTCTTGTGTCCCACTATCCTGCGTCCTCCCCAGTTTTTCTTATTTCGTTTATTTTTTTACTGAGACAGACTGGTACAAAAAAATGTGAAAGAACCAAAAAAGACGTACCAGTTTTTGTAATTACATTATCGCAAAATCGTCCCACTCTCCATCCTCCGCGGAACGCACGGAACACTTATAGCCGCCAATTATGAAGTTCATTACATTAATCTGAGCCCCTCCCGTCGTTAGGGTCTTATTTTATGCAAGAAAATCGTTATTTATGCTCGTCACCGGGGACGGAGTTTAATAACCCTGTGATTAGGCGATCGGGACGTCTTCAGATTGGTATAAAAAAGACAAGAATCCTAACGATTAACGTACCATCGTCACGAATAAAGTGACTGCTCCTGAACGTTTCAAACGCCAAAAGGTTCGAATTTACAGTCTCCAGCGCTTTGCAGGGGACTTGATAATTGGATTTTACGCCATACGATGATTAAATTGTGGAATTCGGCCATTATGCATTTGTCCTCTTCAACGCTATTACCGAGAGTATTTATTATCGCTAACACGTGAATTAGAACGTAATTTTATCGGAAAATATCAAGATTTTCAACCTGGAACCGAATTTATCCGTTTTATTCAGTATGATTTTGCTCGATTTGCATAATCTTAGCAGGTAGCTACAAGATTTTATTCTAATTAGTGTAACTACTCTTGCCACCAACCCATCCTTACTGAAATTTTTAGGGTCTTCCTTTACATGAATAAATTATATAAATTACCTTTTGTTGAACTAATTGTTCAGAAGCAAAATTATTTAATAATGAGCAAATTCTATTCAAGTCTATCTGCTGTTAATCGCTATCAGAGGAAGGAAAGTTATGAAGTCGCGTAGGAGTTAAAAATTGGAAATCTCTGGCAAGCTGTTGGTATTTCGCAGATTTTAGAACTACGTTGGAAACACTTGTCTCCTAAATTAACATACTTCTATTTATGCAGAGTGTGTTTCCCTTTCTGGTGCACCTCAGGCTATTAGAGTTCCGCTCTACAACTGATTTCCAACTAAAAGTTCCCGTTAGACATTTTTTCCTTCTGCTTTCTTGGGGAGTTATATATATATTTATATACCTATATATAACTTAAATACCTATGCAGTCTTGTATTTTCAACGTTACTTCAATACCTATAACTCCAATAATTTATGAATTAGGTATATTCAAATTTAAAAAAAAAAAGTTCCAGCCATGGCATTATCGCGAATTTTCATAGGTTATTGTACCTATTATATTTTATAATATTATGTTGAATTGTTTTGAAATATGATCACTGGGAGCAAAAAAAATGGTTAACTCTCAATTTTATGAGAAAAAAAAAATTGTGAATTCTACTATTCAAATAGAAATTTTGGTTTTTTTTTTTTTTTTTTTTTTTCAGTTTCTATTGATTTTTTAGCACATATTAATTGAGGTTAAGTACATGATTCATTACAGTACTGTTCTAGCCGATATTTCACTCTAGGAGGTTTTTTTTTTAAATATTAGTGATTTGTTCTGCTTATGTTTTTCAAATTTTAGTAATTTACTAATTTTTTATTTTATTTTATTTATTCATTTATTTTTTTGGAAATTTCAAATTTTAGTAATTAGTTATACTCAAAAAGTGCTGCCCTTTTTTTTATCTGGAGAGAGTTATTACCTGGAATGGCACATTATATATATATATAAAGGTATAAACTATTATCCACATTTTGCGGGTGTAGTAAAACTGAAGCACTTAGCAGATCAATTCGCCAATTTCAAGCTAGTTGAAGAAATCCGAATCTTGTGTGAACTCAAGATCCTCTTTAGGCTTCGAACCGATGCACTCGATTCATAGAGATAATTAATATTAAAATCTTGTCGAAAATATCACGCTTAATTCCGAAAGTTTTTGAAATATTAAATTTTTCGTATTTTAACCCTTGGAGTGATTGGAAATTATGGAAAAATTAAAGGCACATCACTGGCCGATGAACGATTTTGGACCGTAATCTTTGGTTAAAATGTTTCAAAGAAAAGCTTCAGAAGGCGGACGGACGAGTTTTTTTTTTCTTTAGTATTTTAGATCTACGCATCTTGATTCGTAAACCAAAAATTTTTATGGTGTGTGGCGGGGGGGAATTTTTTTTTCTTCTTTTTTTGGGAAATTATAAAGGTTTATTATTGAAAATAATAAAACAACAGTGTTCTTTTTTTGGTAAATTATAAAGGTTTATTATTGAAAATAATAAAACAACAGTTACCTTTGGAAAAGAATGCGACCTTGGACATCTTACCATAGAAAGTACACAAAGTGGGTATACTGGATACACCTCAGTGTACTTCATGTTAAGGAAATACAATCAGATTAAATTCATGAGCATCAGCCTTACACTGAAGTGGAGATTTGAGATGTTGGTCAATGAGAAGCTTCCATAACAGATTTAAACTCGAAGAAAACTGGCCTTCTCATGAATATACGACCCAATTCCATGCACAGGATCATGTTCCATCTCAATCCTGATTCCAGTATAAGCAGCCGTCGACATGTTACCTTGAATTCAACTGCCACCTTGACATAAATTATTGATGACAAATTATGCCAAGAATCAATCACTGCTGCCATTACATCAGTAAATAATCTTGATTAATTTCACTGAATCATTAGAGTAAAGTTCCCCAGTACAACTCAGTCTGAGTAAGTAGTCAGCAGTGGAGTACTGAACTGAGGGCACCTATGCCCTCTAAATTACCCGTGCATTTGACAATCTTCACTTTTTTTAGGCATGTGAAACTTGAAGTTTCATGTGTTTTCGGAAATATTTATTTTTCAAAACAATTCATGTTTCAGCTGGCTGTATGATATTTAGTCGGCATTTTATATATATATAATATAAATTTATATATATATATATATTTATATATATATATATATATATATATAAATACATATAGATCACTGAAACCCTCTTAAAATGCATGAATCTTGAATATGATTAAGGATTGAGATAGAAAATCTACTCCAGTCTCGAACTATGGAGTGTTCTAGTCCATCATATAACTAGTCTAACTCAAAATTGGTTTAAAACTTATCTGAATCCACATATTACAGTCGGCAACTGACATTTATTGGAACATAAATATAGATAATATAAATATTAGGTCCCATTTGGTAGGGTATTGAACGTAGTTCCATAATAAAAATGCGTATCAGTAATTATGCATGCATGGAAGTCATGACTGTTTGATAGTTTAATGATAATTTTTGTCTGCCCATCATAGTAGTGTCCGGGTTTTTGCCCCCTACCATTTGGAAACCCTGCTGTGAACTGTAAGACTGAGAACTGGAAAGTTTATGAAAAGGTTGAAGGTTCTAGTAGAGTAGATCGTAGATAGTATTTTAGTAGTAGGTATTTAGTGGAAGTGTAGGTAGTAGTGTTAGTTTAGGTAGAAGTAGTTCAAGTTGTGTCTGTATGTTTGTATACTTCTTAGAACGTATTAATTAGAATAATGGGAAAGTTAAGACTCGCATAGCCGCTATGTAAATTTATATATTCCAAGGTCTACTCAATAAATGATTCGGATCGGTGTAAAGTGTAGATTTGTAACGATCGTTGAACTGAGCATTCCACGGATTTCCACATCAGGAACAGGTACGAAACTCAACTCCTGATGGGCCGTTCGCCGAATGCTTGATGGTCTGCTCCTATCTGGCCCTCGAACTCCCTCTCTAACGGGTTCAACGAGATGGTGGAGGCCGCAGAGCGAACCCCCCACTGTCTTCTCTCAGAACACACTCAATTACAACATATTACGGGACAGTTCACGACGCCTTAGCAATAAAAAACCTCGGTGGGTCCTCCGAAGTGGAATTGCGGGTAAGCGGGCAGCATGCGGGGATGATTGAACGAACAAGTTTTGAGTCTTCATGGAAATCGTTACGAATGTGTCTTGGATTACTAATAAATGATTGAAATAATGAGTGAATGAATGTTAATGTTTTATTTATCATAATAGATAGCGATTTACTACCCGCATATTTGTTTTATATTTTTAAATGAAAGTATGATTCCACGAAGACACTCACCAACCACACCCTTCTACAATAAGTAGTTTTGTTTCTGCTTTTCAAAGTTTCGGCAATAAACTTTATCATTATACCCTTTGCACCTCCCTAGCTAGTGAAGGTAAGAAGGTGGTAACTTATCGTACTCATCGTAGGACGATGCAAGGTGTAGTTATTGATAAAGTTTTCCGGCCTTCATTTATTAATCGCAAATATGCACATTTTTCTGACCAAAGAGAGTAGTGAAGCTGTGCTCAACAGTGGGTAAATAGCAGTTCCACCTCTCGTAAAAAGTAGTTCATAGTTCTATTCAACTCAATGGATAGTTAGTTCCCTTACTTCAACTCACAAGTGGAGGCTCAGGTTTTTCATCCTGGATTTCGTTCAAAATTTTCTGGTTATTTTAGGACCAAAATAAGTCGACAAGTTTCCGTCCACTGATTAATGGGCCTCAGGAGCCCAGAAAAAAACTCGTAAACAAGTTCCACTATCTGCTTTACAAGCAGATACCATGTTTACATGGATATGTCTTTGATTGGGGATTTCATAACGGTTGTCCTCGAGAGTTGTAAACAAATCCTTTAACTTTGGACTGTTGGCGACGAAATGTAGGATAAAGAATTTATTTTATTATTCTTGGAGGCATAAAAAGCATACTTCCTATACTACTATTAAAGTTATTTCTCCAATTCAGACGCTATCATTTTTATGTTCATGATAGCCACTATAATGAGTTGTTGTTATCAGTCGACTGTTGTCAAGGGGATGAAAATGTTTCCTATGGAGTGGAGTAAATAATGGAGTAAATGAAATAAAGTGGAGAAAATTTATTGTTTATAGTCCAATCAACTTAATTTAGGAATGTAACCAGGTACGTAAGGAGGGGGAAATTGGTAGCATGAGATGTGAATATTTATCACATAAATCAACCGCTTTCCAACGAGTGACGAAAGATTTCTGTGCGATGAAAACTGCGGAAGTTCCATTCTCCTAGCAACGGCTGGGTTGTACGTGAACATCATTAGAAATCGTGAAGGAAATTTTTGGTTGACCCCCCAGAGCAAAGACATATCCATGTCAACATATTTTCGTTTGATTGTTGTTGTTGAGGAGAATATCTTAAAAAAGTATAAGTATATGTTCTACTATTATTTAGTATGCAAAACAGAAAAACAGGTGGAAGTTTACAATAAAGTGGCTGGTACAGGTTACGAGGCTGGGATTTCGTGACATTCCTTATTTCTTCCCTGTGGTGCGTGAGCATTTCCTCTTTCGCCTCTATGAAGAATACGTTTGGCATTGTTTTGACATGGATATGTCTTTTGGCTGGGGGTCAAGGAATTTTTCGCGACACTTTTTTTTCCCGACCGACACTTTTTTTTCCGACCGACACTTTTTTTCCCGACCGGCACATTTTCTATTGATTTTCACGTACAACCAAGGCGTTGCTAGGGAAGAGTAACTCCCATAGTTTTCATAATAGGAAAATCGTTCGCCACTTTTTGGAATGCTCTCATTTTACCATGATATTTCATGACCTCTAAGCCATTGTAGTGTCAAGGAATGCTGATTCATTACTCCAAGTTAAAAACTAATATTGTTTTGTAACCATAATGGAATAATCTTGTGAGAAGAAGGCACTACATGGTTGGTATACAATTGAGTAGTAGGTAGGTACCAACTGGTAAGCAGTAGGTACTATACATATCCATGATCTTTTGTTTTTCCCATCAAGGGAGAAATTAAAATTTATGTGAATTTAGGGTTGTTTGACATGGATATGTCTTTTCTTTTCACCCTACTTCAGAACTCGGAAGTACCGACTATCGAACATCGTTAATTGTCTTATTAAATCTTTTACACACCGAGACACCCCATGTCTCAGCTGGTTCCACATGAGGGAAACAGCTTCGCACACACGGTATTACCAAAATTACATTATTTAACACATGTAGTTAAAGAATATATATCATGTTGACCAAAATATTGTTGACAGTTCGGAGCTTGGAGCGTATAACTAACCACGCGGGAAAAGCCAGGCTGCTTACAACTGCGCATTCTGTGATCCGCTTCTTCTACTTGGAGGGAGCATGAGCGAGCTTGAGGCCACGGCCACACTATTTCCCGCTGCGTCTTTTCCCCTGTCTTGCCGAATTTTCATAATTAAGCTATTGCAATGGCTCTAATATGAAATAGTTACGTTTTTCACTGGGCTATTCTTAATTTAAAAAGGAAAAATTGAATTTTTTTTTTTTTTTTGACATTACTTGTTCTCGCCCTGCAACCTTTGTCACGAAGCATTTAGCGTTCAGCGTTCTGATGTCTGGCTTGAGCCATGCAAGCGTCGATGGAATTTTTCTCCCCAAAAATAGTTCCGCTGGTGAGCTCTTGGTGCTTGAATGAGGGCTCCCCCTATATGCAAAAAGAACTCTTTGTAGCACCTCTTTAGGCGTTCCTCCATCTTTCTTGCTAGCTTTATATCTATCCTTTAATGTACGTATTGACCTTTCCACGGCCCCATTCGTCTTTGGATGATACGGAGTGGAGTTAATAAATTGTATTCCTTTTTCTTCAAAATAGTCCTTCAGCTGTTGGGAACGAAACTGGGGCCCATTGTCAGAAACAACTTGTTTAGGGTATCCATACCGTGAAAACCATTCTTCAAACGAATGTATTACCTTTGCTGAAGTGACTGATTTCATCATTTCTACCTCAGCCCATTTTGAATAGGCATCTATACACACGAACCAATACTGTCCATCCAGTTCAGCAAAATCAACATGCAATCTCTCCCAGGGCGTCATTGGCAAGTTCCAGGGGTAAAGAGGTACTTCTGACACGTTTGGCCTGTTCTCCTGACATGCACTGCAGCATTGCACGTGCTTTTCAATATCCAAATCCATACCAGGCCACCACACATAATACCGAGCCACACTTTTCATTGCACTCATTCCTGGATGACCCTCATGTAAAACCTTCAACGTTTTTTCTCTTAGAGACTGTGGGACGACCACCCGATTTTGCCACATCACCACTCCATCCACGCTTGACAGTTCAGTTCTTCTTAACAAGTACGGCTTTATGCCCTCCACCTGTGGTGCTTCTTCTTGCCCTGTGAGCCAACGCTCCACCTTCCCCAGTAACGGATCCTCTGCAGTCCTTGATTTTACCTCTCTGCCTGTTGCAATGAAAGAAATTCTCTTGACTTCATAAACTTTCTTCAGTTCATCTTTCTCCATCGATGTTTGTTCCTGACTATTCATGGGTAATCTGGACAAAGCATCTGCACATGCATTCTCAGTACCTTTTTCGCATCTCTCTTCATAATCATATCTCCCCATTAAGAGAGCCCAACGTACCAGACGGTTGTTCGCCACCTTATTCAGTTCACGATTGGTTCCGAAAATTCTTTCCAGTGGCCGGTGATCTGTTATCAGGGTGAAATGAGTTCCACAGATATATTGGTGGAATTTCCCTACCGCAAATACTAGAGCCAATGCCTCCCTGTCAATCACTGCATAGTATTCTTCTGCTGCTCTCAATTTTCTCGACGCATACGCCACCGGTCGTTCCTCCCCTCCAGGAAACTTGTGCAAAAGGACTGCTCCAAGTCCTTTCTCCGAAGCATCTGCCCGTATCAAGACTGGTTTGGAAGGATCATACCGGGCCAACGTCTTTGTATCACACAGCAGCTCTTTTACCTGCTTGAATATATTTTCTTCGTTGAATGTCCATTTCCATTTTGTATTCAACCCTGTTAGTTTATGAAGGGGTGCACAGACACTGTGTAGGTTGGGCAAAAATTTTTCATAAAAGTTGATTGCTCCCAAGAATGATCGTAATTCTTTTTTGTTACTTGGAGTTGGAGCTTTTCTCATTGCTTCAACCTTTTCTTCCATCGGGTGCACTCCTATCTCATCTATTCTATGCCCTAGGTAAATTACCGATTTTTGCAAAAATTTACACTTCTCCTCCTTTAACTTCATTCCTGCTTCTTTCAACCGCTGCAATGTCATTTCTAAGTGTTTTATGTGGGTTCTCCTGTCAGGTCCCGTAATTATGATGTCATCCATATTTATGCTTATGTTTGGGATTCCTTCCAAAATCTCTTCCATCACTCTTTGAAAAATTGCAGGGCTTGAAGCTAATCCGAACGGTAATCGAACATACCTATAATAACCCACATGGGTGGAAATTATTAACATGTTTCTTGAGCTTTCATCTACCTCGTATTGCAAGTAGGCATCTTTCAGATCAATAACTGAGAACTCTTTACCCTCCCTTAGCCTTGCCATATGGTCATCAAATGTAGGCATCATATGCAAATCAGGAATCATATTTTTGTTCACAGTTACTCGGAAATCGCCACAAATTCGGATTTTTCCATTTCCTTTATCCACGTTTACCGTGGGAGTGGCCCATTCAATTGGTACCTTAGAGGGGTCTACTTTCTCAATAATTCCCTCGGATACCAATCTGTGAATTTCCTGTTCCACGGGTACTTTTAGTGGGAATGGAACTCTCCTTGCAGCAAAAGCCACAGGCCTTGCGTCCTCCTTCAAATGTATCACTGCTTTTCTCCCCTTAATTTTGCCTAGCATACCATCAAAAAGCACTGCGTACTTGTTCATTAACCTCTTTATTTCCCTAGACAATTCTATATCCGCTTTCAATTCATCTTGTTTCTTGTTATGCATGCTGGTCACTTTCCTTAGTACAACTTCTGATGGTAGAGGAAACCCAAACGCCAATATCCATGGCAATCCAAAGAGTGGCGTGTCATTTTCTTCTACCACGACTACGTCCAATAGTTTTTCTCTGCTTTTAACGGTCACCAAAACCTTTGCCTCTCCTAATGTTCTCAGTGGATTTTTCCCATATCCACTCAACCCCTTAGTGGGTAGCAGGTCTGGTGAGCCTATCATTTTCCATATCTCCTTCGTAATTGTGGATACCCCAGCTGCTGAGTCAAATTCCATCCGAACTTTTGTCTTATTGATCATCACATCAATGGTTGCCCTCACAGACCCTACCTTATTGATCTGGCGCAACACCCCACCACACTCCTCAGTATCATCAGATGTGTTATCACTGCCATAGTCTATATTTGTCACCTTCTTCGTAGACTTCTTCAAACACTTTCGCGCCCAGTGCCCCTTTATCCCACATTTGGCACAACAACTGTTATATGCCGGACATTTTCTTGGCTGGTGCCTGTAACCACAGCATTCACATTCACCAAAACTGTTTTCTGCACGAACTCTGCCACTTGATCGTTGATCCTTATTGTCTTCATTCTTCGTTCTTTGTTCTTTCAAGGTAAAAATGCTCTCCCGTGGTAGCGAACTCGTCTGCGCTAGTGTTTATATGCTTTAGCGATGTTAAAAGCCTTCACCTTCTTGCTTGTGCGAATAAGTCAATAATATATGTTCTGCAGATATGATGTGCTTCACCGGGTGTTATAAGACATGAACGAGTGGGGCGTCGACAACTCCGCCAGATGAAGACCAATTTTTCTAAGTCAATATTGAAGCTCCGCTTGCATAAATTTTGTGTTTACCTGAACTTGTTGCCAACTCCACCAGTTATCACCTCCGTCGGCGTCGTCCAAATAAATTTTTAAGTTACCGATTCCCACAATGTCAAACCAAAAATCGGTCATGACCAAAAACTCTTTCATGTCTTCATCCTAGAAACTGAAGGAGCACATAATCACAAGATTAATTTTGCCAATATGTTATTACGGTCAGGCAGCATACAAAAGCGATCCATATTCGAATCAATCCAAAGACTAAACAGTCGTTCCTCCTTTCGAGAACTTATTCGAGGTTTCCAGGGTTAGCTAAACTCAAGAAATAGATTTTACATCGACGTAGGAGCCTTAGCCAAGGGTCGGAAAGAAATATGTGGCTCGGAAGACCAAAATGAAGCTATATCAAGGTAATTAAAACAATTGAGCAGTAAATTATATCCACAAAATATGGAAGTACCATACAACGAAAGTTGAATTGGAACCCCGGAATTGAGTACTATGGTATCTACGTAGGCAGCGGTTGTTTATAGATAATCGTTTTCATTAAATCGCCATTTTCGGTTGTATGAACTCCGTGACGTCCGTATCTTATAACACTGGCATACAATTGCCATCCATTTAAGAAGCATTCCGATGCCTAAACAATTGGTCCTCCTGCGGACAACAATTTCAGGGTTTCTAGGGGTTGACAAAGCTCAAGAAACGGGCTGAACATCAAGGTAGGCTCCTTAGCCAGGGTCGGAGGGAAGTCTGTGGCTCCGAAGACCAAGAGGGAGGTTTCTGAGTCATGTATCGCCTTTTACATAACTCTCAGGTCATTCCTCTAGCTCTAGACTTTCACCCGCGGCAGCCCTCTACATACTCGCGCCCGAGCTACTCCCATATTACGGAGAGCGGGGTACATACCCGTATCTCCAGCCTTAGAGATTCTTTAGCCGATCTAAAAGGAATCGCCTGATCACGAAATTGTTGTGTGACGTAGAGCAGGTTATACTTGATGTAAAACTGGGGATCTTTCTGCATTGATTTTCATATTCTTTATAGCAATCGAATATCTATAGCACTTACGTGGTTCTCCAAATGTGTTTCTCCCACTACTTCTATATAGATCGTGTCTAATTATAAAACTCCCTTGAGAGTTAAGTCACTTTTATGCATACCTAATATTATTTCCACTACTTCTTGTCATCAGACCTTCCTTATTTTCTGATTAGCGTCATCTACTCTTTCTATTTTGTAAGCAAGGATAACTCAATCAAATTTAAAAGCATGTGAACAACTTCGCTGAAGTTACCGAGTTTATGCGACTTAACGTCAATACAGACACTGTGATTAATGCACAGTAGGTACTCATTTTGAAAACCCTCGGGTTGTCCAAATCATCAGTCAATCAATATACCTATTCCCTAAGAGAAATACTTACCAGGATTCAACTATAAAGTCCGGGCGTCGATACTCCAAAATATAACCGTAACTACATCTAATTTCATCTTGTTAATAATATTACGACTATCTAAGGAGGGATAATTGACTAAGGGGAGTTAGTTTAAATAGTGAAGTCTGTTCCTGGGCGAAACCTGACGGCATTAGTGGAGTTGGATAGTTGGAGTTGAACAACTAGTGATAAGTTCCCAATAATTATTTACCTCATTCATAAAGTTATAGAACATTTCCCTGATCTGAATAGGTTGAACGTTGGAGTCACTCATTTTCTGACACCCAACCTAATATAACGGTAGACATAATTTTAGTTCCCTACACTCGGTAACTCCCAAATTTTGAATACCTGGTTTTGGTTAGATTGATCATAGTCAGTATTCCACGTTCGTTTCTGTTCCCCGATCATGCAAACGTTAAATCTTTGTCAACAGCATCCACTCAAGTTGCATTTTACAGATTCTTTGAGCCGTTCCCAAGATGGTTCACTACAAACTTCATCACAACTCGTAGTAGCCATCAGCAACATTGTATAGAAGTGAAATTTCACAACAACGAAAATAATGTTAGGAATTGATTTAATAATAGTACTTTCCGAATCGAAAGTACCGAAAACCATGTCTTGTAATAGGCCCTAAATGCCCTTCAATAGAAGCCCTCTCTCCTTCCAAAGTGAATCTGCGATTGATTATTTATAAATCCGATTTTGTCAAAAATACGTGGCACCTAACTAGACAATTCAATTAGGTGTAGGATTTTCGTTTCAGTAATCGGTCGGTTGTTTTGGCTTGAGACATTTCATTTACATCTAAGGAGGGTAAAGCAAAAGTGAGGGTAAGTAAAAAGCCCAGTCAGTGCTGTCAGCGTTGCTGCCTCATATTATCGCTGGATTAGAGTCAGATATGAAGCAGGGGCTTATTATGGACTGCGAAGAATTCCGATACCACAATTTGTACTGGGAGCTACGCCTTGACATCAATCTATTGCGCATAGGCTGGATCGAGAGAATAGAGCTTGTGATTTGAAATACTACGTTAATATTATTGTTCCGCATTGTTATTAATGATTACCTACCTATAATTAATATATGATGTGGATAATTTCAATTTATTGCTATTTGCACCAGAAGACAAAGGAAGTAGATTAACTTATGGTAACGTACTTATAACATATTACTAATTCCGGTGAACTCCAGCTGTCGGTAGATTTATATCAAAAGCCTGTCATGTGTGTGATACGATATTTGTATACAGTAAATTGTAAATAAGCACATGTTATCTATCTATCTATCTCTCTATCATGTAACGAGGAAAACCTTTTACTCGTTGTCAAACGTCTCCATTGTCGCCGTAGTTATTTGTCGAGGTGTTCTGTAAGCCTCCAACTCTATTAAGGTCGTCATGATTCGCCTCTGATGGCTCCGTCGCGGTATTGACTCAAACTAATTAGGTAGCCTGGAAATAATTTCGTAAATCAGCTAGTCTTTTTGCCTGGTAAATAAACGGATAATCCCCCCCCCCCCCCCCTAGCCTCCCCTCCACTCCAGCTACGCTGAATTTGATCTTTTTAGCGATTTATAGTTGGTGACGTCGATCCACAAGACTTGGATGTTCTACTTCAAAACCGACCGTAACATCGCGTTTGTTGTTTGAGTAATCGCTGTTGCTACCTACTCCTCATTTTTTATTCATTCTCTTTAGATAGCTACGTATATCGTATTCCGACAATCTACGCGCGGAGTCGATGGAAAAACTTGAAAGCCGACTGCGGTCTCCATATTCCCGCCTTCGCTTTGCTATTTGTTTGCCGGGAGACGGCGTGATGAAACGACCATAACCGGAGTGACATAAAAACGCCGTTTATTGTCGCTCTTCCGCCTGACTTCATTTGGAGGTTTCCAGATCTAATAAAATCGTCGAATCGAATAGCGCCGTAGCTTCTTCGATCTCTGAATCACCGCTTTTCCTTCGCAGGTGAGAGATTTGAGATTTCTATGTGCTCGATCCCAAACACTGAGATGTCTGTCCAATTTTCTGTAAAGGGACATTTTCGGCAACAGTACCTAGTATGAGCAGTTGTATTTTTACCTTTCACTTTCCATCCCGACATGACCTCAACTAATAAACAAAATCTCTTTTTCAATCTCTTCGGTGTATATATTAGAGGGGTCAGAAACTGTTTCATTGTCAAATACTAGTTGGTAAGCAGACCATCATGTTCTTCACAAATTTGATAAAAGCGGAATTTACTTTTTACATTTAATGTTATGAAAACCGAAAAATATTATAAGTATACCTACCTATGATTTCGTGAGACAGGAAACGTGTGGAAGATAAGCGAACAACATGTGATCTTGCCAAAAAATTAAATTATCCATTAATTTAATATAGAAAAAATTCAGAAAAAGAATTTTCGAATTTTGTACGATATGAACGGCGATTTTTGACAATAATGTCGTCGTCACATGAAATCTGATCGCTCTCAAAGTCGTATCAATCGAAAAAACGATATCGACACCACATCGTGTCCCGAATCGGTACCAAAACCTGTACAGCATGTTCCGGGTGTACATTGTCAAAGGACCTACTAAATCTCAAGTCTATGTCTGTATTTCAAACCTAACTACTAAATGTCAAATCGAATGCTCCAAAAGTGCTGCCAATAGTGAGAACAGGCAGATATACAAAGAGGCTTACACATACATACAGACTAATTCAGGCTGAGTCGAAGTAGAGACTGACTTCGTTTGTCAATGAAGATTTAGTCATTTTCGATGTGATTGTTGTGAGATCTTCATCCTGGTTTTCTTATCGTGGATTGGATCTTCATCCAATCGTTTCGTTGAGGTAGATTGGAGTATCAGTTTAAGCAAAATCCTTGCCAGAATACCAATTCCATTCGTATTATTTTCAGGACTGTATAATATATGTAATTATGTTCAAGCTTCGTAAGAACGGAGAAAGTAGTTGAATAAAAAAGTTATACTGAGAACGTAGAAACTGTTTATGTTGTGGTCATTAGTGTTGCACCTACTAGGCAGTACATTACATGTACAATGTAAAATACAGCGATGTAAATGAAAATTACATTGAGGATTCATATTTAGTCATACATCTTGGCCACTACTGTTTTGCTTGTTGATTGTAAGTTCGGTTTGATTGCATTGTTTGTTGATTGAAGAATAAATTCAAAAAGAAAGATGATTCATACCTATTGACTAAAACCCTTTGGCCAATATTGTTTTGCATGTCGATAGTATTGTTACTTTGATTGCATCGTTTGTTGATTCAAGTCTGGATGTCATGTAGGATCCAAACTCTAATCATTCCTTAGCCTTTGAGTCAAATAGCAAAGTCTTCGGCATTTTCTAAATGTTGCAGAATCCAGAAGTGACTCTGTCATTTGTCAAGAACGTGAACAGTAAAATGCACCATTTGTTTGCTACTCGTTCTAGAGCTGCCAAAACATGAGTGACTCAAGAGTTACGTAACTATTCTTTAAAATATAGAGCTAGACAATACACCTAATGGTAGACCAGTAGCATTTCGCAACAACCTCATAACGACTTTAACCGCTGCCATATGGAATCTCCGGTAAACCTATTCAGGGGTTATTTGCAAAACAAAATACTATGGAAATTCTCCTCACTGGCTCCACTATTTGAATAAGTGAACTCAACTCCGGAATACCCTTAAAAGACTTTACGACTGCTACTAACTTTCATCTGGAATACTGAAATTAGGGTGACGTAACGTTTTACCACCTTCCGCAGTGTTGAAGCTGACTGTTGGTTTTACGGTTAGTCAGAAGAGTTGAAGCTGCAGCCTTCTTTTACTTGCGAACATAAATTCAAATAGCGCGGAGGCGTCGTTAAATTTCGCGGATGGCCAATAATTTTCTGCTGACCTCTTGAGGAGAATAAATTGGTACCTAGCATGAGTTTCCGTATTTGAACGTGGGAACCTAGTTTTTGGAACTTCCTTCAACTCAATGCCAGAATGACCCTAGAATCAAATATAATACATTTTAAATAGTATCAATGAGCTGTTTTTTTTGTGGTTTTGTTTCTTATACCTCTTATTTTATTTTATTTTTTGCAACCATTAGAAAAAATTTAAATTAAATTATAAAAAAGAAGAAATTATTACAAGAGGTTTTTTAATTTATGTGTTGGATAACTCAGATCGATTCAGATCAGACCACTGATCTATGTACATAGTTTTATAGTTTGAAAATTGCATAAGACCGAGGGGAATATGGAGAGGTAAGTACGATCTACTCCTGGAAACCGATGTCGCTTTGCTATTCACATTCGAGGTTTTTTTCTGGTCTGATCTGAATATTTATGTGCATCTAGTAGTAGTTTTATTTCACTTTGCTGCTTATAGTACTGCATATTTAGTTATAGGTGAGCCTACACATCATCTAGTCTTAGTTGTATTATTTTATTTTTAGAACGTGTTCCTCGTTCTCCCAAATTTTTAGCCGAAGCTCAAGTTGAAAGATAAAAGCTGCAAATTATTAGACAAAGGTTTATTATTTCCGATAGCCCTTCTACGCAGAACACTAGTCCATAAAAAATTACCTTTCAAACTGAGTCTAATGTATTATTGAAGTATAACTGGACGATGTCACCTACCAGAAGAAAATAAATTCATTATTTAAAAAGAATGAATAAATGAAGAAAATAAGAAAAAATCTTAAAAGTGACTAGGAAGAAAGAATTAACAAATGTACTGGTCTTCGCTGGGATACACACTGCCGCGCAGCCAGCCTGCCGCCCCCTATTCGAAGTCGGACACTCTACCCACTAAGCTACGATCGCCTGTATAACAATGTTAGCAGCACATGATTTCTCTATGTTCTCGCGCCTGGAAATCCGAAGGTGTTTTTTCGAAGTTCTAGTCCTTAGGGAAAGCGAACGTATGTGTGTGTGTGTGTGTGTGTGTGTGTGTGTGTGTGTGTGTGTGCGCGCGCGCGCGCGACTGTGTTTGTGTGTGTGATAAATTTTTTCGACGATGGCCAGGCCACAACTCTCCACCGATTTTTGACACTCTTTCCTCGTTCAATCGCAGTTTCTGTCTAGTTGTGCAACGAATTTCAGAAACTTAAGATTTCATGATCGAAGAAAGGAAATGGACGGAGTAATGAAAAGCATAATCTTTTTGTCGACGAATTTTGACGACGTTACCTAGGCTACAATCCTTAACCGATTTACGTGATTCTTATTTCGTTAGATAAGAATTTCATTCTAGTTGTGCAATAAACCTCTGAGATTTTGTATTCGCCATCGGACGAAGGAATGGATGTGACGAACATTTATCCTTATAAACATGGCAAAAGCTAGAAAATCTGAACCTATTTTTTGATTTTTTCTTTGCTCAAATGAAGAATTCGGTATAGTTTTAAATTACATGTCAGGAGTTTCCAATTTTAATATGAAAGGGGGAGGTTGGGGGAGGGTAACACTAATAAACTGGATGTTTATTCTGAAAAAGGAGAAAGAAAGTAAAAAGCGCATTTGCACATGAGATCGGCATCGTCCCTTTCAAAACCAGACCGTTAAATAAAACCTTCTCGTCATAAAATCATTTCGATATTCAGAAAACTTCATCGCTCATCAAAAACTGTGCCGAGACACATCAAAGCGTTGACCTTTTTTCACCTCCGAGCAGAGAAATGGCCTACAAAATGAACAATTACCGCCGGCAACGAGGGAAACAACCGCGAAGGTGCGCCGTCCCGATGGAGGAAAAAAACTTGGAATGCAATTTAATTAAAAAGATCTCGATCCTCCTTCGCTCAACTTTATCCGCTCTTCTTTTTCTTCTCGTATTTATTTTTACTCCGGCAATCTCTACCCAGAAGACGAGGTTTTCAGAGTATTAAATCGCGGTTCGAGGCCCCGAATGATTTATTATTTTAGGAATGACAAGGCGGCCCACTTTGTTGGCGTGGGATCCTGGGAGAGCAACTCGGTTTTAAATTATACGCGCCCGAAGAAGCTTGGAGCGTTTAATGCCGGGGGTTAATTTACATTGAATAAGACATGTCCCCGCGCCTTTGGGACAATAGGGGCATCCGCACGGGAGCACTGATACCGTCTACATACTGTATTTATTAGGGACCGAAGTTATTGATTGAGCTCAATATCCATTGTTTGGGAATAGGATTTTTTTTTTAAGTTAGGGTGTACGGCGAATAAGGGATTGGGAAGAGATTCGTACAGGCCGAAGTAAAGGATTGCAACTAATCCTCCGAAAGTCAGGTTGCCATGGGTCGCTTTTTCCGTTTTCTCAAGTCGATATATTCTCCAAACAGTTCTCTGTTCTTTGTATTGTCTGCAAAATTATTCATTGGCGTATAACATAAGTATAGAATTTTATTGTTACTACGTATTCGCTCTGATGAGAAGATCATTAGAAGTTGACGTGCGCTGCGGAATTGAATTCTAAAAATTTTTCCTGGTACTTCAGCAAATTTTTGTAATAATGGCTCCGAAAATTAATTGAAAGTTATTTTCTTTGTGGCAATCCGTTTTGCGGGTTTTTGAAACGATTCCTGTAGTTGAACGCTTCTCATATGTACATATTTATACCTATTTATATAATGGCATATGTCATTCTAGACGATAACTCCTTAGGATATAGATTAATAAATCCATTCTCAAGCAGAAAAAAAAATTTAAAAAATCAAGCACCAGTCTGGAATGACATTTGCTTACATATACGTAGGTACAACATATGAAAGAGATTCTATACCTAGGAAACGTTCTAAAATACCTCCAATGGATTTCCACGAAGAAAATTCTAATTTTAAAACTGTTGAAGCCATTGTAATAGTAACTCTCAGCAAAATATATAAAATCCATTCATAGGGACGTCCCTGTAATGCATGCATTACTTACCCATATATTTGGCATTCATGCATTACGTATTGGATATTGGCTTTACAACTTGTTTTCAGAATTTAGCAAAACTTTTCATGTAACTGTCCCTTGCGCCTTCACCGAAATTGCGTATTTGTCTTCAACCGGAGGTGATCATTTTCTCAAAAATGGATGATGATCTGTTTTTTCCCTGTTCATAAATATTCTGAAGAATGTCATGTTCCTCCATTATTATGGTGGCAGCACAACATTTCGGTAAACGATTTGTGGGATCAAAACTGAAAGAGTTGATCTTTGTTAATTACGGATTGGTTGAGGCAAACTTCCCTTAACGAATTTTTACTTTTTGTAGGCAGCTGTGTGTGCCAAATCCAAAACATGAAAAAGATGTAAGGGTTGTTAAATTTTTGTCAATTGAACCGATTAATGAACTAGGATATTATGATTGCTTGACATTTTCTAAGATTTGTTGTGTTTTAATTACAAGAAGGGATATCTTTCGAACTATTCCTATTTAGCCATTTAGGATGGGGTTCTTGATTTTTTGGAAACGATTTTTATCGCGATATTTTTGTCATGGATATGTCTTAGCTCTGGGAGTCATTCCAAATTTTCGTCCGACCGAAAAAATGACGACGTTCAGGAGCATGGTTGGACCCCCACTTCCTCCGTTTAATCGATTTCTGTATAACAAATGAGCCTCGATAATAGATCAGAACAACGTGTAATAGTTTCATGGTTTAAATCGCAAGTTCGCATCACAAAAATTAAAAACTTATCCTAAATCAGTCCTTCTAGTAAAATACAAAATAGTTGGAAAAATTGATCAGAATTGTTTAAAAAATGTTTCAGTGATTGAAATACGAAGAGAAAAAATTGGTTACGTGTTGGATTCGAAACCAACACCCTCTACTCCATTGGCCAGAGCGCTAGTCACTCAGCAACTTGCATTGATAGCTCAACTATCTTGGAACTTCACAGCTGAGTAGGGGATAGCCGTGGTGGTGGGGGGTCCAAGTTATTTCATATTAGTTCACGTACAACCAATCTTTATTAGGGAAAATATAACTTCCTGATTTCCCATTTCAGAAAAATCATTCGCCAGCCTTGGGATAGCTGTGAATTTATTTAAAGGCGGCTCCGAGTAGGCAGAGAAGGGTTATATATGTTTAATTTTTAAACGGTAAAAGTTTAATGTATATTGCCTTTTTGTCTATTGGATGGTGGAGAGGGGGATGGAGGGGCGCCAGGACAGTCGATAGAGGGGTTCGGAACAAAGCTCTGCTAACAAATGACAAGGAGGTAATTGAAATGGAGTAGTTACCCCTTCAAAGGGTTGAGGCGATTAGGCTGCTACACCCATAGGATATACTGAAGGCTGAAGCCCAGAAATCCTCCTAAGATGCGACAGTTACAAGGATCGAGAAGGGGGAACTACCCACATCTATCACAGACTCCTCATTTCAATAGGTCAATAGGCTACTGAGAAGTCTTATGTACACACTTCGTGTCGTATACAAAATAAGTTGTTGTGAACCATCTTGAATGCATAAGTTACGGTGTCATTGTTATAAGACATGTACCTAAGTTTTGTGGTACATTTGTTGAAAGTTTGATTTTGAACATTGATATTGCTTTTATTTTTAATAAAATTTGCAGCAATGAGGGTTTTAATAAACTATAGTTGACTTTTGACGCGTTTCTAAGATTAACATCATCGAGACTGGCAAGTTCGCATAATGTCCATTCGCAACCGTTCGTTAAAATACAAGTCATTTTCCTTCTGATAACTAATGGCACTTAGTATCTTACGCTATTCATGACTAAAAAATAAAAATTTGGTCTACTGTCAGATGGTGTGACATGAATGTTTCGTCAGCATTATGAACAGAGTGGATGGTATACTAAGGCAGTCAATTTATCAGTGAATCAATCATGTCCTCGTCCAAATCAATGGAAGTAGCACATTCTTCAGGTCATATTCCATACTTAACATGACGACTCTTCCAAACATGACAGAGACAAGTCGCATATAAATATATCAAGGCGTTTGATTATTCAAAAAAGTAAACGACATCGAAAGAGTTTTGAGGTCGGACTCACAGAAGCTTTCCATAAATAAATTTGCATATCATCAACATGGGAATCAGCGATAGATTCGTACCACGCGAGCATTGACAATATTCGTTTTGTAAGCAAATTATGAATGCTGTCCCAGATGTTCTTGGAGCATTTGTACGGAGGTTGGTCGAACCGTTAATGAAACTGTCAAACCTGATTTGTGATGCGGTTTCATGTGTCCAGATGGCATTATTATGCATATCTGATCTGGATTCACATCCGTTCTTGGTTTTAGAATAAATGGGATTTTCTGCTGTCAGTATTTAGCAACGAATCTCTGAATTTCAAAACGAATGTTTACAAAACTGTGAACAGTTGTTTGGCAACGAAAAAGTGATCATTGAACTCACCTTGTGCTGAAAAATGCATAGGAATGTTTTCCATGACAAATTCTGTGTAAGCAATCAACTCCACATCTACAAGTTCAATAAAATGAACAGACATCAACAGAACACTAATCTCGTGTTTTTGATGTAGGAACTAAACATAAAAAGAGTTGACATCGTACCACTACTGAACACAGTTTCATCTACGAAAATTAGATGCACAAAGATCAGAACATAATTTATTACGTTGTGAGAATTCACGAATTATGAATCATGTTCTTATTTTTCATGATACAACAAAATGAAAGTTTCTTTTTTGGTTTAATATCTTTCAATAATGAGCCTTTGTAAGCGACCTAGACAATTTTTAATCCACCCCCCTCAATATTTTGTTGGTTTATATAGATTGCAATTCCAAAAATCGAATGAAAATAGTCCGTCCGTAAGCCGGCCGTCCGAAACTTTTCTACGGAGCAACTGGACCAAACTTCATGAAATTCAGGTCAAAAATCATACATCGACCGAGGATGTGCCTGTAACCTCAACAATACATTCGATCAACTCTAAAGGGTAGAATATGAGGGCTGGAATATTTGAATATCGGGATTTGAAACTTTCGAAATAAAAAGGTATTTTTCGTTTTATTTATGGATATTGGGGTTCAATGACTGGAATGAGACCGTGTTGCTGTACGTTTATCCGTTCGTTTCCCATAATAAGGGGAAATTTCCTGGGAGGCCAATATGATCCAAAGGATGCTAGTGAGCTAGTGATTCAAAATTAACACAAGGTGTCGGTAGCTCAATGCTCAAGGGTTAGTGATGCATCAGTGTACGGTAGAACATTTCTGGAAGCCGGAGTTAGCCCGTGTTTGGATTATTAGTTACTCGTTAGATCTAAATACTAATATTGATTATACTACATTCTACATTAATTGAAAGTAGGGGAGTTATTAGAATGGCTAAAAGAGAAAATGTAATCGTTGGTTAGAGCGGTTTCATCATCAATCTCTAACTGTAAAATAATTAAAAGGTTGTAGACTGATACAGCATTCAGATTCTCGATAGTGTATGTTTCTGAGAAAATTGTTGGCGAGATGATGGATCAGTCAGTATGAAGTGATCATTTCATGGAGTCATGGATTAGTGATCGCTGAAGGCCAGTAAGTCCTGTAACATTTATTTTATGTGATTGATGTTGAACTGGAATAGGTGATTTAACAGTAAAGTACCTGATTGTCAATTCACCCGTTATTCTTCCAGAGTATTGTTTTCTTCTAAAAAGAAGATTGTAGTAGGATTTATTATTAGCATGTGAGAATTCAAATGTGATTAAAGACGCAACACTTAAACGACGATCCAATCAAAACAGCAAATTTCACTCAAGAATGCTGTGGTATGGACATTATGAGGTAACCAGAAATTCGTAGTTCAAGTTTTAATTCATATTGTATCATATTTCATCTTTTTAAATGATTGATGTTTATTGTATAGTATTTGGACCGACACATGATAGCATGACTCATGACGGCTTGACACATGTAACGTTGCAAAATTCGTAGCGAAAAACTTATAGGTAGTCCTTACCTACCAACATCTAGTAGGTGTTACAAGTTATATCTCTCACTTGAACATCCAGCAATGAATCTCAAAGCTCACGATTATGTGAAATTCTTCTCGTTTTTATGCATCTTTGTATTGTCTCTAAGGCTTCTAAGGAATTCTGACTTGGTAGAATTTCCATATATATTGCAACATATTTCTTACTTTTTAATGATTGGCGTTTGTTGTTTATTAGTTGGACGAACACATGATAACATGACAGATGATGACATGACTCATGTAACGTTGCAAAGTTCGTAGCGAAAAACCGTGATATTCCTTAACTACCTACATCTGGTTGGTATTACAAGTTATACCGTACGTTGATGATAGTTTGTTGATTATTAGGTAGATTGAAACATGATAACAGGATACGTATGACCACTTGACATCTATGAGCAATTCAATAATTATGCATCAAGCAATTAGTCTCAATATTTACGATTTTGTAACTTTTGTTTTTATGCATCTTTGTATTCTCGCTCACTGGCTTTCGGGTTTTGTTGCAAACAATTTATTGCAACCGATTCCATTCTTTTGAAAAAGTCGGTGCTTGTTAATTATTAAGTGTCGTTCAATGGGACGCCTTACTACACAAGATCGTCTTTCCAAGCAAAATAAGTTGTAGATTGACGCTTGAGTATCGCCCTCCCGCAGGGCTGGGCGTCGCTTGTGTTGGGGTCCTTCTCCGAGATGAAGGATTTTTATGTGGTCCGAAACGACGCTAATATCAGAGCGTATAAGACTCGAAGGCCTAGTCTGGAAAAGGAGAGAAGAGAATGCGTTCTCCAGGCGAGAGGTTTGGCAACGCTGTAAAGAAGGGAACCGGTCTTGGAGCCTTCCCAGCTTCCCCACCGTACAGCTATCCCTTCTTTGGTGGCTTGATTTCTCGAAGACACCTTCCACAGGCTCCGATCCTCTTTCTCGAGTCGAAGGCGCAGGTGAAGTCGCGGAAACCGTATCCACCTCTTCCTTCCACCCTCTTGTCTATGTCTTCTTCGTGGACGAGATTACAAGTATTCCTATCCCGTGCTTGATGTGAAACGGCCTGTGACAGACCAACAGATATCCCCTGTCACCTTCCGTGGGATACACCTACCTAAGAGACTTGAGATACCTACCCCTCTCTATCCTTATCCACCGAGATGAGCGAGTTTAAAAAATCATGTTCAGGAACTGGTTCTGATAATCCTCTTTGACTTAATTTATACATGTAACCAGTCGAACGCCGTCGAACTCTCGACGAAGTCTTTGGATGCTGGTATCTCAAAACGCGATGAAGTATACCAATCTTCCTCGAATTGAACATTCATGATTATCAAAAATATGTTCCAACAGCCTTCCAGATTTGGATGTGACTGCCCATAACAATTTTAGATAGTAACAAAAAACTCTATGATGCACGAAGTGTTACAAGCCTAATTTCTATAGTTTTCATCCTATGTTGATGAAATTTTCAGAAAATGAGGGAGTTATGCTGTAGATAATCCCCTACTAGTTTTTAAATTCACAAATCAATACCTAACTCTGTGCATCTGCAAAAATAAAATTCATAAGTTTTAATTTTCTCACGGTCTAGTCGTCCGATCGCTCAAATTCGAAGGGTAGTTGGAAAAACACGATTTTCTCATCTCACGTCAGTTTGAACACAATCGTATTAGTACCTAGCTGCTGCGCATGTGCTCTATAAAAAATCCTTGTAGGTAACAACCAATACTTGTACAGTTTTTCTTCGTTGATGACATTGTCAGGGAGTGTGCGGGTTAGGCGGAAATCAATCCAAAACCAATGAATACGTTCGAATTTGGCTATAAAAGGTTTCATTTCAATTTCAACTTCAACTCCAAGATAATCTTGAACTCTCCCAGTGTAACTATAAAATATAATTTTAAAAACGGTAGAGATTTCCCCAACAATGGTAGGTATAGGTATAGGTTCATAGGTCGTCGAGTCCTTGCTGGGGTAAATCTACTTTTTTCTTATTCTAAATCGTCGAAATAGTCGTAAGTTATCATTATTTCTATTCCGCAAGGGACATCACATAGGTTACTTAAGAGCTTGGCTGCTGGAAGCGCCTTGATAGGTACCCCATATTTCTTATTAAAGGGAAACCTAATACGGGAGGAATACCATTGACCTTGATTTACGTTGGGCCGAGGCGATAATCCGTTGGTCGAGTCGGGTACTCTTCCCAACTAAATCGTCTTACGGCTAACATATCCTCGAAAAATTGTAATTCTTAAACAGGTTTTTTGATCCTCCTCTTTGAATATTTATACGGCGGAGCTAACTCCATCCGGGAGAGCGGTACCCAAAGAATTATTATGGTCCCGGTTCTCGCGCCAGTAAACTTGATGCTACATGTTTCTAGCTTTTCTTGTTACCATCTTGCCACAAGTTCATCTAATAATTCAACCGTGCGGACAATGAATGGGTACCCACGAGGAAACTGTTCCAGATTTATAAGAAATAGAACGGAAGAAGTTATTCCACTGTGCTAAAACTCTGCTGCCTAAAAATGTACCTACAGTTGACCGAAGTGTACCTATATTAGCGAATTTTATCCCTAAACTACCTGTCGAGTTATTCCTCTAATATTTATACAGAGTTAGAAAATTTTCATATAACATGAAGCTATTGCAATGGCTCCAAACACACCACCCCTTCCTCAGATAAAAGCAGTGAAATTAAGCTTGTCACATAGATGTCACATTTGCGCATGCGCAGCATCTACTAATGTTGAAATTCGTATCGGATAATCAAATTGTCTTTTCTTAACTATCCACCGAATTTGAGCGATTCTGGACAACTAGGACATGAAAAAATTACGCACAATGGAATTTACATTTGCGTAGGCGCAGGGTGAAATATTGATTTGGCTACAATGAAATTTAATGAGGAACATCTACTCCCAAATCCATACATTATCTGAAGAGTTCATCAAAATCATAAAAAATTAAATAAGTGAAATTTAAGCTTGTTACAAGGGTTTTACATTTCCGCATCTTGGAATATATGAAATATATATATGGAATGCTCAAATTCTCTTCTCCCATCTATTTCCCATATTTGAGCGAGATCGGGCGACTAGAGAGTGAAAAAACTAGGCTTGGTGATTTTATGTTTGCATATGCGCAGAGTGAAGTATTGAGTTGGGAACAATGAAACTGATAGGACATCGTTTACATCCTGGCCGAACATTCCCTGAAAACTTCATCAATATTGGAAGAAAAGTGTAGAACCTAAGCACGTCACAAGAATTTGCGGACACACGACAGGTACACACACACACACACACACACACACACACACACACACACACAGACATGGAACCAAAGTTGTTCAACATGGTCTAAAACGTAAAACGAAAGTGGATTTTGATTTTAGAGACAACAAATTTGTCTTCTCCCGAAACTGAAAACTATCCTTCCTTTAGGTAGACTCGGAAGCAATAAATAAAATGGCTCGTCCATTAAATTTTAGACACTCTCCATTTATCAACCCACAATTACAATATTCCTGAACTAAATTGGCACTCATATTAAAAGAAATCTAACGATATTGCCCTGTTTCCCATTCAGTCCAAATAACTAATCATAATCTAACTGCCTGAACTTGATGCATACAACAGCAATGTTTCTTTATTTGTACAGTCTAGTTACAACAGCAATATCTACTTGGTTTTCAAGTTATGTTTATACATATTCAATATTGGTGGTATTCAGTAATATTACTTTTGTATCGTTTTAAATACGATTATTAGCAGTAAATAAGTCGTCTATCGGAGTTTGAAGTTCCTATTTAAAAACGTTCCAGATATAAACCGTAAAGTTACAGAAATAATGTGAATACTTACATAATACTGGTCTAATAAAATACAAATGTTTCAAGTCAGTTATTTATAAACATCTCTAAAGAATGTATAAAGTGCTTTTTCAAATAAAATTCATTTTTTAAGTGAATTCAGTGCGGCCTGTCTCACCTACTTAAGGCGGGAGTGTTTTCAACTATTTCTTGGCCGAACAATAGGAGTTCGCGGGGCATCGTAAATTCACTCCTTTCCTCCGCCCCTTGCTAACTTGTTGCTTCATCTTCATATTTCAACTCTGAGCCCGGGACTTCACAAATAAAGTGTTTGTTAAGCGTTAACTTATACCTTACGAGTAGGCCGAATATTGTTGCCTCGTTAAGACTCCACGTGGTGTTATAAGGTCAAGAAATATTTTTCGTATTGTCCACATACACTTATGCTCCCATGATAAGCAGATATCGGATTTCAATCGGAATGGGAGGCGTAGGTACATGATCAGTTCGTAACAATGCCATTTTGAATACGTAGACACTAGATAGTGTTGGAAAGTAAAATTATTTGTGGTGGAACTCCACGACCAGCCGGTTTCCTGTGTAGGAACATATTCAACAGCAAGGCGTGTATATACATCTCAGGTCATGACAGGAAAAACTTCGAATGTGATTCAGTGAGGTGAGAATTTCATTCGAATCACATACGTTCTTCATAGTCGAATTTATCAATGTTCAAACTAGTTCAAACTGATTCACTCCCATGTTGATGATCCTTTTTCTATCAAAGTTCTAGCTCTTAGAGAGAGCGAACGGATTAACGAACAGCGTTCCGGGTGGTTTCATTCGATTCTTTGGGGTAGCATCTATAAATGACAACCTTAAAAACATTACTTTTACCTTATATTTTCATGATATTGATTGTTATATTTCAGCCCTTAAATTCCACCCTTTAGGGTTGATCGACATTGATGCCAACGATCCAGAGCCAACATGAGCCCAAAAGTCATTTTTCACTCAAGATTCCTTTGTATTTTACGCATCTTGAAACGTAAACCAACAAATTTCGAAGGGGTTAACATTTTGTTACTTATCTTGGTCGATTACAACGGTTCAATATTGCAACTAATAAATAAAAAAAACTACCCACACTATGAAGATGTTATTTGTATACACTTCGCCTCAAATGATTTCTCAATTTTATGTAGGTAGGTGTGTCTAGAATGGTCCGATAAATATATGTATCAGTCTCAAACTCAAGGAAATCAAGACATTTTATTCAGCCAAAGTCGTTGCAGACTACCTATGATAGACTGCAATGTTGAGAATTACGATATAATTCCTGAGTTCAGTAATTGCAACGTTAAAAGATTGCCCACAGTCATCAAGATGAAAAAGGCATTCTAAGTCGTTCCTGCGAGTAATGAGATCTCAAGATGCCCAGTCGGACGTGAGGGCGCCAACTGAAATTACCTCTCAAAGAGCTATTCAACATTCATGAATTGCGTGATATCAAAATAATCATCTTAATTCATTTTGAATTCATACTCATAAAAAATTGTATAATGATAATGATTATTTTCATCAGTTCTCAGCACGCGCAACATACGTCGACTTTCCAGTTCACCAAACACTTAGATACACCAGATGCAAAGTTCTGCCAGGTGATGTGCGGTAGTCGTGAGGAGGTTTCGAATTTCAGATAAGATTCCTGCGCACTTTGCAGCTGTCATTTTTTTTCTTTGTTCTTTTTTCTTTTCTTGTCATTTTTTTTTTTTTTTTTTTTTTTTTTTTTTTCTAGAACTACCCGCTTGACATACACTTTACTTGCAGGATCAACATGTAGTTTCTTATATATTGTCTGCGCAAGCCGATCCAATTGCGGTGCAATTCACATGAGCAAAATCAAATAATAAAAACCACACCTTAACACGACCATCTCTGACTCTCCTAATTTTCATGGGCACGGGGTAACTAATGAGTAGTCATAATCCAAAATACGAGTATAAACCGAGTAAACGAGTAAATACCGAGTATTTTGTTCGCTGACCTAAAGCGAATTTTAATTAAACTATGGAGTGAAAACAATACTTTTGGTATTTCGGACAGTCATCCCATGAACCTGAGGAAGAAAATCCCGAAAATCAACTAATAAATTGTCGAAAATACACTTTTGTCTTGGAATTGTTTTGGAAAACATGAGTTTTCGGGCTACCCAATGCTGTCATCTTGTATAGAAAAACTTGGTAAATTCAATGAGTGCTAGCCCAGATTCATATGACTTGCAGTTTAGCTCCACACCACTTCAAAGTTGATGATTTGACGTTTTTTAGTAATTTTCTGTAATTATAAATCATTAACTTGGCGCGGAGTCTAAACGGTAGATCCTAAAAATCATGTTTAGCGCTCATTCTACAGAACGTCAGTATTGGGATGCCCCAAAAATTACAAAATTACATTTTCAAATAAATCCCAAGACAAAAGTGTATTTTGGACATTTTTTAAGTGATTTTTTGGGATTTTCTATCTCAGGCTTTCGTCGAAGATCAGATCAGTGGTACCTTGTTCCTTGATCCATTTTACACCAAGAAACCAGCGTTTAGCTATCTGCAGCAAGAACTGGCTTGGCTTTCAAAAATACCCAAAATTGTGGTTTGCTCCATAAGTTCGATTAAAATTCGCTCAAGGTCAGCATACATTTTTCCCGGTTATGTTATCCGTATTTTAGCTTTTGACAATCCATTAGAAGTGAAATATGCCCATGAAAACCAGGAGAACCAGTGATGGTCATAAGATCCAAGGTCTTTCTGTCCTTGAATTGGTTTTTTATTAATCTTCAACATTTTCCCCCAGGCTTCCTCAGGGAGACGAAATTCAAATTTTCAAAGAAAACGATAAGTATTTATTTTAAAAATTTTGAATTTGATATTTTTAATTTTTTCTCCCTGAAGAAGCCCCTGTTCCTTGGGAGAAACGTTGGAGATCAATAAAAAACCACTTCAAGGTTAGAAAGGCATTTTTTGTAAAGTCTTGTTATCTGTAAGAATGTCAGTATATATCCGTGTCCAATAACCATAAGCATGAAGAGATGTATGTATATCCAGTTCCCAGTTTTATGAAGACTCCTTGAACGTTCGAATATTACCTATATTCTTCTAGAATTCACCTATTTGTGGACCCGTATTAACAAGTAAATGTAAAACTTCGTGAAGTCCTCCAATTTTCTAAACATTAGGTAGGTACGCGAGTAACAGACTTTTGTTCCATTATTTCTAACTATAGAGCAAATACATGTAGAGCACATCATGGAAAAAAGCGATTTAATCATTCAGTCAAACTTGCATCAATATAACTCGAGGAACGTGCTCGTATGTCTTCGCGGTACAATGCATGATGCCGACCATCTCGCTGTATTGACAACTGATAATACATGGAAAACGTCGTTCAATGGTAATTTCTCCGTTGATAAAACAAAAAAGGATAGACGTAGGATTTTATTACTGAAGAGGAAACTTTATCAAACATAGAAAGATAATATGGCGCTATAGTGTGTCGCGGACACGCTCGGCCGGCCATGCGTACTTATTCCGCACGCTTCCATCGTGCCGGTCCCGCGGGAGCCAGTTTCACGAAACAATGATTCCTTTTCGTGTTTTTTCTTCATCCTTAAAAGTTTTTCAAGACTTGTAATCATGCCGGTTTAATGGCCCGGAACTACAGTGAAAAGCCGAAAACCAAAAAGTCGGTAGTTTCCTCGAGTAAAAACAAAGAAATAGATTATATTATTCACTCCGAGCTAATTGGGGAAGAATAAAGCGTTTTCTACTTCTGCATAAAAACAGCAATTAAGGGGAGTTTGATATTTTAATTATTTCGATAAGGTGGTGAGTGGTCTGGGGGAAGGGGGGATAATTTATCGGTGATTATTCATAAAAGGCAGAATGAACGCGAGGTCTCAGATCGTGGTAAGAGTGATGAAAAGACGGGAGTCATTAAGGAAACAGCAACAGAATTGTTTGTTGTGTTTCATTTCCATTTATAAGGAATAACACGTCCTGCATTTGAGGTGGAGATCTTTACAGTCGTTGCGGCTCATTTCCATACGAGCGGATTGTTCTCTTTGTTCTTTGATGAGTTTTATTCTCAGATAATGAGAAGCACGGACCGGCCATACTCCGAGATATACACGACTTAATTAGAGGACTTACTATTAGAGTTAAGCGAGTTTTAACTATTTGGACTGGTAAAAGGAAACGGTCATTTGTTATAACTGTACTGTTTGTATTTCCCTTTCTTGTCAACATTTTCGTATATTTAATTTACTTATGTAATCATTGTAGTTTGGAAATTGGTCATTGCCCGTGTAAATAAAATAAATAAAATTCCTATTTCTGCACCACTCAGCCTCAAGTTAATGAAGCAGAGTGCACTACAATATACGCATGTTCTTAGGTATACGGTTTGATGACATAAGGACCAATAACTACAAACCCGTCACCGGGTCACCGTCAAACAAATTAGCGCATTCTTTCAACACTTCTAAATACCAAAAAATCTTTTATTGCTCGTTTTTTTGACATTTTCAGCGATTTTTGTGGCAAATTAGAGCAATTTACTATACTCAAAAAGTGCTGTCGAACGAACTTGCCATGTCTTTTGGAATTTTTGATTTGTTGGCGATAGAACGGGGTTTTATTTCAATTCTAAGGAAAGTTATCGTCTGGAACGACCCTGAATATATATACATAGGAAACCACTTTTTGGTAACACTTTTCGAGTTGGTGTTCCAAAGTAATGACATAAAAATGCCAAAAGTGTTAAAATCCAAGAATGCCTGAAAACGGGTTTCGTTTAAAGAAAATTTTGAATATTTTAAATTTTAAAAGTCTGGAGCTCTATAAATATATATAAAATGTGTCCCAAAAGGAACCTCCCACCTTCTAACTTTTTCCACAATTTTCGAGCTATCGAAATGAAATTTTGTGAGTGAGAACGTTTTTGGGGTGCCAGATACTATGATGATGCAACCAAAAAATCGGAAACAATCCAAACGAGTTCCCCGAAGTACACTTTTCTAAGTACCTATTGGGTACTCGGAAGAAATTTTACCCATTTTTTGCCGAATGACAGCTCACTTTGAAGATTTTTTACGATATCCATGCCAGAATTACGATACCCTATTCCATTCTCAAAGTAAAGTTATTAACCATGAAGAAGCGCGATGTTTCCTAAAAATTCCCATATTTAGAAAAAATTTCGTTTACCCGTGGTTCATCGGCTCTGAGAACGGAATAGTACCTATTGCAATTTTTGCTTAACCTTCTTGTTCAGCGCTAAAAAATCTTCAAAAAATGGTTTCCCTCGGCAAAAGGTGTATAATAACAAAACTTCACGCACTCGAAAAACACTCCTCAATTTTCACATCGATATCTCATAAATTGCGGAAAAAAGTTAGTGGGGGAGAAAGGAAGGTTCCTCTCATCACTCAGACATAGATAGGACATTCCGACATTAGGTTTGACTAATGTATAGATGTGAAATCACACATTCTGTATAGGACACTCTGTATACAGAACACATACTGTGTAGGTATGAAAGCATTCATACCTCTGTTAAACTCATTGATCTGTAATGCCCCGAAACGGATTTCCAAGAAGCAACTATTGGAAAATGTATATTTTAACATTTTCGGAGCCATTGCAATAGCTTCATTTCTACAAAACTTTGCTAAAATACCGGAAATCGTGTTATTTTGTTGAGTATTGCTATTAGTTATGGTACTTATATAGGTCATAATAGTAATATGTTAGTTCTTAATATGAGTGATGCAAGAAACGGCAAGGGCGCAAGGAACATTATGGCAGGCGTGGGAGCGGATTGCGAAACAGTTGAAGGTAAAACTATCGCCTTATGTCGGAGTTTACATCCTCACAAAAAGAATTTTACTCCACAACTCAAGTTACATGATTTGCGAAAATATGGGACCAAGCGTCTTTACATGTTTACATGTATTTTAAATCAATTGAACATTTAACTATTACATCATCAAGTTGAAAATATTAACATATTTATGTTGCTGAAAATACAACTTCTTGAATAATTTACTTCACTATTTTATATAACATTTCTGTGCAGATCACTGGTCTATAGATAGGTAAGAATATAATAAATCAGAATTTATTTCAACAATATATTTCAGTGTACGGAAAAATGAACAGGATTCACAACTATCTAACAACAATTTATACCTTGATAATAGGGATAAATTTATTGCCTATGTGAAGTTATATTATTAGCTAGTAAAAAGTGTCAAATACATCATTACGTAAGTACCTATAACTACATAGACGTAGACTTTTACAGAAAGAAAAATGACGAAATTGAATGAAACATATCCACTACTCCGTCAATAGGTAACAAGTTATAATCAATAATCTATACAGCACAGGCAGTTCGGATGAATCTACTGTGATCCAACTCGTCGCTGGGCGGAATAAATCAAATGAAATTAACGGTATCAATAAGAACCAAAAACTCTGTTCTTATTTTGAAAGTTTTCGGAACTAGGTCTCGATCAGTAGGTACCTAGGTAGGTACGACTGATTGGACCGAAGTTTCATTCATATCCTACTCGTACTTTGGTCCAGTGGGTAAGAGAAAACTCCGCACGGCGAGCACAGATGGCTTTTAAGCGAATTTTCGTAGAAAGTAAAACTATTGCAATGGTTCCAAAAATTTTTAAATTTAAATTTTTGAAATTATTTTTCATTGCAACCCGTTTTGAGGCATTCTGAAGCAAATTCTGAAGTGCGTACCTACTTTTTCATATGTATATCTATATATATGTTGTCATCCCAGACGATAACTCTCTTTAGATTGAGATAAAAATCCCGTTCTTGCACCAAAAAGTAAAGCTATCCAAACGAAAGGATGCGTTCGTTGGACAACACTTTTGAGCACATTAAACTGGTCACATTTCAAAAAATGTACTAAAAAAAAATCAGTAAAATATGCAAAAACGGCTTGAATAGAACTCGTTAAATTTATATCTTATAGCAGAAGTTTGGCCAAAAAAAGTCTATCACAACGAACTAAACCTGGGTTCGAACTTCATCGTTCAACACTATCATTATTATCTATTATTATATTTATATTATTTTTTGGTCTTATTTTTTTTCGTTTTTTAATTTTTTGTAAATTAATTTTTTTTTTTAATTTAACGTAATAGGGTATAACTCAAAATCCTTTCATTTTTTATTTATTTTTACATTCATTCATTTTTTTGCTCCCAAGTCTACCTATGGGTAGCGGAAACATTGTTTTCACGTTCCTCGTTTGATGGAATTTTCAGGGAATGTGTGGGTTACAGTGTAGATAGTTCCCCATCAGTTTCATTGTTCCTAAAATAATACTTCTGTCGGCGCATGCGCAAACGTAAACTCCAACAAGCTTAATTTTCTCACACCCCAGACGTTTGATCTTGCCCAAATATGGAGAACAGTTGGGAGAAGACGATTTGAGCTTTTTTTAAGCCTATTGAGTTTGAGTCTTTTGACAAGGACATCGAAAACTATCTTCTGAGTATAGTTTCATAAGAATTTTGTGAAACCAAAAATGAAGAAAAGTATGGGGTCCTTTTTAATTAAAGATCCATGTCTACCTGTGATTTGCAATGTTGAACTGGAGCTGCTGACCGACTCGATTATTATTATCACGGACACACTCCTTCCTCCTCATAGTCAGATTTGTTGTTGTTGGCCTTGTTTGGGTTCGGGACTATTCGAAATCAGCCCCAGACAATCCCGAAACGCCCGATCTCGTCAAAAAGGGGCAAAAAGGCCGACCTGTTCTTTTATAAGTCGATTACGTCTCTTAAGAGGGGAGCTACCTGCTACTTGACTTTCTTGGTTGTGGTTCCCCTACTTTGTCTTCGCCAGGGAAAATAGGGTTCGGGGATCCGATGGGGTGGGAGGCTGGACGAAAAAATTGAAGGAGCTCTCGCCAGACAAAAAATCGCCTGATTCCGTTCCCATAAATCCCTGTGGAGGCCCCTTCTCGTGCGACACGCATAACCCCAGCTCCATACCCTTATCCAAAACTCTTCGCTCCCAAACTGTTTCTCTTCTTTTTTTCCCTAAGGGTTCTTTTAGGTGTTCCAAACCTTTCTCCTTTCCCTCGCTCTCCAAACATACACGAATCCTCCCCCGCTTATTAGCGGCTTCGTCTTCGCACCTGGACGCGCAGTTTTTGCCTTCAAATAACTTTTTAAGGAAAAAATACTTACAAAAAGGCCTTGTCCCTTCGAGTCCATTGCGAAGGGTCTACGTTCTATTTCGGGGTCGGGATTCGTTTGCGTGTGGTTTGAGTAATGTGGCATCTGGTAATTGAATCTTAAAGAAACTCATTCGACCAGGCAGAATTTCAAGTTTTGTTTGTCTCCCCTCTCCATTCTTCCTCTTTCCCTAAGACCAGAATCCTGACCGTCTCTGGAGTGTACATCCTAAGGGCCGGTTTCTCCCAAGTTTTTAATCAAAGGATACTCATTAAACCGAAGATCTCAGCTGTTAAACAACGATATTCGGTTTCACCATCTTCGGTTCAGATCAATCAATGATCAAACGAGTTAAATCAACGATTAAAACCAATCAGTCGAGTTTTGATGGGTAGTGTTCCAATCAACGAGTATTACTGGGTAGGTTTCTATTCGCCATCTTCGTTTAACTCTACTTTAAAATGTGAGAGAGTACGAAGGATTTCGGTCTCAATGAAATCGATTCTCGGACGAAGTACCTACCGACTTTCAAAAACTACTGTTTTGTCAGTTCTCGAACATATTGATGATATTATCGGTTACACAGTTCATAGATTATGATACAGGTACATTTATGGAACATATATTTGTAAAATAGTGTTATAAAACAACCTACGGCTCATTACAATTTGACATGGCACAACGTGCCTACATGGCCTAATGTGCCGTATGCTATTGTCATTGAAGTGATGGGAGAAACAAACATCAAAATACCTAGTCGTGCCACATGACCATAATATATTACGAGAAAATTGTAACTGTTCCCTGTGCTTTTTGAGGTGAAATAGCTTTGGAATCTCTTATTCTGCAGTGGCTACAGTTATAAAATCCATCGAATACCTACCACTGGTTTTGAGGAGACTGACTCCCAAAATCCCCGATGCAGTCGAATCAAAACCGTGTTTGGATGGAGTATTCCTGTGGTTCAAAATTTCGCGTTTTGACCTCAAAGTCAAATTCAGAATTCCCGAAAACCCCACATATATGCACTAGTTTCGAAATGAGGTGGCAGTAAAGGACTACGCGTACGAGTTGTCACAAAAATTATCAGAATGGAAAAAGATAGAAGCACTGAAAATTCCAGGTAGGTAACAGCTGTTCTCTCACTATTACTCGTTACCACCTTCATTTTGGCGGGGGGAATTGCCTCCTTGATATCGTCTAAATCAACGTATCATGGAAACGCTGTAAATCGATGTTCACTGATAACAGTGTAATCATTGATTACATTGGTGAAACCTGTTTGATTTAAATCAAAGTTCAAATCTATGGTTCGGTATATCACCAATAGTCTGGAGTTATTAAAAAAAGGAGATTTAAGAAAATTAAATAATGTGTTGAATATATTTTTTAAGTAGGAGACGTCAGACCTATATTGAGGTTTAGTTTCGATTAATATCCGTTATTTAACGACAATGTTCACTTTCTGCAACGTTCTGCCGGTTGGGGACTGTCATCAATCATCCTGCACACATCTAAACTATTTCATCGAGAAATTTCGTATTTTAAAAGTCTGGATTTTCGACTTATGTGCAGTTAATTTAGCTATTTTGTCCACTGTGTGCCGTCTTCTAGGCCCATGACGGGTTCCAAGTATGTTGTTCCGTGGTATGGTATTCTGGACTCCCTGCACACTAACTGCAGCTCTTGACAATCCAATGTTCCAAACTGCAGCAGTTCCAAAGTGCACACTTACGTTCCATCTGACTGAGATGATGTGGAGTCAGTACGTTAGGAGTTCAACTCCTCAACAAGCTATCAGTACTATTATGTATAGTAGCCACTAATTTGTCTAAATCTGTATTAGTTTTTTATCCATAAGACAGGAGTGGCTGAGAATCTTTATCAGTTTTGAAATAACTCTAGTTTTGCTCTCTCTGTAGAAATATGGGATAGAATACAAATTGTTCACGTTTCTAGGGGTGGGGAGAGGACTTACAACCCACTCGCGCTGGAGTCTTGAAAAGCTGAAGATATAGATAATGATAACAGTTGAATTGTAGTATAATATTATAATATGTTTTAAATATAATTGGATACTGGTATTAATTCAATGACCGTTTGATTTGTTTCAGGTATATCCACAGCAAGGAAAAGCCATTCAAATGCGGGGAATGCGGGAAAGGATTCTGCCAGTCGCGGACGCTAGCCGTCCACAAGATCCTGCATCTCGAAGAGTCACCGCACAAGTGCCCCGTCTGCAGCCGCTCCTTCAACCAGAGGTAGTCAACCAGCCATCTTCACTTTTTCCTAACCTAATCTTGAAATTGTTTACTCAATCTAACTCAAAATCTTGTCTCAAAGCTGCATATTTCAGCTTTGAAAACTTGAACATCTTTGCACATTCAGCATCACGTCCTGGATAGTTTCATCAATTTAGTAGTAAACAATTTTATGAAAATAACAACCGACAAACTTGATGTGCCGCACTCGTTTAGCTCATTTTCGTTTCCGAGTCTACCACGGTAGAAGAAGTGTCATGTTTTGTGAAGCAAACTTTCGACACGTTAAACTAGATAGATAATTTATTTTTCCATTTACACTCGCAATGTTTCAACTAAAGCAATCGCCATACAGTATCAACTAAATTTAAATAGTAAGAACCAAATACAAACTTTTAAACTAATTTATGAATTAAAAAAACTCTCTGAAGCAATAAAATTCTCTATTCCATAAATTTTTTTTTTTTTTGTAAAAAACTTTTTTATTGTATTGTGGTTCAGAAGTTGTTGGGGAAAGAGGCGTTTGATGTGAAATAACTTGGTACTGTTTGTGATGTGTGTGCAAATATGTTAGTAACTATCTTAGTGAAAATTGGTTGCTTTTTCTTAAATTAATGTTAAATAATTTGATCTTAAATAATGTATACCGACAGTTAAATCTACACACAACTGATTGAAGGTTTTGAATAAAATGGTTCTTGGTGGCAATAACACTATAATTCAAACTATGCGTATAGAATTCTAGCTGGTGTGATGGTGTCTGCAAGAGGTCGGTTCCGAGTTGAGTAGGAGTGGTTGAAATTAGAGTTCGAATATTTATCCTAACTTCTTTTTGCATAAAGGAGAACTTCGAAGATGTAAATTGAAGGAAAGATGAGCAAACCTTCCTTTTTCATTCTCTGCACGGCATGCTTGGAGCTGCCCCGGTCATTTACTGGAACAAGTCTTTTTTGGATAATATCTCATTTAAATTACGATCGATGCCCCAGAACCGACGACCATATTTGGCTTTGGAAACGAAAAGAACAAAAGTAGGCTATTCTTATAGTATCTCTGGAGGCAATTGACCAACCACACTACTTAGCTTGGCAGCAATATCTCCGGTGTGTTGTCGAAAATTCAACCTGGAGTCACATATTACACCAAGGAACGGAGTATACTCCACAAGACAGTGGTGTTGCTCTCCATCAGAAAACTGCGTTAATTGCTCTAGACATCGAACCAACTTGGGAAAACACCGAAAAAAACTACTTTTTAGTACGCTTTGTGCATTAAAGAGTTGATGCCTACAGTAATTTGCGTCTGATGTGCGTAGATGGTAAGAGAGAAGATTTTCATGCACTTGAATAAAGCCAACGTTTTCCCGAGACCCAGACACCGCCTCTACTAAGATACCTTCAAGATTCGGTCCCTGTTTATGAAGGACGAATTCATTTTGTAAAAGGACGAATTTAATTTTGTAAACGGTCGAATTCATATTATAACAGGATGAATTCAATTTGAAAATGCTATATACACGTGGAAAAGCATTTAAATCATTAAATCGATTCAAATGCCTCAAAACGGATTTCTGTAAGGAAAATTTTCTCAAAATGTTAGCAGTCAATTGCTTTATTTCTACGAAAATTGGCTAAAAAATGATAATTTGCTCGTATGGTCACGTTGCATGTCTGGAACTTTTTTCTATCACATGCATTCAATTCATAAATCAATTGGTATCTTTATTTTGAATTCTTAAATTGTTCGTACAATCGTGTTATGGATATGAAGACATAATATGCAATGTACGCCTGTGCTGAACTTATCCTTTTCTTACCTCCAATGATTTCGATTTCTCCAGGTCCAACCTGAAAACCCACCTGCTGACTCACACGGACCACAAGCCCTACGAGTGCGGCAGCTGCGGCAAAGTCTTCCGACGCAACTGCGACCTCCGCCGCCACGCGTTGACGCACGCCGTCGGCGACGTCCCGCCGGACGCCCTCTCCGACTCCCCAGAGAACCTGAGCAGCCGGGAGGCGGACGGCGGCTCTAGGAGCGCGTCTCTCGAGAGATGCGAGGTGAGGAATCAATCAAAATAATTTGATAAGTGAAATTGCTAGTACGATCAGAAATGTATGCATGTATTCGACAGTAAAAAATTCAAATTCTATGATGATTCAAAACGGAAAACGATAATTTAATAAAATGTATAGGAAGAGGCACTTTTTTACGAGTAATTAATCCTAGTTTTCCTTTGCAGGATGTAATATGAAGTGATACATACAGAACTATAGTAGATGTACTTCTACTGGCTAGATAATTATGGGAAATTCAGTCTTAAGCACTGAATCTTGACAGAACATGGAACATATTCCTTGGGAGAAAACGAGAGAATTTAGGTCTCTCAGCTGATTAGGAAAGACTCACTTGAAATGGCAAAAAACTGTAATACCTATATGTATTATGGCAAAAATACATTTATATTTGTTAGCAGAATTTCTTTAAAAAAAGTTAATTAACTATAAAAGTCCAGTCATGCAGCATGACCCCATGAGCAATTTTTTTTCTTTCTTTTTTAAACAAGCACCTACTACCTACGTTTTAAATTGCATGGTTCTAGGATTGGTTGTACAGGGATACTTCCATAAGAGTAGTTCAATCTGAATTTGGACAATGTTTCATGCAAATATTACCGTTTTTTACAACTAGCGAACGGCATTATTTCGATTTTTGACTGATTTTTCAACATTGAAATTTGTGAAACCACAATTTTTTAAACATATTCTTATAGGAAATTTTACGCTGATTCCGAATATACCACATGTTAGTATGCTGAAAAAATTATTTCGCACAACAAATCGCAAAAAACTGGCTATTTTGAAATGTTTGACTACATTTTTGAAAATTTCAACCCGAAGATGTAATCCGATCATGCTGGCCAACGAACTTGAACTTTCGTTTTGTGTCCTTAACATTTTAAAATTTGTTTGAAGTTTCTAGCGCAATTCTACGGTCAGTTATCGTCTAGAATGACACGTACATACATAGGTACATATCGTTGGTGATATAAAAAAAGGGCGAATTCCACATTTTAACGGAAAATGACTTTTTTTCACCAATGATCATGTTTCTAATAGTATATTAACAGGTGAAAAAGTCGAAGTCCTAAGTTTGGTTTACCTTGAAAATTCATTTGCTAGGACTTCGACTTTTTCACCTGTTAATATACCTACTATTAGAAACATGATCGTTGGTGAAAAAAAGTCATTTTCCGTTAAAATGTGGAATTCGCCCATTTTTCATATCACCAACGATATATACATACATATATACATTTAAAAAAATGCGCTAAACTTCAGAATATGATTCAGAATAGCCTGAAACGGATTTCTGCATAAAATTTTCTCAAAAATTCTCATTCTACAAATTTTGAGGCGAGAGCAATAGCTTAATTTTCTTCCAAAATTCGCTAAAATAGAACATTATTACAAAATGTACACTCGAAACTACGCTGAAAATATTATACTTGAATGTTATTAATATTTTATAAAAACCAATTATATTTTCAAGTGCTATACATGTAACGTTTTTCTGTATAAATTTCACATTCCATTGTTTTCCCATCAGATATATGTGTGCATCAATAGGATTGCATCCTCGGTACCTGCCCAAAATAATATTTATAAAAACTCCAAAAAAGCCGTACGATCCAAAATCTTTGTTAAATCACAGAATTTCATTGGGAACAAGTTTTTCGTATAAATTGATAGATGTTTTTTTTTTTGTCTTTAAAGTACTCAAATTTCAAAACAATTCTGAATAAATATAATAATGATACAAGTATAATGAGACAGCTTACGAAAATTTGCTCATACGGTCATGCCACATGAGTGGTACTTATGAAATGAATTTATTTGTGGAACGACTAGTTTTACTAGCAAGACCTGTAACTTTATTTGCAAAAAATACTCATTTTATTTGCAAAACACCTAGTTTATTTGCAAAAACATCAATTTTATTAGCAAAAACAAATATTTTATTTGAAAATCCAATCTATATAATATTGATCTGTATCAATTTCACATTTCATTGTTTCTCCATTAGATATACCTATGTCCATCAATAGGATTGCATGTTCGGTACCTACCCTGGAAGGGGCCCCTTTGAGTCATCCCAACATTGTGAGAGGGTGTAGATCACGACTCGCTAACTAACTCGAGGTTAATTTCTGCCTGTTTCATTCTGAACTCTATTCCACCTCCGTCCACGTTCAAACCCATCGCCAAGCCCCTGCAATCTCGTCTTATTTATTTTCGCCGAGACTTGAGCAAGATCTCGGTGCAGTTTCTATCCCTCGTTTTACCTTTTTTATCGAATAGGTTGCTATCCGAATTCCTTCAAAGGTTCTACTGCTACAGGGTTGCGTCTCGTGTTTCAATAAAATGGGATCCCAACACAATGCGGTCTACGAACTAAATCACTCAAGACGAAATTGTGGAAACCCATTTCAAAACGGAAGTTAGTGAAAAAACGTTGTCTATTTCCACGAAAAAATAAACAGTTACAATGTTAAATCGATTTCGACGGTTAGGCCATCATCAGTAACAAACTATAATTGAAGACACATTAGAAAAGACACAGCTTTTATAGTCACAGGTAAAGGGAGATTGAATCCCATTGGTCAAGAGAAAGGAAAGAGGGCAGGAGGTACAACCAATTAAGTGCAAGCAAAGTGAAGGGGGATCATAACTAATCAGATGAAGTGAAAGGAGAGGAATAATTACTGGTTTCAAGAGTTTGAAGGGATAATTCCAAGCTTTATAGAAATGGAATGTATTGAGGTATATCCTCATTTAATCATTTTCTAGATCTGGTCAATCATACTTACAACTTTGATTTGACAGAAATGTACTTGAAAAATTCGAAATGATCAAAAGTGATAGGATCCACTTAATTGGTTGTACCTCCAGCCCCCATTCCTTTCTCTCGACCAATGGGATCAATCTCCCTTCACCTGTTACTATACAGGGTGATTCCCTCGTAGATGCAAAAAAACATTTGGGTGAAACTTCATCAAAAATGGAGTAAAATGCCGCCAACTGCATATTTTTATCTCAATTCGTTCTCGAGATATGATTTTTTAAGGTTTTTTCAGGAAACCCGTGTTTTTTTTTTGCTTTTAAACTCAAATTTCTCCACTTTCCTTCATTCAATTTTGACTTTTGACCGCATTTTCGGAATTAGCATTAACTTTACTATAAGAATAGTGTACTTGGGTTCTTAAAAAGTACCATCCAAAGGCCCTCACATCAGCTCAAACATTGACGATTTTGAAAGAAGAATATTTCTGAAATTCTTTAAAACTTTACTACTCTTCCAAAACGAATCCTGGAAACTGGCAAATCTCATGAAAACGTGTCTGTCTGTCTGTCCGTCCACATTTCCTTGTAACAGCCAAAACTTCCACAATTTTGATCCGATTTTAACCAAATTTTCAGGGATCGTGCGGGTTAAGCTCTAGATGGTGATCAACTTCATCATGATCGAATCAGCGGTAGCTTCTGCGCAGGCGCTAACGTGAATTCCTTGTGACGGTCATAACTCGGTCAGTGTTGAACGGATTTCGGTCAGATTTTCAGGGATGATGTGGGTCAGGTCCCTTGAGATCCCATAAGACAATAATCATAATTGCATTAGCGGTACGCTCTGCGCATGCGTGAACGAAATATTCTTGTTACGGTCCTTGCAACAGCCGTAATTTCCACAATTTTGATGCGATTTTCTTCAAATTTTTAGGGATTGTGCGGGTATAGCTCGCATACTGTATTGCATGTCGGTAAATTTTCAAAAGTAAAACACCTCCAGTCGATTAACAGTTTGTTATATTGACGTAGCTATTATTGTTCATCAGCATACACAATTTTATTTATTACGTACCAATGTGCTTTATATTGCCACCTCCCTGATGCCCGGAAAGGTCGTTTCTAATTTTTGTGGCATTTCATGGTGTAACAATTAGCAGAGGCAGTAGCCTCCCAGACGGCAAGCCTCTTTACGTGCAAGCGTGAATGCACGGGCCATCCTCTTTGAGCCCGAACGATCTGAATGCGCTCTAGCGGATGAACGGCGCGGTAGCATGGTTGGCCAGCAACACAGGGTAAGTTTGGAAAATGAACAAATCGGGTGGTCCATCATGCTCAAAGTTGCCAAAAAATATCCTCAAGGATGTTTTAATCATGAATTTAGATCAAAATATTAATGAAATCCTGTAAATCAATTAAAAACTCCTTCAGTTTTGATCCGATTTAGACGAAATTTTCAGGGAACATGCGGAACATGTACCATTCAGCTTCCAATTTCCCACCTTATTAATTCCCTGATGCCAGAACCGGTCGTATCTAGTTTTCTGGAATTTAATGGTGACGTACCTACTGTGAAGGTCACGAGGAAGCTCATGTGCCATTTCCTTGGCAGTGTATTTGTTCTCCCGTAAGTGAAAAAATAAATAAATAAATACATGAAAAAAAATAATGTTGTTTTCGTTGTGGTAGATGATGCAGTACAGGAGAAATTCGCCGTCGCCGAGGAGGGAGCGGTCGCCGAGCCCCGGACCCTCCTTCAGGACGCAGAGCCCGTCGCCTCTGCCGCTCTACCGCCGCAACGTCAGCCCGTCGCCGCCCATCCGCCGCCGCTCGCCGTCCCCACAGACCAGGTGAGCCTTCGAACCTCCCCCTTCCTTTCCATCTTGAGATGACCTGCTATCCTAACTCATCGCATACACATAACATCTACAGGGTGCGACAGAGAGGACGGACGGTTTTAAAAAAATCATAAAATTGTTAATTTTTACTCAAGAACAAATTGAAATGAAATGAAATTGTTTATTTGTAAAAGCCTTCCGGCGATACAAAAGTTCAAACAACACATAAGTAATCAAGGTAGAATATTTAAGCAGAATGAGAGAAAGAAAAAAACAATCTGTACGTTAAATGAAAAGAAATAGTGCAACGAATCATACAAGAATTAGATATAGATATACAGAATATACATAGTGCAAGGTACATAATGAACAATGAGAAGCAGATGAAGAAAAGGTTACACAAAGGACAATACGTTATTCAATGTAGTATAAAGAATACATTATAAAGAAGAAAGCAACGCAAGTACATCATTACATCATTATAAAATCCCACGAGGTGAGAGAAGAAAGAAAGGCGAAAATATACAGAAGACAGAAAATTAGTACAAAAATCCCTCATTCAAGAAAAAAACCCTAGTCCTTATACAATTTTTAACGAAGAAGAATATTTTTTTGCAATGTAGTATGTCTTCAAGAGAGAGTAATGAAGAAAGCCTATCAAAAGATAATTCATTTTCAAGAAAGAAAGAGTGTCTCTCGCCACGAAGGACAGGGCAAACGCAGAGGAAATGGAAGACTGAATCAGGCAAATTATAATTACACAGTGGGCAGTCTACAGTGGTATCAAATTTCACCACAAAGCCTGGTACACTCAGCTTAGCATAGAAATTTCCCGTTAGCCTGACTTGGGCGAGAAGCCTTTTAATATGAATTCCCATGTCAAATTTGAGATAAGAACAAATTTATTGGTGCAATCAGGTTCACATGGAAATAGCATTTGAGATAGTCAAGTGTGAAAAATCACATCAGGCATGTGGTGGCCGAAATTGTTGATGCAGTGCTGGAGGCGTTCTTGGAAGTTCGCGTAGACTCTCTCCAACATAGCTCTCTCAACTTGGGCGACTTCCACGCGAATTGCGTCCTTCAATTCGTCCAGAGTTCGGGGCTTGTTCTCGTACACTCTAGCCTTGAGGTGTCCCCATAAGAAAAAATCGCATATGGATAAATCTGGGGAACGAGGAGGCCAATGAACATCGCCAAACCTGGAAATTAGGCGACCAGGGAAGAGAGGGCGAATAACGCCCATTGATGCTGTGGCTGTGTGGGCGGTCGCCCCATCCAGCTGGAACCACACACATCGGGTTGGAACACATCGCCGTCGTAATTCAGGGAAAAAGAAGTTGGTGATCATTTCGACGTTCTCTGAGTTCACGGTAACAGCACGACCATTATTGTATTCGAAGAAGTAAGGGCCAATGATGCAAGGGCCAATGCGATTTTTTCTTATGAGGACACCTCAAGGCTAGAGTATACGAGAACAAGCCCCGAACTCTGGACGAATTGAAGGACACAATTCGCGTGGAAGTCGCCAAAGTTGAGAGAGCTATGTTGGAGAGAGTCTATGCGAACTTCCAAGAACGCCTTCAGCACTGCATCAACAATTTCGGCCACCACATGCCTGATGTGATTTTTCACACTTGACTGTCTCAAATGCTATTTCCTTCCGAACCTGATTGCATCAATAAATTTGTTTTTGACTAAAAATTAACTACTTTATGATTTTTTTTAAACCGTCCGTCCTCTCTGCGCACCCTGTATACATGCAACATAGTTACTAAGCGAAATTTCTAATTCTATTTCCAAGTATATATACAGGGTGGAACCGGATAAGTGACGAAAATTTTTTTGCGTTAGTTTGCATCACAAACGTAGTCTAATGCCGCCAACCGCATATTTTTATCTCAATCCGTACTGGAGATATGAGTTCTTAAAGGTTTTTCCAGGAAAACCGTGTTTTTTCCTTTTCTCTACTCAAATTTCTCCACTTTGCCTCATAATTTCAACTTTTGACCTATTTTCGAAATTAGCGTTGAATTTTCAATAAGAATAGAGTACTTGGGTTCTTAAAAAGTGCCATTCGAAGACCTTCAAATCAGCTCAAACATAGAAATTTTGAATAAATAAAATTTCTGAAAACCTTTACTACTCATCCAAAAAAAATCCAGGAAACTGGCAAATCTCATGAAAACTACTTCATCCAATACTCTTTCTAACGGTATAGTCAATTTTACTTTTACTTTGTTATTTAGGGGAGAAAATTATGTTATAATGTTAAAAAATGTGGGGTTTTCAATTAAATCGTTGGTTTTCTCGAAAAATGGCCCTCAATGAACCTACGAGTATGGGGTCGGTTTCTACATATTTTTTACGCTGGATCAAATGGTAATGCTTGCAGATCTCTCCAGCTACATTATAATCGAGTTTTACACTTCAATTAACTAGTTTTACCCCATAACACACATACATTTAAGCGTAACAAACAAACTAAACATTTGTGAGTTTAAGTGTAAATCTCGGTTATAACGGAGTTGGAGAGATCTACAAATGTTACCATTCGATTCAGCGTGGAAAAATACGTAGAAACCGACCTCATACTCGAAGGTTCATGGAGGGTCATTTTTCGAGAAAACCATCGATTTGATGAAAAAACCACATTCTTCAACATTAAAACATGATTTCTAATATCAATGGATAAACCCGAGTATTGAGTGAAACCATGTCTTATCAATAGGCCCTGGTGATGAGGATATCTATTCTCGAAACGTTGGTGAAATAAGAAGAATTTTCATTGACCGACCCTCAACATCCTCTGATGTATATATATTAATTATATTTCGTTCCTTTTCGAAAAATTATTAGTTTATTTGGTTAGGTGGGATCTCATTCAGAATCAGGCCGATTTTGAATTTATCATACCTTCCTAATTAACACGAGATAATTTTTAGTTTTTCGGGTCGCATTGCTTTGTATTTAATGCGCTAAAACTTTGGTACGTGTGCACATTTCTATAGCATGCGTGATTGGAATTCGAATAAATTGGGAAAAACGAGAAAATGTGTAGTTTTAGTCATTTTTGTGGAACGTATCTTGTATTTAACCTGTACCGCACGCGAAGGAATACAACTTTCAAAATATAACATCAAACCTGATCGTGATATGAACACCCGTTCGAACTCGGACTGCAGCTTAAATTTTTTTAAATTTTAATTGACCTAAGTGAAAGGCAGCCTGTCACCCTAACAGTCCAAAAATAAATAAATAAAATCCACCACCATCTATTTCTCTCTTTCAACGAACCAAAAACATATGAGAAAGATATTTTTTATCAGGACAAAGAAGATGATGTAGATTATCAAATCTATACCAATTTCAAATCAATACCTATCAATTCAGTTGATGAAATAAATTATTGATCGATGATGAATAGTGATCTAACCATTTTAGGATGGTTACCTACCTACTGCAGAAATAATTTCAATTATTATACTCGTACGTGTGAGAAATTGTAGCATTATGATATTCAGATTTCAAAATTTCAACAGATATGACACTTGGTTGACTGAGAAGGCTGCACAACGAGCAGTGACAGCTTATAGGTACTTCATTCCTTTAATAATATTCATAATGATAAGGTGGATATCACCATGTTACCTTTAAACACGGGTAAATTTAATATAATCGAATTATAGAAAAGATGGAGATTTCATCTGTAATGTGATATGATTATTTATCCCTTTTTACGAACATAAATACTCGGAATTATCTTGTTTTGGGGACCCTGTAAATGTTGAATTTGGTTGGGAAATCTGAATGTAGTTTTTGGTTGGGAAAATGTTAAATTATGGGGAAGGCAATACTGATTGAATGAGTTTTATCTTATAAGTAACTCAAAAAATCGTTATTTTGAATTTTTATTTGTTTCCGCAGGTGCCACCATCCGACCGAAAACTACACGATGAGACCCGTCGTGTCGGTGAGGAAGGACCTGCACGCTCCCGGCACCTCGTCGACGTCGTCCGGCGTCGTCTTCCGTCGCCCGGAGCCGCCCGACGTCCCGAGCCGGTGGCTCAAGAGAGAGGAGCCGCCCCCGGAGGCGGCCGCCCGCTGGCACAAGAGGGAAGAACCGCCCCCGGCCGAGCAGCCGCCCCCGACGCCGCCTCCCCAGGCGCCGCTGCCCCAGCCGGCGCCGCCGCCCAAAAAGGGCTTCAGCATTGAAGAAATCATGCGCCGCTAGCCAATTGTCATCATCGGTTTCGAGCGCCCCGTTGATCATAAACAATAAATTGACATAAATATGATCTAATTAATATTAATACAAATATTCCGTGATGTACAGGGACCAGAGGACCAGAGGCTGCAAAAAACCTTAATATTATCAATCACAATTCATTGATACACAGATTTGCTCAACGACTTAGAAATTAAATGATGATCAACAATAAATTACAAGCAATACTTACCTACCCAACACGGGTAGTATTAGTAGATATAATTTGATGTGAAATTGCTAGTACGATGAGAAATGTATGTAATCCATGTATACGACAGTATATGACACGAAAACAATTGCAAATCTATGATAATTCAAAACGGAAAATGATAATTTAATAAACTGTGTAGGAAGAGGCACTTTTATACGAGTAATCAATCCTAAACTGGCCCTTGCACGATGCATTATGAAGTGGTACTTACAGAACTACAGTAAATATACTTCTACAGGCTAGATAATTATGGGACATGGAACATATTCCTTGGGAGAACAGCAGAGCCCAATATTTCAATTGTCTCTTAATGTCCCAGAGAGTCTCCCTATCAAATTTCAACTTCCAATTTTCTTTTCAGTCTGATTGTAGTCGCAATCATGTAACTAACTAGAAATTAACTGAGAAGGATCACCTGTATGAAAACAATTATTCAGACAACCACGCTCATACATAAGATTGTTGGCCACGCACTGCGCAGTGATAATCATAAGACGGTTAAGTAAACCGAGATCTTTTCAACGACTGGCGAACGATTTTTGAACGATGATAAGTGCCTAAGATACAGTTCAAGTAGCAAAGATTTGGTTGTAAGTGATAATGATCAGGAAATAGGAGTGTAACGCACTAAATGTCACGTAACGGTAATTTTGTCTCATCTTTGGCCGGGTTATGATGGCAAAAACATGTTCCATGTTGAAACTAAATTTTTGTGAGATTCACTCTACATAGATTCACGAAGTCCTGATAGAAAGGCAATCCTGAAAATTAAGATTCAGTTATGAGTTGAGGGATCGCTCATTCAAAGAATACCTAGAATACCATACCAGGAATGGTATGCTATGGTACCAGGCATACCAGGTATGGTATGCTAGAATACGATACTTAGGTACCATTTAGGTGAACCATACGACGTTCCGGGTTAATTTAATTAATTTTGGACTAATATGATTTCCAATCAGCAGATCAGATTAGGTTTCCTCGTAGTTCGGATCGCTCAAATCGTTTAAAATATTGAAAACCTTGGGGATTTATTAAGATTTAATTTATAATTTTCCGAAATTTCATTGTTTTGAATTTCATCTTTTGCAGAGTGTTAAGGATGTGACAAACCCATTATTTCCGTATTTCAGTAGTATTTGAAATGGAACTTTTTAAATCTATTTTGGTGCCAAACGGTTGTAGTTGGTAGACGTACTACACTGCCAACAAGTATTTTGAAATGTCTTCTGCCTTCAGCAAGGCGGGCTGAATAATAGTGGACCAACCTTTCTTACAATGAACGAAATTTTCTGATGTGTTGGTGGGAGGGGGAGGGGGGGTGTACGGTAACTTTTGATAAATTGTCAACCGTTGACATATTACCAAGGTGGTCAAGCTGCCGAATGACAAACTAGCAGGTTCATCGTTAGTATCGCTGAATTGATATTTTATAGTAATTACTACCTACTCGTGACAGTGATAGAAGCAGTCATGGTCTACCTGGCGGCAACGGTGTTTTCCTGGGTTCATTTTTCTATGAAAATTTAAAATTTAAAGCAGGAGGAAAAAAAAATTTCTGGATCAAATCCAAATTATTTTTTCTTATTGAAGTCATGTTCTACGCAAAATTTTGAAGCGAATCACTATAAGTAGTGCATAGGTCCCATAGAATAAGCCATAATGATAGGGAATTTCGTGTTCCATACAAAATGTCATTAATTTAGATTTCTACTTCTTTGTTTGAACTCTTTTTACATAATTTTTCATCCTTATTTGGAATATCAATACATGATTCCAAAGCAATTAAAATACATTAACTTGATAGACAGAGGGATTTTAAGGTAAAAATAGGTCTGTTCCCCGACCTTATGCCAACTATTGGCATGATGAGGAAATACCTCTCGACTGTTAACGTCAAAGCATGACGGCCTTTATCGAGAGGAAGACTTTATCACCTTTGTTGATAAAATTGATCCATATGTTCTGCAGGGTAAATCATGGCAGCTTTTGACTGGCTTTGGAGACATACTTGAAATATACAGTACATTGGCTTATTAGGTAACAAAGGCGAACCAAGGGGGCTATTAACTAGGTGGGGGAGTGTAGAACATTTTGACTAATCAACAATTGAGAAACTTGGCGGTCTTTATACATCTTTATATGCAATTTGAAGTTTTACATTTTGTCTTGATTAAAACAACAGATTTGCCGAAGATCAATTTGCATAAAGTGTAATTCAATTTGCGAAAAGTTTAATTCAATTCGCTAAAGATTTAATTCAAAGTGGAAATGATATAAATAGAGGCTCATGAAAATCTCCACCAATTTAAGGTTCGAGCAACGCAGGAACAGGGAACGCTAACACGAGGCAGGACATTGACGGGTCATTCCTCATTTCCCTACCCTCACCGTCACAAGAAGAGGGTGAAAGACAGGTAGGCGGGTTGGTGGGGAAGTGGAACATAAACGTGAGGAAATACACATAGGAAGGTGGAATCAAAACGTTCTCGGCCACAATGAGGCGTTTTTAGCTCGTGAGTGGTAGCAGCATGTCCCGTCCTGTGCCTGGCCGCACCACAGCGTCCAGGATAGTCTGCGCGACCTCATTCCATATTGTGAAAGCGAAAAAAATACTGTCATGTCTGGTGGATAACGTCATGTTCCTTTCTAGCATGCGAGGACCTCAAAGGTCCCAGACAGTAGCAGCCATCCCATCTTATGCCTTTTCGCAGGACAGGGACAGGAATACGACGGGAACCGCCCAGTGCCAGGACGCGGAGTTTTTCACTCTGAGAGCATTCGTGGGGTGGTCCTCTGCTGTTACCAACGCTCCCCTGGCTGTTTCTTGTACTGTTTCTACCTAGTGCTACTGCCATTAAGGTAAATTAGGTACATACATTCGACCCGTGACCCTCGACTGTTTCCCGTCCTGTTCCTGCCCTGTTCCTGCCTAGCGTGCGAGGACCTAAACAAGGGTAGAATATAATGGCATATGTCAAAATTGAAGCTTATAGAACATCTTAGCAAATTGAGGAGGGCAAACACGGCTGCCCGTATCTAAGTGGAGGCTTACAGAGCACCTTCACTAATTAACAAGGACGAAACTTGGCGGCCTTTACCAAGGTCTTGGGATTTAAACACATCGATAAAGTTACAACCCCCCCCCCCCTCTCTCCCACTGCAATTTTGTAATCGCAAAAAGTGTTCACCTCGTCTTCATGTATATCATTCAAAATCCCTGTAAATAACCATGGAAACTAATCTCAATTTCGGAAACTTACATTTGTCTTTGTTCTTTTTTAATTGTATGTTCTTATTTTCGCTGTCCACTAGTATAATAAATAATATATGAGTGCCTTGACTTGAAATCTTCTCTCCCTATATGAAGGATGTTTAGTAAATATTAATATGCAAAGTGAGTCGAGTGAGTACGTCTTACTTTTTGAATAAAATACGTCAACAGCGGATCTTCTGTGAAAATTAAGCTGTTTATTCTTTTAATGTGTGTAGATAGGTGAATTTCTCTATTGTAGTTGATATTATTATTAATCAAAACAAAATGTGTACTTACAAATAATTGGTACCTGTGCGTTCTGTTCAGATAAACATTTTATCAGCCCATCCAGTATTCTCAAGGCAAAATTGATAAGAAAATTTAATTCGTAACCGTCCTTCCACGTACTATATAAAAAATGACTTTGAAATTCGTGGAGATATGAACAGTTTTAATATAATTTTCGTCTATTTTACCTAAATATTAAAAAACCGTACTAACATTGACCCCTAGATACTTGTGCAATATCGAGGAACTTGGCTTTATTTTGTTTTTCAGAATCCTACTATAGAAAAAAGAAATATATTGTTATGAAATAGTACATTTTTAATTACCTATTGTTTTTTATTATGTGAGTAGCCATTTTTGTTGTCGTTTGGGTGTCTCAATAATTTTTATGAGGTGATCTCAAAAAAAACCAAGGCTCATAAGCCGTTTGAATACTGACTTGGTCCATAACAGCTAGTGATTACAGTTATGAATTTTGTGTTTCTAGTATATCATAATCCATACATAATTGAATGTATTATATTTATGTATTAAATAATATAAATAGTATATTTATTGTACTGTAAGTCGTCATAGGCGGTATACTGTTTCTACGTTGGTTTTTGTACGATCTTGTTTTCTATTGCACTCAAATGGTAGAACTAAACCATTTCGCTCATAAAATGAAAGCGTGTTGAGTCTGCAATTAGGTTTCAACCTTGTACACTTGTTTAAGAAAATTTTCATTTTAAATAATACAGTTTCGCTGTATGGATGATGCGACTTTTGTCACAATTACTTGACGCATGTGGTTTGAAATATTTGTTGTACATACCTGAAAGTATTTTAAAGGGATCTGTTTTTTATTTGATAACGAAGATTACTTGTCTATTTGGGATGCAATCCATCTCCAGAATGAATTTTTAGTAAGATCTGTTTAAGTTAGGCATTGTTGTAAATATTAATATTTTAATAATGTGGTATTTGAAATATTAGTGCACTTATGGACATTTTATTAGTTTTTATAATACTTGAAAAGTTGAAGTTTACAAAATAAATAGTTATTCTTTCATTTTTCAATTTTTGTTTTCTTCAGAATGTTGATCCTAACTCTGTTAGATGAAAAAGGAAGTGTAGCAAAAATGGATAATACTCGATGTACTTAAGTATTTTCCTTCCTACACCTTCGTAAAAACCAGATGCAAGGCTTCAAACTGAATCAGAAATATACATCGATTATGGTTATTCATTTTCAATAATGGATCTTTCTTATCAACCAAGAAAAACAATTCAACCCCACTCCCCCGTCTAAAATTTTGTTTGTTTTCGTTTTAAGATGCTTAGAATTCAAAAAAAGAAATAAAAACATCGCGTCCCTATGTAAGGGTTGTTATTGATTTTATTATAAATACCGTAAAGATCAAGGTTTTACAGTGTGGACCTGGATGTGACATCCGCCAAAGCTACCAAAAACTCCCCTTCATAAATATCCGTCATCAAGATAAAGTCCCCGATTTTACCACATCTAAACCGAAAAGTTTAGATCAAACATCAAATTTCAGATGTTCGAGATAAATTCATATATAGTCAATCATTCAAAATTCACACCAATCTTTATTGCACTGACGGGTGAACAGATTTTTTTCCATACAACTTAAGGAATATTCATTTTTGACAACTTAGGAAAGTTAAAAGTACCGTGACCAAAATGACCTAAAATTGGTTTTGTCTACGTTTTTCAGTTATAAATCCGTCAAAATTGAATTCTTATCACTGCTACTTCACTTTCTTACTCTCAAATATAATTAGATGGGTGAGTAAGGTCAAAATTTTGAAAACATCAGCTAGTTCAAAGTGTCCCACTATGTGAAACAGGGCCAAGAATCACATCTGCGATCCTTATGAGTAGTTATCTATTGAAGCATTATTTTCACTCTTGGGATATGAAAATTCTTTCTTCTCCAAAATCGCAATTTCTCCTCGAATGTTTTAAGTTTTGGGCCATTCTGACCAATTTTGTATTTTAGAGTTTGTGTATGTCTGCATGTCTTTGGAACAAGTTAATTTTCACAGTTATCTTCTGAGTTTCATGAAATGTTCAACGAATATTTGGGTTATGCTGATGAAGTTCATCTGTAAAAATTCAAGAGTTTTCACTACGCATGCGCAAACGTAAAACCCATCAAGCATCATCTTCCTCAAATTCGGAGGCTAGTTGGGAAATTACGACTTGGTTATATGTTCCATGTCAGGTTCATTTCGATTCTATTGTTAGTAACTGCTATGCATGCATTAATGAGAAATCCTTGCAACAGGCATTATTACTTCTACAGTTTTCATCATATGTCGATCAAGTTTTCAGGAACAGAAAGGTTATTTTTTGAGATTATTTAAAACATTTGAATTTTCTGTACATTCATGTAACGGATACGAGGAAGCTTCCACACTCATTGAAGACGGGTTTCAGTCTTATAACGTTATGAAATTGCAGTTGAACGCCTCCAATTCTTTATTTCGGGTAGCTCCTCAAAGCAGAAAGCTTGGCACCAGAAGGTTGTCGGCACTCCGTAAAAGTGAGCCTCTCTCGGCCTTTTGTTTGACCATGCATTAGCGACAGGACGGTCCCTATGTTTGCATTTCTTCCTTTACCTGCCCCGTAAAACAAATAACGCTCTTACCTCTTACGTTACCCGTTCCGGGAACGCTTCCTTAACTATAATTTTGAGGCTGCATCAGGGTGAGAATTACAAGCAGCAGGCAGGGGCATCGCTACACAAAAACATTGAGGTGGGAAGTTTCATGAAATTCTCAACTTCACAAAAGGAAAATAGAAGAGGAAAATGCGTAATAGGGTGACCTGCACAGTCTGTGGACGATTAAAATGTAGCCAAACGAAGTTTCAAATTCCAACTAATAGTACACAGTCCCTACTCAGTGTTTTCCCCTATATGTTTTTCGAGTGCCTTCTGGGTATAATCCAGGTTTTGAAATCACCCAAAGGTAACTATATTTGTGGCTCATACTAATTATTGATTTCAAGACAAATGTGGAAAAAGTGCCATTTACCCGTGTGTGGAAGAAAAATTTCCTGGCTGTGGACAAATGGTATCCAGTGTGTGGACGCTCAACGTTTTTAACAGAGGTCTCTGGTTTTTCATGGTTTTATCAATTTTCTAAAAATCGCAGAAATAAAGGAAATTATCCAAATGGGCAAACAACACAATTCGGTATTGCGAAATATTTTATTCAATTAACTGTAACTATTTCCAGAATGTGGATGGATAATTTTCCATTTTGTAGACGGTGTGAGTTCACATTCTTTTTGGGCATCCACTTACTGGAAAACATACTTATTTCTTGGGAGTAATTGCAAAAATTGAAAGCTAGAATATATCCCAACAAAAATGGGCAAAAATTGATGAAGATATGAAGAGTGAGACGTTTTTTACTGTGTTACTTACTGTGTGGACGGGCGTCCACAGACTGGACAACATGAGATATGTCAGACTAGTGTGTGTGGGTACACCTCATAAATCACTTGGAACATGAATTTTACCGATTCTGAAGCATTTTTCTAGTACCTAATTCTGCGAGGAACTTGTAAGCAACAAGGAATTGAAGGAAAAGAGGTGGGTTAACTTTTAGGTACATAGGAAAGGAAGACTTCTCAAAAATTGCCAAAAATTCAAAAAACATGGAACAGGGTTTTTTGCATAGGCTGTCTTTCATTGGTCAGTTTGCATCACTTCATTATCAGTTTGCTCAATTTCACTAGGTACCAAACGTCTATCTAGGAACGTTTATCAAGTGCAATGGGTGCCAACTGTGGGATCGCGACCCACTGGTGGGATGCGTAGAGGTGTCAACTGGGTTGCGATATCAAAAAGAAGGTATAAACAAAATGGGAAAAAAAAAGTAATTACCAGTCTATTTATATATAAATATAATTACACATTTGTGCCTATAATTCTTTAAACATAAATATAATACATCAATTCTTTATTTATTCATTACGGGCGAAGACCAATTTCACATTGTAGAAAAAAAATGTATGAAGTAAATGTGTAGACTGATGACGAAGAGATAGATGGCATATGCGATACAAGAGATACAAAAACAAGAGATGCTTACAATAATAAAGGTGATAACCTGATAACACTATTAAAATGTCATAATAATAAGTACAGCGTCCAAAAGAAACATTAAGTAAAAACGCTGCAAATTATTATATAATGGTTTATTATTTCTGAATCAGATAGCCAGCTATAGTAACCAGCATGCTCTGGGGCTTTCGCCAGTCTCTTCTAGTATCCACTTCTGTTCTTCCTCTCACTCCACCCCATCCCCCCCCCCCCCTACCACCCACCGTGACCCCCTGCCAAGCGTGCCAGGCGTGCGCGCGTGCGTAAGTCTAACACTGAAAATCCTCGAAAAAGACACTTTTTCGCCCGTTTTTGGCCCATAGCATCTATGCGAGTAAAGCGATCGGGATGGTTAAACGTTAGGACCAACTAATGGAGTCTATGTGCGAAAGAACGGGTTTTTTAAGTCAATTCTTAGGCCTTTTATGGCCCGGACGGCGAACGGCGGACGGCGGACGGACATTTCAAATTTGGATTCTACGCACCTTGAAACGTAAAGTGACAAAGTTTGAGAGGGGGTTATAAAAATTTTTTGCTATACGATCACATAGGCTTATTATTGGAAATAATGAACCAAATTCAATCATCAATGGTGGAGGTGGCGGTAGGCAGATCTGAAAGATGCTGATGAAGTATTTATTGAAAAGGTTCATGTTAACTACCGAAACTTACAATCTATTTAAGTATTGTTTTATTTTTTCTATTACGTAAATATATACTTTTTTTGCCTGGATCATCATCTTAGTTCTATTACTCTATTTCTTGCGTTTTCATCCGCTGTAGGGGCTACACTAAGGTCATTGTTGTATCCCTTTGCTTTCCCCCTTCCGTTTTGCCAGTGTCCATGATGGCACTCTGTTTAGTGACGGAGGGCTACATGGCTCCCCTTAGAATCGTGCCACTTGTAGTATCCTTTTAGACTCTTTGTTCAATTCCGCTAATGACCCTTTTGGTTGAGGTGTGGCTTTAAATCATTTTAAAAAATATATACCAAATAAACAAATAAATAAACACAAAATAAATTTAAAATAAAAGTATTTCAATGTGTATGCTGCTGAGGTTTTAACGTAACATTTTTACCATTCTTATTTACCATGATTGATTTTACGTTACTTGTTTTTCACATAACAGTTTTGTCTTCCAAAACCAAAATTTCTACAAAGCTACTTGCGTTTCAGACCTTGTCACCACCAAAACTATACCAAGTTTTAATTCGATTTTGATTAAACCTCAAGAAATTTTGCAGGTTGTTCCTAGATGGTCCCCTACGAATTCCATTGTCGTTGAATCAGCAGTCACTTGTGCGTACGCGTAAACGTTAGTTTCTTTTAACCTCGATTTTTCATGATCAAGATCATGATATTGGTCCGATTTCATTCAAACGCGGGGAGTACATGTCTCAGGATGGTATCCCATGAATTTCATTGGGATTGGATGATAGCAACCATAGCACATGCTCAAACTTCTAATTCGTTCTTACTGACGAAACTCCGGGACTAATTGACTAGGGACCTCAGTTGGTCCTCTTCTAATCATAGATGATGAAGGCCGTATGATTGATGGTAGGCTGTGTGGATGGGCAAACATGAACTATATCCCTATTTCGCATTTAGTATGTTTGCTCATTAACATAAATTGCTGATGTTCTATTTTGCATACAATCATATTGACTTGTACATCGTTTTCCAACTAATTCTATACATCACTGTTTAATAAGTGAGGAAGCTATATTGCCCATTTTGGCAAGAGTTTTGACATTTTCATGTCTTTGTCCTGGCACATTGCACAAAAAACTGTCACGTAACGTAACGTAAATATTTTGACGATTTCCGCGTACAACCGAGTCGTCGCTAGGGGAATGGTACTTCGTCGTTTTTCATCCCAAAAAATTCGTTGACCATTCGTTCGAAAGCTCTCGATTTATCCAACCATATTATGTTTACTACTGCGAAGTGCGTGACCAACAAGCTGAGTTATGAGCAAGGTTATTTGAATAATTGTGTACACTCAGGTGATCATTCTCAATCATTGATATTGTGAACATGATTGCCACCGCTTGTTAATTTCTGATGATTTCATTGAGCTGGTGTTTCGATGATTTGATTCATAGCAGGTGATCCAAATATTGCGAGAACGGTTTGATTTGTGAAGCGGTGGTTGAATCATTTTAATAGGTAATTTCTATGCTTTACACTCTAGGAAGCTGTAATTTCTTATGTAGCCTCTTTAGGACATTGACTTGACGATGCCCAGGGTCCGGATCAGATGAGTGGCTTTTGAAGCTAATTTCTATGTTTTACACTCTAGGAAGCTGTAATTTCGTATGTAGTCTCTTTAGCACATTTACGTGACGATGCCCAGGGTCCGGATCAGCTGAGTGGCTCTTAGAGCTTGCATACGAGTCTGCAGGGGGGTAGGTGATGTAGCCTGGCTCGAATTCAATGAAGTACCCACGGGTGTCGGAACAATGAGTCAACACGATCGCGAATTCAATTAAGTACCCACGGGTGGGCGGTTTCTCTTATGGCCCATTTAATTGATTTGTACGCCCCGCCGTGCGATGCACGGGTGAGATCTGCCTAGTAATAAATACAATAAGAAAACACACATGAAAATGTCCCAATGTGTTGCAGACTCGTATGCAAGCATTTCAAGCTGCTTTGTCTTTCTTATGATTTTTTGCATGCATGACGATTTTGCATTACATATGCATGATAAAACAAGTGACTCTTCTACTTTTAGCGGTTTAGTTCACACCCCAAAAAACTTCTAATGACACAAGTAAAAATAAATATGAACTAGATATTTTGTTATACATCGTTTTTAGTTGTTATTGTTCCAATACTGTCAAAAACTGACAAAAAATTAAAATTTGACTGAATTGTACGTCCATGTGGTGAGGTTACCATTCTAGGGTTAATTAGGCATGTTGCAGGTCTTAAGCTCCTGAGGCGCTAAGACCAGCAAATATTCATTCTTCAAAATCAATTGTATTCGAGCCTTAAAAATGGTAAAACCACGCAGGGGATCAACATCAAAACCAAAACACAATTTTGATCAGCTTTTGAGCGATAGGAGGAATTCATGTGAGCCAGAATCCAGTCTTTGTAGAAGGGAACGCTCGTGTAGACGCCTGGCAGCTGGGGCAACCCACAGTTGAAGCCCCAGGAGACGATCCCTGTGATCGTACCGTTGCACTGGAGTGGACCACCTGAGTCCCCCTGTAAAAAAGGAATCAATACATCATGTGGGTTCTAAACTGCGAATTTTACCTTCTTCAAACCAACTTTTATGTTTAAAAAGTTCCAGTCATAAAGCATGATCGTATGACCGAATTTTTTTAAATTATCTATCGTATTATAATATGTTGAATTGTAACGAAATTTGAGCAATTTCAGTAAAAGAAATTGTTGAAAACCAATTTTATGGCCAAAAATCTCAGACCAAATAAAATTCAGTGATTCAAAAAAGTTGGATTTTTAGATTGTGTTTGCAATTTTTATAGATTTTCCGAAAATATTAATGAAATTTAAGTACTTTTTTAGCATAATTCTGCGTAAAAACTTTTTAATGTGATAGTTAATTGTTGATGATTTTGTTTTGACTGAAATTCTGCTAAATATTAAAGATCCAGAAGAGTGAATTTTCGTAAATTATCGTATCAAATTTATTTTACTGTTTTCCTATTTTGTTTATTCGAGTAACTTTCTGTGCACCGAAACTCCCAATTTTATCGCAAGCACACTTTACTTAAATAAAATTCCAATTGTTAGGATCCACTATAATAGTGAATCCCTGATTGTTGTTTGGTTAACTGTTAACGATTATGTGTGTGTGTGTGTGTTCCCTTGACTTCCTAGAACAGGGTTTCAAAACTTTTTTGTACCGTGCCCCCTTGTGGTAAAATGAAAGCCTCCCACGCCCCCCTTACATAATTAAAGAATGGATGTGAAAAAATGCAAGTTTTACACTGAAAACAACAATTATTGTTTATTTGCTATTTATACAAAAAACGTACCTAAGTCACTAGTAACATCAAGTTTGTTCCGATTCTTTGTTTTTATTGATACGAGTGTTGAGCATGCTTTTTCACACAAGTAGGTGGTTGAAAAATGAAAAAAAAAAAACCCGAAGAGCTTCCTGTGACGATCTGGGATACACTTGGAAGTATTTGACCCCGAATTTTGACTTTTCCATTTTTTCGAAGTCATATTTGGCAGAAGAATAATTTTTTATCAATCCTATCAACAAACCTTTCCTATCAATGAAACATCGCCTGATCTAGTGTTGTAACGAGAAACCTTCAAAACCAAATGGTTCCGCTAGATGGAGTTGACCCCGTCCTCAGTTTGGGACAAAAACGAGCTCACTCCTGGAGTTGGCTCGATGTTGCCCCAAAGAATAGTCTCACGCCCCCCCCCCCCCCCCCCCGCAGTTTGGGAATCCATGTCCTAGATTTCTAATTTAATTCACTACGGACAGGCGGGGCAAGTGCGTTTTCGGGGCAATGCGTCTCTTCGTTTTATTCCGCTATGAGGCCACTCTATTTCAATAAGTTTCTTAGCAAATGATAGAACAGGTGTTTATTATCACCTGATAAACATTTTAATTTCCTCAGTGACCAAATAAAATAAACGTAATTGGGACCATTTCCCGCGAAGCCTTCGTCCGATATCAGAGAGTGAATCTGAGGGAGGTACAGTTTTCAAAGGTTTTCTCGTCCAAATCCCTTCCTTTCCTGTTTATTCCGCTGTTTATCTTCCAACCTTTTGTCCCTGTATAAACTGCGCACTTGATAACTTCAAGGCTACAAACATTGTGCAGTAAATTAATAAAACATTCTTGCTCCTCTTTTTTTACGGTGGGGCAAGTGCGTTTTCAAATAAGGGGCAAATGTGTTTCATTCAAAACCTCATGAAATTACCATGAAAAAAAGAAAATCAAGGTCTTGAAGCCTAGTTTCCATCCAGAACCGCTTCCTCAATCCCCACGCACAACTGCACGCTTCTCCCTAACCTTAGTCCTATCTTATTCTGCAAAACTCTAGAGTCTTCAAATTCTCTCTCACGCTAACCTCATTGCCCAACCGACAGCGAATCAGACGACAGCCAACAAGTGGATGAGTTTATTGACCATTTTATCAACTCAGGAATGTTGAGTAGCTAAAAATTATCTATTTGCGGCGTCTTATTTTTCATTAACAATTCATTTTAAATTATACCTAAAATCTACCTACATCGGTTCATTTTTTCATATTATTTTTTGGGTGGAAAGTTGAAAACGCACTTGCCCCACTATACGTATGTACGTTTGAATGCTTCTAGGTTTTCCCGATTCCTAATGAATTACGAACTTCAATTCATTATATCCATACGTTTTTCGACTTAGAAATGTCTGAGGAATGTAATAAAACCGCAGTCATTATTTAACTTGTAGTTTGGAGGAAATAGTAGCGTACTAAGTCAGATTTACGAAAAACAGGTACGCACTTACCCTATTCGTTTTTCCTAAATTAAAAACTACTTTGTCATTGCTCTGTTAGTTTTAAAATATATGTACCATAAACAAATAAACTATACTAAACAGTTTCATAAATTTTATTAATGACGAAAATAAATTGCGCTTTTAGTCTCAGTATAACATAGTTGGGCAGTTACGCAGGTGTCTTATTTTCAACTGTGACAGTCAATACAACGACTAGGTACTTGAGTATTGATAAAGTTTTAATGTAATTAGGAAACGTTATTTAAAATAACGAAACCGACCCCCAACGACGCTGAATAACCGCACAGATTGACATTTCACAATTTCATCAGACAGGAATGGATGGCCGACATTTGTTATCTCTTATCGACTCAACTTATGACACTTGCGAGGCACAATGTTGGGGTGGGGTAAACTGTCGCATGGATATTAGCAGATGAGATAAAAACATATGTCGGCCACTAACCTGGCATGAATCATGACCTCCAGCTTCGTAGCCTGCGCAAATCTGGCCGATCGGCACTCCAAGTTGGAGACGGCATTTCGACCAGTTGTACATGGGTACGTCAGTCATTTGCAAGTTAGTGGTAGGCTGGGGATTGTCGGGATCCTGCAAATCAAAAGAGATAAATTGCACAAGTAACTGAATATGATCCCATTTGAAAATTTAAAGAGTACCCATTCGTATGTTCTGTGCTTGTTTTGGTTCCTCCTTTTCAATAATGAACCGTTGCAATCGACCAAGAAATAAACTTTTTAACCCCCCCCCCCCCCCCCCCTCAGAATTTATTGGTTTACATTTGAAGATTCGCAGATGCTAACAATGAAATAAAAAACATCCGTCCGTCCACCCTACGATGATTTTCTCCGAAACTGCTGTACCAAAACTTTATTCAATTTGGTTCATCATAAATCAGACGGAAATATAACAGTAATCTTGGCATCACATTCGATCAATTCTAAAGGGTGAGATTGGAGGGTGGAAATATAACAAAATTGAGATTTAAGAACTTTCAGAATAAGAGGGTATTTTTCGTTTGATTTATGAACAACGAGGTTTACTGAATCGAATGAGGCCATCCAAATTGCTGTACGTTCATCCATTCGTTTCCCATAATAAAAGGAACTTTACTGGGTCGATTGAGCCCAAGCCTACTGGACTCAAAGGATGCTAATCTCATATATTTAAAAAAATTACGAAATCTTATGGCTGTTAGTGCGGACGTTCTATCTGGCCAATTTTCTTTTGGTTTATTATTTCCAATAATAAGCCTATGTGATCGTATAGCAAAAAAATTTTATAACACCCCCTCAAACTTTGTCACTTTACGTTTCAAGGTGCGTAGAATCCAAATTTGAAATGTCCGTCCGCCGTCCCCCGTCCGCCGTCCGCCGTTCGCCGTCCGGGCCATAAAAGGCCTAAGAATTGACTTAAAAAACCCGTTCTTTCGCACATAGACTCCATTTGGGGTCTAGTTGGTCCTAACGTTTAACCATCCCGATCGCTTTACTCGCATAGATGCTATGGGCCAAAAACGGGCGAAAAAGTGTGGGTGGAGCGGGGGGGGGGGGGGGTGGAGTGAGAGGAGGCGCCGTCGCCGCGGCACCTTGTGGTGGGTACGGCGCCGGCGTTCCTTCGAGGCATGAATATTTATGTTTTTTCAAGGTCATGTTTGTGTGTTAACACCAAAGCTTTTCCTACGCATATTTAATAACATATCCTCTCGACTTTTCGTACGTACTTAGATAATGATATTATTAAGGCAATAACTATTTGAATATATATGAGCTCAAATCGAGAAATATAAACATGCGTATATAATTATAGAAGTATAGGTTGTGGCAACTCGAAGTAGGACACGCCGAGGAGTCTGGACGGGCCTTATGACGTACGCTAGCCAACTAAAACTACGATCATACTCAATTGAAAAAATAATAAACCTTTGTGAAATAATTTGCAGCGTTTTTTTTTTCTTTTTTTCAATTTTATGAAAGGCATTTATGCATAGATTTGTCATCAAGCATTGCAATTCAGATAACTCAAATTTTCGTAGCTTTGTCGTAGGATATCTCAGGTTCTAATTGAAATACATCGTTCGTTTTGGTCTAAGAACACTCAGTGAATCATGCCCTTTCATTTAGTTGAGTTGAAAGGATTTATGCGTGGAAAACCTATTCGTTTGAATCGCGAGTGTCTCAAAAAACGTGGTTAGATTTAAAAAAAAAAAACAAAAAAAAAAAAAAAAAAAAAACAAAGGGTGACCTTCGTTTGAAGAGAGGGATTTTTGCGACCTTCTCCGCCCACCCCCTACTTCCAAGGTGCGGGCAGTTCCTGTCTTTGCCTGCGCGCCCGCTGCCACCTCTGACCTGTCAGGCTGAAATGGGCATGAGAGCATGGCCGCAATGGCGGTGGTTGGCAGGCAGCAAAGCCTGCAGGGGGTGGCACCCTAGTCTTATTTAATTTATACAAGGCGTCGTGTTAAGTCGGTTAACTGCCACCGGGGGGGGGGGGGGGGGGGGGGTTGATTCCTCGATGCAACAAGAACATTCTTTATAATATTTTATTAGATTTTTGGCTATTTACTTATTCATTTTTTTAGTTCAATAATGTATTCTCTTTTGGTAGACTGCATTATCCATCTATCTAGATATTTCGATAATTCATCGACGACTCAGTTTGATGTACATGATTTTCCATGGACCACTGATCTGCGTAGAAGGGCTACATAAATAATAGGTAAGAAAACCTTTGAATGATAATTTGCAGTTTTAATGTACTGTATCCTACCAAGCGATAGGAGTGATATAGTTTTGGTATCTAGTGAGCAGAATACTTACTTACAAAAATCGTTGAGCCCCAGCCACTAATTCGGCACAAAGTTCCATCTGGAGGAACTCTTGTGGCAATTGGTAGAGCTTTCCTGGTTATGTTGTCCAAATTCATATCACGCCTTACCTGTACAAATAGTGTTCATGAGGAAATTATAAAATAACTGCCGAAAAAAAAACTTCAATGGATCTAATGAGGAAAACATGATGAAGTTTTGAGTCTCGTCACAAAGATCCATCCCTGCCTGGAGAAGCCCTATTTCCCCTGACCAGAAGCAGGTACAGCCCAAATCCAAGCACTATGCTCGACCAGCTTATTCTATGCACGAATTCACCTATTCCTGGGGTCCCGCAAAAAGGACCAACAATGACAGCAACTCACCAACAATGAGTCAAGGAGTGGGGAGCAGCTAGGGTTGCCAGATTTCTTCGGATCATATAAAGTATATCCTGGCTGCAACCAAGGAAAAGTAAAGTATTTCAATGAGTTGAAGTATACATTAAAGTTAACGTTCTCGACTTACACACTAAGGTATTTTTCATGCAGCATCTGCACACTTGAATGTGTCTGATTTCTGAAAATAAGAAAGTTCGGTTTGAGGAATTGTTTGAGGAACCATGGGATAGTAATATTTTTACTGTACGTAGGTCACAAAATATTTATTCCGAAGAAAAAATTACTAGACATTTCAATCTTAACGAGTATTTCAGTAAGGATGTACTACATACAGCTAAAGAAGAAGAGGTTCTAAAAAAAACCGAGTCTTTCTTTTGGGAGTCATTTTCCACTAGTTTAAGCAAACAACATCGTATATAGGCACCTACTCATTAAAAATAACCAAAATAGCTGAAGGAATCCTCATCACATAAGTATCACATACAGAACAGACCCAGGGTATCACATTATCATGACAGATGACATCCAAAAAGTAAACAAAATCATTGAACCGTTCGTTGCTGTCGTTGTGGTGTATGGGGTTGAGCTCCCGGTGGGAGATGGTCAGCCTTCTCAACTTCTCGAGTAAACGTGAGCGACCCTAGACCAATTTTCGTCCATGCAGGTTGGTAGTTCTGGTGTAGGTAGCTATGGGAACCCTGTCCTTGACAATTAAGTACGAGTAGGTGCGGGGGGTGAACTTTTCTTCTTCGTTTCAAATATAAAGTATTTTGGTCTACTTTAAATTTTTTATAAAGTATACAGTATTTTGAACAAGAATAAATTAGGATACTTTAAATTAAAGTAGATCTGGCAACCCTAGGAGCAGCCCACCTCAGACCCAACGGCCGTCTCCAGGAGTGTCTCCTCCACACAGTTCGGTAGAGAGGAAGCAAAAAGAGACGAAAAATGAAATGACGATGTTTATTCTCTCTGAACAGCATGAAATGGAGATGAACAGGATGATTTCACGATTCTTATCTGACCACAAACAGATGTAAAACTACCTACGATTATAAAATGGGAGATCTATGAGCTGTTTACATTATGATTTCATTTCGTCGTGGTAATAAAATTATAGGTTGAAATTGTATTCTGTAGCACTATGGTAGTATACTCACGTGTAACACAGCTAAATCATTGTCGTTAGTATTATTGTCATAGTCTTTATGTACGATTGCAACAGTCACTGGGTTCAGTACACCACTGTCTATTCTATCCACACCAGCAACAACGTATAGTCTTCGGCTTGTTCTGGAACATAAGTAGCTTTTTTAATTTTGATATTCGAACGTTTAGATTGGAAAATAACTACTGGTTGGCATTCAAGTTGACTATAAGTAGGTAGGTACATTTCACTTCTGGGCCTAACAAGGGAGTAAAAGCGTTGTGATCACTTTTGGTGGATGAAAAAAATGGTCATCCAAAATCAAAATTTTCCCTTGCATTAGACGTTTTAGACCAAGGTAAACAATTTTGGTATCGTTTGTGCCATCGTGTTCTGCTGATCCACGTAACAGTTAAAACCATACATCCATTCAGTTCGGTTCTGATATCATTTCTGGCTTTATGCATGTTAGGTGAGGAAGATGAATATAAATTTCATTATTCATGGATTGAAAGTGATATCAGCGCATGCATTTTTACAGTTGACACGCGATTATTATTCTCCAGGGATTACAACTGTTAATTTCGTGATGGTTAGGTACCCATAAATCCGCTAATCCTAATTATTTAATCTGACCATAAGAAATATTTGATATCTATTGAATAACTGGAAACATTTTGAAGTATCAAGATGCGAACACACTACAACTCATTTGGAAAAAAAGTACGGAGAAAAAACTTGGAGTACGAATTGTTGACAAGGTGGTGGGAAATTATCACTCTTGTACCTTCGTGATGATCAACATCCGATGATGATTTTAAATTATTTATTCAAACATTTTTAATGCAGAGTACATTTTTACGGAGACCTTCTTGCCGAAAATGGTCATCTATCTAACAACGCAACGAAAAAATGACACATAGGTAACGAAATAATGCAATAAGCCTTGTGTTACCTTCGCCTTCTGATCGCTGAAGATAATGTCTTTGCTATTCTATTTATGGACCTAATTTCTTTGATATTCAACCTAAGAAGCTGAAATTTGAAATGGAGACCTCTTGGAAAATCTAGATATGAATGATAAATTCTGACGCCCCCAGATCACATTCATACGTACATACCATATAAACGGACAAAGTGAATAAAATACCGCTTTTTTCTAAGAAAATACATAAAAATAAATTATTTTACATTAATTTATCTTATAATCAAAATTAATGAAATCTGGTGGTGTTCAAATACACCAGCTGAGCGTTATTAATAGGCCGTTAAATCGAATCTTACCCAATGACACAATGAGCAGCTGTTAAAACACTCCGGGAACTTATGATGGTCCCTCCGCAGAAGTGGTAACCGTTTACGTTTCTTATTGACACCTGCAATACGATTAAGAAATGACAGCATTTCCCAGTAACTACAGAGGCAATCTAAACAAATTTAAGTTGAATCCGTGATAAACATCGGTCATGGTTGTTGAGCGCATTTCAAAAGTAGGTGGGTCCCTTACAAAGTCTATTGGCTGTGAGTCACATTTTCGGGGTAACCGTGATGCTCGGGTAGGTTACAGATTCCCAGTAGCGGATCCTACGTGATCGGGCGGAGGTCATTTTCTCCTATTCATTCGGGATATGACGTCTCAATTGTCAAACCGAGCACGTTCCATTCTCCGAACGAAATTAGGAAAAGGGAATCCCGTAGAGGTGCTGCTAAGTGTTCAAAGACTCCACAGTTTGTCCAAGAGTTCTCACCTCCAGACCTCATCCGATTGAGTAAAGGCGACTAATTCACTTAAGGATTGCGTTAAGTGTTCAATATTATTGGAAGTTTCAAATGTACGACATGTCACTCACGAAATAAGAACGCTCAGATCATAATGAACCAAGGAAAAGAGCATTCATATGGAACAAGATTCAGATTGGTGGAAAATATAGTTTATCCTAGGCCATTAACGTCTTTGTGTACAATAAGTACTATTTATATGTTGTACATACTTTATCGATCGATAAATCAAAATTTGAAGTCACCACAATAATATTCGAGGAATGTTTTCAAAAAATTGATTAGTGATTGGCTGGTTGTGACGGGGCGGAGTGAGTGTGAGTCGGTGATGTGCAGCATATATTTATAATTAGAGTTAATTATAGTGTAGAGATAAAAAATTTATTTATATGCAGATGATTTATAAATGATATTAAAAACTTGGAAAATGACTTGGAAATTATTTACTACTAATAAAAAATTACTGAATTAATATAGAAGATAAGTTATTTTATATAATTTATGCTCACGTACACTAGCAAACAAACTGCTACACTTGCCAGGTAATTACGGGCTTCTACCTAGCACCTGGCAATACAATGAAATTTTATAATTTATATTATGCGTATAATAATTAGATATAAGAGCTATTGTTGTGTATTCATACTTGTATAAGGAAATTCAATTCAATGCAATAAATCAATAAAAATCGAGAGGTCTGGCAAATTTGGTGAGCAGGATGACTTCCTCACTTATTTTAGGAAAGTCGAGTCTGCGCATGCGCACAGGCTACTATTGATTCGACGGTGATGAACGTTATAGAGGACAGTTTAGGAGCTAACCCACAAAATCTCTGAAAATCTCATCAAAATCCTAGGGAAACTTGTTATAATTTGGGAATGACAAGAATTTACCACTGACAGACAAACATCCAACACGGAACCGAAATTGATCAGCAAGCTCCGAAACGCAACAAGCAAGTGGAAATTTTGATTTTGAATTACATACCACAATTTTTTCGATTTCTCGCAAGAACATAAAGCTTTCCTATCTTCGGTAGTGAGGAAACACGATATTAACCATCATCAACTAGTTTAGTCAATAAAAGCACGGTAAAGCATATTGGTAAATAATACATGCATTACACGTGCTTCCTTATACCTGTTTTGTAGTAGAAAATCTAAATCTTCCTTGCTTAGCGGATTCTCTGACCTTAACTGGATGCGTTGTATTTAAATCAGTTGGTTCAACTATCCTAAAAATCAGAAGGTTTAAAATACCCCCTCGCAGAAAAAATAGATAAATAACAAAAGTCGGTTTCAGAATTGTGTAATGGTATAGTTCATTTCTCCCATCACTCCTCCTCCTCACCATCTATCCGTTATTAAAATTAAATCCCCGGTTTTTCGCAAATCCAGAACAAAAGGTTATACTAACAAAACAGTATAGAAAATGGATGGGAAAAATAAAAATCATGACTTATTGGTATTACCATTTTTATTCACCCACCCATCATAAATTTGAATCTCCCAAGGTTTTGATGTACGACTGGGTTGGAATCTGGATCGAACATAAAAACAATCACGAAAATCAAATGAGAATATTTAGCACTTAGAGATATATTAGTATTGTCACCTTCCATTTTCTCTCTTCCGTCGTGAATTTTCAAATTTTCTAGGTTCTCTGGTTGAGAATCGTAGCCTGGATAACGACGACAAAACTTTTCACGCACAAACATACACCTACTTTTTTTTTTAGTGTAAACTTCTATAGGCGCACCGCGTCGAAAAATTTAGCGTGTGTGAATACGATTTTACTGTCACGTCACGCGGTTTTTTAACATGTATCATGTTTTAGCCCTGGGGTCCTAGCAATTTTTGCGCGTCAATTTTTTTCCGCGCAATACATAGTGGAGAGACGTACGAAATTTCGAGCGTCGATTCCGAGCGTCGATTCATCCGCGCACGAAACATATAGTGGGGAGATATTGTCGTGTTTTTGACGAAAACAACAGGAAAAAAAAACAAGTTCATAGAATTTCGAATCAATATCGAGGAGAAAACATGATACCTACATGGTTGAAATTTTTGGTTCTAGAACAGAAATAATCTTGATGACATGTTTTTCTTTGATTAACAAAATTTCCGTAACAAAATTTCCGGTTGACCCGTCGACTAAGACATTTTTTAACCTAATCTTCGTTTTTTAGTTCAAAAAAATTTTTAAAAATCCTTTGTAAGTTAAGCTTTGTTTTCCATTGCACGGTCACATATTATGAAAACAAATTGGGCCTAAAACAGTTCCTTGTGTTACCCCATATTTTCTTTTGATTTTCACGTACAACCAAGCCGTTGCTGGGGAAATGAAACTTCTTTATTTTTCACCGGACAAAAATCGTTCTCCACTCGTTGGAAAGCTCTCGATTTATCACGCATTTCTTTCGTACTTGTTCTTCTATTCATGTCGTAGTTTTATAGTTATTTATGTTATAAATGGATATAGTAAACAATGCCGCTTGTTTTGTTGTCACTTGGTTGAGAAGTTAATCTTGCTTATAGTAATTGTAGACGCGCACCATAACAGAAAATTACCTACTTATAGTCCGGTCATTTTAGACAATTGAAATACAGAAAATTCCGACAGAGCCAAATCTTCGTAGAGACTTTAGGTTTACCACAAGAAATAATGTGTCAAAAGTCCCCATCAGTCCCATGTGAGCTTAGGGACTTATTCGGGGCCAAAGGTCAAAATTTTAGGTTTTTTGGATTTTTCTCGAAAACGGTAGGTTTTATCGAAAAAGTACGTCAGAGCAAAGTTGTAGATCTTAAAATTCTTTATAAAAATGGTCCTTATGATTTTTTCTCTAAGACCCACTATTTCCCAGATATTGCGCTTGTAAGAATCATGTTCTATATAGTATGCACACATATGCCACGTATATACATATTTAGGTACTCAAGCAAGCAAAAATGCTTGCTCGCTCTGCTGCCTCTTTTATGTATACATTATACTATGCTAAGAAAATTGACTCTAAAATGACCGCCGGTCCCTTACCCCGGTACCTGTTCAAAAGAGTGCAGAAGTTGAGAAGAGAGTAACTCTACACACAAAACTGTGTTTCATCTCGGAATTCGGTTTCTTCTTGCGGTTTATGGAGCTCCAAAAAAAATTGATTGCATAGATACGTACAGATATTTAACATTTGTAAAAAATACACGAAACAAAAAGCAAGTACAGCTATCTTGTCTTCCTCCAACATCGGCATCTGCTAGTCAACATTTGTTTCGAGTATACTATCAAGTTCAGACATGGCAAGGCAATGAACTGAACCCTGAAGACTGGGGTTGGAAATTGATAAATAATACTTTGGAACCGATTCGAACTTTACTGCCCCCTGCTCCAGAAAAACTTCTCAACACTATTTTTTGCAATTGCAAGAAAGGTTGTAGTGCCAAATGTGGCTGTAAAAAAGTAGGGTTGCAGTGTTCTCCAGCGTGTACCAATTGCCAAGGTGTCTCTTGCTTAAATGTTCAATTAAATACAAGAGAGGAAGATTCATGTGATTTTGATGAAGAGACAACTGATTCATCTTCATTTGAACAATTTCTAAGCGTTCATCAACAGGAAGGAGAAGAAGAAGAAATTGAAGAAAACATTATTGTTGAAGTTGAATATGAAGAGTATGAGTCAGATTAAAGTAATTAAAAAAAGTTGGAACGACAGTTAAACTCAGTAACCCATATCAATAATCTTCATACTATTAAATATTATTGTTCCTGAAAATAACGTCATAAAGGTTCGTGGAATAGGCCTACCGGGGATACCACGTTAAAAAAAAACGCGCCGAGTATACTACCTCACAGGTGGTGTGGAAATGTGTGCATATTATGTAGAACGTGATTCTTACAAGCGCAATATCTGGGAAATAGTGGGTCTTAGAGAAAAAATTATAGGGACCATTTTTATAGAGAATTTTAAGATCTACAACTTTGCTCTGAGGTACTTTTTCGATAAAACTTACCGTTTTCGAGAAAAATCCAAAAAACCTAAAATTTTGACCTTTGGCCCCGAATAAGTCCCTAAGCTCACATGGGACTGATGGGGACTTTTGACACTTTATTCCTTGTGGTAAACCTAAGGTCTCTACGAAGATTTGGCTCTGTCGGAATTTTCTTTATTTGATCACTATTTTTATGTCTAAAATGACCGGACTATTAGGTACTCTGTTCTAATTTCGATTTTTAAAACATTTATGTCGTAGTTTTAAATTTATTTACATTTACGAATTAGCGGGAAGAAAGCATGTTCCATGTTTTAGCATTTTAGCCGAAGGCTCAAGGCGGAAAGTTACCGAGGGTCCAGGGGCGGAGCCTGTCCACTTTTACTTTCCCAACATCCCAACAGAGTGGAAAGTAATGTTCAATTTTACTTTCCCAACATCCCAACAGAGTGGAAAGTAATGTCCATTTTTACTTACCCAACATCCCAACAGAGTGGAAAGTAATGTCCACTTTTACTTTCCCAACATCCCAACAGAGTGGAAAGTAATGTCCAATTTTACTTTTTATATTTAGCAGAAAATCGTCATAGAAGTGTACACTTCTCCCGTGTGGTCTTTAGCACACCTGGTTTTTTTTTTTTTTTTTTGACATTTTCATGTCTTTGCTTTGGCACATAAACTAAAAAAACGTCACGGAAAATAATTGCTCACGAAAATTGCTCACGAAAATTGCTCACGAAAATTGTCCCAAGTGGCCACAACGATGATTATGACCATCAGAAATGACGTTTTTACCTAATGATCCCACGATTCTGAGATTTGGTATGTGGGCCCTTGAGGGACTTCTGAACACAACTGACAGATCCCAGATCAGCTGAGTGGCTCTAGAATCCAGTTTTTTCCCTAATGATCCCACGATTCTGAGATTTGGTATGTAGCCCCTTGAGGGACTTCTGAACACAACTGACCGATCCCAGATCAGCTGAGTGGCTCTAGAATCCAGTTTTTTCCCTAATGATCCCACGATTCTGAGATTTGGTATGTAGCCCCTTGAGGGACTTCTGAACGCAACTGACCGATCCCAGATCAGCTGAGTGGCTCTAGAAACCAGTTTTTTCCCTAATGATCCCACGATTCTGAGATTTGGTATGTAGCCCCTTGAGGGACTTCTGAACACAACTGACCGATCCAAGATCAGCTGAGTGGCTCTAGAATCCAGTTTTTTCCCTAATGATCCCACGATTCTGAGATTTGGTATGTGGGCCCTTGAGGGACTTCTGAACACAACTGACCGATCCCAGATCAGCTGAGTGGCTCTAGAAACCAGTTTTTTCCCTAATGATCCCACGATTCTGAGATTTGGTATGTAGCCCCTTGAGGGACTTCTGAACACAACTGACCGATCCAAGATCAGCTGAGTGGCTCTAGAATCCAGTTTTTTCCCTAATGATCCCACGATTCTGAGATTTGGTATGTGGGCCTTGAGGGACTTTTGAACACAACTGACCGATCCCAGATCAGCTGAGTGGCTCTAGAATCCAGTTTTTTCCCTAATGATCCCACGATTCTGAGATTTGGTATGTGGGCCCTTGAGGGACTTCTGAACACAACTGACCGATCCCAGATCAGCTGAGTGGCTCTAGAATCCAGTTTTTTCTTTAATGATTCCACGATTCTGAGATTTGGTATGTGGGCCCTTGAGGGACTTCTGAACACAACTGACCGATCCCAGATCAGCTGAGTGGCTCTAGAATCCAGTTTTTTCCCTAATGATCCCACGATTCTGAGATTTGGTATGTAGCCCCTTGAGGGACTTCTGAACACAACTGACCGATCCCAGATCAGCTGAGTGGCTCTTGAATCCAGTTTTTTCCCTAATGATCCCACGAATCTGAGATTTGGTATGTAGCCCCTTGAGGGACTTCTGAACGCAACTGACCGATCCCAGATCAGCTGAGTGGCTCTAGAATCCAGTTTTTTCCCTAATGATAAGAAAATAATAAGAAAACACACATGAAAATGTCCCAATGTGTTGCAGACTCGTATGCAAGCATTTCTGATGATTTCCGCTTATTTTTTTCTTTAATAGTTGTTTTATCTCAAGGTTGAGTAATAACTATCGCGCACGTGCTAAACTAGTATTTGTTGACACTCCGAGACTAATAATTAACCCAACTTCAAGAATTTTTTCTCGCTTGGGTTATCCCACAATCCCCTTTTGATCAATCATTAGGCCGTCTCACTTTATAGTCGAAGCCTTTAGCCTTTACCTATAAAACCTAGCTTCAGAGAGACGTCCTAAAAAGTACTGGTCGACCTAGTCAAGAACCGGTCGAAGCCTTTCACAAATAAAAACGCTGCAAATTATTTCACAAAGGTTTATTATTTTTTCAATTGAGTATGATCGTAGTTTTAGTTGGCTTGCGTACGTCATAAGGCCCGTCCAGACTCCTCGGCGTGTCCCATTTCGAGTTGCCACAACCTGTACTTCTATATATGCATGTTTATATTTCTCGATTTGAGCTCCTATCTATTCAAATAGATAGGTATGTTATTAAATATGCGTAGGAAAAGCATTGGTATTAATACACAAAGATGACCTAGAAAAAAACAAATATTCATGCCTCGAAGGAACGCCGTACCCACCACAAGGTGCCGCGGCGCCTCCTCTCACTCCACCCCCCTCACCACCCACCGTGACCCCCTGCCAAGCGTGCCAGGCGTGCGTGCGTGCGTGAGTCTAACAAAGCCTTGAAATGACACTTTTTCGCCCGTTTTTGGCCCATAGCATCTATGCGAGTGAAGCGATCGGGATGGTTAAACGTTAGGACCAACTAGACCCCAAATGGAGTCTATGTGCGAAAGGACGGGTTTTTTAAGTCAATTCTTAGGCCTTTTATGGCCCGGACGGCGGACGGCGGACGGCGAACGGCGGACGGCGAACGGCGGACGGACATTTCAAATTTGGATTCTACGCACCTTGAAACGTAAAGTGACAAAGTTTGAGGGGGGGTTATAAAAATTTTTTGCTATACGATCACATAGGCTTATTATTGGAAATAATAAACCAAAATGAATTAGAATCTAAAAATTGGAAAAACTCAGCCGAATATGTATGGCACATAGCTTTCTCGTTTTGCAGAGTGTCTAAATTTGTCAAAGAAATGTAAAACGTGAAAAGCAATTTTTTTTTTTAAAGCAAAAACTTAGCCTCATCCCGCCAGCGTAAACATAATACTAACGCCTCCTTCTACCGAGAAGAAATTTTATTAGAGGTGATCTCGTGAATCTCTCATTGTTGCAGGTTGATCGTCGATCTTTATTATTACATCATGACCTCACCTAGTTCTGAAATTACTTACTTAGTACTCAAGTAGTACCTCCCTAGTACCTCAGCTAGTACTGAAGTAGTTACCTACGTACCTTGGATTTTATTAAAAGAATGATTCAACTGAATTACAGTGTTTTTTCCAGTATACGATTTGCATACTATGTGGCTAACACTTCCCACTTCACGGAGGATAGTGTGCAGAGGTAAGTTCCCAAAACTTTCCACATTTGAGCTAAATTTGAGCAGGGGTATTTTGAAAGCAAGCGGTTTTGATATTAAGCATGAAGGTTCCATCGTGGTGTCAATGGTTTTAGCTTCAAACAAAAATTACACATTAAATTTCTGGATACGCATTGGTTGTATGTGGACTAACATCGTTCAAGTTCTGCTTTGGTATGTGAAAATTAGGCTAATCACGCAGACACGTATTGGACCCCCATGGAATAAAGTTAAACTATAACTAGATGATACACTCTTGTACCTGGTATGGTGTGTCAGTGGTTTTCGCATTAACTCCTCCAACAATTTTCACCGAAGGTTCCGGCCAGTGTAGATTTGAAGTATCCACATCTTCCAGTTCTGTTAAATTTTCTCCTGCAACTTCCAATCAAAATACAAATAATAAACATATTAATTGAAATTCGTCTATCTATGCAATCTAACTTCGATTACGTTCAATAAATTCTGTTTGTACCTACTATTAGCACACATTTTTTACTGATAAATTGACACCAGTCGGGCTGAAGATCGAGCATAAAAATAAGGAACATCCTTGAATTGTAAACTCCACTGCTGCATAAGTAATTTTGCTTCTTCATTACAGACTTTAATGAAATTTAAGCACATTTTTCAGCATAATTTTGTACATCATTTTTTTACTGTTCCATTTTTTAGTTTATAAGCCTTATTTGAGCAATATTCTGCTAAAAAAAATATAAATTTAACGATTTGTCGCCGTTGTTTACTATTTTTAGTGAATTTTTCAGCATTTTTTGAAGTTTTACCAATTTAATGTGATCAAAAAATGCTGGCAAACGAACTCATCCTTTTGTTTGGAAAAGCTTGATTTTTGGCGCAAGGACAGAATTTTTATATGTAGTATACATAAATTTATATATATATTTATATATATATATATATATATATATATATTTACGAAAAAGTGTTAAACTCTAGGATTTGTTTCAGAATGTGTCAAACCGGATTTCAATAAAGAATATTTTCGAAAATTTTTGTTTTAAAATTTTTGGAGCCACTGCAATTGCTCCATTTTCTACTAAAATTCGTTAATGGTTCTTTCTTGGAGCGGAGCACTGAACGCTTCAAGGACACTCGATAGAATCCACCTGTACCTTGTGACTTGAGGGTTAATAGAAAATATATTAACTATTTTTACGATAATTCGAAAGAAACCTGTCTCATTAATATATTAACGTCGTTAAAATTAAAGCCGTTTTAGTTTTTAGGATTTGCCCAACAGGATCCCAATTATTACTAAATGTAATAATCCAGGACTATCTAAGAACTCTACAAATTGCCCAATTAAACTAAATGCAGAGGTTCTTCTACCACTATCCCCAGAAATCAAAGGGAAAGGGTCTTACCCCAGTGCTTTCCATGTTTAGCCTTTCTAGGTATACCTCAAACACCTTTTACTATACTAGGTACCTATTCTATTTTCCAACTTCTACCCATCGTGGAAAAAAATATTCTCTTCTTATCCTTTACGTACCTACCTTTAATCTGTTTCATATTATTTTCATACTTCACATTCCCTTAAAGTCCTTTAACCATCTCTTTCATTTTTCTTGTTTATGCAACAAAGATAATAAGTAGGATCTTTTTCTATCTTTCAATAGGTAGGTATTATTTTAATACAAAATCTCTTTCACCTTAACTACATATTTTATATACCCCTTCTTCTTACCTTAAATTAAATTTGTTTCCAAGTTTAGTGAAACTTGGTGGTAGCAAAGCTTCCGGTTGCCCTTTTTGTGATTGTCCCCTTCTCACTAGGGCAGTTCGGAGGGGGGGAGGGGGGGGGGTTGTTAGCTGGTCCTGGGTTGTTCCATATACAGGGTGGGGCAGTGAGGACGGACGGTTTTAAAAAAATCATAAAATAGTTAATTTTCACTCAAAAACAAATGTATTGATGCAATCAGGTTCGCAAGGGAATAGCATTGGAGACAGTCAAGTGTGAAAAATCACATCAGGCATGTGGTGGCCGAAATTGTTTATGCAGTGCTGGAGGTGTTCTTGGGCGTTATCTCCAACATACTCTCTCAACTTGGGCGACTTCCACGCGGAGTCCACGCAGAGTTCGGGGCTTGTTCTCGTATACTCTAAGCCTTGAGGTGTCTCCATAAGAAAAAATCGCATATGGATAAATCTGGGGACCGAGGAGGCCAATGAACATCGCTAAACCTGGAAATAAGGCGACCAGGGAAGAGAGGGCGAATATCGTCCATTGATGCTCTGGCTGTGTGGGCGGTCGCCCCATCCTGCTGGAACCACACACGTCGGGTTGGAACACGTCGCCGTCATAATTCAGGGAAAAAGAAGTTGGTGATCATTACGACGTAGGGTTATGTTGGAGAGAGTCTACACGAACTTCCAAGAACGCCTCCAGCACTGCATAAACAATTTCGGCCACCGCATGCCTGATGTGATTTTTCACACTTGACTGTCTCAAATGCTATTTCCTTGCTGTGAACGAACCAACCGTGATAACCTCAAGGTAGGTTACACGGCAAGGAGAATGATTCTAAACGCTAAACGTGCTCTTTTCATTCCGATCCCCAGTTCCCTTCAATTTAATTAATTTATAATATCCTAATAAGAGATATTAACACACTTGCGAACCTGATTACATCAATAGATTTGTTTTTGAGTGCAAATTAACTATTTTATGATTTTTTTTAAACCGTCCGTCCTCACTGCCACACCCTGTACCTAACGAACTAGGGCTCTGTTGGGCAACCTGTTGCATAGTATGAATCAAACTTGCATTCAATATTTTTGCGGCAACATGAGAAGAGAAACCCTTCCAATGCCTTCTAAATTGATATCAACTAATGTTCATTTCAATAAATTGTTTCAATCATGTAGTCAAACCCAGTTTTATAGAGAAGGAATTGCGCTGTTTTGTCTGTTGTAATGAATTCGAATATTATCCTCCTCAAAATGAGAAGGAGTTGTTTAGCTGACTACAAATAAAGAGACACAATTTTTCATCTTAATCCCACGGATTAAAGGTACCGGCAAGGCTTATAATTCATAAACACGTTTAATACGCAGATAGCTAACTGAAAAAAGTTCCTGTCCAATCTTAATTTGTTTTCTTAATTACCTATTCATGTTTCCGTTCATTTGAGCGTAAGTATGCATAAAAACTTTTAACATTCAAATTTATGACAATAAAACTTTTTCAAAAAGCTATTTAGATATAGATACAAATTTCAAGGGTTTCAGCCAATATTTGCCCAAATCAGCGATTTGGAACACTGAAATTGAAGCTGATTTTCTTGATCGACAAATTTATCATAAGAAACGTTTTTTATAGAATATTCTACCAAAATTATAAATTTAAATTATTTTATCAATTTTGTAATATTTTCATTCACAACTTTTCAGTAAAACAAATAGTTCCCATCCTTTCATGTGTATGTGAATTTCTTCAATGAAAAATGGGATTTTGTTTGGTACAAAGTGAAAGTGAATGATAATATGTACTATTTGCTTTCAACAAACATTCTATAACGCACCCAACATGTAATCAGAAAAATTTATTTAAAAACCTAAGAGTTTTAGGAAATTTTATTCTCTGCGATTTAGAAGCAATAGAAACATTGCACTAGATCAATCTCCAAAAACAGTTCCAGTCATGGAGCATGAACGTTTGAGCGAATTTTCGTAAATTATCGTAGGTACATTGTATTGAAATTTTTGCACTATGCAACTTTTATTGCACTTTCATCGGCACGGACAGTGTTTAATAAACTCGATTTCGCAAAGTTACAGTTGTAGTGTAGTATATGTTGTAAAGTAATTGAATTGAGATACACTCGAAACTTGTTGAATGAACATATATATTCTGAATATTCTTTAATTGGAAAAAAGTAATTTCAGGCCATTTCGACTTGGCATCAATAAGAATAAAAATTAGTATCCATCCGTTGGCCATTCATAGTCAAGATGTTCACATAGTCAACTTGTACATAGTCAACTGGAAATTGGAATCAGGTTCATCCCACTGGTGAAGAGGCGCTTTTGAAGGATATACCGCAGATACATAAGATTGACATGGTTTTACGAACAACTCTATATCTTTATCAATGTTCTTCCATAAACAGTATCGCCTAGCTATGCTCTTCATTTTAGAAGCCTTGACGCGTGCATAGTGGAGTTCACTTAAAACCAAAGTTTGAAGTGAACAAGGGATCATAATTCGATGGCCTCGAAAATCACCCATCTTGAAGAAAATATTGCCCAACACAAATTTCACCATTCCGCGATTTATCGTGAAGAGCTAACAACACTGGATCTGTTACTGTGGCTGCTGCGATTGATATAGCCGAAATTTTGTCTGTTGAAACCTGATTTATAGTTTGATGTGAAATTATGTAGTCATCACTGAATTCTGTTGATTTTGACTGAAGTGGCGTCCTTAAAAGGTAATCGGCTTGAGCATTTTCTGTACCTGACTAGAGTTTAATGGTGTAATTGAACTCACTGAGAATTGTGGCATACCAGAATTGTATGGCTTCGTTTCATAATGTCTTAAAACAGATTTTTTTGGAAACTATAATTTTGAAAATTCTTGGAGCGATTGATGTTGTTTAAATTTTTTTCTCAAAATTAGGCAAAAATACGTAGTTTGTTTTATTTGGGTAGGATGTGAAAATAGATATAATTGTAGAGGTCAGCGGTTTTGACATAACTTACCAAAAACGTGACCGGCCAAACAGTAAACAAACAGAAGTGACGGTAATTTAGCACTCATTGTGAATGTGATCCATTCGGACCAATCTCCGCCAGCTGACACGAAACTTGTCACTTGCGGCGCTCGCAATTATACCTAGTTAGTTTCTCTCGGCAATTAGAGCGACACCTAATCTTATCTGTCTTGTGATAAAAAGCTGACTAACCTGGGCCAAGTTCTACGGGATCTGTGCAACATTTACTTACGTCAAAACGCTAGAAAAAATGGACAAAATCTTTGTTGGTATGCGTTTCATGATACGTGGATCAATTCCAAATCCAATCCTAATCAAATGAAAAAGAAAAAAATCCGTCTATCTGCCGTACGGAGCTTTTTTCCCAAAACTACTGGACCGATGTTTACTATTGGTTAAAACATCGTATAGGAGACCTCAAATAATTAAGTAAGTATAATACACTTATACAGAGTGTTGTTAAGATTGGTAACCTGCTACGGATAGATTCCAACAAAAAGTTCCCCTGTGCAATCGTTTTTTAAGCACTTGATTTTTGAAGTTTTTTTCACTTCCAAGTTTTTTTTCGTGTTTTGGACCTTACATCACTAAAATGGCCATATCTCCTTTACCTTAAAAAATAATCCTAAAAACTGATATACTGTTGGAAAGAACGATAAATTACCCATCTCCCTAATGTATTTGGATTTTTTTTACATTAGGTCACGTAGGTAAAAAAAATGGACTAAACATAAGAATTTCTAACTTTTTGAAAATTACTGTTTTTTATGGTGCATTAAATATTAAAACGACTCTGTGAAAAACGGTACGCTTAGCGTTCTAAATCAGAGATTCATTTTCGTGAAGAAAAACCTTGGAACCGATGACCCCCTACAGAGAAGGGTACAGCTGAATAAAAGTGCTCCGCAGGGTGCTAAGAGGATCATTCAGTACATTTCTCAAAATCACTACATTTTTTAAATGGCTCTTTGGCCCTTTGGAAAGAATATATTTTCCATTTTCCTGTGAGAAAAAACTTTTTCAAAATGTCGGCTTTTCAACGGTATAGTCAATTTTAATTTTATTTTTCTAATTGAGGGAGATAATCATATTTTAATGTTGAAAAGCATGGTTTTTTCCCACCGAAATCAAGGTTTTTTTTTAATAGTGACTCTCAGTGAAGAATGAAGTTTGGGGTCGACTTCCACGTATTTTTCACGCTAAATCGGATTTTAACACTTTTAATTCTCTCCAACTCCGTCAAAAGCAAGCTTCACACTTTAAATAACTAGTCTTATCCCAAAAACTCATTGAATTAAAATTTATTCTTATAATTGAGCATAACAAATAAACTAACAATAAAGATTAAAACTTTTAGTTATACTTATCGAGGTTGGAGATATATAAAACATTAGCATTAGATTGAGCATGAAAAAATACGTAGAAATTGACCCCAAACTAGAATTTTTATAGAGGGGAATTTCTCAAGAAACCCTTGGCTTTTCAAAGAAATACACGTTTTTCAAAATTAAACATGATTATCCCCCCTAATTAGCAATGTAAAAATATAAACGCCTACACTGTTAGACAGCTGAAGTTTGAGAAAGTTTCACTCGTGCCAAAAAGGGAAAAAATAAATTTTTCAAAAAGTGCAATGATTTGTGAAATGTAACAAATTTTCTATTTCAGGCTTTTTTTTTTTTTTTTTTACAATGAACCTAAGGAGAATTATGGCTATTTTTATGCTATAAAGTAATGAACCCGATAACAAAATTTTTAATGAAATTATTCGAAAACAGAGCATTTAAATGAATCTTTAAGAGGAACTTTTTATTTTAAAATTGATTTAATTTTATTTTTATTTTATTTTATTTTATTTTTATTTTTATTTTATTTAATATTTTATAATTTAATTTCTAAATATTGGAAATTAGTTGTAAAATTTATCCCGAGGAGGTTCTTAATCAAAAGTGATAACACTCTGTATATATACCTAGATAGAATATAGGACAAGCACCCTTTTTATTATTGCAGGATATTGGGGCGCTTGCGACAGTTTGATGCTTCTCTATTTACTCAAAATTAGTGCATAGCTTACTTCATGAGACATTATCTATATTAATAAAATCGTAAGTATGTCTGTCTTAACATTGATTAGAAACATAAAATTTTGCGTTTCTTCTCCGTTTCATACTATTTGTAGATGACTGGTAATGTATTCTCAATTTTTCTCTGTCTGTCTATCTTTCTGTGTTACAGGGGTCATTGGACAACTGATATGAGTGGGGGGAAATGTCTGTATCAGTCTATCTTGAATTATAGGCTATTTGAAGTTTTTAAAATTTGAGCCAGAGGGGGTGTCCCAAAATATGATGGGTGAGGGGGGCTTGCGTATATTCAAGCCAACCTGTGGAACGCACAGGTGAACCAGCTAGTAAAAAATATTCGTAGGTAAGCAGGTACCATCTGGATCAGGACAAACGCATGTTTATTGACGAGGACAAGGAGGAGAAGGGAGTTTTTTCAGGATTGACTGGGTGACGAAATACTAGGTTGTAACTCGGAATTGCTTTGCTTCAAAAGATGTATCAGGTCGCCGTCATTATCCAGATTGAAACCTTGGGGACTGATCATGTGAGTCCACTCTTCATCCACTTCATTCCTGTGAGCTTCCAAACCTTGAACTGAAAATTGGTCCTCTGTTTCCAATTCCGTGGGGTTCTTGAGAGTTCTCAGACCTTCATCGGGCTTAGGGTCCAGGGTTCGAGAAAACTTCAAATGAATGGGTGAATTGTCTTTCACCGTTTCAGGACCCCCAGCTGGTTTGGCTTTCAACGTGTGGTTGCCCGTGGAAATCTTTTCACCTACTTGTTGCTGCCCGAACAGTGACAGCATGATGTCATCGTTGTCCTCTTCACTAGTTTTAATCACTGGGTCATCGGCTATATTAACGAAATTCCTATCGTAAAAAATAGTCGACAATGGACCGACACTTATCAAGCTCCTAGATTTCTTGTTTACTGCATCACTCGTATCTAACCCTTTCAGTTGTATGCCCGAATTCGGGATCGGTGTCGTTGACGACTTGCCGTACTTGGACTCCCAGTAATTCATTGAAGAAGCGTAGATTTGATCGTACAACGATGGAAATAGTTTTTTCCTGTTCATCACTTGTGGAGCAGCGTGGTTATTTTCCATATACCTCATATTCTTCACATGGTCCAACTCGTTACCAACAGCCCAACCGAAATATGGCTTCACAGCTTCAGACCTCTCATGACCTCCCAAACAGGTTTTCATGGGTGAAATCTTTTCACGGAGTTCTGGAATGGATTTTTTAGTTTCAATGTTATCATTGGTCACACGCGGTTTCACATTCTTGTGAATATTTTTTATCCTTTGACTACTGTTTTGAGTTGCAATTTTTCTCAATGGAGTTGAACCACGAAAGTTCGAACCTCCAACTTTTTGTGATGTTGGTTTAAAATACTTCATTTCTTTGTTATTCGTGACACGGAAAGTTTTCTTCCCTTGAGCCCTCAAGTCCCTAGTCAATTCCTTCCTTGGTTTCTTATTGGTGCTATTCTCAGAGATGTACTTCCCAACATACGAGGGGCTCCAGGGAAATTTCATCTCCGGCTTTGCAACCTTCTCATTGTTTAAGGGTTTAGTTTCCACTAACCTTGCTGGCTTAGTTCTTTCACTAGTTCTGCTCATCATCACATTCATAAGACCTCTTTGCTTCAGCCATTGAAAAAAGCTTGAGTTTTTCTCAGTTGGGTACTGTTCAGCAGGTGGCTCTATCATATTTGGACTTTTTGATTCTGATAATTTCGTTTTGCCTAGACCAGTATTTTCTTTTGTTCGATTCCGCGTTGCATCGCCTTCACTATATTCTGATTCCAATGTAGCGTCTCTGTCACTAGTCAATGCATCGCTATGAGCATTCGATGAATTACTCCTTCTCTCACGAACACTTCCCAAATTATTCTTGCCATTCTCAGAACTATTATCCATTTGAATCAACCTATTCCGGAACCACCGGTGGAAGTTTTGCATATTTTCATCGAACAAAACTTGATCACCTGAATTACTTCGGAGCGATGCCTCATTATTTTGTTTACTTGAAGCTTGCGAAAGATCGTCGTCTGCTGTTCTCCGGATCGTATCCCTAAATGAGTATTTTCCCCACTGAGGACTCCTGAAGCCTCTCCTTATGACGCCATAGGTATCCAAATCACCATTAACTGGTGGTTTACTGCTAATGGTTACTGATGGCTCATTACCGGTTTCAGCGGTCGAATATTTCGCTTCCCTCATTTCTCTCAGCATCTTTTCATACTTTGCAGGTTCAATAGACGTGTCCAGGGATTCCCCTCGGTTTAAATATTCGTACACAGTTTTTGGACTTGGTTTTATTGTATCATTTTGGTTTCCTTCAGCTTCGGACCCATCCATGGTTTCTAGAGGTTCTCCGTCATTTATTGGACTGGCATTGTTAGAAGATAGAGATTCCTCTTCATCTAAATTATTATATCTATATGTATCAGGTGGTGCTGTAGATCTTTGTTCTCTATCTACTTTAATGTCCTCCTGTAACTCAGCTATAGACAAAGGAAGTCTAGGTTCAGAGTTCCACTCAAGGGCCCATTTCTGCAATGAAGGTGGGGTCGATTCCGTTAAAGACACCAAGGTATCTTTCTTGCTTCTCGATGTTGATATCATTTCCCTGAAACTCGGTGTGAATTTTGGCAATACGTAAGCCGTATCACTAACGCCTTGTAACTTATTATTAGCTTTAAAGATCTCCTTCCTATTCTCACCTTTCTCTTGCATCATTCTGGCGCTATTAGTTGGCGTTCTCGGTACGTATGGCCGCGCCAAATCCATTAGAGATAAATTCCTCTGGACCTTATATGAAGTGTCCACCGCTTTAGTTTCACCCTCGACCAACTCGTCAGACGGTAATTCATCCCCGTCAATCCCAACAAAAATGTTTCTATCTTTTTTAGTGATGCTGTTCCACCTATTTCCATGATTTTCCGTGGGAGGGGGCTTGTTCCCAGGTTTTGGGGGTCCCACGACATACCGAGATTTACGTCCATTCTCGTTATTCTGGAACTTAACGGAAGCATTTCTTGATCCGGGTTCAACTTCTCTGGGGAAATGCCCCATTCCGTTGTTAGACACCTCTGAAATATTCATTCCACCAACATTTGATTGTCCTGAGCTACTCATCTGAAAATATGAAGGAAAAACAATGTGATGTTAAAATCATCAAAATTTTTTTATTTAAAAGGTATTTTACTATAGTTCATGTCATGCAGCATCACAATATGAGCAAAACTATAAAATTTATGGGGGGGGGGGGATTTTTTTCGTTTTGTTTCTCTAAATCTGCTACTTAAACCATTTCAAGATTTTTATTATTATTATTTTTTTTTTTTTAATAGGTTTTTGTTTTTTTTTATTTATTACAGAAGGTTGGAAAGCTATGTGTTCGTGCAACTTCGCAACTTTTGAAAAAATGCTTGTCCTCCAAAATCAACATTTCTACTTGCTTGTTGCGTTTCATAGCTCGCTGATCAATTGTTGTTCCGTATCTGTTGATGATTTTTTTCAGGGACTAAACATTTTTAGGAATCGTACGGGTTTGCTTCTAGATGGACCCCTATAAATTTCATTGCCTTCAGATCAATTATCATGGCATAAGCAAGCGCATACGTAAATCTATATACACAAAACAAGGAGGGATTTGATGTTACAGAATTTATAACTGAAAAACGGGTGAACAGATTAGGATGAAATTCTGCATACAGCTAGTTTATAACTTGGTCTTTAACATATGCTCTATTAAAATTGAATAACTGTGTGAGCTTAATTCTTTCCTGTTCGCCCTAGGAAGTTGAAATTTGATAAGGAAATTCTAGGGGACATCAGAAAATGGGTGGAATGACGGGCTTTATCTGATCAGCTGAGTAAGCTAAATTCTCGTCCGCTGATTCTAGGAGGGTGAAATTTGATAGAACGACTGATTGAAACATCAAGAGATGATCGAAATTATGGGTTTTTCCCGGTTTAACTGAGTGAGCTAATTTATCTTCTATTCTTAGATGACATATTTGTGGGACATTAGTAGACAAATGCAATGAATGATGGGCGGCGCCCTGAACAGCTGAGAGAGCGGAATACTCTCCTGTTCACCCTACAAAGTTGAAATTTGATAGGGAAACTCTCTGGGACATTAATAGAGGAATGGAGAGATGGGATTGATTTTTTCCTATCAGCTGAGTCAGATAAATTCTATCCGGTTCACCGCATGAGGTTGACATTTTGTAAGGTGAATTTCTGGGACATTATGAGACGAATGGGATGATAGACTCTTTTCTGATCAGCTGAATTAGCTTATTTTTCTCCTGTTCGCCCTAGGAAGTTGTAATTTGATAGGATGGCTCTCTGAGACATCATGAGGTTCTTCTTGATCAGCTGTGTGAGGTGAATCCTTTCCTGTTCACCCTAGGAAGTTAAATTGTATAAGAATACTCCCTGGAACACAAAGAAGCGATTGGAGTGATGGGTGAGTGAGCTATACATTCTTTCTTGTTCACTCTGAGAAGTTGAAATTTGATTGAGAGACTCTTTGTGACATTAGAAACAAGTGAGATGAAGGGCTCCATCCAAGTCAGCAGAGTAATGTGATTTTTTCTGTTTTTATTACATATATGTTGTCAAAATAAACAATTGAACTCAATAAATTTGTATTACACAAATTGAATCCTTTATTAGTTTAGCTATGGTACGTTGTTTAGTAGGCAGTAAGAAGTCCATCTACTTTACGCCAAGTTATTTATGCACTCCGACCGGGGCAACGCGGGTAGTTAACTAGTTTATTATGAAGTCGATTTCTTACGATCTATTGATCCAATTTCATTCAATCTCGGATTTCATGGGTAGGTGCTCTATGAATTTTATCGCGATTGGTTGAGTATTAACTACTGCGCATACACTAAACTGAAAATGATTAGGTGAACGTGAAACTACAAGACTAGTAGACCAATTTTGACGAAACTTTCAGGAATTTAGTGGGTCAGCTAACACTCATTACTACATCATCACCTTTGTGCGACTTTTACCTTTGTAACTTACTACTTTTTCAAAAATGTAATTGAGGCGCCTGGTGAAAAAAGGGCGTGCATCCCTTTTTGAGGTTTTTGCATTTTCGAACCCCTCGAATATTGACTGATGTATCGATAGTTTCGTGATAGAAGGCTTTTCTTCTTGAAAGTTACTGAGGTGGACCCTATGGTTCACGTGTTCGTTTCTTTGATTTTGAAATGCAATATTATTTCATGAAATGAGCGAAGATAATCAGAATAATGGCGGTCTTCTGAGAGTTGTCCCTTCTAAAAATCTAAAATCCTTGATCGACGATTTTTTAAAAATACGTATAGATAGTTTCTTAGTTCAGTAAACCTTTTCTGAAGATGTATCATAGTCTGTTACTTGTTTAAATCCCAGGATTCATAATGACGTCGAATGACACTATTTGAACCATCGAGATGCCATTAGTAGTAAAAGAAGCAGGTGCTAAAACAGTTTTTAACCTCAATTTTAGAGATGTTATAGAATTTTATTGTTATATTGTTGTGATCATTCATTGCAAGATAGAGTTTAATAAAAAACACTCGCGCAGTTTGCGGGAGCAAAACCAACTTTTCGATTCGATCAGCTGGAGCTCTGGATGAAGCTTGTAATTTCATTTGTCCCTTGATGTCCTGGAGAAGCTCCCTATATATTATAAAAGAGAAAATTTGTTTGTGTGTTTGTTTGTCCGCTTGAAATGTCCAAACGGTTGCATCAAACGGTGGGCGCAATTTGACAAGCAAGTTCCAGGAATGGTTTTAGTCAATATAGCCAACTATGTAATTAAGGAAAAACCTGACATGCGTCGAACTTTTCACGACAAAAATGGATGGGCTAAGTTCACGCGAAAAGAACTGTCGATTACAAATTCAACGATACCAAAACGATTTTGGTGGATTGAGCCGTGTAATTGTTATTCGTGAAGATACGTTGTCTTCAAAATATGAAGGTATTCAAAATTTAATGTTAAAAACGCCGTATTAACTTCAGCGATGTGCTGAATGAATGAATATTTATCAATATATGTAATTAATAGAAGCCGTGAAATTAAGTATCGTACCCAAACGAAAGGTGTTTATTGAAACAAAGCAAGTATCACTATCCAGGTAGGTAATCCCATTTGTCTCGGAATTATTAAATAATAGTGGTGAGAAAATTAGAAATGCAGTTAATGAAAATTTTTCATTTTTTCATTAATTAATTAAAATGAGAATTTTTCATAGAAAGGCTCATATTCCACCTGGCGCCTCAATTAGGATGTCAAAACCATGAAATAAGATTTGCTGTCGGGATTTTCCACCTTTGATTCTTGACCGATAGGTATGTCTTATGGCAGATCCTGGAATATTTTCGAGCTAGTAAAAAATGTGACAGTTTTTGAGGAGTGAGATATGATGATAATTGGTCGGTGTAAAGGAAAGCGAAAATTCCAAAATTTAGGTTATTAGAAATATATGGTAGATTAATCTTATTGAGACCTATCATTCTCTTAAGACCCCAACGCCCTCTATTACTACCTAAACGAATTATTCAAGGAAAATGAAAGGGACAGTCACTGTACACGGACAGTACTTAGTTTCCGAATTCTCTGCGATTACCTGGTAAGCACCCTCTTTTATTATGAGATCGGTAAAGCGACAATAGTTGGTTGTGCAATTATTGTTAATAGTTAGTTCCAAAATACCAATCAAGTGACAATATTGGGGTCATAAAAGTAAAAAAGTGAAGTAAACAACGAGAGTTATCGTCTGGAATGACACATACCTACATATACAGGTGTCCCACAGAAAATTTACCCCCCCCCCCCCCCCTCACCACTTCATTTCCCCCTACTACAGCGCAAAAATTTGGGACCAACGCCATTCTTAAGATTTTTTACGTAGATCTCAGGGAAAATACTTTCGCACATTACATAAACTTTGATTTTTCAAAGTCCATCCCATTTTCCGTTGCAGATTCGAATTCTACGTGAAATTTCATGAAGAAATTACCCATTACTCGATTTTTCAAGTCGCGTAAACGGGCGCGATTCCACTCTAAAAGTGCAAAAATTGTGAAGTAGCACTGAGTTTTTGAAGATATCCAATTGTCACATGTAATACATGATTTTGGGGTATTTTTTCGTGCTGAACTTCGTCGGATTGATATTCACTTATTGATATTTGCAACGCCACTTTGGGAAAACACCGAAAAATCGACCAGAATTACACTTGTTCTACTCATTTCCACAAAGCGTACTGAAATGTAGTTTTTTCGGTGTTTTCCCAAGTTGATGTGGCAAATATCAATAAATGAACATCATTACGAGGTTGGGCTCGTTTACGCGCACATAAAAAAATCAAGTGATGGGTAATTTCTTCATGATTTTACGTAGAATTTGAATCTGTAATAAAAAAATAAAAAATATGTCATTCCCACCACTTCTGGCGCAAGTGGCGCGCGCGGAATGAGATCTACGTTAAAAATTATGAAGAATGGTGTTGGTCCCAATTTTACACGCTGGTATATATGAAAAACTCTTGGCTTCGTTTCAGAATAACTCAAAACGGATTTCAATTAGGAAAATTTTCGAAAATATTCATTTCAAATTTGTTGGAGTCAATTAAAGTTTTTCTACAAATATTCGCTAAAAGGCGTCAGATGACTCTTTTATGCGCTTACCACGATGCAAAGGGATGACCTCGATCACAGAGTCTTCCTTAAGGCTCTCGAGAATTATCAAGGACTTGCACCCCAGAGGTGCAATGGGGCCTAAATCCTCGAGAGAGGAGAATGACAGTATTCCAAGAGATACCACTCGTACTAATAGCATTTATGTGCTATGTTCGGAGTAGATTGGTTTTCCGGTTCTCGGATCCCCATGTATCGCCAAACGCAGCCTTTCAAGAACTTGAGTATCATCTGACGGGAACTGTCACAGAATCTCCTCTACAGAGCACGATAGATCTCGTGTTGGCAGCGGATGTGTGGTGTTGAGCTTTTGGTTAGGAGTGGCTGCAACTTCAGACTCTCTTAATTTTACTAATTCGGCTAGCCTTATTCCTTGTTCCTCCGAGGCCACTTTATTGTGAACCTTATCTCCATTTCTGTTGGTTTGCCTATTTGACGCACCAACGCATTTCCAATTTTTAAGGGACTGGAGGTTTTAAAACCATCCCCCTTGATCTCCCCCGTATAAAAACGGAGAAATTTTGAAATCTTGAAGAAGTCAAGGACGTTTACTTCAGGTAACTGGACTTGATTGTTCTGATTTTTTAGTGAGCCCAGAGGCTTCACAACAACATTTGACTGTTCAAGGACTGACAGACACTCCTTTGCTCGGTTGGGACTGAACAGTCAGCAGCACTTGTTCCTTCCTTCGAAGAATCATTTATCTTCGCTCCTGACAAAGGGGAGATAGCAACAGCCTTGCCTTCTTGGTGAGGATGCCTTCACCATTCTTGTGTGCCTCAACAGATGGAGACACTGGTTTGTTAATATTGGATGCTCCTGAAAAGTAGGGCACCGGGGTGGATGAGGGTGTTGAGGTAGGTGGAGAGGAAACATCCGTAGCTGGGGTGGAAGCCCCTGAGGATTCGCAGAAGGCACTTTTAGTACTTACTTGCTTGTATTTTAATAATTGTGCCTGAATGGTGTTAAATGAAAATTATCTGTTCACAAAGACAATATAAGTGATTCCAAAAACTTAGTCAAAAGTTCAGAAAAAATTTACTTAAAGGGGTGAAATGTGGGTTGCCAAGTCAATAAACGTGGTTTCTCGCGAGGAAAAGAATATAAATAATATCTCATTGTATCTTTTGTCACACTATATCACGGCAATCCTGTATATAGGAACCTATACATTATCGTTTTTATAGCTAATTTTTGTCGCAGTATCGCCAATTTTCAATGAAATTTTGAACAATTGCATTTTTGATGCGAATAACTTCCTACATTACTTTGAAAAGTTCGTATCGGGCAACACTGCTATCATATTTTAATCATCCTTTGTATCGCTAACTTTCATGGCCATCTGCCCCGATGTATGACAGACGGACACAGGCATCAAAATCATTTGAGCTGTAAAACGTAAAAAAGCTAGTGGAAATCTTCATTAAAGGAGACTTACGTGTTTTGTACCTCCTGCATGAATGTACAGATTTCCTACCTTCAGTAATGAGTAAAAATACCTATTCTTCAAATCCAACTCACCATATCATTGCACGCTTTAATAAAACTTCTCCTGGCCATATTGGTTTTCTTGGTTTCAATTCCTCGGTCGTGAAAAAACGATCGTGTCAAGCTGTGTGCATTGTTCCCCAGAATGAAATATCTCGGAAGATGAGTAAATGTGTGAAAGTATTGTGATTGCATAATTGTGATTTGGTCTCTAGGGATAAACGAATTATGTACCCGCCCGTCAGTTACCCATCATGAATAAATAATATCTGGAGGTAATTTAATTGTTTATAAATGTTCTTATGTGAAGAAAGCTTGAACATTTAAATTATCAATCATGATTGACAAGTGGCACTTTAGAAATTAGATTCAAAAGTCTTCACTGAAGTGAGTTTCCACAACTTTGTCGATAGTTGATCAGTTCGTTCCAAAGCAGATGCGTCATGGGCAAATCCATGTTCTCTAAACCAATTGTTTATAATCTATCACTCGTATGATATATATATGATGATATCAATATATGAATATATTGGGGAATGCTTCATCCATATATGATTCACCCACGGATCCTCCGAATTTGAGCGAGATCGGACAACGGGGGCGTAAGAAAATAGTGGTGGATGGAATTTACGTTTGCGCATGCACCGACTGAAGTATTGATTCGGGAACAACGAAACCCATAGGAGACCATGTTCACCTTAATCCGCACGTACCATGAAAATTTAATAAGAACCGATTGAATATTGAGGAAATTAAATTTGCTACAAGGATTTGCGGACGTACACACACAGATATACACACAGAGATAGAGAGAGAAAGACACGGAACGAAAGTTGTTCAGAATAGTCTAAAACGTAAACTGCGAGTGGAAATTTCATCGATGAAAAAAAAAAAACAGCCTTTTGATTTTAGTGGAGACCACAACTTTTAAATCTCTCGAAAGTGAAAACAATGCTTCCGCTACCTATAGGTAGACTTGAGAGCAATTTAAGAGATGAAATTTAGCATTTAGGTACATACTTCACTAGTAGGTACATCGCACGAACAATAGTTAATAAACTCGATTTCGCAACATTATGATAAATTCCATCGGAAATCTATCACCTGACTATTCCAATATTAGCATTATGTCAGCTGATATTTACAAGGCAATTTTTATGTATCCCAGTATCACTATCTAGTGATCTTTGATGGAATTTTAAGCTTGATCTTCTAATCAATAGATCTGCTAGCAGTGTGTGATTTCTCTATCTTCACGTGGTTAGAAATTCGAAGGTTTTTTTTCGATGTTAAAGCCGTTAGGGAAAGCGAATTATTCAACATACAGCGTTGAGGGTGGTTTTAGTCGATTCTTTGGGATTAAATCTATCATTGACAAGCAAAAAATGATTGCTGTTACTAAGATAGTTTTCAAGATCTTGATTTTTTAATGTTTGGCCCTTTAATACTGCCCAGGGTTGATAAAAATTCAACAGGGTTGATAAAAATTGATGCCGAGCTTCTTGGACCATCTAGACCCCAAATGTGATTTTTAACACAACTTTAATATAATTTGGTCTAGCATTTTCAGAGAAAAGCCGTGGACGACGGACGGACGGATTTTTGGATTCTACGCTTGGTGAAACGTAAACCAAACAATTTTCAGGGGGTGTTACAATTTGTTTTCCTTGGTCGATTACAAAGGTTCATTATTGAAAATAATAAACCAAAAACTAGCGATTACCAGGTAGGTAACAAAGATGGTAATAATCAATGACAGCATCAAAAAAGAAGAGACTAGAGGAAAATACGAGTGGTGATGTTGCTCCCTTTCACTTTGGAAACTCTTGCTGTCTTTATAACGGAACCGTGATCCGAGGGTTAAATTAAAGAAAACGAGAATGATCACTAACGTGAAGCCGGAAAATGAGAACTTTTTAAGAACTTCATAGAAAAGATGGATTATAGCACTTAGACCTTCTTGGTTGGGTTTACTTTACTCTCCTATTAAAACCAAAAAAAAAAATGTCTGCCAAGTTAGGTGAGGCTAATAGCTTCCTCGTTTACCTATCATCCAAATTTAAGCGGAATCGAACGACTAGAGTGTAAAAAAATTGAGCATAATGGAATTTACGTTTGCGCAGGCGCAGAATGAAGTATTGATTTGGCAAAAATGAAATTGATAAGGGACCATCTACAGTCTAACCCGCGTATTCTCTGAAAATGTCATCGAAATCGGATCAAAACTGTGGAAATTAAGATCTTTACAAGGATTTTCCATAGGCGCATGCGCAGTAACTATTAATGATACAATCAAGTTGAAATTGATATGGGATGATCAAATCGTCATCCTCCAACTATCATCCCAATTTCAGCGAGATCAGACGACTAGGGCGTGAAAAAAAAGAGCATAATGGAATTTACGTTTGCGCATTCGCAGAATGGATTATTGATTTCACAATAATGAAACTGATAGGGGACCATCTACACTTTAGCCCGCACATTCCCTAAATACTCCATCCAGATCGGATGAAAATTGTGGAAAATAAACTTGTTACAAGGATTTCATATTGGCGCATGCGCTGAAGTTATTGTTTAAATAATCATGTTGAAAATTATATAAGATGATCAAATTGTCATTCCCTAACTATCATCTAAATTTGAGCGAGATCGAACGGCTAGGGCGTGAGAAAATGATGCTTGGTAGAATTTAAGTTTGCGCATGCGCATGCGCAGAGTGAGGGATTGAGTGAAGTATTGATTTGGCAACAATGAAACTGATAGGGGATCGTCTACCCACTAGCCCACTCATTCCCCGGAACAAGGATTTGCGGACACCACGACAGACACACACACACAAACTTTTTTTTTTTTTTTTTTTACAAAACCCCCCTCAAAGGCGGAGGGGCACACCATTAAATTGATTAAATTGAAGAGAAAAAAAAAACAAATAAAATAAAAAAGTGGGGAGGACGCCCAGGTTTACCCGACGCCGGCTCTAGGGATAAGGGAAGTTGCAGGACGAGGAGGAAGAATGGGATGAAAGGAAGTGCCCCTATAAAATGACCACCAGTTCAAGTAAGAACCCCTCAGGGCGCGGGTGGTGATACCACGGAGTACTCCTGCCGAGATGCCCAACTCGAGTAACTCCGTGGCGCTTTTCCCGCACCACACCCCGGGCCATGACACGGTCGCAGCCATAACCTTGATGCTATTAGGTGCCACTCCTTTTAGCTCAGATATCGCTTGTCGCAGATCATTTCTATCATATTTACTTTTCTTAGTCCGCCAGGTCTGCTCCATGTCCACGCTGCCACTGACAACCTAGACATCCAGGATTATGGCAGACCCGTCGGGCTTGACAGCAACGATATCTGGCTTCTTTCCCCGGTCACTCGGCATGTGATATAGTCTCTTTCTCTCTCTCTCTCAACAGCCCAACCGCTGGATGACAAAGCGCCTGCTATCTGCTTGGCAACCGCATCGTGTCGGAGACACACACACACACAGACAGACAGACACGGAACCAAAGTTGTTCAGAATGGTCTAAAACGTAAAATGCGAGTGGGAATTTTGATTTTGGAGACCAAAAATATTTTTTCTCCCGAAAGTGAAAACAATGCTTCCGCTACCTTTAGGTAGACTCGGAAGCGATAAATGTTTTATTATGCGTCATGTGGAGCAGAATCACCCAACGTAAAAAATGAGTGAGGTATGATAATGTTTAACCTTTTTTTTCACGCAGGGTTTTTTTTATCCCCTGTGAAATTTTGCCAGATCTCACTTAGGCCTTATTGGATATTTTTTGGATTTATCGCTACGGTGACGTATATATATTTTCGTAGTAGGGAGAAATAAGCAATGATGAAATGATAAAAATATAAGTTCAGAAAAAATACCCTTTCTTACAGCAGTTTTAAGTTCTCATAGGTACATACAAAACACAAAGTTGGAAAGGGACAAAATACAACAATTATTGGTAACAGGTGGTATCCATGAATTGACAAATGTTGGGCACTTGTGCCTTCTTTTTAGAAAGACAACATGTCTTCACGAGGTTGAGACGTTGAACAAAAAAGAATAAATTACACTATGACCTTACCTACGTTTATTTACACAAAGGATGATTCCAGCGATCACCCACAACCATAATATCATTCTTGTTTGCCATATCAACCGTAACAAATGACACGAAAGAAGTACAGTATTGGTTCATAATTAGCCTCTTTGAGGATTTTTACAGTGATTTATTTTAAACTGACCATCTAGATATTCCTATATAAATCTAAATAATTCGCATATAACAAAATAACAACAGTAAATTCAGTTTGAAGTAGTACAAAATATTTCGTTTCGGAAGACATTTTTATCTCTCTAAAACTAATGGTATGATTTTTCCAGTCTTTCGGCTATGGCTGATGCGATGCCTGCACCTTTGCCGCTTCCATCTTCGGCCAACAAGAGTTGGAACTGTAACAAAAAAAATGTTGTTGTGAATCAAATTATTTATAAACATTCAAGTTTAATTACTTTTTATTAGAGAGTGGGGGTTTCAAATAAAATAATATTGAAGGTGTTATGCTAATTTATTATTAGAAAGAAAAACATTTACGGATGGGTTGAAGAATCGACTGAGCTCTAGAGATCTTTCTTTTTCGGTAAAGTAGGGATGAAAAATGATATCAACCTAAAATGCCAGTTGATAACTATGCAGCCCCACTGGATTTTCTTAGCGAACTGCGTATTAAATTGGAACCGCGCAATTCTCCCATAATCTACAAATCGCTGCAAATTATTACACAAAAGTAGGTATATTATTTCATTCTTAGATAGCCGTTCAACGCAGAACACTTGTCTATAATATAATTACATCAAAATCTAAGTGTATAGACGTAGGCATCCACCAACTGAAAATTAATGGGAACGTAAAACACCTTCCCACTCTTAACAAGCCCATCTGAAGGAAAAAAAGTTATAATAAACTCGATAACTTGAAGTGAGAGAACCACTGGAATTAAATCAGCTGGTACGATCGTCGCAGTTTATAGGGCGATTTTTACTATGTCGCACCAGTTTTTATTTGCTTCCATGTTGATGATAAATGTTCATGTAAAAGTTAAGCGGAGCGAACCTATGAACGTACACCGTCCGAATGGTTTCATTAGATTCTTTGGGATGATATCTATAACAACCTAAAAATTACTGTTGTTTCGGAAGCTTTCGAGTTCTTGGTTTGTAAATATTTCTACCTTCAAATTTCACCCTTCAGGGTTGATCGAAATAGATTCCGAGATTCTAGGACCAACTAGACCCCATATGTGATTTTTGACCCAACTTTCATAAACAATAGTTTCGTTCAATAGTTTCGGGGGGGGGGGGGGGGGGGGGGCTCTGGACAACGGACCCCTACCCCCGATTTTGGATTCTACACTTCTTTGCACGTAAACAAACACATTTTTAGAGGAGAGTGGTTAAAATGGTTTTTTCTTAGTCGATTACAAAGTTCATTATAGAAAATAATAGCAGGATGATGAAATTGCGAAACCGAATTTTTGCTGCAAATCTGGATTTTACTAAAATTTTCCAAATTGACGAGATTACACCATGCAAAAATTATTCTAGTTTTTTTTTTTTTTTTTTTTTTTTTCAAGATGGACTTTTATCTCGATTCTTTTGGGAGGTATTAATATTAAATATGTTTAAATTCACAAAATGTTTCAGAATGTGTAAAAACGAAAATTTTAACTAAGTATGAGTGAAAAATATTTCCAAAAATTGAATTTTTGAAAATGTTGAGGCTATTGCGGTAGATCGGTTTTAGTGAAAATTCGGTGAATGTAATTCATGGCAATTGATTGCTTCACTCCTCTACCAGCATTATGATTGTCCGGTCTTTTCAACGAAATCCTCCAATATCAAACGGGAAAATCTTTGAAAAATGAACAAATATTGAGGTGGACAAATTAGTAAAGCGTTCTACACTAGATGGAACATGCGATAATCCAATAACGACTATATATAATTTCTCCGGAAAGGAAACTCTGGGTGTCATTCTGTCAAGAAAGATACGCAATCCCATTTTTCTTGGTCGCCGATTATCCTCTGATCCAGGACCCTACGGCTAAAACCCTCCAAGACTCCTCTCTACAATATCAGCGGAATTCAGAGTCATAAGTCAGAGGTCTCACTCCAACATCGTCCTCATAACTTTGATATTTATAAAACTATTACAAAACTGTTTTACGCCATCCAGAGCGTTTTTCTCTAACTGGGTACTTGACCAATGTTTATGAAATTTTAAAATCACATTGATGTGGTTCATACTTGGTTCTGAATCCTCGACATCACTTTTAATCAACCTAAATGGGTAAATCTCCTGATAAACAACGGCGATCTGATCCGGTGATGTACATAATTACAGTGGGATTATCTCTCCAAGGAATTCGGTTTACTATGACTTTTGTTACATATGAACAAAATAAAGAAGCATAGGTAGATGATTGAGTTTATTTCAATAGCTCTCTTTTGGTAGGGTCCTACATCCATGTAGTTATGGTTAGATTATGTACCTACCAAGGCCTGTACCTACCTAAATACCTACTTTCTTATGTTGCCAAGATACCTATTTTTTTTTTTTTTTTTTTTAAGGGTTTTTTGAGGAAACCACGTTTTTCCGCACAAAAAACCCTCATTTTTCCCCTTTAAATGAACTTTTTTTCACTTTTTGACCACATTGTCGCATTCAGCGTTAAATTGCCTTTAACGATTCCTGATTTTCATATTTATTTAACACCATTCAGACTTATTTATTGGAATAAAAATGTTAGAGCTTTAAGAAATTGGGAATTTAAACAAATGTTATAAGTTAGCAAATCCTTCAAAATTTATTGATCTTAGAGACGGGTGAATTTCACAAAAGCTGCTTTGTTTAATACTATTCCCAATAGTGTGTTAATTTTAATAGGGGAGAAAATTATGTTTTCATGTTGAATTATGTTTCATGTTGCTTTCATGATGTGGTTTTTTCAATGAAATCTTGAGTTTCCATGAAAAGTGACCATTTATGACCCTACAAGTTTGGGCTCAATTTTTGCGTTTTTTCCCCCCATTCTGAATCGAATTTAAGCTTGAAGATCTCTCCAACTCCGTTACAACCGAGATTTACACTTTTATAGAGTCATTTTTCATGAAAACCATCAATTAAATTGACCAAAAGAAAAATAAATTTCTATCATTAAAACATGATTTTATCCCCCAATTAGCAAAGTAATAGTAAACCGTAGGAAAGATTAGAAGAGCTCTAAGATTGATTTTGAGGAAGTGGCTAATTTTAAAACTTTTTTTTTTAAATTACCAATTATTTCTAAAAGAAGTAACGTTTGTTTTTCAATTATTGAGTCTGATTGGTATAAAATGAATATGAAATTTGTCAATTCTTAAAGAACTTTTGACGCTGATTTCGAAAATGTGTTCGAGATTTTGAGAAAAAATTTATATAAAGAGGACAAATTACCTAGTTACTACCAATTTGACTAAAAGCCATACCTTGTAATCGGGAGCGAGTAACCTGATGAACTTCTCCATCCACAGCTTATAGCGAGGGTGTAATTTAAATAAAGATCCATCCACGGCAATCGTTACGTCCTGCTTGTCCATCTGCTTCAATAGCCGGGCACAGCCTGAGAATAATAATTATCGTATTAACAATTCCAGTTAACAGTATCACGAGAAATCATCTTGAAGAATTTCACGGGTACCTATGAGATTGGAATTCAATAGTCTAATATTTGCTCTGCAGTCAATATTATAAAATAAGAGTCCTAGAGCCAGTGGCTCAATAAAGTCAACGATCTTAAAACATTTAACCGGATTATATTAGGTTACCTATTTAGAATATTTTAGAAGGTCTGTGACTACTGACCGAAACCGGTACAATTAAACTGACGCTCCCTCACAGGGGAAGAAAGGACTGAAGTTTTTTCATCTTCCCTCCCCTCGCCCCTGCAGGGACAAGTTCGCAGGATTTGCCACCTAATTAGATAATTAATTTCTTGACCTGCGTTATTAGGTATATATTAGGTTATCTATTTGTTTTATTTTATTTCATTTTGTTTATTTAATTTCTTCTTTCTTTTCTCATGCTTTGCTTGTCCCATCAAACAGTTCCAACAGGTCGTCCTTCTTATATAGGTATGTAAGAAGCTTGCCTATAAGACATTCCTGAGGGACGTCCTAAAACATCAGCCATTTCTGAATCGTCTAATTTCCCCTTCCTCTACCCATACTTGGAAATACCAAGTTGTTATAATTACCTACTCGGTTTCGTCTGTGTCGCTACTTGTCAAGTGCGTTACTTGAGATGCTTTAAACTTGGTTCCGGTGAACTGTGACGTGTATATTGTTAAGTAATTTAGAAATAATTCTTTTCATTTCCGAATCGATTAATTTTTTGAACATTATCTCAACCTGCGGGGGCGTCTGCTCAAATAAAAAGGCTAGCAGCATATGATTTCTCTATCTTGAAATCCGAAGGTGTTTAACTTCTGACACGTGTACGTACAGCTTTGCCGACGGTTATGTTTATCATTGACAAGCGAAAAATCACTACTGTTACCTTGAAACTTTTCGATTTTTGAATGTTTAGCCCTTTAATACAACCCTTTCGGGTTGCTTACAATTAATGCCGAACTTCTAGGACCGTTTAGACCCGAAGTGTGATTTTTGACACAAGTTTTATATAGTTCGGTCTAGTAATTTCTCGGTTTTTCGTTATTCGATTTTTTGACTCTATGCATCTTGAAACGTAAACCAAAGGATTTTGGGGGGCTGCATTTTTTTTTTTTTTTTTTTTTTTTTTTTTTCCCCTTTGGTCTATTACAAAGGTTTATTATTGAAAATAATGAACCAAAATCATTTTTCTAAATGAATTTTTTGTGTCACTGACCCTCCCGTCTATAGCTATATTATTTACAGAGAAGAGCTCCGAGTCTTCATCACTTTCATGCATCATAATTTATTGCAATGTCTTTTGAGGTACTTTTGCACTGGACAATAGCATTGCTTGCAACAATGTTTACAGCAAAGCAGCGTAGCAATCACAGGTACCATTGTTAAAACACCTTAAAATGTTACTGATAATACTCTCCGCAAAATCTTGACAGATAACAATTGTCTTTTATCTCTAATATTGTTAACAAAAACAAAAATCATGGACTCAGTAAACCCTTCCTTTCATGGACTTGACAAAAATGTATCAACGCTACACGGTCATATATTGCGCCGTGATAAGTCTTAAGGCCTCTATTGTCTATCAGTAAACCATAAATATGTGAGAAAAATCACTGTCAATAGTTCAAGAGTATTGAAATATGAGGCAAACTCAGTAGAGTGGTGGATTGGTCCAGTGAGAGTCACAACAACTTAGTTTACATTATTGTAACGAGGATCTTGCTGTTGCGTATACATGTGCAGAGGTTACCGTTGATCCAGCAGTGATAAAATCAGAGGAACGTCTTGAATCCAACCCTCACAATCCACAATATTGGATTTTCGCACAATCCGCGATAAAATTTCATCGATTTTCCCCGTTATAAGACATGAAACCATTGTTCAGGGAGGTCCAGTAACACATAAAATGCAATGGGAAATTTCAATTTCCTCCATTTTCTGAAAAATATTACACTGCTTCCTCTACCTAGATAGACTTGGAAACATATAATACTGATGTAGGTTATAGATGGTATGATAATTTTCTTACACGCCGATACAAGAAGGGAAGCTCTGAGCGATATCAATTCGCAAAGATATTTGATCACAGCCACATCATCGTCGCAGTAATCCAAATTAAATTTTTGCAGTATCTTCTCAGTTCCATGACATTGGGTGTCGACGTTGTCCCTGGAATCAAACCAGAATTTTAGTCGCCTCCCACAACAGTTTTATCACTAATAAGCTAACTACTGTACCCACCTTATTACAAAATGGTAGCCAGCAGACTGGAGCTAAATGATACTGAGGACGAGGGCGCTAAAAACTAACTTCTTTGTTTAGGAGAATTTTAGATGAATTTGAAGTAGTTCTGAAGTAACAATAATACCTTAGCAGAGATTAGTTTAGGCATCAATGTCCACGAATGCAAAAAAAGGAATCGTCTACCAACAAAAATGATTAATAAAATTTAAAAAATTGTATAACCCTAAATTTACACAATACACAATAAATATGAACATGATCACGACAAAGAGTGAATGAACTGCTGAGACAGAGTTGACACAAGTGTGGAGATGTTGTTTCTGTTACGTACCCAAGGTCACAAATTATTCTCGATATTCGCGATCAATATTAGATTTTCCGCGTATTTTTAGTACCCATTATTTAGTGGACCTACAGTCCAGTCACATTTGTCAAATTAATGTAACTTCGAACCTCGATATACATCGATTTTAACCTCACTAATAAATTAATTAAAATTAGATTTGAAAAACACATTTAATTATTTTTTGAACACGTGAGCTTTAGAGACACTCGATATCATTATATACTCGCAATTGTTCTTTCGCTACAATGGTAAGTACTTTGTAATACTGCATTAGTATTGTGCGATGTGATGATATTTTAGGTCCGGGGGAAAAACGATGAATGTCAATTTTTGGACCAAATGGATATTTCTGCGCCATCTGCTAGCTTAGAAGAAGTCTGCCTGCAAAAACCATATGGGAAAAAAACTATTGAAAGATTGTTAGTAAAGGGGAAAATGGTGAGAATCCGAGCGTGCAGTTCGTGATCGTGTTGAAACGGTACCAATCTTTTTCGAACATCTGATTAAAATCAAACAGAACTACCAAGTAACGTGGTTACTGCCATTCCCACGAGTGAAGCAACTTTTAAAGATTAGTTGAAATTGATACAGCCTACGTATTGTAAGTAGGTAAATTGTTACGTATACTGCAACTTTGTAGGTAGGTACGTTGGCGTGAACATGACATCAGATTTCTGAATTACTGGATAAACTGTGGGTGACGAGACAAACCACGGGTAACGAACAAACCACGGGAACGGGACAAACTAAGAGTAATGGGGCAAACTTCGCCTTTCAGTTGTTGCATGAGCTACAACAGCAGCAGAAACATAACAGCAGTTACCATCAGAATTTACATTTAAATGGTTTCCAACTGGCGTTTAGACTTAGATCCGGGCAACGCCGGGTAATCTGCTGGATAGGTATAAAAATATAAATTTCTAAATTTCATAAATTATATAAATTTCTTAAATGAAAAGTTCCCTTGATTCGTTCGATTTTTTTCTTTTGCAAAATGCACGTTTTTTCCCCGAGTTTGCCTAATTTGAAGTATTCGTACGGTGAACCTGTCCAAAAAAATTATTTTATTTGATTACGGAGATCTTTCGGAGTATAATAATAAAAAACTAATCGGTTTGAATTGTAAACATAGAAAAATTGGGATATGAAAGTAAGTTGTTTTCAAATTTTTCTCAAAATTACTTTTTACTGATAATCATCGTTTTTCCCCAGGCCATGGTATTGGCACTTTGTAATATTGAATTGGTAATAGAACTTGTCGCAAATTATTATAAGTAAGGGTCACGGCTGTGGGGAACCTCCCTCAAGGTGGATTGCCATCATTGCCTTCACCGGTATATCCACGTGAACTTTGATGTTTTCTTTTTTTGGGATAAAAAATCAAATTCAGAGTTATCAGTAAGAGAAATTCGATTTTTTATCTCAAAAAAGAAAATGATAAGTATTAATTTTAAAAAATCTTGAATTTTATGTTTTAAATTTTGTCTCCCTGAAGAAGCCCCAGTTCTTCGGGAGAAACGTTGGAGAATAATAAAAAATCAATTCAAGGACAGGAAGGCCTTTTTTGTAAAGTCTTATCATTATTTTATATTGTCAGCAGAAATAAAGGTGTGCACAAAATACTAAGCCAGTCGGTAGTGCAAAAACTGGTTCATATATACATACTACATAATGATCTGAACGAGCACATAGGCCAAGTTGAGAAAATCTTGTAAAATAACATATGACAGGTAAGTTTCGTACTTTTCGACTTCAGAGACGTATGCAGAAAGGAATTTGTCTTTGACTTGAATTTCCTTGCTGAGGATACCGTTGAATAACAGCCTGTTGTTAGCCAGATGTACCAGAACTATCCTTACCAACTCGCCAAGGTACAACCCACTGATGTACTTTTCGAATCTGTTAACAAAAAGAGAGTTTGTTGACACGACTGAGCAATGGAATAAGCCACATGGTTGGCACATTCATCTGTCATTCCAACAAAATATGTTTATGGCTTCTGAAACCCGGACGCTAAAAAATAACTTTCATCTGTCCATTTCAGAATTATTTGAATAGCACCAAAAGTGAATGGAACTCTACAACTTCTCGCTGTCGTTAATATAGCAACTTCGACAAAACAGGACTCACTGATATTAGACACCTTCAATCTTTCAATGAAATGATGCATTAAATTGAAAAAAACAAAGAGTGAAAAACACACACTATATATATACTATTAATCAATTATTTTTGATTTTTTAGTAAATGCCTCATTTCTTGGAAAATGTGGGATGTGCAATGTCAGTGAATAGTATTTCCGCAAATTAGTATCGTAATTATTAACCTACACTCCAAGTTTGGATGATGGATCGCGTAAACATTCCGTTTCTAAGATTTTGTACTATTTAGCAGTACAATAATTTACAGCTGCGTGCTAATTGTTATTGAATAATGTCTCCTATGTTCAAACGGACTTATTCTTCAAGCTATGTACATTACGTAGATGGTACTTACGAAAATGAGTTGATGTGCAATGAACCGTTGTCCAGTTGACGGTCGAAGTGTGACTTGATGAAATCGATGGTACCATTATCTCCGAAAGCACCCCATTCAATGTCTATTACAATCTTTGAACAATAATAAAATACATTGTATCCACATATAATTTTTAAAACACAGCAGTAATCAAATCACAATCAATTATCTTATCTTAATAAGACCATTTTGCATGAAAACTCTTGATTGCCTTTAAAAATCAATTTTTTAACCTGTAAACTCAGAGTTTAGAGTCAAAATCGAAATTGTGAAACGACTACAGAGAACAAAGAAATCTACTTTCATTTAATAATTTTAAAATCACTAAGTGGGTAATGCTCATTGCTTCCAAAAATAAAAATAAAATCAATATTTGCACAGAATTGCGGAAAAACCCGGTTAAATTTTCAAAAAATTTCAGCATTAAATTCTGTTAAGACTGCTTCTAGTTTTAATACTTGTCTAACCGGTACTCATATTATTTTGAACTATCAACTTTATTCCACTAGTTTTCAATGTCTATATTGAGACGAGAATAGATTAAATAATTTAAAAATTAATATTCAAAACTTGAGATTGGTGCCACATTATTAGTCGAACCCTTAGGGAGAAATATCCCTGTCCATACCAAGATTATCAGTAGTTTTCTATTAGATGATTAGACAGTAGTTTTCTATTAGATGCGTTCAAGTTTGGATATAGATTTAAACAGAGAGGGTTATTCCATGTAAATATTATCTATTTCAGACTTTTACTCACCACCTGGATGCAAAAGAGATTTTTTTCGAAACCGTTTATTTTGAATTTTTTCCACCTAAAATTAGTTGGAACACTGTGCGATGTAGGTACTGTTTACACCAGTTCAATACGCAATTCAATCGTTACGATAGATTTCCACAATTCCTCGTTGCATCTAGGTAAACCTCTCTTTTAGTTCCTATTATTGAAACAACATCAAGGTAGATAATACTGTAATCCTGAGTAAAGATTACTTATCTTAATTTCTTCTTATCATTTTTTCAGTATCCGATTTTACATAGGTCCATACCTATATTGCGATAAGTGCAGGTACATTGCCTGCCCCACCTGGAAGGTTTGTTATTATAGTGGATACGTGTGATCTGATAGATGAAACATATTGTAGGTGATTCATATTACGAGTAAGTAGGTACTGACCTCTTCTTCGCCGTGCCGCTCAGATTCCCAGTGGCAGACGCGGTCGGCTCTTTCGAGGTAAGCAGCGTTACTTCCTGTTCCGAGGATCAGACCTACTCTCGTTCTTTTGTCCATCGCAGAGCCTTGTAGCAGCGTCCCTGAAAATATAAGTAATCGGGCAAATTATTTTAAGCATTAAAATCAGCCAAAAAAGGGAAATTTTGAATTGAAAAATAAAAATAAAAAGTCTGAGGCTGTACGTCTTGTTCATTCACCTGATCTTGTTGGTTCTCAATCGAAATTCCTTGTTTTGTAGAATTTAATACGAATGTTGCCTCATTTTCCATAAAAAATTCGGAGAAATTACCTGTTGTTTTGTTCTTATCGGTGAATAGAAATTTGTCTTCATTAAACGTGACATCGCGACTTGCTATTACTTTTTCATTTTGCAAGTCCCATAACCTATATCCCTTTCTAGCTCCAGCGTACCCCAGCAAAGCACATACTGAAGCTCTGTCATCGAATTTCCTCCGAACTGGTTCAATTGGAACATGGACAAATGCTTTGCACCCAAACGGTCTCATATGCGACAAACTGGGTTTTGAAGTAGTTCAAAACTTCATCTTTAGTTTTCACGAAGTAAACTACAGCTCATCGCGCAAAATCGTCAATAAATGACACGAAATACTTGTATTTAGATTTCGACTCAACAGGCAGACAACATACATATGAACGAATCACTCCCAACAGCTCAGTTGTTACTAAATTACTGGTTTTTGGAAATGATTTACGAGCATTTTTACCCTTGATGTAGGCTTCACAGTCCCCATTTTGGTTTTCTAACACATTTCTCTCAAGGCCTTTATTGATCCCTTTCCTTACCTAGTTTTAATCAATTCTTGATTGATTTGTCCCAGCCTTTGATGCTAATCACTTGATTTTACTGTCCAACAACATTCATCATCTCGAAGGGGCCTGGCCACATTCAAACATGCTACATTCATAGGCATGTTTTGGTTAAAGTTCTTCATTTGAATTCTATCATTATCTTCACCATCCCTACCAACTGAATTTTTCTTTGCTTTGAACAATCTGGCAATGTGACCTTTTTGTCCACACTTGTAGCATACCGCTACCAACTTCTTATCATTATACCTCCGTGTGAATAATGCGTTATTTGATTCTCCTTCATCTCGTTTTAATAATTGTTTTTTATACTTTCCGCAAAGTATAAATCTACTTTTTTGGGAGTATAGTCAGCACCATCAAATTTACATATCATACTGTAGTACTTACATATCTTACTGCAGTTTCAAACTCAGCAGGTAAGCCATTCAAAACAACATTACATACCTGTTCGTCGTTTGATTCGGTCACTACCAGCTTTCACGATTTCCGATGCATACCCAAGCACTCGAGTTATGTATGTTTCCATATCTTCAGTTGGAATCATCTTAGCAGAATAGAGGCTTTTGAAGGCCTGAAGTCTTCTCAATCTGGTCTTCGGTTGGAATCTACTTGCTAATTTTTGTCATAAAACTCTAGGACACTCAATGTCCAAGATAGACTCTTTTACATCTTCAGTGAGTGATCTGGCAACCAAAGTATAAGCCCTTTCTTTCTTTCCTTCATCTATTGCATCAAAGACACAATCATCCGTGGTTGAAACTACTTCCCATAGCTTTATGTTCTTCAATTCTAATTTGATATTGAAAGCCCCCGTTTCATAGTTCTTTCTATTTAACTTCACAATGCCACTCACTTTATCAATCTTCAAATCATCTATTGTACTCTCCACCGAATCAAACAATCTTTAGCCATTTCTGGGCTGTATTAACCTTGTTAGAACTTTTATTTTACGACAGCTATACACAATACAATAATTAACTGAATCTAACCATCAATTGCTTACAAACTGTTACTAATTAACTTCTTATTTCCACACAACCAAAAATATGTACAGATTTTTGGTGCGAAAAAAAAGAAAAACTGCCACTTTTAAAATTGATATACGTGCGTGAGGGGAGTTGTTTAACATGTTATATGGAAACTGAACTGATGAGTTGAGAAAGACCATCTCTACACGACTCCTTGACATCCAAAATGAAAAATGTGGTCTACCTGAAGGTAGTTATTGGGGTTAGTAGATAGTTAAACCAGCTTACAGAACTGCAAAAATAGAATTGGATTATTGTATCAAATTATTAAAACTCACATTTTCACACTGTAAAAGGTAACTTATTTGGGCAGTGTCTCAAATCACAAGTAAAAGAAAATTAATTATTTTTGATGACATTGGTGCAATAAATCGTTTGATTGACTGAACAAATAAACAAGCTTGTGGGAGAATGAATCAATGACTTTTTCTGTCAAAGAGATCAAAATCAATTGACAGATTTTACTTTGGCACCAAGACTGATATCTTGAATTATGCAGATCGTCAGCCCTGGAATGAACCAGTACCGATCGAAGTCCAGGGAAATGACAAGTACCTACAGTTCTTGAAAGCAAATTTATTACAGAGTACACGTATGAGTACTTGTAATCTTGATTTTTTAAGTACACGTACATGAGTACCGTAAATTTGTATTTTCGAGTAGAATTTAGTTCAAAAGAAGTTTATCAACGATTAACTAGAACATCGAAAAATATTTGCACAAAAGTATGTGCACATTTTACGTAAATGTCATCATGGTGAAAATCGGTAAAAACTTAGAAAAAAAGCTTAGAAGGTTTGATAACAAAATATCATTCAGAACGAGTTCTTTTTGTTATAAAATTAGTAGTTAACTGTTTCTTTTCACTATAAGTGCTCAAATTTCAATGTAATATACTAAAATGCAGTACCTCCCGTATTTTACGAAAATTCGCTCATACGATCATGCTGCATGTCTGGAACTTTTTTAAACCAAATGTTCATTTCTAATCAATGATTCTTTGAACATGGCAATGTGTTCGCCGTGCTTCTTTCAAAAAAGTTTTACGAAATAGTTTGTGCGTCAACATGATTAAGAAAGATCAAAAGTTGGAATGCAGCAAAGCCGAAGAATCAGGAGTCTCCTAAAAATTTCTCTTGCTCGCCACCACCTGATTTTTTTGTTTTACTACCTATTGCCTATTATGATTTAATTAACTAATCTTGTAAATCAAATAAATACAATAAAAGCAGAGTTGAGGGTTTTTCACTGAGCAGAGTTGAGTTATGCCGCTTGCTTTTTGCGTTCCTAGATACCTTCAAATTTGCACCAATCGAAATATTCAGAATGGTATCAGTACAAACAATATAATTTTTCTTCGGTTTTTTAAAATCATTTACAGGCGGCATAAAAGCTATTACCCACCCGTAGTGTCATTCAGGATGGCATTGACGTGAACATTGACGTCTCCCCTTCTTTCCAGCGCTGCTTGCAACATCACGACCACATCATTGTCGACAACTCCCGAGGCCGAGAAGCTTTTCGTCCAATGGGTGAGGACTCCATTGTGGAGGGATTTCTGGTGCATGGGGAAAGAAAACGTGAAACCTGAAAAAAAAGAAATGGCATAAGTATTAAGATGAATGTGAGCTATGAAAACTGTAGTTTTAACGATGCTCTTAAGAGTTGGGGCATAGCATTTCAAACTCAGTGAATGTTAATTGCTGAATTATTAGGTTATACTAGTTTATCACTGTTTTGCCAAATCAAAATCTGTATCTTGTTTTGTGTTCTACAGGGTATTTACACTTTTGATCTAGAACCTCCTAGGAGCCGATTCTCTAAGTAATTTGTAATCAAAAGTTTCTCGTACTGATGTTTTATCGTTTTTATTATTATTGCTTTTTTTCGAGGCACTTATTCAATTTTTCGACCATAATTCTCTAAAATGGCAGTAAATACCTCAATTTTTTTAATAAACGAACAATTGAGGATACCGCAAGAAAGAACATCAAATTTCCTTTTGGATAGGCTACAATACGTGCTAGATTATGCAAGTAACATGGTCAGGAATCTACCCCAGTGGATAAAAAATCGTCAAAAATTGAAAACTACTTATTTTTTAACCCGCTAGGCCAATTGATCCCAAGGGGTCAAGGAGTCGGCCGACCTCTCAAAAAATCAATTTTATTTAACTGTAAACTCCAAGAAAACAACACTGTTTGATGTATAATTAATGTAACAATTTTATGTATTTGTGTTAACAAAAGAAAATAAGTCCTGAATACAATTTAAAACAAAAACTTTAAAAGTTATATGAATATTATTAAACATAATTAGTGAACTTTGTCTATTAAACAAAGCAAAAATTTCAAAGTCAGACAAGGAATACATCAGGATCATGTTCAACCAAACAACATGTACAATCTTCTTGAAAATACGATTTAGCTGTGCTATTCAGCCTAAAAACTTTAAATTTTCTAAGGGTCCCAGAACCCTCGCCCTTTACAGGGGGCTATTAGTACCCCCACATCCCCTGGTAGGCCTATTAGCCCCTTTCAATGGCTTTTGGTCTGAGGTGGCTCCGCCTTGCTAGAAAGGTAACGTTTATTTGAATTGAATTGATTATCCCTGGACCGAAATTAATGGAAAAGATTCGTGGAGGTGCTTCTCAAAATATTCGTAAGATTTAAATTGGGATGAGAAAGTGAAAAATTGGGATGAGTCTCACCCATGTTGAGGCCTTTATCGGCGACGCCTTCCTTGTGAGCGAAATCCGAGACGCAGTCGGCGAGGAAGTCGAAGAGTTTTTCCCCTTCTCCCTGCCGGGTCTCCGTGTCGATTTCGTAGCTGAGGAACTTCTCGCTCACCACCTCCCCGCCTTTCAGCTTCACCAGAAGAACTCGGAAATTCGTTCCTCCGAGGTCCAGACCCAAGTACTCCCCTTCCTCTGCTCGTCAATAAACAGATAGGTACAATTAGATACCAATTGTCATTATTTTATTTATACACAGGCATTTTTGGAACATAGTTCAAAAATCATATTAATAAATATAGCTGTATAAATATAAAAAAGTATTTCCGTGTGTTGAAATTCCTCATTTTTGTAATCATATGTCTCAGGCCTGAGGGTCAGCCGAAAATCAGTACTATCAAAATTAATGCAACGGCGACTTTGTTAGCATGGGACATGCTTTTGCCTTGAGCTAACTGGCGAAAAGTGTCACGGTTTTTGGGAGACGCGGTTGGGAGACGGCGATGTGTCACGAAATTTTTTCTCATGATTTTCACGTACAACCAAGCCGTTGCTGGGAAAATCGCCCCTGTTTTCCCCTGTAACGGACAAATTAGATGCGAATAATTGCAAGGAAAAATGGTTTGGAGGAAAAACGGCGCTGAGCCCCACGTATACGCGGGGGTGAGGTCGATCTCCTATGACTTCATTCACCTTTAATTTCTTTGTACCGCTGTTTTGGCAAATTCCAATCGCCCTCCAAATGGTATCTTTTTAGAAAGCTCTCATCAACATCTTTCAGATGATTAGAAGTGTAAAACAAAGAAGGTTAAACTGCTGAAGAGAAAAATGCAAAATGAATGGTTAAAAACTTTCTCAATTCAAATACACAACACCGCAACAGCCTGGCCGTTCATCACTTGAAAAGTACCCCAATGACACCCATCATCAGTATCCATATACAATAATTTATATTTTAAAAATCCAATTTTAAGGAGTAAAAATATTGGTTAACATAACCAAGTTTTTATGGGAAATATGAGTAAAAAATAAATAATAAATTAAAACAAGACTGAAAATTAAAAACTTTTACGCAAATCGCGTGGGCGAATCGCATAGACCTTACCCAATAACACGGGACAGGCCAACGATGAGGAAAGTAACTTTCCACTATATGAATTTGTATCTTTATTTAATAAATATTTATTTACCTATCTTACTACCTTATCGCTTGCTAAAGAAGATCCCAACTCACGTACCCAAAACTAGAATCCTTAAATCCAGGAAATCACAAGCCTCCATCACCTCGTACACAGTAATACAGTCAGTCAAACAAACATGCATAAATTCCCCTGATTCGATTAAAAACGTATGTAGGTAGGTACTTATATATTTTTTCATCCATGTATTGGATGAGATTTGGAAAAACTGGATCTTTAATGATCCGCGTTGTTCAGAGTGTTCGCCGCGAAAATTGCCCTATAATAGTGACAAATAAAATTCGCTCGCGATTACGCGTGGAAACACACACACACACCCACACACACCTAAACTTTTTTGTAGTAGGTATATCCGATCTTAAATGACATATTTGCGAAGATATGCAACTTGACTATGAGTATGATTCGACGTCACTACTTTTTCCCCTTCCTGTATTGTTAGAATACAATACAAGGAGCTATCGATAATTTTGCCATTAACGTTGGCATCTTCAATAGCCCTGTTAAAGCTAGCATTCGATGTGAAAAGCCACTGATAAATCGATATACAGGTAGTTAATTCAGTTCAGCAAGAAAGAAGGTGATTGATAGAGTAGGCGATTGCGGCCCTTATCCGTCCCGTGGTTACTCGCCACTATTTCAGTCGATATTCGACAAAATTAAAGACGAGGACTGTGGAATCACCGCCAACCCTACGACCCCTTCTACAGCTCTTTTATCAATGATTGTTTATTTATTTATTTATAAAACGGGCACAATACCGATTTTACATACGTAGTTCATGTGATAGAATTAGCCAGTGTCTGGTTCTTTCTTCGCACTAACTCGCTCAGACTAGAACCAAACCCCTTCAGAAACTGTGCACGAATACTTCTTACTGCTGAAAGGGACTGGCTTGATTAGAGAGCAAATGTAGTTATGAAAAGAAGGATAAAGCCCTGATATTCTCAAATTTGTTATTACTAATTTTGATTCAATACCGACACAAGAAAATATTTTTTCTCTCTAAATTTCGTAATACGAGCAATTTGGCAGGTCTTTATACAAATAAAAACATGTTTTTTTAAAGCTGTTCTTTCTATCTTAATTGAATCTTACAGTAATATTAAATTGCGGAGGCCATTTCGGTGTTTCGTAATGGCGGGTCGTTATAAAAGAACGTAAGGATAACTCTTATGTCGATTTTCAGCTTGATAACCGAAATGTTATCTCCATCTTCAGACGAGATTCGGCAGCGTATGAGATTGATTCATTACACAACCGTCCGTTGAATTCGTCTATAGTATGGTATCTTTAACTCGTGGGTACGAGTACCTAACCTATTTTTAAATGACGTACATAATTGTTCATGTAAACACACGATGGTACGGGCAAACAGAAAAACAAATTGGTGTCTATTTTGTAAATACATGATACGATTTCGTGATTTCAAGGTGATTGAACAAATTTTCATAGTAATACATCATGTTATACATACCACTGTTGTGTATTTTAACAAAATATACGGGGGGGGGGGGGGGTGCATTACCGATATATCTTATATTTTCATCCCATTCGTAAAATCAGATCTGCTTGTACCACTTTCATGTTATGTTTTAATATAGGGGTGCATCCAGTAAAATAACTACCTATTCGCTATCATCCTAATCATACGCAACCCATCGTAGGGATGTCCCTGTAATACGTACATTACTTACCACTATGTTTTCACGGTATGTTTCATTGCCGTTATACCATAAGGTAGCACTACTATTAATAAGGCATACAGTATTTTCGATAAAGATAAGGAATAATACCCACCCAATTTATCTTACTCTAATGAACATACACGACCCCTGACATTTCTACCCAGCAGCCTGATCATTCTAAGTTGATGATTTATTCACTGGATAATGAACAAGTTCAATTTACCAACGTGTGTCTAAACTTAATGTTTAGATGGTTGGGTGGTTGGTTTGATAACACCAAGTAGCACCATTTTATGGACATTGATAGTTCGTACTGATTCGATATTGAAACCTTTTGCTTATCATGTATTGAAGCTGTAATGACGAGATAACAGACCATCCCAGACGAATTGCGATCGTCAGAGCTGAGTAAACAACCGCGTTTCTACTACCGTATAATCGACTTATCTCGAGGGCTATTGTTGCGACCTTGAACTTAGATTGTCGTTCCAAGGAGATTTCTGTTACAGCCCTCACGCGCCTATTATATTATTGTTGAGTGGGTCCACACTGCCTGTTTGACATCTGCTTTCCGCTTCCTTCTTATTGAAAAATCGCAATTGTGCTTCAAGATAGCATTATTATTTGCATGTATTCATGATTTACTTCCATCAAGCTATTCTGCTTCCGATTTTCGCTGTAGTTGGCAGAAGCATTATTTCACATTTGGGAAATCAACTTTTTTTCTATCAAAAATCAACATTTCCGCTTGCGTTACATCACAGACCATTGTGAACAAGTGGTTTCGTGTCTTTCTGTCTGTCTGTATTCCGTGTGTTCGGAAATGCTTGCTACACGCATAATTTCTGCAGTTTTCATTCGATGTTCATGAAATTTGCAGGGAATATGCGGGTTAGGCTGCAGATGGTCCCATATCAGTTTCATTACTCACAAAGTATTACTTCACTCTAAGCATTCGAAAACGTAAAATCCGTCCACCATCATTTTCTCACTGCCTAATTGTCCGATCTCGTTCAGATTTGGAAGTGCACGGGGGCAATACGATTTGAAGACAATCGTATCATCATTCGCCTTGAAACCACCCTTGAAACAAGCTTTACCGCAAAATATTAATTCGATCTTGATGAAATTTTCTGCGGTGCTAGGGTGAGAATTGAGCCCTTTCAATTTTATTATTCAAGAATGTACGTCTTACACTGCCCATGCACAAACGTAAAATCGTTTATTCATCATTTGCGAAAATTTTCAAATGGTAAACCTCATTCATGTATACCGTATTTTTTGCGTTGTTATCTTCATTTATTGATGTTCGCAAAACCAACTTTGTAAAACTCCCAAAAACGGGCAGAATTACTCATTTTCTGTCCACGTAAAGCGATGAGGAATTTCGTTGTTTCAATTTTTCCAAAATTGGTATTGCGAATTTCAGTAGATGAAAATTACTAAGTGACTCAGTGTGAAAATAAAATACCCCCAAATCATGTACCCACCGCATGTGGGAATAGATTATTCACAAAAACTCAATATTGCAAATTTAGCGTGAATCGCGCCCATTGTTGCTTACTCATTGGCTCAGTTTTCCATGAAATTTCATAAAGATTCCAAATCCACAATAAAAACGAGGGTTCCCATTATTCGAAAACCGCTGCAAATTATTGCACAAAGATGTATTATTTCTGTATTAGATAGCCCTTCTACGCATATCAATGGTCTATAATTATTATGCTCCTCATATATATCTATCCTCGATCCTCGTATCTAGTAAATTATCTGAACGACGCATCGTGCCTCCCAAAAGGGTTCACACACAGCTCAGGACCCCACAATTTTCGGTTTATAGTGGGTGAATGTTTAAACATTTTCTAAAAATGTCAAAACAACAAAATATATCAGGTTTTTTTCTTCATTACAAAGTTGTATACCCGGGTGACGTTTTTAGGGAAAGCCGAGTTCTCGATTAAGGAGTAAGTCTAAAGGATTGTTATATAGCCTAAGTTCTATTCCCGAACTTGCTCAACAATTTACTCCCACCCTCATGAAAATCGGTGCAGCCGTTTGTTCCTGATGCTCGTACAAACACACAAACATAGGATTTTATATATTACTAAGATAGGGCTGAATCATAGTCAAGAAACGGATGGGAGCTACCATTTGAATTTTTTGATATTTTCAAAAATGAAAAAATAAAGGGGGATTCATACATGGCTGTACACCCAACATATGTCAATGTCTTGTGCGGTTCTATAGAACCACAACATATAAATTTTAACAAGAATATGTTGGTTCACAAATTCAGTGTTCATAATTACCTGGACCAGCCGATAGTTGAGGTATGTAAGTGTTTTCCATGCGGAGTGACGAAGGCTCATCTCTCATGCCGCGGTTCATTTCTTCTCCGAAAACGTCCATCACGCGGATGACATCTTCACCTGAGAGTCGGAGGCAATGTAGAATCTCTTCCAACTGAAACAAACCATCAGGTTCGTTACCTTCCCGGCTGCACGACTTCCTTTGCCAAACGTATTTTTGAAAAATTAGACTGATCCAGTGGGTATTAACGTTTGAGCAAAAATACTAGTTATTGGATACGTATAGTTGGGTAAATGCTTAACTAAAAATACGGTTAAACAGATATTTTGCCTATTTAGAATCAATACGGAAAATGAACACCCATCGCTGTTCGAGTACCATACTGGTTATGGTACACAGAATCTGTATTTGTATGGTAGAAATTAGCACAAAGATGCTGTATCCAATTTTTCCGTTGGGATGACCAAATTTTATAGAGCGATAGGAGATGTAGGCTTTGACAATATTGATAGATATACCTTGCTTCTATATTTTATCCAAACTCCTCAAAAATATTTTCGTCGTCTATTTGGTCATATAGGATTGAACATATTCACTTTTGAAATCAAATTAATTGAATCCCAACAAGCCTCACTCTCCTAAATTGCATATCATACAAATACTCCCTCCCAGTTCACAAAGTGTTCACATATGGATTTGTGACACCGGCAAATACATTGACCAAGACAGATGGACCTGATAGTTAAAAAACGCCAGCCGATGTAACAGAAACGGCATACTACTAGAAAGAGGAAATAGTACCACATAGATACTTTTCTTTTTTGCGTTGCGGCTAATCATAAGTCAAGACATAGACATTCACCAACCTAGTATTCATGGAAACGTGAAAAACACATGCAGTAGAGACTATTCAAGTATTAGCCGATTGTCGTGACTAAATTGCAATATGCTAGGGTACCTCTCCAGTGTGTGAACGATTAAGTCGACGTTTTAAGTTCATAAATACATTCCAAAGCCCCTATTCATTTTTCCCCGTTTTTGCCGCCCCATGTGCTTCACAATCTATTCAGGAATCGAAAATCATAAGAAAATGCAGATTCATTGAGTACATAATTAATTCAAATTTTGAAAAAGAGCTGCTCGCTAGTTTGTTAATAAAAAATTTCCTGATAATGAACGACTACCTCCCAGTCTGTAAACACTAACCAACAATTAATCAAATAATTTTGTTTGTCATGTTTCTTCTACTTTTCTTTTTTTTAAGGCAAATTTTTGATGAAATAATCTGATAAACCGTTCCATTCGAGAAATGCCTATGCCTTAAAAATTAAAGATCTTAGAAGGGTTTTCGGACGATAGTAGTATCTAGGAACTAGGTATATGGGAATCAGCGTTGTATATGAGAGGAAAGTTATCAGGTCTTTCAAATTTATTACGGTAGTTATATGTAATATCGGTAGTTGATCAATATAATATAGTTGATAATATAGTAATAAGTAATATATTGATATAGTAGGTATCCTTATGTACATTAGTTGGACTCCTTCAACTGCGTATTCGCGAAACCCCCAGCAAGGTGCAGCATAGTATAGAATCGCTCGAATTATTGCATCAAAAATGTCTTTTTTGAAGAAGGAAAGACGAGGGGTAAGCGTCACTCCCAAATACCGGTAGGTATTTACAATAACAATGATGTCACCTAGTTCCAGTGCCCAGTTTCTCGTCTTCCACTGCCATTTTGGAAAACCATTATCTTTGACTTTAATAATTTTACTTCAAGTCCCCATATACTATAATAAGTATCTAGAATGTCTATATTCATTTGCAATTTCCCAGGGTCACTCGTCCGCATGCATGAGCACCTTAACATCAAGGCCACCAACTTTAATACCGTACGACAGCTCATCCACCAGGTCGTTTATAAATATAGAAAACAAGGTAGGGGAGAGGTGCCAACCCAGCTTTACTCCACACTTGACACCAAAGTACTCTGTTCTACCGTTCTTGGTCCACACTGCCGCTGTCTCTCCCGAGTACAAGCTCCTAAGAACCGAGGCAAACTTATTGGAAGTCCTAATAGTAAAACAGCCACCTAATTGCCCTCGGTTCACAGTGACGAGCACAGACTTCAGATCTACAAAGAATCCGTATACCTTGCCTTCATTCTGTTTAACCTTCAAGTCGTAATGCCAGTTAGTGAAAAAATTGAATCAGTGGTGGAATAGCCCAGAAGAAATTCAGATTGAAATTCTAAGAGCAAATCGTAGACCTCCAAAAACGAAGTCAAATGGCTCGCCAACAACCGCGACAGCAGCTTACCCAGGCAATTTATGAAAAACTGATCTCTGTAATATGATGCATTAGTGAGATCACCTTTTTTAATAAGGGAAATATCAGCGATTGCTTGAAAGATCCGGAGATAGTGCCACTATCGAAACTGCCACTACGAAAAGTAGTTGAAAAATGCTAATAGCTTTTCTTGAAATTCAATGCAGGTTTAAAATTCAAGTGGTATTCCATCACTACCAAGAGCTTTGTTTCCCTGTTTCCCTTGGCGGATTGGACGACAGCCTGGATCTTCTCCATCGAGAAAGGATCAGCGAGCAGACAATAGGCTCAGCGAAGATAACACAATTGCTAACTACGACTTGATTAAGCAATTTCTCAAAATGCTCCACCCGATTTCCGGAAGGAATTATCGCGAAATATCTTGGAATGACCCTTGATACAAAACAGAAATGGAAGGAGCATGTCATTAAAAAAGATAGCAACTAAATCTCACGTTCAAAAAAATGTACTGGTTGCTCGGCAGGCATTCCGAATTATCTGCATACCCAACAAATTGCTCGTATACAAGCAAATTTTGAGTCCTGTGTGGACTTAAGGCATCCAGCTCTGGGGCTTTACGAAAAATACCAACAGCAAGATCATAAAAACATTTTAGAAGAAGGTGCTAAGGAGTATCGTCAACGCTCCTTGGTACATACGAAATGACGACCTCTACTGGTATCTCAAGGTGAAAACAGTCAGTGAAATTATTAAAAACTTTGCGAATAAACACGAGCAGTGGCTTCATGAACCAAGAAACTTTACGTCCGCTAGACAACGTCATCCGACGTCTTGACAAAACAAAGCCTTTCGACCTTGTGACTTGATAATGTGACAAGTTTTGTGTGAAAGAGATTTTTTAGAGTAGTTGCCATTGGACTATAAGAATTCTAACACTGCTCAATAATTGGACTGCCAACACAACATATCGCTCATTTACTATGTATACTATGTCATATACTATGTTTTAGAGTAGTTGCCATTGGACTATAAGAATTCTAACACTGCTCAATAATTGGACTGCCAACACAACATATCGCTCATTTACTATGTACTAAACTCAGTTGATATCTTATCTTTTTAATAAATAAATTTGGAAAAAATAATAACCTATATTGTGACAATGATTGTTTTTCAAAGTATATCGTAGACCAAGAGCTTTTAGATTTGCTACTTTTAGAACTTGCAAATTATAGCAAACTTAAGTTGAGAGTGTTTATATACAAACAACCAACCATGCGAGCTTAAATCAAATTGCGCATCTGAACGTTCTAACAAGTTCTCCTTGAGATCCCCCTGGTGCTTGGGTCACCTCTCAGTGTTTTAATCGCTCAACGTCCTTCAGTGCACGTTACACTTTTGAGGGACCGAAGATTGCTTTGCCAATATTCAGTGGTGGGCGATTTTTATTCGTGTTCCTCATTCACGAGGAAATAAGAATAAAAAAACTTGATTGGGTCCTGGTGATAATAGATTGTTGATGGATGGGCGCCTTCGTGATGAACCGCTCCATCAACGCAACGTCGTTACAGTTTTGGATAAACAAGTTTAAAGTCCGTTCACTTTTGGAATCTGATGGTGATTTGGACAAGCTCGTGGCATCAAAATTTGACGAGTTAGCATCGAAATTGGTTTGTGGGGGCAACTGGTAAAAGGAAAGGACTAACAAGGGATGATTCAGGTTCCCCCTCCTTCGATTTCTTTCAAAACTATTCTGTATATTTTAGGACCAAAATAAGTCGACACAAATTCAGTAGACCCGTTGAATCCCGGATAATTATTTTATGCCAAAAAAATCCTAAAAATGGCGTTTACTAAATAGCTTGTGCTCGCACGTCCGGGTGCCTATTGCAATCAAACTGTCAGTAGTGTTTCTACATAATTGATACAATGGGCATGTGTAGGGGTCAAGCAATAGGCTTTCGAAATGTTATAGAATAAAAAAGAACGGAATTAAGAAATTAAAATAAAAAACACTTTAATGGAGGGGAGAGGGGGATTGAGGGTAATAACAAAATTTGGCTCTTCCTAATTTGAGCAGTTGATATGTTACGAGTAACAATCCCAGCGTTCTTAATAACAACTTCAGAGTAACAGTTATTATGAGTGTCCTAGTCAAGTTGATAATTTGTAAAGCCTCAAATGTTCTTGGTCCGTCTTTGCAAATTTCAAATTAGTTTTATTGGCATAGGTATATTAACAAATTAAATATTAAAAATACGATAGACTGAGCATTCACCTACATCGCAAATAATAGTGAAAACTATTTTCATCTTATAAATGACAATAGCTGAGAGTGAGAATATGTCCCCCTTGCAAATTCCGGCCTACCTCCCTACAGTTCAGAAAAATATGTTGTATCAAGCACTTGAAAACTTCAATGAATATCTTAAAGAATTATTTAGAAAATGGAAAAAATGATTATTGCACGAGAAATTCCTGTACAGAGTTGATATGAGTAGAGATGTATAAACGCTAAGTTATAAGAATTACAACAAAATAACCATATTTATCTCTAATAAGGTGGTTTGACAATAATACATTGTAACATATTGTAGTATATTGTTGAAATGTTTATAATGTACCTATACTACTTATACTTATATACCTATACCGGTACTATAATTTACTTTGATGAAAACATACTTTATTTGGTGAAATATGCATTTTCTCGTACTTAGTACATCTTTTCTTGATGGTTGTTAATGGTATCCCGCCGTTATGTTTGCTTTCGTATCAGTGGGCTAAGGGTGAGGAATACATACAAACCTTCCCCTCTCCGACCTATTCACCTGTATACTTCCACGCCTGCACATTAACTAACGCGTTCTCTCTCCTAACGCAATTATTGCTCCCTCTCTCTTTTCGCTTGTGCGCCGATTTCATTATTAAAGTTTGTTCAGTTTGGATATTCTTTGAGCTGTCTTCACCTGATTGGACTTCTTTGTGCAAATCCAGCATTTTCTGCAGCTTCCACGGGACCTTCCACGGGACTGTAGAAGCGCGGGACCTCCCAAATCAGGGTCAGTGTTTCCCTTTCCAAACTTGAACAATTTCCTAATTTTCCTTGGGTACATTTCTCATTTGTAACGAATTTGTCACTTTTCGATTTCCACATCCGTATTTTGCAATTTCAATCTTTTTTTTTTTTTTTTTTTTTTTTTCATCTTAATGAGATTGCACACCTTGAAATATACAGTCCATTATAATATAAATACACTGCCAAGGAAATGGCACATGAGCTTCCTCGTGACCTTCACAGTACGTCACCATTAAATTCCAGAAAACTAGAAACGACCGGTTCTGGCATCAGGGAGTTAATAAGGTGGGAAATTGGAAGCTGAATGGTACATATGATAAATGATTCGATCATGACGGAACAGATAGGGGACCATGTAGTGCTATACCCGCATGATCCCTAAAAATTTGAAGAAAATCGCATCAAAATTGTGTAAATTACGGCTGTTGCAAGGACCGTAACAAGAATATTTCGTTCACGCATGCACAGAGCGTACCGCTAATGCAATTATGATGATTGTCTTATGGGACCTCAAGGGACCTTACCCACATCATCCCTGAAAATCTGACCGAAATCCGTTCAACATTGACCGAGTTATGACCGTCAAAAGGAATTCACGTTATCGCCTGCGCAGAAGCTACCGTTCATTCGATGAAGTTGATAGGGGAGCATCTAGAGCTTAACCCGCACGATCCCTGAAAATTTGGTTAAAATCGGATCAAAATTGTGGAAGTTATGACTGTTACAAGGAAATGTGGACGGACAGACAGACAGACAGACACGGAACCAAATTCGTTCAGGAGGCTCTGAAACGCGAAATGCGAGTGGAAATTTTGATTTTGGAGCAAAAAAAATTTTTTCATTTCGAAAGTGAAAACAAAGCTTCCTCTGCCTTGCAGTCTCGGAAGCAATATTAGTATCGAACTTAACGATAGGTCCCAACAATGGTTATTAACTATCTTAAATAAATCTCCAAGTTCGTTTCCTCAAGTTTGCTAACTTACGACTGTTCTTCAAGCATAGTCGAATTTAATTTTAATTATTTTTTCATGAGTACAGCAAGTTTTAGATAACTGCAAAAAAGAGTCGTAAACGTAAATCCCAGATAATAAGGCTGAGATTAATTCAGTTGAATATCTTTTTGTTTCTATTTTGACTCGCGGTTTATTCAATTACGACCCACAATTCAGCGAGGTTATCTCTCGTTCGGTGACCCTGAAGATCTTCCGCTTTTATGTAGAAAATAAAATACTCCTAGCGATTAGAAAAATATCTGTATACATACGTAACCCTTACTAATCTTTCTTTTTGGTGGATTGAATGTCCTAAAAGTCAACCTTGTAATGACTTGGCCACGAAACAAAACACACAAAACGACTGTACAAATATAAAGAGAACGAACAAAAGAGAAGTTCGTACTCGGTGAATTTACTACCTATATTAATGGCATCAGATATTATTTTGCTCCGTCAATATCAACTAATGGCTATAATAGGTATTGTATATCATATCCACCTAATAATATAATTTGATAAATGAGTTCTAAAATTCTCCATATTAGCATATTAGGGTAGTTAGGAAGGTACGATTTAATGATCCCATATCCATTTCACCACAAACGTATCATTAGTCTGCTACGAACACGCGAATATGAAATCATTGTAACATGCTATACTGTTACAGTTTTCATTCGATACCGATGATATTTTTTGGAAATGTGGGGTTGAAAAAATGGAATTTTTAACAGACAAAAGTTAATGGTTTCTACTAAGCATGCGCAAACGAAAATCTATCAAGCGTTGGTATTATTGCCCAATTCTGCTCAATAAGATTTTATCACCCCCATATGAGTTTCATCAGGATCGAAAAATTAGTGGCTGCTGCGTATCGTGAACCTGAAACCCGTTTTACAAGCTTGACCTACAGCTCTCATCCGATTTCGTTAAAATTTTCAGGAACTGAACCGTTTATTTTTAAATAAAAGCAGATAGATTTATAAGAACACAGATAACAACGGCACTCTTCTACAATTAGTAGTTTTCTTTCTATGGGTCTTTCCAAGTTTTTGCAACAAACTACGTCATCTCACCTCTCTCGCCTAGTGCCTAGTGTGATGTTACATTTTAATAAAACTTTGAAAGATCATGAAGAGCAAACCACTCATCGTGAAATGTACGGGAGTATTCAAAACTCTCAGGATGAAATCTACTTTCACTTAAGAATAGTGAACGCAACATCACCATATCGACGGTTAATTTGCATAAATGAAGGGACAACAAATGGATGGTAAACATTGTCGGCTGCACTATGTGATGTTTTTGGTGTTCTTTGGAATCAGAGAAAAACTACGAAATTACCTGAAAGTCAATTACATTTAGACTGACATTTTGGATCACTCTTAACCCATCTTCAGAACATCCCACAAACAAAACGTCGAGAAAGTAATCAGGTCTTAGGAATATTAGGTTAGTGACATAATAATTCTGGTAATATATTCCCTTCAACCACCTTTCAGCTATCCATTTAAAAGAGAACCTTGGAGGTGATTTTTCGGTGACGTCTCTCCGGATATCCGGTATCGTCTGGTTAAATACAGTGAACACCACTCGTTTTCTCTTTGTTCTGTCTCACTCCTAATTTCCAAGGCACAAAGACTTCTGGGAGAATGAGGGAAAGACGGATCAATGAAGGGCGAGGTTATTAAATATTTGAACTAAAGGTAGCGCTGGCTCTTCGGATTAATTGGCCCTTAGAAACTTAGTCAAGTGAAACGTTAAAGAGGTTAACCTTAGCCTCGCATTGACAACATTTTTAAGCACCTATATACGTTGTACCGAATCCCCAAAAACGATCAGTGACCAGCTCGATTGAATAAGTTTCACCTACTGGACTAAAGCATTTAATTGCCAAACCTACATGTAGCTTTCCACTAAAATCATGAGTTTACTTAAGCAATATTATTTCAGTTTGCTAAATGAGGATGTCTTGTACAGAATAATGCTTCTTATACGCCGGTATTCTACCAGCGTCAAAGCATGCGGCTTGTTGGACTGGTTGTTATGTCGTTTGTGTTGTTTCCAACCAACGAATAGCCAAAGCGATGTGGAATGGGGCGACGGTCGTGTTTACCCAAATTTTGCTGTTTTTGGGATTGCTCTTAATCCTCAGTCATGCAGATAGTGAATAATGACCTTGAGGATCACATCCTACTTTTAAAATCCTCGGGAAGGATGTTTGAATGTAAGTGGAACGGTGTAAATCTGCTTGAAGTACTCAAATTCGAGAAAACTCTGATGTGTATCATGATGTGAATCATGCATTTAGAGTGTTAGTATCGATTGATTTGACAATTCTGACTATTCTATTTGATGGATGTATAAAGTTAGGCAATTGGGAAGATGAGATGTCTTGGACAGGAGACATTAAATTGGTTTGTGCTGTCCAAAGGGTTTGCTGAGAGCTGACTTGCACACCCAGCTATGGGCCTGAAGTTGGCTATTCGAGCTGGTTGCTCTGTGTTAGATAGTAAGCACTTTAAAGGATGAGCAACCCACTATACTGCCAAATATTAGGCAATCTCATGTCAGCTAATAGCTAGGCTGTTTCGTAGTTGCTCATTAGATGACATCTCATTCAATGCTTCCTGTCTCTCCTTTCGTGAGTCAAGATATCTACATGTGATACTGGCTCAACATGCCACAATGAGAACTTCCCTGTGCTATGTACGGTATCATATCTTCAAGCGGTGTTGGAGAATTTTTCCGTCAATGGTGGATAAACGAATCATTCATCAACCCCATATTCCCTGAGTTTCCTTCATACGTTAAAGTAAACTTGAGGTAAGTATTTAAAACCAAGAGGTATTGTATGGAGGTGGTCATTATGAAGAACTGCTGGTTTGAAATTTGATGACTGTTACTTTTTTTATTCTGTTACAAAATTATACTGTACCCACCAACCCATTACTGTATAAGTTCTGAACAGCTCTCTCACTATGAGTATCAAATGATAAATCATGAAAAGTGTTAAAAAAATTAATAAATAATCATAAAAATCCCTACATAGCCAAAACAGAAACATCGTTGAAATCTGTTTAGAAAATTCATCTAAAAACCTAATAAGCAAATTTAAGTATTTTCTGAGAACTATTAACAATAATATAACCCTAATAATTCTTCAAAATATAGGTAGTTTCTACACAGCAGTTCTAAACTAAATCTACTATAATTATGGGTTGTATTTCTCGCGCATTTTAGCACTTTTGGACATTGAGCACGTTTTGGCACACAAAAAAAGTTGCATCAATTTGATTTACACATATTTCATACTAGTTCCATTGTCTTATTCTAAATAACAGTTCAACAGTTTTTAGCTATTAAAATAAATTAAAATATTATCTCAATACTCTTAACAACCTAAGCTCACCTTATTCTGAACTCTTGGGTCGGAGTGAACCAATGGCTGCAGCTCCTCCGAGATCCCTGCATCTACCGCCTGCGCCATTTCGTCTTTGTTCCTCATGTTTGAACCTTTAGACCTGAACAGGAAATTCAATTTCGTTGTTTTACAATTTTTTTACCTCTTAGTAAAACAGCACAATGGAATAGTGTTGCACAAAACATTGCAGACAACCAATAACATCATGATACGAGTATATATAGTAAAAATGTACATTTTGAAGTCTTGCGAGAGGAAAATTCTTCAGAATATTAAAGAAGTAGTAGTTTTGCTGTATGCGAATTGAATAATCAGATTGGCAGTTCCTGAAGGGAGCAATACAAATCATTTGCATGATGTCTTGGAGTTACCCATTATCAGCGATGTGATGGATAGGAATAGTTCCTCCTTCTCAATTCTTGCAAATATTACATCTAAGGGGCAGTTTCTGGGATATTGGTGTCCAAGATATCCTTTGGGTGTAGCAGGTTAATCGCCTCTCCCATTTGAAGGAGTTACTACTATCTTCCCATCACCACTCGTTGTCACTTGGTAGCAGAGAGTGGTTTCGCACCACAAACCTCCCTCCCCCCACTCCCATAGGCAAAATTGGCAAACAACACAAAACTTATACCCTAAATATTTAAAAACACACCCCTGCTCTACCTATTTGGAGCTCCCCTTCCAGTCTGCCGAGAGTGTGATCGATAGGAGTAGTTCCTCCTTCTCGGTTCTAGCAAATGTTACATCTAAGGGGAAGTTCTAGGGCTATTAGCGTCCAGGATATCCTTTGGGTGTACCAGGTTAATCGCCTCTCCCTTTTGAAGGTGTAGCTACACTCTTTCCATCACCTATCGTTGTCACAGTAATACATCGTAGCCCAAATATTGAATAGGTAGAAGAACAACTCAATTATCGCCCTTCAGCTAAATCCGAGCTGGTCAACACGATTCTCCAAATTAAATTACATTCTTACCCAGGCCGACGAGATTGTCTGACCAAACGGCTCTTGGTTTTGTTGCTTCAGGGGTGGTTCCAGAACGTTCTATTTGAGATCTATCGGAAGCCAACTGTGCGAGAGGTGAATGATAACCACGCACATTTACCTACTGAACTAAACCTGTCTAATAGTTAAGTCTGGATAGAAATGAATGAATCTGTCGACCATCGGTCTATCGCTCTCAAGATGATCGCATCTAATTATCAGTATAGTTCTCTAAATCTAGTGAATTCAAGATCTTTTTATATCAGAAGAATTCAAGAAAATCGGAGGAATGAATGATATGAAACCACCAAATGCAAAGCGCCAAGACTGGGTACCCAGCCAACTGTACCCACCTGCAGGCTATCACTCAAAGCAGTAGGCGCTGGGCTTCAGACAACATTCCTTGCTTATAGCTAATTAAACTACTGTGATGGCTGTACAATTTTGGAAAATGGAATTCCTAAGGATGTTGAACAACAAAGTCCATTTCGTAGGATTTTAAACCGATTCCTGAATTCGTTGTCGTTCTAAGAGGTTGGAATTCTTTTCACTGCACGAGCTACTGTTAGGTAGATTTACAGGCTGACATACAAACCATTAATGCATTAAATGTCTCCTGGAAAAATGCGTAAGCTGGTTTCAAAATAAGAGGCAAAAATTTTATTGGTAAGGGGCTTCAGGCGTCTTGCAGATGGGCCAGTACCTACTGAATTACTGGTACAGTATAGATGTTAAATTAATCCGTATATCCTTAAGCGTATTCTTGGTGTAAGATTTTTATAACAAGGTAGGGCTTACGTGTACGTAAAAAGTCTAATTAGATACTATATTCTACGTTTTGAATTACGTTCAAACAATGTACTACGTAATGAAAAAGTTCCAGTAATGCAGCATGATCGTATGAGCGAATTTTCGTAAATTATCGTACTATACCTACTATGTTAAATTGTTTTGAAAATTCAGGACTTTAAGTAAAAAGAAATTGTCATCCACCAATTTAATTGAAAAAACCCTAGTTCTAACTAATATCCTGCAATTTAAAAAATATTTTGGATTTTTTTAGCATTATTCTGGAGTTTTTATCCATTTTCGGCAAATATTAATTGAATTTAAGTACACTTTTAGCATAAATTTCCGCATAAATTTTTGAATGTTCCAGTTCATTGTTAATAAACTTCTTTTGACTAAAACTCTGCTAAAAAATATAAAGTTAACAATTTGATATTTTGAAATTTTTAATTAATCAAGTATATTTAAAGAATTTATTAAAAAATTTAAAATTTTTATTTAATTATGTATATATATATATATATATATATATATATATATATATATATATATATATATATATATATATATATATATATATATATATATATATATATATATATATATATATATATATATATATATATGCGTTGAACTCTAGAATTCGTTTCAGAATACCATAAAACAAATTTCAGTGAAGGAAATGTTCAAAAATTTTGATTTATAACTTTTGGAGTCGTTGCAATAGCTTCATTTTCTAAAAACATTCGCTAAAAGATAAGAAATAATTATCTGTCTTTACTAAGTTATTTTGCGAGGATATAAAATATTACAAGAAGGTACCTTGAGTTTCACGCCATCAACTCCAAAGCGAGCCCTATATTGTAAAAGTTACGACTACCTAATCCACTACAACGACCTCTCTTGAGGTCTACGCACGATGATTCTACCGAAAACACGTTAGCGATAAGATAAGCAGAAAAATTAGCAAATACTTATCTGATAAGACTTAAGAATAATATAAAAATAAACACAATAATCGCGTCGGCAAAAGATGGGCCACTTGTCCTCTTTCGTATGAATGGAAAGGCACTCCAATTTTTCCATTGTATAAGTTAGGTATGTATTTATATAAACCCTAGGGTAAGAGATCATAACGTGAAATTTATATATTACATATTCAAAGTATATTTGATCCTTTTATGATAACCTTGCTTCTCTAAAAAATTAATAAATTCCTTTAACTTTTTTTGCTGTAAATATCAGTTTCGCTCATAAAAATACATTGGTCAATAACAATTTATTCAGACAACAAATTAGGACTTTATGGAAGCAATAATTATGGCGTACAAAATTATGCTCAAATTTCATCACCTCTTGTGTTTTAGAAATACACCTCTCAAATCCAAAAGGATGGCTGAATTCCTAAAATTAATTGTATCGCAGATTGTTATTTAGAAAAATTGCGTTTGCCATCAATTGAACGTTAAGTAGGTACTTAGAAGATACAAGAAAAGCTTGTTATTTAAAAATGCTTTTGAAAAAAGAAGGAAACATCCATACTGCATAACAGGAACCTTTTTTATTGCAGAAAACGTATATTTAGAAGAGGTCGATTGCCAAAAACTTTAATGTTGAAAATTTTTGTGAATATAAATTTGCTCCAATTCTGATTTTATACCTAAACATGATGTAAACAACCTTTGGAAGACTACCAGTTAAATGTCCTAATCTAGCTTATTTCGATAACACCAATTACAAGCAACTTTGTAAAATCTTGCAAACGAAATCCAATAATCTTCACGATTCAATATCTCTACGGCTCTACGGTTCTTCTACTCTAATTTTTCTAAATTATCACCAATTTTCTAAATTTAATTAGGTACCTATTTTATTAAACAAATTATTGAACCATTCTCTTGGATTATTAACAAATGAAGGAGTCTTCTGTGCTAGAAGAAGCTGCTACGGTTTTGGGTTTCATGGTCGAAAAATATTCCAGAGCTATTAAATGGTATAGCATCTTCTAGTTTATGGCTTTCTGAAATGACAAGGTACCGCATTCTGAATTCCTTTAAGGCAGGGCATATTCAGAAGAAATGTACATCTTCAACATCATCATAGTTTTTAGAGTTTCCCTTGGATTTGAAGACCTACTAATTCATATTTTCAGATGATGCCTATGAATCCTGTAACCCCATCAGCCTAGGTAGTTTATTCCATAGGGCCTTTAATTAACCGATATTGGTTCACGTCAGGAATAATAGAAAACTGTAGCAGTTATTATCAATTAACTACTACTTAATAAAATTATTTCGAATGGAGAACTAACGAAGCATGGCTTTGATTACGGTTGTAATATATATTGGTCTGAAACAATTGTATGAATGGTTCGATTAGTGAATCTTGTCTTATTGATGTGCATTTGGCGTACCGATCATGAATTTGGCTTCGCGCGAACGTTGACACCGATTGTAAGTGCTGATATAAGGAAAACTGAATTGAATGTTGCAGACATCCTTACTTGTTATTAGCGTCTTTTCTTGGGTCTGGTCGCAGGAGAATAGAAGGAGTAAATATCACTAACTTTGTACATATATACACTTATAAAGCGCACAATACTGTAGTTTTGGACAAACATATAATCCGGAGGATGTAAAAAGTCAAACGAGTCCTTCTGCTCAACAAGATAATGGCGACATTAGACAAACGAAGAAATATCGTCGGAACGGAGTCAGTGCGTCTCAATAAAGGATTCAATAGGAGAGGCAGTCAATCTGTTGAGGCAGGTCGATGCGGAGACGAGACTCCCATTGAAGGGGCTGGGCCAGGATATATTGAACTGGGGACTTGGTGTACAGAAGGAAAGAAGGCAGACCTCTCTTCAAAACCAATGAAAGATAATTTTCTGTAGCCTTGCCAGACCTTGGGCCTCATTGCCGGAACAATTTTAAACGGGATGTGAGGTAGACCGAAAGACGTCAAGTGGGAGTAGAGAGGATCACGAATGTTTTTGCTTCCCCTCCTTACAATCAGATGGGAAAGAACATTGTACGGGCTTCATTAGTCATAGTGGGAATGGATCCGGAAGTAGGTTAAGAAATGTTCTTAGGGAAAACTTCTACCAAGTGAGATAGGCAGTATAGCTTTCTCACTTATTGTAACATGGACTGGTAGATCTAGAGAAAACAGTTTCCGTATTATGCGCGGGAAAAATATAGGTAGTTCACAACTTACGTCGTTTTGATAATGGGTTGGGCATCTAGTTGTTTAGTTCTACAAAGTTATTGAGGTATGAGTTTGTTGAGGGTGGAAGTTATAGTCGGTTTCTTCCAAAAATAGAGTTGTTCATATAACAATCCGTCAATAAATAATCAGGAATGGGTCCAAACACTTTTACATCTTTCACCGAGCTTTTGACAAATATATTACTTTTTTCAGGGTAATACAAAAACATACAATAACTACGAAATCATAAACCATACTTATAGAAAAACGGAAGTTGGTGAAACAACAAATGCAGTAGTAATAACAAAAACTGCGGAAGTTTCATTCCCCTAACAACGGCTGGGTTGTACGTAAAACTTATTTCTGTTCTAGAACCAAAAATTTCAACCATGTATCATGTTTTCTCCTCGATATTGATTCGAAATTCTATGAAAACATCAGAAATTAACAAGCGGTTGCAATCATGTTCACAATATCAATTATTGAGAATGATCACCTGTGTGTAAACAATTATTTATATAACCATGCTCATAACTCAGTTTGTTGGACACGCACTTCGCCGTAGTTAACATAATACTGTTGGATAAATCGAGAGCTTTCGAACGAATGGTCAACGAATTTTGTGGGATGAAAAACGACGAAGTACCATTTCCCTAGCAACGACTCGGTTGTAGGCGGAAATCACTGTAATTAATTTCGTGCGCGGAAAAAAATTGACTCGCAAAATTCGCTAGGACCCCAGGGCTAAAACATGATACATGTTAAAAAACGTCTATTTCCACGAAAAATAAAGAGTTACAATGTTAAATCGATTTCGACGGTTAGGTCATCATCAGTAACAAACAATAACTTATTTATTTATTGTTATTTTTACTGATGATGACTTAACCGTCGAAATCGATTCAACATTGTAGCTCTTCACTGTTCGTGGGAAATAGACAACATTTTTTACTAACTGTATTGAATTAGGTTTCACTAAGTCGTCGCGAGTGATTTAGTCCACAAAGTTATCATTCTTAGCATCCTTGAATCTAGGTTGAAAATTATGTTTTTAGTACCTTTTAGGTGGCTTCCTAGCTCTATTTATACAGGTCGGCCTGGTGGGAGCATCCTCCCACTGATCCTTCTTCATACAATACAGGCACGGAACCGAAATTCCGGAATTTCGAAAAGTTTGAGTCATGCAGTATGATCGATTGAGCGAATTTTCGTGAATTACCATATTTTATTTGTATGCTAAATTGCTTTGAAATCGAGCACTTTGAGCGCGAAGAAATTGTCAACTATTGATTTCATGGAAAAAAACAGTTCTAAATCATAATCTGCTATTCAAACAAATATTTTAAATTTTAAGCATTTTTGCAGTTTTTTTCTTTTTTTTTCAAGCGCATAATACTGAAATTGAAGAACATTTTCCAGCATTATTTTGTGCATACCTACATTTTTTAATGTTCTAGTTTATTGTTGATAAACTTCCTCTGAGTAATGATCTGCAAAAAAAAATAAATAAATTTATTGATTTTATAACCTTTTTTCCCATTTTTAGTGAATTTTTTCAACATTATTTTTGAACTATTTTTGACCAATTTAATGTGCTCAAAAAGTGCTGCTCAACGAACTCATCCATTCTTTTGGAATGGTTTAGCGAAATAATGAAACTCCAGCAATCTACAGAATGCCTTAAAATGGATTTTGATGAAGAAAGTTTTGGAAAATTTAAATTTAAACATTTTTGGAGCGATTGCGATACTTTCTACGAGAATTCGCTCATGTCATCATCCTAACCGACTGGTACTTTTTTTATTCTTTATTTTTGGCTTTAAATGTTGTTTAATTCAAATTTAGAAGTTATTTTATCTGTTTCTTCCTTAAATATTTACCAACTGTTATTTATAGAAATTGTAAATCGCTATTGATGCAACAAATTGAATGAACATTCAATCAACCATCAATAATTTTTTTAAATCACATGTCTGTACATTGATAAATAGTGAACGAATCGAGTGTTTCTTATAGAGTCAATAATTCTAATTTGAAACAATTTTTATGCAAATGTGTTTAAGTTAGGAAGAGAGGGGCAGAATATATTCTTTCGAGAAAATAATCCTGTTCTCAACTTGAGAGTCGTGTTGGAGGAAAGTTGACCGCCAGCACCAGAAGGTAGGTACACGTAGAAGGTCAGCAAGGCCATTTCTTTGAAATATTGTTATGCGCACTTGGCGGGTTGGCGTTCTGTTTATGTCTATAAATCCTACGAATACCAACAAGCTTTTAGGTTGTTTTCAGAGGTCTATTCCAGTGTTCCCGTCAACGACCCAATTATAGGTAGATTCTACAATCACATGATCATCTGCTAGATCGCATTTGATGGATCATAAGCCATTTTAAGAGCAAAAACCTTTTCTGACGTCCCAGATTATGGGAAATGATCTAGTAGCTATGTAACTTGTTCCAAATTTTCTATTCAAATACATCACAAAACTCATTACTTTTGTAATTTTTTAGAAAATCACGATCTCCTCGTTTTTCGATGTACATATTAAAATAGAGGTAAAGCGTTGTGCGAAAAATTTGAGCGGTTGTCGATCCAAGTGGTTATTGAGGAACATTTCATTTACGCGTTTTATTTTAAGAGTAGAGCATATCACTGACATCAATGCATTTAGTGAAAGTAGATGTAGACCTACGAGGATGAATGGGAATAGGTACTCATACAATACAATATAGGTAGTTATGTATTCATGCAAACAGTAAGATGAGAATGAGCACCTGAGTGTACACAATTATTCAAATAACCTTGCTCATAACTCAGCTTGTTGTCCACGCACTTCGCAGTAAACATAATATGGTTGGATAAATCGAGAGCTTTCGAACGAATGGTCAACGAATTTTGTGGGATGAAAAACGACGAAGTACCATTTCCTAGCAACGACTCGGTTGTAACCGGAAATCATCAAAATATTTTCGTGAGCAATTTTCCGTGACGTTTTTTTAGTTTATGTGCCATAGCAAAGACTTAAAATATCAATACCTAGGTACCTAATTCGTTCAGAATGCTGATTGCATTGAAATGTTGATTTTGGTGTGCTAATGTCTTGTCCTCACCAGATTCATGTAGGCATGATCCTACTTAAATTGGGACGACCATTTCCTTGACATTGATTTCAATGTTCAACTTCATTGTCCCTGAATTTTCCAAAAATTCATAATTTCGTAATTAAATTTCATGACTTAAACGGAGACGATCATGCCCTTGATATTGGCTTTGATTTCAATTTTAAACTTCACTGTTCATTCGTTTCCTAGAGATTCATATTTTCATAAGCAGAAATAATAGTGTTCAGAACATATTTGTGGTAAAATAAACCGTCCAAGAGCAAATTCTGGTGGAAATTATCAACTTTTGCATGTACACACAAAATGTCTGCTACCAGTGCATGATTTGTGTTGTTCGGATTTCGTGTTTTCACGTGTAATAAATTTTGCAACCATTAAATAAAACACAATTATTTACACAATATAGATTTGCAGATGAGCCTCTGTAATACCGTGTTGTGATTTAAGCTTAGTTTCGCTCGCTCTCCTAATCTGCGTACAATATTTATGGCGACGCTGAGACGAGTTATGTAACCAAAGATAAGATTGTTGTAAAACAGCAGTGGTCGATTCTGGGGGCTTGCTTTAGGGAGTGGCTACATTGCACAGATCATGTTCAAATTCAAACAATATTAATTTATGAGCAACGTTTTGTAATTCACATGTTGATTCTGTTATTGATGGGGAAGTTAGTTTTCTAAGCGGTAATTCCATCTACTTTATTTTATTTCTTTTCTTTCTGTTTTTTATTAAATAGAACAAATTTGAAAGATCATTTGCAGATTAACATTATGAAGATACCTACAATAACTGAAGGCATTGATTCAGTATCAACCTAATGCATTTAGGTACAGTTATAGAGTGACAGCCATACATCCACACATATCCACACACATACATACAATTTTGATATAATTTTATAATAATTAATTTGATGTAATTTTTGTTTTTGCTGGTTACAGAAAAAAATCGGGTGATGTGGCCTGTACATATCTGGTTGGAGGAACTGAACAAGTAAAGCCCATCATGTGATTACATAGTCTACACCAAGTTACAGCTGTTACAACGAGATGGGGCACCAATTCCAATCTGAAAAATCACTCACGTTTCATATTCAAGTAGGTACTAATGTCGGAAGGTTTTCTGTGACATGGAATAGGCCAGAGGAGTAAGAGGCCTCCCAGAGGAAAAAGCATGTCACCGTATTTGGAAAAAAAAAGAAATTTCCAAATATTTTTGCCTTGTTAATCTTTGAAGAAGCAAAATGATATGCAGAAAATTCCATTTACTTACTATGTATGCAAACTCACAAAAATGTAATGTAAGGCAATGAAACGAGAATATGCCGCCGATTGCCGTGGAAGACTTGGAAGTTTGACTGGTTGGCGTACATATTCATTCCAATTACAGATGCGACAGTTAAATAATTTGTACAACGATACAAAACGTCATCTGTACAATACAATACAAATCAATATAATATTCATATATTTATTGAATGCAAAAATGAAAATCTATCCCGCAGGAAGAAACTGTAAGCTAGAAAATTATGTTATAATTTAGTGGTAGGTAACAGGTAGATACTGTACAAGTAAACAAAAAACATTCGTATTATAATATCATCACTGACGTTGAGAAGTGATTTTTTACCGTTGGTGCTTAATTGTTGTAAATAATAGAATCACTCGTACAGTATACCCGTTCAACAAAAATACAAAGTTCGGTCTGGTAAGTAGAGCTATTATAGGTGCCGTACAACTGCAAATTTGGATTTATATGTGGTTGATTTTTGATTAAAAATGTTTACCTACTTTGTCTGAACAAGTATCAACATTTAACAATAGATCATGAAGAGAATACAGTGTCTGACACCCCCCCCCCCCCCCCCCCAGCACCCTATAAGTCATGGATTTTCACAAACATTTTCAATGATTTTCACTCTAAAACTTGCTGCATAGAACACAATACATTTAACGTCATTATGGACGTGCACAGAGCACACTAACCTTGTTTTTAATCATACTCAACCGTGTGCAAAGAATACCCAAGATTTGCATTTTAATTTTTATTATAACGGCTCTTCAGAGTCGTAGCATGAGCTTTTAATAAGTCGTTTACCATTTATCTATTATTCGATTTTCACAATAATAATTGGCCTTAGGAAAAACCCAAACAATCGGAATGGTACAGACAAGGTTTCACCAAACCTCAAGGTTGTATTGGGCAATTAGGCTTTCTCCAATAATTAATGGTGGTATTCGGGTTTTACATGGTTATCAAAGTCGAATTCCAATTCCAACACACACGGCTCGCACGAAATAGGTATATACATATTAATTTAAATCCTGCATAAATTAACGTTTGTTTATCTGAACTTCTTTTATTTTACCGGATATTGCCCATTCTGTTATTTAGCAACCCCCCCCCCACCTCAAAGTTTGTTGGTTTACATTTCAAGATGCATAGAAACCAAAACATTTGATTTCTTGATCCAAAACAACTAATAATCCATAACTCAAAAAAGCCGACTGTCCAGCGTTCGCCGTTCAGAGCTACTAATCTCCGAAACTACTGGACCGAAGTTTATGAAACTTGGGTCAAAAACCATAAATGGGGTCTAGTTGGACACAGAAGCTCGGCATCAAATGATATTTGTTGGCTAAAATATTAAAAAATCGACATCTTGAAAACTTCTGAAGTTACAGTTTTTTGTGTCATTATACCTACATATCATCCTGAAGAATCGAATGAAACCACCCGGATCTCTGCGCGTTCATCCATTCTTTCTCCCTAAGAACTGAAATTTTGGCAGGAAAAAAAAAACCAACATGGGAGCAAATTAAAATTGGCTGATCATAACATAATAGGTGGGTACCTAACACGTGGTACCGAAGTCAATGTCGATAAACTTAGATTTTGATGTGCTATTATTGTACCTACCTTTACATCAGCTCCTGTTAAATATGGAGGGACCAGTAAAGTGTAGGTGTTTTACTTGATTTAATTAATTTCTCCTCGGTAGTTATATTTAGATATTGTATAATTGACTTGGTTTAATAATTAGGTAAGAGTTCTGCATAGAAAGGCTATAGACACAAAAATAATGAACCTTTGCGTAATAATTTGCAGCGTTTTTGGCACGAATCCGTAAGCTAGTTGTGGCTTGTAGAAAACGTTTGAAGGCCTAACAAAAAACACAACAACTTACAGGAAGGCCTGTTTTCGACATTTTCATGTTTTTGCTTTGCCACATAAACTGTAAATAACAAAATGGAGCTTCACGAGGACCCGTTACGCGACCGATGAACAAAGTTTGCTTGGTCGCTAAGGAATACAGTAATAAGGTTATAAGGCTTAGAATTACAGCTTCTTGTAAGCAGTAGTGTAATACAAAAGCAGAAAAGAGTTTCAAAGTCCACAGGTGCTATCACGGAGAAACACGTTGGATCATGAATTTGTCTTTCAGTTGCCCGAAAATCCATCACAATGATTTGTCGTCATAGCAGCGGCAATTTTCATTCCTGAACAAAATTTCCATGGAGGCTGGAAAATTCGTCACGATATAGCGGACTTGTACGGACTTGTAACTATTTATAATTATTGTGTGGTTTTGACGGTAGCTGTAACAACCGTGAAATTATAACATTAATTTACTTTTTTTATTTAACTTAACTCAGAAATACTATAGGCGTAAAGCAGCAACGTATTGAGAAATTGGTTCACCAGTTTCTGTAGGGAGAACCAATGAAGTTCCTTTACTACTTTAACTCTGTATTGTTATAAAGAATTGATGTAAGTTAACATTTAAATAGGTTGTATAACGCATCATACTAAGGGTCTCTAGTTTGGGAGAACGTAGTTAGCGGGACACTTTGTACGTAGGCACTCATTCAAAAACGCAAAAGCATCATGATAATAACAAATTGATAACGTCGGTGTACTCGCTTAGGTGCTAAAATATGAGGTAATGCGCCAAGATTCAAATACAAAAATTCTGTTCACGGATAACTCACCAGTCTATAATGAACACGCCTCCTTCTTGCTGAATGACGACCATGGCGGCAGAAGAAGGTAGACTGAAATTCCCTAGCACCTGTACGGGCGAACGTGCGTGTATTTTGAGGGCCAATCACGCTATTTCGAGTGGTCGGGATCTCTTTGCAAAAATCAATAGATGAAAAAGATAATATTCGAGAGAGCGAAAAAAATTGACAATGTTATCTTTACAATGAGACAGACTTCTTGCATAATGACACCGACTTCTCCCTTGTCCGAATGAGTTTGACGGGTCCTCCACGAAACATTCCTTTAAGGTCGATGAACAGGCATTACGCCCTATCGATCGAAAAAGATGGATTATCAAGCTGATTAGTGCGCTATCAGATCAAAATCAGGCATCAAGCACGATTATTTTGGGTGTAGTTCCACTATAGTACAATTTATTAATCTTAACTAAATTATGAGGAAAACCCAACCGGTCGCGAAAAAGAAGAGTTACCTATACGAATGGCCCTCTGATGGCAGGCTTCATACCATTTCCGAAATCGATGCTTCTCGTGTGTGTGCAAAACCATAAGATTGATGTTTACAATGACATTTTAGAGTTTCCAGAGCATCTCAGAGTTTGGTGATAAAGGTGAAGGGTATCAGATATTATTTGAATCTACATAAATCATGGAATTTTCATAAAAATCGCTGCATTTGAGAAAAAGTCAAAAATATCGTTTAAAACCAAGTTTTTCGAAAAAACGCGAATTTTAGCCTAGTAAACGCTTTTACTTCTTCATTTTAATCATAAGAGCTGAACCCTGGTATTGGGTTACTCTTGAATAGAAAAACAAAACAGTAAAACAAGAATTTTTAACGTCATTTCTGGAGATCAGAATAGGTATTACTCCTTACAGACCTAACAGGCGGAGTTTCAGACAAATTTTCTCCATTGAAAAGCCACTCTAAAAAAAATTCGTATATTCAAATACTCTTTGAAATCGTCAAGAAAATCATAAGTAGGTACGTAGGATGTAAATTGTAAGTCATGTGCGGATAAAAATTCTCAATGTTGTTACAGTTAAACCTGGTAATAAGCAAAAGACTCATCTGCATTTTCCCTGAGTTGTGTGCGTAGCAAAGATTCTTGAACACACAGACTTTCAAAAGGATGCTTTCATACAGAAAGCCCTTAACAACATTTGAGAAAAAAGTGAATTTGGGACAATACGCCTTCAAATTTAATCTCAAGGTTTCTTCAAGTTTAGTTGATTCGACGCCGAAATGTGTTCAGAAATTCATGAAAACGGCAACGAATTACAAAAAAGCATAATTTTCTAATAGAATATTATTCAGCCATAATTAAGTATTATAATTACGTACATGAAGCCGTTTGGTGTTTCAGTGCACAAATTTATTGTAAACAAATCTAACAATACACATATTATGTTGAAAACATACGAAAATGAGCACACAAAAGGTTAAAACCATTCGTCATTAAACTGGTTACATACGAAAATGAGCTAATGTGGTGAAGGCACGACTAGGTATTCAATTCCTTTAATTTGCTTATAACTAACTGCTCGATATTTGCTGTGTCGAAAACAACTCTTTTTTCAGAAGATGGGGAAGCAAAAGTAAACTCTGCTATAGGTAAGTACATGGGTACACACTTCTAAAGTCAACACAACACTCGATACGAGGGCTGGGGGGACCCGTCAACAACTCAATAACTTCCAGTATGATATATTATATCTCGAATAACATCATATCTACAAACCTATCCACCGCTACCTAACAATGGGGATTTTGTGAACAGCACGCAAGGAGGAGAGCGAGAGTCAAAGTTGACGGCGCAAGTCGTTTCGCGAGACTGGAACCACGCGGATAACTCTAAAGTGAACTTGGAAACGCCGACCTCTAAAAAGTAAGAAGCGCGTACCAACCTACCTCAAGGCGAGTTTCCTCTCTCCACTATCGATCACTTGTTACCGGTACAGCCTACAGGAAGTTATCCGCTACCCAGTAGGATGAATGATGCTCAAGAACTTACTCAGAGCAATCCATCGTATTCAGTAACATTCGGTACCTACATGGACGGTGTAAAACAGTTTTAAAATGAGTCATGTTTTAGCCTTGACATGTTTAGCACACATATTTTCTGTTGACATAACTTCCTAGAAAACGTTAGACAGTACCTACAGGGTGTGACAAAAAGAGCTCCCCGACAAGGAATGAAAATACATAAAAAATGTAGCTAGATGAACAATTTTTTTGTAATTCCCAAATTCTACAATAATGCAGTTTTTCTTACGAGGTGCTGCTCTCCACTGGCGATGCACAAATTGAGTCTTTCACGAACGTTTGCAATAGCCGTGTTTGTCTACTATCTGTAACCTCTGATCGTTACTGAACCTTGCTAGAAAATTTTCTTAGGCCGAAATTGAGTGACCTTTTTGCTGATAATGGAGGGGAAAATGTGAGGTTTCAGCAAGGAGCAAGATCGACCACCAGCCCACACCTCTTGTCTTTCTCTTGACATTTCCATGCACTTTGACATCGGGCGTTGACATTGCGCGTTCACCAGATTTGACCCCATGATTTTAGCAAATTTTCGTAGAAAACGAAACTATTGCAATGGCTCCCAAAATTTTAAAATCAAAATATTCGAAAAATGTCTTCATTGAAATCCGTTTTGAGACATTCTGAAACGAATCCTAGAGTTTAACGCTTTTTCATATGTATATATATACAAATATGTCGTTCCAGACGATAACTCTCCTTAGGTTGAGATAAAAATTCCGTTCTTGAGCCAGAAAATCAATGGGGCCAGACCAGAATACATGGGGCCAAACCCAGGTGGAACACTTCGTTTCCACTTGGGGAACACACCTCTGTATTCCAGGCAGAAATTGTGGCAATCGAGGCAGCAGCTGCGGAGAGTCTTAGGAGGGGGCATAAAAATGCCCACGTCCGCATCCTTTCTGACAGTCAAGCGTCGATAAAAGCACTAACGGCTCCAACCATCTCGTCCCGAGTGGTATGGTGCTGCATGCAAACCCTCAACAACCTAGCCAAACACAACCGGGTTCGCCTGGAGTGGGTGCCGGGGCATAGAGGCATTATTGGCAACGAAAAGGCTGACGAGCTCGCGAGAAGGGGCTCCCAAACCCCATTCGTAGGGCCTGAGCCAGCAGTCGGTTTACCAAAAACCACCTTCAGAAAAACCATCAACACGTGGGTCAACCAACAAACCGCTAAAAGATGGGTCAATATTGAAGGACACACCCACATTGTGGCTGAACTCAACACCAAAATTACTGAGGGGCTACTTTGGAAAAACCGTAGGGAACTAAAAACACTGGTTAGCCTCATAACCGGTTTTGCACCCCTACGATTTCACCTACATCGCATAGGGGTCACACAAAACTCAACCCTGTGTAGACTATGTGAGGAGACTGACGAAACGGCATCCCACATAATCTTCGAGTGCCCTGCACTCACCCATCGCAGAATTGAGCTCTTTGGGGCTCAAACCCCGATGAGCTCCATTCCGAGCAAACAATTAATCAAGAGCCTACCACCCCTTATCAGGGGGCTGAGTCTCTTTGATTAAACAAAAAACTCTCAGGAAAGTACAATAAGCCAACAGGCTTCCGTGCTGGGGGCTCAAAACCCCCGCCCTGAGAGTTTTTCTCTACATCTACATCTGCCAGAAAATCAAGCTTTCCATACGAAAGGATGAATTCCTTTGCCAACACTTTTTGTTTTGAGCACATTAAATTGGTCAAAATTCAAAAAATGTGCTAAAAAAATAAAACATAAAATGACTGATAACGTCAAAAAAATATTAAATTTATATTTTTATCGGGGCTTTAGTCGAAAGAAGTTTATCGACAGTGAACTAAATCATAAAAAAATTATTTACAAAATACCAAAGTTGAAGGCTGGATAACCCTTGCAGTGGCTGCAATTCCGCCTGACATGGCTCAAAGGGCTATTGCATACTTTCGTGAAAGACTAAATTTGTTCATCGTCGGTGGAGGGCATCGTTTAAACGACATAATTTTTTTTAAAACCACGTAAAATAAAACTGCGTTATGTTTAGAATTATAAATTACAAAAACAATGTGTATCTAGCAACTTTTTTTAAAACACAGAATATGTTTTAACCTTGGCATTTCCATCCAAAAACGAAACGTTTATGTGTAACGAAAATGTGTTGCAACAATTTCGGATGATTTTCGCTTATAACCGAGTCGTTACTAGAGAAATGGCACCTCGTCATTTTTTATCCCACAAAATTCGTTAGCCATTCGTTCGAAAGCTCTCGATTTATCCAACCATATGATGTTAACTACTGCGAAGTGCGTGGCCAAGAAGCTAAGTTATGAGCATGGTTATTTGAATAATTGTTCACACACAGGTGATCATTCTCAATCATTGATAATGAGAACATGATTGCAACCGCTGGTTAATTTTTGAACATTTCATTGAGTTGGTGGTGAGTCGTTGCGCTGGTGATAAATAAAACGACTTAGTAGCGATAAGATACACCCCAAAATCTGAGTCATTCTTATATGCGGGTTTCACGAGTCTATGTGAAACGCGTGAGCTAAAACACATTCTGTGTTTCAATAATTTCATTAGAAGTATGTAAATAGAGGTAACCGGGGGTCCAGGGGGCTTGCCCCCTGGCGAGTCCCGGAGCGCCGAGTTTAAATTAAAATTCCTTATCGAGGAGCTATTTCTGCCGCATCCTGTACTTAGGATGTCTGATGCTAGCGCTCATAAAAATCCATTGTATTCAGTAACGTGAACGAGTAACGTGACTTCAGAATTCCATCATATACCTAGTAGTCACATTAATGTATTTGTACCAGGCTTCAAGCGTAGTAATTATAAAAGTCCACTAATGAGGATGCAGAGGACTGTTAACGACCTCGTTTTTTAGTAGGGAAGAGCCTATTAAGTGGACGATGCGAAATCATTTTGCTAATCTACATAGTTATTATTACTTTTTCTCGATCTTGCTTACTTATTATTGACTTGTTATTACCTTATTTTTCTTTCTTATTTATTTGTCATCTTTTTACAGTAGTGCAGTCCAGAAATGTGTTTTGCACGTTTTTGTACTTAGGACATTATCCCGTTTTCTCAAAATAAATCAACATGTTTGTTACATGGGCGGCACCAGGCATCTTTTAAGAATTACCACATGTTTACTCTTGACTTAACTTCCAGACAACGTTACCCACTAGAATGCCCGATACGTTGGCGATTTCTCCGAAAAATCCATACTATTTCGTTATGCAACTTTTCGTGGATGAACGGCATTAGACAATTTCAACTTGGGATTTACTTTGAAACCCCATGAGTTAGGCCATCGTATTCAGTACCATTGAGCTGGTACATGAACGACGGCAGACGTGTTTTAGCAATTAGCACATGTTTACTCTTGACTTAACTTCCATACAACGTTGCCAGATAGAATGTCTGATACGTAGGCGATTTCTCAGAACAATCCGTCGTATTTTGCTATGAACATTTCGAGGATGAACGGCATCAGACAGTTTCAACATGTGATATATATTGAAACCCTTTGGGTTATGCCATTGTATTCAGTAACATTTGGTACATAAACAAACACAGATATTTTTGAAATTGGACATATTTTAGCTTCGACTTATAGCTCATGTTTACTCGTGACTAAACTTCCTGAAAACGTAACCAGTAGACCCAGTAGAATGGAAAGATGCGTCGGCGATTGCTCAGAGCAATCCATCGTACTTATTACCGTAACATTTGTTAATAAAAGTCACCAGACAGGTTATGTTTTAGCCTCGACATACTCAGGACATGTATGTTTACCTAACTTCCAAGTTCAGATACAAATTTGCTATACAGCTGAGCGATGCTAAGTCTTCATTTTCTGTCCCATGAAAATCGTCCACCACTCATTGGATTAATCTTTATTAGACCCTTGACCTTTCGCAACAAAAATATCGCTACATCATTAAATCTTTTGAATCTTTACAAATTTTCGTAACAAATAATTAATGTACACTCCTCAAAAGAATTAAGGGATCACTTTTTCTTGTAGACGTCAAGGACCCCAGATCAATCGGACAATGATCCTATTATCCAATGTTCCAATCTTCCAATGTTCATATTACATCTCATGATTAGGTACCTAATGGAGATGGGATTCACTCCATTCTTTTTGTTTTTTCTCGAACACGGAGAAAGATCGGCGATATCAAGCTCCGACATGAGCCAAAACAGAATGGAACCTGAGCATTTTCTCAAGAGATGTAACCCCCTTCCTCTTAATTATTTTCCACAATTTTTGAGATATCGAAGTGAAACTTGGAGGACGTTTATGGGGTGCCTGATACAGCAAATAAAAGCAAATAAAAATCAGAAAAAATCCAAAAATTGTTTTGACTACCCCTCCGACCCCCCGGTTTTTGGGTACTAAGAAAAAACTTTTTTTTTCCATTTTTTGCCGAGTGACGCCTCTTTTAAAGGTTTTTTTAGTGCTGAACACGATGGTGAAGCCAGAATTGCAATATCTTATTTCATTCTCGGATTAGAGCTAAAAAAACTATGAAGAAGCGCGGTTCATTCTGTTTTAGCTCATGTCGGAGCTTGATATCGCTGGTCTTTCTCCGTGTTTGAGAAAAAACAAAAAGAATGGGGTGCATCCCATCTCCACTAGGTACTTAATCATGAGATATAATATGGACTTTGTCCGATTGATCTGGGGTCTTAGGCGACTACAAGGAAAAGTGATCCTTTTAATTCTTTTGAGGTGTGTAATTTATAGCTTCAAAATGTTAAAATAGGAAAACTTAGAAAATTTTCGTAATCGACATCCTAATTCGGAAACGTGCTGAAAAAATCACAAACAATTGCAAAAAAACGCTAACAATTATTAAAATATATATATTTTTTAAAATCTAAATACAATTTTATCAACAATGAATTGAACATTAAAAATGTGTGCACAAAATTTGACTGAGAAATGTACTTAAATATGTCATTGAAATGGGCTTAACATCTATAAAACTCCGCTTAATTGTGAAAATCCAAGAATTTTTTTAAATAAAGAATATTGTAGAGAAAGTGTTCCAGTCCCATTGAATTGATAGTTAATTATATCTGTGCACACTAATGGTGAAATTTTGAAATAATTCATCAGAAATATAAAAAGATGTCTTACGAAAATTCGCTGATACGATCATGCTGTTTGACTTAGACTTTCTTGTTTGATCAGTATGTCGATTCACGTCCTCTTCCTCACATTGGTGAACAATTATTCTGGCAGAGTAGGTACCTTTGTGGATGGAGCTGTGAATTAATATTGATCCGTTCTTCTTATGTACTCCGATTGTTTTATATTTACTCATAAGATCTACCTACTCAGTATTTATCCACTATAAAATCAGTTCCCAAGGAGGTAAATCAAGGTGAACCAGTTATCCTTTTGATTCCATCGGAGGTAGCCTGTCCATTCGTGCGTAGGATGAAATCTTCACGGATGATAACTTGCAGATGGAAAGAGGGAAGTTGTACCTACTGGTTAAGTAGTGTTATGTTAGTACCTGCTCCCATATATCGATCCGATTCCGCATAATAACGGAAGAGCTTCCCTCTATAATATATTATGGTCTATGTTAACTTTATTCGAGGACGATGCAAGGACACATCTCCTTCCAATATTATTACCGTTGCCACTTGGGTCCAGTATTGGGAGTTTACGATATCCAGATCTTTCAATCATAAGTCTTTCGGGTCCCGACAAGAAATCGTTTACATTTAATGAAATCTATTCACATTAAACCATTAGCCTTGTATAAAGTGGCATTTGGATCATTTAAAAATTAGATAAAACAACCTCCACCTGAAATGACTGTGTATTTACACATCTCCAAACTGAGCTGAATGCTGAAAACGACTCTTCCTAGAAACTATGAATGAATCTACCTAGTTTTTGAGAGTCAATTTTTCTATTATCTTATTTATTTTTTCTCCCAATCGTTTCACCAGTTGAATGATCAATATTCTTCTGTCCTTTGAAGCCACAGCCAGCGAAAACCTACATTCGATTGTCCATTTTTCAATAAACCTTTCACTCCCTCGTCCACAAACCGCAAAAAAATGAGAGATCATTCTCTGGAACGCCTATACTGCACTTCGCACAAATGAACGAGGATCATCAGGGGAGTCGTGTTGCATCAAGTAACCTTTAAACCGAAAACTGTTGTGGGTAGTTATGTTTTCGTTCCTCGAATAGGTCGCCAGGTATCACGTTGATGTTGCACTGTCTGTATATCCGATTGCTTGATTACTACGCTCTCATCAGTGTCTTGTTATACCAGGCATCGCGTGCTCTGGATCAACCCATCCAATTGATCGAACTGCAAACCAGCCAAACTCCTACGTAATTTAAGGTAATACTTATCTGGGAACCTGTTCGCTCAGCAATATCCTGCAAAACAGCATACCAGGAACATCCAGCACGCTCAGTCCCCTCCGCTACCAACCATGGATAGCGGTGTCCTGGCTACTTCAGAGCTACTATATCGCACATGAAGTGCAAAGCCAGAATGTGGAATAACAAAAGATCGAGACCTCCAAATACAAAAATAATTGGGGGGTGTTTTTCGGCAGATCAAAAATCAGTTTGGCTGAACCTGCTCACCAATTTAAATTGTCTAACGTTTCCGAAAATTCGGTAAAAGGCACTAGTAAAGTATGATACCTACTTATTTTGAGTATTAAGCCTTTCCATCTAAATTTCCTAACACGAGCCTACAGCCGTAAACAGTAAAGGTCCCGAAGTGCCGAACAACTTCTAACTAGATAGTTACCGCAACGAAGGTGCATTAGAATCCAAACAAAATTAGAAAACAAACAAAATTCAAATGATTACTACAGTTTTTACCTTGTTCCCATTTTTTAAATTTGATAAACTATACTGTTATACGGACTCTCAGGTCATTAATGTAAGTATAAATCAATTCGAGGTACCTATACCATTATTATTCTTAACTAACACCTCTAACAGCCGCTAATGACCCTTCTAGTTGAAATGCGGCTTAAAAAAAGAATATATATATATTCAGGCCCCAACTCAAATTTTCATATATAATTTCAATTAGGTAAATTGAGAGGCTGAATAGTTGCACTGAAGCCAAATAAACACAGAATGCCTTTCAGCTCAAAAATCCCAAATTCTCCCACAATTCAGCTAACAAAGCACAAGAAGATGGTCCGATATTGAGGAACATGTCTCGTCATAGACTTACATACCTATGTCTGAGTAAGGTATATATGTTTGGTCACAGTGAACTCATGGTGGCTGAACCCAACACCAAACATAATGAGGAGCTAATCACTAAAAACCATATAGAACTAAAAAAAAGTCCAGTCATGCAGCATGACCCCATGAGCGAATTTTTGAAGAAATTTTCGACATTTCAGTCGCTATTGATCGTGTAGAGAAATTTTAGTTTATGATTTTGGTAGACAAACATGGAATCAAATTCTATCTACAGCATGGTTCTAGCCTTAAACAGCATGGTTCTAGGATTGGTTATACAGGGATACTTCCATAAGAGTAGTTTAATCTGAATTTGGACAATGTTTCATGCAAATATTACCGATTTTTACAACTAGCGAACGTCATTATTTCGATTTTTGACTGATTTTTCAACTTTGAAATTTTTGAAAACTTGATACATATTCTTATAGGAAATTTTACGCTGATTCCGAATATACCACATGTTAGTATGCTGAAAAAATTATTTCTACAGGCTATTTTGAAATTTTTGACTACATTCTTGAAAATTTCAACCCGAAGATGTAATCCGATCATGCTGGCCAACGAACTTGAACTTTCGTTTTGTGTCCTTAACATTTTAAACTTTGTTTGAAGTTTCTAGCACAATTCTACGGACAGTTATCGTCTGGAATGACACATACATACATATATACATATATACATATATACATACATACATACATACATACATACATTAAAAAATGCGTTAAACTTCAGAATATGATTCAGAATAGCCTGAAACGGATTTCTGCATAAAAACTTTTCAAAAATTCACATTCTACAAATTTTGAGGCGAGAGCAATAGCTTAATTTTCTTCAAAAATTCGCTAAAATAGACGGCCTCATTACCGACCTTGCATCCTTACGATTTCACCTGAGACACTGAACAGACACCCTGTGCAGACTATGAAGAAGACAGACGAAAGAGCATCCCACATAATCTTTGAGTGCTTATCGCAGATTTGAACTTTTTGGGGCACAAACCCCAATGAGGTCTATCCGAAGCGAACAATTAATCACAGGCCTCACATAACTCACAAGAGGGTTGAGTCTCTTATGACGTAAAACTCTCGGGAAAATACAACAAGCAAACAGGTTACCATGTCTGGAGCCCGAAGTTTCCACCCTGAGGGTTTCTAAATAATTCCACACCTACATACAGGAATCCTCCCAATTTTGATGATTTTAAAATATAACATAAACCGGATCGGAGCAGAACCCTCGTACTGCCGACTGATAATTATATTGATAAAGCGGTCACCCGTTTTGATTATCCTTGATCTTTCACGACTCGTCCAGTTATCAGTTCACAATTATATTTTTGACCGTCAACCCGCTATCAGGACGTGACGTTACAATAACGTTTTCTACGCACTGGTAAATTGATCAGACAAGACGCTGTTATTCATGAGTTCCATTGAGATTGAACTGTATACAATACGTATCGTAAGCTAAACGTAAAGAACAAATTTCTTACAATTTTCATAATTTTCTACATTTCATATACAAAGTATCATACTTCAATGTAGCAGGTATCAAAAAACCTCAAATGGGTATTTAGTGGTAAAATCAGATTACAATATTATCACGCGTCGTAAAGGCACTAAGGTTCCTAAATCTCGCGTTTTTTAAACGTTTTTTTATTGCAGATTTGGAATCTCCTTGACATTTTATGAAAACTTTTTGCAAATTATTTCACAAAGGTTCGATATTTCTGTACTGGATTGCCGCAAAAAATTGTCTATAAATATCAAACGAAGTATACTATACATTATCTAAATATAACTGCATAGACGACGCCTACCGAGGTGAAATTAATCCTGTATTCAACAAGAGCTGACCTACAAAACAAAAAATTGATTAGATGAAATTAATAACCAACCTGCGCTTCACAAGTCCAACTTTAAGCGACAAACGTTACGATACGATCGTCGTAGTTTATAATACGATTTTTACTGTTGAACCTGTTTCGATTCACTACCATGTTAGTGCGATTTTTCCTCTCTTAAGTTCTAGCTCATAGGGAGAGCAAACAGATGAACGTACAGCAATCTAAATGGTTTCGTTTGATTCTTTTTGATGATATCAATAAATGACACCCCAAAAATTGATCTTAATTCGAAGGTTTTAAAGATCTCACTTTATTAATATTTCAGCCTTTAAAATCTACCCTTTACTTTACGGTTAACGGAAATTTATGCCGAAGTTCTAAGACCAACCAGACCCCATATGTGATTTTTTATTCAAGTTTCATAAGATTCGGTCCAGTAGTCCCGGAGAAAAGCTCGGGACAGCAGACGACGCGATGTAAAAATTGTACGTTGAAAAAATTGTTCTTGGTTGATTACAAAGGAATACAACGGTTCATTATTAAAATTAAAATAATCAACCGAAGTCATTAATCGAATTCCTGTGTGCGAAGAAACGGGCACAATTACACCCATAGTAGGTACATAGTTCCAACAAAGGTAGTACATAACATAGTACGCAGAAAGTACATAGGTAGTATAGCAGGAACATAGTAAATACCAATCGAGTTTTTGGATGTATTAAATTGCCAATTCTTGTTTGAAAGTATTTCTCACACTGAATCACATGATACTCATTTACTGATGTTCGCAAAACCAATACAGGAAAATCCTCATTGGTCCATAAAGCACTTGATTTCATATAATTCTAGATAATACCATATAAATCTTGTAAAAATAGAAACATTTACTTCAAATAAATAAGGTACAACCATAAAAGAGTTGATGTTTTTACTTATTAATTTACTGTTAACTGCTTATATATATTTTACAATTTTTATTGAACTCCTGATTGATTCAACTGAAGTACTTAGGTTTGAATTGACAAGTTTAGTCCACTGTAAAGTAATCGTATGTTCTATGATGTAAAAGTTTATTTATTTCTTTTTTACATTTATTTGTATCGTTTAGTTGCAACAGTTCAATTATACGAGCAAATTCTGTGTTTCTTATTTTATATGTAATTTTTACGCGTAACATATTTTTAACTTTATATGGCAGCATACTTCAGTATTCTAAATTTGCTGATTTCGCACATCTTCTAAAAATAATTTATTTTCTTTTTCAACATTTATTTATATATAACTGATGGAATTTTAGTAAGTGCAGTTCTTTGAATAATGATTCTGAAGGATATTTTATTGATTCCTGAAAAATGATTATGAGTGTCTTTTCTGTAATTTATAAATGTTATCAATCAAGTATTTGTAAATTTCACCCCAAATTATTACAGTTTATCGGATGATTGATTCAAGTAAGGCCTGATATATATGATTTCAGATTATTTTTTGAGAAATATTCAATTGAATAAAGTGTAAATGAGCATTGTCGCAATTTATGGCATACGTAATTTATATATTCTTTCCATTTCATTTTGTTTTCTGTAATACTCCATGTATCTAAGTTTTGGACAGTAAAATAATGCACGACTCGGTTCACATTGACGGTATTATAGTCTTCGTTTGAGGTTGTTGGCTTTTCTCTTCTTTCCTTAAAATTTCCATGCAAGATTATTAATCATCTTCCTCATTGTTGATCGTCACACCCCATGTTGTCCCGGAACTTAAAGAGCGATATCATCCGCAAAGAGTTATATTTTACCTTCACATTTTTTATCCGTTGATTCATTTATATAAAGAAGAAACAGAATCGGTACAAATACCGTACCTTGAGTTATACCATATTCATTGACTATATTTGCACCATACCTAGTTGGTATTGCGAATATCAGTAAATAACCATCACTACTAAAAACGTCATAGGTGGACGTTTCCAAACGGACGCGGGGATGAAGTCTTTTCGTTATCATTTAGCTTTCTTTAAACCGCAGTCTTGACCACTTCCAATCATCCGATACTCTCCTTATTGCACCTTCTTAGAAAGCTCTCGTCAAGATCATACCGCTTATGAAGTAAAATGAAAAAGGTGATACTGTCCATTGAAATATATATACACAGTATGCACAGTATGAAGGTACAAGAAGATAATAAGGTAAGAAGATATAGGAACACAGTGCGAAGGTAAGAAGTGAATAAATTAATAATAAAGAAACTCACCAAAATGAAAACATTGTCAAATAAATTCGTCAGTCAAACAGGAAAACAGCACAACCTCTCGAATCGCCAGCTATAATTATGAAAGTTTTTAGCCGTGAGAATTCTGCGTGGAAGGTCGATCACTCCAGTTTCAAGCTATCCCCCCGAGCTTGCGAACGCTAGTTTGACACATTCCGCGACTGTGGGCTTGGGCGAGAGACTGACTGTATCTGACGATAGTCAACAAGGCGCCGGTTTATTTGCATCGCCTCAACTCGTAACGATTTGAATATATTATCGTGGACGAGCCCCGCGAAACTGCCGGAGTCACGCACGAAATAGCACCCGTATGCCCTCACTACGAACAAATTTGTCGTCTTTTTCTCTATAGTAATTACTTCATATTTTAACGAAACAGGTGTAAACAATCTTATCAGACTCAAGAGTACGGTTTTGGGATCCTGCGAATATAACGTCTAGCGCTAAAAAGACGTCACATGTGAAGGTCATTTCTTGTAGAATGAATGAATGATGATAGGTAGGTATGGATTTTCGATTTGAAAAGTTCATGAAACATGATTGTATGAGCGAGTTTTCGTATTTTTTCGTATCTTATTCAAGTTAAATTAGTTGAAATTTTAGCAATTTGTGTTTAAGGAAATAGTTAAACACTATGACTATTGCAAGCTATTGAAATGGCTCCAAAATTTTTAAAATAAAAAGTTCCCTAAAAATGTTTTTCATCGAAATCCGTTTTGAGGCATTCTGAAACGATTTCTGGATTTTGACGGTTTTACATTTATGCATAACACTGTCGATTCAGTGTGCAATATTGACAATGTGCATTAAGTATTCAGTGATGAGAAGCGTAGGATACCCACGAACCGCGTGGTTTTTAACACATTGGGTGTACCAGTGGATGAAGATTTCGCTAACCAAAAGTATATTGCATCCTGAGTGGTGGAAGAAAAATAGTGTCGAACGATCGATTCCGTAAATTGTATGTAAAAACTATTTTTTAAGATATTCAAACCTACTACATATAGGTACCATTCCGGTTCAGTTTTCGTCATTAGCTCTCTATCATGAATGCTATCTACACCATGTTTGTATGGACCTTTGTGACCGTCACGTTACCGTGTCTGGCCTCCAGAATTAATATGATGTATGTAGTATCAGAAGGTAGTAGATGATGGTATGCAAGTCCATAACAATGTCAACTGGGTGTGCCTACCTTACATTATTAATGCGAAGCGCAGGATACGATCCCGCAGGGTTTTTTTTAGAAAAAAGGAATGGGTTTTTAGTAAAAAATGAAAGGTTGTATGGAAAGAAGGGGACTGAACTGGTGGGAATTTTTGGAACAATGGAACTAAATAGCGTTGAAGTGACGAGCAGAAACAAGAAAATTAACGTCTTACCTTTGGTGGGGTTTGTGTGGTTGGTCTGGACGATTGGTTCACTCCCCGGCAACTGAGGACCGAGTTTGGGGAGCCGGTCGAAGGCGGAGAATCGAGGATTACAGCGCCGCCGGATAATCCGAACACCCCTTCTTCCTCCCACTACCGCAATATATCAACACTCGCCAAAACTTTCACCCTTGGATGGTCGTTAGGGTAGCAGATTGATGAGAACGTCCGATAAAGCCGAAGGTTGGATAATATGATGACAATTATTCTTGTTTACTTCTGGTGAAGTGGAAGTCCTGAAGTTTATAAATAGAATTCGTAGGGGGGGAAGACTCACTGAGCCGCATTCCACAGGTGAATGCCGTGTTGTTGTGCCCACATGGTCTCAATTGGGACAGACTCTGATGTAAAAGACCAAGTTGTTCGACAAGTGGGTAAGCTTAAATAGATAGTAAACACCCACAGATGAGTGCCGAACTACCTTAGGATTGACATTATCCATCCCAAAGATCACTGCTTTGATCCAAAACCTGAACAAAATCCAGAATTCATAATAATAAACTAGACCTTTCAAATCAACATGAACTACACTTTAGAAATACAAATCAACAACAATTGACAGGTAAATGTAGGAACGTCTCGAGTTCAATTCCACATAAATACCTGATTCGTTTTTTTTTTTTTTTTTTTTTTTTTTTTTTTGGTAAAGCACAAAACTGATTATTTAAACTTGTTTTTTCATCGAAAGACATGAAGAAGTTAGTTAAGCATATAATTATCATGATTCTACCCGACTTGGCTTGATAAGAACGTACCTAAGTTACCGAATTTTCGTAGGAAGTTTTCCGAAATTTTCTTAACAGAAATCCATTTTGATGCATTCTGAAGCGATTCCTGGATTTTAATATATTTACACACTCACACGCAAACACATACACACACATGTATGTGTGTATTTCAATTCTAGACGATTACGATGTGTATTTCTATTCTAGACGATACGATTGAGGTAAGAATTTTTTTTTCGCCACAAACCAAGCCATCATTTAATAAGAAAGGATAAGTTAGTTGAATAGCTTTTTTTTTTTTTTTGACTAGCTAACCCGGTGCGCTTTGCTGCACTTGATAAAAATAGAATTATAATGAAACGCCAAATCAATCTAGTATGTGGAATTTTTGTTTTTATTTATTAATTCATTTATTTTATCTGAATACATTGAGGTGAACTATATTTTTTGTTTTTTCGTCTCGAATTACAAATTAATTTTGTGGTAATCCGACCCTTGAACAGGGCTTGTATAATTGGCCGTGTGAAAAACGTGGTTCTTCTAAATTGATGCCGCAGACTTGGAGCGTCTGTCCTTCCGATTCGTTGCTGGCCATTGCAAATGCAAGGCGGATAGGAAACTGCACATTTAAATTCGAATGTCATGTCTGTTGGAATCATTTCATTTTGAACTTTCGGCAACCCATTACGTTTCGACAACTACTGGGGTCCTTTTCCACCTTCATTCCTTCTACAATGTTCAATAAAGTGTTTTTTTCTCTCTCTCAAAAAAAAAAAAAAAAAATGGAACTCTCAGTATAAACACATTCTTGTCCCAAAGAGTCTCCCTGTCAAATTTCAACATCCTTAAGGTAAACAGGAGAGAATAATTTAGCTCACTCAGCTGATCAGGAAAGAACCCATAATTTCAATCGCCTCTTAATGTCCCAGAGAGTCTCCCTTTCATATTTCAACTTCCTTGGGTGAACAGAGAGAATTTATGTCACGCGGCTGATTTGGAAAGAGTCCATCATTTCAATCTTCTCTTGATGTCCCAAAGAGTCTCCCTATCAAATTTCAACTCCCTTGGGTGAACAGGAGATGATATTTAACTCTCTTTTATTTTATAGAGCCGCAGAGGCTACATGCCAAATTCCAACTTCATAGAGTAGATACCTAGCACAGAAATTAGCTTTAGGAGCATATAGCTGATCTGGGCCGTAAACATCATCAAGTGGAAGTCACGCAGAGGCTACATGCTAAATTCCAGCTCCATAGGGCAAATATCATAGGAAATAGCTTTCTTCACTCAATTGATGGGCCCTAGGCATCGTCATAGATAATTAAGTCCTAATTCTCCTACCTACATTTCAAACTTAATTTTATGTCTGCGAAATAGATCATAGATCACATTAATTTGATGGAACCGAACATATGATTGGCTTTGGAAACCGTAAAAAATGTTCCTAAGGAAGACAGGGTTCTCGACGAAGAAGGACGTTTAGACGATTTTCCTATAGCCTATGTTTTATTCCGAAACTTGCACGTCAATTTGCGCCCACCCTCATTAAAATCGGTTCAGCAGTTCTTGAGTTATAAACAGCGTAACCAACACGACTTTCTTTTATATATATATATATATATATATATATATATATATATATATATAGAGAGAGAGAGAGAGAGAGAGAGAGAGAGAGAGAGAGAGAGAGAGAGAGCGCCAAGAGAGGTCATCAGGACATCACTCTACTCTTCATGTTGAAAAAGGCAATCGCCGAAATATCAATAATAATATTGTGTAAGTTTCATTCTGTATTTGTGTTTCAATTTTCACTGCACATCTGTGCCAAAAGATATACTGTTCTTATAGAACTGTTTCAAATCAACCATAAGTATATATATATATATATATATATATATATATATATATATATATATATATATATATATATAGATAAATTGGTTACATTTCAAAACAAATTTGTAAGTAGGTAATGCATGCATTACAGGGACGTCCCTGTGTCTGGTTCCTATAGGTACGGTTTTGGTGAGATTATAGGTAGATCCTGATTTTACTGGTTGTACCCTATCCATTATAACTTGATATGAATGCGCTACGAGGAACTCTCTCCACACTCTTTACCATAATAAAGTATCAACATGAAATATGAATATCACGGTATATCGGTATTGCCCCCTCTATAACTCCTCATTACAAAAATCAGTCATTTAAATAAAATCTCCGATTCGTAGCTCATCTGAACCAAAAGGTTTAAAAAAAGAGAAAAAATACACTGCCAAGGAAATGGCACATGAGCTTCCTCGTGACCTTCACAGTACGTCACCATTAAATTCCAGAATTTAATCAAGACGGAACTGATAGGGGACCATGTAGAGCTATACCCGCACGATCCCTAAAAATTTGAAGAAAATCGCATCAAAATTGTGGAAATTACGGCTGTTGCAAGGACCGTAACAAGAATATTTCGTTCACGCATGCGCAGAGCGTACCGCTAATGCAATTATGATGATTGCCTTATGGGACCTCAAGGGACCTTACCCACATCATCCCTGAAAATCTGACCGAAATCCGTTCAACATTGACCGAGTTATGACCGTCACAAGGAATTCACGTTAGCGTCTGCGCAGAAGCTACCGTTGATTCGATCATGATGAAGTTGATAGGGGACCATCTAGAGCTTAACTTGCACGATCCCTGAAAATTTGGTTAAAATCGGATCAAAATTGTGGAAGTTATGGCTGTTACAAGGAAATGTGGACGGACAGACAGACACGGAACCAAATTTGTTCAGGAGGCTCTGAAACGCGAGTGGAAATTTTGATTTTGGAGCAAACAAAATTTTTTCATTTCGAAAGTGAAAACAAAGCTTCCGCTGCCTTGCAGTCTCGGAAGCAATAACATATTATGATTTGTTAAATTACCCCCTCCATTTACCCCACCGTGAGTAAATCTGAACCGTCAAGCTTTCTTGACTGACTGAGATAATAATAGTGAAAACATCACGATTTATAACTATTACCACCTCCATTCACCCCCTTCTTTAATGAAATTTGTAACTAGACATTTATGTTCCAAAACTAGACCAAATTTACGGTCGAAAAAAAAATCACGAAAATTTGATGAAAATAGTTTTAACATTACGATTTATTTCTATCCTCACCCCCTTCCATAATGAAATTTGAAATCTCTTGACATATGTTCCAAAAAAGAATCACAAAAATCAGATGAGAATAAGGTAAACATTAAGATTGATCAGTATTACAACCTCTATTCACACCCTCCCATTAAGTATGACATTTTAAATTCCTGACATATATATCAAAACTAGACCAAATTCTAAATTGAATAAAAAATTAGGTAATCACGAAAATCGGTCGAGAATTTTTCGGCATTTTTCGGCTTTACCCCCTCCATTCTCTCTAAATTTAAAATTTTCCATGTTTGATGCACAACTAGACTAAAATTGGGATCGAAAAGAATTTTGAAAGTCGGTTGAGATTTGTGATCTGGACAGCATCGACACAATGTGTCACACACACGCACACACACAAAATCTCTTAGGTTGCTGTTGCGCTTGAAGGTCGACAAAAATATAGATGAAGGAACTTTATATTGTGGGGAAACTGGCATGGCAGGTACCGGTTTTACTAATCTATCACGGCCAGTGGCATATCCAGGATTTGTCTATGGGGGGGGGGGGGGGGGCAACTAATTGAATGCGTGGGCCGCGGGGTGTCCGAGGACCCTCCCTCAGAAGAACTTTGAATTTTTAACAGGTAAAACCACATTTTAACGAGGTTTCGACGAACTAAGCAGTACTTTTACACATATAGAATTAATCTTAAAATGTTTAATTTCAAATTCAATTAGCTTTAGCTTAGTTTTGTATTATTGAGAAACTACAACATTGAAAACACTTATTTAAGAAATTTCAAATCATTCTGTTTCATTATCAATTTTTATTACTGAATTTTTTTAAATCAAAAATCGAGGACGGCGGTGTTTTACGGTTTTTATCTATTTTGTACAAATATCTCAACAAACATAACCTATACTGTGCAAGTGAAAACTCAAAAACAACAATACAAATAATAATGTAAACAAAACACGAGTAATAGAGTCACAGGCACGCAACTAAGCAGTGTTCCGGAGCGAGTCTGCGACGTGAATACGCCGCGGCATTTTTTAACATCGATTTTTATACCGCAAGGGCTGGCAAGTTTGAAATATAATAATTTTTAAATTTTCCGAGCCATTGCAATAGTTAATTTTTCACGAAAATTCGCTAAAATTATGAGACACAGGGATCTTACTTCCAATAGATTACGAGTTTGATTTCTATCATACAAAAAACAGGCAACAAGCTCAGTAAACGACGCATAGAGGGTCAAATAGCTTCTTGAAAGGAGCGTCATGAGATCGTCTGGCACCGTCATGCACAGTAAAACGTGTAGATACCATTGTCTGACTGATAAGCGGAACCCTTATTAAATAACTAGTAGAAATAAAATAACTAAAAAAATAACAGATAATAGCGATGGTCGGGGTCAGAAATACCATACTCACTATCTTACTGGATACATTTAGGAGGAGGTACGAGATTCACAGAAATGAACTGAGATTCATTTAGCAGACCGTAGATCGTATATGATGATTTTTCGACGAAATCCAAATGTTCACTATCTACAATTCAATTACTCTTCCATCGTGAAAATTCGGATGAACGAATGGATAACGAATAAAATCCCAAGGAAATAATTGTTATAAAATGTTGAAAATTCGAATGAATGGACAGAAAAGAGAAATTATTATTTACAAAATTTATTTAGATAATAAAACAGCCAAAAAAATACACAGCAAAATATATACGTTTTTGAAAGTCCAAAAAGCCGATACTAAAATTAAGTTAAAAGAAAACACCTATGAATATGTACTCGTACTATAAGAGGAAAATAACAATAAATTACAAAAGAAATCAAATTTGAGATATAGATTTTCACAAATATTACGTAGGTGGCTATTAATTTTGTTACCAGCAACAGTCGTTATAATTTTATAAGCCATACACACACGCCCCCATGGACTTAATGTGTGCAATCCATTTACACACGACATCCAATCATGCGAATTCAAAAATCATTCATTGATCAAGAGACATTTTATAGATAATCACAGGAGAGTCGGATGTAATATACAACCGAGTATTTCCAACACATAAACATAATTAAATTTATGAAATGATTTCTGAGTTTAAAAAAAAAAAAAAAAAAAAAAATGAATGGTGACCGGAGTGTGTAGCGAAGAACATCTTGAAATGTGGTTGGGTAGCTAACTACCAAGATAAATATTTGTCAGGGATTGTGAAGAAACTGGGATACTTGGATACTTAATCTAACTTGAACAGTGAATTTCCACTGATTACAACAATGGATGGCTCAAATTGGTGAAAAGCTTGGCGTACATTTAACTCAATCAATGTTAATGATTACGGATAGAATAGGTAAGTAGGGCACCAGTGGGGCACATTTGACACTACCCTAAAGAGACCAGACACTTTAAAGGTGCAATTTTGTCATGTTGGTATCACTGTTATCTCCATTTTACGGCATTTTAACCTGCTACCACTTGATCAGCTGTGCAGCATATGATGATTCAAAAAATCTGCTTGGGTGTCTATGAGCCACACTTTCCACTAGGTACGTACTAATATTGAGGGATGAAAACGGGGAAAGGATAGGCTGCGGGAATTTGGTTTGATTCCATAAGCACTCCGTGTCAGTATTTTCATAATTTATTCAATATTATGAAAGAAAGCGCGTTCCAACATGTTTTCAGTTGGTACCTCAAGTCTAGCATACAAAAGTATGGACAACTTGGTGTAAACTCACTGGAAAAAAGATAAATACGGAGTACGATGGACGGGCCAATTTTGAAAGCTTCAAGATATCTGCCACAAATCGAGCCTCTTTCCAAATTTTGCGAGGCGAGCGCGCATGCACGAGGCACTTCTTAAGAACACAAGGCATCGATAGCCATTAGAAGTGTTTCCATAGCAAGCAACTCTCAAAGACTAGGTATCCCTAAAATATCAACCTATTTCACAACACATCGCAAAATATAACTAAGAATTCGGAAAGTAATATTTACTCACAAGTACAAACATACTTTGGCCTAAATAGTTAATAATGTTACTTGACTCTGAGCATTGACGTTGATGCAGCCAAGGTTTTTTACAGCACCACAGAGATTACTGACTCATCAATATTTTCTCCATGGTTTACAATTTATAACCAAACTTTGAAATCACACCTTTAGTAATCATCATATTGCCTCAATGACACGTCATTCTCGAGTACACATTTTCGTAATCTGATCGTAAACATGATTACTTGCATACAAATTAAGACATCGGGTCCCATTGAAAACGTTATGATCCATGTCCCACCTACAGAGTTAAAAGATCAAAAGAGAACAAAGGGCCTTTGGAGAATATGTCGACCATATTTATAATGTCTTTCATGGAATCAAGAATGTGGTGTAGCATTGCTTGAGTGCTATTTTCCCTGATTAGTAATTAAATCATCCACTCAATCAGCCAGATATTTCACTATCAAAGAGCTTTGATTTGGAAAATTGGCAAAAAAGATACATTACTCTGAAATCCCGTTCAACGTGATCCATTTAATACCTGATGTGTCAGAATGACGAGGTCAAAGGTAGGAATCAACGGCACATATTGACAAGAAACCTGGGAAAAGTAAAGGTTAACAAGAAATCCGTACCTTCAAAAGAAATGAGAGCGCGCTAACATTGTAATTGACTTGCAAATAATGTAAAATTTACATTGAGAACATACTTCAACAAAACATAACTAACCTGTTGGCAATGCGGACATATTAAAATATACAAACGCCGTGGAGCACACATAAAATTTGAGCAATAATAAATTTTAGGTACCAATAAAATTAAATAAAAAATAAAAAGTTTTAGGTACTACCTAGGCATCATTAACTCGGAAGCACTTAGACTCAAGATATATCTTCTAATTTACCTACCTAACCACCATTTCAAGATGTAAAGAAATTACATTACATACATACTGAAAAGCTGAAGTAGTACAACAGTGACCTAAATAAAGTTAATTGCGTCTTTCAGTTTGTTAGACTTGAAAGATGCAACCGTACAGTTACCTGATTTAGGGAACCGTATCATTTGAAAATCAAAACAATTATACAAGAACCGCGTTTACAATAACAATAGACAATCATAATAACCTTTATGTACAGGGCAGTTTTTGTGACTCCTAATGTAATATACAACTCTACCACCTCTAGATTCAATAGAATAGACAGATTTGGTGAGTTCCAATACAATGAAGTAAATATTATTGTTTGTATTTACATCTAAAGTTATATATTCAAAATGGAATCCATCAAGCTATACACCGTGAAGGTAGTGTTTTCAGAGTGAAATCAAACCAAACAAAATTTCGATTAACGGATAAATTTAGTTTTATTCACAAATATTGCACACAAACCCCACTATGTTTTGACAAAGAAAGTTATCATTCGACCTAAGGAAGTACTCAGGCTCGTTCATAAAAAGAAAAAAACAAAAACAATTGCTCGTTCAACAGCGAACTCCATCCAGTGCGGGATTCATTCGTACTCCGCACTGATATGTCGATTGAGCATTCAACTCAAAGAGAAGAAAAACAGAGTGTGCATTGAAGATCTCTTGGGTCGTAACGTAAAATATAACAGGTCGTTTGTTGTTTAATGCCCAATCATCAGACTCTTCTATAGTGCTGTCGCTTTCAATGATAGAAACTGAAAAATTAAGGTTATCATCAGTTGAGGAGTTTGAATAATAATAATTCTACACAGTTTTACAAGTGTATTAAATGCAGGGTGGGTAGGGAAAAAAATATAAATACGATGTTATTCAGCATAAACCCCGTTTGCAATTGTGTGAGCCATGTCAATAGGTTGGGTATTTCCCACTCTTGCAGCATTGCTAGCACAATTATCCTTGGTTATAATACTAGGAGCATAGCTTTTGGGCCTTTGAGAGCAACGCTGCATAATCACCCAGTGCCTTCCGTTACTAGTAATAATAAAGAAGAAGTAACAAACAAAAAGAGAGTAGTAACGAAAAAAGTATGTGTTGCTCGTTTGAAAACACGGACCTACATGGAATCCGATGTACGGCTGATACCTCCCCACTAGAAGCATGGAGAGCGTGCTTCTCATTTGGGATCAGTCAAGCTGAGCATTTGAGAAGGAGGTTAACGGCGAAAGACGGTGTAAGGTTAAAGAGATTAAAGGAGGGTTGTTTGGGTATGCTGTGCAGTAGTGTTTTTGTCAAACATTATAAAGGCTCCTACTTCGACTAGTACTTACTCAAGAGTGAAACGACTATTTTCTAGTGGTTCGTGTTATAGGTTGTGGTACACATCAAACTCATGTTACAATTTATAATAATGAATAAAAAAGTTAAGGGTGAGTCTGTAATCTACAGCATACCATGGATACATCCACTGGCTCGCCTCTCATCAACTCCCCCTCCCCCTCTGTCTCAGAGCGATGATTAAAGAGAAGTGCACAAATACATCTACATGGTTTTCCTAGAAAAATACCACTACCTCCTTCATCAGATAAACGGTGAGCTTGCCTTCCGAGTCAGATATCCTCATTGTACTCCAATTCACAACAGTGGCTTGCTCACCATGATCGGAGGCATTCCCCTTCACCGAAGGAAAAAACAGTGAGTCAAGCTTGCTGGAAGCCTTTCAATAGGCCTCAACACTAGTGCCCAGAACAAGAGTGCAACTAGGCAGTAAACAAAAACTGAATGGAGGTATAATCAACTGATTGCTTTGATATTGGAATCCGACCAAAATTGGGTCAATCGGTCCTCATGCCTTCGTAAAAGGGCAAAGATGGCAAAATGTTGAGGACAACTAAAATTTATAAGTGGCAAGGAAACCTCATTCTTGGAAATAATCCGAATAGTGAAAGAAGGAAATGGAAAATCAGCGTAATGCTTTCAAATTCTGGATCTACGTAGAGGAAGTTACCAAAGATCATCCCATTAGGAGCCATTACAACCTTCTAAGTTTTAACTGTATTCGTCAAACCTCAACAGGTTGTAAGTTGAAGGAATAGCCTGAGCTGAAAAACCATAATTACAAACCTTGAAGGACACTTCATCTGGAGTCAATCGATCTTTCGATAATCCCAATCAGACCAATATTGAAGCCTATTCAAAGGAATATTAAATATTGGAATAAATTAAAGGAATATTGAATATTAAAGGAAAAAGTATGAACAGGGCGGTGAGAGGGAGCCCGAATCAACACCTTATGTACCCAGTCTTCAGTTGCTTGTAACTCTCTTGTATTCCAAGGTAATTCATCGTTTTGGGAGTCGAATTGCTTTTTTTGTGCCCTATAATTTTGATTCAAATAAAAATTTCAATTTCAAAGATCTTTATACGGCTTCTACCTTTTGATCCAGTGGCTTGGAGCTTCCAAAAAATGGTGATTTCATTCAGAGAATTATGTTTCTTGATATTTCACGCTTATAAATGTTGTGATTCATGTACAAAAATGTAGAAAACCGTTATTTCAAGAAAAACCTTCATCGAGAGTTTTGATATGATGTGAAAGAACACTTACAAAGACGAGACAGATTGATTAGACTCTTATAATAGAAAAAATGGAACCTCATATTTGCGTTGAATTCCTTCAATAAAATGAAATAGGTACTGCTGAATGACAAACAATGATACCTTACAAAAAACTTACTTCTGTTTGATCTTCAATCGATTTTGACTGTGGAATATATTTTCCTCACGAACAAGGAAGTTCCAATGTACCCGACTGTACCACACATGAGACCGAGAGCAATAGAAAACAAGGCCATGTATCCAAAATAGAACGCCGTTTGGAAAAGACCATACATTCTGAAAAAATATAAACGGCAAGAGTTAACAAAAAATTAAAAAATAATTATAGATTCGAAACAAAATAATTGCTAACATATTTTAAAATAAATTGTACAATTTTTTAGTTTGAAAATAAAAATAAATAATAAACTTACTTGGTTTTAAAGAAGAAATAGTATAGAGAATACAGATAGACGTAGCATGAGGTGGAAGCTGCAGCCAGAAAACTAGTCCATTGCCTAGAATACAAACAAAAAGTATAAGCAATAAGCTTAATTTTAATTTGATTTAAAGAACGCAACAATATATTAAATTTCTTTATTTGTTTGAAGTTTCCGTTTTTGTCAACTAAATGAGAGGTTCAAGTGATGTACAACAACCAACACCATGACTCAAGTAGATGCTTGTAAAATGAACACGTTGAAACAATAAACAATATTGGTAGGTTTTGTAGGAAAGTAAGGATGTACCGCAAGGCCAGAACTGGTTTTCCAAACTTGAACTTGCAACTAAGAATGGAGGTATTTTGAAGAGCAATAAGTGCTGAGCTCACCTGAAATACAGCAATTTTCGACTCAGTGTAGATTTACTAAGAATGAAATCTTGACATTAAGGGCCACTTTCTTCAAGGTTTTGATCCAAGTTCGTGACAGGGTTCGACTATTGAGCAGACAACGCCCGCACTATTGGATTTTACCAATTAAGTTCAAAGTTGATGTCAGACAACTGGCGTTCGGTGTTGAACGCTCGATCTTGGCTGGTTACAGGAGTAAACTCAGATCAACGTTCGTCGCTCCTCCTAGCTTACCGCACCACCTCATCGAAATTTTCTCGAAATTTGAGCGTTATTCTAGTGATCTATTATTATTAGCTAGTAACTGGTAAGGGGAAAATACAATCAAGTCCAAACTACTGACAACTAGTGCCAATAATTAGTGTCAATATAGGTTGCAGCAGACTTAGTAAGGATAATTTTGAGACTAAACAAATATCTACACTTCTAAAGTGTATAAAACTTTACAAAGTACATAGCAACTCAGATTGAATTAATTTTCCCCTAACAGATTACCACAATTACTATAGTCGTGATTTTTACGAGAGAAGAAATACATGAAGTCTTCCACGAATCGGTCACCCACCGACTGGGAGACCCCACACCTGTCGTCTACCAATCATACATGATGATGCGTGATCTTAAAAGTGGGTAGTTTAAGAAGTCAAGTAATCTATATCAAGATCCATCTCTGGATATGTATCTACAATCAATAATTTAATATACTACATTTATGGAAGAAGTAAGATGAAATACAGGTAATATCACCGAAATACTTTCAATTCGTGTCAGAATTTCTTTGGGTATGCTTGCAGAAGGGTGAATGACAATGCATATCAAATACCAACGATTTTCTGTTTTTTAAGGTTAACAATTAATTAAAATTTGGAATCATTGCACATTTATTATATTTCCACCTTCCTTCCCCTCCAGTGTCATCAACAGGACGAAAATTGGTTTTTGAGAAAAATTTATATTTTCTGTTATAGTATCTGTTCATACTTTCTATATACACGGTTATCTCGAGGCTATTCGAAATTCCGCCTGCCAATATAGTGATTTGAGATTGTAGAAATTGTACATTTTTATTCAAAGTTTTATTGTAGATCTGGATTCTTACTACAAATCTACACACATGGGTGCCTTGCCATGCCCATAACATAAAGCGTCTTCCTATTTCCCAACAAGCGACTGGGAAACCCACTTCATCACAGCAAAAGTAAAATCTCCAATCCAAGCAGCTTTAGAGATGGGCCAACGACAGACGTAAAAATAAACCATTTGTAAAAATAATTAATTTTTTCTCCATCGTTGCATAAATGATTTACACTTTTCAATGAAAAAAAAAAAAAAAAAAAATCTTGAACATCATGAACATCTCCCAGAAGCGCACAGACACTCTCCTGATACGAGCTTCGCTTGAGTGAATATTCAATTATTCGTTCATTTTCAGTTGCAAACTCAATATAACTAAGTCATACATCTACAGCGCTCCAAAGGTATGCTTCAGTTTTTTCCACAGAAATATTAACGTCCAGGATTAAATGTTAGCTTGTACCGAATATATAAGAGCTCAAAAATCCTCTGCTAAGTTGATTGAAACAGTCGATCTTGAAAAAATATGGAATAAGTCTGTTCTTTTTCATCAATTTCACAAAATAAATTAACTAATAAATGATTAAAAAAGGCCATGCTGATGATTTTTTCCCAGCCCAATACGATTTTGCAGATTTTAATCAACCAGTCTGATCAGTGACCGGAATAACTGCTTCATATGAACAGGAGTGTCTGGCGACCATAACGGTGTCTGGAAACGGAGTTAGTAGGTAGAGATAAGAGGAAGTTGCATACACTCTCGACAGAACGCGCTGGCAGCGCCACTCTCAGTCGGTCTCCAGACACTCCTCATATGAACGCAGGAATAGGTTCATGAATGTTGACAGTATAGTACCTACACGGTTTTCAAGCAAATCAAACCCCATCAGTACATGAGATACACTAACAGGACGGATTAACTTATGTAGGTAATCAACCCATGCAAACACTACTCACAAGAACTTAAAAGAGTAATTCCATTAAAATGAGCTCAAAACCCATGGAATAATGATTAGGTACTTATAGGTATTTATAAACTGAGAACTTACCACCTATAATCTTCAGCGTTGAGTAAGAAGTAGGTGCAGACTATGGTCACACAGACTGTGACAACAACCAAAATCAAGAAGACGAGCAGCATAAAACCGTAGACATAGTATATCTTGTAGGCCCAGAATGAAGTGAATATGAAATACCTAAAACCAATAAATAATTTTTCAACATATAGCAAAAAATGTTTATGCGTGAGTCCACATAGAGCTGATAGGCATTGAGGTCGCTCAAGGAGGTTATATTGGGCTTGATGTTCCTTCTACCAGTACGATTTCAAGGTTCCCAATTTCCATACCAGAATTAATTTAAGTAACGGTTTATTTTAATGATATCAAAGGAGGTTAGAATTCCCATCCAGAGCAAGGAGGATCTAATTAATAGATGAAAATATACACAAGTTTCATAAATTATGCTAGTTATTGGGGGGATTCCATTGCTGTGTAAATAACAAGTGTAAGAAAGGCTTTACAAGGGAAGAAAGATTTCATTCCTAGCAGTGGATGTGAAACAAGTTCAACTCCAGGCCCACCACAGAACTGGAGAGGACCAACGCAAAGTTGTGAATTACATTTTTCATAAAAATACGCACTCAACTAACACAATCAAGGTCACAAATGTGACTGAAGAGCTCGTTCGACAGTATTAGGAAACTCCAAGATCTTAGTCAGATAAACCACCTTACTGGTTTTGAGTAACCCAAAAATGCGTTCAGCAAAGTTGATGTCGGAGCGAGTCATCCTGTAGAATCGATTGTTCAGGGCAACTCCATAGTTAGACAACAAAATCCATGGGAATTCGCAGTCAGATAGTAAATTCTACTAATGTACTTTACATTTCTTTAATGTACTGTAAATGTACTTTTACGTACATCATTATGTTTATGGCAACACTGTGATAAAACTATGCCCTCCCCCCCTCCCAATATTATACTATTACATTTTAATATTTTGGCAACACTCAGAATTAACAACGAAAATGATGAATGTGAAGTGTACGGTAACAATGATCTAATGGTCAGATGAGACGACTTGAAGTATAATAAACGCCAGAAATCGTGGGGGAAAAGGATTTTCAACATTTTTTAGAAGTTTTAGGGCGGAATCCATAGTCGCTCCTCAACGCTGAGGTCGGCCTCAAGGTGGGTTGTTGAGGAGAATTTCACCCCATCGGTATTCAGAATCGCAAAGGTAAGGCTGGCCTCCACATTTGAGGTCGGCCTTGAGGTGGGTTCATGTCTCCTTAACCTATTCAGAGTGGTTACATTCCGAGGCTGGCCTCCAAGCCTCCTCGATAACCCTATTCATAGACGATTTTTGAAGGTGAGATAAGAAATTTCTCGACTCCAGAGGGATTCAAACCCTCCTCCAGCCAAGGAAGGTTGAAACCTCCCTCGAAACGTTATTTTGTGCTTAGTTTGTTGTGCGTAATTAGTTTGTTTGAGTTATTATTTGTTTGAGATTTGTTGAGAGTTATTAGTTTTTATAATTAGTTCACGATGGAGTTTGTTCATTTTTGAGTGGGACGATTTGGACGACCCACTCGATGATGAAAATGTTGAACTTGTGTCACGGTTCCCAGAAGCTACATCCGGTACCAGGAAAACCCAATTAAAAGTTATAATGATAGGCAGTTTCATAGAAGATTCAGGTTTCAAAAAGAGACGGTGATGAATTTCCTGGTTCCATTAGTTCTTTGTTGAGAAGTACTAGTGACTTCAAATAATTCTTCTCCTCCGGAGAGAATGAAGTTCTCTTTTGGCTCATTCTTTAAAAAAAAAAAAAAAAAAAAAACCCTTGCATACGAGTCTGCAACACATTGTGACATTTTAACTCTTTAGTTGCAGACGTATAAAGTATAGAAATTACCTATTACAATGATTTAACCACCGCTTCACAAATCAAACCGTTCTCTTAATATTCGTATCACCTGCTATGAATCAAATCATCGAAACACCAGCTCAACGAAATAATCAGAAATTAACAAGCGGTTGCAATCAATTATTGAGAATGATCACCTGTCAGTAAACAATTATTCATATAACCATGCTCATAACTCAGCTTGCTGGCCACGCATTTCGCAGTAGTTAACATAATATGGTTGGATAAATCGAGAGCTTTCGAACGAATGGTCAACGAATTCTGTGGGATGAAAAACGACGAAGTACCATTTCCCTAGCAACGACTCGGTTGTAAGCGGAAATAATCAGAAAATGGTAACGCTTTTCGAGGACACTTTTTCGTGACAGTTTTTTATTTTAATGTGGCAAAGCAAAGACATAAAATGTCAATAATAAAATAGTAGATACAAAAAAGGCGAAAACATGAAACGGTAAACGTGTGTGTCATCTGTCAACTTTTCGATAAAATAACAGCTCACAAATGTTGTCTCATTTTTCTGGCCTAACCAAGGTTGCGTCGAACAATTACCATGGAATTCCAAGCATGGAATCACCAAGTATCGTGATTTACTAAGCATGGAACGCCCAAAATAGTAGGAAGAACCTAATTTTGCTCGTTCTAGACTCCAACCCTCCTCAAAGCCACCTTGAGAAAAATTAGAGCTGAGGCTGGCCTCGACGCCTGCACCTTTTGACTATGAATACCAGTTCACCTCCTTAAGCCAGATATGACCTTGGCCTGAGTCAAGAAATTTCCTATCTCAAGGTGCGACTATGGATTCCACCCTTAGAGTCATTTTTTTAGAACTAAGTTTAAACAAATATCTGTTGGGAAATTATGCAAAAAGTTAATTGTACCATAATGTTTTTAGTAGTAGATATGTTTTTATCAATTTCTGTGACTACACTTTATACTATAATTTAATCAAGTTTGTTGTAGCTCTGGTGAAAATGTATGGCTTTCGAAGTCTTCCTCTTGTTTCACTCAATCTTTTTTCCTAGCAACCGTCAAATAGAAAGGTGCCTACCTAGGGAGTAGTTAAATGAGCTTGAATCTTAAATATTGCAGCAGTGGAAATGAAGAACTCACATTTCAATGAAAATTGATCCAAACGGGAGAACACCCCCTAGAAGAACGATGATAGTAGGCTCCATGAACCACTTCTTTTCTGGAATGGGACGAGGTACCGCATTTACTCTGCAGGGGCAGTCGTTCTGACCAGCGAGGTTCCGTCCAAGAACTGTTCCAACGAGAGTCAACGGCAGGATTACGAAAAGACAGATGCAAGTAACAGCAACCTGAAAATTGAGCAGCGAGAAATAATATACAAGAATGAAATATTGGAACATTATCAAGTGTAATAGTATGAAATCGAATGAAATAAATAGATTTCTTGGTGAAAAAGCCTACTGGGTTGGCTTTCAGCCAAAAGTAATCAAGTAGATAATGCTCATGGAGAACCTAAGGATAGGTATAGTTATGAAAAAATCAATTCGTACCTAATAAACCGATTATAAAAACAAAAATTATTACAACATTATTACATTATTATAATTATGATTATAAAAACAAAAATTATTACCGTTTTATACTATTTAAAATTGCCCAAGTTAATGAAGTTTTCCATTATTCATACCTAACCAACACAACCCACCTTTTTTTATTGATTATGTGAACTAATGTCATTTATCCTGAACACTGATATTATCTCCAACAGAGCCTAGTGAAGCTACAACACTACTATAATTTTTAAAACCAGTTGTAACCCCTTGATGACAGAATTTTACCGGTTTCATCAGAAATTTTCACATGATAAGGTATATTTTATCCATTGTTCTTCTTCCATAACCAATTGAACACTTTATCCGTACTCTTTTTCCCCCCAGATCCTTTTCTCACATGGTATCAATGAGATCTCATCCATATCTATCATTGGCCCAAGTTATAATAAGTTTCCTTGATTCTGAATCCATTCACTCTAGCCCTGGTAATTTGAATGACCATTTTAGCTCTCGGCCTACTCCATGCCCAACTGTGATTATGGATATCCATTCCTTTTCTGACTCTTTTTCATTCAGATACCTAACTTTTAACACATACAATGGATTTTCTACAATCCAATCACAAGACACAGGATCTGATCTCATCTCATCCATATAATGAGCGTTACCACGGTGTGAAAAAGTTACTGTAACTATTTTTAAATTGAAGAAGACTCCATCCTAAGAATCTTGACATCAACTGCACTCTCCTACGATAAGTAGTTATCTTTCTATATTTTTTTCAAACTTTTGCACACTGGTGATGCACTTCTCCCACCTGGGCGGGACCTCCCACCACAGTGAAGTCATCAGAGGAACCTTTGAAAAAGCATTGAAAGAAAACTACTCATTGCAGTAGTGTGCGATGGTGTCAAATTTTTCGAAATGGAATCTGGTTTTTGGCTTGGGTGTGATGATAAATACCACAAAGTGCAGCGTGCATTAGCCACTCTAGGTAAAGCCTCTGGCAACCCCTTAGGGATGACAACTTACCATGGTTCCAAATGGAATGGCGCGTGATGCGTGGTAGTAAATTGCAATGAAATTTATGAAGAAGGCAGTTCCACAGACCAACGAGGGAATGAGGAAAGCTGAAAGTAACATCTGCTTTATCCACCTGCGGCCACCAAGCCGGGCGTAGAGACCACCTCCAGTGTATCCATTGACAGGGGAAGACGCTGCATAAACGAAGATGGCAGTGCTTAAAAGGGATCCTCTCCTGCATTGGACAAGAAGACAAATATTAGAACGGATACGATAAAATGCGCTGGTAATCAAAACTACCTTCAACCAGCAGTGATGAAAATTTCATCAGCTTTAGCCAGACAGTTTCGTTGTCAAATATCTTACAACGAATTTGGCATTTGAGCATGTAACATACATCTATAGTGGTCATAGTGGATCCTGTCTGATTGAAATTAATTTAAAATCACTGCGTTCATCTTTCAATTTTAAGTGAATTCGAGCCTTTAAATCACAAGAAATGGTGTTTCAGGAAAACAGGATTGTGCATGCAAAATGCGCATACTCTCCTGTAGGTCCAACAGCAATGAAACCTATTGTTCCACACACCTGAAATTACATCAAAATCGGACTGTTATAGCCTGGGAAAAGATTGACACATACAAACATAAAAATTGTTGAGTAGTAAAACGCGTTGAGTAGTAAAAAATCTGATGGGGTGTAAAATACAAAACAAAACCTACAGTTTACCACTTATAAATATTATTATTCTTCCGAGACTGCAAGGCAAAGCTTTGTTTTCACTTTCGAAATGAAAAAAAAAATGTTGCTCCAAAATCAAAATTTCCACTCGCATTTTGCGTTTCTGAGCCTCCTGAACAAATTTGGTTCCGTGTCTGTCTGTCTGTCCGTCCACATTTCCTTGTAACAGCCATAACTTCCACAATTTTGATCCGATTTTAACCAAATTTTCAGGGATCGTGCGGGTTAAGCTCTAGATTGTCCCCTATCAACTTCATCATGATCGAATCAACGGTAGCTACTGCGCAGGCGCTAACGTGAATTCCTTGTGATGGTCATAACTCGGTCAATGTTGAACGGATTTTGGTCAGATTTTCAGGGATGATGTGGGTAAGGTCCCATGAGGTCCCATAAGACAATAATCATAATTGCATTAGCGGTACGCTCTGCGCATGCGTGAACGAAATATTCTTGTTACGGTCCTTGTAACAGCCGTAATTTCCACAATTTTGATGCGATTTTCTTCAAATTTTTAGGGATCGTGCGGGTATAGCTCTACATGGTCCCCTATCAGTTCCGTCATGATCGAATCAACGGTAGCCTCTGCGCAGGCGCAAACAAAATTTTCTTGTTTCGGTCATAACTCAGGCAATTGTGAACTCCCTGATGCCCGGAAAGGTTGTTTCTAATTGTTGTGGCATTTCATGGTGTAACAATTAGCAGAGGCAGTAGCCTCACAGACGGCAAGCCTCTTTACGTACAAGCGTGAATGCACGGGCCATCCTCATTGAGCCCGAACGCTCTGAATGCGCTCTAGCGGATGAACGGTGCAGTAGCACGGTGGGCCAGCAACACAGGGTAAGTTTGGAAAATGAACAAATCGGGTGGTCAAAGTTGCCAAAAGATATCCCCAAGGATGTTTTAATCATGAATTTAGATCAAAATATTAATGAAAGCCTGCAAATCAATTAAAAACTCCTTTAGTTTTGATCCGATTTAGACGAAATTTTCAGGGAACATGCGGACTACATCCTGGATGGTTCCATATTAAAATCAAAATTTTCCTTATTAATTTCATTTATTATATGTACCATTCAGCTTCCAATTTCCCACCTTATTGCCAGATTCCCCTGATGCCAGAACCGGTCGTTTCTAGTTTTCTGGAATTTAATGGTGACGTACTGTGAAGGTCACGAGGAAGCTCATGTGCCATTTCCTTGGCAGTGTATTTTATTTATTTTTTTAAATTTTGAAAGCTTTTCACTCAGATTTAGAGCATCATCAGGTTACAACAAACACAATCACAGATAACAGTGAAGCGAATGAAACCTACTTACCATAACCCTAAATACATGGATCCTCCTTACCATGAACACAATGACAAACGGAAGAAGTAGAGATGGACAGACCCTTTCACTAAATTTTGGTGACTTAAGACTATTGCACTATATATAAGTGGTACACTGAAGGTTTTGTTTTGTATTCTAAGCCCCATCAGATTTTGGAATACAGTCTTTCCTGTCCTTTGGTAGTAAGGAGCAAAAATTGTCAGCGGTAAATAGAAGAAATCGTAGGCAGTATAAAATAATCAACTATCACTATCTGTGCTCTAAAAAACACAATACAGTACTCATAAATTTCAGTGTAAGACCAAGATCTACTTTCACGAACAAAATTATTGAATAGAGTTGAGCCAAAATCTAATAAAATTAATTTCAAGGATTAAACCTAGGCATCTTTCACCAACTGAAAACTCATTTAAGCCCAGTTTTGAATAACAGAGTTTACCAAACCGAGTTTAGAAAAACTGTTCAATCAAAAGTTGGAAAGTTTGACGAGTGGGGATCGTAACGTCATCACTGCAACCACCACTCCCCAGCTGATGTCAAGTCCCGCTTTATTTTAATAAACAAACAATTATAATATTTCTAAATCTCAAGTGCTAGGGTAGACTTTTGTGCACAAAATTTGGAGTTATTGTCTCCTTTCTCGACAATATGTACCATAGGGCTTGCAATTCATCATCATATCACCATCTATCATATATAACTTTCTTCTTATCCTATGAGCTTGGCTGCTTAACGGTGTCAGGGTGTTAATGTGATAAGTCTATTGCTACTTCAATCTAAAGCTCATTATAATGTTCTATCATAACAATGTTTGTTTCTCATCATACTGAGTGGCAAAATGTCACGAATCGCACGCAAAAGCTACATGGCCGTGCTGATATCACTGCAAACGAAAATTAATGAGGTTAGTTTGCTGGATATCGGGCGTTCAAACTGTAGCTGTCTCAGTAGTTTAAACTAGTGCAGCACTCAGGTGAAAGACAATGAGCAGTAATCTTCATTAATTTTCAACATCTTTGAGTATAAATTCGTTTAAATTTTTGATGAAAGTGGAATTTAAAAAATTGGGCCGGGCTCCCATCGTCAAATTTTACACATTAACAGTAAAGGAGTGTGACAGCTCTGTGTACCTTGATAGTGCATTAAAGCACCTGTGAGGGATCCCTTCCACGAGTGTCCGAGTTATCATCACGATAGTCTGTAGGTAGACACTCCCTCAAGGTTGAGACAGGAGAAATCAGAAGAATCCCATGCAAGTATTAACTAATTCCCCAGCATACCGATTTGGCTTCCATACGAAGGAGAATATAGGTACGAAAATCCCAACTTCTTCCACTTCCTACTTATAAAAGAGACAATCGTCAATGGTGGCTTCATACTTACTCTGTGTAAAGTTCGCCGATGATAGCAAAGATAATGACAGCAAAAGTAACCACAGTCACTTGGTAGCCAGCCCCTATCATTGCGGAGAACATTATCGGGTTACTTGCTGGCCTGAATACATCCCCGTGAACCTGCTTCCATCCGTATTCATCACCCAAATCTTTCTCCTAGAAAATGAAAGTTGTGATTATAGAGGACTTTTAGATTTTGGAACAGCTCAGCAATCAATATTTGAAAGAAAATCGGAATTTATGTGCTATACCAGGAGTGATACATGATCAAATCATTAATAGATATTATTATCATAGAATTGGAAAAAGTTTGGAGAGAGGCAATTGGACAACTGGTTTTAAATTGAACAGTACAGTATAAACAGTATGACCATACAAACGAATATTGTGGTACATTAGGGCTTGGAGAAGACAAGCGGCATTGGACACACAGCGGTACTGTAAAGCTACCGTAACCCTCCATTCAGACATGCGGCAATGGAAGCAGCGGTACCGCACTTTGAGTGAAAAACTATCGATTTTTGGGCAAAAAACTTGTTCTACATAATATTTGGCTATTCAAAAAATTAAATTTTTTTTGCAGTTTTAGTCCACTTTTACAGCATAAAGGTATTAATTAAATTCAACTACATGTTCCAGCATAAATTTGTGCATACATGTTTAATGTTCACGTTTAATTATGAACTATTTGAGTATTTGATCTATATATACATATATATATATATATATATATATATATATTTTTTTTTTTTTTTTGTTGACAAATTTGACTATTTGACAAAGGCAAAAGCCAAAATATCATAACTGTGAGTTTTTCCTTGTAATTTATCTTTATATATGTGCTATTTTTCTCCGCACAGCTGTGCCTAAGTATATATATATATATATATATATATATATATATATATAGGTATATATATATATATATATATATATATATATATATATATATATATTCCAGCTCTGTGGCACCCAAAACAATGAAAACAGCATACGAAGTGGCACCCTCGTTTTTATGGCACCCGTATAAGGGTGCCACATTGTCAACCCCTCATATCTTACCTTTACTTCAACAATAAACACACAAACGATTTTCTCTATTTAATTTAGGCTCTACTGGATGATAAGGATTCATAATCACAATGTTACATTGATTCAGTGACCAACAAAGAGCCTTTGAAGTTTGAGAGGTGGGTGCCAGTTGAATGGATTATGGATCACAAATATACAGCTGTAGTTCATCGTTTTTCCGCGTGCTTCGCCGCTGTCGGGTGTTTCGTGTATATTATAATATACATAATAATATACACATTCTATTTTGCTTACTGAATGGCTACCGGAGATCTGGCAGGGTCGGCCATTGCTTTAAATAACCTCGTCTTCTCCCCACCTCTTCTCTTTTAAAAAGCAAAGAACTAAAACAACTGGAACGCTGTCTCAGGGTTGGGCGTGCGGTCGGGCGGCTTGAGAGCCTCACCGACCATGTGTTGGACGACTACACAACTACTCCCAGTCAAAAGCACAGGAAAATCTAAATTTTCGTTCGATTTTGATGAAATTTTCAGGGATTGTGTTGGTTAGCCTCTTTATGTTCCCCTATGAATTTCATTACAATCGAATCAATAATTACGTGTGAGCAAGCTCAAACGTGAATTCATAAAATAACGTCGATTTTTTACGATCTATAGGTTTGATTTTGTTCAAACCCGGAGGGTAGTTGGCTATACGTATCAGAAATATGCTCTATGAGTTTTATTGCGATTGATTGAGTAATGACCATTGTACATGCGCAAAAATAAAATTGTTTGACACTTGTGAAACTCGGAGACTAAGGGACCGATTTTTATGGAATTTTCTGGTTTTGTGTGGGTTAGCTTCTTGATGGTTCCCTTTAAATTGCATAGTTGTCGGATCAATAATAGGGTGCGCGCATGCGCAAATGTCAGATTCTAACAACGTCGATTTCTTACGATCTATTGGTCTGATTATGTTCAAACTTGGAGGGTAGTTGGGTAGAGGTTTCTAGGAAGGTTTTCCATGCATTTTATCGCCTTATTGATATCAACTTGGTTAACACACGAGAAACTCTGAATCTAATTGACCGAATACTCTCAAGGAGTATTAGGGGACCCTAGATGATCTCCTATAGTCCTCTTTTACGTAATATCATCCATTTAGGCGAATTTTTGGGACTTTAGGAAATCTGGAATGGAATAGAAAGTTCCAGTTATGCAACAAAAAGTAAAATAAAATTCAAGATCATCTCCACAGAAGTATTTCAAGATGGTACATACGTGATGAAGTAACATCTTTTATGCATTATTCCAGTACCTAGTTATACGTTGCTCAAAAATGGATGATGCGCCGCGAGTGGTCGCGGAAAGTAGGGGGGATACAAGAGCGCATGGGAGCGCGCTCCATTTTGACCCTACTAGTTTACGAATGGCCCAACGCAAACAATCGTTTTTAGGCTCAAATTATTCGTTTTTAAACCAGCTATATTCTGGTTATTAGCAAAATACTTTTCAAATTATCAGGTTTAATTTAAAATAAGGTAAAAGCTGAAAAAATTCCTTTTTTCTTCTCCTCTGTTAACTAGAGACAGGTAATGTGAAACTTTCCGTTTTTATTATTTTATTATTATTAATAATATCTTAATCAGTTATTTATAATTCTCATCACCAATTACCACATTAATTTATTCATTCACATTTATCACATTCATTTGTGTTTACCTGCTGTGAATGTTGTTTATCTGCAGTCGACTTTTCGGAAGTAATTCGAAATATTCTCATTTTTTCTATAAAATGTACGGGTTTTCTTTTGCAAAACAGTTTGGTCATCGTGGATATAGTTTTTATGAACTACGATAATTTGTTTTCTCCGAAAATTGAGATTTAATGTGATAATACGAGGCCCTAGGGATCAACCTGGAAATGTAACTCTTGATCAGTGCCTACTCTTTTTTGCCAGAAAATAACAGAAGGAATACGTAAGAACGACATTATACCATGTAAAAAAAAAAAAAAAAAAAAAAAAAAAAAAAACCGAACGATAGACTTACGGTTCTACAGTCACATAATTTAATAGTGATTGATTTTACACATTATTAGTTCAATGTGGTTACTTAACAATATTAGTTTATAATTTACCGTAATAAATCAGCTTTCCTTGACACTACAGAGGCTAAGGGATTATGAGATGTTGTGATAAAATGATAGCATTCCAAAAAGTGGCGATTGTTTTCCTGCTATCACTAAGGGAGTTACACTTCCCTACTAACGCATTGGTTGTACATGAAAATCAATATTTTCGCCGTAACGTAACGGTAGGAAAAAATGGAAACTTCCTGTTAATCATTATTAAATGATAAATTGCGGAACCAGTATCCACAAAGCATGTAGCGAATCAACCAAATCTTTCATTGATGACAATGATATAACTGCGTTTATCTGTGAAAATTGCTACGAAATAGTTATTGACGAAGGATGCAGGTTTGACCCCCGCTTTCCGATCCAAATTTACAAGACGAACAATTAGCCGAAAATGCGGATTCACTGAGTACCTATAGGAAAGTTCGACCACATGCATCGGTAGGTATCAACATAACATCAATAACTCGTAATTGATCAAATAATAAGAACATGTATAAGCTTGTAAATATTCAAGTAGGCACTGCATAGGTACCGTCTACGTGCCACTATGTAGTAAAGCATGGTTCTACATTTTAATTACATTTTAAATTTTATTTAAATGATTCTTTTTAATAAAATTTAAGAATTGAAACATTCTCCGGAGAGCTGACGCTGAAAAAGGCATGAAAAGTAACTTTTTCGACAAGAGTAAGAGAACGTTCCACACATTCCTTTGCACAAACAAAGTGGTGTGGTGATAAATTGCCTTTCTGGATTTCATATTTACTCAAGGCAGGATCCAGTTTTGAGAGTTGACAATCGAAAGCACTCAACCAAAAATATGTAAGTAATAATTACCTCAAACAATGAAGCATCTAAAGTGCAAGGTACACAGGAAAAGTTTACAATTATACTGAGAGAGTTCGTCAGCCAATTGCCAATTGAATCTAGCCTCATCTGCGCTGTTCTCTCTCTCTCTCTCTCTCTCTCTCTTTCTTTTTTTTTTTTTTTTTTTTTAATCATCGTTAAGTACAAATGCTCAAGATTTTTTAGCCGAGTTTCTGTAATTTGTCTTCCAACTCCAAGAGAGGCTAGGCGTCTATTGGTTTATAGTGTTTTAAGGTAATCACCGCAGATATTTTAGTCAAAATTTTGCTTATGGTGTCACACACACCCTGTGAAAGCATGAAGGGCAGGGAAAACCGCTGTAGCTGTGCGGCATAAGCTTTCAGTAAAGATGTAGCAGCCAATCACTCGTGGTTTTAATATTTAACGATAGACCCCTGGATCCGTGACTTTTCACTTTGTCCCTGGTTTCCGAGTAGGTACTAACTGTCACGATTCACCGGGTCAAGTTCTGTTCACTCGCTATATAGAAATGAACTAATGATTTTAGGGATTTTCTACGTGGGTTTACTATTTTTACTTATTTACTTTCGTGGCCTTTCGTTCATAATTTGTACTAAAAATATTTTATGGACAATTCATCGTACCAGTCAAAAACAAAAGCTATTCTGTGAACATGAGAAGAGAAATTAATGAAAAGTGATGTATTAAAAATAACACGTTTTTGTGTTGGCAGTTGGGACTATACTCAAAATTGGATCCTGCCGCTTTTGAATAAATAGTAAATCAAAAACAGCAATTTACCTTCTCGTTTCGTGACGAAATCAACAATGCCCAAAGACTCCATACCGTCTTGTTTGTGCAAAGGAATGTGTGATGGAACGGTCGATTGCACTTATCGGACAAGTGACGTTTCATGCTTTGTACTGTGTCAGTGCTCCAAATAATGTTTCAATTCTAAAATTTTGTGGAAAAGAATAATATAAATAAAATTTTAAAATGTTACTAAAATGTATAACAATACTTTAAGAAATGTCGGTATGTAGGTACCTGTGCAGTGCCTACTTGATCATAGATGCTCTTACTATTTCTTCAATTATGTGTTGATACCTACCTATAATTCGACATACCTCGATATACCTATAGTTCGATGGATGTGATCCAACTTAACTTTACAGGATCTATACATCTGAAGTCTTATGAATGCCTTATGAATATTTGAGTTTGAGTTGAGATTCAATTTCTTTTGTTTCTCATCGTCAAGTGGTATGGAATTATTAGTCTCCTTGCCTATTTTTCTCGAGATTTGGGAATTTAAATGGTGATGAAAATTATAAATACATAAATGATTGTATAGGTAATAATAATGTTTAAAAAACCGAAAATATCACATTACTAGTAAATTGTCTAGTAAATAGAGGAGAAAAAAAGTTGATTTATCTTCAAAATACAAAGGTTCATTATTGAAAATAATAAATCTAAATGCGACATTCAACATAAGGTCGGATTGTTTCGATTTTCGTAGTTTTAGAGTCAACATGTATAGTAAAAACCCAAGTGTGCTTATTCCAGTTAGGTACTTGGGCGACCTAAGCTATTGCGAAAAAACATCGCAACTTTCGAACTGTTTTCTATATTTTTGATCTTACGCCAAAACTAAGCTAGTTAGCAAGGAAACATCTATTACTAATATTCACGGCAGTTAAATTCTACGTAGAATAACCTATTAAAATTTGAAATATGAGTAATCATGCAACCGCTTGTAAAAAACGGCACTTTTTTCAATTTGGGTGAAATGTTTCACTTGGATTTTTTAAGAGCTTTAGTCTCAGAAACTGTCACACCAATTGAAAAACTTATTAGATGAAAGTCGTAAATAGTCTAACTTTGTAACTAATGGGTACCAAACATTGGAAATTTAATTTATTTTTAGCGCATTTATGACAAAAAATACAAATTGTCCACACACGACTCCCGTCGTACACCTGAGGTGGTTCGTCTAAATAAGGTTAATTTTGGCATGACTACTCAATCTTAAACGCAATTTAATTATAATATCCTTATAATACAGAATTCAATTAGTCTCGCTAATTTTATTATTAGTGAATTACCTAAATATAATTTTACGAAATAATAATTTCCTTAGAAAACTATCACGTGTTATTGAAGGAGCGGTCTAGTGACAATTTTGAATTTTCCGTCATAAAATGACTTGTATTATATGAGATGAAATTCATTACATATATTACATGTGATATAAAATGCAGATATAGAATTAGATGTCCTACGATTTTCATTTGATAAGACACACAGACTGGAGAGCAGTGATGTTGAGGAAACCCATGTCAATACTATAAATTATTAAATTATTAACTGCAAAAAAAAAAAAAAAAAAAAAAAAAAAAAAAAAAAAAAAAAATGAAGGCGAAGCTGGTACTGGGGGTTTTTGAAGGTACTGAACCCGAATCCGAAGCCCGTTTTTCACATAGACGTCTATTTTTTGAGGAGGAGACGTGTAATACTAACCCCCAGGACCAGTACCTGTGTCGTGAGGGCATGACCTTGATTTTTTGGGGGGAGGGGGATAGTGTTATTAAAAAATAATAAACAAGCAGATCAGTGCTCACAAAATGAGACATATGATAGCGTATTTTCTTGTAAGGAGATCCGCGTGAAATAGTAGACGTTTCCTGCGTTGAATTAGAGACAAAATGGCTTGGGAGCTCAATCAGCTGATCAATGACCTCTTAGTCGTCATCAACCCATGGCACATCTTTATTTCCACAATGTTACAGATTACATCCATACCAAGTTTCATCAAAATCGGACGTCGGGAAGTGGCATTTAAAACGATTTTAGGAGGACATACATACAACATCAGCGAACAAAGTGAACACAATAGCTCATTTTTTCTTTCTTAAAAGAAAATGCGCTAAAAATCAAATCAAAATATAAATCAGATCAGATATAGAACAATAACGGCTGATTATATCATTCTAATAGTACGCAATCAGATTCACAGTATTTGACCGGGGGATACCAACGGATTCTGCCTCAGGTTTGTTATCTCTAATGGAAAATAATAAACCTTTGTGTCAAGGATTTACAGTGTTTTGACTTCATCTTCACCAGTAAGCCAGTGACGCTTCGATGGCAGACGTGTATTTCTAAGTTGCCTATTAAACCAATTAATATTGGTCGTGATTTGAGTAATATGTATACGAGTTTCTTATTGACCCCAATCCAAATCAGTGTTTTTGAACGACGTTTACATTGGCGAACCGGCGATATTCGAGTGGCAGATCTGCATAACTACAGTACATCTACATGTACATCTGATTCACATTTAATTTATTTACCAATAAGTCGATTGCAGACCCAAAATTTGTGTTTTTGGACTGCGTCTGTAGCAAAGACCTAGCGATACTAAGGTAGCAGACTTGAATTCACGTAACCTATCAATATCCTGGTATGATGGGCCACAGTTTCAGCGATCAACAAAACAGTCGTTTCTGGGCGCTCAAACTCTTATATTTCAACCACATCTTCATGCAACACCCATCCACCTTGAGATAGCAGACGACCATGGTTCAGTTGGCCATGGATGAAAGTGTTAAGGGCCGATATGGTTCCTCCTCTAGCTGTAAGCCATATTTTCGCAAATTGAGATCTGTTTTTCTTGTCGCCATCGGTTTTGGACTAGTAGACGTGCATATCTTATACAAACTCAATTGAATACTAACAAATTCAATAATTGGTCCGTTTCTATAGATCAGTTGCCCCTTTTCAGCCGAGCTCCTAGTGGCATTGACGGTTAGCATCTATATCTTGTACATTGGCTGAATTAAAAGATGAGGCGGTGTCGAAGGGGAAAATTAGGCCGGTGCATCGACAGCAAGATAACACCCGAACCAGCAAAATGCTCGGTAGATGCCTCCTCCCTTTAGTTGTGCATGTCCTCATCCGCATTTACATGCAGTTGTGAAGAAGTTGATAAGGGTGGAAGTAGAAGGTGACGCGGATGTTGCAGTAGGCATAAGAAATACCTGTTTAATGCTTGAAAGCAATTTAGATGAAACAGCCAAAATAATTCCTATGAGTTTGTGGTGGGTTTAAAATAAATTTGTAATTCACATTCGACCACAGTACACCAAGCATAGAACTCTATGCTCTTCTTTAAGTTTTTTAATGTCTCAAAAGTACTTTGATGTCCCTCCTTTGATATCGCCTGTCCTCGGGCGATCACGGTCATCTAGCTGAAGGAGATAACATCGTGCGTCGTAGAATTTAGTAGATATAAGAACTTTGTCGAGCCTGATTTTGCATCCGGAGATGTTGGCATTACGGGCAGATGAGGTTGGAGATGCTCCCGATCGAGGTTGGTCCTTAGCATCCAAACCAGACGAGAAATTGGAGGGATCCATGAGTTTTGCTTCCAATGGTTATGCAGATTTAAATTCCGATCGAAACGGTGTGTCACGTAACTAAGTATCAACTTGAACCCTGATAGCGAAGTCAAAAACGCCGATCTCCATTTTTTTGTCCAGGATGATATTGAAGGTGGAAGTTGCGGAACTGTTTACAATACATGCAAACGGTCAGTGAAGGACAGTTTTCGAGTTTGTGGGCAGCCGGTAGACGGCTTTTACATTAACCATACAAAAGGGTCACTTGACTACGTTAATCATGACCTTGATACCTTGGAATTGGGACATTTTCTCCCTCCATAGGGCTTCTTACAAAAGGGGCATGGATATTTAAGGTCGGATAAGAATTGGAATTTTAGAACTGCTCATTTTATTTTATTTGTGTCTTCCAGTTTTTTTCATAGATTTGATAATTTTTAGAAATTGCTGATCACGTTCTACGGACGATTGTATTGATGGGAATTCGGCAAAGGTGGAACTGAAATATTTTTTTTACAATGTCAGAACGTGTTTTTGGGATTTCAAACGATTGTCTCGAAACGTATAGACAATTTTCTTTCGTATATCTGGTTAAGTGTTACCTACTAGTTCTTAAGCAACCAAGAACTACCCAGAAATATACTATTTCCTTTTCGTTATGAGGTCGTGTACTCCAAATTGAAAAGTTAGGATTTTGTCCACTAAAACTTCCATTTCTTTAGACATCTTGAAGTTACGGAGGAGAATGTTTCTTCTCACCTTTTGTGCAATACACACAAATTGCAAGTGTAATGATGGGCTGGGGTAAGAGAACTTTTGGCTGAGGTAGAACCTCGTAGTTGCGCTACCATTTCCATCGTTTAAGAGGAATGTTCATATTACCAAGGTAAAAAACATGCCTGTGAGATCCATGGAAAACAACTGGAGCCATAATGATGGGGATGAACTCTTTCTCTCCGGTGAGAAGGACGGCACTTAGTTGTGCACCAATGTACTATATGGTGATACAACGATGGTTCCGCGTAAAAAAATAACGATTCTTTTAAACGAGATAATGTTTTTCTGAAAAATGCATAAAGACGGTTTATTAGATAGGTAGGGAGTTGATAAGTGATAATTATTATGGTGAATGACACCAAGAAATAACATTGATTACATAGTATTGTACTCAGGTGCTATTCCGTTATCCCCCCCCCCCCCCCCCCCCCCCCCCCCACTCTGCTTCACGACTTTCGCGACTGTTTCACTTATCCTATACTCTCAAACGAGAAATTCTTGTATAAATCATCAGGGGATACATACCCCCCCATTTCGACTCGAAAACACAATCTGCACTGGTCGATCCTCCGGAGTGATCTCCGTGGTGTTCTGGGCCATTCTTAACAACGAAAGTTGGTTATATCTTGCCGTAACTGTGGAAGGTATAAAAAGACCCTTCGCTTACTGGCTGTAGCTCCACAAAAAGAAATTTTTATCCAGGTTTCATAGAACCCAAAACGATTTCTGTGGGAAAAATAATTCACATTTTGTTGAGAAAATTGGAGCACATTTAATACCTACGCCTTTTCAAAGCTTATTAAAAATTGTGCTTGCTGGTTGTGGTTTTACAATATCCACATTCAGCGTATTTAGTACCTGCACTAACAAAAGAAGATATAGAATTACAAAATTAAATTATCTAGGTACCTAATCTGCTGGCAAAACTAAAAGTCTACGAGATTTAAACATTCTCCTTCCCTGAAGCTCAGTCTCTGGATCTTTGACCATAGTTTGTTTACCTCAACAGAACCCAGGAAGACCAATGGGAGTTGTGAAATTCTTGGTTCGCTCTTGTTTGTCCGCTATTATAAAATGGTTGATTTGTCTGCTGTTCTGAAGGTGGTTTGGCAACGTCGCAGATACCCACCTAGGTATCAAAGTGGTCGCCACTTAGTCAGTGATTTGTAATTGTATATTTCGGTTGGCACATAGATATAGTGATATGAAATTTCCTGGAAGATTGCCACAGGTATAGCATTGTGGGTGTAGCATTCCTGGTTATTCAGTAAATAACCATTAAAATAAAATAAAAATATCCTTGCTGTTTTTAAATGTCATTCGAATCAATATACACCATAAAATAAATATATACACCAGGGAATAATGTGGGTGCCTCCTGACTTCAATATTGTATGGGTGCCACAATGTTAGAATATTTATTTATATACATATACACCAGGGAATAATGAGGGTGCCACATTACTCCAATATTGTATGGTTGCCACATAGACGGTGACTTGAAATTCTCAAGAATGGTGCCACAAGTATAGCATTATGGGATTCAGTAAATAACCATTGAAATGAAATAAAAAGTATACCTTGCTGTTTTTAGAGGTCATTTGAAGCAATATACACCATAAAATACATATATACACCAGCGGATAAGGAGGGTGCCTCCTAACTTCAATGTTGTATGGGTGCCAAAATGTTGCAATATATATATATATATATATATATATATATATATATATATATATATATATATATATATATATATATTAATTTGAGGTATTAAGTACAGATGGTTGGAAAATATAGGAAACACATAAATATGACTTACAAAATTGAGAGAATATTTCGCCATTTGAAACTATTCTCTCAATTTTTCAAGTCATATTTATGTGTTTCCTATATTTTCCAACCATCTGTACTTGATACCTCAAATTAATATTACACGCGAGTGTTTTCATCCTTCATCAAACTATATATATATAAGATGATTTCTGCAAGGTCAGCACTCTCCCATTTGTAGCTAGGTACTGATTTAATGTTCACCACTGCCCCACCACAGAAAAACCGCTCTTCCACACCGAGCCTAACAGTTTTTAGGTAGTTCTTACATAATGTTACATACAAGAAATTTAACTAATTTCCTTACATTCAATCAATTTTTAGATGCTCGACAATTTAAAAGAAATGCAACATTTTACTTAGATCCGAATGGGGTTAAAATAACATAGTAAGAACTTATCAATTTTCTATTACTACATTATTATTTTTATTTCATAAGGTAGGTAACGTCTTTTTCAGTCTGCTAAAACGTTGAAGCAGTAAGTTTGTGAGATTTTTCAAATACCAATTGACGGAAAACGTGTATCCTTGCAAAACTCTTCAAAACACACCAAAATTATATTTACCATGTCATCCAAATCGTCATCCTTGCTATACCTGGCATAGTCCTTTCGTAAAGTTCTCATCAGAATCATGGATACCAGACCAACAAGGAAAATCACCATCATGAAACTGTTGAAAATGCTGAACCAATGGATCTGGGGAAAACATTAAATTACTTATTAAGAGCCAAAACTATACCATTTGATTACAATGACCTATAAAGGGTTAACTCATACTTTGAAGCTATTCCGAATAAGCCTAACTTTGATTTGCACGGTTTGGTGAGAAGGGGGCGTACAATTATCATTCTTTAGTGACATTCAGTGGCGTAGCTGAGTCATTTCTTATGGAGGGGCAACAGTCGAGGATTTCATTTTATTTTTTAGTTTTAGTATTCATTTCTAGTGCTTGTTGCTGAGTATACGAAGACTGTTAATAAACTGTCTAACGTTCATATAAGTAGGTAGGTAGGTACTCAATGGATTTTTGTAATGATGTGAAATCACGGACGTTTTCATATTCATAAACCTACCTATGGATTATTAAAGCATAATACTACTTAGAGAAAACATTATCCAAATAACTAATCAGAACGTGAAAAACTACGATAAATACGAATAGGTACTTACCGTTAAACTGAGGAGCACTTGGTTTATTATAGGTACTATTATTCTAGATTTACTGCATACAAATTCATATACTTATGTGGACTTGCTGTCTTACAGGTTTATCCTCAATTGTTACTTCCGCGTGAAAATAACTTTTTCTGAACAATATCACACATATTGTCATTATATAAGTAGGTACCTATCTACGCGAAATAAAATACAGGGCATGGAACCGAGATCAAGAAACATAAAAAAAGTAAACAAACTCAAACCAGCAATATGTTAGGTTAGAATAGAAATACTGCAACACTGGATTATTTTAATCTCTTCTATTAAACTATTTCAATCACCACTGCAGGCTTCTATTTATTGTATTCTTGCTTCATTTTAACTGGGATTTTATTCGTAAATTAATGGTATAATACAGCGGGAAACTGTTTTGAAACGAACAACCACGCTTGATCAAGTAGGCAGTGAAAAGTAGGGGAAGTTCATAGGGGAATTGGTGGATACTGAACAATGGATATTTTTCTAGGGAAAAATCCCATATGAGCTCACCCCAGAAGGTAGTGGGGAACGATTTGATTTCAGTTTGTAGTATCCACATTTCCGTTTCCTTGACAAGTGATATTACTAGTCTCCGTGGGGCTGTACAATATCCATGCTATTTTGCCCTTACAGAAACGAACCTAATAAAAATGCCTTCATTTCTAAGAGCGTCTCAAGTCGCTAGGCAACCAGAATCGTATAATAATTATAGTAGTTGTTTTTTACTAATTACATTCTTTAATTGAAGGTGTTAGGTAGATACTGGAGTTAGAAGCGTAAAATTATTAATTTGGCTATATCCATACAACAAAATTCTGCATCCTCTATAATTTATGGAGGGGCTCTGACCACCCTGCCCCTCCTCAAACTAGGCCACTGGTGTCATTTCAAATGGGAAAAGAAATAATGATGAAGATAGATTATCAAGATATGTTTAAAACTATTTTCTTGGAGATTTTCTGTAATACATGTATGATACATGATAATCGTCGTAATTTAGTTAATGTTAAACTTCAAACCTACCAATTTGAAAATTCAGAAGAAACAAAAGTGTTCCTTACATAACATCATAAGCATGGCAACAGAAAATCGACTATAAATTCCATTGAGATAAACGCATGAGTCACTTAGTTTTTGCGAGCCACGTAAGAACATTAATATTTATCACACTTGAATAGGTATTAAGTTGAGTGTCTGGAATCACGAAATTTCCTCATTCATACAAAGGATGAATCCGTCATTGACCAATAAACGTGGTGAATTCATGCATACGTACTCTGTGTTGGAAAAAGTTTGGATCCAGATATTTATCGAATCTATCTTCGAATTTGACGCTAGACGGGAACCAGTTGACTTCATAAGTGAACTGGATTCTAGCTCCATTTTCCAGTTTCACCTTATTGTCAGAGGTCAAGTTCACGTCAACAATGTATTTTCCGTTGGCACCAATGTCGAATTTCTTGTGTGTCCACAAGTAGTAATTCATTTGGCTGTTAGCACCCTCCTCCATTTCCCCAACAATGCCTGAAATGTTTCATCATAGACAATTGATAATTTTTTAATTTCTATTAAAAACAATATATGTTTTTCTAAATGCTAACAATCGGTCGCTAGCAATTGATGAATTGGTTAATGACTGTCAATTACGCCACTACTGTAAAAATAGATAATAAAGCGTCCATAATACTGAAATATTATGTAATAAACGATCAGAATAAATAATTATTTAATTAAACCTCACCCCAAATTGGTAGGTCATCGATATACATTTGGTACCAATAATGATTTTTGACTGCATAGACAAACGCTTTTAGTCTTTCTTCGTTCAAGATTACTTCACAGTACTTAGTTTCTGCAATAGTGGCTGTAACAAATAAGAAACACATACGTAATATCATCATCATCAAAGATTAAATTCAAACCACATTTACATAGGTTTTTATAAACCTTGAATGGAACAAATTCTTCATCTCAAGATTTTTAGTTTAGCCACAGTTTCGTTCTAATAACAAAATTTTACATTTGATCACGTAAATTATCTAAAATGGAAACACCGTGAACCAGTCTAACAATCTTTCTTTTCTTATGACACGGCAGCAATGGCCATTCTATGCCAGCCTTGACCACGAGTGCTATGGACATGTGTATAGATGGGATATGACCTTGAAAAAGTTATTGATGGTGGTTCTGGATGGTGATCGCCTCCACCACGGTTATTCTCAAAAAATCAAAAGGAACATCATGGGCCTTGATCTGTGGGTGCACTTTTTAACTACATCAAATTTACAACAGCCAGTGCGCAGACATGCCATGATGGATAATACTGGCCCGGCTTTCCACCAACATCAAGCTGGGCCAGCGTCAGCCAATACCAATGTACCAATGTCCATGCTAGGCCAGCATAGAGAATTGTGAAGAGAGAGCTTTAAATGAGTAAAATTCACCAATATGTACCCTAAATCAGCTTTCCCTACATGATCCACTAATGGAGTTTTTCCTGTCAAAGACACGTTTTGAGTGCTTCCAGTTCCTTGTCATTGGTACAAAGTGGTTTCAACGGTGCTCACTAATGAAGTATTATCATCTCCTACACGATTGATACCTAAATGTTGAGGAAAAAGCTCCTTTCGATAATTTTGATGTTAGTTTTTCCTCCTTTGACCATCACTAGACAAGGAATATTTTATGAAAGCGGTGATCTGACTATGCTGTGGTAAAAATAACGCTCGTCTGCAGGGAGGGTCTCGTTGGCTAAGAGAGTTTAAGAGCTCCAATATGGCAAAGAGACAGACGGTCAAACGATTTCGTTTGGTCCACTTGCAGATGTTGTTTTAAGCTTTTCATGACAAATTTTCGAAATTTGAGCAAATTCGTGAATGTCGATCAACCTTTCGTTAACAATGTAGCGGGACCACTCTAAAGTATGTTAGAGGAATAATCAATTTCTCGAGGAGCTCCGAAATGACACAAATGGTTCAAATTGGCCTATAATGATCAAATGCTCGTATGTACGGGAGTAACATATGAGTATTTCCATTGTGAGGAGAAGGCTCCAGTGACAAAAGGAGTGACGAACAAGACCACCTCTGCAATATCGCAGGGATACCATCCGGCCCCATTCCTTAATATGTATATCTCAATTGATTACTACTCACCTAGACCAGTGAGACTACCAATGATAGAACATCACGAGAAGGGTAGATATATGTAGAGGTAAGATAGGTGGTACTGCACATATTATATCAATATGTATGGTAGATGATATTTGAATGTAACAATAGTGTGCACGTGTTCCAATAAATAATTGAAACATATTAAATAGCAAGGTATATTAGTAAGAGTATGTTCAGTGAACGTTGCACATTCTTATTTATTGTAAGCATGTATTGATAAAGGCCAAATATAGGGCGTCTAGGCTGCTTGTTAGTGCTTGCCAGTATCGATATTTACCAGTACATGAGGCGATTACAATCATTCTTCGTAGAATGTGATTTAAGAAAACAAAATCAAATTCAGGTGCGGCATTCGATAGACGAAATTGAGGATACTTCTGGCTAATAATTGTAAACTAATTTTGGTCTACTCTTGTGAAGCATACTATCCTAGTTTTGAATAAAAAACAAAGCATATACAGCTCGTCTAACCTTTATATTCGATTTCAAGACCACTAAACTCCAGCTCAACCCCTTGAAGAGCTTCTCCGAGGGTCTCATGGTAGTGGCTGATTACTTCCTTGTGGCCCTTGCAGAACGGCAGGGAAAAGTAGCCGTAGGTTTCTTGCCGATTGTGGTAAGGCCCAACTGTGTTCATCCACAAGACCACCTCATCGTTTTGTTCATACTGGAGAAAAAAAAAGAAAAAAATGAAAGCTCTAATCTAAATTTCGTTTCAAGTACATGACTCAGTTCATTTCTCTGATCCACAAATATATTATGAAACATGTCAACAAAATTCATTTTAATAATTGACTTGTACTAATGTGTATTAATTTAATGTACTAGTGTGTGACATCACCATTTCGTTATCAGTGTAGAGCATGGCCATTTCCACTCTGGAATCAACTACACTAATAGGTACATAATATAAAGTAAAAAAAGTGTTTATCGTTACTTTCTGAGATGCTTCAGCACCTACTCGCTCAGAAGAAGTATCTACATCGGATCATCAAACAGTATACCTAACAAAAATTCTTAGGGTAAAAGAAGAATGAATGAAGCTTCCAGGAGGAGAGGATCGGGAGAACCATTCATCTTGAGCGGTTTTCTGAATAATCCGCTAGTAGCGCTGGCAAATCAGTTCTATTTGTGGAATGAAGCCGGTTTCACATGGAGCGGTATGTCCGGAGACGGAAAGACGGAACGCAATGTGATTGGCTGTTGGAACAACAGTTGAGGATGGTGGCTGCCATGTTGCCGGAATGGTCGTCATTGGTAGAAATTTGTATACCGTTGCCGCGTTCCATCGAGCGTTGCGCAAGCTCATTGGACAGGAATGTTGATAACCTCAAGTAGAGGTTTCATATCAGAGAGGGTTTCAGTAGGAAGGTTATGATTCCGTTCACCAAGGTGCCGTTTCATGTGAACAACGTGCCGCATTCCGCCGCCCCCTCCACTGGATTTTTCGGCCTTCCGTCTTTCCGGTTGTACGCTCATACCGCTCCATGTGAAACCGGCTTTACTTGTCACCATCAGGTCTGCAGAGTGGGAGAGGGCACTGGGTACATTACCCCTGGGGCTCAGGCTAGGTGAGGGGGCCCCGAACTTTACATCAATAAGATAAGGAAAGAGAAGGAGAAAAGGGAGGACATTTGAAAAATAAAATACGTCAAAGGGGACTTTTACTACCTACAGGTAAATAACAAAAGAGCACTTTTCTTATTTCAAAAGTTTTTGCCATCCCAATCCTTGACACTTGAACTCTATAATTTTTGCTCTTTCACTGATCTAAAATACTTCTTCAGTGTTTAATCATGGAGCATCTTTCTTTGACATTGATTTTGCGGTAAACAATAAATAGTGTAACCCTTTGTTTCATCATATTGCCTGTAGGAATCATATTATATTTTAGATCCCCATCACACTCTGTTAAGGTTATTTTTAGTTCTATTTTGTTTCCTCTACGCATCAACATGTGTCAGAGGAACTGGAGAGTTTGGTAGCTGTACTTTGAACTGAAGAAGAGATAATTAAGTTAATGTTGACAAAACCAGAAGTCTCGTTTTCGACCCCAACGGGGCTCCAATCAAAAATTTCAGGCTTTTCAAAAATTTACTGTGTTAAGCTCGAAAACTACCTATACTTCAATTCTACTTGCCAGTGACGGAGAACACTTTACCTGTACCTCACCTAATTTTGCATGCAGATTCCGAGTCCAATAGACTTTAGTTTCCAAAATCAAAATTTCCACTCGCATTCTACATTTCAGACCATTTTGAACAACGCTTCGGTTCCGTGACTGTCTGTGGGTGTATACCTAAGTGTTTGTCGTGTGTCCGCAAATCCTTGTAACAAGCTTATGTATCACAGTTTTCATTCGATTTGGATGAAATTGTCAGGGAATGTGTGGGCTAGGGTGTAGACAGTCCCCTACCTGTTTCATCGTTCTTGACTCAATAGGTTCGTTCGGACAGACCATTCTGAACCGCTCTACCTAATAATCTTGGAAGTTTATGAAGATTTTGTATGATAATCTTCCATAATGAGGTTTTATTATATGTATGAAAAATACTATTAAATTATCACTAATTAAAAAAATAGTGATAATTTAAAGGTCTTTTTATATTTGATACAAACTCATCTGTTCTACCTAGGCCACACCCCTTTTTGGCCGTTTGGACAGTAACAGAACGCGTTCTGACGTGTGGTTTGCTGTTCGGACAGACAATCCCAAGCCCGTTCTACCGATTCTGGATTTTCATCAAAACGGTGGGTTCAGGACATGTGCACAGCGTTTCTACTTATTATTGTACTATGAATGATTGGTTTAATGAAGGTCTCTGAACGTTCTAAATAATTTTTAGTTTGCATGAGTGGAACTGGTGTGGGCAAGGTCTAGGTAATCATTGGGATAATGAATGCCAATGTTTATATTGACAGTAACAGGAAAATCTCAAACCGAGTGCAATATTAATGGGACTGGAAAGTCCAATTTTGTCTTCCTGCAAGTCAATGATCCTGAACACATCGAGGAGTGTCTGGAGACGGGCTGCCAGTGACGCCGCTGGCGCGTTCTGTCGAGAGTTTTTGCAACTACCTCTTATCTCTACCTACCACGGGGATGAAGGCAAGGCCTGAGAGCGAGGCAAGCGTTTTGAAAGTTCTTGAATGTTTTAAAATACAGGGTGTCCCACAACCTACCTCCTCCTTATCAACCGTAATAAATGAGCTAGAAGAACAATTCAAATGGTAACCCCCTTGTTTTTTCCGTAGATCTCGAGAATGTTCTTTAATACTGCCTCCCAATTTCAACGTTATATTTCTCCCATTCAAAACATCACTTTCTCATTTTGAAAATATGATTTGGACTCTTCAAAACTCCCTCTTTTTTACTGTTATAATTTTAAACATCCCAAGTATGATTAACATGATTAATTATGGTTTTTAAAATTGAGGGTGCAGTAGTTAAGTTTTTTACTAGGCAAAAACTTTACTACTGCTCCCCAGATTAACAACTAAATTAACAACACTTGAAAAATTCTCTTTCTATCAATTAGAAGGATAATTACTGCTGGACCCCCCCCCCCCCCCCCTTTCAATCCCATGAGAGTCTGGGGGATTTTCCACCCTCGATTCTAACCACAGGTTTGGTTCTATTTGTCCAACTAATTGCTTTTTACTATAAGGATAGATTTGGGGTATTTTTCGTTCTTGATTTGCGAGTTTTTGAGGATCCAAAACCTCCTATACACATGATTCAGATCAATTTTTCAAATAATCCATATTTTACTGAAAGTTCTGATTTAGGATGTATTTTAAGATATATATTGTGGTACTAAAACTACGAAGTTCAGCTCTGAAAGTGCAAAAATTGTGAAATAATGAATTTTCGAAGATAGGTATTAAACATGAATCTAGGAGGGAAATGGACTGGGTATTGAAGAGTTGACACATCCCAAGTATGATTAACACTAATTATTTGTGGTTCTATAAAATTGGGGGCAGTAGTGAAGTTTTGTCTAGTGAAAAACCTTACTTATTACTCTTTCAAACAGCAGAATAATACAATAAAGATCTGTCTGATGAAGCAGATATTCGCTATCGAAAGTTAAGGGGCTGAGAATCAAAAACTTGATTAGGTACCTATGGCTGGACTCCTTCCCGTCCGATTTCAAGCGATTCTGGGAACCAACCTCCCTCCCACCCGTGATCTATTTATGCAACTAACCTATACTATTTTACCAAAACGATTGAATTAGGATATCACTCTATTTTTGAGATCCAGACCACCAAAGAATACACATCATTCAGATCAATTTATCCTAAAATATATCCTAAATCAGTCCTGATCCAAAATCTTCTTTTAATGAGCACATTATTATTTAGAATAAGTTTTCTTTGACAATGAATTGGTAGTTTGCAATTTAATTACAATCACAGTGCTAAAAATTTCTAAACAATTCAACGTAATTAAACGAAAATTCGATCATGCTGCATGACAGGAATTTTTTGTTATAAAATTTGTCTTATTCATTGCATTTTTTACAGGATATCAGTGATTCAGTATGGGTACTGATATGACAGAAAATGAAAAAAAAGTAAATTAAAAACAGTGGGTATTTGAAATCAATCCTTCTATTAAAATATAGATTAGTTGGATAAAGAGATCGTAGTTAAGTTTAAAAGTATATTTCGCAGGTTGAAATTAATAAAAATTTAATGGTTCTGATTTGGATTCGAACCCGACATCTTCATTGGAACAAAGAACAATTAAAAATTGCGCTATTGCAAGGCTGATCAATTATTGCATCCAGCGCGACTCAGAAGATCGTCGAATCGATGAAATCTCGTGTGTTGGAGACAATCAAGCAAAAATTAGGTCTCAATAGTAATTAACCCTTAATGGGTGGACCGTGTCTCAGACACTTGCCAAATTTCATGTTTGTCTGTTGGCAACTTTGGAGGGGCTTCTGAACCCCACCGCCCTAATACCTTCTCTTTGGGACCTGTTGAACTAGAGGGAGTGGTTAGTTTCATGACAGATGTCACAAGGTGAGTGTTGTGTTGGTTTTCCCACTACCAGCAGTGTCCTCTGGACACGGGTCCGCCTGTGAGCAACAGTAATGGAAGTGTTTTACAGACACCCTACGCCCTATACGCCAAGTCTAATCCTTTCAGTCATATTTTGTAGTACTTTTGACATTTCATGTCTTTGCTATGGCACACAACCAAATTTTCGTTATGTTACGTTACGAAATATGCTCAATGATTATTATGATTCGTAGGAGTGAGGTAGGTAGGTACCTATATGATCATAGCTGAAATTTGGTTTTTAATGTTTTTGACATTTTATGTCTTTACTATGGCACATAAATGAAAAAGCGTCACGCGGGGAGCGTCACGCGGGGAGCGTCACGCGGAGAGCGTTACGCGGAGATTCCCTAATGATCCCACGATTCTGAGATTTGATATGTAGCCCCTTGAGGGACTTCTGAACACAACTGACCGATCCCAGATCAGCTGAGTGGCTCTAGAATCCAGTTTTTTCCCTAATGATCCCACGATTCTGAGATTTGGTATGTGGGCCCTTGAGGGACTTCTGAACACAACTGACCGATCCCAGATCAGCTGAGTGGCTCTAGAATCCAGTTTTTTCCCTAATGATCCCACGATCTGAGATTTGGTATGTGGGCCCTTGAGGGACTTCTGAACACAACTGACCGATCCCAGATCAGCTGAGTGGCTCTAGAATCCAGTTTTTTATTTAATGATCCCACGATTCTGAGATTTGGTATGTGGGCCCTTGAGGGACTTCTGAACACAACTGACCGATCCCAGATCAGCTGAGTGGCTCTAGAATCCAGTTTTTTCTTTAATGATCCCACGATTCTGAGATTTGGTATGTGGGCCCTTGAGGGACTTCTGAACACAACTGACCGATCCCAGATCAGCTGAGTGGCTCTAGAATCCAGTTTTTTCCCTAATGATCCCACGATTCTGAGATTTGGTATGTGGGCCCTTGAGGGACTTCTGAACACAACTGACCGATCCCAGATCAGCTGAGTGGCTCTAGAATACAATACGGGGTTTTATAGGAAGGGGAAAGGGGGCGCAAAGACATAAAATGTCTCTCGTGGTTGCGTACTTGTACGAAAGCTGTATCCACCGTATGAGTTTCAAGAGTTTTAATTTTAGTCTTATTTTTTAGTCACCGTGATCTCTCTCAATGTCCCAGGAACCAAATACTAGTAATGGTGGGAGGGGACAGGTTTTCTACAGCTGATCCCGATTTTGAAGAGCGAGTGAGATACCTCCTATTGCAAAATTCTGACTCAGAAGATAGTTTTGCTTCTGATGATTTATCCCAGTCTGAATGTGATGAAAATGAAGATGTTGTAAATACACCAGTTCACAGTGATGGTGAAACCGACGAGTCTCCTGATTCTGACTGGAAGGGTTTAGACGATATCGACGGTGAAGTAGAGAATGGTCGTATCTCCACTTTTGGCCAAAATGGGATTTTTTTTTTTTTTTTTTTCAAGTTGCTTAGATGAGTTCTACCGATCTTAGCGATCTCGTGGTTGAATCTGAAATTAAAGTGACTCAAAAGTGAAGAAGAGTTTTGGCGTATCTCGTAGAGGCGAACAAGAAGAAGTGATGGGAAGTATCTGCCTTATCTGCGAGACCCAGCATGATGTCAGGTGCGTCCAGTGAAGGTAAGAAGCCAATAATTTAATAAATAATTGACCAAATAACCTCATTTTCATAATTTTGTTTCATGACATTATTTTTACGCCATCAATTCATAAAATCAAAAGTTTAGACAATTTTGGATTGTTTCACGTACTCATCTGCTATGGAGATACGACTTTCCACTATCAAGTTCATTGGTTGATACGACCTTACTCTAGACTCAGTACAAGCGTTTTTCTTACCTTTTTATCGAATCGTAAAAATCTCTGTAAAATGAAATTTACTTGTCCACGAAAATAACAATTCTAACATGATTTCATCATCATTTCAGGCGATTCAGCTAATAATGATGAGTTGGCTCTCGCTGACGCTTTTCTGGAATCCCTGAAGTCGGCTGGAATTGATATAACAGAAAAGAAGAGGTTTTCCTTGCCGAACAGCGAGAGTGAGAGTGATGATGAACCACCTTCTAGTCGAACCTCCGAACCACGAACCAGCACCGACCACCACAAAACATCTGGCCAAGGACCGAAGAACCAAGGAACCAACCAATGCAAAGAAAAAGAAAAGCTGAGCCTTTGAGCTGGTTCGATAATAAAAATAAAGCTTTAAGAGAATCAGGCAAGCCATACGTTGGCTGGATAAAGCCTGCTAAGGATGCCACCAGTCGACGTGGGTGCCCTCGTCCAGAAAGGCGTATTGGCCCGCCATGCATCTCACCTGCCTGTGAAGCCTCTCAAAAGCGCTTCTGTAGTAGTTTTTCTGCTGATCAAAGAGAGCGTCTTTTTCAAAAATTTTGGTCTGATATGACTTGGGATCAAAGAAAAGTCTACATTTCATCTCTCATCAGAACAAGCTCTGTGAAACGAAGCCGAAGTAATAGTGACGAGGGCTCCAGAAGAAATGTGTCCCTGCAATACTTATTGAAAAAAGATGACGGCTCGAGCTATGCAGTGTGCAAGAAGATGTTCCTTTCTACATTTGGGCTAAAAGAAAAGCAAGTTTACAACTGGGCTATGGAGGGGAGCGTTAATTCTGGAATGGCGAGACCATCGTACAAAGAAGTAAATAAAGGTAGAACCCGCCCAGAGCGACCGGATTTTGTGTGGCTTAAAGAATTCCTGGACTCGCTTGCTAAGCTACCGAGCCACTACTGTTGAAAGTCGACAGCGAAAGTGTACTTAGAGCCGGTTTTTAGTAGCGACACGATGGCAGCTGTGTACCGAGTGTATGTAGGGTCATGCACCGACAATGATAGAATGGTACTTTCGAGACATACTTTCAGCAAAGTCGCCAAAGCAATGAACATAGGGTTCCAGTTGCCCAAGAAGGATAAATGTGACCTATGTTGTTCCTATCAGTCTGGGAATTTGAGTAAAGAAGAATACGATGCTCACGAAGCAGATAAAGAGGAGGCCAGGAAACAGAAAGCAGAAGATAAGAAGAGGAGTGAAGCGAATGAAATTACGATGCTGACGATGGATTTGATGGCAGTCAAAGTGGCTCCCTTCCTCAATGCTTCCTCTCTGTATTTCAAGACAAAATTATGTGTTCACAATTTTTCGGTTTTCGACTGTGGAACAAAGAACACTCACTGCTATTGGTTTGACGAAAGTCAATGTGACTTGACTGCTGATACATTCGCTTCGCTGATTGTGGAGTACTTACTGAAGAATGTCGACTTCTCTAAAGACATAATCATTTGGAGTGATAACTGTGGTTATCAAAACAAATGTGCTGCAGAAAGCAAAAAAGTACGTCCCCGAAGGCAAAATATTCGTGCAGACTGATTTTGAAGGGTCTTTCATCGAGCCCTCTCAAAGGGTGAAGAACAAACGACCATTCCCTAAGCTTGAAGAAATTCCTCCAGTGCGAGATAGGCCTATTAAAATTAATCGAAGGAAATATGAAGACTTATTAGCATTACTGTCTGTGATACCAAAAGACTGTCATGGGTTTTACCAAAATTTACACCACCTGTAAGGAAATTATTTTGTAAGAATAAGGTAATTATTTTGTTTAAATTTTCTTAAAATAGTACACTAGGTACAGAATTTTCAATCAATTTTCAACTGATACATTTTTTACAAGTATTTTTGTGTACCTAGGTCGATTTTACAAGTATTTTTGTGTACCTGCTTTGAATACCAACCTAGTTCAAAACCTCAGTCATTTTGCTAACGAAAGGGTAACTTAAAATAATTTTATAAAAGTAATTGGTATAATAATCTAGGGTTTTCTTTTTATGTTTCCTATTTTCCTAGTTCAGTATTCTATGTAGTACAGTTAACTTTTGAAGTATTTTGTGATACTAGTTTGAGACATCAGTCTGTCTGTGAATACCTCGATATTAAAATTTTTTATTGTTGGTTAAACATGTTCCTCCTTCATCGTTTACCTAGTGCCTACCTAGATACCTAACCAGGAGATTTATAAAACGAACAAAAAATAAAAAAGACCGTACTTAGTTGCTTATAAAACTGTCCTCGTGAAACCTCGTATCAACCACTTGAGCTATAGTGTAAAAACGTATCTCCCATATTTAATTGGAAAGTAATTTATTTCAAGGAAACTCCATTTACTGGAGTCCCGCGAGGAAAGAATGGGTTAACCGTTAAAATAAGTTTCAGTGTGATAAAATGAGACGTTTTTTGGCTCTCCTGTAAAGTAGCAATTTTGGCGATACGACCATTCTCTACTTCACCGTCGATATTGAAAATATGCATCCAATGTCTGAAAAAATAGCTATTTTTTTTTTACAACTATTGGATTGTTTCAAATTTTCTACAACTTGGTTCTGATATAAAATAGTTCGTTCATGGTTATATTAGAGAGGTTATATCCATAAATTATTTCACATTGAATTGCAACAATTGGCAATGTCGGTAGGTATCTACTACAGCTGCAAATTTTTGTTGTCATTCAAGTTTTATTGTTTGTTTCTAAGTTTCAATGCACGATACATTTTAAAATGAATAAATACATTCTACTGAACTGTCTTCTGTTCACACTGTTACCCAATTCCAGGAAACTCCCGCATTATATGAGAGACTTTGGTACTAGGTGTCTGACAGACCTGTTAATCCACATTTTAGGTCGGTTATTGCTGTTTTTGGACTGTGCGAAAACTCATTTGCCCTTGTAATGATGACATATGCATTTGTTGATCATTTTGCCTGGTTTGGTTTCTAAAATATATTATTCAAGAACTTTGTTAACAAATTTTACAAGTCCTCTTCTTAAGGTTTGGAAGGAGGAACTTCAATTTTTGTGAAAAGCAGTAGTGTCCGTGGATTTTTTACTGATTGTGTGGATAAAATGTAAGATTAGCATCCATTCGTATTATTTAACGCATTATTATTCAGTTTTCTTCCGGTAAGTGAGCAAGCAGCGCTCTAAATCTCGAAATTCAGATAGCGATCTGACGTGTTCATCGACATTTGACATCCGCACAGACACACACTGTTACGAGACCGATCTCTGACGGCGTTTTACCACGTAGATTAAAGAGACTCGTGCCTACATGATTGTTACTCCTTTGACATATACCATTATGATTAATTTAAATAGTTCATTTGGTTTTAGATAACTGTAAATTATGAGTGGAAGATTGAGATTAGTTCAAGATTTATTGCCCCAAAAAGTTGTCGGTCAAAGTAGTACCTAACTATCGATGGATTTGTAAAGCCACTTGGGAATAGTTACTAGTTTTATAGGTAGGTACGCATGGAATAGTTTTAGTGCCAGGCACAGAAAACATGAGAAGAAGATGCAATAAATATCAATAGTAACTACACCTTTTCGATTAAATTACTACATTACATGTACGACGAAACCCTCCGGTTGTCAACCTACAGCCATTTTCTCATTAGAACACCCATATTTTCATGGAGTTGTTGAAGATTTTTCGGGCTGGATAAGACGGCAAAGCACATTTTTCGCGACTGATGTGCATTGGAAAGTGTCATAAGTCTTGGAAATGATATGTAGTGAACTTCAAAGAAAATACCTCAAAATATAGAGAACTAAATAAGTGAGTAACTCACGACGTGATTGTGTTCATCCCCGACGACAGAGCACCCCAGAAAAAGCACCACACTACTCACTAATCGCAAGATCATATCTGACAGTCTCATATCTTTCGAAGTTGTGGAACTAAACAGTTTTAAGTACGATCAAGCAGAAAGCTGGAAAATAATTGAGAACATTGCGGAAAAAAAGAAAGTAAAATTTTGGAACAACCACCGGATTGTGCAGTTTGTCAAGTCCAACTTCTTCTTCGTTTTCGCCTTTCATGTCGATAGGAAACGTAGCATGTCAAATTTAGTTTTTCGGTGTGCTGTGATTCCTCATTATTATACGCGGTATATTTTGTATTATTTTGTTTATTACTAAAACATTTTTCTAAATGAGTTTTGAAGCAATGTTCATTTATATTGTTTGATAAAGTTGAAAGCAGAAGCGAAATGTACAGTGTTGCCAACGTTCGATGAGACTGGCAACACTGAGCTGGAATGACGTCATCCCATAACAACAACAAAAACAAAGCATCTCTTTGCATTCGGATGTGCTTCGTTGCGGACTGCGCTGCTTCCTCGTTTAGGGACTTCATTGGTGCAATTTTTCCCATGTTCTAAGTGCTCAAATTGATAGGTAGATGCCAGGAACCGTTACTGTATGATCTCTGGATAAACTGATAATGGACTACAATTTCAAGGTAAGCCTCCCTTTTTTCCTATTTTTGGCCGGGAAAAGCTTCGCCTGACGAACGGTGGACAGCTAGCCTATTATTTGTGAGTTGTAGTTGGTTGTAGGTTCCTTTGATTGTTATGATGGGTCCACCGGTCACTATTCCTCATCGTGTTATATTCCAACTTCCACCCTTGCATAATTCTTCTTGTTTTTGGGTGAAAATAGAACTCCCGATTTATCTACCATCATAGATATGCGTAACGAAATGCCACTTGCCACTTTGCGAAGTTGGTATATTCTACCTTGATATGTCATGAATTTATTAATTTGCATTATGATTTGATTTACCTACCTAATATTTGAAACATGGTGATCTATATAATTTATAGTATAAATCTCTCTGGTTTGCATCAAACCTTTAGCCTCACGTAGGTGCCTACCTGTTGTTTGGTGCTTTAGTGAATACTTTTACTTACTTCTTCCCTGACAAATTTGGGTGAAAATAGAACTCCCGATTTATCTACCATCATAGATATGCGTAACGAAATGCCACTTGCCACTTTGCGAAGTTGGTATATTCTACCTTGATATGTCATGAATTTATTAATTTGCATTATAATTTGATTAACCTACCTACTATTTGAAACATGGTGATCTATAATAATTTATAATATAAATCTCTCTGGTTTGCATCAAATCAACGTTTAGTCTCATTCGTAGGTGCCTACCTGTTGTTTGGTGCTTTATTGATCGTGTTTCTTATACTTATACCTACCTAGGTACTTCTTCGCTGACAAATTTGTTTCTCTATCTTCTATTTATTTATAAATACAAATGAACTTTTCATTAGAGCTTCCTTTCGGCCAACTATCAATGGACTGGGGTCTGTACTCCCTAATAATATATATTTTACATCAAGGGTCGACTTAAGATGTTTCTATTTTCGAGATCAAAGCTTAGCGAACATACGATCACTGGTACTTGTGGCCATAGAGTATGGTTTCCTGATGGTAATTATAATCGTTTCAAACTGTAAGTTAACTACTACACCACTTTTAATGTCGGTTTATTTATTCATTTTCATTGCGGGCGTATTATCCAACCAACATACAGAATAAAGAAAATACTAATACCTATAAATAGGTATTATACCTATTAGAATAATGTGAGAATATAATTTTTATGACAATGGTTCTGTAGATATCTGATTTTGAAGCCTTGGTTCTTCGGATTTATTCTGATCGCTTAGGTACACATGTGTAATTTTATTCAACTACGCACTTATATGTTCACGTTTTTAGTACCAGTACTGAAATATTTATTTAGTAGTTACACCTTACCTATAAGACTGTACGTTAACAATAAATTAATTAATTTAATTTAAAAATTGAATAAATCATGCACCTAGATATAAATCTAATCTAAACCTAATCCTAAATACACATAAATTTATAAATCAATCTACACCTAAGATTGGCTATCAAATTGTTCATAGTTTCTTTTTTTAAATACTTACCTATGTGTTGAACATTTTTTATATTCATGCCTTCATTTTTTTATTATAGTTTAGTTGCGAATTTTCGTAAAAAATTAAGCTATTGCAATGGGTCAAGAAATTTTAACAATAATAGGCAGTGTGTGTTTGTGTGTGCAATACCAGATGATAACTCTCCCTCGAATTGAGATTTTAAAAAATAAATTGAAAACAAAAAACCGTTCCTTTGCCAATGAACCAAGCATTCCAAAAGAAAGTTGCTCAAACTTGAAAAAATTACTTAAAATAGCAAAAATTGGCTAATTGTTGAATTTTAATTTTTATTTCAGCACAATATTACTCAGAAATAGTTGATCAACAATTATTATTACGTTAAAAAAGTGCCCTAAATAGTACTGTAACTTTCACCTACTTGAATTTTGCTAAATTGTGCGCAAATAACACAAGAGAACAAAAAAAGGTGATGTCGAGTAACAGAGAAATTAGCAGTAGATTGGGGGGATTTTCAGGTCGCTGAATCAGAAAATGAAAGCCTTTTTTCCCAGATTGGCTCGAATTTTAAAGTTACGCCCGTACGCCTGTTTTTCTCATGTTCAGTAATCTGAAAAATCACAACTAAATGTTTTGTGTCTTATTGAGTTTCAATCTCTTTACCTACTTTATGTTTATTGGGGTGCTGAATCCGAATATGAAACCGAATTTTAATTATCTAGCTTCGTGTTCAGGCGCAAAACTTGTTTAAACTCATGAAAAATCGTCAAAAACAACGTTTTTCAACACATTAAAAGTTATTTTTCTTTGAAACGAAAAACGATTGAAAACCCCGATTTAAAATTTGAATTCTACATTAAAAATTCGGATAAAAAAGGGGTGTGTTTTTAACATTATTGAAGGTTCAATAATAAAGAACTAACTTCCCAATCATTTAACACTACCTAAATATCTCGCTTTGAATCTGACGTACATAATCTCACTTTTGAATCTATGAAAAAGAATTCGATGAAATAAATACGTATTTTTTATAGGATTTTGTAATGTAGAATTCAAATTTACAACCGGAATTTTCTATCGTTTTTCGTTTCAGAGAAAAATAATTTTTATCGTGTTGAAAAATGTTTTTGGTGATTTTTCCGGTTTTCACTGATTTTTCTCATGTTCAGTAATCTCAACAAGAACCGTTTTTTCAATGTTCAAAAGAGGAGATTATGTAGGTCAGATTCAAACTCAGATATATGTAGGTAGTGTTAACTGATTGGGAAATCAGTTCTTTCTTAAATAAACTTCAAAATGTTAAAAACACTCCTTTTTATAGAATTGTTAATGTATAGTTCAGATTTGCAACCGGATTTTTTCTATAATTTTTCGTTTTAGAGTAAAATAACTTTCAATTTGTTAAAAACGTTGTTGCGATTTTTCTGATTTTTGATGGGTTCAAACAAGATTTTTGCCTGAACGAAGATAGATAATTAAAACCCGGTTTCATATTCGGATTCAGCACCCCAAAAAACATAAAGTCAAGAGGTTAAACCTGGAAATACTGTGCAAAACTTTTAGGACTGATTTTTCAGATTACTGAACATGAGAAAAACAGGCGTATGGCGTAACTTTAAAATTCGAGCCAATCTGGAAAAATTGCGTTCATTTTCGGATTCAGCGACCACGAAAACTCCCCAGACTACTGTTACTTTCTTTGTTACTAGACATCACTCCCCCCCCCCCCCCCCCCCCGGATACGGTTTTACTTTCGGATTCAGCACCCCAAAAAACATAAAGTCAAGAGGTTAAACCTGGAAATACTGTGCAAAACTTTTAGGACTGATTTTTCAGATTACTGAACATGAGAAAAACAGGCGTATGGCGTAACATGCAGCTGTAACTTTAAAATTCGAGCCAATCTGGAAAAATTGCGTTAATTTTCGGATTCAGCGACCACGAAAACTCCCCAGACTACTGTTACTTTCTTTGTTACTCGACATCACCCCCCCCCCCCCCCCCCCCCCCCCCCCCCCCCCCTTTGTTCCTCCTGTGTAATTGATATAAATTAAAAAAAGTCATTAAAATTCTAAAAGTCTTATGTTTAGGCTATTAGAAACTACTATTGTTTGCGATTATTTAATAGTTAGGTACCTATATGTTACGGTATCTGGGCACAAAAAGTCCTCAAATTCCAAAACAAATTTGACAGATATGGTGAGAAAAACTAAGAAAATTCGTTCATATGTACTGGAAATTCGCTGCATGACTGCAACTTTTAAATCCAGAAATAACATTTGATCGGCATTTATGAACACACGAAATGCTCTCATATCAGGTAAAATTGAAATAAAAAACGGAAGTTGAAGAAGAACGTTGTCTAATTCCACTAAAATAAAGAGTTGCGATGTTGGATCGATTTTGACGGTTAGGTCATCATCAGTAACAACAATTTATACGTTAGAAAGGAGACGGTTTATATAGTCGCAGGTGGGGGGGGATTGAATGTCCCGTTGGTCGAGAAAAAATGCATGAGGTACGACCAATTAAGTGCTACAAAGTGAAGGAAGGGTATTATATAGCTAATCGTGTGAAGTGACGGGAAGGAGAAGAAATGGTCAATCTGGTTTTAACAAGGGGATAATTCCAAGCTTTACAGAAATGGATCAATCAATGGTGAAATATACTGAGGGATATCCTTATTTAAACATTTTCCAGTCCTGTCTCTTTTGATGATTTCGAAGTTTTCCAGTACATTCAACATACCTCCCTTTGGACAAATATATGAAGAAATTCTACTAACTATTTGCCAAATCAAAATTGTTACTGTGAGTCTGAAACGTTTTCTTGTGATGGTTTATGATGATGAAACCCTTGGACTTTTACCAAGTAGCCTGCTCTCTCTAATTTTGTATTGTACCGATTTCATTCAAGTTTGAACATGTTAAATGCCCCTAATGACGTCTTTAGCATAACTGCGGCGAAGAAAGCTTGGGGCTGTTATTGGAAGAACCTGCCGTCCTAGGTAGGTCTGCTCACCTGCTAGCTGTCGGTAGGGTTCATTCTGTCCTACCTGTTTCCCTTTTCCTTCCTCGTTTGCCGCTGGCACCGTCTAAACCTCTTGTCCTACTTCCAAGTCTGGCAGAACTCCTGCTGTTTCTAATAATAAACCTTTGCGTTTCTCCTACGAAAACAAAGTTAAATGACCCACTAATTTCTAGTACTGGAGCTGGAGGGGGTTGACAAAATTATAGCACCTAATTGTCTCTTCGGATTATTGCAGGGAGGGCTCTAAGGAATGAGAAAGTCCTTCAAACCACTCCTACCTTATGGTGGGAGGGGGGTGGGAGTTCCACATCTGGAACTCTACCTTTTATCGTTGCTTATTTATTGTTGAACGAATTATCGCACAACATCGGTTTTGATCTTTAATTGTTTGTATTTTAGATCTCTACAACTTAGAACTATATTTTCCCTCTTAAAACTAACAGTTTGACCAGAAAATGTGAAGTTGATGAGAAAATTGTGAAGAGTGAGTCCTACTACGAAAGAGGATCGTGAGGTCAAGAAAACATATTTTGATAACAATTTAATGTTTGAAAGTTTCATAATGATGTGTACAAATTATTAAAAAGTCTACATTTATTATACTAAAAGGAATGAGGACTATTTAGGATTATTGGTGGACTATTTCATTTACAAGACTGTTGCAGGTTTAAAAACTCTATAAAAATGTATTAAGCTAGATGATTATTGACGTTTAGAGGAAATGATTATCGACAATATCACACACACACACATACTGCTTAATGGTGGGAGGAGGATGGGAGAGTTCCGCATCTGATGCTCTATTTTTGATCGTTGCTAATTTGGGTATTGTTGAACGACTCATCGCACAGCATTCGTTTTTATCTTTAATTGTTTGTATTTTAGATCTCTGCTACCTTGATTATTATATTATGTTTCATAATTTTCAAGAATGAACCTTTGCAATCGACCAAGAAAAACCCACCCCCTCAAACTTTGTTGGTTTACGTTTCGAGACGCCTAAAAAGTTCTTCATGCTGTATGATCGTATGTATATGCTTATTTTAAGCGAATTTTTGTGAACTATCATAATTATTATATTTACGTTATTACATTGCTTTGGAATCCGAGTACGTTGAGCGAAAAGAAATTGTTAACTATAAATTGTATGGTTGATAAAATTTTCTTAAGAACCTCAAAAATAAGAGAAAAAGCATTGCTTCGACATATTTTTACCGTTTTCTTCTAATAGGTTCTGACAAACTGACCCCCCCCCCCCCCCACCCCATATTTTTTACCTGTCTTAAGTAGAAACAGTTCAAGACGAAAACCAATGTTTTGCAATGTTGTTCAAGAATTATTATTGTTAGCAACGATGAAAGATATACCACCTCTTGACCGAGTAATATTTTGTGTGTGTTATTGTTAGTAACCATTTCTTTTAAAAGTAATTTTTTAAACTATTTAAAAATAATTTATTAGAGTTTAAAAGTCTCTAATAGTCTTGTAAACGAAATAGTCCTCCAATAGTCCTTTGAATGTTGTCTTCATTTCTTTTAGTATTTTATGTATCTCCTCTTTTTTACTTTTCGTAATACAAATAGTGCTTTTCGCCGCCGGGGAAAAGCTCTGGACGGCGGACAGACGGATTTAAAAGTATTGTTTTTTCCCCTTTGATTTTCGGATTCTAATCGTCTTGAAACTTAAACCAAAAAATTTAGGAGGGAAGGGGGGGTTAATTTTTTCGTGGTCGATTAAAAAGGTTTGTTTATTGAAAATAGTAAACCGATATACCTATTTGAATGAATGAATTTGAAGTAGTTACTGGGAGAATTACCCCCTGATATAACAAAATTGAACAGAATCTCTTATCTATTCCAAAAAAACTACCATGTTCGGTATCGACATATTGGTATTGAATATAATTTTAAATCAACTTTTTATCCATTTTATATGAACTTGACATTGTGTGTCTCGTTGATATTCTCGGAGATCGATAAGTTGATAGTTATTGAATAAAGATGGTTGGTACGATTATAACTTGGACTGCTCCCCCGAGCGGGGAAAATAATGACATTAATATTCTATTTTCTCTTATTATATTTTATCAACTGTTTTAGCAAAATTTAGTAGGAAATGTTCTAAGTACCTATACATTCCAGACGATAACTCTCCTTGGATTGACGTAATTAAATTCCGTTTTTGCGTCGAACGATCAAGCTTTCCCAATGAAAGGATGAGTCCGCTGGGCACCACCTTTTGAGCTCATTAAATTGCTCAAATTTCAAAAAATGAGCCAAAAAAAAATATTTTTATATTTTATATACGGATAAAAATCGTTTTATTATTCTATATACGGCTAAAAATCGTTAAAATTATTATTATTTTATTATTATTATTATTTTTTTTAGGACACAGTTGTCAAAAAGAAGTTTATCAACAATGAAATAGAACGTTGATAAATGTAAGCACAACAGAAAAATGTACTTACATTTCATTTTTATTTCCTGAAAAATTAATAAAAACTTAGAATTTTAGAATATAATGTTGAACAAGATTTTTGGCTGCAAAATTGGTAGTTAACGATTTCAAACCAAAGACGATAATTTACAAATAATTTTCTTATACGATCATGCTACATGAAACTCTTTTGTCTCCCTATATATATTGTGGCTACAATTTACATGAAGTATATGATATATTTGTACAAATTACTGACAATAATTTATTGTAATACACCTTGTGTTTCGGAAAATGTATTTGATTTGATGTGACTCGCCTAGCTTACTTTCCAGCGGCAGGCTTGCCCCCCTTGTTGAGTAAGGTCTTGAAGAATCTCCTGCTAATAGTGGGATTTATGGTGCCCACTAAACCGAAAATCTATAGTAGATTTGGACCTTGATTTTTGTTTTAACTGTCTTCATTTTGCGTGAGTTGAGGGTGGAACGCGATCAGAATTACGAGTATTTTCGTTATAAGGAGGGGATTGCGAGGTACTTGATCATCCACACTGAATGTACCTACGGAGTTGCACAAAGTAGGTTGTACGAGTGCGCCGTTTCTATCGGAGGTTGACTTCGAAAGCAACAAGTGTACAATAATGCGAACATCAGACGAGTTTTATATCGTCGACCAAACAACTGAAGCTTTTATGGCGAGAGGACGAATCCCAGGGTCGGTCGCGCCCTTAACGGCAGTGTTTTGACTTCGTTTGAAACGGTGACATAGTTTGCGTTTACTACTCGCAATCGGGCCTCAGCAACTCTGAGAAAAGTGACTGGATTTCTGCTTCACCGCCAATAATAATGCCCCAGCCTTTGGTAGGATCTGATTACTGGAAAGGCGGAAGGCTATAACAAGGGATAGCTACCAAAGAGTTGCAGTTGTACAGGTTTAGTTACTGTAGTTGTGGTTGTCTAAGAACAGCATGTTCACTCTTCAGAATACGACGTAAAACATTAAAATTGGGATTGAATCGTTCCTCTAAACATTTCTTGGAAAATCTTTTTGTTTTGCTAGGAGGATGGTATGTAATCGATTTGAAGTTTTCTGACCACCATCAGAAAATAAGAGTCTTGACAAAAACTGAAATAATATATTTTACGATTAGAAGTATAATTTTTTTGTCTGTCAGTAACCGGTGATATGCATTTTCCGATTCACAAAAAGGGCATTTAGGTAGGAATTATGTTTCGAGATTGAGTGTCTGTGCTCAAGAAAGGAACACTAACAAAAGATAAGTTGTGAGGTCACAAGGAATAACAAACAGTGAGGGAGGATGAGGGGTTACTATTTAATTTGTAGTGTTGCTTCAAGACGTCTCCAAAGATAATGTAATATTGTACTAGTACTCAAAATCTACGTAACTCTGAAAGCATTAGAGACCAGAATAATGTTGGAAACTGCAATTTTCACGATATTACCAGGGAACACTAATGGTGCCCCAAAGTTGAATGCATTTTTGGAAAAGTGGTGTCAAGCTTTGTTCAAAATAATTCGATTCCTCATCGCTGGAGACTTCGCTAGCCGAAAACCCGATTTCGGTGCCCCTTCACTTCCATCTCATACAAGATCATTAATTTATTCTGGATGGAATGTTTTCAAGTTACTACAGTGTTTTCAGAATATTCTCATAGTCACACCATTCAAGTTAGGCTCAATTTGGAAGATTAAAACAAAAATTAAAATACAATAATTACAGTTATAGAATATTACTTTGAAATTCCACCCTCAATTCTTTATACTATTAAAAAGAGTCCGTGCTAAGGATTTTCGAAAAATTTTATTTTCCGTGACCTTTCAAATTTCTGAGTTGACATTGTATACGTTTTTCTTCAGTCAAAAAGTCGCATGGTCTGTTCTAAATGGTATCCAATAATCTCCTTTAAACGGATTCTTCTCTACTGCGACAAGAATACCATGTTAAACATTTGAAGGCGACAGGAGGAACGGTGTGGGGAAAAAACTGTCCCATGCAATGGAAAACGTCATTTTGCGGGAGAACGGTTTTTGTAAGAGCCGCCTACCGTAACTAGCGCGCCATCGTAGGGACTAAATTTCATCATAACTAAACTATTCACATTAAATCATGGTTGTTGTTATCTATATTTATCGTGGTTTCAAATTTACTGGTTGAGAAAAATTAGTAGAAGTGGAAGAAGAATGTGCTATAAAATTTCTCAATGTCCACTTCTAGTGCCCATGTCATTATCCTGAGACGCCAAGTTTGGGAGGCGATTTGACACTATTATAATTATCCAAATTTCAAAGAATTTTCTAAAACTTACAGAATATCACCTATGTAAGTAAATAAATAAAAACTTGAAAACCAAAATTGATATTTTCTTCATTTTTGCAATGAAAAAGGGCCACAGGACTCCCTACATAAGTGGGTCATAAATATAAACATCATATCTTAACAGAAGAGTTATATATTCATATTACATCTAGGAAAATTCGGTTCTGGGTTAGGTTTTCTCTTGTGTTAAGAACTGCCGAAAATCAGCTCCCCAAGCTGATTACTAGTACTAGTCGTATAATGCCTTGTGTCACTTTATTTCCCAATTTATTCATAAGTAGTAGCTTCTTTTCTCATATGTCCTTATTATTCTAATGATATGGGAGTTCTAAGATGCACCTGGACGCATGAAAAAAATTATTAATAGTAATAACCATGATCTAAAAGAGGGTGTGTGAGTATTATAAAATTCTCCTGCGATGTTGCACCGAAAAGTGCACCATCAGCTTGAAACGCAGTGGTGCGAAATTCGAAATTGCAGCATCCTGATGTGATATTATACTTACCCCTCAAACCCCTAACAATACCCGATCAGCGAGGAGGCGCAAGAGTCTGGAAAAATTCCTGGAGGTCAGGGAAGTCGAGGAATTTCTTTAGGGCTGAAGATTGGCCGCCCTGTGTGACCTCGACTTGCAGCGAGTCTCAGTTCAGCTCGCGTTTGTATGGAAGATTATTTTCTAAAGAGAAGTTAATAGAGTTAGGTCGCAAGCCGTATGTCGGCCTGAACCCAGCTAGACGTCCAAGGCAAACTGCATCTGGCACTAGTACGCAGTTTCATTAGGAATTAGTAGACAACTTGTCTGAACCGGTGTGCTGGTTTTTTTCCTCTCCACTTTACATTTCACAACTAGGAGGCAATTTTATTATACTACGTGGTACTTACGTTTTGAAGGGAGCGCGTGCTTGTAAGCAGATGGCCGCCATTCTCTGATTTTGGTGCGAGAACTGGGATGCCTTCGGTAGGTGCTGCATTTCAATTTATTATAATCCCTCTGATTTGAATGAGACAGGGAGATCTAGCTACGTTTCACAAACAATACCATAAACTGGAAGCATTTCGTTGTAATTGGCAGTTTCCTTAAAACATTGTATTAAATAACCTATGTTGAATTGTATTTACATTTGAGCACTGAACGCTCAAAAATGGTTAAATTATAAATTGTATGACAAAAAAATTAGTTCTCCTAATCTGAATAAAAAGCTTTTTTTTTGTCGATTTTTTAGCCTTTTTAATAAAATTTAAGCCCCTTCATTGTTAGAATTATTTTGATGTGCATACATATTTATTACTCTAATGCATAGTTTCTTATACTTCTTCTGAGTATAATTCTGTTGAAAAATGTAATTATTCTTAGCCATTGTTTGCTGTTTTTAGTGATTTTTTTCAGCAGATTTTATGAATTTTTACAACCTTTTGACATCCTTTCTATCACATGCTTGATTTTTTGGCGCAGGAACGGTCTTTTTATCTCAATCCTAAGATGAGTTATCGTCTGGAACGATTTATATATATGTTAAAAAGCACAAACTTTAGGAATCGTTTCAAAATGCCTCAAAACGGATTTCCATAAAGAAGATTTTTGGAAATTTTTAAATTTTTTTCTGTTTTCACCCATTGAGATAGCTTTATTTTCTATGGAAATTTGCTAATTCTAAATTTGATTGGGAAAAAGCCAAATTTGTTTGAATGCCTTCATCGACCGATATCATCCGAGGAGTCAGTCATCGCTCGAAGAAGGTACCGTATGTACGACCAAGGTCCCCCGATAGAACGTCCCTGGAAAACCGGGAACGTATCTTGATAAAGAATACAAAGAGTAGGAATAAGAAAGCCGGGACTCTCGGCAAAACAAATCGTAGTGGTTGGATCGGCACTTATACGAGAGGAGTAGGTAGGTAGCTCCTGCTTGCCAGACTCGGCATAGGATAGGAGTGGTTGAGCCCTTAGATGGGGTCATTCAACCCGCTTGTCAGTTCCCGCCAGCTTCTCCGAGGCACATTCGGCTATAAAGACCGCTGTAAGCTTCCCTTGATTTGATCAAACTCGGACTGGCTCGTGGAAGTTTTGATTCTTTCGACAATAGAATAATTTGCGTTGCACCATTTGCTGAGATTGTCATTTCGGTGAATCAATCTAGTATAATAAATTCATGTAATAACAAGTCTATCGGGTGAGAGAAACAGGAGAGGCTTCAACCCTAGTACTGCACAGTAGTTTATCCATATCCTCCACAGGGGGATGTATCACACCCCGAAGTTTCAAAATTCACAAAAGAATTGTTTGTCTCAATCAATATTGCAACTGTTTTACAATTACTCTGCTATCTCTGAAAAAGGGGGCGAAATACAAACATGTTTTAATAAAAAAGAAGGAAATGTGGATTTGAATACAAAATATCCATCAGTGTTTGAAGAGTATCATTTGCTTTTATTTACTTACCTAATTATATAAGAGTAATATTCAGACTTTCACTTTTTAGATGTGCTTTGTATGATTTACAATTGTAGGGTACGAAAAGAATCAAATTAGAATCTTCATTGTTCGCAAGTTGGCAGTCTTCAACAAAACAAGCGTTTATGGGTCCGGTGGTCATTGGATAGATTTATTGCAATACCATGTTCCAATAGCATGGTTCCCCAGGAAAGTTCGCTAATAGAATCCTACTTTCTTCACAATTTGTTTTCCCGTTTCACAAATTATCTGAATTCCAACTACCAATCGTTGGTCCGATTACCCTCAACACTCGAGGATCATTTTCTCACAAATGTTATCAGTAAAAAAATCAATAGCAGCCACTGTGGTTGCGCAGCACTTAGCATATTCCCTCAATTTCATGAATTCTTGGTGATATAGAGGGAGTACGAAATCGCTGTAGGAATTCTTTTAATCATTGCTTTTATATTCACCATTATTACTAATACTTTTTTTCACTACTCTCTCCAAGTTTTGCTACACTGCATAACAGCTTATGAAATCTATTCTTGTTATGTCTCTATCAACAGCAATCATGTATACAATCATGTTGGGGATTCGGGGAAACCCCACAGGTTGGATCCACCCACTTTGGTATTGTGACCTTGAGTAATTTTAAAATGATTGTTATCTTGTATTTTTGGGAGTTCCTATCACTTCTACAAAAACAGGCTTCGTTTCGCGGGCCATCATGAAATTGCTATTTTGGTTTGTCATTTTCAATATCGAAACATTGAACCAAGAAAAAAAAAGTTTTAACCCTCCTCAATATTATTTGACGGTAAAGATCTTGAAAGCTTTCGAAAGAAGTAGTACTTTTCTACTTATTGTTGATAGAATCTATCGAAACAACCCGGTAATTACGGGGGAAAACATCAACAACATGAGTGTGAGTTAGAACTAGTGTGAACATAGAAATAATTGCCTTGTGCGTCTGATATAATTCCATTGAAATTCTGACTTCACAGAATCGTGTTAATTATAACTCCTGTCACTTATAGATGGACTTGTGAAGCATAGGAAGGTGTTTTATTTGATCTCATTATTTTCAGTTGGTGGGGGGTGCCTACGTCTAATATTTTGTAATACTAATAATAGGTACTATAAACATGAGGAAATATAAACAATACTAATGATCAACGTTCAATATTGTACCTTATAATAATATTAATACAAATTACAGTAAATATTAATAATATAAATTACAGTAAATATTAAAAACTGCGTATAATAATTATAGATCAGTGATCTGCGTAAAACAGCTATCTAATACAGAAATAGTAAACCTTTGTGTAATAATTTGCGGGGTTTTCTTAGAAGTGCTCGTATTTGCAACTAATACGTCGATTTTATTTCTTCACGACCCTCATGAATACCCCCTGTTCCCGACATCCGCCCTTGAGAAGGTAGCAGGTTGTTCAGATTAATGAAGTTTAATACTCACTCCAATAAAAGTGATACGGAAAGTTTATAATATGCGTAGTTTGTATAATCAAAACATGTTAGGGTTCTCCTAGAGTTTACCGTAAGCAGCGCGACGATAAACTCTGAATTATATTGAGACACACACACACACACACACACACACACATATATATATATATATATATATATATATATATATATATATATATATATATATATATTAGGATGAGATGGCTATTTTACAACGCTGATGAGCTCACCTTGACGCCATCCAATTAATTATGATGGCGCCGTTAGAAGTCCTCGAATCTGTTAATAAATTTGTCTGACCGCTACCATGAACTGGGAATGGATGATCTCATCGTATGGAACTCGTTGTTAAAGAGCCATTGATCCGAGGACGATGAAATTCGTTGAGGACCATCTAGACTTCCGTGAAAATCTCATTGATATTGAAACAGACATTTTTAAATACGTACTATCTAAAAAGTAAATAATAAATTGTAGATTCCCCCCCCCCCCCCCCCCCCAATGATCACATTGCTTCCGCTACCCAGCTATGGTCAACAAAAGTTTGACCGCCACGATTTTAAATTATATTTATGTAAAATGAAGAAAAGAAAAACACCTTTTTCAGATTAATATTCTATTTTACTGCCAACCAATATCAGTATTTATAACAATTATTGTTTTGCAGTTTGTATAGATTTTTCTTATTTTATTGGGATTAATCATTTTAATAAAAAAGTAAGATTTTCAGAGAAGTTGAGAAGTACATAAAAATTTTGTAATATTCCACATACAAATAATATTCCAGTTCGTGGTTTTCCTAAACTTTTTTAAAGTAAAACTTTTTATAACGTATAAATTGATGTGCGTACTGCTAATGTGATGAGAGAATGTGATGACTTTAGAGCCCTGATGACATGGTGTGTAAGAAGTTTACTGTACGTGGAAAACCAGACCAGATCAGCCCTTTTTAACGACGCTAAATATTAGTTCCAGGAGGAACGAAAACCCAACACGACGAAGATAGGACAATAAAACTGGTGAAAGGGGCACATGGTCCCGACTCAAGCATTAGATCAAGTGAGTTCAAGAGGTCTAAAAACAAGGGCCATCCCTGTCAAAGGAGTCTTTTATGTTATCTATAAAAAAGAGCGGGGGCAGTAAAGAAAAAAATTGAAATGACAGGCCGAGGAAGATGGAAGGGGGTACAGAACGAGATAAAAGGGGTAAATAAACTCGGAAGAGATGAGAAAGAATTGAAGAAAAAAGGGAACTGATAAAACTTGAACTTGTAGGATCTGAGTTTTTTCTGATTTTATTTACAGAGGGTGTATTTATAATTGACTCGAAATGTCTGTCTTATGAGCGGGAGCGTGGAGTATGATATACACACAGGACTGTAAACCACGCTTTACGACAGCCTCGAATGTTGACGTTGGGGAAACTAGCAGATGGTGGTTCTAGTTTAATGGGAAATATTGTACGGGTAGGTTGTAGATACCTTCGGTTTCGGTAACATGGGAAAATCTAGAATGGGAACAGCAGTAAACAGTGCTGCTCTTGAATGAGCAAATTCTGCTTGTCGACTTCAACACCTGCTCTGTAACTGAACGAGAGGCTGAAGAGAGGAACTGGTCCATACTGGTTGAATAACCAACTGAGCTCCCAGTGACTCACCACGCATAAGTATTGCACAAGGAAAGTGGAAGAGCTGGTGGTGGACAATGGACTGGAGACGATATGCTGCCAGCCTTTCCTGGATGCTGCCAGTGTCTGTCCACTTCAACTGACGCAAGGCTGTTTGACCCTCCTGGAACCCATAAATAAGGACAAAATACCGGCCCCCCTTCGGCCATGAATTTCGAGACCCTCTCGGTGTGCTATCCCCAACCTCAATGCCTCCACGTCTACATGAAAGGCTCAGGCTCGGCATAAGGAGCTAATGCAGGTGCAGAATAGTATATTGCGTTGAATTTGAGATGACCTGGTCAGTGTAACGAACAGCGACCAGCTTTGATGGGGAGATAAGGGGGAATTTAAATGGCATTAAAACAGCTGTTGACTAGGGAGGGTAATTTTGTTGCTGTGCTGGTTGACTCACAGGTAGCGATAATGGCCATCACGTCACAATCACATTACTAGAGAGAGTCGAGGGAAGTCGCCCAATTCCGAACATAGGTGTCAGAGGACAGAACCTGGTCGCTTCGCCGATTCGCGACAGAAAGCCGGTGTGCTTGCTAAACTGGGAGCTGTAGTAGTCCAGCCAAATGCGTCTCTATTGTTTGATCCATTTCCCTTAAGGAGGAAACAACAACTTCCCTGCAGGGCAACACTGAGGTGGCATGAGACCAGATTGGTTAACCCACATGACAGACCTCCACCAAATCTGCCTAGAAATGATTCGGCGACATATATCGGAATCGCAAGAAGATACGACTTTTTGCAGAAGCATTTGCATCAATTCCGGATTGCTGATAGATCCGAATGCCCCCTCTGTTCCACCGACGAGGAAGTGACACCTTCCCACTTGGACACGTGGCACGCATTAGAGGAAATAAGAAGACATCAACTTCACAAAAGCTGATGGAACCAACAGACTATTATTATGATACTAGAGGCCTGTTAGGGCTTGGAAAGCCCTAATCTAGTCCGTATAACAGTAGTATCTAACAGGAATTTGGGCATGGTGAGATGATGGTGTAATTCTATCTTGAGTCTTCTTCGTTTGTTTGTAAGCGTGTGAATTGGAATTATATATAAAGACCGTTCGGAATTATATATAAAGTCCGTTAAGTTCTTCAGTTTCAATTTCTTCGTTCAGATATTACTCTCTTAGATGTTAGTAACTACACAACGTTTCTTACTTACCGTGAATTGATGGCAACTGTTGTTACCGCCACAGCCTAATAAAAAACTCTCGTTGATAAGGACCGCCTAGAACACGATCAAGGCGGGTATAGAGACGAACGGCGACACTTTTGCAACAAACTTGGGGCCGTGCGGATTCGAATGAGCAGTCTAACAATAAAATCGGACCGCGAAGTTTCGAATTTCAAAGACCGTTCGGAATTATATATAAAGAGATATTGGGCTGCCAGAGAGCTCATGGTTGACTTACAAACTGCGCAGCGACAAGAAAAGGAAAACCTTTACACGTTCTGCCCCTGCATTTAAATTCTTACCTTACCCTTTTCCTTATTTTTGCTTAGCTAAGTCTACCTAGGCAGCTGAAATATTGTAATGTCCCTTGCATATTACGAAGTCCTTTAAACATTTTTGGTTCCTGATATTGACGAAATGTTTAGGGATATAAGTGGAAAAACGGAAGATGAAGAAGAACGTTCTCTGTTGTTGAGCATCTGTTGTATAAAGCTACATAACTTCAAGTGAAATAAAGTGCTTCTCGTTAATTCCCTAGACTCTAACAACCTGCTTGTTGCATACCCTTCTGATGAGCCTGATAAATTCTACAGTTTTCTTCCGGATGATGGATTTGCGCGTGCGCAGATTTAATATTCTCTCCGCTTCTATTTCAACTAAGCGCTAGGTAATGAATCATTTCCGCACTTTCATCAAGTTATGTCTTTGCATAATAATGGCCATCACCCATGGCCAACCGTCAGAAAAAAACTTAAATAAATTGAAGTAGTATCCTAAGATGTTGGACACCGCTCTTTCCAGCAATATGTCGTTCTCTTTATGATTTTTTAAAGGTTTCATACGGCGACGTCAAAGCATCCCTTCCTTTCGGACCCCCCTGTGTAACGTCACCGCCGCACGAAACCATGAAAAAATGTAGAAAGAAAACTACTTACTTCTCGTAGAGAGCGAGGTTGGTGTCTAACTTCCTCGGATGAAATCAATTTGCATTTAAAATATAAAATGAACTCGTGATAAAAACTTACCTATATTCTAATTCACTCTGTTAACATATTCCAATTAACTATACACATAATTATTATGTTATGGATTCGAGAATGTTAAGTGCCACACCCAACTTGGATGACGTTTTTGCAATAAGACGACAACGTTTTTAGGAAGCCCCTCTGAAGTTAGGTCATTCAGGGGAGGCTTCTTCAATAGACTGTTACTTTTGATCAGAAGAGTGCGGGACAGCCCAAATGTTAGGAATTTTTTTGTAGAAATCATGTCCCAAATAAGATCTAACGAAAATTTGAATATGATAGCCAAGAATTATTAAAAGTTTCAGTCATGAAGTATGATCGTGTGAGCGAATTTCCACAAAGTCAATTATGGAAAATGTTATTTAAAAATTTGTTGAGCCATTGCAATGGCTTAATGATGACCGATAAATCGTGATATTTTAAGCTAGTTCTGTGAATCTATTTTGGTTTTACAGTCTTTTGGTGAAGATGTCCAAAAACCGAGGAATAATGTGTACTATTTACGCTATTTCCAAACGAATTTTTCGTTATATTATATCGTTATTATGCTCAAAGTATTTGGTCTTTCTGTAAAACCATTCTTAGAAATTCAAATTTCATGCTGATAGGAACGGAGGTGGAGGGGGGGGGGGGATACCACAGTAAATTGTAATATCCGAGACATTGAGACTTCCTACCTAATGACAGCTACGTGTTTTTAGTAGGTACCTGTCTTGGTGGGGCTGTCAGTCCGAGAGCCCCTAAACTAGCCTATCTTCTTTCGTTAAGGCCGATCAAATCTTTATTTGGGCGTATGATCTTCCTCATCCGAAGAAGCGGACGCAAGTCCATGGAGACTGCATGTCTGCGTTTTCATGGACCACTAGATGGCAAAGTAAACATAACAAACCTGCAGTGGGGAAGGAGAGGGAGTTCATTCGTGACCCTGCAACTGGGGGAAATATCAGGAGCTATCTCTTTTGTCCCCGGAGCCTCCTGAGGTTCGCTCGGCTCAAGTGGCCGCATGGTGTTGCGACACCCAAGTAAAAATAATACAGCCGACCATTACTGGCCTGCGGACCTTGGATTTGCTTCAAGGACCCACTTCCACGCTCGTGTGCGAGTGCAACTCTGTAAAGCAGTTTTTCATCCGTTTTTCCTTTTCTACTCGACTATTGAAGGGTTCTCGGCTTCCAAGATTTGCTGAAATTGTCCCTGAATTGCCGCGATGAGGGTGTTTCCAACGGGATCTCATTTTGAACTATAACTTATTGAATTTCACACTATTCTCACTACAACTATACATGTTAGTTATTAGATTTAAATATTCTAATTTAAGGGACGCTAAATCAGCATTATCACTTCGGGTTCTTTCAGGTCGGCCATTCGCATTTTCGACCATAGTACCTCTTATTACGTAATTTTTGAAATATTTTAAAATTTGCTTAATTTTCGAATCTAGGAAGAGCTTTGATAAAATAGTATGCGATCTGAGGAAGAGTTCTAAAACAGAACCGCCCAGATTTTCGCATGACTCTCATACCGTAATAGGTGTAGATTCCGTCAAGCAATCAATCTACTTGGAATGTGATTCTCTATCATTTTGATAACCACTGAAAATCGCCCACAATATCACCGTATAGGTGAAACATTCAAAACCCTCCGTTTTCCAGCCACGTAAAACTTTAAAAAGCGATATCTTCCATATTCTCCATCAAATTTTCGATTTCTTGTGACCATTCGACGCAGAATTTTGTTCTCTACAACTTTTCTATCAAATAACAATTTTGTTGGACGTTTTTTAAAGGTAACATACTGAAAATGTGGGGAAAAATGTGTGTTTATTCGAAAGCAACGTGAAATTTCCTATAAGAATAGCCAATAAAATGGTTTTGTTCGCCTAGAATCGCATTCTGTCCCACTGTGCGGGAACGTCAAACGGACAGTTTTTTCGATTTCTAGAATTTTGCGTATCAACTAAGTTTGCGGGTTTAATATCTTATTTTTTCCGGGTTTATTAGAAAGGTTCATTATTGTAAAATTATGTGTCTAAACGCCACTGTAGCGTGTGACAATCAAAATCCGACTTTACCATTGAATAGTATTTTTCACTATTCTTCTTTGAAGACTGAAAATGAAGGTTAGTTACCATTTAACGTTTTCTGATTACTGTGTTGTCTGAGTACGTAAAATAATAAAAATTAAAGAAAGAATTAACTGGGAAATCCTGTTTGTAGGCTAGAACTTTAGTGGACATCATGACAACTGGCCAACTGTTATATCCGTGCCCTCCATGAACTGCGTTCCCCTTTGTGATGATGATAAGGTTTCCTTTGTGAGGCTCCTATTTAATTGAGAATCTGAATAAATTGTCCACTCCCTATTTGGTGTTGTATTGGGCTAAAAGTCACTTATTGTTAGTAAAACGTTCCAGCCTGTTCTTCTGGACCCGGACGAATTCCGTTGAGGCTCTCATTTGAATTTTTCTGTCGTTTCCCACTCCGATTCGCTTCTCACCAGGAAGTCGTGAAGAATTGACGATACGAGATGACTCTCAACATTTGCGTAGAAAATCGGTATCTAGCTAGGAAGCGCCCACATGCTCTCGGCCTCCGGTCTCTCCCGTTATCTCGTCGCCCCGTGTCAGTCGTTTCTTAAAAGTACCCCCGAAACGCTAAGTGGATTCCTTCAGATTAGCTCGTGTCATCCCCAACTATAGGTGGTACGTTATTAGCGAGACCTTCCATTCTGTGACCTATTTAGTTTGTTAAGGTTATAATTATAATCTACAGGGTGACCAAAAATGTCTTTTAAAAATGCAGGAGTCGAGTCTAGATCTCATTTCCTACAAATTCTCCTTGATTTTTCTTTTTAACCCGTTGATTTTTTTTTTTTTTTTTTCTAATCAATAGAGAAGGAAGCTTTTGAGATGTCACTCTGACCGACCGAACCGAATTTGGAGTCATTTGAATATTTTTACGTACTGTGGAGGGTTGGACGAAAAAATGTCCCGGTGGTGGGTAGTTTGGCCCCAAATTTTGTCCCAGTGGTACGACAATGATGTCTCAGTTTTCCCCACTGGTATAAAAATGCTATTCCCTATGTATTCCAGTTGAATTTTTGTACGGTGGACAGTGACATGGTTATCATTTTTATTACAATTTTTATTTATGTTATCAGTTTTCTATTACAATGATGCCTAGACATGCTAGGTACTGTGTATAATTAATGCAATAACTTCACGGATCATAGCAAAAATCTCGAGAAAAGTGTAAAATCAAACGTATTATCAATTGTAATCAAACCAAGTAACATCAAATGTATCCTTGATGTAGAAAAATATAACGTATCAGTAATATCGAAACAAGAGCTCACAAAAACAACAAAAAATTGTTTACACTCATGATAAACCCCCAAACCTTCTGCAAATGCGTGAGTCCATGGTTCCTGTGTAAACCATAAAAAGAAAGAGCAGCAGGATAGAGGGAAAAATATGCATGCACTAAGTATAGTTAACTAGACTACTGGGAATGAATTTGTCACAGTGGCTGATGACATAATCATGAAATCCTAAAATTACTTGGTAACTATCTCATGTCGGTACTGTGTTCAGAGTTACGAGGGGCAATAGCACTGTGTAAGATTATAATATTGTCTGAACACACGGAATATTATTTACTCAACATAAATGTGCACTGATGTCCTGATAACAGTTACACAAAAACTCGAAAATTCAGTGCAAGTTTTCCCAGTTACGAGAGATAAAGTTACCAATAAAACGGGTCTTGCTGAAAAATCAAGAAAATTTAGCACTTGGGGCACTCACGAAAAACACGAATTCCCTGAGTATCTCTCAGTATCTATCTATCTCCTCGCAATTTCAGGCGTCACTACCAAATTATATCTAAAGATGCCCCCAACTCGACAAATAAGGGCATATGTCAACCGTTGCATTGCCGAATTTGAGATTTGGTCCCTGCCCTTTTGTCTTATGTTCGTCTTATGGTAGTCTGAGCGTGTTGAATTATGTCCCGGAATTAATCCGTCGGTAATTCAATTCACAAGGCTTTCACGGGCCGTTTCAGATTGAACATCCAAGCCAAGGGAGGGGCTTCCAGAATGAATGCAATAACCCCTTGTTGCATGAATAAAACTTACATTGGTCAATTAGGACTTCTTAATTTTCTTCTTTTTTTTTATCCCCTCCCTTTGAATTTGAGATTTGGTCCCTGGTCATTTGTCTTATATTCGTCTCGTCATATGGTAGTCTTAGCGTGTTGAATTATGTCCCGGAAATAATTCATCGGTAATTCAATTCACAAGGCTTTCACGGGCCGTTTCAGAGGGAACATTCAAGCCAACGGAGGGGCTTCCAGAATGAATATAATAATCCCTAATATTATGAAACTTACATTGGTCCATTAGGACTTCTTAATTTTCTTGTTTTTTTTTCCCCCGCCCTCTATTTAATTATGATCCTAATTGATTCTTTGATGATAGATAAGTCTTCCTTATCATTTTATTTACAAGTGATAAATTCCAAATTTATATTTCCAGGAGATTGTTCTCATTTCTTTAAAAGTTCCCAAAAATGACAACCAATGTCATAGAGGGCAAGCAAGCTATTATTCACAGTCCCCAATGAAGGCCAAATCTTTCCAAGTCAACAAAGTTTAGGGCATTTTATTCTTTCCCAGATGTACCACTCTTTGATTGAGACAGCATATTATAAAAATGTACCCAGTAAGTGTAATTTTTTTAAATAAACATATTCCACTGTGAAAATGTATGACATTGTCATTGTGTTGTACATTGAGGGAAATTGTAGAATCTGGATTTCGGATCAATCCTGATACTAGTAAGCTCATCTTGAATACTAGGAGACGCGACGAGAAGGAAGGTACGAACGGTACAGAATGAGAATAAGACGGACGCTAATTTATTGTGAAACCTGGCGTTTTGCCAATACTCCTAAGCTCCGCTCGCATTGATGCGTACTGGAATACACCGTTTGATGTACCTATTCAATACTTTGAGTGGAAAGTGAATAATATGAAGTCGTTCACTTTTGATTTCTTGTAAAATTAATGTGTTCGTGGTCTTATGTACTCAAGTATAATTTCCTGCAACATCATATTACTAGACGTATACCCTTTGCCGTGAACTAGAACACCTTTTCATCCAGCGGAAATTTGAAAAATGTGTTTCATCTTACTTTACCCGAAAATAATTTGTTATTGGTGGTAGGTAGGGGCATAGACAATGTTTACATATTCATCACATAATTATTCCTAAGAAACAAACTGACAAATGACTTATTGTTGACTTTGAGGATGAAAAATAAGGCGCAATTCCGTTGGTAAAAAACTATATTAGCGTAGCACAAAAAACAGAAAAATCAAACGCGTCTATACATTAAACAGGTAACTTCACAACAATAATTGAACAACTAAAACTGGAGTAGAAATTCAACTATTAATGGGTTTAAAGTATGATGAACGAACACTTATTGTTAGTTCTAACTTCATAATTTCAATAAAATTTAGGGCACAGCATTTGTATACATTCAAAATCAATTTTGGTACCCTAAACTCATGCTGATCAATGAGAACTTAGGGTTGTTTTTAATAAAATTTCAATTACATATACGAATGTAGTACCATCAATTGTTTCTTTTTTATTATTATTATTAACTCTTTCTATTAACTTCGATTCTCTTCTTGCTTTCTTGCTTGAGACAAAATTTCAGATCGATTTTTAACCCACTTCCCGATATCCAATCGATCTGAAATTTTGCACACGAGTTCATGCTGGCGAACATTTTAATCTATCAAATTTTCGCGAAAAAAAAGTTAGTTATACTATAAATTTTCGAAAATTTGAAATTTAATATGGGACACCTTACAAGTGTTGTGTATTGTAGGGAGGAGGAGGAGGGAGGAGAAGGATACTATTGAACGTTTGCATAAAATGACAACGAATCCCGGGTCAATAAAATATTAAATGATTTTCCTTGTCAATTTAATTTAAGTTATTATCAATGTGATTTTGAAACAATATGATTTTGTTTCAATTTACTGTTGCCAAGAAACTACCAAATATTGAAACAACAATAAAATTAACCGAGAACATGAGAAAAAGAAAGAGTTACATTAAAAACTTGTTTTTATGGGTTCCTTTTTTAATTTGTTAGGTAATATACATAGTTACAAAACCCTCTTTTTCGTGAGAAAATCATTTTGGCGTCATCTGAAGATCAGTGAAAACAACAAAGGAGCAGTTATTAAGTAGGTAACCAATGCTATGAAACGAAAACATAGTGAACGGGATGTGTTACCTTCATTAAACTATTCTGAAAGCTTTCAGCACTGAGTTTTTCCTGAATGAAATTTTGGGCACTTCGAAGCTTTTTAGGCTTATCTTTGGTCTAATCTGTGAAATCCCCGCAATTTTAACATGTATCATGTTTTAGCCCTGGGGTCCTAGCAAATTTTGCGAGTCAATTTTTTTCCGCGCACGAAACATATAGTGTTACAGTGATTTCCGCCTACAACCGAGTCGTTGCTAGGGAAATGGTACTTCGTCGTTTTTCATCCCACAAAATTCGTTGACCATTCGTTCGAAAGCTCTCGATTTATCCAACAATATTATGTTAACTACGGCGAAGTGCGTGTCCAACAAACTGAGTTATGAGCATGGTTATATAAATAATTGTTTACACACAGGTGATCATTCTCAATAATTGATATTGTGAACATGATTGCAACCGCTTGTTAATTTCTGATGTTTTCATAGAATTTCGAATCAATATTTAGGAGAAAACATGATACATGGTTGAAATTTTTGGTTCTAGAACAGAAATCGTGGATTTGGGCAAGTTGGTGGGTCAACTAATCAGGAACCGAAATGTAAGTTATTTAATTAAATCGGATGTTTTTATTACTTATCTGACCAAAGATAAATCGAAAAGAGGTAATTCGAATGAATCGTATAAAGCTATGAAATGTGGCTTGGAACGCCGGTTTCCAGTTGGTAGTGGACTTATTGCACTAGTATAACTTACCATGCATATGCTTTAGCCATGGGTCCCGGCTCCGAAAACGACAGGAAACGGCGTTATGCAAATATGACACGATAGTAGCGCGGAGTTTTCTATTGATTTCCACGTACAACCATTCCGTTGCTAGGGACGTATATTATTCCCTTAGTTATAGTTCCACAATAATCATTCGCCACTTGTTGGAAACCTCTCAATTCATCACAAAATATCATGATTCCTAAGCCGCTGTAGTGTGAAAGGGAGTTGATTTATAGCGCCAAGTTACTAACTAATAATGCTTCGTAAACATAATGGCAATTTATGTCTTGTTTTTCTCCCTAAAATAATCATTGTCGGTGCCTGTTAGTAACCTAGTGATGTAATAATATAAAGTTATGTAATAATAGTGTGGCTAAAGCATGTGCATGTTTTCGATAATTTAGTATTTATTTAATTAAAAAGTAACCGGGGTGTCAATTTTTCACTCGAGATTTGAAAGAATTATCTAATCTTCCTTAGTATGTATGTCAGTGAAGATTCAAATATAAATAAAATTGTAAGTTAGGTCTTGTAAATCTTGTACGACCTATTCTTTCCTTTTGTCGTCCAATTCTTCTCATATTTCCCTTATGTTCTGAACATCCAGCACCTTTTGAGCACGGCCTTGGATGTATGACAAGTTGAGGAAAGTTGTTGAATCGTTTTAGTGAAAGACTGGGTGACTATTCGCTCCCTTGCATCAGGTTGAGAAGGGACCTTTTTCTTCCAGCCCCAACGTTTTGACTCGGAAGGGCCCCTACCAGACAGGTGGACGCTTTCCCATTGTGTCTCTCCTTACAGGCTCTATTTTAACACCAGATGGTTCTTCTTATAGTAGTTGTAACCCCCTCACCTATCCCTCTTTCCTTCTTCGCCCTATGCCGCCCATGATTCTCTTTTTCCTTTCCTTCCACAATACTGATAGAGTGCCGTCTCCACGGCAGATTTTCTGTATTAGGCCAGAGGTGGGGTCGACCTAACTTGCCCCAGGAAGGTTCTGTAATCGCCCATCACTTCCTTTTCAACCTGATCACACGTACAGAATAAACGCATTAGAGCCTGTAACGGGGAGCTATCTTGGATAATGTCACCTTCCAATAGCCCGTTTCCACTATAATAATTTCGCCAGCATGAATAATGTACCGCTTTCATATCTGATTCATTGTTATTTCTACATAATTAAACATACTACTAAACACTAAAACTCATAATCACTGTTATTCTCTTATGATGGGTTTAATACACTGCTTCGCCTCATCTTTCCTTACCAAACAAACCGATATTCATATATTGTCTGAAGAATATAGGTATGCTTATGAATATATGTTTTATTCTCATTTTAAGTTCTGCACCTTCGAAATGAACGTATGAGGCAATTAAGTTGTGATAATTTCATTCTACACCCATTTCCTCAACTAGATTAAGGATAAAACACACTTTCAGTTTATGGGTTTTTTTTTACCTCCTTTGAATCGCTGTGCTTCGTTGCTTACTGAAACTGAGAACCTTCGGAAAAATAACTATTTCTCGTCGAAAATTCGATTGTTCCCCAAACTCTCAGAACGGAATCTGCTATCATTTAAAAGTAGTATATAGGTACGAAGTATATGTAGTATATAGTGAGTCCCATTCCTCATTCTTTTCTCCTCAAAGATAAAGTTTGGATTGTGATTCCTGATTTATGGTGGTTATGGCAATAATTAAAATAATGCGCCAGATCCTCGGATTCATCATTCATATATCTATCATCAAGAAGTTCAAGGTTATTAAATTGGTAATATCACGCTAGTATGTTGTTGGTAGATTCAGCACCAAATATTTCGAGCCCACACAATCTTTTTCCACCAACAGAAAACAATAGCCCCTCAACTCCAGACTCCAACTCTATAGGTACGTCCATACATCAAAATGTCATCGAGTATTCTAGTGTAAATGTATATATCGTTGTGTCCATATTTATCAAAAAGAAAAAACCCCGAACTAGGGTCTTAGTACTTTCCCCCAGAATATGTCTATAAAAACGTTTTTACTCCCGACTTTTCCACCATTGGATCTACCCATTTTGATAAAATTTGGATGAATGAAATAAAATATTAATACGATCAAAGATCAAACTCTGAAGGGTTCTGAAGCTACTCAAATAATATCACTAAATAAAACGTTCAGTTCTCACAATTTTCAGGAATCGAGTAAAATCTCGAATTTCTCTGAATGCTTGCTAGTAATAAAATAACATACCCTTTATGAGAATACATTAATTTGTCTATGACATCTTTGTATTTTCAAAATTCACCTTAGATATCTCGGGAAGCTCTGGAAGTTTAGAAAGTACCGTCTACTTGTAGTGTTGTATTTTGCCTTGCCCTTGGTATTATTCTGAAGGCGGGAGAAATGAAGCGATTGTGTTTTTCGTCGATGACATGCTATCTACAGAGATAGTTTTTTAATCGTTTCCTTATCTTTTTGCAATATAATTTCCTTCAAAGGCGCGGTGTTGGTGGTTCGATTGCTTTCGTCCTTGGATCATTTTATTGTTCCACGGCGAGATGAAGACCATGAATATTATGCGTACCTGCATTGTTCACGTCTCGCTGTAGTCAATTCTCTCCATCTATGAATCGTTGCAGCTTTTCTTCCTTAAAGTATTACTTATTAACGTGAATACTGAGTTTTTTTTAACAACTTTGTTCCTCATAAAATCCATAATGCACCACCCAGAGAATGAAGTTATCATCTGATGAAGCATGAAGACTCACTCGCACCTACTTCCATTTTAAGGAAATTCAGCTTTAGTACAAGGTCTGACATTCGTTTTAAAAGGTGATTTTCTTGTGTAGTTCGACGAAGAACGATTGGAGAGACGACTTCGAACGTATCACCGTAAGATAGTTGGGCAAAACCTATCATTCGGTTAGCGACCTTATACTTGCCGCAGGCAAACCTTTTCCCTTTCCATCCATCGACGTCGTCACCTCGCAATAATTTACGGAGGAACAAAAGAGAACAAAGAGATGCGGATAAGACGACAGGACGACGGAGATGGCTGTTGGAGGGAAAGATCATTAGGTAGGTACTGAAGTCATGGATGCTGGGATTTATATCATCCATACTGCGGCGCACGGGCCCTGTGGACTAGAGATCGTCACACGTGCCCTTGACCGCTTCTACTTCTGTGAACTTTCTAGTCCTCCGGGAGCCGGTGGATCCCTGGCCATTAACGATTCGCCTCGCCCAGGAAATTACTACAATATACTGGAAACAATTGTTGGTTAGTTACAAAAGTCATCTCGCAAATGATTTATAGGCTCTTCACATAATAGAAGTAGAAATTTAAGGAGAATCGACGATTGCCTTTCTACCTCCTAGAGTGAGATGAACACGAGCTGCTGTATTCGTTACAGGTTTACGACTTGTGTAATTATTTTTGTTATCCACTGAATTTAATTGCTACATTAGAACAATATAAAATACATTTCATAGCCCCTTAAGACAAATAATCCTCACCATTCACCAGCGATTTAAACAGTAAACGTTTAAAACGATAGATTGATTTACCTCATATAGGTACCTATGATATGATCATATAATATGATATTTTATCTCCTAGAATGAGATGAAGACAAACTGCTGTATTCGTTACGGGTTTACGACTTTTGTAATTATTTTTGTTATCTATTGATTTTAATTGCTACATTAGAACAAAATAATATAAATTTCATAACCCCTTAAGACAAAAATCGTCACCATTCACCAACGGTTTGAACAGTAAATGTATAAAACTATAATAATTTATTTAAAAACTATATTAATTGACTTCATACATGGTGGTTGCACAGTGAATTGAAATTGTCATTTTTGTAAAAAAAAAATCCAATACTGGATTTTTGGGCCACTTAAACTCGAGTACCCATCTACTTATCATGAAAACAACACGTAAATTTCATGGGATCGGGGATTTTTAGCAAATGGTGATATTTTTGGTCCATTTCGTCGATTCAAAAACGTCATTGGTCGGAAACTCAATCCTTCAACAGGAGTACTGCTGCTTCATCTTTGGTCACCAACCACTTCAGGGGCTTCTGAATCCGAGAGCTACTTTCACTACTGCTCTGATTATGACGAACTGTAGTTTGCCTGTAATCCGCCTTATGACTTGTGATGACGGCCTGTCCTATTTATCACTTCGGGCCTCTGCGGTCCTCTTCAGAAACATGGAGAGTTTCCGATAAAGTGCTACATCGTACGAACATACAAGTGGAGTAAATGTTTCTCTGATGTCTTCAATTGCTTGGTTATATTTCCTGTGCTTAGCATCTGCTGCACTCGCTAGGGAATTGACTCCCAATCCTGTCTTCGGTAAGAAAGGACGTCAGCGTTAACGATCTGGGTAACAAAAAGCGCCACCTTCTCCCGGTCCCAAACACGTAAATTTAAAGTTTTTCAAAACTTCTCCATTATTCCAAACTCACAATTTAAATTTATTCTGCCTTTCCAAGCTATAAGTAAAATAAATCTCCCTCAGACCGGTTCGAGCTCCAGACACTCCTTTACTGATTCCCAAAAAACACCCGGCTTGCCGCTCAATAGAAAACCTGAGTGCTAGGTTTGCTCCTATAGGTCTTTAAGAGGGGGCCGTTAGAGTGGCGTTTGCTAACATAGTTGATTTTAGTGGAACTTTTTTAACTTGGAGGATGGTTCTATTTTGGGAAATAGCCGACAGGTAGGACTACTGTATCAGTGCCATGACTGCTAGTGTCGCGGTGGGAAGAAACGAGGGTGTAGTGAAGGAGCCCACCCCCATTTTCCTATCTCATCTTAGGGAAAAAGGTAGACCCTCTCGAATCGAAGAAATCCATCCCTAGGGCAAGAAAACCCCTTTTCTGACAACCAACCCGGAAGGGGGGGGGGGGGGGGTTTAGGCGTAGAAAATTTTTAAATTTTGAATATTTGGACGAAAATTACCTCGAGAGGGACGCATAAATTTGAAGTCAACCGTTCACATTTATACTCCTGAACTTGAAACTACTCAGTCAGACAAGATCAGAAGGGGGAATCAAAAATCAGACTACAATTTAAAATTCTAAATCTGACTGAAATTTACCTCATACGAGAGATTAAAAAATCTAAGGACAATCAACTCATCTGGGTTGTACAAGTTGAGATTCGCTTCGTCAAACAACATTTCAAAGGGTAAAATCAAACCAGACACCCAAATTTGAAATTTTCGAAAAAAAATACCTCATAAGAGGTACGCATGAATTTGACGTCAATCTTTCACATTTCTTCTCCTGAACTCGAAACTACGTCGTCAGACAAGATTAGAGGGAGCGTTCAAAAATGAGACAGCTCGTATTAATCGCGACAAGAGAAACTGCAGTGATTCTTTATCACTTGGTTCATCACTCATGTTTTGCTGGATACACAGTCATTCTTCTTCACAGTATCTCTACTGAACGCAATAAGTTTCATGGAAAAGAACAGAATCGGAATCTCGTTATACCTATACATTATAATGTTGTCAATTTTCATGACTATCAGAAGAATGTTGCTTAAATAAGTTGTTATTTTTGGCGCAAAAAAATGTTCTGAACTATATATATAACCTCGTTACGTGCTGTTCACAACAACGTTTCGCGTTGAAAAAGTTTGATGAAACCACATGTATAAGGAGGATTTCTTATCACAAGGATGATTGAACTAAATCTTGTTACCCATGATGCAGGAAACAACTTTGAAATTGATTTATCCATTTTTATTCCCCCTCTTCCAATCCTAATACTGAAGTTAGAGATCTCTGTTGTTATCAACGATGCCGAGTTTAGCAAAATCGTTGAAGATAAGTCAATGATTTGAAGATTAAAAGCTCTCACAATTATCTTGTCGAATTTTTGTGGTTATCGTCCTAAATCAACGAGTTACCTACGTACTCTACTCTCCATCTTCTACTATTAGGTACCTACCGTATTTATAATGTGATGGCTATTATTGGTCTATTTCTATTTTCTACATACGCTGTAGAGAATTGATAAGGTAATCATGACAGATTATGTACGTTGATGTCGGGCTGTGTTAAACCGGGTATGTTCCTATAATAAGAAGGAGTCATATACGTTTCTAATAATGTGCTTGATCCCTACAATACCGATTAAATGTACAGATTAGAAATAAATTTGGTAGGAAACTACTCGAAACGTTGCTACTTTTACATTATACTTGTCCCTCACGTCATCTTGATCGATCATCCGTGTCAAGGGAAATCCGATAGATTAATATTGAGTTATTTGGGAAGATTTCCCGCTAATGGTAATGGTTCGTTCGCGTCAGGGAGCTTGTGGCCACCCTTGAAAACCCGTTGAGTGTCAAGGCCACGACTCTTCGGAAGGATGATAGGTATAGCGGTAATTACGTTCACAACTAGACCACGCGCGATGACTGTTACTGTCAATTGGCATTGAGAGACGTCGAAGAACTTGGAAGTTAACACACCTGTCCAACGACTGATCAACCTTGTTGGAGTCAGAACTTGACAATAATAATCATTATTGTTGACATGGTTAACTTTTTTTTGTAATATACCTAATTGACATAATATACAGGGTGTCCGGTTACTTTTATGTAAGGAAAAATGGGTTAAAACCACATCGAAAATGGAGCAGATTGTCGTCAACTGCACACTTCTAGCTTGATCCGTTGCCGAGTTGGTTTTTTTATAAAATCTTTTTTTTTTTTTTTTGTCACAAAAACTCACATTTTTCCTCTTCGAATCAACGTATGAGAATAGTTGATTTTTTTCATATTTATATGACATTATTCAGACTCATTTATTACAAACGTTAACTCTCTTAAAATTGCGAATTTTAAAAAATGTTTAAAACTAGCCATTCCTTCGAAATTAATCTTGCTGGCCGTCAACTTTTACAATAACTGCTTCATTTAATACTCCTTCCAACGGTATAGTTGATTTCATTCTTATTTTTCCAAATAAGAGAGAAAATTATGTTTTAATGTTGAAAATGTTCCAGTTATGTAGCATGATCTTATGCAATTTTCATATTACCGAACTATATTAGTATGTTACATTGTTTGGAAATTTGAACACATTTTCGTTTTTCATTATAACTCTAATTTTTTAATTCAGTAGAAATTTAGTACGGAGTTTCTAATAGTGAATTGTGTACCGTATGGATAGACAGCTACTAGAGAGCGTGATCGTATGATCGCACTTACCGCTAAAGGCGCGGAAGTTCCTAATTGCCCCATTCTTTTCCTACCGTCTTTATTACTTCGGAACATTCTGCAGGTTGAGTTGTTAAAGGCTGTACCTGCCTGACTAGAATGAAGCTGTTATGACTGAGTCAATAAAACTGCGATGAAATTACTGGCAAAACACTCGTAAGGTGCCAAGCGGTTGTTTCACAATGCTGGACGCAGACCTTGCGAGACAGGACCTTCAGAACAGAATGGGCATTTGTTACGCCAACTTGATGGAGCAAAGTGTGGATTGTTGTAGTTTGCCAGTTCAAACATTATAACGTTCATTATTATCCAACCAGCTCACAATCGCTTGGGCTTGTTAAAATAACGAGAATCATTTAATCAGGGATATGAATGTACTACTAATGAGTTCACAGGATTAACTACTGGTGATGCGGGACAAGACACCCTCGAAATCTTGGATCGAGTGGTTTGATGGCTGTGATCAGATCGGCAAAGGGCTTTGTCATAATGTTCATTTCCTCAAAGCAAATTATTTACAGTGTTATAGCGATTATGACGGGTAGGGCATTGTCATTATATCTACTGAGTGGAGAGCAGTGCTACCAGCTAATCAGTACAACAATTCCTTCCTTACTCTCGGCAAGGTTGTCTGAATCGCAGTTTCCAATTTTTCCCTTGTCGGCCGTTTTTCCATAATTTTTGTGGGAGGTCTAATATAGTAGCCAGACGTGATAAGAACTACTGTTCTTTATTCACCTTTTACCACAATCATTCCATTTCCTGGTTGTCGTTTTTTCTGAACATGCTTTTCTGACGGGTCAGGTGCCTTGATTGAAGATAGCACAACACTGGAATATCGAGGAAAAAGTCCTGCTCATTACACATTATTGCCAAATCACCTAGCTATTTAAGGATTTATTAGTGCCGCCCCACTCGATTAGGGTATGTCACCTACCACAAGAGTCACTAATAACTCACTCACGAAAAATTCATCATGAATGTCGCCTGACACCTTTTAGTTTCCATATAGATTGGTAACTTTTTTTTTCCAACAGCTTTATTTTACTCTGAGTTTTCTAAGTTGTATATTTACATTATGATTATGCTTAACTTAGTGTATAATGTCTATTTTAGTATGGAAAACTGAAATTTGATCTATAAGTGCAAAATGATCCTCCCCCATTATGAGCAAGCTGTCTTTACATGTTATGAACCGGTCTAACTGAGTTGACAGGAAAGTCATAAAATATCGAGAACAATTTATTTGTAAATTGGAATTATAAATAGTTTAAACATGTTTGTCCTGTTCACTGTAGAAATTTATTCAAAACCTGTAACGGAAAGTATTCAATTGAAACCTTCCAAGGTCTGGCACCGGTACGTTTCCGTTTGTTAAGAGGTACATAGTATTTATTAGGTACTTTGGTACTGGGTACCTATAATTAAATACATGGGCGAATGGTACTTATTAGGTATATTTGTTCATGGTACTTATTGAGCCTAAGGGTAAGAGCTGGAGCCAAGTCGATCTAGCTTCCAAGCCATACAACTCCTCACCTGGATATTTGTGGAGGAAGATCTCGATTGTCCCGACATAATAAAGTACCTACAAAATTATTCTCAGACTGTGTCCATGGTGATGGCAAGTTGGTACTTATCTCTTGCAGACAAAAATAGTATTGAAGCATGATGGCGAATCGAAAACCACCCACTCTTTCGTCTGGGATGGATGGAAGGGAAGTGACCCTGGGTGGAGTCCCTGTTCCCTTGGAATTATTGACTGCATCAGTCGTTGTTTTTCTGATGGACGAGGTAATTTTTTTGTTGTGCACTTCTGACGTGTCATAGTATTTTCGAATTTTGAAGTAGTTTAACAGAGTTTCTTTCTAGGAAACCAACACGACCTGCCAAAATGGAGCCTCCTCCTAGACGCGCCTCAACATCTGCTGTGTGTGTGGAAAATTTAGAGCAATATTATCATGTTCCCCTCATGTTGAGCCCTATTTGTGAAACTCCTCAAAATATCGACGAATCCTCTCTGTTCCCCTCAACATCTGCTGTGTCTGTGGAAAATTTAGAGCAACGTCGAATCCTCTCTGTTCCCCTCACCCCCTGTAAGGAAGATTCCGCTGATCCTGATAGAATAGTTAAATCGTTAGGTGAAAATTCACTCATTTCTAAAAAGGCGCCTCACTCTCCTCCAAAAGAAATCCCCACAGATAGAGAATCATAATTAGTTAAAGATCTATTACCGGTCAATATAGGGTCGAACCACCCTCCGAAAACTTAGCCTCTAGTTCTCGCACTAGTGGTGCCTCTTTAATGAATGTAAGTTCTAAAAAACATTGTTCTACTTGTAATATTATGATAGCAAAATCAAATTGGGCTCGTCATCTTAAAACTCAAAAACCTCAGAACTCCACGGTTCCAAAAACTTCCCCACCTCATATACAAGGTAAAAAACATTGTTCTTTATGTAATATTCTGGTAACGAAATCGAACTGGGCTCGTCAAAAACTGTAAAACACATTAACAACACCAAAATAAATCAAGAAAATTTGAATGAGTCGTTCTCCACCGAAGAGACAGTGACAATCAACTCACAGTTCAAAAAGATTATATGGACGTATCTTAAAGGTCCTATTTGAATAGGTTGGTGACTTTGGCAGATGGTAGAACGAAGGTATCGACGCGAAAAAATGAAATGAAATATCTCTGTTGCTTACCTGTCCACCTATGGGTATCGGAAGCATTGCATCACTGTCGTGGAGGAAAAACTTGTTTTTCATCGAAAGAGGTTTCCGGTTACCCACGTATTCATTTTATATTTTTTATGAAATTAGATTCCATTCTAAGAAATTTGATACCATCCGCACTCTCCTTTGTTCAGCAATTTTCTTTCTATGGTTTTTCAAAGTTTGAACTAGTGACTTGACATCACCAGTGTGCGTAACTGAAAAATCATTGAAAGAAAACTACTCATCGTAGGAGAATGCGGTTGATGCCAAACTTCTTAGGATGGTATCTGCTTCCATTTAAAAATAGTTAAAATAACTTTTTCGCACCTATGTGTAACACTCATTATTCAAGTCCTATAACTATATATTTCTGGTTTGACGCGGTTGGAAGAGATTATGCTCATAATGTTACCAATTTCTCTGCTATATATCTAGTAACTTGAAGTCTTTAAACTCTCCTGAAGACATATCGTGTTTCCTTTAATTCGTGTTAACTTCAACTTAACAAATTGTACAGAGCTGCAGGAAATATTCTGGCATTCAGGGTTTCGATTCTAATTGGGAATTCCATAACACACATTTTCACTGTAGATAAAAAAACGGAAGTTAGTGAAAAACGTTGTCTATTTCCACGAAAAATAAAGAGTTACACTGTTAAATCGATTTCGACGGTTAGGCCATCATCAGTAACAAACAATAACAGTTATTGTTTGTTACTGATGATGGCCTAACCGTCGAAATCGATTTAACAGTGTAACTCTTTATTTTTCGTGAAAATAGACAACGTTTTTCACTAACTTGCGTTTTGAAATGGGTTTCCACAACTTCGTCGCGAGTGATTTAGTTCGTATGCACTGTAGATATTTCACTAACTGGTTACTTTGATGTACCTACACATCCTTGCACCTACCGCTGTCACTGAATTCATCCTTGTATGAATCAGGCGTATAGTGATTAGGAAGAGAATTTAGGTTTCAGGCAATCCGTAGTATTATAGGCTGTATCGAGCAGACCTCTTCGTCTCCGATAAGAAGAAAAAAACTGACTCTTCAATAGCTCTGTGTTATTGTCCTCTTATCTGCTGCTTTTATTGTATTGTAGCAATCGTGGGAACAAGGTTATACGATGCGACGAATTGGCTGAGCTTAAGTTTTGCTGCTCTTCGGGACGGGGTTCAACCCATGTATTACCCCTGCGGTTTAAGACGGTGGCATCGTGTGTCATTACACGCCGAGGAAAGAGAAAAAAAAGAACAAGAAGATAGAAAAAACGAGTTCAGAAGCAGGTTGTAAGGCAAGTCAGAATCCGATGTCACGCACGTACTCTGCTCTGGTCTTGGTACCATCATCCGTCTCCCAGCACTATTTTCGCTTTGTCCCCTCGACAAACACATCCCATTTCTTTTACGAGCAGTGGCCATTCACTTTTACTCCTCTTCTCCAAGTGCCTTATCGGGATAATCAGTTTTTTTTCCACCTTGCACGCTACGCTCCGTAATTGGTGTTCCGCGGCTTTGCAAGTTCGAGGTGAAGGAATTACTGCTGCCCGGTGACGGTCAGATGCTGCTCTTTTTGAGATTTTACTTGTCTCGCTTGGCCGCCCGCACCGGCTATCAGAAAGCCGTGATTTATCCCCCCGTAATATTCAGTTAACTCAAAATCACTTGCTACTCACTTCGTTCACTTAGCTTCTTCTTCATAGGTCACATTGATTATGATGACTCATTTATTTTTTTATAATACATCCATGTGGGAGATAACCTGCGGCACTCCAAAATTTTAACTGTGATTTAAGGAACTCTTTCACTTCGTTCTGGAATAGCATCCTCCAAAAAGTAATTTGTATCAATCGGTTGTTAGGAACAGATATATTTCATGGTTGTTCCCGAATCACACTAATTATTTATATAAACCATTTGAACAACTACCTACCTACTAAATAATTTCTATAGTGACACAGAAGAAAATTGAAAATCAACTAAATCGCGGGTGACGATTCCGCGTTATTTTTTACCGTTTACCTCAGTTGCATTCATCAGTGGAACATCTCCTACACCAAACCTCCCATCAAAAGCTGCTGGAACCTATGCAAGCTGCTACTCCAGTACGCTATGATAACGCCTGCTGAATCTATGGATGTTGGTTGGTGAATTCAGCTACCTGTCCAACAGCGGACCACGTTGTGTGATGTACATCTGCATAATGTTTGAAGCCGAGTTGTAAGAGAAGTGTAATCGTGATCTTCGTACATTCAATTTTTTTTCTTTTCAAACTTCTAATAACTATTCTGGTTTTTCATGTTATTGTTTTGTTTTCTCGTGATTCTGAGAGTATTTTCTTCTTCATTTCTTAACTGCACCACGTTCCGAGACTCAAGGCATCATCAAATTCAGTGATGGCCCGCCAAAACATTGATGTATTTAGATTAACAAATAGGTTAATGTGTCAATCTAGACAGATTTACCCGAGGATTTCAATCACCTTGAGCAGATGTAGGTCAGCTGCCTTCCTCTATCGACCTTCAAGATCCGTTTAGAATCCTGGGAAGAAGTTGCATAATCGCACTTGAAAATCGTCTCAAGTCCTTTGTTTTTGTAATCAAGACACATAAACTCCATTGTTCCTGGCTTTACACGGGACACCTTCTCTTTTCAATGGTAGATTCTACTCAGTGAATACATGCGTACTTGGTCTTTTCCCTCAAGTTGATTCAACATCAGTGAATATAGTTCCTTAACAGTAACAATTTATTGAAGTTATCCTAAATTTTCGGTTCTGATTGTAATAAAAATGGCAAATAATGAGTGATTAGGAACATTGAACGATATAAGGGCAATTTCCATCGCGATTGACAATACAATAATATGCAGCCTCTAAGAAACAGATTTATAATACATTAACAATGATATGAGGGTGGAAGAAGCGATTTGTCCAAGTCGATTAGTTCGTTTTTACTCTTCTCCATGTGTTCTCCTCATTCGAAAATCACTGAGGTTATGTTGTGTTTTGGAACATTTTTCATTTTCTAAGCATCATCTCCCGTTTGTGGCATCAAGTAGCTACCGATGCTCGGCTTGAAAGCTGGTCCATTCTTTCTGACCATGTGTGTTCACATTGTGGAGCACATGTGCTTCCGCAGTACCTACCAAATGGGTCGAACCCTACAATCCCTTGTGAGGGAAACAATAGGGCAAGGTCACAGATCGGCACATTCTTCTTCCGACCTACACGCCACTGCTCTTCTTTCTATATTCCTTTACATTGCACAAATCCAAAAACAATACAAATAATTCTGATAATTTTGGAGAGCCAAAGTTTGTTATAGATAGGATAATATCAAAACATATAGATAGAACAGCCTTAGTTGTTCAGCTATATTTTCACAAATTGTTGAACGATAAGTTAATATGCCCAGTCTTGCTCTCAAAGTAGGTCTTCTGGCTCCCAAACAGAATTCTCAATCCGTGTTCTACGTCCCTTTCTCCCCAGCATCGACCTTTAAGCAGAATCGTGCGTTTAGCAAATTTGATTTTAGATGCTAACTCCACCTTTGACTTCCTTACTGACTCTAGTTCCAAACTTGAACAGATATCATCGCCAGATTCTTGTTCTTAACTGGTTACCATTTTACGATTACTTTATTCATTTAATAAGTCATTAATTAATTTAATTTTAATTTAATTAAGTCTTAATTTATTTATTTATTCTAGTTCCACACTCAAACATATTATATCATCACCACCTTCTTTCTCTCTACTAGTCACCAGTGTACGAGTACTTTATTCATTTATATAATTACTTTTTATGACGGATTATTTTCATTTATTCATGTTTCGTTTGTTTGTTATCTTAACTTGGGCTCCACTGTTGTTTACTGTTTGTCATGTTATGTACTCCATTAAAACGAATAATATTGCTATGTTATTGGGATTCGCCCGTAAATAAATGAATTACATAAAAATAAAATATTATTGCTGCGAAATGCATATATTTTGGAAAATGGGAAACCATCTACATACTCTTTCCAAGTTATACACTTGGTATGGTAATAATTAAGGGATGATATAGTCATTTCTGCTATTCATATTTCTTTGTTCATAAATGCACCTTACATTTACATCGTCCTTCTTTACCATAGGCGTAGATAACTCTCAAACAAGCGTCGAATTTCTTGAACTTGTTGAATCAGGGCCCTGAGAGTTATAATTAATGTTGTGATAAGATTCATATTGAGTTTGGATAAGTATCATTTAATAATATTATATTTCAAAAACTCTATCTGTAAATCAACTTAGATGAAAACGGTTGTTACTGATAAAGACTTACGTGTTGTATGATGCGCTTATTTGCTTTTAGTTGCGAACACGAGTACCTAGGTAATATCTCTTTAGTGTTGATAATATATCAAAACAATTGATCGTATACATATTTACCACCATATCAGTCTTGGGAGCGATGCTAATACAATGTTGTGGTTCTTATCGACTTACTCAATCCGTGACTAACATTGTCGCCGCCAACATGTTGCATAAGCCTTACTGCATATTCAAGGCCTATCATTTTTTAGATTCACCTTACAGAGATCGTGACTGCAACTGTTGCCTTAGAGTGGGAAACCCAATGGCGCAATAGATCTACTACTAATGACAAATATTGCGAGCCCCTCTTAAGCGCCCACAATGCGCATTAGATCCCTGCCTATCTACCTACATTACACCACCATCACGGTCAGGGACAAACAACCACCTGCGCGTCCGAAAGCCACCATTCCAAGAAATATCGTACCAATTAAGCAATAAAATAGTATTAATAGATGATGCGCGTTTTAAGAATTACGATTTCGGTTGACACCGTATATATAAGTAATATATAATATGACTTTTTAAAAATATTTTCCCATAAAAATCCGTTTTAGGACGCCAGAAATTCCAATAATTTTCCAATTGATAAGCAATACAAGAATACAGTAGTAGAGGTATCGGTGTAGTTCTATACCACCGTATTAATTTGTACACACAATGTTTTGTGAATTGGTAAAAGTCAAGCGGATAAAGTCCCAGTTGTACAGAACGACCATACAAGCGAATACTAGGCTTTTTATTTGAATAAATTAAATGTACTTGATGCGAGCACGTAGTGCCCACGTATATTATTAACGTTATTAACGATCAAATTTATGGCAAAAAAATTTTTAATCATCATTGTATAATACAAACCATTATTAGTTTTGTTATTATTATTATTATTATTATTTTTTTTATTTTTTTATTTTTTTTTTTTTCATTTATTTCATTTATTTGTTTTCCCCCCATTAGCCTATTTTAGTAGTTGATGTTGGATTTTTTTCAGCACAATGTTAAACACACAGTTTTAAATATTCTAGTTCATAGTTGATGAACTTCTTCAAAATACCTACCTAATGTTTATTATTTTAATTTTTTCCCTCTATTTTACAGATTTGTTTATATAGATTTTTTTGACATTTGCGCCTCTTTTATACCTAAACATAGTGTCCTACAAACTCGACCCTTCTTTTAGGTTGGTTGATTCATTACTTGAAGTCCCCATGGCAATTTATTGATCAAAGTCCCTCCCGGTTGTTCCAATCTTTAATTGGGGGTTAGTAGCCCAATGAATGTTTCAGATGACATTTCCTGAACTAGATTCATTAGCAATCCATCCTGTTTTTAATTTCCTCATTATTATTCTTAATCGCCAATGCATCGTTCTATCTAGAGCATAAGTTCCCAGTAGTACCGTTACAAGGTACTTTTTTAGCAGGCCTTTAGTAGTAAATGTCATACGTGAATTATAGCCGACCACTCTGAATTTACCGTTCAATTACCCCTTTTACAATAAACTATGTAGGTAACTGTTGATTTTCTACAGAATTTCCTAAAATGCTTGGGAACATTCAAAACAAAAGTGTTAATTTCTTCTTGGGGGGGAAATTTAGCTATTTTTTACCTTTTTTTATTTTTCTCGAAGCCCCAGGGACCCAATTCTTTCGAACGACAAAATACGTGTCGACTCATTTTCGATGTAGAAACTCCAGTAAATATTCCATTGAGATCAGCAACGGACTTACCGCGCACTCCTCTTGTTAGTTTTTGAAATAAAGAAAATTATATTACTAGGTATATCATTTATTAGTCCATAATGACGCAGCAGGTTACATATACGGTTAGGCGGATGGGGGTTTCCGCTTCCTCCCAGGTTAGGTAGAATAAATCTCTCTGATGGCCATCTGATCCATTATATATATAATACTGATAATATCATTATTATTTATTTATGTTCCTTTTATTCTACAATCTTACGTGCTGCTATTTTCTATGTATATAATTTACTATTGTATATAATATAATTATTATAGGATGGTAAGGCCCATACTGTTGGTTTTTATCGAAGAGGCCAGTTCTATTATTTATGGGAGTGCAAAGCGGGTTGAATAATTATTGAATCTTGATATAGCGTAAGTGAAGAAAGCTCAGTGTACGTGAACTTTCCTAATTTTCAACCAAGCAGTATCTTAGTGTTTGTTTAGTTTGCTTGAGCAAATGATGTCAAGCCGTGCCCGCGTTCACCCATGCTAATAGCACCTATGTTAATTTGAATACGACAAAAGCCTTGATAAAACTCAAGATTCTGGAGCCCAGCCAACAAAGGCGTCAATGATAAACATCTGGACCGAGAGAACCGCAGCGATCTGCCACCTCAGGGTACGGCTGGCTGTCCTTCGGTCTCTCGGGTTAATCTACATTATGTCCACTCCGATTATATCGACAGAAGTGATCTACAAGTTACCGCATTTGGGTCAAGTTCACGCAAGAAAGGGTGCGCAAGTTAGCTGACAATAGCTTTGCTAAGACTACGTACCACTTATTATAATATCACCTTAGACCTGCACAGACGATGTTGATCGGATTACACGATGTTCTATGTCTCAGTCGTTACTCACTACTTATTTACCTACTGCTCTGATGAGAGACCTAAGGTACGGGATCCCACTTCCGTACTACAGAAGGTCGGGAAGCTTTGTGTTCGAGCAAGAAATCAAAAGTTTTAGTCCAATTTTGATGAAATTGTCAGGGGTTGTGCGGGTTAGCTTCTAGACAGTCCTCTATAAATTTCCTTGCCGTCGGATCAATAGTAGCGTGTGAGCATGCAAAACGGTGAAAATGATTTTCGTTGAAATTCGGGGTGTAGTTAGGTATAGGTTTCAGGATGGTGCCATATGAATTTATCGCGATTGGTTGAGTAATAACTATTGTGCTTGCCCAGAACTAAATAAATTGGTGGACACAGGTGAAACTCCGGGACTAATGGACCGAATCCGATAAAATTTCCAGGCATATTGCGGGTTTATCTCTAGAAATTCATTATGAATTCTATTTAAAAAAAATAAATGAATAAATAAAATACAATAACTCCTTGGCAATTACTTTGGACCAACATTACAGTTCCACTTTTTGTAAGGTTATGACAATCAGCGCCTCCTTGTAAAAGCTAGTGTTTACTTTAGTTCACTTTCATGCATTTTTCTATATATGTAGTTCCCGCCATTGTGTGTGGGCATGGTGTGGGCAACTGCTTGTTCATGCATAATAGTGAAATCGTTGCGATAGGTTTGTAGAAACCATTGCGCATGTGCCAAACCTGATACTGGTTGAAATTCCCGGAGAATATACTGGTTTCAAATGTTCAGAAATTGTGCCGGATAGCAGTTGGTCCCCTCTGGGAATGGTGGATATGTCGATAGATTGATGGTAGCTGTGCTCATGCGCAAACATGAATTAAAAGTCGTTTCCTCAAGATTTATCGGTCCATGTTACTATAAGTGAGAAAGGTTTACTGCAGCTAAAAGGAACCATTGAAAACCAGTGTACACCAGCATTCTTATTGCATTTTATTTAGGGCTGCAACTATAAGCACCTACTAGGTATAATCTAGTGATTACTTTAATTCACTTTTCATACATTTTTTTGTATAGTTCCTGTGCATGTGTGGGTATAGCTAAAGTGCTTGTTCATGCATAATGTAGTAAAATCTATAGGCAGATGTCTAGGGCCTCTTATGAATTTCGTTGCAATTGGTTGTAGAAACCATTGCGCATGTGCAAACCTGAAATTGGGTGATACGGACAAAATTCCGGTACTTATAGGCCTATTTTAGGTGCTAATAGGCTGATTTAGTCAGGGATTGTGCCGGGTAGCTCGCTCTTAGTTGGTCTCCTCTGGGGAAGCTGAATGCCGTTAGATTGATGGTAGCTGTGCTCATGCGCAAAAATGAATTATCTGGAACGCCGTTTCCTCAAGATCTATCGGTCCATGTTACAATAACTGAGTAAAGTTTACTGCCTACCCAACTTAGCAGACGTTTTTGAAATGGCAGTCGCTTTAAGCAGTTTTGGCAATCCTTTGAGCAGCTAAAAGGAATCCTTGGAAACCAGTATAAACCAGCATTTTCCATTTTATTCAGGGTGATAACTATCAGCGGATACAAGTAAAATTTAGTGTCTACTAATTCACTTTTCATTAATCTATACAGTTTTCCCCCTTTATTATTGGGCATTAGCCTGTGGCCATAGCCATAAATCCTTTTTTACTAAAACAAATGTAATAATTAAATAGACTACTATATTAAAATTATAGTACTTTTATTGACTTGACTTTTACTTCAGCTTTTTTAATTAATAAACAAATTTCTTTAAAAACATGGAATGACTTGGTGTATATAATCTGATGTAAATTAAAAGGATTATCCAGATGTTCACTTATAGAATTTAACGTATAACATCTCGGTTGCTGGTACTTTGGACAAATCATAAAATGACGTTGAGGGTTTCTTCATCGGTGCTGCAGTGGTTACGATTTGGTGCGTTGCTGGGATCGATCCTATGTAGGTGAGCCCGAACAATCCATGATGAGAGCGCAATCGTGATATCATCCGAATTTCTCGCCTACTTAACTAAAATCGTGTAAACTACGGTGTCAGTGATATAATGTGGGTAAAGCGACGAAAACAAGTTCCAACTAAAACCTCGTTGTAGACTTTGTCATTGATCCTTCAGCCGTCTGTAGAGGTGTTCATAAATGCCAGTGTGTGGTACCTTTATTACTCACATATTCTCCATTCTGACGGGTCGCTGCTGCCATGGCTATCCGCAATTCCATTACCGCCAACCCCTAAGTGTGTCCTCGTCCACAAAAAGTAAACCCGGCGGCCTGCAACTCACGCTATCTACCAGGTCTTTGGTTTCTTGTAGCATATGATTATTGTTGCTACTTATTTTGCGGCTTGATAGTTTCGCAATACCACTACGGCAATTTATCACTACCTCTATCGACATTTCTTCTCATCTCCACCCGTAGTCTACACAGTTTTCTTCGCCATTATATGCGGGCATGGTTAAAGTCCTTATTCATACATAATAGTAAAATCTAGAGTTGACACGATTTATTATGGAAGAATGATTTCGTCAAGCCACACAAATCCTTTGGTAGGTACTTGTTCACACCTACTATAGAATGAAGCATTTCCTCGTTAGATTCAACTCTCTAATCTTGTCGATATCTTGCCTAAAGTTGCTGTGGCGCGCTGGACCAAAGGATGCGCGGAAATTATGCTTTTGTTCAGAAGTTCTGGTATATAGCGATTATCTTCCTAATGTATCTTCATCTGGCCTACAACCCATTACAAAACTCAGCACATTACAAAACTTCCTAATGACCAGAAATTATTGGCTTCTTAGTTACACGTTCTCCCTCTTATTTCATTCCTAATTTATTTATTTTCTATGCTAGATGTTCCACTAACGCGTGCGGGAGTGGAGAGCCGTGTTGAAACGGGAGGAGTCTCCGAAATTATAGGCTTAAGATTGGTGTCGCAGCTCGTTTGGAAGCGGAAATGAAAGGTTTTCCAAGTTGAAGAACCTGTATTTTAAAATTATTGAGCAATGCCCTGGTGTCAAAGGCCCTAAACCAACAGGTTTTTGTCGAGTCTACGAACTTATCTGCCCGTCTCCATCTGGGAGAGAGGAACGACAATGCCTGTCTCCTCCGATATGCGCAGTTCTTACCTGTTTTCGTCCTCACCCTACTGGGCCCTCACAAAATAAAAACAAAACGAAGTTATATGAGAAGATGAACAAACCAAATACTAGAACAGATCTTCACCTCCGAAACTAGGAATCGACTTCCCAAATCAAAAGATAAGGTGGTTGATAAGTTAAAGGCTTTTAGAAGTTTCTTTCAAGTTTGGTAACAGTTTTCAATTTATTTTGAAAACACGTTTTCAATTATTTTAAGTCAATTTCTTCATTTTAGTCGGCGCTTTTGGTGTTTAGGTTGGTAATGGATGTATGCGAGTATGCATAAGCAAAGAGCAAGTTTGATATATTTCTTTCCAGTTTTGTGCTGTCAAATGACATGTCCATGATGAAAAAAACGCGGCAGGCCGCTCGTACTTTCTCTCTTATGAGAGAAGAGCTATGAGCATTGAAAATGTCTCAGTAATTTCAATGTTTTTTATTGTTTTAAATAAAATAACAATTAGAAAACATAAAATAATTATTGACACACAATTACTGAATTCGCTGTAAGCCAGAATTTGCTGTAAATAAATTAAAAACTACGACATAAATGTTTTACTAATTGAAATTAGAACAGAGTACCTAGGTAGGTAATTTTCGGTTATGGTGCGCGTCTACAATTACTATAACCAAGATTAACTTCTCAACCAAGTGACAACAAAACAAGCAGCATTGTTTACTCTATCCACTTGTAACATAAATCCATATAAAACTGCGACATGAATAAAAGTAGAAGAACAAGTACGAAAGAAATGCGTGATAAATCGAGAGCTTTCCAATGAGTAGAGAACGATTTTTGTCCAGTGAAAAATAAAGAAGTTTCATTTCCCCATCAACGGCTTGGTTGTACGTGAAAATCAAAAGAAAATAGCAAATAGGTAGGTAACTTATTTATAGGTTGCTTGGCGTTTTTTTCTTTGTGTAACAAAATTTCCGGTTGACCCGCCGACTAAAGCCCCGTTTCCATTACAACAAAACTCTCTGCAACTTGTGCCGGGCACATGTGCCCGGCACAAGTTGCAGAATGGAAACGGTCTGGCACACGTCGCGTCACAAGTGCCCTTGACAAAAATGTTGCAGCCGACTGCGCGACAAAACATGTGCCCGCGACTTGTGCCCGGAGAATGGAAACGGCCTCCGACTTGTGCCCGGGACTTGCGAATGCGCAGACCACTGTTTACATCCTTCTGACCATGGAGCTAGGAAGGGAGTGGAGGGAGCGATAGTTGATTTTCTTGAAGCCAATTTCAACTGAACTCCAGGACGTACATGGCCGACCCTCTTATCAATGTAAACAAAGTAACCGCTATTAACCGTGGAGGTATAAAATAATAGTATAAAATCCAAGGTTTATAATAAAGTCCAATGATTAGCTTTTTTACGCATTTGGACACTGATAACTTAAGGAATGAAGTTTTGATACTCAAGTTTGTAACCTATGAAACTTACATATGTGATGCATTAAAAAACATCCCTTAAATTAACGAACTATTCCAGCTTAAAATTTTTATTCGAAACCTATCGGATTAATTTTGTCAAAATTGCTTATATAACATATATTTAAAAATATTTTTATTTGGGGGTCGAAAGAGTTAAAAAAATCAAAAAAACAAAATCTGTATGAAACAGACTTCACTTTTCAGGTTAAATATTTCCTCCCCCATTTGATAATTTCTTACTTGGCTTTATCTGTTTGTTTCTTTATCAAATATTCTTCAAATCGATATCCGTCTCAGTTAATTTAATAGCATGGTTTAATAGTAACATATTAATGAAATATTGGGATAATTTGAACGTTTGGACATCCTAAGATGGCCGCCGCGGGAAATACTTGGCTTCAATGAAACCTGCTGATAAGAGCCTTTCACTCCCTCCACTCCCTTCCTAGCTCCATGCTTCTGACAGCAAAATCTAACCCCTCTGTCTCAGATTCCAACGTGTGTTTCGCGTGGATCGTGTGTGTCTGTGTTTTGTTTTGTGTAGTTCTTCCCTGTTAATTGGTACGTATTATCACTGTAATGGAGTGGACCAAATGCCGTACTACCAAACTAATCGAACTGTTTGAACAGGAGTCTGTTTTGTGGAATGTTCGAAGCTCACATCACAAAAACTCAAACAGCCGTGTTGATGCCCTGCAACGAATTGCTGAAGCATTAGGGTCAAAAAGTGATGAAATAGAAAAAAAACTTCATAATATTCGTTCGCAGTATCTCAGGGAAAAAACGAAGATTGAGAAAAGCAAGAAGAGTGGGGCAGGTGCCAGTGACGTCTACGTGCCTAAGTGGTGTTACTACTCACTTTTAAGCTTTCTGAGCAACTCGACTGAGAAACTACCACACACGAGTTCACTGAATTTAAATTTGGTAAGTACAATATTGAATATATGTTGATGATTTTTGTTTAAATCTTTTGATTTTAATTTTATTTCAACATCAAAATAAAAAAAAATATTGCGGAAAGTATATGGTTTAAAACCAAAATCAAGTACAATACAACAATGCTGGTATACTTTCTTTTATTATGCATGTTTTATAATATCATATCATTAAGCAATATAATACTAGTATAATATTACTTTTGGTCAATGAAAGGGCACACCAGTTAAATAAATGGTGTCTTGCCAAAATATGATTAATATTTTACAGTATTTATGAAAGGTATACAACCATTCTTAGTTTCTATAGTAACAAAATGATTAGTTTAGCCCGTTTTGGGCGCTAGTGAAGAAAATAATACACTTAATAATACACTAATAATAATAATAATAATAATAATAATATACACTGCCGTAATAATACATTTAATAATAACTTGATAATAATACACTTTGCCGTCCTAAGCATATCGTTGCTGCCATGGCAATGGCCGACTGTGAAAAAAGTGAGCCAGTTCTTGACGAACAAATACACCGGGATTTTCCCCTTTATTTTTGCACCATCGAAGTCCGGTAAGTTCCTGTCCTTCACTCCTCCAAGTGCCGTTGATGACATTTCCATTGCTGTCTTCAGAGTCAAAAGTCTGGGCAGAGCTGTAGATATTAGCCGAAGAATTTTTTCTTAAAAAATTATGCAGATAAGCACAGCTCAGTGTCACCCATTTAGCTGATTCTGGTTGAAGTAGGATGGGTTTTCTAAGTACTCGAAAAACGCTACTCATTATCCCGAAAACATTTTCAATTACCCTCCTTGCTCTTGAATGCCTATAGTTAAAGGCTCTTTCAATGGTGCCGTTTACATGTCTTCCCACAAACGGTTTCATCAATCTTTCTGATAGAGCAAACGCATCGTCGGCAGCTATCACATACGGAATTTCCACGCTTCTTCCTGGTAAACACCGTCCATTAGGAATGTTCAGTTTGTTTTGATACAGCGCAGCATATAGTTCTGTATCCAAAAAAACACCGGCATCACATTCACGGCCCTGAACGCCTACGTCAACAAATAAAAAGCTGTAGTTTGCGTCACATAGTGCCATTAAAACAATGCTGAAAGTTCCTTTATAATTGTAATACAGGCTACCACTATTGGCTGGAGCTTGAAGCACAACATGCTTTCCATCGAGGGCTCCTATGCAATTTGGGTAGTTCCATTTAGAGTAAAACCCTTCGGCCACATCATTCCACCCTTCTCCGTTATTTGGTACCTGAAAATAATTAATAAAGTACAGAAAAACTTTATATAATCGTGTACTGCACAATGTACAAAATATACTACTTGGTTCAAACAATGTAGCTAATTATTTTGTTCCTTTTCAGACCCAAGATGACTTAACCCAAGAACGAGATGAGAGTGACCCTGATGATCCACCCGAAGATAACGACGGGGCTGATAGGGCTACTAGATCAGAACCTGCGATTGAAGAAGTCAAAAGATCTGCGCGACAGGAATCCCAAGAGCCACCAACCAGAAAAAGAACAATCTCAAACAAAGGAAGTAAGCCACCATCGAAAATTGGTGGTTTGGAAAAGAAAATCAATCACGCATATGAAGTGCTGACAACAACTATGACTAAAAATAAGGATGAGGACGAGTGTTTTGGAGAATATGTAGGAGAATCATTGAAAAAGTTCCAAGACAGGAAAACTAAAGCTTGGATACGTCATAGTATTTCTAATATCTTGTACCAAGCTGAATGTGGGGGAGCAGGAGGACACATCTTTCCTCCATGGAACAATAGCCAGAACACATTTTACCGTGCACAACCGCCGCAACCATTTCCTGGATACAACCAATATAACCCTGCTAGTAGTTCTTCATCTAGTCCATACCCTTCCCCTCAAGCAAACAACCAGCAACCACAGCTGTCTCCTGGAGAAGTACAAACTAACCAAACTCCAGTAGAAGATTATGAGCTCCAGCAAAATTCTTTCTACTAATAGGATACCATCAAACATAAGAAGTGTTTTATATGTACACCATTGTCACCAATTTTCAATTTACTATGTTGTTACATTATTAACAGTTACATAACTACACAATTGGATATTATATGTAGGTATTATTTGATGAAATAAACTATTTTATGGAATGAATTTGAACTTATTTACCTGAATGTAGTCTTTTAATGATGAAACGATAGCCTTGCACACTACGGGTATAAATCTTGAAATTGACGCTTTTGAGATCCGGTGTAGGTACATGATTGAACTGTAGCTATCCCCTGTTGCCAAGTATCGTAGGGTGGCAGCCAACATTTCTCCCGGAGATATTGGAAGTCGACATGACCTACTTTTGGTAATCTCGGGACCAATCAGATTTAATAACAACTCAAAATCTGCTGCCGTCATTCGAACAAAATTGTCAAACCCGCTTTGAAGACGTAAGTCTCTCATCAGGGAACTGTAGGCCCCTTCTGAATCACGTCTCGCTAAAAAACTTCTGATCCACCACCTTGGACGTTTACGCCTTTTTTTCTTGAGTTCACAGTATGCACCCGCAATAACCACAAAGGCGGAGGCAGCTACGACTTTTTCCATGTTTGTACCAACACAATAAACGCACCTGCTCAGCACAGTGTCGAACAGGGACTGAGTATTTTTATTTTTACCCAACATCTCAGGGACATGTCTCAAGGAAATGGAAACAGTAAAACAAAACCGTGCTACATGTGCCGGGGACATGTGCCCGGCACAAGTCCCCGCGACTTGTAGGAATGGAAACGTAGCTTAAGACATTTTCAATGTCAAAATGGAGTAAAATGGTGAAAAGTCATCAAAAGCGCGTCACGTTGTAAACACTTGAAAGGTTAAAAATATAAATAAAGGGGAAGTGATTAAAAGACCAGGGACTAGTTGCCAAGTAAATTCGAATAAATGTCGCAAAAATGTGTTACGAACCAACTTTTTGGTTTGCTCGTGCTTTTAGCGATAAATTTACCTCGAATGCTATTTTAAATCCGTCTCCCTCCGAAATCAGAAGTGGGAGTTTGCCCTGAAAATCGAGTTTCAATTTTCGATTGTATGATTGATCGCGTCACTAATCGTGTCTTCGAGATGGTGTTCTGAAGTACATCAAGTTCACCACTGCATGAGGTTAATCTGGTGAGATCATTCCAATACGTTTTATAAAAGGATGCACCCCTGATATTTTCATTAAATTCTTGAAAAAAAAAAGAAGTTCCATTAGAATAGCAGTTTCAAAACCTCGCTAGGGTCATCCAAGGTCAAGGCCAAGGACCTCCCCCGAGTTGAATCCTGGAAAAAAAAGGCGAGAAAATACAAATACAAATTGAATAGCATTCTATTTGAAAAATCTTGTCATGTAAGACAAGACACTACCCACCAACCACCACCCATCCACCACCCACCACTACTACCCACCTGCTATCCATTTCTAAGTTGAAAAATGGAAGACGGATTTTTTTTTCTTTTGATTTTTGGATCCTACGCATTTTGAAACGTAAATGGGTTTATTTATTTTTTGTCGTTGATCTATAGTACCTATGACATTTGCGGCACATTGAAAGACTAGCCGCTCCGGCTCGCTTCGCTCGCCTCCACGTCCAGCCGGGGGGCAAGCCCCCCGGACCCCCCATTGAATTGCTCGCTTCGCTCGCAAAGTGTAGCTTGTAGGGAATGTTGCCCGCGAAGACGTTTGCGGCACATTGGAAGATTATGTTTCTGCTATGATAAACTTTCATATTAACCAGTTAACAGGTAATTTCCCCAGGTAATTATTTTCCCTGTAGTACAATGAACCAGAAAATACACCATTGACAAACAACTTTCATTTATCAAGGTAGTCTGGATTTTGAACACTAACTGAATCAGCAAATATTATCTCTGCTTATCCATGATTCTAAAAGTTACTCTGAGATTTAGGTTGTATTGTTCAATCGTTTATGAGTATTTTATGGGTGACTAAACCAATGTGGTGTTTCTTGTACTCGTTACGATACAAGTATTATCGTTTATTTTCGTGATATCAGCTCCTATGTTCTGAAAACTTTCTGAAGCAACAGGCGGCACTCCGACAACTCCATGGTCATAAAATGACAGTTGTGCTGTCAATTTTCTTCATTCCTAATTTTCCTCTACGGTTTTCCTCTTTCCTGTTCAAAGTTGATGGGGCTTGATGGATTCACTGTCCTTGATTATTAAACATTGTGTATCGTTAGCTTTCATTATTCATTGAAACTGGTTTCGCTCTACTCCAGTTGAGTGGCGCTGTATTAATTATTGTACAACCGCTAGGGTATAGTTGGTAATCGATTAATTCCTCGTGGAAACAAGCACAAATATAATCAATTGATATGTTTCTCTTGGGATATCATTTTTTCAAATATTGTTTCCTAGAACTATTATCGTTTCTGGGTCAAAAGTTTGGTCTAAAAATATAGTGCTGTGCTTTCGGGCTCGTACTGGAAACCTCAATACACATGACATGTCTAACCCTCAAAGTGATTATAAAAAATTGAAGCGTTTCTCAACTTTCGTCAATTGCCCATAATGGATTTTCGGGTTTATTATGGAATTTGTTCCAGACAACGTGTGCATAATTCATGGATAAATATGTAGGGATGCTGTTTTACAAATAAATTTAACTACTCTGTAATTTGTTCGTGATGTACTTTTACTTGTACCCTATTTACTTAGGTATTTGGTGGGATGACAATTTCTATCTATCAGGGTTTTATTCATTTCCTCCGGATCGATCGTATGGGAAACCATTGAAAATGTTTCCGAGTTATTATATTTTACCGTTTTTGGAAGTGTGCGTCTTAGTTTCAGTAACTGATCATTGTGGTCCGATGCCTAAATTCTTTACTTGTCATTGCTTAAATTATTGGACTTTTTACTGCGTATTTACCATGAATATAAGCAACATAAAGTCACTCTTATAGATAAAAGTCTAATAGAAATTAATAAAGTCGTTCTCTAATACAAAAATAATAAACCTTAGTGTAATAATTTGTTGCGTTGTTCCTTCCAGAAAAGAAGAATCGTCAGAATTTATTGACAGCTCAAGTCATGGGAATGTCGTGGAGCGGGGTTGTTTTGCACGGTATTGTTGGGACATCGGTCTAACTACCCCTCGAGTTGATGGGCGGGACTGGGCGTAAGTTCCTTCCGATGACCTCATGGGGCTTACGTGTCGTCTTCAGGATAAAAAGCTCCCACCTGTGACTCATTTATAAACGCAATAATTCACCTACCGTTTTTTTCCACCATCCGTTGGATCGTGTGTGCATTTTCTTTCTTACGGAAAAATCCAACAGAACTCGGAGAAAATGTTAAGTGACCACTGACTAAGTTCCTCTGGTGAGCTTCTAGGTCACCCTAGTTGCGCGCACTGTATCGCTTATTTCCGTCAATCGATTCATCAAGTTGCTGTTGTTTTTTCCTGGCACCGATTGTCCGATGCATGGTTGTATTGTGTCATGTACTTTGTACAAACATGTGCATAGATGTTCATTTACATTCAATAGACTAATAAAAAATCCTGCTGTTCACTCGTTTAATAGATCGCTTACTCTTCTAATCCCGAAGAACCAGAAGTAAGTTATGCAATCGTTCAATTCGTTTTCCGGAACATGGTTGCATGGATTATGACCCAATTCCAACCGATATTTACTTACTTATATGGATAAAACTAACTTGCGGATAATATGGTTGAATTTTTCTGTCCGTAATGATTGATAATTGATGTTTAAACAATATTTTAACTTCATGATAGAACAACAGAATTTCGAAACAACCTTCAGAGACTACTGAAGAAGGGGGTGCATAGGCTTCTTCCGGGATCCCTAGTATGGTGTGATGGATCAGTGGTGCATGGAGAATCGGGTGCGGGCATTTTGACATTCTTGGAACAAATACAACGATCTTCCACGATACAACTGTTTGCTTATGAACAACCATCTCAACCGTGTATATTTATGTTTTATCCTGCAGGCTTCTTTTACTATAAGCTCGAAGTTGATCTGAACTGTCTGATTGCCCTTAAGAGACTGGCCTGGAAATTTAGAAACTAACAAAACGGACACCAGTCGCTTCTATGAATAAACAGAGGGTGCCTAACAACATTGAAAACCCCTTTTCATTAGGCTAATGCAGCCTAGAGGCGATCCACAATAGATCCTTTAGGTCACAGTGGAGAGTTGGTGAAATAGAAAACCCAAATCTCACTACCAATAATTTAAATAAATAAATAAATAATAATCTGATTCCATGGTCCGATAATATCATGACTGAGGTTTTGATTCCACGGCCCCTGTTGTTAACTCATAGTGCATTTCATCAGAATTGTTGGAATCGTTTATGTGTCTACTTAACAAGCTAGAGAAGAAGAGATACGATGATGTAACTACCTAAGTTGTATATTGTGTATCATAACTATAATTACATCATCAAATTCAGCTCTGTTACAACAACTATAAAGCCAATTATCGAACAATTGTTGGAAATACATGTGCCTATCCATTGAATTCACTGCCAGTTTAAGCTTAATTCTGTGTCTACGGGCAACCCACAGTTATTACAGTAGTAGAGAGGTTCTCCTTCCGAACCTGTAAGAGTTCGCGTGCTCACTCATATTATATAGTTGGCAAATATGTTGCAATATTTTATCAAAATAAGTATTTTCCCAAACATCGTTGTTTTGTAACGATTGTGCTTTTTGCGCTCCTCGTGACTCACATGTTATCTCCAGACCGCGGAATGGCGTTTGATTTTCATCAAAAATATCTACGTTCAAATGATTTTAATACGTTGCAGTAAAGAGACAGCTGCGAGGAAATAAATTGCGACCTTTACTGTTATCTTGAGTTCCGTCCTTGATGTTCCTTTCGATGGGAGATAGCGAAGTTTTGTTGCGGTCAGCTTTAGCCACTCCGCACATCTTCTGTTATCTCGTCCGCGCACACGATCATTTTATAACTAAGGTTCTTTCTCAACTATCTCTCGTCATTCCGAGAACAAAGGATTTGAGGATAGCCGGACCTCGTGTCGGAAAAGGGCTTTTCGGAGGAGCGACTCTGTTACGGATTTTGTATCAGCTCAGTATAACTGTACGCTGTGAAAGCCATGGATACTTCGGTAGGCATATATGAATACCTATCATAAATACATTATCTGTGAATCACATCCGCACACTATACTTCGATAAATTTCAACTTAACAAACTACAAGTAGCAGGTATACCCGTGTGTTGTTCGTGATAACTTGTATTTCACAGTGTCAATATAATGTTGTTACTATTAATGGCATTGGCATTGCACGATGATTGCAGTAGAATGAAAATTATTTGTAAACTTGACAAACCTGTAACGGAGCTTTTTTTCGATTCGTTGGATGATACTGAAGTTGTTGAGAAAATGATGTGTTTTAGCTCCATAGGACTATTCGAATAGTGGCGACTTTTATGATAATCTCTGTGAACAAGTATGTTTCAGCTTACGTTCCAATAGGATTTTTGTCAAACGTCACCAGTTTTAGATAGCCAAAATATCTGAAAATTGATAGTGCCAATCTGCTACAATAGCCATGAAAGAAAAAAAAACGTTCCAAATATCTTAAGGATTTCATCATTTTCATCATGCGCCTCTGTAGTTATATTGGCTTATTGTGGAATTAAAGTAATCTTGCGAAATAATTATACAATTGAGGAAGGGGAAGCTACGGTTGTAATTTTGACTCAATTGATTTTTATAACATACAGCAGGCAAATGTTAAGGGTTCTGGATAGCTAATTACTTTCTCGTCATAACTTCTTATCAGGCTAATTTGTTTGTTTTGTATTTAATTTCATCATGATGAATTGATGTTTGAAATTTTTGCAAAATGGGCAATCAATATTTTAATCGTACCACATACCAAATAAACCTAAAATTTTATCAAATCCAATTGGGGAATTTGGGTGGAATCGAATGTCCCCTAATATACCCAGAATCCAATGATAAAGTAAGCAAACACGGAAAATTATTTAGTTTGTGTGAACATTTCAATTCTAAAAAACATGAATGTTCTGCCTTTCGAAAATTTTCTTAAAGTTTCTACGATGTGGAATCTATAATCGGTATATTCGATGCAACTTCAAACATAAAGTAGTCTCCACTTATATTATAATATCATTTGTGGAAAATTATATCCATCTATATGGATACGTGGAATGCTCCTCTTGTTAAACTCAACCAATCTGGCTGGCAGCATGACAGAGGGTATGGGGAGTGGAGAATTTTTTCCAATGGATAATGTTTTTAAATATAGCTGCAAATGTCGATTTTCCAATATGTAACTAGGTATGTCGTTTTAATCTATTTCATCAAGCGCAGTTATGGCGATATAAGTTCCATAAATTCAAAAATGATATTTATTACATTGGTGTACTGATCATTTCAATGTTATACTCGTAAAATCTTTGAACCGATCCATCCACTCTCTCCCGTTCCATATTCTCAACCCAACCACCATCAATCAGCTCACCTCAACCGAACGATTCGTCCAAAATTATTATAGTTTTTCCTGTTGTACAATGCGACAATGACATACCGATTTTTTAGTCTTGAAAAACGCATGGGTTTTTATTTGAACCATTGCAATGGTTTCAAATAAATATTGTTTGTTTCTCTGTTTAACTGGGCCGATCAAAATAAAATGAAAGTCAAGTCCTAGAGTCAATCCGACGAATGGAGCTGTCTTTGAATTAACAATTTCCAATGTTTAAAAGGATTTCCGATACAAGTTGCTACACATATAATAGCAGTATGGTTTTGATTTTAGGAAACTGCATTTGAGCTAATCACCAAGGAGCATTCATATTCGTATTTCGTTAGTTAATCATTTCTTGGGTTTTTAACATACTAGGTTAAATATAAATTTAATTTAAAAAATCGGTTTATTTTTCATATTTTTCGGCCAGTTTGATGGAGACCCCTGAAATAGACTCGCGGACCCTTGGGGGTTCTCCAAACTGCTCTACGGAGCCAAGTAGTTCCGGGAGATGTCCTTTGAACTCTACGGTACTTAGTAGTTCCGGGGGATGTCCTTTCCATTCTGAGGAGCCTAGTAGTTCCGGGGATGTCCTTTGCACTGTACATAGCCAAGTAGTTACGGGGGATGTCCTTTGTACTTTACGGAACAGTCGTTCAGGGGGATATCCTTTGCACTCTATGGAGCCAAGTAGTTCCGAGAAATGTTCTTTGTACCCTAAGGAGCCAAGTAGTTCCGGGGGATGATGGATGCCATTTGCATTCCACAGGTTCCGGGAGATATCCTTTGCACTCTACAGAGCCAAGCATTTCTGTGGGATGTCCTTTGCTTTCTACGGAGCCCAGTAGTTCTGGGGTATGTTCTTTGCACTCTATGGAGCCAAGTAGTACTGGGGGATGTCTTGCACTCTATGGAGCCAAGTAGTTCCAGGGAATGTCCTTTGCACTCCAAGGAGCCGAGTAGTTCCGGGGGATGTCCTTTGCACTTTATGGAACCAAGTAGTTCCGGGGGATGTCCTTTGCACTCTGCGGAGCCAAGTAAAGTACCAGCTGCAGCTCCGTTTGCGTGTTTTACATTCACTGGACGATTATGAACGAAATAAGCTATTCCAATTTTCCTGGAGAGGTTCCGTTTTAAAGTTCGGTATCGTAGAACGTACTTACCTTAATTATTCTTCATTACTTTATTTACTTTTCTTCAGTTTCGCTCTTGTTCCCATTAATCATTCATGGCGTGATGCAAATGTATGCTTTTGTGCCAAGGTTCTTCAAATACTGCACCTTTAGCTTAGTGTAAACATTGGTGCGAAATTCAACGCAACATTGCTTTTACCACATTATATACCTATACACTGTGTCTAAAATTTCTCTGCGTTTATGTAATACCTACTGTTATCTATTAGAGACGACGTGACGAAGCTCACACCTGACCTTGAGCTTGACCTGTCAAGCCCAAGTTGACCGAATGTGTCGTGAAAATGTGCTAGCGAGACGGAAAGAAAAACCTGTTTGCTATCGATTGCAGGTTTCTTAGCTCGGGGGGGCAGGCGAACTGCACGAAAAGCTAAAACCTGCATTAGTAACTCCGAGTCTCCCGTGAACGCTCTCCCAAGTCTCGGCGTATGCCCTCCCCCCAGTCTGGAGACCGATGCCACGAACTACTTCTTTTTTTTTCCTGTTTGTTTTAGGTAGCTCCTCATCCGTCCACTTATCTCTCGGATCATTGAGTCCCCTGTCGACCTTTCCAAACCTCGTCAGGACGTCCCCGAATCACCAGTGAAATATCCGTTTTACGTCACACGGTTTCATCGTGACCATGTTACGGTATTGACTATTAAATTCTCCAGTTGCTCGAGTGTTTGTGCTACCTTCATTGTCGTCTTACCGCTTCTTTGCTTGTGTTGCAATCTAGCCTCGCACCCCCATCACCCGCCTCTTTGTTATGCGTCGCTTGTCATCAGCTGCAAATTGTCTCTTCCATTGTGATTCTAGGAGTTGCATACAGCATCATGCAGTTGAAGCCAACGTGGATATCGTTCGTAATAATCTATTGAACGTTGTAACTTGCATGGAAGGAATATTTTTACTTCAATTATGATCCTCTAAGATCAACAGCACCTTTTAATGTGTAAGATCATCTTCTTAATTAATATATTCACTTAATTTCTTCTTAAATCGCTAAAAGGTGATAAAATTGATTTTTTTTTTATACCTCCCAAACTTTTTTTTTTCTTTTTTAAGGAGAGGTTAGTAAGTACAACAATGTATGTTTTTTTTTTAATTAGTTTTGATGGGTTAAAAGGTGCAAAATTTATCACAAGATCATGCCACACGACTGGGACCACACGTTTACATGTTGCTGATTTTATTATTGCTACACATTGTTTTTTGCATAACTTATTCATGTGATTTTGTTGTCCTAAAATTGCATCTCTGAAATTGTGCCTTGCTAGAAAAGCCTTGAAAAAAAAAGAGAGAAAACTTTGTTTTTGAATCGAATGATAATTGGTAGATAAGTACGTGAGTAAAATCATTTTATATTGACTTTTTATGCCTCACACCCAGAAGCAGGTTCAATATCACGCATGTAATTAAAGAAATTAAACTATTTATTAATGATTCAAAAATTGAACTTCGTGGTTTACTTTTCATGTTCTACAAAAAGCATCTATTTTCTCCGATTCTATTCATTGCCGCCTGAAGGAAACACGCCTATGGAAACACAAAAATATCGTTGTAAACTGTGGTTATCTATTGATCCGGATAGATCCGATTTCGCACAGAAAAATATCAATCTGGCACTCATGAATGCTGAATGGGTGCATATTTGGTAAGCGCTGTCAAACTTTGTATGAATGGTTTCTGTAACCGATTGGCATTGGACGACAAATGTTCTGCCAAAAGAACGGAATTCCTTCCCAATGAAATTACTTCAAGAACAACCTCTAGAATGTCGGATAATAATTTTATCATCATGAATGGTTTTGGAAGTTTTGTGTGTGAGTGGTATTTTCAAAGAAATTAAAAGTCATTATAAATTCTCTTGTCCTGATTGAGGACGACTACTTTGGGGAAATGCGAAGTGAAAGGGCCCGCTCGAACGCAACTACTTTGGGGCAAAGACCAGCAAGTCAGTCAGTAGATTAGTAGATTGCCCAAAGTAGTTCTTTTTATTTCCCCAAAGTAGTCGTGTTTCTATCCGATTTCCCCAAAGTAGGCGCCCCCTCCTGATTCCATTCTTCTCCTCCTCCATATATTGTTATTGTATGTCTTATTATGGAGGAAGGATTTAGTGCGGAACTCATGCACTCACGCAAAGCCTGAGTATGCAGTTAGCAGAGTTGAAAGTACTTAAGTACTCTAGTAGTCAGGTAGTTATTTCAATTACTATTGTTTGAACTTAAATTTCCCACTTCAGAGGCATGTTAATGAAAGGCGCAGACTGGAATTAGTGATTCAACAGCTTCAAGTACTTTGAAAGTACTTGTAAAGTACAATTACTTTACCTGTTTTGACTTCAAGCCGCACAAGTGTAAGTACTTGTATCCGTCGGGGCCACGTTTCAATTACAATTACTTGTAATTCTAATTCAAGTACAGCAAGTACATTACAATTTTTTGTTGAAGATCAAGAATATTCCGCTTCGGAACGTCTTTCCGTTTCCGAATGAAATCTATCGGAACATCACCTTTTCTTAAAATTGAATTTCAAGTCTCAAGAAAGCTTCCTAAGATCTAAATTTTGGTTTCCGGAGGATCTGAAATATATACCCAGGGGGTCCCCGCTTTTCGAAGTTCCGCTTCCCTCCGTTTACGAAATTTTTAAGCATCCAAATAGCTCATCTTTTCCTTCAAAAATGCAATGATTTCCACCGACTAGCTCATCGTCAGAAATTCAGTGATAACTGACAAGATATTTCAAGATTTGAGAGGGAAAGTGGTGGTAGTTGTTTTACTTAAAGTACAAGTACTTTGTACTTGCTGATTTCACTCGTGTACTTGTATTTGAACAAAAAAAATTGGCAAGTACTTTTACTTGTACTTTTTACTTTTACTTAACCAAGTGAAAGTACAAAGTACTTGTAATTGTACTTGCCTCTGTAATTTTAAGTATAAGTACTTTTGAGGACTTGTACTTGCAATTAGTTTTCAATTACTTGTACTCGTTCTTTGTTCTTTGTACTTGCTATACGATTTGTTCAACTCTGGCAGTTAGAGAGACGTACAGTTACCTGAGCGCGGCAGTGCTCTCAGGAAGCGCTAAACGTTTTCGCTTTACGTTGGCAGCTCTTATATCATGTTGTAGGGGAAGAATCCCTGTTTTGAGGGGAAAGTGCCGGGGGAATTCTCTCCCGCATTTGTGTTTTTTGCTATTTGTCCTCATTCTTGTTTTGCTGAGGATGTGATTGCGTTGTGATAGTGAGAATATTTTTCAGAATAGTAGAATGCAGTTAGCTTTTGAACGTTGAACATTATAAAAGCAATTTGACGAGTCTGTTGGACAAAAAAAAATACGTGCAGTTTTGGCAGAGCTTCTAGATATCACGAGTTTTGCTTTGCGTACCTGTTTCTTCAGCATTTTCATTGATTGCGCTATCCTAATGGTTTTGACCGGGAGTAATCACCTTTACGTTTTACTTCGTTCCTCAAACCCAGAGAGTCATGAATCGGGAAAGTATGCACTGCAAATTTGGTATGTAAAGGTTGCATAAAATCGAAGAGTGACTGGCACTTTTACGTGTGGTAATAATGGTGATCCTCGTGAATTATTTCGGGCAACCTCTGGGTTGATGATGGAAGCAGTATATTGTCCAATACCGTTACTTTCCTGAATCAAAATCGTTTGCGAAACTAACAGTTCATTGTTATAACATTCGAATGGGTTATGTTGGTTTCATAAGTATTGATTACACCTACTCTCATAGCCGCCATTCTTCAATTTGATTGTTATATTCGTCGTCCGATTCATTCGTCCATTACGAACAATTCTGTCTCATCTTGAGGTACAACTCTAATCTGCAGCGTGATCTCTGTAGTTTATTTTGCTCCTTTTCAGCTGAATACGATGAATTATGAACGGGTTCTTTCTGGGAGTGGATAAGTAAAATTACATTCCCTAGAACCACTTTAATCAGCTGAGTATCCAATGTCGTTCAAATTCAACTTTAGTTGCTGAAATTCGGAACAGTGTACCACTAGATGTGGTACAGTACAATTACGACATGGTGAACCACTATCATCTACGGCGTGAGTCCTGTACCTAATTTTGTTCTATAACTCATGCTTTTAAACTTTTGAACGGGGCTATATAGATACAACACGGGGAACCACTCTACTGAATGAGTGCTGTAGCTACATGGGTTCCTATGTTATTCAACTCAAGGTGATGACATTTAAAACGAAGCAGTAGAGTATACTTACGGTTTACATTTCCCTGGCTGTACTGACACAATTGATTAAAAATATTATATGATGGTGATCTTTAATTAGGTCTTGTGTGAGTACAAATTATGTATTAGTATGAGTATTCTGCAAATGCTCCAAAAAGTCTTCAAATGAAGATTTAATGATATACTGTTAAGAAACGAAGTACTCACATTCCCATTCCGTAGGTACCGTTGTAATATGCATTTTATGACAACTCAGAGCTATCCCAATCGTGGAATTGTGAAACCACCGTTGTTGTGGGCGCCGTCGGTTCCGACATCATAAACAATCCTTGTTTTCTAGGATATCTCGTGAATTCTCGGTTACGTATAATGAGGAAAGTATGTTATTATTGAACTCTTCATTTCTCCACACTGACTCACCTTGGTCCAGCCGGAAGCCTGATATGACTAAGGACCCACGATTTCGTCTGGGCATCCCCCAGCGGCTTTGACCTGATTTTTCCCTACTCTTCATGATCAAGCCCTCCACTCCAGACGCCCCAGTCCTGTACCGTCTCTTTCACCTATTGGTCATTTCTATTGTTTCACTGTCCAGTTAAACGCGGTAATTTGTGTTCGCGATACCAAAGCTGCCTTCTCTCGCGACTGAAAAACGATCGTTTTCCTTCGGTTTTATAGTTTTTCGAAAAGTCCGCTGCATCGGTCAGTTTTACTGTTTTTTCTGTTTTCCATTCGTTCGTCCGACTCAGTCAGTTGCCAGGTTTCCGCTATGGGGGCGTCAACCTCTACTAAGCCAGCCAGGGCACGTTCGAGAAGTCGTACAGGATACTTCACTGCGTCGTCTTTTCCACAACTTCTACCAATACCTGAGGAAGTAAGTGTTCATGCAGTTTCATTTCTGTATGAAACAGCGATCCAGTAGGAAAGTGGCGAAAAAAGTAGAATTTTCAAGTTAATTAATAGAAATTTATTGTTAATATCAGCCAGACATCCTTGGTACAATAACAGGAGACATAAAATATTTTTTATATTCGAAAAGTCAAAAAATATTTAGGTAATTGTTTTGTTTCGATAGTCCTCCTATCAGCTGAGAATTGCTCTCTTCCAGCCAAGCATATATTTCATATTTATTCTTGAAATAAATCTACATCTATATGTGTATATGTATTACATACACTGTTACTAATGGTTAAATTATGGATCCGATTAGCGTTGCAAACGCTCTCTTTAATGAAAATTGTCTTCCTGAGTGGTCTAAAATGCATTTGCATGTATGGGGGGGGGGGGGGAATTAGCATTATTTTGAGAATAAATTTGAAATAGTTTTATTTAATTAAGTTACAGCCCCATTCTCAGCTGATGAAATGAACAAGAGCCAAAACAGGCTACCATTCAACGTAATATAATAATACTGAGGTAATACACATATAACTTAACATCCGCACTCCAGCAGTTTATAAATTTGAGTGTGGGATTTTCGAATGCAAACAAATATTTTATCTCTGCTGCTATTGTACTAACGCCTTGGTGTCCTAGCTTATCATGACAATTAAATCCATTTACATCGTGTTGAAAGTTCGACTTCTTCGTGCTGAAATTACGTTTTGGACCACTGTCAGTGGATGACTTTTTGAAGAAATGTTTGATCGATACCGTTGTCATTTTTTTGAAAGAGCGAAATTGATCAAAATGTTAAGTATAACATTATATAACAAAATTTTGTGACTACTGTTATCCGTTTGATTGTGTGTATCAACTGAGGAATCATACCCTTGATGTAGGTAGTACCTACGGTATAATGTAGACAACAAAATTAGCCTGTTTTTGAATGTTGTATCTAAACACCTAGTTCTATCGAAATTTACCTGCAAATAAATCCTCAGTTTCCATCATCTGTAGTTGACTTTCTAAAACTAAATTTGAATGAGGTTTTTGAAATAGTCGAAACATCAACAATACCCTCTTCCAGTCTTGCAAACCAGTATTCAAATTTTTCGTTGTGTATTGGTGGTATGTCCCATTGCAACAGCAGTTATGTTTGAACATTTATACTCCATTTTTACTCGATCAATTGTTCTTGAATTATTATGTTGATGAACGAGCTATTCAATTAAGTTCGAAACACAACCTTGAATTCATCACCTCCTACCGTGTCATATGGTATATAGAACATTGTGCAATATATTGATTTATGGTTATGCAGCATTGTCGCATTACTTCGGCTGCGTCTGATTATTCGTCTTTCGGTCTGCCTCGTGACTTGAGTGACATCTTGGGCGTCTGGGTCTGCGTAAAAAAGAGGCTCCTTCCTCTTCTTTCATCTCAGTATGCACTCGGCAAACCAGCTGATGGCATTCCCGTAGTGTGGGACAGCAAGCATGGTCTAGGTTATCATCTTAAGACAAATCGAGCCCTTCAAGATTCCCTTTCTTGTTCATATCTTGGAGATTCAAAGAACGTGTGCTTAGCATCATCTACTGCGTTGCAATAGTTGCAGTTAGGGCTTAATACCTTGTCCTTCATGAAGACAAGACGAAGTAACCGTGACAACTGAACATATAACTCACTTCACCATTGCACTGCTATATTCAACTTGCAAATTATGTAAGAAAGAAATAAATTATGTAAGGAGCTATATTCTCAATTAAATACCTCAAATAACACGGGACTTTATTCACTGAGATAGTTTTTCCACAGCTATATTATTGGATATTTTTACTGATTCTGCCAAAAAGGCACCTAAGTTTTACGAGGCTTCGTGCAACTTTCCCTATAGTTATTCAACTCGCATGGATGCTATCTACGTTTTTATGTACAAATCCTTAGACACTTCTATATTTGACAATTACTAAATTCTTCCAATTTATAAATACTCGTATATAGAGATCTACATTGTGAACCCGGTGGATGTATGACCTTGGGATCGGGATTTTTAAAAATTGCTTCTTCAAATACTGGAGCATTACAAAAGAGCAGATGATTATTGAGAATGTTTTGAAATAACGTCATTATAGCTAGGTCAGATTTAGGGTACTTATCTTGAACATCGGCAAACACTGGCTTCTCATGACTTAATCACTAAATTTTCGTGAAATTTCTTCGAATCGTGCGGTGTCCAATCATGAAATAGAAATCTGTTTTAATTTTAATAGCACATATCCCCATATCTCTGCGATTTCGTTGTCTCGACAGGATTTTCAATGCAGTGTCACTTCTTCTTTTTACACTGGTCTAGCAAGTCAATTCCTGTACTTCATCCTACGACACGTTATATTACAAGTTGTACCCTATCTTGGATACCATTTCCCTGAATTCGTTCTTTTACCTAAATGGTGGAACATTTTTTTGACATCTTGAATTTTACATTTCATTCTACCAGTGATATCTATTCATCAGGTACATGAGATTGTTTGATTAATTCTTTATAATCCGATATTTTATTTTTTCTTGAATATAATTCTAAATTAAGCCTTAAAAATTTTATTAATATAATTTTGAAACTTGAGGGATGAATTACGCTGGCTCTCAGTCATACAATTACTCCAATACTTAATTTAATAAATGAGAATATATTATAGACTATAAAGAGAAGTCATTCAGGAGAACAAACCTGAATAGCCTTCCCTTGTTATTGTTCGTAGTTTTTGAAAATTATTGTTTCAGTTGTGCATGGTCCTTTTAATATCGATCTATTGGTTCTATTGTTCTGCTTATCTCTCTGCCAACATTGCCTCATCATTTTATCATACATTGTTTACTTTCTATCTGAAGAAAATTTTTCGCAAATGCGCAAGGCAGTTATTAAAAATGTTTTAATAGTCGCGGATCCATTTATTTTATTTTTCTTTTGACGTGTTCCAGGAAAACGTTAACATGGTGGACAAGTGCCAATCGATCAAAATAAAGAAGGAAGTCAGCGTCAGTGATATTTGCTCAACTCTGGACGGCTCGTCCTTTCACAGCGACTTCAGTTACGCCGAGTACAACTCGACCACCGTCTTTAGCCACAGCTATGATGGCGACGATGAGGTGAACATTTATTTTATCTATTTGAGAGTACGGATGAAATTCCGAAATACATAACATCAAGCGATCAACATTAATGTTCAGGACAAACAGAAATATATGTACGCAAACTAGTTCGTGTTAGGTAAAAAAACAAGGCATTTATACAAATAGACAAAATTATTCGGAAGTAGGAAGAGAAAACGCAGTCTCGTTTATTAATTTTGCGAACACATTTGGGGAATACTATTTCTACTTCTTCAGGCTCTGTAATATCTTAATATATCAGCATAAATGCACTACAAACATGAGTGAACTTCAAACATTTTTGTTCTTCAGATTTAAAATCCTCAAGTACAAAAATCACACTGACATTAGTAGGTACCTAATATTTAGAATTCTACTCTGCAGAACTAACAATAACAACTAAAATGTAATTACAATGGGTCAAATCAACGTATAAATCAAATAATAACACACAAAAATTAAAATCAACGAAATGCTTAATCCTGCCTACTCTCCATCCAATCTGTCTTCCAACCACGAACTCCCTGACAACACAAGAAGTCTCTTTCATCAGCTAAAGCATATATACTCATCCTTCTTCAAAACTACCCAGGTATCAATCCCTACCATCTCATTGCGCACCCATTTTGTCTCCTCGAGAAAACTCCCACATCTATTCTATCATGAAAACCAAAACGATTAAATCACCAACCTGTCACATCCAGTCCGCGCCTCCAACCAAGCAATACCTTCAATCAACGTTCAACGTACAAACTATTGCTAAAATAATTGAAGCAATCATCAAACTAAATTTACCAATAAGTACTAACCACTGTTGATATTACTTAGAACAATAATATATAATTCTCCTCAGTTGTACTCTTTCAAAGTTCTAGTCATTATCAGTATCGTTTACCAGCAGTTGAATTAATATTTATCCCCTTCCTTACGAACCCCCATCAATTGGTCTAGCGATTCCAATTCCCCAAAAGGCACTCCGTGTGGTCAAATGTAGCCTACGTTTCAAATTTCTTCAAAATTGACTGAGGAGAACGGGTAGAAAGAATTATGTGAGACGAGAAAAATGAAGAAAATCCGAAAACGCCTCGTTTTAGCTTACTTGTATTGAATCGGTCTACATATTTGGCATCAGGTGACTCAGGTAGCATACCCTACCAGGATATGCAAAGAATATCAAGTTGAGTATGATCGAGAGGAGTCCAATGTTTATCCAAAGTTGTACTTTATTACTTATCTCAGCGTGTCTCGTTGCAATGGTTTTTTTATGGCTTGGCAATGCGAGACTAGCGACTGGATCTCTAGTTGTCAATGCCACCCCTTCTCATCAGTGGTTGATCCCGAAAAAAATATACTTCTATTTACAAGATAATTACTAATGAATCGTATTTTCACATTTTCTTTACGTTATTCACCTACATAACATTTATAAATTAAAAATTTCAAATCCTACCAGATCTGCATGATCTATGTAGAATTATATCGTTTGTACTTGGAATCTATGGGTCAAATTGAATCGTCAAGTTTTAAATGTATATTTCTAGCTAATATTTAATTTTTGGACATAATTCGAATTTAGGAACTGTAAATTACAATTATCAAAACCGTCCACACCCAGTAAAAATAAACAACATAGTTAATCCAAATGTTACATGAGCTACATGATTTACACAATCGTTTTGTTTGTAATACGTGGAAGATAGCGACCACTTCCAATCGTTTTTTAACGATTGAGACGTTTATCCGTTCTGACATCATCGATCATGTCTGTTTTTAGTCCAGTAATGATAGTCCTAATGCATGATGATGTGCTTTAGGTGTTCCTAGACACGGAAGACCCTTCGGAGGAGCGCGGGTGCCACAGACGTGTGCCGCGGACCCGAAGAGTCTCGGACGTCATCGACTGCCTCGGCGAGCTCCCCAGTCCTGTTTCTTCCAGGGAGTCAACGCACTTCCCTTTCCCGGACTTCAACGAGCCTTTTCCTTCGAGCCCGAATCCCTCATCTTCCAGGTAAACGCCTCCTAGTTCGTCTGTAATTGCCGGCTCACTTCAAGTCAGATTACCCACCTTTTTCTTGGTAGTTTGCGTCGACACGCGAACGATTTGAAAAACTGGCAAGCTTGGGCGAAGAAAGAGCGTGCAGCTTGGAATCCAGAAACCGGATTTTTTCCGGAAAATTCTAGGAATCAGACAGAATACGAATATATTTTACTAAAACCGGGATGAATTCAGTGCAGATAGGCCTGCCAAACATATTAACTCTGGAAAGTAGTGTATTTCATACCTTAACAACGTTGCCCCAAAACAAAAGACCCGGCAGTCTGTGCCTGTCAGAAAGACCCTGTCAGAACGTGCAATTGCCCTGCATTCCGGACCGGCAATAGAAATTAATTTCCAGCTTATATTCAAGCCATATTTCGTTGCAATGAAACATTGAGAGAATAGAACTGCCTAGCAGAATTACTTATACCTTAGTGAGACTCAGGAACTCTTTGTACTACGCCTTCTGTACTACATTTCTGAAGGATGACATTTCTACGGTAGATAAAAATCATCTTCGTAAGACTAAAATCTTTTTAATTTTATTAGGCTTTTGAGGCTACTGACCTAATTGGCTAGTCTTTAGGTGATTATAATCATGACTTGAGTGTATCAGAATGCACTAAAATATGTCGTTAACAACAGAAATTTCCCTGGTTTTTCAGTATGAAAAACTTATAAGATCATCCGAAAGAATTGATTGCTACCTACATTTTTCCACGATAATCATGACTTGAGTGTATCAGAATGCACTAAAATATGTCGTTAACAACAGAAATTTCCCTGGTTTTTCAGTATGAGAAACTTATAAGATCATTCGAAAGAATTGATTGCTACCTACATTTTTCCGCGATAACGATTGGTTGAAGAATATTATATCGACAAGTTTTCAAATTTAAACATCTTGTTGCCTATTTTAAATTATTATGTATATATTTAAGACTGTATATGCCAAAATACACCAAATCCTTTTCAAATCATATTTCAAGAGGTACTTAGCAGAATGTTGGAATAAAAACGTTGCTCATAAAACTTGAACTATAAGAGTTTTTGTGAATTAAAAAAATGCTACAATTTCAGAACTTATGCAATCGAAAGTTGTGGAAAACTGTGAAAAAACCTATAGTTTACCATTTTTGCTTAATAGTTTAAGAAGTAGGTATGCACTCACGTGTCGAGGTGCCCCTTATTTTTCGCCTATAGATTTGGCAGCCTTATCTATTTTGAGCAAGAATTTCATTAAAACAGGTATGATCTATGTATACATATATCTATATAAATATTATTTTCGTGCTATTCCGAGACGGTTTACACCATTATCTCAATTTTACTCTTTTATCTATCCGTTCGTTCTATTTACTGGTGTTTCTCAGCCACAGGATCAGCCGATAGTATCCAGAAGATGATGTACGTATCACTTAATTGGATTTGACTGTGAACAGGATTGTGAGTTTGATGTTATATATAGACATAGTTACGATTTGGATGTTAATTCAATAAATTCAATTAATTCAATAAATTAGTATATTGCTCATTATTACCAAAACTGGATACGCATTTTAAGAAAATATTTTTGGATTCGCCCATCTTCTATTTTAAGCCATTGGAAGTGTTGGTACGTTTTTGCAAAGGAACTGATTATCAGGCTTTAACTCGCATTTGTATTAATTTCTCAGAGATTGTGCGGCCTAGAGTCGAAATACTTCCCTATAAAATTATATTGTTTGATAGAAGGCAGCCTCGGTGCATGCTCCTATGAACACTCTGCTTTTACTTGCAAAATACTCATCAATGAATCATTTTATGATAGTTTTTTTTTTTTTCAAGTTATGCTCAATTTAATATTAGGTATATAAACGCATGCGAATCCGGCCTGCCCCCCATTGTCTACCCTTTACTTCTAGTTTCATTTACGAACTTCTTATTTCTCTTAAATATCATAACTTCACAAAATGCATTTAAATAATGTTACCTAAAGCCTGTATATTAATTCAACTTATTTCAATGATATATAGTATCATGTTATGGATGCGAGAAAGCGATGTGCGATACTCAAAACGCCAGACTCTTTTTCTCTCGCAGACACCCCTTGTAAATGTAACAATTACCTTCAAAAATGATAAGTGAAGTGTCACTCGGTACCACGTTTCTGCAACTTGGAACTTTATTTCTGAAATCACCCTATATGTATAACAACTCACATAAAATTATTATTTTCAGATTCCAGTCCCCTCCGGTAACCCCTGGGTCTGACCTGGGTTACTACAGCACCGTGGGTACTCCGCCTTCTCTCCTAAACTTCAAGTATTCCTGGTCCTCTTTGAACTCGCCTGCCATGGAGCGCCCCGTTTCGGATCAGATGGACGGGAAGTTGACGGGAGTCGAGAAAAACGATGATACTGATGCCAAACCCACAACTTCTATCGATGCCATAGAACAGTAAGTAGTATTGGATGGTATATACACAGGGTGTCAACATTTTAGTTGAAAACCTTCCAAGAATCGATTCTACAACTAATTTCCAACAAAAAATTACTCCTTGAGATTTTATATTTAAGCTTTGTTTTATAGTAATTCCACTTTTCAGATTTCTTTCGTGTTTTTTACTTTATGACGACTATAGCTCATCTTAGATTCAGTGAAAAAAAAACTCGGCTCTTCGGGCCTCGCAAGGGGCTCCGCCGCGATGTTATTACTTCAAGCCTGACTGCTAAAATGTAAAAAACATGGAATCATGTTTTAGCTCCTCGCTCTCACTTTATGATGAGATGATGATCTCCTAATAGAAACTCGCGAGTAAACATTCACTTTATAGAAAGAGGCTAAAGAGGCTACATACGAAATTACAGCTTCCTATGCTGTAAAGTATAGAAATTACCTATTAAAATTATTTAACCACCGCTTCACAAATCAAACCGTTCTCGCAATATTCGGATCACCTGCTATGAATCACGTCATCGAAACACCAGCTCAATGAAATCATCAGAAATTAACAAGCGGTTGCAATCATGTTCACAATATCAATAATTGAGAATGATCACCTGTGTGTAAACAATTATTCATATAACCATGCTCATAACTCAGCTTGTTGGCCACGCACTTCGCAGTAGTTAACATAATATGGTTGGATAAATCGAGAGCTTTCGAACGAATGGTCAACGAATTTTGTGGGATGAAAAACGACGAAGTATCATATCCCTAGCAACGACTCGGTTGTAAGCGGAAATCATCACAATTATTGGCGCTACTTTCATCTCACTTTATAGTCTCACTTTTCGGCGGGGGATCCATCGCTAAAACATGATTCCATGTTAAAATTACCACACCGTTAGAAAAAGCGTAAGATTAACTTTCAGAATGGTTTTTTTTTTTTTTTTTTTTTTTTTTTTTTTTTTTTTTTTTTTTTTTTTTTTTTTTTTTGAGTTTTAAGGTCATTTAATGGAGGAAAATATACCTTTAAAATGAAGATTTTTATCGTTTTTACGAAATAACTACATTTTTCAAATGGCTGTTCACCCTTTGGAACACTAAATTTCAGCTTCCCACCAGAATAGTCAATTTTCCTTTTACTTTGCCAATTAAGGGGGAAAATTATGTTTTAATGTTTGAAAATCTTTTTTTCTTTTATTTTCAGAAGTCGAGGGTTTTCTTGAAAAACGAATTTGGGATCGGTTTCTACGTAATTTTACACGCTGAATTAAATGGGTAAAACTTTCAGATCCCCCCAACTCCTTTATAACCAAATTCAAAACTTTGAACCAAACATTTTTCCTTTATTTGTTATGTTGGAGTTGGAGAGATTCGCAAGTGTTACGATTCGATTCAGCGTAAAAAACGACCGACCCCAAATTCGCAGGACCGTCGAGGGTCGGTTTTCAAGAAAATCCTCGATTTAATGGAAAAACAGACATTGTTTCACATCATAACATAATTTTCTTCCCTAATTGGCAAAGTAAAAGTGAAATTGATTATACCGTTTGAAGGCTGAAATTTTGGGGAGGTTGTTCCCGTTACGGTAACTGGAAGTTAATTTTTTCAAAGGTTGTGCAGCCATTTGAAAAATATAATGGTTTTGTGAAAACGAGAAAATCTTTATTTTAGACCTATATTTCCCCCATTGAGTGAGCTTAAAACGTCGTAAAAGAGTAGTATTCTAAAAGTACATTTTACGCTCTTTCCAACGGTGTGCTTATTTTTTATTTTTCAGTGAACCTAACAGAAGTCTGGACTTTTTTTTTTTTTTTTTTTTTTTTCGATCAAAGCAAAGTAAAGCAAAGCCCTCAAAGCCCAGCCTGCCCTCAGCTCTTTGAAAGCTTATCAATCAAAAGAGTCAACACCCTATCTATTAGGTGGCACTATTTACGTGTTTTTATCGTATATCAAGTTTAAGAAAATCAAAACAAATGTGACTGACATCATAACAAAGTTACTTTGGCAGCTAGAATTAGCAAAGTGAATATACTACAAATTAAAATCAAAAAGTGAATTGTTAAAAGTACTAATAAAATTAATTTAAAACAAATTGAATAAATGAATCTGGTGTGGCGGGAAATTTGATATTTTGGAATTTAGAACCTCAATTTGAAATGTTGGAAGAAGAGAACAGTGGGAGAGGGAGAGTGGGATCTTTGAAATCCGCGCCTTTGAGGAAAATCGTCAACTCTTATCGATCCCTAAATGCCTGAGACCAGATTCCACCAGTTGATTCCATCATCCTCACCAATCAGCTCTTGGGGTTCCCAATTATTCAGCAGAATGTAAATTATTCCAATCGAGATCCTCCGATTTTGTAATGAGGATCTGTTAGTCCCGGTGAATCTGTTAGTCCGAATCGAAACCAATATGCAGCATGCTTTCCGTGATTACGGTGGACCTGCATCAGCTAAAAATTGATCTTCAGATACACGTTTAGTCTATCAGTCACTCAAGGGAATAATTCGTGGGTGAGAGCTGCTTGTGTTTAAATGATGTGTGAATAAACTTCTAAAAACAAACGAGTTTCGATAGCTTTTTAAAAAGTATGAATCATTACTTATGGGACACACCCTGTACATTAAATTTTGCGGTTTCTAGATTTTCTGCTGCCTCATCATTGTGCGATATCAGCTTTTCTTGACTGACTCCTCTCCTTCGATTTTTCTATTCTACTGTATGCCTTGAGGCTATCATTTGGAGAGCTCTGTCAGGTTTCATACGACCACCCTTGATTCCAGATTTGGTAGGTTACGCGCACTGAAGACCTTTCAAATTCTCGGTTTGATGATTTGGTGCGTTGATTAACTCAGTTCATTCATTCTTAAATTATTAATCCGGTTTGAAAATATTGAATGAATGATGCTTTGTAGCGTTTCGATACCTACCTATCATATCAGGATATCTCAATAGTCACTAACTACATCATTTAACGCTGATGACATAGTAAATTATGTGGGTAATGCGCATGTGTGGCATTAAAAATTATTTTAGTTCTGCGTTTTTTAACTGACCCTCGTGGTATCCTAATGAAGTGTAAAATTTATTACCTAGAAAAATCTATATGACTTTTTTTCTGGCTCTTGTTCTTTGCCCAAATCAGATCATTTGGAATTTGGGGTTTTTTTTTTTTTTTTTTTTTTTGGAATCGTAGAATTCCGAGTTGTTTCAATATAATGTGACCAGTTTTTGTGCAATCAATTATTCAAGTAGTTATTCAATAGTTTTTGACGTATGATGAGTTAACATTTCTTCTTCGTGTGTGTATTGTGATGAATGCCACTTCACTCTCGTTTCTACATCATCAAGATAAAATCTAGCTCTTCATTTTATTTTTTATACGTGGTCAAGAGTGTTTCTAAACAAATTCAAAATCATACCTTTCTTGTTTCAAATCCTGGGTAAACCATAATATTGCCGTTAATGACGTAATTTTGTAAACTAGAAAACCGAGAAGCGAGGGAATTTCCTTGTTAAAACATAGGCTCACGTTTTAAAATGCATTTGTGATTCTATATCTATCCACTCAATAAACTGCTGTTTTTCAACTTGGTTAATTTAGTTGTTCATATTTACTTTATTCGAATTGTGAATCATAATACGAAACGAGCAAATGGGTTGAAATACCTGAAACGCACTTTAATGTTGAAATGGCGTTTCAAGTTAAGTTTGGAGTGTTTAGTCTAGCCCGCTGTATTCAACAGTGGGTAATCAATGAAATTCCCCAAAGAAAATCCCCCAAACATTGATAAACTCTTAAAATGTTTCCGTTAACAAGTATTTCCCATAAATGAAATTGGGCGTACCACCCATACTTGGGCAAGATACAATCAAGATATTGTGAAAAAGTTTTATTTATTTTTTAAATGGTAGGTGTTGCTGGGAAATTTATTGCGTTCTCAGTGAAACATTGGTTACGAAATACTGAATAATTCTCTCCCTTGGGTGTTTTTTTGTTGTCGTTGATGGTTCTGTTCTCTGCTCATATTGCTGAGAACTGAAGTTCGGTTCTCACCCATCCACTGGGTTTCCAGATACAGTAGATATTGTTTATAGTAGCACCGGATAGAACGTACAACCGGTTAAAGTTGAAATGTTACCGCTGAATGTAAAACCAGCCATTTAAAATTGTTGGAGCCATTGCAATAGCTTCATTTAAAAAAAGATTATCTAAAAGAAATACAAAAAAGAGAGTATTGAATAATTAACAAAAAATAAATACGTGTGTGAACACGAGTCCTGCTGCATGATGGCTAGCTCCCCACTAGTTGCATGGAGGGCTTGCTAGAACATTGGAATAGCAATTGTGCTGCACATTTTTAAAGATTGGGAACCACCCTACGCTGTCCCCATGCTACAATATTACATAAATTAGTAACAGTAGGAGTTGGTAGAAATGAATCTGGTTGGGTTATAGGCAGATGTCAAAACTCTGAAGGCCATTGGAAAAACTCCATTCATTTAACAAGGTGATTTGAGCACATGCCTTAAATCTCACAGAGAAGAACAGAGAGTAATCTTTGAGAAACAAGTAAGATGGAAGGCAGTCGCTCCGATTTATGTGCTGCTTTCCTGTCCCTTACATACATGCCACTGTGTCACACTGGTTTTATAAATAAATTTGTTCCTAAACCAAATTACTAGATATCCTTCAGGTACCTCGAGACAATGATGATCGTTCTCTTTCTGCGCCCTAACCTCACATTGACAATCCCTGTGGCTAGAACATAACGGGACTCTGCTGTTCTGAAAAAGCCACTGTCTCTGGTTGCTCAGTCAAGCTGTTCCCTTTCAGAATTGACTTGAGCAGTGTGTACATTGGGACCTCTCAATTTATGACCTAAATGAATCCTGTCTTCTGGCACTTCACAGTGACCACGGATTTGATATTTGATTATTTGATACATGTAATCTTGTTAGGGAAAGAAAATTGAGGATGGGGGGGGGGGGGGGGGGGGTTTAATCGTCAAATGCTAGTACATAAAGGTCATTTATTTTTTGGCTAATAGGTAAATAGTTTTAGCTACGCTACTGCTTCTTTCTATCTTGAAGTTGAATCTAACACACTCACTTTTTGGTTATTTCTAGGTACTCCTACCGAGTGACGGTCGAAGGTCCGATGCCTGTCGAGCGGGACAGCGATGAGTACAACATGAGTCACGAACGTCGCGGAGTTTCCGTCATCCTCAACCACGACACTTTCACGACAGAACCGGCTCGCAAAGGCTCTGACGTTGACGTCGATGCTCTCACCGAAGCCCACGAGGCACTCGGGTTTGAAGTTAAGCTCTACAACAACAGCACCGTCGACCAAATCAAGACACTCATCTGGGAGTGTAGGTTTCCTACTTTGCTTCAGTTCAATCAAACTTGGACAATAGGAAAACTGAATATAAAGAGACAAAATTTAGTAAACCTTTTTTTTCTACATTTGAATGTAGTATACCAAATCAAAGATTTCACTCTCCCCAACTTGGAAATGGAGAAAAAGGAAGAAGAACGCTAGGATCACCAAATTATTAGGGGGAAATACAGTTTTCCAGTTCTTCACGATAGTTGCCACTTGTTACCCCCTTGAAATGTCAAGTTTCAATATAAAATCTTTAACACCAATGGAAACACCGAGTTGCCACTTTCAACACTATGCGAAATCACAGAATATTAAAATCAAGCCAGTAATGCCAGCAATGTTTCGGAATGGTAACCCTTTATCTGGTCATAGGTGGTAGCTAAGAATCTGAATGTGAAGCTCTATTCAAAGCTATTGGGCCACTTGGCTAAGTTTTAAAAAAAGCATGGAACCTACACCTAACGTGAGGACCCTAAATGCGGTGCATAAATTCAGGGTACCTGCGTGTTGCTAGTGGTACGTCTTGTGATTGAGAAGCAGCGTTGAAATCTGAGCAATATCCCTCCATATTATTTTTCCTCAAAGGTTAAAAGCGACTTTCAAGGGCCAAATGGCCGCACATCGATCAGCTGGTGTTAAGTTCCCGTAATATTTAGTACCTATAAAATTACATTTGTAGGTTGAAGGGGGAGTGTGATTTTGAGTTACACGTATAATTTTGGAATATGCTAAAATGGTATTATGGTGTTTGGCAAGCAGAAAGCTTTCCTTCGTTAGTTTCATTGTGAAACCAAGCTCTTGGGTAAAACTGCCCTTTTAATTTTTAGGCGTGAGTTACTGGACGCTCCCTAAATCATTCCCTCGTACTCTCAGAAATTTTACAGATTACATTAAGTAGTTGTCATTGTTGTGAGAGAAATTAAACGCTGAGTTACTACTTTTTCATTGAAACAAGCAGGTGCGTGGCAGGACACATAATTCTAGTAAACTGCAAAACGCTATGCTTGGTACAGAAATAGCGATGAATTCAAAGGAATAGCCTCGATCAAAGCTTCGTATTATGTATACTAAAAAGTGCAGCGGCTTAGTATTCATGGATACTATAATATCATGTTGTAATGTAGAGAAAGAAGCTCAAGGTATGACGAAATCAGTGTGTAGTAAATAAATTTAGAAACTAATATATAATATATGCGCTATTTCACCCGAGCCATTCCACTTTTCCGAGTTATGAACATCATGAAGAAATCTGGGAAATCAATTGTAACCAATGGTTTTTTTTTTTTTTTTTTTTTTTTTTTTCTAAGGTGGTAATCGGATCTCGTAAGATACCCAAGAGGGACCGCACTCCGGGTTATGTGGGATTCAAACCCACTAAAACCTCACCTTCCTTTTCCCACGTTGGAACTCAGCCTGGAACTGTTCAACACATTACTTCAGGCCGAGTCCTTGAGAAATTTCTTCAGTCCTCTCTGTCCATGTGCTCCCTCCTCCTCTGTCTCTCCCGTTCCAAGATGATCTTTTTCTGGAGGGTGTCTTCAACGTAGGCAGCTACAAAATTCCATTTTTGCTCTCGTTCAATCATTTTGGATAATACCACCTCCGGTGTCACGTCTTGATTTGGTAATTCCAGAGCATCCTGCAGCCTTCTTCTTTCTGTAGCCCATCGCTTGCATACAAAGAAAGTATGGAGCACATCATCGTCCATTTCCTGGCAGTATGGACATATTGGGGAGTCTACTTTTCCCATTTTATAGAGATATGCGTAAAACAGCCCATGACCAGAAAGGAACTGAGTCAGGAAAAAGTTTACTTCTCCATGTTTTCTATCTAGCCATACCTTGATCTGAGGAATCAAGCGTGCTGTCCATCTCCCTCTCTGCTCTACAGTCCACATTTCCTGCCATCTTGCCATTGTATATTCTCTCTCTTCAGCGGCTAAATGAGCTCTTTCTCCTTCCTCTCTTCTATCAAAGATTCGTTTTCGTTCTGCAGCCAATAGATGGATTGGGATGCTGCTTGTAAGTACGAGTATGGCTGGCTCTGACACTGTTCTGTAGGCACATGCAATCCTCAGCGCTCCTCTTCGTTGCACTGCAATAATTCTCTTGCGATAGTAGGCAATGTTTAGAGCATCTGCCCATACCTCTGCACCGTACAAGAGTATTGATTGTACAACGGTCATCATGAGACGACGCTTACATGGTCTTGGCCCGTTGATATTTCTCATGAGATGACTAAGAGCAGTTGAGTGAACACAACTACTTCGGTTTTAGCTGCTTAATGTCAACATCTTCCATCCATCTAGTGATTTTTACCATTTAATTTTTTACCATTTAATTTTCTAGTGATTTTTTAGTACATTTTTTGAAATTTGACCAATTTACTGTTTTCACGCCTTGTCTGCTGATTTCTTTATTTGCTCCCAGAATGTAATTTTAGTATCTAATGTGATTCCCAGGTAGTTTACTGTTGGTTTGCTGGTGACTTCTGTACTCCCTATTTGTATTGGGATTATGGTAGGGATCCGTTTTCGAGTGAACACAACTACTTCGGTTTTAGCTGCTGCTAATGTCAACATATGGTCTTCCATCCATCTAGTGATTTTTACCATTTAATTTTTTACCATTTAATTTTCTAGTGATTTGTAACCAATGGTTAATGCTCATTGTATTGCTGATGGAGTCACTCGGCACCATAGCCTACTCTAAACTCGGTGTGGAATAAACCAAACGATGAAGTAGGTATGGATTGCAAGGTCTATTTGAGTTTAATGTGATGGGGTACTTGGATTTTTGGTTCAAAAATGTTATTTTTATTGATTCATTATTTTACAACAGTATAGAGGAATAAGGGGCTGTTCTTATGATAGAAATGTGCATTAGGAAAGGAGGTAGCTGTGTAACTAAAGAAAGTATATTTCTCACCATCTAATGATCCAAATTCGCTATATTAAAAAAAAAAAAAAAAAATTGTATTGGTTGAAGAATTATTGTTTCAAGTGATTTGTTACTAATTTCGTCCTAAATTTAATAGTTCGTGCTATAATAGGAAAGAAACCCGTGGTTCAATCTTCTCCTTCACCGTTTTCCTTGAAGTTTTCATTATGATTAGTGATCACGAATGAAAGTGGGAGATTTCTTGATATGGATTACAGTTATGATGTACAGTTTATGTGCTAAGAGTCATTTTAGCGAATTTCTGTAGAAAATGAAGCTATTGCAATGGCTTGGAAAATTTTTGAAAATTTTCTTTATTGAAATCCGTTTTGAGGGATTCTTCTGAAACGATTCCTGAAATTTGCGCTATTTCGTGTGTGTGCGTGTGTGCCATTCCAGACGATAACTCCTTAGGATTGAGATAAAAATTCTGTTCTTTCGCCAAAAAATCAAGCTTTCCAAATGAAAGGATGAGCTCGTTGGCCTGCACTTTTAGAGCTCATTAAATTGGTCAAATTTCAAAAAAAGTGCTAAAAAAATAAAAATAATTAAAAAAGGCCAAAAGTCGTTAAATTTATAATTTTTGTAGAATATCTGTCGAAACAAAATTATCAACGATTAACTAGGACATTAAACAATTTTCGCACAAAATTATGCTGACAAACGTACTTACATTTCATTAATATTTGCTGAAATATCTACAAAAACTTCAAAAAATTAGGTTTTAAGAATTTCTTTGCACTAAAATTGCTCAAATTTCAATACGATTTAACATATTATAATACGATTGGCGGTAATTTAAGAAAATTCGCTCATATAATCGTGCTGCATGACTGGAACTTTTTGTTTTCAGTCCTTATTGTCATTCTTATTAATTTTACTTTATTTATTTCTAGTGTCAAAAGGCGACTACAGAGACTGTGACTGTTTCTGCCTAACAGTTCTTACCCATGGTATGGACAGGAATATCCTTCATGCTTATGATGGATTGTACGCAGCTGAGTCCCTCTGGCGCCCATTTGCTTCTGATAACTGCATCACCCTTGCTGGGAAGCCTAAACTGTTTTTCATACAGGTATTTTGTTACTTACTAGATGCGTGTTACCCAACTGCCACATTTGGATAAAAGTAGTGTGGTGGTGCAAGTTGATTTGTTGTTTCAAGACCCACCCTTCCCTTGCATTTCACTTGCAGATCACTTTACAGCTACCTTGTAATCTACAGCTTCTGTATGATTTCAATCTCTACCCATTCTGTTCAATCGGTATAAACCTTGTTGGTCATTGAATAACAAAACCGAGTTCAACAAGTCCGTTTCCACAAAGAAAATGGGTTAGGCATTATATTGGATCAATTCCGTTGGTTAGACCAACATCAGTAACATGTATAGCTGAACATAGTGTTTTATATTGTAATAAAATTCAAGTAGGACTCATTAAGGATGGGCGGGTGACAGATGTTGAAGGCTATGATAAGAATTCATGTGGATAAGATCGCGTGACAGACAAGAGGGACTGCAAAAGTTAACATCCATATTTCCCCTGAGTTTACATTTACAGTTGCAGGACAACGTAGAAAGAAAAAACTCTATTAGCGCGTTGGACATCCACAAGGTAGACGCAATCTTCTGATTGAGGTGGGAACCGTCAGTGCATGTCAATAGTGTACATGGTGCCTCTCGCTTCTTGCTTTGTCGCGGCAGAAGAGCGGGGAAGAAAACTACTGGGAAATATAAACCTGTAGCCACAACGCTCCCGTCTGCCTGCTTCAACCTGCTCAAGTCGCTTCTACCGACATCTATCAAAATACATTGTTTTTCTTGTTTTCACTTCCGGCTTCATCTGCTTGATCAGTTTGCAATAGAACGTCTGTCACCCACAGTCAGCTGACACTCACTCCGAAAAACAGCAAGATGTGGCGAGCTCTGGCCATCATTGGCTACAATTCGGTTGTTGCTTTCTCAAAGTAGGTATCTCTCTGAGATCACAAAAAAGAACGCAAACGCGCGTGCGCAAACTGATCAAGCAGGTGAAGCCGGAAGCAAGAATAAGAAACAGTAATTCATTCCGATAGACACCGGTAGAAGTGACTTGAGCAGGTTAAACAGGCAGGCGGGAACACTGTGGCCACATATGTACATTCCCCTGTAGTTTTCCTCCCTGTTCTTCTGCCACGATAAAGCAACAATCGAGAAGAAGGACACTATGGATGCACCTTCACAAAGCGCTAAACTTTTTACGGAGAAATGAATGTCAGCCAAATGTGGATGAGAATAGGTTAATAAGAGAGTGAACACCATTCAAATCGGTTTTGTCAGTTTTTGTCATCGGTTTTGTCAGCTCAATAATTACTACTTGTATGAATGCACCACAGGTTGTTCCTTTCAAATGTAGGACCATAGGTACCATATTACGTTCTGTTTGTGGCAGGAAGCAGGGATCTGAGCCAATAAGACGGTACTAGAATTTTTTATTTACCTTTCAGGCGTGTCGCGGTACTATGCTGGATGGAGGCACACGTCTGGTGAGGCATCACACCTCAGAAACTGATAGCTCCAGCAACTCTTACAAGATACCGAGTATGGCTGATTTCCTCATCGTACATTCCACAGCTGAAGGTACTTAAGTTTTTCAAATTTCAAAAGATTTGCATAATCAATAGATTGTATATTGTAGCATTGCGGTTTACCATAGATTAATGTATTTTTTGTCTCTCACATCCGCATCAGCGAATTTCTAACATAAAATGGTTAATATATATTTACTTGCCAAGAGAGGAATCCACAATCTCAGTATTGATTTCATAATACACCAATGAATTCCCACCAACATGGTAGGCTGTTTCTAAATTTCTACTGGTGGTTTTGGAGTAGGTACCAATGTTTCCTAATTATGAAGGTTGGTTCTGCAATGCCCTGTTTGACAACTAGGTATCTCCTCCACGTATATCTCATAACACTCACTAAATTTTGTTTTCCTTTAAAATGGTAGATTTTATGGAGAACTTGAACCATGATGATTGGAACTGCGCGGATGTGAATGAAAACTTGAAAGGAAAGAAATCCATACCGTTTATACGTGTGTTACAGAAAACCTCAACTATTGTTAGTCGGTTATTAAGTGTGTGTCGATATAAGAAATGACGTGGCATGATATGTAATGTGCTGCCTCCTTATGAAGACTCAAGGTGAAAAGGGGGAAAGAAACTGAATGAAGTCACACGGTTGCTAGTATTACAACTTTCGTCGAGAGAGATAGGAAGAGAGAGCAATATTATTAAATTGATTACGTGGTTTTCGGAAGGACATCAATTCGGCCTTGGAGCATTTCCCTGAAAACTCAAGAAAAAATGCTACAAACCCCGTTTTTAAAGGCTTTAGGGGTATTGTGAGCTTCGTAAATTATTAACTTCTTTCCATTCCTCATTGAATTTAATCCAAATCCCTTGATCGCTTTTGAAGAAACTACACAAAAAATATGCGTTTACATTTTTATATGTTAAAATCAATTGTGATATGAATAATAATAAATTTATATGCACTCAGTAAAAATAGCCCTTACCATGAAGTGAGGCAGGCTAGTTATGAAAGAACGCTGAACTCTGAATGAGTTCTGCTAAAAGTTCTTTTGTTCGTTCTGAGTTACAGTTCCTATGAACAATGCCCACAATGGTGCTCAGAACTAACAAGATCCACCGCAAGGATCCACCGCACTAGGGGGCGAAGGACCTAAGGAACATGATGGTAGACATGACTTTCCCCTTGTTGATATCTTGCATCACCCCTTTTCGCTCTACAGTCCGTTCCCATCACCTCCTCACCATCCATCTCATCAATCCTGGTCAAAAAATGAGAATTACCTGTATCAATAAATTATTTGTTATAATTTAGTATCTGTCATGACTGTCCTTATAAACAACAAAGGTAGAGCAAAGGGGTTTTGTTGGTTGGTTTATGTGCTGGGCTCTACCTCCAGCTTCTCATGTTTGGAGCCCCATTGGTCCAGTACTGTACAAAGCAATGTAATAATTGCCTCTCCCAACAGGGACTCTTTTGGCGAGCATCTGCTGAGTCTCCTGTACTATGTACACATGCAGTTGATTCAGTTCTTGAAGCTGTTACTTCCATACATGCCACTTGTTATGGGGGAAGGAAGTTGAAGTCGACTGTAAGGTCACCCTGTCACATCGTGGCAGTGTGACGCCACTCGAGGAGATCCGGCAAATCTTTCAATGTCGAATGACAATGCCAATGAAAAAGGATGTCAAGTGACTGAGGAGGGGAGTACTCCATTAATAGGAAGTAATAGTTGTAGGTGATGTGGATACATTCTTTTCGTGTACATCGATGTAATAGATTCCCTCTATTTAACTCGGTAAACTTGTAGATTTGTGTTCGAGAACCTGTTTCCTAGTTTCACACTATCTGTGTTCGCTGTTGTATGCTACATATATATAAATGTGTATGAAATGTATTCATTTATATAACATTATATATATTTATTTATTTATTACTGAAAGATGTAATATGTTGGATACACTTTCTGTGAAGTCGCCCTCACACAAGACAATACGTTATCATGTCGTTATCTCAGTCGACTTCATTTCCCTTTCTCCAATCTCAGTGGCCTGCATGGGACTAACAAAGCTATATCCACTAGCAAGACTATTACACAACGTAATAGACAATGTGGTTAATGTATTACCTGATAGAAAGATATAGTTGTTTTTTCTGATTCAGGTTACTACTCCTGGCGTAATCCCGAAACTGGCACTTGGTTCATCCAGGCTCTCTGCCAAGTCTTCAAAGATCGTCACGAAAATACCGATCTTCTCAAGATGATGACGATCGTCGCCCGGAAAGTCGCTCTGGACTTCGAGTCGTTCAACGATCTCTACGCCGAGCGCCACGGCCAGAAGCAAGTCCCCAACATCATGTCCACCCTCATACGAGACCTCTACTTTCGGCCTAAGATCGGCACTTGAGGGTCCCTCGATCCTCCGAATCTGAAAATCACCTTAGAGTGAGGCTTCAATGATGGTTAGTTGTAGATATCTTCCCTTCAGCTCTTCTTTCGGATTTGGAAACAAGTTGGCTCAACTCAAAAGTTGAATCGAAATTGAAACTGATATTAAAAACCAAGCAAGGGGTGACTTTTCTAATCAGCTCCCACAAGATTATTCGAGTTTGTAAACTTGCATTCTGACTGAAAATATAATTCATAAACTTTATTAAAGATAACTTAAAAGTCACCCAAAATGTTATACACCAGGATCATTAGGAAACCGCATCATACGAATTTATTTATTCCAAAAACTTGGGTATTAATTGTAAATTATACAATATTGAACAACACGCTAACTCTGCAAATGATTATTTCAAATTGGTAAAAATCTTTCATTGAATCAAGATTTCTCTTAGTCGCAGTTTGAAATAGAAAACAACGAAGTTAAGTTGATGAATTTTCTGACAATTTCTCACCAAATATTATCAAATTCATTTTGAAACTGAACCAATGAAAGCTTGGATTTGGCTTGTATGGGTCCCAACTTTCATCCGTTGATCAGCTTTTGTCCTTTACGAGGAATGATTTTCGTATTTTAGATTATCCATCATTAATAACCTACCTAGTTTAGATTTCAGATGAGTTTACTTCTTATAACCTATCGTATTTGGTTTAAAAATGTATCGCAATTTTTTTTTTTTTTTTCAATTGCTTTGGGTTCTGTTCTGTTTCGATTCATAAAAACAATTTGGTCTTAATCGCTGCCATTGTACTCAATGAGCCTGAGGGTTAATGCTTGACCTCACACTTTGAAGTATGAACCTATTTCAGTTTAGAGTTGTTCACTTTCCTCAAGGGTTCCCTCCAAGGACCTAATTGTTAAGAATTTATTATTTTATAATGTATTACATATTATTTTATATTTTTATTGCTTGTAGGTGTTATTGCATGAGTGAAAAAAACTGATACCGTATGTCTTTCAAATCCCTAATCATTTTGTTGGGATTTCTCGGTTTTTTTAGTTGATTTATTCATTTGGTTACTTTTTTAAATAGATTGAAATTTGTATTGTATGTAGTACTTGTCATTGTTAGTTATAACAATCATTAAAAATAAAAAAGGCGTATGGTTTCCATAACTCTTCTCGCCTAGAATGATTTATACCACTAGAAGCTAGAAACCAAACTATTTTAGAAAGAAAATATATTACACAAGTTTCATGGAGTGTCTTATTTCGTAACTTTGATCTCGTAACTAGTGGAAAGGTTGCTTACTGTGATGTGCAAGATGGGTTTTTGATTTTTGTGTAATCAAAGAATGAATATTTTTGGGTTATCCATAAAGAGGTATCGTTTTGGTTTAGGTAATTAGTGAATGTGAAGTAGTACTTTGAACTATCAGCATTTCATATGTCAGTTGTTACGCGGGGTAAATATATTTCCCCTATAGAAATTTTCTAGGCGCTGCGCTGGCCGTATTTTATTTGTAGATTTTAAGGTTTGTATATGAATTATTATTGAACGGTGCTTGTTTTTTGATCTCTAAACTCTAGCTGCCATTTTGTTGCAAAATAACTTGTCAAATTTCGAATCATGTTTGAGACACCATCTTGAATGTTTCGCTTTATATTATTGTTGTCTGTTGATGGGTATGGAAACGGCCCTGTGCCACCAATCTCTACATAGGCTTTGTACATGAATCCGTCATCGTTGAAGGAAAAATTCATTAATTTTCCTGTTACCACAACTTACCTTATTTCAAAGGTACTTGCTAAAAATGTTTTTATTCTCAGAAGTTGCCAGAAGGAAAAACCTCCAACAGGTATCTAGAAACAACGTGATCTCAAAATTTTACCCGTTAGAGTGTAATTACGAAAATCTGTTCCAATAACTAAAATTTTTTTCGATTATTGTAAAAATCCTATTTTGTAATACGTGAGTACGCATTTCTTGGCAACACTGTTTACTTATGTTTACTCATAACGAATGCCATATTCATATGTGATGGTCATCGCTGACAAACTCCGTGTATTTTCCTCTGAGACTTGTGTCTCTAAGCCTAATAAAGTCTTGTATCCACTAAACAGCCCTCCAGATCTATTTGCATTTATTTGCAACTTATTAGAAATTATGTTCTTGCTAATATGAACGAGTTTGATCTCATTTCGAACATTATCAATGTCTTTCAATCTTGACTTTAGGGATTTTAAGTGAACAGTTGTAAAATTTAACACATATAATGATACTTTCTTGAAAGAATTGCAATTATCTAATTATGGTTTATTCTTATAAATTGTACACTGCCATTCTCGTATTTCCAGTAAAATATCTGTTTAATTATGTAATAAATAGGTATCTACCTACTTACTCATTCAATACTTACATCCGTTCAATATGAAATTCCTGCCGAATCTCGGCAACCATGAATATTATTCATCATTCCTCGAGCAGACCAGATTAGCTAGTTCTTTTCTGTTCGTTGCATCCATATATGATGAAAGTAGATGCAGCGTTCATTTATATTTTTATATTTTTTAATAAAGCTATTTGTTACTGATCAGTAAATATCTTATATTTCATACTGATCAAAATGTGTATTGAATTTTTAGCTCAATTTTGTATTTACGTATGATTTAGATAATTAGGTAACTGTATGTAATTTTGAATAAAACGTACTCGAACGTTCGGCGTTTTTCATTCTTAGTTATCAACACCTGAGATGATATAATTATATGAATATTAATCAAAACATTTTTTGTGCTAGAAACACGCACATGATAATCCTGGACCCAGGTCCGAAAATAGGTGGTAATTTGCGGAGAAGGTTTGAGATTAGTTTTGAAAATTTAGTCCATTCTGAGTGAGAAATTCTTTGTCTGCCATCTCAAAATTGGTGGAATACAAAATGGCGGCCTCATAAAGATGCTTAATTTGCCCATTTTAAAGTTTTTTTATAATAATTACAAAACGTTCATCCTACAGAAATTTTTATACACGTAGCAAAGTTGTAGAGCAACGAAAAACGAAACGATTCGATCTGAAAACTCTGAATTATGTATCAAAATAAGCGAATTACAAACGATTGGTTGGTAAAATTTTGGCCCAGTCCACTCATCTCCCTATCTAGACTTCTGCCCTTCAAAATCACCTAGTGGCGTTAATATTGGTCCGATTTCAGTCTGCCAAAGTTCATTCTACTCAAGATTAAATACTTTCCAAAGTTCGTAGGGAGCATATTTTAGCTGAGACCTTTCCCTATTGACTTGCAGCCGAACTTGAATTTTATGTCGTTTTACACAAAGTTTTAAAAAACGGCCTTTTGCTTTGTACTTAAATGGGAAACGGTTTTAGCAAAAACTTGCTCGACAAGAACGTTAGAAAGTATTTAACCCTGAATAGAATGAGGTTTAGCAGGCCTGAATCAGACCAATATCGAGGTCGCTACAGGGCTTTTTGAAGAGAAAAAGTCTTGATGTCTTTAACAGATAATCTGTTGGAGACGCCTAGACTTTTCCCCTCCAAAAATGCCTAGCGACCTCATTATTGGTTTGATCCAGGTCAGCCAAATATCATTCTATTCAGGGTTAAATACATTTTAACGTTCATGTCGAGCAAGTTTTTGCTCAGACCGTTTCCCATTGAAGTGCAAATTAAAAGGTCTTTTTGCTAACTTTATGTGTAAAATGACATACAATTCAAGTTTGGCTGTAAGTCAATAGGGAAAGGTCTCTAGAATATGCTCGAAACAAACTTTGGAAAATATTTAATCTTGAGTAGAATTAGCTTTGGAAGACTGAAATCAGACCAATATTGTCACCACTAGGTGATTTTGAAGGGCAGAAGTCTAGACGGGGAGATGAGTGGACTGGGCCAAAATTTCACCAATTTTCAATTGTTTGTAATTCGCTCATTTTGAGACATAATTCAGAGTAGTCGAATCGATTTGTTTTTTGTTGCTCTACAACTTTGCTGTACAAAAATTTCTGTAGGATGTACGTTTTGGAATTATTAGAAAAACTTTAAAATGGGCAAATTAAGCCATCTTTATGAGGCCGCCATTTTGTATAACCACCAATTTTGAGATGGCAGACAAAGATTTTGTCACTCAGAACGGAATAACTTTCAAAACCTAATCTCAAACCTTCTCCACAAATTAGTACTTATTTTCAAACCTGGCTCCTGAACTATTGGGCGATGAGCGTAAAAATAAATAAAAGATTACCACATTACAAGAAAAATATAATTCATAAGCAGCGTTTACATACAACCGCTGTCCAGCTCGCTCAACGCATCAGGAAAGAGCCCACAATTTCAATCTCTCTTAATGTCTGAGGGTCTCCCCATCAAATTTCAAAATCCTAGGGTGATTAGGAGAGAATTAAACTCACTTAGGCTCGGTATCTAGAAACAGGTAGGTAATACTAGAGGCAGCAGACCTGGGAGGTTCGCTCGGGGCAGAGAGTATCTACGAAGCGTATCTGAAACATAAGTCAGGGCAGCTTTAGCTTCTCCAGATGAACATTTCGTATTTTGGCGGACTGGAAAACTGATTGGGAGGGTGGGAACGCTCGCAGTTTTATTGGTAGTAGGTACGCTCAGACATTATCATCACTAAAACCTCCGATCAATTGTTTTCACGTGAGCCTTGATTTTCCAACGGCCCTAGCCAATCACAGAGCTTACCTCGGCAAACAGCATAGGTACCCCTGCAGCCACAGCTGGGGCAGGGGTACCCAGGGTTTGAGGGCTCCGTTCTAGTTACGCCATATTACCAACAGGGGGGGGGGTAACCCCTGCACATCGTTCTAGTCTAGGTACGCCGAACTTGCTGAGGCTGGGTATCTAGCCTCAAGTTCTTGAGTTATTTGTAAGTATGTACTCACAACTGTATTAGCAATGAAGTATATGTTTTGTAATTCAACGCCTGTAATCTCAGTTGGGAGCAGGCGAAATAAAATCCCTGGTTTAAGGGTTACTTAGGCCAGGAAAACTTGAAAAAAAAAGCATGCTGAACTTCAAGTCGCTACCACTATGGGAATTGAGCCAGATAACGTCATATTTTTGTATCACTTTGGAATGACCCCCAGACATAACAAATATCCATGTCAAAAAAAAATATCGTTCTTTCTACAGAAGTCAGGCATTCTAAAAGAATGGAAGACATCAAATTAATTTACCCGACTTGTAACGCAAAAAGTTTGGAAGAAAGAAGAACCTATTCAACACTGTGGTGACCACACGGTGCTGCGACGGTCAACTCCTAGGTGAAGAGGGATGGACGATTTTGGTTCTGTGATGCCCTGTTTATGTGATACTAATCGTACGTCATCATAGGTACTGTGCCTGTCTTCACTCCTACTTTACTATGTGATTTATGTTCATCATAAAAAACTAATACTAACGTATATGTTCATCCCATCTTCAGTCTGGGCGAAACGCTAGTGAGGTAGGTAAGCTTAAGTTACATTTCAAAATATTACGACACCCTACCTTACATTTTACTTCAAGCTCATCCCAACCATATACTATTCGTAGCAGAATAACAATGGTGTTCAAGTTACCTGGTGGTTGATTAGAATTTACACACACACACACACACTCACACACATATATATATGTGTGTGTGTGTGCTGTGAAACTTTCAGCTCGAATCGTCTAGGTATTTTACGTTCGGTTACGTAATATTGCAGTCTACCAACCTAGGTATGTGAGTAAGTTGAAGCATTGTGATTACTTTCAGGAGACAGAAAAAACAAATGACCACCTTTCTGAACATTTTAGGTCTTTGACTGTCCGTAATTTGGTAATTCTATAGTATAGTGGCCTCAGCACCAATCTTTTCCATATTCATACACAATAAAGTAGAATGCATGAAACACGATATTTGATGAGAATTGGACCCCGCAAAGCAGTTTTAGACATGTACAGAGCCTAATCAGATAAGAGCGGGCAAAGTACAACTGATTAGACCGAAGGCAACCGTTCAGTGGCCTTGGATTAGTGGTCTGGATGCTCGCTACGCTCGCATCTCAAAGGTACATAACATCAAGTAGTCAATCCCTCAGTAAAAATTCAGATTAGTTGGTCAGGGTCTAGTCTCGTGACTCGACTTGATTGTTCGAGAACGTCTCGTGCAGACCTATCCTCACACTCGGTTTGTTTCTATCTGTGTTCTCCGTACATGTCTAAAACTACTTTGCGGGGTCCAATTCTTATCAAATATCGTGTTTCATGCATTCTACTTTATTGTGTATGAATATGGAAAAGATTGGTGCTGAGGCCACTATACTATAGAATTACCCGTAATTTTAAGGGATTGTGCTGGTCGGGACTAATGATGCCCTCCCTTATGAATGACTCCGGCTCAGCCAGCAATGTTTTCAGCTAAGTAAACTTCGTAGGTAGGTATCTACTCACGTTCTCCAAATCCGATATTCAAGGGTAGAGGAATGCTGGCTGGCTCCTTTCAATAATGATTAATACTCGAAAGAGCTTGTCTCCGATAAGACGTTCCAATAGAAAGGGGGGGGGGGGGGGGGGTAGTTAGATTAAGACAAAAGTACCTAGATTGTAGAAATGCGCTTTCCATACTGAGCAATACCCTCTTTACATGCATGCCTACAGACTTTACGAATGAGCAATATCACCCATGTTATTCTATTCCTTCAGTTGAAATGGTACCTACCTATCTCTTAGAGACATTTGAAAAAAATTGCGATTTATGGATATATTTGCATGATAGGTATATTAATGACATGAACAGCGCAGATACAAAAGTTAAGGTGAGTACAATAGAGATAATTTTTGGTAGGTACCTTTATTCAATTATGAAGCTTTTTAATTTACAAAAAAAAAAAAAAAAAAAAAAAACATGTTAACCCCTTAACCCTGTTGAAGCTTATGAGACCAAGAGGCGACAATAACTGAGTATTTGCTGGAACATGTCTTTTCCGCGGTGTCTGCGACGCCATAAATATTCGCTTAGGTATGAGTCAAGCATAATGGTCTGAGGTAGTGTGTGCTACAGTCAGGGTTGCCAGGTGAGATGGGGGGAAAAACCGGACAGAGTCGGCAAGCATATTATACAACTCATTTGAAAATTAATTTCCATTCACGCGGCACAAATGCATTTCCTATATGGATTCTCTATGTTATGTTCTAATAAATGATATTTTCTTCGAATAAAATAATTTTTATTTAAATTATATTCATGTGACGCTTTGAATGCATTTTTGTGCACCTATGATTTCAACCAGTAGGTACCTTTATTCGTTCCTATACGATATTAGTGAACGTATCACATAGCCAGGAGAATTAATAATTACTGACTACATAATAATTGCTATACATCATCTGGAAACCACTAAAGACTCACAACTTTAGTGGACAGCTAAATAAAATGGACGAACCTGAGGCCAAAATTTGTGCTCATATTCTTCTAATTTCAATTCGTTGATTTATGATTTACGTTATGCCTAGTTAAATTACCAACAGCTCTAAATACTCATATGTGCTTGTATTATATGAACTTTTATAAAGTACCTACCATTATTTGTAATTAACATACGTAAGTTGGCAGGAAACGTGCAAATCAGTAAATATCTGGTAACTGGGAATTTCGCAACAAAAAGATTATCTCCATTATTTCAATATTATTTACCTCAGACTAAAACTGAAAGGGAGAGTGCACAAGTAATGCCTAACAGCAGACATGAAGAGTTCCTTCTCACGAAAAAAGGGACGAGACTACAAATCATTTTGGACTTTTAGATAGTTTTCTAGCGTCGATCGCCGAATGATCAATGTAGGTAGGTCCTCCAGAAGTCAAGGCTGTTTTTGTAGGGTAGCAACCTACCGGTATCGGGAATTAACGAAATTATATCCCCAATATAGTATAGTATAAAAACCAAACATGTTCGGACTACCCAAAGGATATTGGGTACTTCGAGAAAAAAAAAAAAAAAATCCACTTTTTGCAGAGTTACAGAGTGACCTATTTTTATAAATAGGTTTTCTGGTTCTGAACACGATGGCGAAACCAGAATCGCGATATCCGATTCCATTCTTCGATGAAAATTTTTCTAAAAGTAATGTTTGGAAAAAATCGCGCTCCTTCATGGTTTCACCATTGTGTTCAGAACTAAAAACGCTGCAAATTATTTCACAAAGGTTTATTATTTTTTCAATTGAGTATGATCGTAGTTTTAGTTGGCTTGCGTACGTCATAAGGCCCGTCCAGACTCCTCGGCGTGTCCCATTTCGAGTTGCCACAACCTATACTTCTATAATTATATACGCATGTTTATATTTCTCGATTTGAGCTCCTATCTATTCAAATAGTTATTGCCTTAATAATATCATTATCTAACCACGTACGAAAAGTCGAGAGGATATGTTATTAAATATGCGTAGGAAAAGCATTGGTATTAACACACAAATATGACCTAGAAAAACACATATATTCATGCCTCGAAGGAACGCCGTACCCACCACAAGGTGCCGCGGCGCCTCCTCTCACTCCACCCCCCGCTCACCCCCCCTCACCACCCACCGTGACCCCCTGCCAAGCGTGCCAGGCGTGCGTGCGTGCGTAAGTCTAACAAAGCCTTGAAATGACACTTTTTCGCCCGTTTTTGGCCCATAGCATCTATGCGAGTAAAGCGATCGGGATGGTTAAAGTTAGGACCAACTAGACCCCAAATGGAGTATATGTGCGAAAGGACGGGTTTTTTAAGTCAATTCTTAGGCCTTTTATGGCCCGGACGGCGGACGGCGAACGGCGGACGGCGGACGGACATTTCAAATTTGGATTCTACGCACCTTGAAACGTAAAGTGACAAAGTTTGAGGGGGGGGGGGGGGGTTTATAAAAATTTTTTGCTATACGATCACATAGGCTTATTATTGGAAATAATAAACCAAAAAATCTGTAAAATGAGGTGTTTTCTGATAAATAAACCTTCTATTACCTTATATTATTAAACTGCAATGATAATGTTTTTTATCAACGCGTTCAAACCTTTTTTCAGGTTCTCGAAACATTTTCCTTGAGAGAAACCATTTTGCCGCGCATCTGCCTTGACCAATCATCAGAATCTCAAGAATAAGTTGAATGAAAAAAGTAATATTCAAAGATGTGGAGGTTTGGGCTGATAAATGATATGAATGACCCCTCCAAGCACGTGTTCACTGACGAACATATCGTCATATTGAAAGATCGCTTTCCGAAAGCGGAACGGCATTTTTTAGTGCTACCTAAAGTGAACATCCCAAGTAAGTAGTTGATAGGCAATGAAATCTTGAGAAATTGATTCATCGAATTATTTAACGTTATTTTTTGTCTCTTTTAGCGAATTTCAGTAAAAAGTTACCAATACTCCAAAATCTGTAAAAATAAAAATTTCTATAATTTTCTTTGTTGGTATCCGTTTTGGAGCAATCAAAAACAATTGCTGCATTATTAAAATGTACCGATCATGATTGTATCTAGTATGATTACGTCATTGCAGATGGTCTCTCGTACCTTTTCCGTTAATTCACTACCACCCCTTTAATTGGTTTCCGTTAATTTACTACCGCTTGGTATATTTATGTTCTATTGTTCTAAAAACTGTTCTCCTATCATTTTACCTGTGGTACAATAGATCAGAATGCTGTGTATAGTTTGGTGGTCTGGATGATCGCCAGCTCGCATCTAAAAAGTGCATTTGGTACATCAAGTAGTCCATCCCTTAGTAAAAATACAGATTAGTTGGACATACAGATTAGAATGAATGAATGGTAGTGGATTAATGGAAAAGGTCCGATCTCTCTTAATAATCGAGTCAATAACAATTTCTCTTCATTGCAGAATATTTCTTAGAATAAGTCTGTTTGCCATAAATATAGAAGTAAAAAAATTTTGTTCGAAGGAATATATTCATTAACAAATTAATTCAAAACATCATTATGTAGAGCAGAATGAGTTTTTAATGGTAATACACCTCTGGTTCCGCGGCTTAAATAATTATATACACCATTGAAAAAATTGTCAAATTTCAAATTGACCTAGCCCGAATTAACTTTTTTAAAATTATTATTCAAAGGTGAAAAATTATACTAAAAAGTAATAGGTATTTGAAGAAATTGGAAAATTTCCACTATTTTCAAACGCTTGTAAGTCTGAATGATTAAAATTTTTCCATATGTACTATAATTCTAAAAATTGGCCCAACAACTCAGATTTTCAACTGTATAACTTTTACTGTGCTAATCATAGGAGAAAATGACGTTTTTTTAATTTTTATTTTATAATTTTTTTAGTTTTAATTTGAGCACTTTACTGTGAACCGGATTTCCATGAAAGAATGTGTTGAAAATTTGATTTTGTTTTTAATTTTTGGAGCCATTACAATAGCTCACTTTTAGTTTGTGTTGATCCCCACAGATTTGAGGAGCGTAGTTAAGGATGACCTTAACCTTTTGAAGCATATGGACTGCAAAGGAAGAGAAATTGCAGAAAAATATGGCGGAGGGAGGCGTTTCAAGTGAGTACCCTCATTTATTGTTAATCACAGTGGGTAAGGTTACTATACATGGGTATTCTGACGAATTTTGGTTTTGACGAATTCGTCACAGCAAATCCTCAGAGCAAAGTAGGATGCATGTGTGGGACGAATGGCTTGGTTGGCAGGTGTTTGATAGGTTAATTGAAAACTTTAATGGGTTACTCCAAACCTAATGGAACCACTTGTGTCAATAAGTAGGGAAGTTAAGGGGGAATAAGCTACCGTTATCTTATTAATCTAGAAATATGAAGGTTGACACATTAGGATTTTTCAATGTTTAGCTCACTGCTGACGTCAAAGCACCCCCTCTCGTCTGGGCGGGACCTCGGTGCCTAGTGTGACGTCACCAGCACAGGAAACTTCGGAAAATCATGGAAAGAAAAGTAGTAGAGAGTTTCGATTGTGTTAAATTACATGGAATGGAATCTATTTTAATTTTAAAATATAAGATGAATATGTGAGTTACACTCATTAGAAGAGTATGCAGTGCTAGTTCGGTGTGCATTCTATGAACCGGCTGCAATATAAAGCTCCGTCGCGCTCTGACTTAAGCCAGCTTGCGATCTATCATCATTATCACGAATCTATGTCAGCATTTGTTGATTAGTTCAGAGGAGAGTTCAATCAAGTTCAAGAGAAGAGTTCGAGGAGTTCAATTTCAGTAAATGTACCAACCAAACATAACAACCCAGAAGAGAACGAACACGTCGTAATATTGTAAGTGCTAAAGACTACTTATCTTTAAAAAAACTCCGATTTTCTTCTGTGGAGAGCGGCTTTTTGTTCCTCAAGAACTGTTTCATTTAGCTAGCTGGTAGCCTGTACAGTCCATACCTAATAGTAGTAGTTCGGTAATTTTGTTTGTAACTGCAACTGTGCATTGTAAGAATTGTATCTGATTTGAAAACTCTTGTTTTTTGTTGTGAAGAAAACTAATTTTGGCATGAAAATCATCAATTAGTTCTGATACCAAAGATTCGTCTAAGTTCTGTGTGATACTGAGGGATAACCTTAGTTGGTTTGTTCCAATGAGGTTGAGAGTACATGAATGGAATACAACTAGTTCAGAGCGAGAACCAAGGTGGTGGGGATGAGTTCACAAATTTTTCAGTTTGTTTCATGAACTGAATCACTGAAACGCTATTCCTAACCTATTTCCTTCATCAACCTCACCTGTCAGGCATGGCTGTGGCCAAGACTAGTAATAATTTTTCCTGCAAATCAAACTACAATTTCTGTTTCTTACAAGTCACAGAACAATTAGTTGCGAATGTGTTAAGTACACAAAAGGCAACACACGCACGAAGCCCAATAGAGTAGCGTTGGTAGAGCAAGAAGACAACAAATAAATGAAAGCAGGGAAGGTTAAATACATATCACGTTCCCGACCCTGCCTTCGTTTCCGAGTAAGAAGTTCATGACTCAGCCTGGACACTGCAGGGTCAACACTGTACAAGAACTCAATCACGCTGGAATGTCACACTAGCTGCACAGAGCGATGGCACTGTTCTTTTACATGAACTCAAGCGTGCTGGAACAAACCTAGTAGCCTTATGTTTACTTGCATCCGATTGCTTGATTGGGGGTATTAAAAGTGTGTTCTTGATGTGATCCCGAGTTTTCTCCGTGAGTTCAAAAAGCTTTTAGGATGCAACGAAAGTGCTCAGTGCCGTGCCCTTGTAAGCTGCTTTGTTAGGCTATTTTAAGCATTACTTATCCATATTTTTATCCATAACAGTCAATGTATATTTATTTATAACGTGTAAAACTTGTATATACCTATAAAAATGAGATATGGAATTTTTATCAATAAATCTTTATTTACGGCGAATGTTTGAATTATTGGACCTAGGAAAAGATAGGTAAAAACCTAAGAATCCCTAGCCATATTATAAAGGGATAGAGGAGCCGACCTGCAAGACACAAGCCCACGCGGTGTGGGCTTATGTTATAGACATAATTAGGGCTCGGATTCGAGCATATTTGATTTTTTTTTCCTGAATAGTAAACATTGGAAGAAGCCTTTTGTTGGTAATTTCACCACTCTGGGACCAACAGAGTTTAAATTTATCGAGCATAGAAATGCATAAAACCGCGGTTTTCAGAATAAATGCATATTTTAGTGGTTTTCGTCTAAATAGTTCATTTTTCTTCAAATTTCTCCCGAATTCGGGCCCTGACTATTCATAAGATTAGAACACATAAATTACTGAAAAGCGTATATCTGGTGCCAATACTAGAACCTCAGGTTTTTGGGGGGATACTTTTACTGTTAGGATGGTAGAAAAGTTACTTTTTTCGAATAAAAAGGCCTCATTACTAAAATGATCAAGAACGCATACCACCACGATTTTGGAGTAAATGTTCATTGATCAAGATGCGCCTCAGCACCACACATCTACTGTATTACTTGTAGTTCAACTTTGGGAGAATGGTTGAACAGTAAGGGACGTTCAATGCGTTTCGGTGTCACCTTATTAGTGGGTGTGTGGAACATGTGTACACAGGAAATTTCGAATATCTTATTATTATCACTACCTACCTACTGTTTTCATCTTCAACTTCACACTCATTAATTGTCCTGGTGTATCAGTATGCAACGAATATATTTTTAATGAAGATAGACATTTCTGTTTTACCTGAAGTTAGAACTTATTAATATATATTTTTTTATTTACTTTCATGGACATGAAGAGTGGGATATCATGCACGGCCATCTTTGGAAAGGTTGCACCTCCACGTGATAAGCAATGATCTGAACTCTCCGTCTTTGAAACGAGAGAAACATTGGAATTCCTTCACCACGCCATTGTTCATGAATTCCAGAAGTATGTTTCGATGTATACATCATCCTCTCTGATATCTGATTCTTTTTATGCTATACTTGGTTATTAATTTCTTGGTTTTATACCTAATTGTTACTGCCGAGGTAGGTAACTGTTTCATATAAATGAAATAGTTACTGCCGTTGTAAAGTAAATTTGTGGCTGAATAAAATATCATTCTGTTTAGAGCCTACTGTTCCAATTCAAAAACGTCTGCCAAGTTGGGTGGGCAGTAGGTATAGCTTCCTCTCATATTGTTACATGAACGTAGAGAATTAGTTGGAGAACAAGGTACAAGTCGAAACGATTGAATGCGGAATATAACAGTATCTAAAAAGTACATTTGGATACATGCTAGAATGTAAATGAGGGCTATAATGGAGCTCCGAACTAACAAGGTCCACTGTTAGGAGTGCTAGGGAGTGAAGGACTTAAGGAAAATGGTGTTGACATGACTTTTGCCTTGTTGATACCTTGTTTCACCCCTTTTCGCTCTACAATGCATTCCCCGCACCATCAATCTCATAAATACTGGTCAAAAATGATAATTATATTCTTCATAAATAAATTATTATAATGAAGGAACACACAAACAAACAAAAAACTTGTGAAATAACAAAACAACTTGTGTCCGTCATGACTGCCCTTATAGTATAGGCCACAAAAGAAGAGCAAATCAGTAAGGCTCTTGTTTATGTGCTGCACTCTACCTCGAGCTTTTCATTTCCCATTCAAATTTGCATGTGCTGAAATTGCCTAAAGGTTAACCCACACAATAATTACAATTTTCATCAAAATCGGTTCATTATTCTCGGGGTGTTATCCAATATTGGTTTGGCGTATGCGTTACCATTTATTCAAGCAAATGCGATAAAATATAAAGGGCTTCATCTTGGACCCAACGATCTCTCAAGTTTGAACGAAATCGGATCAACAGATGATAAAAAGTTTTAGTCATGCAGTCGGGCACCATTGAACTATACCAATGTTCACGGAGCAATTCTAACACCCTAGGTCTCAATTTAAATGGAACTACAACCCTATTTCCATACATTAAACACCCGTTCAACTCCGACAGAAAAGCTCTCAACTTTGACATCCTTTTGAAACCTTCAGGAACAGATTGAGGCCAACCCTTCTGCACCCACTCCAATAATTGACGAAGAAAGGGGGATCTATCAGTTTCCTCTCCAATCTCTTTAAAAGTCAACACTCTGGCCTCTAAATCCTAAGACACGACCTGAAAACAATCCAGTACATTTGTTGAACATTCCATCGGAAGCTGGGACAGGGCATCTGCATTTCCTATTTGTGACGCAACGGTCTGCTCAGTCGACCGAGGGCAACTCAAAACATTTACCATCATGTTCTACCGAAACTATAAATTCACCATGAATTTTCAACAGTTCCCCAATTGCGGCTGACCATTTGAAATTACACGTTTGCAAACTCATTCTTTTAAAACAAAATGTACACTTGTACAAAAGCGGATATTGTGATTGAACAATTAAACAACTATTATAGTTGCTGAGCTTTTAATTAACTCAATCGGTTCCAAGAAAGTCAATGTTCAAACGAAAGATCGAAATACACAGAAAATATAGCGTAATTACAAACGGTTGAAAATACGGTTTAAGAAGTTTATAAATGCGAACTGTATGACGGTGTTACTTCGACTGACTCCAATGAGCTAAAGCCTGGAGTTTAGATACGAAAATGAAACCTATCGAACAAAGTTGAAAGAGAAGGGTCTGGGAAAATTCCCAATTAGCTGCTGTAGACTGAGGTAGGTATTTAGGCTTAGGGAAAAACCCAGAGAGGGCTCAACTACTGAAGGGATAGGATTTATGCATTAAGTGCTTGTCATGACCATGTCAACGGGGTTTTGACCTCTAGTCAGGTATTTTACCGTTACGAAGTAACAATATCGTCTGTAAATATGCCAAGGTATGAGATCCTAACATCGATTTCAAAAGTTGGTTCAACATCATTGACCTTCAGTAAGGTACGAGTATAAAGAGGATCTTTATCAAGAGACACTAAATTGCACCACCCTAACACTAATTCTAGTGATTAAACAAAATAAGCCTATGACAGACAACACTTCACTACATGCCCTTTTCTAAACACGAGAAACAGGTCCCATTTTGGACAAGACATTTAGACAAATCGACATGGTACCTAGCACATTTGGGGCACAACTTCCTATTTCCCTTGTCAACAAACTTATTAGTATCATTACTATCTATATTATCTTGCTTGGTGTAACTCCCACTTCTCTTCGGAGGGCCTCTTCCGCCACCACCCACGAACTGGAGGTTCGGGCCAACATAGTTCACGTTGTCTCGAACCCCAACTTCCTTCATTACCGTGCCCTGCGCCTGTTCCATGACCAACTCTGCATCAGATGGTTCGAAAACCAATTTCTTTTCCGAAAGAAGTTTCTTTTTTATCACCGAATCACGAAGGCCGAATACAAATTGATCCCTCAAAGCATCATTCAAGAAATCTTTGTAATTACATTTCGCGGCTTGCTGTTTTAAAGATAATACGACGTCACGTCACGGACTGGCTCACCTACCTTTGGCTGGATAATTTTGAAACGTTCTGCTACCTCAATTCCTTCTGGTGGGGATTCGACTGATGTGTGTGTGTGTGTGTGCGTGTGAGAATACGTTTTTTGCGATAAAATTAATCGTTAACAATTTCCTTGCACTCAAAAAGCTCAAATTTGAAAACAATTTAACATTATACAATACGATAATTTACGAATAATTACGATAATCATACGATCACTCTGCAAGACTGGAACTTTTTTCTATGAAAACGAAAGTTTTTGCGAAAAATGACCACCTAAGAAAATACGAATTTGGGGCCGGTTTCTACGTATTTTTTCACGAAGATCTCCCTAACTCCATTATAACCGTGATTTACACTTCAACTCACGAGTTTATTTGTTATGCTCAGTTCTGTGTTTTTTTAAGGGTTGAACTAGTTAGTTACAGTGTAAATCACGGTTATAACGGTATTGGGGAGATCTGCGAGTGTTAACATTCGATTCAGCAGGAAAAATACATAGAAACCGGCTCCAAACTCGTATTTTCTTATGAGGTAATTTTTCACAAAAACCGTCGATTTCATTTTAAAAAAGGTTTTTCAACAAACAAACCTACTTTTTTCCGCCAATTAGCAAAGTAAAATTATAATTGGCTAGACCTATCAAGCTGACACAGCTTGAGAGTTTTTTACTAAGAGCGCCTGCTGAAAAACGCCCATACTAATAGCAGAAAAACGGAAGGAAAAACGTTGATTTTAAATATTTTTTCTAATTTTGTACTTTGACTTTTCTGGTCAACCAAAACAATTTTTTCTCGCTGAATCGAATGGTAACACTTGCAGTTCTCCCCAACTTCGTTATAACACTTCAGCGAACTAGTTCCACCCTTAAAGACATATTACACGACAAATTCTTCAAAATCGATTCTTAAAAGAAAGCGTTGGAAAAATTTCCAAGAGGAACTTTCAATCAGAAAGTACCTCTAGCCCCTCTGAGTTTGTATACACTCTGTATTTTCTTAACTTTATTGTCAACTCTTTGTTTTATAAGATATACATAGGTACATAAAATACATTTATAATTATATATATATATATATATATATTTTTTTTTTTCAGAGGTTATAAGTGACTTGGAAACTACAGGGAAGATCCAGTTCCCTTCTGAAGAAAGAATCGAATTCTACTTGATGGCCACGCCGAAGTGCCACAAGTGTAGATATGTCACGAGCGACCTGTATCGGTTGAAAAAACATTTGCTTGTGAAACATACCAGACAGTAAAATGGTCACGCCTAAATATCAACTATACTGCAGAATGCTACGAAAAACATTCGACGATTGTCACATTAATTTGCTTATTCATATTAAACCGGTTTCATTTTTACGGTTTTTTTTTTACTTTTGTATTCAATAATTATATGTCGTAGCTTTTGATTTCGCGTTTGTACGCATTTGTTTTGATTGATCTAGATGCTTCCCAAAGACCTTCTTTTAGAGAATTTTCGTAAAAAAATTAGCTATTGCAATGGTTCCAAACATTTTAAAATAAACGTTTTCCTATATTTTTTTCTTGGAGATCCGTTTTGAGGCACTCTGAAACGATTCCTGGAGTTTAAGGCTTTTGTTCATCATTTTCAGTAATAAATTGCAATCATTCAAGAAGGGGGAACAGGAAGAAAAAAATGTTTTTTTACCCCTTCTCTTATATTTGTTGATTACGTTCAAAGATACTTAGAATCCAAAAATCGAATTAAAAAAAATTATTATAATAATTAAATGGAATAAAAAAATATATATCCGTCAGCCTTCAGAAGCTCATTTCCAAAACTAGGTACTGGACCAAACATTATGAAATTAGGCTCATAAACCATACATCGGCATCACTTTTGATCAACTTTAAAGGGGAGAATTGAAGGGATGAAGTATTGAAAAATTTAGATCTCAAAGAGTTCTTTTTGGTTGTCATAGATATCATCACAAAGAATCGAATGAAACCACCCCGATCGATCTACGTTAAACCGTTCGCTCTCCCTAAGGGCTAAAACTGGCTAAAAAAATAAAGAAAAAAAAGTGTCAAGTGGCTTCCTCGTTTACGTTTCATGAATGTATAGATCATTGAAAAATTTTAAATGATTTCGAAACGTCATAATTGGTCAATTAAGAAAAAATTGGCATACTCAATGTAATTTACTTAAGCGCAGAATGAACTGGTGAGTAGAACAATGAAATAGGTACGGGACCATCTACAACCTAACCCGCGCATTCGCTGACAATTTCATCAAAATCGGATGAAAACTGTGCAAATTAGGGTCGCTGTAAGGATTTCACAGTGGCGCAGTATCTATTAATGACACAATGTTGAAATTGATGTGGGGTAATAAAATCGTCTCCTCCCAGCTATCATCCAAATTTAAGCGAAATAAAACGACTAGGTTGTCAAAAAATAGGGCATAATGGAAATGACTTTTGCGCGTGCGCATAGTGAAGTATTGATTTGGCAACAATGACACTGATAGGGGACTGTCTACACCGTGTTTTCCGCAAACTGTGGAAAACAAGCTTGTTACGAGGATTTCACATTACCGCACGCGCTATTAATGATAAAATCATGTTCAAATTGATATGGGATCGTTATCCCCCAACTACGAGCAGATATCATCCAAATTTGAGCCAGATCGGACGACCAGAGTTGTAGAATCGTCTCCTAGGAGGTTAGTAACCAAAAGTGTTAACACCCCGTATAAGGCGATGGAATTGATAGGAGAATGTCTGTTGTGGTAAACTCGCATAATCCTTAAAAATTTCATAAAAATCGGTCCATTAGTCTTGGAGTTTAAATCAGTAGGTATTAGTTTTGCGCAAGCCGAATAGTTATTACGATAAAATACGATAGTCACGATAAAATACAATGTCCAACAATAGGCATTACATGTAGCCAACAATCCCCGGAGTATGAATGAAATTGGACCAGTAGATGATGAAAAATCGATTTTATAGGAAACTACTGATCCGACCCCAATGAATTTTATAGGGGACCGTCTTGGAGCGACCTCGCACAATCCCTTAATATTTCATCAAAATCCGACTAAAACTTGCTGTAGTTTTGGGCGTGACAAGGATTTACCACAGACACACATCAGACAGACTAATAGACACGGAACCAAAATTGATCAGCAAGCTCCGAAACGCAAAAAGCAAGAGGAAATTTTGATTTTGGAAGACACGTTTTTTCGATTTCTCGCTCGGACAGAAAGCTTCCCTACCTTTGGAGTGAGGAAGCAATCAAATTGTAGGACTCTAATTAGAATGTAAGAAAGTCGCCACTGAGGTTTCTGCGATCCTTTTGCCCAAACTGATCATTCTTTCCCATAGATATGTATACCTATCCGATGTATACATATCTTGTTCTTTCGAGCTGAGCGCACATTTCAAAGATATAACATTTTAAATCAGGTTTTCAGGAGTGCAAAGAGCAACGTGATTTGATCATTCCTCATTTTCTATTCCCGTACTAGTGCCCCCCTCCCTTCAAAATGGCCTATTTATGGTAATTGTAGTGGTTTAACTTAGTTAATTGTAGGTTAGCTTTAGCAAAACACGTTTCTCGTCTTTTTCCGATCAAAAGATGAATTTAGATATTACCCTTACCGCCCTTACCTATCTATCTGCATTAATAATAATAACTTTAATATCTACTATGAAAGGACAGCTCATTGAAAAAGCTATTAGAACGTACCTATGTAGAATGTATAAATTTTGTTTTCTCCTGTGGAGCCCGTAGGATTTTGCCATGTGTCCGGATTTTCTCTCCACAGCTCCTGATGCATCATCAACACACAAACACCGACACAGTATTATGTGTTGATGTATTCATCACGTTTTAAACTCTATTGGGAAGCCAGAACGCTTAGTGGGGATGCGTGAAGCGTAAAGGTAGGTAACTAAACTACACGTACAGCCTTGCATCGCGTTTGCGTTACTTTTCTTAGGAAGTTCTTTGGGATTTCTTTTTTTTCCCTCTCTATAAAAAGTGCAAACCATGAACTAAAAATCACATTATGTACCTAAGTCCATTGTGGAACTCGGACATCGTGAGTATGCCAAACCCGCAATACTGAACGGTCTTGAAGGGGAGGAAACCTACTGCGCCGTACGGGGTTTTCGCGGAGGTTGTTATTATTGAAATGAGTGGGAGGTACACCGAGCACCGACCTAAGCGGTATTACAGATAGGTCATTGGTAGGTATTTTAGAAAACCTGTATAGGGAGGCTTCGCTGTGCTTTCCTGTCTAAATACTTTACTGATTTTTACCGGGACAAAAATTGTAACAATTTTTAATTACATATAATGTAGGTAATTATCAAATGTGTCAAAATCGAGAGAAATAGGAAATTTTGGAAGTCTGTATCTTGAAGTGAGTCCCAAGGAACCTCATGCAACCTTTTAGAAAATACCTATACCATAACATTACTGAAGTGAATCCCTATTGTATGGGAGAGAAGACACATTAAACTCAGCTGAGTGATATGACAATCAGTGATTGATTGTCTTAATAAACACTAAAAGAGTCACTCATAGAATTGCCAGAGTTTTTGTGTACACAACCTCCACAGCATATATTTTTTCTTCACTTGTCAATAAATTTGATTAAAACTTGATTGTTTTATGTATAAACATACTCCACCGTTCTCCCAACTGAGTGGAATTCGACCAAAACACAGTAAATAAGTCCAAATGGATATTTGAGTGAGTTGATAACGTCCGTCGCCATACAAAGTAGATTTCCCAGATTGTAACTTCAAAAAAGTTAAATTTACTTCAAAATTACATAATTTCCTCATTTTCTATTGTTCTGGCCTATTGGCCATCTTGAGTGACTATTGGTTTAGCACCCTTCTCCAGGATATAAATAGTACGAGTATAAAGCCTCTTGAACATCACCTATTGAAGTTAATTTAAGAAGAAATGTCTGAGATGCGTATTTCTACAGCGTATGATGGAGCTGAAGATATTATTAGTGCAATTGATACTAACATTGATGGTAAACAGACTTTCTTTGTATTTTTCTATATCCCGCCACGTAGGTACATCCACTCGTGAGTTTTTGCATTGAACTTGATAGTATACAGTCCAGAAGCAGCAGATTTTGAAGATGTAATAGACCTACGAGGCTGAAATTAGATATGGAGTCTCTATAGACCTACTGTGTACAATTGACAAAGTGAGGAACAACAGTAATCAGCTGACTGAGCTCGGGAGCTCATTTCTCTCCTAATAGAAGGAGGAAGCTCAAATTTGGTATTGAGCAATATTCCAACGCGAGAAAACATTATTTGTATCTATTGGTTGCAACAGAAAATCGACAATATTTTAATAGGTACTCTCTGTTTGTATTTCACTTGCTTCGTCGACCAAGAAAATGACATTTAACCCTGTCCTCAGAATTTTAGGTAATCGTGCCAAGATACAAGTTTAAAAAAGAAAGATAAATGAGTAAGTGATGCAGCATCACAGGGACGCCCCTATGCCTGGAGTGCATATGATTTGCCCATGATTACCCACAAACCTGCCATATGTAGTTAGGAGAAAGGCTAACTTTGCCATCAATATGCCAAAGTAGATAGAGGTAACTGTAGAGGGAAAATTAATACAACTAATTAATACATCTTCATTTTAATAGTTCTCCTGATCTAAGCGTAATGACATTTTTCGTAGGTGCCCACCAAAAGAAATAATGTAAGAATAAATAAAACACTTACCAACCGTTCAGTAGTCCATCCGTAGGGGCGAGAGAGAATTATTGACAGAAAGCTTACGAAATAAAATTAAAGTGCAACTTGAAGTAGAGTTATAATAAAATCGATTTCGCGAAGTCAAAATTCCTCTAGAATTTTATCAGCTGATACGATCATCAGAAATTATTAGTCGAGTTATACTATGATCCGATCCGATTTACAACCACTTGAACTTTCTAAGTCATTAATGGTATTTATCGATTCACTCAGTAATTTAAAGATGTAAAAAGTAGATGTAATGTAATGAAAAGATGTGATTTGGTATTACTCACGCTTACCATTAGGAGGAGCGAACGGATTAACGTTCAGTGTTGCAGGTGGTTTCATTCAATGCTATGGAATAATATCTATCAATGACAAGAAGAAAGAAACAGGGTTGCCGTTCCACCGCAATTCCGGTAGATCTACCGGTATTTCACTTTTTCTACCGGGCTACCGGCTTGTGTCTTGAATCTACCGGGATTTAGAGTTTTGAGCAAAATCCAAGGCAAAACCTTTCACGTGGATCAACGAGTACACGTTCTCTGTATTCCTTCTACTTGGGAAAGTGGACTATTACTTCAATATGATGCATTTTAGGTTTTCATGATTTATTCATTAGTATTGCCTATCTAGGTACATGAATTTTACTTGCTCAGTGCTCACATCTTTGTTTGCCTCCGGCTTGTTGTTTACTGTGGTTACTTACTGTGCTTATTCGTCGAGTGTTTTATTCTCTTGCATAAGGATCAGCGTGGTCTCAATTTCCGATCTTCAATATCAGTTCAACGGTACAGGTAACCTAATTTCCCTTTCCCTTTAAATATATTAACTACATTTATTTACATATCTGCTGGTTGCAGTTTCTTGTTACCTATTTAGGTAGGTATTTAACTCTAATTGCTTCCGATTCTTCAAGGTAGTGGAAACGTTGGAAAGAACCTACCTTTTTGTGGACACATAAATTCAAATATTACCTACAGAAGAGTTCGGGTGTTACTGATGTGTTTCGTAAACCCAGTATTATCCCCTGTCATTTCATCTATTTGATACTGAAGTGCCTACCTACTACTACTTTTTTATGGCTCATGAATTGAATTATATAGTAGTAAAAAATGATGGGTACACTGTGTCGACCGTATGAGGGTTTTAGCATAGAATGCAACCCTATAGTAATAATGTATTCAATTGATAAAGTATTTGCTAAGTCATGGTTCGTTCAAAAAACTAACGGGAAATCTATTGAATTTCCGAAATTGTATTACCGAGATCTACCGGTTTTTTGACCAGATCTACCGAAATACAGTGTTGGGCTGGCGGCAACACTGAAAAAAAAAACCTGAGTAGTCCCTTAAAAGTTTTTGAGATCTCGATTTTTGAATATTTCTACCATTTAGGGTTGATTAAAATTAATGTAGAGGTTATTAGCACATTCTTACAGCATGTAGGATAAAGTTCGGTCCAGTAGTTTCGGAGAAAAGCTTTGGGCGGCCCGCGGATAGATCTTCCTTTTATAATTCGATTTTTAGAATCTACGTGTATCTTGAAGCGTAAACTAACAAATGTTTAGGTGGGGGACTATCAATTTGTTTTTACTGGTTGGCTACAAAGGTTCATTATTGAAAATCATAGACCAAAATGTTTTTACCGCATGTTGAAATTTCCATGTCTTTACTATGTTGAATTTATCTTCGAAATTCCTTTGCGCTTGAACCCACCTCATCTACATTTGACGTGAAAAGTTTGATGCATGTCGGGTTTTTCCTTAATTACAAAGTTGTATACCCGAGGGACGTTGTTAGGGAAAATCGAGTTCTAGACGAAGTAGTAAGTTTAGAGGATTGTAATATAGCCTACGTGTTAACCAGGGACCCTAAGAATGACCATGTAAAATTCAGCTCAATGGGTCCAGTAGTTTTTACTTGATTAACAACACACACACAGCCATCATTAGATTTAATATATAAAATTCTCGTGTCACAGTTTTTGTTGCCATACTCCTCCGAAACGGCTTGACCGATTTTGATGAAATTTTTTGTGCTTATCCGGAATCTATGAGAATCGGCCAACATCTATTTTTCATCCCCCTAAATGTTAGGGGTAGTCCAACCCTAAATTTTTTTAATTTTTTTTTTTTAATGGTTCCACGTAGTTTTATAAGATTTAATTTGTTTGTAAGAATTTCCAACAGAAAAAAACGTCTGCCAAGTTGGGTGGGCAGTATAACTTCCTCAAGCGAGCGATGCGAGCAGCATCCCTTACAGAAGTTAAGCCTACCCTTAGGGATCTATCGTTTGCGAGCGAAGCGAGCAATATCCCCTACATTTTTCAATTGTAATACATCGCATCTGCACAGCCACACCTTGGGAGCGAAGCGAGCAACATTTCCTACATGCCAGACTTTGCGAGCGAAGCGAGCAATTGAATGGGGGGGGTCCGGGGGGCTTGCCCCCCGGCTGGACGTGGAGGCGAGCGTAGCGAGCCGGAGCGGCTAGTTTTTATATAATAGTAAGTATAGATAGTCTAGGTCCAACTAAATAATTTATCAATTATCTATCCTAGTTGGTAAATTCCGTTCTATCGTTAACTTCTTAGTGTATTATTAAATCCTACGTCAGCTCGCCGATAAATCAGCAACACCAGACACGATGATGATGGGTGTTGCGCAAAACATGGAAATGTCTCCTGGTGTTGCAGATTTATCGGCTAGCTGGCGTAGGATTTAATAATACACTAAAGAAGTGTCTAAAAGTCCCAGTCATGCAGCATGATCGTATGAGCGAATTTCCGTGAATTATCATACTACATTATGTTGTTTTGATAATTCAGGACTTTGAGGAGGATTGTTAACTACCAATATTATGGCCAAAAAATGTTCTAAATAATATTATGCAATTCATAAAATATTTTGGATTTTCAGTTTTTTTCTCCTCAGTTTTCATCTATTTTCGGTAAATAATACTGAAACTTCTTTTTACTAAAATGCTGCTAAAAATATGAATTCAACAATTTTTAGCCGTGTTTAGTAATTTTTAAAGATTTTTTAAAATTTGACTATTCTAATGTGGTCAAAAATGCTGGCCAACGAACACATCCTTTCGTTTGGATAGCGTGATTTTTGGTATTGGAAGTAGATATCAAGTCCTATTAATTATTTTATAACCCTTCATATGTTTGTCCAGTTATAGTTACCAAGTTGTTGTTGATAAAATTTCATTCTATGTGTGAACACGATACTCGAGGTTTTTGCTCTGCGTTCTAAGTTAAAAATACTAATTACTAAATAAGATAATTGCACTCTACAACATTTGGCGCAAGAGCGGAAATTTTATCTCAGTCCCAAAGAGAGTTATCGTCTGGAAGGAATTTCGATAACATATACACATATGATAAACATATTTATAAAAACACTAAAGCACAAATGTTTTATGAGACAGATAAAAAAAGCGTAAACTTCAGGAATCGTTTCAGAAAGCTTCAAAACGAATTTCCATGAGGGAATTTAAAATCAATTTGATTTTTACAATTTTTGGAGCTATTGCAATAGCTCCATTTTCTACGAAAATTTGCTAAAACGCTGCAAATTAACAGACGAAGGTATATTATTTCTATTATGTATAGCCCTTCTATACGCAGATCATTGCTGTATCATCATTAAAGCCAGTCTATAGTAGATTCATTATCTAAAAGCATTGCGTCTCGCAGAAGGGATACCATTCCATCCTATCCGATACTATTCCTTGTAAGTACGTATACCATGAGTGAATCATACCTGCTTTCACATTCCTGATTAGTTTCTTATGATAGTAATTCGATTCTGTATGCAAGTAATTTAACACTCAGTTATGCAAATATTCTTTTATCTAGAGGCAATATAGCAAAACTATATTTTTCCTTTCATTGTCATACGTTTATACGTCTTTCATCATGGCTATGATTCTATTTCAAGTTTATCGTTAAACTCGTTCAGTGAATGTTTGAGACATCCCTTGATAAAATTAAAAAAAATCAAGTCAGTAGCTGCATTGAATGCCCAGAAACAGGTACCTACCTTCATAAGTGATGACAAACAGGTTTTTTTCACTTGTGAAAAATAAAAATTTAGAGAAGGTTGAAATTTTTCATGGTAGTAACATAATTTTGAAGAGGTTTAAATGAAGTCTGATCATTCCTCATCTTTGATTGTTATCACTGGTTAGACTAGGTTACGGCGTATCACTATCACTTTCTGATAAAGAAAGTTCACATAAAATGAATATAGAAACGAAGCAGCAGTTAACAGTGTTAACATGAATATGTTTTATGGCTTTGGTCAATCCATAATTTGCATAAGATTGTGAAAAAGTAAGAGCGTAAGATTCTGACGGATTCGTTGCTACGGATCTTCATCTTTGCCATCTTCCAACGTTCAAAATTCGTTCACCATTTGTTGGAAAGCTGTTGATTTATGTGACACATTACCCCATCTCACGCGACAGATTTCTCCCACCTTATCCTTCTTCGGAATGCTTCTTACGGGCTTCATAAGTATACAATATTAGTGGGTAGTGATTCCATCATACATTCTAAACTCATTGATACTGTCCAATTCAACTTAAGATGCTGATATTTGAATTGGAGTCACTGTGGGACTGCTGGGTAAGAATGACGAGGTAGGGAGCCTCCCCGATCAGCTGAGAGAGCCCTATGGCTGGTTTCTTTTCTATTCAAATTAAGATGATGAAATTTCAATTGAAGTCTCTGTGGGTCTGCTGGGTAAGAATGACTAGGTAGGGAACTATCTCGATCAGCTGAGAGTGGCCTGAGGCTAATTTGATTCCTATTCAACGTACGATTCTGAAAATTGAATTGGAGCCTCTGTGGGATTGCTGGGCAAGAGTGACAAGATAGAGAGCCACCCGGATCAGTTGAAAGAGCCCTATGGTTAATTTTTCTCCTATTCAACTTGATGCTGAAATTTGAATTGGACTCTCTGTGGGACTGCTGGGTGTGAATGACGAGGTAGGGAGCCTCTCTGATCTGCTGGAAGTGCCCTGTGGCTAATTTCTATCCTATTCAACTTAAGTCGCTGAAATTTGAATTGGAGTCTCTGTGGGACTGCTGGAGGGTAAGAATGATAAGATAGGGAGCCACTCTAATCAGCTGAGGGAGGGAACAATGGTTATTATTAATGCTTTTTGTCAGCTATTGATTAGAGGCTGAATGGAACTTCCTGGGCAACGATGCACAAGATGAGAGAATTTAGCTTATTCTGCTGATCGGGATAGAGGCTGCCGATTCATTCGTCTCTTGATTTATCTTAGGGAAACTACCTATCAATTGTCCACCTTCCTAGGCTAGGGAGAACAGGGGAAAATTCAGCTTATCCGTCATAGTAGGTAACTAATCAAACTGAAAACTCCAATAAACTTAGTTTGTATTGGTACTTACCAGTTTGTATTTCGGTCCACTCCTTGCAATGTTTTTGGGTAGTTATTCCACGGATATAGCATCTTCCTGGCTTAAATTTGTAAAGCGATCTCCTCATTACACAACATGAGAGAATTTAGCTTATTCTGATAGATAGAGGATAGAGGCTGCCGATTCATTCGTCTCTTGATTTATCTTAGGGAAACTACCTATCAATTGCACCACCCTGACCCTCGACCTAAATGTTCAACTTCTTATTTTCAAAACTTATCTTCTTATATAATCTGGTTAATTTAGTTACCACCGACCTACTTTGTTAAACTTACTGTTGAACTGTTTGAATTTTGCTTATACTAATTTATTTATTGTCTACTCTAAATCATTGTGAAAAAAATTACCTATTTATTGTGCATTAGCCCTCCAGAGGGGGTAATAATGCTACGTGTGCCATGTTCTAATTTATACGTATACCGCATTTATAAGCACACTCAATAGTGGCCAACCACAATAAAGTTTCTTGTTAAAAAAAAAAAAAGTAAAATCTATCAATTCATCGAAAAGGTAGGTACCTACCTACCATAAATACTTTCTACACATCTGTACTTCATAAAATATCTTTACTTAGAAGCAATCAGTATTAATTTGGTAGATATATACCTAGGTACCTATATCAAACATTTCTGGTGGGGGCCTTTTTTAAAGAACTCATTTCTTATCTCTGTAGCCCTTTCTCCCATCTCTAAATTGGAAATAGTCTAAACATTTCTTTCTCTTTTTCCCCAAGTAAAATTACGAAGTTGGAAACTCTTCAAAAGACTGAAAGACCGTGGGAATAGGAGACGGAAAAGGGAGTGAGAGGGGCGAAAGGTTATTATTAATAATTTTTGCTATTTGGTTGGGGGCTGAACGGGGGTGTGGGGGAGGTCGAGGGCGAGTTGAGCCTCGCATTGATTTTCTGGGGCCTTGCGCGGTAGCGACCGAGAGCGACGGTGCTGCACTCTGCCCACATACCTGTGACACCCCGGCACACACCGCTCCCCTTTGTCCTCCTCTGCATCTCTTCTCTGTGCCAGGCTAGTCGTTCACTCAACTCTCATCCGAACGGGTCCTGCCTTTTCTGTCTCCCTTTTTATCAAAGCCCCCAAACAATATCACAGTAAAAAAAACGTTCTTATCCTTCAGGGGGATTCCGTCGAAGGCGGACTTCTGAGACACGCGGCCGCGTTACAAAATTGTTGAACGGGCGTTTATTTGGTGAATCCATTTCCAAATGAGGCTCATTTGGATTACGGTGTTCGCATTGCTGGCTCTGGCAGCGGTGGACGCCAAGAGGAAAAGGAAGTTTGAAGGGGATTTTGAGTTCGCCGAAGAGGTGAGTTCCTTCTTGATAATCCAATGACCAACCATCACCCCTAAAGTTTATACGTTCCAGCAACAAATAACATACCTTACTATGTACCTACATACCCTATAATTATTCTGGTCATCATCAATCTTCTTTATCATACCGCTGATAATACTGAATGTGCACATACTCAGGAGCAGAGAATGAGTAGGAAATGATGTGTGAATATACGCACACACACCGCCAATACATCCTGTCTACTGATTAAACTGTCACCTAGGTAGGTAGGTACATTATTAATTAAATTATGGAATTCCAAAATTGGTAATCATTCAAATTGTCAAAGACCAACTTAATCTAACAGACTGTCTACAAATTTTTTTTTAAGATGTCACAACACTATGAAGGTGTATATTCCAAATGTTAACATGAATAACTATGTTTAATTTTCTTCAACGTCAAAAGACTTGAACGAAGTTTGAATGAATGGTGCACACAAACAACACCAAAACATAAAACACAAACAAAAGTGTGCAAAAGTCAATCTGGCCTTATTAATCCATCAAAGGGGAATTGAAGGACGTTGCTCGTTCTTCTGGTTCAGCTAGAATTAGGTAGAAATACATCAACTCGATTCATGGAAGCTGTTGGATATTGGTGTCTGGATAACATTTGAATGTCTACCAATCTTCTTGAATTATTGTTCAAAGTACCAAAGTCTACCAATCTTCTTGAATTATTGTTGCAAAGTACCAAAGTCTACCAATCTTCTTGAATTATTGTTGCAAAGTACCAAAGTCTACTAATCTTCTTGAATTATTGTTGCAAAGTACCTACTACATTCCCATGTTATTTTGTTAAAGGCAACCTTTGGTGGTTGTAAAATACCCCGCGCTAATCATCGATCAGCTGGGTGAAAACGAGTTTTGTCCAGTCCACGTCGCGTGAGCTGATAATAAACCTAAATAGGTAGGTAGGTGTACACCTCATCCAATTTGCCGGAGTTGTGCCTAATCGGATTGACAACTCCTTTCAGCGGTATTAGCCGTCATCTTTTCGCACAAATACAGTAAATGAGATTTTTTGTTGTTAATTATTTAAATGTTTAATCCTTGTTTACGCGCGCGTCTGGCAGTACGATTATCACTTAATTATGACAGGAAGTGTTTGCACTGATAGCCGTCGGCGCATGCGTTGCCCGCATCTCTCCGATTTTCTTGGAGGGTTGACCGGGCGGTTGGCTTGGGGGTATCCCCTCGATTTTACTGAGTAGTGTCAACCGAATTATTGAGAACTATACTCAACATGATACGTCAAAATGAATTGTAATTCATTCATATTGTATCTTCAGTTTTTATAGAATTTTGTAGAAAATAAACTATTGCAATGGCTCGGAACTTTTTAAAATAAACATTTTTGAAAAATTTCTTTATTGAAACCTGTTTTGAGGCATTCTGAAACGAATCCTAGAGTTTAACTTTTTCATTTGTATATATATATATTCGTATTTATGTATCATTCCAGACGATAACTCTCTTTAGAATTGAGATAAAAATTCCGTTCTTGCGCAAAAAAATCAAGCTTTCCAAACGAAAGGACGAGTTTGTTGGCCAGCACTTTTTGAGTAGATGAAATTGGTCAAATTTCAAAAAATGTACTAAAAAAATCACTAAAAATGTATAAAAACAGCTAAAAATCGTTTAATCTATATTTTTTGGTAGAATATTGCTCAAATAAAGTTAATTAACTATAAAATAGAACATTCAAAAATTCATGTTCAAAATTAGCTGAAAATTAATTTGCTAAATTAATTTTCATCAAAATAAAGTTTAATTCATCAAAATAAATTTTAATTCATCAAAATAAAAAAAATTCATTAAAATTTGCTAATAAATCCATAAAAACTGCAAAAAAGCAAAAATTCAAAACCTCTATTTAAATAGGAGGTTATTATTTAGACTACGTTTTTGCTATAAAATTAATTGTTAACAATTTCCGTGCACTCAAAAAGCTCAAATTTCAACACAATTTAACGTTATACAAGATGATAATTTACGAAAATTCGCTCATACGATCATGCTGCATGACTGGAACTTAACTCTTCTTTTCTCTTGATTATTTAGGTATCTCCAGGGGGATGGGAATATCATCGGCCTTGGTCATTCATACTCATAATCTAGGTCCCTACCAACTACAAACTGCTGGATTTGATATCTCAAAATCCACTGGTTATGCTCTGAAGAGTACAAAACCTGTGCAGTGTGCACGTTTGTAAGGAATGAGAAGGGTGAAAAATGCATTTCGTTATACATTATCATATTGGTCCACCTTTTTGGATTAATACCTAAAATCTTAGTTAGTATGAAGTACAGATTTAATTAATATACCTACAAGTGAATTTCCTGTTTTTAAGCTTTTCTAGAAAATGTTTATTCATTTTTCAGTTTGGTTTGATGCTCTATTTTATGTGTTTTTAGGAGTAAAACTTGTCAATCAAAGAGTAAAATTCGGTAATAACGGCGTTGGAGAGATCTGCAAGTGTTAACATTCAATTCAGGGTGAACCATTGGAAGTCTCAATTTGGTTCATAGAGGGACATTTTTCAAGAAAACCCTAGATTACTTCGGAAGATCCCCATTTTTTTTAGCATAAAAAAATAATTTTTACCTCTAATTATCAATTTAAAAGTATTGACTAAACTGTTGGAAAGTTGAGATTTTAAGGGAGTTTTTTTCTGTCGTGTACAATTGTAATTTTGGTAGACCATATCAAACTTGGGCGTGGGGAAATTGTTGTCAGTTTCTGTTTTTCATGTAAATATCAGGTGTTCAAACCAGACAATATGAACTTATTCTAAAAGAAAATTTAATGAGCTTTCCTATGGTAACCGTCATGTAATTTTTCAAGATTTAAAAATGGGTGTTCTTGCCGACTTTAGACAAAAATATGTAATTTACGAAAAAAAAGAAAAAAAAAACTTGAAGCACCATATATCATGAAAACTACGGGTTAACAACAAAATTGTTATACGATTGTTATAAGATACTTCAAATCGGAGATGATCCAAGAAATCTATTTTGGTTTATTATTTTTTTGGTTTACGTAAACACCGTCCACCGCACAGGGGTCCGAGATGGAATTCTGACTGGCCAAAATTATATTTTCCCTATATCTTGAAGGAAATTCTACGCTGATTCCGAATAAATTTGTTAATAGTGAACATTTTAGGAAATCTCGCCAATTTAGTTTTAAGTCCAAGACGATAACTGTTTTGAGTCATAAGTAAAAAGCTGAATACCAATGTAAAAAAAACAAAAAAAACAACCGAATTCTCCTTCCACCACCTTGAGCTTGATCACAACTGATGAGGACTTTTGATAAGTGAATCCCTACATCAAAAGAGAGCATCTTTAAAAAAAAAAAACTTGGGATTTTCTTTTGAAATTACCTTCTTTACGTCTAAGTTGACTGGGCTACTAGGAACGCTCCTTTGTAAGTGAAATCATCGTAAAGAACTTTTAATAAGTAACGCTGTGAAAATACTGTCGATTTTCCCGTTGTGTGCCAAAATATTGTCGAGAAATAATTCCACGAAAACTTCGTCTTCAGAATACAAACTCATTGTTTCTTCATTATCATGACGGAATAAGAAATTAATAATTACGGAAATACGGCGGGGTTGTGTTATGAAGAAAAACTAAACGGAAAAACAGGGTAAGGTACCCAAATTTTCAAGATGGCGAGCTGTGAGAAAAGTGCAGGTCAGTGCTGATCCATGGGTTAACCCAACCCACCCCAACAGATGGATTCCGAAATCCTTAAGTTACCCCGAATCACGAATTAAGTGTTGGTGGAACATTCATTTCGCCGTTTTGACAAGATAACACACAACCCTAGGTTACTCCAAGGAAGACTCCCATTGGTGGAACACTGGCCCTAGATTTCAGAAAGGAACTACACTATGGTTTATTATTTTCAATAATAAACCTTTGTAATCAACCAAGAAAAAAAAAAATAATAATGATAGAAAATAATTACTCCCCCCCCCCCCCCCCCCCCCCCCCCCCCCCCCCCCCCCCCCCGCAGATTTTTTGGTTTACGTTTCAAGATGCGTAGAATCCAAAAATCGAGTAATAAAAATCCGTCCGTCCGTCATCCGCGGCTTTTCTCAGAAATTAATAGACCAAACTTCATGAAACTTGCATTTGAAAATCGCATTTGGAGTCTAGATGGTCCTAGAACCTCGGCATCAATTTTTGTCAACCCTAAAGGGTTGCATTTAAGGGCTAGACATTTAAAAATCGAGAACTCAAAAACTTTCAAGGTATTAGTAATGATATTTTGCTTGTCAACGATAAATATGATCCCAAAGAATCGATTATAACTATCCGCAACGCTGTACGTTGAACGGTTCGTTTTCCCTAAGGGCTCGATCATCGGAAAACACCTTCGAATTTCTAAGCGCGATTTCTAATGCTCTGCTAGCGGATCTATTGTTTAGCCGATCAAGCTCTAAATTCCATCAAAGATCGCTAGATAGTGGTACTGGAATACATAAAAATGCCTTGTAAATATCAGCAGATATAATGCAAATATTGGAATTATCATCTAGCGTTGCGAAATCGAGTTCATTAACTATTGTCCGTGCGATGTACCTACTTGTGAAATTTTGATATCTAAATGCTAAATTTCATCTCTTTAATTGCTCCCAAGTCCACCTATAGGTAGCGGAAGCATTGCTTTCACTTTCGAGAGATTGAAAAGTTGTAGTCTCCCCTAAAAATTTTTTTTTTTTTTACAGTTGTAAAATGTCCACTTGAATTTTACGGGATCTTTTCCGTTATACGTATGCCACTATTTAAATGGCGTCTTCTTCACTTAGTAAAAATGAAGATGAGTTGGGCATGTAGATTAGTATGGTGTGTATAGTTTGGTGGCCTGGATGCTCGCAAGCTCGCATCTCAAAAAGACATAACATCAAGTAGTCAATCCCTTAGTAAAAATGCAGATTAGTTGGGCATGTAGAGATCTTGTAAAGATCCGTATATAGTGGCCTCAGCACCAATCTTTTCCATATTCATACACAATAAAGTAGAATGCATGAAACACGATATTTGATAAGAATTGGACCCCGCAAAGCAGTTTTAGACATGTACTATACACATCATTCAGATCTACATGCCCAACTAATCTGCATTTTTACTAAGGGATTGACTACTTGATGTTATGTCTTTTTGAGATGCGAGCTTGCGAGCATCCAGACCACCAAACTATACACACCATACTGATCTACATGCCCAACTAATCTTCATTTTTACTAAGTGAAAAAGACGCCATTTAAATAGTGGCATACGTATAACGGAAAAGATCCATTTTACGTTTTAGACAATTCTGAAAAATGTTCGATCAGTTTCTCTTTATCTGTGTTTCGGTGTGTGTGTGTATGTCCAGAAATTCTTGTAACAACCTTAATTTCCACAATATTCAACCGGTTCTTATGGAATAGGTCTCCGTAAAAACGTATTCTACAAAAAAAGTATATATATCCCCAAAAAATGTGTTGGTTTGCGTTTCAAGATGTGTAAAAATCAAAACGAAAATATTGTATACAAAAGTGAAAATATGGAACATGAATGCTTTAGATTTAGGAGAAATTATTTGATGTTTATATTTTGATTATCCTTATTCCTGCAATTGGTCAGAATTTAGTTGTTCATCCTGCTAATGAGAATAGAGACTCCCTTTCTAATATAAACTTCCTAGGGGGAACAGGAGAGAACTTAGCTTACTCAGCTGACTCACAACTAATCAGATCGGAGCCTGTAATTCTTTCCGTCTCTTGATGTCTCAGAGAGGCTCCCTATCAAATTTTAACTTTCTAGGGGAACAGGAGACAAATCTTCCTCACTGAGCCAATCAGATTGGAGCCCGACGTTTCATTCCTTTCTTGTCGCGGAGAAGCTCCCAATCAAATTGAAACTTTCTGGACTGAACAGCTTCTGAGCTAAAACTTGCTTGATACAAACCTTTGAAAGTATTAAACCTTGAATCAAATTAGGTTTGGCAGTCTTCAATTGGAATAATATTTTAAAAGGTCCCTTTTAGCTTCCGAAAGGTTGAAGTCTGAAGGGGACTCGCACATAATTACCACGATTTTGAATTGTTTGTAATTCTTACTTATACGAGACAGCCAATACAAAACCAGCTGAGGGGTTTTCTATGTTGATAACCATTTCTGCGTGTTTCTTCTCGACACACACGCGAACACACCACAAAGTTCGCCAAAAACACAAACATTGTTACTCGGGACGTTCCTGAAGGAACGCTGAGTTCGCTCGCTTCCTCTCTCATTCCAGATCATACCACCATCAAGGTAAAACCTCGCTCATTGTGCTTATAGTATGTGATACTATATCGGGATGCCCCTTGGCATATTCTGGGGGTTATTCAATCGCCAGGATATCCTATGGGTGCAGCAGATTAATCGCCTCTCCCCTTAGAAGGAGAAACTACTGCATTTCCATCACCTCCATTGTCACATGTTAGTAGAGCACGGTTTCGAACCCCCTCCCCCCCAACCCCTCCAATATAACCCCCCCCCCCCCCCCCCCCCCCAATACCCCCTTCCATAGGCGAAGTGGGCAAATAACCAAAACTTTTACCAAATTAAAAATTAAAACATACCCCTGCCCTGCCTATTTGTAGCCCCCCTTACCCCCCCCCCCCACCGCTTCTTGAAAGCCCCAGGAGTGTGGTGGATATGAGTAGTTCTTCCTTCTCGATTCTTTGCTATTGCTACTACTTGGAATATTCTTGAGGTTATTCAATCTCCAGGATATCCTCTGGGTCTGGCAGGTTAATCGCCTCCCCCCTTTGAAGGAGGAACTACTGCATTTCCATCCCCTCCATTGTCACAAGCAATTAACTGTTATACCCTTAATGCATTAACTGTTACACTATCGATTAATATCTATAACCCTATTGCTATCCTCACCTACCCCCACCCTCTTGCGGTATCGTCTTACTTACAATTGAATTTTATTCAGTGCGTCTTGGCATCAGAATAGTTAGAGTCCTCCCTCTTTATCTCTTCCCTGGTGCGCCATTTAAAGAAATTCTTTAATTTTCGTATCTCATTTAATAATACTTATCCTCAATATATATAGTAGAGAAATGAGAAATTTAATCACGACAATAACTGATTGTCAAAAACCACCCGGAACTGTAAATTAATCCGTTCTCTTTCCCTTGGAGGGCTTGCACTTGAAGAAATGACTTCAGGTTTCTAAGCGCGAGAACTTTTGGAGAAATCATGCGCTGGTAGTGACATCCTTGAATTAGTGAGTCGATCGCTAAATTCCATTAATTAGCGCTAGAATACAAATGTAATACCTGTATAAATTCGCTACTAATATCTGTTCTCGCTAAGTGCTTTAAATGTAATAAATTGCCATATAAATGTAATGCATAAAATTATATAGGTACTAAAATGGGCTCATATGATCTTGATGTACGACACCCACCCCCTCCGTGTCAGGATGAACCACATTAAGCTCAATTAAGTACCTCTATATTCTAACTAACCCTCATGAAATACAACACAAATGGAAGGTAGTTGACATTTCCTTATCCAAATTTCACTCTAAATTTTGCTGTTGTCATTCGTAAATAGGAGCATGTTCGAACGAGTATTCAATTGAAACTGTTAGTAACGGGTGTAGTATATAGAGATAAACCCTTAATTCCAGACCTCCAATTTTCAATTAAGTACTGAATAATGTCGACACCGTCCATACCAACTGTTTGAAACCGACCGCTCTAAGCTGGAATTGAAACGAGTTCCATTCGGTACGTCGATTAGTAAAACAATACCACCAATCAACGATGACCCACATAACGGTTGATTCCTGCATTTGGTGGATAGGTACCTTCTCTTTGATCGTAACAAGGCCAGTTAATGACAGTCAGAATCTCATTAGTCCAAGCTCGTCAGATTACCTAATAGCCCACTGAGGAGAATCCCATTCTCACCTTTGCATTTAATTATAATTTGTTCAACAATTCAATTGGATACCTTTGGAAATGCAGAACCGATGCAACTGCAGGTACAGGGTGCCCCAAAAACATATCAGCTTTACTTTGGAATTCGATTCTGCAACTAATTTGCAACGAAAAGTACAGCTTTACGATCTTTTAACCCTTGCTTTTTGAGTTTTCACTTCAGATACTGCTAGGGTCTCTACGCACTTGCGATATCGAGTCGAGATTAAAAAGTACACATATGGGAGTTACGAGGATTTACCACATAGACAGACAGGCTGAAACGGAACGAACATTGATCAGCAAACTCTGAAACGCAAAAAACAAGTGGAAATTTTGATTTTTGGGACAAAATGTTTTGTTGACTCCAATCACGAACGCAAAGCTTCTTTACCTTCGGTAGTGAGGAAGCAAAAACAAGAAATTAAAAAAAAAAAAAAGTGAAACTACTGGAAAACTAAGCGTTTTGAAAATCTGTAAGAGATCTTCTTTTGTTGGAAGTTAGTTGTAGACTTGATCCTTGGAGGTTTTCAACCAAAAGTGTTAACACCCTGTATTCATCTGATACATACTGGGCGTGAAAGATCAACTTAATCAAAAATAGTAAACCTTCTTGATGTTATAGTGACTACTTGGGGTTTTGTATTTTTGAGATGCGAGCTTGCGAGCATGCAGGCCACCTAACTATACACATCCTTCTGACCTATATGCCCAGCAAATCTGAATTGATCTGAATGATGATTATACATATGTTTCGTTTGCACATGAGCAAAAGTTAAGTGATGAAGCTGATGGGTAGGGAGTGTTGAAGTTAATTAGTGACCATCTTCAGCATAGCCCGTACATTACCTGAAAATTTCATCGAAATCGTATGAAAACAAGCCTTAAAGGATAATTACAAGGATCTCACATTTAAGCATGCACAGCAGCTCGATAAGAGTGCGTTAAAATTGATATCGGCATAAGTACTTGAAACTTAAATAACTTTAATAATATTTTTAAGAACTTGAAATAACTTTAATTGTCTTTTCTTAACTATCTTCCAATGTTTGAAAATTTGAGATCGGGCAAGGCGTGAAAAATTCTGCTTGATGGAATTTACGTTTGCCCAAGCGTAAGTGGGGAATTTTATATATATATTTAAAAAAAAAAGCCCCCTGGACCCCCGGTTACCTCTATTTACATACTTCGGACGAAATTATTGAAACACAGAATGTGTTTGCGTTGTCGCGCAACCAAGTGACAACCAAACAAGCGTCATTGTTTACTATTCATTTATAACATCAATTTATATAGTTATAGTATGAAACTACGAAAAAAATACGAAATAAATTCGTGATAAATCAAGAGCGATTTATCAAGTAAATGTCCTAAAGAGGCTACATACGAAATTACAGCTTCCTAGAGTGTAAAGTATAGAAATTAGCTTTAAAAGCCACTCATCTGATCCGGACCCTGGACTTCGTCTAGTAAATGTCCTAAAGAGGCTACATACGAAATTACAGCTTCCTAGAGTGTAAAGCATAGAAATTAGCTTTAAGAGCCACACATCTGATCCGGACCCTGAGCATCGTCAAGTAAATGTCCTAAAGAGGCTACATACGAAATTACAGCTTCCTAGAGTGTAAAGCATAGAAATTAGCTTTAAGAGCCACACATCTGATCCGGACCCTGAGCATCGTCAAGTAAATGTCCTAAAGAGGCTACAAACGAAATTACAGCTTCCTAGAGTGTAAAGTTTAGAAATTACCTATTCAAATTATTTAACCTCCGCTTCACAAATCAAACCGTTTTCGTAATACTCAGATCACCTGCTATGAATCAAATCATCGAAACACAAGCTCAATGAAATCATCAGAAATTAACAAGCGGTTGCAATCATGTTCACAATATCAATTATTGAGAATGATCACCTGTGTGTAAACAATTATTTATATAACCATGCTCATAACTCAGTTTGTTGGACACGCACTTCGCAGTAGTTAACATAATATTGTTGGATAAATCGAGAGCTTTCGAACGAATGGTCAACGAATTTTGTGGGATGAAAAACGACGAAGTACCATATCCCTAGCAACGACTCGGTTGTACGTGAAAATCATCCGTCACACATTTCGTTACCATCCCGCGTTCCATTTTCGGCTAGTTAGTCCATGGCTAAAACACATTCTGTGTTTAAAAAAAAAAAAAAAAAAAAAAAAAAAAATCATCTCCCAAACTAGAGGAAACAATGCTTTCGCTCCCCATAGGTAGACTCAGAAGCAATAAAAATAAATTGGTTATAAAGCAATCTATTTGATGAGGATTTCCCCCTTGAAATTCGTTGTGGAGCATTTGATACAATCTGTAGATTATCATACTTAATGTAATCACATACCTATGCTATTCCTGAAGCATCTTTCTGGTATTGAAATACAAAATCCGTCCTTTTCCGAAAAATGTAGCATTTTAAACAATGAGTTCGTTGGACATTATTTTTTGTATACAATGGGTGGCATGTGATTGATTAGGTCCTGACAGTACTCCAGGAAGTAGCGGATGGATAGATCACCCTCACTCTACCTACTCAAAACATAACGAGCTTCTGTGGGTAAGGCGGGTATGACCAGTGGCAAATCGATTGACTATTCACCAAGTCCTGAAGTACCACGCTGTCCAGTGACCCCACCCTGCCATTGCTCATGGCAGAGTTGGCTTCACGTTGCATGTAGAAGATTAATTTGATCCTCAATGGAGTTACCACCAATGGCTCTCCTCGAAAGAGCATCGGCACACTCATTGCCATGAATACCCACATGACTTGGCGCCCACATAAAAGTTATGGTTGTGCCCAATCTCGTGGCTTGTTTTAGCGACGCACGGAAGTTTTGTGTTTCATCAGAATATGTGTCTCTAATCGCCTCAATGGTACTTAGTGCCATAATAAAACAGATCATAATAAAACTATTGACAAGTGTTCTGTGTAAAAGGGCTCTCTAATATCTCTATTATATCATAAGAATGAAAATCTGTCTGTCTGTGTCGCTTTCACGGCTGAACGGAAAAAGGGATCCGAACGAGGTTTTTTTTTTATCCTGACCGGAAATCTCCCGGTCTGACTGTAGGCTATGTTTTATTAGTTTCCTCCCACTCTTTTGACCTTAAAATTCCGTTTACCTAAATTTTGAAGTTTGTTAGGCGCTTTTTCCCGTTCTTTTTTACTTCCCCGCTTCCCCTACCCATCTAAACGGCTGTCGAATCCGGCAAAACACGGGTTTCGTATGTTTTTTTACGAGAAAGACGACGGTGCGATCGGATTGCGAAAAAAGTATCGGGAAATGCGTAAAAAAAATGAAAGAGTACCTATGAACCGTTTTCTCGAAAATTCCGACGAAAAACTTCGTTTTTTTCTCATTAAAATTGACCCTATAAAGATACGTTTTTCGGGACGGTGTTTGCGTGCGAAATACAGTTTTGATTCGAATCTGAATCCGAAATCGGATATCGAAAAAAGTGATGGGAGTTGAACAAAATGCGAGGGGAAGGGAGTCGAAGCGATTAAAATGAGAAGTTAATTGAGCCTGCCGTATCAGGAATCTGCCAGCAGGCCCTTTTTACCTGAAGGGGAACCTCTTGAAGGAAGGAACCTTTCCGTTTGAAAGAAATTTCAACAGAATAATAGACGGGGTTTTTCCTAAACATATACAGCCATATCGAGCGAGCGAAGCGATCAACATTTCCTTCATACTCGGATTTCAACGAGGGTTTTCATACACATATACAGCCATACTGAGCGAGCGAAGCGAGCAACATCCCCTACACTCGTTAAACCTACCCTTAGGGATCTACCGTTTGTTAGCGAAGCGAGCAACATCCCCTCCATGTTTCAATTAAAATACACCTGAATGGGGGGGGGGTATGTATACAGCCACACCTTACAGCGAGCAACTCGAAGGGAGGGCAAGCCCCCCCGGCCGGCTGGACGTGGAGGCGAGCGAAGCGAGCCGGAGCGGCTAGAAGTAATAATAAACCTTAGTGCTGTAATAATTGTCGCAGCGTATATTTTTTTGAAACAAAAACGATGTCGGCCTTGTATTTTTTTTAAGCCAAAACAGCTAAAAGTTAGGGAACTGGAAATGTTGAACTGAGGGAAAGGAAACGGAAGGCAGTCGAGATGCCGCAAACGTCAGCGTTATAATATTCGTTTCGCCTCTCGTCTTGTCAGCAGAAGGCGCGGATATGCAAAGTGCCACCTTGTAAAGAAGTAGGTAGGTACTCCTCTAAAACTCCTATTACCAGTTTGACCTAACGTCTGCCTAGCTGTTCGGGTGGTACAGCATTCTCACGTATTGTAACGTAGATGTGTAGAATTAGTTTAAGTATTATCAGTGTTAGGTAGAAATGTAGGTGCATGTCAAAATGATTGAATATAATAGAGAAGTTATAAGAAATGTGTGTTGGCATGCTAAGATGAAAAATAAGGCTACAATTCATGTTTTTTTAAAAATACATTTATTTGGCATTAGTAATGCGTACACAATAAGCCATGTGATTGACATATTACAGAATGGTTCAATGATTAGTAATCAGCATTTCTTGCATTTGCGTATAACTAAAATGTCACTGATTTTTTATTTACAAAGTTGAATGATTTCTTGAATCTTTGCATGATAAGGAGAAATAGCTAAATGGAAGCAGGATGTCTTCTGTTATTAAATCAAAAAGTGAGTTCCTTTCTGGGATGAAATGATGATAACTCTAGTTTGCGCACGAACACACGCCAGTCACCATGAAAGAAACCAACTAAGGGTTAACCGGTAAAACGATTTACCATTTAATCAAAATTGGTCCATTAGTCTCGGAGTTTTGTCCGTAACAACTAATTTTAGGTTTGCTGAAACGCAATATTTATTACTCATTCAATCACAATCAAGTTGATGAGTTAATAATATGTACCTTTTACCCAACTATCTCTTGGTTCAATGGAAATCAGACAGATAGGTCATGAGAAATCAATATTACAAGGCATCGTTTACGTATGGTCACATGCTACTATTGATCTGACTGAAATGAAATTAACTGAACATCATTTAGGGCCAGGTGTACAGTTCTTATTTAAAGGGATTGGTTGTTTAAACAGAGTTCGCTGATTTGGCCAATGGTACAGTTCCTAAACTTGTGATTAGGGTTGATCGCGTGTTTTAGTTAAGCGCTTATTCTTGACCGTTTTAACGCCTGATAATCATTTGAACAGCTGAGTTGTTTTGATTTTTCGTTGAACTAGAGGTGTGTATTCTGTGTCTTGCTCCCGTTTTTTTTTAAATGGAGTCCCTACCTCCGAGAAGATATTACTGAAGATGAGGATTTCGTTGAACTCATTCTAAATGTGTCTACCACATGACCAAGTATATTATTTCGTGAGCGGCCTAATAACATTGTGCACAGGCGAGAAGACAAGTTCTTCGACAAATCCCGTTTGTGCAAGGAAACTCTATGGTCATTCCTCGGGCGAAATTGAAGAATATATAAAATCACGCACCATAGGAGCAACGCAGTGGCTCCGACGTCAAATTTCTGCTGAGGTTGCGGTACTATGCTACAGGTAGCATGATAAGAGAGTGTTCAGATTTCGCTAGGGTAGACAGGTCGACGGGGTGCCGAATTATCCAATTTCGGTGATATGCTGCCTCATTTCATATATACCCCAATCAGAAAAGAAACCGAAGAAGTGATGGCAGAATTCTATATAAAATATACATTCCCCAGGCGTGTTGGTATTGATTGCACGTCCACGTCAGGATACCACCCACCTTACATATCAAAAAGTTCTTTTCAATCGCTATAAATTGGTACATTTTATGTATTATATTATGCTGCACGGGTGGGCATTTGGGCAGCTAGTGAGTAATAAAAAGAAAGTGCAACTCAGCAAAAAAACCTAATTTTTGGACTTTTGAATTACATTTTATTAGTGTAAAATTGAAAGCAAAACCATACTCTGCCAGACGAGCACGATCCTCATCCAAAGTTTTTGAGTTCACTAGAATCGGGTAGTTATGAATGTACAAGTTTTTTACAATGATTTGATTAGTGGTAAAAACTTTAGCCTCGCCATCAGTCGTGGGATATTTACATAATTGGAAGCTAAACTGCCCACCCAACTTGGCAGACGGTTTTTTCCCTCCGGATCCGAAAGCACCTGATGATTACTGAGAAGCCATTTAAAATATCGAATGCGTATTAGGAATATAGGGAACTAAAACTTTGTAGAACTGAAGTATTCGATGCGAAACCCATTCTCAAAACGAGCTAAGTTGCCAACTATTTTATTCCCTGCGATGCACACGGAAACGAGGACATCAGTTTATCTCCTTGACTGTTCATCTTTCGAAACAAACTCATGTGACGGAGTATTTCTGTAGGATGTTGGGCGGTTCACTTTTATCGAGATCTGGGATGAAGTTTACGCGGACTTCGTGTGGCTCCAAGGACACCGTGTCCCACATACCGGTCAGGTGTCTTCCATTACGACCGAAGTCAATAAACACAGCACCTGACTGTATATTGATGGTTGATATTGATTGATGTCGAGTGATGTTTCAATTGTGATTCAAAAATCATGAAGCCTGGTATTGCAAATTCCACATTAGCTAAAAAAATAGTACCAACTTGAAATCATACTTGCGCGAAATGTGCGCAATTTTCACTAATTTAATTTCTCTCGATAGCAACCTTTATTTACCTTAGAGTATTCGGATTTTAGTTATGTAAAACTTCAAGAAAAAATTATCCACCACTCAAATTTTTGAATTTTCAAAACGTGCGCAAAATTTGTAAACACGTGGCAATGTATTGCTTCCCCGGTCGAATGGTTACATTGTCCAAGAGGAAGTGCATGGAAATGTTGATGAAAGAAGTCACAGAAGAATGGAAATAATTGTTTACTAGCTAGGGTCCAAAAATGGAGTCATTTTTGATCCTACATTAAGAATCGAGACGAGTGAAACACAACCTGAAGAGGTGAATAGGGGAAATAAGCCATTTACGTGGCCACCATTCCATATTAAAGGGACAAATTTTCCCTCTACAACATAGACGTCTTTGGACTCGTGATACGAGCAAGCATTTGTTCGGACAACCTTAAAGGAAAAATAGCTTAATGAGACCTTACTTAATAATATTGTGATCTACATCTTGAATGGATCAGTAAATATTTTACAGCATCAATTACATCAGCCTAAAAAAGAAGAGATATGCGAAGAAACTGATACTGTATCTCGAGGCAGCCCTGAATCTGGGAAGTTTTTCAGTAATATAGTTTACACTTTCGGGAGATGAAAAACAACTGTCGTGTGTGTCTGCAAATCCTTGTAACAAGCTTAATTTCCACAGTTTTCATCCGATTTTGATGAAATATCCAGGTAGTGTGCGGGTTAGGATAGGATGTTCATGGTACCTTATCAGTTTCATTGTTCCTAGTTCAATACTTCACTCTGCGCACGTGCAAACGTAAATTCCATAACTTTCTCCTGCTTTCATCAGATTTTGATGAATTTTTCAGGGATTGTACGGTTTAGGCTATAGAAGTTCTCTAATGAACTTCATCTTGAATCGAAAGTCTCAATCCATACCAGAAAATATCAACAAACTCAGACTAAAACTTAGTACCTACTTAAAGTTTTTGGCGTTAGAACGAATTATACCAGTGACACAAGCACGAGGAACCAAAATTGATCAGCAACCTCTTATAAACCCTAAAAGGCAGTAGAAATGTTGGTTTTGAAGGGTAACAAATTCGTCGTCTTCTTACACGAGCACAAAGCTTATAAATATTGTGAAGCCGTGTCTGTTTTGCTTATGCCTTGCCACGCCTAAAACTATAGGTACCAAGTTTCAGGCTGGTTTTGATAAAATTTCAGGAATTGTGCACGACATCTTCTAGATGGTCCTCTATAAATTCATTTGCCATCGAATCAACAGAAGCGTGTACTTATGCGGATACTTGGATTTCTTATAACACCGTTCCCGTTATAATGAAACGACATCTGATTTTATCAAATCTTAAACTCAAGCTCAGAAGGTTATTCTGTCTAGAAGTTCATAATTATATGAATTATGATTTAAATATTTTACTTTATGATGCATTGATTTTACCTCATAAGATCTGTGGCCCTGTTAGCATGGAGCTCTACTTTTTCAATAAAGCTAAATCCGCTTTCTTGACGCAGACATGCTCACGTATGATATTATTGAACAGACCCGGTAGAAACTCAACTCAGGATTTGTTCAGCGAAATGAGAGTACTTAATTTACCTTATTTGTATGAAAAATCGACACTTATTTTCATACATTAATTATTTCTAGCAGCAAAACTTACTAAGGTAATTAGAGCAGCAGATTAAAGTACGCTGGTTGGAGGCTAGACAGTTACGACGGTGTGATCTCGTTTAATTCACTTCCTTCGTGTCTATTACCTGTGGCAGCTTCTATTGCAAAGTTTAAAGAAATTTTAAAAATATACTATCTTGAACAAGTAGCGAGAGTACTATTATTAGTAATTAATATAGTGAATTTTTATAGTCTGCTAAGTACGGAAATATAGAGATCCTTTAAACCGAGTTTGAAAATCATGTATGATTTTCTGGGAATATCTTGGATTTTCAGATGTTATTTTATAGTACTTGTCATTTGACAAGAAAATCAAAATCGTGTTAAAAACATCAATAAAAACGTGTTAAAAACATCAACATGTTTTTTAGTTAAGTCTCAACTCTAAGTTTGTATTATTTTGTATTTTATGATATCGGGCGCCTACCTATTAGTTCAAATAAATTGAGTGCCCGATTCCTTTCATGTTCAAAAATAATTGTTGTACTTTATTCAATAATAAAACCTGAAGTACCTTGAACTTGAAAAAAAAAAAAAAAAAAAAAAAAAAAAAAAATTGCTTTAAAAAAGTACTTCAGACAACCCTATTTGTGCAGTCAATTTTGCAGTACGCAATATCAATATCAATATGATGTGGTGCCTATGAGTGCAATGGCAAAGCACAACAACGGGCTCAGGAGCTTTGGAACCGGAGGTTATGTTGCACAAGGAATCCAAGACCTTTTGCTAATTTTTGATAGAAAACCATCTGCTCTTTCCTTTTCGACGCCCCATCAATACCCAACTGGGGTCATTCTTGATCAGAGAGTTGTTCATCCATGGCATGCACTCATCCTCACAACCAGAAATCCTCATTACTACCGTATCTACAATTCTCTACCGGCTGTTATGAAACCACGAAATCGTTATTCACGGACTCTTTATTCGTTATTCATCGTAAGGCGCGGAGTTATTCTTAGCTCATTCTACTTTGTGAAAACTGAACAAACTTGCTGCGAAGCGTTTACTCAACTTGAGATGTTTCACGCTTATGTTCATGTGATTCTAGGAGTCTCAAGCTTTTTGAACTATTTACTACAAAAATCATGATTAATATACAGTTTTTTTTTTCTTTTAAATTCGTATTTTTAGTATTTTGTAGAACATGTATTCGTTTGGCAACACGGGCCTATCCTAGCTTATGCCAGGCAATTATTATTCACTCAACTGGAGTTGTATAACATATACAACTATTATGTTATTAATATTTTGTTCTTTTAAGGAATATATGTCTCTCTCTCTCCCTTCCTCCCCCTCCCTCCACTCTCTTCTCATTCTGTCTCCCTTTCTATTCGACCGTGTTACAAGTGAGGAGGCTGTACTGCCCACCCGACTTGGCAGACGTCTTTATTATTTTATTTCATTCGTTTATTTAAGGATTTAAGCTGCACCTCTCTTTATTATTCCTTCTGTCTACGCGGCTTCTTTTATTTACAGAATGATCGGTAGGCTTCATGGAGGAATCCAAACGCCTTCAGAACTTTTATTTCAGTAACCGATGGCGCCACTTAGTTTCGCAACGATTTTAAATCCGTCTCTCACAGGCTCCGCGTCTATTCAAGAATGAAATTCAGAATAAGGAGCGACAGGGTTAAATATAGAAAGCTGGAATTTCGATCTAGATTTCTAACCATCAAGAGACATTATGTAGCATTCGAATACGAATCAAATCCAAAGTTTTTATTGCATAAAATTTCGAAAGATTGTTACAAGAGTCCGGAAAGTAATTAACACAAAATAAATCAATCCTGCAATAAGCATAGTTAAATAATAATATATGTGGCTTCTGATTCACTTTTTAATTCTAAATACTCCCAAAAAATGAATTGGTTTGTCACTTCACTACAGAAAAAATATATACAAACTCAAATATTCAGGATGTCCTAACCCCCCCCCCCTCCTCCTATTGCTTCCAACAATTTTTAGATGTAGAAGCTAGTGGGAGAACATTTTCGGAGTGCCTAATATTAAGATTTAAGAAGACAAAAAAGTTGTTGGTCCAACCTGTGCATGTGTGTGTGTTAGGGTGGATAAAAAAAAAAAAGTTTTGGGATTTCTTGTCCCCATTGTTTTTTTGCTTCCTCGGTATGTCAGGATAACCCTCCTAAATTTTTAGCAAAAAATATTAATCCTAACCACTTTACCTGGGTCGATTTTGGCCAGTTATCGACCGCTATCGTAAACCAACCTCTAAATTGGTGACGAGGTGATGATTTGAAGGACGGATTTTATTTTTTTTTGGGTCAACTTATGGGTTTTCGCATGCGCTGAACACGATGAACTTATTTATTTTACGCTCCGTCCACTAGTTATCCGAATAAGTACAATGCCGGTTCAAGTCCTTGCCAAATTCCCAACGGCTTCGTACCGAGTATCCTGGAAAATACCAAATTTTATCAACACAAGGTATTTCGGGACCTTAAATTATGAACGCGACATAATTTCCGGTGAAATTAGGGTGAATTCGTCTATTACCCTACAATTAATTTGAGGTTTATGGCCGATAAACGAAGCAATCATCGGCTGAAAAGTATAGTAAAAAACGGAATCATGTTCAGAACATGCCAAAGCATATTATCCGACCATAATAGCATGTTTCTAGTACAATTCTTAACCAGGCGACAGCATTTTCGGTGAAATTTTCGATTTTTACTCATCTTCAAGCAGCGCCCTCTGCCAGGTTACCGGATAACTAATGGACGGAGCGTAAAATAAATAAGTTCATCGTGTTCAGCGCATGCGAAAACCCATAAATTGACCCAAAAAAATTGAAATCCGTCCTTCAAATCATCACCTCGGCACCAATTTAGAGGTTGGTTTACGATAGCGGTCGATAACTGGCCAAAATCGACCCAGGTAAAGTGGTTAGGATTAATATTTTTTGCTAAAAATTTAGGAGGGTCATCCTGACATACCGAGGAAGCAAAAAAACAATGGGGACAAGAAATCCCAGAACTTTTTTTTTTGAACCACCTGTGTGTGTGTGTGTGTGTGTGTGTGTATAGGGTGGGGGGGAGAGGGTGGAGGAGGAGGAGGGATATTGGGTATTCGGACAATTTTTCGCATAGCTAGTCCAACACTACTGTGAAAAATTAAGGATCACAGACGACAAATCTCAGTTTCGGAGGTCATTGGTCTCCTCACTTTTCAGTAAATAGACATCTAGAAAAAGAGTTTACGACAAATTCAAGCTCAATAGAATGGTCCAGTCTGAAGTAAACCTAGAACCCATTAAAACTAAAATCGATTTTAGCGTCTACAAACAAATGGTCACCAAACTGGTCTCTTTCAAGGGTTTACAAAAATCGTATACGTCAATGAAAAGCTGAGTTCATGGCGAAAAAATGTAAAAAATCTTCAAAAATAGTTTATTATTTAATGGTTTACAACAAAACATTCACTGTAAGAAGTTAGCGGCTTTTAAAAATTGGGTTCAAAATCAAGGGATCACTTTGTTTTTGTTTTTTATTGGAGTTTTGAGGGTTGAGCTGAGCTGGAAGCGTGAAAGTTGGTTGTTAGGAGTACAAATGTCACAATAATTAGTAAATAAAAAAAGACGGTTTTCAAACGATTTAAGTTCGAGAGGATGGTTTGAAATTATATAATGTACAATTTCTTGCTTTAAAAATTATCCGCACCATTCTGTCATCGAGATAGGGCCCTCAGTCAATGACAGGATGGTGCGGATAATTTTTAAAGCAAGAAATGGTATATCATCTCATTTCAAACCCCTCTCGAATTTAAATCGTCTGAGAACAGTCAATTTTATTTATTAATTTATTTCCTTTTTAAAAGGTTAATTGTGACAGTTGTACTCCTAAAAACCAACTTATGTTGCTGTTATTTAAATGGAACTCCTTTGGGACACCTTGGAAAAATTACGACGTACGAAGGCACACTGATCAGCTGAAGGGCCTCTTAAACTATATTCTTCCTTTCCCTATCGATGTATTTTTTTTAATTTACTGTAAAGCTTAAAATTGCGGGGTCCTGGAACTGTAAAGGTGTGAACCCTTTTGGGAGGCACGATACGTCATGTTCTGATCATATATTTATTACGTACATAGATTATAATTATAGACCAATGATCTGCGTAGAAGGGCTATCTAACACAGAAATAATAAATCTTCTTGTAATAATTTGCAGCGTTTTACTTTAGTGTTATACTTATGGTATTATGAAATATTGATAGATTTATGATATATTTTGTTGGCTGGATGTGAGGCGTTACCTAGTGCGTTAAGAAAGCTGGTTTGTCACTGTCGCAGCTTACAGGTATGTTACTGACTCGAAAAATATATAAAAACAATGACGCGGTCTGTATATTGTTTCAAAATTAGAGCTCAATCGATGTAGACCTTTTTGAGTTTTTGAAGCGAACACGAACCAACATAACATTTTCATATATATATAGATTTTATTCACAGAACACCCGTTTCAAACCGCTTCTGCATGCTATGTGATTCTTAGGGGGGTCTGCCCACCCTGACGCTCCTCAAATTACGCCACTGGTTGATGTCATCATCATTTTGTCTAGTGGTCTTGGTTTCCTAGCTCTAAAAGGCTTTACTGCCCCGCTTTCGAGATCCTCCATCTTATATCACCTAAGGGCATGGAGTTGCGCCCGAATAACACGAATTTGCGTTTTCACTCTCACCCGGTAGGTAACTTGTGGGGGTGGCGGTTCGGTCAGCCTATGAGAAAACCACCATACTCCTTGTGTGTCATACTTCCTTGCTCGATACTCAAATATGCCCGACTAGAAAACTGTTGGTAGGATGTATTATCAATATCGGAGTTCCTGAGAATGCTAAACGGTCCGGTCTGGTCACCCCTATCTGCATACTATAGGGAAGCATGGCGATAACGTGAACTTCTCACCATCGAATTCAACTAGTATATATGGGATACTTGTTTATTCATGGCTTTTTAGGACGTCTCTCTGAAGCTATCTAGGTGATATAGGCAAGGCTTCGTACAAAAGAGGGACGATCTATTAGAATTCATCCAGGCGGTGAGTGACAAACCAAGCATGGGAAAAAAAGAAGAAAGAATAACCGAATAATTAAATACAACGGATGAATAACGGAATAATTTCAGAAACTAATGCGTTTGTAAAAATGAACAAATCCGTTTCAGACCAGACAGAACCCGTAAAAAAAACCCATAGGAGTGAGTACGTGCGTGTGTGTGTGTGTGTGTGTGTGTGTGTCACAAATTTCTCGACCAATTTTCGGGATACTTCCTTTTTTCTGTTTCAATTTCAATTTGGTTTTGCTTTTGAATTTCATAACGGAAAGGAGAAAATGGAGGGGGTAAAGCCGAAAAAACGTGCTTTTCTACGACAAATTTTGTCGAAGCTACCCAAGCTACAAACCACATGCCATTGATGTAAAAGAATGAAATTGATAGATAAATGTGAACAAAATAGGTATTTATTTATATCCTAAAATGAAGTAATGAGTAAATCAAAATAAATGGTGAAAATAATGAGAATTATTGAATGTGCTGAAATTCCAGCTCCTTGGCAAGGCGAGCCTATATAATGAGAAGTTCATTTCGTTTTAATTTGGCTTTCACCTTGAGCCTCAGCGAATCATTGGAGGAACGTGAAACACGCTCCATTCCAAACTAGCCTAGATAACCTAAATGTTGATCCGGAACAGAATCAAAATTGGTCTTTCCGTTTAGACGCGAATCAACCCTAGACACAGACAAACTTCTCTCTTGTATATAGGAGGGCTAAGTGTATATTAAGTGATACATTTTGTATTGCTACCTATATAATAAACATGTTATCAATCAAGTAATCGTTGTGAGCAAAAAGAGCTTCTGCTACAGCTCCGTATCATTCAATGAGAATAATAATGGATTCAGTGAACGAGAATCAAATCTGGACAACATCTTAAGTTGTCATACCCTACGAAAGGGAACAAGTTTTACTTGGCACCTTAGCCTTGCCCAACCAAAAGAGCTGAAATGGGGAGCAACGCAGAAGTTCTCGTTCCTCTTGTGCTGAGCAAGTTGGTTTCCTCTGGGAAGTCGGCCGCTAATTAATGGCCTAAAGCCGATTACACTCTCCAACAACTGTTATTAGAACCAACACACAACCGGAGCGAGTTCGCAAATTTCGCCGTTTACTGGGCGAGAATGATCGATTCTTTAATAACTCCCACAGTATTCGGACGCAACTTAGGATAGAGTGAAAGTTACGGTGGTGCAGCTTAACCATATGAGCAAATTTTAGTTTTAGCGAATTTGCGTTTAAATATTTAGTGAATATATTCCATATAACAAGCGCGTTTACGGATTTGGACCAACCGCTACAGATACTACGAATCAGCGTGACTCGGAGCCCCTCCAGGTTCGTCGGATCAGGCTCGCGGTCCAAACATGTGATCGTATTTTTACACCAGTCGCTCTTCACCCGATCAGTTATGGCTGCTGGCGCCTGAGTGGGTTGTATGGATTGTTGATCTTTGTGTTTGTGTTATTTTGATTTGTGGGTAAAAATAATTAAAAATTGAAAGCTGGAATAAGGATAATATAATGGAAAATTTTATTCCTTTATACCTTTATGCCTAAATGGCATGCTTGACTGCCCAGCTCTATCGTGTGAGGTTCGGCTTCATGTCCCTCGTTTGTCTGCACATTCGTCACCACTGTTTGGATCCCCTTCGCGGCCACAAACTACCTCCAGCATCGTCCGCTCAGCAGAATTCTTCGTTCAACCAACCTTTTTTTGAACATTCACCCCGATTTTGATGTTTTTACTCTCATTGTCTTTATTAAGGTCAATAATACCTTCTTCACCAATTTAATTTGGATAATTTTTCATTAATTCATACATCCTGGAAAAATTGTAATTAATTTCATCTTGTACTGAATATTGTCTGTTATTAATGTCTTACCTACCGTGCACTATGTGCACTATTCATATCTTGTTATTTTTTGTATTTATTCTCAGATTAGCATATTAATTATGAACTCCATGTCTCTTGTTTAATGGGCTCGCTCGTGTAATTTCAAATAGAAACTCTGATTTTGTGTCACAAATGTCTCCTCGTCCCAGCGTGCAGACAGGAACTTCGTTATTAAACAAATACAGGGACTGCGGAGTGCATTTCGTAAAGAACTTATGTTGCTCAGAAATGCTCGAAAGAAAAAAAAAAAAAAAAAAACATGTAGAAAATGAATAGATGGCCGATCTATTCACGTTTGGCAGCAACACTAAAACATTTTGTGGCTGGTCGGGTCACCAAATATTTTAGTGATGCTGCCACACGTTCCTATGGGGGTGTGTGTGTGTGTGTGTGTGTGTGTGTGGAAACCTCACCTCAATATCTTCTTTTTGTACAATTGACCTCAATTTACTAAGAATGAATTCATAATTTTCTCCACTCATTCTTAAATAATTTTGGAGTCATTGGGCTTATTTACATTTAATTCTTTCTGGAGAATCATGTGGCCAAAAGTTGGATTAGATCTCCAGTTCTTGATCAACATCGTTTGACAACTTCTTCTAACATTATTCAAGACCAGAATATCCGCTCTTGCTATAGCTAGACTTCTTGGTTTTTAAGTGTGGTCGACACCAGAACAGATTAACTTCACAGAAAACTTTAAGTGTAAGGAACCTTCAAGTGTTAAGGAAAATTGCTCAGATAACGACGTATAGCTTCCTGTAATATCACCAACACAAAATACAACTAGGCCATAGATATGTCGGATCAGGGTGGGAACATCTGATCTGGTTGGAAAAACTGGAGGTAGATCGTTGTCTTGGTGTCAGGAGTCGCTAGTGTGCTTCGTTAAGGGCTTGTGTATACTTATTATTTCTGTGTTGATGTTTACATGTATGATATTCAAGTGCCATCTTCTTCCGTCACAGATGACATCCCTTTCAATGCTTAGGTACGTGTAGCACTTCCTCTCCATTTTGATGTTAGAGAGTGTGAGTGTGCAATGGTTGAACTCTACTTTTCCTTATCACTAGTTTCCAACCCTTTCAATGCTTGGCTATGTACAGCAACTCCGCTCCATGTTTATGTTTACGAGTGAGGATAGAGTGTGCGAGGCTTGACTTTTTCTTCTCACTGGTTGACAACCCTTTCAATACTTTAGTATGTCCAGCACCTCCTCTCCATTTTTATGTTAGAGAGGGTGAGTGTTCTATGCTTGATCTATACTTTTCCATACCACTAGTTTTCACCCCTTTCAATGCTTTGGTATGTGCAGCAACTCTTCTTCATTTTTATGAGTGAGGATGGAGTGTGCGAGGCTCTAGCTTGACTTTTTCTTGTCACTGGTTGACAGCACTTTCAATGCTTAGGTATGTGCAGCAACTCCTCTCTATTTTTATGTTAGAGGGTGTCAGTGTGCTATGCTCTAACTGTACTTTTCGTTATCACTAGTTTCCAACCCTTTCAATGCTTTGCTATGTACAGCAACTCCGCTCCATGTTTATGTTTACGAGTGAGGATAGAGTGTGCGAGGCTTGACTTTTTCTTCTCACTGGTTGACAACTCTTTTCATACTTTAGTATGTGCAGCACCTCCTCTCCATTTTTATGTTAGAGAGGGTGAGTGTTCTATGCTTGATCTATACTTTTCCATGCCACTAGTTTTCAACGCTTTCAAAGCTTTGGTATGTGCAGCAACTCCGCTCCATGTTTATGAGTGAGGATGGAGTGTGCGAGGCTCTAGCTCGACTTTTTCTTGTCACTGGTTGACAGCCCTTTCAATGCTTAAGTATGTGCAGCAACTCCTCTCTATTTTTATGTTAGAGGGTGTACGTGTGCAATGCTCTAACTCTACTTTTCCTTATCACTAGTTTCCAACCCCTTCAATGCTTTGCTATGTACAGCAACTCCGCTCCATGTTTATGATTACGAGTGAGGATAGAGTGTGCGAGGTTCTAGCTTGACTTTTTCTTCTCACTGGTTGACAACCCTTTCAATACTTTAGTATGTCCAGCACCTCCTCTCCATTTTTATGTTTGAGAGTGTGAGTGTGCTATGCTCAAACTCTACTTTTCCTTATCACTAGTTTTCAACCCTTTCAATGCTTTGGTATGTGCAGCAACTCCGTTCCATGTTTATGAGTGAAGATGGAGTGTGCAAGGCTCTAGCTTGACTTTTTCTTGTCGCTAGCTTTCAACCCTTTCGATGCTTAGGTATGTGCAACACCTCCTCTCCAGTTTTATGTTAGAGTGTGAGTGTGCTATGCTCGAACTATACTTTTCCTTATCACTAGTTTTCAACCCTTTCAATGCTTTGGTATGTGCAGCAACTCTTCTTCATGTTTATGAGTGAGGATGGAGTGTGCAAGGCTCTAGCTTGACTTTTTCTTGTCACTGGTTGACAGCCCTTTCAATGCTAAGATATGTGCAGCACCTCCTCTCAATTTTCATGTTAGAGTGTGAGTGTGCTACTTTACTCTTCCTTATCACCAGTTTTCAACCCTTTCACTGCTTTGCTATGTACAGCAACTCCGCTCCATGTTTATGATTACGAGTTAGGATAGAGTGTGCGATGTTCTAGCTTGACTTTTTCTTCTCACTGGTTGACAACCCTTTCAATACTTTAGTATGTCCAGCACCTCCTCTCCATTTTTATGTTAGAGAGGGTGAGTGTTCTATGCTTGATCTATACTTTTGCATACCACTAGTTTTCAACCCTTTCAATGCTTTGGTATGTGCAGCAACTCTTCTTCATTTTTATGAGTGAGGATGGAGTGTGCGAGGCTCTAGCTTGACTTTTTCTTGTAACTGGTTGACAGCCCTTTCAATGTTTAGGTATGTGCAGCAACTCCTCTCTATTTTTATGTTAGAGGGTGTCAGTGTGCTATGCTCTAACTGTACTTTTCGTTATCACTAGTTTCCAACCCTTTCAATGCTTTGCTATGTACAGCAACTCCGCTCCATGTTTATGTTTACGAGTGAGGATAGAGTGTGCGAGGCTTGACTTTTTCTTCTCACTGGTTGACAACTCTTTCCATACTTTAGTATGTGCAGCACCTCCTCTCCATTTTTATGTTAGAGAGGGTGAGTGTTTTATGCTTGATCTATACTTTTCCATGCCACTAGTTTTCAACGCTTTCAAAGCTTTGGTATGTGCAGCAACTCCGCTCCATGTTTATGAGTGAGGATGGAGTGTGCGAGGCTCTAGCTCGACTTTTTCTTGTCACTGGTTGACAGCCCTTTCAATGCTTAGGTATGTGCAGCAACTCCTCTCTATTTTTATGTTAGAGGGTGTCAGTGTGCAATGCTCTAACTCTACTTTTCCTTATCACTAGTTTCCAACCCCTTCAATGCTTTGCTATGTACAGCAACTCCGCTCCATGTTTATGATTACGAGTGAGGATAGAGTGTGCGAGGTTCTAGCTTGACTTTTTCTTCTCACTGGTTGACAACCCTTTCAATGCTTTAGTATGTGCAGCACCTTCTCTTCATTTTTATGTTAGAGATTGTGAGTGTGCTATGCTTGAACTCTACTTTTCCTTATAACTAGTTTTCAACCCTTTCAATGCTTTGGTATGTGCAGCAACTCTTCTTCATGTTTATGAGTGAGGATGGAGTGTGCGAAACTCTAGCTTGACTTTTTCTTGTCGCTAGCTTTCAACCCTTTCGATGCTTAGGTATGTGCAACACCTCCTCTCCAGTTTTATGTTAGAGTGTGAGTGTGCTATGCTTGAACTCTACTTTTCCTTATAACTAGTTTTCAACCCTTTCAATGCTTTGGTATGTGCAGCAACTCTTCTTCATGTTTATGAGTGACAATGGAGTGTGCGAGGCTCTAGCTTGACTTTTTCTTGTCACTGGTTGACAGCCCTTTCAATGCTAAGATATGTGCAGCACCTCCTCTCAATTTTCATGTTAGAGTGTGTCAGTGGACAATGCTCGAACTCTACTTTTCCTTATCACTAGTTTCCAACCCTTTCAATGATTTGCTATGTACAGCAACTCCGCTCCATGTTTATTATTACGAGTGAGGATAGAGTGTGTGAGGCTTGACTTTTTCTTTTCACTGGTTGACAACCCTTTCAATACTTTAGTATGTCCAGTACCTCCTCTCCATTTTTATGTTAGAGAGGGTGAGTGTTCTATGCTTGATCTATACTTTTCCATGCCACTAGTTTTCAACGCTTTCAAAGCTTTGGTATGTGCAGCAACTCCGCTCCATGTTTATGAGTGAGGATGGAGTGTGCGAGGCTCTAGCTCGACTTTTTCTTGTCACTGGTTGACAGCCCTTTCAATGCTTAGGTATGTGCAGCAACTCCTCTCTATTTTTATGTTAGAGGGTGTCAGTGTGCAATGCTCTAACTCTACTTTTCCTTATCACTAGTTTCCAACCCCTTCAATGCTTTGCTATGTACAGCAACTCCGCTCCATGTTTATGATTACGAGTGAGGAAAGAGTGTGCGATGTTCTAGCTTGACTTTTTCTTCTCACTGGTTGACAACCCTTTCAATACTTTAGTATGTCCAGCACCTCCTCTCCATTTTTATGTTTGAGAGTGTGAGTGTGCTATGCTCAAACTATACTTTTCCTTATCACTAGTTTTTAACCCTTTCAATGCTTTGGTATGTGCAGCAACTCTTCTTCATGTTTATGAGTGAGGATGGAGTGTGCAAGGCTCTAGCTTGACTTTTTCTTGTCGCTAGCTTTCAACCCTTTCAATGCTTAGATATGTCAGCACCTCCTCTTTATTTTTATGTTAGAGTGTGAGTGTGCTATGCTCGAACTCTACTTTTCCTTATCACTAGTTTTCAACCCTTTCAATGCTTTGGTATGTGCAGCAACTCTTCTTCATGTTTATGAGTGAGGATGGAGTGTGCGAGGCTCTAGCTTGACTTTTTCTTGTCACTGGTTGACAACCCTTTCAATGCTTAGATATGTGCAGCACCTCCTCTCTATTTTTATGTTAGAGGGTGTCAGTGTGCAATGCTCTAACTCTACTTTTCCTTATCACTAGTTTCCAACCCTTTCAATGCTTGGCTATGTACAGCAACTCCGCTCCATGTTTATGTTTACGAGTGAGGATAGAGTGTGCGAGGCTTGACTTTTTCTTCTCACTGGTTGACAACCCTTTCAATGCTTAGATATGTGCAGCACCTCCTCTCCATTTTTATGTTAGAGAGGGTGAGTGTTCTATGCTTGATCTATACTTTTCCATGCCACTAGTTTTCAACGCTTTCAAAGCTTTGGTATGTGCAGCAACTCCGCTCCATGTTTATGAGTGAGGATGGAGTGTGCGAGGCTCTAGCTCGACTTTTTCTTGTCACTGGTTGACAGCCCTTTCAATGCTTAGGTATGTGCAGCAACTCCTCTCTATTTTTATGTTTGAGGGTGTCAGTGTGCAATGCTCTAACTCTACTTTTCCTTATCACTAGTTTCCAACCCCTTCAATGCTTTGCTATGTACAGCAACTCCGCTCCATGTTTATGATTACGAGTGAGGATAGAGTGTGCGAGGTTCTAGCTTGACTTTTTCTTCTCACTGGTTGACAACCCTTTCAATACTTTAGTATGTCCAGCACCTCCTCTCCATTTTTATGTTTGAGAGTGTGAGTGTGCTATGCTCAAACTATACTTTTCCTTATCACTAGTTTTTAACCCTTTCAATGCTTTGGTATGTGCAGCAACTCTTCTTCATGTTTATGAGTGAGGATGGAGTGTGCAAGGCTCTAGCTTGACTTTTTCTTGTCGCTAGCTTTCAACCCTTTCGATGCTTAGGTATGTGCAACACCTCCTCTCCAGTTTTATGTTAGAGTGTGAGTGTGCTATGCTCGAACTATACTTTTCCTTATCACTAGTTTTCAACCCTTTCAATGCTTTTGTATGTGCAGCAACTCTTCTTCATGTTTATGAGTGAGGATGGAGTGTGCAAGGCTCTAGCTTGACTTTTTCTTGTCACTGGTTGACAACCCTTTCAATGCTAAGATATGTGCAGCACCTCCTCTCAATTTTCATGTTAGAGTGTGAGTGTGCAACACCTCCTCTCCAGTTTTATGTTAGAGTGTGAGTGTGCTATGGTCGAACTTTACTCTTCCTTATCACCAGTTTTCAACCCTTTCACTGCTTTGCTATGTACAGCAACTCCGCTCCATGTTTATGATTACGAGTGAGGATAGAGTGTGCGAGGTTCTAGCTTGACTTTTTCTTCTCACTGGTTGACAACCCTTTCAATACTTTAGTATGTCCAGCACCTCCTCTCCATTTTTATGTTAGAGAGGGTGAGTGTTCTATGCTTGATCTATACTTTTGCATACCACTAGTTTTCAACCCTTTCAATGCTTTGGTATGTGCAGCAACTCTTCTTCATGTTTATGAGTGAGGATGGAGTGTGCGAGGCTTTAGCTTGACTTTTTCTTGTCGCTGGTTGACAGCCCTTTCAATGTTTAGGTATGTGCAGCAACTCCTCTCTATTTTTATGTTAGAGGGTGTCAGTGTGCTATGCTCTAACTGTACTTTTCGTTATCACTAGTTTCCAACCCTTTCAATGCTTGGCTATGTACAGCAACTCCGCTCCATGTTTATGTTTACGAGTGAGGATAGAGTGTGCGAGGCTTGACTTTTTCTTCTCACTGGTTGACAACCCTTTCAATACTTTAGTATGTCCAGCACCTCCTCTCCATTTTTATGTTAGAGAGGGTGAGTGTTCTATGCTTGATCTATACTTTTGCATACCACTAGTTTTCAACCCTTTCAATGCTTTGGTATGTGCAGCAACTCTTCTTCATGTTTATGAGTGAGGATGGAGTGTGCGAGGCTCTAGCTTGACTTTTTCTTGTCACTGGTTGACAACCCTTTCAATGCTTAGATATGTGCCTCACCTTCTCTTTATTTTTATGTTAGAGGGTGTCAGTGTGCAATGCTCTAACTCTACTTTTCCTTATCACTAGTTTCCAACCCCTTCAATGCTTTGCTATGTACAGCAACTCCGCTCCATGTTTATGATTACGAGTGAGGATAGAGTGTGCGAGGTTCTAGCTTGACTTTTTCTTCTCACTGGTTGACAACCCTTTCAATACTTTAGTATGTCCAGCACCTCCTCTCCATTTTTATGTTTGAGAATGTCAGTATGCTATGCTCGAACTCTACTTTTCCTTATCACTAGTTTTCAACCCTTTCATTGCTTTGGTATGTGCAACAACTCTTCTCCATGTTTATGTTTATGAGTGAGGATGGAGTGTGCGAAATTCTAGCTTGATTTATTCTTGTTACTAGTTTTCAACCCTTTCAATGCTTTGGTAACACTGGTTGACAGCCCTTTCAATGCTTCGGTATGTGCAGCACCTCCTCTCCATTTTTATGTTTGAGAATGTCAGTATGCTATGCTCGAACTCTACTTTTCCTTATCACTAGTTTTCAACCCTTTCAATGCTTTGGTATGTGCAGCAACTCTTCTTCATGTTTAGGAGTGAGGATGGAGTGTGCAAGGCACTAGCTTGACTTTTTCTTGTCACTAGCTTTCAACCCTTTCGATGCTTAGGTATGTGCAACACCTCCTCTCCAGTTTTATGTTAGAGTGTGAGTGTGCTATGCTCGAACTCTCCTTTCCTTATCACTAGTTTTCAACAATTTCAATGCTTTGGTATGTGCAGCAACTCCGCTCCATGTTTATGAGTGAGGATGTGAGTGTGCGAAACTCTAGCTTGACTCTATCTTGTCACTGGTTGACAACCCTTTCAATGCTTTGGTAAGTGCAGCACGTTCTCTCCATTTTTATGTTAGAGAGGGGAGTGTGCTATGTTCGAACTCTCCTTTCCTTATCACTAGTTTTCAACCCTTTCATTGCTTTGGTATGTGCAACAACTCTTCTTCATGTTTATGAGTGAGGTTGGAGTGGGTGAAACTCTAGCTTGACTTATTCTTGTTATTAGTTTTTAACCCTTTCAATGCTTTGGTATGTGCAGCAACTCTTCTCCATGTTTATGTTTGAGATTTTGAGTGTGCGGGCTATGAGCTCGACTTTTCCTTATCACTGGTTGACAACCCTTTCAATGCTTGCGTGAGACTCTTCTATTCTGTGGTTATGTCATCTGTTGAGATGAGAGTGTGAGGCTCGAGCTTGCCTATTCCCCATCACTGGCTGTCTCTCCCATATGTACTTGCATGCAGCACATCATCTCCTTGTTTATGTTTACTGGCGAGAGTGAGTGTGTGGGGAGCCAAACCAGAAGACGTGCACAGATGTTGGATATAAGGAAACGAAACTCTAGCTTGAATTTTTCTTGTCACTGGTTGACAAACCTTTCAATGCTTAGATATGTCAGCACCTCCTCTTTATTTTTATGTTAGAGTGTAAGTGTCCTATGCTCGAACTCTACTTTTCCTTATCACTAGTTTTCAACCCTTTCAATGCTTTGGTATGTGCAGCAACTCTTCTTCATGTTTATGTTTATGAGTGAGGATGGAGTGTGCGAAACTCTAGCTTGACTTTTTCTTGTCGCTGGTTGACAACCCTTTCAATGCTTAGATATGTGCCTCACCTCCTCTCCATTTTTATGTTAGAGAGTGTGAGTGTGCTATGCTTGAACTCTACTTTTCCTTATCACTATGTTTCAACCTTTTCAATGCTTTGGTATGTGCAGCAACTCCGCTCCATGCTTATGAGTGAGGATGGAGGTGTGAGCCTCTAGCTTGACTTTTTCTTGTCACTGATTGACAACCCTTTCAATGCTTGTGTGAGACTCTATTCTGTGGTTATGTCATCTGTAGAGATGAGAGTGTGAGGCTCGAGCTTGCCTATTCCCCATCACTGGCTGTCTCTCCCATATGTACTTGCATGCAGCACATCATCTCCTTGTTTATGTTTACTGGCGAGAGTGAGTGTGTGGGGAGCCAAACCAGAAGACGTACACAGATGTTGGAGATAAGGAGGAGGTGGTGGGGCGCGTGAGATCATCGAGGCGCCAGAATAGTTTACGTGAACGTCGAGACCGGACCGCGGCAGGTCCAGCGCCTCCCCTCCTCCCGCCCATCAGGTGTCCTCCGACCCCGTCCCACGGCGGTACCTCATCTCCCTCCCCCGGCCCACGTTCCATTCCCACCTTCCCGACCTCTCGCCTCCCTCCAGAGGGAGGATGTTTTGGTTCGCGGCGGCCGTTCTGGGAGGGAGGGGGACGGACGTTCCCCATAACGACTTTTACTTTCACGGCGTCGTCACCCATCGACCCACGTCCTCCCCCACTACGGCAGCCTCCTGGACCTCGCGGTCTCGTGCGCCGCCTTCCCATCTGTTTCCTTTCAAAGGCGCCTTGACGAAAAACCCACGAGACGTTTACGGTCTCGACCGTCCAAATAAACTACCACTTAATTCGTGGTCTGCTCGAATCTCGGAAACCTCCTGCTTGGGAGGGCGTGAGGACGAGGAGTGGGAGCGCGGAAGAGGAGGAGGGCAACTGGAGGTGTTTCTAGTTTCTTCAAATCACTTCTTCATCCTGATCTTCATGTTATCTTTCTCTAAAATCACATCATCTTCATGTTATTCTTCCTTAAACCACCAATCTCACTGTTTTTATCTCCTTGAACTTCGTCGGCGCACAGTTGTGCGACTGCAAGGGAGTGTTTAATATTGTGGGGTAATTAATTAAGTTTATATGTAAATGATCTTAATTTGATAACCATTTATGAATACCCACATAATATTGACGTAAAGTTTTTCTCGTGCAGCATGATCATTTGAGCGAATTTTCGAAATTTATCGTACAACCTATGATAAATTTTTCGGGAATTCGAGCACTTTGTGTGCACAGAAATCGTTATCAATTTTATGTATATTACTAATTTTTTATCTTATATATCTAGGTTTCTAACTATTCTCATAATATTTTGGATTTTCACTATTTTTTGTAGTTTCATCAATTTTTAAAAATGTGCCAATTTTAATGAAATTTATGAATATTTTTCTACACTTTATGCAAAAATGAGCTTATGTTTCAGGTTGTTGTTCATAAACTTTTTCTGAGTAGTATCCTGCTGTAAAAATAAAATTGACGTTCTCCAACAGTTTTCTGCCATTCTTTATTGATTTTTTAACCTCATTTTTTGAAATTTCACCAATGGTCCAAGAAACTCATCCTTTTTTAATGCTTAATATCCGACGACAGAACCTATTTTCAATCCAATCCTATGGAGAGTTATTGTCTGGAACGCATATAGGCGAACGCCATATATCTGCATAATACCTGCCTACATCTGCATATAAAACATTATTAAAGTCCATAAATCGTTTCAGTATTACTCAAAATGGATTTTCCACAGCAAAGTTTTGGAAAAATTGTATTTGAAATACTTCCAGCCAATGACAATAGCCTGATTTTCTGTTAAAATGTGTCAAAGATTAGGTATTTCGAAAGTTATTATAATTATGCATACATCACTATGATCATACAGGGTAAATCATTTGAGAGTAAAAATACTTTGGATTTAGATTTTTCTAGTAATTTCAAACTAAAAATCCCTCAAATTTTTGTTTACCCTCAGCTTTCAAGTTTTTACCTTTTAAGGTTTTTTCTTTTTTTCACTTTATAACATTAAGTTGTAAATAACTACTGCCTCAAATTGCTAGGCAAACATTGAGTTGGTTTGACGTTTCAAAACAAGAAAATCGTTCAATAAATTCCTAACTCAAATTAACACACCAACATATAGGTATTTTAAAGGACTATCTGATTGATTAAATCAACCAAATAATTGGATTAAAAAACGAAACATCCTAAAAATTTAAAAACATAATTTTCCCTCATAGTTTTTAATTGCTAAAATTCATCAAAATTATAAAGATGCCATTATGAAAAAGAAAAAAAAAAAAGTGTTTATCGAATTTTTGTAGGAATTTGTTGCGTGAGGGAGGTCCGATATGGCTCCCCTTAAAATCGTGTCCTTTCCAGAGTCCCTTTGACACATTTAGCCAATTTTCGTAGATAATAATAAAGCTATTGTAATGGCTCAAAAAATGTTAGTATACACATTTTTGAATATTTTCTTCATTTAAATCCGTTTTGAGGCATTCTGAGACGAACCTAAAGTTGAACGCTTTTTTTATACTTGTATTTGTGTGTGATAGGATGACTTCGTTGGCCAGCACTTTTTGAGCTCATTAAATTGTTAAAACTTGAAAAATATGTTGGAAAAAAAATTAAAAATGACTACATAAACACCGTTATTTTCATTTATTTATTTAGTTTTTAAGCAGATTTTTAGTCGAAAAAAGTTTAACGATAATGAACTAGAATATTCAAAAATGTATGCACAAGATAATAGTGAAAAATTTACTTATATTTCATTAATATTTACTGAAACATTGATAAAACCTGCCAAAAAACTAACCTTCCAAATTCTTTTTTGAGTCGCAGAATATTATTTAGATCGAAGTTTTTGCCATCATATTGGTAGTAACATTTAATTTGCACTCATAGTGCTCAAATTCGCCATACAGGGCGATTGTAAGGTGTGCCAACCAATTAGTGGCAGCCCCCTCCCCACTATGTAAAGTGAGCCAAGAACAGAACATCGTACATTAAACTGTATCAAGGATTTAGGTAGCCCCCCAGAGGTGCAATGGGGCCCAAAATCCTAAAAAAAGAGGTAGAGGAGGATGACAGTATCCCGTCAGAGAGATACCACTCTTACTAATAGCATTAATGAGCTATGTTCGGAGTAGATTGGATTTCCAGGACCTGGATCACCCATCCAACGCCAAACTCAGCCTCTCAAGAACACGAGGAGTGGCGTGCGACGCCCGTTGTTTTCCAACAGAGCGACGGCAGCGCTTTCTCTGGGATTCTGACGGGAACTCTGTCACAACTGTTTATTACGATCGTCGTTATTTGCGAATATTGGTAAATTAAATAACAAAATCAAGCAGTTACACTGAAGATAGTATTGCTCCTCATTGCCATTGACATTCATGTTATTTATTAACCGATAAGTTATGATGAGTAATCCGCTGTATGAGCTCGTATGCGAACAGCTGTTTAACCCTATATGTAACAAGATGCTGTTCGACAAACAAGCATTAAAATGAGCGTTGAAGCACCACTCGCTACACCCACATACATTGCTGAATCACGTGAAAAAGCTAAAAAATTCGTGAAGCGAGTGAGGAATTATTTTTCATTACAATAACCTTTCGGGTTCAGATGTGGCTTACATTATTAAATATTATAATATTGATATTATAATATTAAGATGATGGTGGCTACTTACTTACCACTTCAACGGCATAAAAGTCATTGTAAGAACAATCTAAACGTAATCAAACCATCAAAAACAATAAATACGCCAATTCAGAAGGGTTCATTACCTAATGGGACCAATTTCAACTACGATGGGGCGCGAAAACAAAAAGAAGGACTGAATTTAGAAGGATCCAGTACCAAATAGGACCAATTCCAACCATCCTGGGGTTCTGAAGGCAAAAGAAGTTCTGAATTTCATGAGTCTGTTTACAACGGTAGGTAACCTACCATATCAATAGCATTCGCATCATTATTAAAGTAGTTCCAAAGTAATCTAAGTATCAAATTTGTTATATAAACTAAATTTGATGGGTTCAGTTACTAAAAGGACTAATTTTAAGCACCCTGGGGGAAGGAAGAATTTAGATGGGCTGGATTTTATCGTCTGTTCAAGATGGTGGCTACCTACATCACTTCAACTGCATAAATGTCATTATAAGAACAATTCTAACGTAATTAAACCTCAAAAGCAATAAATACAACACATTTGAAGTGTTCATTACCAAATAGGACCAACTTCAAACACCCTGATGTGCGAAAGCGAAAAGAAGGGCTGAATTTCATGATACCCTAATTTTGAAGGGTTCATTACCTAATGGGACCGATTCCAACTACGCTGTAGTGCTGAAGGCGAAAGATGGACTGAATTTCATGAGTCTGTTTACTATGGTACCTACCGTACCAACAGCATAAATGTCATTATCAAAGTAATTCAATAGTAATCCAATTATCTAATGTGTGAGATACACAAATTTAGATGGGTCCACTACCAAATAGGAATAATTTAAACCGCCCTGGTATACTGAAGGCAGAAGGACTGTATCACATAAGTCTTAATATTAAACATTATGAATGAATAAACAAAGAATAATGCAATAATGGCAGTGAAAGGCTGACAAACATTTGCCTGGAGGTCAGTCCTTTCCGAGAAGTACTACAGCGATCCCAGCGGATAAACTCAGATTGAACTTCTGTATTCTCCGTATAAATTCTTGATGATGATCATCGTGATAACGCAAAGCTGATCGAAATCGGACCATTCGCCTCGTGTTATTCCGGAAACCGTTTCATTCATTTTACATCTCAAAAAGCAACCTGTAGGTAATTCCTATCGAGCTGTACAAACCCGCCCTCAAAAGGGTCTACGCGCCCGACATCCACTTGCGATGCGTTTTGCGTCGTCCTTTATTCCGTATTCCCTTTCAAAGGGTCTTCCCTTTAATTGGCCCACATTCTCTTTACTCCAGTCCTCCTGTTTGCAGGCGTAACGATCGCGGCCGACGCCTGTTCATTATTCATGGCCCCGATTTTTATTGCATCGATTTCCTCCCTCCGCCGGGTCGATGTTCTTCCAGCGACCTTTCAGAGGTGCCCTATGCCCTTAGTCCCTTCCCCCGCTTGATCTTTCAGTCGTTTCGAGCGAAATCCGTGAAATCTAAGAATAGAAAATGGACTTATAACCTTTTGACCATTGGGTGCTGTATAACTTATACTTAGGATTAGTTATACATACTTATCCTTCATTCCATACTTGCTATCATACTTCAAGGTCCAGACATGATTAGTATGATTCAAAACTGGATAGATCAGTTCATACTTGCTATACTTATCCTTCATAATTTACTTTTATAAGAATTGAAAAACTTATACCATTAGGAAGATGTAAAAGTGGTTTTTGAATAAAACTCAGCCTTGGGGCCTCGCAAGGGGGCCCCTGGACCCCCCGGTCACTTTCCGCTTTGAGCCTGCGGCTAAAATGCTAAAACATGGAACATGCTTTCTTCCCGTTAATTCGGGATCTGATTTTCCTATCAATGGACAATAATGCGCATAACTCAGCTTCCGTTGAAGTATGCAATGGTACAATGTAAAGTTACTAATCTTCAGTAAAATGATAACTTTCCAACGAATGGTGAACGAGTTTTTGTCGATGGAAATTGCGGAATTTCCATTTACTTATCAACAGCTTGGTTGGACGTGAAAATCATAAGAAAATACGAGCCTTTATTTTGTTTTCTTATAGTTATGATGCTGCCAAACTAATTAGCCTGCCACCAAGCGGCACAACTATAACTAAGATTATCAGCTCTACCAAGTGACAACAAAACAAGGCTTACAAGTGCCAAAAATAATATTGTTTACTAACCATTTATAAATAACATCGCATTATTGGATTAATCTCTTGTAAATAAATGTTAAACTACGACATAAATATCTCACTAATCTTCAGTAAAATGAGAGCTTTCCAACGAATGGTGAACGATTTCTGTGCGAGGAACACTGAGGAAATTCCATTTCCCTACCAATGGCTTGTTTGTACGTGAAACTCATGAGAAAATTTGTGTTAATACTTTGTTGTTGATGTGTGACTCGGTCGATGTTAAATTTTATTTGGGTTGAATGACCACACCAGTCTTGGAAGTTTTGGCTTTTTATTGTTGTTGCATTAGCAATATTTCGGCGCCTTGATGGCCGCCCTCATCAGGCATAGTACAACATCTAGTAACAAGGATACAATTGACATCACATTTTTTATTTATAGGAACTAATATCATGAACTAACTCATTTAACCAATCTATTTTAGAGAATAACTTAATTAAGAGCGAAAAATAAAGTGATTTATGTGTGATAGGTACTTACAATAATGGTTTTTTTGTGTTTTCGTCACCCAGGGGTGTCTTTGTGGAACATGAATTGCTTTCTACATTTGTAATTGTGCTATTGCTCCCAAAATTTTCCAAAAAAATACTTCAAAGATACTTTCTCCCACCACAACAAAACCAGTGCAGACGTTCACTCCTCCCGAAAGCTAGATGTGTCAGTTCATGTTCCACAAAGACAGCCCTGGGTGACGAAAACACAAAAAAAAAAACCATTATTGTAAGTACCTATCACACATAAATCACTTTATTTTACGCTCTTAATTAAGTTATTCTCTAAAATAGATTGGTTAAATGAGTTAGTTCATGATATTAGTTCCTATAAATAAAAAATGTGATGTCAATTGTATCCTTGTTACTAGATGTTGTACTATGCCTGATGAGGGCGGCCATCAAGGCGCCGAAATATTGCTAATGCAACAACAATAAAAAGCCAAAACTTCCAAGACTGGTGTGGTCATTCAACCCAAATAAAATTTGTGTTAATGTAAAACGTGAAACTTTTGGCTAGTTCGGTGATGGCTAAAGCATGTTTCCTGCTAAAATGCCCCGATGTTAACATGGTGCACATTGGTTATTTCTGCACTTATAGAGTAAATAAACTACCAATATCCGAAAACACGGAGGTTAATTTCATTTTAACCCACTAATTAAATGTTGTTTTAACTCCAAACGATGCGTCAAGAGTTATGCAGGGTGACAAATAAAATGTGGGCTCCGCCAAGATTAGCTGAGTGAGACAGCTGCATTCCTGTTCATCCGAGGGAGCTGTCTTATAGATAGGAAGCCTCTATGGTGTATCAAGAGACGAATAAAATAACAGGTTCCATCCTGATCACTTGAGTGTGTTGAATTCTCTCCTATGCCTCCTAGGAAATTGAAATTTGGTAGGGAGCCTCTCTGGAATAGCAAGGGACAAATGATATGACGGGCTCCACCTTGATCAGCTGAGTGATACAAATGCCCTCCTGTTCCTCCTCGGAATTTGACTTTTATAGGGCACCTTTCTGGGACTACAAGAGATTTTCTCCTGTTCACCCTACGATCTTGAATTTGACAGATAGCCTCTCTGGGATTACAATAGACGATTCAAATAATAATGGGATCTATGCTGATCAGTTGTGAGAGCTAATTCTCTCTTGATCCCCCTTGGGAATTTACTTTTGATAGGGAACATCTCTATAAAAACAAAGGACAAATGATATAACGGCCTCCATTCTAATCTGCTCTATGAGCTAAATTCCCTTCTGTTCCATCTTCGGAAGTTGAAATCTGATAGACAGTGTCCCGTAACAATATGGGAGGAATGAAATTATGGGCTTCCCCTGGATCAGCTGATTGAACACAATTCTTTCCTCGTCAGTCTAGGAAGTTGACATTTGAAAGGCACAAGTGAAGTAACGGCCTCCATCCTGACCAGCTGGGTGAGTTGAATTCTCTCGTGTTCACCTTAGGAATTTAAATAGTAAGGAATCTTTTATCGATTCCGAAGCATTCAGCGTCAAGACATGAAAATGCACTCTTGTGGTTGCAGGTTTGTCTGCGAGACTTTTCTTCAATTGGTTTTTTCTCAGATTGACACTGCAATGCTCACAATAATATGTACATCTCAATTTGTATTATCATGTTACGCACCATCATTACTTCCCAGTAAAAGACAGATGTGTTTGATGTTTTCATTGAACAGATTAATTTCTCTCCTCAGTTCTCCATCAAATTCACGGTCAGAATTTATCTTTGGGACTTCTTTGAGCACCGTAGTGAAGTCCAATTTTCTACGAGATCAAATTTAATCAATATTGCTGTGCAGTTTATTCTACATTTATGCTTCAAAGATTAGACTAACTAATAGTTTGAGTGAACTGGTTGTTTTTTTGTTCTCAGGTAAGAAAAATAATTTTTTTACGGTTCAAGAAGGAACTTTGTTTTGAAACTACGTGAGTATATTATAGTATATTGTTCGAAGTAATCGTTATCAATGCCGGCAGTATACAAATATACATAAACAAGACCATGCATACTAAAATTTGAAATTTCAATTTGGTAATTAATTAGCGTCTACTGCTGAAGGACTGAGTTATCTCAGCTGATCAGTTTGCCTCTGTACATAATGATTGTATTCTATCTGTCTCATATGAGCTTCAATTCAAATTCCACCACTGTGGGTCGATTAGGAATGAAATTAACCTCAGAGGGTCTCTTAGCTTTCGTTTGCCTGCGTGCCTTGTATTACATTATAGGTGTCCCAAAAGCACTTCATTTCATGTTTCCGCGAAGTAGGACGACTAGTGAAAAGCTAGACTCAGGTTTCCCTCAGATGTACCTTCGTACCTTGTAATCTTATTCTCCAGGTCTCTATGGGGAATCACTTATAAAGTCAGCACTGTAAGTCCGCTAAGTTAAAAATTGACTCAGGGATTCCTCAGTTGATCAGATCGCCTCTTTACCTTGGTAATAGTATTCTAGGTGTTCCAATGTTGATTCATATCAAAATTTAGCACCGTAGGTCGATTAGGTAAGAGGCTAACTTCAGGGAGTCCCTCAGCTTATCGATCAGTTCGGGGCTTCGTCCCTTGTAATTGTAATCTCGCTCTTAATCCTGAGGCTTAAGTGTGCAAAATTATGGCTGCTCATTTTCTCTTCAAAGTATCGTGTCAGGGGTGTTAAAAAACTAAGGGCGGGAGGGCATATGAATGATTGCTGTTATTTATAGCATTTTCAAATCTAGTTCAACATTTTACAAACCAAATTCAACATTTTTCAAACCAAATTCAACATTTTACAAACCAAATTCAACATTTTACAAACCAAATTCAACATTTTACAAACCAAATTCAACATTTTACAAACCAAATTCAACATTTTACAAACCAAATTCAACATTTTACAAACCAAATTCAACATTTTACAAACCAAGTTCAACATTTTCCAGAACAAATTAAACATTTTATTAAATCAAACACCATTGAAAACAATATGAAATTGGGCATCATCCACAATCTGGAGTGAAAACGCCATAAAGAAGAGATGCTCCGCCTGTTCCTTTTTTATACGTCTCCTCAATGGATACGACTGATCATCCGTCCAGGTACATCAGAGTTCTGAGTTGCGTCGTTGTGTATGGCAAAGTAGTGATATGAGTGACTCCTATGACTCTTCCAGTGATGATGTCAGGAGGAGGGGAAGAAACGAAGCGTTGGTGAGTAGTACAGATGAAGATGACATTGTTGCAGATGTTGAAATGAGGAGGAATAGAAGATCAGGTCCGCGAGGGAAAAGTCAGACCGTTTCTCGAGAGAAAAAGAAACTATTCCTAGCACTGTACGAAGAAGGGTTTAATATTAAAGAAGCGGCTTGTAAGTCTTCGATTAATTATTCCACTGCCAGATGTATTGTACGCAAATTAAACAATGAAACGCCACAAAGTCAAACGAGAAGGCGGGGTGGAGCCCGCCGTAGCAAACTTACGCCAAACGTTCTTGCAGCTAGAGAAGCAATAGTTGAGGAACAACCAAGCATAACTCTAAAGAAAATCGCGGAGAAACTTTCGGAACAAGGAATTACCCTAAGTACATCCTCAGTCGACAATGGCCTTCGGAAGTTGAGGATAACGCTCAAAAAAGCCTCTATCGAACTGGATCGAATGAACTGTGAGCAAACCATACAACTGAGAAAAGAATTTGCCCTTCCTTTTAATGAGTCAGGACCTCGTAATCGAGAACAAATAATATTTATCGACGAATCTGGGTTCAATTTGCATTTGAGGCGAACGCAGGCTCGATCAAAAGTGAATCCGAGCTGTGGTCATGGTACCCACTGTCAAGGGACGAAATGTCTCCTTGATCCTTGCCATTGGGACTCAGAGAGTCGTTCATTACAAAATTGTAACATCAGGAACCACCAATGCCCAATTGTTTGGTGATTTCTTGAACGAACTCCTAGAAAAACTGCAATACTCAGGTAACGAATTCGTACTGGTGATAGATAATTCACCGCTCTACCGAAATTCGACAACTGGTTGATTCAAGTGCATTCGATGGAATAAGTCAAATGTTTCTTCCACCTTATTCCCCGATGTTAAATCCAGCTGAGAGTGCATTTTCTAAAATTAAGACCGTGGTGAGGAATATTCTCAGCGAAGAACGAGACCATGTCTTACCACGTGCAATTGAACGCGGAGTAGCGGCTATAACTCCATGCGACTGCTCGAATTATGTTATGAACGCTTTGCTTCTTCTACCAACTGCGGCAGCTGGCCAACCTTTACACTAGTACTAAATTTCGTTAAAAATGTAATGAATGTTGAATTTGGTTTGTAAAATGTTGAATTTGTTTTGGAAATTGTTGAATTTGGTTTGTAAAATGTTGAATTTGTTTTGGAAATTGTTGAATTTGGTTTGTAAAATGTTGAATTTTGTTTGTAAAATTTTGAATTTGTTTTGTAAAATGTTGAATTTGGTTTGGAAAATGTTGAATTAGATTTGGAAATGCTATATTTATTTTTATTTTTTCGAATCTTTACTGCATTATTATACTAGTTTTCCTCAAATCGTTTGGCCGGAAAATGTGAAGCTGGGGAGAAAATTATGAGGGATGATTCCTAGTATGAAACTTATCACGAACGAGGAATGTTCACGCAACATGTTTCGATACCAAAGCTTATTTAGAGTATTCAATATTGCAATCTTTATTGTCGGAACAATAATTAGGTATATCGGTTTTCAGAAATTTATATTTTTCAATAAAACCCTTGAATATGAGCTGAAATGAAAATTCCAGGGATATATTCCCTTGTTGCAAAACTGCACGGAAGGTTGGAACGCGGTGTTCGGTCAATTATTGTAAAAGCTCCAACTTCTATTTCGAAATAGCCCTCGAGGCATCTCTTTTTCGCTCGAAAACGTTTTTTCCTCGGCTTCTACTTTTAATATCCCGCGCGAAATCGCCCTGTTTTGTGCTTCTTCATCCGGAGGTAAATTCAAAGGTAATCTGTGAAAATTCTAAACCACCGGCGTTGTAGGGGAGGGAAGGGATGATTAGAAAGGTTATATAAAAGCCATTGCCATTAGGGAAAATGGCGAGCGATTCACCAGACGTGATAGCTTCTTTTGGGCCGAGTCAGGAATGGAAATTAAGGAAGGTAAAGGTACGTACGGTGCGATGGAAGCTACTTAAATCTCAAAATCCCTGGGCCTTCTTTCCGAAACCGTGCTCAGGAACACAAAAGAGCTTTGTTTAAAGCTTCGCCCATAAATATTAATGTGGAGTTAGAGAGGATTCCCTCGCGACGGAAACACTATGCGAGCGCGAAAATATTTTTCCCTTCAGGTTTAATAGGAGGGGGGATTTCAAAAGAAAGATGTTCTAATGAAGACTTCATTATCTGTAGCTTTATTTTTTAGTATTATTCTAGTTTGTAAATTGAAGAACATAAAATTTGAAGTTCTGCATTGCTTCCGAATCTACAAAGGTAGTGAAAACTCTATAGAGATAAATTTTTCTAATTCATTTTTTTAATTTGGTTAGGAAATTGTGATATGCGGGATATTTTCTAATCCATATCACGTAAGAGCCATCGTTCCTAGGGAGATGTAACTTTCTCATTTTCCACTCTATAAAAATCGTTCACCACTCTTTCGAAAGCTCTAAGTTTATTCCATGTCACAACTCATCTCATGCTGCCAACATACAACCTTTCGTTGTTTTAGTGTTGTAGTTGTTGCATCCATGATTCAGTCAATATGGGTTAATCGTCTTTTAATCAAATACCGGATGATATCCAGAGGTTCCGGTAGTAAACATAGAATGAATCGTCTGCGGCCTCTCTAACGCATCCAAACTAATCTTATTACGACATAGGATCTTGACGCGTCCCATCGAGGAAGAAATTATTCGATTTGTAAAGTGGTGAAATTATTTGTGAAGCGCTCACAAGAACAAACGAGCGACGTGAAAGATCCGAAGAGATCCTTCGCTGCAGCATCATACTTCGATTTATCTATCAAAGTACGATGTATCTGATTGGCTACCTCTTCACCAATAGTTGGCCAATTTACAGTACAGTCATGAGGGGCGCTATCGCCAGCATTAATGCGGTTATCAACGAACATTCTCCCTGTCCAAGGCTCCATGCACCTCGATGTCAGATGCGACCTGGGTTCCCATTTTCTGCAGTTTGAAGCACTGACTCTATTGCAGTTTCATTCCAAGCCAGTGCTGCCAATCTTGCACATTCATCCCACAATGTTATGTCTAATCTTTACTAGACCTTCTGTCTTGAAATTTAGTGTATGCGTCATGGATTTGCTCTTCTAGACATCCTCTCATAAAATAGGGAGTCCTTAAATTTATCTTCCAACGAGTAAAACTAGAGCTTCTCTGTACTCCAAACAAGCTTAAAAGGTCGAAATTATCGAAGGCAAGAGAAAATACTGAAATTCTGTGCGTAGTATTTCCTTTCTCTATTCTTTCGATGACTCTCTGGGTTCCAGTAGGCAATGTTGTTATTGCTACCTGTTTCTGCACTAAATCGTTCTCGATACAAGCCAAACGCTCTGACCGTGATTCGAAGAATTCTTCTTATTCATGTGCACTTTGACTATAGATTATTCTTGTTGCAATACAGTCAGCCTGTTTCTTTGTGGCTCTCTCAGATCTGCTATATGGTGGTAGAGATCTTGGGGTCTTCAAGGGCTAATCCTCCCTACCTCACAGGAAGTACAAGGAACTCATGTTTCTCTCACATTTCGAAAATGTTTCATATTTGTGGGTGTTGGGGTGGGGGTGGGGCACACCGCTTCACCCCACCACAGAGCTTTGGCCCCCTGTGCCTATTACACTTTTTAGTAAATCTTAATAAACAAAAGCTTTATGACTAAGTCATCTCGCCAAAATTTAGAAGGCTTGCCTAGACTGTATATTGCTTCGAAACTATGTTCGTTTTTCGCACATTACAAATAATTTATATATTTCAAATGGTAGGTATTATAATGTAATCAGGAAGCAATAATATTTTGATTTAGGCATTCTATAAGTGCTCTACTTCAAGCTTCTATAGGGTCCTTCAGCTGATTAGTTTGCCTCCGTACCTTATAATTCCAGGTGCCCCTACGGAGCTTTTACCTATCGTGAATAATTTAATAATATTGGAACGTGAAAAAAAACCTGATTAAATTAAATGATTAAACTCTTTGGGGCAGGTTTTACAGTTAATATGATGATAAATTAATTAATTAGTTAACGAAATATAACATACACCGCATAACGTTAAACACCGCGATTAAATAATTTGTTGGGGCTCATATCTTTTATAAATCACGGTTGGTTTTTCTTTGTCATCATATTTTAAATCCGATGTACCGCAGAAGCCTTTTCAAAATGCTCGTATCTCGTGTAGCTTACACAATGTCATTTTATCGGCGGGATCCACGCTCCATTTACTCCTCAGGGTGAGCTAACCAACCCCGTCAGATTTTGTTCTATGCACAAGCCTCCGGTATCCTGCGGATATTTATCGTGTTTTAAAAGCATTTTGCAAACTTTTGTTCTCTTAACCACTGATGAAACGCACCACTTGCAAATGACACACCGGATGAAAATACACTTACGTTGAGAGGAAACGGTCAACTACCAAATTTATGGCAAACAAAAGATTTCTCAATTACGTAAATCTTCTATTATGCAATCAAGTCTTCATCATAATCTTGTGCAGAAGTTTTTGAATGTTTCTAGTCCGTGGCTTATCAACTGTTTTTTGTTATACAATATTTTAGGATTTGTAAACAACTTTTTGCAGTCTTGATTGATTTTACAGCACATTATACTGATATTGAAGTACACGATTGACTAACCTCTTTAAAGTACGAGTAATATTATGCTAAAAAAAATACGTTTTTTCCAAGCTGTTTTTGCCATTTCTTGTGATTTTTAAGCACGGTTTTCAAAATCGTACCTATTTATTGTACACAAAATGTGTTTCCGAAATAACTACTCGTCTTCTCTGCTGGTGAGTTCTCATTCCATACTAGCGGGAGTTATTGTCTGGAACAACACACGAAAATGTTCCAAATTATTTCCGGCTATTGTAATAGCTTCAATTTCTACGAAAATTCACTACAAATTGTATTCTATGTTCTATGTTTGAGGTTATGTTCCCAGGGTACGTAGAAGGTACCTAAATTCTCCAACATTATTCACTAGAACCCGCTGTTCCGCGATTTAGGACCAACTATATCTTTTTATATTATTACTTAATTATCCTAAATCAACGAAGTGTATGTACTTATATTAAACAACCAGGTACTGTTAGTATCAATTTTATTTCATATGCGTATCTATGTGTATTTAAAAAATTACATGGGAAAATCTGGTAAAATTTAAAAGAAAAAGTAATGACCTTATTATATTACAATGAGTATTGATTTCTATGGTGTTTAATGGACTTGAAATTTCATTTTCCATTGTAGAACAAATATTTTTTAGGTGGTGCTTACCTAAGGGCCCTAAATAGAGAAATATGTTTAAAAAAACCTTTTGCTGAAATTCTACAGAGTGATTAGAGTAGAATACTTAGTTTTTCAACTCCAATTCAAATTTTACCATCATGGGTTGAATAGCAAAGATCGTAAGATCCAATGAAGGCAAAGGTCACAAGGCAACGGTATCACTAGCCTTCTCTTGTACGTCGTTGTTACGTGTCATAGTTTTGTGTCGTTGTTACGTCTCATTGTTAGATGACCATTTTCGACCAGAAGGTCTTCCGTAAAAATGTATTCTACGGTAAAACGTTTGCCAAGTTGAGTGATTAGAATAGCTCAATCACTTATAGTACTTAGTAGGTACGCTTATTATCACCATTACTTTATCATTTAATAATGATTAACAGGACATTTCCATTTTCCGACCGTCACGTCACGGTCACCAATTTCAATAGGGCGTCCCTCCTTCAGTAAGTTTTTTCCCTCATACATGGATTGCCCCTCCCATCCTTGGATCAATTTCAATAGGACTTCCCTCCTATGATGTGCGAAGCTTTGCTGATATGACCTAGCTTCAGAGGAACGTCCTTTGAGCGAATTTAACGATTCTATTTCAAAGTAAGTGATGATATTGAGATATTATCCAATCTTCGTGTATTATTGGTATATTGTTTTCAATAATGAACCTTTATGATTCTGTTCATAATATTGAAAACGTAATCTTTGAATTGTGAGGGTTGCTGAAGACATTTTATCATAATAATGATTAACAGGACGTTTCCATTTTCCGACCGTCACGTCACGGTCACCAATTTATGATGATTTCCGCTTACAACCGAGTTGTTGCTAGGAAAATGTTACTTTGTCATTTTTCATCCCACAAAATTCGTTGGCCATTCGTTCGAAAGCTCTCGATTTATCCTACCAAATTATGTTAACAACTGCGAAGTGCGTGGCCAACAAGCTGAGTCATGAGCATGGTTATTTGAATACCTGTTTACACACAGGTGATCATTCTCAATAATTGCTATTGTAAACATGATTAAAAAAAAAAAAAAAAAAAAAATCGCTTGTAAAATTGATCATTCTATAGTCAGATAATTTTTTACCAATGATTACTTTTACACATTATTAGTTCATTATGGTTACGTAGCAATATTAGTTTATAACTTAGCGTAATAAATGAACTTTTCTTGACACTACAGAGGCTTAGAGATCATGAGATGTGATAAAATGAGAGCATTCCAAAAAGGGCGAACGATTTTCCAGCTATGAAAACTAAAGGAGTTACACTTCCATAGTAGCGCACTGGTTGGACGTGCAAATCAACAGAAAATCAATATTTTCGCCGTGACGTGACTGTCGGAAAATGGAAACGTCCTGTTAGTCATTAATGATCTGACTGTAGAACCGTAAGTCTACCGTCCGTTTTTAATATTTATTATAACTATTATCACATGAGTTTGCTTATTAATCTCAAACCGAAGATATTTAAATCGGTAAATTCCTAACTCTGAGACAGTTTCTCTGCACGGATGCTTTCTCACGAAGCCGGTATTAAACAAGAGCCGTTTTCACGTCATGCACAATTCTTCTACCGAATCCGACAATCTCCTTTGGAATGCTGTACCCTAAAATTATGTAGGGAGGTAGAATTAGGTAAATAGGTAGGTGAGATTAGACCGTATACCTATCAGTTTCGGTTAGATAAAATATAGAAATAATAAACCATTTTGTAATAATCTGCATCATTTTTTGAGTGCCGGAATGCAAAGATCCCTGAGGAAGAAAGAATGGTATGAAAATTACGGTCCTCCATCACTAGGATCCTTCTCAGAATCTATATATTGATGGTAAGGTGGAGGTCGCGTGTGTTAGTGTACTCATGTATTCAAGGGTAGAGGCGCCTGGGTGTGCAGCAACGTGGGTAAGGTAGGATGTCGCTCATGCATACCGCGGGCGGCCCCTGTTCGATGGTATAACAAAGTTCCCATGAATAAGTAACAAGCGGAGATGAAAAAGAAAGAGTGAGGGCAATCTAATTCCGACGGTATACATTCACGAACCCGAGGAAAAGATAAGAAAATAGACGAGGAGTATTAAGGAGCGCTGCAGTTAAGATATTGGATGAGATGCGATGCCCTGAGAAGTAACTTTCATGAAATGGCGATAGCGCGGGAATTTCAATTCCCTTTATATGAGCGACCTCAAGTTTTTCCCGTGACTGGAAAATCAAGATAGTGAGAGATTCAAAAAGCGCAAAATAAAGTTGTTCAAATAGTCGGTGCGCAATTTTTTGTGTTACATCTATCCAGTGCTACAAGCAACTGATATCATAAGAAAAGACTTGATAAACTTACGATTAGAACGCGCTGTTCTGATTTTTTGCGTGTACTTTCCAAGATTCACTGAGACAGCGCCTCCAGCGGATCGAGTTGAGAGCTGGAGACGAGATACTCGGTGACCATACTTGGGGGGGGGGGGGGTGCTCGTGACAGTCCGAGTGAGTTCACGTGTCTATCATTATATTTTTAGTACTAACGAGAGTATTGTAAGAGTGAAGTACCTAATAGCATCCGTATACCAAGTAGTCGAACTCGTTGTATTAGTTAGTAATCAAGTCCCCCTTCACGTCCTATTCGACACACACACACACACACACACACACACACACACACACACACACACACACACACACACACACACACACACACACACACACACACACACACACACACACACGCGCGCGCGCGCGCGCGCACGCACGCACGCACGCACACGCACGCACACACACACACACACACACACACACACACACACACACACACACACACACACACACACACACACACACACACACACACACGCACACGCACGCGCACACACACACACAGACACACATATATATAGTATATATATATGAACATACAATGACAGTTCCTTGCCTACGCTGCACGGAAATATGTGGAAGTGTGGTTATGATCAGACGGAATCGAAGAACTTCCACTGTATATTTAAACAGAGGAAGTACTCAGCTTCAAGCTCTTAATACATGAAAATTAGGAAAGTAATTCGCATCAAAGCACCGTCAGCTGAACAGAGCGTTGCCTTGATTCTGTAATCCAGTAGCCAGCAGCTCCAAGAAGGCCCCCGTTTCAAAAATGTTAGAATTTTTGTATGAATATGATTTTGTGAGAGAACCTTCAGTTCATCAGTATTTTGCAGTGCCTTGCTATTGTTACCCAGGAATCTCTAAAGGGCCCAATAATTCTTTTAAATTTAAATTTTGTTGTTTTAGAAACATGACAAGTGACACAGAAATGTTGAGAAATATGAATGTCACACTTATTGAGTATCTCAGTGAACTTTCTGTCCTTAAGATCTCAGAGCCATCCAGGGAGTTTCTGCTTGTTAGTTGACATTTACAGAAATATACAATAAGTTCTTCTAGTTAACATAATCAAGTCCTAATTCTAATCCTTCAGATGAAGGAGAAATTATAAAACTTTCTTTCTATGGATTGCCTTCAACAGATAGACCAGTACTAATAATTAAGCTAAATATATGTTAGTAAATATAAGGTTTGGTTACATAATAACTCTATATTAAACAAACGTAGTATTGAACCTGTCGTGCCCGACCATGTATCTTATTTAGTTTCTCCAATGAACAGGTCAAGAGCGTGACAGGCGAGAAAAATATAGAGAGGGAGAGAGCTGCAGGGAAAGGGAGAAACTCCAGTGGGAGTTCTGACATAAATACTTCTGCTCTTCGGCCAGATCTTCATTCTGTCGTTCCATCGATGAACAAACAACCTGCATTCTCCGTTCACCTTCCTCAAAATTCACTCCCAAGTTTGCAGTTCTATTTCTACGCTACTGTATTCTGGATCCGGCGTTTTCTTTGTTTATTTTATTCTTCCAGTTCACCTTTTGATAATCTTTCATTCAAGCTACCGTATTATTAGATTCAGCTTTTAGGTAGTTAGTGATATGGGCTTAGTGCCCAGCAATTAATGCTACGTGTTTAGTGTTCAGCGATTAGAGCTGCAGGCTTACATATGCCCTGCTATTAGTGCTACAGACTTTATGTACAGCATTTACAGATATGGGCTTAATGTCTGGCTAATGGGTCATTAGGTCCAGACAGGGAGGAGGTGTTTAGGTTTTAGTTCTAACCATTTTACAAATATCATTCTAATGTTAGCATTAAACTGTAATGCACAAGTCTTTGGAGGGCTATATTTTTAATATCAGCTGCATAGTTTCAACAGGAAATAAATTAGTCATAGGTTCAGATTGTTGATCAGGGTGTTAGATTACCATGTCATTGTAATCCAGGACGCTTTGGGAAGTTACACTTCCCGTTTAGCTCTTCAGTATGAACAGAAAAAAATGAGACCCGGGGACCTGTTAGCTGAACAAGTCGTTAGAGCAGCTTGTCCCAGCAACTAGCAGCATGTAGGAGGCCCCACTTCAAATATATGAATTATAGTTGCAATAAGTTAGAAATTGCCCCTTGAACCGCTCTGCTGATATCAGCATCAAGGCACTTTGTAATCGTATTCCTGCAATCCTTAAGAGGCATGAATACAAATCAATATCAGCATTGTAGGTTGAACATAGAAGCAATAAGCCTGCAGGCCAAACCAGCTGATTAGAGAGATAGGGCTCCATACCTTTGTAATCAAGCTGTACTTAGTAAGCATAATTTCAAATATACTCGTATGTAGCACAATCGTAGGTTGAATAGCGGCATATTTGGTTGGTAATAGTTTGTTCTGTACAAATTGTACCTCCATCAAATAAACTCTGCTGTCTTCACGTGTTCACAACCCTGATCAGATTCTCCAAACGACAATGCCTCACTCAGCATTGAGAACAATAGTCAAAATATTCTATGTATGGCATAGTAGTGGGTTCACGAGGGGTTGATTGATACTATGTTTCGGTGTTTCCTCGTTGGAACGTGAAATTGGTTTTCACGATAACTACTCGAGGAACCTATGTGCCATAACAATCGCCCCTCACACGTTCGCTCGGCATTCACCGCGAAAATCGCACAACCCCGATGGAGCTTTTCAACGCACTAAAACCCCCGCCTCCCCGATCCAAGGGTATTATTCTCACAAATACCCGAGAAAACCGGAGCCTCTCCCATTCAGTTTTAACACACCAGCGGGCCCGCGAATGGGGGGAAATAGCGTGCAATCAGCGATAGCAGAGGGAACACGAGAGCACTGTACGTTCTCCCGGGTCATATTGTTCTGAGGTCCTTTTTACAATAAAAAGCCAACGGTCCCCCGATCCGCCCTATCCGTGTTACGTCCGCCGACTGGGCTTGAATCCCCCGACCAGGAAGAACTTTTCTAGGGCTTTATCATTTCCTTCCTTTTTCAACTCGGAAAAAGGGGATGGGGGACGCTTCACAGCCCCTCTTGCTCTCTTTCAATTCTTCCATTAGAAATAGAATTTCAGGATGACGATGGATTCTTCAAATAAAGCGAATTCAATGGATGCGGGAGACGTGGATGTCATCGGTTGGTCACGATCTGCAGCACAAATTGCCTGTTTATAGGAACGCTAGACGTTGCTATTATGCATTCGACTTCTGAACCCTGAAAATTATTAGGTACAGATGGTATAGATGGATCTGTCAATAGAAGAATGTACTTTCATTATATTAACATTTGCTACGAAACTGGACAATGACTAAAAATTCAAAAACTACTTTGAATCGCAGAATATTATTTAGAACGAGTTTTTTTTGGTCATAAACTTACCTATATTTCAAGCACACCGTGGTAGTAATTAATGAGTGAATCAAGTAATGTTTTTGAATCATTACGAATATATCGTATTTCCTGTGAGTAATATGTATTTTACCAAATCTGCCGCATTTTTTTTTTTCAATGGTCATGGTGTTCTAAAGATCATTTTCCAATATCTGAGAATATTATATGTTCTTGAATAAACAGAAACTTCCCCCTTCAGTATTTCTTCTTAACGGTTGGGTCGGCCGTCCCTGGGGGGATGTTGGTAAATATTACGGTGAATCTAGAGATGAGTTTACCCGCAGCCTACAAAAATAAACCCCTTGAGATTTCATAACATCCAAATGTTTGGCGTTCGTCCAAAAAATGCTTTCATCTTTCCTCTTCAATCATAGCAGTGATGGTGCCATGTAGTTTTCAAGAGGGTATTTTCGATTGAAGACCGCACAGTGTATCAAGATTTTTCATTTGGTTACGAGGTTCCTACAAATAAAAGCTTTGATATTTTTCTTTGAAGGTATAAACAATAATAGCATCTTATCTAATTGTATTGGAAGTAGAGAAGATGTACACTGGTGGGATACCTATAATAGAAAAAAATAATACCAACATAGGTCGCTTACTCGATCCTAGTTGATACCAGAGTTGGTATCGAGCCAATTTAATGTGTCTTAACTTCATATGACTTAGAAGCATTAAGATGCCCAGGAAAGTTTCTCCTGAAAAATCATTAAGTATAGTGATTAATGCTTGTTAATAATAATTATAATGATTCACGATGGCGATGGCGTATACGTGTGTAACGACTTGGGACAGTTTCTTGTCACCGTTTCGTGTCTGTGGGGAACTGTGGGTTTAGATTCACTGTCTAGAGTATTTTGGTTTCGATTTTTGATGATTTTGTCATCGATTTTGATAGTTCTAATATATCGTTTCCAATAGTATTGTTTCAACACGAAACATCATTGTTACACCGACGGTTATGTTGCAAAAGATTGTGGCGCCAACCACTGCTTTACAGCGAACTATTGTTGAGCGGATGGGATGGCGCGCTTAACTATGCGAAAGGAGGTCTCGGGTTCAAATCCAACAGACTACCAGTATTTTCTTGTTTTCTCAAAACTTCAAAACTTATGATTAAACGAAATACTGATATATTTGTCCAGCTGAACTTAATATTACTAAACGGATTGATTTAGAATATTTTGTTCTTTTTTCTTACCTATTTCATTAGATACCTACTGGAAGAAATCGCTGAATTAGCAGCAGACCATTGCCTGACAACGCGGGCCAAGCGGCCAAGCCTAGCGTCAGGCAGCACCATCGTTTCGAATTAAGAATGTATTTTGTACTATTTTATATTGTAATTCATGTAAAATGTTGTATTCATGTAAAAAAAAAAAAAGATGCATGTAAGCTATTCTATTCTATTCTGTGGTCATGGGCTCCTTTTCAGCTAATGCTCTGCCAGCTGAAATTTGAATTTTTTTGGTATTAATGAGAAACGATCTTGAGTACGGGTAATTTTAAAATGCTGCGTCTTACTGAAAACAATCCAGACATACTCTTCAAAGGGGTGCGATGTGTGTGTCTATGAAAATTCTTTATTTTTCTCTAGACTTGTGACTGTTGAACTTGAATTTAAATGTTCAAAATTATGCAAACGAAATTGTAATTAAAATGCCGAAATTGAAGTCTCCATATACTTTCAGCATCATGATAATAATCTGCTAACCTCTTCATATCTCGAGGTTTGGGTAATTAAGAGTAATCGGCTTTGGTAATCGGAACGTCGTTTTTTAATTAATTTAATCAGCAACGGGCGTAGATGATATGAAAGAAAAATCGCTCTACAGTCGGATTTCAAACGTAATGCTGCGTCCAAATAGTAATTGTTGGTTAAATCAAATGATGAAAAAGGCAAAGGCCCTTAGTACAAGCGAAGCCGAATATTGGATGTGATCGACGAAGAGACTTCATCATGTAATGCTGCAGCAACCGCGAAGAAAACACCACTAATGGATGCCCTCCACTTCGATACTCATGCCTGGAATCTACTCGTAGTCAGTGATGTGACCATTCAGAACTGTTTTTGGAAGGGTGGATTTTCAATTGCCCCAATTATCGAACAACAAGTCGATCCCCCTCAACCTGAAGATATTTCTCCAACTGATTACGAGGAGTGGATGGGCATCGACGAAAACATTCCCGCCTCACCTGTTGTCACTGAAGACGAGATCACCAGTTCTGCAGCTCAAGGACCGTCAAGTGAAGGACAGCAAGAATATGCAGTTTCGGACGAGGAAGATGAGCCAGAGCCACTATCTACTAAAACAAAAATGCTGGCCTCTCTAGACCTGCTGCGCAAACGAGTCATAGGCCGTGCTGACGACTTCAAGAAGCACGTCTCTTATGAGGAGTTTATCAAGGGCCTTTTCAAACCACATAAAGCAGGCGAGAATGGAAGATTTTTTTGTAACACATCAATAGACGTTTTACCTAATGTTCCTTGAATACATTAATATTTATCTAATAATTAAGCGGTACATCGATCATGTATGTACTTGTGTAAATTATGAGTCCTTAATAAAGATTTGAGGTACCTATACATACTTACATTATTAAAATTATTTTCCCCACGTCTATTGTTATCATGTTGGCATAGGACACTTGTGATCACATTGAGCGGAGGTCTACTGTATATTGTATAAAACGGTGATGTGAAATAACGTAAATAATGTATAATTTGCTATTTGTTTGTGTTTATTTACTTTTTACCCCTATTTAATTTTATTAGTTAAGTTATGGGCAATTCAGGGTCTAATAGAGGTGGACAATCCCGGAGGTTTGATGGCGATTCCTGGGCACCCTCTCGCAGATATTACCCCGTAAATTGTCGTTCAAACATTGAATACCGGCAAGAAACAGGAGGTTGGTTCGCAAAACGACGGTGTTGGGGGTTCGTAGATCGCTAGAGATATTGATAGAAGTTGGGTCGTGGGTCGCAAGGGAACACGAAGGGGTCGTGGGAGGGGCTCAACGACCGCCCGCATCGTCCTGGAAATCGCTTTAAGGGAAAGAAAGAGAGAGGGGGAAATTGAGAGGTAGCGAGAGCGAGTGGGAGAGGGGATAGAGAGAAAACCGTCTTGGCATCGGGGATGGAAAACTGCTCGGAAACTGCTTGCAGGGGGACGGGGTCGGAAGAATAGGACGGAGGACGGAACAATATCTCGGGTTTCGGGGAAAAGATATCGTCATCTTCAGCCCGCTTTGTGCCACCTCCTTTTGTCCTTTTATCTTGGGACGTGGGCCTTCCTTGTCTCTCCTCTTTTCCTCTCTCTTTCTTCTATTTTCTCCTTTAGGTTTTACCGTTCCATCGCTCATCTTTGATGTTTCAAGGGTCCCACTTCCGCAGAGTAGGTATTATTATTTTCTTTTTATACATAATGTACATAGCTGGCTGTACCCTGTATGTTAATTTGGACATTTAAATTCTATTATGTGTTGGTAATTTTAATTAGCAAATTCCATTAATGAATATTCGTAATTCGTAAAAAAATCTGTATAATTATGGATTTGTATGAATCAATTATTGGCATTATCGTATTATAAATTATTAAAAAATAATTACCCGATTTATAAGGGAATTTTTAACCTGCACTTGCCTAGTCTTCTTAGAATTTTAAATTTTTAGCGAATTTTCAAGAGACTTTTTCTAATGTATTGATCAACAAAATAGAAGATCTAAACAATAAGTATAACAGAAAATAATACAAAATCGTCAAAACGGCGAGTAAAATGCAATGTGTGTGTGTGTAAGTGTGTCATTCCAGACAAAAAAATAAAAATAAAAATTCCAAGCCGAAAAATCAAGTTTTCCAAATGAATGGATGGGATTGACCAACACTTTTTGAGCACAATAAATTGGCCAAATTTCCAAATTTTCTCGAAAAATCACTAAAATCGGCTAACTATAGTTTTCATTTATATTTTTCAGCAGGATTTTAGCCAAACAAAGTTTATTAACAACGAACTAAAACATTAAAAAATGTATGCACAAAATTATGCTGAGAAGTGCATTTGAAATTCAATAATATTGCTTAAAAAAAAAAAAGTCGGAAAACAACTGCGAATAAAAGCTAAAAATCGAAAATATGTTTTAGATTGTAGAATATTATTTGGAACGAGTTTTTTGGTCATAAAATTGGTTGTGAACAATTTCTTTTCACTCAAAGTGCTCGAATTCGTACTATGTACCTGACATAGTATAATATAATAACTAACGGAAATTCGCTCACACGATCATGCTGCCTGACAGGAATTTTGAAGTACAGCTGGGGTGAGCCTGAGTGACGCCCTCCCTTGAGATGTACCTTGTCTTTACAATTATTATATTCCGTGAAGAGCTTGCGTGAAACATTTCGAATTAACAAAACCCGGTGGGAAGCCTGATGGAATAGTTAGCTGATGAAGTTGAAATCAACCGTGGCAAATTGAATTAATCTTCTGGAGTTTTCGACTAACCCGTTATAATATAATGTTTAAACGTTTCTGTGTAAATCCCGACTTCGGACTAACCATGCAAATTTGATATCCTTGATCATTTCCGGGAATTGGGAAACATAAATTACAAAGTGGTGCGAGGCTTTTCACTTTACCATTATGTAATCAGTTATACTGTAAATTTAATATTGTACTTTTACTTTCATTACTAATTTTGCAGTGTAAACGGTGAGCAATGATAATAAACGACGCCTAATTTGTAATGAGTTGCTAAATTGTCTACTAGTTACTGCTTGATGGAACAAACCTAGGTCTATCTAGGGACTCGATAAAATTGTTCGATAAAAAGGGGAAGTATCCCAGAAGCTAACATATGTTTCCCCACTACTTGGCGCTATGGGGGCTAAGGAAAGATGTATAATAGTTATGTAGAAAGATAGGGTCGGCTACAAAATAGACCTCGCTTATCGTAGTCGGTGGAACACTAAAACATAATTTTAAGAAATGACGGAACTTTTCTTGAATTTTTCAGGTTTTTGTGAGAATAATGACAAAAGGGAATATGGTTGTCAATATACCCATTCGCGATCAACCAGTCAACATTTCATCGAACCAAATAATACTTACAGTAGTTAACCACCCTGTCCCCGACATGGTTAAGCTTTCAACCCTGTTCGGAAACAAAACTCGCATGTTCGTCAATGTGAATGATCAAGAGTTTGAAAAAGATGTAATAAAATTCATCAAAGAGTACATCCACCCTAGGGTAATAACAATGTACCCAATACATAATCTATTCACGACTGTAATAAGAAAATCTAAATCCTGCGCGCTATGTGACCACTTTTGCCGCCATCTTGTAAATATAGACTCTATACCTATCTCGTTATTGCTCGAAGGTTATTACTATGAGTCATGTTAAACTAATTAGACCCTTGCAGCTGTTTATAACCCGATAAGATCACAGACCGTATTGTGTAGGAATGCGGCCGTACGATGAACTTGGCATTCAAGATTTATATTCGTGTATCATATCTGCATCATATTATCATGCTGTCATATTATTAGCTTCGGTAGTTGAAATTGATGAGTGGGAAGGTGAAATAATCGATGACTCAGAGCAACTGGAGCTTGGGAGGCGTATTGCGAGGAAATAACACATCTCGCGGACGGATGTAGCCCATCGGAACTTGGACGCAAAGTCTGATGAGTGGATTGCATGACGAACTTCGATTTGGATGGAAGGCGGCCGTCACGGAAATAATTATTATAATTATTACACTGCAGGCTCTCTGTTGATTTAAGCTTGAATAATGAAACGGGACACACTTCGTTGTGGTAGCACGTCATCTTTTCCAATAAACCTTACCAAGAAACTACTGGACTGGACGGCACTGTTACCATTTGATAGATATGCGGCAGTGTTTGTACGTAGTACTTGTGCAATCCCATTAATCGGTTATTGTTTATTATTTTCAATAACGAACCTCTGTAATCGACCTAGAAATTTTTTTTAACCCCTCCTCTCAAAATTTGTTGGTGTATCAAGAAGAGTTGAGAAAAAAAAAGAAGAATGAAAGTATGTTTTCTATCTATTCTTATAAGAAGTTTCACGCTGATTCTGAATATACCCCATGTTCCTATACCTAATATTCGACTTCACTTTTTTTTTTTGCAAAAAATGCTTAAAAAACACCTTTTTAACAAATGTTGTCATCTATGGCTATGAGTTTGACCTTGTGGTTTAGTTTAGATCATGGTGAATGCAATCCGTTCAATGAAGTTTAACTCCCTATACCGCATTTAGTTACGAACCTGTAGACCTGGGAATGGTCCCATTCGACGCAAAATTTAATTTTCTTCACATTTACTTACTGTTGGGCACTTGTTTTTTTTTTTTCCCAAGTAAAATCTTAAGGCTTTGGATGGCAAAATATGTTAATAAAACGTGTTTTAAAAGAATTTTTTGAAAAAAAAAAAAAAAAAAAGTGGAAGAGCGAAACTCAAATATTAGGTATAAGAACAAGGGGTAATGTTCTGAATAAGTGTGAAATTTCCTATAAGAATAGATAGAAAACAGACTTTTGTCCAAAATTTCCTATTTTTGGACCACTGTACTCCGTCCGAAGCTTTTCTCTACTGGACCAAACTTAATGAAATTTGGCTCAAAAATCATTCATCGGCCGAGGATGTGCCAGTCACATTGGCGTCCCGTTTGATTAATCCAAAAGGGTAATATCGGGCAATAAAGGCCATTAAAGGGAATATGCGAGCCCGGATTCCTGTCAGATAATGAACGTTTTTAAACAGGCGTTCGTAGCTCAGCGGATAGAGATTTTTTCATTCTTTCTTCCTAATCAGAATCAGAATTTTGTTGTATTTATTCAGACTTTTTAGTTGGGTAATTAATGATAAATAATTGTACCTAAATAAATTTGATAATGCACCATTTAGGCTGTCCGTCCAGTGGACGCGATTTCACGCGAAGAGGCGAACAGGCGAATTCGCGCGAACGGTTCACCTCCCTTCAAACACACTGTCAACATCCATTTCGCTTGTTGGCGCGTTGAAAAACAAACTGGTTTGATTCTCGTCGCGTTCGCCCCTTTTCGCCCCACTTCGCGTCTTGCAGTGGACGGGCTTCAGTTAAAACAGTGTGTTTGAAAGGGAGGCGAACCGTTCGCGCAAATTCGCCTGTTTTCGCCTCTTCGCGCGAAATCGCGTCCACTGGACGGACAATCATACTCAGTTTTATAGGTAATAATTGTTTATATACCACTGTTTTGCGTAGAAGGGCTATCTAATTCAGTAATAATAAACCTTTGTGTAATAATTTGCTGCGTCTTTTACTTGTTTTAGCTTTCTACCATTCCACGGGGATATCAAAGACGGTGTTTCGGAGGTTAGGATGAAACTACGAAACTACCCCTCGTTTCTATTCTTCAGAAATTCTGCACAATCACTTATAAGGAATTTAGGTGCCCCCCCTCCCCAGAGGTGCAATGGGGGCCTAAATCCTCATAAAAAGGTAGAGGAGAGTAAAGAGCATCCCGTCAGAGAGATACCATTCCTACTAGTAGCTTTTAATGAACCATGTTCGGAGTAGATTAGTTTCCAGTCACCTGGAAAGCCCATCCAACGCCAAACCCAGCTGCTAAAACATTCGGGAACAGGCCGCGACGCCCGTTGTTTCATCAACGGGACGCCGACAGCGCTATCTCTGAAGCCCTGACGGGCCCTCGATGGAGGTGCAGTTCAATGAAATACTCATTGAACTGTTACACTCCTCCCCTTGAAGACATACTTGATTGAAGATCAAGTATTTTAACTAGGTGGAATAGTTAATGGCTGAGAACTGATGCTCCTTCATTCATAAATAGCTGCATTGGCGATTGAGGATGGGAAAAGAGAAATTAAAACGGGATGGATTGTCAATGAATCTTCATAAGAAAAAATTTATCAATCGGGACAAAACGGTGGCTCAACTATGGAGACTTATACCTTCGGAAAATAAAATTGATATAAATTAATTTGCCCAACATTGGGGACTTAAATTAATTTGCCCAACTTTTGGGGACTTAAATTGTGCTCTAACCTGGTAATAACATTATAGCAATACTCAGGTGGCTAAAAATTGAAAATATAAATGGGGAATAAAATTATAAGTCAAAGACCAATGAAATTATTTATATACCAAAGGGTGATGATGGGAATTCCTTATGGAACCCCGGGCCATGTTTCTTCTGAAACATTACCGCCCCAAAAATCAGTGGATTGGACTACTAGGCGTCAGCCGTGCATAATCCAAACCACGCTCTCCTACCATATAAGGAATCTAGGTGCCTCCCCTCCAGAGGTGCAATGGGGGCCTAAATCCTCATAAAAAGGTAGAGAAGAGTAAAGAGCATCCCGTCAGAAAGATACCACTCCTACTAATAGCTTTTAATGAGCCATGTTCGGAGTAGATTGGTTTCCAGTCACCTGGAAAGCCCATCCAACGCCAAACCCAGCTGCTAAAACATTCGAGAACAGGCCGCGACGCCCGTTGTTTTATCAATGGGACGCTGACAGCGCTATCTCTGAAGCCCTGACGGGACCTCGATGAAGGTAACTCTGTTACACACTTCAGAGACCTTAAATGTTTGGTCGCTCAAGTTCTGCAGTTAAAATTACTTGATTGAAGTTGATCATAATGCAGTACTCACCTGGTAGTGGCAAGTCAGCTCACAACCTCATTCTATTGAGAAGTGCAGCTGAAGAACATTAGTTTTCCTTAGGTTTTTGTTTTTCTCTTATAGCACGAAGATAGTTTGTATTTTTGCCAGAGCTTGACAAATTGTCTATCTTCCAAAATCTAAAAATCGTTTCGTGTTTGTCTAGTCAAGTTTGTCTAATTATGATAAATTTTTCTGAGACCGTTAGTTACTTATTAGACGATTCCAAGTTCATTTAAATTTCATCGCTGTCAGCCCAAAATTAGTCAGTGCTCCTGCACAAATTCTTTTTATCGAACTCTGCATATTTATTGGGTTTTCGTCTGTCAATTGAATGTAATAAATATTTCAGAATTAACTTGTTCCTACAGGTTTTTTGCTACCTCCCTAAATAATTGGTGTGAGAAGTAGACAAAAATTATATCTTCCAAAATCAAAATTACCACTTGCTTTTTGCGTTTCAAAGCTTGGTGATCAGTTTTGGTTCCGTGTCTGTCTGCCTGTCTTTGTGTCCTTATCACGCTCAAAGCTATACGAACTTTCATTCCATTTTCGATGAAATTGTCAAGGATTGTGCGAGGTAACTTATAAATGGTCCTTCATAACTTTCATTACCGTCGGATCAATGAAAGCTACGCAAAAGTGATTTTTTATGACACCGATATCGCATTACTTATAGATCAGATTTCGTTCAAACTCGGGAGGTAATGTGCCTTATGGATTTTATCACAATTTGTTATAAAATAACTATTGCGCATGCGTAAAAAACTTGGTTGACACAGGCAAAACTCCCAGGCTAGTGGACAGGAACCTGACGTTAACACACACACGTATATACGTTTTTTAATGGCATTTTCAACGTTTTTCCTGGATAGCCTTTAGACAATCTCCTGTCAGCTCCACCGCCCTGTGTATTGCATCATTCAATTTACTGAGCCCGCCTTATATTTCCTCGGTATAAGCGAACGTTATTGCAAGGGAGTCGGTCTGTATTTCCCACAAGGACTGGAGGTAAGCGACTATTGGAGGCTTCGTCGACTTATCGTCCCAGGGGGTTCAGACTACCCTCGGACTCAGTTGATAGACCCGAAGCCCGTGGGACAAATGTTATGATCCTCTTTTCTTCACATTCAAGACCCCGGTAATGTTATCAAACACGCCAAGACAAATGTATTTTGGCACTGAAAGAATGGTCGTATAACTAACACAAAAACTGTCCTTTCATGGTGGAATCATCCCACGTATCCCACTTTTTTTTCTGTCCCAGCGTCCAGAGCAAAGAGGGAAATATGGAATCGCCCCAAAAACATTCCTGGAATTCTACAAAGTTCTAGTTCAAACTAGTCTGCAAAAAGTGGAGTGACACTAATGCATTATATGTTGGTAAAGCCACCATTATAACTTTATTTATGGGCGATCATACAGCATCCATTCTCCTATCTCTTCTGCTCCCAGTAAAAGAAAATGAGCGATCTCACAGTGCAAGTTTCGATCAATCTTTTGAGGTGAAGATTCTTGAGAATTACTTGATATAGCTAATGATCGATTGCTACAGCAATAAAAAAGAGCTCATATATGGGTACTTGAAGCTAACCGACACTCTGGCCTATTTGAACGAAGAGTGTCGCATAATAAGAACTGCAATCACATCCATGAATCCAATTATTCGAAATACAACCAAGGGGCTCTTTAGATAAATTACTACATTCGTTTCTATCTATATTCTGTGTACACGATTCTTTGGAAATATTAAATTCTTCTTTCCCTTTATTGTGTGTGTGTCCTATATCCAGCTCGTTTATTATAAGCAATACCGTTATATCGTGATATTTTCAATAAATTTGTAAAATCAGTTCATACTTTATCATGGATTTCAGACTGCGTGAGAGAGGGAATTCTTGTCGGACTATGTAATGGAGGGAAGTATATCCTGTAAAAGTACGATCTATTTGCTATTCTGACCAAAATTATCTACCTACAATGCATACTTAGGAACGCTCCTGTAATGCATGCATTGCGTACCAATGTTTTCATGCGAGATCGTTAATTTACTATTACCTTCAGTTTGGCTTGTAACAATTTCATGGTCGCTGCGCCCTCCAAAGTCGGGTTTTGCGTTCAATTACCCACGACATCGTCCTTTCTCCCCTCGCCTTCGTCCTATCTTCGTTTTTACCCTGTTTCTTCCCTCAGCCCGGGTTCCTAATTAAAGGTTTTGGCACAACAAACAGGTCATCACCCCTCACTCCTTCTGAAACCCGGAGACACAAGAAGATGGTTATCAAGTTATCATCCGGGTAACTGAATGAAGAAGCTGTTGTTGGGCCTTAGGGGCGATGGAAGGGGAAATGGGGCCTTCAGATCTCAGCGGTGGCTAATTAAAGAGGGAAAATCGGGAGGGTGGGTGGAGGGGTAGCCGAGTGCAAGAAAAGCGCTTTTGAACTCGGAAGACGAAACGTCAGCAGACAATGATTAAAGAGTTGGAAAGAGAAAAACAACTTAAACCTCGTTAATTGACAACTCACGAACTTCCCAAGACCTTACAAAACCAGAATTTCAACTTTTTCTTCTCTATTTGTTTTTTAAATTGGTTCCGAGAATTCTTCCGGTTTTAACCATTGAACTGTATACCTAAGTTATTGCGAATTTAGACCGGAGTGCAGGTTTAGACATCGCACAGTGCATCAAAATCAGAAATGAATTTATATTAAAAAAATCAAATAAATAATTTTTTTTACTTCCTTACTATCGATGGTAAGAAACTTTGTGTTGGTGCGAGAAGTCGAACAATTTTTGTCTTCCAAATCAAAATATCCACTTGGTTTTTTCGTTGCTCGGCTTACTGATCAACTTTGGTTCAAGAGTTAGGGTACAAAAGTTCATAACAAATTACTGATAAATGATAGTTGTTATCAGTTACTCAAAACTGCATCTTATAGCTAAAATTTTAGTTATCAGTTAATTGTGTTTAACTAAATTCTACAACTAAATTAGTTACAGTTACACGTTGTAGTTAATAGATGATTGTTTACCCCATAATAGAAACTAAACTACGACTAGACGATCCTTACAAATACATTAATACTATTAATAAATACCTATATAGTATACTTATTAAAAAAAAAAAAAAAAAAAAAAAATCAAGAATTACGTCTTATTATGATAGTGTTATGTTATTATTATTTTTTCCCATAACACTGGCTGCATTCCCTGTTTGGATTTAAAAATAGTAATTAGCTATTGGTTACGCACTGTTGACTAAATTAGTTACAATAATAACTAATTTAGCTATCAGTTACAAACTAATAACAAAATTAGTTATCAGTTACAGGTACTCAACTAGCAGCTACATTTTTTATCAGTTACGGGATTACACCTAATAACTAATTGAGGAAAATTTTGTAAAACTAAATAAGTTACAGGTTCAGGTTACAGGTTCTCGACTAGTAGCTAAATTTGTTATCAGTTACGGGTTTTCACCTAATAACTAATTGGGGAAAATTTAGTAAAACTAATAACTATCAGTTATTAGTTACGAATTAAGCTAAATTTTTAGTTAGTTTAAGCCCCACACTGTTCTGTTCTGTGTCTGTCTGTGGTAAATCACGCCCGAAACTGTACCCAGTTGTAGTCGATTATTGTTGAACTTTTCAGTTTGTGCTGGTCGGCTCCTTGACTGTCCCTTATAAACTTTCGCATGCACGCATGCGCAAACGTAAATATCTTATAACTTTGATTTCTCAACATCTATTCGTTTGTTCAAACTCATGGGATAGTTGGGTATTATGTACTAGAAACATGTCCTATGAATTATATCGCCGCTTGGTTAAGGAATAGCTTTTGCGCAAGCGCAAAACTAAAATTGTTTGACTCAGGCAAAACTCCGGGACCAATGAACAGATTTTTATGTAATTTTCAGAAATTGTGTGCGTTTGCTCTTAGACGATCTTCTAGAACTTTCTTTGTCGTCGGGTCAGTAGCTTGTGCTTAGGTGCAAACGTGAATGTCCTATAATGTCCATTTCTCATAATCTATGTTCTGATTTTGTTCGAACTCGGGGCGGTATATGTTCCAGAAAGATGCTGTATGAATTATACCGCAATTAGTTGAGTAATAACTATTGCACATGCGCAAAACTAATATTGGTTGGCACTCCAAGACTAATCGACCAATTTTCATTAAAATGTCAAGGATCGTGCAAGTTAGCCTCTAAAAAATATCCTTCCAATCCCATAATACCCTATTAGCCCTATAGCATATATTCCTATAGCCATATTTTGTACATTAGCACGTCTTCGCGTATTTTACCTTCGCTTCTATTTTGTATTCAGTCATTTCAACTCGTAGGTACTTTGTTTCTTCAGCTGATGCTACGCGTCCCAGTTAAAATTCGTGGAGAAAAAAAAAATTTCGTCAATTCGTGAAACTGCTTACCTAATTGGGATGACGTTTTTCTGGTTGATATAACGTCTCAGAACTACTCCTCATTAGTTGCTTATAAAAATTTGAAATGTTTCTGCCCCATGTACGGTTGTTTTTCACTTCGCCGTATGCAAAGGTCGTTAGCCCAAATGTAAACATTGAGGCTCGAGTTTCTATTACCAACATTAGTCCTCAATTAATTCTCATGAAAATATGTGAGAGTTCAGTTCGATTCCAATTGAATGATGACTAATAGTTACTAGTGACGGCAAGTAGGTAAAATTTAAAACCGTTTATTCGTTTCATTAATAGACTTTGTCAAGCTCTCGTAAATACACATGAGGCTCGAGTTTCTACACTAGTCCACAATTGATTCCTATGAAAATCTGTGAGAGCTCAGTTCGATTCCAATTTAATGATGTCTGATAGGTACTAGTGACGGCAAGTAGGTAATATTTAAAACCGTTTACCTATTTGTTTCATTAATAGACTTTGTCAAGTTCTCGTAAATATATCATATTTGGCGTATAATTAAGTAAAGGCAGGCTCCTCGAAACTGATTTGAGCATTGAGGGTCAGGAGAGTAAGAGGTGAAGGGGTGAGCGGTGGGCTTGCCTGTACAACCTAGCTGCTGAAGGATGTCCTAAAATCGAAATCTAAGTAGCTTCCATTGTGCAAAATATTCGATAAATTACGGCTATTCGAGCAAGAATTCGCTATACTCTCCGAAAATCACTTCACTACGAAATAGGCGAACAGGGTGATGATCCGCTGAAAAAACAAAAAAGAGGGGATTCTTCTTCGGAAATCGGCTTAAACGGAAGAACGAAGTTATTCCGGGGGAAAATACCGACTGGTACAACGGTTTTGAAGTAGATAATGATTACCCCCTCCGCCACCTCCACCCCACGACCCGGTCAAAGCTGACGCAGACGAGGTTGTTGACAGAAGGGGGGTCGAGCTAAGCTAAGCCGCTGTCATGCGATCTCGGACCTGCCTCGTCATGCAATCCCGTGCTTTAGGTCATGCGACCGACTACAGGTATCGATCCTCCTGTACCACAAGTTTGCAGGACTGACGCAGCTTGAGTGGGGAGAAACAAGGGCAAAACCTTCGTGATTAGTTGAGGGGAGGAAATTAGTGAACGCTTGTTAGCATTTGTGAATGAAATTGTTAAAATGATTCGCTTGTCCGCTAAAATCCTACCTTGATCCTGAGAGAGATATTAAATCCATTTTTGAATCCTAAGATACCTTTGTTGTAGATACCTACAATGAGTTTATAATATTACTTATCTTATCCGACTATACTGTAAATTATATTTTTCACTAATAAACTCACTCATTAGCAGATCTGGTGCCACCTGCCGAAGAGGATCTGGGTAGGGAGACTGCGGTGGTAGCAACTCCTATAGCATACTTTGCAGGGAAGCATAATTTGAAATTGTAAACCTTCTTAGTAGTTCATCTCAGCTCCGACCTTTCTTTGTCGATGGTGTTATACCAGATTCGGCAAATATCCTATTATAGAGGCCCACACGTCCGAACCCTACCGGAGCCTCAACCTCTCATATTCTTTTGAGGAAACCACACAGTCCTGCTTTGATTACGGGGCCTAGATCTGTTGTTGTGGGCAGAATCCTCGGTGGCGGGTTATACCAGTAATTCCTACGGACGCTTGGCCTGGGGCACAAGTCAAGGTTAATGTAAGACAGGTAATCGTTTAATTTGAGAACGGTTTAAATTTCTTATCGAATTTGGTGTATGAGCTCTTATGAGTTTGTTATAGGAAACTGAAGTTTAGACGTCAAAGGAAGAGAAGAAGAAGAAAAGGGCTGCATATAAATACTCATGGAACTACAAGGAAGTTAGGTACAGTTCCATACTGTCAAGGGCTGATTTTGGGCACCATGGGTATTTATTGCCATTTTATGATATTGTAATCACGTGTTAATAAATATTTGGGCGATAAACGAACGTTCTGCTAAGTATTCCTTAATTAATTTCACACATACATCCTTTATCTCTCACCAAGTCCACGAAAACCATTTCTGGATCAATTATGGTAGACCTACTATTATCTGACGGCACTAGCATTAGTTGAATTTATTGACCAGAGGGGAGGAAGATATCATTTTCGGGAGAAAAATACCCAGAGATCGAAGGAGAATATACAAACCCACACGAGCCCACCGCACACATGGACATATCTGGTCCTGCCACCCCCACAACCCGATTACGGCAATCTATATTGATACCAATTACTGCCCAATGTTCTTCTCTCTTCTGACCATAACTTTAACTTTGGAAAAAAGGAGAGAGGGAAGGAAAAAAAAGAAGTTATTGCTGTGGATTACCCCTTATATTGCTCTCGCCGATTGGGTGGTCTGGGATATATGTATAGGGATTGCCAGGCAATTTAGGAGTCGTGTCTAATCCTTTAATCGGACTTTATGACTGGTTTTTTAAGAAAGAAGAAAAGGGGTGTCACTTGGTGATGTTGGTACACTAACTACATAACTACCTATGCCTATATTGCGAGTGTGTGGATGTGAGAGAGTGGCATCTATTATGAAGTATTACCTTCGTCTACCAGCAACCCGAAATACTTGGACTGGAATTCATAGACAAGAATTGAGTTTCAGTGGGTCCCTAAAGGCCTACTAGGGGGTTCAAACATAATGCGAACCTGACGGCGAACCAGTGTGACTTTCTCCTTCACGGTCGTCATATCCAACTCCAGTAGCTCCACTGACAAGGTACCTTTTTTTTAATTTTCAAGAATTTAAGCCGCGTCTTAACCGGAAGACTCATTAGCGGCAATCAAAAAGGGGGTTGTCAAAAGGACACTGCAACGGGCACGATTCGAAGGGGAGCCATGCCGACTGTCCGTCACTAAACGGATTGTCATCACGGACTCGACTGGCAAATCGGAGGGGGTGAAATAATAATAATAACCCGCAAAACAAGGCATCGCCTCACTCTGCTTCAAGGGATAACGTTCCTATTGCTTGTTTTGCTATCTATCAGCTCAGTACCAAGAATAAAAAGAAAATGGGTCGATACTTATGTTATATAGGTAGTAGTGTACAATATACTTCACACACGTTTCCTGTTCGAATGGGATGTTTTTCGAACTGAAGCAAATATAGTCAGGATGATGTAAATCAAATTAAAAAACTGCACTTCCGCACAAGACCAATTAATGTTTCATTGAGTTGAGTTGAGACTTCAGCAGGCAGCGGAAACTTCATTTTTACAGGCGGCGGGCAGAGTTAAAATGAGTGGTGAAAGGGAAGAAATAAATGAAAAATTAGTTCGTCTTCTGTGGATCCAACGTTCCAAAGGTACTTTGCTTTGTGTTAATCTCCCAGTTAATTATCCAAGTCATTATCCATGTTGGTGTGCAAACTGCATTGACCTCCTTTTGCTTGGGGCTTCAACAAGTAAATATAATTTCTATTAGCGGCTTGTTCAAACCGGCCCGAACGCAAGGCGTACAGAACCCCAAACATTACTTAAGCATTCATGGTGCAATATTAGTAAGGGCAGTAAGCATATAAATAATTTTTTCCATGTATATATATAGTGAAAAACGGATTATGATTTCTCAATCACATTCTATTCTACTCTCGCTCAAACTGGTGTTTTAGAAAAGAAGTTGCCTCTTGGTGGCAATAAACCAAGTAGTTAAGCGATTTGAAAAACTCGCGCTTTTGTGGTGATGAGTCGCTTCACCACTGGGATTGATAGAAATTCGTTACCTTTTATAGGTAACCTGTGTCGGGTTCAGGCAATGTTGACTAGCCGGCAAATTCCAACCAGTCTACGTCCGTTCGTACTTCAACACCACCATATTATTTTAGCGAATTTTTGGAGAAAATGAAGTAATGGCATTGCTGAAAAAGGTTGAAATACGAATTTCCCAACATTTCCTTCTTGGAAATTAGTTTTGAGGCATTCTGAAATAATATTCCTAGGTTTTAACGGTTGAAAAAAAAAATAAATTAAAAAAAATTAAAAAAAAAAAATAAAAAAAAAAAATAAATAAATAAAAAAATAAAAAAAAAAAAAAAATAAAAAAAAAATAAAATATAAATAAATAAATATATACATGTTTAGATATCATTCAGACGACACTTTTCCTTAAGATTGAGATTATAACCCGTTTGTTTGCTAAAAATCAAGCATTCTGAAAGAAAGGATGAGTTCATTGCACAGCACTTGTTGAGTACAGTAAATTGCTTGAATTCTAATAAATGTCCTGCGAAAAAACATTAAAAGTCGTTATATTTATATTTTTTGCGAAATTCGTATTAATCATAAAGAGTATTTCAACTGTGAACTAGAACATTCAAAAATGTATGCTCAAAATTATGCTGAATGTCGTACATAGGTAAATGTCATTAAATAGGCTAAAATGTCGATAAAAACTAGAAAAATCGTGCAAATCAAAAATATACTCGTAAAGCTGAATGTTATCTGATAAGGTTTGTTTGCCTTAAAATGTCTACCATTAACGACTTTTCAGTGCATACAAAGTGCTAAAATTGAACACAAATGTGATACGAAAATTCGCTCTCTCGATCATCACTCTTCCCATTCATTCAAATCATTTTAAAATCATTCATAGTCATTTTCCCTTTATTTCTTCGTTTTAAAAAAATTATATTACTCACTTATCGAGTCCCGATTTTTAACGTCAACCGAATCCGGAGAGGGCACATCATATATTCGATCCGGAGCTATTTTCGCGTTGATATTTTATCTTAGTTTTTTTTCAAGAAAAAATAAAATCAGAAATCATGGAAATCATTTTTGCGCCTTGAATGGATTTAAATGAAATGTATCCATGTCCAAGTATCTTACGAACAGATTAAATTTGTCGTTATTGATTTAGTTATTTGCTGAAGATGTTTCTTATGTTCGCAGATATCTTGTTCATATTACAGAGTAAATTTTCTATTCATTCATTCATTTTTATATTGTTCCAGGTATGTCTGATCCCAACTCCGTTATTGGTATTAAGGTATCGTTATAACATGTTACTAATAAACTTACAAGTGCAGACTTATCGAATAATATTATAAATCTACATCTGTACCAAGAACGATTGAGGATGTTCATGAGAGAAATTTTAACTGAAGAATTTTTATGATATTCACAATCAGCAGTCTCGAAAAAGTTCCCACGCCAATATCTAGCCATGATACTATTTGATTCTATTGTATTCTTGTTTAGCCCTTTTGCGTTATTGAGTCTGAGGGATAGTTACTAGCCCAAACCCCGCATCTTTTAATTTCACTTTATAAATTCTACGAAGCCATTGCCTATCTCAAAAACGTTTGAAATAATAGGATTTTCTTTAATGTTGGATTTTGATTGATTGAACTTCATTAATTATATCAGTCGAGGCGCTACACAATTAAAAAAATAAATAAATTGTGAACACAACTGTGAATTGCAAAGTAACAAACGTAGAAGTAGGCTGAGCTTCGGCTGATCCTACTTGGTTTTCTCGTTCCAAATCCTATCCTGGAGTGCCTGATTACGTTAGCTAAAAGTGAAATATGATGATGAAATATTATTATTGTCTCTTGGCATTATTCCCTATTATTGAAATAGTATTGATTTGCATAACGATCCGATGAGGTTTTTATCCTGTTTATTTTCCTACAGCGATCACGATACTTTCCACCTTGGTACACTTTGATGCAATAAGTCTAGTGAAACGACTTTGATAATTTGTTCCGTAAAAAATCTCCAAAATTCAAGGGTTGGAGTAAGCAAAAGTGGCTGGTTTTGGGCAGAAGTGATCAGTGAGTTTCTTCCTACCATTTGCTCAGAAAATTACCCCGAAGGGTTTTTTTTACCAAAAAGTTTCATTCCAAGTTCAGGAGTGCAACTTTTGGAATTGTGTGAAAGTATTATTTCATTAGTTGAGAAGGTTGCTAAGGATTGAGTGCCATGAAACTGTTTTGTGACCATCATGACTGACACTATTAAGCTAACTCAGACATCATGGCAGAAGACGAAGAGAACTCATTGGCTGATGGCCTTGATGAATCGTCACAAAAATACTAGATGTCCACGTTGCAATAAAAACGGATCAAAAAGTTGTCAATTTCTTGAAGTCTTAGCGAGAGAGGTAATGGCTCCAGTTGGAGGGGAGCATTTATCTGAACGTATGCCAGTGTTTGTGTCACTTACGCTACAGCGAGATGAAAATGTTAAACGAGCAAAGGACATACGAAAATTGCTATTGAGACGACTTCAAAATTGGGCTGACAACCATTTTGAAATTCTCGTGAATGAGGTTGTCGCACTTGACAAAAAGCTGAAAAATCGCAGCTTTTTAAAAAACACAGATCAAGCCATCATAACATTCCATCGCCTAATGCTTCGAAGGAAGGTCAGAGTGGCTTTTCAAAGACCAACCGAGACTAGTAAGTCAGGAATACTTGATCCCCTTTGCCCGATTGATTCACACGGGAAAACAGTAATGGGCGATCTGAAGGAAAAACACCCAGATCCAATCATTCCCAATCCTGAGCTTTTACGGATTCCAGAAGGAATGGAGGTTCCAATACTAACATCGACGCAGGTAACAGTAGAAGTAGGGAGAGGGTCGCAAGAAGGCTACATGGAAGTGGAGGAACAAGTGGCTCAGATTCAGATCAAAGAACTGACTTCCTTCTACGTCATGGAAGATCAAGTTTGAGACTTAGGGAAGCAGTTACTGCCCTGGCTAACAGGTTGGATCACGAAGATGTTCCATGCGATTCAATCAAAGCCCTCATGGCAAGTAGAATAGTGGCACTAGACAAAAATCCTAGGGTGCGCCCGATTGGAATCGGTGAATGCCTGCGACGAGTTTTGGGGAAATGCATGGGAGAACTGACAAGGGATGAAGTAGTAGAAGTATACAAAGAAAAACGGCTCAGTGCAGGAATCGAAGGTGCAGTTCATGCCATGAATATCCTGTTTGAGACCAATGCTGCTGCAAATTCCAATTGGGGACTTCTCTTAGTGGACGCTAAGAATGCGTTCAGTTCAGTCAATTGAGTGATGGCCCTGTGGCATGCCCGACTATCGGTATTGACCGAGCTGTGCTAGCTTCCTGTATAACACCTATAAGGTACATCAACAATTAGTAATAAAAGGTTGAGGAGACGGGCTGTTTAGCAATGAAGGTGTCACACAAGGTGATCCTCTAGCAATGCTACTATATGGAATGTCAACATTGCCTTTAATTAAACAGCTTTAAGATCAGTGCCCAGAGGTCAGCCAGTGCTGGTACGCTGATGACTCTGCCGCCCAAGGAAGCTTCGTTGAGCTGAAGAAATGGTTGTGGGACTAGTTATTGGCATTTGGACCAAACGTTGGCTACCATCCACAAGGACACAAATCATTTCTAATTGTCCATCTCCAAGATCTTGAAGAAGCAACCTTCATTGGATCAGCGATTCAAATCTTGACAGGACAGAGATACCTTGGAGGATACATAGGAGAATTGAAGCAGGAGTATATGAAGCACAAAATAGAAGATTCGATCAAAAAAGGGCTTTGTCTATCAGAAGCAGGAAGAACACAGCCTCATGATGCACACATTGCCTTCACAAAATCTCTGCAATTTCAGTAGCAGTTCACCCAGCGAGTGACAGATGGTGAAGATAATATATATGAAGGATCGAGGAACTCAATTCGTACCATTTTAGTGCCATCAATTATTGAGGGAGCAACGTCTGACTGTGAACATGACATTTTCTCATTGCCAGTGAAGAAGGGTGGATTGGGATGGTCTGATCCTGTTAGAACAGCCAGGAAGTCATACGTAACATTAAAAAAATGGAACGGAAGTTCTATCAAGGTCCATTCGCTTGGGAACACCATTCGATGTTAATGAACACCTCACATCAACATTAAGGGTCGCAAAAGGTGAGGCAATTCAGACCCGCCACGAAACAGCCTACTAGCCTCCTCTCTATTTGAACTTTCCCCAAACAGACTAAGAGCCATAGTAAAAGCAGTCCTCATGACTATGAAGAAGAAATGCTCTGGATGGCTTTCCACTCTTCCTCTAAAAAGGCACAATTACGACTTGACAGCAAGTGAATTTCGGGATGCATTGGCAGTTCGGTATAAGCTAGAGCCTGTAGAAATGCCAACATGTTGTGGTGGCTGTGGTTGCCACAGTTTTACTCTCGAGCAGGCTCTGAGCTGTAAAACAGAAGGGCTGGTAACAAGACGGCATAACGAAACTTGGGGAAACTGTGTAAAAGACCCGAAAATCACAGAAGAGACCACATGTTCTCCAGGTCTCAGAGGGGATTTAGCCTGTCGGGGCGCATGAGAACGACAGAGGGAAGCATTGTTCGACGTTCGTGTCTATGACACTGATGCTCTCTCTTAGTTCACTGCACGGTGGCAGCTGTCCTTTCAGGGGCAGAATAAGAAGAGAAAAGAAAGTCCTGGCAGTATGCGAGCAGCAACATGCATCTTTCACCCCCCTTGTTTGCTCTGTCGATGGAGTTTATCCTCCCCAAATGGCGTCCTTCACAAATGTGCTGGCTGAGAGACTTGCTGAAACATAGGGCAAGCCGCAAGAGATGGTGCGTGGATGGGTAAGGGTCCGTCTTGGCTTTGCCACTACTGGGTCTACCACAATGTGCATCCGTGGAATCCGGGAGAAGTGGATCTCAGGTGATGATATGCTGGGGTTCCAGGATGGAGCTGCTCTTCCGTTGGGGATGCAGTTCTGAACCGAAAGCATTTAGCTTACGAGAAATGAATAGTCGCAGTATTGGAATTTTTTTAGTTTTTACTCTCATTTTTGAGACGAGTTTATTTTTAATGCCTTTTTTGCCATATTGTTTGCTATCGATTCCATCATTGATCTATGAATGATATATATATATATATATACATATATATATATATATATATATATATATATATATATATATATATGGGGAAAATTATAACTAGCAATAACACTATATATGCAACATTTACCAGCGTTTCGAGTAATTTCTTTACTTATTTTCACTCCTAAGTTGAGTTTAGTTGTTTCTGATGCTGAAATATATTTTCTCACAACATAAGTAGATCATGTGAAGTTCTCCCAGTTGTAGTATTTGCTGTAATTAGTTCTTGTTTACACCTCTCCGCTCGAACACTGTTGTCTCGGTTTTTTCTACCACCTTGAGTCTCGGATGGGGATCAAAATTGTTCAAATACGCAGTCAACTCCTAAGTCTTGCTTTAAAAGAGGTGAGTAATTATTCATCCAGGCGCGATGGCGAGCTCACTTGGCGCACATTTACTTTCCAACGGAGTAAATCCCTTCGCTGGAGGATAATATAAATCCCTTAAGCCAGGTTATTTCAGCTCCTTGGGCCCCGGGAGTCGGGGCTAAAAACGCCTCTTTTCATCGCTGGAGGGTTTTTGCCGTAAGCTTGTTAGTCACTGGAGACCCGGGAAGAAAAATAATGCGAAAACCATCGCTATGTAATTAAACTTCCCTCGTTTAGAGACCGAGCTGGTGGTAAAACAACGCGAGAGAGACTGGAATGGGAATCCGCCGTTGGCCCTAATGAGTGAAGCGAAAGAATAGTGATTAGTCTTAACTGGGAGAGTGACAAACAGCTGACGAGCTCGGCCGGACCAGGCTTTATCATAGTTTTTTAAAAAACAAAACAAGTTACGTGTGTGACGTATTGGAATGTTACTGACAGATATGAACACAAAGGTACGTGGACACAAAGGCATTGACACGCACGAGGAGATGTTTTACAAAATATATTGGATACGTACATTGCAAACTATATTTTCTATTGTACGATAGGCGGTAACAGGAAGGCCTTATTCTATCTTAGTTTCAAATATAAAGAAGTACCCTTAGATCACAGAGAAGAAAATCAAACTGAGTGAAATCCTGGGCAAAATAAACTATTTTTACCTTGGGAGATGAAGGAGGTGGAGGCTAGGAAACGGATCAGAATCAAATAAGGCAAAATTCTTTTCATAAAAGGAGTGTAGCAGAACATTTAAAGCAAAGGATATGGGAGAGGAGTACTTATCTTCTTGGTTAGCCAGGCAGCCCCCAAGGCACTCAAAATTGGTTGGGAATTGCTGAAAACTACTAAATACTCTGGAAAAAAAAAAAAAAAAAAAAAAACATCAATTTTACCTGGGACTGGGGGGCATGGTGGTGGCAGGCAAGTAATGAGCAGACCTGCTGACTCCATTGGGCCAAAATCTTCATTAGGAATAGATATTTGATAAAATGCGTTTTGTATGATTGGATAAAAAAGGAAAACAAATGGCACTTGAAAAGTACCCCAGGACAGAAACATGGTGACAAAGGCACCCGCTATCCCCCAGGAGCACTGCCTCCCTGAATCTCTCTAGGCCGAAAATGAAACTGTTAGTGGGAATCATGACTGGGCGTATTTGCTTCAGGAAACATCTGAATAGGATTGGATTGGAGTCTTCACAGATAATCCAGTGTGTAGATTGTATGGTGAGGAGGAAAAAACAGCCTCCCATCTGATCTTCGACCACCCAGCTTTGGAAACTATACATTTCAGAGTTTCTGGGAATGTCGACCCAGACTAGGTCAAGATACTTAGGGAATGCTAGAAAGTACCGATGGACAGTACACAGGAGTGCCAGGCAACGTAGTAGCAGACCTTTTCGCAAGAAAGATGCACTTCATTGGCCGGCTGAGGCAGTTCTTCTCATTGAAAGATCACCGAAATAGCGTTATCGGGAGTTATCAGCTAATAATTGCTGGTTATACCCGAGCAGGTATATCGGCGACAGATCTGATTGGCTGATCCCATCTGTTAAATTCTCTGCCAAATCTGGAACGGCAGAAAAGACTGTTTGTTGCCCGTTACTGTTAAAAAGTTATTGGCAGACTTCTCGGGCCAAAGATCTGTCACCCGATCGCCAATGGGATCAAAATGCTTCGCTCGCAAACGATAGATCCCTAAGGGTAGGTTTAACTTCTGTAAGGGATGCTGCTCGCTTCGCTCGCTTGAGGAATTTATACTGCCCACCCAACTTGGCAGACGTTTTTTTCTGTTGGAAATTCTTACAAACAAATTAAATCTTATGAAACTACGTGGAACCACAAAAAGTTTATTCGGGGATGTTGCTCGCTTCGCTCGCAAGGTATTGCTGTATATTTGTAGGAAAAAATCCGAATTTATTCTGTTGACATGGCTCTCGCTTCGCTCGCAAGGTATACCTGTATACCCTTCAAGACGTAAGTGCGTGTACCTGCTCGCAACCCGTTTTCGCCAGGTGCAAGCCCCGCCTCATCGAACCCTTGACTTCGTAGAGCCTTCTCGCGAACACGGCAAAATTAATTTCTGATGTTAAACGCTTCTTCTCGCTTCCGCTCGTGATTTGACCGACTGCCCGTCACTTTTTTCGATATCCGATTTCGGATTCAGATTCGGCGGACCCAAAGCTGTATTTCGCCCGCGAAAACCGTTCCGAAAAACGTACCTTTATGGGGTATATTTTAATCGGAAAAAACCAAGTTTTTCGGCGGACTTTTCGAGAAAACGGGTCCGTACTCTCGCATTTTTTTTACGCATTTCCCGATACTTTTTTCGCGATCCGATCGCGCCGTCGTCTTCCTCGTAGGAAAACCTACGAAACCCGTATTTTTCCGGAATTGTCAACGGCCGTTTAGAGGGGTAGGGGAAGCGGGGAAGTCCAAAAAGCGCACATTAATTATTACTTCGACCCCCCTCCCGCCCTACGGCCCATGGTTCGGCTGGGATTAGACAATTTTAAATTCGCTCGTTCCACCTTTCGGAAAATCTCAAGAAGATCCCCCCACTCGTACACTCCCCCCACTCAGCCGTTTGGCCGTGCATAGACACGACAGACAGACAGACAAACAGACAAACAGACAAACGGAGTTTCATTCTTATAAATAACTAGCCGCTCCGGCTCGCTACGCTCGCCTCCACGTCCAGCCGGGGGGCAAGCCCCCCGGACCCCCCATTAAGTTGCTCGCTTCGCTCGCAACGTGTGGCATGTGGGGAATATTGCTCGCTTCGCTTGCAAAGTCTGGCATGTAGGATATGTTGCTCGCTTCGCTCGCAAAGTCTGGCATGTAGAAAATGTTGCTCGCTTCGCTCGCAAAGTATGGCATTTAGGGAATTTTACTCGCTTTGCTCGCAAACGGTAGATCCCTAAGGGTAGGTTTAACTTCTGTAGGGGATGCTGCTCGCTACGCTCGCTTGAGGAAGTTATACTGCCCACCCAACTTGGCAGACGTTTTTTTTCTGTTGGGGAATTCTTACTTACAAATTAAATCTTATAAAACTACGTGGAACCACGAAAAGTTTATTAGGGGATGTTGCTCGCTTCGCTCGCAAGTCCGTATTTATTCTGTAGAGGATGCTGCTCGCTTCGCTCGCTTGAAGAAGTTATACTGCCCACCCAACTTGGCAGACGTTTTTTTCTGTTGGAAATTCTTACAAACAAATTATTATTATTAAACTACGTGGAACCACGAAAAGTTTTTTAGGGAATGTTGTACTGCCCACCCAACTTGGCAGACGTTTTTTTCAGTTGGGAATTCTTACAAACAAATTAAATCTTAGAAACTACGTGGAACCACGAAAAGTTTATTCGGGGATGTTGCTCGCTTCGCTCGCAAGGTATACCTGTATATGTGTAGGACAAAGTCCGTATTTATTATTTGAAATGGCTCTCGCTTCGCTCGCAAGGTATTGCGTAGAAGTGCAAATGGGAACCCCCCTGTGAGGGTCCCTTCAGGTAAGCAACGTTGTGTAACGGCGGCCCGTGGTCGATTAATTTCTGATGTTAAACGCTTCCCTCGCAATTCCCCTCCCAATTTGACCTACTTTCCGTCACTTTTTTCGATATCCGACTTCGGATTCAGATTCGGCGGGATCAAAGCTGTATTTCGCCCGCGAAAACCGTTCCGAAAAACGTACCTTTATGGGGTATATTTTAATCGGAAAAAACCAAGTTTTTCGGCGGACTTTTCGAGAAAACGGGTCCGTACTCTCGCATTTTTTAACGCATTTCCCGATACTTTTTTCGCGATCCGATCGCGCCGTCGTCTTCCTCGTAGGAAAACCTACGAAACCCGTATTTTTCCGGAATTGTCAACGGCCGTTTAGAGGGGTAGGGGAAGCGGGGAAGTCCAAAAAGCGCACATTAATTATTACTTCGACCCCCCTCCCGCCCTACGGCCCATGGTTCGGGTGGGATTAGAAAATTTTAAATTCGCTTATACACCCTATCGGAAAATCCCAAAAAGATCCCCCCGCTCGTAGATCCGGCCCACTCAGCCGTTTGGCCGTGCATAGACACGACAGACAGACAAACAGACAGACAGACAGACGGAGTTTCATTCTTATTAATAATAGAGATAGAGATTTGATGCAGGTATGCAGGTAGAGTTTCTTGAAAAATGATTTTGCTTTCTCACTACCGAAGGTTGGGAAGCTTTGTGTTCGCGATAGTTCGAAAAACGCTGCAAATTATTACAGATAGGTTTATTATTTCTGTATTAGGTAGCCCTTCTACGCAGAATACTGGTCCGTAATTATTAAGCCCCGTTTGTAGTATATTTATTATCCAAACCCGGGGCTTTGCAATTGGGTTCACTGTATTACAGCACCAGGACTCCAAAATTTTACGCTTTATACTAAAGTTGAGGGACAAAATGGTCTATGACTAAGTAATCTTCCCATCAAGTAGAAGGGTTGTATACACTGCATATTGTTTTGAAACTATGCTTGTTCTTTGCACATTAATTACAATTAATATATTTCATTAGGTTGATTAGAGAAAATAGCCGTTCAACGTACAGCGTTGCGGGTGGTTTTAAACGATTGTTTGGGATTATATATTATTCATCATTGACAAGCAAAACATGGAGAAATTAATATAATTCAATTAATCATAAATACACATTATTCGCCCCTTTAAAAGTAACGAGAACTGAAATCTATGTATACTACTAGGTACATATCACAGATATAAACATTGATCAAGGCACCCACGGATTGAAATTAATGAGATAAAATAAGACACCTAACTAAGATTCACTGATCATTGTAGGTTACAGAAGTTACTATAAACTCAATAACAAAAATAAAAAATAAACCTTTGTGTAAAAAAGGAAAAACAAAATGTTTTTTAAAGTGACCATGCTGAACTAATTTTGGCTGTCTCCGCCGAGATACGAACCGTCGCGATGTCGCCGCATCCGGTCCTCGAGTCCGACACGTTATCAAATGAGCCACCAAATCACTTGTGAAACCGACATTAGAAGCTCGTTCTAGCCCTCATGGAAAACTACTTATTGTTTTGAAACTATATTTTTGTTCTTTGCACATTATTTTCAATTAATATATTTCAGTAGGTTGATTAGAGAAAATAGCCGTTCGACGTATAGCGTTGCGGTTAGTTTTAACCGATTCATTTGGATTACATTTATCATTGACAAGCAAAAAATCATCACTGTTTGAAAGTTTTCGAGATCTCGATTTTTGAATATGTTGGTCCTTAATTACTACCCTTTAGGGTTGATCAAAACTGATACCGATGTTACTGGCACATCCACTGCCAATGTATGATTTTTGAGCCAAATTTCATAAATTTTGTTCCTGTAGTTTTGAAGAAAAGCTCTGGATGGCGTGGAGTATGGCGCAATGAGTACGGCAGACGGACGGTTTTTTAAAAATTGATTTTTGGATTCTACGCATCTTGACACGTAATCCTACAAATTTTAAGGGGCTTAAAAAAATTTATTTTCCTTGGTCGATTACAAACGTTCATTATTGGAAAAAAGATTATTCTCCAAAATCAAATTTTCTACTTGCTTTTTGCGTTTTAGAGCTTGCTGGTCAATTTTGGTTTCGTTTCTGTCAATCTTTCTGTCGTAAATCCTTGTGACGCCAAAATCAATACCACGTTTCAGTCCGATTTCGATGAAATTTCCATGGATTGTGCGGGTTCGCTTCTAGACGGTCCCCTTTAATTTTCAATGCCGTTGGATCAACAGTAGTCTGTACACGTGCGCAGACGTTAATTTCTCAAAACGTAGATTTTCTATCATCTGTTGTAGCCAGTTGCGTACGTGCTCTCGAAAGATGCCCTATAAAATATATCGCGATTGGTGAATTAATAACCATTGCGCGTGCGCAAAACTAATATCGATTGACACAGACAAAACCCCGAGTTTAATGCAATGATTTTGATGATATTTTCATTGATTGTGCTGGTGGTCTCCTATAAATTTCATCGCAGTTGGATAAATAGTAGTCTTTGCGCATGCGCAAAAGTTAATTTCTTATAAAGTTGATTTCCTATCATCTGTGGGTCCGATTTCGTTCAAACTTGGTAGGCACTTGGGCCTATGGTCTCGAAAAATGCCCTATAAATCATATTGTGATTGGTGCAGTAATCACCATTGTGCGTGCTCAAAACTAATATCGATTGACACAGGCAAAACTCCGAGTTTAATGGAACGATTTTGGTAAAATTTCCAGGGATTGTGCGGGTTAGCTGCTTGACACCCCCTATAAATTTCATTGCATTTAGATAAATAGCATTCTTTGCGCATGCGCAAACGATAATTTCCTGCAATGTCAATTTCTTATTATCTGTAGGTCCGATTGCGTTCAAACTGGAGAGGTTGTTGGGTCCACGGTTTTGCCCTTTGTATTTTATCGCATTTACTTGAATAATAGGTAACTGTTGCGCATACACATCCAATATTGGATGACACTTCGAGAATAATGAACGATTTTGAAGAAATTCTTAATTAATTTGTGAGTTAACCTTTAGACAATTTCCGCTCATACAAACATGAATTATCACTCTAATTTGCATACTTGCATGTATAGTTACACAATGTGTTGGGTACTGTTATATTTTGCATTCAACTATTTCGACTCGGATTTCATCTTCGTATTTCATTACGCCCATGTCACAATATGTGAGGAAGCTATACCGCCCACCCAACTTGGCAGACGTTTTTAACCTATAAATACGTTTAAGTAATAATCTTAATAGAAAATTAATTTTATTATGCCGTTGGGGAGATATAAATTCATGAAGTTTTGCCCATAGTGCGGAAATAACCCCCCTCGCCTCATTTTCCCCTATGAACGCTTCAGTTTATGTTTCTCCAGAAGTCATATGGGCCAATCCCGAATCAAGCAAAATAAAAACCACAAATAATTAGTTTTAAATTGTTTTGAACTAATTGAAGGAAATAATATGGAGACTCTACTTTTCCTGATATTTCGTATCACAAAGAAGTAAGGCAATATGCTGAGACGATTGGATAGCTCCGAGATATCAAAGGAAAAGAAATACTTCGGCCATCGACCGCTCTACCTGGTCAGCACGACTGAGGGTCGGGTGACCTGTGACGAGTGATGACTAAAGCTCTGCCGATTCGACCGACGGAAGCGTTTACACTTGACCCGATTTTTCAAACGATTCTGTGAATTTTTGTCAATTACCCCCCCGTCGACGTAAAAGATGGACAACATAGAAGCGTTACATTTGTTGACAGAAATTCTTTATTAAGATACATGTTGTTAGTTGAGCGTAGGAGATGGGTGAATGAGATTTTTGAGGAGAGGGTATTTCCCATAAAATTATCGTCCTAAACCACGTGTCCGTCACTTCAAGTAAATCAATCAGGCCTAGGAGGCTACGTGCAGTTCCTAAAAACACTGTGTGAAAAGCCTAATGCCACTCTTTGCACTTCGGCTTGAAGCAACTTCTCCCTGCCCGCGTTTCCTACGACAACCCGTGTGAAAAGAACCTTAGGTTATTATGAATCTCGAGCCCACCCCCAAGTTTCCATATAACCCCCGAATTCTAAACGCCAGGCTGGCGCCTATCGTAATGTCTCATTAACGGCCGCCACTGGAGCGAAACTCTTTGGAAAACGCGGGACGCTAAAAACCAGTCAAGTTTGAGCGGCAGGAGGAGGTTTTCAAAAGGAAAAGCCGAACCCCTTCGCTTTCCGTCTCTCTTGATCGGATTTGAGATGAAGGCTGTTCAAGTAGCGAGATGGCTGTGATGGTAGTAGTGCAAGGAAATAAGAGGACTCGAATGGAAATAGATGGCGAGAAGGGCGAGTGGTAGGGGGGGGGGGGGGGGGGGGTTGAGGCTCGAAGAGGCAATTTCTCCTTAAAGCGTTGAGAACGCAGGGAGAGGAACTTTGGACGGTCGACAGAAAAAAGGAGACAGATTGAAAACGACGGGGGTTTGGAACCACAAACGCGAAAATGTTTTCTGAGGAGAGGAATAAAGGCTTTTGAAAAGGGTTTTACGTTATGAGGTCGTTGTATTCCACTGACAATAAAGTGAATATAAAAGTAAAAAATGCCTCTCATGTTCTCAACATGTTTACTGGAACTTGAGATTTACTTTGTTTAGTCCATTGTCAGGGAGCCCCTTCAGGGGTATTTACTGTGTAAGAACACGTTGAAAGAGTTGTGTCTTCAAAAGTGAACTAAACATGAACAAATGATGGCATTCAACCGAAATGTGAAAATGGAACATTGCAACTCTGCAAGCTTGTTCATAATGTGTGCACTCATTCATTTGTGCACTCATTCATTCAGAGACATTGGCACATTAATACAGTAGTTTCTTCCAGGAAGCTGTAGGAAATATTATGACAGGGAAATCTTGGGAATATTCAGAACCAAAGAGACCGGAGTTTTTACTTTTGAACGGAAAAAAGGGTCCGCCAGCTGGGTGTAGCACGTAGCTTCCTAGTATGCGTAACATGAATGTATATGGGAGTACCTTGTACGTTCAAACTACCTAGCTACTAAGAACTTGAACTTGATGCAGAGATTGGAGAGAGAGTAAGGTAAGGACTTAGGAAGGAACAGGCTGGCACAATTATCACCTTAGATCGAAATAGGACAAGACCTTAAGTTAAGTTTCTTTTCTCAACGATCCACCGAATTTGAGCGAGACCGGGTAACTAGGGAGTGAAAAAATAGAGCATAATGGAGTTTACGTTTGCGCATGCGCAGTGTGAAGTTTTAATTTGTCAAAAATGAAATGGATAGGAGGGGGGACCTCTACTGCCTAATCCGTACCATTCCCTGGAAATTTCATCAATATCGGGTTATCGAGATCTCTGATTTATAACACTTCAGCGTTTAATTTCTATCCTTTAGGGTTGATAGAAAGCGATGCTGAGGTTAGTGACACAACCCTGGCCGATACGTACCTACTTATGTAATTTTTGTGTCAAACCTCAATAACTTCGGACCTGTAGTTTCGAGAAAGGCTTTAGACGGATTATATATATAATTATATAAGTAGTATCCGAATATTCATCCTGGGCCACCGACTTCAATCTCTGTTGAAAATGCTTTTCTGTTAAACCTCTGATAAAAATGATTCCGACTTCAATCTCTGTTAAAACTGATTTTGTGCTAAACCCTGTTAAAAATGATTTTCTGTTAAATCCTGTTAAAAATGCTTTTCTGTTAGACCCTTGATAAAATTTTTCATCACAAAACATCAGAACACATTTTTTATCACAAAACATCAGAACCAGTGACTTTTTCATTTGGGGGGGTATGTTAAAAGGATCTCTCCAATAAAAATAAACATGTCTCATCCATTTTTACAATTTTCACTTAAGCATATCGAATTCATTGAATGTTTCGCGTATATCGATAGAGATAGAGATATGAAAGTATACAGGTTTATTGAGCAACTAGTATACGGAGAAATTCCAAACGATAAAATACTAAATTTTAAATCGTTACTTAAAAACGTGGGAGTTGAAAATTTTGTAAATACCGTTAAGAAAACAATACCAGTATCTCCGAAAAAAGACGTGAAATATAAAAGGAAAAATATCAAAGAAAATATGTTGGAGAATTACGTTATTCGTAATAATCGAGATAAGAAATTTCTACAAGAGTTGAACGTAAAGATTTTTTTAAAGATGATCCCAGGTAAAAATATAATTGTGGACGATGGTAATATTATCGATATAATATTACCTTGATTTCGTATTCACCTTTTGCAACTCCGTCAGTTCGTAGTATTCTGAGGGGTAAGTTAAAAGGATCTCTACTATAAATAAAATGGAATACTTTAAAGCGTTAAGAGAACTCGAAGATGGAAATTGTCTTTCCAAGAGCGAGTGGCAGGAAGTATCTAAATCTGGAGAACTGACTGATTATTTCGTGAGGAAGTATCATAAGTTTTTGGATTTACCAACTGTGAAACGTAACTTTCTCAATGGAAAAAATAAACTAACTGAAAACATTCTAAATTTTACTCCTTTCAAAAATATTAACGTTTGCAAAAATTGTGGTGTTAGAGTACTAAATGGTAATATTTGTTTTGAATGCATCGAAGAGGATAATCAAAATATGCTAAAGAGTGTGCACAGTATATTTACATTTGTAAGAGGAGGTCCATATTAGGTTTTTATAAGGACCCCTTATAAAAATTATAATTTAGTATTTACTTTAATCCTACCTATAATTCCATTTCCATTTTCTTTCTCGTTTTGTGTTTTCATAAGCTCCTTCAGATGATCTACGAAATTTTCTTTTCCTATTCCAATTTTATGATGTCCCCAAGCAAGAGTATCCATACCATTTTCCAGAATATGCCTTTTATCATCGTAAGCACTGAGCGCTTTCTTGTTCTGTTTAATGGTACAAATATCGTGCTTGTTTGTTCTGAACATCATTTGCGTTTTGTAGATCGGTTTCTTGGTCAACAGACATTCTTTGAAATCATTGAATTTAATGTCCTGTTCAATAACGTTTTTCTTGGTCCCTTTCGCTTTCTTTGTTTCTTTTTGATTCTCGAACGTTTTGTGTGCGTAAAGTTTCGATCTTAGTCCGACAAATTCCTCCATTACTTTTCCGCTCATTTCATCTTTGAATTTTCCAAGTACTTTCTTGTTCACTTGAGGTATACCGTAGACATTTTCTTTCGGATAATCGGATGTATCAAACTGATCAATCATGTTGTTTTTAATATTCGAGTAAAAGTCTTCAGTCTTTATATCCATGATCAGACTGTCCGTGTCACAGTACATCAATTTGACATTTTCTCCGTATTGTTTCTTTATCGTGTTGTAATAAAAATCGTACATTAGAGTTTTTGAAATGTCCAAAATACTCATTCCGATGTAGATTGGTTTATTGAAAAGAATTTTGGTCTTTTTCATGTGAACTGCTGCTAAGTTTTCAGTGAATATCGTTCTACGATCAAAAGTAGGTTTTGCTATCAATAATTCCAGTTTCTTTCCGTTTGAGCATAATTTGATATCGATTCTTTGCCTGATATTTTCCATCGTTTTTCCGAATACACTGTTGTTCATCAATTTGAAAAATTCCTTTTCAAAATCATTTTTCGCTTTCGTTCTCAGTTCCGTGTTGAAGTCAATGTACACTTTCAACCAATCCGATTGATCAAACTCCAGAACTTTGTGCACTTTCTTTAGTTTCATTCCCATGCTCAGACACTGTTTCAAATTCCTGTAGTGCAAAACATATCTATCTTTGTTGAACAAAGTTGTCATCAGTTTAGGTAATTTTGTATTTCCCATCCTGTTTTCCGGTGCAAGTGGTAGATCCGAGTGTAAATCGTGTAGTTCTTTAGGATATTCCAAGTCAACTTCCAGAAAATAACCTTTGGGAGACTCATCACTTATATTTTCAACATCTAAATTATCCATATCTAAATTGTATAAGTTCTCTATCCATTTAAAACCACCATATGGTAAGTATTTGGACATTGCCCATCCATAAAGGTTGTTAGCGTCTACGTACGCTATGTAACTCGAAGGTTTAGATGGGTCATATTGTTCACCCATGTACTCATTGTTTGCTTTCGCGTACCTGTTACTACATTGAGATATTCCACCGCGAATTCCTTTTTCTATCATTAAAATTTTATTATAATCGGTCAACAGTTCCAATTTAACTTTTGTCATTTAACATTTGTATTTCCCCTTCATCCTCTCCGAGTTGTTTTATAAATAAGTGGGCATCGTACCCAGCCAGGTTGTGGAAAAATACAGGTACGAATCTCGGACATTGATACTCCAAATTACACAGAGAATGGGCGGTACCTCTAAATTCTCCTGACAAATGGTCATGATCTTTTACTTTTATACAATTATCAGGTATATTTGACTTAAAAACTTCTAATTCTTCAATATATATATCTGCTTGATTGTCATTCTTTTTATCAATAAAGTGTTGAATTGTTTTTCTCATTACATCAAGTTTCTTTTCTAACATTGGAGGCAATTCATTAAAACCTCTCTCACAAATGTGACAAGATTTAGCATTTTTGAATTCCTGTTCCTGTTCGTTTGTCAATGGTTTCATGGGTACAATTTTATCGTAATATTCCTTAGCAATGTGTAAAACTTCCTCTTTCAGTTTCTGATAAAATACTTTTGGAGAATCTGGACCAGAATATTCGACTGGAGGTTTATAATATCCGTTGGAATACTTTATGTAATATGAAAAACTGCTAGCTTCGTGTTTTTGAATTTTATTAGTGAACGCATTAGTTTCATCAGGTTGACAAGTTTGAAGTTTGCTTAGAAAACTTTCAAAGTCCGAGTAGATAACGAATGGTACTTTCATGGAGCGTTTATAATTTTCAAATTGTAAAACATTATCGTAAGGTTCTGGTAGTTCTACTTTAACAGCTTTATGAGCTCCACAATATTCTTTATGTTCGTTTAATTTGAACTGAGTTCCAAAGCTATTCAAGCACATTTTACACAAGTACCTTCGTTTGTGATCTTTTGTTAGCTGACTATGACCAACAAGTTTCCATAAGTCCTTGATCCAACAATAATGTTCAGTTTCCTCGTTTTTCAAGTAAAACAAGTCAATGTGCCTTTCCTTTTCCTCTTTCGTTATTTCCAAGGGTATTATAATATTTTTTTCATCCAGACAGTAAACATTTATGGAAATCCCAGTTCTTTTCTCAAACAATTTTATACTCGTAAGTTTCATAGGAAAACTGATATCTTTCAACGCTTCATCAAACTCATGTTCCCATGTTATGTAATTTCCTATTCTATACGAATGTTGGTCAGCTGGATGAAGTGCAGACAGAACAGACCAAAGGAAACATTTATTATCGTCATTTTTCACATTTATAATTGCTTTCCTATATTGTAGAAAATTAGGGAGTGGGATGTAAGACGATCCTCTCAAAGGAGTGTACTTGTTAACGTTCAGTTCTAAATGTTTGATTTTGTGAAGTTGCCATTGAGATCCTTTTATTTCGAACGTTTCCATTTCATTTAGAATTTTCTGTTTCATTTCCTCGTAACAATTTGGTACTTCTGCTGACTGCAATATTATTACGTTTTTAGTTTTGAAATTGAGTTCATGATACTCCATATTATTTTCGTTAGTCCCTTTTTTAAATTCTGCGATTAAAACTACATTAACTTTTAGTTTCATTTCTCTAAGTTTCATGTTGATTAAACCAGTTACGATTTTTTTAATACTGTCAAGAAATTTGGAAGCATCTTTAAATCCTTTCGTATTTTTAATATCGTAAGTCACTAATCTAGATTTAAATGCAGTTTCCTTTTTTCCAACTTCAGTTCTCGGTTCTTTGCTTTTTTCAAATATTTTTTCACTAAAATTAAATACTTTGTGCAATTTCCTCGGATTTACAAATACAGGTTTCGCTTTCCTAAGTTCTTTGCTTTTTTCAAATACTTTTTCAAATATTTTTTCACTAAAATTAAATACTTTGTGCAATTTCCTTGGATTTACAAATACAGGTTTCGCTTTCCTAGGTTTTCTGATAGTCATTGTCCGGTCCGGGTCGTTTTTTTCATGGCGCTTAGACTTTAGGTGTCTAGCCCAATTTTTATAAGTAGTGCTAACATCGCACTTTTCACAATGTCTTCTCGCATCATACATTTTATTATAGAATATATTCTTTTAACTAGCCCCTCATTTTTTTTTTTGAATTCTTAAAGGTGGGGGTGAATCGCCCTCACCTTTTTCTTTTGTCTATTATAGTAGAGATCCTTTTAACTAGCACGGTGGTTGTTTAGTTTACCATGGAATCACCAAATCAAAAAATGAAAAAATACATGCATAACATCAAGTTTGTGGTAGTTTCGTTATTGTTAACCGAGATCAAATTTTGCGGCTCACATGTGAGCCATAAAATTTCGTATGAAATTAGAGCCGCAGTCGGGTTTCCGACCTCGGCTTTAAAATTATGAGCTTTCTTACGTTAAAGAGGGGGAGCGAATCGCTCCCCCTCTTTAAGAGTTTTAAAAGAAATTTCTAAGTATTCTCGACTTGTATTTACTGTTAAAAATCAAATTGACTTGTATTCGACTTTAACGTTAAAGTCGACTTGTATTCGACTTTAACGTTAAAGAGGGTGGGTCCGATTTGGACCCACCCACTTTAAGAGTTTTAAAAGAAATTTCTAAGTATTCTCGACTTGTATTTGCCTTTAAAGGTGGTGTCTACTAGACACCACCTTTACGAATTGGGTTTTAAAAATAAAAGTGTCTTGTGTTTGCCTTAATAGTGGCGGTGAATCACCGCCCCTATTTAAAAAAATATATATTCTATAATAAATAAATAGAAATGAATAGGGAGCAGCTATTGAAAAAAATTAATTTTGAAAACAACACGAACAAGCTTTCCGAACTAGAAATCGGAAAACCTTACAAAATTATAAACTTTGAATTTGTGTCAACGAAATACTCGTGGGAGGCTGGTATAGCCAATCTAGGAGAATTTAGAGTGTTCATACCAGAAAGATGTATTCAAAAATTTGATAAAAATGAACTCCAAGCTCTAGTTGAGTACGGTGTTTGCTTAGTGTACCATGGAATCACCAAATCAATAAATGGGAGAGACATGTATAACATCAAGTTTGTTTAATAAAAAAACGTTTTAATGGAAAATTTCCATTAAAACAACAATATTATACTAAGATTTTTTCAGAATTCAATTTCCCTCTGCATGTTTTTAAAACAGTTTCATAATCTTTTCCGTTTGAAAGTTCTTTTAACAGTATCAAAGACAGATGTCCACAAATTGGAGGATCATTATACTTTTGAATTTGTTCGGAATTGTAAAAAATATGTTTATTTTCCAAGTATTTTACCAACTCTTTAGGAGGTGGTGCGTTTCCATAGGAATCGAAATAATATTTTTCTTTTTCGGATTTTTTAAAATAACAAGTCCAGTGACTACCATTTTGATAAGAATTTTCTAAATTAATTATTCCACATTCAACGGGTTTAGATCGATCAGGAAGTTCATCTTTCATGAAAATACCTCGGAAATGTTTTATTTTAAAATTTTTCGCGAAACGATGTAAATCTAAATTACTCAAAGGTTGGTAGTTTTCCGTTTTTTTCGTTTTTTTAAACCGGACCCAATACTTAAACTTTTTGCTTTTTGAGCTAGTTTTTCCATCTCGAGATTATGACGTTTTATTTCCGCTTCTTCAGCAGCTTTATGTTTCGAATCTATTACTGAAGATGCTACTGCAGCACCTCCACCTAATAACGCTCCAAGTGCTCCCATTCCTGCAAACACCAATGGTAAGAATCCACCCGTGTGATTCAATTGTAGTTGTTCGTAATCCAAAGTTAACGTAATTCCTTTCTTTTCTCCTCTCGCTTTTTCAAATGCTTTTGATTGAGTTTCCCACAGTTTGATTTTATATTTTCCGTTTCCTGAAATTTGTTTCGCTGTCAAAAGAATTGTAACACTTATGCGCTTCTTGTAAGCGGCTCGCATTTTGGTTAGTTGATTTTCGGTTAAATCTATTTTTTTCGTAATCATAGTTATTTATTATAGTAAATTTTTTTAATAACGAACTCTCATACCAAAGGACCGTTTACTCATTGTAACTTCCTCACCAAAGGATTGTTTACTCATTTCAACTCCCATACCTTCAACTCCCATACCAAAAACTTGTTTACCTTTCATTCCACCCATCACTACAGCTGCAGCAGCTTTTTCTTTCCAACTTGAATCACTCGCGAACATTCTTTCTTTTGCTACTTCCTCCAGTGCTTTATCCGCTATGTGTCTTTCTTTCACGTCTGTGTGATCTCTGTAAAATATATCATGTAGCTTACAGCCTTCGTCCAATTTATTAATTCCAGGATCTCCTCTTTTCAATCGTTCATCTAGTTTTGTAAATGGGCCACAATAGTTGTATCCGGGTAAATGCATTTCAGGTACGAAACCATCTAGTTTATTCAGCAAAGTATTTAAAACTCCGGATCCACTTTTAATAATTCCTTTCGGCAAACTGTTTACAACTTTCATCAGATATTCTATTCCTTTGGGATTATCTATGTTTTTTTCCAACTGATCGCTTATAAACTTTACAATTCCTAATTTTTCATTGTGAAAATTGTTATTACCAGCTCGTTCTTGTGCGTGCAAATAGAACAAACGCTGTAGCAGCTGTTGGAGGTTGTCGATGTATTTAAATTCCACTGGATTTTCAGAATATTCTATCAAACCCGAACCAACTTTACTTGCTTTGATTTCTTTCCAAATAGGTGCGATCAAATCTTTCCATTTTTTCCCCGTACTAGACTTTACTTTATTGGTAGTTGGATCGTTCTTTTGGTATAGAGAGTTCGTTTGAATGAGAATTTTCTTGTAAACTTTCAAATCCTCTTTAGTGTATTTATCAGGATCAGGTCCTAGAGGATCAGTTAACAAACGCCATAATCCGTGAGTTCCTTTGTAAGTTTCATTTTGAATAACGATTGCATCTCCATTTACTTGAATTTGTTGGTCTCCGATGTAAATTTTGTCCTCTTTTCCCCATATACCAAATTGTTTATCATCCTGTCTGATGTAAAGTCTCGCAATAGGACCAATTCCTTTCGGACCAACGCTATTCGATGGGGTTTCATTCCGATCTACCATATCCATGATGCTTGATAAGCTACTTCTCGTGTTTACTACGGTATCATCTGACGCAGTATCAACTAGTGCAGAAGCTCCTTCGTTTGGATTAATGTCAAAAGTATTAGTTGGTCCAAAAGTTACAACTTTCTTTCTAGGAGAACTAGTTGGCTTGTAGGGAACAATTTCTAGTTTCTTTATGATGTCTTCATCAGCTTGTTTCACAGCATTTATTACTTCAACTACTTTTTCAGTGATGGGTGCAAACATCTTTTCTTGAGTTTCTCTTTCGTTAAACTTATCTACTCTAGCTTCTCGGAAAGCACGTCTCAACTCTTGTTTTTGTTTTTGAATTTCGTTAGCTTCCTTGACAGTCATTTCTTTTTTAGGTTTTTTCAGGAAAATTCTATTTTCTGGTTCTGAATCATCAGGTTGATTACGAGTTTCTCTTTCGTTAAACTTATCTACTCTAGCTTCTCGGAAAGCACGTCTCAACTCTTGTTTTTGTTTTTGAATTTCGTTAGCTTCCTTGACAGTTATTTCTTTTTTAGGTTTTTTCAGGAAAATTCTATTTTCTGGTTCTGAATCATCAGGTTGATTGCTAGTTTCTGAATCATCACGAGTTTCAATCTTTTTTTTAATTTCCTTACATTTTTTCAACAAAAATTTTTCTAAATGTTTTTCAGTAGACATTTATTATAGTAAAAAAAAAAATTTTTTTTTTTGTCGAATATTTAAATCCAAATTTAACGGTTATTTTAACGGTTATTTTAACGGTTATTTTGATCGTTTAACGGTGTTTTTGACCGTTTAACGGTGTTTTTGACCGTTTATTCACCGACTCGAGAAACGTTTTCTCAAACTTTTTCATGTATCGACCGTCTTTTAATTGTTTTGTTAGGTTTATCGTTAGAAATCCAAAATCATCGTCCCAACATTCGTTGTATATTTCTTTGAATCGTTTGAAAGTAAAATCCGTTCCAGCATACTTATCGTAAATCACTTTCATGTAATCTGGATCTTGCTTGAAAATACACAGGAAATTCAGATTGCCTCTAATCAACTGTCTATCAACTTTAGTGAATGATTGAGTTAGATAAATGCAAGAAATATTCCTGTGACGCCCTTTCGCATAATAATCTTTTATAACTCGTTGATGTTCAACATTAACACAATCATCGAAAACTACAAGACTGTTTGGTAGGCATTCATCTAGTACAATTAGTTCGTCGCAACTATCGTAAAAATGCACTATTTTCATTCCAAATTTAGCCTCTATTTTTTCACTATTTTTTCTCAAGCCTTTATAAAATTCTTGTTCTAAAGTTGTGGAACATATGTAGAGATTTTCATGGGGAATTCCCCATGGTTTAGTAATCAGGTTGTACAATAGAGTGGTTTTTCCACATCCCCTTGTTCCAACTATTAAACATCGAAGAGGAAGCGGTAGTAATCCATTATGAACTTTGTTTGATTCAAATGGATGAGGATCAATATTGTATTCATGACTCATTTTATTTATTATATATTATATAATAAATAAATAATGTTTATAAAAATTTCAGGAGATACAATATGGTTTGAGGAACCGATTCCACTCGATCCGAATAAAGAGTATCAGTTGGGCATGTCAGCATTGATGTTTACAACTAGGAAAACGTTTGAGATAAAAAACTTCAAGTTTTCATTCACATTTCCTTTCCCCGATGAAACTTACGATGATGTGCATGAACTTAATGGTGAATACACAATGAGTTCGTTCAAATCCGAGTTGATTAGTCATTTGACTAGTTTTCAAAGTATTTTGTTAGCGAAAATAGATACTTTGAAAAAGCTCGAAAACCAGACGGTAGAAATACCAAAAGATAAACAAAAAGATAGACAAAAAGATACACAAAAAGATATGCAGAAAGATATACAGAAAGATATACAGAAAGATATACAGAAAGATATACAGAAAGTTAATCCGAATAATTTGAAATTCAATCTCGAACACCTAACTGACGATAGTTACAGAATTGCTGCTAACTTCCCCATGGATATGAAAATTATAAATGAAGGTAACTTTTGTGACATATTCCAATTGAGAACTTGTTCCGATAATTCATTCAAAAAGAACACCAACTACGTGTCAAATAACAATGCTACTCAACTCGTATTTTCGAGTAAAATAATCGAATGGCATTGCAACATTACGGAAAACAGCTTTACTAATCACGAGGAACACCCACTTTTGCACGTTGAACATGAGTTATTACACGTTTCTTTCATAGAGAAACCACTGTCACCTAATACTATTTACACGGAAAAACCAAAGAAAGTAGTTTTCATTCCACTAAGAAAAGGACTGAAAGAAATAAATATGATAAAATTGTCAACAACCACGGGAAATAACGAACCCATTCGATTCAACGACATTAAAGCTTACTTGTTGCTGAAAAGTAATTAATTTTTTCATAGTAAATAAAAATTATACGGTTCCCCTTTAATAGGGGAGGCGAATCGCCTCCCCTCTTTAAGAGTTTTAAAAATATACTCTACTTGTGTTTAACTTTAAAGGTAGCGTCTCGTAGACACCACCTTTATTAGATTTTAAAAATATACTCTACTTGTGTTTACCTTAATTTAGGGCCGGTAAATTACCGGGTCTAAAAGTTTTTTTAAAACGACATGAAATTAATTTTAGTAAATAAAAAAAAATAAAAAAAATTATATTTACTATAATAAAGTATGCATCAAACTAAAAAGGTATTTGATAAATATCAAGACTTTATTGTGCGAAAGCAATTTCGTACCATTAATCCAACTACAACGTTGAATTTAAATGCAGAGAATAAAAGAACAATTTTCAAAATAGATTTAGGCGACGAATTTCTGTCTAAAGATATACAATATTATGTGGAGGGAGTTCTAAAGTCAAAAGATCCAACCAAGGAGTATTCAGGTTTAGATACTGTTAAGTTGGTAGATAATTTCGTAGGTCATATGTTTTCGAGTATAGAAGTGAAAAAACACAATGTGACAGTAGATGAAATTGAAAATCCGGGCATTTGTGGCTTGGTGGAAGGTTTTGTCACTCAAGAATGTCCAAAAGATTATAACGGACAAGGTATGAATTCAGGATTCAACTCAATAGTTATCGGAGGAGGGAATTTCAATGCTGTTGGTTACCTTGGTGACTTAGGTTTGGGTTTTTTCAAAGATTTAACAGTTCCAATTTTCAAGGGAGGTTTTGAAATAACTTTTGTGAGAAACAGCGATAATAATATTATTTTTAGATGGAAAAAAGATAGAGAATCTCCTATTCCTAATGAAGGTGTTGTAGAAATTACCTCTTTCGTTTTGAGAGTTCCGGTGATTGAATACACGAATGAAGCAAAAGTTAATTTGATCACAGATTTGAGAAGCACTCCGTATCAACTCCAATTTAAAAGTTGGCAATGCATAGTTAGGAACGTTACTGGAAACTCGTTACAGTTCGATTTATCTAGCGTTTACAGAAACGTTAATAACCCATTATGGTGCTTCGTGGTATTTCAAACTGATGTTTTGAACGATCAGACAAAAAACAATTCTGAATTCCATCATAAAGATGTGAGAAATTATTGGCTTGAATTAGGTGGAATAAGGTATCCTCAGGAAACGCAGGATTTAGATTTCAATAAAAATAGATATGGTTTGGCTTACGATGCATTTTTAGAGTTCAAAAAGACTATAAGTTCTAAACAATCTATTCCATACATCATGCCTCATTTTTTCAAAAAAGAATATCCAATTTTTAGCATCGATTTGTCTGATCAACCTCAGAGTCTATCTAGTGGTAAAAGCAATTTGATTCTCAATGTTGATTTCAATACATTTGTAGCAGCAGCAACAAGTAGCACAGTAGGTACTACGTGTTACGCTATTATTGTAAGTGGATCGAATTTTGTGTACGACCCGACTAAAAATATGATTAAAAAGGAAATTTTATAATTATTTTATAAGCTATATATTTTTAATGGAGTGATCTCCATTAAAAAAAAAAAAATCGTATTAAACTTAAATAAATAATGTACAACGAAATTTATTGCTGTAAGTGTAAGAAAAAAACGAAAAATATAAACGTGAAAATTGTACAAACTGTGAACGGAAGGTGGAGAATTGCAGCTAAATGTGCAAAATGCAGAACTCATAAGAGCAAATTCATTCAAGATCCTAACGGAGAAAAAGCACCAATTCGTGCCATTTTTGATTGGGCTATAGAAGGCAAGGTACCGGACACATTAAAAAAATCGTATTAGACTTAAATAAAACATGGAGGATGAAATTTATTGCCATAAGTGTAAGAAAAGAACAAAAAATATAAACGCGGAAATTGTACAAACTGCAAACGGAAGGTGGAGAATTGCTTCTAAGTGTGTGAAATGTGAGACTAACAAAAGTAAATTTATAAAAAATCCGAATGAGGAAACTAACGTAATTCCTGAAACTGAAGTTATAAATTTACCTGAAAACGAAAAGTTAGAATTTGCGAAAGAGTTACATAAACCCGTTAGAAAAAGATTTCAGAAAAGAAAAATTGTTACTCATGGAAAAGATGATCTTTGGGCTGCGGACTTGATTATAATGAAACAATACGAGAATGAAAACAAGGGGTTCGGTTACATGTTGAATATCATTGATACTTTTTCAAAGTACGTTTGGTCAATTCCATTGAAAAAGAAAAACGGAATAGCAGTTTCAAAAGCTTTCAAAGACGTTTTGGAAAATGTGAAATTTCATAACCATTCTACCCCTAAACTCCTTCACACGGACAAAGGTTTAGAATTTGAAAATAGACTTTTCAAAGAACTTTTAGACGAGTATAACATAAAAATGTATCACACGGAAAGTTTAGAAAAATCCGCAATTATAGAAAGATTTAACAGAACTTTGAATCAGAAAATGAAAATTCGTTTCGAGGTGAATGGAAATAAAAATTGGATCGATATTCTACAGGAATTAGTTAATGAGTATAACAAACAGGATGTTCATCGTTCCATTGGAATGGCACCTGCTCAAGTTGACGCGAAAAATGAAAATGAAATCCTGAGATATTTATTTAAAAAGAGTGGAAAAAATGGAAAAAAGAAATTTAAAATTGGAAATCGTGTAAGAATTACGAAATCGAAGAAAACTTTTGCAAATAAATATGAAGCAAATTGGACAAAAGAAATTTTTGAAATAGCTGAGATTTTAGGAACGAACCCTGTTACTTATAGAATAAGAGATTTAAATGGAGAGGAAATTCAAGGAAGTTTTTATTCTGAGGAATTACAACTCACAAAATTTAAAAAAAAATAGGTTTTAAGTCAGTTTTTATAGGGATTCCCTATAAAAACACAATGTATAATTATTGTAAGTCTAAGTGAATTAAAGTCTAAGTGATATTAAATGAATTCCCATAAAAAAAATCAAAGGAAATTTCAGCAAAATGTCCCAACTTAACCGCACATTCTCTGGCTTCTTAACTTCTACACAGCATCCATTCCTGAACGATCTCTACCTCTGTTTATAAGAGGGGATCTTTGAATGGCGCAACCTTGCACGACTTCGATGGAGTTTCAAGTCCATGAGTCATTTCAACTTGGCTTTTCAGTTACGTTGAAGTTTCGGTTTTTGCTGTTTTTAAGTAGAAATTAAGAGCAGAACAGTTAAGGAAGGAAATTTTGACGATAAGGTCGACTCTCACTCCCGTCGAGGTGGGATTAGATTAATTATTAGCTTAAAGGGCCCATCAGCTAATAACGACATCTAAAACCTCGTCGGGAGTGTATCCTCACTATTAAGGAAAAAAAATTTCTCGGTTTGAGGCGAGCATCGATCTCACAACCTCTCTATTATGAAGCAGGATTGTTACCCACTACACCAAAGCGACCAGTTGAAATGAGAAACACGTTCCACAGTCTTGGATAGTAAATTCCAAGGCTGAATGAGGTCAGTGAGGGGGACCAGAAGCGTCTCGCCTCTTGACTCGGGGTGATGTAACCGGTTTCTGATAAGAATTCGCCTCCCCCCGGACACTCTCTCTCTCTCGCCTTCCCTCTTAACTAACCCCTCACACGGTAGATTGCGCATGCAGCACTATTTTAAAGAGAGATCGACTCATTCTCTCAGAACAACCTTGTTCAATATGTTTTAATGAAGATCGACGGGTCCCGGGAAAAAAAAATATTTTTCTATAATAAATAAAGAGATATGGGTTTAGACGACGAAGCATTAGATTTATGTAAAGAACATGGAGGTTTCTGGAAGTTTGTAAAGACACCTGAATTTCAATTTTATGAAAAAAACCTTTACGCATTAGAGAATATTTTACATGAATTGAAGGAGTATAGATTTAGTAAAATGTTGTTGAAAGAACGTTTATTTGGTGTCGATGGTAAACCACCACTCCATACAAAAGAAAAAGTTGAAGCAGACCTTAATAAAACAAATATTAAGGTTCCTAAAAATGCCACTGAACATCAACTTAGAAAAGTGGCTTATATTGTGTATAAAGCTATACTGAAGAAGCAGTTTGAGGATAATTTTTACGCTTGCTAAAGCTCAGAATGCTTGGGGTATGAAGGAGATTTTATTTTTAATGAGCTGTGTTCATTAAAAAGTTCTTAAGGAAACTTTACAATTCTCTTTCTGAAAAAATACCATGTTTACATGGTATTTTTTTATGGTATTTTTTTAGGATAGAAAAATGATTTTTTATGGCATTTTTTTAGGATAGAAAAATGATTTTTTTTTTATGAATTTGTGGTGATTGGAGGGAAAGGGTTATTTATATAAAGATTTTCTTTATATAAACGATAAAGAAATTATAATATTTACTCAAAGTCAATCAGAAAAGCCTTTGTCTTTTTATCAATTCCTTTATAAATAAGTTTTTTGGGGTGATTTTCCGGGTCGTTTCTAACATGTTCAAGAAGTCGACCAGAAATTGTCTTGGGTAAAAATAAATTTAATTCACCATTTTCAGTATTAATAGTAACAACAACAGTTTCACCATATTCCGTATTTTGTATACAATTTGATAAGAGATCGTAAGCTCCCTTATCCAAATCTTTAAACGACGAGTAGTTAGTTTTTTTGGCTGCTTTTTTATAAATTTCGATCGATGCCATTTTTATTATAAAAGTTATTCTTTTAACATACCCCCCCAAATGAAAAAGTCACTGGTTCTGATGTTTTGTGATAAAAAATGTGTTCTGATGTTTTGTGATGAAAAATTTTATCAAGGGTCTAACAGAAAAGCATTTTTAACAGGATTTAACAGAAAATCATTTTCAACAGGGTTTAGCACAAAATCAGTTTTAACAGAGACATATATGTATACAATAAGTATATACTCGTATATTTATACACATCTTATATGTTGAGACATAAAACAACAAATTTTGAGGGGGGAGGGGGGATTGTTTTTCCTTGATCTATTACCAAGCATAGTTCGTATCTTTAGATAAATCACGTATCTTCTTACATCAGTTCTAATCCAAGAACGGAATAAGACATCGCAATGCTGATTTCACCATCATGTTCAACACTAAAAAAATCTTTAAACTGAAGTGTTACTCGGCAAAAAGACATATCCATGTCAAATTTTAATTTCTCCCTTGATGGGAAAAACAAAAGATCATGGATATGTCTAGTACCTACTGCTTACCAGTTGGTACCTACTACTCAAATGTATACCAACCATGTAGTGCCTTCTTTTCTCAAGATTATTCCATTATGGTTACAAAACAATATTAGTTTTTAACTTAGAGTGATAAATCAGCATTCCTTGACACTACAATGGCTTAGAGGTCATGAAATGTCGTGGTAAAATGAGAGCATTCCAAAAAGTGGCGAACGATTTTCCTACTATGAAAACTATGGGAGTTACTCTTCCCTAGTAACGCCTTGGTTGTACGTGAAAATCAATAGAAAATGTACCGGTCGGGAAAAAAAGTGTCGGTCGGGAAAAAAAAGTGTCGGTCGGGAAAAAAAAGTGTCGCGAAAAATTCCTTGACCCCCAGCCAAAAGACATATCCATGTCAAAATGGAACGGTTTTGTTCGAGATGGGTAGTCCAAAAACTTTAAGATTGTTTTCCAGATTTTTATTTGCTTGGATTCTGACAACCCTCCCAAAAACTTGTGACAATTAGTTTGGAATGAATAGAAGAAGTGATAAGAAAGATTTCTATTGATACCGCCCCAGGTCCAGATGGAATTATTATGCGTAGAATTAAGACAGCCATCGACTGCGATTCATCAGATTGCAGTCGTGATACGTTCCCAAAAAGTTTCGCACTGGCCGCATAATTCTCATCTACAAAGGAAAGGGTGACGAGAAGTACCTGAGAAACTGGAGACCAATCACCATGTTTAATGTCTTAAGAAGAAAATAGAGCGAAAACTGGACCCAAGAGCTTCGAAAGCGGGTTCAATTCAATAGCTTGCAAAGCGTTTTCTCAATGTTCTGCCCGGAATCTGTGTACTAAAGGACTGCTGCATAGTGATGCTTGATCTAGCCAAGCCATACGATTCAGGTGGGCATGCACATCTTCAAAAAATCCCCATTGTCCCCCACATTATTCAACCTGTGCCAAGATTTCGTCCTATAGAAATTGCTGACCCAGAGGTTGCCGCGGTGTACGGCTTTCAGCTGCGATCCCGGATCCGGTCCGGTGCTGCAGTCGCTTTCGATCCTATAGTTTGAACGTGACGCACCTAAATGTAATAATAATCGACTATTGCATTAGGTCCTTCGTCCTTCAAGCCAACGGGAGGTAAGCCCTCGTAAAACGGTTTGAAATATTCCCCCATGAATTTGCGCTGGTTTCATGCGCCGTTAACTTATTCCCGGACCCTCTCGGTAAATCAGGGCGTTGTGACTGAAAATATATGGTGGCTCGGGAAACTATTAATAGATCTCAGCCGTTCAACCCCCTTTAATTTATGTCCTCCTCCTGCTCCAGGGGCAGAGGGAAATTTTCCGTCGTAAACTTCAAGAGAGCTTACGATGGAAATGGGGTCACTGGTTGGTACTTCTCCGATATTCAGGGGGGAAAGACAGTGCGATTCTTTTCCACTAGAATTTGTGTTTGGTGTGTTTAAAATGAACAGCAAAGCACTCAAACATTTTGGCTAGTGAGAGGAGAGAACAATATTCAACAGTAAACGTCCTTTTTGGTTTTATTATTTTCGACAATAAATCTTTTTATCGACCAGAAAAAAATTAAATATTTTTAAACCCGCTCCTCCCACAAAAATGTTCGGTTCAAGTTTCAAGATAAAAAGAATTTAAAATGAACAAATGTATAAACAAATAGGTAACATAAAAATAAATTAATAAAAATAATGAACAAAATAAAAAATTTTTAAAAAATTCGGTCAATTAAGACGCATGCGCAGAATGAAATAATGATTTGATAACAATGAAATTGGCAGGGAACCATCTACAGTCTAACCCACGTATTCCTGAAAATTGCATTTAAATCGAATGAAAACTGTAAAAACTAAGCTTGATCGAAGGATTTCATATTTGCGCGTGCGCAGAAGCTACTAATGATACGATCGTGCTGAAAATGATATGGGGCTAAAAACTATTTTCCGAGTTCGAGCGAGATCGGATGACTATAGTACGTGAGAAAATTATGCATGATGAAATTGACGTTTGCTCATCTTCTGGATACAATCGCTTGTAGATTCCAGATCCTCGGCATCACTTTTAATAAACTCAAAGGGGTAACATTTAAGGGTAAAGTATTAAAGAATAAACGAAAGAGTGGTTTTTGTTTCATTTAGCTAGAAATCAGTTCAATGAATCGAATGAGACCACTTAGAGTACTAAACGACTACCCGTTCGCGCTCTGGAAAGCTTTGAGTATTAGAAGTAGAATAACAAGGAAGGGGAGGGGGGTTCAACACAAACAGTGAATCACAAAGTGGCTTCAGCATGCAGGAGTAGGATGAACTTCTTGATCTGTTAGAAGTGCATTGCAATCCTCATTCGAAAGACATTAAAATGTACCTATAACGATTTGTTACCTTAATCGGTGATTCCATGACTATCATCGCCTTTAATAACTGCAAACTAACTTTGAATGTGTTTTCCAGTAATTTAATTGATGATTTCGCGTATTGGGGAAAGTTAGTTGCTACTGAGACTTTGTCCATATACTTATTCTTAGTACTATCCCAACTTTGACCTGCCATTTCTGCTTTCTGAAGGCCTGGCTCAGGGGTGTTCTAGTAAATCTCCTTGACACGTCTCAGACGACCCAACAACCCATAAGAGCTGAATCATGGATCACCTTACCACTAATTATGAGATGAGGTCAGCTGGTCGATACCGCTCGGCCCTTTCTGAGGGTATTGCAAAAGTACATACACGTGCTTGGCCCTGCATATCCACATCACCGCATTTTGTACGATCAACCGTTCGCGCTCCAAAAGGATTAAATATTGGAAGAATTCACTGGAAAAGTCACTGAATGGCATTGAAATATAACAGGATTCGTTATTCTATCAGTGAAGAATATCATGGATTTTCGTTCGCCAGAAGCCATCCTAGCAAGGAAACCTGTGGTTTGGGAAAGCTGCGTCCTACAGCACTCCCTGGACTTTCTCCACATAATTATTAATAATCATATCCCAACTTTGTCCTGTCAGTAACGCTCAATGAAAGCCTGGCTCATCTGAGTGACCTCGGGAGCCTCATTAACATGCCTCACACGACCTAACATTCACCAGGAACTGAATCCCAAATAAAAATTCCGCCTTACTGCTAATCATGAGATGAGACCAGCTGATCGATACCGCTCGGTCCTTTCTGAGGGTTCCACCAAAGTACATTCTCGGAGTTGTAATGTAACTGGCCTGAAAGAAGATTTTTTCGAACTCCCCCCTACAAAGGTATCTGGACCAATGTAATAACTGCATGTGGGAAAATAATCGTTCCCGGTAAGAGAATGTTGTTACTGTTGATTCTCAGCCGGGTTGAAAGGGTTAATCCGCCTACGGTATTGAAATTTGAAATGGAGCTCCTTCGGGATATCTAATATAAAAAATTACAATATGTGGATGTGCTCTGATCATTTGAGCGGCCTCTTAAGCCAATTTGTTTCCTAATCGAAATATGGTGCTCAAATTTAAGTCGTAGCTCCTTTGTGACAAATAAAAAACAATGACAAGGTGTGGAGGCGAACTAATCAGCTGGTTGGCCTGTGAGGCTAAATTCTTCCCTATTTGAATTACGGCGATGAAATCGGAAATGGAGCGCTTTTAGGAGAGTACAGTTACAAGGTATGGGGGAGAACTGATCAGCTGAGGACCACCGAGGCGAATTTCTGTCCAATTCGACCTATGGTGCTGAAATTTGAAATAGATCGCCTTTGGAACACCTTGAAAACTATGTTACGAGGTATTGAAGACCACTGATCATCTTAGGGTCTTGTGAGGCTGATTTCTTCTCCAATCGACCTACTGAGCTACATTTATTTATTGTAATAGAGGATTTTGTGCATCCATGCAACCCTTCTACATGGTGGGACGGACTTTGTCATAAAGGGTTATATTTAAACATAAACATACACATTTTTGTTTATCATATAAAAAGCGTGAAATTGGGGAGTCCTAGTGCGTTATGCTTCGAGTTTTGATAATGTACAATAGACTGGGTTTAAATGTAGATCATTGATCTGCGTAATAATACAGAAATAATAAACTGTTGTTTAACAATTTGCAGCGTTTTGGATTGGGAAAAGCTACGTGGTACTTAAACTTTCTCCATATACTTATTCTTAGTCCTATCCCAACTTTGACAGCCATTTCTGCTTACTGAAGGCCTGGCTCATTAGAGTGACCTCGGGAGCCTCTTTGACAAGCAAACCGACGTCTCCTAGGAGATGAATCCCTGAACAAAGGTTCACCTTACTACTAATTATGAGATGAGGCCAGCTAATCGATACCGCTCGGTCCCTTTCTGAGGGTACCGCCAAAGTACATCACCGTGCTTGGCCCTTCGTATCCCTGTCACCCCGTGCCCTTGTTGGATGCTACCAGTACGAGACCCAAAGGTAGAACAACCAACGTACGAATCCAAAGGGAAGCAATTAACTCTGTCCACAATGCCAATCCTAATTGTGTTCTGATTTCGCTTCCCTTAACTTCGGCTCGCTCTGCCGTGAAATGGTGTCAATAAGCTCTCTTTTACCGCGCGGTGCTTCAACTTAGCCGAGTGTAAACCCGATTATGCGGCATGATTGCAGAGGTTTGGAAAATCTCTCTACCGAGGGTTTTCGCATTGTTATTAACGACCTATTTCGTTCTCATCTCAAACGTCAACTTCCAATTCCAATGATCTCTGTGAGGAACTGAAATCAAAATGGCACCTCCTGTGCCAGAACATGATAGCGTATTTGGCGTTTTAGATTCTGAACAAATTTCGTTTTGTGTGTTTATAAATTATGTGTGTAGGTGTGTGTGTGTCGGTACTTTAATACCTTTACCAAACTTAACGTCTACAGTTTCCATCAGATTTTGATGAAATTTATGGAGAAAGTGCCGGTTAGGCTGTATGTGATCCCCAATTGGTTTCATTGCCCACAAATCAAAACTTCAATCTGTTAATAAAATATTTAAATAAAATAATTGGTCCTAAAGTACCTAAGGGTTTTATAAAACAGGTAAAATGACTCTTCACTAATACTTTTTGTACTGTGGCATCGTTAATAGCTTATATTTATATCATATCCTGGCTATTTTGTAAAATTGATATTGATTGATTGTTACCTCTTATGTTACCTCTTACCTCATAATTAATTAGGCTAAATTAAGCAAAATTAATTCGCAAATTAGGCTACCTACGTTTTAGTATCGGAACCCTTTTTTTTTTTTTTATTCTCTCTAATTCAACCGCTTGGCAATCGGGCGACGCCCGGCTCACATCATAAAAAGTGTGCGTTTTACCTAATCCCTCGCTGCAGATAATAGCACTCTCCAAACAGTCTCCCCCAAGGCGTGTACGATATTAATGTTGGGAGGTTGGCTTTCCAGGTATATTGAAAACCATTTTGCGAACGTCCTCTCCCTCAAATGGGAGGTGAGTCAACTAAACTGAATAATATTACAGTTTCCCCCGTACGAACCCCTGCCGAAACGAGCAAAGACATTTTCCTCTACAATGTTAAAACCATCTGGCGTCGTAAAGGTGTTTTAGTGATCAGAGCAAAGATCTCCTGAAGTACCTACGCAACTAATTCATTCAACATAATTAGATTACTAGTTCATTCAACAGTTCCTCGCGACATTTTATTCATTTCTGATCAGGAAACTTAATATTCGGGCAAAGGAAAACGCTGCTAATTGATACACAAAGGTTCATTATTTTTGCATCAGACAGCCCTTCTACTCAGATCAATTAATGGTCTATTCTTATTCAATGAAATATATAGGTAGTATATCATTATAATATAACTAAATTTTTTTTTGCCGAGAGGAAATTAATGAAATTAAATAAAACGCTTTACAAGTCCCTCTATACGTAAAAAATGCTTATATCTAAGAAAAATGGTACATCAGAGAGTTTAATTAGGTATATAAACTTGGTGCTAGTGATCCACCAAATATAAGTTATGGAATAAAACAAAACACCTCTGTCGCACTAGTTCTTTTATATATGACAGTAGTTAGACAAAACTTTCTTCAGTGAGTTGAGAATTCCATTGGAAGATCATCGTTGTTTATGAGGCAGTTTTTACTATATGTTCAAATTAGTTCCAATTCCTACTTATGTTAACTTCTCTCTCTCTCTTTTTTCTCCCTTTTTTTGGCCTGGAAATAAGCCATTAGGGAGAGCGAACGGATGAAAGGACACCAACCCGGTTGGGCTCGTTCAATTCATTAAAGTGATTTATATCATCAACAAAACATTAAATCACTAATCTCATTTCGAAAGTTTTCGGGATTTTGATTTTTTAAACTACCCTGTAAGGTTGATCGAAAGTGATGCCGAGAATCAAAGATCACCTTGACCCCAAATGTGATTCTTAACCCAAGTTTCATAATTGTTGGTCTAATAGTTTTATAAAAAAAATTCTGAACAAAAGGCTGTTGATTTTGCTTCCGAGTCTACCTAAATAAAGGTAGCGGAAGCATTGCTTTCACTTTCGGGAGAAAAAATTTTTTTGGTCTCTAAAATCAAAATTTCTACTTGCATTTTACGTTTTAGACCATTCTGAAAAACTTTGGTTCCGTGTCTGTGTGTGTGTCTGTCGAGTGTCCGCAAATCCTTGTAACAAGCTTATTTTCCACAGTTTTCATCCAATTCGGATGAAAATTTCAGGGGATGTGTGGGCTAGGGGGTAGACGGTTCCCTACCGTCGTTCAATTGGTATCATCGTTCTTGACTCAATAGCTCACTCTGCGCATGCGCAAACGTAATTGTACCAGGCATTATTTTCTCACGCGCTAGTTTATTGATGACAATCTGATCATCTCATATCAATTTCAACACGATTGTATCATAAATAGCTACAGCGCATGCGCCGATATGAAATCCTTGTAACAAGCCTATTTTCCACAGTTTTCATCCAATTTGGATGAAAATTTCAGGGGATGTGTGGGCTAGGGGGTAGACGGTTCCCTACCGTCGTTCAATTGGTATCATCGTTCTTGACTCAATAGTTCACTCTGCGCATGCGCAAACGTAAATTGTACCAGGCATTATTTTCTCACGCGCTAGTTTATGGATGACAATCTGATCATCCCATATCAATTTCAACATGATTGTATCATAAATAGCTACAGCGCATGCGCCGATATTTATTTATTTATTTTTATTTATTTATTTATTTTAATCATACAAATTCATTTTATAGATATGGTACAAATTGAACAACTTAAGCTACTCACTTCGATTTCTTTCCCAACGATAGGCTTGGCCCGTGTTGTTGGGGAAGGTCTTGGTGATTCGCTCATGTCTTACAATCTATCTATTCTATGATACAAACGGTACTTAAAAATATAATGTTATGTATATAATGTTCTTATAATAATTTTCTAAAATAATCACTGTACATAAATACTGCTTAAAACAGTTTCACATCCCGCTTTCCCCTTTTCTACAAGCCAGGTTAAAATATGTTTTTTGTAGTTTTGTCTTGTGAAACTTTGAGCATTTTTCATATGGCCCTCTAGCGCTCTGTGGATAATGTAAATAATGAATTTCGGATTGTGAGTTGACAACGTTAGTCTTGGTCTGGGTGCAATTACATTTCCTGCGGCTACGTACCTTGTTGTATACATTGGGTTACGTTGTGAACCTATTATTTGTGGATCCTTATGGAATTGCAGAAGTAAATTTTTAATATATAATTGCCTTATAGTAAATAGTTTAGCGATATTAAATACATTGTCAGATGGAGTCCTAATCGGTAAAGACAGCATAATTTTTACAATGATTTTTTGGCGTACATGTAATTTATTAATATGGGTTGAGAATGTCCCACCCCAAGCAATTATGCCATATTGAAGTACAGATTGTAGCATACTGTAATAAATTAGTTTTATCGTATTTCTAGGGAGTGTGTGTCGAATATTATAGAATATATACATGTATTTATTAATTTTATTGTGAGTATAGTCAATATGAGGTTTCCAGTTTAGCTCTTCGTCCAAGACTAACCCAAGATACTTATGCTCAGCTACACGTTCTATTTTCCCACAGGAACAGTTATTATTTGATCTACATGTATGTAGTATGATGCTTAAATTTTTATCGTAAACATATGATTTCATTCCTCCATAAATAATTAATTTTGACTTTTTAGTGTTCAATGTAAGATAGTTTTCACAGAACCATCGTCCAATCACATTGATTGCTAGGTTTGCCTTGCTATATACATTCTCCCACGTGTCACCTTCAACTAACACGGCAGTGTCATCCGCAAATAAATACATTTTGGTATTGGGTAGTTCTAGAGATGCCACTTCGTTTATATACACCAAAAACAATAGTGGACCCAATGTACTTCCTTGAACTACACCAAAATCATTATTGCTTTCTTCACTAGAGCATTCGCCGATTGCCACTCGTTGGGTTCGGTTTCTCAAGTAGCTCTTAAACCATTCTAAGCTGGGGCCTATGATTCCTAATTTAACTAACTTGTACATAAGTTGTTCTCTATCGATTGCATCGAATGCTTTAGCGATATCGAGTAGTATGAGAGCACCTTTCTTGTTCTTGTCCCTAATGTCGTAAAGGTCCGTGGTTAGTGCAAATACCGCATCATTTACCCCTTTATTTTTGCGGAAACCAAATTGGTTCATGTTTATTGAATTGTTTTCTTCAAGATATGAGTACAGCAGATTTTTCACGAATTTCTCCAGTATTTTGGACAGCGTGCTTAACATAGAGATTGGTCTATAATTTCCGAGTTCACCCACCGTCCCGCCTTTGAAAATTGGGATGACCTTTGCAGCTTTGAATGCTTCAGGGAATGTTGCTGTTGTGAGACTAAGATTGTATATGTGAAGAAGAGGTTTTTTCAGACTCGTTATATGGTTTTTTATAAGATGTACCTGGATGCCGTCTATACCTGGTGACGAGGATCCCTTCATAGTTTGTAGTAGTTTGTCGAGATCTGTCTCCGTCATCATTCTAAGAGAAAAGATTGTGTCCGCCACCTCATTTGAAGGCGGAGGATCTGGGGGCTTCTGAATATTTGAGAATTTCGCAGCGAGCTTTTCTCCTACTTGGGAAAAATATGAGTTTAGTGAATCGCAAGCTTTTTTACGCGCTACATTTTCCGGGACGTGATCATTTTTCATTATTTCTTTGATCAGTGGACATTCTGATTTATTTCTTCCGTTTGTTCCTCGTATTGCAGATTTGATAGTGTCCCAAGTTTTTTTCATATTACCTTGGGCTTTCTCTATTTCATTGGCAAAGTATGTCTTCTTCGCTGCTCTTATTAACTCCTTTACTTTATTTCTATAACGATTTGATTTTTCCTTTAAATTGAAATTTAGTGGGTTTTTCGTCGAAAGTTTTTTCAGTTTATCTCTTATCCTTATTGATTTAATCAGGCCTCTAGTTATCCAGGGTGTTAGTTTGACTTCCCTGCTAGTAATTCTTTTAAGTTCGGTAGCCATTTCAACGCCGGCGTTCAACAATCTTATAAATTCATTTGCAGCAAGGTTAACATCGTTGGTCTTTGTTACTGTTGACCAGTTAGTTTCACTAAGTAGTATCCTGAGTTTATCTTCATCTACTTTTTTCAAATTGTACATTTTCTTGCGGCTCAGATGGGTTTTTAGTGGCATAATTAGGGCCGTGGAAAAGTGGTCAGTTATCGTACTCTTAATGACAGCTGGGGAAAGTTCAAGTATTTTAGTTTTAACAAATATATGGTCTATAGCAGTTTTGGACATTCCTTGGACTCGAGTTGGTTCATTTATCAGTCCAATGTACCCCAGTGATAGTAAGGTGTCGGTATAATTGTCGATATTGTCATTACTACTTAGTAGGTCAAGGTTCATGTCACCGAAAATAAAAGAATGGTTACTCGATAGGGTTTCAAGGTTTGATTTTAGCTGTGAGATGAAAAGAGAAATATCATTTTGGGTTTGGGATGGGGTTCTGTAGATACCTATGATGCTGTACGTTTCTGGACCAATTTGGAAACTAATGTTGAGGCCTGTGGCTCCTGTCATGACAATTGTTTCTTGTTTACAACTTAATCTTTCATTAGCATATATGACCACTCCATCATTTCTGTTGCGGGTGGACACTGAATAAAAAGAATTGTAACCTGGAATATTAGTTAAGTTATAGCAAGAGGAACTAAAAGTTTCAGTAAAGATCAGAATGTCTGGTTTTGTTGCCGTAGATTCAAGCCAGCACAATACTTCATCTAAATTTCTACTTAGGCTACGTATGTTCATATGAAATATGAACATATTTTCCGCTAAATTAAATTTACTTACATAATCACTAAGACTGTCATATGTTGTTGAAGATGGATTTAGGTCCGTGTCGAAAACTGATGTCACTATTTGGTCACTTACAGTCTCATATGTTGGTGAAGACATGATGAGATCCACTTCAAATTCTGAGTTTTGAGATTCGGAAGCCATATCTTACAGTTTTGGGTTCACCCTATCAATAAATCTCTTCAAAGCTCGTTTATATACTGGGCACCGCTCGCTATCCACAGGATGGTCATGTTGGAGGTTAGCTCTCTTGCAGTTTATGCACTTCCTTGGCTCTGGTGGCTGGATCCCTTTGAAGGGACACTCTTGTGTGCCATGATTGCCTGCACACCTCGCACAGGCCTCTTCAAGCTCATGACATTTGTTTGACTTTGCGTTGTGCCCAAATCCCTGGCATTTGTAACACCTAGTTACTTCCACAAAGTCCGCAACTCGACATCTGTCCATGCCAATGTAGAGAATTCGGTGCTCCAATAATGCCTTGCGCAGTGCTTCGCTGACCTGGGTGACCCATATGCAGTCCTCAATAGGTGAGCCATCAGCCCTTGTTCTTCGACCAGTCGGGAAGGATGGCTTGAACTGTTTCTCCCAATCCTCTTTGCTGTAGTTATCCCGTACCCAGTTATTTTGGTCCCATACATATCCAGGAAGGTCCCCCTTAGTTATATCCCTGTCTATACCATGGATCTTCATCAGAATAGGCCTATCTGGCTGCCTTTCCTTTCTCACCTCGAAGCCCTTGTCCGTTAGTGCATTTGCCAGTTTGATCCTTTCCTCAGGCGTGGCAGCTGCTACCTTCAAAGCATGTTTGCCTGCTGGAAACACTTGTGTTACCGCCATGCCCATACTGCGGAGGTCAATCTCTTTCCTCATTCTGCGCCTCACTGAATCGGGGGAGCATAGGGCATCCCTGTAAGAAATATTTGGGGCCGGATCCTCCATTTCTTCGCCCACCGAGGGTGCTTCTTTATGAAATCCTTGTAACAAGCCTATTTTCCACAATTCCCATCCGATCTGGATGAAATTTTCAGGGAATGTGCGGGCTAGAGGTTAAACGGTCCTCTGTCAGTTTCATTGTTGCAAAATCAATACGTAGATTCTATTATGCTCCATTTTTTCACACCCTAGTCGATTGATTCCGCTTAAAATTGGATGATAGTTGGAAGAAGATGACTTGATTACCTCATATATAAATTTCAACACTATTGTATCATTAATAGCTGCTGCGCATGCACCAAAGTGTGATACTTGTAATGACCTTAATTTCCACAGTTTTCATCCGGTTTTAATAAAATTGGTCTCGTACCTAATTCATTGTTTTCAACACATCAGTTCATTCTGCGCACAAACGTAAATTACATTGAGTATCATTTTTTCGTTTCTTAATTGACCAATTATGACATTTCACTCTACTTCTTGATTTACTCTTTTCCGCCATGGAATTTTTCAAGATCATTTTAAACTTTTCAATGATCTATACATTCATGATAGGTAAACGAGGAAGCTGTGTGCCACACCCAACTTGGCAGACGTTCATTAATTAATTTATTCATTTTCGATAATGGATTCTACGCACATTGAAACATAAACCAACAGATTTTGAGAGTGTTTCAAAGAATTTTTTTATCTATGCCTTGCTCGTCTATAAAGGTTTGGTATTTGAAATGGTAAATCAGATTAATTCAGTTCAGCCCTAATAACCATAAGTAGAATGGAATGCAGCTAAATAATAGTTTTCAGTGAGTAGAGTAAAGAATAACCGTGAAAAAAAGAAAGAAAAAATCAATTTTTTTTCACCGTATGCAATTTATTTTATGAATTGAAAATGTAGGGAAGGCGATATGGAAGTGAGCTGTATTTTTCAATAGATCCAAAGACCTAGGGAGCCACGGAAAAAACGCCTTTTCTGTCAAGATTAATGTGACAGCTCTGTGATTCACTGGTCGCCTGACTGCGGCAAAATATATATTTTCTCAGCCACACTCCAACAGTATCTCCCCGTTCTGTATCTTCTTACCTACATTTATAAATCACGGATAGCTTTTAGTAATACCCTGAAACGTTCAGACTCGAATAACAGTGTAAGGAGTGACCTGGTTTCAAGCATTTTGCAATATATTTTCGTTGATTTATTAATTCTTTCTCGCTGCTGAGAGCCGTATTGATGGAATAGACGGTGTTGGTGTGTATACACCCTTAGGCGTCTAATTATGACTAATGGTGCTTAGCTGAGATGATGCGCTACACAAATTAACGTTTGATCTTCTGTTTATTTGATGGACATCAATATGATTAAATCCAAGCTCACATAATACGACAGAACCTCTGACCTAAATTAAAAATTTTATCGCAATGAACTTTCGTTTCAACATTTATCAGGTCTTTTGCCGTATAGGTATGTCATCTTTCTCCAGCAGTTCTAATGAAAAACTACAACAATTTTACGTTTGTGTACCATTTTATAATGCAAACTAATTAGAGTTTTTTCTTTGTTACAGGTAAGAAGAAACTCGTTTGTGTACCTGTGAGAGGTAATCTTTCGCCTCAGGCATTCATTATTATTTCCTATCTCTCCGCTGCAGTCTCCTCCATCTTTCTACGTGACTCGCCTTTTCTGTCACCGATCTCCACCATGCCGTACGACGGTGCCCTCTTGTTCGATATTCTTGTGGATTTGGATTCCAGTTCAAAAACGTCGTTCCCCAGCTTCCTCAATTTTCTTCAAGAGTAGGCCAGACGATCCACCATTTTGTTTTTTCCATTTTATGAAATTTTTTCTAAATTTAGGTTAGCGAGGTTTCCAGGTAACGGTCGAGCCACATTTTGATTATCATGTCTTCCTCCCTCAAAATCTCTCAAAAGAATCTCACTTGATGGTGTGATTTGAGATCAGCCGACAAATATGTTAATCTTCGTTTTATATTAAAGAAAACGCAAAATGTGGCTCCATGGTTCCCTTCTATAAACAAATTTGCAATTTGAAACCTTGAGCGAATAAATCCGTCGATTCTGGTTTATTATTTTCAATAGTGTAATCGACCAAGACAAAAACATTTTTTTTAAAACCCCATGAAATTTTTTTGGTTTACGTTTCAAGTATGTGCAGAATCCAAAAATCAAATAAAACAAAAAATCCGTCCGTCCGCGGCTTTTCTCCGCAATTAAAAGGCCAAACTTTATGAAACTTGCGTTAAAAATCGCATTTGGGGTCTAGATAGTCCTAGAAGTTCGGCAACAATTTGTATCAACCCTAAAGGGCTAAACATTCAAAGACCTCAAAATCTTTCAAGGTAACAGTAATGATTTTGCTTCCGAGTCTGCAAGGCAGCGGAAGCTTTGTTTTCACTTTTGAAATGAAAAAAATTATTTGCTCCAAAATCAAAATTCCTACTTGCAAACCACCATACCCACGCCAACAATTTGGTGTGTCTCTCACTGGATCAGACCTCTAATCTGTTGGGTTCGCTCTCAAGTTCAATACTCTGTTGATATTTTTCACATACGGTTCACTACTAGGCGATTCATAGCAGGAGAGCCGAGGGCATATCCATGTCGCAATGAATCAACGTGCAGTGGTGATACTCTTTGAACAGCTCCTCCATTCATCCTTTTCCATCCATTTTGTCATGTAATTGCTTGCTAAGAACTATTATCGCAGTGTTCACATTGGCCCTATCATGTTTCAGGATAGTATCTGATTCTTTGGAAATTACTAGACCTCTTAGATCTGTGGGACATCAAAGTTGGAGCTTCAGCACAATTTATCTACACCTTAACCATATCCTAAGAAGATGTCAAATTCTCAATACCTGTTCATAGCAAAACCATTTTGGTCCACTCAAAATAGCTTATGTATAAACTAAGTACGAGTATTCTCAAGAGTAACCCTAATTTCCTGGAAGCACAAATGCATTGAATACTCTGGAATTCGTAATGATTTCATTACCTACCTACTTCTGTAGGTCTCGGAAGCCAAGGAATCAAGGATACGGTTAATTGCTGTACATACAAGAGTATGCTTAACCACAGGATTGAAATAAGAGTCAGTTCACAATTTTCATCCAGTGCATTACCTCATTCCGTAGTTCCGCGAAGAGACGAGAGGAGCTCGACTAGATTCCCCGCTAATAATTGATCATATTGAACACGAGTGGCAGCTCCGGCCCGAACTTGGAACTTTGACCTCCTCTTTGTAACGTTTCGTCTCTCCCATGTGGTGAAGGAGATCGAATGATCGAATTAGGTAAAACTCATCTTCGTAAAAGTTTTTCCAGCTCTCACCTGGGATTAGTCTGGGATCTGGAGACTAAGATCATCTCTTCAAAATGTTTGACCGCTCTTACATGAGTAACAAATGTAGAAATAGTAAATCTCTTGTAGAAATGACGCAGGTAAACTCGTAAACTTATCGTGTCTCTCTGGTTCAACCGATCGAGAGTTGGACTCAACGTGAATTACTGGTCAAAACGAAAATGCGATGATGAATAATTCATACCTAAAGTATGAATAATTCAGGATATGCGTAATAGAAGATACATACTGAAATATGATAATTCCGTTCTAGCCCCAGCAAATTAAGCTTTCCTAACGAAAGGATGAGTTCGTTGTCCAGAATTTTTTGAGCACATTAAATTGGTAACATTTAAAAATATGAGTAAAAAATGGCTAAAAACGGTTAAAAAACGGTTAATTGATTTATTTTATTTTATTTATTTACATATTTTTCTTTAGCAGAAGCTTAGTCAAAAATAGTTTATCGACAATAAAATGAAATATTAAAAAAAAAAAAAAAAAAAAGCGTAAATTTTTGTTGAAGAATGCACTTAAATTTTATTAATATTGACCAAAAAATGTATAAATACTGCAAAAAATCTAAAAATCCAAAATCTTTCTTCAATTGCAGAATATTATTTAAAACGAGTTTTTTTTTGCCATGGAATCGGTAGGTAGTTAACAATATGTTTTCACTCAAAGTCCTGAATTTTCAATACAAGTTAACAAAACATAGTACGATAAATGTATGAAAATTTGCTCCTACGATCAATCCTGCATGACTGGAACTTTTCCCCCCATCAATTTTGTGTAAAATTCACATGATGGTTTTCATTTGAAATTACTAAGTACGTGCCAGTTATGGCTCATGGCCAATATTCAAGATCGATTGAGCATTATAGATTTAGGATAGTGGACAGTTTTCTTTTATTTTAGATTGCAAAAAATCGAGAAAAAATTGGTAAATTACCCCTTACCTTTGTTCTCCTTTGAAAGTAGTACCCAGAAAATTTCTAATCAATATGAGTTTTGTGTTATTATTTATTTCATTTATTTATTCATTTGTGCGTATTGTAAATTTGTACTAGGTATTGATATTTCCAAAGAATAATATTTGGCAAATATATTTAAATTGATTATCATTATATCTATATATCCATCTAATTGATTTGTAGACTACTTCACTAAAATTGGTATTTATCAATTTGCGTTGTAGTTCAAACTACCGACTTTTGCCCGCTGGGGACGAATAGAGCCAATCTATATCACCAACAGAAATAGGTGATAAAACTCGCCCTTTGCTCCCGAGAAGGTGGCAACGACTTTTCTAGTCCGCCATCCGGTTTTCATTCGGTCAGTTGAAGTTTGAAGACTCTCACCCAACCTAATTGACCTCCTGGTCATGGAGAACCCAACTTGAGTTCTGGTGATGGATGGAGATGGAACGCTGGGTTTCATTTTGCCTTCACTTTAAAGAACGTAGAAACAATGGGTCCGTTAATTTAAAAAAATTATCAAAATCAAAATGTTATTACGATTTAAAAAAACTCACATATTGAATTTACTTTACGTAAATGAGCAAATTTCATGTGTCAGAATTCTTCATTTTCAATATAGGTACTTCTTACCTTTTAATTATATCCTACGTATTCCAGAAGCGCTCCAATTTAAATAACATCGCCATAGGTCGATTAGGAATGAAATTATAATCATTGGCTTCTCAGCTGTTCAGTGCTCCTCCGAACCTCGTGTTTTCTAGGTGTCACTACAGAGCTCAATCTTAAATTTGAGCACCGTAGGTGGATCATGTAAAAATGTTAACTTAAGAGGTCCCTCAGCTTATCAGAGCCTTTTCACACACACACACAGCTTCTGAAACACTTATAGAGACGTTAACGTGACGTTAGCGTTTGGTTTTTCACGTATACGTGTAGAAATACGCGTAAAAATCACGTGAAGAGCTAGCATCTCCAGCTGCTTGCTCTAGACGCTGCTCTACACGTCAACGGGAGAAAATCTTACGGGAAGAACAAAAACTCTCTATTATGCTTTGATGATTTCTGCAACGAAAGTAGCGCCAATAATTGTGATGATTTCCGCTTACAACCGAGTCGTTGCTAGGGATATGATACTTCGTCGTTTTTCATCCCACAAAATTCGTTGACCATTCGTTCGAAAGCTCTCGATTTATCCAACCATACTATATTAACTACTGCGAAGTGCGTGGCCAACAAGCTGAGTTATGAGCATGGTTATATGAATAATTGTTTACACACAGGTGATCATTCTCAATTATTGATATTGTGAACATGATTGCAACCGCTTGTTAATTTCTGATGATTTCATTGAGCTGGTGTTTCGATTATGTGATTCATAGCAGGTGATCCGAATATTGCGAGAACGGTTAGATTTGTGAAGCGGTGGTTAAATTATTTTAATAGGTAATTTCTATACTTTACACTATAGGAAGCTGTAATTTCGTATGTAGCCTCTTTAGCCTCTTTCTATAATAAAGTGAATGTTTACTCGCGAGTTTCTATTAGGAGATCATCATCTCACAAGAGCTCAATCGTCGTGATCATTTCTATAATAAAGTGAATGTTTACTCGCGAGTTTCTATTAGGAGATCATCATCTCGTGAGAGCGAGGAGCTAAAACATGATTCCATGTTTTAGGATTGATGGCAGAATGATAAACAGAGTTCAGAGGCCGATGGGGGGTCGGGTTCAGAGAATCGACGAGGAGTGAGTCGTGTACGGCTAAAGCATATTCATGTTTTTTAATTTTAGCCGTCACGTTTTTTTTTTTTTTTTTTTTTTTTTATGAAACCTCCCCTCAAAGACGGAGGGGGCACGCCATTAAATTGAAAAATAAACAAATAAAATTAAATAATTAATTAAAATTAATTAATTTTATTTAAATTTACCTAAATTTATTTAAATAAATTAATTAAATAAATAATTTTTATTCATGCTAAAAAGTGAGGAGGACGCCCAGGTTTACCCGACTCCGGCTCTAGGGATAAGGGAAGTTGTAGGACGAGGAGGAAGAATGGGATGAAAGGATGTGCCCCCCTCAGGAAAGTAAGAACCCCTCAGGACGCGGGTGGTGATACCATGGAGTACTCCTCCCGAGATGCCCAACTCGAGTAACTCCGTGGCGTTTTTCCCGCACCACACCCCGCGCTATGAGACGGTCGCGGCAATGACCTTGATGTTACACACACACACTTTTATTTGACCCCACACACACAATCAAAATTGGTACCGAGCTTTTAAAATCAACTAAACCCTATTTCAGATTTATGATCGAAGTTTTATAAATTGCTGTTTCGGAGAAAAGCTCTGGACGTACGGGGGACGGACGGATTTTATTTTTTATTATTATTAGATTTTTTAATTGTACGCATCTTGAAACGTAAAAAACAAATTTTGAGGAGCTGGGGGGGGTTAATATACTGTTTTTTCGTCGATTACAGAGGCTCACTATTGAAAGTAATAACCCGTATATAAAAGTCCTTTATTTAATTTTCTTATTGTCCTTGAATATAATCGCGTTTTGATCAACTATGATCACTGCGAATGCACCAATTTAAAATTCGTTGCTCGAGATAAAACTGAAAAACTGTTAATCCTCACTTTATTACCTCCTTATCCTTCGCTTTCCACGTTCGATGAAGGCTACTTACTGCTGATCAGTTGATCATTGTCGTGGAGGCAGCAGTAGCAACTTGATCCCAAAACCTTTCCGCCCACTTCGTCTGATGACTGAACAGGAGCGGGGTCAGGTTAAAGGAAAGGAAAACAACTGGTTTATCTTGGGTTAATCCTCTCAGGATCAGCGGATATAAATTCCCTGAGTCGGGCGGTAAAGGGACCGTAAAGTCGAGCGGTCTGTAAGCCATCGGAGCGATCGATGTCGACCGAAGAGAACATAAATTGCCCCCTCCCTAACTATCACCCATCCAACTGTTTTCCTACAATAGAGTTCGAGATAAGACAACGTGTCTACAGGCTTTCTATAGTAGAAACAACTTTATCATATACTATTCGTGCTACTCAGCTGTAGATACCGTATATTAAACTCATAACTGCAATATCTATCAGGAAGTCTGTGCCTATAAATAAGAGTAAACTTGTTCAAGATCGAATGGATTTGATGAATGTGGCAGTAACGAAGAACAGCAGTACCTATCAGTAGAAGGAGAAGAAGAAGCAATATCCAGAAATCACCGATATGATTATCAAAGTATTTCCTTACTGACTGATGAAATGTAAACGGTCAAACAAAAGATATATATGATTCAACTTTCGAAGAAAGAGTTAGTTAAAACATACCTACTCAGCAATCCCACCTATTACGCTAGTTTGCATCAGCTCGCTCGCCAGGTGAAAATGTAGACAATGGGGGCAGGACGGATTCGAATCGCGATCGCAGCGAACCTGGCGGTATGGAGGTAAGTTCGGTCAAATATAGATTAGTTGATGTGTATAGTTTGGTGGTATGGATGCTCGCAAGCTCGCATCTCAAAATTACATAATATCAAGTAGTCGATCCTTTCGTAAAAAATCAGATTAGTTGGGCATACAGCCAGGTTCGCTGCGATCGCGATTCGAATCCGGCCTGCCCCCATTGTCTACACGCAGTTTGTGTAAGCAGAACCAACTTTTCGAATCGGTCAGCTGGAGCTCGGGGTGGAACCCGTAAGTTCATTCGTCTGTAATGTTAGTGATCAACACTTGATAATATAAAAGAGTGGAATATTTTTCAAGTAAGGACATAGTTACATGGACATATACTTAGACTCGTAAGCAATACACAAAATTACTTTAGAAAGAACAGAAATATAATAAATAAAACATAATTACTTTAGAATAGATCATTACTGCAGAATGCGGGAGGTATGTACATCTATACAGAATGAACCGTTTTAATATTTTCCTGCGTGTTGGACCATAGCAATTGCTTTACAACGTCACGTCAGAACTCGATAAAATTGACGTTTAACGAAATTACCGAGCTTCAGAACTTTGGATTTCACCGATCGAAGAATCGCAACCCCATTTATTCTCCGAGCTATCCAAGACCTTAAAAGGGAGAGGGGGGAGGGGACCAAAATCCTTCACCAATTGTCTCTCATCAAGGGCGAAGGGAATTAGAAGGACTGGATGATGGTGATGAGAGGCGGCTTGCGTTGAGTTGGGAGCTGATCCATCGGGCTAATGGAGCCTATGAATGCCTTCGGGTAAATGGATTTCACACATCGGGACGTAATCTTATAGCGACCCCCCACCACTCTACCTACCATTACTCCCTCTTACCTCTCTTAATTAGCGTCCCCTCTCCACCAATCATCGTCAATGAAACTTTGGAGAGAAGGGAGAGTTCCTGTGTCGCCTCTGATGACAATAGCTTCCTTACGGTATGTATAACTTCGGTGTGCGAAAGGTTGATGGAATCAGCTGGCATCTGTCACCACAATTAAGCTGATTGGAGCCTGTTGTGGGCGTGTAACTTTTGACATTCAGACTTGTTACGGAAATGGATCTTGGTGTCTCCTTCAAAATAAACTCTCTCCTTGCTAGCGAATTCACGAAATTGAGCGGTTGTAATTGTTCCTGAAGATTTAGAGTAAACTTGCTCTAAATAAAATGTTTAGAACTAAATTTTGAAGAGTAGTGAAAGTTTCTGAGTCGCTTCTGACTCCAATACTTTTCCTATGGGGATTATAACTTCGATATGTGACACTTGATCGTTTAAGATCTGTGGCTTCAGCTAAACTGATTGGGGCCTTTCAAAATAACGAAATTACCTTAAAATACCATGATCAAGGACGTGTTTTGAGTCAGAAAAATTACGCAATAAAAATCGATTTGGGGCAGTGGCTGGCCACCAACGAAAGAAAATTTGGTGAATGGTTGTTTCATTATTTTATGGAGTGAAGTATTTCTAAAAGTATTCATTTACTCTTCTTACCTTTTTTAACTACCGTCGTTCCTCCCCCAAATCAATGAAACATTGGTGAGATGGGAACGTTTCTATGTCGCCTCTGATGACAACACCTTCCTCATGGTTTGTATAAATTTGGTACGCAGAAGATTGAATTCATCTGTCACAACAATTAAGCTGATTGGAGCTGTTATGAGCGTTAACTTTTGACTTTGTTAACAATGTTTGTTATGCAAATCGATCTTGGTGTTCTCTTCAAAATGAACTCTATCCGGTAGCAAAATGAGCGGTTGATTGGTTCCAAAGTTTCAGAAAATAAAACTTGTTATAAATAAAAAAAGTTTAGAATTTCTCACATTTTGTTTCTATTATTTTTTTAACATATTTTAAATGAGAAAACTGAGTTTTAAGACACTACTTCTTCACAGTATTGTTCTTAGTTTATTTGAACTCTCAGCTATTTTCTCGTGAACATTGCGTGAAGTGCTGCCTCCACTGATGATTTTGTCAGGTAAAATCCTGTTTCATTGTCATAGAGATAAATACTTTTTCATACTTGTTGATAATTTGCCCAACGGAAAACCCAAAAACATGAAGTTCGTAACGACTAATGACCTATAAGTGCAACTAAACCGCGGTGTTCCACACTTGAGGCTTACTATCCATCCCCTGTTTACGAATTGAAAACTAAAAATGAGAAATTTGAATTGAAACTAACATGAAATTCGAATTCAGGATTGAAAATCGGCGTTTCATATCGAAATGAAGAAATTGATTAGTCAACCGGTAGACAACAAGACAGCAGGAGGGAAAATATCGCGTTACCCAACCACCGTTAACGTGACATCAAAATTGAGGCGTCAATCACATGTGCTATTATCATTGGTGGGTTGCTATGATGGTAACTAAGAAAACACTTTTTCGAAAAACTTGTGTATTCTCGTTCTCTTGAATTAAAATGTCCACCTTAAAACTGATTTTTCGCGTTTTCGTTCGTAGTTTACATGAAAAACATGATATGGGTTCAAATCGCTATAACTGCACTATTAGTGCTATTCGTAAATTCGGTTAGCAGTTTTAGTGGTATATTCGCGATGACACCAAAAGTCGCAGTTCCTTCGTTTGGTTCGCATTTTACCTTAAGTGATCAGTGCCCGAGTGCATTTCATTAGTTTTTCCTTCAATCTTGGAATTCGTCATGGGAATTTTACGGTTGAAAGGAGCAAAGAATTGGTCTCTATGGAAAGACAAAGTGTTGGATGTGATAGAATACTGCAATACGGTCAACGTGATTGAAGGTAGATCATCCAAACCTATTCTTTCCGAAATACCAACAAAGGCTGAAAGAGATAATCTAGAAGCTTGGAATAAATCCAAGGTTTGACAACGGTGCAACTAAGCACATTACTCTTAATTTCACATGGTTTACTCTTAATTTCGAACTACTATCCGGTTACCCGTGCGTTGCACGGAACCACGTGTACGGTTTAAACTACGGTGCTTAAACTGCTGAAATAACCATGTCCAGACTTCGTTCGTAACTACGAAGGCACGCAGCTGATCAAGAAAGATACCATCATTTCAATTATCTCATAATGACCCAGAGAATGTACCTCTACAATTGAAACTTCCTAGAGTGAACGGGAGAGAATTTAGCTCACTCAGCTGATCATGAAAGAGCCCATTTAAATTGTCTATTAATGATCCAGAGAGTCTCCCAAGCGAACCGGAACTTCCTAGGGTGAAAAGGAGAGAATTTAGCTCACTCAGCTGATCAGAAAAGATCCCATAATTTCAATAGTCTCTTATAATCCCAAAGAGTCACCATATCAAATTTCAACTTCCTAGGGTGAACAGAAGTGAATTTTGCTCACTCAGCTCATCAGGAAAGATACCATCATTTCAATCGTCTCTCAATGACTCAGAGAGCCTCCCTATCAAATCTTAACTTCCTAGGGTTAACAGGATAAAATTTAGCACACTCAGCTGATTAGAAAAGAGCCAATAATTTCAATCATATCCCAATTCAATCATAGCCCATATTTTCAGTCATGTCCCAAAGAGTCACCCTTTCAAATTTCAACTTCCTAGGGTGAAAAGGAGAGAATTTAGCTCACTCAGCTGATCGAAATCGTCAAAACCAAACACGAGCAAAGAAAGGCCCCGAACTGCGTGTTGACAACCATAATGGGAGTCAAACAAATCGGTGTTTCGTCCGGTGCTTCTCTCGAAGTATCAAATTGCCGTCCATGGCCTATCAATAATGCAACCCATGCATGACTCGGAACACCCGTAACAACCCGTCAAAGCTTCTCCACTTGTCACGAATTTCCACCGCTAACAACAAACTGCCTGTTAGCAACCATAATTACAAAAGTTCGGGAACCAAACATATCGGTTGCGAAGGTTAGCGCCGTTTATGAAGTAGAAGTTTTGGAGGTTCAGACCTTGCCTATGTTGTGCACCGGAACCCGCTGATCGTTTTACGACCACTCCCGTTAGAATCGGTCCAGCCGTTTAGCCGTCTATTGGGAACATAGAAACACAGTTACATAGATAGAAACAAATTTTGAGTTTTATAATATAAGGATTCGCTGGAAATTGTGTGGTAACTGATGCAGTAGACAGCAAAAAGTTGGAAGCGCTAGGCAGCGGCGTTATCGCGATAACGAATTTTTCCGACGGTCAATTGTAGTTTGACTCCCATTGTCGTTTGGTACGTTCCTGAGATTTCTCGGAACCTCTTCTCAGTACTGGCAGCACACGATCGAAATTCTACCAGTAAATTGTTTTTCTGGGAACGTAGGTAGGTAGCCAGCAGAAAATCAAATGACCGCTACTTTGGGATTGCATTTTGTGCCATTTGGCATTTTCTCGTATCATTTTTTCAAGTGTTGGTATAACTATAATCACACTGTATGAGGCCAATCCGTAGACTGTTTCTCATACCAATTGGATCATCCCTTGACCATGTTGTTGTTGTTTCGGTTAAAGTTGTGCAAACAGGGTGAGAATAATTCTCCCGAAGATGCTCCGGTGATAAATCCATTTTAATTTGACCGTGGTCTGGAAATGAGCTTAAAACCCCGTCATTAGAGGGGCTCTGACAGGTCTCTGGACCCGCGGAAAACAAAGCACACTGTCATGTCAGGTGGTCGAAAATCTCTGCAGAATTAATGGGTTAACTACGGCGGCTTTGGAATTCGTATTCGCGGCTCCTGAGCTTCATCCACAACTGTGTCTATTCCACTGACGGCTTATAAATCCCAAACCATAATTACGTGCAGCGATTAATTAGTAACTACGACATTATGAAACACCCACAGTTCTCTCTAGTTGCAATCAACTAATCTCTTTTGTACTGAATGGGGCACATATACGATGAATTCAACACTAATATCCAACCACTGAAATTCGTGTTGCCTAAATTGGTTATGAAATCGTCTTAAGTTTAATATCGTCCCCAACCTTTTGAAGTGGAGTTCCTCTAGAACATGTAGAATACAATTAAAAGCTACGGAGGTGCTAGGACATGCTGAGGAAGCCCTGATGCTTATTTCTTTCCTAATCGACCTAAGGTGCTGACATTTAAAAAGTTCCAAAACGGAAAGGGGAAAAAATGGGTTCTAGAATACTATTAAAAGGTATTGTCATGCAGTAGTTGGTTGGGGTTTTTGAGTCCCTCTTATAGCAACCAAGCAACTCCTAAATTTATTCCTAATTTATTCGAAATTTATTCCTACATTTTTATAAAATTTCTACTCTTCAGTGTAGAAACACACTGATCAGTGGGATAAAGAAATGCCCTACTTAGTTAAATATTGATATTTCCGATGGTATTAATATCTTAGTATTTTTTTACTTGAGCTGACTTACAACTTCATCGGGATTTTTAGACAAAATAAAATCTAACTACTACTCATTTAAAATTATATGATTCAATAGGACTATCTTCAAATTATACTAACCATGAAGTTTTTATTGAAGTTCCTAATATGTCTTGTTTTGGCTTAGCTTATAGTTAAGCGCATAGTTCCAACACCTATTTTCGTGGTTGAAATAGGAAATTACTTACAATCCACTTTGATCATATTTGTATGTTACCTCACTTCCGATCCAGACGCTTGCTTTTTGTTTATAATTTTTGGCGTGCTAAAATGTTTTATGTTATTGTACATTTGTGAACCAAATACCTATTGTATAATACTGGTAAAATTAGGAAAGGTTTTGACATATCGTTCTTCGTCTTTAATCACCCTTAAGAGGACATTATTTCAAGGGTGTAAGACATTACCTTTTTCTGTTGAAATTTGGCTGGATTTGTCATGAAATATATCACCATTGTTGCAGATCAGGACGAAAAATAGGCATTTCACAAGCTTTTCTCTCGCATCTTAAGGATTTTCACTCCAACTTTTGTACTAAATTTTTCAAACTTAATGGATGAAATTGTCCCAGATGTTCTTAAATTACCTCACTAGGAGAAACTTACCATATGAAGGGGAAGGAAACTGACTCTTGACCTAATACCTGAAATGCCCTATACAAGAAATATGTACACATTATGGAAAACCCCTTAGTAATGAGCAGTTATGTTTGAAATCTAGAGAAATTTTATCTTTCTCTGGTAACAATATTTAGTTATTTCGCTTAATTGATGTATCTCGGCTATTTCGGACGTTACTTTAATAAATTAATAATTACTTTTTAATAAGCAATTACTTTTTGTCCGAAGTTTGGCTTAAAGCTAAATCAAGATCGTGGACAAGCAAAACCATTTTTTTTTTTTAAATTAAGAAAAGGGGTGTCGTGAATTTTACCACGTCAGAGTATGGAAGCGCACTGATCAGCTGATTTTGTTCAGTAAAATTTACTAAAAAGTGCCGATTATATACTTTTCGTTGTTAATTGAAATCGAGTTGTTTGTTTATGAATTTTTGAGATGTCTCATAGACATAAGCTGCGAAGAAAACTTATACCCAAGTCACTATCCAAATTCTCGGATACTATTTGCATATTATTATATTTAGAAACCAAGGTATATTTGTCATTCGGGTGAACGAACCATAATCTGTAAAGGTAAGGACATCTGTAAAGCTGTTACATTGGATGCCTACATAGGATCGTCGATAGCTGATTCTTCTACAATTTGATGTTGCTGAGATTTCTCATAACCAACTTTTACATTTTAAAATCTCAGAGATGCCCACTACGATATGTCTTTACACTTATATTTTTGATATGCATTGAGACTTCTGTAATTAAAACTTTCAAAACACAATCAACACTGTCAAAGATATATTGAGACAAAAGCTCAGGTATTTTTTAAATTTGTTTACATACCAGCATTCTGGCGTTCAGCAAAAGCATCGCTACTAGTTCAGTCACCTTCTTTGTTGAGTTAGAACGTCACAAATGGTTTGGCCAACCCCAGGCCTGTTTGGCAGTATTGTATGGTTTCTGATGATTCTGACCAGTTCGACTGTCAAATGTAGTACGTAGTTACGAGTATATACTTATCCATATTGTTCTCCCCTCTCTCCCATTCCCTCGTAAATGTTCCATTCATGCGGCCATTAAACTATAGCCCTCATTGAAAGCAAACCGAATGGACCCAAATATAGACGACCCCTCGCGGTTACTCCGATTTCACGTTTTTCAATGTGAATAGTAGGACCTAGTCTTTTTTCTCATTATGCCACCCATTCCTAATCATCCTAGGTGCCCCAAATAATATTTTCCCAATGTATAACAAATGTCCAACCATCCGAGCCTGCAGTCCTAACTTTTTCCTGCACAGGTTCGGGTATACAAAGGTGCATTGAGTGAATTAATTTGTTTTGACAGTGAACCCATAGACGACTGGACGTTGCCAGCCAACTTCGGATCCATTCTGTTTGCTCTCATTTGAGATCCAATAATAAATTCACTGATCTCATTGCAGCTATGTTGGCTGCTCTAGTTTTGAGATATCCCACGCTTTTGTTTTATTGGATTGTAGTCTAATACACAGTATTATTTTCTTCCAAGTATTCTTGGCTCCTCCCCAACGAGCTGTAATGTTTATTGCGGTTAACTGAAACCATTGGTGCCGAGATTTATTTGCCCTCTTCATAGATGAGCTTTCAGTGTTGAGGCATCGAGATAATACCACTATAGAAGGAGTAAATGTCTTCCACAAGAGGCGATGCCGTGTCGATAGCTCTAGCAATCACTTCCCCGGAACCGATCCGCCAACTTGAGTTAATACTCGGAGCTGAGGTGGATGGATGTCCCTCGGGAGCCGTAGGAGTTAGTTGCGAACGGGGGTAACGGGTATTTGTGAAGTGTGGACAGCAAAGTTGCTATCGATCTGCAAGTCTGCGGGGATAGACGGGCGCCCAGGCGCCATCCTCTCCAGACTTCTTCATTCCCTCGGCTCTATATTTCCCTCTCTTCGTTTCATCTGGTTCTCTCCCGATTCTTTTTTAAACGACCCTATCCCCATCACCCCTCTCCCTTTCTTCATCGCACAATAACATCTCTTCCCTTTTGGTCTAGAGGTCTAGGATGCCTGGCTCCGTCTACCCTTCCTCCCCTCACCATAACGTCTCCATTCTCTCTACTTGTATTCCTCTGTTACGAGCCTTTTGTCAAAAAGACGTCTCCCAATGTTTTTCCTCTGAAGCTTAGGCCGTGGGCAGTCAAGTTATACCCTCGGGTGAGAAAGCCGAAGTAAAAGACGAATTGAATAAAGTTGTGCTTATATATAATATATTCTTAACTTGGACAGCTTCTGTTACAAATAAATAACAAAAGTCCTTTATCATGTTGATATTAAAAATATTAAACTGTTATATGCAGTGGAAAGAAAACGTGTATATTATTTTTGAACGACGATGCAGCATAATAGGATTTTAAATGTTTAACCAACGAAAATCATGTTATTTATTGTGATTTTAAACCAAAACATTGAACGAGGGTTCGATCAGCAGAAACATACGCTGTAATTCTATCATAATGTCGACCATACTCTTTTTATTGTTCTCAAATTGTTGCATTGCATTACAAACATATAAATATGTTAAACTTCGTTACGAATTTGAATCGATTTGGATGTAATAAAAAAATTGGCAAATCGTCAAAGTCAGAATACTATTTCAAAAAAATAACCATTTTTCGGTACACAATTCTTGAAAACCATAAATTCTATCGTAAAAAAAAAAAAAAAAAAGGTCGGGGGATTCAATTATTTGATTGTAGAAAAATGTCCCATTTTTTCTGGAATCGATCACCAAGTGTGTCTTATACTTCCCTTCCCTCTGAACATTTTGCGAATTTGTTGTCGAACTAATTTGCCCAGATATTAGACAAATGAAATTTAAAAAAAACGCTGCAAATTATTTCACAAAGGTTTATTATTTTTTCAATTGAGTTTGACCGTAGTTTTAGTTGGCTTGCGTACGTCATAAGGCCCGTCCAGACTCCTCGGCGTGTCCTATTTCAAGTTGCCACAACCTATACTTCTATAATTATATTCGCATGTTTATATTTCTCGATTTGAGCTCCTATCTATTCAAATAGTTATTGCCTTAATAATATCATTATCTAAGTACGTACGAAAAGTCGAGAGGATATGTTATTAAATATGCTATGACCTAGAAAAAAACATATATTCATGCCTCGAAGGAACGCTGTACCCACCTCATGGTGCCGCGGTGTATTATATGGGTATAACACATAAAAGTAATAAATATCCATTCTCCTACACCCCTCTGCTACGCCCCTGGTCACTCCAGCCACCACAAGGTGCCGCGGCGCCCCCTCTCACTCCACCCCCCGCTCACCCCTCTCACCACCCACCTTGACCCCCTGCCAAGCGTGCCAGGTGTGCGTCTAACACTCAAAGCCTCAAAAAAGAAACTTTTTCGCCCGTTTTTGGCCCATAGCATCTATGCGAGTAAAGCAATCGGGATGGTTAAACGTTAGGACCAACTAGACCCCAAATGGAGTCTATGTGCGAAAGAACGGGTTTTTAAAGTAAATTCTTAGGCCATTTATGGCCCGGACGGCGGACGGCGGACGGACATTTCAAATTTGGACTCTACGCACCTTGAAATGTTAAGTGACAAAGTTTGAGGGGGGGTTATAAAAATTTTTTGCTACACGATCACATGGGCTTATTATTGGAAATAATAAACCAAAAATATCGAGATACCTTCAGTAGTTCCCGTAGTATTCGTACATAATTATATACAATTATATTTATATAATTATTATTAATCATATAATATATTATTATATATATAAATATAGTATAATTCGTACCCGGCCTAAGAAAACAGCAAGCTTAAAGGAACACAACTTTGGAAACCGTGCAAAACCGGTTGCTGGAAATCTCGCATTCTCTCCGCACCACTGCATAGAAAAAAAACGGAAGTTAGTAAAAACGTTGTCTATTTCCACAAAAAACTTTTTCATTTTTTTCGTGGAAATAGACAACGTTTTTCACTAACTTCCGTTTTGAAATGGGTTTCCACAACTTCGTCGCGAGTGATTTAGATCGCCACAGCATAGAGTTTCATCTTGCCGTTTTCGATTCCAATTTTTTCTTGATATGTTTATTCGTTCTATTTGCTCATTATTCCGGGTCAGCAGTTCGTTTTGCATCCATACGAGTATTTTGCGATTAAAGAAAAGAATAAGACTAATAAGAAGAAAATTATATATATATATATAATTCTGGTTTCATTGTGAGACAAGGAATAGAAATTTTGTAACACCTCAGATTGAGCGGAATGGCCGCTGTAAACAATTATTGTGGACACTGCACACAGGTCACCACTCAGTGAAGGAAAAAAGTTGGTACGAATTGAACGTAGGAATCTGCTGGTGGTACAGCAAGAAAAAAGTGGCCCAGGGTAAATTATTGATGGAGGCAGGGAGTGGTGAGCTAGTCAGTGAGAAGACGATTTAGTTCCAGAGGGCAAATTGAGGGTAGATTGGGTAAGACGTCTCAAACGATTTTGATGCCAGATTGACAAACTGCAGCACAGGTTCCAACTCCCAACACCCAACTTCACAACAACGCAAACCTTATCTTTCCGAAAATTTCATCATTGAACATTTTCAATGTTTGTACAGCAAACTTGATCAATATTTGTGCAAGTCCCTCAAGATTACATCGTTTGACGATGACCTCACATTGAAATTCCGTGTTTCTGGGTTGAGGTTTCTGACTGATGAAAATGATGGATCCGAAACTTTGTCCCTGATGTAAAATTGATAAATTAGGCAGAGATGACGATGTGAGAGTAGGTTGTGGTTCTTATCCCAGTTTGAAAAGTTTCTCCCATTAGGCGATTTTCGCGATTTACAAAGTAGAGGAGTGTGGCTTGAATGGGGGGGGGGGGGTCCAGGTGTTCAATCCTCCTGGGGGCCCCACCTGACTCCACCTCCGTCTAAGGAAAACGGCTTTCCACTGAAATGAGTTTAAAACTCGGCGGAGCCGGCGTTTCTCCTCGTGCCTTCACCCTTTGCCTTTTATTATATATATATATATATATATATATATATATATATATATATATATATATATATATATATATATATATATATATCCATCTCGAACCCAGCGTCTATAAATGCGTTTTATCTTGGGAGCAGAATATCGACCGCCTTCCGCTTCCTTGCCGCGCTGCTCCGATAACGAAGTTATCGGACTCCTTGTTGTGACTGTCACCCGGGTCGTTGATTTCCCCCATTATTCTGGTTTGGGTGTTGAGATATAGGAATACTGTAAACCATTTAAGACGTGTTTCGTCAATATTGAACCTTCGTACGATTTTTTAGCGCCCGTTCGACAGCACTTGAAACTCCGAATTCACTGTAACCTCCTTCATTGATCGGAGTTCGGAATAGCCCTAAAAAGCGTACTATAAAGTAGTTATCGAAGCGAGTCACACTGTAGCATCTGTATGGAATTACTGATTTAGGATGGATATATTTATGTACCTCAAATAATATACCGTCTTAGACGTTGTTGGGCAAAACTGTTGTGATAACTCGTTTTCTCCTCAAATGTTGATATAACACCCATTACAATTATTTCTATTTTGCTGCAAAGAAGGATAAATTTTACTTGACGTTGGGTACACAACATGTCCCGCTGTGCACATGTCCTTCCGTGTTGAATTTCAACTACGTTCTCCCCATTGTCTTTTCGCTCGAAAAGGTTCCGTTGAATGAATTGGAGCATCAGTTTTGTTAATCTATGTCCGCTGCTAAAATATATATTAGTTGGACAAACAGATCAGAATGATTTGTGTAATTTGGTGGCCTCATTGCTCGCAAGCCCACATCTCAAAAATACATAACATCAACTAGTCAATCCCTTTGCAAAAACTCAGATTTGTTTTACAAATAGATCAGAATGATTAGTATAGTTTCGTAGTCTGGCTGCTTGCAAGCTCGGATATCAAAAATACATAACACCAAGAAGTCAATCCCTTTAACAAATATAGACTTATGATCTCCGTAGAAGGGATATCTAACACAGAAATAATAAACCATTGTGTAATAATTGCAGCGTTTCAAATTTGTTGGCTAGTATGTAAGCATCTTGAAACGTAAACCCACAAATTTAGAGGTTGGGTTAAAAAGAGTTTTCTCTGTTTTTTCTTAGTCGATTACGAAAGCTCAATATTAAAATAAATGAAAAAAAAAGAGATCTGATTCTTTTTCGGATAACCATCTGGGATGCTGAAATCGTTAACAGGTATAGTTTAAGTGCTTTCTTGTCGTATGTCTTACTGAACCTGCGCCCGAATCGACAACTGTTATTAAAAGAGGATTGATATTCCATCAAACGCTATGATGAGTCATTTCTAGATACAAAGCAACCAAGCCAACTAAAAACGGGGTCAACTGGCTTTGAAAGAGTTTTGATAAAGTGTCTCTCCTGTTCGAAGGAACGGGGAAGGAGCCCGGCTGAATGATGAATGTGTGTGTAACGAAATGTAAATAGAACGAAAGGGAAGAAGGAAGTTTAATAATGTTAGGTGGGAACGACTGGATGGGGTTGGAGCGGGTATTACTGCTGGCGTTTTGCTTCCTTGGAGAGGACAATATGGTAATTTAGTGGTCATTGTGAGCAGGAATTGGGGAGTAAAGTGTGGCGAGGGTTAAGGGGTAGCAGAGGGGTGAGGAAGTCGAGGAAAAGGGCTGAGGCAAGAAGAGATGAGAGCTCCATCACCACTACTCGCACCTACTCCCTTAATGGTGGGGTTGAAACAAACCACCACCAACGATACCACGACAGGCCTTTTTACCGAATACACGCTATTTGATGACGTAATTGACGTGTAATGTAATAACCTTCGCGATAACCTAATCTAAAGTCAGTGGTTAATTCAACCAGTTATGTTCATTATTCTAAAATGAAAAAGAGTGAAAATAAATGTATCCCCCAAAAACAAAATTATACAAAATGAAAAACAAATGCATCATAGTTCACCTCTACTTAATTCGAAATTAACTATTGTGGATTCATTTTCTACAACAAACCTCTTTTAATCGACCAAGAAAAACTCCGCGCCCCGCCGCACAGTGGTTTACAATTTATTGATATTTGGGGTAAACTTTTCACTTAATAATCTATTTTAACGATATCGTTTAGTTTGAAAGTAGCTAAATCTGATGAAAAATATGAAAGTATTCATAGGGAGTGGGGTAAGGAGAGGGCCATCTTTGTAGAGATTATGAAGGTAAACCATTTTGTATTTCTCAATAGAATTGAAACGAGGTTCGTAAACGTTCATAAGACATCAACATGTTTTTGTAGAAATTAAAAAAAAAGAAGCTACAGTTATGCAGCATAATCGTAAGAACGATTTTTCGTAAATTGTCGTACTCGTACTTTATATGACAAATATTAACAAAAAACTTTATGAAACGTAAAGAAATTAGATCCAAAGATCCCAAGGCAACGGTGACATAAGCCTTTTTGCGTAGGTCGATGTTAGATGACGATTTTGGCAATAAGGTCTCTTTGAAAGCGTATTCTAGTTTAAAAACTGCAATAATGAAATTGGTTCAGCCTTTTGAACGTGTAAAGGCCATCCTTACACAAACGTGTTGGACCCATTGCGAGCAATTCGATGTGAAAATACGTGTTTAATGTAGTTTTCGGTGTTCCAACCTCAATCTAGCTTCCTTACCAACCGTACTGACCAAGTATCATTGTTAGGGTACTAATATTTTTACATTCAGTTTTTTGATTCCTTCAACATCAGATGTAAAAAGTGATCAGGGAAACCTGATCAGCGGACCCAATAGTTGTAAATACACGGGGACCATGCGGTGCACGCCTATCCGGGCAACGTCCGAGTAATCAGCTAGTCAAGTAATAATCCATAGCTCGATAGGTCTATCATACAATGTTGGGAGGTTTTCGGCCGAGAAAGATCTTGTTGGTATGTTGTAGACCTTGGACCGATTTTAGGGCGACGATTCCGAAAATGTATCTCCCACCATCAGGGTTTTTAATCAAGCAGGATATAAGGATATAATTTCAAGACGCTTGTAGAGGGGCATGGTAGGAGGATTGGTTGCCACTTTAGATGTTCATCCAATTATTTATTGTTGAAACTGTCATATCCTATTATTTAGTGGCGTTTCATAGACTTGCAAGTAATATGAATAGTATCTTATGTCAGGCAATTGAAATAGAATTCCAGAGCGAAACTAACTTAATTATTCTCTTTTTAAACGAACGGATCTCAAGGTCCAAAACAGAGAGGGTCTATTGAATTTTGATCAAAACTTGAATAGAATATGCTTATCTAGTTCATTAATATTTTTTTGTTTGAGGTATTTAAATACCCTTGCGTTTTAAGGAATGTAGGCCTTTACACCGGAGGCTGTGCCCCACCAAGTCTGCGAGTCAACCGCGAAGAAGGATAATGGCTGCGAAGGGACAACCCTCTCGAGGTTTCTTTGCCTCCCCCAGTTATTTATGCAGGACGAATTCAAGTCTTGCCAGAACGTTCTTTCTACCTCCCCACACTGTGTTTACACACTGGAACAAGAAAAGGATGTAAACGCGGAGGTGAAAGCACACTGGTATGGTTAGGAGTGGGGGACCCACCAAATCATTTTTGAGTGTCAAAAGAGTCTTCGTAAGTGGATGGGTAAAGGGCTTTCTCTCTCGCCAAACTCTCAAATATCGAAACTCGTTTCTGTGTACGTTCGGTCGACCGCTACGTGGGAAGAATTCAAAGCTAATCCAGGATTAGGTGGGCGAACCCAAGGGGATCGTTTTCACGTAATTCTTTCTACTGCTGGAAATGGTACAGAGGTGAAATCCCCCGATAAGAGTTCCCGTTGAGTGCTTTCGCATTCATTCCGATTTACGCTCAGCCCGAGCGAGAAAAATCTGTCGAATCAGAAAAATATTCGGCGTTTATTCGAGGGCCCGATATTCCGGTGCACTTGACCGAATTGTTCCCTATTGGAGCTTTATAATTCAGCTGACCGACAACAGAAGCGCTTGATTTATAAAACGAGCGGCGGAATCGAATCAGCAACGTGAACAAATTCTCAATGGGATTCAAGTTTTCCTTTTTACCTTTTGTGGAAACTGTTCTGAAACGGATTTGGGCAGACGCCATTTCTGTTTATGAATATGGTTACCGTTGGAATGGAGATTCGGGACACTCGATCCTCGAATATACAGTGCAGATAGGTAGACATAAAATATTTATTCAATAAATATTGGCTGTTCATGTATTATGTATAATTCTTATTGTAGTGAAAGCCAGTGGGGAGAAGAAAGTGCAGCACTTGAAATGCTCCGTACCCCATCCTGCTGCGCTACCAAGCTAATTTGAATTCCGCCAGCTATAATTAGTCTACATACGAGTACTTGATCACCCGCGTTGGAACTTATCACAGTATCTCTGGGCGTAATTCGTTTACTTCTATGTTGAGTGATGTACCTTTGATACAATTAGTACTTTCCAACAAGGTATGGATTTTACCGACTGTACAATTGAGAAACTGAAAGAGGAATACAATTCCAACGTATTTTCCCAGCTATTTCCTATCCAGGGGAGTCATATTTTAATATTATGTATCTGGTTTTGGTTTATCATGTCTTTAATATTAAAATTTTGTAATCTACCAAGAAAAAATATTTTTGTCCCTCTCAAAATTGGTTGGATAACGTTTCACGATGCTTAGAACCGAAAAATCGAAGAAAAATAAAAATAAAATAAATGACCTCCACAGTTTTCATCAGATTTTGATGAAATTTTCATGAAATCTGCTAGTTATAATATAGATGATCCCATCACATCACTCACAAATCTACACTGCACTCTGCACGGGAGTTATTGTAAATTCCATTAAGCATTATTTTGTCACGTTCTATTAGTCTGATCTATCTCACATTGAGAGGTTAGTTAGAAGACGGCCAGTTAATACTCTCATATTAATTTCTCCAGTATTGTATCATTTGTAGCTACTGCACATGCGGAAACGTTAAGTCCACCAATCGTCGTTTTCTCATGGCTTATTCGACCGTTATCGCTCAAATTTGAAGGGTAGTTGGCAATGACGATGCCATTATTCCCCTATACGAGTTTCTTTGCCATCGTATCATGAAGAGCTGCTGCGCATAAATGAATCTCAAATCTTTGTAACGATCATGACCACTTCAGTTTTAATCTAATTTTGATCATAATTTCTGGGATGTTCAAATTTTAAGATTATTTAAAATTTCAATGATCTGTACATTCATGAAACGGGTACGAGGATACTATGTGACTCCCAACTTGGCACTTTTTTCATTAGATAGCTTCTGCACAGATCATTGGTCTATATACAGACAGTTTCAGTTTACTAGAAATCCGAGCAAGACCGAGCCAAACTTGCCGAAGTTCAGCCTAATCCTTCATACTACTGTAGGAATGAACCTATAATATGAGCATTGGTGAAATATCCTTAACTATCACATTAATAAAGTATTTATTAGACATTTCACTTTTTAATCTAAGCTTCAATCTCTCCGTCTCTTTCGTTCTTCATTTCTCATTCATTAATCTGTTATCTACCATTCCACACTAAAAATTTGATAAGCTGAAAGGTGTGGTCGAGTCGGATTTTTGCTATTCCTTTGCATGAAAATTCATTCCGATTTGAAAACTCATCGCCGTTGAGAAATTAGGTGGTATTCATTTTATAATTCCGGCTATTACAGGCCTAATACTTTTTCTCCATTCAAGGATCTATGATGATTTATCGAAGGATAGGAGCTGTCGAAGTGAGTTTTACAAATCACCTGTAATTCGTTCATCAGAACGACGTAGGGAATTTCAGGAGACGTGTTCCCCATATTTTGTGAGTGACGGCCTATCAGGGATTCACGAAAGTAATTTATGCCCCTTCCGCAGGGACATCCATCGATGAATGTCATTTTGAATTCGTTCGACCCCAGCGGTTCGAATCATGTGGAATAATAATTTCAATGAATATTTTCATGTCAGTATTCAGTACGTTAAAGTGACTGCAGTCACACATGAATTACATTACCAGCATTAAACATAAAATAATTTATACTAATGACGATGAAAACACTGTTGTAATTCTACTTGCCATTACTTTAGCGAATTAAAGAAACAAATTAAGCAATTAAAATTGTATAAAAGTTTAAAAAATATAATTTGCAAAATTTTTCTCAATGGAATTGCGTTTTGAGGCATGGGAGGCGTTTCATATTCTTTTGTTATTCCAGAAAATAATTCACCTAAGAATTAAAATTCAAACTCAGTTTCTTTGCCAGAAAATCGAGCATACCAAAAGAAAGGACGAGTGTTGTCCAGAACTTTTTGACCACATCGAATCGGTCAAATTAAATTAAAATGATAATAATAGTGGAGATGTTGCGTGTGGGAGGTTTGGGGGTGATCTGTTCATCCCCCACTTTCTGAAGGATTTCACAGACCTAGTGGAACTGTCTGAGTCCAGCATAGACCCCCTTAGTAAGTTGACATTCTAGCTGGACCAGACAAGTTCCTATTCCTGTTGCTGTACCTGAGAGCCGCTGAGCTCTACTACAAACTGCGATATCTCATCTGTGATATATAATATAGTGCATCTAGTCATAGTTTCATTTAACTTTTCAGATTATATGCAGTAAAGTTTATTAAGCCTATTCATCATCTAGTCTTAGTTGTATTATTATTTTTTTTTTTTTTAATTCCAGTGTAGGAGTTGAACAGCGGTCGCTGGACCCCTCGTTTTTTTCCCCTCTGACTTGCCAGTCGAGTCCATGATGGCTTTCCGTCCATGACAGGCATGACAGACTTGGCTCCCCCGTAGAAACGTGCCTCTTACAGGTTCCCTCTGGACACCTTGTTCAATGCCACTAATGACCCTTGTGGTTGAAGCGGGGCTTAAATCTTCAAGTTAAAAAAAAAAAAAAAAATTCTGCCATTTCTAGTGAGTTTTTGAGCTTTTTTTAAAATCGTATTTTCTTAAAAAAATGAAAAAATAAATGAAAATGCGCTCTTGTATTCGCTATCCGTTTATGTATGTATGTATGTGTATACTCGTAAAAGCGCATCAACTCGAGATCGACTGGACCTAATTTTACGGGATGGGTCGCGAAATGATCAGCTAGTCATTTAAATTAAGTGGTTCCGAAAATCGTCATTTATAATCAGCAGCGTGAGCTGATTTCGTGATTCAAAAAATCCAATTTCTATGCTGTTTATCCCACGACGCAGAAATTTGGAACGGAACCGATGTGTGACAGTTAGAATAAGATTTCAACTCAACTTACCATCCCAATCAGCTGATTGAGCTCTTTACGCTAATTGCTATGAAATTTATCCTACGATCCTGAAATTCGGAACGGAACCTCTGTGAGGCTGGTAGAATATGATTTTAACTTACCGAACCGCCACAATCAGCTGAGTGAGCTTTTCGCTGATTTCTATGTTATTCATCCAACGAAGCAGAAATTTGGAACGGTGCCTCTTTGAGAGCGTCTGTATAATTTATTGTAATTATAACACTGCTCCGTTCAACCATTGAACGTCCCACCGAAATTCTTATTTCGTCATTCCTTGTAAAACACTGATCTACTAAAAAAATTTGCTTAACATTTTTTTTTTTTTTTTATTTGACTAATGTAATGTAGTCAAAAGTGCTGGCCAACGAACTCATACTTTCATTTGAAAAGCTCGAATTTTTGGCGCAAGAACGGTATTTTCATTTCAACTCTAAGAAGAGTTATCTTCTGGAATGACACAATCATATATATATGTATATATACGAAATAAACAAGATTTTTGAGCTAGTGATCAAGCTAGTCTTGTGGGTAAACATATTTATTTCGGCTCTGGACCTGAGCCCCATTTATGTTGATTCACATATTGTTTTTGGTAGTTTTTATTATCAGTTGTATAAATAAGTGTGATAAAACACGAGTTAACACAAACTGTCATCACAAATAAAACTAAAATTGTGTACGTTGTTTAATTTTGTTTGTGTGAACTAGTGTTGTATCACAGTTATTTACGATACTGATAGTAACTCCTTCCTCCTAAATTTGTTACTTACCCATCTTGGTTACTTAATCTGCGTCATATTTTAGCCTTTCCTTCCATAAAGATCAAGGCTTATGTGGTACCTACGAACTTTTGATAAGCGATCACCAAGACCGTTAGTAAATCATTCGTGATCAAACTCACAATGAGCAATAATATACGAGACGTTCTCAAACAATCAAGTCGAGTCATGAGAATTTAGACCCTGACTTGCTCTTTAGTTCGCCTACCCTTTGCTTATATCAGTGGTCTGGATGCTCGCTACGCTCGCATCTCACAAATACATAACATCAATTAGTCAATCCCTAGTAAAATTCAGAATAGTTGGTCAGGGTCTAGAGTCTCGTGACTCAACGTGATTGTTCGCCAATAACATCGAAAACCTCAATTCGAATAGTATCTGAAAATTCGAAGTGTTTGTGGCGAATCCCTTCCTTGGGGGTGATAATTCTGTATCTAGTCTCACTATATGTATGTACATCTATTCAAAAGTAAACTCCGCGTATTCACAGGTAAATGAGCTCTCTTTAAAAAATAGTAGTACATTTAATGAAACCCGTTCTCAAGCGCCTGGAGCGGTGAAGTATTCACGAACTTACTCTGGAGAAGTGCTGAAAGGCGAATGGGACGAAGGGTCCGGGAAATGCCAACTAAATTGGGGAAAGGTCACAGGGCCAGCAGTCTGTTGTTTCCGAAACCAAAGGGCCCTCGTGAAGTTCAGCGGGTGACGTAACGGCGTTTGAGATTGGGAACAACCTGACACTCAAAACAAGTAGGTATCCAAGATATTGCATGATAAATGAACGTTAACCACGGTAGAAAAAGGCATTTTGACTATTATTCCAGTGTAAGAAAATTCTATTAAAAAAACAAAGGTTTATTATTACTGTGTTAGACAACCCTTCTACGCGGATCACTGATCTATAATTGTTACACGTAGTTAGTTTTTTATTATTGTGTTATTAATCGTGATATTATTGTGTTATGAATCGCGCGTGTTTCGCAAGCCGTATTTCTTACTGTGTGGTGTTGTGGGGGAATCCCAGTCATGCAGAGGACATTTTTAAACTACAGAAAAAATTGGAACTCGACTGGCGTTGAAAGAACTTCAAAGAAAAATTTATTGTATAAAGAAACGCTTGCATACGAGTCTGCAACACATTGGGACATTTTATGTCTTTAGTTGCAGACTCGTATGCAAGCTCTAAGAGCCACTCAGCTGATCCGGACCCCGGGCATCGTCAAGTAAATGTCCTAAAGAGGCTGCATACGAAATTACAGCTTTCTAGAGTGTAAAGCATAGAATTAGCTTTAAGAGCCACTCAGCTGATCCGGACCCCGGGCATCGTCAAGTAAATGTCTAAGGGTTTTAACGGTTTTTGAGTTATGTGCCAGAGCAAAGACATAAAATGAACGGTTTTTGAGTTATGTGCCAGAGCAAAGACATAAAATGTCAAAAAGCCATCCGTACTGTCCTCAAGCTTGGATGGAATCAAAGTTGTCGAGGACATTTTAAAGAACTTGGGATTCTGACACTTCCTAGTATCTAGCCATTGTTAATTTTATGTCAGCACCCGAGGAATTTAATAAAAGTATTCGAGTTAGCTTTTTAGATATTTATAATGTCTGTGATAACTTGTTAACTGTTGAATATTTTTACTTTTTTAGATTTATATAAATTGTATGAGTTATTGTTTTAGTGTGATTGTAATTTATTGAGTGTATGGCTTCATTGCGAGCAAATTATTTAGGTTCGGGGCTCTCGATCGGCTCAAGGGCGGTCTCGCCTGGTGGTCCATATGGCTGGTCATTATGGTCCATAGACTTGACAATATGGAGAGGTAGGTACCAATTGAAACTGTCTACGTCATTTTCGAAATGGTTTTGTTTGGCCGTACCCAAATTTGTAATTCCCGCCTAGAAGGAAAGTGGACTTCCCAAGGAACTCAGTTCCCAGAACCACCAAGTTAGCGCTAGTGTAGCTTCGAATCAATCGTCACCCCCTTTATACTTCTGAACGGAGCAATGAAAGATTGTTTCCCAATATTAATCCCGAATATCCCTGATCGGTAAAGTGATCTGAACTCCCGCAATATTGTGAAAAGTGATACAGCTAATAGCAATTACGCTGAGTAATTACATATCATGAAACCACTGCATTGCTAGCAGCGCCCTTGCTCGACGTCCTGCGGACAAAAAGGGAAAGTGTAGTTCATTCTGTCAAATGTTTTCTCCGAGTTACCCGTGCTGGCGCTTTAACCTTGTTATTTTCTTACAATAAAAGAATTGTGTTCAGGATCCCGTTAAAACTGTGTTCTAAGTTTTCCCGTGATTATTCTGGTTTGAATTTAGTAAATGAAAGTTATCCGAGGTTTTTGAGGTTGATGTAAAAACGTATAGACATGGGAGTGAAGTTAGTTTTGACGTGGGAATGCTTAGCAAAGTGAAGTGAGGCTTCCTGTGCTAGTGACCTTTGATGACGTGAGTTTGTCATGCAAGGTGAACTGCTCGGTAATGCAAAAAAAAAAAAAAAAAAAAAAAAAAAAAAAAAAAAAAAAAAAAAAAAAAAAAAAAAAAAGCCTTAAACTTCATCAAAAATGCAATAAAATCTTGCCAAATGCATATTTTAATGTAAATCCGTTCCGAGATATATGATTTTTTAAGGAATCCCGAGTTTTTTTCTCAAACATAATTTCTCCACTTTAATCCATTTCATTTCAACTACACTATACTATATAATGGTTTATGACTCGTAGCAAGTGGTGCTTACCTAGAAATAGGTGGGCGCCCCCCGGGAGGCCGCCATGGTGGGTCGGGTCCGGGCTCGGTCGGGAAGCCCCTTTTAGGCGGGTTAATGACCAGCATACACTCTTTTATTTCATTTTATTTTTATTGTTTTAATTAATCTATTTTTTTTTCTCTCTCTTTTATTGGCTACACGAACGTTAATTTACTTCATAGAACAATATTACAATATTACATTGACAATTGTCCTACATGTTTTGACAAAATATATGATTCTGATTTTGATTCTGATTATTAGACGTAGATTAGAATTAAATTACTATAAATAATTTATTAATTATTAATATTTATTAATTTATTATGATAATAATAATTATTATTAATTTATGATGTGGTTTAGTAGGTATCTTTGTGCTCTTTTCATAAGCGTGTTTTGTGCTTTCTGGGTAATTGAGGACAACGAATTGACGTCTTTAATTTCGGTACTCCATTTTCAATTCTACTATTATACTGTGACTTCATACCAGATTTTCAAAGTTGAATTTCGTTGTTAATTTATCATTTTTTGAAGATTCTTACGCAGTAGCTGATTATTTATTAATTATTTATTATCATTTAATAATGATAAGCAGGACGTTTCCATTTTTTTTCCAGTGAACATATTGATTTTCTATTGATTTTCACGTACAACCAATGCGGTATTAGGGAAGTGTAACTCCCTTAGTTTTCATAGTAGGAAAATCGTTCGCCACTTTTTGGAATTTCTCTCATTTTATCACTACATCTCATGATCCATAAGCCTCTGTAGTGTCAAGGAAAGCTGATTTATTACGCTAAGTTGTAAACTAATACCGCTTAGTAATCTAATTGAACTAATAATGTGTAAAATTAGTCATTATTAAATGATCTGACTTTAGAAGCGTAGGTCTACCGTCCATTTTATTATTATTATTTTATACTGTTATTATTTTATACGGACATTTGCCTAATTTTTCAACGAAATATCCAAATGCCGTGATGTACTTAAATACAAATTGTTCCTTTTATGTCTGGTTCGCTACAATTTATTACAATCAGCTTATAAATGGAACTGGTTAATCAATAATCGATGGTTGAGGCGTTAGGGTTGCTATTAGAGAAATAATTAACCACTTGGGTGGGTAGCCTTTCCATGTCAATGGTTACGGGGGTTGTGAGAGGATGAGTAGATTTAGGCTGTAATTCTCATCGTTCATTATTCTCCAAGCGCTTATTGATCGATGCAAAATTATTACCACGAGGTAATAAATATACCGTAATAAATAAATATACCACTGCTCTCTCAATATATACCGTTTTTAATATATATAACTAGTGGAAAAGCCCGTGTCACCACGGGATGCAAGTACAAACTTTAATTATGCAAATTTGCGCTCCCTCTACCGGCAAATTCTACAACTTTCCCTCGTTTTTGCACTTTTTCTTGTTTTTTAATATGAAGGAATCTGATTTATAACTTGGTAGAATTATCTGCACCAGTTTTCTTCATGCCGGTCAGTTTAAAAAAAAATTGAAGAGAATCGGTGCAGGCGTTCAAGCGTTATCACTTTGCATGTATCCTATTATTATAATAGATACCCCGGAAAAGTTACTATTAAGTAATGATAACGAACCATTTTAAACCCAGCTACATAATAGGTCCTTATGACACATTTCCTCAAGCAACGGGTGCCATTAATCAATGAGCGGTGTGAATAAAAACGAGTACGACGAGTATTTACTTATCTGCTAAAGAGAAGGCATGGGGATGTTTAGCCGACCAGTTTTCGAAAAACGTTGGGAAGCAATCTTGTGTTGAACAGTTAAAAAAGCTATTGAACAATATGAAAACCGCAGTCAAGAAAAAAACTGATGTCAACGCAACTGGAAATAAACCAATAACGTTGTTGTCATGGGAGGCAGATTTCCTAAAAATTTGCGATTCAAACGAGAACCCAGTTTATTGCAAAATACCTGGGGCTTCATGCGTTGGATTGGGAGCAAGTTCTACGTCGCCATTGCCTGAACTCAATGAGGAGAATGAGAATAGGGAAGACGAAGATGACCCCGTTGACATGTTAGCATCAAACCAGCCCACACCAGTGACTTGAATACTTAAGAGCGATGCGACGAAGTTGAAAAATGATAAGAAATTGAAACTCTCAGCTGAAACTGAAGAGACGTCAAAGTTGACAACTGGTGAGCTGCAGCGTTTATTAATACTTGAACAAATTAAGCTGACAAGACTTCAGGCTGAACGTGAACAACTGATGATAACGGAGTTGAACCTAAGAGCTGCACAACGGAACGGAACTTTAAGGTCACGAACGGAGTCCGTTGAACAACGCGTTGTGGTTGAAGAACAACAGCACAACAAGAACAACGCGTTGTTTAATTTTATTAAACTGTAATTTATATCTTGTATAAAAATGTATGTGGATTAATGCTACCGTTATTAAAATTAGAGCAGGTTTGTTACTATTTATTCCTATAGTTTTTGTTAGTGGTTGATTGGCTCTATTCATTATGGGCAGAACGTCACTTGATAGTTTGTGGCGGGATTGCCTTTGCAGGTGAATGTACTGGTGGTGTCGTCGTAAGCGTAGCTGTAAGCATCTGGACAAGCCTGCTTGAAGATGGCTGGGTAGTTGACGGGCCAGCTGGTGCTCTTGCAGGTCTGCGGCGTCCCGAAAGCCCCGCGGCAGCAGTACTGGTCCGTGTTGAACTTCATGCAGGCGCTCATGCAGGCGACCGTCCACTGGCCCGACTTGATGGACAGCTCCGAGGGGCAGATGGCGTTGAGGTCCGCGAAGCAACCGGCGGCGCCGCAGTCGTACTTGCCGCCGCCGCGGCTGATGTAGCCGCTGATTGGCGTCATTTTGAGGGGTAGGTTGTAGCCGTCGACGAGGCTGACGTCGTAGAAGTCGAGTCCGTAAGCTCCTCCGAATGTGATCTCAGCGAGCGACGCCGGGGGGACGCCGCCTGCGCCGTTGCACTCGATTCTGTTCCCACAGTCGCCGGTCTGGCAGTGACCAGAACCGTCGCAGCTGGTCCTGCCCCAAATCCTTCCCGCCCAATCTCCAGCCACTTGAAATTGACAATAATTATAATTTTTACAACAACAATTGAAATTATATAGCATTTCCTGATCAAAATAAACATTTTCCCGATAAAAAGACCTACATATATTCTTGACCATATAATTAACAAATGCATACTAAAATCATTAAATTAAATTTCCTGAAAGCTATATTACATTATTACTTACTGTTATTACATAATTAGTATTAGCAGTGTTCTGAAAACAGCTGTACGATTTAGTAGCGCCTCATTACCATTTAAAGTTTAAGGCATGTTTTGCACTTTTTATAGGAGAAAACTGAACCAAATCAAAACATTTTTTTCCCAATGATTCGGAAGACCTGGTAGATCTATCCAAATATCAGGGATAATATGTGATTAAATTCGTTATTACGAGGATTTAAAAAAAAAAAAAAAAAAAAATTATTTCAATATTATTTTTGAAGTTGAAAAGAAAAGTCAAAATTTTTAAAACTATTTCTCTAAACTGGCTCGTTGAAATATTCATGAACATATAATTAACAAATGCATACTAAACTCATTAAAAAGAACGGAAGTTAGTGAGAATTGTTGTATATTTCCACGAAAAATAAAAAGTTACAATGTTAAATCGATTTCGACGGTTAAATCATCAGTAACAAACAATAATTGAAGACACATTCGAAAGGACACAGCTTATATAGTGACAGGTGAAGGGAGATTGAATCCCATTGGTCGAGAGATACGAAAAGGGGGATTGAATCCCATTGGTCGAGAGAAAGGAAAAGGGGGCAGGAGGTACAACCAATTAAGTGTATACAAAGTGACGGGGGATTATAGCTAATCAGATGAAGTGAAAGGGGGAAATAACTAAATATGGTTTCGACAGTGTGAAGGGATAATTCCAAGCTTTATAGAAATGGACCTGTTCAGTGGTGAAATATATTGAGGTATATCCTCATTTAAACATTTACCAGATCTGTCACTGTTGATAATTTCGAATTTTTCAGTACATTCAACATACCTCCCTTTGGGCAAAAATGAAGAAATTCTACAAACTGTAACTATGATTGGATTCCTTAAGATGTTTCGCAAATTAATGTAGACTTACCCTTATTTTCCCTGAAATCCTCCTGATGCTCGTCTACTCTTTTCCTAAATTTCCTACCAGTCTGACCGCAATATTCGTAGCCACAAGAACATTTTAATTTATAAACCCCACTTTTATCCTGAATATTAATTTTGTCCTTAACGGATCCTAGTAATGCTTTAAGACTTGTTTTAGACTAGTATTTCTAATGTGTCTTCAGTTATTGTTTGTTACTGATGATGGCCCAACCGTCGAAATCGATTTAACATTGTAACTTTTTATTTTTCGTGGAAATAGACAACGTTTTTCACTAACTTCCGTTTTGAAATGGATTTCCACAACTTCGTCGGGAGTGATTTAGTTCGTAAACTCATAAATTAAATGCTCTGGAAGCTATATTACATTATTACTTACTGTTATAGCGTAATTAGTATTACATTATATCGAATTATTGAAATAGTTATTCTGTGATGGTTATCAACTGTACTTTACCTGATAGGACTTTGGTCTGATATGCGCCGAGAGCGAATCCCCCGTTCTCCGGCTGGCCCTTGCCCGGGTTCCCCAGGATGCCAGGCCACACCGTGAATGGACAGTGGTTGTACAGCGTTATCTCATTGGCCAAGCAGCAGGCCAATAAGGCGGCGAAATAAACTGTACACTTCATGACTCCAGATCTCCCAAATAAAACTGGTTGTCAGTTGAACCCAATGGTTCCTATTTATAGTATTCCTTGCAATATCAACTGTTTGAACAACAATTACCCACTTTAAGCGAGTGTTTATTTACACCGAGTAAATATGCGACCAATCTTAATGGCTTTTTTTTGCAGAATTTCGTAATAAGGCATTTTTTTCAAATTTAGTGCTTCCTGTGTACCTACTCAGTAATACCGAGTATGGGTAGACATGAGTATTCAACGTAGTGACAACAATAACTTTTCAGAAGAAGACGTAATGACTGATTTCTCAATGATTTTCCTTCTCTAGAAATCGTAAAAGTTGTATTGTTTGAGATTTAAGGAATCACCTTCACATTTCTCTTAAATGTAGCAGAATAAACACAAAAGCTAAATTACTAGGTATGTTGAGGTGACCGGGTTCTATGCTGCCTTTAGTTTGAGTTGGATTTAGGTGCAAGGGTCATCCCAAAGTTTGGTGGTGCCGAAAAATTTCACATTTCTTTTGTCCTGGCTAGAAACTTTGAATTGAACTATAACTTCCATGTAATATTTTCTTATACCCCCTAGAAACCCCCCACCGCCACCATTAAACCCCTAGAAACTACCCTTGTTGTAGGAAGGTGTTAAATTAAATTACTCAATTTCTCCGCATCGTTCAAAATTCACTTCAAACGAATTTAAACTCATTATCCCAATCTAGTTTGTATAAGTTGATCATCTCGGTCAAAATACTGAAATTCATATCCGACATATCCAATGGCTCAAATGTGAAAAGTGCCAAAAGACTTGAAATTTACATTAGATGCATCTGAATGTGTTTCTATTTTATATCTCAGGCCGAAATACTAAGGTTTACCTACTCTAAATAAAACAAACCCTTTGTTAGAACGAGAAAATTGATGTAACCACTCGAATTCAAATGTCGATAGGCCATTCTTTGGTGATCGGTGTTTTTCGGGGTGACAAATCTGGTAAATTGTTGCAATATTTTTTAATCTCTTCCGGTTACAATCTGTTCGTAATACAATAAATAAATCTCAACAAATTACTACACAAAGGTTTATTATTTCTGTATTAGATAGCACTTCTAAGCAAATTATTTGTTTATATATAATTATAAAACCCTGTTAATAGTATAGCATTTCCAAGCCAAATGAAACCTTTTCCAAGTCAAATGAAACCTTTTCCAAGTCAAATGAAACCTTTTCCAAACCAAATGAAACCTTTTCCATATCAAATGAAACCTTTTCCAAACCAAATGAAACCTTTTCCAAACCAAATGAAACTTTTTCCAAATCAAAGAAACTTTTTCCAAACCAAATGAAACCTATTGAGAAAAAAGTCCAGTCATGCAGAATGACCCCATGAGCGAATTTTTGAAGAAATCTTCGACATTTCAGTCGCTACATAAGAGTAGTTCAATCTGAATTTGGACAATGTTTCATGCAAATATTACCGATTTTTATTTTTGACTGATTTTTCAACTTTGAAATTTTCGAAAACTTGATACATATTCTTATAGGAAATTTTACGCTGATTCCGAATATACCACATGTTAGTATGCTGAAAAAATTATTTCGCACAACAAATCGCAAAAAACAGGCTATTTTGAAATTTTTGACTACATTTTTGAAAATTTCAACCCAAAGATGTAATCCGATCATGCTGGCCAACGAACTTGAACTTTCGTTTTGTGTCCTTAACATTTTAAAATTTGTTTGAAGTTTCTAGCACAATTCTACGGACAGTTATCGTCTGGAATGACACATACATACATACATAAAAAGATGTGTTAAAATTCAGAATATGATTCAGAATAACCTGAAACGGATTTCTGCATAAAACTTTTTCAAAAATTCACATTCTACAAATTTTGAGGCGAGAACAATAGCTTAATTTTCTACAAAAATTCGCTAATGAGTGAACTGAGGTACCTAGATAGGTAGGTACCCTGCAAGTTGCAGGTAGATGCAATTGTACCTATCATAGAAAGACGTTGACAAAATGAAAATTCGATGAATTTCAGGCATAGGATTACCGAAGTGGATCTCACCTTAGTAGAATAGGAAACAAGTAAGTATGAGAAATTTCTGACTGTTGAATGTGAGTGGGTACGTACCTATCTAGGTACCTCAGTTCACTCATTTTCTCAATAGGTTTCATTTTTTTTGGAAAAAGTTTCATTTGATTTGGAAAAGGTTTCATTTGGTTCGGAAAAGGTTTTATTTGGTTTGGAAAAGGTTTCATTTGATATGGAAAAGGTTTCATTTGGTTTGGAAAAAGAAGTATATGAATCCGTTCACAATTGCCTGAGTTATGACCGAAACAAGAAAATTTGCGCAGAGGCGGAACAAACGGAACTGATAGGGGACCATGTAGAGCACAATCCCTAAAAATTTGAAGAAAATCAAATAAAATTGTGGAAATTACGGCTGTTGCAAGGACCGTAACAAGAATATTTCGTTCACGCATGCGCAGAGCATACAGCTAATGCAATTATGATGATTGTCTTATGGGACCTCAAGGGACCTTACCCACATCATCCCTGAAAATCTGACCGAAATCAGTTCAACATTGACCGAGTTATGACCGTCACAAGGAATTCACGTTATTGCCTGCGCAGAAGCTACCGTTGATTCGATCATGATGAAGTTGATAGGGGACCATTGAGAGCTTAACCCCCACGATCCCTGAAAATTTGGTTAAAATCGGATCAAAATTGTGGAAGTTATGGCTGTTACAAGGAAATGTGGACGGACAGACAGACACGGAACCAAATTTGTTCAGGAGGCTCTGAAACGCAAAATGCGAGTGGAAATTTTGATTTTGGAGCAACAAATTTTTTTTAATTTCGAAAGTGAAAACAAAGCTTCCGCTGCCTTGCAGTCTCGGAAGCAAAATTACCTTCTGAGGTTCCGAAGCTGATCAGAGCCCCTCCATACATTGTAATTGTATTCTGGATGTCCAACAGGAGCTCTATTTCAGGTTTGAGGTCCCTCAGCTGATAAGTGTCCTACGGTCTACAAGGCCAATGCGTATTAATACATACTTTTGAGTTGACTTTTTTTTGGGAATTGTTACCTCACAATCATTCTAAATACGAGGGTTACTATTGTATAGCTGTACGCCTGTTCTACATTGCAGTGCTGCTAAACCGCACGACTAATGTGATGTGCTGGTAAGAATACTACTTTTTCGATTGATAAGTCGAAGTTGGATGTCTCCGTTCAGTATATTGCTTCTGAGACTGCGAGGCAGCGGAAGTTTTGTTTTCACTTTCGAAATGAAAAAAAATTTTTTGCTTCAAAATCAAAATTTCCACTCGCATTTTGCGTTTCAGAGCCTTCTGAACAAATTCCACAATTTTGATCCGATTTTAATCATATTTTCAGGGATCGTGCGGGTTAAGCTCTAGATGGTCCCCTATCAACTTCATCATGATCGAATTAACGGTAGCTTCTGCGCAGGCGCTAACGTGAATTCCTTGTGACGGTCATAACTCGGTCAATGTTGAACGGATTTCGGTCAGATTTTCAGGGATGATGTGGGTAAGGTCCCTTGAGGTCCCATAAGACAATCATCATAATTGCATTAGCGGTACGCTCTGCGCATGCGTGAACGAAATATTCTTGTTACGGTCCTTGCAATAGCCGTAATTTCTACAATTTTGATGCGATTTTCTTCAAATTTTTAGGAATCGTGCGGGTATAGCTCTACATAGTCCCCTATCAGTTCCGTCATGATCAAATCAACGGTAGCCTCTGCGCAGGCGCAAACAAAATTTTCTTGTTTCGGTCATAACTCCGGCAATTGTGAACGGATTTTGGTCAGATTTTCAGGGATGATGCGGGCAAGGTTTCTTGAGGTCCCGTATCACATTCTTCGCGATCATCAGCAGCGGCACGCTAGGCGCATGCGCGAAAGTGATGTTTTTGTTACGGTCACAGCTTAGTTAATTTTATCGGATTTTGTTCAAATTTTCAGAGATGATCCCGGTAGAGTCCCTTGAGGTGCCATACAAATCGTACGGTACTACCAGTGATTGTGCCCATCATGCCGGGAATTTATTTGCATGGAATATTCCCGTCCGGGAATTAATTTTCCGATTTCCCACCTTATCAATTCCCTGATGCCAGAACCGGTCGTTTCTAGTTTTCTGGAATTTAATGGTGACGTACTGTGAAGGTCACGAGGAAGCTCATGTGCCATTTCCTTGGCAGTGTATTCACTCTACTACTACTTCCTAATAATAAAGTAGTGGTATAGGTAATAGTCGCATCGTAACAGAACTAAAACATTAAACTTTGTGCCATAGAAAGTCTGGGAGCTTGCATATGGACTTAGCTGATCTAACAGTGAGTTGGAAACGACGAAGTTCACTCTGTTATATCGTCTTTAGCCTAAACGGGTTAGTCCCCAACAGTCTCATCGAAATCAGGTAAAAACTGCAAAAGTCATGCTTGTTGATTGTAGATTTGTGGGTGAGCAGATAATGATATAATTGTGATAAACTCATGTAGGGTTCAATAAAAAAATCGTCATATCCCAACTACCTTCCGAAATTTAGGGAGACCAGACGAATATTTTACCAGAAAATGACCTTCGGTAGATTTTACATTATTTGCGTATGCGCAATGATAACTATCAATTTTTGAGTATTCATTGGTAGGGGACAGCTTCAGTAGAGTTGAAAACTTTAATATCGGTACCTATTCCATTTTCAATTAACTACATTATGTCTTCTTTGGCTAACCTGCTTGTGTAGGTTGGATTTCTTTGTTAATTTATTGACATTTTATGTCTTTACTTTGGCACATAAACGAAAAAAACGGACGGTAGACCTACGGTTCTACAGTCAGATCATTTAATAATGATTAATTTTACACATTATTAGTTCATTATGGTTACTTAGCAATATTAGTTTATAACTGAGTGTAATAAATCAGCTTTCCTTGACACTACAGAGGCTTAGGGATTATGAGATGCTGTGATAAAATGAGAGCATTCTAAAAAGTGGCGAACGATTTTCCTGCATGAAAACTAAGGGAGTTACAATTCCCTACAAACGCAATGGTTGTACGTGAAAATCAATAGAAAACCGTGACGTGACGCTCGTGACGTGACGAAAACAAATGGAAACATCCTGTTAATCATTATTAAATGATAAAAGACCGCTAGGTAGTAATATTGGAATACATAAAAATTACCTTGTAAATATCAGCTGACATAATGCCAATATCGGAATTATCAGGAATTATAGGTCCAATGTAATTTACTATAACGTCGAAATCGAGTTTATTAACTATTGTCCGTGCGGATGTACCTACTAGTGAAGTATTGGTACCTAAATGCTAAATTTCATCTCTTATTGCTCCTAAGTCTACCTATAGGTAAGTCTACCTAAATACAATCAAGATAATAGCGCCTTTCTTCTCAAAATTGATGAAGCATGAATTAAAACTAAATTTCAACGATTTTGATTAAGAATCAGAACCAAGTAAAACCTATTTTTGAAACAGATACCGTACCAAGTTTTCTATAGATACAAAAACCAGCCCTCGGATTCAATGAATCTACGGATGATAAACAACAATATTGATAATATAGTAATAATGGAAACAAAATATTCATTAATATTAATGATTCATAGAAATCAAACATGTTAATAACGTTATCGAGGCGGAAAGCCTATTAATCTACTTCCTCTGGAACTTTCCAATTATTTTTCGTTTAATTCCAAAACCGTGATAGGAATGTTAATTCTCGACCTTTAAACCCCACCGTGACGTCACGATCGTGACGTGACGAAAATAAATGGAAACGTCCTGTATTATTAAATGATAAAACGTCACGGAAAATTACTGACGAAAATTGCTCACGAAAATATTCTGATGATTTCCGCTTACAACCGAGTCGTTGCTAGGGCTACTTCGTCGTTTTTCATCCCACAAAATTCGTTGACCATTCGTTCGATAGCTCTCGATTTATCCAACCTTATTATGTTAACTACTGCGAAGTTCGTGGCCAACAAGCTGAGTTATGAGCATGGTTATTTGAATAATTGTGACACACAGGTGATCATTCTCAATAATTGATATTATGAACATGATTGCAACCGCCTGTTAATTTCTGATGATTTCATTGAGCTGGGATTTCGATGATTTGATTCATAGCAGGTGATCCGAATATTGCGAGAACGGTTTGATTTGTGAAGCAGTGGTTAAATCATTTTAATAGGTAATTTATTTACTTTACCCTCTAGGATGCTGTAATTTCGTATGTAGCCTCTTTAGGACATTTACTTGACGATACCCAGAGTCTGGATCAGATGAGTGGCTCTTAGAGCTTGCATACGAGTCTGCAACACATACGAGTCTGCAACTAAAGACAAACTGTCCCAATGTGTTGCTGACTCGTATGCCAGCGTTTCATCTTTCCATAGTTTCTTTTCTTTGGGTCGAATTTCGAGGTGGGATTTTTTCATCAAAATTCCTCAAAACGTAGTGATTTATTTTTTGAGGATTCTTAAGCAATTGCAGATTACATATGTATTTTTTAATTATACAGTGGCATTTGCCCTATTTATATCGAAATACTGAACGCCCAAATGTACCCAAATATACACTAACTATTACTATTATATCTGGTCTACTAGAATTTATTACATTCAGTTTATAGATGGAAGTGGATAATCAATAATCTATAGATGTTGTTGTAGGGAAGAGGGGAATGGTTGAGGCATTTGGGTTCCTAATTAACCTTTGTTTTATTTGATCAAACTACAATTTATATGTTGTACAAATTTGTAAGTATTGTTGTAGTTGGTTGGGTGGTTGATTGGCCCAAGCTATCAAGGGCAGAACGTCACTTGATAGCTGGCGGAGGGGTTGCCTTTGCAGGTGTATGTACTGGTGGCGTCGTCGTAAGCGTAGCTGTAAGCATCTGGACAAGCTTGCTTGAAGGTGGCTGGGTAGTTGACGGGCCATTCGGTGCTCTTGCAGGTCTCCTTTTTATCGTAAGCCCCGCGGCAGCAGTACTGGTCCGTGTTGAACTTCGCGCAGGCGCTCATGCAGGCGACCGTCGAGTCGCCCGACGTGACGGCCAGCTCCGAGGGGCAGATGGCGTTGAGGTCCGAGTAGCAGCCGGCGGTGCCGCAGTCGTACTTGTCGTTGTTATCGCGCTTCTCAAAGCCGCCGGTCGGCTCCATCTTAAGAGGCAGGTTGTAGCCGTCGACGTTGCTGATGTCGTAGAAGTCGACGCCGTTAGGTCCATTAAGTGTGATCTCGGCGAGAGTCACAGGGGGGACGCCGCCTGCGCCGTTGCACTCGATTTTGTTCCCACAGTCGCCGGTCACGCAGGTTCCAGAATCGTCGCAGCCAGTCCTGCCCCAAATCCTTCCCGCCCAATCATCTTTCACTGGAAATTGAGAATAACAGTTATTATTTTTGTTTTATTCTATAACTTTCACAATAATTGGTAACAATAATTAGGTACTTTTCCGTTATCCCCCCCCATCAATTTGTCTTCAACACGCCCGCCCGATGTTTCAATGTGTCAATTATGTGATGTTATGTTATGTATTCTTGAAAAGCGAGCTTACGAGCATCCAGACCACCAAACTATACACATCATTCTGACCTACATGTCCAACTAATCTGTATTTCTACTAAGGGATTGACTACTTGATGTTATGTAATTTTGAGATGCGAGCTTGCGAGCATCCAGACCACCTACCCACACACAGCATTCTGATCTACTTGTGCGAATTCATATGCATTCTACTTCTGCGAATTCATGTGGAGGCAATCAAACCACAACCACGCCAATTTGGTTCAACAAATCCTCAGAAACATCGGCAACTTCTTAAAACACGGTAATTCTTTTTTTCCCCCTTTTTTAAAAAAAAAAATATTATTTTTTCACACGGCTTGGAATTGTAGCCAATCCTACGTAAATATGTAATCTAAGTAAGAATTAATACCTAGAAACATCGGGCGGACGTGTTGAAGACGAATTGATTTGGGGGGGGGGGTTAACGGAAAAGTACCAATAATTATTATTATTGTTGTAAATACTATTGATCGTTGTACCCTACAAGCAAAGTGCAAATGCAAGAAGTAAATGTTGTTCTTATTATCCACCCCCTCCCCCTCCTATCTGCCAGTGATGCCCATGAAGGCAGTCAGATCACTGGTCGAGGGTCAACATGTCTCCCCTTAGAGTCGGTTCCACCATGAAAGGCTAAATGGCAATTAATCCTGAGTCAGGACTTGTCCCTCAAAAGCTGCTGTGTAGGATCTTGATTAACTATTGATTAGTGATCCTCCGAGGTAGAACAGCTCTTCACTCAGAGTTCCACCACAGAGGATCACGAATTAATCTAGAGTTAATCCAGTTATCTCTTTGCTGTTTTTGTGGTTTAACTCCCGACTAATTTTCCTTTAACCCTCTATGCTATAGTCGTGCCCCTTGCTTATTTGACAATTTGTTGAATGCCATCAATAACCTTTTTGGTTATGATGCTGGTTAAATTATTAAATCAAAAAATATGATTGTTTTATACTTGTTCTAGCTGTGGCCGCTCGCTTCTCTCGCTCATCCAAGACTTGAATGTTGACCACAGCGTACCATCACTTAAATTTCAGATTAATTGTGCCAGTACTGCTATCGAAGTATTACCTACAGTAAAGGAAATACTATCTAAGAAACTCAGAGGCCAATGTTCAAAATTTATATAAAATTTCAGCTAAATTATCTACACCTCTGCTGATTAGAGTGTTATCTCAAGTTACAATTATGCTCGGCCATACCCAGACAGACTCCGTTCATAAATTCAATACGTATATGTACATCTGAAAAGCTGAATAGGAACAAAATAAGCTAAAGAACCCTCTCAGCTGATTGAAATGTTTTCTTAAGTTGTAATAATACTCGACGACACCCTAAGACGTCTCGTTCCAATTTTCAGCATCTTCAGTTCAATTGGAACCAAGTTAGGTGTAGAGTTCACTCTGCCAATTAGGGTGATTCCCCAAGTTGTAATTATAACTACTCTACCACACCGGGAGATTCCGTTCCAAAATTCAGCATCTCAAGTTGAATAGGAACCACATTAGCTTCAGATTTTACTGTGATTCTGCAATTAGAAATTATCCGCTACCTTACCCAGAACGTGGTGGTGAGGGGGCACTGTGCTTCGTCCAAGGGGTTCCAGTGGAAAAAATCCAAATCGACGAAAATCAATTGTAATTCATATTGCTGTTGCATTACCTCCTCTAATAGTGGAAACTAATAGAAATGAGATAAATAGAGAGGAAAAATTCATTTTGAGGCCAAATCGTTTCATTGATGAAGTTAGCTAAAAATAATAATAAGGGAATTTTAGTCCAATGGATGGTTATTTTCAAAAATTTTATTACAACCCACGGAGTGTTCACTCTCGAATCATATTCAGAAACTAGGAAGGTATGAATGACCGAATTTCACTCGGCTTTCATGTTTCAAGGTTATTTTTAATTAGAAACTCATTGTTTCAAACAATGCACATTTCTTTAGTAAATTGAAGAAAATAAATATTTTCAGCGGTTTGCGGTATGAATGGGTAAAAAATTCAAATTCAGCAAATAATTCTGTATATTAGAGGGCTCCTAGTTTTGAGACTTGACGAACCGCTACTCATACTTTTTAAAAATGATAACTTAATAGCACTGGTTTTCAATATCCATTTTCTGATGAGAAGTTGAAATTAAAAATTAATATTCGAAACTCGAGAATATTATTACTTGAAACCTTCGGGAGTAACATCTTGGTCCAAGCCAAGATGATCAGAACAAGGGGAAAATTAAATACTAGATTTCAGAGGAATAATGTCCGTGGGGGATTCGCATAGAAGTTTTCTATTAGGTGAGTTCAGGTATCAGCATAGAGTTTCCCAGATAGGGTTATTTGAAGTAAATATCATTGATTGAAAATTTAAATTTTTTCGGGATCTTACAACCGTATGGATTTAAAATCAAATCCAATCTCACCATTTTACAGAAAAATGACAAGGAGTAGACACATAGTTAGGTGATAACTACTAAACAATTTATACAAAAAGCAGGAAATCGACAAAGTTTTGTTATCAACAACCTTCTTTCACTTGTTTATGTATTTTTCTGTCTTGAACACAGCCGTAACAGACACAAACGACTTTACTTTGGATTAATACTGTAAATCGATGTGATGAATGATCAGTTTTCCCTTCAACGACCCTCAAAAGGTTCAAATATATCCCGCTTGTGGCTGCCATTTTGGGAGCTATCGCAGCGCGCCAACGGTGATTGAAATCGCCAATAGCAAGAACAGAACTGGTTACAGACGGGCATTTTTGTCTTCTATCCGTGTTCCTAGAGTGTTTAGCCGGTGTGTGTATACCATTGTGTAAACCGCATAATTATTAGCAAAAATCATTAAATGAAAGTGGACGAACGGGGAATGATTTTCGTTTCTTTATTTTTAATTGTCTGGCGTGTGATTAAAAAAAAAAAACAAAAAATGAGAGATGTTCTTTTCCCCCTTATTACCTTCCAAGAAGGTCGTGGAATGTGAAAACTACTAGGAAAAGGAATACACGTTTACAAAGTTGGGTGGGCATTGTATCTTCCTCACACATTGTAACATGGACGTATAGAATTAGTTGAAGAACAAAGTTCGAATCGAAATGATTAATAAGTCGACGTTATAAGAAATTATCGTTTGCGAATGCGCATAGATTACTATTACTCCAATGATAATGAAATTCGTAGGGGAACGTATAGAAGCCTAATTGCATAATCCTTGCAAATTTCATAAAAATCGGTTTATTAGTTTCGTAGTTTTGTCTGTGTCTGTCATCATTAGTTTTGCACATGCGCAATGGTTATTACTCTACCAATCGCGATATAATTTATACTGCATTTTTCTAGAACATATACCCAACTACTTACCGAGTTTGAACGAAATCGTACTTATAGACGATAAGAAATCGACGACACGAGAAATTCACGTTGATTTGACGGATTTGAAAATTATTGGGGACCTTCTAGGAGCTAACCCGCACATTTTTGATATCATCAAAAATGTCATTCAAATCGGAGAGAATTTTGGTTTTTGGCCTGACATTGATTTACTACAGACAGACACGGAATCAAAATTGACCAGCAAGCTCTGAAACGCCAAAAACAAGTGGAAATTTTAATTTTGGAGGACAAAAAATGTTTTCGAATATAAATCACGAACACAGAGCTTCCCTACATTCGGTAGTGAGGAATAAAAAAATATTTTAAAAAAACGTAAAAGAGGGTGGCCGGCATATCCGAAGGTCGGTTAAAGTGAGAAAGTTTACTGTAATTATCAAAGAGCGCTCACTTGATTTGTAAGTTATGTAACCGTTAATCCAAGTTTTTATCATACTACTTGGTTTTAGAAAATGTCCACACTTTGGGAAACTCTGACTCTATTGTAAAGTTAAAGTACCCAACGATTTAAGGCATGTCTTGCACTTTTTCAAAAAGTACTGAACCAAATGGCCTCCAGGTCATTCATTCCTGGTTAATAGACAACAAATTAACGTTAAACATAAAAACAAAAAACTTTATTACCTTCTCCTTGACGTATAAAACACAGCCAGTTCAAAATACGTTGAGACTACACAATTCAGATGTATTGATTATAATCAGTGTACCCAGTGCGAAGAAATTGAAAAAGTGCAAAATGCAAAGTACTTGGGAATCGTTATCGATGAAAAGTTGAAATGGGATCGGCAATTAGAGGAAACCAATAGAAAATTAAAAAAATTGATATATATCTTTGCCAAATTAAGATTTGTTGTTGACACAATAGGCCTACAAATGGTGCCTTGGTTTCATCTATATTGCTACATTTCGTTCCTGCCTGGAGTGGTGGATACGCCACGGCTTACAATGCCATAAATATTACCCAAAAACTATTATTAGAATAATGTCCCATTCTGGATACCGAGCGCCTTCACGACCCCTCTTCAGAAAAATGAAAATATTACCGTTTTCCGGTATGATGGAAGTCGGTTGCATTTCGCAAATGCTGCGGGAAAATGCTTTGGCACCGCCTGATCATCCACTCTGTACGAGATCGAAGGAATCATGCGTAATAAATTTGCCACTCTACCGAACTACACTAGCGCAATTGAGTTATATATATAAGGGTATAATCTCTTTTAATAAGTTAAATCTTGAAGAAAGGAAAAAACTATTGTTGGGCAATAAAATAAAAATGATTACCTTAAAAAATATCTACCTTAATAAACTATAGAGAAATGTGTTTTATGTTACATTATGCTATAACAAAAAAAAGTGACTATAGCTTAAGAGTATTACTAAGATAATATTAACAGAATGAACTGACAGCAACTCATTTCCCAACGCGAGCTAATGCAGCTCATATGGGAATATTAACTTTTCCTACCTATTCGATGATGAACAAAAAATGTTTGTTTTTTGGAAACTTTCTTGCTTACATAGTTAGTAACCACACCTTTGTATCTTGATGGAAATAAATATATAATTAAAACTAAAAATTGAAAATAAAATACTTCTTTTTTCGATGATTTGGAAGACCTGGTGGATGTCTTCAACACAAGAACTTAAAATAAGAAACTTCAAATTTTTTAAATTTAGTTTTATTATTTTTGAAGTTGAAATGAAAAGTTGACATTTTAAAAACTATTTTCCTTATCCGAGTTTCGGTAAACTGGCACGTTAAAATATTCTTGACTATATAACTAGCAAATGTATATTAACCCCCTTAAATACAATTCCTCTGGAAATTATTTGTTGAGAATTTGATGTTGAATCGATCTCTGTAGTTCCATAAGTCTCGGGGCACCAACTGTACAAATATTACATTATATCTAACTATTGAAATAGTTCCACTATTATGTGATGATTATCAACTGTACTAACCTGTTAAGACTTTGGTCTGAGAAGCGTCCAGAGAAAATCCCCCGTTCTCTGGAATGTCCTTTTCCGGGTTCCCCAGGATGCCAGGCCACACCGTGAATGGACAGTTGTTGTACAGCGTTATGTCATTGGCCAAGCAGCAGGCCAATAAGGCGGCGAAATAAACAGTGTACTTCATGACTCCAGGTCTCCCAAATGAAACTGGTTGTCAATTAGGCCCAACCGTTCCTATTTATAGTATTTCCCGCAATATCAACTGTCTGTTCAACAATTACCTACGTACTCTCTACTATCTACCTACTCAATGCTTCCTATGCACCTACTCAGCGATACCGAGTATGGATAGACGCTAGCGTTCAACGTAATGAGAACAATTAACTTTTATCATTAAACAGGACGTTTCCATTTGTTTTCGTCACGTCACGGTGGGGTTTTCTATTGATTTTCACGTACAACCAATGCGTTACTAGGGAAGTGTAACTCCCTTAGTTTTCATAGCAGGAAAATCGTTATCCACTTTTTGGAATGCTCTCATTTTATCACAGCATCTCATAATCCCTAAGCCTCTGTAGTGTCAAGGAAAGCTGATTTATTACGCTCAGTTATAAACTAATATTGCTAAGTAACCATAACGAACTAATAATGTGTAAAATTAATCATTATTAAATGATCTGACTGTAGAACCGTAGGTCTACCTTCCGTTTTTTTAGAGGAAGACAAGAATAATTTTCTTTTTCTCGAAATCACAAAGATAAATTGATTTGATGGTTCGGTGGTTTTAGGAATCACCATCACATTTCTCTCAAGTTCAGAAGAATAAACACAAAAGCTAAATAACTATGTGTATGAAACCGAGTACTATGCTCCCTTTAGTTTAGTTGGATTTGGGTGCTAGGGTCATCCCGGAATTCGCTGGCGCCGAAAAATGTCACATTTCTTGTGTCACTTGCTGTGACGCTAGAAACTCTGAACTGAACCATAACTTCCATGTAAATTTTCTTATACCAATCAGAATTACCTACTAGTTGAAATTCCAACATCCTACATTATATCCAATGACTCAAATGTGAAATGTGCCAACAGACCTAAAATTAATATCAGAGAAATCCAAATGTGTTTCCATTTTACGCCACAAGGCTCTAATCGCATTTGTAATTCTAAAAAATAAGATTCGTTAATCTCTCTCTCTCTCTCTCACGATGATGTTCCCCTGATCTTATTCTGAATGACGAGAAGAGAGAGGGGGGAGGAAGGTTCGGTACGTAATGTCTTTTCAATACCCAATTAAAATATTACTTCGTCGAGCGCCGCATTTATCATCAACCTCTTTTGAGGAAGACACTCATTAGTGCCCCCCCCCCCCCCCCCCCCCGAAGTAGTTGTACGGACTATTTTGACCTATTAAAAGAGAAATGAGGAAAAGTTACCACAAATACGCAAACTGCCCGATTGACAGTGTCCTCAATCACATTTTTATGGAGGTTTTGGAGGCAGTACTCCATGAGTTGATGTGTTGGTTTCAGATCAGCAGGTGCATTTCTTATTGACAAGGACTCATGTCAATTTATTTTATAACTTATGATTGAATTAATAACAATTTTTTTCATAAAATCATTGATCTTGCTCACTAAGTGCTCAAAGTTCAAAACAATTCAACTCAGGTGTTCATATACGAGTGTTTATTCTATTCTTTTTCACTTTATCGTTCTCAAGAGAAGGTCTCCAGCAAACTCATCTTTTATTTTTGAATGCTTAATATGTTGGCAGAAGATTGGTTTTTGGTTAATTATTGTAATAATGGACCTTTGTACTCGACCAGGATGAATAAAACAATGTTTAACCTCTCCTCAAAATTTGTTGGTTTGCGTTTCAAGATACGTAGATTTAAGAAAAGTATATATATATATATATATATATATATATATATATATATATATATATATATATATATATATATATATATATATGGAGTGTTTGAGTAGTTATGATCCACCCTCCCGCATTTCCTTATTTAATTGCGTAAAAAATAGGCCCAACGCCATTCTAAATGTATTTTTTTTTTGGTGAGGAATACAGGGAAAATACTTCTGCGCCAAGCACTTGCTCTCAATTTACACTAACTTCATTTTTTCAAATAGGAACCCCCCCCCCCCTTTTTCATTGTAGATTTGAATTCTACGCAAAATTTCTAAAATTTTGGACCCCTCACTCGTTTTTTTCGGGCGCGCGCAACCCGTTCCGCGAGCACGCCAAGCTGCCTAAGTAGACCGACATTGCTCAAAATATGGATTCTAGTAAACCCCAAGTGTGGTATATAAATTGTCATTGTCTTTCAATGATGGTTCATATGGCGCCATCCGTTTCTTGATTTGATTCAATTTCGATGGAATAATGGCCCAAATTTGGTTATTTTGCTTGAAAAAAAGAAGAAAAAATACAACTTTTAAGGCGTGAGTTTGCATATGAAATGTCGTAATTTTCCATTCCCTTCCCCTCCTCCTTTCTCAACCGGGCTGGTGACAAGATATGTAGTTGAAAGAAAATACAAACAAATATTTCCTTTAAAAAAAAAAAAAAAAAAAAAAAAAAAAAAAAAAAACCATTTGGTGGAGGCAAACATGAAAAAAATTTCTTCAGAGCAGTTATGGTATTTTTAAAATTTTAAAGGAAATTATCGTTTTTATTTTCTCTCATTTCCATTTCCAGTCACCACCCCGGTTGAGATTAGAGAAGGGGAAGTGAATGGAAAATCATGAAATTTCATGTGCAAACACTCGCCTTAAGATGATGTTTTTCACGCAAAATTACCAAATTTCGGCCATTATTCCGCTAAAATAGAATCAAATCAAGAAACCGATAGTGCCATATGAATCGGAGTTGAAAAAGAAAAGTAAAGAAAATTCATCTACCTCACTTGGGGTTTACCAGAATTCATGTTATGATCAATTTTGGTAGTTAGGCAGCTTTGCGCGCTCGGGGAACGGGTTGCGCGCGGTCGAAAAAAATCGAGTGAGGAGTCGTTAATTCTTAAAATTTTGCGTAATATCCAAATCTGCAATAAAAAGGGGGTTCCCGTATGAAAAAATTAAGTTAGTGCCAATTGTGCGCAAGTGGTCGGCGCGAAAGTATTTTTCCTGAATTCCTCACAAAAAAAAACTACTATAACCATAGTCGAAGTACTGAGATCTAACCTTCCCGCGTTGTCATGTTAAGGATTTTAGAAAAAATCAAATAGCCAAATTTCATATTAGCTCTACTCTTACTACCACAACATGGTCCTACCAGACGAACCGTGAAAAGGCGATATAGCTACAGGCAGAGTAGAAGGAATGGAGATAATGGTGTCAAATAATGCTATCAATCATAAGAGAATCGCACTGTGTGCATACAGACATATTTGGGGAGTTTATTAATACCTATGGGTTTGAAAACGTCCAGATTTCTAGAAATTCCAGTGCACAACAATATATTCGTAATCAATAATTTATGTTTGACATTAAATTGGATTAAGCAAAATATTTCCTTTGTGCCTATTCTTGTTTCGAATTGAGAAGATATCAATTTGTTCCGATCACTTAACGTCACGCGAATGTAAAATTAGATTTATGTTTTGATTCAGACATCTTGATTTATCAAAACTCCAACAAAAGTTTCTTCTGCCCATCCACTGCAGTTCTTAGTAAACCCGTACAGTCGTACAAATCTGTATAGTAGTAGTAAACCTTGTACGTGTAAAATTACATGAAGATTGGTAGTTTTTGGGCATTTCTCTTGAAACGAAGATTTTTTTTCAAATTAAAAGTGCAAGTGGTCACTCTCCATTTTTTTGAGTTCTCTCATTGTTCTCCCTACTCGTATTATTCCATTTTCTCCCCTGAAAAAGCTACAATTTATCAGTCTTACATAACAATTGTTTGTCCATGTACTTGGAATCGTTTTAATTGGTTTTGTTACGATTCTCTGGGCACTAGGACCACTTACGATATCCTAAGTATAATTATGTACTCTAACCTTTATGAAAATAATTTCATCATACATGAGGAGTTTTGAGTGATAGCACACGTTAATGGGTTTGACGCAATCCAATTTAAAAGTCTAATTAACTTGCTAATGCTCTGGATCATTAACTTGCTTACATAGTTCTCTTGTAGTTGTGTCAGCGAGAATTCATCAATCAAGGTCATGGTCACGATCGTGCGTGTACATTGGCAAATGTAAATTATGGTTTGATGGCAATTAAACTTATAGGGGATCATCCATGATCGTAGAACCCTTTCATTTTCAAATTCTATCAAAATTACTGAATTGGCGGAAAAACTACGTAAATTACAAATTCGCTCACGTGTTTCCATTGGTTCGACTGCAATTGACTTTATAAGGGATCGTCCACCGGCTAACCTGCTCAATTCCTGTAAATTTCTTCATAATTGGGCTGTAATTTAGTATAATAAATATGTAGGTATGTGTTTTTGTCCAAGACAACTATCTCCAGACCGACTGACTGGCGGAAAGGCAGTCAAGAAACCAATATTATTCTATAGACCGTAAAATAATTGTACGTAATGTGATAATTATTATTATTATTTTTTTTTTTTTTCAATTGCCGCGGTCTTGGCGTAAACGACAGGCCGAATTGCGTCTGCGTTAAAAACATGGGCTGGAAACTAACGACCACCTCAGACGTTCTTTATTAGATATTATTTATTCCGGCATCATAGAAACCAAATAATGCTATCCAGCTGTACTCCTGAAAATTCAGTCGGCACAACGGGATGTCAAGATCGTGGTGGGTGCGAAAGCATGTTTTCCCAATTGATGGTCATCCTACCGTTTTCGCCTTGTGAATTTAAAATCTTCCCAACCGCTTTTAAATCTTCTCAAAATTCACTTTTTTATTTTATACCCCACCCTCAAGAACTTTGTCGTGGATCGTCTGGAGGAAATTCGTTGACTTTTCTTGGTCAACTCCACTGTGAGCTGGACTTTCCATACCGGTATGCCGTAACTTCCGAAGTTTTCCATTCAAGATTTGTACTTACTCGATTTTTTCGTTCTTCGATACTGATGATGGTCTTTTAGTTTTAGTTTCAGCGGTACCTTCTAAAATGAAAGTAACAGCTAGACGTGTTATCAAGGCCTTAGTGGTCCAATCATGAACTTGGTTCTTTCCAATGTTTCTGCAGGTGAATCTGAATTTCCTAGTTCGACAGACATGTTGTATATAAAAGAGTTGAATTTAAAGAGGAAATGTTGATCTTGGAGGTCATAGGAAGGGACCAAAATCTTTCTTTGAAAAGAGAGGACGCGGGCTGAGAAGAGGCAGGAGGCCGCACCGGCACAGCTTGTCACGGGAGCATCGATCGCCTTCCCGCACGACCTAGCGTAGCGCAATCGGCCTTCCCGAGCCATTTCGTGGATGTTGCACGCGACACGCCACTTTCTGAGTTCACGTCACAATCACAACGAGATAAGTGACAGTTAGCTTCCAATGTTTTGTGTAGCACATTGCGAGAGTTCGTGGGCTGTTCGAAAGTTCAACGGAGTTGTCGGTGGATTAATACAGTATTCGTTTAATCACGTTACACTTGGTGACTTTCACGCCGCCAGTGAGAAATGTTCCACATTGAGTTGCAGTGCTTGAGGTCCAGCAGACTGTAGGTAGAACACCATTAAAGGTACGTTATAAACTGGAATCAGTCGAAAATGCCTTCATGCTATGTGAAAATGCCTCGTCGGATTCAAGAACTAATAATTCATTCCCTTGAAACGAAGCTAACCTAATGCATTGCATCGGCGGTAGGGCATGCTACACAAAGCTTTTCTAATGGATATGTCATAACATGTAAGTTATGCATAGATATTTTTAATTTAAAAAAAAAAAAAAATTACTCGTGGAAATCCTTTGTTAGGTTCAAGAACTAGGTAGTGCACTTCAGGCTTTAATAAAATAATACTCACGATTGTGGAACATTCAAAAGCTCTTCTTGAAGGCCACAATGCATGACTTGATTCATCTGCCGGCTTTCAAGCTGTTAAGGAATTTAATTTTCATCTTATTCTACGATATGTTTTACTGCTTGAAGTCCCGCAGGCAGCAGAGAACTCTATGAAAGATACCTAGGTTATCCACTGACATGATGTGTCTATTAATATCTTCTTATAGTGACGAAATCAACATTACAACCATGAACTAGTGTGCTCAAGACATCGTATGGTTGTTAGTTGTTCAAAAGTCCATCTTGGAGTTTAAGACTGCATGAAGTCTAGCAGACGTTGAAACATGTAGACAGTGTGGAAACTCTCTGGAAAGTAGATTATCATCAATAGTAATCACTGAAGTAATTTCCTCGTGCAGTGTAAGAATACAAGTTTGCCACCATGAACTACTAGGTACACCAAAAATGGCTTTAATGTCGGGCGTGTAGTGGGATGTTCGAAAGCTTTTCTTGGAGGTCACAGTGTATTATTACAACAGGCGTTTGATCACACAACTTGTTCCAGTTACGTTGTACTATTTGTAGTCAAGGAGAGAATTTGGAATATGGAAACATCATGGAAGGTGGATTAACAACAGATTTCACAATCAACCGTTTCATCCAGAAACTAGTGCACTTGAGTCTTCCTTCATATTCTATAGACTAGTGGAGTGATCTCACTACCTAAGATAGTACCTACCCCTAAGTGCCAAAATGTTCTAGAAACTTGTGTCTGAGGGAGCCCCCCATCGCGTAGCTCGATCGATTAACGTATACTTGACAATTTACGGAATGAGACATAGTTAGTAGATATTTGCAATTTTATCATGTAAGATAGATTTATTCATAATAATTGCAACTAAACAACAATATCCCTGATGTGGAAAATATACTACAGTAATGAGAAAAGCCAATTTTATTCCTCTCGTCACACCCCCATTATAAACCTTCGCTGAATTCTGCGTGGATAGTTTCAACAATTTCGATCTACCGAATTCCTGATTTCTTGTAGGCACATGACCTGACAAGTTTGATGTAACTGAATGGTAGAGCAGCTTAGTTGGTGTGGTTATTTGAGGTAGTTGTGCCTGCTCTTGCAATCTGTAGCTATCAGTTGTCATTTCCGACTCAGAAAGCTGGACAGGTGTTGCGGAGCGAGTGGGGTTTAATAAACGCTCCTTCCCAGTCCCACCTTCCTCTCCTAAGGATGTCATCCAATACCAACAGTTATTGCGTCTTTCCGAGATTTAATTCGCATAAAACTAATAAAACTGTCAAGCCTTCCACGGCGAAGCTCTCTAGTGTCATAGTCTCTTCCATTGCTGCCTGTTTGAAGTGTTGAAACCCAGTTGAAGTTTAACCTTGAATCTCAGGTAGAATTAAATTTCAATATTTAGCTGCCTCCAAGATGAGTATTGGCAAATATCTTTGTGTACAATTAAGTAATTGGCGATACCATCTTACGGTTCAGTATTTACCTATTTCCTAGTTCAGTATATTTTATTATGGCAGGTAATAGATTCTATGCAAATTATATCAAGCTGAAATCTGGCAATGACCTGAAACGTTGTGAACGCAAGATTAGTTTTTGCAGTCGAGATCTCAATGAAATTTGTGTTGGGAAGTTGAGAAACAAGTGTTAGAGGTTCCAGACATCAGCCGCGAAAATGTTATGGATTATCCAGTTTTCAGAACCGTTCTTTGAATCAATTAAGAAACTAAAAATCTTTGGAGCCCTTTGAAAGTAGTCATGTGAAAGGACGTGCCATGAGAGCTCTGCCAGAAGGGAATATTAGGTAGGTATCGCCTTTGGAAAGGTAAGTACCTAAAGAGCTACTATAGAGGTACCTAGAGAGACACTACCTACTTTCCGTATATTATTACTTGTTATTCATCATTTACTTCCATTGAAAAAAATTGAAGTAGGTACCTACTTAATCAACTTTTTTGCCCCACAAATTTGCGTAACTGCAAAACTCGCGTAATAAATGCACTGACAATGCCGCCCGTCTTTATGAAGTCTAACCTTCGGAAGAATGAATTTCAAGGTTTTTTCCTTACCTTTTATATTTCATGTTGCACTTTTCCTTATTCGATATTCGACAAACTTGTTGATAAGCAGTTGTATTTGTTAGCAGAGCAACAACCTACCTACTTTGTTTACTTTTAACCAATAGCGAATTTCGTAGGCTGTACGTACCTACGTAGTGTCGTTTGCTGATGGAGCAACAACTTGCCTTATTTACTTCAACATTCTACCAAATCTATCCTTCCATTCATTCAATAAAACAAGTAAAGCTGCCTCAGTTATAGTAATAAGATCATGTCTGAAACGCTGATGAAACTGCCAGGGCAATGGCAATGTAGTTACCTACACTGCAGTACAGAGATCTGAGGAATTTTCAATTATTTTTTCTCCATTATTTTACAGGTTATTCATACTCAGTCTAAATGAATGAAGTTCTTTAGTTTTCGGACACTGATTAGCCATAACAGCCCCGTCAGCTGGACTGATAGCCCCTAGTCCAAATAAAAACTCGTTCACCACTTTTCAGTATCGTTGTCTACAACCAAAATTGCGCTGGCAGGCATGATTACTGCGACCATTTAGTTGAATTGAAACTTTATATTACTACAATATCACCTTCGTAAAACAAAGCTGTTGAAAAATATCATTATATCAACGTATTAGGTTGACATAAGACGGCAAACTTCTAGTTAAAAATAGGTTGGTTGAGTTGCGATCTAGTAACATCTACGACGTCAAGGCGGACCTTGGAAGAAACTCAAACCTGCTCCAGGCGTGATGTCACGAGGGTACGGGCTATATACGAGAAACATATATATAGATATATTCAAACTTTTTATTGAATATATAGAAGAGTCTAATGTACCTATATGTTGATGATTGTGTCATAACGGCTTTTGAAGTAAACAATAAAATCTATAAAGGTAATTGTCGCTTTTCTTGCAAACTGATGTATCTGTTCCTTAGTTGACTGTCAAGAAGATAAATTTAGAAGAGAGAGAGAGAGAGTAAACGTACTTAACAGATTAAAAGTCAGAAAAAGGGAACGCTATATTAGAATCTGACATCTGACAGAACACTCAGAACAGTAAACTACGTAGGTTACAGTCAAAAGCGTCATAATGTTACTCTTCATAACTAGTCATGGATTTGAAGCGATGCGATGAAGGAGTATAGGTAGACCGTAGTTGTTTTGCGCTGAAGTTGTAGGTAACTGTTTGCAGAGGTGATGTACCAAGTAATTTCTGACCATGAATGCATGAATATACGATCAAATCAAGTTTTAGGCCACACTGTATTTATAGTCAAACATAATACCTACGTGTATTTATTAAACCTGCATTATTAATCACTGCCCGATAAGTGCCACCTGAACTACGTTAATTGTTTTTAGCAATCCGCAATACGATTGCACCACCAGCTCTCCGGACATTTGTCCCACATTGGAACACCTATGGGCAGGGAATAGGATGGTTTATTGATCGGTGTTAATCAATACACTAATGGACTAATCCCACTTGCCGCTGTCTTCTCCCCGTAGTCAGCGAACAATAGGTTTTTTCATATGGGCGGACCCTCCAACACGCGTAGTCGATAAAACTCGTTGTGGGCAGGGGTTTTCCTTTTTTTCTTCATACTCAGTTTTCCATTAATTTAACACTGCGGTCCTATTCGATTGGACGCAGTTTCCATTCTGCGGTTGTCTATGTCAATTCCATGGTTGTATTGACGGGAAATTATTGTTATGAAATAGCAATGTTTCAGTTTCTCAGGAAGAATTGCTGAGCCGATTCAGTAAATCTCACTCATGTTGTTGTCATTAATTTGCTTAAAAATCTATAATAAACTGCAAAAAAAAAAAAAAAAAAAAAAAATCCAAAATCATTTTGAATTGCCGAATCTAATTTAGTATGAGTTTTTAGCCATAAAACTGTTTTTCTCACAATTTCTTTGTTCTCATATTTTTCAAATTTCTATATATTATAATACGATAGGTAATTTAAGAAAATTCGCTCATACGATCATGCTGCATGATTGGAACTTTTCTATAAATTTTCCCGTCCCTGATGAAGAGCAGAGTTGTCAAGTGTCCGGTTTTTTCAGAAAGGACGGCAAATGCCCGATTCTACCTACCTTTTTCATTTATTTCGCAATTGACGATATAAAGCTATCTAAAAATCCAAAATCAGTTGTAGTGTTGTTCCTTTTTCCGTTAAAAAAGGAACTCTATATCGCTTCTGAGGTAAAAAATACCCCTTAACTGGGGTAAATAATCATGAAAAATCGGGTGAAAAATTACCATAATTGACCAAATTTTTGAGTTCGACTGCGTGTTTTTAAATTTTTGTTGCGATCTCGTCACTCGGCTGCCCCGCCAGTTTTATTCATGACAATTTTGGCCTCAACGATCAGAATTTGAGTTCCTAATTTAACGTTATCCACAACTTTTCTTAGAAAACTCGCTCTATTAGTTTGACTGAGTTTTGTTTTAGCTACTTTCGCTGACATATCGTATTTTGATTTGTGCGATTTATATTAAGATGTAAGAAATCGGTGTATGGAAGTTGTCTAAGCCCATGTGCCGAGTAACTACTGATGGATTACGTGCGCTTCCCAGCTAAATATCCGACAAGACGGACGCCTTTCGGATTTATGTCCTTCATTAGGGCTGAACGTGGTTCCGAATACGGAAACCAGAGGGCTGGGCCTTGTTCTACCACTTCCGCACACCCGTTTTTCCAAAAACTTCCCAACTTAATCAAGATATACTGCCGTCCCTGTGAATTATCGTCTCTGAGGTCCTTTCCCTGTAATTATGGTTTCTTTTTTTCTTTCTTTCAGGAAAAAGGGTCTCTTTCCCCCAGATATTACTTTTTCCTTCTTTTCTCTTTGAGTAAAAGTTTCGCACTGCTCGTACAGGAAGGTCGGACGAAGCGCCTTATCCCAGGGTAATTTCGCCTCACCCCTTACGTCTTCGTTTATTCTTCTCGAAAGGTTTCTCACGTTATCTAGTTTAGCTTTGTAATAGTCACCCAACGAAACGGGTTCTCGCTTCGGAGCCTCAACTTCTTTCTCGCATTTCTACGTTACTTCGGAGTTTCCGAAATGTTTAGGTATACAATAGGACGTATAAATCATTTTAATATCCCTATTTGCGGAAAGAATGACTAGATTAGATCTGATGGTCTTCCTCGCATTTTTGAATGAACATCTTATCAAAATGTGTCGTTTTCACTTATTTTCAGGCAATCAATTTCGCTTTGTTCATTATCAGTTATTATCTCGACTGCTACACAACAGTAATAAGTAAAACCGTTATATTAATGGGTACATTTCCTGTGATCATTCATTCTGATGCTATTCATTCGTTGTTTAGTAGAATTATTTATTCATTAACCTCTCATCCATGAATCTTAAAAAGTGAAAGGAATGGGTTGGATTAAGAAATGTATATGTGTTACACTAAAATGCTTTCTGACTGGACAGTAAGTGAGCAGCCACTGGTTGATAGTCCTAGGTACGCTACGATTATCACCATAATGGTGACATCTCTAGACAGCTATTAGCTGTTTCTTTTCAAACCACTACTTACATGTACCAAAATACGCGTGTCCATACGTTTGCTTACAAATTTCTAGTAGAAAAAAAAAATTAAAATATTTACCGACTGTCGGTCTTTCTAGGTGTCTGTCTGTTGCTGTTTAAAGGGGTAGCTTATACCACTAGATATGGGCTACACTTAAAATATCTAAATGTATTGACTGCGCCATTTTTGGTTGAGATATCCAAAATATATAAAGTTTCGTACCAGACGAAGAGCCTATTTTTCATTTTAAATTTAAGCACTGGATGATAATTTATTGCCAAGGCCTTATTTATTTCGATGGTACTTCTTAGAACTATCATGCAATTACGACTACACAGACTTCAGCATATAATAAAGATCAATTTCCTTTTGACTGACTAAATAACGCGTTGGTAATTTTATGATAATAATTTACTTCCTGAATCCATTTGTATAGTATATATTATTTTCATCCGCACAAATTTGGGGCTATGTAAACAGTGATTGGGTAGAGTCGGTTGTGCGGTATTTCATTAAGATGGTTTTCTCTCTCCCAAGATGTACTCCCAACTACACGCTGTTTTTGGAAACAAATATGAAGCCGCTATTTTTGCACACTTTGCGTGTGCATTTTAATTACATTCACAAAGTATTGAAGCTACCCTCCGATCGCTTGCCTAATTATCTAGCCAAAAAATGTATTGCATTAAATGTATATTGGGCCAAAGAATGGGACAACTTAAGAGCAAAATATTCAATCATTTTAGGAAAGAACGAGGATTTGAAGGAGTGGAAGCGGTTGATTGATGCTAGTATTGAGAATATTTATGCAGCTGTGTACGCTGAGTTCATACAAAAAGCCCTTGGTTCCCAGAACTACCCTCAATATGTGGCCCTGATATCGGAAGGTGGTGTGACACCCTTGGATCAGGTGGATAACTTCCGATCTCGTAGATGGTTGTTTAAGGTGAGATGTGACCTTTTGGCATTAAAATTTCGACCTTACGACGCTGGAAATCAAAAGTGTGATCTATGTAGTAGTGGGGAACTAGAAAATGCGTTGCATTGTGTAGGAAAGTGTAGGGCTTTACGTGAAGTAAGAAGAAGGTATTTGGGCAGGTCCGAGTTTGGTTGGGACGATTATCTGGAGTTGATTAGGGGTGTGAGTATCAGTCTGGTAAAGTATTGTACAGTTGCATGGGATTTGAGATACAAAACCATGATTGAATACGGTTTCAATAATTAGATTATTAAGATAGGTATATATAATATATATATATATATATATAAGTATTTAATATTATTAAATCTGTTAAATCTGTTATAAGATGTAGGGTAATTTATCATTGTTATCGTTACATAATATATATATTACATCAAAGTTTGCGATTGTTATATTTAATATCAGATTTTCCACTGATTCGTTCTGTTTATTATGTGTGTTTATTACGTCTGTTTTTCTTTTTCTTCGTAAATTTGCGGATGTGAACTCATCAGACGGTCTTTGCGACCATGATTATTACATGTATTGTTGATTCAAGTATAACTACTGCCATGATTATAAATAAAGCATGTTTTCATTCATTCATTCATTCATTCATATTATTTTCATAATCATATAACGTTACTGACTTTGTTATTTTATTGTTCCAGGTATGTTTGCTCCTGACCTCGCACTTGGGATGGAGGTATCGTATTAACATCATACCAATGTAGATTCTTCTTTTGAGATGAAATAATCTAATCCACCAGGTAAAACAAGATCAGTCGAGGACGGTCGTGTGAAGAATTAGATTCAATGACATAATTAACCTAGTGGGACCTACCAACCGAAAACTTATGAGATGAAATAAAAAACACCTAGCAACGCTTCACTAGCCCATCCATACGGACAATAGTTACATCAAACTCGACTTCTCGAAGTCAGAATTCCACTGGAATATTATCAGCTGATACGATCATCTGAATTTTGGAGGCAAGTATCCGTGTTCCGATTTTACAAACACTTACATTATGGAGTGGTCAATGGTGGAATTTAGCGGTTGACTCACTAATTCGTAGATGTAATACCTGTGCCTGATTCTCTCACTCTCTAATTTCAAGCTCTTAGGGAGAGCAAACAGATTAACTTACTATGTAACGGGTGGCTTCATTCGATTCTCTGGATGTTATCTACAATTGACGACAAAAAAATCATTACTTTTGCCTTGAATATTTAATGCTACCCTTTAGGATTGATAAAAATCAATGCCGATCTTCTGGGATCAACTAGACCCCAATTTGATTACAACCCGAATTCTATAAACTTTGGTCCAGTAGTTTCGGAGAAAAGCTTTGGATGGCAGACAGACAGATTTTTTTCTTTCATTCGATTTTTGGATTCCACGCAACGGGTTAAAAACATTTTTGTCTATTACAAAGGTTTATCGATGAAAATAGTAAACCAGAATTCCTAACATAGAATATTACTAATAAGAGCTAATGATATGATCAGTTTGTTTACATTCAACTTTTATTTGGTAGGTAACCAACTAGTATTAAAAGAAGGATTTATTTCAGATACAACTCATGTAGATCACACTGCTCTGGAGCAATATTTAATTGGAGTTCACTTACCCATCAATTCCTGAAAAACTCCAAAAACCCTTGGTTTAGTACTGTTTTTTTCTTTTTTTTTTTTCAATCCTAAACCTTTGAAATTGATGCAATCGAAAATTCTGCTATCTTTCAAAATTTGTTATCTTGTAAATCTTTGAAGAGTAAGCGACCGAAGCAGATAATTTTATTGAAATTTGTAAATGAGTTTCCCATGCCTGAATGTTCCACGTCAGTCTTTCTCACCATGGCACTCCCCGAAAATCCGTGTAGAGTATTTGGCTGAAGGGTTCAGGAACCTCATTTTTTCTGTTGTTTCGGAAGACGAAAAAAGCCCTAATACGTTCCTAAGTAGCTGACGAGAAAGCCAGTTTTTTCCTCTGAACACTCGGAGCCTTAAAAGATATTGATTCTCCCGTCTACCCTCCTGCAGTTTTTACTTTGTCATTTTCTTCCAACATTTCTTGTTTCGAGAGTGATATTGGACTCTGTTTTACTTATTCCATTTCATTACTTTGTGCTCAGCAGCAAAAAGTTGATGTACTTTATGTTTTCATATATTTAAAGAAAATGTTCTGAGAACCATGTTCATGATGCTTGTATGTTGTATCATGGTTAGGTACTCATGATTTCGTTTGATATTTAGAGAAATCAAAGACTAGTTTTTTATAATGTAATATTACATTTATAAAAGTTTAGTTTATTTAGAACAGAAATTATATATATCTTACCGTTATATTATTATGATGCCGTTATCAATCAAACAAACAAATTTTTTTAAATACTTGATGATTGAATGGCAGACTTTTTGTTGATAGGAATATTAGAATAAAAATGGAATTACGCTTATATCCCAAACTTCTCAGTGAAGTGCTCTGTACACCATATCCAGGCCCTCGCTCGGACTCTCTAAAACCACCCGACTTTCTTGAATGACGTCATTGTGAAAACTGACGAAGTGACGCAGTGTGAAACGTTTCACGCGTTCAAAGAAGCGTGAAACGTCACTGAGGGGCTTGGGTGTGTAATAGAAGTGCTTCTAATGGTTGTAATTCATGTCTCATTACCCATTCCAATTCTTTTAATGTAAGAGGTTATAATCGGTGTAATTCCATTTTCATTGAACATTTCAATCTTCACAGTGAGTTATACGAGTGGTGGTGATCGATGCAGTTTTTTTCCATTCGAAGTACCCATTTCAATTCCCGTAATTCACAACCACTTATTCCTGTAGTGCTCAATTGAAATGGCAATTAGTTTATTCAATTCCAAGTAATGGTAGTTAGAATAACCCATCCATTGTCATTATTTGTAATTGGAAAACGGAATTGATCAGACGATTACTATACTATAACAAGAATCGTTATTTTAATTGCAATTACTGTTAAAGTAGTTGTGAGGGGAGGGGGGGACCAACGGACTTTGCTTGTTTGTATAAATGATAACACTCCCCGCACCAAAAAAAAAAAAAAAAAAAGTGCTCCCTCGATTCTAGTACTTGGTGTTTTCGAGAGTGCTAAATACGAATCAGAAGCCCGTTTTTATGAAGACGTATAATTTTTGAGGTGCGGCACCTACGTTTTTGAAAAAAAATCATAAAATTCCAGGATAATTTATGTATAATTAAAAGGTGCTATTCTTGTTAGAAATTATCTTAAGCTGAACAAGCCTATACCCCACATCATGGGTCTGAAATGTCTCTTCAACGTGCCTTTTGCCAAGAACGTTTCCAAAAAACACCACTTGGCGATCCGAAAAAAATAGTACAATAACTTGGACTATTTTTACATCGAATGAGACCAACACCAGCTCTGGAGGTGTTATAATTGATTTTTTGCAATTTTTTCAACTTTTGACCCGGATGGTCAAAAACACCATACCTATATCTAATTTTTCATTTTTTTTTTTTTTTTTTTTAAATCAAACTGCACCATTCGTATGGGAATGTAATGCTTATCTCGCCTATACCACAAATTATGGTATAAAGTGCCTCGTCAACATGTTTCATTGTTTAAAAAAAAAATAAAAAAAAACTACCGAAAAAATGTGTTTTTTGTGAATATTCCGAGAAAAAATAAGTTGTCATAAAATGACAAAAAAACTAATTTTTGACGAAAAAAACATGTTGAGGCGCCGTTTACACCATAGTTAATTTGTGGTTTAGGCGTGATCAGCATTTAATTTCCTACAAGGATGGTACAGTCTGATTAAGAAAAACTAAAAATTAAAAATATGCTGTTTTTGACGCTAAAGGTCAAAATCGCGAAAAATCTATTACTACACCTTCAGAGCTGCTGTTGGTCTCATTCGACGCAGAAGTAGTTCATGTAATAGCACAATTTTTCTCAGGTCGCCAATTGGTGCAATTTTTCAAAAAATGTCAATAAACTGTTTTTTTTTTTTCTGGGCAGTTTTTAGGCAAAAAGCACGTTAAGAGAAAAATCAGACCCATCATGTGTGGTCTAGGCATGTTCAGCTTTAGGAATATCACCTTTTAATTGAACATGAATTATCCTGGAATATTGGTTATTTTTTCAAAAATGGACCAGTAACAATTCGTGGGGGTAGGACTTTGATTTTTTTTTTTTTTTTTTTTTTGGGCAATGTAGTGTAATGAATCTATATCGTATATAGCTTTTTAAGGAGAGTAATCAAAACTGTAATCAATAACCCAAATAATCATTCCTTGACAACTCTGGTTGATGCATGGCCCTGCTAAATCTATAGAAGGGGCACTAGCAACGAATCTGTCACTTTTCCATTTTTCAAATCTCGAGTTGATCTTTTCTACCATTTACCTACTACCCTCCTACACGTAGTGAGGCATTTGTGTTCCAACTTGACTCCTTTTCGCTGTATGGGGCCACTGGTTCCAAGGTATTCTCTTATTGCTGCTTCCATGATTCCTAGGTGTCCTCCACTTGCGTTAGGGGTTACCCAATCCCTAGGTGTCCTCCATTCAATGTACAGGGTCTCAAATCCTGAGGTGGTTCCTAAATCTATGCGGGATCTATGACCCCTCAGTGTTTTATTTTCACCGTAAGGGGTCCCAGATTCCAAGGCGATTTCTCATATCTATGGGCAGGGTCTCTAATTACTAGCTGTTGTCCATTTGCTGTTCACGGTGACAGATTCTGAGGCGACTCTTATCTCACTGAACGGAATTTCTGATTCCAAAGTGATCACCTTCCATCATACCTATAACAATTATACCTTCCTTCCTATAGTTGGTAGGGTTTGCCTCAAAGTTAACAACAACTTGAATATTGTGATTCATTTCTCCTTATTTTTTCTTTGATTAATCTAATAAGTAATAAGAGTATCGTTAGTCGTAATAGTATCGCGTAGTTAATTTTCAAAATCAAATATCACGATTCTCAATTTTGTTCAAGGGATTCTATACACCTTGAAACGTGAACCAACAAATTTTAACGACAAGATTTACGGTAGTTCATTTTTTTCATTGAAAATAAAATCATTGAAGGTCAAAATCAAATTCTGATTCCGCAGAACTTTTCTCTCGCGTTCCGAAAGTGATTATAAAGCTTCCTCTTCCTTGGTAGTTTTCACTCAAAGTAAGAAATTCTCATAGTTGCTCTTGGAACACAACTCATAGATTCAAAATACGAGGAACTTTTTCAGACTACCATTTCGACACTTCAATAACTCCAAATAGCTTTCGAGAGGAAGCTGTACTTCTCCATCGGATGCAAATTCATAACACATTTAAAGTTAGATTTCAAATTTACTTTTTATTTACAATTTGAAGTTATCATTATCTCATACGTACTGAAAGGTAAGTCAGTTGAACTCCGTAGGACACGATAGATATCTTGGTCAAATAACAACTTCTATTTTAAACACGATCGTTGAGCCACCATCTGGCTTTAGAAAGACTTAAGAAGGGGAACCTGCAATTGGTATTTCACAAAATGTTAATATACTAAATTTCTCCATTTTATGGGAAAACGCTGCAAATTATTACACAGAGGTTTGTTATATATCTGTAGTAAATAGATCTTCTACGCAGAACACGTCTATATTATTAAACGATCATTAGTGTGTCTGCGTAGGTATAGACGTCTACTGAAGATAAATTAATGAAATTAAATAACACATCTAAACTTTCCTTTCACGAGGTGATGATGCAGCGTCACGAATTGGCAAAACCGCGGCGGGGTTAGCTTGCTATCTAGCGGTCATTGATGAAACTTAGTTCCCCCGAAAAACCAAATATCGCTGCTACATTATAGCTCGAATGCGAGAACGGAAGATCGTTCGGCTTCCCGGATGATGCAATTCGATTTGATGGAAAAATGTATGTAAATCACAACCCAAACACATTATACTTTTACCTTGAAAGTTTTCAAGATCTCGATTTTTCTATATTTCAGACCTTAATTAGGTATTAACCTTTATGATTGATCAGAATTAATGCCACTATTACTGGCGCATCCCTGATTAGATTCTATGCATCTTGGGGGGGGGGGGGGGGGGGGGGGGGGTTAAAATTTATCTTCTTGGTTGTTTAAAAAAGTTCATTATTGAATATAATAAACCAAATTTGAATCATGGATTGTGGTTCTGGGAAATGAATTTGTATATCAACGTTTCTAAATATATCTACTTCTAATTCCTAGTTATACGGTAACTTCGAAGCATTAGGTACCCGGGTATTTAGGTACTTAGGAAACTTCTAGTGATTAAAATAATAAATTGGTGTTTGAATAAAAACGCTGCAAATTATTACACAGAGGTTTATTATTTCTGTATTGTATAGATCTTCTACACAGAACATGTCTATATTATTAAACGATCATTAGGTAGCTATCTAATGTGTCTGCGTAGGTCTATACGCCAACTGAAGAGAAATTAATAAAATTAAATAACACACCTAAACTTTCCTTACACGAGCTGATGATGCAGTGCCTTGAATTGGCAAAACCGCGGCGGCGCGCAGTAGGCCAGATTGCATTCTTAGCACGAAAAAAGTTAATTTTCGAAACTCCGCTAAAAGCGGTTTTAATGATTGAGTTTGAAAGAGGTGTTGTTGGGGACTTTGACCCTTTGAGGAAAGGCGCTCCAGTTAACACAAAGGGGCGAGATGAGACATGAACTGACGTCATCACTGTTTTCTCTCATTTTTCCCTTCATAATGCGTTTGAGTGTCGAGATTAGTAGATGCAATAGTAAAAACTCTTCGATATGACAGAATCGTTCCAAGGTGAGTAAGTTATTACTTCTATATCAAAAAATGAATTATTTATTTATTTTTTCATCTTTTTAATTACAACATAGGTAAGTAAAAAATCGAAGAAATTAAAGAGTTCCTAAACGATAAGTCAATTGGGATAAGGTGCTTGATGATTTTATCATCTGGGATGGTAACTTGATAAAGTCAAGAGTGTCGAATTAGCATTTCATCTTCGAGTGACGCTACTTATCTTTAAGTAACGCTGAACCACCAAAGGGATTTTCCCGCCTATCCCGTGTGTTCTATTTCCAGCATTTCTAAGTTTCCTAGTTCTTTTCTTATTCACAAAAAGGTTTTTCAATGGCAGATATTGAAAACTAATGAACGAGAAAATTAATATAATTTTCATCAATCATGAATACCAACAAGAAATTTATATCACTGTTATCGATGTGTAAGGTTACTTTGCGATAGGGAGGAAGAGATGAGATAGGTTGGTTTGGGATAAATCGTTTTATGTTTAGGTGAAATAAATTTGTCTTATTGGAGATGAGGCGCCTCATCTGCCCGCACATGCGCAGTAGTTTTCCGTTCACGATAAGGCGCCTCATCTCTATTTCTCTATCGCTTTAGGAACTCTCTTAACAAGTTCTAAAAAGGCGTAATTAATAATGCACGTCATTGCACGTTTTCCACCCATCAAGAACTTATATGAGTTAAAATCTTAAGGTCTCTAAGAGAAAAACTTCGTTAAGACCCCATTAATAAAAACAGTGAATAAAAATAGCCATCTATCTAAATATATAGAAATATAATGTAATCATTCATTTTTGTGTTTTTCCTGTCGCATATGTCCCGAACACGTAGCTCAGTTTCAAATAACTTCTATGAAATATAAATTAACTTTTCTTATTATGTTCAGTCATAATTATTGATCCCGCTGCACAAAGGAAACAGGAGAAACTTGTTCAGCTGCGTCATTCTATCTTACCACTATGAAAATTCGCCCAGTTTATAACTAACCTAATTTTGAGTTTATCATTGAAACTTTAAATTTTAACGACTTGAGGACAGTTCCATTCGACTCAGCACACGAAAGTACTTCAGGAATGGTTAAAAACCCAGATTTAGCGGGTGCGTTGAGTTTTTGCGCGCGCTAATAAGGCAATGTGGTCCACTGTGCGCCATCAACAACGATCCTATCAGCTGACGAATTCCGAAGGAATTCTCACTTCACGAAATTGAGTTTAATGTTACTTCAGTCACCTGCAGATGGACTTCTGAAGCGTAGGTAGGAGATTTATTTTATTAAGTCAGCTCTTGTTAAATACTGAATGACTGGAAAAGTAATAGATAATGTATAATACCTAACCTCATTTAACGATGATTACTCACAAGTGTTCTGCGTAGAATGGTTCTAAGCTCAAAAATGATAAACCATTGTGTAGTAATTTGCTGCGTTCTTTCTTCAAATTACAAGGAGAAATTCTGAAAACCATCCGTCATTTTCCAAGTTTTCAATGGTATCCTACTTCATCTACGTGCTACCCTACTCACCCTACTAGTTGACTGGAGTTGGATACTTTGACTACTTCTACAAAACTGATGAGCATTTCATCACTACTGAAGGCAAAGCGGATAAATTTATATTATTAGGGAATGATACGTTTGGAGAACTACTGTTTACATTTTGAGACCCTCAGAATGTTTCTATCGGAGTTATAAAGTAAAACCCATGAAGTATCCCACTTCACTCCCTCACCCCTACTGATGTTACATTTATGTATACTTTTGTACATTATTGTATATTTAATTATTGTAAATATCTTATTGAACCCCACCTCTTGAGTTTCCTGGGTCTTCATTTTTTGATCTCAATCTTTAATTCTGTAACCGACGAGATTCATTTTCCCGATGCACTCGCCGACGTAAAACCAACAAAAAACTTCCGTGGCGACCAAAGCATTAAGCCAGGCTTCCTGCAACAGCGATTTTCAGAGAAATGAACGATTTAGTGCGAGGCTTCGCTCTACTTTCCTACGAAAAGTTCAAGCTTTTTGAATCTGAACCAGAAAAATTGGTGTTCAATGTACACGGATGAGTGCCAGTCATGAAGCATGACCATAGCAGCGAACTTCTGTAACTGTCCACATTACAATTACGTAATTATTTTGAAAGAGGACTTTGTTTTCACTGAATTTCCCAGCATTTAAATTATGTCAAACAAATTTTACTAAATAAAACTCTTGCATACATATCAATTAACGACTTTCACAATTTTCTGCATAGAATTATAGATTTTTTAGCACATTTTAATGACATTTAAGGACGTTCTCCAGCACAGTTTTGTGCACAATTTATTGTAATATTTTAGTTCATATTTAATTGGTAAATTATCTAACTATGTGCTTGATATGTCGTTCAAAAATACGAATTCAACTACTTCAAGCTGTTTTTGCCATTTTCAGTAATTTTTAATCACTTTTTAAATCTGAAAATTTCGTTTTACTCAAAACGTTCTGTCCAACTAACTCATAATTTATTTTTGATTGCTTCATTTTTAAGGGAAAGAACGGATTTTGCATCCCGATTCTAAGGAGTGAAATTTGTGCATGGAACCGTGCAAGAAAATTTCATGAATATGTAAAATTAGAAAATTCGCTAATACAGCCATGTCGAACAAATGAAACTTGGAGCCGTATCATTCACTTAACAGTCAGTCATGCTTTCGTAATTTCATATTTGATGAATTAGACATTGTGTACCTTAACTGTTATCTGTTTCCATCTTCCTGACGTAGCAGCTTTCATGATGTTACCAACTTCTTTCCCTATCTGGCCGATTTCTGTGGGCATTGGGGGCGTCAACTCAACTTTGGCGTATTTAACGAAAGTCTGCAGGTTGGGCTTCGCTTTCTTTATTATCAGCTTTGTTGTAGACGTGGCCATGTTCGCTATCCCTAAAAGTTTATACTTCATGTAAATCCCTCTACCCTAGCCATAATGCGGTCAGTACTAGCTACTAATTTGTGGCTAAATAGTGTAAATATTTGTGAAGATGGCTAGATGAACTTGGAAAGATAGTTATGTTAGTATACACTAGCGAAAGCTACAAGATTTAATTCAGAAGGTACAACTGTGCACTGTCCAGTCTGCAAAGAGTTATGAAAGGTTCACTAAATTCCACCACTAAAGTAAAGTATGGATGATTATTTTATTGGAGAATATTCGAGTGTAAGACTTTTTGCATATACGAATTCGCCGAGAATCGAAGAGCAAAAAATGGGTTTATGAGAAGATTTTTCAAGAGTCTTGTATGATGTAATTTTCCTTTCTTTCCATGGTTTCGTTCTACTTCCAGATTGCAAATAATAATACTGAAACTAGGTCAAATTTTCCAACAGGAGCAGCTGTATAAAGGTACTTGATGATTCTGTTGTTAAATGGTGGCCTTTAGCGTAACGTGAGAAGACGATGATTGTTGAATTTAACGTTCACAGAATTGTTTTTCTAGCAATCGGGATAGGAAAACTTTGCTTTAGGTGAATGTGGACTTCACATCTAACCATTTGATTCCAAGGTTGGGTATCTAGAACGGGTGGCAGGGGTTACCCTTGCGTTGTTGGTAATAAGGCGTAACTAGAACGGAGGTTATCTCTCAAACCTTGAGTACCCCTGCCCCAGCTATGGCTGCAGGGGTACCTCAGCTGTTTGCCAAGGTAAGCCCTCTGTGATTGGCTAGGGCCGTTAGAAAATCAAAGCTCACGTGAAAACAATTGACCTGCGGTTTGAGAGATGCTAAAGTCGGTGTGTACTTCCAATAAACCGCGAGCGCTGCCACCATCGCAATTAGTTTTCCTATTAGTTTTACGAAATGTTCATCTAGAGAAGGTAAAACGGTTTGCTAGTACCATTCGAAGCTGTCCTAACCCTGCCTAGAGTTTCATTGACGCTTTCTAAGACATGGAGTTATAGGGCCCTCTGAGTCTCGACAATGTTCCGGGAAGGGAAAACACTTCGGGGCCCATGCAGTTTCTGCGAATACCACGTTTACGCATGCGCTTTTTACGCAATTGATGGAAATCATGAGTGTTGTGCGGATTGCAATAGTTTTGAATTCGCAAACAAGCTGGCCTACCATCAATCCGTATTCACTGCGATATGTGAGGTACTGTCACTATTTATTCCTCCATCCATAATGGATGTCGGCTTGGGGGTCTTGGGGCTGAGTCGAGCAAGCAGTTCGAGTAGAAACACTCCCGGGAATGGATTATACAAACAATCGGTGACCTTCCTCTATGCGAGCACCTGCAGTAATACCCACGGGCTGGGGCGCACGTTCTAGCTCGTAATATGTAGGTGTAACGTTATTAAATGGTGTGATGGTTAGGGTTATATTGTTTGGAAAGTAAACACATACGTATCACCACTATTCATCGTTATCAAATCGTACGAGAACATGGAGTAGGTAATGTTGTTACCGCAACTAACTAGGAAGACGAGGGAAAGCCGGGAGACTAAACGTTCGTGGTGGGAACTTGGACTCGACTAACTATTTCTCGTGAATTGATAGTTTTTCGAACGGATGGCACTAGAAAGTCGGGTGGCGCTTTGTCATCAATCACGACGTTCCTGGTTCTACGACCGTACCACAGATTTGGCACCCAAATTTTCGGCAATTCACAAAACTCACAGGCTGAGATCTCTGCGTATAGTAGACCCCACCCCCCCCGACTCAAAGCAAATTGTCAATGTTTTTACCACTGCCTCCGCGAAAATCCAACCTCAACCTGCACCCATAGCCTGGGGCTCCTCCAGCCCACGGTGCTTAGCAGTTTTGGAAGAGACTTTATTCCAGTTTAACAGCACCGGATATGTGTTATTCGCTCCTAGTTCATTACTTCATATCTGGGTGATCCCACAGCCTGAGTAATACAGGAACTTGAAATAAGGACACAGTAACCGAACCGCTGCTGGTTCTGACCGCAAGTCGGATTTGTGAGGGTCTGAATAACAACCTTGACAATCCTGGATAATGTTATCCGAATCTGACAATATATGCCTGTGGCAAGAATCACCACTATTCGTAGACGTACCTATAAGAACCTTCAACCTAACCAATTGTAATTTATTCAGGGTGTTCCCTTACATGATTGGGTGACTTCAGCTCTTCAATTTGAATCGATCACCTGAAAGATATCGACGAGAACTTTTCAAAGCTTATTTCACAATGGTTTATTATTTCTGTGATAGATAGCCCTTCTACGCAGATCATTGGTCTATAATTATTAAAACCCTGTATGTAATATATAATCAGAACATGACGCATCGTGCCTCCGAGAAGGGTTCACACTTTTACAGTTCCAAGATTCCGCAATTTTGTGCTTCACAGCAAAAATGTTTAAAAAACGGGAAAATGATGCTTGAAGTAATTTACGTTAGCGCTTGCGCAGAATGGATCAATGATTTGAAAAAAATGAAATTGGTAGGGTACAATGTACAGCCTAAGCCACAAATTCCAAGAAAATTTAATCAAAATCAGATAAAAACTAGACCTTGAGCTAATAATGATGCAATCATATTTAAATTAACATGTATTAATTAAACCATTTTCCCCCTACTACGCACCACATTTGAGCGGGATTTCACTACTAGGGCGCGAAAAAATTATGCTTGGAGAAATTTACGTGTGCTCATACGCAAAACGGAGTAATGACTTGACAAGTATGGAATTGAAAGTGGACCATTTGCAGCCTAACCCGCACATTCCCTGAAAATTTCATCATAATCAGATTAAAACTTTTAATAAGGAATACATATTTGCGCATGTGCAATAGCTACTAATGATAGGATTACGTTGAAATTGCCAGGGAATGCTTAAATTAACATCTTCCACCTATCCTCTAAATTTGACCGAGATCGGATAAAGGGGCGTGGGGGGTTGATGGAATTAATGTTTGCGCATACGCCGAGTGAAGTATTGATTTAGGAATAACGAAACTCATAGGGGACCATCTTCACACTAACCCGCACATACCATGAAAATTTCTTAAGAACCGGTTGAATATTGTGGAAATTAAGCTTGTTACAAGGATTTGCGGACATACACACACAGATACACACACAGAGATAGAGAGAGAAAGACACGGAACGAAAGTTGTTCAGAATAGTCTGAAACGTAAAATGTGAGTGGAAATTTCACCACTGGAAAAAAACAACAGCCGTTTGATTTTAGTGGAGACCACAACTTTCATCTCTCGAAAGTGAAAGCACTGCTTCCGCTACCTACAGGCAGACTTGGGAGCAATTTAAGAGATGATATTTAGCATTTAGGTACCAATACTTAATAGTAGGTATATCACACGGACAATAGTTAATAAACTCGATTTCGCAACGTTATAATAAATTCTACTGGAACTATATCACCTGATAATTCCAATGTTGGCATTATATCAGCTGATATTTACTAGGCAATTTTTATGTATTCTATTATCACTATCTAGGGATTTTCGGTGGAATTTCAGGCTTGATCGTCTATTCAATAGACCCGCTAGTAAGTAGCGCGTGATTTCTTCATTTTCTCGCGCTTGGAAATTCGAAGGTTTGTTTTCGATGTCCAAGCCCTTAGGGAAAGAAAACTATTCAAACATACAGCGTTGCGGGTGGTTTTAATCGATTGTATGGGATTAAATTTATCATTGACTGGCAAAACATTGCATCTGTAACTTGGAAATTTTTCGAGATCTCGATTTTTTTTTAAAGTGTAGCCTTTTAATACAACCCTTTAGGATTGATAAAAATTGATGCCGAGCTTCTAGGACCATCTAGACCTCAAATATGATTTTTTTACAGGAGTTTCATATAGTTTGGTCTAGTATTTTCGAATAAAAAATCCGCGGACGGACGGATTTTTTAAATTCGATTTTAGGATTCTACGCATCTTGAAACGTAAACGTATGTTCATGGGGTGTTAAAAAAAATGTTATTTGGTCGATTACAAAGGTTTATTATTGAAAATATTACCTAAACCAAAAGTGCAAATTGTTGGGTATCAGATGATAGAACGTGAGAAAAAAAAAAAAAAAGCGGCTAGAAAGTTGAACGGCGTCATAGAGGTATGACTTCACCCGTACCCCACCTGGTCGGTAACTTTTTGACCATCTACCTTTCTATGGCGGAATTCATTTTCTCTATTTGATTTTTGCCCAATCGATGTGGATTTTTGAACTAAATATTTGCAGAGGGTAGTTTTCTAGGGCTCTGGGTCCAATTCGTTGACTATGAATGGGAAACATGTCTTTCTTGGGATGTAATACCTAGATTTTAGTAAACGGTAAAGCCAAGGAAACTTCACTCCTCTGCAGCCTCATTACCGTTACATCTTGGATATTTCATCATTAGAACGTTTATTAGACTTTATTAGAGATTTTATCAGTTTATCTTCTGACCTGATGTGGTAAACGTTCATACAATATCTGTCCGGTGTTATTTCTATTTGTAGATATACCTATATACTGCGATTTTATTTATTTTACTTACTTTCTATTGGTTACAATGGGAATAAATTGAAACCATTCGTTACACCGGAGCATTTTGTTGAAAACTAACGAAGTTTTCCCACTTCGCAACGATTATCGAGTAAAAGTTCCTATTAAATGTTCCATTAAATGTTCTGTTCAGAATGTGAAATCTCTGATGGATCACTGAGGGAAATGGGGAATCTATTCACTAAACTAACCTTTTTCAGTAGGTATCAAGAAGGCGACTTACTTTTAAATGCGGACATCCTGAAAAATCCTTGGTTTCGAATCACCTGTGAACGGCGTTTAGCTGAAAACGTTGGATTCCAAATTTGAGAATATAACAAACAAGTACTTAAGTATGTACTATTCACGCTTACACAGACAATCCCACTTCCCAAATTAATAGGTAGGAACAGAAACAGAAATAGAAACGAGAAGACCGTTCATAGTGTACATGTTACCATGGATATCTAAGGTAAATAATATTAGTAAGGAATTGATTTGTATAAAATAGGAATGAAGCAAGTATATTGGTCTGTGTCCGCTATGGCTTGTAACGGGCGAATTCGTACTACATTTGGTGAGTTGATTGATCTTGATGAAAATTACGGACATTATGCGGATTGAGTTGAGGTTGTTGGTTGAGTTGGGTTGATTGGGTTTGGATGGTTCTTTTGAATTTTCCTCATGAGCAGATGTAAAATCGTTCAACTATTGCTCTTTCTACCTAATTGCAAGATATTAATGATTGTGCCGTCAATGTCCCTGGTTGAGATGCAGCTTAAATTCTAAATAAAAAAAGAAAGAAAATACCAATACATCATATTTCACCCTTTAGTCATCATATTCAAATAATACCCCCTAATAACACTTTGTGTTTTACTCGTAATATTAAATTCCTTATATCCACTTCACTTCCACATTTCAATGAACCAAAATGAGAACTCAATTTTAAGGTAGATATCAACAGGTAAATAAAACAATAGTATGCTTAACAAAAAATCATGGTATATAATAACAAAATGTTATGTTACGTTTTGTTGTATCTGGTTGTTATTTTCTTGAACAGGAGAAATACCTGACATTACTTTAAAATTATTATATAAAAAGATCACAAGGCACATCCGCAATTAGAACCAGTATCGTGGCGTCGTGCGGTCGTACGGTTAGACAAAGTGGTCGTACTTGTAGTGGCCGGAGACCTGGCTGTTGAGAAAGTTGTCCGTCTTCAGGGGCCGAAGGTGGATGCGGTCCGTCAGGAACCTGGAGGTCGCCCCTGGACCCCCGAGGTGCACGGCTGTCCCAGCCAGAGTGTGGTACTGCACGGGTGACCCCGTGGGGAAGCTCTTGATGAGCTCAGCAGCCAGCTGTGGGTTCGTGGCTGACAACCATCTCAGCAGCAGGTAGGAAAACCACGGATTGTACACGGCTGCTGGCAGCTTATCCACAGTTCCCTGCGACCTTCCCTGCAAAAAATACCAACGTGTAAACTAAGCAAGAGTCAAATTTGGAAGCACTGTGGACAGTAATTTCTTTTAGGTGTACGTTTGATGTAGAAATTATTATGGGTGTTCTTAGACTCTAACCCAGTCAACCCCTGGTGAAATCAGATGACTGTAAACAGTTACGATTATTACAAGGATTTCAAGTTCACTGGCGCGCAGAGACTAGGTGACTGGGTACCAACAATAAAAATGGCAGCTATGAAATTTATAAGGGACCATCTAAGGTCCAATCCGCACAATCTCTGTTAGTTGATCGAAATTATACTGAACGCACTGTTTCTGTACGCATGTTTCTAAATTTGGAATTTTTTGGTCAAAATTACATCTTCTTCGACGCATGGGTGAATTTTTCCTTTCTTTCGTGGATTAGGTACTAATAAAATGCTGCAAACATGTTCAAACAACATTTTTGGTCAATAACGAGAACCATGAAAAACGGGCACTAGAGGAAGTAATTGCCATTTCCGGTGGAGCGGTAATTTTGAACCCAAATTTTATTTTCGCAGCCAAACATTTATAAATTTGTGATTTATCTACGTCTTTAAATTAATTGTGATAGCAGAATATCTATTATTTGTAGCTTAACAAAAAAAAGCTTAACAAAAAAAAGCCTTTCTGTCCTTAAATTGGTTTTTTAATTTTTCTCCAACGTTTCTCCCCAGGAACTGGGGCTACTTCAGGGAGACGAAATTCAAAATATCAAATTCAAAATTTTTAAAATATCTACTTATCGTTATCTTTTTGAGATGAACAATTTTAAAACGTAAACAACTTTAAATTTGATTTTCTTAAACTGGTAACTCTGAATTCGATTTTTATCTCAAAAAGAAAACGATAAGTAGATATTTTACAAATTTTGAATTTGATATTTTGAATTTTGTTTCCCTGATGAAGAAACAAACTGGAGATCGTTGGAGAGAAACGTTGGAGATCAATAAAAATCCAATTCAAGGATAGAAAGGCCTTTTTTTTGTAAAGTGTTGTTATAGTTTGAACTGTCCGAATAAAAAAACGTTGCATTGGGTATCTATGAGATATAAATTTGAACGAAACAAACTTTTGCGTCTACTAATGTTCTTGAATTTCGATAAGATGTGCTCAAGAAACGGCGAAAAATCGGGAAATGGCTAAAGTAAGTTTTGTTTTAAATGAAATGAATTTCAAAACCGGGGCTTCTACGAGTCAGACTGAACGATGAACCCGAGCACCAGATGCGAGTTCACTAATAGAAGAAGTCCATAGCTTGCAACATGATCTTCAGAACGAATTTTTGTGAATTTAAAAGTTTTTAAATTTATATTTCATCACTTCTGTTTCCGTATAGCTTGAGTTTTTTTTGCACAATAATAAATTAAATTTCAGACTAATAAACCTTTTTTGACTCAACAGTTTTCGACCATGTTTAGCAAATTTTATTGAGTTTTGAGCTCGTAAAATATATTTGTAACATAAAACACAGGTTTTTCTTCCATTTTGCCATACGTAGAGAAGGTAAGTTGATTCCAAAATTCCCTCAGCTGAATGAATCAACAAGTCAATCATCAATTAGTATGATGATTAAGTGGAAGTGAAGATTTTTCTTTAACGTAGTAAAAGCAGCGAAAAAAAATATGTAGGATTGCTTCTTATTCGATTTACCTAGTAAATCGAAGGTATTAATTATGTATGGTACGGTTGGAAATTCTCTGAGTTGTTGGCGAGCAAAAAAGGACCCTGCCGTGACCCGGATTCGAACCGGGGTTGTTGCGGCCACAACGCAAAGTACTAACCACTATACGATCACGGCTACCGGGGCCCGATGAACGAGGGAGGAGAATGTCTGTACTAGCGATTGGCCTAGTGAAAAGCTCTTCTGAAACCGTTTCTTTGATCGAATCCCATTTTATTGCATAGTATGACGCCGTAAATACCTATTATATTATTTTTCATCTAGGTAGGTACCTACTTATATCTCATCTTGATCTTAAACAGTTTTCTAATTCGTTGATTCCTAATAAATTATAGTATGTAGTGAACATCATTGGAGTAAGAACCTGTTCGAATTAGGCGTCATTAGCGAATTTTTGTAAAAAATGAAGCTATTGCAATGGTTCCAAAAATTTTAAAATCAAAATTTTCGAAAAATTTCTTCATTGAAATTCGTTTTGATACATTTTGGAACGAATCCTGGAGTTTAACGCTTTTTCATATATAAAATATATGTATGTATGTGTGTGTGTGTCCAGAAGATAACTCTCCTTAGGATTGAGATAAAAATCTGTTCTTGCGCCAAAAAATTATGCTTTCCATACGAAAGGATGAGTTCGTTGGCCAGCACTTTTTGAGCACATTAAATTGGCCAAAATTCAAAAAATGTGTTAATAAAATCTCTAAAAATGACTGAAAACGTCTAAAAATCGTTAAATTTACATTTTATCAGAATTTTAATCGGAAGAAGTTTATCGACGATGGACATTAAAAAATTTATTCACAATATTATGGTGAAGAATGTTCTTAAATTCCATTAATATTTGCTGAAAAATCGATTAAAAGTTCCAGTCGTGCAACATGATCGTATGAGCGAATTGCCGTAAATTATCATATTGTATTATGTTACATTGTTTTAAAAATTAAGGACTTTTGAGGGAAAAGCAATTGTTAACTACCAATTTTATGGCAAAAAACTTGTTCTAAATAGTATTCTGCAATTCAAAGAGAGATTTTGAATTTTTAACTTCTCAGGAGGTTTTATCGATTTTTTAGCACATTTTAATGAAATTTAAGTACATTTTCAGTATAATTTGGCACATGAATTCTTTAATGTTCTATTTTATAGTTAATAAATTTTATTTGAGCGATATTGTGTTAAAAAATAGAAATTTAACAATTCATAACTGTTTTGTGCTATTTTTGGTGATTTTTTCAGTACTTATTTGAGATTTGTGCTCGGCGAATGCTTGATTTTTTGGCGCAAGAACGGGATTTTATCTCAATCCTAAGGAGAGTTATCGTCTGGAATGACACACACACACGTACGTATTGTCTAGGGGTCTGAAAATGTCATAAAAACCGATCCATTAGTCTCGACGTTTTGCCTGTTTTGACCAATTTTGGTTTTGCGGATGCGCTATATGTAATTATTTAACCAGTTGTGATAGAATTTATTGGACACGGTCCTGGAGCCTAAACATGATCATGCTGCAAGAGAACTTTTTTTTAATCATCAGGTCATGCTGCAATACATTTCATTGTATTTACCGATTGATTGAAAGAATAAAACATAACTTACAGGCTGGAAGCAGCAAAACACGATCAGAATCCATGTGCTTGCCCTCATTGTTGCTGGACGGGGTTGCGCGGTGTTTCATGGCCTGACATCCCACCAGTACGATCTGGAGACACAGCACGCGGCTACTGACGGGTTCGGTGTCTAATTTCGCCTTCGCCTCATCTGACAGTAACGTCCTGCGCTTTCGCTTTAAGTGAAAACCCTAATGGTACACGATAACTGGATGAGTCGGCCTTGACAGCACTTACGTACCGAGAGTGACCGACATCCGGCCGAACCCGTGATCTCGCTTCTCCTTTCCAAACAATGGGGGTATACATTCAGGGTCGAAAGTTTACGACATCGTAACGTGTTAGTGTTGAACTTGCCAAACATTGTAAACTATACCGTCGAAAAAAATTATGTGCTAAAAATTACACAAAGGTATTACTTCTATATTAGATAACTCTTCTACGCAGATCACTGGTCCGTAGAAAATTACATACCTTTTAGGTAAAGTGAGTCTATGTTGCATAATCGACAAATAACTACTCACGTGGACAATGCCACTCACAGAAAGAAAATTAATGCGTAAACTAAAAAATAAATATTGTTTTGGCACAGGTTCTGTGATATTTTGCAAAAACCGCTGTACTGAAAAGCCACATTTTTAGACCTTTCTGCCCCTGTTTCTTGACAACGGTAGTTTTGATCGCCATCAGGCAATTTTTCCTTGAAAGTACAATTGTTCTGGACTTAAGTGATATAGTTTCTTCTGTTTACCACTACAGACTCAAGAATAATTTTATTAGCTGTCAAAAAACCAGAAAATTTTCCGGAACTTTGAAAATTCATAACTACCTTCTCAATATTAATTTTCAAAATCTATACGACTAAAATGCAATTGACTATATGTGCTACCTACAGAAATGTAAAATTTTTAATTTGAGCAAGTGGTTTCTGAGAACCGGGGGTATGTATGCGGAGTCTAAATTCTACTATGTACCAGGTCCCCTTTAAGGCTGACTCAATGCACCGGGTACCTATCTAATGTTTCCCTTGTTATAGGAATGAACGGATCAAACGTACAACGACCGGGATGGTCTCATTTGATTCGGTGAACCCCGTTGTCCATAAATCAAACCAAATATACCCTTTCATTTCCAAAGTTTTCGAGATCTCGATTTTTAATTTTTCAGCCGTTGAATTTAACCGTTTAGTGTTGAAAAAAGTTGATGCCGATGTTACTGGCACATCCTCTACTAATGTATGATTTGTTAGCCAAAATTCATTAATTTCGGTCCAGTACTTTCGGGGAGAAACTTTGGCTGGCGAATGGCGGACGGAGGGATTTTTTTAAAGAATGATACGTCTTTTGGCTGGGGGTCATTAAGAATTTGCGTGATACAAAAAAATGTGACGGTATTGGCGCAATTCCCTTGGTGATAGAGACTTGAAATTTGGCATGTAGAATCCGTAGGACTTACACTTTAAGCAGAATAAGGCCGGGATCAGCTGAGTGGCTCCTGGTGTTAATTTCTATCTACAGTAAATTATAGTAAGGAATCGAGAAGAAGAAACGAAATGCTGAGCTCAATAAACAATATCGTGTTAGAAATAAGATAATGGGCTCTTTTATGGTTAGCAGAGTGAGTAAATTATCTCCTGTTCACCGTAGGAAGTTGAAAATTGCTAAGGAGACTCTCTGGGTCATTAAGACACATGGGTGCTTTGAAATTTTTGAATTGAATTGAATATCTTTATTTGACCACTAAGTTCCGGGGATTGTTGTAGATAGCTGTATTACAATCTACTAGACTTAAACCCTAATCGATCTAATCGAGAACTCGGCTTCCCTGACGATTTTGCCCTGGCAAACTACTTCGTAATTAATGAAAAACTGGTTTTATTCGATTTTTGGAATCTGCGTTACGTATCTTGAAACGTAAGCTAACAAATTGATGGCAATTTTTTCTTGGCTGATTACAAAGGTTCATTATTTAAAATAATAAACCAAAAAATCATGAAAATATAAATGAAAAAATTTTATTTTTGTTTTGTTTTTGTTTAACCCATTATAGGATATCTACAGTTGTACATATTAAGCCACTAAATCTCGCACTTAATTGCTTGTAGACCCCAGACCTGTTTTGTATCCAGCCAGGGAATTAAACCCGGGTTCCCCTGCTCCTGGCTTCATATAGCGGCTTAGACCAATCGGCCACAGAAGCCATACAAAAAATTCCAATCTTAAAAGTTGGAGAATCCCTTGGGGGCGGGAAAATACTAATCCGGCGGGTTAGAAAATAGAAGTGGAAAGCGAAGATTTCAATTAATGAAAAGTTATAAGGAAAAAAAAATTTTTTTTTGGTCGATTACAAAGGTTCATTATTGAAAATAATAAACCAAAACAAACTAAACAAACTCAAGGACCCACGGTTGTTCAGGGCTCCCTATAACGTATAATGCGAGTTAAAACTCTGAGATGAAAAATCCTTTTCAAACCCGGATCTGAGGAGGAATTGTCTAATATGTGAAATCTGTTTAGTTCTTGCACTGGCTGGAACTGCGAGCTGCGTGTCTGATCAAAGAGCTCGTCAGTAACTACTGAGGTACAACGAAGGCAACTCTTTCGAGAAAAGGCTCTCTCAACTCAGCCAAACTCAGGCAGTTTGAGCTGCTTCGATTAGCTCGGCGACCGAGGTAAATACGCCCTGCGAAGCTTGGAGGGGAAGAGCGAAGTAAGAAACACCAGAGAGCGAGATAACTCGGGATTAACTCTCATTCCGACTCTTCAGCTGGCCACTGTCCAAAAAAGGAAGGTTCCCCTAGCTCAGGGATCCGACGACCGTGGCTTTATTCTTTAAACACGATCCTCCTACACCAGAAAACACCTATCACACGTCATCTTAACTTGTTTTTCGTGCGACACGTTCTGAGTTATATATGTTGGGTGCAACATTTATATTTCAACTTCTGCCACTCGCTGAATTGAGGATTAGGTAGGCCGAAACTTGGGGACTGTCAAATTAATCCACCGCTCAGGTCAAGCTAAGTTCAGCTTTCTTCAGATTCGGGATAATACTTACGACTTGCCCATATGTACGGCTAATAAAGCATTAAAAGGGATAATAATATAAACAAGTTTATATTGCTGTAATGAATCATTTCCTTCAACTTGAAACATCAATTACAACGAGGAACCCGTCATGGCCTTCTTGCTCCTGCACTACCGAAGGTAGTGGAATCTTTGGCTCCTGCAATAAGGTAGAAAAAGCTCCCAAAAAAATTTTTTTTAAACTTGATTTTCAGTTTCAGAGCATGGTGATCAATTTTTGTATCGTATCTGCTGTCTGTTTGTGTCTATACCTTGTCACGACCAACTGAACTGAGTTTTATTCAAAATTTCCGCGATTGTGCGGGTTAGCTCCTAGACAGCAACTACCCTAAATTACATAGTAGGGTGCGCATGCGCAAACAAGACTTTCCTATAACCTTGATTACTTATGATATGTCGGTCTTATTTCGTACATACAGAATGTAGTTGATTATAGGTTTCAGGAATTTATCACGATTGTTTTTATTAACTATTGCGCATGCGCGAATACAAAATCGGTTGGCACAATCGAAACTTTCATCACTGTTGTACCGATATTGATGATAATTTCAGGCATTATGCGGGCTAACCTCTACGCCATTCCCTATCAATCGTACCGCCGTTGGTTGATTGGTACTTAGCGTGTGCAAATTTCCAGATGCATCGATTTCTTACGATTTATCATTGGTCCGAATTCGTTCAATTTTGGAGTTACAAGGGGGGAAACGCCTGTGTATTTCATTACGATTGGTAGTTGCAACCATGAAATTGGTCGTTATCCACGAGATTCAGGACTAATTGACTGATTTTTATGAAATCGTCAGAGATTGAGTAGGTTAGCTTTCAGTTGGTTCCCTATATTATAGGTAGGTATTTAGTAGGATGGTTACTACCGTCAGGTTGATGGCACAGTGTGCGATTGCATGCTTTCGCAAACATGAGTTAGTTATGTGAAACACCAATTTTCCAAGCTCCATAGGTTAAAGTTACATTAAGTGAGAAAGCTGTACTGCCCACCTTACTTTGCAAACGTTTTTGGTCGTTATGGGGACAGTTAAGTAAAGTAAACCATAAAATTTTGTCTTTTGTGACTGTCTGTTTGAAAGCGATTTCAGGCACATCCTCGTTCTACGTGTGATGTTGTTCCAGCCAAATTTTAAAATCTTCAGTCTATTATATAGTTTGAGATAAAATCCTCATGCGGCGTTCCTCTAGGTTAGTTATATCATAATTTCATCATCCGTATTATTGGGTTTTTTTACATAATTTCCTTGATACCCCTGGTCAGTGATTCAACTATACTATTGTTGTTGAAATATCTGTGGTTTCGAGCCACGAATTATGAACACGGTTGAACGCCAATTTGAATGCAGCCGTGCGAGAACTGTGGCAACGAGAGGTACTGGGAAGAGAGTAGTTACTCCTTCAAAGGGGAGAGGCGATTAACCTGCAACATCCAGAGGACATCTTGGACGCCAATAGCCCAGGAACTTCCCCTTAGAAGTAACATTTGCGAGAATCGAGAAGGAGGGACTACTCCTATCCATCACACTCCCAGGGCTTCCAAAAATCAAGGGAGGGGAAGGATAGGGGAGGGGGGGAAGTGTGGAAGGGGGGCTGAAAATAGGCAGGGCAGGATTGTGTTTTTAAATGTTATGGGCATAAATTTTGGGGTGTTTGCCCATTTTGCCTATGGAAAGGAGGTGTGTGCCATGTGTACCATGCTCTCCTACCATATGACAATTCAATGATTGCCGTGACTAACAAATTCCTATCAAATTATCTGATAGCTGTATTTTAATTACCTTAATGGAATGAAGGAGAAGGGTAGGTATACAGAAATCAGCCACTCGTATATGTTTATTCAAGGAACTATTTTATTATTGCTCCAAGAAGAGAACTAAGGGGGATTCTGACTAAATTGAAAGTAGTTATATTCTAGATATACTCTTCAATTAAAGTGAGTGATACCACGAGGGTTAATTCAGAGGGGGAGTCTGGATTGCAATACGATTGGATATATAGGTATTGAAAATCAATATGAAAATATATCAATGATTGCTTATGCAGACAAAAAGGCTAACTTAACGCCCGGTCGGAATATGGGACGAGAATGGCGCTAACCTGGAAAGGAAGGTTGGGGTGCGCGGTTGAGCGGTTCAGCGATTGAGCTGTTTCTCGTAACAACTCCGAAACGAGCTGTTCGGAGTTGTTACAAAACTGGGAAGATTTGACTTGACGAACCAATGGCGATAGAGGAGCGACAAGGAGTTTAAGCAACTGTTGGCGGGGAAGTGGAAGGGTGTAAATAATATAGCAGTTCATCCTGTGAGGAGCGTATTTGCTTTGTGAAAACAAAAATATGAAGGACCAGGAAGTTTTGACGGTTGGTTTCCTCTGTGTGTATTCTAGCGTGAAATCAAATTATACTAATTATATCCTTTTCATGGAAAACCATTGGAATGTGAAAAGAAAATACGGCACCCAAAAACATATCCATGATTCAATGTTTTTCCATAAAGTGGAGAAATTTTTATCGGATGCATTGGATATATCAATTTTTCCCGTTCTATTGAGGATGCGATTTCGTCCAAATAAGGGGGATACTTTGGTCTCGCGATGGTATTCAATGAATTTCGTTGCGATTGGTTTTAGTATCAATAGCGCTTATACGCATGCGTAAATATGGATTATAGCCGCATTCAATCATAATGATTTGTGATTTGATATTAAACTTATTTACATGATATTATACTTATTTGTTCTTCTTACGATAAGTGAGGACGCTATATTGCCCATCCGACTTGGCAGACGTTTTTCCATATATAACGAAGTCGAATCATTGTGTGCCGAAACAATTATGTAACTGAGTAACTGTTAGCTACCGATCGTAACTCTATTGGTGTGCTTTCGTCGAGGCGTTCTTCGATATTGCTGTCAGGGCATTTGATAGGTTTACTTTAGTTTTATTGATTTTGACATTTTATGTCTTTACTTTGGCACATAAACGAAAAAAACGTTACGGTTGGTTTTATAACGATTTCCGCTTACAACCGAGTGGTTGCTAGGGAAATGGTACTCCGTCGTTTTATGTTAACTACTACGAAGTGCGTGGCCAACAAGATGAGATATGAAATGGGTTATTTGAATAATTGTGTACACTCAGGTTATCATTCTCAATAATTGATTTTGTGAACATAATTGCAACCACTTTTGTTAATTTCTGATGATTTCATTGAGCTGGTGTTTCGATGATTTGATTCATAGCAGGTGATCCGAATATTGCGAGAACGGTTTGATTTGTGAAGCGGTGGTTAAATCATTTTAATTGGTAATTTCAATACTTAACACTCTAGGAAGCTGTAATTTCGTATGTAGCCTCTTTAGGACATTTACTTGACGATGCCCAAGGTCCGGATCAGATGAGTGGCGCTTAGAGCAACTAAAGACATAAAATGTCCTAATGTGTTGCAGACTCGTATGCAAGTGTTTCTCATGATTTCTTCTGATTTTCACGTACAACCAAGCCGTTGCTTTATTATTTTCTTCGGATCTTCAAACTTATTAATCTTAGCGATTCAAAAACCAATCATAGCGTTGCATGGGTATTCAATATTCTTATACTAAGGTATATGTAGGTATACTTACTAGGCATAGCGTATTGCATAGATATACTTGTATGGTTTAGGTTTATTACTAGGTACCACTCTATACGTACTCATAATAGGTATATTTCAGGCTCTTGACCCCTATTATTCACGTCGTTTATGTTTTGTGATTCACCGTTAGAGAAACAGAGCGGTAGAGAGACGAGGAGACGAACCCGGAGGAATAGGGAATTCGGGCGGAGGAATAGGAAAGGGGTAAAGGGCAGGGCAGAAGGGAATATCGACCCGGAGGGCAATAAATTACGGAGGCGAAGGATAATAAGGGAAACCTTTAAAAGGAGGGAGAACCTCCCTACGTCGTCTGCGGTCCTGAGGGGTGCGATGGGTGATTCAGGGAGCTACAGTGGGTGATGGGAGAGCGAGAGAGTTATAGGGGACGGGATATGAGCGAGTGAGAGAGTTACAGGGAGACGGAGTGAGTTACAGGGGGGTGAAGATGCGGGGGGCAGAGCGTTTTAACCTTTAGCTCCCTCCAATATTTGCCTCTAATAATTTTTAATAAGTCATAACACCGCTTTTTCTGGTGATCGAAAGAAAAGCTTGTTTTGTTTTTTCTTCACTTTTACACCATTCATTAGTGATTGCTTCTTTGAATTTCTATACCTATTATTACAATTTCCTAGTACTTTTTAGTAATTATCTTCGGGAAATTCATCCTACAGGTAAGTATAAACGGTTTAAGCTGGGCCAACAAGCATGGTCAAACCGACTGATGTAGCCAACAGATTTAAGACGGTGCAAACTGTTACACAAAGGTTTTTTATGTCAGTATTTCATAGCCTTTCTATATGGGCCATTGACATTTATTTAATTATTCTTTTTTTTAATTACAAATGTTCGTAATTTTGCGCATCAGGTATTTACTTATGAAGATTTCTTGAAATCTGAGCATTTTTTTGTACGTAGAAATGTTTAACTTTCAAATTTAAGGCAAACACCATTTTTTTAAATTTTATTACTTAACTACATAATCCAATTTTTGATTTTTTATGTTAAGTAACAAATCTCTGTAATCGAAAAGAATAATAAAAATAATTATTACATAATAAAAATAAATTAACTCGGCGCTCCGCGCCTCGCCAAGGGACTGTCACACTTCCCCCCCTAAAAACATACTTGATTGAAGAGCAAGTATGTAAACTAATATGTAAACTAAATGGGATAGTTTACTGGATGAGAACTGATGCTCACTAATAAATACCTAGCTGCATTGGCGATTGAGGATGAAAAAGAGAAATTAAAACAGGATGGATTGTCAATGAATCTTCATATATTGATCTTCATATGAAGTATTCATTAGGTAATTAACCCCCAATCAAAGATTGGAACAATCGGGAATAATATAACTTGCTCAACCAGGAGACTTACAGTAGGGAGCTGCCCACTTTAGGGACTTAAGAAAATGGGAACTATGCCCTGGGGAAATAACTTGCTCAACTTTGGAGACTCACAGTGGAAGGTGCCCACTTTGGGGATTTCTGAAATAGGGAAAACGATGCCCTGGGTTTGGGAACAATGACCTTGGAAAAAATTAAGTACCTATATTAAATAGAAATAATATGAGGGGAAAAATTGAGAAATTAATAGTCAAGAAACAATGAAAGTATTTATGTATTCAAGGGAGTATAATGGGAATTCCTTTTGGAATACCCGGGCCATGTTTCTTCTGAAACAGAGCGCCCCAGAGTAACGCACTGAGCACCAGAAGTTCTCTAATAGCATATTTGCTATGGTTCACTTTTGTATCGCCGGAAGGCTTTTACAAATAAACAATTTCATTTCATTTCATTTCAATTTTCCGGTTCCCGGATCCTCATCTATCCCCAACCATAGCTATTCAACAACGCCTGGCACCGAAGCGACGGACGGGCAGCGCATTCTCTTGGATCTCGCGGGAACTGTCCCAACCCCCGGTTACCTCTATTTACATACTTCGAATGAAATTATTGAAACCGAATGTGTTTTAGCTAACGCATCCCACATAAACCCGAGAAACTCGCATATAAGAATGACTCAGATTATGCGGTGTATCTTATAACTATGTCAAGTTGTTTTATTTATTTATAACCAGCACAACGACTCACCACCATCTCAATGAAATCATCAGAAATTAACAAGCAGTTGCAATCACGTTCACAATACAATTATTGAGAATGATCACCTGTATATAAAAAATTCAGGGGAATCATCTAATCACGAAAGAGCCCATCATTTCAATCGTCTTCTAATGACCCAGAGAGTCTCTCTAGCAAGTTTCAACTTCTTAGGGTAACAGGGTATAATTTAGGTCACTCAGCTGATTAGGAAAGAGCCCATAATATCAAACGTCTCTCAATGGCCCAGAGAATCTCCCTTTCAAATTTCAACTTCCTAGAGTGGAGAGGAGAGAATTTAGCGGACTCGTCTGATCATATAAGAATGGCTCAGATTTCGCGGTGTATCTTATCATCACTATGTCAAGATGTTTTATTTATTTATCACCAGCGCAACGACTCACCACCAGCTCAATGAAATCATCAGAAATTAACAAGCGGTTGCGATCATGTTCACAATATCAATTATTGAGAATGTTCACCTGTGTGTAAATAATTATTCAAATAACCATACTCATAACTCAGCTTGTTGGCCACGCATTTTTCAGTAGTTAACATAATATGGTTGGATAACGATTTTAGTCGGATGAAAAATGACGAAGTACTATTTCCCAAGCAGCGACTCGGTTGTAAGCGGAAAATTATCAGAAATTGTGTTGCTACACATTTTCATTTCGTTTTCGGTTGGATATGCCAAAGCTAAAATAAACACATTCTGTTTTAATATCGGAATCACACAATGAGCTTTATAGTTCATTTATTAGAATGTTAATATTGCTAGAAGAATGGAAATGGGGTTTAATTTGTTCCCTTACTTGAAAGAGAAACTTGACTAGAGAGAGAAATGTAAACGTTATCCTTGAGCTACTAGGTTGAATTCCGTCTCTACTTGTAGAAACCGAGTCGCACCAAATTTATGATTTGATGCCATAGATTTGATAGTAAATAATATATTCTTTGCTAAAAAAAAAGTGCTCAATTATAAAACAATTTGTTATAAAAAAATTCGCTCATAGTGGACATTCTGCATGATCGAACTTTGATCCTCAACGCTTGGAATAATAATGTTGCTAGAAGGATGGAAATGGGTTCATTTGTTCCGTTTGACTTGAAAGAGAAATGAAAACGTTATCTTTGAGCTACAAGGTTGAATTCTGCCTCTACCTGTATAACGCCGGGTCGAGCCAAATTTATGATTGTGGGCTTCGGAACTTGGATGACTAATGGTCCAGGTGAGGGGAATGTTCACCCCCTTGACAACCCCTACGGCCATCAGGTCCCCTCCAACCCCCTACAGCAGCCTGTCTATACTTGAATCATTCATCAGCGAAGTAAAGGGACGATAGAACAGGTAGATTCCTTTCCTCATCCAAATCAATGAAATCTTTTTTTAGCATTGAACTTGCTTAGGTCATTTCCGGGAACGTAGCAAAGTAGCGTTGCGAGGGAATGGCACGAAATCTTCTCAAGTATCATCGAACAAAATTTGGTCATAGTATCTATTAGAACGACGACGCTACCACAAAAAAGCGTTTCTAGAGAATCGGTTGTTTGTTTATTAAAGTGCACTTATATCAGACTACTTAAATCTCTTTTTCTCTGAAAAATCTATAAAACTGCAAAAAATCCAAAATCTTTTAGTACCCCTGAATTTTATTTAGTCTGATTTTTTTCCCATAAAATTGGTTTTTAACAAGTCCTTTGTACTCAAATTGCTCATATTTCGATACAATTCAACATATTATAATACAATAGGTAATCTAGCAATATTCGCACACACGATCATGCTGAATTACTGTAACATTTGAAAATCACGATTTGTAATCGTTGGGCTCCCTTCTTTTTTATCTTTGACATTTGAGATATCCTAAAAACAATTTACATTATTAGTTGAGTCTTAAAATGGTGTATCTGCGTCATCTGTCATACATCTCATATAGTTTTTATAGTACGGTTGTTACCTCGAATTAGATAGTGGTTGCCAGAACTGAATTTTTTGACTTGGCAAAATCTATATAAACCACAACTATTTACTGTGAATAGTTTTTAAGGTATTTCAATGTCAACGATGAAGGGGAAGAGAGTCTCGACGATTCCAAATCGTATTTTAAAAATGAGAAAACTATCGTTTGAGGTGGAGAAATATCGTTTTAAAAACGGAAGGCAGGACTAAACTACCTACACCCAAATATTTGTAAAATAGATTAAGAAACTATAGTGCAAAAAATGTATCCTAGAAATCCGTTTTGGATCATGATCGATTCCACAATTTTTAACAAATTCTTAATGAAAATTGAACTATTCTGTATTGCTCCTAAATGTTAGAAACAGCGATTTCAAACACTGTGAATTTATTATTGTATTTGATCATTATTTACATACATACATTTCTGACATTTTTTGACGATGGAATTCAGATTAGAAAATTGTTCAGTTTGTCTTAAAACTAACCATCACCTAGGAAAGAATTAGTTCGTGGGACAACGCTTTTTGAGTGCGGGAAAATTGTCAACATTTGAAAACGCTTCAAATTATCATTTAGGTTTGGTATTAGACCACAATTCTGTGTATTTATTTATAAATCTGAGGAATATACATTCATAATCATGTTTCAGTCACTTGAAAAATGGATTCATTCACTTGAAAATAGAGGTAATTCAATTCAATTCAACTGTAGGAGCCCGATCCAGTCGGGAGGACCAACGACTTACGTCTTTGCCTGAAAAGGCCCTTGTCCTGTCTACCCTGTGAATATAGGTAATAAAAAACAAAAATATATCAGTTCAACACTGCCTAAAAATTTCGAGTTTAAGTAGCATGTCTTTCTATTCTATATCTAGTAGCTATCTATCTTGAGGGTGAGTGGATCCAAAAGTCTTAAGAATCTCTGGGCAGCACACTTATCATCTACTACTACTGGTCCTCTCAAGTGAGCCGGTTGATACTTACCGATAGCTGTTTCGTTGGAACATAAAATCTTGATAGGTTCATCTTACACGAAGCTATTTATTTCTTAGGCAATTATTCTTTTACATCCCTGGAATAGCGCCCTATCAAACAGCGGTGAAGCCATTTACTTAGCTGCTCTATGATATTCGAAGAAAAAATTATCCGACGAAAAAAGTAAGGAGGACCAGGAACAGTAATTGCTGCCGAGAACTTTTTTTGCGATGAACTACTGCAAAAAAAGAGTCTGCACCTTGGAGATAAGAAACAACCTTTTAAACCCTCGTTTTTCTTCTGGTACCTAAACCGGTCGAAAGACGTTTATGATGGTGGCGATTATCGTTAAGGGAGAAAGTCTTCTTTGTGCAGTTTATAGGCTCCCTCAGGCGTGAATGTATCACCTGTGATATGGAGAATATAAACAAGATAAATTGAAATTCGTCGTTCATAGATAGAACTTACAGTATCTGCCATTGAAGCAAAGAATCAACAGTCCGTGTGGATATAAATGACCAAATTTTGGGTTTACGTTTTTGGACATTATTGGGATCTTCATGTTTTCAAAGGTTATGTGAGTAGAATGATGGTTAGTTTCTAGTGTTGCTAAGTAGAGTTAATTACTGAGTTTTTGCATATTTTTTACACAAGCGATCCAACAGATCTATAGGGGGTTGCCCCCAGGCTGCTTTGTAGCCTAATGAAAAGGGGTTTTCAAAACTTCTTTCTTTTTCCCTTCTACAAATAATACACTCATCAAAAATACTTTTCACAGTTTTTCTTCTTCCTTTCAGAATCCAATATTCTTCCCTTAGGTTAACGTCCAACCCTAGGAAACCCAAGTTTGTTGTGACGTTCGTGTATTAATTTTGTGACGATTGAGCTACTAGAAGGTAATATTATTGGATTCTTAAAGTCGTATTCGAATTTTCTGTATATTGTTTGGGTTTTACTGTTAACAGTTCATCTGGTCCCTTCGTTACTCCTATCCTTTACCATTTACTACTTTCAGTCTCGTATGTCTCACGTTGAACAATCTGCATTAATTTCTTCTCCGCTTCTTTCTTCTCTCCACTCTCTATCGCATAGGTGTCCCCAATTTTCCTCTTTGCATCGCTTTGATATTGCTTATTTACTCGTATGGTTTATTTACTACTAATTTGTCAATTGTTTGGTTTTACACTCTTGATCTCGCTCTACTCTCAAAACCCATGTTAACATTCGAATCACTCTTGAAAATCGGGAAAGGTAATTTTGCTGTTCCAAAAGTGTACCTTGATTATTCCCGGTTGTTAAAATGACCTCGATTTTTCTCTTTCCATGATCAGCTGATGATTCCTTGGGCGATTTTAACCAGCCAGGGCCTTTCACCATCTTTTCTCAAACAAATAATATACCAATTGAGCATCAGCTGAGTGAGCTGTTTCCTCTCCTAATTGGCGCCGGAAGTTGAAATTTGGTGTGGAGCCTTTATGCGCCTGATGTGATCTATCGACAAAGTGAGGAACCTCACGGATGAGCTGACAGAGCTCGGGAGCTCAATTCTCTCTTAAAAGACCAAGGAGATTGAAATTTTGTCTGGAGCCTCTATAGGCTTGCTCTGTACGATTGACAAAGTGAGGAACCACCCAGATCAGCTGAGTGAGCTCGGGAGCTTAATCTGTGAGGCTGAAATTTGAAACTGGGCCTGTATGATACAGGTGGAATATAATTTTATCGTGGGGAACCACCATAATCTCCTGTTTGTGTTCCTGGGTAATTTCTATGCAGTTTAATCAATGGAGTTGAATTTGAACCAGAGCTTCTATTCGACAGGTTAAAATAGAATTGTGAAGCATATTTCTACAGCACATGATGGTGATGAAGGTATTTGTGCAATTGAAACCACCATATATACTAAACAGACTATCCTTGTACCTTTCTATATCGCAACAGGTACATCCACTTGTGACATTACACACTTGGACACTTCTATTGGATTGAACTTGATGGCATAACATTGGCCATGACATTTTGAATATATCATCTATAGGCCTGATGTGTACGATTGACAAAGTGAGGACTACAGATCAGCGAAGTGAGTTCGGTAGCTGATTTCCCTCCTAATAGTCCTAAGAGGCTGAAATTTGGTATGGATCCTCTTATATAGGCATGCTGTGTATGAGTGACAAAGCGAGGATCCACCCTGATCAGCTGAGCGAGCTCGGTAGCTCATTTATCTTTCAATAGATCTAAGAGGCTGAAATTCGGCATGGAGCCTCTATAGGCCTAATGTGTACGATTGATTAAGTGAGGACCCACCCTGATTAGCTGAGTGAGCTCGGAGAGAAATGAGCTCCTGAGCTCACACATTTCTCTCCTAATAGACGGAGCAGCTGGACTTTGGTATTTAGCTACATTAGGACTAGGGAAAACGCGATACTTAATTTTTATTTATTAGTTGCACAACTAATCTATAATATTTTTATCACCTTGACATCACATTAACAGCAACTTAATCCCAATCATATTGAAGCAACTTCTTGGAGTTTGTAAGCAGCAGTTAGTTGAGGTGGACGAGAGCCAATTTCATTAGAATCTTCCATTCGCCAGCGCGACAAATAATTCCAAAACGCGCGGGCGTCCTGGCGCAGTAGTTGGATGGTTTTCTCGTTGTACACGAACAAAGTGGATACAAACAGGCCCTGGCAGCTGACGACGAGGAGCATCGGGATGTAGAATAAGACCCACCTGTACACGACGATTCCATATTCTGTTTCACCCCAGTCCTCTTCGTACCACGATATGTAGTTAGCTGCTCTCGTCACTGAACTTCCTATCCCCCAGCATACGCCTGAGACAACGAAGAGTTTGACGTATATCAGGAAATATCTGCAAAAGAGATGTGGTTGGTTCTTACTGTGCCGATTTTTCTTTGGAAGACATGTTTTGTCCACGATACTTTTTATCCCCTTCTGATGTAAACTACTGAATTATTTAGAACCATGCACTACCATAACTTGTTCCCAAACAAACTAGACCGGATACAAGATCTTCTACAAATTGCAGTTTTGCGAAAAATGCAATTATGCATTTTGTAAAATGTTTATTCACTTCGTTGGAGCTAATACTGCTTTGATTATTTAGTAGATCTGAAATAATGATTGTGTAATGTGTTAAGACTACTCCCGGCTTTCTCTTAGGCTTAGGGGGGATTGGCTCCCCAAGCCTTTTGTATAAAAGTTAGGAAAGTCACTAGATAAATCAGGCAAATCTGAACTCAGAGCCTTCTCATTAGACCGATCTACATCTCACTTCAGATTGAATGTCTGTTCCGATTAGTCCCTTTTGTATTTGATGCGAATCAATCAAACTCTAATTCAAATAGGTACCTTTTATTTTGAGCTTTGCTGTCTTCTCTTGAGATTATGGATGATGTTGATTTTTTATGCTTGTAAAGTTCAATTATGTTCACCAGAAACAGAACCAGGTTTATGAGGAAGAGAACTGTAACTGGTCCAGTGAAGTAGATCCAATGTTGTCCAGCTGAAAATAAAGGGTTGAATAACGGATCACATGTGAAATTTTGTGCCTACATAATATTGCAGTCTGTTCACCTACCATAATCTACTGAGTACTGCAACAATATTAATATCTAAAACCGATTTTTATATTATCCAAAATCATATTATGAATAATTACATTATACATTATTCAATAAGCCTGTATAATTTTATATAAGAAAAAAATTGAAATCCGGTTTAGAAAACCCCTGGTACCAACCCTCATTGATAGGAATGACTATAGAGGATCTAAATAGAATGAAGGACTAGAGACTACTATTATAATTTAAATTAACTATCACATTTATCAAAGTCAAGCAATCATGAATGAACTGTTGAATATAATTCATTGAGGTGATAATCAAGGAAAAGGGCAAATGGTCATGCATTGATGATTGTAACAAAAGGTGATGCTTATTCTCCCTTCATCATTATCTTTTCTCCCTCACATTTCTCTGTACGTTCACCAAAATCAATCTTCTCATATCACGTCCACTGACACCTCGATATTCTTGGAAAATGTACAATAAAATGTTTTATTTTTGTTATTATCTTTTCACTACCTTTGATCACTTCTTCCGGCTCATCTCTTTTTATTTGGATAATAGCGAACTGCTCGGATATTATTTGTTCGAAATTCAATTTAGACGTGTTTATAATGTTCAAAAACCTTAATCATTTGTTCGTCCACTCCTTCAAGTATGGCATGGAGTGACAGAGGACTGGTTGTTGTTGTTGTTGTTGATTAGAAATATGATTGTTCTGAATGTTTTTTCGAGGTGTGATATTTATAGTTTGGTCTACCATATTAGTGGAACAAAATTTTCCGTCAGGATCACTTTCAAGTGACTCCCCGGTGGATAAAACGAGAGAAAGGCCAATATTTCGTAAATTTTCTCAACATATTTAACTGAAAAATAAAGTAAACGGTATAGGTACTTACATTCCAAAAAGCATGCGGACGCTAAGCATCTTGATATTTTCCAAGAGTTGATCGACTCACTTAGGTCTGGGTTCGATCCTAACTCTAGAACTTTTTCCATTAGCGCGATAGCTGTTATGATCAGTGGCGCCACCCAAGCGTATAGCGCCAAGAAAATGAATTTCACATCGTATGACATTTCGTCATGTTTTGATGAACTGCAAATACACCACACAGAAGTACAGTAGATTCAAATATGTGCAGTATCCATATTGAATGTTTACAATGATTGGTAATATTAATTGACGAACGAACTGAGTCATCACTTTGATTGTCGAAACTGACATTTGTCTATAAGTCTTTAGACCTATCGACTTGAATTTCGGTAGGTAGAACCGGAATAAGTTCTATAGGTTTTGGTGGGTAGATGACTCTCTAAGTTACCTATCCGATTTGAACAATCGACAACATTATCATCAACAAACGTCAACGATATCAGACGCCAGGCTTCAAAAATACGTGTTTATTGAAGTTTTCGATGTTTTGATGCCGTCTCGATTAATGATGTCATCTACGTACTTCGTACAACTCCATCCCATCTGCACCTTTTGTCAAATCACATTACGATATCGTTTAATTTCTTCTCCAAAATGCTGAATCTAGAGGGAAATTTTACTTTCATAGCTTTTTTTAAAGTCTACAAATTATTGGTTTACCAATAATTTTGGTAGGCCAGTTAATTTACACTTTAACCTGTTAGATATTCAACCTTCATGGTCACCCACACGTTCAACGTTCTATGCAAACGTAGGTGTAGAAGGTTGGAAGGTTATGGAAGAAATTTATCCTTTTTTTATGCACTTTCTCAGCCCCCGGAAATCTGAATTTAATTTTTTTTTTTTTGCGATTAGGTAGGTAAATATAAAGTGAAAAGTGTTTTAGCAAGCCAGTTTTCCGAAATTCAGATTAGAACAGCTGTTTGGAAAATTTCAACTTTTCATTTCATCTTTAAAAAAAAAGAAAAGAATAAAATCAAAATAAACATAACTAAATAAATAATAATAATTATAAAATATTATATATATATATATAACAAATTATAAATATTATATATATAATATAAAAATATTTGAAGGCATTTCCAGACGATAGCTCCCTTAAAATACGGCGTAAAAATTCATCCCAATGCAGAAAAGTCCGTCTTGGCAGTAATAGGTCAAGTTCATTGGCCAACCAAATCGCTTCGAAAGTTCTTGGTTTAAATTTACAATTTAGTGTCCCAAAAAATGAATAAAAAAAAAAATTTTTTTTTTTACAATAAGGCATGTGGGTTGTCACAGTCAAGTATTTTTCAGCGCTGAATCGATTGCGACCACTTCTAGATCTCTAAGATTCATAACTAAGCGAGAAAAATCGATTTTCAGGTGAGAAATGCCCATAATTGACCACATTTTCGAGTTCGGCTGCAGTCCTAAAATTTTCTTTGCAATCTCGTCACACGAGGATAACCGTTTTATGCACAACTTTTCTCTGATAACTTGCTCTATTTTAGCCCATTCTTTTATTTATTTATTTATTTTACAATACGAGCTGCGCCCAATTACATTGAAGACTATTACTAATTCGGAATATTAAAGAGAGGAAAAAATGGTTACAAATTGATACATTAAAAAAATAGGGAAAATTGAAAGAAAAAAGTCGAATCATAAAAAAAAAAAAAAAAAAAAAAAAAAAAAAAAAAAATTATTATAATAATAAAATAATGGCAAGAGTATGAGTGTCTGGTCCTACATGGAGTTGCTTTCCCAACACTATTACTTCTAGTATTAAGTAAAATATAATGATGACAACCTACCGAACTTGGATAGATGTCGATTTTTTGGGAAGAACACTTATCACTGTCTGCATGATCAATGCTAAATTAACAGCAAGTATTAGTAATATGGGTCCGTACTCGTTGAAATACTTGACAAAGCCTGAAAGGAAGCGTAGAAATGAATAATTTGCCTTTATAAAAGTAAAATGGTTTACTTACATCCATATTAAAGCTGATTAATAAAATCATCAATAAATAATTTTCACTGCAAAAGGAAAATTCTTCAAACGTAATTTTTTCATGGCCTATTCGTTCAATCTTTTTCAAATTCGGTGGCTATTTGGAAAATGACGATTTGGTTATTATAAGCGATTTTCTTCACCATGACGGATAAATCAAGTAGATAAAAAACCTGTTATTTCTGAGTTGAGAAATCAGAAATATTATAATAAAATCGTTAGGCCCACCTCTTCGTGCAACATACAGGATAAACTACGTCGCCTCACTTCATATCTTTATATTTACCAGAAAACAGTTATATTTTGTTTTTTTATGTGACTTTAAATATATATTTTTTTAACCTGCTTACCGTCATTGTATAGATTAGGCTCAATTGGATCGGTGAAGAAGTTGATGAGTTTGTAATTTGCCAAGTAATATTTGACCCAAATGGCAGTTGTCACCAATGACAAGGGTATGGCCCAAATCAAAAGAGCTGAACATTTCAAAATTCCAGTAGTTCTGGTTTGGTTTTCTTGTTGCATGCTCCTGGAAAGATCGTATTATTCAATATCGTAAAGGAGACACAATAACGTAGTACTACGTTGTTGAAATACAACTATTTGGCACATCAGCAGACAACTTGTATCGCTGTTTTTCTAAACATAATTTGATTGTCTAAATATATGAACAATACGACGACTGAAATTGCACTGAAGTTGTTGGTAACATTACCTCAACGTGAAATGAACTTCCAAATTCATAGCGTTCATCCAAAAGTAAGTTGCCAAATTAAAGTAGAGTGACACGAACCCTGCAAAATTTAAAAACTAGAACACCCGCACAAAAGATCTTATAGAGAGATAAACCCAATTCAAACCCTACTTATGAACTGTCAGAATTGTCAAAGACATTGTCGAAATGATTGATAAGTCGGCGTTATAAGAAATCAATGTTTACGCATGCGAATGGACTATTATTAATCCAATGGCAATGCAATTTATGCGGGAACGTCTAAGAGGTACACCGCACAATCCTTGAAATTTTTAAAATAGAAATCGGTCCATAAGTCTCTGAGTTTTGACTGTGTCGATGAATTCTAGTTTTGCGTATGCGTTATAATTCATTACTATAGGAGTCATTACTCCTCCAATCGCGATATAATTCATAGGGAATATTTCTGGAACATATACCCATCTACTCCCCGAGTTTGAACGAAACTGGACCAATAGATGATAAGAAGTCGAAGTTATAATAAATTAAGATTAGCGCATGCGCATATACTACTATTTATGTAACTGCAATGAAAGTTATAGGGACCATCTGGATGCTACCCCGCACAATCCCAGAAAATTTCATCAAAATCGTTCCATTAGAATCGGGGTTTTGCCTGTGTCAATCGATCACGTTTGCGCATGCGCACAGGCTACTGTTTATTCGATGGCATTGAAAATTATTGGAGACCGCCAAAGATCTGACCCGCGGAATTCCTAAAAATTAATCGAAATCTGACTGAAACTTGGTTTAGTTTTGGGCCTGACAAGGATTTACCATAGACAGATAGACATCAGATAGTCACGGAACCAAAATTGATCTGCAAGCTCAGAAACGCAAAAAGCAAGTGGAAATTCTCATTTTGGAGGACAGAATTTTGTTCGGCTTCAATCACACAAAGCTCCTTGCCTTCTGTAGTGAGGAAGCAAAAATCATAGTTAATAATTGTAATGCAATAGTTACCGTTCAACTGCACTTTCCACAGCCAGTAGATGGACCAATCCGTGAAATCCAAAGCGTTGGCTGTTCCTAAACAAATGCTGTATGACACCACGTACGCGGCGTGAGTGTTGCTCCTCAGGTTCTTATTAGTGCTATATATGATCGAGGTTATGACCAAAAACAAAGTGGATGCTCTAGTGCATCCGAATAGCACCCAAGACAAAGTAAAGTCTATAGCCCTGATTTCCCAGGATGCAACAGGTGGAGGATCGAACATGTCGTCAAGTATGAGAGTGTAGTTGCTGCCGAGACTTTCCAAGAGAATTTCCTTCCATTCATCTCCTGATGGTGTGTGACAAAACCCAAACTCCGAGGTTTCCTCATTGAAACAGACGTCGTTGAATTGAAGGACGACGGTGTGATTCAGAACCTCACGGTCATCGTTGACTTTTTCTTGTAAGAACAGCAAATCAGCTTCTGAATACCGCGAATCACACCTGATATTCGAATAATGAATGCAAGGATAATTGAAAAATTGAAAGAATGATGCGAAAAACACCATGTAAAAATAAAACAATATAGAAGATTCAATTTTAAAAGATAAACCATTCAATCTCTGGCAACGTGATCGACATCAAATGAAAACTGAGGGAATCATGGTTGTCTCAAGGATTTGATGATCGTGCATACGCAGCAGCTACTAATGATATGATCATGATTGAACTCATATGGGGTAATCACATTTTCATTTCCCAACTACTCTTTCAATGGATTTGATGTTTGTTCTGTTAAAAAAAAAAAAAAAAAAAAAAAATCATCAAAATTTAATAATAACTATAGCGGTAATGCTCGTTACAAGTATTTTATATTCGCTCATGCACAGCAGCTAATAATAATGCGATTGTCTTGAAATTGATGTAAGATGATCAAATTGTCTACCTATGGTATTCTTAACCGAATTAGACGATTTCTCTTTTTTACTATTTTGCTTTGTTGCTCGAAGTATAGGAAGTAGGAAGTACCTATAGGTCTCTTTAGAGGGGTGGGGTACCAATATATCGTTATATTTTCAATCAATTTGCAAAATCAGTTCATACCTACTTCATTATGGTAGCGAGTGAGTGTAAGTGCTGGGGGATAGATCTTTGCATCCCATTTATTCTTTAAGCTATGATTTAGTCACTAGCTATTCTCACTGCTCACATTGTTGGCAGAATCGTTTCGCTGTCGATAGTACTCACGTGAGATTTAGGTAGAAATATCCATCATTCTGTAAAGAGACGCATTCGTCAATATCCGCCAAGTAGAACAACTTTTCTTTGATCTCAAAAATATCCATAATTGCAGTCGGAAAATATCCCTCAGGGCAGCACACGGGAAGTGTGCTTCTGACCATCACGAAATGGAACGCCACCATCACTAGAACTAATGTCCACATCTTTATAAATCCAACAGTATGAAAACTAGAAACAATCGGTAACCTCACGCTCCACTTAGTAAAGGGAACTGTGAAATGTCTTGTATTTTCCTAAATTATTTTATCGCAAGTCTTTATCGTCTAAAACGATAAGTTTAGTCAATCAGTAAATGCATTCGTACCAAAAAAACGACTTCCTGCTGGCATATGCTGATAATTTTATAAGGAAAAAAATGTTATAAATCCCATAGTATGTGAAACTTTATTACTTCCTGGGAAGTAGTGATGAGATTGAATTGGCTGTTTATTTTTTAAATAAGTAGGGACTCTGTCAGCGGCGTAGCATTAGTCAGAGGTGCCGGCGCCGCTTACCCATCGGTTCCGAGGCGGGATAAACCTGTCGGAGCATCTATAACTACAACAACAGCGAAGAAATTTTCCGATGAGAATTTAAAAAAAGAAAGTGGGAATTCGCACCGTCAAGAAAGTGGCCAGGTGAAATCATGCCTGCTTTCAACATAGCTTACTCATAAGGAGACAAAATGTGATAATCATTCAGTTAGATCGTGTTGGTGTTCAGAAGGTGTTTTAGGTGTCCTAGGGCGGAATTCATAGACGGAAATTGAGTGGGCCCCTAAGTTTATCGATAAGGGATTTCATGCACTCAGCGCTATTCATAAAAGTGATTTGAGGGCGATCCTGAGGGCGCACTGAGTGTGCAACCCAAATGCACACTTAACACGATTCATAAACAAAAAATGGCGTTGAATCGAGTGACAACCTCAGCTCAACGGCCAATATCCTGAGTGACTGCAGGAAGTCACTTAAGTGCGCCAACTGATAACGTTTATTATTATTTTCACGTAGGTGTAGATACTAGTAATATAGTAGAGCATACGTCGTTTATTTCTTTCGGAGTTTATTCAAAAACAGCAACAGTAATTGGTATGTACCTAAACGGTAGTTACATACGTGATTTATGTGACTAGCAGATCCCATTCAATTGTTATAGAATCAAAACGAAATATTTTGCAGACTATTCCGATTAGGGAAAGAGACGATAAAGGACAACTACTAACCTGAAGGAGCCTAAAATAAATCAACAGGATTTATAACCACCACCGCTGAAAGTGCTGGTCGCTCTTTGATTTTATGCAATGTCTACGTACCAAGTTTGTTGTGCATGATTTTCCGACTCATCTTGGTTTGCGGAATGAGTTGTGGTGGGAACCTACCTCCCATCCATCAGGATTGCACAATCGATGAAAATTCCAAGAAAACGTGATTGCTTGGAGCTCTCCCAAAACCTCACGTCTTCTTTTTGTCCAACAGTTTCATTATACCTATAATTTTCAGCTTCATTTCTGTTCTTCAAAACTAACTGGTGAATCATTGTTTTCTCATTTTCTCACTTATAATTTTCCGTCACACCTCTATAGACAAATTATCAGCACGTCTACAAACAAGGATTCAATTCAACTGTGGGAGCTGAATCCAGGCGGGAGGAATAAGGCCTGTCTCCCCAAGAAACAAGGACAACAACACACTAAACAAAAACACAAAGAAAAGAGTAACCTTTGAGAACTGTTATTGATCAGTGCGGAATATGAGAGGGAGATTTCCCGTCCCTTTTTCCTCAAACCAGGGAATCTTCTCCTGCATGATACTATCAGAGCTGCCAACTCAAGTTGACAAACTCGTGGAACCTTAGTGTGCTCATAACTGCTGAGTGAACCACCCCACTCAACTATGAATTTGAACTGGTGAGTGGTGGGTGACCCTTCATTTAGGTGAGTGTGAGTGAACTCACACTCAGGCTTTACCTTGGAATGCTGCCCCTAGTAGGTACAAGGGTAGGCACGACTTTTGTGCGCTTACACCAATCACCTTGCGATATTTTTCAAGTCAACTCCTCACGAATCGATAGAGGTATCTATTTTGTATCGAGGTCTGTTTGGGGTAAATTGATTCAGGTGTATAATTAGGTTAAAATTTTCCAATTTCTGTATGGTAATAAGATGAGGAAATTTCTAATTATCCAACACCATAACAACGAAAAACCGCTCGCTACACAACTCCGGAAATGCGGAATAATTGGAATAATAGCCGTATTCATGTGGGCGGAGTGAAATCACGTCAGCAAGGGACGCTCGCACGTGTTTAAACACGATTAGACATTCGAGCCAGGAACGAGCTCGATAGAAAGGGAAACGCAAAGTAGCTGCGGAGCTGTAGCCCTGTTATAGGTGGATCCTTAAATTACCGGGATTAGTTGAAAGCACGTAGGCCACGTGTGGGGGCTTTATCAGTCGGAAAAGCCTGCCTAGTATCGCCATTATGCGTGTAGTGTACAATTTATTCTACAAAACAATAGCAAACAATCCGTTGTTTTATGCTCCTGCATTAACACATTCTACTGCTACGGAAGAATCGTAATCGACCCGGATGCGCGAGAGGGGCTAGAAGTTTCGAATTGAACAAACACTATTCTTAATTTTCTTGTTCGAGATTGGTCAAACCTGATAAAAATATCAAAAGTGAATATCTCACTGATTAAAGAAACTCGTTTACAAACCTCATATTTAAACGGTGGGTCTCCACGCTAATTAGTAAATCGGTCTATTATGTTTAATGGTGGTTGCTATTGAATATATAAAAGCCTCGCAACGTTTTATATTAACTAAATGAATGTCTTATATCTGGAAGTTAGTAAAAAGTTTGAGGGACGAAAAAATTCGTTTTCTGATAAGTGAGATATGAGGCTAATACCTATTTCTTGATGGACCTCCGATGTTGAAATTAAAAGCCGGCCTTCTCCAGCACTAGTACGTATTAGTGCATAACGTGGGAAATCAGGGGCGGCTACTGATAGGAGCATAGGCGCATGTGCACCCCCAGTCAAACCAAAATAATAATAATGTTTCAAAATTTCTCCACTCTCATTTAAAGTTAGCTAGTGACAGAAACGGGAAATCTAAATCTACGCGCGAAACAGAGAATGTTGCAGTTAGGGAGGGGCTGAACGGGGAAGCTCACCCAACCTGACCAATCAGAAGCGAGCGGGAGCAACAACTCCCAAGTGCTCAACCTGAGACTTGACCGCCTATCTCCGGACTGAGGATTTTCAGTTTGAATTGAAGCGGGCATGTGAGATTGACCAATCAGAGAGCCCGTTACATCCCGAGATGAGGATACTTAGGGGCATGCTTAGGGACTTCCCATTCTCCTTATCATTTTTATCAGTCACACTTCAATTTTTCCTGGTGTTATTTCATTTACTGTTACGATTTTCTGAAGTTATTGAGTAGATACTTTTACGATGAATAATTCAGTTGAGTTCATCAAGTTGAACTGGTCCCATTTGTCAATAGAAGAAAAGTGCAGGATTCGCGATGCTGGCCACCCCTTGCTACTACTGGGACTAACGCAAACTTTGAAAATCAAAAATCGTTCTGATTCGGTCCGTAAGTTCAACCCCTTATAATGTGATAGATTTTATTTTTATATTCCCCATTATTTATCTAGATGATGACTAACCCTTCTCTTTCCCCATGAACCTCTCCTCTCCCTTTCCTTCCCCTCCATGGCAAGATTTGCTTTCACCTCCACGATGGTTCTTGCTGGGCGGGTATACATTTCAGCTATTGCAATCATTCCTTGGGTTAACTCCTTTGATGGTTAAGTATTTCAGAATTTCTGTCTTCCATTTGAGAACATTTCTCGTGTCTGGTGTACGTATTTAGTATAAAAGCACCTCTACCGTCCCCGCGATAGCCCTTGTTGTTGTTGTGAGGGGGCTCTGTGCACCCCCTGAGTTTTAAGACAGGAGCCGCCACTGCCTACGATGCAGACATTTGAAAAGGATTCTTTTTAGGTTAGGTAGAATAGTATTACAAGTTGATAAACTAACACATCTGATCAGCAGAATGAGTTGTGACTCTACTCATCGCCCCTCGAGGGAGAAATGTGAACGGAGTCTCTCTAGGACACACTAGAATTACATCGTCGTAAACCATCCAGATCAGCTGACGGAGATGTGAGGCTTTCTTCATCGGCATATGATGCTTGAAAAACTTGTCTTTCCAAGATAGAATTAAAACGTAGACTATGAATCTACCTGATCAGATGAGTGAGTTGTGAAGCTTATTTCTTTACTTATCAGGCGGCGATACTGAAATTTGAAAGTATGGATCAAAAGCCTCGTCCACACTAGTAGAAAACCTATCGTTTCTAGTCTACATCTAACCCTCGTCCTCGGCTCATTAGAAAAGTGCGCTCATTTCTAAGTCCACCATGATTTCTTTTTCCGCTGTGCACTGACGATGGATAAATCCTGCTGGATATCGCAAAGGGCTGCCGGGGCGGTGGGATCAACAATATCTACTGTATGAGCTAGCATATCATTCCCGGAAATCACTGCAACGTGAGAGGGAACGATGAAGCTGACTTTGCCGCGCAGAGAGGGCGAGAAGAAGGAGCCATACAAATAGCTAATGGAATTTCTATACCAGACCTCATTATCCATGTTAGAAGACTACGCAATGAGGCGTGGCAGACACGATATGGACGATGAATGAATGGTGATGTTTAAGGAGCAACATCACTTTCAAGTACAGCCTTGAATATGTCACATTCCCTGGATAACAGATCATTGGAACTTATCACGACGGCAATAAGTCCAAATGACAAGAATCCGCACCAATCATGGGAATAACAGGCGAACAATGTTCCTCATAAAATTAGCCGGCAATCAACTGTGTGCGGGATTCTGGAAGATATGGAACACATAATTGCCCACTGAACGATAATCCTACTTGTTGAGTTGCTCTCAAAGACCAACGGCGCATTACCACTACTTTTGCATAGGAGAATTAAGGAGGACTATTGTCAAATTTTACGTTTTATTGAACTGTGTAATTTAGTTTAATAATTTATTTTACTTGATGATTTGTATACAATTTTGATGATATATTGTAAAATTATGTAGCTCATGGGTAACTCTCAGGCCAAAATAAAAGAAAAAAAAAAAAAAAAAAAATTCAATGATCTCGGCCTCGCCACGCCACATCTGGTCTTGCCTGTGGCTACTGCATTCCCATGATACACTAAACCGAATGAGGCTTATTTCCCTCCCTTGATGTGGCCCGTCCCGTCACGACTTGACACAATTTCATTACATGATCCGAACGGCTGACTTGTGACATCCTTTTATCTGGTATTTATATATCTCCACATGATCCCCTCGGTGCACTCGGATCTCTCTACCCTCTTTGAATCCCCTTCTAAGACAAAGTGGTAGCACGTTTTGCGGGCTTGTTTCTAGTCACAGCCATAGAAATCCTTATGGAATCCAAACTGGTTGTGAATCGAGTACCGTCTCCCGTCCTCACGCACTCATAATGATTGAGCTGTGAAACTCCTCAGGTTTGGAAAAAGTGGTAGGCACAGAGACATCTTCTCTGTGTAAGGCTATAGCTACTATTCTGGCCTTAATGGAGAGGTGCTGCCATCTCCAGTAAATGGTACCGAGGAGCCCCTGTCCACAGGGCGTAGACCTTGTCGAACTAGCACCTGCCAGCCCCCCAGTTGAAGTTGGATTCGTGGGGGCAGTGGTTTCATCACCCCTAACATGCAGCCCATTCTGCTGATATGGGACAGGTCTGTGGGAGTTGACTCGCAGTGGTGGCTTTCCTTCCCAGGATCTCGGCATTTGGAATTTGTTGGTTTCCATAAACTCGGGCACTGCTTAGTTGGTAATGTGAGATAGAACGCAAACCTCAACCCGTAGTTTGAAACATTTGTCAAAGACATTAACTGTGGGCAGAGTCTCTTCTCAGGTCTTTGTGTGGTGGGAGAATTTAGGCACGATTTCCTAAGGACTCCCTAACACGACTTCCATTTTTTGAAGGAGATATCGGATTCTTCAGGTCTAGCCTGTGGTTACACCGCCCCCACAATACACTAAACCGAACGAGGCGTATTTCCTCCTTGATGTGGCCCGTCCCGCCACTACCTGACACTAGTGTTACCTTGTCATTACATGATCCGAACGGCTGACTTGTGGCATCCTTTTATCTGATTTTTTCGCATCTACCGCTCATTTGCTGAATTTCCTTTAACAAGGTGCTGCATGAAATAATAAGAAAAGGGTGTTTTTAGGCACACCTAAGACCCTACGTAATACGTACACATGATAAGTAAACACTGAGTGAAAGGGCTGGAATCAGACTTAAGAACCTTCCTCACGAGTTAGAAACCAATCTCGTCGGAATCCCTTTCTCAGTACCAGCTCGAATTTCCCACCGTTTCGCTTCGAAGGAAATTCAATTTACATTGCATCTTGAAACTGTGATTGGTCGGATTAAACTACGGTTCATTACTCCCTCCCTTGGTCGATTGTTGAGCGCCGGTTTTCAGCGGTCGGGGGCTACGGCGCCGGCGGCGTCAGGGCGCCGTTTCCATATGCTAATCCACCGTTCCCAGAACCATTTTCTCTACATCGGATCAGTGGGCCTAATTATGTATCCGCATCGTAATTAGTTAACCCGGCCGTTGCCAAGATAAATTAAAACATAGCCAATCAGCCAAACTAATGGAAATGGTACAATTTCTCAAAGCCATTGTTTATACTTACAAACTCAGTTGACACCAACGTACTTATTATCATTAATATTTGCTTCCGAGTCTACCTAAAGGTAGCGGAAGCATTGTTTTCACTTTCGGGAGAAAAATTTATTATACCGTTAGAAACCTGAAGTTTCGGGCAAGTTTCTCCCGCAAAGCGTACGGTTTCCTACAATTTTGTTTTAATACTTAACGCACCTTATAAAAACAGTAATTTTCAATAAGTTAGTGAAAAAGTCTTTTTAGTCAATTTTTCCGCCTATGTCACTTACTGTAAAAAGAATCTAAACACCTTAGGAAGATGAGAAATTTAACGATCTTTCCAACGGTATACCTATTTTTAGGATTACATTGTAAATTTGTGGAGATGTGGCCATGTCAGTGATGTAAGATCGGAAAAAAAATACTGAGAAGTGAAGAAATTCCAAAACTTTAGGGTTGAAAAAAAAAAAAAAAAAAAAAAAAAAATGCAAGGAAGAGCTTTCTGTTGGACATTAGTTGTAGAATCGATCCATAAGAGGTTAACAATCTTAAGTGTGAACACTCTGTATAAAACGTCTATTCGGTGCAAAAAGCTCGGTATCAATTTCGTTCAACCCTAAATGGTAAAATTTGTAGGCTCCAATATTTAAAAATCGATTTCTCGATAACTTTTGAAACTAGAGTAATTTTTTTGGGTGCCATTTATAAATTTAATCCTATCGAATCTAATGAAACTGCCTGATTGCTGTACGTTCATCGGCTAGAACTAAAACAAGAGCTAAAAGCTCTGACAGGGAAAAAATCTACAACACTTGAGCAAATCAAAATCGATGGAACGAAAGTAAAAGCTCCAGTTATAACTACCACAACCGTATCAGCTAGTATAATTACAGTGGCATTCTCAATTAAGAAAATCAAGTTTATTACAACTTTCGTCACCTGTAGATGAACTTGTGAAGCGTAGATAGGTGATTTATTTTATCTCATCAATTTTCAGTTGGTGGTTATCCACGTTAAGGGCGATATATTCAGAATATGATGAAGGTCATGCTGTATTTGGATAGTACCTCTTCTTAAATACATGACTAGTTAAGTGTAGGTGATTTACTAAATTTGATTAATTTCTCCTTTGTAGGCGTTGACGCCTATGCAGTTATAATAATTTAGATAATGTATAATAGACTTCATTTACCTAATAATTATAGAAAATGTTTGGAGTAGTAGGGCTATATCTAGTTCAGAAATAATAAACTGTAGTGTAATGATTTGCAGTATTTCCGTCGGCGTCGGACGAAAATTTGCAATGACACTCAGAACTAAGACATATCCATATCAAAATACATGTTTGTCATATATTTAAACCTATCAGGTTTTGTGAATGAAAAGTCCTATTAAAATTTCTTTAAAGCAATAACTAACATTTGTTCATTGAGTCAAACCTAACTGTTGGTATCATTGTTACAGGTGAGTCTTCGTGAGACCATCTTGATGAACTCAACGGCTAAGTAATAGTCTAATACTTTAGGTGTAAGGAAGAGTTAAAGTGTAAGCTTCGTTGTGAATATGCAGGATAATATCAACTATTTATAGCCTTTTCAGCAAGGCATAATTAGTGAACGTTTTATCATGAAAATTTTCCAAAATCTGTTCAACATTTTCGGTCCACTCACACAATGAACAGTTTATGGATGGTCATAGATGGTCAGATCATTTTTGGTCGCATTTTCAGGCATTACTAAAAGTACAAGTTGTATTTTTTCAATATTCCGGAAGATGAACATAATCAAGAATATTCTGTTTTCGTTGTTTTGCAAAAATCGTATATAAAGGATTGTGCCTTGTAATTCAGAAATTGTGGACTTTACTGATACATCCCGAATCATTAGATTTCTGAGAATAGGAGGATTGTTAGATTAAATACTGTGATGTTCATGTAAGGTTTAATATTTCTTCGGTGTTATGTTGTGATGGAACTAACTTTCGCTAGACGTAACACTTTGTTACGGAAATCTTGAAGGTGATTCCATCGATGACAGAGTCCCTGCAGTTGATTAGTGTATGGTACAACCTCACAGCAACATTACATAACTACATTTTTTCCAGAGATTTCGAAAATGGCTTTTTGAACATTCAGTTCTTCGTGATGCGATAGGAGGGTTGTTCAACTGCCTATTGTGTTATGTTAAACTGTGATATTCCTGTACAAGTTTATTATTTCCTTGGTGATAAGGTTCTGATCTGACTGACGTCTGTTAGAGAGAACGCTTGTTTCAGTAATTTCGAAGCTGAGTTCATTAATGAGAGCCCTTGCAGTTGATTGGTCATTGGGCCAATTACATAGCAACGTGATCATCAGAAACTTCGGAAATGGCTTCTTGAACATTTAATTATTAGCGACTAGCCGGTTACCCGTGCGTTGTACGAGTCACATGTACGGACCATGTTTATCGCGACATTTTATCCAAACGTACCTTGTAATTTTTACCTAGCAGTCACCAATAGGCTTCAATTGAAATGTCAGCAATCAAGTTTTAACTTGTACCTAATTAATTATTAAACCGAGCTAGGTACGAGTAGGTACAACAATTTTCGAACAACATTGCTGCAGTTATAAAGGCGTTTTGAATATAAATTTTCGAAGATCATCTGTACGACTAAAAATGGACGACTCAACCCACCAAGATCGTTTTGGTTTCGTTGAATTTGTGATCGAATGTTCTTTACGCGTGAACCCACCCCTTCCACATTTGACGTGAAAAGTTCGATGCATGCCAGGTTTTCCCTTAATTACAAAGTTGTGTGACCGGGTGTCGTTGTTAGAGAAAGCCGAGTTCTCGGTGAAGAAGTTTAGAGGATTGGAATATAGCCTCTATGTTAACCAGAGACCCTAAGAATGTCCATGTACAATTTCAGCTTAATGGATTCAGTTGTTTTTACGTGGCTGAATAAAAAACACACACACAGACAGACAGACAGACACCTTTAGATTTTGATATAATAGTAAAAGATGTGGGAAGAGCAACTGTTGTTATTCTTCTGTCGGATGTTCAACTGTGATATTTCGGTACGAGGTTTATATTTCCTTGTTGTCTTGTTCTGTAGGGACTGACTTCTGCTAGATGAAACTCTTGTTTCTGAAATCTCGGAGCTGATTCCATTAATGACCGAATCCCTGCTGTTGATAGCTCTGGGGACCAATTACATACCGACATTATATAGCTGCATATTCTCTCTAAAGATTCAAATTGTGCATTTAATTATTAGTCATGCAATTGGAGTGTATATTCCTCTCTGTTATGCTCTGCTGTGATATTCCGGTGCAGCTAGGTTAATATTTCCTTGGTGAAATGTTCTGACGGGACTGACTAGACGGAACTCTTTGTTTTAAAGATCTTGGAGCTGATTCTATCGATGACAGAGTCCCTGCAGTTGATTGGTGTGTGGGCCTGTTGGTCCTGCAGGCGATAAACTACCGCCAGCGGTTGACCCTCCCTCAAACCCGGTCAATAATTGATTTCAGCGCAGGGGTCGTCACCGCCTGGTAATGCACTTTACGAGGAACTTTAATTAAACCCCTGTATCGGTCCACAGGGAATCGCAAAGCCTATAATGATTTAAACTAAATTAAAGATTAATGAGAGAAGGGGTTGATTGAACAGATCGTATAATTTTATGCTGTTGTGCTGAAACCTAATATTACCCAACGAATCTTCACCGTCTGCTAGCGCTTTTCACTATAATGTGGAAGTGCGCGAGGGTTAGGAGCGTCTCTTGAGATTTCGGATATGACCTGTCGACTCCACACTCGCATGAATCATTCAAGAACCTCGCACGCGGTGAGGGAAATGAAAAATGGCTCCGAACTTCGAAATCACGTTGAAGGTTGAGCTTATGAATCATTAGTTATGAGTAAGCAGCAGATGCCATTCTGCGTGATGGTTGACCTCATTTTGCATATTATCATGGTTTTCTCTGCATTACGGCGGTTGCAACTACTTGTAATAATATCTATCCTGAGGTGACAGCAATATTTATTTTATCATGGCACCACGAAGAAATTGTTCGAGATTGCTACATGACAACTGAAATACCTAGCCACGTCGGATTATGCTCTGCTATGACCTCTTAGCATGGTGGGGGTAAATCTCTTCATATTCTCCATGACCCATTTAGACTCCATCACTTTTCTTCTATCCAAGAATTTGGAACAGCTATGAATTTATTACTTCCTTCTCATACTTTTCATTCACTCGCCGCGGTAGAATGCGTTTTCGAGTAAGGCCTGAAATATTCAGTGTTCCTATTGTCTACTCGCCTCGACGTGCGGACGCCTGCCATTCTCGAGTGAATCAATGAATACATTTTATTGAAAGGAACTGAGACTGAAAAATCGTTTCGATGTTCCGTGGACGATGTTCCATAGGGGATAGAAAGGGCCGTAAGGGAGCTGAACATGGTGTGAAGGGTTGGGAAGGCTTGTCTACCGCGTCGGACTCTTAATCCTTTCACGTCAATTACATTACATTCGCCTCTAATGGAGCAGAGGCGTTCGCACGTCCTTCCTTCCTGTTGAGCTGATGTAAAAGCGGTGTAACTTTCAACTTGCGCCGTTGGGGGGTGTCCACCGTTGTGGAGGTGAAAGTAGCGACAGGAATCTCAACATTATGCCTATTATATTACAACACATTATCTACCGTGCCGCACCATCGTTTGTTAGCCACTATTTATCATGATGAGCCCCTACATAAATTAAAAGCAGCGTTGCCGAATCAGGGTTCTTCCTCCGATAATATACAGATTGTGCGTGGGTTGTGAGGGACCAAGGGGTGGAGAAGGAGGAAATTCGGAGGGAAATTCTTTGGAAGATAATGTGTTCAATGTGTCTATACAGTGAGTTGACCTAATAATGAACTTAATTCTATCACTGATAGTGTACTTGACAACACGGTTATTGTAATTTAGTAAAATCTAAGTCCTTCGAAACCCATCCAAATATTCCCCTCCCCCTCACGTATTATTTAAACGTCCACGTGTTTTGTAGGCTTCCGAATTTGCCGTCCAGATCTGGTTCTTGCCGCCTTCTTGCAAATGGTTTGTAGTAAAAACGGTAATGTAGTAATAATAATACAATTCCTTGAAGCTTATCAAACAAAGGGTTTTTCGATAGTGGGATGGATTGATTGTAATGTAATTAATTGTCTTCATGAAAAAACCAGTTCCAGGGTAAAAGTAAAGCGATATTGTAAAGCAAATTACGCTATAAACCGCTGTAAATTAATACACAAAGGTTGGTTATTTCTATATTTGATAGCTCGTCTATCTACATCTAGTTTACATATTACCAATGGACCAGATCACTGGTTTTATATAATACCAGTGCCAATTAATTGGATTTTGAATGGTTCTACGTTATCCAAGTATAACTAGGTTGTCGCATGCACCCACCCTAAGAAAACATCGCCCGTTTACAAAGGTTCATTATTGAACAAAATAAACCAGACTCAGCTTTGACTAACGATTGAAGAGGAAGAGTAATCCAAGCAATTGTTCTGTAAGTCAGGTGTTATACCAATCATGTATTAAATGTCGCTTCATCGCAGAAGATAGAAGATTGGAGGGAGTTGAGCATTTTCGTACCCAGCGTAAATTAATAAAAAATCCAGTTTTATTTTTCCATTACACGGGTTTTAGATAAATGTTGGTTCCTTGTTTGGTTAATCCTTGTTACGAACAAAACTGTAGACATTGTGGACCATTTTGTAAACATCGGAATTTTGAGCAATTGTATGTTTCAGCACTTATATGTTCCCTATATGACCGATAAATTCGAGTACGCATACGCAAACGTTCAATATCGAAAACACCAATATAATGGCGATCGGTCACGATGTATGATTTATTTGATTTTTTACGGGCTAGGTGGCCCAGTAAATAAGTACAATAAGAAACAATACATAAGAAACACAAAATATGAATGAAATTATAAATACACATAAGTGGGATGATTTGAAAAAAGAATTGCCACGATTTCACTTATGGCAGTTGTTAATTGAAACTGCGGTGATTTTCCCATAAACTTAATTAAAAATTGGTCAAGTAGTGCTACTGCTCAAGCACCAACTTTCAATCATTCTCAAAGACAAATAGAAAATTTGGAAAATCCTGATTAGTCTGTGTTGATTTCGGCGTGGGTAGTGGGGCGGGGTTTCGGTGGTGTAATTTGTGTGATCTACTTACTAAAAGCACTAATAACCTGGCCTTCTAGTACTGAATCAATTTAGAACTTGAATCTAAATATTTCAACCCACTGCCGATTTCACGGTCGCTATAAATTCTCTTCAATTCGTCATCGATCTAAAACCCGCGTCGAATTGTATTTCCTCTCCCCGTTTCCGAACTTCCTCTCGGCTTGAGTCGGGGGTAAATCGCTTCCAACTTTTCCCCCTCTCCGTTCTTGAAATACCTCCACTCTTGATGTTATTCACAGCCATTAGATTCCGAAGCCATTCAGAAGGATGGGAAAGGCTTGAAGACGGAAACCTGAGAGTTTAGGGGTTTTCTCGACCGCCTTTTCGCTTCCGCTCGAGGGTTCACTTTCGTTTGAAAGGCAGCTGAACTTCGGCACTTGACCGGTTCTGAGAGTCAAAAAAACCAAGCGATCGGTTTCGAGTGGACGGATAATATCGAAGTAATATTTGACGAATGTTTTTATATCGTATTATGGACCTTCACGGATTATAATTAGACGATGTGTAAGTTTCCAGTTGCAGGATGTTGCGGGGTTGAGGATTCTTGCTACGAAATTGAAATATCCATTCTTATTCAACGATGTGATCCTCCCCGGCCAATTTGTGTCCCCGTTTATGTTTCTGTCTGTTTCTGAGCCTACGGATTCATGCCACATAGAAAGAAATATTCAATGTGTATTGTGTATGTTGATTCGGCGTTTGATTATCAAGATAAAAATCATCGTTCTTGCACAGAATATGACACTAAGAGTGTCGCCAGCGTTACTTCAACTCCCACCTTTGATGTTACACTATTTCCCGTGGGTAACAACACCCTATTAACTCATTACCTTTATTACCTCCCTCCCTACCTCTTGGCACCCCCACTTCCCTGTTCCTGTATTCAGTTACTAATTCTAGTTATCTTGAAACGTAAACCAGCAAGTTTTGTAGAGTGGTTAAAACGGTGTGGTTTTCCTTGGTCGATTCGAAAGATTAACCGTTGAAAATATTCAATATTTCTAATATTGAGTATAAGTTGGGCCGAATTGCTCGCTACCTGCGGGGGTTATCATCATTGGGAGATAATCTCATACGTAAACCAGGCCCAATTCTCGAGAAAGGTAAAGAGTCACAAAGGGTAAACTCGGCCAAGTTCAGTAGGGTGATAACTTTTGAAGTGAAGTCGGTAATAAACCAGACTTTGAGTCAACGCGGAAATGTGCTTCTGTGAGTATCAGTGATCCTGCTTGATTATGTTATTTATTTAATACACGAATGGTCGTAAATAACGGCGAGGGTCAGCTTGGTCCACCTTACAATCGCCCAAAATAATGAATCAGAATCATGTAGTAATTTTGTTTTTGAAAGATACAACAATCAATATGTTTTGATAGTAAATTGTAAAAAGCGAACTATCTTATCAGCTTCGTTTACCTTTTACAATTTACTATCAAAACCTTTTGATTTTTTTATCTTTCAAAAACAAAATTACTTCTTTTTTTTTTGGCTCTCCAACTTTGGTCAACGTTTATAAAAATTTACAAAGCAGAGAGGCAAGATGACAGACAACCCATCGGTATCCATGCATATAGGTAACATAAGCCGTAATAGCTCTGCTTGTGTGATAGATGCCTCAGTTTGTTTCATTCTATATGAGAACGCAATATGTCGCATAATCTTTACCACTACTCCAAATATCAAGTGCTCAGTTGAATGCAAATTCGTATACCATTGTTGAAATTATTGCAATAGCTTTATGTTTTACAAAATCTCGGTAAAAATGGTTAAAAACAGAAGAAAAGTATTTAAAATTCAGTAACAGTTTTGCTGCTATTGTTTAATGGTTGTCGATTTCTGGGCACGTAAAGTGCTCAAATTTTAATACAACAAACAAATATGACGAGAAATCACATGAAAAGATGATGTCCTCCGGAACTGGGACCATATCGTCCCGCGAGCTCTTCGAACCGGGAGGAAAAAAGGTCTGTTTCAGCGGTTCGGGAGCAAAAGGGGGAACTCCAGTTCACACGAGAGATAACGAGAACACTCCTGCACGGGGATATCGTAACGGCCAGACGAGACCTTTCGCCTACTCGGTGAGATAACGATGGTCGCCCGACAGGGAGGTGAAGCAGTTCAACCGTTTGAGTTGTGAAATTTCAATTAGAATGATTTAAAATTCGTCCCTGGCGAAAGACTTTGCACCGAGGACCTGAACTGAAATTGGGAAAGCGCAGTCATCATCTTCTTGTTAGAATAGGATTACAATGTACGGAGGCGATTGATTAGCTGAGGGACCTCTGAGGCTGATTTCTACTCGACCTGGTATGCTGATTGTTTCTTCGAAAACTATGGCATTGTATCCAAACATTTTTAGCATTTCTGAGACGTTATTTACCGTTAAATGAGAGTTCTTAGTTCGATGCTTCAATGTTATTTCACCTTAATGAACGTTTCTACAAAGATGATTAGCGTTTCCGATACGGTAATTAGAGTTATTTGTACGTTTGTTATTCATTGCTGTATTTTTCGTTAATTAAAAAGAAATTTGATCCTGAATTTAGGAGCCTTGCATTCACGAAATCCGCAATTAGAAAACCTACATTCAGGAAGTCAGCATTTACAAAAACATAATTCAGCAAAACAGTATTTTGCAACTATTCCACCACTTGACTAAAGCATGTGAATTTTTCAATAATTTTAGCTGCCTGGCTTTAAGTAACTGTATTTGGAGGGTGGAGCCCCCTTGCGAACCGTCGAGTTTTCCTTACTTGATTACAAAGATTGATACAAACCAGAATCAAGTGGTGAATCACAAGGTTTTGATATTGAATTGTTAAAACTGAGCGACCTTATCAACAGCGCTCTCATTGGGTGTTGTTTGAACCGAGCATTTATTTTGTGGGACCATCAGCAACTTTGAGCAAATTACCCTGAAAAATTTGCAAGTTCACAGTGAAGGAAATTAATGTTATACCGTAGTTTCAGGAGGGCATGATGAGAGCGATGATCGGACGCAAAAGAAGGAAAAAACGATAAATCCAGACAGGAGCGTTATTAAAATCTCGGTTGTCAAATCTTCGTTCTAGTACAAAACATGGAACTTGAAGTCACGAGAACGCTACTTCAATCCCACCTTTGAGGTCAATTAAACCATCCTCTTCAGAGCAATAATATAAACTCCTTTCCATCTTAACCTCTCTTTCTTACTCCTCTTTCTTCCTTAGTCGGTTTTTAAAAATTACATTTAATTTTCCGAGTCTATCTTAAAATCTAAAACAACACAAGTTTTGAGGAGGGGTTAAAAACCTATATTTTTCCTCAGTAGATATTTTTCCTAAGTGAATTACGCTGATTTATATTTGAAAATAATGCATCAATCAAGCGTTGTTTTGATTTCGATGGATAAAGCGATCACAAGATTTCAGTTGTGAATTGTAGGAAGTGAGCGATCTTATCAGTAACACTTCCATTGGACGTTGTTTGGATAACGATTTTATTTTACTGGACCATTTCCAACTTTGGTCATAACTTCCGAAAAAAATTCAAATTTCACAGTGAAGGGAATAACAATATACCTACCGTTGTTTCGAGATAGCAGCGACGTAGGGCACTGAAGCAAACGAACTGCAGACGACAGTAAAAATCTTCCATGTACCTCAAAACATGGAACTTGAAGTCGCGCGAACGTTATTTCAACCCCCACCTTTGACGTTACTTATACCACCCTCACTAGGGCACATTATATAGCATCCTGAACCATTCTTCCCTGTCGTAACCTTCCTCCTTAGTCATAACGCCGCAGGCATATTGGACTTTATTATTATTATTACTATTGTTATTTTTTTAATTTAATTTTCTGATCAACTTATCTTGAAATGTAAATCAACAAGTTTTGAGAAAGGGTTAAAAAGCTATATTTTTTCATCGGTAGGTTACAAATATTCATTGTCGAAAACAATAAATCAGAATCTAGTGGTAATTTTGATTTTGAAAGATACGACGATCATCAGGTGCTGATAGTGAATTGTTGAAAGTGAGCAATCTTACCAGCAGCACTCTCATTCGGTGTAGTTTGAACGAAGCAGTTATTTCATGGAACTATCTCCAACATCGGCCATAACGACCATAAAATTTTTCAAGTTCACAGTGTAGAGAATTAACGTTATACCGCAGTTTCATTGAAGCACCCAGCGATGATGGGGCACTGAAGCAAACGAACTGCAGACAATTTCCGTTTAAACCTCCACCTCGTCGGGTTTTTCTCCGTCTCTCGAAAAACGCGGAATGACTCCCATTCCTCCGGCAACATTAACGTGAAATGGCGAAAGGTAGCGCACCGCTGTTAAGGTTGCGATAAAATGGTAATGAGAGAAAATACAGTAACAATGGTAGTGGAGTGACCCGCCTGGTGCACGGAGCGGTGCGGCCTTTCGCGGTCAGAGTTTGGGAAACAGAGAGGCTTAGGCCTGTCATTGTCAGTATTATTCTATTCCCAAAGAGCTCTTTGTTGGTTTGCGGAAGGCAAAATCCAATTCACCTCGTGAAAGCACCATCTCGTTCGTGTTCCTTCTTGCTCAACCCGTCTGCAGTGAAACTCATTACAAACAATGTGGTTTTTTTTTAGAGTTGTGTGATTTTGATTTTTAACAATTTCGAATGTTCATCTGTTTTTATCCTTTTTAACTGATCCTTTTTAACGTATCTCGTTTTCTTGAGAAAAAAAGGAAAAACGTGCTATTGTGTTCACGAAGTCCCTTGATGTATATATGTACGTACGTATGTATGCATGTATGTCGTCTTTAAATCGTTTTAAATGCCACTTCCCGACGTCCGATTTTGATTAAACTTGGTATGGATGTAATCTGTATCATGACGAGGATAAAGATGTATCAGGCGCCGCTGACGCTTGAGAGGTCATTGATCAGCGGAGTGAACTCCAAAGCCATTTTGTCTCTTATTCAACGCAGGAAGCGTCTATTTCACGCGGATCTCCTTACAGGAAAATGCGCTATCATGTGACTCACTTCGTGAGCATTGATCTACTTTTTTATACTTCTGCAGCTACTTGTTTATTCAACAATGAGATAAAATGATAAGATATAATTTCGCGCTATCAAAAATGATATGATCCCCTTTCAAACAGACTCCCTTACTCTCATGCAAGGTTCCTTATTCATGGCACACATGAATCACTGTGTGGGACAAAAACAAGAAAAAGGAAAAAAAAAAAAAAAAAAAAAAAATCGTTAGGCCTGTCTTCTTTCACATCCATTGTGTTATTGTTTCTACAAAAAGTCTGGTAATTCACACCACCCCCTTAGCAGCAGTAGCATAGGCTCTTCTGTAATGGATGTGGACTGTCTTACGACTGGATTCTGCCTTGTCTGGTGTAGTACCTGATGATGCCACCCCAGGCGAAACTTGCAGTACTTGATTAAACGTTCATACTACTGGAAGAAGCCGATATACCACATCTTCCTCCCTCAACCCTATACAGACTCACTCAAGAAGCGTATTTTATGTATGGATAAACAAATAATTTTATTCATTTATTGATATTGAATAGTTTCATTGAAAAATACGCGCATGCACGGATCCCACGAATCCACAAAGTATCAACAAAATTAGGTGACGATTGAGATAGTTTGATGTTGCCATGATCTGTTGACACAGAAAGAGCGCCTGACACATAGGTATGAGACCATATTCGATCAGGAAGCACTAGAATTCAAAATAGTAGCAGATATTTTGATTTTTGCGGCAATGTTTCCACTAAAACTTAATTAGTTCTGACTAAAAACACGGCTAGAAGTTAAAAATAAAAAAAAAAAAGTGTTTTTTTCCGTTTTCCAGAATACGCGAAATATTAATGGGACAATACTATTTTTACATATCCTGGGTACATTTCATCAATTTTTTGCTGTTTTTAGTTGCGTATTATTAGCTGCTTTTTAAATTTCAGCACTTTATTTTGCGTCCAATGAACCCATCCTTTCTTTTGGAATGTCCCATTTTCGGCAAGAGTAGATATTTTTATCTCCATTCTTGGGAGATGTATCTTCTAGAACTACTGATATAAATAAACACATCAAATACGATAAGTTATCAATTGAATCCTTTGAAATAATACAGCTATCCTTTAGATGAAACATCCAAATGATTCACTAGTTGCATTCATGGCTTAATTATTCTTGTACTTTGTCACAGTAACCGTCACAGTAACCGCCCTTTACGTCCATAGTTCCTGTAATATTCAATCTACGTTGTTAGAATACAGATTGGGTATTTGCGTTGTGCTTACGGAAGTTTATAATTACTCTAAATTCTACCCCGTCCCAGGAGTTGATTCCAAGTTGATGTAACGGTTTAAAATTGATTGAGCTTGCGTTGTTCTTACTCGAACTTATGAAGCACGGATTCCCCAGCTTCATTATTACTGGCAATGGTAATTCATACGAACTACGTTTCAAACAGAAACTGTTGATAGTACTGTATAGCACAGAAGATGTAGTTGGATTGTAGAAACTCTATCTTATTCAAGTTCTCTCTTCCTCTAGATCTTGAAATTGAAGTGAATTACCACTAAACGAGATGAGTTGACATTGAGATCGAGATCCATGATTTGTCTCCGAGACAAGAATGGTAAAAGGCGAGACGGGGTTTGTTGAATGGTGGATATTGCGTTAACCTGAATTTATTTAGTTACAATGGGAGTGGCATAGTAACTCGATGACACAAAAACCTTGGGCGTCTCTAGGAGAACTAAATCCACGCGAGGAAGTTTGTATGAACCCTTTTGATGGGTAGGAGGAGAGCCTGGCTTTGTCTGTTCAGCATATTCCATTCCAGGAAGGGTCGGTGGTTTGTGAAAGCAACCCAATACACCCCAACGAAACGCAAATCTGTGCTCGAATCAAAACTTTTGGCGCTTCGTTCAATATCTTGCTCGTATATCATCTAATTCACATCTGCATTCATTACTATTACTTCTATAATTTAGTTTCTCATTTATTCAACTGGAAAACGGATAACCAAGATAACTCTTGAAACGATACAGAGCCGCTTACCTGCACGTCAGAGATACTTTTTTTTTTTTTGTATATTTGTTTGATTGATTTTGAATAATTTTGTATAGTTCCGTGCGGTCATTTTACCGATAGGCAGATAGGGAATGAAAGTAGTTCAAAAATTGGCGAAAATTTTGTAGAGGGAGAGCCAGTGAAACAAAAAGGTCAACTGTTCAGAAATGGAATTGAGTTTTAATTTATCATCAATAATGAACCTTTGTAATCCACTAAGAAAAAACTAATAAAATAGATTAAAAAAATTAATCAATTAATTAAAGTAAAATGAATAAATAAAAATTTCAACCCCCGAAGCTTTTTCCCGAAATTACTGGACCAAACTTCATGAAATTTGATGTGTCACTAACATGGGTATCAATTTTGTTCAACCCTAAAGGTCATTAAAGAAGGGCTGAAATGTTGAAAAATAGAGGTCTCGAAAACTTTGTAGGTAACAGTGTTTTTTTTTTCTCATTCATAGACATCATTCTAAAGAATAGGATGTAACCATCCGGATTGCTTTACGTAGGTACATCCATTTGCTCTGCGCTTAAACTTAAGCAGGAACAACATGGGATCAAATCTTAACAGATGAAGCATAGCAAAAATCGCCTTGTAACTGCGAGATAGATCCCTAAGGGTAGGTTTAACTTCTGTAGGGGATGCTGCTCGCTTCGCTCGCTTGAGGAAGTTATACTGCCTACCCAACTTGGCAGACGTTTTTTTCTGTTGGAAATTCTTACAAACAAATTAAATCTTATGAAACTATGTGGAACCACAAAAAGTTTATTCGGGGATGTTGCTCGCTTCGCTCGCAAGGTATTGCTGTATATTTGTAGGAAAAAATCCGAATTTATTCTGTTGACATGGCTCTCACTTCGCTCGCAAAGTGTGGCATGTAGGGGATTTTGCTCGGTTTGCTCGCAAACGGTAGATCCCTAAGGGTAGGTTTAACGTGTGTAGGGGATGTTGCTCGCTTCGCTCGCAAACGGTAGATCTCTAAGGGTAGGTTTAACTTCTGTAGGGGATGCTGCTCGCTTCGCTCGCTTGAGGGAGTTATACTGCCCACCCAACTTGGCAGACGTTTTTTTCTGTTGGAAATTCTTACAAACAAATTAAATCTTATAAAACTACGTGGAACCACAAAAAGATTATTCGGGGATGTTGCTCACTTCGCTCGCAAGGTATACCTGTATATAGGTAGGAAAAAACCCGTATTTATTCTTTTGAAATAGGCCTGCAGGTAACATTGTGAAATTTTTTCGCGATCCGATCGCGCCGTCGTCTTCCTCGTAGGAAAACCTACGAAACCCGTATTTTTCCGGAATTGTCAACGGCCGTTTAGAGGGGTAGGGGAAGCGGGGAAGTCCAAAAAGCGCACATTAATTCTTACTTCGACCCCCCTCCCGCCCTACGGCCCATGGTTCGGCTGGGATTAGACAATTTTAAATTCGCTCGTTCCACCTTTCGGAAAATCTCAAGAAGATCCCCCCACTCGTACACTCCCCCCACTCAGCCGTTTGGCCGTGCATAGACACGACAGACAGACAAACAAACAGACAAACAGACGGAGTTTCATTCTTATAAATAACTAGCCGCTCCGGCTCGCTACGCTCGCCTCCACGTCCAGCCGGGGGGCAAGCCCCCCGGACCCCCCCTTAAATTGCTCGCTTCGCTCGCAAAATGTGGCATGTAGGGAATTTCGCTCGCTTCGCTCGCAAAGTGTGGCATGTAGGGAATGTTGCTCGCTTTGCTCGCAAATGGTAGATCCCTAAGGGTAGGTTTAACGTGTGTAGGGGATGTTGCTCGCTTCGCTCGCAAACGGTAGATCTCTAAGGGTAGGTTTAACTTCTGTAGGGGATGCTGCTCGCTTCGCTCGCTTGAGGAAGTTATACTGTTCACCAACCTTGGCAGACGTTTTTTTCAGTTGGGAATTCGTACAAACAAATTAAATCTTATAAAACTACGTGGAACCACGAAAAGTTTAGTGTGGTATGTAGGGAATGTTGCTCGCTTCGCTCGCAAAGTGTGGCTGCATACATGCGATGTATTACAATTGAAACATGTAGGGGATGTTGCTCGCTTCGCTCGCAAATGGTAGATCCCTAAGGTTAGGTTTTACTTCTGTAGGGGATGCTGCTCGCTTCGCTCGCTTGAAGAAGTTATACTGCCCACCCAACTTGGCAGACGTTTTTTTTCTATTAGGGAATGTTGTACTGCCCACCCAACTTGACAGACGTTTTTTTCAGTTGGGAATTCTTACAAACAAATTAAATCTTATAAAACTACCTGGAACCACGAAAAGTTTATTCGGGGATGTTGCTTCGCTCGCAAGGTATACCTGTATATGTGTAGGACAAAGTCCGTATTTATTATTTGAAATGGCTCTCCCTTCGCTCGCAAGGTAGGTACCTATGTATACCTGCTCGCCTCGCAACATTGTGACATCGAACCCTTCACGTCAATTCTTGAGCCTTCTCTCGTCCACGGCACAATTTTAATCGCTTTGACCGCTTTGATTGATTTTGACCGAGTTCTCGCCACTTTTTTCGATATCCGATTTCAGATTCAGATTCGGCGGGATCAAACCTTTATTTCGCCCGCGAAAACCGTTCCGAAAAACGTACCTTTATGGGGTATATTTAAACCCCGCCTTATCGAACCCCTTGACGTCTTCGTAGAGCCTTCTCGCGTCCGGGGCAAAATTAATTTCTGCTATTAATCGTTTCGCCTCGCTTCTGCTCGCAATTTGACCGAGTTATTTTGTCACCCGTAGATGGGTTTCTGAGGCGTAAATAGGTGGTTTATTTCATATAGGTAATTTAATTTTCAGATGGTTAATGGCCCGTGTTAAATACTACGAAAGTGTAGGTGCGTTACTTAATATAATTAATTTCTCTTCGGTAGGCGACTATGCAGTTATATTTAGATACCTAACTAATAAGTTGAATATTTAAATCGGGGACAACAAATTTGTATAATCAGCTCCTTATCTTTTTTAGCGAAATTTCGTGAAAATGAAGCTACATCGTAACCTAAAAATGTGAGCACATCGTATATAAATATTTTCTTATCTAATTATTTTTGCTCTGGTATTGTCTCAGCCTTTAGTGAAAACCTAAATGACTAAACCATGATATCTGCTCAGAGCGAATAAGTTTTGACGTGGAGAAAAAATGTTCTGGAAGGAATAAAATATCTCGGAACGCGCAGCATCTCATAACAGCAACTCGAACTAAAGGGTAAAAAATGAGCTTGCATTTAGTTTCCCCTTTTGCAACTCGATCGATCTGAGTCGCTTTTTATCCAAGTTGGCCGGAGCAGGGGTGGATTGGTAGGGGGTGTTCTTCCTACTTGGAGTGTTTCCATCATTACAGCGTCGGAGAATCATATATCAAACTAAATAGAGCCCACCCCCTCTGTGCGCTTCGCTTGTTCCTCCCCCTCGCTTGTTTCCTCCGCTTTTACAACAACTAAGGATTGTATAATTTTGAGGAGTAGCAGGGCGGAAACTTGAAATGTGTATAACAAGACTCCCCTTCATCCGCAGTATAAATTAATGTTTTTTGTTACGTTTCGCTGAAGGGCCTCAATAACAGAGACCAACGTGTTATTTCTCAAATAACCGTCCTGTGTTATAATAGGAATCAGCTTTACTGAAGTCTTTGATCTTTGCCAGTGAAACAAAATGATTTCCACAGTCGTGTTGCAATCAATCCGTAATTGCCTCTACAGGAAATATGACTTTTTAGAGTATGTATGTAACTGATCACACCAGTTAGAGATCATGTGAAATTATTTGCTGACCCTAAAGTTTGAAATAGTATTTGGTTCGTGTCACTTTGACCCATCACATCGACCTCACGATGATCGCCCACAAAATATCTCGTTACATAATCGATCAATTTAACTCATGCGAGTATTTGCAGAACATCAAGTAGGTAATAAACGTTAATTAAGGTATTAAACTTATACCAAATTCAGAAATGAGTGATTTTTTCGGATTTTTTAAAATCCCCATTTTATTTCACTTCAAGCGAGACATGACCACCGGTGTTTGCTGGCACTAACGAAAATTGAGTGGTAATGTTCAATGTTTAAATAATGACAACCTGGAAACACCTATAGCGCGTTGGAGCTCTCTCAAAACCTATCATGGATTTTAGGTTTCCAGTAGTGTTTGGATTTTTTCTTTTAATTCATATTTAATTGGGAAAATGGTGTTTGAAACTGAAAAATCGTATAGAATTTCTCTGGAATCGACAGTTTATACGTTGTTTCGGCTTTCACGTAGTTTCCCACTCCGAGTTGAATGGCGATACGGACGTGAGAAAACCTGATCCATGGTTTCTAGTTTTTTATTGAAACAGAAAATCGGGTTTTTACTAAGATCCGTACTTAGAAAAAAACTAAAAATCCAAAATCTTTTTTGAATTGCAGAATATTATTCAGAAGACGTTTTTTTGCCGACAAGTTGGTAGTGAACAATTTTTTTTTCTCTTAAAATCCATAATTTCCAAAACAATTTAAAAATGTAGAACGATAATATACGAAAATTCGCTAATTCGATCTTGCTGCATGACTGAAACTTTAAAGTTGTTGTTACTCTTTGTTCGCGCCCCAGAGGAGATTCCGTTCCCTGCGTTTGGGTCCGCTTAAAGTTTGAGACTAAAATTGATTACAAGGAACACATGTTAGTGCCTCGCACCCCGTGAATCTATCCTTATCTGGTGTAAAGGATAAAGAACATGAAAGTTCAGAATGATCATTTTCTGAACAATCCTTAGAAACAAAAAACATTAAGGGCTTATAATATCTAAAATGACTCAATTATATAGTTTTAGAAATCAATTTTTTCGATATAATGCGCGATAGTCATACCGAGTGAATATACATGCACGTAATCAGGCACCAAACTCCCCGGATGTGGTTATTTTAGCCTTTTTAGAATCGATAGTTAATCTGGAAACCTAAAATTAATGTGAGATAATTTCTGAAATTCATTTGGCGTCTTTGTTTGTGAAGGGGTCAGAGCTAAAATATATTCTACGTTAAAGTGCAGTAATTATTCTTTCGGAATACATCCTTGAACTTCGTTTTATGTTTTTGAGGTTTCGAAACCGACATTTAAAAAACTCATTTACTCGTTTGCTATGGCCATTATTGACCAGCAAGCGCTCTTTATTATCAATACTAGGTACTTATTTTTAATTTTATTTTTTTTAATATATATATTTTTTTTTTTTTTACACAGAATGTGTTTCAGCCTTGGCATCTCCAACCGAAAACGAAACGTCTATGTGCAACGAAAATGTATTGCAATAATTTCTGATGATTTCCGCTTACAACAGAGTCATTGCTAGATAAATAGTACTTCGTCATATTTCATCCCACAAAGTTCCTTGACCATTCGAAAGCCCTCGATTTATCCAACGATATTATGTTAACTATCGCGAAGTGCGTGGCCCACAAGCTGAGTTACGAGTATGGTTATTTAGATAATATTGTTTACACACAGGTGATCATTCTCAATAATTGATGTTGTGAACATGATTGCAACCGTTTGTTGATGTCTGATGATTTCGTTGAGCTGGTGGTGAGTCGTTGCGTTGGTGATAAATAAATAAAACAACTTCACAAAGAAGTTATATGACACAACGCAAAATCTGAGTCATTCTTATATGCGGGTTTCACGGGTTTATGTGAAACACGCGAGCTAAAACACATTATGCGCGGAGCGACGAGTTTTAATTTTATTTATAGAGGATCATTAAATTTCTCATCATCGAAGTTCAAACAAAAGACGTTTCGTAGAAGAGGACCACCAGCTCTTCCTGTCTCTTCCATTTAGTGCAATGTAAGATGTCTGAATCATCGTGGGATCGTCAAAATGAAAATACCACCTTTTAGGCCTGTGTTTCAGAATTATTATGTTTCTTCCACAGGGCTGACTGATTGGTACAACTCAATTAGAATTGTTCTATGGTTTGATATATGACTTTTTTAAAGTATGGTTGGTGAAATCGTTTACGCATTGATGACGAGGTTGGGCTTTCTCGTCCCTAGTGTCAAACTCACCACATAGTTACATACCGACTAAAAATCCACCCCTCTCTTCTTATAGAGAACTGTCCCGGAACTACTTTTTTGAATTACTTCGGGACTGAACTCTTGATTGCCTGTTATTTTGACTTTTCTCCTATTCTATTTCTCATTCTCTGTTCGTCTCTTTGATTTTCAGGACCGCTATCACATTATCCACCACCCCAGTTTTCTCTTGACTCAGCCATCTTTCCTATGAACGTTTTGAGTTCTAAGTCTCCTACCTCTTCTCATAACACATTTCGAAGGGTTTCTTATTGTGGACACACAAATAATGTATTGTTGCGTCACCATCTTTAATATGGCCGAGCACATTAATGGATGCAATTGCCTTTCCCACCTTTGACAAATAGGCTATGAAATAGCCATCTCCTGTAAGGAACTTTGTCAGATAACATCTCGTTTCACCATCATTCCTTTCAACCTAATTTTCACTTCGGGGATTAAGCGTACTGTCCATCTTCCTCTAGTGTAATATGTCCATCTTTGGTTTCATTTTTGCATGGTTTCTTCGATGTCTTCCTTCTTCGTTTTAGGTGCATCTTTCTCCTTTCTCAGGTAGATTAATCGTCTCTCTTCGGCTAGGAGATTGATGGGAATTACACCGTCGATGACTTGATACCGCCCTATTTGCCCTGCACATCCGTAGGCCTCCTCTTTTTCAGAATATAGTTCACGATCTCCACCTACATTTCTGGAAGTTCGAAGCTTTCGCTTACACGTCTGCTCCATAAAGCATGATGTCCTCCGCTATCTTCATTAGGAGCGCTCGCTTTGCGGGTGATGACACATTGGCCATGAGCCTACTAAACCTTCCGACCGCAGTCGAAAATCGGCTGCTTTGCGTATGTGGGTCCAAAAGGTATGCCTTTCGCTCATCACTCTACATCACTCCTAAATATCTGATGACCTCAGATGTTACAATCTGCTGACTACCCACAACCTTGGTTATAATTATGCTTTGTTGTGAGGAGTACGATTATTGTCTTCTTCACTGCTAAATACAGAGCTTTTGTCTCCATCCATTCCGAAATTCTCCTCAGTCCAGCCATTGGTTCAGTTTAAACCAGACGTTATCACCACCCTTAGGGCGAATGCGTGTACTACCAATCACATTGGAGGTAATGATGTACTGAACGTAAGTTGATATGAACAGACATCATAAACCTGACTACAGGATGACTTGCTTAAAATTCCTCATGAAACTATAGTGATGAAAGCAACATAAGATAGAAGAAATGTGAATATTTCGAAAAGTTGGCGTAGAAGGAAGTCTTTTCATTTTGACCAACCCTTCAAAAACCCAGTCATCTGAAGTTGTCGCCATCTTCCTATCTATCATAATATAACACCTTTTTGGAAAGCTCACTTATTTAACTCTGCCGTATAAAAAAACACAGAAAAAAAACGAATGTTACTTGTACCTCATTGGTCAGCTGCGTACGGAGCACTTATCGCTCTCACCCCTCGCGTAGCGCTCCCCTTGTAATGGCCACCATCCACCCTAATACGGGTGAACTTTTATAATGAACAACTCGATTTGTTACAAACCTTAACGAGGGGTGTTATTTACGTTTGCGGCGGAAAAGCCGTTAGAGGCTTTTCGGAACGTGGGCTATTGCCGTCTCGTACCAAACGCTTCGTCATCATTAGGACGGACGTTAGCGGGACTCGCACGGAGGGGGTACCTTGAACCGAGTTGAATGGGGGTGAAACAGAACGTTTAATAGTCGTTTAAATCGTTTAAATGCTTCGCTTTGTATCGAGGCGGTTTGAGTGCTGTAGAGGACGAGTAGATACATTTTTATATGCCCAACATTCCTTTCTCAGCTAAGAGAATGCGTCTACCGTAAAACATATCGCAGGGTTGAACGCGTTCTTCTCAATGCTTTGATTTGTGGTAGCTAGGGGTATCCAAACTTCAAATAACCGAGGAAGATAACTCCTGGCAACTTACTCCTGTTAGGCTGACTGGGACTTTTACTACTTTTCTTCCCTCCATTAGGTATATTCGATTGTATTTATTTATTTGAAAAAGAACACGGACATAGATCAGTATGAAATTGATAAAAGAAAATAACTTAGACCATATAAATAACAACAGCAAATAGTACAAGGATAATAAATCATATTATCCATCAAATAGATAGACGCTAAACAATCGTTATAAATAATGTAAGGAACTAGAATGGCGATAGAGTTGATACTAGATATAGATGTTGCGATACAGTAATAACAACGTGGTTATAAAGAATTAAGAGGAGCAAACTGAATATTAAAATGTTGATTTTATTATTCCACCTTGACGTTCCGGATTTATGATTTAAAAAGGGTCGCCGAACAAAAAAGGTCTAATCCCTGGGCAGAATTGGAAAGTCTGTTATAATCCTGCTGAAGACGTACTATTTGGTTATTACGGAGATGAGTGGTAATTGATATATTCCTAATAGATTGCAAGCGCCTCTACCTTATTATATAGTTCCCTAGGGTTATGCTCCCAGTTTATATTTCCAGGGTATTTCCTATATTTCAGTGCCGTCTCTGATAGCAATTTAAAAGTCCCCAAAATGGAGATCACTCGAATTCCTTAGGAAGCGGGTAGATAAAAAATTTAAAAAACCATTTGATTTTTTTTCATTGTCTTAAAAAAACTTGACAATGTCTCAAATAAAATGTCGTGATAAAAAGTAATTTTGGATGCTCCTAAGTGTACTAAAAAAAAGTGAAAACAGGCCTGAAAGATCCCAGCGCTATAGGATGGCTCGTTTCCTTCGCCTTCTGCTCATTCAGCTGATTCAGCTTCCAGCTGATAGGTAAGAAAAACAGTGAAATGATAAGGTGATAATCGTGATAGAACGCATATTCTTCCTCTTCAATTTTTTCATGTCACACTCTGTGTCCACTTCGCATATTATGTGGACACAAAAGTTGCGATGAGTTGAGGCAAACTTTTTGGAAAAACGGCTGTCCTGAAAAATTACTTTTTTCAACTTTGGGTACCTATTTCTCAAAAACGGAGTTTTTCCCTGATAGAGGAAGAAGTGATTTTCAAAAAAGTTCGATAGTTTCATAAAATGAGGCTTGACTTAGGTAGTACGATTTTATGAATAAATAAAATCGAGGTCTTAAAAGCCTCTTTTTGGATCGCACGTAAAAAATATTTTTTCTAGTCATATCAAAATTATCTGACTTATTTGAAAAAGGAGAGACCTATTTTACATTCTGAAAAAAATAGAACAAGATTGGCCGAACTGCAACCGAGAAAATGGTACCTGAAAATCGCCAAAATCGTCCTGAAAATCGGTAGTTACCCGCTTCCCTTAATGAGAGCACAGCCTTTCTAAATCTTCAAATATGGGTAAATTATGGTTGTTACGGTCAATGACTATTTCAGTTGATAGTTCCTCTACTGGAATAATTGACAAAGCACACTGCTTTAAATTGTTTTTCTTAATTTACCATGGAGACGGTGCGAACTCGATAATCGTTGGTTGGTGATCCAAATGGCTAACTCATCTTTGCTAGAAGCAGCCCGAAAAACGTTCACTGATGAACACCATAACCATCTTATGAGGTCCTTTAACCCAGGACCTTTTCCTCCTCCCAACTGAAAGACTTACTTGACATATCTCCTTAAACTCCTTGTGGAGCATAGGGAATCAGTAAATTGCTTCCAGCCCAATCTAATCTCTTTACTTACACCCACGTCTTTCTCGCAATTCGTATCTTCTTTTCGACAGATCTTCTCCGTGTGGTCCTCGGTCTCCCTCTCCTGCGCTCGCCCTATCCTTAGCAATCTACCGCGTCTTCTTCAATGCAGTTGTCTTTTCTAAGGGTGTGACTCATCCATCTCCATTTTCTCCGAAGAATTTCGATGGCAATTGGTTTCTGCTTCGTAGTGCCCCAGAGGTCTTCATTGCTTATCGTATCAGGCCACCATATTCTCATGATCCGCCTAAGACACCTATTGAAGAAGACCTTTAAAAGTTTATTTACTTCAGCGGTGACTTTCCGGGACTGGAGTACAGACGTAATGTAGTCTTCCTGGAAATGTTACCACTCTTTCACATTGGGTATAATGGGGCCACGTAAACACCGTGTATGACCTTACAGATTCGCTACTCTTTTGTTGCCTATAACGGCAGTCGTGACGGACACAAGTTGTTTTTTTTTTTTTTTTTTTTTTTTTTTTTTTTTTTTTTTTTTTTTTTTTTTTTTTTTTTTTTTTTTTTTTTTTTTTTTTTGGGTGTGATTTTTTATTATAATAATTTATTTATTAATAGTATAATTTTCATTTTTGGGTGCGGGGAAAGAATTGTAGAGCGAAAAGGGGCGACGCAAGGTACGGATTAGGGGAAAATCATGTCAATGTCCATTTTCTTTAGGGAAGTGCCGCCCTAGCGCTCCTAGCGGTAGGACTTGTTAGTATGGAGTCCCATTGGATGAATGCACTATTTGCCTTCTTTATACAGAGCTTCACGTCATCGTCACTCCCACCTTCTTCCGTCACAACACTTCCGAAGTATACAAAGGGCGTGACTGTCTCCACATCTTCATTCCCCTGTTTCGGCGTGCCATCCACACTCCTATCCTTCATTCTCCTTGTGTTTATTCTCAGACCAACTCCTCCTGCGACACTGTCAAGGTTGGAGAGCTTCGTTTGGAGATCAATAAAGCGCTGGTTCATCCGGCAGATGACATCAGCAAAGTCAAGGACCTCCAAGCGGTGTAAAATAGATCATTGCATCCCCAGTTTTCGTCCTTTGGTCCCACCTTGCTTAACTGCGTCAAGGCAATCATACTCGTAAGTTGAGTTGGGGAGAGTATGCAGCCTTACTTGACGCCTGAGTTGATTAGTATGGGCTCATAGAGGGACCCTTCATGGGCTACCTGGCACTTGTAATCCTCATACATGGCTGTGATAATTCCTAGAATTTTCGGAGGGATGCCATAATTTTCTTGGATTCTCCACATTACGTCCCTGTTATTGGAATCTAAGGCTTTTCCAAAGTCTATGAATGCCAGGTTCTAATGGGCTCTGCCATTCCACGCTTTGTTCCACAATAATTCGCAATGTGTTTACGATGTCAGTGCAGCTTTTCTTCTTTCTCAATCCTTATTTTTCCCTTCTGAGGTGCTTCTCCACTGCTGATTTGATCCTCTTCAATATAATTTTTGCTATCACTTTGCTCACCATGGCTCTATAATTATTGCCTTACATTTTTGCATCAACAATTTGACAAATCAAAAGGTGAGGAATGTTTAACGTTTGCTCATAAGGTTATGCTGCATGGTGAGCCTTTTTTTTATTATTAATTTGTGCCACTCATTATTTATAGTATTTTCAGTTTTTTCCAGGACTCCAAAGCGCTGGGGGGTCCACGATTGATCGTGCAACTTTCGCTACATTTAACCCTAAACCTTTCCGCACCCTCTTCCTCTCCTCTTCCAGGCCGAAGAGATATAAAAGAAGGGAGTGCGAGATTAGAAGAAATACATCATTAAGAAAACATGAAAGGCGAGAAGGAGGAGCCAGGCCTCATTAAACAAAGGGTGCCCTAAAGTTGTTAACTACCTCATAAATAAAAACTGTCTTATTGTTTATTCTAAAGGATGAACCCCGTTTGGCTTTCAGCTGCACTTAGAGGGGCGAGAATTTTTTCCTCCTTCCCATTGTTTGACTTTAATTAAATAACAAATGAATGGGAAGGGAACGGGTGCTCGTTTCTTTATTAGATCAGGACGTAGGAAGAGAAAAAAGCTGTTTTTTACAATCCCGTAGTTGGGTTTGTGGAGGTGAGTGAAAAGTTTGAAAATAGAAGTTGAAACCAAGGTCAGAACGCCGAGAACTATGAATTTGTGAGACTTCCCAAGCCCAAGCCTGGTGCTTAAATAACACTGACGTGAAAGAGCATATAACACCATTATCATTTTCACTTCATCTCAACTTTATTATTATTGCCCATAAAGTATTACCCTGTTATGGATTTGAGATGCCAAACAGTTTTTCCATATTCACCCGGCTGTTATTGATCGATTTATAAAGGTTCTGCTGCAAACCTTAAATGGGTGAAGTTGTGATGTTCGATTGTCCACCCAGTAAGTATTTAGATGTATAGCATTTCCGATTTGAGTTAGTTTGATCTTTTCCAGTTAGGTTCAGACTTTTTCCTCCTAGGTTTTAACTTTTTCCACTTGCCACAACTTGAAAAATTATGAAAATGAGTTGATAGAAATAGATAATACATTGATTGATAATACAATCGATCATTTGAATTGAAGTCAAGATAACCACTTTTATTGAAGAGTGTGAGAACCAAATAATATTATGCGTACAGATATGTATTCTATGAGCACATGGTTTCTTAATTACCAATACAAGCTTTCCTCATGAACATATATTTTTTTATGGTTGCACTTCATTTAGTATATATTTAAAAATATTGGTCCACATCGGAACCAATTCGGAAAAATGGGAGCCAAAGCCAAAATTTACTCGTATTTTCTAAAAATCAGCATGTTTGGACTCTTCTGGTAGTTTTTTCAGCTGATTCTTTTTTTGGTATTGTTCATGTGATTCATAACTATCCAGAATCGGTCCTTACTTGATTTTAACCATTTTTAGACCACCTTACTAGTCTTCCCTTTCACTCCTATCCCTTTGCCGCTCATTTTAGTGAATAAGTTGAGTTGTAAGAACGATTGATTTGGTGAGTAGGTAGTTAGGAGGATCGTAACATAGATGGAGTCGTATAGAAGGAGTTACTCTAGCTTATATGCATATTCGACAAACCCTGTAGCTTTGATGACCAGATGCCAGGTTATCGATTAACAAATTGGACAATGAATTGTAGTTTGTGAGGTTGGTTTCCTCCATACATTACACACATGACAGCTTGTAGCGCAATACCTTGCCAATAATGAAGCTATCATTAGGTTGTGGTGTGGGCAGGTATCATGCATATGTGATTTCCCATGGTATGGCGTTAGGGTCCATATCGGTTCTGTTCTCCTAGGTGGGTACTAGGTGTTGTGGCTGGCTGCCAAGGTGACGGGGGGTCACCTCCGCTTCTACCGCAACATTTGCATTTACAAGATCACTTGGTAAGTTAGCGTCGCGGGCTGCGAGTTTGATTCTGTTAGCTCAGCACAACTTGGGCCCCGGAGAATCGCTTACTGGCAATACATTCAACCTCGACGTTTCCCTACCACATTGACAGACAAATCTGAGAGTGAACCGCATTATGGACACGAGTCTCCCAATTTCCATACATCGCATCAGACCCGTGATATATTTATTTAATGTAGGTCGTGTAAAACGACAATAAAAACAAGCACACGATAAAAATGAATTTTTTTTACCCCGCACTACTACGAGTGCCTTACCAAAAATCCCTCTCATTCCTACTTATGAGTCCACTCGACTTATATTTCCCAAAAATGGTACAATACGAGAAGAAATCACTACAAAGAGTGTAGGTAAAATGAAAACTGAATGCTTTATTTATTTTCTTGGAAGTAGAATAACATTTTAATATATTTTAGGTTTGTTACAAATCACATTAGTAATAGGCATAATGTTAAACTTACAATTATTAACTCTTGGAATTCCTCTTAAGCAGAACTCATCATCTCTATGCAGTTCGTAGGTACACACGTGCATAATTTTATAAAATATTCTGCTACATAGTGCCAAAATGGCCCCGTGTCATTCGTCTCTACAATAGAGAGTTTCACTCCATCCAAGCATTTGCGGTAGCATCACCGAGCCAGTCTTTTACATTGGGCTCTTAGAGTAGAGCAACTCTTATATGCTTTCAGACCTCCGTTGCTTTTGAAAAACAGATGCAAACGTTTCTCTTCAATAATCGGCTTTCCCAACTCGGCAGTAAACCACTTGTTGCATTGAAAAGTATTGGTGAGAATCGGAACAAGCAGCTCGAATGCACGAAAGAGAACGCCATAAAATACGAGACCAACTAGACATGACCAAGCTACACCACCAAGGAACTCATTCTGGGACTTATAACCAGCTCGTTTGAAATTGAATGTGTATTGTGAAATTGAATTGTGTATCTTCCTGGATGTACTTTTCACCTTCATGAAAGTCCACGGAGAGAATGAGAGCTGGGTGGTAACGGTCACAATCCATGAGTGTATCATTGACGGTCGCTGTACAGGAATAAGAGCACCGTGCATCCAAAAAATGAAATCCAGGATGGAACCATATTCGTTGAGAAATACGTTAACTAGGTTGAGAAGGAGAAAGGAAGATTCCTGCAGAACCAGTCGTTCAGGGTTAGATTCAGGACAAGTCATGCTTTCAGGGGGACCAGTTATTTTTGCACCCGGCAGGTTATAATCACCCATCACAATAAGCTCACAGAGATCATATTGTCTCATCAGAGACGATACGAACTCTCAGTGTTTAGTATACATTGACTCATGAGATCTCGGTGGTATGTATGCGCATCCAATAATAATATGTTTGCAGCCAGATGTAATACGGACAATGCTTGCTCCATGTTATCAGAGTCGGAAGTCATCAATGCCATTGATTTGTATTTCATGGCGGACCTTGGCAAAAATACAAGCCAACTCCAGGCATGACGTCACGAGAATATAGGGTATAGAGTTCAAATTGATACGGCAAACGCCGCCAGTACGACGACTATAGGAAAACATGCTGCGTATAAGTACTTCACTTTCCACTCGATGGGATACGCCAGCGTCTTCTGCCCTACGCGAAGGAAAAAAACCCGTCGCGCATCGATATGAAAACTTTGGGAAAACAGAAGTGTGGTTCTTCATTGAAAAAGTATACGACGTGATTCCGCCTGCGCGGCGTCTTCCGTTGATTGCGCCGGAAAAACCCCGTCGATAGGAAAATGCGGTTTCCAGATAATTTCTGTTGTGGCTTTGCAAAGGATGCTAATTGGCTTTGTGGTTTTTGTTTCTTAACCCATACTTCTTTCCACCCACATACTTATCTTCAAATAAGTACGTTTTTAAGGGGAATGGCGTGACGATTCCCGCCGGACTGCATCTCTCCTGCGAAGTATCCTTGGGCCGAACATACTGTTCCTAATCATTTCAAGTGACGATTTCTAACTCAGACATCCGAGGCAGGTATCCTCGATAGCTGCTTGTAATGCACTATTAATATATAGAAAGCTGTGACTCTACGTAACTGTTGTTGATGTCGAATTTGATGATTGAAGCACAGCCCATTCATCTTAAATCGTCATGGTGTGATGGATGGGATTTAACGATTTTAAAGATCGCTGAATCCATCTTATATCCAAATCCGTGATATATTATTAAAACATTTCCAATTTCGTTCTGAGTACGGGGGCTTTTGTAACCAAGCTAAGAAGGTCATACATCTCTGGTATTGGGCCCTATCACATCAGAGCGACGCGGCCATTAGAACCCTGGAAGGCTGTGGACTAGGCGGCGCTAATTCTTTGGTGAGAGAGAGATTGAGGTCTTGTTCCGAATCGTTTTTGGCTCTCCGCAACTCATTTGTTCTAGTTTCCACCTCCCCTATCATCACTCTCCTGTCTGCTGCTAAGCCCCTCAGGAGCATTTGCCACCCCGCGGTAACAATGTATTTTAGTCCAGTCGAAACGAACAACTTCTCTCCAAGTTCTATAACCTAATTATCCATTATCTATGTAATACCTACGACCAAATTGTACTTTTTTTGTAAATTTCCAGAAAGAAAGAAGTTATAATACAAGATAGATTTTGTTGGTTAAGCCATCATCAGACTAACGAATTAGAGTTTTTTCACACATTCCCCTGGGTTTGGGGAAGAAGTGAAAAGAGTCAGGCATCACACGTGAAACTGAATATGATTTCGCCGGCTTAGCATGTACATGTCCAGCTCACTCCTGTATATTAATGTCATTTACGACCCTCACCCTTGTTTTCACTCACAATTTAACAGACCTCCATAGGTCAGCTTCATCCAGAAGGGAGGAAAAAGAGAAAAACAATACGCTGAATTGATTATGTAAGTTGGGATTACCTTTCCTACCCTATTTCGAAGTAATAGATACTGATTTATGCAGAGCAGCACAATTCTAGGAATCTTCTTTCAAAGATCTTATCTGTCCGTCTTAATTAAGGAGCTCTATCAATAACTCTATCAACTGGTCTCGTTCCCAAGTCCAAGATAATACCCTTCAAATAATTGCTCAGTTTCATTATTTCTGTATTAGATAGCACTTCTTATGCAAATCTTAGACGGAGCCCAGTGGGCCGGAAACCGATTCTAGGCGGACAAAATTATTTTATTAGTTATTATTATAGAACATTTTGAGCTGATTCCGAATATGCCCCATGTCCCTATACCTAAAATAGCTTCTTCGACCCAAGCAATAGATTTTTGACAATTTTTCTCACTTTTTGACCTTTGAAACTGATTTTTTTTTTTTTTCGAAAGAAAAGTTGTAAAGGAAGAAATCGTGCATCGAACGAGACTACTGCCAGCTCTCTCATTTTTTTCGATTTTCCACGATTTTTCGAAGTTTTTGTGATCTACCACTCACTTGTTGAGGATTTCCATAAAAGTGGGTAGTGAGTGGTTGGTCACGAGAACTTTGAAAAATCGCCGAAAATCGAGGAAAAAAGTTAGAGATTTGGCGTTGGTCTCATTCGATGCAAAAAATCTTCCTCTACTACTTTTCAAAATTCTTTCAACTTCTACAAAAGAATTTTTTCCACCTAGAATATATTTTTTCTTGAAATTTTGCATTAAAAATCTCGAGATACTTAATGATCTGAACCTCTGGGTAGCAATTAGTAGCAGCCCATTGTTATTAAATCTCATTTTACACATATTTGCAAACCATTAGGCACCAAATTTGTCGAGATCCCCAGCGGATTCCTCAAGTAATTGCTTTTCGTAATCAAAACTGAGCATAGTAAAACTGTAATATTTCTAGTTAAATTAATAAAACACACAAAAATTCAACCAACCTTGCGAAACGTTGGCCATGATGACGACTTCAAAAAGAAGAAAAATCACGAGCTCGCCTGGACTACCTCAAATGCACTAATGACTTGTATAAACAAACTAAATATCCCATTATCGCACAATCGCAAGATTCGCTGAGCGTAGTTGAACGAGAAAACATTTTATAACAGTTGGAACCTGTGTATTTGACTCTCCAACAACCTTTACATAGGTTATCAAACTACTCCTTCCAAAGACTTTCGACTTTTTGATTTTTGGCCAGGAAAAAGGGGTTTCTGAACCACTGAGCCTACTTATCGAAATCAAATAAGACATCTATGCTTAACCATTCGTCTTTAGTAAACAAGAACTATATCTACTTAAAATGGTGAATTATAATCTAACAGCATTTCCTTGTGGAACTTTACGACGTTTTCACACAATATCTAGATTATTGAGATGGATTTCAACAACTTTATCGCGAGAGATTAAGTCCGTAAGCAGTGTCGACCAAGTATTTCATTGACCAATAATTTGACAATTCCGTTCCATCATTAGTTTGGCACACAACTACGAAAAAAGTGTGCTAATTTTAAAGATTTACACGTTTTAGGAATGACGAAATTTTCTGATGATTCTCGCTTACAACCACATCTTTGCTAAGGAACTGTATCTTTGCTTTGCTTAACTTTTCATCGTACGAAAGTCGTTCGCCAGTCGTTGAAGAGATCTTCATTTATGCTAAAGTGTTACGCTGCCTAAACCGCTCCAAAATAATAGAAGCTGAGCCATATTCAGAGTTATTAATGAACTAAGTATAAACAATCCTCGATGTATAATAACGTGATTTGGTAATAGTAACCAGGCTGGTTTAATACGGAAGTACGATTGCGAATGTGGTATCCTATACCTATACAGGAAATATTGAAATTTGACCAATTTCAAAAAAGTACTGAAAAAATCACTAAAAAAAGCAAAAAACGGCTTAAAATCGGTAAACTTCTAGTTTTATTAGCAGAATATTGCTCAAATAACGTTTATCAACAATAAAATAGAACATTAAAACATTTATGTACAAAATCATGCTGAAAAATGTACTCATAATAACAACGTGCTAAAAAATCGAAAAAAACTGCAAAAAAGTTAAAAACCCAAAATCTCTTATGAAACGCAGAATATTATTTAGAACAAGTTTTTTTTACCATAAAATAGGTAGTTAACAATTTCTTTTCCCTCAAAGTCCTTAATTTTCAAAACTGATGTAACAGAATATAGTACGATAATTTACGAAAATTCGCTCATACGATCATGCTGCATGACTAGAAATTTTTACTCTATATTGTATTCATACCTACACAATACGCGGGTGGACCTCTCTAACCCAACAATGTCTTTCAAGTTACAAAGGATAACTTACTAGTGAAGATTTACTAAGAAATGGGTTTCTGTTACAGGATGAATCGAGGAACTCGGCAAGCCCATCGAAAAGCTCGGAGAAAAAGCGGTGGATCCACGACCCGTCAAGTGAGTTACGTTTCATCTAATATAACTAGATACATGCTGCTTTCCATTTACCTTTACCAACTGTACCGAAGAAGACTAAACTACAATGTTTAAGAGAGTCGCGTTTGTAGATTCTATGACCTTTCATATTGATAGATGTAAATCAAGGGTGAAAGATCTTGTAAGTGCACTTGCTGCTCTTATATTATTACCACGCATTTTTATTTTGTTCGTAACAGGTGTTTTTGTTCCTATTTAAATTGAGATGCTGACTGGCTGAGGCTTTGGATGCTGATGAGAAACTCAACATGAGGAACAACTCTAATCAGCTGAGTGAGCTCAGTAACTGATTTTGTTCCTATTCAGCTTAAAAACGCTGTAAACTCAAAGGTTTATTGTTTCTGTTTTGGACAGCCTCTCCACGCAGATCACCTGTCTATTACTAAACGAAGTCATACATTAGATTACATCACATTGCATACATTATCTAAATATAGAGCATAGGCGTAGACGCGATCACCAAGGAGAAATTAATTAAATAAAACACATACCTTTTAATACCTAGTCTTTCTGTACCATGTGCTGAACTACCAACTCAAAGAAATAGAAGAGTATAAAATAAATCACCTTGTTGTCTTTCACAAGTCCAAATATAGGTGACAAAAATTATCATAAACTATTTCATAAAGAAAACATTTCATTGGAATAATATCAGCTGATCGTCGTAGTTTACAATTTATAATGCGATTTTTACTGTTTCACCTGTTGTAAATCACCACTTCAATGTTCCTTATTCCTGTTAAAGCTTAGGCAGAGCGAACGTATGAACGTACAGCGATTCATTGGGATGATATCTGTAAATTTGAACAGAAAACACTACTGTTACCTTGTAATTTTTTGAGATCTTTATTTATTATAATAAAATATTTCAGTGTTAAGCCCTTGACCGAAATTGATACCGAGCTTCTAGGACCAACTAGACTCCATGTGTGATTTTTGACCCAAGTTTCTTAAACTTGGTCCAGTAGTTTCGGAGAAAAGCTCTGGCCTGCGGATAGCATACAGTGGGGCAAGATGGAAAAACCCCTAAAATAAAAGTTTCGATTTGGACGCTGATTCAAACTTTTTTTTTTTTTTTTTTTTTTTTTTACTCCTTGATAGAGTAAATGAATGGTGTAAATAGTCGCTTTTTTCCGCGGAAATTATTTTTCATCCAAGGGGAACAAATTGAATTAACAGTTTTTTAAACATCCAGAATACGCCATCTCGATGGTTACTATAAAGACTAATTTCTGAAGGCGGTGTGTATGAATTCAGGACTTGAAAACTTATCTGCTTGTTTACTCAGGTCTACTAGAAGCCCTAGGAAAGATTAGCCAGCACCATTTCTGCTGCACAATGCTTATATAATATCGAAGCCCCTGAATAAAAATAGTAAGATTCTTCCATATTAAAATATGTCGAAGCCTTGCGAAGGTCTGAAACTTGCTTTTACTCATAGCTGATAAACTGAACTACATTACCAGATGGCGCGAACTTTCTATCACTCAACGAGCGACTTTTTTCGAACAAAAAATTTTTTTTTTGTATTGGAAGAAAGTTGTAGAAGATAAAATCTTGCATCGAACGAGACCGCTGCCAGCTCCGAAAATGCTGACGTTTGGAACAGAGCCTCTTAAGGTGTGGTAAAGAAATAATGCAGGTACTATTTTTGTCACGACTCAATATCAGTTCCATGACGCCCTGGCCATTAGCTATGGGCCGAAAAATTGTTATGGCAGTGGTGAGGCAGTAGATCTCAACCACGTTCTTAATTGCAAAGAAGGAGGTCTTATAAAAAGAGGCCATGACGCAATATTTTCGTGCTCAGATGGTAGGGTTAGCATGGACTGGTGCGGCAGCGAACCAATTTTGTGCGAAAGTGGTACAGGTTGTCCAGTTCTGGTGGCAGACCTCAATTTCCTCGGATTGTAGCATTGGGAAAGGCTAGCGTTTTTCGTTACTCGCATTGTGAACTAAGACGCTGCGTCCTATGCCCACCTAGAATGGACTGCCATTGCCCAGAATGCTGCAATAGCCAAGAACACTAAGAATGACAGAGGAGCAGAAGACTTGAGAGGCTCTTTCACTCCTTTTGTTGGTTCACGTCCGAATTCGTTGGTACATGTCATGGAATTCGACCATTTCCTACTGCAGTTAGCGTTTGTGCTCGCCCTCAAATGGTAAAGATCTCATGGAACAGGGTTAAGGTCCAGTTCTCCATCATCCGAGCAGTAGCCAAGAAGATACGGGGAACGAGACGAGAGTTGTGAAAAGCGTTGTGAAATGGCATTATAGTGGTTAATTTAAGCTATAGTTCTGTTATACAAAACCCGTGTTTTACCCATTCTCGAGTTTGGTTCAGTGGTGTGGTCTCCTTACTATAGTGTATACAAAACGCAATTATTAAGAGTTCAGCGGCGCTTCCTGAGGTATCTGGGGTACATGCTGCGTATACCTACCGAAAATCTCGATTTTTCCAGATTAGGCTTGGAATACCGTGCTTCCCCTCTGAAAGACAGACGAGTTGTGGCTGACATCGTATTCCTCCACAAACTTCTACTCAACAACTTGGACTGTCCTTCTTTATTAGCCATTTTTAATATTCATGTGCCTCAAATGTCGCACGCTCCAATTCTTAGTTTTCTGTCCCATTTTCCGCTGTTAATTATTTATACGACCGTCCCCTCTGTCGCTTACCTCTTGAAACCAATGTTTTCCTAAGCTCTTGTCACGAAGTCGACTTTTTCAACGTCTCCCTGTCTTCTTTGAAATAGGTACCATTTATCATCCGTTCTGCTCTAAACTTAAACTCATGTTCCACCCAACATATACTCTACTAAATTCATTGTTAAAAATCAAGTCTGTAATTTACAATATTGTATTTATACTATTTTCATATTCCATATTATCTTTGTTAATATTTTACTCTTAATTTATGTCTTATTTCAAGTAACTCAATCTCTATTATGTAATAAATTATTGAATTTTGGTTTATTATTTTCAGTTAGTCATAGGTTTGTTCCTCAACTTTTTTGTAAAGCGTAAAAATTATGCTCGAAGCCCCGAGTTTCGATAGTAAAAATACTAGGTATAAACGGGGTTGAGGTAATAATTAAGGACCAGTGTTCTGCGTAGAAGGACTCTCTAACACAGAAATAATAAACCTTTGCGTAATAATTTGCAGCGTTTTTTATAATTGGCTCTAGCCGTAAGTAAATAAATAAATTTGGAATTAAACTCAATTTACCCACAAATTTACCTACCAGAATGGTATTGATTCTTAATAGGCTTTGAACAAATTTCCCCCCCAAACCTGAAAAATGGGAACTTTTTGAATTTATCTTTGTATAACGAGTTTAAATTTAAGAATAACTTAGAACACGATATACTGTGATGAGATCGTCTCGCACGGATAACTTTGCTCATGAACACAAGATACTTACGTAAAAATATAGTTAATGGAAAAGACACCTATAAATAGTTGTTTTTAAAGATATGGTTAAAAGAAGAAAAAAAATCCTAACGACGAGAAATGTGACGTGACATGTGTTGAGGGGTTCGCGTAGGGAGATATTTCTTTCAAATTATAAGTTGAAGGCCATGGCGACGGTCGTAATGGAAATATCAGGCGGTTGACTTGACAGGCCGGAGCGCTACTGGTGAGGGGCAGCGGAAATTGTGATCTCAACCCCCCCCCCATTCTCTTCCAACCCACCACACTCTTCTCACTTTGCAACCTCACCAGCGGGGTTTTCTCACCTTATTCCATATTTTGTGTTGGAAGATGGAAGAAATAAAACTTTCTCTTCCCCCTCGTCTGATATTAGAAAGTTTTTGGCGAATTCAACTCAACGTCACCCGTTACCACAGTCTTGAGGGAGCAAATGAAGATGCCGGGAGGCATAGTGTTGCCTTAAGTTTAATGTCACGCTAACGGCGGTTGGGTAACGCGATATTTTCCCCCGCTGTCTTGTTGTCTGCTGGGTGTCGGATCAACTTCCTTATCTCGATATGAAACGCCGATTTTCAATCCAAAATTTGAATTTCATGTTAGTTTCAGTACAAATACGGAATGGGTTCGCATTTTTAGTTATCGATGCGTAAACTGGGCATGGATTTAACGTAAAGATAGTAAGCCACAAGTGGGAAACACCGTGGTCTAGTTGCTACTTATAGGTAATTATCGCCGTTACGAACTTCATGTTTATTTGTTTACCGTTGGGTAAATCATCAACAAGTATGAAAAAGTATTTATCTCTATGACTATGAACCAGGAATTTACCTGATAACCGTCACTGGAAGCAGCACTTCACGCAATGTTCACGAGAAAACAGCTGAGAGATCAGGCAAACTAAGAACCATACTGCGAAGAAGAACCTAGTGTCTTAAAACTCAGGTTTCTCATTTAAAATTTGTGAAATAATAAAACCAAGGCCGTAATCGACCAAATAAAGCCTGTGTGCATAAGAACGGACTTTTTCGATCGAGTTGAAAGCTAGACGGCAGAGGCGGGCTTCACTTCTGAAAGCAAATTCGGTTTCTACACGACTTATTATTATTCACTTCAACAATAGTGTTCCATTTACAGAAAGGTTATGCTGCTGTCGTGTGTCTTTAGATCCCCAAACGGGTGACGTTAAATGAGCCATTCTAACGTACGACGTTGCTAACGTCCCTTCAAGGTCACGTAATATTGGGTACGTTAGGGTGACGTTAAGGGCACGTTATTGGTCACCAAAAACTCTCTATTATGTTTTTGGAAGAAGTTATCCCTTGAGCCAACTCCCTTGCCGCTAGGAAAAAAGTAAAAATCTAGTAATTTTAATATATATTTATCGCTTTAATCCGAATCATATTTTCGTGAAATTTAATAATTTATTTTCATTGTTTTATAATTGATAGTAATTAGTAATGACAGTAAATTCACTGAACACGCGGGGTATATAGGCAAAATTTCAAAATGAATCAATTTTTTTCAATGTTTGATAAAAACTACAGGGCATATTTAAATTTTCCTAAAACATTTTCTAAGTATAGAAAATTGTCATTTGAGTTCAGCTCTGATACGATCCAGCCTCGTAGGGTAGATTCATGTTTGTCTTCAATGGACACTGGACACCGCTAGAATACAAAAAAATCGAATGGAAATTGTGGAAATTAAGTTTGCTACATGAATTCGCAGTCACACGACAGACAAACGGTCACGGAAAGTTGTTCAAAATCTTCTAAAAAGTAAAATGCGAGTGGAAATTTGTATTTTGGAGGCAAATATTTTTCAACTCCCAAAAGTGAAAAGAATGACAACCATCTATAGGCAGACTCGGAAGCAATACTGATAACAAAAAAATATCAAAAATATTTTATCTTATTTCACTTCAATTATTCCAATTTTTATCTCCGACACTAAGTGGGGTGTTGTGATGCAAGGGGGTAACACTCCGAAATGCCTGCGTACAAGTCCGCAACACAGTGAGAAATTTTCACACCTACACGAATGTCGTTCAGGAATGAAAACTGTCGCCACTATCGCGGAAAAACATTAGTTGACATTGATACTTTCTCATCCATATACTTAAACACTCCAACGCTTATTTAGGATGGTCGACAAAATCGGATGTGTACATGTTTTAAATGTAAATTTTTATCAAGTTAATCCAGTGCAACGCGTGATTGAACTATTAGCCATAATAATAATGTGACTACTCTTAATGTTTATAGTTTTCTCTAAGTGCATTTCCAGAGTAGGGTCTCTAGTTACGGCTTGGGGCATAGATAAAGTTAAAACCCAATTTATGTATGTACCCCAAGTTGTTAATTTATTGTACAACGACCAACAGCGAGTTCCCAAAGACGCTGGAGAAAGGCAGTGCTCGTTAGTTGGAGGGAGTAGGGCCACAATTTACATAAATATTTAACACCTCCTGTCCAAACTACTGGACGCTTAACCTATGCACATACTTGCCGAGCAAACTGACTCATAAATTACCATTGGTTCGCTACTCATTAGTATCCAAACCGGTCTTGCTTTCTTGGCTACCAACTCTGTGGAATTGTACATGGAATGTACATTCACCCATTATTTTCGTAATTAAACGTTTTTATGCTCATATTTTGTAATTATTCAATAATCAATAGTTGCAATTGCTCAACAAATTACTCCTGTCTCGAAGATGTTCAGCTCCTCTCATCACAATGTTCATCCTCTCGTCACTGTCTCAAAGGATACTGGCTGATACGAGGAATCTAAAAAGTCGCCAAAAATGTCTCTAGATGAACTGTCCGAACATTCGTTTAAAATGTAGTGACTACAATCTAAAGTTGGACTCATTTCACAACCCACAACTAACACTCTGCGACTCAATTTTGCGTTCTATTATACTATAGTTCCCGTTATTTACTGTTATCACCCAATAGTATGAGATGTTGAGTTCAGAGCGCGGTCCATATCAGTTGGAGCGTGCTACTGATCTGCCACTAGTGAAGTTTTCACACGCACGTATCCAGACCAGGGTTGCCAGGTGGTACGGGAAAAAAAACCGGACACTGAGTCGAGAAGGCAGATTCGAAAAAAAAAAAAAACTAATAAAAAAATTATAAAGTGATAAGTGAGATGCATGTAACACAATAATTGATATGCTTATGAATGATACCTAGTTGAGGTGAATTATCTATGATTTGCATTTTCTAGTCATTTTCGCTCAAATTTTATGTGATGTTTTATATACAGTTTTGTCTATCGATAATTCAACCAGCAGAGTGGTATGATAAGAGTATTACACGTATAACATAAACTCAGAAGATTGAAGAATGGCCAACAATTTTATAATTGCTGTCCATCATTTAAAAACAACTAAAGGCTCAAACATTTAACGAGTTCAAACTCATTGCCAAATTGAGTTCGAAGAGCATACAGAGGTTGGCATATATGTTCGTTTCTGTTTGTCTGTAGGGTTAGCTGGAAATAATCAGCGTTAAACAGCTGGAAATAACTTTTTGGTTTTATTGGTTCATTGAGACTCAATTTCAAGAAGAATGGAGTGACAGTATAAATAATTCTATAAATAAAGTAAAATAAACAATGGTAATTAGTGTAGGTATTTCAAAAACTTTTATGAAATACTATTTTTGTAGATTGCATGCTAGGTAGGAAATATTTGAATCAATAAATAATAGCCGATATCTTGTATTTTGGGTAACGAAAAGAACGATATTAAGTCTAGAAGGACTAACTTGAGAATATTTCCGTCATTTCAAGATTGTTCACCTCCGTCTAAAACTGAAAGAGCACAAGTAATGGATAACGGAAGAGATCAAGAGTTCCTTCATATGAAATAGTGTTACAAGAGTACAAAATGTTTATGATTTTGGACGTTTAAAGATTTCCAAAAGATAACTTAACCTTGATATAGGTAGGCCATCTAGAGGTCACGGCTGCCTTTGCAGGATAGCAACCTACGATAGAACCCACAAGAACTGTAAATGTCCTGCTCTTACTGTCGAAACCGGACATTTTTCTTTTGGAACGATTTTCGCCCGGACAGCTTGTCAAAAAACCGGACTGTCAGGGCCAAAACCGGACACCTAGCAACCGTAATCCAGACCGCAGGTCACAATCGGATCTGGGCCGTCCACTTTAGATTCGTTGAATTATCCTGCCGTGCAAAAGCGCCTAAAGTATTTTGCAAACTTTCAGATCATATTTAGGGTAAAATCGAGGAGCCATGGAATATGCCATGGAACGAATGTTTTGGTCCTTCAATGACATATAGGCACAGAAGTTTGCAGTTCTATTGCTTATCTTTTGTCACCAGGTGCAATCTCTACATAACTGATATTGGCTATAAACTCTAGTTTCCTAATTTCCTTTTCTTTGGAATTAAAGGAAGGCTAACCGAACACTACACAACGTCGAACAGTTGATTTCGGTTTTGGAATTTATACTACCTATGTAATTCATAGATTCAGGGCAAACATATGCCGTTAACCTAACATTAATTATGTGGAAGTTCAGAACGGTAACCAATTTTCAAGGTAAGTGAAATCAAAGTGAAGGTAAAATTAGTGTGGAATTTGTGGAGTGTTCCCTTGAGGGTCCTTTTTGAGGGCGTCAATTTCTAAATTCCGTATCCCAAGGACACCTAGTTAACTGCTAATTAACTAATCTTTATTTATTCAATTTTCAATCTCTCATGCGTAGGTGCGTACGAATTAAATATTATATCGTATTTCCTACATAGAGCAGTGAAATAATAAATAGGAAATGGATGCATTGATTTGCTAACAGATGCAGATCGTTTGATATGTAGATACATGATCGTTATCTGTCACGAAAACCATGTTAAATCTTTGAGAAGGGTAACAGAAGGAGTTCAAGTGAACAAGAGAGGTAGAACTGAAGAGCAAAAGGTTCACAAACATCCCAAACTAGATCGCGATTGGACATCGGAATCTTTATGTAAAGTATATTTCTTCCAACCGTCTTGAATATTCCACTCACTTCAAACAAAAAGAATAAGACATTTCGTTTGTATTTGCAACGCTGTTTAGTTTTGAAACGTATACCTATTGATGTTTGTAAAATATTCGTTCATTTGGTTGTACATAATTCAAAATTTGTATATACTTTTAGGCATAATAAATGTATGTAAAAATAATAAATTTGGAAATCTTTGTGATCATAAAGTTAGCGGTTTTCAAGTTTAGTTGTTACAAATCAGTACTTTGCAGCTGGGTGTGTTTTTTAAACGTTCTCCGAGGGACCCCAGCATGTTTTTTTTATAAGATACTAGCTGACCCGGCTGACTTTGCCCCGCCTAACAAGTTATTTGTACAGTCATGGTTACAAATAACAATAATTTATTCATTAAAATTTATTATTTATATAATCGAAGCGAAGAATACATTGAATATAAATAAAGTAGTACGTATAAAGGGTGAATACGGGTATTTGAATTGGTTTCTGTTTATGCATTGCCCAACCTTTCGGAGAAGTTGAATGATACGTCTGACATTGTAAGTGATTGTTCATGGAGAGACCATAATTTTATTCGTTTCTCGATGTAAGAGAGGCTCCCTTTCAAATTTGAAATTCTTAAGATTAATGGGAGAGAACTTAGCTGACTCAGCTGATCTGGTTGGAACTCGTCATTGTATTTGACTCTTGATGTCCTAGAAAGGCTCCCAGTCAAATTTCACATTTCTAGGGTGAAAAGGAGAGAATTTGGCTAAGTCAGCTGGTAAGGAAAGAGCCCATAATTCTATTCATTTCTCGGTGTTACAGAGAGGCTTCCTATCAAATTTCAAATTACCAGGGTGGTTAGGAGAGAATTCAGCTAAGTCAGCTGATCTTGTTGGGACCCTTCATTGCATTCCTCTCTAGATCTCCTAGCGAGGCTCCCTATCAAATTTAATTCTTTGTATTAATAGGAGAGAAATCAGCTGAGCTAGCTGATCTGAATGGAACTCGTCATTGCATTCGACTCTTAATGTCCTGGAAAGGCTCCCTGTCAAATTTCACATTCCTAAGGTAAAAATTAGAGAACTTAGCTCAGTCAGCTGATAAGGAAAGAGCCCATAATTTTATTCATTTCTCGATGTTACAGAGATGCTTCCTATCAAATTTCAAATTACCAGGGTGGTTAGGAGAGAATTTAGATAAGTCAGCTGATCTTGTTGGGACCCTTCATTGCATTCGTCTCTAGATCTCCTAGCGAGGCTCCCTATCAAATTTAATTCTTTGGATTAATAGGAGAGAAATCCAGAGCCAGCTGATCTGGTTGGAACTCGTCATTGCATTCGACTCTTAATGTCCTGGAAAGGCTTCCTGTCAAATTTCACATTCCAAAGATGAAAATTAGAGAACTTAGCTCACTCAGCTGATAAGGAAAGAGCCCATAATTATATTCGTTTCTTGATGTCCCAATGAGGCTCCCTATTAAATTTAAAATCATCAAAGTAACTGTCAAGAAATTGGGACTGGTAAAAGCCCCGGGTTTTCCAATTTCAATATTACCTTAGCTACGTTAAAACTCTTCCCGGCCAAGATCGCTGTAGTTAAAAAGGTGTCCTCAATATAAATTTTTGATGATCTATCTTTGCGGCTCAAAATGCTTGACTCAACCCACAAAAATAGTTTTGGTATCGTTGAATTCGTTATCGAATGTCCTTTTATTTGAAAACATTATGATATGTAACGAAATTGTCGAAGTGAATCAGTTATTGTTGAATTGAGGCATTTAAAATGAGGCGAACGCGATTTTCCAATAAAATGGTAATTTTGTGGCTGAAAGGGGCGAGTTGAGAAATTTCTATATAGCCTGGTGTTCAAAGAGCATGATGTAAAAAACAGCATCAAAACTGGTTCATAATTTAAAAAAAAAATTGTGGTCACGCATAAAGGACATACGAACAAACAAACATAACTTTATTTTTATAGATATAGATTATCCAATATGAATTTCATGAAAACTTATGATTTCCTAATATCCATTTGAACAACATATATGTTACGTCCGGGGTCGATAGGATCCCACTAGCTATTAGAAGGGTTCATTTTACTCTTTCCTGCGTACCAACCTATTTATGAGCCGAGCCTTTGAATTCCTTTTACTTCTACCACACTCGAAGTTTCCCTGTGAAGGGTAGCTGAGGATAACTTAGGGGTGGTTTCTGCGGTGTAGGTGCCCCACTTGAAATCACAAAGGAACAGAAAAGCAAGCGAGACTAACGGACTGGGAGGCACTTGAGAACATCTTCACAGTGCTCCCCCTCTTTTGACACCATTTTCCCTGTTTTTGTCCCCAGCCTTATTATGCGGTCTGTTCGGTATGACGATTTTTTCATACGTGCGTACTTCGCTCTCTCTCTCTCTCTCTCTCTCTCTCTCTCTCTCTCTCTCTCTCTCTCTCTCTCTCTCTCTCTCTCTCTCTCTCTCTCTCTCTCTCTCTCTCTCTCTCTCTCTCTCTCTCTCTCTCTCTCTCTCTCTCTCTCTCTCTCTCTCTCTCTCTCTCTCTCTCTCTCTCTCTCTCTCTCTCTCTCTCTCTCTCTCTCTCTCTCTCTCTCTCTCTCTCTCTCTCTCTCTCTCTCTCTCTCTCTCTCTCTCTCTCTCTCTCTCTCTCTCTCTCTCTCTCTCTCTCTCTCTCTCTCTCTCTCTCTCTCTCTCTCTCTCTCTCTCTCTCTCTCTTTCTCTCTCTCTCCTCTCTCTCTCTCTCTCTCTCTCTCTCTCTCTCTCTCTCTCTCTCTCTCTCTCTCTCTCTCTCTCTCTCTCTCTCTCTCTCTCTCTCTCTCTCTCTCTCTCTCTCTCTCTCTCTCTCTCTCTCTCTCTCTCTCTCTCTCTCTCTCTCTCTCTCTCTCTCTCTCTCTCTCTCTCTCCTCTCTCTCTCTCTCTCTCTCTCTCTCTCTCTCTCTCTCTCTCTCTCTCTCTCTCTCTCTCTCTCTCTCTCTCTCTCTCTCTCTCTCTCTCTCTCTCTCTCTCTCTCTCTCTCTCTCTCTCTCTCTCTCTCTCTCTCTCTCTCTCTCTCTCTCTCTCTCTCTCTCTCTCTCTCTCTCTCTCTCTCTCTCTCTCTCTCTCTCTCTCTCTCTCTCTCTCTCTCTCTCTCTCTCTCTCTCTCTCTCTCTCTCTCTCTCTCTCTCTCTCTCTCTCTCTCTCTCTCTCTCCTCTCTCTCTCTCTCTCTCTCTCTCTCTCTCTCTCTCTCTCTCTCTCTCTCTCTCTCTCTCTCTCTCTCTCTCTCTCTCTCTCTCTCTCTCTCTCTCTCTCTCTCTCTCTCTCTCTCTCTCTCTCTCTCTCTCTCTCTCTCTCTCTCTCTCTCTCTCTCTCTCTCTCTCTCTCTCTCTCTCTCTCTCTCTCTCTCTCTCTCTCTCTCTCTCTCTCTCTCTCTCTCTCTCTCTCTCTCTCTCTCTCTCTCTCTCTCTCTCTCTCTCTCTCTCTCTCTCTCTCTCTCTCTCTCTCTCTCTCTCTCTCTCTCTCTCTCTCTCTCTCTCTCTCTCTCTCTCTCTCTCTCTCTCTCTCTCTCTCTCTCTCTCTCTCTCTCTCTCTCTCTCTCTCTCTCTCTCTCTCTCTCTCTCTCTCTCTCTCTCTCTCTCTCTCTCTCTCTCTCTCTCTCTCTCTCTCTCTCTCTCTCTCTCTCTCTCTCTCTCTCTCTCTCTCTCTCTCTCTCTCTCTCTCTCTCTCTCTCTCTCTCTCTCTCTCTCTCTCTCTCTCTCTCTCTCTCTCTCTCTCTCTCTCTCTCTCTCTCTCTCTCTCTCTCTCTCTCTCTCTCTCTCTCTCTCTCTCTCTCTCTCTCTCTCTCTCTCTCTCTCTCTCTCTCTCTCTCTCTCTCTCTCTCTCTCTCTCTCTCTCTCTCTCTCTCTCTCTCTCTCTCTCTCTCTCTCTCTCTCTCTCTCTCTCTCTCTCTCTCTCTCTCTCTCTCTCTCTCTCTCGCCGCCCCCCCCTCTCTCTCTCTCTCTCGGAATTAATACCATCCCAAAAGTTTTGGCTCCCTCACTACCGAAGGTGAGCAGCAGCTTCGGTCATCACTTCTAAATCAGCTTCGGTTGATCACTTCTAAATTGGCAAATTTAGGACCTTCGGGGTTGGCAAACTAGTTCATATCACTCTTGGCTTCTCCTGATATTATAAAACCAGAGATTCCCTTGGTATAAGCTCAGTACGATTGCCGAGTAAGGGAGAGTATTTTGTGCGTGTGGGCGAAAGAACAAAACCTGATAAACTGTTGAACAATATGGGCGTTACTGCATTTATGTATTTTGAATTGGTAAACGCAGAAAACCGAGGGGTAACAGTGAACAGTTTGGGGTGAAGCTCCAGTAGTGGTGGTATTTGTTGAAATGGAAGTTAACAAAAATCAACTGAAAACAAAATGTTAGGACGCCCTGCAAAAGAAGGATGCCCGTTCACCCTCTAACCTTCATCTTCTGATTCTTTGGATTAGGAGAAAGGAAAGCCCGCGAATGCAGGTGTAAATAACGGTTACAAGGGCCCACCCACCATTTTCGGGAGAACGCCCGGAGAAATAAGTGCGAGACGTAAGGGGCTAAGCGATACGGCCTCCGCGTTAGATCAAGTGCGGGAAAAAATAAAGAACAGCACTTCCCGACAATACACCCGCCCCAGGAATATCCCGGAAGACCAGCTAACTTGTACGTGAGCCGAGAGAAGTAGAAGTTGAGTTGTAATAGCGAATGTGATCAGGAGAAAGAGCACCAGGACGCACGCGGGGGCGCGCCATGGATATAAATCTTTTCTCTCCTCTCAACTGTGGAGCCCCGACAATTTCTTTTACTACCGCGCCCAAGAGTGATGGTCTCTAATTTACAATGAGGTCGGCGCCTTTTCCGCCGGGTACAAACCTATGTTCTCTTCGAAAATATAATTCATTTTGTGACTTTTAGCGATTGTGCTTAGAATTTGATCAATCCCAATCTGCTTCAGTCCAACTCTTTTCTAATTGGTCAATAAATTCAGTGGATCAGCCAATGGCCTTATTGCTGCTGCAGTGGTATGGAGAATGAATCGCTATTCTACTTTAGCAGTTTGAAAAAAAAAAAAAAAAAAAAAAAAAAAAAAAAAAATTGCTCCTGAAACTCTTCTGGATGACCAGAAAAGAGCAAGAATAGGCAGTTCCAAAAAATTTTAATAATTTCACCATGCTCCAAACTGTTTTAGATGTTGGTTTCAATGTTTCAGTTTCAATATGTAATTACGTTCATACATGTTTACTAACTTCGCCCGCTTGCTTCGATCGCTCCAAGATCTAAATGTTAATCGCAACATAATATCTTACATTTTCCTAATTGATTGTGTTAATAGGTTCTGCAAGTGCCTGCAACTATATACTCTATCTCACCAGATCTCACTTAGCTGAAGAGAGAGATTTAATAAGTTGTAATTACCCTCTACCACGCAAGGCTCTTAATTTTAGCTTCATGAACTCTAACTTGGATATGAACAAAACTACCTATAGAGCTTAATCTGCTTACAGTATTACTCAAGTTATACTCTACCATTTGAAGAAGAATACAAAAAAAAAAAAAATTAACTACAATACTCACTCCGATAAATAGAGTGCTTTTTCAAGTTATAATCACTCAATCTGACCCAGAAAGACCTCTTCCAAATTTCAGCTTTATTGAATACGAACGAAAATAGTAATATTCAATACTATTATATATTAAAATTAACATGTTTACCCTGATAAAAGGCTTGGCTCGATGCACAGAAATCGTTTTTTGTTGGATTTGCGGTGTAAAACTCTTTCTGGCCAACGATTCTTGGTAAATGTTCGTTGAAGTAAGCTGCACCTCCGAGCAGTACAAATTGAGTTATTTACCTGGGATATGAGGTTGAGCTTTTCCTGACTCGTGATTTTTTAAAAGTTTAGGAGAGTTGAATTTATCATAAGACAGCCAGGAACTCGCTAATCATGTTAGAAAAAATCGATTGGAAACAGAACGATTTTATGGCTATACCCACCCCTTCTTTATATAAGGACAGACCCATATACACACTCTCACACACGTAGTAAACTGTTCAGCAGGCAGTCAGTATTTTTCACAATTTACTATTTAATAATTTTGAAATAAGTTCCCTACCGTATGGCAGTGATAAAGCTTTATTGAAATTTCGCACTTATCGATTTTCCCCATAACAATCGATTTTGGTATACATGGAGGAGATCATCCTCCACAACCCCTCTTCCTAATCCTTTATTGCCTCGTGTTTTCTTCCCGACAGACCGCTCAACTACGAATTTGTTACCGATCGTTCATTTCGTCCCGTCAGCATTCCTGATGTTGGAATGACGTAACGATCGCTTGCTTCTTCATCTTCCGGTAGATCCTCCTCAATTCCAAAACAAAAAATACGGTTCCTATTCCTGAAAACAAAAAGACAATATTCACTTGGAAATTTTCAGCATGTGAATACCTATTTTACGTGTAACACTGCTAAGGTAACCAATCTTTCGGTTACATTCGAGAGTGGTTGGATGTAGCAAACATCAAGGTTTTGCCTTTGGTCTTACAATAAGCAAATTTGGATTTATTTTAATTCACAACTTCCGAATGGTCAAAAGGGAAAATGATGCATTTGACCATAAAAATAGTTTTAGCAGTCTATACTACATGGGTACCAACATCCATAATTCCGGATCAGCTGGTCAAATGGAAACATTCAATCCGAAAAATGTTGAGTATGGACAGGTAGGTACGTTTTTTCCCACAGGTGACGAATAACCGATTTTTTCAATGAAAGTTTAATTGATTTTTCAAGAATTTGAGTGTTTCAAAGAGACAGTGCATTGTTAAACGGCTTATTTCTAGGATTAAAATATTTCAAGTTAACACAAAACTTTTGATTCTGTAAAGATGGTTAAGTCTATTGTCAAGAACAAAATTATCATAGTCTAAAAATAAATAAAAAACGATGTAAAAGAATAAATAAAATAATAATAAATAAATAAATGAATACCCAACTAAATTGGTGGGTTGAGTATTGAAACAATTTTTTTTAATAGCAATTTATTGAGTAGGATTTGGCAAAGTTACCTGGTTGGTTACCAAAACTGTTATTTCTCCTTGACATATAATTGGTGTGTACTCGTATCTCAAAGAGGACGAAGGGTCCCAATTAATAAATAGATATAGTAATATATTCTACGAACATAAGAGTCAGTAGCTAAGATTCTCACCAAGGCCGATCGGGATGATGAGAAGGAAGAGCCGATCAACATGTTCAAGAATTGAGGAATTTTTCTTGGCATGCTCCTCGGTGTGCTCCTCTGGGATTTCTGGTTTCTTGAAGTCGCAGACACTGTCATAACAGTTGAAACCGTCTGGAAGCAGTACCACCAAACAGGATTAAATATTAATTTAATTAATAAATCAAAGTTATGATGAGATACACACACATATACAAGATGAGCGCACTTAAGGTATTACAAAATTCAGGGATCGATTTGTTCCAGGGCTACAAGGCACGGTTTAAACTGAGACATACGATGAGCGCCGTTCAATTTCGAAACTTAGTTTAAACTACTGTTTGAGTTTAGCGAGCCTAAAAGCTCTCATCCCGTAGGTTTAGGAAAGCTGAGTTTAGATGTCAACGAAGAGGGAGGAAAATTCTCAACAACTCTGGGATAACTCATGACGCCCGTTCTAGGTACCCACCCTTAGTGAGTCAAGATCAGCAAAACAAAAAATCTTGAATCATGAAAAGGAGGATAAATACGCGAATAAAGAGAAAATATTGGAAGGAATGTTATTGTTGAAACTAATTGAGTGATTCTTATTGTGGTACACCCAGTAGTAGTTTCCAAATTCATTAGCTTTACAAAATCACAACGGCACACCTATATCTTTTAGTATGAACGGTCTAGCATGAATTGAAAACATCCAAAGTGAACGTGAAGTAACTTATAAAGAAATAACCACACGTTCATTAAGCTTATATATCTGGATGACGAAGCTGGAGAAAGTATTGATTCTCAAAATTATGTAATTATGCACTTTGATGCCAGTACCTATCATCACATGTCATTTGTTAATATTGCAAAACCCACTAATCAAAAAGCAAGACGTAACTACGTAGAAGGAATTTCGAGCCGAGTTGATGTTTTCCAAGGTTTAAACCTCAGATTAAGTTTAAACCATCTTAGTTGATGTTTTTCAAGGTTTAAACGTCAGATTGACGTTTAAAATATCCCTCGCGACCGTTCAGCTTTAAGCTGGGCTTAGCTCTTATCACTAAAATGAGCGTGGTTAACGAACTCGTACAACAGGCTCAAAATACATTCTGCAGATTACCTAAGCGTTGAGTCAAGTTGAAACTATTCTGGCTCAGTTACATCTCTTCTTTGGAACTTTGATGTTCCACTGGCACCTAAAAACCGGGTCCGAATGTTCCATTAGTATTTTGTGAAGAAGTTTTGATCCCAGCGATACTTTCTTATATGGACGTTTGTCCCAAATGTACGTAATAGGCGGGAAAAATTGTCCTAACAGCGGTGAACTGCATTATCAAATAAACGTTAGATACCAATAGCAGGCAAGGTTTTCCGAACGTTTCAGTCGGTGTGCAAATTTAGATAGTTTCCCACTAACCCGTAAAGCAATGGTGCTTCTAGTAGAGATACCATGAATCTTCCTTTCGCATCCCTTTCCGCAGCGATGGGAGACAGTAAAATTTGTATTTTTCAAACAATGAAACCAGTTGCGAATATTTGATTACTTACCAAAATTATAAAGGTCTTACCACATGAGTGAGCGCTCGTCTGAATGATCGGATGGCTTCTCGTCTTTGGCCCAACTTTCTGAAAAATGATGAGGATGTCCGAAAGGCCTTTTGGAAACGAGCTGCCCGCCGCTCTGGGAAGAGATTTGTTGGTTTTTGTATCGTTTTTGATGGCCCAGTCCCGATCTTCGACGCGTTTGTGGACGTCGTCAGCGACGATAAGATTCCGCTGCCTATCGTCGACGTGCCCGTTCAACTTGATCAATCCGCTTTCTACTGGTTTCGGCGTTTGCTCGAGGTCACCTTCCAAAATTTTATCGAAACGCTCCATTAGTGTGAACGGATGAACTTATTCGTAGCATACGTTTTTAGAAGTAGATACATCAAGTGCCTTGCTTTTAGTTTCCCAGAGTCTATATGGTGATTGTAAGTATCAATTTTGTACCGGGGATGATTGGGATTTTACAGAAACCTACGAATGCAATTCTTGAGATTTTTGAGAAATCATACATTACTTCAATATCCCTATTGCTGGTAGAAACAATGGAGGGCATCTTCTTCATCTAATTAAATTGCATACCACAAACATACATACTCAAAAAGATCAATGTAAATCCATCTTCCGGTTATTTTATCAATAACAAAAACACTCAATAATGAAAAAAAAATATTATGTAATTATGTTATTATTTAATTATGTAAACAAAAAAAATATTATGTAATTATGTTATTATATAATTATGTAAACACGTTATTCATAATTATTCGGTATAAAAATTAAAAGAAATTCCTAGAATTGGTGTGGGTTTGGGAAAAGTCCTGCATCGACTTTTTGAAAATTCCGACAGGGATAGAAGGATTCCTCATTTCATCAAGCCTTTCATTCATGAACTAACCGCCAGGCCATTATGCTTTCAAATGTATGGGTATACAGGCATGTGTGAGGCCAAGATTTGTTGACGTAAGACATTTTTTGTAGTATTCATCTTTAAATTTCAGTTTAATATTGGGCAAGGCGTTTGTCACTTATAGAACCGAATCATTTATTGGCATCGCGCTCGATATCGTAGATAAAAAAATAATGTATTCATCATTAATTATCTTTCAAATAGGTGTGTAATCTGAATAATTGTTATTGCTATAATTATAATTTATTATCAGTTTGATCCATATACATTTAATTCTGGAAAAGCTCCGCATTTCTTTTTTTAGGATGTCTACATTTCAAACGTAACATTTCGAAGAAATGGTTCCTAGTTAGTCACGATAAAAAAACCAAATAATGAATGGCTTTGCCCTCTCTTGTTGCCATATTTTAAATGGAAAACAAAAACTTTCTTAGATTACATCAGTTTCATCAAAGTCAGTTCTTTCAAGCAACGAGGAATTTTCCACGTACAAGCATTTCTTTCCCAATCGACACAAAGTTCTGAAATTTCAGATAGCGCCCATTCGGAACACCCGGAAAACAATGAAGCGGTACGGAAGACCACTTATCAGCAGAGGGACCTGATGATCGTGAAATTCATAAACGAAGCCTTTGTGTGTGTGTTCACTCACACTCACCTAAATGCAGGGTCACCCTCCACTCACCAGTTCAAATTCATAGTTGAGTGGGGTGGTTCACTCGGCAGTTAGGTGTACACTCAGATTACACGAGTTCGACAAAGCACTCAATGGACACTCAATGCTTTCGACATTTTATGTTTTTACTATGGCACATAACTCAAAAAGTGTGACGAAGAAAGCGTTATGAAAAATGTCTAATGATTTTCACGTACAACCGATTCGTTACCTACTACGGAACTTCAATTTCGCCAGTTATTATCGTACGAAAATCGTTCAACACTCGTTGGATAGCTCTCGATTTACCTGACCATATTACGTTAACCACTGCGGAGTGCGTGGCCGACAAGCTGCGGTATGAGCGTGATTGTTTAAATAATTGTTTACACACAGGTGATCATTCTCAATAATTTATATCGTGAACACGATTGCAAGCTTTATATAAGTAAAGACATACTTTTAAGACCAAACAACCGATAAACGAATTATCTCTTGGAGATGTACGAAATATATGTAAATAAATAAACATTTGTATTGTAATTTTGTGTTTCTCATTTATTATTTTAAAACAAAAATTTTAAACAAAAAAAATACGAGGTACGTGGTGTGGGTGCGGGAGGGGGCGCAAAGACATAAAATGTCCCTCGTGGTTGCGTACTTGTACGAAAGCTGTACCCACCGTTTGTGTTTTGATACATTCTCTAAGCCACAATTCTTTTCAAGGGCGGTAGAATGCGGTGGAATGAGTGCAAAAAAGAAGCTTTCGGAACTGTTAAATTCAAATGGTCTCATGAATTCGCCGTAAAAAAAAAGTCACCCGAGTCAAAAATGGAGTACTCAAGCCTATTACCTCGGATCAGCTGAATGAAAATTGAGGATCAGATAAATCCAATGCCTTTGATCAAACTGCTTAGTTTCAGCATTATCTTGGACATTTAATTCGATTTTTGGATTCTACGCATCTTGAAACGTAAACCATCAGATTTTTAGGGGAGAGGGGGGGTTAATTTTACTTTGTTTGTAGAGATTGCATAAAATCAAAGAGCGACCAGCACTTTCAACGGTGGTTATAACCCCTCTTCATTTATTTTAGGCTCCTACAGATTCGTAGTTGTTCATGACTCTCTCATTCCCGAATTGACTTATTTCGTTGTTGATTGTATAACATTTGAATGGGATCTGTTGGCCACATCAAACATGTACCTAACTACCGTTTAGGTACCTACCTACTCTGATGTGCTTCTGTTTTTGAATAAATTCAGAATGAAATAAACGATAGGTATGCTCTACTTCTACTATATTACCCGTACCTATAACTACATGAAAATAAAAATAAAAATTATCAGTTGACGCACTTAATTAAGTGACCTCCCGCCGTCACTCAGGATATTGCACCATTGAGATGATGGTGACACTCACCTCAACGCCATTATTTGTTTGTGAATTTCGTTTAGTGTGCATTTGGGTTGCACACTCAGTGCGCCCTCAGGGTCGCCCTCAATTCACGTCTATGAATTGCGGTGAGTGCATGGATTCTCTTATTTATACACTTAGCGGCCCACCTAGACTCAATTCTTGTCTATAAAATCCGCTCCAATTGTTTAATAAAGGATTTTACGTGCAAAAACAAATGTAGTTTATAACAATAAACAATTTGTTGGAACAATACAAAACCCTTGTACGTGGTGAATATGAGTTGGTCATGAAGTGTTTGGTTTATTAGCATTTACTTTAGTTAGGGGGTACGGGGGTACGGTAGAATTCTTTGAGATGTGCAAAGCTGACTATAGACCGATTTTATAATTATATACCAGTAACAGAATTAATGCTATTTTTTTAATAATTGGCAGTGTTTTTTGAAGTTCTATTGTTAGAAATCCAATCTCTGGAGAAACCCCAGTTCTTGGAGAGAAACGTTAAGAGTACTATAAAACTCAAGGACAGAAAGGCCTGTATATTTTCTCAATAAATATTTTCCAATCGAATAAACGGTAACATTTTGTCAGTTTTCTGATGGTGCCACAAATAATCAAGAGGAGTTGATCGTAAAAGGTATGTCAACCCAATTATATTAGCGAACGTACATATGTGTAGGCGCGTCATTAAATAATACATACCTGCCAGCTGATACGTGGATCGCACTCATATGAACGCGAATAATTTATCGAAGTCGTATATAATCTCTATAGCTGGATGAACAATAATAGATCTGACATTGAATAAATAGAGAAATTGATCCTTGCAAAATACGAGTGACATACTTAATCCACTCACGTCGTAGTAATACTCCGAGACCTCTGTTTCCATTAATTTACTTATTCCCGTCGAAACCCTCTCGTTCATAGCATGTGCAAATAAATTGAGATGATATAGATATAGGTTCTAAACGCTGAAGCATTTATAGTTTCCGAGTAATACCCAATCAAATTTCATTTAAATGAAATTCACTCCAGTTTCTCTTCAAGTTGCAAACTCGCATATAATTACCCATTGGTCTGATACAAATACTATATTAGTTGTTATCATACCAGTCGTGTTTCCATTTCCAACTAAGTAACAACAAATGTAGAAACGACGAATCCTCCATGTAGGTACTAAAGGTAGGTATTCCAACCGATTGAAAAAATACCTATTTTTGACAGAAAGGTCTAGGAAGAACTTTCTTAAAAGGTGCAATATAATAGGTATCTGAAGATTGAAAATGGCATAAACGGATGCTTCAATAATTTATATAGTATTTAGACTTAATAGGGAGCCTCTCTGGGACAACAAACAATTGACTTTTTCCACTTAGGTTTACCTATTATTTACACATAGATTTAGACTAGGAACAAACTAACTGTAAAAATGAGAAATCTATGCGGAAAAGGATAAACCAAACTGGAAAAGGTCTAAATTTAAGTGGAAAAGAACTAAGTGTACCTTAGTGGAAAAGGTTTACATCAATTCGAAAATGTTATTTTCCGATATACGGCAACCTGGGAGTACTCTCCAATAGTACCCTTTGTAAATATGAATCATGCCGAAACTACTCAAAATTTTGAGATGAAAATTTTTTCAAAAGAAAAATGAGAATTTGAGGCGCTGAATGCCACTGACCCACCGGAATACCATTCGAACCAAACAAACAACACGAAAAAGTGAACCTATTCATTGCATAAAATAGTAGGGCGTAGATTTGGAAACTAACCATTCAAATTTACATCTTTCAATCAGATAAAGACTTTTTAGTACCTGCAATGAAAGTCTCATGATATCCCGCGAGAGGGCGTCAAATAAAAAGCGTAAAAAAATGGGAATCAGCATGCATTATTAAAAAAAAAAAATAGTTATCATTAAAATATCGATATTTCGGAAATATCGATAACGATTTCCATCCCTCAACGGAAGTGGGAGTATCCTTTAAATCTCAAGCTCTTAATCTTTTTTAGAAAAACGTTCATAAAAAGGCCTGTCTATCCTTATTTGTTTGTTGGTTTTTTAAAATTATTATTGTTATTTTTATTTATTTGTTTTTCTCAAACGTTTCTCTCCAGGGACTATATATGAAACATATGTCTGTATATATGTGTCATTGCAGACAATAACTCTCCTTAGGTATAGATAAAATTCCGTTCTTGCGCCAAAAAAAAAAAAAAATAAAATAAAATAAAATTTAAAAAAAAAAAAATAATAATAATAAATAAATAAAACGAAAAAATCAAGCTTTCCGAACGAAAGGATGAGTTCCTTGGCCAAAACTTTTTGAGCACATTCAATTGGTAAATTCCAAAAAATGTACTAAATAAATCACTAAAAATTGCTAGAAATGGCTAAATTTTTTTGGATGTGTACCTATATATTTTTTTTAGCAAAATTTTAGTAAAAAAAAAAAAAGAAGTTCATCAGCAAGGAACTAGAACAATATAAAATTTAAGCAACAAATTGTGCAGAAAAATGTACTTAATTTACTTAAAGTTAATTAATATTTGCTACAAAAAATCAATAGAACTACGTAACAAATTAAAATTTTAGAAATCTTTTTGAATTGCAGAATATTATTTTGACCGAATTCTGTTGCCTCGATATTGGTAATTTACTATTTCTTTGCGCTCCAAGTGCTCAAATCTTAAAGCACCATAACGTAATAATAATACGGTAATCTACGAAAATTCGCTCATACGATCATGCTGCGTGACTGGAACTTTTTTCATGAAACCCTTGTCTGCATGTCTTACCAGGCAGTGTACTAGGCCCACTACTGTACCTACTTTACTCTCGCGATCTACCAGAAATTGAGGAAAATACAACTGCCACGTTTGCAGATGACACCGCAATTTTGGCGGCAGGAGAAACCAACATCGAATCAGTTACAAAATTAAACCACTCCATCCTCCGCATCCATGAATGGACAAAAATATGGAGAATTGGATTGAATGAAGCGAAGTCTGTACATGTTGATTTCACAAACAAAAGCTTCCTTGACAACAAGGCGATTCCTTATGCCAATGAAGCTAAATATCTTGGGATGACACTCGATGCCAAACTGAGGTGGAAATCACATGTTAAAAAGAAAAAGTATGAACTAGTTATCAAATTCAGGAAAATGTACTGGCTTATGGGAAGACACTCAAAACTGTCTATCCACAATAAGCTCATATTGTACAAGCAAGTCCTCAAACCTGTCTGGACATATGGTGCGCAACTGTGGGGGTGCACTGCACAAAGTAACCGCAACATTATTCAGCGCTTTCAGAATAATGTTCTGCGTACCTGCGTTGATGCATACAGATACTTCAGAAACGACAGATTACACTATGAGTTGAAAGTTGAATCTGTCAACGAGGTTATCAGCAAACAAGCCGTCAATCACCTTTTGAGGCTCAGAGATCATGTTAACGAGGATGTCGTTCAGCTCCTTGACACCGAAGATTTACTTAGAAGACTTAAAAGAACTAAACCGCAAGAACTAAGTGAAATAAAATGAACGTCAAGACTAGTGACTTAGTTATCAGAACAATAAGTCTAAAGTGAAGTATATTAGATCTTAAGAAAATGTATAATAATTTATCTTACCAGTCTGGCTGATCTTATCCTGACCAGCGGCCTCCAGCTTGTGATGAGCTCGCGACGTCTCCGGGAAACTGAGGAAGTCGGACACGGAGAACCAAGGCTTCCCTTTCGGCATCCGCTCGACGCTCCGCTTTGCCACCGAGTGACCACCGTCGACCTTGGGCGCCTTGACGTCGACGACGTTGACCTCCGGGGTCTTGACGTCGGGGACCTTCAAGTCCGGGATTTTCATGTCGGACGCCTTCATGTCGGGGATCGGCGGCTCCTCGGCAGGTACCTCCCCGAAAAATGGGAAAGGTATGCCGAAGGGGTTGAAGAAGGGGTCGTTCCGCTTCACCACCGGCCCTTTGTCTCTCCAGTTGTTGAGGATGATGTCGTCGAGAATGTTGCCCTCGATCAGGCCGAGGGACAAACACCAAACCGCTAAACCTACAAACAACAAGCTGTTTTACAATTCTATATATATAAAAATTTCTACGTTTTAGGAAATTTATATATATATCAAAGTTTGCAATTACTTTTTTGTTTATTATTTTTAATTATTTTTTTAATTCTCTCTCTCTCCCCCCCCCCCCCTCCATCTTTAAATTTCGTTCATGGAAATCCGTTTTGAAGTATTCTGAAACGATTGCTGGATTTGCAAGGTTTTTATATTATGAATATATATATATATATATATATATATATATATATATATATATTTATATATATATATATATATATATATATATATATATATATATATATATTCATAAGTTGTGCATGCTAAAATCGTAAGTATGTCTGTCTGTACATTGATTAGAATAATGAAATTTTGCGTTTCTTTTCCGTTTCATACTATTTCTAGGAGATCGGTACTGTTTTCTCAATTTTTCTCATCTATCTGTCTGTGTGTCCGTATATTTGTCCGCTTTTCACAGTTACAGGGGTCATTGAACAACTGATATAAGTAGGGGGAAATTTCTGTATCAGCCCAACTGTAATTATACGTTATTTGAAGTTATTAAAATTTGAGCCAGAGGGGGTGCTTTAGGGGAGGGGGGAGGGAATGGGGTATCTTGGACAACATGGAACGAAGGGATCTGATTGATTGAATATGTTTGAATTATTCTGACTTAAATCACAGGCTACTTGAAATTTTTCAAATCTCCCCCATAATGGCTGTTTTAGGGGAGGAGGGGGAGGGGATGGGGTACCTGTGTCATCACTGAACAAACTGGGGACTTGATTGTCGAATATGTTTGGATTACTCTAATTCAAGTCAAAGACTACTTTTTTCAAATTTTTCAATTCTGACCCACAATGGAGGGGGAATGGGTGGTGGAGTGAAAGCGTTTCGAACGTCACTGAACCAACTGGGATCTGAGTTGTCGGGTATGGCTGGAGTATTTTAACTTATATCACAGGCTACTTGAAAAATTTCAAAACTAACCCATAGAAGGGGTTGTTTTAAGGGAAGGGGTGATGGGTTATCTTTTTCATCACTAAACAAACTGGTGATTTGATTGTCGAAAATATTTTGGAGGGGGGGGGGGGGGTTAAATGAGGTATCATGGACATCACTGAATAAACTGAGGACCTGATTGATAAATATATTTGGAATACTCTAACTTGAATCACAAACTGCTTGAAATTTTCAAATCTGAACCATAACTGGTATTTCGAGGGAGGGATGGGGGTGGAATGGGGGTATCTTGAACATCACTGAATAGACTGTGGACCAGACTGACAAAATATGTTTGGAAAACACTAAAAAACCACAGCCTACTTAGAAATTTTCTATTCCGATCCATAGGGGTATTTTTTGGGGGTGGGGGTTCGGAAAGTGGTATCTTTGACATCACTGAACAAACTGGGGATCTCATTGGGTGAATATGTTTAGATTACATCAACCTCAATCACAGGCTATTAAAAAAATTTCTAGCCTCAACCATAAGAAGGTGTTTGTGGTAAGGGAAAAAAAAGGGGGGGGAAGGGGATGGTTAAATGGAATAATTTGGTCATCACCGAACGAACTGGTGATCTGATGTTCGGACGAATGAAATTGAATTAGTCCGAACGTTCTTTTGGGTTACCTATCAAGAATATTTCAAATCTAAAATATGGGGTGTGTTTGTGGAGAGGTAGTGGGCGTCGATCTCAGTAGTTTGGTCCTAATAGATAATTTATAAGTAAGTACATTTAAGTGAGTACTTCTTTGAATCAGATCCAAAGGGGTGTCCCAAAATGTGATGGCAGGGGGGGGGGGGGCTTGCGTATATTCAAGTAAACTTGCGCAACGCACGGGTGAACTATCTGGTCATTATAATACACTTGTAGAAAAATATATCATCTTAAACTTATTTATCTATATTAAAACTTTAGAGAGACTCATGAGCAATGAGCTCGTAACGAATTGTTTTTCGAACTTCTTCGTTTACATAAATAGGTTGATAAAAAGAGGTAGGCTCACAAACAATAATGATAACTAAATACCCTAGAGAGCATATTAACTTTTGTTACATATACAGAACATGTATTATTTAACTTCGATTTTTCTAAAGAGTGACAGTATAGGAGTAATAATTGTATATATTCTTACCAGTTGCCAATATTTTCATTTTAAGTTATCCAAAACTTTTCTTCTATCGATCCAAACGAGCGCCTGAACCTTTGTAGCCCGGCGAAATGGTTGTCTTTTGAAAAATAACAATATCAAAATTGACACTTTTCCCCACTATAAAAAAAAGTAAATTCTGAATGTTTCCTATCCGATTTGCCAATGGGAATCTGCAACATATGTTTGGATGTATTAGCGTTGGAGTTGCGTTCGCTGCATGTGTATAATTTTAGTGGAATTGAGGTGATTAAATTTTAAAATCGATAATTTTATCAATAATCATTATTAGTAATCTTTATGAATAGTTCAATGTAATTTCCAACATAACTCTGGATTCTTTATAAAATTCAACGTAATGAAATTCCCTAATCATTGAAATCTTTGGAAGTACTACGTTTAAAGCGTTAAGCTTAGCACTAAATAAGCACAATATTCACGACATAGACACGAGCTGACCTCCTATTGTCATGTATAATAATATATCTAGTACATTGGTTGTGCGAACTTATAATAACAATAGAATTAAATGAGGAATTTTCATGGTTATTTTATATCTGCTCAATCGAATGATCTGAGTGAGAGCTTTCCGAAAATTTGCTACATCATGGGTATTTGGCCAGTAAAACGGCTCCTAAAATTCATTTGCCTTTGTGAAATCACAGCATCTTCTCGTCTGCGCCTATGGGAACCCTCAGCTTCCTTGCCCCTACTACGGCACGCACAATCTTCCTGCCCGTTTATTGGCTAAGCTAAAAGATCTTTTAGCTGAAAGAAGCTACTGGGTGGTATAATGTGCGCTGAATCTGAGGTCAAAAGTATTAAATTCCAACAGTTGAAAGTTTCCCATTGAAAAAATAAATTAAAATGCTACGTATTAGAGCATATTAGATAGATAGCCCTTTCGTTTAGGTCACTTGAGATCACTTGTCATTAATTATTATTACTCTACTGTCATACACTTCATTAGTCCCCCTGTTATTGAAATATCTACTATCAAAACTGATATTTAGGATGATATATCTGCTACAATAGCTGATATCTAACCTGATAGTTCTGCGATCAAAGCTAATATATTTAAGTTGATATCTACTACCAATGCTGATATTTGGTAACGGTATTGGTATCAGTATTGTATTGCTGATATTTGGTAATTGGTTTGGTTGCTGCTGAACTGGTATATCTGCTATCAAACCTGATCGCTCTGTTGATGTATTTTCTATCAAAGCTGATGTCTAAATTGATACGTTTTTTATTAAAGCTGATATCTAAGCTGATATACAATATATACGAAAGCACCCACCATGTGAAGATTAATGAGATAATAATATTGAATAGATACCCACCTACGATTCGCTAGGCTCTCGATATAAATAACGAACGTCATAATAAACTGGATTTCTTGAAAAGAGATTTCATTATATCATCTGAATCGATCGTTTAGTTTACAATGATAATAAGACGATTTTTACAATAGTCACACCACTTTTTATTCGCACTCATGTTGATTTCATTATTTTTTTGGCAAAATTCTAGCCCGCAGGGGTTCCGAACGGATGAGTCACAACGGTCCGGGTGGTTTCATTCGATTATCTGGAATGATATATATTAATCACAACCAGTAATACATTATTCATATTTTATTCCGAAAGCTTCCGAGATAGATTTATTATTATTTTATTTGTTCATTTATTTATGGCGGACGGATGGTTTTTTCAAATTCGTTACTTGGGTTCTACGCATCTTGAAACGTAATTCAACAAATTTTGGGGTGAGGTGGGATATTTATTTTCTTTTGATTTCCTTGGAAAGGTTCATTAACAAACCAACAGTATATTCATCGATACTTACTAAGTACATATAAACGTTATCACGATTAACCCTGAGTTCTGAAATCGCTGTAGAAATAATTGCGGTAGAACTGATCGAAATAATTACTAACTTATTCAATGTTGGGCTTGGCCAGCTCAGTTCAAATATTAGCCTCCCCGACGGGAATTAATATTTCGGTAGTGAGAATTAGCTGAAAGCGGCGAATTGGCCGGGGGATATTTCGAGTGCTATTGAACGATCGAGAAGTTTTTATCTGTTTATAAGCCAGATCTCGTTTGGAGGATCACGACGTCAAGGAAGAGAATTAATTCGGCGATGGAGCGGAGGGGAAATTGGAACTGATCGAAAGCTAAGGTAGGTGGGGGGGATTCGATCGAAAGTAATATTAGAAGAATGATGGGAAAGGGGCAATTCGTGAATGGCGGAGTGGAAAAAAGCGGTAAAGCGGGTTGTGAGAGGACGGTAGAGCGGGTGAGTGAGTGGTGGAGAGGGTGGAGACAGAAGGAGCTCTTTGTTCCTTTCTGTCAGATATGGCTCAATATTAATCTTCGAGTCCTCCTCAACCTTTTGCTGAAGAGTTGAGTCAAGTTTCCCTTCTCTCACAGACAAAGCTCTCCGCTCCGCCTCCACCCCGTATTTCTCTGTCGCGGACGTCACTTTTGATACCTTCAGAGGGAAGTTGCGAGAGCCTTCAGAAGGGATTTAGTGATAAGTTGTGGGATGATGGAGGGGAGGGGAAGGAGAATCATCATGAAGCTCGTAGTAGGAACCTGAGGAAAGAACTCGTCCAGTAACAATGGTGACAATCACCTCAAGTAGGTGCGGAACTTGGGGTCGCAGAGCACCACCCTTCTACCATCCAGTGACGCAACTGATGGGAATAGATCATCATGATGCTCCCTTCAGTATGTGGGTACCTATGGAAAGTAAAGTAGTGACGATTCCCTCAGGGGGGAGCGAGGGAATTATTAAGCCCCTTTCACATCAAACGAATCCGAATCAATTTGAATCTGATTCGTCATCTCCACGCCACACCAGCTGAATCAACCTGAATCTATTACAATCCTTCCATCTCCTTTTTGTTTTCCTTCTTTTAGTTGATTTTGAGCTATCATCATGGACGCAGTTGTTTAAAATGCAACAGTGTTTCGTAGGAGGCAACTGCGGAAACAGAAAACAAGAAAAGTGTGGATACATCACATAAATAGGAAAATTTTGGTGTTTCATCATTTAAATCCTGATCCTACAAAATGATGAGAAGAAATTCGATGACTTCTTCCGAATGAGTGAGGAATTGTTCGTAATACTGCTGGATTTGGTGGAACCTGTGGACGCACTATTTTCTTTTACTTTTAAAATTAATAATTCCACGTCCATCTCGTATGGTTGTTGATTCAAGACTGACCGGACGAGGAATCTGACCGGTTGAATCAAGTGCGACCTCGAATCAATACTGATTGAACCAGATTCGTCCGGTCTGAAGGCGGGAAAAGAGTCCCTTCACATTTAAACGGAGCGCTCGAAGCCGAATCTTGGTCAATCAGATTCAACTTGATTCAGAGTGATTCTGATTGATTCGGATTCGTTTGGTGTGAAAGGGCACAAAACGAATCCGAATCAATCTGGATCACTCCGAATCAAGTTGAATCTGATTCGTCATCTCCACGCTTTCACACCAGCTGAATCAACCTGAATCTATAAAAATCCTTTCATCTTCTTTTTGTTTTCTTTCTTTTAGTTGCTTTTGAGCTATCATCATGGACGCAGTTGTTTCAAATGCAATCGTGTTTCGTTGGAGGCAACGGCGGAAACAGAAGAAAACAAGAAAAGTTAAAAAAAAAAAAAAAAAAATGCTTGCATACGAGTCTGCAACACATTGGGACATTTTCATGTGTGTTTTCTTATTATTTTCTTATCATTAGGGGAAAAACTGGATTCTAGAGCCACTCAGCTGATCTGTAATCGGTCAGTTGTGTTCAGAAGTCCCTCAAGGGGCTACATACCAAATCTCAGAATCGTTGGATCATTAGGGTAAAAACTGGATTCTAGAGCCACTCAGCTGATCTGAGATCGGTCAGTTGCGTTCAGAAGTCCCTCAAGGGGCTACATACCAAATCTCAGAATCGTGGGATCATTAGGGAAAAAACTGGATTCTAGAGCCTCTCAGCTGATCTGGGATCGGTCAGTTGTGTTCAGAAGTCCCTCAAGGGGCTACATACCAAATCTCAGAATCGTGGGATCATTAGGGAAAAAACTGGATTCTAGAGCCACTCAGCTGATCTGGGATCGGTCAGTTGTGTTCAGAAGTCCCTCAAGGGCCCACATACCAAATCTCAGAATCGTGGGATCATTAGGGAAAAAACTGGATTCTAGAGCCACTCAGCTGATCTTGGATCGGTCAGTTGTGTTCAGAAGTCCCTCAAGGGGCTACATACCAAATCTCAGAATCGTGGGATCATTAGGGAAAAAACTGGATTCTAGAGCCACTCAGCTGATCTGCAATCGGTCAGTTGTGTTCAGAAGTCCCTCAAGGGCCCACATACCAAATCTCAGAATCGTGGGATCATTAGGTAAAAACGTCATTTCTGATGGTCATAATCATCGTTGTGGCCACTTGGGACAATTTTCGTGAGCAATTTTCGTGAGCAATTTTCGTGAGCAATTTTCGTGAGCAATTATTTTCCGTGACGTTTTTTTAGTTTATGTGCCAAAGCAAAGACATGAAAATGTCAAAAAGATTTTCCATTTATTTTATTAAAATATTAGTGATACGCAGTGTGGTGTTGTACAATTTCTTTTCATTTATAGCCGAAAAACTCAAATATTGCAAAATACGATCAATACGGGCATATAATTCTTACCTGGAATGTTTAAATCTTCGCCAATTTTCCCACACAGAAGATTGACTTTTCTGTTGCTGTGATTTTTATCACTGGCGTCATATATCGCACTATTTTCTTTTACTTCTAAAATTAATAATTCCACGTCCATCTCGTATGGTTGTTGATTCAAGACTGACTGGACCAGGAATCTGACCGGTTGAATCAAGGGGGACCTCGAATCAAATCCGATTGAACCAGATTCGTCCGGTCTGAAGGCGGGAAAAGAGTCCCTTCACATTTAAACGGAGCGCTCGAAGCCGAATCTTGGTCAATCAGATTCAACTTGATTCAGAGTGATTCTGATTGATTCGGATTCGTTTGGTGTGAAAGGGGCCCCAGAGAACTCCCTCCCACCACCAGTGTAGCTGGTGGGAAACGGATCATCACAAATATCCCTTTGGCATATAGGAACCCATGCACAGTATTACTCACAACAATAGTGACAATTCCAAGAGGGAGCAAATCCCTCACACCCTCTTATGTAGCAGGTCAGTAACGAATCATCCCGAAGCTCCAGTTAGCAGGTATACCTAGGGGACTCCAGGAGCGAGCTCGTTTTTGCTCGTGAACTACATAAAAAATAGTGCACTAAAGATCCGACTGTTTAAAATTCTTTGTGAAGATCTAGGAGCCGACCTCAAAACACTGCTATTTCACACAGAAGTACGCTGGCTCTCAAAAGGAAACATGTTGGCAAGACTATTTGAGCTCCGAGATCAACTAACTTTGTTCTTGGAAAACCAGAAGCAAAATGAGCTAAGCATGAACTTCAGCAAACCTAGTTCTTAAGTAATGTTTGCATATTTGTCAGACTTCTTTGATTCGTTAAATAGCCTTACCTTAAAAATGCAGGGTGGAGACTCAAATATCATAACTCATCGTGATGCCATCAAGACGTATGTTGAGAAACTACAACTTTGGAGGCGAAAAGTATCAGCAAACCCCTGCAACTTTTCAAATTTCCCAAAACTAGTATCAATCTCAGAAGAAACACGCTTCAAGAAGGTTTTTGAAGGATCACACTTGTCAAAACCAGTGTCAAACCATTTGGAGACGCTCACTGATGAATTCAGGAAATACTTCCCTAACTGCTGACGAACATACTCGTATTTACAGACTTTCAACAGATCCTTTCCATGTTAACGTTGAACATGTTCCAGAAGCCCTGCAAGAAGAATTTTTGGGAAATGGAAAATGATTCTTCTGCCAAATATGACTTCGAAAAATTGAAAAGTCAACATTTTGGATCAAATACTTCCAAGTGTGTTCCAGAGTGTCACAGGAAGCTCTTCGGTTATTTTAGCATGAATATGCTTTAGCCGTGACCTAACTACCGAAAAATGTCCCACGAGAGTGCAACGAAAGTAGCGCCAATAATTGTGATGATTTCCGCTTACAACCGAGTCGTTGCTAGGGATATGATACTTCGTCGTTTTTCATCCCACAAAATTCGTTGACCATTTGTTCGAAAGCTCTCGATTTATCCAACCATACTATATTAACTACTGCGAAGTGCGTGGCCAACAAGCTGAGTTAAGAGCATGGTTATATGAATAATTGTTTACACACAGGTGATCATTCTCAATTATTGATATTGTGAACATGATTGCAACCGCTTGTTAATTTCTGATGATTTCATTGAGCTGGTGTTTCGATTATGTGATTCATAGCAGGTGATCCGAATATTGCGAGAACGGTTAGATTTGTGAAGCGGTGGTTAAATTATTTTAATAGGTAATTTCTATACTTTACACTATAGGAAGCTGTAATTTCGTATGTAGCCTCTTTAGCCTCTTTCTGTAATAAAGTGAATGTTTACTCGCGAGTTTCTATTAGGAGATCATCATCTCACAAGAGCTCAATCGTCGTGATCATTTCTATGATAAAGTGAATGTTTACTCGCGAGTTTCTATTAGGAGATCATCATCTCACAAGAGCTCAATGGTCGTGATCATTTCTATAATAAAGTGAGAGCGAGGAGCTAAAACATTTTTTTGTTTTGAATGATAAACAGAGTTCAGAGGCCGATGGGGGGTCGGGTTCAGAGAATCGACGAGGAGTGAGTCGTGTACGGCTAAAGCATATTCATGTTTTTTAATTTTAGCCGTCAGGCTCAAAGGAACTGTGGCTTTTTTGCCTTTTTCAACCACCTACTTGTGAGAAAAAGCATTCCCAACACTTGTATCAATAAAAACCAAGAATCGGAACAAACTTAATGTTGCTTGTGTGACTTACGTTGTGCCCTTGCCGAAACTTCACCAAGAATACCAGCGCTAGTAAAGAAAATGTAAGCCCATCCATCTCATTAAGATTAACTTATTTTTATCTTAAAGGCTACTTCATAAAAGCTACGTGTTATCAAATCGTGTTTTATATAAATAGCAAATAAAAAATTTTCAGTGTAAAATTTGCACTTTTTTTTTTCCACATCCATTCATTAATTATGTAAGGGGGGCGAGGGAGGCTTTCATTTTACCACAAGGAGGCACGGTACAAAGAAGTTTGGGAACCCCTGACCTAGGGGATCCACTCGTCGAGTAACAACAGTGACAATTCCCTCAAGAGAACACAAACCCAAGGGGCTCAAGCCACCAATGCAGCTGATTGTAAAAGAATCATCACGAAGGTCATCTTTTTCGATCAATTGAAGAAATCGGCAAAAATCAATAACAAAATAATATAAAACATATAAATAATGATGATAACTCTTACAAACTTTAGCAAACTTTAGATACCTATTTTAGACGATATCCGAACTCGCCTAATTATTTCTCCGAACTAGGGATAATACTGATGAATCATGATGCTTACAATATTCTCATCTGATTCTTTTTTAGTTCAATTAGGAATTCGAACTAATTTTTGAACATATGTCAGGAGTTTAAAATTGCAATATAGAAAGGGGTGAATGGATGTAGTAATAAATTGTGATGTATTCTCCATTCTCTTCTGATTTTTCATGATACTTTAATTTGATTTTAAATGAAAGATTTGGTCTAGTTTAGGAACATATATCAGGAGTTACAGATTTCATTATAGAAGGGGGTGAATGGAGGGGTAATTCTAAAAAATCGTGACGTTATCACTATTCTCATCTAATTTCTGTGACTGCTTTCGGCCTGGGTTCGACCCAGGTTCCAGTCCGGTTATACAACAAACCTTTGAAGGTTCAAATTTACAAACGGTAAGGTAAGTTGAGGTGTTAATTCTAGTAAATCATGATGTTTTAGTTTTTCTCATCCATTTTTTCCCATCCTTTGTATTTTATTAGAACTGATTTTTTTTTTTTTTTTTTTTTTTTTTTTTTTTTTTTTTTTTTTTTTTTTTTTTTTTTTAAGCCACTGAGGCCGCAATGGCCTATTGTAGCTGGAGAAGGAGGCCGTACCTCCTCCCCATCCCAGACACTAGATCTGCCCGATACCGACAGCCCTGCCAAACCAAGCAAACTTCATGACGGTGGTCGGAGGCGGGGCTGTATACCGTGATATTTTCAACCAACTTGTTTTTTAAGATTTGTAAATTCAAAACTATCCGCCAACTGAGCAACAGCTGATGCTCCCCGCATGTTGGCGGTACCCCCTGGGAAGTCTCCCTCTCATTCCTTTTACACGCCCGTTTCACTTCATTCCCGTTTCTCCATCTTTTTCAACCACCGCGTCTAGCCCCAAATTCGTCGATTTTGTTAATATTTCTACCATTCATCTACATTTTTCATATTTTTACATCAATAACCTCTCGTCCGCACTAAACTCATATACGCATCCGCCAATAAAGTATTTTTCTATACCTATCTCACAACCAGTGTACATCTCTCTCGTGTGTGTGTCCCGCTCCCGCATTCTCAAACATTTTTGGTCCTGTCGATCCAAATCGTATCCGCGGCTTTCGAACAATATCTACCAATACAATTTTTTCGTGAGTCGCGATATGAATAATGAATCAGCACGGAGATGAATTCACTGTACGTGAAAAACCTTTCCTAACTACAGGTCTGGATGCAACAAACAGGGCCGCCTCTCCAAATCTGCTCTCTGCTGCCGTTGGTGACGATGAGACGACGATGCGTCGAGTATAGCCAACTAATAACTACAAATATTAGTTTTTATAACGTCTACGAGGCTAGGGACCTCCTGGAATGAGAGGGACACATCAAACTACCTACTTTCATATTGTTACATCAATAACCTCTAGTCAGCGCTAAACTCATATACGTATTCGCCAATAAAGTATTTTTCTATATCTCACAACCAGCGTACATCTCTCATGTGTGTCTATCCCGCTCTCGCATTCTCAAACAATTATGAAAGCTGTTCGTACTAACTGTTCGTACTTCTTTATGGTTGTGAGTGAGATTATAATGCGTTAGTTTATAATAAAGGGGCTAAATCCAATAAAACCACGATCTGTTTGCTATTCCCACCAAGATCATAAATGTACAAACCAGCTATAAGGACGACCCTGTAACTCATGCATTAATTAGCAATATGTTTGTAAAATCAGGTTGTCAAAAAGATAGAAGTACAGAAAAGTATCAATTACTGAATTAATCTAGGTTTCATTTCCATTATCTGACAAAGCTAATATTCTCATTGGAATGACTAATGAAACTAAACTTCATTGACGTCCTATTGAAGGATGACGGAGCGAATAAGATGTGTCGTGTCCCCTACAGATATAGTGGGAACACGTCTGATGAGACTATGTTAGGTTCAGTTGAGAAGTTTAGCCCACGGCTGTGTTGGGTTGACAGTGCTGGGCCCGCAGTACACTTCTGTGGGCACCTGGGGAGTTGAGGCAATGGATTTGTTTTGCGGTGAGAGGAGGTCGAAGCGACCTCTGCTATTCCCCTCAACTTTCTGTCGTTCTTATCAATTCAACAGGAGACCTAGCCTCCCTCCCGGGTTTCATAGTCTCGCGTCAAATAGGAAGTGTCGAGGTTTTCGAGTATAAATAGCACTACAGCTGTACTAAGTTTCGCTTCGCAAACCCACCATCAAGACTTTAGCACCCAGAAGTTTCGAAGAGATTAATTGAAACAGCCAACAATGAAACAGCCTAACCCACGAAATTCCAAACATTACATTTTCAATCACCTACACCTTTGCTTCCCACTATCGAAGGTGAAGAAGCTTTGTTTTCGAGCTAGAAATTAAAAAATTTCTAGTCCTCCAAAATCACGAATTTCACAACTTTTTGCGTTTCAGAGCTTGCTCATCAATTTAAGACCCGTGCCTGTCCAAGCCAATACCTCGGCACGGCCAAAACCATACTAAGTTTTAGTCCGATTTTGATTAAATTTTCAGGCATTACAAGGGTTAGTTCTTGGATAGTTGCCTTCATATTTTATTGTCTTCGGACCAATAATGGTGTGTGCACATGTGCAAACGTGAGTTTCTTAATGCCACCATCCATGAGTGCAATGATTTTATTCAAACTTGGGGGAGGGGGGGGGGGAATAGTAGGATATCAGTTTTAAGAAAATGAATTTTATCGCAATTAATTAACTATTGCGCCAGCGCGAAACTTCACCATGACTGATTTACCTATTCTGATGACATTTTCAGGAAGTGTGTGGGTTATCTTCTAGGTGGTCTCCTTCAAATCTAACAACTAATTCTATACGTAAAATTACTATACCTACCTATGTAGATGTATTTTACATGTATATAAGAAAACTCTAAGGGGCCTCAAGCACGGAAGCCTATTGGCTTCTTGTATTTTCCTGAGAGTTCTGCGTTCAATTAAAGAGACTCGGCGCTTGAGGGATATGAGTAAAGTAACGAATCATTTTTCTTTTGCTGGAAGTCCTGATTTTCTTACCCCCTCCAATTATGCGATCCCGCTTTCGTCCTGCTTTTTGAAATACCCCTATTTTTTGTTTAAAGATGCCTGTACCTTCAAATCGTGTTGATATCTACCTATCTACCTACTAGAATCAATTTATTCCTCCAAAAAATAATATCTATAAATTTGAAAATTAAGAATTCACTAAAAAATTTTCTGAAATTGTGTCAATTCAGTAGGGGCCTACATGTTGTATTTAGTCCACTGCAGCAACAGTACAAACCTAATACTATCGTGGCCTAACTTCACAATAAATAAATAAATAAAATCAAATGAATAAAATTAAATAAATATATAGTTAAAAAATAATTTATAAATTTAAAAATATAGAATTGTTTGACTTGACCATCTAGAGATTATTTCAATTTACCCCTTAGCTAAATCGTGCAATTTATGCGTGTTGTAGCTGCCGACGAAAATTAATTTAATAACTCCAAATGACGTTGAATTGAGGATTGATCATCTGAACTAGTTAAGCCTGTAAATGGACAAGAATCCTAATTGGCCAGCACTAAGCCTGTCAACCAAGCCTATCAATATAGCCGGATGAATATCCCACCCCGCCCAATAAAACGAAGCAATGCTTGAGATTTGTTGCCTTCGATCGTTGGATCAGAAAAGATTTGTGACTTAATAATATAATATTTATTTAAAAATGTGCACTTAATCGATAACTTTCATATTTCTTGAAATATTCTCAAATGCTTCTTTTACTCTTTACAGGTGAGTATTTCTGTGTAACCGAGCCATATCATTCGCCAGCGATAGCTGATGTGAGTATTATACTATGACCTCAGCTAGATGCTTTTCAGTTCACAATTATCTGGAAATATTTTGAAACCGCAGTTAGTGCATGAAAGTTCGAATGGTTTCCATCATGAATGACTGTAGTATTTACATTAGGATTGTTTTCGGAAGGTATCTTGGTGATAGTATACCATGAAGTATGTAACATTTGATGGTAAATGCAGATCGTTCCGTTAAATGACAGCAGGCGCACTAACTCAGGGACGCGCAGACGGACACACATGAAACCAAAATTAGGCAGGTTTATTTATGACCTAATATGCGAGTGGAAATTTCACTGTTGGAGTTTTATATTTCTTTTAGAGAATTTTCGTGGGAAATTAAGCTATTGCAGAGCTGTAAACAATTATTTCCGAATGAAAATTTTCATATGAAAATCCGTTTTATCGCGTTTTAGAACGGATTCTGAATTTTAATGCTTTTGGTTATATATAGGGTTGGTAGAGTTCATTATGCACCTCCCCCCCACCCACCTTACTTTTTTTAAATTTTTATTAAGCTATTACAAAGCTATCAACAATTTCCGAATGAAAATTTTCATATGAAAATCCGTTTTATCGCATTTTAGAACGGATTCTGAATTTTAATGCTTTTGGTTATACCTATATAGGGTTGGTAGAGTTCATTACACACCCCCCTTAATGTTTTCATTCTTGAGGTAGGTAATCAGAAACAACAAGACTTACTTCCCATTATATCTTGAGTAACATGGTCATATGAGTCAATCTGTTTTGTTTTTATTTTAATTTTTATATTTATATATATATATATATATATATAAATATATATATATATATATATATATATATATATATATATAGGTATATATATGTATATATATATATATATATAGGTAAGTGTGTAAATATTTCATTATTATTATTAGATTTACATTTATAATTTATTTGGGAGTTTCAGCACTTTATATGCACAGAAATCGCTAACAATTAAATTTTAAGGGGCTAAACTCTTGAAAAAAAAAAATATATATATATATATATATATCCTTCCCCCCCGATCTTTTCTCTTTTGTACTGCGTAGAAAACGAGGATAATTTGCTATGCAATTCTTAGCCTGAAAACGGATAATTTTTGCGTGGGGTAACCAGGTGATATAATGAGTCGTTTGCTATGGTTGGACGATTGGAAGCCATGTGATCTATAGTAACTACTCAACTACTCGGTTGTCCGTGAAAATCATCGTTAATTTCGTTACGGACGTTACAAAAAAAAGTTATTGGGGGGCGGGCTAAGAATTGCATAGCAATTAATATATATATGCTGCTATACTCACTGATTTTAGGATTTGAAAACGTTTTGTTTTTCATGGGTTTTAATGCACTCTAATGTTATAAAATAGTTTTCAGTACGATTTCATGCACAAATTTATGAATCGGTATTGTAGGTTATGGTTGATGAACTTTTTCCAAGCAATGATCTGCTAAAAAGCGTAATTTCAATTATTTTTAGCCACTTTTATTGGGTTTTTTCCAGCAACTTCTTAAAAATTTGAACATTATCATTGTGGCTAAAGTGTTGACCATTAAGCTGTGCAAGCTGAAAAGCTGAATCCAGTATTTTTTCATCATTAATTTAGAATAGAATTTTAGAATAGAATTTATTTATTGGCAACCACAAATATTATAGAGCAAAATTAAGAAAAATATTGAAAATTAAACATAATGATAAATTACAAAATTCAATTCAAATAACATTGTTGCCCACCGAGAAATAAGTTCAGATGAACTTGTGCTTCTCGGTGGAGTTCAGTCAATTATCATTCAATATCTTAAAAAAATAAAATAAATCTTCTCGCCAGCCAATGTGCAATAAAAGAAAAATCAAATAAATAAAAATGAAAAACAAACAAAATCACATCAGAAATACTCGGATAATTTTTTTTTAAAAGAAGACAAGTTTGAAAAATGAAAGAGGTTAATAGAATTTTCAAATAAAAATTTAAGAGCTTTAACATAGGAGTTTCTTCTATAAAATTCAGTTTTAACAGTGGGCAGAAGTATACGAGATGAATTAAAATTACGGGTATTTATAGAAAGAAAGAGATGCTCATCTCTTATACCAGAACAAAATAAATGGATACATGAATGAAAAAGATACATTTGCGAAATATTTTTAACATCAAAAAGCTTATAGAGAACAGAAGTAGGAAATCTTACATTTTTATTCAAAATTATTTTTAAAATACGATTTTGTGCTATTTGTACTTTTTTAATATGAGATTGCATACTTAATAATAAAAAAGGCTAAACCATAATAAATGGTTTTAAGCTGCTTTTTTGACAGAAAACTTCGTATCTCTTTAAATAAATAAAATAACTTTCGCATTCTTGTTATGAGAGAATCATTATGTTTTTTGAAATTTAGATGATCATCAATCAACACCCCTAAATATTTACAAAAGCCATTAAACGGGAGAGAAGGGCAAACACAACCCGAAACATCCTGAAGGCAAGAAAACCGATTATGGAACTTCAGACCACAATACTGAGGGAATCCCCTGCTAACTATTGAAAAACGGAGTATAGATGTTTTATCAACATTAAGGCATAACTCATTGGAATCAAACCAGTGCTTTATAAGAAACAGATCAGCATTAACATTATTCACCAAACATCCACAATCCTTTCCCCAAAATACGATGGCAGTATCATCCGCAAAACCAAACAATTTACCACTTATCTTTAGATTCATTAAGTCATTAATATACAACAGGAACAAAATCGGTCCCAAAACGGTTCCTTGAGGCACACCATGTTGTATCACAATTTCATTACTCAAAGTAGAACCGACTCTGGTGGACTGAGGCCGATGTAAGAGGTACGACTCAATCAAATCAAGCGGCAAACCACGAATACCATAGGAGTAAAGTTTATTCAACAAAATTTGATGATTGACTGAATCAAATGCCTTTTTAATATCCAAAAAGATTCCGAAAACAAACAATCCTTCATCTAATTTTTCAGATACGAGATTATTCAAATCATAAAGTGCATGATCAGTCCCAATACCTTTCTGAAACCCGTATTGATTCTTCCAGATAATATTGTTTACATCAAGGTATTGCAATATATTGTATAGGTATTGCAATAATATTGTTTATCATAATTGTATTGCAATTAATATATATTTGTATTCCTATCATTATCTGTACCTACTGAGTGGAGCTACTTACATCCAATATGGTGGAGCTACATTTCTGTTAGTAGATTTTCTGTTGATGACCACTTGTATAATACATTTCTGCTCTCACTCGTCAGTTGTGTTCCGTTGAATTTCAAACCTGTCCAGGTTGTGCCGTAACTCACTCCACCGCTCGTATAATAATGAAAGGTGGACGAGGGGGTGATGTAGAGGTAGAGGAAGGCAGATCTCTGTGTCGGTGATATACGAGTACAACCGAGGGAGAATTGTGTCGTGCACATTATAACTCGCCTTTTCATCGGTTGGAATCGCCGGTCCGTCAGGAGATGGAGAAGAGGGTGGAAGGTTACCCGAGAGCAGGTTACCACGCGGAGATCTAATTATAGACCGTTGTAGAACGATGTCGTTGTGGTAGAGGGAGTCGGAGGGGATCGATATATTCCGACGGTCGTTCGTCCGAGTTGGAACGATTTCTATTGGAAGGAAGATGACCAATCCTCTGATGACAAGGCTCCCGAACCCCCCTCTACCCAAACTTTCGGTATATTGTGGCATCCCGAAGAGAAATTCAGGGATGAGAGGAGAAAGGAACCGCGGGATCGGAAAAAATTCGTTTACGATTTTCCTCCGGCTTCGGCCAAATAATTGGCCCCCAAGGACGACGGTAAACATTTTCTGGTTTGAAGACCGTCTCGGGAGAGTAACTTCCGATTACAGCCTAGCCATCCAATAAACTTCAGTCAATATGATTATATTAATTTCACTTTTTGGTTTATTGGCTACTCCTCTGTGTATTCGTAGTGGTAGCCATGTTCTCATTAGAATGTATTAGGTACGTGAAGCATAGCGGTCTCCAAATATCAAACAGTTTCTAAAAGACATTGGATGGGAATGGAAAACTTATATTTATGTAACACAATGAAACTTTCATAAGGTAAGAATAAATTCCTGCCAATACAATTCAACATTTTTATTCCTGAAATCGCAAACCTACCACCAACTGACCTAATTCCATATTCCTTCCACGGCACAAAACCGCCAAACAGACACATACAGGGTGTCCCCAATAGCGTTCCCCTTCCTGCTAAAATGGGTAATAATGGGTCAAAAAAAAAAAAAAATTTTTTTTCCAATCTTAATTTTTTTTTGTAAGGATCTCAAAAATGACAAAGTTACGCATTGCGCACGTGCGCAAACGTGTGCAATTGACATCAACGTCGTAATTTTAAATGAGAACCCCCACTTTTTATTACATATTTGAATTTCACGTAAAATTTCATGAAAAAATGACCCATTACTCGATTTTTTAGGTGAGCGCAAACGGGCACAATTCCAATGTGAAAGTGCAATAAATGTGAATGTACTTAGTTTTTAAAAATACTCAATTGCCACATGTAATACATGATTTTGGAGTATTTTTGTGTGCTGAACCTCTCTTAATGATGTTCATTTACTGATATTTGCAACACCATCTTGGGAAAACACCGAAAAACCTTCATTTTAGTACGCTTTGTACTTAGAGAAAATGTGTAAAAAAAGTGCAATTCTGGTCAATGTTTTGGTATTTTCCCAAGTAGGTGTGCAATATCAATAAATGAACAACATTACGAGGTTCAGCATGAAAGAATACTACAAAATCATGTGTTTCATGTAGCAGTTGTGCATCTTCAAAAACTCAGTATTTCACATTTATTGCACTTTTACAGCGGAATAGCGCACTCCTGGAGCAGAATCGTGCCCGTTTCCACACACTGAAAAATTTAGTGATGGATTATTTCTTCTTGAAATTTCGCGTAGAATTCAAATCTGCAATAAAAAAGGGGGGTTCTTATTCAAAATAACGAAGTTAATGTCAATTGCGCACGTTTTTCATTTCTGAGATCCTTACAAAACGATTTTAGTAGAGGGGGAGAGGGAGTGGAGGGGCGTTTTTGGTTCCCTAGATTTAATAACCTTCACTTAGTCCATAGGATAACGATGAAGATCTCCTGTATTTCTTATTTTTATTTATTTTTACATAAAAAAATGATGATGATGTTTTTTTCTCACCGCTGGGGGTTATTCTAAACATTCTGTTATTACAACGTTACCACGTTTGCTGATGATTTTCACTTACAACAACCGCGTTTCTAGGGAAATGTAACCCCTATAGTTTTCATCGCACAAGGATCGTCCTCTATTCGTTGAAAATCTCTTGATTTGGGTGTTCTTTACTACTGTTTCCCTATTTTCAACGTGAGATTTCTCCCATTCAAGACATCGCTTTCTCATTCTGAAAATAAAATCTGGACTCTTTAAAACTCCCTCTTTTTTACTGTTATCATTTGAAACATTTCACGTATGATTAACATTATCACTTATTATCACTCAACATTACATGTTATCATGTGAAACATCTCATGCATGATTCAAAAGGCAAAAACTTTACTACTGCCCCCCAGGACTAAAATTTAAACAATATTCAAAATACTCCGTAAAGTGCAATTATTCGGGTAATGACTGTTGGGCTCAGCTCTGTTCGATTTCAGGAGAGTCTTTAGGAACAATTAAACACAACTCAACTTCTAATTCGAAGGGATAACGGACAAAAACTCGTCAGATGATGACTCGTGGGACTCTAAGTGTTTTCAACTGTTCAACTACAACTACGGATACACCTGTACATGACTCCATGTTTTTCCATGAAGTGGAGAAAATGAGAGCAATTTTCTACATAAATTGGCCGGATTGGGGACTGTGTACCAGTCCTCAGACCGATTCCCACGATCTCCGCGCTAGAAGTTGCCAGGGCCGCTGCGAGGGAGCTACAAGCTTCAAAAAGGATGTGATTAATAGAGTTATACAATGAATATTAATGGCGCAGGTTTGCATATTCAAGGCCTCCGGAGCTTAGTGATGAATTGAAGGGAAAGGATATTGACGGGGCTGAAGGAAGCTTAGGCTCCCGGTGCTGAGGGGCAAATCCTTGGTAGCTCCTCCTCTTGAGCAAACATGACTGCGAGCGCTCCTGTTATTTCCCAGATTACAATAAATTAAACACACTTCTGCCATCCCAGAAATCATTTCAGTTCATTAGGAAACCCTCGACGTTAAAACCTACCAACGTTCAACACCTCGTTTAAAACAGAAGGTCTCATTTCCATTTTTGTAATTTTCAGATTAGATGTTTCCCGGCTGTATTTAAGCTGTCTATATTCATGCTTCAAAATCTGCCAAGGTAGCAAAAGCATTTTTGTACAGTTCCAGTTATGCAGCATGTACTTACCAGCAACTTCTCATAATTCTTCAGTTTTTTATTTGTGGAAAAATTTTCTCAGATGTACGAGCACGTTGTGAGAAAAAAAATTGTTAATTCAAAAAATGTGCGACAACATTTGAGGTTTCAAAAGGTGAAACCGTCATATCTCAATTTGGGATACCTTCGAGCTGTTGGTCTCATTCGGATCAGCGTGAGAAAATACATTGAAAATCATGCCTACCCCTAATAGTATTTTAAAAATGAAATCATTATTTCAACGGTTTGGAAGATTACTAAATCAAATTTGGAATACCTAGACTTGATTCATTTTGCTGGTTAAAAAACTCCGGATAGGAAATCAGAAAAACCACGAAAAATAAACCCTACGGATTATGCCAAGTACCATCTTACTAGCTTATATATCATCACTTGCCACAGTGACGCTACCGCACCTTTTATTGCAGATTCAGAATCTACATAAAATTTCATGAACAAATCACCAATCACTAAAACTACTGAGTGCTAAAAACGGGTGCGGTTGCGCGCAACAGGTGTACAAATTGTGAAATATCGATTTTTTAAAGTCATTAAAATGCTTTATGTGTTACATGATTTCAGGTTATTTGTCATACTGATTCGCATAGTTGGTAAAACGTAGAAAAACTGTAGTTTATCCCCCCCTCTCCCTCTCCAATAATATGTAAAATGTTTGTTGATGAGGGGTTTTTAATGAGCTTAATTATTGCGATGGGATTCAATAGCCAATCAGCTTATCCCCAAAGTTTAAGCGAAATCAGGTAGTTATGTTTCAAAAATAAACTTGAATGAAACTGTAATTACTGGAAGATTTAGCTTTTCCGTCTACTTCGATATTACTCGTGATCCTATTGGATGTAATTAAACTCAGCTAACATGTTATTTACTAATTCGAATACTTACCGAATCATTTATCCGAAAGTTGGAACGTAAAGGTATATTCTCCTTAAAGCTGGTAATGGCGAGGAATAAATAAAATAGTCCAGTAAATTTTAAATAAGATCTTAAGCCCTCCTACGATTGTATCAGCTGAAAGCAGGTAGTAAATAACTACCGAGCTAAACGGTAACGGATACAATAAATTACGACGAGTAAGGAAGTTGGACTCAATTTCAGGTCTTAGGAGGGAGTGAGGTAAAATGGCAAGAATTGTAGACTAGTAGTACGGCGCCGTGAAGAAAGGCGATTCCCATTCACCCTTTCGATTTGCCAGTGTTCTATATTGCTTCCGAGTCTACTTCAAGGTAAACATTGTTTTCACTTTCGGAAAGAAAAAAAAATTTTGGTCTCCAAAATCAAAATTTCCACTCGCATTTTACGTTTTAGACCATTCTGAACAACTTTGGTTCCGGCCAGTCTGTGTGTGTGTGTGTGTGTGTGTGTGTGTGTCTCGTGTGTCCGCAAAGCCTTATAACAAACCTCACTCTGCGCATGCCGAAATGTAAATTCTACTAAGCATCATTTTCTCACGCCCTAGTCGTTCGATCTCGCTCAAATTTGGATGATAGTTGGTGGATAACAATTTCATCATTTCATATAAATTTCAATAAGGTTGTATCATTAATAACTACTGCGCATGAGCCAATATGAAATCCTTGTAACAATCTTATTTTCCACTTTTCATCCGATCTGGATGAAATGTTTATGGAATGTGCCGAATAAAGTATAATTCAACATGTTTGGAATTGATTTAGCAAACTTATCCCTAACTTGTGGAATGTTTGGGGAACTCACTCACGAAATCACTCGCAGCTGCGGAGTTTCGACGAGGAGAAAAAGGCTGTTATATTGAAGCAAAGTACGAGAGTTATCAAGAAGAAAATCAAGTCGGAAATAACCTGCCTAACTCGGGAGATCTGCTGGTGTTGTAAGGTGGGAAGGGGTGGGGGGGGGGGCATAATAAGGTAACGAAGTTATTTAAATGCAGATAAAAAAGGAAATTTGTTCCGCCGCAGGAGGGAGGTGATGCTAAATGAAGGACCGGCGTATACATTTTAATATCAGGGGTGGTTGGTTGAATAAATTTCATTGGATTCGAAGAAATACATGATGGGGGAGGGTTGGTGTTGAGATAGAGCGGTGAGGGAGGGAGAGAGGAAGAGGGAAAGAAAGAACGAGAGAGTGATGGATAAGAGAGAGAGGGGGGGGGGGATAAATGAACAAATGAATTTGAAGCTAAATATATTCCTAGGGAAATCATTTGATGGAAATCAGATTTTTTTTCCATCGTTTTCTCCAACCCAGTCAAATATGAACCATACATTCCTGTCACCTCCGTTTTGAACTCGTATTTCGAAAAAAGGGGAAGAGCGAATGAGAGTCAGGAGGAGAGAAGGGAATGATTGGATTACAAATCAGAACTTCCCTTACGGCTATTCTTCAGGATTTGTGATCCATTGATCGCTCACCATGTCTCTATTTGTTAATTTTACTTCCTGGCCTATCAAGATTTCAGGAACATTGTGGTACTTTTTGAAAATGTATTGAAAAATGTCCAAGAATCTGAACCTTTACTCTCTTTCCCCTCCCAGATTTGCATCTATGTATCTGTTTATATTTATATTTTGTTTTATATGTATGTGACAGTGCAAGGGAAAAGGGAGCTTAAATTGCCAGAAGACGAATCTGAGTCCATATTTTTTTCTCCACATTATGTTGAACAAAAAAATTGTTTTTTTTTTTGGATTTTTTCTAACATTTTCCAATCGAAATCTATGATTTTTTACAGTTTGAAAATATTGGGCCCGAAAATTGCGAATTTTCAGCAGGTTTTAGCAGATTTTTAGCAGAATTGCGAAAATGCAGTTTTTCGCCACTATAACTATAATGAAAAATGTAGAAAATTCAAGTTTTGATGATTATTGGGGAAACCCCAAGTGGGGGAGACCCAAGACCCACTTTAGCTTTCATCTTGAGCCTTGGCGAAACTTTGGAAGAAAGTGGAACACGCTTCATTTCAAATTTAAGCTTCGTAAGATGAACATCAAAGAACTAAGCTCAGGATCTCACTCAGATGATCTGGGTGGCTCTATAGATTTCTTGAATCGTTTCTAGACGCCCTAAGGGGCCTCCATTCCAAATTTCAGCTTCATAGGTTGAATAGCATATAACATAACTCAGGGTCTCACTCAGCTGATCTGGGGGGGCTCTCGACTTGATGATTCGTTTCTAGACGTCCCAAGGGTTCTCCATTCCAAATTTCAGTTTCATAGGTTGAATAGCAAAGTCATTAGATCCACCGCTAGTTTAGTCTCGAATAGCAAAAAACTTAGCTCCGGATCTCACTCAGCTCATCTGGGTGGCTCAAAAGTTCAGGATTCGTTTCTAGACGCTCCAGGAGGCCTCACTTTCAAGTATCAGCTTTCACAGGTTGAATAGCAAAATAAATTAGCTCCAGATCTCACTCAGTCGATCTGGGGAGCTCCAGACTTTAAAATTCATTTCTAGATGCCCCGAGGGAACTCCATTTCAATTTTTAGTTACATAAATTGAAAAAGAAAGAAATTAGCTCTGGAGCTCACCCAGCTGATCCAGGGATCTTCATGCTTCACGATTCGTTTCTACGTGTTCTAAGAGGCCTCCATTTCAAATTTCAGCTTCATAGGTTGAATAGAAAAGAAATGCTAATGAGCTCCAGCACACTTCCGGCTAAGGAATACGGTTGCGTTTGCGGATGCATTGTCAGTTTCGTGCCACTAAAATTCTCTAATATTTGGAACGTTAACCATATTCGTCCACGCAAAAAGTATTATTGTATTGTAATTTCACGTTTCAAGGTATGTTGATATCCCATATTGTACCCATACTGTACTTAACATTATGAAATTTGGTATTAAATCACAAATCGGACTATGGTATTGAAATCTGAATCAACTCCAAAGATAGAAATGTGTAGATATAAATATCTCAAAAGCATGCAAGTATTTTTTGCTGGTTTTGATAGTTTTGATTTTAATCAGTCAGTTCACTAGTAATGATATTATTTCTACGAAATATACTTGAGTGATGTAATAACGATCTTAACAAGAGTGCATGCTTTTGTTGATCAGTAGATTACTTATCATACCTTCTCAAGAATGTGGACAAAATTTGAAGACGATTCATGACTCCACTTTCTCTTGGTACTACTTTAAAAGTTCTTGTTAAACAGAAATTGAAACCAGATCTTCTAACAAAGAATGAAGTTTCAAGTAACCGACGCCAAAGACGTATAGGTACCAACCTAGACCATATTTTAGCCTCCCCACCTTCCTCCTCGCCACAGTAGATCTCCGAGGGGCTCATAATAACCACTGACTACATCTTCATGAATAATTCACATTCAAGAATCACAAGGAACAAGGGCGTGCATCGTGTCCCAGACCGAAACTCTTAATAGTAATCTCCCATTGTACCGCTGCAGGCTCTCCTGCCCCTAATTCCATTGTCGAGATACTTAGGTGCCTACATCAGATCACTTATGACGATGGAATGTCACAAGGGCATGTTTTTCAATTCGACCACCCTCAAAATTACTTTTTTTTTCTAGCCAAACTACTGAAGTTTGAGGGACGTTGTATTCAGGAAGAAGACCCGGCGTGGTCGACGGATCAGGTCGCAGGAAAAGGCGATTGATTTCAGACTGTCGCGCGTCAGCTAATCTTCATGAACCGGCTAATCGGTACTAAGGGCAACTTTCACCAACCTGTGTTAATGCTCTGCCAACTTAACCAAATGGAAACGGAAGACAGTGGATTAAGAGTGGAGTAAAGAATTCATCATTTACCACATCAATTCAGACGTCAATGTTTTCACCTCCAGATGTGTTTACGGTTTGTTCACGTTTATGCCTAGGATTATTTAGAATCTAGACAATGTGACCATGTTGAACAAAACTGTGGCTCTCCAGGGCATGGAAACACCTTCTAAACAACTACAACAACGGTTTCTTGACTTGTCGTTAAAAATTAATATCTTTGAAAGTCAAATACATGAAATCTATATAAATATAATTCTGTAATATCGTTGGGAATTGCGGGAGAACCGCTGATTTTATTTGTGTTTTATGGTATGTTCTATGCGTCTCGACGCACAGTGTTTTGACGAATTTGATTCAGGTAGAAAGAAGTCGAAATTAAAATTTTCGGAAAATACGACTTTAGCATCTAGGGTGGTAAATAGAGGTCTCAAATCGATGATATTTATAGGAATAAACTTCTCTGGGTAGCACTATGCCTACACGTGAACGCTTCAAATAGAAAACAACAGTGAGGAACCCCTAAGAGCACTATTCCTCTTAAATCCAATATTTAATTTTTCTCTTTCTTCTGATCATCTTGGCTTCGATTGAGATGTTTCTCCTGAAGGTTAAAACGAATAACATACTCAAAATTTGAATATTATTTTTAATTGCTATCTCTTCTTATTAGAAAACGGATATTGAAAACCAGTGCTATAGTTGTCAGTTAAAAAAATGATGAGTATTTACCGGTTTGTCAAGTCTCGGAACTGGAAGTATTCTTAACAAAATTTAGTGCTGAATTTGAATTTTCAACCCGTTCATTCATACAGCCTCCTCAAATAAACATTTTTTTACATTTTTCGAACCAATTTGCATAATTTGAAACAGTGAGTTTTTATTTAAAAATGGTTGTGAAACATAAATGCCGAGTGAAATACGGTAATTTATACTTCCCTAGTATCTAAACATAATTCCAAATTAAATACTCCGTGGGTTTTAATAGAATTGATGCAAAATTACCATCAATTAGAAAAAAATCACCTCATTATTATTTTTGGCTAACATTATCAATAAAACGGTTAGGACAAAAAATGATTTTTTCTCTCCATTTATCTTATTTCTATTAGTTTTGCAATTAAATAGGGTAATAGAACAACAATATGCACTACTAGGTATCGATTTTCGTGGTTTCGGACTTTTTTTCACCAAAACCACTAGGATCGAAACACCGTGTGCCGTAGGGAAATTTGTTTATTGACAATACCTATCTACCTAATTAATTTGTTTAATGACATGCCTTCTTTTTTCGGTAGTACCATATTTTTACTTCAACTAATCTCGTCTTTTCAAATTCCCAAACTTTTAGTGTTCTTGAAGGATTAAGAAATCAAAATGAAAGCTGAACTGAGGGCTTATAAAGAGAGAGCTAGAAAAAAGGCAAAATTACCCCGATCCCAAGCGGCAGTTGGACGTAAGTAGCGGGGAAAGTGATAAGAAGGTTTTATCGCCTCGTTCTTTTCACTATAGAGCTCGACTTGGAGGCTTTCGTCTTAGGAGTATTTTCCTCTCCTTTTGTCCCTTGTTCATCTATCTATTTGATGTTCTTTTGAGGCGGATCCTCGTCTTTCTTCGCAAGAGCCTCCACCCCTGAGGGCGGGATGAATTCTTTATTTTTCGCCGAAGCGAAGAGAAAGGTTTGGCTGTTTGTTGGTGAAACATTCAAGAAGTCATCAGACCCTCTTACCAACAGTCAGGCACGTAGGTGAAATAGTACTTCATTTAGGTAGGGGGCTGCATAATTAATTTTGATAGGTAATTGGTACCTAACATACAGTAGTACCTACTACTTAGGTGGTACAGGTGCTGCATGAGCTTCAACAAGAGGAAAGAAAACAAGTAGATCAGTGCTTACGAAGTGAGTCACATGATGGCGCATTTTCTTGTAAGGAGATCCGAGTGAAATAGACGCTTCCTGCGTTGAATAGGAGACAAAATGGCTTTGGAGTTCACTGAGCTGATCCCTCTCATAGAATTAGTTGAGCAGTTGATTAGTTGGAGACCATATTGCTAGTCATACTGGGATTCAGAGTGAGTACAAAGAAAATTTCACATACCTGGATTTGAAAAGTTTTCAGCACAACAAAACAAAACGCATGAAATATGACACACCTAGTCATAGATGAATAGACACGAAAAGTTTTGGAACTCTGTTATTGGCGTCCCTTATAAACATACCCGCAGTTCACCTGGTCCCTGCGAACGTAGCGAATGAGATGTACAATGAACATGAAAAGATCGGTATACTATCTTACCAATCGTACCAGTGGAAACTGAAATGTTAATTTACATCTACATGTTAATTTGGATATTGATAAATTGTGAACAGGCACTGCCCAGTAGGTACTTGGTGGCTCGGAGCTGACGGGTTCCGGGACAATATGTTATTTGCGCAGCTGTAACACGATACACGTGATTCATGACCTCATGTGACAGCTGCTATCGGGATTAGATAAGGAATTATGATTTACCTCAGGTTCACTAGCATGACATCTATACATCGTCAGCCATTTCAGCCGAGGCAATTCAACCAGACCAATCCAAATGCCTACAGTAGCGGTGTACTTGATTTATTAGATAAGGGAAATATAATGAATGAATGATCATCATTAATATGGGAGGGATATTAATCCCTTTGGATGGAAAGCCTACCTTGAATTGGACCTTTTGGATGAATAGCATTAAACAACCCAATCAATAAATGATTGGTATGCGTACCCTCCCACCTTCAACTTCACTACCCGGAATATTTCATATCCTATAATGAACCGGCATTCCATCCTCGATAATTCTCTCAACCAATTTTATTTTGTGCAGTTATGCCCCTTGTTTCCACACCCCAATTAAAAAAGTATGCTTGTTTTGTTGTAGGGTGATGAATAAATAACCTATCAAACGAAATTCGTCGGTAATGTAGGCATAAAAGATGAAGCACGATTTGTTCTCAAAAAGTTAAAAGTGTATAATAACAAGCAAAAAATCACTGTTACCTTGAAAGTTTTCGAGATCTCTATTTTTGAACATGTTGGCCCTTAATTAATCCCCTTTAGGGCTGATAATAACTGATGCCGATGTAACTAGCCGATTTATGGTTTTTTAGCCAAATTTCATAAACTTTGATCCAGTAGTTATCCAGCAGATTATTTTTTTCGGATGTCTCACAGTAAAACCCTAGAGCGCATAACCAATATAAATATTCTTGGTAGGTAGGTAATGAAAAGAAAGAAAATATTAATCATTTCTCTTTTTCCGGTATCTATTCATCATTTTAGTTCAAGCGAAATTAAAAGTTAATTAATAAATTCTATTAGCTTAAAATGATAGGAAACAATTTCCCTGCCAAAAAATAAAAATAAAAAAAGTCGTGCCCTCACGAACTGGCACTGGTCTTGGGAGCTTTTCGAGGGTGCCCGTTTTTCACGTAGACGTCTACTTTGTTTGGTTCGGCACCTGCATTTTTGAAAAATCTCTTAAATTCCAGGATGATTTATGTTCAATTAAAAGGTCATATTTTTGTTGGAAATTTAACGCTGAACACGCCTATACCATTTATGAAGGGTTTGAAATTCCTCCTTAACGTGTCCTGCCAAAAAAACGTGATTTTTCATCAATTTTGACGATTTTTCTTCAGTTATTTGAAAAATTGTGTACAAATTACATCACTTGGCGACCTGAAAAAAATTGTGCTATTACTTAGACTATTTCCGAATCAAATGAGACTTACGGCAACTCTGGAAGTGTGCAAGAAAAAATAAGTAGTTAAAAAAAACTGATATGAAATACGTTTTCCGGTAGTTGAAAAATCGCAAAAAATCAGTTGTCACACCTCCAGAACTGCTCACATTGATTGAGTTGATCTCATTCCATCCAGATATTGTCCAAGTAATAGCATAATGTTTTTCAGGTCGCCAAGTGATGTAATTTCTATAAAAACTTACAACAAAAGAATGTAAAAAAATCGTTGAAAATCGGCAAAAACTACGTTTTTGGCTGTTTCTAGGCAAAAGACACATTAAGGAGATTTTCAGACCCATCATAATGTGTGGTACAAGCGTGTTCAGCGTTCAATTTCCAACAAGAATATCACCTTTTAATTGAACATAAATTATCCTGGAATTTACGTGATTTTTTCAAAAATGCAGATTCCGTACCTAAAAAATTAGACGTCTTCTTGAAAAACGGGCTTCGGATTCGGATTCATCAACCTCAACACCCCCAGGGACCAGTACCAGTTTCGTGAGGGCACGGCTTTTTTTTTTGGCTGTGTAGTTAGTGCAAAAATTATTGTCCTTCTACTGTTGGCATATTCTTCCTCTTTGATGAATATAATAATATATAATATACCTGGAAGACATTGTAAATTCGAACCCTGCCGGACTTCAGCTGATTTTCGCCACTTGCTTGTGGCATATCCTCTTCCCCTTCTATTTTTTAATTAAACGCTCTACGCTGCGCCGCGAGCGCAAAAAGGAGCAGTAGTTGTAAAAATCTTTTTCGCCATCTTCCCCGCTAAACACGTGATGTAGCCCTCCTAGTTTGTGCTTTAATTTCATACGTTTTCATATTATCTGTACCATCTAGTCCGCTCTGTCCGCAATAAATCATCTAGCAATTCAGTGTTACTTCACTCATGTGTGTTTCCCACTACCGTTCTATCGCGTTATTTGGTACAGGTGCATAGATGCATGCAAAACAGCCTGCCCTGATCTCGAACAACACCATATTCATTACTCTTATATCTTGAGGGAGGGATTCCTTCTAAATCATTATTTTACCTAGGTGCTCCATTCACCACTCCTAAACGTCTAATGTGGTCTACACCCTAACACCCATGATTAATTTTCGCCCTTCCTCCACAGTTATTTGCAGTTAACTAAAAATGATTTATCACACGAAAGCAACGGGTTAAACCTCCCAAACACATTTTGAACAAGATGACCAATGGCCGTTTCTTCGAGGAAAAAAAAACTACCTCATCATCTATACATACGAGTTTCTTGGTATGAAATGAAATCATCCATTCACTATAACATAACATGAAATGACACTTAGTTTAAGTAATCCTTACCACAATTGGAAGCAGTTGTTAGAGTTGGAGCAAAAGGGAAGTTAGTTTAGTACGCTAAGTTCTTTGCGAGTAAGTGCAATGGGTTGCTTTCTACGGTTTTTATTCTAATTTAACTTGGTACAACAATCAGTTTCTAAGAGAGACTTTCGTGGGATAGACATGGTGATATACAGCTGTAACTGTGAAACGAGTTGTTTGCTTTAGTTCCTTCGATGGGGCTCCTCTTAATTTAGCTCATTTCAGACCCCCTTCTCCCCGTACCGTAAGTTCCGAGGCCACTTGTCACTTTGAGAGGGATCGGGTCTTTCCCCTTCCCTTGAAGGCCTTCCGTGAAGTTTGCTTTGTTTCTTCCAGAGTGTTTGGCTGCGGGCTGAGACTTGAGATAGAGAAAAACGGGTTGACGCACACCGAAGGCCTGATAAGAAAAGGGGTTCCGAGACGAGAGTGATAAACAGGGTTCAAGGGTTCTCCGGGAAAAGTTTGGGGCGGGTTTCTTTCCCCCTGTGTTGGGACATCGACCGCAGAGGACGGGAAGACTGATGGAGGCGGCCGCGTTCTACGATGGAAGATTGTTAAGGATTGCGCAGCGCCACCTGGGTGCAGGCCTCGTCCCTCAATCATCTCTGATCTTTTCTCCCTCCTGTTGTCTTGAAGGGCTTTATGATGTATCGCCAAACTTCGGCGGTCGACCGTCCTTCAGTTTTTTTTTTTTTTTTTGTTTTTTTTTTTTGTTTTGACGACCAATCGCAATATAGTGGACAATCACTTCGACGATGTCAGCGGGTATCCACCCCTTCTGAGGGCAGAAGCCTCAACTGTCACCTCGTCTACAGGAGGGAAACTGATAAAGGAGAAAATGGAACAGAGTGCCCAATGCCTATAACATCTTCAGCTCCATGTGAGAGAAAATGCCCTCTTCCCAATCCAATATCTTGACATATTTTCAATCTACCATAATTATAACATCCTAGCTGCACCGCTAGCTTCGCTCGCTTCCAAAATCTAAATTTTATCACTAATCATCACCATAGATTGATACTTCCAGCCAATTGTTTCAGTACTATCAGAAAAATGGACCCTGCAAGTATTCTTTACCATTGCAAGAGAGGCTTCATTCAAATTTTCAGCATCTTAATATGAATAGGAACAAAATTAGCAACAGACAATTCACGCTTTTCTGTGACTCTGTGTCGACTTTTCAGTTTATGTGTCAAAGCAGTACCTTGCTATTTGGGTTGCAAGGTACTGTGACGACCGATAGTAGGCTTGCGCCATCTATCGGCCGTCAGTCATGGATAATAAATCCAAAGTCGGAAGGTGCAGAAGGGGGATAGCGGCAGTAGGCAGGGAAGGGGGGAACGGAGCCTCTTCGAGAAATTCCGCCCTCCTCCTTACATGATGGCGCTCGAACCAACCGTACGTGATCATTGATATATCTCCATTTGCATGAAGAGTTTGATATAGTACACAATTCATACCTATTGATTTTCCTCTCTTGCGATCCTACCAGATTGATCTATCTACCCAATAAAAAAAACCCGTGCGGTGTTTTTTCTATTTAAACTGTCAAACCAGCTATTGGTAAATTCCTCTCAGGTTAGTTAGAAAAATATTCCCGTAGTATCCTTTCGGAGCAATACTTGCATCTTTGAATAAAATATCAAAGTAACTCCTTTAATCTGTGTACTCATTTTGTCACCTTATTCCTGGTATTTGCCACCTTTAACTAGAAAGATGGATCCATCAGTAGAAGAATAGGCGCACTGCAAAATTTCAGTACAACAGGCACTCAGCTCTTGTTACAGTACTCAGGTTTCGCATACTCGGATTGAGTACGATGATATTGAGTCGATAATATTCAGAGCAAAAATCGTAATATGTTACAAGTGAATACGATTCAGGATAGAAAACCTAGTGAATTATGCTCGTTTATATTCTTTCGGCGGCGATAACAAAGTAAATGAGCTGTAGTTGTATCTATGAGGGGGCGGGATATCGGAAAAGTGAGGGGAAATCGGTCCTTGAAGGCGTCGGGAGTCACAGCGGTCATGCTCATCTTTAATGGAGAAGCTCGACGTTTGTTTCCTCGTTTGAACGTCCTAAGGGTGGGGGCAGCCCCACTGGATGCTACATGGTTTGTCCTCTGTAGGAAAGACTGAGGGAGGGAAAAAAATTGTAGATCTCCGCCAACTGCTGCTTGTTTGTCTCTGACAGTCTGGGAGAAGGTTTATTTCCGAGAATGGTGATGCAGAGATCATTGTTCTTCAGCTCTAAACAACTTTATTGGATGCTATAGCGATTATTTCTCACTGGAAGCAAAGTCCGTTGATTTTTCCTCTCTATCACACTCTTTTCCGTTCACTACCGTCTTCTCTCTCTCACCCACTCCCTTCTCTCTCGCTCTCACCCTCTATCGCTCGCTATCTCCATCTCCTCTCGTTCTCTCCCTCACCCTTTCGCGCTCTTTCTCCCCTCATTGCTCCAATAGACAACAAATTTCTGGAGTATAGCTTTGAGGAGATGTATAATTTGTAAGGTCTGACTCCCAACACTCCGCCTCCCTCACCCCCCACCACCAACTCTTTCCACCAAAAGAAGTTTTTCAAAAATAATGAACCAATTTATACACTATCAAGGGCCAAAATGGAGTTGCCCTCGATATATATATATATATATATATATATATATATATATATATATATATATATATATATATATATATATATATACATCACGCCGTTTCTCACAGTGGGCACAGTGGTGGGCATTAATCAGGCAGAGGTTGAGGATAAAGGGTGGGATGAAGAGGATGATGATAAGAGGGAGGATGACCGAGGCCCTCTGAAGGTGTCATGCTGTCCAGGTGGCAGTAGACACCCTTTGCCGTGCCTGGTGGGGTAAAAATGAGAACCTATATCATGTGGTGCAATAGTGTCCAACGTACTCACGGTGGCCGCATTCTACATCACGATGCGGTCGCCAAGCAGATCGCAGGCGCTTGGTCATCCAGTGGTTGGGATGTCGAAAGGCAGAGGCTATATTACATGCCGAGTGACTGGAGCAAAAAGCGGCGTTTGATCCGCAATAATTGTAGATGTCCAGGCTGTCAGTGGCAGCGCGGACATGGTGCAGACCTGGCGGGCTAAGAAGGATAATTACGACAGAAATTACCTCTGACTAGCGATTTCTGAGCTAAAAGGAGTGACGACCTACAACATCAGGGTAATGGTCGCGACCGTGTCATGACGCGGTTGTGGTGCCTTAAAAGTGCCACGGAGTTACTAGAGTTGGGCATCTCGGCGGGAGTGCTCTGTGGTATAACCACCCGCGTCCTGAGGGGTTCATACTTGAACTGGTGGTCATTTATAGGGGCACATCCTTTCATCCCATTCTTCCTCCTCATCCTTCAACTTCCCTTATCCCTAGAGCCGGCGTCGGGTAAACCTGGGCGTCCTCCCCACTTTTGGTTTGTTATTTCCAATAATAAGCCTATGTGATCGTGTCGCAAAAAATTTTTATAACCCCCCTCAAACTTTGTCACTTTACGTTTCAAGGTGCGTAGAATCCAAATTTGAAATGTCCGTCCGCCGTTCGCCGTCCCGACCATAAAAGGCCTAAGAATTGACTTAAAAACCCCGTTCTTTCGCACATAGACTCCATTTGGGGTCTAGTTGGTCCTAACGTTTAACCATTCCGATCGCTTTACTCGCATAGATGCTATGGGCCAAAAACGGGCGAAAAAGTGTCTTTTTCAAGGCTTTGAGTGTTAGACTTACGCACGCACGCACGCACGCCTGGCACGCTTGGCAGGGGGTCACGGTGGATGGTGAGGGAGGTGAGCGGGGGGTGGAGTGAGAGGAGGCGCCGGCGCCGCGGCACCTTGTGGTGTCTGGGGTGACCAGGGGCGTAGCAGAGGGGTGTAGGAGAATGGATATTTATTACTTTTACGTGTTATGCCCACATCATACACCGCGGCACCATGAGGTGGGTACGGCGTTCCTTCGAGGCATGAATATATGTTTTTTTCTAGGTCATATTTGTGAGTTGATACCAATGCTTTTCCTACGCATATTTAATAACATATCCTCTCGAATTTTCTTACGTACTTAGATAATGGTATTATTGAGGCAATAACTATTTGAATAGATAGTATCTCAAATCGAGAAATATAAACATGCGTATATAATTATAGAAGTACTAGAGGCCTGTTAGGGCTTGGAAAGCCCTAATCTAGAACACGATCAAGATAAGTACAGAGACGAACGGCGACACTTGGTCCGGTCCGCGAATTTCTTCACAATTTCAAAGATCGTTCAGAAATAACTCTCCTAGATGTTAGTAACTACACTACGTTTCTTAGGTACTTACCGAGGCAACTGTTGTTACTGCCACAGCCTAATAAACAGAGAGTCTCCCTATCAAATTTCAACTTCCTACAGTGAACAGGAAAGGATTTAGCTCACTCAGCTGATCAGAAAAGACCCCATCACTTCACTCGTCTCTTAATGTCCCAGAGCGTCTCCCTATCAAATTTCAACTTCCTACAGTGAACAGTAAAGAATTTAGCTCACTCAGCTGATCAGAAAAGACACTTCACTCGTCTCTTAATGTTCCAGAGAGTTATCAAATTTCAACTTCCTACAGTGAACAGGAAAGAATTTAGCTCACTCAGCTTATCAGAAAAGACCCCATCTAAATAAAGTCCGCTAAGTTCTTCAGTTTCAATTTCTTCGTTCAGCAATAACTCTCCTAGATGTTAGTAACTACGCTACGTTTCTTACTTACCGTGAATTGATGGCAACTGTTGTTACCGCCAAAGCCTAATAAACAACTCTCGTTGATAAGGACCGCCTAGAACACGATCAAGGCGGGTATAGAGACGAACGGCGACACTTTTGCAACAAACTTGGGGCCGTGCTGATTCGAATGAGCAGTCTAACACTAAAATCGGACCGCGAAGTTCTTCACAATTTCAAAGACCGTTCGGAATTATATATAAAGATAGGTTGTGGCAACTCGAAATAGGACACGCCGAGGAGTCTGGACGGGCCTTATGACGTATGCAAGCCAACTAAAACTACGATCATACTCAATTGAAAAAATAATAAACCTTTGTGAAATAATTTGCAGCGTTTTATTTATCAATTTGTCTATTTTTCAATTTCGTGGTCTGCCCACACCGCCTTTGAGGGGAGTTAAAAAAAGTGCATGTGCGTTCGTGTGTGTGTGTGTCTTCCCAGAGGGGGGAATGGGCTTCAGAGGGCATTGAGGCCCACGACTATCGCCATTTTCATGCTGTCCGGACGGTTACATTAGCCACCTCAGGTGTTCAAAGAGTGGTCGCGGGACAGTGAGAATCTCTATCATGTGGTGCAGCAGTACCCTCATAAGTACTTACGGTGGACGCATCTACGTCACGATGCGGTTACCAAGCAGATAGCAGGCGCTTTGCCATCCAGCGGTTAGGATGTCGAAAGGGAGAAACTATACCACATGCCGAGTGACCAGGGCAAGAAGCCGGATATCGTTGCCGTCAAGACCGATGGGTCTGCAATAGTCCTGAATGTCCAGGTTGTCAGTGGCAGCGTGGATAGGAAGCAGACGTGGCGGACAAAAATGAACTAATATGATATAAATCAGATGCGGCAAACGATTTCCGAGCTAAAAGGAGTGGTGACAAAAACATCAGGGTCATGGCCTCGACCGTGTCGTGGCACGGGGTGTGGTGCGAGAAAAGCGCCACAGAGTTATTCGGGTTAGGCATCTTGGCAGGAGTGCTCCGTGATATCACCACCCGCGTCTTGAGGGGTTCTTAATTGAACTGGTGGTCATTCTATAGGGACTCTTCCTTTCATCCCATTCTTCCTCCTCATTCTTCTGAAAATTTCCTCATCCCTAGAGCCGGCGTCGGGTAAACCTGGGCGTTTACCCGACGCCGGCTCTAGGGATGAGGGAAGTGTGTGTGTATGTGTGTGCGCGTGCGTGCGTGCGTGCCTGTAACTTGTAATCCTTTCTGACTCAATTTTTGAGGATGGTTACATGTTTACTGGCCAACAAGCCGCCTCCTATTGTACAGCAAAATCAATGACTCTTCTATTTTTGACAAAAATTAAATTCAAAATGTCAAATCGTTTTTATTTATTTTCATCTATAAAATTTATATCAAATTGAGTTTGTTATATACACAGTTCAGTAGAATAACATCCAATCAAATACATATATATATGGAGAGAAACTATTATGACATTCCGCAGAGCAAGACAACGCCGCACTCTGCCACAAGCGATAAAGTAATGAACACCAAACTTCACCCCTCTATCTGTCAACCTGACGTGTATTCAAATCAAATCAAATCAAATCCGTTTTTATTTGTAAAGGGCCTTGCCAGGCAATACAAAAGTCAATTATAACGTTTATATAAGTAATAATAATAACAATAAATACATGTAATATGACTAGAAAGATAGAATAAAATTATTAGGAATTGAAGCTAGAGGTGTCAAGCTTATAAAAATCTGATACATTATATAGTTCTTGTTCTACAAGTACAAGTTTTATATTATTTTTAAAAGACTTGAGTGGCAGATCCCTCGTTGAAGAGTGCAAATGATTAAATAAACGACATCCAACTTGATAGGGGTTCGTTTTCAGGGATGTTGCCAATCGTACAATGTTACCAATCGATTGAGTAGCTAATCGTCAATTTGCTCGAAGTATTATTTTCATGCTGGCTCTACTCTGTAATCCCATTTCATGACCGTCTGACCCTTTAAAAAATCTTGTAGACGGGAAACTCCGCTGCATCGACCCATTTCCTCCCTCATTTCCCCGATTTTTCCGGAGGCAGTTGACATTTCACGAAATGACCTTTAGAGGTCGTAGCCATGATCACCTCGTTCACCCTTTTCAAAGGCATCAAAGAAACAACAGAGCTAACGAATTGGTGACACTCTTAATTGGATTTTGATTAATGAGTCGGAATATGTTCAACTAAACACTGTGTGATTGGTACTGTGATAAATGGTCGAGTTGTTTGCATGTCCGTATATCAACTCTGGATATTTAATTGCATTTCTATCGGTCCTCGGCTGTACGTTGGTCCATCGTTGTTTCGAATTGCTAATTTATTTTGCCAATAATAGAAATTTGGAGTGGTCTAGTGAGAACTGCACTCTGGATTTTCATCGTGAAAGTTCATCCCTTCATAATGAGTGTTGTTATTGCGTGCGTAACTGTTGCTAACTGAATCTAGCTAATCGAAACTTGGAAAATGATGGTGTTGATCCTGGTATAATAAAACCCTAATTATATTTCAGATAATGGCTAGAAGGATATCTGAGTTTATTCCTGACTTTCAAAACTCCGTGGACTGAATTCAGGGGAGTGCTCGAGGCCTACTTGAGTAGAGGGGTTGCATGAAAGTGACCGGGGTGCGAAACACAGTGGCTCTTAGATACAGTAAGGGATGAGGCTGGAAACACACCGTTGCCACGGGATGTAGTTAGAAGATAAGTTTGAAGTGAAAGAGTCGAGATTCGGGGATTTAGTGATGCTGACATATTTATACCCCAGTTGGGGACTACCCTCTCGATATTTCTTAAAATACAAGTCGGGCCACGGAAATGGGGTCCAAGGTTTTCGAGTAATTCGTGATAAGTGCGTTTTTGTTTATTTCAGTTATTTCAATCGTTCCCCCTTTTAATTGATTCGTAATTTGAAATATTTGTGTGCACATGCACTTTTACTTATCGAATTATGCGATTTGACCTAAGTAAGAATCTGGTATAAAAACCAATGTCAGGATTTCCAACATTTTTCCTACAGTATTTGGTTTATTATAACCCTCCCCCCCTCCCTCCGAAAATTAAAAAAAAAAGGTTGGGCTACCCAAAGTTTTTTAGCGAATTTTTGATGAAAATTAAACTATTGCTCTCGCCTCAAAATTTGTCGAATGTGAATTTTTGAAAAAATGTTATGCAGAAATCCGTTTCAGGCTATTCTGAATCATATTCTGAAGTTTAACACATTTTTTCATGTATGTATGTATGTATGTATGTATGTATGTATGTATGTATGTATGTATGTATGTATGTGTCATTACAGACGATAACTGTCCATAGAATTGTGCTAGAAACTTCAAACAAATTTTAAAATGTTGAGGACACAAAACAAAAGTTCAAGTTCGTTGGCCAGCATGTTCGGATTACATCTTTGGGTTGAAATTTTCAAAAATGTAGTCAACAATTTCAAAATAGCCTGTTTTTTGCGATTTGTTGTGCGAAATAATTTTTTCAGCATACTAACATGTGGTATATTCGGAATCAGCGTAAAATTTCCTATAAGAATATGTATCAAGTTTTCAAAATTTTCAAAGTTGAAAAATCAGTCAAAAATCGAAATAATGCCGTTCGCTAATTGTAAAAATCGGCAATATTTGCATGAAACATTGTCCAAGTTCAGATTGAACTACTGTTATGGAAGTATCCCTGTATAACCAATCCTAGAACCATGCTGTTTAAAACGTAGGTAGTAGATGCTTGTAAAAAAAAAAAAAAAAAAAAAAAAAAAAAAAAGTAATCACAACTGATGAGTTTACTCTGTGAAATATTCCGTCCTCCGATTCTCTCGGTCGCTCTCTTTAATGTTTTACGCTCAACTGTTTTAGGACTTGATGTAGCTTTAGTACTGACTGTGGCTTAAAAAATATCAGCCATGAAATTATGAACAAGTTCTATTTATGTACGTACTAGCACGGAGACCCAAAGCCTCGCTCCGCTCGGCCGTCAATAGCGACTGAAATGTCGAAGATTTCTTCAAAAATTCGCTCATGGGGTCATGTTGCATGACTGGACTTTTTTCTTTTTGCATGAGGGACACCTCATAGCATAGAATTTTTTTTTTAATAAACCCCTGAACACGATGGTGAAGCCAAAATTGTAATACAATATTCCATTCTCAGAGAGAAACTGATGAACCATAAAGAAGCGCGGTTTTTATAAAGATAGGGAGGATACCTAAGATCATTTTAGGTTATTTTGTAGATCACTCACCAAATAATGGGGAAAAATTCTCAAGTACCCAAAATTCTTTTTTTTTTTTTTTTTTTTTTTTTTTTTTTTTTTTTTTTTTTTTTTTTCTTAAGACTCATTATCAGGCACCCCTAAATTGCTCTTGAAGTTTCATTCCGATATCTCAAATCTGTGGAAATGTATGTAAGAGGGTTACTTTTTGGACAGCCTGTATAGCAAATGCAGATAATTTATATATTTTGCAAATATTGGTATTTTTTCAATTAAAATGCGTCTTTTTTCAAATAAACTTAATCTCTTTGCCATTAAAATTCATCTTTTCGCAAGTAAATGCGCCTGTAAAAGATTGTTTTTTTAGTAATACAATTAATTTAATTTGCAAAAATTCTAATTTTATTTGGTAAAATACCCATTTTATTTGCAAAAAGATTGACTCTATCTGCAAAAGCTTCATTATAAGTATTAAAGTCACGAACCGTTTTAGAATGGCTGAAAAAAGATTTTTATATATGCGAAAGTTCAGTATGTGTATCCAGAATAGTTGTAGCCAACAGTACATAGTACCTCTTCGTATACTATGTTTCATATTTGCTAATAGGTACTGAATGGTGCTACCATCTAGCGTTGCTAAGTAGAAGTGTGATTACAAAGAGGTTTCAGTTAGAGTCTTTCTTTGTACTTGAACGTTTCGCTCATTCATGTACTGCTGTGCTTGTTAATCAGTAATGACAGGGTTTATAAATGTTGCCTAGTTAATTCAATAACCTAGCTATACACTAAATACGTGATATTGAGTACCTTGTACGAGTAGATACTATAATGAAACAATGATCCACTACATCACCCCTGTTGCACTTCGGAAAAACGGAGGATTGAACGCAATGAATGAATTCGTAAACATTGTACATAATGTATTCTTTTCTCTCCAACCAGTACCAAAGTCATTAAGCGCTTCACTGACCCATTAATATGTAAAACCCGTATTGTAATGACGCCATAATTACTGAACGCATGCAGCAATTGGAAAACAGTCATCATGTAGAGACGTTCGAATTAAAAAATAATACAACCCCATTTTCGCGGGAGCAATTCCCGACTAGAAAGGAATGAGTGGATCCGCATCTGAGATGGAAATAGAAGCAAAAAATACGGTTGCGAGGCAAAAGCGGGTTGTAGTCATTAGTTTTAATTAGGTGAACCTAACGCAAACGTCCCTGGCAATTCTTCGTTGACCTCCAGACCTTCTCACCTTCGCTGGGCGAGCTCGCCTGAATTTCAACTCCATTAAATTAACGGGGTTCTTGGAGTTTTGACTTTTTTGTGCGAGGTCTCTAGGTAATGTACAAAGGAATTTAATTAAAGGACCATCATTTTTATGATGGAGCTTTTTTTACTTTCCTTATTTAACCCGAAGGGTGAAGGGAAAGTCTTGCAATCCCCCTGAAAATCAATTTCTGAAACTCATGTTAGGATGGGTACCTATTTTGTTCAACCTGAACCCATATCTATACGCTTCATGAAAATGTATGTATGTTTTGTGAATGTATATGTACGACTGCGACTTTACGGTACGACGTACAAAAATTGCAATTTCGGGATTGGGTTTTCATACTCAAGCTAGCTACTGTAGAAAAATCAGCTTAAAATTATCATTTTTAGATGGTTAAAAAATCAGAATATTTGAAAAAACGTCGTTTTTAGCACTTATTTGCCTTTTCTCCAAAATGGCTCGAGGGATATTGATGAAATTCACAGGAGCTACTACTGTTATTTGTTTATTTTTATATGCATGAGTTTTTTATAGGCATGACTTTTTTCTTTCATTATACTAAACCGCACGACTGTGAGGTCCTGCTGGTCGTTGTATACCTTCAATCGACTTCTGATGAATGCTACAAAATGTGCTACGCCTAGTTTACGGTCTACCTATCAAGTTTAAGATGGAAAATGTAATAGTGTTTCAGTAATTATACAAGTTCAGAATAGGACATTTGAGTGGAGCTTTTTAATAATTTTGAATAATAATGACAACTGACAGTACCATAAGAGATACAACTCGTACTAATAGCATATTTGCTATGTTTGGAGAATTCACACTCCCCCCCCCCCCCCCCCTTAAAAAAACATACTTGATTGAAGAGCAAGTATGTAAACTAGGTGGTATAGTTTACTGGTTGAGAACTGATGCTCACTAATAAATAGCTTTATTGGCGATTGAGGATAAAAAGGTGAAAATAAAACAGGATGGATTGTCAATGAATCTTCATATGAAGTATTCATTAGGTAGTTAACCCCCAATCAAAGATCGGAACAATCGGGAATAATATAACTTGCTCAACCAGGAGACTTACAGTATGGAGCTGCCCACTTTGGGGACTTACGAAAATGGGAACTATGCCCTGGGGAATCAACTTGCTCAACTTTGGAGACTTACAGTGGAAGGTGCCCACTATGGGGACTTATGTAATAGGGAACGATGCCCTGGGTTTGGGAACAATGCCCTTGAAAATTAAGTATGTTAAATAGACAACGTTTTACGGAGATAGGAACGACTAGTGATTCACTCGACCCATTTAACCTATTAAAAGCACGTAAATATTGTACCCATCTGCCAACGATACCCTTTCGGTTATTTTCATGCTGATTTTTACGAGTTAGAATAATTTTAAGGTTAAGCAGACGCACATCATTGGATTCAGTATTTTAAAACCTTTTATAATGACACTACTCTGCCTGTTAAATTCCTCTGATTGAATTTGAGTCAATTTTACAACTTTATTACTTTTAATGAAGTTTAAATTGACAAATCCCGCATACTGATTAGACAGACCCACTTTAAGATTCAGTTATCATTTCATGACACTTTTCAGCAATTTCCGGTTATATTCGACGAGCTGATTTTCACCAATTTTGATGTTGAAAAATCTTCCAAATGGGCATGGCATTCTGGACTCACTGGGGGCTGGGGGGTTACTCACAAGATATTCATATAACAAAAATATACGGTTTACGCATCGGGTTTCGCTGGTTTTGAGGTTTCCCATAATACACTCAAACACACACTCACATAAACACATTTATACATATATATATGTGTGTGTGTGTGTGTGTGTGTGTGTGTGTGTGTGTGTGTGTGTGTGTGTGTGTGTGTGTGTGTGTGTGTGTGTGTGTGTGTGTGTGTGTGTGTGTGTGTGTGTGTGTGTGTGTGTGTGTGTGTGTGTGTGTGTGTGTGTGTGTGTGTGTGTGTGTGTGTGTGTGTGTGTGTGTGTGTGTGTGTGTGTGTGTGTGTGTGTGTGTGTGTGTGTGTGTGTGTGTGTGTGTGTGTGTGTGTGTGTGTGTGTGTGTGTGTGTGTGTGTGCGTGCGTGCGTGCGTGCGTGCGTGCGTGCGTGCGTGCGTGCGTGCGTGCGTGCGTGCGTGCGTGCGTGCGTGCGTGCGTGCGTGCGTGCGTGCGTGCGTGCGTGCGTGCGTGCGTGCGTGCGTGCGTGCGTGCGTGCGTGCGTGCGTGCGTGCGTGCGTGCGTGCGTGCGTGCGTGCGTGCGTGCGTGCGTGCGTGCGTGCGTGCGTGCGTGCGTGCGTGCGTGCGTGCGTGCGTGCGTGCGTGCGTGCGTGCGTGCGTGCGTGCGTGCGTGTATTTATTTATATATTATGTGTCCTTCCAGACGATAACTCTTTTTAGGATTGAATAAAAATTCCGTTCTTACTCCAAAAAATCAAGCTTTTCAAACGAAGGGCCGGAATTCGGGCTCGTTCGTTGGCCAGAACTTTTTAAGCACACTAAATTGGTCAAATTTCAAAAAATTTACTAAACTAATCACTAAAAGTGGCTAAAAACAGCTTAAAATCGTTGAATTTATGTTTTTTGGTAGACTATTGCTCAAATAAAGTTTATTAACTATAAAATGGAACATTCAAAAATTTATGCACAAAATGATGCAGAAAATAAAAAAAAATCGATAAAAACTGCAACAACAAAAAAACTTAAAATTCAAAACCTTTATTTGAATTGGAGATTATTATTTAGAATACGTTTTTTGCCATAAAAATAATAGTTAACAATTTCCTTGCACTCACAAAGCTCAAATTTCAAAAAAATTAACATTATACAAAACGGTAGTCTACGAAAATTCGCTCATACGATCATACTGCATGACTGTTACTTTTGTTTGTTCCTTTGGTATCTAAGTTCCTTCGTCGTATCTTGGTACCACTTCATATTGCTTGTTTCGAATTGGAAAGTGTTCTGTGAATTTCATTAGTAGTAATAGTGGTGAACATCGTAGTTGTTCGACCGTACTGAGTAGAGCATTGTATTGCTGATCCTGCATTTTCCCACCTTGGAGTGGAGCTACAGAAAATAAGCAACATTATTTTGGCGATTAAAACCTGATTTTTGGGATGAAAGGGTTACTGGTATCTCGTCAAACCGTAGTTTTTGATACTTTATTGTTAAAATTTGCAAAATCAATAAAAGGGGAGTCAGCGGAAATAAAACAGCTTTTGCTTAGTATTTGGTTTTCTTCTTCGTTGTATTGCCAGTAAATATCTCAAATCCCAAACCTCGTTGGAACGAACCGACTTTGTTCGTGACCGCTCCCTCGTGGGGGCTCCTTAAATAAATTCACTTTACCGCTGTTGGGTTCTTGTGTTGGTAAAGCGGTGGCGGTACGATGGAGCGGAGGGGAGTGGGAAAGAGTTAAATTAATAAATGTCTTAGGAGTTTTAGGCCTTTTGAAGGGGAGGTAAGGTAGGAAAAGACGGTAAAGTGGGTAAGGGAGCGGTAAGGTAGAGTGGTGGTAATGTAGGTGGGAGGAGTGGTGGTAAGGAAGATAAGGGGGTTGGAACGGGAGTGGTAAGTTGGACAGGGGGGAGGTAAGATGGTCGGAGCTCGGGGATCGCTTCGGCGAGCTGCATACAAACCGCTTTCTGAACAAGGCCTCATCGCTTAACCCTTTACCGGCATTGAGCACCACCCCTCCCTTCCTCTCTTACCACCATCCACCTTCATCTGTTCCTTACCATCCGCTTATCATTCTATCCGATTATCTCCCTTCTTCTCTCTCACGATCTAATTTAGTTTTCCACCCCATTTTCCTCACTATAAACTGGAAATGTCTCTTTGCCCGTTTTACTATCAGAGATTACCGTGGCAACCTGTTCCACTTTCCCCCACATATCCTATTTATTACTGAATGTGATATTTAAGGGCCAGTTTCACCAATATTATCAATTAACGTTTGATAAATGGTCTTAATCTACCAGAACCGGAACATCTTCAGTTAATAATTGACATCGTGTCATCATCCTTCGTTTCATAGAGCTCGATGAACAAAAGAGAAAAACCATTTATAAAAACCATACAACAAATTCATCAATTCTATCCACCCCTTATACCGTTTTCATTGTATCTGAGTATCACTGTTGTTTCTTTCCAATTTTCGGTATCCGCTGGTATGGAAGCCCATTTACATTTAGTGTGCACTGTTCGCAAACGAACATTGTTTTAAAATACAAAATAGAATAAAAAGAAAAAAAAATGCCTGAACTAGAAGAAAAAGAAAGAATTAAACTCGAATATAGTTTACATTGCGGTTTTTATCAGCTGGCTCGCCCTGGGCCCCATAAAGACCGGCATGATTTGTGAAGGTCCCTCGAGGATACCGCAAGTGTGGGATTTCATCTCCTTGCTGGGCTACAGCGTCCAATCATTGTGTACTCAAACAAGCGACAAATGTATGTCATGGTGCATACTGTACCTTCGTCATGACAAATATATTAATTTATTCAACAATCTTTCTTATTATAACATCAATTATTGATATTATTGAACCAATGCCTATAGTAATTACGATATTATTTGCAGGTGAGTTGTGCCAGCCGCTGAACTGCAAGAAGAAGGAGCTCTGTCTGCTGGAGAATCCCTACACGGCCGTCTGCGTCAGCAAGAAGGAGCTCCACAAGAGCGGAGACGTCGTCGTTCCCAAGTCAAAGCTGAGCCCCGAGGAGGCTGCCAAGTACTCTCAGGACCAAAACGATGACGATGTCTTTTATGATTCCGACGACGAGGACGACGAGGAAGACCCTTCTCAGGACCTCAGGGCCACGTAAGTCGACATATAGATGTCGAACTACCAAGACTAATCCTTCTCAACTCTCAATTTCCCAGGTTTCTTGTTCTCAAGTCTGAATCTCCTCCACTCTCCACCTCACAAACTAGAAAGTCCCAACATAAAGCTCACAAAAATACGTACCTAATTAAGAAAAAAATATTTAAAAAAAAAAAAAAAAAAAAAAAAAAAAAAAAATGCCAGGAAATTTACAGAAAACTTCCTTTTAATGAATTTTCGAAAACAAATTATTGGCATTAAAATGGGGGGAGGGGGGGGGGGGGCGGAATTAGTCATGTATTTTGGAAAAAAGTTTGTATGTGTTCTGACAACTCTAACCGTGGATATTTTTCTTAGGGTAACGGAAGAACGGGTCAGAAAAGTAGATTATTTGAAAATAGATTATTTGGCTAATTTCCGTCTCTATCCGTAATTTGTAGCAATTTCGCTAAATACCATTCATTTTCATGTTATTGACGTTTCGTTTTTCCCCTTTTGTAAATCACGGTTTTTTGTCTGAAATTGGCTTATTACTTTTGTCTTGGTATAAAAGCTCCGACTAGGGGAGTTGAGGAGGCGCTAGGTATGCAAAGCCCGCAAGACTGAAACGTCTTGAGAGAAAAGAATACCTCAGGCGCCGTACTCAGTACAGACACCGATTGAACTGTACGAGGCATATCTATCAATATTTTTTTATCAATTTAAATCAGTAGTTCTTAACTTATGGTCCGCAAGGTACCCAGAAAAGTGGCCCGTGGGACTTTTTCGAAAACTTGATCCGTAAACATAAGTAGGTGAGTGGGGGAAAACGACTAAGTTCGTAGCTACCTATTTGCGATCTGTTTCTTTATCGCTGTGATATCATAAAATCGATAAAGAAAACAATACTGCATATTTGGAATCAAATTAAAGAAATCAATAGCGAAATTAAAGTTTGTAATACATCAGATGAGTTTTAAAAACGGTGCAAATTATTACACAAAGTTTTATTATTCCTGCACGGGGGTCACCAGTTTGTGGGTCATGTTCATGTGTGTTCGTATTTTATTTTATAGTAGGAACTCGAAACAACAAATAATTTTGTAAAAAAATGTCAACAGGTCAAGTCCTGGAAAAAGACTGCGTTTATTACCAACTTTTTACAGTAAATAAAACAACAGGTGTAAAAATACCTTAAAAATCAACAAATGATTTTAATAAAATAAAATAAAAATAACTGTAGTTTCTACAGTATCTAATTATTATACAGAGTGTTAACACTTTTGGTTACTAACCTCCTAGGGGACGATTCTACAACTAATTTTCAACAAAAAGTGCCTCATAGACTTTTTTTTTAGAGGCATTACTTTCGAGTTATTCACAATTTAAGATTTGTTTCGTGTTTTCAACCTTACATGACAAAATTGACTATAACTCCCTTTTATATTTAGTAAATACAAATTTGAGGATACCGTTGGAAAGGGCGTTAAATTTCCTTTTAGATAATCTACCCAACATGTGAAAATACGTGGATTTGGTAGTCAAAAATTCACACCAATGTGAAAAAATTGTCGAAAAATCTTGTAATTTTTTGAACAGCAGGACGGCATACAATAATTCCTTGAATTCTCGCTTACGTTACGGGAAAAACTTGGCCCTAATTTCACCTTTCCACCGGTATCATCAATTTTTATTTTACATTGCAAATTAAAGGAGAAATGTATGTTTATATGCTGAAAAAAATGAAATCAGAGATTTTCTTTAAAAATTACCCTCTAAAAAGATTTGAGTTCGGGGCCGGTTTCTACGTATTTTTTTCACGCTGAATCGAATGGCAACACTTGCCATTACTTACACTTTAACTGAAGAATTTTTGATTTAATTTTTTATGCTCAATTTGACGTGTTTTTGAGAGTAAAAATAGTTAGTCTAAGTGTAAAACTCTGTTATAATGGAGTCGGGGAGATCTGCAAGTGTTGCCATTCGATTCAGCGTGAAAAAATACAGAGAAACTGGCCCCAAACTCAAATTAATTTGGAGGTTCATTTTCACAAAAACCCTCAATTTCATAGAAAAACCATTTTTTTCAACAAGTATGCTTTTGTCCTTTAATTTGCAATTTAAAATAAACTCGGCGCTCCGCGCCTCGCCAGGGGGCAAGCCCCCTGGACCCCCGGTTACCTCTATTTACATACTTCGGACGAAATTATTGAAACAAAGAATGTGTTTTCGTTGTCGCGCAACCAAGTGACAACCAAACAAGCGTCATTGTTTACAATTCATTTATAACATCAATTTATATAGTTATAGTATGAAACTACGAAAAAAAATACGAAATAAATTCGTGATAAATCAAGAGCGATTTATCAAGTAAATGTCCTAAAGAGGCTACATACGAAATTACAGCCTCCTAGAGTGTAAAGTATAGAAATTAGCTTTAAAAGCCACTCATCTGATCCGGACCCTGGACATCGTCAAGTAAATGTCCTAAAGAGGCTACATACGAAATTACAGCTTCCTAGAGTGTAAAGCATAGAAATTAGCTTTAAGAGCCACACATCTGATCCGGACCCTGAGCATCGTCAAGTAAATGTCCTAAAGAGGCTACATACGAAATTACAGCTTCCTAGAGTGTAAAGCATAGAAATTAGCTTTAAGAGCCACACATCTGATCCGGACCCTGAGCATCGTCAAGTAAATGTCCTAAAGAGGCTACATACGAAATTACAGCTTCCTAGAGTGTAAAGTATAGAAATTACCTATTCAAATTATTTAACCTCCGCTTCACAAATCAAACCGTTTTCGTAATACTCAGATCACCTGCTATGAATCAAATCATCGAAACACAAGCTCAATGAAATCACCAGAAATTAACAAGCGGTTGCAATCATGTTCACAATATCAATTATTGAGAATGATCACCTGTGTGTAAACAATTATTTATATAACCATGCTCATAACTCAGTTTGTTGGACACGCACTTCGCAGTAGTTAACATAATATTGTTGGATAAATCTATAAATGGTCAATTTATTGGATAAATAAATGGTCAACGAATTTTGTGGGATGAAAAACGACGAAGTACCATATCCCTAGCAACGACTCGGTTGTACGTGAAAATCATCCGTCACACATTTCGTTACCATCCCGCGTTCCATTTTCGGCTAGTTAGTCCATGGCTAAAACACATTCTGTGTTAAAATTGATTGTACCGTTGGAAAGCTGAGATTTGGGCCAAGTGTTTCCCGTAACCTACGCGGGAATTCATTTTATGCCGTCCTGCGGTTTATATAATACAAGATTTTCAAGTTTCGACAATTTTTTCACTTTGGTTTGAATTTGTGACTGCTAAATTAACATATTTTCAAATGTTGGGTAGCTTATCCAAAAAGAAATTTAACGCTCTTTTCAAAGGTATCCTCAAATTTGTATTTACTTAATATGGAAGGGAGTTATAGCCAATTTTGTGATGTAATGTTGAAAACACGAAAAATATCTTAAATCGTGAATAACTCGAAAATAATGCCTCTGAAAAAGTCTATGAGGCACTTTTTGTCTAAAATTAGTTGTAGAATCGTCTCCTAGGAGGTTAGTAACCATAAGTGTTAACACCCTGTATAATTGAACTCCGAAAGTAGTATATTATCAAAACTGGGCGCTTCGCCTCACCCGAAACGGTTCAACCGGTCCATAATAGTCTATTATAAAATTACTAAATCATCGTTCCATAAATTGAAAGACATCATTTCATGAATTGCGAAGACATAAAATTACACAAGAAGGTCTTGGTTGTGAGAAATGAACTCTATTCCAATTTCCTGTACCGCTTCCTTAGGGTTCTTTGTCACAACAATTTTTTTATGGAACCAGAGATAACATTGATTATTAGATTTCAATCAAACTTTCTACTCGTGAAGCGACAACCGAAATATTCGGCCCCCAGCAACCTTTTTCCCCCCGCTTGACATCCTTAAGAGCTAATTTCCGGAGGATGTTTCAGAAATGAATTAGTGCGAGCTGCGTTGGAAGTTGTGGCGACCCAATCTCCGTTCTGTTTTTCCAGTGAACATCACAGAATCATTTCATTATTTTTTTATTGTTTTTGTTTATCGCTTATGCCTAAAATTATTGTGTCAGGTAATGTTCTCGAAAACATAGAGATTGAGTATATATTATGCAAATGTTATTAATGTATATTATAATAATACACAGGGTGTTTCGCACTTGGTGTAACAAGAAAAAAAAATTGGCTAAACTAGATTGAAAGTGGAGAACATGCCGCCAAATCCACCTTTCTATCTCAATCCGTTCCCGAGATTTTATATTTAAAAAAAAAAAAATTTCTTCTAGAAAACCACGTTTTTGTAATAAAAACTCGAGTTCCTCCATTCTAAAACAACTTTTTTTCAACTTTTGATCTCATTTTCGGATTCAGCGTTGAATTTACTATACGCCTAGTGCACATTCATAATAACAACTTTTCAGGACCACAATTGCAGTTCAATGAAAATTTAAAAAATTAACTTTCTGAAAATACTTGTATGTTAACTAAATTTGTAATAAAAGTGCTGAAAGCAGTTAAATATCAGGAAAACTTGTAACTTTAATCAGCTATCTAATGGTATGGTCAAATTCGCAATTCCTCATCGATTTCATGGAGAAATTCAAGTTTGAATGAAAAAAAATAGAAGGTACCTACAAAATTACGAGTACCTACCAGAAAATTAACAAAGGGATTCTTAATTTCCTTGTGTTTGCCGTTGTAGTGATATGATTCAGATGGATAATTTCAAGGATATCAGGGCGAAATGAAACCCTCGTTGTAAGTCTGAGGTCTTTTTCTGAATTTCAGTGCAAAAAATAATGGATGTCACCGAACGATTGTACAAACAGAGTAGTGGGTATATCCATAGATAAAACTTAGACAGAATTTAGACTTCTTTAAAATCAACAAAACTGAAATAAAAGTAGCAGAGGTAAAAATAAAACTAGGTAAAAAATAAAACTTCTACACCAGACAAATTCGATGACGAGGGTGGCTGTTGTCGCAAGGGACGTACTTAGAACGTTTTTTTTTTTTTTCGAAATGGCCCCCATGGTTCCGTTTCGCAAGCTCTGGGATCTAACAATAACATTCTATGTGAGACCTGCAGTGTAGTGGTTGCTTGCAAGATTCTTCCCCTTAAATCTGGATTTCCCCTTAGACTAATGGATTTTTTAGTGTGGGGATTCATCCATTAACAAGTGTACTACTTGCTACCAACTTCGAACATCTAAGGGTAATCCTGGAAATAACCGCTACACTGCAACAAGGACACACATACAGTGTAACGGTTAGATCCTTGAGGAAAAGAACCAGGGCTTGTGTACGAAACCATGGGAGCCATTTCAAAAATACGTTCCTAAGTACGTGTCTTGCGACAACAGCCACCCTCGTCATCGAATTTTCCTTGTGTAATTGTTTTATTTTTGACCATGTTTTCATTTTACCTCTTCATTTACTGCTCCTTTCAGTTCAGTTTTACTGATTTTAAAAAACACTAAATTCTGTTAGCGATTTATTTACGTATCTACCTACTACTCTGTTCGTACATTCGTTTAGTGACATCCTATTATTTTTTGTACTGATATTTAGTAAATCGACCACAGGCTTACTTCAAGGATTTCATTTTGCCCTGATATCCTTGAAATTATCAAACTGAATTCCAACTGCAAACACAAGAAAATTGAGAAACTCTCTTTGTTAATTTTCTGGTAGGTACTCGTATTTTGTAGGTGTCTGCTATTTTTCCGCATTCAAACTTGCAACTGTTCCATGAAATCGATAAGGAATCGTAAAGTTTGCGATATCATTAGAAACCTGATTAAATTTGCAAGTTTCCTGAAATTTGACAGTTTCTAGCACGTTTTTTGAAAATGCAGTTAACGTACCTACATGTATTTTTAGAAACTAAAATTTTTTTTTTTTTTTTTTTTTTGTCAATTACCTACTTGTACGGTCTGATTTTATTTTTTTGCCTCAACTGTTTTTTTTTATTAAAATCTTAGAATCAGTACGGTATACAAGTAAATAGGTATCACACGAATAATCGAAAAAAATGCTAGGACATCGGACACGTCGTGTCGGTACGAGGTGCCAATAAAAATTCTCGATTCAAAATTCAACAGCTATTTTTAGCGGTGCATTGGTTTTACAAACCCAACCACGAAACTGTCAAATAAACATGAACGTGCAAAATGAACATTTCTCTTACATATGCTTTAAACTTGAGTGTTGAATCTTGTGTTTGAGTAGTATACATTTTTTCCTGCGGTTTCAATACTTTTGTCAAATACTTCAATTATTAGGAAACTATTAAATAATGTAGTTAGAAATGTAGAAATAAAACTCACAAGTTTTTCAAGTGTCGGCAACCATAGTTCGAATTTGAGCTTAATCATTGTCTTCTTCTGCCATAACTCATTGTTAATTGTCGTGTAACATTAGGAAACTATTGCAAGGGTTAAGATTTCCATATTCACCTAACTGTGGATATTAATTTGATAAAAGGCTAGTTTTATAATAGAAATAGACGATTAAATGACGATGTATGTTCCTCTTTTTCCTCCTGTCACTTCAGCTCTGTGCCCTTTGTTTCAGAAGGTGTAACCCTTGCCCTGTCTCCAAGCCAACTTTCTTATGTGGCACAGACAACCGCACCTACAGCTCCATCTGCAGACTCGACTACCACAATTGCATCCATCACACCAACGTCAAGGTTTACTGCAAAGGGTTCTGTCCTTGTAAAGGTAATGCTAATAGTTTTACGCACTCGTTTTAATTACCAACATCTAGATATCTAAGACACTTTATTAAATGTGAAGTTCATTTATTTATTGTGGGAATATATTGTGTAACCAATCAGATCGCTGCTCGTGGGCAAAGTTAACAATCGAGATTTCTCTAGGTTGAGAGTTGAGTGTGACTCTAGCGAACCTAGATCCCAGAATGATACCAAATCACCGACCAATTAAGTACAGGCATAGAGCTATCGAAGCTGAGGCCGATTTAATTTCTTCCTTATAACCAACCTTCATTCGTTAAAGGCTAAGTTAGGTTCTGTTTATGTATCCCATGTACTAATTCAACATCAGCCTTTATTTTTCTTTAGAAACATGTTGGAATCACCTACCTATAACGTAACCCAAACTAGCGGAATACGCAGATGGTTAGAAAGGTACTTTCTTGCGGAATTTCAAAGACCAAACCAAAGCGTTTTTGTGGCAGAGACAATATAGAATATATAGTGTTTGCAAACAGAGTTAATCTTTTTGCAAATCAAATTAATCTTTTAAATCACATTTGGAAATAAGTTACTTACCTTATTATTCAAGCTTGTCATTCGAGGGGTTTTCCCATTCTTTTCAAGTCTACATACGTCCATAACACTACATTTTAAGTTACCATACACAACATTTTAAGTCAGTTTGTAGTATTTGCAAATAGATTAACTTTATTTGTAAAAAGATTAAATTTATCTGTAAAAAGATTAAATTTATTTGTAAAAAGTTCAATTAAATTTGCCAAAAGATTAATTTGATTTGCCAAAAGATTAACTCTATTTACAAATACTATACAATAGAAAGTCATCAGGGAAATTCGCCACTCAAACGATTTTCTCAATTGTGAAATAAACAAAAATGATAATTTCCGAAAATTAGTAAAAACAAACAGTTATACCGATAAAGAGGTAAGAAACTCAAGGTCGAATTTTGGATCTGATTTTCAGTAAGGTGAGCTTTTTGGAAGATAAGAGTTATAGTGCATATGTTTTTCTTCTCATTGCCGGAAAAACGTTTCGACTACTATTGACGTTTTCGACTATAAATTTATTTTTTACTTGATTGTTTTTGTATTTGATTACTTGGTTATGTTGTTATCACAATTTAAAACGATATTATAATGTTAAAAACAAATGAATTGCTGAAATCCTGAATCTAGAATATTCTTTCACCACATTTATGCGAATATTTAACAAAATTAAATTATCTGGAATTCACCAATCGCAGACCTCCGTATATTAATAATACCTATCCAGATTCGGTAATCAGTATTAAAACAACTGAACATACATATCAAGAACTTAATAATAATAATATATTCTTATTGAAAATTAACTCCTAAAATCCTGCACAGTCTAGTTCGAAGTTGAATGCAAATGATGTGCACAATTTACAAAGGCACTGCCATGTCCTTCAATATAGTTCCCCAATATGTGGTCGTTTTCAATTATTTCACTATTTTCTAGAGGGTGACTCACATTTGAGGAAGAAGCAGAAACAAGAAGCCGAGAGAATGACGAACCTGATGAACAAGTACAAGGCGACTGCGATGCAGGAGGCCGCCAAAGTGAAGGACACGATGACCAACAGTATCGATAAGTACACCTTCACTCCTCAAGACTTCAGCTACGACAACAAACACTACAAGTACATCAAGTACACCAAGCACGAGTCCAACAAGCCCCTCAAGGTGAAATCCCTTTGGAATGTTCAATCCCCTATAATTGTGACATGAATTCCCTCATCATTGATTTTTCTAAATACAATTTTCAAAACAGCGTCACACAAAATGATGTGATAGATTATGAAAAATCGCTCATACGTGCAGCATGACTGGAACTTTACTTTGGTCCAGCTAATTTAGGTGTTTCATCCACTCTGGGGTGGCAAATTTGAGGTGTTCGCATAAAGAGTGCTGCCCACTTCGATACTCATTTCCACAGACCCATTGCAATAACTTCGTTTTCTAGACAAGTTTGAAGAAAAACGAAAGCAGTACGAAGCTTTTCCAAAAACGTTTCAAACCTCGCTTGCTATTAGTTTTTCCTGTGTTAAACCACAAAAATAATTGTTTCAAACTGTTCTTTTTGCAGTTGGATCATGAAGGGGCGTATTTATAACTAACGTCAACATACCTACTCGTATTGCAAAGTGAGAATACGACCACCATAAGCCCTCAATAGTCGGAAAAAACAAGGAGAAACTGCTCAAACCTGGGTTTTCATCAGATTACTCTAATTAGTGAATTTTCGTAGAAAATTAAGCTATTGCAATGGCTCAAAAAATTTTAAAATAAAAATGTTTGGAAAATTTCTTGATTTAAATCCGTTTTGAGGCATTCTGTAACGATTCCTGAAGTTAGTACTTTCACATTTTAGCAGTTTCACATGTATATATATATGTATATACATATATGTGTTATTCCAGACGATTACTCTCCTTAGGATTGAGCAAGCTTTCCAAATGAAAGAATTAGTTCGTTGGTCAGCACTTTTTGAGCCCATTAAATTTATAATTTTTAGAAGAATTTGAGTCAAAATAAAATCATCAACGATTAATTAGGACATTACTAAATTTTTGCAGAAAACCCTACTTAAATATCGTTAATGTTTGCTGAAAAATCGCTAAAAACTGCAAAAAAGCTATAAATCCAAAATCTTCTTTAAATCACCGATTTTATGTAGTTTAGGTTTTTTTAACCATAAAATTGGGTTTTAATAATTTCTTTATACTCACATTTCAACTCAACGATTATTTCAACTCAATTAAGAAAATTCGCTCATACGATCATGCTGCATGACAGTAACTTTTTTTTATTTGGCTTTGATGGACTCATATTAGAATGATAAAGGTTGCTACATTTTAATATAAGTAATGCTGGTTATACCTAACCGTACCTAAGTTGAAAGTGAAAAGTTCCGTCTTGCAGTATGCGAATTTTCGTAAATTATCGTATTATATTACGTTAAATTGTTTTAAAAATGGAGGTCTTCCAGTGATGAGAAATGATTAACTACCAATTTTATGGCTAAAACTGGTTCTAAAATATATTTTGTGATTCACAAAAGAATTTGGATTTTCGTTTGGAAAGCTTGATTTTTCGGCGCAAGAACGGAATTTTCATCTCAGTCCTAAGGAGAGTTAAGTATCTTCTGGAAGGACACACAAATATGAAAATGCTTTAATCTTTAGAATTCGTTTCAGAATGCCTCAAAACGGATTTAAAAAAGGAAATTTACAAAAAAAGGTATTTAAATTTTTTGGAGACATGGTATGAGCTTCATTTTCTACAAAAATTCGATAAAATGAAAAAAAAAAAAAACTTTAGCTATGTTACCTAGTTAGTAGATAAATGTTATTTTTACGCAAGTTTTTCTGAAGTTCTAAATGTAAGTTAGTTGCTTCGACCATTTACCAGGTGTACCTACCTACCTACCTACAAAGCACAGTGTGGTGAAATCCAAACAGCCCTTTTCAGGGCTACCAAAAAGAGGTAGGCACACCACAAAAATATTTATAAGACGTCGAGTTACAACTCCGTCAAACAAAATATTTCACCAGAGAGAAAATACTAAATTCTCTCCCAAAAGTGAAATATTAAAGAATAACACGCAAGGCGACCTCCCCAAACATTTACTGGGCGAGAGAGATGCGACAAACATATCGAAACAAGTCGCCTTGAATGAGAACACGCAAGGCGACCTCCCCAAACATTTACTGGGCGAGAGAGATGCGACAAACATCTCGAAACAGGTCGCCTTGAATGAGAAACTGGTTTTGCATACTAACCATAAAGTGGCCACCACTTTTTGGTTATAAATACCTCGCTCAGAGCCTGGCATTTCATTCCACTCTCCGCTCTCGACGACGACACACTCTGAAGTACGAAGAATTCTACACGCACCAAGCTGACGAACCTTCTGCTACACGAAGTCATCTCAAGAACGATTTTTTACTGCTTTCTACAAGCCAGTCCTTCTCTCCACGCAGATCTCGCATTGGCATCTACGAGTCCAGTGATTATTCATCCTGCTCATTGCCCAACGTAGTTCATCTGTTAGGACGCCACCCGGTGCAGCTATCGATATTCTCTTTAGCTCGCACGCCCGAGGGACGTTCCGAGCCGTGTCGCCCGGATTACATAGCCTTAAGCTCGTAATCGACCGCTGTGGGCACGCCGGTAAATTACTCAGCTCCTCCGCTCTAATTTACCGTCTAAGGAAGCCTTTTTCAAGGCTAAGAGGTAGGACACAGCATTGGAAAGACGCTCTGGCAAGCGAGTCCACCTCCAAAACCCTCTATTTTTCACACATAGAGGCATCGAAACGAGCTAAAACTCGATCAATTCGATGGAACGCCGGCCTTCCTACTTCCCCTTGCAAGGGGAGGAGGGCGACGGCGAAGCTGGGCCGAGTAGCCCACGTAGTGCGCCCTACCGGCCACACGGCGAGTCCGCTGAACCCAGCGACAGCGCAAGGCGCGGCCCTCACGTCCAGATCGCCTTCTCGCCCGACGTATTCGTTCGAGAAACTTTCGAACAAGCCTCACCTATACAAAAGATCGAGGAAACCTTTCAGACTCGCTCTGAAGCCGATCATTACGATTCGACCAAGCTGTCCGAATACCCACGATATTCGACGCAGGCTTACTCGGCCGATCCGAGTGTCAAATACACTCCAAATGCACAAAAAGCGAAGGATACTTTTCAGTACCTCAACCAAGCTCAACATATTCCCCTTTCAGATATAAATCTAAAGCCGGAATATTAAATACACTTCCGAGCAAGACCCATGGCAGGCGAAAAACGGGCTCAAGTCAAAAGTACTTTTGACGAAATGCTTTCATTTACATGATACGCAAATCTATTCGACAATAGATTTAAAATCAGCGTATTATCATATTCCGATGCACCCAGATGACGCTCATAAAACTGCGATTATTACACCTTTCGGTCTTTATGAGTTTAAGAAAATGAGCATGGGTTTGGCCGGAGCGGCTCAAACATGGCAAAGATACATGGACAGCATCATGCGAAAATTTGATTTCGCATTTGTATACCTAGATGACATCCTGGTGGCTTCTAAAAATTATAACGAACACATGAACCACCTCAGACAAATTTTTGACAAACTAGGGGAACACGGACTTCGAGTAGGTTTTGATAAATGCATTTTTTCAAAACCTACCGTCGATTTCCTAGGTTTCACTATCTCAAAGGAAGGGATAATTCCTAAACGAGATAAAATAGAAGCCATAGAACAATTTCCTAGGCCAGTAGACGTACGAAGTCTACGCAGATTCCTAGGTATGTGTGGTTTCTACCGAGCATGCTCAAGCAAATTCGCTCACACGGCACAACCTCTGTATGACTCCATTCAGTCAAACAAAAAAAATGACAGAACACCTATCGAATGGACATCAGAGAGAGATAAAGCTTTCAACAGCTTAAAGCAAGCAATGATCAAAGCAACATTGCATAACATTGCTCACCCACACCCTACGGCGGAGTGGAGATTAGTCTGTGACGCATCCGACACACACATCGGAGCGGCACTAGAACAAGAAATTACAGACAAACATTTTTTACCAAGCGTGCATTCACTGGCACAACGACTTGGACGGCAGATCTTTCCATATTTGTTCGGATCACAAGCCTCTGCTAGGCACGATGCTTAAGAAGAATGCACATTTTTCTAAAATGAGATTAAGATGGCTAACATACATCTCTCAAATGACGAGTGACATTCGTCATATTTCCGGAGAGAGCAACGTCGTCGCCGACGCACTCTCCAGACCCTTCGATCCGGTTGAAATTCAAACGAAATCGATTTCAACCCAGACGGACGAGGGTCCACCCATAGCCGAAATTTCGAAAATTACGGCTGCAATAGAATGCAATCTTCTACTGCACATTTCAAATTCACAAATTCGTGATTCACAAAAGAATTTGGATTTTCGTTTGGAAAGCTTGATTTTTCGGCGCAAGAACGGAATTTTCATCTCAGTCCTAAGAAGAGTTAAGTACTTATCTTCTGGAAGGACACACACATATGAAAATGCTTTAAACTTTAGAATTCGTTTCAGAATGCCTCAAAACGGATTTTAAAAAGAAGCTGTATCACAAGGACAATCTGTGTCACAAAATCAGACAGAAAGTAAAAGGCACGTTTACAAAAAAAGGTATTTAAAAACAGGTTTTTTGGAGACATTTCATTCCACTCTCCGGTATACACGCACCAAGCTGACGAACCTTCTGCTACACGAAGTCATCTCAAGAACGATTTTTTACTGCTTTCTAGCTTCATTTTCTACAAAAATTCGATAAAATGGAAAAAAAAAAACTTTACTATGTTTCCCTAGTTAGTAGATAAACACGGCGAGTCCGCTGAACCCAGCGACAGCGCAAGGCGCGGCCCTCATTTTTACGTATTCAAGTTTTTCTGAAGTTCTTCGAAAGCTGTAATACCCACGATTAGTTGCTTCAACCATTTATAAGGTGTACCTACCTACCTACCCACAAAGCACAGTATTGGTCACAACAGCCCAATCAATCTGTCAACTCCATTTATAATCTCTACACACGAAATTACCATGGAAACGGTTTACCTCTCAGGCTCTCAGTTTACTTTAATGAGGACGCGATGATAGTATGTCAAGATTGAAGATTTAGATATATATTATTGTCATGTAGATTTTATTATACAAAGGGTTCATAGGCAATCTTACGTACTTATTTCCCTTTCATGTTTATAATCCATTTTTCTTACTATCACCTGCTGTGAAAGTTTTGTCGTTGTACAATGTCAGTTTCAATACATTGTTACGACGTGGTTTCAAAATGAACTGATTTCTGCGTATAATTATTTTCTTCCAAGTGCTAACAGGAAGAGTATTTTGTGACTTATGTCTCTGGTGTTTCGAGTTATCCAGAATTCGACAATTCTATTGGGACCATCGTAACGTGATAGGCGAAACTGAGCACACAGGATGAGGTACTTACTTCTGTACACTTTGATTTTTGTCTTGGCAGCAGGAGTGGCGGGAGTTGCCCTGTACTACACCATAGTCCTCCAGCGTGGCGAAGATCTGAGTATCGGTTGGTTTCTGGCGGAAACGAGCCCATTCATGTGGTGCGGCCTGGGCGTCGGGCTCAGCGTGTCGCTGTCCGTAGTGGGAGCCGCCCTGGGTATTCACACAACAGGTACATCTATCGTTGGAGGAGGAGTGAAAACTCCTCGCATCAAAACCAAAAACCTCATTTCCGTCATATTCTGCGAAGCAGTGGCCATCTACGGTCTGATTACGTCTATCGTCCTATCCGGGTACATAGAAAGTTTCAAGATCTCAGTCGTTGAAAAAGATCAAGGCTCGAAAGAAGCCAACTGGCTTTCCGGTTACCTCATGTTTGGTGCAGGTTAGTGCATAATTTGCTTATCATGCTATATTGCATCTGACAGATCAAGCGTTTTAAGGTAAACTACAAGGCACGATCCTGCAACCCCGGTACGAAACTTCAACGATCGTGCAACTCCAGTGCGTTGCAATGGGTTTGATCCCTCATAAATTTCCAGAAACAAGAGTTCCACCAAAAGTTGTTGAAATCCAGCCTTGGCAACAATTCTTCCTATCGGTCTAGTAGTATTTCTAAAGAACAAACCTATTATAGTACTATATTTCCTAACATATACTATAGTACCATTTCGCTTGCACTACTAACAGTAGTGATTCTGTACTAAATGTACAATAGTATTTTTCTTAAGTGTTTCCCGTGTATTCCACCTTATGACACCTTCATTGCATTTTTTTAAGAATATATGATACCTATTGTCACCGAGGGCTTTCTAAAAAAACGTTTACATATACAGCATAATCGTTTGAGCGATTTCGTAAATTATCGAGTTATATTCAGGTTAGGTTGTTTAACTTTGAGTAGAAAAAATTGTCAACTATAAATTTTATTGGGAGAAAAACTTATTCTACATATGTAATATCCAAAGCTATTCAAAGATTTTGGGTTATCGGTATAAGCGAATTTTAGTAGAAGATGAAAATATTGCAGTTTCTTCGGAATCCTGAAACTAACTTGAAGTTAGAAAAATTGAAATTCGTCTTTTATAGGTAACTTTTTACCTATATAAAAGACGATTTTCAATTTTTTTTTTTTTTTTTTTTTTAAATATAGAAAATGAACTTTTTTTGCCAAAAAGTCAACTATTTCATAAGAAGGATTGGTTTGTTGAACTACACTTTTTGAGCACAATCGATTGGTCAATTTTCAAAATATGTGATAAAAACGACACTAAAAATGGCAAAACGGCTAATTTTATATTTTTATAGCAGAGTGTCTACTACTTTCAAGAACTGTAACGAAAATGAAATACCTAGTTAATGTAAAAAATTTACCCACAGAATTATGCTGAAAACAAAAATTATCCTTCTATTTCATTAGCAAAATCATTAATTTAGAATAAGGTTTTTTGCCATACAATTTATAGATAACACTTTCTTTGCACAAAGTGCTCGAATTTCAAAACAATTTAACATAAAGGCAAGAAAAACAGTTTAATAAAATTCTTCCATGCATCATGCTGCATGATTGAAACTTTTCTCTTCAGTTTGTACAGTGTTTTTTCAGCTCACATTGATGAATTTTTACTGCCTTTTTAAGGACAGTTTTGAGCATAATATTTTTAATATTCTAGTTCGTACTTAGTTGATGAAATTTTTACAGTAATATTTTGCAAGTAAAACCCCGTTTTTTACCATTTTAGTGATTTTTAACACATTTTCCAACATTTAAATAATTAACTAAAATGTGCCTTCCAACTAACTTGTCCAATCTTTTGGAATGCTTCGACTTAAAAAAGGATTTTTTTCATCTCAAGCCTAACCAACGTTCACACCACAATGTGGAATGACACGTATGTATACCCAAATATAAACAAACGAAAAAGCGTTTATATCCGGGAATCATTTCAAAATGCCACAAATATGGTTGTTAACGGGGTTCTCAATTCTACAAATTTGAAATTCAAACTACATGAATTACATCCACAAAAGTCTGCCAACCTCGATTCAGATTAAGTAGGTACTAGATTGTTAGTGGGAAATGTTTTCAAACTGTTTTTTCGAACCAATATTTTGTTGTTGGAAGATAAGGAGCTTAAGGCTTAAAGTAGAAGCAGTTGATCTCTCGTTCACTAAAACCCAATGCGGGTGTATTGTACGAGTACACGAGAATCAGCCCTACCAGCATCGTTATTCAACTCTTGACGATTATCGTTAATGTGGGCCCTCCAGCATAATTCGAGCATAGCAGTATTTCCTGCCTTAGATTTGTTCAATTACAATGCTGGGAAACGCCCTAGTACGGTCAGTTAGTTGCTAACTGGACCATTCACGTTATTATAGCGCGAACCTGACGTAGGTAGGTACCTACACTAACTCAAATTTTCGATGCACTGTCATTTTTTATTTCTCATACGTGAGCTAGAAAAATTGGAACTCGGCCAGTATATTATACGGATCTTGACATAACCTAAACCCAAATTAACCGCGTTTCATCTATCTCCCATCCCTTTTCCCTAGGAAAATGTGACAAGTCGCTGGTCTGGAACAGCTAAGTGGTATATCGTGACAATATTCGCTTTCCTAACTGAGTAGGTACCTATGTGATAAAAGCCTGTCGTGTGCAGTGGATGAGGTTATCTGAGAGTTTCCCCAAACAAACTAAATCACTCGCGTTGAAGTTGTTGAAACTGGAAACCCATTTCAAAACGGTAGTTAGTGAAGAACATTGTCTATTTCCTCGAACAATAAATAGTTACAATGTTAAATCGATTTCTATGGTTAGGCCGCCATCAATATTGAACAATAACTGAACAGTTCAGCTATTGTGTGTTACTGATGATGGTCGAAATCGATTTAACATTTTAGGGCTTTATTTTTCGTGGAAATAGGGAACGTTCTCACTAACATCCGTCCCTTAAGAATGTCGGAATGATCTCGGCTACTGTTCCAAACTGGAACCCTGATGCTGCAGTAGCAGGTCCGTCATAGAAACCTCACTGTGTTTTGCTGTCTCTACCCATCTTTGACGGAGACGACATAACACAGTCCTGCCTTTCCCACTTTTCTAAGGTGGTAGGTACCAGTTGGCAGTAGCCAGTAAGGAGACAACATTTACCAATTCTTGTGCTACTATAGCATGGATTAAACTGTTTTTATCCTTTTTAAATGCACAGCCTGCAGTACCGAATAGGAAGCAGGCCCTTCTTACGTCTGTGAGGGTATATAGAAACCAACAATGTTATACCGCCTTGTAATTGAACCTTCAAAAAACGCTAACCCATCAGATGCAATATCCACCAACGTCGTAGGTTTCCAGGTCTGTCCGTTGGTCTCGTCAACCTGTTTTGCGGAATCGCGGTGGGCGTCGTCGGGTCCGGAGCTGCCCTCGCTGACGCCGCCAATCCCATCCTCTTCGTCAAGATCCTCATAGTCGAGATTTTCGGCAGCGCCATCGGTCTGTTCGGGCTCATCGTTGGCATCTACATGACCTCCAAAGTCAAAATGGGAGACAAAGTTTAGATAACCTCTCCAGAACCAATCATCTAGAGAAGGCTCCATCATGAGAGACATTCGCTAATGAAACTGTGACTTTCCTGAAATACAGATTTAATAATGGATTCACACTTTCTTGTTATTATTAAATTATAATACAAAACTCAATAATACTACTGTTTTTAAGAATTCAGAAACATTGTATTTTTGTGCTTTCTTAAATGCAGGTACCTAGTATTTTTTTGTACTAGGTATGTGTATTTTTCTGGGAACGAATTTTGTTAACGTTAGTTGCTGCAATTAAGACCGTTGTGAAAAAATATATTAGCTCATCGAACTATATGCTATATGGTATTTAGTTTTAAGTTAGGCTTGACTAATTCAGAAAGTGTTTTTCGAGCAGAATCCAAATTTGAAGGTGGATTTTTTAAAGAATTGCTATAGATCACCATCTCAATCAGGCTAAAATTTTGATGACGTGGATTAGCCGCACAGACTTTGCGGAGATTCTATATTTCATGAGGGTAATACGTCAGACACCCCAGTTCCGCCACTGCTAAGGGGGTGTTTGCGTTTAACGTTAGGTATTAAATGTAACTTTTTCTCACAAACTACTTGACCTATACTGCGTTTTATTATGTGTAACAGAGTTACCTCCTGAGAGGTCCATCAAGCTCCCGTCAGAGCTCCAGAGATAGCGTTTTCGGCGTCCCGTTGAGGAATCAATGGGAAAGACGCGCTGTTCTCGATCGTTTTAGACAGCTGGTTTGGCGTCGGATGGTTTTCTGGTGACAGGAATATCAACCTTCCCCGAACATGGCTCATTAAAAGCTATGACTAGGGGTGGTATCTCTCTGACGGGATGCCTCTTTACCTCCTCTACCTTGTTATGAGGATTTAGGCCCCCATCGCACCTCTGGGGGGGGGGGGGGGGGGGGGGGGGCACCTAAATTCCTTATATATGTCAATATTTTTTCTTGAATTTGTTGATGAGCGATGAGCCGTTTTTTCGAAATGGTCAGTTTCTAGTTTTTGACAGTAATTTGAAGGAAAAAAATAGGTAGGTACCTGCTGAAAGTGACATTTGAAAATTATTTTCTCAGCTTTTGAAACTTTTTACAGCTAAAATTGCTCATCTCATCCAAAAGACGTTAAATGAAAAAAATTAATAAAATTGAAGTTAGACAAAAAATTAAGTACCTATTTTCTGAGAAAAGGTACCTACCAAAATGTAACTTTACAGATCAGCGTTTTTTCGGAAAAGTTAGGTTGATGCAAATCATCCCAGTTCTGCTGTGTTTGATCCATACTAGCGAAAAACTCTGTTTTAGTCCGTACTTGGAACCGTTTATCCATGGTTTTCTTTCTCGTGTCTTATGTGCCTCGAATTTACGTTTTTTATCATTTCATTTTAGGTTTATTTGGCTTTTTTCAACTGTATTTTTCAAGACAAAAAAGAAGCGCGTTTGGGAAGCTTTTACCATCAGTTCCGGATGAGGTGACTACGGGTACCCCGGATCATCCATCCTCCAAAATCCTACTCCTCATACTAGTTCGAATAAAAACAAATTGGGAAACGAGCGTCTGATCATGATTATGTAAAAAGTGATTTTTGGTATGGATTTATAGACTTAGGTGAGTTCATCTTATTCTTGAACTAGTTTGCATGATGCAAGCTTTGTGGAGGCGATGTGCAGCTTGAAGTTGCTAGGTGGCAGGGACTTCGACTGATAGTTCTTCTTTAGAACGCTATAAAACTACAGCAGAATTTTGGAATACGATTTTATAAACCAAACAATGCAAAATTGAGACTGGTTTTCAAAATGAAAAAATAAATAAATAAAATTTATTGTTTTTCTTTTTGAGTTTTGTCCAGAAAGCCTCTTAAATTAATTAAGTACCTTCCTTTGTGCGGGAATCAAATCATGATAAAAGTAGAAGTATGTTATTTTCAAGTTACCTCGTTGTTATCAAGTGGGTCTTTTGCGTTCCAGCCCGCCACTAACCCCCCCTACTTCGAGGACAAGGAGAATATCCGCGGCGACAACGAAGTCATCGAGAAGGGGCCCATGTCCAGGATCAAAGCTGACTGCCCTCCCGCAGCTCTCCAAGCTATGGGAGACCGACTCTTGGACTGGTTCTCGGTAATCATGGCCGACTCTAAGCGAAGGCAAACTCACACCAGATCAAAGGGTAAACTTAAATCTCCTAACTGATTTTGTGCACTTTCAAGTGCCGAGTGAACTTGACTCCTAATCTGTTAACGGCGTTCGTTGATTTAATCACGAAGACCCGAGAGTAAATGCGAAAGGTACCTACTCTTCACGAGGGCCCTTGAACTTCTCGAGTGTTAGCTTGCTTCGAAACGCATTGTGATGATCCTTAAGAAAATTCTCTCTGTTCATCTTTCATTAGTAATGTGTTTTCATTATGTAAACTGTAATCTCATTATTTACCTAGGTACCAAGTTATCTGGTTAACTCGATTAGAATATTACGATGCAACAATCTACCTACCGTATAAATATTAACTTGTCTTGAGTATTGCAATAATCAGGCTGAAACGCATGGGTGTCATAAAATATCAAATGGTACTTTGCATCTTCTTTACCTTATTAAAAAATATTTACAACATTTATAGATATATTTTTTATTAACGTGGATATGTCTTAGTTATGGGGGTCATACCAAATTGTCGTCCGATAGAAAAACTGTCACCCTTTGCTGTAATAAATGTTTTCAATGCCTTTCACTTACAGCTAATCGTTGCTAGGGAGTTGTAACTTGCTAATTTTCCACCCCACTAGTTGAAATGCTCTAAATTTACATGGCACACTTTATCTAACGCTGCCAATATCCTCCTGATTGGAGACAAAAAACAGTCAGTGTCCTTGACATGTTGTGTCGCACAGTTGCGAAACCCACCATGTTAATTAGCTTCAATTGTGTGATTAATAGTTTGTGATACCAAGTAATACCTACTACAATTTATGAATCACACATGTGTTTTATGAAACCGTGCCGTTTAATTTATTTTGAATGAACTATTTGTGTTAAAGACATCAAGGAGTTATTTCTCTCACAAAATAGACAATTTAGTTTCGATAGGAAGTAATGTGTACCTACCAAATAAGAAATTGGTATGAAAAGTTGTAGAAGTACAAACGTACAACACAACTTATGCCTAGTAGGTACCCGTCTTAACCTACGGGTTGAGACATGCGTGTTAGCTCGCACAACCCACTAAGCTGTTACTAGCAGTTGGTACCCGAGTTTTTGGATATCCACAAAACTTCAAATGTCGAAGATCGTGAAAAGGGTCCGACACAGAAGAGTCAACATTCCTACGAATCTCAACCCTATTTTGCAGAATGGACTGCACGGTGCGGATGATGAAACTACTGCCCCCTCATGGGAAGGGGTGGGGGTTTGCTTGGGGCATTAAAAACTCCTAGGTACTTTTGAGGAATGAGGAGACCGTAGAAAGACTCCCGCCGCCGCTGAAATCCGTAGAAACGCTTCGGTTGAGAAAGAGCACACTCCCAAAGTAGAAAAAGGCTCCCATAGGAAAAATGAAAAGATTCCTGAGATGGAGAAAGTCTTCCGAACGTATAATACCATAAGCCTACAAACCGTTTAAACTCCATTCTAAACATGAGGAAAAACCAAGCCAGTAACATAAAAATGTGATAAGAAGGTACGTCAATGTAAGTTAGCTTGGAGTTTTCAGTGTAGTCCTGTCTACGTTGGGTTGGAATTTCCAAGAAGCTCTTCGAATTATTTACACGATTACAGCGCCGATGGATGGGCTTTACACCACCACTTAATTCATAATGGAACACGATTTCAAAGAAGAAATAAAAATAACGTGCTTCCTTTTACGAGTAGCTTCCACTTTCAACCCGTTCGATCGACATGGTATCGCATTACAAAAATAACTGACACAACTGTCTTTTGGGAGAGTAACATAACGGATCAGTGAGCATGATTAGGCAGGAGCGTTTTCACGACCGAGGTGAAATTCTAATCGATCCCAGCGAGACGGGGTTGCTCGGGACATTAGGTACCCTCCCCTTGGTAGGTACCTACCTACGTTTGAGGAATTAGACATCTCAGTTAATAACTCATTATTCAACTACCTATTGATTATTATTGAGTTTAAACCAACACTTGATGGAGCTCAGCATGAATATAGATGCTTGTCGTCACAGCCGATGGCAGTTTTTCTCAAAAATGTTAAAGTTACACCTACTTTTGTTGAAATGCAGTATAATAAGTACCTACATGTATGTTAAATAAATGTTTTTGTATGCAATGAAGTACCTACCTATGTGTTTTATATTATAAATGTACTTACATTAATAAATAGTATTATTAGTTATATTGGGCGTTAAATTGCGTTCACACGACACAGCCACAACTTTTCTACTAGCTCAAACAGGTTCGTGCAAATGGCTTGAACGCAAAGTCCCTTTCAGTATTATACTCTAAGTATAGAGCCGACACGTAGGCGACGCTCTGTCTTCGACAATAACATCAAAATTGGTTAACAATTAAGGGGAGTTGTTGGGAGGATAGCTTGGAGCTTTACCCATTCCTAGGTATGTTCGAGGAATCATACAGTTGATTAGTAAGTACTGGGAGTTAAACTTGGCTTGAAAATGTAGACCCGGCTATAGATCCTAAATAACTGGTACCCATGAGTTTCATTCCATTCAGCAATGTTATCACCTGCGCATGCGCAAACACGAAGTACTTGCAACATGTAAATCTTATTCTACGATTAGGATTTGATCTTTATCGAATCGTATTTCTAAATGGATTTCGTTGCGTTTAGATACATTTTGATCACTGCCCCTGCTCGATATATTTGGAATGCTAAATAACTCGCATCATACCCTCAATTTTTACTGAATTTTGATGGAATTTTAAAAATATAAACGGTACCTACCTACGGATGCAAACAATTCCACATATCTGCACAAAATGCGTTCAACACTCAAATTATAAACCGTTGTGTAATACTTTGTAACGGTTTCTATTCCAATCTAATCTTTTGAAAATTTGAATTTCAGCTGTGACTCGTTTCCCCACCGGTTGCAAGAACGAAGTCCGCTGGATGTTCCACCACCTTGATTCCGACTCAGACAGCAAACTCACCCTTCAGGAGCTCTACGACTTGGAGCATGACCAGAACGAAAGATGCATCAAGCCCTTCCTGGATGACTGCGATTTCAATAGGTTGACACTTAGAAATATTTTCCTAACTACTTATAAATAATATTTTTCTTATGTGTAGTACGCATGATTGATCTATTTTTAAGACTGTCAACTTCCTAAATATTGCTTGTATAACTTTATTATGAGTAAATAATATATATATATATATATATATATATATATATATATATATATATATATATATATATATATAATTTTTACAAGTACTACTTATAAAATACTTATAAATAATATTTTTCTTATGTGTAGTACGCATGATTGATCTATTTTTAAGACTGTCAACTTCCTAAATATTGCTTGTATAACTTTATTATGAGTAAATAATATATATATATTTTTTTACAAGTTTTATTGCGCCAAGTAATAACAACTTATAAGCAATATTCATGTGATGAATTATTATACATTTTCTTAAGATCTAATATACTTCACTTTAGACTTATTGTTCTGATAATTGAGTCGCTAGTCTTGTCGATCATTTTATTTCACTTAGTTCATGCGGTTTAGTTCTTTTAAGTCTTCTAAGTAGATCTTCGGTGTCAAGGAGCTGAACGACATCCTCGTTAACATGATCTCTGAGCCTCAAAAGGTGATTGACGGCTTGTTTGCTGATAACCTCATTGACAGATTCAACTTTCAACTCATAGTGTAATCTGTCGTTTCTGAAGTATCTGTATGCGGCAACGCAGGTACGCAGAACATGATTCTGAAAGCGCTGAATAATGTTGCGGTTACTTTGTGCAGTGCACCCCCACAGTTGAGCACCATATGTCCAGATAGGTTTGAGGACTTGCTTGTACAATATGAGCTTATTGTGGATAGACAGTTTTGAGTGTCTTCCCATAAGCCAGCACATTTTCCTGAATTTGATAACTAGTTCAGACTTTTTCTTTTTAACATGTGATTTCCACCTCAGTTTGGCATCGAGTGTCATCCCAAGATATTTAGCTTCATTGGCATAAGGAATCGCCTTGTTGTCAAGGAAGGCTGGCACGTAGTTGATCCTTTTATTTGTGAAATCAACATGTACTGACTTCGCTTCATTCAATCTAATTCTCCATCTTTTTGTCCATTTGTGGATGCGGAGGATGGAGTGGTTTAATTTTGTAACTGATTCAATGTTGGTTTCTCCTGTCGCCAATATTGCGGATAAGTAAATAATATAAGAATAATTATATAATATAGGTATTATATAAGTGGGTATGTAATAATTCGAAAGCAGCACCTTAGTGGATGCTTTGTCCATCTGTTACAAAGGAAATTACCAATCAAATTTCGGCAACACAAAGTTATCTATTCTCGTGGAATGTTTGGAAAGTGATTTAACTAATTATAATGTTAATGAATGATAAACGGAGATAGTTTCTTGGTACAATATGAAGCTATAGATAACCTACTCGTACCAAGCTAAAGGCGGTGGTATCTTAGAACTTACATAAGGACTGCTCTAAGAAATTAAATCATAGTATTGGATGTACCTATGCCTTCATATTTTGAAAGTTCAATTTGTGCAGCATTATCGATGAACGAATTTTCGTAAATGATAATATTATATCATCTTGAATTGATTGGAAATTTGAACACTCAGAGTGTAAATAAATTGTTAACTCCCTACAAATTTTATGAGAAAAAACACTTTCTAAATAATATTCTATGATCCAAGAAAGGATTTTTTTAGATTTTTTGGAGTTGTCATCGATTTTTTAGAAACTAATGAAATTTATTTCGTCATGGTTGAATTTATCGCGAAAAATTATGGGGATTCAATTTTATCGTTTTTTAACTGGTATAATGATGGAGATTAGCGGAACCTTTTACATGATTTGTGAGTATACAATATATTCCTGTTTTGATGTATGTTAACTGTAAATTTTGAGTTTTACATTATTATTCTGTATAGGGACATTTTCGTGACTCCCCACGAGTGGTGCAAATGTTTTGACAAAACGGACCGTCCTTGCGCTGCAGTCAAGCGAAGAATTCCATCAACGATGCTAGGTGAGAATAAGTGAATTATTTATATATAAATATTTCAATTTTATTGCTTTGTTGCTAGGATGCATATAGGTGGTTATTACGAGGGAGTTCCGCATAAAATTTCTTTTGTCATTGCACTGACTGGGAGGGAGGGTTCCCTGTTGCACGCAGCTGCTCCTGTGGATGAAATGAATAAAAAAACCTCCACAAAACATTTACTTTTATGATATCAAACTTCTGGTCAGAGGCTTCATAACACTTTCTAGCCATGCACTGAATTCACAATACTGCAAATCGATTTGTTATGACTGCAGGGTTATGATATTGGTGATATATTATAGAACCAACACATAATATAAAGGTTTTACCTGAATGTTTAGACCCTTGAACGGTCAGCATTGAGGCTTAACTATAGCTTAAAATTAGGATTCTAAAGCCCAAACATCAAGATTAACCTTGAAGTGGTTCTTAAGATACTTATTTTGCCTTTAACTATCCCTAGTCTTGAAAAAATCGATAAAAATAGAACAAAGATTTGAATAAAAAGATAAATAACCATTTAAAAAAATTGTAATGCATGTGACGTGAGAGAGAACTGTTATTGGAGGGAATTTGAAACATAATCATTAGTTAGGTACTGGTTACAGAACTGTCAGTTAATTAATAATTGGCCTTATTTTATTTTTATTTTTTTATTTGTTATTATAATTTTTTTTTTTTTTTTTTTTTTTTTTTTTTATCAATACCAACTGTGGTTTGATCTAGGTATGATTTTAGATCTGATGATCTGAATCGGATCTCATTTCAGATTGATATAAAAAGCAATGATGGGAAATATTGGGATTTAGGAAAGTAACGTTCGTAAGTTACTCAGAAGTTGGCGAATGTTCGAAATGTTTATCAGCTAAGTCTGGTGAACATATTGGGCATCCTGTATCATATTCTGCTAATAACTGATACGCCGCAATACATAATACTGCTGAAAAGTGCTGTGTCTACATTCTGAATATTGTAGAATATGAAGAATATGTAGCATATGAAGCAAAACTACACTACACTTTCTACTTACTTTTTTCTACATTTTGGTTTATTATTCCTGATAATGAGCCTTGTAATCGTATAGGAAAAAAAGTATTTTCTCTCAACTTTCTCCCTTTACATTTCAACGTTCGTAGATTCCAAAACTGCAATGTCCGTCCGCCGTCCAGGCCATAAGAGGCCTTTAACTTGATGAAATAATCCGCCCTTTCCCATGTGGACTCCACTTAGGGTCTAGTTAGTCCTAGAATCTATCAAGCCCGATCGCCTCACACGCATCAATGCTATGGGCCAAAACGGGGTTTTTCCCCTCACATTTTTCCTCCTTTTCAGAACTCACTTGGTTTCATTTAAAATAAAAGAGATCGCTTCGCAAAAGTTACCCACTAAAGGTCATTTTAGACGAATGATTTTCTGGGCTTTTCATTACAACTCCAAACTTTTCCTTTTCATAAATAATGAGTGTTCAAGATCGAGTTTTCAATCAAACCGTTCTAAATCGTTGAGGTATGTTCTTAGCAAAACGTAGGTACTCTGTTCATTTATAAACCAAAAATAACTAAAACCAGGCGACATCTTACTTCCTTCGAACTATTTTAAATCAATAGATATTCTATTCGTGCTCCCAATTATTACCTTGATAGTTGTGATGTTTTAAGTCAGCCGTGACAGAGAACTTTTCTTCCAGCATTTACTTTGCTGTTTTAATTAGAAGTCAAAATCTACCAGCTAGCTGCGATGGTTGTTGGTCATGATTTATGTGGATCATGAATTTACTGCAAAAGAGGTGGATTTGTCAAAAGAGGACATGACAACGTTTGAGACAATTGAGCAAAGATGACTGATCTCGAATCGAGAGGAGTAACGACGGAGCCTGTGCTTAAACTTGCAGCATATGGGAGCACTGAACTAGTGGATGTTATAAAAATCCAAGGTGTCCGGAACAGTGAGAGTTTGGCGTTTTTGACAGCTGTATCGCGAATGTAGGCGCTGCCTCTCTCTATACCAGACCCTGGGATTCTGTTGCGGATTCTGCTGCAAAAGACACAGAAAGCATGATGAAGTGGCAGAAGACTGAAGGGATACTTAATTTAGGAGACCGTAGAAAGACTCTCACCGCCGGCGCCGCTGAAACCCGTTGTAACGCTCCCGCATGGAAAGTAGAAAAACATTCCAAAAACGGAAAAAGGCTCTTGTAGGAAAAGTGAATGAAGACTCCAGAGATCGTGCTAGATGAAACCTGCAGCCAACCTTTCAACTCCTGGCCATAGGTACTTTCCGTAAAGCATTATGTATATATCATAACTCAAAATCAACTACGCAGGTGTGTAAGCAGTCATCAAATGTCCATTCACAGACCTAAAAAGAATTTATAGAATCGAAAATCATTCAGTAGATTGAAATGGCACAGAGAAATATGTATTTATATTATTAGTCAACGTAATGACCCTTTATGCGAAATTTGTGGAGAACTAGAAACTCTAAAATGCATAATTATGGAATGTGCAGCATCAGAGCAAATGTTCGAAAAAATAATATCAGAACAAGTAATAGACTCACCTTTTAGTTATAAATATTTATTAACAATATCCAACATAGTGGTATATTTTTTATTTTCAACTATTTAGAAATAGTTAATTACAGTATATAGTGAAGTTACACAAATGTATTGAATAATAATATTAATAATCAGCCCCAGGCTTAATCTGTTTTGTTAATGTAATTACCATTTTGAAATATACCACAAATTTTCTTCATTAGTAATCAAACAAATCCTAAGGGAACCATACTCTGTAAGTATGGCTATAAAGTTCATACTAATGCAAAAAATAAAATAAAATAAATAAAATTAATTTAAAAAATCAACTACGGAGGTGAGAGGTAAAAGAGATTGGCTAATAAGCTCTTTACATTTTTCGGAAATAGCCTGCAGGTAGAATTCGTATGACTTCTATACTTTCTCCGGCGACAAAAAATAGCATAGAGCCATCCTAAATAGCATAGCATCCTTCAGCCCGTGCACAGTAAATAACTGCGTTACGTTTTTGCGAAGTACCTAGTTAAAACGTCCCATTCATATAAACAAGTGGACAAGGAACCAGATGATGAAAATTCTGTGAATAAGGAACATATTAATAAATCCAGTCACTGATATTTTTATAACAATATTATTATGTAATCTTCAAAATTTACCAACTTGTTCGCATGAGAAAATAAATAGGCATCCTCCTAGGCCTAATATTCTGAGTCGGAGCATTTTTACACCTAGGTTATACTTTCTAATTGATCCTAGCGGAGTCTTTTTCTTATACCCATTAAGTAGGTACATCGACCTGTCGGGAGAAGGTACCCTCTACTAATTTATATCACTTGTACGATCTTGCGACAGAGCTCTGTAAAGAGAATGTACGGAAGGTATTCTTAAACGAAATACGTTTACTTACTCTAGCAAGAAAGTGGTCTTAGCGCTACTCGTGGGCGCGAAAATGGGTGTGGGTGAGAACGCTATTGAGGGCTTTGTCACCACGTCAAGAGGGGGAGTTACCAGAGGAGTTCTGGGTTGGAAGCAATTAACATTCCACAAAGTTACTGGAATGACGACGCAGTAAACGGAAAATGAAAACTTCATGAGCGTGTATTCCTATTTTGTTTAACCAAGAACCAATATTTCTTAAATAAAGTTTAGTGTATCACTAACTAACCAAATTAACGAACATTTCACCCTAAAAAAACGAAAAGACAAAAAATATCAACGAGAATACTAGATCGGTTCAACGTGAATATAGAACAAAAGTTATACAGCATATTAACGAAAATTCAGGAAACAAGAAAATATATAAATAGTCGTGATTTTGCTATCTTGTAACTGGACGAACACTGTTTGCCTTGTGTTTCGAGTTTACGCCATAGTGTACTATATTCTCTTTCCAATGAAGTTTTTTGAATTGATATCGTATATAGCGAGACGTTTGATTGACAAAACCTTCTGTTCCAACACTTTTCAGGGGTTTACGTTCCAGAATGCGATGCTGACGGCTACTACTACCACACACAATGCCACATCTCGGTCGGCATGTGCTGGTGCGTCGACAAACACGGAGTGGAACTTCCTAACTCTCGCACACGAGGAAAACCAAATTGTGGTGAGTGCTCTTTCTCGTGATGTGAACTTCGTTTTGTAGGTATATTTGTACGTACTTTCAATGATGCATACCATATTCCCTCCCTAGGGAATCATACCAACTATCTCAATAATCTTTTTGAACAAAAACATAACTAAGTACCTACCTAACCAGTCTTGGTAAACCGGCAAGATAACAAAGTTATATAGGAATGTCTCTTGATGCAAAACTGAGATGGAAAGAACATCTCATTGTAAAAAGAGAGATAAACTAAAGTATCAAGTTAAAAAATGCATTGTTTTCTCGGGAGGTATTCCGAAACTATAAATTAGTTGGTCCTGTACTTACAACAAATGGCTTGTATCACAAATAAAATCCGTTACATTTTTACATGTAGTACGAAGAAGCTGGTTCATATTTTTCATGCAACAATTTCACAACGTAATCAAAAATACCTACTCATATTAGAAGGTGCCTAGGTTCATCCTACTGAAATTAGGAACCCTAACGTGTTATCAAAACGTCCCCTTCAATGCCATTCCTACCTAAAAATCAAACACCATTATTATATGCATGCTTTAGTTAGCTATAATCTCTTTTGCTTTTCTGAAGATGAGTTCGTATTATTCGGTCCGCCAAAGCTGACACTGTTTGTTTGGAACGTAAAATGATTTTCCTCGCCAAATGCCAATGTGCACCACGTGCATCGTCCTAACGTTAGTTTTCTGATCGATAGAAATTTATTCACCGCCGCAAGGAAGTACCTCTAGTTTATCTTGATAGCCTGAAATGGGAGCTTTAGCCTCAAGCAAACGTTGAGTTGTGCTCTACTCTTACGTAAAATACCTACGCAAAATCACAAAAAATTAAAGTACCTGTTTATTTTCTCAAAATTTAAACTTGAAAATACAGCTGATCCTTGGGAATCTAAAAAAAATCAATATTTTCTCTGACTGGGAGGTTTGACAATGTTATAATTGTATTAATTTAGCTTAGAGAATTACGACCCTATCAATTCAATCATGAAAAAATCAACACTCATCTACATCAATCAGAAGACCAATTTCTTCAAGTTTTAAGATAGTCCTGTAACGTAGAGAACACCGACTTTGCCAAATGTCCATATTTCATGAAATGTCTCTCCTCCATTAAATGTCTCTGTGTAGATAAAACTGAGTGCACCGATAAAAAAAATAAAGATTCAGTTCAAGATTCAAGTTTCAAAAACATTTGCAAAGCGCCAGCAGCTTTCTCACTGCGTTTCTGATTTTTCAATGTTTTTCCTGATCAGTTATTCTTTTGTGCATGATTTATATGTTTATGTCCCTTACAAGATTATTTTTCATAAGCTTCAGCAAATAATGCTAATAGTCACGTCATGCAGGAAATTTATCGTTGATTTGATAGTAGAAGGAGGAAAATTGCATAGTAATAAACTTGCTTTTTCACAAGAAAAAACTTTAAATGTTTTTTTCTCTAATTTACGATGTTGAATACAAAACTGTTACAGGTAGGTAGGTAAATACCTACCTAATTTGACGTGGAGTTTCACTAAATTGTCTTCTCAGAACTGTAAAGAATCATCAATGTACGATAAAAGTGTATCAATTTATGATGTACAGTGTTCAATTAAACCTATGGTTAGTGTAGCTTTTTGTGTCTCAAAAAATAACTTTGGTTTTAGAATCACTCCTTGGTAAGAGCAAAGGGAACAATGCGGATGTCGTTAGTGATGACGATGATGACGACGACGACGATGATGATTCAGATCAAGACATAGAAGGCAGTGCCGACCAACCTTTAGACTTCTAAACACCACTTTCATCCTCAGGTTGGTAGGTAGTTTATTTCGTATATATCTACTTCATGAGTGTTTTTGCCATCTAAATGATGCCAGGATCCATTTTCGAACGAAGAGGTGAAGAACAATCTTGAAATGTTTCGATCTTGATTAGCGAGTTGCAAAAATTTTCTCCGATTTCAGATGCTCGTTATCTTACATTGGTATAATATGTTTCTCAATTTCCAAATTTTAAATACCTGAAATAGCTTTTTCCGCAATGAAAGGAAAGAATAATGATGAAAAAATAAATTGAAAAGTAAAGTCAATACATAGACACAATACAAGTTTTTGAGAGTAACAAGATATTGGTTGGGACTGACGGCAGGCTCGTCTGGATCTGAGTTTACATAGAAATAAACATAGGGTCCTGGGTCTCTGTGCTTTTAAAATAGGTAGTTACCAGGCCATGTTCCCTTTAATTTCGAAATTTCTCAACTTAAAAAATTTAACAGGTTGGTTTTTAGTTCGTTAAGAATAATCACTGTTGTTGAATGATAACTTGAAGTTAAGTTGTACAAACTTAAACAGTAGGTACCTAATCAATTTAAACAGTTATCACTTTGATAAACGCAGATAGATGCATTACTATATTATTGTAGTAACTGCTCATTTTTTCAGGCCTATCTAAAGAAGAATGAATGCTGTACATACGACGCAACCGGGCCGAGGAACCACACAGAAAACAACACCTTCTGGAATCTTGCAAAGTCACTGCGAAACTGCAATCTTTTTTTCAAAAAAACAAAAAGTACTTTAAAGAAATACTATTGGCAATACATACTTTTAAAATAAAAATTAAGAAAAAAGAAAAGGTAGCGGTGGACTTGACGCGTTTGTTGTTGTTTGGTTTGCAATGCGAGACGAAAAAAGCCTAACGCAATCTTCTCGTTTTTCGAATAAGTAGTTTGTGAATGACCTTGAGATATTTTTCCACCCATATAAACAACGGACCACCAGTTCTGAAGGTTGGAGTTGAAACTTATAGGCAAGGAGGACTAATGTATTCAAAATCTTTGCTTTGTAGATTTAGCTGGACGTCTATGTCAAGTAAACTTGTTCTTCATTGAAGAGAAAACGTAATTTCGTGACCATTATTGATGACTTGATGATTATTGAACCGATTTTAGCTACCTGATTTCCCTCAAGTCCTCCCCCGTAACATTTTGTCCTATTACCTGTTCTCGTTTGTTCGTTCGATAGACTAAGCTACGGACGCTCGTCTTTCTACTTTTCCTCTCCTCAACAAGTGGATTTATAAATTTGAATTTAACTTGTTTTATTGACCGTTCGAAAAATTGAATTTACCTACTTACCTACAAGAGTTGGGGAGTACTTATGTATAGTTGATTGTAACTTGTGCGTATCTTTTTAGTAAATAGATCCTAGTTGGTGAAGAATTTCTTCGCAGTCAAACTGCCACCTAATTCACTTTAACATTCCATCCGGGTCTGGATCATTCCCGAAACACGAAGCAAGCATTGAGCAAAACCAATTTGAGTTCTACATCGATTTATTTAAAATTGTGATTTTCGTTGTAATTTGTATTCAGTTTTGTAGTCTATACTGTTTTTTTTCTTTCTTTCTTAGTCGTTAAGTTTAAATGTTTTAGTTTTTAAACAAAAATATATTATTTTTAATCATCGATAAAATGTATACCGTCCGGCTTGTACTAGCTATTTTTGTTTTTTCAAGACGCGGGAATATGATCAAAGAACCACTTCTGAATCTCATGTACCTAGTATTATAATATATATTTATATGGTTGATGATTTTTTAAAATTTTTTTGTTTATTTTATTGGAAATCGAGAACCTAATGGTGCTTTGCTTTGAAATTTGAAGTGTTTCATTGATATTCAATATAGTGGGATTTCTTAATTTTAGCCTGTTCATATGATTATTTGATAAATACCTACATAATAAAAAAATTTAAAAAAAAAACTCTGTCCTCGATCTGAATAATAGAGCACAATGATTTTGGTCCGTGATCTAACAGGCGCTCTTGCGTCACTCCTTAATGATATTGATTTATGCTTTAACGATTTCAAACGAGTATTTATTTATATTTAGATCGACTAATATTAGCATTAAGGGTGTACTTAATTTTTACCAGTGTTAGCGATATGAATAAAATTATATTATTGTTTATATAGAAAAGATGTATCTGTGTTAAATTATATTAGGTGTACGGTATTTAATAAATATCCTTAGAGAAAACTTGCAAAAAAAGAAAACTGTACATAATTGTATAACTGCTCACACATCTTCGTAATGTAACAACGTTATAAGTTAGCATGCTTTTGTAAGCAAGTAAAGGAATTTCGTACCCTCCCTACAGGTCGGCACAACAGGAACAATTTACTGACATCGCTATTAAATTTAAACACCTAGGTGGCCATAGTTTGATCTTATAATTATGCTTTTGGATGTCTAGAATAATTAGATTTACCTAATTCATCTTCACGGCTATGCTCCTAGAACAATGTTGTGTGTTTGTGCATTGAAGGAAAAACAATGAGAGAAAATTTAAGGAAATACGAGAAAAAAGTTATTACAAGCACCACCTACATGAATAAAATTATTTTGTCACCACACTACCAGTGTAACGTAAATAGAAAGAAGTCATCCATTCCGTAACATAATCTTCATGCTAAAAGTGAGTACTTTTGTACATTTAATATACCTAATTTAAAAACATAAGGTTTTGCGTGTATTTCAAACGGAAATATACATAGGAAATTGACCTGATGATGTTGTTTTATTCTACCTCCTTATGCCGTGATTAATTAAAACCTGTTCAATTTAGATATAAAAAATGAAATTTAAATTTCATACGTAGTTTATGAGTAAATTCCTTCAAAGGAAAAGAATTTGGACGTTTCACTGGCCATTTCTTTTTTAACTTGGAAGTTCAGTGTTCAGCATTACCAGAAACTTTTGCCTAAAGTTGAACGCAAGGTAAATGCCGGTGTTTTCTCATTTTACATAACTCGTGTTTAACTCTAGGATGCTAATTTTCTGGGAGATTACTATTTAGGGCATCAAACCTTGAAACAATTAGCAACTAATTACGGTTTAACTGCCAGAGTACAAATATTTTCAAATAAACTTGAAACTCGAAACTGAAATAAATTGTAATAGTACTTTATCACAAACGAATTAAGATTTGTACAAATATTAATTAAATTTAAAATCACTAAATTATATATGTGTGAAATGGAGAATGAGCGTTACCCACGTATTCATTTTATATTTATATACCTATGAAAATGGATTTCATTATAAGAAATTCGATACCATCCGCACTCCCCTACGTTGAGTAGTTATCTTTCATTGAGTTTTCAAAGTTTGGTGCAGTGGTGACGTCACACTGAGTAGGGGGATCCCGCCGAGGACGGAGGGGTGCTTTGATGTCATTAGTGTTCGAAATTTTGGGAAATCATATAAAGAAAACTATTCAATATAGAAGAGTGCGATTGATGCCAAACATCATAGGATGGAATCTTCTTTCATTAAAACTCGGCGCTCGGCGCCTCGCCAGGGGGCAAGCCCCCTGGACCCCCGGTTACCTCTATTTACATACTTCGGACGAAATTATACCAGTGTCCTGAGGGGATCTTACTTGAACTGGTGGTCATTTATAAAGGCACTTCCTTTCATCCCACTCTCCCTCCTCCTTGCTGAGTTTCCTTGATCACAAAGACCAGCATCGTGTAAGCCAGGGTGTCCTCTCCACTTCTTTTATTTATTTATTTATTATGTAATTTTTCTAGTAAGTTTTCTAGAAGAAAAAAAATAATAAATAAATAAAATAACGGCGCTCCGCGCCTCGCCAGGGGGCAAGCCCCCTGGACCCCCGGTTACCTCTATTTACATACTTCGGACGAAATTATTGAAACACAGAATGTGTTTTAGCTCACGCGTTTCACATAAACCCGTCTTCAATCTTAGGTTGAAGATTGGTTAACTTCCAATAGTGAGATAATAACTTAAATATTTATAACTCATAAACCGCGTCATAACAGAATATCGCATAGGTTACACCAGGTTACACGATCCTTAGTTCAATATCCATGTTCATCGGTATCCATGTTGTCGTCCCAGATTTTCTTACGAAATTTCGTTGGCTTTTTTGGCTAGTTAGTCCATGGCTAAAACACATTCCATGGCTTTGGAATTCACTCAGCTGATCAGTGATCACCCAGGCATCTTCAGCATTCTCCCTTGAGCCTCCCTCCCAAATTTCAGCTTACTGCGTTGAATAGGAAAGAAAATGGCTTTGGAGCTCACTCAGCTGATCAGTGATGACCATTGCGACTTGTCGTTTTTCTTACATAAGTCCACCACATTCCATGGCTTTGGAATTCACTTCAGTGATCTTTCAGGTCCCTCCCAAATTTCAGAAGAAAGAAAATTGGTTAACAGTGATCCGTCTTCAGCATTCTCCCTTGAGCCTCCCTCCCAAATTTCAGCTTCCTGCGTTGAATAGGAAAGAAAATGGCTTAGGAGCTCACTCAGCTGATCAGTGATCACCCAGGCGTCTTCACCATTCTCCCTTGAGCCTCCCTCCCAAATTTCAGCTTTGGTTACATATTTTACACCAGGTTACACGATCCTTAGCTTATTTAACCACCGCTTCACAAATCAAACCGTTCTCGCAATATTCGGATCACCTGCTATGAATCAAATCATCGAAACACCAGCTCAATGAAATCATGAGAAATTAACAAGCGGTTGCAATCATGTTCACAATATCAATTATTGAGAATGATCACCTGAGTGTACACAATTATTCAAATAACCATGCTCATAACTCAGCTTGTTGGCCACGCACTTCGCAGTAGTTAACATAATATGGTTGGATAAATCGAGAGCTTTCGAACGAATGGTCAACGAATTTCGGGGGATGAACAACGACGAAGTACCATTTCCCTAGCAACGACTCGGTTGTAAGCGGAAATCATCAGAATGTTGCCGTCACAGATTTCGTCCCACATTTCGTTTCAGATTTCGTTAGCTTTTTTGCCTGGTTAGTCCATGGCTAAAACACATTCAATGTTAAAATAGTTAAGATACCTTTTTCATAATCTTGGGTAAAGATCATTAACAGAAATAAGGAGGGCTCAGTCGACGTTATGGTCTTCTGTAAAAATAAACGTGAATCTCTTGCGTCTCAGTTTTACTGCCCGTTAGACACCGACAAGTGGACGTTGGATAGTGAAAGTAAGTTTGTTTCAAAACCAAGTGAAAATTTTAATTTTGGGGGAAACTTTTTCATACATCTTGCACTAAGGTTAAGCTTCCCTCTACCTTCAATTATAAGAAGCAAAGGAAACCAAACAATAAATAAATAAATTAAATACTTAATTTTTTAAAAATAGTTGACACCCCAATTCATAATTTGTACCAGTACTCAACTTTGGGGTTTTGCACTAGTGGTCGACAGGTATGATACTTCCTAATTATTCAGGGAAAGTACCCCTAAATTTGGAAGTAATCACTAATTACTATTGAAACAGCAGATTTTGAGAAGTGTAGGAGGAGAAGGAGGTGGGGGGAGGGGGGTAGTACCAGTAAACAGTACCCTTTAACTGCGGTAATTCAAAGAATTTGAAGATGACAATCGCTTTAAATGTGTTCTGTTACAAGTAGGAAACAGAAGGATTAGGTAGGTGGTATATCACAAAATAAATGACAAATAAAAGCGAATCCACCTCAAGCTATCTTGTCGTTAATGGTAAGGAAAACGCTTGATTCTGCTTGTAAGCAACCCCCCCCCCCCCCCCCCCAGTTCCTTGTCAAAAGTTACGTGCTAGTCTGGTAAATCACAATAGAAGAAACTCGATAGAGATGTGTCGATCAGGAGTGAACAAATCAAAAAGACCTGCTCTTCAGAATAAACGTGTCTGAACTAAACGAATTGTTAAAATGTTCCCGGTCACATGTTCTCGGAGAACGCATCTCCAGAACGAAAAAGTTAGCTGGTCCCACCCCCAGAACCCGAAAGGGGAGAAAGATAAATAACTCCTTCCCACCAATTCGTTCCTTCCAAAAGGTCATCGACTCTACGTTCACTTTTCCCAATTTTATATTATTAGTCTCTCAACGGGCGACCGTTAGGTATAGTGAGTTCGTGATTGAAAGTGACCATGTCCGTTCAGTCTTTTGTGTGTGTATCGATTTTCTAGTAGACATGCTAAAAACAATAAACTACGTGTTCCTCCATGAGTTATCACCTAGATTGGCATGTGCTTAAATTTATCCAGGTGATATGTATCTGTAGGTAGGAGTTAAAAGCAAGAGTTTGTTTCAGAATGCCCAAAAACGGATTTTTAATGGTGAACATTATCAAAGAAATTGTTACAATTTTCCAATCCATAGCAGTAGCATCATTTTTAATATTAATGAGATTTGAGAGAGTGGGAAACATAAATATATCCTCCAGGTGACCTTGTCTAACACATCTCTAAAACTTGAGAACCCTCTAGTTTATTTAAGAGAGCAGTCCTATGACTGTGAGGCCCCTTTCACACTTGGGGGTTGAGTTGAGAGCTCAGTCACAGGCAACAGGAACGCCTCTGATGTGAATAGAGGAGTCACATACGAGATCCATCTTTCGATAATTACATGCATTTAATGAGTTTTTTTTCCAAATATTGTTTCCCATTTTTCACAATCATTATTCACTAAACTCGTAAAAAAGGGTTAGAGGTGCTAAAATAAATGCAAAATTGACCACTTTTCTACGAAAACCAATTTTTCATCATTCAAAATCAATATGTCGTTTGAAAATTACTTTGCCAATTATGAATTTAAATGTTGTTATTTGAACGTGTTCAATTCGCAAGTAAAATATGTTCGAATCCGAGTCCTCAGCATGCAGCAGAACGAGACTCTGTGCCGGGTCTCGACTAGGATGGCTGTAGTTGGTTCGCGTTATTTTTCGACCCCCCCAAAAAAGAAGATCTGCGTACAAAACATGCCAAGCCACAAACTGCATGATATCATCCAATATGTGCCAAGCACACGCCTAGGGATAACAGCATTTCACTTGCGGTCAACCTATTCACCACCTTTACAGTCAACCACTCCCGAATGTCTTGGCCGATTTTCGTTATTATTCAAATGAGAACAATTTTTTTGGACTTGTACTGATAAACTTCCTCTAACGGAAGGAGGTGATCAGATGAACTTGAGGGCTGAGAGATTTGTGTTTGTAGGTCCTTTAGGATGGCATTTCAGCAATATGGTGTGAATTGGCAGTTGTGATTTGAATAATCGACCAACCCGTTCGGGAGTGGTTGACTGTAAAGGTGGTGAAATTGGAAGTTGAATGGTACATATAATAAATGAAATTAATAAGGAAAATTTTGATTTTAATATGGGACCATCCAGGATGTAGTCCGCATGTTCCCTGAAAATTTCGTCTAAATCGGATCAAAACTGAAGGAGTTTTTAATTGATTTACATTCATTAATGCATTAATATTTTGATCTAAATTCATGATTAAAACATCCTTGTTGCCTGAGTTATGACCGAAACAAGAAAATTTTGTTTGCGCCTGCGCAGAGGCTACAGTTGATTCGATCATGACGGAACTAATAGGGGACCATGTAGAGCTATACCCGCACGATCCCTAAAAATTTGAAAAAAATCGCATCAAAATTGTGAAAATTACGGCATTTGCAAGGACCGTAACAAGAATATTTCGTTCACGCATGCGCAGAGCGTACCGCTAATGCAATTATGATGATTGTCTTATAGGACCTCAAGGGAACCCACATCATCCCTGACAATCTGACCGAAATCCGTTCAACATTGACCGAGTTATGACCGTCACAAGGAATTCACGTTAGCGCCTGCGCAGAAGCTACCGTTGATTCGATCATGATGAAGTTGATAGGACCATCTAGAGCTTAACCCGCACGATCCCTGAAAATTTGGTTAAAATCGGATCATAATTGTGGAAGTTATGGCTGTTACAAGGAAATGTGGACGGACAGACAGACAGACAGACACGGAACCAAATTTGTTCAGGAGGCTCTGAAACGCAAAATGCGAGTAGAAATTTTGATTTTGGAGCAAAAAATTTTTTTTATTTCGAAAGTGAAAACAAAGCTTCCGCTGCCTTGCAGTCTCGGAAGCAAAAGATGATGCGTAAAGTTACTACGACTATTTGCTTACATAGCCATACTGCATAACTGTAACTTATTTCCACATGAACTGTCTTTCTAATAATCATCACGTAACCTCATTCGTCAAGAAATTCGCCACAGTAAAAGAATGTCAGCACCGCTACGTGGATCGCGGAAGGTAAGCTGTAGGCTGTATGCCTGTCACCTTCCTTGGGAACAATTAGATCAGGTGAGCGGTGTGAGGAGGCTGGTTGTCGGCCTGATTATCTCGTCCTCCGCGGTTTTTCGGAAGGGGGCGGCCGCTAGTCAGCTGTGTCGTCCTTATTCCCGTAAACTGAAGAGCGCCAGTGCCAAGGTGGGCTCAAGGACAAAGCGGCACCTTAAAGCCGCGGCCACACTAGTCTGTTTAGCAGCTGCTACTAACCAGCCACTGGTAAATATCGCCATCAGCCAGCAGATCTAAAGGGTTCACATTATGCTACTAACTAGACGCTAGTACATTACATAGGTTTGTAGACGTCATCTGCTCCCGCACCACTCTTCTTTGACTTTTTGCTTCCGAGACTGCAAGGCAGCGGAAGCTTTGTTTTCACTTTCGAAATGAAAAAAATTTTTTGCTCCAAAATCAAAATTTCCACTCGCATTTTGCGTTTCAGAGCCTCCTGAACAAATTTGGTTCCGTGTCCGTCTGTCTGTCTGTCCGTCCACATTAACTTGTAACAGCCATAACTTCCACAATTTTGATCCGATTTTAACCAAATTTTCAGGGATCGTGCGGGTTAAGCTCTAGATGGTCCCCTATCAACTTCATCATGATCGAATCAACGGTAGCTACTGCGCAGGCGCTAACGTGAATTCCTTGTGACGGTCATAACCCAGACAGGGGCTGCGAGACGGTAGGGCCGACCCGACCCTACTTAACTACGCAGATTGGTATGTGAACGTCAGAGGGCCATAAAAATGGGTGGTAATTGACATTGTGAAAATGTGTTGAGGCTTTTGGGCCTGGGAAATCTGACCATTCAGCTTCCAATTTCCCACCTTATTAATTCCCAGATGCCAGAACCGGTCGTTTCTAGTTTTCTGGAATTTAATGGTGACGTACTGTGAAGGTCACGAGGAAGCTCATGTGCCATTTCCTTGGCAGTGTATTTATTTTGTACACTTCATTTCGATATGTATCTCTTAAACTTTTTATTTTTTTCTTCCGTGGGGCCAAATCTGCTTTCAGTCCTCGTTCTTCAAGTTTCTGTAATAACTCCTTATATGCTGAGTCTTTGGCATTTCTGTTAATACAGTCTGCAGACGAAGGGTCCCACAGGCAAGGATAATTTCGAAATATATCTAGGAAAGTAATTATGTCTTTACCCGACCACTTGTTACTGTTGGCCATATTCACTGTTAATTAACAGAAAAAAATTAATAGAAAATATAGTTAACGAAACCAACACTGTTTGCATAAAACAAACTAGACACGAGGTGTTAATTCACCAGCCGCTTGTGAGCTACTAGGGGTTCACATTGGCTGGCTAGCGCCAGCAAGGAGGTCACGTGACTACCAGCGGAGGGTAGGCAGCGCTAAAAAGTTAAACATGTTCAACTTCCGATTCTGGCTAGTAGCTGATTCACCAGCCGCTGGTTCTAGGTCAGACTAGGCTGCTTGCTGGCAATATTACAATCGGCTGGTTGATAGCGGCTGCCAAACAGCCTAGTGTGACTGCGGCTTTACCAACCTACCACAAGCTACATAGCGGTAGGTACCTACCGGCCACAACTTACTCCTGCAAAGAACTTAAAACTAGATTATAATAAGTTCATTGTCAAACTCATTCATGGTCAAAAATTGACCAACAATTTGTATTATTAGACTAATCAGATTAAGTAACAATGAATTGAACTTTTTATTACGATTTTTATAATTTCACGAACTTAAAAACGCTGAAAATCACACAGTAGTTTATTAGTTCTGTATTGGACAGCCCTTGCACGCTGGTTACCGGTCTATAATAGTAAACCCCGAATGTATGCGCTGTGAAAATTATTTATTTTCGAGTAAAGGAATGTACAGGGAACCATCGTCAACCCTATTCTCCATTCTTGGAAATTTCATCAATATTGCATGAAAAACCATCCAATCCAATACCAACATTCGATGAAAACTGAAGAAATAATGCTTGTTATAAGAGTTCCACGGTCGCGCATGCACTCCTGACTATCTTTCAATTATGAGCCAGTTAGAGAGACGATTAGAAAGTGAGAAAATTACGCATGACGGATTTAAGATTTGCGCATTAGCAGAGTAATTAATATCAGTATTGATTTATGAGCAATGGTTGAACTGATAGGGGAACATTTAATGCCGAACCCGCAAATTGTTGATAATTTCCTCAAAATCTGATAAAAACTGTAGAAATTAATCTTGTTAAGAGCAATAGCGGTCACACGGGTTGTCACCAAAGTTGTTCAGAATGTTCTAAAACTTAAAATACGAGTAGAAATTTTGATTTTGGAGAAATTGTTTTTAATCCCTCAAAAGTAAAAAGATTTTTCCGCAATCTATAGGTAGACTCGGAAGCGAAACGAGGAAAAGGCTGCGAACAATTCATACCTACCTAAAATTTTGTTTTCCGAAAAATTGAAACTTTCGACGTTTTTCGTTTTGCCACTGTGCCATTTAAATACAATAGTTTAATCGTATTAAAAATAGCAAATCTCTGTTCTTCTTTCGAAAGTCCTTTTTTTGAGTGTTAGAATTAACTGCGATCTGATCAGTTATACTCACTTGTCGTTTGCCCTTTTTGACGATAATTAATAATTTGTAACGAACTTAGAGCGCCCTAGAGGTGCAATGGAGGCCTAAATCCGCTCTCATAGAGAGAGAGGTGTGTGACATTACCATAAGAGATACAACTCGTACTAATAGCATATATGTATCACGAGACTATACACCCCAACTTGCCCTTTAGTTCGGCTACCCACTGCGTGGCATTCCCAGCGCTCCAGTCGCCATGAGATTTCACACCATATCAGTTCTCAAAAATTATAACTTCAAGTACCTAGTCAATCCCTTAGTAAAAATTCAGATTAGTTGGTCAGGGTCTAGAGTCTCATGACTTGACTTGATTGTTCGCGAACGTTTCGTTTTATGGAAGTATTTGAATCATGAACAGAACGACTTTTCGTAAATTCATCATAAACATATAGGGAGGTAGCTAGTAAGATAAATGGATGTAAGATAAATCATTAATTACTGAAACTATGTTTAAACACGCTCGGTAATATGCCTCATCATCTTTCTACCTTTATTTTCTCCTGAACAGATCTACCATACTATTAAGGGCTCAAGCTATAATTTCCCGAAAAACACATGTTGCGGATGTGGGCGCCTTGAGAGGTGAAATAAGCCGGCATTACCTAATCGTTTAATTATTCAAGATCGCGCGACCCATCTTATTTGTCGAGAAGTTAGCGCCAATTTCCTTTATTTCTTATTCTTGCTTTAACTTCATAGGGTTCGCGTTGCTTGGTGAAGACATAACAGCCGTAGTAATGACGTTATTTTCATTTGCGAAGAAGAAGCTGAAGGTTACTTCTTATTACAATCCATGTTAGAAGTCGTGACAAAGTCAAACACACTTGCACCATGTAAAACACATCTATAAATATCTATATCAGCCTAGGATATATACTAGTGTACAGTAGGTTCCGGCTACCAGTTTCCTCACTAAGTTTGAAAAAAAATAAGAATTTTCTTTTTACATTAGATACAATAGTGGAAATAGTAGAAACTAAAATAATTTATGAGATTTATCGTCTGATATCGTCATTAATTGTTAACGATAATGCCGTCGATGCATAGAATCAGGTGGTCTGAAAGTCGACTCAATCGATTCAACATGTCAAGTATCGAAATTCATACCAAATGCGCATCTCTGAGGCGTTTCGTTTGACGTCGTCATGTCAGGTTGGAACGGCACCCAAGTATATACGGGTGTACTGTATAACGGCAAGTTATACAGTATATTTTAGGTGTCTAAGGAGGCTACTAATACACTTCAAGCCGTTAGCTCCAAACTTGCGACCCGTAGCGTTGAACAGATAGACGGACAAATACCTATACAGACATAGTCAGTGTAGAGACTTTTCGTTCGTCAAATATACATCGCATCATGCATAATCTAGCATCTTGCACTAAATTGTTTGGAGAAAATCAAACCATTCTCTTTTGCCCCCTCAAAGCGAGTGAAGTAAGCTTATAGGGTATTCATGTAGGAGGTTAAACATTTTTTCGTCCTCCAAAATCGAAATTTCCTCTAGCGTTTTCAGTTTCACAATATCCGAATAGTGAGCATTACCTTTTGGTGGACAGTGTGAGTGGTGTCAAACTTTTGACGACAGAAGCGTGAGTAGCACTCATTTTGGATTTAAATGTCTGTCTGCCCCAAACAAAACATTTTTTTTAAATATAATGGTTTAAGCCACACCTCAACCAGAGAGGTCACAGCAGCATCCCTGAAATAATAAAATAAAACACGTATTCTCTGTGAAACTCAAACCATGAACTGAACTTTATTAGGTAATTTGTTTGGTTTCATAGTACTCAGAAATGCCTAATTGCCTATAACTATCTATGCTACACTACTCCTACCATTTTGCGTTGTTTGTTTCCCCCATGTCGTCTACTGCTCCTTCCCTACTTCTTATACTTCAGCATGCTTTCGCTTCGACAATCCTCCCGTTCTAACTTCGTAGGAGTTGGGTCCGTTCTGCTTCTCTATTCTTCCGGCTCTCCAACCTTTGCTATTTTAATTTTTTACCCGCACTTCCTCTCCTTCTTGGAAAAAAAAAAAAAAAAAAACGTGGCTTCTTCTTACCAGCATGGTATACCTGTTGCTTCCACACATTTTTTTCCACTTGTTTTCGCACATTGGGTGTCAACTTTTCAAAAATCGTACTGAATCGCCGACCGAAAAATAGCTCTGCAGGCGCTTTTCTTGTTGTCTTCTGCGGACAGGTGCGATAGCTGAACAACACGTGCTGCAGTGCTAACAATGGCTCCCTTATCTCTTGCTTGGTTTCCTCGTATATTCTCTTCATGGTTCGTATTAATCTTCCAACCAACCCATTGCTCTAGGATGGCAAGGAGTGGTTTTGATGTGCCGTATCGCGTGCAGCTTGAAAAAAATCCTCTATCTCTGCTGACACAAACTATGGCCCATTGTCAGTCACTACTACCTGCTGAACCACGTTCTCAGCCTTTGTATGAGGGCACCTGACGTCGTGGACTTGAGACATTCTACTTCTGCCCACTTGGAGTATGCATCAATGCCTACTAGCCACTTAATGCCATCTACTGGCACAGCTAGATCCAGGTGGATTCTTTCCCATACTCTTTCAGGAATGATCCATGGGAACAGCGGTACCTCCTCCACATTACCCCGATTTTCTTGACAGAATGGACACTTATTTATGAAAGATTCGATATCTTTGTCCATGTTACGCCACCAAACATAGTACCTAGCAATAGACCTTATGGCTGCTATCCCTGGGTGCCCACAATGTAAAATTTTTAGTCCTCTCATACTTGACGGTACAACAATACGCCCTAGATTAACAGCAGTCCGTCTTGAACTTCAAGTTCATCCTTTCTTTGTTTGTAGAGCCTCAAATCTTGTGATGGCTGTTCGCCACCCGATTAGTACATATTCTCGTGCCACTTTGATTTCTTTATCCTTGTTACTTTCATTATTCAACCTTTCAACTAATATCAACGTTTCCACCTTCGATAAGTTCAAAAATTGCATGTCCATATCTTCTTTGTTCTCGTTCTTGATGGCTGAAAGAGCATCGGCACACAAGTTTTCTTATCCTTTCTTATACTCAATCACATAATGGTACTGATTAAGTTCAATCGCCCATCTTAAAAGTCGATTATTGGTCACTTTTGGAAGATTCCGATCCGTTCCAAAAATCCTTTGTAATGGCTTATGATCGGTGACCAATGTGAATTCCCTTCCATACATGTAGTAGCGAAACTTCCGCACAGCAAATAAAATGGCCACGGCTTTCCGTTCTATGTTTGCGTACCTCTTCTATGACTCTGATTAGGTCCTGCTAGCGAACGAAATCGGTTTTTCCACCCCATTATGAAACCTATGCATAAGTACACTTCCCCAACCCCTGTTTCAATGCATCACACAACAATATCAACACGAGAGAACTGACTTCACTTTTTGAAATGTATGTTCCTCCACAACAGACCGTTGCCATTTCACGCTTGACCCCGTCAGCCTATGCAACCCTGCACACATTTTATGAAGTCTGGGTACAAATCTTTCATAATAATTGATCTCCCTAAAATGAGCGCAGTTGTTTGACATTCGTCGGAGATGGCGCATTTTGAATAGCCTCTACCTTATCGTGAGTGAGGTGGATTCCTTGTTCAATCATGTGGCCGAGATACTTGACGGACGTCTGAAAAAACTTGAATTTTTCCTCCTAAACACGCAACCCTGAATTTTTTAATCTTCCCAAAACCTCCCTCAAATTCTGAATGTGATATTTTGGCTCTTCTCAGTAATCATTATGTCATCCAACCGAACGCCAACGTTAGGTACCCCTTTCAGCAACCTTTCCATAAACCTCTGGAAAATTCCAGGACTTGCTGAAATTCCAAAAGGTAACCGTCTGTATTGAAAATATTCCTGATGAGCCGCTATCACTAAGTATTTTCTGAGTTCTTCTAAAACTTCGAGTTGCAGGTAGGCGTCTCTCAAGTCAATCACGGAGTTGTGTTTCCCCTTAGCCAACTTAGTAGTTAGTTCTTCAAACATTGGTAACACCATACTTTCTAGGATCTAATTAAGGTTCAACGAGACTCTATAATCTCCACATATCCTGATGTCCCCATTTGGTTTTTCAACGTTCACTGTGGGTGTCGCCCACTCATTTGGTGTCACAGCTGGATCTACCTCTTCCAGTATCCCCGCTTGAACTAGTCGTTTTAACTCTTCTTCTATTATTTTCTTCATTAAGATTGAAACCCTTCGTAATGGATAACTTTTTGGTTTGTCTCCTTCCCCCATGTGAATTCTAGCTTGGAATTCTCGGATGGTCCCCAACTCATTAGTGAAGACTTCCCGAAACTCTGCCAACACCAGCTGGGTTTCTTTATCTCTGTCCCCAACCCCACGATATTCTTTTTGGACTCATAATCCGCCTTATTTATTTTCACCTCGCTTGGTAGATCCAACTTGAAGGCCACAATCCACGGTAGTCCAAATAAAGGTACCTCATTCTTCTTCACGACAGCCACACTAACCTTCTTAACCAGGTGTACCACCCTTACCACGACAATGCATTCCCCTTTCACATCCAACGTGTTACTTCTATAAGCAGCAAATCTAGAAGTGCATTTTTTTAAAACTTGGGTGACCCTACCCTCTTCCACAAGGATACTCCAATCATTGCGGCCCTTGCTCCTTAGTCGAATCCCATCCTGGTCTTCTGCCCATTGATTTCCACATCGATAGTCGCACGTGGCATATTCCTGTCGATTATCATTAGATCTAATTTTGCTGATTCGATGGATATTAATTTAATTTTCTGGATATTAGAACTTTTCCTCCAAAGTTATTTTGACTATTTCGTTGCAGTGGGATGAGCCTTTGGGGCTCACTACTATAACAGCAACGCTGACTGGATCTTTCGTGAGAATCGCACCGTCTCCAAGCTACCGCCGATTCTGTTACTTTCTCAGCTGGTCGGTATACTTTTTTTACTTACCCACAAATAGTGTCTTGAAGTCTGATCTGTACACAATACTCAAATAATGAACCGTAGTGTATTAATTTGCTTTTGATCTATTGACAGGTATCAGATCATCATGTTTGCACTTTTTATGTGTATTGCCGCGGCGAAGGCGGTCACTGCGACTGATTTCTTTGCGGAGAGCATTGAGGCTTTCCGGTTTCTAGTGACGGCAGCCCACATTCTAGCAAAGCACTTGACGATGATGGTGAAGGAAAAAGAGTTTTTAGAACTCATAGATCAGATCAGGACGGCTTGGGTCACCTATCAGCCTTCTAACAGCGACTTACTATCCAAAACTTTGGGCTCAGCCAACAAGTACACGGTGATAATTTTTTCCGCCCTTCAATTCACATTGATACCTGGCGTTCTTGGAGCGTATTCTAAGAACACGAACGACCTAGATGAGATTCAATTTCCGCTACAGGTATTTATTTTTCCTTCGGAAATGAAATCCGATGCCCCAAAAACACACTCCGCATACAAAAGGTGCCAAGCCAAGGCCGATTTTCACCTATCACACTACTGTACTGATAAGTGTGGTGGTGGATTCACACATCCCAATGAGATTGAAAATATATTGCTGAGTGATAATATACATGGCGTTCAAGAGCACCGAAATAACCCCCAGCCTCCGTATGATAAACCGGCCTCCTTATAAACCATAATCGGCCTCCGTATAATAATCAACCTCCATATAACGAAATAGGCCTTCGTAATAGATAAGACTGATTTTTATAGTTTGGTGGTCTGGATGCTCGCAAGCTCGCATCTCTAAAATAAGAAAATATCCTAAATCAATCCGTTTAGCAAATTACAGATTAGTTAGACAAACAGATCAGATTTACGCCTAAAATGGTGTTACAGAGGTCGAATATGAAGAAGAATTGAATCTAGATGGCACTGGTGGTGGGGGTTGGCGGTGCTGTTGAACGTCTAGTATGATAATATATAATATGGGGATGTGAATCCTTTAAAGTAACTGTGGATTGGTACAGCACTCTTGCAATAGTAAGAAGTATACGTAACGGAAATGTCAGTGTATGATTCGAGTCAACGACACTTACAATGAAATGGAAGTTATTTAACAAAATAGGATTAGAAAGGGATGAAACACTGTTACGGGTATTGTACATCCTCGTATTGTCTCATGTTAAAAGTTGTGGAGTTCTGCAATAGTAGGCAATGCAGAAGTCATGAGTTCTGGTGCTTATATAGAAATGAAATGAAAATCAGGGAAGTTCGTTAGAAGGAGATATTCCACTACCTTATTTGGGGAACATCAATGATGTTAATTGTGTAAATGGCGAAAATCGGCCTTTCCTTTGAAGAAGCATCTCACTCTTAATGGGGTGACAAAAAGATGGGGAAATGTACTACCTACTACTGTTTTAAGTCGGCGATCTGACTATTCGCTTGGCCCAAGTTGGATGGTGTCCTGTATTTTGAGGCTTGGCATGGTTTGTACGCGGAGTATTTTTTTAATATTTTTTTTGATATATCACGCAAATGTTGGTAAATACCTACGTAATGATGACCGATTTATGGTTTATTACTTTCAATAATGAACCTTTGTGATCGACCAAGAAAAAATTTTTTAACAGCCCCTGAAAATTTTTTGGTTTACGTTTCAAAAAGCTTAGAATCCAAAAATCGAATAAAAAAAAAAATCCGTCCGTTCGCCGTCCACGGCTTTCCTCTGAAAATACTTGACCAAACTACATGAAACTTGTGTTAAAAATCACATTTGGGGTTTAGATGGTCCTAGAAGCTCGGCATGAATTTTTATCAACTCTGAAGGGTTGCATTTGAAAGCTAAACATTAAAAAAATCGAGATCTCGAAAACTTTCCAAGTAACAGTTGTAATTTTTTCCTTATCAATGATAAATTTAATCCCTAAAAATCGATTCAAACCACCCGCAACGCTGTACGTTGAATAGTTCGCTTTCCCTAAAGGCTTGAAGATCGAAAAAACCTTCAAATTTCTAAGCGCGAGAAGAAAGAAAAATCAAGCACTGCTAGCAGATCTATTGAATAGAAAAAAATGTAAATTCCATCAACCATCATTTTCTCACAAATCCGTTGTCCGATATCGCTCAAATTTTGAGGATAGGTGGAAGAGGTTAATTTGAGCATTCCCTCGCAATTTCATCCTATCATTAGTAGCTATTATTACACATGCGCGAATATGTATTCCTTTTTAAACGAGCCTAATTTCAACAGTTTTCATCTGATTTTGATGAAATTTTCAGGGAATGTGCGGGTTAGGTTGTAAATTGTCCACTATCAATTCCATACTCCTCAAGTCATTACTCCGTTTTGCGTATGCGCAAACGTAAATTCCTTCAAGCATAGTTTTATTTACACCCAAGTCGTCCGCTCAAAATTGGTGCATAGTTGGGGGACAATGGTTTAATTTTTCCATGTAAATTTCAGCCTGATTGCATCATTATTAGCTCCTGCGCATGCCATGTTCCGATCATATATTACATGCGGGGTTTAATAATGATAGACCAATGCTCTTTGTAGAAGGGCTATCTATCACAGAAATAATAAACCATTGTTTAATAATTTGCAGCGATTGCTACTTACAATTACTTAGAACCACATTCACCAAAAAATTATAAAACGGAGTTTATCCAAACCCCATTAAAATTAATCTTAAGGACTAAGCCGAAGCATCTTTCACCAACCCAAAACCCATTTAAGTCCTGTTTGGAATGAATATATACATTTATGTCGCAGCCCTATTGTGAAATCAATATTTTTGTTAAAAGCCTAGCCATTTTACAATACGCCGCCTTTTCGTAATAAAAACGCTGGAATGAAAATTAGACTGGTATTTTTTATATGTAAACAAGCTGAAAGAGCTCAGCCTTCTTGCAAAACCAGCCTATTTTATTTGACAAAAAGGCTGAGCGTGATCTGCCTTAGTATGGTGGTCTGGATGCTCGTAAGCTTGCATCTCAAGAATTCATAACATCAAGTAGTCAATCCCTTAGTATAAATTTAGATTAGTTGGACATATAGGTCAGAATGATTCGTATAGTTTGTCATTCCAATGTTTTCATTACGAAAAGGCGGCGTATTGTAAAAAGGCTAGGCTTTTCACAAAAAGCCTGCGACATTTATATCCAATTTGGTAATTAAAATGGAAGCAAAACTTAACATTAGTTGAGCGGTAGATTAGTTAATTGTCCCAGCGTGTCGAGTTGTTCTACTTTTGCTTGGAAAGAGTGCCCAAACTCCGTTAGGTAATCTTCGTCTTTTCAAATTAGATTTAACCGAGATTTGGGTTTGTGAATGACCCCTGATGTCAATGTTCAACCCTCGAGATTAATTTTAACGGAGTTATTTAAAACTCCGATAAATAATTTCCTGGTGAAAGTGGATATAGTGATAGTAAGTGTCATTATCGTAGGTAGTATAAGGTAGTATAACACGTAAGTTTTATTACGTGTTATACTAACTTGTTTTCAGATTATTTAATTATTGCTCATACTGAAGATTTTTCTCATAAATGTACCTAAACTTCTCTGCATTGGCATTATGACCTAACTAGAGCCTTGAGCTTGTGATTCGATAAAAAAACTTGCTCACAATCACAGCTAGTCTATACGAACCGTTGAGATTGCATGCTCTACCACTTCTATTATGTACCTACTTATACTCTATGTCATACTATCGCTCATCAGGTTTGGGTCCCAGCATCACTGAGAACGAGTTTCGTAGCTGGTACCATCTTCCAAATCATACCGTACTGGACCCCATTGGTAATCTACTGCACGACCATCTCATTTCTCAACAGCATCACAAGGCATGTGGAAGCCTTAGGTCTCGCCCTCGCTCGAGACATCAGAAGACAGAAGAAATGGAAAACAGATGGGAACATCACCTTGTACAAGAAACACCAAGAAATCGTGCGGTCCGTAAACAAAGCTTTTTGCCATCGAACCTAAAGTTTATTAAATAACAAAAGCAGCATTCCCATTGAAAAAAGTAAAGAATTTATGTACGTTGATATATGTAAATATGTATTCTTGTTGTACGGATATAGGATTGTTCATCGTGTGAATGCTATAATGGCAAGCAATTGGGGATTCGAGATGATGTGTTCGACCCTCCAGCTCACTCTGGTTTCATATACTTTTCTAAGGGTAACAACTGGAGTATTCAAGTTACATTATTGAAATTTGTGATTAGGAGTTTTTGCATGCAATAAATTAGTTGAAACATTTTGTAGGCACTGAAATTAAAATTTTTTTAAATACATTTTGTAAACTTTTAAAAAACGTTTTAAAACTAACTTTGATAACAAAAAACAAAACAAATCTTTGCTTTTAACACTTTGATGTAGGCTTGGACTTTTCTAACCTCTGTTCGAATTCCTTGTTAGCTTCTTAAACAAAGTAACACAGATATTTACTCTTATTTCTAATAATTTCTTTAATTTAACGCCAGCTAAATTTTTAGTGTCTCAAAAGGAACGACGTTGAATTTGTTAACCAAGCGTTCCAAGTGCTAGTGAATTTTGGAGTGATATATCTTATCCACGGAAATGGAAACAGAATAATACAAATGGTAAGATACTTCTATGAGAAGATAATTTGGTAACTAAGTACTTTACCTAGTTATTATTATTTAGTTACGAAAACCATGCAATGTGAGATCAAAAGAAACAAATAGACGCGCATTTGACCTTTCATTGATTGCTATGGCTCATGGATCACTTCTTTATTAAAGTGATACGATTGTGACAGAACGACAGCGATTATGATGGCATTTTCAAGGATTGTAGGCAGGGGCGGCCGGTGAGGGGGGGCATCGGGACATTGCCCCAGTACATTTGGGAAAAAAGTAACAAACTGGAACGAAGACTTTACAAACAAAACTCATCGTTTCAAATTAGAACGAAAAGCGCAGTCTGTAGCTCCATGCTGTGGCTCCAAGGTGGATGCTAGAAGGAATATGTTTAAGATCCATCTACCAGTGAAAAAGTACGTAGATTGCCAAAATAACACTCTATCAAGAGAGAAATTTCGTCGATTCAGGTTAGACTGTGAAGGGGAAAGAATGGGAAATAAAGGGCAAGAAACGGGAATTAAGGGGCAAGGAATGGGAAAAAGAGGTCATAACGGGAAATTTCTGATGATTTTTCGGGACCATGCCCCAGGCAGGGTTTCCACTTTTCTAAAGACCGTAGAATGAAATTTACGTAATGAATGGCTTCCACTAGAGGAGTTTCGGTTTATTCCATTAGCCATACTGATTTCTTCTGGTCACTCCATGCTAAGAGTTCCCTTTGCGCCACCACTGTGGAAAACTACAACAACCTTCCAAAGTGTAGGAAGTAAGATCATAGTTTAGCCTTACTTTCGTATTCTAAAACCTAGGATCCTACTTATTTACTTATTCTGCTGTTTTAATTGTAGAAATGTGTTCATATTTCACTAATTAATTCCCAGTTCCTATATTATTCACGTCTTGCCTTTGAATAAAGATAGGTAGATTTTAATACTCAACAACAGCACCTGGCGCTCGATCTTGATGGAAAAAGGACAATTTGGAACAAGATAAGTTGCCTCCAAATTTTATTCCACATTATCGTTTGTACGTATATATTAACTTAATTGTTGCTTACTTAAGTTTCTACTTAAGATTAGTTTCCTTACATTTTATTCCACATTGTCGTTTGTACATATACCTATATTAACTTTATTTTTACTTACATTATTGGAACTTGATAGCAATGTTTCCACCCGAGTCAAACACTGTGGCGAATTTACAATCAAAATCCTCTACAGATCGTAATTATGAAGAGAGGGTGTTTATTAAAAGTTTGGGGAGAGACACCCCTCACTTGAAATTAACACAAGTTGCTAAAAATGGGAAGGGAACTCGTAAATTCAACCCTGAAATTTATAGCAAATACGAATGGATCACTGGGTGCCCTAGAAAGAATGCTCTGTTTTGTTTTCCTTGCTTAATATTAGGTGGGGATGGGTTATGGACTCAGAATGGAGTGTCAGATTTGAAACATCTGACAGATCGGATTAAATCTCACGAATCTAATAAAAAACATCTCAATAACATTACAGAATTAGCTTTGATTGGTCGAGCTAACATAGCTACACAGCTAGATTCTGCTCATCAACTTGCTATCAAGAAACACAATGAGCAAGTTGACAGAAATCGATATATACTTTCTGAAATTATAGATTGCATAAAGTTTTGTGGTCTTTATGAAATTGGATTAAGAGGCCACGACGAGAGAGATAGTTCATTGAACCGAGGAATTTTTCTGGGCTTAGTAACAAAATCAGCCAAAACTGACGACATTTTGAGGTCACATTTGGAAAATGCTTCAGTGTTCAAAGGCACCTCCAAAACCATACAAAATGAGCTACTTGACTGTATATTTCATGTGTGTCAAGATGCTATAAAACTAGAAATTGCTAGGGCTAAATATCTATCCGTTGAAGCAGATGAGACAACAGATTGTTCTTGCAAAATTCAATTCACTATAATTTATAGATATTTTATTGACAATCAAGTGAAAGAACGCTTTTTTGCTCTTCACAACCCTCCTGCTTGTAAATCTGAAACGTTGTCTTCAATTATTATCAATGAATTGAATGACGTTATCGGCAATGATAAGTCAAAGTTAGTGTGCCAGACATATGATGGGGCTGCTGTTATGAGTGGGTGCAATAGTGGGGTACAGAAAAGAGTTCGAGAAAGCTATCCAAATGCTAGTTTCGTTCACTGTTATGCTCATCAATTAAATTTGATTATGCTACAGGCTGCCTCTAGTGTCCCTGTAGTTCGTAGGTTTTTTCTAAATTTGACAGGGTTCTCTAGTTTTTTCTCTCGCTCCCCACAAAGGAATAAAGTTTTAGACTCAATAGTCAACAGTCGTAGAATACCACGCCCATCTGGTACAAGGTGGAATTTCAACTCCCGGCTTGTACAAACTGTTTTTGAGTATAAGGATATACTAATAGAATGTTTTCAGAACATCTGTGAGTCGAGTGATTTTGAGGGTACAACAGTTAGAGAAGCTGAGGGACTTTTGTCAAAATTGCAGGATGAAACTTTTTGTTATTGGTTAACGACTTTTCATACGTTGATGCCACATGTAGACACTTTATACAACCAAATGCAAACAGTAAACTGTGACCCAGTTCTTGCCCGAAAAAATATTGAGGATTTCAATTTAGCAATAAAAAAAAATTAGAGATCAATATTCAGAACAAATTTCTTCTCACAGAGAGTTGGTGACTCCCCTAGATGTAGCTATTGAAATGCCAAAGAAAAGACGAGTAGAAAACATCATTACTGATCGGTTATGCATAGCTGTTGAAGTATGTGATATAATTATTAACCAAGCCAGAACTAGGTATTGCTTCACTGGCCATTTATCGTCTTCCAGACTTTTCAGCTTCAGTGAATTTCCCTCTTATTCCAAAGTATTTCCAATTGAGGATTTTGATGCGACCATTCTTGCGTATCCCTTCCTTGAAGGAAGAAAACTTAAAACGGAACTTATTACTATTTACATAAGGGACGATTTCAAAATATTCACTGGAGCTTTACCGTTTTTGAAATTTTTGGACAATAATAATTTGTTGGCCACTTATTCTGAATCAGTTAAAATACTTACTGTACTTGTCACAATGCCCATCAGCTCTGCTGAAGCAGAAAGATGTTTCTCCACTCTCAAGAGAGTAAAAACATATGCTCGGTCTACAATGACTCAGGATAGATTGAATGCTCTTATGATGCTTTCCATTGAGAAGGATATGATTCACAATCTTGAAAATTTCAATACAAAAGTGATTGAAAGGTTTGCAAGTCTGAAAGACAGGCGTATTGATTTTGCTTATAAAGTATAGCAGTATGCTATACAGTAATTTACATATTGAAGAAAAATGTAGAGAAGAGAAATGCTTTTTCGTGGAATTCTCAAGTTTTGCTGTCCAATTGAAAATCGTTGCACAATAAATGCTCCATACTACTGTGACCTTCTTCAGCCTATTGCTCAAAATGCCGCCAGCTCATTCAAGCGGCTTTTCCCTAACTGCCCAAAAATTGGCTGAACTGCATTGTACTGCCTTTGAACACTTTCCATATAGCCCTAGCCTATCACCAAGCAACTTTTACGTATATGTTGGGCCCCTCAAGGAAACTCTTCTATTGAATAATGTTTTCCAATTTGATCCTTTATCTGTGCACTGGTGTTCACTGCTGCTTCTCTCTCTCTCTCTCTCTCTCTTTAGATTGTTCTCTCCTCTCTCTCTCTCTCTCTCTCTCTCACGGATCTCTCTCTCTCTCTTTATCTATGTGCATTCTGCATCAATGCCTGTCTGCATGGTCGGGTGGAGGGGCGGACAGGGGTGGGGCTTATAGCAGTCGCCTCCCCGTTGGCAAGCCCTGGTTACTGGCTTTTGTCTGTCCATCGATCTGATCTATGAGTTTTCTAGGTAGGAGCATATTAATCCATGCTACATAGATTGTATTGCCAATTGATAAAAGCTTGCTAAGAACTGCTTTTCAGAACGAAACGTTAGTGATCTGGTCTGTAATTACAGTTTATCATTCCAATGTACCTACACCTACTAATCTTGAGCGTTCGTGTCTTGAATATTAGGGTGTGTAGATCAGCGGTCTGTGTAGTTAATTTATTAATCTGAACATTTCACTTACTAGCTCACATATCAAAATATAAATTGCAACGAAAACAACTCAAATCAATATTTTCAGTAGAATATTGATCATTCTGGATATGTTGCATTAAAGAAAAAGGTTATACATAAGTGAGTGGTGGTTGTGGGGTTAGACAACATTTCTATAACCTTTTGAAATATCCGATTTTTAATTGACGTCTGACGTCACATTCTATCATTTCATCATAATTTAATTCGAGTTCCTTAATATTCCTTCAGAACTATTTCTCCTAAGTAGTTCAGTCCATTCTAAAATTTTTAGATACTTAGTAAGTAGGTGGTACCTATAAGATAGTATTTTTAATTTAATTTATTTATCTAATTAATTTATATTTAATTTATCAATAATATTTAATGATAATGATTGATTATTATTTAGTAGCCATATTCTTTCATAACAGTTGCCCAAGGCATGACATGACCCAAGTGGGATTTATGTATCATGTGTTTAGGTCAAAGTTAATTCACACTGAAAACAAAACAAATGGAAGAAAAACCTCAATGCTCTTCTTGACTGTCAAATAGGTAAATATTTTTGTGCCCCACTCCTTTTGCAGACCACCGGCCGCCACTGATTGTAGGGGTATACCTCTCGACAGTATCCTACCATTTCCATCAACGATGAATGCTGTTGGATTGATGGTACGAATTCGCCTATTTAAAAGTTAGAAGAGTAATGCTTCTTTTTTTTTAAATTCAGAGACCTGGGATTGTATCATGGAAGTGAGTAACCACGTAAAATGTATGGCTTCGATACTGATATACTTGAATGACCCAATCATTTAGGTGGAGGCCGGGAGGCCGCATGGTAAATTTAGTTTATTACACACACACACACACACATTTTTTTTTTTTTTTTTTTTTACTAACCTCCCCTCAAAGACGGAGGGGGCACGCCATTAAACTGAAAAATAAACAAATAAAATAAAAAAGTGGGGAGGACGCCCAGGTTTACCCGACGCCGGCTCTAGGGATAAGGGAAGTTGCAGGACGAGGAGGAAGAATGGGATGAAAGGAAGTGCCCCTATAAAATGACCACCAGTTCAAGTAAGAACCCCTCAGGACGCGGGTGGTGATACCACGGAGTACTCCTGCCGAGATGCCCAACTCGAGCAACTCCGTGGCGCTTTTCCCGCACCACACCCCGCGCCATGACACGGTCGCGGCAATGACCTTGATGTTATTAGGTGCCACTCCTTTTAGCTCAGATATCGCTTGGCGCAGATCATTTCTATCATATTTACTTTTCTTAGCCCGCCAGGTCTGCTCCATGTCCAAGCTGCCACTGACAACCTGGACATCCAGGATTATGGCAGACCCATCGGGCTTGATCGCAACGATATCTGGCTTCTTGCCCGGTCACTCGGCATATGGTATAGTCTCTCTCTCTCGACATCCCAACCGCTAGATGACAAAGCACCTGCTATCTGCTTGGAAACCGCATCGTGACGTAAAATGCGGCCACCGTGAGTACGAGGACACTGCTGCACCACATGATAAAGATTCTCATTTTTACCCCGACAGGCACGGCAAAGGGTGTCTACTGCCCCGCGACTACTCCTCGAACACCTCACCGAGGTGGCTAACGTAGCCACCCGGACGGCGTGAAAATGGCGATAGTCGCGGGCCCCAATGCCCTCTGAGGCCCATTCCACCCACTGAGTAGAAATGGGGGATTCAGAGCACTGTCGGAGTTCTTTACCATCTACTGACTCATGCAGTGCAGCAGCGAACTCAGCAGATGAGCTGGGTTTCGGAGCAGTTGGTGTTGCTCGATCACACCACAACAACTGCTGCCGGACAAAGTCCAGGTCAGCAGCAGTGCGAGCGACCTCCCAGCTCGAGCCCCTAAGGGCAAGCAGGCGCTGGCGGCGTAAAGATGGGATGCTGGCAGAAAGAGAGACAATACCGAGCCCACCGGCCTTGACCGGTGCGTGGATGTAAGCACTTGGGACACCAGGTGGAAAGCCTAGCCAAGAGCGCACAGCAGATCGAACTTCACGATCTAGCTCAAGCAGCCTCCCCGCAGTAAGCCTGCCAAAGACTAACCCATAGGTTAGCTTTGGCAGTAAGTACGTGCGAAGGAGGCGCAGCTTCTGCTGCGGCTTCAATGGAGCCTTGGTGACACGAGCTAATGCTCCACCAAGGTCCACACGACTTGCGGCTATAGTGGCCACACCCATGAAGTCGACCCCAAGGTATGGCCAGACCTCCAACACGGATCGGGCGGGGATGGGTGTCTGTCCTAAGACAAAGCACTCCTCATCCACCACCTTCACCTTATGTTGGCGGCCCGACGGGACCAAGGAGACCGACCCACACTTAGAAGGGTTGACCACTAGACCACACCTGGCTAGCTGCTCAGCAAAGGCATTGAGGGCGACCTGCAAGCCCTCGCGGGTTTCTGCGAGTAGGATGACACACACACACACACACACGCACGCACACACACACACACACACACACACACACATATACATATACATATATATATATATATATATAACTCTTAATACGAAAACAAAAACAACAAAGGACTCACGTCTGAACGTTTCGATCCGATCTTCTTCGGCAGACTGAAGGGTTTCTCCATCCCACAGCGTGATAATAATGCGCCGCGTAGGAGGCATAGGTAAAGGGGGGAGGGGGGCATGCAGCACGCCCTCAGAAAGGATATGTACAGGGGGAATAGTATGAAAGGATGATGTAGATGAGAAGGTGGAAAAGGTGAATGATGGCAGAAAACTAATAGATGAAAAACAAATTAAGCTGCGCCCGTTCACCGATTTCTATTTAGGCCCGGGTGACTGGATGCTCCCAGAGCCCACTGGTAGGCCTGCTCCGTAATACGTAGTTCAACGTCCGCGGAATCCGGCTTGCAATCCAGTACCCTTGTCCTGTAGCAACTGTCATATGTACGGTTGTGTGTATTTGCATGTAAAGCATGCGGTTCACGGGCGCGACTTACAACTACTCTTCCGTGATTATTGACACGTTCATTCAGCTGAGTAATCGTTTTCCCCACATAAAAAGGATCACATTGAGTGCACTCCAGCATGTAAACAACTTTCTTCGTCTGGTACTTTGCAGGGGGTCCTTTCGAATCTTATATATATGAAGTGTGAAGTTATTGACTGGTATATATGTAATAGAGGTGGTTTTCATGAGGATCAGTCATAAAATTTTGATTAGCCACATTTACGGTAAAGTTTAATACCATTCTCAAGGCCGAGGGAAAATACATCATGGGATTAGGATTTTATCTATGGTTGAGTACATCATATTGAACGGATACGGTTCTTAAATTCGAAATATTATTTAAATTACTTACATGGAGTAGTATACAGAAAGAAATGAAGACCGAGCCGTCAATAAGGAAACCGACGTTGACAACTTAAATAAAACATACTCAAACCTCATACATAAAATACAGCCAAAAATGTCCGTTACAACAGACCCTTCACGAAAGTAATCTCATAATCCTTCTATTGTACATAACTCTTACCACGCCACAGCAAACTTACCTACGCTCTCATAACCAGGTACCCATATGCCAACCCGAAGGAATTCTTAGCCAATAGCCAGTATGTGGAAAGTTCTCGAGCTAACAGTACAGCATATATATAACACACACACACACATTTTTTTTTTTTTTTTTTTTTTACTAACCTCCCCTCAAAGACGGAGGGGGCACGCCATTAAACTGAAAAATAAACAAATAAAATAAAAAAGTGGGGAGGACGCCCAGGTTTACCCAACGCCGGCTCTAGGGATAAGGGAAGTTGCAGGACGAGGAGGAAGAATGGGATGAAAGGAAGTGCCCCTATAAAATGACCACCAGTTCAAGTAAGAACCCCTCAGGACGCGGGTGGTGATACCACGGAGTACTCCTGCCGAGATGCCCAACTCGAGCAACTCCGTGGCGCTTTTCCCGCACCACACCCCGCGCCATGACACGGTCGCGGCAATGACCTTGATGTTATTAGGTGCCACTCCTTTTAGCTCAGATATCGCTTGGCGCAGATCATTTCTATCATATTTACTTTTCTTAGCCCGCCAGGTCTGCTCCATGTCCAAGCTGCCACTGACAACCTTGACATCCAGGATTATGGCAGACCCATCGGGCTTGATCGCAACGATATCTGGCTTCTTGCCCGGTCACTCGGCATATGGTATAGTCTCTCTCTCTCGACATCCCAACCGCTAGATGACAAAGCACCTGCTATCTGCTTGGCAACCGCATCGTGACGTAAAATGCGGCCACTGTGAGTACGAGGACACTGCTGCACCACATGATAAAGATTCTCATTTTTACCCCGACAGGCATGGCAAAGGGTGTCTACTGCCCCACAACTACTCCTCGAACACCTCACCGAGGTGGCTAACGTAACCACCCGGACGGCGTGAAAATGGCGATAGTCGCGGGCCCCAATGCCCTCGAACCCCATTCCACCCACTGAGTAGAAATGGGGGATTCAGAGCACTGTCGGAGTTCTTTACCATCTACTGACTAATGCAGTGCAGCAGCGAACTCAGCAGATGAGCTGGGTTTTGGAGCAGTTGGTGTTGCTCAATCTCACCACATCAACTGCTGCCGGACGAAGTCCGGGTCAGCAGCAGTGCGAGCGACCTCCCAGCTCGAGCCCCTAAGGGCAAGCAGGCGCTGGCGGCGTAAAGATGGGATGCTGGCAGAAAGAGAGACAATACCGAGCCCACCGGCCTTGACCGGTGCGTGGACACCAGGTGGAAAGCCTAGCCAAGAGCGCACAGCAGATCGAACTTCACGATCTAGCTCAAGCAGCCTCCCCGCAGTAAGCCTGCCAAAGACTAACCCATAGGTTAGCTTTGGCAGTAAGTACGTGCGAAGGAGGCGCAGCTTCTGCTGCGGCTTCAATGGAGCCTTGGTGACACGAGCTAATGCTCCACCAAGGTCCACACGACTTGCGGCTATAGTGGCCACACCCATGAAGTCGACCCCAAGGTACCGCCAGACCTCCAACACGGATCGGGCGGGGATGGGTGTCTGTCCTAAGACAAAGCACTCCTCATCCACCACCTTCACCTTATGTTGGCGGCCCGACGGGACCAAGGAGACCGACCCACACTTAGAAGGGTTGACCACTAGACCACACCTGGCTAGCTGCTCAGCAAAGGCATTGAGGGCGACCTGCAAGCCCTCGCGGGTTTCTGCGAGTAGGATGACACACACACACACACACACACACACACACACACACACACACACACACACACACACACACACACACACACACACACACACACACACACACACACACACATATATATATATATATATATATATATATATATATATATATAACTCTTAATACGAAAACAAAAACAACAAAGGACTCACGTCTGAACGTTTCGATCCGATCTTCTTCGGCAGACTGAAGGGTTTCTCCATCCCACAGCGTGATAATAATGCGCCGCGTAGGAGGCATAGGTAAAGGGGGGAGGGGGGCATGCAGCACGCCCTCAGAAAGGATATGTACAGGGGATGATGAAAGGATAGTATGAAAGGATGACGTAGATGAGAAGGTGGAAAAGGTGAATGATGGCAGAAAACTAATAGATGAAAAACAAATTAAGCTGCGCCCGTTCACCGATTTCTATTTAGGCCCGGGTGACTGGATGCTCCCAGAGCCCACTGGTAGGCCTGCTCCGTAATACGTAGTTCAACGTCCGCGGAATCTGGCTTGCAATCCAGTACCCTTGTCCTGTAGCAACTGTCATATGTACGGTTGTGTGTATTTGCATGTAAAGCATGCGGTTCACGGGCGCGACTTACAACTACTCTTCCGTGATTATTGACACGTTCATTCAGCTGAGTAATCGTTTTCCCCACATAAAAAGGATCACATTGAGTGCACTCCAGCATGTAAACAACTTTCTTCGTCTGGTACTTTGCAGGGGGTCCTTTCGAATCTTATATATATGAAGTGTGAAGTTATTGACTGGTATATATGTAATAGAGGTGGTTTTCATGAGGATCAGTCATAAAATTTTGATTAGCCAAATTTACGGTAAAGTTAATTACCATTCTCAAGGCCGAGGGAAAATACATCATGGGATTAGGATTTTATCTATGGTTGAGTACATCATATTGAACGGATACGTTTCTTAAATTCGAAATATTATTTAAGTTACTTACATGGAGTAGTATACAGAAAGAAATAAAGACCGAGCCGTCAATAAGGAAATCGACGTTGACAACTTAAATAAAACATACTCAAACCTCATACATAAAATACAGCCAAAAATTTCCGTTACAACAGACCCTTCACGAAAGTAATCTCATAATCCTTCTATTGTACATAACTCTTACCACGCCACAGCAAACTTACCTACGCTCTCATAACCAGGTACCTATATGCCAACCCGAAGGAATTCTTAGCCAATAGTCAGTGTGTGGAAAGTTCTCGAGCTAACAGTACAGCATATATATAACTAGCCGCTCCGGCTCGCTACGCTCGCCTCCACGTCCAGCCGGGGGGCAAGCCCCCCGGACCCCCCATTAAGTTGCTCGCTTCGCTCGCAACGTGTGGCATGTAGGGAATATTGCTCGCTTCGCTCGCAAAGTCTGGCATGTAGAAAATGTTGCTCGCTTCGCTCGCAAAGTATGGCATTTAGGGGATGTTGCTCGGTTCGCTCGCAAACGGTAGATCTCTAAGGGTAGGTTTAACTTCTGTAGGGGATGCTGCTCGCTTCGCTCGCAAACGGTAGATCTCTAAGGGTAGGCTTAACTTCTGTAGGGGATGCTGCTCGCTTCGCTCGCTTGAGGAAGTTATACTGCCCACCCAACTTGGCAGACGTTTTTTTCAGTTGGGAATTATTACAAACAAATTAAATCTTATAAAACTACGTGGAACCACGAAAAGTTTATTCGGGGATGTTGCTCGCTTCGCTCGCAAGGTATACCTGTATATGTGTAGGACAAAGTCCGTATTTATTATTTGAAATGGCTCTCGCTTCGCTCGCAAGGTAGGTACCTATGTAGACATACCTGCTCGCCTCGCAATGTTGTGACATCGAACCCTTCACGTCAATTCTTGAGCCTTCTCTCGTCCACGGCAGAATCATTTTAATCGCTTTGCTCGCTTCTGCTCGCAATTTGACCAAGTTCTCGTCACTTTTTTCGATATCCGATTTCGGATTCAGATTCGGCGGACCCAAAGCTGTATTTCGCCCGCGAAAACCGTTCCGAAAAACGTACCTTTATGGGGTATATTTTAATGGGAAAAAACCAAGTTTTTCGGCGGACTTTTCGAGAAAACGGGTCCGTACTCTCGCATTTTTTTTACGCATTTCCCGATACTTTTTTCGCGATCCGATCGCGCCGTCGTCTTCCTCGTAGGAAAACCTACGAAACCCGTATTTTTCCGGAATTGTCAACGGCCGTTTAGAGGGGTAGGGGAAGCGGGGAAGTGGAAAAAGCGCACATTAATTATTACTTCGACCCCCCTCCCGCCCTACGGCCCATGGTTCGGGTGGGATTAGACAATTTTAAATTCGCTCGTTCCACCTTTCGGAAAATCTCAAGAAGATCCCCCCACTCGTACACTCCCCCCACTCAGCCGTTTGGCCGTGCATAGACACGACAGACAGACAAACAAACAAACAGACAGACGGAGTTTCATTCTTATTAATAACTAGCCGCTCCGGCTCGCTACGCTCGCCTCCACGTCCAGCCGGGGGGCAAGCCCCCCGGACCCCCCATTAAATTGCTCGCTTCGCTCGCAAAGTGTGGCATGTAGGGAATGTTGCTCGCTTCGCTCGCAAACGATAGATCCCTAAGGGTAGGTTTAACTTCTGTAAGGGATGCTGCTCGCTTCGCTCGCTTGAGGAAGTTATACTGCCCACCCAACTTGGCAGACGTTTTTAACATGTATCATGTTTTAGCCCTGGAGTCCTAGCGAATTTTGCGAGTCAATTTTTTTCCGCGCACGAAATTAATTACAGTGATTTCCGCCTACAACCGAGTCGTTGCTAGGGAAATGGTACTTCGTCGTTTTTCATCGCACAAAATTCGTTGACCATTCGTTCGAAAGCTCTCGATTTATCCAACAATATTATGTTAACTACGGCGAAGTGCGTGTCCAACAAACTGAGTTATGAGCATGGTTATATAAATAATTGTTTACACACAGGTGATCATTCTCAATAATTGATATTGTGAACATGATTGCAACCGCTTGTTAATTTCTGATGTTTTCATAGAATTTCAAATCAATATCGAGGAGAAAACATGATACATGGTTGAAATTTTTGGTTCTAGAACAAAAATAAGTTTAAATTTGTAGTAGGGAGGGGGGGGGGGGGTTTCTGTTGGAAATTCTTACAAACAAATTAAATCTTATGAAACTACGTGGAACCACAAAAAGTTTATTCGGGGATGTTGCTCGCTTCGCTCGCAAGGTATTGCTGTATATTTGTAGGAAAAAATCCGAATTTATTCTGTTGACATGGCTCTCGCTTCGCTCGCAAGGTATACCTGTATACCCTTCAAGACGTAAGTGCGTGTACCTGCTCGCACCCTTGACTTCGTAGAGCCTTCTCGCGAACACGGCAAAATTAATTTCTGATGTTAAACGCTTCTTCTCGCTTCCGCTCGCGATTTGACCAACTTAACGTCACTTTTTTCGATATCCGATTTCGGATTCAGATTCGGCGGACCCAAAGCTGTATTTCGCCCGCGAAAACCGTTCCGAAAAACGTACCTTTATGGGGTATATTTTAATCGGAAAAAACCAAGTTTTTCGGCGGACTTTTCGAGAAAACGGGTCCGTACTCTCGCATTTTTTTGACGCATTTCCCGATACTTTTTTCGCGATCCGATCGCGCCGTCGTCTTCCTCGTAGGAAAACCTACGAAACCCGTATTTTTCCGGAATTGTCAACGGCCGTTTAGAGGGGTAGGGGAAGCGGGGAAGTCCAAAAAGCGCACATTAACCGGAACTTCGACCCCCCTCCCGCCCTACGGCCCATGGTTCGGCTGGGATTAGACAATTTTAAATTCGCTCGTTCCACCTTTCGGAAAATCTCAAGAAGATCCCCCCACTCGTACACTCCCCCCACTCAGCCGTTTGGCCGTGCATAGACACGACAGACAGACAAACAAACAAACAGACAGACGGAGTTTCATTCTTATAAATAATAGAGATAGAGATAGAGATATCCTACTCTGTCCAAATTTCTAATAAGCTTGTGCTACTTGTGAACAAAAGCCGAACCGTATCCTACTCCATGTAAGTAACTTAAATAATATTTCTAATTAAAGAACCATATCCATTCAAAATGTTGTACGTAACCATAGATGAAAGAAATCCTTATCTCATGATGTGTTTTCCAAAGGCCTTGAGAATGGTAATAACTTTACCGAAAATCTGGCAAATCAACATCTTATGACTGATCCTCAAGAAAACCACCTCTGTTTTATATATATATATATATATATATATATATATATATATATATATATATATATATATATATATATAGCGTTAAACTATATATATTATAGCGTTAAACTCGTTAATTCGTTTCAGAATGCTTCAAAACGGATTTCAATGTAGAAATTTTTCAAAAATTTTGATTTTAAAATTTTTGGAGCCATTGAAATAGTTTCACTTTCTACGAAAATTCGCTGAGAAGTTCGAATTATTCAAAATTGCTGATTGAAAATAATTCTGAATAAGAGTTCGAGATTTTCGACAGCACTATTGAATCACCACTATTGTATCAGCAAAGAATGTACATCAGATATTTTTAACTAGGTCATGTCTACATGTATTCGCTACTGGAATTTGCACGGATCATTTGTCCCTCGTGCAATGTTCCCGCAATTTTAATAATTCCTGCATTATTCTTCCAAAAACTAATAAAGAATTTCGTAGACGAAATTCCTAAGTTAGCGCACTTCGATTCTTTTCTCATAATCGTATAAATTTATTTTCATTCTACAGTCTCTGCGATTTAAAAAGTCAAATATCGCTAGTAGTTTTTAATTTGATTTTGTTATTGTTTCAATTTATTATTTTTTACCTCCTCTTTGTTATCTATTTTTATATTCGAGCATTGCAGATTTTCTATTATTTCGCTGAAGGTTGTTTTGGCCTCCATTGATTATTTTAAATTTTTTAAGAACTCCTCCGAGGTGCACAAGTTCTCTGGAACGTATACCTCGGTGGGCAGTCATTTTATTTTGGAGTCTATATTTTGATTATCTTTGAATTGTTACTCTTAACCTTCTTATACACTGTTGTTATAGGTAAATCTGCCAATAACTAAATCATTAATTAATTCACAACGAAACATGAGGTCTTTTGTTCCTTGGGTTTTTCATATTAGTTGGTATGTTTGGACAAGTTAGACCTTTGGCTAGTCAAAATTCTGTAAAATTTAATTACTGAATACTTTGTTCCTTTCAGAGCGAAGATCTCCACGAATCGTTATGTGCTAGTGATTGGCACGAAGCATCAATAAAAGAAAGGAAGAACTTATTGATCATGATGTTCAAAACCATTAACCCGTTGGAGTACAAATATAAAATTATTCACTTTGATCTCCCCGGATTCGCTAAGGTGATTTCTAAACATGTCTTTTTATAATATTTCATAAGTTAAGAACAAATGTCTATAATCATTATCATATCGATACAGTTGCATCACTGCCCAAAGGCCAAAACACGACCTTTCTCACCTAGTTGACCCTGGACCTTCCCCTGAGGAACACCTCTCATCAGAGAGTGAGGACAACAGACCACCAAAAAGTTGACAGGGTGAGATAGTGTGACTATGTCAATGGTGCTGTAAAGTATTCATGACTTGGGACGATTCTCGCTGATGAAGGCAGCTCATGTTGTATGGGGCTTTTAGAGACGTGCAGTACATGAGTTTTATAATGCATGTGGGATGACTGGACACCAAAGCGAGCACTTATTATTATTATAATATAGCACTTATAGTTATTTCAAACATCCCCCATTTCAGGCTCTTAATTTGGATGTCAGCATAAAATGTATCCATGGATGTCAGCAGTCCAAGCATAAAAGAAGAAGAAAAAAAGTGTTGCAACGTACAGGTGGAAATTTCTGAAAATCAGTTGGAGATGCATGAGGACGAGTAGAATTCTTTTCTTTGATTTTTAGATAGATTCCATTACCATGAATTGGATTTCCATCTTTCCTGTACTACCTTCCTAATGCTCCCTTAGAATAGTAAAATATGAAGGGTTAAAACTATATTAAGTATTGTATAGTATTAAAATAGACTTTAAGTTTAAATAAAACAAGTAAATGAAACGTTCAACATTAAGTTAAGCTCCAACCACACGGTAGGTGATGTTAAATATTATATAATTGATATGTTTTGCATCAAACGTAAAATCCATCAGGCTTAATTTTCCCACTTTCTAGTTTCAGATTCCGCTAAAATTCGATGTGTGTTCAGGAAAGGCGATTTAATCATACCATACCAATCGCATCACGATCGTATATTTAGTAGCAGCCGCGTATGCGCTAAAAATAAATACAAAAATCCTCGCAACAAACATAATTTCTACAGTTTCCATAAATTTTGATTTTAATTTCTGGGAATATGCGGGAATGATGATCTCTATTGATTTTATTACTCAGGAATTGATAGTGTTCACTGCGCATGCGCAAACATAAAATCCCTCAAGAGCTATTTTATCTCTGCTTATTGGTCCGATTTGATTAAATTCGGATGGTAGTTGGAAAAACACAATGTGATTACCCTGTGAGAGTTTCATCTTGATCGCGTCATTATTAACTGCCATGCGCGAACCTCAAATCCTTATTAGAATGAATTTTACAATCTTCACCCTATTTCGATGAAATTTTCAGGGATTTAAGAGTTTTGACTGAACATGCTTTAGCCATGACTAAATATGTTTCTATCCATGAACATATTTTTCCATCAGGCCGAGGAGAGTAAGACGGATACTATTCACTGTTGATGTTACATTAAATATTTAGAAACGCAACATAACATGGTAATTTGTTAAAAATGAAGTAAAATCTTAGGAAAACGAGCAAACGATTAAATTATGAAAAACTATGGGATGAAATATAAAATTCTGGTACTAAAGTAGAATTTTATGAAATTTAGCTGCAACTGGATCAAATCCTAAATAAGAATAATTCTAATTCTTTTTTGTTTAGAGGAGCGAGGAAAAATATTGAACTTTCATTTGATAAAAAGTACAAGTTGGGCCATGAATAAGATTTGCCTGTTCTCATTTATTTTTTTTTCTCATTTGATGTTTGAACGGCGTTGATTTTAAAACATTTAGTTATTTGTATTTTAAATCATTCGTAACATTTAAAGACGTTTAATTTGATTTGTTACTGAGAAAAATTAATTTTTTATTAATTATTAATTAATTAATAACGTTTGAGCGCTGTTTCTAACTAAATTTCGTCCAGTAGTGAGAATAACAAGGGAAAAACAATGTTACTTAGTTGGTTTATTTAAAAACTATTAGCCGATCATTATGTTTTTGAACGAATTACTCTAGAACGAGTGATAGTTTTCCTTGTTTTGAACCAGAATAAAAACATTAATACAACATAATAATTCAGTAACACAAAAACACACCACCGAAGAATGAAGGGATTTCCTTGTAGACGTCAAAGACCCCAGATCACTCGCGGACATGGTAGTAGTAGTAGTAGCATAAGCCTTTCATTAACGAATTCGAACAGTAATATAAGTACATAGTGATATAAATACGTGTAAGTACATCCATGGCTTAGCGATTTCTTCTGCTCGACTTTCGCCATCCATTTCAAAAGGCATTGTACTCGAAAGTCAAGGCACGTAGGCTAACAGCCTGTAAGTCGGGCACAGTTATTATATTGCATGAGGTATCTACTGTGACACAAAAAAAAGAAAAACATTAGCTCTACACTCAAGCAGGATAAAGCAGCAGATATTACGAAATCGGAATTTCATTCATGTAATTTCTTTCTCTAAATTTATCTTTCAATTTCACAGATTCTTAGAACAGTTACTAATTACGACAATTTTAACAACAATTTTTATTTTTATTTTAATGTTTATTTCTAAGAAGCTCTATATATTTTCATTTATAATATGATAAGGAATAGATAAATTTTTATTATGGTTAAATAGTTACAATGAAATATACTACAGTTAATTATAATTAAATAACTAAATCCTTCCTATACCCCCGCGCTATTCTTAAATACAGTATCAGTATTTTCCATTCGTCTGGTGTGTTAAATATCGTAATAAAGTAATTTTGGGATACTTCAACACGCCCAATCCATCTTACCCTCAACTCCCTCAGAATGAGGCATTCACAAACGAAATGGTAGGTGTCTTCCCTAGCTCTTCGGTTACACAGCGAATATAGCTCTATCCGCCTCTCTTCTAAACACGGCTGGTAATTTAAGAAGAGAAACTCAGTTCGTAATTTAAATATGCAGCGGATGCGTTCTACGGTATCTGCTGAATTGAAGTTGAAACACTTAATGTCATGGTTTAGCTGGCGATACCATAAGTAATGAGTTGTGTTAGCGGCTCTTTCCTTACATAATCTTTCGTGCTCTTCCCCTAATTTTCCCAGGACCTCTTGAATTTCCGTGTTGCTGATAGACAGGTAGTCCAGGTTAACTCCGATCCCTCTCTGCGGAGCTATCAGCTCAGAAATACCCCCACGCTCCCACTGACAGTCGCAAACGCCACAATCCGTGGAAATCTGTTAGCTGCTTCACACAACAATAGCTGTTGCTTCACTCGGACTTAGTTCACATTATGTCTCATGATTAGGTACCTAATCTAATGAACATGAGATGCATCCTATTTTTCTGTTTTCTCAAACTCTGAAAACGGCTATCGATATCAAACTCCGACTTGGGCCAAAACTGAATGAAATCTGAACATTTTTCTCAAAAGAAGTAATCCCCTCTCCCTAATTTTTTTCCACATTTTTTAAGATATTGGAGTAAAACTTGGTAAGTAAAAATCAGGAAAAAATCCAAAAATTTGTTGGACTACCCAACGGGTAGTAGGGTATTGGACTCTTAGAGAACAATTTCTCCATTTTTTGCCGAGTGACGCCTCATTTCAAAGATTTTTTAGTGCTGAACACGATGGTGAAGCCAGAATTGAGATACCTTATTACGTTCTCGGATTAAAGCTGATAACATGAAGAAGCGCGATTCATTCTGTTGTCTCTCAAGTCGGAGTTTGATACCGCAAGCTGTTCTCAGAGTTTGAGATTTAAAAAAAAAAAAAAAAAAAAAAAAAAAAAAAAAAAAAAAAAAAAACATGGTGCATCCCATTTCCAATAGGTACCTAATCATGAGATATAATGTGAACTTTGTGCGAGGGGTCTTTGGCGTTAACAAGGAAAAGTGATCCCTTAATTCTTTTGAGGTCTTGGTAATTTAAATAATAAAAGTCACTGTGTTTTCCTTATCATTGACGAGATTCAAATATACTTTATACTAAACTAAATATAAAAAGTTACCTACATTAATCAAAGTCATGTAAACATTTTTATTTCCTATTTGATTAAGAAATAATGTAAGTGAATATATGTTATTTTCGTTCATTGCAAAACCCAGTTATTGGTACATTTTGCCAATCTGATTTATTGCAGGTTGTAAATACAGTGTTCTCCTATATAACGTTATTGCGGTCTGTTGATGAGATGGAAGACAAAGAAGGTTCTTGAAATACGAAGAATTGTCAGGATCGGAATGGAAAAATGGCCATTTAGTCTGCACAGACTAATTAATGTAACACGCATTCACTTTTCAATTATATTAGCTATTTTTGGTTAAGCTTAATGATTCTGTGTGTGTGTGTGTGTGTGTGTGTGTGTGTGTGTGTGTGTGTGTGTGTGTGTGTGTGTGTGTGTGTGTGTGTGTGTGTGTGTGTGTGTGTGCTTATTTATGTAATGAAATTTGGTTTTGTATTAAATTATAAAAAATACACATGACATGGATTTGACTTTGGTGATTCATTCTATTTAATCCTGAAATGCCAGTGAAATGTTTACTACCTTCTTGGGCCTCTCCACTCCCCTGTGAATAAACAACCCTTATTTCACCGAATCCCAAACCACCCCGATGATTTTTTACGCCATCTTGCATAGACAATCTCCCACTGTGACAAAACACTGCAACTTATTTTGAAATTGTAGTAATTAGAGCAATTAAGTTTAGTTCCGAGCGATTTGATTGTGTAAGAATCGGTTTATTTCGCATTAGAAAAACGCTGCAAATTATTACACTTATTATAGTAGTTACAGTATATTTTCCAAAAATGTCAAAACAACAAAACGAAAAACTTAGTAAAACAGCAGGTTGAAAAGGAAAGAAATTAGCCTCAGAAGCCCCATCAGCTATTCAGTGATTCTCCGAACCTCGTTATTATTTTTGAGGTGTCCTGAACGAGCTCCATTAAATTTCAGCCACGTGAGTCGATTAGAAAAGAAATTAGCTTGGAGGGTTCCAAAGCTGATAAGATAACACAAGAACTGAGAATATTACAGAAATATAAAATAACCATGTGACTCAGAAAGAGTAACATTTAGACCACCGAGAAGTTTCAATGACCCTCTGTTTGCGCGCAAATTGAAAAGAACCAGAACTTTTTGATCAAACTGTTACATACACATTTCAAAAGCGTTGAGCTCAAGGAATTTCAAATTGAATTTCCATGATGTAAATTTTGGATTCATTACAATAGCTTAATTTTCTTAAGCTATAGTTCTTAGGCTAAAATGTTCCAGTCTTGGTAGGCTCGGAAGTAATTGACCTTCTGCTGTTGGAATAATGATTTTAAAAACAACTATTTAATTAAAAGTAGTTCCTAGGTATTTACTAATCAATAATTTAATATATTAATATACTTGAAGTAGTTGATTACCTACCTACGTTTCACTAGCCCAATAAGATACAGAAGTTATAATAAGCTCGATTTCGGGAAGTCAGAATTCCATTTGAATTACATTTATCTGCGCATACAATTGTCATAGTTTTCGGACGGCGCACGGAAGGATTTTTTTAATTCGATTTTCGGATTTTACGCATCTTGAAACGTAAACCATACATTTTGAGGGGGGGGGGGGGGGGTTAATTTTTCTTTTGGTCGATTACAAAGGTTCATTATTGAAAATAATAAACCAAAAGAAGGTGTTATTCAGTCCATCTCCAGGGCTAATTGTTTCCAGCAATGGTATTCATCTTGAGTGGGCCGTGATTCTGACACGAATTCATCCTCAATAATACCTGTGAGTATACAGTTCCGAAAATGCCATTCCAAAATCAAGACGTTTCATTATAACGTATCAGATGACTATACGAAACAGGTATTGGACATGAAAAAATTATTATACCCTAAAATAATCGAAGCTAGACGAGCAGGGCAATATGCTATGATGAAAGAAGTCTGTTTGTTTATAAATGGGAAAAACACATCACGATACCTAAACATTTTTTTCCCCCATTTATGAACAAACAGTCTTTCATCATTGCATATTGCCCTGCTCGTCTAGCTTCGATCATTCTACGGATAAATGGGAAAAAACTCATTACGATACCTGAACATCAGTATCGCTCGAGACATCCACCAGTTCGGATCTCAGGCTGTTCTTATCTATCAACGCTTATCATTGCACTCGCCGTCGGTGAGTCCTTACTACTTATCTCTATCTAAAGTTCACTGAGTGATCATAACTAACGATGGAAGGCAACGAGCCTCATAAGCCGCCTGATATAACAGACCAGGAAATGGATGAACAGAATAGGAGTAATTTGACTAGGTAATTTGACACAAACGAATAATCAACAAAATTTAAGGTTCAAGTTGGATGATTCTGGCCCTTTTCATGTCATTTTGTAAAGTAATAATACTAAGGATAAAGGCATAGAGAGAATACATCCAATGTCATTAGGAAATCTTCTACACGAACTAGGTACATATCCAAAAATATAGTGAAAATTGATAAAGTGGGACGTAATCGTATATGGGTCGAACTTAATAATAATAATAATCTTTATTAAGTATCCATAGGAACACATTATATTTCCCACCTCGCGGATAATCATAAGTTTCTTATCTTAGATAAATCAAAGGTTGAAAATAAAAAAGATGTATGGAAAATACAATAAAAATAAGAGAAATAAATGAAGAAGAAAATAAATTAATGAAACAAGAGTGAGAAATAGGCAGGAGAGAGAGGGGGAGAGAGAGAGAGAGTGAGTGCCACTGGGGGGATAGTAGAAGTTAGTTAATATGCTTGGTAAGAAAATGGCGATCGACTGCTTACCTGAAGACACCCAATGAAGGGGCACAACGAATCGCCACCGGGAGAGCGTTCCAAGCCCTTTCACCCGCAATGGATATGGACCAACTCATAGACAAACTAAAGTGGCGTAGAACTCCAATGTTGTGGGACCTGTTGGAACCACCTGGTGGAAATAGTGAGGCAATGTAGGATGGCAAACAATCATGTGTGGCTCTAAAAATGAAGGAAAGCCCCTGGACATTCAGGTATGTAAAAATATCCATCCCTAAGAGGCGATCTGCATAAGCAGAAACATGTCCACGAGATTTCAAACGAAATACATATCTGACACAAACATCAAAGAGGGTTTGCAAGCGTCTAACACTGATAGAATCCAAGGACCGATCGTACAATGGGCAGCAGTAAATAAAATGGGGGAGAAGAAGTTTTTTGAATAGTTTCAGCCTAACGTGGAGTGGAGTGCAGTATGCCAGCTTACGAAGAGATTGTAGTGAAGAAAATATGGCTCTGGACAATTTGGAAATGTGATCACTCCACGTGTGGGTAGAATTAAAAACAACTCCCTGATTTTTGACAGACTTACTAAATGCAATAGGGTTTCCACAGATGATCAAAGGAGGTAAAGGACCCACAACTTCCTTCCTAAATATCACAATTCTGGCTTGACAACTATGTATCGGCTAATAAATTAACTGAATCAGAGATCTTAAAAGCAAAACAATACAAGGGGTACGTTCCCAATTATCTTCTTAAACGAAGTATAGTTATACGCGGCATAGACACAAATGCCACTCAGGTGGAAATAAAAACATTTGTCCGCGATGCAGCAGGAAATAAATTAGGTATATATCATTGACATACAACGAATGACCAGGTTAGAAACGAATGAAGCCACGAATACGAATGCGCGAGTGCCCACTCAATCCGTAAAAGTTGTCATTCGAGGGCAAAACATTCCATTATACGTTACCATACTGCATGTTGATTGTAGAGTGAGTCCATTCATTCAAAAGGTTGTTCAGTGTGAACGATGTTGGTTACGGCCATTTTAAAGACCAGTGCAAGGGCACTATCCGTTGCGAACGCTGAGGCGACCCACACGACGCTAAATCATGCGTCACACCCCTCAGAAAAAATGTGTACATTGTAGCCAACCCCATTCAGCCTCAGATAAGGATATTTGTCCGCAATTCCAAACGGAGCCAACCATAAAGAAAGTAATGAGTTCGCAGAATGTTTCTTACAACGACGCGAACATTTTTTTTTCAGTAAAAACTCCTACGCAAAAAAAAAAAAAAAAAAACCTTCGCACCCAATATCCGAGATCAACAAGCATTCCCACTGTTAAGTACAGATTCGATTCCGCACCGTTCATATTATTGACTCCGGCGAAAAAGAGAGTAATACATCCGACAACTTCAATATCCATCCAAAATGATTACAATAAACTCATTGATCGTCAAAATGAGAAGAAAAACAAACCCGGTGATTTCACCAGTACAAGGAGAATCCGATTACACTAGAAACCAAGAGACCCTAATTGAATAGATAACCTCCATAATGTCAAATATGCGAGAAAATATTAATAGCAACATAGATAATGAGCTATTGAAAGTGATAGTGAAAGGCAAATTGGCCAGTAGGGCACGAATAAACAAAAACTATATAGAATACCAACGAAAAAGGCAATTTATAATCCCCAAGTTTAAATAATGGTAAATACGGAACAGTTCAGATGTTTACAATGGAATTTACGCTCCATAATCTTAAAAAGGGATATCTTACAACAAGCATTGATGGTAGAAACAATATCAGTAGGTTTGCTATCGAAAACATGGCTAAATGACACTCGTAATCCGGCTCTGAGAAATCACAACATTATACGATCAGATAGGACGGACGGGTACGGAGGTGCTGCCCTACTAATTAATGAATCTCTTAATTACATCGACATCACGAACACCATTTACAAAATCAATGGCACTCAATGTGCTGGAGCAAAAGTAAAACTTCATGGAAATACATCTGCGATCAATATTGTAGCAATATATAACAACGACTCACAAACGGCCACCAAAAACCAATGGAATAGGTTTTTCGAATCGATCCCACATCCTAAAATAATTGAAGGGGACTTTAATGTACATAATACCTCTTTGGGTTCATCTTGGAGCAATTTTGGTTGAATCAATCGATGATTTAACCTAGTTTATTTAAATAATGGACAAGCTACTCTATGGTTATAAATAGAAATTGTATTAATGATTCTGCCGTAGACATCACAATCATGTCCCCAAGTATAGCTTGCGATTTTATGTGGTCGGTCCAAGAGGATCCTCTTGGTTCTGATCATTACTCTATTTTGTTTGAATCAGACGGGTGGCAAACACCAACAAAAATAATTCGAACCACTACAAGATAGTGGAATATTAAGAATGCGGATTGGGTGGAGTTCGATTATAGATCGAACGAAAGGCAGCCGGCGAATGATTATTCTTGTTTTATCAATCAAGTATCAGACCATTCGACCATCAACTCAAAATCGACCATCTGGTGGAATGCGAAGTGCTATAGGGCTTTTGAAAAACGTCTGAATCTACATTGGACTCACCTTTCAGCTATAATGAATTAATCACTGCGATAAATACAGGCGTTAACACATCTCCTGAAAATGACCACATCGTATACCCAATTATACACAACTTAACTGAGTTATATAATCTTCAATGAACAACATCAGTGTGTGAGACAGGAAATGCTTAATATTTTTAAGGTACGTTATTATTACAACAACAAAAATTTATTTTTTTAAATACATAGTAATTAAGCTATTATTTTATGCAGTGATTATAAAATAGATATATGCTACGTGGACAAACTAGTATGCAAAGAGAAAAATTGTAATATATTTCAATCTTTAGTGTTCTTAACAATGGTTCACCAATTTGAAGTATTGTAAGGCTGAACTCCATGAAAATCTTGTAATGCCGGTTGGCCTTTACAAATAAATAATTTCAATCATTCATTCATTCATGTTATCAATCTTCAGAACAAGTCGCACCACACAATTGAAAACCATATACCTACTAATGATTTAATCCGCGCTATGGTGTAAACCATAAGTAACTGGTCAAACCACGATTAAAGGGATAAAAGATAGGGGATGGGACAGACCGCGAGTGATTTGGACAAACAGTTTTCATGTGGACGTGGTACCGGCAACAGAAGTGGAAACGTAACAGCAGCTACCACCTGTATTTACTCGTTCCTGACTGACGTTTTGGCTTCGATCCGAGCAACGCTGTGTAATCTGATAGTGTATAATATATGTGATACCTAAAGAATATCATCTTGGAGACAAACTGTGTTGAAAAGCTGAAAACAGCTAGGACATCCTTGTTATTAAAGCACCTACTATTACATAGATAATGTTTGCAAAAACTGTCATCACAATATCACAAATAAATTTTGTGCAACATCCTATTGCACGGGAAAAACTCGCCTCTTATAAAAAGCCTCTGGAATAATTCAGCCCTCCTAGAAATATACTGAGGGAGGTAATCCCTGGCAGCTGCACATAATTCACTGCTATAGGGAAAATGAGCTTTCACACTCCTTCGTTTTAAATTCGTCATTACAACGTTTGATTTAGACGATTGATTTGTTTTATTAGATATACCTACACTGGAACAATAGAATAAGAACCTAGATATGTCTAGTTTAGGAAGGAATTCACTAGTTAGTTTTAACATGAATATTACAGGTTTTTAGAATACATAACGCTAAAAAAAAAAAAAAAAAAAGTTTGCTGCATTTTTAGGTATGTTCGAGCTCTTCAGAAATCCTGCTTCAACTGATAAATGATATCGAGAGTGATTTTTAAGCTGTTCAAAAATGATCACCACTGCACGCTGGTTCATTGCGACATGGAATATGTCTTCGGCTGTCATGTTACTATATCACCTAGTAGTGAGTAAACCGTATGTGAAACTCGGCCCTTCGGGCCTCGCAAGGAGCTCCGCCCCCCTGGACTCCCGGTAACTTTCCGCCTTGAGCCTTCGGCTAAAATGCTAAAACATGGAACATGCTTTCTTCCCGCCAATTCGTAAATGTAAATAAATTTAAAACTACGACATAAATGTTTTACTAATCGAAATTAGAACAAAGTACCTAAGTAGGTAATTTACTGTTATGGTAGGCGTCTACAATTGCTATAACCAAGATTAACTTCTCAACAAAGTGACAACAAAACAAGCGGCATTGTTTACTATATCCATTTATAACATAAATAAATATAAAACTACGACATGAATAGAAGAACAAGTACGAAAGAAATGCGTGATAACTCGAGAGCTTTCCAACGAGTGGAGAACGATTTTTGTCCGGTGAAAACTATAGAAGTTTCACTATTCTAAAAAAACTGGTGGCGTAATCTGCGGATTATTCCCTGCAGGGGTGTGGGAAGTGAAGAAAAATGGTCCTTCAATTCCTTACTTCCCCATGGTGTATGGGACTCTCGTTTTTTTAGTATGTGGTTGCAACCTGATTTTGTTAACCAAAAAAATTTGTTTTTTTTCTGCACGTGGATGCATTTAGATAAAATTTCTGATATATGTATATATTTTTTTTTCAAGTGACTAAATTCCTATGTAGGAAATTGTTGTTACTACCACGTTATTGTTCTCCTAGAGCCCTTTATTAATTGTTATCTGTTAGTGTTGTGTTTCATCCTGTTATATATTGGGTAAGGAATATTGTAGTGTATTTTCGTTATACTTTAGTTGTTGCAATTATGATTCTTGGTCTTATTAGTAGTTTCCCCTTGCTCTTTTCATTTCTGTTAGTTGTTGTGCTCCCATTGTTACTATTTCATGTGCATACTATATTTCCAGACGCTGTGAGGCTTGCTGCACGCTTTTGCCACTCCCTCATAAGTTTTAACTTTTCTTTTATGTTGGATGGTTTCACAAACATTGATGTTCTTGAAGGTATGTTTGTTCCTTTTGCCTATTAGTTGCTAGTCGTAGTATTAAGTTTTCTCTCTCATGTCATTGTCATTCTCTCGCTTATGCCTGATTTGTTTGCTCCTAGGATGCTCGGAGTTTTTTTTTTTTTTTGGCTGAGGATGGTCTGTGTTAAGACCGAAACCGGTACTAAATAAATTGACGCTCCCTTACAGGGGAAGTAAGGAATTAAAGGACCATTTTTCTTCACTTCCCACACCCCTGCAGGGAATAATCCGCAGATTACGCCACCAGTTTTTTTAGAATATTAATTCTTCATATCTGCGTACTTAGGTTTATGTAAAGTATAGAAGTTTCATTTCCCCGGCAACGGCTTGGCTGTACATGAAAATCAAAAGAACTAAACCCTTACACTCGAATCGCTTCATGACAAGAGCCGACCTTTTGCCCTGTTCAGTTGTGTTTTTTTGCCCAGATCGGTTATCTCTTCCAAACGTGCCGGAATGTGCATATTATATCGCGTTATTATCATAAAAGTTTAGAGACAATTTTACCCCTACTGCCACATGTATAACTTAGGGCCCGATTTCATCAACAGTTTTGATTTTGGTTAAACCCTTAAGTTCCTTAATCGTGAATTGGAAAGATCTTGGTTGAACATTTTTAAACCTCACTTAGGAACTAGTTGTTCAATTTTGGATGGTTAAAGTTCTTCATATGTTTTAAAAATTTATCTCCGTTTTAGGTCATTTTTTTGTGAAGACGTGCATTTCTTGATTCAAAAATTATTTCCATAATGCCTCTTGTATAATTTGGAATTCAAGCCTACTATCCTAGATGAGTAGACTGAGTGAAGGGTTGGTAAATTGAGATGAACATTAATTTTTACGATGATAGGTCAAGTCAGGTACATGTGATTGACACGTGTGTACATGTGGTTAAGACATCATTAATACCTATCATTCACGGAATTGTCGAATCATTGTCGAATTTAACTGTTATTTGTTGGATTTTTGTCGGGTTCGAAATTCCTCCTCCAGCACCACTGTTCGCAACTATAAAATGAAAGTTCCCAACCGTATGATTTTTTCCTTTTCAGGGCACCATGTTTTCTTCAAATAGATTTTTCAAACATCGCTGGTTCATTGCATGGCGACTCAACCTGTGGGCTAGGTATCTACTGTTGTTGGTGAACGCGGAATCAATAATGTTGGAATAACTTCAAAGAGTTCTGTGTCAAGAAGATCCCGAAGGTGCCTGATGTACATCAATTTACTATCGGTAATTTTACCCTTAGAGCATGACGAATATGGAGGGCTAGGACATCCCCTTCCCCACTCAGTTCCCAGAGTACCTTGATAGTCACAGCCACTGTCGCACTGGCTCCCAACTCCTTAGAGTAGTTATGCACGGCCTTCTTCCAGCCTAATTTCGAAGATCACAATAAAACGTAGTTAGATCAGAAAACAAAGGGTGGCCCCCCTTTGTTTGAAGAGAGGGATTTGCCTCCTACTTCCGAAGTGCGGGCAGTTCCTGTCTTTGCCTGCACTCCCGCCACCACCTCCGGCCCCTCAGGGCACAATGGGTGCTCTGTCAGAATAAATCTCGCCAAGGAGGTGGGCAGTATAAATCTCGCCATAAAAGCACGCCCCATTGCAGGTCGCAAAAGTTCCTATCTTCAAACGAAGGGGGCCACCCTTTGTTTTTTGATCTAATCACGTTTTATGATACACATTCGCAATTAAAACGAATAGGTTTTCCATGCATAAATCCTTTTAGATATGATTCACTGAGTGTCGTCAGATCAAAACGATCAATGTATCTCAATTAGGACCTGAGATATCTATGAAAGATACCTTTCATTACAGAAAAAAGATGGAAATCGGTCGGATAGAACGGCCATACCAACTGACATAAGTTTTCATACATTTTTTTAATATATAAGATTATTGGATACTGATTGGGGTCAGAGCGCCATGGTCGGCCTGTCAGGTCAAAATGGTCAGGCCGCAATAGTGGGGGTTGGCAAGCAAAGCCTACAGGGGGTGGCCCCCTTGTTAGGGCTTAATTAGTTCAGATAATCTACTCACATTCACCATGTACATGTTCTTAATGGTATCTGATGGAACTAAGAAGCTCATGCTCAGTATTATAGTAGAGTACTCTGTATCCTGAATGATCGAAAACTATGTCCTTTGACTAGAAGGAATAAACAATGAATCAATGCTTAATGAGAAGGAGTGATCGTAAATTAACACTAGAGGGGATGCGAAACAAAGAATTGAATGCAAATATGGAGCGAAATGAGCAAGTTTTGCCTGTATCAATAAAATTTTCCTCCAGAGATATGGGCAGGACAGACTGTCTTGATATACGAATATAACCGGCAGCTCCTGACAAGAAGAAAAGCTTTAAAATGTAAAGTAAATTCATTTTCCAAAATTTTATTCATAGAATGGGTGAGAACTGGCATTGTGGAATGGTTCCTGGATTTATAAGGTTTTTCGTATATATAGATATGTTATATATAGTGTCATTGCTACACATACATACTTAAGAGTAAATATGGTAACTGACAAGTTTTACTGTAAATGGAAAAACCGGGAGGAACTTAGGATGTCGATGAAGAAGTTGTGTGTTACGTAATACATTTGAATTATATAAAAGATCCACCGCCAATTGTTTAGAGCTGGAATGAATACACTGCAGCTGAAGCGATCGCTTCAAAATTATAACTGTGGCAGGTAAATGATCGGGTTACGTGAAAAGTATATATATTCATGTGGGATAAGTAGAAGGGAAGGGTGAGGAGCGGTTGGCGAGGAGTAGAAAGACTGGTTATCGAGTTGTTTTAAAAGGTCACAAGTCCTCATCGAGAATTCAGGCTTTCGATGATTCGGTTGTAGATACTTATTGGAAGAATAAAAATAAATTCACTGTCGTTTGTCCAAGTGATCAATCACAATACGAACTTGAAGTGGGGAAAAATCAATTTCAATAGCGTATGAAGTTTATAATGGTTCATCTGGTAGGATTATGTATTTATGAACTCGTTTATTAATTAAATACCTTCATGAATAGAGGTGTAAATAAATTAGAGCTAAATAGAAAAACATACTGGTGGGTAAGCATGCATTACAGAAACGTAGTTATCAAAACTGTTCTTGCTTCCGAGATTTACTGGCTTTAACTGGAAGCTGTAAACTATATATTATGGTACATGATTTTGGTGGGAATAGCGAATGGATTACGATTTTATTGCATGTATCCTCTCTATTATAAACCTCCCCTTCCCACTGTAACAACCATCATGGAGTATTAACAGCTTATTTGTTTCATGACTATCTTGATGAATACAATAATAAAATCTTATAAAGAAATATTCACGAAAATAGGTTGAAATTGGATATGAAATTTGAATTATTTTCATCTTTTTCATTTTTATAATTATTAATTTATGTTTTATCTTATAATTTAATAAAACTGGTTTCATGGACTGAATTTGAGCAAAGCAGTGAATTAATCGGGGGGGGGGGGGGGGGGGGGATAACGCTAACAGGTTGAGAATAGATTACACTTCATTTCTACCCCCACGCTCTTCCCCACCTCGAATCCATCACCTAGGTACATAAAATCAGCAATTTTTTGCATAACTAGACAACACGATTATTAAACGAAATCAAAATTATGGAAAACGGACGGAAAAATAATAAAGATATCCAGATGTGGCTCCATTTGACTGCAATTCAAATTCGAACGAGATCGGACAAATAGACCTTGAGAAATTTACGCTTGATTGTTTTTACGTTCGCGCATGTGTAGTGAAAGCTTTAAATATATGTGTGAAGAAATTGATTGGGGCCATACTTAGCTCAACCAGAAAATTCAAATATAATTTCATAAAAATTGATTTGGGGCCATACTTAGCTCAACCAGAAAATTCCCATATAATTTCATAAAAATTGAATGAAAACTGTAATTTCTGTAATTTTATCAAGTCAAATGGAAACTGAAAAGTTATTCTTTTTACGAAGATTTCTCATTCGTCCGTGCATAAAAGCTTGTAATGATGTAAAATCGAGTTGAAATTTATATGCGATGATTAATCTTTTTTTCCCGACTACCCTCTGACTTTAAGTGCGGTTATAACAGAGTTTATACTTTAACTCACGGATTTTAGTTTATTTTTTATGCTTAATATAATGTGTTTTTCAGGGTAAAACTAGTTAGTTAACATGTAAAACTCGGTTTCAACAGAGTTGGGGAGATCTGCAAGCTATAACATTCGATTCAGCGTAAAAAAATACAAAGAAACCGGCCCCAAAGTCGTATTTTCATGGAGGGTAATTTTTCACTGAAACCCTCAATTTCGTAGAAAAACCACGTTTTTCAACATACGAACATACTTTTTTTTCTCAATTAGTAAAGTAAAAGTGAAATTGACTATACCGTTCAAAAGCTGATAGTTTGAGGAGGTTTTTTCCGAAGAGTGCGCGCCGAAAATCCCCATCCCGGCAGCAGAAAAACGGATGGAAAAACGTCGATTTTATATATTTTTTCTAATTTTGTACTTTGGCCTTTTTTAGCCGATTAAAACAAACTCAAACAACTTTACTTTAAATCAGGGTTATTGGAAATTTAACCTTCTTTCCAAAGGTGTTCTTCGTTTTGAATGTACAGTGATTCTAAAGAGAGTTATGGCCGTTTTAATGTCATAAGGTACAAAACACGAAGAAAATCTTTAAAATTGAATGAATTGAAAACAAAGCTTTCAAAAAGAAATCTCTCCAAGTAACTTTCGATCAGGAATAATCTCTAAAATCGATTCCTTGAGTTTGTCTCATAATTACTGTTGACACCCCTGTAAACTGGGTGTTCACACTTTTGGTTACTAACCTCCTAGGCGTCGATTCTACAACTAATTTGCAACAAAAAGTGCCTCATAGACTTTTTTTTAGAGGCATTGTTTTCGAGTTATTCACGATTTAAGATTTTTTTCGTGTTTCAACCTTACATCACAAAATTGGCTATTACTCCATTCCATATTGAGTAAATTCAAATTTGAAGTCACCGTTGGAAAGAGCGTAAAAATTTCTTTCGGATAAGTGTGAAAATATGTGGATTTACAGTCACAAATTCACACCAAAGTGAAAAAATTATCAAAACTTGAAAATCTCGCATTTTTTAAAAATCGCACGATGTCATACCCCTGAATCCCGCGCACTTTACGGAAAAAACCTGGCCCGAATCTCACCTTTCCAATGGTATAATCAATTTTTATTGCGGATTGAAGGAGAAAAGTATGTCTGTATGTTGAAAAATATGGTATTTTTCTCTATGAAATCTAGGGATTTTTGTGAGAAATGACCCTCCTGAAAAATTTGAGTTTGGGCTCGGTTTCTACGTACTTTTTCAAGCTGAATCAAATGGCAAAACTTGCAAATCTCCCTAACTCCGTTATAACAGAGTTTTACACTTTAACTCACGAATTTTTTGGTTCATTTGTTATGCTCAATTTGATGTTTTTTTTTGGGTAAAACTATTTAGTTGAAGTATAAAACTCTGTTATAACGGAGTTGGGGAGATCTGCAAGTGTTGCCATTCGATTCAGCGTGAAAAAATAAGTAGAAACCAGCCCCAAACTCAAATTTTTTGTTATGGATCATTTTTCACGAAAACCCTCGATTTCATAGAAAAACGTCTACGAAGTTGGATGGGCAGTATAGCCTCCTCACACATTGTAACACGGACGTATAGAACTAGTTGAAGAACAAAGGACGAGTTGAAATGACTGAAGTCGACATGATAAGAAATTAACGTTTGCGCATGCGCAGAGACTCTTATTACTCCAACGGCAATGAAATTTATAGGGGAACGTCAAGGAGCTAAACCGATCAATCCTTGACAATTTCACATAAATCGGTGCATTAGTCTCTGAGTTTTGTCTGTGTCGATCATTTTGGTTTTGAGCTTGCGCAGTACCTAGTTATTACTTCGCTAATTGCGATGGAATTCATAGGAAACTTTTCGAGAACATATATCTATCTACTCCCCGATTTTGAACGAAATCGGACTAATAGATGATAAGAAATCGACGTTATAATAAATTAACGTTTGTGCATGCGCACAGACTACTATTTATGTGACGGCAGTGAAAGTTACAGAAGACCGTCTAGAAGCTATCCCACACAACCCCTGAATTTTTCATCAAAATTGTTCAATTAGATTCGGAGTTTTGCCTGTGCCATCGATATCAGTTTCGCACATACACAATGGTAATTGCTCTGCCAATCGTGATATAATTAGTAGGGCATTCTTCTAGAACACATAACCAATTACCTACCGAGTTTGAACGAAATCGGACTAACGGACGATGAGAAATCGACGTTATGAGAAATTCACGTTTGCGCATGCGCACATGCGCTGTTGATTCGACTATTTTGAAAATTATAGGGGAATATCTAGGAGCCGATTCACACAATCCCTGAAAATTTCATTGGACTGAAACTTGGTATAATTCTGAGCGTGACAAGGATTTACTACAGAATGACAGACACACAGACATCAGACAGACAGACACGGAACCAAAATTGATCAACAAGCTCTGAAATGCAAAAAGCAAGTGAAATTTTTGAAGAACAAACATAAGCTTCCCTTCCTTTGGTAGTGAGGAAGCAAAAAAAAAAAAAAAAGTTTCAGCATACAAACACACTTTTCTCCTTTAATTCGCAAAGTAAAATAAAAACTGATTAAGTATACCGTTGGGAAGGTGAGATTCGGACCAAGTTTTTTCCGTAAAGTGTGCGTGAATTCAGGGGATTATGTATGCCATCTTGCAATTTATAAAATGCCAGATTTTCAAGTTTCTACAATTTTTTCACTTTGGTGTGAATTTGTGATTACTAAATCCACATAAAATCAAATGTTGAGTGATTTATCCAAAAGAAAATTTATCGTTCTTTCCAACGAAATCCTCAAATTTGAATTTACTCTATATGGAAGGCAGTTACAACCAATTTAGTGATGTAAGGTTAAAAACACGAAAAACATTCTTAGTCGTGAATAACTCGAAAACAATTCCTCTATAAAAATTCTATGAGGCGCTTTTTGTTGCAAATTAGTTGTAGAATTGACCCCTATAACCAAAAGTGTGAACATCCTGTTTTCGACCGGGTCTAGGTCTGGTCTAGGATTGATTTCTTTGATGAAACGGATTTGTCGGGGGTGTCTACTCCTTTCTCCCCCACTTCAATAATTTTGAAGTGGGTAATATTATAATAAATAAAAATATAGTAAAAAATAATTAAAGATGAAAACAATTTTTGTCCTCCAAAATCAAAATTTCCACTTGCTTTTTGCGTTTCAGAGCTTACTGATCAATTCTGGTTCCGTGTCTGTCTGTCTGTCTGTCTGTGGTTAATCCTTGTCACGCCCAAAACTATACCTAGTTTCCGTCCGATTCCGATGATATTTTCAGGGATTGTGCGAGTTAGCTCCTAGACGTTCCCCTATAAATTTTATCACCTTAGTCTGTGCGCATGCGCAAACATGAATTTCTCATAACGTCGATTTCTCATCACATTTTGGTCCGATTTCGTTCAAACTCGGTAGGTAAATGGGTACCTATATGTTATAGGAAAATTCCCTACAAATTATATTGCGATTGGTAGAGTAATAACCATAGAGTAATATCAATTGACACAGGCAAAATTCCGTATCTAATAGAAATTGTGATGCAATTTTCAGGGATTGTGCGGGACAGCTTCTAGACGGTCCCCTGTAACTTTCACTGCCGTCACATAAATAGTAGTCTGTGTGCATGTGCAAACGTTAATTTATTATATCAAGGACTTAGGTAGCCCCCCAGAGGTGCAATCCTCGAGAGTGAGAGGAAAGTGACAGTATCCCGAATGAGATACCACTCGTACTAATAGCATTAATGTGCTATGTTTGGAGTAGATTGGTTTTCCTGTTCTCGAATCCCCATCTATCGCCAACCATAGCAATTCAACAACGTGAGAATGACGCCTGGCGCCGAAGCGACGGATGCGCAGCACATTCTCTTGGATTCTGACGGGAACTGTCACAATTATAACGTCGATTTCTTATCACCTATTAGTCCGATTTCGTTCAAACTTGGGGAGTGGATAGATATATGTTCAAGAAAACTTCCCTATGAATTATATTGCAATCGGTGGAGTAACAACTATAGCGCATGCGCAGAATTAAAATTGATCGACACAAACATAACTCCAAGACTAATGAACCGATTTTTATGACATTTACAAAGATTGTCCGGTGTAGCTACTAAACGTTCCCCTATAAATTTAATAGTAGTCTGTGCTCTGGAGCGAACGTTAATTTCTTATAGCGTCGACTTGTCAATCATTTCGACTTGTACTTTGTTCTTCAAATAATTCAATACGTCCACGTTACAATATGTGAGGAAGCTATTCTGCCCACCCAATTCTGCCCAGACGTTTTTTTGTTGCATGCCATGAGGTAGGAGGAAATTCGTAAGCTAGTTGACTTAAATACTGATGCATTGCCGCTAACCGCATAGGGGGGGGGGGGGGGGGGGGATACCCAAATTTCGTGAAAATATCCAGTAATTATTCACAGCATTGTAGTAAAACTTTTAGAAATTGGAAAGTTTGCACTTGTTTTTTCAAACGGTTGATAGTACGGATGAAACTACCTTTATTATTGCCTACTGTAATCTTACAAGTGGTCCTAAAAACTCAGCTTTCCTATGGCATTGTCAATTTTGCTTTTAATTAGTTAATTAGGGGAGGAGTGTAGGATGACGTTTTAGTGTAGTGTGGATTTTCTTGAAAAATAACAGTAAATAGCTAATAACTGTATAGAAAAAACTCGATTATAATGGAGACGAGGAGATCTGGGTGTGTCTGTCATCGTTCGGTTCAGTGTGATTTCACGTAGAGACGATATTCACTGTTTTTTAAATCTATTTACGTATTCGGTTTTCATATTCATGTGAACAGGGTAAAAATCACAGTAAATCTAGAATGAACATTAATGAAAGCACAGAGAATGTAGTATGAAACAATAACTGAAATAAGCTACCTAATTGGAATTTGAAACTTAAATTTTGAGACTTCATTCGGGTCTTGAAGTTACAACCTTTTCTACCGCGCCCTCTTCTCTAATTTACGATCCAATTACCATTGAAATCATTTAGAAGTTCAAATCCACTGCAAAACGTGTAGGACGAAGCTTCGGAATGCATAATGGGCCAGCATTCTAATGAGGCTTTCGAACTGAATTATTCCTCCATACAGTGCGGCGAATTTTCTCTTAATTCGTCCTTCAAACTACGTCGGTTCACTTTGGATGACGACTTCTACTGTTAACCTTCTCTCTATACTGTGTTGAGTGGTCATTGTGTCACCGTCGTTGGAATGACTTTAAAGTCCTATATCAAGGAAACCCTGAAGGTCCAAGATATACATAATAACATTATCTATTTTTTAGAATATTCGTGATTCAATTACGCTTTCTAGATTAAATCCAGTCTCCACAAAATACTGTTAAGCCATACGAAGCAATATTTGTAATTAGATTTAGTTCGAAATGGTATAAATAGCGTTATAATAGAAGCTAAAATAGACAAAAACTGTGATTTCTTAGGGTTTTCATATTTTTAAAGTTTAACTCAAAACCAGATGCACTATTTTCAAATGATTTTCTTCACTGGAAAAAATATGTATAGGGATTAATTTATTCTTTATTTAATCATTAACGGAAATTACGGGCAGTTGCCCAATTGATAAATGAACAGAAAGAAAAGGAATAAAACGAGTTACTAACATACATACTTAGCTCAAAAAAAAAAAAAAAAAAAAAAAAAAAAAAAAAAAAAAGATTTGTGTAAATTTTAAAAAATTTCTCCAGTTGGAACATTTTTTGGAATAAACGTTGTCTCGGGCACAAAAATTGCTTTAGGAAATCAGCCTTTTTTAGGGTAAGCTGTATTTTTTGACAAAGGAACTTGTCGAAATTTCGAGGAGTGGTGTCGTCTATTATCTCAAAAACACAAACTTTTTTTCTCGAAAACATTATTCAAAGATGGATGGGGCATATCGTCAAATAAAAATAAAATATTGTCGATTTTCTGTTTCAACCAATAAACAAAAATCATGTATCATGTTTTCTCTCGTCGTAATGTTGCTAAATACAAAATTTCATTTTCCTCCGTCTATAAGGGAGAAATGAACTCCCGAGCTCACTCAGCTGATCTGGGTGGTCCCTCAATTTGTCAATCCCACACAGATGCCTAAAGAGGCTCCATATCAAATTCCTGCCTTTTAGATCTATTAGGAGGGAAATTAGTTCAAGAGCTCTCTTCTACAGACAAATCGGTAGAAGAGAGTAGCAGCTATGGAAAAGAAAAGAAAAAGTCTTTTGGTCGTTGTCCTTCAACTTTTTCAAAATATCGCCAATTTTCCATGTTGTGAGATTTTGAGGCTAGTCAATAAAACTTCTATTATCACGGAAGATTTCAAATAGACCCCAATATTTTGTCCAACGCCCAACGTAGTTTCTTAGCTGCAGAACACGAATTCGGTCGGATTTTGATTAATGTATCTCCTTCCGATCCTTAATTGACAATAAACACGCTTAAAAATAAGAAAAAAATGACATTAAAAAAAAGTGACATAAAGAAAAGCTTATAAAATCTTCTCTTCACCCTAGCATTTTGAAATTTGATACGGACTGTCTCTAGGATATTACAAGACGAATGCAATGACGGGTTCCAACCAGATCAGCTGGCGCAATAAATCGTGGTAAACGTAAAAGTGGTCCACGTTAATATGGTAACTACTTTGAGCAACAATGTATGGCAACTACCTGGCTATTTGGTGAACCCGTACCGATCTCAACCAAAGTGAAGGCGAATTATAGAAGGTAGGTAGGTACTAGAGTAAATAGCCGGGCAGTTTTTATCCGTAAGATACCCATTCAAAGAAACGCTTGCATACGAGTCTGCAACACATTAGGACATTTTATGTCTTTAGTTGCAAACTCGTATGCAAGCTCTAAGAGCCACTCAGCTGATCCGGACCCTGGGCATCGTCAAGTAGATGTCCTAAAGAGGCTACATACAAAATTACAGCTTCCAAGAGTGAAAAGCTTAGAAATTACCTATTAAAATTACTTAATCACCGCTTCACAAATCAAACCGTTCTCGCAATATTCGGATCACCTGCTATGAATCAAATCATCGAAACACCAGCTCAATGAAATCATCAGAAATTAACAAGCGGTTGCGATCATGTTCACAATATCAATTAATGAGAATGATCACCTGTGTGTAAACAATTATTCATGTAACCATGCTCATAACTCAGCTTGTTGGCCACGCACTTCGCAGTAGTTAACGTAATACCTTTATATATAATTCCGAACGGTCTTTGAAATTGTGAAGAACTTCGCGGTCCGATTTACTTCGGTTCCGACCTGTGAGAAAAATTCACACAGGTATACAAGAAGAAAGGTTCAGTGACGCAGTTTGACCATATGATCTAATCTTCGTCATTTTTGCATTCTATTTATGTTAAATTGAATTAATATTTGAGTAACTAATTGTGCTCAAAAACCGTCAACAACCAATTTTAAACTGTCAATTCTTTATTAAAATTATATTTTACCAACGAAGTTTTAAATGTTTAGTGCTTGTCAGCAATTTTTGCACATTTTAATTACATTTAACTATATTCTAGCAACATTTTGGGCACAAAGTCTTCTTCAAGTTCGGAGTTGATAAAAAATTGCTGATAATAGTATTTTGCTTAAAAAAAAAAAAAAAAAAAATAAATAAATAAATAAATAAATAAATAAATCAACGATTTTGCTATTTTGTGATTTTTGAAATTTATTGTGTGTTTGGGAATTCGAGCTATGTATTATTTATTAAATGACAATTTTTGTTCCCATTATTGTTATTAAATTACTATGTCATTGAATTGTTCCCAAAAATTTCGTTCAAGCACTGTTTAATACCATGTTTTCCTACATCTGCGAAAGTAGACTGCCTTTTAAGATTTACTGGCATACTCCAATCACATGTATTGTGGAAAATGATATGTTTCAATGCTACGTTAGTTATTACAAAAAAAAGAATACGTACTAAATAGAGTACATAATGCATGTGGTGACCGTAGGTGCGAAATTTGAGCTCCAGACCCACCATAATGTCAAATAAGGACATAAATAAATAAATGTAATTTGGGATTCGTGTTTCAGTGGGATGAGCCCCTGGGTTTGATAACTACTATAGCAGTAGTTGCTGGTGCGTTCAACACCATTGCTCCGCCTAAGAGAATCCGCGGATTCATTTACTGGTTATCTTGGTATCAAACCATCAGCTACATTTTGTTCCTGATGTCCGCAGGTATCAAAGCCATAGAATTTGTAACCTACCGTTGTTCATATAATTATCATGTGTCTAGATAAGTATTACAAGCCAACGCATATTATTATTTCATGGGTATCCATTGACGATGCAAAGACGGTGGCAAGAGCCAGGGATTTGCATCCTCAAAGGTGGCTTTTACTCAGGTTAGACACGAAACATCAGAACAGTACACAAGAGATGCTTTTTACGAATCCAGTCTATTGATATGATTGAGAGCTTTCACACTGAAGAGACAATCATGCTTTATGTCTACTAGAAGCCTGAATCGCGTGTCTAATAGGATCCGGAATGTAATGTTTATAATTTTTACTAATAAACCAAGAAACCCACCTAGGAGTAGGGCCTCGCACCATCAAAAAGTTGGGAAGCGTGAAGCTTAAAATTTTCCAACTGCTCGGACTGAAAATTCCCAACTCCTGGGATTAATAGTTTCCACTACTTAATATGGCAAATATATATATATATATATATATATATATATATATATATATATATATATATATATATATATATATATATATATATATATGACAGTGGAGATCTTCAGGGTGGATATCATCTCATCAACCATGATAACCATAAGCACTTTCGAGTGTTTCCGGGTTTTCCCAAGCTCAGACTGCAGCCATTCACCCGTTAATACGCTTCTGACTCCTGTTGAAACAAATGGAACTTTTGAAAGCGTGTCGAAGGAAGTAAACATTTAACAGTAGAACTCTCTAGTCAAAATCATAAACAAGGTATGAAAATGGCCAAGAGAAAGAAAAACAAAGTTCATTCTGATTCGGATAGAAGAGGAGGTCGAAGAGTGTTACGTATTAGTGAATTTAAGGTGGTTAAAGACGACCGGGTAAGAATTATCAATCAAACTATGAGTGCTGAATTTAGACAACATGTCCTGAGTGCCGAACGAGTCCTAAAATATACAATAAATTTACCAAAAAAGGCCCATAAATCTGTCCCATTATTAGCTTATCTCATTTGTTTCAACTCTCATTGAACCAGTTAAAAGCATATTAGGTATAAGGTAGGTATTATCCAACCTATCTACCGATTTACACACATCTTCTTACTTACTCACATAAAAGGCGTTTTTTAGGGAGGCTCAGGCCTACTTGTAGATACTCTCCTCCAATTTTACACCTTTGCGAATTGAAGGGGGGAAGGGTGAGGGAGAGAGAGAAAATACGAACAGAAATACCTTCTCCTTCCATATATCCAAAGTAATTAAGGTTTTATTTGGCAAGGTTTAACACAAACCAACTCAATTTCTTTATTCACTTAGCTAGACCCATGCAGTTTCTTTAAAGAATAATAAATAAAATGCAAAAAAAAAAAAAAAAAATAAATAAATAAAATAAAATAAATAAGTAAACAATAAAAAAAAAAAAAAATAAATCGAGGCACGACAATAAAATCAATATAATTAGATAGAATTGGATTTCTTCTTCCTAAGAGCTGGTTACATTGAACCATATTTCAAAAGTAGTATCTCCATTTTGTTGTAGGATTGAAATTTGCGAGGGTGAATCAAGAGTGGGGTCAATCCATGGACCCTGTTCCTCTGCATTTCGCCAACAGGAATGAACCCATTGGGCAACTATAAGAACTAATTAGTCGTCTGATGAACTCATTTTTAGTGGGAACATGAAACAATGGAAACATAATAAGTTAATGCAAATCGAATGAAGACTGAATAAAGAAAATATTTAACTAAAACCCTATACCTATTTGTGGAAGCATTTGTCTTATGTCTGACATTTGATGTCTGATGGTCTGATGTCTCGTGTCTAACCAGTGGTGAAAACCGCCCATCAACCCCCTACATATATATGACCACAAAGTTATCGTACATTCGTTTTAGTAAATTTTCGTTGAAATCTAATACAGCAATAGCTCAAAAAATTTGTTTGGAAATACGTTTTGAGGCATTCTGCAACAGTTCCTAGATTTTACTATCTTTCATATGGATGTTCGTTTGCCAGTCCAGATGATAACTTTCCTTACAATTGAGATTGAGAAAATCCATTCTTCCACAAAAAAACTAAGAACTCCAGAAGAAAGGATGAGTTCGTTGGACAGCGTTTTTAGAGCACAATATCTAGGTCAAATATCAACAAATGTGGTAAAAGAAATCAATAAAAATGGCAAAATACTGTCCAAAATCGTTAAATTTTTTTTTTTTCTTACAAAATATTACTTTGAAAAAGTTGACCACTATGAAAATCAAGTTTTGGATAGAGAGAGAAGAACTCAAGTTCAGAACATATTTTTACGCTCATTATTGTTGGTAATCGCTTACAATATTAGCTCAAGTAATAGATGCCGAGCGCATTCATTAACTTTGGCCTATGTTTTTGTAAAAAATAGGAAAAAACAGAACAGAGGAACACTTAAGATTGGAGGGGGGACTTTCTAATCGAGCTGTACCACTAATTCTACATATATGATTTTTGTGCTTCAGTTACCAATAAATAAAATAATTACCTATATATTTTTGAGCATTTGCCTGGTTTTCGTTGGATGCTCCGCATTTACATATGTTTTAAACAGAATGGTCCCAACAAGATCATCAATCATATTACCTATACAAATGTAGAACATTAATTAAATTAAACATCAGTTAGATGAAACATATCTAAATAATTTTGATATGTTAAGTTGATTCCTATCTAAATACTAATTCAACACTTTAGCGCTTATAATGATTCATTTTAAATTCTGGAAAATGTGGAAAATCAAATCAAATTTAATTTGTTTTTGAATCGATTGCTACCAGGTACCAACATTTTCACTTCGACGGATTTCTTCGATGAGTGCCTCGAGTCTTTGCATTTCCTTGTGACGGCTTTCCACGTCTTTATGAAGTACCTTACGTTGAGGTTAGTTGATCAAAATAATCTATTTAGTTCTTAATATTGTTCCTGGATTAGTGTTTTAAGAAGTAGAGTGAGTGGAGGCATCACTACTATATTCAAAGTGCTACCTGTCTAGTAATGGGAATGTAGCTCCGGGAGAAGTCATGGTGGGTAGGCCAAGGCATGCTAATCCCGATGCTGATGCTGACTTGAAAAAAAGGGAGGTTTCAAGAAAAAATAATTGTAGTTTAGGATTCTGGGAGCCCTAAATGATAAATTATATAATGGATTTGAAAATGCACGTAAAACACGACTTTGTGAGCTATTTCCCCACGATTTTCGGTTTATTATTTTCATTGTGAACCTTAACGTTGTTATTTACTACATTACCACTGTATACATTCAAATAACAGCCTCATGGCCTTACAATGAGGGAAAGCTCAGGTTCTTCCATCTTTGATTTCATTAAAAAATTTTACTGTTTATCATAGGAACAAAATAGGTTGACACATTTCATCCCACTTCTTGTGCGTTAGCGCGTACGTTCCGAATTGGGACGAAAAACAGCTACGCCACTTGTTACAGAAGCAATTAATGCTACATAGGATGGGAGAACAGCTACTCTGAATAATTTAAACGAGCAAAGGGCATCCTAGAAGGGAATCAGATGGAACGCTGCGAAGCTAGCAACGCACCCGAGTTCAAAATTTGAAGGAAGAATTTTAATTCATGTTTCATAAACTTTGGAGATGCAACATAGTGAGACGTTTTCATGCCTACATGGAAATGTTCAGGAATGAAAATTGTCGGGTAATATCCAATTGAGTACGATAGAGGCAAAACAACACCCAACTGGTACAAAAGAGGACCCTGGCTGGGTACCTCTAACCATTAAATCAAGCAAATTTAACAGCTTAACGCTTACATCCAAAGCAGATAAGTAATGCGGTTCTTGCCCCTAAACGACTCGACGCTTGATGGGGATGCCCCGAGGGGTAAGTCGAAAAACTTCCCTTCACATTAGTGTATCCAGGTATACAGATCTATTATACCGACCACACCTCTCGACTTGTTCAAACTCAAAAGAGTCAGACTCAAGTGCGTTGCTGGCTCTTCCGCGCTCCACCTACTTTCCTTCTGTGAAGTACTTAGGTAGAACCTACCTACCTACCTACTTAGCAAGTTTACTGCGTAGCTGTTCCTATCTCTTGAAGTGTTAGTGCAGGAGGAGGTCGAGTTTGAAACATTAGGGTTAGGGTGTGAAGCATTTTTCTTCAGATAGTAGTAGGGAGGGACCTAAGGAATAGGAAAGTGATTCATACCACCCGGAAAAGTGGTGCCTAATGGCAGGAGGTGGGGGGGGGGGGGGGGTGGAAGTTCCGCATCTGGAGCTCTATCTTTGATCGTTGCTAATTGTTTAACAAATTATATATCGCACATTTTTGAAGTTCCATATCCGAATGAAATTCTGACATTGATCCTCTTCCCCCAATGTTGTGTGATGAATCGTTCAACAATTGATTAGTAACGATCAACTCCCGTTGTGGACCTCCGACCCCCCTCCCACCATTAGGTACCACCAGGTGGTATCGAGTGTGTAAGTGTGATATTGTTAAGAACAATTTTCTTTGAACATAGTTAATAATCTAGTTTAAGATATTTTAATACATTTTCAAAATCTGTAATACTCTTGTATATGAAATAGTTCACCAATAGTCCATTAAATATAGTCATAATTTATTTTAGTAGGTATTTTATCAAGGAACTCTTTCAATTAAATCGTTAATTATTTAAACATTAAATTGCTATCAAAATACGTTTTCTTGACCTCACGCTCTTCTTCCGTAGCCGGTTTTATTTTAGGACTCACGCTTCCATGGTATTCTCACCAACTTCACATTTTGTAGCCAAACGGTTGGCTTAAGAGGGAAAAACTCACAGTCAAATTTCTAGATTCTAAAATAGAAACAATAATTTAAGACCAAAATCAATGTTGCGCGATAATCCGTTCAAGAAGTAACGACGATCAAACATAGACCTCAAGATGCGGAACTTACACCCTCCTCCCGTCCTTAGGCACGGCTTGTCTGAGTGATATGAAACACTTTATTATTCCTTAGGCCCCTCCCTACAATAGTCCGAAGAAAAAAAATGAGTTGCCCTAATTTGCACACTCTACCCTCTCCAGCTTCTGCACTACGGTACTTGCTCCTGTAACTAATGGCGTAGCTGTTTTTCGTGTCCTGATTCGGAAGTGTGCGCTCCTACAATAGAAGCTAAACTTTTTTTACATTTTCGGAAAGACTAGCGCATTCACAGTACATTGTAGCAGTTTTCCACTCGTTGAAATACTTTGTTTCTGTATGATGCCGTGGGTGGCATGTTCCATAAAAATCCCGGGATATCTTTCACTGTGATATGTTTTCTCCTTCAAAGAAATAAGTTCTCCCAATAACATAGTGAAGGTTTGCTCCATCTCACCGAGTTGTACAATCCTACTAATATGGGTATTCCTTTCAGGGCATTTTGTTTTTTTAGATCCCACTTGTAAATATATTGTAAATAGTAGCTTATAATGAAATTCTAAAACCAACTCTAAAGCAACTACTTGATAAAAAGTTCCAGTCATACAGCATGATCGTATGAGCGAATTTTCGTAAATTATCGTATTGTATAATTTATCGATTTTTAAGCAAGTTTTAAGGAATTTTAAGTACATTTTTCAGCACATTTTTGTACATAAATTTTTGAATGTTCTATTTTAATGTTAATAAACTTCATTTAAGTAATATTGTACCATAAAATATAAATTTAACGATTTTTAGCCGTTTTTGGCCCTTTTTAGTACATTTTTTGAAATTTCAAAAATGCAGTGCTCAAAAGTTACTGGACAACAACTCATCCTTTCCATTGGAAAACTCGATTTTCGGCGCAATAACGGAATTTTTATCTCAACCCTAAGAAGAGTTATCGTCTGGAATGACTTATAAATAAATAAATAAATAAATAAATAAATAAATAAATAAATAAATAAATAAATAAATAAATATATATATATATATATATATATATATATATATATATATATATATATATATATATATATATATATATATGTAGATATACATATACACTTAAATTGGACACAAACTATTCACAAAGGAATTCATAAATTTCAAAATTTTTTTATCAACGTTTCGCATTTTGCGTTATCAAGACTGTTGGGATCTGGGTGAAACTCATCTTCTTAGCAATTTGTGTCGATGTTACTTAATGCAGTGGAGTGTCCATGATGCCGTCTCCATGATGGCCACTATGAGCGAAAAATGTGGGAAAATTTAGAGTTGAGATGGTTTAGATTTTTGATAGAAGCTTTTGAGTTAGAGATTGAAATTTAACAAGAGGCCTGAAATGAATTAATTTAAAAAAATGAGATGGCTTTTGGGGGGAATCAGCCCCGTACGTTCAGTCCTGGCGGAGTGAGGCTACCCAGGACCCATATGCGGGCGTGTTCAGCATAATGGAGGAGAAGTGGATTTTCCTCTTGCAGACGTTTTAATACACGGACTCTGTAGCACTCATTGAAATTGAGTCCATGTAGGGCTGCATGTCGATCAACAGGCTGATCCCCCCCTCTGTTGGTTGTGGAGCGATGGTTATTCATCCGCTCATTTAATTGTGTGGCTTTGCCTACATAAAAACCATTGCATTGTGTGCAGAGCAGTTGGTATATGCACATTCTACTTTGGCAGTAAGCTGTGCCTTCAACTTTGTAGGTTAGTGGCGTATTGGGGGAGGAAATTTCGACTCCCGGTGATATTAGATCACACAGCTGGCAGCGAGGATGTTGACATCTCAGTAACCCAAGTGACGGTTCGACTGGTGGGCGATCAGATTTATGTGAGAGCATGTTGCCCAAATTTCTTGGTTTCATATAAGCCATGCACAGCGTATCGGGGAATTTCTCTCGTTATACAATATTGGGTGTAATTCTTTCAGTATTTTGTTGATACGCTGTACACCAGGAAAGAATGTGGTGACCAGGAAGGGTCCTTTTCTTTCCTGGGTTCTGGTTGGGGCCACATATGGAATATTTGATGGAATTATCTTCCGCCGAAGTAGGTTTGGAGGGTAGCCACGTTCGATCAAGCGATTTTTCAGCATCGTGGTATATTCTTCCAGGTCAGCTCTATCACTGCAAAGCCGGTGACCACGGATGGAGAGGGACCGAGGAATAGCATTTTTAGTATGAGGTGGATGACAACTCTGGTAATGGAGGTACATCTGGGCATTAGTGGGTTTCACATGAACCTTTGTTGAAAAGCCCCGGTCTTTGACTTCTACCTCAACATCCAAGAATGTGATGGTTGTCTCCGAAACCTCGTGGCAGAACGACAGAGGTGATGACCTATTAAGGTTCTCCATGAATACATCCAAGGCATCTCGTCCATGCTGCCACACTACAAAGATGTCGTCTAGGAACCTTCGCCATATCAAAGGGCGTAGTGGCTGTGCTGAGAGAAAATCCTGCTCCACCTTGGCCATATAAAGGTTAGCATATGAGGGGGCGAACCTCGTTCCCATTGCTGTGCCACATTTCTGAAGGAATAAAATACCTTCGAACTGGAAATAATTGTGAGTCAGCACATATTCAGCAATTGAGAGTAGGAAGTCAGTGGTTGGAGTAGAAGTCTCTGAGCGGAGATCAAGGAAGTGGCGGAGCGCTCTCAATCCATCAATGTGTCTGATAGATGTATAGAGAGACGTTACATCAATCGTCACCAACAACAAAGGATTAGAGCCATAGCGAAATACCGGGGTTGAACGCAGCATCTCCAGGAAGTCATAAGTATCCTTTATGTAGGATGGTTGAGCGGATGCTATAGGTTGCAAATGAAAGTCCAAATATGCTGATATACGTTCCGTTAAACAGTCGAAGCTTGAAACGATTGGCCTTCCAGGAGGTAAGGTGTCAGGAAGATGGTAAGCCTTATGTATTTTCGGAAGCAAGTAGAAGGCTGATGTTCGAGGTGAGTCTGGCACCATTAAAATTCTCTCCTCTTGTGTAAGGCCCTCATACTCACTTTGGCGCCTGACCCGGAGGAGCGACCGCAGATCTGTTCGGAAACGTCGTGTGGGATCGCTGTCAAGCCTCTCGTAGGTTGCAGTATCGTCAAGCTGTCGCATGGATTCACGATCATAATCGGTTGCGTTCATTATTACCACTGTAAACCCTTTGTCAGCTTTCATAATTCTTATTGACCTGTCTGTCTGAAGTTCTTTCAGAGCTCGGAACTCTGCAGAGCTGAGATTTGCCCTTGGCTGCAGTGAGGCCAAAAAGGTGTATATATATATATGAAAAAGCTTCACACCCTAGGATTCGATTTAAAATGCCTCTAAATTAATTGGAATAGCTTCGTATCCTACGAAAATTCGCTAAGACGATTTATAAATTTCGAATATATATTATATTATTTATATGTTAAAAATATCATAGTTATTACTTAAATTATTTATACTGATAAACAGGGGTTAAAATCCACAGTTCAACTCTAGGTGCTCGAGGGTGCCTTTTGGAAATTTGAAAATTGTTACTAAATTGTCAATTCTAAGCTTCATTCCCTACAATATTAGTCGGTAGTGATGAAAGATATTCCTATTAGGTAAATACGAAAAAACTCATGAACAGGAATTTGTTGTTATTAATTATTGGAGATCATTAATTACATTTTATATATTTTTAGGTTCAGAGAGCGGGATTTTCTCGAGCTTTTTGACCACATCAAGAGAGTATGGAGTGGTTATAGGATCCGCAATGAACATTTTTTGACCTCCACGCTATCGTCCGTCAATATAACGTCTGTGTTGATTTTCACGAGTATCTTCAACGTAGTGTTTGTTAACGTTGGGGCAGCCTATTTGAAGAACATTTTGGACCCAACCAAGGTCCATTTACCAATCCAGGTTTGATTTCAACTGTTCGTGCATCATTGTAGTAAAACCTCGGATCAACTCGGTAGGTAACCAACTGTGCATAGCAGTGCCTAAGTGCAAACCAATGGCCAGTACTTAGTTGGTTTGAGTGAACTTGTTCGTAGATTGCGGATTGGGATGAGAAAAGTTATGCCAACGAATCCACCGGAAAAAATAACATCCTTCATGATTGTTTGTTAGGAAAGGATGATATGACGCTTGAGATGCATATGGGTTTGTGTGTCATTCTAGGTGATAACTCTCCTTAGGATTGAGATAAAAATGCCTTTTTTGCGCAAAAAAATTAAGCTTTCCAAACGAAAGAATGAGTTTGTTGGCCAGGACTTCATTTAGGTATTTCTTACGGAGGAGCAACAGCAACAGTGAAAGATTTTACTTGATATTTTTAGTTTCTATCACTTTCTAGTACCAACGTGTAGTTGCATATACTATACATTGAAGTATTGACTTGTTGTATCAAAATGTTCGACATCGTTAATGATATTTTTTAGCACAAATTTTAAACTTTAACAAAACACCCACAATTTTGTGCACAGAAACTGCCAAACGTTGACATGTATATTTAATAGTTTTATTTTGACACGATTTCATACCACTCTTTTCTCAATATAAGTTTAACTAAATAATAACTTTCAGCGCTAAAATCACGGTTTCTGGTAAAGCAACATTCTTGTGATGGGTATGAATTGTTTCTCTTTTCCCTACTTCGGAATTTCTACACCTAAAGCTATGCTTTTATATTAGGCGATAGACTTTCAGCTAAATCTTTGTGAGTTGGCTGGGAAAACTATTTCATTCCATCATCGCTGTCATGCAGAAGCCTCGTTTATATAACTTAATTTAATATGTAAAATCTCGGTTTAACGCATAAAGAATAATATAAACAGTCGTGAGGCTTAACATTGACCTAGGTAAGATTTTTAGGGCTGAAAATTATGAGCTGATATTCTTAATGATTTATATGTACTTTCATACTTATACAACATAAATTGTGTAATATATTTGAGATTTATCGCAGATTTGGATTCCATCATTCACCAAAACCAGTTTCCTAGTTGGGACAACCATACAAGTCGTTTTGTTTACATGGCCGCTTTTCATAGTTGCTATGAGCACGACTTTCCTCAACAGCATTTCTAGCCATGTGGAAGCTCTCGGCCTCGCTTTGGCCGAAGACATTGGGAGAGAAAAAGTGTGGAGCAGAGATGTGGCAAGAGATTTTTACAAGAAACATCAAGATGTCATCAGGTGGGTGAATTTTGTTGAGAAAGTGGGCAATATTGTATTCTGGCAGTTTCATTAGACATATCTACTGATATTTACGAACTCTTGACTGTGTAAGGAGGTTCGTAAAACCCTGACAAATGACTAGATTTTTTTGGTATAGTTAGAAAGACTGGACGCTCGTAGAAATTACTATCTCCTATTGTAGTTTTGGTATTCTGTTGGGGGAAATTGTTGGTGGGATTATAATGTCCATCTGTGTTACCTACTCCATTTTCGTAGCAACTAGTTTCTGAATAGGTCTTCCCTTCTTTCAGCTCTCTCCATTTTGTCCCTCATTCTACCTGCTAGAATCTGTTTTCACGATATGACTCCAATACGGATTTCCATGGACAAATGTTTCAAAAAGTTTAGACCTAATGGAATAGCGTCATTTTTCAACGAAATTTGTTCAAATAAGGTCTTGTGGTCATGGGGTCTTGCAGCATGACCGAGACTTCTTCTTATGTACATTGATTTGCAAAATAGAAGATCTGAACATTACTACTAATACAGAAAAGAATAGAACACCGCTACAATTACGAGGAAAATACTACTCTGTAAATGATAGACGATCGTGAAATCACGAGCAAACGTTACAGCAAAGCATAGGCGGTCGTAAAAAATACGATGTGACTAACTTGAAATCCAGCGTCCGCGTTGAGAGATCCACACAACACAGGAGGGAGTTGAAGGCCGATAGCCACCCCCGAGGCATTTAGTAATTAGCAATCGCCTCATCTCCCTTCATATCTTCACCACCACTAAAAAACTAGTCGTATGGACTAGGTAGGTCAACAAAAGCATATGCGTATTTGTTTTCTTCAATGGGTATCATTAGATCCTTAGCAAACATACAACTTTCGCAAATTTCTTCAAAATTATTCGATTTTCAGGAATTGCGGGAGTTTGGCTCCATGGAGGATGGTTTCCTTAGAAATGTAGATATGGGTTTAACAAGGTTTTCAGTTTCCATCGAACTCCTAAAATGTTGATTCCAGGGCAAGTTGGTCGGGTGGGGAGCTAACCCTCACAATCACTGAAGAGTTGATCAAAACCGGACGAAAGCTTTCGGACATGACAAAAAATTGTCATAGACACACAGATTCGGAACCAAAATCAGCAAGCTCTAAAACGCAAAGAGCAAGTGAAAACTTTGATTACAGAGGGCAAAATTTAGTAAAATTTCTGGTATGAACTCAAATCTTCCTTACCTTGACTAATGAAGGAGAAACACTATTCTATCTATTAAAATGGTTCCGATAATTTATTATATACCTGCCATAATCCTGGTTCACAAAATTTTTTTATGTTATTTTTTCCAGTATTGTACTACGTGTTAACGCGTTGATGGCAGGAAACTGGGGGTTCGAGATGATATGTGCTTCTGTGCAGCTCACTCTCCCCGCTTACAGAACTCTTAGGGTACGTTACTATGATATTTATACAAGGTGTCCCACGAAAAGGTGCAAGTAGCGCGCGCGAAAGAATTTTTCCTGGGATCTACGTAGAAAATTATGAAAAAAGGCGTTGGTCCCAATTTTTTTATGCAGAATTCAGGGAAAATGAAGGGGGGGGGGGGGGTAACCTCTTCGTGGGACACCTTGCATATTAATTCGAAATAATCTCTTATGAAAATGGTAAAATAAATTATCCGTTTCAGTAGGTACTACAAGGTAGGTTTGCATAATTTGTACGATAACTTAGTAGACTGCAGTAGCAGGCATTTACATCAAAAGTTCTAAAAATTGAAATACTAGAAGGTTATGAATAATTAACATTGTAAAAAGTTGAATTGCTTAGAAAAAAAATGTCAAATTACATTGGTTCTGACTTAATGGGCAGACAATCTAGAATCTGAGAATATGTATGTAGCTTTGATAATAATCACTCAAACGTATCCATAATCATGATGAAAAATATATATTTTTTATTTTCAGGCTTTTAGAATGAACGACGTCGAAGTTTTTAACCATGCTGTAATTTTGTGCTTGAATATGATGGTCATCTACATGATTTTTTCAAGTGGTAACCGAATCTTATCAATGGTGAGCTAAATAATTTACATCCTCTGCGAGGCTCCGAAGTCCTTTCCCAACATGTTTTTATTCTGCTCGAATGAGCGGTATTGGTATTTTCTGTGAAAAATAATTGAAGGTAGTATTAGCTAATTTTAACGATATTATTAGCAATATGGCTCAACCAGTTAGGCTCCTCTCTTTGGCTCTAGCAAATTGTGCTATTGCTGAGGCTCAAAAGAAAAAAAAAAAAAAAAAAAAAAAAAAAAAAAAAACACGAAGTTTGCGTAAGCAGAGCCAACTTTTCAAATCGGTCAGCTGAAGCCCCGCGTGGAGCCCGTCATTTCATTCGTCCCTTCATGTCCTAGAGAGGCTCCCAATAAAATTTCGTGGTAATCAGACAGACGACATAACTTTTAACACACTCAGCTGATCAGGATGGAGCCTGTAAGACCATTCGTATCTTCCCAGAGAGGCTCCCCATCAATTTTCAACGTCCTACGGTGAACAGGAGAGAGTTTAGCTCACTCAGCTGATCAGGATAGCGCTCCTCACTTTGCTCGTCTTTTGTTGTCTCAGGGAGGCTCCTTATCAAATTTCGACGTCCTACGGTAAATAAGAGAGTTTTGAGCGCAATTTTTCCATCAATATGAATAATATTACGGTTCGTGGTGAGCTGATCCTCACCCAAGTCAGAGAGGCACAAGTTCCAACATGGAACATCAAAATTCGGTCCAAATCGGACCAGCGGTTTCGGAGGAGTAGTGAATTTTGTCTATAAATATCTTTATAGATATCTTTATAGATGTTATAGAAGTCGTGTTAGTTTCGCTATTTATTTTATAACTCATGAACGGCAGAACCGATTTTCATGAGGGTGGGCTCAAACAGACGTGCAAGTTCCGGAATAGAACAAAGGCTATAGTAAAATCGTCTAAACTTCCTCCTTCATCGCGGACTCGCCTTTCCCTAACGACGACGTTTGGAAACAACTTTGTAATTAAGGAAAAACCTGACATGCGTCAAAATTTTCCAGTCTAATGTTGATGGGGTGGGTTAAGCCGTGAAGAACTTTCGATAACATATTCAACGATACCAAAACGATTCTGGTGGGTTGACCCGAGCAGTTTCTATTTGTAAATATAGATATCAAAAATGTATATTAAAAATGTCTTATTTTAACTGCAGCAATGTTCTTCGTGAAGAGTTTTAACGTAGCTAAGGTTCTATTGAGGTTGAAGAAACGGGGACGCTTTTGCCAGTAGGTATTTATTGCGAAATGAAGGGACCAATTTCTTTTCGGAAACAAGAGAGCTAAATTTTCTCTCCTGTTCACCCAAGGGAGTTAAAATTGGATAGGAAGGTCCTCTTGGAGCATCAAGAGACGAATAAAAAGATGGGCTCTTTCCTGACCAGCTGAGTGAGCTAAATTATCTCCTTTTCATCCTAGGAATGTGAAATTTGACGGGGTGCCTTTCTAGGACATTAATAGGCAAATGCAATTACAGGTTCCAACCAGATCAGCTGACTTAGCTAAATTCTTTCCTATTCATTCTAGGAATATGAAATTTGAAAGAGAGCCTCTGTGTGACATCGAGAAACGAATAAAATAATGGGCTGTTATCTGATCAGCTGAGGGAGCTATATTCTCTCCTATTCACTCTAGGAATATGAAAATTGGCAGGTTGCTTCTCCAGGACATTAAAAGACGAATGCAATGACGGGTTCCAACCGATCACCTGACAGCCAAATTCTCTTCTATTTACTAGGAATTTTAAATTTGATAGGAAGCCTCTCTAGGACAAGGAGAAACTAATAAAATGATGGGCTCTTTCCTGATCAGCTGAGTGGGATAAATTCTCTTTTTTTCACTACAGGAACGTAATATTTGACAGGGAGTCTTTCTAGGACACTAAGGTACGAATGCAATGACGGGTTCCAAATAGATCAGCTTACTTAGCAAAATCCTCTCCTATTCACCCTAGGAATATGCAATTTGAAAGGGAGTCTCTCTGGGACATAAAATGATGGGCTATTGCCTCGTAAGCGGAGTGAGTTAAATGTTCTCCTGTTCCTCTATATTCACGTTATGGGTGCGAAGACGCTATGTGCCACACCCAACATGGCAGACGTGTTTAGTGTATTTTTAGTGTAGGCAAGTTGAAAGGAACATTGGTTTGTTTCATCATAGACATGTACTTAAAATTGAGGTATAATTGAATTAGATACATTTTCTGAGGAAGAGTAAGTTCAATACTAACTGTATAGCAAATATTATATTGTGTTTAGGGGTGAAAAGATCACGATATATTGTGTGACATAGACTGGTTCTGTAGATCGAGCTCCCAGTAAAAGAGAGGAGAAACATTCTATTCATGCTGTTCCATGCTACTGATCTCGTGGAACACCGTTACGAAATAATGCATTCTTGTATTTGTTGTAGTTTTTGAATTTGAACGAAATCGGACCTATAAATCATGAGTAATAACGGTTATGAAAAATTCACTTTCGTACATGCACATGCTCTAACAATCCAAGGCATCGAAATCCTTCAGCTTGTACCATCCTCACCTATCCTTTTACTGTCCCTAGTCGTCCCTAACCAGAACGGCTAAACAAATCCAAAAAGACATGACTCGACTACTCATTACGAAAAAGTAAAGGAGAAAGGATTGATAGGAGATAAGGGTGACCTGCACTGCCCGTGGAGAACTTGGCTCGTGGTTTTTGAACGTCTAGTTGTAGTCATGAAGCAAACTTATTGGTGAGTCGATGCTTCATCTTCTCTCATAATGAAGAAAAGGTAGTTTCATCAACCTTTAAAGGTAAGCGCACACTTGTGACGGAGCGGGACGGGCCGCATCAAGGGGAAAAATTCGCTCCGTTCATTTAATAGTTTATGGTGTGGCGGGATGGAAAGGATTGAAACGTCGGACACAAGGCGTGTTTCTCCGTCAGCCTACTGCGACTCTTCGGACCCATCAATACCAGAATCTGTGTGTGATATCCAGCCGGACTATCCGTCGTCCGTGCACAGCGGAACGAAACACTGAGCGCACGAGGAAATGAACGCATTTTTTCCAAGAGGTGTTGAACATTAATGCGCTGCGATGCGATGAGACCCGACCTACAACTCCGGAATGAGTCTACACTTGTTCTTTTAGTGCAATATACTCTGCGATCAGGGATCACATTTCTGGGTTCAGGTTGGAGTTGGATCCTATATTACTCCTTGAAAGGCACTAGAAGGAGGTATTCGACACAAAGTTAGGACGCATTTAGACGCACTCTCTTGGTTTATAAGGGAACCGTTATATCTGTGTTTTTGAGTCTTTAGAATAGGAAAGTATAAATTAGTTTAGCGGATTTTCCGTAAATAAATACTGGATAATGTTGGTAGGATTTAATTATATACATTTTCTGGAGGACTGTAAGTTCTAGAATAACGTTATCACGAATAGTTTGTGGTGTTTCAGGGTGAAAAGATCCACACTAAAGTGTACGAAAGCAACTGGTATGAGCTCCCGGTGAAAGAGAGGAAAGACGTTCTATTCATGCTGTTCCGTACAACTATGCCCGTAGAGTACCGCTACAAAATAATACATTTCGACCTTCCTGGATTCACTAAGGTTAGTAGTGTTGTTTTGAAATTTCTTGATTGGCCCAAACTAAAACTTCCTTTTGGTTTCGCAAAATTTCTTTCTCTCAATTGAAGTTCATATTAATTGTTTTTCGTATATTAGTTAAAGGGGTTGCGTACCTTGAAAAACCCTTTTGAAGAGCCCATCTTTTCAAATTGTATTTTAATGTCCTATCAAATTCCATTAGGGTGGGCAGGAGAGAATTTAGCTTACTTAATTGATGAAGAAAGGTCTCATAGTCCCATGGTCCCATAGTTTTACGGTGAAGTTTAGGCAGCAACATTTGTGACACATTTTGGTCTCGCAATTAGACTCGCGTCAAAGCCTCGTGTTTAGGACGCCCCTCTGAAGCCATGTCTTATAGGCAAGGGTTCGGTAACAAGAGGGACGTCTATTGGAATTGATCCGGGGAGGGGGGGGGGGGGGGGGATCACGAAAAAAAAAAAAAAAAAATAAAAATAAATAAATAACCGTACACAAATCCGTTTCAGACCATTCAAAGGCCGAATCCGTGACAAAAACCATAGGTGTGTGTGTAGTGTGGGGGTGGCTACTAATCTCAACCGCTTTCCGTGATTCTTATTTCGTATCGTTACGAATTTGATATAGTTTTGAAGCGTATGTCAGGAGCTTCAAGTTTTATCATGGGAGGGGGTAATACTGATAAATCATGAATTTGTCATGTGTAGAAAAATATTCCAGGAGTTTCAAGTTTCATGCTGGAAGTGGTACGGTGGAAATTTACTGTCAGTGAGACGGGGAGGTTAACGGCGGGAGGGGGGGGGGGGATTCCGCGGTTCACCACTTGTTGGAAAGCTCTTGATGTATTGGACACGTAAATACGGTGGTTCACCACTTGTTGGAAAGCTCTTGATGTATTGGACACGTAAATACATCTCACGCTTCCGAAATTCCCCTCTACACATCTGTGAGACCGTTCCATGTATAGTGTGACGAAAAATTTGACGATTTTTGACATTTTCATGTCTTAGGTCAGGCACATGAACTGAAATTTGCTCACGAAAACGTTACGAAGAGAAGCTCACGAATATTCCTAACGATTCTCACTTACAACCAAATAGTTGCTATGGAACTGAATTTTTGCTATTTTTCATCGTACAAACATTTATGCTTAAAATCTTACGCTTCCCCGCCCCGAAAATAAAATCAGCTGAGCTCTACACGTAGATTTATTAATGAATTATAAACTATCCTCGAGGTATAATAACGAAGGCAAATGTGGTTACCGAAACATAAATTTATTACTATTTTCAGGTAGTGAATACAGTTTTTTCATACATGGCACTTCTACGTTTTCTCGATAGCGGCGGGAGCAAAGATGAAGGAGCTTTGATGTGAACAATAACTCCGTAGTCAATCATGAAAAATATATTTTCTGGAAACTTTACTATTATTAACGACATGGAATACCAACTTGCTATTATATAACTATGTGTTATTTGTTGTGTTTAAGCTTGGTGCATTAGTTATTAGTCATTGATGTATTAATTAGCTTTACGCTTGATCAATAAAATTGTATTCATTATTTCATATGACGACTTCCTTATTTCCTTAAGAATTGTACGGATGAGCTTCTCTGTTAGTTCAACTCTGAGAAGCATTGCGCATTTTTTCCGTAATTAACTATTACAAGCGATTTTTTTGTTTGGGGCAGCTAATGAGAGTACGTTTGCTTCCAGGGGAGGGGGGGGGGGGGGGATTTATTATGAATTTCGTCTTATATGGGCAAATCTTGGCATCATTTGAGACCCTTTTTCTCGGCAACTAAAAAGCCTAGATCATTTTATTTCATTCTCTAAATCTAGATCTACTGTGTTAACTGTTTACTAATTTATTTTTTATTTTTTTCAAGTGAACAATAATAAGTTATATTTTTCGTACTCGTTAGCCTAAATCCTGATTTTATGTTTCAGTTGTCCAGCCATTTATCCCACTAACTCAATTTTTAGGAGGATACTTAAAACTCAGTGTATAATTTTGCGATTTCCTGAAACACAATTATCAGCTCAATTGGTTCATTAGTTCCCGGAAATTAGGATCATGCATGTATAAGAACGTACTCAAAGTTTCGGTAAACAGGAAAAAACTGCGGGGGCGTGGCACTTCGTTTTCCGCGAGCTTCTAGCTTCAACTTGACCACCTCACTTTCACAATGAAGAAATGTACATCCACATCTTCAACCGGTTATTATCAATTCATGGAGTCTATAAACTATTCTAAAAAGCAGAAAACAATTACTCATTGATGAATCCAAATGTATGGTTACAAGACAAATTTGAGAAGGCTAGAAGAAGAATCCTTGTGGACATTCATATAATCCAGGTTTCACTTACCATTCTATCTTGAACGTTGAGCACGTTTTTACGGAGACCATTCTTGCCAAAAATTGTCATCTAACAACGGCATACGGAGCTGATTTCTTTGCTATTCAACCTACGAAGCCTAATATTTGAAATGGAGGAGAAAAACGTATTTTACGCTCGTCACTATTTTTAACCTTTAGGCGCAAGGTGTTTTTTTCTTCAATTATTTTTGCATGATGTAAAACAAATTTTTCATATAAATATATCTTTATGGCTCATGTTCATAACAGTTTACTCATTATTTACACCCCGAAAGTTGGAATCACGAGAAAAAGTTCGGAAGAATAGAGTTGAGCAGAGAGTTGAAAATGTGCTTCTAGAAGAGCACCCGAGTGAAATACTCAACTTTGAAAGCTATTTACAGTACCCACGTTTTTATGGTGCCAAACCATCCACATATTGGTATCAAACGATTCAGCATTGAATAGAAAATTTATAGAGATCTAAACTTGTTTTTCTACATTTTTGGACTTAAGGAGGTCCTTATGACGGCGCTATGGGAGGACGTAGGACTTATCCCTCTAGTAGTGTTGAGGTGGCTAGTTCGAAGATCTCCAGGCTCGTCTCATCCCTTAAGGGCGGAAAATTGCAAGGCGTCGCGAACAGGAAACTGCAGTGGCTATCTTGAACAATTGGATCTTAGTCACAAGTCATGACTTGAAACAGGGTTGACAATCACATGACTACAGCCTAGAGTCCGTCCAGAAAACGGGTTAGTTGTCTTGATTATGGTCATATTTTCCTAGTAGTCAAATCAAGATGTACATATTACGTGTTTGCAGAAGGTCATATGACCATTCCAGGGTACCTCTCATCGGATTTTATGTTTCACGAACACCTTGTTAGTTATAAAACATAGAATCCAGAATTTTCATTCTAACACTAAAGGTTACAAAATGTGACAAATACCCCTTTACTCCACGCTACATGACAGGTTTCTTATTGATACAGGTCAGAAGTCCTAGATGAGGATTGAAATCACTGACGTAGGGTCCAGGGGGGCCACGGCCCCTCCTGTGGTAGCCTTTCCCAGTAGTCACATCCCACAGTTTGTCATTCTGACAGTAGAGGTTACAAAATGGAACTTATACCCCTTCATTCCACGCTACATATCAGGTCTCTGATTAATACAGGTCAGGAGTTCTAGTTGAGGAATTGAAATCACTGTCCTCGTGTCCTGGACGGAAAAGGTGATGATGTCGAATTGGGCTCACGGTCTGTTAGTGTAGTAAAAAGGACAGATAAATTGGGCCCATGGCCATTTCGGAGGCAGTGTCGAATCGGGCCCATACCCCTACAACCATAACCTACAAAATGGAATGCTCTCATCCACCTTAGTTTTAAATACATTAAAACATCACACTGATCATTTTGACCTACATGTCCAACTAATCTGAATGTTTACTGATGGATTGACTTCTTGATGGTATGAATTCTTGAGATGCGAGCTTGCGAGCATCTAGACAACCAAGATTTACTCATCACTGTGACCTATATGTCCAACTAATTTGAATTTTTACTGATGGATTGACTACTTGATGTTATGTGTTCCTGAGATGTGCATTTGCGAGCATCTGACCACCAAACTTTTTTAAATATTTTAGTGAAGTTTTATTGTATTTATTCGCTTACATTATATGTTTTAGTTTTTCATTCTATTGTACATCAAAAACGTCTGCCAAGTTGAGTGTGGCACATAGCTTCCTCGTTTACCTAAAGTATAGATCATTGAAAAGTTTTGAATGGTCTTGAAAAATTCCATAGAAGAAAAGAGTAAATCAAAAAGTAGCGTGAAATGTCATAATTGGTCAATCAAGAAACGAAAAAATGATACCCAACGTAATTTACGTTTGTGCAAGCGCAGAATGAACTGATGAGTTGAAAACAATGCAATAGGTACGGAACCATCCACAACATAAACCGCGCATTCGCTCACAATTTCATCAAAACCGGATGAAAACTGTGGAAATTAAGGTCATTACAAGTATTTCACATTTGGCGCATGCGCAGAAGCTATTGATGATACAATCCTGTTGAAATTTATAGGAGGTAATCAAGTTGTCTTCTTACAACTATCATCCAAATTTAAGCGAAATCGAACTACTGGAGTGTGAAAAAAATGGAGCATAATGAAATTTACCTCTGCACATGCACAGAATGAAGTATATTTGGCAACAATGAAAATCATAGGGGACATCAAAACCTAACCCGTGTATTCTCCGAAAATTTCATCGAAATCGGATGAAAACAGTGGAAATTGAGGTCGTTACAAGGATTTCACATAGGCGCATGCGCAGTAGCTATTGATGATACGATCGTGTTGAAATTGATAAGGGATGATCAAATCGTCATCCCTCAACTATCATCCAAATTTGAGCAAGATCAGACGACTAGGGTGTGAGAAAATGATGCTTGGTAGAATTACCGTTTGCGCATGCGCAGAGTGAGGTATTGAGTCAAGAACGATGAAACTGATAAGAGACCGTCTACTCCCTAGCCCTCACACCCCCGGAAAATTTCATCTGAATCAGATGAAAACTGTGGAAAATAAGCTCTGTCACGACAGAGACACACACAGACAGACACGGAACCATAGTTGTTCAGAACGGTCTAAAATTTAAAATGCGAGTGGAAATTTTGATTTTGGAAACCAAAGATTTTTTTCTCCCGAAAGTGAAAACAATGCTTCCGCTACCTTTAGGTAGACTTGGAAACAATAAAAACGAATGTCTGACCAGCTTACAAAACTAATACTGACCGATCACATAACTAATGATAAATACTGCCCAACCGACCAGGGGCTCAATTCAACCCCTACCCTTCGAGGGTTGACGGTAATCCACCGAGTAAAGGTTTGACCATGGGCCCAGTTCGACCGTGTCCGGAAAAGGTCTCTTCCTCTATAGCTCCAAGGTGATCCCTTAATGAGTACCCCCTACGAATTTCTAGGGTTTCAGGGGCACCCTGTTAGACAATACCATTGAAACAAGAATTCAGTATTCTCACTGTAAAGCTCACAAATTGGAACTAATACCCCTTCATCTCAAGCTGCATTGTGTCGGATCAGCTGTGAGGAGACCGGCCTCAGCAGTGACCCCACCTCGAAACGCCGACCGACCGAGGATTTTTAAGACCCACGAGCGCAGAAATCCGGCATCTTTCGTCACTGGACAGTCAACGCTTGGTAACGATTGGCCGTCGTTGTGCTGCACCGTGAGTTGGATCCAGGACGAATAGCTACCGTCTCGTCAACGGCAGTGCCCTCTTGGAAGCCCTGTTTTCAATGCCTCTGTGCACCTCGAAGACGCCTAGACCTTCCAAATTTGCAAGCCTCTACCGAGAACTAAGGTACAACTAGGAGAGACTTTAGGGTGAAAATAAAGGGGGAAAATCTATCACTCTCTTTATTTGATATCAACTCTTCCCTAAATTCCTAATCTAGTTCTAAATTGGGCACTGACAGGTGGAGGCGCCGGGCAGGTTTTTTATTGATACAGTTCAGGAGTCCTGGATGAGGAATTGAAACAAGGGCAGAAAAATCCCTCCCTTAATAGCCCCACAGTGGTCTCTAAATGAGAACTCCCTACGAATTTCTAGGGTTTCAGGCGCATCCTGTTAGACAATACCATTGAAACAAGAATTGTATTCTCACAGAAAAGGACACAAGTGGAACCAATACCCCTTCATTCCATAAGCTGCATGGCAGGTTTCTTATTGATACAGATAAGAAGTCCTATATTGAAATCACTGACCTAGGGTCCAGGGCGGAAAACGTCAATCTCTGTATTGCCCCTAGGAAGGCATTGGTATGCCGTTTGAAGTTCTAGGTCTTCAGGGGCACCCTGTTAGACAATACCATTATAAGAAGATTTTTGTGTTCTCACCGCATGTAAAGGTCAAAAATTGAAGTAAAACCTGTGTATATCCTAGATGAGGGATTGAAATCACTGACCTAGGGTCCAGGGCTCCCACGGCCCCTCCCCGGGCGGCCCCTTCCCGCGGCGACCGGGCCCCTTGGCGGGCTCCCCTTCAGATTTCAGTCTTCAGCCGACCGCTCTCGTGTCAGTGAGACTGTGACGTCAAATCCGCGAGTTGTTGTGCCTCCCTGTGCCGACTTTCACATTGCGCGCTCCCACAAACCTGTTGGATTACTATTTGCCAACCTCAACCTTCCGCGGATGTGACATTTCATTTCGTAAGTATCCAAAACTCCAATTTTTTCTGCTGCAATTTTTTACAGTAGAATAAATTTTTATGGATACCTTACTAACAACGCCCTTTTTCTAACAATGCAACGTAACAACAACACAAATTTGATTGTGCTTACTTATTTCGATGAATTTCTTTTCAAAGCATGTTAAAAATTTTGTTCAGAACCGCGTGTAAAGGCAAAAATTAATCAAATCGCGAGTTTAGCGAATTGTTATTGACAATTTAGCCGTAATAATTAGCCAAGAAATTTAGCAGCCAATTTTTTGAAACCCCTATTACAGAAATACAGATGACGGATCCAGGATCGTACACTATATTATTGCACATTATACTATGTGTAAAAAGAAAAAAATTCTTTGACCACTAAATCAAGCCTAGCATAAAGAAGTTGAGTTTAGAAGAGAAAATTCTCTGAAAATAAAGAAATGTTGATAATTCCTGCATAAAATTGCTGTAAGTCTGGGAAAATAGCAAATATTGGGTAGGTATAGCAGTTTAAAAATGATGAAAATAGTTTAGAAAATTATGAATTAAAAAAAGTTGTCATCTATCAATTAGGAAGTTATGTCTTGTCATTCCGGTTAAAACCTTAAAACTCATATTTTTTCTTTGCTTTGAATTTGAACATTAATTTGTGAGAAAATGCCAGAAAAAATAAAAAATGAAAGCGAGATGGGAAAATAAGAGAAAATTTAATCATAAGATCAAGGCGGGTGACTAGGGTTTTTCTTCTAAAACACTGAAGCTGTTAAATGAGGCGTCAAGGTACCTACATAAAGGTTCATTGTGATTGTTATTTTCTATGTGATTGATTCCAACAGCTAAAACCAGGGCAAAAGGTTTCAAATTTGATTGCTTTACTTTCATCCAACATTAAAACCATTATTACTTTTTTTTATCATATTTATCACATTCTTGTTGGCCTGGGAAGATGGGAAAAACTCCCAGCATTTTGAAAATCCGTTTCTTCAAGTTTGTTCCGGCCAAGACGAGTGCATATTCTATGATACAAACGATTTCCACGTAGAATATGCATCTACCTTCCTACCTATACAATTGTATACCTATATAATTGAAGTAATACTTTTTTTTTAAATAATGATTTAAGCCGCATCTCAATTTGAAGGGCCATTTGCAGTATTGAGCATGGTGTCAAAGGAACACGGAGCACAATTCTATGGGGAGCCATGTAGTCAGTCCTCCGTAACTAAACGGATTTCCATCATGAACTCCACTGGCAGACCGAATGGGGAGGGGGAGGGGGGGGATTTAAAGTAATTCCGTAGAAATAGCATTACCATTCTCTGCCACTAGGGGTACTGCGATGACCACTGGTAAATACCTACAGCGAATAAAGAACCTCAAAAATACAACTAAGACTCGATGATGTATGAATGTAGTTTCGTAAAACTGTGACGAGATGCTAATAGATGTATCACTGACCGGATATCTAAGTTCGTAGCAGAACTCGGCAGCTCTCAGGTTCAATAGCTGAGACTAGACCTTTTCATGGAGGGGGCCTATGCTAGACCTCCCGAGGAAGAGGCAGATGGAAGAATCCCCCCACACTTTCACACACAACATCACAACCTTCTGCGCTAAGCAAGTGTCTATGGGTGAGATGGGTATGGAGTGTGCCTACCCGAATGATCACTATTCAGTCCCTAGTTGGAAGTAGGGCTACAAAAGAACCTACCTGGCGCAAGTCCTGCAGGACACAACGCAAACCAAGCAAAACTAATTATTAGTAAACCAAGTTAAACTAATAATATGAAATTGATTTTCACCAACAATTTCTTTTAGAATAAGAAATTTATGTCTTTATCTTAACTTCTTAAGTTATATCATTAATAATACTTTATTATTCTAGTCATAATATACCTCATAAATAATCACATATCTCTTTGTAAAACGTTACTCATAATTAATCATCATCTATTTATCTTTACTTATTGTTATTTAACACATAAACACTATTTACTCTATTAACCTCTAAACACTTATCCTTACCCTTGGGGGTTAGGGGTATAAAATACTTTCATTCCTTTGGATTAGACCACCTATACCTACATACCTATGTACCTATACCCACCTCAACTAGCCATTGCTCATAAGGTAAATGGAATTGGCCTAATCTTGCATGTAGGTTGTTGATCCTCACTAAAAATTTCTTTGCAAGAGCATCAGCACACTCATTGCCATCTTCGAAGTGAGCTAAAGCTATGACTGAATGCAAATAAATATATCATGAACTGAAATCACAGTTAGTAGTAGAACTCTGTGGCTCTCAGGTACAATAGCAGAGACAGTACTTTGGCAGATCCAGAGAGAAATTGTTGCAACGGAAGGGGCTTATGCTGGACTCGGAGGTCCATGAAGTCTGAGCAGTCTTCCAGAAACTGGCTGATGGAAGAATCCCCTCACAACTCCCACACACAACATCACGAGCTTCTGCACTAAACACTTGGCTGTGGGTGAGGAGGCTATGCCACGTGACTAGAAAAATGATTGCACCTGCAATCATATGAATATGACCTCACCCTGCCATTCCTCATACACCAGATGGGATCGGCATTATGTTGAATGTTGGAAATTCGATCCCAATGTTTAATAAAGCATCAACACACTCATTGTCACGAACACCCACATGGCTTGGCATCCACATAAAGAAATGGTTAAGCCCAATGCTGTGGATAGGTGTAGCGATAAACAGAGGCATTGTATTAAGGGATCTTCACATTATATGTCCCTAATTGCCTCGATGATATCATAGTGAGTCACTTGACATAATAAATTTTCAAAACCGACTAAACGGCAAAAAGTTGAATAATTTGATTTTTTAAAGATGTTCCGGACGTTCCCTAGTTTTCAAAACAATGTGTTAAACTCATTTTTACCACTTATGAGCATATGTCGCGGGCACATTGCGGATCAGGGCACTTCACGAAGTGTCTAGTCAGGTAGCGAAGTTGAAAAATAAATTACCTATGTGTATAGTTTGGTGGTCTTGGTGCTCGCAAGCTCGCATCTCTATAATAAAAAAAAAAAAAAAAAAAATATCCCAAATCAATCCTTTTAGTAAAATACAGATTAGTTAGATAAGTAGATCAGAATGATGTGTATAGTTTTATCAATGAGTAAATAAATGTGAGGACTGCACTATCTGCCTAGACACTCAGTGAAGTGCTTCGTTTTGCAATATGCCTGCGGCACATATAAAGATAATTCGTTTACAGGGGCGTCAAAACCGTTTCCAAGTCCACAAAATCCACTTACCTAATCGTTATGGAAATCCTACACCACCTTCCTGATATACGGACGAAGGCCTAGTAAAAATTTAAAGATGATCGAATGGATTTGGGGAACATGGGATTAGGCACCCCTAAAAATAAAATTTCCTTCAATGCATTAAGTGACAAAAACAGGGTTCGCGCAAAAACAGGCAAACTCCGTTTTTAGTTTTTAAAACGTAAGATTCCCATCAACATCTAAGAAATCCAATCACTTTAGAACCTCGTGGAAACCTGGATTTTTTCCAAATATTTCTGAAAAATCAACCACTGTGCAACGGACGGTGCATCCCCCCCCCCCCTCCCCTAGAAGCCACGCATCAAGAAACGTAAACCAATAAATTATGAGAGGCGAAGGGAGAGGGAGGGGTTATATATTTTGCTTCCGAGACTGCAAGGCAGTGGAAGCTTTGTTTTCACTTTCGAAATGAAAAAAGATTTTTTGCTCCAAAATCAAAATTTCCACTCGCATTTTGCGTTTCAGAGCCTCCTGAACAAATTTGGTTCCGTGTCTGTCTGTCTGTCGGTCTGTCTGTCTGTCTGTCCGTCCACATTTCCTTGTAACAGCCATAACTTCCACAATTTTGATCCGATTTTAACCAAATTTTCAGGGATCGTGCGGGTTAAGCTCTAGATGGTCCCCTATCAACTTCATCATGATCGAATCAACGGTAGCTTCTGCGCAGGCGCTAACGGGAATTCCTTGCTACGGTCATAACTCGGTCAATGTTGAACGGATTTCGGTCAGATTTTCAGGGATGATGTGGGTAAGGTCCCTTGAGGTCCCATAAGACAATCATCATAATTGCATTAGCGGTACGCTCTGCGCATGCGTGAACGAAATATTCTTGTTACGGTCCTTGAAACAGCCGTAATTTCCACAATTTTGATGCGATTTTCTTCAAATTTTTAGGGATCGTGCGGGTATAGCTCTACATGGTCCCCTATCAGTTCCGTCATGATCGAATCAACGGTAGCCTCTGCGCAGGCGCAAACAAAATTTTCTTGTTTCGGTCATAACTCAGGCAATTGTGAACGGATTTCGGTCAGATTTTCAGGGATGATGCGGGCAAGGTTACAATACGTCGAAACTAATGGTGACTTTTTACAGGTACTACCCCACAACGGTAGTTAATAATAAATAATTCATTTATTATATTTACCATTCAGCTTCCAATTTCCCACTTTATTAATTCCCTGATGCCAGAACCGGTCGTTTCTAGTTTTCTGGAATTTAATGGTGACGTACTGTGAAGGTCACGAGGAAGCCCATGTGCCATTTCCTTGGCAGTGTATTTATTTTATATACAGGTTGTCTGGGTCGTTTATTATGTGAAAAAAATCGGTTTAATAAGTAAAACCAACATAAAAACCTAAGTACTACAATTACCAATGTCATGAAAGAATCGGAACAGCTTTACAAATTTGCATTTCTTTCTCAGGATTCGTACTATTTTAACTGAAAATTCCTGGATCAACACACTGCTGCTCCAACGAGTTGAAGTATAGTGGGAGTCGTACGATGTGGCACACTTAAAAAATTGTTTCAATCCCATCAAAATATTGCATAAAAACGTCCCGATAGATGTAGATCAATCGGAAAACTGTCAGGGAAGGGATTTAATTTCATTCCCATTGCATTTTTTGTGGAAAAGTTACTATGTTTTAATGTGGATTAATAATTCAGTAAGATAACACAAAGTGAAGACAAAACATCTTTGTACTTGATAAGTAAGACCTTCAGTAAGCCCGTGAGCGATCTAATTATGCAAAATCCACTTGAATTCCACTTAACCTCCATTAAAAGTCTACCATTCGTACAATAGTTTTTATTCATGGCTTTTTTTTTTTTAGGTCTAATTGCCATTTTTCAGAAGTTTCTAGGTTTTTTAGTTTTCTAGGTTAATCATTTTTAGGTCCAACTACGCTAAATGCCGAAAAATCATCATTTCTAGAATGATATATGTTAAAGTTGTCTGATTCGTTCAACGAAAGAATGAATATTTTTCGGTAATTTTCGAACGGGCTGCTCGTAGACAAACATAATTTTCAAGAGCCTCAGAGATAACGAATTCAAAAGTTTTGTTTTAGATGAATCATAAAGCGATGTATGTATTCGGTGAGGTAAGCGGAGATCACAAGAGAGGGATAGTAGAAACTAGTTGTTGAAATTTAGATGGGATTTACCTTCTTGATAACTCAAAAGGAAAAGACGAGAATTGTAGATATCTAGTGGTTATCACTGATTAGCACTTCAGCTTTAAGGAAACATATATACCTATCCTCATTACTCGGCTGCGCAGGCTTTTATGTGTAAGGAAATGCGCAGTTTCATTTCCAAAAGTAATTTTTTAAATTGGATTGTTCAGTCTATTCGACAGTCACGTATGGAGGAGTGCTTGGAGTGCCTCGCAGGCTTGGCAAACTTATATTTTAAAAAATGCCAGTCATGCAGCATAATCGTGTGAGACAATTTCCGTTAGATATCGTATTACATTACGCTACATTGTTTTGAAATTTGAGCTCTTGAGCGGGAAAAAATTGGTCAACACCAATTTTATGACCAAAAAAATCGTTCTAAATAATATTCTGCGATTTAAAAATAATTTTGGATTTTTTTGCTTGCATTTCCTGTTTTTTTTTCTCGATTTTTAGCAAATGATATTGAAATTTAAATAGAATTGTTTAATATTCTAGTTCATCGTCAATATACTTCTTTAGACTAAAGTTCTGCCAAAAAATATTATTTAACGATTTTTAGCTGTATTCAGCCTATTTAAATGATCTGTCGAGCACATTTTTTGAAATTTGACCAGTTGGTTGTTCGAAGCTTGATCAAAAACGGAGTGTTTTATATATACATATATGTATGTATATAATATATTAGATATTATATATATATATATATATATATATATATATATATATATCACACAATTAGGAAAGATAACAGAAAAAACGTCACAAAACTATTTTTTTATATTTCGGCTTTTTGCCTTTTTCAAACTAACAAAGAAATTGATTAATTTTAAGTGATTTGTTTACAACGATGACAAGGAATTTTCGTAACTTTGGATTTTGTTTCGTCGTCTTATTTTCAGGCCTGGAGGGTCCTATGCACCCAAAACATTACTATGTGCTTTTTCTGACTCATGAAGCAATCTCTTATTTTCGTGGGGGTCTCATTTTGTCAAGACTTTTATGCAGGCGAAAGAACATCTAATGCCGGGTTATGGGTTGTGTCATGCGGAACTAACCAAAGATGCTAGATGGTAGTTGACCCTCAAGTTGAGTTGAGTTTCGGCTTCCCACACACTTTACGTAGGGAAGGCTCAAACTCAACTTAACTTGAGGTAATGATTCGAAAATGATGAAAACTGTCATCGAATGTCATCGAAACAGATGAAAGCTGGGGGAATTGAGGTTGATATAAGGATTAAACATTCTTACATGCGCAGCAGCTACTATTGATGCTATCATGTTGAAATTGAGGTATGGGGTGATCAAATCGTTATATCCCAACACTATAATTTGAAATTCAAGCGATATCGGACGACTAAGACATGCAAAAATTTTGCTTGATGGAAATAAGGATTGCGCATGCGCAAAGTATTTGTTTAAGAAAAATGAAACTGACAGGAGACCATATCTGGCTTAACCCACACATTTGCTGAAAATTTCCTCAAAATCGGTTAAAAACGGTTACAAGGCTTTGCTGACACACGACCGCTAATAATAGTAATTATAATAAAATTAAATAATGAAATGAGAAGTAAATAAATACAATTATAATATTCACAATAAATACACATTGTATATAAAAACACAATGAGCGATACACATGAGTGTGAAAAAGGTACTACTTTAACTATTTTCAAATGAAAGAAGATTCCACCCTGAGAATTTTAGGATCAACCTCACTATCCTACCATGGGTAGTTTCCCTTCCATGGTTTTTCTATTTCGCACACTGGTGCCTGGTGACTTCAAACCCCTCGCGACTTGGCGGAACCACCCTCACCAGTGTTACGTCACCAGTGCAGCTAACATTGAAAAATCATAGAATGATCACTCCTCATCGTAGGAGAGTGTGGATGGTGTCAAATTTCTAAGAATCGGGTCTATTTCTATTTAAAAAGATAAAATGAATACGTGGGAATACCGCTTTTGGTTTATTATTTCCAATAATAAGCCTATGTGATCGTGTAGCAAAAAATTTTTATAACCCCCCCTCAAACTTTGTCACTTTACGTTTCAAGGTGCGTAGAATCCAAATTTGAAATGTCCGTCCGCCGTCCGCCGTCCCCCGTCCGCCGTCCGCCGTTCGCCGTCCGCCGTCCGGGCCATAAAAGGCCTAAGAATTTACTTAAAAAACACGTTCTTTCGCACATAGACTCCATTTGGGGTCTAGTTGGTCCTAACGTTTAACCATCCCGATCGCTTTACTCGCATAGATGCTATGGGCCAAAAACGGGAGAAAAGTGTCTTTTTCGAGGCTTTTTTTGTTAGACGTGTTAGACGCACGCCTGACACGCTTGGCAGGGTCACGGTTGGTGGTGAGGGGGGGGGGGGGGGGGGGGGGGGGGGGGGGGGGGGAGTGAGAGGAGGCGCACCGCGGCACCTTGTGGTGGGTACAGCGTTCCTTCGAGGCATGAATATATGTTTTTTTCTAGGTCATATTTGTGTGTTAATACCAATGCTTTTCCTACGCATATTTAATAACATATCCTCTCGACTTTTCGTACGTACTTAGATAATGATATTATTAAGGCAATAACTATTTGAATAGATAGGAGCTCAAATCGAGAAATATTAACATGCGTATATACTCGTAATTATAGAAGTATAGGTTGTGGCAACTCGAAATAGGACACGCCGACACGCCGATTCTCGTGATTCTTATTTTGTTCCATCAAGAATTCGATTTAGTTTTGGAACGTATGCCGGAGTTTCAGATTTCATAGTGAAAAAACTTAAACTGATCCTTCATGAGTTCATAGTTCCTAATACTGTTTTCTGAGTGTTAGCTATTAGGTACCAACGCTATAAAATGTCCATTAAACTTTGCTAAAAAAAAAAAAAAAAAATATTGCGAGTTTTCTAAAAAAAATCTAGTCTTCGATTTTGTAGAAAAAAGTTGATTTAATCGAATCTTACATCGATTTGTATTCATCACTATTACAATGCGACCACCCTCTACACGATCGGTCCCACAAAGTAAGCGAATTCTAAAAGGATGGAATTCCGTAAGTTAGGTTGTTAGAAACGAGTGAACTTGAAACGGATGCGTCCTCGAAAAGAGATAGGTACTTACGTTTATTTCTTCCTGGAGGCGATATGATAGGTAGGTGCCTATACCTTCTTTGTGGATCCGCCGCCGCACTTGGCTCCGACCACCCTACGCGATCCGCGAATATTACTTTTTGGCTTAGGAAAGCCTAGGACGATGTTCATTACGATCAATCAAAGAATGTGAAAAATAAAAATTAGGTAGGTAGGTCATTTCATAGTTGCTGGAAATTTTCGTGAACAGTAGGTAGCATCCTAGAAACGGGATACGATATATTCCCCCCCCCCCCCCCCTGGCCATGATTGAGTTTAATACCTTCCGTGTGGATCTGCCCGTGTGCTCGCGTCACGACCCCCCCCCCCCCCCCCCCCCCCCCCCCACCACTACACGATCCGCGAACCTTCCTTCGCTATTCCTTGGAATGATCTCAAACCGAACCAAACGCTTCCAGTTAAATAGCAAGTTTTCCTGATTACAATCAAATTTGGTTGTTGGCTGCTTTCTACGACCCAGTTGAACGCGTCCATTCGATTTCTTTCCGCCTACCTACTTCTGGAATTCCCCGAGTCTTCTTCAGGTAAGCCAGTTCAAGTAACCTAGGTTAGAAACGAAGCACTTCGGTTTGAAGGGATATTCCTCGTACCTATCTGTTTTTGGATAATGTAGCAACCTATTTGAAAGTAAGTTGATGGTGGAATGGCAGTTGTCGAGACATTTTTGAAGTGAAAACTTCTTAGGCACGTTGAGCATTTATTGCATAGAGTAAACAACACACACACACATATAAATTAATTGCTATGCAATTCTTATGCCGACCCCCAATAATTTTTTATGTAACGTCCGGAACGAAATTATAGATGATTTTCACGTACAACCGCGTAGTTGAGTAGTTGCTATAGATTGTGTCACAATTTCAGTGTTCTAATTGCGTCATCATTTTTCCAAGCGCCGAGTCAACGAAACGTTTGCTCACAGCATGGAATGATCGAGTAGGAAGTTCGTGTACGGAAACATGCTTCCTAATACTACCACCGAATCTGTCACTAGGCATTCTGTTTTCTCACAAAGGCTTAATAAATGTAACCCAATTCCTCTAAACGATCGAGAATTTTGTTGGCTTTGCTCTGAAGTCGGGAATTACCAGCACCGAATGATCCCAGGGACAACTCTAATCTTTTTACCAGTAAATTTGGGTCATCTTCTGTTGAAATCCAATCGGGAGACACATCTGCATCAAAACCTTGGAAGTGTGTGAACATATTTGTCAAACCACTCCCCTTTTGGTTCATTATTTCCAATAATAAGCCTATGTGATCGTGTAGCAAAAAATGTTTATAACCCCCCCTCAAACTTTGTCACGTTACGTTTCAAGGTGCGTAGAATCCAAATTTGAAATGTCCGTCCGCCGTTCGCCGTCCGCCGTCCGGCCCATAAAAGGCCTAAGAATTTACTTTAAAAAACCCGTTCTTTCGCACATAGACTCCATTTGGGGTCTAGTTGGTCCTAACGTTTAACCATCCCGATCGCTTTACTCGCATAGATGCTATGGGCCTAAAACGGGCGAAAAAGTGTCTTTTTCTACGCGCGCACGCCTGGCACGCTTGGCAGGGGGTCACGGTGGGTGGTGAGGGGGGGTGAGCGGGGGGGGGGGGGTGGAGTGAGAGGAGGCGCCGGCGCCGCGGCACCTTGTGGTGGGTACGGCGCCGGCGTTCCTTCGAGGCATGAATATATGTTTTTTTCAAGGTCATATTTGTGTGTTAATACCAAAGCTTTTCCTACGCATATTTAATAACATATCCTCTCGACTTTTCGTACGTACTTAGATAATGATATTATTAAGGCAATAACTATTTGAATAGATAGGAGCTCAAATCGAGAAATATAAACATGCGTATATAATTATAGAAGTATAGGTTGTGGCAACTCGAAATAGGACACGCCGAGGAGTCTGGACGGGCTTATGACGTATGCTAGCCAACTAAAACTATGATCATACTCAATTGAAAAAATAATAAACCTTTGTGAAATAATTTGCAGCGTTTTTTTTTTAGCGGTCACTTTTTACCCAGAAGTATTACTTCTTCTCTATCGAAGGTTACAAAGTTGTGTATTCTTGCAAGCAGCCGAAACAGTTTTTTCACACTTTTAAAAGTGGCGCAGAATATAGTGCCTTATTACCAACCCGAACACCTAGGTGAATATCTCACAGTTGGTTGGATTGATATTTCAAATTCGCATTCCAATGACATAACTCCAGTTATCACCATGACAGTAGTTGCCTAATGAAAATCGCCATCCAGCAGCTTTAGCGGTCTACCAGAACTGTCCATCTCATCTGATAACAATGTATGATGGTTTACGCATTTCCCTGATGGAAATGAAAAGGCAGACAGGCTTGTTTTGGCTGCGGGGCACGAACGGTAGTCGTAAACAATCCTCAACCGATTGGGTGGACAACGAACGGGAAAAGATCCCGCGGCCGCTCCTGTCGAACCCGCAGTGCTGCCAACTATGTGGATTTGTCTTCCTCGGAAACGCCATTCATCCAAAAAACCAACAGAATTGAGAAAAAAAAGAGTTCGAAGTATCAATTTTTGTGAGAAACATGAGCACAAATTTAAAACATATTGTGAGTAATTATATGGACGTCCCTATTGGGCGATGAACTGAATATAATTTTGGTGAGAATGGTGAATATATCGTAATTTTACTCGATCAACACATGTGAATGTTACAAGGATCCCCTCCCCCCCGCCCGTCCACCCTAACAACCATCACAAAGGACGAACAGCTTTTACAAAAATTGGTTGAAAATAGCACAGTACCACATTCATATCACCAAAGGTTGGGACTTTTGAGAATCGCGACAGGAAACTCCCAAGGCTTGTTGCATAACTATTTTCATCTCATTTTCATCGCTGCTTTTTTAAAATTCTAACTACACGAAGTTTTGTATTCTTCTGTTGTATTTCAGAAAGTCTCAAAACTTTGTATAGTTAAAATTAAAAAAAAAAAAAAAAAAAAAAGCAGCGACGAAAATGAGATGTAAAAAGATTTTTCGGTATTATCCCGCCATTCACCCCCTTCCATAATGAAATTCGAAACTCTTGACATATATCCCAAAACTTAACCGAACTAATAATTTAATGGAAAAACAATCACGGATATTTGTATTTGGATTTGTTACTTGGGCAGCGCTTGGAAGAACAGGTAATTAATTACCTCTTCACCCCTATTCGAACCGCAAATTCAAAATTCCCAAGGTTTGTTGTATAGCTAGGCTAAAATCTGAATTGCACAAAATTAAAATCTTGAGAATCGGAATAGAAACCTGCGAAGCGTCGATAAAATTTGTCAAACATTTTTTTTCGGCTTTACCCCCTGCATTCCCTCCTTTCCATCATGAAAATTTGATGGTTATAAGTATCCTCGATGTTTCGAATATTGCAAATGCCAAACCTTGAGATAGATTCGGGGCCTTTGAGGGGGTAAGTACTCCATTTCTATTTCCTCCCTGTCATACGATTCAAAATTTCCAAGGTTCTTGCACAACTAGACCAGAATTGGGAACAAAGAAGGAATCTCTTAAATCGGTTTATAATTGCAGCCTGGGCAGAGTCTACAACATTTCTCTCTCTCTCTCTCACACACACACACTCACATACACACACACCGTTTATTTCGTTTATTTCTTTACGAATTCGGTATTAGAATGGTCTGAAACGGATTTGAATTCAGTTTTTATTCCTCAGGCTTGTGTTGTCCCACACCCCACGTGGATTATTTCCAATAGGTGGTCTAGCTTCACACAGACGTCCTAGATACGGTGAAAAGTCATTAGAAGTCGGAAAATTTATCGTTATTGCAGAATTTAATCCAAAAAATCTGATGTGCCATTTGTTAGAACGGTAGAAATATTTGCACGGATAAAAAAAATAAATATTGAATGAAAAGTACATATGCCGAAAATTAAACTAGGGATACTAAAAAATAATCATTACTTGTTAACTACTTGCCCAACAGTGTTCCACCTTTGAAAATCAACTTGGTTGGAGTAGAAGCAAAACTCCTTAAAGAAGATGATAAAAACTAGTTTCCCTTCAATTTCAAGTCAACGAAAGTAGGGAAAGTGCCATTCTTACCAGTTTTAATTGGTCGTTCTGTTGGGTGAACATTGTGGGCACGAGTCTAAATTATTCGCAATTGCCAGGGCGATGAAAGTGCATCTATTATGTTTGTAGGATAAACAGCTGTAGGATTTCGGATGTGATTTGTGTCTTTCTCCATTGAATTTCGCCTGATTTCTTCGGCATTCCTGCACTTGATGGAATTCTATCAGGCTGGTAGACTCTCACTTGCATCCGAGTTGTATATGAAATCTGAAACTTATTGGTCCACTTCTGCATGATGGTACTTGGTAATTTCTGAATTATTTTACAGATGTTATCCACATCATGTACACGATTTTCAATGAACATCAAAATATGTCTGCCAAATTGTGTGGGTGGTGTAGTTTCATAATCTATTGTGATATGGACGTATAGAATTAGTTGAAGAAAAAAGTACAGCATAAAGTAGAACAGTAATATGTATATATCAATACATGATACATAATATGCAAAATAGGGCTGTAATTCATATTTGCGCATGCACATACCCTACCATGAACTCATCGGCTTTCCCCACCAAGAAATATAATAAGGAACCAATGAATTCACCGGCATTCCCCATCCAAGGAATATATATAAGGGGCCAACTAACAGTAGTTAACCGGCACGATTTTGGACCAATTCATCAATATGCGTCCCGGAGTTTCATTTGTGTCAACTGATTTCAGTTCTTTATATACCCAATAACTATTACTCAACTAACAGCTAAGCAATTCATAGGGTTCTATCCTGGAATCTATACACATCTACTTCACGATTTCGAACGAAATCGGACGGACAGTTCATAAAAAATTGACCTTACAAGAAATTCACGTTTGCGCATGCGTATACGCTACTATTTATCCGACCGTGGACTGGAGTTCATAATGAACACGCAATCATACTAACTTTAGAAGATTACAGAACTATTTACTTGTCGTTACATTTACACACATTTTTAACATTTCGGTATATCAAGTTAGATGTCTGTATTTTGGTCTGGTGGAAATACCTCAGCATTTGAACTAAGCAAATCAAGTAAATCTCTTGGAAAATCATTTGTTTGTATGTCAGTTCACTGTTGTCGAGTTGTAGGACGTCTTTGAGACACAGTGATTACATCACACTATGTTTACGCAGTTCAAAAATGTTTCTTCCACAATGAAAGGAAGCGGAGAGTTGCTTGACCTGAAGTTATAACAACCCAGAGTTAGTTACGAAGATTCGCGAGTTCTATTGAAAATACTCTTACTTATTCTCTCAAATGAGTAATTATAGGGCATTCTGGAATCACATACATCCACTGTAAATCCATTTGCTCCAACTTCTAGGATCAACCTTTTCATTTCATTTTGTTATCCTATCGAGACTTGTTTTCAGTGGATAAATGAAAATATCATCACTACATCGCAAGGTGTTATTTTTGTTAAATTCGAATGTTGGAATTTAAGGAAATGTTATTCCAAAATGTTTTGAATACATGAGGTGGTTATTTTCTGTATTATGGGCGTTTTTGTTTCGAAGAATTGATCTGCTTATTGGTTTAAATACTGTTCGAAGTTCGTATGACTATGGTAAATACGGTTAAATGACGTATAAATCAAGACTGGGCATCAAATACAGATGTTACACATGGGATTTTGATGTCATTCCATTGTCGTTGTTTGTATGTATCTTGAATATCATTGCAATAAAATAATTAACAAAAATAAATTGTCAGCGTCAGGACGGCAGACCGTATTCAGCAATCTGAAGAAGAAAAACATTGGAATATTTATTATGGGAGATTCTTCAACATCCCTTCTACAGCCCACAGCCCAGACCTTTCTTCATGCGATATCCACAAGTTCGGTCCACTCAAAGAAACATTGGGAAGTCAAGGTTTTGATGATATTACTGCAGTGAAAATATTTTTGTGCAGTTGTATTTTTACCCCCCCCCCCCCTTCCTTCTCATTCTATAGTGACGAGACTAAAAAACTCCCAAAACGCTGGAGAAAAAGTGTTACAAAGCCCAGTGATTATATATATATATATATATATATATATATATATATATATATATATATATATAATAACTTGTAATAAAATAAAAAATTAGAAAAGTAAATTTTTGTTTGTATTTGATCCGCCCTCGTGTATCACAACTTCCTGTGTTCTGTGCGAGCAACCGTGCCTACCAGAAAAGGAGGTCATAGCAGTTGCACTTGAGGATCGAGAGGTGAGCATACGCTTTCTTTCCATGTCAATAAAACGCTATGGTAAGACGAGAAGGAAGGAGGACCTGCAGCTACCGTGTGTAGAAAGTTCCGGTTGCCGGTTACCTGCAACCTCAAACCAACCACAAAGAATGAGAAACGCACATCAGTATGATCTACTAGATACCACAAGACAATGTTATATTAGGGGTTATGGGATTTATGCATGGTAACGGAAGGATTGTTCAGATAGTGAACTAACACTATGCAAACCGTCTCTTCTCAAGATGATCTCACCAAAATCTCGAAGCTTAGAGCTTTTCTGATCCCTAAGTAGGTACTTATTATAATCTCATGTTCTTTTCGAAAGATTGTACGTGGATATGTTAAAACCTAGATCGAGCTTGCAGAAATACAAACAAAAACCGTGCAACTTACCACACAACAGTTAATTACTTTTGTATCACGTAACCCTTCCACGCAGTGTGTGGATAAGAATTTAAACTGATATTATGGTACCGGAATCAATAACCAAGTAAGTATAGCTACGTAAACAACCAAAAAAAATTATTGAAACCAAACACAACACTTAAATACCCTTCACTTCAAATTTATTGTAAAGAAAATGTCATTTTACAAATAATAATGCCTGTTTCGGTTGTCCTAGGGGGTATATTAGGGTTTTTTCGATGGGTTCACCCTTGGTTTCATTCACAGTCATGTTGACATCCTATTTACCTGATGATGTCCAGACATTATAAAAAGAGAACAGATAAAGATGCAGCGTTTTGGGAGATCCCATTCGAGTCATTAAAATGAAATCAGTAAATAAAAACCAAGAATACAACTAGGCCAGATGGAGCCTCCCGACAACTCCCAAACCAAAGACTTGAAGATCTTCCTTATGGGGTTGAAAAGAATTTGTATATTTAATTGAATCTAAACCACCCCATTGAACCTTGAACCCTTGGCCATAGAGCCGCAAGATGCAGTTCAGCTGGTCGGTTCAACTAGGCGGAAAGGGCCCTGCAGTCTGGTCTCTGGTCGCTGTCTGATAGAGATCACCCGGACGTCGTACCGCCCTCACCCGCAGACGTGAAGGTCAACCTTCTCCTTTCTACTCACTTTTCCTCGTTGGGATTTTCGCGGGTGACCTTGACTTGTCTCCTCATCCTTCGAACTCGAACAGGAAAAAGTGGGATAATGTTAGTTTCTATCGCTTTCGCGTGAATGGTTAAATAATCATTCACAGATAACCGTTGGTAAATTCAACAAATAGTCCTCGATTCCATCTCTTTTTTTTTTTTTTTTATTCACTTCCCTATTCATCACCTTCTGTTATCTTTAAATTTATTATTGCATTCTAATAGATCATTTTGACCATCAGTACGTAAATATACAGAGTGTCCCACCGATAGGTCCCCCCCCCTCCCCCCTGAATCACGCTTCATTTCCCCTGGATTTGGCGTAAAAGATTAGGAACAACTCCATTCTTCCTTTTTTTACGTAGATCTCCGGAAAAATATTTTTGCGCGCGCCACTTGCGTCAATGTGGCGCTAATGACATCAACTTCGTTTTTTTAAAATTAAAACCCCCATTTTTTATTGCAGATTCGAATTTTATGTGAAATTTCATGTAGAAATTACCCACGGTTTTTTAGTACGCACAAATTCCGCTCTAAAAGTCCGCAATTTCGCTCTAAAAGCGGAAAAATTGTGAAATACTGAGTTTTTGAAGATATTCAATTGCCACATGTAATACATTATTTTGGGGTATTTTTTCGTGCTGAACCTCGTAATGATATTCAATTAATCATATTTGCAAGACCAACATAGGCAAACACTTCAGGTGCTTGGGCATAGTCAGCCACTCAAAATTCGGCGAAATCTGCTTGCACTTCGCTATGCAGAGCGATTGCACTATTTCCCAGGGCACCCCCTGCATGAAGTGGTCACCCTACCCTCCCTAGATGAAACATATTCCAGGTTCCAGACACGAAATCGCCCATTGGGTATTCGTGTTCAGGAGCTCACTAGGTGGGATAGCATAGAGAGATACCCTCTGGTTCCATATGAGGTGCCCCCTGCCCCTCCTGGACCTTGTCTGGGTTGCGTGTTGACCTTCGCATGAGGGTCGCGGTCAAGTGTATGCATGTGGATGATACGCACATGCTCAAAGGGCTGGACCGATTTTAAAGCGGTTTTATCGCTAAATAATCGGCAACATCTTGAGACGGCTTTTAGCCGCATTAAAATCCACTAAATGTCCTGTAACATCCTTAATGTTTGATAGGTAGATCACAGGACGAATGAAATAGTGGGCTGACTTCTGATCAGTAGAGTGTGTCATCTATTCTGTTCACCCTATATATGAATTCGAAATTTCATCGGGAGCCACTTTGGGATATCAAAAGATAGATGAAATTGCGGAGTCGTTCTTGATCAGTCGAGTGAGCTAATGTCTCTCATGTTGGAATTTGATCGGGCGAAGTTGAGAATTGGGTGCTTGTCATTATTGAATATTCATACTCCATATTGGTTTTTCCAGAATTTCATGATTCGTCCCTCCCAAGTTGATCAATTTATTATCATAATCAACTTATCAGACAGAAAAATGGATTTTCACGTCTCTGTATGAAAATTCAAATTCGGCATTTCGAAAATCTGACTCACTTCCCTTCTAGGGTATCACTCAATAAATGTAACACCGTTGAGAAATTTTTGAAATTTGGATTCCTGAATGCGTAACAAACGGGCAAAATATCCGTTCATAACAACATTTAAAATTGGAATTTCAAAAATTTTTAATTGGTCCCTCCTGGAGTGTTCCTTGCTCAAAATTTTTCCTTCGAGACTGTATAGAAATCTTGAAGTCCCAAACCATGGCAAAGTTTCGATTTTGAATATGCATACAACTTAGGGCAGTCCCTCAATTGCGTTTTCACCGCACATGGGAAGTAATTGTATTAATGTTGTATCCTCATATTCAAATCTCTGACTCTGTTACAAGAATTTATGCCGTCTTACTCATCTGTCGACACTAAGAGAATCAAGATTTTCATATGACTCTCCATTATAGTATGTAACAATCACCCATTATTTCAGATAAATATTGCTCTCCCTCTCTCTCTAACTATCTTCCATCCTAAAGAAATTGGCTGGTAAGTGATGCACCTTTACGATATTGGAAGTCGTCGACAGAGCGTTCTCTACACAGCTTCCCCATTTTTTGCGGTGAGGAAGCAAAATACTTTTTGATAGGTACCTACCTACTAACTTGAAAGGACCAAACCGCTGAAAAAAATGTTACAAGTCACTGTGAAAGTGAACTGAGGGAAATAATGAGGCACGGGTAGATGCATCGGGCGGTCTCCAGAAGTGACATTCGCGCCTGCACCTTATTTTCGCTTTTCATTGATAAGGAGCCGGAGATTATGGGAAAGACCGGACGAGAGCCGAGAGTGAAGGGTCACTGGACTTTCTAATCTGGTCTACTTGAGAAGGATGCAGGTAGACGCCGCGGTTCCGCACGTTCGCTCCGCGATAATTAATTATCAATAAAGGACCATTTAATAGAGGTGGAAGTGAACCTAGTTTACCGATTATCCTAAAAAATGTAAGGCGTCATGTCCAAAAAATTTGGATCGTACTTGGCAGACTGATTTCCCTCGAAACGCATCCCTTTCAATTTTGGATCAAAAAGGTTGCGGAAGATGAATGACCCCACGATCAAAATCTCTATCTCATATTACATTTCAGGAAGATCTTAGATACTGAACTTACGGTTCGCGTCCGCCTGACAGTTGGCTGATCCCTATATTTGGTGAAGACTGTCAATTTTTGACAACATTTTCGGAGAAGCTAATGAATTCGTTCTAGGAAAATTCCTATCTCAACTTCAGGGATTGCGTCTGTTATTTATTTTATAGCATAGCAAATTTCCGTAGAGACTACAATTTTAAAATGTAAATTTTCAAAAATCTTCCTCATGAAAGATTTCTAAAAAGATTTTACAATTTTTTCAGATATGCACAAAAATAATATATACATATAGTTCAGCCAATAACTAGGTATTATTAGGATTGAGATGAAAATCCGTTTCGTCCACTCGCCGAAGTATCAAAAATTCATAAAAAAGGCACTTTTTGAGCATAATAAATTGGTGGAATTTCAAAAAATGTACTGAAACAAATTTCTAAAAATGACAAATAACTGCTGAAAATCGTTAAATTTATATTTTATACATTTAGATTTTCGTTGGATTTATTTGTCCTAGATTACTCAAACGTTTATAAGTAAAATTGTCTGCACAATTATTCTGAAGAAAGTTTTTAAATTGTATCAATAAGTACTATAAATCAATAAAAACTGCAAAGGAGAAACATTAATATAGTATGATAAATAAGTACAGATCCAAAGTCATTGTTCGATAGAAAAAAATATTATTTAAAACAAGTTTCTAGCCATAAAATTGATAGTTTTGATAATTTCATCGCACTCAAAGTAGTCAAGACTTTTGAAGCCGTTCAACATAAGTATAATACGATTGTTCACGAAAACTCGCACACACGATCATGCTGCATGGCTGGAACCTTGTTGTTCTTTAACTATATACATCCCCATGTTAAAATGAGTGAAGACCGAGGAGCCCAACCCTCGAGACAGACGTGTTATTCACAATGTAAAATAAAGTTGATAAAATACTTCTGATTAGGGTTGCCAGGTGGTACGAGAAAAAATATGAACATATGAAAATATGAGCCAAGAAGGCAGACTCAAAAAACAAAAAAACTAATAAATAAATTATACAGTAGTAAGTTACATGCATGTAGCACAATAATTCACATGCTTATTAATGATACCTACATGAGATGCATTGGCTGTGATTAGCATTTCCTATTATGTTCATTTAATAAGGTTCTTTAAAAAATGAAGTCATTTTTGCTAAAATTGTATGTGATGTTTTACATACATTTTTGGGTAAAGATAATTGCAACCGCCAGGGTGGTATGCTAAGAGTATTGCACGTATCACATAAACTCAGAAGGTTGAAGAATGACCGTCAATTTTATAATTGCTATCCATCATTTAAAAACAACTGAAGGGTGAGCCGAGTTCAAACTCATAGAAAAATTGAGTTAGAAGAGCATACAGAGGTTGGCATAGGTATATGTTCGTTTCTGTGTGTCGGTAGCTACAGCTGGAAATAAACAGCAGGAAATAATTACTTTTTGGTTTTAGTGGTTCATTGAGACTCATTGTCAAGAAGAATGGAGTGACAGTAAATAATGCGGCAAATAAAGTAAAATAAACAGTAGTAATTAGTGTAGGTATTTCAAAAACTTTTATGAAATACTATTTTTGTAGATTGCCGATATCCTGGAATTTTGGTAACAAAAATAACAATATTAAGTCGAGAAGGACTAACTTGAGAATATTTCCTTCATTTCAAGATTTTTCACCTCCGTCTAAAACTGAAAGAGCGAATGCACAAGTAATGGATAACGGAAGAAATTGAGAGTTCCTTCATATGAAATAGTGTGACAAGAGTACAAATTTTCATGATTTTGGACGTTTAAGTTAAACGATAACTTAACCTTGATGTAGGTAGGTCATGCAGAAGTCACGGCTGACTTCGCAGGATAGCAACCTACGATAGGACCCACAAAAACTGGAAATATGCTGCTCTTCCTGTGAAAACCGGACATTTGTTTTTCGGAGCGATTTTCTCCCGGACAGCTTGTTAAAACACCCGACTGTCCGGGCCGAAATCTGACACCTGGCAACCCTGCTTCTGATCCCGGTATATCATAACGAATGTTTTTGCTGGAGAAATGGTAATATGCGCTGCCGTCAAAAAAAGCATAACGACGACGAGCGACGAAATATTTGAGACGTGCGATGAACCCTATACAACGCCAGGAAAAGTCATCAACCGAAAAACCGGCCCCTGCGAAGAGTTTGCCCAACGCCGACCACGTAATCAGTCCACAATCCACTTCACGAGACACGAGCTCCGCTTTCCGAAGGCGATCCTCCCCCACTCCTTGTATTTCGTGGAATATGCAGATAAGCTTAGTACAGCTGTTTAGTGAGGAAGATGTCTGTGGAAATGGGAGCGACGCCAAAAAGGGTTTGGAACGAAAGTGACGAAAACCCACGACCATAGGAGTAACCTCGTTGTTATTGTCTTACGTCTTAATACGGACGAGAGCTGAAGGTGACTGTTTACGATTTTAGACGACAGCCTTCTAGACTTTTTTTTCTTTGAAGAGATATTCAGGGCGGTAAACCTTCTGAACTAATTTAGCGTTAATTTTGTTTACAATTGCAAATGTACCCCTAATTCCTTATGTAAGCAATGGATGTTTTTGAGGGGTTTCCACACTTTGAAACAACGATAAAGTCGACTGAATTTCACTTTATGTGTGGAGTTAATCCTTATATTCTGAGAATACGTTCAATTGAGGTACCTAACTACCACCGTTCTTTATATCGCGGAAGTTGCCATCACGTCGTTGTGATAAATTTTAAAAGAACTTTAACTCAAATATAACGCATTAAAAAAAAAAAAAAAAAAAAAAAAAAAAAATTCGGCCAAGTTAGATGGGCAGTGTAGCATTCTCACATATTGCGACATGGACCGATATATCTTGTCCGTGACCAATTTAGAACTAGATTAGGAATTTAGGGAAGAGTTGATATTAAACAAAGAGAGTGATAAATTTTCCCCCTTTATTGGTACAATCTTTTTAAAACTATAATTCCCCTAAAGTCTCTCCTCGTCGTAACATGGTTCTCGGTTGTGGCTTGAAGATCTGGAAGGTCTAGGCGTCTTCGAGCAGCAGAGAAGCACTGAGAAGAGGGCCTCCAAGAGGACACTGTCGTTGACGAGACGGTAGCTATTTGGACGGTAGCTATTTGTCCCGGATCCAATTCACGGTGCAGGATAACGAGGGCCAATCGTTACCAAGCGTTGACAGTCCAGTGACGAAAGATGTCTTACAACTACGAGCCGATATTGATCGAAACCGGACCTAAAGATTATAAGAAATCGACATTGTTGTATTTATATTAGCAGCATAAGTATAGATAGGTACACAGTTGGTGCTAATCAAGAATGTAATGATAATCGTTTTATAAACTCGTAAACAAATACATCACCATAGGAACTTTGGCAAATGATGTTAATAATAATTTTTGAGACACCACATATTCTCCCCCTATAGGTCTTGCTTCCTCTTATTCTTTCCTGATTCCAAATTTTCTCCTAAGTCGGACGACATGCTTCCTCCGGATTACCCCTCCGTCCAACATCACATGATGCGAGTACTCGCCGGTCTTCTTCACCACACATCCATCCACGTAGTGATTCTTCAGAGGGTTCCAAACCCATATATCCTCCCCTTCCTCAAACACACGCAACCTGGCTTGAAGTAACTTAATGTAGTACTACTACAACTTTTAGTAACGCAATGTACCTTTCTTCCACGTTTTTCAATATCCACTGATCCCGATTTTAAACAACATTGTGGTTAAGAGCCTTGCAAAAATTACATGTTTTACCAATGACAGGGAATTTTTCTGTTGTCTTGTGAACTCTGCTTCCACACTTGATACAGTCTCTCCTTTTCACCAAATAGTTACGTGATAGTTTCATTAATTCTGTGTTTTGGAGGCCTTTGCTTATTGCTGTGCCTTGTGCTTACTGCTGAGGCTGGTATACGTGTCAATTCATAATTTCATTTTAAAATTCATGTTGACAAGACAGTCATGGGTCTCCTCCAACGATTTCAGGAGGGGTGGCATTTGCTTTCGACGTCGTCTACACAAACACTGGCGGACGTTGTTGATGTCTCTGGAAGTGAGGATATCCACTGCAGTCGGTATTTCTTCTATTTCCCGGTGAATAATCTTTCTCGGTCTATCATAAAAGTTGTCATCTGCCTTCCTTTTTAAAGCATTTGAAAAGCTTTCTTTTTCCACTTGCACACGTGTGAGTCGATCATGATTATGGATTCCTTCTTCTTTCACAATTTCTCAGCTATGTAGATGGGCGCTGAACACCCCCTTTTCGAGCAACGCCACTTGTAACAATTCACACTTTCGATGAACACATATCTATAAAATTTCATACCATCAACAACGGCGAGGCGGTTGTCGCGTTGGCCGGAAATGAAACGGATCGATATTTCGTTGATTCGAGAGATGCGGAGGGGTTCATCGGTGCAGACGATAAGGAAACGTCCTTCGCTACCTGCTCAGTCAACAAGTGCAGTTGATATAATATTTACTTATCGCTAATGAGTCCCGACCCGAGATGATCGCTACCCTTTATTTCTCATTTAATTTGACTAATGATAGGCATGTTTACACTCATTCTTATCAGCGAATCATAAGGATAATGATAACACCTATCACTTTGAAGTGATAGCAACAACAAATAATTTCGTACGACGAAGGCAGCTCATCTCGGAGGTGAATCATGCAGAAAGATACCTACCTCCCTACCTGAAGTCACTCTTAGAGCGATTCCCTCGTAATCTCGTTGATGTGCAGTAGTGAAGTCGAAGTGCCATCCCGTTTCAAAGAAGGTATACATGTTAATGCTGAACCATGCTGGAGCTAACTCGCACAATCCCTAAACATTTCATTTAAATCAGACTATTTTTTTTTTAGATCTCCAACGTTTTTCCCAGGAACCATGTCTTTCTGTAAAAAAGTATTCTGTACTTCTATCTAGTAATAATAGATAAGTTCTTGGCACTTGTAGCTGATGGGATAAAGTCGAATTACTGAGTGAATTCCCTGCAATCTTCGTTAGTCTTGGAAGCCTGAGTGTCACCTTCGCTCGCCGCCTTTCACCAGTTCTCCACCTGCGTTGGGCGCAGTTCCCGTCGGTCCTTGTTCGGTGGACGCGGTCGAGGACTGCAGCAAAAGACTCAACCTCGATACGACACCTCCCCAGCTCGACACTGAATCTGACTTAACCTGCGTCCTAGACGTCAAGTCCAATCCAGTTTCCTTGATTCGAATGCAGATGTCTAATTGTCCACAAGTAGATCCGAAGTAGTGAGGTAAATTTCACGTTGGTCAGTGGAACTAAAGCGGACAGCATCCAACACACACAATAGCTAAATGCAAAACAACAATAATTCGAGATAGTTGAAGGTATTATTGTAGGCGGAGTAAGCCTCCAAACATATCCTACTTAAGTCTAATGGTTTGTAAATTATTCTTAGAAAAGAATCGAACTGATTGATCAAATCAGTGTCTAACTTTTCCAAATTCAATTAAGGGTTTTATGAATCAAAATAAAATAGTCAAATGACAATTTCACACAGGTCAATGGCACTAATGCGTGCATCCAACGCATACAATAACTAAACGTAAAACAACAATAAATTCAGACAAAGCAATACATTCAAGTTAGTTAAAGTACAAATTCTTGTAGTTGGATTAACACAACAAGAATATACTTTTGAATCTGATGGTTTGTCAACATTTCCAGTGAAAAATCTAACTAACTGATCAAATCAATGTCTAACTCTTCTAAATTGAATCAACAGTTTTATAAATCAAATTGAAATGGATATCAACAGATATCGATACAAAAACGTTGCAAATAACTTAGGTGTATTATGTCAGTACTAGATAGCTCTTCTGACAGCTTACTGGTATATATACCCAGCCATCACATGTGCAAATATAACGAGAAAAATAAATAATACCACGCCTAATTTCGTGAAATTCAGGCTACTCCTGATAGCCGAAGTCGTTTTGTAATTCACTTACTTGTTTACCATTTGTTTCCTTTCAACACTTCAACACTTTCCTTTCAACGAACGGTTGGTAGAACAATGCCTCAGATGGTTTTATCCGATTCGTAAAACTGATTTCTACCCCTAAATCTAACGCAAAAACTATCTTTTGTAAAATTGTATTTAATGATTTAAGCCGCACCTCAACCAGAAGAGTCATTAGCTGCGCTGAACAAGGCGTCTAAAGGGGCACTGCAACGGGAACGGTTCTAAAGGGAACAATGTGACCCTCCGTCACGAAACAGATAGTAATCATGGACTCGACAAGCAGATTGGAGGGGAAAACACAGCGATCCGTTCAATCTTTACTGCGGGGAACCCCCTCCTCCAAATAAAAACTACAACTAAGACTAAATGATGTTTAAGCATATAAATAAATATATTAACATATATGTACCATCATCAAACTGGTATAAAACGATTACTAGGTGTACATAAATGTATCACAGTTCGTAGCTCAGTGGCTCTTAGATAGCATGGACTGGACCTTTTCTGGCCTAGACAGGACGTCGACCTACTGAGGGGGTCTGAGGTGGACTCTGAGGTCCATAAATATCCAGAAAGTGGTAGATGATAACCCCCACAGTTCGCACACACAACGACACGAGTTTCTGAACTAAGCAGGTGCCTGTGGGTCAGAAAGTTATGGTCAGTAGCACCCCGATTAAACACTATTCGGTCTCTCCTTAGAAGTTCGGTACGAAAAAGCCAACTGAACGCAGGTTCTGAAGGACAATACGCGAACCACTTCCTCAACCTGCCATTACTCATGCCAAATAGAATTGCTTTATGTTGCATGACCACCCTACTGTTTTTAACAATTTCAAGATCCCTATTTTCTAATATTCCAAAAATAATTTTTACCCCTTGTAGTGGATCGAAAGACGAGCCGAGGATTCAGGACCAATTAGTGATAACATGTGGTTTATAATTGGCAGACAGAGAGATTTTTTAATATTAGTTTGATAGGTCCTACGCATCCTGAAACGTAGACCAATAAATTTTGAGACGATGGGGTGTCGAATTATTTTTTCATGGTCGATAACCTTTGATAAACTTTGTTTATGAACAAAATTATCAGTGCTTTTGCTTTTGGATATCAAACTTTTTCCTAGTCTATTGGATTAAGCAGAATGAGGTTTACCCACGTATTTGAATTAAACCCACGTTTTCAAATCAAAACAGATTCCTTCCTTTAGGAAGTTTGACACCAACCGCCATATCCTACGACGAGTAATTTTTTCCAAAGATTTATCATAGTTCCGTGCACTGGTGACATTGAAACACTCACTCCTTCAGCGTGGTCGGACCCTTCTGCTCAGTGGGACGTCACTGGTGCACGAAATGTTGAAAAATCATAGAGAGATAACCTCTTATCATAGGAGAATGCGGTTGCTATCAAACGTCTTAGAAAGAAATATAGTTTCGGTTTTAAGGATAGTAAAAGTACGTAGGTACCTTTTTCACACCAGCACTTTAATACGGAGGGCCTTATAGGTAAACACTCATATCAATCAAGAGGCCATATGTTATTCACCTCCGTTCCGCCACTACAAACGTTTCTGCAACTGACATTGGTTCGTTTTTGAGCCGGACATGTTGCGCAAATTTCTGGGCGGTTATTAACATCAGAAGATAGCCATTATTTCCCGCCGTCACCCGGAGTCTCGCCTGAGAACGTTGCTCGAACCGTGAAACAAGACGAGTTCAGGCAATCTTTCTCCTACCTGCCCGCATTATTATAGTAGGTGCGGATTTTAACGCTACCGCACGGAACGGTAAGTTGGAGCGAAAAACAGGTTGTATCACAAAGTCAAGTCTGGCGCAACGGAATGTTCAGAATTGGGTGGTGCACCTAACAACTGCACCTAACACGGTAGCAACGTTTAACTTACACATTGTCTGGTGAGTGGGTTGTGGGGGGAGGATTAATTTACGTGGCCAGTCCTCCATGTTTCTAGATATAGTATCTTTATTTCCAAGAAAACTATAATAAAATAAAGCAGGAGTAATGTTGTGGTATACATCGACAGGTACATGTAGGTTAGTTGGGTAGCAGGTATTAAACATATGTTAAGTATTGACTTACCTATACTTATAGATAGGAAATGTTCAACTCAAGGACTCACCAGGTATGTTTGGGGTTTATCATCATATATATAATTGGAATGGTATTCTTGCCTCTACTGGTTATAGTTATATACAATATTATACAATTACAGAGCAATTCAGGAGGAAATTCATTCTGATCTAGGCTTGCTTGCTTCTGATCAACTGTTGTGGGCATATCAACACAAAGAGTCTATGAGCTGAGAGAGACTGAATTGCTGAGTTCAAGTAGAATATAAAATGCAAGTAACAGCCAGGGGAATATTTGGGCATTTATAGCGAATTTAAAATTAAATTGGGGGGAACACATGAGATTTCAAGAAAAGAGAACATGTTATGAGTTGGGGCATAAAATAGGAGAGTGGGTGAGATTCCTTCCAGCGCGAATTAGCCTAGTCACAGTGTGTGTTGTCACTGTGGGTTTTTTTTAAATTATTAATTTAAAAAAAAATTATTATTAGCAGAATATTATTTATATTATGCAAATCCACTTTACATAAATAATTGATTGTCATAAATACATGTATTTTGAGTGAGTAGCTGTTAAAATTATAGTAGGGTATAACTGTAATTGTATAACTATAACCACCGGAGGCACGATACCATTCCATTTATATACCTGATGATAAAACCCAAGCTTTCCTGGTGAGTCCTTAAGTTAAACATTTCCTGCGTACATACTACAAAACATATGCAACTTCCACTGATACTTATAACTTCCCTGTTAATAATAGTTCCATTTAATGCTCACAATAAATAGCGAATATTTGCTTCACCATACCTATACCATACCTATAAGTAAACCAATACTAACCACATGTACCTGTCGATTTATACCACCACACTAGCACAGTATTACCCTGCTTCTATTATCATATTTCCCTGACGAGGCCCATTAAGGACACATATGAGGACTGGCCAATTAAATTTATACACCCCTCAAAACTCATCTACCAGATCTACTGGATAGTACAACCCAAACTTAATTAAATACGCATTGTCTTAGGATGGAACATTGAAGACATGTAGACTCATGGGATCATGAAACTCAAATAGGGTATGTAACCAAAATGCAATTTTCCAATTACCTCCAACTTTGAGTGAGAAAATGATGCTGGATGTGTTTAACGTTTGCGCACGCGCAGTGAAAACTTTCAACTTCAAAGTATTATTATTAAAATATATTATTAAAGTATTATTAACTGTTAACTTTAAAGTATTTCATTCCATTGCATTGAATAATTTTAAGCTTAATCTACACATTCTTAGAAAATCAAAATCAAATGAAAACTGTAGAAGTAACGCTTGTATCAATGATTTTACATTTGCGTATGCGTAGCGGCTGCTTTAATGATACGTACAATCTATGTGATATTAATATGGCATGATTACATCTTTTTTTTTTTTTTTTTTTTTTTTTTTTTTTTTTTTTTTTTTTTTTTTTTTTTTTTTTTTTTTTTTTTTTTTTTTTTTGGTACACCCTTCAATATTCCCGGAAAATTGCATCAATATCCAATTGAATCTGAAGAAGATAGCTTGTTTTGGATTTCACATTCGCCTAAGCCTAGCAGCTATTAATGATACGATCGTGTTGAAATTGAAAACCGTACAAATTGTCTTATATCAATTTCAACACGATCGTATCATTAATAGCTGCTAGGCTTAGGCGAATGTGAAATCCAAAACAAGCTATCTTCTTCAGATTCAATTGGATATTGATGCAATTTTCCGGGAATATTGAAGGGTGTACCAAAAAAAAAAAAAAAAAAAAAAAAAAAAAAAGATGATAAGACAATTTGTACGGTTTTCCCAACAACCATCCAAATTTGAGAGAGAACGGACGACTGTGCCTTGAGAAAATGATGCTTGATGGATTTTACGTTTGCGCGTGTGCACAGTGAAGTGTTGGTTTTTGAGTAATAAAACGATTTAAAATTCAAAAAACTGAAATCAGAAGGAAACTGGAGCAAATAAGGTTTTGTTAATTACTCCTAATGTGAAATAGCTCCACATTAAGTCAAAGAGTGATGAGGAAATTGAAAGCGACAAAAGAACTGTTTTCTTCCAGTCACAAATCGACAATTGCAGTTATATTTATTACTCCTATTAATATGGTGTTACTCCTCAACGGTAATTTTAACTTGGAAAAAAAAAAGGGTTTAAGATTAGCAGAATATAGTTAAGTGTTAAGTGGGAGCTCTTTGTCAATGCAGAAACACTGATTTATAATGTGTAAATAAAATATAATGTGTAAATGTAAATATAATGTGTAATGTGTATAAAAGCTAAAAGTGCTCATGAGCTTGAAAACAACCGAAAAACCGTTCGTCTTCACTTTTGTTGAACCCGTCGGTAGACACGTTGGATGGAATACGCGAAGATGTTTCAATAAACTAGTTTTGTTTTTCTCCTTTCCGCTGATTTCAAAACCCGTTCCGCAACATCTTCCCCATACCGCTAATATTCTCCCCGCAGTTGGATTTCGATGAAAGGGTAATGACCCCATAAAATCCGAAGATATTGCTTCCCCAAAATATGAATATCTTAATTAACTGCCTCGAACCATAACGCTGTCATCGTTGATGGTATACAAATATATACATTAGTAAATATATGTAAAACCTGACACATTCACTCAATTGGGAAAGATGCAAATGATTATGTTCAACTGTCATTCGACTTGATTGTGCGATGTCAAAACGCAAAGATGAGCTTATCATGAGTTAAACCAGCTCGTCAGAAATGGAAATACGATACTGCGATTTTTTCCTTTATCGCAGCCTGCAAAGATCAGGTTCCAGCTGTCTGAATGTTTATTCGCCAGCGAGACAAGAAGGACGCAACGTTTCACAAGTCAAAATAATCTCGTCCAACAATCTTGAAAGTGAACACCCTGGCAATTAGTTTCTATTTTATAAATTCCTTGATGATCTAGTGACAACAATAGCCACGAGTTGGTTTCACAGTAAATTATGCTGTGGATGTAATTAAAATTTGCTATTCCGTCAGCAAGAGTAATAGAATTATGTTCCATCACAGTTTTTTTACTGTTTCAAAAATATCAGTTTTATTTTTTGCTTTTCTTCATACATACCATAAATAATGACGATGCGAATGAATGAAAAATTGACTTGTGAATACAACAATCCCTATTGTGCTCCTTTGTCAGTCAATAAACTGAAATCCATGAACTTTCAATCAGCAGAACAGTGTTAAGCGTGAAAATTAAAATAGGATATCCAAATAAAACCTTCAAAATCAAAACCCAAACAGATCAAATATACTGATGGTTGAAATTTTCTAAACTAAATTTGGGGTATTGATTTTGCCGGTCGGCGAAATCAGGCTTGAGAATTGGAAAACTAGTTTTCAATCAAATAAGAACCCTCTAGTTCAATCTGTTTGAAAGCTATAGCGTGCTATAACGGATTAAATTTTCATTCTAAAATGTTTGAATCAATCGCAATAACTTCAATATCTATGAAAATTCGCTAAAAACCTCTAAAATTCGGATATGGTCATGCTTTATGTGAGGGGGTTTTACTCATCAAATCACTCATCAAATTCGTGCATCGAATTCGGCGGGCAAAAAGGTCACTATGAAGTGCAGAAACGCTAATTTGACGAGTGGGTAAATGCAATCATATTTGGTCCGTTATGGTTATGACCTATCAGTCGGTCACCTAACACGAAATCAAAATTGAGCAACTATCAATTTAAATCCCCGGCAAGACGTTACGCAAACGGTCCTTAAATCACCACATGACTACATAGCTAAACACCAGAGGTCTCGCAATTCCGACATTCTTTTCGCCAAATAAATTAGAAAACCGGCGTTTCGCTTGCGCGAGGCTGCGAACCGATAGCTCACACCCCGAGGGGTCCTGGTCGGGCCGACAGCCCGCGGCCCCCCCGGATGGAAACTGATCCGGACGGCGTTCCGACACCTGGCTCCGGGGATATATGTATCGAATGGTACCTTCACTCTTCTGTACCCCTTAATTGCCCACACAAAGTCGGCATTTCTCATAAGTTTCGCGCGACCGACCTAAAAAGGGCCCCCCCGGGGTTGGGCGGGGCCACCGCTTCAATTTTTATCTCGCAAATCTGTTCCCTCATTTGCCAATATACCTTGAAGTTTTACGTTAAACCATATCAGTCTGAGTCAGACCTATTTATAAAGTTATTTTAAGACCTACATGACGATTCTCATGGACGATCGTTGCGCCATACGAATTCCTCATGCCCTCAATAACACTATTTAAGTATGCTAAGAGAGGAATTTCAGATCTTGATCTCTATTTCACTTCCCACGAAAAAAAGGGTTTCTTCAAAAATGCATTATTTTTGAGAAAATTTGTATGCTTAAGATTTTTCGTTTTTTGATCATGTACCATTGAAACAACCGTAGCAGACCTTTTCTCGAAACATTTGTATATCATGAAGTAATCACACAGCAGGAAAGAAGAAATTCTTTTGATTTTAGGAATCGACACAATTCTTTTTCTTTTAATTTTTCTTCTTCGATGGGAGGGTGCATGATCTTTTTGGTTCACCTAATATAGTCATTCCATCGATTCTTGTGCCAAAACCGTTTTATACGGAATCCGTTTTCCTTGTGTATAATAGGAGATGCAACGAATTTTAAAAATCAAATATACGACCCACGAACTCTTTCAAGGATATGTATCAAGGAACTTGTAAAATGTCAAAGATGACATACAAAATTGTATAATATTAAATTCACCATATTCTATGGATATTTCTAAATTAAATAGGAATTTATATTTGTAAAGCTAAATATTTACGTATTTTTTCGAAAACAAATTTACACAATGTTCCAGAAGTTGTTGATAGAATTAATTTTATGATCTGCAAAAGGCTCAAAAGTCATTCCTCGCTTTGGTCGTAGTTTTGGTTACCGAAAGTCGTTACGAGGCCAGCCACCCTCGTTGGGCTGTTACATTGATATTTATATAATTATAATTATTGTACAAGTTGTCAAAAGTTTCTCTGCAAGGGTCAAGATTGTATGGGGATTCATGCTGGCCCTTCGTCACTAAACGGATTGCCGTCATGGACCTAACTAAGGTTAGGTAATATATACAACTACATAAGCTGAGTAAAATAAGGCTTATACTTGAGGTACATAAATTTGTTAAATACTAGAGGTAGTAAAGACTTTTAAGGTAGTTAGACTGTTCGTAGTAAAGCCAAACAGCTGTCTAAACAGAGATGACCTTATCTGGCCCGGATAGAACGTCTACCCAAGGTCCACTCAGGGCCCGGAGGTCCATAAGGGCTGGGCAGTCCCAAAAATTGGCAGATGGACCCCCTACATCTTCCACCGTGCAACTTTACGAGCTACTGCACCTTCGTGGATAAGTCGGGTATGGCCAGAGCCGTATTTATTAACCACTATTCGTTCCTCGTTGGAAGTTGGGTCACGAAAGGACCACCCGGGCTCAAGTCCTGAAGGACTCTACTATGAAGTTGGCTTGGAATTGTTGCATATGTGGTTAGGCCAAGAAAAAACTTAAGACTTAGATAATATAATATTTTGACTAAATGTATTCTTTATTCGTATGTCGTTGTTTTTGAGCCGATTGACCCTTGCCCCTTCGACCCTGGATTCGGAGCCAACGACAAGAATCTCCCTTTCTTTGGAATTACCTGACGCGACATGGACTGGCAGTCCTGTTCTCTGCTCGATACCACCAGCAACCCTTATACGACTAATCAGCCTCAAATTTTGTGTTCCTCTAACAGTTTTGTCTTGAATAAACTGGTTATTCGTCTCTAGACAACCACATACACATCGCGAATCAGTAAATCTGGCGGAAAACCAAGTGTCTCATGGTTTCGCTCCTCATAGCCTCATAGATGGACGCACCATTGGAGTTGGTGGCTGCAAATATGCAATATTGCTGCTGGCTGGGTTGAAGTGAGAAATTCTCAGCTGTAGAAAGACAGAATTTCATGTTTTCCATTTTCTCGTTGACCAGACGTTCCTACGTTTGGAATTCTTCACGGATCGTACTTGTACATAGTGAAAAACTATATTTTATGCAAGCAGAATATTCTTTTATTTTATTTTCATTTATTTATTGCATGTAACAGTGTAATACCTTCACGCTATCAGTTAATTCCCTGGTTTTATGTTCTCTGATAGAAGGAGCTCCTTATTTAATCTAATTATTGTATCACTTTCTCGAAACACCTATGTCCGATTATATCTCTGACTACTTATTAATATACGTAAATTCATAGTGTACTTTTACTCATTTATTTATTATCCAAAACTTCGCCACATCTTTAAATTTGCTCGCCAGAATAATGGATTTTCCCATAATATATATTGCCTTGGGCCACTTTCTTGCACGAGCAAACAATATGTAGGTATATGGTCTGATTATTCATGGGAAACATATCAATGGAGCTATCACTGAAACAAGAGCGTCAGCAGACTAGCTGCTATGGATACTCACAAGACTTGGCACCCACATAAAAATTATGGATTTGCCGCAATTCGTGGTTCGGTGCAACGAAATACATTGTATTAGGGAATCAATGGAATATATGTCATTAGTCGCCTCGATGGTACCTACTTGTAGAGTCAAACAGTGAGTGTTACAGTCTACAACTCTGTTGTGAACACAGAAGCATCAGGTGGAAGTTTCTGGTGAGACGTAGATCGGTGTCGTACATTTTCAGTCAAACGTTATTATATAACTCACAAAATATATAACCGGTTTGGGCGGCCGTATCAGTTTATATTTAACCAAAAACTGTGGAAGACGTGAATACATATTGCAGAAACACACTTATAGAGGAATCAGACGTTTTACCATTCTGGTGACCCGCCTAGTTGGTGCTGCAACTCGTCACACTAGCTATTTGCAGTTGTGACCCTTATGAAATGAAGATCCTATTATACGTTCGATATCATACAGAAATGTGACGTATCAAGTCCAGCTCCAGGGAGGCCATAGCGTCTAAAATGTATTATTATCCTTCGGTTTCAGTACTTTCTATCTGTCCTTCTCGACTTTAATAAGGGAAGTGGAAAGTATAACGTCAGTAGTTTACCCACGCAGGAAAAAAATCGGAATGAGATTCTAAAGAAGACGAAAGTGATGAAGAGAAGACCTGTTCGTACCGACCGTCGTTGTTTTTTCTTTCTTATAAAGAATGGCAGGAACGATCGAGTTCGCACTCGGCTTTCCATTCTGAGGAGGCGAGGCGAGTTGAGGCCAACTTCCCCTCACTCACACCTCTTTCTCTTGGTATACTCGTACTGCAGTTCCGAAGATAAACAGCAATCCACTGAACTGAAATGAAAAACGAATGTCGACAAGGAAATCGTAAATATTAGCTTTCTATGACAGGGACAAAGAAGTCATTTTTGGCGACGCGACATAGATTCTATCGGACGATCGAAGGGGAGTGTTACGTCGTCAGAAATGACATGCCACAAAGTATATTTATACTCTAATACATACACACACATGACATTTTAAAATATGTCGCTATATAATTTCAACTCAACTTGAATTGTTGCTTTCTTTCGTTACTTATACGTGGAATGGTACGAATAATGATATTTGGTATTTAATCAGTAGAAAGCTTTTATAGCATATTTCTTGTTGATTATTTAAATTGCATGCATGAAAACCATTTAAATGTTCATTGACGTATTATCCCAACACATGCTTGAAGAAGAAATCGTTCGCATTCGAATTCCTCAAATAGATATAGATGAGAGGGAATAGGTGAATTTGCACCATTGCCTTGGCCAGGTAGCAACCAAGAAGTGATGGGACCCTCGTTAGCAAATTTCGCTTCTTACGCCACAATAGTATTTTACCTTGATAAATTTGATCATTTAATTATCAGAATCATAAACTATATCACAAAAGTGAACCAAAACGAGTGCAACGTTGAACCGTAAATGAATGCAAGTGAATGAAAAGAATGTTTGAATGTAAATCTCAAAATTAATTAATTTCCATTTCATTTATTTACTAACGATAATATAGGCATTGCAATATTGTTTACTCTTAGTAATATTATTTTTACCCCTTATAATACGTTTGCTCTTTAGTGCAACAAAACTACTCCTACTGTGGCAAGTTCTTAATTCCAACTTCTTATTCCAACCTTTTCCATTTAGTGCTCTTCCAGTAATAACGTAAAAAATGTATTTCATAATTCAACTGTATTTGATTATTATGAATTTTTGTTTTTGCAGGTAAGTACGCGAACTTTTATCCAACAGCAAACTCATACCTAAGGACCAGTAAGTCTGTCAGTGGTTACGTATTACCGTTTAAAAAACCTCCTGACATTTCATCAAATAATTTAAGCCAGCTTTTCTCATTAAAAAATTACTGGAACGTATAATTTCAATCATTCACGTTGCAATGATGTATGTTATACTGAAAACTTAATGTATTATCAATTAGTTCTATCCTAACACTCAAAAACTAAACGATAAATTTCAATTAACCGATGTTTTCAATCAAAGATTTAGATCAATATTTTATCGTAGTTAACAGGATTCATCATAATGAATCTACGTTACACACAACGTGATATTTGCATACACTATTTTCCTTGCGATTTTTTCACGAATAGTCTTGAGTACCTATAATTTTCACACGTATACGTGGAGAAACGATCGAGATAGAGAGCCAGTAAGTGACGCTAACGTAACGATTGTCTTGAATTTGAGGTCGAGTAGTAAAAGTTTGACTTCATTTTTCTGCCTACTTTACCTGTCAGGTAAGTTGGTAGTCGATATTAGATAAATATAGTAGTAGATAGAAGTAGATAGATAGAAGATATAGAGATTAGTAGATAGTAGATAATGTATAGTAGGGAGTACTAGGTAGAGTATAGTTAGATAGAAATAGTAGATAGACGTCCATGTTTGCCACGAAAGGAATGAGTGAGTAGGTACTTCATTGTAACCTTTAACCTATACTGTATACTAACAGTATACATATATATGGTATATATGTATATACAATATGCATATATACAATATACATTGTATATATGCATATATTGTATACTAACAGTATACAAGTTGCTGTCTAATGAAAATATCAATGTCATACCGCGGTGCTTACATACGCTAGGTTTACCTAAACTTAAGTTTAGGTAAACCTTGTGAAATCGCTCCTTTTTGGCCTAGCTAATTGTTTATAGTTATTTCCAAGATAAGAGTGAGTAGATACGAAAAACCTTTGAAACTCAAATAGGAATTGAACTGTCAACGGCTTCGTATTCGACTACCCTACTTACCTACTTATATAAAAGCTGCTAGCAGTCCAAACTTTTTCCAGTTGGTAGGTATACATTAGGTATACAGCAGACGTGTGTGTGAATGCCTACGAAGTATTCATCCCTGAAATCGAAAATGTATCGCCAACTTTGTTGGGTAATTGTGAGTATCTTAGGCTGTCGCAGATGGTAGCGGCTGTCGTTAAAACGAAGTACGATGTTCACGTAATGAACAACATTTCATGATGCAATTACTTTTTTATTATAGGTTTCTACTTTCCTCGGAAAATTGTGGAAATTGAAAAGTTGATATGGCAATCATCCTTGCTTTGAGATATTATGATGACTCAACTGTCAAACGGGACACATAGAAATCGCTCCCGTATACGAGGAAAAGGGTCCTCTTCACGTGTACGTGTAGTTTTTGCGTCAACGCTAATTAGTAATTTTGCGTGTACGCAGTTGGTATTTCATTCTTTTTACGTATTATCCGTAAAAGTACTGTGGGAAGAACAAAAACGCTGCAAATAATTATACAAAGGTTTATTATTTCACAGAAGAGTTGTTTTCTATTATCACCAAAAGAAGTCTGTTATACGTTATCCAAATATAAGTGTATAGACGCCTACCAAAAAGAAATTTAAAAAATTTAATGGATCATTAGTACAATTTATTGATCGGAATCCAAGTATATCCACAAGGAAATAGTCTCTCACCAACTGGGGGGGAGTCATCTATCCACGCTTCACAAGTTCATCTATACGTGACGAAAGTCATGATAAACTCAATTTTGTGAAGTGGGAATTTTATAAGCTGTTACGATCATCGCAGTTTATAAAGTGATGTTTAATATGTTCCACCAGTTTCGATTCACTCCCATTTTTATGATATTTTCTCTTGACAAAATTCTAGCCCTTAGCAAAAGCAAACAGTTGAACGTACAGCTATCTTGGAGGTTTCATTTGATACTTTGAGATAATATTTGTAATTGATACCCAACAAAATTACCCCTATTTTGAAAGTTTTTGAGATCTACATTTTTCAATATTTCAGCCCTTAAATTCTACACTTTAGGGTTAGTTGAAGACCAACTAGACCCCATATATAGGATTCATGAACATTGGTCCATTATTTTCTAAGAAAATTTCGGACAGATTGTTTTGTTTTAGGATCCTACGCACCTTGAAACGTAGACCTATAAATTTTGAAAAGTTAAGGTTAAAACCCGTTTTTCCTGTTTGATTATAAAGATTAATTATTGAAAATTATAAATCAAAATACTCCAATTACTCCCAGTGAGCAAATATTCAATGTTTATAGGGATCTGCATCGTATGTCGGCACATACAGAGATAGCAGCCCGAGTGGTACTTGAAATGTTCGCGTGTGTTATCCGGTTCGAAACAGGAGGTCCTTGGCCCTGTTCTTTCAACCCCCCTCCCCTCCCAAACCTTCCACACTCCCTTACCCGTCCTCTCTACCCCTCCTTCTCATCACACCACCACAATACTCGTACTTCACTCCAGTGCCTGATATCGCGGGAGAAGTGGACCCGCACTACTCGGCACGAATCTAACCGGCACCGATACTATACGTCTTCCGCACTATACGGGGTGTCCGAAGTAAACCCCCCCCCCCCCCCCCTACACCCCAACATTTGATTTCAGAGATATCGAAGTGGCTGCTGATCATTTTCGAGGTGTCTGGTTCATAAAAAATGTTTTCTTTCATAATTTTATTTTTTTGAGCTTAATGGGCTCTAATTTCAAATGTATAATTTACGAAAATTCTCTAATGCGTTCATGCTGCATGACCGTAACTTTTTATGAAATTATCCATTATTGAGCCGGTTAAATCTTAGTTGGTGCCTTTTATGTAGGTAACTTAGATGATGGATGCCGTTGCATGGATGGACGGGTATGCGCATGCGCAAACATGAATTATAGCTATATTTTTCATAATTAACAAGTTAACACATATTATAATAGTTTTGTTTCTTACGTTCTCCTTCAACTAATTCTATATGTCTGCGTTATAATTTTAGGAAGTTATACTGCCCAAACAACATGGCAGATGTTTCGATTATACAGCTTCAAATTTAGTCCTTTCCAGGAATTTTCGGCTGTGGTCTTTCCATCTTGTTATGCTGAAAATCCGGAAATTCCGAGATTCGCTGCATTGCGTTCTCTATCTCGAGTCTGAAAGGGAGTAGAAAGCATCACGTGTGATCGACAAAAAAACCCTTACATAACTCCGTTTAGTTTGCAACCCAAATCAGGTGAAGTAATTACGATGAAGGCTCCTCAGTAACCTAAAATTAGCGTCGGGATCAGCATTCATGAACCATTCGGTTCTTTTCCGGCTTCAGTCATTTTCGTTGTATTGTTTCCTATAGGTGCAGCCTTTCGTGGGGCTGGAATTGTGGGCTGTGAAGACGACATTGAGATAAAAAGTTGTTGTTCGGTTTTTGACGTGTTTTGGTATCAGAAATAAGTGTTTCTGGAAAAAGTAATCAATGTTTAATGTTTTCACCCAGGTCCATGTTATGAGTGAATCCCTTTAAACTGGAACCATTGATAAAAATCATGCACAAAAATGATCTCCCAGTCCGTGTGGGTCACCGGTGACCCATCGCTTCGGAGTCTCGTGACAACTTTGTTATTCAGTCAAGGTAACATTTCGTACATAGCAACGATTCATTGGACTGTAAGGATGAATAGAAAAAGATAACCGTGTTTTATTGCTCATTCTTAATTGGGCCCGCATTCTTTTTGACATTTTATGTCTTTACTATGGCACATAAATGAAATTCTCATCAGCTGAGTGAGCTGACTCTCCTGTTGAGCCGAGGAGGATGCAACTTGATAGGGTGGCTATTGGGGGCATTAAGAAACTTGGTATTAGAACCTCTTGAAACTCATACGGTGGATACAGCTTTCGTACAAGTACGCAACCACGAGAGACATTTTATGTCTTTGCACCCCCTTTCCCCTTCCTATAAAACCCCGTATTGTATTCTAGAGCCACTCAGCTGATCTGGGATCGGTCAGTTGTGTTCAGAAGTCCCTCAAGGGCCCACATACCAAATCTCAGAATCGTGGGATCATTAGGGAAAAAACTGGATACTAGAGCCACTCAGCTGATCTGGGATCGGTCAGTTGTGTTCAGAAGTCCCTCAAGGGCCCACATACCAAATCTCAGAATCGTGGGATCATTAGGGAAAAAACTGGATTCTAGAGCCACTCAGCTGATCTGGGATCGGTCAGTTGTATTCAGAAGTCCCTCAAGGGCCCACATACCAAATCTCAGAATCGTGGGATCATTAAAGAAAAAACTGGATTCTAGAGCCACTCAGCTGATCTGGGATCGGTCAGTTGTGTTCAGAAGTCCCTCAAGGGCCCACATACCAAATCTCAGAATCGTGGGATCATTAAGGAAAAAACTGGATTCTAGAGCCACTCAGCTGATCTGGGATCGGTCAGTTGTGTTCAGAAGTCCCTCAAGGGGCTACATACCAAATCTCAGAATCGTGGGATCATTAGGGAATCTCCGCGTGACGCTCCCCGCGTGACGCTTTTTCATTTATGTGCCATAGTAAAGACATAAAATGTCAAAACTGGATGTATATAGAGGTAACTTACACAACCTTCCGATTCCATGATTAGGCAAGTAGAATGAACATCTCTCTGAGATGTCACTCTTGGATCCATCTTTAAATACCCATTCACCTCCGGCCCATCTCGATCGGGCTTATTCTAGGAAGGCAACATCGTGCTCTCCACCTATGCGATTAGTTGGAAAAAAGTTAGATTAAGAGGGTTCAACACCAAACAACTTTTTAAGATATCAACGTACTTCAATCTATGTTCAATTCTAAAGATTTAGGTAGATTGTTCTCAATGATTTCAATAACGAACACAGTAGTGAATATCAAGAGAAATCCGCAGCCTCCAATGTTTTAGTCAAAAAGAGCGCTCACTCGTTTCTGGAATTTAGTACCCACTCGCGACATTATAGAAGAAAGTATGCGAAGGTACATAGTAGCAGAGAAATTTGTGATTCAAATTAAAGTATGAACCTCACGGAATGTACCTACCACCGATTTCCGAACGGAATGCAATGTTGCCAGATGCCTTCATGGGAAATTCCCACCATACCCCTGTAAATATCCCTACGCTTCCCTCTGGTTTCCCTCGTATAGCACCACAATATCCCTACAACCCCCCCCCCCCCCCCACTGGTATTTGATATAGGGTTAATACGGGTTCCCATTCCCATCTGAAGCATGAAGTGAAATGATTTGCAAATTAAAATTAATTTCTATTGTTACAATTTTGTTTTATTAACCTATTCACAAAACTAAATGAATGTAGGTACCTACTAACTACACCATTGTTTTCTTCAAATAAATGCATTAGTAGAAGAGGAAATGTGAGTAAATTTTATATAGTAAATAAACTTTAATTTTAATAATTAATTTGCTATGATATTATTCAAAAGTGTTTATAAAACGGGTAGGTACTTTTACCCCATAACAAAATACTTGGGGCAAGAGGGAACTCTCGTTTATAGAATAATTTCTGTCACTCCTCTTATTGAAAATATAAGTCAAAACATGAGGTGGAGTTGAAAATATAATAATGTGCGCAGAAGTTCACTTACTCTCTTGTTCCATATTGCACAAAAAATAGGTGTCCTAGGAATGGGGAGAAGGTCCTGAACTACAATTTAAAAACGAAATAACTCGGATGTATATGAAATATTGCGTAACCCTGAATCATATAATCGACCGTACCTATTGCCAAATTACCATGCAAAAGCGTTCAGTTCAAACAAGTAGTGGCATTAGAACTTTGCTCTTGGTGGTGTTCTCTGGAATCGTTCATTGTTTCTCTGACATATAGCAGAGTGGACATCTTCATAAACCTACCTAGTCGGGGAATGGAGAATTAGACCGGGCATTGCATTCACTCCACGACTCCACCGAACAATCGACTAAGATCCAATCCTTCTCTTTTCTACCAGGCTGTTCCGAGTGGTCCTAAAGTCGAGTGTAACCATGGAAACACTTATTTTTATTATTTATTATTCTACCTATTCGGGTAGTTTGATTGATCAAGACGCGATCCAAAAGATCCCTTCGTATTGAGAAATTTCAGTGAAATAATCCCACCTCAAAATCCGTCCCGAAAAATCCCAACGCCGCGCCGTGGGATAAATCCCGCTATCTGGCAACACTGACGGAATGTATTATTTCGACGTTGTCAGGAATACTTGGAAAACTTGAGTAACCTGAGCATTACCTTCTTCTTGACAGCATAATGTAGTGGTAGAGTGATGAAGAAACCGAATTAAGAAGAAGACATACAAATAAGAAATGAGAAAAGTGTTGTTCTCCTAAACACAAATGTCATGGAAACGCTGAAAAATTTACCTACATAAGGAAAAACAAAAACGCGTTGTTCTCAATACAACTTTCGTTTTTTTGATCTGTAGGTAGACACATATTTTTCCAAAACTATTGGAGCTATTGAAATTCTGTTTCATTTTTTCCCTTCTTTCTCTTCCTTCGAGATAACGTTGAACATCAGAAGAGCTAAAAAATCCAAGTTTCAAAAAATGGGTTCAAGCGCCTAAGCAACGAATAGTTTCGACTGATTTTTTGGTTTCCATTGAAAAATGGGAGTGCGAGAACGAAATGGGGGCATTACCGAAATCTGCCAAACAAAACGTAAGAAAAACGTGTCAAAAAAGAGAGAGAGAGAAAAAAAAAAAAAAAAAACACACATACGCATAAACACACACTCAAATAACCTGGAAGTACTGAACCTCCTTAACTTTCCCTTTGCACTTCGACGCATTGAGAAATTAAGAGCTGAATTTGTATACCAACCACATATTTATATGACTGCTCGCTAACTGGAAACCCGAATAGCGACGTTTAGCTGCTCTTCACAGCGATTTTATGCCTTGTTTAACCCTTGATCGGACACAGTTAACGGTGAATTAGCGTCTCAACCGAGCGGTAAAGTGATCATAACGGAAGGCGAAAGCAGCGAACCGTGTGATTCCAGACGTCATTTTACACCTTCGCACCTGCCAAGTTGGTTAGTTGTCGGCCTTTATATATCTATAAATCAAAGTCTGCATTCCTTCTCACATACATCCATACAAATTATTCTGGGCGTGGTCGGTCTACATCATTGAGAGCGAACCTTCCATCAGTTCACATCGAAGTTACATATTCGCCAGTTTTTGCGTGGACGTACGTGTAAACGACCCCGCATATTCCTCAACACTTTCTCAAAATGAAAGTGGAATAGTGAGTGGAGAAACAACGCTGCGTGCTGCTTAAACGTTTAGTAAGTCAGCTGAACTTGCTGAAATTGTTCATAACTGAAATTCACACTCACTTGTGGGATTAAATTGTTGAAATTTTCTTTTCAACATTAACGAGGTACAAGTTTTCATACTACTTTCCAAACTATACTAAAATACTTCATTTCAAATTTTACCACCATAATATGAACTGGAATGAAGTTTCTTTATTATATAACTCAGAACGTTCCCTCAATATATTTGTTCGTAAAATATTATCAATCATTCTGAAAGGAATGGGAACTTTAATGTACAATTTTTTCCCAATTATTGTTTCAAAGAGGCTGTTCAAAAAAAAAAAAATTGTCTCAAAACTCCCGAGGGGGCTGCAAGAGTAATGACGGTTAATTCAGCTCTGTTCTCATCAATAATCACAATAGTTAATGATCATGATTTATGACGTTCAATATTGATTAATTGACAAGAAACCCAAATTCAACCCCCTTTCGCATCTTCAATTCTGATGGCTAAATTTGTTGGTTTAGTTTTCAAGTTTTGTCAATTTCGAAAACGATTAATAATGCAAAAATTCTTTCCTTCCTAACTACTGCACAAATGGTTTTGAAACACATACATGAGTGACACAAAGTTTTGTTATCACTGACGTCAGCTCAGACTAGTCAAGCTTGGAATCTTGTCAGCTCAAACTAGAAATCTTTGGCTCCAAAAAATAACGTCTAAGTACATGAATGCAAATGAAATCACTATTACAATGAGTGAAAGTAGTATAGACTTGACGGTTGAACGAGCTGATATTATTACAGTAGAAATTCTATGCCAATGAATCAACAATATAGATAAGTAGGAATATAGTTGTTGGACGAACTAGTGATGCAGATATGGTTATTTTATTTTGTTTAAGTTCTTTCGGTAGGTGGCGACGTTCTATTTAGCTACACTTCGATATAGCTGTGTCGTTGGTTTTTTATGTAATGAATATGTTATTGTTTCCATTTGTTTCTACCAATCACTGCTTCTTTTTAAAGTATTTAATTCGTGTAGTCACTAAGTTGTTTCCATATGGCCGCAAATCGCAAAACTCGCGATCGGAGTAAACACAGCAGATCAGCGTTAGTTTTGGTTTCTCGCCACAGCCTTCTGTTTTGAGTTTGACACGCACACGCACAGTAGCCGATTCGGAAGATAGAAGTGTGCACAAACGTCTCTAGGTATCTGCCTGCAAATTCTTCTATAGATTACTTCTATTTGATTGACGTTTTGACGATTGAGTTGCAGTTAGGTCCTGACAAAACTTCCTATATGAACTTCTTCGCACTTGTATCAGTGGCAGTTTTTGCGAGAATGCTTATGACATACATAGACTCTTGATAGACGCTTGATCTTGATGATGTTGCCCGATGCCCCTACGTGAAACGATAAGAATGAGTCTCCACGCGTGGGTCCGTTTGTATGTGCCGCACAGTTTTCGTGGGTCGTGGGGGCGTTGGAATGACCAAAAATGGATGAGAAGTTAATTGAACTTGTCAGGGACCATCCTGTGCTGTACGACACATCTGATGCGAACTACATGAGAACAAAACTAAAAGATGAGCTTTGGGAAAAAAAATGGGACTGAATTGGAAACGGACGGTAAGCACACACTTTTTATTATATCATTATTATTATTATTAGTTACTTGAAAAAATGTTAAAACAATTCATTGCTCATGTTACATTACATGGTTACTCATAATACCTTCATATTTCCTATTTATTTGTACGTTAATTATGTATTACAATAATTATTGACCTAGGAAAATCATAAAACTATTTTCCCCTTTTTGTCCCCATCTCAAGTCAGAATTGCCCTCGTGGCACGCGATTGGGTTCAATATGCGGTACCCGACCCAGCCCATGGTCGTGGGTTGGGGATGGGGTCGGCGTGGGCTGTTTAGAGAGAAATCCTGGTAACGAGTATTACTTGTTCAGTCTTCACAATCTTCTAGATTAGTAGGGCCTTGTGGGGGAGAGAAGAGATGCATGCTGATTATCAATAAAGCCATCCCATTGATCTGGTTAGGAGGGGAGTCTGATATGAAAATGATAAATTAACATGATTTCATCTCGGTTTCAGTCCCGTAGGTCAAGGCCAGTATGCTCAATTACAAAGTTGTATGGTTGAAATAAATAATAATATCTCTATCATTTAATGCTCGAGCAAAATACCAATGCAAACCGTACGTTCAAAAGTATCGTTTAGGATTGTAAATATTTCCATAATGTCAGAGGTAATGGAGTCCTATTTTAGAAACATAATGTTATCTCCGGTACGGTTAATGAATCACTCAAGGCCGACGGCGAACGATGGCAGCCCCACACACTCACCGATATAGGTAACTTCTCACTCCAGTAGTTGTAAATCACCGGTGATAAGAACGTGATAACAATAAATTATTGCACCTTGAAAATTTTCAGTTGTTCTTCGACAAACACTTCACCGGCTTATCAGACGGGTTCAAGAGCTGTGTATATCACTATGAGAGCACTTGATGCGTTAGTCTAACATAAACTTCGAAGTTGACATCACAGCTTACCGATGATTTACTGGATATATTGATGGTACCTATTAGTAACAGCTAGGGGGGAAGGGATGGCGCTGTTAAGTGTGGGTATAAATTGTAAGCCACACGAAATGGGGGTATAGGTAGACAAATCTATAATGCATTACAGATATAAACAAATATTTAGATAGCTCACTGACAGATAATGTAAAGACTGTCGGTAGTGATTTTCAGCGAGCTGAGCATTCAAATACCATTAAAACTGCGAATTTTCACTTACTTTAGACGAATTGCGAATAACTGCGAAAGTTTTTGATTGCGGATGTTTCCACCCGAATTCGGTATTTCCTCGAACATCAAAGGAAGTTTGCAGTGCGATTCGCACAGTGTTCACGCGATCATGGCCGAGCATCAGCTAAAAAAAAAAAAAAAAAAAAAAAAAAAAAAAAAAGCAAGTTTCAGCATGAATGTTTTCATGTTTCATGTTTCGTTTCGGTTCATTGAAATCACCTAATGAAAAATAGATACAACTGTTTTCGGAATTTTCCTTCTTTTGACGCTGGAGATTGACCTAAATTACTCCAGCACACCAATTCCCGTCTCGCGACTAAACAAGATCCACAGGGGTGGGGGGCTATACATTTGAAAACAAAGAAAAATAACTGAGGACTTGAATAGAGGACTGGAGAAAAATGTGAAAATCCACTAATGCTCCTGAGCCTCTGTTTTTTCCCCAAATGTTCTCACAGTCTTAACAGAGCGCGAGCAGAGCTCGAAGCTGCTCACCGAAATTCGCGAATCCAAATTCGTCACGATTGCTCAAGAGTGGACAAGGCTGCAGTATAACTTCAAGAATGAATTTGCGGAAAATGTACTATATTCACGGATTCGTACTCATTCGTACACCGAACTCTGGGCTGAGAAGGTTTTCTATAGGATCTTTCTGTCACGCAACGACACAGACACAAGTATGATTTTGGGAATTGCTGGAATTTCAACCTTTTCTCGAAGTTCGGCGCCCTCCCTGCACACATATTTAAACATTTACAAGAACAAACTCTAGAAATTTTGCAAAATAGATTTCACGAATGAAGAATTATTCAAGAACTTTAATTTTCCAAAATTTTGTAAAATATATATTTCTTGGATTCCGGTGAATTTTCTGTAAAATTTTACTAAAACCTATGCAAAAAAAAAAACAAAAAAAAAACTGGGGCTGATGTATTTTTTAATCGCTTTTTGATGATGAAGATGAAATTTAAAAAGGAGTCTATCTAGGACATGAAGAATGGAATCCCAAAATCTCAGCCTGATCAGCTGTGTGAGCTGTAAGGATAATTTATTTTCTAATCTCTCTACGATGCTAAAATTCGAAGGTGTCTCTCTAGGAGTGACATCACAACGGGAGAAACCCCTGTGATCAGCTGAGAAAGTTGTGAGGCTTATTCCAAACCTTCATCAGCTGAATGATTTGAAAAATATTCTTGTGTTTCCCTATAATATCATTCAATACAAAACAACATTTTATTCCCCTGAAAACAACAATCCATTCATTGTTGATTTGAATCATTCGAAAGATTCGTTGGGAAAAGCAGTTAATTTTTTAAATTGGGAATACAGATCGATTATTTTTTGCATCGCTCAATTATCAATTCAGGAATGGTAGATAACAATGTAAAGTAAATAGTATTTTAACGTTGAGTGTTTTCTTTCGGATCCGGGCATCCTATTTCAAGGTTATTCCGACCTCAAATAGTTCACTCTTCATTAAACACAATCGTAATATTAGCACACGTCATTGTTTATCTCGCCTCTTCAGGATTTGGCGTCGCTAATGTTGAATAAGTAGACCACATTTCACTACACTTAGCTCCTAGCAGCTACACATTTGAGCCATCCATTGGATGAGATTTCGATACGGAAATTTGATTTATTGTAATTTACATGTTTCAGCTTTATTTTAACGGAAATAATAGTTTGCATATCATACCTATTATATAATATGTGAAATTTGAGCAAGTCAAGTTCAAAGAAAATGTTACCCATCCATTTTAAGGCATAAAAAACTCTTCCCAAATAACATTTTGCAATTCAAGAGAGATTTCAATTTTTAGCTTTTTTTTCGTTGATTTTAAAAATTTTAAAAATTTTGGGGCAATTGTAATAGTTTTTTTTTATAGCGAAATTTGCTAAAAGCGTTACGGTAGAGTCGTGGTAGAAAGGACCGTTGCGGAAGATGAATAATTTTTGTCTACTCTCATCTATCTTGTAGCTAAGGATTCGTATTTCTCTTAGTTGCAAAAAATAAAAATATATTAATAAATAAAATAAATCAAAAAATAAATAGTAAATGATATAGTAAGAAAAATAATAACAATAAGTATAAATGGATAACGCTTGTCGAAATCTCTCAATGTATCATCTCGTATACGATTCTGCATCTACAAATTTCCCATTTACTCACCACTTTTTGCATTTGAAAATAGTTTCTTAACAATAATTGAAATTTCATCCCCATATATATTTCATTCTATTACTAATTGTAAAATCAATTTATTTTAATTTTATTCAATCAGTTAATAATAATTCACTTACATCTTGGATTTGTATACATTGCTAAGGTGTTAATAACCAATGTTGTATTATAATAACGTGCTTACAAGATTTTGCTAACCAAATAATTGCCTACAAATGTATAATTTAATAATTATAAAATACTGATTATCCTGAATAATAATATTGGTTCAATCGACAAATATTATTTTTATACTACGATACTAGTAGAAAACATTAATACTATTTTATAATATCCAATATTTCATCAATATTAAATAATAAATTTGTAGTTGGTTGGTTAGTCAAATCTTTTGTATGGGTTGGTCAATAATTGTATAAAATATTTATCATTGTATAGATTTTATGATGACGCAAGGCGTGGAGGGGTGCCTTTTACGATATTGTGAAATCTGTTGTTAATTATTTGAATAATCGAAGTTCAGTGTAGAGGGTAATAAACTCTGGCATGGATTTGGGAACATCGTGTCCTAGCCACTGAAGAGGGATGATGATTGATTCTCTGTGGTTGGTTCTCTCCATTGATTTCAACTTATGGACTGGAGTAATTCGAAACTAATGTTTTTGATTGAAGAGGAAAAAGTAACAATTTGTTCAATGTAGTTTAGCCTATACTAGAATCGTTATAAGAACATTACTTGGCAAGGAGTGGCAAACTGGGATATGATTGTTGAATTACAGGGAGATGGCAACATCTCAACATTCACCTTTTCTCGATACGATTTGGATAACCGGAATGGACCCTGTCAATATTTTTCGCCATATGGCAGCCATTTACCTTTCTGAAAAGCCGTGTAATCTGTAAAGGTTACGATCCCGAAGCCTGTTCACGAGGGTGTCAGTTCTTGACCTTTACGTATCACAACGGCTCGGAAAGACGAAGTGCATTTATATTTCACTGCCGTTTTATAATATAATGACTTTCGACAATCCGGTTTTTTGGACGTCCTTCTTTCACGTAGTGAGGGGATCCCTATTGTGCTGTGTTTAAATAAAAATAGTACTGAATGATATATTTTCGTTTCCAGAGCATACTTCTTAACAATTATTTAAATTAGTAGATAATGATGGCAACGCCACCCTACGCCACGGGCTTTTGCCTATAGTAGGGTGACTATAACTTTCTCTCTTCTCTCTCTCTCTCTCTCTCTCTCTCTCTCTCTCTCTCTCTCTCTCTCTCTCTCTCTCTCTCTCTCTCTCTCTCTCTCTCTCTCTATATATATATATATATATATATATATATATATATATATCTTTAGACCTTAAATGTCTTAGTGATGATTGTATGACGGTGCTCCTAGCACCGGGTCGCCCTGTCTGTATTTATACAGGGTGTCTATACTGTCTATTCATCTTGCTGTTGTTATTGCGAAAACACGCATTCATGTAGTTCCAGCCGTTAGAGCGTCTATATGTAATTTATTTTCTACAAAACCCTCCTCAATGGCGGAGTGGGCACTCCATTAAATAGAAACGAAGAAAAAACAATCAAAATCAAATAATGGGAAGGACGCCCATGTTTACCCGACGCCGTAAACTTCCAAGGAAGTTGAGGAGAAGGATAAAACGAAGTGCCCCATTAAAACGCTCACCCGCTTAGACAATTGCCCCTGAAGGGGCTGATTGGGGGGGGGTTGATACCTCGAAACACCCTTGCCAAGATGCCCAACTCGAGTAACTGGCACTTTTCCTACACCGAACCCCGAGCTAAGTCACGGTCGCGGCCAAGAACTTATTGTGCACACACACACACAAAGATAATCAGTAGTGTAGATTATCAACAATGTGGGCAATTTATTGTATTTATTGGCAATCCAATGAACCCCGGAAGAAATTTTATTGCCTAAGCAATTGTCATATGAAACACTGGAATAAAATTTCTTATTTGTGCTGGCCTTCCGGCGTAACAAAATGTAAGATGATACAAACTTCTATATTATACTGTGAAATGAAACAGATTCTGAACTTCTTAACTGTGATTGCATATTGTAATACAGTACAGTTTGTAGTAGTACGTAGTAATGATTACCTACATGTTTTCCCTTCCTCTTCATGCCCCATGAAACATCTCGTGGAAGTTTTCTTATGCGAGATAGCTGAGGGCTTATTGAACAGCTAAACGATCAATCTACGGGGCGTCGTCCGTCGGCCAAAACCACAGATAAACCGAAAGAGAAGAGAAAATGAGATTGGGCTCCGTTTCATCGCACTCAGTCACGACCCCCGAGGCCACGCGGTCTGCCCCAATGTTGTGGGTGTGACCGGAGAAAATTAGTCCGTCGTCTACTTACAGGTATCTTCATTATGTCTGCACATTATACGCCTGTTAGTGAACTGCCACGCAAGGAAAATGTAGTTTTGAAAATGATTGTTTTGGTTTCTATTGAGTGTGGTTGACTTTCTGAAATCCAGAGCTGATCTGGCTGTGCAATTCTTCATTATCTTCACATTGTCTGCACATTATTGCAATTACTGCAATTCTTCATTATCTTCACATTGTCTGCACATTATTGCAATTACTGCAATTCTTCATTATCTCACGTAGTCTGCACATTATCCGCCTGTTATAGTGAATTGAAACGCAAGGCTAATGTACCTACCTAGTTTTGAAAATGAATGAATAAGGTTTCCATAGAGTGTGGTTGACCCAGTTCAATCCAGAGCTGATCGGGCTGTACAATTTCAATCCAATGCCGAAGGAACTTATCTATTCTACGATAGAGTTTTTGGACAAATCCTTTCTTTAAGACGTCAACCAACCTAACCATAAAGATCATGGTACAGAAGAAAGGAAGCCATGATGGGAGACAACAACTTTATGGCCTCCTATCAGCTGGTTCGTTCCAGATGACTAACCTTGTGCCATTTTAATCTTACTACACCAGTGCTAAGTTTTACTACAGCAGTTTCAGTTTTGCAGGAATGTGAAGGTAATACGATTCTCCATAGAAATGAGAAATGGGCGATTCTGCAGAGTTTAACCTTTCGATTGGCTTGCTCATATCTACCCTTAGGCACTCTCACCCGTTTCAATTTTGAAATTGCCCTCTATCTCATTTGATGATCGTTGATACTATTATAAGAAGTGTGGTAGAAGTAGCAGTTATAATTTGCGACACCAGCACCCATCTCAAATGAACTGACCTTGGATACAGCAGACAAGATAAAAGATTAACATCTAGATTTGTGTCGCGACGTCACGAGACCCTCTCTTAGTGGTTGACGGACAAACAAGCCAGACATCCGGAAATTCTCACATTTTCAAACCGGCTGTTTTCGTTGGCATTCAACAAACGAAATTTGGGTAATGGAGTTTTTGGATTGCTGGGTATACATTAAAAAGTGTATAGCCGCTATCAAGGCATGTTAGTTCTAAACTTTCTAGCTGATACCTACACTAAATAATAGTTAATAGTAGTTTAAATTATTCGTAGATTAATTATTGCAAAGTAATTTTCTGCAATAAAATATAATGTTTACAACTATAAGCAGTTTTTTGCAAGTTTTTCATGATTTTTAGAATATTTTTTGTTAATTTGACCAATTGTTGCGATAAAAAATAGTGCTGCTCAACAAATCCTTTTTTATAATTGTTTTGATGAGGGAAAGGATTTATTTTTATTCCTAAGGAGAGCGTATTCATTCATGCACCTACTTATGTGATGAATGTAAGTAAGCAAAATTTATCCTTCCCAGAATGCCTCAAAATTGATTTTTAAGAAGAAAATTGGGGAGAATATGATTTTTAAATTTTCTGGAGCCAATGCAACAGCTAAATTTTTGTCTTCAAAATCCGCTATATATGGATGCACATAGATGAATATTTACGGCAATAGTTCGGATAATAATCTTTTGGTTGCACGACGCGTGTATATATGCGGACCAGATCTTTGGGAGATCTTGCAGTAGCGAGGTTTATGAGATCTAAGTAAAATAATTATTTTAAACCTTGTGCAATGGAAAAACTTCCACGCCCCGAGTAATCGGATAACTTCTGAAACGTGATCGTCAAAGACAAAGCGAGTTGATTGAGTGAAAGGCCTCAGTGGATTTTTCGTTCCGCTTTTATGTTTCTCGTCGGCTCTCATGTTGCAAATCACGCCGGCTTTGCGGTTTTCCCGTCTTCATTCGTATGACGAAATATTGGGTTGAACTCCAAGCCGCGGGATTCATCATCGTATTCCCTCGATTCCCAAGTTATCTCATAGCCAGCGCATATATGTTATACCGTCACGCTGCCTTCTTCTGTCATGATGACCGAGATAAGAGAAACGGAAGTCTTATGTATAGGATATACACAGATTATACCTATATATATACATATAATACAGGAATAAAGGGTGGACACACCGGAGTCTGAGAGATCTGCAAGCGTAACCAATTTATTGATTCATCGTGTAAAATGGTCATTTTTAGAAAACACCCTCGATTTAATTTTTAAAAGTTCCAGTCATGCAGAATGATCGTATGAAAGAATATTCGTAAACTATCTAACTATATTTGTTACATTGTTTTGAAAATTGAGGACTTTGAGTAAAATGAACTAGTTAATTACCAATTTTATGGCAAAAATACTCGTTCTAAATAATAATCTGCTAGTTAAAAAGAGATTTTGGATTTTTAACGCCGTTTTTACTGATTTCTAAGCACATTTTAATGCAATTTAAGTACATTTTCAGCACCATTTTATACATCAATTTTCGAATGTTCTATTCTGTAGTTAATAAAATTTATTCGAAAACTTTTGTGCAACAAAAAAATAAATTCAACGATTTTTTTAGCAGTTTTTGCTATTTTTAGTGATTTTTCCGGCACTTTTTTGGAAATTTGACCAACATTATGTGCTCAAAAAATGCTGGCCAATGAACTCGTCCTTCTGTTTGGAAAGCTTGATTTTTTGGAGAGTTATGGTCTGGAAGGACACACACACACACACACACACACACACACACACACACACACACACACACACACACACACACACACACACACACACACACACACACACACACACACACATATATATATATATATATATATATATACAGGGTGGAAGCGGATAAGTGACGAAATTTTTTTTGTGTTAGTCAAAAATCATAGCATCAAAATGTAGTAAAATGCCGTGTTTTTCCTTTTAAACTCGAAATTCTCCACTTTGCCTCATTGAATTTCAACTTTTGACCTCATTTTCGAAATCAACGTTGAATTTCCTAAGGAAGCTCTATTTTCTATTGATTTTTACGTACAGCCAATGTGTTACTAGCGATGTGTAACTCCCTTAGTTTTCGTAGCAGGAAAATCGTTCGCCGATTTTTGGAATGCTGTCCTTTTACCACATCTCATGATCTCTAAGCCATTGTAGTGTCAAGGAAAGCTGATTTATTACGCTAAGTTATAAACTAATATTGCTAATATATATATTGTATGTAAAATAATACGAAATGAAGGCACTACATAGTAGGTACTATTGAGTAGTAGGCACTTGTGAGCAGTACGTATGTACTAGACGATGCATAGACCTCTGATGTCCTCCGTCGGTAATTGGAAAAATAAGGTACATATTAAGGAAAGACATATCCATGACATTTTGTTTCTCCCATTAAGTGAGAAATATTCGCTTCCGTCATCTAGGCAGCCTGCACTCAAGTTTTTTTTTACCATTAAAAAATCATTTTTTCCCCTAATAAGAAATGCAAAAGTAAAATTTACTGCACCATTGGGAAGTTGAGATTGCAAAGAAGCTTCCAATTGCTCCCGAATCGGCTAAAGATATTGTGGTTTAACATCAATGAGATAGTAAATTTAACGCACTTTTTACCGTTGTCCTTATTTTGCATTTTACAGTGGACAGATGGCAGTTTTAATTGTCATAAAGTTGAAATCGCCAAAGAAATTTTCAATATAAAAATGCTTGTAGACAAAGTTTAAAAAATGTCTCTAATGCTAACTTTTTGTTGCAAATTATTTAAATCAGTCCCGGGAGTTTGTAAAACCTCTAATCAAAATCAAATTTGAGAAATAACGAGTTCTAATCTTTGACGGTTGCAGTGAAGATTTGTTTTTCTCTAAGCCTCCTCTAACAATAGTTTTATGACAAATTTTTGGTAATTAGAACATCTGTCGGCATTACAAATTGTAAAATATACTCACGTTTAAGGCTTTGCTATTTTTCGTTTAGATTGAAAACGAAGGAAATAATCGTCATAAACCTGTATACGTTCCTCGAATGAATTACGTCAGGTAAGATATCTGTTGATTCCTAGTATAGTTAAAAGCAATTTATAAATCAATTTCTTTTACCCAGAATATTTTATTCTGTTCAGGAAATTATCACTCGGAAATATTTCAAAATACTCGAACATTTCATAAAAATAGGGTGACACATTCAGGAGATATTGGTGTTTGTAGGAATTTATGAAGGAGGATAATATCGATCTGATTGCGGATGAATAAAAATAACATCTGACGATTTCTTAATATCGATAAAATACTCAGAACATATCTTGAGCGAATCAAATGAAAATCAGAATCGTTTAAAACATATCATACATTGAAATTACGATTTAGGAAGGCACCTGTTCTCATAATAAACGATTTGATTCGGGAATCTACCTATAAAATTCAGTGTTTAGTTATGATTATGGTGAATTTAAGAATGATCAAAACATATACGTTAAACTGTTCCAGTACATCATGGAAAACATCAAGCACTATTTGGAACAAAATTGAGTTGAGGTATCAACCATTGAATAATGATCAATTTCAGCTTCCGATCAAATCAGAAAATCTTAGTACAAATTTAATGAAAATGGGTATATTTTCATTTAAAACTGACACCCTAATGCTGCCACTATTCCCTCCATTTTCAATGCCATACCAATTGTGGTAATTTTGAAATTTCTGTTCGATAAGAAAATAATAATTTTATAAAGAATCCATAGGTTTTATTGGTTTCAAGTGAATTTAAAAGCTACCTAATGGCAGTCATTGCATTTTTAGGAGGTCTTTTTCCGACATCTCCGCTATCTGCGTGAACTTGAAAGAGATCATTTTTTGATATGAACGGTTCACAGTGCAGTGTTTGGTTGCAAATTCTTTAACTTATAAAATAAGTAATTAGTAAATCTTCTATTTGCCAGCTTGAGATACTAACCCTCTAGCCCCACAACACCAATATGTACGTACGGTTTATTTATAACTTTTATTTTAGTTATTTACTGTGCACATCTTAAGAACAGTTTGGGCAACAGGTTATCAAAGTGCACAATTGGACCAAATTTAAAGTGAAATCCATGACTGTTCCTCCTTAACTGTCTAGCAATAATTGCACATTGGGGTCATATTTGACCTCATACAGAATATCCAACAGGCCTCGTACACATAAATCGCAGCGCTTGGGGTGGCAGCACGTGATAAAACTGGTCTCAACTGGATCAGTCTTTAGCCAGGGGTGGTACGGGACTCTTCACATTTTCACTGTTTAAATCTCTTCCGGAAACTATAAAATAACATTCATACGTGCAATAAAACCTAGCATGGATAATATTTAATAAAAAGGAACGTGTACCCATCTATATACATTAAGTATTCGCTCCATGTCATGGCAAGCCATCATAATTTCATAATCGAATGATAGTGGTGCATGATCGTGTGATTCACAGATGAACTGCAAAAGAGGACCCTTAAAACTCGATTAAACGAAGTTTCCATCAATAAACAAGTAAAATTTTATTGAAATCATCCAAAATTTAAAATGATTAACATCTTGCTCATACTCCATAACAAGTATTAAATTATACTTAGAACTTACTATAAAACTGAAATAATTTTCTCCACAGAAAGTGTTAAACTGGATAATTCCGTCGAACCGGTTCAAGTCGGACCATCTCAACCTCTTTAAATTTTTCTTTAATCTCCCAACCCAACTAATCACAGGTGTCGCGGACCACACGAGAAGTCCATCGCCCTACGCCGCTGTACGTAATGACCCGTGCAAAATGTATACTTTTTTCTGCACGCAAAAGTCTTCGAAAAGGAGAAAAAACACATTTTTTTCGACAAGATTCCACTCTCTTTTTACGTGTTGATCAGCGGGTTCTATATTTGAAATGATGTTTCGACTTGGGAAAGAGCCTTTAATGAGAGGGGTTTGGCAATGTGGGTCGCGGCGCATTTTTAACCGACTTTGAGGGAAAATGAGGTTATATGTTTCATCTGCGTCGATCGGTTCCTCAGGAGAGGAATGGGGAGGTTCCTTAAACTTTCGCAAGGCGGTGTAAAACATTGTATGCCATTAATTAAAAATACTTTTCGTATTTGCAATGGATCCGAAAATGTTGGAATTCGAGAGATTTAAAAGTTGTGGTCTCCATTAAAATCAAACGGCTGTTGTTTTTTTTACAGTGGTGAAATTTCCACTCGCATTTTACGTTTTAGACTATCCTGAACAATTCGTTTTTCGTTCCGTGACTTTCTCTCTCTATCTCTGTGTGTGTATCTGTGTGGATGTCCAAATCATTTTAACAAGCTCAATTTCCACAATATTCAACCGGTTCTCATGAAATTTTCATGGTGTGTGCGGGTTAAAGTGAAAATGGTATTCTATGAGTTTCATTGTTCCCAAATCAATACTTACTCGGTTCATGCACAAACGAAAATTCCATCAAACATAATCTTCTCACGCCCCCATTGTCCGATCTCGCTCAAATTCGGAGGATAGGGGGAAGAGGTTAATTTGAGCATTCCCTACTAGTGGTACAAACATCGTTCCCTACCTAGTAATTTAAACAGAATCCTATCATTAGTAGGTATGACTTATGGGTGAATATGTATTCCTTTTTAAACGATCCTAATTTCAACATTTTAATGTGATTTTGATGAAATTTTCAGGGAATGTGCGGATTAGGCTGTAAATGGTCTACTACCAGTTCCGTAATTCTAAAATCATTAATCCATTTTGATCATGCAGAAACTTAAATTCCTTCAAGCATCATTTTTTTACCCCCTAGTCGTCCAATCCCGCTCAAATTTGGAGCGTAGTTGGAGGACCCATGATTTTTGTTAATTTCAACATGATTGCATCATTATTAGCTCCTGCGCATGCGTGAATGTGTACTCCGAGAATAAGGTCTAGTTTTCATCAGATTTTGATTACAGTTTCTGGTAATTCGTGGGTTATATGGAAGTGACAATCTAGACAATTGTCTCCTTGTCGTTGAGAAAAAAAAAAAAAAAAAAAAAAAAAAAATCAAGCATTTTAATAGAAAGGAAACGATGAGTTCGTTGGATCCCTTTATCCCGCCTCGTATCATATATGCTATAGTAATTCTGGGGGCGTATTTTGTCTTACCTACAGTTTATTTCTGGAAGTTTTTGATTTATTTTCTTCCTACACACACCACGTGCATATCACGTCTCTGTGGAATAGATTATCCATTGTGCAACGTCAAACTACCCTCTTTTCAAAAATAAATTGGTTGGATTCTGAACATTTCAATAAAAACGACAAAAACGACTAAAAAACGTAAAAATTATTTTGGTTTATTATTTTCAATAATGAATTTTTATAATCGACCATGAAAAAAAAAAAGTTAACACCCCCTAAAAATGTTTTGGTTTTGTCCGCCGTCCGCGGCTTTTCTCCGAAAATACTAGACGAAACTACTAACGAAAATACTATATGAAACTTGTGTTAAAAATCACATTTGATATCTAAATGGTCCTAGAAGCTCGGCATCAATTTTTATCAATCCTAAAGGGTTGTATTGAAGGGCTAAACATTCAAAAAATTGAGATCTCGAAAACTTACCAAGTAACAGTAATAACTTCTGTGAACATCACAGGCTAGAGGTGGGTGCTCCAAAACCACCTTGCCTTTAGTATTAAAGTCTGAGAATATGTGGCAATAAACGCACAACTCGAATACTCGTCTTGTTTTATTTCACCTATCATCCTGCACTACAGTTAGTTATAAAAATTTGATGATTTTTTGACGTTTTCATATCTGTACATTGAGACACGTAGAATTTTATTCGCGTTGCATTTTGGGGTGAGACGGATAAGTATGTGAGACTAAATTTGTCTCAAGCCATAGCAAAATCTCACGAATAAAGTCAACAAAACGATGCTTTAGTTATTTCGTTTCATTTATCAGTTTTGTTAGTATCAGTTGCTCTAGTTTTAAACTGGCAGATCTGAGTGCCATGATGGACACTACCGGCAGATCGAAGGAGAAAAAAACAACAATAAGAACATTCCGCAGAGAAACGCATCGTAGCAACCTGCCGCAAAGGTTACAGCTATAATCACTGTATACCTCCTACAATGGATAGATAAAAAAGAAAAAAAAACCGTAACTATTCAAGTAAATCACACCGGGAACATGTATCTATGCGAAATAATTCAATGGATGTCCTTATTCCACTTTGGTGCCTAAATTATAATCATCAAGTTATGACTGTTATTGGATCCCCAGAATCTCAGCAGCCCTCACAATAGAACTCTCGCCCTGACATAATACTATGCGAGTTGTCGGGGCTAAGGGGTGAAGGTGCCACTTGGCCTCAGGCCCAAAGACACCTTGACAACTGCGAGCGGATCTGGGTCACGTGGTCCCCGCCCTGTCACTTGGGTTTGTGCAACGACTTATTCGCACACGCCAAACTCTTTGGATAAACAATCATCTCCCTCAGGGAAGTTTCGCTGGTTATCCGGGTGCCTGACAGTAAACTGTTATTTGTGGGTAAACAGGATGACAACCCGTCGCTGTGTTGTAGCGCGACACCCCTGCCGGCATGGTGGAAAAACCCTCTTTACCTATCTTAGACCATTAATTTTGATTTAACAAAATCAAAAGTCATTTATATTCGCCCGTTCCTTCAATAATGCACAACTCCAGATAGATTTAATAACAAAAAACTACAAACCCGCTACAAGGGCTCAGTCACCTATGTGATCTGAGTACGTAAAAGCTTAAGTACCTGACCTTTTAGCGAATTTACGTAGAAAATGAAGCTATTACAATGGCTCGGAAATATATATATATATATATATATATATATATATATATATATGTGTGTGTGTGTGTGTGTGTGTGTGTGTGTGTGTGTGTGTGTGTGTGTGCGCGTGCGTGCGTGCGTGCGTGCGTGCGTGCGTGCGTGCGTGCGTGCGTGTGTGTGTGTGTGTGTGTGTGTGCGTGTATGCCATTCCTGACGATAACTCTCCTTGGGATTGAGATAAAAATTCCGTCAAAAAATCGAGCTTTCCAAACAAAAAGATGAGTTCGTTGGCCAACACTTTTTGAGTACATTAAATTGGTCAAAATTCAAATAGTGAGCTCAAAAAATCACAAAAAATGACTGAAACGTCTAAAAGTTGTTAAATTTAAATTGTTATCAGAGTTTTAGTCGAAAGAAGAACTAAAACATTAAAAATATTATCCACAAAATTATGGTGCAAAATGTACTTAAATTTCATTAATATTTGCTGAAAAATCGATTGAAAAACTGAAAAATTGCTCAGAATCCAAAAGCTGTTTTTAATCGTGGAATATGATTTAGAACGAGTTTATTTGCCTTAAAATTGGTGATTAAGGATTTATTCGTAGTCGAAGTACTCCAATTTCAAAACAGTAACATAATACAATAGGATAATCAACGAAAATTCGCTCATACGATCATGATGTATGACTGGAACTTTTTTAGGTTATTCTACTCTATGGGCACTTGTGTTCGTGACGCACCTTCCACTGTAAGGAGTCCCAGATTCTATCTGGTGGCTCCTCTTCCTGTTTAGTCTCATTTCAAGGCAATTCCTGCACCGTACATAGACTCAGATTGTGAGGTGGTTCCTCCTCTTGATCCCAGATTCTGAGGTTTCATCATAACACAGTATAGGGCCGCCTCCGATTTGGAATTGTCTTTCCTCTAGACGTAGCATGCGGTTTCATATTCCGATATATTTCCTCTACTGTACAGAGCCACAGATTCTGCAGTTACTTCCTTAACACTGTTGAAAAGCTCAGATTTTGAAGTGATTTCCTCAGAACGTTTGGAGTGCCAGAATCTAGGTCTCATCTTCTACCGTACAGAGCCACAGATTCTGCAGTTGCTTCCTTACTCTGAACATGGTCTTTGATTCCGAGGAGTTTTTCTCATGACTTATGGGGTTTCATATTCTGAAGCGATGCCAAGCTTATCAAACTAAATTCATCTCTCGGTTAATTGGTTTCTGCTCAACATCTGGATTCACAATAGGTACCTAACGGTTATAGAAATTTCGTTACTCATGCTCAGAAACTATTGTATAGTTCGACTCAAGATGTCAGAGAGTGACCAATATATTTCACTATAAGCTGTAACTTGAAAAACATGTGTACGTGCACAAGGTGTAGGAATATATAAATATTTCTATTTCTAGGAGAGGTAACTTTGAAACGCTACGCCGCCAATCCTAAGCTGACCCCGGCCTATATACTCGCAAATCCCCTTCGTCCCTCCGCCTTTGATATAATGTCGATCTCAAATACATAATATGGACCGGTTACCAATAAGGTTATTTAAGCTTTTTTTCCTCTCTCTCGCTCTCCCGCTCGAAGGTCCTGAACTTGAGTCGGTATAATACGGGCAGAATGGGGTAATTTCTCAATGACACGGGACTCGGTTTCGTTGAGTCATTACTCCGCTATAAAAATATATTCAGGAGATAACGACGCGATAATCGTCTCATATCGCGCGGGTCACCTTGTACTTGACGTTGAACTTCCTGGTGCATTCAGCTGTACGGAAAACTAATGACATTTCGGTAAAGGGTAACTTCAAGTCTGGTATATTCTTACCGTCAATCAAAATCAATTCACCGGAAACACATCTGCCGGGTTCGGATGTGGGGCAAAGCTTCCAAGTAGGTACACATAATGTAACTTTGGTTATTATCGTCAACAATGAACCTTTGGAATCGACAACGAAAAATATTTTTTAACCCTCGCCCGTTCGGCGCACGGTGGGAGGAAACGAGAATCCAGCAGTTCAAAAGACGAAAAATTATGGTCTGTTTTGGCATGCCGAAACCTGTTCACCTGTTAGTTGTGATCTCAAAGAGACCAAACAATACATAATAACTTGGTAAGTTTCGTTTGAACCGTACGAGTAAACAAAGACGATTTGACCACCACAGCCAATGAGAATCATAATATATTCTTAATATTGGATAATACATCCCTACAAAGGATACATTTAATTGTTTGGTTACTATCTCATTAACATTACAATACGAAACACCCTTTATGTATCCCCTTTGAAACAAAAAGGATTCTTGGCCGTGAGTAGATCACAGAGTTGTCACTCCCCCAAACAGACCTTGACTACGACATTTCAGATCAGTGTTTGGAACTTTCAGAATTCTGTGACGTCCAAGGAGAGATTTTGGGAGAATAAAATCTATCGTAAAGTATTTAGAAAGGTTACTAGAATGAAGGTCAATAATAATCTCTAGGTTCTGCGGTGTTGTATAAGGATTGAAAAAAAAGTATGATCGGTAAAATTTTTAAAAATCGCAACACTTAATTTTTATTGCATTTTCAATTTCTTGTGATCAATTGACGCAGAACTGAACACTCGACCACTTTGACAACCGTAGACAATAATTTAAATGCCACCGTTGACCTGTAAAATTCAAAACCTCCATTCTCTGGCCACGTAAAACTTTAAAAACGTTAACACTTACTTCCATAATCTCCGATTCAAAATTTAGTTTATGCGATAGCTGTATGCCGTTTTTGAGACATTTCCCGTTGGGATCCGACTTCGAGGCTAGCAAAATCGAGAGAAACTACCGCCCAAAATGGGAGGGGGGGGGGGGTTGGGTTGCCATTAACTCAATATGGCCAAAAATGCAGATACGGGATCTATTAAGAGTACGGCAGTATAAAACCAATCTGCAGGTAGGTACTCGATACTGAGTTCCAACAGGTTTCTAATACGCCCAGATACGGGATGCGGTCACAGTACAATTAAGATTCTGAAGAAAGTCAGGAGGGAGTATACTACGTACAGCTATAATACGAGTATTGTAGAAACAAACAGCTATTGAATGTTACAGGGACGTCACTCAAGGAAATTCTCTCTAACAGCAACCAAAGCAGAGGTCTTCAAATCTCTGTTGCTGTCTCATACGCTATACGATGGATAAACCTTGATAGTTCACGATAATAAAATTAATTATTAATTAAATTAATAAAATTAAGCTCAGTGCATACGCGTAGTATTAGATTTTGAATTGCTGAGTCAATATTATTACCGAATTAATATTTCAGTCAATTTTCTAATCACTAAATCCATTCGTTAATACCTATGTCGTAGTGAAGAAGCTTCGAATTCGATTTTGGAGTGTTTAGGTTATTTTCTCAACCAATACCTAATGTTATGGACTGACTTTTTTCTAACCGCTACGACTGTTGTTTAGATATATTTCGTAACTTTTTACATACCTTAGATTATTTACACTATTTATGATAATGAATTACACAAAATAACATAAATGAATAACGTAGGTATGCATATTTTATAAAACTAATCACAAACAATCAATTAAAAATGATAATAAAAGTGAGGTTGTACTATGATATGCGGAATGTTCTTGCTCTTGATTCCTTAAAATATCAGCTGTCAGTATTGGGAATGATCTCAATCAATTTAGTGTCAAAATTACACGGAAACGATATCAAACTCGCCTATGTTCAAGAAACATAAAAATACACAATGCGAACCAACTTACTCGCGATGAAGTTGTAAACCCATTTTAAAACGGAAGTTAAAGAAAAATATTGTCTACTTCGACGACGGTTAGGTCATCATAAGTAACGAACAATGACAGATAACTTGTTTGTTACTGATGATGAACTAAACGCTACAATTGATTTAACTTTGTAACTCTTTATTTTTCGTCGAAATAGACGTTTTTCACTAACTTCCATTTTGAATACACAATGGGTGTGAAAAAATCGATATGGGACACATCATTCGAAAATCATTAAAAAAATATCTTTTATTGTATTGAGACTCCGTGTGTTGCAAAATTCTACAATCATTGACGTACTAAGAGTGCTAATTCTTGACTGCCACGTTTATGACAACTTAGGTGTCACTTGTTTTCACTGATAAAAATCGGAACAGCACAGACTTACCTACTGCGATAATTTTCTGAACCTTGGGCTCATTTACAATGTTGGCTTCCAACATTTCATGACGCTGTTGTTCCTTACAAAGATCACCGAAAAGATGACACGATTCGGCCTGTGATGACATGATAACCTTACGTCGGAGATCCCCAAAAAAATATTTTTTTCTTCCCAGATCCCAACCAGTTCAAACATCAGCCTCCATCAAGCAAATAATTATTTCAAAAACCCGGAAACATTTGGGAGAGCCTTGATTTATGACTCCGCTCAACCGAAAGGGGCCGTTCGATGTTAATATAGTTGTTTTCATCTGCGAAGCGAAAATCGAGCGGTTTCTTCAACTGGATGCGTTTAGCGAAGCGGTATTCCCATCAGCGAACTGTCACAAATATTATAATTACACCGACCGCCACAGCCACCTCTCTTCGTTTCCCTTTTGATCCAAATAGCGCATTTTCTCCTCCCGAGGGCTCATTTCTGTGACGATTTGCTCCGTGGATGGTTGTATAGGATTCATCGATTCCTCTTCCACTTGTTATTAAATAGAACATACTTCTGAATCAAACGCAAATAGTAGTCAGATTTTGATAAAATTGTAAGCTATCTCTTCTTTCTAAGACATTAGAAAGTGCTAGAAGCATTTGTCAATGAATCGTGCAATTGAGATTCAAATATGAAACCCAAAGGTGCATATCGAGAGTTTTGTGTTAGTACTCCTGAAGATCCTTCATTTTCGACAATCCAGAATTGATAATAGTGTTGCTCTCAACAGATACTTAAATTATCATTAAATTCTTTAAGTGCGCCGGAATAAATTTACTGAACAGTTAAAGGACCTTTTCACGTGTTCAAGGCCGAAGTAATACACGAGGATGCAGATAAAATATTATTAAAATATTATACTCCCCTTAACCTTGATCCATCTTTTTCAAATATTTGAAGATATGTATTTCTTATTATTTTTATTACTCTCTTCTTTTTACTTTTGTATTCCTGTTGTTACTTCTCGAAGTTAACAATATTATTGTGTATTTAAGCATAGTTAATAACTATAGGTTAATAAGCATAGGTTATAGCTCTCGTCCCATCGTTACTGGGTTAGCAATTAGGAAAACGGAAGTTAATTGAGAACCTTATCTCTTTAAGAAAAACTGGGGAGTTAAAATCTTAAATAGATTTCGAGTTTGAATCCCATCGGCCGGGGGGAAAGAGGGGCTGGGAGATACAACCAATCTGGTGCAAAAAAAGTGAAAGGAGAATTGAAGACATCAGAAAAAGTGAAGGGGATGTGAAGGGGGGGGGGAGGTACTCCCTTCACAATGTTAAATACTAGTTTTAGAAACCCCTTCCTCTGCCACCTCTTCTTCTGATTAGCCGCAATCCCTTTTTCACTGTGTTCGCTCTTGATTGGTTGTATCTCCCATCCCCTAATCTTATCTCGACCAATGGGATTAAAGCACCCTTTCACTTGTGACTATATAAGCTATGTCTTTTCTAACGTTTATCAAGTTGTTTTTTGTTAGTGATGATGACCTAACTGTCGGAATCGATTCAAAATTGTAACTCTTTAATATTCTTGAAAATATATATCTTCCGTTTTTAGCGAATTTTTATAAAAAGTGAAGCTATTGCAATGGCTCGAAAATGTTTAAATTAAAAATGTTTGGAAAATTTCTTCATTGAAATCCGTTTTGAAGCATTCTAAAACGATTCCTGAAGAGTGCGCTTTTTCATATGTAGGTATATAATATAAATATGTACCTATGTGTCATTCCAGACGATAACTCTCCTTAGCATTGAGATAAAAATTCCGTTCTTGCGCCAAAAAATCAAACTTTCCAAATGAGAGGATGAGCTCGTAGGCCAGCATTATTCGAGCACATTAAATTGGCCACATTTCAAAAAATGTGCTGAAAAAATCACTAAAAATTGATAAAAACGACTAAAAGTCGTTAATTTTTTTTAAAGCAGAATATTGCTCGAATAAAGTTCATCAACCATAAAATAGAACATTTAAAAATTTATGTACAAAATTATGCTGAACATTTTACTTAAATTTCATTGAAAATTCGCTAAAAAATCGATAAAAATTACTAAAAAGCTAAAAATCCAAACTCCTTATTTGAATGGCAGATTGTTACGTTAGAATACGTTTTTTGCCATAAAATTAATAGGAATTTCTTAGCACTCAAAAAGCTCAAATTTCGAAACAATTAATTGTTATACAATATGATAATTTCAATATTCTCTCAGAAGATCACGCTTTTCATTGAAATGGATTTCCTCAATTTCGTGGCGAGTGATTTAGTTCGTACTGGCTTAGCATATGATGGGCAGTATTTCTTTGATAATATATATTTGTTTGTGTACCTATACATAATTATTTTCAAAAATAAACATAAATTGTGGAACTAATTGAACTTTTTGCTGTTGAAGAACAAATATGATAGTACCTAAGTGAGCCAAATAAGGAATTAAGATTTGGATGAAAAGTCGACGATAGATGTAAATAATACAATCTTAATAAAAATTATCATAGATTTTTTCCTACATAATGTACATTGAGTTCGCACGTAATAAAGGAAGATAAAGAGAATGTTACACTTATTTTTACACGCAGGTATTTCAGGGATGAAATACTGTGCTCGGGGTACCCTTCTGTGGTTAAGAGACGTATAAAATACCTCCACAGTACAACCCAGACAGACATATTTGCCAAGGTCTTTGTGATAACGTAATACAAAGATGTTTAGAACAATATAATTAAAACAGCATTCACTGCGAACTTCTATTTACGCTTTTATCGCTCAGGGTCTTGAGTAATATCCTACAGCCTTCCTACTTCCTAGTTACGTCGTTTAGTTTCCTCTCCAAATTCGATTATTCTTGGCAAGATATCCTGTCAAAGAGCGTTTAGCGAGATCTTCTTCCTTCCCGCTTCTAATAATTAGGGTGCTTGTGATTCAGCTTCCTTTACTTGGTTAAGCGCCTGATTTCAGTCAAAAACTATTAAAAACAAGTTTAATATTCGGACATATTTGATACTTTACGAGAGAACACCTTGTTTTTTTATTTAATATTTATATTTAATTAGTCTGTAAACGTCAGTAATTGTTGTATATTATTGTAGATGCTGATTAATGTTCGACATTCTTTACTTCTTTAGCTTATCGTATATTATATCACCATACTTCAAGCTCAAGATAGACCTCATATATCCATGGAATTCTTTTTATAATTTCATGCGCTGCTCATGATTCAAATCAAAAATGGCTGGTAGGTAATTTGTACAACTTAAGGTAGCAACATTATTTGAGCTTCATTTCCTTTGATAATTTCCCAAAAATGTCCGATTTGAGCTCGATTAATTGCGTATGTTGGTACTTCATTAGATGATGGATTGAATGGAATGGGTTTTATCAATTCTGTTTGCAAACAGAATCGTGAAACTAATAATATTATTATTATAGCATAATACAACATACATAGTACCAAACTCTCATGTGTTAGCGTTTTAATCAGCAGTCAAAAAATGTCTTGGGAAGCACCTCACGCTTATGATACTGTCTTAATAAGTCATTCTGACCGTAAAACGAGGAAAGGGATACCAAACTCACAATACCTTTTGGGAGTTTTTTAAATCCGAAAATCGAGGGTTTTGCTACGCTGTGCGCCGGCCCTTGGGGTCAAGGAAGTTGTAGAACGAGAAGAAAGGATAGGGAGATGAACGAAATGCCCCTATAAAATCACCAGTTGAGGTAAGAACCCCACAGGTCTCGGTGGTACCACGGAGCTTGTTTGTCCTCACAAAAAAATTCCTATCGTCTGCATAAATGTTTCTTTTAGAAAACTGTAACCTTTTCAATAATTCATTTATCAATATCACAGAAACTAATCCGGATAAGTTCAAATCCTGTGGTTTCCCTCCAGATGCTAAAAACCAGTATGGTGGTGTACCCTTATGTGTGCGAACACATGAGAGAGAGAAAGGGAGAGGGAGAGAGAGAGATTGAAAGATCCCAAAATATCCATGGATTCCAAATACTATATATATGTCGAAGAAGATTCCTTCTCCTCAGCTAAATATATACTGATTTTGCGTAGCCTCTCGAGGTGTTTCAGTATGATTCGCCCATCCGTTTGCAGCGAATTTTAAGTAATGAGGTAAGCACTACCTAAGGTTTGGTGTGGCGTGTTGGAAAAAAAGCATGATGTCATGCTCGCGTCAAGACTCCTTAACCTGAAAAGATCCACTGAAAGACTCGAGATATGCGTGTGGAATTCCGAACGAGATCGTTTGCGACAGTCGATGCTCACATAAATGTCAGAGAACGGTAAACGGAGGGACAGAAGAGAGAGGCGAGGGATGTTTAGATGGCCTCGATTTTCAGTTGATGTACCTTGCGAGTGCGAGTATTGCCTTCTATGGTCTCTCCTCACTCCTGGGAGCTCATAATTGTTAACTTGGAGCATCTCCGTGTGATCGCCTCCCAAGTTGGGTCCGGCCGTTGCGGGTCGAAAATTTATTCTCGTCATAACTTGGGGTCCATTGGATGTATCGAGATAATCTTGGAACACATCGATGTAACTTTTCCCATATCCACTGTAGGCAATATGAGGGGTGTACTGCCCCAAGAGGTGGTGGACTCGTGAGATCGCCAAGGGTGGAAGGGTGCGAGGGATCCTAATACAAAATATTTTTGGTGCGCATATATCATCATTATGAGTATTGAGGTCAGAGTGTTTAAAGCAGTAACGTAGAAAGAATTTGCCAGCCGAAAACCCGAATTCGGCTCCTTCAATTCGATTTCATACAAAACTTGTTTCTAAATGGAACATTTTCAAATTTGTCTAGTGTTTTCGGAACATTCTCAGTGCCTTTGTATTTAAATGTGCCTCCATTTGAACCATTAAAACAAAAGGTAATAATTATAATGTTTTTTGTTTTCAAAAATATATTAATCATTGTATTTGCATTTTATTGTTACTATGAGGGCTATTAATTTCAAATTTTACCCGTCATTCTTGATACTATTAAAAAGAATCCAAACCAAGGAATTTTGAAAATTTCTCAATTTTTGGTGGCTTTTCAAGTTTCTGAGTTAAAATTGTACATTTTCCTTGTCCATTGTTCATTGCACCTCCAGTCAAAAAGTAGTTTGGTCCATTCTGAATGAAACCCGATACTAACCTTGGCTAGGATTATTTTCTACACTATCATTAAGACCATGTAATCAATCCAATCTCAAGCAATGAAAATCGTCATTAACACTGGCGGTAGAGCCCAGCAACAGCAATCGTCGGGAAACTGTATTGCCTTCCATCACAACTAAACTATTCAAATTGGCACGAAGACACTGTATGTGGATTTACACTGCTATTAGATTATTTAACACCCTTGGTTGCTGTTGTTGTCCATTATTACCTATTTTCCAAGAGCTTGATTAAGAAAAATGAGTAGAAGAGGAAGAAGAATGTGCTATCAAACTTATAAGAATTTTCAGTGTTAGTTCACTTTCTTGTCTTGCATGGGGCTAGATTGATCCTGCTTCCTATAACTCTACTTTACGTTCCGTGTAACGAAATGCCAAAAAATGGTCGATTTGAAGACATCTGTTTATGATAAGAAGAAGAGAGGAGGATGATGGAAGTCGAGGAAGGCGAAAATTTGTTGTATACCGATGGAAACTTCTAGTGCCCATATAACTTTCTCCGGAGACGTTTAAGAGAAAACTTCTCACTGTCATAAACATCCAAATTATTATTATCATTTTTTAACGTTCAGAATATTGCTTAAAAAACAAAAACAAAAAACAAAAAATTTTTTTTTTAAATCTAATTGTTGCAAAGTTCTCTTACTTCTTAATTTTCGATAACTACCGACATCAAAAAAAGATTAGGACGATACGAAGTTATTTGGAAATCTGACTCTGAGGTCTGCTATCGTTGAATTGAGAACATGTTAGAACATCCCAAAATGGTAGCAAGGCTTAGTACAGTTTTGGGCCTGCCAAGAAATCGGCTCAAACACATAGACAGACCAGAAAGTAACCGAGATTGATCAGCGAACTCTGAAACGCGAACGAAAAAATCAAGTGAAAATATTGATTTTGGAGTTTTTTGTTCTTGATTTTTGCACAAACGCCAAACTTACCTACCGTTTGTAGTGGGGAATAAATTTTCTCGAGTATACTACCATTCCATACCTATGACCTGCTTGTTGTATGTGAGGCACCTCCCTCCAACCGTTACATTTTCAAATTTATTTTGCGTCAATTCAATATACACCGTATTTCAATCGTTGCAGATGTAAAAAACATAATATGGTTTAAAGGAATGGATTCGACTGGCATCCTGAATATTCACCTTTCGTTCAAAAGCAAACTGGATGGAAAACAATATAGACAATGATAGCTACACATAAAACTATCAATAGTTATGGGTCTGGTAGTCTACAACAAACAGACTCCATGAAATTAACATTTCAAAAGGCCTCATTACTCTGACTCCAGCTTTCACTCAAGCGGTACTGCGATTATATATTTCAAATACTTCTTCCAGCTTGAGTTGATTTCGTAGTTACAAATTGCTTTCCATAAATGGGCACATCACCATTCAATTTATAAAGCCTTTTGCTTCAATGATCATCCGAAAACGGTCCACCAGGAACCATTCTTTGGGCGAACTGTGACTTAAATTATTGCTCTGAAAGTATTCTCTGCTGATGCCTCTATATTCAAATGCGAGCATGTCGCGGCCGTTGGGATTTCTCCGAAGCGCCAAAAGGGGAACGGGGTTTCTCGCTGTGCAAACTTCGAACGAATCCCGTCAAGTGAAGAAGCTGCCCTCGCTGAATGCTAAACGAGAACACACCTTCAGAGAAATTTGGTGGATGATGAGCAGGAAAGAAAAGAGAAAAGTTGTCGACGGCTGCAATATTCCTCGTGTGAAGCCCACCATTTATTATGGCTGTAACCAACTAAACAATGAACGTACTTCGCGTTCCAACACAAAAAATCTGATTTCATAACACTGTTTTTATCTACTTCTGTTATCACTTTGAAAGGAAATTAGCAGACTGATTTTAGCGAATTTTCGTAGAAAATGAACTATTGCAATGGCTCAAAAAATTTTAAAATACAAATTTTTCAAAATTTTCTTCATTAAACTCCATTTTGAGGCATTCTGAAACAAATCTTAGAGTTTAACGCTTTTTTATATGCATATATATATATATTTGTGTGTGTGTGTGTGTGTGTGTGTGTGTGTGTGTGTGTGTGTGTGTGTGTGTGTGTGTGTGTGTGTGTGTGTGTGTGTGTGTGTGTGTGTGTGTGCGCGCGCGCGTGCGTGCGTGTGTGTGCGTGCGTGTGTGTGTGTGTGTCATTCCAGACAATAACACTCCTTAGGATTGAGATAAAAATTCAGTTCTTGTGCCAAAAAAAAAAGATGAGTTTGTTGACCAGAACTTTTTGAGTACATTAAATTGGTCACATTTCAAAAAATGTACTAAAAAAATCACAAAAAATGGCTAAAAAACGGATATTAAACGGTAAATTTAGATTTTAGGTAAAATACTGCTCAAATAAAGTTTATGAACTACAAAATAGAACATTAAAATTATATGTTCAAAATTATGGTGAAAAATGTACTTAAAATCCATTAAAATTCGCTAAAAAGTCAATAAAAACTGCAAAAAAAGCTAAAAATTTAAAATATCTATTTGAATAGGTATTATTATTTAGAATACGGTTTTGCCATGAAATAAACATTTCTTGGCACTCATAAAGCTCAAATTTCAAAGCAATTCAACATTATAAAATTAGATAATTTACGAAAATTTGCTCATACTATCATGCTGCATGACTGGTACTTTTGATTTATATTATTTAACCATGATTTTGCTTCCTCACTCCATAAGGTGAAGACCAATCTTTTATTCGTGCAGGAGGTCTAAATTTTCTATTTTTCTTCCAAAGTTGAAATGTATCCTTAATTTACCTTCCATTTCATTACAAGACAATGGTTTTAAACCGATTCGTTCTAATTCCACCACGATTCAAGAGACTTCTTAGCATCCGCCTTCCAAACTCATTGTTTTTCATTCTAATGGCCGGCGAGCCTGGAGATCAATGTCAGCTGATGGCTCATTCATTCTTGGAGCCTCATCCGTGGAGAAACCCGATGCTGAGCTCCGATAACGTAGTCACAGTGACTCGCTAGCCTACATTATCTTTCTTAAAGAGTTAAACGGCCCATCAAGAGCCGCATTAACCGTCTCGTGGTCATGTCGTTCTTCCTCGTACCGTCGATTCCTCCTCGCCAAAAATGTTCAAACTCACCGAGTCAGCGCTCATTAGGTCTCGACTCGGGTGGACGCGCTCCGCTAACTTCGGACTACAAGAAATCACAGAGATACACAAACTAAATGGATGACATAATCATTAACAAGATGGTAATTTAATCTATAACATAGTAATAACGATATAATTTTATCTACAATACCCACTAAAAGGTTGAAGAACAACTTCCTTTTTATGTAATTCATGCTGGCAAGCCCGATCTCACCAAGCCGAAACTCTGAATCTCTCCTGATTATCATCTATCCACTTGACTTCTGGTTTTTCCCATTCAATTATTACTTCTGACTAGAGATTCAAGCCCTGGTTATAATTTGACTTCCTTTACTAGTGGAAGCCTGATCGTACGGTCACTATATTGGACTTTAATGACTGTTTAGAAATGTGTGTCTCCTTCAAATTCATTTCCAATTACCTTCTTGTTTTTAAGATTTATTGTGAATTACCGTGCTGAATTCTGGCGGTCACATTATCTACTTGTTGTACTGCTCAGTTCAGAAATGTGTGTTTCTTTACAATTCACATCCAATTACCTTCTTGTTTTCGAGTTTTCTTGAAAGAATTATTGGGGCAATTCCTTTGGGAAATTGAGTTAAAAATGATCAGCTGTCTTTTGAAGAGAACATTGGTGATGGAGCAATCTTGTTCTCACAAAACAGTCAATCGCTGGTCCCGTTCCAAATTACTCTTCTATCACGTTCTACCTTCAGTTGGTCTTCCTATAGGTACCTATAATAGCAGGTACCTTTCCATTACTATTGCTACTCAAACAAATTACTTTTGTAGTTTTGTATCACATTTGGATAAAATTATTCGTCGTGGATAAATTAAAAACAGCATAGTTCTTGGGGCTGTTTTGCCAAGAGGTACGATATCCTACTATCTGCAATCGTAAATAGCTTGTTGCTTAACGGGAAATGCTTTACTTTCACATGAAACCGATTTCTCTAAAATAATTTTAAAGGAATCGTGTTTCATGAAAAACAAAAACTATTTTACGTCATAGATTTCGTCTGACGCATGATAGGCGGTTTTTACATTCACAATGGGAGTCATGTTTTTATAGGTATCGTACAGAATTGCAGTAACGTAGGTACCTATTCCTAACTCTCATACATTTTTTGTCTATCAAGAAAAGTATTATATAAATAACAAAATATATATATACAAGAGAAATATTACAAAACAGGGAGAAAATATTCCACAGGAAATGTGAAAATGTCACTTTAATGTGGTCTTGAAATCGCAAGTTACTTTCAGAGTTAAGCGGAACCGGTCTTTTAAAGCAATCAATGTCGATTGTATTTTATTAACATTTTATGGTATTGTATGGACTGGCAACTCAACTTCTTTAGTTCGGTAGAGAGTTGTTCTACAACCAAATACTTATGTCGTTGATTCCGCCCATTGATTGTTGTTATATCTGATATGAGTGATATCAACTACCTACATAATATATTCTGCTGCGTTTTGCAAGAATAATCGATTAATTGTAACGAAATCATTCTTTTTCTCTTTCATCATGGAATAACGATATGGAATTGTCGATCAGAGTTCAATAGACTGAGTTTGCACCTTAGTTTTACGGCATTTTCGTGTAGTAGCCACTCTCCGTTCTCTTAGGACTGTATCTCTAGCTATCTATATAGAATTTGATAAGCTATTTCTCAGTTCTAAGGATTTATAAGAAACTTAATTATATAGTTACTGTTTGGGTCACAACAATTCATTTAACCTAGTGCAGCGCTGCATTAAGGTTTTAATAAATAAAATACAATAATTGGGTACGTGCTGTTGGCCTTTTTCTGCATGAAACCTATTCGCCAATGCCTTTACGGTTGAACGCTATCAAATTTTTTGTGGGTTGCAAAAAACTGTTTTTCTTGTTCGATTTCTTATAGGTATTTCTATTGGATTAAAATACTACAATAAAAGAACACAGGAAGACATTATTGGTATGTTTATTGGCTTACGAAATCTCTGTGTTTCTGTCTGTAAACCTATTGCATCCAAGTCTACCTATTGGTGGTGAAAGCATTGCCTTCACTCTCGGTTAGTGAAAATTTTTTTGACACCCAAATCAAAATTTCTATTTGCATTTAGAACAACTGAACAACTTTGGTTTCGTGACCTGTGACTCTCTCTCTGTCTTTCTCTGTGCCTGTGAGTTTGTGCATGTGTGTGTGTGTGTCCGCAAATTCTACCAACACGCATGCAATCTACAGTTTTCGGGATTGTGCGGGCTAGGCAATACATGATCGCCAACCACTTTCGTTACCCCCAAATCAATATCCACTCTGCGCACGATCAAACGTGAATTCCATCAAGTTTAACTTTCTTACGTTCTAATTAGCAGAGCCAAGTTAATTATCTCACGTAAATTTTATTACGATCGTCTTCTTTTCGGCTACTGCGCAAGCGCAAATGTGAAATCCTTGCAGCACGCATATTACTCGTACAGATTCAATTCGATTTTGATGGTTTTCTGAGAATGAGCGGATTAGTCTAAAGATAGTTTCCTCAAAGTTTCATCGTTCCCAAACTAAAATTTACCTTATGGCCTATTTGTCCGATCTCGCTCACATTTGAAGGGTAGTGGAGCAATAACGAGTGATTCACCATATTAGTGTCACCACGATCGTATCATTAGTAACTGCTCGTCATGCGCAAGCCTCATATATGTTTGAAACTAGCATGACTTCTACAGTTTTCGTTTGATTTCGCTAATAATTTACAGTATTAAATGGTTCATATTTTAAGATTTTCTCCAAATTTCAATTATCAATGCATTTTTGGATTGGATACGAGAAAGCTATGGGCCTCACCCAACTCGACACATATTATTTAGAAAGTTCCTTTATGGAACTCCTGCATGGAATCGACCTGTTGTAATAGAAATGTTTTCAGTTATTCAAGTATTTTCCAATACTCTCCCTTCATTCATCAATTTCTCTTCTTCCACACCACAGTTATATTTGAATAATTGGTTTCATTACCTACACTAGCTACTTATTATTTTTACTCTTTTGAAACTTCAAACTAAAACTACTTTCAAGAACTACCCATTATTATTAGCATCCGTACATTTATGAAGTCGATTTTGAACGCGTTGTTTTCATTCATAGTTTATTACGGGTGCTCATTTTCCAGTGCCCGGAAAAATTGTATTAGTTATTTAGGTATGCCACTATCAGTTGCTCTCACCACACCGCCATGATTTACCTACGATAGTTTAGTGCTACAAAGTTACATTGCCAAGTTAAATTTCGTATTGCAACTGGAATTAGGTAGAGTGCTACAAGACTAAACATGAATCCTGCCGAATTATTAAGAAGATATGAATAATAGGAGTACTTGGAACTGTCATTTTAAAGAACGCCGGATTTAATATCTGCTTCTTGTCAGCTTTCTGTTTTATCTGCAGGTGTTTTGTAATCCCCTTCAAATCGATTGGATTATACTGAATCTCCTACCTGAGATTTTCTTTAAATCTCCAAACCATCACTTTCGTCGAAGTGGATTTCAAAATATATGAATCTTAGCTTGGTATTTGACGTTCGAGCTAACGAGGATTTTTAAGAAATAAAATAGCTCTTACAAAAAAGATTTGTCATGTCCGGTGAATTGAAGTGGCACACTGACTTTCTAAGATGATTAGCATGATGTTGTACTATTTCACTGGCAAGAGTTTAAATAATACTCGCCGTGTAAACGACATAAACTGTAAACTTATCATTTACATACTTTTCGGACGAGTCCATTGTCACTAGCCAGTCAAGTACAGGGGGCGAGCGCTTTTGATGTAAGGACATCATCATCAGGCCATCGAAACAGAACTGATCATCATATCAACCAAAAGATATTTAAATAATAATTTTATTGTTACTACTGCGGAAATCAACATTCACACCTAATTCCAGGCATAAACTGTATATAATGAGAACATAATTTTGGATTGCTCTAAAAGTTAATGGGGAACACTAAGACAATAGGTGAATCGTAATAGAAGACCGATAAAAATAATAATAAAACTAAAACTAAAAGAAAAAACATTACGTTCTCATTGAAGTATTATTACTATTTTGACCTGACCTCTATGAAGATTCATCGATTAGTATTTCCCTTTAATCTTTCCAGCAATTACAATTAGTGACCTTATGTGCGCTTGTTCGTCGTTAGACTTTGACTAAGTTTCGTCTGGTGAGGATTTAAAATTGGCGCTAACGTCTTGTCAAACGATATTCTGATTGCATCGAAATTTATATAAGATAAAATCATCTCGTAAAAAATAGGTTACTATTAGTATAAACCTGTGCAAGGATTTGCAGTAACAGGCTGATAGCAGCAAAAGTAATTTTTCTCTTCAATCGCAAAAACGCAATCTGTAATTATGAGATTTGAAAAGGCAGTAAGAAGCCTGGTAATTTTTGGGTGAAAGAAAGAGCGTTGAAGTAATTTATGCATACTAGTATCTAATACTATGCGCATTCGTGAATTCTCAGATATTGTTAGGGTAAGGTTCGAGATTATCTAAGAATTTAGTTCGTTCGGTATTAAAAGAAGTCTCTGCGCATGTGTAAATGTTGATTAGAAAAAAAAATTAACAAAGAATGCCTTTTTGATTTTGAATGGTTATTCATTGTTATCCAACGTTGGTGAACAGTTGAAAAGAAAAAAAAAAACAAGTTCAAGGGGGTGCAGACCCTGGTGTATTTTAGTTACCGCCACTTTTCTCAGGCTGAGATGGACATATCGACATGAAACATGAAATGCATCATATCTATTCTTGATCATTCTGAATGGAGTTTTTTTTTTCAATATTCTCACAGTTTCGGAAGATAAAATTTCTAAAATTTGATAAAAATTTGTTTTTGAAAAATATTTCCGTTCAATATAATTTTACGAAATAAATATAACGTGTTGGGCACGCATACAAAATGTGGAATAAAGGAGAAACCAGGCGGGGAAATTCCAAGAATTTCTGAAATAGGCGCAGAGAACTGGGTCCAGCAACAGCCGCTCTCAGGTGGCAGACGCAGAAAACGTAGCATGGATGCTACGTACAGATTTGCGATACCCAAGTACATTCGTGCTTAAAGTACTTTCTTCAAGTACTTGAGTAAGTCTACTGATATTTCACAGCAGTCGAGGAAAATCAGTAATAAGAATGAAGAGGTATAGCTGCACAAGACCCAAGTACTTCGAAAGTACTTGCCAAGTACAAGTACAATTACAAGTACTTCCAATTCCACTTTTTAGTGAGTACAAGTACTTGCGATCACAAGTACAAGTACATCTAGCTTTACTTGTACTTGCGTGCTTTGAGTACAGTTACTTGTACTTGCACTTGTACTTCAAGTATAACAAGCACACTTTCTAGTATTTAACGTAGAATACTATGGAAAGTGATGGAGAGGAATTTCGGAGACCCGTCCGCCCCACAATTCTCGTAAGGTGATTGCGAGGGGGTGGAAGGGGGTCCGTAATTCCTCCCCATCATTCTCCATAGTATTCTAGGTTAAAATTGAGAATGTGATTGTTGTACTTGAAGTGCAAGTACTAAGTACAAGTACTTGTACATGTTACCTGGAGAAGTACAAATACTTGTGTACTTGTACTTAGAACTTCAATTACAAGTACTTGCACTTACTTATTTTATTTCAAGTACAAGTACATCACGTACTTGTAATTGAAGTTGCGATTTTTTGAGTATTGTAACTGTACTTTGTACTTGTAAGTACATTTTTCCCAACTCTGGCTGCCTACACAGAACAACGCTGAACCTGGATGATTTGCTAGCCCTTCAGTTTTGATAAGTTTTTAATAATTTGGACTGTCTTAACAAAATCTCTAAACGCTTTTCTTGCTTGATGCTAAGTATGCTAATGAATAATCTTTACAGCAGTTCTTCAAAGTTATACTACTAGGAAAAATCCTCCATATCAACAGGTTTCAATGGTGTATACGTACTTTTTTTTTATGAATGTGGTTAAGCTATGTGATATATATATATATATATATATATATATATATCATGTAACTATGTATCGTGCCGATTGTGAATGCAGGTAAGCTATATATCGATCCCGATTAGGCAAAGGTTTTCATACATTGTGAGCCGTAAGCACAAAGGCCCAATGCGGAAGAGGGAGATCGCGTGGGTACATAGGCTCGTCAGTACCGTTAAAACTGCAAGAGACGGGTTTCATCCGAGTTCATTTCTCTATCGAAGACCTTATGGGAACTAAAAGAGGCCCGATGCCCCGTTAAACTATAAACTGTGTCATAAGTAAAGCTATCATTATAACATTTAAACAACTTAAAAGCTAAAAACACCAAACGTAACATAGGAAGTTATCATCTAAGGCTATCCTATTCGTTAGCCAAAACGCTGGCAACTAATAAACAAAGGGTCATTATTTCTGATATATTACGTGATAGATAGTTCATCTGTACGGATCACTGGTTATGGGTAATTATATACCGTAAACGATACAAATATTTAGGAAACAAAAAATCTTTTTTTCTCGAATTACTTTTAGCGAACTTTCGTAGAAAGTAAAGCTATTGCAATGGCTCCAAAAAATTTAAAATCAAAATTTTCGAAAATGTTCATCATTGAAACCCGTTTTGAGACATTCTAAGATGAATCCTGGAGCTGAACGCTTTTTCATATGTATATATATATACGTGTGTGTGTCCTTCCAGACGATAACTCTCCTTATGGTTGAGATAAAAATGCCATTCTTGCGCTAAAAAAAAAAATCAAGCTTCCCAAGCGAAAGGACGAGTTAGTTGGCCCTCATTTTTGAGCACATTAAATTGGTCAAATTTCACAAAAAGTGCTGAAAAAACGGCAAAAAATGGCTGAAAATCGTTGAATTTATACTTTTAGCAGAATATTGCTCAAATAAATTTTATTAACTATAAAATAGAGCACTAAAAAATGCATGTAAAAAATTACGCAGAAAAATGTAATTAAATTACATTAAAATGTGCACAAAAAAACGATATAAACAGCAAAAACGTTTTGAAACCAAAATCTCTTTTTGATTAGCAGATTATTATTTAGAACGAGTTTTTTTGCCATAAAATTGTGGAATTTTTACTCAAAGTCCTCAATTTTCAAAGGAATGTAACATAATATAGTTCCTACGATAATTTACAAAAATTCGCTGATCCGATCGTGCTGCATGACTGGAACTTTTTTGAGATCTTGAATTTTTCATATTTAAATATTCAGTTATATAATTTTGGAGCAGAATATGTCGAGAACCAGCACCAACTCCCCAGTGAACCAAGTTCCATTTGTGATTTCGGGCCAAGTTTCATAAACTTTTGTCCTGCAGTTGGTCCTCTTGGTGGTCATACGTCGCACGGGGTAAATTTCCCTATCTAAGTGGAAAAAAATTTAAATTTCCTGGAGATTCTTATGGGATTTGATTTCTAAATGTTGATGAGAACGTCAAAACCCAAAATCGGTTTTCACTTTTTTTTGTGAGAACCCCATTTTTGTCACGTAATGCATCCTACGGAAATTTAGATTCAAGGGGGCAAGAATGTTTCTCATGTTTGCCAAAACCACTCAATTGTCAAGAAATTATTGCTAGACATTTTTGATCATGTTATAAAGATGGTGTAGGAATGCCTAAATGGTTGAGTAGTTTTGGCGACGTATTGAATATCATTGGTGTCCCTGAAAACAAGATTTCTTTATATGCATTTAAGCGGCAAAAAAGTGGCTAAACGCAAAAACGGACAAGAACTGCTGGTTTTTTCAAAAACTAGAGATTTTTACGAACATTAAGTGTCCCTGGGTCGACGTGGAACTTGCGACATTATGTTAATGTCTTGAAAATTGACGGAAAATACAGTAAAAATAACTTGGGGTTTCTCTGCCAGCCGAGTAAATTATCTTGTTACTGGGTATAATAGTCCTTACTCCACTTGAACATCAACAAATAGCTTAATGATGATAAAGATTTCTTAGAGAACCAACAACACATGTTCAAACACGACTTCATACCCCTTTGCAAACAGGTGGAAAGGTGACAGGGTGAAAAATACTCACGTTTTACGATCTTCTTCTAAACAATAAGTGATACAAAAAATCTTGATGTTTTGACTTGAATTGTTTCTACCTAAGTCGGGCAAATTCACAGGAACACACAGTGGAAAAAACGCCTAATTTAGCTGGCCGCTAGGCTAAAGGTAAAAATCCATAGACCATAAAATTACGAAACTCAATCAAGAAATACAAGTTTTGATGCGTACAGAATGATTCATGACGGTGTCCCCACCCATCAGAACGTGACAGAAAGTGAATATTGACGTTCAATCCCGGCCATTTTTCAAACCCTTAGATTTTTCAAACCCTATTGTTGGTCTTTACAACAATACCTAAAATATTCGAACTTATTAAAGCGTTTAATTTTGTTAAGTTCTGCGTTTTGTGAAATATTGCAGCGTATTTTTTATTCACCTTCACAAGGACCATGTATATCAACCACGTAAGTGCACAAGTTTTATACTTAACCAAATGTTTTATATTCGGAATCTATTCTGGCGGATAATAAAGGCAGACTGGGTATTACTGATAGGCCACTGATTTGCATAGAAGGGCTATCTAATACTGAAATAATGAACATTTGTGCAATAATTTGCTACGTTTTATTAGTATATCAAGCATATTGAAATGTAAATCAATAGAAATTTCGAGGGGGGGGGGGGGGGGGGAGGATTTAGCTTCTTTGACTCTTGAATGTAGTAAACCGAAATGCTAAGTTTCGACTAAGCAAATAGAGTTACCTACGTATTCATTTTATATTTTTAAATGAAAATAGATTCCACTGTAAAAAAAAATAAATAAATAGGCATAACGAAACTATTTTTCTAGCCTCTTTATTTATATCGATTTGTGACGCTCGCAACCACTATAGTCACGTGACGCTCGCAACCAACATAGTAACGTGATATAATTTCGATGGTGCAATTTCGATCGTGATGTGACGCTCAAAAACCCCACCGAGACGTGACGCTCGTGACGTGACGAAAACAAATGGAAACGTCCTGTTAATCATTATTAAATGATTAAATTCCTTTTATATGATTTTTCAAATTTGGCTGCACTAGAGACGTCACACTGGGCAGGGGGGTCCCGCCCACATCTGCTTTGACGTCACCAGTGCGCTAAACTAATGAAAAATCATAGAAACAAAACTACTCTTTTTCACCATCAAAAAAGTCTCCAGGGCACGACCTCATTACTCAACCACTTCTCAAAGTATTTAAAAGGAAAGCACTCGTCTTCTTGACTCAAATATACAACGCTATGCTGCGTCTAGGGTATTTTCCAACTTCCTGGAAATATGCCATTGTTATAATGGTCCCAAAACCTGGAAAATTAACGTGTGATCCAAAAAGCTACCGTCCAATTAGTTTACTTCCTATATTTTCGAAAATATTTGAAAGATTGATGCTTCCACATCTACTGTCGCAACTCTCAGGAGCCATCCCCGACTTCACCGACACAGCAACTTCACCGAGTTGTGGAACATCTCCTGGAAGCATACGAGGAGGGAACAACATGCCTTGATCTTTTCCTTGACACAGAAAAAGCATTCGACAAAGTATGGCACAAAGGACTACTATCAAAATTAAAAAACTCAATATGTGACTCACACTACCGGCTCGTACAATCATACCTCAACATGAGAACATTCCCAGTCAAATGTGAAGATGCCATCTCAATTATCAAACCGATTGGTGCGGGAATTCCCCAAGGCGGTGTTTGGAGTGCATTTCTCTACACCTATTACACCTCTAATTTCCCTAACCCTCTTGAAGTACAGCGAGCTCACTTTGCCGATGACGTAGCAGCCCTAGTGAAAGGTCCTGACGTCACGACCAGCACAGTACTTCAGATTTTCGCTGATTCAGTGGATGATTGGTGTGACAAATGGCGCGTGAGAGTGAATCCCACAAAATCCTCACTGGTATGTTTCGAGTACAAGCTCAAGACTGGTCGTCATATAGTAAAAATTCAAGACGTACCTATACCAGAAGAAAAGTCTGTGAAATACCTAAAACTCATTCTCGACAGAAAACTGATTTGGAATATGCATATCTCTAATCTATTGCAGCGCCTTAGATACCGCCTGAAACAAATCAAGTACTTAATCACAGGGTCCTCTTCTCTGCCTCTTCACCTGAAAAGATTCGTCTACCTCACCATACTACGACCAATGTGGTTGTATTGTGGTGAATTCTGGGGTGCAGCAAGTGACACACAAATAAAAAGAGTCCAGACATTTCAAAACAGAGTGCTGCGATTAATCACAGGTGCACCGTGGTTTGTTAGAAATTCGACACTAAACAACGACTTGAACATATCCCTCATCCAAGACGAACTTCGAAAAAAATATTCAGGCCATCACGAAAGAATGACATCCCACACCAACCCCCTTCTATTCGAATTGTCACAAAATTTACGACGACAAAGATACATACGCCGACTCAAGCGGAAGAGACCCACGGACTTCCTTGAGGAATTATGAAACCCAAGCTACTATGGAGTACTATTGATGGATAGAGACCTCCAACAAGTTCCAAGTTAATGTTAATGTTCCTACCTACTTCTCCTAACCATAATGTGTTTTACACAGTAAAGTTTACTTAAATAATAATTTAAAAAAAAAAAAAAAAAAAAAAAAAAAAAAAGGTTGATGCTAAATTTCTTGACTTCATCCATTAGAAAATAGTTGAAATAACTTTTTGCACCCATGGGTAACGCTCATTATAATCTGTAATTTCGTAGGCTTGTTGCAGACCAATCTGTAGACAGACTTATTCGGTGCCAAAGTTTGATTCGCTAAAGAAAAAAAAAAAAATAATAATAATAATAATAATAATAAAATAAAATATATATGTATATATAATAAATAAATTTAAAAAAAAAATCAGCATGACTTTTTGAGCAAAAGACCTTAAAGCTTTCATAATTTGTCAATAGTTGTTTTCGTCCCGATTTCAACACTTTGTGAAGTGCAGAGGTTTAATTAAACAAGCAAACAGGCATATCAGCGAATTTGACTCAATTTTTTTAAATCAATTATTTGAAAAAATAAATTCAAGACAGACGGTACAACAAAAACAGAAGATAATACGAATGGATATGATACGTAATTACAATATGCGAACACTCCTCTGTAAGTTAGGAACATGTGCTGACAAGTGGAGTTTGGAGTCACAAAAACTACCTAACCTATTTTAGTATAAAATCGAATCAAACTACTTCATCCTTATCTTTTTTATAGATTTATATTAAGATAACTGAAGTAATTTTATGGAAAAAAAATAAATTAAATAAATAAAATAAAATGAAATTATTGCGAGGTTGTGTCTATGTTTTTACAGACGGATTCTACAAGGAAATGTATGCCCTGCACAAGACATTGGAGTAGAGGGGCTGTTCATCAGCGCTCGTGGTACAATCCCTGGAGGATTCCTAATATTCCTTAAATAATTTAATGTTGATAGGAGCATAGCGAAAGAAATCGCATTAATTGCGTTGAGATACTCCATTCAATTTACAAGGTATCAGCTCAATCATAAATATAATAAATTAGATAACTATGGTAACCAGTGTAGGAAAACGTGCCTGCTCGCACGTCAAGAAGACGTATGGTTGACCGACCTTCTTCGGTCTTCTAAAGAAAAAACAAAGAAGAATAAAAAGAAAATCCAATGGCCCTGTATTAAAGAATCTTATTGATTCCCCAATTCCATTTATTGAATAAAGTGGGAGACTAGATCCATGGAAGCAGAAGGTGAAGGCTGAATCTGTGAAACTATGTCAAATAGGAAGGATCGCTTCCGGGCGCTATTGGCTTGTTTTCTCCGGGAACCTTGAGCTAGGGGGAGAGGGCAAATGGATTGCACACGTTTTGAATATTATCACCGACGACTGATCTCGCATATCCGATTAGCTTGGCCATCCAAACGTCGTCTTTCGGCATCGTGTGATCGATTATCGTTGACGTCGCTAACCAGATCCGTCGGATCGTCGTCAGATACTAATCGGACGACAAATATGCGAGGCCTTCAGGGGATCGAGCGGACGCGGGAGTGAGCGACATAAATGTCAAGATTGAGAGTCTAATCACGATCCCTACCGACTAATGATGCCTTTTTTCGAAGGAATTTTTTCTCATTCTTAATCTTCGACGTCCTCGATCGGCTGTCGTTTTCTTCGGTAAACTATCTTTTTTTTTTGCGCAAAACATGGGGAGGATGTGTTTTAATTGGTTGAGTCGGAAGTAGCTGGATGACGACGACCTCTACCAAGAGCCTTTCAGAACACAGGGGCACGACGAATCCCTTCTAAAACCCATTTCGACGAATCAACCAAGACAGATTAGTTCAACTCCTGTATAATAATGAGTATCATTATACTATTTTTTGAAAAAGTGGACATTTTTATCTCATAAAATTAAAGATATTTGAAAAAATGAGAACTGATTTTTTCATGGTAATTATGAACAAAGTTGATCAGTAGTGGGCAGGTTTGAATATTTTTACTCTTGAAGCATGATTAAATAATACTTTATGAAACTAGTAAGCAACAACATTTTTGTATTGAAGTCTTGACGGGATCCACACCAAACCCCAATAAATCGAACTGAAAAAAATAAAAAAAATAAAATAAAAAAAATCTACACCATCTTGGCCTGCTATGAGAATATTACGGCATGAATTTTCATTGTCATTGCTTTATTTTTCAATTTTTTATTTTATTTATAATCTCAATTTTTCTTAACAAAGATTTTTTAAAATATTTTTGTTCTACAAAAAAAGTAAAATAAAAATTAAATAAAGTTCAAAAGCCCTACATAAGTATATTTTTATTCTAATAATCAATTTATTTAATTTAATTTTTTTAAATCAATAAGCTCAAAAGACGAAGGAAGTGTTCAGTATTTATCCATTAAATTTAAATCTTAATTTTAAACGAAATTATTTCAACTTATTCAATGAAAAGTAAGATGGATTAAGTAGTTATGTCAAATCAAAAATATAACGTGAGCGATTTAGAGTAGTACAAAAAGTAGAAATTTCTGGTTTCAATTTTAAATTCAGTTTTTGAAAAGATCGATTTTTTATTGTCCGATTTCTAGAATATCGATTTATTATGTTCGAGACAGAATTGATTCAAGAACTAGATTTTTGTGGAACGGTACCCATTCCTACTTCTCGCCCACATCTCACGAAGGCTTATTTGCTTTCCATCAGGAATCCATTTGCTCTCAGCATCATGGAGTGAATATCACTGGCCAATGTTATTCAACTTAAAAAATACTGAACAAACAAGCACCTCAGTGGTACTAATCATAGGTATTTCATGTCTGTGACTGCACTTGAGATTAGAGGGATTGCTTGAAAGTGAGTCATAGCAATCAAATAACCCTGCTTTCAACCCCTGGCTATGAGTATAATGTATGTAGCTACTGATCTTCTTGCTGAAAGAAAGCCGGCAAACTAATAACAGAAAGCTGTCACTTTTGTAGAACAGAAACGGAAGAAGCCGGACATTTGATGATGCACTTGGTCGAATCAGACATAATAGTTTTCATAACGGTATTCTTTTATATAAAGTTAATTCCAAAATAGCATATATAAATATACTTTATCTTTACTGATGAATAATGGGAGAAAAAGGTATACGATAAGAATTCTCAATAGGGAACTATGCAGCCTGGAAACATCCCATAATAGATTTCTTATGATGCAATGGAATGGTTTCGTAAGTTGGAGATTACAAAATTCGCCAACATACCTGTGGGATTGTAATTCCGGGAAAAGTAACGGTTTACATAACCACACGCACTCTCATGGACCAGCAAAATTTGTATTATTTACTCTTAAGAAAGTTCCATGTCGATTTAACATTGAAAAGAAATGTCCTTCGACACGAAATGTCCTTCCTACCACGAGTTGGTTCACTGCCACTGCTGTACGAGAATTCCGTTTCATATCAGCAAAACGACGTGTCCGTTTACGACGGTAGTAATAGTAATTCGGTAAACTCATCACATCACGAAATGTTCTAAATACATATAATATCACGTGACTGATATTTGGAGTCCGCAAAATAGTCGGTTGGCGTCGGAGTTGCGAAAAACACGTGATTTATGAACCACTTTTCTGATTGTGCAATAACTCCCAATGGACGAGTGCTTCAGCTCTACTCGTTTTTGAAAGATGGTCGCGTGATGAACGTTTTCAGGATTATTACTTATGCCAATTGGACTCAAGGTTTCGAAATAGTAAAAACGGCCGATAATGTGCGAAACGTACTCCATCGTTTGCATGAACTTCTGACCATTTCATACTGAGATATGGATCACCCTTTTTGGAATCTGTCAGACCAATCCAATGTTCGGCAGATAGCTTGTTTTTCGAATAGTTCAGTTTTATAGCGGTGTGAAACTTATATTGATTGAGTTCTTTCTTTCCATTCAACCATGTGCCTGCAAATCACTGGCTATTTTTAGTGTATTGCTTTCCTTTCCTCAAGGCGCATCCACACTAGTAACAAATAACAATGGTTTGTAACAAATGCTATGCAACACTGTTTACAATTTTGTTGTATAAAAGTCCTACAACTGTTGTATAACGACGTTAAACAACTGGTCGCGTCTAAACTGCAAATATATTTGTTTTAACATGCTTTATAATAATAGGTGATACTGGTGTGGTGGGGTTGGGTGAGAAATGATGACAAAGTGGCACAGGTAGATGTGAACGGGGTAGTAACTTGTTGTACAACAAAAGATGCTTTCAAACTTTCTTTGATCTCAATCGACACACCCCCGGGTGACACCAAGCACGCTATATAACCTGAAAACATTTGTATAACTTCGCGTTGTATAACATTTTTTCAGACGAAATTTGTTTTATAACTTGTTATTCAAGAATTTGTTACTAGTGGACGCGTCTTTACAGCCACGATTTCTGGGTGTGTAGAATCACCAGAGCACTGGTGTGACTTATCCGGGGCCCACCATGTAAATATGGCTTTCTCTTTTCCGTTACTCTCCAAAGCCATTGAATCTTTGCTACCCAAGGGTAGACATTGGGATCATATTTCGTTCGGACATCCCGAAAAAGAGCAGAAGTCTTTTCATCTAATGTTTTATAACTGGTATGTCATCTTCAGAATGCTGCCAACAGTATGCACCGTAAATATGGCACAGCAGCAAAGAACTTCACTCCTCTTGTTGTATCCAACATAGAGAGTACAAAATAATCTTCAAATTTATGGCAAAGGTACTATCCGAAAAATAGACGAAGCCACTCTCACTGGTCCACCCATTGGGTCCGAGTAAGGGGTCAAGGGGTTGTAGTTCGAGAAGAATTATTAATTCATCAATCAAGAAAAAAAAACTAGGTGCTGATTAATTTTCATTAATTTCCCTTATGTGCCTTTTATGTAAATATACTTTGGGTAATGTACCATTGACTTCGTTCAATAATTTATTATAGTTTGATACAGTAGAAGAGCAAATCTAATACAGAAATTGGGAACCCTTGTGCAATGGTTTGCAGGGGTTTTCCCCCCTAGAATCGATAGTTTTGTGAAGAAATGGGTTGTTTATGTTGAATAGCCCACTCTGTTTCCATAATCTCATTAGTAAATTCAGTTAATAGCAGGAGGGTTAATTGGTTAGGTCGCGGGAGGAATATTGGGTTATCTCAGAGGGAAAAACCACTTACTGAGTGAGTAGTTCGGTATGTTCACACTACCTGTGAAAGTTGTATGAGTCACGTTGTATGTATACAAGTAGGTATCTAATGAACAACGAGAAAGGTAGGCTAGTTTGAACCCGTTTGGAATTTTCCAGCTCGGACTCACCTGGGAAGGGAGGCACCAAGGAGCCCTCAATAAACAAACGACATTGGTAGCCGGGTTTCTCTGAATGGAAAGTCACCTATCAGCTAATCCCACTGTGAGGCGAACTAAATCACTCGCGACGAAGTAGTGGAAACCCACATTACACAAACTGTTATACAATAATTATTGTTTGTTACTGATGATGGCCTAACCGTCGAAATCGATTTAACATTGTAACTTTATTTTTCGTGGAAATGGACATTTTTTCACTAACTTCCGTTTCCCACGGCGAGGGCTAATTTCACGGAATTCGGAGCTGAACCGCTCGCTGTGCGGCCGCCTGGGTCAAGTGGACCAAAGTCAAGTGATGATAAATATAGGAAATTACTAGCTGAATACAAATATTACCCATTTAGAGTTGAAAATGTCAACAGCGATTCTTATGCCAAAAATCGAGAAAGTAATCCATACTTTAGACCAAATTTCTCAGTGAAGTTTGTCATTTAATGAAAATCGCAGGAAGGCTCTTTTTCATTAAAAAATGCAATCCCAATAAAAAAGATAAGTTTGAACTATTTATTACAGAAAAAGAAATACCAAGCTTATTTTTATTCAAAACCTGTAGTAATAGGCAGGTTACGTTGGTAACTTCAGCTTCATAAGTTTTTCCCTAAATGGGTATGATATATGCTTTATTTGTGGAGTGGATTTTTGCAAAATCCAAGTCACTAATGTACGACTAATTTTACGAAAACTCAGTTTCAGTCTCCACTTATAAAAAAAAGCAAATTGCGACGCTTTTACTGAATTTCCCGAGGGAAAAACAGGAAATCCAGCCCACCACTTTAGAGTATGGCTAAGCCCATTTCTTCGTTGGAATTGCCCCTATCTGCTTGACAAACCTATCTAATTCTTTTGAGTTGCTTCTCCTCTTACACTAAATTAATGTAGAAAGTAAATAATTATTTTTTCACGACTATGAAGAAAGAAGGTGGATTCGACATAATTGATTACTACCACCATTGTCAGACATATTGTAATTGTACTGAGATTTTCTTGATTATATATTTTCGAAATATTTCGGACGCAACAGTGCACAACACAATACTTATCGGAATTTTTCGGATTTCATCCAAACCGCTAATAGCGAATCCAAGATATTGGGATTTCTGTTGCTTTCTAGACCAAAAAATGTAGAAAATGTTCAAAGTAATGTGCCGTCAGACATTTTTTAATATTTGTGAATTATTAGTGACCGTTACTCAAAATCAACCAGAACTCCAGACTTTTTTGACTCGAAATTGAGAAAAAGAAATTGGATAAGTTAATATTCCTCATCTTTGTCTACGCCTACGATCATTGGAATTTGGAGGAAGAACACAAATATTGCAGAAACAGATGTTCTTGATTGATGAAAAATAACTTATTGGGCCAGTTCTTGAGCGGAATCTCTTAGAAAATGTTCAAACACGGCTTCTGCCGGTAATTGTGGTGGTATTAGATTCCCAGCACCTATTCCGTAAATAGGAGGTGCCACTGAAGGGATTAGTAAAGCAAAACAAAGAAGGGAAAATAGTAGTTCCATTTTCGACTTTTATTTACCTTATATTTATGTGTAATGGTTATCGTTATCTAAAAAGTTTACTTTTTTAATCAATTCTGAATTAGATTGCTAAAATTGATATTATAAGAATCGAAAAGATAAAAATTGACGACTCATTTCTTCGAAAATCGATTTCAACGTCGAAACCTGCAATTACTTTCTTGTACTATTCAAAATTGCGTGAGCTGATTTCAACCGGACACATATTATTTCCTTGAAAATTTGGATTGGTGACCTTCTTAATTGCATTCGCCTACACTCATAACCTTTTTCAATTTAAGGTTATTAGCGAGAAAAAAAAATCCGCTCTCAAAGTTCAACAGTTTTCCAACTTTATTTTATTATCATGGAACATTCTTCAACTTTGAGCTAACTGCCCGAAAACGCGGAAGTGTCACGAAATTTTCTTATGATTTTTACGTACAACCTAGCCTTAGCTGGGGAAATGAAACTTCTGTAGTTTTCACAGGACGAAAATCGTTCTCCATTCTTCGTCGTCCTATTCATGTCGTAGTTTTAAATTTATTTATGTTATATATGGAAATAACATAATGCCGCTTGTTTTGTTGTCACTTGGTTGAGAAGTTAATCTTGGTTATAGTAACTGTAGACGCGCACCCTAAGAGAAAATTACCTACCTTGGTACTTCCTTCTAACTTCGATTAGCAATACATTCGTCGAAGTTTTAAATTTATTTATAGTTACGAATTAGCGGGAAGAAAGCATGTTCCATGCTTTAGCATTTTAGCCGATCGCTCTGAACGGAAAGCAACCAGGGGGGCGAAGGGCCGAGTTTTTATCATTATTATTATTTTATTTTATTTATTTATTTATTTTTTTTTTATGAACAAAATCTTAGGTATTTACTTTAAAAACCTTTATTTTACTTCAATGTGGTGGGTGCTTACGTATTGTAGTTCTTAACAGTTCCAAAGGCTCCGTTCAATAATTCCCTGTATACTATTTTGTCTATATACCTATATTGTAAATATTTGCCTAGTGATCTGTGTATGAAGCTATCTTATACAGAAATACTAAATCATTGTTTAATCATTAGCCGCGTTGTTTTCCCCTCCTTCAAAAATAGTAAAGTTAGAAATAAAAAATTAACCTCTTCTGTTTAATTTTCTTTAAAATCAGTAAGAAAAAACCGATTCCCGATTTTTTTTCAAATGTTGTGGAGAACCGTTTTTGGATTTGATTTGGGGGACTAGTTATTCAAAAAATCGAGAACCAACACCAATTTCTAGTCAGCAGGTGGCCGCACTGTGAGGCTGCCAGAAGAATCAATCGGCAACTTCCAAAGGGTCTTCAAAGTCTCGTCGGGTTAACGAGGCCCCTGCGTTATTTTACGACTTCTTATCGTTACGAGCCCTAGACAAAGATATAATCGAGGGGCATAATAACCCCGCAGCACCCCCTTGACATTTTCATCCGAAACTTAACGACCTGATCCAAGAAGGCAGCACTGAGGTGAACCAGACTCCGTTCAAATAGAGCTGGAAAGTAGTGGCCTGACAACGTAATATAACCTTCCTCCGTAATATAACCTTTCCTTTTGGAGGTCCCGAGGTTTATAGTCACCGTGTTGAGAGACTTAGTCGTAGTAAGTACGAGAAGTACCTAATACTATTAGAGACGAGGGAGCCGGCTGGAGGTGAAATGCGATGACTTCCCTTTCACCCCAGGCCATATCTCTCCGGTCTAAATTACTACTTGACGTTTGAACATGACTATTCACATTTCATCATCGCTTAACGCCATATCTTGATTCCATCAGCGTTTACTGCCCAATTAGGCGTAATAGATTGAGAATAATAAGCTTTGATGTAACAATCCACCCCCTGCTTCTATAAAACGTTATAAGATTATTTTACACTACGTAACTCTCTACGTTACTTTAGGAATCGACTTACCGAATCTTATCTGCCGTATGGAAAGGAATTAGGATAAGACAATATCTCTCGTTCCTCATCCAAAATTACCGCTCGCAACTATTTTCCTACAGGTTTTTAGTTTGACTGAGGCGTTTTTACATTTAAAAATAACATGCTTTTTGATGCTCTGATCCGAGTATATTGCGGTTTCACAATGGACGCCAAAATCCTGACATTTCCAACTCGCTCCTGTACACCATGCTCAGACACACTTTCACGCCCGAATCTATGTTCGGTTGGAAAAAGCTGTTACTCTCTCTCTACGAATGGTTCTTACCAAACATGAATAATAGGACTCCATCAGGTTTAATAAGAGTAAAATATATGTCCCCTACCATACTATCCAATGACCTTTGAGCAACCTGTGAGGACAGCAAACATATTCCTTGCCCTTCCAGTGATTTTTTCACTAGAAAAATTTTGAAATTGAACATTGCACTCTTTGACAGTTCTACTTTACATTCATTACAGTCAACAAATAATCTTTTACGAAAAGAGAAGAGATGGAAATTTCGGGTAGACACTCTGTCTCCTTGAAACAGATATTAGATATTAGACATAATTTATAAACAGATATTAGATATATATATAAACTTTATGACATATAATATTACTTTGTAATAGCGTATTAACCCTAAATAAGTATACCTAACATACTTCATCCTTCAGCCTCATCAACTATCTTGGTATTATACAATAGTATTCTTTATCAATCTGTTCATTCAATTCAGCTCATCAATTCTGTTTCGTTTATTCACTTCCACAATTACGTTTTCTATCATTCTTTTCAATAGATTTTACCCAAAATATCTGTCAGTCGGTGCTTTATAACAATATGAACAACAGTTTATTCCAAAATGAGACGAGGTATCTTACATACGAACTTTTCAAAAAATTTAAGCTAATTATAATGTATTTCTGTGTTTACCCTTTATTGCGCGATATTTTCAATTTGGATGAAAAAGTGTTCCAATAGTTTTGAGGTGCTGATTACGGGAAAAATAATGAAAAAATTATAAATCAACGGTTTAACCCCTAAATTGAGCAATTTAGGTTTGTTTCATATATGATACATGGCGATTTTCAAGACTTCAGTTTTGAGTGAAATTTGTCTGTTTTCCCCCACTAACTCTACAATTTTTGATTCATTATTGTAATATTTCTGTTACTTGCTAGTCACAATGGTCTTTGGTGTTCTGTTAAAAAAGTTCGAAAAATCTACAAAAATTACAATTTTAGTAGTTTTCCCCTCCCCAAAACCCCCTTATTTTCAAGAATTGTTCTATAGGAATGTTTTGCAACCATTGTATTACATTTCAAGTAAATTTCCTGAAAATATCAGAACGTTTCCATCATCATTTTATGATCAATTTTGATTACTTCAAAGTCGAAGACAGGTTACACTACAGAAACATGTACATTTGTGGATAAGCAAATCAATGTTTTATTTGTGTTACCATAACGAACGAAGTTGAGCATTGAGTTTACATCTTCACATGAATTACAACTCGATGGCATTACCAAAATATAAATTTCATTTTCATTCGTCACAGCAACTTTTCAAAAATAGGTAGATAGCTTACATTGAAACTTTCAGATTTTTTAAAAAAATGTCCAGGAATGTACTTCATTCTATCACAATAAGGATCTAACTGAAAAAATCGTTACCTACTATTCGGAAGTTCTTGGATATAAACGGAGAAATAAAACTGAAAACTCGAACACATAATTATAATAAATACGAAAAAAAAATAAATAAATTAGCACAGAGAATTTGAAAATAAATTAGACATTAGGTCAACAGACTGGAAACATGGTCAGAAGTAACAAAATACTGGAATCATCTCCGCGAATTATCATGTATGATTGAGGCAGATTTTCGCCAAATATCATAAATGTAACAGCACTATTTTATAGTGCTATATTATAGCTGTTATATATATAACTGGCTATATTATAGCTAAATTTTGATAAATGACGGATGAGCTGGCTAATAGGTACATACTTTTGCTTCCGATTCTACTTAAAGCTAGAGGAAGCATTGTTTTCACTTTCGGGAGAAAAAAAAATTTTGGTCTCCAGAATCAAAATTTCTACTCGCATTTTACGTTTTAGACCATTCGGAAGAACTTTGGTTCCGTGTCTCTCTGTCTGTGTGTGTGTGTGTGTGTGTGTGTCTGTCATGACATTGTGTCCGCAAATCCTTGTAACAGGCCTATTTTCCACAGTTTTCATCCGATATTGATGAAAATTTCAGGGAATGTGCGGGCTAGGGGGTAGACGATTCCCTATCAGTTTCACCGTCCTTGACTCAATACCTCACTCTGCGCATGCGCAAACGTAAATTCTATCAATCATAATTTTCTCAGGTCCTAGTCGTCCGATCTCGCTCAAATTTGCAGATAGTTGGGAGATGACGATTTGATCATCCCATATCAATTTCAACATGATTGTTTCATTAATAGCTACTGCGCATGCGCCCATGTGAAATTTCCACTGTTTTCATCCGATTTCGATGAAATTGTCAGAGAATGTAGATGGTTCCCTATCAGCTTCATCGTTGCCAAATCAATACTTCATTCTGTGCATGCACAAACAAAAATTACGTTATGCTTCGTTTTGTCACACTTTTTTCATTGTTCTCAACTCATCAGTTCATTCTGCGCATGCGCTAATGTAAATTACATTTAGTATAATTTTTTCGTTTCTTGATTGACCAATTATGACATTTCACGCTACTTCTTGATTTAATTTTTACGCTATGGAATTTTTCAAGATCATTTAAAACTTTTCAATGGTCTATACATTCATGATAGGTAAAAAACGAGGAAGCAATGTACCACACTCAACACGTTTTTTTATCTCAGTGATTTTTCCCTGTACCTCCAAAAAACAAATAATTTGCGAAAAAACAACAACTTCCGACCCACCTTCGCACAAAGTTGCTCGTTTTATGGGGTTTTGGAGAGAAATGTTTGGCGTTGCGATGTGATATGCACCTGATATGTGGAGGAAGGAAATAAAACAAAAAACTTCCAGAAATAGGTTGTAGGTAAGACGAAATGTGCCTCCAAAATGACTGTATCGTATATGATACGTGGCGGGATAAAGGGTTCCAAACGAGATTGGAAGTGCCTGACGCAAGCGACGAGGGTAGAGGAGTAAACCAATTTTATACGTTGAATAATTTGTCAAGATCTTTTAAAACTTGATGGGTTAGGTCATGCTTAAAAGGACCTTCCCGATCTCATAAATATTGTGTCTGTTGGGCAACCGGGTTCGCTCTCAACTTAAACGAGCGGATTTGCACGACCGGGATTTTGTGACAGGTCAAGGAGGAGGTGCTGGCTGGCGTTCAACTTTTCAACTTTTCTGTGAACTGCGACTCCCATACGAGATTTTACTGCAAACATGATTATGTTCAGGTGAACAGATAATGAAATGACTGATGAGGCAGTAGTTGTTGCCGAGATTTCTGTTGCTTTTCTGCCGGCTAATATTTCTAACCCATTAAAGGATAACGGCCCCCCCAACCATCAGTAATTGCCAGCGAGATTTCAAAATTAGTTTTCGTGAATATTTATAGAAAATAGGGCAATTTTGATGACTCCAAAAACGTTAAAATAAAAACATTTCCGAACTTTTCTTCGTGGAAATCTGTTTTGAATTTTTGAAACGATTCCTGGATTGTAAAGCTATATATATATATATATATATATATATATATATATATATATATATATATATATATATATATATATATATATATATATATATATATATATATATATATATATATATAACTGTCATCGCAGACGATAACTCTCCTTAGAATTGAGATTCCAAATAAAAGAAAAAAGTCAATTTTATAGCAAACTGGGCCCTTCGAGCCTCGCAAGGGGGGCTCCGCCTCCCTTGACTCCTCGGTTGCTATTTCCTTAAAGCCGTCGTTTTAAATGATTGTGCAAATGCTTTGCCATTAAGTTTACGAAGCATTATTAGTTAGTAACTTGGCGCTATAAATCAGCTTTCCTTAATACTACAGAGGTTTAGGGATCATGAGATGTGATAAAATGAGAGCATTCCAAAAAATGGCGAACAATTATAATGGAACGATAACAGGGAGTTACACTTCCCTAGCAACATTCATTCCGGTTGTATGTAGAAATCAATTGAAAACTCCGCGTTACTTTCGTGTCATATTTTCATAACGCTTTTTCTTGTCGTTTTCGGAGTGGAGACCAATCACCCTCGAAGAACCACGCATTTCAAAAGAAAGATGAGTTCGTTCTCAGCGCTTCCTATGAGCAACACACTAGTCAAATTTTAGAAAATGTGCTGTAAAAATTTCTAAAATATTAAAGACATAATAACTGTTAACTTGACATTTCATGGCAAAATATCAGTTAAAAGCAATTATAACTATAAAATAAAAAATTTTAAAAATTATGGAACAAAATTACGCTGAAATTTCCTCAAAAGAATCGATTAAAACTGCAAATAAAAACTGAAAATCAGAACTCACTGTTTGAATAGCAGGCCATATTTAGCAACAAGTTTTAGCATACACATACTTTAGCTAAGGGTCCCCGTTCTGAAATCGACAGGAAAAAGCGTTATGAAAATATGACACAAAAGTAGCGTGGAGTTTCCTATTGATTTCCACGTACAACCATTCCGTTGCCTGGGAAGTGTTTATTTATCTTTGTTGAAGTGTTATTTATCGTTAGCCACTTTTTGGAATGCTCTCATTTTATCACAACATCTCATGATCCCTAAGCCCCTATAGTGCCAAGGAAAGCTGATTCATAGCGCCAAGTTACTAACTAATAATGCTTCGTAAACATAATGGCAATCCATTTTTTTTTTTTTCTTTATTAAAGCGCATGGAACCTTTAAGTGGTCATGGGTGCTGAATACGTTTGACGCGATTGACGAAAGAATGTTACATTTTGTCGAACACTGATAATGTTTTCAACTTTTGAAATAAATTGTTCAAATGAGAGGAATTGTTCCCTATCAGTTCTTCAAGATTTCTTGGTGTGTCTGGTTGTAGATCACAAAAAAGTGGACATTCTGTCAGTAGATGACAAACCGTAAGTTGGCATCAGCATGTTGTGCATTCCGGTGGTGGTATTCGCTGTGTGGACATGAGGTGATGATGAGTAAGCCGTGTGTGGCTTATGCGAAGACGACTTAAGATTACTTCTTCACGACGACGATTGAGGACTGTTCCATCAGGGAGCTTTATGGTTCGAGAAGATGAGGCCCATGAGGACACGTCCTCATAGTTTTTGATGTTCCATTAATTGCCACTCCGACCTCCAGTTATTCCAGATGTCTTGTTTTTCTCTCTAGAATAATCATTGTAGGTGCCTGATTGTAGCCTAGTGATGTAATAATAGTATGGCTGAAGCATGTGCATGATTTCAATACTTTAAACCGACGGCTTTAAGTAACTAGCAACCGGGGGGTCAAGTTTTCGCCATACAATTTATAGTTATTCACTGGATGTTTAGCATAGAAATTAGCTTTTGGTGCCACTCAACTCATCATGCATCGTCATGATATAGTCATTAGCATCGTCATGTAGAAGTCCTAAAGTGACTACATGCCAAATTCCAAGTCTCTACCACCACGCAAATTGGCTCAAAAAACGTTGCATTTTTTAACTGTCGCAAATACTTTGCTGACCCACAGCCTAAAAGACATATCCGTACCAACATAACATAAAAATAATACGATAATTAGCTCTTACGATCATGCTGCATGAGTATGATTGTTGAAATCAAGGTGTCCTTTTATCGAATGAATAATTTCCCCTAATCAATCTATTCAGATAACGGTGGTGTATGTAAACTTTCATAGTGACTAGTTGCCTCCTGGGGCGGCAAAGTTCCAGTCTCAGATCAAAAAATGCGTGACTTCTGCAATTTTTCTTGCTACTAAAATATGATATTTGTACCTACCTAGATAGCGAGTAATGACTTTATTAATTATCTTCTACTGGTCTCATTTTTGGCTTGGATCGTGCGACCGGGATGACACAACTCGTCATGGAAGAGGCGCTGGCTGGCATTCAACTCTGTCACTAACTACCTACTCACCAACTCCGAAACGAGCTTTTAATGCAAACATAGACTGTACGTGATGAAACCCTTTGACGCTCGTATTATATAAGTGGGATTGAGACGCCCAGCACGTAACCCATCCAATTTTATTTGGGTTCATTCGAAATAACAAAACAATCTACCAAAAACGACCAGGGAAGAATCGTCCAGGAGCAGCCATTAAGATTGTTTTCGCTCTTCCTTGAATAGCGAGTGGTTGTGCGAAGAGCCGCACAGCGCATGAGCGAAGAACATTTCTATTGGTTGAAGTTAGACTCATTTTAGAGATAGAAATTCTAGGAAATCAGTCATTCAGCATGACAATATGAGCAAATATTCGTAATTTTGTGTTCGTATTATAATTTATGTTAAATGAATTTAAAACTTTTGAGTACTTTGGTTGGACAGATGTGGTTAACTATCAATTTATCGACAGTAACACCCACACACCAACACACACACCCACACACACACACACACACACACACACACACACACACACACACACACACACACACACACACACACACACACACACATATATATATATATATATATACCCACATTTTTTTTTAAATTAAATAACATTGTACTGATTGTGAGCTTAAACTAGATAGGTAGTATGACTCAGGCTTATACTTTCGTACTTCATAATTGTACCTGGAGATATTACTGCACTATATGAGTCTTTTTCAGAACAAGTTAGTCTCTTCTTCTCCACCTTCGCCCAGTTCAAGGATTTTGTATTCCTTCGTTTCACTATAACGTGCCTTGTCTCAACCCTCTTCATTCTGATGCCATTGACGCTGCCGGGACTGACTTGGGAGTTAGCAAATAATACGAAGCACGAACGCTTCTACACGTTCTCATAAGGATTCCTACGGGCCCGTTAAAGGTGTTTCAAAAGGCGCTCGCGAACAATGAAACTGGCCATTTCGGTTCACGAAACGGCGTGTATACTGAATTTTCAGGCTCGGAATGCGGATCTCTGGCAGCAACAGCTCTAGTAACTGAGGATGAGCTAATTATGTACTAGTAACCGAAGTTTCAACTACTGTCGTGAATTGGAGATTTTTGGTGAAACCCCGGAAATGTTCATTGCCGTAAGTAGGTCATGACTCAATCTCTTTATATGTACCTAAACGTCTGAATATCTATCAATCTGGATGTATGAATAATAAATCATACTTAAGCATTACAAATAATGAAATAAAACAGTTATACCGTACATATATGGGATAGAGTTTTCGATTGACTTATGCCTACATCCCTAGATAAAGCGAAGGAAAAGTTGAAGAAGGAATGTCACTGTGTGCACGACCAGTTAGCTAATTATAATAAAACAATTGAGTTCTAAAAATAAAATTAAAAAAAAAAAGAAACCTTACTTCCTACCTTACTTGCACAAGGTCAAAGAACGGGTGTTTACTGGAGAACGTTGCGTTTCTTATTGCACAAACTCCTAGATATCTTATCTCTCCAGTTAACTGTTGTGTTCCCCGAACAGCTGCTAGAGTGAGTTGGCATCTCATTCCTAATTCCCATGTCAGATTTATCTAATATGTAATTGTTGAGTGACATCTTAAGTAAGACTCCGAGTGAAACTTCACGTGCAAATATCGCCAGATTTATTGGTTTAAATAAATTACGCGATTCCTTCAAATCTTAAGAGTTTGGCCCTGTAATTCCCAAAATGTTCTATTCTGTATCAAAGTTATGTCACTTCTACAACTCCCACACTGAGTAAAAATTGATATTTTAATTTCGTAAGATCATCTAAGTGTTCAAATGTTCACTTTTGTTATCTAATTACATGACTGCAGCTAGCCTTCGGTAACTCCGATTCACGGGGTTCTATATTTTAATACGAAACAACTCTCACATGTTAACTTCTAGTGAGATGGCTATTAATTAATATCTATCTGACAATTAATATATACCATACACACTATATTTATCTATATTTATAAGTAGAGGTAAGTGTAAACTCTCATAAAAGTTTAGGAAACGTCCTTCTTCCTAGGAAAACGTTCTGCCCAGTAAAGGGCAAGCAGCTAAATATATTCAAGGAAACATATTGATAGAAAAGCTAACGTCAAGCCTCAGCCAAAAATAGCTTGGTGGATGGAAACTTATGCTACATATCCCACGACATCAAAACAGAACGAATGAATCAATATTGTTTTGTAAATCGAAAGAGATCATATATGTTATTACCTACCTACCAATTTGAAGTATCTAATAGATAAAAAAAATATCTCCTTGAATTGTGTTCGTAGGTACAATGTATCTTCTGGTTTGTTGCAGGGTCAAAGGTAGGGGGAGGCTTCGAGAATGCTGAACTGCACGGATGTGGCCTGCATACTCCACCATCATGAAGATCTCATGTTGGCAGCCCACCTGCAGGATCACAGAGCCCACCATGAGCATCAAGTATATGGTGAGCTATCCACAAGTTATTATCGTATCATCTATTTGAATATAGTCCTATGTATAAAAAATCCGAATTGTATAAGCTACACTATGTTAACTCGGTGGTATTATAATTTTGAACACAGTAGTTACTTTTCTTCAATATGAATGCTCACAAATGTCGCAGTATGAGTTATTATAAGAATATTGTGACAAAATTAATACAATAATATTACATTACGCGATTACGTCAACAATGAAACTTCCTTGTCTCGTAATCGAATTTTATGATTATATAACTAGCCTGTTTATGGCTTTTTGACGACTGCTATAAATAAATAGGACCAAAGACTCTTAAACTGCGCATTCTCCACATGCCACTATTAAGGGAAGACCCCCCCCCCAAAAGTGTTGGCTTGAGCCCAGACAATAATCCAAAAACAGAGAGACTGGCAGGGAAATGATCGGAGCTACTTAGTAAGTTTTCCAGGTACGCCTCGAAATTAATTTCTCCCGTACTGGGAAGAACATCTGATCATGGATACGTCTGTTTTTGCACTAGGGAAGAAATGAAGTAATTTGCATAATGAGATAGATGTTTTGATTCGAAAAAAAGTGAACTGCAGTGAGAAAAAATATTATTTTCAAATATTCTAACCACGCACAATACATTTAGGGATTGATACATAAGTGATGCTGAGTAAAGGTTTGTGGCATGAAAAAAATGGAATGTAATTTCTAGTTTGTAAATTTTCGATGTAGCGTGTGAAAACAGCATCCATTCAAGTTTTACTCCTTGCTTTGAAATTTTTTTTATCGTTATTCACTTCAAGGTTTGTTGTTTCTTTCATCATTTTAATCGTATGTTATTGTCCCAAAGAGTCTCCCTATCGATTTTCAACTTCCTAGGGCGAACAAGGGAGAATTTAGCTGATCAGAAAAGAGTCCATCATTTCAACTTCTCTTGAACACGATATTGATTGAGCTTTGCATTTCGTTTCTTCTTCTCGATTCTTTGCTATGATTTACTGAGGATAGGAATAGTCATCTTAGGTTAAATGAATGGGGAACACCAAGTAAAATTTTCTCTTAAATTATAATATGATTTATATTAAACAAACCAGACATAGGGACGTCCTTGTAGTGTGTGCATTACCTACCAATATGCTTTAGAATTTGGTGATCTTGGCCCAGCCCTTCGCCTGAAATCTGTCATAATTATCTACATCTCATCGAACCTATCCTGCAGGCTTCATATCGCTAAAGAAAGAAAAACACGCCGGCACGAGTAAAGGGCTCCCTCCTATGAACATTATCAAGGGCGGGTTAACATTCGCAAATTACCTCGTTACTCAACGGGCTGACTCCTTACACAACGTATCAAACTCGCCAACTATTCGGGACACAGGGAGAGGCGGAAGGGGCGTTTCTCAACTTGACACGCGTCTATTCGTATCGTCAAGCCTCACCACGCCTTACTTATAGTAGCCCAGGACTCGTTCTCGTGAGCCTTTCCGAAGGTTCTTTTCTCGTTAAGGTCGTGAACTTGAGGTATTTTCGTGGGTGCCCACGAACGAACGAATTTAACGTTGGTGTGGCCTTCTTGAGACAACACGTGTCGCCTCCTAGACTCTCGTAGACCGCGACCCTGAGTCAAGGTTAACTCATTCTTGAATTGCTACTCAAAGCTTACAAATTACAACTTCTACAAAATATTTGTTTGAGAATTGTACAACTGAGTTTCGTATCTCTGTTACTCTCCTGTGAATACCTGCCCTGATAAGCGGTTTACAAGCGAATGTCATATGACACCACGGGGTTGGGATCTTTGATACTACGTTTCGTACTCATTTCGCTTCCGAGTCTACCTAAAGGTTGCGGAAGCATTGTTTTCACTTTCGGGAGAAAACAAATTTTTGGTCTCCAAAATCAAAATTTCCACTCGCATTTTACGTTTTAGACCATTCTGAACGACTTTGGTTTCGTGTCTGTCAGTCTCTGTGTATGTGTGTGTGTGTCTGTCGTGTGTGCGTGTCCGCAAATCCTTGTAACAAGCTTATTTTCCACAGTTTCCATCCGATTTGGATGACATCTTCGGGGAATGTGTGGGCTAAGGGGTAGACGGCCCCCTATCAGTTCCATCGTTCTTGACTCAATACCTCACTCTGCGCATGCGCAAACATAAATTCTAGCAAGCATCATTTTCTCACGCCCCAGTAGTCCGATCTCGCTGAAATTTGAATCATAGTTGAGGAATGACAAATTGATCATGTTATATCCATTTCAACGAGATTGTATCATTAATATTTACTGCACATGCGCCAATATGAAATCCTTGTAACAAGCTTATTTACCACAGTTTTCATCCGATCTGAATGAAATTTTTAGGGAATGTGCGGGCTAGGGGGTAGACGGTCTTCTGTCAGTTTCATTGTTGTCAAATCAAAACTTCAGTCTGCGCATGCGTAAACGTAAATTTCATTATGCTCCATTTTTTCACGTTTTAGCGTCCGATCTCGCTCAAATTTGGATGATAGTGTTGGGAGATGACGATTTGAAACATGACCCGCATGATACAATCATGTTGAAATTTATATGGGATGATCAAATCGTCATCTCCTATCATTAATAGCTACTGCGCATGCGCCTATGTGAAATCATTTTGACGACCTTAATTTCCACTGCTTTCATCCGATTTCGATGAAATTATCAGGGAAGGCGCGGGTTATGTTTTAGAATGCGCTCTATCAGTTTCATTGCTGCCAAATCAATACTTCATTCTGCGCATGTGCAAACATAAATTCCATTATGCTCCATTTTTTCACACTCTAGTCGTTCGATTTCAGTTTAATTTGAATGATAGTTGGTAGAAGATGACTTGATTACCTCATTTCAATTTGAACACGATTGTATCATTAATTTCCACTGCGCATACGCCAATTTGATATACTTGTAATGACCTTAATTTCCACAGTTTTCATCCGATTTTGATGAAATTGTCAGCGAATGTGTGGTTTAAGTTTTTGATGGTCCCGTACCTATTTCATTGTCCTCAACTCATCAGTTCATCCTGCGCATGCGCAAACGTAAATTACATTGATTACAATTTTTTCGTTTCTTAATTGACCAATTATGACATTTTACGCTACTTCTTGATTTATTATTTTCCGTTATTGATTTTTTCAAGATCATTTAAAACTTTTCAATGATCTATACATCCATAATAGGTAAACCAGGAAGCTATGTGACACCCCAACTTGGCAGCAGTTTTTTATTTGTCTATGGTTTATAGTTTTAGTTAGAATAAAAAATAACTAAAGAATGGTGTTACTGTTGGAATATTGGTTAGATTTATATTCTACTAGAGGCCTGTTAGGGCTTGGAAAGCCCTAATCTAGTACGTATAACAGTAGTGCCTAACAGGAACTCAGCACATTATAGTAACGATATAAGTCCTACCTATTTGCGGCGTTATGTGACCTGGTGCAAAGCTAAGGCGATCACGATATCATGTGAGTTGAAATTGAATTGTATCCCCCATTGGATAAGACTGACGGTTCCGGTTTTATCCCTAAACGGGATTTTGTAGAGTGTCAACTCTTCGTCATTGCGCGACACTGTGCACACATCGGCGGGACCAACACAAATTACTAAAATGTTGGCAGCGTTGACGTTTGGAAGATCGATGATGCTGGTATAAATATATGTTACCTGGTTGAGACCGTTTTGTGATGGAGTGATTCTCGTAGATGAGGTTATTTGCATTTCCAGCTCTTTGCTATAGGAGCTGTATTTTATCTCAACGTTCTTAAACAGGCAGCTATGAAGAGGTTCTATTTGGTTGTAAGTTTCTTCCGAAAAGGAAACACCTCGTACCTATGTACCTGCCACACGCGTCCTGGAAGGTGAAGTTGAAGAACTTTCCGCTGCGCCCGTTCTTGTTGTAGGACTTCATTGGACTGCGTGTTTGAATTCTTCAAACTGTTAGTAACTACTCTACGTTTCTTACTTACCGTGGTAACTGTTGTTACTGCCACAGCCTAATAAACAGAGAGTCTCCCTATCAAATTTCAACTTCCTACAGTGAACAGGAAAGGATTTAGCTCACTCAGCTGATCAGAAAAGACCCCATCACTTCACTCGTCTCTTAATGTCCCAGAGAGTCTCCCTATCAAATTTCAACTTCTTACAGTGAACAGGAAAGAATTTAGCTCACTCAGCTGATCAGAAAAGACCGACCCCATCACAACGTTTCTTACTTACCGTTTCTTACTTCGTTCTTCAGTTTCAATTTCTTCGTTCAGAAATTACTCTCCTAGATGTTAGTAACTACACCACGTTTTTTACTTACCGTGAATTGATGACAACTGTTGTTACCGTCACAGCCTAATAAACAACTCTCGTTGATAAGGACCGCCTAGAACACGATCAAGGCGGGTATAGAGACGAACGGCGACACTTTTGCAACAAACTTGGGGCCGTGCTGATTCCAATGTGCAGTCTAACACTAAAATCGGACCGCGAAGTTCTTCACAATTTCAAAGACCGTTCGGAATTATTTATAAAGATTCCGGATATGATAGGTACTCTTAATGTAGAATCTAGATTAGATTACCTACTATTCTTGTTTTCTAAATCTTCATTAGGGACAGTTGACAGGTACAGCAGAGTTAGATTTGCTATTCAACCAGTGAAGCTTAAATTTGGAATGGAGGCCCTTGTGGCGTCTCGGAACGAATCATGAAGTCTAGAGCCCCCCTCTCGATTAGCTGAGTGAGATCCGTAGCTAATTTCTTTGCTTTTCTACCTGTGTAGCTGAAATTCAAAATGGTGGACTCTTGGGAAATCTAGAATCAAATTGTAAAGTCTTAAGCTCTCTAGATCAGCTGGGTCAGCTCCAGAGCTGATTTCTTTAATATTAACCCTAAGAAGCTAAACATTGAAATGGAGAGCTCTTGGAGACATCTAGAAACGAATCGTAAAGTCTGAAGCTCCCCAGAATAGCTGAGTGAGGTCCGGAGCTAAGTTCAATGCTATTCAAGACTGAAGTAGCGGTGGATCTAATTTCTTTGCTATTCAACCAATGAAACTGAAATCTAGAATGAAGAATACCTGGGACTTCTAAAAACTAATCAGCGGGCTAGAGCCTCCCTGAACAGCTGAGTTAGATTTGGAGCTATGTCCTTTGCTATTCAACCTAAGAACTGAAATTTTGAATGGGGGGGCCCTTTAGGCGTCCAGAAACGAATCGTGAAGTTTAGAGCCCCAGAGATCAACTGAGTGAGATCCAGAGCTAAGTACTTTTCTATTCAACCTATGGAGCTGAAATTTGAAATGGAGGCCTATTGAAACATCTAGAAACGAATCGTAAAGTCTGAAGCTCCCTAGAACAGCTCGGTGAGCTCCGGAGCTGATTTCTATGTTATTTAACATACGAAGCTAAACAATGAATGGAGAACCCATGCGACACCTAGAAACGAATCGTGAATAATGAAGTTCCCCAGACCAGCTGAGAGAGGTACGGAGCTGATTTCTTAGCTGTTCAACCTATGCAGGTTTGAATTTGGTATGGAAGACTCTGGGGACGTACGAAACGAAGTTTAGAGCCACTCAGATCACTTGAGTTAAATCCGGACCTAATTTCGTGGCTATTCAACCTATGAACTGAAATTTGAAATGGAGGCTTCTTGGAACATCTACAAATTTATTATGAAATTTGGGGTACCCTAGATCAGCTGAGTGAACTCCGGAGTTAATTTCTTTGCTACCCAACCTTTGAAGCTAAAATTTGAAATAGAAAACAATTCGACCATCTAGAAACGAGTCATGGAGTCTAGAGCCCCTCCAGATCAGCTGAGATCCACAGCTAAGTTCTTTGCTATTCAACCTTTCAAGTTAAAATTTTTAATGGCGCGTGTTTCACGTTCGTCCAATGTTTAACCGAGGCTAAAGGCGAAAGAAAAAGAGGTTCTGGGGCGCAGCGCCGAGTTTTCCCTTACTTAAATCTTCTATCACTCTATGAAAATTACTTAATTTCCCCCGAACTGCAAAAAAACATACATGCATGATCAGATGTTTTTCCCAGTAAGGAAGAAAATAAGTTTCTCAATCCGTGATGAATTTTGGTGTTTATTATTATTACAAATTGCTAAAGCCAGTGGTCGTGTTCTATGTTCGGATTCCGGTTCCGGATATTTAGTTTTAATTTTTCTCCCAACTCCCACTACAGATCTATTTGTCTAACTAATCTTCTCATATTTTATTCATCCAATTAAACATGTATACCTACAAATGCAACTGCCTATTCATCACGCTCAACTAGTATAGGTCGTGAAGAGGCTGCCCTTATTTGGTATATCCCCAAATATTTCACTGCGCCCGACTGGTACCTATATCGTATATTAGACATATGCGCTCACCTACTGATCCACAGCTTTTCATACCGGCTCCTGCTGACCTGGCTTTAATAGGATCCACGACCCCTCTGTGGTCCATTGCATAAGTCACAGCAACCAGGAGAAGACTCGAGGTGATGAGCAGTAGGCGGAAGTTTGGTGGTCCCGCAAGGCCGGCAGGGAGAGCTCACAGCTCCCTTGACCTACAACATCCCCCGTTCACTCCCCCGCCGCTGATCCGCTCAAAGCTCTTCTCCCGACAAACGCCTCGCTAAACCCCAAGCGCATCATCAATATTCATATCCCCATAACCTCCACTTCCATATTGAAATTTTAACGTTCGGAATTCCGATCAGGTATCAATGTGATGAACTCATGATAACATATCATGGGAATGGCCTGGATCCAGATTTCCTTGGAATAAATCAAGATGGACTGAGTTACATGGTTTGCACGTGATTTGCATTTACTACAGGACTACTTTCCTATTCGAAAAATTCTTCTTATCCGTCGATTCAGTTCAGCTTCTTAGCAGCATTTGGTACTACAGTACTAGAACCAGAAGGCATGCATACTTAGCAAAGAGAATACTAGTGCTTCGTTTACTTGCCGATTCGTTTCACTACTAGGGCCGGCTGTTTTGCTTACAAGCCTCCACCACAAGGTTTCACTCATCATGAAAATGACTTGACGATATTTTAGAGTCTAGAGCCTCCGCAAATAAAGAACATTTGTAAAAAACAGATATGATTGTTGTGCCTACATATATGGGTAAATCGGTTGAGTTCCTAAAAATCGTTATGCTGTCTTGAAAAATGTAATCCACAGAAAACAGTGTTTTTAAATATTGATAAATTGGATAGCAGAAGAAGTTAGGTGAATTTTATAGTTGCACATGTCAGGGGCTAGGATTAATCCGCGGGATCCGTGATTAATGGGTTGTGTAAGGACTATCAACTGGGTTCTAACCAGATCTTTGTGAGAGTAGGTAATCAAAATCTAATAACAAATATTGTGCGCAGCACTATCGCAAAGGTCTATTACACTAAGGAGTACCTGTGTGGCATCAAAGCTTGATATCCTCCAAATTCGGGATTTTAAGTTTCGCATGCGAAACAACTACTATCCAGTTCTTAGTACTGATTTCCGTTCTGAATATCTGGAGCTAACCCTGGAAAATCCTGACAATTTCGAGATCAGGAGATTTAATTTTTGCTTTGGCTGCTATAAATAACTAGATAATAATGGAATTCGTGCTGGGTAAAAAGATGAATTGAATTAATGATTTATATGAAATGAATTGTATTATACTCTATTATAATAATTAATTAATTTAAAGTTATGTAAATCGATAGCTTTCTGAACGGTGTTGAAAGTATCAATGGAGTGAAAACTAAGGAAGTTACATCTATAATAGTTATTAGTTATCTAATACAATAAAGAATTGAAAAAAGAAAAAAATGCCCAATAAAAGTCCCTATGTACGTAATTTATTAGCTTATTCTATAGCGCGGTAGGTAGAAGGGAATTCGCAGTCATAAGAATCAATATTTAATATAGTTTATTGCCGCCAGTTAACGTAGGGCTGGCTGAAGTACTGAAGCTCACCTACAGTTGAGAGTGGAATTATTGCGGATTTCCTATTAGTGCCGTCGAAGCGTGGATGCACGAGCCCCTTACTGGTAATCATATATTGACATTCTCAGGCGGCGAGGCTCATTGGAGTGGAGCCAGAAACGGTGAAATTGTGAGGAGGCAGTTGAACACGAAGAATATGCAAGTGAATTTCTAATCCTACGAGCAACGGGAAATCATTTTGAAAGTTCACCACGAATACCTATACCTACCATCCGCAATGAACATCACTCTATCGCGTACATTCAGAGTACTGATAGCTGCTCTCCATTCTGTTCACTTTTCTATAGGTTTTCTTTTAAAGCATTTGCGAAATGGCAAAAAAATCAATAAAAATTGAAATACATGACGGAAAAATAAAATTTCAGAAACGATGGACGGGTAAGGGTGACCAATCACACACAGAATCTGTCCAGTATATAAATAGTGGACATAATATGCAGGGGTGCCCCCCCAAGCGCAACGACTCGAGCCCCCCCCCCCCCCCAACTCCCGACCCCTCCCCCCCAAACTAAAATATTTATTAAATAGGTAATGTAAATGATACACTGATGTGATAAAGAATGTTGTATTTCTTGTTTTACAAATGTAAGTAATTAATTTGTTAGTATAAATCTTATTACATGTTCATAAGAAAATTAAAAAAATACTCATTTTTCTAACCCTCCCCAAAAATTTTAACGACGCAGTTTGCGTCGTGACCCCCCCCCCCCCCCCCCCTGTGGGCACCCCTGTAATATGAAAAAATTGGGGTCCTAACCGCTCTAGGTGATTTCTCCAAAATTTGCTGGTTACCATAAGTCGCCAAAGTTTTTATAATTGATAGCTTTATGTTTGATCAGGTTGGAAACTGTCATTTCATTCGTCTCATGTCGACCCAGAAAAGCTTTCTATGGAATTTCAAGTGCCTATGGTGAACAGGAGAGAGTATAGCTCGCTAAGCTGTGAGCTAACCAAGCTCATGACGGAGCTGGTAATTTCGTTCTTCTCCTATGGTCCCAGAAAGGTTCTCTATCAACTTTCAGTTCCTAGGGTAAACTGGCTGATCAGAAGGATCTTGTCATTCGCAAGAGAGGCTTTAGAATCTGGTGTTGAGTATGGCAGGGATTCAATTGTAATCAATTTTGATAAATAAACCCGAAAAGGGAAAAGATCCTTCTAAGGAGGGATGAAACTAGAAGGGGAGATTCTGATTCTGGGAAAACGCTGTGATGTATAAGAAGCCACTTGTTTGAAAGTGGTGAACAATTTTTGAGGGCTCGAGTCTGAGGAAATTGTATGGCCCTAGCAATGAACTGGTTGCAAGTAAAAATCACTGCTTTCATTTGTGCTAATTTCGTAAAGTTATGTTTTGCAACACTTGAGTCAAGACTTTAACCTATTTAAGGAACAGTAAATAAGTTTAAAAAACAAGGGATTTGTCACTAGTTAAGTTTGAAGTCCAATGAAGTCTTCAGATAGGTTTTTATGGTTTGTTGTCCACAGAGGCTGTTTTACAGGGTGGCAGGGTGGCCCGGTACTGGTGACTTCACCACAATTTAGATTTACCAGACCGTTGTTATCTAGTTCGAGGAATACGTTCACGTCAGAACCCCATTGTTATACCAATCATATTCCCACGTAATCCATTAATCTGTAAATTAACACAAATGTGAATGCTTCGGAGAATCACTTTCTCAATCTGGTCGATCCATTAAAATTCAATTACTCCTCATCTCTCGTGACTCATGTCCAATTAGTTGCTAATGAATTGAATGAATGCCCGACATTGAAGTTATTCTTATAGACGCAATAGGATTAGAAAACGAATCCGTTACGAAACACTCGGCCAACTACAAGTGATGCCGAGTGGATTACTAATGGAATCGCACCAGCCCTTTTATAGATGGGTGGAATGTAAAGGTCAAAATTGCAATTTCACAGAGCTTCTCATCGGCAATTACTAGGACCGGTGCCTTATAAAGTGATCCAAAAGGTATTGCATTGTCCTGCGAGGTTGTTGAAGGGGAGATTGCTGATTGAGTGTCATTGATTATGTGCCTACTTTGAAGTTAGAAGATCTCTAATTGCTGATCCCGAGTTCACTTTTTATTGTCGGACGGTTAACGGCGGTCGCCTTCTTGGACTATTACCGATACTTCTTTCGGAAGAAGTAGCACGACTATTGATCACTAGTGAGGCCATAAATGCAGAACATGAGATGATTTTTTTTTTTTTTTTTTTTTAATTGATGGTAGAGGGAGTTTGGGCGCTGTGTTTCACACTGCGACCCAGCAGATCTGTTGTGGATTGCCCCCAGGCTGCATTAGCCTAATGAAAAAGGTTTTTCAAAAACCTTTTCCCCATGCTTTAGCAAACCGGAGGAGATTGGCATGGGCCATCTTGAAAATATTCATTTGGGGTAAAATATATTTTCCATTGGTATTGTATCTGATTCGACCAAGTGCATCACAGCAGCATAATGATGTGTTCAGCATCCTCTGTTTCCGTTCCAACTGCTGAGACGAGAGGATAGATTCTTCTTCTAGATCTCCATACCAGCCGTTGATGATAATGAACTTTTGTAAGCAAGCTGGACAAAACTGTTCAATGTTCATATACAATTGCATCACTTTTGACACTATAAGTTCATAATCGCATGAAGGGCATTGGCTGATGGCTTCTTCCTACGGTCGTTTACACACACAAACACACACACACACACACACAGATATATATTGAATAAAAGGTTTATCTTGACCAACCCTCAAAAATCTATACAAGAATTTATATACTGTGTGGTCAAGAAAACAAAATGGCTATATACATTTTTTTTTCTTTAAAGAGAGATAATGGTGTGAAAAAACTGAGTTAGCTTCAAACAATTTAGGAGAAATAACTTGGACGCTCTGTACCAAGGTCACCCAAAGTTCACTCTTTTCATGCTACAATTTATTATCGTTCCTGCTATTGTAGAAGGCAGACACATAGGTAGCCATAGTTCCATAGCATTGTTACGATCAATAGTTTATCCCTTACTGATCTTAACTAAAACAATGAGAATCTTTGTTGCATAGATTTTTGAAGCTACTTTTTTAGTACACATTATTAATTGATGTTCAATGTCATTATTTATTTTCATTTAATTAGCAATTTAATTTGATACTCTTCAAATTAATTGGTTACTCCTTAAACTTTTTTATTTTATTCATTTATTTTTATTGTTTTTATGTTAATTACCTATATTTTTGCTTCCTCAGTACCAAAAGTAGGGAAGCTTGGTATCAAAAGGATTCCCTCAAAAATCCAAATGTCTACTTGCTTTTCTGTGTCACAGAGGTTGCTGAGCAATTCAGGTTCTTGAGTCTGCCTGTGTGTCTGTTTGTTGCGATTCCTTGCTATGCCCAAATATATACCAAGTTTCAGTTTGATCATAATTAAAATTAGTTGGATTGTGGTGGATACCTCCTGGACGCATGTGCAAACGCGAGTTTCTTTTTTCAACATGGATTTTTTGAGATTCGTTGATCCTATTCCGTTCAAATTCGGGCAGTAGATGAAAATATGAGTTGGAATGATGCCCTATGAATTTTATCGTCATTTGTTGAGTGACAACTGTTACGCATGCGCATAACTATAAATGGTTGAAGCAGTTGAAAGTCCGACACTATGGATCGATTTTGATGTGCAGAGAATGTCAAGGTCAGCTTCTAAATAATTACCTATCAATTCATTTGCCATCAGCAAAGCAGCAGCTTGTGAGCATGCACAAACGTAAATTTTCCAAAACATTGTTTCTCCCGATTTTCTTGTCCCGATTTCGTCGAAATTTGGGGTGTGCTTGAGGAAAGTGGTGGGGAATTTGGTCATGAATTTCGTTGCAATTGGTTTTAGTAACCATTGCACTTGCGCAAACATGGTAGTTATATGTCGTTATTTTTATGAGATCAACACGTTTTGATAAAACCAACAGTGGTTGTGCTGGATAGAACCTTACGCACTTTTTCGTAATAACCCAAACATAATAGTGATAAAGCTCAACAAAACTTTACCTGTAATGGAAAAAGAGGAGTACATTGAAATGTTCAACGAAATGCTGATTGATACTAAAAAGCTTTCACAGCCCCCCCCCCCCCCCCCCCCCACATCCTATTCTTGTCAAGAGAGAATTGAACAAGTAGTGATGCACTAGTTCATGTATAAAATATAGGTGAAACTCGAACGGAGTAAACAAAAGTCCAGTCATGCAGCATGACCCCATGAGCGAATTTTTGAAGAAATCTTCGATTATTTCGATTTTTGACTGATTTTTCAACTTTGAAATTTTTGAAAACTTGATACATATTCTTATAGGAAATTTTACGCTGATTCCGAATATACCACATGTTAGTATGCTGAAAAAATTATTTCGCACAACAAATCGCAAAAAACAGGCTATTTTGAAATTTTTGACTACATTTTTGAAAATTTCAACACGAAGATAATATAAAAATAATCCGATCATACTGGCCAACGAACTCGAACTTTCGTTTTGTGTCCTTAACATTTTAAAATTTGTTTGAAGTTTCTAGCAGAATTCTACGGACAGTTATCGTCTGGAATGACACATACATACATACATACATACATATATACATACATATATACATACATACATAAAAAAATGCGTTAAACTTCAGAATATGATTAAGAATAGCCTGAAACGGATTTCTGCATAAAATTTTTTCGAAAAATCACATTCTACAAATTTTGAGGCGAGAACAATAGCTTAATTTTCTTCAAAAATTCGCTAAAAACGAAAGATTCCAGCATATTTATTGTTGACCAACTTATACACTATCAATACGCCCATGAGATTCCTACGGCTGTCATGCGTCACCAAGCCACACTTCTGCATGTAATACAATTCCTTGCAATGTTTATTGTTTTTGCAAATAAATGTATTGGTTGATTAATGCAACGCATTGGGTTACTGTCCAATAAACGTATACCCTTGAAAGACCAACCCAAAAAAGTGCCGTTCACTGTTATCGGGACCAAAGCAAATTATTAGGAGCAGTTGGGAGTGGATGTCCTTGAGGGAACCCGGAAGCTCGATGTCTGGGTGAGGCGGAAGTCTTCCGACACTCTCGTCTGAGTTGGTTTATCATTTCCAATAATAAGCCTTTGATATCATATAGGGGAAAAAAAAAACGAATTTTCTCTCAAACTTTGTCACTTTACGTTTCAAGGTGCGTAGATTTCAAAATTGCAATGTCCGTCCGCCGTCCAGGCCATAAGAGGCCTATAACTTGATGAAAAAAATCCGCGCTTTCCCACATGGACTCCACTTGGGTTCTAGTTGGTCCTAGGATCTAGCCAGCCCGATCGCTTCACACGCATCAATGCCAAAAGAGGGTCGAAAAAGAGGTTTTTTTTCCCTAATATTTTCCCTCTACTAAGACTTTTAGCGAATTTTTGAAGAAAATTAAGCTATTGCTCTCGCCTCAAAATTTGTAGAATGTGAATTTTTGAAAACATTTTATGCAGAAATCCGTTTCAGGCTATTCTGAATGATATTCTGAAGTTTAACGCATTTTTTTATGTATGTATGTATGTATGTATGTATGTATATATGTATGTATGTATGTATGTATGTATGTATATATGTGTCATTCCAGACGATAACTGTCCGTAGAATTGTGCTAGAAACTTCAAACAAATTTTAAAATGTTAAGGACACTAAACGAAAGTTCAAGTTCGTTGGCCAGCATGATCGGATTAAATCTTCGGGTTGAAATTTTCAAAAATGTAGTCAAAAATTTCAAAATAGCCTGTTTTTTGCGATTTGTTGTGCGAAATAATTTTTTCAGCATACTAACATGTGGTATATTCGGAATCAGCGTAAAATTTCCTATAAGAATATGTATCAAGTTTTCCAAAATTTCAAAGTTGAAAAATCAGTCAAAAATCGAAATAATGCCGTTCGCTAGTTGTAAAAATCGGTAATATTTGCATGAAACATTGTCCAAATTCAGATTGAACTACTCTTATGGAAGTATCCCTGTATAACCAATCCTAGAACCATGCTGTTTAAAACGTAGGTAGTAGGTGCTTGTTTAAAATTTCATTCCATGTTTGTCTATCAAAATCATAAACTAAAATTTCTCAACACGATCAATAGCGACTGAAATGTCGAAGATTTCTTCAAAAATTCGCTCATGGGGTCATGCTGCATGACTGGTTTCTATTTCTATTGATATTCACACACCTATAACCAGTGCGTTACTAGCGAAGTGTAACTCCCTTAGTTTTCATAGCTGGAAAATCTTTCGCCACTTATTGGAATGCTCTCATTTTATCACAAAATCTCTCATTGTAGTATCAAGGAAAGCTGATTGATTACGCTGTTATAAACTACCATAGCTGAGTAACCATAATGAACTAATAACGTGAAAAGAAGACACAAGGTACATGCTAGATATACTATTGAGTTATAGGTACATGTAAGCAGTAGGTACTAGACGATTGAAATTATTGGGTCATTCCTAATCAGCTGAATGAGCTAAAATCTCTCATGTTCATCCTAGGAAGTTGAAACTAGATATGGATACTCTCTGGAACACTAAGAGACGATTAAATTGATTGGGTCTTATCTGATCGGTCTGAGCTGATTTAATTGAGACATTTTGACATGGATATTTCTATCACACGTCATGGGTCATTTCCTTATAAGTTGATATTTAATAGAGAGACTCCCTAAGATATTAGGAGACGATTGAAGTGACTGGTTCGTTCTCAATCAGCTTAGTAAGCTACATTCTCTCCTGTTCATCCTAGGATGTTGAAATTAGATATGGAGACTCTCTGGGACACTAAGAGACGATTGAATTGATTAGCTATTTTATAATCAGCTGACTTGGCAAATTTAATTGAAACATTTTTACCTTGAGGCACAAAACACATATTTCAAGGACTTTGTTTTTCTTGTTTTTCTGCAGTGAAGGCTATCTAATACAGGTTTACTGTATAAGGGATTTAATAATAATTTATTCATAAATATCATCCCAAAGAACCGAAAGAAACCAACCAGGTAGATGTTAACTTCATAGATTTGCTCTCCTCCATTAGGGCTAGAACTTCAACAGGGGAAAAAATCCACACGCGATGAATCGCAACAAATGAAAAGTAGTAAAATTGACCTGATAAACTATGACGATCGTATCAGCTGATATAATTCCAAAGGAATTCAGATTATTGTAACATTTGTCTCCTATAAATGGAGCTGTGAAGCGTAGGTAGGTAGGTGATTAATTTTATATAATTAATTTTCAGTTGGAGGGTCAGCTTTTGTTAAATTCAAAAGACTAGTAAAATGTCAGTGTTTTTAATTTAATAAATTTCTCCTCAGTAGGCGTCTATACCTGTGCAGATATATTTAGATAATGAATAATAGACTTCGTTTAATTAAAGGGCTATCTAATACATAAATATTAAACCTTTGTGACTTTGCAGCGTTTTTATATGTCTTCGAAAAAACTTTCACGTTCTCAGCATTTCTACGCTGTGCCTCATATGTTATTTAGGATCCAGGACTTTGTGTGAGATGTCACCCGTACTGAGGATAAAATACCAGAAACAGTCGTGCAGCATGAACATATGAGCAAATCGTTTAGCGATATATATGTATCAAACTTTTTTTTAAATTAGAGCACTTTATGTGCGCAGACGTAGTCAGCTTTGAAAGTTGTCAATAAACTGTTTCTTTATTATTTTCTGATATCCAAACCCATTACACGTATGATGAGCATGTTTTGAAGCTTTTATAATGATTTGAGGTACATTTTAATGTTGTTTAGTTTACTTTTCCGCACAGTAGTTTGTGAAAAGAGGTATCTGGATAAGTGCTGTCACTCGGCTCTAGGGAGGGTTTTTGATTATTTCATGGTTTGTATTTGTAGAATATCTCAAAAACGCTGCAAATTATTACACAAAGGTTTATTATTTCTATATTAGATAACCCCTCAGCGCAGAGTATTGATCGGTAACTGTTAAACGTTGTTATCATTTATTATAATTTTATTATCATCATATTATTAATTTTAATTATTATTAACGTAGACATTTACCGAGAAGAAATAAAATAAAACACCTACTACACGAAAGGGACTGTAAAACAACCAATTAAAGTGCTCCAATTTCAAAACAATTCATTCAACAAGCAAAAATGCTTTTCTTTAATTCAATCGTGTTCCTTCAATACTATTCACGTCTAAACATTTGAATTGACCTGCTGAAAATTTTGGCAGAAGGCATTTAGAACCTTTTGCACTTCCACGCTTCAATTTACGAAAATTCGGTTGTATGAACATGCTGCCTGAATGGAACTGATAGCTGATACGTAACTGACAAGATAACTAAAGGCTGGAAGTATCCGCCTATCTATTTAATTGTAGCCATGTCGGTGAGGATAGAGCCAATTCTTTCTTCAGGTTCACGAGTTCGCTCATAATTCGTATGTGGGAGCGGGTGGATACTACGTCTTGCGCCACCGTTTGGCCGCAGCTTTCTCAACGGATCCTAATAACCGTCTATAGAAGCCGGTCGACTGCCCTTGGACGGACTCACCTAATGGACGAAGCGGCACCGATTTTGAGTTTCAAAAAGGACCCCAAATCCCATCACGTTTCGTCATTGTCATTGACCTCGAGGATTCACTGCTGTAATTGAGGGGGAAAGACGAAAATTGATAGTTCGAAATCCGAGAGAAAAAAATCAATCCGCGAAATCTCATCTTCGTTCTACGCGGTCATCAATTCCCATTGAAGGAGCGATGAGGCAGCGGTTGCGGCGATTCTCAAAATAACGCGGTTCTCTATTTGGATTGACGGTCGTGTTGTGGGGCTTGTGAAGGAATCACGTGGTACCTATTAGTTTCGATTCCGTTTTTTTAATCGGTATCCGAGACGTGAAAAAAATTACTTAAACGGGGGAATACAATCTCGTGGTATAAGGTCAAGTTCGTTCGTCCTTTCCATTTAAGCCAATTTTCGTTAAGTTTTCTAAGAAAATAAGCCACTGCAATTGAGTATTCCCATGAGTTGAAATTGGCACTCAGACTTTCTTTTAAATTTTCTATGAGATATGAAATTCTGCTCCACGAAAGTGGGGCCACGCTGATGTATAGTGTAGTTGTCACGTATTTTGTAACATCCTTTTCATAGGGATCAAGGCCTTGAAAAGCGTCCGAGGACCTCCACTTACTATGAAAGATGGTCCATTAAGTCGGACAGCCTAATGCAACTTCTTCTTTTTTATTTGTTGAAAGAGTTCTTCCCCCCTTTCTCGTCTTATTAGACGAACCGCCGCGTCTCCCATTGTGTTGACAGAGGAATGCGTAATGATCTCTCAACACGCCGCTAATTGAGTTAACCTTATCGCAGAATAAACATCTATTTAGTCCAATGGGACGAGGGCTCAGTCATTCAGAAGTAATTCCGAAACTCGTGCGAGCGACTATTGGCTTGAAAGGGAACAAGGTCGTTGGTTGCTGAATTAATGTAATCTTCGCTCATTCTCATCCGTTCGGGTCGATTTGAAGATTGTAAATGTTTGCAACCGAACGGTGCTGCAAACTATGGATAGGATCTGCCCTAGCCTGTTGAGGGTTCTCTTTACCCATCAGACACAAACGGTGCAAGTAGCCCAATATTTGTGATCTCTATGGGGTTTGCACTTAATCCCTAGTGTTTTCCTGTACAAAACTACACAAATTTCGTTTGTTCTTGATACCAGTTTCTGCCGGCTTGGTAGTCACTGTTTACTCACCCATATGTTGGCCCCAAGCATTACCTGAAAAAATGTTGACTTCAGTAGCGCTGCTCTACGATGCGTAGTTTTCCTTGCATGATATTAAAAAAATTGGGCGCACTGGTGACGTCACACTTGTTATGACGTCTCAAACCATGGCAATTTCATAAAAGTAGCAGACAAACTAAGCGAGAGGCTAGAATTTCGCGTTTCGCTTTTTCGAATTTGTTATCAATGATCCTTTTGCACTGAAATTCATAGAACACCATCGTGCGAGTGACTATTGGCTCGAACGGGAAATGTGTAGGTGGTTGCTGAATTAATGCAATCGTCGCTCATTCTCATCCGTTTGGGTCGATTTGACCATTGTATATGTTGACCATTGTATATCGGCTCAGGGCAACTGGGGTTCTCTACCAAGACGCAAACGGTGCCAGAAGTCATTAGCCCGATATCTTCCACCCCCATGGTGTTTATACTCAATTAATGGCGTTTTCCCTTTCAAACTTGTCAAGTTCCAAAGTTTGGTGAACTAGTGTCGTCACCTTTGGAAAAGAAGAGCAACATCCTCACAAACCGTGACCATTCCATGAAAATGAGTAGAAAAAATAAGCATGAGGCGAGAATTTTGCAGATCGTACATTTAAATTTCCTGCCGATATACCCTGCGCACCGAAATTCATAGAAAACTTTCCACATATTCATACTTGTTGATCAGATTAAAATATTGGAACATACGAGTGTTTAGGAATTCAAGTTTTCGCATGCAATATACGGCTTAAAGTGAGTGAAAATTGAAGATGTTAAATGCGTTTCAAGTGTGAGACTAATATTTAAAAATGTCTGTTCTACAATCGGTTTCGAAGCTAACTACGGAGACTCCATCAGAGTATGGAGTGGTTTAGCTACAACAAGTAATTTGAGCTACTTAGTGTAAAGTTCCTACTCATCCAGAAACTTGAAATTACTACGCCTTAAACCACCTGAAACTACGAAAAAATTGTAATTGTTTGTGCATCTAATGAATCTTATGGTGTGAAATGTTCAGGCTCAAAATCAAAGCAGACCAGTAGTTGTAAATTATATTGATAACGTTATCGCTGTAGTAGGTACCTTTTCAAGTTATAGTTCCCAATGAGTTTTAAAATTACATTTATAATAATGTGTCTAAGGTCAGTAACTAAAATATTTTATTTTTCATGTTGGTTCTCTCGCTATCTTTCGCTGAGTCACTTTTCCTATAACAATATTAAAGAATATCTTCAAAACATCACCTTTCGCTTGAAAGGTTATGTAACATCTCATCTTGGTAATTGGCAATAAATTTATAGCTTATCTGTAAATCAAGCTTCGTCATCTCATTGAAAGGCATGAGGTATTTTATAGCTGAACTACAAATTGTGTACGCAAGCAAAAGATGTGTAGAGGTTATAGGATAATAGTGAAACGAATTGAGATGTTCATTAGGGACTGTTTTATAAATACTTGCATACACCAACAAGTTTGATGTTATTAAAAATTCCATTGATAGTTTCTTTGAAATTAGAATCAAGCTCTTCTCCACCGAAACGGTGAAATTCATATTTAAAAAAAACTGGGGACTGCACCAGCCATCCTTCGCTGCCACTGAGAGCCTAGCGGACACAATTAATGAACATGAAGCCTATAATTAGACTTCTGCAGACTATCGATATATGATTTTTTTCGTTCCTGAATCAATTCTTTCTAATTTCTGGCTTCTATGCAACTCTTTATTGTTCGATACACTTTCATTAAACGATTGAACTCACCCATCGGACCAAGATCCTAGACCCCGTCATTTCATTCATCTCCAGGTGATCCAAATGGACTCCCATAAAGATTTTAACTTCCTAGAGTGAAAAGGAAAGAATTACGATCACACAGCTGAAGAGTTAAGACCCGTCATTTCATTCGTTTCATGTTGTTCCAGATAGGCACCAGTCAAATTTCAGATTTCTTGGTAGATCGAAATCAAATTTAGCTCACTCTGCTGATCGAGTCGGTGCCCATATTGTCTCTTGATGTTACAACTCCTTATCGTAATTCAACGTCCTAAAGTGGACAGGAGATTTACCTCATTCATCTGGTCTCAATAGAGACCGTCATTCTATCTATTTTTTGTTGTCCCAGAGAGGCTCCCTATCAAGTTTTAGTTTTCCAAAGGTGAATTTAGCTCTTTCGTGACACACTACCACTACCTATTATAATACAACATATATTATAACAGAAAATAAGCAACTAATCCACTGATTAACTCCGCATCGACGAACCTCAAATCTTTTTGACAAGAACCTAGGACTTTTACTTTTTGTTAATTTTCAGCGAAACGACTAGGTAAAAAACCCATCGTCAAACTTAAAATTTGGGTTCCGTAGTTATAAACGCTGGTCCGGTTTGTGTATTATTTATCTTTGACATAAATATTTATTAAAGTTATTACTAGTCAATTGTATTTTTACCCTTATACGCCTAAGGTCCGTTGGAAACATTCAACGATCAATCAACATTCATAAAGTGGGTACGTGATAACGTACGACAACTCCGATAAAATCAATTCGTTCCAATATTTTACTTAATATTACATTCTAATTGGTGGTTATGAATTCAACAAAAACCAAGTGTTACCTTAAAACTGTTACCTGCCATGAATTATACGGCCGTTTCCCATTTAATTTGCCCGAACATTCACATTACAGGGTGCTTAACGTCACGAAACCCTCTGGAACTATTAGGTACGACCCCCTTAGACCCAGTTTTTTAGGCTTTTAGAGGTCGGGAGGACGGAGTTAGAATGGGGCTAAATTATCATAATACCGATGGCCCATGAAGAACTGACATCTCTTACGAGTAAATCCTCGATAAAGTAGGCTGGCTCTTTGGAAAGAAATCTTCAGGTCATGAATTATGCAAAGCGTCATAAGGGCCTGATTTTGTATTATTTTCGGAAGTTACTAAGCAATTTCACTTCAAGAGGCACTTCGCTTGATCAAACACACCTAATCTAACGACTAACAATATTTGAAAGGTAGTTAAAATATAAGTAACACAGCTGTAATACTTGACTGGTTTTTGACATTTTCATGTCTTTACATTGGCACACTACCGCGAAAAGCGTTCGTAGCGACACTTCTTAGGGGAGACGACATTTTCTGATTATTTCTGCTTACAACCGAATCATTGCTGTGGAACTGTATCTTTGCCCCTTTTTCTGGTACAAAAACCGTTCGCTTGTTGATGGGAAGCTGTTGACTTATCTGAAACTTCACCATATTTCATGCTGCCAATTTCCCATCCATACAGCCCTGGGAAGCACTGGTAATGCGCCTAGCGTGATCTCAAAACGTGTTTGATGTTTCGTTCGAGCATAGTTACCTATAATGCATCCGAAGCAATGCATGACAGCATGACGATTTTCATTCCTGAAGGACATAATTTCCATGAAGGCATGAGAATGTCTCACTATGTAACTGTAACATAATTGCGCTTATGATATGTTTTACATGGATACGTGTTTGTTTTTTCCTTCTTGTATACAACTTGTATACGCTGCAAATTAGCGAATTACGAATTAAGTACGATAATCTACAAAAATTCGCTCATACGATCATGCTGCATGACTGGAACTTTTCAATTAATGTACCTACTGCTCAATCGTACCTTATTTACGGTAGTAGTCGTCCTTCCTTTTCGCATACTTTGGAAGTAAGAAATAATATCTCTCATTTAGTTTAATATAATTCAATTTAATTAATGCAAAACCAAGTATGAATCCGGATCAGATCATCCGGAATCCCATATATCCTGGAAAAATACGTTTTTATGGCAGTTATAGAGTATGTTTTGTTGGAGTTTCAATGTATTACTGTACAAACAAAATCTGATCGATATCAATTTGAAACCATCTTTCCGGCTCTTTTTTTCGACTTGGTCATCATGAGGGCAACAATAAGAGTTTATGGCAGAATCGTATGCTATCGGGTCGTTCTTATTACTCAACCGATTTTCTTGGTTTTGTATGATTTTATTTTCAATTCATAAATGTTTCTGGTTGTGCACTACATCACCTCAATTCAAATTTATTTTTCATCTTGTGTCGTGGACACAAGAAGGGAGAAAATATCCTCACTGGCTTCTCAGCTAATCAGTGCGCCTCCTTATCTCGTAATTGTTTTCGAGATGTCCGAAAGGAGCTCTATCTAAATTTCACCAACTTAAGCAGATTAGGAAATAAGTTAGCCTCAGAGGTCCCACAGCTGATCAGAGCCCCCCACACTTTGTAATTTTATTCTTGATTTCATGAAGGAGCTCCGTTTCGAATTTCAGCACCGTAGGTTGATTAAGAAAGAAAATAGATTCGTGGGTCCCTTAACGTAACACACCTTCGCAATACGCCTAATGCAATTTAGTGGTAATCGGGTGAAAGGCTGACTTTGTCATCAATATGCCTTCGTATATATAGTCGCCTACAGAGGGAAAATTAATGCATTTAATTGATAAATCCACACTTCACTAGTCACCCTGATTCAAGTATAACTGCATTTACGTACCTAGATACCCACAAAATGAAAATAATGGACATTAAATAAATCACTTTCCTACGCTTTTCTAGTTCTTCAATATAGGTGACAAGAGTTAAAAAAAAAAAAAAAAACGGATTTCACACACAACTCACGAAAAACTCATTAGTTTACTTGGCGGTTTAGGGTTAATTAAGATTGATGCCCTCTTCCAAGATCAACTAAACACCAAATGTGTTTTATAATCCAATTTTCATCAACTTTAGTCCAGTAGTTTCGGAGAAAAACTCGGAGAAAAGAAGACGAACGGTTTTTTTTTATTCAACTTTTGAATTTTACGCATCTTGATACGTAGGTTATTTCTTTTCTTGGTAGGTTGCAAAGGTTCATAATTGAAAATAATAAATCAAGATGACTGGTTTTGCCAAATTGCTTCTTTGAGGTCTTATTCGATGAAGCTTTTGAGACATGATGTTACCTATATTACGAGTATATGAAGGTTCCAGCAGCTCACAGTATGACAAATCAAAGTGGATACAGCGCTTTCTCATAAGTATCCAGACTTTAAGTCGGATTTTTATGCAAATAAAAATATTACCAAAGTTAAGTTTAACAGATCAAATTCTCATTTTCCTTCAGTTTTTCATCAAGAAATGAGTCATTTAGTTCATGTGGATATGAGTAAAGTATAAGTGAAATTGAGCCTTAAACGTTTGTCTAAAATGATAATGCAATGTCAACTTACCTTCTCACACAACGACGGTTGTCTATCTTTGGGCTTACTAGCTTTATAACAATGAGGTCGCTGATTGGATTTTTCTTGTTCCAACAATGGACCCATTGTTGACATAATTACTTGCAAAGAACCGTACAAATACGTCCACGTTATTCTATCAAGTTCTTTGTGCTTGGCGTAGAATGAGGGGCTTGGAAACATTTTTCAACTCTCCTCCTGTTTCAACATAGCAACTTTATCAAAGCATAGTTGTAAGACTCTGAGAACATAATGAGCTGAGATCTATCCTTGCATGCATTAAAATAATAAATGGTCAGTGAATGATAAATATAGGTAAATACAATAATTATGTCTGAACCGCTAAGATTATTGTACAAATTCTTACTGTAAAGTATTGTTGCTTAACCTCATAGGGATCGAAGATTATAGTAATATTCGTGGATGCGTTTGCTAATGTCGCTAAGTGAATCTATAGTGCTGAAATGAAACTATTTGAGTGACACTGAGCGTGATCAATTCATTCGGGAAACTGACTATTAATATCCCAACTATTTAGGAAAGATGCAGCTTACTGACCTCCTTCGGTTCAGGAAGTTCACGCTTAACGTGTTTCTCTGCAGGACGCCACGTCTACCGCTATGTTTATTGGTGAAAAAATAAAGAAAAAACACAGAATCGGATACGACATTCGTCAAGTTAAAAGTCTCGTTTAATTCAGCTTGCCCTATTGGACCGACCAGCAATATTACCCATTTCTTGCAGAATGAGCGATATCCATACATTCATTTTATATTTTTAAATGAAAATAGATTCTATTCTAAAAAAAAATTGACACCAACTGCACTCTCCTACGTTGAGTAGTTTTCTTTCTATGATTTTTGAAAGTTTGCACTGGTGACGTCACAGTGGTTGGCAGGGGGGTCCCGCCCAGGCGGAAGGGGTGCTTTCACGTCACCAGTGTGCGAAACTTTGAAAAATCATAGTAAGGAAACTACCGCATTGTAGGGGAGTGCGGTTGATGCCAAACGTCTTGTTATGGAATCTTCTTCCATTTAAAAATAGTTAAAATACCTTTTTCACACCTAGGGTTACGCTCACTGAAGGAGAACAAATTGAAGCTGCACTATTCATTTCCACTTAGTTAAAAATTATGTATATATCCTTCGTTGTTGTTTTTTCTCTTTTTCCTATTTGGCATTGTCATATAATATGCAGCCAATTAATTGTAGCTCATCATGCAGCTAATCTACGTTAAAGTTGATATATACGAGTAGGTATATTCAATAAAAAATCAGATCGTGAATGTGAAAGTATTGATAATAACATAAAATTAAATAATTATAGTAATGATTAGGTAAATAAATAATTATTGTACGTTTCCATTATTTAGTACGGACATATTCCATATTGAAACAAAAATTAAGTATATTGTTATAATGCATTTGAAGGGTTTCACAAGTATGGTTATGAGTGCCTAGGCCACCTTTATTATTATTCATAATAATATATGAAAACTTTGGATAGATAGATAGATTGGATGGATAGATCTTTTGGTATATTTTGTATGAGTTAGGATAATATGATGACAAACATTTCAATCAAAATACGGAATTTGTTGAATAAAATCGTCCATTTCTACGAAAATAAGAAGTTAAAATGTCAGATAGATGTTGACGATCATTTCATCATCAGTAACAACTGTAACTTAACGTTTGAGTGTTGACTTATTGTTTGTTTCCAATAATGGTCTTACCGACAAAATCGATCCATCATTTTTAATCTTTATTTTTGTGGAAATAGACAACGTTTTTAATTGCCTTCTGTTTTTCATAATTGAAACAGCTAAGAAATCGAATATTTCTGTCCGAACCATATCTCATCGGCCTCGAGGATTCCTTATAGAAGATGTGGCCAACATCGTTGAGATATTACACGAAAACGCTTTTTATAAAAGAACTTGCTCGCAAAAACGCGGCTTTGCATCAAGTTACGAGTGAATCTAGAGGCGCATTGTGCGCCACTCGTTCTAAGTATAGACGTCCACATCACATCAATCACTTGTAAAGATGTGCGACGCCTTCAATGGAGAATTCTCAATCAAAGAGTAGCAGCCTGCTAACAGAAGGAAAACAACCCCGAAGAGCCTTGAACCTGGTCTAGTGACCGAATTGGTTTAGTGGTGCATTTTGTTGGAAGTGACCCACTTCTACCACGGAAATGGGCCATACTTTTGTCCTAAAAAGTAATAAATGCACTTTAATTTTTTTGTTGGGGGTTTTAAGCTAAATTTAAAAGCAATATTTCAGCATTTTGTTTATAGTAACTTCCACTCAGATGTGGCAGTTGTGCGTTTGTGGCAATTATCAAGTGTTGATCCATTGAAAGCGGTAACCGGGAAACAAATATGTTGTGAGGGCGACGAATCAAGAATCGGCGGTAGTTGTCTTTATTGGAAAGTTTTTGTATTTCTCGTACTGGTATTTCTCGTAAACACGAAAACAAGCTGTTAGAGCTAGCACGATGAATGCTAACCTTTTCGCATCGACTTCTCGTTGCGTTTTCGTAAGCCCGAGAGAAAGAGAGCTCTTATAGAGACGTTAATGTGTCTCATGTAGTGAATCACTGCTCAAAGCTTAATTTTCACAGTAGAAAATTTCCAAAATATAACATGAAGATACAACGACCACTTACCTCTACATCACATAAAAAACAATTCAGCCGTGAAGAACGCGAATCATTGAAACGTGTAAAATGAACCTTGAAACGAAATCTTTAGAATGAAAAAGCTGAAATCTTCGATAAAACGTCGAAAGCAAGAACAAAATGCCGCTAATGACCGTTCTGGTTGAGGTGCGGGGAAAAAACACGAAAGAAAGACAAATGCAAAGGTTAAACCAACAACAGTAGACGGCACGGGGAAAATTCAGGCGATTTTGTTGGTGTGTGTCCATTCCAACTGCATAATCGTTGCTAAGTTATTCTAGAGTGTTATCGTAGAGAAAGGTCAAGTTGTCTACTCGTAGTTACATACGATTCCAAAAAAGCTGAGCACGAGTAAAGCTGACTCTTCCAGTTCCGAAAAGCGATTCAACGTTAAGAAAACCTCTTCTCGTTTCGGGAAAGCAATTTTCGTATACGAGAAAATGAACACGAGAAGTACAAAAACTCTCTATTGTGTTATAACGAATCCGAACATCTTCAATGGTCACATCATGAAAGTTGAAAGATATTAGTTTTGGCAGCTCCCTATGTCGGCACGAGCATAATACTTGTATCATAAAGACTACTGTACCACACCGTACAATATAAGTATCAACTCATCCCACCTCGATGGATGAGTACGATCGTGCGATTGCTACCAGTGAAAATACAACACCGAAAACCAGAGGCAACAGTTTGTTTCCTTCCTTTACATCTTTATTTATTTATTTTTTAATATTATTTTTGCTTCAGAAAAACTAGATTTGGATAATGTGAGATATTGTAGTTCGGCATTCCAGCTACATGGTACATTTTTTTTCAAATCCAAGAACTGAAAACTGAGGTGTTCACAAGCAATTTGGCGAACCCATGAACTACATCCATGGATACAGTTTTGCAATGTATCAAAAGAGACCGGGTGTGGTTTACCTATGGAAGTACCCGAAACATTTCATAAAAATGATTGCAGTTCCAAATTTTACTGTTTTAATACAACCACACAGTGTGTTAGATACAAGACTGTCTCACTTTATCACTCTCTCATCTCTTGCAACTTTTTAGGGGATGCAAAAATCTGAATTAACCATACTCTCGAATGGAGTCTTGTGTTAAAGTTGTTAAAACTGACCATTAGAGAGGAAAACTCCAGCTGTGGGAGGAGAATGTGCGGCAGTTGATTTGAGATAAAATCGAAGAAAACCTGCGAAATTTGTTTGTTTGGTTAGTTTTCGAGGAGGAGCACATATTACGCTATTTTCTCGAAACCTCGAGCCAACATTTCGTCATCGGATCAATTTTCACTAGTATATCATCATCAATGAATTCTTTACGAAAGCAATGGAAGTCAGATTATTCAGATTTTTGCCTCCCCTAAAAAGTTGCAAGAGATGAGAGAGTGATAAGTGAGACAGTCTTGTATCTATGTCTCACTTTATCACTCTCTCATCTCTTGCAACTTTTTAGGGGATGCAAAAATCTGAATAATCAGACTTCCATTCCTTTCGTACAGAATTCATTGATGATGATATACTAGTGAAAATTGATCTGATGACAAAATGTTGGCTCGAGGTTTCGAGAAAATAGCGTAATATGTGCTCCTCCTCGAAAACTAACCAAACAAACAAATTTCGCAGGTTTTCTTCGATTTTATCTCAAATCAACTGCCGCACATTCTCCTCCCACAGCTGGAGTTTTCCTCTCTAATGGTCAGTTTTAACAACTTTAACACAAGACTCCATTCGAGAGTATGGTTAATAAGAAATTCAGTAATAACAAACAATACTATTCGAACCTGCAAAAAAAAGCAACGTAGAATTATTTCTTATATAAATTTAATATTTAAAATTGCCATGTACAGATTGTCATGCGGCAGTGATATGTGGAGTAACTACATCAGAAACCCTCCAAATTACAACATCCTTGATGACTCCCTTGAGCGCAGAATACTCAAATTTCACAACACAATATTTACTGATTTTCTGTTTATCTCCCTCTCAATACATACTTCGGAGCATTTTCCTAAAAGTAAATATTGTATTCTTCTTACTTTACCGGGTTAAACTGATTAAAGTTTATCTTGTTCCTTACCAATATTAGTTCTCTTCAACCATTAGGCAACATAACTGTGCCATCATAATATGTACTTTAGGCACGAACCACCACCAACTGGTGGACAAGATTTGTCGCTAAAACAGTAACAATATTGAGAGAGATGAGATAAATCGTGATCGAGCCTTGTCAAGTACAAACTCCTTGTTGTACTCACCCCGTGATCGCTGCCGACCCTAAAGTACATATTTCCACAAAGTTGTAGCAAAACCTCCTTTCCCTAATCATAACCCGTCTAAAACCTAACCTCTGTCTTGGAATTGTTGGGAAGGCAGTTTTCTTGTGTCTTCTTTTTCCTATTTACTTCCGTTCGTACCTAATTTATTTCTCTTTTTGTTCAGTAATAAGTTAGTTTGAATGAAAACACAATGATTTTTCGTTTGATGTTTTCTCTTCTGTATTTCTTGAAGTAATAAACATATTAATTAAACATTTGGGGTTTTAAAAATAACATTTGGGAATTTCGGGATACAATTGTAGTAACTAAATAACATAATTTAATGTCCAAAATTGAAACTAATAGAAATCAAAATCAATAAATAGGTAAACTATATAAATAAATTCGCGTTCGCGACAACCTCCCCTTTGTTTTTCCTCTCGTCATTCAACAACTAGGTATGAACTTAGTAACGGTGTTTATTATTTATGTTTATTACGATTCTTTTTCTATCCGCTTGTAACTTTTATATTTTGCATAAATATGGAACTTGTACACTACATACTTAATTAGTCTCATTTTTCAAAAATTTCACCAATTCAGTGGTTTGTATTATGATTGATCTGAAATAATTATGAACATATATAATTAAATATTAAACTATATTTATTACATTTCTATTTAATGAATATTGGGTATTTGGAAATTGTTTTTCCTTTTCGTCTTAATTACTTCATTGGTAATGTAATAAATAAAGTTATATGTATATATATATATATATATATATATATATATATATATATATATATATATATATAAATCACTTGGTAAGAAAAGATAACAGAAAGAAAATTACAACACAAAACTATTTTTAATATTTCGGCTTCTGCCTTTTTCAAAACTACGAGAAAAAAATGAGGCCCAACGACAACAAGAGAATACTTCACCAGTCGGAAAAAGCCCATAGCAACGTGTTAGGTGCCTACGATCCTCCAGGACTGAATATTAGACGTTGAAGCGATATCCAAAGTTACAACAATCCTTGCCAACGTTGCAAACAGCCCAAATTAATCATTTTCTCTCGTAGTTTTGAAAAAGGCAGAAGCCGAAATATTAAAAATAGTTTTGTGTTGTAATTTTCTGTTTTCTTTTCTTACCAAGTGATTTATTGAAGCTCTTGTAGAGTCATTATTCAAGTGATATATATATATATATATATATATATATATATATATATATATATATATATATATATATATATATATATATATATATATATGTATATATAATAAATACGGCCATAGAATATCCTAGACCATTTGTATGTTATTTTGAAGTAAAAGCCCAGACATTTATCATGTCAAGGTTCTTATCGACAGCTGTGTAGCAGTAGGTGCAAGTTGTTTCCTACTTCATTCCTTCTCCCAAATTGAAGCAACTTTCATATCTCGTGATAATTTACCGCTCTCACTTTTGGTCGCCGGAGCATTCCTAAATTACGAATTTTTTGTGAAGCCCCTTCATGCATATTCATCTGATTTAGAGGAGAAGGCGTCGGCGTTTGAAGAAATTAGAACGTAATACATCCAGAATGACAACTTGATTTGGAATGATTGGTATCTTTTGACCACTAATTTTAACATCGATGTATTTTTGGAATAAGGGTAGCTCGTAAATGTGTGTCACGGAAAAAATACGTTATGCGTTGTAGGTAAAGATAAAAGATAACTAGGTAACCACCATGTAAGTTTTACGGTGCAATAAAGTAGTATTTCATGCATACAGTTCAAATCAATCAGCGTGGGTTAGATATGAGTGGAGATGTGATCTCAATGCTGGAAAACCTATGTATATTCACGTGTTTTCATGAAGTAGGGAAATTAAGCTTATCTGGGCACTTTAGTGCATATGTAGATATATCTCTGGGCTGAGAGTTTTAGAATTACATCAGAAAGTCAATGTTTTTCAACAAACTAATGTAATTTTTCTAACTAATGTGTGGCAGTTGGAAATGATGTGTTGGACAACCCTAATCCTCTACAATTGATCGTTCAAATCACTGCAGATTGAGCTTTATATGCATAAAATCTAGTAGGTAAGGTCACAGTGGTAAAATGAATCACAACCCATTGGCTGCTAACAGGAGTTCGAATCATTGGGGGATACTGTCATTCTCAACAAAAGTCAATACCTCAAAGGTACCTACATGCAACATATTGCTAAATGATGGGTTGCTCTACTATTGGGGAATGAGTTGCATCCTCCCAAGTAAAATCATGTCCTTAAACTCCGGCATGAGTTGTGTTAGTAACTTTTTAATTACTGGTAACATTGCACATTAGGGCTATCCAGCTGCTTGCTGATGCTGTTGCTGATAAGGGGCTTACTTGGCAGTCATGGTCAATAGAATCTCAGCTGAAGTTGGCGGTTTTCCCAGCCAAGTAGAACGAAAACCATCGCATCTGGTTGGTGTAGCACCCATCATGCCCCCTCAAATCAGTAGAGTTCTACTGTATACTATCGATATTATATACGGAGAATGGCTGAGCAATCTGGATCTAGTCAGCAATGAGGGCTCATGATATCAACAAGACTAGAACAGTGGTAGTGGAGCTTCGAGGCTTATCTCTTTCAAAATCAAGTGTTGCGGAGCCTGAAGGCGGTTACATTACCATGTCATGGTGGGGGATAATTCTCCAATCAGCTGAGGGACACATTCCTATATACCTATATGTGACTCATGTTTTCTATTACCAAAAAATTTATATCATAAACTGTTATTCAACCTGTAGAGTTGAAAAATAGAATAGAATAAGTACAGATATAAAATTTGAAGTGAGCACCATACAGATAATAATTTAACACTAATTGGTGGTCCATGATTGTCTCACGGTAGGCTGGACCGTGCTACCAGGCAATAAGATAAGAATGAAGCTCATACATGATATAAAATTCAGTTTATGACGAATGTGTGCCACTTTTCTCCACATTTATTATGGAAGCAATACCTACCTATAGAAATTAGTCGATGTCAATAAATTTACTTATATCTATTAATCGTTTAGAATCGTTTGTTTTATCCAGTTTCTTCTCTAATGGAATTCATGTATACATCACAACTGCATTCGAGTCTATCTAGATAAAAGCCTCTGCGCCTGTGCAAATATTATATCTTGATAAAGTGAATCCACTGGGATGCATTAGTCCGATTTCACTTTGATAGGTGACATTTATTGACATCTGTACAATACAATACGTTTTACATTATTAATTGGAATAATACATTACATTGTAATAGATTGAGTGGAAATATACCTAATCATGCCTAACTCACTCATGAGTAGAATCCTAATTCAAAAACAAACATATTCTAACTTTTTAAATAACATTAAATCTATTTTTGTATATGTAACTCTAATTTTGTATTTCAATCGAATCTTTCTCATTACTTTGTTTGTATTAAATTGGACTACCTACATACATGTTTGTATTTTTTTTTTAAATCATATATTTTGAAACCGTTGGTCTCGCCCGTTATTAAATAATTAGATAGAACAAAGCTGAGTATTGAGCTTGAGATGTTTCTCCATGATTCTCATATACGCTGTCTAATGAAACCTACATATTGTTTAAAAACATGACTCATCTCAATACTTCGTCCTACCTATTGAAAAATTCAATTAGCGAATCATGTTTATAAAATGTAAATACCGTGTTGTTGAGTTGTAAACGGCACTTGAGGGAACTAAAAAATGAACAAGCTTTGGAATGTTATGGTGGGTCGAAGATTAGATAATAGTAGAGTAGACTGATCGAGCGTCGTGAATAATCGCTTCAATAGTCGCTCACGTCTGAATAACAAAGCGAATTGCTCGCGAGAGACGGTGAATTGGTAATCCGATTGTCGGGGCATGAGATTCGTCAATATATTATGTCATGTTACTCGCCTCCTCCACGATTCGTGAATGTTTGACTAGCGGAACCAAAGAAAAACATCTGGGGCGAAGAGTCACACAACCTTACTAATTCACTTTTGAAAATATTATGCCATTGCTAATATGTTTTCTAATAACAGAATATAATTTAGAAACAGTTCATTTTTTGTGCAATAAAATTGATAGCAAACAAAAAAGTAGAACAATTTAGCTGAACAAATTTACTTGAAAGCAAATATTGTACCTTATAACAGCCAAAGAGTTTAGATGAAGTGCGTATAATCACAACATTAAGGTGATATCCATTTTCGTTCACACAACGGTTCAGCTGTTGTCGACAATTGCCCTGGAATTTCTGTGCCAACATCCAGTATATTTCGTGTACTTTTTAACAAATGGTGTACTTGAGTTCTTTGAGTGTGCAAGGTTTCGATTCGTAATCATAAGCAATTAGGTACCCCCTATAAACATGTCACAACGGCCGGAGCATCACAAAATTATGAGATAGGGCGGTGGGGGAAAAATGGCCCCAAGAACAGCCATGGAATTTTTCTTAATCCTCTTTTTTGAAGCTTTTGTTGGAAAAAATTTTCAATCATGTCAGTATAAAGTTTTGAATTTACAGTTATTTTATGGCTGCTCTGAGAACCGTTTTTCCGCACCGCCTTATCACACCACTTGTGATACGAGTATTCTTTTATGGGAACCTCACGCACTCGAAGAACTCAACAACAGCATCCGGGAAAAGTAAAATAAATCTTTTGACGGCTGGATCTTTGTGTCAACGCAAATAGACTTCAATTTAATGATGTAGTTTTCCGCTCTTGAGCTAAAGTTTTTGGCATGTCATAAGATAACTAGTTTTGTTTTCAAATACATTTTTTAAGCAAAATTAACGAAGTTCTATTGTGCTGGGTGAGCTTGTTTCTCTCCTGTTCACCCTAGAAAGCAGGGGATCCCGTTCTCAATTCCCCGGCTGCTAACGAAATTTACTAGTTGTGGAGTCCATACGCTTGTGTGAGATTGAATAGAGTCTTGATTAAAATACAAATTGAAACAACCTAGATGGGTTAACTCACAGAAACAGAATGTAGTTTACTAATTTTTTCCCTCTAGTATATCTTGAGACGAATGAAATGACAGGCTCAATCCTAATTGGCTGATTGAGCTTAATTCTCTCCTATTCATCCTAAAAAGATGAAATTGAATATGGTACCTCCCTGGGATATTTGGAGACGAATGAAATGAAAGGCTCAATCCTAATCTACAGAGTGAGCACAATATTCTCTCCTGTTCACCCAAAAAGTTTAAATTTAATATGGTGCTGGGATATTTAGAGACGAATGAAATGAAAGGCTCAAGCCAAATCAGCTGAGTGAGCTCAATATTCTCTCTTGTTCACCCTAGAAGTTTAAATTTAATATGGTGCCTCTCTGGGATATTTAGAGACGAAGGATATGGCAGGCTCAATCCTAACCAGCTGAGTGAGCTCAATTCTTTCCTGTTCACCCTAGAAGGTCTAAATTTAATACGGTGCTTCGCTCTTGAGCTAAAGGCATGTCATAAGGTATCTAGTTCTGTTTTCATATAAATTTTTCAAGCAAAATTAACAAAGTTCTATTTTTTATGTTAAATTATGTCCGTTCATTCTACTCTTCCTTGTACAATACGATAATTCAAGGAAATGCGCTCATCATTGCTGCATCACTGAAACTTTTTTCAAGTTTAAGGTTAAATCTCACGTAGACGGCAGCACCCTCCTCCGGACGATTCCACGCTGGAAGTTTAATTTACATTCATTGCGTAGGTTTAACCTCATGGATTGCCCGTCATCCCTTCCTCGCACAGCACACGCACGCTTTTGCCGTTTACGTTGGACTTATCCTAAAATCCGATTAGGTACGCGGTCTTCATTTATAATAATTGTTTGAATAACTCGGTCTAACAAAATGAGCTGGAGAACGTGATTCATAGCGGGCGTCCTTACCGAGATCCCGAGAACACGTCGGTCGTCAAGGTTACGAATCGACAAGAGAAATTAATCCTTCGCCGTTTACCGCTAGATAAACAACAGGTCGGAGATGGTTTTCCATCAGCGCAAGGTCCTCTTTCCCATCCCATTCCGCCGTGCCCACCTCTCGAAGCTGAGCCGAGCTGAGCCTTCATTGTCCCATTGTTTCCATCGTAAACTTTTATCTGGCGGAGACGACAAGGCCTGTGAAGAAAGGTTCATAACTCAGCCGGATCGTCTCCACTCGTTTCTGAATGTTTTCTGCGCACATGCATTTTTCTAGGACACTCAACTTTGTGGGCTGCGCAATGGGATTTATGAGCGACTTTCAAATCCTGGTGCAACACGTCACTGCCTTCTTGTATCCAATAGAGTAAAAATAGCAGAGATGGTAGCAGTACATTCTGGGTGCATAATTACAATTGATCCGTTATTTCAGATTACTCAGAACGCAGTGATACAACGAGTGATCCAATAATTATAGTGGTACAATGAGATTGGTAGTGCATATTTTCTGCATATTACTGTGAAACGTACAACCAACCTGTACCAGAATATATCACCTAGATTTTCCACACCACCGAAACCTGTCAACACTTGTTAAATAGCTTAAGATCTATCACATAAGCTTCCGCAGTGAAAATTTTTCAACACTAGAGTTCCATATTCACAAAATCAAGTTTTGCATCGGCAGCAGTGCAGAAGCCGTTCAAATCCTCTTAAAGTGACAGTATAAGCGCCAGGAAGTCTCGGGACAACAAATTTCAAATTCTTGGGATATTTCCAATAAAGTCGAAAGTTATTTTCATTTTAGAAAGTTAATTTAGCGTAATCAAGCGATTTTAACTTTCTTAAGACATTAGGAAAAGATTATTAGGGATGTCTGGAGATGATTCACACTGCCAGTTTTGTAGAGGTTTAAGAAGAAGGCGCTCAACATTGACATTTGTATTCCTCCTTAACCAACAAATATGACATTCATTTTGTATCCTCCCTCGGACAATGAATACAAATTATCAATTTAAGGAACCTTAATAATCAGCTAAGTGAAGCCAAGCAGTATTTAGTATCTTATAAGTTTTGACGTTCTGTCTTCAACCATTCACGTATAAATTATTGTATTCATGTTGCATGAGGAGGTTTAGTCGGCTTTTAATCTTTTTTACTTTTGAAATTTTGCGAACAGGGAGGGTGCCCGGGCGGTGTGACTTGTTCAACTATGAGGCTGTATAAACCTATTTGGAGAATTGGAAATATAAAAAACCATATGTCAATCGATTCAGAATTGAGTGCAGATTTTGAAAATGCAAGAATATGAAAAAGTAGAAGAAAAAAAAAATCATTTTTGACGGATCTAACCCCCTTAAGGACTTCGGGGAATGATCCCTTCGCTAGACTAAGATTGATGATGTATACCAGGCATCCCTTTAAGAGCAGTAGTACTTCTCAATGAAATTTATAGAAATATTATCTATTCCTGGTGAAGAGTCTCCCTGCATGCCATTAAGAAGTTTTTCTAATTGTTCACAATCAATTTGTTTGAACTTGAATTCGTTCCGTGATTTCTCGTCAGGCTCAGCTGTCATGTTCCCCCGATCAATGTTTTGTTTAAGTATACTTGCGGCTAATAAGTATACTTGCTTTGTTCCAAAACCTTTCATACTAACAAGCCACGAGACGTGAAATAGCTGCAATTACGACAAATTTCTCCGTGCGTCTACAGGACGTTTGTGGAAGGTAGCAACTTTTCTTTCGTTTCACATCAATCTTCCATTAATTTACTAGTACCTACATGCGGTGTTCCATCTAGTCATCACAGAAATTTAAAATATGGCGTCAATTTGAAAGGAAGTCTGTTGATCTTCATCGCTGCGTAGGTACATAGGAAGGCGCTCTATCCTGGGAAGAGGAAGGGACACGATCTACCATCGATAACCTCATTGAGGTGGTCAGTGAAGCTTTCACTTCTGTCCAGCTCGCCCTACTGGAACGTTTCACGACACCCTGCTACCGGCTGTCTAATGGCCTAGAAGAGACTGACATTAACTGTCGGGAATGTTTTACGATCTTACTACAGATAATAGATAATATGTGAATAGATAACATACTTACAAACATAATACGTAATCCGTTCCTTGGTAGTATGTCAAAGCCGTAACTACGAAGAAGTGTTTTAGTTGCCTTCAAAGGACAACGGATCCAAGCCGGAAGCCGGGTCGTGACTTTCATAGTTGTTTCTAGTCTTTCTTTATTTACCGTTAAATAGGTTATGGTGTCTCTCGAAGGTCTTGAACCAGCGATACCAACCTTATCGATGTAGTGGAAAACTTCCACCAGTAAAATCATCGAACTACGCTTAAGACTTCAGCAGTTTATTTGTATTCTAAAACAATGGAAATATAATCAATATTTGGTTATTTCTACGGAATCTTCGATATCCTCGCGTAAGAGTTACTAAGCTAGTGCCCGACTCATTGATGGATATTCACAATTGTCAATCAAGTGATTGACTAAATGCAATTTCACAATTGTCATGTGATTGGCTAAATGCACCCTCCCGACTAATATGTTTCAAAGAGTATGGAACTTTATGGATCACATTTTGAACGGGTTTGAGCCTACCATTATCTTCATCCTTTGATATCCAGAGGAGTTATCCTTAAAATTTCAGCTCTTAGGGTGAACATGAGTGAATTCAACTAACTCAGCTGACTTGACAATGAAGGCTTTCTATGATATTTCAATTTTCTAAGAAAAACCAGTAATTAATTCAAATCCCTCAGATTATCAGGATTGGAACCCGTCAATTCATTCGTGTTTCGTTGTCGCCTAGAGGCATTCTATAAAAAATGTAAACTTTCTAGGGTGAACAGCAGACAATCCCACTCACTCAGCTAATCAGGATGAGTCCCATAATTTCATACGTTTCTTGTTGTCCTACAAAGGCTTACTGTCAAATTTCAAAATCGTTGGATAAACAGCAATGAATTCAGCTCTCTCGGCTGATCTGCGTTGGAACACGTCATTCCATTCGTATAGTTGCCCCATAGAGGCCGGCACGTTTAGGTTTAGGTCGATGGTTTAGAAGTCAAACTTTAACCATTATAGAGAACCCTGCCTAAAATAGTCCCGACTGTTCATCGAAGAAATAATTTTTACTCTGTTTATGCCCACTTTTTTATGTTTAATTTACTTAGGTACATCATGTGGTAATGCAACACAAGCTAATGTTACATAACACGATGAAATAAGCGCACTCCACCCCATTTATGCCAGCCACGTTGAATGCACATGCCTGTGCTCATCATAACATTGATTTATACATTAACTCTTTGGACCAATTTTTAATTTTATGTCTTTATTCCAGGTAAGTCGAGATTCTAACCGAAGTATCTATATACATTTACTGGTAAGCAAATAGTAAATATTATCGTAAAGACCCAATTATTACTGTTGGTTCATACGCAGGTGGGGTCATGATTGTCCCGCATACTGAGAAATTGAGGTTCTATCAATGTATCTGTAACTTATCCAGTACCTCCTTATATTGTATGAGACATCGTACAAAGCCTTTTCAATTCAACAGATACCCTATGTATACCCTCAGATTATTGCTTCAGATCATTGAAAATTGATGAACCTTGACTGATGCGTCTAGCTCAGGTAACTGGTAACCTCAGGTCTAGCTGTACATACCTTGCCGGATTTGTGTTGTGGATTCGGGATGTTCGCTAGTCCAGTACGTAAGTAATCTGAAGTTGGGAATTTCCATCACCAGTACAGAGAATATCTTAGTGTTTCCGTAAATTTTCTGTTGAATGATAGTGAGCTACTGTGACGCGTTGCGCAGCGACCAAGCGAGCAAGGACGCCGGTGAATGGCTCTGGTTTTTATGCTCCCCCGACGTCTATTTCCTGGTTTTGAGGCTCGGGCAGCCTCAACTAGCTGCCATTATCCAACTGCGCATGTGCCTGTAATGACGGAAAAAGTATTTTCCGAAAAAATGTAACAGTACGTCTATTAATTAGCAAATACGAGCGTCCATTATTAGCGAGTATTATTCCTCTGTTTGTAGATACCAGCTTGAATTTTAATTTTGAACCTAACTTTTTCTAAATAAATTTAGTAATAAGTATAAACAAATTCGATCGTAGGGATTAAAAGATAAGCAGAACGTGTAGAGAAAATCAGTAAGTTTTATTCACGATCAAAAAATCGGAAAAAAATTATCAAGTTTTAAAAATTATGTCATTTAAATGACGACCCTGTTTGGTAACGCACAGTTCAAGACGGTCCTTGAAGTTCTGCATCACTCTTTGCCTCTTCAAAAAAAATAGGGCCCAATTATTCCGAGTTTGGAAATTCCACACCACACCGTTACCTTGGCAGAGTGTAGAGGCCTTTGGTGTAAATGTCGAGGGTTTTCACCATCCAAATAACGGCAATTCTGTTTGTTGACGTAACCGTTCTTCTTCCCGGCATGGGGATGTTCCCTGGCCTCCGCGTTCCCCAGACCTCGCCCCCTGTGACTTTTTTCTATGGGGCCACCTGAAATCTAAAGTGTGCGTGGACAAACCACGAACCATTCAAGCATTGAAGCAGTCAATAAGACGAGAAATCGCGGAAATACCGGAAGATATGGTGCAAAGAGTGATACAGAACTTCATAAACAAAATTTGAGAATTTTAGCGATTTATTTCTACTTATTTTTATCTGCCCATTTCTCGAAATTTGAGCTCATTTTGTTTCGATTTTTCGGTGAAAGATCAGGTTTTGTTTTATGAAGTCGCATTTCTGAAGATACATATTGTAATAACGTACACTGATAATATAAATATATACGGGGTGAATTCTGATGAGTGGCATGGAATGGAAATGGAGTAAAATGCGTGTGTGTGTGTGTGTGTCATTCCAGACGATAACTCTCCTCAGGATTAAGATAAAAATCCCGTTCTTGCGCCAAAAAATCAAGCATTCCAAACTTTTTGAGTACATTAAATTGGTCAAATTTCAAAAATGTAGGTACTGAAAAAAAATCAGTAAAAATGGCTTAAAACAGCAAAAAATTGTCAAATTTGTCTATTTTAGCAGAATTTTAGCCAAAAAAAGTTGATCAACAACAAACTGGAATATTATAAAATGTACGTACAAAATTTTGCAGAAAATTGTACTCAATGTTCATTAATATTTGCTGAAAAATTTACACGAACTTCCAGAAAGAGGTGGAATTTCCGAATCTTCTTTGAATTGCAGAATATTAGTGTGAACGAGTTTTGCTGCTATAAATTCAGTAGTTAAGTATTTCTGTGCGCTCAAAATGCTCGAATTTCAAAACAATACGACAAATTTCAAAACAATGTATTCTAAAACAATATGTTTTATCATATAATAGAATACGATTCATTACGAAAATTTGCGCATACAATCATGCTGCATGACTGGATTTTTTTTTTTTTTTAAATAGTTTGAAGGAATGTTGCAATTTGACGTAGCTTTTGCTCAGTTTAAATCAATAATAAAATCTGGTCACTGCAGTAGCTAAATGTTCGTCAATAATTCCGCATTCTTTACTTTTGTGTTGTGATGGATAGGAGCAGTCCCTCCTTCTCGATACTTGCATAAGTTACATCTAGTGGGATGGTTCCTGGGCTAACAGCTTTCAGGATATCTTCTGGGTTGAGTAGGTGTATCGCCTCTCCTCTTTGAAGGGGGAACTACCACATTTCCATCACCTCCATTGTCACAGTGGAATACCGAGAGCGATGTGGCAGAAGTTTATGATTTACATTCATAATCGGTCTCCATCTCCATTTAGGGCCAGTTTATCAATCTCATTTATCCAATGGATAAGGGGGATTTAGCTGAGGGATAGCTTTACCCTCCAGATAACACAGTAGGGGGTTTAAATGAGGATATAACTCAATATATTTCACCACTGATAGGTCCATTTCTGTAAAGCTTGGAATTATCCCTTCACACTGTTGAAACCATATTTAGTTATTTCCCCCTTTTACTTCATCTGATTAGCTATAATCCCCCTTCACTTTGTATGCACTTAATTGGTTGTACCTCCTGCCCCTTTTCTTTCTCTCGACCAAGGGGATTCAATCTCCCTTCACCTATCACTAAATAAGCTGTGTCCTTTCTAATGTGTCTTCAGTTATTGTATGTTACTGATGATGGCCTAACCGTCGAAATCGATTTAACATTGTAACTCTTTATTTTTCGTGGAAATAGACAACGTTGTTCACTAACTTCCGTTTTGTAATGGGTTTCCACAACTTCGTCGCGAGTGATTTAGTTTAGATCGTACAGTAGGGGGTGTTTATCCATCCCTAGTTAAACCATAACTGGCATTTTATTTTATCTGCCCTGGACGGCTGGATAACAATTATAACTGGAGGATAATGAGATATCTAGAGCTTTCTAACCTCAAACAAGTTTATTTAAGTATTTAAAAAAATCTTATTTTAATCTCAAGTTTGTCTTTATTTTTGTACCTTCCAATGGATATATTTGGGGATTTATCTTCAAATAGCAGCAACGGCGAAGATTCTATGGTAGAATAAGTTTCTGAATGGAAAGAAGACCGTATATAGTAAGACCCCGTGTAGATAACCTACTAAAATGGGACGAAAGCGTATTTTTATGAGGTTTCGGTTGGACAAGGATACCGTTCTTTACATTCTAACACAGATCGAAGATGAAATTAAGATCAAATCCACAACTTACTTATCACAATAGTTCATTCATCATAAGACAGGTTGCAATATAGCAATTCGTACATGTATTTCTCTCTCTGTATTGGTATTCCATTGCCTTGTGCTAGAAATGAACCGAATAGCAAACGGCTAAAATGTGGTGGTTTCTTATTTGCCGAGCTTGATAATATGATGGACACTGAATATGTTGGACGGTTTTTTTAACAGTCGATCCACGAAGAAAATGTAGCTCCTACTTGACTCTTTGGTAGCTCCATGTGTAAATCGCCATTATTTTGTCGCCTACGGGCACCAATGAGGATGCTAACGGCCAGACAGAATATATCAGAAGGATATTTTCATCCGCTAATAATTCGGCATTGTTAAACGACTCCCATTCTTCCACTATTTATCTGGAGTATAGCGCTATACTCAGTATAACTATCCAGCAGTTAAAGTAGATAATTGATAAACCGGCCCATAGAGATCTATTTCAGGATCGTGACGTCGGATTTCGGCTTAGTTAATGGGGCCGGATCCGAGTCGGAAGTGGCGGAAGACATCCGGGCGACCTTGACCGGAAGAGGATTTCGCTTGCTCCCTAATCTCCCTTCGGATCTCCAGATTCTCGAAAATATGCGAGGGTGAGCCGGGTGCTGTCACCGGTTCGTCAGTTTAGGAAGTGGAGCGAAAGAGAAGGACTGGTGAGATTCAAGGTGGGTTCACATCCATCCGGAATTGTGGAAATACGGTAATCCGTATATGCGTTTGGCCTTCTGATTGGCTAGTGCCAGTCGGAAGAGGGGGTGAATCTTGCCGGACAAGCACTCTTGAGACGGACTGTTCACATCTGAAAAATTAGATATTTTACCAGATTGTCTCAATTAAATCATCAGTCAGGAGCTGTAGTTGGTTGTGTTGTTTTATGGCTGTGGTCGAGTGCGAGTCCGTATTCTTACGATCCTCGGATTTTGATTCCATTTATAGAAAATATATTTCTGTAGAAAAACAACAAATAAATAAAACACTCCAATTGAACACGGTTTTAGACAGATGAGGCCGAGTTGGGTTAAAAATTCCTAGGTAATTTGCGATCTCACAAACAACTTACCTTCCTAAAGATCCTATTCCATTTGTGTTTTGAGACATTCTTTGATTATAGATTGGCAATTTTCTGCTTTTTGAGTAAGTAGGTATTTGAGAAGAGATAACACTTTTGCAAAACGAAGAGGAAGTATAAAAATACATTTGTCTTTACGAAAGGACAGATTACTTACGTTAAGTAAGTACTTCTTATGGTGCATCAATGCATAAATGATTTGTAATGCTCCAGTCTACACAGATTTTGGGGTAGAAATATAATGTTTTCTTGGGATAAGCAGTTGATGAAAGGACCGAATAATTACCAAACAGTCTCATTTCAAAACGACGTCGCCTTTGCAGTTTTAATGTACCTACATACATAACAATTTATTCTGTATTCCCTCATGATTTTTTAGTGAGTTTATTATTCAACATTGTTTATGGAGCTATGATGTCCGCGAAATGTGTGATAGGTTGGAGAAAATTCGGGAGGAAATAGGTCTGCTTGGGAAATGCAATGCCAATAGAAGACACAAACAATAATAACGAAATGATAACATAACCGAATGGTTATGAAAGGCCTGCCGCAATTTCACCCCCCTCCACTCCCCTCCACTACTTCCAACCGCAGACGCATTGCCGCATTTCCGGATGGATGTGAACCCACATTCAGTTGTGGTCGAGGGGTGGTGGGGGGGTTCAGTTATCTGAAATCCGATAGGCCGCCCTCATAAATATCGCGACTTTATCTGGTTCGGTTTAAAAGGCCGTCCCCCCGTCGCGGGAGTCGGTTTAGAGGTCGACTCGGGCGAAGTTGTCTGTGTCAAGGTCGCGCAAGGGAAGGAAGGTCGGCGGCCGCGGTGGGGCGAGGTGTCGGCGGTGTTGGCGTTTCCTAGGAGACACCGGACGCAGATTCCGACTGGGTGGACCCCAATTCATCCAGAGATCGGTGCTCTGCGGTTGGTTGAATGTACCTCTTAGGGCCCGTTTATCAAATACAGCGATAACTTCCAGACAAACCTCAGGCAGTTACCTAGAGGTTACTGCAACCTATCGAACAAATTTGGTAGGGCGTTTATCAATCAACTTTATGCCCTCAGGTAGCTACCTACAGATAACTTCGCTCCGATAACTTCTTCTGTGGGAAAAAGGGGTACCACTACTGCAATAATGATTTCCCCACAAAACAGCCTTACAACACTGGTATTTTTAGTTCTTCATGACGTCCATGGTTAAAAAGTAGATAGGTATAGCACAACAGAAAAACAACAACACTCCCGTCCTTTCGGTTTCATCTCTGATGCCAAGGGATCTCGATTGTCATTTATGCCACATTATGGTACATTAGGTAGGAACTAGAACTACTCACCAAGACCATAGAATCTGAGCGAGAGTTTTGAGATCGGCGATATGGAATAGTTTCTTCTATCACTGGAATCACTGGGAATTTTAATTTCCCTTCAGTCAACTCCAGCGCAAACATCGTCATTTCGTTTTATAGTCGAAAACAGGTGTGAAAATCGACATCATCGAGTAAATTAAAATAATCCGGACGTGAACGAACCATATCAGGTCTTCGTTTGCATTCTAGGAATTGAACGATTTCCTCATTCGAAAAATCGGAATCAATCAACTCAACTTCGTTGTACATTATTACTTTATGTAATATGACTTTATAATATTATAATTTATGTATATTGTATTATTAATACTACTACACGTTATAACCTCTCTACAAAACGTTATCCACCAGATAATTCGTTAACTGAGGGAGATGAGTCTCAGGTAAGGATACCAAGCAGATAGCGGTATCTTGCAGGTAAATGTGAGTTGATAAACAGCCAACGAGAAGTTATCAGAGGCCGCTAGTTACCTAGAGTTTGCCTGGGCTTTATCTGTGATTGATAAACGGCCCCTTAATCAAATAATAGTCAATTATTAATAATCATGACAAAACTAAATTTTCACATATTTGAATTTACTCATCTACCTTACTCATCAAAACACTTTACTAATCTAAAAATGAGATTTCACTACGAATCGATTACTTAACCAGTAGCTATACGCTAATGTCGGCAGATTCCCGCTTTTGACACAACTACATTTTATTTATTTATTTATTTGTTTACGGGCAAAGCCAAATTACATAGCAACATCGCTCATAACAATTTGAATGGTGTTGATAAAATAAATTACAGTAAACAAGTGGAGCCCTAGTTGAGATTACAAACAAACAGCAAATGAATAACGAAAATAATCCGTCATAAAGAGTAATTAAATAAATAAAGTAGACGTACACTATTTTAAGAAATAGAAACTGACGATGGGATCATAATCTGCTTAAGTGAGGAGAGAGAGTCAGTAAAAAAGTTAAGGTCGGGTTGGCATCTAAAACCAAATTTGCCAAACGCACGATTCTGCATAGGGTGTCGATATTGGGGGTAGTTATCTGGGGAGGAAGAAATATATAACAAGGATGGAGAACGTGAAGCGATTCTGTGAGCCCGAAGACTAACTTTTGAGAGCAAGGCTGGGCCATTTATTATTCAATATAGTAATTGCTGTTTGTTGTAATTGCTGTTGTAATAGAGTAAATTGTTGTAACAATTGATGGCTCCATAAGGGGTAGTGGCGGAGCTCCAACAAATTTGCATAATTAATGTCAGAATACGTAGTTCCAAGTTTGAACCCCATGTAGGAGAGGAACTTGTTGAAACTTGATGTCCCTTGATTTTGTTGAAATAATGAAACAACTAAGCTATATGGAATTACGGATAACCAATAATTATGGATAAACATATATTTCGTACTGCTCTCTTGATAAAGTTGTAGAGCTCTGGAATAGTAGGCTATGTGGATATAGTGAGTTCTGGTCCTTATATAGACAAGAAATGAAAATCGGGAAGTCCGTTAAAAGGAGATATTCCCTCACCACATTTGGAGAACAGCAGTGATGTTTATTGTGCGATTGGTAATAATCGGCCAAGCCGATGAACAAGCATCTCACTCAGAAACGAAGTCAAAAAGAGTCGGGAGAATGAATATACTGTGCAAGGAGACTGTTTTCCGACAAGGCATGGCCCAAATCGGATGATAGCATGCGATTTTTCGCTTGGCATCTGTCGTACGCGGAGATTTTTTACACAGTTTTGGTGGTCTACGAGGAAAATACTTGAATGTAAAGGGTGCTCATGGTGGAATCATTCATTTAATTCGACTTTTGTCCTCCTAGAGACACTCCCTTAAAATTTAAAATTTCTAGGTTAATCAAGAGAGAATTCAATTAACTCAGCTGATAAAGAAATAGCTTCTCAGTTTGTTCGTCTCTTCATGTCCCAGAGTCGTTTTCTGCCAAATTAAAAATTCCTAGGGTGAGAAAAATGGAATTCAGCTATCTCAGCTGATCTGGAATGAGCTGCCATTCCATTTGTCTCCTCAAGTCCCAGAGATTCTCGCAGTCAAATTTCAACTTATTAGGGTTTTTGAGAGAGTATTTCATGTATACCTCCTCCCTTACAACCCCCACCATTTAGTCGTAGTGGCTCCTAATCTCCAAAAGGCACTTCGTCAGGTCAAATGAAAAATAAAAGTAATAAAATAAATAAATAAAATGAAGGACGTTGAAATAATCATTTAACGCCTCATTTTACCTTATACAGAATCGATCTTCCGTTAATATTTGTCATCAGGCGGCTCAAGGGGCATGTTCCTCCCAGGATATAAAAAGAAAATTAAGGTGGTAGTAAATTAATTGGTTGGTGTCATCGAGCGGTCCAAAGTTGGGCCGAAGTTTGACTTTGTTACTCATCTTGGCGCATCTCGTCCATTGCAGGGGCAACAAGTTGTTGTCTTGTAGGCTTGGCAATGCGAGACTAGTGTCTCACTAGATAAAAGGTGACGGAACAGAAAAGAACGTCAACATGCGTGTTTTATTGGAAATGGGAAAGTTTGTTAGGGCTCTTGGAAACCTAAGGGGAATTTAGTTTTACCATGGTTCTCAAACGACGAAACTCTAATTAGATGCATCTTTCCCTGCAAGCCATGATTGTTGTCAGTAGTAGGGACTACCTGCCAAATATTAACTTCCCAGGGTGAAAAGGAGAGAATTTAGCTCACTTAACTGATCAAGAAAGAGTACCTTAGTTTATTCGACTCTTGAGAAGTTTTGGAAAATTGGAATAGCTTTGGGTTATTTTTTGTATTTTGTACCTATATATAAATCTGTAAAGTGGCAAAATAAAGAAATACTGAAATAATAAATTATACTGATGCACAGAGAAGCTCCCTTCCACAATTCACATTTCAAGGGTGATCAGCTGACAGAGCAATAGCAATAACCTGAGCAGTGGGGCCAGAAACTGTCCTGTATGCACTGCATAACCTCAGAGCTCCTCTTCTTTGGATTGCCTCCATCCTGTTTCGACATTTTTAGAACCTAAGGACTGCTGCCCAAACCTTGGCTCCATATATCATTATTGCATCAGCTGTCCGCATCAGCAGCTTGCGTTTGGCCTGAGAAGGGTCTCCTACGTTTGCCATGAGCCAACTCAGATTCCTGACCACTGTTGCCGCCTTTTCTGCTGCTTTGCAAATCTGAGCCCAGAAACTAAGCTTGGAATCAAGCATTACTCCCAGGTATCGTATCATTACTCCCAGTTATCGTATGGACTTCCATCAGTGGAACGAATAGGAATGGAAAATTAATCATTGAATTCAACGGGAGTTTCCAAAACGATCCCCGACTTTTTCTGGCATTACTTATTTCGGTAGCGGCCTAAACGAGCCCCAACTTTTTCTAATGAAATTCAAGTACCAGCCGAAATGAGCCCCGACCGGAAGTGGAAGTTGTGATTTTGGAGAAAGAAGATTTGAAGAAGAAAGGAAACAGGATAGTGACCGATAGTTGAATGAAAGACTCAAAAGGCACTAAGATAAGCGTTTCGTGGGATAAGCGAGTGTTTCTTTCTCAGTGCTAGTTTTTGATTCGACACGATGGTTTTCACGTCGAGCCAGCGCGGAAAACGTCTAATTATTCAAGAGGGTTTCATATTCTGTTTGCAAAGAAATTGAGAACTGGTGTTGAGCAATGGAGGTAATACATTTATTCAAAAGAGGGGCTCATTTCGTCCTCGTGACAATCTTAAATTAAATTTTCAAACCGGGGCTCATTTCGGAAGAATTCCCTCAAAATTTTGCCGTTGCTGTACGATTTAAGTCTACTTGACGACGTTTACTCTTCACCAAACTATTATTCAATGGGTATTCATTAGAAACGTAAACATAAAAAATCTTGCATACGAGTCTACAAGACCTTTTAGACATTTTATGTCTTCCCTCCTTCTTGCACCCTTTTCTCGTTGAGAGAATTTTTCTTTCTATTCTGCCCATCATTTCAATCGTCTCTTGATGTCTAGGGGTCTTCCCATCAAATTTCAACTTCCTAGAGTGAACAGGAGAGAATTTAGCTCACTCAGGTGATAAGAAAAGAGCCCATTATTTCAATCGTCCCTTAATGCCCCATAGAGTCTCCATATCAAATTTGAACTTCCAAGTTTCTTTCCACTCTAATAGTGGTAGCAATCATGTTTACAAAATTAACTGAGACCTGTTTGTAAACAATTATTCAGACAACCACGCTTTACCTTAGATTTTTGGCCACGCACTGCGCAGTGGTTAACAGAATACGGTTTGGTAAATCGAGAGCTTTCCAACGGCTGGCGAACGATTTTTGTACTATGATAAATGGCCAAGATACAGTTCCGTCGCAACGATTTGGTTGTAAGCGATAATCATCAGAACAAAACAAGCGGCATTGTTCACTACATCCAATAATAAATATAAAATGGCGACAAAAATACCAAAAACGAGTACGAAAGCAATGCCTGGTAAATCGAGAGCTTTCCAACGGCTGGCGAACGATTTCTATCCTTAAAAAACTAAATAAGTTTCATTTCCCCAGAAACGGCTTGTTTGTACGAAAAAAATCATACTCTCGTACGTGAAAATCATTAGAAATCAACTGTAACGCTTCTTTATTACACAACGCTTTTTGAGTCCATGCGCCAAAGACATAAAATGTCAAAAATCTAGGGCTCATTTCGTCCGCTCACGGGGCTCACTTCGTCCGGTTCTAGAACTTTTGGAGATCATTTCGGTTACAGTCAATTCAACCTATGATAATAACAGCATGCAACAGGTTCCAATCATAATGATACGCTGGGTTGCGAACTTTTCTCGGTCGATCGTCGAACGAGAGCGATCGCCTTTCTGGGTGTTGAAGTGGTCTAGCAGACAATGGAGCCCTGCTGTTATCTTGGATCGAGCCGGATAACTAATAATCCGGATAATAACGCGCGGTTTGTCGCCCCGACATCCCTGACCCGGTTCATCGGGAGCGGCTCGTAGTGTTCGAGACCTGGACGGCTCGGGCGATTTGAACATGGGGGCACATCGCGTCGCGGCAAATGTCAAGGCCCCTCAGGGGCGACCACCCTTCTCTTACCACCCTCTCCCTTACCCCTATAAATTATCCGGTTAACCGGACTATCTCTATGAAGGATGAAGAGGCGGGGGAGCCCATCAATTATCCGGATTAGCCGGACTTTTATGAGGTGAAGCGCCGTTTCATGGATCCGAACTCGGCGAGCACCCTCGCCTCCGTCCTCAAGGTCTGGACTTTAATTGGACGGGGTGAAATAGAGTGGAGGGCTCTGAAGCAAGTGCCGACCAGAGCCTGCTCACATGATTTCTAGCTCTAGGAACCTCCGTTGCAAGTGACATTATTAATCTGCGACCTCACTCCACTCTACGTGTTTCCCGCACTTATAGCGCCCATAAATTCTTGATATGCCTACCCACTATGGACGAGTTTACAAATTCAAACAAGTTTCGTTGTCAGCTATCTTAAGGTATTGACACATAATTTATCATTTAGAGACACACAATAATACCTTGCAAGCTTGGTCAACAATACATTACGCATTTGAGTCTAAGAACGAATTATATAAGGGCGTCCTAAAAGTAACCCCTCTTTACATTTTTCTACCATTTTTTTGATATCGAAGTGAAACTCGGAGACCGTTTATGGGGTGCCTGATGCAAAGAGTTAAGCTCACAGATAATAAAATAAAATAAAAATTAAAAATCGAACAGTTTTTGTGCTTCCTTTGGTATTAGGTTTTGTCTGCTTTTTAGCAATAGACATCTCATTTCAAGGATTTTCTAGCATTGAACACGATAGAGAAGCCGAAATTGCGATATCTTTCTCCGTTTTCAGATCGGAGAAGATGAAACATGAAGAAGCGCAATTTTTTCTAAAAATTCGTAGAGAAAAAATCGCGCTTTTTCATGTTTTATCTGCTCGATCAGAGAATGGAGTAAGATATCGCAATTTTGGCTTCACCATTGTCTTCAGTGCTGGAGAATCTTCAAAAGAAGGTGTAGTCAGCAAAAAAAAAATTAGAAGAAACAATTCCAAGTACATACTCAAATCCCCCTCTCCATTTGGGTAGGCAAGCAAAACTTTTGGATTTTTTCCGATTTTCTTGTGCGTAAAAGTTGGTATCTGCCGCCCTAAAAACGCTCTCCAGGTTCCATTCCGAAACAACGAAACGTCTACCGAGTTGGGTGGGCAGTATAGCTTCCTCACGTATGTAACATGGATGTATAGAATTAGTTGAAGAATGCAGTGTCGAAATGATTGGATGTCAGATAGAACAGTATCTAATTTATGTATACATGCTAGACTGCAAGATAGGGTTATAATTCGTGTTCGCGCATGCGAATGTTGTCTAAAAAAATAACCCGTACAATAATTGAAATCATTTTTCTTCAAAATCGGCCGATATGTGTCAACAATATTAGTTTTTCGCATGCGCAATGCCTAGTTATTGTTCATCCGAATGCAATGAAATACCTACAAAGGCATCATCGTGGACCCAACAACCCCCCCCCCCCCCCCCCCCCGTGTTTGAATGAAATCGGAATGATAGATCATGAGAAATAGACGTTATAAGAAATTCACGTTTGCGCATGCTCACAGACTACTATTAATCCAACGTCAATGAAATTTATACGGGACTGTCCAACAACTAATTCGCACAATGCCTGACAATTTCATAGAAACCGGTCATATAATCCGAGAGTTTTGTCTATGTATATGATGAGGAATCAAAATATAAGAAATTCACGTTTGCACATGCGCACAGAATACTATTGACCCACGGCAATGAAAGTTATAGGAGACTGTCAATAAACTAACCCGCGAAAAACCAGAAAACTTCATCAAAGTCGGTTTATTTGACTCTGGGTTTTGCTTCTGTAAGTCAATATTATTTTGCGTATGCTCAATGATTATTACTCCACCCATCACAATGTGATTCATAGAGCTGCTTTCTGGAACACATATACGCAACTATTCCCCGAGTTTCAAAGAAATCAGACCAATAAATGATAAGAAACCGACGTTATCGGATATTCACGTGTGCGCATGCTTACAGGCTACTGTTGATCTCACGGATTTGAAACCTGTAGGGGACTATCTAGGAGCTAACCCGCATAATCCATGAAAATTTCACAAAATGAAACTGAAACTTCTTGGGCGTGACAAGGATTTACCACATACAGACAGACAGGAAACCAAAATTGATCAGCTAGCTCTGGAACGCAAATAGCAAGTAAACATTTTGGAGAGACATTTTTTTTTTTTCGATTTCTCGCGCACGGAAGCTTCTACCTTCGGTAGTAAGGAAGCAAGATTGTGGAAAAAGTTTGGGGGAAGGATTACTTTTGGGGAACCCTATATGTAAACAGGCTGCTCTTTGTGGCTCTAGTAGCCAGTTAAACGTGGGGGTATGTAAAACTTCATTATCTGGTTCCGTAACATATGCTGTATAATAGAGGTTTCATCCGGATTCGATGAATTCCTAAAAGAGAATATGCTGGTTGAGATCAACATGATTCCTTTGGATATCCGTATGGATATCTGGATTAAAGGTAGTGTCTGCGCAAAAGTAAAACACTAAGACCATTGCTTCTATGCCCCTGCTTTCAAAATTGCTATTTAATCAAATTCTTTGCAGTATTTTATCCAGGTTATGTTTAAGCGTCACAATCCATGAACCAAAATTTTCAATTTCTATGGATTGTATTCTGTATCATCAAAATTGATGATACCATTGGAAGGTATCCATCAATTGTCTAACCCAAATCATTTTCTGAGGAGAAACATTAATTTGAAAATTGAAATCCGTAAAATTTGAGAAATATCTATTTTTTGCACGTTGCTCAGCCAAATTTAATCTTCATGATTTGCTCCGATTCCTAGAGAAATTAAAACTAACAATTTCCTTGAAACCTCTACAGGTATGGCCAAATTTTCAACAAAAATAACGCTATCAAATAGGTACGTGTATTGGTGTACGACTTTTTAACTGTTAACGATCAACAACATTATTTTGAAGATACCGTAATTTCGTACGTAACAATTTGTCTTATTTCATTTTTAATTTGAAGAATTCTGGAGGTTTCTTTCATTATTTATAGCAGCTTCGTGGATAATGTTGAATTGCCTTTTATAAATGGCTGTCAGTGATGTATATCAAAGGAATGAAACACTCAAAATGCCATTTTCTTAATCGAGACGTGCCTTAGAAAGTGTGTAACGGTGTTCGTCTGTGAAGTTGAGGCTATAAAGCCGAAGGTTAATGGTTTATAGCTTGTACGATCCGGGAGCACAGCACACACAGCTTTGGCCAAAGGGCAGCGAACTTCTGTTACCGTGTGAAACCGCCGGGGTTGAGTTCAATGGATCCTGAAGTAATACATCATGACGGACGATTACTTCATTGTGGAGGCTCACGCCATTTGTGGCTGGTGAAGACCTTTCTGACATCCGGAAGGGAAAATTAAAACCGCTGCAAATAATAACACAAATGTCTATTATTTTTTGTAGTATTGGAAAGCCCTTCTGCGTAGATGGTTGTCTAAACTAAGGCTTGAGATAATGGGCTCCGAATATGAAAGCAAAGGTTGGAGCTCAGCACGGATACGTTCCTTTCTTACTTGTCGCCTTTGACCGCAGTTGTGGCGGGCATTATTGAATGTTCCGTACAGAGTTGCCTTGAGCCGTTCCGGGCCAGTCTGAATGTACTAAACATATACAACTACATTACTAGGTACGTACACTACCGATGTCTTCTGAACAATCCACGTTTTAGCGACTATTGCAACGGCTCGTAAAATTTTAAAAACAAAACTTTTGAAATATTTCTTTATTGAAATCCGTTTTGAGGCATTCTGAAACGAATCCTAGAGTTTAATGCTTTTTCATATGTATATATATAATGTATTTATATATGTTTCATTATAGACAATAACTCTCCTTAGGATTGAGATAAAAATTCCGTCCTTGCCTCAAAAAATCGTGCTTTCAAAACGAAAGGATGAATTCGTTGGCCAGCATTTTTTTAGTACATTAAATTGATCAAATTTCAAAAAATGTACTAAAAAAATCACTAAAAATGGCTAAAAACTGTTAAAAATTGTTAAATTTATATTTTTTGGTAGAATATTGCTCAAATAATGTTTATTAACTATAAAATAGAACATTCAAAAAATTATTTTCAAAATTATGCTGAAAAATGTACTTAAAAGTCATTAAAAAAAATTTTTTTTTTAAATCGATAAAAACTGCAATAAAAGCTAAAAATTCCAAACCTCTATTTGAATAGTACATTATTATTTAAGATAAGTACGTTTTTTGACATAAAATTAATAGTTAACAATTTCCTTGCACTCAAAAAAATGAAATTTTAAAACAATTTAACATTATACAATACGACAATTTACGAAAATTCGCTCATACGGTCATGTTGCATGACTGGAACTTATTAGTGTAAGTATGTGCATTCGTTCATACCTTTATTATCTTACTTACAATTAACAAGTAATTACTTATCACAATTTTCTAGAAAATGTTATGGAGCAGGCGTCACTTTTGAAACTTGTGTGTTACTCTTTCATTTCAACAGGCCTTGAAACTTAATTACAATATTACTTAGATACATTTACAATACAATTACAATAGATACATAGGTGTGTACTTACCTACCTAGAGGTACACTTGCGCACAAATAGCTAGGTAAGTTTTCATTCCTTGGGAAAACCGCGCCACCACGATTACTACGCTGAATTTTTTTTTTTTTTTTTTTACGCGACAAATACCCATTGTAAGATGTGAGATAAAGTATATTAATACCTAACTAATCATTAAAAGCTTCAAACTTGTAATAGATATGGTCTCCGATTTGATAATCATCACTAATGCACCATGGTATATCAGTTTAGCATATTCTGCAGGTCCCAACTCTCAATTCCATCAATGACTCCATAGCCCCTTCAACCCACTGGCTAATGTCATTCTCGAACTGGTACCAACTGATAGTCCCGAATAGTAGACCGCCACACTAAACTAATAATTTCACCCGTAAACGACAACTGAAAATGGTCCTAGTAAAAGTAATTTAGCTAATAAAAACTATATAGTATGCTAAAGTGAACTAACAGTAATTCATAATGGGAGAATGCCATTGGAATTGGACTCCTCTGTGTATTATGTGAATGTGTCATATGTGTATTTATGTGTCGTATGTGTGCGTTGCTATGGAGTAATATTCCAAACTAAAGCGCAATATAGTTTATAGTGTACTAATAGCATTACTAAAGTGTCATAAAGTTATCTTGATAAAACAAATGAATAAATAAAAGATAAATAAACTATAATTAAGATATAAGACATATTTATATTGCCAATTAGTGTATTTGGAAACCCAAGTTGGTAGACTACGGGACTTTATCGTAATAGACACATGAAATTATGTAGTGTTCCAATAGTGGCATTATTCTCGATTAAATGGCGCCAAAACTATTCTGGAAAATAAGCGATGATTATGGTATTGCTCTTTTATAAGAAGACTCCAATGAGTTGGCAGCTTTAGTCTATAAATCTCCATAACATACATACGAAATTGGGGTGTTTGATAACATTTTACGACCGCACGTAACAGGTCTGAACTCGTGAAATATGATCCTCTGCATAAAAAATCGTTATATCATCTGATCCCTCACAAACCGGGGTTTACAATCTTCACATTGGGTGGGACGACTATATACGACCGTCTTAAATTTTGAATCCCGTTGAAGTCGCCGCGCGGTGTGAGTTATGAATAATGAAAACGCGTATATTGTCAAACGGAGCTTAACGGCGTGAGAAAGGTCAAATGCCAGCTTAGGGCGTCGCGCACTGAACCGGCACCAGCCTTGTCGCCATTGCGCAAGCGCAGAGCAAACGCAAATGCCGGTGGACGGATACGTAGGACGTGCTTTTAGCGTAATTGCTTTTCTGTGGACTGTTATCATGCAAATTTTTTATTCTTTTCCGGACCCAAAGTCAACACCTGTTGAAATAACAATGATTACGTGTGGGAGGGAACGTAACCGGCGAACAATCGTCGCTCCCAAAAGATTAGCATCGCAGCTATGAATGGATCTTTATTTTTTACTTACCCGCGAGCCTCATCATTTTCCTATTATATATTAAGATCGTGAGAGCTATTTCATTATCAGTTTTGTCAGGTATAATTACCTATCGCTTATGGTTGCAAAGATGCCGCAGACTAAGAACTAATCGTGCATTATGACCTTGTTAGCGAATTTTCCGAAATATAGCACTATACTCATATCATTCTTTAAAATTCGAATACTTTTTGTGCTAAGAAATTATTGACTATCAAATAGTAGTTAAAAATAGTATTACATTTTTTTTTTAAGATTTTAAACGAATGTTTTCAGTTATCAACGTTTTAGCACTTAATAATGACGTTTGAGCACATTATCAGCATGATTTTGTGCGATTCTTGATGAATACCACAGTTTATAGTTGATGAAATTTTAAAAGGGACATTTGGCTGGAAAATGAAAGTTGAACGATTTGGAAGTCGTTTTTTGTCAATTTTCGTGATTGTCTAACGTATTTTTCAGATAAAAGTATTTTATTGTACTAAAGAAGTATAGTCGAAAAAACTATTTCTCAATTCTAAGGAGCCTGAAGTGTTAGAATCCTGGAATTGCTTCACATTACCCCGACATTGATCTCCAAACAAACAGTTTGAAGACGTTTGCACAAGTTAAGAATGAAGCATTGATACAATGAAATTGATAGAGGCTCATCCACAAAACTCCCACATCTCCTCGAAATTTCATCAAAATCATATGGAAACTGTAGAAGTTAAACTTATTACAAGGATTTGCGAATGCGCGAACATGCATACACATACACACACACACGCAGACTGGCAGTAACAAAATCAAAGATATTTAAAATGGTCTTGGGTGTGAAAATCGAGCGGACGTTGTTTATATTATGTTTTCCATCATTTTTGCATATGCTAAGAGTGAAGTATTAATGCAATGAAACTGATGGGGGCTCACTCACCTAACTCACAAAACCCTGAAAATTTTCCATCAAAATTTGATGGAAAATGTAGAAATGAAACTTGTTACAAGGATTTGCAGATCCAACGATAGACAGACACACACACACATACGCACACACACACACACACACTAAGAGAGGGAGAGAGAGAGAGAGAGAGAGAGAGAGAGATTTACAGACAGGCAGCCCCTATATTGAGCATGCTAATAGTGAAGTTGATGCAATGAAACTGATAGAGGCTCATCAACCTATTCCACACATCCTCTAAAATTTCATCAAAATCTGATGGAAATTGTAGAAGTTAAACTTGTTACAAGGATTTTCGGATACATGGACACTCAGGCAGTCTCGAAACCAATGATATTCAGAATGATATAAAATGTGGAACTTGAGTAGACTTTCTCTATTTGAGACAATTTTGTTTTCAACTTCAGAAAGTGAAAACAATGCTTCCGCTACCTATAAATAGACCGGACCAATAACTAACTATTTGAGGTCTAAAATAACGCGTACAGAAGAATCTACCTATGTGTTTCCAGAGTTGAGTTCATCACTTACCTCTGCTCACGTAACTTTATACGGTTTCCTCACGTTCGCGAGCCGCTGTGTCAGAAGCCGATAGCCGCACGCACCGGTTGCTATATCACGACATTTCCTTTCTACAGAGGCTTGTTGTGACTGCAATTATTCTGAACGGGTTTAATTGACGTTGACAAAATGCCATTCGCCGCGGATAACGGCTCTGTCAACTTTTCATAAAGATGAAATAGATGTTGGTTTTAATCCTTTTGAAATCCACGTATCTTGAATGTAAGCAAATATAAATCGTAAACACACCCAGACAACATGAAAAAATAAGCAAACTTTATTTAGTTTTTGACATTTATTTTTATTTATTCTTTCCGAACGGTGTTTAATTACTTTTCTGCTCGATTTAAGACGTTCTATGGACACACATTAATAACATTCAAATTTACGAGCACATCCCAGCTAGCTGCCTTATATTAAGGAAGGTCCAAGTCACTGTCATGTGTACAGGAGACGGCAAGTCTCTTAGACACACGTTTACTTACACGTTTACCTACTCTTTGCCACTTGGAATAGGGACGAGGCGAACTTAAATCTCTAAACTTTTCCCATATTTTATTTATTTAATCAAAAATAGCTAGCGGTAATTACATACCGTACAAGTTCAACTACTCCAACACAATGAACAAAAGTTGCAGGCATGCAGAATGACCGTATGAGCGAATTTTAGTAAAGTGTCGTATTGTACAATATTAAATTATTTTGAATCTTGAGCTTCTTGAGTGCGAAGACATTGTTAACTATTAATTTTATGGCAAAACCGTATTCAAAATAATAATCTGCTATCAAAACATTTTCTTGAATTTTCAGTTTTTTGTGTGCAGTTTTTATCGATAAAAACAAACTAATTGCAATGAATATTATCTACATTTTTTGCATAATTTTGTGCATACATTTTTGAATGTTCTATTTTATAATTAATAAATTTTATTTGAGCCATATTCCGCTAAAAAAAAAAATAAATAAATAAATTTAATGATATTTACCAGTTTTTAGCCATTTCTAGTGATTTTTTTAGCACATTTATTAAAGTTTGGCCAATTTGATGTGCTCAAAAAGTAGTGTTGGCCAACAAACTCATCCCTTCGTTTGGAAAGCTTGATTTTTCGGTGCAAGAACGGAATTTTTATCCCAATCTTAAGGAGAGTTATTCTCTGGAATGACACACTGATATAATAAATATATATATATATATATATATATATATATATATATATATATATATATATATATATATATATATATACAACGTTGAGTGTATGTATACATACATATGAAAAAGCGTTAAACTTAAACTCTAGGAATCGCTTCAGAATGCCTAAAAACGGATTTCAATGAAGAACTTTTTCAAAAATTTTTATTTTAAAATTTTCCGATCCATTGCAATAGCTTCATTTTCTACGAAAATTCGCTAAAAATACAAAGAAACAATACATAGAACAATTTCATAGCAGCCAGAAGCACCTGGCCTGTTTAGTGGTAGCAGAAAGGACCTAGTGCAAGCGAAACCCATAACAGTAACTTATTTGCTGTCTGCTTTACGTATACCGGACCTCAATACTTCATCGATATTAGGAGGAGGTCCTTTGCTTACGTCAGATATCTGTTATTCACTGGCTGAAACTACTCCATTTCGATTTTCAGCATTATTTTCATGTTACTGCAGTATAATTCTCTTCTTAATTGGGGTTAGACATCAGGCAGAATTTCATCGAGATCATCTTCACAGTCTGAGAATAATCAATGCACCATGCTTCCTGCTGGAGCTTTCAACAGGGACAATGCTACAGGAATAGTACTAATTACTCCAGCAGTAGTTCGACATGCCGATTATCTCATGCACCAATTCAATGAATATTAAGTTTTCGGTTCACGTTGTCGTAAGCTTGTAGTACGCATAGATGGTAGGATGATCTGATGATATGATTGACTGAACCCATGGTATAACCAGAGGTATAACTCTTGAATGGAGAATCGAACATAGTAAGGGGTTTGGTTAAGTCAGAATAATCTAGATGTTTGTAAAAGAAGCATAATGAGAATCTGGCCTGAAGCTGAACTAAATAGAAAACTAATGCCAGATTGAGAATGTGTGACCTACAGAACTTTTCTGGGCTCGGTAATTTATTATTTGCGAATTCATCAAATTAAACTGTACAATGTGTAAGCACAATCGAGTCCAAAAAATATAATTCACATAAACAGAATTTTTCGAACGTGAGAAAATACGGTGGTTGGATCAAAAACTGCTACCCGGTCACCGTTGATTGAGGAAGGAAAAATTCCTTTCTTTCCTCCGTAAACCGGGAGAATGCGGTCGTAATGACCATTTCATTTTCGGGTTCAATTATAGAAATGAAAGGAATGCGCGGACATCGGGGGACCTAACGGGTTCAGGAACGAGTTCCTCTCAAAACGATTTCGTGTCTAGAAATGCGCATTAGAAATACCCAAGTCGGGGAACAATTCCGGTCTGATTCTGACAAAGGCCGCTGCCCTGTCATCACCACTCCACGTGGGTGCGCTCGGACTTCGGGCTTATAAGCAAGAAAATCCGTTTCCTTGTTATCCACTTCCTACTTGATAGTTGAAGCTTCATTACAAATGCTACTTCCGTAATCAATGTAGGAGGAAATAGGTCTGCCGATTGGGCGTGACACATTACGAATGCATAACATAATTATATGAATAATTATCTATAATGATATTAACCTGTGTGTGGATGACACGCACACGGTCAGGCGACAGAACAGCTTATTTGACTGCGGTGTTTTGCAGAATGTTCAGCATGATCTTTAGATAGAAAAAGAAGGAGAGGAATAAACGTTTATTGAACCCATAGCTCTTTACAATGAAAAATACATTTGTTATTAAAATAAATATTACAACGTGGTTGGTGTAACCGTCCGTCGAAGGTTCGAGCCATATTCCTACTTGTTGGTTTCTAATTTCCTACAGAATAATTTTAAAATAATTCAAAATTTTCCAAAAAAATTATAAATATAATATTAACAATTACAACCAATAGCCAATTGTACCTGGTATTACTATATACATCGCGTCATGTCGGGAATCAGCCTTAATCTTTTCTTATACACTAAACTGTTCTACAAAAAACTTCCTGTAGCACCAAGCATCTTTACAAGATTGTATTAAGCAAGACTATCCCATACCCCCATTTAGATTTTGTATTGTACTATCTCTTGAGAGAGTTTCACTGTTAAATACGGCTCATCCATATTCTTTAAGGATAGGACAAACACACAAAAATGAAATACATCTTCCTGCTTTCTTAAATTGCTCAAAGAGCATTTTCTCTTGTGCTCGAACTATGTGGTCTACCATTTAAACTTAACAATTCACTTCGCAACTTGAAGAGCCAACGAGCACCACCCAACCCAATATCATCCGTCTGCTTAATGAAGCTAGCGCATTTCACTATGGGATCTAATTCTCTACATAATGTATAGGTCTACGATTCATTCGCCTTGAGTCGGAAGCTGGCTTCATTGTGATAGCTTGACAGTGATTTCCCTACATTATCTTTTAATTCACTGCCATCAAATGTTTCCAACGGGTTGAGAAGCCGATATCTCTCTGCCAATTCCCCATATTGGCCCGCCCAAAAAATTCTCTTACGTGCAACCTCACCCGCAACAATCCTTGGCAGCCGAGAATCGGACTTCCTTGCTACCTTGGTAACATAGCCTAGGTGGAGACCCAGGGTATAGGTGGACAGCGTACTTATTTCCGTTTCCAGGTATATAATATAATTTGGGACATAGACAGATAGGTGAAAAAGCTTCTTTTTTTTTAATAATAGCTGCACAGCTTCTACACTAGAGTACTCCATATACCCCCGAACCTGCGCACATTTTAGATAGGCCGTACGAAGCCTCCCGTGACACCCTAAATTGGGAATAGCCGATCAACGTCATTCTGGTAGTTAAAACCGTAATCAGCTATGTTATTTACTTTCTTTCAGTTGCTGCACCGCTCCGCAACCGTAAATATCGAAGTTGCTCCACACTGAAGGACGACAAGTTAATCTAGTCACGATGGGTGAAGTAAACATATAGCTGCACATCATGCCCAGTTGAGTTTTTGACATTGAAAATGTCTTAGTCGACGGGTCAACCGGAAATTTTGTTACACAAAGAAAAAACGTCACGCTGTTTTCTTTTGATTTTCACGTACAACCAAGCCGTTGCTTGGGAAATGAAACTTTTATAGTTTTCACCGAACAAAAATCGTTCTCCACTCGTTGAAAAGCTCTCGATTTATCACGCATTTCTTTCGTATTGTTCTTCTATTCATGTCGCAGTTTTATATTTATTTATGTTATAAATGGATATAGTAAACAATGCCGCTTGTTTTGTTGTCACTTGGTTGAGAAGTTAATCTTGGTTATAGTAATTGCACCATAAAAGAAAATTACTTACTTGTGAATTCATATTCGTGGAAAAATTGGGCATCGTCTAGACTGGCTTACAGAAAATTCACTAATTGTGTGTCAATAATTATTTTATGTTTTCTAATTGTTATTTTATTTAAAACAATAAAAAACACTAAAATTGCTGACACATTTTCAATGCTCATAGCTCTTCTCTCATAAGAGAGAAAGCACGAGTGGCCTGCCGCGTTTTTTTATTTAGTTAACTTATAATGTGAAGTGAGTTAGCTGAATTTGACCGTACATGATTTATTTCGTATCGCGTTCTGTTGGGGGGTTGTAACAACCTCGTTTTAAAGAGGAAATCGCACACAAAGTGCCTTTACCGAGAACAATCCCTTACGATCGCCCTTTTTCCTAACTGGAGACGCCATTAATAATAATTCCACCCCTAAAACTTCGTACACCGCCACCCTTCATCCCCTCGCAGCTGGTTTTTAGGGTTCACTCCTTTACATGAAACTTATATCGGATTTGATGTGTGGCCGAATGGTGTGAGGTGCAATTTCAGGCATATCGGTTGAGCTGGAGATCGTGGGTTCAATTCCCCAGCAGGTAAAGGCATTTGCCAGATCTTGAGTCAATGTATACTTGGGAGTTTCGTGTATGGAGTAAAAAATGTGATGTGAAGTAAAGCAGCCAGAGTCTTCTTTCAGTCAGTTTTCCAAAAACTTGAATAGAGTGGAGCCTAAATCAGCTAGTATGCGGACATTCATTAAATCTGAAATTGGCTTTGCCATTCACATTCGTGTTATTTATTCAAGCCCTAGTATGTAACAGTATATTTACTGATACTAAGACGAAATATTTAATAATCAGCTGGAATGAAGCTTATAATTAAATCTGAAATTAGCTTTCCATACACCAGCTTTTCCAGCTTTCCAGTCTTGTTATGTATTTAAACCCTAGTATATATTAGTATATTTACTGATATTATACGACGAAATATTTACGGTTTAACACTATATTCAATTGAAACACTTTACCAAAGGGCAAACGGATGAAGCTTTAGCAAGGTGGTGTCATTTGATTGATTAAAATTAAATCTATGAAAATCATTCGGAAATATACGCTTGTTTTACTTACAACGTTTTTGAGTTGTTGATTTTAAAGAATTACAAACTTCGCTTTTTACCTATTAGAATCTAGTGAAGATTATATCAAGAGTTGAAGTACATCCTCAAGCAATATGCGATTTCAGGCAGAGTTCAAAAACAAAAATTGTTTATTTCAATTTTTGTCAATTTTTTAAAACTATGATCCAAATGGGGGCACTTTGATCAGCTCCGTCTTGTAGATGGTTCCTGTGGAAACTAACATCAGATCAAAATGCCTGAACTCAAAATTTACCCCTTATGAAAAACGAACGGATGAACTTAATGCAACCCAGATGGTCATATTCAATTCATTGAACCTCTTTGTCCATAAATAAAATTTCAAAACACCCTTTTATTTCAAAAGTTTTCGAGGTATCGAATTTTTAATATTTTAACTATTGAATGCCTCCCTTCTAGGTTGATATAGAGTGATGGCAATGTTATTGGCACATCCCCGTCCGATGTAGGATTTTTGAGACAAATTTCATAAGTTCGATTCAGTAGTTTCGGAGAAAAGCTTTGGATGGCGAACGGTGGACTGCGGATTCCTGTTTATTCGATTTTTTCAACACACATATCTCGAAACGTCAACCATAAAATTTTGAGGGGATGGGGGGAGGGGGTTGAAAATTGTTCCCTCCAACAGTTACAGATGTACATTATTGAAAATAATAAACCGAAATCCTTATCCATTATTTACCTAACCATCCTGCAGATTCGTTGAAGTTCTCATTAAATATGTTTCACCCCAATATTGATGCTTAACATACCGAGAAATCACGAATTCATTAAAAATTCCATACTTATACAGATCATAATAACAGGTCAAACAGGAGAATTTGAAAAATAAAATAAATTTTCTGAAAATCTTTTGAACTTTACTTTTCCAAAAATTCAGCAAACTTGTAAATCTCATAAAAACTGCTTCATTCAATACATTCGCTTTGCTATTTAGGGGAGAAAACTACCTTTGTTAAAAAATGGGGTTTTTCAATGAAATCACGGGTTTTTTTGGAAACATGACTCTGTATGAACCTGCGAGTTTATGGTTGGTTTCTACGTATTTTTCCATGCATTACAATTGCCAATCTCTCCAACTCCGTCATAACCGCAATTTTTCACTTTATTTTACTAGTTTTTCCCCTAACCGCACATACAATTTTTAACGGTTATATCAGAATTGGAGAGATCTGTAAGTCTTACCATTCGAATAAGCGTAAAAAAATACATTGAAACTGACCACAAACTCGTAGGTTCATAGACGGTATGTTTCAAAAAATTCATTTTCAATGGAAAAGTCACATTTTTCAACATAAATACAAGCTTTTCTCCCCTACATAGTAAAGTAAATGTAAAATTGACTATGTTCATGAAAATATTATTAAATGAGATTTTCAGAAATTTGATTTTTTCAAATTTCCTATGCTTAAGCTACAGTAGTGGTCAGTAGATGGAAATCAATCGAATTACAGTGGGAAATTCAAGTATGTGGTCAAGAGGCAAAATCACGGTTTTTCTTAAAAAACCGTTGAAAAAGAACATCTCGAGAACGGATTTAGATAAGAATAAGAGGGTAGCGGCATTTTACTCAATTTTTTTATTGTTTAAGGCAAAATAATTTTTGCATCTACGAGCAGTTCACCCTGTATAATACCCACTACCTATTAGCTTCTAATTTATAACTATACTTAACATTCATGATCCCCGAAAAGTGAGTATAGAGAGAATAAACATATCAAAACCCATATCTTCTATGTGGATATTCAAACAATTTCAAGTATATTATGGTGAGAAACGCACTGATAGGCTCCAGAATGACGTGTGGAAATATTAGTTTGAGTAAAACGATAACCTTAATTCAGAGATAAGTGATTTGATCTTGAGGTATCTTGAAAAACTTTCCTTTCACATAAAAGTGGGCGATCACCCCACCATGACGTCATTCGCAAATCATTTCATCGGCCCAGATGGTGGTGCCCATTTCGATCGCTAATGGATTGTTGTTATTATAACTGGTAATACGTTTAGGAAATTCCCATGGGCCTTGACGGAGTCTGGGATTTACATTGAGCGAAATGAGCTCTCATTTACAAATGTTTGGTTGGCTATTTTGCCACTTTATACTCCTATTTATTTATTGAGTGGCTAGGCAAAATTTAAAGCAGTATAATATAAGTCATCTATAAAAATCCCTGCAAGGAAGCTGACGTGTTTTGAGTTAATTGGAAGGTTTTTTTCCCTTTAATCAAAGAAAAAAATCTAAGTTTCACTAATCAAACTATAAAAGTTGGTAAACCACGAAAAAAAGAGGATGGTACAAAAGGTTCAGTCATGCAGTCATGAGCGAACTTTCGTAGATTTTTTAGTTTGACCAATTTAATGTACTCAAAAGGTGTTGGCCAACAAACTCATACTTCTGTATGGAATGCTAGATTTTCTATCTCAACCCTAAGGAGAGTTATTGTCTGGAATGACACATAAAAACATACAAACATATATATATATATATACACTGTAGAATTTGTTTCAGAATGCCTGAAAACGGATTTCGATGAAGAACATTTACAAAAGTTTCAATTTAAATTCTTTGGAGCCACTGCAATACCTTCATTTTTTACAAAAATTTGCTAAAATTATGTTTATTTATGAGTAAGTATTTTGGGTTATCTTCAGGAAAAGTTTGGATAAAATCGTTGATGGGATAATGTCACATTGATTTTGAGTTAGAACAAACTGGCGCCATTTCCCATTGTTTGTGAAATCCCAACAACCACTTCAATAATGAAGTACTTGAGTTCTCTCTGCACCGCAGATAGAAATCGTGTCTAACCTGGTCGAAAGTAGCCCTTGCGTCACTTTGAGTAGAAGTTTCGTCGATCTATTGACAGGCTAAGTGCCATTTAGCTCCTTCACATCCATTAGCATTCGTTGCACCCCCATCGCTGGTTCAGAAGTAGCAAAACATGATATATTTCGTCAACAAGGAACTTCCACACCATCATCCACGTACAGAAAACTCATTCTTACCATTACAACAGTTTATAATAATTTCTAATCCTCCTCATCGCTCAAGCTGTTAGTATTAGCTAATAACGGGTAAATTTTAACCAAAATGAAATGCTCACTTTAGTGAGAGTCCAGGTTTCGATAAGTAGCAAAACGTTGCTTATGCTTCACAACCATTCATAACTCGTGTAGTATTGGTACGCGGTCTAAATTATGAAAACTTACAAAAAATTGGCGTAACGTGAATCTATCACGAATTGAGCGTAGCGCGAATCCGCCTCAAAAATTGAGCGTAAGAAAAATTCGTCACAAATTGAACGTTACGGAAATTTGTTACAAGTTGTTATTTCTCAACAGACCAAAGTTTCTACAGACAACATGAGCGTCAAAATTCTGTATATTTGCCTCTTGGGAACATGTGAAAGAGGTTCCGGGAAAGTCAGATCAGCTATGAGCGATAAAGTTAAAACTTCACTCCTGTACATCGTAGAGCCTTGTAATTTGGTACACAGATTCTTAGGGGCCGCCTGGGGACAGCCCTGGAGTTTGCTACACAGCTTCTGGGGGACCTGTGTTAGTGATTACGAGGAAGTCAGATAAGCTGGGTTTCCTTTTCGTTATATTTCTATTCTTTAAAATAAAAAGTACGAAATCTCAGCATGATGCTGTTTTTCTATTTTCTTTACATAATTCATTAGTTTCTCGTATTAGATTGAGCTTGTCAACTAGTCTGTCGACTAGTCTGTCGATCCCATTCTTCCTCTTCATCCTTCTGCAACTTCCCTCATCCCTAAAGCCAGCAACAGGTAAACCTGGGTGTCCTCCACACTTTTTAAATTTATTTTTCAGTTTAATGGTTTGCCCCCTCCGTCTTTGAGGGGAGTTGCGTAAAAAAAGTGTGTGTGTGTTTCGGTCATTCCAGACGATAACTCTCCTTAGGATTGAAATAAAAATCAAGCTTCCCAAACGAAAGGATGAGTTCGTTGGCCAACACTTTTTGAGCACATTAAATTGGTCAAATTTCAAAAATTTACTAAAGAAATCACTAAAAATGGCTAAAAACCGTTACAAATTTTTAAATTTATAATCCTCAGTAGACTTCTTGTCAGAAAACGTTTATCAACAACGAAATAGTACATTATAAAATTCACGCACAAAATTATGCAGAAAAATATACTCAAATTTCGTTAATATTTACTAAAAAAATCTATAAAAACCCCCTAAAAAAGCTAAAATTTTCAAATCTTCTTTTAACTGCAGAATATTATTCTGAACGAGTTTTATTGCCATAAAATTGGCAGTTAACTATTTCTTTGCACTCATAGTGCTCAAATCTCAAATCAGTACCACAAGTTTCAAAACAATGTAACATTATTATGCAATACGATAATGTACAAACATTCGCTCATGCGATTATAACGGAACGAAAAAGTTGTAGGGCAGTGAATTAGTTAGAGTTATTAATTTATGGTGCAATCTGGACCCAATGTCGGACCACCTATCACCCAGTTTCCCCAGTCGTTGTGGCGGCTTCTCGTACGCTATTTCTTTCAAGAAAATATCGGGGAGATTTCAACACTCGACCTACCAAGAGAGGTTCATCGAACTGCCTTCTCTTTCGCCGCTGCTGTTGGGCTCATCACAGCTTCACAGGGTAGCGGTAGCGCCTACTCCAAATCGTGAATTCCTTTTCGCGTCGTGACTCCGCCATAGGTACAATAATGGGATATCTGAGAGGTCGTTTCATTTCTAGGAATCCAAGCAATTCAGATGTTTCGTTGAATGATAAACATTTCAAATTTTTATAATTGTTGAGGTGCGGTTAGACATGATATTCTGTTACTAAGGTGTTTCCAAACATACTGCTGTAAAATAAATAAGTCTGGTTTGGCGGTTGTGAGGGGAGGATGACGTATGTTGGCTGTTCCTCATTTTACTTATTTATTATTAGTAATCCCCATGTGCTCCAGTTTTTTCCATCCCTTATTTATTGTTAATTCATGGTCTATATTTGCTTTTCATCAATTAATAGAGGCAACATATATTATGCTGAACCAAGTGAATATCATCGTATTCATATCACTGTTTGTATATCTCCAAAAATATGCCGATATCAATACGAAAGTATCCAGGACACCTGTAGCTAACTGTCCCCTACCTCAAACAATATTAACTCTATCATAAAAGGAAGCTGAAAGGCTGATTGATTATAAATTGAAGCAACTATCCGAAACACACCTGGCGTAAACATTTAATATAAATAAAACCAAATCTGCCTGCACCCTCATAAGCCCTTAACTCACATTTCCCTGACGAGGCTTCACAGGGCGATAGCGCTCGGAATGAATAATAAATATGTAAAATGAGGAAGAGCCAGCATAATTCATCCTCCCCGCACAATCCCCATACCAAAGTTACTAGAAGGCACAGCACAGACAGAATTATAAATAAATAAAATGAATACATAAATAAATAAAAAAATCTAATTGTTAAATTTCTTATATTCTTATTTTATTAATTTTAATCGATTTCAATTCAACGAATCATATTCGACCTTCTGAGACGTTCTCATTTGACGAATTGTTCGCTCTAATTAGGGATAAGGAAACCGAAATTCAATCAGAGCATTCCAGAGCACAATTGAACTTATCAACAATAAAGCCACTAGGTATGCCTGAACGTAAATATACTTCCGATTGGGGTCCTTCAATGGAGGTTAGGTAGCGATAATATCAGTATTGATAACTTCAATAAGCCCAAAACTAGATTACAAACGTCTTTCAAACGCAACATTAAATAAATTATTCTAAATACTGGTTTATCTATGATGTCATTAATTTACTACATAAACGAGTAGCTTCCGCTTTTGATATTATTATTGTTTTTATGTAATTTATCGTTGTTCACTACTCATCTATCAATATTTCGTTGCGTTCTTACTTTATTACTGTTATTTTGTTTCAGGTAAGAACAGACGACCTTGATCTTCATGGATATCCAAAAATATGTGCTTCTTTAAAGTAGGTTGGTACCGACAACATATAGAAAATCTATAGTTTTGGTTTATTATTTTCAATAATGAACCTTCGTAATCGTCAAAAATATGATGAAAGACTCCAAGACTTGAAAAAAAATAAAAAATAAAATAAATATAAGTTTGCTGTCCGGAGTTCTTGCGAACTGTCTGGCCGACGTTTATGAAGAAGGCTTTGATCAACCACCTTAAGGATGACGGTTGAAATTTTGAAGAATCGGGATCTCATAAACTTTTGAAATTAGTATTTTTTTGTTATTGGTAGAGTTCATTTAAAAGAATCGAAAGACCGGACTGCACACGTTTATTTGATCGCTCCCCCGAACGGCTATATCATTGAAAAAGAACTTCGACGTGAGCGGAAATGAAAACTCCAGCGAACATTGTAAAAATTCCCTTACTTATTAACTCATTAACTTATTGACGATCAACCAAGCTTATTATATATAGTTACAATGGAATCATATTGAAAAGAAATCTAGTTTATACTAACTTTTGTTACAAATGGACGAACTAGTGAAACGTCAAATATTTATACATATTTTATTTCATTCATTTTCATCGGTCGGTACTTAATTCTTAGTAGTTATACTTCGGTAGGGACATAAAATAGTTCGTAGATTAGGGTGAGTTGTAGAATTTTTTTCCTACTACCGAACTAGTAAAGAAATAGTATTTCCCTATTTGATTTTTATTAAATTTTTTTCTATTGGATTTTCATAGGTGCCTACGCCTATGCACTCGAAAATATGAATACACCAGTGATGTGCTGACCGGAATCATAAGCAGTAATAATATGCAGCGTTCTTTCTATACCACCTTAGTCAATTCCAAAGAAACATGACTTTACATATTTATATGTATGTACCTATTATCACGGTTAATTCGTAAATAAAATGAACTTGTTCTGAGCCTGATTAAAATGTACTGTACTCGAGGTGTCGTACGATCCTCTCATGCAAAAAACCTTCTCTTGTCTTTATATGCAAAGCATCCATAAATAAATGTCTACTCGCCTATTTGTACTAATCGACATCATAAGGGTGGACGGTGTCGCAATCGCTTGTATCACTGAAATATCAGAGTGGGTGTCAATAACGAATTCGCAAACGCCTACTCACATATTTGAATCCAAAGATGTATTTGAATTTGTAATTTTAGCTGCTATCGAAGTGATAGGGTAGGGTTGCTGTTATGAATTCGGTGAGCTCATCACTCGATGCGAATGTATCCGGCACAATGGAAGTGCCGCGATCGTTGCTACATTCTCTCCAATGAGTTACGTTTCGTGTCTTCGAGAGTGATTCCTTCTCGATGATATCTGAAAGGGCGTTTTCAAATTATGATTGCCGACAATTATTGTTTTGATGCAGGTAAGCACAACGTATGATTTCAGACGCCATATTTCGTGATGATGAACAATGCCATGAAACGGTTAATGCTTCAATTTCAACAGTCATGATGTATCTCTGCATCTAGTTGCGAGCTTTTCAAATCCCAAGTTAACTGTATGAAACCAAATTACCTACCTAAATTATTATAGTGTTAACCTCTGGATTAATCATTGATTCTATTGTCGTTTACTAATATTACATTACTAGGTGGTTTCCAATATAATCTAGTGCTTACCTTGCTGATGATGAAGACAGAAAAAACGTCTGCTAAGTTAGGTGTGGCACATAGCTTCCTCGTTTGCTTATGATGAATGTATAGATCATTGAAAAGTCTTAAATGATCTTGAAAAATTCCATTGTGGAAAACAGTAAATTAATAAGTAGCGTGAAATATCATAATCGGTCAATTAAGAAACGAAAAAATTATACTCAATATGATTTACGTTTGTGCAAGCGCAGAACGAACTGATGAGCTGAAAACAATGAAATAGGTACAGAACCATCTGCAACCTAAATCGCGCATTCAATGACAATTTCATCAAATTGGATGTAAACTGTGGAAATTAAGGTCATTACAAGTATTTCACATTGGCACATGATACACATTGGCACTATTAATGATACAATCGTGTTGAAATTGATACGAGGTGACCAAGTCTTCCAACAAGTTCTTCCAACAATCATCCAAATTTAAGCGAAATCGAACGACTAGAGCATAATGTAATTTACGTTTGATTTGGCAACAATGAAATTGACGGGGGACCATCTACAACCAAACCCACGCATTAATTAATTATACAAACATGTTGAAATTGATATGAGATAATCAAATCGTCATCCCCAACTATCATCCAAATTTGAATGGGATCGGATGTCTAGGGCGTGAAAAAATGGAGCATAATGGAATTTAAGTTTGGGCATGCGCAGAGTGGAGTATTGATTTCGCAACAATGAAATTGATAAGGGACCGTCTACACCCTAGCCTGCACATTCCCTAAAAATTGCATCCAGATTGGATGAAAACTGTGGAAAATAAGCTTGTTACAAGGATTTCATATTGTATAAATGTTGTTGAATTGTCATCCTCCAACCATGATCCAAATTTGAGAGAGATCGAAAGGTTAGGGCGTGAGAAAATGGTGCTTGGTAGAATTTAAGTTTTCTCATGCGCAGAATGAAGTATTGTTTTCGCAGCAATGAAACTGATAGGGGACCGTCAACCTCTTAGCCCGCACATTCCCCGAAAATTTCATCCAAATCTGATAAAAACTGTGGAAAATAAGCTTGTTTCTATGATTTGCGGACACATGACAGACACACACACACACACTCACAGACAGACATGGAACCAAAATTGTTCAGAATGCGAATGGAAATGTTGATTTTCGAGACCAAAAAAAAAAAAGTGAAAACAATGCTTCCGCTACGTTAAGGTAGTCTCGGAAGCAAAAAGGTTTTTCTTGTATTTAGGAAATGTGAAATGGAATCTTACTTTGAATTATCAAATCCGAAAATAGCAGATACCTGACAAAGGAATTATCATACTCTAATGATGTTTTCATATACTATTATTCTCTGGTGTGTTTTGAGTTCCACAGCGTTTCAACTCAATCGTGGCAAACATAGGTACTTAGTTGCTTTTTATTCATTCATACCAACATTAGGTATCAGTGGAATTGATGGTGTGGTTTGTGAATAAAGTGCCTATATTTTTTTTTTTTTTCAGACATTGAATTATTTGTTTTAGAGAATTTATGATATAGATAAGTTTGTATGCATCTCACTTCTTATTTCAGTTTTAATTTGCAGAAGCCAAATCTGTAATGTGAAACCCCGCGATTGGTCTGCCGGACTGCGCCCCAACCACCAGTGAATATCGATAACCGGTTAATTCGGTCATAAGTATTTCCCTCCCATTGGGCCCCGGAGACCGAATAAGCCGACATATTAATCAGCTCAGACTGCACCGGCCGAATACGAAATGAGCCGAATGCGCCCGACCAGGTGCTCTAAGCTTTGCCCGCTCTGTTCACCTTGACACTCTTTGGAAAAGCCACACTGGTCGCAGGGGTGTGTGACATCATTAACCTATTAACATTTATCCTTTTGAAAAAAATAATATAAAAAGAAAAAAACTCAATCGGGATCTGTTGAAATGAAAAGAAACTGTACCCCCATTGGAATACAGTTTTTGTTGGGTTTTTTGTTTGACTGAAATTGAACTTGCCGCGCGAAAATTGATACAGGAATATCCCAAGTCTTTGCTTGAATGTCGAGGTCGGTATGAAAGTACTCCGGTTTTTTGCTGTAGTATTTCATAATAAATTAGAACACACATTTCCTGGGATGTGATTTAGGTCCAGTTGGCTTTTTGTAACCAAGGCTACTCAATTTCAAGGGATTGAAGTGAATTTCGAAATAGATCAAACGCGTTAGTAGCTTTAATTGAAATTTACAATGGGGCTATATTTTCATTAAAAAGCAAATAAATCGTTAAGTTCAAAATCACATAAAGTAGCGAGTAATCAACAAAAATAAACTGGTGGAAACACAAATGATGGAGCACAGATGTATGGTGCGTTTGGCAGCCTGAAATACAGGGTGTTCAGCTAACTATGCATCCCCCTCTATTATTTTTATTTTATATTTTTTCAAAATGTATATAAACACTTTCAGCGTTGAACGGAAGTTTAAATTCTTCTTTAGCAATCTCCTTGTTTGGGTGCTGGTTTGATATGAATTATTTGCAAGACATTTTAGTGGTACATTTTTTCCATGCTCTATCTGGTTTCTATTGCAGTAAGTACTGTTTCACTCCATATGGCCGAATCTTAACGTTTTCTTATTGTTCAAAGATACGAAGCCCTCAAACTAATAAATAATTTAAATACGGAGGCTGAAGATTCTTGTACATTTGAGCAGGGTTGCCAGGTGTCCGGTTTCGGCCCTAACAGTCCGGTTTGTTAACAAGCTGTCCGGGTGAAAATCGCTCCGAAAGACAAATGTCCGGTTTTCCTAGGAAGAGCGGCACATTTCCAGTTGTGGATCCTATCCTAGGTTGCTATTCTACGAACTCAGTCGTGACTTCTAGAGGACTTACCTACATTAACCTTCCAACCTACTTGTCTTAAGTTCTCTTTTGGAAATTGACCATTGAAACCTATCCAAACGTCCATTATCATAAACATTCGTACTCTTATCACATTATTTCATACTTTTCCGTAAGTCGTTACTTATGCATTTGCTCTTTCAGTTTTAGACGGAGGTGAATAATTTAGAATCTAGACTTAATATCGTGATTTTTGTAGCTAAAATTTCAAGTTATCGGCTATTTATTGATTCGAACGTTTTCTGCCATTCAAGTAAGTATGTAAACTACATAAATATGATTTTATAAAAGTTCTTAAATACCATAACTAATTACTCTTGTTTACTGTACTTTATTTACCGCAGTATTTAATCTCACTCCATTCTTCCTGACTTTGAGTCTCAGTGAACCAATAAAACCAAAAATTAATCATTTCCAGCTGTTTATCATTTAATTAGGTACAAACTCGTAAACGAGCATAAATGTCTACCTCTGTATGTTCTTCTAACATATAATTTGGCTACAATGTTGAAATCTTTAAATTTGTAAGCCTTTAGTGGCTTCCAACCAAATGGTGGATGGTCCTACCTAATTTTTATGTTGGCGGTTATTAGAGAGTTTTTGTTCTTCCCGTAAGATTTTTTCCCGTTGACGCGTAGAGCAGCGTCTAGAGCAAGCAGCTGGAGATGCTAGCTCTTCACGTGATTTTTACGCGTATTTCTACACGTATACGCAAAAAACCAAACGCTAACGTCACGCTAACTTGAAAACGAAGGTCGTTCACTTGAACTACATTTCTTTTAAATAATTAATTCTTTGTAATTATTTATAAATACATGAATTACAAATAAATTTATTGCTTACTTTAAATGGCTAAATTTTGTAGCGGAGCACTTCACTATAACCTCTCGACATTTTGACCGAATCACACTGTGGTTATGTTTGCTGGTAACTGCGTAACTGCGGTTACCTTGGTCACACTGTGGTTACCGGCAACTGTTGTTACCTTTGCGTCAGGCTATGATGACTACCCGTAGGCCAAGATTCCAACGAATGCATTTTCCCGCGCACGTGTAGATAGGCCTTTTTCCCGTACACGCGAAGTTCTACACTTGGCCGAAAAAATTCGCGCATGCGCAGTTGGTATTTCAGTCTTTTCACGTACATGGGTAGAAAATTACGGGAAGAACAAAAACTCTCTATTCTCTAGTCTTCTTAATGTGTGTGATACGTGTACTTCTATTATCATAATAGGGATGAATGAACGGGTACCTGACGGTTGTAATTATCGGTACACAAAAATGTATCTAAAACATCACATAGAACAAAATTGAATTTATTTAAAAAAATACATTTAGTTTTTATTAATACATTTTAGCAAATCAGATGGATAATTCATATCAACTATCAATCATATGCACATCAACTATTGTGCTGTATACATCGAGTTCATAACTGCATATTTTTTTAAACAGGTTTTTAAATCAGCTTTCTCGACTTACTGCGTCCAATTTTTTTTCTCATACCACCTGGCAACCCTGCATCTGAGGTCAGTAAAATTAGCTAGTAATTTGCTAAGATCAATTTGATGAAGCATAGAATTATCTTGGAGTAACACAAAGAAAAGTATCGTAAGTATGAAATACAACCTTAATAAATTATATTAAACTCCTAAATCTACGATATGCATGAATCAAGAAATTGATGTTCTTAATAATATATAATATTCAGCTGTGACTCATTTAATTTATTTGACTTGCATTTTTTCGAAATAGATTTAGTGGAAATCTCATATTAGTTCGTTAAAATACGTCAGCTGTAAATTCTTGTTCAATGTGCCTAAATACATTTTCAAAGGACTTACAAAAAGTAGGCCGTTCTGCCCTTGAGTTTTATTCTTCTCTCAAGCGATTATTCTCTGGAACAATAATGATAATAAATCAAATTCAGTTAACTTCCGGAAATACATTCAAAATTAATAGATTGAAAAAACTCCAAATTTATAATTTCCGTCTCTAACGAACAAGGTACCTAGTCACTCAAAGATAAAGTTTGTTGAACATTTGAAATTTGATTACTCAATATCGATTGATATCAAGATATTGATTGTCATTAGGATTATTTTAAATTTGATTGTAATAATTGGACTCCCTGAAGAAGCCCTAGATCCTAAGGAAAAACGTTGAACAGAAAAATAAAACTGAAGGACTACAAAGGCCTTTTTTTATATTTAAACTGTACAGTAAAATAAACTATCTTAATATATTTTCAACCATTCCTACCAACTTTCTCATTATTATAATTATCCACTATGTCAGCCCATTTCATATTGAGCAAGAATTACTCAGAAGAATAGGAACGGTAAGGAATTTAATATATCAGGTCGGTTTCAGAATAAAAATCACCTCTTTAAAATATCTTTCGTAAGAGAATAAAGCGACAGCCATGTGGTTGAGGGGAACCCGTTAGAAGCTTTCATAATCAAACGGTCTTCATTTGACTACGAAATTAGATCCTTCCTCTGAAGAATCCGGTGTAAGGTAGAAAAGTCTGTATTTCACAATGTCTTTAATTTGGTTTATCAGGTCCATCTCTATTCTTGGATAACTTAAGTTACTAAAATGTTTAGTATATTAGTACGTAATGCCTATGTAGTTATTCTGGTCATAGTGTGACAATGGCCTACTGAACTATCCTAAGGAAATTATATATTACATACCTACCAATATTACTCGAGCAGTTAAGATTGTGAAAGAGACTACATAAGTTCTCTGGTTAATATTCTCGGTTGTGCTAGTCTTGTTATATCTACACCGTGGCAACGATTCATTCATAATTGAATTCAGGATTATGTCAATTTGTTGTTTTCTTTTGATTACTTTTGCAATAAGTCGTTTGACGATGTCCAAGGACATCATAATAGCCTGTTTGTAATCAGGTTCTCATCAAGTAATCATGTTCCTTACATTTCCAACGCCCTGGATGACTACGAAAAGTGATGCAGTCGACATGAAAAGAAGAAGATAGTAAAACGAAATATCTCCCCTAATACATGGAACTGACCTCAAACTAAAAATGTATTTTCAACTCCCAGAATACAAATTCATCTGTGTCTATCACTCCGGTTTCTTCCTATGGGTTGTTTTTTTTAGAATAAAATCCTGTTTCAGTTGTTAAATGTCTATACTCGTCTGCCTTGCCAAAAATCAGGATTCAGGTTCTTTCAGGGACCCCAATAATTTTAGTAGTTGTTGACTTATTGTAATGGTGTGTTCATCAATACATTATTATGATTGGTTTGAATGATGTATTGTTATTATAAGAATTACTAAAATGAATGACCCCAGCATGGATACACCCAAACACGCGCTCACACACACACATACACATACACACACAAACACACACACATACACACACACACACGCATATATATATATATATATATATATATATATATATATATATATATATATATATATATATATATATATATAAGCGTTAAACTCTAGGATTCGTTTCGGAATGCCTCAAAACGAATTTCAATGAAGAAAATTCTCGATAATTTTTCAAATTGACTATCTGGTAACCCTGCACTTCGCGGACGTTATAAGCGATTTCCACTGCAGTTCAAAATCATTTCATCTTACAGAGTAGGCCAGCAAATGTTTCCATTGAATTACATCCTTGAGTCCGCTTATACACAGCAAATGTAAATGGCTTCTGGTGCATAATAAAGTACGAGTATCCAGTACTTCAGAAGTAGCGTGGGAGGACGGACTTGTCCATCCACTTAAAACAACGATTAATAGTTGATAAGACGTACCCACCTTTCTATTCTCAGCTAGCGATGGTCCTAGATGAACAAAACATTCATTTAATTACAATAATTATTCTGATTGTTAAAAGTAGGTAACATTTAATAGTTCTTGATGTGGCACGCCAGATCCCAAGTCCACAAAGTGCTATTCGAGGAAGCCTTCAAGGCGAGCGCCTCTGGTTAGGGAACCAAGGTTGTCAAGCTGTAACCGATAGTTGATAGAGGTTTTGAATAATATTGCCAATCAAACGATCGAATCAAAGGACTCCGATAAAGTTGAATGATCAGTGCGTTGCACAAGATGGAAAACAGTGTCAAACGTGTGCGAGGTGGCATTGTTCTGTTGTGGAGGCACGACAAGCTACCTACATTCTCATAACTTTCCGAACGGAGATACGATCTTACAATCTTTGAGTTAAGTAGGTATTCAGCAAACGCCTTACGTACCCGATCATGCGAGTTCAAAAAGTCTCTGCCATGCTGCATGGGTTTAAGGGCAACTTTCTGTTTGTAAAAGTGATTTTAAATAACTTTCTTAATAGATTATTTCGAATCTTTTTATTCAACAATAAAACCATTCATAGTTTCTTCCTACCGTACTAATGTTTTGTGAGGTACCACTATCAAATGAGCTTGTAACAATAATTCTTCTGTAATGTTTATAATCTTTAATATTGAATACCTACTTATGTGGTAAAAAATCTTAGTCGTAATTCGATTAAATCTTTTGAGTTTATTAAATCTGATTAAATATATTTAGTTCATTCTAATACAAATATCAGTTTCATATTGACACTGTTATCAAGACTCAAAGCTTAATTTTTCTCCGAGTTATTCGGATTAATGCTTCAACTGTGTAGGTAAGCAAAATATGTCCTGTTTTAATGAACTTTTAGGAAGAACAGCATTTAAGAACTAAATTTGGTAAATTCATGGGAGGTCTTTCCTTCGTAGGTAGCATAAAAAGTGAGTAGCTTCAAACGTTCAAGCGATTTAATCACCCGTTTGAGAAACTCAACGACCACTATTGACATCTTCTTACCTTAGCAACTGACATTTACACATTGGCCTGGACGGATACCTGAGCTACGAAGTCCTCACAAGTTGTGAGTCACAACCCCCATAATGAGCCATGCTAGTAGTCCCAGGTTCTCTGACCTTCCGAGGAATTCTTTTGAACTGTACGATCTCTCGCAAAAATTTTCAATTTCTTCCTTACCAGATTGAGATGTCGACAAACTGAGATGATCTCAAAATCCTCCGCCCACGATCACGGGGATTTTTTTTTTTTTTTTTTTTTTTTTTTTTTTTTTTTTTTTTAAGGCGTATTTTGAAGAAAAAATCATTGACTTGCTCTCCAATCATTGGGTTGATCATATTTCGCACCACATCTTAATCCGATCATATAGCGTCTCATACGGGTATAGCAATATTCTGCTTTAAAACTACGGTAGTTGCAGCTGTACTATGTGTAGTTTCGTGTACGTTATAGGAAATTAAATATTGATTTCCTTTCGATCACGAGGTATTAACAACGAGATTTTAAATAAAGTAGCTTTTTTAAAATAGTTTATGGGGTCGTAGGCTTGATTTTCAAGCCGTGTTGATTCACGATTCCGCTACCGTTCGAACTCCTTATTTGCGTACTTTGATTTGTCTGTGACAAATATTGACTTGAATAATCACTTTTGTAACGTATACTTACTCTGTTGAGTACTTTTGTGCCTTCGTTATTTTACATACCGCAGATTTGCATACATGTTCCAACATCCGGTCAGCCGAACATAAGGTTTAAACAGGTTTAGGACTGCAAATTTTATCCAAAGGTTCTATAACTACTACAATATCTATATTACAATAAACCCAATGCCTGGAGAGCAAGACAAGGAGTTTGATTTCTAATTTACTTAATTAATTTTTTCACTCAGTTCGCCTTAAAGTTTTCCATTGTTTTTCCGTGAGTACAGGTGGGCAAATCTTGTGAACATTTCGCATTTTCTACAAATCAATATCTCAATCTGGCTCGGAGAAAATTGCGTATTATACTGGTGCCCTTATATGAGTGCGCTCGGCCCTGAGTGGATTCCCTTCATCACCCTGCCAGGAGCCGACAACGTCGCAGTTTGGGAGTAGCCTGAGGAAAGGGTGAACGTACCTGAAATCCCTTGCCTTCTTTTATCATATGCCGATGGATTTTAAGATTTAGAATGAAGAGAAATGAGCCCAAATACGAAATAGAAATCTCAACATTAAGAGATTACACATTTTGTGTCATCAAAGAGCACTTCACAGGAACATATTATTTGTCAACACCAATCCCCAACCATAATGGATCATTTTAGGGGGTTTGCACACTATTTATACTCATTCACATAACTTATTTTTAAGAAATCGGGTACAACAGAATTTTGGATACTGAGCTACGTTGATGTAACAAATAAATATTTGTTTACATCAATACTGTTATAATAGCCTAATAATGAACTGCACAGTTTTGTAGGCCTCAGTTTTTCTTTTGTATTATCTCTGTATCAATTGTAGGGACATTGCCGATATTGGTGGGGGGGACTAACGAAATCTTGCCCCGGGCACCAACAAAGCACGCGACGGCCCTGATAGAATGTAACAGAATGCACCTACATAGATACAACAAACTGAGATAGAATCAACTGGCCAGGGTTTGGATACATGGATTATAACGATAAAGACGACGACACGACAGCGACAACGATAACAAGACGATAACGACATTTTATGACGCTAAACATAAACATAATTGCTGAACCCCGTTGCATGGAATGCGAAGTAATAGGATATTTAGGAATGAACAGTTTCAATTTTTTTTCTTTCTTTTAATAGGTGTAATATTTCATAGTGTCCAGAACAGGACTCGTCTCTTTCTTTTACTTACCGAATTAGTGATGTTCCTGGTTTCGGGGGTCAAAAAAGTCGCGACCGGGGGAACCTTCCTATCGCACGTCGTCGTGTTCCGGGAAGTTGACTTTTGTTGTTGAGGGGAAGCACGGACTTTTGGAAATGGAGAGGACTCTCCCTATAGTCTGCCCACTGGGTCTCCGAACTAACATGTCTTCCGATTGAAGTGCTAGGGAGTTATGTCCCTTAGAAAACAGAAAACAGAAAATGGGAACATGTTGTTCCAATGACCGTTCACACTTTTTCGTGAGAACTGAGAATTTTGACACCATTCGCACTTTCCCTAAATTGCTTTTTCTGTTTTTTAAAAGTTTTAGTCCCTCCCTGGTGGGAGAGGTGCGATGACAGAGTTTATTGCCAAAAGTTTGAAGAAAAAAAAAAAAAACGTAGAACGTTGGAAACTATTTGATGTGGAAGTGTGCATTTGATGTCTTGACTCATGGAATTTTATCTGTTTGTTGTTTGTCTGTTAAATATGAAATAAACTAGCGGGCTTTACTAATTTTAAAGTCAAACTTTTTTTTTTAATATACAAGGTGTACAGATAACAGGTCTACCAAACTACCACACAAAAACCTTTTTTTTTTTTTTTTTTCATTTTATTTATTTTTTTTTTTTGCGATTTTGACTTTACGTCACTAAATTGGTCCAAAGTGCCTTAATTTGCGTTGTGAATTCATATTTAAGGATACCGTTGGAAGGAACAATAAATTTCCTATTGAATAGAAGCCTCACCTTTTTTTTTAGAATTAAGGTTTGAGTCATGAAGAAGCCCTCTGAAAAGCAAATTTTACCTAAATTAGGAAACCTCGAGTTTTTTCAATCGGAAATTGATCATGATACAAGAAGGGTGAAAACTGCGTCATGATCTCACCTTTTCAACGGTGTAGTCAATTTTACTTTTAATTTGCTAATTAGGGGAGAAAACCAAGTTTTAATGTTGAAAAGTGTTGTTTTTCAATGAAATCGTAGGTTTTCCTGAGAAATAACCTGCTATGAAAATATGCTGAATCGAATGGTAGCACTAGCATATCTCCTCAACCCCGTTATATCAAGTTGTACACTTCAGCTAACTAGTTTTATCCCTAAAAACACGTAAAATTTTTCATACCAAATGAACTCGAATTCGTGAGTTAAAGTGTAAAACTAGGCAAAACGAGGTAAAGAAAGTAAACATTAATTTTAATGAGAGAACTTGAGAGCATATTGGAAGAGTTGTAAATTAATACACAAAGTTTTATCATGTATGTATTATATTTATCTAGTCAGATCACTGTTCTATAATAGATAATTAAGTTACATTATCTACTTGCCGGAACTAATTAATTGAGCTGCACGTAACAATAGCTGATATAAAGTACAATGGTTCATCAGGATCGAGGTATATCGATACAGACGAAGTACCATCCAAATGAAAATCAATGAAATAAAATAAAACACGCCACGCAATGATCCACTAGTGTCTCGATAGGTTTAAAAAGTTAATATAAACTCGATTTCTTGAAAAGAGAATTGTATTTGAATTATTTATTAATCCTATTTTATTTCATGTTCATAACATGCGCATTGATGCAGAATCGAATTAATCGAAATAATCCGTCATTTGTACTGGTCTTGAAAGCTGTCTAGTCTGGGAAGGACCCTTCATGTGGTTTTTCCAGTTTATGATAGGTAAATGCACTTTTCTGAAAGGGACCAGTAAAAAAGGTATTTTACCATTACCTTTGGCATTTTCAGATTGTAGAGTAAGTATGTAAATACAGTACTTAAAAAATAGATACATACACCTACACAAGTGCTCTTTGATTTTTGTATGAAAAATTAACTGCATGTGTATCTAAAATACATACACCTGATATGTTAATTGAGAGCATGAGTATACAGTTAGTAAACAAGTATTATTCATTATAACTCTCATTAGAATTGGAGATTTTTCCTCCTTTTATTTTGGCTGGATTTTCATAAATGTCCCACCACAATTAATACATTTCACAAATTCACTTTATAACATTATGTTTGCTACTTCAAGAAATCGCAATATTAAAACGTAGTCTTTCATATATTATTTTCTTCTGCATTATTTTAACGAGATCATCTCCACGTGTCGCCATTAGTTCGCCTAAGATCGCTTATCTTTCTTCTGTATACTTTCTACTATACATTATCACGTTCTCCATGTCCTCGACTACTTCACATTCTGAACACTGTTGGTCCATGGATCTTCCGTAGAATTACAAACGCTAGCGTGATGACAGCGGAGCTTTTAGCGATAATACAAGGAGCTAAATTCGCTATCAACGAAAGATTAGACAAGTCAGTAATCCTCACAGACTCAAAAAGTGCATGCGAAGCTTCACAAGCAATGCACAAAAACCACTCCAAGAACTTTCTGTTCGTCGAACTTGCCAACTTGCTCCACACGAATCCAAATACATCAATTATAGTACAGTGGATTCCGGAACACTGCGATATTGAGGGAAATGAAAAAGTTCCGGTCATGAATTATGATTGTATGAGCGAATTTTTGAATTATCGAACTATGTTATGTTACATTGTTTTGAAAATTAGGGACTTTGAGGGAAAATAAACTGTTAACTACCAATTTTATGTCAAAAAAACTCGTTCTAATTAATATTCTGCAATCCAAAAAGAGATTTTAGACTTTCAATTTTTTTGGTTTTAATCGATTTCTTAGCACATTTTAATAAAATGTGAGCAGGTACATTTTTCAACATAATTTTGCACATAATTTTTTTAATCTTCTATTATATAGTTAATAAACTTTATTTGAGCAATTTTCGGCTAAAAAATATAAATTCAAAGAGTTTTAGCCGTTTTTTGCTATTTTTAGTGTTTTTTTTTTCCAGCAGTTTAGCGCTTTTTTTGAAATGTGACCAATGTAATGTGCTTAAAAAATTCTGGCCAACGAACTCGTCCTTTCGTTTGGAAAGTTCGATTTTTCGGCGCAAGAACGGAATTTTTATCTCAGTCCTAAGTAGAGTTATCGTCTGGAAAGACACACACACACCTATATATATATGAAAAAATGTTAAACTCAAGGATTCGTTTCAGAATGCCTCAAAACCGATTCCAATGGAGAAAATGTTCAAAAGTTTTAATTCTAAAATTTTTGGAGCCATTGCAATAGCTTCATTTTCTACGAAAATTCGCTTTTAAAGCGGATGTAGTTGCAAGACATGCTTGTGATACAGGGACACCACAACTTTTGAACAATTCAACAATACCTGACGCTATAACCATTCTGAGAAGTATAAAAACCAAGTCATGGTGAAGACTGCAAGACGAGACTCACTAGCTAAAGGGCACTACCAACACCGCATACAACCTATTGTAAAAGAGTCTGAAATCGGTATACCGAGTTGGAAATACAACATACGTCAGTTTTCCCACACATTGAGCATCAGATCAGTCCACGACAACATAAGAATTGGAGATTTGATATTTTTCTTCGCTTCGAGTTCCGAGAATGTTTGACTGCGTATGTGTTACCTGTGCACACTTCATTGTGTGGCGCAAAAGTTATTCGTAGAAAGTATGTAGTTATTTTTCTTCTCAATACCTTCCGCCGAGCCTCACCTCCCAAGAAAGTCGTGGAGAGTGAATACTTGTAGACCACTTTCATCTCAGTATTAATAAATTTATATTATACTGCCCGTAACGTAACAATAAATAAATAATGAATAAGACAACAGGGAAAAAGAAAAAGAGGAGTGACCGGTGAACATAGAGCCTACTGTACTAACTCGTAACTCTCGGTTATCAATGAAGGGGCGGATGAATTGTTGGCATCTTCTGGTGCGATTAGGAGTCCAGTGCAATTTGTATTGAAAAGTTTCATTGTAGTAAACAGTTTGTTTTTGCCTTTCTAATAAAACGTTTGTTTTATTGAATTTAATTCATGTGAGCATTGATAATCTGTAAAGTTGGGCACTGCCCGTGAAAATAAAAAATAAATAATATAAAATAACTCCGATGACGCCGTGAATAATACTAAACAAGTAAGTAATAACACTAATACATTTACAATGTTGGCTGTATAAAATGATTCTCATTTTCAAGGGATGATCGCCTCACACAGGCAGCTAGACGAGGATGCGGTGGTGAGCTCCGACGTGAGACTAGTGTCCCTCGACACCTGACGTTGAAAGATCTGAGGGCGCGCACGTGTCCGCGAGCCTCCCCACCTGTCGGTACAACGAACTGACCTTCCCCGGCGCGAGCCCACCCGGACCTCGCGATATTCCCGCTCTTTATGCCATCTGCCGAACACCGTCAGAACTAGACATCGCTTTAGTACCTGTAATTCTCTATGGAGGTCACTACTGTCGCGTTATTTCAATACCTGCTGTCATTTGATAAATCTAAAAATGCCTTCGATGCCGACTAAAAAATAGGAATAACAGTCAGGGATCTTGAGTAAGTAGATATAGGTAATTATGAATTAAAAAAAAAAACTACCTATATTAATAAGGGGGAGAAGATCAATAGGGATATTGTGATTTGTGATTATAAATACAGTACAGGAATACATTTACAGTCATACTTTGGACTTCATCGATACGGTTTTTCTGATATTAACCTCTTGAGTATGGTTTTGATACAACGGCGCACCGTGGTCCAAAATTGCAGATTTCGAGGAAAAATCTTTATTCATCCAAAAATTATTTTTACTCTCGTGTTTTTCCTGGAGTTTAGTGGAATTAAATCTTCCATCAAAGCCTTAAAACCGAATCCAAGAATAAATTGTTGCGGAATAACAAGGGCGCAAAACAAGGTAGCTCGAAAGGGCGGCGAAAACGGATGAGGGGGGGAGTGGAGAGATCAGAGATAAAATACAAAACTTTTGCTTCCAAGTCTACCAATGGTTAGAGAAGTATTGTTTTCAGTTATAGGAGCTGGATCATTTTTCATCTCCGATACCAAACTTTTTTATTTAAATTTTAAGTGGGATCGACTCTGTCTGTAAGTACATATTATGTCTACAAATCTTTGGAACAACAAGAACTTCAACAATATTCAGGTATTTTCAAGGAATGTTTGCGCGTTAGACTCCTCCAAGTTTCATCGCTCACAAATCAATAGGTACTTTATTCAGCTCATGACAGATGTAAAATCCAAGGGGCTTCATTTTCTTTGGCTTTTGTCGTATGATCCTCTCAAAATTCGGACGTTATTCAGAAAAAGACGGTCATTTAACCATCCCATATAAATATAATTGCGATCAAATCATTAGTAAGTGCTGCGCATGTGCAAATGAGGAATACATGCAACTAGCAAAACTCCAAGTTTCCATTCTATTGTCATGAAATTTTCTGGAAATTTGGAAGTTAGTTTGAAAATAGACCCTTATTGATTTCATTAGGCGCTTAGAAATGTATAGTCTACACAGCGCTTGCGCAAACTTAAATTCCATTAAATGTCATTTTCTCAAGGATTTTGTGTTCGATCTCTCTCGAATTCGAAGGACAGTTGGGAAATTACGAAGTGATTACCCCATAAAAGTTTTATTACTATCTTATCATGAGTTACTGCTTTGCATGAAACTCATATCCTTGTAACAAGCATGACTTTTATACGGAGCTGAAACAATTTTTGTAAATTTTCCTCAATGGACTTCATTGCTCCTGACTCACTGGTAGCTTTCGCACACGCCCAAACGGAATATTTATCAAACATCCTTTTACCCATACCGTAATTGACTTATTTTGCCCAAATTGCAAAGGTACGCCCCACGGAATCTTTTTAAATTATGCCACACCTAACTTAGCAGACTTTATTTTATTTTTATTTAATTTATTTATTTATAGCTTACGAGTCTACCTAAAGGTAGCGGAAGCACAGTTTTCACTTTCGGGGAAAAAAATTGTCGGTCTCCAAAATCAAATTTTCCACTCGCATTATACGTTTTTAGACCATTCTGGACAACTTGGTCCCGTGCGGGTGTGTGTGTGTGTTTGTGTGTCGAGTCGTGTGTCTGTCGTGTGTAAATCCTTGTAACAATCTTATTTTCCACAGTTCTCATCAGATTATGATGAAATTTTCAGGGATTGTGCGGGTTAGGGGGTAGATGGCCCCATATCAGTTTCATCATTCTTGACTCTGCGCATGCGCAAACGTTAATTCTACCAAGCATAATTTTCTCACGCCCTAGTCGTTCGATTTTGCTCAAATTTGAATGACAGATGGAGGATGACAATTTGATCATCTTATATTAATTTCAACATGATTGTATTAATAACTAATACGCATGCGCCAATATGAAATCCTTGTAACAAACTTATTTTCCACAGTTTTCTCCCGATTTCGGTGAAATTGTCAGAGAATGAGCGAGTTAGGTTTTAGGTGGTCCCCTATCAGTTTCATTATTGCGAAATCAATACTCCACTCTGAGAGCCCAAACGTAAATTCCATTATGCTCCATTTTTTCACGCCCTAGTCGTCCGATCTCGCTCAAATTTGGATGATAGTTGGGGGATGACGATTTGATCATCCCATACCAATTTTAACATGATTGTATCATCATTGGCTACTGCGCATGCGCCTATGTGGAATCCTTGTAACTACCTTAATTTCCACTGTTTTCATCCAATTTTGATGAAATTGTCAGAGAATGCGCGGGTTAGGTCGTAGATGGACCCCTATCAGTTTCATTGTTGCCAAATCAATGCTTCATTTTGCGCAAACGCAAATTCCATCATGTCCCATCTTTTTACCCTCTAGTCGTTCGAGTTCGCTTAAATTTGTATGATAGTTGGAAGATGATAGGTAAACGAGGAAGCATGATGGAGGTTTTGAGAGCAGACCAGACGATCCACTATTTTGTTTTCTTCCATCTAGAATCAATGTTAACTCCCGAGCGTCATAACTCATCAAAAACTTCACGGATCCACTCCATTTTTCCCCCTTAAAATTAAGTTAAAGAGATATCCCAGGGATCTTAGATGTGCGTACGTAAAGGAGTAGATGGGTATCTAATCTGAATCTATCTCAATATCATCAAAATATTGCAAGTTTATTGATAAGTAGTGCACAATACATTATACTCGCACTTGAATACATTTGTGTAAAACCTATCGCTATAAGTTTCGAACGAATCAAAGCTCGAGCTCTATGTTTCATAGTGTAGGTGACAAGAACTTTTTGCAGCCGGATTATAAGACTCTCTCTCAGTTTTGTGAGTTATTTGTAAAGCGAAAAATCAATGGATTTTGATTACATTTACAAGGAGTTCGCTTTCGAAAAGGCACAAATCACTTATTTATTATTTGTATCCAAGTGGGAGTACATCTGAAGTTCTGAGCGCCACTCTTTGTTGATGGGGAGTTTGACCGTTCACTTCCACCCCGGAATCTGGAGTTATCGTTGACTCCTATATTTTTTCTCTGGAGTCAACGGTAACACGATGGTTGTTACCATTGGTTCACCTTCATCGGGAGTCAATGGTGAAATTCCCTTGATGGGTGTTACATTTGACTCCACCTGAAGCAGCTCGAATCCTCTAATTTTCCTTCCCACTTAACAGACATGGACTGTCCCCTGGGGTGAATATGAATGGAAAATTATATTTTCATGTTGAAAAACACATTTTTTACGTTTCAACTGACTATTTTTATCAATAAAAACACATAACATTGACATAATAAATAAAATAAAATTTCTGAGTTGAAGTGGAAAACTTGGTCATAATCGTAAATTTTAAAATAACTTGGAAAAACTAACTGGTTTAGCAAATCTACTCATAACAGTAAAAGTTACGTACTGTTACTAAGCAAAATTTAATTATTGTTCCTCTTTTTCTGAATCCTCTTCGATGTCTGGTTCTGGCAGACGGTCCCTAGTTTATGATGAAAGGACCACTCTTCGGTAGAAATAGCGGTACGCTTTTGGTATTGTTAAGTCGTTGCACATCTTCATGAGATTTTTATATTTCGCTTCAGAAATTCGAAATCTGTTATTCATTAGGTATTTGAATATATCTGCGTAGATGTAGGCGCCTACCGAAATAAGTCAGGAAGATTCGTACCAAATTTCTTGGAGGTTTAATCCGTCAGGTCAAGAATCCGTATTATCGGCATCGGGAGTCAATGGTCACAACACCGCTCCGAGTAACTCGGAGTCAACAAAAACAAATCCTTTTTTCAGAGCCCATATGAACTCGAGAGGGTCGTTATCGTTGACTCCCTCACTTTCAAGCCGATGGGAGTCAACGGTCATACGCCTTCTTTATAAAAAGAAGTTCCTACGGGGGAGTTCTCTAGTGTCACTTATTGTGTCACTTTGTCAAGCAAATTTTCATCCTCCTGGTTTTGAAATATGCTTCTACAGTCTGGTCCAACCAATACTTCCGTAAATCTAACATTTAATTTCTTATTTTAATTATTACAAAAAATTGCAGTTTACTACTTTAAATTGTAATTATTATTTTAGTAAAGTCTAATCATGCATGTTTTCCAACACAATTTTTATTGATTTTTCTTTTAATCTCCTCCTCCTTGGAAGTTGGCTTGGTTGTGAGGATTGGTCTTCTCGGTGTCTTCCTTTATGGAATAGGATACAATTTGTGAACCTAATCATTTACTGCCAATTTGAGCGAATTTCCTTAGAAAATTAAGTTATCGCAATAGATCCAACAAGTTTTAGTGCATTTTTCTTTTAAAAACAACCGCTATTGTATTTCCTTTGTCTGATTATGTTTGTATGTGTGTCCTCGTAAAAGCGCTTCAACTCGAGAGGCTTTTGACGAGATGATTAGCAAAATGATCAGCTAGTCATCCAAAATATAGTGGCTGCGAAAATCGTCATTTTGATGATCAGAAGCGTGAGCTGATTTTGTCATTAAAAAAATCAGCCAATCAGCTGAGTGAGCTCTTTACGCAAAGTTTTATGTTATTTATCCTAAGAATCTGAAATTGGAAACGGAACCCCTTTGAAACAGGTAGAATAGGATTTTAACTTACCGGATCAACCCAATAATCTGAGTGAGCTCTTAATGCTAATTTCCAAGCTACGAAGCTGATATTTGGAAAGGAGCTCTGTAAGACAGTTAGGCTACTATTTTTACTGCTCCGCTCAAGCGTTGGACGTTCCCCCGAAATTCTAATTTCGTCAGGTGTGACAATCTTAGTGATTGCCGTGTTTAAATTTCTTATTTCTCTAAAACATATATATTCATTTTTAATGATATTTAGGGTTATTGAATGAGATACGAATATTAACCACTTGGAAATTCTAATACCAATTTCTTTAAATGACGCACCATGGAAGAGATAAAGAGGGAGGATTCTATGACTATCCTGATGTCGAGCGATTCAATAATAGGTAAGAAGCTACCGCAAGAGGGTGAGGGTAGCAATTGGTTTATAAATATAAATCAATAAGGAATGAATAATAGTTAATTAATGTACGCACAATAGGAGAGCACTTACCTTCGCGGTGGTATAATCTAGTATGAGAGGAGGAGCGGACTCGACGTTCCTTTCGGAACGTTCCGAGTAACAGTTCCTTCCAAACAATTCCTATGTTTGGTCGTTACACAAATCATAGGTATCTTCCATTGTGGATGTGAAGATCGTATTGATACCCTCCCCACTACTGCGGTAAATGTTTTCTACCACAACCTCCTCAAACTCGTATGTGTTCTATAGATGCACTCAAGTAACACCAAATTTAAGTTTATGCTAAGTTGACATCTATTAGATATGGACTATTTGAAGCTCCATCCGCTCGGACTCGAAGGCTCGTTGAGTTAAAAAACGTTGAAGAAATAAAAAAACGAAGACGCTAAGTTCGGCGGCTCGTTCGAAAAACACGAATAATTGTAGTATGATGATTTTAAAGATTTTAATGACTCATCTCTTTATGACTGATGTTTTTGATGTAATGTAAAAATACAGTGATGATTTTTTTTATCTGGGAGGATAATCTACAATCATATTAGGGGCTCGGGGATGTTGATTACCCAAAATGGGAAAATATCGATATGTTTTTCCGGCAGTAGAAGGATATTCATGAATTCCGCTCATAAAGAAATCTGAATCTGAATGGGAAGATTCGTTTCCAGGAAATTCCACGCATTCAGATCGGGCGATCCGAATGAACGTGGTCCCCACAACGTGACGGAAATCGCTTCTGTTCCCATTAGCCCGACTGCGGGGAACAGCCCGAAATCACCTGTCGGGGGCTCGGGAGTAGAAGCCGTTGGCCTCATCAAAAGTGAAAAATATGGGACGATACGGAACTGACAAAACGAACACAGCTCACGATTTAAACTTAGAGCAACGATAAAAAAGAAAGAAAAAAAGAAGAAGCGATACCCCTATAATGACCACAAGATCCATCGTTATAATATCCTTCACCGTACCCTTCCGCACGTCTGCCATCTGAACGGCACCAGATCGGATTAAGAGCGAAAACGATTGAGAACCTTGTGAATCACAAACAAACATCAAGAATTTACAACCTTCTCTGAATTTTAACATTTGTAAGCAGTCTAAATTGTTACAAAACCGTCTCTGTTTCGACTTTTATAATAAATGCCTACCATTTCCGTGGTAACACGTCGATGTCCGGCCTTTTTTACGTCAACATCATAGATGATAAAACGTCACTGATGATTTAAAAAAACCTCAGATGAGCTTTAAAGTAAGCTTCATTTAATTTCTTGTACAGTTATTTAAGAAATTCAAGATTTCTTCCTAAGACTACAAATCTCCTTTAAAAATGTGAGCGGTAATGACGCTTAGACCGCTTGTTGGGGCCTTTCCGGGCTGTGAAGCAAACATTAATAGTACTCATCCTATTTCTGGTTTCGTTACTAAATGTTTTGAGTTGTTCACGGAACAGAAAAAAAGAAGCAGCTTCAGCGAACTAATGAGCCTTCATTCCTTGTTGGAATCGTTACACCGGGGAAGAATTTCCGCGCTCCGTTTCAAAATCTACGCACCTGGTTGTAATTAATGTCTTCATTCCTAGTTCAGGTCAAACTCTTCTGATCCTTGGATTTCAGATAGGTTGAAACTGTCGTGTACCTACTAAATAATTATATCAGTGAAGTGAAAAGAAGATCTCATTGGTACTTACCCATGGTACTTTATAGGTACTAATTTAGGTACGTATACTTAATTGGGGGAGATACTTCTAGAAGGAGGATACACCTAAGTTGGCTCGTAATGTTTTCTAGATTCAACAACATGCTACTCACTGCCTGTAATTTGAAATAGGTGGTATTTATCCATAAAGCCGATTCCTAGGTCTTATATTCGATCAGATTCATATTATTTACCTAGCTTAATATTATTTTTAAAGTAAAAAACCAACTTGCACCTAAAGTGTAAGGAGTGATGAGCGTAGAATCCATTTATTACGTGGAAATTTGCGACTCACAGGTGGAGTAATTAGCTCCGAAGCTCACTCACCTGTTCTTAAGGGCATCAGACCTTATTATTACTTTATAAATGTCGCAAGGGGCTTCCATTCCAAATTTCAGTTTCATAGGTTGAACAACAAATAAATTAGCACCGAATCTCACACATCTGATTTGAGGGCTCTACTCTCCAGACTTCGATTTGTCTCCAGACGTTCCAAAGGATCTCTTTTCTCCAATCCGGATCTCTATCTCAATTTCAGACATTTTCTCGCTTACCTAATATTTTCATAACGCCGTCCGATATTGATTGAAGATTCAAAATTTACCCACCACAAACCATGGGACATTATTTTTTACTTTTATTAAAAATTTATGTTATATTTTATGTGCTGGTGCGTTGTATGTTATGTTCAGACTATATTCGTATCTACCTCTTGAAAATCCACGAACCTTCCTGAGTTCTTCACTAAATAAGATCCCACTATGGAATTAGTTGAGGATATTTCAAACATTTTAAATATCTGTGCCTTCATGTTACGAATACGAGGAAGTAGGTGTCTCACCAAATTTTGTAAGATGTATCTGAAAACACTTGGAAATCACAATATTATTAGAATAATAGATGATGATAAACTATCAGAGACCATTCGACTGCAATATCTGTTTATCTGTAAATCTTTTTATTAGGCAAAAATTAATGAGAAGAGTCTCATTTTTCAAGCAATGGGCTAGTTTTTGTTTATAAAAAATTATTTACAGAAAAAAAAGTCTAAATCGTAGGCGACGGTGGTCGAGGATAACTATTCCAATGAAGAAAAGGAAGTTAATGAAATGTTTAAGAGTTGAATAAAGTACATTCCCACAAAATAACGAGTTGAAGTGTTGAACCTATTCCCAAGATTACGTCATTACGTCATAATATCATCGGTAGGTAACAGTATCGTTATAAGTTGCCTATTATAATTGTAACAATAAGTAAATGTTCGTTACTGATGATGGCCTAGCATTCGGAAAGTTATACATTTCATCAACTTCCACCTTTCTTCATGGAACTATTATGGGTAAAATTTTAAATGTTAACCTAATCGCATATATAGTCTTAATTCACACCGAATTTTTGCGGTGTATCACCTGTCTTGTATTATTAACTGAATTTTATAGTTTAAAATTTACAGCTCAAGTAAGTTGTAAAAGGAGTTATAAAGTTAATACGTTATGTCGTAAAATTAAACATCAGGTCACGGAAGGTAAGTAATTGTAATTAACTGTAACTACTGTGCTCGTCACAAAGAATAACTTGACTGCATGGAGGCAATCGAGGCTATAAGTCTCTTCGACCTCAAGAAAGAATTGCAACCTTGTATTAGGAATTATTGGATTGAAATAAGTACTTCAAGTATTGGTGTTCTGAAAGGCGTTCGACCCTGAGGTAGGCTGTTCCTAATGAAAAATTATGCTTTTCCTGATCAACTTGATATGAAAGTAACGGGAGTTTAGCATCATTAAAAGACACGTAAAAAAGTAATGTGCCTTTCTTAAAAAAGAAAAAATAATAATAATCCGCAGTTGAAATCGTAACTTTGAGTGCTTTTAGGAATACAGCCGAGCAGGGAATGTCGAGGTCAGACGGGGAACGTTAGTGAAATATTTAGACTGGTTCCTTGGTTCAGCTAATACGTGACAGCAATTTCAAGTTCCTACTGTAGCATTCAAAATCGACTGGGATTTGCAATAAAAAAGTAGAAATATTTGCGGATTGCAACGAATCTTTTTGAAATCCGGTTCGCCTGGTTTTCGGATAAGTATGTAGTTTATGTCTACGTCTCCTCCGAATTCTACTGAAAACTCACTATTGTTCAAATGCGTACATTTCGCTTCGGAGTCTACCTATCGGTACCTTGCTAAAGCATTGTTTTTACTTTCGAGAGATGGGAAGAAAAAAATCCTCACTAAAATCAAAATTTCTACTCGCATTAATGTTTCGACCATTCTGAACAAGTTTGGTTCCGTGTCTTTGCAACTTGCATAACTTCTTAGTTTTTCATTGGAACGTGATGAAATTTTCTGGGAATGTTAGGAGGTATGTTCAATCCATTCCATTCTGCGCCTGCGCTGATATAAATCCGTCAATCCCTTTATCCCACGGCCTAATCGTCCTACCCCGCTCAGAGTCAGAGGATAAATGTGAAAATATGATTTATTTATCCCCTATCAATTTCATTGCGATGTGGAATCTTTGCAAGGAGTGTAATTTTTACAGTTTCCATTAGATTATTAAGATATTTTCTAGGACCCTGGTTTCCCATTGAAAACTTTCTTAACGGGATTTTCCTCTGCCATCCGAATAATATGGCCAGCCCAACGAAGGCGCCCGAGCTTAATGAATTTTACAACGTCTATCTCCTTACAAAGCTCATACAGCTCGGAATTCAGTCTTCTCCTCCAGACTCCATTCTCACAGACAGCTCCAAATATCCTCCGCAGTATCTTTCTTTCGAAAGTCCTGAGCATGCTTTCTCCTTGCTTACCCATTGTCCAAGTTTCGGAGCCATATGTCAACACTGAACGAATCAAGGTTCGGTACAGTTCACATTTTACTTGATGGGTCAGAAGACGCGATTTGAGGTGCTTCACGAGGCCCCAATAGCACCGGTTGGCAGCCGCCAATCTGCTCTTTATCTCAGGCATGGGATTTCCGTCTGAGGAATAGCTAGTTATGCTTAGAATCGTCCCTTACCAATTTCATCACTCAGAAGTTGAGAGCTTACACTGCGAATGCGCAAACGTAAGACCCCTGGCAGGGAATAGCTAGTTATGCTTAGAATCGTCCCTTACCAATTTCATCACTCAGAAGTTGAGAGCTTACACTGCGAATGCGCAAACGTAAGACCAATCGAGCGTAATTTTCTCATGGCCTATTTCTCCAATCTCGTTCAATTTTGGTGGGTTGATGAGAAATGGCGATTTAGTAAGCCCATATCACTTTTATAGAGATCGTATCACTTGTAACTGCTGCGCATGCCCGATCCTTGAATTTATCCACCTAATGTACCCGGACCTTGTTGCTCATAAATGTAGAGAACGAATAAGCTGTATTTGTGTACCAATTGATAGGGTATGTAACTCAGTATCGGTACTTGGGAATATGGATTGTTCAGAAATTGAATTGGAAAGCGCCCATGAACTCATTTTATACAAAAATGAGTAAATTCATTGATGTATTCCATCATTTGCGTGACACATTGTGAATGGACCTACTGTACCGTTTAGTTAGCGTCCAAACAACGATGAAATGGTCGGACTTTATGGTATGATAGATTTCGTTGATTTTAAGTATTACTCGAAGGACCACCTCATTTCGAGGAAATTGCAATACCAATAATAAGGTATGAAGTGCTAAGTATGAATTTAACTAGAGATTTGATCTTTGATAATTGTTCGATCGAGTATTACTTGGCTAGGAGTAAACAATAATAATTGATGAAATTAGAAAGTACTCAAATGATCAGTGCGTTTTTAGAAGATGAAGCATCAACATAAATTGGGTTTTATTATAGATATGATATATAATGATGTGATATGTATATACTAAATACGCGTTCTGCCTACCTACCTCAGTCCTAATAGTGGCCACTGGAGAGGAGAGACAATTATGTAGGTACCTATGCGCTTGAACTGCGATTAATGAACTTCTTATTATGTACCCAATGAATTGATTTTCAAGTACAAAACTAATATAATTATCAGAAAGGCTTATCTGCAGTCCAGTCGATGAATTCGAGGCGACAAGGGTATTTTCATTAGTCCAGCTCCAGGGCGAAAGCATCAAGCATCAATTCTGCTCTGGGAAGGATCCTCATAAGTCCTGCTCTAGAGCCGAGTGTTGAACGTGAAGGAGACACGGCCCAATAACCAAGTTTTCAGTAACAGGCGAGAACTAACTACAGAAAGGTACACAGATGTAGATAGATAGGCCTCCTCTTCACTCCCGTCTTGATGAAAGATCGCCACAAAATCCAACAAAGCTTGGATAGATGGATGTCGGACGCAAGGTTCGAATACTTATCCGTACACTCGGAAAATTAGTGTGAAAAGGAGGAAATGGATTCGGCAGTAAAAAGTAGAAAAAGTGATAAAAGAACGAGCTTGATGCAGGAACAAAGGAAGTAGTAATATAAAGATGGCGAGATGTTCATTGGTTCATTCCCAGGAAAAATTGGCAAAAACCGGCGGGAAACTAGCACGTTGACCTACCAAAAAGACAAAACAACCTACAATTGACAAAACTACCTACAATTGATGGAAAAATGCATATAAAAATATTTAAACATTTATTAGATTTTATATAAGAACAAAAAAATTAGTTAATGATTGAAATAAAGATGATGCTCGCAGCATGGATAGAAGAATATTTCTTAAATCTACAATCCATACATGTGAAATCCATGAACAAGTAATGACGGCTCATCAATAATTTAAGAACCACCCAACATTAAACTGTACGTTGCAAAGAGGTTGCGATAATTATGTAGGTTATCTATCGGAAAGCAAATAAAAATGATAATGTGTGAATTATGGAAATTATGTTTTGTGCCGTTAAGTTGTTTGGGATGTATCTACGAAGTTTCTCGTCGAAAATAGAGGTAACGCAAACACATTGCATGCTAACAAACTAAACCTGTTATATATGTCGTTGGCGCAGCCTATTTTGTAATATGGAATTTCTGTACTGGGCTGTACCTACTAATCACATTTTAAAGTTGATAAATGTTGTCCAAACGAACAATAATTAATATAATTCTAAATAAGCACCGATTTTATTCGAGCAGTACTCAATATTAAGATTTTAAAGTTTTTCCATAACGTTAGCTTTTTATTAAATCTTTGCTGTTGCTTTTTTATAGCAACCCATCAATAATAAATGAGACGGCTGCTCACGATTACCCGACTCGTTTTAGGTTGGAAGGAAATTATGTACTAGTTCCTAAACCTTCTCTTACCCTCAATACCAGAAGTAGGTACACTTTATATTTTGTGTATCTTGCTTTGCTACGTAAATCCTGAACTTAAAACTCCAGGCTTGTTTAGATTATCTGCTTTTAAAAAGTAAACCTATAGTAGGCTGGTTGGAGTGACCCCAAAAGATTGTGAAAATATCATTAATAGTAAAGGTTATACACCGAACCAAATGATTCAACTCCTAACTGTTTGTCAAATCATTCAGCTCTTAATTATGTGCGTCCTGATTTTCTCATTTCGATTGTTTGTTTTGTTTTTTTCGTAATTGGCATTTGGCCTTCAGCCCAGCAATAAGTGGTAGAATTCATCCGTTTTTCGTCATTATTATGTTACAAATTTAGTATGTTATATTATTTTTCTTTTTTCTTTTTGTAGTAGTCTTCAGTTTTCATTCAATTTCGATTAAATCTTCAGGGATTGAACAGTTTTGATTGTAGATGGTCCCCAATGAACTTCATTGCTTCCTGCAAACTGGTTTAGCGCACGGTGAAAAAACAAAATGTTTGCTTCTACGAACAAAATCACTCGCATCGAAGTTTTGGAAACCCATTTCAATGAAGAGAACGGTAGTTAGTGACAAACGTTTTCTATTTTCCTTTCTATTTCCATTTACCTTTTCTTTCTCCGAACAAAATTCTGGCAATGCGATAAGAAAAAACGTTTTTTCTAATTATCACAGACATCAATAGTCAATGAATAATAACAGTCAACAGCACTGTTTAATCACAACTTTGATTAACCGCTTCATTATCATTCTTCTTTTCAGCATTTTTTGGGTGTGAAGAACTGGAAAAAAACTTTCCGTAGAGCTCGGAAGGAGGGGGGGGAGGTTCTGGATGAGTCAGGAGCTACCGTTGTGACGCGTTTCGCTGGTAGAGCGCTCTGTATTTCGGACTATGCACGAGGCTTAGAGGTAGCAGAAGCATTGTTTACGCTTGGGGGGGGTTTCACCCTTACTTATTAGGAGGGTGGTCACGAAAAGACGATTTAATAGTCCCATATCAATTTCATGAGTTAGTATCGAAAGTAGCTGCATTTGCGTATACGAAAATGTTGAATCATTTGAACAAGCGTAACTTCCACAGTTTCCATTTGATTTCAATACTTATAAATTGATAGTTTCCACTAGGTACTCATGCGAAAACGTAAAATTGTCCTGATTATTCTCTGTTCACTTGAGGACAGAGGGGAAGGGAGAAGAAGGTGGAGATGGAGATGGAGGGAGAGAGAGAGAGAATACATCTCCCAAAAAAAGTTTCCTTGTGAAATAATACTGCACTATTTACTACAACAAATCAAAGTAGGTACCTATTCCATTAGGCTATTGCTACGTAAACCGTTGTTTCCTTCCTTTGATATAGTTTTGCAAAAGTTCTGCGGGGATATCAAAGAGATTCATTAAGACTGTAAACTCGTTACATAAAGTCTGCCGCGGCCTTGGCTTTGGCTTTGTTTACCGGACCGTGAGAAAGGATGCAGTGAATTGGGGGTTCGGTTGTTTCACCAAAGTTCTGGAACCCGAAGAGCGTGGGTAGAGCACGTGACGCGCCTTTCCGTTTCTTGGATAATAATTACCTACCTTACTATTATGATAGAGGAGATAATCGCATAATTAAACATTTTTGAAAACCAATATAGACGAAGTTATTGTTAAACTTATAAATGTATGTTCATTACTGGAGTAGTTAGAAAGGTTGTTATCTTGAAATAGCGTGTTCTCGATTTGTGAATTTATTTGGGAAACGTATACATGAATATTTACTATTTCATAGTTGCACAACCAGGTCCGCTGACCGGGTTCCTCACTCAGGATCTACTTTTATTTATTTATTTTTACTTATTTATATATACACGGGCCCAATTTGCATGATAAATTTAATAGTTGAAAGATAATAAATTAATACATTTTACAATACAGAAAAGTGGGATTCAAAATATTCATAAATAAAAAAAGAGAAATAAGCAGGTAGGTAACAAACATGAAAAAAAGGAAACACTGATTTGGCAAACAACCAACAAATTCTCAACATTACAACATCATTCTGACATATCTCTTAAAAGTTGCCTCTCCAACACACAGCAGATCAACACCGTCCGAAAGGTGTACAATTCGATTCAGCTCTCTCAGCTCTCTTCAGCAGATCTCTCCAACTCCGTCATTACCGAGTTTTATACTTTAAACAAGTTTTGCCCTTAGATACATAAAATTAAGCATATCAAATAAACTAAAAACTAGTCATTGTAGGCCAGTGATCTGCGTAGAGAGGATATTACGGAAAAACAATTTAAAAAAGAACATCTGCCATGTTGGGTTCCTCGTTTACCTATCAGGATTGTATAGATCATTGAAAAGTTTTAAATAATTTTGAAAGTTCCATAGCGGAAAAGAGTAAATCAAGAATTAGCGTGAAATGTCATAATAATTGGTCAATTAAGAAACGAAAAATGATACTCAATGTAATTTACGTTTGTGCAATCTAATGAGTTGAAAACAGTGGAATAGGTACGGGACCATCTACAACCTAAACAGCACATTCGCTGACAATTTCATCAAAATCGGATGAAAACTGTGGAAATTAAGGTCATTACAAGTATTTCACATTGGCGCATGCGTAGCAGCTATTAACGATACAATCCTATTGAAATCGATATGAGGTGATCAAGTCATATTCTTCCATCTATCATCGAAATTTCAGCGAAATCGAACGACTAGAATATGAAAAAATGGAGCATAATTAAATGTACGTTTGCGCTTGCGCAGAATGAAGTATTGATTTGGCAACAATGAAACTGATAGGGGACCATCTACAACCTAGCCGGCACATCTGAAAATTTCATCCAAATCGGATGAAAACTGAGGAAAATAAGCTTGTTACAAGGATTGCGGACACATGACAGACAGACAGACACACACACACACGGAACCAAAGTTGCTCAGAATGGTCTAAAACGTAAAATGCGAGTGGAAATTCTGATTTTGGAAACCAAAAAAAAAAAAAATTTTCTCCCGAAATTGAAAACAATGCTTCCCATACTTTAGATAGACTCGGAAGTAATAAACTTGTGTGCAATAATTTGCAACATTTTTGGAGTCTACGCAACTAGAAGGTAAAGTTTTTTCTTGGCCGATTACGAAAATTCATTATGAAAAATAAAAAACTAAGACACGTCTTTTCGCCAAACCGTTTTTAATTTATTTCCCCGCTCACAAATTTCTCTCATCAGTGTAAATGTGATGTAAACATTTTTACCAGTAGACGGAGAAACTTTCTTGAATTTAATCTACATCCTTGAGTTCTGCTAGGGAAGTGCCCAATTAAAATACCCTAAAAATCTGGTTTGCACTAACTACGATTTTTTCACTCCTGTCTATTTGAAGATCTGATTTTCGCAGGAGTGTCTTACTAATTAATTAAACCTCCACGGTAAAATTTCAATTTTTATCTTAATCAAATAGATGCAATCTTATAGTTACACAAGTTTGGGTAAAAAGGTGCAAATTCCACAATTTTTGTACGATTTTTGCACGATAAATTGGGCAAATTTCAAACAGCGTACTTACTTAAAAATCGATAGAAAAGGATAAAATCTGCTAAAATAGCAAAATATATATGTTTATAGCAGAACATTACTCAAAAGAAGTTTACCAACTATGAATTAGAACATTAGAAAATGTATGCAAAAATTCATGCGGAGAAATTTACTTAAATGTCATTTAATATGTGCTAAAAAAAATCTATAAAAACTTTTATAAATTCGAAAATCTAAAATATTTGTTAGCATAGCAGATTTTTGTTTAGAACGAGTTTTTTTTAAACCGTAAAAGCACTCCAAGTTCTAAAATTTCAAAACAATTTAAAATAAATATGATACTATAGAAAATCTGCTCATACAATCATGCTGCCTCACTTTAACTGCCATTTCTTAAATTTCTAAATACCTAATTTATTATTTTTATACCTAATTTGTTTTAAACATTATAAAATTGTGTCTCCAATGGTTGAAAGTCCACCGCAATCCTCTGTATTCACACTCATGTAATTATTTGTACCTATGAAAGCTGCGATTCAAGGAGATGGTAGTTAGGTACCTTGTTTCGATGATCGACAGGTGACTTTTATATAAATTATGTGTAAATACTCAGGTACTCACTCTCTCAATACGATGGAAAATAATTCCACGAATTCATACAGCAACGTGAAACTTCAAGGAGCTCATTATCACGTCCTCATGAATATTGAGTTAACTACTTTGCGACCTTGGCAGAATTCCAGTCACCTCTAATCGCTGAACACTAGGAATTCGGTAACTATTATTATTATATTGTCTACAAGTGAATTATTGAGCTTCCTTGGATGGTAATTCGAATTTATTCGGTAGTGAATTTGAAAAATAGGTAGGTACCTAATAAACTAACCAAATATGGTAAATTCTAGTAACAAGAATGTACCTATGATATCGTGATAATAGTTTATTGGTACTGTAGAGGATAAAAGATCCTGGACCCTAAGTAGGTTGCACACCTTCACTAGCACAACCTCTTTGGTCCCCAGCTCCTCCGCAGTTTATTCCCATTTCGCATTTCTTTTTCATATTGATTACATTGTGTCAAGTCTTTTGGGTTTTGTGAACTTCATCAGCTGATGTTCTGATCCCACTCTCTAGCGGTAGTTAATGGAATTCAGCGCCTAATTCAGAGCTTTGCCAGCAGTGCATGATCGCTCTATGATCCTGCGCCAAGGGTTTCTTTTAGCGAATGTTTGAAGAAAATTAAGCTATTGCTCTCGCCTCAAAATTTGTAGAATGTGATTTTTTGAAAACACTTTGTGCAGAAATCAGTTTCAGGCTATTCTGAATCATATTCTGAAGTTTAACGCATTTTTTTATGTATGTATGTATGTATGTATGTATATATGAATGTGTCATTCCAGACGATAACTGTCCGTAGAATTGTGCTAGAAACTTCAAACAAATTTTAAAATGTTAAGGACACAAAACGAAAGTTCAAGTTCGTTGGCCAGCATGATCGGATTACATCTTCGGGTGGAAATTTTCAAAAATGTAGTCAAAAATTTCAAAATAGCCTGTTTTTGCGATTTGTTGTGCGAAATAATTTTTTCAGAATACTAATATGTGGTATATTCGGAATCAGCGTAAAATTTCATATAAGAATATGTATCAAGTTTTCAAAAATTTCAAAGTGCGATGGTTTTGAAAAATCAGTCAAAAATCGATATATAATCGAAGATTTCTTCAAAAATTCGCTCATGGGGTCATGCTGCATGACTGGACTTTTTTTCTTTCTTTTTTCTCGAAGTTCTACCCCTTAGGGAGAGTGAACGGATTAACGTAAAGCGTTCTGAATGATTTTATTCGATTCTTTGGGATAATATTTATCAATGACAACCAAAAAATCATTACTACCACCTTGAAGGTTTTCGAGATCTCGATATTTCAATACGACGTCCGCCTTAATTACTTATGGGTAGATCGAAATCGATGCCGATGTTACTGGCACATCACCAGCCGATGTTTGATTTTGAACCAAATTTCATAAAGGTTGGTCCAGCAGTTTAGAGAAAAGATTCGAATAAAAGACAATGGATGGCCTTTTGTATTTTTTTCTTTTGAGTCTTCATATCTTATAACGCAAACCTACAAATGTTGAGGGGGGCTTAAAATGTCTTTCTTCTTGGTTGATCACAAAGGTTTATTATTGAAAATAACGAATCAATAATTCCATTTTGAATCTGAACTTGCCATCTTTTTGACGTTACCTCAATTTGATTCACGATACCTTAACTACTCCTGAAGATCTGCCAACCGCCATCTTTTGGTCGAGTTGAGTCACCATCTCTTCTATTTGTTCTATTCAGAGCGATTCACATACCAAACCGACTCCCCGAGCCTTATGTTATGAACAATGAACCTGTCGCTTCTCCAAGGCCGCTCATCGGTCACTTCGAACGGACGTAGCTTCACCTTGATGAGGTTACATAAATTCTACCCAACGCGAAAAAAACCACTTGTTCTCTCTTTTTTTCTCTTCCACGTAAAAGGAAACGTATAGTTAATTACTGGAGTACAATAATGGTGGATTTTCATAGCGATAGTTTGCCCCCAACGGCGGCCTTGTAGGTTTTCAAGCCGATTGGAAGACGCTGGATGGGAAAACTCTTTCAAGCGAGGAAAACAGGAAGCTCCTAGTTCAACTTAAAGAACAAGCTTGGCGAGAGAGACTGGAATATTGATGTTGTCACAACTACCTACCCCACAACCACCGAGACCTTGAACGTATTTACAGATAATTTTCAATTTTTTCCTGACGTTGTCAAGTTTTTTATATTTTTCAATTTTTTCTCTTTAAACTCGTCGTCGATCGCTATTTATTTGTGTTTCTTATGGATTTCCTTATTCCGCAGTTGCTAATTGACCTAGAACCTATCACGAACTTCCAAGTGCGAAGTATTGATTATTTCTCTCGATTTTCCCTGTAAAACGTTTAATTGGATAAGGAAGAGTGAGAAGTAGCACAAATTTCCGTCAGCTCCGAACAAAATCAAGTCTGCGGAACAAGGAAGAAAGTTGTTGAATGTCAAGAAAACATTGATCTACTTATGTGATCTATTTCGTATAATATACGATAGAATATTATACGAATAAGATACGAATACTATTCATCATAATGATGAATGATATTCAAAAGCAGACCGTCCTTACACAATGCAAAACTGATGGCTTTAGTGGTGGGGTAATTTCCAAAACATGAGAAATGTAATTTGTAATGTTCAATGATTAAGTTGTTTTGATTGAATGATTAATTGATCTTCGAACTATGTATTGCTTCCTATGCCATCTCAGATTTTTATCAAGTCCCCTTTCTACTATGTCTCTTTCTGATGTAATTCATAACAATAACACAACCGCGAAGTGGGGCTCATAGCATACCTAAACAAGCATACCTTCGAGTAGGGCTCGAATCTGTGATATGGATGTAGAGACCATTAAAATGATTCAAAAAATCTTAAAAGACTCCACGGAGGGTTACCTTCAAGTTTCTACCAAATCGGTAAATAGGCAATTAGAAAATTATGCTTCATGATGGGTTTGAGCATGCTCAAAAGCTACCGAATCCCCCATAAACTAGGTCGGGTCTGACGAAGTTCATTATAGACTATCTACACTATCTACAGCCTAAACCGTTCTGTCCCTGAAATTTCCATTGAAATCGGATGAAAACTGTAGATGTCATGCTTGCTACAAGGATTTGAGGTTACTACTAAATGTTGAAGCAGCAACTAATAATTCGATCGTGATGAAATTTGTATGGAATGATTAAGTTCCTTTGACTTTGAGCGAGATAAGACGATTAGTGCGTAAGAAAATGTTAGTTGAATTTGACGTTAGTGTTTGAGCAGAGTGTATTGATTTGTGATTTATGAAACTAATATAGAAATACCAATCTACACCAATCCTGCAGACTCCTTGAGAATTTCATAAAAATTGAATGTGAGATGTAGAAGCCATGCGTGCGGCAAGGATTTGTAGACACATTGATAGGCACTATAACACCCACGCAAATAGACACAAAACCAAGTTGTTCGGAGTGGTCAAAAAAGTGAAACAGGAGTAGAAATTTTGGGTTTGGCAAAAGCCAACTTTTCATATCCCTAAAGTGAAAGCATTTGCTTCCGTATAACCAACAGGTGGGGCACAGCCAGGAAAACACCGGAGAGAAGTCCTGGCCGGAGATTCGACCCCTGACTAGCCGACGATTCGAAGACTGACAAGTCAGCCAAGCCTCTTCTTGTCTCCAGTGGCCTGAGACCCTGGTCAAGCATCAACTGACTATAACTTATATCCTCTCGAGGTATATGCATTTTAGATGCCAGGAAAGGGAGAATTCGGCGCTGGATCCCTTCCCTGTGTGTGGCGTAATGTGGCGGCCACATGGTGCTGCAGTAGTCGCTGGTGAGCTTCTGAAATTGCGAGCACTTCTCTTCAGCAACCTCAACAACCCCTGTGCACTAACACAAATGTTATTGATTTGAGCAAAAAAATCTTGCTAGGAGTCAAAAAGCACCCCTGATTCACGATTAAGTAAGCTGCGAGTGTTCATATTACTGTTTAAAAATTTTCGGTTGGGAGAGCTACATACGAATCATGACTGAGAATTGAGTTTGGGGCCCATTCTTGTGTATCTATAACCTGCACGGTATGTATTATGGTAAATTCCCCACTGGCTTCTCTGCTCGGTTCAATATAATCAGGTTTAAATGGGGGAAAACGGAAAGCTGTTGGGCTAATGGTGATGGGGAAGGGTTGTGACTTGTGTTGCTAATGTACCTGTTGTGGAGTCAATAGGGATGTCCACGGACTCAGCTGAATTTGACTTGAATGTCATGTGACCTCGAAAAGCCAGCTGTATTCGGGATTTCACTATCTAGGAATCCTAATCTGTTCGTGGGTGTTGTAGCCCTGAGCTTCGTCAGCTTCGGGCTGTCGTTTCTACCTCATATACTGGAACATATTTTCTACAGATATGCAAATCGTACACATCTTAGCAGAACACAAGTCTCTGAGAGAGAAAAATCATTCTCACTTAGTAGAACATATTTCTGAGTGTCAAGATCACCTCTAGTAAAGGTACATCAGGCATTTAGAGGCCTTGGGAACAAGTTTGATGCATCCTCTAATACTGCCAAGACTCAACTGAGGTACTTGTGTCTTGGCAATCACCGAAATGCTTTAGAGACGAATTGGGCAGTGAAAAAATAAAACAAACCTACATATCTGAGAGACAGGTGTTCTGTCTGCCAGCAGTGCTTTTAAATTTTTAAATGAAAGTAATTGAAATTATAACAATACCGACACCAACTCAACTACGAAAAGGTATTTTCTTCCTACAGTTCTTCAAAAATTGACAATACACTTCATCCAATCCTAATGTGACGTACCATTTTGCTAAACTTCGACAAAACATAAAAAGCAAACCACACATTAACAGTTGGAAAGTGTAAACGGTGTATAAATTCTCAAAATGAAATCTAGTACTCTACTCTCATATAAAACTCATTACACTAAAGAAATCGAGACGATCGATAAATCACTAGGTACCTGAAGTGACAAAATCAATAATTTTCGGCCAAGTTCATTCGGTCTGTTCTTTTTTTGGAAACTATAATTTCTTTCCGCATTTGACGAGTCAGACCTTCACGAACAAGTTTGTTTCCGTATCTGCCCGGGCTTAGTTGATGGAAATGATTATTAAAATTTATCGATTCTAAAGGAAGAAATAATTATTACACTTATAATTGATACTGCGATTTCTCAAACCATGGAGCTAATGGTTTGCTGCCGTATTCAGTCACGAGAGGGAACACCCCTTCTTCTGGTGTTGTAATGTACCTCGGTAGGTAGATACAAAGGTTTTGAAGAAAAGAATAAATTACCAACGCTTTCTTGGCAGTGCCGAGTGGTAAGAGAAATAGTTACATTACGGGAACCGAAACCCGTTTGCGAAGCTGCCATCCACTCCGGCTGGAAGGTCAACGGGAGAATCTTCCTGCTCAATCTCTCTATGGACGACAGGTGGCACGAAATTTGAATAAACGTACGGCCAGTACCGGAGACTTTGTTGAAATGAGGATTTCACGCTCATTCTCAACGTTGACTGACCTTCTTGGAGTACAGTGCCGCACCTATACATTGTAATGAGAAAAAACTGAGAGTGGATTTATTCTGTGACAAGCTTCAATAACGTGTTTGAAGGTGGTGACCATTTCAACCGAGACAAGCAAGAATCGGGTCGACTCGAATCAACCAAAGTTAACTCTACTTCTGCGTCCAAAATAGCCCAGGAGTCTAGGGCCCAAACCGAAACTGATTTCATTATTTATGTATCATTCGCAAACTGAATTAAACCTTTTGTGAATTGAATTAAACCTCACGCAAACTGCATTAAACCTTCTGCTATCTGAGTTAAACCTTTCGAAAATCAATTATACCTTTCGCCGTACTCAAACCCTCTGAAAATGAACCCTCACTGACGGAGATACAATTCACCATACGGAGTCGCTTGGAGTGTATCAACAGTTTATTCACAGGAATATTCGCATTATGTCATAACATGTAACTTATGTGACCAACAGCAGCTAAAGGGTTAACTGCTCCACTTCTTGTTAATAAATTCTTATTCGAATCCTCGTGTTACTAGCGAATTTTCGTAGAAAATGAACTATTGGAATGGTTCGGAAAATTTTAAAATCAAAATTTTTGAACAATTTTTTCATTGAAATCCGTTTTGAGGCATTCTGAAACAAATCCTGGAGTTAACGCTTTTATATATATATATATATATATATATATATATATATATATATATATATCATATATATATATATATATATGTATGTATATGTCATTCCCGACGACAACTCTCCTTAGGATTGAGATACCAATTCTATTCTTGCTCCAAAAAATCAAGCTTTCCAAACAAAAGGGTGAGTTCGTTGGCCAGCACTTTTTGGGCACATTAAATTGGTCAAATTCCAAAAAATGGGCTAAAAAATGTTTAAAAATCGTTAAAATTATATTTTTTGCAGAATATTGTCCAAATGAAGTTTATCAACTATGAAATAGAAAAATACAAAATTTATGTACAATATTATGCTGAAAAATCTACTTGAATGTCATTAAAACTTGCTAAAAAATCAATGAAAACTGCAAAAATAGCTAAAATTCCAAAACCTCTTTTTGAATAGCAGGTTATTATTTAGAATACGTTTTTGCTATAAAATTAATAGTTAATATTTTCCTTGCTCGCAAAAAGCTCTAATTTGAAAATAATTTAGCATTATTTAATAGGTCCGATAATTTACGGAAATTCGCTCATAAGATCATGCTGCATGACTGGAACTTTTTTCTCTCATGTTTCCAGAAAATCTCGGTCGAAATTGAAATTTCATTTTTACTGTATATCCAAATAGAATATATATACTCAATTTTGGCACAAACTGTAATACACATAAAGAATCTGTAGGTATACATTTAAATTAGTCAAAGTAGATGAATAAAGTTTCTTGTTAGAAATTAAATCATCTTATGTCTCAAATTTGTGTATTATGCAGCGATTATGATGAACGATTGTACGTAAATGTGAAAACGATTGTGGCTTGTGTCAATATCTTCTGTATGAGCGTCATTACCTTATCTACAGGAGTCAATACCTTCTCTCTGTACTGTAAATGTGTTATCAACATAATTTCTTTCAATCCCTGCGGAATTGAGGTCGTTTTCGTTTCCGTCCATTAATCTGTTTTGTTGAAAATAGAGAGTTTGTACTTTTCGTAGTCATGTTCTTGTACAGGTACGAAAATAGCCTCTCTGAAACGAGAAGAGGTTTTCGTTACGTGGAAAGGCTTTTTGGAACGGGAAGAGTCAGCTTTCCTTGTGCCTGACTTTTGCCGCTTTCCTGCTACTTTTCGTTGTTGGTTTAACCTTTGTATTTGTCTTTGGTTCGTGTTTTATTTCCGCACCTAACCCAGAAGGGTAATTAGTGGCATTTTGTTCGTGCTTTTGACGTTTTAACGCAACGATTTCAGCATTTTCATCTCAAAATTTCGTTTCAAGATATGAGCTTTCAAGATTTATTTTACATGTTCTAAAAATTTGTGTGACTTCCTAAAAGGCTGAATCTTTTTTGTATGATGTAGAGGTAACTGGTCGGTGTTTCTTATTTCACGTTATATTTTGAAAATCGTCTCACTACATGAGTCACGTTAACTTCACTGTAAGAGTTCTCTTTCTCTCGGGCTTACGAAAACGCTATGTGAAATTCGTCGTGCTCGCTCCAACAGCTTGTTTTCTTGTTTACGAGAAATACGAATACGAGAAGTACAAAAACTGTTCAATGAGTGTAAGTGATTCAACTCCGTCAGTCTCTGCAGTCACAAGGAACACCACAAGAAGGTACGGTAGATTAAGTGATAGTAGTTCAACTTCAGCTGAAGTTACTCCAAGGAACTCACCTCGAAAAATAAATGAGTTTGTACCAAAAGTGTCCTCCGAATAATCAACATTCATCAAATTCTAATTATTAATGGCTTAATTGAATTTTCAGGAGGTTTAATTTAATTTGTGGGAGGACAAATTCAGTTTACAGAAGGCTTAATTGAATTTCCGGAAGGTTTAATTCAGTTTGCGAAAGGTTTTATTCAGTTGGCGATAGGTTTAATTCAGTTTGAGAAACATTTAATTCAGTTTGAGAAATGATTAATTCAGTTAGCGAATGCTGCATAACATTTTCCAAACTGATGTACCTACCTACCTCACCCTCTGAGGCAATAACGATAAGTTGTTGCCTACCATCTCTATATGAGGAATATTGTTATTGTCGTTTTAAGCGAATTTTGAAAAAAAAAAAAACCATCAAATTATCACAAAATAGTTTATTTTGTCAGTGTTAGATAGCCCATCTACGCAGATCATTGGTCTATCATTATTAAACCCCGTATGTTATATATGATCAGAACATGTCGCACCGTGCCTCGGAGAAGGGTTCTCACTTTTACTGTTCCAAGGCCCCGCAATTTCACGCTTCATAGTAAAGGTGGATTTAAAAAAACGGTAAAATGATGCATGAATTAATATGCGTTAGCGCATGCGCAGGATGGAGTAATGATTAGAGAAAAATTAAATTGGTAGGGAACAACCAACAGTCTAACCCACAAAATCCCAGAAAATGAATTCAAAATCTGTTGAAAACTAGACCTTGTTCCTGGGAGTACACTTTCGCGCATGTGCTGTAGCTACTAAAGATAGGATTATATTGAAATTGCTAGGGAATGGTCAAATTAACCTCTTCCGCCTATCTTCTAAATTTGAGCGAAATCGGACTACGGACTACGAACTACGTAAAAATAATTCTTGATGAAATTCACGTTTGCGCATGCGCCGAGTGGAGTATTGAAACTCATAGAGGACCATCTTCACCCTAATCTGCAAATATCATGAAAATTTTATAAGAACTGGTTGAATATTGTAGAAATTAACTTGTTACAAGTCTTTTGCAGACATACAAACATAGACACACAAACACACACACACATAAAACCAGGGAAACTTCCCCTACAACATACTGTCAGAGCTGCCAACTAAGTTGAAAAACCGTTCAGATTCCGCTGAGTGCACCGTCAAACTCTTGTAATCTGAGTGAGCCCCTAACTGTTGAGTAATCCAGCCCAATCAATTGGTTTAATTCGAACTGGTGGGTTTTTATTTTATTTTTGGTTTTTTTAAATCTCCATTTAGGTGAGTGTGAGTGAACGCACACACTCAGGCATTGTCTATGAATTCCGCCCTAAGTGCCTAATTTACTTTTTTCCATAACTTTTCCTTAAAAATTTGCCCTTAGCCATGCTGTATGACAACATTTTTTGCCTTTCCGATCTGCCAGTGGGTTCCATGATGGCACTCCGTTTAGTGACGTAGGGCCACATGGCTTCCCTTAGAATTGTGCCACATGCAGTGTCCCCTTGGACACCCTGTTCAATCCCACTAATGACCCATCTTGTTGAGGTTCAACTTAAATCATTGAATTAAAACAGCAACGATAGTTGCAATAAATTTTTGACCGAAATTCGAAGTAGAATCGATATCTGGCAAGTGGTGCAACCAACTTTGACACTCAATTTTCCTCCTTGTAAATAGAATCGAAGATGAATAAGGAAATGGGGATTCAGTACGTTAAAGCTAAAAAGTTCAAGTTAAGCGACCTCGGAGTCTCGATGGTCCGTCCTTGGACCGAGTAGGTAATTGTTGCTGTTTCCGAGCGAGTCGAGCTGGATTTTTATGAGTTTTCAAGTGCCTGCTCCAGAGGAGAAAGTTCATGAAACGTCGCATTCAACTGCAGTTGGTGCGCAATTTCGAAGCTGCGGTGATCAGTTTGTTAGAGCACAACGAAGATCTTTTTCACGCGCTCATATGAGGCTGTGAGGAACTACATTTATAACTACATTATGAGGACTTAACAGTGGCCATTAGACTTAGTAACATAAAGTCCAACATGACTTCGCGTGAATTTTGTTTATCTATTCAGTGGGTAATTCGACATAAACTTGAGCTATATTGCGATAGGTACGTCCCAACAAGATTGATATGTGTGTGTGTGTGTGTGTGTGTGTGTGTGTGTGTGTGTGTCTGTGTATGTGTGTGTGCGTATGCGTGCGTACCTGAGTGTGTGTGTGTGTGTGTGTGTGTGTGTGTGTGTGTATGCGTGCGTACCTGAGTGTGTGTGTGTGTATGTTCAATCCAAACGGTACCTGTATTTAAAACCTAGATAAAAATCCGTTCTGCCAAAAACAACTATATTTCATGTTTAAAAAATCAAATTGTACAATAAACATTCATGCAGCATGATCGTATGAGCTAATTTTCGTAAATTATCGTATTGCATAATGTTGAATTGTTTTGAAATTTGAGCTTTTTGAGTGCAAGGAAATCGTTAACCATTAATTTTATGGCAAAAAACGTATTCTAAATAATAACCTGCTATTCAAATAGAGGTTCTGAATTTTTAGCTTTTTTAGCAGGTTTTATCGATTTTTTAGCAAATTTTGATGAATTTTAAGTACATTTTTCAGCATAATTGTGTACATTCATTTTTGGATGTTCTATTTTATAGTTAATAAACTTTATTTGAGCAATATTCTACCAAAAAATATAAATTGAACGATTTTTAGCCGTTTTTAGCCATTTTTAGAGATTTTTTTAGTACATTTTTTGAAATTTGACCAATTTAATGTGGTCAAAAAGTGTTGCCCAACGAACTCATCCTTTCTTTTGAAATGCTTGATTTTTTGGCGAAAGAACGAAGTTTTTATCTCAATTCTATCGAGAGTTATCGTCTGGAATGACACATACATATATATATATATATATACTATATATATATCTCTATCTCTACTATTAATAAGAATGAAACTCCGTCTGTCTGTCTGTCGCTCGTGCCTATGCACGGCCAAACGGCTGAGTGGGGGGAGTCTACGAGTGGGGGGATCTTTTTGGGATTTTCCGATAGGGTGTATAAGCGAATTTAAAATTTTCTAATCCCACCCGAACCATGGGCCGTAGGGCGGGAGGGGGGTCGAAGTAATAATTATTGTGCGCTTTTTGGACTTCCCCGCTTCCCCTACCCCTCTAAACGGCCGTTGACAATTCCGGAAAAATACGGGTTTCGTAGGTTTTCCTACGAGGAAGACGACGGCGCGATCGGATCGCGAAAAAAGTATCGGGAAATGCGTTAAAAAAATGCGAGAGTACGGACCCGTTTTCTCGAAAAGTCCGCCGAAAAACTTGGTTTTTTCCCATTAAAATATACCCCATAAAGGTACGTTTTTCGGAACGGTTTTCGCGGGCGAAATACAGCTTTGATCCCGCCGAATCTGAATCCGAAGTCGGATATCGAAAAAAGTGACGGAAAGTAGGTCAAATCGGGAGGGAAGCGAGACTAAGCTATTAAAATGAGAAATTATTAAATGTGCTGTGGACGCGAGAAGGCTCTAGGAAGACAGACGTGTTTGGGGTTCGATAAACTCAGGTACAGGTTTCGGTGTTTGGGTGTTGCGAGCAGGTACCTTGCGAGCGAAGCGAGAGCCATTTCAACAGAATAAATTCGGATTTTTTCCTACAAATATACAGCAATACCTTGCGAGCGAAGCGAGCAACATCCCCTAATAAAATTTTCGTGGTTCCACGTAGTTTTATAAGATTTAATTTGTTTGTAAGAATTTCCAACAGAAAAAAACGTCTGCCAAGTTGGGTGGGCAGTATAACTTCCTCAAGCGAGCGAAGCGAGCAGCATCCCTTACAGAAGTTAAACCTACCCTTAGGGATCTATCGTTTGCGAGCGAAGCGAGCAACATTCCCTACATGCCACACTTTGCGAGCGAAGCGAGCAATATTCCCTACATGCCACACTTTGCGAGCGAAGCGAGCAATTGAATGGGGGGCCCGGGGGGCTTGCCCCCCGGCTGGACGTGGAGGCGAGCGTAGCGAGCCGGAGCGGCTAGTTATTAATAGGAATGAAACTCCGTTTGTCTGTCTGTCGCTCGTGCCTATGCACGGCCAAACGGCTGAGTGGGGGGAGTCTACGAGTGGGGGGATCTTTTTGGGATTTTCCGATAGGGTGTATAAGCGAATTTAAAATTGTCTAATCCCACCCGAACCATGGGCCGTAGGGCGGGAGGGGGGTCGAAGTAATAATTAATGTGCGCTTTTTGGACTTCCCCGCTTCCCCTACCCCTCTAAACGGCCGTTGACAATTCCGGAAAAATACGGGTTTCGTAGGTTTTCCTACGAGGAAGACGACGGCGCGATCGGATCGCGAAAAAAGTATCGGGAAATGCGTTAAAAAAATGCGAGAGTACGGACCCGTTTTCTCGAAAAGTCCGCCGAAAAACTTGGTTTTTTCCCATTAAAATATACCCCATAAAGGTACGTTTTTCGGAACGGTTTTCGCGGGCGAAATACAGCTTTGATCCCGCCGTTACACAACGTTGCTTACCTGAAGGGACCCTCACAGGGGGGTTCCCATTTGCACTTCTACGCAATACCTTGCGAGCGAAGCGACAGCCATTTCAAATAATAAATACGGACTTTGTCCTACACATATACAGGTATACCTTGCGAGCGAAGCGAGCAACATCCCGAATAAACTTTTCGTGGTTCCACGTAGTTTCTAAGATTTAATTTGTTTGTAAGAATTCCCAACTGAAAAAAACGTCTGCCAAGTTGGGTGGGCAGTACAACATTCCCTAATAAACTTTTCGTGGTTCCACGTAGTTTTATAAGAATTAATTTGTTTGTAAGAATTTCCAACAGAAAAAAACGTCTGCCAAGTTGGGTGGGCAGTATAACTTCTTCAAGCGAGCGAAGCGAGCAGCATCCCCTACAGAATAAATACGGACTTGCGAGCGAAGCGAGCAACATCCCCTAATAAACTTTTCGTGGTTCCACGTAGTTTTATAAGATTTAATTTGTAAGTAAGAATTCCCCAACAGAAAAAAACGTCTGCCAAGTTGGGTGGGCAGTATAACTTCCTCAAGCGAGCGTAGCGAGCAGCATCCCCATACAGAAGTTAAACCTACCCTTAGGGATCTACCGTTTGCGAGCAAACCGAGCAACATCCCCTAAATGCCATACTTTGCGAGCGAAGCGAGCAACATTTTCTAGATGCCAGACTTTGCGAGCGAAGCGAGCAACATATCCTACATGCCAGACTTTGCGAGCGAAGCGAGCAATATTCCCTACACGCCACACGTTGCGAGCGAAGCGAGCAACTTAATGGGGGGCCCGGGGGGCTTGCCCCCCGGCTGGACGTGGAGGCGAGCGTAGCGAGCCGGAGCGGCTAGTATACATATAAAAAAGCGTTAAAATCCAGGAATCATTTCAGAATGCCTCAAAACAGATTTCGATGAAGAAAATTTTTGAAAATTTTTATTTTAAAATTTTTGGAGCCATTGCAATAGCTTCATTTTCTAAGAAAATTCGCTAAAACTGCTGAAAGTACAAAAACAGCAAAAATCATGAAAGATGATGATCTTTGTAAAATATCTGTGGGCAAATGATTGTTCGGGAGGAACTTGAACATAAGAAATTCACAAAAATGTGTCCAAAGTCCAACAAAACGTTCTCAAATTGCTAACCTGGGAAATAGAAGTGCATAACATCTGGAAAAAAGTACCTAGTTTTTATTGTCTAGAGTTGTTAGGAAATATTGCTTTCTCACAAACTTGAACGTGCAGAATCGCTAAACTCCAAAATACGCTATTCTTATAATTTATGCTGAAAAATCGATAAAGAGGACAAAACTGGTTAAAATACTAAAAGTTTTTTCTTGTTTCATCATATCGTGTAGAGAAGTTCTCTTAACATAAAATTTATTGAATTAAAAAAGAAAACTCCATACAAACTTTGCTCATGAGGTTGTGCTGCATATGTGGGAATATTTTTTTCGGTTTTAATTGAAGAATCTTTGAAGTTTGTTTTAATTAATATTTCCAAAAGCTGGGCACCCACACATCAGTGTTGATAACAATGAACCCAATCTAGCTAGGTTTCTATCCATTGCGGGTACCTTTCCTATTTTTGCTAGGTTTATAGCATTTTATTTTACTGTCAAACAAAACGGATAATCTTGGAATTTTGCAATGTATAATAGTAGCCGTACATAATAATATAGACAATGTACCTATACTTGATTATAATCGTTCATCATAAATAATGCTGATAATCGATCTGTTTCAGGTGAGCCATTTGTGGATCCCATTTCGTGAGTATTATAATATACTAGCTGGTTATCCGTGCGTTGCACGGACACTCCTGTACGGGCCAGTCAGTTCATTAATAATTATATATATATACTTCAGTTATATAAATCAATATTATTATAACATATTAATATGATAATAATTAGTATAATATTATTATAAAATATTAATATGATAAAATATATATTAAAATAAATATATATTAATAATTAATAACTGCAGAAAAAACCATATCCAGACTGACTGTTCGTTACTGCGGAGGCTACTTGCCGAATTACAGCATAAATGTAGGAAAATCAGTCTCGGACTGAACAGAGAAAGAGCCTATAATTTCAGTCGTCTTTTATTGTCCCATAGAGTTACCCTATCAAATTTCAACTTCCTAGGGTGAATAGCAGAGAATTGAACTCACTCAGCTGATCAGATAAGAAACCATCATTTCAATCGTCTCTCAATGACCCAGAGAGTCACCCTATCAAATTTCAACTTCCTAGAGTGAACAGGAGAGAATCCAGCTCACTCAGCTGATCGAAATCCTCAAAACCAAACACGCGCGAAGAAAGGTCCCGAACTGCGTGTTGGCAGCCATAACAAAATTTCGGGAGCCAAACTAATCGGATTTTCATCCCGCTCTTCGTACGAAATATCAAATTCCTGTCCATAACCTATCAATAATGCAACCTATGCATCACTCAGAACACCCGTATAGTAACCCGTCAAGACATCACCACTTGTTGCAAATTTCCGCGCTAACTCACTGCCTGTTAGCAGCCATAATAAAAGTTCGGGAACTAAACGAATTGGTTGCAAAGGGTATCAAGGATTTAGGTAGCCCCCCAGAGGTGCAATGGGGCCCTAAATCTTCGAAAGGGAAAGAGGAGGGTGACAGTATCCCGTGAGAGAGATACCACTCCTACTAATAGCATTAATGTGCTACGTTCGGAGTAGATTGGTTTTCCAGTTCTAGGATCACCCATCCATCGCCAAACTTTGCAGGTCGATAATATGGGAAGAGGCGCCCGACGCCCGTTGGGTAACAACGGAGCGATGGCAGCGCATTCTCTGGGATTCTGACGAGAACTCTGTCACACTCCCCCCCTTAAAGACATACTTGATTGAAGAGCAAGTATGTAAACCAGGTGGAATAGATTACTGGTTGAGAACTGATACTCATTAATAAATAGATGCATTGGCGATTGCGGATGAGAAAAGAGAAATTAAAACAGGATGGATTGTCAATGAATCTTCATAAGAAGTATTAATTAGGTAATTAACGCCCAATCAAAGATTCTAACAATCAGGAATAAACGGTGGCTCAGCTATGGAGACATATACCTTTAGGAAAATAAAAATATGTACCCACTTTGGGGACTTAAATTGGGAACTAAGCCCTGGAAATAATAATTGGGAACAATGCCCGTGTATAAAGAATATATAATAAAAATGGCAAAGGCCAGGTATACCATAGGTATGAAATTGAAATTATTAGAGAGGGGATAAAATTGAGAAATTATAAGTCAATGACCAATGAAATTATTTATATACCAAAGGGTGATAATGGGAATTCCTTCTGGAAAACCCGGGCCATGTTTCTTCTGAAACATTAACGCCCCAAAAATAGTGGATCGGATTACTAGTCGTTAGCCGTGCATAATCCTAACCACTCTCTGCTACCATATCAAGGATTTAGGTAGACCCCCAGAGGTGCAATGGGGCCCTAAATCCTCGAAAGGGAGAGAGGAGGGTGACAGTATCCCGTGAGAGAGATGCAACTCCTACTAATAGCATTAATGTGCTGCGTCCAGAGTAGATTGGTTTTCCAGTTCTAGGATCACCCCGTCCATCGCCAAACTTAGCAGCTCGATAATATGGGAAGAGGAGCCCGACGCCCGTTGGGTAACAACGGAGCGACGGCTGCGCATTCTCTGGGATTCTGACGGAAACTCTGTCACATGGGTAGCGCCGTTTATGAAGTAGAAGGATGTTTTAAAGGTTCAGACATAACACCTATGTACCTATGTTGTGCACCGGAACTTGCTGATCATTTTATGACCGCTCCCATCAGAATCGGTCCAGGCTTTTAATCGTCTATTGGGAACATACATACATACCTAAATAGAAACAAACTTTGAGTTTTATATATAAGGATATCATAAAGTCGATTCTGTTCATATTGCTTTCGAGTCTACCTATAATTTCATATTCATTTACCACCATCCAGTATCTTTGATTACAAACAATCACTTCTTTTATAAATTGGGAATTAACAAAAAATTCGTCACTCCCTCCAAAACTGTTTCATTTAATAATCTTTCTAAAGGTACAGTCCATTTCAATTTTACATTGATAATTACAGGGGAAAATTAGGTATTAACGTTGAAAAACCTGGGCTTTCTTGTAAAATTACCCTCTATGAACCTCTCATCGAATCAGTCCAGTGCGTTGGTAACATCTCTTCCTTCAACCGGGTGTGCCCTCTCTATTCAGCGAACCGGGAAAAAATGACAAGAGGGGTTGATTACTATAGTACACGCATTTCGTGTGCCTATTTAAAAAATTCGGTCCCATGATCTCGCCATTTTTTTCATTTCAACATGCATATGTTTTTGGGCTGGCGGTCATTCTAAAATTTGCGACCGAAAAAATGCAACGCTACAACCGATAAACAATTTCGGTAACTATGCCGCAACAATAATGAAGCAGCACTCTTCTTTTGCGTTATAATGGACCTATTGATTTTCACGTACAATCAATGCGTTACTGGCTAACTCCCTTAGTTTTCGTAGCTGGAAAATCGTTCGCCACTTTTTGGAATGCTTTCATTTTATCACAACATCTCATGATCCCTGAGCCATTGTAGTGTCAAAGATAGCTAATTTATTTCGCTAAGTTATAAACGAATGTTGCTAAGTGACAATAGTGAACTAATAATGTGAAAAGAAGGCACTACAGTGTATATGTATACTATTGAGTAGTAGGTACTTGTAAGCAGTAGGTACTAGACGATGCATAGACCTCTGATCGGCTGATGGGCTCCTAAAGCTGATGATTTCTATCTATTTAATCTCTGAAGCTGAAATTGAGAGACGATTGAAATGGTTGGTTCATTCCAACTCAGCTGAGTGAGATAAATTCTCGCCTGTTACCCTTAGGAAGTTGAAATTTGATAGGGATACTCTCTGTGACACTAAGACGATTGCAATTATTGGTTCTTCCCTTATCAGCTGAGTGAGCTAAATTGTCTCTTGTTCACCCTAGGAAGCTGAGATTTGATGTGGAGACTTTCTGTGACACGAAGGAACGATTGGAATTATATGCTCTATCTTGGTCAGCTGATTGAGCTAACTTCTCTCCTGTTACCTATAGGAAGTTGAGATTTGACAGGGAGCCTTCCTGTGACATTAGGATACGGTTGAAATGATTAGCTCATTCCTAATCAGCTGAGAAAGCTAAATTCTGTCCTGTTCATCCTAGGAAGTTGAAATTAGGTATGGAAAATCTCTGGGATACTAAAAGATGATTGAATTGATCGGGCCTTTTCTGATCAGCTGACTCAGCTAATTTAATTGAGACATTTTTAACTTTAGGCAAAAACACATATTTCATAGGGGGGGGGGGGGGGGAATAAGACATATCCATGTACTGATGTATCTGCATGTAGTGTAGATAACATTAGTTTGAAACAGTGGAGTTTACTGCGAGATCTTTTCTCAACTATTTGTTCTTTCTCACGCTTTTTTTGTGGATCTAGGAAATGTTGAATTTTGTTGATAAAATGTAGAATTTGATTGGTAAAATGTTAAATTTATTTGGGAAAATGTAGAATTTGATTGGTAAAATGTATAATTTGTTTGGTAAAATGTTGGATTTGATTGGGAAAATGTCGAATTTGATTGGGATATTGTTGAATTAGATTGGGAAAAGCTATAATACCAATGTGTTAACCAATAGAAAACGAACTTTTTTGGCACTTCGGACGTGAGACAGCAGAGAAGTGGACTTTAGTTGGGGTAGGATGGGATCGAGGAAGCTAAGCTTTGGCATCCCAATTGGTGTGGCACCTGCCCGCGAGAGCTCGCCCCCGTCGCCGCTATATCTCCAGGTGACCCCGTCCAACCTCCGCCAGTCCTCACCGCAACCAGTCCTCTCGAGTTCCGCGATCTCCGGCAGCAACAAAGTGATCCCGGGGGGGAGGTTCCGCGATCCCATTCACAAAGTGACAAGTGCCGCCGGTGCTTCGAAACGCGGCGCCCGAAATCGCTTTGAAACAGCTTACGAGTTGTTTACAACTTTGTCGCTTACGTGCCAACGCGCCGAAAGCGGAGCGACGCACGATCAACTTTTCGCACTCAATTCACAGTCGTACTAGTTTGTGAGTGTCATGTGAAATCAACAAATAATAGTGAAATGACGATGCGCCCAATGAGGTGGATCTCGCCAAATTTGTGTTAAAAAGGATAATTCTCATTAAAATAGGTAAGAATAATTTTAAAAAACTCCTTTTCGTTTAATGTTTACAGCACATAAAATACCCAATAACCCAATTGCTCCAGCAATTCTTACTTGAGTAAACAAACATCATTTACAAGAAAAAAAGCACAATTTGAGTTCCCCAAAATTGTCAATAACGTCAACAATATCATGAGATTCGAAATGTTCCCAAGAAATGCATTTGTCTTCAGAAGATTCTTGCTCATAACAGCTTCATTTCTCAAGCATTGAACTCAAATTGCTTCAAGACAGCTTAAAAATTGCTTACGATTATCATACAGAACACTATTTAACTCTGACTAAACGATTTTGACATAAATGTGCTGGTTTCAAATATGTTTGTAAATCATAATTAAGACTAGAATAATTCTTGTATCACCTTTTTTTTTAAACTCAGAATCACAATCAATGCATAAATAACAAAATATACTAACAGAAACACGTTGTGGTAGCAACTCACACTGCTTCAGATTCACAATGACTAAACTGAATGAGCAATTAACAATTTTATTATTATTAATATTACAATTAAATATTATTTTATTATATTACTATTTTTAATTCATTTTTTAAATAGATTCTGTAAGACCGTTCACAATAAACATACCTCAATGACAGAGAACATCAATTATATAAATAAGAATGTAGTTTCGTTTTTCATAACTTGCTGGCCAAATGGCTCAACGGATTTTAATGCGGTTTTTCTTGAAATAATGAACGAGTTCCAGGGATGGTTTTAGGCTATATTACAATCCTCTAGACGTTCTCCTCCATCGAGGACTTGGCTTTCCCATCGACGCACGGTGTTTCGATCCTAAGGGCATTGGTGGACGAAATTCCGAAACCGCGAAAATCGGTTGTAATACATATTGCGGTTCTATTGCCCTGACCAATAGCGGAAACTAATGGAAATAAGATAAATAGAGAGAAAAAAATAATTTCGACATCTAATCGTTTCATTGATGAAGTTAGCTAAAAATAATGACAAGGTGATTGATTTTGTTCCAATAGATGGTAATTTTTCAAACATTTTTATTGAAACCCACAAAGCATTCAATTTCGAATTATATTTAGAAACTAGGAAGGCATAAATGACCGAATTTCACTCGGTTTCCAAGTTTCAAGGTCAATCTTAGATAAAAAATCAGAATCGTGGGATCATTAGGGAATCTCCACGTAACGCTCTCCGCGTGACGCTCTCCGCGTGACGCTCTCCGCGTGACGCTCCCCGCGTGACGCTTTTTCATTTATGTGCCATAGTAAAGACATAAACGCTTGCATACGAGTCTGCAACGCATTGGGACATTTTCATGTGTTTACCTATGAATGGTCAACGTCATTTCTGATGGTCATAATCATCGTTGTGGCCACTTGGGACAATTTTTTTCGTGACGATTTTTTTGTTATGTGCCATATGAAAGACATGAAAATGTCAAACCTCACTGTTTCAAATTATGCTAATTTCTTTGGAATTTCGAAGAAAATCAATATTTGCAGAAGTTAGCGGAATGAACCGGTTGAAAATTCTAATTCAGCATTAAATGTGTGAATGCTTCTAGTTTTAAGGCTTGACAAACCAATACTCATACTTTTTAGGACGCCCCTCAGAAGCTAGGTCGCACAGGTAAGGTTTCTTATTTAATAGGGACGAACTATTGGAATTTATCTAGGGGGTTAAGGGACAATTCGAACATGAGGAAAATATAATGTTTTCAGTGCTCCGCACAGTAGTTTTCTATTTGATGCGTTAAAGTATCTGCGTAGAGTTACTCAGAGAGAGTTATTCCAAGTAAATATCATCGATTCTAGGCCTCAAAATGCCAATCTGGATGCTGGAGACTAATTTGTTTTCTCAAAACTTTCATTCTGACTTTTTTTCGCCTAAAACACATTTGTCGAAGCACTGTGCGACATCTGCCGGGTAAAAAACTCAGCAATTAAGAAAAAAACCGTTCATGCGTCGAAATTTTTACGTCTAGTAATGTGTAAGGGGGGGAGGGGGTTTAAGCGTATAGGACTTTTTGGTAACAAATTCAACGATACCAAAACGATTTTGGTGGGTTGAGCCAAGCATTTATTTGTAAAGATAGATTTTGATGTACAAACTGCCTTAAACTGCTGCCATGTTGATCGTGGATAAGTTTAACGTAACTGAAGTTATCTTGAGATGGTTATATCGAGGGGAGAGGGCTTGGTTGAAAAATTATTGGGTCTTTTCAAGTTGAAACATGATCGTTGAAATTTGATTTTATAGATTTTCCGGGGATGGTGTGGGTAAAAATTACAATGCGAAGCCAAATTACCAGTTGTTATATGCACCTTGACATTGCCCGTATTGGAGCATGCTACATAAGCTTAGCTACATAAATAAAATTATCTTCACTAGTTTTAAGGTTGTAGTACTATTTGTCGTGGAATCACCACTATGTACCTTTACATAATTGTTTATCACCCATTCAGGTGATGAAAATAGTGACGAAGATAGCGAAGAACCTAAAGAAAACGTTGGTAACCCAATAAATCGAGCCAAAAATAGCTCCATTAATGCCACAGTTACGACTGTTACTCATCTCTTCAATCACTAAATGATGAATGTACGAGTTAGAATGGACTTTAACAACGAAACTCCAAGAAAACTGAGACTTTCAAAAACGCCTGCATATAACGGCAATTAACGATAACAAACATTAATGAGTTGGTTGTCTCAATAAAAGATTAGTTTATCATAATAATTAATATTGGTCAATGGAAACCCCACCAAACCCCCCGTTCGGGCCTCAGTAAACAAACATACAAAATACGAGTTGGAATACATGTACATTTGTACGAATGATATACCCCATATTGAAATCACATAATGCGGATTGTTTTGGATTATTTAGGTTCGACATTTTGAATTTCTCAAGGTTGTCAACAAAATGTTGGCATTCTAGTTGTTATCAAATATCGGGTTCACAAATTATGAGTGCCCTACGTGCGTCGGTAAACAGATACATCCAATTCAATACACCTGTATATTGTGTATGGTGTTCCTGTGCATTGTGTTTGATTAATATGTATTTTACCCTAGTGCATACAGTACACAGCTTATTGCAATAACTCAATAAGGATTATTTTGGAAGAGTTCGGAATTTTGAGTCAGTAGACAAAATTTTGAGATTCTAGATGTAACCGCAGATCGCAGTTCCTAAGTCTTGATTGCTTTACTCTGAAACGTTTATTCCAGGTTGCTTTGAAACAGCCTGCAACACCTTAGCGAATTTTCGTAGAAATAGAGCTGCTGCAATTTTCCAAGCTTTCCTTCGTGGAAACCCGTTTTCAGGCATTTTGAAAAGATTCCTGAAGTTTCTGTTTTCGCGAATAATTTTTGCAGAAAATAAAAGCTACTTCGATGGCTCCAAAAAATTTAAGATGAAAATTTTTCACAATCTTCTTCATCGAAATCCATTTTGAGGTATTCTGAAACCCTTCTGAAAAAGCTTTGAACTCTAGGATTCATTTCAGAATGCCTCAAAACGGATTTCGAAGAAGAAGATTGTCGAAAATTTTCATTTTGAATATATATCATTCCAGACGATAACTATCCATCGAATTGTGATTAAAAATAACCGTTCTTGCGCGTTCAATAAGTCAAGCTTTCCAAATGAAAGCAATTTTTGAGCACATTAAATTTGGAACATTTAAAAAAAAATTGCTCACATAAATATCACTAAAATGGCAAAATCGGCTAAAAATTGTTAAATTTATTTTTATATGTATATATATATATATATATATATATATATATTTTTTTTTTTCATTTTCTATTTATTCATTTTGCTTAGAGAATATTTCTCAAATATAGTTTATTAACTATAAAATAGAACATTCAAAATTTTATGTACAAAATTATGCTGAAAATGTATGTACTTAAATTTCATTGAAATGTGCTAAAAATCGGAAAAAATTCCGAAAAAGCTAAAAATCTAAAATCCCCTTATGAATAGCATATTGTTTAGAATAAGTTGTTTTTATCACAAAACTGATACTTAACCATTTTTTGCACTCATAAAGTTCAAATTTTCTAACAATTTTACATATTACAGTAAGTACGTTAATATACAAAAATTCGCTCATACGATCATGCTGCATGACTGAAACTTTTTCTTATGGATGGAATATAGACCAACCGATTTCAACAAAAGCGAATTACATCGCACTCATCGGTTCTGCCCAGAGAATGGGTTTGGTGACTACCCTGGTCATTACCTCCAACTTTCAAAATAATCTTACACGTAGATATAATTTACGATTTTTTTTTATATTAAAATATATTGAACGACCATTTACGAAAATTCGTTTAAATAAGATTTTGCGGCATGGCAGGAACTTTTAATTTCTTTGCACTGTGAGGGAGTTATTACCATTAGGTAAAAACTTTTAAATCAGGTAAAAATCGTTTAATTAATATATATATATATATATATATATATATATATATATATATATATATATATATTTATATATATATATATATATATATATATTTCATTTTTCTATCATTAAAATATTTTATATACAAAATTATGCTGAAAATTTACTTAAATTTCATTGAAATGTGCTTAAAATTGGGAAAAACGTCGAAAAAGCGAAAAATCTATAAACCCCTTTTTGAATAGCAAATTTTTATTTAGAATAAGTTTAATTTTTAGTTTTAATTTTTTTAGTTTTTAAGTTTAAATAAGTCTAATGTTTATTAAGGTCATTTTAATTAGGTAAAAACTCAAAAAAATCTTGAAATTCAAACAACTCGATAAGTAAATGTATATACGAAAACCGAGATGAGGGACTGCATGTTGGAAATTTTATATGAAAATTTTAAATCCAAAGTACTTGCACTCTCCAATGACTCTCACCCGATGTACTGTATGCGGACTGAACGAACATCCAATCATAATCAGGACCCAATAGTTACCTACTTATGAAGCAGAGATCACACATCTAAAGCAGGTATTCCAAATAAATAAATAAGAGCCGGTATGCTGATCATAATAAATTTCTCTGCTGATCAGGTCTTAATGTATGCAAGAACGGACGAAAAAGATTTTGGTTACTACCATAATTTCTCTGGCTGCAAAATGCTTGATTACTTTAAACACAAGTTGTAAAAAAAAAATTCAATATTCAACGCTTTAATTATTTTAACCAGAACGCAAATCAAGTTAATATCTCATTAAACGATGATTCAAATCTCAATTGTCCGATCGACTCCTACTGTAGATGATCGTATCAGGTGATATGGTCATAAATCTGACGTTGCAGTGAATACAGATCATAATATTTGTGGTATTGATACCGAAGAACAATCGTGATTTGCTATTTAAAATATATTTTAATGGCCAATAGTTTTTTTTATCTCTTGGATTGCATAGTGGGAATAGCTTTTGGTTCTACAGAGGAGTTATTAGGTCGAAAGTATTTATTGGTTTCATTTTACGGAACCATTAATTTGGTTTGCAATTTGATATTGGAATGCTCATTCAAGGCCCTTATGGTCCTAAGTGTGGGTAGAATGTTTTTACAAATACTTTAAATGTGAAACATAGTCTTGCAATTACGATTCTCAAACCAACGGTTAGAATTGTTGTACATTTCTTCACTCATTTCCTCGCAACTTTAAGCGTGCTAAAATTTAGTTTTTTAAAATATGTTTTCCTATATCGGTATTGAAAATATCAATAAATGAACATAACTACCTGATTCAGCAAGGAAAAATAATCGTGTTTCACATTTATCAATTGAATCGCAACTATGCTCGATATTTCACAATTTATGCACTTTTTTGCGCGTAATAACGCTCGTTTTCCGCCGACAAAAACTCGAGTGTCTGGTTATTTCCCCATAAATTTTCATGCAGAAATAAAAATTGAAGTTCCCATTTGAAAAATGAGAGATAGGAGTCGTATCGCCACTATAGCACGTCATAGTAAAAATCAGAATAATTTAGGAAGAAAAAATAAAATTCTGAAAATGCCTCAAAATTTGAAAAAGCCTAATTTTGTAAGTATATAAAGTATGAGTATATGCTTCAAATAAAGTTTATAAAATTTAAAATAGAACATAAAAAAAATCATGTACAAAATTAGGCTGAATAATTTACCTAAATTTCATCAAATTTTGCTATAAAATCGATAAAAGCTGCAAAAAAGCTAAATACAAAAATCCAAAATCTCTTTTTGAATGGCAGATTACAATTAAGAATACGGGTTTTGTCATAAAAATAATGTTAGGAATTGTTTGCAGTCAAAAAGCTCAAATTTCAAAACAATTTAACATAGTATAGTACGATACGTTACGAAAATTCGCTCATACGTTCATGCTGCATGATTGGAACGTTTTTAATTATTATTATTCTACTCGGGTATCTTATATGTGAAATAGAACAGGACGTATTGGTTGACAAAAAAACTCTCCGTGGAAGGCCGCCTCCACATTGGTTGGAATGGCAGGTCAGGTCTTTTCTATTATAAGACCTCACAAGGAAGCGTCTACGTCCAGCCAGATGCGACGAAATAGGATTGTTTCAAATGGTATATTGGACATTTATTTTATGAACAAAGCAATATAATAAATAGCAAAAACTAGTCACACAATTTTTACAGAAAATTGCTCGAGCTTAGCGGACGCGGCAAGTCATTCAGAACAACGTGCGAGGAATCTCCCAAGTTACAGAAGCTATGAATGAACTTACTGAAAGTTTTTTTTTGGCAACGAACAAGTAGTGTTTGATTATATGCCATTTCACCAGGCTGTATGAAGCGTTGACGCCCTCTTCACGTAAAATCTGATTCATTGTTCATTTATCGCTCGTTTTCTCATCTCACGCTTCTGAGATCACGTCGAGCGTGAAATATCCGATAGCTCCAAGTAGCACCATTCACTAGTTACTATCACCCGAAACACTAAAACCCTTAAAACTTGATGACACTGATGTAAAGAAATATTTAGGTACTTACTTAGCTGCTTATTTACTTATAGCCTACGGTACCAAAAAATGAATTCATTGTAACGTTAGCCGAATTAATGCAACCATTTAACTAAATGTGACGATGTCTGCGACTTTGTCCCTGCAGGGGAGTGGAATGGTGACATAAAAGCACTACTAACCTTCCTTCCCCTGTAAGGTACCTGTAATATGTAAGGTGCAACTAATATAATGTAACCATGTTTTGCTATCAATATTTATCTTAGTGTTATGCACCAATTAAAACAATATAATTGGTTCAAATTTCTCCTTTAAAAAAATCTATGCCGAGTGGTTCACCAACAAAGAATTTATTCTCTCATTTGGCCACCCATTGGTTTAAATTAAAAATTATAATTTGTCTCCTATTTTTCGGCTTTAAAAATGTTGTTCTAAAGTTACCCTGTTGAAATTATTGATTAGAAGTAACAATAGCAAGTAAGTTGAAAGCTTACTTTGTTAGCTAGTTAAAATATTTAGATTTGATTAAAACTTGTCTGTGAACTTTTTCTTTAAAAAACTGTCAACTCTATCCGATCGTTACAACACCGGCGGATTTGTGATAGTGAGCCTAATTTCTTGAACATTCGTCCAGTTTTGTTTCGAACGGTGCAGCGTACAACGAACAAACGGTTTTAGTAGTCAAAAGACAAGCGGAGATGAGCGAACTCTAATGTATGAAATGTGACACAACAAATGTCGTTACGAAAATCCGCGTTACGGAAATCCGTCATAAGTGGAAAGTTACGAAAATCCGTCGCAAATTGTTATTTCTCATCAGAACAAAGTTTGACGAGCCCTGAAATCTGGTAAGCAGCTTCTTGGGGACCAATGAAAGTTACCACAGCTGTATCAGCAACGAACTAACTTCTCTCCTTGTCTCCTTGATACCTTGAACCCTGAAATATGGCATGGTCATTCGGTATGGACATCTTGGGGACCTGTGGAAGTGATAGCGAGGAAGTCAGATCAAATGTTTGAGCAATGAACCTCAAATTTGGAAATGAAAATTATTTCTCTCATGCACATCCTGGATCCCTGAAATTTGGTAGGTACCTACACAGCCTTTTAGAGGACTTGTGGAAGGAAGGAAATCAGATCTGCTGGGTCTTCGCTTCTTTATATTTCAGCTCTTATGAACAAAAGTAAAAAATATATACATGGTGTTTTCCCTCCTTTACCTACATGGTTTAATAGTTTTTCGTTTTAGAGTGAACCTGCAAACGAAGCAGTCAACTTTCTATGACGTTTGCGCGGATCACGAACTAATTAGGTTATTATTATTCTATCAAAGTAATATTATCATCTTGAATGTTAAATTAAAATATTTATTTACATTATAACCACAAATAATGCATAACAGAAGACCACAAGTACAGAAATAGTACATTATCTCAGAAATTCAAGTAAACAAAATTGATTTCTACTGTAAATCACTTTACATGTCAACTCTCGAAACATCAACCAACGAATTTCGAGGAAGGTTCAAATGTGCTTGTACAAGTATCATCTACTCCAAACTAATTTGTGGGTCTTCATCAATGTTTCATAAATTGTGAAAAAATCCTTGAATGACCTGGTAATGCTTGCCTTGCTAATTTATGCGCAAGGTGTATTTTAGTGAAATCAAACGCAAAAAGCATGTGACCGGATTCCAATTGACCTAGATATACTCTCGTCAACCTACTTTTACTATGAAGTGTTTTTACACCACACGTGTCCTCTGTGATTCACTTTTCGTTTGTCGCTCTCCATTTGATTTCGTAACTGGACCTCACAGGTCGTAGCCCTACCTTTCGAGTACATCCACGGCGAGCACAAGTAATCTTGGAGTACTACGCGCTGTTTTGATTAATTTTTATCGGCGTTTTGTTTTCATTACTGACTCTTTTTAATCATCCACGGTATGGGGAATAATAGATACGGTATAATTTGAACACGAAGGCTTATTATTTCTTTATTACATAGCCCTAATACATAGGTCACAAGTCTATCATCGATAAGTATTGAGTGGAGTCAATGGTAAATCACTATCATATATACAGAATTTAACAGAATAATACAACTAAAATATTACAAACACCTACGCTTCTTTAGTCCTTCTATAATAGGTAACATCAGCTGATCGACTGTCTTTGGTTGTTACCAAATTTTTAATATGTTCACACATGTTCTCATTCACACTAAAAAAAAAAAAAAAAAAAAAAATTATCTTCTTTTCTCTTGTCTAAGGTCTAAAGCCCCAAGAGTGAGCGAACAGATGAAAGTTCAGCGATCCGGGTGGTTTCATACATTTTTGCGTAAGTGTTCTCAGCAGATCCGTGAGCAGTGACACTGGCTTTTCGATACTGCCATTTGATGGGAGTTGGGAATCATGTTATCTGCAGCGAGTCGCTGTGTACCATCGAGGCGATTTGGGGCACTTGTTCTGATGATCCCTTAATGCAAAGCCTGCATGTGTCGCTGCTCAGAGCTACTGCATTGATCCCAAACATGAGTTTTATGTGGTTGCCATGGCATGTAGGTATCCATTGCAATGAATGTGCTGATGCTCTTTCAAGTAGAGCCATTCGTGTGGACCCTCATTATATTGTCTATGCGCACTTCGGGTCAAATCTCTTGTATGCAACTTGAAGTCCATTCCTTGTGGCTTTTACAATTTCAGGGTGAGGTCACTGGTCTGGATGGAACTCTTCCCTTCCTTTCTGGACCCAACTTCCAAGGAGGGACAGAATAGGGGTCAGTCTGGCGTCACATCCATACCCGTCTTACCCACAGTCACCTGCTTTGCGCAGTAGTTCGGGACGTTGAATGTGCAAGATGTGGTGGTGATCTGTCCATCTGCCACTTTTTGGAGAACTAACCCTCATGTAGGTACCTCCGGATACAGTTTGTACTCCCTCAGTGGGTGATTGTTCTGTCTAGACCTGACAAAATATATTCCCTGTTAATGTACCGGAGAGACGGGCTGTGTCTATTTCTGTTCTTGATAAATGTATATACATTTAGTCATATTGATTCATCATTTTAGTTGTAGGTAGTTGTTTATTTTTGGGGTATTTTTATCCACTGTAGGGGGTGTAGGGGTTACAAATTATCGCTGTTTCCGGTTTCCCTTGAACGCCGCTTCTTCTCGCACTCTCGAGCTGCCGCGATTGGGGATATGGCCTCGCCCGTTTGATCGGGAAGGATATTCACTGAACGCATCAAATTCATACGCTTGTAGGGAAAAGGACTGTCACACCTTCCTCTGTTAATTATTGTGCGAAATTCGGCCCTGGACGCCCAGCACCAGGTACACTTAATCGGTTGCAAATTCAAAAATAAATAAATTAATCTTTGAGTAATAATTTTCAACGTTTTTACTGCTGCTCTCTCCGATCGGACTTGGCAGTCAACGTTCTTTCTTCCATCTCGTGGAATCGGGTAATCGATGAGGCGGGTCATCGGTCTTTCATAACCGTCTCATACAATTCTAATGCCTTTCAGAAATAACTCAATGACGGCAACAGGTGGCTGCACCCCCGAGCACCAAAGTCACACGAGGCGATGCATCGAATTTCCACTCGTCAAAGCATCCGAAAGGAATATCAGCCACGTGTAAACTAAATCAATCTCGACAAACCCATTTCAATTTTAAGGGGGTTTGCCCGACTAACGACTATGGCACCCGCGTCTATTAATTTTCGTCACCAGAATGATTATAGAATCGCTTCCAAAATTTTACTGTATTTTCTACAGACCCTAATTAATTTTGCATGTGTATTTGAAGCAAATTGAATTATTAAAAAACTTCATAACAATATAATAATCTTCAAAAATAGATTTTCCAATCTCAAAAACAGCACTTTTTCAGACGGTATTTTTCAGAAACTACTCAAGATGTATTTTTTTCGATAGGTATACATCACTAGTATAATTACATCAGATGGTTTCGTTACGTGGGTTTCTGGTCACCTAGGACATGCAATTTCCTTAATTTCCGAAAATGACACTCATTTTTCCCAAAACTTGTGTCTATAATTTTTAGAAGAAAATTTTCAAAAATATCATCCGACGTAAACACACTATCGATTGAAAAAACAGTGAAGGTATCTTTTGTAGTCTCAGAGAAAAATCGCCAAGCGTGCCAAAAAGTACCAGCAGAGCAGTTTTTCCAAATTTACCTATAGAGCGAGCGATAGGTATTTATTGTTGAAAATGTCTACCTTTACATTTTATTATTTAAAACTGAATGATAGTGATGCTTAGGATTTATCTCCAATAGAAAGAAGTAGGTACTGTAGAAGAAAATTTTAACTTCGAAGTAGTTTGAAACGTAAGCAAACAGTTTTAAGGAGAGGTGTTGGAAAAACGTTTCGGTTATTGGAAATAATGAACCAATTATCACAATTTTTGGAGAAAATGGTTTTGAAGTTGTCAGAACTTGGAATTTCTAACTGTACCCCCATACCTTAAGTGGTGAGCCCGGTGGTGAGCGAATATTTCCAAGAGGAAATGACAGACTGCCGGGTGCCACATTACCGGCGATCCCAGTTATCGACGATTCATCCCGACGCAGCGGCTCCTCTCTCCCTCAAGGGACCCTCAAAGGCCGACAAATTGGCCATAAACCCCCAGGAGCGGATCGTCCGCCAATAATTGTTGCCGAGTTGAGGCTATAGCCAATAATTGCTGCCGAGTTGAGCGAGGGACCAATGAGCTGCGGAATCTCATTGCACTCGTATGAAGGGTTGGACGCGGAATGCCGCGCGGGAGCCACTTTCTACGGAATGCGGTGTCCGTACTTTCTTGAAAGGGCTTCATGCAACAGCTTGGAATTATTTTCAATCCTACGGCTCATAAGTACACTAAATCTTAGGTTTATTATTGTAATTCATTAACTTGTGTTTAATTAAGCCAGAAAAAAGTGTAATCCTCTCAAATTTGTTGATTTACTTTTCTATATACTCTCCTATATATATTTCAAATATCGAATGGAGAGTGGAAAAAAAGTCTGCCGTACTAAGTTTCTCTCCGAAAATACTGGACCAAAGTTTTTCTTGATTTTCTTAGAGAATGAAACTAACTAAAGGCCTCTTGCATATCGATTCTAGTGCTAGCGGTGGCGGCTGGCGTAAGCTAAGGGAGTACCTGGGTATAAGGGAGCCTGGGGACTAGGGGTGATATCTTCTAAGCTCTTCCTATTTTTACTGTAAGTACAAACGTCTATTCAGAATGTATAGATTAATATTCGTCCATTCTACGAAACAGCGTGGTTACTATTCATTACAGTATAACCTAACTTAATGATAACTTAAAGGTACCTGATAAGAACAATTAGGCACTTAGCATTCTTGGTGGCCAGGCAGGCATCTACTTTTTACGTTGGGTGGCATAAACAAGCACACATTTGTTTGGTAGCATTCATCTTTTTGAAAAGAATATTTCCAAAAAGTTTATTATAGTGTTATCCGGTACATAGGAGGTATTTCAGTATATACCTATTAGGTTCCTTTATAAATATATTCCCGGCAAACCCACAAACAAAATCACTCTCATCGAAGTTGTGGAAACCCATTTGAATGAAGAAAGCTGAAGTTAGTGACAAAAGTTTTCTATTTCCACGTTCTATTTCCATTTATCTATTCTTTTTCCGAACAATGTCCTGGCAATGCGATAGGAAAAAACGCTTTAATTGTCACAGACATCATTACAGCTATCACAGTCAATGAATTATATATAACAATCAACAGCGCTGTTTAATCACAACTTGTAATTATCGTTTTGTTATCATTCTTCTTTTCCGTATTCTTTTCGTCTAAAAAACTGGAAGAAAACTTTATTTATTTATTTATTTTAATCATACAAATGCATTTTATAAATATGGTACAAATTGAACAACTTAAGCTACTCACTTTCGATTTCTTTCCCAACGATAGGCTTGGCCCGTGTTGTTGGGGAAGGTATTGGTGATTCGCTCATGTATTACAATCTATCTACTCTATGATGCAAACGGTACTTAAAAATATAATGTTATGCGTGTAATGTTCTTATAATTTTAAGAGAAGATATTTTCTAAAATAATCACTGTACATAAATACTGCTTAAAACTCCGTGGGGAACGGGGGGGGGTTTCTGGACAGGTTTCTGGACAGGGTCGCCATGTCTACAGTATTTCCAGTAGATCTACGGTATTTTGAGCCCTTCGCAGTTTTCCACTGCCATTAGCTATTTTGGAGGCGAAGTTCTATTTTAACGTTCAATTCGAAAGTTATTCATTAGCCTTGACAAAGTGTTCAACTGTTTCGGTATAGTTATTCCTTCAGTCCAGGGGGTAAAGTGAAGCAAGTGTTTTGTGCGAAATATAACTTTTTCATCGTTATTTTAGTTACTAGTTATTATTTCTAGAGGCTCCCTCCCTCCCCAACCCCTAATTGTGTAAATACATGTGAGTAATTCAGTAGACGGAGTCATCGTCTTCTGTGTTCATCCCTCTGGCTTAGCATCATAATATTCTGTGCTTAGGTGTTTTTTAATAGAACTGTCTACATTATTTTATGGTTTTTGATTAAAATCTACGGTATTATACAGTATTTTTGAATGGAAAAATCTACATTATTTCTACAGTATTTTTCTGTTAACATATGCAGTATTTTGCTTCCTCGAGTCTGGCAACCCTGGGATGCGTTTGGAGCTACCGTTACGCCGCGTTTTGCCGCTAGTGCGCTCTATATTTAGTTCTATGCACGAGGCCTATTTCAATGGCTCCTTTTGAAGGGCTAATTATTACCAAAATAATAAACTTTAATTAAATTGCAGGATTTCCGGTTCCTGATGCGGCTTGATCGCTGCAAAAATGTAAATGTAGGGTTTCTTTAATAACTTTATTTTGTTTTTTGTTACTAATAAATAATTTAGAAAATACATACAAAATATACAATGTTATAAACAATATCTTCTATTTCATAGAACACATGAATAACTCATATAAGAGGTATATCATATCTATAGATGCAAAATAATACTTTCCCACTATCAGCAAGCTCGTGTCGTGGGATGTGTAGTCCTTCAAGCCTGAAATAAAATTTTCTCAGTTCTAAGTACAAGTAAATGTATCACGCAAGGAGTAGGATGAATAGGTACATTTCTTGATAGAAAAATAGGCAATAACAAATAACGACAAATAAATGAATCAATAAACAGAACAGACGTTTTTATTATTCTATTCTAAGTCTTCTAATTTAATTCTTCTTTTATTCTAAATTCTTAAATTTCAGTCCTAGTTTCACTACAATTTGTTTTTTGAAAGAATTTCCTCTGGTTTTTCTCATAGTCATCATCTTCCATCATTATTTTTGTCCAGCTTTGGTTGAACGTACACGTTGTTTTTGCGTCTTTAAAGGAAGCCATTCCATGCAAGACCTTTTAAGACTACGGGATCGCCACGTTTTTTGCTCCATGGAAGTACTCACATTAGGAATAAAGAATTTCCCTCTTCGCTCAGCTCTGGTAGTATTCCATGCTTTATCCGACTTAATACATTTTTCTTAGATTTGGCATAAATGAGATTAAATCGTATAAATAATATATAGGGTTGTCTACGAGATAGGCACCCCCTTTATTTTCTCTATTTTTGAGAATAAAAAATTCGGACAAACGCTATTCTTCCCTTTTTTTTTTAACACAGAATGTGTTTTAGCCATGGACTAACTAGCCGAAAATGGAACGCGGGATGGTAACGAAATGTGTGACGGATGATTTTCACGTACGACCGAGTCGTTGCTAGGGATATGGTACTTCGTCGTTTTTCATCCCACAAAATTCGTTGACCATTCGTTCGAAAGCTCTCGATTTATCCAACAATATTATGTTAACTACTGCGAAGTGCGTGTCCAACAAACTGAGTTATGAGCATGGTTATATAAATAATTGTTTACACACAGGTGATCATTCTCAATAATTGATATTGTGAACATGATTGCAACCGCTTGTTAATTTCTGATGATTTCATTGAGCTTGTGTTTCGATGATTTGATTCATAGCAGGTGATCTGAGTATTACGAAAACGGTTTGATTTGTGAAGCGGAGGTTAAATAATTTGAATAGGTAATTTCTATACTTTACACTCTAGGAAGCTGTAATTTCGTTTGTAGCCTCTTTAGGACATTTACTTGACGATGCTCAGGGTCCGGATCAGATGTGTGGCTCTTAAAGCTAATTTCTATGCTTTACACTCTAGGAAGCTGTAATTTCGTATGTAGCCTCTTTAGGACATTTACTTGACGATGCTCAGGGTCCGGATCAGATGTGTGGCTCTTAAAGCTAATTTCTATGCTTTACATTCTAGGAAGCTGTAATTTCGTATGTAGCCTCTTTAGGACATTTACTTGATAAATCGCTCTTGATTTATCACGAATTTATTTCGTATTTTTTTTCGTAGTTTCATACTATAACTATATAAATTGATGTTATAAATGAATAGTAAACAATGACGCTTGTTTGGTTGTCACTTGGTTGCGCGACAACGCAAACACATTCGGTGTTTCAATAATTTCGTCCGAAGTATGTAAATAGAGGTAACCGGGGGTCCAGGGGCTTGCCCCCTGGCGAGGCGCGGAGCGCCGAGTTTTTTTTTTTTCGTAGATTTCAAAAATTACAAAATTGCGCCAACGCGTGCCAATAACATGAACTCCAATTTTTATTGCAGATTCAAATTCTTCGTGAAATTTCATGAAGAAATGATCCACCACTCGAGTTTTTTTAGTGCGCACAAACGGGCGCCATTCCTTTCTAAAAGTGCGAAAATTGTGAAATGCTGAATTCTTGAAGATATTCCATTGCCACATGTATTACATGATTTTAGGGTATTCTTTCATGCTGAATCACATGAAGATGTTCATTCCTTGACATTTGCGACACCAACCTGAAAAAACACGTAAAAACTACATTTTAGTAGGCTTTGTGCTGTACGGAAATGAGTAATGGAAAGTGCAATGCTGGTCGATTTTTCAGTGTTATCCCAATTCGAGTTTCAAATATCAAGGAATGAACTTCTTCATGTGATTCATCATGAAATAATAACCTAAAATCATGTATTACATGTAGCAATTCAAAAACTCAGTATTTCACAATTTTTGAACTTCTAGAGCGGAATCGCGCCCGTTTGTGCGCACTAAAAAACTCGAGTGGTGGATCATTTCTACTAGAAATTTTACGTAAAATTCGTATATATAATAAAAAATGTGGACACCCTAATTTGAAAAAAACAAGTCCATGTAAATTGCGTACGTTTGCGCAATTGTGACATTTTTTAAATCTACGGAAAAAATTGTGGAGAAAAGCGGTTGTCCGAATTTTTCGCTAATACAATTAGAGAAAATGAAGGGGAGGAGCCTATCTCTACGACCACCCTGTATTAATAGGAAGATGATTAGGTTTTTCAAAAAGTGCTTTCCATTTGGTTACGTTGTTACTCCTAATCATTGTTCTAATAATGCATTTTTTGTGCGGAATATTTTGTTTGGTGGAATTTCCCCTCACCACAACAGCGTGAGTCAATTGTGACTGTAACAGAGGTTAGTGCAGTATAGCGAAGTACATTGGGTTGGTAAAATGGATGACGAGGTTGTTTGACAATGAGACACGTGCGTCTGAATCTAAAGTATATATCAGAAAACAACATCCCAATCACTCTAGGAGTATTTTATCAACTCGCTATTCTTGGCTAAATCGGCCTACCTGGGACGATCGTCGATGAGTCGTCGACGATAAGACGATAAGGAGGACGATGTGAGTCGGTGTTTGATCGGAAATGGGTCACGCTGATAGGTAAGACTACAAATTCGAACGGTCCCGCGCGATGCGATGCCGCGAACAAGGCCTTCGCCCCCGCTCGACATTGCCCGCGGGACGCGGTCGTGAACCAGATTTTCGAGACACAGAATCTCAAATGTCGGTCCGTATCGCGCGAACATTGAAAAAACATCGCCTTATCTGACCGTTATAGGATTCAAGCACAAGGGTAAGTCTATTGATAAGTCCTAAACCCGAGGTCAAGGGGACTTGACGCGTCATCAATCTGAATTCATTGTTTGAGCCGGAGCAGCTGGGTACTATAAAAGTTCAAATAGATAATTAGCATTTACAAACTGGATAACATTTTCCGGAACTTGATTAAACTTTCCCAAAACTGAGTTGAAAGCATTGACGATTGAAATAGTCTTTCGCGAATTAAGCATTTTCGTAGCACATGAATTTTGAGTCACTCAAATCACTGCTTTTTCGTTGACATGGGTTAGTGAGTACTAAAGTCACAATCTAGATGATAGGTAAAAATAGATAATACAAATAAATCAGTAAATACAACCCTTGCCCGATGGATGAGGTTAGAACATCATCAACGATTTGCGTATTTGAAATAAATATTTGGCTTTTTAATTGTCAAAATTGAATATTTGTAATCGGCCAAGACGATCAAATTTTAGCCCATCCCCCCTCCTCCTTCAAAATGTGTTGGTTAACGTTTCAAGATGCGTAGAATCCTAAAATCTAATTAATAAAAAATCCGTCCGTCCGCCGACCACCGTCTTCCGTACATTCCAGAGCTTATCTCCGAAAATACTGGACGAAAGTTCATGAAACTTGGGTCAAAAATCACATTTGGAGCCTTGTTGAGAAAGCTTGGCATCAATTTTTATCAATCTAGCATCAACCTTTAGAATTTAAGGGCTGAAATTTTCAAAAGTTGAGATCTAGAAAACGTTTAAGGTAGGTGAAAGTATTGATATTTCAGTTTTCGTTGATATGTAGGTATTAGGCACTGTCCCAAAGAATCGATTAAAACCACCCAGAACAGTGTAAGTTAATTCATTCGCTCTCACTAAGGTCTACAATCTCAAGAAAAGACCTCAGTCTTCTAGGAGCGAGAATTTGAAGAAATCATGTGCTGGTAGTGACATCTTTGAAATAGTGAGTCAAACGCTAAATATCATTAATGACCGCTAAAGAGTGAAGTTAAAGTGTTTGTAAAATCGGAACAAATAAAACAACGAGACCTTCTCGAACGATCAAGTTTGTCCCCCACCCCGGTAACTACTTGGAACCGTTCCCTACAAGAAGAACTGTGAGTTCTTCAATTCCGTTCAACCTGTTTAGTGGACATGTAGGTCAGAATGAAGTGTATAGTTTGGTAGTCTGGATGCTCGCAAGCTCGCATCTCAAAAATACATAACATCAAGTACCTAGTCAATCCCTTAGTAAAAATGCAGAGTAGTTGGATATGTAGATCAGAATGAAGTGTATAGTTTCGTGGTCTCATAACACGATCACATAACAGTTTAGAAACGTAAATGTGACTTTTCATTTGTGACTCATGAGCTGCTCCGAGTTGAACGGGATTGAAGAACTCACAGTTCTTCTTGAAGGGAACGGTTCCAAGTAGTTGCCGGGGTGGGGGACCAACTTGATTGTTCGAGAAGGTCTCGTAATAAAACATGCCTTGTATCAGCTGATATCATTCCAATGGAATTATCAGCTGATATGATTCCAATGGAACTCTGACCACGAAATCTAACTATTGTCCATAATACGAATGGACGGAGTTGGGACGAATCTATTTAATTTTATCTCATCAGTTTTCAGTTGCTAGATACTTACCTACTGGAATGTCGATGTACTTAGATCCGGGGAATTAGGAACGTATTAATGTATTAACCGCAATAATTTCTCCACTGTAGGTGCCTATATCTACGATGACATACAGATGACAAGCTACGGATCTGCAATTTGATCTGGAATTTGGGATATCTAGAATGTAATATCAGTGAACGTAGGGGAATCTATCAGCAGTGAGACCTCTGCGCTTTATTTATTTCTTATCGACTTAAAGCATTCTCAAGTTTCTGATTTAAAATTTGATCTGATCCGTGCTTGTTTTGATTTCGGTATTTACGAAAACACACACACACACGCGCGCACACACACAAACACACACACACACACACACATTATATATAGCCACATTTTCAAAAAACAAAAAATTTGCTAAAACATAAATTTTGGTAATTCAGGTATTTGATATGTACCTAATGAACCAAACTCTACGGATCATATTTTAATGCGTGAGGTGTCCGCGTAACAAGCGTATTTAACTCCTCCAGCTCTTGCTGGAATCCATTTCAGCGAGTATTTGTGTTAGTTCAATTGGAAAACTAATTAGTATTTGTAGCTCTTTAATTGGAAAACTAGAGTTATCCGTCTCTTCATGACGTTAGCGAATCGTTCTCAAAGGCAACCGCCAAATTTCCAACGTCACAAGTGACAGTCGACCAACAGAATGACATATCGCGCAGTCGACAAAGAGAGTGACATATCGCGCGAACAGTGACATATCGCCAAAATACGTCGTTCGCCCGAAGTCGCTAAACAAATAGACGGGCTCATCAGAGTCGCCGAACGCGACTAAACAAGAAGGCGAGTGATTTAACGAGGTTCCCTAGCCCCTTCGAACAGGCCAAATCATCCGCCGTTCGTCAAGTTCGCTTGTGTTGTAAGCAATAGTCGTTATGGAACTGTTATTACTATTTGAGCTTGCCCTACAGTGGAGCACTTCCACCTAATTTTGGCTTATTATTTCAAACTGAAATGCAGAGCAAGTGTTTATTCGTATTATAATTTCATATATTTTTACGCAGTTAGTGAGTGTATATATATATATATATATATATATATATATATATATATATATATATATATATTTATTTATTTATTTATTTATTTATATCACGTATTGAAAATGACTCTAGGAGAGCTTGATTATATTCACAAAATTAGAAAAGATAACAGAAAAAACGTCACAAAACTATTTTTATATTTCGGCTTTTTGCCTTTTTTCAAACTAACAAAGATATTGAATAATTGTGGGAAATTTGTGTACAACGTTGACAAGGAATTTTGGTAACTTTGGATTTGGTATAATCGTTTTATGTTGAGGCTTGGAGGATCGTAAGCACCCAAAACGTTGCTATGTGCTTTTTCTCACTCATGAAGCAGTCTCTTGTTCTCGTGGGGTTTCATTTTTTCAAAACTTTTATGCCGAAACAGTCATCGAACGTTGTGTTGTGGGTTGTGGCATGTCGGCTTACAGGCAGGCTCATTAGCACTCACCACAGATGCTCGATGATTGTTAACCCTCAAGTTGAGTTGAGTTCCGGCCTTCCCTACGTAAAATGCAGGACACACTTTACAAATTAACTCATACACACACATGGTGTCTGGCAATCTGCTGACCCTTTGCATGTGTATGAGTTGAGATTGTTGGGCGATCCGAAAATTTCCTCCTCAATGACTAAAGGGCAAACCTTGCAACGGCGCTTCTTGCATGGGTGCAACCCTTTGCTCCCATCCAAAGTTACCAAAATTCCTTGTCAACGTTGTACACAAATTTCCCACAGTTATTCAATTTCTTTGTTAGTTTGAAAAAGGCAAAAAACCGAAATATAAAAATAGCTTTGTGACGTTTTTTCTGTAATCTTTTCTAATTTTGTGAATATATATATATATATATATATATATATATATATATATATATATATATATATATATATATATATTTATATATAAAGCCGTATCGCACTTGCATTTTTTCAGCTTTTTCCTCGAATTTTTAATGCTCAAACGTGTAGAAGAAGGCAAAGTGCTTTTTTCCAAGGACTGCTGTAAATGTTGAAGAGGAACAAGTGCAAAAACAGCGCATTCTGGCGGAATGCAATTTTATTAATTCTGTCAGGTTAGGGCTCTTAGGGGTATTCCATTGAATTGTTACCTTCCCAAGGGTTTCGTTTTAGCATTTTTCTTGCGACGAGGTAAAAATTAGAACACGTTCTAATTTTCTCAAGTGAGTTTTAAAAAGCTGACCTTGGAAAAAAAATCACTTTGCCTTCTCCACGTTCTAGCATTAAAAATGCCAGAGAAAAGCTGAATAAATGCAAGTGTGATACGGCCTTTAGAGTATTTTTGTATATTTGCTCTTCATACAATACGTCACAGCAGTAGTGTACTTCAAAGATGGAAAATCACTGTAACTATAATATTATTTTTAAGTAAAAGGTACGTGTGTGAAAACTAAATTGTGCCTCGAAGATTTAAGTTCTAAGGAACTTGTGTTTCCCCGAGGAGATTTATGTGAAATTTATCTGCTTCCGCACTATCGAAGATAGAGTAGATTTGTTTTCGTGCAAGCAGTCGAAAAAATGTGTACCCTGCCAAATGAAAATGTCGACTTGCTTTTAGCGTTTCAGAGCCTGCTGATCAATTTGGGTTCCATGTCGGTCAGCCTGTTGTCTATCTGTGCCAAATTCCTGTCTCACCCAAAACTAAATCAAGCTTCAGTCCGATTGTGAAAATATTGTCAGGGATTACGCGTATTAGCTTCTAGATGTTACTCTCTAAATTTGATTGTCGACGAATATTAACGTGTGCGCATGTGCAAACGAGATTTTCTTATAACGTTGATTTCTCATGATCTATCTGTCCTATTTCGTTTATGCACAGCGAGTGGTTTCGTATGACCGCAGTGAAAAAGGTTCATCATAGATAATGATAAACCTAAACCTATAAGTTTAGTGGGAAAAGTAAAATTTCTCAGGAGAGCTAAAAAACTGCATATTTTATCGGGCTTTCCTCGAAATGGAGATTTCATTACTTACAGGAATTTTCATTGAACTTGATTGTAACTTTCAGGTATTTACATCGCGTTCTGGAGGTTCCTTATTTTGTGGTTTTTTTCAAATGATCATAAAGTAAAGATAAAAAATGAACAGTTTTTTCCTAAACGTGGGAGACGTCAACATTCACCAGAAAGGCTCGAATCCTTCATTTCGGCCAAAAGTTCACTTTCAGGGGTTTGCACTGTGGCTATTGATAAGTTCCTGGATCGGTTGATAGGCAAAACTCTGCGACTATTGAACCGATTTTGATGTGATTTTTGTGGCTCGCACTTACGGGTTCACCCCAACGCCATCGAATGAATAGCAGTGTGAGTGCAAGCACAACTGTAAATGTTTGACACACCGATTTCTCTCGATCGAACATTCTTCAGTTTTGCGAATTCTTCAGATATCTGAAAAATGTTTATTTGAAATTTTTAGAGCCATTGCAGTGCCTTCCTTTTTCTTAAACAAAAATTCGATATAAATAGGTACTACAGTAACAAAAATCCACTCATTTGATTGAATAGTGGATTTAACTGATTGTGGACAAATTCTTTTCACCCAGAGAGTACAAATATCAAATCAATTTAACAAACGTGATATTATATTTCAGGAAAATTTATCCATAAAATTACGTTGCATGACTGGAACTTTTTTGGCTGGGACTTTTTTGTATAGGCAATTTCGCATTTCTGCTTCTACGTAGAGAAATACTTTACGATTTACGGATCGTTTTCTATTGAAATGGATAATTACCTAAATGTTTCCTGAATTTCATAGTTTCGTTATTGGTGGACACAGTAGTTGATAAGGCCGAACTCACTAATAACCGCAATTAGTCGGGAAATTATGAACCGCGGAAGTCACTAGATGGTCTTATCACACGAGTCCGTCCCTGAATGCGTGAACTAGCGAGGCCGATCCGGCGTATCCTCATCTGAGCGAGTGGATCGATGGAAAACAAGTTTTTTTTAATGTTGGGAACAGAAAAACGGCTGAATGGAACTGAAACTAATCGGGAAATATTACGCGTCCTTAACATTGACATTGGAGAAGGTTGCGTCGTGAACAATGACGAATGAACAATGCCCGGTCAGCTTGATTCCGTCCGTATAGTGCATGAGAGAAACAGGAAATTACCGCTTAATGGTGTTTCATGTTTGGTCCAGTTTTCGGCAGGTTTTCAGATCTACATTATTGTCAAGAGACACCGCATAAGTAAAGTTCGATATTTCGAGAGATTGTTCTAAAACTGTTTTTTTGCAAGTCGATAGTTATAAGGAATAGCTCGTTATAGCATTTTACATTCAAAAATTTCATTCTACCATGGCCTAAATGATAAAATGAGTAATGTGAGATTGGAACGAACCCCCCCCTCAAGCCGAAAAGTATAGGTATTTATATGAGAGAGCTGAATTCTCTTCTGCCCCCCCTAGGAAGTGGAAATCAGGCAAGGGGTCTCTCTGGGATACCAAAAGGCAAATAAAATAATCAGCCCCATCCCGATCAGCTCAGTGAGCTGAATTCACTCCTATTCAGCCAAGAAAGTAAAATTTGACAGAGAGCTTCTCGTGAACATCAATAGTGGAACGAAATGACGGATCCTTTCCTGATTGTCTGAGCGAGCTAAATCCTGTACATCCTAAAAAACAAATAAATTTTAACTATTAAACAAAATTTTAAAATTTCCAATCAAGCAACATGGCTTTATCACTAAATAGCGCGTGTACGAACGCACGAATATGCGCGCAAATACTTACCCACATCGCTTTTTCGAATGGTAACCTCATTTTCGCAAGGATATGTTTTTGGGCTGAGGGTTAGTCTGAAATTCGCGACATCAAACCGGATTTCAATTATGACGTTTTTCAAAAATGTCTATTTTAAAAATTTTCAAGCCATTGCAATCTTTAATTTTTTATGAAAATTCGCTAAGACAAGAAGTACTCGAAGAAAAAATGGAAATTACTGACAATTAGGTGTTTGTAGGTAGAATGAGTTAGCTGTGTGTGTGTTCCCTACCCTCCCGCCACTTTTCAGTGATACCTGACCCACCTGTTACAGTGTAGATTTCCTAGATGGGAACTAGAGAGGAGAGAACTCTAACCCACCCTAGAGGCAGATTAAGGAACCTTGTCCAACTGTTTCAGAAAAGCTCGGGAAGAGTGGGTATTTCAAGAAGCCAGTCAGGTTTTTGTAGGTAGAATGAGTTGGCTAAGTGTGTGCCGGAAATTACCTCTAGCAAAACTCAAATGAACCGGGTCTCCTCATTATCCTAATCTTAGCCCAAAATTAGTCAATGCCATGAAAACGACTAGTCCACGAATTTTGTGTTCAGTACATAGAAAAACATAAGTTCCGTTCTTTTGAGAGTTTTGGCCAGGTTTTTTTAAATCGATTTTGTCCACTGTGCGGCGAAAGGGAGGGGTTTTAACACAGAATGTGTTTTAGCCATGGACTAACTAGCCGAAAATGGAACGCGGGATGGGAACGAAATGTGTGACGGGAAGCGAGAGGTCGTGGGTTCAAATCCCGGCCAGGCCTGAAAAAAAAATTTTTTTTTCTCTCGTGAGACGAAGGTCGTGGGTTCGAATCCCGGCCAGGCCTGAATTTTTTTTTTTTTTTTTTTTTTTTTTTTTTTTTTTTTTTTTTTTTTTTTTTTTTTTTTTTTTCGTGAGACGAAGGTTGTGGGTTTGAATCCCAGCCAGGCTTGATTTTTTAACAACGCAATTTTCGTAGTTTCATACTATAACTATATAAATTGATGTTATAAATGAATAGTAAACAATGACGCTTGTTTGGTTGTCACTTGGTTGCGCGACAACGCAAACACATTCTGTGTTTCAATAATTTCGTCCGAAGTATGTAAATAGAGGTAACCGGGGGTCCAGGGGGCTTGCCCCCTGGCGAGGCGCGGAGCGCCGAGTTTTAATTCGATTTTTAGATTCTACGCATTTTGAAATGTAAACCAACAAATTTCAAGAGAGGGGGTCAAAAAAAATTTTTCTTGGTCGATTACCAAGGTTCATTATTGAAAATAATGAACCAAAAATGTAGACAAATTCTAAAGATACTTACTCGTTCAAAAAATTAAATTGAGTAGACTCTCTGAAAAATTGAGAGACGAATGATGCGACGAGCTCCATTCTGATCAACTGAAAAAGCTAAGTCCTTCCTGTTCAGCTGAGTAACCACATTAACTCAAGCACATTTAATACCCGAAAACAACCATTAGTCAAGCGACGGGCCCCATAATATTTCACGTACCTAGATTTTGAATTTGCCATAAAAAGATGCGGATTATTATTTGAGAATACAAAGTTAGCACACGTTGCGAACGTTTGTGTAAGTTCTCAGTGCGCAATTAGGTTTTTTTTTTTGATTTTACGTAAACAATTATGAAGTGTGCAGTTGGGATTTTTCTTCTTGGCTCGTAATTACAGAAAATGTGTGGCGGTGCATAGATAGTTGGACACACTGTGTAATAACTTCAAAAATGTATAATTAAAAATTCTAAATTTGCTATTGAAAATCGTGGTTTATTATTTGAGGGTACAAAGTTGGCAAACGTAACACTCGTTTTCGCTTGTTCTTAGTGCGCCAATCTGTTATTTTTGGATTCTTCGTAAACAACAATAAATTATGTCTGGAATTTTTCTCCTAGGCACGTAATTAGAGAAAATGTGTGGGGTGCATAATTAGCTGGACCCCTTGTGTAAATGTATACTTCAAAACTCGTTAATCATTTTAACAATTGAAGAGCAACAGCTTTGAACAGCCATCGAAAATTTGTCTTCGGATAAGAATTTCTTATTGGCAGCTGTGACGCAGATGGAGTGGGAGTAACAGTTACAGGAACCCCTTTGTGGTCGGATGATGGAACTAGAGCTCGCCGATTCGTTCCTGAAGGGTCGTTCTGTAGGTGGCACCACTTAACCCTCTCAGTCACACCCGCCAGTCGCTCACACTCCAGGTCACTGACGCCCTCTCAAGCAGGTGGAATGACTCTTCGGATTCCAGTCCCCCAATTTCCATCAATGATATCCGATTTGGCATTTAGACTCGACCCTCAGCTGTAGGATTCATCAGGGATATTAAAGGGCTTTACATTTATTAGACGCAGACAACTTACAAATCAGCGAGAAGGAATTGCTTTGAAAATTAAGTGTGGCATCGATTTCCCGGTTCCTATCAATTCCAAAACGCAATAAAATGTCTTCTTTTTTTTTAATGTAATATTAAATGCAATGCAATATTACCATCATGTTATTTTATTCCATCAGCTGGAAGATCTCAAGAGAACTTTTCAAAGAGTTGCCATATCGAGGGTATCAGATGAATGGAAGTGACAAAAATGGTTTAAGTAAAAGTGATGACGTCATAGGGATACGACCTCGCAACTGCGTCCGTCTCAATCTTAGCACCTTCCACTTATAGCTTCAATTTATTTTCTTTCTATCGAATTTTCGTCCAAACCATTTGGTGTATCTTGCTGATAATTTGCGGTCAGGAGATTTCACGGGCGCAGAATCTAACTCTCAGACCATAAACTGAGAAATTACAATTCACAAATGTTGCCTGACCTTATTCAATATCCGCAATAATTTTTGATAGCTGAATACAAGTCCTTCACTTATCACCATAATTTCCTTTTCATAAACTTACATTTTTGATGAACGAGGTGAGTCTACTATTAATCGGCTGGTTTTTGTCAGCGTGTGTGCGTTTGTGAGTATGTATGTATGTATGTGCGTGTGTGTGTATATCCGCGCCACAGGCCGTGATTTTTGAGCCATCAACTTGCAATTCATGAGGTAGTAGTTCAATAGTTTTTGGTGAAGATCCGACTATAGGAACGTCGTCAGCGACGATGATCGTCGTCAAATAAACCAAAAATCGAGTTTGGTATCGTTTTTAATAGTTTTCGCCACCCAGAATTGACTGAAACCACGTTAAAAGAGTTGTCATTCGACGACAATACGACATCGCCATTATTCATTGTCAAATAAATAAAAATCGATTTTTTTTTCTTTTAACACAGAATTGATTGAAACCTCTATAATGCTTTGAAAGCTGTCTTTGACAAAGATCGTCGCCAAATCATCCGAAAATCGAATTTGGTATTGTTTTTAAAGGTTTCCGTCAAATAGAATCGTGAATAAGAAGCGAAGTCGAGTACATTTCACTAGACAACCATTTTTTCAAACTTCGAGAAAAACCTGGTGAGTGGCATTTAGAAATGCCTCAACCAACATTTTACTTATCTATTTCTTTATTGTAACATTGTAAGAGTTTAGTTACCACTTACCTCCGATCTACCTTTCTCCAACTGAGATGTTCACTCCTTTCAGCAATGGAAGAAAACTCCAAAATCCAATTTTGGTTTTCTCAAGTTTCATCATCTGACCTTGAATATGTTTATGAATTTTCTTGCCCATTGGTCTTCTCTATATTTAGGACTTGACACGTTCGAACCACTCTCTCATTTAGAACAACTCTTTTACTTACTGCATCAGTTCTTGTTAAAGTAAGTTCGAAAGCTACGACTTGGCAAAATTGTTTTCTACATATTGGCTTTCAAGTTATTGCCGGGGGTTTGAAGCAGATCTGCGCGTATGGAGAGGTCAGTGACTGTCCAAAAAGGTTTAGAGGCAAGACCTCTTGCCAAGGACGGCGTGCGACCTTTGCTTCCATCAACGCCGGACCGGCAGTTGTGGGTTTTCTTAAGCAAATAAGCTTTGTTCAGGCCGCCTTCCTAAACTAGCTATGTTCATCTTTTTACGTATTATGTAGCTACACATTGCCGTCTAATTGGTCACATCCCTCCCCGATCTGCATCAGCAGTTATTATCCTGCTCGATAATATAGAATTAGGGCAACGTTGGATAACACGCAAAACACACTCGTACATTGTATAGGGCCTGCCTTACATAAGGAAGAGTATTTCAATTCATTTTATTTGGTTTTGGAGGGAAAATAAGTAGTTAGGAACGCGTTTGTACTTACAGTTTACATTATTTTAAAAGGCAGTGTATTAACTGTGATAAAAATTTATGATTTATAATAAAACTGGAGAAGGTAAAAGAAGAGCAGTAGTGCAACATCATTGTATAGCTGCCCTGTGGAGTGCTGCTGTAAAATCCATACGACTGGTTATACTTCCAGATTCAGGCTATGCTTTCAGATGCACCTGACTGGATAAATATAAACTTGTTATTAGACGTTCTAGATCTATCTATATATCTATTGCTAGCCCTTTGTAAAAGCTAGTAGAAATTAGTTTTCGCTGATTTTATATCCTGGACTGCACTATCAGCTCATCCCTTTCTCAGAACTAGTAGTAAGTATCTCGACCCTGAAAATCAGAGATTATGTTCATTGATGGGCAGATATCCACCTATTTAATCAGGCCAAACACATCTCTGATGTCTTCTGTTTTGCTCCTTTGCACTTATCTCCTCTAGAACGGGTAGGAATTACATGTCATAGAGTTGATTTCCCTTAAGTAAAATTGACCTAGTTGCAAACTGGGTTCTGAAACCTGTATAAACTATTTGTCTCCTCTCAATAAGCTATTGAACAAATGATCGACGTAGTTTCATAATGGAGTTCAAGTTCAAAAGTGAATCGAAGGGTTTAGCAATTAAATGAACGAAGCGGTAGGGGACGTGGAGTTGGCCGAAGTCTAGGAATACTTGCTTGAAATCCATTTGAAGAGTGATAGCTAACCTACTTTCGCACGAGCCTCTTCACTGTTTTCCTCCTCACAATCAGCTAAGGTTAAGTTAAGAATAAATCCAAGGGTTTAGCAGAGTATGTGAATCGATGGAACAGGTAGTAGTGGTGGTCTTGGGTTTGACAGAAATGAGGGGGTGCAAAGAAAGAATGCATACCTACTTGCAATCAAGATGACGGAGAATAGTAAACATACTTCAGCAGGAGACTTTACAACAATTTGACATCTCTCAATCAGCTATAGGACGAAAAAGAGGTCTATTTTCTGTGTAGGTATATCCTTGAATAACTTCAAGAGTAGTTCGAAGGGCTAATGCAGATGGTGGTGGGCATGGGTTTGGCGAAAATCTAGTCTTGCAAAGAAGCAATAGTTGTTTGCGATCCAAATGACGAAGAATTGCTAAACTACTTCGGCAGAAGCTTTTACAACTATTATCTGCCTCCCAATCAGTTATTGGACGAAAGATAAATGAAATTTCTATGTATAGCGATGTATAAGTTCAAGAAAAGATTCAGCAAAGAATTTGCAACTATGGAACAGAAAGTGGTGGCAGGCATGGTGGTGCAATGAAGGGATACAACTTGCTTGCGATCCAAACGACTGAGAATAGGTAATCTACTTCAGCAAAAGCCTTTGAAACTATTTGCCTCCTGTTAATCAGCTATTGGACGAAAAATAACTGTAGTTTCTAAGTAGGTATAACGATTTTCTTATAATTTCAAGAGAGAATCGAAGGGTTTGGCAGAGTATGTACAACGATGGAGGAGGTGGTGGTGGAGGTGGCGGAAGAGAAGAGGTGCAGCGGGGTCAGATTGCGGAGGGTCCGGGAAGACGTCTTGGCTGCGGCTCAACATCCCAAAGGATCCGGTAGAACGAGAAATCCGACGACCGGTCCGGCCTCCCTTTCTGACTCGATTAAATCGCCATAGATTTATCTCAGCTGTTCCCACTTCGGGTGGCCCATAAAAAAGTTGCGAGTCCCCAACGGAGCTCCGACCTCACAAAACTCTTGTTTTTTGTGTTTTTTTCCCCTATATATTGATTGTGTGTCTCCCAAGTTGCCCAAAAACAATTTATCCTTTGTCTTGCATCTTGCATACCGAAATTACCGTAACGTAATCTTAATAGACTAACGGCCGTGGACATTTACTTGGGAAGTGATATCATAGAAGATCCATTGAAAACGTCTGTCAAGATGGGTGGGCAGTATAATAATAATTAGTAACATATCTAATGATAAGTGATAAGTTGTGGCGGGTTAGAATGAAAGGCAATGATTGTTGGATGGGATGGTGGATGTATTGGCTGGTGCTAAACCTAACTAAAACTGGTGCTAAACTAAATAGTAAACCATGATCCAAAATGATATTCGAGTGTATAGGAAGCCTTAATTATCATCACGTTTATTGCTAAAACGGGATAGAATTTTAGGTAAATGGGCTAAAATACAGCTAAAGTCGTAAAAATGACTAAAATATGAGCCGTTTCCACTATTTTTTAATACGTTATTGGGAAAAAGTTTATTTGTCTAAAATTTGAAGGTAAAACTATTTTGGAAAAACTTTGCTTGCTGTCGATAAGTTGTGCGGAAAAATCTGTAAAAGTTGGGGAATCCTCTAAACTTGGTTTTTATTTATTGCAAAATATTTGTAATTAAACTATGTTAGTTTGCTGTGAGTAAGAACGTAAGAACGTGTACGTACTGAAAAGTTGTAAAAATTTTCAATAAAAATTTATTCAAAACTAGTTTTATTATTACTGAAATTTGATCCAACAAAAGAACAATAGGACGTTAATTTTTTTTTTTTTTTTTGCTCTAATCGTGCTTGTATTTAATTATGTGTAATCAAATTTAGTTTCAAGGAAATAGCTAATTCTGGGATTTGTAATTCAGGAATGGGAACTTTGAGATCGTGTTTGTTTGCCATTGAGTTCTAATTTACCAAGATTATCATAGAATGATTGGCAAGTGGCGGAATTATGGGAGGTGTCGATAATAAAATTGCAATAATCAAAAACGATTACGGTATCTGGAGACCAATCGCTAATTAGGAGTAATGATTACGCCCAATCGAGTCAATAAATCGAACGTTCGCTAAATTCCCAATCGTTTCCGAGCAAATAACATCAGATTGACGGTGATGAGCGGGACGGGATCGATCATTATTTAATCGGATAAATTTTCCATTTACTAGCGGTGTGATGTAACCAGCTGGGATTCGTGACAACAATTAGTATCGCCTGCTGTTTAATTCTTACTAGCATTTTACGTCCTTGTGATTATTCATTCCATCGGGACCGGCCCAGACCCACTTCGTGGGTGTGTCAGCACACTGTATGCCAGCAGAATTTTTCTAGACTCCTCCCACCTGTTTTTATCCCCTCATTAACTATTCATCTAAAAATAATTTATCACCTTTGCGCTGAAGCTACTTGCAGCATCTGTGTAGCCCATTATCTTTCATCACGGATAACCCAGCTATTGGGAAGGTTCCAACCATTGGACGGTCATTATAGATGCCAATAACTAAATCCAACAGAGAACACGAAACTCGTGATAGCAGCCAGAAATCTCTGAAGCGAGGTTGCACACTTCTCACTCGAAATGTGTTGAATTTGTTTCTGAGTGGAATTGATGTTTTATTAGGCGAAACCAGATCAATTTGAATTTTCTCGTCTTCATTTAGGTTTGTTTCCAACTGATGGACTTTCTTTTAATTTCAAGTTATTTGAAGTTCATCGGTTTATGTTTATGCAATATTGTATACATTATAAATAATGTAAATTTGGTTTCGCGTTAAATAAATGAATAATTCCTTAAAAAAAGCAAAGAACGACTACCTAATAGTTTTCCATAAGTGTTTCTTGTTTATGCGAATTTCCGAAAATTATCGTATTATTGAGCACTTGGAGTGCGGAGAAATTGTTAACTATCCCGGTTATTATCGATTTTTCAGAAAATATTATTGACATTTTACAGCATGATTTTGTGCATATGAGTATTTCATGATCTAGTTCATTGTCGATAAAATTCTGTTGACTAAAATTCTGAGAAAAAATATAGATTTACCAGTAGTTAGCCGTTTTAAGCCATTTTTGTGACTTTTTAGCATATTTTTTTTTCTCGAAATTTTGCCAATTCAGTGTGCTCAAAATGTTCTGGCCAACAAACTCACCGTTTCATTTAGAAAGCTTCAATTTTTGGCGAAAAAATGGAATTGTTATCTCAATCTTAAGGGGGTGCAGACCCTGGTGTATTTAAGTTCCCGCCGCTTTTCCCAGGCTGTGATGGACATATCGACATGAAACAAATCCCTAAATGCATTATATTCATTTTTAATCATTTTGAACGGAGAGTTTTTCAACATTCCCACAATTTCAGTAAATAAAATTTCTAAAATTTGGTAAAATGTTTTTGAAAAATCTTTCCATTCAGAATGATTAACAATAAATATGATGCATTCAAAGATTTGTTTCGATACGTCCATCACAGCCTGAGAGAAGTGGCGGAAAAATTCCAAGAATTTCAAAAAAAGGCGCAGAAAACGGTCCAGCCACAGCCGTTCTCAGGCGGCAGACGCAGAAAACGTAGTAGCATGGATGCTACCTACAGAATCATCCCGCCTCTTTCTCCCCCCCCCCCCATCATGTCACGTTTGGCGGTTGAGAAGCGTGTAGGTGGCGTTTTGAGTGGTGGTGGAGAGGGGGGGGGGGGTACCTTCTTAGTGTTGGTTTCACCAAAGTCTTTAAACAACGTTCACCAATCCCAGTTCAGATAAATCAATTATCAAATGCTCTAAATCAACGATCAAAACAAACCAGCCGAATTTGGGTGGTTAGCGTTCAAATCAACGATTATTGCTAAGGTAAGTAGTTCTTTTCGTCATTTTTGTTCACATGACCAAAATCCTTTTTTGCTACGTTTTTCCATCTGTTCTGATACATTTTCCTAACTATTTTCTACGTTTTCCTACATACACGATAATGAGCCACAGAGGATTGAATTTAACGAGGATGATGAAGACTATTCACCGTCCTAAATGAATTAGAGTAGAGAGAGAGTTTACAGCGGATTTCAATCTCTTTGAAGTCGATTTTCTGAGGAGTTACATTCCAAAACAGCTGTAAGTTTGTACATACATGGAATGTACAAATACAGTTGTAAAATCGTATCACCACAATTTGAAATGACTAATGTGCCCTGATGGTGTCGTAGGCTGTTGTTGCCATTGAAGTGATGGGAGATACAAACATAAGGATACCTAGTTGAATGCAACTTGGCCATAAATACATTTTGAGAAAATCGTAACCTGATTCCTGCACTTTTTGAGATAGAATAACCTTGGAATCTCAGATTTTGCAGTGGCTACAGTTATAAAATCCATCAAATACCAACCACTGATTTTAGGAGACTTACTCTCAAAATTCCCAATGGAAACGAATCAAAATCGTGTTTTTAGTATTCCAGTTTTCCGAAATTTTGCGTTTTTTACTTCAAATTTAAATCCACAATTCTTGAAAAAACCCATATATTATCATCACTGCACTAGTTTCGAAATGATGGGGCAGTAAGGGACTACGCCTTCGAATTTGTAGAACATTATGCCATCAGAATGGATTAATAAAGCATTGAATATTTCTGGTTGGTAACACCTGTTCTCTCATTATTATCTCCTTGTCGCCCTCATTTCTCGATATCGTCTAAATCAACGTTTAAACTTTAAATCGACGTTTCACCGAAACGCTGTTTACTGATAACAGTGTAACCATTGATTACATTGGTCAAAACCGTTTGTTTTAAATCAACGTTCGAAACTCTGGTTCCGTAAAACAATGATATACTTAAACCTTGGCTAGGGAATGTTGGTGAAATCGGCCCTTAGTGCGTTGGGATTTCAGAATCTACGGGCTGCGGCATTTTGAACGGGCCATAGAACACTAATACTATCCTAGGCCTGTCTCTTTCTCTCTGAGACTACGCTTCTCTGCCAATTTCTCGTTCTGTTCGTACTTTACCGCATCATTTTTTCAAAGAATTGGACTATTTCCGCCATCGTATGCTTCATCAGGCCAACCAATTAAGGTTCAATTATTACCAGTTCACAGTTCCTAGGTAGAGGTAAGTACGTAGCAACTCCTGGTCCCTCATCGTTGACATACAGTCATTGTTTGAAATATTTACGTGGTAGGCACCTACGCATATTTGAAATGACCATGCAGCTATTCATCCTTCTTTCAAATTCAAAAACGTCTATTACAAAATGTTCAGATATTTTAGATGTTTCTTTTCGGACACTTACCTATTATAAAACTATTATAAACGTGGCAAAAGCACCCCTTCAAAATAGGTTTCTTGTTTAAAATGATTCAACTTGGTTTTGATAGACGTTTCAGGAATTGCGTGGGTTGGGTCCTAAATATACGTTAGATTTCATCAGATTTTATGAAATGTTTAGGTATTATACGGGTCAAGCTGTTCATGGTCCTACGAATACCATTAGTTCATGAAAGGAGGTACTTGCGCTTGTCCGAAACATTTATAACTAGACTAAACTCATCAGTTTTCATCCGATTCCGACAAAATTCACAGATAGAACCGTTCGAAAATCAAAAATTATTTTTTACGTGCTGTACTTAAAATGCACTTCCATAAGAATAACAATAAAAAGTAGCTAGGTAACTACTTCTTACTCAATGCAATAGCCTATGTCTACTATAAAAACTGTTAAATATCAGCAACTGCTACTAATCTTTCCTCCCACAATCGTGCGTTTTAGTTATTTACTGATATCTTCCCAAATGTTCTGCTAACATCCGAAGAGACAAGTAAAACACGTTTCGTATTTGAACTCGTAACTTGTATTTACACTGTTGTTGAGTAGGCTTCAAAAGAATCTACTATATCGACGTGGCAGGTTGGAGAAAAATTTATTATATAATCACTCCGTAGGAAAGTTGATATCTTAACGACATCTGTTGTATCACGTGATAGAAGACGTGGAATTTTTCTGGAGGTCGCCCCATTTTCAGATGCCCCAGCTATGTCCTTGATGAGTGGGGATTTCTATTTAGCAGTTCGAGGTTTAGTTTTTGTACAAAGTTTGTCCTGTGAGTTGTTAATATTCAATTAAAGAGATGGAGGATATTAAAGAAGAAGTAGATACAGGGAAAGTTGGAGGAATATATTTTATTTGAGAATGAAAAAATGAAAACGCAAGTTCTAACAAGTTTGCTTCCCTTGCTCTTTCTCTACACCGGAAAACTTACCGTAATTTTCGCTACATTGAGTATTTTGAGGATACAGTTTTACTTTGCAGTTTGAGCGAAATAGTTATATTAAGCAATAAAAAATTATACTTAATATGTATAACGTATGTTTAAAAGCTACCACAGGGGGTTGGGGTCGATAGAGTTCATTGGGGACCTTCAGAATTCGAAAGAAATGTGACCAATATGCCATGAGAAAACGACGCTTGGTATACTTTGTTTGCACTTGCACTGTGGAAAGTAGTAATTTTGGAGTGATAAAATTGGTAGAGGACCACCCTCAGGCCTAGTCGTTATGCATGTTTTGAGGTTTTCATATTTGCGTTTGCGCAGCAGCTACAAATGATACTATCGTGTTGAAATTTATACCTATTCGACAATTAAATCGTACTTTCCCGGCTTCGTCTACTTTTTGATGGATTTTACATTTTCGATGCACAGAGTGGAGTATTGATTTAAGAGTAATAAAAATGGAAGAAGATTAGAACCTAACCCACACATTCCCTGAAAATTTCATCGAACCTCTCTTTATAAACACTTTAAAACTTATGCGAGTTGAAATAGTTTGCAGACACACGGACATATGTACACACACACACGCAGGTCGGCAGACTAGCACGAAATTAAAGTAGCTCAGAATGATCAAAAACACAATGATGCTATTGGCACTTTAATGATTGATTGATCAATTCATTTGTGGATATAAAACGTATAACTCAATAATTCTGTACGATAACAAGGAAGATAGTTATATGTAGATGACTATGAGTAGAACAAATCCTCTTGTTGTTTACCCACAACAACTACAAACTGGGAGAAGAGCAGCAGTGCTTCTCACACCCCCTGATCGTGGATTCCGGTAGAGCCCGAGCCCACCCATCGCGACGGCTGCCCGGTGTTGCGTCATGGTTAAATTGGGCCGATTTAGGCCCGCCCAGAGTATGCAAGGGGTAAGCTAGGTAACCATTCGAGTCCTCCGAGCAGTTAAAGACACAATCATCCCAAATCACCTAACATATATTTATGCATGTTCACACCAAAATGACTACATAAAACCCTCCAAAAAAAAAAAAAATAAATAAAAAATAAAAATAAAATAAAAAATAAAAAAAAATAAATAAATAAAATTAAAAAAAATCAATAAAACTGAAATATAACGTATTATATTGTTAAAGGAGTTATGGATTATAACTCCGAGTATAACGTAAAATATCAGTTTTCGTTTTCACAATTTTAACACCATCTCGTATCTATGAATAATTTACTATGAATTCATTATGAATTATGAATGTTTACTATGAATCGAAGTCAATTTAATATTATACAAAACCGATCATAGTCCATTGATATCAGATAACTCTGAAGTTCATAAAACATGAGATTGCCGTCAGGTAATTTTTATTTTCTCTTATATTTCAATTTTCTTTTCCCTGCGTGATTGAGGAAAGTTGATCTCTACAATAATTTGGAGGATATTCTACCCAGGCGGTTGTTTTCGGACAATGACTCGGTCGCATTGTGGATTTATATGCTTGGTGTCCGTTCACTAGTTAACTATTTTGTTCTAGTCTAAAAGGCTTTGATGAACTAAAGCGCTGTAATCTAAATGGCTTTTGGGGTAATTAGGACGTTTTTAGGCCATTTGGGAAATCACAAGCCGTAACTCACGGAATGACATCATCCCGTTACTTTACGACAGTGGTTTTGAACTGGGAATACAGCTTATAAGAAACTGAAGTGAGCGGACACCAATATCATCACAGATTGCCTTCAATGTGTCGTCAAATCAGTACTATACTTCCTGTTTGTTCCAAGGCCGAGTATATTCCTAATCACTGCATATAAAAGAATCGAGAACAGCGCTCATACTGACAGAAACCGCATTATCAGATTTCTAAAGAGAACTGCGTACTATTCTTAAAGACAAACCTGAAAAAAGTAGCCAGGGTTACACATTGGAGAAAAGTAACATAAGCTTAGAATGACTACAGGTGAAGCTAATCATCTTTAGTCGTTCATTATTTTCAATTCAAACCCTTGTAATCGACCAAGAAACATTTTTTTTTTAACATCCCCTGAACATTTTTTGGTTTACGTTTCAAGATGCGTAGAATCCAGAAATCGAATTAAAAAATCCGGCCGTCCGTCGACGGCTGCTTTTCTCCAAAAATACTTGACCAAAATATATTAAACTTGTGTTGAAGATCACATTTGGGGTCTAGATGATCCTAAAAGCTCGGCATCAATTTTTATCAACCCTAGAGGGTTTTACTAAAGGGCTAAACATTTAAAAAATCGAGATTTTGAAAACTTTCCAAGTAACAGTAATAATTGTTTGCTTGTCAATGATACATTTAATCTCAAAGAATCGATTAAAACCATCTGCAACGCTGTACGTTGAATAGTTCGCTTTCCCTAAGGGCTTGAACATCGAAAAAAAAAAAAAAAACGTTCGAATTTTTAAGCGCGAGATGATAGGGAAATCGCGCGCAGCTAGTGGATCTATTGAATAGACGATCAAGCTCAAAATTCAATAAAAAATCACTGGATAGTGTTATTGGAAAACATAAAAATTGCCTTGTAAATATCCGCTGATATGATGCCAATATTGGAATTATCAGGTGATATAAATGGAATTTATTATAACGTTGCGAAATCGAATTTATTGACTACTGTCCGTGTGATGTACCTACTAGCGAAGTATTGGTACTGGTTTCATCTCTTGAATTGCTCCCCGGTCTACCTATAGGTAGTGGAAGCATTGTTTTCACTTTCAAGAGATTTAAAAGTTGTGGTCTCCACTAAATTTCCTTTCGCATTTTATGTTTTAGACTACTATTCTGAAGAACTTTCGTTCCGTGTCTTACTCTCCCAATCTCTGCGTGTGTATCAGTGTGTGTATGTCCGCAAATCCTTGTAAAAAGCTTAATTTCGACAATATTCAACCGGTTCTCATGATGTGTTCATGTTATGTGCGAGTTAGGGTGAAGATGGTCCTCTATGAGCTTTCTTGATCCCAAATCAATACTCCACTCGGCGCATGCGCAAACTAAATTCCATCAACCATCATTTTCTCACGCCCCCGTTGTCCGATCTCGCTCAAATTTGGAGGATAGGTGGAAGAGGTTAATTTAAGCATTCCCTTGCAATTCCAACAAAATCCTGTTATCAGTGGCTATTGCGCATGCGCGAATATGTATTCCTTTTTAAACGAGCTACTAATTACAACAATTTTCTGCTGATTTTGATGCAATTTTTAGGGAATGTGCGAGTTATGCTGTAAATGGTCAATAATAATTCCATATTTCTCAAATCATTACTCCATTTTGCGCGCAAACGTAAATTCCTTCAATCATAATTTTTGACATGGATATGTCTTTTGGCTGGGGGTCAAGGAATTTTTCGTCACACTTTTTTTTCCCGACCGACACTTTTTTTCCCGACCGGCATATTTTCTATTGATTTTCACGTACAACCAAGGCGTTACTAGGGAAGAGTAACTCCCATAGTTTTCATAGTAGGAAAATCGTTCGCCAATTTTTGGAATGCTCTCATTTTACCACGACATTTCATGACCTCTAAGCCATTGTAGTGTCAAGGAATGCTGATTTATTACTCTAAGTTAAAAACTAATATTGTTTTGTAACCATAATGGAATAATCTTGTGAAAAGAAGGCACTACATGGTTGGTATACAATTGAGTAGTAGGTACCAACTGGTAAGCAGTAGGTACTAGACATATCCATGATCTTTTGTTTTTCCCATCAAGGGAGAAATTAAAATGCTTGATTTATAAGTAAAATTCCATCAAAAACTGTTTCACTAACTTCCGCCCACGAAAACATAACCAAATTTCATCACAAAACAAGTGTGCGCGTTGAAATGTTTATTTTTACGCCCTAGCCTTTCCAACCCCGCTCAAATTTGGTGCATAGTTGGGGGACAATGGTTTAATTATTCCATGTTAATTTCAACATGATTGCATCAATATTAGGTCCTGCGCTTACGCAAAAGTGTACTCCATGAACAAGGTCTTGTTTTCATTAGATTTTGATTTCATTTTCTGGGAATTTAGGGGTTAGGCTGTGAATTATACCCTGCCAATTTCATTTTTCTCAAATCAGTACTCTATTCTGCGCAAGCGCTAACGTAAATTACTTCGAACATCATTTTCCCGTTTTTTAAACACTTTTACTGTGAACCGTAAAATTGCAGGGTCTTGGAACTGTAAAAGTGTGAACCCTTCTCAAAAGCTTGATGCGCAAAACATACGTTAAACTCCAGGTTTTTCAAAAATTTTGATTTTAAAATTTTCCGAGCCATTGCAATAGCTTCATTTTCTACAAAAATTCGCTAATCATAAAATTCAATTAAGGAAATTTATTTTTATTTAAATTCAGTTTAATTAAAAAATATTTTGCTTCGAAAATTCACATTTTCAGGGGTAAACGTTTCCTAATGACAGTTCTATGTTTTAAAATAGTTAATAATAGTTATGTTTTATAATAGTTAATAATGGTTTAAATTGAACCATTCAAATTTAGAGGAAGATGCCGTTGAGTATGTTCTCAAAATGTAGTAAACCTATCCATTAGGTTCTGAATTAATTAATTCTGTAGCGCAAGGGAGTGCGCCAACCGCTAAATCCGATTTCAGACAGACGAAATCTTCTTATCCTTCGAGTTTCCTTTACCCTAACAGAGTGATTGATTTTGAACCCACGCGAATGGTTAACTCAAACATTGAGAAGGCGATCGATGTTTTTCCGTGACGGTTACAAACATCCACAACTACAGGCGATTGTTGGGTCCTGAGATCCGCGGAGTCTTTTCTTAGCCGCATCTCATTGGCTCTCATTGTTCGCCACCTTCGTCGAACATTCCTGATGACTTGGTCCTAGGTCAAGGCCGCTCCCTTTTAATTACTTCCTAACGAATCAGATTCCTCCCTCAGGCGACCAAGTCTTTCATTTCATCGACGAGAAGCAAACACTACCGTGACGAACTATGCGAGCACCTCCCAACAGGGTTGCCAGGTGTCCGGGGAAAAATTGCTCTGAACGATAAATGTCCGGTTTTCTAAATAAACCATTGTTAATAAACTTTTTTTGGCTATGATTCTGCTAAAAATATAAATTTAATAATTTTTAGCCGTTTTTAGCCTTTTTTTTTTTTTTTTTTTTTTTTTTTTTTTTATATTTTTTTTTTTTTTTTTTTTGGCACATTTTTTGAAATTTGAGGGTTCGTCTCAGAACGTCTGAGAACTGATTTCAACAAAGAAAATTTCGAAAATGTTGATTTTAAAATTTTTGGAGCCATGGCAATAGCTTCATTTTCAATGAAAATTCGCTAAAAGAAGGTTCGTAAGTAAAACTTCAATCAAATAAATAAATGCACCTAATGAATGCTGAGATCTGTTCATATCCGGGAAAGTCTCTAGTACGAGATAGAATAGTCGGGGCATCCTGCTTAATGGGTGATGGTGTTGGTAGTATATCGATGAAAATTTGTTTTTAAATATATTTCTTGAACGCAAGCCAGGGTATGGGATTAAATTATCAACTTCAACCAAGGGGGCTGGTGGGTTCAGTATCCCTCGAAAAAGTGTATAAAAATCCTCACATCAGCCAAGCAGCGCCGTGTCATAAAATTCAGCTCATGCATTGCTTCTGTTCATCTCCTCTCTATTTGATCGAAATCAGCAAGTTCCTGTGGCGTATTTAGTTTGTACGCTATGTAGTACAACAACCTACGGCGCGCTTTTTCAATTTGGCGCGGGTGGCAATCATAATATGGGGATCATACCACCGATGCATATACCAAGATCGAAAGCACCAGTCTTATACAGTGGCCTTATGTTATAGCCTTGTAGAGTGTGGTTATTAATATATTACGTGCGAGATTAATCTGATCAAAGGGTTTCTCCACCTTAATGTGTCAAAAATTAGAAAACGTTTGAGACAAAGGTGGGGAGTGCTATCGAGGATTATGCTGATTAAATAAATACGTCGTACGCAAGTGGCATCTTTTTGACAAGGTGTCACTGGATATTATTTGATGGCCAATATTCCAGTTTCAGAAATGCAAGATTCCGATTTCAGAATCGGATTAAATACTCTTGTTCTGTTGCCCACTAGGACTGCGCGGTATCCTAAATACAGCATCGAAATACACCTGAACGCTATCACAAAAAGGGTTTTATTTCCATATTAGACAACTAAACCATCTGCGCAGATCATTGTTCCATAACATCACAATCGTATATTCCATGTAACTAATGTAGGTTCCATGTAGCTCGATTTACCCGAAGTTCAGCCTATACTATACTACTATGTACCTATTATACTAATGCCGCGTATTTAAGTGGCTTTGCAATTCACTGATGTGTTAACGATTTGATTTCAGTCCCTCATGGAGCGCGTATTAGTGTTTGGGAACTAAGGGTTATTACATTTGATTCATTCAAGTGGAATTTGTCAGAATCCGCCCAAAAAACTACGAGTATTATTTCGAAAGTTTTTGAAATAACTAGCGATTGTTTCAATATTTCATGTCCTCAATTCCAACCTTTGAAAATAATTAAATCTAACGACAAAAGTATTTTATTTAATTGACAAGAATAAGCAAATACAACCATAAAGAACTATGTGAGCTTAAACTGGTTCAATCAACAGATACGTTGCCAGAGTCTGGGCAAGATGAAAGTGTTCGAGATACTCGAGGGGTATTTTTTCACACCGTTCATTTACTTGATCCCCCCCCGCACGCTCCGCCTACAAAAATTGCCAAGCCACAGCATGCATGATATCATCCAATTTGGGCCAATAGTCGGATTATCTTTATTTTTTTACGGCACAACCGTGTTGGTAAGCGTGGTGGTGGTGGATTCACACATCATACCGAGACTGAAAATATATTCCTAACGTAGAATAATAAAATATTTTATTTTTCATTTATGAATTATATGGGGATGTTAACCCTTTAATGTTAGGTACTGTGTGGGTTAGAACAGCACTCTTTACAGCCCACTGGAGCTATGCATTAGTAAGAAGTGTGCGTAACGCAAATGTCATAGTATGATATAATTTCAAGAGAACGATATTCAAAATGGTATTGTCACAAATATTTTTAGATTATATGAATCTATGCAATCATGTCTTAGTCAACATAGCAGAATGCAGAACAAAGTCATTTTCCTTGATTTTAGACGTTAAGAATTATTATGGAAATCGGAATTTGCTAAAACAATTATGAACCACTTGAAAGACGTTTCCTTGCATAATCACCAGGTGACATAATGTTTCGCGGTGTAAGACGTCCGACTTGAATGTTTTCGGTTCATTCCAGTTGTAACTAGAACACAAAACCAACTATTCCTACTTTTTGTACCGTGCACGCTGATATCCTCACAGGAGTTACATAATTCCCAACCGCCCACCTGATCCGCACGTTGGATGCGGCTAATCCCATTCGCGGCAGACTCATCACGGCGGCTGTTGAACCTGTTCAAACACCTCCTTGTCTATTGTTAGCCCGATTGTTGTTACCTTGTTTACCTTCCGCTGATATACGGCGATCTCAGAATGTAATCAAACATTTATTTTCACGTTTTACCTTGGTATAGGTCGAGGTCGACAGCGAAAATATTTCATATCCGAGCTATCTTTGAATTCCATAAGTATCGCTCACATTAAACCATTCTTTGAGAGTCGAACTTAATGAACTTTCAAGCAGTCAGTGGATTCTGCGCTTGCGTAAACGTAAGGATAATTTTCTCATGCCCATGTCGTTTGGCCTTGCACAAATTTAGAGGGTACTTAGAAGACGACACTTTAAAATTTCCATATAAATTTAAACATTATTGTATCGTTGGTAGCTGCTGTACCTGAGCGAACGTGCAATGCTTGTAACAAACTCATTTTTCTCAATTTTCATCCCATTTCGATGAAATTTTTAAGAAAGGTGCGGGTTATTTACAATAAAAATATAAAAATATATATATAGCACGAGAGATTTGTCCAAAGGATTATCGGTAGTTGTTAATCAAGTACGATACATAATAAGATAATAAAATGAAGTTTTACATTTTTTATTTATTTTTTTTTAATTTTTTTTTTTTTTTAATTTATTTCCATATTCTTCATTACATTAAATTAAAAAATGAAATTATGATATTGCATGTAAAAATAGGATAAATTCACACAACTTTATTTATTGGAAATTATAGCCCCACATGAGCATAAAGCTCGTGGCTTGGTCTAGAGTCCAGAATAGTATTTTTTCAAGTATCTATACATTAGCATAAATTTATATAAAATACTAGTTCTTATTATTATTTACATGTTATCATTTATCTTTTTATTTTTATTTATTAAACATTACATTCTTATTGCTAATTATTATTATTATTCTGCTTATGAATAAATTTCATGTAGGAACGAGTGAATTCGCTTTACCTTCCCCTCCAAGATTTTTTTCCTTATCTTTTTAGTTAGCTCGTTGAAATTTGTTGCACCCTAATATAATATAGTTCAATTGAGCCAGAGTGGTCCGTTGAAAAGGAAGTGCAAGCATAGCAACATCTTTGCTCCTAGTTGGTAGTTCGTGTTTAGGGAGCCTAAATTGCTTTTTTTAAATAATTTCAGTTATTTGGCTTACTTTAACAAGTTTTCTAAACGGGAGTATTTTTAGTTTTTTAAAAATGGGTTCAGAAGGAGCTGAGTAGCCCTCCCTATTAATTGTCCTCACAATCATTTTTTGAGAAATAACTATAGGGTTGTAGGCTGTTTTAACATGTATATGAGTTGCAAATAAACTTTTTGGGGTTGAGGGTAGGTATTTGGATTTCAAAATGGAAAGATGCAGTAGATACCCGAATACGAACTGTCCTTCCGATGCTTGCGCGTCCGCACAAACGGTCCGTCAAATTAGCATACCGGCCAGTCGAGCAGAATAGTTGGTTGGTGACTGAGAGAAAGAGAGTATGAGAGAAACGAGAGAGAGCGAGAGGGAGGGAAAGAGGCGAACAAGTTTACTAGAACTCGAGGCGCTTGGAGCTTTGTAGACGGGGAGAACTAGTGGACGTATGGTTAGATGGGTGGGTGGAATAGGGAGGGAGGGAGGGGGGAGGGGTTGAGCGTCTTTTTCCGCGATCTCCTGAAGATGACACCCGGCAGGTCCCGAATGTCAAGGTCGCCCGCAGACGGACCCCCCCCCCCCCCCCTACCACTACAATTCACACCCACGAGAGTGTCGGCCTTCACGCCCGGCTGAGTCCCCTTGCGTCTCTGTATACTTACGGTCCTCTGTATACTTACGGACGGCCGACGGGAACTTACGGTCGAGAGGGGGCAGGTTAATAGCCGTGATTTCGAGACCGACGAACGTGAGAAATGAAAAGGGAAACGAGATCGTTCGCTCTGCTGACAGAAACATCCCTATATTAACCTACTCAACAAATCATGAAAATGCCCAACTGAAATGAACAATTTAGTCAAAAAAAAAAAAAAAAAAAAAAAAAAAATCACTAGGTAAATTTGACCACATGAATTAGCACAGGTACTTGGTACAACATTCTAATTCAAGGTAGAAAAACTTTTGCTGAGTGATATTTAGCTACTAATTTCAAATTGAACTTTTTCCAAGACGAATTCAAAAATTTTCTATTTCAAATTCAAATTCCTCCATTTCAAAAGAAAAAAATCGTAGGTATTCGTTTCCATTGTACGAGTATCATTATAATCACTGATCAACAACACTACAATCATTGCACCACTATAATGCTGTAACAATTCAACTGATGAAACAAATAAGCTGACCGGGTTCCTCATAAAGTGTACAAATAGTAGAATCTACTTTTAACATCAGTTGTTTTAGAAATCCAACAAAAGTGAGTGTACAAATTTAACAACACAAAAGCTCATACTTGCTTTTACTTGATCAACGATGACGAATTGTGCTTTGAACAGGTTTATTCCATTTAATCCAGCAACCGGGGAAAAAAAAATCGACAACTAGTAAACACGTATTTTTTGTGATATGTTGTTACATAGAATGGGATCACTCTGAAAGTCGTTTAAATCCATTCAACTTGTCTAAAACTATCACAATCATACCAGTTGGAAGGGTAAGTGACCCAAACGCCACCTAGGGTCCTAAAACCGCCTACCCGGGTTTTGAAGAGCATGTACGCGCTACCTGCATGTGAAAAGCTGTAACGCCAAGTTTGTGCATCCCTCGTGAGAGGGTAGTTGCGTCAAGTGTCATTATTGTTATTCAGACAGTGTGATTCACGTAAGTTGAATATCCTCATATTCCGGAAGCCTAAGAAGTCCGCCTACCAGATTTCAAGTCGATAGCTCCAAAATTGCGTTAATTAACAAACAATTACGTTTGTGTGCTCCATCATGCAGCACTAGACGTCTCTAAGACCTTTGACGCTGTATCCCATTTCGCCCTGACCGATTGCCTTCGTAGTGGCTGGGCACCTGCTCGTTTAATTGAGTATGTTGCCTGTCTGTACCAGGAGGGCGTGAAGGTCCTCGAGGCAGGATGTGGGATGCCAGGGAATGTGATTGGGCGCGTGTTACGCCAGGGGGATCCTCTGTCGCCACTCCTCTGTAACCTGGTAGAGGATGCGGCCTTTTGTAAGTTGCCAGCTGAAATTGGGTTTGATCTTGCCCCTGGGTAGCCGTATTGACATTTGCCGATGATGTAATCGACATCCTATTCGCAGAAATCCGAGAGGGCTTGCAGATCGCCCTCAACGCCTTCGCTAAGCAGCTGGCCACATGTGGTTTAGTGGTCAACCCATCTTAAGAGGGTCAGTCTCCTTGGTCCTATCGGGCTGCCAGCATAAGGTGAAGGTGGTGGATGAGGAGTGCTTTGCCTTAGAAAAGTCTCAGTATTCTGTCTCGGGACCCATCCCTGCCCAATCCGTGTTGGAGATCTGATCCGTGTTGGTACCTTGAGGTCGATTTCATGGGTGTGGCCACTATAACTGCATGCCATGGGGACCTTGGTGGAGTATTAGCTCGTGTCACCAAGGCAGAAGCTGCGCCTCCTTCGCATGTACCGAAAGCAGGATGTGGGCCTCCTTCCAAAGCTAATCTATCCCTTCTTTTGGCTGTCAGTTGCGTTTGAGTTGTAAACAGGGGTGGTCAAGTTCAATGACGTGGATCGATAAAGACGAGTGGTAATTTTATTTTATTTCCACCACTTCATCATAATGCAGGCTTACTGCTGAGAGGCTGTTTGAGTTAGTTCGTGAAGTTTTCTCTGCTGCGTGCTCTTGGCTAGGCTTCCGACCTGGCGTCACAAGTGCCTATATCAACACACCCGTCTTGGGCAGTGGGCTCGGGTATTGTTTCTTTCTCAGCCAGCAACCCATCCTTACACCGCCAGCGGCCTGTAGGGAATTTAGCTCGGTGGTCCCCCGTATTGCTGTGGACCCTGACTTCATCAGGCAGAAGTTGTATTGGTGCGACTGAAAAATACAAACTGAGTGCACCATTTCTTCCTAATGGATGGAACAGGCTTTGAAGGACATTGTCGCTTGCGACTTTCCAATATCACACCATTTGGATGGCCACTTCAGAGAAGTGTTCAAAGAGTAAAAATTATCTCCTTTGCCATGTCTGTCAGGATAAAAATTAGAACTTGGATCATGTGGTACAGCCGTGTCCTCGGACTCACGGTGGCTACATTTTATGTCATGATGTGGTAGCCAAGCAGATATCAGGCGCATTGTCATCCAGCAATAGTGATGTTAAAAGGGAGAGGCTGTAACCCCGGTCACAAGCCGAATGACCCAGGCAAGAATCTGGATACCGTTACCATCAAATTCAAAAGGGTCTACCATCGACTGACAGCCTGGATATCCAGATTGACAGTGATGTTAGTAAATATGACTAAAATGACCTGCGAAAATCGATATCCGAGTTAAAAATAGTAAAAATCTAGGTCATGGCTGCGTCCGTCTCATGGCACTGAGAGTCGTGTAGGAAAAGTGCCATGGATACTCTAGTTGGGCATCTCAACGCTCCGTCCTATCAACACCAGTGTCCTGAAGGGTTCTTACAAGGTGGTCATTTTGTAGGGGCATTTCCTTTCATCCCACTCTCCTTCCTCCTCTTTCTGCTTCGTTGATCTCAAGGGCCAGCGCCGGTTTCGGGTAAACTTGATCGTCCTCCCCACTCTTTAAATTTAGTGTTTTATTTAATGGTGTGTTCCTCCGCCTTTGAGAAAAGTATTATTTTAAAAAAAAAAAAAATTAAGTGATGGGAGGGTAAGAGGTTACTTAAACTGGGTTTAACGTTGTAAAGGAGGTAATTCCAAGCGTTATAGAAATGGACCAATCAATGGTGAAATATATTGAAGGATATTTAACCATTTACCAGACACTTTTGATAATTTTGAGTTTTATCATAAGTGCCAATTAGTATTTAGGAAACATATTAAAGCATTCTTGATCCCAATTAGAATTAGATATATCCAGATTAGTCAAATTAGGTATGTATGTTTATCTTTTATTGTATTATCGTATTGTACTAACTAAATAGCTTCCTTAAATTTCGTGGAAATGGACAAAATTTTTCAGTAACTTCTGTTTTCTTCAAACAGACAAAATGGGCCGAGTCAAAATAGGGAATCACTTAGTTCTTCAAACATTTAAATTTATTTCTGGCGCAAGTAGAAATAGGTGTATAAAGTTTATTATTTTGGAAAATGTTGATTTTGAATTGTAAATTCCATATAATTGCATTTTTGAAATGATTTACGTGACCAATAGAATTAGACCATTCACTCTTCGATTGTAAAGTGTAGAGTGTATAATTCAGTTTTGAATTTCCATACCTACTTATCATATTTCACCAACTTCAACTTTTTAACTTTGTTAAAAATTAACTTTTATAAGAATTGTGATGCAACAACAATTTTACCGTTATTTAAAGTGTTTCTCTCAAGTCTTTATTTCGTAAGTAGGGAAACCAGCTCGCGTCGGTCAAATGACTCCGTTCCTCTTCCACAGAACCGCAGGGCGTTGAGTCGCCTTCTTGTGGTTTTTTGTAGTACTTAAACATGAAGCTCGGATCAATAAATTATTCATCTGTTACATAATCACTGAACATCCAAGGATCACTTGTCATAATCGCCTCCGTTTTCACCTTGATAGAGTATATTTATGCTATACAATTTTTTTAAATCGAAAAATAATTTAAGATAAATATTTGAACCCCGTCTGGAAGTAAAATGTCTCGTATTAATATTGCTACACCTACGCGATCATGTTTCAATAAGTTCAGTGGAGACTTAAAATTAAGTACACCTACTCGCTATTGTCTATTTTTTCTTCTAAATTCAAATTTTCAATTTTTGTTGCAGGTAAGGAACGGACTTTTTTCCCAATAGAAATGGTTAGTAAATACGAACTAACTTCGGCGCGGTGGAAAACTATTTCTTGTAACCAAGTATTCCCCCAATTAGAAGGAAATCTTTCGGTGAGAGATGCCGATAAATCAATGATTCGGGATATTTACACAAGCGCCAACGTTACTGCTTATTCATTCTGTCTTGGGGTTTACCCACGCAATGCCAGGGAATTTTGTCAACCCAATTTCGTAGCTTTTACTCAACCGAATGCTATAAAATCCATAGAGCACTATCCTGCAATTAATACCTCCCCAATAGCCACCTGGGTGTCAACGAAATCAAATAGATAGATCGCAAAAAGTCAAAGTTTCTTGTGAAGTAGATCATGAGGAGTGTTTATTCAAAAATACTTATTGTTCGCTAAAGATTCAAAATGTTTTTGCCATTTGAGTTCAGTTGAAGATTGCGAGTCCCGGCGGTTGACTATCAACGGTCTTGAGAAGTGGTGTGACGCTAACCATCTCTTGTTGAATCCGTACTAGTGTTCCGACATCACACTGCTGTAGAGGAAATATGAGGGTTCGGCAGCAATCGGCCCTTCGATCCCTTCAAAAGAGCTGAAATACGGGATTTGATTGGAGGATGCCCTTCTTTATCTGGGTAGACGAAAAATTGGCCCTGTCCGACAATTAGGGTAGACGTGAGAGCGCTTTGAAGTTGAGGGGAGGGGGTAAAATTTGAAGGGAGGCCAGATAAGGAAAGGTGATTGGGCGAAATGATTTAGAAGAGTGAGATAACAGATCGCGGCCGAAATTCGGGAAGGGCGGAGGGGTAATGATGGAAAGGGTGGAGAATTCAAAATTTAGCCCTTTAATTTAGAGAGGGAAATGGCCGTTATAGCCTGAAAGATATGCAAATATCCGAACGTGCAAAAACGGAGACATCTCAATACTAGCCCAGAAAAGTGAACAAAGTGTCCGATGGCAAGGGCCGGTAGACGAGGGGTAAATAGGTAGGTACGACGATTTTCACCATTCGAGCCCTTCAAAAGGGCTGAAATGCGGGATTTGATTAGAGGTGATAGTCGTCGTACCCCTCGTCTACCTGTCTTAGCCATCGGCCATTTTGTTCGATTTTCAGGGCTGGTATCGAGACGTCTCCGTTTCTGCACGTTCGGATGTTTGTATACCTACTATTAGGCTAAAACGGTCATTTTCCTATCGAAATAAAAGGGCTAAATTTCGACTTACCCTAATTGTCGGACAGGGCCAGTTTTTCGTCTACCCAGATAAAGAAATGCATTCTCTAATCAATCCCGAATTTCAGCCCTTTTGAAGAGCTGGAAGGGCCGATTGCAGCCGAACCCTCACATTTCCTCTACTCACTGCTCAGCCTATCATTCAAGACTACAGTTTATGTGGACGAACCTTCTGATATTGATATACAGGGTGTCCCACGGAAAGGTTACACCCCCCCCCCCCCCCTCCTTCATTTCCCCTGAATTCAGTGTAAAAAATTGGAACCAACGCCATTCTTCATAATTTCTTTTTTTTTCTCTCAAGAGGAATACCCGTGAGTTCACCAACGTTCAAGCCCTAATACTCTTGTACAAATGTGGTAAGTTCACCTACTATGCTTTGCATGAGTACTCATTGGAGAGATATCAGAGCACATTCCTCAGATACATTGAATTCAAGATCGTTGTGGAGACTGTCTTTTAAACGTCCCATTCACCGACTTCTTCGTTTAGCAAACATTTTAATTGGATATTTTTCAACTTTTAAAATCATTCAGCGGATTGATAAATAGTTATCTATGGCTATATTTGCTCAGGTTGTCAAAATATTGTTAAATTAAGGAAATATTTGCGATTAGCCAAAAAAAAAACCTATATTAATTTTGATCAAAACATTATTTTTATATTCCTTTTAGTGTAACGGGTTTCAAATCACTGGATAAATTCGTGTGTGAAGTTTCTCAAGGTATTCTTATCTGGCGTGGTTTGAGTCGTAATTTTCTCTTATTATTTCTCGAGAAGTCATTTGGGTTGATATTAAAGGGGGGATTGCGGCGATATCAAGGTCCTTGGAGACACGCGGAAATCGCATCCGTGCCGAGAAACAGCTAGTTCTGGTGGCCAGCAAAACTTGGTTATTTCTTAAAACTAATGGCTTTTATTTTATTCTAAGTATAAATATAGGTGTATATTATAGGTATACACTTGAGAGTATATATATATATATATATATATATATATATATATATATATATATATATATATATATATATATATATATATATATATATATATAACTACATTTAATTTATCCAAATTTGTGGCATCCACATATTAACCGATATTGTAGCATTCAGGTAGGCGTATTATTCCGATTCTCCCCATGAATTACGGGTTCCGGCAGTGTTGCCTAATCTCTATCGAACAATCTGTAATTAATTATTTTAAAAATAAAATTCTTAGCGAATTTTCGAAGAAAAAGAAGCTATTGCAATTGCTGTAATATTTTTAAATAAAAATGTGTGTGTGTATGTAATTCTATACAATAACACTCCTTAGGATAGAGATAAAATGTCCGTTCCTGCACCAAAATATTAGGCTTTCTAAATGAAAGGATAAGTTCGTTGGCCAGCAGTTTTTGAGCACATTAAATGCTCAAAATTCAAAAACGCTCAAAAAATCTCTAAAAATGGCAAACAACTCCTAAAATTGTTAAATTTATGTTTTTTAAGTAGAATTTCAGTCCAAATAATTTTATCAACAGTGACCTAGAACACTAAAAATTGTAAGCGCATAAATAATCTCAAAACCACGCAGAAAAACGTACTTCAATTTCATAAATATTTGCTGAAGTATCGGAAAAAAGGATTAAAATGTTTTTTGAATTGTTGGATATTATTTAGAGAGTTTTTTGCTATACGGTAGTTAAACATGTTTTAGTACATAAGGTGACAAATTTCAGATCAACAAAACATAAAATAATACGACATTTTACAAAAATTCGCTCATACGATCGTGCTGCATGACTGGAACTTTTTCTTTTATTACGCAGTTTTTGAGTTAGATATGAACACCAGCAGCTAAATTTCCGCTTTTATCCTTATCTATCCTCATGCCTCAATTTACCCCCTTTTAAACATAATAAGTGGTTTTCTAGATAAACGTTGGGATCTAACTTCATTTAATTGCTGGGTTTCAAGCAACTTGTTGATTATTTCGGTTAAAATTAATTAAAAATCATAATACCGCCAATCTTTTAACATTTTTTACTGAATAAATTGATTATTTAGGTAATGGTGACTGAAGTCATCGAAGAAAAGCTACGTATTGTATTGAAATAATTACTTGTGATAATTACAGTGTAATTTCCTAGCTGTTCAGTCCATACATTATTACCATTGGCTATACGTTTTTAGGCTGGGATCTGGTTGAAACCTGGTTAAAACGGACCTAGACCATATTTTTCAAAAATTAATGAAGAAAGGAAGGGGCTCCATATAGCACATATAATTATATATATATATATATATATATATATATGTACATATATGTATAGTACATATATGTACAGTATTGTAGTGCAAGTATAGTTGTTTGTTCGCTGGCTTGACATGGACAGCAGTTGAAAATCCTCCATCAATCAATGTAACCTCTACATCGAGAAATGTCACAGCTACTCTCGAGTTTGGCCTCTAAAATCTCACTGAAAACTGAGTTTAGTTCCTGCAGGAAGTGAAGGTCGTCTTCATTGGGTTGCCTCATCAAGAAATGTCATCTATGAATCGTTTCCATACCAGAGGAACCTTATTCCTGGAAGCCAGAAAACTGTTTTCTAAGTTAGCATAGGAAGGTACCATGCGAGTTCCCATGGCAGTTCCTCTTTTCTGCAGATATATTTTTCGCCCAACTTGAATGGAGTGGACGGAGGGTTAAATTTCTCCATCAAAAGAAGTTGTTATAAGCCTTAAATTGTATTGCATACTTCTACTGCAGATCAATAATGCAGTAGAATGCTTAAATACCAAGAAACTCAAATATGTGTTAAGTTGTTATAACGTTTGTGAAGGATCGCCCATGTGCTCATGTGCGTTTGTAGACGGTAGGACCTGTTGCTGAAGTTGAACCTACGTCTGCTTCTATATCGCAAATAAATATGTTTTTGTCTTTCACGAAGCCTATTCTTATTTTTCTCTTCAGTGACGTTTTAATCCAATTTGAATTCAAGATTCGTATCACCCAAACAATCAACATGGATTATCACTTTTCAATTAAATTGAAAATTCAGTTTAATTTACATTTCATTTAAATTGATAATTCAATTTAATTTTGCCCATGGGATGATAAAATTACCATTTTGAATTACATCGATTCGTGTGAACGAAGGTGAAGTGCGACATAACACATCCATGTTATAATGTGCTCTAGCAGAGGTACAAAAAGCTTACTTTTTTAACCTAAAAACAGAAATATTGTTATCCAATTTAATTTTCTAGAAACATTAATGATTCAATGTGTTCCCATGAAGTAAAGAAAATGAGTGAAGAAATTTGTGACATTTAATGTTGTGTAGGAGGGCTGCACTCAAGCTGGTGTTAGACGTAGGTGTTTTGGCGCATTTAATTCAGCATCAAATACTAAATTTGCTCTCAAATATTTTAATATCGGGTTCGAAGATTTTGAATAAATAAAATACATTTTGACGGATCGCATTGGCTCGCTCAGGGATTCGCTCACCCCATCACGTCAACGTGGCTATTCACCGGATCCGCATAATAGTCACAAAGTCAAGGCCGGTCGATTTCTGCTCACCTGTATTATTACTCCAGGCATTTGCGAACACAAAGAAACGAGCCCTGTTATTGTGGTCGTGGAAGACATCGTCCCAACTTCAAGATAATCAGAAAGAATGGCAAAGGCAGGAGGGGGGGGGGTTCTCCACTCTGTATCTATGGTACCAACTACTAATATATTTTCAAAGCCTCGAACCACAAGGATGGTGTTAATATCTCCCTAAAATTGTGAATATAAAAGCCCAGTGTCTAGAACAGTGTTTCTCAAAGTGATGTACCTACATGTACCCCTGAGGGTACACGGACAAAGTCCAGGGGGTATATGAGAAGCTTCGTGTATTGCGGGGTTTTAAATCTACAATGCATTAAAACATAAATAATAAATAAATAGGAAATAAAATAAAATGAGTCTGCCATGGTTGTTTTCCAGGGCCAAGATGTAGACGTTATGGTTTTCAACCCATCAACAATGAACCAACATCACTCATTCTGTGAATGAATTTCGATCTATGTGTTTCAAGATGATTCCAATAGATTCGTTGGTACTATCTAACCCTAACCTCTTGTCATCGAGTTTATGCATTTTCATTCACTGTCACACAGTTTTCGGGGAAATGTGTTTCACAGAAAATACCTACCTCACGGTTTTATCGTTCCACAGGCTCGTTGGGATAAGGTTAGGTACGATAGGTTTTGGGTTCCCGTTCTATTGTTCATCTTGTTTTTGTTCTCGTCCAAGTTGTTTAGCAATATGGATCGGTGGTTGAAAATTGGTACCTTAAAAAGGAAAGAAGCTGCAGAAGACTCCTCCATTAGTGTTTCAAACGACGTGTGATATTTCAATGAGGCAGAAAACGTCAACGCTGAACCTCCATCAGAACTTTAGGTGCCATGTGTTGTCGCAGAATCTCACAAAAACCCAGGAGAAAAGCCAAGCGAAATTTGTCACGACGATGATTATATAAATATGGTTTTATTTCGATCCAGTTGTAAAGGAGACTAATTTGAATAAAAAATCTACTCTCGTGTCATACCAATTTTCAGTTGCCAAAACGGGTTAATCTTACTGCTGAAAAAATATATAAAAACAGCAGCTAAAATTATGTGTGAAATTATGTTGGGTAAAGCTGCCGGTAACAAAGTACAATATTAGTGCCTCTGTCAAATGATCCTATCAAAAAAAGAATTGACCTTATGTCCACAAGTATTGAAAAAATGGTTATGTGGGCTGAGGGCGACAAGGGTCCAGAAAAATACACCTTCCCAGTCCTCGAAAAACTTCTGGTTTATCGGATAAACACCTCAACCAACGGATTGAAAAAGCCATCATTCTGCATATTTGGGCCTTGCAAAGACCTTCAGAGAATTTTTCCCATCACCTCAAACCAAATTTGATTGGATCGAGAACCCCTTCCGGCCTGACATTATGCTGATATAAATCTCTACAGACAGCAACCTCATATCTAAATTCAGTACAATGTTCTGAGTCTTGGTCCCATTCTCGAGAGAGATATGAAGATTTGGCCAGTGCAGCCTTGCGCTATAATTCCGTTTCTCACGTCTCATATTTTTAAACGTAAAACTACTAAATTCCTCAACACAAAGAAGTGCAAGATTTCCACCAGTACATATTCCTTGCGTTCTGTGAGACTTATCATTTGTATTCTTTTTCTCTCTCATTCAACCCTATTAGACGTGGTTCATTCATTTTTTTATTTTACTTTTTATTTATTTTCAAAGTTATTTTTACGAAGATTGATTTAAAGCTTAAAAACTTTTTTACCATTAACGAAATGTACTTAAGCTCATTGTGTTGTTTGTGACTAAAGTACCTACATACCAATCTTTCGACATTTTAAAATATTAATTTCATCTTATATCACGAATATATTTTATAAATTTGTATTTTAAAAGTACATTTTATAAATATAAAACGTTGTATTGTATTAACAATAATACCGAGTTCTGGAAATCATTATGCTTTTTTTGAATTTTATTAATAAATCATTAAATGTGTTAATTTTTATTTAGGGATGATGGGGTACATGCCCATTTTCGTTTCATGGGGTTACATGGAAAAAAGTTTAAGAAACCCTGGTCTAGAACAATCACCAAAACAGCAGTTGTTCCATGCTTCTTACTACTGCTACTGTGAAAAGTTACAGTCATGAGCTTAATCGCATGGAGTGAATTTTGGTAAATTATCGTATTATAATCATATTAAGGGGTAGGTTTTTATAAATTGGTACTATTGGATCGTGTTAGAGATTTGCGATCAACTGGTACCTACATAGTCTCTAAAAGTCGTCCTTTTGTCTTACTTCTGAACGTACCAATGCTGCGTAACAAATCACTGCCATATCCGTAGCAGTACAACAACATGCCTCATGTCCGACCGCAACTCAACCAATTCCAAGACCACCAATCAATCAACCAACAAAATAATGTCCATGTTTAGCTTTATTACTTTTTCACCTTTCTTGAAGTATAGTTTGGAACATTTGGTTATTCAATATAATTCTTTCGAAGTTATTTGAGTCTTGAGTTTTATTCGAACAACCGCAATGGTCACTCCAATGAAGAATTCGCCGTTTGCACGAACTTCGTAACATGTTGCACGAATAGCCAATTCTAAACGTACCTGAGAACGAACATCCAATGATTTTTCCAGGTATCTATTAAATTTCACCTTTTTGGGGACAACGTAAAAGTTTGGTGTATGCAGGTTGACGCCCAACTCGCAAATTCATGTGTCAAACACGATCTAACCAAATTCAATCTTGCCTTTGCATCCCTTGGCTGTGGCAGAACACTTTTCTGGTCATCCAAGGACCGCTGAGTCCAAAATGCCCCAGAACAGGTATGCCATACACGCTCTTTACGTAAGGTACGGTCCAGGACTACAACAACTATGCCACCAAGCCTGACCGCAAACCTACTAACTCCACGACTCACCAATCAACCAACCAACCACCCGCCTAGAATCTGAAGCTCCTCGTAATTTTGAGTTATATTAATAGTTAATTTTCATGTTTGGAGTTTATTACTTTTTCATTTTCTTAAACCAAGTTTATATTAGCAAATTTGGTTATACAAAATAATTTCTTCAAAGTGATAAAGTGGTCGGTTTTATTTGAACAACCACATACCTATCAAAAAGGCTCTACAGTCTTTCAACAGATCACATTTGCTGACGACCCGTTTCTCGCCAAATCTAAAACGTAGCTGCCACTTGTAGTGGTTAAGTGGGGCAAAGACCCAAAAAATTCGCTGGAATAAGCTAAAATTATACATGAATTTCCGTAAACATACAAACCGCGGTTTATCGCCCATTCACGTTTGTGTTGAGTACTCATGGACCAACCCCACGATGATAGCGCAAAGCACACAATGAGTCTCAATCTTCAACAAAGTTTGACGCGAAAAGACGACTACATTTCGCGAGCCGTTTATTCTTAGTCACTCTTTGCGAATGGCGTGAGGTGTTTTGCGTCACTTGAAAGGTGGAACCCTTCCAAATAACCTTCCACTTTTTTAGTTAGTTTCCCTAAATGTGACTCAAGGAATGAAATATCAGCTCTTAAGCTCGGCCACATTGCATCACCTGTTGATTTATAACCACTTTTAGCTAATTTACGAAGGAAATAAAGCTATTCCAATGGCTCCGATTTCGTTCATTTTTTCCTTCATGAAAATCCATTTTGAGGCATTAGGGAATGATTCCTAGAGTTCTCCACTTTTTCATATATATACCCTATGCAAAATGGAAATTTAAAAAACTATTCTTTAAAAAAAAACCAAGTCAAGAGAATGTTCGAGGGATCGGTAACTATTTGGATTGATTGGATTGCAAAATTGTCATGTTTATATAAGTACCTATATATTTATAATTACCTATTATAAAAGGAAGAAAAGGCACAAACCACTATTAAATGTCGTTTTTGAAGCAGCGATGCTAATAAACCCATGCGATATGATCAATGGGGGTGAATCTACTGGTTAAAAACATCAAAACTTAGTGTTGTAAAAATTCGCGCCTCTTCCTTAATTGCCACGGATTTCAGGAACATTGTGAGAGAACTAGTGTTCAACTGTATGTACTTTATTCCTTGGATATTCAACGGACCTTCAACTAACACAACATGAATGGTACGATAAGAAATATTTAGCAAGATAGCAATGGAAGTATTCGCATGAGTCGGTCATCAAATTAAGGTGGGCAGTTTAATTCTGTACATTTTATGTTAATGTTAATTTTGGTTCCGTCTCTGACTGTAGTAGATCTTTGTTACGCCCAAAACTATACCAAGATTCAGCCAGATTCCGATGAAATTTTCAGGGATTGTGCAGGTTAGCTCCTAGACGGCCCCCTATAATTTTCGATGCCCTCGATCAACAGTAGCCTGTGTGTATGCGCAAACGTGAATTTCTCTTGACGTCGATTTCTCATCATCTATTTGTCTGATTTTGTTCCAGCTTGGTAGGTCATCGAGATTATGCTCTAGGAACATGCTCTATAAACTATATTGTGATTGTTAGAGTAATAACCATTGCGCATGCGCGAAATTAATATCGATTGACGATTGTAATGGAACGATTTTTTTGAAATTCTCAGGGATTGTACGGGATAGCTTCTTGACGGTTCCATATAACTTTCATAGCCATCACATGTATACTAGTCTGTGCGCATGCGCAAACGTTAATTTATTATAACGTCGATTTCTTATTATCTATTGATTCAATTTTGTTCAAACTTGGGGAGTAATAACTATTGCGTATGCGCAAAACTGGTAGACACACAAAAGTCTCGGACTATTGCACCGATTTTTATGAAATTTTCAAAGATTGTGTGGCATAGCTCGAAGGCGTTCCCCTATGAATTTCATTACCTTAGTCCCTGCGCATTCGCAAATGTTAATTTCTTATAACGTCGACTTATCAATAATTTCGTCGTTCTTGGTACTTCAACTAATTATATACGTCCATTTTACAATATGTGAAGAAGCTATACTCTCCACCCAACTTGGCTGACGTTTTTCAAACGGGATAGTTACCACCCATAGTACTAGCTACTACTTGAGTTGGGTGGACGACCTTGGCGTTACTCCATCTGATTCATGGTACCGTCTCGCTCCAGATTAAGAGGACATTAAAAGCTTTTTATTAGTCGTCGAGCATTATAATTCAACGCGCAGTTCGGTTGAAATTATGTAGCAGATAGTCGATTGTTACGAGATGGTAAATTTATGAACGGTGGGTGGGGGCATCGCCTTGTTCGTATATGAACATAGTAGCGTGGAAACCAGTTGTTTGAAAGGTAGTGCTTAACGACCAGAGTCATATATGATAACATTATTAATAGGTCTATAACTTATAGCTCGACGTCACCTTAATATAATTCAGCTTGTTTGCAAAATCCAGCACCCACTGTTCGAACGCTAGTTTTGTCTAAAATGTTGAAAGGTCATCATTGGTTAAACGCATTGATACGTTATGAGTATTCAACTACTCTTGAATGCTACATACTAACGGTTGGACTTTAATAATTGATTGATAGTTTTAATATATACGTTTATTTAGGGTTACAAATTCTGTAACGCAAACATCATGACAAGTTTAATACACATCATGTGAGGAATCTAAGAGTATCTCATTCAAATAAATAAAACAAATGAGAATATCGAACGAGATAAAAATCACTAAAAGTTGGACCCTTGGTGCTGCTTTTGGCATCCGGGCGAGCTGTTTTAGAAGGTCAGCGGAAAGAGGAAGTTACATACCGTTAGCGCAAGTGCCATTCATGATATCGCAGACCATCTAAATAGCCGATATGGAGTAAATGTAGAACCAGCACATTCGTAAAAGTATTTCTCGTAACGTTCAATCTTTTGTAGTTTCGTTAACGTTTAGGAATTTAACTAAACTATTAAACTAATACATTTTTATGTAATAAAGTTATTATGAATTTGAAAAAAAAACAATTACCAAAACTATTTTACTTTTCAGACGAATAATGAACCATGAATGGATGATATGAGTTTAAATTGACCTTAAAATGGATTGGAGAATCTATACTTCGATAATTCCAAAGGCCAATAATCCTTGATATTAGAAGGTGCATCAATATCGGCGTAGAACGTGAACTGGGAGTCTTTTTACGAGTGCAGTGTTTTTAAATTTTATATTCAATAATGAACTATTGTAAACGGACAAGAGAACAAGAATGTTAGCCCCTCCCCCCTTCCTCACTCTCAAAACTTGTTGGCTAACGTTTGAAGATATACATTAGATTCAAAAAGTTAAATTTTTTGGAAAAAAATCGAATTCAGCTCCATTCTTACAGGAAATTTCGGGCTGATTCACCATGTTCCTATACCAAAAATTGCTTCTTCGACCCAATTAATCGATTTTTGACAAATTTACCCACTTTTTTCCCTTTGGAACTGACCTTAATTTTATTTGTACGGTAAAAAATTTATAGATGAATAAATATCCTGTTTCGAATGAGACCACCGCTAGCACTTTAACTCTTTTCTTCGATTTTAGGCGATTTTTCGATGTTTCCGTGACCCACCCACTTCCATATGAATCCTCAATAAGTGAGTGGTACCGAGGACACAAAAACTTTTAAAAATCGACAAAAATCGAGGAATTGATCTTCCACAACTTTCCTTCAACAAACCCACTGGTTGAGTGATGAAAAGTTCGCGCCTATTGGAATGTGTGAAACAGCACTGACACCACAGACGGTGAAAGACGGTGATGAAATGTTTGGCAGTAGTAGTTCAATGTGTCAGCTATGAGTAAAAACAAATTTCAGACTTTCGCTTCTGCACATCTTTAAATATGCAAGAATCTTACTTTTTCGGCGTTCATAGGCTTTGATATTATAAGCATCGTGACGCAGAAAATGGGGCTGTCTAATCTTTCCAAGGGCTTTTAGTAGACTAGAGTAAACATAAAGATAAGTTTTCAAGTCCTGAATTCATGCACTCCGCCTTTCGGGAGTAAAGCCTTTATAGTATTGAAATAACGTATTCTGTCTGATTAAAAAGCTGTTACTTCAATTTGTTCCCGCTGAATGGGGGAAAAAAAAATTCACGAAAAAAAGCGACTGGTTACACTTTGACTATCACACACGTTCAAATCAGCTTCCGAATCCATACCAACGTTTACTGTGGTGGTTTTTTCCGTACAGTAGGGCGGAACACCTACCTACTAAATACCGCAACATCAGACCGAAAACATTTTTTTTTTCTCTCTCTCTCTAATAAAAAATAGCTGCGTGTGGTCTATACCTTTCAGAGTCTACGATAAAGCAAGAAATTCAATAAAAATAGTACGATTTGGGACAAATCTGGACATATGAACTGAGAAAAACATGGAAAATTTTGGCAATTTAGATGAACTTTGATATTTTGTGTACATTGACATTAGGTGCTTAATGTTTTATCATTTAATAATGATCAACAGGACATCTACATTTGTTTTCGTCACGTGAGGTTTTCTATTGATTTTCACGTACAACCAATGCGTTACTAGGGACGTGTAACTTCCTTAGTTTTCATAGCTGGAAAATCGTTAGCCACTTTTTTGAATGCTCTCATTTTATCACAGCATCTCATAATCCCTAAGCCTCTATAGTGTCAAGGAAAGCTGATTTATTACGGTCAGTTATAAACTAATATTGCTAAGTAACCATAATGAACTAATAATGTGTAAAATTATTCATTATTAAATTATCTGACTGTAGAACCGTAGGTCTACCGTCCGTTTTTTTTTTTTTTTTTTTTTTTTTTTTTTTTGAGGAAATATGGGTTTCATTATTACTCATTAATATTTTAGAAAAGAGAAAAAAGTTAATTGTTTCCGGATTTTTCATCTTGGGTGCATTTTTTCTGTTCGATGTTGAGAAATTTACGTATTTTAAAGTTACTTATACAGCCAGTACTTATACAGCCAGTAATCTCGGCATTAGGTACGTTCAATCCAAGGGATAAAATAAGGGTTGGAAATTTGAGAAGTCATTATCTCGAAATTTTCCCAAGTATCAAGCAACTGGCGAAAATTCTCTCGGACAAGTGGAGTAGCCCTACTCTCGAATCCTAGGATGGGAGAGGGTGCGAACTGAAATATCCATTATCAAGGCCGATTTCCTTCGACTGAGAGGGACGAGGAGATGATTCGCTCGGTAGGATTGGAGGATATTGCAGGAATTTTCCATCTAGAAGACTCAATTGCACCCATTGATCATACTACTAAAACTAATCCATCTCGTCTCCAAACTTGATGGCGTTGAACAATTAGATTCTGCGCTCTTTAAATACAGAAAAAGTAATTAGGTATTTTGTTTGAGTTAGAAAGAACTCAACGTGTTACAAATGAGTTCGCTACCTATCCGTTCGCGCTCCGAAGGGGTTTGGCTGATTGGGTTTCTTTGTGATGAACAGGTTTTTCAGACAATATCAGAAAGACTCTTTTCGAAGCATATCAAGGACACTGCTGTTGTTAATACTAATCCCGACCTTGATTTCTTCAATATTTCTCTTTTAGTTATAAAGTTTCTCTTATTCTAGCAAAAAACGTATTCCCATTAATAATCTGCTATTCTTAAGGGGCATGGAATTTTTAGATTTTTTAAAGTTTTTATTGATTTTTTTAATCACATTTTAATTCACTTTCCAGCATTTTTTTGTGCGTAAATGTTTGAATGTTCTTTTTTATAGTTAATAAAAATTTTCAGCAATATTCCGCTTAAAACTATAATAAATATAACGATTTTTATGCGTTTTTGCCATTATAGTGATTATTTTGCTAGTTTTTGTAAATGTGACCAATTTAATCTGCTCGAAAAAGTGCTGGCATTACAGAAAATATTAACCATTGTCTACTAATAATTTGCAGCTTTTTTAAAATACAGTATATGTTATTGCGATCACAAACAGTTTAAAAACTGACACGAAATTATACGGCCTGCGATGAAGTTAAACGTTGACGAAGCGTGGGGACAGACTTTAGGTACATTAGTTAGATCAGAGTCCGCTGGGAGTGCAAGGGCTGTCGGAATTTCTCATCATCTGCTTGGTTGATTGTAAACAAACCGATTTCGCTTTCAAATCGATTTCGACTATTCAGTAGACCTATCTCTATATAGGGTGGTCACTACTTAATGGATCACAATCCCTATCTCTGTTAATATGGGGGTTACAAAAAACTTCAAGCGGTAACTTCCATTACTTTTAAGCAAGGAATTACAATTTCACACTTTCGTGCACCGCGCATGCGCGCAAATGCGCGAAACGCGCATAAACTTTGTTATTTCAAATGAGAACCCCCCGTTTTTACTGCAGATTTGTATTTTATGTGAAATTTCATGAAGAAATGACCCATCAATTGATTTTTTAGGTGCGCGAGAACGAGCGCGATTCCGCTCCAAAAGTGCTCAATTCCGCTCTAAAAGTGCAATATGAGTTTTTGAAGATGCTCAATTGCCACATATAATACATGATTTTGGAGTATTTTTGTGTGCTGAACCACGTAATGGTGTTCATTAATTGATATTTGCACAAAGCAGAAAGCGTACTTAAATGGAGCCCAAGTTTTTTTTTTTTTTTTTTTTTTTTTTTTTAAATCTCAGTGGATGAGGATTTATTTGTAACTTCTCATTATGTGGAGTTAAAAACAGGCTGAAAGATAGCTTTTCCTTCGGTGGGATAATCATGTTTTTAACGAGACATAAATCTCTCTTTGTGATAGAGAATTTTGCTTGACGTGTTTGAACGATGGTGGCGTCGGTATCCAAATAGACTCGGACTTGCAATAAAATACTTCGCCAGCTGTAAATCAAGAAAAGACGAGTAAACCATCAGCTGGTATCGTGGAAATGGAAGGTTCAACTGCTCCGCCCTTGACCTGACTCAACTGGACGGTGATTTAAGAAAAACGGCCGATGAAGGCGGTGATTAGCCGCTTGTCCCTTGGGGGGATGCTCAGCTGGGTCGCACGAGTTATCGTCGCAAATAGCACGTTTTCGACCGCAGATCTCGATCGTCAGAGAGATAATTGATACTTTAAGAGGCACGGAAGACGTCACTGACAAACGATTTTCTGTCATTCATCCATATAAATCGAGTGGCCACATTGTAAATAAAAATGGCTTTTGGTTTTGGTTTACTATTTTCAGTATTAAACCTTAGTAACTGGCCATGAAACAAAATTTAACCTTCCTTCAAAATGTGTGTAGATGTGAAGAATCTAATAACCAGCACTGGATTGACAGTTGAGCAAGAACACTGATAGGATCGGACCCAAATCAGCTGAATTCACAATTGAAAATAGGTTTGTGATTCACAGACGCGTTGACGATCTTTTCATTTTGATTTATTTTGTTTAGGTCTGGTTGGATTCCCACGCACCCACTCTGCTGATGCCCCCACTCTGGCCAATACTTTTACCTCTTTGTTTATTTGGCTTCTTAATTCGCTACTCTGCTGATTTGGATTCGTAACTTCTTACTGAGCTTATTTGGCTCCTTAATTTGGCACTACGCAGATATGGATCGCTATCAGTTTCTCTGCTAATTTGATTCCTCAATTCGCTACTCTGCAGATATGGCTTCTCAACAATTAGGTACTCTGCTTACTGTACTCTTTAAGATGATATTATGTTGGTTTGGCTCTTTGATGAAGCTCTTCTAGGTTCTTTGATGAATTGGGTATTTGCGCCAATAAATGAATTCTGTCGATTTGGCCCCTAACTTGCTACTCAACTGATTTGTTTCCTTAATTGGGCCTTCTGCAACGGATTGTTGCACCTAAGCTAATACACCATAGAAAATCTGTATATACTCTTATTGAATATTAGGTTACTCTTCCTTCCCTCCTTCTCCCCTTTACGACCATAGTTACTACATCACCCATAGTAGCCAAGGCTAGAACCCTGATAGGCCTAGTAGCCTAGTACCATAGAAGGGAAATCAACAGAGGTTCAGAGTAATGATTAGGTATACTTAAAGGCCTATAGAAAACCCTGAAATTGTTGAGTTCGTGACGTAAATTTTGGAATAACTGCCAGAACTGAGACATATCTTTGTCAATTTCTACTTCGGGTAAACCTTAATATAGACCGTATCTATCGTATAAGGGGTTTACCCCCTCGTTTTGTTTCGCACTGGGTAGCTAAAGCTGGTATCTGACCAGCCGCGGGCCACGAAGGTTGTACGTGGGGAAGGACATGTACTTGGCGACTTGATAAATTCAATGGGCCGAAGGTATGACGTAGGTTTGTGATTGTCGGACGACCCGCCGCTTGCTCGCCGTGTACGAATGGCTCCATTACGCGACTGCTCCTCGCCGCCCTCGGCTCTGGGGTGTCCATTGATGACAATGAGAGGTCCGCACTATGCATTCTTGCGACGTCCGTTCTGAAGGCTTGCCAAAAAAACTTGAAGCGGATTAACCCATTAAGGTGTTAGCGTTCTGGGACAGTGGGAACACAGACAGCTTGAGGCTTCCAGTGAAAGAAGAAGCGATACGAGATGAATAACTTGTAGAAATTGTGATGGTGATGGATAATGAGTAGGTAGTTCCTCCTTCTCGATTCTTGCTTATGCTACTCCTTGACATATTCAGGAGAGTTATTCACCCTCCAGGATAACTTCTGATTGCAGCAGGTTGATCAACTTTGAAGGAGGACCCACTGTCTCTCCATCACCTCACGTTGTTGCATGTTAGCAGAGCTCGTTTTCTAACCACACCCTCGCCCCCATCCAGCCCCTACACTCTGCCCCCCCCCCCCTCGCTTTTTGAAAGCCCTGGGAGTGTGATGGATAATGAGTAGGTCCTCCTTTCTTGATTCTTGCTTATGCTACTCCCTGACATATTCTGGAGGGTCATTCAACCTCCAGGATCACCTCTGGGTGTACCAGATTAATCGTCTCTCCCCTTTGAAGGAGAAACCACTACATTTCCATCACTCCCATTGTCACAAATTTGATATTAGAGTACAGTCTTGCTGATGACATATCTCACCTCCTTACATTCGTTGCAAATTGAACTAAGTTCTACTGAATAGTGGAAGTAAAATACTTAACAAACAATCATAAAACCCAATCACTTCATAAAACTCCTGGAAGCATCTGTGAATGTCCATAAGGAGAGGATAATTGCTAAGCTAAAACTGGTCCCACATATAGAAACAATTGCTACAACAACAAAAAATGTTTTTCTACCACAACAAAAGTATCTACTAAGTCTTCTTAGTTCTACTAAGTATCTACTACGTAAGTATCTATCTAAGTTGGATTGCGCATCAATTTGCTTCACCTGCAAAGAAGCTATAGAGAATAATATACACTTTTTGTTTGAGTGCCAGCTTTATAAACAATTCAGGAATTACTATCTCGCAAGAAACATTGGAAATCTCGTCAATAACTACTGAATATGACAAATTAGAGACAGTAAATTCCAATTCTATTTGCCATAAACAATTGTGATGAAAATAATAGGAAAATTGTACAACGCGATTCCCGAAGCTGAGCAAAAAAATTGATTCTCTACTAACAATCTGAGATAAGTAGTAACTTATTGATTCGGGAAAAGAAATAATTAAATCTAATATTTAATTGGGCCGTGATATAGTTAGCAAAAAATTGAAGACAAAAGAAGATAAATATTAAGAAGTTTACTTTGTAACTAATATTTACCTAGATCAATGTTTGTAGGCACTGATGTATTATATCTTTATATACCTAATGGAAATTAAAATAAGGGTTATTTAAGAGGAAGATCACTGTGTTAAAAAATAATATATACATATTTATATACCTACAAACAATTATAATTACAAAATCTTCTAACAAACCATATGTATATATCTTTATATACCTAATGGAAATTAAAATAAGGGTTATTTAAGAGGAAGATCACTGTGTTAAAAAATAATATATACATATTTATATACCTACAAACAATTATAATTACAAAATCTTCTAACAAACGAAATGGAATTTGAGGAGAAAAAGCATTCATTTTGTGACCCCTTCTAGAACTCAAACGGTTGGTCGTACGATTGCTGATGGTGGTTTCACTCGATTCGATAAACTGATTTATATTTGAATCACACGAAAAAATTACCTTATTATTGAAGTTTTCATGCCTTTCCTTTGGCACATAAACTCGAAAATAGTCACAAAATCACGAGAACCCATCTCGAAACAATTAGTTTGGTCGTCACGGAACAATACCTACAGCTACAGCATCAAAAATATTGTTTCGTTTCTACGATTTTGTCTACCATCCTTAATTAGTTATAGTTTTTAAGTATGTGAAAAAGAGAGTTTCAATCAACTAATTTTATCACGGAGAAATTGAATCATGGAAATGACTCACCGTATTGTAGTGGATCTGAACGTGAGCATTTGTAATAAATTTCTAATTATTATTATTATTTATTTATTTTCGTTTTTCCATAAATTTTTTAAATCTAGATTTTTTCATATTTCGAGTAGTGAACATTGAAATTATATCAGCAATTTTCGATAGTTACAGTCATAGATCATTTAGAGTGAATGGGTATACCGAAAACTTCCTCCACCTAAAACAATAATAGCAAAAACTACTTTTTTGTGACCCAATCAGTTCTACTGGCTTACTTTTTTGAAACCTTGGACGTTGCTTTAGAATGTTTCTGAATTTAGATTTCAAACGGGATTCTCGAATCTGAAACGAAATCTAACAAAATTTGAAGTAAGGTTAAACTTGTTTTTTCTTCGATTGCATTCATTATTAAAAGTAATGAACTGAAAATGATAGTTTCCAACAAGCGCCGCACAATGGGGTAGAAAAACCCCCTGGCATCCTACGCGAAAACTTTATGAAAGAATTCATAAACATTCTTGTTTAACAATATCGTCTATTATACTCACGACTCGGCTTTTGAAACGACGCTCCCAAGGTCCAGACGCATATGAATAAAAATCATTATGCTATTATACTCCTGGTTGGAGCGCTCGAGACGATCTGACGATGATCACTAAAGAATGCGGAAAGCCCGCATTTACGGCTGTTGGGTGGATCGAGGCGTTGGTTGGGTGAGAAGGATCTTCAATGTGTCGTAAAATAGTTTGCGAACTATCACCGAAGTATTTACATAAAGCTATTCATATTTTCTTGGTAAATCCGCAACAACACACAGCTACTCTGTTTACGGTGTTCCGATTTTTACGAGGTGGAAACCGATGTAGTGCGCACTGGCTGATGTTTTTATTAACCCGTCCGGGGCTGTCGTTACGAAGGTAAACCGGATAGTAGGCGACGAGTTCCACATTGTTCGTGTGGAAACATCAACTTCATCCTTTGTATTTATATCAAGTTGTGTTTGTTATTAATAGACCTAAGAAGTATTATGAGTCGATCGACCTGTAGAAGATAAATATGCCAGAGGTGCAAGACTATTTTAAACCTCACTCAATGCTTAAGCTGCACTGGTTCGACCTCACTGACTTAGTAGCAGTTTGACCTCACTCAATGCTTAGTGCAGATAATGTAGTTCAGGCCTGGTGTTCAAGTTCTTAAACTAAGCTCATTTTCAGTAGTAAGAGCTTAGCCTAGCCTAACGTTAAACGGTTGCAGAATAAGATCTACCTTACTTCAGGAATAAATTCAACAATTAGTTACTGCCAAAAGTGACGCCTAAAGTTTTTTCTTTAACCACTTGTTTGTTTCGCTATTTTACGATTCAGATTTTTTTCCCCTTTCAAATGATCGACTTTGCTCACTAAATTGGCCACAACTCTCTTGGGTTAACTGCTCTTTAAAATAAAAATTTATTGTACTATTAAAGAGATCATCAAATTCCTTATCCTTTAGATGCAAAATAAACAGTTTTAAAGCCTAACTAGAGGGTGGAAAATGAGTAAACATTATATTTCAAAAGAAAAGAACTATTATTCAAATTTGATCAATGTCCACTTTTCCTTTGCGGATTCATTGGTTTTTTCGGTATTCTGTAGGTGGTATTTCTCAAAAGACACGATCTATATGAACCATGCAAAATAGTAAACTACGATAAAAATAATAAAAAAGAAATAAACAGCGCTGTAAACGATCAAAACAACAGTTTCTTATGTCTGTATAAGATATCCCTTATACGCAGATTACTGCTGGTACCACAGTACATAGTCAGTTATTTTAGCAAGAGAGCTGAATAAGATTGACCCGAATTATTAGATTTTAGTCTACCGCTACATGTCAAAGTCGCTTTACGTTTCACAGTCGAGTTTTTATCCTTCCTCCTGGAGCGCGAACGGTTTGTCTTACAAAGCACCGGGTGGTCTTAATGGAAAAACATATTTTTTCTTTAAAAAAAGTTTGATGCGCTGACCTGAAGGAAATTTATCATTTCCAGGTAAACAGCACATAAATAACAAATCAGATGAAAACTGTAGCAGAAACGCTTATTACAAGATTGTGAAGTGTGCGGTAGCTACCTACTAAAGGTACGATCGTGATGAAACTGATATTGAAAACGACGCTTGAAGGATTTTACGCTTCCGCAAGCGCAGTAAAATCTTTCAAATTTTTAGTGATAAAATTGATAGGGGACCATCCTTGTCTAACCGGCATGATCTCCGAAAATTCTTAAAACTCGAATGTATTGTAGAAGTTATGAGTGTTGCAAGTATTTGCGAACACACGGGTAGACACACACACACAGAAAAAGCGGACACGACACAAAAGCTATTCATAATGGTTTTAATCGTAAAACGCGAATGGAAATTTTGATTTTGGAGACTTTTTTTCATTTCCCTAAAGTGAAAAGCATACTTTTGCTTCTTTTAGATAGAATTGGTATATAAGACTCCGTCACATGTAACCCTAAGCAAGAAACTGGAAGGTTCTAATTTATTTTCCGTGTAAAAAAAAAAAAAGAAAAAAAAATATATATAGAGGGAGAGTTGCGAACCTTGTGACATTGTTGGGTTGGTAACTTTTGATACTGACGTAACCAGTGATTTTCTATTGGTACTCATATTTCATCTTCAAAAGCTAAATTATTTCTGGTTTTCGGTGTCCGAAAAATTGTTCAGTATCTAACTATTTTTCGGGTGTACTGTTTCTAAGAATGCCATGCTTGAGTAGTGACGACTCTAGGAAGGGAGTTTCTTGATACATAATAATTTATTTTCGATACATTCTGGTGTTTTTCTGTTCTCGTAACTTTTGCAATACTTTGGACTAATTAGTGCAATAAACACACACAAACACAAAATCAGTACCTACAGTGTAGGTCTGTGCTATGGATAATTATATTACAAGATCCCAGTGATTTGAGTTGTACAGAAATTTTGAAATGACCTAGGAATTAGCTGTAGACAGTTGATATCATATAAAGGTGATACATATCTATTATATACTAACATCTATTTTGCGACAATTCCTTAAAAAATTCGTATGCAATGTAAATTGGGTAACTGATTTGGTGGCTGATTTCGTAAAGTTACTACCTAGTGTTACTAGTATTGTCAGCTATTTTGTTTAGTTATATTATTACTTTCAATTTAATGTTTTGTTATTTAATTTAGTTTATACTTGTGGGTACTCGAGAGTATTTGCTCCCTCACTCAGCTCGGAGCTGTGTTCTATCATGTAGGGTAGTTCCAGTGACCGAATTGATATTTACATTTTTATTTGATTTATTCCACGTATTCACTACTTTCGTATTGTTTTGTTAGAGGATTAACTCTCTTTTCATTTTTTCCTTCCCATTTCAAGTGATATTCCTACATACAAATTTGCAATCGGAATCGGGAAGACTTTCGGTTTTGTTAGGAAATTTATGATCATACTTAACTTCACAGTATTTTTGTCTAGCGGCTCCCCTGCCGATAATGGAGAAAATGTAGCCTAATGTCGATGAAGGGACAAGGTGTAAAAATATGAAAAATGCCTTTCATGAAGAACAAATGACATTTGCCTGTCCTGCATGAGGAGTACGGAATCTTTGATGAGACGGGGAACTAATTCCACGAGCAGACTCAACGAGCTCGGTGACCTTTCGAAAGGAGCAGGTCTTCCTTGCAAACCTCTCTCGCATCTCCCGACTCTCAACATTTACAAAATTTCGTTGCTCGCTAAAGCCGAATGGCGTTAGTGTGATTTCGCGCATTAGGATGCACTCATCAACTCACATTATCCGTAGGCCTTGAAAAGTATTGTTCAAAATATTGTATAATTGGGACCATTTCCTCGTGATGAGGTTGGTTACCGACTACGAGAAGAATGTGCTGTGTCCCAGTTCAATGTGTATTTTTATTTATTTGAAGAATCGCACGGGCGTAGCCCAGTCTCAAATCGTTGATCAACAATAACTTAGATGACATAAATCACACACACTCACGCTCACACACACACACACCTCGCGAGTTATATTTTGGGGCGTAACTGGTGGTCAGGAAATATAGAACACAAATAAAGATTACCTACTCACAAAAATATCGAGAATATTTCACCGTACCGTCGTCGTCAGCCCGAGATATACATCAATCAAATAAAACAAAAAAATATGTACAATAAATAATCGATAGTTATACTGAAATGTATATGATAGAGACCGTGTTAATATTTAATATTAGTTCGCTGTCTCCCAAAAGTAATCCCCCCCCCCCTCCTCTTACTTTTTCCCAAATTTGATTTTTTCGGCAATTAAGGGTTTTCCCTAATTTTTATTTGTTTGAAACTTACTACCAAACACTCCGAAAACGCTCTCCAAGTTTCATTTCGATATCTCAAGAATTTTGGAAAAAGTTAAGGAGAGGGGTTACTTTTGGGACACCCTAAATAATATAGTTACATTACTATAATATACAATATTGTTATATTGATTACATGGAGGCAAATGAATATTTTAAAAAATCAATTTATTGTCATCCTATTTTGACATACCGGAGTTTAGATTTGAAGAGGCTCGCTGATCAATACAAAAATCGAATCCCTGGGCAGAGTTGGACAGTCTGTTGTAATCCTGCTGGTGGGGTACGATTGGATTATCACGAAGATAATCAGTTGCTGAGGATATAAAAATAGATCCTTAGTTAGGGTCTAAACAGGTAGAAGAGCTGATAGATATAGTACAGCAGTAAATCTTAATCTAAGCATACCGTTATTGATTCAGACACCAAACTGATAATTTATGCCTAGTTATTATCCTTGAAAAAAAAAAAAATGCTTGCATGCAAGTCAACACACTGTGAAATTTTTACAATTAATTTTTCTTTTTTCTTATACGTAAATGCTCCAATGCAAATAAATTAATAATAGCTGGGCGTGGTTATTCAAAAACCAGTCAATCGCCAAAATGCCAAAAACTGAGTTTTTGGTATTAATGAGTTCGTCTTGATGAGCACTTTCACAATTGTCAGTTCACACTGCCCTCCATTGCGTCTTGTATGCACTATGGTCGATAGGCGGTTCGCTCGAAACGTAAAAAATGAGTTTTACATTTTGCATAATAGTGGACTGTTATTTCGAGGATGGTTTAAAAGTTGCAAAATTCGCACAATCTGTCCAACCGAATCACTTTTGAATGATGAAGTTAGTATGGCGTTTGGTCGGTGTTTGCATAACTCTATTTTTTTTTTTTTTTTTTTTTTTTCAATAATGAACCTTTGCAATCGACCAAGAGAAATCAATTTTTAACCCCCCCCCCCCCCCCCCCCTCAAAATTTGTTGGTTTACGTTTCAAGATGCGTAGAATCCAAAAATCAGATTAAAATATATGTGTCCATTCGCCGTCCGAAGCTTTCCTCAAAAAGTATTGGGCCAAACTATTAGAAATTTGGCCAAAAAATCGTTTATCGGCCTAAGATGTTCCAGTAACATAGGCATCGCGTTCAATCAACACTAAAGGGTAGAATCTGAGGGCTGAAATATTAAAAAATCGAGATCTTGAAATCTTTCTATGTAGCAGTAATGATTTTTTGAGTTTCATTTATAGGTATCCGTCCAAAGAATCGAACGAAACCACCCCGTCACTATGCGTTTATTTGTTTGCTTTCCCTAAGGGCTAAAGCATCGACAAGAAAAAAAGACATCAACACAGGAGTGAATCGTAACCAGTAAAACATCAAAAATCGCCTTGAATACCATGACAATTGTATCAGCTGATAATATAATTCCAATGGAATTCTGACTTCCCGAAATCGAGTTTATTATGATTTCTGTATCGTATTGGGCTTGTGAAGCGTAGATAGGTAATCATCTCCTTCAATTATATTGATTATTTAAATTATTGATTATTAAATACTTAGGAATTACTCTTAATTAACTTATTATTTCTATTCCAACAACAGAAGGTTAATTACTTCCGTGTCAACCAAGGTCGGAATGTTTTAGTCAATTTTCTAAGAAATTAAGCTATTGCAGTGAATCCAAAATCTCCTTCATGGAAATTAGTTTTGAAATTCCTCGAGTTTAACGCTTTTTGATATGTGCATGTAGAGTTGTATCATAAAGTTCTGGTTCTTTTCAATTTGCGCGCAAACAGAGAGTCGTTGAAAGTTCTCGTTGGTATAAGCGTTACTCTTTCTGAGTCATCTGGTTATTTTATATTGCTGTAATATTCTGTTCTCGTGTTATTCTGATCAGCTTCGGAACCTCCGAGGCTAATTTCTTTTCTAATAGTCTCACGTCGCTGAAATTTAATGGAGCTCGTTCTGGACACCTGAAAAACAGTTACGAGGATCACTGAATTGCAGATGGGGCTTCTGAGGCTAATTTCTTTCCTTTTCAACCTGCCGTTTTACTAAGTTTTTTGTTGTGTTGTTGTGACAGTTTTAAAAAAATTGTCAACGTTCACCTACTATAAACCGTAAAATTGTTGGGTCCTGAGCTGTAAAGGTGTTTAGGAGGTGCGATGCGCCAAAATTTGATCATTTACTAGATATATATATGTGGCCTAATAGTAATTATAGACCAATGATCTGCGTAGACGGGCTCCCTAATTCAGTAATAATAAACTTGGTGTAACCATTAGCAGCGTTTTATTCGTATTTTACATTTTTGCTAACCATGTAACCGCCATTTACCCGTATTCATTAACGCCACTATCCATTCTACTCCCTTAAAAACGGAAAGAGGCATAACATCAAAGCAATCGAGCAATGTCGTTCACTCGGTTTGTGAATAACACCATCAAGCTAAGCAATAATTATTAAACTGAGACTTAGAACATAGTTCCTTAGTGACCATAATTTTCGAGTTTATGCGCCAGGGCTATGGAATGAAAATATAAAAACTTAAAACCGTGATTTCCCTTTATTTCCTGAGTTCTATTCAATAGTGGAATACTTTGATTATGACAAGCGACAGTGACGCTAAGACTACTGATGTCGCTTTTTCAAACGTGAACCCATTTCATTAGAGCCGATTCGGGATTTATATGGCATTTCATGGAAGAATGACCCATCACACAAAGTTTCGAGTTCCAAAAAAGTGTGCAAAATATGAAACTTCGTGGTACTGTAGATGTTTTTTGATAAGGTATTTTTTCGGGCTGAGTAACATAATGATGTTCGTTGATGAACTAACCGCTCCGGCTTGCTTCGCTCGCCTCCATGTCTAGCTGTCATTTCCCGCATTCTTTCGCTGATTTCTACGGTAAGGCAGCATCTTTCAGCGATTTTGACGGCACCATCGTGTTCTACGGGTCCTGAAAAATAACTTTGTCGCTGACATATGGAGTGTTCTCGATCAAATTGTAATGTCGCAGCTGATAGAAGATCGAGCGCTCGGCTGGAAAACGCGCATAAAAACGGGCTCCCACCCCCCTTCCACCATACAGCCCATGGTTCGGGCGGGATTAGAAAATTTTAAAATCGCTTATGCCCCCTTTCGAATAAATCCAAGAAGATCCCTGCACTCGTAAACTCCCGCCGCTCAGCCGTTTAGCCGTGCATAGCATGGACAAACAGGCAGACAAACAGACGGACAAACAGACGGAGCTTCATTCTTATAAATAACGAGCTGCTCCGGCTCGCTTCGCTCCCCTCCCCGTTGAGGTATATTGCAATTGAAACATCGGGTGCAATTTCGCTCCAAAAGTGCGCATTTTCACTCTAAAAGTGCCATTACGGAGTTTTTGAAAATTGCCACATATTTAATACATGATTTGAAGTATTTTTCCGTGCTGAACCTCGTAATGATGTTCATTTATTGATATTTGCAACTCCAACTGGGAAAACACCGAAAAACCTACATTTTAGTACGATATGTGCATAGTGGAAATTTATTTCAAAAAAGTGCAATTCTGGTCAGTTTTTCTGTGTTTTCCCAAGTTGGTGTTGCAAATATCAATGAATGAAACATCATTACGAGGTTCAGCACGGAAAAATTCTTCAAAATCATGTATTACATGTGGCAATTGAGTATCTAGAAAAACTTAGTAATTGCACTTTTAGAGTGGAATTGCGCCCATATGCGTTCATTATTCAGTAGCCGCTCCGCCTCCACGTCCAGACTGCTCCACGTCCGGAGTTTATTAGGTTTAATAAAAATGATCCATTTATCTACGTAGAAGGGCAATCCAATTAAGATTATGTTGAGCCACGAAAAGAAAAAACAAAAAGAAAAATCTTATAAAAGAGGCAAATCAAAAATGGTAAATTTTATTATTTCTTTATTTTTTTATTCAACCGATTTATTGTGCTTGAAAAGTTCTGCACAAGTCCTTTCTTTCGTAATTCTTAATTCTGGCACGAGAACGGATTTTTTTATCTCAATCCTGTAAACACAGACACACTTTAGGAATCGTTACAGAATGCCTCAAAAAATGATTTCCATGCAAACAATTATGGAAAAATTTAATTCTAAAATTTTTTGCCCATTTCTATTGCTTCATTTTCTTCGAAAATTAGCGAAAAATTTGCACTTCTGGCCGTTTTTTAGTGTTTCTCAACTTTAGATTGTAAATATAAATAAATGAACAGTGCCAGGTACGTGATTCAAAGCGAGAAAAAAAATCCTAAATCATGAACTATCACCACTATCATCTCAATTTTTCACTTGAAAATTAGAGTGATTGGAATTTTTCCTAAGAATGCTACGTATTTAGAAGAAAATGTATAGAAAAATTGAAGGTTAGGGTTCTTTGCCGTTAAGCCATCATTCATTGGCCATTAGATACTGCTATAATTATAGGACATGCGATAAAAAGATTGATGTGCAAAACAAATTGATACTAATAATTTTGCTCATCTTGTTATGACAGAATATTAAACCGGATTCTTTCCAAGGACGGATTTCTTTGAGTTGCGTGATTTGAATTCCTGTTTTCCTTAGTAAACTGAAAGTTTTGATTTGGAACGGGATCGGGTTACACCTGCATAGAACAAAGTCCTCATTCCCTACCTCTAATGAGTTAATATATCTAGATTATCTTGTTGTTGGTTGCCGTCTGAATAGTAGGTATGGCAATATTGTGTATGTACTTATAACAAGCTTTATAAAAGAGGCCTTCTGTCCTTAAATTGGTTTTTTTGTTAAACATGAACGTTTCTCCCCAGGAACTGGGGCTTCTTCAGGGAGATTAATATTCAAAAGTTCAAAATATCAGCTTACTTATAGTTTCCTTTTTTTTCATAATCCAATTTGAAGTTATGAGTTTTTTTAAATCAAATTTAAAATTGTTTACTTTTATGTGGGTTACGTTGTTTTTTTCGTATGTTTTACCTAGTTTGCTGGTGACGGTAATTATAATCTTTATATATAATTCCGAACGGTCTTTGAAATTGTGAAGAACTTCGGGGTCTGATTTTAGTGTTAACGGCTCATTCGAATCAGCTCGGCCCCAAGTTTGTTGGAAAAGTGTCGCCGTTCGTCTCTATACCCGCCTTGATCGTGTTCTAGGCGGTCCTTATCAACGAGAGTTGTTTATTAGGCTGTGGCGGTAACAACGGTTGCCATCAATTCACGGTAAGTGTGAAACGTAGTGTAGTTGCAAACATCTAGGAGAAATTGAAACTGAAGAACTTAGCGGACTTTATATATGATTCCGAATAAAGATTAAAGATTTATAAAGATTCCCAATCAGCACGACCCCAAGTTTGTTGCAAAAGTTTCGGTAAGTAAGAAACGTAAAATTCCACCATCATCTCACCATGCCCAAATTCTGAATTCCCCGATTCAACTTTTTGTTTAGTCTCATAGTGGCGAGGACCAGCTCAACTGGTGATATTTATTTTATTACATTACTTAGTTTTCTCCTTTTTAATCATTTAATAACATCACTTTAGCTTTGCACCAGGTCACATAACGCCGCAAATAGGTAGGATTTATTTCGTTACTATATGTAATGTGCTGAGTTCCTGTTAGGTACTATTGTTATACGGACTAGATTAGGGCTTTCCAAGCCCTAACGTAGTGTAGTTACTAACATCTAGGAGAGTTATTTCTGAACGAAGAAATTGAAACTGAAGAACTTAGCGGACTTTATATATAATTCCGAACGGTCTTTATATATAATGCCGAATCAGCACTGCCCCAAGTGTCGGTAAGTAAGGAACGTAGTGATGGGGTCTTTTCTGATCAGCTGAGTGAGCTAAATTCTTTCCTGTTCACTCTAGGAAGTTGAAATTTGATAGGGAGGCTCTTTGGGACATTAAGAGACAAGTGAAGTGATGGGGTCTTTTCTGATCAGCCGAGTGAGCTAAATTCTTTCCTGTTCACTCTAGGTCTAGGGAGTTGAATTTTGATAGGTAGACTCTCTGTGACATTAAGAGACGAGTGAAGTGGTGGGGTCTTTTCTGATCAGCTGAGTGATCAGAAAATACAGCTCCTATAGCAAAGAGCTGGAAATGAAAATAATCTCATCTACGAGAATCACTCCATCCCAAAACGATCTCAACCAGGTAACATATATTTATACCAGCATCACCGATCTTCCAAACGTCAACACTGCCAACATTTTAGTAATTTGTGTTGGTCCCGCCGATGTGTGCACAGTGTCGAGCAATGACGAAGAGTTGACACTACAACATCCCGGTTTGCGATAAAACCGGAACCGTCAATCTTATCGAGTGGGGGAAACAATTCAATTTCAACTCACATGACATCGTGGCAACACACCTCATTACAACCAAAATTCAAAAATATATTCGAAGCACAAATTGGACATGACACAACACTCGAAATTAATCCAGACACAGTTCAAGCGCGAGCTTTGCTGGAGTGGTACCAGACCCATCACGACGAAGACAGCTGTAGCATCTCCTGCACACAACTCAACACCAGTTCGACATCTACGAGTACTACCGATCAAGATACAATCAACGACATAAAGAAGGAGATAGAAGACACGGACGCGTAGATTCACACGCTTACAAAGAAACGAAGAAGACTCGAGATAGAATTACACCATCATCTCACCATGCCCAACTTCTGCATTCCCCGATTCAACTTTTTGTTTAGTCTCATAGTGGCGAGGACCACCTCAACTGGTGATATTTATTCTATTACATTACTTACATTTTGATCGGTATTTCCTCTTTTTTAATCATTTAATACCATCGCCTAAGCTTTGCACCAGGTCACATAACGCCGCAAATAGGCAGGACTTATATCGTTACTATAATGTGCTGAGTTCCTGTTAGGTACTACTGTTATACGGACTAGATTAGGGCTTTCCAAGCCCAGCCCTAACAGGCCTAACAGGCCTCTAGTAAATTTATATATCCAATTCGAGTATGTTTTGCTCAAGTTCTGAGTGTCTTTTCGGAACTTAATTGAATCTGAATTATTTATCTTAACCATTTCTAGAAATATCCTTTTTTGTAAATTTCATCCTCGTCTTACAATTTTGAAATTTTTCAAGATATTGTTCTAAATATCGGGAAGGAGCAACCAACGCGTTTTTTGTATCCTCTTGTCGTAGATCCGATTCATGTTTTGAAAAACGACGCTTAACAGACAGGCGTCCCCCCACGCCCCCTGGCGTCCCCTGACTTACACTTCTCCACACCCACCACTACCAAAGGGATCTGGTTGGCCAAGTCTGAACGTTGTACTTTTGGTGTGAAATCTTTTCGTTTGGAAAATAGTGGTCTGTTTGAATTAAGTGTTCGAAATGCAATTTTGATGTGTTCAAAAGTGTTCGAAAATCTTTGTCATTTGTTCTGCCACCCCTCTCATGCCTTAGCATTAAATAATATTGGACTGGTTGTTGTTGTTGTTGAGTTGAAGGTATTCTGTTCTGAGTGTTTCTTTTAAGGGTGCTATGTATAGTTTGGTCTATCATTTTGATGGGGTAACCATTTGCTGTCAGGATCACTTTTCATTTTTGTGTGTTTTCTTTGTAAAATTTGGGGTTAGAAAGCGTGAGCCATTGGTGTACAATATAATTTAACTTTATTAAAGTTGGAGTTTAATTTATTAAAAAAAAAAAAAAAAAAAAAACAATTTAAGGACAGAAGGCCTTCTTTTGTAAAGCTTGTTGTAATCTGAACTGTCCGAATAAAGAAACGTTATATGTACTTATAATCAGCATCTTTCTTGCACCTCACAGCTTTGTCTTGTGGTTATAGCGTTTGCACAGTTGCGCCTAGTTATTCAAGTTCTCCATGATTAGTATCTATCATATCTCCAGACTCGTCCAATTTCAAGAATTTTCTGTTTACGTTTTTATAGCATATATTAATTTCAAGTCACGATAGTTCTCAATCGTTTATCCATTCTCCCTTACAGTCTCGTGCGACAATGTAATATTTCTGTTACAGGTAAGAAAAGTCAAGCTGCTACCAAATGGATGGAAATGGAGTGAGTTCAACATGGAATTTAGCAATTTTTGTGTTACCTTAATAATATGATCTCCTTACAACTTCACTGCATAATTTCTCCATAGATTTTAAAAGCAGTGTGGATAAACTACCCCAGACACACACCGTAAGCCTGAAAGTTCTAGGTGCAAAAAATATTTTTACCTGGACGTAGTAGGATAAATTCCCCTAGGACATATATAGTGGTATGCGTCCTCTAACGCAGATATATTGGAGAATAATTCCCGAAATAAGAGAGAGATTGCACATTTATTTGTTACTCAGTACATTTTTCTTTTTGTAATCTTCTTTTGTATTCAAATTTATGGAAATAAATAATTGAAAATTCTAATTTTACCTCAAACATTCTCGTAAATACTCAATCTTTACCACAACTCATATCGCACTCCATTATGGTAATAGGTTATTTCATCCATTTTATTTTATTCCACTGGCATAAACTCTTGCTGAAAGCTTTCCAAAAAGTTGTAATGTGGAGGGTGTCTTTGGGATGATTGGAAGTGGCAGAAACAGCTGACCAAATAAAGCTGAATAACGGCATACCTCACCCTCGCGCCTACCTGGGTGGGGACCTCAGCGCCCCACAATGCGTAAATTGAGCAATTTAGAGAAAAGAAAATCATAGCACCAAAGCCGTTTGCCATGTCAGGATGGAGGTCTATGATATACGTTTTTTAGAGTGTAGAATCCTAAATTAAGGTCATTAAGAAGAGCAGAGGTCGATTCGAATAGTCTATGAAAACGTTAATTCTTTTACAACCCACATTTCCAACGCAAATTTTCATATATTTAGGATGGACATTAATATAAATTTTTTATTTTAATCAGTTTTCCTTCTCATAAATTGCTCAGATTACACACAGTGCATCGTTAATCTGTGCTGTAAAGTCAATTCGGTTTTTTTTTTTTTTTTATCGATTGGAGTTTTGACCCGACAATTTTCGGTCGGGGGTTTCCAAAGGCACAGAATTCAGATCAGAATTAAGATCAAAAATGAGAAATTCCAACAATACACAAAAGTGACTCAGTTTCTGGAAAAGAGGATCAGTGTTGTAAATTCAGTGATTCTATAACTTGTCAGCTTCAGACACCCAGGGTGTATTTGACACGCATCAATATGAGCACGCGGTCTTGAGGGTTGAGGAATCGAGGTGGATGGGGACACAACCAATGGTGGAACGGAAACAATGTTCGGGAAGGTCCAAACTAGAAAATAGCGGGATCATCGGACGAGCAAAAGTAACGCCCGCCTCCCAAAACCAGTTTTCATGCGGCGCTGGTTCTTCACATAGCATCGAGCATGGCATCGAGCTGCCGGAGCGAGGGAGCATCTCCGAAATTCCATCTGCGAGCTCCCACCGAATTCTGAATGCTCAGAAGAAAATCGGCAGGACCTGGAGAGGTACGTACGTGGCCAGGTATGTGCTTAGTTACACGTTGTCTGTTTCGGTCGTAAATACCTACAATTTTGATGAAATAAAAATACGCAGTGGCTTCACGGTCTGGAGATAAGGGGGAAGAGATGGGAGAGTTTAGACTAAATAAAGAGAACACAGGAGCTCTGACATTACCCGGTCTGTTGGAGTCAACGACCTTCGGGAATCGCCATCTGCGAGTTCATCATCCAACATGGAATTACTTCTACCACCTCAGTGCCTGCTTCATTCCAAGAACAATATGCTTCAAAAAGGGTTTTGATGTAGCGCAAAACTTCCTTGTATCCATTACTTGACTGTGTATAGATTATAATGAGGATATTAATTCACACGGGAGCATAAATTGAAGAAATTGTGAGAAAAAATGTAACTATAGATATTTACTTGTGAGTGAAATGAAAGTAGAAGCAGAATGTGGAAAGTATTACAGGTAATTTTAAATGCACGTACTAGGTATGCCCTTTTTGAGGGATTATCTCGACTAATTCCCAAAGCTATTTAGACCCCGAACCTCTAAATTCCTCATACACAATTTTATCTATTAATGCGTAAAAGGTACTTTAAACCGGATGCAATAAAGTCCAGGTTTTTAATAACCATTCATTTTATCAACCTCCAATGGTTAAAAACGGAAGTTAGTGAAAAACGTTGTCTATTTCCACGAAAAATAAAGAGTTACACTGTTAAATCGATTTCGACGGTTAGGCCATCATCAGTAACAAACAATAACTGAAGATACATTAGAAAGGACACAGCTTTTATAGTAACAGGTGAAGGGAGATTGAATCCCATTGGTCAAGAGAAAGGAAAGGGGCAAGAGGTACAACCAATGAAGTGCGAACAAGGTGACGGGGGATTATAGCTAATTAGATGAAGTGAAAGGGGGAAATAACTGAATATGGTTTCAACATTGTGAAGGGATAATTCCAAGCTTTATAAAAATGGACCTATTAGTGGTGAAATATATTGAGGTATATCCTCATTTAAACATTTACCAGATCTGTCACTTTTGATAATTTCGAATTTTTCAAGTACATTCAACATACCTCCCTTCGGACAAAAATGAAGAAATTCTACAAACTGTCTATCTGTCAAATCAAAATTGTAACTATGATTGGATTCCTTAAGATGTTTTGCAAATGTAGACTTACCCTTATTTTCCCTGAAATCCTCCTGATGCTCGTCTATTCTTTCCCTGAATTTCCTACCAGTTTGACCGCAATATTCGTAGCCACAAGAACATTTTAGTTTATAAACCCCACTTTTATCCTGAACATTGATTTTGTCGTTAACGGATCCTAGTAATGCTTTAAGACTATTTTTAGTTCTAAAACCTACTTTGTAACCTCTCGATGATAGAATTTTGCCGATTTTATCCGAAATTTTCCCATAATAAGGTATACTTATCCATTGCTTTTCTTCTAAATTTACATCTTCCCTAGCCAGATTGGAAACTTTTTCCCTACTCTTTTTCCTAAGAACATTATCCCATATGGTATCAACGAGATCTCCTCCATATCCGTTACTAGCCGCTATGCTTTTGATAATGGATTTTTCTTTTGATAAATTTTGTTCACTCATTGGAATAGACAGTGCTCGGTTAATCATACTATGGAAGGCTGCATGCTTATGGACTAAAGGGTGATTTGAAGTACTATGGATGGTTATATCGCTATATGTATCTTTTCTATAAATTGAAAAATCATGCTTTTCGTTTACCAAAGAAATGGATAGATCTAAAAAATTGAGTTTATTTCCGCCGAATTCGAGGGTAAATTTGATAAAGGGATCTAATTTATTGATTTTTTCGTGAAAAGAATTTAGTTGTCTTTCTGTGCCCTTCCATAGAATGACGATATCATCGACATATCTATACCAATAGAGAAGATCATTTGTGCTACAAGTTGTAAATATTTGTTGCTCAAGATAATCCATGTAAATATCTGCAAGCAGAGGAGATAACGGAGAACCCATAGCAACCCCTGGCTGTGTATAACATTTCCCCTCAAATCAAAAATAATTTTGATCCATACAAATAGACATCAAATTAAACAATTCGTCCTTTTCGAAAATATTAAGTTTAGAGGCGTGAATCAGCCTGCACACCACATCTTTGCATCTAGTTACATCGATATTGGTGAACAGACTAACCACGTCAAAAGATGCAAGTTTAGCATTTGGAGGCATCCGAATGTCCTATGAGACCAGTGGTGTCTTATATCGGAGCTCCCGCTTACAAATTGGCTAAAAAACTCAATATTTTATTTAGAAACAAAATCAACTGTCGACCTCAACATACTGTACTAAATTCCTATGATTTGGTCTCTAAAATTAAGGACATTCGGATGCCTCCAAATGCTAAACTTGCATCTTTTGACGTGGTTAGTCTGTTCACCAATATCGATGTAACTAGATGCAAAGATGTGGTGTGCAGGCTGATTCACGCCTCTAAACTTAATATTTTCGAAAAGGACGAATTGTTTAATTTGATGTCTATTTGTATGGATCAAAATTACTTTTGATTTGAGGGGAAATGTTATACACAGCCAGGGGTTGCTATGGGTTCTCCGTTATCTCCTCTGCTTGCAGATATTTACATGGATTATCTTGAGCAACAAATATTTACAACTTGTAGCACAAATGATCTTCTCTATTGGTATAGATATGTCGATGATATCGTCATTCTATGGAAGGGCACAGAAAGACAACTAAATTCTTTTCACGAAAAAATCAATAAATTAGATCCCTTTATCAAATTTACCCTCGAATTCGGCGGAAATAAACTCAATTTTTTAGATCTATCCATTTCTTTGGTAAACGAAAAGCATGATTTTTCAATTTATAGAAAAGATACATATAGCGATATAACCATCCATAGTACTTCAAATCACCCTTTAGTCCATAAGCATGCAGCTTTCCATAGTATGATTAACCGAGCACTGTCTATTCCAATGAGTGAACAAAATTTATCAAAAGAAAAATCCATTATCAAAAGCATAGCGGCTAGTAACGGATATGGAGGAGATCTCGTTGATACCATATGGGATAATGTTCTTAGGAAAAAGAGTAGGGAAAAAGTTTCCAATCTGGCTAGGGAAGATGTAAATTTAGAAGAAAAGCAATGGATAAGTATACCTTATTATGGGAAAATTTCGGATAAAATCGGCAAAATTCTATCATCGAGAGGTTACAAAGTAGGTTTTAGAACTAAAAATAGTCTTAAAGCATTACTAGGATCCGTTAAGGACAATATCAATGTTCAGGATAAAAGTGGGGTTTATAAACTAAAATGTTCTTGTGGCTACGAATATTGCGGTCAAACTGGTAGGAAATTCAGGGAAAGAATAGACGAGCATCAGGAGGATTTCAGGGAAAATAAGGGTAAGTCTACATTTGCAAAACATCTTAAGGAATCCAATCATAGTTACAATTTTGATTTGACAGATAGACAGTTTGTAGAATTTCTTCATTTTTGTCCGAAGGGAGGTATGTTGAATGTACTTGAAAAATTCGAAATTATCAAAAGTGACAGATCTGGTAAATGTTTAAATGAGGATATACCTCAATATATTTCACCACTAATAGGTCCATTTTTATAAAGCTTGGAATTATCCCTTCACAATGTTGAAACCATATTCAGTTATTTCCCCCTTTCACTTCATCTAATTAGCTATAATCCCCCGTCACCTTGTTCGCACTTCATTGGTTGTACCTCTTGCCCCTTTCCTTTCTCTTGACCAATGGGATTCAATCTCCCTTCACCTGTTACTATAAAAGCTGTGTCCTTTCTAATGTATCTTCAGTTATTGTTTGTTACTGATGATGGCCTAACCGTCGAAATCGATTTAACAGTGTAACTCTTTATTTTTCGTGGAAATAGACAACGTTTTTCACTAACTTCCGTTTTTAAATGGGTTTCCACAACTTCGTCGCGAGTGATTTAGTTCGTTTTAGTTTTAGTTCGCTCCAATGGTTAGATAACAAGTTCCCAACCCGTAAAATTCCTGATAGTTTCATTGACATCATAAATACTAACTGTAGAAATTGTCCTTGTCATGAATAACTAAGTTGAAATACTACCAATAATAGTCCTAGCAGTCCTTCAACAATTTAATTCATAGGAGACCGTCTAGGGCATCCACACTAACATTTCATCAAGAACGGGCTTTATGGCTTAGTTTCGCCTGATACAAGAACTGATACTGCCAAAACAAACAGAAACGAAGCCAAATTCAGCCGAAGAGGCTGGATTAAAACATAAAATCGAGTGGACGACCTGATTTTCTCCCTCCCCTCAACAATCCTATTCTTGATTTTAATCTTAATCTCAAAATTATTGTAATGCTTTTGCAAAGCTGGAAGTCTGGAATCCATTACCTACTTCTCCCATTCCTAAAACTACCCTGTTGTTTGCCGTAAGTTGTTCAAAACCTGCGGCCCTCGTTGCTGTTATCACTATTGAGTCCATGGGATATTTTCTAAAGCATTTGGTCATAGGAAGAAATAGACGACTATCCTCTTGAGGTAAGCAACTCATTCATTCTGTGACACTGGGAAGAAGAAACTATTATGATGAACCAGTCAGAATACCAGGAGATCTTCAACTACATTCTTGAGAAGAAGATGTTTCACTTCTTAGAACAAGTCACACGTCTCAGGCACATGTAATATTCTTCCGGAGTAGATTATAGTTGTATATTATATATACATCCAAGGATCGGGGAGACGTATGCAGCAATTTCCATCACATGATGGATATTAGCCTGCTATGGTGATTGAGAACTCTTATTTGTCTCCGGCCAAGAAATCCACAGAATTCAAGAATGATACCTCACAGGCATCAAGAATCTCGTACAAAAGCAGCCATTCTACATACACCCGAGTCCCAGCCTCTTACTACGTTTGACGAACCTACCTACGCTACAGGCGAGGAATCAACCTGTGATGTTGAATATTATGGCCCATAGAAGAACTTCAGCCAGCAATAAGCCTATCTGCAAGACGTCTGTCTTACTTAGCCAAGAAGGATAAAACCATAACAGTTCAAAACCAGTGGTATTATTGCTACCATTCACCGTGTTGGTATTGCTATTTTCAACGAATCACATCCGCCTTCACGGTACGAAGCGCAACATATATTTTTAAAGTCTCAAATTTATCACTGCTTGGAGCTCAGAGGTTATTGTAATGATCAACTCTAAGTTTACTTGAATCTACTTCACAATCTTTTAGTGAAATATAAAATATATAGGTATATATAGGTATATATATATATATATATATATATATATATATATATATACCTATATATCTTTCAGTAAGTGATTGAGTGCCAGTCCAGGTGTGTAATCGATTTTAAGAAAGGGAAAAAAAAAGAACCTTTTCGAGTTACTAGTGTTATTACTTAGTAGAACCACGTAGGTACGTAAAACGTGTGTTGGTGGTAGTACGTCCAGCTTTTATGGTAGAGTGGAGAATGAGTACAAATGGAATTTACATTACGTTCCCTACTATATTCTGCACGATCATCAACGTCTATACCAACTTATGCAGACGTGTCTTTGAATTGCCTTTTATACAATTGATAGATCTCCAGAACAGAATTTAGAAATAGTTTTCCAAGGGTTTTTACGGTCCCATCGGCCCATAAAACGGATGGAATTTGCCATAGTTTATGCCCCTTCATGGTAGCGTTCAAATTAACCACTGGAAAGCAATAAAACCAAGAACAATGAACCCCTATCATATCGCCAGAGGAATTTGAGGCTCTTCATCAAATGCGCAAAAATGCGAATGGATTCCACATTGCAGAAAAAAACATAATACCTACTTATAGAAGTATCGAAAAGCTATTAAAAAAAAAAAGGCATTGAGAAAAGTTATTTTCCCAAAAAATTGGCAATTTGTACTAATTTAGAACTTTAAAAGCTTCAGTCATTCAGCTTGATCGCATGAGTGAATTTGAGTATATTATCATATCGTAATTATTATGTCAGATACATTGTTTTGAAATTCGGGCTCTTGTTAGTACAAAGAAATTGTTAACAACCAAATCGATCTAAATTACACCCAAAAATTAAAAAAACATTTGAAATGTCTAGCTTTTTCTCAATTTTTATCGATTTTTCAGCAAATAATGAAATTTCAGCTTAATTTTGTGCACATAAATTTTAACGTTCTAGTTCAGCGTTGATAAACATATTTCGACTAAAGATTTACCCGATGCTGGCTCTAGGGATGAGGGAAGTTGCAGGAGGATGAGAAGGAAGAATGCGATGAAAGGAATTGTCCCTATAAAATGACCAGCAGTTCAAGTTAAAACTCCTCAGGTCGTGGGTGGTGATACCACGGAGCACACCCGCCGAGATGCCTAACTCGAGTAACTCCGTAGCCCTTTCCCCGCATCACACCCCGCCCCTTGACACGGCCGTGGTCATGAACTTGATGTTGTTGGTCGCCACCCTTTTTAGCTCGGAAATCACATGTTGCAGGTAATTTCTTTCATACTTACTTATTTTAGCCCGCCAGGTCTGCTCCATATCAACGCTGCCACTGACAACCTGGACATCCAGGATTACGGCAGACCCAATGGGCTTGACGGCAACGAGGCTTGATGGTAATCACACTCAGTCACACGCTACAAATCTCTTAACTTAAGGATTTGTTTCAAAATGCCTCACAACGGATTTCAATTATCATTTTCGAAAAGTTTGATTTATAATTTTAGGAGCTATTGCAGTAGCTGATTTTTCTACGAAAATTCGCTAAAACTTGGTTGTAAGTGTTGAACGAATGTTTCCAGTTAATGGGTCATTTCGCAGAAAGTGGCAAATCCCAGTCCAGAGCGAGTTGTGGGAAATATTTCGTGAATTTCGTGCTTCCAAAAATAATCCCTCGTAGAGATGTATCGGAAGAACATAATGAATCAACTAGAATGTGGATAAATATCGCTATTGAGCGTCAAAAAATTCATAAACCTCCATTTTGTCACTTCCCTGGCATGTCCCTGGGTTGAGTTTTGCAACTTCTCAGGTCTGTTCTCGCATTGGATTTGAAAATGGGCAGGATTTAGCGGGCACATCGTGATGCAGGAGTTCTCAGCTATCCTACAATAATAATAAAATGAAATTATTTCCCAAATTAGGGGGTGGGGGGGCTGGTAAAGGCTTGTCCCGTGGGTTGCAGGTCACTTCCCTGGAAAATTTTGAACTTGGCGTGAAAGCGGGAAAACGAATATTTTGAGCATTTTTTTCCAGTTGGCATAACTGCTAAGGTCCCTCCATCCCAATGATAACCTCCTTGGTTTTTAGGAGCTTACTCAGTCCACGTAGTGCAGTGCTGATGTAAACAAACTGTGTGTAGGTTAATCATAGCCTGTCACTTCTCTGGCGCAGGGCCTGAACTTGTGGTAAGTATCATATTACATGGAATAAGAATGATTTGTGCCTTTGTAGGAGTATTGTCAGACAAAAAAAAGAAACTCAACATAGTTATGAAAATGAGGCCAACATCTTGAATTTTCCTAGAAATCTTCACTCCCCTGGGCGTCACTTCCCTGGAGAACTGTTTCCAGGGAAGTGACTATCTGAGCAGGGTTGTGACCTTTTTCATAATATTTAATTGGTTTTGTTTGATTTAGTGAGGGATGGTTGTTGTTCCATACTAGTACCTAACTACCTATCTTTTGGTGTTCACCTGGGACGCACGTGATGGCACCAAAGGCCCGAGAGGACGTCTTGAGGAAGAGGAGGGAGGCCGAAAAGCTCCGAGATCAGAAACAATACAGAACTGTGGAAGTTGCATTACGAAAAAGTTCCAGTCATGCAGCATGAATGAATGAGCGAATTTTCTTAAATTACCTGTGTTATTACAGTATGTTAAATTGTTTTGAAATTTGAGCAATTTGAGGACAAAGAAAAATTTTATTGCTGAACAATTTTTTCTAAATAACATTCTATTATTTAAACAGAGATTCCTCATATATCCTCAGGTTATTTCTAGAATTTTTTACATTTTTATCGATTTTGTAGCACATTTTAATGAAATTTAATTACAATTTTGAGCATAGGTTTGAGCTTTAATTTTTAAATTACCAACTTCATAGTTGATAAACTTTATTTGAGTAATATTCTGCTAAAAAAAAAAATAAATAATAATAATAATAAAAACACCGATGTTTAGCCTTTTTTGTAATTTTTTGTGATTTTTTTAGTACATTTTTTGAAATTTGACCAATTTAATGTGCTCAAAAAGTGTTGTCCAACGAACTCATCCTTTCTTTTGAAATGCTTGATTTTTTGGCGAAAGAACGAAGTTTTTATCTCAATTCTATCGAAGGTTATCGTCTGGAATGACATATATATATATATATATAATAAGCGTTAAAATCCAGGAATCATTTCAGAATGCCTCAAAACAGATTTCGATGAAGACAATTTTTGAAAATTTTCATTTTAAAATTTTTGGAGCCATTGCAATAGCTTTATTTTCTAAGAAAATTCGCTAAAAGAGAAGATAATGTAAAAAAACTGGCAAAGAAGCAAGTCAAGCTTGTTGCAGACATGACTAGCCGAGAGCACAGAATTGAAAAGAAAAAGTGGAGAGCACGTAAGAAGAACCAACGTAATAGAGAAGCTGAGGCCTCCCCTTGTTCAAATACCAATGGCACTCCCACAGCAAAAAGCACCGATTCCCTGAAAAGTACTCCTTCTTCTACAAAATCCGCTCGTCAATTACATTTGGGTTATTGAATTGATTTGGGTCGTATTTATTTGGCTGCGAAGGGTTTGGCTGCTTACATATGCTGTGATGTGAACAGCGTTTCTTGCCTCCAACGCAGCTGCTCTCGTTGTGCTGCTTCACTAATCCCTTGTTTGGAATTGGACAACACACTTCTTTCTTATGAAAAATGGGTTATAACCAAGAAAGAGGTCTCATTGCCTAACAAAACAAAGAAAAAAGTCAGCCATACGTCGAAAGAGAAGATTTCATCTACAGTACTGGAGGCTGTTGATTCACTAGAAGTGGAATTGAAAAACTATATGATTCATGAAGGCATCGCAATTCACCAATTCCGTGAAGTTGATTCTTTCAAGAAGCGAATGCAAGCCAACGAAGCACTGATCCACTGCGATTTCAGTGAAAATTACGCTACCAAATACGGACAAGAAGTCCAGTCTTTCCCCTTTACAGGTTCCTATGTAAGTTCCTTGGCTACTCCAGGAGATAGTAATAACCTGTGAACTGTGATGAATTCCAAATGAAATTCAGGAAGGATGGAATTTACAGTACCTACCCTTAACCTCTAAAACTTGGAGTGATTTTCTCACAAGTAGACTGTCTATAACTGAATGAAGTACCTATTACTTTTGATGTGATCTTTTCTTACTAGACCGCAAAGTGCCTAAATTGCTACGACACTAGTCATGTTTTGTGGAGAATATACCTCTTCCGCAAGGTATTTGTGATATCCTGTTTTCTCTTTAAATTTTCAGAAGTGTTAATACAAATTTTACAAAAACATATGATTTTAGTCACTTCCCTGTGACCTACGTCACTTCCCTGTCCACTCAAATTTTCAAAATGGTGGTATCTTGAAAATGAGACATTTCTATGATGAGATTTTTGTACATTTTACTTCCAATATATTGAAGAAGACAATAGTAAGGAAAAAAAATTTTCTCCATGGAAGTGAATTTCTTGTTTCTTTCCAAGCCGAAGTTGCCACTTTTGGCGAAATGACCCTAATATGTATGCAGTCAGGAGTTAATATGTTGCATAGGAACATAACTTGAAGTCACTGAGAGGAGATGGTTCAACGGCCAACATCTTAAATGTACAAGCATTAAGAAGTATGGATTTCACGCATGCAATTTGGGCAGGTAATAATTGATTGAGAACTGAAAACGGAAATCCTATCGTACTTGCATTATAATTTGTGTGTAAATATGACAAGAAATTTACGTTTTTACGTACGCTGAGGCTATTTTCCATTAATCTGGATACTATCAGCCTCAGAAAAGAGTGTCCAGACCTCATCTTGCACAACCCCGGAAAATTTCATCGACCTTGGATAAATATTTTAGTAGTTAGGATTGTCTACATTTATCTAGCATAAAGAAATGTGCAGGGCGTCCCCCACAATTCTTGTAAATTTCTTACAAGTCGGAAAAATTACTGCTTTTATGTTTTACCTAACACAACATAGGAAGACAGGAAATCAAATAATGCAAAAATTATTTGATTTTGGTTTCATTTGCAGCAATCTCTCTATTGTATGGATTAGAAAGCTGATCGGTTGCTGATGTCGCTGTTTTAAACAATTGTATAATACTCTTACCTGCGATTGTTGTTCTCTCAGGAAATACCGTTCTGTGGTGACAGATATGAACTTTTCTGGAAAAAAAAATGATTATTATACGAGCAGTAAACATTATTGATGATGGCTCTAATGATCATTAAAACGGCATCCACTTTCGGAACGAATTGTAATTTTAATTTTACTGTTTGATCTTTACGACTTCCAGTGAATACAAAGATTATGTGCTTATATTACCTCGGGGAATCAGGTTCTACCAAACTGAGTCCGTAGTAATCAGTAAACGAGAATCTGGTTCCGTAGTAAAACCAAACTTGGATCTCATTTGCCCAATGTTTCACGCTAGAAGTTGGTCCACAGAACGTCCGGGAACTTTACGAGTGGGTATATCTTTATATTCCACCCTCAATACCATCACACTGTTGGCTAGAAACATTCTAGTGATTGATAAAAACACCATTCAGATGGTAAAATTGACCTGTTTTACCGGCTGTTAGGTGTAACACCTGAGCGTGCTCTTAAGAGAATCAGAGTAGGGGTTGTATACTGTTCCTTTATGCGCTCATCAATCTGTCAATAAAATCAACCAGTAGAAGAGCGTCTCCAAAAGGTATCTGTATTTAACGCAGTTTCGTCTTATTCATAATTTGAATAAATGTAACTAGTTGATTATCCGGCTAATTCTGACAAGCAAGAACGACTCAGCTAAGGAGATTTGCGCTAGGCTAACTGCTGGTAATCGTGCATACTTTGCCTAACAGGATCTCTTGAAATCAAAAATATTGTACCGGGATTTCAAGATTCTAACTATAGGAATATAATCATTTTGACATATGTAGCTGAATGCTAGGTACAAGTGTGGGAAAGAAAGTTTTTAAGAAGGATTTTTGGACCAGTATGTGAGAAAGGTGCGTGGCAAATAAGAGAGAATGCTGAGCTGCAAGCGCTTTACAGGAAACCGGGCATAGTAGGGATAGTTAAGAAGTGTACAAGGGGCATGTCTATCGTTCTAATCCCGAAAGCCCCCTGAGGAAGATTCTTGTAGGCAATCTCTTAAGACGCAGACTAAGGGGATGACCAAGAAAAACCTGGATGCAGAACGAAGATGACTTAAACGAGCTGGATGTCAGGCAATGGAGAAGAAAGACGAGTGGAAGATCAGTTTGGAGAAGGATTTGTGAAAGAAAAGGCCAGGGCCTTAAATGGGCTGTAGAGTCATGTGCAAGAAGAAGAAGTTGATTATCCGGTTTTCACCCTGGTCGGAATAGTGGTTCGCTCCATTTTAGAGGATTTTCATAAAAAAATAAAAGTATTGAAAAGGCTCCAAAATTTTTAAAATAAAAATTTTCGAAACTTTTTCCGTGAAACTTATTTTGAGGCATTGTGCAATCGAACCCTAGAGTTTAACTTTACGCTTTTCACGAGTATATTACAGGGTGTCCTGAAAATAACCCCCCCCACTTTTCCAGAATTTTCGAGATATCGAAGTGAAAATCGGAGAGAGTTTTTAGGGTGGACGATACTAAGTTTTAAACAAATAAAACTCATAAATAATCCAGTTATTGAATACTTATAATGTTTTTTCTCCAAGTTTTGCCGAGTCACACCTCGTTTCAAAGGTTTTTAGTGCCGAACACGATGGTGAAACTGGAATTACGATATCTTATTCCGTTCTTTTTTGTTGAACGGTCAATTTTGTTGAAAACATTTCAATGAATGAATGTTATTATCCTGAAAATGGTGAGCATGGTGAGACTGAAATGGTGAGCAAAGACTGCTTAGTAATAAATAGTCCTTGTTGTCAGTAAGCATAAAATACCTATCCTGAAAATGTTGATTCTGTTCTAGCTTTTTATTGAAGTAGGATTCCGAAGCGATCATATTTTAAATTTAGAAAAAGGAACTAGATACACTTTTTTTTTTTAAATTAAGAACTTTGAGTGCTAAGAAATTTGTTACTAACAATTTTATTACAAATAAACTCATTCTAAATCATATTCTACGGTTCAAAACAGATATTGGATGATAAGAAATTTTTCAGTTTTTTTTTTAAATAGCTTTTTCACAAATATTAATGAAATTCTAGTATATACATACATTTTTCACCGTGATTTCGTGCATAAATTTTTCAATGTTCTAGTCATCGTTGATAAACTTTTTTTGACAAAAATTCTGGTAAAAATATAAATTTAGGTAACTATTTTTAGGCGTCTTTAGTCATTTTTAGATATCTTTAGTCATTTTTAGTGATTTTCTTTTAACCATATTTCTAGGATTTCGACCAATTTAATGTGCTCAAAAGCTATTGGCCAAAGAACTCTCCTTTGGTTTAAAAAGCTTGATTTTTTGGCTCAAAAAACGGAATTTTTTTCTCAATCCTAAGAAGAGTTATCGTCTGGAGTGACACATGTACGTTAAGCTCTAGGATTCATTTCAGAGTGCCTTAAAACGAAATTCGATGAAGAAATTTTCGGAAAATATTGATTTTAAAATGGTTGGAGTCAATAGAGAGTTTTTGCTTTCTACGGTATCCCCCGCGCGGCCGCGCCCGTTAACGTAAACCTAGGGATAGCAGGTGGATAACAGGTGGATGCTAACCTGAACGCTAAACTCTACGGTCACGAGACCTATCTGCGCGGCGTCATATCATAACCTGACACATTAATCCCGCTCCCAATAAAACGAATAGAATAAAAATGAAAACTACTTAAGGTTATCATTGGCGTATACGGTGTCGGAGGCCGTGGGGGCAGCGACATATGGAGCTTCTAGTTTGCTTCATTTGTTTTTGGAACGAGAGCCAATAAGTGTTAGTTAGTTAGGTTTTCGGTTGTCATCGAATCAGCTGACTACGCCTTACGGACACGTACGGTCAACTTCTGTGAAAAGCCTCAAATATCTATTGATTTATGTTTCAGGATTTTCTCCGAAACTACTGGACCAAACAATATGAAATTTGGCTAAAAAATCATACATCGGCAATCGGCCTGAGATGTCCAGTGTCATCGGCATCACTTTTGAACCGTGAACGGTAGTAATTATGGGCTGAAACATTGAAAATTCAAAATCTTAAAAACTTTCAAGAAACCTTTTGGGGGGGGTGTCTCGTTTTCAGAAATCATCCCAAATAATCGGTTGAAACCATTCGGGAACCGTTAAGTTCATTCGTTTACTTTCCCTAAAGGCTTGAACTTTGGTAGGAAAAAAATCAATACCAACTACGTCAATTTTATCAGCTCATATATTTCCAACGAAATTGTCACTTCACGAAACCGGGTTTATTACAACTTTTTGTCGCCTGGAGAAGGACTTCTGAAGCGTAGGTGGTTGATTCACTTAATATAATTATTTATCAGTTGGTGGGTCAGCTCGTGTAATATACTGGGGAAGTGTGGATGTGTAATTTAATCTTCGGAAAGCGTCTACGCTTATGCATTTCCGTTTAATAATTATTGACAGGCGTCCTGTGGATGAAGGCTATCCAATACAAAAAGAATAAACATTTTTGTAATAATTTGCTGCGTTTTTAATATAGTTTTCAAGCTTTATATGTACATAGTTTCCAAGCTACCGAGAAATTTATTGCAGGTCTATATCACTTGAAAGTCATTGCTATACGCTTCACTATTCATTTCCGAGAAATTCTTTAGATATGCAATTAGGTAATTTGCTAAATATTTGCTCGTGTAAGATATTCAATTTTATTGTAAGAATCTCTCTCTCTCTCTCTCTCTCTCTCTCTCTCTCTCTCTCTCTCTATCCATCTATCCATCTCTTTCCACCCTCTCTGTCTTCTCTTCAAATAACAGAGAAAAAACCTATTGAACGAAACACGGACAAAAGCCATAGGAAGCGCGGTCAGGACAGCGAGCTTTGTGTCGGTCGGATCGAGGAACTATGGACTCATTGGGGCGACCTCGGGCCGCGGAGATGAATAGAGGAATCGCGGCGAATCGGCATCACGCCGCTCAGGTAAATGAATCATCGAATTTTGTCTACGTTAGATAGCTAGTCGCATTGATAGAAGCGACCCCCCTCCCTCCTTCTCATCATCACGCCAGCACCGTAGCTGATAAGGCGGCCACCGATCTCTTTTGAAAATACTTCCGTCTATCCCGGATGAGTTGAAATTAAACCGTGGATATAGTTTTTCGTGCGTTAATGAATTCGTTTCGTACCGTCCTCCATACAGCCGTACAGTATACTGGCTAGAGCAGTCTACTGCATGCATAAATCCCATAGTGCCACAAAGTGATTTATAAGCATTTTGGCTAATTTCAATTACCAACTTTATTAACTACCAAATATCCCACACCTAAAAGATCTTGAAGGAAGCTCTCCAAAAAGGTGCAATATGAAGCGTATTGTGTGGTTGAAAATGGCTAAAACAGATGTGTATAATTATTAACCTATCGAAAATCCCTCTCAATGTATGTTAGAATATAAAAAAACTAGCTGTATACCCTACTCTACTTCGGGGAATTTATGGTAATTACATATCACCTCGTATCATGTAAGGTGGCTTCGTATCTTGTCATTTTTACCCAGCAGTCCCAAAAAGGATCCAATTACAATCTTTGAAGATGTACTTTACGAATAAAAACTGCTCGGCTCAACCCACTAAAATCGTTTTTGTATCGTCGAATTTGTTATTTGTTTTCATTACGCATGAACCCACCCCAAACACATCCATATGGTTAGGGTGGGGGTAGAATTTTGAAATTTCTCATGCACCCTTTCGGACAAATCCCAGACGATCCTCCTGTCGTAGACGGAATCTGTTCATCCGTTTCGCGGTGTGTAGTGTGGACAGGCAGACAGAGAGACTGAGTTTCATTCTTATAATATTATAAGATGTACGAACAGCGGCGATACATTTTCATTACCAATATAAATATCTCACGCTCATTTTAATTCGTAATCATTTTGTTCTGCTACCCCCCCCCTCCCCCCCCCCTCTTTTTTTGGCACTTTTTAAGTTATTATTTAATTTGTTTTCTTGACAATTATAAATTATAATATTTCTCATACATTTTAAAAATTAAACAGTTGTCACCCAATCCCGTACGGCCCATAGGATGGTAGTATTAAACAATTTAAATTATTTTAAATGTTGATGTAATAACTAAGCATCAACTAACGTTCAACTTTCGTTTCAGTTATTTATTTATTGTGAAAATATATTTGATTTAATTTTAATTTCGCTTGATTTACGTGTATCGTTCGTTAATTTATGCCCAATCTATCATATACGAAAATTCCAAACACTAGAATAACATATATACTATGGATCGGAAGCTATTCCACGACCTTATAGGTACAATGATTTTTCTGATTAGGCAATGTTCATCTCTCTCTTCTAAGGCTATCTTTATAAAAGTAATGCTCAGTCTTACCTGAATGGCCTAAACATCCAAGTTATTATATGATATAATACTTGGAAGAATTTGAATTAAAATAGCTTCTTTTTTTTAGCAAATTTTCGTAGAAAATGAAGTATTGTAATGGGTCGGAAAATGTTGAAATCAAATCTTTTGAAAAATTTCTTCATTGGAATCCGTTTTGAGGCATTATGAGACGAATCCTAGAGTTTAACACTTTTTCATATATATATATATATATATATATATATATATATATATATATATATATATATATATATATATATATATATATATATATATATATATATGTCTTCCAGACTATTACTCCTTACAATTGAGATAAAAATACCGTTCTTGCGCCAAAAAAGCAAGCTTTCCAGACAAAAGGACTAGTTCGTTAGCCAGCATTTTTTGAGCACATTAAAGTGGTCAAATTTCAAAAATAGTGCTGGGAAAAAAAAACACTAAAAATAGAATTCAAGCCCTATTTCAATGAAGATTCAAGGATTTGAGTTGCTTTCACCGTAACGTAAATGATACCCAATGGATCTTATTGTGATGAGATTGGAAGTAGTTATTGCAGATGGTTTAAAGTAAAATTCTTGATGCGTATATACCACTCCCTTTCGGTAAGCGATTTTATTATGATATTTAGTTTATAGCGGGTTTTGTAATTGTAGTACAACAAAGTGCTCATAAGCACTTCGTTTGCTATGAAAGAATTATTATGTACAAGTTTGCGATCTTATGGGAATCAGAACACATTGCAATCAGAACAAATCAATCACCATTTGTTAGTGTTCAATTTCATGTGTATACTAACAGGTACTTGGCGGTATAATACTTTACTAAATGTGTGGAAGGACGGACCAAAAACATTAACACAGAACTGTTGACTCCAAACGAAGCAGGGACCTCATTACGGTCTTAAACACGGAAACACATTCCGTTGAGGAAATAACCTCACCGTGTAGGCCTTTTCATACTCGAATAACCCGCCGTTCTCAGCCAATTGTTTGAGATCCTACAATTAGAAGCTCAATTAACCCAATGAGATGGAGCAAGTGAATAAGGAACGAATCTCATGAAGGCAAGGCCAATGTCAGGCTGTGGGGGGCCTTATGAACGGTCAACCTTCTACCGACCATCGTCTGTCATGACGATTTGTTGATCGGATAGTCTAAATCTCGGTTGCTCGTATACTCTTACTCCAGAGCTTGCGTTATACTGATGCATACACTGGGAAATTCGGTGTATCCCATGTGCTGAGGAAACTTCTCTGTACTTCCTATTACCTGGCAATTTCAAGCAGTTATCTGGTCATCTGTGATAGATGCCCACAAGATGATCGATTGCCTCAACTTTTGCATCACCTACTTTTCCCCTACTTTCTAAACACGAACTGGTGCAACTCTCAAACTTTAATTATCGGTGTTAAAGTGCTTGGTGCCTCCCTCTCTAATTTTCTCCAACAGGCTCTTATCTCACTCTCCCTCTCTGCCAAATCATTCCCACCTTTCGTTTTGTTGTTTTTCAGCCTAACGCGTTCATATGTTTTTTATTATTTTTTAATTAGTGGTTTAAGCCGCACCTCAACCATAAGGCGGCACCTCAAGTCATTAGCGGCTCGTTCATATAATTCAACAACTTATTGCTAATAATTTATTATTATAAGTAATTATGTATTTATGCTTCATTATTTCTGTGATTTCTGATGCAATTGGGCTCCTGCCTGTTCAACTGTCTAATAAACTAAACTAAACTGTCATGTTTCCCGCGCTTTTAGATGGTATGAAGGCAAGTCATCTCATTTATCTTTGGAAGCAATCCTTGAAACTAGGATTTCACAGACTGGCATGCGTAGCTGCTACTGATACGGACATGGGATGGTTAAATAACGTTTTCTCAACCACCCTTCGAATTCGAGCGAGATCGGACAAATGTGCAATGAGAAAATTACGCTTGATAGATCTTACGTTTGCGCATACATAGTGGAAACTATTAATTTGTGAGTAAAGGATTGAATAGAAGGCCATACTTACCCTAACCCGCACATTCCTTGAAAATTTAATCAATTTAGGATTTTTAATCATTTTTGTCCACCACTTTACGAATCATTCTAATCTATTTGTCCAACATCTGAATTTTTACTGAGGGATTGACTACTTGATGTTATGTATTTTTGAGATGCGAGCTTGCGAGCATCCAGACACCAAACTATACACAGCATTCTGATCTATTTGTCCAACTAACCTATATTTTACTTAAAGAATTTTTGGTGATAGAGGGTGACGGAATCAAACAATGATTTTCCGGTATTGCACATTGTTATAGGTTGCGAAACTAGTTTGACTATATAAGAATAGAATCAATTTGAATCAAACTATAATCATTTGTAAGTACACTAATATAAGAATAGAATCAATTTTAATCAAACTATAATCGTTTGAAAATAGGAGAGAGAGGGTTTGAACGAGAGTTAGCTATCGAGGAATCTCGTTACTACAATCTGAAGGAAGCTTACAGAGCAACCGCAAGAGCGCTTTGAAATTCGCAGCCAAGAGACGCAAGTCTCGCAAGCTCGCATCCCTAAAATACAAAACATCAAGAAGTCAATCCCTTAGCAAAATACGGATTAGACGAATAGATCAAAATGGCGTTCTAAAATATGGCTTAAAATAATGCCGTTTAAAAATATGTTTCGATGGTGAATTCAAACGCAAAAATCGATCTCCGGTCATTTGACTCAGTAGTCTGTTGTGCTATCCACTAGTCTACAGAGGACTACAATTAGAAGAACCAGTGAACAATCATAGAAATTCGCTGCTCATAGCCTGTCAGACTGTGATTTCCTCAGTATCCGCAACGAGCGCTAGTTTCGTGCGGCCTTAGATGGCCGGCTTGAGACACTCGGAGGGGGAAAGACAGTGGGGTGGGAGGTGCTTGCGTCCGGTATAGAACGTCTCGTATCTCAGAGTTGGTTGTGAGAACTAAAACTAGATAAAGGTACATTATTCGATCAATTTTTAGAACATATACAGGAATTCGTCGGGTTGAATCTTCATGATTCTCTTCAAGATTTAGTTTACTTGACATAAACTTAATTACGCAGATGAGATTTCGTGTTCAGACGATTTCTTGCGTATTATCCCATGCATTCTTTTCTTGATACGTACTTCCGCAATCGAATAGCACCATGCGCAGAAAATATATTTACCCAAACATGTATTGCTGTACTGTCGGATGATATCCTACAAAAGAAGGAGACAGGAATGTTGAATGAGGAGGTAGCGTGCAGTAGGTTCGGAATGACCCAGCTGGTAATCAATGGGGGAGCCCCGAGAGCGGTTGTAGAAGTCGACCTCAGAAGGCCGGTAATGTGGTAATGACTTGGCGGGAGGAGTGGTGGTAATGTGGAGTAGAGGGAAGGTGGCGTGGTGGCCCTATTCGCCGCAACTAGGAGTTGCTTGCCCTTTGAGGAACGCCCTGCGCGAAGCTCCCTCCCTCAATAATGGCTAAATTCGTAATCAGGACTACGATAATGATTACAATGACAGGCACTTGATGATTCTTATCGTGATTTCGATCCTAATCAACAGCCCCAAAATTAAAATTGCATTCTCAATCACAATAATTATTATCACACATTGTAATAACATATTTGCTCCATTAATTATCATAATTTAACATAATATATGCATTATTACTCCTATAACCCTAACTTTGTGCTGTCATTATCCAGTAATCCCAAGTTATCCCTGTGATTACTCTCTTAATCACAAGGTTTCCATTATTATAACACAAGTAATCATGTCATAATCATGTGGTCACTATGATTGTGGCTGGGGTCATTTATGAACATTTCTTTTATTTACCTCTCTTATACCAAAAATCTGAGGCTATATGACAACTGACCATTACGTAGCCACAGGGACCCATTCCACAATAAAAGGGACATCATTGTCCGGATGATAATCCCAATTCAAATTTTTCTTTTTAAAAACAAGTTTACAATTCACTATTCAGCTTGCTTGAAGAATCCCATTATTTAGTTGGTGCATGAAATAAGATTTAACGAATTTCGATTTTGAACACCAAAAATGCTATACTCTTACCTGAGTTCATACCTGACCTTCTCAAACAAAAATTAAACAATCCGTCTCGGTTGGTTTGTTTTGATTTTTGTGACGCACGAAGCCAGGAATCGTGAGTTGTAACATCTGACACGTTGTAGAAAAATGGGGCGTGAATCTCACTACAATAATAACCATGTCAGTAATGGGTTAGGCCATGAATTTAGTAATGATTGCAACAATGTGTTATCAATAGATTAACTTTCAATTACAAAAAAGACTGTACAGAAGACCTGTGATTTTTAGCACCGAGGCTGTCATTGGTCCGACACATTCGCAAGGCAGCGACGGATTTTACAGGAAACTATCTAGACCCCAACCCGCAAATCGCCATCAAAACCGGATAAAAAAATTCCAGTATGCGGCATGATCGTATGACAGCGAATTTTTTTCAATTACCTATTTTATTATAATACGTTAAGTTGTGTAGAAATTTGAGCGATTTCAGTAAAAAGAAATTATGTGGAAATAAAATTCAGTGAGTCAAGAGAGATTTTGGATTTTTAGGTATTTTTTGAAGTTCTTAACTATTTATAGATTTTTCCTATTAATGAAATTTAAGTACGTTTTTCAGCAGAACTTTGTGCAAAAATTGTTTATGTCCAGGTTAATTGTTGATTATTTTTTTCTGAAACTGCTAAAAATTATAAATTTAACGATTTTTAGTAGTTTTTAGTCATTTTTAGTTATTTTTTAGTATGTAGGTACATATTTTTTAATTTGACCACTTTAATGTGCTCAAAAAGTTACGTTTGGAAAGCTCAATTTTTACCCACAAGAACGGGATTTTTATCTCAATCCTATGGAGAGTAACAAGAGGGTAGGTGGGTGCGTTTCGTTTTTTTGTGCGGTTCGTCCCGTGGAGTGGAATGATATATATATGAAAAAGCGCAAACTTCAGGAATCGTTTTAGATCTCAAAACGGATTTCAATGAAGAAATTTTTCGTAAATGTTGATTTTAAAATTCTCCGACCCATTGAAATAGCTTCATTGTCTACGGAATTTCGCTAACATTCAAAACTGCTATTGTTTCAAGTTTAAAGTTTACCTAAGTGCTCTAACTGCGTGTGATAGGGCAGAGATGATTTTCATGGAGGACCGTCAAGGGCCTATTTCTTGTTCTACTACGTATTCTCCCAAAGCGATTGCCATTCTTTCGCTATCAGTAAATACAAAGAACAGAAAGTAGACGTAGAAAACGTTTTGCTTATCGTTGCGTCTTCCTCCTCATTGAATAATGTGGATACTTATGTGATAGCTGCGTCGCTGGAGGCCTATTTCAACCTCTACAAATGTAACCGTAATCGGGATAATCACTATTATCGTCGTGAAAAAAAAGGTTGTTCACAGTCTGTACGATATTTATCCTTCATTGGCTCTTTAAAATAGGCAACAGGGAAACATGCAAGTGGGGTTGGGTAGTGAAATGGTTTTCTGAGGTACGTACGTAGGAATCCAATGAGATAATATAAGATCGCCTAGACTTCCCTTTTTTTCGGCGCTATGAGCATGTATGCAGCTTATTTTAGGATAAGGCCCACTTCGCATCAGGAATAAATTCTACAATCAATTTCTGACAAAAATTGTGTCCTAGAATTGTTTGATGAATAATTTATTTGTCCAACTTTTTTATAATTCAGGATTTATTTATCTTATACATATATATATTAGTTTGCCAACCTTTTCTCTGTAAAACGATTGTATCATTGGAAAGAGCATAATTTTTCGTAACTCCCTAATAATGCTAAATGTAGATCATTGAAATTTTTTAGATAATCTTAATGGGTTCCATAGTGGGTTCTTACGGTTGAAGGAAATAAGAGATAAAACCTAGCTCAATCAGAGTGGTATCGTTTGGTATTAATTATTAAAGCAGATGGAAAGATTTGTTCGCGTTCAAGTTTCCATATTATCAAGTTGAGAATGTATTAACAGAGAGAGCTTTTCTGGGATGATAAAAAAAGTTCTCACTTGGCAAGGTAAATACGTATGTAGTCTGTAGGGATATACCCTTAATACACTTGCATGAAATAAAGAAATTAAAAAATAGCATCGTGCGCAACTTACTCTGGCCTCTTCTGTAAAATTTGGTTGTGTGTAATTGGCTATTCTTGTTTTGATTGAACGCCTTACTTCCTTGCTTTGCTCTTCACACATAATTATCAATGATATTGAAGTCACGATCGCATCCTGCGGAGCGTAGTGTCTGAGAATTTTCTTTCTTTTGTTTTAACTGCTGGAGAACAATTGGGGAGGTAACGAGCGTTTGTTCTGGCGCAGGTCCCGTCCTCTGGCGGCGGCCCTCGAAAACATACAGAGTCCAGGAAGAGGAAGTCCGCAGCCTATTGTATAAACGCCAGATCAGATTAACATCTCAATATCTTGATATCAGGCAGGCTGCATAATCCAGAATCAAAATATCTTAAGTGAAAAAAAGTTCCCAGTCACATGACATCATGAGTGATTTTACATGAGTGTGTGTGATATCATTAGTGAATTTACGGGAGAGTGATCGGAGAGCCTGCCAATCCTTGTAACGAGAAAGCTGAACTGAATTAAAGTCCAACTTCGATGAAGATTGTTGTGATTGTGGGAGATCACTGCCTCGAGGTATACCCTAATGTACATAAAATCCTTGTTTCCATCATAACAGCTTCAGTTTTCAACCAATTTTTATAACAATATCAAGTGCAGATTGGGCACCGATGGTCTTCTAGGAAGGTCATTACAGCTATGGAATAGTCGTTACACTTGCGCTAACGAACAATCTTCTAAACGATTGGATTACCCTTCCAGGCCTTCCATGTTAATCATTGATAATCATAATATGGTCAAAGATTCATCAATCTTTGATTGATTTTATGATCATGTATAACAATTTATTCTTACTTTCCTACATACCTGTTACAAACGCTTCCGATTAGTAGGTACCAATGGAGAATATTATCGCAAGTAAGGAATCCTAGTGACAAGCATTACTTCTACAGATCTATTCGATTTTGATGACATTTTCTGGGATTGTGAGGGTTAGGCAGAGGATAGTGCCTTATCAGTTTAATCAATAAAAAATCATTGGTTTTTAGTGCGCATGCGCAAATGTATAATCCATCAAGCGTCATTTTGTCCTGACTTATTCCTCTGATATCGCTCAAATTCGAAGGGTGGTTGGGAAATGACGATTTCATTACTCTATGAGTTGTATCACGATCGTTTTATTAACTAGTAGCCACTGCACATGAACGAACCTCAAATCCTAGTATCATGCGTAACGTCGACAGTTTTCATCCGTTTTCGATGGAATTTTCGGTTTAGGGTGCAGATGCGCTCTATAATGAACTATAATGCTCCTGACCTAATGGCTTCTGCGCATGCTCAAAACTATCATCTATCAACCACTATTTGGACATAGCTTAATTGACCGATTCTGATATTCTTCTCTTCGCCATAATCTACTTTTTCCTGCAACGATAGGAACCTGCTATTTGCTATTTCCTTTTTTTAATGATACTTTCATTTATATTTTGAGCGTAAATAGCATTAATTTCTATCTCCTTTGAAATCTCGTGCCACTCTCGATGGAAGTTAATTGAGATCTAACGTAAACGTTAATTTTGTGTGAATTTTCTGAGAGTACCCTCTTATTAGGTAGTGTCCAAGTCATAGTTTTAAGAAAACTCTAACGCGAGTTGGTAAGATTGACTCCAAACTGGTTTGAATTCGGAGAATATTCTAACAAGATGATTTCTGCTGAGTAATCCAATTATTGTTGGGACTGCGGTCTTACATGATCACTTCCATCCCTGCAGTTATTATTGTCATGATTTTCAAGTTCATAGGGGGAAATATGAGGCGTTTTCAGGAGAATTCTTCTCTATTTTTTAACAATCGTACTTGTTCAATTAGCGCGGCGTAAAATATTTCCAGAACGCCATTGCTGTTTGGGTTTTGACTACTAATAATATGGATATCTATTTTGTGGGCAGCTAAAAATTATTTTACAAGGAATGAATAACTCTCCTTGGGATGAAGATAAAAATTCCGTTATTGTACCAAAAAATAAAGCTTCCAAACGAAAGGACGAATTCGTTAGTCACCACTTTTTGAGTAGGTACATTAAATTGGTCAAAAAATCACAGAATACATTGTTTTGAAATCTATTGAAGTTTTGAAATTTGAGCATTTTGAGTGCATATAACATAGTCAACATAGCATAATATGGTTAACTACTAATTTTATGGTAGCAAAACTCTTTTAAAATAATATTCTGTAATTCAAAAAAGATTCGGAAATTTTAGATTTTCTTGGGAGATTTTGATAGCTTTTCCAGCATACATTAATGAAATTTGAGTATAATATTCTCCATAATTTCTTGCGTAAATTTTATGATATTCAATTTTGTTGTTAAGCTACTTTTTTGGCTAAAGTGTTTCTAAAAAATATAAATAAGACAATTTTTAGCTGTTTCTAGTGATTTTTTTAGTGTATTTTTTGAAATTTGACCAATTTAATGTGCTCAAAAAGTGTTGGCCAACGAACTCATCCTTTCATTTGGAAAGCTTGGTTTTTTGACGGTTTATATATATATATATATATATATATATATATATATATATATATATATATATATATATATATATATAATCGTTAAGCTCTATAATGTCTCAAACGGATTTAAATGAACAAAATGTTCCGAAAAATTTGATTTTAAAATTTTTGGAGCCATTGCAACAGCTTCATTTTCAACGAAAATTCGCTAAAATCATTACTGTTACATACAAAGATTTCAATTTCTCGATTTTTGAATATTTAAGCCCTTAGGCTCTATCCTTTAGTGTTGATCAAACGCAATGCCGAAGTTGCTGGCACATCCCTGGCCGATAAATGATTTTTAAATTTAGGTCCAATACTTTTTGAAAAAATCTTCGGACGGTGGATGGCGTACGGTGGACGGACGGATTTTTTTATTCGATTTTTGGATTCTTCGCATCTTGAAACGTAAACCAACAAATTTTGAGGGGTTAACATTTTTTAAAATTTTAAAATTAAATTAAATTAATTAAATACATTTTTTTCTTGGTCGATTATTATTGAAAACAATAAAACAAAATGTGCTGAAAAAAATATAACTAAAAATGACTTAAAACGGCTAAAAATAGTTACATTTATAATTTTAAGCAGAATATTGCTCAGATAAAGGTCATGAAATTTAAAATAGAAAATTAAAAAATGTATTTACAAAATTAGGCTGAAAAATGTACTCAAATTTGATTAAAATTTGCTATAAAATCGATAAAAACTGCAAAAAAGCTAATAATCCAAAAAAATTTTTGAATGGCAGATTACTATCTAGTATACGTTTTTTTCTAGTATACGTTTTTTTTTTTTTTTTTTTTTTTTTTATAAAAATAATATTTAAGAATTTCTTTGCACTCAAAAAGATCAAATTTCGAAACAATTTAACATAATAATGTATAGTAGGATAACTTACGAAAATTTGCTCATGCGATTGTGCTGCATGAATGGAACTTTATGAGTATTGGTTTGTGGTGATTTTATTATCTTTTTCGTTTTTTTAATTTCAGTGTTGGAAAATTAAATTCTTCCAACATTTTCTTCTCTGGGCTATTAAAGCTATTTATTAAACAATTGAGAATGTCTGGGATAATGACTGGATCAAGTTGAAATACGATGTCATCAACCAATCTAAGTAACAAATTTAAAAACATTAAAAAAAGTTTTTTGTTACCTTTTTTGTGAAGTTTTGTTATTTTTATTAGGCACCTCAGTGGTTCTACTCATCACTCAGTCGTCGTTCGCATTTCTCACGTACAGGAAATACGTTTCAGGGAGCGAGAGGCCGCCGCTAATAGAGTCAATTCGACTTAATTTATGAGGGCTGGGTCTTTTTCAGTGTGCCATGCTCCCGACCTTGGCAGCATGAATCATAGCGTCCCTGACACGCTGCTATCGCTCAACGTGTTTACTTATTTTACGATGGGCAACAGCTGAAACGGAATATTTTAGTGTGGAAAGTCAGTAACCACGAAGCTACAGAATCGGCAATAACCTGTCTTAGCATTTCACTCGGACGATCTAAAGAAGTCAACCGTAATTTGATTGCCTTTATGATGTCGCATGACCACGTTCAGCTCAAGATCGATGATTCAGTTAGAAGTTGACACAAGCAGTCTCCCAAAGCCAAATATCATGTTGTTAGTCTAATTTCGCGCAGGTTAGAAAAAAAGTACCTAATTATGTAAGAAGATTCTTTCAAACTACAAAAACTTCTTTCTTACAGAAAATAGAGTTCTTGAATTATATTTTCTGAAATCAATTGATCATTGGGCAGGAGGTCATTAAAAAAAATTGCGTCAAAACTTGCCAATTTCGACGCGGATAGAATCGAATTTTACGATGATGGTTTCTGAAACAACTCACTCAAGCAGTATAGACTTTTCATCCAAGTATAGAATTACTTGAAACGTACTGAAGCAAGATGACCAGCTGAGTCAGATACGCGACTCATTTCTGTCCTAATCTACCTACCGTGGTGAAATTTGAAATGGAGCCTTTCAGGGGATGCTAGGTTACAACTACAAAGTTACTCAATGATTAGCTGGGGGAAGGGGAGTCTGATTTATTTCCGATCATAGAGAGTCAGTACCAAAAAAAGACATTTTTTCGAATTTTTTAAAATATTTTATTTTTATTCTTTACTCCATTCTGAACAATTTGGTATGTAAGACGATGGTTTTAGAGTCAGAGAACATGGAACTTGAAGTTGACCGTGTCATGGGTGCGCTCCTGGTTCGTAGAAAAGAGGCTACCCATTCCATACACGACAGTGAACGACTTTCTCACTCCTGGATCAAATCAGAGGGATTGTAAATCCACAATTCATTACCACACTACCTAAATACAGCAATATCACCCAAAAAGCTTGTAAAGTTGCTTGTAGTAAGTTGGTAGTCGCTTGAAGTTTTTATGTTGATTATTTAACTACTATATCATACCCTGTGTCGCTGGTATATTCATCGTGCACATCTACGTCGATGGTCTTCGGAGATCGGTTGGAGGATGCCGAAGAACGGGGTGAAGGACTCCAAAACTCGTCTAAGGCATTTTCATCGTCGAGAAAACCCGCATTTTCCCAACATTACTCTTTTCTTGATAATCCGTTTAGAACGCGGCATGCTTGAAAGCTCACTTTTACGGCTGGAAAAACTGATATTTTCAAACTACCAAGGAAAAATGCTAATAATTTACTCGACAGAAATAAACAACTTTAACCCTTGGATGATCTCTTTTTATTCCTCTTGTTGTTGTAATGAAGTTAGGAACTGTAGTCCTGGCCCTGTGTAGTCCAAAAAAAAGTTCATTTTTGGAAAAACGCGTATTTCTCAAAAATACATACTACTCTTTTTCATAGTTTTGTATCTTTTCTCCGGTACTTACCTAATCGACCGGTTTTGATTAATTTCTTTTATTGTGTTTGTACGTTGCTAGCGAATCGTTAGACATGGAGCTTCTCGGCATTATATTGGGGTATATTGGGGTTCTACCTGTTCATAGGTAGAAAAATGTCAACTTTTCATTTCTTGAGGAATAATAAGACTGAAATTTTGTAAATTAAAAATGCTAAAAAAAAGTCTTAAGAAGATAAATGCAACAAAAAACCATCGAAATCGGACAAATAGTTTTGGGGAGAAAGGTACACAAGCCCGAAACGGTCCCTAAATTCAGTTACTCATATCTGCGTACCGAAAACTATATCACTAGCAATTTTTTTCTTTCCTTGCTTTTTAAAAGAGAGGGAGGTGTTTTCGGCACTTACTCCCCTTAAACCTAATTTTTGTTAATGTTTAGTAAGGTAATTTCACCACTACCACCATCTCGAGACCTCTCATCAACTCTTTGGTATAATAATAGGTTCCCCGAAGTTGATGGAAAATACGAAACTCCTAGCATTTATGTATATATAAAATGAAATAAATATTCGAATGTAAATAGATATGATACAGTAATTATAAGTGGGATATTCTGCTTAGGAGATAGTTGCGAATTCTAGATAAGAAATAATATGTACGCTTATACTATACAGCTTTGTGACGTCACAGATTGGATCAAACTTCCCAAGAAGAACTACGCTTTGGAAAAATATTGCATTTTTGGCATTATTTAATTTTTTGAGAGGGGGGGGGGGTGAAGATGGTCAGCACTACTTGTACTTGAGTACTTGATCAGCCTTCCTGGATGTACGAGGATGTGTTGGCGAGATCCTTGGTAATTTTCTTTGATTGCCCCATCCATCGCGTGATCCGCCCAACTCTAGCCCCTTCAGATAAGAGTACCCACCTACCGCAATAACGAAAACCACAAGAAGACGTTCCCAGTGTTCCCAGAACCAATGTCAAGGGCACATTCGGATGCCAGCGATGAAAGTGAACTCGCTCGCGAATCTGCTCCATCACGATCCCATCATTTGCTGGATCGCTTGGGATCGGGGAAGTTGGGGTTTTCCCCCCTGGCCCGCCCTGCTCAACGCCACATACTACGAATGCTGCATCATTGTGATTACCTACCAGAACCTGCGTAGCGCCCAACTACAATCATCAAAAGTGGTTTTGATACTTTTAGCATGTTCAAATAGCAGTTCTGGAACTTATCTGTTCGCAGATTTCTTGTCACGCTTTTATCAATATCCCAGGTTCGTCATTAGCGACGTACAACTGTCCATTGTCCACAACCAACCATTTACACATTCTTAGATTCGTTTCAGATAGAAACCGATCTGCCACAAATATTTTCCAATTGCTATTTCCTATTCAAAGACAACGTGGCGAACCTTGTCATATTACGTAAGTGCGTTTGGTCTTACCTAGGTTTCCAAGGACTTTCGTACAGCATTTCGGCCCGCACTGTTCAACATTACATAGGTACTATGAAATGCTGCATCATTGTGATTACCTACCAAAACCAACCCTAGCTTCCAACTACAATCATCAGAAGTTGTTTTCATACTTTTTGCATGATCAAATAGCAGTTCTGGAACTCATCAATGGCAGATGCTTTATGGATTTATCACTAGCCAAGAATTCGTCTTTAGCGAGATATAACTAATTGGTTGGAAACCGTAGTGCACAGCTAACGATCTACACGTACCTACTTAGATTGGTTTCGATCAGGAACCGATCTGCCGCAAATAATCTTCTCCGATCATTGACTCTTTTTCAGGGAGAGATAACGAAGTAAACCTTGCCAAGTCATGTGCGTTTAATCTTAGCTAGATTTCCCAAGGACTTTGCAAAGCAGTTATGACTTAATTCGGCTTTTGAAGCAGAAGTAAAAGGAGGTTTATCCGTTATTTCTTTTGTCTACTTATTTTCAGATGATTTTCATTTAAAAAGTGGATATTTAGAACATTTCAGAAAAAATTATGAGAAGTGTTTCCAATTTGTATCACTTTATTAATAACAAATTATCGAGGTATTTTATAGTTGGTAGTAAAAATTCTCACTGGAGAGGTACATGGAAAGAACTAGTAATACTTATCGTTTTCTTTTTGTGATAAATAATCATATTCAGATTTATCAGTAAGAGAATCAAATTTTAAATTTGATTTCCTTAAAATTTGATTTTTTTAAACTGATAAGAGTAACTCTGAATTAGAACTAGTAATGTCAAAAACTTCACTCAACTTTCAGTTCTCATTCTTCTCATTCTTGTTAAAAACATTATATATATATATAATATACAGACAGATCATACAGGAAAAATAGTGGAAGAAAAGTGTTTCGGATTGGTCCAAAATGACTTATGGTGTCTAATTGTCCTGTATGCTAGGCATCACTTTCGAACGACCGAGCGGGTAACTTTAAGCGTTGAAGAGATAAAAAACACTGCAAATTATTACACAAAGGTTGATCATTATTAGATAGCCCTTCTACGCAGTGTGGTGCATTGTCGAAATATAACTGGACGATGTCATCCACCGAAATAAATGAATAAATATACTGTAAAAATAAAAATAAAATAAATAAATACATAATAAATTATACAAAAATAAATAAATAAACCTTAAATGTGACTCTGAAGAAATAACAATATTTTTGTCGCTACGAGGATTTGAACCCCAGTTACCTGCGCTGTGGTCCACAGTTCATCCACTGCTCTACCAATAATGAGTTGAATTTATACAGAAAGGTTAGCCTCCTTTGAGGTGTAGGTAACTATATAGGCCTGGATTCGGTATAAATTCCCATTTCTCCTCAATATGAGAAACGAATGGATGAACGTACATTAACCCAGATGGTCTCATTCGATTTAGTGAACATTTTTATCCATAAATCAAACATAAAATATCCTTTTATTTCGAAAGTTTTCGATTCATCGATTATTTATTATTTCAGCTCTCAAACATCACCCTTCAGGGTTGATTGAGAGTGATACTAAGAATACTGATGTATTCCCAGCTGTTATATGAGTGTTGAGCAAAATTTAATGATAGCTAGTACCTATAATTATGTAAAACTATACATTAAAAAAACTTAATGTACATATGTGCGTACATATTAAAATACAGGAATCCTCTCAGAATGTCCCTAACAGATTTTAACAATGAAACTTTATTAGGCTGGTAAAAGGAGTTTTAAATAGTAAAATTCGTTTTATTAAAAATTCCTTATTAGCGGAGGTACGTAATTACCACCACTCAATTTAAGAAGGTCAAGAATGGGCCCCATCGTTGTGTAGACGCATGGTAAGTTTTCTCTTCCACAGTCGAGGGCAGTTGTCAGAATAGCGAAAATGTTGCCCCCACCATCAAACTTACAGAAAAGAGCAGCGCCCGTGTTTCGGTCGCAAGGTTCACGCCAAATTGCGGATTTGAAACAAACGTGATACTCCTCATTTGGGAATTTCAAGCATGCATTGATATTGTAATTGCAATACGCCTGCTTACATACTGTCTTCGGAATGTACAGGACGTGATGGAATACTTTTCTTGATGTCGCAACGTGCCATCCTCCGATTTTACAGTCGGAATTTGTAAACGGGTTCTTTTCAAGTGCCTGAATTTTAGCTGTTATAGTTGCGGTATTGCCTATTGAGACTGGCGAAACGGAAGAAGTCCAAGCCACGAATGGTTGCACCTTCAACAAGCCCACGTTGAATGCGAAGTCAACAACATCCATCTTCAAATTTGTGGCCAAATCTATGGCGTCTGTCGGTGTGATAGTCGTAAATCCCGTCAATATGCCAGTGTCACAACTGGCTGCGTGGAAGCTCAATACTTTTCTTTCCACAACTCCAGGGATATCAGTTGGAGGGATCATGTAAATGCTCCCAGCATAAACGTAGATATTGGATAGATCATTGTAAAAACGATCTTTCGAGCTATACGGGTTTCGCCTGTTAACCGGTCTGTTCATATTACTCACCGAGACAATAACAAACGTACTGGTAAGTATGGTGCAGGCGCCTACCCACTGCCGTTTGTAAACTACTGTACACATGTAATTGAAATGCCTGCTGCTGGTGACCACTCCCACTCCGACAGCAAGTGGTCCATCATCGTCATCATCGGACTGAGATATCACCATCTTCTCTGTACAATACATCAAAACTATTATAACACAGTAGGATCGGACAAACATCTTCTAACGCTAGAAAAACTGTTTCTTCTATCATCTCTCTTACGATTCTAATAGCTTCAAAACTCAATTAAGCATATTTTCATAAATTAAAGGAGTTTTAGATGTTTATTGTTCACTAACGACTAATTTTACCATCAGTATGGTGTTGCCAAAACAACATAGCTTACTAGAAAATTCACCTGATGACATGAATGAAGGTTCTGGTACCTACATAATTATATTTGGCTCTATCATTCAATATTGAACAGTTGTAATCTGTATCCATCAAAATGTATTTATTATGACTAGCATGGTGCTTTGTTTCTACATACTCTTAGCATTAGTATTGAGAAGATGGATATTTTAAAGGGGCCACTAGACGTATTTTCTTGCGAAGATTCTAAGATCTCTAAATATGTATTTTTTCTTTAAATGTTTATTGTGGTTTTTATAATTTCAAGCATTTGTTTACAAACAAGTACTTAGAAACCTCTACGACGGGAGCCTCTCTGGAACATTAAGACACGAACGAAATGACGGGCTCCTTGTTAATCAGTTGAATGAGCTGAATTCTCTTCTTTTACCATAGGAAATTGGATCTAAAATGAAACCTCTATGAAACAAACATCAACAAACGAATGAAATGACTTGCTCAATTCTGATCAGCTGAGTGGTGAAGTAAGTAAAAGAAGGCTGAATCAGAGTAATTTATTGTTGAAGTTTGTGGATATATCAAGTATTTTTAGCCTCTTGAGAGTTCCATATTGAGATACTACCTACCCAAATTCAAAATACCAAGTCATATAGGTGTACCAACTCATTTCTTATTTCCAAAATATAGTCCAAACATGGTCGCCCTTGTCTGGCTGACTCATACGAATCGAAAGGGATTTACCCAGCTGTCGGCTCCCTATTATTAAAAAGACACAGCTATTAAGGAACAGGGGTAATTGGTTCTGGCGATCTGAGAGTCGGAGACTGACCTTGGGACATTTACGTGGTCTCAACGAAACATCTAAATTTCCTATTATCCACACCCTCCATCACTGAATGGTGAGTATATGTTTTGGTGGAAAAATACATCGGATGCTAATTTGGGAAGGTTGTATAGCTTCCTCATTTCCTGTTAACATCGACGTATAGAATTGGTTGAAGAACATTTTGGGAGACAAAGGAACTGTATGCAAAACAGAACAGTGATATATGACACAACAACGATAAATAACAACAAATATAAATTGCAACACGCCAATATTCGAAAGAGGTTTATTCATGACTGTGCATGCAAACATCCTACCTGTCAACTATATGTATATGTTGCAGCATTTTTGTGAAATCAGCCTTTTTGTAAAAAGCCCTTTTACAATACGCCACCTTTTCGTAATAAAAACGATGGAATGACAAACCATACACATCATTCTGACCTATATGTCCAACTAGTCTGAATTTTTAGATTCCCTAGATTACCTATTCTTGAGATGCAAGCTTGCGAGCATCCAGACCACCAAACTAAGGCGGATCACGCTCTGCCTTTTTGTCAAATAGAATAGGTTGGTTTTGCAAAAAGGCTGAGCTCTTCCAGCTTCTCTACAAAAAGGCTAAAAAAAATCAGGCTGATTGTCATTCCAACGTTTTTATTACGAAAAGGCGGCGTACTGTAAGAAGGCTAGGCTTTTAAGAAAAATGCTGATTTCACAATAGGGCTGCGACATATAGATATCTTGCTGATTAAGCAGCCGAAGCTCCTGAAATAAAACTGTTACAAAAGTATGTCATTAAAAATTATTCAAATTGAAATTTATTAAAATTGAAATCTACATGATATGCAAATTAGTAGTACACAATACCACAATGCAAAGGCCAGCCTAATCATGCTGTTGATGGTTAATCAATACCATCCATGCATGACTGTACGGGGTCGGTCGACCAAATGAATGTATGAATATTTCAAACTACAATCCTTGGTCTTACTTTAATAGTTTTTTCAAATTCATGAACACGTCCGCAAATGGCACGATCGAGGATATGTGATTGACATGTTGTGACTTGCCAGAAACTAGAATATACCAAGGTCGCGAATCTTCGTGACAAGAATTTCCAATACGTAGCCTGGGATAACGATTTCCGTACGTTCAGAGCTTCCGATCGAACTCCACACCATCTTCCAAGAAGTTTTCATTATTATTGGAAGCTTCAAATAAGACGTCTCACTCTTCTCAAAAACACAATTAAGTATTAATGTTTACTGGATGTAGTAAAACTTGAAATAAAATTGGAGAAACGTGTAGGCAATCTTTGTACGTTTGGAGGCTTCATGAAATTATATTGGTACATATATTCTATTGTTTCACAATTTAAGTTTTAAAACTTGTTGAAGCATCGGTTCAATTATGTTGCATTTACTAGTCAGCAAATAAAGTATTATTAACCCTAATGGGCCAATATTGCATTGCCGTGATGAATACGTTTGTCAGTACCTACACTAGCGTGCCCCATGGGTGCGACTTGGGAGCACTAAGTGATTTTATTATTTTGTGTTTGTTAGGCGCCAGTGGAAACGTATGCTTCCTTGCTCTTCCCGGGTTGTGTCACACGTATATCTAAAACCTAATTGGGCCTACGTCGAAACAAAGTATATAGTTGGTCATAAGCACACAGTCACCGTTGCAATCTCCAATCCTACGGGTTGTGTTGAAGATTGATTCGTGTTCAGATCACACATTATATCTAAAACCTAATTGAAATTAATTTTTATACTATGCACTACTATTCAGCTCGTAAAGCACAAAGAGCTATAAAAATAGTTGGTCATAAGCACACAGTCACCTACTTCAATCCTGCCATTGAAGTAGGCCTCCAATAGTTTCATGAAATATCTACCGCTGACATTTCGGCAGATGAAAGCATTGAAGATTGAAGATCTGGTATATCTTTTGATAAAATGTATTTTCATTAAATCCTAATCTTATTGAGGCGATTTCTTCGAGCTTCTAAAGGAGAATTTGAAAATATTTGTATACTATGATGGTATCACCCAAAATTTATTTTGAAACTATTGAGCTAAAAAGAGTTTGTATGGAAGCAGCAGCCATTCAGAGCTATTTCAAAAATTTAAAACAAGAAGCATGAAAAAGACTCAAGAAGTATATAAATTTAAGAATCAGTCATTGGAGAAAAAAAAATTATAACTAACATATTGTTTTACAGAGAAGTATGTATTGAATTATGACAGATCATTATTGCCACTGAACAATTATTTCAGTTACATTTTCATTTTTTACGATTTTACGCCGGTTTTGTCTTTTTGTTTAATTTGTACTCAAATAATTTCAAATTTGCTTTTCAATAAGCTTATATATATATATATATATATATATATATATATATATATATAAGCTTATTGAAAAGCAAATTTATATATTGATATATATTAATATTTTGATATATATATATCAAATAGGGGACAGCACACCAGGGTTGAGGACATAACTTTTTAATGTAAGAAAGTATCTTCAGCTTTTTACTCCCACGTTTCTTTCTTTAACGAAAAATATATTTCTATATATTTACATTCATTCCTCACATATCAGTTAACTAAACAGAAAACCTCGTTGAAAGCTTTTCGAATTTGTTCGAGAGAGAGTTCAGGGGAGAAGGGGTTGGATAAATCTCAAAATTTTGTCCTTAATGACCTAAGGAGGAACAATGGTGGGGTGACTCGGGTGACTTCAAATATCAAAGTACTGAGAATATATTTAACATTCGAGCCAAAGAGGATGTTTTGGAGAAAAAGAGAGCTTTTGGCCTCAATCAGGAAACGTGTGGAAATGTGTGGACTGGTCTAACATCTAACCATCAAGATTTATTCAAAACGTCTGGTAAATTTTTTTATTTTTTTATTTTTTTAATCCCTCCGTCTGAAGCTTATTCCTGAAACAACTGGACTAAAGTTTATGAAATTTGCGATGTGAACTGTAAATGTTGAAAACTAGCGTTTCGTCCACTTACCAACAAATTTCCTCTTTTTCTTATCACAGCTACTCAGCTGCCGAATTCGTTTCCTAGAACAAATCAAACGAAACGGCCGTCCAGTGCACGACCTTAAAGATCGATAATCTTTCGGCCAACCTCCTTTTTTTAAGGGTAAAAAAACCATCACAAGACCTCGGAAGCCGAAATTGACGTCAATCTTAACTCTGATACATAAATCATCAAAGGACGCCCATTTTTCTGTTCGGCGAAGTCACGGAAGGTGTTTACACAACACAATACCCCTTTGGTAGGTCTTGTTCCGTGTGCGTAGTAGAGGTATTGAGTGAGTGGTAATATGGAAATATTCATATTTGTCTATGATTTCGCGTTTAAAATGGGAGAGCTCAATGACCTCATTCCATGAAATCTGACTTCATTTAAAAGCGGTGTTTTTGTCACTAGGTACTTACTTGGATTCGGTATATATCTATGGATTGATAAACGAATTATGTATTTTTGAGAATTACTGCCCAACATGTGGGTCCATGGGTGATCTAGAAGCTGAAAACTCAGTTAATATAAATAATCAGCCACATATTACTGCAATTGGAAGATTTATTTGCTACGTTTAGAAAGTTCGTAATAACCACAAAATAGTAAAAAAGTTCCAGTTGTGCAGCATGATCGTATGAGCAAATTTTCGTAAATTGTCGTATTTCATTATGTTACCCTGTTTTGAAATTTGAGCACTATGAGTGCAAATAGATTATTAACTACTAACTTCATAGCAAAAAACTCGTTCTAAATCTAAATAGTATTCTGCAGTTTAAAAAATATATTTGATTTATAGCTTTTTTTGCCATTTTTATCGATATGAGAAAACTCGATGATTATAGAAACAAAACTACTTATATAAATGGAATTTTGTGTAGGGCTCTTGAGAGTCGGTCTTAACGTTTCGTTCTATTTATAGAACTTCTTCGGGGCTAAAAGAATGATACAATCGATTGAAATAACTGAAAACATAGGTGCTATAAATCTTAGTTGTATCTGCATAAAAATATTGTCATACTTATTAGGAAAAATATTGAGGTACTATAAATCTTAACTATATCTGCGTAAAAATATTGACAGTTTTAGAAATTTTTTGACAGGTAGGTAGGTACCTAATGATGTATGAGAACAAGGATCTATGATGATAATAAAACTATTGACCTATTGAGGCACTATCAGAAGGAAAAAATGTTGAGTAATATAGTAACATACCTTGAAAACGGGGATTATATGTAATTATTACACATAGATATGTGTCTCAGAGGATTGAGATTGACACAGAGCAACAGATAAAGGACTTGGATACTATAAATGGGCAAGGATTGACAACGCCATTCTTAGAGAACTTGGAATATCATGGAACTATTTTTGATCGAAGAAGATCACAATTTAAAAAGAAACAAACATTAATTCCCCGGTGACTTAATTTGATATCAAACTTCTACTTACAAATATTTTGATTTTAATGAAGAATAACACATGAGCTGTGACTAGATACTTGATACAAATGTAGGGTAACCTTTTCGATTATTGTGTCAAGTGTAAACTGATATAAATGAGCTATGGCTGGGTACATGTATAAGTTAGGAATCTGTATAATGTACAGGAAGTTATTTCTTTATAATGTTAGAATAAATTTTGCTTAGGCTATCAATATCGGTCTTCTTGTTACAACAATTAGGTGTCCTGGAAATGTGAATAAGTTCTTTAATTTTACGTTTGGAATCATTATTTTCGGAATCCAGAATTTTGGCATTTTCAAAATCAAAATGATGTCCTTCAGCCCTAGAGTGCTCAGTTACTTGTAAGTAATTTCGAATTGGTTGAGATCAGACCTATGTGTTGACATCATATTATTAAGATATTGCTTGGTTTCTCCAATGTAGATGGTGCTGCAGTTTTTACAAGGAATGGAATAGACTATTTTACTTTTAGTTAAATTTGATACGGGATATTTAGGTTGGGTTTACACTAAGTTGTTCAGAGTTTTTATTGTTTTTATAGGGAATTTCACCATTGATTTTATTTGAAAATGATTTGGTTAATTGTTCAGAGGCCTTCTATATACACCATTCCTCTGTAACCAGAACTGTTCTGAATTGATTGATTGGGTCCATCCGTAGATTGATTAGTGTTTAGAGTGGGGTTATGATTATGTGGAGCTGATTGAACTGTATTTGGATTACTGTTTGAACTACTATGAATAATTGTGTTGACTAGATTAGTTATGCGATTTTCACCCAGTGGGTGTCGTCTGGCAAGAAAGAATTTCTAATGTCCTCAAGGTGAGGGCAGTCAAATAGGTGGTCTGTCGTCATTGGGGTAGGAGATTGGCACAATGTGCATCCTGGGTGGTCCTTTACTCGGATCCTGTGGAGGTGGGCATTTAGGTAATCATGGCCGGTAATTAAAACTTGTAGCGAGCCTTCCAACAGGCGATGCTATGGAGCCAGCAACAGAGAAAACTCCGGCACCCCCGTTACGAGTAGCTCCAATCGCTGAACCATCAGTGTATACTCTAAGCCAGTCCGGCTCTGGATATCGATTTTGCAGCGTTTCGAGGGCCACCACTCTCAACTCATAAGTGGGAGTCGTCTCCCTAGAAACTGGCACCACCAGCGACGTGTAGCTTATGCAACTAGCTCCAGGGGTCAGGTCCATTACAGTCGGGAATGGTTCGGGGTCCTCAAGAGCCCCCGCAAGGTCATACTTTTCTTGCAGTTCCCTTCATAGTACCCACCCCGGTCACTGTAGGGATGATATCATTTATCATTATGCTAAACAGTTCAATGGACACTGTACCCCGATGCCTCCTGAATCCCGCCTGCTCCGGGGCCAGAAGGCTGTATTGTTCCAAAAATGGTTCAAGCCTGCCCAATATCATTCTTTCGAAAAGCTTCGAAAATACGCTTGTAAGGGCGACAGGGCGGTAACTCTCCGGACGGTCTGCAGGCTTCCCATTTTTCAAAATAGGCACTATCTCTGCCTTTCTCCATTCATCAGGGAAGTGGGTGTGCCAAACTGTATGATCCAAATACAGTTCAAAGAATCAACCTTTTGCTTCAGGACTATTTTGTCGTCCAGGCTTCCAGTAGTACGAAATACTTCTGCCGCCCTGTCTCTATCGAGCTTCATGTCCTGAAGGCGCTGGTTCCAAAAAGGCTGGTACTGCTTTACCTGACCCCTAGGTATAGAACGAGATGCTCCACATTCCAATCATTCCACCCCACTCTCGTTTCTCGGCGGGTTGTATAGCACAATGAAGCGGCGATGTAGCCCTCTTTTCCATACTTTTAATTCCGCCGCTTCAAGCTTGTCATCAGGCGTCTTTGTGTATAGTAAATTGCATCAGGGATTTCGCAGAGGATTCCTGAGGAGATTGCCGACTCTCAAGAGTCCTACACCAAATTTCATCTTTACATAGAGGTTAAGAACTAACATTTATATATATATATATATATATATATATATATATATATATACGTATACTATTCGCACCTTCAGAAATACTTCTTTATAGAATGTTGAGGGTCGGAATGCTGAATTTGGTTTGGAAGTCGATAAAATGAATTTCTTGTTTAGTGTTTACTTTGTGGTTTATACCGAGCGGTTTCATTTCCATTAAATTGCCGGCGGTTACGATTCGCTCTGGCACCTCCGCCTCAAGGTGAAAGACAAAACAATCGCGGTGAGTTCGAATTCTCACCTTTTGATGCCGAGGGAGCAAAGCCGATTAATGCGCCAGAGGAGATGAATGAGGCAGCCACTGGAATCTTCTTCCTGAATCCCCATCACATAGTAGTAATTCGCCCGGTTGTTGAAATGTTGGGTATACACTTGTCATAGCTGGACACTGTACAAACTTTCATCCAACTCCATCCTGTGTTTAGTTACTGTGTTACCAAATTACCTACTAGTGCTTGATGACACGAGACGTTCGCGAACAATCAAGTTGAGAGACGAGACTAGACCCTGATTTGCTCTTTAGTTCGACTACCCTTTGCGTGGCATTCCCAGCTCTCCAGTCGCCATGAGATTTTACACAGATCAGTTTTCTGCTTAGATTAGTGGACAGTATGCTCGCTACGCTCGCATCTCAAAAATTCATAATATCAAGTAGTCAATCCCTTAGTAAGAATTTAGATTAGTTGGTCAGGGTCTAGAGTCTCGTGTCTCAAATTGATTATTCGCGAACGTCTCGTCTTGATGACTAACATTGTATTAGTTTACAGTGAAAAATATATTGATCACCAATTTTGAATGTCTGTTAATTTTATGAGGAATAATAGCCAATACTATTTTAAAATATTCAGTCATTTCACTACAATTATGACATGAATTTTAAACTGAAGCCCACCGAACTTGTTTAATGTATAGATCCTATTACGATAATGGAAGGTGACTAATGAACGTTACCTTGGGGATCTTTAAAACGTACTGTTTTTATTTTTTTAAGAAAGTAGGTAGTTGGGGTGCGTATTGAAACTCGGGATATCATTCCAACCAAATGTGAAAACTTCTTCGTGGAACATAGAATACAAAGGGTAATGATGCAGGATGGGGTGCAAACTCAAAGTAGTCTGCGAATTTCGCTACACGTAATACACGATAACCTGCCAATTAAACCTAAAAACCCTATTAATTGTAAAGATTCCGAATATAAAAATTTATTTTATCATGGATAATAGGGATTGAACACAAGCGCATCAAGTAACTTATGCATCTATACTTGGTTGTGTATTCTTCTATTTATATTGTTTTATTACTATTAAGATTTATTATTCACTCACAAAGTTTATATCATGTTATATTTGCATTTAACAACCGTGATTAGTTGAGCAGGAAGCAGCTCTCTCCCAATTCTGCATAGGATCGCCTAAAATTGGAATATGTATTAATTTGATTTATTTATACTTTGTCAGTTTGAATTTTTAATTATTAAATACCTAATTAATAATAACGATGAAACCACAATAAAAAAAATCCCGAAAAAGTCCCGAAGAAATAAATTACTCAACCGTAAACATGTGCAGCTATTATTAAAACCACATACCCATCACTCTTCACTCCAGATCACACCTCACCCGCAAGTACCTTCCTGATTTATAACCCAAAGATGCTAAAAAGAGTGGACTGAATGCTTCCAAAAACCATAATTTCATGTCCACGTCTTCTGTTTAGCTTCTTTGTTGGTCTTCTGTTGTACTCGAAAGGCAACCCCGAGAGCGGTGAACAAGATGCACTGTCAGATATTTTCTCTTTGACAATTTTAATTTTACTGTTTATTAACAACCTTAAATTTTAGGGACTGATTCAATCCCACTTGTCCAAGAAAGACTATTGCAAATGTCTTAGCCGTTGGTCGATAAAGGAAGAAATGAGCTTTAGAGTCATCTCAGCTGATCAGTTTGGTTCGACAGGTTGAAGTTGTATTTCACCTTTTCCAAAGAAGATCCAAATTCAGCATTAAATAAATTAGGAACGCCATTAGCCTCAGAGTTTTCTCAACTGATCTGGGTACTGTCGTTTCAAACACGAACGTATGTTTGAATGCCACGGAGATGAGCATAAAGTGTTGCGCAATCATGCTAATGCTCAACATTAAACCTTCTAAATAAAAACGAAATGCTTTTCCAAATATCCCTCTATGAAAACATTCATGTTCCACGTTTCATGGCAGCAATTCACAATACCTACCTATTCCCGTATCTGACTACCACAGTTTTTCCAGTTTCCTCTTTTGTATCCTCCTTTTTTTCCCTCTATTAGTTCCGAAGGACTGTTCATTGTGTGCTGACGATGGCCGATGGTTATGTAAACATTCTTTGAATTTAAAACGAGCACCTATCGCGAGAGAAAAAAGTCCACATGAATAGGCAAGTTTAGCGAATCCGGTTGGCTTTGACGTTTATTTTTTCAGGTTTTCGTATACTACCGCTTTTTTGCGTCTCATGATTTTTTCTGAACTTCAAGTGCATGTTAGGATACCTACTACGGATATTGTGGTGTGTTGAGTCAGCGATGACTCCAGAGATGTTTATGGTATGACTTCTTTTATTTACAATATAATACTACGGGTACGGGAATGGCATCGGGGATTTCGATTTAGATGTTTTCATCGAGGTCAGTCCGATCCATGTGCCCTATGGTAATGCCGTGTCTATTTTGATTTTAACTCACCATTATACCGGTAAACACAAATATGTTTACCACCATTCGCTTCACTATACCTACGTGGTCATTATGGATCACACAAATTTATTATTTAGATTTATTTTTCACACCAAACAGGTATCTCATATCAACGTAAGACCGTGTTTTGATTCGCCCAGCTTTAATAATAATGATGATGATTCTTGAATGATGTCTGGTTAAAGGGTGTTATTTTTCAACTCATTAGGCCAAGCTAGATTGGATTATGACCTCCATATTGACCCATATTTGGTTTTGAGGCGAGGAACTTTCTTACTCTAATCTGAAGACATAACTTGTTGTTGTCCGATCTTTGTTCATGATTTGTGTGCGAACATTTACCTTTCTTTATGACATTCTCACTTGGTTTAAACATGAAAAATGATTTCTCGAATGACCATTTATTCAGTTTAAAATGGCAAATGAGACTTAGTTCCTAGCATGCAGCTGACAGTTTTTGTTATTCTTACACTTGCTTCTGATATATATACATATCTTCAATTAAAAAGTTTTGTTTGTGTTATTTATTCAAATTTTCTTATCATAAGTACAAATATTTTAGACTTTTTCTCCTATTGAAACATAATTTGTAAACTCCTGATCTCAAAAGCCAATATCTTGAGGAACCCTGGTCATTTTCTCGAACAATACAAGAACAATCTCTTTCAACCTAGAATCAAAATATTGAACGTAGAATACGTTTTTACAGAGAACTTCTTTACGAAACTTGTCATCTAACAACGACACAAAACAATGAAACGTAACAAGAAGGCTAGTGCGGCCGTTGCCTTGTGATCTCCGGAGCTAATTTCTTCGGTATTCAACGTATGAAGCGATTTCAATTTGAAATGGAAGTGAGAAATATTCTACGCTCATCACGCTTTAGCCAGTACCTGTAACATAGGCATACATTTTGATCAACCCTAAAGGGTAGTAATTATGGGTTGAAATATTAAAAAATGGAAATATCGGAAACTTTCAAGGTAACAATAACGTTTTTTGGGTCTCATTTATTAACAGCACCTCAAAAAGTCAGATGAAACCACCTGGGTCGCTGTACATTCACCTGCTTGCTCTCCCTAAGGGCTATAACTTTGGCAGGGAAAAATTAACATCATGGGAGCGAATCATAACTGGCGGAACATAGCAAAAATCGCCTTGTAACACGACACTCTTATCAGCTGATTTAATTCCTGTGGAATTTTCACTTCACGAAATTGGAATACCACAAGTATTCAACCTATGAAGTAATGACAATTTGAAATGGAGGTGAGAAAAGTTCCATTCATGCAGCATGATCGATGAGCGAATTTTCGTAAATTATCGTATTGTATAATGATAAATTGTTTTGAAATTTGAGCTTTTTGAGTGCCGGGAAATTGTTAAATGTTAGTTTTATGGCAAAAAAGGTATTCTAAATAATAATCTGCTATTCAAAAACTGGTTTTGGATTATTAGCTTTTCTCGCATTCATTGATATTTTAGCAAATTTTAATTAAATTTAAGAACATTTTTCATCTTTTTTTTGTAAATAAATTGTTTATTGTTTTATTTTATAGTTAAAAATACTTAGTTTGACCCTTATTCTGCAAAAAAAATAATTTTAAGAAGTTTTAGCCATTTTTAGCGATTTTTTGGCACTTTTTTTAAAATTTGACCAATTTAATGTGCTCAAAAAGTGCTGGCCAACGAATTCATCCTTTAGTTTGGAAAGCTTGATTTTTGGCGCAAGAACAAAAAACAAAAAATATATATGAAAAAGTGTTAAACTCTAGGATTTGTTTCAGAATGCTTCAAAACGGATTTCAATTGAGAAATTTTTCAAAAATTTTGATTTTAAAATTTTCCATACCATTGCAGTAGCTTAATTTTCTACAAAATTTGCTAAAATGCAAACTACTCTCATCACTCTTTAGCCTTTATTTTTTCGAATTCATTTCCCAGTGCTATCGATCCTGTCAAACTAATGCTAGTGATTGTAGTGGTTAGTTTTCAATATCTGCTTTCAAGTAATATATTTTTGTTTGTTCGTCTGATGATGCACTAAAATATAATTATGTTATCAAACAATTGGATCATGGTTACATCATTTCTGAGCAGGTTGATTTAGTATCGTGTTTGATGATCGGAACTGTTTCTTGCTACATCTTCTCTTCATTCATCCACGGTTCAATCATTCGACACAACTTATACCAGCTGTTTGAATGGATTAGTGTTGCAATGGATTTTGTCGACCGGTTACTTCTGCGAGTAGAAGACAGCTATATTATTATCTTCTCGCTTTCTGTCTTCCCAATATCAAGCTCATATTTAATTCAATCATTTTATACCGTCAAATTTGTTTTATAGAATTCTTTTACTCCTGAATCGATATTTCCTCGGTCTCTGATTAATATATTCGGTAAACTTAGCCCTTTTATTTAACCACTGGAAAGGTAATTTATCCTCGCAACTTGCTGAACCTACCACGCCATAGGTACGTGCTACTGATTCCATTCTGCTGGTCGGCTACTGGTGTAAAGGACGTTGTATTGTCCCCATTTTACATAACTCTGTAAGTACCTACCCAAATTATGAAAGGGCGATTCATTTGGTATGATTATAGTAGATAGGTAGTAATTATTGAACTTCAGAAGTATAGTGAATACCCACGCCATAAGTTGTATTTTTGGATTAAATTACCACTTATTTTGAGTGAAAACGGCATTTTCGTAAATTTTATTAAACATTTGAATTTAGCTCTCCAAAAATAAGCATTTGGCTAATTCTGTTTTTTTTTTTTAAATCGTTTTCTCTCAATTTCGACCTTCTAAACCAAAGAAAAGCCCCCCCCCCCTCCCCCCTCTAGTTCCCTTGTTAGTTGTAGTGTTCCATTCGTTTTCAGCAATAAAATCGGGGATCATTATATTTGTTCTCTGCTATAAATGCCCACTCGAGTTCGGAACGACGCAGTTCTAACTAATTCCCAGAACAATTAAATAAAGTTCAACAATAACATTTGGTACTGATGTTTATCATGAACCAATTATAACTTGAGTGGGTCAAGTAGATTGTTATTGTACGTGACCGTGACATCAATATATATATGTCATTGAAATTCTTTAAATTTTCTGTACTCAATCTTTAACTCTAGAAAATTTCATCGAAATCGGATTCTTGGTCGACTCTCATATGGGGTAATACAATCGTAGTTTTACAACTACCTCCCAAATTCGGGCGAGATCGGGCAAGTAGGTCATGAGAAAATGATGATGTAATATTTGCACTTGCGTAGTGAGATAATCATTAGAGAATTTCATCACAATCCATTGAGCACTGCAAATTATTCGATCCTTATCGAACTCAAATTTTCTAATCAAATCGTAATTGCCCAACTACCCTCCGAATCTGAGCGCGATCTACGGTTAGAACGTCAAAAGATTAGGTATGTGCTTGATGGATGGGTGGATTTCGAACGAAGCATTGATTAATTATTGTTTTAATCAGGTTAATTTCTTTATTCGCCCCCCCCCCCCCCACCCCAAGAATAGATCTGCTTATTGTTTTAGATCCTGTTCGTAGTTCGTTTATGAAAGGTAAATATAGGTTAAATAACGTGTAAATCAAGACTGTCCATCGAACACAGCTATGATACCTGGCTTTTCGGTGTCATTGCATTGTATTGTTACTTGTACATATATATCTTGAATAGTATTGCAATCAATAAATAGGTTGTTAACAATTGAACTGATCGGAAGCAGTCTAGAAGCTAACCAGCACATACCCAGGAAAGTGATCAAAAGTGGATAAAATTAAGTTGTACCTACAAGAATTTTGGGATAGACATACAGACAGGCACGAAACCAAAGTTATTAAGTGTTGTCTAAAACGTGAAATGCAAGTGAAAATTATGATTTTGGTTACAAACAAAAAGAAGGCCCCACCAGATAGTGAAAACAATGCTTCCGCTACCTAGAGGTAGTCTCGGAAGCAATATACTAGGTAAATTGGGAGCCTCGGTGATGTTAAATAACACAATACTCTATTCCAGTCTGTATAGTCAATTAATACAAAATTCATCCTTCCCTGTAGCGAAATATTTATAAGTTCAAATCCGAATAGGTATCTCTGAGTCTCGTTGTTTGTTTTTCTCAAAGTGGTTTTCCCTAACTAGGAATATCTCAAATAAATCCCGACGGTTTGAAGAATAGTGGAAAACTTCGACGATTCGCTTGTAATAATTGCTTATTCCAATCACGGTAGAAGTACCTCATTCATCTCGCGGTCATGTGTTGACAGCGCCACTCACATTACGCTATTCTTTGACGATTGTTAATTTTCTTCCATTTGCAAGTGGGTATAGGTGTCTTATTTATGGTTGTGCATTTTTTCTTCAGCTTACTGCCTTTTCCTTTCATATGTGAATGTAATAAACAATCAGACAAACAATAAAATTTTTCTGGAAAGCCTTAAACGTGGAATACGAGATGAAATTCTGATTTTAAAAGAAAATGTTTGTCAATTCGGAAATGTGATTCGAATGCATGCATGCATGTGTGCTTGATGGACACTGAAGTTATAAAAACTGCAAATTATCACAAAACGGTTTATTTCTTAGTATTGACAAAATCAATCAGACAGATCAATCACACCAGAATACCCGGATCAATAATTGACTTAGGTACCGACTTTGCCTCACAAACTGAATGTTATTGTAGTAGACCAAATTTATTCAAAATATCTATATTATCTTATTTGGGTGTTTCAATAAACTTACGTGTTCCAGAATAAGGCGGTTCAATAAAAATAACTTAATGTGAAAACATATAATGAAGCTCGACAAAAGGATATACCTAGCTCATCTGCCAAATATACTGGAATCGGGGGCTAGATTAACAGTTAAATCATATGAAATGGTAACAGTTAGTAGGTAAACGAGTTATTTATTTATTTTCTATAAATACACTGATCATAAACGCTTTACAGATTTACCGCTACTGAGATGCATTATTAAACGAAGTCTATGGTACATTATTATCTATATACCTAGATGACTATAAAGACCTATCTATGTGTACCTATCTGTGTAGGTACCTATCGGGGAAAAAATTAATTAATTAAAATTAAACACCTACTTCACTAAAAGTTACTAGTCCACCTAAACATAATAATAACAACCTAAATTTGGCGATCTGTCCTACTTGGACTGTCCAAGAGACACAGTTAAAATATACTCTGCTTCTTTACTATGGGGGTCATTGAATCAACCAATCAATCAATCATTGAATTCAACTGGTTCAATTATCACAGTGGACGTTTTTACTATGATCATGCATAACATCTCCCTCAATCACATTCACGTTGACATTTATTTTTCCCCACCAAAGGATCCCCTAAAGCGAGCGACTGCACAGCAGAGATCTTTTTAAATGAATGTTTTTCAAAAGCAAACAAGACACACGTTGGAAAGTATCGAGATACTAGTTTTAATCATGCATTTGTTAGATCAAACTCACCCCACACCATTTACATTCCCATTCTCCTTTGCACTTACGTGATTTTTCACAAGTATTTCATCAACTTTGTAAAAAACATCTTGAACTGCTAATACTTTTTTTTTTTAATTGATGCTTCTTGAAATTTAAATCAATTTTCAGAGTCGGTTAACCTTTTTGCTTTTCATTTTGGTAAAATACAGTATCAGGAATAGATAATTCAAGAACAAATAGTGTATTAATTTACCTGAAACAAAGCAGGCTGACACAAATTCAATGTGAAACTATCCAATTTCGAAACGCGAAAAATAGGTGGGAATTATATTTTGGAGAGCAAAAATTGTTCAAAATTGTTCAACCTCCAGTACTGCAAATCATCGGATTTTTCGTCCAGGTGATATCAGACTAGCCCAGAAATAGTCAACTTAATCACTGATATTGTAAGTATTGAGTTTTATCGGATGTGATATCTGACTCGCGATTACACCATTTTCTTTATTAACCTAAATATGTACATTTCGAATATATGTATATCGTATTGTTATAATTAATTAATGATTATCATGCAAAAGAAGTCGCCATTAGTATTAGCAGCCATCCTGCCTCCAGAAGGGGATCTTTCCCAGTTATCTGATCAGCTACTACAAAGAAAATGTTGCCACCAGTAATGAATCGTGAGTAAACATACGTTACGCAGTCACATTATGTAACGATACTACACGAAATTACTCATTCGAAAAAGAAAATCTATTCGAACGCTTAGGCGCATATTCATTCTATCGATTTTCCACTTGTTTGCGCAGATTATTGAGTAACATAGGATATAAGCAATCACTAATTGGAAGCTTAAGGGGACAGCCACGGAGGCGGATGTAGGTACAATACCGACTCAGAAATCGTTAGCATATTCGTCATACTTGGAGCAACATCACGACATCCAATGCAGAAAAACTTGGATTCTCTGGAGGAATGAAAGATAGCTTTTTCATTCGCACCTGAGCATTAAATTACCCGTTGTACTGGACACATGATGCGCTATGTTCGCGGAATGAACTCGGTTTCCAAGGATACAAGCTCGCTTGTGTGCCTGGGTCTGGGACAAAAGGCGATACTATTGCGTGACCAGGATCATCCGGGCGCTCTGACGTCTGCACCAGGGGGGATTCCATTGTCGATCAAAACAACTCGCCAACAAACCGGTCAAACTTGCAATTTTGACTGGCAGCTCGTGATCTAGTTAAAGCATTTCGCGGTTGTCTAACAACCTGCATACGAACCTTCCACATCTGAACTTGTCCTAAATTTACTCCTCAATATTTTTAACAGATCTCAAAATTCACTTTCGTTGCAATACATTCAGAAAAACGCTAGTTATATAATACACAAAGCTTCATTATTTATATATTCGACAGCCTTTCTATGCAGACCACTGGTCCACTGATAATTAATTCATCTATTTAATAATGTAAATTTAACTACTTCGATAATGCCATCTACCTGACATAACTAATCGGAATCATCCGGGTGCTCTGACGTCTGCGCCTGAGGAGTTCATTCACGATCTTAAGCCAACGTTTAAGCAAGCGATTTTGACTGAGAGCTCGTGATCTAGTGTTGTGATGTGACTCGTGGTTGTTAAACAGTGAAACAACCTGCATTAATCAGGTATTCGTAAACCGTTTTGAAAAGCATGATCTTTGAAAAATGACAGTGTTACGAGTATGAGGGTGTCCCTGTAGAAACGACGAAAATCAAAATGAAAGTACCTAGCGCTCTTTGCGGCAATACTAAGAAGGCTTGAGTAAGCTAAAAATAAGATCGTGGTTACTTTCCAATTGTTCCACGTTGAAACTGGACTTTTGAAGCCTTCAAACCGCAGTAAATGTAAAAGTACCGAGTAGAAAATGACGCTTTTCAGGGAATGGGCTGGTTAGGCTGTGAATGGTCTACTATTAATTCCATACTTCTCAAATCGTTACTCCATTTTACGCATGCGCAAACGTAAATTCCTTCAAGCATCTTTTTTTACTCCCTAGCCGTCCAATCCCGCTCGAATTTGGTGCATAGTTGGGGGACAATGGTTTAATTATTCCATGTCAATTTCAACCTACTTGCATCATTATTAGCTCCTGCGCAAGTGCGAAAGCGTACTCCAGGAACAAGGTCTAGTTTTCATCATATTTTGACTACATTTTCTGTTAATATGTGGGTTAGGCTGTAGATTGTACCTTACCAATTTCATTTTTCCCCAAATCATTGCTCCATTCTGCGCATGCGCTAATGTAAATTACTTCAAGCATCATTTTCCCGTTTTTTTAAGCATCTATACTGTGAAGCGTGAAATTGTAGGGTCCTAGAGCTGTAAAGGTGTGAATCCTTTTAGGAGGCACGATGCGCCATGTTCTGATCATATATTACTTTCGGAGTTCCATAATTATAGACCAACTAGAGGCCTGTTAGGGCTTGGAAAGCCCTAATCTAGTTCGTATAACAGTAGTTACTAACAGGAACTCAGCACATTATAGTAACGATATAAGTCCTACCTATTTGCGCCGTTATGTGACCTGGTGCAAATCTAAGGCGATGTTATTAAATGATTAAAAAAGAGGAAATACCGATCAAAATGTAAGTAATGTAATAAAATAAATATCACCAGTTGAGGTGGTCCTCGCCACTATGAGACTAAACAAAAAGTTGAATCGGGGAATTCAGAATTTGGGCATGGTGAGATGATGGTGTAATTCTATCTCGAGTCTTCTTCGTTTCTTTGAAAGCGTGTGAATCTGCGCGTCCGTCCCTTCTTTCTCCTTCTTTATGTCATTGATTGTATCTTGATCGGTAGTACTCGTAGATGTCGAACTGGTGTTGAGTTGTGTGTAGGAGATGCTACAGCTGTCTTCGTCCTGATGTGTCTAGTACCACTCCAGCAAAGCTCGTACTTGTTCTGTGTCTGGATTAATTTCGAGTTGTGTCATGTCCAATTTGTGCTTCGAATATATTTTTGAAATTTTTGGTTGTAATGAGGTGTGCTGCCACGATGTCATGTGAGTTGAAATTGAATTGCTTCCCCCATTGGATAAGATTGACGGTTTCGGTTTTATCCCTAAACGGGAGTTTGTAGAGTGTCAACTCTTCGTCATTGTATAAACACATCGGCGGGACCAACACAAATTACTAAAATTATGGCAGTATTGACGTTTGTAAGATCGATGATGCTAGTATAAATATATGTTACCTGGTTGAGATCGTTTTGGGATGGAGTGATTCTCGTAGATGAGGTTATTTGCATTTCCAGCTGTTTGCTATAGGAGCTGTATTTTATCTCAACGTTCTTAAACAGGCAGCTCTGAAGAGGTTCTATTTGATTGTAAGTTTCTTCCGAAAAGGAAACACCTTGTACCTATTACTTGCCAGACGCGTCTTGGAAGGTGAAGTTGAAGATAAATTAAAGGCACAGTTGAGGCTAAATTCTTTCCGCTGCGCCCGTTCTTGTTGTAGGACTTCATTGGAGTGCGTATTTGAATTCTTCAAACTGTTAGTAACTACACTACGTTTCTTACTTACCGTGGTAACTGTTTTTACTGCCACAGCCTAATAAACAGAGAGTCTCCCTATCAAATTTCAACTTCCTACAGTGAACAGGAAAGAATTTAGATCATTCAGCTGATCAGGAAAGACCCCATCACTTCACTCGTCTCTTAATGTCCCAGAGAGTCTACCTATCAAATTTCAACTTCCTACAGTGAACAGGAAAGGATTTAGCTCACTCAGCTGATCAGAAAAGACCCCATCACTTCACTCGTCTCTCAATGTCCCAGATAGTCTCCCTATCAAATATCAACTTCCTACAGTGAACAGGAAAGAGTGTAGCTCACTCAGCTGATCAGAAATGACCCCATTACAACGTTTCTTACTTACCGACACTTTTGCAACAAAGTTGGGGCCGTGCTGATTCGGAATCTTTATATATAATTCCGCAACGGACTTTATATATAATTTCGAAGACCGTTCGGAACAAGAACAAGAAGAAGATGAGGTCCCTATCATACTATCTACCACTTCCACTTCAGAGAAACCAGCTGATCGGATGAACCAATCGGTGATCGCCATCGGTCTGGACTCACCGCTCCACAATTATATATAATTCCGAAGACCGTTCGGAATTATATATTAAGTCCGTTAAGTTCTTAAGTTTCAATTTCTTCGTTCAGAAATTACTCTCCTAGATGTTAGTAACTACACTACGTTTCTTACTTACCGTGAATTGATGGCAACTGTTGTTACCGCCACAGCCTCATAAACAACTCTCGTTGATAAGGACTGCCTAGAACACGATCAAGGCGGGTATAGAGACAAACGGCGACACTTTTGCAACAACCTTAGGGCCGTGCTGGTTCAAATGAGCAGTCTAACACTAAAATCGGACCGCGAAGTTCTTCAAAATTTCAAAGACCGTTCGGAATTATATATAAAGATGATCCGCGTAGAAGGGCTATCTATCACAGAAACAATAAACCATTGTGTAATAATTTGTAGCATTGTTTAAAGTGTGTTTTAATTATAATTTTCATGATTGAAAGAAACATATAATTAATAAATACACATGAGCAAATCACATTAGATGTAATTACATAAACTCTCTGTTATTTATTTCACGCTTGCTATCCACTTTTCTAAATGTTGAGATTTTCTCTTCTATAAAAGTACCCGCAGTTGTATTTTTCCCCCTTTTTTTCCAAACAACTTCAAGGTAGATTGGTACGTGATTCTTGGTTCACAAGGTTATGGTTGAAGAATAGAAAAAGAGAAGATTTGAGGATTACACTCATCAATATTGTTAGTCAGGCGGTGTTGACGCGGAAACGCGGCGCTTTGTCATCTTTCGACGGTCGTGTGGTCCTGTAGGTCATGTGACCGCACCGGGCGACTAATTATTGGTGGAAACGCAAATCCCTAATGACACCGTTGCTCTTAACCTTGATTGAAGTACTAGATCAATTCCATCTGTTCAACCGGTTTTTGTTTATTATTCTACTAGCCGGTAACCAGTGCGTTGCACAGACCCATCTGTACGGGTTTGTCGGTGCATAGACTGCTGAAATAATCATATTCAGACTGTATCCGTAATTACGGAGGCTGCATGCCAAATTACAGCATAAATGTAGCAAAACCAGGTCCGGACTGATCAGGAAAGAGCCCATAAGTTCAATCAGCTGGTATTGTCTCAAAGAGTCACCTAGGAAATTTCAATTTCCTTGGGTGAACAGGAGAGAATTTTGCTCACTCGGCTGATCAAGAAAGAGTCCATCATTTCAATCGTCTTTTAATGACCCAAAGAGTCACCCTCTCTAATTTCAACTTTTTTTACTGACAAACAAAACTCTTGGAATTTTGCAATGTATAATAGTAACCGTACATAATAATATGGACAATGTACCTACACAGGATTATAATCGTTCATCATAAATAATGCTGATCATTGATCTGTTTCAGGTGAGCACTTTTGTGGATCCCATTTCGTGAGTAGTATAATATAGTAGCTGGTTATCCGTGCGCTGCACGGACACTCCTGTACGGGCCAGTCAGTGCATTAACTGCAGAAATAACCATATCCAGACTGCGTTCGTAACTGCGGAGGCTACATGCCAAATTACAGCAAAAAAGTAGCAAAATCAGTCTCGGGCTAAACAAAAAAAAGCCCATCATTTCAATAGTGTTTTATTGTCCCAAAGAGTCACCCAATCTAATTTCAACTTTCTAGGTGGAACACGAGAGAATTTAGCTCACTTAGCTTATCGAAATCGACAAAACCAAACATGCGCGAAGAAAGGGCAACCATAATAAAATGACGGTACCCAAACAAATCGGTTTTCCGTCCCGCTATTCGCACGAGATGACGAATTCCCGTCCATCACCTATCAATATTGCAACCCATGTTTCACTCACAGCACCCCTATAGCAACCCGTCAAGCATAGATAGAAAGATAGAAAGTTGAGATTTATATATAAGAATGATACCTATGCCAATTTACCAAGTCCAAATGGCGACGGTTGGGTAAGATGGTCATACAGGCAGTTTTTCGTATTCATAATCTGATTTTATTTGAATAGTTTAAATGTTTTAAGGGTACAAGAACAACAAAAAAGGATTTTAAAAACGTAAATTAAAAGGAGAAAAAACTTTTTCAGTGAATTCAGTGAGGTTTTGAATATTTTTTTTGTTTTCTCATGGTTTATGTGAAAGAAATCGAAGTTGTTGTAATGGGAAGGCAATAAGAAGAAGAAACCAAGCATAATTGTCACTCATATATTTTTCTGCATGTACAAGTGAGAATGGTGAAAAACCAACACGAACGGTGATAAGCAAACTTGTTTACGAAGCTGGGATGTATTGAAGTATGTTCTCTATATTTATTCTGATACTGAATATTAAAATGTAAACGTGACTGTAAATGGCCCCATCCCCAGTTCAAAATATACCTAAGTTACATGTTATGTAACACCGAAAACGATTTGATAGTAATTTATAATAGTAATCGACTGAGAGGAACTAGTGTTTATGAGGAAGGTTTTTCAAAACAGAAAATAGAAACCTCTAGTGAACATTGGTAATTTTATTGCCCTTTCGTGGGTCGATTACAGAGATTCATAATAGTGATGTTAAAAGTTCCGGTCATGCAGCTGATCGTATGAGCGAATTTTCGTTGGTTCGTTGTTACGTTCTTTGGACATTTGAGCACTTTTAAAGTTGAGAGAAATTAATCAATACCTATTTATGACCAAAAAACTCGTTCTAAATAATAGTTTGTGAATGAAATATTGGATTTCTAGAATTTTTTACATTTTATCGATTTTGTTGCACATTTTAATGAAGTTTAATTACACTTTTGAACATAGGTTTGAGCTTAAATTTTGAAATTACCAACTTCATAGTTGAGAAACTTTATTTGAGTAATATTCTGCTAAAAAAAAAAATAAACACACCGATGTTTAGCCTTTTTTGTCATTTTTTGTGATTTTTTTTTTTTTGTAAATTTTTTGAAATTTGATCAGTTTAATGTGCTCAAAACTTGTTGGCCAACGAACTCATCCTTTCGTTTGAAATGCTTGATTTTTTGGCGAAAGAACGAAGTTTTTATCTCAATTCTATCGAGAGTTACCGTCTGGAATGACACATACATATATATATATATATATATATATATATATATATATATATATATATATATATATATATATATATGTATATACCTATAAAAAAGCGTTAAAATCCAGGAATCATTTCCAGGAATGCCTCAAAACAGATTTCGATGAAGACAATTTTTGAAAATTTTTATTTTGAAATTTTTGGAGCCATTGCAATAGCTTTATTTTCTAAGAAAATTCGCTAAAACTGAAGTAAACTGAGAGTGAACAGACTGACTTGAAATGATGAAAAGCGAACTGTATTGTATTCATTACAAAACTACTTCATCAAAATTAAGGCAAGAAAAACAAGCAAACAATTTTTGTCACCGGTCCGAATCGGCCCGCTCGCCATGAATTAATGGAGTTGAAACCCCAACAGAAACGAACTGAATTCCCAAACAAGTGATAAAGGTGAATTGTGATGATACAGGTTCATTATTCTCTTAGGTTCATCATTTACAATAACGTTTGAAACACATTTGAGTTTTAACAAAGAATGTGTTTTAGTCTTGGTCTAGCTAGCCTTGATCTCCAATCGAAAACGAAACGTTTTGTGTTAACGAAAATGTATTGCGTTTCTAAGTAACGTAAATTTGTTGCGTTTTTGAGTAACGAAAATGTGTTACAACAATTAACTGATGATTTCCGTTTACAACCGAGTTGTTGCTAGGGAAATGGTACTTCGTCATTTTTCATCCCACAAAATTCGTTGACCATTCGTTCGAAAGCTCTCGATTTATCCAACCATATTATGTTAACTACTGTGAAGTGCGTGGCCAACAAGCTGAGTTATGAGCATGGTTGTATGAATAATTGTTTACACACAGGTGGTCATGTTCTATGATGGAATGTTTTATTTATGGATAGTAAACTTTATTTAAGTAATGTTCTGAAGACCCCCCCCCCCCCCCCCCCCCCTCCCTAAAGATTTGTTTATTTACGTTTCACGATGCGTAGAATCCAAGAATGGAATTAAAGTACCGAAACTCGTAATCGAGTACCACTATCTGCTTTACAGGCATACCATGTTACATGGATATGTCTTCGATTGGGGATTTCATAACGGTTGTCCTCGAGAGATGTAAACAAATCCTTTAACTTTGAACTGTAGGCGACAAAATGTAGGAAAAAGAATTTATTTTAATATTCTTGGAGGCACAAAAAGCATACTATAAATACTATTAAAGTTATTTATCCAATACAGACGCTATTTAGTTTCCGCCAAACGAAAATTGTTTATAGTCCAATCAACTTAGTTTAGGAATGTAGCCAGGTACCTACGTAAGGAGGGAGAAATTGGTAGCTTGAGATGTGAACCTTTATCACATAAATCAAGCGCTTTCCAACGAGTGGCGAACGATTTCTGTGCTATGAAAACTGCGGAAGTTCCATTCCCCTAGCAACGGCTGGGTTGTACGTGAAAATCATTAGTTTGGAAAGTCGTGACATCAACTTTTGCGTGAAGAAAATTTTTGGTTGACCCCCCAGAGCAGAGACATATCCATGTCAAATTACACTTGACGAATTACAGACGATTTTCCGTTTTAGCGAATTTTCGTAGAAAATGAAGCTATCTCAAAGGCTCGGAAAATTTTAAAATCAAAATTTTTGAAAAACTCCCTCATTGAAATCCGGTTTGAGGCATTCTGAAACAAATCCTAGAGTTTAACACGTTTTTGTATGTGTATAAATATGAATTTATATTGTGTCATTCCAGATGATAACTCTCCTCAGGATTGATATAAAAATTCCGTTCTTGCTCCGAAAAATCAAGATATCCAACGAAAATATGAGTTCGTTGGCCAGCACTTTTTAAACATATTGAATTGGTAAAATTTCAAAAAACATACTAAAAAAAAATTACTATAAACGGCTAAAAATCGTTGAAATTATATTTTTTGCAGAATATTGCTCAAATAAAGTTTGTTTCAATAAAATAGAAAATTCAGGAATTTATGTACACAATGATTCTGAAAAATGTACTTAATTTTCATTAAAATTTGCTTAAAAAGAATCGATAAAAACTAAAAATTAGCTAAAAATCCAAAACCTCTTTTTGAATTGCAGGTAATTATTTGAAATACTTTTTTTGTCATAAAATTTATAGTAGATAGATAGATAGATAGATAAATTTTATTTACTCACATAGATATAACATCCATAAGTAAAGGAGTTGGCACAATTTTGGCGTGTAAGAACAAAATGACATGTTTCTGAGGAAGAAAATTAAAAAGAATTCACTGCAAAACCATAAAAAATAAATAAAACATTATCATCAGCTTTCTAAATTGTCTTCTGTTTGTATAAACACCTTAACACTCCACAACTTAACACATAACTTAACTCAAAAAATATATATATTTCTGAGAGGAAAATATAAGAAAATCCAGGCTCTAATTGCCAATCAAATACCAAGGAATCAAAGCAACAATTGATTTATCTCAAAAAATTTAGAAGATCACACAGAGAGAATTAAGTTTCTAATTTCAAGGCTCTCCAATAGGAACCGACCCACCCTAAACATTACATTTTTATCTTCGGTGTTTAGGATCAACTTTAGCTGCATGTATGGGGAAAGTGGAGTTCGCAGCAAAGGCTGAATAAATTTTATTCTGGCAGAAGACAACATTGGGCACATAATAACAAAATGGACTAAATCATCATAGTGATCCCAGCTACAGAGCGGACACTTGTTGAGTGGGTCAAATCTCACAACATGGCCCTCGAAGCAAACCCTAGCACTAGGTATGTCTGCCCATCAACCTGAACTGGGAACACAGCCTTGTCAGTTGGATTGGCCAACCCGCAGTCAGATACCCCTGAGCCGAACCCGGACTCAAACTCAGTAGATCCGGACCCGAACACAAATATCTGGAAGAGACGGAGACCTCAAAATCCTTCAATAACAACCAATCTTTAACCCCCTGCACTAAAGATTTAGTATCTAAATTTTGGAGACGATCCATGAGTGTTACGGGGTCAGACAGCATAAGGGAGTCGTTGTTGTTCTCTGAGAGGACAACCGCCAACTGCTTAAACCAGTTGAAGCGCATATCAGGATCAGTGCGAGTTGCCAATTCTACCATTCTCTCCAAACAGATTCTAGAGATCCTATGAGATGGCATAGACATTATCATTTTTAACCACTTAATGGCACTCTCCAGTACATCAAGCAGGAGGGGTGTTGAGCCAGTCTCTGATCTTATGATTGCAGCCGGAGTATTGCGCCCCGTTAGCAGTATTCTCCTCAGGAAATTGGTTTGGATCTTCTCAATTTCGGCAGTGTACCTAAGACCCCATATACAGGCACAGTACAATAGTGTAGAGCGTACACATGCTTTAAAAAGGGTCAATCTTGCTTCCCAGGATGAAACACGCGCTCTGGTCATTAGCCTAACCACAGCCCCAGACGCCATATTAGCTCGGCTCACAAAATGGTCACAAGCTTTTGTAAAAACTCCAGAGCTTGAAAAGGTTACTCCCAAATAAACCTGGGTCGTGACCTGTTCAACAGGAGATCCCTCCAAGAGAACCGGAGATCGCAGTGGCTTTAGCCCTCCCCCTCTTCTAAAACAAACCAATTTTGTTTTATCTTTGTTAATGATAATACCCCTCCTATTGCAATATTCAGAGACAGTAACCAGTTTTTTGTTGATGTCAACAATCGAATCCCCCAAGACCGCGAGGTCATCAGCAAACTGTAACAATAAAAGGTCGTTGGAACCATCCAGATTAAAGCCCTTGTGTCCTCTCTCTCTAACAAAACCTTCCAAGGTCGATGTATACAGAATAAAGAGTAAAGGACTCAGAATTTCTCCTTGCAGAACTCCCTCAGTTACAGCGATGGGCTCCGAGAGACCATCTTTTAACCGGATTTTAAAGTTAGCCAAATCATAGAGGCTCTTGAGGATTCTAATATAATTGGAACTAACTCCAAGCTCAAACAAACTATCCCATAACTGTCCATGTGGTAGGCTATCAAACGCACGTTTGAAGTCTACATAAACACAAAACACGGTTCGTTTCTTTGTGCGTAGATGGAACCCTACCGCCGCTGTCAAGTTGCTCCAAGCAGCTCCTACCCCGCCTGAACCCTGCCTGTGTCTCTGGTAGCAGATCATTGTACTCCACCCACGTGTACAGTCTATCATACAAGACTTGTGTGAAGATTTTTACTATAACATTGACAAGAGCAATCCCTCTATAATTACTTGGATCATCTTTACTACCCTATTTATGGACCAGAACCAATATTAGGTCAGCCCAAGCTTTGGGAACATTTCCAGACCGTAATATTTTATTGAAGAGACAGGTAAGATAACATATCCAATTATTAGGCAAATGTTTATATAAGTCAGCCCCAATCATGTCAGCTCCAGCTGCTTTATTAGATTTACACCTATTAATACTATTTTGGACCTCCACAATGGTGATATCAGCATCGAGTACTGGGTGTCTAACATCAAAATAATCTAAACAGCAAACAATTCTAGGTGGATATATTTGTTCGTAAAAAGCAACCCACAGAGATTCAGGGACCTCATTTGCCACAAAATTATTCAATTTAAACATGTTAATGGCATCCCAAAATTGTTTTGCATTGGTAGCCTTAGAAATTGTATCCATCCCATTGATGTAATATTGCTTTTTTTTAAACGACAGCACATTTTTTCTATGTTTTTTGAAAGAGGAATAGTGGGATAGTTCGGGTTCAGTGAATTTGACAAGTACACAGGCCTTAAGTTCAGCTCTAAGTTCCTTTTCCACAGAGATACACTCATGGTCGAACCATGGTTGGTTAACACGACTAAGCGAAGAAATTTTCATCATATCCAAGAGTTTAACCGTTTCGGTCATAGTTTCCAAACAATTCCTACTTAATATATCAACGTCCGTTTCAATTCCCACCAAACCTACATTGCTTGAGTATTTCATTAGCCTAGTGAACTCCACAGCCCTATCCTGCTTCCAACGAACAACCACTCTTTTCTGGGTAGGAACTGACTTACTAGCAAAACCACCCAACATCACCTCAACAGGGAAATGGTCCGATTGAGAGGACCAGTCACATCTAACGCGAAAGTTTTCAAGCCAATTAGGCTTGTAACACCAAACATGGTCTACAATGCTTTTGCCACTAGTTGAGCAAAAAGTGAACATACCCGGAGAATCCATAGACGTTCGGCCATTCAGAAGCACAAAAGAAAACCCTTCAAACATATCTACCAAGTCAGCCGCTAAGTGTGATATTACTTTATCCATTGAGTTTCTCTGGGGGACTAAGCAGTTCGGTATTTCCATCTCAGACAAGGCATTGAGGTCCCCTACCCTACAATTGAAGTCACCCCCCACCAGCCACATCGCCTCACCAAATTGTACCAAGAATCGTTCAACCACCGATTGGAACTCATCAAGCAAAATCAGACTTATTCCCTTATTAAAGTACACATTGACAATAACCATTTCAAATAGGTCAGTCTTAAGACTTAATAATATCCATAAAGGAGAAATATCCAACACCCTTATACAATCAAACTTGTTTTTACGATAGCAGACTGCAAGTCCTCCGCTTCCCCTACCCCTACTACCAGTTCTAGAGGCAAAACTGTGAATAATTTCAAAATCCGATAGAAAATTCGGTATTGAGGCAGGTGGGGCAAGCAAGTGAGTTTCACAGAGGCATATAACATCACATAAAGTTAGTTTTTCGAATCAAAACTGGAGTGTACCGAATCCCCTACAATTCCAAAAACATAATACAACCTTGATTTCCAGGACCTTGGGCATCTTCGTTGTGTCATAATTTCAACGAATTGGCCTTGTTTAGGTCTTGGGGGCTCGCCGACGTAGATCGAAACCTCTTCTTATTGCCCTCTTCACTCTCCTTGAGATTCATCTCCTCTACAACAGCTTCCGCTTCTTCCAGAGATAATGGGTTATTTCGAAAGAGTATCCTACCCTTCGTCAGCTTTACCGGTTCTCCTGTTAGCCTGAGTAGGTTTGTTACGTTCATTTGCCGTTTCCTCATTTCACGATCTTGTAAGGAGCGATCAAACGATACTTTAATATTTTGATCTCGGAGCTTGGGAACTAGGCCGAAAACCTTATCTTTGAGGATTCTTGTTACAAACGCAACTAGGAGCGGACGTGGGGCAGGTGTAACGTTTGATAGAATAAGAATCAAGTACTTGAACGTAACGTAAGGTTTATATTTTACTCTCACTTCAAAGACAGTAATCACAGGAAATTCAACCCCGATGATCCAATAACAACATATGTTATTATCGGTTTAATAATAACTTGAGAACTACTCCATACATCTCCCCTTCTAGGAAAACGACAGTTCACAAATTCATTCGGTTAGGTGCTTTAGTAACGCGACCTGAGGACTTCGTCGGTTGTCTCGTCGTAGGATCCACCAGTTGGTTCGTAGGCAATGGTCGAAGCATGGAATGATTTCTTCTAATCTCTCCCTCCCTCGTAGAGACGGAATAAGACCTGGGTGCTACTTGATGAGTGATGGTTCCCTCTTCTTTTCTGTCTGGAATGTACACATGGGAGCCAATAACCAAACTGGTTTCCTGTGTAGTACGATGGCGTTGGTTGTATTGCTCAGCTTGCTCCATTCGGTATCGTCTATCTCCTTCACGAAAACTGACATGATCAATAAACAGTGGTTGGAGCTCAGTGGGCAACACTGGAACTCTTGTCCTAAGTTTCCTTCCCATTAGAAGTTCTGCAGGACTGTACCCAGAATGGCCTGGAGTGGTTCGATACTCCAAGAGTGCTAGAGTAGGGTCTTCATTTTTCATTAGCATTTTCTTTAAGGTTTGTACTGCTCTCTCTGCTTCCCCATTCGCTTGATGGTATAATGGACTGCTGGTGACGACATGGAAGCCGTACTCCAACCCAAATGATTTCCACTCTTTACTCAGAAACTGAGACCCCGAGTCAGAAACCACTATTTCCGGAATCCCGAATCTAGCAAAGGAAGCTTTCATTTTTTTAATCAGCTCGGCGACAGTCATGGTAGACATGTTGATGATTTCGATATAGCGCGAGTAATAGTCTACCACTACCAGGTAGGTTGCTTTCTTAAACTCGAAGTAATCTACTCCTATTTTCTGCCACGGATAATCAGGAGTATTTGAAGGAATCATATCATGTTTCCTCTCGTTTTGATATTTGGCGCATGTTTGACAATTTTCTAAGAATGTTTTAATTTCATCATTTATTCCTGGCCAAAAAACCGAATCCCGGGCTCTTTGCAGAGTTCTATTCAAACCGTAATGACCATCATGTAGTCTGTTTAGAATTTCGCTTCGCATTTCCATTGGGATGACAATGCGGTTTTGATAACAGAGAATGTCGTCTATAATAGTGATATACCCTCGGAAAATAAACCATCTTTTGATTGGGTCTGGTACATCTTTTTTGTACGTTGGCCAGCCGTTTTCTACTAATTCCCAAATTAACTTACATTCGTTACTAAGTTGTTGTGATTCTTTTATCTCATATAATTTAGACGGTGTTGCCGGAAAGTTCATCGATATAGTTTTCACGTGAGCTTCAATTTCGTCAAAGAACTGATCATCTGACGGATCATGGATCGGTGCTCTACTGAGGGCATCTGCAGTGAACATTTCCTTACCTGGAATATGTTCAACCACATAATCAAATTTCATTAATCGCATTTTAAAACGCTGAATTCTTACTGGGATGCTATCCAAGTCTTTGCTATTAAGAATTGGCACAAGTGGTTTATGATCGGTTAAAATTTTAAATCTCTTACCGAGAAGAAACTTCGAGAACTTCTCAGTCGCCCAAGCCAGCGCGAGTGCCTCTTTCTCGATTTGTGCATAGCGTTTCTCGGCTTCTTGAAGAGATCTCGATGCGAACATGACCAACTTTTGCTCACTATTGACCTCTTGTAACAACATAGCACCAAGTCCGTATGCAGAAGCATCCGCAATTACTGTCGATTTTGCTGAAACGTCATAGCGAGTTAATGTTATGTCATTTTTTATTATTTTTAGTATTTCCCCAAGTTGATTCTGATGATTTTCAGTCCAATTAAATTGTCTATTTTTTCTAGTGAGATCCCTAAAAATTTCAGTTTTTCCCGCTAAGTGAGGAATGAATTTACTCAATTGGTTAATCATCCCATTGAGCCTTCGGACTGAGGAAACATCTTTTGGGGGTGGTAGGTTTTCTATTGCTTTGATACGGTCAGGATCAACTTTTACTCCATTCGAATCTATGATGTTACCCAAAAATTTTACTGAAGAGGTGGAAAATATACATTTTTCTTTATTAAGAACAACGTTTGCGGTTTTTAAACGATTTAGGACCTCCCGCAACCTTCTATTGTGCTCATTTTCTGTCTTACCGTGAATCAAAATATCATCCATGTGGCACAATACTCCTTCAACTCCATCTAATAGTTTAAACATGGCATTCTGAAAAAATTCCGGCGCCGCGGAAATTCCAAATGGGAGACGCTTAAAGAAGAATTTTCCAAATGGAGAAATGAAACAAGTTAATTTTGCAGTTTCCGGCGATAAAGAAATTTGCCAAAACCCCGAAAACGCATCTAATTTTGAGAATATTTTTGACTGACCAATTCGTCCTAATGTTTCTTCTACGTCCGGTAACATTATTTTTGGCCGCTTAATATTCCTATTCAATTCAGAAAAATCGACGCAGAGCCGGAGACTACCATTAGGTTTGATAACCGGGACAATAGGGGCACACCATGGTGTTGGCTCCTCAATTTTTTCGATAATACCAAGTTTAAGCATCCTATTTATTTCGGATTCAACTTTTGGGCGTAATGGAATGGAAATATTTCGTCGTGCATATACAGAATAAGGAACAGCTCCATCAATCAACTCAATATTGTACTCACCCGGAATATTCCCGATGCCTGAAAATAGCTCTGGGTATTCTCGTTCAATTTGTTCAGTCTTTATTTCTGCTATGAATGTTTCTGACTCGCTTCGTATTTTCATCACCTTCAAAGCTTTTATGGCTGGCAATCCTAGAAGTGGTTCTTTGAGTTCAGGAACAACGTAAATTTTCTCCCTGAAATCTAACCCACCATAGTGTAAATCGGCTAGGAACATTCCAATGACAGTCATTTTGCGTTGATCTGCGTTTTTCAAAATTCGGTCTGGATTGGTTAATGGTGGTAGAGGAACTAAGATATCACAAGGAATGGCTGTAACTTCTGCTCCAGTATCAACCTTGAACATAACGTGTTGTTGGTTTAATCTGAGGGAAACATTCCAGGGCTTAGAATTCATTTTCCGTACGTTAACTGTTCCCAGATACGATATTTCTGCTCTTTCTTCTTCAGCCTCCGTCCAAGCTTGGCGCACTTCCCTGATTTTCTTGGGTATATAGCCACGTTTATTTGGATTACTCCGGCAGAATCTAGTAAAATGCCCCACTCTGTCACAATTCTGGCACAAAGCTTCTTTCGCAGGGCATATGTTGCGGGGATGACGAGGCTTACCACAATTCCAACAAGTTTTTGGATCATACATATTTTGAACTTTCTGATTACCGTATTGATTCGATCCAGTTTTCTCCAGCTTGATTCGATCTACATCCGCTGACGTAGTAGATCTAGTACTTAGTTGTTGAAGTTCTGCTGCTTGTTTAGTGACAGTTTCTCTCTGTTTACATCTTTCTACCGCCTTCTTAAGAGTTAGCTCGGAATCTTCTTGTAGCTGGGCTGATAATTTATTACTTGTCGCATATGCCTACGACAATTCTGTCACGAACTAGTTCATCTCTCAATGTTCTAAAATTGCAATGCTCAGCCATACTACAAATATCTGCGTAGAAAGATTCAAACAATTCAGACTCTCCTTGGTACCTCGAATTAAATTTAGCCCTCTCATAGGTTACATTTCGTTTCCCAATGAACACTGCATCAAAAGTTTCCTTGACTTTACCGTAGTTCGTTAGTTCGACATCCGAAATATTGGCTGCAGTGATGATGTCTTCTGCTTCCTCCCCCATGCAATAGATTAATGTGGTAACCTGTTTTTCTTCGTGCTGTTTGTCCAATCCCGAAGCTAGCCTGTATCGTTCAAAACGCTTGAACCGTCTTTCCCAAAGCTCCGGTTTTTTGAAATTGAATGGAGCTGGTGGTGTAAAAACAAAGGATGTCGAACCTTGTGGTGGAATTGCTTCCCCGATGACTTCACCTTCGTCACCTAAATCCTCTTGACGTGACCTCCTTTTGAGTTTGGGTCCCATAATATTCACGTACGTATAAAGGTGAACACTTGAACACCGCTGTCACCATGTAACGTTTGATAGAATAAGAATCAAGTACTTGAACGTAACGTAAGGTTTATATTTTACTCTCACTTCAAAGACAGTAATCACAGGAAATTCAACCCCGATGGTCCAATAACAACATATGTTATTATCGGTTTAATAATAACTTGAGAACTACTCCATACACTATCTTTGGTAATCCCCTTTAGCTCCACTGCCAAGGTGTTCTGACCCTCCTGCAGTTTTTCAAACCTCGGGAGGTATTCATCTAATTTCTTCCTGCAGTTATCACAATCCTCCTTCACCAACCTCAACAGAGCCATGATATCGCTATTACTAACCGTATCAGACGAGCTCTTTGACTTAAGGCTCATTTTGATAAATTATGAAATTTTCACTTCGGGCACAAGAAAATCAGTACAATCTAGAACGAAAACTGCGTTATAAATTATCCCTCTTTGATCTTGATTATTTGTGAGTGTAGTTATAGGCTCCTGTTCATTTGTAAACGGCCCGGCGCATTATCATCAATTGGGAATTTATGAGAGCATTAGAACAGCATGGAATCTTGGAAGCAAAGAGAGTTCCATGCAAGCAGGTCAGATCAATATCGGATCATGGATGTTATACAGCAGTGTCCATCTCTAACCTGTCTTATCAGAACCTACCGCCTGGCGTTTTTCCGTTTTAGCGAATTTTCGTAGAAAATGAAGCTATTGCAAAGGCTCGGAAAATTTTAAAATCAAAATTTTTGAAAAACTCCCTCAATGAAATCCGCTTTGAGGCATTCTGAAACAAATGCTAGAGTTTAACACGTTTTCGTATGTGTATAAAAATGAATTTATATTGTGTTATTCCAGATGATAACTCTCCTCAGAATTGATAAAAAAATTCCGTTCTTGCGCCAAAAAATCAAGATATCCAACAAAAAGATGAGTTCGTTGGCCATGTTTTAAACATATTGAATTGGTATAATTTCAAAAAACATACTAAAAAAATTACTAAAAACGGCTAAAAATCGTTGAAATTATATTTTTTGCAGAATATTGCTCAAATAAAGTTTGTTTCAATAAAATAGAAAATTCAGGAATTTATGTACGCAATGATGCTGAAAAATGTACTTAATTTTCATTAAAATTTTCTCAAAAAGAATCGATAAAAACTAAAAATTAGCTAAAAATCCTAAACATCTTTTTGAATAGCAGGTAATTATTTGGAATACTTTTTTTGTCATACAATTAATAGTCAACAATTTCCTTGCACTAAAAAAGCTCTAATTTTTAAAACAATTCAACATCAATACTGTACGATAATTAGCGAAAATTCGCTCATACGATCATGCTGCATGACTGGAACTTTTTGGTGATTTTCGGGGGAAAATTCAGGCAACTTATTGTGCTCAAAATGTGTTGTCCAACGAAATAATCCACTCTTTTGGAATGCTTGACTTTTGGCGAAAGAACTGAATAATTATCTCAATAAGGAGATTTATCGTATAGAAACAGAAACACGTACACAAGAAAAAGCTAAATTTAGTATGTAGTTAGTTCATTTAAATGTGAGTGACCTTGTGATAAATTTCGGTGGACAATTGGAGAGTGTGAGGGAGTGTGTGTGTATATGCGTTGCGTGTTTGTTTTGTCTCTTTTTTGTGTGTTGTGTTTTCGTGATTTAAGTGTGTTTTGTGTGTTTCAGCGTAATTATGTGTATTTGAACAAATTTTTGCGAATATTCTTCCACCGGGGCCCTGTTAGTATGTATTAACATGCATATGAAAAAGCATTGAAATCCAGGAATCCCCATGAAGAACATTTTGGAATATTTTACTCTTATGTTTTTGTAACTTCGTTAAAATGAATGATTTTGAAGACGAATTGTTTGAAGGTCGAATATAATTTGCAGAAGTCGTCGAACGACTGTTTCTGAGCTCCTCTCGCTTAATTCATTTCTCTAATCAAGACAGCGCACGGAGGGAGAATATTCGCAAAAGCTCACTAATGCTAATCGGGAGAACCCATAAAGGCTCTAGCTAGCTGAGCATCCCACTTAATTATCACCTGGAGCCCATCAAGAGTCGTCAAGGTCTAAATCTGAAAGGTGCCGACCGGAGGAAGTTGTGCAAGGATGATATTGTGTTCAGAGATTCATCGCACCGCCCGAGTCACCAATGACGTCAAAGTGGACGACAATTGGTGGCAATTGGATTTAAGACACCATCTTCCCCACTCTCATCCATTCCTTTCCTCTTCCTCTCATCACCGATCATAAGATCTATAACGTTGCGACGTCAGAAAAGGCGTTACCGACTCGAATGTTAGATAAGATAAAATCTATCGTCAAAAGGAGATTTGTAGATTACAGTAGGTATTATATTATGTTCTGCCTATTTTTGCATGAATTAGTGTTCTAATTCGTTTTTATTTAACTTTTACTGACTAAAATTTTGCTAAAAATTTTAAATTTATCGATTTTAAGCCGTTTTATGCCATTTTTTAGTGATTTTTTAGTACTTTTTTGAAATTTTACCAATTTAATGTACTCAAAAAGTTTTGGCCAACGAACTCATCCTTTCGTTTTGAAAGCTTGATTTTTTGGCGCAAGAACGGAATTTTTATTTCAACCCTAAGGAGAGTTATCGTCTGGAATGACACACATACATATGAAAAAGCGTTAAACTCTAGGATTCGTTTCAGAATGCCTCAAAACGAATTTCGATTAAGAAAATTTTAATTTTAAATTTTTTGGAAATATTGCAATTGCAACATTTTCTACATAAACTCACTAAAATGCAGCATATTTTCCTCTTAGCGAATTTTCGTAGAAAATGAAGCTATTGCAATGGGTCGGAAAATTTTAAAATCTAAATTTTTGAAAAATTTCTTCATTGGAATCCTTTTTGGGGCATTCTGAGACTAACCGTGTGTGTGTGTGTTTATTTATTTATAGATATATTTATGTGTCATTCCAGACGATAACTCTCCTTAGGATTGAGATAAAAATCCTGTTTTTGCGCCAAAAATCAAGCTTTCCAAATAAAAGGATGATTTTGTTGGCCAGCACTTTTTGAACTCATTAAATTGGTAAAATTTCAAAAAATGTGAAAAATAGCTAAAAACGGCTAAAAATTAAATTTATCATTTTTAGCAGAGTTTTAGTCAAAACAAGATTATCAACGTTTAAATAGGACATTAAAAAATTGTACCTTAAAATTATGGAGAAAAACATATTTCAATTTCTTAATATTTGCTGTATAAAAACTGAGAAAAAAACTGAAATTGTAAAATGTTTTTTTGAATCGCTAAATTTTATTTAGTGTGAGTTTTTCGCCATAAAATTGGTTTTTTAACAATTTCTTTGTACTCAGGTTACTCAAATTTTAATACAATTTAACATAAATATTGTACACCTAATACGAAAAGAGGTAATTTGAGCAAATTCGCGCATACGATCATGCTGCATGACTGGAACTTTTAATCAAAAGGGAAATATAACTTCAAAATTACGAAACTGATATTTGATTAGTTTAACATATAAAATTAGAATTCATGCATGTTCAGTTACAAAAACATGTAGCAGAGCCTTTTTACGAAATGCTAGGATAAAGCCAATGGTTTACACGCAGAGATAAATATTATTGGTTCAATAAACCGAAAGAGAGGACTTACTGTTTACACTCAACAATAGATCGTTACGATAAATTCCTACCATTTATCATAGCGTGTTAACCCGGCTTAAAAGGGGGTTTATAAATATGAAGTTTTCTTGTCATATTCCACTATCGAGAGCTATCAACACTACAAATATTGAACATTTCGTTACCTACCATTTGCATAATAAATGTATACCGGCTGCATGTTCGACGTTTCTGGTGTCAATAGCTGACTTCAATGGAATATGTCAAGAAATCGTTTTGATTTAACGTATCGTGTAAACAGGACATCGTGGCGGTTTATTAAATATGACGAGACGTCGAAGCAATCTATTGAAGCGAGTAAACACTACACCTCTCTTTAACTCTATTGGAGCAATAAATTTGTTAATAATACGTGTTAACTCCCTTTTATGATGAGCAGAAATGGATTCCAACCGGCATTCTCCAACTCCAATAAAACGCCTCCATATCCTGTTTACATCTACCGATAAATCGTAACAATTTGATCGTTATGGCAAATTACTACGTTGGTTGGTTGTTACGATATATCCGGAGACAGGCTCCTTGACAGACTCCTCAGCAATATTTCAAGACCAGAAAAAAACTTTTGAACATACTCATTGCAACAAAAAACCAAGATGTTTGCAGAGCTTTGTTTGACTTTGGGAGATATTGTGCAGCTTGGAGTCAGCTATAGTGACATAAGAAGTGTGTGGCTGCAAAACTATGTACATGTTTATGTGCTCATCTATAACTGAACTTTCACTGTTCATGCCATTAGTACGTACTTATACCAAACAACCAACGCAAACCTCTTTTCTTAAATACGCAATAGGATATTTCTCACAGCATAATAATCACTAATAGACGTTGCTGATTGATATATATACCAGTTGAATATTTATAGTAAGTTATGAAAAAAATCAAAATGTTACAAAAGTTCAAAATATAGCTAATCGTTTACTTCAGGTTTCTTTATTTTTTCTTCCTCCCTGTTGTTCGTCCACCCTTAAAGAAATGAACCAGATTGGAAGGAAAGGTCAAAAAAAGAAAACTGAGTTCAAGAGAGGTCGAAGACGAGCTGATTCGAAGTAATCGACTTTATGCTAATGAGACTCGAACAAAATTACCAAGAATAGAATGGAAATCTCCCACCGAACTAACAATAGTAACATTTCAATGTTGACCAGTATACGAGGGTTCAAAACACATGCTAAAATAAATTAATTGTTTTCTTTCTTATTTACTTTTTATTGTATTTTCTTATTTTTATTTTTTACGTTTTATACCATTCTGAACAACTTTGGTTTCGTGTCTGTGTGTGTGTGTGTGTGTGTGTGTGTGTGTGTGTGTGTGTGTGTGTGTGTGTGTGTGTGTGTGTGTGTGTGTGTGTGTGTGTGTGTGTGTGTGTGTGTGTGTGTGTGTCTGTGTGTGTGTGTGTGTGTGTGTGTGTGTGTGTGTGTGTGTGTGTGTGTGTGTGTGTGTGTGTGTGTGGTGTGTGTGTGTGTGTGTGTGTGTGTGTGTGTGTGTGGTGTGTGTGTGTGTGTGTGTGTGTGTGTGTGTGTGTGTGTGTGTGTGTGTGTGTGTGTGTGTGGTGTGTGTGTGTGTGTGTGTGTGTGTGTGTGTGTGTGTGTGTGTTGTGTGTGTGTGTGTGTGTGTGTGTGTGTTGTGTGTGAGGTGTGTGTTGTGTGTGTGTGTGTGTGTGTGTGTGTGTGTGTGTGTGTGTGTGTGTGTGTGTGTGTGTGTGTGTGTGTGTGTGTGTGTGTGTGTGTGTGTGTGTGTGTGTGTGTGTGTGTGTGTGTGTGTGTGTGTGTGTGTGTGTGTACTTTTTTCCAAAGTTTTCATTCGATTTGAATGAAATTTTCTGGGAATGTGCAAGCAAGGGGGTGGACGGTCCTCTATAGTTTCATCATTTTTGTCTCAATACCTCACTCTGCGAATGCGCAAAAGTAAATTCTACCAAAAATCATTTTCTCACGCCCTAGTCGTTCGATCTCGCTCAAATTTGGATGATAGTTGGAAGGATGACAATTTGATCATCTTATTTCACTTTCAACATAATTGTATCATTAATAACTACTGCGCATGCGGCAATATGAAATCCTTGTAACTAGCTTATTTTCCATAGTTTTCTCCCGATCTGGATGCAATTTTTAGGGAATGTGCGGGCTAGGGCTGAACGGTTCCCTATCAGTTTCGTTGAGAAATGAATACTCCACTCTGGGCATGCGCATACGTAAATTTCATTATGCTCCATTTTTTCACGCCCTAGTCGTCTGATCTTGCTCAATTTGGATGAAAGTTGGGGGATGACGATTTGATCATCCCATATCAATTTCAACATGATTGTATCTCTAATAGCTACTGCGCTTTCTTGTAACGACCTAGTTTCCCCTGTTTTCATCCGATTTCGATGAACTTGTCAGATAATGCTAGAAGAATGCATGTTCCATCTTTTCACTCTCTAGTCGTTCGAGTTCGCTTAAATTTGGATGTTAGTTGGAAGAAGATGATAGATAAACGAGGAAGCTATGTGCCACCCCCAACTTGGCAGACTTTTTTCAATTAATTAATTAATTTCCAGTAATTATTCAGTAGGTAATTTACTTCATTTTTTCAGTAATTAGCTTTTACGATTCATCAAGGAAACATGGTTAACGTTTCAAGATTAGTACGTAAATTTCAAATATCGAGAATTAAAGAAAAAATCGTCGGCTCGCTGTCAGAAGCTTTTTTCTAAAACTGCTAAATAGAGGTTTGGTTTAAAAATCATACATCGCTCGGGGGTGCCTGGGATCTCGGCATCATAATCAACTCCCTGGAGTAAAATTTGTAATGTAAAAAAATGAAAATAAAAATCAATATCCCATAACCATGCTGTAAAAAATACTCTTTGACAAGCAAAGGAAAATTGTACAAATACCAATCTAACCAACTACATCTTAATAGTAAGTTACCCACATCCTAAACATTGTACCAACTTGATACCTAATTCTAATAATACTTAATCCTTACTATTTATACCTTCAACTTACATCTAATAATGACTAGGTATCTACATCCTAACTTACAAATAAATATTCTACCTAACACTAAGAGCGGTCTGTTGTACCTATTAATACCTTTTAGATACCTGATGAGGCCTATGTAGGCGGAAGCGCTTGGTGAAGAATAAACAGATGAGAAAACTTGCCAAACAACTGCTCATCCTTACACCCCCCATAACCTAGGAAAAAGAAAGGATGGAAATGAAAAGGAGATCTCGGAGATCATTGGAGGCAAAATGATGCTGATCTTTCTCTATTCACGCAACTCTTCGATAGCAGAGTTGATGTCATCTTCGCCGGTTTTGCGGGAGACCAGGCTTCGATTCCCGGCGGGGAGACAAGATTTTTACCTCACCACAGAACAATCATAATTTATATAGTTTTCTGGTAGCTGTCCCTAAGTAATATTCATTCGGTAGACGTCTCTGTCCATATAGTTAGCTTTTGATAATGTACCGTAGTATCTGTGTAATAATTATCTATGGCACACAAACAATCGGGAGATGGTTGATCTATGGCGCAGATTAATTATCTGCGTATAAGGCAGACACAGAAATTATAAAGCTTTGGGTAATAATTTCCAGTTTTGAGTGCCTGTTTTATTTATTTTCATTTTACTTTATTTATAATATTTTCCAAACAATTTTTCAAGGAAATCCGTGTTGAGGCATTCTGAAACGAATCATGGAGTTTTCACGCTTTTTCGTGAGTATGAATATATTTGTCTTAATCAACCTACGGTGCTGAAATTTGAATTTAGAACGCCTATGGAATGCCTTGAAAACAATATTTGAGATATGGAGGACCACATATCTGCTGAGAGTCTATTGAGGCCGATTCATTTTCTAATTGACCTACTGAAATGCATTAATTTGTTGCAATAGAGGATTTTATATTCAAGAAACGAATTCAAATCAATACACAGTCCATGGACTCCTTTTATTTGGTGGGAAAATCACTTTGTCAAAGAAAGTTTTGTTTGTTGAAATTTAGTAAAATGTGAGACATTGGGGGGATTCATTTACTCTGAAGGAGCGAACCTTTTTGCGTAGCGCACCACGTCGAGTTTAGATAATGGATAATGTACTATAAACTGGGTTTAATAATCATAGATCTTTTATCTGCGTGAAATAGCTATCTAATATGGAAATTATTATAAACCCCTGTGCAATAATTTGCAGCGTTTTTAATTCGAATTCTTATTTATTTATAGGTTATAATTACAGTTCTACAGGAATTTAATTGTGTAATTAATCATTTCATTTAGTTGGGTGGGCTCTCGAGATCTGAAGGCTTTGGGTAAAAATAGAGGAGCGACAAGAACGTCATTACTCATCATTAGTTGTCAACGGATTCAACATTCATCACACGGCTACGAGATTTGTCAGGTTCAAGATCTCATCGCGGATTTTAACTCTTGTCTTCACGATACCTATTATTCATAATCTTAAGTTTTACAAAAGAAAAACAAAAACGTCTGCCAAGTTGGGTGCGGCACATAGCTTCCTCGTTAACCAATCATTTTCTTCTCGTGCAGAATTCTGTACACTACTACCTTTTTTCCGCACGAAAAAACTTTAGGTCAGTTCCAATGGTCTAAAGTGAGAAAAATTGTCATAAATCGATTTTTTTTATCGAAGAAGCTATTTTAGGTATAGGGACCTGGGGTATATTCAGAATCAGCGCAAAACGTCCTATAAAATAGGAGCTGAACTTAACTTTCTTTCACAAAAAACCCCTTTTGGCCCCAGTGTACGACGTACGAATATGTCAGAACGAATACTTATGGAGCGTATCAGTGCAAGCGTTCCAGTTAGAACTCGCTGTAAGATTTGACTGGACCGATTTGTATCTAACTATTCGTAAGACGAACTCCGACCCAGTGTAATCGTAGCCTTAACGCATAGACCGGTTAATCCGAGGCCGGCTAGGGGTCACTTTTACTTAACTTTTTTAACCTTAATTTTACGAATTAACTAACCAAGGTTCGGACAGTTTCGAGTTACCGAGTGTTTTGGAGATCAGACCGCCCATACAACGGTCTATTGAGGTTGGTAACAGCCCGTTAGAGTTAACGAGCGTTGGCAAAAGTGGCTTAAGAAAGGTTCCATATTGTGGTAGACCAGTTCAGTTCAACTCTAAAACTCAATATACCAAGTCACAAATGGATTTATGGGGATATACCAAATGAGCGCATCCTGAACCCCCACAGCAGTATTCCAGATGAGTGCTGAAAATTGTACCTGTTGAGTGCAAACAGAACTGGGATCTTTCTGTTGGTTATTATTGAACTTGAACTGTCAAGGAAATAATCTTCTTTTGTCATGTTGGAAAACACTCATGCGCAGATTTTAAAAATAGTAATCGATTTTTGCACCGATTATTAATTTGATTGAAAAACAGAATGTTTTTTGAAAAGCTTTTAATCGTCTTGATAAATCAAGAAGGGAAAATCATTCCTAATTTTTGTAAGATATTAACTTAAATGTGTTTGGTACATCATAAGGAAAATAGCCGTAATTAGTTTATAAATTACTGGCGGATTCACCCGGCACGTTGCAGCCGGGAATATTCAAAAATGCGAAACAACATTCAACTACATTTTACTCTATAGTAGCCACTGTGATTCTCCCTCACTTTGGTTGAGGTTGGTAAGGGTATACTTCATCTAGTAGTTACCATATCTACGCTTACGGACGGTTATCGCGTTGCGTATTTACCCGTTGCGAAGGGCGGCCGATTCGACGATAAGGAGTCGGTTTGGGGAAGATTCCGATAGCCTGTGACCGTCCCGGGAGTGCTAGGAATCAGTTGGAAAAAGTTTCATTCCGATCTGGACGCATGTTACGCCGGCGCACAAAGGAGAGATACATTTTTTATGAACACTTTTACATTAACTCCACCCCACAGCACAACATATTTCTTTCAGTGGGGAGTAGCATTTATAATAACATATTATTTTTTCACAATTGTTGATATTATTAGGTATTATTATTTTTTATTTTATTATTATTATTATTATTTTTTTTTTTTTTTTTTAATAAATGCACTTGAAAAAGTTACAGCCATGCAGCATTATCATATGAGCAAATTTTCGTAAATTATCGTCTATCGTTACACAGTTTAGAAATTTGAGTAGGTACTTTGAGTGCAAAGAAATAGTTAACTTCCAATTTTAAGACATAAAACACGGCTAAATGCAATTCTTTAGTTCAAAAAAGATTTTGGATTTCTAGCTTTTTTTTACAGTTTTTATCGATTTTCCAACAAAAATTAATTAAACTTTAATAGATTTTCCAGCATAATTTTGTGCATAATTTTTTTAATGTTATAGTTCATTGTTGATAGAATTTTGTTGACTAAGATTCTACTTAACGATTTTCAGCCGTTTTCAGCTATTTTTAGTGATTTTTTAGCACAATTTTTGACCAACTCATCCTTTTGTTTGGAAAGATTGATTTTTTTTTTTTTTTTTTTTTTTTTTTTTTTTTTTTTTTTTTTTGCGCAAGAACGAAAAACGAAATTTTTATCTCAAATCTAGAGAGTTACCGTCTGGAATGATACATTATATATATATATATATATATATATATATATATATATATATATATATATATATATATATATTTTACGTATAAAGGTGGAAAAAGCGCGAACTTCAGGAATCGTTTCAGAATGCCTCAAAACGGATTATTCTGAAGGAATTTTTCAAAAATTTGTATTTTAAATTTTTGGAGCAATTGCAATAGCTTAATTTCCTATGAAAATTCGCTGAAAAGCTTGAAGTTATTAATTTGTGGAAAGTAAAATTTGTAAATTGGATGTATGCCACATGAGTGATAATAGGTACACAGTTTGGTGATCTGGATGATCCCCCCCCCCCCCCCCCCCCCAAATAAAATCCTGAATCTATCATTTTGATTAGTTGGTAGAATTAATCTGAATGATGTGTACACATAGTTTGGTTGTCTACATGTTCATAACTCGCATCTAGAGTATATATATATATATATATATATATATATATATACCTATATATATATATATATATATATATATATATATATATATATATATATATATATATATATAGGTATATATATATATATATATATATATATATATATATATATATATATATATATATATATATATATATATATATATGTATATATATATATATATATATATATATTTTTTTTTTTTTTTTTTTTTCTAACAATCCTAATCCAATCCTTTTTGTTAGATATATTTAGGCTAGTTGGACAAATAGCTCAGAGTCTGTTGTTGGAATCGAATAAATCAAGGCTACTGCGTTCATATTGCACTATTAGAGTTCAATTGGTTGATTTCTCGAACGTGCGCTCTACTGGTATATTGTCAAGAAAAAATGAATTGCGCTCAACTGTTACAGTTGATTAAGGGCACCTCTTCCTCCTTGCGCTCAATTGCTCGACCCGTAACCACATTATTAGGCTGTGTACACCTCTTTTGTGTTATTCTTGTGGGAAACAGTGTGATACTTCTCAGGTTTTATTCGCAAATAATCTGTTCATGATTAAATAACTAACTTGGTGACAGGTAACGAACATTTGATAAAGCTGTTTCTCGAATCAGGCTGTGGTGGACGAAGGGGGTGGTGGGCGCGGCGTGGGTGGGAGACGGGGGAGGGGGTAATAACGAAGTGAAGAGCTCACCAGTCCGAAGGTGCTGGCTGTCCCACCGGCTGGGCGTCCGAGATGATTCCTCGGCCGAATAACCACACTCGTGAGTTGACACTTACCTACCATCACGTAGCTACTATCACATACCTACCATCACATTGCTAAAATCACATCCGTTCATCACGTACCTACCTACTAATCAACCACCTCACGCAAACCAATCATGCAGTATGAGCATATGAGCGAATTCTCACATTAACTCTCAATTCTCTTGGCCTTTCAGTAATTTTTGCGTACTGACTTTGTTAACTACCAATTTTAAGGTAAAAGAATCCCCTAGGTATGATTTCCGTGGAAATATATTTCCTTCCACTATGAAATGGTTCCTCAGAACAACAGGAGAAATATATAATAATAATTCAGTCGGAACTTGGTCATTTTTTCTGTTGTTGGAAGAAAATGTTGGCCATGGTTGTGACGAATTCATCATGGGATAATATGTATAAATCTGCCGTTATAACGTCATTCAACTATCGTGTTAGAAATAGAGATATCAAAACGTAAAAGGCGTCATCTCGAGAACGGTTTGAGCTATTGATACGCGGTGGTCTTATTCAATTCAAATAAACACAAAAATGATACATAAACACAAAATAAGCTCAAAAGTTTTCCAATTGACAAAGGGTTACTGTTTAACCCGAAAACCTCTTCTGTGAAATCGGAAGCACTTTTTAGTAAGCATTTGGGAGCAAATACATATCTCTAGCCTACCAATTCGGAAAAATAGTTTGTAGGCAATTTTCCCAAAATTTGATAATTCCCAACAAAAATTTCATAATTAATTTCAGAGCTGGTTGGCGAATTCAGTTTTCTATTTGTTTCTACATGAATCGTTATATATAGAGCCTATCCCTGAAACTATTTTACCCAATATTTAAGGAATCTTCAAGGCTTATGTAGATTAGTCTATAGATGGCCTTTTATAAATTTCATTGCCATCGCTCCAGTAGCCTCCGTGACCACGAATACGTTAAACTCCTCAAAGAACTGTTTCCACATCTTACAAATACTTCAAATTCCAACAGGTTTACCTATGTCCCTATCTGATACCTTTTGCCACAAATTCTGTGTCTACCCAATCCATGCACGAGCGGTTAATTAAGCATCCCACGTAAAAGAGAGTACTCAGAAAGCACACATTTTAAACTTCAGCATTTTATGTCTTATGCTGCCTGTTGACTTTGATTGAGTGGGTGTGAGAAAATCATAAGTGTGCCTTGAGCTGTAAGACGATTTTTGGCGGGAGATAAAAAACTTTGCAAATTATTACACAAAGGTTTATTATGTCTGTATTAGCCTTTCTATGCAGATCCTTAATCTATCATTGTTATTAATCCCCGTGTATAGTATATGATCAAAACAAGGCGCATCGTGCCCTTTGCAGCTCTAGAACCCTATAATTTTACGCTTTAAAGTAAATGTCGAAAATTTCAGGGAAAAAAAAAAAAAAAAACAGCAGGTCAAAAAAGAAAGAAATTACCCTCATAGGCCCCACAGCTGATCAGTGTGTCCGTACCTTTATTGTTTCTGGAGTGACCCATCTAAATTTTAGTACCGTGATTCAATTAGGAAATAAATTAGCCTCTGAGGTTCCAAAGCTGATCAGAGTCCCTCCATACTTTGTAAATGTTTCTAGATCATAAAGGACTACATTTCAGCTTTCAGCGACATAATTCGATTAATAAACAAATTTGACTCATATGCCTCTCAGCTGATCAGTGTGCATTGACATTAAATTGTAGATATCACAATGGAGCTTCATTCCAAATTGCAGATTCGTAGGTTGTCATCAATATGCTACCGTAGATATAGGCACCTGCAGAGGGAAAATTAATGCAAATTAATGCATCTACTCTTCACTAGTTCCCCCGATCTAAGTATAACGACAATCAAGTTGATAGGTACCTACTAACTGTAAATTTATGATATAACATAAAGCATCTACCAATGCTTCACCAGTCATCCTCCCGGCCAATAGTTAATACACTCGATTTCGTAAAGTTATAATTCCATTGAAACTATACCAGCTTATGATTCCATAAGAATTATATCACACGATTCTTACAATGCAAGTTTTTTATGTTCCGATCCTACTCTCCAGCGGTCAGTAGAATTTATCGATTGACTCGCTAATCCAAAGATTACCAGCAGCGCCTGATTTATCTATGTTTTCACCCCTAGAACTCCAAGTGCTTTTTTTTTTTTTTTTCGAAGTGCTAGCCCCAGGGGAGGGCAAACGGATTAACGTAAAGCGTTCCGGATGGTTTTATCCGAATTCTTAGGGATAATATTCATCAATGAAAACCAAAAAACGAAATGTAGGATAAAGAATTTATTCTATTATTCTTGGAGACACAATAAGCATACTATACATACTATTAAAGTTATTTCTCCAATACAGCCGCCATCATTTTTATGTTCATATCATTTATTGTTTTACTTGATAACGTTTCGTTCTCTTACTGAGGACATCTTCAGATCTTGCTTTCTTGACATTGAGTTGACTTGGTGAGCCACTGTTTTATTTGACAAATCCGTTATATTCGGATGTTTATAAATTTTTTCCTGGACACACCAAGATCTGAAGATGTCCTCAGTAAGAGGACGAAATGTTATCAAATAAAACAATAAATGAAATAATTTCATTTATTCTTCCCTGGGATTTATCCCGACTAATTCCAACAAAACAACGGTTTACTTATAAAAATTTTGAAAATAACTGTGGTGAGAAGCCACTACAATGAGAAAATCATTAATATTACCTTGAAAGTTTTGGAGATCTCGATGATTTTTTAATGTTTCAGCCATAGGACCACACACCCCGCCGTGTGTGGGGCCTACACTATAGGATTGATCGAAATTGATGCCGATGTTACTGGTACATATACCTGGACAATGCATACTTTTTTAGCTGAATTTCATTAGTTTGGTCCAGCAGTTTTGGAGAAAAGCTTCAGACGGCGGACTGACTGTTATTTTATTCATTTATTTTTTTTCTTGTCTTTCTTTATTTTTTTCGATTCTTGGATTCTACGCATCTTGAAACGTAAGCCAACAAATTTTGAGGGGGAGTTTGAAATTTGTTTTCTTAGTCGATTACAAAGGTTTACTAATGAAAATAATAAACCAAAGCAGTACAAGTACAGTCCAGTTTTGTGGTCATGTTTCCAACTCTTTTTGTGCCAGACTCGCTTACCACATGATCAAGAATAAATTGATGGTAACAGTTTTATTTCCTCACTACCGAAGGTAAGGAAGCTTTATGTTCGAAATAGAAGCCGAAAAAATGTTTGTCCTCCAAAATCAAAATCGTCTCTTGCTTTTCGCGTTTCAGAGTTAGCTGATCAATTTCGGTTCCGTGTTCCGTGTCTGTCTGTGCAAATCTCATATCGATCGACACAGGCAAAACTCCGAGTATTTCAGAGACAAGACCTATGAATTTAATCGCTATTGATATTTCAATTCTCGTATTTCAACTAATTCCATATGTCCACGTTACAATACGTGAGCAAGCAATACTGCCCACCGAACTTGGCAGACATATTCACTTGCTTGGATTGTCTCGCACCACCCCGGATCAATTCTAGTAGGCAGTCTCTCTTATTTATGAAGCCTTTCCTATATGACCTAGCTTCAGAGGATCGTCCTAAAAGAAGTGCTAATCGAAATTTTGGATGACTGATCTTAATCCTGTACAGTTCAGGGTCGAAACCCAAAGTTGATGAATGAAATTCGTTGAACAAAGAACTAAACTCGTGTGTAATTGACCCACATTAGTCACTTACGCCGTGGAACGAAACTGAGTCATTGGACGTGCTGCCAATAGAATATAAAACAGGAACAGGAGTTAACTGCCAATAACTCGAAGTTATTACGTACTTGTTGACTCCCAGTTCAAAAGGTGACTGACTCTAAACGAGCGAGCTGATCCGCGAAGAAGGAAACAGAGCGAGGTTTCTCACTACTTTCCTAACATTTTTAGTGCTTTCTAAGTCTCCTGGAGCTGTTTTAGGAGAAAAGAGAGTATTGCAGATAAATTGGTATCTCACGAGAATAACCTACTTGTGAACCTACTTGTGTATATAGAGTATCAACACTTTTGGTTATGAAACTTCTAAGGATCGCCTTTAGGACTCATTTACAACAAAAAGTTCTAACTAGAGATTTGTTTTAACTCATCGCTTTCGACTATTTTTACATTTATGTCATTAAAACGGTTATAACTCAGCGTATATTGACATTAAAGTCAAAAGTAACGACACCGTTAGAAAGAACGTAAAGTTATATATCAGCATATGAGCATAAGTTTAAACACATATTCAGTAAACCTATATCGTACTGAATCAAAACTAACTTAGAGCTTTGGCAGATTTCATTCAGAAAAATTGAGAATCGGCTGACCAAGAAGTTGATATCTATCATTAAATATTTGAGGGATCAAGTTGTGGAATCAATCTGAAAACATTGGACTAGTGTTGGGCAGCATTCACTACTTTTTGAAAGTAACTAACAGCTATAGCTGCAATACATAGTTGAGTAGCAGTATCTGGCAAGTACGGCTAGTAGTTGGTAATTTCTCGTGGGCAGCTACTTTTCCACAGCTTGTAGTTAGTAGTTACTGGATGCAGCTACAGCTAATAGCTGAACAATAAAGCAGTTATAACTATTTGTAGCTGCTACCACATTAAGCAGCTACACTCTCGTAAAAGCCACAAAATTCTGGTATAGAAAATGTTTTCTCTCGCAGCCCTTGTTCCCACCTTTCGTACTACAACACGGGAAAACCAAGAATGAAACATTTTGGTTTGTTTTAGCAAATTTTCGAAAAAAACAAATTAGCTATTTGGGTCAGTCGGAAATTTCCCATGACATCTCTCTGCACTGGCAATACCTCCAAAATCTGTTGCAAGCATCAGTGAAAAAAATCTGAAGTTTCCGAATTCTGGTGCTCAGGTGAGTGTTTATGTGCGTAAAACTTTGTGCTAGTGAAGAAAAATTCGTTTATGTTAAAATTAAATTATGGTTTTGTTGGCCAGCCCGATTGCACTGTGCATACCGGTAAAAATGGAGAATTCGCATCATTTTCAGAAACATTTTCATATGAAACATCTCGCTCCAACAAGAACATTGACAAAACTCCCAAATTTTTCCATACAGTTCATTCCTAATTTTATATGAATTTTTACGTTTTCTGTGACGTCAGTGAAATCCCCAAAAGAGACAAGAGGGCGAATCCCGACCGAGTCTCGCTTTCGGTGACAAACTCCAACATTTTTGTAGTTAGCAGTTTAGTAATTGTATCTGCCGCTGCAGCTGTAGTTACATCTACTTTTGTCTGAACTACATAGTTTCCGGAAGTAGCTTTTACTAGAGCTAGTAGTTGGAAAACAGTAGCTCTGCTCTATTACCTATAGCCACTAACTACAAGCTGTGCAATTACTTCATATTAAAGTAGCTGTAGTTAGTAGATGAAACTACGTTTTGCCCATCTCTGGCTAAAAACTCAAAAACGGTGCGGCGATGGCGCCTGGTTTACGGCTCTGTCGTCACGGTGTCGGATCGGCTCGACGCCAAAAATTAAACAGCTGATTCTGTGCATCTAAGAAACCTACCCTCAGAATCGGTCCATTGTGGTCTGTTCCTCTTCACAAACCAACAGCCAGACAAACACACAAGTGCATGAGATCAAGTCAATGTAGAGCCTCACTGTGATCTGCAAGATGACAGTGGCTATATATTACTTTTAGATGAGAGATCGCTCTCAAAATTAGCCTGATTTTCTATCTTAGGAGACTATGTATAGTTTTTGGGATTAAAAACAAACAAAAAATTCTATGCACTACAATTTTGATTTTGTTGAAAAAATTTGTTGGACGCACGGTTTACGAATTACAAGACAAAAAATGTTATGTTATTGAAATTTAGTATGAAACATATTCGTAAACCAACAAATTTTGAGGTGGGGTTAAACTTTTTCCTTTTATTTCGTCAATTACAAGATATAGTTTTGAAAGTAATATACCGAAAAGTGTTCTGAATATTGTTAATTAATTTAAGAGCCGTGCGATTATTATATAATAACTAGTAGTTACGCGAGGGGGCCTGGATGGTTATTTCATCTAATAATTCACTGCTTGCATTTCGGTGAGGAGTATTTACTAATGCTATTGAATTATGCAACCTGCGTTGACTGATCGCCCGCTCATCTTTTGTTTTACATTCAGACACACAAATGATAGCTTACTTTTCTTCACGCTTGCTGAATAGGATACTCAGTCTTGCAAAATACGAGTACCAATCTGTTTCTCAAGGTACGTTATAGCACACTCTTGGCAAACCGAATTTTCGCGCTCTAACCCATTTTTAGACTTGTGCTTTTCATTCTCTTGATTTTCTCAAAGGATGAGGATCTCATCAAAGACGGCTACTTATATTCAAGGGATCTTCGTATAATTTTGTTGTTTTTTTTTTTTTAATTTTCTTTACAATTATTGTAGAGAGATATTTACTTTCACAGTTAAGTTCAGGACTCTGCTACCCACAGACTCATCTATGAAATGCTTGAAATTGTGGAATTTAGCATAGGATGTGGTTATACAAATGCTTTCATAAGTTTCCCACTTGCTTTATTTCTGAATCAGCTGATCCAAAGGTTTCAATTGATACTCAACTGATCTAAAATCTCACCGGGACCGATCCCGGATAGATTGCTTGTGGTGAAAGATTGCTGTGGGGTGAACATTTATGGAGTATCGAATTGCGGATCCCGACCCGCACAATACCTGACATTATTTTCGAAATCGGATGGAACCTTTAGAAGTTACGGTTGATGGTTGTTGTTGTGTTGTTGGTAACTTTGGCGCTTGCAAAGAGACTACCGTTGACCAGGATGAAATTGGATGACCGTTGATCGTTGATGATGAAATTCGTAAGAAACAGTTTGAAGTTTGGTTTGGCAATGGTTATCTATTAAGGCATCCAAATCATCCTATACAAAAGCACTTCAAAACTGATCCCTTGTTGTTTACTGCTGTCAAAAGTCATTTGAACGACCCACTAAGGGAGACGAGACTTTCGTGAACAATCAATTTGAGACACGAGACTCTAGACCCTGACCGAATAATCTAAATTCTTATTTAGGGATTGACTACTTGATGTTATGTGTTTTTGAGATGCGAGCGTAGTGAGCATTCAGACCACTAATCTAAGCAAATAACTGATCTGTGTAAAATCTCATGGCGATTAGAACGCTGGGAATGTCACGCAGTGGGTTGTCCAACTAAATAGCAAGTCAGGGTCTAGAGTCTCGTGTCTCCACTTGGTTGTTCGCGAACGTCTCGTCTAAGAGAGTACCAAAAGTACACATATCACGTTACCACCGTACAGCGTGAAGGCCTGAGAGCAAACTTTGGTTTTCGTAAATAATTAGCAAGTAAACTTATCACTGATAAAGAAGTTCTCCCAACCACTGAAGGATGAATAGGAAATAAAATGAACTTGAAAAAATATTATTCAACTCACAGCAACTTCTGAAAAAGCTGAGCTCTAAATATATAAGAAAAACAAAGCATGGAACATACCCCCAAACGACCTGAGTTCGGTGTTGAGTGGAGAAGTTGCTTCATTCCACTCAATTCATATAAATATTCTAAATTTTCACCCGAATACATATTGATTTGATTTACATATCTATAAGTCATTATAGGATCTAGAAGTTTCTTTTGGATAACGGCTACATTTATGGATCCCTGTTTCGTCTTCGATTTCGCTTTTTCACTTTTTCCAAAATCAAAATTTTCCCGGGTTTTTTTTTTTTTTTTTTTTTTTTTTTTTTTTTTTTTTTTTTTTTTTTTTTTTTTGGCGTTTCAGAATTTGCTGATCAATATCGGTACACTTTCTGTCTGAGTGATAGTGGTAAATTCTAGAGACGCCCAAAACTATACCAAGTTTTAGTTTGATTTTGATGACATTGTTAGCTCCTTGATGGTCATAAGTTTCATTGCCGTAGAAGAAATAGCAGTGCGAAGTGATTTTCTTACGTCGATTTACCATCTTCTATTCGTATGATTTCGTTCAAACTCGTAGATATTTGAGTATGTTATGTTCTAAGAAGATTCTCGATGAATTATGTGGAGGTTGGCTGGGTAATCACTATTGCGCACGCGCGAAACCCAAACAAAGCGACGATAGTAATCACAGACAAAACTTCGAGACTAATGCACCGGTTTTTATGAAATGTTCCTGGACGATGCCCTGATGTAGATTTCATTGCGAAACTAAAATCGATTGACACTGGTAAATTCCGATACAAATGAGCCGTTTTTGATGAAATTTTTAAGGCTGGCGCGGGGTTAACCTCTAGACAATCTCGTGCCAATTCCATCGCTCTATATATACCTTAAGTGGTGAATGCTTTTGGATTGATGGTACGGAATGAGTATAAGCAAACATGAATTATCTTGTATCAGCATGTCTTGTGTCTATATACATACTATATTATCTACACTATTCTATTTTGCTCAATATTATATTGACCTGTACTTTCTTTTACAAATAATAATTTATGTCCAAGTTATAATGAGTGAGGAAACTATACTGCCCACCAAACTTGGCAGAGTTTTTTCTCCTAGGCGTGCGCTGGAGTGATAGTGAGTAGGACAGTGTGCCAGGCTAAGGGGACAGGGGACATCCTCTTCCACCCGACGGCGACAGATGAGGATTTCACTGAGTCTGGTGAAGGGTTTCCGATTCAACAGGTAGCCGTCAGTTCACCCAGAATTCCTCAGTTTGAGATAAATGCAACATGGTGACTGAAATTCGTAGATCACACCTTTCGTTTTCCCCAATCGTCTTTCGCCAATTTAATTGATCCTATCTAAAAACGCTGCAAATTATAACACAAAGGTTTGTTATTTCTGTATTAGATAGCCCTTCTACGCAGATTATTGGTCTATAATTATTATTAAGCCCCATATACATCTAGTAAATGATCGAAACTGGGCGCATCGTGCCTCTCAAAAGGGTTCACACCTTAATAGCCCAGGACCCCACGATTTCACGGTTTATAGCAGTTGAATGTTGAAAAATGTTCTAAAAATGTCAAAACAACAAAACAAAAAACTTAGTAAAAAGGCAGGTCGAAAAGAAAAGAGGCTCCATCAGCTATTTATTGATCCTCCAGGCGACCCGTTAAGTAATAATGAGTACCATTTTTCTGAATAATCTTCTATTAGCATGGCAGGCGAAAATTTGACAGGTTTCCAAAAATGTTGAAGGGGTTCAGTCGCAAAGCCACCTGACTACCGTTGAGTGATAATGTCTACCAATTTTCTGAATGATCACTTATTTTGCAATGGTAGGTGAAATTTTGACGTGCTCCTATAAATTTGAAGGTGTTCAGTCACTAGACAACCCGTCTCTTTTCTTTTTCTGCGATGACGAGGTCTCATTGTGCTCGCGAGGAGCGCGCCGCGGCGCAAGGCCGAACGGATTGAGTCTCATCCCGAGATCGTCTCGAGAGCCCACATCCGAGTATCGCTCATCTGCTCGCTGCCGGTTATCACTTGAACCACAAAGACACGCTTTTATGATTACCAATTACGATTTCATACAAAAATATCTAGACAACTAATCCAATTATTCCAGCAATGTTCCCGCCTCAAAACCCGCGAAACGAGAAACACTTTGAAAAAGAAGTTTGAGACTGAATATTGAATAATTACGAATGCAACAGGGCATCTTTATTTATTGTATACCTATCTTTAAGTGAATAAATAAATACCTACCCTTCTGGTTCTGAGCAAATAAAGTCTACAGTTCGGGTCCAGGAGTTCTATATAACGATTTCATGGTTGATTACATAACTTTCCTTTCAGGAAATCGTGAAAATTCCAACTCGTCTCCCAATACAGATGAAAACCTTGAATAATCTAATCTAATCCTGAAACTGATATTTTCGAAAATTACAAACAAATTTCAATATTTACTAGTTAGATACATACTAACTAAGTAACAGATAGCACAATACACTCCTCATATTCGCGTGTGTTTAGTTTTTGTTCAAAACCGTACGGTGGGAGAGTTCCAGATAACGATTCCGTGGTTCATTACATAACATTCTTCTTGTCTTCCACGTTGTAGGGAAAGTAAAAGACTAAATTTAGTTGAGGAGAGCTTCCAGTGGATTTGGTTATCTGTAATGAGCCGAGCCATTTCATGAAATGTAAATTTTAATTCCCTCCCTCAGACAACCAACGGAAAATTCCTCATATTGCCGTATTTAACGCTCCTCCGTAGTGAATAGGCATTTTGAATTCGTCTCTGCAATCAAGAATGCCCACCACGTACGGGCTAATTATTCCCCCTTCAAATGAGAAAAAATAATGTTTGTTTGTTCGGAACTCGAGCTCAGATAATTTTCCTAATTCTGGTTTTTTTACTGTTTTTTCCAGTTATGTCAGGTGACGCTGGCGAGGAGGAGGTTATACAGAAAATACTCAATGGAACGAATGACGGTAAGTGGTGCTTTACTCCTATTTTACAAGTTAACTAACTAGGTTTTTTGTAATTTTGGGCATAGTTCTGCTTTGTTCTCCGCTGACTGTTGCTTGTTGGTTAAGTCCCGACTTCACCGCACTACATCACACTGTTTTTATAACCTCTCTCTTCTTTTGAGACGAACCCCCCAGAATTTACGTCACCCTAGGGCTTCTTCCTTAGCAAATTTAAATTGGTAAGTGATGCAGAGACTTGATAAGTAGTGTACCACGGAATGGTGATTACAGGGACGTCCCTATGTATCGATTGTTACTGATATTTTGGTAAGAATAGCAAATTGATTGTGATTTTAAAGGATGTCATAACCCCCCTTTCTCTAAGAGAACAAATATTTCGAGCAACATAGTTAAACAGAACTATCTAAGTCGGTTGAGGAAAGCGTGAATTTATTGTAGATTTGATTTCCCACGTATCACTCCACTTCATAAAAATCGATCATCAAATGAAATCCCAGTTTTGGCACACCTATAACGAAATTTTTTTTAAATTATGGAAAAACGAATGAGAAAAACGAAAATAAAATTATTTAAATTAATAACCTCCTCTACCCCTAACGTTAGTAAACTTGAACCTCCCAAGAATTTTAGAATAAATGTACTGAAATCTGGATCGAATAAAAATCATTCACAGAAATCAGATGAGAATAGTGAAAACATAATTTATTACTATTAACCCTCCATTCCTTCAACTCCTGGCATATGTTCTAAAACTAGATCGAATCCTTATTAAACAAAAAAGAATCACGAAAATGAAATGAGAATAGTGTAAACATCATGATTTTTCAACACCAATGTCAACATCAGTATGAAGAACACTTTGAGGAAGAGATAAACAAAATTCGATCGGACTTACTCAAAAACAATTACCCGGAATATTTCATCAACCAACGAATTCAACAAATGAGAGAAAAATTACAAACAGAAGAGGGAGGCGGCGCTGGGGAAACAGGAAGCGCATACCTAATCTTACCTTTTTATGGGAAAAACAACTACAAGGTTAAGCACTTATTTTCGGACACGAACAAAATGTAAATTTGGGTATATTCCAGGAACAGAAATTGGTGGGCTCATTTGTAATCAAAAACAAAAACAATCAATATTGTCACCGGGGATATAAAAAAATACATGCGAATGTTCAAAAGAATACTTAGGAGAATCCGGAAGACCGTATAAAGAAAGAGTACATAGAGTACATTTCAAAAGGAGCTCAAATTCGGAAGTAGCTGACCAGAGGAAGCAGTTTCCAACCCATAATATCGATAATCTGCAACTTTAGTGAAAGTGGAGCCACGCTATTACCAGCGGACGGTTAAAGATGAACTCCTTATTCAAATGATTGACCCGGACAAAAAAACTCAACAGAAGAAACGGAAAATTTTTGAACCCAATTACCAAGACGTTTTTGATAGCTACTCTCCAACATTCATCAAATTATCGCCAAGCTAACACACAACCGTTTTAAAACCAATGTCCAAGATTTTAAATTTATTTCATTATCTCCTGACAAAGGAAACAAAACCATTTCTGAAAGCTTGAGAATTAAAAGTGTTAAGCATCATTCGTTAAATCCTTTAAAAATAATCCTTAATATCAGTATTACCTCCTCCATTCAGCCTCTTCCATAATGAAATTTGTAACTCCTGACTAGACCAAATTCTTAATTGAAGCTTGAATGAATTGGTAACGACCCCCTCTACCCTCCAACCCGACTGCAGATTTCTCGAGGCTTTATACACTGCTAGCTAAAATTAGGATCGAACAAAATAAGAATCACGATAATTGGTTGAGAATTGTAGCCTGCACAGAGTCTACAATATTTGTCGTAGGAAGCTCGTTTCTTTCGGCTTTACTCGCTCCATTTTCTCTCTTCCGTCGTGAAATTCAAAATTTCCAAGGTTTACTGTACAACTAGAGTAAAATTGGGATCAAACAAAGACAGAATCTTGTAAATCAGTTGAGCATTGTGGCCTGGGAAGCGTTGACATAATACCTATGGTATTTTTCTCACAGATTTTGTGTTAGAATAGTCCGAAACGGATGAAAAAGTGTAAACTCTAGTATTCATTTCAGAATGTCTCAAAACGGATTTCAATGAAGAAAATGTTCGAAAATTTTTATTTTCAAATTTTTGGAGCCATTGCAATAGCTCCATTTTCTACAAATATTCGCTAAAAGGGAAAATCCTTCCAAGGCGTTTGGGACCGCTCGTGCCGTCAGCCAGAATTGGACACTTAGCATCTATTGGTCCAGTCTTGATCAAACTTGGGCAAGGGGGAGGTAGTTATTTATGTACCTATTTCATAACTATGGCGTTCGGATTATATCGCAATAGGTTGAGTAATTATTTAAAATTATTTAACTCAAGAGAAACTCAAATACTAATGGACCGGTTTTGATTAAATTCTCATTGTGAGGGTTAGCTATAAATTAGTTGATAAATTGAAATAAATGTCATTATCGTCGGACCAATAGAACCGTTTGCGTATGGGCAAACATCAATTTCCTATAAATTTCCACCTATGTAGCTTAATTCGAATGCTCCTGGTTCAATTTGGTATAGGTACTTAGATATTAGTTTGCGTAGGCATTTTTGAAAAAATTCTCATTCTAAATTTTTTGAGCTGTTCCAGGAAATTCGCTAACTGAGAAAAGAATAAAAATCCAAAATCTATTTTGAATCGTTGAATATTATTTTAAATAATAAGTTTTTTCTTCTAATAATTGAGTAGTTAACAATTTCTTTGTGATCAAAGTACTCAAATTTCTAAACAATGTTATGTAAATGTAACATGATAATTGATCATTTACGAGAATTCGCTCATTCGATGCGTGACTATTTCATTTTTCTTTGGCTTCTCATCATTGCTTAGACAAAATATAAATACATATTTATACACCTATGGTGTATACGTGAAAAAGAAAACAAAAATATTGCAATTCAAAATAGCAAGTTACAAAGTAAAAGTGAAAATTACAAAGTAATGACAGAGTAAAAGTTTTTAATATTCTTTTTCGCTGTCTTCCTCATATTCAACTTTATATTATGCATAAATATATTTAGTGCCTTGGTACTAATTTCGATCTTGGCACTTCATTTGAGGCCATTACAGGTTTATTGTTCTCGGGCTAACTTGGGTAGGTACTAATCGTGGGTCCGATAGAGTACCTCGAGTTTGGAAGGTCGAAGGAGTGTAATCTCAAACTAGAGGTCAGAACCATCTAGCGGTTGTCCAACGAAGTCCATGCTTCGCCGTTCCACCACAAGAGCTGTTAGTGTTCGTCTTCTCCCGCTCTAAACTGAACTGTTGTTTACTTAGCGATCCCACGCTGTCTCTGAATACTTACCTACTTAGCCACTTTCAGCTTGGACAGAGTAGATATAGACTTTACAACTTGCACAATCTTGAAACTGTCGGTGACACTTTTTAAACAGGCTGCGTCTTCTCGACCACTGAGTAAAATGTTTTGGGTTTCTTGAGGATTGGTCAATGAAAACTATCTTCTAGGCCAACGTTTCCAAACATTTATGTTTCAATAATATACTGATAATGGAGGATAGGTACATCACAATTATAATCTTCCCAATTAGGATGCGAGTTAATGCACTTCTTATAATTTCAATTTTCGCCATTGTTCAGTATGACTTCAATAATTTTGTTCAGTTTTCTCAGTATTATACTCCAAAGATGTTGTTTAAGTAGATACCTACCTACTAAAGCTCCATGATGATGATTGATATGAAATGAGCGTCAAAATACAGTTTTCCAAGGTAAATTTACTATATAGTTATTTTGTACTAAGTTAGTTGTATAAAAACCATAGTTTACATCCTGTCTGCTCATATTAACTCGCATGCACATTAGGAAAATTCTAATTGTGATGTACCCATCCTCCGTTATCATCCCTGAAGATGAAATATAAATATTTCGAAACGTCGGCCTAGAAAATAAACTTTTCATTGCCCAATCCTCGAGAAACTCAAACCATTTTACACTCTTTAAAGTACATTCCATCAGAATATTTCAATTATTAATATATGTAATATAATTAACTCAATTATTGAGTTTACCCCTTTCATTCATTCATTATGCTCGATGTTTCGTACCTATTACATGCACTCAAGCAGCCACGAGTTGAAAGGATTAACAATTCACCCGGCCCGCACATTCCCCGAATTTACATGATAATCTGATAAATAAGAAGGGATTATGCTTGAAGTAAGTATAAAAATCGCTCTTATCGTGAGTAGAACTAAACGTTTATCCGAACTCCTAAGAATTTCATTGAGAAAATCAGAGCAAATAGAGTAACTTAATCAGCCCCGAATTTCATCATAATCGGAAGATTATCAAGGAAGTTGGGTGTATGTGGTGATTTTCAGTCACATAAACAAACACACTCACAAACACGCACGCACCCACACACGCGCGAGCGCGCGCGCGCGCACACACACACACACAGACACACACATAGCGCACGCAAGCACATACATAAAGAGTATCAAATCAAATTTTATCAGAAAAATTATAAATTCCAGTGAAACATTTGGTTTGAAAACAAATAATTAAGAAATAAAGACTAAATGATTTCGGCCAAATGAAGACGAGAATGCTCAATCAAAATGTTATGAACTACCGAAGCAGGCAGATACTTTCAAGGAATTCACATTTTCCATATGGGTAAGGCACATTGTTATTGTGAAACAATCAACAATAGTTTCAAAATGAACCGTATCGAATCAACGTCCTATAAACTGCTGCAAAAATCCCAATAAAACTGAAACTAATCAGCCTAATAAAATATATAAAGTGATCAACTAGATCGATCATGTCATTCAGTACCTACTAATAACCGTGAACCATTAAACTTAGGAGAAGTAACATGTAGCAATAGAAAGTATATTGTACGACTCACAGAACACAGAAAAGACAGCCTTTTCTGAGTTCTGTGGTAAAACTCAAGTGTTTGATTAATTTGAAACTACTACGTGAAATATTTCCCTGGTTAGACTATCTGGAATAACTTGGAACCAATGAGCAATTAAAAGTCTTTTTTTTTTAGCACATTTTCTTATTTTTTTTTAGCACATTTTCAAAGAAATTATCAGCTATTTAGCTGGCGTCAAGATTTTAAATGTGATGAGGAGGGGGAGAGGACCCCGTACGAATCCGTTTCATATATATATATATATTTCTTTCAGACATTATATATTTTTATATATTTTCCAAATCGTCGCGTCGTTTGATCAAACTGTTCATATATATATATATATTCTCCTGCAAACTGTATTCAAGGGTCAAGAAAACAACAGCTTCTTGATATATAGTCTACACTATATATATATATATATATATATACCTATATATATATATATATTTTTTTTTTATTTATTTATTTTTTTTTTTTTTTTTTTAAATAGGGTGTATCACCAGATCACTCTTCCAGATTTCTAAGATTCATAAATAAGTGAGCAAAATCGATTCGTAGGAGAACAAATCACAAAATTAATCAAATTTTGGATTTGGTTGCGTGCCCTAAAATTTTCTTTGCGAAGTTATCACACGGCTGTCCCTCAGTTTTATTCGGGACATGGTTGACCCCAATAATCAGAATTAAAGTGCCTGATGCAATTTTATCCACAACTTTTCTTCGAAAATTCGTTCTATTAGTCGTGCTGCATGACTGAGTAATTTATTTTTTAATCCTTCATTTTCATAAAACGGGGAATGATAATTTATCAGTCACTTTTGATAATGAATAAACAAATTAAATATTTACGATTACGCCTGGTAAGTAAGTACCTACTTATAGAAAATTATAGAAAACTGTCAACCCATTTGAAAGGGTAAAAGCACGACGTGAGCTTGTAGCGATTTGCAATCACTAGTAAATATAGTAATAGTACAGTATAGTAATAGTATAGTAGTAGCAGTAGTACTGGCAAGTAGGTAAACACACCGTTGTTTTTGTGTAACCCATATTTATAGATTGACGAGTGCCTTGATCCTAAATTGTGTGACCTTCTGTAATTATCTGTTCAACTAATCTTGAGTTTTTGTTTGTTAGATGCCGAGCTGTCATCTCTTGCCCACGTCGGTAAGTACCAGTGAAAGAATGATAGTTTTTTTTCATATTCAACATAGGTACTTATAAATTACTGCACTCGACCAAGGTACAACAACTTGATTGAAATTATCGTCAACATACCGTGGTACCTTGGTCAACTGGTTTCATTTACGAGGAGTTATCACCGACTTTGAAAGATAAGTTACCTATTAAAATTGGACAAATAGATCAGAATGCTCGCATCTCAAAAATCCTAAAAATAGAAGGTACTTTATCAATCCTTTTAGTTAAATTTAGACTAGTCTGACGAATAGATCAGAATAATGTGTATAGTTTGGTGGTCTGGATGCTCACAAGTTGAGAAGAAATTTAAGTAATTGTTGAACGCGTAAGTAGGTAGTTCACGAATTCACAACAAATGCGTAAGTTGTGCTCCACTCAGTGATGCGGCAAGGCACAAATCATTTATGGATTCATTTAGTTAAAACCTCGTACCATACACCTAGATCAAAGTTACGAAAACTGTAAGTATTAATTTTATTTTATTTTTAATCCAGTTACATTCATTCTTCCTAAATAATTATGGATTAATAATTAAATGGATTCATACTTTAACGAAATACGAGCACCAATTTTTACACTTTATCCGCCATATATATGGAAGAAATTTGGACATTGGAAGGAATTCGTTTAGGATCATTTTAGGTACAGGCTGATCTGCTTTCAATTCATCTGGCACGCAGATTTATTAAAAAATAATATATATGTAAATAATAACCGCCTATTAACGTTGCGATTCCGGGGCTCTGTTCTAAATTTAAAAGTTTTACATACGTAAAGATCAAGATTTGTTCACATTGTCAAAAAAAATGTAATATCGATAACATGGATGACTCAATAATTTATTATCACGAGATAATTTATGGATCTCACTGCCCCTTAATGTAAAGGCCACGGAAGAATACTACAAACCCGCACGACCTCCTGGTCTTGCGTTTCTTAGTATCCCTCGAGGTTCTGAGAATCACTGGATCCCAGTACAGCCCAGATCAGTCCCACGAGGGTCTAACCTGAGAAATAAAGAAAAAAACGCTGCAAATTATTACAAAAAGTTTATTATTTCTGCGTTAGGTAGCCCTTCTATACATATCATTGGTCTATAATCATTATTCCCCGTGTGTAATAATATATATGATCAGAACATGGCGCAGGTTTTATGCTTCACAGTGAATGTTTTAAAAATGTTCGATAAGTAAAGAAAGAATAGGTTCAGAGCCCCCTCAGATGATCAGTGCGTCTCCGTACCTGGTAATTGTTTCCAAAGAGTCCCAAAGGAGCTCCATCTAAATAACAGAGCCGTGAGTCGATAAAGAAGTTATCTTCAAGTCTCAGAAGTTCCGAGGCTGATCTGAGTCCCTCCATACTTTATCGGCGTGCACTGATATCGAATTCTTGATATTACAAAGGAGATCCTTTCCAAATTTCAGATCCGTAGGTAGACATCAATATGTCTACGTAGATATAGGCACCTTCAGAAGGAAAATTAATGCAATTAATTAAAACATCTACATTTCACGAGTCCCTTTGATCTCAGTATAACGGTATTTAAGTAGGTGGGTACGTACCAACTGAAAATAAGGGAATTGTATAGATCATTGAAATATTTTTAACAATCATTAAAAACTCCATAGCGAATATAGTCAATTAAAATGTAGGTAAGGCTTGAAGTAATTGACGTTAGCACATACGCAGAATGGATTAATGACTTTAGAAAAATGAAATTGGTTGAGGACAATCTACAGCCTCAAACGCACATTCCCAGAAAATGTCTTCAAAGTCTAATGAAAAGTAGAAATTAACGTTGTTCGTTGGATTACACTTTCACGCATGGGCAGGAGCTACTATGATGCAATCATATTGAAATTATTATGGAATAATTAAAACATCGTCCCCCAACTATGCACCAAACTGGAGCGAGATTGGACATAGGGCGTGAAAAAATTATGAATGAAGTAATCATCGTTTGCTCATGCGCAGAATGAAGTATTTTTTTGAGAAGTAGGTTAATAGGGGACCATTTGCAGCCTAATCCGCACATTCCCTGAAAATTTTATCAAAATCGAATGAAAAGTGTTGAAATTAGATTCGTTAAAAAGGAATATACATTCGCGCATGCGCAAACGCATTGGACTGGAGCGCGAAATGATAGGATTATGCATAAATTACTAGGGAGTATCTCTCCCACTTATCCTCCGAATTTGAGAGAGATCGGTCGACGGGGGCGTGAAAAATTGATGCTTGATGGAATTTACGTTGTTTACGCGCTGAGCAAAGTATTGATCTAGGAACAACGAAACTGATAAGGAACCATCTGCACCCTAGCTCGCACATTCCATGAACATTTCATAAAAATCATCATAAAATGCAAGTGGAAATTTTACCACTGTAAAAAAAAACCGTTTGATTTTTTGGAGGCTAACTTTTTCATCTCTCAAAAGTGAAAACAATGCTTCCGCTATATATAGGCAGACTTGGGAGCAATTATTCAGTACCTAATATTAGTATTTGTATTCTGCGTAATTAGGTATCTACTAAGTAATTAAGTAATAATAAAGGCAATTTCTATGTCTTCTGGTTCTACTATCTAGCGATCGCTAATGGAATTCAGAGCTGGATTGGCTAATCAATAGATTCGCTAGCAGCGCATGATTTCTCTATGTAGAAATCTGAAGGTGTTTTTTCGAACTTCTGTCCTGATGGAAAGCGAACCATTCAACTTACAGCGTTACGGATGGTTTTAATTGATTCATTGGGATTATATTTATAATTGTCAAGTAGAAAATCATTTCTGTTACCTTGAAAGTTTTCGATATCTCGATTTTTGAATGTTCATTTCTGATCTATTTGTCAAACTAATCTGAATTTTTAGTAAGGGATTGACTACTTGATGTTCCGTATTTTTGGGATGCGAGCTTGTGAGCATCCAGAACACCAAAATATACACAACATTCTGATCTATGCGCTCTAGGTTTGGAGACAATCCGCTAGGATGCGCTCGGTACCGACATCACATCAATGCCATAGACTCTCCTAATAATATGTATTTGAAATCATTGCAGAATAGAGACAGTTAGACTACGAGTAAAAAGTCATGAGTCAAATTTCAGCTTCATAGGTTGAAATGCAAAGAAACTAGCTCTGGAGACCCCAAGGCATTGGTAACACTAGCCCTTCGACACCTTTTTCTTTTTAGCTTTTTGTAGTTTCCGTATTTTGTAGTCGGAATTTTCGGTATAGTTTTTTGAGGCGATCAGACGCAATGTGGAGGCGATATTGTCTACAAAATCGTAGCCAAAACACCTCAGAAATACGTGTCTAGTATGGTGTTTTGTAACCGCATGTCACAAACACATAATATTTATACCCCATCTCACCCGGTATTTTTGTAATTTCTGTTTGTTAATTGTAACCAAAATAAATCATTACGTTTCTAACTTCCAAGGGAAAATCGTATTTTAATTCATCTAGTAAGGATCTGCATAAGAGTAATACGAGTATATCATCACGCCGGTTGGGCTTAAAGCAACATGAGGATTTCGATAGTTTTTGAAGTGTTGAATCGATTGGGACGATTTTCAAGGCTATCCAAATCAACGGGTCGACGATATTGGACGACAAATCTCAAAAATGAGTGTTTGTTCTAGTCTTCGATATTTTTTGTCTGAATCTAATGAATCCTGTTCAAACTCAATCTATCATCCTTATAAAAAATATTTGCCAAGTATCAATTTTTGGGTTGCGAAATTTGTACATTCACATGTTTGGCCCCTACAACATCAGATGATGTAAAAAGTTGACTCTATTTTCTTTCAAATTTCGTGAGGAACCTGGTCAGTAAAAACAAGTTTTATCATATTTTTTTAATTTTCTCATTCAATATTATGATTATACTTTTATTAACCTTTAAATCGTTCTTTTTTTAAAGAGATCTTTCCTCAATTTATTTATGATAGTTTTTAAAATGCTAATCTATGAAGGGTCCTCAAGGTAGTGTCCAAATGCTTCCTGCTTCTGCAATGACATTTTTAAAAACTAAATCGTAGTAGGAGATGACAGGTTCATAATTTGTTAGACTGCAGGTAATAACAAATTGCATGTAATACCTACTTACTTGTCGTATTCAACCTGTAAATGAGAGGCTCCAATTCAAATTTCAGCCGCTTTGGGCGATTAGAGGAGAAATTAGCCTAACAGCTCATTCAGCTGGTCTTGATGGTTCCTAACGTTGTTTTTCCATTATACGTGTCTTTGAAGGACTCCGTTGCAAATTCCAGTATTGTAATTCGATGAAGAAAGGAGTTGGAATCACGGCTCACTCAGCAGGTCATAGGAGCTCAGCACGTTGTGAATCTATTCTAAGTGTCCTAGTGAGCCTCAGTTTCGAATTTCAGTACCTATCGTTAGTTAGCAGATTAAGGAAGAAATCGACCTCAGAGGTCAATTTGCTGATCAGGGTTGTTCTTCATGTTGAAATCCTAATCTATTTGCTCATGAGTTTCGAATTTCAGCTTTTTTGGCTGGTTCAGAAAGAAGCCTGACATGTCTCTCAGCTGATCAAGAGGGTTTATCATGTTGCAATTCTATTGAACGGGCCCCTGAGAGGCTCCATTCCAATTTTCGGCGTCATAGGAAAGAAATTAGCCTGAAAGCTCACTCGACTGATCAGGATTGTTTTCCACGTTGGAGTTATATTTTACATACCTGCCCTTGAGAATGTCAGTTTGAGTTTCGTTGGTCGATTAGGAATCATCCTTGTCAAAACTCATCAAAAAACGTTGCATGTTTTCGAAACGCTAAATTTTTCCTAATCTATTGATTGGACATAGTTAGTCATAATGTTAAAATTCCAGTTGAGGAAGCTATCAACCAACTCTTAATTGGGGAGCTCGGAAACTAGTATCTTCCCCTCCCCACCATACCAACTTTGTTCCACAATGAGAAGTGGACCTTATTGAAAGCAATCCGATTGGACCCGAAGTTGATCAGCATCGTTCGTTCGCCTTCGGTTTCCCTAGCAACTTAAATATTTACAATCAATGCACATTCACCTACTCGCGCCTGTATCGGGGAAGGTTAGACCTGTAGTTTCTGGGGCGGTCAATGTGTTTTTGGATTTGTAGGACATTGGGAAAAGAATATTAGGGAGGTCTGGAGATGTCTAAACAAATGCAAAAAGACTTAACTCCATTACTCATTATAGAATAAATTATTATCGACCCAAACGCAGCAATCTGTCGTAGAATTATCAGAAATGGGGCCAAACAAATGATTCCTCCTTTTTCGCCAAGCTTTCGATAAACTCTTTGCGTTGTTCTGATGAATGTTGTTGTCTTGTTGCTTTTGAATTTTGATGCTGTGCAATTATTAGTATAATTTTGTGGCTGCCGGATGTTATTTTATTTTTATTTTCTTCTTTTTAAATCTTCAATAGACTGGTTTTAGTTACTTCATTGGGTTGTATATCTGTTTGCAACCTGTGATGAATTTATTGATCAGTTGGTCGCTGAGTAGTGTTATATTCACGCTGTAGTTCTCTTGGTGAAAGAGGAGGAATCATTTGTTTGGCCCCATTCCTGATAATTCTACGACAGATTACTCATCATGAAAAATGGGATATCGGGGAATTGGGGATTGTCGGCAATCTTCGGTTTACTCTCAATAAGGGCTAGTCAATGATATAGTATTCAGTCATCTTTCAATAATTCAACAATTAGTTTATTTTGAAAATTTATGGTGATCATTCTGGACAGGCCAAAAGGTAGTGGGCTCTAAGATTCTGCTACCTACCCATTAATACAAACACCTATCTTGATAATAATCCTAATACAAACAAATCCCAATATGAACACGAACCCTACCGAGCTACCAACTTCGTTTGGCAGTAGTAATTATGTAGCACCTTTCTAGTCGTTCGAAAATCTAAATATTAGGTAGACTATAGAACTAGCTATCTCGTAGGAGATAAAACATGCCAGATGGAACATACAATGATGTAAAATCAATCGATCAATGTATGTATATATTGTGAGAGTAACCCCACAGTCATATGTGTAGTTGTTGTTGCTATTGAATAGTGTTGTTATTGACGAGAGCGAGAAAAAGTTGTTGTTATGTTCGAAATTGTGAGTTGAATACACGTCTCTTCTTGTTGATTATAAAACGTTGAGTTTTATTACATTTGGGGGCCCGTCCGGGATCTAATATTGCTGGTATTCTCAGCTATGGCATGGCCCCTCCAGCTCGTCATGTGTCACGTCCCCGACGGACGGTATCAACTCGTCAACGAGTGGCAGATCCAGAAGTTACCACCGAACCAGTGAACGATAGTTTGCCAACTTCGAGATCTCACCTTGAGGGTAGAATTGAAGCTTTGGAACAAATACTGCAGGAGCATCAGGAATCTGCTCCCAGATACTCGTTAATGACCTCTCAGTCATTGGAACCAACATTGACAGAAATGCGACAGTCTCTTGATGTCCTCCAACACCAGCTGTCTTCTTATGTTAGTAGAGTCACCCAGTTGGAAGAAGAAAATAGGGAGCTTAGAGCAGCCATGGCCATTCCTACAAACCAGACCCAACTTTCGGGTCCTTCCTCGATGCCAATATCTAAGTTGGTCAGCCATGAAAGTACACTGATGAATTATGACGGGAAGACATCTTGGGAGGAATACAATGGCCACTTTGAGGTAATTGCTCTCTCGAATGGGTGGACAGAGGGTGGAGAAAAGGGCAACGGCTGGCTAGTGCTATTCGTGGGGCAGCTTTGGGCGTTATGAGCATCTTGAGGGTAGAATTGAAGCTTTGGAACAAATGCTGCAGGAGCATCAGGAATCTGCTCCCAGATACTCGTTAATGACCTCTCAGTCATTGGAACCAACATTGACAGAAATGCGACAGTCTCTTGATGTCCTCCAACACCAGCTGTCTTCTTATGTTAGTAGAGTCACCCAGTTGGAAGAAGAAAATAGGGAGCTCATAGCAGCCATGGCCATTCCTACAAACCAGACCCAACTTTCGGGTCCAGTATCTAAGTGGGTCAGCCATGAAAGTACACTGATGAATCATGACGGGAAGACATCTTGGGAGGAATACAATGGCCACTTTGAGGTAATTGCTCTCTCGAATGGGTGGACAGAGGCGAGAAAAGGGCAACGACTGGCTAGTGCTCTTCGTGGGGCAGCTTTGGGCGTTATGAGCATGCTACCTAAGGAAAAGAGAGTAGATTTCAATAGTTTGACTCTCGCTTTGGGACAAAGATTTGGACAGGCTCACTTAGCCCTCAAGTGGCAGTCAGAGTTAGAGGTAAGACGTCAGCGACCAGGTGAATCTATTGTTGATATGGCCACAGACATCGAACGTCTTGTAAGACAGGCAACGCCAGATTGGCCTGAACACTACCGCAACCCACTTGGGTTACAAGCATTTCTTCGTGCCCTCAATGACCGAGGGATAAGCAGGTTCGTAGCAGGGACAGCACCTACTACAATTCAAGATGCCCTGACAAGAGCTCAATTGATGGAAAATCAGTCTCGAACGTCAAATATTGGCAGAGGTCCGACTCGTTGCTATAAATGCGGTAAGGAAGGGCATATGCGAGCCAAGTGTCCCCAAGATGACGCAGCAGTCAAGAACCTCGAACCGGAAAACTAGCAAGAGCCCGGGTCATGGGGCGAACCCAGGCTCCAGCTTATTCACAGCCCTTTGCTTTTCTTAAGGTAACACGGGGGGACAAGGGTGCGCTTTTTGTTGAAGCACGAATAGGTGGTAAACGGTGTTGCCTTTTAGTTGACACAGGAGCAACAGCGTCAATCCTTCGTCCTGATACACCATCATTGAAGCGAATGAGGGTAGTGCCTTCTCAGTATTCAGGACTACAAACTGCGCCGGGGGAAAAACTGAACATGATAGGAGAAGTGGAATTGACTGTTGAGCTGTGTGGTAGGCGAATGGACCACGTGTTTCAGGTTGCAGGATTAAGGGATAAGGCAATCATGGGGTTAGACCTGCTGGCTAAATTTGAAGCATGTGTCGACGTTCCAAGTTACTTCTTGCTATTAGACAAGGGAGCATTCAAAGTGCCCTTGAAGCGGCGTTGGCAATGCGCAATTGATGTATTACACCTGAGTAAGAGGAAGATGACGCAAGTACGCCAGGTTGTAGCTGTCAAAGAAGAACCAAAAGCTGAAGAATGGATTGAGTTAGCCATGAAAGAAACTGATCTGGAAGCAGGGTCAGAACAATACAGTGAAGTAATTGGGTTATTCAAGAAGTTCCATTCCATTTTTTCCAAGGGAGATAAGCCACTGGGAAGAACTCATGTTGTTCAACATAAGACAGACACTGGGGACTGTCAACCAATCAAACAAGTCCCTCGGAGAATACCCTTCGCACAAGAAGGACAAATTGATGAGCTCCTCAAGGAAATGTTGCAGCAAAATGTAATTGAGCCATCAACCAGTCCGTGGGCCTCTCCAGTGGTCTTAGTCCCTAAAAAAGATGGATCCACCCGTTTTTGCGTCGATTTTAGGAAGCTGAATCAGATTACGAAGAAAGATTCGTATGCATTACCCTGTATCCAGGATTTACTCAACACACTTGGGGGTGCATCTTGGTTCTGCACTCTTGACCTTCGCTCTGGTTACTGGCAGGTAGAGCTGGCTGAAAAAGATAAAGAAAAAACAGCATTTTCTATTTACCGAAAAGGCTCTGGCATTTTAAAGTCATGTCATTTGGCTTATGTAATGCGCCTGCCACGTTCCAGCGATTCATGGAAGCTGTTGTCCCCGCCGATCTGGCTTTAACATACTTGGATGACCTAGTGTTTTGTGGTAAAGACTTCCCACCTGTTCTTAAAAAAACTAGAGCGAGTGTTTGAATGCTTGCGGAAAACTAATCTTAAAATGAATCCAAAGAAGTGTGTGTTTCAAGAAGAAGATTCTCTATTTGGGACATGTGATCTCTGCAGATGGAATTCAAACAGACCCCAAGAAGACACAAGCAGTTCAGGAGTGGCCATTACCAAAAAACAAAAAAGAGCTGGAGTCATTCCTAGGCCTATGTACTTACTACAGAAGGTTCGTGTCTGGTTTTGCAGAGATAGCACAACCCCTGTATCAATTAACTGGAAAGCAAAGGACATTCCTATGGGATGAAAAATGCGCCAACAGTTTCGAGAGGCTGAAAGTTGCAATGACGTCTGAACCAGTTTTGGGGTTTCCCAATAAGGGGACAAAGTCTTCATACTGGATGCTAGTGGTCATTCCTTAGGAGCAGTGCTATCGCAGACACAGGATGGGAGCGAGCGTGTTATTGCATACTACAGCAGAGCACTATCAAGACAAGAACAGAACTACCGTGCAACACGACGTGAGTTACTTGCTGTGGTAGATAGCATTCTTCATTTCCATCAGTACTTGTATGGAAGAAAGTTTCAGCTCCGGACTGACCATTCAGCTCTTCAATGGTTAACCACATTTCGGAAACCAGAGGGGCAGTTGGCACGGTGGCTTGAAGTGCTACAGCTCTATGACTTTACCATTTCACATCGAGCTGAAAAAAAGCACTCAAATGCAGATAGTCTATCCCTGTGGAGGTAGTTGCAAATACTGTGACCGAAAAGAAGTTCAGGACCAGACAGTGACGAATGCAATTTCGTTAACTCCTCAGAACCAAGGGATGCAGAGTGCTGATGAGGGTATAAAAATAATCCTAACAATGATGCGATCTGGCAAGAAGCCAACCAACGAGGAACTCCAAGGGAAACCCTCAGCAATCCGGCGATTTGTTAGCCAATGGGAGAAGTAGATTGTACCTTGTAGAAGTAGATGGCGAATTGTTTCATCGTTGGAAAGGCAGAAGAGGACGACAGTGGCTCCAACTGGTAGTCCCATTCTCCAAAGTTATAGACATTCTTAAACATTGCCATGATGACCCAGCTGGTGGCCATTTCGGCTATTGGAAAACCTTGGGGAGGATTTGCCAGAGTTATTTTTGGTTAGGTATGTCGTCGGATGTACGCACCTGGTGCCAAACCTGCACAGTATGCCGCCAATTCAAAGGGCCAAATCTTCAGAGACCAGCACCTCTTCAGCAAGTGGTCACTGGGGAACCATTTGAAAGATTGGGAGTTGATTTGATTGGTCCATTCCCAAAAAGTTGTAGAGGCAACCTCTACATAATGGTTATGGCTGATTATTTTACCAAATGGCCCGAAGCAATTGCTATACCCAATCAGGAGGCACTAACAGTTGCAGAAGTTCTTGTGGAGCAAGTGTTCAGTAGATTAGGAGTGCCAAGAGAAATCCACACAGACCAGGGGAAACATTTTGAGGCAAAATTAGTTCAGGAAGTGATACGGCTGTTAGGTGGATCCAAGACTCGGAGTACTGCACTGCACCCACAATCGGGAGGTTTAGTAAAGAGGTTGAATAGGACGATTAAAAACCATCTGGCAATGTTTGTGAACAAAACCCTTACAGATTGGGATGAAAAGCTGCCTCTCTTTCTACTTGCCTACCGGTCTGCACCCCATCGGACTTCAGGGTTTACACCAGCTCAACTCGTTTATGGTAGATATGTATGCCTTCCAGAAATGTTCTTACGAAAACCGATTATGCCTGCAACACTGACAACTCCGTATGCAATTCAGTTGAAGGCTCACTTGGAGGAAATCAGAGAGTTTGCACGGGACGAAGCTAAACTAAAAATGAGAGCTCAGAAGAAAACATTTGATCGGAAAGCTAAGCAGCCTCTGTTTCAAAGGCTGGATTGGGTGTGGATGCACACCCCCACACGGAAGAGAGGCCTCAGTCAGAAACTGCTGCCACAATGGACTGGACCATGGGTTGTGCAGGAGAAGGTCAACGACGTTCTCTACAGAGTGCGAATAGGAAGAAACAGTAGACTTTTGCACGCTAACCGCCTAGTACGAGCGGACGTGAGGACTTCGACCAGTTTAGAAGAAGGAGGGGGTAATGTGGGAGTAACCCCACAGTCATATGTGTAGTTGTTGCTATTGAATAGTGTTGTTATTGACGAGAGCGAGAAAAAGTTGTTGTTATGTTCGAAATTGTGAGTTGAATACACGTCTCTTCTTGTTGATTATAAAACGTTGAGTTTTATTACAATATCTATATATATATAGTCGATATATCAATGAAAAATAGTATACAAATAAACCACTACTCCACTTCATGGAAAGACGTTGTCTCATGGATATATTTTCGCGTAGTGAATGTGCTTGAGTCACTGATAGTGTGGTTCAATGGTCTCCTAAGGTCCCAGAGAGTCTTGATTTCGAATTTCAACTTTCTAGATTGAAAAGGAGAGAATATATCTCACTCAGCAGTTCAGGAAAGAACCCATAATTTCAATCGTCACTTAATGTACCTACCAGAGGGCTTTCCTATCAAATTTCAATTTCCTACGGTGAACAAGACAGAATTTAGATAACTAAGCTGATAAGGATGGAGGCAGTCATACCATTCTTTTCTTAATGTCCCAGAGTCTTCTTATCAAATTTCAGCATCCTAGGTTGAGCAGGAGAGAATTCAGCTCACTCAGCTGATCAGGAAAGAGCCCATCATATCCATTTTCTCTTAATGTCTCATCGAGTCACTCTATCAAATTTCAACTCTCTAGGGTGAAAAGGAGACCATAATTTTATTTAACTCTTGTTGTTCCACATAGGCTCCCTATCAAATTTCATCTTCATACAGTGAACAATAGAAAATCTAGCACTTATTTTATCAGGTTGAAGACCGTAATTTTATTCGTTCCTTAGTGCCCCTGAGAGGTCCTTCCTTTCCGTGATGCGAAATGTTCTCGAGTGCCAAAGTAGACATTAATATGTCAAACATAAATAATACCTATCTAGATGAGCTTTAATCCCCAAAAATGAGGTAGGATCAATTTTACCCCACTTCTATCTTGTCATTTAGTTTTGAAAACATTGACGTCATAACAGTTGGGCTTGGAAATCGATCCAAAGATGGATTATAGTAGTTTAGGTGAATCACACTTTCTTCACTTTCCCAGGAAAAAAATTGAGCTGTGGCTACTTGAGCAGAGTATACATGGACAAATTAATCGATAATCCTATCTCGACAAGAGTTATTCGTATTTTCATCCAAACACTCACTGATTTAAATCCAAATGGTGAGTGGGGAGTGCTGATGCTAAGTTCGATAGTATTATGGATTTATTCGTACCACGCCTAGGTCTATGCAAAGTTCCTTCAAATGTAAATAATGCAGGTGACGCTTATAATGCAGTTTGATAGTTTGGATACACTACTCATCTGCTTAAATATCGCATGTACTGACTCTTGCCTTTAGTTATAGTTGCCTGAGTCCCCGGTAGATAGCTGTAGTATGTCGTTGGTTGGTGAACGGCGTTATAACCCCTGTTCAAACACCGCAAGGCTATAGAGTCTTGCGGGTTTTTGCATATTCGTATATCTGCAGGAGTTGTATAGGTACACTTGACACTAGACACCTACTTTGTTTGTAACATGAAATCGAATGAGTCCTGTTTGAATTGATTAATCTGCTGAAACTAATGACAACGACGTACTACCTGTTTCTATGATGAAATAAGTATGTTTCTTTATTATACAAAATGGTAAAACCGTCTGTTAAAATTATATTCAAAATAATGTTTCTCAAACTTCATTGAAATCCGAGTTGAGGCATTCCGCAGTGTATCCTACAGTTTAACACTTATTCATATGTACATATTTATCCATACGCACACACACACACACACACACACACATACACACACACAACACACACACACACACACACACACACACACACACACAACACACACACACACACAACACACACACACACACACAACACGCACACACACACACACACACACACACACACACACACGCACACTCACACACACACATGTATATGTATCCTTAGGATCAAGATACGAATTCGGTTCTTGTGCCAAAAAATCATAATTTCTGAATGAATTGATGAGTTCGCTGTCCACCACTTTTTGAGCACAACAAACTGCTCAAATATCAAAAAATGTGCTAGAAATCACAAAAACCGCTTAAAACGGCTAAAAATAGTTAAATATACTATGTTTTCTGCAGCATTTCGGCAAATTAAATTTATCAACGATGAAATAGAACATTATTAATTTGCACACAAAATAATACTGAAAAATGTACAATTTCATTAATTTTTTGCTAGAAAATCTATGAAACTGAAAAATAAAAATAAAAATTTTAAATCTGTTTTGAATCGTTGGATATTATTTAGATCAAGCTTTTGCTATAAAATCGGTAACCATTTCTTTGCATTCAAAGAGCTCAATTTTAAAACAATATAAAATACATAATATAATACAAGAATTTACGAAAATTCGGTCAAAAAACTTTTTATAGGACTGGAACATTTCTACTTTCAGGAGAACAAAGAAGGGGCGAAAGTTTCAGACCATTTTGAACAACTTTGGTTTAGAGTGCAAGCTTAATTTTTAATTATTTTTAGTGCCTAACAGATTTTTATTAAATGTCCGAGGAATGTGCCCATTATGACATAGATGATCCCCGATCAGTTTCCTTAGCAATGCGCAATCGCAAACGTAAAATCCATTGACCATAATTTCCTCCCGGCCTTTTCGTCCAATCTTGCTCAAATTCGGTGAGTGGTTGGAAAAATGCGGCTTAACCATCCCATATCCATTACAAGATCATATCACTTGTAACTGCTGTCAATGCGCGAACCTCAAATCCTTGAACATGCTACCTACTAGAGTTGTCAATACTTTACAAAAAAAAGGCCTCCTGTCCTTATTTTTTTTATTTTTATTTTTTTTTTCTCAAACGTTTTTTCCCAGGAACTGGGGCTTCTTCATGGAGACAAATCTTAAATATAAAATTCAAAAAAAATTTAAATAAATACTTATTGTTTTCTTTTGATTTGTTGACTTTCTCTCACTGATAACTCTAAATTCGATTTTTTATTTCAAAAAAGAAAACTAAGTATATTTAATTTTAAAAAATTTTGAATTTTACATTTAAAATTTGTTTTCATAAAGAAGCCCCAGTTCCTGAGGAGAAACGTTGGAGATAATTTTTTAAAAACAATTCAAGGACAGACTTTTTTTTTTTTTTTTTTTTTTTTTTTTTTTTTTTTGTCTTGTCTTGTTATGAACTTGTACGTGTTATGAACTGTCCAAATTTAAAAAAGTTACTACAGTTATCATCTGTTTTTGATAAAATGTCAAGATTAACGCAAATCTTTTAATGATCCATTGATATCGCGAATACGAGGAAGAATTGGAAAAAATACTGAATTTGGCGGAAATGTTCCAAATTATTTTAATATTACTGTACAATCAGATCTAACTAAATACTGATTGACTGTATTTAGTTTTTGTATTTTATGGTAGAGTACCTTAACTCGTTATACCTTAACTCCTAATTTGAGCCTTGAGGTACCTCTTTCTGACATTTTGTAGGTATGATATCCCACAACCTCCATTCAGATTATTACGATATTATGTCGGTCACGATAAGAAAGCGGGTGGACTATTTTAATTTCTCATATCTGTTCGGGAGTAGGGATTATAGGTCGAGATTCAAAGACCGAAATAGGCACAGGTTGCGTAACCTTTGGCCCAACTAAAAGGACGTTTTCTTAAAAATATAGGCGGCATCTATTGTGGGATCAAGTTAGTATTGTATAGAAAGCTGTCAACTTTCCAAACCGTGCATTTTCACTGAGAGGCAAGCGATTTTATGAATAGGGGTTTCTCTCTTATATTGAGGGCTCCTCTTTTAAATCAAATTGAGAATATTACAAATCATATATCTTTATCGATTCACTAATCGAATGAGTTGATGATTTTTAATTTTGGAAAAACCATATTATTATGAATTATTTATTATAACTATAAGGGTTATGATATGCATAACGTAGGATGTATTGCACTTCATATTTCGACATTGCCAAAAAGCTGATAATTTAACATACACACACACATAAAAAAGCGCAAACATCGGGAATCGTTTCAAAATGCCTCAAATGCTAATTAGTTTTTTCTCTGATAGGTAGGGACATTTTGTGAAATAGACACCAACAATTTTCCAGAATAACTAGTGGGGGGGATTCTTTTATATTTATTTATTTGTTCGTTTATTTATATTTTATTTTATTTTTTTTTTATTAGAGAGGTACTTACTAAGAAATCCTATTATTAACGATAAACCAAAATGAGAAAATAGAAATTTCATTTTCGAAAATAAAAATAAACAACCTTACGTAGGTAAAATTGATTTGCTCAAAATTCATATAAATACTTTCAAATTTACCTTTGTAGATGTAGATGTAGAGAAAAACTCTCAGGGCGGGGGTTTTGAGCCCCCAGCACGGAAGCCTGTTGGCTTATTGTACTTTCCTGAGAGTTTTTTGTTTAATAAAGAGACTCACCCCCTGATGAGGGGTGGTAGGCTCTTGATTAATTGTTCGCTCGGAATGGAGCTCATCGGGGTTTGGGCCCCAAAGAGCTCAATTCTGCGATGGGTGAGTGCAGGGCACTCGAATGTGGGATGCCGTTTCGTCAGTCTCCTCACATAATCTGCAGAGGGTTGAGTTTTGTGTGACCCCTATGCGATGTAGGTGAAATCGTAGGGGTGCAAAACCGGTTATGAGGCTGACCAGTGTTTTTAGTTCCCTACGGTTTTTCCTAAGTAGCCCCTCAGTAATTTTGGTGTTGAGTTCAGCCACCATGAGTTTACTGTGGGTGTGTCCTTCAATATTGACCCATCTCTTAGCGGTTTGTTGGTTGACCCACGTGTTGATGGTTTTTCTGAAGGTGGTTTTTGGTAAACCGACTGCTGGCTCAGGCCCTACGAATGGGGTTTGAGAGCCCCTTCTCGCGAGCTCGTCAGCCTTTTCGTTGCCAATAATGCCTCTATGCCCCGGCACCCACTCCAGAACCCGGTTGTGTTTGGCTAGGTTGTTGAGGGTTTGCATGCAGCACCATACCACTCGGGACGAGATGGTAGCCGTTATGCTTTTATCGACGCTTGACTGTCAGAGAGGATGCGGACGTGGGCTTTCATGCCCCCTTCTCCGCAGCTACTTCATTTAATAATAATTCAGAAAGTACCTATTCAAATTTATAGTTATATCTATATAATAGGTACCTATCTTGGTTCTAGATCTACTTTGATCCGTAGTAAAAAAGTGTTTACTTCATTATTGAAAAATTTGCTCATCAGGCTATGCTTCATATGGATTCTTTTGTTTACCCTTTTATTATTCATGAGGAAACGGGGAACTAAAAAATGAACGTAAAAAAAAAAAAAAAAAAGACGCTCAAAACTCACTTTCGCATAAACATGTTTACAAGATCATATGGAATTCACTACAAGTTTATACGCCTATTTATATCAGACCTTGATATGAATATTGAAAAACCAGGAGTATTGATGAGAATTTTTTTGCACCTGGAAATGAGCGCGGGACCGCCTTTTATGGAGGTTGAGCAGTGGAACGGGGTTCATCTGTGGAAGGTACAGTTGGAGTGAAGGAATTAAAAATCCAGTTTCAGAGGAGGAAACTCGGAACAGGTTCGACAACCTCCGGGACGGCTGATGTCCTGGGGCGCCTCCTGTGCGCCGTAGGGGGGATGCGGATGGAAGGTCAAGATCTCGATCGCAGTTGGCGTTACAATGGGACCCCCTAGCTACGGACGATAAAGGGATGTACACGATATAAGACACATTGTAAGTAATATGAGATGATACAGTATGAGAATATCGTAAAGAACATAATAATATTGTTGTTCAAGAATATTGAAATAAAATGAGCGAAATATGGATTTTTGGTTTATTATTCTCAATATCAAGCCTTTAGAATCGACCAAAAAGAAAAAAGTGTTTACACCCCCCTCCCCCCCCTAAAAATATGTTGGTTCACGTTTCAAGATGCGCAGAATCCAAAAATCGAATGAATAAAAATCCTTCCCTCCACCGTCCAGAGCTTTTCTACGAAACTACGAGACCAAACATTATGAAGAATGGGTTAAAAATCACATTAGGGGTCTGAATGATTCTAGAAGCGCGACATCAACTTTTATCAACCCAAAAGGAAAAATTTTTAATTAAAAAATCCAGATCTCAAAAACTTCCTAGGTAACAGTGATGATTTTTTGATTGTCAATGATAAAAATAATTGCAAAGATTCGATTAAAACCATCCGCAAATCTGTACGTTTAAACGGTCCCCTTTCCCGGAGGGCAAGAACTTCGAAAAGAACACCTTCGGATTTCTAAGCGCGAGACCATAGAGAAATCATACGCTGCTGGCAAATTTCTTGATTAGCCAAACAATCTCTGAACTCCATCAATGATCTCTCTATAGTCGGACTGGAAGACATAAAAATCGCCTTGTAAATATCGGCGGATATCATTCCAATGAAATTATCAGGTGATACAGATCCAATAGAATTTATTATAACTTTGTGAAATCAAGGTAATTAACTATTTTCCGGGCGCATATAATAGTGAAGCATTGGTAGATACCTACTTGTTTCATTTCATAAATTGCTTTCGAGTTTATTATCTATAGGTTGTGGAAGCATTGTTTTCCTTTTTGAGGAGCCACCAGCTACTCAGAGCGTCACTTAAGCATTTCCTTTCAACTAAGTGAGGACTATGAATTCCGCCCTTAGTCTCCTAAAAAACAAACTGTTGTTGTTTTTTACAGTGGTAAAATTTCTATTCACATCTTATGTTTTAGACCATTCTGAACAACTTTCGTTCCGTGTCTTTCTCTCTCTGTCTCTGTGTATGTCCGCAAATCCTTGAAACAAGCTTAATTTCCTCAATATTTAACCGGTTCTTATGAAATTATCATGTATGTGCGGGTTAGGGTGAAGATGGTCCCCTATGAGTTTCGTTGTTCCCAAATCAATACTTCACTTGGCGCATGCGCAAACGTAAATTCGATCCAGCATCATTTTCTCATGCCCTCGTTGTCCGATCTCGCTAAAATTTGGAGGATAGGTTGAAGCGGTTAATTTGAGCATTCCCTAGCAATTTCAACATAATCCTATCATTAGTAGCTATGCGCTAATATGTATTCCTTTTTAAACGAGCGTAATTTCAACAGTTTTCATGTGATTTTGATGAAATTTTCAGGGAATGTGCGGGTTAGGCTGTAAATGACCCCTTATTAATTTCATACATTCTCAAACCATCACTTCATTCTGCACAGGCCCAAACGGAAAGTATTTCCGTATAGCATCATTTTTTCACACCCTAGTCTCCCAATCTAGCTCAAATTTGTTGCATAGTTGGTGGAAGACGGATTAATTATTTCATATCAATTTCAATACGATTGCATCAATTGTAGCTCCTACGCATGCGCAAAAGTATAATCACAGGAATAAGATTAATTTCTTGTTTTTATCAAAGTTTCATGACATTTTCTTGGAATGTGCGGGTTTGGCTGTAGATTTTTCCTTAACAATTAAGTTATAGGGCAATTATTGAGCATAATTTTCGATAAAAACTGCAGCATGTAAACTACACAGATCTGCAGGGATCCTTTTTGAAAAGGAGATGAATTAATATATAACTCCATCAATGAACGTTTTCCGTCCGCTTGAGCCAACATTCGCGATGCTATTTCCGATCCCATTCATTTACCAACTGAACTAACATTTGATTCCCGCCAAATGACGTTAATTGGAATCTATTTGTCGATATGTCGCCAACTTAAATGCGTCCGAGCCCCATCTTCAAAATCCTGACGATTAATAAGTTGATTTTCCAAAAGCCTTGGAAACTCCTTTTTCTAAACACCCATAAAACTTGGAAAAATATCAATATTTATGCGAATTATAGCTGTTTGAATGTAGAGACCCGTATTAAATTCCACCCCAAAATTGTATTTGGAATATTTTTTTACATTTTTTGCTCAGCAGACGTCGTTAGAAATGTTTCTCAAAGAATGAGTTAGTTTGGGAAAATCAACCGTAGCCTATGTCGTACACAGAAGCGCGCTCAAGAAAAATTAAGAAACCAAAAAAAAAGTAAAGTGATGGCACATAATCATAGAATTACGATTTTAAATGTAAAATGTAGCAAGGCGATATCAAGGTGTCACTAACGCATCAAGGTTTGTTTTTCATACCCAAAGTGAGTTTGAATCTCAACATGAGCATAGAATAAAACGAAGGTCACGTCCTAGTGGTCGTAATAACAGTAATGAGGTTCGCGGATGTGTGTAAAAATGTCAATGTAAAATCACAGAAATATTTTATATTACGATTAGGAGGGAAACTCGGGCTCCAATTCAGATATCGTACATCTACAGCTGATGTTCTTAGACGATTGCAAGGAACAGCGATAAAAATGACCTGCCGGCCACTGGGTTAATGGGGTCACGTTCTTCGATATTAATTTCGCGCCGTGGGTGGTCTTTTTCGAAGATGGATACATTATTCTCAAGAAATTGAGGAAGAAAAATTAAAGAGTAAAAAGAATATCTGGATTGATAACATAAATCCTAGAATGTAGCCGTAAATATTTCATGAAGTTCTGCAATGTTCAAAATTTAGTAATGACCAGACATTGTTTTGCTTTTGTGGTTTGATAACAGTCAGAAAGAATATAATATGTGCCTGTTGTGATTTTATGTAAGATATGTTTAGACTGTCTAACCTAGCTCTAATAAATACTGCACTCAGTAGAACGTGGATGAAGAGCGAGGTAGGAGGTTGAGATTAGAGACTATCATCGTAGACTGAAAGGAAATTAGTAGGTACTTCAAGCTTGGCGGCTATGGGAAGTACTGCAAAGCGCTCAATACTGAATGCAGACAGGCTAGTTTCGGCGACTAGTACAATCAAGGGATGTAGAAACTTTGGCGACTACTGATCAATAACCCCTAGAGTATGTAAGGGAAAGAATATGTACCTTCCTAAGTTCGGTGTGTAACGGCCCAAAAACATTTGATACCTGGACAGGAGTTCGAACTCGCGTCGTTACAACTAAGGGGAAATTTCCCCTCAGTTGCAACACTCCAACGATTTGAGCTATGAGGCCGATGTAATCAACCCTCTTCGACTGTGGGAGTTATTTTCCTGGAGCGTAACAGATGGCAGCCACCGTGAGCTTAGAGTGAGGAGAATATGGTAGGAAGACTAAGAAGCAAGGCTGACGAAATCCAAGAGTTTAAGTATGGAGCGAATATGAATGTGAGGGGAGTCTGCTCCTACATAGTTATATACCTGATCCCCTTACACCCCTCATCACAGACTTCAGACTTCCTTCATTTTCTCTGTTTATTGAGTAGACCACAAATATACGGTACAATCGTTATCACACCGGCACCTAACAAATTTCACCATATAAAAGAGTAATAATAATAATTTTAAAAAAAAAGTATCCAAAAAGTAATAAACTGCTTTGGATAAGAAAGTTATTTCTATCGACGGATGAACAAATATCGATTATATTCTTCAAAATATTACATGTTATCAAGTCATCTGCACATCATATGTACAATTCATTGTTGAGAATTATGATATCAGCCGAAAAATTGTTTTATAATTTGAGGAAAGTGCGTACTGAAATATTAACGCATTCTTTCATTTCATTGAAGCTATTTTATTTATGCAGGGGAATGAGTGATTTGGAGGGCGTTAAAGTGATTGCTTACAAGCATTGCATTGATTAATCATAATTGCATCAACTGGGACATTGCACTTGCGTAAGCATGAAATTCATTGTATGAAGACTACCGTGTATAGATTTCATTGGCGTTTGCCATGCAATGCAGCAATTTGTTTAATGCTGTATTGTCCAATTTTGTTAACAAGTATTTTTTTCCAAAATTAAAATGTTCTTGACCATTTTGGATCCTGAAACAATATTACATATTCAGGATTTAAAAAAAATTAAATTGATAAAAAATTAAAAAATAAAGGATTTTTGCCCAGCAGGGCTTATTGCCTTGTGTATAGAACCCGTTTAAGAATGTAAAGGAATTGGATATGTATACATTGACGTTGAACCATTCACTTTGCATTAAGGCATGAAATGCAGTTATTTATGTTTAATGCTGATTTGATTCTGTCCAATTTTGTTAACAAGTAATTTAGCAATTTCCCAAGAAATAAAACTATTGCAACGTTTTAAACCTTTCAAAAATGAAACGTTCTTGATATAAATCCATTTTGAGGCATCCTAAAACAATATTACATATTCAGGATTTAAAAAAAATAAATAAATTGATTAAAAATTAAAAAATAAAGGATGAGTTCGTTGCACATCACTTTCTGAGTAAAATAAATCGCTCAAATTAAAAAATGGCTAAAAACAAACTATTGCAAAAATTATTGAAACGCAGAATGTGTTTTAGCTCATGTGTTTTACATAAACCCGTGAAACCCGCATGTAAGAATGACTCAGATTTTGTGGTGCATCTTCCCACTACTACCTATGTCAAGTTGTTTTATTTACCTATTTATCGCCAGCGCAACGACTCACCACCAGCTCACTGAAATCATCTGAAATTAACAAGCGATGGCAATCGTGTTTACAATATCAATTATTGAGAATGATCACCTGTGTGCAAACAATTATTCAAATAACCATGCTCATAACTCAGCTTGTTGGCCACGGACTTCGCAGTAGTTAACATAATATGGTTGGATAAATCAAGAGCTTCCGAACGAGAATGGTCAACGAATTTTTTGGGACGAAAAATGACGGAGTACCATTTCCCTAGCAACGACTCGGTTCTAAGCGGGTATCATCAGAAATTGTTGTAACATATTTTCATTACAAATAAGCGTTTCGTTTTCGGTTGGACATGCCAAGGCTAAAACACATTCTGTGTTAATATGGCTTAAAATATATTAGTTAAATTTATATTTTTGGTAATATTTTATAAAACTTTATAAACCAAGAACTATAACAGTTAGAAACTTGTGCGCATTTCTGCACAGAAAAATGTACATAAATTTCATTAAAAGCGGGCTAAAACAAAATCGATAAAAACTGCAAACATTTTTATCGGAGTTCGATCAGAAGCACTTCTTTATTAGACTATTGAACCCCCTCTCAAGACTAAGCCCTTAATTTTCATATAGGAAAGTGTATGGAAGGACAACCCTGAACCCAAGGCTCCATAGAGTTAGAAGGAACAGCCTGGAACTTTAGGCTTTGTAGAATGAATGGGACATCCCCTGGAATTAGGGTGCCTCTGTAGAAGTTAGGTTGAGTAGTACCACCATCCGGTGACTATGTAGGTGTAGGTAGTGCTGGAGGAGAACGTTAGGTTTGGTGAGATGAAATGATCAAGCTGTAAGTTTGAATTATTTGTGAATGAACGTCAGTTCGGCTTGGCCCAAACTTTTATAGTCCATGGTGGATGGAGGGAGAATGGTGACTGTTGGCCTGTAGAAGGGGAAGGTTGTGATCATCTGACGTTTCAGGATCTTGTGGGGCCAAGCCGAGTTAGGTTTCGTATTTATTCAGGAAAATTTATCTTGATATTTTTAATATTGTTGGAGCACAACAAATTGTTTGTAACCCTGAAATATGTTTGCAAAGAAGAACACAATTTAAAAATATTAGTTTTGCCACAAGCTAGATAGTTAAAAATTCCTGCACACACAAACTGCTCAAATCTTAAAAAATTAACAAAACTTACTTGAAGCGTTAAATTAAGAAAATTCAATCAGTAAGTTAACGCTGCATGACTGTAACTTTTTTATGTTTACGTTACAGAAGATTAGGAAGATATACCTATTGTCGACCCGTATTGACAGTCGTGGTTTTAACAAAGAGTAAATAAACTGTATCCACCAATTATGAACTACAATTACACAAATTACCTTACAAATTGTACTTTCAGTTTTAGAATTCAACGAAAAAGAGCTAATTAACCTGTCATTGTGCACTTAAAATTATTCTGGCACTGGGAGAACTGACCCCGAGATATCGGTTAGTCACCCAATGAAAAATTACAAGAATAACGTGCGGAGAGTGTTTGATTGCGAGGTCGATGGCGTTTAGACCGCAATTATCCACTAAGTCTTCTTCAAGTGGTATCTTTCAAGGTTCGCTCAATGTCTCGGTCATTAATCGAGAAAAAAAAGAGGGAAAAAAACAGATATTTTTTTAGCTTCGTTGGAAGGCATGATGATCGTGTATAGGTGTTAGGTTGAGAGGGTGGGGGGTGATAAGTGTATAGAAGGGAGATCTTGGGATGCCTGGAAACGGAGCCGTGATGTTGATGAGGATAAAAAGTAAGAGACTGGGGACAATAGGGCGGCCATGCTGGGTGGGTTCACCATCCCCTAGCGCCCAGCCAAGTTCAACGTTCGCCGGCAAGGCTGAGCTCACAGCTGAAGCCCTCGCGACTACCTACTCCTACACCACACGAAGGACTTCCAGGGACCTGACCACCTTTATTTGCTCCTGCTCCCTCCGGTCTCACCATCTTCGGACGCTTCCAATTCTCAAGGAGATTCACAGTTGGCGTTCCAACCCTTCCACACCGGTTGAGAAGATATGCGCTAATCATAGGTAATCCGGCTTAACTCCTATGGCCCATTCCAGTAGAGCTGCAAGAAATGTTCCTGGAAAATGTATAGTAATAGGTACGTTGAGCCCCTAATACTGGAAAAATATATCTGATCATGAAAAAATATAGCTTTATTGTCGTGAAACGACTACATATATATCATAGTGGTAACTAGAGTGGCCCTTGTACCACTCCAAACCATCCGCTCTCTCACCAACGGGAGACGACCTATAAATACTGGCTCGGAAGCTCTGATGGCACTCTCAAGCAACATTTACAACCTATCTACCTACATTCACCTCGCTCTCCGAGCTGTCGGCATTCTTGCTTACTCCCTAAGTACCCTTCTGCTCCGTGGAGTAAGCTTTCCAGCATCCCATCTCCTCTCATCCAGTGGGACCAGATGCTCCGAGACGGGATCTCTGTTTTCCGTTTCGCTCTTCAAGGAGCCCCTCGCTCTGGGGGCTAAATTCCTCTATAAAATCGCCCAGCATGACCACGCGCTTTGAGGCTAATTTATTTCATCCCAAAATCTACTCCTTCGTCGTAAATAGAGAATTTATTAGGCAAGGGGCTAATGCTACACTTCACTCTCAAACAAGAAGATTCAAATTACAACATTTATTACAGTACTTTATTTGGGAAATAATCGAAAAAGTAAGAAATCAATGGTAACATGATATGCAAACAGTGAAGGAATTCAAGCGATGGACTTCAAATGCGACAGAATGTGAGGAAAAATTAATTCAGGTACCAACATGGAATACCTACCTAAGCAAGGAAGCATAAATATTATATTGCTATACACAACAAACTTCAATAGAGTTAACAAGCAATGGTATAATTTCATGAGAACAATGAAAGCAGTAAAGCGAAACAAGTTGTTTAGCGAAGAAATAAGTACCCACTGATGAATAAATCGTAACGAAGTAGAGAAGGAACAGTAAAACTGTATGTGAAAAAAGAAAGAATTCAAGTTATGTTTCCACATACGCCAAAATGAGATATTCCTACAACAAAACCATAATCTTGAAATAATCATGGCGATGTGTCTGGGGGAAACATTACATATTAAATTCCTACTCACGCAGCGCTGAACAAAATTTTTGACACTGACATGTCTTTACATTGGCACACAACCGCCAAAATCGTTAGTTATGAAGAGCGACACTTGTTGGGGTGAAGAAATGATCTGATGATCTTCGCTTACAACCAAATCGTTGCCACCAGTCGTTGGAAAAATCTCAACCTATGCTGAAATCTTTAGCTGCCTAAGCTGCTGAAAAAGTAAGCAGCTGGGCTATAGCAAAGTTATTAATGAACTCTGAACAATCCTTGAGGTATAATAACGTGATTTGGTAAAAATCAGGCTGGTTTACTACGAATATAGTAACCGATACATGAAAATGTCTCTCGTCTCTTTCGGGATATGAACAACTTTTTATCTCCAAATTTTTCACTCTCATATTAAGTCTTAGTCCATTCTGAACAACTTTTGTACCGTGTATGTCTGTTTGTCTGCGTCGGTCTGTCTATCTTTGCCTGTCAGTGTGTCCGTAAAATCTAGTAACGAATTTAATTTCCACGGTTATTAAGAACCATTATTGATTACACACATTAAACAAGTACCTACTATATAAATAGGTTGCCGCTTGTTATAAAATTCGAAATCGCAACCTTTTCTGAAAGATATATATATATTTCTCTGGTCATTCTGCTAGACAGTAAAATGACAGCGGGAGAGACATCGGTATTATCGCTAAAAATACTCGCCTGAATCTGAAAAGGTAGTAAGTCAGTCTTTGGTAAGCCGAAGCTACAGTTAGTGATATAGCTGCAATATAGTTGAGCTGGGTACAGTGGAACTACAAATTTCCTCCTCAATCCTAATTCACCTTCTTTTCTCTGAAAAATGGTACCGCTGCAGGACTGAAGGTACCTGGTATCCTTTGAAACCGCCTTAAAGGCTGACAATTTCTTGAAAAGGGTGTATAGGTATACAATAATCTTACCGAGGACCCCTCCTAATGCTTACTGTAGGTAAAAGAGGTAAAAGTAGGAGATAATTGACAAGGCACAGGCACTAACCTACTTAGAATACTGTTGCTTTACTACCTACTTCTTTCGAGCACAAGACACCCATAAAATATGCGGAACGTTCCTCATAGTGCTATTTGGTCTTCAAAAACGGAAATAGCCCGGTCGAAATGAAAGTTGCGAACCTACCACTCCATGAAACGAAAACCGGGACGGCTAATGTCCACTTACAAGTTTTGCTTGATTTATTTATTTTGTTTATTTTTATTTTTTCTTTAATTTTTCATTTTTATTTATTTATATTTTTATTTAGTGAATTGAACCACACCTCGACCACAGGCACGATTCTAAGGGGAACCATGTTGTCCCCCGTCACTAAACGGAGTGTCATCATGGATTTCACTGGCAAAACTGAGGGTGAAAAAACCAGGGGTAAAGTTATGACCCCTACACCGAACAAAAAACCCCAGAAATAAAATAATGCAACTAGGACTAGATGATGAATGGCCTTAAAACTAAATACATGTTACTATGTATAATCAGTGAAGTAAAATAAAACTATGACTAGAGGCACATACATATATCATAGATCAGATATTACAGTTTGTGGAAGAGATTAGAGGTAAGGACTGGTCCTTGTCTGTTCCAGAAAAAAGTCAACCGACTGAGGGGTCATATGCTGAACTACGAGGTCCTCAAGACCGTCTCCCCCACTCCTCAGTTTTGGTTTATTAATTTCAATAATGAAGCTTTTGAATTAACCAAGAAAAAAAAACTTTTCTTTTTACCATCCCTCGAAATTTTTTGGTTACTTTTCAAAATACAATTCAATTTGCCGTCCGCCGTCCGAAGCTTTCCTTGAAATTAATGGCTCACTGTATAGTCTCATAAATCATACGACGGCCGGGTATGTGCCTATAATCTCGGCAACACTGTCGATCACCCAACCACAAGGAGTAAAGTGTAAGGGTTGAAATATTTAAAAATACTCAAGATCTCAAAATCTTTAGAAATAAAACTGTATTTTCTTTGTTTGAATGAAATAGAACTCAGTTCAGTGAATCGAACGGTACCATTCGAAGCATTTTACTTCGTACTCAAGAATAATTATTGCAAGGGATAAGAATCGTCAACACGTTTGTGAATCACAAAGCGGTTTGGCGTGCAGGAGTGGGCTGAACTTCTGCTAATTTGGCTTGATCTTGTTCAGAAATCCAAGATTTCTCAACTTAATTTAACGTTTTATTCTGTTTGCACCCTAAAAGGAAATATACTTCGTAGAACGAAACTTGATACGAAATTCCGAAATAACGAATTAACCAAACGGGAAATCGTGTCTCAAAATCGACATTGTCTACGTGTTTTTAGAATTTCTGAATATTCTCAAAACATCTAATTATTGCATCTCTCGGGTAATTCTGGATCAGATAATAAATCCTTTTATGGTTAATAAAGAAAAGTCAAGGTTTATATAACATTAACGTGGAATCACAGTCAACGTAGAACCACTCTCATGATTTGGATATTTAAGAGTATTATGCATAGTTGGGCATTCCTTATTTAACTCTATCGCTATGTTTTGCACTGAATTTCGGATTCGATATTCTTAATGATCATTCGGTCATCAAATACGGTCGTTATCACAAATAGATGTTCTCTATCAGCCGGGTCAGAGATTCTGAACTGATCAAGTGATAACACAGCTCTTAGGTCTGGCATGTCAAGGGCGGAAGCCGGCGTTCTTCCATTTTTTTCCTCAAAACGACGATTGCCAGTAAAGGAAAACCCAACGGCTTTCAGACTACGACGATAACAGTTCGAGATAACGATCCCTAGACGCCATGTTGATTTGTCGTTATTTCGCTTCCGGTGACTGTTCGCATACCCCACTTGGACTCAGAAGGAACCATCGTTATTTTTGACTATATGAATCACTCTGTACAGCACATAAGTTCACTAGGAGGAGTTCATGATGATTGCACGTGTTTGATTCAGAGGAAAACATTCGTGAAATTGTGAAAACTGCATATTTCACCGAATATAATTTACAGCGAAATAAAAATTCAAGTTAAAAATGTGGAACTCGATAAAATGTGAGACGTTTCTATGTTTAATCCGATCCTCATTTCATCGATGTCGGTTGAATATGAGGATTCCTACAATATTCTAGTTCCATGAACTACTAATTAAATTATACGTCCTCCTCTCCTCAACATACAAAATGTATTAAATTATTCAGATAATACATTTTCACGGTTTGTACACGGTTTAAAAGTGCTATATAACTTTCTTATGAGCTAAATGTTAAAGAACTGCTGACGTGCTAGTGTAATCCAAGAACAGTTCAAAACAATGTGATCTCGCCACAATGGTTGCTGTAGGGACTAGTCGTGGTTTCTGTTTTGGGGTTGTATTGAAAACTTCAGAATTCGTAATAAGCTGATAAGTTGTTGACGCCACGATTGTGTCTAGATTTCAGAGGGCTGCAACTTTCTTTTGCGAATTTGTAAATAGTCGCTGACGATCCAGTGTAAGCCAACACAGTCCTAAATAAGTCCGACCTATCTTTCTCGCTAGTAGTCGCAGTTTGTACTAGTGGTGGGTCCTATATTAAAACGGTCTCGGTATGAATTAGACATTTCGTGGTCTTTCGACCCATTAGAAATGGAATGAGTCCCATTTACAACGCGAATAAAGACTTCGCTCTCAAGGGAAGATAATCTATAATCTCCTTTTGGGCTTGGGAAGTCGTGTTTAGGCATCCGCAAGCAATCTTTCTTGACATAAGCCAAGTACCCGTGTTAACTTATGGGTCAAGGCATCCATCCAAGCTCGAGGTTTCGTTTTAGCAGTTGGGTCCCCAAGTTTTTGGAAAAAACACAGAACTCCAAATGCAAATCCCTCCACCGTCCGCGATACCATTAGTTGTGGTAGATGTTCAGTCTAGTTACACTCCCAGAATAGTTTTGTCCAACACAGTAGAATTTATTATAGAACCTATAGAGTTTCAATGGAATGAGGGGGAAGAGAGTTCTATAGTAACACTTAGAAGGATAGGTGGAAAGATGATTCTGTCATTGCTCTTTCATTGGTTTGTAAAAAATCAACGTTAGATTACGAAACTACCAAGTTCATTCAATCTCCGTGGTGAGCGCTAGACATGGCAAGCCCATGTTATCAGTGTATTGCCATTGTACGAGTATTTACCTTTTTTTAAGTGATTTTGGACGGACCTGATGCCTCAACCGCTTCTACTCATCCCAAATCATATCTAGATGCATCCCGAATCTTCTTTTTCCAATGTGTAACAAATCCAAAGGGTCATTGACCGCCCCTCAAACTACATACCTAACCTTCCTTGGTGCAGTTGTATAAATAAATGCGCAATAACTCCCCTCCCTCCAAACAAAACTTAACTGATGTGAATAGGTGCCTAGCAACGGGCATCTCTTTATGATTTTAACTGAGCGGAACCGGCGCTCCTCACGGAGAGTGAAAAAACATCCAACCTTCGTCTAATCGTCTTCTTTTGTGAATGTTTGGAATACATCTCGATTTGACAAGCTCACTCATGGTAAATGGCAGTTCACTGCAACTCTTTTCGCAGCTCGTCCCCCTTTTGGTTCCCATTGCTGTGATTCACATTATACCTACTTCGTAATACATAATATTCATGTGGCGACTAGGAACCCATTTGGTTTTAGCCGCACAATGGCCAACGACCTCGCGTGGCCCGCAGCCATATGTTCGGAACCACCTTTGTTCTTGAGTCTTGTAGTAACGTTAACCCTGAGTTAGAAAACCCTTGGCCGACCCGAATGCCAATGTCACGCCCGATGACGGACGCCGGATGGCGTGCGCCGCGTCCCCGGATAAAATCCGACCTCACGAAACGCGGAACACGAGGGCTAACAATGTACATGTTCTTGCCACGTTCATCACCGGAGTGCTCTCGTTACGAAAAGTGGATGTTCTAAAAAAACGAACCCTTTAAATAGGATGAGACACATCAACCAATGGGGTGGAGATAAGATCGTGTCATGTGATGATAGAAATAACGTCGGTGATCCACTATTATTCGTATCATGGATGTAGAACCTAATGACAGTGACGTAGGTGAACTAGCACAATTTTCACGTCATCTTGTAATGAATTTTCGTTTTCTCTCATTACGTGCACGTTATGATAACGTACATTATTATATACAGAGTGTCACGATAGAAAACACTGCATCTCTCACATTCTCTCTCTCCCTTCCCCAACACCATAATTTTAGAAATTATGGAAGAAAAATTTAAGGATTATCATTTTCAAACCCCGATTATGCTTAAATAAAACTTGACCCCCCTAGTCGACACCTCTTACTAGTAAATCCCACTAAGTAAAACGCTGTATGATGACATGAGCTAATCCGTGAGCGTCCTCACCTTGTTATTTCATTCTTTTGTACATGACCCAAGGGATCTCCGCATCAAATCCCAGCATCGTAGGTCGACTAGGAAATAATTTAGCCTCAGAGGCCTCTCAGCTTATCAGTGCGCCTCCATTCCTTGTAATTGTATTCTAGATGTCCCAGAGGAGCTCAGTCCGAATTCCAGCACCATAGGTCAATTATAAAATAATTTAACGTAACTATAACGCGATTTTGTAACAGATTTTCGGACATGTGGATTTAATCCATTGGTTGATGAATCATTGAACTCGACAGATTCATCAAACGTTCTGAGCGAAAGGGAGATATGAGCCTGTTGAATCCGAACATCTAAATCGGTCTAATTGACCCCATACATGCGCAAAAGGTTAAAATCTTATTCAAATACACATTTATTATTATTTTATAAAATCAGGTTGGACCCCCACTATCTGGCTACCTTCACTGCATATTTGCGCTAATTTATTCGTTGTTAATGTACCTACGGATACATCCAGATCTACGGAAAAACAAGGCCATTTGTTTTTAATCCTATCGCGGTGTACTTATTTAAAAAATTCCCCCGCGTTACTAATCCTTTTTATTTCAACCTAAACAGCAATCATTGGCCTCACGTCTCTCGAAATAGCTAACCTATTAATAACGCTTCGATGCTTTGTTCGTCGACCTTTAAAAAAAATGCGTTGCTTTTTTTCGGTTTTTGTAGCGACCTCCCCGATCTCAGTGCCTGAGGCCGCCCTGATTACGTGAGGTGGTGACGTGATGACGTCACGAGCTCTCTTAATACATGGTTACTTATTTTTTTATCCCCTCGGCTTTCAACCCAATAATTCTGGTCTTTGGGCTATATACCTAATACGTACACAATGTCATTATCGATGAACACCTCCAGGAGGTTGGCGCTTCCTTGTTGGCTGACGTAACGACGATTTTCCCTGCGGCTTGCCAACAATACGTAAACACTCTAGCCATTCGCTAGTTCACATTACATGAAAAAAACGTATGAAAAACGTGTGTCCATAATATTTCGCGAATAATTTTGTAGGCACGGTGAATAACGATAAATAAGGACCTCCTCAAGTGTATCTTCCTGCATATTCAAGCGCTAGGTTTATTATTTTCCGATTTTTTCAATTCCTGAATCTATATGTCAAAAGCTGATTATTATGAGGTTTTTCCTTATGGATGTAGAACTCATTCACCAAAATTTAATGTATAGTTCATATGTTCATCCGTGCGTACATTTTAACAAACGTATAGATATTATGAGTTCAGAATCATTTGATGATTTTGATTTCAAGACTTACGTATGCTTGTACAGTTCTGGACACTATAGGCCACTTACATTTTCCCTTGAACATTCTTATTAGGTAAACAGACTATACATATATATATATATATGTATATATATATATATATATATATATGTGTGTGTGTGTGTGTGTGTGTGTGTGTGTGTGTGTGTGTGTGTGTGTGTGTGTGTGTGTGTGTGTGTGTGTGTGTGTGTGTGTGTGTGTGTGTGTGTGTGTGTGTAGTTGCTATTGCAGGTTACCGAAAGTGATTCCCACGTTTCAGAACCATCTTTCTTTGATCCGTGATTAAAGAAAACTCTATTTATGCAATTGATGTTGTTTATTTTTACATAGTTTTGTTCATGTTTTGTTTTGTTGAGGCTGATCTACTTTATTGAAAATATGGGAGTCCCCCCCAGCCGATTAACATTTTCATTGTAATACTTCACTTATTCAATGTCATGATTGCGCGGGAGTTGTGCTAATAAAGTCTAGCGAACTGAACTTTGACGTATATTCCACCTTGAACAATAAAACCCTAGTTTGCACTTTGGATATTTGAAGGTAGGAGATTTGAATTTAGCTCTGAAAGGCTGACTCCCGTTAGGCTGAATTCATAGGCAAGTTGTTAATACCGTGGTTGGGAGGAGTACTCCCCGTGCCAACGGAGGAAAAGGCCCGAAAGCGGATTCCCATAACCCGAATTCGGATAGCTTGAGGCTGGCAGGGCTCCCGTAGCACTCGAATTATGGATAGAATCACGCTGTACAGCGAATTCCAGTTGCTAAAGGTTTAGAGGTAACATTTAAGCTATAAAGTGAACCAGATGAAAGTTGGATATGAGGTGATGCTTGTTATATTAGCTCCGTATTTATACGGTGTTTGACCCGCTAGGGGACTTCCCTCTCTAAGTGGCTTGATGTTAAAATGGCGTCACGTATTTCTTGTCTGCTTGGGTTGGCTAGGCTAGCGCGGGTCTGATTATTGGTAACAAATATCAAAAATACAAGTTGGGCCACAACATTCAGTATTTCATCTTCATTTTTAAGTGTTTTCAATGACGTCAATATTCCAATACTCACTTATTTTTCCCCAATCAGATCTAAGATATATCTTGAATACAACATGCATATCGGAGTGCTTATTGTAATTTCTCTGCTCCTATAAGTATAAAAAGGAAAAAGAATCACATGAGATACCAACCCGAACAAATACTATTTATGCAGCTCGCTGATATTAATTCGTTCGGATTCGATATCTATGACGCACGGACGAAATCAGTGAAGAGCTCGGTACTATGTGCACAGCTGTCAATAAAATTCGAGGTCAGAGTTGGTTTCAATTTTTCAGCAGCTCGCAAAGGAAACTGGGTAATATTTCTTCATCGAAATTTCACTGCTATAATTCTATACGCGAATATTTCAATCGTATACTTAGCTAATAAAATTTACATTATTATCAATGCCACACCATAATTGATAACATTAATTTTAAAAGTAAAGTTATTCTACAAAAGATGAATAACTTATACAATTTTCTAACATTATCGCAGTAAACTAACTGAAATTTGAGCAAACTTTACGTTCAGTGCTGCCCTTTGATTTCAGCCCTTCTTGCACATTCTTTCTTTTTTCGATCTCGAAACCTTAAGTCGTAATATGTAGAGGGTGTCCCCTCCCCTCCACACACACACAAACCCCACCTACATAGCTCCGTTGGTATGCGTTGTTCAAAAGTCAAACGTTCTTAGTTTTTTAGCTTTGATTTGTTAGTCATATGCACACCAACTGTGTTATTTCAAATGGTAACCTCCAGTTTTTAACACAGATTTGGAATCTGCACGAAACTTCATGGAAAACTCTCCCGTCACTCAAACTTTTTTCATGCAAAAGGTGCCACAAGTGAAACAAAATCTTGTTGTCGCAGAATCACTTACTTAACATTGATACTCAAAATACCATCTGGGAAAAACTACCACATTACTCCATTCATTTCCTGACAGAACAAAGCATACTAACAGTTGGTATTTCCGGTGCTTACTATGTTGGTGTTCCGAATGTCAGTAAAACATCAATAAGTACCTGATTTGGCGTGAAAAATGATCTATATAGGTGAAAATTCCTTTAAAAATTCAACGATTTGCGTGAAATTGACGGACGATTTTCCCTTGAGGTTTTATAAAATTAGAACCCAAATCTGCATTGGAAAGGGGGGGTTTCTATTTAAAATAACAAGGTTGGTGTGCAGCACTCACATCTTGCACATGAAATTATGCAAAAATGCGAATACAAAAGTTTTATATTTGTTTCAACGCAGAAAATTATGGGGAGTTGCAATTTGAATTTTTTCCCCTCAAAAACGCATACTAATAGTACTAATAGCTTAAGGTAATACATGGGGATGGGGGGGGGGGGGGTTAAAACAACACATTGTTTAGCCCGGAATGTTATATAAATTAAATCATTAATCCAGGAATTATTCATTTTCTTTATTGTTATTTCTTTTAGTTTTCTTTGTGTTATGATATTGGTGATCTTTGAGTTCACCCTAGAGAAATGCCGAATGAATATTCTCATAAGTTCAAGAATAGTTTTCAGAATGTTCCAAAATGGGTTTCCAATGAGCAACACTAATTTTTAAAAAATGTTCAAAAGTTTGTAGCTATTGCTGTTCTTGGCTTAATTTGATCTGAAAGTTTGCAAAACACGCCAATATCACATCTACTGTTGGGCAAGAGAATCTTGTCATGAGCATTATCATTCAGAATCGCTGTTCATTTTACTCTTAATAGCCTTCTTTGTCTTGCCACCTTGATGGGAAATATGGCGACCCAATAGCCATTTCGAGACAAGCGGTGCTCAATGATTGGCAAGCTGTGAACGGAACGGGAGCGTGTAGTAGCATCCATTATGGACTGGTGACGACGGTTGCAGTGGGATTCGCGGCACGAGGCAAGGCCGCTGAGAACATGAAAATATGACGAGAGAAGATGGATTTTCTTTCATTGAATATCGTTCGGAAAGCCGTCAACCAGATTCGTCTTTCAACAGGGCCATCAATGGTTTTTCTTTTGGGACGTATAAAATTGCATCTAAGCTGAAATATTAAATATCCCCGACTAGTTTTCTCTGATCAGGTTTCTCAAGAAGTTCGAAAAAAGTATAATCTACTTCTTGCATCAGGTTCTAGGAGCCACACAAGTAAATGCACGAATTTTGCAAGCCAATGATTAATACTTGGCCAATAATTTTGGAGAAGATGATAGATCTAGCAGAAATAATCCATTCAATAACATCCCAAAAACATTGAAAACTACAATAAACACTTATTTTTGAGATTTTGACATGTTTCATGTCTATAGGATACTTGGCATTCAAGAGAACCATCATACCCCCCACCACCAGCCTCCATATAACAAACCGGCCTCCTTATAATGAAACAGGCCTACGTAATAGATAAGACTGATTTTTATAGTTTGGTGGTCTGGATGCTCGCAAGCTCGCATCTCAAAAATAAAAAAATATCCTAAATCAATCCTTTCAGCAAAATACAGATTAGATGGACAAACAGATCAGATTTACGCCTAAAATGATGTTACGGTGGTCGAATATGAAGAAGAATTGGATCTAGATGGCACTGGCGATGGGGGGTTGGACGTGCTGTTGAACTTCTAGTCTATAGGATGGCCCGTGACTTGAATTTTTGCAGGACCACGGCCGCAGGACCGCATTTTTCGCAGGACCGCGAAATGAGCAAACATAGTCATGGTAGTAAAACGTGTGTAGTTAATAATAAGTTGAAGAGAAACTATCAAATAATTAGGTACCTCATCTAGAATAATTGCAATTTTTTATTATCATCTGAATTTGCTCCAAATTTTCTTGCTATTCATCCTATGAAATAGAAATTTTGTAAGCATGAAACATGATTTTTTTTTTTTTTTAAATCTGAATTATTTAAATGGTGAACTGAAAGAGGAAATCTACATGAAACCTCCCGAAGGGGTGCTAAATACAGATGGAAAATGTATTATTATTATTATTTTACTTCATTTGTTTCATCAAATACTGTCAATGATTGCTGACGATATCGACACCACATCGTGTCGGGTCGGCACCAAAACGCACACACTACACAGAATATTCTTGTTGTCTAGGGAGGCTGCCAACCGAATTTCAACTCGGTAGCTCCGAAATTGCGTTTATAGCGAGGGGCAGACATGCGCACACATCCATGTCAAATGCAAGCGGAGGCAAAATAGATATTCACTTGGTTTATCTAATATACCTTAACTGACAGATCAAGAAATTAGAGGCACCATGTTGGACCTGTTGTTAGTATAAAAAGCAAACAACACTCTGGAGGCTGAGAACTGTACAGCAAAACTTTCAAATGGGTAATAGCTGCTCTACAAACTTTCCGTTCGGTATACACTGATAACTTTTACAATTTGTTTCCAATTTTGACGGCAATATGATCATCAAAGACTATTCGGGAGAGACTGTAGATGGTTATCACTGTCAATGGACAAACATCCTAGACTTTTACTCAAATTTTGAGAATACTTTCAGATAGAACATCATATTATCTCCTATACAGCCATTTCATGTAATAGTCACTGCACATGCGCGAATCTGATACTCTAGAAACAAGCATACCTACTCAACTTTCACTATTTTCATTCGATGTTGGGATGTTCAGGGATTGGATATAGAATTTGTCAAACCTGAACCCGACCAGGAACTATTAGAACTTGAGTATCCACTTTGATACATTTGAGCATAAATATTGGTATTGGAGGCTAACTATTTTAGAGGGGAACAGACATAGGCATCTCTTTCCATCTCTACTAATAACTGACGCACGCCCAGACTCGAGTTTTTCTACGAGCGATGTGAAGTCACATTTCACGAAATAGGCGGGCTGTCCGGTTGTTAATAACCAGCTCACGCACGAATATAATTAGCGCTGATGAATCCGCAAAGCAGCTGGTCAATCTCTTAGCTTGAAACTGCTCCCCATAGCTCATTGGTTTTTACGTCCTATCTCTTCAGGTAGAACCTCCTTCGAACGTCCGAAAATTATCGGTTGAATTTAAGTTAATTATTTCCTGTAGATTTCTAATGAACATGAATGATAAAATACGTTGGTTTAAATTCATTCAATGATTTTGATAATTTGAAGAACTGAAAAAATTGACATTCCTTTTAGTGTAGTAGCGTTGGATTATATTTCCACAATTCTTCAAAGCATTCAGCAAATATTTATATCTCTTTAAGTTTTTTTCTTTCAATTTTATTATTTTTCCTGCTCAACGAGTTTTTGCACTATGGCAGATATACATTTTATGAATTGTGTTCAGCTTTAATACTCAATTTAACAATAGTGTATCGCCCTTGTTCTTTGTTAGCGCTTTTTTATTGCGTTTTGAACATTTGAGAAAAAACATTTTTTTTTTTTTTCTGCAAATGGGAATGTTTTAGGGCTGGAGGTCAGGTGACAATTCCCTTCTTTCTTTTTCAAGGTGTTTTATTTTTCATAAACCCTCCGATAAATAATTTAAAGGTACTATGAACACTGCAAACGAAGAAAAGTTTAGCAGGGATAGATGAAGTTCTATGTTATTGTTTATGATATCAACAACCTTGAGAAATTGTTGCTTACTTGTGATTTGTGACAGAGTGAATGAATCATACCCTCATGTGCGTTTGGAGGCAGTAGTACTACTGAAGTATTTCTAAATCCTGAATAAATAAGTATTTTTCCATCAGCCTTATCAATTTTTGATATTATAAAAAACATTTTCTCTCGTTTTTTCCAAATACTTAATAAAATAAACAATATAAAATAAAAACATTACATGAAATTGTGGATAAACGAAATTCCTTTCCCACAAACATCCATGGTTCAGTGTTTTTGCATGAAGTTGATAAAATGGCAGATTTTTTATTTTACTGATTCTTGGTCCGTTCATAAAGGTATGCATATGAAAGAAATACAGAGAGAGAGAGAGAGAGAGAGAGAGAGAGAGAGAGAGAGAGAGAGAGAGAGAGAGAGAGAGAGAGAGAGAGAGAGAGAGAGAGAGAGAGAGAGAGAGAGAGAGGGGGGGGGGGCAGAGACAGAGAGGGAGAGTGAGAGAGAGTGGGGGTGAGGAAAAGGAGAGAGAGAGAGAGAGAGGAGTGTGAGAAAGAGAGAGAGAAAGAAAGAGACAGAGAGAGGCTTTATTCAATTGATTTCACAGAACGTTGATGTGCGTTGTCTTCAAAACTCAAAAGCAAACGGTAAAATCGATTAGGCAGATCTGACGCAGTTGTCAATGAGGGGAAAATATTCGCATGTCAGGTAAATAAAACGGTTCGAAAATATTTTGAACGGAACGAACGCGCTCGTGGCAAACATTGTCATGGCCAACTGTCAATAGCGGTTGTTGATTCCCATTGATTGGTATCATCGTTTATGATGGAGATAAACACAAGATAAGTCACATTTCTGTTCTTCATGGAGCTAGAGTAATTAAAGTATGAAACCTTGAATGAAATAATCCATATGTCTTGTAATTATAAAAATGGGACTGGAAAAAGTTCAATTTGTGCGAATTTATGATGTTTGGAAACTTCGAAACTCATACTAAATCTCTCCACCGATCGAACGATATTTAGCCGTTTTTTCCTAATGTTAGTGATTTTTTCCACACTTTCTTAAATTAGACATTTTGAAATTTATTATTTTCAAAAACTGCTGGCCAAAGAACTCGTCCTTTTGTTTGGCAAGCTTGAATTTTTGGCAACAGAACGGAATTTTTATCTCAATCCTAAGGAGAGGAATCGTCTGGAAGGATATATATATGTATATATATATATATATATATATATATATATATATATATACTGCTTACAGATCAGCTGGTAGACACACATTCGTGACTATATATATATGAAAAATGCTAAACTCTAGGATTTGTTTCAGAATTCTCAAAATGGATTTCAATGAAGAACATTTTCGAAAATTTTGATTTTAAAATTTTTGGAGCTTTGCAATAGCTTGATTTTTAACAAAAATTCGCTAAAACGATAAATCAACCGCGGATGATGTGATCTAAGCATTACTTTTGATCAACGCCAACAGGTGATTTTAAAGGGTTGAATTATTTGTCACGACTTTATTACATTATTTTTCACGAATAAACAAGGCAAACGGAGCTCGTTGAAGAGCACAGTTGAAAAGCTCAATAGACTCCTGACTTCTGGCCTATCAGACCATGCGGGATAGGGGGCTTTGCCCTGGTTGTAAAACATAAATAAAAGCCTTCAACTCGCCCTACTGGCTCACTCTTGATAGAATAAACAACCACTTCTTATAATTTCAAATCACACCACACCTATTTCCTTTTGAACCGCGGGTAGGTTGCGCCGGAATCATTCCTACCAAATTTTGACCCCTGGGTTGTTCCGGTCTCAAATTCCTCTCTAACATCTCCCGGGTAGTTCCGGGATGTCATCCTTCCCTCCATCCAAAGTCCGATAGAGTAGTTTCAATCAAGGTTTAAAAAATCTGATCACGTACAGTTCTATTTTACTTGCAAGTTCAAATTCAAGACAATTTCAAATTTACTCGCTTGACTCACTTAGCAAATCAAGTTAAAATCACAATAATATTCAAAAATCGGGGATCTCAAAAACTTTTGAAATTAATAGGTAAGGATTTTTTTTTAAAGACAACTCAGGTCAATGAATCGAATAAGATCATCCGGATCGTTGTACGAACAACCATAAGGGAAGTTTTACTCGCTCCATAAGGGTTTAGGTGTTGCGATGAAAAAATCGTCAACACGAATGAGAATCGCTAAGCGACTTTGGCGTGCAGCAGTAGACTGAACTTCTGCTCATTCGACTCGATCTTATTCGGTTTTCCTGTAAACTGAAGCTATCTATCCGCGTGTGATACCAGACCTATATAGAGACCAGTGGAGTAACAATTTTCAACGCTTCGGAATAATAAACCATAGTGCTTATACCGATATGATTCTTCTGTATCACGTTTCCACATGATTGATATTAAAAGTGTCCATAACTACTTACTGTGTCACGAGTATGGAAGGATTAACAACTTATTCATTATAACAAATTGTATTATAAACACAAAGACTTAGTTACGATCTATGTATGTTGGAGGCCACGATTGATCAAAGCGTGCTCCTCACCCCACAGCTCCAGTTTGCGGTCGCGCTATTTGTCCATCGATCACATAACTCAATTGAGACTGACATAGAAAGCCGCCGTCGTTTTAATTTATCCACTGCAGTTGTCCATTTTGACATTTCCGTTTGTTATTATCGGTTCAAACGTCATCGGAATCATTGAGAATCTCACATATTGTCAATATAGTCCAATCAAATGGTAATTTGGACAAGAAAAAATTCTGGAGTCAAGTTTCTCATCCGTTCTTTACGATTTTGAGGTGTTGAATCAGAATTTCAACTTTGCCGCACAAGTGACATATCACCCACCCTCAAGATTCAATTAAGTAATTTATATAAATTTGGCTCATCTTGATAATTTTTGAGTATGTATATAACATGCATAAGGATATTATAATTAGGTTCCTCGCCTAGTTTTCATATTATCAGAAGTGCTAAATTAGAATTACAACATGCCTGGCTCGTACAAGTGAGAAAACATCTAAAAGTTTGGAAAAAATGCGAGATTTGACCCTTTTAATCTTATTTGTCTTAAAACCCATAAAACCTTTTCTCGCGGGTTCTTCATGTTGTTTGATTGCTGAATCCGACATTGGACTTATCAGCTTTGTACTTGCTACGTAAGAGTAAAAATTCGAAAATTTAAACAATTATTACGTCATTCTATTTCAGAAATCCATAATTAGAAGGTGAAATCCACGAACCGGCCATAATAAAAATTTCGAGAAAGTCGCGATCAATTTGTTGGAATTGTGTACCCCACTGTGTTTTAGTGTGAAGGATTGTCAAAAAGTCGAAATTGTTTATAGTAACGGTTAAATGGTGGTTACTTAGTTTGTACGGATCTTAAATACAAATAAAATTATAAATGTGCATTATTTAAAATAATAACTGAAATCGTAGGTAGAGTTATGCACATTTCGGCCAACACCAAAATAATTTAATCAGCCAAAAGTGATTCGCACAAATCGAACGTTTTTGACACCATTCACCAAATAAATCCCCAATTATTTTTCATGGTACGCAGTATTTTTGAATTAAAACTGAAGTGGCGCTTGGTCCAGTAGTGCGAAATGTGAAATCGATCAGCCCGGAGCCGCATTGTAAAGTTGAAATAGATATTAGAGGTCAGTAGGCATCAGTATGGTGGAGGGCCCAGACTGTATGTTACATAAAGGGTAAGTTACAACATAAACTACCTGAAAAGCAGTCAGACCTCCAGTTGTCACTGCACTAATGCGTAGTACTCGACGTTGTATGTCGAACCTGGCCCAACTCCTGTGGCCTCTGCTTGTAGCGCTGTTGTCCGTTCCCACTAATAGATCAGAATGCTGCGTATAGTTTGGACGCCTGGATGCTCGCATCGCATCTCAAAAAATAAAAATAAACCTAACGTCAATCCTTTCAGCAAAATACAGATTAGTTGGACTTATAGATCAAAATTACGTATAAAATTATGTTTCGGAGGTTGAAAGACCCTCGTCTCAACTGACTTTAACTCTAACCACTTGACCATGGTGGACGTTATCAGATTATGAACAATCACAGAATGTCGCTCCATGGTGGTCCAGGTTCGACACCCACCGTCAGTCTGGTTCGTGCCTGGGTGGAAGTTTTCAGCTGGTGGTGCCGATTGAGTCAATACATGTAGTTGTTCTAAATTGTCAGAAACTGTGTTGGCTGTACGTCAACAGCCGATAGAAATCAACAAGAAGTTCATCAATTCTAACATGTATACATGGAACAGCAACAAAGTACACAACAACAAAACACACAATAGAACATTTAAAAAATGTGTGCACAAAGATAATGCCAAATATCTGTATCGTGATGTGCAAATGATCTCGAAGAGTTTATGATACGCGTAGCTAGGTTGCTATGTTTATGACTAGGGAAGATGACTACACGTTCAAACAGCACGTCAAACCCCCCATCACCAGTGCCATCTAGATCCAATTCTTCTTCATATTCGACCTCCGTTACATCATTTTAGGCGTAAATCTGATCTGTTTGTCCAACTAATCTGTATTTTGCTGAAAGGATTGATTTAGGATACTTTTTATTTTTGAGATGCGATCATCCAGACCACCAAACTATAAAAATCAGTCTTATCTATTATAGGCCTGATTCATTAAACGGAGGCCGATTATGGTTTATAAGGAGGCTGGTTTATTATACAGAGGCTTGTGGTGGGGGGTATGACGGTGCTCTTGAACTCCAAGTATGGAGATGTTAATTGTGTATGTGTCAAATCATAGAAAAAGTTTAATATAGTTTTTGTGTTCTGGTAATTGAATAGCAGATTATTATATTTAGATCAAGTTTTTATGCCTTGCAATTGTTAGTTAACCTAAATTTCGCTAAAGTTGCTCGAATATCGAAATAATTCAACATTAAATATATATAATACGATAAGTTACGAATATTTGCTTATGGTATTATGCTGCATGACTGGAAGTTTCTGTTTGTTAATAGTTTATTTATAGGCCCCATTAGTGGCCCACTAGCCCATCAGCTTGCATTTGTTACGGCCCACCACCAGCTTGCAAATTACCACCACAGAGCTTGGGCCCCCTCAACACTGCGTGGTTCCACTGGGGATCACCTGGGCTGTTTGGGCCTTGAGCTGTTCGGGCGCTTCCTCGATACCGGAAGCAGCGAGGTCGCGTCATCCCTTTACTACCCCGTCCCTCTCTCTCGCCCCCATTAATACATCCCTCCCCCATTATCACCCCCCTTCACCCACTATCATGACCCTCTTTCTCTCCATTATCATCGAGTCCCCACCCCCTCCCACCACTACGTGACCTGACCCTCCTCACGGCCCCACTGATTACCCCAGGGCTCCACGGCCCCAACTTTATCTGACCTAGAAATAGAAAACGAGCTTCACTTCCCACCATCCTCATCCTGCAACTACTGACTTCACAACACACAAAACCTGCACGATAATTGTTGGCAAGTGAAACAACAGAAAACGCTGCGAATTTTTACACAGAGGTTTATTATTTCTATCTTAGTCTTTAAATATCGTTAAATATCGCATATCACTAGTCTTTAAACATTAAACGTAATGTACTATATATTATCTAAATATATTTGCACAGACGAAGATGCCTACCGAGAAGTAATTAATTACTGGTTGACTATAAGGGGCAAAGCAATTGTGGACGAAAGCAGATGGCCCAAAATTTGAATAAGAGTATTGAAAGAAATGCATTCCCATCATAGAAATAAGGCTGGGTACAATTGGTTCTCTGTGAATAAACTTTTCATAACGATAGGCTCTCATAATCTCTAAAATCTAAGTACGACGGAAGAGATTAAAAGTTCTTGTCCATAGCTCATTGAAAAAACAAAGAACCATTACTGGTGCACGGACATTGACTTAGTGCACACTGGTAGGTATAACCTGCATTATGGGAAGGTAGTGGGGCATTGAAGGCCGCCAGAAATATTGGGGATATTTCCACTTTATTCAAGTCGAATGTTTTTAGATGAGAACAGGTTTTCATCAAAACGGATTATCCACTTTTTTAGAGGCAAGACTTATGTTTCGGACCTTGATCATCACTGCAACATATGCTTCCTTGAACAAAAGGAAGATCTGTCCCATTTCTGTTTTAGATGTCTCATTTTAGAGCCAAACAGTACCCACCTGTTGAAATAATTGAATAGGCACCAAAAGAAAGCCAACGCTCTCTAATTTTGATCCTTGAACTGGGAAAAAATAAACAAAAATGCTATAACCTAACACTCTCATCCTAATTCTCATCATAACCCACTTATTCTCAGAAAATGTCATCAACATCGAGTGAAAAGTGTAGGGGTTCTGCTCGTTCAAGTAGGTACTCCTCATTCCTGCAAGCGCTGCAGGTAATAATGATACTATCGTAATGCAATGGGGTGATGAAGTGGGGTGATCTAATCGGCTTTTGTTAACTACCTTCCAAATATTAGTGCTATCAGTCGATTAAAACGTAAGAATGGGGGGGGGGGGGGTTGTCTACAGTCTATCCCACACATTCTCTGAAAATTTCACTAAAATTGTATGAAAACTGTAGAAGTTTGCGAGTTACAAGCATTTGCGGACACAGGAACAGAAGGACTAAAACTTTTTTTTAAACTTGAAAAAAAAATAATAATAATAATAATATATTTAAAAAGTGGGGAGGACGCCCAGGTTTACCCGACACCAGCTCAAGGGCCTGACAACCTGGACATGCAGGATTATGGCAGACCCATCGGGCTTGCCGGCAACGATATCCGGCTTCTTGCCCCGGTCACTTGGCGAGTGATATAACATACACGGAACCGTACCGTAAATACGATTACGATACCGTAAATCAATTCGGTAAAACTATTGACCTGGACATGAGTGCCCTCGTTATTACTAACTCTTGGAAAACAACGTCTGCCAATTTGGATGTGGCACATAACCTCCTCGTACCCGCAACATGAATGCATAGATTTGAATAACCTCAAAATATATCGTAGTGGCTTTCTATGACGGGAGGAAATCATGATGTAGCGTAAAACGTAAAAATCGGTTAATTACGAAACAAAAAAAGATGCTTGATGTTATTTAAGTTCGCGTATGCACAGAGTGAAGTTTTGATTTGATATCGATGAAACTGATAGGGCACCATCTGCAGCATTACCCGCACATATCCTGAAAATTTCATCAAAATCGGATAAAAGCTGTGGAACTTGAGCTTTTTACTAGGATTTGCGAACACAGCGGTTTTTCGGATTTACTATTTCCTCCCACCATAGGAAGACACTATGATATATTTCAAGGTTATTCGAATCTATGCATTCATGTTACAGATACGAGGAAGTTATGTGCCACATCCAAATTGGCAGACAGACACGCATGTTACACACACTCACGCTCGCACGCGCGGAACGAAAGTCGTTCATAATGCTGCAAGTAAAATGTAAAATGAACGTGGTAGAATTTTAGAAAAACAAACATGAAAGTGACAATGATCATGAAAATCATCACTCAAAAGTGAAAACATTACATTTTTCATTCAAATAAATAAATCTTGGCAAATGTAAGAAGAAACTGGCAAGATGGTAATTCACGCTGGGTATCCGGTTTGTGGCAGTAACTTTAAGTTATTCTTAATGGGGTGCACAACTAATTGCATAAATAAATTACGAGGGAATCAGTTCTGTTCGACTACCCAGGCAGTCTCGGCGTTAAAATAGGACGATATTTAGCGTTTTGAGTTATCATCCCTTTACCACATCCGACAACCCGAACGATGGAGTTTGGAACCTCCCGCCCCACCGATCTGTCTAGTTGAGACGAAATACGCATTTACCGATGTGTCACTGGAAGGTTTTTTGGAGTCGACCCAAAGAAATAAAACGTGAAAAGGAGAAAAAATATATCTGGAAAGCCCGATTGACATGACCAGGCTCAGACCGAATCCACACGAGCGACACCGGAGACAGCCAAGAATAGTTGGGTTGGGTCACGCACGGGAATTCGCGTTACTTTACAGCTCTGAGAAGGTTTCCCGCACCACCCAGTAGAGAAACACAGGTGACTTCACCTCTTATCTCACGTTTTAGCGAATTTTTGTAGAAAATTAAGCTATTGCAATGGCTCCTACAATTTTAAAATCAAAATTTTCTCTGAAATCCGTTATGAGACATTCTGAAACGAATCCTTGAATTTAACGCGTTTACATATATATATATATATATATATATATATACCGGGGGCTCGGCGCTTCCCCCCCCTAATCTATACTCGGCGCTTCGCGCCTCGCCGGATCTTTTCTGTTTTCTACTGCGTAGAAAACGAGGATAATTTGCTATGCAATTCTTAGCCTGAATCAACTTAGTTTTGGAATGTAGCCAGGTACGTATGGAGAGGGAAATTGGTAGCTTGAAATGTGAACATTTATCACATAAATCAAGCGCTTTCCAACGAGTGGCGAACGATTTTTGTGCGATGAAAACTGCGGAAGTTTCATTCCCCTAACAACGGCTGGGTTGTACGTGAAAAACACTGAAATTGTGACACAATCTATAGCAACTACTCAACTACTCGGTTGTACGTGAAAATCATCTTTAATTTCGTTTGGGACGTTACAAAAAAAATTACTGGTGGTCGGCCTAAGAATTGCATAGCAATTAATATATGTCTGTGTGTGTGTGTGTATGTCCTTCCACACGATAACTCTCCTTAGGATTGAGATAAATATTCTGCCGAAAAATCAAGCTTTCCAAACGAAAGGAGGAGTTCGTTGGCCAGCATTTTTTGAGTAAATTGGTCACATTTCAAAAAAGTGCTGAAAAATCATTAAAAATAGCAAGGAACTGCTAAAAATTGTTAAATTCATATTTTTTAGCAGAATACTGCCCAAATAAAATGTAATAAGTATAAGGTGGAACATACTCCACCTCCTGAATTCGTAGTTATTAATTTTATTTTCAATGAGTCCTTAATTTTCAAAACAGTGTAACACAATATAGTACGATAATATATGAAAATTTGCTCATACGATCATGCTGCATGACTGGAACTTTTCTTATTGTTTATAGGGGATTTACATTTGAGGGTGGTATTGAGTGAAGTTCGTCAAGGGGGGGGTTGGGGGGTTGGGAGAGGGGAAGCCCCTTTTGCATTCCCAGATCACGCTGCTTAGAGCCTACTGCTCCAATTAAAAAAATTCTGTGTTAAAACATGGAACATGGTTATAACGATTATACATATAACAATAACTATGTAAAGGATGACTCCTGATCCTCACATAATATTTTGATCACGCTGTCATTATAACGATACCATAAAATATTTTCAGTAGGAAACACTATTTATAATGCTGCTTTGGTGTCGCTTTTTGGTGTCGTTTTTTGGTAGGTAGGTCATGGCTAAAGTAGGTTCCATGCTAAAACCTAAAAAAAAACCAACTAAAATAGCTTCATTAAAAATAATAACAACGTTTTGCAGAAATAAGGAATTGTATTTGAAAAAAATAATAAGTATAAATTTAATTATTTGCATATGTACACATTTTTCTTGTATCCAAGTACTTTGCGCAAACAAAAATATATTTACATCGTTATAATGTTTGACACAAAAGTTTTCTTAGTGATTTCCTGCAATCACAACAAATTTCTAGAAATTTAGCGATGAATTTAGAAAATTAAGGATTTAACGCTTCGCTTTCTGTTATGGGTCGCCATTAGTTATCAGAAGCGTTGGATCCCAATGTGTTTACGATAAACGAAGACCACTTAACTAGCAATCGTGGTAATGAAATTATTGAAGCGGAGTACTGCGTATATTGAGGTGTAGGTATGTGAAATCTCTAAGAAGAGATTAATCCCGGAGATTACTATACATCGATCATAAAGCGATTAGTTCTCGAGTTGACAGAATAGTGCGTCAGTGTCGACCTTATATTTTATACCTCTAAAAAGAAAACGCTGTTACAAATCGAAATAGTAAAGGACTAATTATTATTTCAAATAGATTGAATGAGCCACGACTTTCGAAGAATCGACTTGATTGGAGTTAATTTATACTGTTAAACATTTCGACTTACGCGTTTGCAGACTGAAATACCGATGGTTAATCCTTATAATGCTCTAAAAGTCATTTCATGTCACAGAGTGTTAAGTGACTTTAAACGAGGGAAATAAATGCGATTCTCACATGAAACTTTCAGATTCAACCATATTTGATAAATTTTATTGGAACTCCGCTCGAACTTCGGCTTATTTATGACGCGACTTAGAATTGCTACCGAGTCTACCTATAGGCAGCGGAAGCATTGAGGGATGACAATAAAATTGTCTTCGAAATCAAAATTCCTAATCGAATTTCACGTTTTAGGCTATTCTATACAAACTTTCGTTCCGTGTCTCTCTGTCTGTTCGTCTGTTTGTGTCGTGCGTCCGCAAATCCTTGTTTCTAGTTTAATTTTCACAATTTTCAACTGAATTTTATGAAATTTGCTGGCAACGTGAAGAAATGGTTTGAATTATTATGGGTGCCAATGGTGCCTCATCAGTTTCATTGTTGATGAATTAATACTTCACACTGCGCATGCGCAATCGTAGATTCCATTTAGTCGCCCGATCTTACTCAAATTTGGAGGATCATTGGCAAAATACGATTTGATCAATCAATCAACGTGATTCGCATGCGCGAATGTGTAATTCTTCCAACAAGCTTAATTTCCACAGTTTTCAAACAATTTTGATAAAATTTTCGTGATGTAGAGGCTGCAGATGTTCCCCTGCGAATTTAATTGTCCTCAAATCATTACCTCATTCTGCGCGCATGCGAAACGTGAATTACGTCAAGCATTAATTTCTTGTTTACTAATTGACCGATTTTGACGTTTTACGCTACATCTCGACTTAGTATTTTTCGAAAAGGAATTTTCAAGATCATTTAAAACATTTCAATGACCTATACATACATGTTATGGAGACGAGGAAGCAATGTGCCACACGCAACTAGGCAGACTTTTTATTATTATTATTATTATTATCATTATTTTAATGTATATATAAGCTATAGAGTCTAATATTGGGATCTCTAGAAAGGTCTGCAAAGGTTTGGAACTCCTGTTGCTGATATTTTCTCGTTGAATTCGTAAGTAATGTACTGAATGGAATGAAAAAACGGACTGAAACATAACTATACAACCACCTCTGGTTCAGAAGCAAGAGGGCCGAGAGACCCAGTCTCAACAACGGACGCAGAGAAGCCACCCCGGGGACCCTGTCTCAGCGACGGACGCAGAGAAGCCACCCCCGGGGACCCCGTCTAAACAACGGACGCAGAGAAGCCACCCGAGGAACCCGTCTAAACAACGGACGCAGAGAAGCCACCCGAGGACCCTGTCTCAGCGACGGACGCAGAGAAGCCACCCCCGGGGACCCCGTCTCAGAGACGGACGCGGGGAAGCCACCCCCAAAAACCAACTCAGCTATCATATTCACAGATTCTGAGAAAACAATGTGCGAGCCAATAAGGAAACACATGGTGAACTAATGAAATTAAGTGGACCAACCAGGGGGCGGCAGGAGGCGGCCACCTCCCTATAAATACCCCGCATGGAGCCCTCCATAATTCATTCCACTCACCGCTCTCGACGACTACACTCTACCAGTACGAAGTTTCTACACGCTCTACGCTGACGACCCTTCTGCTCACGAGTTCTTCTCAGAACGGCATTTTATTGCTCACAAGGCATATCTTCTCTCCTCACAGATCTCGCTTTGGCATCTACGAGTCCAGTGATCCTTTATCCTGCTCATTGCCCAACGTAGTTCTTCTGTCAGAACGCCACCCGGTACATCTATTGATATCCTCATTAGATCGTACGCCCGCAGGGACGTTCGAGACGTGTCGCCCGGGTTTCGTAGCACTAAGCTCTTAACCGACCGCCGGGGCACGCCGATAAATTACTCAGCTCATCCGCTCTAATTTATCGTCCAAGGAAGCCTTTTTCAAGGCTACAAGGTAGGACCCTGACATCCGAGCAAAGGAAAGAAGCTCTGTCAAGCGAGTCCACCTTCCAAATCCTGCATCCTATACGGAGAGGTATTAAAGACGAGTTAATCAACTCGGGTACATCGATGGAGCGCCGCCCGTCCTACTTCCTCATGCAAGAGGAAGCAGAGCCCGGCGCGGTCGGGGGCTCTAGCCCACGAAACGCCCCCTACCCGATACTCGACCCGTCCGCTGGTCCTAGCGACAGACAAAGGCTCGACTCTCGCGAAGAGATCGCCTTACTACCTAACATATCCATAAAGGAAACGTTAGGTCAAGCCTCACACACACAAAAGTTCGAGGATCCCTTCCAGACTCGCTCTGAAGTCAATCATCATGATTCGACAAAGATATCGGAATATCCACGATATTCTACGCAAGGCTACCCGGCCGATCCGAGTGTCAAATTCACTCCTAACTTGCTCAAAACACAAGATACTTTTCAGTACCTCAACCAAGCCCGTTATATTCCCCCTACAGATATAAATCTTAGGCCGGAATATTACACAACGGCTCAGCACCAAACAGATCGGACCCAGCACGCACTAAGCGAGCCCAGTGCTCCACGCGGCCTATACACGAACTATCCTCAGGTTCCGCCCGCCAAGCAAGATGACCTTGGCGGTTTCGCTCACATTCCTTTCGGAAATATTACGGGGACTAACCCGCATAATCAGAACATAAACGTCCCACTTGGTCTACCTACACCAAGTCAGACATATATAAATCCACTACAAATGGTGACCCCGCCTTTGAACAGGCTTAACACGGAGCATTTCGTTCCCTCTTATGAAGCTAGTGGATTTCAGGGAACCACTGCGGGCGTGCGACCCCCGCCGGGCTTATACGCCCCACATCTCACACAACAACCCTCTGCACAAAGTGGCTTTCGAGCACTTTTAGAGGAAATGGGAGATTACCAAAAACCTATCTTCCAAAAGAAGAATATTGATCGTGCACTCGCCGAGTTCGATCAATACTGCGTGCGAAAAAACCTGAGAACGCAGAACGAATGTTTCTCAGCTATCTACAAGTGGGTACCTGAAGAAATGCGGGAAGCTATTGACTCAGCTTACCTCACGGCACCCCACGCACCTTACGAAGAGGCAAAACAGCGCCTACAACGGGAATACGGGCTGTCCTTGCAGGACAGGCTCCTCGCGCTCGAGGACCCCGCATCTCTCGCCAAAAAACCCAGCACCAAGTACCATGAAATGTACTCTAAGGCTGTTGGGTACTTCTCAGAGGCTTTGATCACTCAAAAGTGGATCGAAACTCTGCCCATCGAAGCCCGGGGCATGGTCGCAGCACAGCTTACCACGAATGCCCGGCTCGACCTAGCTGATACGCTACACGCGTACAAAGCAGCGAATCCTCCTCTCAACATAAGAGGAGTAGAATCTACTTCAAAACCTAACAAGACTGGTTTCAAAAAGGCCCTCTCACAAAAAGCTGAGTCCAAACCTCAGCAAGCAGAGAGTAAGCCTCACAAACCAACGGCCTACTTCTGCCGGAACCACGCCCGTTTCGGTAGCGAAACTCGCAAGTGTGCAGACCCAGAGTACTGCACTTGGAAGGCAAATACCGCCTCCAAACCTATCAAAAAGGCAGCGCCTATCAGCCAGCCTAAAAACTTGGTTTCAAGCGAAAATAACCACAGACCAGTACAAGAAAGTACCGTTCCAACCTCAGACGCAGAGAGTTCGGAAAACGAATAACTGCCAGTGTATCTGAGCCTATACACCGGCAGACTAAAGAGTATAAAAGGCTTTTTTTCAAGTGCAAACTAAATGGCACTGACTTTCTCATTGACACGGGAGCAGAAGTGAACATTCTGCCCCACAATGTCACCAAAAAATTGGGCTTAAAAATTCTTAAGTCCAATGTCAAGCTCACAGCAGCTAACGGCGCCCCTATAGACACACTAGGGCGTGCTGACACGACAATTAACATCGGCCTCGGAGACATGACCACCGATTTCATGATCACTAAAGTTGATCTAGCGATCCTCGGTATACCATTCCTCGAGTCTTGGGATATCGGAATACGGGTCAAACACAAATATATCTACAAAGATAAAGTAAAGAGCTATGCCGATCAAAAAATCGCTGCAGTCATGAGCAGAAAATTTACTGACGAACAAATAACAGCCGCTATTCCTCATCGTGACAACAGTCCTAAACCAGAGGACACTCAGCTCACAGAGGACGAGAACATACGCTCTATCATTGAAAAATACAATGATAAAATGAACAAACTTCAAGGAAAGTGGAAAAACAACGGTGTTTACCACCGTATAACCACGGAAGGAACACCAGTACACTTCCGTGCAAGGCCCATGGCAGGCGAAAAACGGGCTCAGGTTAAAAATACTTTCGACAAAATGCTCACAGAGGGCATCATCGCTCCCTCCGACTCCGAATGGGCTTCTCCGCTACATTGCGTGCCCAAAAAAGATGGAACATGGAGAATCACGGGCGATTACCGATTCCTCAATGCAAAAACTAAGAAAGACGCCTACCCGCCGCCTCACATTCGCTCTTTCCAAGCGAATTTACACAATACACAAATCTATTCGACAATAGATTTAAAATCGGCATATTACCATATCCCGATGCACCCAGATGACGCTCATAAAACGGCAATTATTACCCCTTTCGGTCTCTATGAGTTTAAAAAAATGAGCATGGGTTTGGCCGGAGCGGCTCAAACATGGCAAAGGTACATGGACAGCGTCATGCGGAAATTCGATTTCGCATTTGTCTACCTAGACGACATATTGGTGGCTTCTAAGAATTACAAAGAACACATGAACCACCTCAAACAAATTTTCGACAAACTAGGAGAACACGGACTCCGAGTAGGTTTTGACAAATGCATTTTTTCAAAACCTACCGTCGATTTCCTAGGTTTCACTATCTCAAAAGAAGGGATAATTCCTAAACGAGATAAAATAGAGGCCATAGAGCAATTCCCTCGGCCAATAGACGTACGAAGCCTACGCAGATTCCTAGGTATGTGTGGTTTCTACCGAGCTTGCTCAAGTAAATTCGCTCACACAGCGCAACCTCTGTATGACTCCATTCAGTCAAACAAAAAGAATGACAAAACCCCTATCGAATGGACATCAGAGAGAGAAAAAGCTTTCAACAGCTTAAAACACGCAATGATAAAAGCTACATTGCACAATATTGCTCATCCCCACCCTACAGCGGAGTGGAGAATAGTTTGCGATGCATCCGATACACACATCGGAGCGGCACTGGAGCAGGAAATTACAGACAAACACGGCTCGAAATCTTACCAACCATTGGGATTTTTCAGTAAAGAAATTCCGGAACAATGGAAGAATAAAGCCTCGTTCGACAAAGAGATGTTCGCCGCTTATCAAGCTTGCATTCATTGGCACAATGACTTGGACGGCCGCTCTTTTCATATTTGCTCAGATCACAAGCCTCTGCTAGGCACAATGCTAAAAAAAAACGCACATTTTTCTAAAATGCGATTGAGATGGCTAACATACATCTCCCAAATGACAAGTGACATACGACACATACCCGGAGAAGACAACGTCGTAGCCGACGCACTCTCCAGACCTTTCGACCCAGTTGAAATTCAAACAAAGTCAATTTCAACCCAAACTGACGAGGGTCCGTCAGTAGCCGAAATTTCACAAATTACGGCCGCAATAGAGTGCAACCTTTTACTGCACATCTCAAATGCACAGATTCATTCTCCTCCTAACGCAGAGGACAAACTAAAACTCACACGAGTTGAATTCCCTCAAGGAGAGATTTGGTGTAACCTAGACTTAGGACACCCAAGACCTTATATTCCGAACGAAATAAGGCACGAAATAATCAGCCAAATTCACAGTTTGGGACACCCGGGCATACACTCTACAGTGTATAAGGTAAAACAGAGATATTTTTGGCACGGCCTTCGTGCGGATGTCTCCAACTGGGTCCGGGCATGCGAGACTTGCCAACGAGCAAAAATCACTCGCTCCGTGAAGCTCCCTTACTCCGAATTTGAAACGGCTACCAAATTCTCCCATGTACACGTTGACATTACCGGACCCTTACCTTTAGCTAAAGGAGGGAAACGTTACATCCTAATGATGGTCGATAGAGCGACGGGTTGGCTAGAGGCAGTCCCTCTTAACAACATCGAAACGTCCACTATCACAAACGCCTTTATAAATATTTGGGTAGCCTCAAAAGGTGTACCTAAATACATTACAAGTGACCAGGGCACACAATTCGAATCAGACCTATTTCATTCCATTATGGAACGTCTCGGAGTAAAACATACTCACACGTTGCCATACAAACCGTCAACAAACGGAATGGTGGAACGCAGAAATAGGTCCTTGAAAGAGGCTCTCAAAGCACAGGACGAACATTGGCTCGACGCCCTTCCGAAAGTACTACTCGCCATGCGTACGGCAGTAGACCCAGCAACGGAAACTACGCCCTTCCAAAAAGTTTATGGAATTGACGTGCCGCTCCCAGGCGACATATTCGTAACTTCTACGAACATTTCCGAGCCTCTCTTTTTCCGATCTACGCATATCAGGCATAATAATACGAAATATGCCGTCAACATGCCCAAAAATTTAGATACATGTACACATGTCTATATAAGAGTGCCCACACAGCTCTCCTCTTTGCAATGTCCTTACACAGGACCATTCAAAGTTGTTAAAAGAGATAAGTTTTCGGTTACAGTGCAAATTGGCGAACACACAAAAAAGGTTCCCAAACAGCAAATCAAACCAGCTTACACTCTAAACACAGACGAAGCTGTTTCACTAAGCACAAATCAGGCAGAAAATAAGGAGGAGACTCCCCGAAAATCCGCCAGAGGGCGCGTCCCCTCTACCAAATTCGACGAGAGGTGGGTGACTGCGCTCGAAGCAGGCCACGCCCACTTTTCTCGGGTAGGAGCAGTGGGAGATATAAATACGGAGCGCCCCAGGCCCGGAGCTCATACCAATCTTGACTATGGCAGCATCCACCACGCAAGAAGACATGTTGACGGAAGAAGTAGAGAATTTCCTCCTTGCGGAGGAGATTCCTGCGCCCATCGGCCCGCTCCCGCCTTCACCCAAGAAGAGGAGACCGGCAGACGCCAGCGCTCCCAGGGAAATAATTTGGAGAACGCCAGCCGCGTTCTCGCAGCCAGCTCCACCCGCCCAGCAGCTGCCCAAAGCTCCACCCGCTCAACAGCTGCCCACTACACCACGCAAGTGGATCAGCTCGGGCGACGTTCCCGTGCCTCGTTGGGACGAGATGAGCGCAGCGGGGTGGACGTCACCGGAACCAGCTCCTCCGCAACAACCCAGCCGCGGCCGCGGGCCAAACCCTAGCGGGTTTGGTACCCGTCGGCAGAGCTCGGGCCGGCCAAGGACGCCCCGCGGCGCTCGTCGAAACCGGCGAGGCCGGGGCGCACACCAGGCGCGGGACGAGAGGCCTGCACCTCCGCCTCCGCCCCAAATGGTGAGGGTATCATACGGAGAATTCCGTATGGACCTCCCAGTTCTCCCCAACCGGCGTCGTCGTTAATAACACGACGTCTTGGGGGGGCGCCTGTGGTGAAAACCACCCCCTCTTTTCAACAGCCCTTTTCAGGGCTACCAAAAAGAGGTAGACATGGCACACAAACGTTTATAAGACGTCGAGTTATAACTCCGTCAAACAAAATATTTCACCAGAGAGAAAATGCGATATTCTCTCTCAATAATGAAATATTAACAAATAACATACAAGGCGACCTCCCTAAACACTTACTGGGCGAGAGAGACGCGACAAGTATTTCGAGCCAAGTCGCCTTGAATGAGAAAACTCAAACAGACAATCAAATGTCCTCTAGAACTAACAAGGACGGTTCTAGCAAGCCTACACGCCAATCAGAAACTCTGATTGCGCGAGAGACAATAGACGAACCAACCAGGAGGCGGCAAGCAAATTACAACCACCTCTGGTTCAGAAGCAAAGAGGGCCAAGAGACCCAGTCTCAACAACGGACGCAGAGAAGCCACCCCGGGGACCCTGTCTCAGCGACGGACGCAGAGAAGCCACCCCCGGGGACCCCGTCTAAACAACGGACGCAGAGAAGCCACCCGAGGACCCCGTCTAAACGACGGACGCAGAGAAGCCACCCCGGGGACCCTGTCTCAGCGACAGACGCAGAGAAGCCACCCCCGGGGACCCCGTCTCAGAGACGGACGCGGGGAAGCCACCCCCAAAAACCAACTCAGCTATCATATTCACAGATTCTGAGAAAACAATGTGCGAGCCAATAAGGAAACACATGGTGAACTAATGAAATTAAGCGGACCAACCAGGGGGCGGCAGGAGGCGGCCACCTCCCTATAAATACCCCGCACAGAGCCCTCCGTAATTCATTCCACTCACCGCTCTCGACGACTACACTCTACCAGTACGAAGTTTCTACACGCTCTACGCTGACGACCCTTCTGCTCACGAGTTCTTCTCAGAACGGCATTTTATTGCTCACAAGGCATATCTTCTCTCCTCACAGATCTCGCTTTGGCATCTACGAGTCCAGTGATCCTTTATCCTGCTCATTGCCCAACGTAGTTCTTCTGTCAGAACGCCACCCGGTACATCTATTGATATCCTCATTAGATCGTACGCCCGCAGGGACGTTCGAGACGTGTCGCCCGGGTTTCGTAGCACTAAGCTCTTAACCGACCGCCGGGGCACGCCGATAAATTACTCAGCTCATCCGCTCTAATTTATCGTCCAAGGAAGCCTTTTTCAAGGCTACAAGGTAGGACCCTGACATCCGAGCAAAGGAAAGAAGCTCTGTCAAGCGAGTCCACCTTCCAAATCCTGCATCCTATACGGAGAGGTATTAAAGACGAGTTAATCAACTCGGGTACATCGATGGAGCGCCGCCCGTCCTACTTCCTCATGCAAGAGGAAGCAGAGCCCGGCGCGGTCGGGGGCTCTAGCCCACGAAACGCTCCCTACCCGATACTCGACCCGTCCGCTGGTCCTAGCGACAGACAAAGGCTCGACTCTCGCGAAGAGATCGCCTTACTACCTAACATATCCATAAAGGAAACGTTAGGTCAAGCCTCACACACACAAAAGTTCGAGGATCCCTTCCAGACTCGCTCTGAAGTCAATCAATAACTATATTGGAATAAATATATGTCAAGGGTTAATTCATTTTGAATAAATGCGTTACAAAATATATCACATCTTTAAATTATTTGTAGTATGTTTAACGATTCTTAAGTAAATCAATTCATATTATACCTACTGCCTTGTTGACCCTCCGTTGTTTCTTTCATTTTGTTTCAGGTAAGTTCTTACTCTACATCCTCTTAATGAGTAATGCATGACTACATCCTCATCCAGTCACAGACGACCTGGTAAGAATGTTCTGCTTACCTTGAAAAACATTCAGCTATACTATGTACTACTTCGCTGAATCTACGGCCAGCTGAATCTATGACATACAATAAATAGATATATGTACACTATTTCTTGTAGAATCCATTTATCACAACAATAACAAAACAGGGCAGTTCAAGAATACCAGCAGTGAACAGAACAGCCTTGCAAAGTCAGTTTGAGTGAACCACGAGAGAAAATTTGAACGTTTTCTGGTAGGAATAGTACGTAGGTATACCTACTGCGACACACAAACAAAACACGACAAACCCAACAGTTCAAGAATGCCAGCAGTAAACACAGCCTCACACAAAGCACAAACATTCAGTTTGGACAAACCACGAAAGAAAACTTGATTTTTTTCTGACAGAAATGCATCGCCTCTTTTGGGATCTAAAAGGTTGGTAGATTGGGTCCACATGATGCGGTGAGGTGTGGTATTGTTAATTGAATAACTACTTATCAAAGTACTAGTCCCTACCTCATGGTTTGGTTTGGTCGATCTTCTTCTGGCCGTGATCCATTGTGATCGTTTGGCCATCGTAATTACGTGTCTTGATCCTCTGATACCGAGAGAAACTGCAGAGATCACAGTGTTCTGGATTTTAACATGTACCCTCTGTGTGACTTGCGAGCACTTCATCCACTTGTTTGCTATAGCCATTGCTAGCCTCTGGAGATACCAAGATACCACCACTCTAATAGGTAAAGGAGTCCCTTAAATCTAAAGCTACTGTGTCATATTGATTGTTTTCTGTTGGCTCAATTATTCTGGTTGGTGTAAGAGAAGGCGCAGGCGTCTGTGTTAACACTGTAGATGTTTAAATACGCAGTTCTCTCTTCCTCATAAACCATGCAACTTTACGCTCCACTCTTTATGTCTGCTACTAGTCCAGAGCTGATATCACCATCCCTTGCATGACCGGCTCCACCAAGTTCCATGCCAGGTCTGAATCCTTAGGAATTGGTCACCTGTACATCCATATGAAAGCAAGTAATCAGTCAATGGCCCCCCAAAGGCTTGTTTGAATTAAACATCAGGACCCGGAACATCAGGACATGTATTTTGGAAAATACCAACCATCAGTTGCAACGTTGTTCATTTCGTTTTGCTTCTCTGACGCTTGGTTTAATAAATCAGGATTCTCTTATTCTCTTGAATAAACAGCTAACCTAATCAATGGTCTATTCTTGTACGGATTCAGATTAATGGATGGCTTCCGTTCAAAGACCCTTCCATAAATAACAAGGTCAGTCGGTCGCCCGTAAAATCCCTATGACGGAAAACCTCCTTAAATCGGAGCGCCCTCATCCTTAAAATAACGTTAGCGTTAGCCGGATGAACCCTCGTGCCACCTCCTCACATAGGTGGTTCCATTGACCCGAAAAGCTTCCTGTTGACGTCAAGCCGCCCCGAACAACCTGTATAAACTGTGGTCAGCTAACCAACTCTGGGAAACGATCGGGGAAACAGAAATAAATATACATAAATGAGAAATAAACTTATTGTAAGCGGTAAAAGCACAGCAAATACGATCCTAGGGATGCAGGCTCTATGTTGTAAGACTATTATTATACGTAATACATACCTACCTATTATTCAAACATCTACTTACTTTCCTTTTATCCGACACGCTAACAGCTTTAGCTTGATTGCTCTCTGGGTTCTTTAGAAGCCCACGCACTTCTAACGAGTAAACGAAGATGTTGATCTTTCAAAAATTATGTTTCCTTTTGTCAGAAGTAGCAGCAACCAGTTTACCCTCAGATTCTAGACCGTTCGGAATTTTAAAACTATTAAAACTGTTTCCTTTCGAAATAGCTATCAATATATCCACTTTAGAATCTTTACATCTAGTTGAATATGTTTGGATATACGGTTCCGCAAATTTGAAGCTAGACAAGCAGCTTTTTCAAACACCATCAAAACGTTTGAAACTGTTTTGTGAAACTATGATGTGTTAATTCCAACAAAATTATCAACAGCGAATGGATGATACCTGGCAACCAGTTCATTACCGGGACAGTTAAAATGGAAAGTATTCATGGCTTTTTGTAAATTCAAACTATTACCCCTTTACCTATGAGATTTATATGTACAATGTGATTTGAACTAGGTATAACACAATTTTTCACTCAATCAGCTAGTAACATACCAATGAGGGACATAAAATGAATAACATGAGAACAATATTACCATATTTTTATGTAATTGAGAACTTAAAAGTTTAAAAATTTAATATTATTTTAGGAAATAAGAATTCGGTTTCTCTGGACTAAACTCAACAATAATCATGTTTCCCCTAGGAATTTTTCTGACTGGGAGAGAAGAAGACATTCACATAGGAAGGTGTATTTCAAACTACCTAATTATATTCCAAGTGAATTAAAACTGAAGAATAATTATATATCAGCTGAAATACAGTACATATTAATGGATGTGAAAGTTGCTCCTCTTGGTAGACACAACTTCGATACGTGGATTATCCATATGGAAGCCCTTCTAACTCGAAATGAATTGCTGGAGTATGCTGATGGCACGAAGAAGAAACCAACACTGACAACAGGAGATAGTGCATGTGCCGGCGAAGGATTAACAAAAATAAATGAGTGGGAAAGAATGGACAAGAAGGCAAAATCCGATATCATATTAGCGATAGGGGCATCCGAATTGAAAATAGTGAAAGGATGTAAAACCTCAAATGATGTATGGAAAAAGTTGCATGAACATTTCCGTTCGAGAGGTCCATCAAGAACAGCAACATTGTTGAAACGATTAGTTTTGACCAAGATGAAGCAAGGAGCGGACGTGCGCAACCATGTAGCAGATTTCTTCGACACAGTAGGTGATTTGGCTGACATGGGTACTATCATTCCGGACAATTTGCTTGCAACAATGCTACTATATAGCTTACCAGAGGATTTTGAAAATTTTAGAGTGGCGATAGAAGCTAGGGATGATTTACCGGGAACTGAACAGTTAAGGACAAAGATTTTGGAGGAAACGGATGCTCGAAATAATTTGGGAAGAAATGAAGATCAAAACGCTTTGTTATCTAGAAAATTTCAGAAGAAAATTTATAAAAATGATCGGCAATATACCCAAGATCGAACCAACAAGAGTAAAAATGCTCAGAGGAGCAAAAGTATGAAGATGAAAATTAAGTGTTACAACTGTTCTGGTTTTGGACACTACGCAGACAAATGCCCATCTCCAAAGAAAGAAAAAGCAGGAGCAGCAGCAGATGAGTCGTCGTCGGAAGAGTCGTCACATCAAGCTGCTTTCATGTGTGGAAAAGAAGAATCGACGGATTGGTGCCTTGATAGTGGATCAACTTCACACATATGTGGAAATACAGAAAAAATTGAGAATTTAGTAGATCGAGAGGGTTGCAAGTTAAAATTGGCGAACCTATCAACCACAAATGTAAATGGAAAAGGCCAAGTTATTCTCTCCACAAAACAAAATGGTAAACGCTGGATGTTACATCTAGAGAACACCTTATATGTACCAGACCTTAGGAGCAATTTAATGTCTGTTGGGAAAATTACAGATCGGGGTTACAAAGTAATTTTTTCAAAAACAAAGGCAGAAATAGTAGACAGAAATCACCAGGTAATTTGTTCTGCCATCCGGAAAAACGGACTGTATTATGTCAAGGATGATGTAGAAAAATCGTACAGAGTGAAACCGAGCGAGTCTGATCCTCAATTAGAATTGTGGCATCGAAGATACGGGCACCTTAATGAGAAAGATTTGATCAACTTGAAAAAGACAAAACATGCTATCGGTATGAAATTCAACACGTCTAAGAAGCTGATGCCTTGTGAAGTTTGTGTGCAAGGAAAAATGAGCGCCTCTCCCTTTCCAAAGAAATTTAACGAAAAACAAACTACCATGTTAGAAATAATACATTCAGACATTTGGGGGCCTGCTCAAACCAGATCTCACGGTCATTCACTTTATTATATGACGTTCATAGACGACTCAACTCGTTGGTGCGAAGTGAAGTTTTTGAAAAAGAAATCAGATGCTCTTAATGCGTTTAAAGAATTTAAAAACCGAATTGAAACACAGAAAGGGATAAAAATAAAACATTTACAGTCTGACAACGGTGGAGAATATATGACAAACGAATTCAGTGCATTCTTGGCCAGTGCAGGCATTCAGAGAAGGCTTACAGTTCCAGGTACACCTCAACAAAATGGAGTCGCGGAACGCATGAACCGAACCATTATGGACATGGTAAGATGTTTTTTGGTGGAGTCGGGGCTATCAAAATCGTTTTGGGCTGAGGCGGTGGAAACTGCAGTCTACATTCGGAATCGTTGCCCTTCAACCGCATTAAATGGTAAAACACCTTTTGAACTGTGGCTGGGGAGGGCACCTGTGGTAACGCATTTTCGCACTTTTGGAGCAAAAGCTTTTATGTTAGAAAAGCCGAAAAAGGGTAAACTAGAGCCTCGGTCAAAAGAGTGCATATTCCTTGGGTACTCATCAATTTCAAAAGCGTACCGGGTATGGATACCAAATAATAGGAAAATTGTAGTGACAAGAGATTTGAAATTCACGAATGAAGGTGCAACAAAACCTGAATTTGAACGAAAAGTGGACTCATTATTGTTTGAGACACCTCAAAATCAAGAGGCATGTTCGATAAACGATTTACATATTGGATTACAACGTGAGGCTCAAAATACGCCGATAGAGGAACCCCTTCCTGGGGGTTCGATGCAGGAAATAGTTGCTCCATCAGAAGAAGCCCCCATACATCTACCATCAAAAGAGTACCAAAACACAAAAACCGGCACAGTATTGATACGAGGAAGGGGTCGCCCAAGAAAACTTATAACAGGCAGAAAAGGAAGACCAAGAAAAGTTTATACAATGGTTCAAAGGCCAGGAAAGCAGGGAACAGTGAGTGGAACTGATCTTGAAAATGAGATTGCATGTCCTGCTGAAGTATCAGTAACTGAAGCACTAGCGAGTGAAGATGTATGCGACTGGAAGAAGGCCATTAGAAAAGAATTTTGCTCCCTATTATTAAATGGCACATGGGTAATGTCTGCTCCATCTCACAACAGAAAACCTGTAAGCTGTAGATTAATACTGGTTAATAAATATAGTGCTACAGGAGAATTAGATCGTAGGAAGGCACGACTAGTTGCAAGGGGGTTCAGTCAAATTCCTGGAATTGACTATTTCGAAACGTATTCCCCAGTTGTGAGGCTAAGTTCTCTGAGAACTCTCATGGCACTAGCTGTTCAGAACGAAATGGAGGTAGAACAAATGGATGTAGAAACTGCCTATCTTAATGGTGATTTAGAAGAGGACATTTTTATGGAGCCTCCTGAAATGTTTGAAGATACATTGAAAGATTTAATTGCAAATGAAGTAGGAGAGGTACAGGAACTTGCTAAGATCATGTTGAAGGATTGGGGAAACGGAAAAACTGTATGCCATTTAAAGAAGTCGTTATATGGATTGAAACAATCTGGAAGACAGTGGTACAAAAAGCTGGATGAAAAGTTGACTCAGTCTATAGGTATGAAAGCAAGTGATACCGAGCCTTGTCTCTACATGGTAAATAAAGGGGAAGACGCTGTTTACCTGGCAATTTATGTGGATGATATCACCATTGCATCCAAAAATCGAGAGAAATTGAATGAAGTTAAAGAAAAAATAAAAATAGAATTCAAAACCAAAGACTTGGGAAAAATACACCATTGTCTTGGAATAGAATTTGATTACCAGAAGCATGGAGAAATGCATCTATCACAGAAGAGATATTTGATGGAGATTCTCTAAAATACCTTATAGATCATTGATGGGCTCACTCATATACTTGTCCATAGGAACACGTCCAGATATTGCTTTTGCCGTCAATTACTTAAGCCAATTTAACAACAAATATGCAGAGGCGCATTGGAAAGCGGCTAAGCGTGTACTCAGGTACCTGAAAGGGACTGCTGATATGAAGCTGACTTACCGAAAAACCGAACAGAATTTGATTGGCTATGCAGATGCTGACTGGGGGAACTGTCCTATTGACCGAAGGTCTTTTAGTGGTATGGCATTCGTTATGTCTGGCGGTGCTATAACGTGGGAATCACGTAAGCAAAGGACCGTATCAACTTCCAGTACAGAGGCCGAGTATTTATGTTTAACAGAAGGAATAAAAGAAGCTCTTTATTTGAGAAGACTCCTCGAAAATCTTGGATATCCAATTGAGGGGGCGTTGACAATCAATAATGACAATCAAGGCGCTTTGAAACTAGTCAAGGACCCTGTTTATCATAACCGAACTAAGCACATGGAGATACGTCAGGCTTTCATCCGGGAAGCGATTAACAAGAAACTTGTAAATGTCGAATACATGCCGACTGAAGATATGCCCGCCGATATACTCACCAAATCCACCCCTCGGGAAAAACTCGAGAAATGTTCACGGGCTCTGGGACTTGTGATGTCAATTTGAGGGGGCGTGTGAAGATGTACAAATTGACTCCAGTCCTAATGTTTGTTACCAAGTTTATTTTCCCTAAATAATTTATTAATAGTCGTTGACTACCATATGTGTTCAAAAATATAATGTGCATTCTTTTCTACAAGCAAAACCAGAAATACTTTTTTGTTCTAGTAAAATAAGTATTCAATTATTTATCTATACAAAGACAGTATAGTGGAAGAACAGAACTCTGCAAGACATATTACACGAAATTTGATGTATATTTATATACAGAGCAATAAATATATCAAACTCTTCACCATGTTACACGTATATTCATTCCCACTTATGTTGACGTTCCTTTTTCCTGCTAAATATCCACTGGAATTTGAGGAGAGTGAATTGATGAACGTACAAATGGTCTCAATCGATTCTTTGAAATTATCACATCTATAAATAACGGAAGAAACTAATATTTCGGAAGCTTTCGAGATTTTTTAATAATTCAAATCTTCAATTCCACCCCCTGGGTTGGTCGAAATTATGCTGAAATTATCCTGCAAAATATAGAAAATTATTAAACGGAGCCTGCTACGTCACTATCCAAATATAACTGGAGGGGTTATTTATTTATTTTGTAGCTTGTTCAATCACCTACCTATTTATATATGAAAAAATGAACCGAACAAGTACCTAATCCTAATAAAAGACGTATAATTTCCGATTATTCCTTTTAAGTATGTATGTAAAAATAACCATGAACATCCGTGAAAATGATCGCATACCTGCGCAATTGGAAATTCATTTATTAACGACCTCTTCGTCGTCTGAGTCAGCGTCGATTTCGAATACGACATTGACACGATATGAATGACAGTACAATCGGCTCGGGTTATTAATAGATACCGTGAGAGCCATGAAAGATGAAAAGAAAACCCGATAAAACTCGTCTAAATTTAGACGAGAGCAGAATGAACACCTTCGGTACGAAACCTAGTGATTCATCGGATGAAGTTTCATTTGAGGTGATACGAAATGGAGCAATCATTTTGATACCACTTTTGCATAAATTGCGCAAAAATTAAACAAGTTTAACTTCGAAACCATATCGTAATACAACTATTTTTCTGAAGTAAGAGCTACAGGGTTCTATATCTCATAAATTCATCATCATAAAGCCAATTTTACTAGAACTCGAATACACAAAGATTAACAAAAAATTTTAATGTTCTGATTTATAGTTGAAGTTTTTCAAGTTATATTCTGCAAGAAAATTTTTTAAAGCTACATCAATCCTCTTTTTTGATATTTTTGAAGATTTTTTAAGGGCAGTTTTTTCAACTTGAGCACAGAGAGAGAGAGAGAGACGAAACCACAGTTGTTCAGAATTGTCTACAACTTACATTTTGAGTGGAAATTTTGATTTTGAAGACAATTTTAGTTTCATCTCTCGAAAGAGAAAACCATTCTTCTTATATTAGTAGTCTCGGGAGCAATAACATTAAAAATCGAACAAATAGAATGTACCCCTTCTCCCAATTCATTTCAGTTCGAACTGAGAATGATTTCTCAGGAGGAACAAATAATTCTAGCCTCGACAATCGTTTGGGAATAGCACCCCTATTTCCCCATCCATTTCCTACTCCTCATTATAAACAATACGTTTAAAAAATCCTCGATTTTTTTCACATCTAAATCAAACAAAAGACTTGAAAAAAGGTCAATAATAAAAATGATTATTTAATAAAAATTTCGAAGTAACGAACCAGAAAGATGGAAATATTATGATTTACCGTAATTAACCCTAGCAGATTCATCCTCGCAGATCATCTTTTTTTTTATGGATTAAAATATGGATCAGCAAAAAAAAAACAATCGCGCAAATCGGATGAGAATCGTGAGAACATGTACACACAACAATGTACCAGTATTGCCCCTCTATTCATTCCTTTCCATAATACAATATGAAACTCCTGAAATATTTGGCAAAAGTAGACCGAAATCTTAATTGAACAAGAAAACAATAACGAAACGCGATTGTGAACTAAAAGCAGCCCTAAAAAGGATCGGTAATTACGCTAGACGGCAAGTTCAAAATTTCCGAGGTTTTTAGCACGAGTTGATCAATACATTGGGATAGAACAAAATAAGAATCACTAAAATCGGGTAAGAAATGTAGCCTGTGTAACGTCGATAAACTTTGTCGAAAAACCCTTTTTTTACTCCCCCTACCATGTTGTCTTTTCCTGCAAGAAATTCAAACTTCTTAGGTTTATTGTACAATTAGACTAAAGTTGGGATCGAACAAAAAAAAATCACGAAAATCGTTCAGGATTTTTGGGGCGGTGTCGGAAAAACATACACACACACACACTAGGTACACATACCTACTCCCACAAACCCAGATATACAATGGTTTTCTGCATGACTAGACTAAAATTGGGCTATAGAACAAATTATGAATCACCAAAATAATCGGATCAGAAGTGTAGCCTGGGTAGCGTCGGACCAACAGGTGATGAGAAATCGACGTTACGAGAAATTCACATTTGCGCATCTTTACAGGCTCATGTTTATTCGACGGCATCGAAAATTCATCATCAAGCACTAAAACGCAAAAATCCAGTGGACATTTTGGTTTCGGAAGACAAGAAATTTTTCGACTTCACACACGATCAGAAAATCATGAAAATTGGTCCAGAATGTTGCAGGGTAGCGTCGACAAATTTTTCACATAAGTAGGTTCATACACACACGTATATGTTTACACATACCTACTCACTAAACACCTTAAAATCTACAATAAACGCATAAAAAAATTTCCACTGTTAAATTTGAGTTCTACTGGATGGTAGGGATTCAAAATATATTCATTTAGGTTTAGACCTTTTCCATTTAGATTTAAACCTGTTCCATTTAGATTTAGACCTTTTCCACTTAGATTTAAACCTTTTCCATTTGGATTTAAACCTCAGGATTTAAACTTTATCGTGGAGTTAGAGGTAAAAGTACCCAAGTCACAAATTCAACACGTGGGAAAATCAAATGCAGAATATTATGATTATTTAACTGTTGTTATTATTGGTGATCAATATCATCAAACTATGTATCCAACCTAAGAAAATAATCATATTTACCAAACTAACTTTTGAAATTTTAATTTGATTTTTGCACAATATGAATTTACCTCTTCGGTACTTTTACCTCTAACCCGACGTTATTATGCCACAACGTGAAAATTAAATCATGCAAGTGTTTTTTTATGCACAGAAATGTAATATATAATATAATAATGAACAAATGTTTTTTGAACACAAGAATTTCTCATGAACGGAAGTTATAAATTAAGTTATAATTACGATTTTATATTGATTGGGTTACCAACTAAGAGCCTCTGAAGTTTGGGAGGTGGGTGCCAGTTTAGCGGATTTGTGATTCATAATCCACACCCTCCTTCAAACTAGCACCCTCTATTTGAATTTTGTGTAGGTATTTGTGATACATAAAACATACGTATTACTTGTGATTCAAAATTTTTTTTATATACCTACCTACTTATGAAAAAGCGTTAAACTCTAGGACTCGTCTCAGAATATCTCAAAACTAAATTCAATGAAGAAAATTTTCGAAAATTTGATTTCAACATTTTTGGAGCCATTGCAATAGCTTGGATGGAGCATTGCAATTCGCCAATACTAATTCAATCAGAACCTCCTACAACAAAATTGGGTAAAACATTTTGCCATAATACGCTAATGTGACGTAGGTAATTTTAACTATGATTAAATTAAATAACTTGATAATCGAAAAATAATGGGAAAATTACTTATCTGAAACTCAAGCTTACCTGAGTACTCAAACTTCCTACTCGATCTAGGTTTGCCAACCTTCCTTCGCGCTCAAGAGCTCAATGTTTTAGGCGATCGACCCGGGGGTCGCGCTTCTTAGATTATGGACACATCGCCCGGATAGCTCAGTCGGTAGAGCATCAGACTTTTAATCTGAGGGTCCAGGGTTCGAGTCCCTGTTCGGGCGGCATGTTTTTTGCGCCTGTTACCAAACTTTTGCTACCTATGATTGCCACATCTCAGCATTTGTATCACAGTATTTGTTTCCAGGTATTTGTGCAGGTTGATGTTTTCCAAAATCTAAAACTTGACTAGCTTTTGCGAATTTTCAAGGAAAAAATGAGCTAAGCATTTAGATGGCTTAGGAATTTTAAAAGTAGGTTTGAAGGGCAAGGATCCCCTACATTTCATCATCAAAGAACTCAATCCTAGATTTTAACGATCGTATAAATATATTTTTTGATTTTAAAATTTTTGGAGCCATTGCAATAGCTTCATTTTCTACTAAAATTCGCTAAAAATATGGAGGTATACAAATATACATATTACAATAAGAAATAAAGCCACTACGTTTGTCATTAATGCTACTCTTGTGCATGTGGTAGGACAAGAATTATTTGGACATTTAAAAGTAGGAGGAGAACAAAAATGTAAAAAAAATTAGCGCCCGAACAGGGACTCGAACCCTGGACCCTCAGATTAAAAGTCTGATGCTCTACCGACTGAGCTATCCGGGCCATATGTTTATGATACCATTAGGACGTCCCGCGGTCTCATTGACGATTGAAGCTTATTTCTGTTCTCACCTTAATACTGTGTGTAATGAATATATAGTTTATCATTTGTCACAGTTGAATGCCATTCCTACAGTGCCACTGACTGACATAATCTGACTGACATATAACATGAATATAACAAATTAGCTGTGCAGGGGGTTCTTATGGCCAATTGCCAAATTTGAAGCTTATCACTGTGTGTCAAAAATGTACAATACATTATTTGTCTGAGTGACATGCCTTACTTACTGGCACCCCATTGCCACTGACTGATGTGACTTGACTGATATATAATATATACATATATAACATGACTATATAACAAATTAGCTATTAGGGAGTGCTGCGGGCCCAATTCCAAATTAGGCTGATAGATAGCTCAATAGCATTGAGTCTATTATTAATCAAAGTGACATGTCTCAGTCTTAATCACTGATGATCGCTCGCTCGTCCGAGACGTGAATGTGGATCATTAAATACAATTTCTAATTAATTCTGTCAGTACTACCAGGGAAATAGGGTAAGGGCACCAGTCATTGGCCACTTAGCAATGTTTATCACCTTACCCGCTTTATTTTTGAAGATATTTGTTTCTGTCCTAGGGTTTTAGGAAGCTAAACATCCAGACAATGTAATACAATAGCAATTTTAAACTAATAAAAGATCTACCAAGTATTTTTTTCAATGAGTTTTGAAAAATCTGTTTTCCACCAGTCATTGGCCGGGAGTTCCTAATATTGGCCACCTTGACACCAGTCACTAGCCACCCTAAGTTCATTGTTTTCTGGTCCACTGTGTCGGTAAACTTTCCATAAGAACTGATGATTTGTGGCTGTAACTATGAGAAATCAAGTTAATCATCTCACATTTATTTGAAAAAGGTTTTATTCATTAACGTTTCAACATTTTTATTATTAACGAAGAATACTTTACATTTACTAGTTAGGTATACTTTTGCAGTTTTTTCCAACCTGAACAGGTAACATTGGTTCTTGAAACATTGGAATAGGTAACATTGGACTTAAAAAGGCTACCTGTAGGTAGCGTTTCCTCGGTCTCTTAGTTGGCCGCCAGCTGCGGTGGACCCAGCATATTGAGTACTTGCGCCAAGCTGCCGTGCGGGGTGTACAGTTGCTCAAGGCACTTTCCAACTATAGTTGGGGTGCCCAGCGGGATGTCCTCTTGAGGATTTTCCATGCAGTGGTGCGATCCCGAATTGATTATGGGTCTTTAGTTTATGGCTCAGCAAGGAAGTCCTTGCTGCATAAGCAGGAACCTCTATTAAACAAGGGTCTTCGTTTCAATGACTAATATCATCATTTCAGGTTTGTCATGGTGACATGTCATTGGTTTCATGACTATATTTCATCATTTCAGCTTTGTCAAGAAAGTCGGATTGTCGTTTTTGGAGATCCTGATGAATTAATAATGCATAACAACCCATTTAGCAGTGCAAATTTCAAAAAATGTTTAGCGAAAATGGAATAAGTTTGACCATTAGTATCCCCGTTTATGCACAAGGTCATTTGCAGAAACGGGAGTGAGGATAGTGAAACAAATTATGTGAGAAAACGGGACAAAATATAAACATTCACCTAATGCAGTATGTAAATACCTACTCAAAATCCTAGTATTGGTTATAGCCCTAGTCGAATTATGTTAGGTCCACCCATCCCTAACTATCTCTAGACGTCCCTAATCATATTTTCCCAATGGTTAACAAATCCAACATGACATTGACCGCCCCTGAACCTATAGGTATGGCCTACCCCGGTACAGGCACAAGTGTTATAATGTGTGATAGCAAAAAAAAAAGATAGTGCAGCCCCACGGAATCGAACCTAGAAACTCATGCATGTGCATCGAATAAGCTATCTCCCGAACTAAGAAGGGGCTTGATAATATGCGGCAAAACAAGAGCTAGTCACCATTCAGGGAGCCGTGGTATCTTACAACTGTCTCTACACTTTTGTTCATTACGATTGGAAAATACATTTTCGTGCAATAAAACTTGAATGGGACCTATATGAACCATTTAAATAAGCGCTGTTGGCAGTTTCGGCCATCTGGCCAATGATTGGGGTAGGAAAAATTTGCATCATTTCAGTTATTAGCAACCCGGCCAATGACTGGAGGAATCACTCTTTTTGTCATCCAGTTATTGGCCGGCCTTATATTTTCTACAATTTATGAGAATTTTATGTCCTGGTGGCAGCAATTGATTAATAATCAACTAGTGATCATGCAAACACAAAAAAAAGTTCACCTAATTTGAAAAGCACCACATCAAACCCTTAAGAATGAGTTGAGGTATGCTTACCGTTTTCACAAGAAACAGGGGTGATCATCCTTATTCTTGCACCTTCACCACGTGAAATGAGTTTGGGAGGTTTCTATGAGGTTTCACTATAACGTTCAACATCCCACTGCCTTCTAGACTACACACTTCAATGGAAAAAAACATTTAAAATGATCCAAGAGACATCTGTGTTGTAAAAAACTAACTTATAAAACTGGGTGGCCAATGACTGGGGGTCGGCCAATGACTGGTGCCTTTACCCTATTAAACAGTTATATCTACCACATCCATTGAATCCGTTCCGAATTCCGGCATTTTAGATTTACAAACACCTACTGAGCCCACTCAGCTGATGTGGTATCTCATGTTGTAATTTTACACACTACATCCGTACAGAGCTCACTCTGCTGGTGTAAATGAATGGTTCCTTAGCTTGTAAATATACTCTACCACTCCCAGATAATTCCTTTTCAAATGTCACCCTCTGAAATCAGATAAGGACAAAATTTCAGACGTCGCTCTACTGATTAGAGTGGTTTCAAGTTGTAGTTATACTCCATAATACCCACATAGATGCCGTTCAAGAGTTCAGCGTCTTAGACTGAATAGGAGCGAAATGAGCTACAGAGCTCACCCAGCTGATTCCAGTGGTTTCCGAAGTTGTAATATTGTATTCTTCCTTTCCCAGGGAAGCCTTGTTCCGAATTTCAGTACCTCAAGTTTGACAGGAACAATGAGCTAGGTACTGATTACTGATGAGCTAACTCGGCTGATTAGAGTGGTTTCAAGTTGTAGCCCTCCCAAACGGGTTCCTGAAGAAACTTCTTCGTACCTGCTACTAAAAAGTGAGGCATTTTTTAACTTTACTGAGTCAATGGCCAAACATATTGGTAAGTAATTCGTGTATTACAGGGACGTCCCTATGAATGGATTGTAAATAATTTTGGTGAAGTTACAAAAGAGGGGAAAAAATCTTGACTTCTCAGAACTACTCTTTCCCCCATTTACCCCCTTTACCGACAGTGAATTTCCATTATAAGACTTCCAGCATGAAACTTGAAACTCCTAACACATTTTTCAAACTAGACCGAATTCATAATTAAATTTTTAAAAAATCACGAAAATCTGACGAGAATATTTAGAACATCATAATTTATTACTATTACCCCCTCTTGAAAAATCCTCTCCACCCCCTCCTCGACAGCTAATCCGAAATTGGAATCGAACCAAATAAGAAACACGAAAATCGGTTGAGAATTGTAACCTAAGTGGCGTCGACAAAATTTGTCGATTTTTTCGGGTTCACCCCCTCCATTCTCCCTCTTGCATCACAAAATTCAAAATTTCCGGTTTTTTTTCCCCACAACTACACTTAAATTGGGATCTAAAAAAGAAAGAATCTCGAAAATCGGTTGAGTCACTCAGACGCACGCAACACACGCACTACATACACCAAGGTTTTTTTCACGGATTCTGTCTTGGAATGGTATAAAACGGATTTGTATGAGGTTATTTATTTTTAATTTTTTTCTTATGATTGGGTTGTCCCCCCCCCCCCGGATCAATTCCAATTGGCATCCCTCTTGTTAAAGAAGCCTTGACTATAAAATTTAACTTCAGAGGAACATCCTAAAACTGTGTATTTGTCGAAAAAATCAAGGGTTTTCTCCAACATTTTTCATAAAAACCGATCAGTCGATGAATTTGGCGTCAATATTTCTCATTTTTCACGCTGAATTGAATGTTGATACCTGTAGACAACTCTCCGAAGGTGTAATAACAATAATCGAAACTACCAAGTTTTTGTTTTAATCATAAACCTTGATTTTATTTGTGTTTGTTTAAGTTTGAATTTTTGAATATTATGTTTAACCAATTTCAAAGGTTGTTTCAAATGTATATATAGATGTTTTAAAAAAGCCAGGAACAAGGGTCACCCCTGGGAAAACATTTTATTGAAAATTTGTTCTTAGTAGAATCAATTCATAATGTTGTGTGCCTACATAAGACATCCTGTATATTAGGATTATAATTATCCTCAAACGGATTAAAATTATTGTACTGATTATGACCAATCATTATATAAACATCCATGTTTTATGAAGTATGAAATTTTTCTCGGACACGTTAAATTACAAATCTATTTTTTTATTATCGAACATTATACTATTTGAAATTTAACCAGCAATATAAGTGCTAATAGTGCACATTCCTATAACAAAAATACAACCCTGCTCATTCTTCTGGTGCGGCGTAGGTTGATACCCATCCCTATGATGTGCAAATTTGAAGAAAAAAAGTAGCGCCCGAACAGGGACTCGAACCCTGGACCCTCAGATTAAAAGTCTGATGCTCTACCGACTGAGCTATCCGGGCGATGTGAAAAATGCTCAACTACAACGTCCCGCGGGCTCGTTGCCTAATGCCACTGTGTACCTATTTATTAATTTTTGCTTTATTTATTTTTTATTTATTTTTTTTATTTATTTATTCTTTTTTTTCTTAATGCCTCTAAATAGCATTGATAATACGGTCTTAGCACATAACATCCTAAAAACGGAAGTTAGTGAAAAACGTTGTCTATTCCCACGAAAAATAAAGAGTTACAATGTTACATAACATTGTTATACATTATTATATACAATGTTACATAACATTGTAACTTTATTTTTCGTGGAAATAGACAACGTTTTTCACTAACTTCCGTTTTGAAATGGGTTTCCACTACTTCGTCGCTAGTGATTTAGTTCGTACATAACATCCTACCTGATTCTTGTAGAATTCTTCTTCTAGTCCTTATGTAACTTGAACAATAATGTATTTTGTATTTTTCATTTTTATACATGTATGTGAAATTTTCGTTCATGTTGTTGTTTTGATCAAATTATATATTATCATGTATATGAAAATAGAATATGATAATTAATTACAATCAGTGAATACTACGAAGATGACACATATGGTGGTGGTCGGCTTTTGGGCAGGCATAAAAACTAGGCACCTAATTATAAACACACTGCAAATAATTACAAAACATTACATCATTTTAGTATTACATAACCTTTACAGAGCCCTGATCTACTAAAATCAATTGTCCTACTACTTCAGCACAAGCCTCAACTCATATAGGTAGTAGGCACTTGTATTTCCATTCAGTACAAACGGATTTTCTTGCATTCAATTTTTGGAAAATAACTCTGAATCTTGAAACGCTACACCAACCAATTTCAAGGAGATTAATATTTTGTTTTCCTAATCAATTACCAACCATTATTATGAAAGATTTTGGAACATTGAATAAATGAATTAGATGCATGAGTCTAATAGGATCTCTCCTACGATAGATTCACATTTTCATGTAAATATAGATCCAAGTAGGTAATATCCTTCATACTTGCATAAATATTCTTTTGTAATAGTTGCTTACTTCTTACTTTGTTAAATTCTGATACGCAAACGTATATCGAAACATATTAGTAGAGATTCGTAGGATGATTGATATTAATTGGGACCCTCTCAGAGACATTAAAAATTATGAGCTCGAATCCGATCAGCCGAGTGAGCAAAATTCTCTCCTGTTCCTCCGAAGAAGTTGATATTTCAGAATGAGCCTCTCTAAAACAACAAGAGACAAATGTAATTACGTGTTTATCCCCATCAGCTGAATCATCCCAATTCTGACGAAGTACAAGAATAAAAATAAATAATAATAGGTACCTATTTAATGATTTGTTACTATTCTTGTTTTTGTGGCTCAAGTTGTATATTGCCGAAATAAAATTGTGTGTAACACGCCTTAAAGAGAAACAGAATTACAAATTATCGTGATTGAGCTCCGCTGTGGAAAAGAACCGAATCTTACCAAATGTCAACCACTCTACTGTCTATTTCTGTTCAATCAGCGCGGAAGGTTACAATACTTCCATTATTGAGCTTCTTGATTTGAAAAGTGTCTCCCTCTATGTTTTTTTGATATGAGAAACACGAATTTCGGCATGAAAATCTTCAACTTGTTCTGGTTTCAGAGATACAACTACGTTTTCTTTAATTCTGAGGAAAACTGCTGTTTTCGGGATGGCTTCACTAATTTCTGCCAGAGATTCACCTTTAACTTCTCTGTGAATTACTAAACCTTTGGAAAACTTAAATTGCTGTTGTTTATTTGCATCTTATTATGTACTTTGATCGGGAACTTTGATGTAACTCCAGTGTTTTCACTCGTAAACAAAATTCTACGCTGTTAGGTTGCCACGTAAACATTTATTACTCAGATGATAAAGAGTGCATATCACCACTACTTTGGATTACAGGTAGGTGAACAAGATAAGCCTTAGGGATTGTTATATATACAACCCTTAATAAACTTGATATTGCTAATTGATCATAGTGGTGATATCCCCAATACTAAAAAAGGAATTCGGATGAAAATTTGGGTTTCTCACAACAGAATGAGTTAACGGTGGCAGTTTGTTTATCAAAGATACAAGCCCACAGTATATTGTTGTATAACAGTGTTAGGTATACCTATTTTATCATAAGTGGTACAGTAAGAATTTGGGACTGCTCTTCCATTTTCTCACGCCAGAAGATCCACAATGCTGTGGGATATTTTCTATTACCCTTGACACCACATCTGGATGCCTTGACACGGTTTTCGGAATACGTCCCTCCTCAATCGTCAGAAGCGTTGTGTTGACGGGTTTCTTCTCAGCTTTTGTAACCTGTACAGGTAACAGACCGTCTTCACATCCAGTTCACACCTGGCGAACCTTGGGCGAGGGCCTCTTCACCTGTGGCCCAATGGAATATGGAGGGCCAACTGGACGATTGTTCCTCAATTCAGAGTTCTCCTGTATTCCCACTAAAATCAAATCGAACTTTGTTTCAAATATTACATTCGAAAAAAGTGTATCCGTCACCATAACTGTGAAAACTCGTAGATTAATAAAGCGAAATTGCAACTGTAAATTCCTCCAAGAATATGAAGGCCCAACTGGTCGACTGTTTTTCGCTTCTGAAGTCAGAATTCACCTGTGTTCCCCTAAAATCAACTCAAACATTATTGTTTCAGTTTGGTATTAAACTTGTGTTTATATCGGTGAAAACTCGCAGAATTCCATAAAGCATTCGCTACAAAAATTCCTCCCAGAATTCAAAAAATTCCTTCTTTTACGAAGTAACTTCCTTTTTTTACTTCTTCATTTCCGAAGGTACCTACTAAAGGAAGCTTTGCGTACGTACATAAAGTCAATAAAATGTTGGCCCCCAAAGTCAAAATTTGCGTTTCTAAGCTCTCTGATTAATTTTTGTTCCGTCTGTCTGTTTATCGGTCTGTCGGTCTGTGCCAATTCTTCTTCACTCCCAACTTCAGTCCAATTTTGATAAAACTGAATAAAACATTAAGACATAAAAATGAGATAAAACATTTTGGATAATATATGGTGGTGGTGTGCTCCTAGAGTACCCTGTCTTCATTCTCGGAGATTATAGATTTTTTACAGATTCTCGGAGATTTGAGATCACTCCCAACTTCAGTCCAATTTTGATAAAACTGAATAAAACCTTAAAATTGAGATAAAACATTTTGGATAATATATGGTGGTGCCCTGTCTTCATTCTCGGAGATTATAGATTTCGATTAGGATGGCGCCCTATAATTTTTATAGCAATCGGTAAAAGTAAAACTGAAATTGGATGATACCGACGCAACTCCATAACTAAAAAGCGATTTTGATTTAATGCGCATGCGCATTTAATATATATTTACTATTTACATAAATATATTTACTGCTCTATTCTGGATTCAATCATCAAAAATCGTAATTTGATCTTAAACCAATTCTATATGGTCACGCAACTCCCATCAAGAATCATTCACCCATTGCCTAGTTTTTTCAAACATTCATGGAATCTTTTAATATGATCATTTGAAACATTGTAACGTTACGAGTTCATTCTTTCCTGAACGTCACTGCTCATAACAATGTAATTTTGAAACAGTTAGTGAAAAAATCACTCTTCACGCAGTAACTTCCAGGGAAGCCAGTGTCGCAAATTTCTAATGCAGTTCTTACAGTGATAATTAAAGTAGGTATTTATGGTATGACATTCTTTGTTATTTTATTTTATAATTGCAATAAAACGTGGATGTTTCAAGGAAATAGTAGGATTTAATTAGTAGGCAATGAACTTCCAAAAGTCAACGCGTATCACGTAACTGTTCCCGGTGAATGAAATGGTCACACTCTCAGATCTCGCGATTGTATTTATTTCGCCAGTCTACTTTCAATTATTATGTGCAGAATACTTCCTGTTGCGTAAAAAAAAAATCAGCAGATACAGTTAGCCAACTCATAAAAGTTTTATCGTACAGTTTTAAGCGAAACGTGACGGGCGTGCTGGACCATTCGGCGGCTAATCGCTGTAGCGGCCATTTCAAGGAACATTTTCACCAAATGCCGACCTGACGAATAGGCTTTACTAATCACTCTAATCATTATGGAACGAGTATCATTAAAATTAATAGAATGAAGGTGTCGGAAGCTCGTCATGATTTTCGAAAGTGCGAGCTTTCCTTGGGAACGCATAACACACCTCCACTGGTAATCATGAAGCTTATCGAGAAATGGTGAATTTAATGACTACTTCCGTACGGTTTTCAACAAATAAATAAATTAATCGTACAGGTGATTTGTCCATCCGCCACTTCCTGGAGGACTGCCCTTACCTTATGGACCTCCGAGAACAGCAATCGGCCCCCTCAGTGGATTGACGTTTTATCTGGACCAGACAAGGTCCAGTCCCTGTTGTCGTACCTGAGAGCTGCTGAGCTCTACTACGAACTGTGATATCTGATCTGTGATATATTTTTGTACAATCTAGTCATAGTTTTATTGCACTTTGGCGATTATATATAGTAGCATATATTTAGTTATTAGCCCATTCTATTATTGTATATTCTAGTATTATTTTATTTTTGAGGTTTTATTTTTATTTTTTATCCACTCTAAGGGCGAAACAGTGGTCATCACTGTACCCCTTATTTTTTCCTCCTCCGATTTGCCAGTGGAGTCCGTGATGGCTTTCCATTTGGTGGTGGAGGGTAGCATGGCCTCCCTTGGAATCGTGTCACTTGCAGTGTCCCTTTGGACACCTTGTTCAATGCCGTTAATGACCCTTATGGTTGAGTTGAAAAAATAATAATAATCGTACTACATTGCTGGACAATTTCCTCAGACATCATTCTTAATCAAGCAGCAAGAATGTACGTAAAATACTATTGCAATCGGGTATACCTACAATTTAAATAGGTTTGTGTGTTCCAATGGAACTTCCAAAAATTTATTTAGGTATCTAATGGAATGCATAAATACGCATTACATCATGAACCTATGGATGTTAGGTACGTATACAGCAGAAGTAAAGTACATAACAGAAGTAAGTGTTACAGTTCCCCAGAATTATAAATTGTCTTGGAAAATGGAGCTTCTGCTCACCTATTACTTACTTCTGTGTTAGATAGCCCTTCAGCGCAGATCTCTGGTCTATAATTATCAAACCTAGTCGATGGCACATTTTCTAAATATAAATAAATAAACCTACACTTCACTAGTCCACATACGTAGCAACAGTAGATAATGCATTCATTCATTTCAAACATTGGCTATGTACTAGATCATGCGTCTTAGTATTATGCTTTTTACCAAGAGTCCCTTGTTCACTGACCTAACTCTAGTAAATAAAATAACTGTGGAAATGAAAGTTCCGGACGATTTCAGCAGTTCTAAATACCAGAAGTTAGTATCGTTAGGTTTGGACAGACAGACACCATTGAGAGTCTTTTAATTAGCCAATATGTGCGCAGATACAATTTTTGTAAGAAGTAGGTACCTTTATTTCATTTTAAATCTTGAATATAAGTAATTATCAGTTTTGTTATAGGTTAGTGTTTGTAATGTTTGATGAGGGTTGTTCGCCTGATAAAAATATCATGCAATAGGCAGTTTTAAATCTTGGTCGTGGCAAGGGCTTTGCCTATAGCCACCAATATATTGTCCAAATTAGCCATTTATGTACATTTATCCTATTATTATGTCAATAAATTTCATTTCATTTCATTTCAAATAATCATCTTGGGGCTCCACTGGTGCCACAGTGCCACTTCAGAAATTGGGACTCTTCCAATTCATTGATCCTGTCGGGTCAATAACTGAGAACTAGTTCAATCAAATGAGAAGATACCAGAGCAAATTACTGCCGAATTGCTAGGAATCGTTTCCGCGACTGGATTTACGCAACACCGACGGGTGCGGGCAGACGCGGGAAAATCTGCCAATTCTGCGGGTCAATCCGCTACCGCTGATAGGAGAAATCTTCGGGATCTCCCATTCATGATAATTACCGGCGATTATGTAACTGGAAGAGGGTTTTAAAAACCAGCCTGTGATTTTAGTGGTGTTGAAGTAAAATGATGGGTACAGCACTCCTATACACCTTCCACTCGAAGCTAAATTTTTGGCACGAGTTATGTTCATGTAGCATCTATCAGATGTTTGACCCAGTCATGAGGAATATTTATGAATTAAAATTGATGCCCGTCTTGTGTGAATATACCTAAGGAACGATTTCGCCTATTTTATTGTATTCTATCGGTTAAAAGAGCAGAGAGCTTGTTCAAAAGGTGTCAAATGGAGAGTATGCCGAAACAGCCGTGGAAAGAAATCTGACGGTTTTAGAAAGACGGGAACAGTTTTTTAGAGCTAACTTCAGTAATATAAGGGATATTTCATTAATTTGATACCTCAGTAATTTCTAAGAAAAATATTAAAAATAAATATCTTTGGAAAAAATAAATGAAAACGAAATGATCCAACAATCATAAAAATTTGCCAATCCTCATTTGAAAAACCGTTCCTATTTCTTTAAAAAATAAATAATTAAACTCCTTCACTATTAAATTTTCATATAAAGTACTCAGTCATGTAGCATGGCTATCAGAGCGAATTTCCAAAGAAAATTTGTGGATAAAATTAGGCACATAAATTCTGATCATTGAGACCATGTTCTGAATAAAACTGAGGGGACAGCCGTGTGACGATATTTCCGGCCACGCAGCACAACTCAAAAACCTCAAATTAGTCATTATGGGGATTTTTCACCTAAAATTTTTTTTTCTCACTTATTATGAATCTTAGAGATCTGGGACTGGTCTTAATAAACTCGGCATTGAAAAATACTTCGACATGCCACCCCACATGCCCTATCTTATGAATCCCCCCCCCCCCCCCCCCCCCCCCCACATTTGAAATTTTGGAGCCATCTAAATAGCTAATTTTTTCTTTGAAAGTTCGCTTAAAGTGCATGAAAAGTTTGTATGAGTGAATTTTTGCATGTTTAAGCGCTCTGCAAATTTAGCACCTTGTGTGCAAAGAAATTGTAAACTATCAATTTTATGGTGGAAGAAACTTGAAAAAAAAAAATAATATTCTCCAATTCAAACAAATATTTAGATCTTTACGTTTTTGCGTATTTTTTGGCATGTTTACTTATTAAATATTGAGTACCTAATTTTCCAGCATATCATTTTTCACAAGTACATGAATGCTCAATTTTGAAGTTCATAGATTTTTTCTCAATAGTATCGGGCTAAGAAATGCAAGTTTAACGTTTTTATAACCTTTTTTAAAACCATTTTCAATGAATTTTTAGGAAATTTTTAAAAATTGTACTGTCCAACGTACTCGTCCTTTTGGAAAACGAAAAGCTTACCCGTTATTCACAATTCCGGTTGGAAAGAAGAAAATCCTCGCACGTGTCTGTATGTGCGTACCTTTGAGTTGCACGCATTTTCTCGATTATCCTATTTTGATCTTGTGTTTGTGTATAGTTATTTGCAATCATTGAAGAAAAAACACGAAGGAAACCGGCTCTGCCAAACACGTAGGTAGCAAATTAATGGGGAGTTTTTCAGGGAGTTGCGACTGCAAAAAAAGTGCCTGTCACTGGATCTGACTTCCTATTTCTGGCCACGGTTTATCGCTACAAATGATAAAAGCTTCGTATTTGCGCGTGGAAAACGACAAAAGAAAAGTGGAGGTTATATTTACTGAGAGACAGCAGTACCTACTCCTATCTATGAAGTACACAAGGGGAGTGACGTTCTTCCTTAATATTATTAAAAGCGTTGAGGCGTCATTTCCCTCCGTCACAAGGAGTTTGGCAGAGCTACAAAGCTGGGAAGTGTTTTCCTTGTGATAAAATAACGGGGAAAAATATAACTTGGCAGGCGAACCCAAGTCCAAATCGTTCTGCAGACTTTTTGGTGGACACGGTTGATGGATTTTAGATTTCACTTGGAGTAAGGTTAAATATACTTACGAGAATGATGGAGTTTTGGGACTCTATTCTGATACATCCAAGATTGGTGAAAACTGCTGTTTCACAATTTTATTCCTAGATGTAAGTAGCGACCCCATTTAGCTACCTTCTATTCTACCTTTAGAAGCATAGGAAATATTAACAGTCACCAAAGATTTTTTTTCTTCGAAAATTACCCAATAAGAAGCATGCAAAAAGTATTGATTTGGGAAGGGTGAAGCTAATAGGGGAATATCTACACCCTGACCTGCACATTTCCGGAACATTTCGTTGAAATCGGATGAAAACTGTAAAAATTAGGCATGTTACAATGATTTACGGGCACACAAACAGACTAACATACACGCACGGAACGAAAGTTTTTCAGAATGTTCTAAAACGTAAAATGCGAGTGGAAATTTTGATTTTGGAGTGAGAACAATTTTCACCTCCCGAAAGTGAAAACAATGCTTCGGCTATCTGTAGGTAGATTCTGAAGTAAAATCCTTTTTCAGGTCACCCATGTCTAATTTTCAAGACCAGTAAAACCAACCAAGTTCCTGTGGTTAAGTATGGACCTCATGAGCAGATTTAAACGTAGAAAATTTAGCTATTGCCAAAAATTTTAAAAATTTATTAGAAAACAGAAGATATTATTTTAGAAATTTTTCACTAACAGTTCATCGGTTTGGAGGATTCTACAAACCATTGATTTTAACGAAATAGATTTAAAAATCCGTTCTTTTGCACACACACAAAAAAAAAAAAAAAACGCACTACAAAATAAAGGTTGTGTTGCATGGGCAGCACATTTTGATTACACTTCATTGCTCGATTTAAATACGACTGAAAATATCAAAAAATTGTCAAGGTTTTGTTTAATTATTTATTATTTTATTTTTTACTTTTTTATCATTTATTTTTTAATTTATTTATATTATATATCGGATTTTCAGAAGTTATGGTCCACCCTCCCGCATCTCCTTACCTATTTCCGACGCCATTCTTCATATTTTTTGTGAGGAATTCAGGAAAAATACTTTCGCGCCAACCACTTTTTTTTGCATTTTTGAGAATTTTTGAACCAATAAAATAAATTAAAAGTAAATTTGAGCCTGAAATTTTGAAGCGATCGGGCTGGCCATCGAACTCAACCTGCCTTTCGACAAGGCCGATTTTTCTGCGTTGGAACGAATTTTTTAAACCGTTTTTAAAGGGAGTAGTCGTCTGGAAATGCACCATATATATATATATATATATATATATATATATATATATATATATATATATATATATATATATATCAACATCTTGTTCTTTGATGTATGAAACGGATTCGTAGGGGGTCCCGGACCCACTTTTAAAATTTCGAAGCCATCTAAGTAGCTCATTTTGGTTTATTATTTTTTGAATATTCGCTAAAATTAAATTAAAATTCGCTTTAACTTCCGTTTTTGATTGAAAGGTTTCCACAACTTCGACGCGAGTGATTTAATTCGTAGAACAGTCGTTTATGTTGGCAAAACCAAAATTGAGGATTTCTTAGCCAGATTCAGTAGCGAGGACCAATGACTTACGTCTTTCCCTGATAAGGTTCGTGTACAGGATTGGGGTTACTTTCTCAAACAATCCCTTAGGAGGAGGGCAACGCATAACCATGTGTTCTAAAGTTCTTGGTACTTCTCGTCAACTTCATTGTTACTATCTTCTGTGCGAATCGCGACAACCAGCGGATTAGGTCCTGAACTTTAACCTCCTAACCTCCTATGCGCAAAAGGCTTTCACATCACGAACCGCGTTTGGCAATCTACCTCTCGTGTCACGCTGGCTTGTTCAACATCACTTTGCACGAGAAGAAACTTTATCTTGTCGGACGGCGCCGTTGGAGAGTTTTGTACTTCTCGTAGTCGTATTTCTCGTAAACCACGAAAACAAGCGAGCACGATGAATGCTAACCTTTTTCGTATTGATTTCTCGTAGCGTTTTCGTAAGCCCGAGATAAAGAAAACTCTTACAGTGAAGTTCAGGTGACTCTTGTAGAGAGTCACTGCTTAAAACTTAAGTAGACAATTTTCAAAATATAGCGAGAAATAAGAAAGAATGACCTCTTGTACCTCTACATCATACAAAAAAGATTCAGCCATGAAGAACACAAATCTTTAAAACATGTAAAATAAATCTTGAAAGCTCATATCTTGAAACGAAATCTTGAGATGAAAATGCTGAAATCGTTGCGTTAAAACATCGAAAGCGCGAACGAAATGCCGCTAATGACCCTTCTGGTTAAGGTGCGTGGGAAAAAACACGAACAGAAGACAAATACAAAGGTTAAACCAACAGCAAAAGACTACACGAAAGCGGTAAAAGCCAGGCAATTTTGTCGGGTGTGTCCATACTGACGTATGTATGTGTGTGTCCATACCAACTGCGTTGTGGTTGCTAAGTTAGGGTTATCCTGGAGAAAGGTCATGTTGACGTCTCGTAATTACGATTCCGAAAAACCAGAGCACGAGAAAAGCTGACTCTCCCCGTTCCAAAAAGCCTTTCCACTTAACGAAAACCTCTTCTCGTTTCGGAGAGGCTATTTTCGTATACGAGAATCCCCACCGGTACTAAAAAAATGTGGATTTCAAAATGATGGCCCAAGTATTAATAGCACTTAATTCTGCACAGTTGAACACCAGTGTCGCGAAATCTATCCTAATGCACCCTGACATAAGAACTAGGTACACAAAAAAGAGCAATCATGATCTGGAAACATCTTTTAATTTTTATTTAGTCTCAGAATGGGTACCTTGCAACAATGAGTGGGTATTCTATTACATTTTTAAAATATCATAAATGTGGATATTATAAGACTTTTGGTACAGCTTTCCACAAAGGTGCAATATCAAGGGCATCTGAGGACAGGATGTGTGTGAAATCAGTAACGCCTTCGTCATGGGCTCACACACAACTCACCTATGGACATTCGAAATCACTTTGTCGACTTAGTCTTTCTTATTGTATTATTCAGTGAAATTTTCGTCAATAACCAATACAATATTACCTTAGTAATCACGACCACCACCAGCTGATCAGGAAAGAGCTATAATTTCACTCGTCTCTAGACGTCCCTGAGAGACCCCCAGTCAAATTTTAACATCCTACAGTGAAAAAGAGAGAATTTACCTCACTCAGATGATCATAAAAGAGCTGATCATTTCCTTCGTCTCTATATGTCCCAGAGAGACTCTCTTTCAAATTAGTGATGTGACTCGGAATGGATTTTACATTCCGTTTGATAGTCTCTCCTCCATATGTTATTATCTACCCACATGCTATTTACAATGACTACGTTAGCTCGTCGTGCGGTCCTGAGTCCTGCAAAAAATGCAGTCCCTCGGACTTGCAAAAATGCAAATCACGTGCCATCCTGAAGACATGTGAAACATGTCAAAAAAGCAAAAATATTTATTACAAAAACAAGTGGCCCACGGAAACTTCTTGGATCTTATTGGCGGTTCGCCACTTCAAAAAGGTTATGCTTGGCTTAAATGATAAGTAACATTCTTGTAGATGATAACTGAATAAATATGTCTGTAACAGGTACCTAATCTACATGTATGTCGATAGTTACAGGTAATCTATGTTGTGTCCAAATCAAAAACAGAGAACAATGAATCATATCGATCGTCCTTGAATATAAAATATGCATTTTAGGATAATCTGCTTCTGTTAGCTTGCGAGGTGGAATGGACAAAAGAGCGGAGCCCGTGACCTCGGCCGTCGAGTGCGATAACCTGATAATAAGATCGTCACCCCTTCTCAACTGCTACACGGGTGATTTACGTAATGCGGTCAGTGAGATGTTAGATAACGAACTATTGTACGTTATAGTATAACTCAAGTTGAACGTTCAGGAAACTAATTTCCTAGGGACCTAACCAGCTGGTTCAATAAGGTGGGAACCTTGATTTATTGGTACGGCGAGGTCGCGCTCCATTACCCATTCGCTTTCTCCGACCTTACAATGTGACCTTTTTCGTATTGTTGCACGATCTCACGTTACCGACTGATAAGCGAGTCTGTGTTGTAGGTGGGTACGATGTTGCATTGAGTGGGTGCAGCGAGTTCAACTTAGATCTGAAGGTGAACCCCACCGAGGTCGAATGTCAAATGAACTGACCTGCAACAATCCATGCAATCCGTGATCCGTGTCACCGTCTCTCAAAATAAGCCAATATCGACCACCAGAAGTTGCTTAGCAAATTGTTGACAAAAATTGAACTGAGAGGTGTCGATTGATCCGCTGAAATCTTAAATGTCAAGCTATCGAGGTGTGAATGTTGAATGGACTGAACTCCTTATTGCCGAGCTTTTGGTTTATTTAAGACCATCATCAGGGCTCAAGGAAGACTTTATCGTCCCATTATCTTGACATTTTATCATCATTATGGACTGAATATTATTATCGTCCGTTATTTTATTAGATTTCTTTTCATGAGCTGATATTTCATACTGTTGTAATCCAGCTTGTCCGTAATTTTCAAATGAACACTGCAGTTAACTTCGATAAATCATTTTGTCATCAACTAATCCTGATGCCCATGTTAGAATGAGCAATTTCACATATTTTATTTTATTCCACTGCTGAAAGATCTTGCCGAGATACTCCCAAAAAGGTGCTATATGGAGGATATTGGATTATTGGAAGTGGTCGAAACAGCATTGAAGAGATAGCTGAATTACGTCACATGGGAACGGATCCGCCGAGGAGCGCCATCTACTTATGATGTCAGTTAAGTTTCTTTTCGTCTGCTTTCTGCCCAAACCTTTCAGGATTTTGAGTTGGAAATTTGCAATCGAGGGTTTTCAAGGGGGAAGAATCAATTCTTAGATCAAATGTTCCATTCATGCTACATGATAGTATGAGCGAATTTTCGTAAATTATCACATATGGCATTTATCAATTTTATGGCAAAAAAACTTATTTTAAAATAATAATCTGTTGTTCAAATAGAGATGTCGCATTTTTACCTTTCTTTACAGTTTTCATCAATTACTTAGCAATTAAAAATAAATGTTAGTACCTACAATTTTGTGCATACTTTTTTGAATGCTATACTTTAGAGTTGACAAACTTTATTTAAGAAATATTTTGCAAAAACATATATTTATAAATTTAACAGTCTTAGATGTGTTTATCATTCTAGTGAATTTTTAGACATATTTTGGGCTTTGTCCAATTTATTGTGCTCAAAAAGTGATCAACAAACTCATCCTTTCTTTTGGAATGCTTGATTTTTTCGGCGAAAGAACGAATTGTTCAGATCAATCCTAAGGAGAGTTGTCATCTGGGAATATATATACTGTCGTGCGGCCTGGTTTAAGGTTGTGCTTCAAGCTGTGTTGATTCTTCCAAAATAATGCTTGCAGACAGGTACGCTGCTCAAGGTAGGCCTTGTCAGCTGCATTCCACAGTCTCCGTATGTGAAGTGGGGGCTTCAGCCGAATATATATACCATAAGCAGAGCAGCTAGCGCATCATTCTATCAGATCAATTTTGCTTTCTGTATTGGCTCTTCCAAGCACTCACCAATCTTCCACCCTGCTCCCTTCATCCAACGCTTTCACTACTTTCCGCGTTCAAGTCTATCTACACCATCGCTCAACCAACAGTTTCACTACCAGGTTGTAAAATTCCTTTTTCAAACAGTTTAAGGAGGACAGACCTCTACAGTGGTGAAAAATGCCTCCATAGCGAAAGGTTAAAGTACCGGGCTGAGACGTTCCCTTCCTCGGGTATCCCCAATTTAGTTTTTTATTAGTCAGGAAAATTAGATTCATATTTCAAAAGTTTATTCAAACCTAAACTCACTTAGCTCATACACATTCGAACCACGACACTCATCTACAAACGAAAAAGTGTTTAAACCAAGGAATCGTTTCATAATAACTCAAAACGGATTTCCATGAAGAAAAGATTTAAAAAAAGCCATTGCAATAGTTCCATTTCTACAAAAAGGCGCTAAAATGAGAAATTCCAACACATGAAAATTGTCCATTGCCAAATAAACAAATATGTGATAATTAATTTTGCCATCCACCGATTCTGATGCCCATGCATCAATTATAAGGGAGAAAGCTTGACTGCCCTCCCGCCTTGGTTTTAGCGGCACCAGCCATGACGATGACGAACTGGCTGAAATGGGAGCAGACCGTTCACCAGCCACCGGCAGACGAATTCGCGCTCGAGTCAATTACAAGGGGGCAGCCCCGTGATTCACCAGTTTCCCCGAACTTCCAACCCCTTTCGATTTCACTTTTACTCACTACAGTACTCCGTACGATTTCACTTACTATAGTATTGGCCAATCTCTATAATAAACCCAAGTCTTGCCTCTTCAATTACAACTAACTTCAAGTGGGCGTTCATGGAGAGGATTCAGTGCGATTTCAATTCTTTGTAAATTATCTCCTGAATAGCCAATGAATATGGAAATCGAAACCTGTCTAGAGCTACCCTATCTTTCAGCTTTCACTAATCACTGACAATAGGTCGCACAAATTGAACCTTACTAAATTGTCATATACATGTACGAAACATGTTTTGACCTAACTGTAAGTATAAATGCTACAAAATCATGCCACGAAATCAGCAATTTTCTCTTACAACCAATAAATTCGTTGCCAGGGCCAAGCAACTTCCTCAGTTTCGCTGTTTCGGACCCGAAAACTTGTTCGCCACTTATTGGACATGTCTTGATTTATCACATTTACGGTCTTCCTACTTCTCAGACTAGTTTATCAAAACTTATTGTAATTATACCTCGATGAAATTTACCTAATCCCAGGTCCTAAATTTCGAAATGTGGTTCTCTTTCGAAGTTTTGAACTATGGGTACAAATTGAATTTAAGGTATTAATTTGATCTTCTGAATAGGTTAATTTTGAGACTAAAGAATGTTCTGTTTTATTATTTTAGGTGTTAGAGGTGTTTTAGGTGTTAGTGTTACATTGATTTATTACGTAGAATACGTTTTTTTGGAGAGCTTCTTGCCGAAACTTGTCATCTAACAACGACACAAAACAATGACACGCATCAACGATATACACTAGGCTAGTGTTACCGTGGCCTTGTAATCTCCAGAGCTAACACTTCTTTACTATTCAATGAAGAAATTATAAAGTACTCGTATATAATTTATCTTATAAAGTACTTCTTCATATTTCAATAAATATTCAATTTATGAACCTAAAATTTGAAATGGAGATGAAAAACGTATTCTACGCTCATTACCCGTTGCCACTGTAGGCGCAAGTGGTTTTCCTTTTTCTTCTTTTCTAATTTTTTCAAGTATGTGTGCTTTAAAAGTAGGTAGAGGTTTTGAGATTTTTTCGACATTTCTTTAAAACAATATTTTAATTAAATTTGTGTGAATTTATAGGTAGTACATAAAATCGGTGAAGTGTGAGTGAGTATAGAATTGATAACATTAAGGTAAGACATCTTGTTTTCCTTCAATAGGTAGTGTTTTAACCAAATTCAACAAAAAATTTGTTTCTCAGTTTCATTCGTTTAGGGACATTTTTCAAATTTTTAGCTATTCGAGTTAAATCAACAGAAGTAAGTAGAAAACTTAATTAATAATCCATTTAACAATTTAATGAACAGACTGATGGCGTTGACTTGGTGGCTCGGGGCTAGATTAAAAACCTTAAAACTCCAAAAGTGGGTGAAATTTCAAAAAAAAATTACCTTATTGAGACAAAATAAATGCGGAACATGAAGTATCAGATCTTATAATTGTGGAGGTCTACGAGCTTTTAATTTTGGCACAACGAAAACGCCCATGATTATATAATTACTCTTAATGAGTGTTAGGTAGTAGGTACATTAATTTATGAGGAATGGAATTTCATGGGTTTCTGATTTTTTTTTTTTTTTTTTTTTTTTTTTGTACATTCTTACTAAACATATGTACCCTTGTACAGCTCATAAAAACGATATAATTAACTCTGGTTGTATAATCAACTCTGTGTCTGGAGGTGTAAGCTGTCTATAGTTATAAATAAACCTACTCAGGAGTAGATATTAAAACAGTGTGAACCTCGAACGAGGACAAACTAATTCCAACAAGGTGGCATGGTTCGAAATCTGAGTTGTCTATTTCCAATAGCGAGGTTAGGGTCGGTGAATTTTGGCGTGTGGCCACCCTGAGCGTCTTATTAGTTATAGCCGATGCACTTGAATCCGCATCGAGCCCGTACATGTTGGTCAAGTGCGGTATTGCAAGCTGCAATGATTCAGTTCGTGAGGAAAATTGTTCTCTGTACAAGGAAAACTTTCATAAGGAAATGTAGTGGCCGTGAATTCCAACTGACATTGTCACGACCAGAAGCGTAGCCAGGGGTTACGAAAAATTAATGAATAAAGCAAATGAATGAAAAAATGTATTCATGTAGGCATCATGCATCCTTCATTTTCTCCTGCAACGTAAAGGAAGAGTTAGTTAGCACTTGGTTATTTGAATTTAAAACGAGTGAGCAGATGGTGGGACTACTTATAACAACTTAACACAAGGTTTTTTTTTAGTATTAGATTTGCAGATTACTGGTGCACAGAAAGTTATCCATTCAACTGAGTCTATAATATACACTATCGAAATAACTACATGCACAATGTCATCTAACAAAAGAAAAAATTAAATAAACTACAGAACACATATACATATGTGCCACGGATAGGTTACTCCCCGCTTCATTTCCCCCTGAATTCAGCGCAAAAAATTGAGACCAACGCCATTCTTCATCACTTTTACGTAGATCTCATGAAAAATAATTTCGCGCGCAAAAATAATTTTGCGTCAGAAGTGGCGCAAATGACATGAACTTTATTTTTTCGAATGAGAACCCCATTCCAGATTCGAATTCTACTTGAAATTTCATGAAGAAATGACCCATCACTTAGTTTTTAAGTGCGCGTAAACGGGTGCAATTCCGATCTAAACGTGCAAAAATTGTGAAAATAATACCTACTGAGTTTTTGAAGATATTTAATTGCCACAAGTAATGCATGATTTTGGGGTATTTTTTCCTGCTGAACCTCGTAAAAGATGTTCATTTATTGACATGTACAATACCAACTTGGAAAAACACCGAAAAAAACTACATCTTAGTACGCCTTGTGCGTGTGGAAATGAGTAAGATAAGTGCGATTCTGGTCGATTTTTCGGTGTTTTCCCAAGTTGGTGTTTCAAATATCAATAAATGAACATCATTACGAGGTTCAGCAAGAAAAAATACTCCGAAATCATGTATTCCATGTGGCAATTGAATAGGTATTTTCAAAAACTCAGTATTTCACAATTTTTGAACTTTAAGAGCGGAATCGCGCACTTTTGGAGCGGAATTGAGCCCATTTAAGCGCAAAGAATTCGGAAGGGGGAGGGGGGTGGGGGGCTTCAAAATGGTCGAATAATACCTAAAGTTCATTATTAAAAATAATAAACCAAAACTGTGCGACGCGCTAGCGTGTGTGGGTGACAGGTAAGGCAGCGTAGAAATCGGAGCATTCGCCCTCCATCTTATGTGTTCTCTAAGACAAGGATCTATATTACTCTGTGCTCTAAAAACCTTTCAGATTAATAAAGCATTTTCATTGGCCTTTGCTATCCACTCAGATTCGTTTTCAAAAACGCCTACTGTATGCTTGAATGCGATTCCAATTAACATGCAGCCCCTCCATTATAATTTTGGGTTTCCTTATCTAAGGGTGACTTGACCTGGGTTCATGAACCCCAAATTTGATTTTACATATATGCTTATGAAGAGTTTCTCCTGTTCCTAGGACAATTTATGACAGTTCTCTCTTGAAGTTTTATATTGTGCAAGATGATTTATCTCTGTAAGATGAAGTGATGTGGGACAGCAAGAATTTTATGTGTACCTACATATTGTCACCCCTAACAGCATAGTCATTAAAGCTAAACTTAAATTACGAAATACCTAATGTAAACTAAAACTAAGTAATATATAAATTATTATACATAAATATGATTCAACGTTTTTCACTTAATTTTATTTCTCTTCACTTAAATGTTTTCTATGGCCTGATTTTCTGGGTGTTTCACTCTGGTTATAGAAACCCAACACCAAAGTATAAATGTATTGTATGTCGCTTCTGAGGTTCAGAATGGTCTTTATCAATCATGTACAGTCTGACAGGGAGTAAAAACCGGATAGACTCGCATTACTGATTAGTAGAAATATTTTTCTGATAACAGACAATATTTTGAGAGAATTCCGGAAAATGTTTTCTGGTCGATTGCACAAGAAGCTGTTCACGTTTCCTGTTCTAAGTCGACTCATGGAGTAAACGATTGAATTAGATATGCATAGTTCTTGAAAATAGTACAAACAACGACTTAGCCTGAACTTCACTCTAAATCCCATTTTATATCTTCCGAGATAAATCCGAGGGTTTGACCAAACTCCAAATAAATGGAGGAAAAAGAAAACACGGAGGAAAAGCCGTGATTGAAAAGGTTTTGACGTCACTGAGGATTCGGGAAGCCCTGAAATAAGTGCGGTGAAGGTGACTTAAAGGCGGGTATAAATACGGGCGAGTGTTTTTCAAATGATATTTTCGTGTAGGTATCAAAGTTGTGGTCTGAGAGCTGCTGTGTCCGGTCGGTTTTAAATGGAGATTTTTAGGTGGATGGATTTTGATGGACGGGGCCGCACCTTCGCGTTTCGTCTTCCGCGATGTTCGCCTCCGCAGAAGGTGGAGTGAAGCCAAAGTTGCGAGCTCATCATAATTGTATGAAACGGTACTCAAAATCGAATTGCTCTGACGAGATGGGCACAATAACATCTATTGACATGGATAGGTATGTCTTTTAGCTTGGGGTTTTTGAAAAAAACCTGGACCCCTAGGTTGCTTTCGCTTTGAGCCTTCAGCTAAAATGCTAAAACATGGAACATGTTTTCTTCCAGCTAAAACTACGACATAAATAAACACGACACGACACGACATAAACACGACACGACATAAATATTTTACTTATCGAAATTACTTGGTATGCAATTTTCTGTTATAGTGCGCGTCTACAATTACTATAATCAAGATTAACTTCTCAACCAATTGAAATAAATATAAAACTAAGACATAAATAGAAGAACAAGTACGAAAGAAATACGTGATTAATCGAGAGCTCTCCAACGAATATTAATCGTACGAAGCTGCAATTTGGTATGCACCCTTATTAGGACTTATGCTTGAAGGTGCATAGGTACGGGATCAGGTTAGTGGCTCCAAAAGCTAATTTCACCATAATAATCGTACGAACCTGAAATTTGGCATCCTGGCTTTTGGGACCTGGAGTTGCTTCTAAAGCTTTCATACTACTACCTTATCAATCTTATGAAGCCAGAATTTGGACGGTAGCCTCCTTAGGACAGGAACCTGAAAGTGCACAGGGTACATTTTGAACGGGTTTTAATTGTTTATTAGATTTGAGATTGTCTAAGAAACTTTTCAATTTTAGTTATCATAGGCCGCTATTAAGCATTACCAATTCAAATTCAATTCTGTTTAATTATAATAAATTACGTGTTTATATTTATGTAATTTTGATGTTTTCTCTTCCTGCCTACATCTTCCTGCGTTCATTTCTACCATTACCCTCTCATCATCGGTCATTTACCTAGACATGTCCATGATCTATTGTTTTTCCCATCAAGGGAGAAATTTAATGCGGTTCTTATCAACTATCGGTCCGATGCTTTTTTTCTTTTTTTTTTTTTCATATATGTTTGCATAGGTAATTCTGACTTCCACTCTTTGTTTTCCCCTGTTTCGGGTAGGTACAGCTCTTCAATACTCGGGTCTTCAGCGCGTGTATTTTTCTATATAGTCACGTCACAAGAGAGCTATATTGCCCACCCAGCTTGGCTGTCGTTTTGATTTCTAATTTCAATCTAAAGAAAAAATCGTACATACGCCTCACAATAGGACCACTCGGAACTGCACTATATATCTTCCAAGTGGCTTTAGATATAACTATATATTCCAGATGAACTTTATTTGCTTAAAGTAGAATAATTTATTTTATTTTTATATTTTATTCATTCTATTTCAATTGTTATTGATTCATTAAGTACCACACACCATGTATTACTTATGTAGAGCATGTTGTTTTTGTCTGAATAAAAAATAAAATAAATGAGACAGATGATAGACCTAAAAGTTCAAAATTATAAAGAGCCTTTTTAATTTTATTACGCTGCCTTTAACCTAGGTCGTTAATTTTTTTGTCTTCTTTTTTTTTTTTTTTTTTTTTTTTTTTTTTTTAAAGAAAAAACTGAAAGTTTATGTCTTTTAACATATTTTGCTATGAAAAGTTCATCAGTCGAAAGTTGATTGATTGTCGATTGCGTACTTAAAACGTTTGAAAACATTTTTACTGTTTCAAAGTTTTCAACTCGGAAAACGTGATAAATGTTGGGTCAAAAATAAAATATGGGACCAAGTTGGTCCTGAATCCTCAGTATCAGTTTTGATCACCTCCAAGAGACAAGATGTTGACCTTGCTCTATGAAACCCCAACTGTCAAGTTTCCAGACGCTTAACACTTATTGTTAAAATCACTTATTGCCTAGATAGCATTTCGAGAGTTGCTACAGCAACTGGTAGTCGAATAGCCGCTATTCGACTACTACAGTTGTTCGGCGTTGGAAATTATGTGGCCTGTAGCAACTCTCTAAATGCCATTTAGGCGAGTAGGGACTCATGTTCTGATTATTCCCTAATACAAGGTCTTCGCATATCGCCACACTGAGTAACAATTTTGGGCACCACCATTCAAAGTTTTTTTTTTTTTTTTGGGGGGGGGGGGGGGGGAATCAAGCATGAGGGTATATCCATACAATAGGCCTACTGAAGCTCTTGCAAAAAGAGCGATTGGTGATAACTCCGTTGAGATATTGCCTATGCGCTTAGAGAATCAGAAATCTTTAATGCAATAAAAAACCAATTCCATCTGGCTATAGTAAAGCCAGAATGAGCCCACCGGTCTACGTGAAGCCCTCCTTCGATTTATGCCCGGTTTGCCCCTGAACCGTTGGTTTCTGTTTGCCCCTGAACCCTTACAACAGAAATCATATATTTTCAAACCAGATAAATGTATATTTGTACCTATGTCTGTCTGTCTTAAAATTCTTTATATCTACATATTTCAAGGTTCTATATAGTTATTGTGTTAGAATATGCAGATTTATGAGCTTTTCAATGTTTAAATTATAGAAATCTAGTTTGAAAGGTAAGATAGATATATTTGAAACATGAACAATCAGGCACTATGTTTTTGAAATTTATTATATTGTACAGTATCAATTAACCAATCATCCAATTATTGTATTCGATGGTAATCTGATTATGTCTGTCACATATCCCAAATCAACTCCGATGTCGTTATTTCAGAAAAGAGGGAAAACCACACAATCAAAAAGCATACTCACGATCTAGCTTTGTTGTATTTGGTACTTGTCTCATTTTCTGCAGATGCTGCAATTACGAGTTATTGATGGGTTATTCTGCCACGATACTGTCTCTATCCCACGATTGACTCGGACAGTTTCACGTTTTCGGTGTGACCCAGATGGTGATTTCCTGCAGGTTTTTGCTCCCAATTCAGATATTCTTGTCGACTCGAAATCTTTTTCATCGGTCTCTGGATTGTGTTCCCGGGATCTTCGAGACTGGACGAAATCCATCCAATTTTCTTCCCACAGGTCTTTGAGCGACTTGACGCGGTTGGTGGCGATTTCCTTCCAAAGATCTCTTTTCGGCGAAAAAGCTCGTGCATTCTTTCCGTTGTTGGTCATCCCACAGCCTGTGGGACAAATAGCGAATGTACTTATTGAATGTTAAATTGAAAATCTAACTTACTTCACCCAACTATTATTTGCTAAGAAACGATTTTTAGCATTGCTATTCTTATAGATTACGGAGTCTCTAATTTCTGTGAATTGCTCGATGAAAATGACGTTGTGAATGCTCTTAGTGAGTAATCGATTATAGTTTATAGTGGGGCACAAATAATGACCATTCAGGGTATGAGCGAATTTAAAATAAAACATGTATCACTTTCTCTCGGCCTAATTATCTTATTTCGCCCAAATTTGAAGGGTAGTGGGAAAAAGAGGATTGATTCTTCTCACTTTAAATTCAACACCAACGTATTAATGGGGCAACACTGCGAGCGCGGATGTGAGATCCTCCTAACAAGTTTTATTTTCATTCGATTTCGATATTTAGATTAGATCCCTTAAAGGTCTCCTATGAATCTCAACACACAAATTCGTAGTTTCCATAGCGGATTCACAAACGTAAAACTAATCAAGCGTGGTTTTCTTGTGGCCTTTTTGCCCGATCTCGCTCAAATTAGGAGCATAAACTTCTGGTGCGAGGCTTCACGCTACTTTCCTTACTTTTATTCATCATATATGGATGCTATTGCGATGACGGGTCGTATCTTGGAAAAATGACTAAAAAAAGTGCTGAAAACAACGTTTTTCAGTAGATTTTTCGGACTATTACCATTCTTAGAATAATTTTCTGCACATGAGAGGTATTGTATGATGATTATTATCTCTAAAAAGAGTAACTTCTGTGAATTTCATCGAAATCCTTTGAGTTATTTTTAAGAGAAGGCCAAAAAGGTGCAAAAAACGGCATTTTCAACTATTTTTGAAGGTTAGTTGCTAAACCCTCAGAGTATTTTCCCAGGTATTAGGGCTATGGGATATCATTCCTATTTAGAAGAAGAGTAACTCATGTAAATTTCATCAAAATCCCACTAGCCATTTTGGAGAAGAGGCAAAATAAGTGCTAAAAAATGACATTTTTTTACCTAGTCTGATTTTTTTAACCCCCTAAAAATTATCATTTTAAGCTGATTTTTCTTCAGTATAGATTTTTTTGTCGTACCGTAAGGACGCAATCGTGTACACGAGTTAACACGAGTTACATAGACACACACACACACTCTGACACATACATACATTTTCATTAAACGTATAGATATGGGTTCAGGTTGAACAAAATACCCATCCTAGCATGAGTTTCAGAAATTTATTTTCAGGGTGATTGCAAGACTTTCACCCTTCGGGTTAAGTAAGGTAAGTAAAAGAACTTAATTCAGATTTTTTCGTGACTTCACCCTTTGGAAATGGAACAAAACACTGACAAGCTAAAAGAATAGTACTTTTACATCATTTAGTGGCCATATTGAAGAAAATACAGAAAAGGTGCTAAAAACGACGTTTTTTCACCAATTCTGATTTTGTTAATCCCCTAAAAATGATCATTTTAAGCTGAGTTTTCTACAGTAGTTAGCTCTTGGGTATAGAAACGCAACCCCGAAATTGGAATTTTTGTATGTCGTACCTACTGTAAGGTCGCAATTGTGTACACGAGTTACATACAAACACACATACAAACACTTTTTTTTTTTTTTAATCTCCCCTCAAAGGCGAAAGGCACACTATTAAATTGAAAAATAAACAAATAAATAAAAAAGTGGGGAGGACGCCCAGGTTTACCCGACATCGGCTCTAGGGATGAGGGAAGTTGCAAAAAAATGAGGAGTAAGAATGGGATGACAGGAGTGCCCTTATAAAATTACCATCAGTTCAATTAAGACCCTCTCAGGACGCGGGTGGTGATACTAAGGAGCACTCCCGCCGAGATGCCCAACTCGAGTAACTCAGTGTCACTTTTCCCGCACCACACCCTTCGCCGAACACACACATACATTTTCATGAAACGATATGGGTGAAACGATAGATATGGGTTCAGGTTGAACAAAATACCCATCCTAGCATGAGTTTCAAAAATTGATTTTACGCCATATGTGTTTCATCACGATCGTATCAATAGTAGCTGCAGCGCATCAATTCTTTTTAACAATGGTTTCTACAGTCTTCATCCGATTTTGACTAACTAGCAGCTTCAGTTCATACGCAAAATAACATCTCTCCAGGAGCGTCGCTATTGGAGGAAGCCTCCCCTTCCGTTTTCACTGACTTGAGAAAATTTGGAAAATTTTGCAGGTGGCAATAAAGTACCCTGGATTTCCGATCCAGATTTTAGTCTATTTATTAAGAACCTTGGAAGATTTAAATTTGCTGATGGTGGGGGGTAAATGGAGAGGTTAACTCCGATAAATCATACTACTTTAGATTTTCTCGTCCTCGTTTTTCATCCAACTTTTCTTTGTAATATCTTGTATTAGCAGTGATGAAAATCAAAAATTTTATATCAATAGTAGAGTTTTTTGAAAAGGAGTGATAGAGGGGTAAATGAAACCTACTATTCATGGTTTTCTCAACCGATTTCAATGATCTTATTCGACAATTTGACTATGTTGCTCAAAGTATTTGTTCTTTTAGTTTAACAACTCTCAGTAGATTAAAATTACTTAATGGTGGGAGAGAAAGGTGCAATATCATTATATCATGATATTTTTCAACCAAATAATAAACTGTTTTTGAGTGTGTGAATGGTGGGGCGGGAGGTTAAAGCACGTTACATTTGCTATTCTCACCAAATCATTATACACCCCATACGTAAGGACGTCCCTGTAATGCATGCATTACCTACATACCAATATGTTCACTTCTCGTTAAAGAAAAATTTAAATAAATTATATTTTTTCTTATTATTAATAATTTTAAATTTGTAATTATTGCTTCAATTTAAAAACATAAATATACCTATATCTGATTTACTATTGAGCAAAAATTAAGTTGTAGTGAAACCTTTTGAAGCTTTTTACGTTTTTACCTTTTTTAGTGAACAATACGTTTGAAACCCTACTTTTCAATGGTCTTTGGGATCATAAACAAAAAGATATTGATATATCAATAGGAAAAATCAGTAATATCTTCCATTTACCTTTACTACAGGCCTCCACGGTAGCTCAGATGTGGAACACGGACTGAGTTTGTTTTCGGAGTGCAAATATGTAAACACACGGAATCCCAAAGTAGAAATGCATCTTGTAGGAACTTTATCGTAGTAAGGGTCCATGAAAGCGTTCGGGAGGTTGATGTTTGTTGTTTTCATAATCCTGGGGCACAATGCGACAATTAATGTGGTTGGTAACAAATTCCAGTGAAATTCATTGTTGGACTTCTGTCCAGCGAGACCCGATATCTGAATCACTGTGCGACGCCCCAACATACCTAATTTTCTTATTTCCTAGTTGACCGTTTGACTTAACTCCAAAGGAACCCTCCATGGAATCGTTTTAGATTATTTGAAACATTTCAATGATCTACATACATTCATGTTACGGATAAAAAATGTATGTGCCACATCCAATAAAGGCTTTTTTAAGCGAATTTTTTTAGAAACTGAAGCTGAAAGTTTTCGAAAATTCCCTTCATTGAAATCGGTTTTGTGGTATTCCAAAACGATTCCTGGATTATATCATTTTCATATACGTAGGTATATAATATGTATGTATATATTTGTCATTCCAGACGATAGGTAACTCTTCATAGGATTGAGATAAAAAATTCGTTCTTACACCAAAAAATCAAGCATTTCTAATTGAACGATGAGTTCGTTGACTAGCACTTCTTGTGTACAATAAATTGTTCACATCTTTAAAAAAATGTGCTAAAAATCACTAAGAATTGCTGCTAGAAAACGATGGAATAGAACATTTGGAAGTTTATGGCCAAAATTATGCCGAAAATTTTACTTAAATTTCACTAATATTTGATGAAAAATCGATAAAAACTGCAAAAAGGTAAAAATCAAAAGTTTATTGTGAATTGTTTTATTGCCATAAAATTGGTAGGTAGTTGACCGTTTTTCTGATTTCAAAATGCTCAAATTTCAAAATAACGTAACTTAATATAATATGATTTTTCCACGGAAATTCGCTCATCAGTTCGTGCTGCATGATTGGGATTTACTTCCGTTTCTAGTTGTGATTACTTTTCACATCCCTTACTTGTTATTTCGTAGTTTCTCTTGGAAAACATATCGTTACGTCGAGTCAGTATCGTCGATAGGGCGAGGAACTCAGTGTTATTATAACCCTACAAGGCCGCGGGGTTATAGAAGTATTAATTTGTTTACTGAACTAGTTTACGAATCTAAAATATTGAATTACAAAACGACTAGCTCGCGTCATGAAAGCTAGCCTGAGTTTTTTTCCAAGTTTCATTCGCGCACAGTCTTTCTTCATGGATGTTAAGACGATTGGTGGTATGAAATTCATGTTTATTTGCGTAATTATTATTACATTCTCAACACCTCGGGGATCTTTGGAAAAACTATGGTTTTGGTTTGTGTCGCATGTGTATCTGCCGTTACTCTAACTGTAGGTCTGTCTGGACTCATTGTGAAGATTAACAACAACAATAAAATCATCTGTCTACAAACATTAAAAAGCGATAAAAATGTACAATTTTGAAATCCAAAATTAAAAATTTCGCTTCATTGTTTGGGTTATACTCTCACTCACCGGTATCAACCGTGTTACCCTTATCTCGCACAAGATGGTTTTGGTTACGAATTGTACAGGGGAACGCAGTAATAAAACCCTGTGATAATTCACCGAAGGTTACAAATTTTGGTTATCCGTATTTTTGGGGGTTTACAGTTCCTCCACTCTGAAAAAGCTCTTCGAATATCAAATAATTTTCGAAAACTCCTTTTTTTTTTAAGAATAATAATATTAGTTTAGGGATTAATCATATTGTGGTTCAAAGGCGATTCCTTATGAATTTTATCGAAATCAACTTCTTATTGGCATCTGCACTAACCAATTACACTATAAAATATTAAATGTAACATCCAAATATGCTTTAATTGACGCATTATTATTATTGATTATTTTTTGTTGATATTTTGATTAACATTGATTTCTGCAAAGATGTTTATTAGTTGAGGGCTAGTTCACAATGGATCCACATAATGTCATTGTATTTAAAACCAAGATATAGATGGATAATAAACAATAATTAGATGAGTCCATTCCTTTATGCAGTATATACTGTAGTTTGTATTCAGTTGTTTTTATAATAATGTATTACCCTTCTTGATCGTTACCAAATAAGTATTTTCCTCTTAATATTAAGAAAAACTTACAAAATATTGATGGATAGGTATATCCCAAATTAGTAGAGGACTATAATTAATTAATCAGACCATCTGTTAATCCGCAGATTGATAGATTGGGATCAGGATGCAGATGGATAGATCCAGTTACCAAACCAAATTCCTTTTATCTTGTCAATATTGATTCCGAAGGACTGTCTACCTATCCGTATCTACCTATAATATGAGTTATATATAGATATCTTAGAGAAATACTAATGTGGTTTCCAGGTACACAGTTTGGACTTGGTTCAGATTTTAATCGAACTTTCCTTTTCCTTTGAAGAAATTGAACTGGGTTTGATTGAAGCGAGACAAGTGTAGGTTGGAGCCTGAAATCCTTATTTAATCTGAGTGCTGGGTAGTAGTGTTGCATTCCGTCGCCGTCGCCTCTCATTAAAAAGCGCAACCCTACGGGCATCCAATCACCTACCTTCAGACCTGTTCCACGTTGTACAATGTTATCTTGACGTTCTTGAAACATTTAAATTTCATCACTTATATTGCTTCATGTTTCTGCTTCTCTAGCTAGGAAAGTTTTTTACTGATTGAGTTGTATGTTACGAAGAACTACTGTGGAAATAATGAAACAAACTAACTCTGCAAACGGGTACCTGAGCATGAGGGAATAGAAGGTAATGAGGGACCGGACCATCTAGCCAGAATGGCATCGGAATTTCTCTCATTCGTTCTCAAACCTCAACTCGGCATTACCAAGTGCTTTATAACTCAACAAAATGGAAGATCGTGAAATAGCCAAAAATTCGCGTACCACCCATGGCATGTGTCAATCGAAAACTGATTATACCTTCACTGAAATATAAAGAACTCACTGGATATTGTCCACTAAATTTAGGATTCTCTAGCCCTCAACTGAGCTCTAGTTCCATCAATTCCTCTGTCAGTGCTGTCATCAATATCTCGTATCACCAGCGCGTATTGTCATAATTTTCTCATCACATCTTCATAATGAGTCGTCGAGTCATGTCTTTTCGAATATATTTGGCTATTGGGAAATAACTTCTAGAGATGATTAGGAATGTTTGGCTCCGAAATCTACAGACCTAATCGGATAATTTCTCCAGGTGTTCTGTGAGGCAGTTATCCTTCTCCACTCTGGAAAATTTTTCACCACCTCCATAGGTGGTCATAAGATTTACAAGGTGAGGTTAATTGTGTTTACACTGAGATATTGGTGTTGCCTCGTCCTTTATCACTCTGTAATTCATCGATTTATATTTTATATTATTCATGTATTGAACATAAATTTAATCCATAAGTTTAGTGGTCCATAATGTTGATGTAAAAAAAAAAAAAAAATCAGAAATTCGTTAATACCTGAAAGTAAATACTCTTGGTTAGTTTACTGCTGTTGATTGGCCCACGTTTTGTCTGTTGGTGGAAAATTAGGTCAGTGGAATTCTAGTCCACTGTTGGTTATATTTCTAAGAGTTATACAACACCCCCCCCCCCCCCCCCCCCCCAAGTGCGAGTGTATAAATGTGCAATTACCACCACAAAAAATGAGAAAAAAATCAGAAGTCAGCTATCATTTAGGATTTTGACTCCCACCGACTGTAGTATTTTATCTTAACCACTACGTAGACTGCGTCCATTGCAAACCAACAACAGCCATAAAATTATCAGCTGGTGTATCACCGATGAAGCACTAATAGCGGAAGAGAAGGAACTAGAGCTTGGACAGGGTCTAGACACCTCTCTAAGCTACCAGCTTCGGCCTTCCCTGTTACACCGGAACGAAAGGACACACTTTTTCGATCTACATTTTCCCAGATTACTTTAGCATAGTTGAGTACTTTGTAGATTGTCTTCATTGTTCCAACATAAAAACGAGATATTTAAGAACCCAGGGGAGCCTCCAACCACGCCGCAATAATCTATTTGGTTATTCATTGTGTGAAACATTATGAACGAACCTACTCTTTTAATGTATTATTATTATTCTCCGTAAACTATTATTCTGGTAACTTCCTGTAAATGCTTAGACGTAAATACTAAAACTGCTCGAATAGTGCTTTTCTATCTTTGATTACTTATTACATTGTATATTTTAGGTATTCACTTATTTTGTTGGATATTAACTCGCGATGCTATTTTTCAATACACCTATAGGTTTTGTCGACCTTAAAGATGAATAAATACAAACGGTTAATGATTCTCAAGGATCCTGTGCTTGATAAACATAATCACAATACATTGATTATCGTAAACCGTTGAATACTATTTTCATCAAAGTTTTAATGATCATTTGCGTAGACCTAGGTAAGTAAATAAAGTAAGTCTTTGTTTTGATCAGAGAATAGTATACAGTTCCTCACGACTTTTTTATGAAATCCTTCCTAATTATGAAGTTGATATTGTCGAGCCGATACCTATGAAATTACCATAAAGATTTACTATTTCTTGGACAATTGACCATTTCGTTCTGCATTCTGAACTTTTCACAATAGCAGTGCATGGAACCACCTTTGCTGACCACCTTTGTTGTACTTTCTTGTTTCTCTACCATGTTTCCTTTCTATAAACATCTGTTTCTTTGAGGAAAACCTCCGTACCTACTCACCCATCTGTATTTCAGATGCACCGAACGAAGGGATGTACATGCTGTGTGGCGTGGTGGGTGCCATGGTTCTCGTTGCCATAATTATCGTCCTTCTGGCCCTGACAATCAGGTAAGTGACACCGTCTCTTCCTTGTCTAAAACATGTGAAGAAATAAAATGAAATTAGATGTACATATAGAAGATAATAACAAAAACCTGGCGTTAAGAGTTACCGGATCTGACTCAAATATATTGATGACGGATTATTGATGCGGACTTCCTAACTACTGACCGTTATACAATCTTTTTGATAAAGCTGTTTTTTTTTAGGCTTAAACCTCAAAATAAAAAAAATCACAGCTAGGTCAGTAGTTAGGAGGTCTTTATCAATAATCCTCCATCATTATATTTGAGTCAGATCCGGTAACTCTTATTTTGAGCATATACCAAGTAGTCTGAAGGTCTCCGCTCATATTGAGTTGGGAATATTCAATTGCGGCATCTACACTACAATACCCGATGCAGTACCTCTCAGCTGCCTAGAACAATAAATTGTTGGCAAATAGTGCTAACTAGTAGCACTTTTCCAAACGCAGCGCTGTCTGCCACAGCACAAACTATAGTTCGTTATCATTCATTTCCGACTAGATACTGCTTTATCTATGAAGCCATTACATATTCTTTCTTTGGTCTTTTCAAAAATCCTTGTCTAGAGTATATAGTCCGCATTTAGTATATTTATCTCCTTCCAACGCCAAAGATGCTAACTGATATGATAAGTGAACCTGAGCATCGTCAAGAAAAGGTCAAATAAGCTTACTGACCCTTGAAGAGTATCTTGAAAATATCCCCTGACCTTTTCACAGAGTTCCAATGGTGGACCACTAGTATTGGGGGGGGGGGATTCCCTCGTGGTACCCGGTTTTTCGTCTCCTTCATTCAAGGGCTCCAGTTTACTCAACTATTTTGTGGTTGTTTCGCATCTTATACGTATTTTATATTTATCTTAGCGTCTTATATGTATTTATTTAGCATGCAAAACTCCAATCATGGCCCTGGCATATAAATCTGTTGCTGAGGAGAGATAATCGTAAATTAAGCATGCACGTATATTCCAACATATTCTTCTCTTCGATATTTGAATATAACAAGTTCCAGTCATTCAGCATGATCTTACGGCCAAATTTTCGTATATTTAAGTTAAATTATTTTAAATTTTGAGCATTTTTAGTGCACAGAAATTGTTACCAATCAATTTCTTTGAGAAAAAAATATTTCTGAATAGAATTTGCTATTCAAACAAACGTTTTGATTTTTATTATTTTTTGCAAGAGTTTTTCAAACTAGATGTTATAGATATTTATTTACATTTTCAGCATAGTCTGTGCGCCAAATTATTAGTTTTCTATTTCATTTAATTTTCGAATTCTTGATTTTTTGGCGTAAAAATAGTGTTTTTATCTTAATTCTAAGAAGACTTGTCGTCTGAGATGAAACACACACACATGATATATACACCGCAAAGGGGTAGGGGAAGAGCAAAGTTATTTTAAGTTAAAGTTATTATTTTACGTTTGTAAAATCCAGGAATCGTTTCAGAATGCCTCAAAAAGGAGTTCCATAGAGAGAATTTTGAGAAATTTTCATTTTAAAACTTTTGGAGCAATCGCAACAGCTTTTTTTTTGTCAAAATTCGCGAATCAGACTTAAGTAACACTTAATGTATACGTCCTTCAATTCATGGATAAATTATTGCCGGTTTCCCGTAGCAAATTAGTGTAAATAATAAAATTGAAAGAGTCGACGAACACGTTTGTTCGTTTTTTTGACTTCTCTCTATTATTTCCTCGTTCGTTTTAATCTCGTGAATAGACCATGTGACTTCTCACATGTCGGAGTGAACGGCTTCTTCTAAATTTGCTCTTGAATTGAGTGCACTGGCTGAGTAAACAACAGCAAATCAATAAAATGATAATCTCAATACCTCATCAAATGAATAGTTTGAGAGTGGCAAGAGTTGGGGAGAGCTGGAGTCTTCGACATTTTAATACCACCCATTTCTGACTATGAGGAGCTGCAGAAACGTGAGGTTATCTATAAAAAGCACTAAATTTGAACGATTTTTTATTTTCATTTTTATATATCTAAAAAATTTGAGGAATGTTACTGACGGCGTCGTGTTCGGTTCCCGCCGTCATTTTTGATTGATAGAAGGAGTTCGATCAAGATCCGCCCCCAAACTAATCAAACCGAACATTACAGTTACTTTTCAAAAACGTTCATAATTGTAGTTCGTTTTCAAATATTTCAGAACGGTTCCTGTTTTTTCTCTCACGTAGACCTATCGCATATGACCAATATGTATGTGTCATTCCAGACGATCTTAGAATCGATATGAAAAATAGATTCTATCGCCATAACAAATCAAGATGTACTTAAGAAAGGATCAGTTTTGGAGTGTAAAACTTCTTGAGTGAAAAAAAGAACCAAGTTCTTGCCTCTTGAAAAAATATTGGTTCTTACAGTTCAATTTCCGATTGAAAAATACTCGGATTTCCCAAATTAAGTAAAATTTACTTTTCAGAGGGCTTATTTGTTCTAGAAAACGCTCAGACATTAGTTCGATAGAAAGTTTAATGATCTTTTTAATGGTATCCGCAAATTTGAATTTACACAGCAAATTGAGAGTGTTGTGACAGATTTAATGACGTAAGGTGAACATCGCGAGAAAAAATTTTGAATTTTTAAAAATCGCTTTTTAAGTGCGTTTAAAAACAGCGTTGGAGAACAAAAAATTGTGTTGCAAATTAGTTGCAGAATCGACTTCTGCAGTTCGGCAGACCCGTAAAGTGTACTCCCTGTATAAAGGTACTTTCTGATATGGGCCTCAATCGTCTATGTGCTACTCATGTATTTTTTTCTCCGCTAATACACCATAACATCCATGACATTTTAGTAAATTAATATTATTTGTAAGAGTTAACCATCAAAGAATACCTCAATTCTCAATTTATTCTACTTCATACTAAATCTCACAGTTCATTTCACATTGGGGATCTGGTAAAACGGAAGTTAGTTTTAAAACGTTGTCTATTTCCACGAAAAATAAAGAGTTACAAGTTATATTTAAAAAATTTAACGATTTAACATTGTAACTTTTTATTTTTCGTGGAAATACACAACTTTTGGTTTATTATTTCCAATAATAAGCCTATGTGATCGTATAGCAAAAAATTTTTATAACCCCCCCTCAAACTTTGTCACTTTACGTTTCAAGGTGCGTAGAATCCAAATTTGAAATGTCCGTCCGCCGTCCGCCGTCCGCCGTCCGCCGTTCGCCGTCCGCCGTCCGCCGTCCGCCGTCCGCCGTCCGGGCCATAAAAGGCCTAAGAATTGACTTAAAAAACCCGTCCTTTCGCCCATAGACTCCATTTGGGGTCTAGTTGGTCCTAACGTTTAACCATCCCGATCGCTTTACTCGCATAGATGCTATGGGCCAAAAACGGGCGAAAAAGTGTCATTTCAAGGCTTTGTTAGACTTACGCACGCACGCACGCCTGGCACGCTTGGCAGGGGGTCACGGTGGGCGGCGAGGGGGGGTGAGCGGGGGGTAGAGTGAGAGGAGGCGCCGGCGCCGCGGCACCTTGTGGTGGATACGGCGCCGGCGTTCCTTCGAGGCATGAATATATGTTTTTTCAAGGCTATATTTGTGTTTTAATACCAAAGCTTTTCCTACGCATATTTAATAACATATCCTCTCGACTTTGCGTACGTACTTAGATAATGATATTATTAAGGCAATAACTATTTGAATAGATAGGAGCTCAAATCGAGAAATATAAACATGCGTATATAATTATAGAAGTATAGGTTGTGGCAACTCGAAATAGGACACGCCGAGGAGTTTGGACGGGCCTTATGACGTACGCTAGCCAACTAAAACTATGATCATATTTAATTGAAAAAATAATAAACTTTGTGAAATAATTTGCAGCGTTTTTTTAATAACTTCCGTTTTGAAATGAGTTTCCACAACTTCGTCGAGAGTGATCTAATTTGTACCAGTCTAGTAAACTTCGTTACCATCCCGGGAATATAACCCGGGACTTCCTACTCAACCATATAGCTTCACGAGTAACTGAAACCACCCGGTCACAGAGGAACCCTATCATCACAATCAAGAGTAGCTTCGTTTTGTACGGAATTGGCAAAAAGTGGTGTGAAGCCTCGCAATTGATGTTTTAAGTTCTCAAAACAATACTGGAAGATTTTTTATTCTGTTATAAGCGAGCAAATCGAAATCTTTGGTCGTACAATTTTAAAATTACATTTTTTCGTATTTTCCTTCATGGAAATATGTTTTGACGCTTTCTGAAGCAATTCCTGGAGTTTTGCATAAAAAGCTTGAAATTCAAAATCTTTGTTTGAAAAGCAGACTATTAATAAGAACAACTTTGTTAATTAGTTTTTTTATAGATTTTTTTTTTAGCGAATATTAATGAAATTTAAGTTTTTTTTAGCTTAATTTTGAGCATAAACTTTTTGTACACATGTGAACTGGGCACGTGTTTAGCACAATCTGTAGAAGCAAGTTTGTAGCTTGTGAGTAGACAGATCGTTTTGAAATATAATCCGCCTTGGTCTTCGGAGTGAATGTGGTTTTATTTACTCACTCTTTCAATACCTTCCGCGTGTAATGAAAGACGGGCAGCCCCTGACGTCACGAGTCACCTTCGTCTGACAATACCTCGTAGCTTGAAGTAAAGTGCGGCGTATTATCCGCCATTTGGTTCAGGCGTATTGAGTGATAAAGTGAGACACGCAGGTGCGGCAGTTATGTGTGCAGAGATTATCTAATAATAATTAATAATATTAATTCTAATATTTCCTTTTAAATCAAATACCTTCCCTGTGTAAAATCCAATAATGTCGTCGCAAGATCAGATGAAACCCATATAATTAGCTAACAACAACAAAAATGTCTCTTTCATTGGATTTTCCAACAGTATCTCATGCTTAATTCGTTATGATGATTCTTGCTTGAGGTAAGCTCGCAGCATCAGTAACGTTAGCGTTTCTGCATACGGCCTCGAATTATGTTACAGCCGTATCATAATTGCCAATGGTTGGTCTGTCTGCGCAGATCTCTTTTGTGCGCTTGCCTTGAAAACGCATGTTCTGGCAGTGGTTATGCTCCATTGCACGAAAGTGCACAATAGCCGAAGATATTCATAAGTACTTGGGTGCAGTAATTCCTAGTGAAAAGCTACTAATCGTAGATTGAATACGATCGAAATTGGAGAGCTCAGAGTCACCTGGTCAGCTGGTTAGGGCGTACAGCAGCACTTTGTCATATCCTCGCCGCCCTTCGAAGGCTCTATCTCCAGTATCTGCTTTCTGGATAAAGCTAATGAAAATTTTAGTTATGCTGTTTAATGTAATTTATCGTTTGCACTTAGAGGCTACCTTTAAAGTGGGAATATTAAAATTCAAAGGGCCCATCTACACCCCAATTCACTTAATAGCAGAGAATTTCAACGAAATAGGATGAAAACTGGATAAATTATTAGGTATTGTTAAAAGGATTTTATTTTGCGCAGAGGCTTCCATTGTTCTGACAGTGAAGAAGTTTATAGGAGTTTATACGAGGCCCATCTTTTACAGAATCAGAAAATAGAGGAAAAATGCAGAATTTATGGTACTTTAAAACCTCCTGATTCCCTGAAAGTAGGAAGTCAGATACTATCGTGGTACGTAGTTGGTAACTTATTATAGTTTTGCCCGTTTCAAAGATTTACGGGCACGCAGACAAGACACGCAACTAGACGAATACGATATAATTGTCTCAAGAAAGTAATTCTTGTGAAATGCATGAGCAAATTTGTATTTTGACATTGAAAATGTCTTAGTCGGCGGGTCTCCCGGAAATTTTGTTACAGAAATTTTGTTACACAAAGAAAAACGTCACGCAACCTATAAACAAGTTAGGTGTTGTTTACTTTTGACATTGAAAATGTCTTAGTCCACGGGTCAACCGGAAATTTTGTTACGGAAATTTTGTTACGCAAAGAAGAAAACGTCACGCAAGCTATAAACAAGTTAGGTGTTTTGATTTTCACCTACAACCAGCCGTTGCTGGGGAAATGAAACTTCTTTAGTTTTCACCGGACGAAAATCGTTCTCCACTCGTTGGAAAGCTCTCGATTTATCATGCATTTCTTTCGTACTTGATCTTCTATTTATGTCGTAGTTTTATATTTATTTATGTTATAAATGGATATAGTAAAAAATGCCGCTTGTTTTGTTGTCACTTGGTTGAGAAGTTAATCTTGGTTATAGTGATTGTAGACGTGCACCGTAACAGAAAAATTACCTACCTGTGAATTCATATTCGTGGGAGAATTGGGCATCGTCGAGACTGGCTTACAGCAAATTCAGTAATTGTGTGTCAATAATTATTTTATGTTTTCTAATTGTTATTTTATTTAAAACAATAAAAAACATTGAAATTACTGAGACATTTTCAATGCTCGTAGCTCTTCTCTCATAAGAGAGAAAGTACGAGCGGCCTGCCGCGTTTTTTGTGGTATCTTTTCTCTTTTTACAACCCCAAAGTGATCACAATCTAATTTTGGTAGAGCTGAAAGTAAAAACTACCATTATCAGACATTGTTTTTTCAACCCTAAAATAAATTTACAACCGACCCTGAACCGAGAATTACCTATGGTAATGAACCGGTAATGAACCGGGAATTACCTAGGTTTTTTGACATACTGATCAACTATTAACACATGCACCGTCTAAAAATAGAGACTCTACTATAAACTCACGCAGCGTCTAAAATAGTGACTCAACTATAAACACACACAGCGTCTAAAATAGTGACAGACAGTCACAGTTGCATATAGAATTTTCTAATCTATAGCGTTTCGTACTTTGATTCCAGTATTAAGAGACAGAAACCAATATTCAGGATGCATAAAAAATACACATGAGATCATTTATGGAAAATTTCCTAGACGTCATGGTTGGATCGTTAAAAAAAGACCCCCGATCGTCTTTGTCCGTCAGGCGGCTGAATTGGGTGATGTAATTTGAATTAGGTGATATTGAAAGAATGTGGGTTTGGCGTTACATGACACTTTTATCATGTAGGTAACGCGGTAGATGACCCCCTTCTCAAGACCGATACTGTTGGTAGAGGAACTCAATGTCGTAACCAATCATGGCTATCGGCGTAAAAATCTGCGGAATATTGAAATTTGTTACTAAATTCAGGTCATTCCGATAAGTATAATAATTTATTTGTATAATCATATCGTTTAGCGTATTTTCGTTGAAAATTAGTGATCTCGACCGATTTTCGTGATTTTCCCTGAAATTTTATTTTCGTATCTATCTCTACATTACCATGAAACGTTATAAAAAACTTTTTAGGGTTTGTGTTTGATTTTCTTATGTTCAATTGTGAAGATGATTACTGTTAATAATAAACCAAAAAGCTCGCAGCTTTGGTCTTTGCAAAACTAACCACTGCAGTCCTCGTTATGATTGATGGGAGCGTACTTGATTTTGATCAACGTTGTTTGCGCGCTTCGATAATCCACTTATCATAAGCTCACGCCATTTAGCGCTTAATCGGAAAATACGCGAACGAACCAGATTAAACCAGTCCCCACACCTTTCTAACTGCGTAGGTTCATGCTTTCATTTTTCATCAGACATTTTTCTCGTGATTCGGTTTCTCTTATATTATTGCAAGGAAGGAGTAAGTGAATATTGAATATTTTCCTCAATAAATTTCTTAGATTAGGTAAGTTAAGTATACTGTTAGGTACACATTTTTCGTGGAAAGTTCCAATTATGCAGCATGATCGTATGAGCGAATTTTCATAAATATCTATCGTAATATAATGTGTTAAATTGTAATGAAATTTGAACAATTTCAGAGGAAAGAAATTGTTAAAAACCAATTTTATGGCGAAAAACTCATTTTAAATCAAATTCGGCAAGTCAAAGGAGATTTTGGATTTTTAATTTTTTTTTGCTGTTTTTATAAATTTTTTTAAGCAAATATTTATGAAATTTAAGGACCTTTTTCAGCATAATGTTGAGAAATTTTTTTAAATGTCCTATTAATCGTTCAGATCAAAATACAACAATTTAGATTTAACAAAAATGCTGCTAAAAAATATAAATTTAACAATTTTTCGCCGTTCTAGCCATTTTTAGTGATTTTTTTAGTTCATTTTTCGCAATTTGTCCAATTTAATGTGCTCGAAAATTTCTGGCCTACGAACTCATCCTTTTGTTTAGAATGCATGATTTTTTGGCGCAAGAAAGGTATTTTTATTCCAATCCTAAGGAGAGTTATCGTATGGAATGACGCATACATATATATTTATATATACATTTAAAAAAGCGCAAACTTCAGGAATCGTTTCAGAGTGCCTCAAAACGGATTTCAATGAATACATTTTTCAAAAATTTTGATTTTAAAATTTTCCGAGTCATTGCAATAGCTTCATTTTCTACGAAAATTCGCTAAAATGTAGAACGTAGTTTCGCAAACCTCTCTGGTCTCAAGGGTTTGTTTATTCAATTATCTTTGGTAGAAACCTCAAAGTTTTAATTTTACTTAATTGACACGTCTTCTAATAACATATTATGTTTATTAAATCAAATATATATTTGGCGTCGTTGTCTTATTGATTGGTGTTAGGTCGTACAATTGATTGTATAACGTGCAATGAGGACTTGCAAATTTTTTTCTGCTCCACAACTAAGGTACCTACCTACCTACTTTGTTATTCATTATTTTACTTAAAACATTTTCTAGTTTCAGTGTCATAATTAGTCAAATGTTCCATTATAAGTAGCCACATTAATTCATGTATCAGATTTTGCATAAAAATTTTAGTAATTAGGTTATTATTATAAACCTATGTTATATCAGTTTTGCTGTCATTATAGTCTATATGCCAGACTGTACCGCTTGTTATCCTCTGTTGTACTGTAGCCCTGAAGATGCTATATAAATATAGCGAAACGTCGGCGTAGAAGAGTTTTTGAATTATTGACCAACCCCCGCTAACCCCAACTTCATTCGCCGTTTAAAATATCAGCTTCTTTGGTCGATTGATCCATTCCATCCATTCCAAGAACATTGCTCGATATCGTGATGATAGCTGTTTTCTGACTTCTTGACGAAAGGCAGATTCATGTCGAAAAAGTCAGCATCTCAAGCAGATCAAGAATTCTTTGTCCTTAAAGTTCACTCAGATGGTCAATTCCAATAGAACGATATTACCCAAAGGATTCGCACCCCTCTTTTGGAGGCTGGTCTCTTTGATTATAAATCATACTTTCAATAAACTACAATATGCCAGCAGAATTTTATGCCTGGGTCCAGAATGCTATTCCTGAAGGCGTTCGATCTAAACCAACCATGCTTTCCTGTCCATATCTATTCCAAATTTCGGCATCGGTGGTCGGTTCTATCCACGTTGCAAGGTATCGTGATCCCCAGCACAGAGAAATATTAACGCCAAAATTAGAGAATTTTAAATAGTGAGCCAATATTTCATAGGTGAGTTGGCGTCAATAGTAACTTAGTACTTAACGGGTAAGTGCTTCTTATTGGTGCAAATAACTACCCTGAAATTTACAAATTATGTCGTTCATGAAAATATCTTCCTCCGGTGTCTCTTTGGAATTGGCAATCTGTCTCTGAAAACGACACCCCCATTATTCATTCCCTATTCACTCCTCATATTTCAACATGCTAATCGACCCGGGACAAGCGTAGCACGGCGTTCGAGCACCGCGACCAGTTTTTCCGCGCATAAAACCAAATCATCCGAGGAAGAGGATCGTGGACCGGCATTGTCCAGCTCCCATTACAGGAATGACACCTTGTCTATATTCCTCCACCTCCGCCCCGGAGATAATGCCATATTTTCGAAAACAACAGGGCAATGTTTGCATTTTAAAATGACGTTGTTTGTCTGGTTCCATTCCCTTCACCGTAGTATAAGTTACCGGGAATTAGTTGACAGGGGCAGTTAATCTCTGGAAACTCTTGCGAAAATGCCGTCCATGTTCCGTAGAAGCCGAACCGGGTCTAATGAATCGACCCAATCCCTTCAGTCAGCCCAACCACCACGGTAATTGATTCATAATTATGTCCATTCCACCAATTGTGGGTTTTCATTTACGAGCGCAGCGGGGTTATCATTGTAATTCTAATTAATGAATACTTACTAATTACCTGTAAATTACCTTCCAGAATGGTACTAAAGTGCGAATTTCACACTAGTTAAGCTAAATTTGGACCAAAATATTATCATGCAACTCATTAAAGCGAATTGGCATGACAGTCTGTTCGTATTTTTCCAAGAGTTGATGTTTGTTGAAGATCATAATCGTTCAAACTTTTAAAATGTATAATGGATACTTGTTCACCTAACGAAAATATTTTCTGATACCCCCTCAAAACATGGACTCGGACAAAAACTGAAAACATTCCCCTACTCACCAGGAAATATATGTGTATATGTACATATGACAGTATGTCTGTTTTTAATTACATATGAAAGAAGACTTCAAACCCTGGAAAAGAACAAAGTTGGGTTTCTGTTCCCAAAAGATTCAAAAATCAGATTTTTTTTTTTTTTTTCGAGGTTTTTAAAACTTTTTTGATTAAGCAATTTCAATTGTTTTGATTGAACACACTTGAGTTTTTTTTTTTTTTCGCTAGTGAAAATGATAGAAATTACCTAAAAGCCTGACAATACCAAAAACGAAGTAATGACAGATTCACCTTCAAACTCTAAAAACTCACTAAATATCATTGAAAACAGAAACTGTTGGTTTTACAGAGAAAACACTTGAGTACGAAACCACCATTACAAGGTAAATAGAGGTACAGTAGAAAGTAGTGCAAATCTTTGAGCATTATTTTTTAGAGCCTTGCTCACGTAAAAAGCCCGAATTTTAACAATATCACAATTTAACAAAGGACCATACTATCGAGCTTTATATATATATATATATATATATATATATATATATATATATATATATAATTTTTAATCTCCATCAAATTTTAGTTAAATCTTGGTTTTTTTAGTTTACTTGATTGTTCTTCAAACTAGAGGAAATGAGCTTTATTGGTAAACAACCGAACCTCACGATTAGAAACCCAGAAAAATAAATTTCCTGGTAAGAATTTTGAAGTTTTGGCGGGTTTATTTTTAGATTTGATCCGGGAGAATAAATTGTATTCAAAATTTTTTTTAGATTCACAATGTTTTATTGATCTTTCCTACTGGAGTGTGTGTGGACAACGGGCAGTGGATGTAAAGATTGTTTTCGAATTCCACGCTTCGTACTTATTAGCTTATTACATCAAAAGATTGTCCGCGTTTGGGACGAAACCGTAAGCGTTCACTATCTGTGTAGCTATTAACACAATGCTGGCTACTTGAACTGAACAACACACATTTTGTAAATGTACTACAATAGGTATTGTTATGAACGGATACAAAATTGTTGAATTCCAACGTAAATTACATTCTTAGACGATGGCTGATTTAACAGCACCAGGACCACTCAAGCCTCAATGTTTCGTAAAATACTGGACCAAAGAGCGAAGATTTCTAGTAACACTCATGAAGGTTGATATCTTACGACCAAATGTAATATAGAACTGAGGAGACTCTCCAAAATAATTAACATTAAATATCGTTTGTTTACCGATGAAGAAAAAAAAAAAAATGTTCTTATAAATATATGTTGACACTTTTCATCGTATAAATTTGCAGAAAAACGTGATCCTCACCCTTCTGACCTACATTCATTAGGTTAGAACTAAAATTAGTGCGTTTCATCACCGTTTGGGCTCGGCAGTGGAGGTGGATTGGGTCGATACCAACTCATAAAAGTTATATCGGAGTCATCTCAGCTCGCAGGGTAGGAAAGTACAATTTAGTACCCGGACTCATTCAGTTACATAGATAAGGCTTGCTTTTCAGTAGCAGCTTTACACCATTTTACTTTCCCGAAACCCCGGAACGTTGAGAAAAGTTTCGGAAACCATCCTGCTCCTGGTTTATTGGAGTGGTCGAATTGATTGTTATTGATGTGTTTTCAAATTATTGTCTTTGAAAACAGTATTGCAAGCAATTTTACCATTGGACCTCTTAGGTCTCTACCATACTGATTGGAATAATAATAACGATGTTAACTACAGTTGCCTAGTTAGTCAAGCTGGTGGATGAAACTAGCAGGGAAAGTTAGAACAGAAATTATTGAAATAATACATTTTCCTCTTCCTCACTCCAGAAGGAAATAAGGCTTCCCATTTGTACAGTGGTTTACAAATTTCCTTGTTCTCAAAAATCAAAATATACCCTTTATTTTTCGTTTCAGAACTTTAGAACCAATTAATTGCATGCCGTTTTGCCATTTTTAGTGTTTTTGTAGCACTGTTGTGAAATTTGGGCACTTTACTGTGCTCAAAAAGTGCGGTCCAAGCTACTAATCCTTACATTTTGAATACCTGATTCCACGATACTACACGAGACGATTGATATCACCTGAAACTACACATAAACGACCATTGTGGAAGCCTCTTGTTTTGGTATTTTTACGTTTTACTTCGAGTTTCACAGGTTTATGAATTCTCTGCTACTCATTGATTGTTAATTTATTAATTTAGATTACATGGGATTCAGCATCTCTTTACTTAATACGTATAAGTCAGTTATACCAATCACTTCGGTGAGTCAACTTCGAGTGTGGTCTACGCCCGAGGATCACCCAAGTTTTCCTCTTCTGCTCACTTCCACAAACAATGCCGATTAATGTAAATCAAGTCTGCTTCTAGAAGTGGAATGTCCTCGTGATTTGAATTATAATTCGACTGAGTCGCCACCTACTTGAATTGTGAGACGTGAGTGACGTTGCAAGTCGAAGTTCTTTGAAATCCAGCGCGGCCTCGACCGCTTCCAACCGTCCTTCCCGTTAAATTTACACATCATTTTTACTTTGAGGTAGCCATCCACTAGTACGAGTTTTTCCCTGTTCCCTAAAACCACTTTTTCTCTACAGGAAGATTGTAAATAACAGTTTCGCGTTTGCCGTTCAGCTAATAGCGAATTTTGGTATATTCTTTCAGTGTGCCTCCGAAGGCGTGGAGGCACACTTCCGTTTGCATGATCCCCAAGACGGACGAACTAGATCAAGTCGACTCATATCGCCCAATACGTCTTATATCCCTGCTCGCGAAAGTACTTGAAAAACTTATGCTCCCTCACAATACTTTCACCGAACACCTTATACCTGAAGAACAATTTGGGTATCGAAAATCTTTATCATGCCTACTGCAATAGCAAAGATTTACGAATTATATAAAAGACACCTTTAACCGGGGAAAGATATGCAGAGCTGCTTACTTTGATGCTGAGCAGGCGATTGACCGGGTCTGGTGCATGACGTGTCGCTTTACAAACTCAACTTACATCCCCCAAAAATCCTATATCTGTTCACTAAAAACTTCATGAACCATAGAACATTTGTAGTTAACGTACAAAATGAACTGTCTACCTTACGACAAGTTCTCGCCTCTGTTCTTCAGGGGAGCGTGTTGGGCCCATATTTATATATTCTTTATTGCCACGACAGGCCACTCCCGCAAGATCCGGCCTTCTCTAGTCTCTATAAAGACGACCTGGTATACGCTGTCCGTGAAAAAAAATGCGGAGCCTGCTCATAGCACACTACAGCATTCCATACATGAGCTAGCGAAGTGGTGCAGCAGGTGGAAGCTGAAAATCAACCCTTCTAAATCCGTTTCAGTCTCCTATACTTACAAATAAACCATGCTAAGCCAACTCTGAGCCAACGAAAATGCCCACAAATACCTTGTAATTGCTCTTGATCGCCGCTTGACTTTTGTTGACATGTGACTAGCCTTCTCCAACGCTTGAAACCCAGGACATACCAGTTAAAATTGCTCTTTAATAATCCAAACCTCAGCCTTTTCAACAAAGTATTAGTTTACAAAAATCTGATCCGCCCTTCATGGGGCACTTGTTCTAGATCCCAATTTTGTAGATTGAAGGGTCAACCAAACCGAACACTTTAGAAAACTGTTCTTCTAACTCCAGACTATGTATGTAACGAGATCATTTATCATGATTTTAAACTTGACTCTCCTTCAACCTGCTTACAAAAAGCCATTCTCACATTCGTCTCATGCAATCGAGATCACTCAAACCCCCTTTTGGAAACTGGTTTCAACCAACCAAGTACTCAGAGACTCACGCGGCCCATACATATCCTAGATCTAATCTCTAATCCCTGAACGTTCAACCAAGTGCAATCTAAGTGAAAAGTGGAATTATGTTTTGACAATTACTGCGCTACTATAATTAATAGTTGCATTTGAAATTATGCCTATGTAAATCTGTGTTAATGCATCTTTTCATTGAAGAATGTTTTTGTTAACGGTCTTCAATAAACATCTCGAAAAAAATAGGATGGTAGTGAACCGAATTTTGTCTCGGCAACCTATTTCCTTCTCCGACAACTCCCTCCCATTCTGTTGTAGACCCCAGATATATCATCGGAAAACGACCCTTTTATTTCGAAATTGTAATATTTCAACCCTTAACTTTAACCTTTTAGTTTTGGTGAGCGATGCTGAGGATTCAGGAGCATTTCCATTTCAGGATCATGTATGGAAAATATATATTCTTTTTTTTACCCATCTTAAAACGTAAACTAACAGAATTTGAGGGAGGAGGGCGTTAAAAATTTGTTTCTTGGTCGATTACGAAAGTTCAGTAGTAGAATTGATAACCCAAAAGTGGGATTTGATTTCGTAATTTTTTGAGTTTTTCGGGAAGCAAATTGAGGATTCAATTTGAATTGAGAAACACGTTTCATTTAACAAAATATGTAAACTGATTGGTAACTGGTGTGTCTGGTAATTTTGTTTTTTACATCAGCGATTTAGTGGACCAGCGGCAGTCAATGCATCCGTGATCAGCAGACCTTAATCATTAGTCAATTTGGGAGAAATCCAGGTTGTCACCTGGATTCAGGGGCAGGATATAAACATCAGTCGAAGTTGAATTCAGGTCTTGTGTACAGATTGTAATCCGTGAGAAGCGGCCGTTGCAATCCGGGGCGATTTCCAATCGTCAAATCGCCTCTCTCACGTCCCGTTTCCCTTTCCCCACGTCCGTCGGAACACCTTGTTTGAACAGGCCCGGGTAGAACACCCCCTTCCAGGAACACCCCCTACTTCCTTTGAGCAATCGCCACCTGCGGGTTCACAAGGAAGTTCCCGGCAGGGGAGTCGTGAGGAGACTCCGGAGCTCCGTTGGCCCCATTCCCGGAAGACGGTTCTCCGCCTCTAAACAGACGTAATCCCCATTAAGGCCTCGTCAGACGAGAAAACGGACGTACGGGTGGGCTCGAATAGAACAGGCGACTTCCTACATACGAAATCCGTGCGGTTCGCCCTCGACGATCAGCTGTTTGAGTCTGTGTGGGTCTTCAACTACGACCTGAATTCGCCTTCACGAGATACGACTCTTTTTGCTTGGATATTTTCAATATCGGACTGCAATCCTGGATTTGAATTTTGATTTGAAATGGCTTTAAAACGTTCGAAAATAGAATTTTGAAAATCGTTTTGAGACCATTTCGTGTTTTTAACCTTTTTCATTATAAGTGTACGTACTGGCTTACCCTGCCGCTGCCCAAATTGTGATTGATATATAACGGGGTATAGGCCTCGTGAATACGCCCAAAACGAGAGCGTTCTATCGACGAAACACGGCGTAATGGCGCTTCCAGACCTATTTTCTTCTATGAAGTTCCCACTGGTAACCATCTTCCTCCATGCGTGGAAAGCTTTCTTTCAGTTTTCAAGTACAAAGAATGTTTTTGATGACACCCCAGTCGTCGAACTGGAAAGTAGCAAAGGAGGAATGATGACAAAACTGTTCATCTAAGTTGTGATTAAAGGAAGACAGGAGGCTGTGCTGTGTTGTTGACTGGATTGAAAAAGTATGTTATATATAAAAAGGCGTTTTTTCCGTCAAAGTACCTGCATTTTGTTCGGGAAGGGAAAGATAAACGAAAATTGAACATGGAAATAGACTACTTCGTCTCTAGTGATATAGTTCATGTAGAAATTTCCCAGAGTACCTATATAACACTGAAATACCTTTTATAATAAGGGAAACCACTATAATCAACTTTTTGAAGAAATTATCTTCAAAAAGATAAAAACCACAACAACAAAATGGATGTTTGTTTATACCATCCTACGTTAAACGGATCTACCTTGCCACTAACAATTTTAGGTAGGTAGTTTATTGTTTTTATTAGGCATTATTAAAATGGATGTAATTGACGTAGGAAGTTTTCAAGACTTTATTACTTTGATTAATAGCAACTATCCACTTTCGCCTTTGATCAATTTCATAGGTCTTCAGAGAGAAAGATAATACTTAAATGCCTCGTTTGGTGATCGGATCGACCATTACAACCATAAACATAACCGTGCATTTTTTCCAAGTAAATATTTCCCGAACAATGTTATTTTATAATGATAAGTAATGATATATAATCCGATCAGATTACAAACTGTAGGAGCCTACCAGTGCAAAAACAACCTGATACCTACATTAGGTTAAAAAAAATTACCTATCCGAAGCTTCTAGGTGGGCACAATTTTTTTAATAATGAATAGTATCTATGCTATTTCATAACATGTAGGATTATCATTTTATAACTTCTGGAAGACGTTTGTACAGTGAAAGTAGGAAGAGTTGAGTACCGCCCCTTACCCTCAGGTGCCCGATCAGAAGGTTACCCCAGCTGACTCCGCCAATGTTGGAATCGATATCCACGAGGCCTATAGCAAATTACCCGTCTCACTGTGGGGGACTTACTTGCCTACTCGCAATACAATGTTTCGTTTCTAATAAAAGCTTCATTTACAATGTTAGCTTCACAATCTTCACATGTGCAGTGTAAACCAACTTTGCAAATTACGAAGAACAACAAATGTCAGCACGCGAATTGGGAAAAACAGGGAATGCCAACATGTCAATTAAAAAGTGGAAAAGGAAAACTGAGAATATACTGGAAATTTTTGGTTCTTCCTGCATCTCTTGTAATATGGCACCACACCCAATGTGTAGTTGAATAACCGTTTCCTTCGAAAGTCACCCATGGATAAAAACTGTAGCAGTTATGATTTTTTGAAGGATTTTCGTTTGCTCGTAGTCAGAAGCTACTCTGCTGATCCGGCAGCGATAAAAATCATTAGAGAAGGCGGCAACCCGCAAAATTCCTGAAAATTCCATCAAAGTTGGATTGTAATTTAGTATAGTTTTATCCATCATATACTGTCAGACAGCGACAAAACCAAAATTGTTCGATGCGGTCAAATACCTAATGCAGAGACATAAATATGGTGTAACGTGTTTTGTCATACATACAACAGTGCGGTAACGGTAACTGCATCCACTCTGTTAATTCGGTAGAACTTTCCTGATCTTTTTTCTGAATAGAATCCTAAAGTTTAGCGCTATTTCAATATATTATATTTCAATATAATATGTTAATATTTCAATAAGTATAATCTAATTAGAATTGAGATATGAAAAAAAAAAAATATCCGATCCTTTGCCGAAGAATCAAGCATTCCAAAAGAAAGGATGAGTTCGTTGAGCAACACAAATCTAAAATAATGTGCATACAAAAACTAAAAATTTCAAAAAAGTGATAAAAACCGTTAAACTCATATTTGTTTAGCAGAGTATTTCAAAGAATAAATTTTTTTAACTGAACTTGTACATTAAAACATTTTGTGCATAACATTGAACTGAAAAATGTACTTAAATTCCATTGAAATGTGGTTTAAAAAATAGGTAAAAACTTCAATTAATTGTTAAAAATTCTATAACTGGTATTTATGGCCGGATATTATTTGAAAACTTCGTTCCTATTATTTATAGGTAGCAATGTCCAGGCTCACAAAGCATCAAAATTTTAAAACAATTCAACAAATATGAGAAAAGCTATGAGAAGTTGTTCATATCGTCATGCTGCATTACTGAGACTATTACTGATACCGGGGAAGACATGAACAGGAAATTTCGTATAAGGTAACAGCTCAGACGCGTTAGTAATTGACGGAATCAATTTGCATGGAGCAACCGAACTTTCCTGGCCTGCCCCGCCCGATACTTTGTGTTTCCCCATCCGTTTCCCGTAACCGACGTGTTTGCTTGGCTTCTCATACAAGTCGATTTAATTTCAATGGAATTTCATGTGTGAATATCCATGTGGAAATTAGTATCCATGGGTAGACATCCGTACGAGGAACTGAGGAGTTGGCGTCCTTCGCAAGAGGTGATTCCCCCCGTGCAGGGAATCCCGCTTGATTCTTTTCCAAACCCACACGATCGCCCCCTCGTCTCTTATTCTACGTCGTTATTATGATTCCGAGAACGGAAACAATTTTTAAATCTAAAAGATCCCGAGTTATCTTGTTGAAGACGGTATTTACTTCTTAGTCTTTCGATTTATTTCTACAAATCAAGGAAGTAAAGTTCAAATATCACCCAAGGGGGAGTTCCTCATGCAGTACTCTTCTACGAAATCTTTATAGAAGGTCAGTTAGTCGTGTCTTAAATCTGAATCTCCAATTGGTTGTTATAGGTCTTTAAGCAAATAAATTGAAACAACACCACTTCCTCAAAAGGCTTCAAACTATTACACATTGGGTTTTCATTGGGAAATTTTCTTAGAAAATGAAGCTATTGCAATGGCTCCAAAAATAGACCAAAAACAGACAATAACACTCCAAAGGATTGAGATTTAAAAAAAATCCGTTCTTTTGCCGAAAAATCAAGCATTCCAAAAGAAAGGATTAATTTGCAGGATTGGAATTTTTTAGCACAATAAATTGGCGAAAATTCAAATAAATTGCTGAAAAAATCCCTAAAATAAGCAATAAACGGCTAACAATCGTAAAACTTAAATTTTTTACCATGGCAGAGCCCGAAAGCAGTTTATCATCTATGAAATAGAACATTCACGAATTTATGCACAAATCTATGCTAAAAAATGTACTTCAAAATTCATTAAAAACATGAAATTCATTCAATCCGTTAGCCCTCATTTTCATCCACAGTTCTCCAATACAGCGCGAAATGGGTCAACAGTCGGTGCCGCAAAAGAAGATCTGTGGTTTTCGATTTTAGCGCCCCACCTACCTTTCCTGGAAGAGGAATTCAAACTCATTAGAAAATTTTGGAAAATCAGAAGACATTTCCATAATCTAGTTTGTGTACGTTGACGTTATGTTTGCTCGCGTCCTTTCGTTACCTAGGAAGATTATAACAAGAGAAAAAAAAACAAAGCCAAAATCTCGCCATGTAGCATAAAATAATTAAGTAGTTATCAGAGAGAAAGGCTTGTCCTCAACCAGATACAGTCACACACATGCAAAGTAACACGTAACCACCCACATAAATACATATGGTTTTTTTAGCAGATTCGAGAGATTCTGGAAAAGGTTTCCATTCGATTCAATTTTCTTACGGTTGAATGTTTCCTAATCTTTCCCAGTACAAAACTGATAGAATTCACCGTCCAATCTACGTAGTACAAATTACTCATGTAGTCTCATGGTATAATTTCTATTACTTCCATTTCAAAACACATATATACATACCCTCTTTATAGATCAGCTTAACTCTGCAGAAAAAGAAATACGAGGCTTGCCTTTCCATTCCCCTGACCTCTGCGGCCACCTGGAAGGTGAAGCTCTACTACTTATTTCATATTAGCTTCTCCGCAGTACTACCATCGCTAACTTACTTTGAGCTCTTCGACTCTACTCTGACTCCTACCTGCAAGCTTTTCGAGCTTGAACTAAAATATTTCCTCTGAAATCGCTATTTCTGCATTCAACTCTGGAATTACTCTTTTCGGTTATGTTACAATTTGACTCGTTGTATTTGTTTTCTTTATGAAACCGTTCTCAAATAAATTCAATGTACAGTGAGTGAGACATCTAGAGACGAATGAAATTATGGGCTTTATCCTGATCAGCTGATAAAACTAAATTGTTTCCCGTTCACCCTAGAAAGTAGAAATTTGATAGGCCTTTCTGAGACATCAAAAGACGAATGAAATTACGGGTTTCATCCAGATCAGCAAGTTGAGTTAGATTCACAACCCTGTATTGACTATTACTTCTGATGGTGCAGTGTACGGGAATAAATGATTTATTCATTCTCAATTTCTCACATAAATTATTTTCAGTTTAAATCTTGAGTACAACTAATCGGATGATCAGGGGTGGCTCCCTGCAGAGGCGCCCAGCTTCGAGTTTTGTTCAATTTTACTTCATAAAAGCAGTTCATAGTTGATTATGTATGGTTATGAGAGCGTGAGGAAGGGGGGTTTCTAGTTGCACATTTCATGTATGTTTATAATAGAGGGATTATGCCCAGTTAAATCAAGATCTATTCGCTATTCTCACCAAAATAATTTACAAGCCTGCACAAAGACATCCTTGAAAAGCATGAATTACCAATATCATTTTTAATCTTTTTTGGACTGTTTATGACTACATTATCTATGTATCGATGAAATACGTTGAGTAACACGATCAAATCCTTGTTTCCATAACGTTGTGGAGTTACACTTACACATCATTGGAGAATGATTAGCTTGTTTACATCTCAATCACAAGGTTACTGCATTCATCGTATTTCCTGAACCAGATTTGTCTTGTTCTGATGTCCAGTCCGGCTTTCTTCGAATTTATTGACAGGTATCGGCCTTCAGTACCTTCGGGGTGGGCCACCTTCCTGCAATACTTTAAAAGGAGGGTCTCGCCTTCTACGACACTGGATCTGATAAATATACACGTATAATATGCCCTCGTAAATGTAATAGCGCTCTCCCACGTTTTGCGTTACCGAGCTGTCATCCTTATTAGGCACAACCATCAGTCGCGAACTGCCTCACTGCCGGCACGAGGTGATGTTATAGCTGATTGTTGACGCTCAATGCGACCAACAAGATTTGCGCTCATATATACATACCATCAAATTAGACCTCTTAGCAAATTTTGAAAAAATAGAGCTACGGCGAGAACTTGAATAGTTTTAAAATACAAATTGTTCACAATTTTCTTCGTGGAAATCCATTTTGAGGCATTCTTTAACGATTCCTAGATTTTAACGCTTTTTTTTAAACTTATTTATGATCATTAAAATTTGGCAGCAATAATGTGCTAAAGATTTTATATTCGTAGGTTTGCAGTTTCGTATTTTTTTATTTCCTTTGAATCCCCCCGTCCAACCTGTTCTAACTGAAGGTGAGGAAGGATAGGACGGACGGCAGGCTTCCAAATCCAAGGGATAACCAGTCTGTTAGGTAGGTACCTAAAACTGATAAAATAAACGAAATATGCTTATTCTTTGCACGTCCTCACATAAGTATTTTGACGTCTGATCAAGTCTAAATTGCGGGACATACCGGTACGGTAGTTGATTCGCCTCACGAAGAATTTTCGATGTAGAGTAGACTATCGTGGGCGGTGATGCGGTGAATTTTCCCCGAAGAATGTTTTCCACCAGGCAAATGTCTTGGTCCTTGATGACTTCGGCGGATCTGCTACAGAATAAACGAAATGTTGAATTCTTGAAGGAAATAAACGTGAGAAGAACAGCCATGGGTTTGGTGAACAATGCTTACCCAAAAGGCGAAGTTGTTTCACCAGAACTCGAGGTTCTCTGAAGTCGGAAGATCGTGGAGACAGCGGTTAGAGAGACTTGTTTTTACGGAAACTGAACTGGTTATTAAAACCACCGGTTCTTCGATTTCTCTGTTAGTGGGATTTCCCTGGTGGGCTTTTAGAATCGGCTGTCATTTGGTATGTTATTCTATATTTGATTCGTCCAAAATCACATCCAATCATCTATTTATACCATCACCAAGTCATCTATACCAATTCAATCTTATTATCCCATAGTCAATCTTTACCATTTCAAATTCAGCTTTTAGCAATTCAAATAGTACAGATCATTGATTTATGATTTATTGACTGTCAACCCACATCTCCGGTTGCAGTTGTTAACGTTTATTACAAACTTTGGTGAAATCGGCCCCCTAATGACTCACACCGAATCCTGATGTTGCGTTCACGCTCACACACTTTGCCATGAAAAAATACTTTCCCATACAACAATGAGGAAAAGAGAGAGTAAAAAAAGCTATGAACCGGCTTCTGGGAGTAGACCGCCATCCGTTTCCTCTTGTAGGAAGGTAAGTGGAAGGGGGGGGGGGGGGGTCGTATTGCAAAACCGCATTGAAGCAGTACAAAGGCTGGTAGAGACAATGACGTGTCTCGCTCAGGTGGACAGCGGAAAATAAAAAGCTTGGGCCCTTTATCAATTCGCTCCATTCGCAAAAAAGAAAAAAAATCACGACTAACCTCCATGTTGCAGGTTTACACACTAAAGGTGCTAACATACTTATAATATTCCGCTGTTAAAATTTTCTCACACATGTTGGCATTCCCGCAAAAATTCTCGCTATGAAATCCGCATTCGATTGAATATTTTAATTGTTATATCTTTTCAGATAGTCAGTGAGAATATGAGAAAGTAATTTTTCTTTGTAAAATTTACCGATAGTACAGAGGTGTTTAATCACATTAGGGATTGACGCAATAAAAATTATGACGTCCTCTGCTTTAAAGTTTTGTGTTTATGAACAATACAACTGGTACCGTTACACAATGATATACCGATAACTGGCTATACCTCTAAAACCTGACGCCTTTGAATTGGAAAAGAATAGTATTTATCAAATAGCAATCAACAATGGTTATGGAAAACAGTTGATTGACAGACTAATTATTTTTAAAAAAACAACACGAATTAGTCTACAGGCAATTGGTTCCACCCCCTCCATCGCCGTCTTATAATCAATCTCTCTCTGACGTTCCTCGTAATGGTTCACCTCCTACGGTGGAAATAAAACCAAGGGTGTTCGCACCATATTACAGTAAAATCTCAGAGAAAGTAGGGAGAGGACTTAGGAAATTGAATTATGAAGTAATTTTCCCAACTTTCAATACAATAGGGAGACAAATATCACGACTCAAAGATGCAATAGATCAATGGAACAAATCGGGTGTATACAAACTATATGTATGTGGAGAACCCAAGCAATGGTGCAAACTACATAGGACAGACAGGAAGGTCTTTTGATAAGCGAGCTGAGGAGCATTTGACTGCCATTCGCCTAAAAAACCCGGATTACAATGATTTTACTACCCACATTATTCATTTAATCTGGTCACCCCTTAATTCGATCGGAAGAGGTCAAATTGCTCCATTTCATTCCAAAAGGCCGTCTCCTTGATGGGTGGGAAAATTTGGAAATCGGTCACCGAAAACCCAATGGCACGCTTGAATGAACACAGAAAAATATTCCGTTCTCCAATTCTTGAGGTTCTTAAAAATGCATGAAATTACACCTCGCCACACGGTGCCATTCATACCAACCCTCCCTTCCGTTATAACCCTTTTAGTCTTTACCTGTAAATCCCTCAACTCTCATTTAGTATAGTTTGAGCTGCTGAAACCGACACTTCAACGTCCTAGTGTATCACTGTTGGTTAACACGTTTTTCACAACAACCCTCTCGATCTTCATATATTACTGTGTTCATACCTATATAATTTCTGCGCCCTCAATATATGTGAACCCCCCTCATAGATTGAGTGCAGTGTCAAATTCATTTAGACGATGATTGTTCAAATTATTTCGTCATTTACACATGATGTAATATCTATTTTTATACATATATTTCCACTATAATTATTTAGACATTAAGACAACCATTTGTTTATTTTTATAGGACTAATGATGACATTATTGGTCGAAACCGGTCTCCAGTTGTATTATTCTTAAATAGAAAACATTGAAGCAGAGGACGTCATAATCTTTATTGCGTCAATCCCTGCTGTAACTTTCCTTTCTTTTCTTAGGTGGGACGTGCGGAATTTTGAAGTAATTATCACTTATAGATAGGTAATGATCCATTTATTGGTTTTTTCTTTTTTGTATTTCTTTTTGTTGTTGTAATTTTGGATAGTGGATAGTTGTACAGGTACAGTTGTGTACTTTATCCTTAACAAGGATATTGGTTCTTTTACCTATTGAGGATCCTTTTTCTGGCTTATATATATATATATATATATATATATATATATATATATATCTTTTTTTTAATATTATAAGAATGATGAAACTCCGTCTGTCTACCTGCCAGTCTGTCTGTCCACTCTCTCCCCTCGGAAGGGGTTGGGCTCCCATTTAATGCATGCTTTTTCTCTGAACCAATTTCGTCTACGAATGGTGGAATTTTGTGGGTATGTCCGTAAGTGATTTGCCGTTTCTAATCATTCTATCGATTACGTATCAATTCATCCCACCCCGAGCTAGCGAAGCGAGCAAGAAAACTACGCTAGTTTTACAATATAATCATCCAACTTCTGGGTAACTTACGGTCCCTGCAGTTGGACGATATTATTGTAAAATAAATATTCGCTCTACGTCTATTATCTAATTCCTGGATGTTTACGTTTAAAAATAACTCATCTTCGTAGAGCAATCATTTGAAAACACAAAAACCATAATAAATAATCAGGAAAACCTTGTGAACCCGTTCAAGACAAAACTACTTGTGACTAACAACTAAAAATTTGGGGTTTCGAAAAATCGAATTAGAGCAGCGACAAATACCGATCCACTGGTCCACTGAATCAGACTCTCCTCACTCGCTGCTTTAATGGTTAGCATGCAGAAACTCTGCAATACATCAGCTTCCATTGTGGATTTAAGCGAATTGAAATTCACGGCGTAGAAGACTTGAGTTACGACCGGGATTCGGAAGCTGGGTCACCAGACAGGTCACCCCAAATCACCATAACTTTCTTTCCAAGAAGTTGAACCGAATGGTAAACGTGGGTCCAAGGCATTTGTTATGATGGATCTGGTGCGAATAAATCATGCATTCAGGATTCACGCAATGGCTAGCGTGGCCTCGTCGTGAAAAAACATCTGTGAGTCAATTGTTCAGGGGAAATGATTTGACACGGAATGGACGGTTTCTTGGGGACGGAGAATGGCTACTGAATCGCCATTCCGAACGAGGCTCTGTGGTTTGGCGGACCCACAAACGGTCCTTGAAACGGAAACAATCGCACTAATTATTGTCGACATGTTTTAGGTCAACTGAGAGCTACGCTGTTGCAATACTTTTACAGTTTCTAGAATGTTCTCACATTAGCGAGAAACGTTCGTTTTCCTCGAAAAATTTCTTAGTCACCGAAATTAGATTGTTTTTGCGCAATTTCGTGAAAAGTTTAGTCGACTGTGCTGTCGAGAAAGACCTCTAAATAGTTCGGTGACAAACAGGTACTTGAGTGACTAAAATGGTAAGAAGTGGCTGAACGAAGGTTGACATCATTCACATGACTAGGAATGGAGATTCATCTTCAATTATTTTTAATTATAGATCTTGTAGGAGCATTCCAAAAAGGTGCTATGTGGTGGGTGATACAAGGAGTGTGGTGTTACGCTTTACGTACCGATAGGGCCCTCCGGTAATCTCAGGAAAGGAGCGAACATGAGAAAGACAGAAACAATAAGTTTCAGTCATGCAGCATGATTGTATGAACGAATTTTCGTAAATTATCGTGTATTAAGTTATTTTGAAATTAGAGCACTTTGAGTGCAAAGAAGTTGTAAAATACCAATTTTAAAAAACTAGTTCAAAATAATGTCCAACAATTCAAAAAAGATTTTAGATTTTTAGCTTTTTTCAGTTCTTGTCAATTTTTCAGCAAATGATACTGAAATTAAGGACATTTTTCAGCATCGGTTTGTGCATAGATTTTTTAATGTGCTAGTTCATTTTTTATAAATTCCTTGTGAATAAAATTCTGCTTAAAAATCGGAAATTTAAATATTTTAAGCCGTGTTTAGCCATTTTAGAGAATTTTTGAGGAAAATTAAATTATGGGTAAAAAAATTTTGAAATTAAGATTTTTCAAAATGTTCTTCATGGGGACCCGTTTTGAGGTATTATTAAACGAATCCTGGATTATTTCTGGTTCTTTGTCATTGACTGCTCGTATAAAGTTGAGGAGGAAGTTGAGGTATGACCATGAAAAAATCGTTGTCCTGTCGTTCCAAAGGTCCTTCAATTCCTTCACTTTGAAGGGCAACAAAAAAAACTATCAAATTTATTACTGGCTTACTTAACTACAGCAGATCAATGGACTTAATACTAACATAAATTTATGATTCAACAGGATTGGTATAGATGATTATATGGAGGGTAACAATCATAATGCAGTAAATGATTACTTAAGTACAGAGTTGAACTTCTGCTTATTCTCTAAGGTGTAATTTGGCTCTGTTGAAAATTGAAAATCACGTTTTTAACTAGCTGAACCAGGTTCGATGTGGACTTGGCTGAGTCTGTGTATCAACTACCTAGCTTGTCTTTTTCGGAACAAGTTGTTCTCTATCGTATAATTAATTAATTTGCAGCTTTATTAATCATGTTTGGTTAACAAAATTTAATTAACTTTGCAAAAAATAAAATATTACCTACTTCTTCTTATTGAAAGCACGGGGGGCCCCCATACTACTACTAGTTTAAGTACTAAAAGTTTAAGTTTATTAAATTAATGTTAACAAGGCCGAATAATTTCCACGGATACGTATTTGAAACACCTAACTCTTGTGGAATAGTTTGTAATACTATCTCCTTGTCTCAAATGTGACCCTGAAATTATCAAATAGTTTTTCCAATACGCTAAATTTTGTTGACCGCTACAGACAGTTGAGCACGTCACAATACGCTGATAGCTTCTACGTCAGTTGTTTTACCCGCGGAGACATCTGAGGGAAATAGATTGTGTGACCGAGTCACGTTTACATTCGATAGGACCCATTCCCCGTCTGAGTGGCTCTCGTATTCCGAGAAATCCGTTTGATCTTCGTGGAAACCACAATTATTTATAGTGCAGCCGGTTTATTGTCGCTCGAAAATTTACCGACGTAATTTTATTGTAAAATCAACCAGCGTCATTACTCCCAACTTAGACTTTACTAACGTCACTCTACTATACAAAGTAAATTCTAGGTAGGTTCTTTCTCTAGTTCTAAAGATGGAACGACTAGATAGAGAGTTGAATCATTTAGCTAATCTAACGTAGAGTAACCGTTTGACGTACATTGCGACGTACCTATATTTTGATGTATGCTGTTCATAATTTTTTTCTATTGACGTTCTTTATATTTTTTACTCATCAATCACTCCTCACTGAAAGGTTTATTACGTTACTCAATTCATTCAAAACTTTGGGATACGATTACATTTCAAACCAACCCCCTAAACTAGTTGATAGGAGCTTGTCATAAATTATTTTGATTTTTTTTCTTTTAGAGTTGTTGACTTTTTCTAATGGGGTTTACACGATTAAACCGGGATTAAATTCATTAGCCCGATGAAAGCTTAAATCTAATGCTTCCTGCCATGCGGTCTTCCCTTTTCCAGGCTCGTCAGCATTTTGCCGCAGAATAAACAATAGCTGCTCTACTTATATTAATTATTATGTTTAAAAACCTAAAAATCTAGAAAAGAAATCCAAATAAAATACTATAAGTAAGTTTAGTCATTATGGTAGCCGATATTTATTGTGACGCTACACTAAAGTTGTTTATCACAGTGGTACTGAAAGACAATTTAATTCTTGATCTGTTCATACGAAACCTTTTTAATTCCTAATGGGTAGGTCAAAATTAAGGGCAGCTTCTCATTTGCCACTTCAACACGTTCCTTCGAAGGTATTAATCCTGCTCCTTCTGTGTTTATTAGTTTCGAGGGATGTTTTGGGAATTCTTGGTCGGTATTAAAGATCTTTCGTAGTATGCCAGTGTTTTCCTTTCTCTTTTCCTCAGTCTACTAACCCTGGGAAGGGAGAGTTTATTCAGAACATGGTACATCTGGTCCCTATATGACTGCAGGTGTTTGTATACATACGATTCGAAAAAGCTAATAATTACCATAAAACCTAGATAACAAACTAACTACCCTCACTCTATTTTTGAAATGAATAAAATCCTTCTACAAGTTCCAAAACAAATCACGCCTATTCAAAACATTCTAGAGTCTGAATTGTTGAGGAAAATTATCATCTGATCATTGTGATGACAGAATGAATCTTTGAAAGGTGGCTCTACGAAGATTCAAATTTTGGGCAATCAAAACTTACACGATCCCCACTCACATTAGCCAAAGGCGAGAGTCAGTATGTAGGTGGGTTGAAGATATGTCTAAATTCTAGCGCAATAATGAATAGACAGTTGGGAGGAGAAAAATCGCTCAATCTGCATATACCAATCGCTATTCTTTCCCAACTTCTGATCAGCCTTCGGTTAAAATTAGAAACCGCTGTGAAAGGCAAAGAAACATCAGTTGCTGCTCTTTTTGTACTATCTTCGGCTTCCTCATTACCATCGATACATGTGTGTGCTTCAATCCATCTGTAGTCAAGCATCCAACCTCCAAGCGCATCCAGCATCAAGTAGGCAAAAACCTTCCAAAGACTTAGTCTCTAGCTGATCTTCTACCATGACCGCGAGAAAAACACAGTGTCATATGAGACGGAAGGAGAACATCCGCCTATAAAAGACCTATTAGAGAAAAGTAGGAATATTGCTTTGTTCTCGTTTAGCGATCTGCAGAAATTGTAGATTAACGTTTGCTCATTCAGTTGCGAACACAAAAATAGGTTCGATTTTTGTGCGTTGTATAATTAGAGAATTGTATGATATCATACAGTCAGTATTCAACTCTTACGATGCAGAATTTAGTTTTATGATTGCTGTAAAAAAGGCAACGCCACATTAGCTTTAAATTATATGGAATTTACATAGTTCATTAATATAAACAATTATAAGTTAGCTATATTTGTTTGATAAGACATAATAACTTACGTAACAGCATTTGAATATAAATTTTAATAATCTCCACCCTTGAACCAAAAATGAGAGCAGTGATTAAACGTATCAGTGCATATTAGCAAGAGAGCATTTTAACTTTTGCAATATACGGAGGATTTCTTTCTTTGTAGGTCAAGTTTGTTTTGAATCCAACGCGAGATAAATGTTACGTTGCAGGGTGATGAAACTGGCTGCGGGTAGAAGTAAGTCTTCGTCGGCATTGAAGCAGTTTAATAGAGCAGGTTTTCTGCGACGCACCGACAAAAAAAAAGGTCATCTCCATACAGAAATAACTGGGATTTCCTTAAATTTATGTCCGTGTGGAGAGTTGGGATCACATGACGTCGCCGTGGTCAACCGAACAGCGGGAAGTAGCAGGAACGGTCAAGTCGAGCAAAAAACTTCGTATCTAACTCGCATCAGGTGCGGTCTCATCGGTGGTATTGCCAAGACAAAGATCTCCTCCGGTTTGCTCACGTTTATGCACGTGAGAAGTTCTTCTGAAACGCTATAAATTGCAGTAAGGTACAGAGAGGTCTATTATTTGATAAAACTTCCGCGTGGACCAATGTCTTTTCCATTGCATTGTTTTCGTTCAAAACAAAATTATTTTTTCAAATATATAGGTAACTGATGGGCTTGAGTTAATATTATTCACAATCAGTTTCCTGTTTAGCTAGAGTAGTCAAGACATTCAATCTGCATGAATAGTTTAAAGGATACACATTTTTAAACCCTTTACCCCTCCCAACCCCTATTTTACGTTTAGAATTTGTGGATTTAAGAAATTTAATTACAAAATAAATAAAAATATAAAAAACCCGTGTGCCGGTCTCCGCCATGCAGCGTTCACACTTTTTCTCTCGATGCGTCTTACAGACGTTACAGAAATTTGGCTAAAAACGACATATCGACCAATGACATACCCAAAATCTCGGAATTACTCACAATCGACCTCAAGAGGCAAAATTTAGAGGTTGAAATTTTAAAAACTCATTACCTATACGAATAACTACCTGAATAAGATGGTAGGTTTGTCATTTGATTTTGATACATGTTGGTAAGGAGGGCAAATACGTGCATAGGATGTTATCTTGTTTGTGTTCATTCATAAAACAGGAAACTTGCGTCACATACAGTCCTAAGTAATAGAAGCTTTTCAGTAGGGTGCTTATATACTTTCAGTTCTTCTGTCTCCGGGATTTGGTTATGCGAGCTGTCTCCGTCGAGAACCAGCTTTCATACGAGAGAAGAAAAAAAAAGTCAGTAGCAAACTAAAAACCTCAACAGATCGCGTGATGTTCGCCGAATGAGCTCCCACAATCAAGGAAGAAAGTTCGGGAAAGCATCGCGTCGGTTTCAGCTGTTTTTCTATCGAAGAAAACAAAAAAAACACACCACATTGTTGTAACATAGAAGGGAAATGGATAAAATTACCTGTTGACAAGACGTGGGGTTTCGATGGGTGAGGAAGGATAGCTCGCTCTACCTCATTTGTTGTTAGCTCGTGTGGTCTGTACTACAGAACGACCGAAATGGTGATGGACTTATAGCGAATCGAGGACCGCAATTTAAAACTGGCGGTTTTTTTATCGTTCCTAAAAAAATGTCATGTCAATGAATGACCATGACCAATGAATTTTCCTAATGAAAATGTCATGACAATCTTTATCATAAGACTGAGTCGTTTGGCAGTGTTTCGGATTGCCGTTTGGCACAGGATACCCATCAAGACCCGTGGGTCCATTAGTATGTTTGAGGTAAGTATTTTCCGTTGGAGTTTCCTCTCTATCCTGGATGTTTCAGCTTATTAAAGATACTGTTGCAGCTAACAGAAGAAATTCAATTATTCTCAAAGCAACTGTATGGCACAACAATAGCATGAGGTGCTCTTTTGGTGAATCTCTGTAGAAACTGAGCAATTAAAATCCAAATATCGACACTCAATAACTCTCTTTGCTTGTGGGCTTAACTATTTTGTACCTACTAGTTTTGCAAATTTCACGATGAAAAAAGATAGACTTCAAATCCAACCATTTATTATTTTGAAAGATTATTGGCTTTTAGATCGTAAGAAAGTAGTATTTCAGAAAATACGGGACATGGCAAGCGCAGGGTCTATACAATTATTCAACGACGTGCAACGTGATATATATAAACTGCTACAACGGGCTTATATCAGGCGATTTTTACTATGTTCCACCGGTTCTGGTTTCTCTTCTAGGGAGAGCGAATGGATGGGCGTACAGCGATACAAGTGTTTTCATTCAATTCTTTTGGATAATATCTATAAATTCTGGATTTTTCAATATTTCAGCCCTTAATTCTATCCTTTAAGAGTGGTCGAAATTGATGCCAAAAATGATGATAGATCATGGGTTGATGTGCGCTTTTTTAGCAAATTTTCAAAAAGCTTCGCAGTTCTGGGGAAAATGCCCTGAACGCCAACGGACAGTTTTTTTGTTTTGTTTTTAATTCATGAAATGTAAACCAAAAAATTTTGAGGGGATTTTAATTTTTTCTTGATCGATTTCAAAGGTTTATTATCAAAAATAAATAACTATAATCCCACGTTGGCTGACGATTTATGCAGGAATGCACGATTTCACCTCTATACTGTATTAAACTAGAAATTCACAGCTGATAGTCGCCCTCGAGTTATCTCCGTGTTTGCCGTCACTGTGCAGTCACCTCATCCACTAATCCGCCATCTCACCAACCTGATCCGTCCTGATTCTCTTGACAACCCTCGCTTGAATAAAATCACCCAGTGACGCTGGTGTTGAATAATGTGAATTTTCACTTCACTCTCGTAGACTAACTCGACCAATTCATCTTACTTAACGAATAAATATGTTCTGCTGATGCATATTAATGTGTGTAGAAAATTTTCGAGAAATTTAGAGAAAATATATAATTTGATTCTATGGTTAGATAATTATATTACTATTGTACATGGTATTATTGCACATGATTCATGTGTTTGAAATAAAGTTCAATTTCTTTGTATCACCGTCTAATTTCACCTCGTTCATTTCTTTACCTACCACTGTAGAGATGGTGACTGTCTAATCATAGATCTCTACTATTCAGTGTAGGTTGAATGTGATGCAATGAGCCGTGTCTTCAAAGCTTTAGACATCCCCTTACACAACCCGCAGAGGTACACGAATTTTGTGAGAAGCGCCCGTATCAGCTGTCTCCAACGAACGTTGGGACGTATTTCAACATACGCGCTGTGTAATTGTTTATCTTTCAAGTATAGTCGGACTCCTACGCGCCTGCGCTCTCTGAGGGACCTTGCAGATGAAGCGACACACAGGCGGTAATTGGCCGCTGGGCCTTCTATTTCCACCGAGCACAAAGTGACATTGGAGGTTTCACTCCAAGGAGAAAGTCACCTATGGCAGCCAGGATGTTGTATATCACCTAACCAAGAGCATATACCCCGCAGGGTTGAATCCTAGTATATTATGACAAGTGAAGGACGTTATTTTATGCCTAAACTCACTCACTTGGGTTGTCCGACAAGCTTTGGTAAACTCTGACGGAGAAAGCTTTATGAGGGTTCGTCAATGACTACTCTACATAGTGCTATGTTAACATTTCTTCTGATTTGACCGATTTCATGAGGGCTATAATATTGAAAAAGAGGAGAAACAGCATTGGTCTCAGCATCAGCATTTTAAATCATCTGAGAATATTGGTCTTTGAAAATAGATAAGATGGTCGGCTATTGGGGGTAGTTGAGGTATTCTAACCACAGGTGCCGCCACTCTCACTCTGGTTTTTTAAATTACTCGACTTTCAAGGGCAAATGCTTCCAGTAACTCTTGTTTTCGTATAAAATTGCGTTTGTAACTTGAAAGGGATTGCGATTTTGAGTGTATTTATAGAGATATTGTTCATTTATTGAGATTTATAGAAGGTAAATGTTATTACGGTGATCGGCGAGGAGGAGGCTTTCTTTGGTATTTATCTATGGAAGCAAGTTCTTAGATAACAGTGTTCTTTTAATTTTTAGCCATGGGTTGTAAAAGTTAGAAGTTAGCCCATTGGGAAACTAGAACTTAAAAATGTCTCTTCCATAATGACAATGCCCTCCCTACATCATCCTCTCGTTCATTAAGAAATCTCACGGATTACAATAACTAGTTATCATTTTTTTAGAGAATGTAAACCATGAGTTACCTGATTTGTCATTTTTAATTGGAAATAACCGGGCAACAAGCGAAAGCTACAATTGATCCGACCATGAAGAAATGCATTTTGAGTATGTTAAGCTGAGAACAAAACTTCATCCACATTTTAACAAGACTGGACCAATAAGTTATACCAAGAAATTCGAATATTATTGTAAGGATTTTAGATTTGTTCTTACGCAGAATCCACCATTGATCAGCGAGCAAAGGATTTCTTCGGAAACCATTTAGGGTACAACTCCCGTCATCCATGAAAATGTCATCAAAATTCTGGACCCGAATAAGTAAAATCATGCTTGAGGCTATAATGTGCGAAGGCAGACAGAGTCGAGACCAATGAGGCCTGGAAGATCTAACATATGTTAAATGGCAGTAAAGCGGAACTTTGATTTTAGAACAAGCCTTGGGAGAAGAAAAATCTTAATTTTTTAAAATTGAACTCATGTGTTTTGCCATAAGGTTGCGGCGTGACAGTACCTCCAAAATTGACGAAATGAATACCAAGAATACATACGAGAGGTTTCAGTGGTTCATATTTGCATAAAAACGGACGAGCGTGCCGAGAAGCCGCGAAACCGTTGAGGTCAAAATGGCGCATTCGACGCTCTAAGTAGGTCTAGGGCTACACGCGTAACTCCGCAACTTTTTTTACGCCTGTGTTCTATAAACGGTTATCCATGGCTCGAAACAGCCTGCAGCTATGACTATGTCCGTTATGAAATCCTCATCGCAGTGTTTTTCTTCATCGAACTGTACTGTTACATAACGGTCCTATACGATAACGTCCGAAGATTAGATAGTTCTGTACGACAGTACCTACGCGTCTGGTGTGTTTTTCAATGACGTATGATATCGATTGCGTAAATCACACACCCACCGCCAGACCTGCCTCATTTCCAACGGATATTATTCTCGGGAAATTTTCGTACATTTTCGCCTTTGATAACCCCCTGTGCGGGAGGTCGGGAGATGATAACTATCAAACAAACGTTTGGGATGATTGTATTGTATAAGACGTACATACTCGTTTCTTCAAGTTATTGCGTAGTTAAAGTGAATTTTGAGCGTCATATGACGAACTCTCCTAAAAAATAAATCTAAATTTTTTTCCGCTTATTCTATAACAATCCCAGTAATTGGACTATCTTCGTTCCGTTCTCCATTTTGTGTATAACAGGAAAAGCAAACTAACGGAATAGAAAGCTTAATGCGCTTGCGCCAATTCCAGCGTGAACATGAAGAACGTAAAGATTATGAACTCCATGTGTATGAAAGCATATAGATTCAACGTAGAGGTAAAATGGCATTTGTCATGAAATGGAGTCAAAACCTTCCAAGGCCATTGTTCTTGTACCTATGGCCATATCATATATTCTGGTTCTTTGCAGCCTACTCTTCCAAACGCAAACCATTTCTATGTTACATATTGGTAGCAGTTACATATTGGTAGCAATATCTCTCGAATCTTGTAATATGCTCGATTCGTCTTCCATCGTTACAATCTTCGGACCGGTCGGTTTCATGGTACACATCTGACTGAAACCGGGTTCAAGCTATACCATCATTATATCTGGATCGTTCCATTTTTCAGTCGAAAGTTTTAGTTAAAGCCAATTTCAATAGTGAGGGGATTTGCTCCTGTTACGTTGGTAAACCTAATATCCAAACGTTAATTTCCAATCCAAAATGAAATAAGCATATAATCCAAATCTAATTGAGACGGGTCAAATCGTTCTCGTTTGCCATAAAAGTTAGCACCCACTTTTGCTCGCTCTAGGTAATTTACAAGGCTTCTATGTGCAAAAGAATGTAACTGATTGCAGCCCATACGGTCCATATGGCCAGAGAAGTAGGAACGAGCTCATTAAAATGTATGAACATTTGGTTACCGGACGGCCGAGGTTGAGATCCCTACAGGTGGTGAAGTTGTTCTTCACTGGACGGATGCGCCCTTCCCAAGAAACTGCGGAGAACCTGAGCGAGCAATGACCCAACGCAACGACCTGCACCTCAGTTGAAGCCCCTTCAACAAGAAATGCTTGGCAATCACCTTCGAAAATCATCTGCCAAGTTGGGTGTGGCACAAAGCTTCGTCTTATCTGTAATCTGAATGTATAGATCATGAAAAAAATACTGAATTAAAATATTCAAATTATTTTAAAAGATTCCACGGAGAGTTCCTTTGGAGTTTGACCAAAATCGGTCAATCGGGCAATAAGAAAATTATACTTGAAGACGTTACGTTCACGCATGCGCAAAAGCAACCAGTGAGTCAGGAGCGATGGAGTTTAATGACGACCATCTACATTCTACACCGCACCATGCCGGAAAATTTCATCAAAATCAGACGGAAAATATTGAAATCATGCTTTATTGAGGATTTGAGGTTCTCGCATGCGCAACAGTTACTAATGGTACGATAGTGATGAAATTCATAGTGGGTAATCATATGAAACATGATGGATTTTACGATTACGTTTGTGCCAGTAAAAACGATCAATATCATAGAGGTGAAATTGATAGGGGACTATGCTCAGCCTAACCCGCTAATTCCCGGATCATTTTATCAAACTGGAATGCCCAATTTATGTTTGTTTTAAGGATTTACGAATGAATAAATTATTGCTTATGTAGAAATAAATATTACTTGAACATATTGTGGAATTATGATTTAGAGGTAATGCGCAATTTCACTTGTCCTATTTCGATCCATCAACTGAAGATATTGAAGAGTGCGCTTTTCAACATAGTACATTTATTGGAAAAACGACCCATATTCGATAATTAAAAGTTGGTACTAAGATGAGAGCGATCACAAAACACCAGTGAAATGGAAGTTTGCGAAAGCGTATGTGCTTCAGTGGGTGTAAGCGTAGAGACTACCATTGATTGGTATCAATCAAGTGCATATGAGACTATCCAGGGCTAAATCCGCACAACAACTGGTAGTTCCATCAAAATCAGACTGTAGGTTGGTATAGTTTTGTTCGTTACAGTGAGTACGGTCACACATATAGCCCAAGCCAAAATTGTTCAGTAAGGTCTGGAACATACAATGCTAATTTCAAGCATGTTCATTTTTGCTTTATTTTTCAATAATAAACCTATGCATTCGTTTCTCCTTGGAAAGATTTGTCACACTGTCAGTATCAATTAGGCACAGCCTATCCCATGCGTCGCACAGGTGACGCGTGACAGATGCCATACCTACCAACATATTCGTTTTTTATCAGTAAACCAGAAATATATTTCCATTTACTTTGTGTACTATGAGAGCTAAACTCAATGATGTCACAAACTACGTACCAACTTAATTCAAATCGACTGATTTCCCTCCATTGATGCACTATTTGCTTAGATCACTGTTCAATTGATTATCAATCACCTTCGTAAAATAATATTTTTTCTAGAGGAAATTTCACTTGTGAACTTAGTAATAAATTGAGGAAAAGAGGAAACCAAAATATGAGCGTGTTGAACGATTTTACTAATATAAAGTATCTATCTTCGTTTGTTATTTACACATAACTGTTCACTGAAAGCACTGAAAAACACGTGAAAGCATTGTGAGATTGGGAGAATTTATGGACACCAGTGAACAATAGTTTTCCTTCAGATGCTGGATGCTCAAGTCGATGATTTATTGGCAAGTAGACGCTTTATATTCAATCAATAATAATTATCTGTACTCTACCCTCGGCGATTCGGTTCATGGTTTCGTGTCCGGTTTCATTTAACCATGAATGGTACCTACGCCACCCATTTCTGGAATTCTTAATGTGGAATTATATTAAACGATTCTCATATATATTAAACTTCATAATTTTATTGTGTTCGCATCATTGTAAGAGACTTTAACTAAATCAGTTGGAAACAGAAACTATTGATCTAGTACCAAGCTGTAAAACCTCGGGAACCCGGTGACGAACGGAATCCGAATTCAATTCAGCTAATAACTTGAAGCTAAGAATCAAGCAGCAGAATAATTCAGCAGAACTTAACCTGAAGACCTTAAATACGAGAACAATATCATTTTTATTTCTTGTAGATAATTATAGATATTATTCGTGCGGTATGATTAAATGCTATTAGAGGATAAGGTATTCCTGTTACCATCTTAGTTATCCTGATGACACATTCTTCGTTACTTATGTCCAGTCACTTATTCCAGTTGTCTCACTGATGTTTTTGAAGGGTAACTCCTGTTTCTTGATTAACACTAGTAGCCCTCGATGGTTGACATGACCTTTACTGATTAAGGGCTGCATCAACCGATATTGACCCTGTTTCACGAACATGAACGATCGTTTTCTCGTCATTCGCGACTTTCCCAATAACTGGACGAAACTTTCCAGGTTTTTGGACCAGCTGGGCAGTCTGCTTTGTTCCGCCAATTTGCTCCGTTCGCACGCTACTCTCCCGTTCTCGACCGGTTGTCAAACGACGATGTTGGAACGGAACCAGACCCCCGTTCCATTTTCTTTTGGGTTTCTCAGAGCATAATCACCGTTGTTAAAGAACGGCGTGAAACTCGATGACTCGCATTAGCCTCAAAATGCAAATTATGAGCTAACTCTTAATCACGTCGTTCCGAGGTACAAATAGTTTGCACGTACTGATCAGTGACTCAGTGTTTGCGAATTGTATGATATAGTCATGATTCATACTATTTCATACCCTTGTATTTGCTAATGGTATGGATAAATAACAAAATTCTCAATCAAGGACATATTATAATGTGTTAGATAATGCGATCCTGTTCTGTTCCAAGTCCTGTTAACAACTGGATGCTATAGGTATCATGCTAATTTCCGAAATCTATTCGTACCCATATTGATGCTATTAGACATGTAAATGCTAGAGTTTGGCTAGGTTGTAAGAGTTGGCAAGCTGCGCAGCTGCTCCTCCGGTATGCTGCCAACTCTGATCCTCCATGTAATTGCCTTCAACTTTTATATTTAATGATTTTTTTTACAACGGCGATCTAAACGCCAAAAATGTGGTGAAATTCGGTTTTACTCAACTTCTATACTTAAGAATGGGCTCATCTTGAGGAAGAGAAACGTGAGATGAATTAAGAAGCAGCAAGTAATCGAAACCAAGAAAACGAAATTTTAAATGTTAACCTCTCCTATCCCTTCCACTTCCGCCATAATATGGTTGTGAATCACAAATTGAGTTTACTAGGAACCTTTAGTGATTTACCTTTGGAACTAAACCAGACGGTACACTGATATATATGTGCGAAATCTCTGTCAAAAGCATATGACGGGTAGAGGGGGAAAACGAAGAATGTCAAAAATGTTTTCCAGAAAACTCAATTTAGCGTTTGAATTCTTCGCAGTCATCCTCCTAATTTTTTTATTGTTCTCACATTTTCAGTGACGTTATTTCATGTTAATACCACTCTGTTAATTAGGGTAAATAGTAAATCTAACAACCACAATAAAAATTAAAATAAATAAATGTAGTTCTGATCTAACTTTCAGAATGTCACTATCCAAGTTGGGTGAGATGTCATAGCTTTCTCACTTATTGTAACATGAATGCGAAATAGGGCTACAATTCATGTTTGCCCATGCGCACACATTACCATTAATCTAACGGCATTCACAACCTTAAAAATGTATAAAGAACCAATTAAAGAGCTAACCGATCAAAATTGGTTCAATAGAAAAGGAGTTTCGTCTTGATCCTCCTTTCCTTCACGGATATGTTAGGTAGCAAGGCGATCTCTTCGCGAAAATCGAGCCTTTGTCCGTCGCTAGGACCAGCGGACGAGTCGAGTATCGGGTAGGGAGCGCTTCGTGGGCTAGAGCTCCCGACCGCGCCGTGCTCTGCTTCCTCTTGCATGAGGAAGTAGGACGGGCGGCGCTCCATCGATGTACCCGAGTTGATTAACTCGTTTTTAATACCTCTCCGTATAGGATGCAGGATTTGGAAGGTGGACTCGCTTGACAGAGCTTCTTTCCTTTGCTCGGATGTCAGGGTCCTACCTTGTAGCCTTGAAAAAGGCTTCCTTGGACGATAAATTAGAGCGGATGAGCTGAGTAATTTATCGGCATGCCCCGGCGGTCGGTTAAGAGCTTAGTGCTACGAAACCCGGGCGACACGTCTCGAACGTCCCTGCGGGCGTACGATCTAATGAGGATATCAATAGATGTACCGGGTGGCGTTCTGACAGAAGAACTACGTTGGGCAATGAGCAGGATAAAAGATCACTGGACTCGTAGATGCCAAAGTGAGATCTGTGAAGAGAGAAGATATGCCTTGTGAGCAATAAATTGCCGTCCTGAGAAGAACTCGTGAGCAGAAGGGTCGTCAGCGTAGAGCGTGTAGAAACTTCGTACTGGTAGAGTGTACTCGTCGAGAGCGGTGAGTGGAATGAATTACGGAGGGCTCCGTGCGGGGTATTTATAGGGAGGTGGCCGCCTCCTGCCGCCCCCTGGTTGGTCCGCTTAATTTCATTAGTTCACCATGTGTTTCCTTATTGGCTCGCACATTGTTTTCTCAGAATCTGTGAATATGATAGCTGAGTTGGTTTTTGGGGGTGGCTTCCCCGCGTCAGTCTCTGAGACGGGGTCTCCGGGGGTGGCTTCTCAGCGTCCGTCGCTGGGACAGGGTCCCCGGGGTGGCTTCTCTGCGTCCGTTGTTTAGACGGGGTTCCCGGGGGTGGTTTCTCTGCGTCCGTCGCTGAGACAGGGTCCCCGGGGTGGCTTCTCTGCGTCCGTTGTTGAGACTGGGTCTCTCTGCCCTCTTTGCTTCTGAACCAGAGGCGGTTGTAATTTGCTTGCCGCCTCCTGGTTGGTTCGTCTATTGTCTCATTTTTTTATTGTTCTCACATTTTCAGTGACGTTATTTCATGTTAATACCACTCTGTTAATTAGGGTAAATATAAATCTAATAACCACAATAAAAATTAAAATAAATAAATGTAGTTCTGATCTAACTTTCAGAATGGATAAAGCTTTCTTCAAGTCCGACTATTCTTACTTCTGGGTGGCATACATGTTTAGCACATAGTGGACACTATCCAAGTTGGGTGAGATGTCATAGCTTTCTCACTTATTGTAACATGAATGCGAAATAGGGCTACAATTCATGTTTGCCCATGCGCACACATTACCATTAATCTAACGGCATTCACAACCTTAAAAATGTATAAAGAACCAATTAAAGAGCTAACCGATCAAAATTGGTTCAATAGAAAAGGAGTTTCGTCTTTAACAACAGATTTCAAGATTGGGTATGAGTAATGTTTACTCCAAACAAATGACCACAACATTCATGGAATACCATCCCAAAGCTTGGACCCAAGTACCCTCCGATTTTGAAGGAAATCGGAACAATAATAGATCGTGAGAAATCGATGTATCTTTAAGTCACTTTTGCGCAATAAATTATTATTCTTCGATAAAAGGTATCTGCATATCATTGCCTTCAAGATTTGGTCCCTCTTTTTGAAGGACGAAGTCAGTTTGTAAAAGGACGAATTCATTTTGTAAAAGGACGGATTCCATTTGAAAATGTTATATATCTTGATTTTAAAGGACGAAAATTTGTACGACTCCTAGCAAAGAACACAATGCTTTTCAGTGGTAAGGAAGCAAACATTGCATTCCTCGTTTTTCCTCTGGACCCTTCAAATGTGAATTACTATTGTAAAGGGCTCTTGATTTGTGAATAGCTCTTGATGGAATGAACTTTCAACTATGCATTCATTTTTCCTTCATGTCATCGTACGATAATATATTAACCACCTCCCTAAAGATCCTCAACAATATCTTCGTATGAATATACCAACTGCGATTCACTCCGTCATGTTGGAAGCTTAGCGAACGCCTGATAATTCAATATTCGTCTCATCGACTGTTGACCCACCGACCCTTGGACTTCGACCTAACCTTAAATTGCGCATTTTCCTTATTTTGACGATAAAAGTTGCTTGACAATATTTCCCGACTTATCGATGAGATAAAGACGCTATTCATAGTGGTTCCAACCATTTTCAGTTTTCCAAGATAAGAAACGTTTACGAGTCTCTCACATTTCCCATCCCAAAGCGAAAGTACTGTAATAGTTTTAATATTTATGAGAACTAGTTCAATATTCGATAAACTCATGTTATGAATAGGACTATATTAAGGATTCCCTACAAGTTGGCTCTAAATATCCCGCCATGTACTTCCTTCAATTCAATGTGTCTTTCTGTTTGAAAAATAGAGTTAACCTAAGCTAGCCGAATAATATTCTCAGAATTCAGTAGAATATAAATGTAATAGGTTATACAGATTCGTGATATTATTAATCAACATGAAATTTGACCCGTTCGTCAATGGACCCTAAAAACTCCAAAAATTGACTTTCTATCCTGCAAACTCTGTTACAATACTCTTCAAAACTTGTTGAAACAATTAGCGGCGGTTTTTTTTTTTTTTTTTCTCGTTATAAGTGAAATAACCACGGGATATCTCGTTTCATGACTGTCCGATCTATCGTTCACTGCTACCAATTGACTTACTACCAAAAAGCTGATGTCATGCCACCGTTTTCATGGGTGAATATTGATAAAATCTTTCTGGTTTTTGCCCTTGTTGAATTGTTTTAGAATGTGATAGAACGCTTTTCACGGTAATTTAATTGTTTATGGGTTTTCTACTCCTCAATAAAGTTACGTGTCACCTGGGGGTGATAATGGGTTTCGATATTCTAAATCGTCCTCACTATCCTTGTTTTCTCTTTATTGTGAGGGATTGGATTTCACCCGTACGTTTCAAAGTGTCTGACATGTGAATTCTTGTAGTAGTGACGAGTAATGGAATTTTGTAAGTACAGATGGTATTGTTGAAGAATTTAATTAAATTTTACTGGACTCTCTATTTCCTTAAAATCAGGCCAATCTAGGAAACATACTAACATTGTCAATAGTTGTTTAGTAATAATAGTATAATAACGATAATTACAATAAGTACCTAGGTTTATTGTACTTGTACTTTTGTAATATTGATTATAATACTGGTATTCGTACGCCACTCTTCCTCGCTTGGCAGGCAATGCTCCTGCCTCCTTCTTTTCAACTACAACCGTATGTCTGGTTGATTAGCTCATCCTCATCTAAATCTTCGTGTAACTCAATTTTTGTGTAGAAGTGCTGAGAATTCGCCAGTCGAGTTCATGCAGCTATGACCGGAGCAGTTGATGCAGAGAGGGTAGCATCTGATCATATTGATTCATTTAAGGTGAAGACCATATTGACGAGATGATAGATTTTTTTTTATCTAACCCATGTCATTAAGTAATAACTTTCACGATGAATAACTCACCGGTATAACGGCCATCACTCAAGGGTATGTACCTCCTCAGTGCTCCGAGGTCATCAACGCAATTCATCAGATCAGGAAGAGTTGGAAGATAACATGAAGCAGGATGTCCCTCCCGCCAAGACATCCTGATGACGAGGCACAGAGGCGGAAAAAATATGCGAGCCCCACAGCTTCCTTGCAGACGAAAAAAATAATAAAAAACATCGCAAATGATTACACAAAAGCTTAAAGATTCTGTAATTATTATTCCTCCTCCATAGCCCACTAGAATATACATTTATACATTAAGTGGAGCTTAAGAACATACATTAAGTGGAGCTTAACCTACCAGAAGGAGACTGATTATATATATATATATATATATATATATATATATATATATATATATATATATATATATATATATATATATATATATATATATATATACAACTTATTCATTAATTTTTTTTCTTTTTTTTTCTTTATGCAAATTTTACGCATCTTGAAACGTAAGCCAATAAATTTTGTGGGAGTTACCAATTGTTTTTTTTGTCGATTACAAAAGTCCGTCATGGAAAATAATACACCAAAAGGTGTAGGCGGACTGTAACACTATGTTTCGTGCGCGGAAAAAAATTGACTCGCAAAATTTGCTAGGACCCCAGGGCTAAAACATGATACATGTTAATAAACCAAAAGGTGGGCTTGGTATTGATCAGAAGGCAGCAAGAAGGCGAAGTAATGGACTTTGTCAGCTGTTGTGGTTAGGTAGGCGATCAAGACATTATGTTAAATACTAACAACAAAACAAACATTGGCGACCTCGATCGAAAAGAATTTATGGAAAGCAGTCAATTGATGTGAGGGATACGCCCGACGTACCCGATGAAGGGGCGGCGCGGCTCAGAGTCGTACTACGGAGATCAAACTGGTTTGATTATCATAATGTCCCTAAGAATGCACGATCGAAGAATTGAGGCTGTGGCGATAGATAATCGCCTACGGTGTGGTTACATTAACGACTTCATGCATCAATCATATTCTGTGAAAACGTATTTTAAAACAACACATACCTAATGATCGATCCACGAGTTACAGAATTTTTTATTACGTTTATTTTATTGTAATTCTGTACAAATTGATTACAAGATTAATAACTTAATGTCCTCCAGTAATAATTATATTATTAACTTAACTAGATTGATATAATAACTTAATAACATTAAAGCCTCCGTGAACTCAATGTCCAACAGAGTAGTACCTGGACGGGGTTAGGGTAGCCGCCACTATACAGGTATCCTGCGTGTCGTAAGACAACACTGTGACGGAGGCGTTGAGAAATTCAGAAGTCACAGTGTGCAAACCAATATAGCCAACGTCTACCGATCAAAATCGTTCGTGGTTTGTGAAGAAGTGCAGTGCCAGGGTGTGACAGCTAATCACACTGTTTCCCGAAGGGCGGACATCGTTCTGATCGATTTGGAGAGGAATCGAGGATGGATTTTGGACTTAACCCCCGGTGGGAATCAAATCATATGGACCAAGACCAGGCCATGGATCGACAGAAAAAAATATATGAGACATGCATTCCATAACTTGCATAATAACTTGTATAATGAGATTGGACTGTGGTTTGGCGTCCGAAGAACTGCATCGGCTCCTTTTGTAATTTTTCAAGGTTCACGAGCTAGCCAAATCAAGCTTCGCAGCATTATGCATGAAGCTGTTGCGAGATACTCTTAGAATTGTCCATTACTTTCTCTACAACTGATAAATAAATACCTGTTTCAAGATTCTTGGATGGTTATTCCTCTCATACTCTCAAAAGTTCTCACAGTCAGGTACGACCAAAAGTGGATTGGGAGTCTGTGTTATATATATATATATATATATATATAACTTCATTTAGCTATGATCGTATAAAAGTTACTTGGAAAGGCAGTTGAAAACTAAATGCGGCAATCAAATTCAAAATTCTAATTTTTCCTTAATAGTGTTTACAGTTGCGTTATTCAGAAAGTATTGGAATGTTAGTTTCTTAAAAGTTATTGGCGGAACAGCAGATCCAGTTTCTGATGGCAAATTTTTGAATACGGATGTAGAATCATCGCCAGAGTCCAAGAAGTTGGAAATTTGCCTGGTCTCAGTTTTTGGGCTTTTTTTAGTTTTGAGCTACATCTTGAAAGCGCCATTTAATGATGTTTCAAGAATCGTACGGTTTCACAGTCAACTAGGTACCCTGTTCTGGTTCTCCCTTCCCTATGACTGTGTTCAATATTTTGATACTTTAAAACACTTTCATAAGCCGTGAAGATGTTTTGTATGAACCGAAACTCTGTTATAAAGACATCAATTCACTTCTATCTGCAACCCTGATACCTTCTACATAATATAATTCACTATCAGAACTATGCACGCTCCAGGAAAAAAACGAACTTTTGAAGGGAGACTTTTTTAGAAAATAGATTTCTTCATTATAATAATTATTAAATAAAACTATTTTACATAATTTTTCATTGCTCTAAGAGGTCCTCAATGTTAAACGCACATTTTAAAACAAGCCAACTTCAAGGCCGACGTTTGTTCCATTTGGATAAATATAATCTTAATAGAGCTCAATTAATGTGCAAAAAATTAAAAGTTGCGGAACGATTTAAATATACTCGTACTTTTTAGTGGTCATGTTTGGAGACGCATGTAGTTTCGATTGGTAACTAAGACTTGGCTGTGGAATTCGAGATCAACTCTTTTGCATGGGAATACATCATAGAAAGTTGTGTGGGAGGTCACTTGAAGAAACACTAGCTAGATATCTTGCAAAACATTTGTTTTTAGTTATATCTATGTAATGTAATAGTTATATAATAGTTTAAAATAGGTGGAAGATTTTAAACTATTGATCGGAACTAGGGTTTCATATCCCCTTCGTAAACACCAAACTAAAGAAATCAAAGCTTCACCCTGCAATGAGCTTAAAAATTAACCATTAACCTCTATTAATCCTGGAAAGAAATAATTTGCAGTTTATACTAAAGTTGACCCTAAAAATTCCTGATCAAACTTGATAAAAATTTTATTGTTCAATTCAATCCTTTGTTCATTATGCTGCCCATTGTCAAATCGGACAGAATTAGACAATTATTGTGTATCCTCTAAAATTATCATGCTGCTGAATTATTTTTGAGTGGTAAAACAAGGCTGGCGTGCCAACTATCTTTGTTACATTGACGAAATCCTTGCGTTTATTCAAAAATAAAGAAAACCAAGTTATTGCAATATCAAAGTCAGTGGGAGTCCAAGTTGACGCTAACTGCGAATGTCGAGTAGATATAGGATGAACCACAATATTCTGCGGAGTGAGCGGGCGGGGTACAACTGAGGTCTCTCAATCACGAGCGTCTGTATACTAATTTTAGCATCAAATCTTGAAATTTTTCATCTTAGATCTCTCAGTAATGTAAGATAAACCAACTTAATTATTATTAAGGATTATTACATTGGCAAATTCGACATCGAATTACGCTCCTACATTGAAACATTGACTTCACACAGCTAATTACGATGGCCTCATATTTTGGCATCGCTTCCCAAATCCCCAGAGAGTTTCCATTTGAAATTTTAGAATTTTATGATCAACTGATCATAACAGAATTTTATGATGAAATGATAGCCATACTGGGCTATTTCGGTGTATCATAAATTGTAGCTTCGAGCATTAGTTTTCTGATGTAGGACATATTATATAACTAAAATTATATTCCAAGTATAAAAAGCGCGTTGGTCAATGAACCAATTAATGTATAGAAATGGCAATCTGGAAAAAAATAAAAGCATATCCAGTGTGGGATGGAAAACGCTACATCCTACGTCATGAATAAACGTCACCATCACAGAGTAGAAATAAAAACTCGAATCGTCATGATCCATGATGGCTACGATTTAATGTCACATTAACGTGTCTCTACCGGTAGACTAATATTTATAAATATGCAAAGCTGAAAGTGCCATCACCCGTCAAACCCAATTCGTGCGTCAAACATTCAGTTACTGTTCTTAGCTTGCGCTCATTACTGAGTGTAAATGTGAATTGCGAAAAAAACAATATTCCCTTATGAATGAATATTCACTCAAAACCGAACAAGAGGAAACTTCACATCAGACACCCTAAGTAACGTTTTCTTGACGACAACTCGCGCCCATTAAGTCCAATCGTAATTTTGTTGCCATTGGTTCGTTAGACGACGCTTTGAATGCTGTACAAATCTGAATAGGGGATATTCCTAGCAGTCTTCCGAGATTCGCTATTGTATCTCATTTTCTTTAGAATACCTGTCAAATTTGTATACGTGGTATCTGGTCACAAGTCCTTGCCATCATTCCTTCATTCTTATGATATACATATATAGTCGAATGGTATTAATCGATGTTCAAGGAATGTGGGGTTTAGTTGCTTGCTACGCATTTATTTTAAGTAGGAAATTAAGATTAATAATTTTAACATTAGTACCTAATTGCCCAAATCCTTAATATCCCTAGTATTCCTACTTCACCATATATGTAAGCAATCTTTAATAACAATTATCCTTAATTCCTGGGACAATAATAACTTTTCAGCTCGCTCGTCAACATGAGACGTGAATTGGTGACCTATAAATGTCAGTCGGGATGTCCTAAGTGCCAGATGGGTTGCATAGCGAAGATGGCGACCTTTTATTCGCTGACCCTATTCTTCCTGTGCACCGTCCGGCGACGTCACACAACACCAATCAAGAATTCTCACATAAAGTTTGAGCGAATTTTTGAGAACATGGGTTATTGCAACAACTCTAAATGTTTTTAAATGAAATTTTCCAACATTTACTTCATGGAAATTTATTTTAAGGCATTCTGAAACGATTCCAGAAGTTAACCTTCTTTTCAAAAATATTATATTCCGCATATTCAGTTTCCTGACGGAATTTCATCTTAGAATTGAGATTTAAAAAAGTTCGTTCCTTTTCCCAAAAAGATGAAGCATTCCAAAACTTCTAGCGCAGAATAAAGACCTCAAATTTTGAAAAACCATATATATATATATAAAACGAACATCTCAAAATTCTGCAGAGAATTAAGCTGAAAAAATGACTTAAATTCCATTATATACATTTTAAAATCGACTAAAACTGCAAACATTTTTTATAAGTTCTGTAATTGGTTTTATATTATTAAAAAGGGAATTTCTAAATTTGATAATCAACTGTTTCAGTGCTCACGAAATCAGATAAATATAATGCGTTTTATTATCAAAATTCGCTCATGTGTTAATGCTGCACGTTTAGAAATTTTTTCTTTCCTGAGGCCTGGCAAAAGACTGGCAAATAAAGGGGACTGCTAAAAAAGTATATGGCTAGGAGTTGTCGCATATCGTTGGTTTGATAATGTAAAATGGTAAATATGAGTCAGAGCAATGTTGAATGATATCTTGAGTAGTAAGATTTTGAACGGAAAGGAATCGAAGTAAACTTGCATTAAAGTTTTTGGCATGAGAACCAATTATATTGAGTAAATTAGAATAATGAAAACATCGCAATAAATTTTTCCTGAGGCTATAAAAAGAGTTCCCTGACACTGCCATATGATTTCATCAACGGTAGGAACAACTATGGAGGATGATCGAGAAGCTAAATACTTTACCTTGAGGGCTTGGGCACCAAATTTGACGGAATACGAACCTAACTCTCTTTTGAACCGTCTCCATAACTCAGCGAGATTTCCAGAATGTGGAATTTTGGTGATATGACTAAGCGAGTGTCCCTATATTGTATGTATCATTTCCTTGGCATCTGTCCCGTGCATGATAAATTCAGGCCAATTGTATATTTAAAAAGTGGTTTGGAATTTTGAATTTTTTGAAAAAAAAATTTGGTTTTTTCAAAACAATAGTTTTGAAATAGAACGTGGAATGGACTGTAATCATTTGAAATTTTATGATTTCTGAATTTAATTATGGAATAAATAAATGAAACATCGGGTTTTAGTCCAGTGATCCAGTCAATCAAGTAAAAGATTCGATCAAGTCAATAATTGTTTTGGGATACCTTTTGTTCTAAAGATTCCTTAAATTAGCTGCTCGGTGATAAGGGGTGGCCGATGAAATAACCTGCAGTTTTGAAAATAATTTTATCCTCTAGAATGACACCAAGCTGTATCGACACGCTAGGTAAATGTTTTAAGAAGTTCACTGCCCACCCTCCTTTTTCTATAGCGTGCAGGAAGTTTCGAATTCATACTTCAACTTTCTCCGGAATCGATTCGTGTAGCGTGTCGTGCGTGTTGCAAAAGCAGATAAGGAGCGAGAGAGTGCGAGGAATATAAAAAAAAAAGGTATAAGAGGAAGAGAGATAGAAAACCTTAACTGAAAGAAGGAAATGAAAGAAGACAATTCCCTCTGGACGAAGCGAGCCACTGGTCAGTGCCGAGCTCCCTTTCATCAAATATTCAACTTCATCAAAGTAAACGAACAGTGGGGCTGCAGCTTTTGCGGAGTTTCTCATGATCGCAATACGGCGAAGTCCTTGGCGAACGATTTTTTATACGGAGTTCAAGGGAAGGCCGCCACTAACAGTTACATTCTAATAAAAATAAATCCGTCCTGCTTGTTTGTATGGTCTGGGAGATACGAGCGTTTTTTTCGGGGAATAAGGTCAAGTAGCCAGAATACGGCGTTACTCATTGTGAACGGTTACACACTGTTTACCAGCTTACTTCCAGACTTTTTATGCCCATTTTGTTACAAACTCAAATTATCACCCAAAAATTGCAGTGAGGCAATCGGATTAACTATGGATTAATACGTGATCCTCCATGATGGAAGAGTCCGTGAGCTGTTAGCGCTTCCTGATCGCGTATTAAGCAGTACAGTTCCGAAGTTTGTCCTCATTAGTGCAAGTTTCCCGCTTTTTAACAAGGCACCTTTCAACCAGAACCTGGACCAGGACCAGCATCTGTTCAGTTTACCGAAATTCTATTCCATTAAAACATCATTAAAGTTTGCATCTAACCATTTAAAATATGAGTTTAAAAACGATTTTGCTTCCTATTCAAAAATAGCGAGTGATTTAGTTCGAAAGAGTTGTTATGACTTTCGATAGAGGAAAATCAAAATCGTCTCTCGTATTGCACATTTTAGATCATTCTGAACAACTTTCGCTCCATGTCTGTCGATGTGTGTGTTTGTGTGTGTGTGAGAGAGAGAGAGAGAGAGAGAGAGAGAGAGAGAGAGAGAGAGAGAGAGAGAGAGAGAGCATTGCTTCTCATGTTATTAGAATAGCTTCTTTATCCTATCTGGAATTTCACCGGCAGAAAGCAATAGCGGTAGAAACATCTTCAATTTTCGAATGCTTCTTCCATACTTCATACTTCATATTATATGTATGAATAGTATTAAAATGCATAAGTGGCTTTAGTATACTCCTAAATGGATTTCCATTGTGCAAATGTCTAGAAATTCGAATTTCTATATATAAATCGAATGTCTATATATAAGTCTCAATTTCGCAAGATTTCCTGTCAAGTTTAGTGGGCTCTACTCTGTGACCGTTATCGCAGGTAAAAGAGGCTGTCGGTTGAAGAATTCTTTGGCATGCACCTTCGGCTATGATACCGTTGCATGCATTCTTGGCTTAAGAGCAAAATTATAAATTATCTGCGAACGCTCATGAACTTCTGATCTTGTTAAGAACTAATAATGGACTCCCCCCACCCACCCACCCACCCTACTCTTCTTGTAATGGCCTAGTCTCCCTATCGGTGTTGGATTGGATTTCATGGTTGCTTGGTCGCTTGGTGGATGCTGTCGTGGAAAACATACAGGGTGGCAGGGTTAAAGGTCTGAAAAAAAACGAAAATATATTTGATAGTTTATTTCCGATCTGAAGGGTCTCTAAGCAGTTTTAGTGAGAACCGTTAATTTTCAAGTTTTGTGGTATTGAAATTTTTTACTACGGTTTTTTATCCGAGTTTTACGCTTCAACTAAAAAGTTTCTTCAAAAAACACTTAAAATTGAGCACGAAAAATAAACTAAAAACTTTCCTAAACTCGGTTATAACAGAATTGTATGGATCTTTACGATTTAGCGTGAAAAAGTATGGAGAGATCGACCCCAAACCATTGGTTCGCAGAGGGCCACTTTTCAAGAACACCCTAGATTTCTTTGAAAAATCCGTTTTTAACACTAAAACATCATTTACTCCCCCATTTAGCGCAGTAAACGTAAAATTGGCTATATCATTAAAAAGCTGAGGGTTTGAGGAAGTTTCTTCAGTCATTGACAAGTTTGATTCGGGTAGACATTTTTTTCTTTTTTTTCGTGATTGATTTGTTTATTATCTATACTATATTATGATATATTTAAATACTATTTTAATTGCTATGCGCTCTGAAGAGAGAGGAAAATCTTACTTTCAGAACGGCTGGAGACTGAAAGGTACGAGTGCAGCAGTGTCCTCGATGACCCTGCTGCCGTTCAATAGAACGGTTCTTGTGGCAGTTCGCGGAAACTGTTACAAGCTTGAGAGCAGTAAAGTACAGAACGATCGGAAGAAGCCAAAAATCTATTTCTATCTAATTCTAAAAACATTCATCTATTCAGACCTGTTCCCAAGTCACCCTGTACAGGAAAATTCTCTTTCAATATTTTCGGAAACTCCCAACATATAATTTGTGGGTCCGTATTCCTTCTCCACTTTTAAGTTCATTCTTTGATCTATTCGAAAATAAGATTGTCGAGTGATTTATAATTAGTATTCGTATTGTTCACCTTTGTATATTTTCCTGATCATAGATTCCCCACGCATGCGTAAATGGTTAATTTTTTTCAAGGTTAACAGCTATGGCATAGCCATTCTCCAGCATAAAGAAAATTCATAAATCAGCATATTCTATATCATGTCTTTCAACCCAATTTAATCATTCGTAAATCATTTTATGGATACGGAAAAGATATAAGCCACACTCACCTAAGCAGTGGTAACTGATTGCCTAATAAGTCGAAATAGATATCAGATCCAAAGATTTTACAGTATTACTGTAATATCAGAATTATAAGCATAGTTTTCCAGGAGGTCACATCACGCAAAGCTGTGTGGCAAGTGCTGTGTGATTAGTGAACCTATCGAGTAAGTGCCATTGGGCTATGAACTCTACACACATAAATAATGTATTAAAGTATATTAACTTGATGGGCGATCCTCAATCGTCATGTTGCGTTTCTAATAAAGAAATGTTGTAACAAATAATGGTTCTTAAGAGAGCTAACCGATCTCAGGGAATTTCGATACATGTATTACTATACCGCCTGACTTATGATGAACTATTTATATATTCTAATACATAGGTATAAAATTCCTCCAGGCTATGGTAAAAGAGTGAATCTACAACTGACATATCTGCTATTCATTCGCTTCAAACGAATTTTTTTAAATGTTATCTATCGACTCGGGGCACTCCTCCATTCACCAAGTGGGTGTTCGCCCCAGCGTGGGTTATTGTTCCTACGGCGCCTCCATCTCTGCTGAGTGTCACTGTCATGGAACCTGACAAGAGATACGATCGCGGCCGTGAAATGGTTGCAATGAGGCAACAAAAATAGGTGACGAGGCCGATTCAAAACTAGTACGATTTGCGCCGTATTGTAACATTTCCCAGCAATATCTGAAGAAAAAAAAACGTGAGTTGAATAGATGGAAGAGTGGATTTGAGTGCGGTTACACCTCATTTCCGCTGAAAAGGTAGGTTGCAGCACACTAACCTCGTTGCCGGCCTCTCTCAACGCTCGGGCGGCGGTGTATCTTATCTATGGAGGATTCGTTCGTATCTCGTGTCTCGATATTCGTCGCTTGATCGTCTCTGACTCAGCGGATTTGACGAATTGAGTGACTCCGAGCTGCTAATGGCCGCACGTGAATTGGATAATGAAACTCGTCATTACAAACTAGTTAACTAAGGCGTGCATTTGGAGTATGGTAGATTCATAAATATTAATGCGCAATAATGACATTCCCAACATATCCACGGCATGGCTCGTATATTTTTGTTATTCCCAGTTAGAATTCATCCTCAAAAAAAGGACCCACTTTTGCAAAAAACAACCCTTAAAACACGGTTTTGATTCGCCTCCATTAGGAATTTCGGAAGTCTGTGTCCTATAACACGCAAAATATCTACACTACATGCATGTACGAGTACATTGGTACATGGATAAGTCTTATTTTCCCCTGTGAAATGTGTGTTTTGTGTCTAAAGTTAAAAATATTTCAATTAAAAGAGCTATTGATTTCAGAAAGCGTACCTACCAAGAACTTACTTCAATAACCTAACGATTATAGTAACCACAGTTCTTTACCGGTATCTTTAATTGCCCGTTGTAATGAAGACTTGAAGCCATAGCTGCTTCATAGTTCTGATGTGTAGATACTGAATTTGTTTATTGGAATTGCGTTACACTTTTTTGGGCTGAAAAAAGTCACAATGTTTTCAAAGTCTCCAAGCTAAAAGACATATCCATGTCAAAATATTTTTAAACAAATAGTAAAGCAACGCACTAATAATGTAAGGTTAACCTGAGTTGTTAAATAGGCAAATATGATTTCATTACAAAGTTTTTCTCCGAAGCCGTGTTTTTTTAAATTTCCACATTAATTGTTTGGGTACATTTGAATGCCATTCTACCTTATACCATATCCTCATGTAGTTAGTATAGGGTACGATCAATATTGATAGGCTCTACTTTCAGATTTCACGGGTTAATTTGTTTGCTCTTCCTTTCTTAACTACTTGTTTTGAGCTCCCTACTCACTAAATAGTGTGTTTTTAAAGCATGATACCAAAAAAGACAAGGTTATCCAATTCCGTTTGCTCAAACGGTCCTTATTTACAGCTTGCCTGCTTGGGGTGGAGGTAACACATCTACGATTAAGTCGATTGCGCTAGTACGAACAATTCAGATACAAATGATGTCTAAAAACAAATTTTTAGCACACGCGAAACAAACTTTTGAGAAATTTGAAATATTTAATTTTAGAACATTACTGGAGATGAAAATTTAAAACAGATTTTGAAAGAGAATTTTGTTGGATTCTCCTAACACTTAGTGAGTACGAGGTTTAATAAATCTATTTCTGTTCCACGTCCTGTACATCTAAAGCACAAAATTACAACATTAACATTGCATCAACATAGCAAATTAAGCAGTAGTTTCAAAAACAAATTTTAATGGTAATTTTCATTCCATTTTAGTCTTGCTGAAGAGACCTGTTGTTCCTCGACACGCCCACAGAGTTATTAAAATTCTATAAGGAAAGTTAGGATCATTTTTCCTCTGGTTCAATCTCGACTATGAAATAACAACTAAAATAATAATAAAATCATTTAGTTGAATATTTCTAAAGCCTAGTTGCATATCTGGTCAACTTTGGTTTTTGGATTTGGTTGTAAATGTCCTAAAGATATGATTAAAACAACGTCTGAAGCGATGAGAAATAAATAAGTAGAGTATTCATCTGTTAAGAAGAGGCAGGATGTGGTAGCTCCCACGTGGATGCCAGATGTTGAAATGGCAAACCACACAGCTCCGGGTCCTATTTGCGGCGTCCAATATGGGGCAAATCGGCTTCAACGTCGAACCATCAGTTCATTTTTCCTTGAAAAAACTCGTCCGATTTGTATAAAATTTATCGTGAAAAAAGTATATTGTATGTATTATCGTTTTTAGTTAAAACAAATTCTAATATATAGCCATTTGCCTTCCATTTTTACGGCTTATTGAAATAAGTATTATTAATAATTAATACAAAATTATTAACATTCAAGTTCATGGAAAACCAAACTCATCTAAGTACCTAATATTCATAAACAATTTTTTTTTATTTATTTTATTTTATTTATTTATTTATTTATTTATTTATTTTTTTATTTTTTTTTTTTTTTAATGCGATTTTTCTAGCATACTTTTTGCAAAAAAATGCTGCTTTTCGAACTTTTAATTATGATCATCGTTTTCATTGTAAACAAACAGATTATTTACAGATAGTGATAGATAGGTAATGTATTTTTGAGCCATACCAGCTCTATATTGTGAACTGGCATTAGATATTACAATTCAACGAATGACATGTGTAACAATATATCCAACATTGCAATTATCATATCAACTAAATAATCATCAAATTCCTTTTGAACTGAACATCCTGCGCAAACAAATGACAATATTGAATAATAAAATGAATAAATATAATTAATAGCGTTGAGCTAGTGGAACTCTTTCAGCAAGTAAGTTTTCTAACAGATTATGTAACGCATGAAAACTGTTAAAAATCGTTTCATTATGCTCCAAAACACATTTTCATGTGGAACATTTTTGAGAATTTTATTTATTATAAAATTTAGAAACCAATTTAATGGCTCATTCCTCTTTCAAGATTCAGTAATTGAGGTCATGGACTTATACTTATCACTTTAGTAGGGTTTGACTTTTCTAATCATCTTAATAAACTTTATCGATAAAAGCTAATTCTGCTCGCAGTATCGTCCAAAGGTTGTCGATCATCATTACTGACTTTAGTGGTCAGCATTGTGGAGGTCAATCGATGGGCTTGTTAGGCGGCTTCCGCACTAGTATCTGGAGTGTCGTAGGTCCCCCGAAATACTACGAAGTTCGATCGCCCTTGTAAGCCTTGAACCTGATGCCGATATCTGATCATTTATGCACGCTCGAAGTAGAATGAATAACGGATGAGGCTACCAACTTACCAGGGGGGGTGGGAAGTAAATTACAAACTCGTCTACCGCGTAGTTCCTTCTGTTTGGGATAACTTCAAGCCGCACGAACGGTGAAACTAGCATGAAGTTCCCGTTCAAACAAATGCCAATAAGTACTTCTGCGGATAAGTGACTTCTATTGTCCATTTAAGCACTATAAAAACATGTCAACTGAACGTGGACAACACGATCGAAATGCAACAACGACATGCACGGCTTGACCTTAGCGCTATTTCCGAGTTATGGGAAAATCAAATGAAGAGAAAATCGATGTGCCATTTTATAAAAAATTTATCAGTTTACTTTAAAAAAGCACCTATAATTTGTTTATGTATACCTACCCATAACATTTTACTTAAGCTATACTGTTTGATTTTTGTGAAATGGGGTTCATTTCAGTGTAGGAATTTCGTTTAGGGAGATACTCGCGACAAAAATGCTCGGTTTTGTGACTTGCCGTAAGATTTTTGAAGAGCGCATGACGAAAGCTCGCTAATGTAAAACGCTAATCGTAGACACGGACTCCATGAATTCAACTACTGATTCGTCCATTGTGGTTAAACGAGGTCGGAAGTGATAGTGACACAATGACATCAAAAACTATCCTTATTTGCTCGATCTGGTAGTTTTCGTTCATATTTAATAACGTATATAGAAAAATCAACAACAAAGAAACTTTAAACAGCCATGCAACTTTGGAACTTCCCAATAAAATTTCTAATGATTCCTGATTTCATTCTGCAGTATAGTTACCGAATTTGTTTATCGGTATCGCGTTACAATTGTTGATCTGAAAATTGGGTTGAATTTACAAAAGTACTCAGTCATTTAGCTTGACTGATAGAGCGAATTTTCAAAGAAAAGTTGTGAATAACATTAAATTAGGCACTTAAATGCTGATCGTTAAGGCCAACCATGTCCTGAATAAAACGTGGAGGACATTCGTTTGATGAAATTGCAAAGAAAAGTTTAGAACACGGAGCCGAACTCGAAAATTTGGTCAATCATGGGCATTTTTCTCTTTAAAATCGACTTTTCTAACTTATTATGAATCTTAGAGACCTGGGAGTGGTTGCAATCGACTCAGCGCTGAAAAATACTTCGACTGTGACACCCCACATGCCCTTTTGTCAAAACACCGATTTTTTATCATTTTTTGGCCACTAAATTGTAAATTTGAGCCTGAAATTCTGGAGTGATCGGGCTGGCCAACGAACTTGACCTGCCTTTTGCCAAGACGAATTTTTCTGCGTTGGAACGAACTTTTTTACGCCGTATTTTACGGGAGTTATCGTCTGGAAATACACCCTATAAATATATATACGACCGTTAGAATCTAAGATGGAGTTCTTTTGTGTATGAAACGGATTAGTAGGGGTTTCCCGACTCTTTGAACCCACTTTTAAAATTTCGAAACCTCATAGCTCATTTTTCTTCCAAAATTCGCTAAAACCACATGACCTCTGCCCATATGCATATCCATGTCAAATCGGCAGGTTTCCTATGGTTCTTATGGATTGAGTGGATACCGAATGTTTATTAATAAATTTACTTTCTGATTATGATAGAAAATTTTGCGCTATTAACGCCAAGCCCGGTTTCTATCAAATGATTTCAGCCCCTTGAAAAGATAATTTTACGGGAGAATAACCAATTATTACCAAAAACCAATTATTGAACTTTTTTTGCAGCTTATTCGGTTCATTAGGTGCCTAATTTTAAAAGCAGCATTAAATTTTGAAGTCAAAATGGGAATAAGCCCAGAACACAGATAGCTGGTTGGATTCGGACGAAAATAAAACTATAACTGCCTTTACAGCCATAAGGCAGTAAAGCTCATAAAGATCAAACATAAAATCATCATTAAAAAAACACAGAGAAATAGTTTCTCATTCAGAACTTACACATTTAACATTGCTCATTTAGCAAACACCAACACAACAAGAAAGTCCTGTTTTGTTAACTTTCAAACAATTCAAACTGTCCAAATAAGGAAATTTTCCGTTTCTAGTGGAAAGTGTTCAATTTTACTTTTATTCACAGAATGAATTTATCGATCTGCAACATCAAAATAAAAGTCTTATTTCAATTCGTATACTCGTACCTACGCATTTGTTTTTAAGCAATATGAAATCGTTGAATTCATCTGTATTATTACAAACGATGCTAGGTAACATTTGACGTCACCTTTCTCATTACTTGTGTTATTATATCGTTATCTTAATTTCAATTGTTTCGTCCCTAACAATTGGATACACATTTGTTTTTATCCGCATCACGCAACTGTGGCCAAACATGACGTACTGTTATCTGGTTTCTATGTATATCATTCAATTACGTCTAAAGTAGCATTGTTTGACGATCGGTCACACGCATTTTGGGTGTCCCCTTAAACAATACTGCCAATTACTTACCTACACCCAATCGAACTTACGTAGTATAGAATACGTCTTTAATAACTCATTACCCTGTTGAATACTGCCGTTTCCCATCACTTTATTTACACGGTTTCAACAGTTCATTAATTAGGTAGGTATTCTAAACACTTGCCAACATAATGTAAAATTGCTTACTTTGAACTGCGCATGATGTTTATAATGTGTGGAGTTGTGGGTGGATATGAGGCTTATAGTTATTCGCGCTACGAAACTCATTGATTCTATTTAACTTGGATACGTTACTGAGCTGGGGGTTACTACCCAAAAACTTACCGCTCCTGTTCACCCTAGGAAGTTGAAATTGGACCGAGAGACTCTCTGAAGATTAAGAGACAATTAAAATGATGGGCTCTTACCTGATTAGCTAAGTGACCTGAATTTTCTTCTTTTCGAATTAAAAGACGAATAAAACAATGAAACTTTTTGTGAAATGGTTTGTGTGCTCTTTACCCCACTGATGTATTTCCATTCACATTAGACGATTTGACTCGATTCCTCTGGGACACACACAACAGGAAAATTGTAAACTTCCAAACATGGGTTCATAATCTTGAACTAACAAGAGTGGTCTTGAAAGAAATGAGTACACCAGCCCGTTTCTAGATTTTCTTCCTCGAACAATAACATGTTACCGTACGCAGGTCCACATAAAATTGAGAGGATACATCCACCTTTCTTTTCCCAAAGAAAGCAGTGAAAATTGCACTCTTTTCTATCGTACGAAAATTTCTTCGTACATTTAATTACCAATACCCCACGGTTTGAAGTTCTTTGAGTTCGAAAATCAATTTTTTTATCAAAATTAGTTATAGCCATGTTATAACCAAACATTTTACCTTTTAACAGTCTGTTATCAATCAAAGGTTTTGACTGAGTGGGTTTTGAGTATTTTATTCGTAGTCTACATTTTAGAAAAAATAAAATAAAATGATATTAAAATTTCACCTTCCAAAAGTGTGAAAAGATGTAGTAGGAAAAAAATGAAAAATTCAACAAAAAAGCTGAAATTTGGACCATATGAGATTTCGTGGGTCCTAAATCCGCATTCCGAATAAGGAACATACACTGGGTTATTTTTTGGGGTAGTAAAACACAGAGGAAAAGTTTGGTTGAAATCCACGAACCCTTGATCGCGTCCTCGCCTTGTAAGTAAAGTTTTACTTAAAATCTACATATATCGACAAAGGCCTGAATCAGGTCACCTGAATGTTTGGATTACTGAATTTTGGGGGCTCATGGAATGCTTGCCTGATTATTCTCATGTTAGGTAAACATTATCCTATATTGTTACCTACTTGTAGTTCCTAATTATTGAATCGCATTGCATAACCTTCCCCCAATTATCGATTGTCGATGCTGGAACCAATCAGGTCGAGGTAGACCTTACCAGAAAGAGAATGTTGTGGAATTACGAAGCCCGTTGTGAAGCTCACTCATCCGTATCTTGGTGTGATTTTTGGAAGGTGGGGCGTTATGAGACTTCGTGAACTTTGTGAGGATGAAAGAGGAGAAAAAAAAGTTGTGCAATGTTCTCAAATATTGCGTGAAATGTTGGAAAAAGTAGAGTTGGTGTGTGAATTGGATTAAGGAAAAGGCACCTACTCATAAGTGCACCCTATTGTCCCCCTTCGCCATTACGAGTAACTCCCGAAAGTCTGATATAATCAATGAAGAAGTTTTGGATATAAACGTCTCAGTCGAATTCATTATACATAACCATCAAACAAAAGAAATTAAGAATTACAAAAAATTAATATTGCGTCAAAACTCCCCATCCAGCACGAAATGAACTCGATTTTAACAAAGCAAATAAATTGTGACAAGGTCATCATATTCCAACCATAAAATAGCCAAGCGTCACTAGTTGCCGAAAGGTGTTTTAAAAAGCACGTGATAATGATTATTCAAATAAGCAAAATGAAATCTTTAATAAGCGTAATCTTATCATGTAACTATAACCTTACATAATAATCGCAATTTCAAAATTTACGTAAACCCACCCTTGATTTCTCGTTAAAATTACAGCTTTCCATCTGCATTAGTCACAGTAAATAATGATTAAAACCAGTAACGATAACAAGTTTGTGTCAATTCCAGAAATGTTACTATTTTTCAACGTTGTATATACAGCATTTTACTAAGTAATTCCACAATTAGAGTAGACCAAATGAGGTCCATCGTGCTTCATTTTAATTCGGTCGGTGAACTAGAATTCTTTTTTTTTTTTTTCTTTTTTCAACGGATTTTTGAAGTTTTTACGGATTTTTTTAAAAGCATGATTCAATCAAAGTTAAGTACCTATATATAAGATTATAGTTGATGAATTGTGTCCAAGTTACTAAAAAGTATACATCTTAACATGTAAATTTAATAATTATCTGCCGGTTTTAGTTTTTTAAATGACTTTATTTTCGCTTTTTTGTAATTTAACCAATTTTCTGTGCTCAAAAAATGTTGTCTAGAAAACTCATCCTTCCATTTGAAATACTTGATTTTTTATCTCAATCCTAAGAAGAGTTACCTACCTATCGTCTGAAATTATATATATATATATATATATATATATACACGGTTGCATTGCGTCTGTCTGTCCGCTGTCAATGAGGGCTTTGGACGGGGGAAAAAACATTAACCGGGGTTTGAATTGAGAAGTGCTCTACCACGAAGACGCCACAGCTACGGGTAGACGGTTAATGTTTTGTGGCGAAGAGGAGAAGAGATTCGAACTTCCCGTTGGTGACACTGGATATCTCCTCATAAATCTGCCAAGGGCATCGGGGGGTCAGACGTCTGGGACGTAGGTGGTCTTCCCTACCACCTACTCACAGGATTTCTTTTAGTCTGGATAGTTTTACTTTATTTTTCAACACGAATAAAGAATAAAACTCGAGAAGATGCAGCTTTCTAAACCGATCAACTACACATCTACAATCTTTTCTATTCACACGCAAAGTCTACGGTCTAAGAGGGATTATCTTTCCCCCATCACCTAAGAAACATCAGCTTCGTCTCTTTTGTTTCCAATGGTTTCCTCTCTAAAACCAATTCTTTCACAATAACGGGTTATTCTACAAGTTTTTGTTTCACCTTTCGAAAAGCATCAACTACACTCAATGTTCCACATGTCTTCTTCTTCCACAGCTCCATGTATAAACTATCAACGTTCCGTACATTAAACACCTGCTAATTTATTGAAAGTTCTTAGAATACGAACTAAATCACTCGCGACGAAGTTGTGGAAACCCAAGTGGGGTTTATAAACTAAAATTTTCTTGTGGCTACGAATATTGCGGTAAAACTGGTAGGAAATTCAGGGAAAGAATAGACGAGCATCAGAAGGATTTCAGGGGAAACAAGGGTAAGTCTACATTTGCGAAACATCTCAAGGAATCCAATCATAATTACTATTTTGATTTGACCGATAGACAGTTTGTAGAAGTTCTTTATTATTGTCCAAAGGGAGGTATGTTAAATTTACTTGAGAATTCGAAATGATCAAAAGTGACAGATCTGGTAAATGTTTAATTGAGGATATACCTCAATATATTTCACCACTGATGAGTCCATTTCTGTAAACCTTGGAATTATCCCTTCACATTGTCGGAACCATATTGAGTTATTTTCCCCCTTTCACTTCATCCGATTAGCTATAATCTCCCTTTACTTTGTTTGCACTTAGTTGGTTGTACCTCTTGCCCCTTTCCTTTCACTTGACAATGGGATTTCAATCTCCCTTCACCAGTGACTATAAAAGCTTTGTCCTTTCTAATGTGTTTTCAGTTATTGATAATGGCCTAACCGTCGAAATCGATTTAACATTGTAACTCTTTATTTTTCTTGGAATCAGACAAAGTTCTTAAAATTCTGATTGTGAATATATGAAGCGAACTTTGAAGTTCAGCTGAACACCGGCTTTTGAAAAACAGTCTTCTTTACGTTCTTTCATTATTCGACAGTTATATTTTAGAGAGTGGCTCGAAACTTACGACGAATTCGCAAATTTATCCGTCTTCCGTGGTAGGAACGCTGCAACTCATCTCGATGCGTTCCGAATCTCATGACTGGAATACATTCACCTGTTACGCTCTGATATGCGTTGAATGCATTGCTGACGCGTCGGTGTCACTGCGAAACACATCCCCTACAAATTGAAAGATACGTTATAGTTGATATTTTTACCTCTTTGCCAATGTAACTCTCTACCAAACCCTCGTGCTTAACTGTAAACTTACATTATGTTTACCTACGAGTTGTGGGGATAGTATTTTTGTCCCATCCAAAGCCTTTTTTTCAGAAAGGTTCAAGATTTACAGGTAGAAGAGATTATCGCAACATTTCAGGACGCAGGCTAGTCTGGTGCAGTATAGACTTCGGTATTGGCCGAGTGTCAAACGGACTAGGCTACCCCTTGCCAAGAATACTGGTTAGTCTAACCCACGTGCCTTTACGACCTCTCTCCAGCAGCTCCCCTGCTAAGATTTATATTTTTCTTCCTTTTTAATAATCTATTTTCTGATAGCGGCTCTTTCAAGCCATAAGTGCTCACGTTTTCATAAGACGGTTTTGTTCTTGCGTGGGCGCCTCAATAGACATTCGGGAAGGAAGCGTTGGATTTGGCACCGTCCTCGAGACAAAGCGCGATTAGGTGCGGAAGCCTCTGTTATATTTCATCAGCAGAAGTTGATGCAATGGGAATTTACATGAGCAAGGTTGTTCGAGAAGGAGAATCTAAAGGCAGCCGATTATTGAACGTAAATACCGCATGTTTATTTAAATGTGAATTAAGAATTTTCTACTCTATCTTGATTTTAATATTATTACGGAGGTTCAAAAATTTTTGAGATTTTCATGTCTTAGATCTGGCGTATGAACTGAGAATTGCTCAAGAGTAATCGTTACGAAAGAGTAGTTACAAAGAAATGCTGACGGGTACTTTTCCATTGATTTTCAAGTATAACGATTTGTTGTTAGTTTTATTGTCTTCAGACCTTCTCTCCAGTTTATTTTGGAGCGCTACAATTTGGTGCACAGCTTCTCAGGAACCATTGGACGTGATTGGTAAAAAGTCAAATCAGCTAGGATAGCGATTTTGGTAACCTCTCTCCTGTTTATCCTAGAGGGCTAAAAATTTTAGTGTATCCCCTTTGGGACTTTTAGAATACGATTACAAGGTACTTGATTGCTTTCCGAATCAACCAGAGGTGATGAAATTTGGTATAGAGCACTTTTGAAACTTCAGCAATACGATTATAAGAAATAGAGGTGTGCTTATTAGCTGAGGAACCCCGGTGGCCTATTTCTTTACTTACCGACCTTTGGTGCAGAAATTTGGAGTGGAGCGCCTTTAGGAATTGTTGAACTCGGTAACAAGGTACAGAGACACTCAGTTTTATTTATTCACAGTAGCTGTACCCACTCTCTTTGATCGCACAGCCTAACGCAGATTAGGCATTGCCATGTATGGGGGGGGGGGGGGGGGGTTGGCCAAACTTTCCATCCGCCTAACCTCCCTGTATTCAAAATCGCAACACTATCGGTTGAATAAAAAATTACGTCAGCCTCAAAGCATGTACAGCTGATGAGGATAGCTCTGCAACATGTCATTTTCACCAGTCCTCAAGAAGAGTCTTGTGCATTTCGAGACCTTAGGTTGTCGTTGAATAGAAAAGAAATTACGTCGTTCTGGTAAACGGTTGTTCTCAACCAGTGAACCAAAGTTTCATGTTTATCCGTTCATTGCTTTATTAGAACGGTTAGGACTGATTTGTAAAACAGATGATTCTTATAATACAAAACAGAGCAAGTATATACATCTTGTACGTCTGTAATACATTGTAAATTGTACTAAATCTACACCTCACTTGTGTTCAAAACACAATAATCGTGTATGAATGTGTTATACACATACATGATGAGATAAAATAAACAGATAGTCTATCTGTAGAAAGCTCTTGTAGACCTGTAGTAAATTGTAAAATCTATTACCTCTACATCATACCACTGTACAAAAAAATGCAGAAGTAAAGCATCTAGGAAAGTTTAATAAGTGGTTTATTCAATGGATAAATAAGCATATTTTCTATGAGAATAGCATCGAATATTCCAAACCTTTCTGACTGCCAGTCTGCATGTTAAAAGGTTTTGGTATCAAAAGCTACAGTATAAAATATCATTAGCTGTTTTCTTGAAACCCTATGTTTCTAATGAATGAATATTTGCACCAATAGTCCAGGGGGAACCTTGGCACATTTTCATCACCATACTATTTGAAAGAGGAATTCGGATTTAGAACTACAAAACAGAAGGTTTTGAGATTCGGTGCTGGATATTTTGCTATTATTATTGACAATAGTGGGAGAGAATCGAAAGATATTGTTGTACACTCTACTGAAAAGAAGAAATATCTATCATGCAAATGTATTTTTGTGCGACTAGTTAACAGAGGTTCTAAAAAGCACGAGGACGTTGGAGAATGTTACAGAAAGTACAAACGCAAATCAAAGAATATTGGGAAGCTCCTGAAAACCCAATGTTCAGATTGGCAACTCTAGGTGCAAAATCGATGAACACTTCATAAAATTATTCTATTTGTTTGATTTTAATTGTAGCCCACTTCTCGTTTTACCAGTCATTCATATGCTGAGAGTTTCGTATTTCAACCAAAACAATCGGCGTTCTATTTTGGGAGGTAGACAGTCGGAAAGATAGTTTTGTAAGTTTAAATCGGGCGTCGAGAGATTATTCTGGGTTGTAAAGGGAAGGTACCTACCAGGTTCAAGATAAGGCGATGTTTGCCAAGCTCTACAGTAATTCTCAAAGAGTCTTGGCACGATCTCTCCATGCCGTTGAGTAACTTTTACCCAATGATCTATGAGGGCCGATTAAATTAACCGCTGAGAAACAGAAATCCGTCATACCAGAATGAGAGGATTCTTGAAGTAGAAATATTAACCTGAGTCGCCTTAGGTTGAGGCCATTTGGACGGTCGATCTAGTAAATCGATTTATACGTAATTTAGCTGGAACTGTAATCAAACATTTTGAGGCCATTCAGATGGTCGATCTGGTAAATCGATTTATACGTAATTAAGCTGGAACTGTAATCAAACATTTTGAAGCCATTTGGGTGGTCGATCTGGTAAATCGATTTATACGTAATTTAGCTGGAACTGAAATCAAACATTCAATACTTGGTGCAATGACAGTACTAATCCCACCTAAATGAACCCATATCGATAGTTATACGACTTGAAATTCAGATATTAAATATAGTAGAGGAAAAACTAACAAACTTTATCAATGAATCTTGAATGAAATACAAGTTGCTGAACTATTGTTTGAACAATTTCTCTTGTTGAAAGTTGCGACCATACAGTTTTCTTTTCTTAATTTGCTTCAGTTACTCAATCTGATTTCTAGTGTATACAATTACGCTGGCTTACAAATGAAAAGTCATGTTCCGTGACCGAGCTCATTATCAAATCTAGGGGTTCTTGAGTGTGCTGAACACGAATCTGAAGCCTCCCCCTCCTCCCCCCCCCCCATTTCATCAACTTTCCCCCCTCAAAATAGAGTAGTACCTATGATGAGGTGTTGGCAGTAGGTAGTGATGAGTCAGAAATTTGAGTCAACTTTGTGAGGGGAGGGAAACCCCCTTTCCAGATGATGTGACCTCAGTAGTCACGTGATCTGCTTTGGAATTCTCAACTTCCAGGCCGGCGTTTACCTATTAATTGGAAAACATTACGTATAAAAGGTTATTTGTCATAAAAATAGCCTGTATCCGATACCTAACGGTAACCACAATGTTTGGTGGATTAACATCATTAAATGTTTAAATTTGCAAGCTGTCTGAAAAAATTTGGTATGCTAATTAGTTGTCCTAATTGTTTATAATGGACAATTATGAACAATTTTATCAACCACCGAACAACCCTAAAAAGTCAAATTATTTGTGCGTCACGGCTTACTAATTAAGTTTTGAATTGTGATATTTACTTATTAATCTCAGCTAATCCTTGATACGCATAGATCCAAGGAGTCTGTAGGATAGGTAGTTAATTCACAATGCTCAGGTTGAGCTCTGAAATTTAAAAATCCTTCCTGGTATAGTTCTTAGGAGAACTCCTTCCTTAAAGTAATTGTAATGATTATTTATATACCAACTGGTTTCGTCTGCAGCATTTGAATTCAAGACCCGTAATGTTCAAAATCGAGAATCTTCGCGTATCGAGTCACGCGCTACCTTGATGACCCGAATCTCTTCCATCGGATTCCAGGCACAGCACGTTCCGCCGTTTCATGCCTGGCCTATCGATGGACAAAGGATTCTATCATGTTCTATAAATAATATGCAAGGACCATGTTGCCCGTCATGTTGATGTTTGAATCATGTTGCCTCGCCGTGATTGATAGCACGTCCTACGTCTGGTTTATCTATGAGCGGCAGATCCTATCACCAAGCAATCTGAGGTGATCCGATAATTTTTAATCTTCGTAGAGGAACAAAGAGGAACCGAATTCACTTCGGACATAGAAAGTTTATGCTGAACCTTCGCAAACCGTAGTAAATGAATACCCAAAATCGGACGCTGATTTTCCCGAGGGTACACTAGGTTGTTTTGCAACAGACAATAACAGATCCATACATTGGCACCCTTGAGGATTTATTTCTCATATTTTTCCATGTACCTACTCACGGTGACCTCTAGTAACTTCCAGATTTTCGGTAGGTCTTTGTCTCAAATTGTAATAACAGCTATATCTGCAGGTTATGATGAAAGCACAGTAAATTGATATGGGTTGAATAAAATCACAAATGTTGAGAAAATCTGATTTGATGAACCTAACCGTCAAGATGTTACTCTTTATTTATCGTGGAAATACTCGTTGACAACGTTCATCGCTAACTTACACTCTGTGTCTATTACTGACAGCTTTAAGACATAATATTGGTACCATCTTGCATTACTGAATAAACTTTTTTCTATCTTCTTTCCTTAGTTATTATAGCTGATCCAAAAATCTTGGCTTTTGAAATACATTCGATTAAGCAATTTGTGTGCTTAATTGTATCTCAATTTGTTGTGTCACAATTGCGTCCTCTATAGGTAGGGTTTAGGTGCAGAAGTTTAAAGTATTCAAAATGGTCCCAACCTACGGAAAGATGCAATATATTATTCTCATTGTAATCTAAAAACACGTTTCATTACAAACATTTTAATGCTAATTCTTTATTTCTTTATATATATTACTGCCCGTTTGTTTATTGCAGTAATGAACCATTCACTCCTGCCTTAAGGCGTAATAGTAGCTTATTGTTATTGTTTTAGTGTTTTACAGTTCAATTGCGTTTTAAATCATTCGTCCATCAATCGTAAAAAGATCTTATCATGTTCACCCAGCTCCCGACTGACTGAGCTCTATTTAGACGAAACAGCGAGACGACCCTGCCTCTCATTCAAACCAATCGCTCCCAATCAAGCGCATTTGTAGAATCGAATGTCCCGGGAGAGAGAGAATTAATTAACGCGCTACACCAAATTTAGAACGCGCGCGTCACGAGTTCAACAAATCGTACGATGCATTGTCGAGGAATTTATGGTTCCCAAGTTCAATACCAAACGATTTTTTAGATCAAATTAGTAGAGCAGATGTGATATTGAAACTGAAGTGGCATCGTATCACATCAATCTATCTCGTATAGGTCTTGAAAATAGAAAATACGGAGCGAAATAATGAAACTAGAGTTAATAGAAAAAATAGAAGGAGATATAAGGTTAGAGGTGATACATAGAGAGATAGATTACTGAAATGAGTTCAGAGAGAGGATTAAGAGAATACATTGCATAAATAGTTACGAAGGAACATAACTGAAACTTAAGTGGTTACTACGTTTGTGACTGCGCAGAGGCTAACTTTGAGGAACATGAAATTCGTTGAGGGCCATCTCAACCCCAACACACTCAATCCTTGAAAATATAGATACTGGACGAAAACTGCAGAAGATTTGATAGTTTCAAGGATTTCACATTATTTTATTTCCAGCGGCAACCTTCAACCAAAGAACAATGATATTCATAAAGAGCCCCGATCCGCACCATTCTGAAGATATCGAAGATATCTGATGTAATTCGCAGAAGTCATGTACTCATTCTTCAAGGATATTAAGTTTGCGTATGCATAAAGGATCATGGTTTGTTACAGATGAAATTTATAAGGATCCATCCAGGCTTCTGCTCTCAAAATCTCGAAACGTCAAAAACGAATAAAAGCTATAGCGGTCATGATTGTTACAAGGATGCCTTGAGGCTACTATTGGTCTGATAGTATGGCAATTTATGGATACTCGTAGCTTCCGGGGATTCAACTCATATAGTTCTTAAATTTCATGGAAATTGGAATGTATTCTAGTATGTTGTTGCGGGTTGGAGTATTAGTGGTCTCACCATGAGACCAAAACCATTCAAGGATGGTGTAAAACTCAACATGCACGTGGTTTCTTGATTTTGGACGACTTCATTCACCTTCCTAAACTGATTACAATACTCCCCTACTTCACTAACTAGTTACAGTAATAAACATTGTGGAAATTACAATCAACTCACAACTCAAATGTCTAGAACAAAAGTCAGTACTAAGGCGATGAAGTAGTATCACTTGCCTAGAGATAGTCAGAGAACATGTCCAAAATTACGGCTTGAAATGATACACTTTGATTTATGACCAATCCTTAGTACCCTTGGACTTCGGTTTAGTCAACAACGACAACAGTTTATCTTCAATAGGCTTCGTATTATTGGCGTAGTGACCTCGCTATAATAAGCTGATGAATCATTTCGTACTTCGAGCAGTCAATCTTTGCGGAGCACATTATGCTATATCTTTGCGTTTGAATAAAATGATTGGAAAGTTAATAAGGAGGTTGTGAGTCAGAGTCCGGTTTCCGCTGGGGGAAGGAAAAAGAAGGCAGATCATGGCTATCTCTCTCACACTCACCCGCCATCTTAGCCCTTCTCCTTCGCGCCAGATGTTCACCAGACGTCCTCCCATTACTGGAAGCTTGGAATTACCATCACACTGCTGGAGAGTACCACTTCTCTACAACTCCTCCAAGCTCTACACCATTTTGAACGATGCATACTTTCGCAAGAAATTCATCATGTAATTCGATATTTATTTATTTTTACGATACGGACAGCGCCAAATTGCAATGAAGACTATTAATGATTAAGAATAAACGACAGGGAAAATAATGGTTACAATGCGATATATTAAAAAAAATTATAAGGAAAAATTGAAAGAAAAAAGTCAGAGAAGAATGAATGAGTGTGGTAAAGTGATTGGCTAAATGATGATGAGCTATCTAAATGACTGTCGATGCGACCAGATTTCTGAGGGTGGTGGTGGTGCAATTGAATAAGTCCAGTTCCGGATTCATTTCGATGAGTAGATTCGCCATACGAGGGAGCCTATGCAGGGGGCGGTTCATTGAATAATTAGTCGAGGAGAACGGAACGAAGAAAATATTCGTCAACCGAGCCGAAATTCGAGGCACCAGGCACTCAACTCTTGAGAGCAGGACCGGACACGAGATCTGGTTGTTCATCAACTTGTGGAAAAGGGTGACATCCGCAACACATCGCCGTCTCTCCAGGGGAATTAGGCTGCACATCTTCATTAAAGATTCATAATTCACCTTGTGCGAAGGTATGCCGAGTTTATAGGCAAAGTAACGAAGGAATTTTTTCTGAGCCCTCTCTAGTGTATATTTGTATACATTGTACGTCTGAGATCAAATTCTAGGCATATTCTAGAATTGGGAGAACAAGTTCTATATAATTTTATTCCTTATTTCCCTAGCTTTAAAATGTGGTTGTCAATGTTGGCTATAAACGTTTTATTTGATTTTGATTACACAAGACTCGTTCGGGAGATCACTCAATATGATGCTCAATAGCTTAATTATGTTATTATCAGCTGCAATGTCGCACATTATAAGACTATTGTATTTTCCACCATGGAGTACTTATGCTTCGGTTGTTCGAACTCCGTCTACATCCTAACCCGCACATTCCCTGAAAATTGCATTTAAATCGGATGAAAACTGTGGAAAATAAGCTTGTTACAAGGATTTGCGAACACACGACAGAGACACACACTTCTTTTTTTTTTTTTTTTTTTTTTTAGAAAACTCCCCTCAAAGGCGGAGGGGGCACACCATTGACTTGAGAAAATAAATAAATAAAAGAAATGGGGAGGACACCCAGGTTTACCCGACGCCGGCTCGAGGGATGAGGAAAGTTGCAGATGGATGAAGAGGAAGAATGGGATGAAAGGAAGTACCCCTATAGAATGACCACCAGTTCAAGTACGAATCCCTCAGGACAAGGGTGACCACGGAGCACTCCCACTGAGATGCTCAACTCGAGTAACTCCATGGCGCTTTTCCCGCACCACACCCCACGCCATGACACGGTCGCGGCCATGATCCTGATGTTATTGGTCGCCACTCCTTTTAGCTCGGAAATCGCTTGTTGCATATCATTTCTATCATCCATTTCTATGCTCCATGTCCACGCTGCCACTGACAACTTGGACGTCCAGGACTATTGCAGTCCCATCAGGCTTGATGGCAACGATATCCGGCTTCTTGCCCTGGTCACTCAGCATGTGATATAGTATCTCCCTTTCGACATCCCAACCGCTGGATGACAAAGCGCCTGTTATCTGCAAGGCAACTGCATCGTGACGTAGAATGCGGCGACCCTGAGTACAAGGACACTGCTGCACCACATGATATAAATTCTCATTTTTACCTCGACAGGCATGTCGTCTACTGTCCCGTGACTGCTCCTCGAACACCTCACCAAGGTAGCTAGTGTAGCCACCCGGATGGCATGAAAATTTCGATAGTCCCAGGCCCCACTGCCCTCTGAAGCCCATTCCACCAACTGGGAAGAAAATGGAAATACAGAGCACTGTCAGAGCTGTACCATTAACTGATTCATGGAGAGGAGCAGCAAACTCAGCATATGAGCTGGGTTTGGGAGCAGTTGGTGTTGGTCACACCACAGCAACTGCTGCCTGACAAAGTCAAGGTCAGCAGCAGTACGAGCGACCTCCCGCTTGAGCCCCTCAGTAAGCCTGCCAAAGACTAACCCATAGGTAAAATCTGGCTGTAAGTACGTGCAAAGTTCTGCTGTGGCTTACATTGAGCCTTTATAACACGAGCTAATGCTCCACCAAGGTCCACATGGCTTGTGGCTATAGTGGCCACACCCATGAAGTCCACCCCAAGGTGCCGCTAGACCTTCAAGACGGATCGGGCAGGGATCAGTGTCTGTCCAAAGACAAAGCACTCCTGGTCCACCACCTTCACCTTATGGCTGCAATGAGACTGACCCACACAAAGAAAGGTTTACCACTAAACCACATCTGGCTAGCTGCTCAGCAAATGCATTGAGGGCCATATGCAAGCCCTCACGGGTTTGACAAGTAGGATGACATCATCGGCAAAAGCCAGTGCACCTACACTCACCTTTGAGATCGAACCCAATTTCATCTGGCAGGTTACCCTTGGCTGTATCCACGACCAGGTTGAAAAGGAGTGGCTATAGAGGATCCCCCTGGCGTACCCCCCGCCCAATGTCAACATCCCCTGACATCTCGCCTCCTACCTAGAGAGCGGCAAGATGGAGCTGCCGTTTCTTGATGCAGGCCAGCTAAATGACAGTTTGGAGAACTTTTAGGTTCTCCGCTGTGCCATTCTCTGGCTCAAATGCTTTCTGGACGTTACCTATGACACCACTCATTTGGAATCGAAATGCCAGAATCTTTTGAAAGTGGCAGAAAACTACGGACAATACAGAAATTGGACAGTAGCCTCCAGGCCCGATTCCTCCTTTCTTTGAGATGAAGATGGTCTCGGCACGGGTCAACGCTTTTGGAGGTCTTTCCAAAAGAAGTAACCAGAGGTAGCTATTTTTTGGGGCTATATTCCAGCGTCGGGCAGAAATACCATCAGGTCCAGTAGACGTGAAGTTTTTGACATGCGCCTCGTCATGAAGCACTGGCCTGCACATAATGCTGCGTAAGGAATCCCTTGTGGTAGCTAGGGGTACCACCGGCTCACCAGGGTCGTTGCTGGCAGCACTCAAGAGTGGCTCCCAAAACTTCACAAACTCCTGGAGAGAAGGCAAAACTTGTTCATCCCCATCTCCCTCCAGTACCTCTGCAGCTACACAAGCCGGATGCTTCCTCCACAACTTCTGGACCCGCTGGTATTCCTGCCTCCTTGCTTGCTTGGCTGCTCTACGACCTCCAAGAGGCACCAAAACAGGTGGATTTCCTTCCTGATGCCTCGCCACGGTCAAATCCCCAACCTGTGGGAATATCCTCTGTCCGTAAGCCGCGACCTCGTCTCCAAAGCCATCAGGCCTATCAACAGCCAGCCTAGCCCGTTCCTGCAGGTAAGCGCTCTCATAACATTCAATGCGGATTACCTGCTCCCCGAGCCTCAACAGACACACACAAAGACACGGAACCAAAGTTATTCAGAATGGTCTAAAACGTGAAATGCAAGTAGAAATTTTTATTGTAGAAACCAAAAATGTTTTTTCTCCCAAAAGTGAAAACAATACTTCCGCTACCTACAGTTAGACTCGGAAGCGAAATGACAATAAAATCGCCGAATCGGGTGCAGTGAACATAATCTGTGTTTATTAGGTTGGTACATTGTTCGCAAGTACCTCTTGCAATTCCATTTCTTGTGTGCGCTTAAAAATAAAACGTCCTTACAATAATGTTATTGAAGCTTGATGCAAAGAAAGACCTATTTTCTTCCTATACCCAATATTGTATCTGTCGTTCAAACGATGATTCGGTTTCTTTTGTCAAACGAATTGCATCAGTTCCTGTATCGACGGCTCCTCATTCAAACACAAACGATCCCTTCATCGGTAAACAGTTCTCCGATAGTCCCGAGACACTTCTAGAACAGACTTTTTTTTCCTCCACACACTGACCATAACAACGTAACAACTTCATTCCGAATTTAAACGGGTCACGTTCAGTTATTCTGATGAATGCATTATTGAAGATCCCTGCACTTCTATTCGTTGTGCGAGAGCGTTTTTATATCGATCGTCTATCGTAAACCAAACACCGCGTCTTATTAGGATCGGGTAATTTGCAACAGAACATTGCCATCGGTGTAGATTAAAAGTTGCCGATTTCAATAGGTAAGAGGTCAAGGTTGCAGCCTGTTGTAACATTTCGAAGTCAGCTTGTCTCCACATAAAAAAAGTCCATATTTGTCTTTCATCGTATATTCTCTCAATAAAATCTACCAGCACTGTTCGTGCAGCAGGAAATGTGCTTTTGAAGTATTATGCTACTTTACAAAGGCACGACAGTTACTGTCTATTAAGGACTTTGAGTGAAAAGAAATTGACAACTACCATTTTTATGGCAAAGACCTTGTTCTAAATAATAATCTGCTATTCAAAAAAAGATTTTGGATTTTTAACTTTTTTTGCAATTTTTACCTATTTTTTAGTACATTTTAATGAAATTTAAATTCATTTTTCTGCATAATTTTCTGCATCGATTTTCGAATGTTCTATTTTTTAGTTATTGTACTTTATTTGAGTGATATTCTGCTACAAAATATAAATTTACCAATTTTTACCTTTTTTTTTTTTTTTTTTGAAATTTGACCAAATTATTGTGCTCAAAAAATGCTGGTCAACAAACTAGTGTCTTCCTTTGAAATGCTTGATTTTTTGGCGCAAGAAAAGGATTTTTATCTCAATCCTAAGGAGAGTTATCGTCTGGAAGGACATACATATACGCATGAAAAAGCGTAAAACTCAAGGATTCGTTTCAGAATGTCTCAAAACGGATTTCGATGGAGACAATTTTCGAAAACTTGGTTTTTACCATTTTTGGAGCCATTGCAATAGCTTCATTTTCTACAAAAATTCACTAAATTGCAATTTCAAGAAAGATTTCGAAGGGTGATTTCATAAGAATACTTTTCAAGAGAACTTTCTTAAGATTATGTGCATACCGCAATTTAGCTGAAAATGGTTGAGGTATTTGAAAGATGGTTTCAAATTGGTTTGTTATGAATTATAAATCAGTTGTGGATCACCGAGCAAAGTCGCATCGTTTTGATTTTGACAAATTTCAAGAATTTAGTGGTTTTGCCTTTAGAAGGATCTCAACTATATTTCCATATTCGTTAAACCATTAGTAACAATAAGTAACTCACACATGAATGTGAAATATTTATTACATTTAATAAGTTCGTATCATTTCACCATCAACTAATTCAATTTGTCCACGTTACAATATATAAGAAAGCTATAATTAGATCTCGACTTGCTCAAATTTTACTTTTGTTTTTTAATACGTTGCGGCTACCGATTGATAACAAGATTCCAACCTTTAGACAAAATTCCTATGTGAATTTACCGGCTTAGTTCTCCGAGTACGAGGTATTATTACTTCAAATAAAAACATGTCGAACATTTTTTCCGGTAAAATTCATCAAAAATGTAGTAAAACCCCGTAAGGAAAAGTGTATTACCTGTTCGAAAGTTTCTTTTTTTTCGTGCTTTTACGATGAATCCCAACTTCACCTCGTAAAAATATTATATTTAAATTTATATCTTATTCCATTTCTCCCTCATTATTGGATTCAGCTTTAAATTGTCTAAAAGAACGATTTCTGCGTATTTTTCACACTGAATCGAATGGTAACACTTGCAGATCCCCATTGTAGCAGAGTTTTGAAATTTTATGTGTTTTTAGGGGAAAACTTCTTAATTGAAGTGTATGACCCGGTTGTTAGAGAGGATCTGCAAGGGTTAAAATTCAATTCAGAGCAAAAAAAATCGTAGAACCCAACCCCAAACTTGTACGTTTGCCAGAGAGGGTAATTTTTCAAGGAAACCCTAGTTTTTTTTGAAAAAAAAACACATTTTTCGACATTAAAACATTATTTTTCTCCATGATTAGCAAAGAAAAAGTAAAATTGACTAAAGCGTTAGAAAGAGTTTTAAGTAAGTGAAGCGGTTTTTGTCAGAGTTGACGCTCTGAAATTAATTAAAAGATACTTTTTGAAAATTGCTAAAATTCCTAATTTCTTAAAGAATTAATTATTTTTATAAATAAGTCACAACGGTGTTAAATAAATGTGAAAATTATTTGTTTTTATAGACAATTTGATGCTGAATCCAGCATTTGTTATTGGGGAGAAAATTGAAATAATATACCCTAGAGTTGAGGAAAATTTATTTTATGACATAAAGTCAGGAATCATTCTAAAGACACGAAAAAACATAACTTTCTAACAGATTGAGATAGGACACTTCTTCTTGCAAGGTTTAGACACTTATGCGCTTCCCCCCTGTATATATATATATATATATATATATATATATATATATATATATATATATATAATGAGGTCAAAAATCATCGGTACTATAAATTGGATAGGCGCCGGACAGCGCGTTAGCTGACATTAACCAATCTCAAGGGCAACCGCAAGCCGGGTCGATGGAACGAAACGATCTAAATCATCCCTGTACAATCTTTCTAAACTGCCCACTATTAAATATAATAGTTTATTAAATCATGAAATATTTCAACAATTTTGAACTGGTAAATTTTAAATTTAAACGTTAATGTTATCAAACAGGAAATTCTGAGTGGCATTATGAGTTACATAGCAGTTACTTTGTGCAGATTTTCACCTAAGTACCAATTTAACAGTTTAAAATCTACCACACCTTCATTACAGAATGAAATAATTTCTAAAAACAAAATTCACCATTTTAATTTATACCTTTTAAAGATTTAGGAAGGCATTTGAATGTAGACTTGAATATAATATTACTTCAACAAGTTCTTGGACTACCGATACACTCGAAATTATGGTTTAAGGAAACGATAACGAAATAATTACGTGGTCATTACGATGTCTTCTGACGAGTTATGGGTATCACGCAGGTCGGATTACTGCCGCCTTCCCCTCACAATGGAAACGTTCCACGCCCGAGTGGGTTCGACCGATTATTCTAAATCCTTTTAATATCTTAGCAAACTGCCACGACGATAGAAGAAACATCTACGCCGTTTTTCATATCAATCGGTTCGGTTGTTACGATTAAAAGCCGATTATGGGCGACGTGCTAAGCTTTTGTGCTTGTTTATCCCACTGAGATACATGTGCCCATGGGGAAAACCGAGGAATGTGAAGAACTAGGGTATGAAGGTTTCTTGAATAAAAATAACCTTGTTGAAAAAAAAAAAATGATAAAATCCTGACGGAATTGAGGAAAGATGTAAAAAATAAAATTCGTGATGGCTCCGTAGTCAAATGTTTACTTAAATAAAATTTTAAGTAGCAGCACCATTATTGCGAACTTTCTTCCTGAATAACGCCCGAAAAAATGTTTTTTTCCTCCAAGGTCTCTAAGATTCTTAATAAGTCAGAAAAATCGTTTTTTAGGTGGAAATGACCAAAATTGACCGCATTTTGAGTTCAACTAATTGTCCTAAAATTTTCTTTGTGATCTCGTCACACGGCTGTCCCCTTAGTTTCATTCAGGACACGGTTGGCCTTGATGATCAGAATTTAAGTGCCTAATTCAATTTTATCCATAAATTTTCTTTGAAAATTCGCTCTTTTAGCCATGCTGCATGACTGAGTACTTTTACATATTGAGTTGCTTTGACGTTTTAAATTGGTGTCGGCCACAACACTCATTAGGATTGATTGATAATATATTGCGATTTGCAATAAAGGCTTGCATAACTATTTATTGGTAGAGAGTAATTTATTCTAAATCGCCCAAAACAACTCATTTTAAATATCAATATAATAAAAAAATATGAAACTTAAGAAGCTATGCGCCACATACTACTTGGCTATCTTTTGCTTAATGATCTTAGTGCGACCTGAGTTGAAAACGGGTCTTGTGAAATCAGAGTCGTGTATATTATCGACCCTCTATCGCTTAGATGATATTCTCATTGCTCTACACAATGAAACGTAGATGGTGGTTTCATTTCAGTTTATTGAAAAACTAGCACACTTTGATCTAAAAATTTGAATTTGGAAGGTTTTGTAGGGCTCTAAATCCGAATTTTAGGTCATTTTCATCAATATAAATATCACACGTTACTTTGTGAAAATATGTAATACTTACTGTAGTGACATCTCGAAGTATCATACTCCATTTTCGGTGCCTTCCATTTTTTCTGACCCGGATGGAATTGGGTTTCCCATTGTGTTATTAATGAAGGTACAATGCTGTTTATCAGCCGGCTGAAGAATTCTCAAGCTCACGCCCCGGCCTTCGACGTGACTCTAAACCCAACGCCCACATTACAATGAACCAGATTTCGACGGGTTGCAGCTGAAAATCGTGGCATCGCCCAGCCAAAAGACAACAGACATAATTACCAAGGACGTTGATAAATTGATGGCGTTTTTCGTGCTTCATTAAAAGCGTCTCTGCAGTTGTTCGAAGGTAAAGCTGAGGGCCTTGATTGTACGGCGCCGCTCATCTGCATTTCCACAACGCAGTCCTTGTTGGAAGATACCTAATCTTCGCGTCACTTGAACAAAGCAGCTTTTGATCCCTCAAGTGAAGTCAGAGCTTCACTTCTTTTGACAGGCTCTTCAGATGTGAATCTCAGTTGAACATGCGAGCACCCACCCTAAGCCAAGGGTTAACCTCGTCTAATGCATTACGTTACTCATTCAGCCGGCCTTGGATAGTTCTTTTAAACGAGCCGGCAATGTTTTGAAAGCCATCACTGGCAATGCCGGAACCCATGCGCTTGATAAAGTGGTTCCTTGTTACACCACTTATCAGAGTGCGGTGATTACTTTAAAATCGCTTCCGACTTTTTCTCTGAAGGCCTTCCAATGCCCCCCCCCCCCCCCCCCCCCCCCCCCCCAAGGCGCCAAGAAGATTTATTTGCTACGCATTGCCGCTCATCTAAATCCGTTCCATTCATAAACCACGCGGTAGTGTTAAATAGTTGATTGTAACTGAATTATTCCGGGCTTTGAATGAACTCAAAATGCCAAAGAAGTCAAATACCAAATTAATTCAAGTCAAATAGAGATACAATATTTTTCACGATATTGCAATCACTATATATATATATGATTTATATAGGTATATATTGAAATGATATACATAGACCCCTTCTAACATTGGTTATGTGGGTAAATAAATATCAATACAAAGCAACTCACCAATAACCAATTTGTTTGTAGGCCTATCGTGAAAAACAACTACTTGCAGACTCTAGAAATAGAGAATTTACAGATTCACTATTAATGTGAGAGTAAAACTGTACTATTCTTGTGTGTAGGTAAACGTCATTGAACTAATGTAACCAAAATATAACATTTCTTAGTAATAAGTTATTGTTCAGTTCATGCTTTCCCCTTGCTCGACATGTAATTTTGCAATTTCCAAGACTTTTTATTCTTTTGACTAGGTTTTAAAATTGTTTAGAAATGCTTGAAGAGTGTAAAATCAGATGACATCACTCATCATTCCTCCAATCAATACTTGCTGTAATCTTCTCCGATCGCAGAGGTTAGAATTGGCACATGAGGGGTTTTCAGAGCGTTGAACTGGATTTTCAAGTCTAATAGAGTATATTCAGATCTTGATATCCTCATTTTAAGATGGATTTTTCACTTAAGATGTTTTTAAGGTGCTATATGGTGGGTGATACTTTTTTTGTGTTATTACAGGAGGTACGAACATAGAAGAAAAGACAAATTTTTAGATCTTGCATAGTTTCTTCGGCCGGACTGGAAGATAGATGAAAATTGAAGTACATCACACAATAATGTGGATTGCAGAGCTCACAATTGGCGCATTAGGGTTATGATAGCGTTGGAATAGTTTCTAAAGTTCAAAGGACCGAATTTAGAACTGCGGCATTCTAGAAAATCGCGTGACGCACCATTCCTTCAATCAATACCCGCATCTACTCAAGTTTAGGAGCTTGAAAATGGCGAATTCAAGATTTTAAGGATTTGAGTCTTGAGCCTAAAGGAGCGAATTCATAACTAAAGTTCCTCATTTTAAGGTTATGGTTGTTCATAAGGTGGTTCTATGGTGATATGTGATAGGTACTAGGTACTGATCTTGGTAATTGTGATGGGCCAGAAGTATGAGGAAGCGGTTGTAAAGAACAAACGTACAGATCTTGTATGGCGGCACGCATCTTTCCTTTTTTCAATAGCCGCGTCTACTCAAATTTCATTTTTTGGAAATGACACATTTGTGGTCATAAGGGCTGGATTTTGGACCCTAAAGGAGCAAATTCAGAACTGTTCCGCTCCTCATTTTAAGAATGTAGCTATTCTTAATTGGTTTAAAGGTGCTATGTGGTATAGATGCTACTCTTGAGCTAGGTACTTTTAAGGGGATATGTAATGAGCTTGACCTGCATGCCATCTTGGGCCAGCAAGTGAGAGAGGTATTAATCGAATTACATCACGCGTCATTCCTTCAATTAATACCCAAAATGATATGATTGCAGAGCTCACAACTGGCGTATGAGGGTTTATGAGAGCGTTTGACTGGTTTTTGAAATTTAAAGTAGCAAATTCAGACCTGCGGCTCCTCATTTTAAGATGATATTTATTCTAAAGGGGCTAAGTGGTAGGTGCTACTCTTAAGCTTTGTACATTGAGGAAGCTATTGAATCTATAGAAAGAACAAACGTATAGATTTTCATACCATGTTGGATCAGCAAGCAAAACCAAGTGAAGGATAGCTAGAAATCAAATTACACAATGCATCATTCCTTTGATCAATACCCACAGTAATGTGGATTTCAGAGGTCACAATTAGTGCATGAGGGGTTATGAGGGCGTTGGACTGGTTTCTGAAAGCAGCGAACTCAGACCTGCAGCTCCTCATTTTAAGATTATAGGTACTCATAACTACTAACCAGCGGCTCAAACATTAGTTCGAATTACAGCGGTTCCTGTTCGAGCGAAGTAATTTCTCCCTGCCATCCGGTTCTATCAAGGGCTCTTCGGGCTGGACTGAGCCTACAAATGAGAGAGATGATTAGACTGCGAGCTGCGCCTATTGTAACGGCTGCAGAGGGCAACCCCGCTCAGGAAAGGGGTTTCGAGGTTGTTTGAATTTCTGCGCCCTTCTCTCTCGCCCAATCAAAAACCGGGTCCGACCGCCCTCGAGCCGCCAGGCGCGTCGGGTCGGCGCCGTCTCAGAATCACCTCGAATTTCCGCTATTATCCTACAACATGCCTGTCTTTCGTATGTAATATAAGTATAGTCCTTGTTAACTAATTTTTTTCTCTCTTTTTTTTAATTTTTCGCCATCACTTTGCGCCACATTATGGCCTTGCCACCCATTTACTTATAATTGCTAACTAAAGATACCTTCATGCTTATTTTATCTGATCAGATCTGCTCAACGGAAAGCCACATCGCCTTAGCCTTGTCACATCCAGTCCGTTCGGCGACTATTTTCAACACCATACTAAATAATTTAAAATGCATTCTAATGTCAGTCAAAATTTGTCTATCTAAATACTTTCAACTGATTGGTGATTAAAATGATCTTCATATGCCATATTCAAAAATTGCACTCTATGTCTGCGGAGTCCATTCCGCTCTACAAACTCGGAATTACTGGCTGTTAACTCTAGAAAGACTGAAAGTCGACTTAGGGCTTGAGCCCGGTTGACTCTTTCATGACCTAATTTTCAAGGTGGGACCCAATAGTGGTCAATCGGGTGACACTGTTTATACCTGACTTACCCAGAGCTGCTGGGTGCAGCTCGCGATGTTGTGTATGGGAGACGTGGAGGTGATCTGCCAATCTACCAAATTTTGGAGAATCGCCAGCTCGTATGCCAGGGCCCAGCTTGGACGTCCACTGTGAGTGGACTTTCTATCTCGGGCACTAAAGCTCCAGTTCCTGTTATTGTACCTAGGTGCCGCTTTAATAGAACTGTGATATCATCTACAGTCTGTTATCTGCATCTAGTATAAAATGGATTCCTATTTCAGTAAAAGTATTTAATAATATTTCATTAAGCTCGAGTACTAGTAATTTGAGACGCCAAACGAAGTGTATGCGAAAGCTAAATTAAATCCATCTCGACTTCTTAAACAGTGCTTAACGGTTTGTAGTCCGATGAATCAATATTCAGATGATAATGTAGCCAACTGCGATTGAATTCTCATAGGAAAAATTAGTTATCTACAATAATTAAAATAACTACCTACTAAATGAGTTTTAATCGACCCGTCTGATCAGTATGCCTATTAGATACCTATAAACAGGAACGAACGAGAACCAGGAAAATTATTATTTACGTGCCTTTCGGAGGAATCCGTCGTCACTAGCAAGCCGAGTACCGGGGACGAGCGCTTTCGATGTAAAGACACCATCATCAGGGCGTTCTTCTTAACATTCTTTACAGAAATTAACGCTGAACTTGAAAATGTTATCCATTCATTCCGCAAACCTCTACAAATATTGATTTTCTTCCATTTTTTGAGGCAACATTCATAATTTAAAACAGAGAGTTTTTATTCACAAAATAGCCGTGGAACACGAAAGCACACACAATACGGTCATGTGTACCTTCTTAGTTCCTAGATATAACTTGAAATTGAATCTTTCATGGTTTTCAATAAAATTAATGCAAAATTGCCATTCATTAGGCCGAAATCACATTATTATCATTATTTTTAGCTAACTTCAACAATGAAACTGTCAGGCCTCAAAATAATTGTATTTTTCTTTATTTACCTTATTTATACTAGTTTCCAATATATATATATATATATATATATATATTTTTTTTTTTTTTAAGCCGCGCCTCAACGATTCTAAGGGGACCATCCGTCACTAAACGGATTGCCGACACGAACTCCACTGGCAGATCGGAGGGGGAGAAATAATAATAATAATAATAACCCGCAAAACAAGGCATCGCTGCACTCTACCTCAAGGGATACAGCGATGACTGCTTCGTATTGTAACCCCTACAGCGGATAAAAATACTCCGTACTAAAAACTAAACTACGACTAGATGATCCTTACAAATACATAAATATTATCGATAAAAATATAATAATAAACACTATTTATCTTGGTTAAACAAAGGTATGACTAGATGTATATAAATAAGTATATCACAGATCAGAATATCACAGCTCGTTGTAAAGCTTAGTGGCTTTCAGGTACACCAACAGGGACTGGACCTTGTCCGGTCCTGACACTATTAGGTAGGGTAATAAAATCGCGATCCGCATTACTATCGATTTTCCAAAACCGAAACCCCAGGATTTAAACACTGTAGAACGTGAATTAATCATAAACCACAACTGTTTCATTAATGTCATTAACCTGCTAACACCATGAATTGAATGATGAAATTATTATGAATTACAACAATATGGGACGGAATCGCACGAGAGCAGGGTGATAGCAGTGCAAGGTGAAGTGCTCAGTAAGTCAGGCGTATGGAAACCCATAGGCCAACCAACTATTCGTAAATGAAGACCAGTAGTTGTAAAGTGAATTAATTAATAATTGGCACGTTGCCAGGTTTCATTACTCCTTTAGTTAGAACTCGCAATTCACCTCCCACGTCCTCTCCTAGTTTGCCTTGGACAGAACCTTTTATTTTATTTCAATAACAAAATAAATTCAAACAGCGCAGTCCTTGTGACTTGGGGCCGGCAGTGCAACACCGTTGCGGCACTGCCAACTGACATTGATCTCTCTCATTAGCCTCGATGAGCCGGAGTTTCTTTCTGAGTCGGATTTCACAAATTCTGCACCCACGCTCTCGGAGTGAAAGGTCGGAAACGAGCGGATTTCACTTTTCACGGTGCCCCGGGGAAAATTTCAGTTATTTCGAGGCGGTAAAAATCTCACTGCACGGGTAGGTAATTTGCGCTGCATTGTTGTTTCAGTGATTCAGCATATAAGGTACAAGCAAAATTAGTACAGTTTGCAGTTTTCTGCATAAATTATCTGAACATGGGCTGGTACCTGCTTAGTTGTTTGTAATGCAAGCTAGAACGCATGCCTCAATCCGTAGGTTAAAACGGCTACTTGTTATTTGTCAAGGATATTGAATTTGTGCACAGATCTTCCCAGCTTTTGTCTGGGGGGAGACCTAAAGGCACGATTGCCTAAGGAGTCGCAAACACGACTTCCGTTCTTGGAAGGAGATATTGGATTCTTCTGAACCCCCTACTTACTCGCTTATCGCATTATCATCTCATAAGAATGAAGTTATCAAGTGGTTGGTTAGCATAGGAAATATTGAAGCTGATCATATAATCGGAAGTTTTTGGCCGGAAAATCTCCTTTCTCATATTCCTGGTCAGTCGAAACACTAAGCGGGACAATGATCACAATTTCAAAGCAAAATCCAATGTTACAATGTTCATGCGATTCGGTTCTGGCTGATTTGACAACAATGAACGGGTGATAACTGATAACGCATTCCGAGTTCACATAAAGCGGAGCCCACTGCATATAATTTTGCATATTTTATATACTACCTATTAGCTGTTGATGTAGTGTTCTTTTTTATACTGTTTAAATTTTTAAGGTTTTTTTAAACTCTCTTATAGTGCATCTCACCCAAAGCCTCAAAATAATGTTATTTGTATTTTTGTTTTAAGAGCTATTTTTGTTTTGTAAATTTTATTCAATTTATATTATTAAACAAAAATAAAATAACAACCTGCGATTGTTGTATTCTTTATCGTTAACATTTACGAGCATTTACAAATTTACTGTATGAATCGATGCAGTCTAGTCTTTCAAGGATATTGAATTCATACAGCGTATTATGAAATTTCATCAATTTCTAACCCTACTCGCCGATGTTCGTAGCAACTTTTGATATGCGTCTTCGAGGCACTTCGGTTTGACCTTTTGAGCAGAATAATCTTGAGTTCTGCTCAGTCACTATCAATTATTTATTATTGTCTGTGATGATACTGCTCATGCGCTGTTAAATTTGGGCGTGTGAGACCATTTCGTTGTAACAGCCGTCCTATTCGCTTAAAAGAAGCAGATGCAGTGTAATCACAGTTCGACTCCTTGAACCTCATTTTAGTCCATTCGTTATGTCATTTCTTAATAATCTGTCATGGCATTCTCAATTGTTACGCATTAACTTGTGATCATAGTTTGTATCAAGAGGAGGCGTCAGGAGATGTAGAAACCATTAAAGACTTCTCGTGGCTTATGATTTTCAATAATGAATCCTTGTTATCGATCAAGGAAAAACAAATTTTAACACCCATATATAGGTACATATACAAATGTTTCAAAACAGATTTTCATGGATAAATAATTCATTTAAAAATGTTTGGAGCCATTGCAATAGCCTATTTATTCTATTTTTTATTATTTTGTTTCTTTCGAAAATTCACTAAAATCATGAATGAGGTCGAGTTGGTTCTGAATCGTTAGCTTCACTTTCGATCAACCATAGAGGGTAGAACTGAAGTGCTGAAAACTCGAGATTTCAAAAACTGTCGAAATAAGAAAAGGTAGTATTTTTCTGTCTGTTATTGATGAATATCCTTTCAAAGAATTGCATGACACCTCAGATCGCTGTGCGTTCAACCGTTTGCTCTTCTTTCAGCAGAAAAGATTATCGTGAACATGAGTGTGATTTGTTTTTTAGTTAAAGCGCATGCAACCATAAAGTGGTCATGGGTGCTAAATAAATTTAATACAATTAAAGAAAAAAATTACAATTTGTAGAACTCTGACAATATTTTCAACTTTTGAAATGTATTGGTCAAATGAGAGGAATTGTCCTTCAGCAGTTCTCCAAAATTTCTTGGTGTTTTTGGTTGAAGATCACAAAACGTTGGACATTCTATCAGAGATGACGAACCTTTAGTTGGCATCCGCATATTGTACATTCCGGTGGTGGTATTCGCTGTGTGAGATTAAGGTGATGATGGGTAAGCCGTGAGTGAATTATGCAAGATTACTTCTTCTAGACGAGGATTAAGAACATTTCCATCAGAGAGCTTTATGGTTCGTGAATATGAAGCCCATATGGGGATACGTGTTTCTTAGCCTCCCATAGTTTCTGGTTTTCCATTAATTGCCATCACAACTTCCAATATTACTTTATTTGATTTATGATTGCTTTATTTACAACGGATTAATAATCAGATCTTACCAGAACCAGAACATGGATGTTGGCTGATCCGTGTCTGCCTTTGCGCCGATATCTCCTGCTTCGTTTCCGTATATTCCATGATGTCCAGCAAAACGTAAACAGAATTTTAAACAGCATACATTTTTTGAATTTTGAATTGAAGCATACATACATTTGAATAAATACATGAATTGAGTGTGAATTAAATCACGTATATAAACATAGGGGAAACCCACCTTTAATATACAATTGAACTGCTCATATAATTTCCATGGAATTCTCTTTTCTAAAAAACTCTTGTTTCCAACGGACTAGTGAAGTGTAGGTAGGATACTAATTTTAATTCACAATTTTTCTTTCAGTAGGTAAGTAGGTGCCAGCGTCACGTAGTTATACTTAGATTATGATATGAAGAAATTTAATTCATTACGTAGATAACGATACCTATAACAGTTATTGTTGTCGAAGACGTGCTACTCAAGCGCGAGTGTTGTATTTTATTTATAGGTAGGTGCCTACGTAATTATATCGGAAAAATCTGCCATAGCTTTCGTTTAATAACTATTATTTGACCAATCCATAGAACAATATTTGGAACTCACCATCTGGATGATTAAATTCATTGATATAATAAGCTTATGGAAAGATCAAATTATAAAGAAAAACAAGGCAGATAAATTCAGGCATTTTCATAATATGCATAGATATACTAATTATATCACTTTCTTTTACTACTTTCGTACATAAACCTTGTTTTTTTTTTCAATAGCAATATAAAATATATCAAATTTAAATTCATAAATCAATGCCTACTCATATAAATATATAAATAAAATTTTTAAAAATTCATAATCTGTTGAATTTTGGCAAAAAATGAACTTTTGAAATTTAGTTCGTTTGTTTTTCGTGTTTTTTGTTTCTGTGTGTTTGTCTTCCTTTTAGCTAATATTCGGAAAAAAAATGAAATTTTGTTCTTTATTTTTTAAATCCAATTGTTTGTTTTAAAAAATTATGGTAGGGACTTGTACTGATAGGAAATGTAACATTCCTTCCAACGGTGTTCTAATTTTAAATTTTATCCATCAATTTGTGGGGTTAATTGCCATTTTATTGTTACAAGGTTAAAGAAGATAAAAAATCTTAAATTCAATTACCTAACTCAAAAAGTAAGGGCTTAAACGAAAATTGCATGGAGGGACTGTTTGTTGGAAATGACATTAAAAACATAAAACCTAAATCATGAAACCTAAAATATTCGCACTCTCATATTATTCACCCTATATTTCCCAACTGTTTAGCATGTTACGTGACGGATGTAGTGTGAACAGTGCAAGGAGGTTACACTCATTGAGCAACCACTAACTGTGGAGGCGCTAGCTCATTCCGAATTCTCATTAACATTTCCCAAAATAAATGTCGCACTGCAAGCACGGGCAGGTTCAGAGTAATTAGGAGCTTGAAGGTGAGAAATCGCAAGGGAAAAATCCGGAGACACAAACGGGATCAAGGATGTGAATGGGCAGTGGGTGCTTATTCCTACTGACTAATGACAGCGTTTTCACATCCATTCAGAGAAGGTCCCCGATAATCGTGTTACGGAGTTTGGCGCCCTCGCGGTAAACGGGGACTCAATAATAATGCAATTTCCTTTTATTTAACTGAGTATGATTTCAATTGACCATCCATACTGATACATATTTCTCAACTTGCAGATTATCCGGTAGTTGCACGGGTCGGGTTGTATAGATTTTTATACTTTACCTACTTCATACTCGTGGTTAGCTTAATATTATATCTATTAGTGCTCAACTTAGGATGATAGGAAGAAAATTGTGTTATCTCCAGACAAAATTTGCACTTCGTACGACTTCAAAGTAAACGAGGACTTATATCACGTGTGGTTTTGCTGTCCTATGAATAAAGGCGAACTATAGCCACCCCAGTTTGAGAATGCAGATGTCATTGTTTCACTGATAGAGGATCCACTTTGCCAGTTGCTCAAATGCATACACTGTTTGTGGAATGACTTACATGATATACGGGCTTTTTGTGAATAACCAGTTCTCAATAATCTCAGTTTACTTATTTACTTTCTAGCAAATTTTCGTAAGCAATGCCTCCAAAAATTTTAAAATCAAAATTTTCGAAACTTTCTGATCGGGGTGCTCGTCATTTTATTCGTCTCTTGTCCCAGACTAGAGGCTCTCTATCAAATTTCATCATCCCAGAACAAAGAAGAAAAAACAGCCCACTCAGCTGATCAGGTTGATAAACTTAAATCTTAAAACTTAACACTTTAAACTGTAAACTTAATGTTTAAATGCGCCAGATTAATTTAAATTATTGTTTCAACTCTAATGAGATCCGATTTTGTATTTTATTTTATACATATATATTTACGAAAGCCTCTTTCTGTTACAGGTGAGTTTCCATCCGAGTATGAGTGATTTGAAAACGAATCATACCTATACATAGTGTAAAAGTAAGTGTTACCACCTACTAAGCTTTAAAATCCTTGGTACCAGGCCCTAAAAATTGTCCAGTATCTACAAATGTCATACTTTTGGACGTACCAACCAACAAATGCAGGGCTGCCATCGTTGATTATTTTGTTTCATTCTATAGTACACTTTTCAAATTGACCAAGGAAAAAGTTTTTTTTTATCCCTCTAATGGCCGATTTATCAATTACCTACATTGACTGCAAGATAGCTATACTGAGTATAGCTATATAGTCCAGATAAAGAATGTTAGTTGTTTATCAATGCGAAATTACCTAGCGGATAAAATTATCCCTCAGATAAATTCTGTCTGGCAGATAGCGCCATTAGCATCCTTATTGGTGTCCGTAGGCGACAAAATAAGGGCGATTTACGCATGGAGCTACCACAGAGTAGAGTAGGAGCTACATTTTCTTCATGGTTGATTCCGAAAATCTAACTAAAAAAGTACCATCCGTCCTTTGTCCGCCATCCAATTTTTTTCTTCCTAACTAATTGAACAAAATTTGAAGAATTAGGATCACAAATCATACATGGTTGAGAAGTATCCAAAAACCGCATCAATTTCTATCAACGTTACGCGTTATAAATGTAAGAGTTTGTTGTATTTAAAAATCGAACGATCATGAAATCTTTTGGTAAGAATATTATTACTTGACTTTGATATAATATACTTCAACACGGCTCAAAATTCCTTGAGGTAGCCCCTTTCAGCTTTTTAATTCAAGGATTTTGCAATCTTCCATTGTGTAATAGTTAACAAACGGCTTGTCATGCAATCATAACATTGCATAACTAATTAATTTCCAGATTTATAAATTTCTCCAGGTACGAACAATAAGTGAAAAAACTACAATTTTATGAATCCAGACAATAAGTGGTTTCTTATTTGTTCCTTCACATTTACAAGATCCGTTCAGACCTGTAGTATATACGACGTTATAATTTTGTAAGATTAGTAAATTTGGAAATTAGTTACATATATACAGGGTGTTCCACTATAAGACCCATCCCGCTTCACAATAGATTCTACAATTATTAGTTATTGCCAAAAATTTGCCTCCTATAGTTTTTTCTCTAATTAGCCTCAATGGCTCTTAAGTTGATCCGTGCGCCTCCATAATGTGGGTGCCTTGTATACTAGATGCCCCGAAGGAGCTGCATTTAGGTTGATTATGAAAGAGATAAGCTTCAGGAGTCCCCCAGAGGATCAAGCGTAATTCGATTTCGTAACCCAGTTTTGTGTGTTTTGTCCTTTTTTAATTGTCATCAATGACAAGAATAATGTTAATTAAAATGCTGCAAAACATGAAACAAACCTACCTACCGTATTCCAGCACCTTCCCAGAATTTCTAACATTCTTCAATTGAAGGGTTTTTTTTAGGTTGTTTTTCACAACAAATTGCAAACACTGTAGCAGTTGAACGGGCTAACGGGCAAATAAACCTGCGAGGAAGCCGTAGGAGCGCCCTGGTGGGTAATTAGATAGCTGAAACTTTGCTTCAGTTTTCAGGTCAGAACCCCCCCCCCCCCTCCCTGTCCACATCACTTCCTTCCACCCACTGTCACGTGATATGTACTCGTAGTAAGAAGGAAGTTGTAACTGCTACGCGATAAGGCCTGACGTGTCCTCGAATATCTCTAATGGTCGTAATTGAGCGCAATGCGAGAGAAAACCATCCAAGGTGCCCTCTACTGACAAAACGGGCTTACATTTTCATGAGCTCGGAGGTAATAACAGTATTGAGTATAGCTGTTATATAGGTGAACTCAAAGTGCTTAATTTTGCTAATAATACTAATCTTTTGTTAAGGACAGTACTTCTGAGTCACTTACTATTACAGCTGAATGTACTAGTAATTGAAACATGAGACTCTGACGCATCACTCATGGAACTTGGCGAATAAAACGATATGCCCACAGTAGATAACAATTGACGCAACAGACAAAGATATTTCGTTTAATTGTGAAATTCGATTTTAACTACAGTTTGCATTTAGCATGTGTGAGTAAGCCCTAATCAGAAGTTGAAGAACCAGGAAAATACAAAAAGACAGCATAAATACATAGAAAAACAGGGGATTTATAGTTCCATGTTCCCCCTTTAGCAGATTTCGGGCACGGCAGGTCCCAGACCTTTAGCATCGGCGAAATAATCTCATCCTACCAGCTTTTAGCTACCTGGAACTCAAAGTGTTAAACCATTTCTCACCCATTAGACAGTCTTTACAACTTTTTATTTTGCATCTAGGGGTTATGAAATTGGATGTTATTTTTTATGGTGTCATCGATTTCGATTTTTATAGAGAAGGTACCCTGAGGAAAATAGGGTCGTTGTCGTGAGACAAGGTTGGCAAATGGAACAAAATCTTGACCTGTAAAACTCAAATCTGATTGCTCTGTTGGAAAGAGTGTTAGATTTTCTATCTCCCTGATGCCTTTTCAAATATTTTTGAATTGAATAAACGGGTAGAAATTAAGACGTAAGTGCGAATTTTGTAAAATTCCGAAAATGTTCACTTTTTTAAAAGTTTGTCCCTCGAAACACATTTCCAACTTAATAAATTAGCATAGAATCGGTCAAGAGCTGGTTGGAAATTATAATTTGTAATATTTATATAGGTAGTTAACAGCTAAGTACCTTAGTCCCTAAGCCAGGAAGGCCTTGAGGGTTACAAGATGTGGAGACGTTAGATTTTCATCCTCCTTTATTTGTGAAGCTATGTATTGCGAGTGGAAAATAAAACCTGTGCTCTTCATTAGGCCTCATATAAATTATGCGGTCGGTAAAAAGTACACAGATGCATTCCAGAACAGGAACGGAAAAAATAACAAGGGGGTTCATTTACAAACAACGTTGCTCTACTGTAAAGGTAGACATATATGTAGTCTGATGTATATAGCACGGCTAAAAAATATATTCTTCATACCTTGGGAAACACATAAAAATGTGTGTTGGGCACATAGAAGTCAATTTAATATTATTCTCCCTTTCCTCTATGGTTCGGGATATGTAGTGGCCACCATTTTTATTAGCGTCACTAAAAAGATAAAATGGACATAGGAACTATATTACTATAATAGGGTCATTTTATATATACTATTGTTATAATATCTTGTCTATGAGCCCCCTCTATTTCTTTTCCTTCTAGACCCCTGAATTCTTTACTTACACTGAAATACGTTTTCGTAGCGAGTTTGGACATACACATGGTTAGTGACGCACAGAGGTTACACAGAACATGCTCATCGCAGTTGGCATGTCCGTACATACCCTGTAAAAACATTTTTGTCAGGAAGACGTCTTTGAGGGAATCGCCAGCGATACTCTCTTGAGACTTCACGGGCATTGCTGTTGGTGAACCCGCAGACCAACAGCATATCCGTCTGAAGATCCACGATTATAATTGTGTTGGACTTCCACAGTGCTCCTGCAGTGTTCCACCTTTTGTAAATGAATTTAAATATTGGGGTGCTTATAGACCAACATTTGAGATTCAGGGGGCATAGGTACAGACTTGCTAGTGAAAATATCAAGAAAACTTTTCTATATGTTTAGAATTTTAAGAAGTTTTGCTAACATAAATTTGTTTAAAATGATTTATTTTGGTTTATGCAATTTTTTGATTAAATATGGTATCTTGGTACGGGGAGAGGCATGTAAAAGTTCACTTCACTCATTGCAAGTTGTGCAAAATATAATTTTGCGCATAATTCTAAATAAACCATCTACGTATTCCTTAGCTTTACTTTATAAGAAACTGGGTTTTTTGAAAATTCGGGATATTTTTCTGAAGGAATCATGTTTACATGTATATAGAACTGGTATTGATGACAGTCATTTATCGCAGTTGGACTATTCGAGAACTGGAAGTAGGTCCAACATTAGAATTCCAAAAATTAATCTGGAAATTTACAGAAGAAGTGCACATGTTGTAGCGTTACAATTTTTTTTATAATCATAAAATTGATATCAGTCAGTTTGACAAATTTAGATTATTTAAAAACCATTTAATTGTGAAAATTGCTGAAATTGGCTCATGATATAAGCAACCTATTATTTTTATTCTAAGAAGATGTTTTCATAATTGGTTTCTTTTACCTAATAGTGATTTATTTTTTATTTAACCATGAGTGGTAGCTTTGACTCCACAGAGGGACACAAATTTTTTGAATTTAAGCCTGTGTGGGCACACGTGTATAATGTATTGGTTAAGTTTTTTTATGTTTTTAAATTTATTTATTTATTGATGAGTACATTTCCTTTTGTTTATTTTCTTCTTGTGCCAAATAAAGAATCTAGAATCTTGAATTTTGAATCTTGAAAAATATGCGATGGTTTTGAAGCGCAGAGTAATAAGCAACTAGCTACTTACGTCAAGGTTGGCTGTTCCAACAATCACAGATGAACTATTGTACCTTAAGTGTATCTAATAGTAAACAGAAAGCTTTCCGACAGTAATCGGGACGTTATTTTCCAGACAGAGGGCAAACATTAGGTAGGTTTGTAAACATATTTTTAGGTGTGCGGGTCACAAATAACCCAGACCTCCCATGATGGTATCCTCAAATGAATTCAGGAGAAAACGAACAACAAGATTAAGCCCTTTGCCCCAAGAAAAGGACTTGAAAAGCCCGCATTTCTTTGTCGAGGAGATATGTAAGTTTTACCATTCGATTCTGCGTAAAAAATTATGTGAAATCTCATGTCAACCTAATTTATTAAGTTGGAAATAATTGCTGGTGAAAAACCCCGAAAAATAACGGTTTTTTCCCTAAAGCGTCATTTTCTATCCTAATAAGTGATGTTAACAAATAATTGACTGCGCTGTTGGAAATGCAACTGATTGATAATGTGTAGTGATCGACTACACCGTTTATGCAACTTTAAGGCTTACAGCATGAAAATTTCCATGCAGGACGTTTAGAGAGACAAACTTTGAAGAAAGTGAACGTTTTCGAAATTTTGCTAAATTTTCACTACACAGCTTATTTTTTACCCATTTAATTCCATTCCAAAATATTTTAAAAGGCATCAGACGGATAGGAAAAATAATGTTCTTTCCAACCGTATAATCAGATTTTTTTGACTGAAATTAAGGGAGTTATCAGTTATGACAGTTTTAGTGACACAAAGTCGAAAACTCGAAAAGATCTTGAAAATGAAAAAAGTTTTAGCGTGAATTTAAAATATATATTATAGGACAAAAAAGTCACAAATTAGTAGTAGAATCGAACCCTTGACGGTGCTGCAAGAGTGAGGCACCCTATATAGTTAAAAAATGGTGTATTGGTTTATTTTCAATAATAAACCTTTGTAATCGACCAAGAAAAAAAATTTAACACCCCCTGAGAATTTTTTGATTCACGTTTCAAGATGCGTAGAATTCAAAAATCGAATTAAAAAAATTCGTTCGTCCGCCGTCCGCGGCTTTTCTCTGATAATAGTAGACTAAATTAAATGAAACTTGTTTTAAAAATCACATTTTTAATTTTATTTTTTCAATTTTGGGTCTAGATGGTCCTAGAAGTCTGCATAAATTTTTATCGACCCTAAAGGGTTGTATTTAAAAGGCTAAACATTTTAAAAAATCGAGATCTCGAAAATATGAAATAACTTACATGAGTGGTGTTGGAAGGTGAATAGCACTGAACTATAACTTTTTTAACTGTACGAATTATAACAATTTACAAAAAGGCCTATCTGTTCTTAAATTGGTTTTTTTATTGTTCTCCAACGTTTCTATCCAGGAAGAGTTCGATTTTAAGAACATGCTGCATAGCTGATACTTTTTCGTTCCTAGTTTTAAAATTACAGCGTAATCCAATTACGCTTTCCGTTGTACGATAAAACTGCAATACAATGTTTTCGTCTTGTTCCCAAAATGTTTTCCAATTTAAAAAGTGGGGCTAGTGGGACGAATACCGTAAACGAATTGAAACTGTTGAAATTTAAATAAATTTAAAACGTAAACAGTTGTTGTTTCACATCCAAGTTTGCTAGTTAAAGTGTGTTGTTCTTTTCCTGTTCTACATTCTTTATTCTTCGTAGGCAGACAATATATAGTCTAAAGATATACATCCAACAACAGGAAAAAATAGTAGTTTTTACGATCTGTAATCAGCATCCTTCACTATAAACTGAACAAAAGAGATGTGAGTTAAGTAATAATTTCTAAACTACAAAAAGGCAGTACACTTTGTTTTCGGTCACTACACCATTATCACTACAATAACAAAAACCAGGAACAAAGACTTATGAGTGGCAGGCAGATAGTAACTAGGCACATTGGTTGTAATTAGCTGGATTTTTAAGAGTCATGTCCCCTTCAATAAAACTCTGGGTGAAGCGTTGCCTCGGGAAACATGTAAACAACGATAAGACAGATTGCTTTCCATGAGAGTCTTTGCAACGATAAACGTGGCAGTGGATGACCGATCATGAGGTTGGTATAATACCCACCTCTCGACTTTCCACTCTTCATTGTAAACAGGAAGGTGAAAGGCGTATAGTTCAAAATACGGCTCGAACTCAGCATAACGACAATTAATTAGGACGTTGATTGATCATAAAGTTTTCTTGTCGTTTCATAGTATTAAAATTGTGGAGGATATTTTATTGGATTACGCTTCAGCCAGTTCACTGGTATATTGGTATACAGGGTGTCCTAATTAAACGCCCCCCCTCCCCGTTCCTCCACGGCCTTTTATTTTTTAAGATTTCAAAAAACTTCAAATGGTAAGTCCTATACTTCCTTGATAAATATTCAATGGCGAAACAAGATTTTGATTATTACAACTTCTACCTCACGTTTTTCAAATGGAAACCCCCATTTTTTATTGTAGACTGGATTTTACATATAATGTCATATAAAAATGACTCATAAATTAAATTTTTGATTGCGAAAACGGGGAGGATTTCGATGTTCTGGAAAATGGTATTTCCACATTACTACGTTACCAACTTGGAAAATCACCGATAAAAGCGGCCGGAATTGCACATTTTCCTACTCATTTCCTCACTTCGTCTTTCCCTGCGTTTTTACAAGTTGGAATAGCGAATTTCAATTAATGAACATCTCTACGTGATTCAGCGTGAAGATATACCCCTAACCATCCACCAGATGCGGCAATAAAATATACTTATTGAAACAAAACTCGATATTTTACTTTTTACACACTTTTTGTGCAATCAAAAATTCAAGTGATGGGTCATTTATGTTACGTAAAATTTCGAGTTAATTCCGAATCTGCAATAAACATATGGGTTCCTATTTGAAAAACGTGAGATAGGAGTCAAAGCTCCACTTAGCACGTGATGAACTAAATCTGATTTCATCATTCAAGAGTACTGAAAATATGTTGTCTGTTGGTTGCAGCCAATAAATGAAAACCATGAATCATGTTTCGCTCGTCTTAATGTTGCTAAATACCAAATTTCAGTTTCCTCCGCCTTGTAGGAGGGAAACGAACTACTGAGCTCACTCAGCTGATCTGGGTGGCTCTTCGTTTCGTCACTCGTACACAGCATGCCTATCGAGTCTCACAACGACTTTCAGCCTCATAGGTCAATTAGGAGAGAAATGAGCTTCCGAGCTCACTCAGCAGATCGCGGTGGATCCTCACTTTGTCAATCGTACTTTGTATCGAGGCACATCACGACTTTCAGCCTCATAGGTCAATTAGGAGAGAAATGAGCTCCTGAGCTCTCTCAGCTGAGAAGTGAGCTACCGAGCTTGTAATATTCCTATAGATGCTCAATACCAACTGCTCCTATTACAACTCCAAAAACCACCAAAACCGCCTTGCCTTCTATTGCAAGTCTATTACAACTTCAAAAACTGCTGCTTTTGGACTGTGTGCCATCAACTTCAATGCAAAGAAGTATCTAATTTCACGTCTGTTTACCACAATTGCACAAATATCTTCAACGCCATCATGTGCTGTAGAAATAGGCATTACAGTCATTTCTATTATATTAAACTTCAATGGTTCAATGTTCAATGTGCTCAGTTTAATGTTTTAGCTACATAGTATGATAATAGCATAGAAATTAGGAACCTCAGCAGATTGGGGTGGTTCCGCAATATGAAATTCTATTCTTCATGTCTCATAGAGGCTCTGCTTCAAATTTCAGCTTTCAAAATTAAATACCATAGAAATCAAGTTTAGGAGCCAATCGGGAGATCAGAAGTCTATACATCGACTAGTACTACTGCCTAACTCTACTAGTACTACTCAATAGTACCTACCACGTAGTGCCTTCTCTTCGCATGGCGAACGATTTTCCTGCTATGAGAACTAAGTGAGTTTCACTTCCCTAGCAACGAATTGGTTGTAGGTAAAAATCAATAGAAAACATGTCGGCTCGCGCTGAATTTCACTCAATTTTTGAGCACAAAACCCAGTGGTAAAACATGATACATGTTAAAATGAAGGGGGAGTTTAAAAAAAAGGAGGGGGAGGGGGCATTGAACAGGAACATCCTGTCTACCAAAAACTGTCTGCCCTGTATACAAAATGTACGCCCGTTCAACTTTTTTAACATAGACCATTTTGTGCATTAATACAACGATTCCACAATCAGTATAAAATTCTTGAAATAGACTTCAACTTTGGTAGCGAGTATTGCGTGTAGGAGTTTCACCAATCGTGCGAGGGCTGCGGTGGCTATTTATTAAAATACAGTGATTTCCATGGACGGCTATCTAAGAATTATCTCAGTATCAAATTACTGCGGAGAGAATCTCATTTTTGAGCGTGCGGAGATGCTTGACTTGTTAATAAAATTCATGGGAATTCATCCAACTGGTAAAATCTCTGCGTAATAATTAGCAGTGTTTTCATTCTTTTTGGAATACACGTAGCTGTCTTGAAATGTGAACTACCGAATTTTGTGAAGGGTGAACAAGGTTTTGTCTGCTTCGAATACGAAGGTTCAGTTCGGAGAATAGTAAAAGCGGCAGTACAAATCAGGTGCTGTGACGTGGGACAACGTGCGTCATTTCTAAGTAGGTGCATGTACTTCCCGCTTCCTGTTTTGTCGGCCTCCTTTCCCAAAGCTGCAGCTTGAGGAGCGACTTCCTCATAATCAAGTTCTAATTATGCGGGTAGGAAGGAGGCGCAGAATTTTCACACGCTGACCTCGCGCACGCGCCGAACAAAAGATCAACTTTTGGTGGCTTATGAGCCACGCGATACCCCAATAAAGTGGAACAAAGAATAAAGAGAGTGCAGAACGTCAGCTCGTCCATGTTTGACACGATTGTATAGTTTATAACATTTAATTCACTATGCTATAAATAGAAGTGTGGCCATCGAAACGACACTATTCTGAAAACTATACCAACTACTCTATGAGTTTGAATGAAATCGGACTGATGGATCATGAGGAATCGACGAAATGAAAAAAATATATTTTGTGCATGCGCACTGACTACTATTGATCCGGAGATGGCAAAAAGTTTAAAGGGGACCATCTAGAAAATAACCCACTTTATCCCATGACATTTTAATTGGACTAAAAGTTGGTACAGTATTAGGCGTAGCAAGGATTTAGCATACACAGACAAACGCAGTACCATAAATTATCAGCAAGCTCTGAAACGCAAAAAGGATGTAGTTGTTGTGATTTTGGGGGACAAAAGTTTTTGCCTTCTTGCACGAACACGAAGTTTTTCCTAACTTCGGTAGTTAGAAAGTAAGATCCTATTTTGGATGCAACTATATCCCCAATCAGTTCATTTGAAATAATCAAGAATAGTGCTCGATCCTGCGGAAGGCGTATTCTGTTAATTGTGACGGGGACTGACACGTGATATTTGAATTTTTCCTCCGTTTTTTCGTCTACAACTGGTGGCATTGAGAGAAGATGGACTTGGCTTGATGAGGCAGTGATGTGAGGATTCCCCGAGGGAAGTCATTAGCTTTGGCGAGAGAATCATCGTTGGTGACCGTCAGTTTCCGTGGAAAGTTGATGGAGATCATCGTTTTTCCTAGAAGATCTCCTCTCATCACGGGAGATCACGATTGTTTAATGGAAACCACTGAAACTGATGATCGGGTAAGGCACAGGTATTAATTTGATGTGCACTCAACGTCTATTATCTCCGTCCAAAACAGTACCTAGGAAATCGTCTTGAATTGACACTTCTTCCCCAAGGTCATGTCTTCGATATGTTCAAGTTTAGTCTCTTACGACCCAGCACATTTTCTAATCATCATTTCATTTATTAATTTATTTGTTCAACTATCACTTGTTGCTTAAGGTTATACAAGAGCCCCGTAGATTTTTGGGAGGTGAACAAAATTTTCCCCAAAATCAGAATCAGAACGAAGTGAGTCTCTACTTTGACCGGCTTGCATTTGTAAGCGTGTGTGTATGTGTTGAGTGTGTGTTTGTGTGTGTGTATGTGTTGGTGAGTACGCGCGTGCGTGCGTGCTCCACGTCATAACCCGAGATTTTGGAGCTATCAACATGAAATGTGTCAGGTAAACATGCGAAATTACCTGTAGAGTTTTTTGTCTTTCCGACGAAAGGAACTTGTCAAATGACGATCGTCAACACATCAACGAAAAATCGAGTTTGGTATCATTTCCTAAGTTTCCGTCACATAGAATCGTGAATAAGAATTAAAGTCGAATACAATATACTAGACAACTACTTTCTGATACTTCGTGAGGAGCCTGATCAGCGGACCAACTAGTGCTGCTGGATCAGCCGTTGGAGAATGGTAGCATCTGCACAAGCGCAAGCATGAAGTTCGAGTTACTAGCATTACTTCTACAGTATTCAACCTATTTCGACATAACCTCTTATAAATCAGGATATTCTAAATCTCTCAGAAATACACATTCTTATTATCAATGCCATCATGTAATAGAATGTGGCACACACATATTAGCTGTATCTTATTCCATTTTTCATTTATCGTATTATTATAGCTATTTTATAAAATTTGTAATTGAAGTATTCAGTTGTATGTTTATTGAATCGGAGAGCAGAGTATTGAATGCATTCTTCTGTAGATTTCTCCGCTAGGTAGTATCAGCAATTATGGCTTTAGAGAGAACATTAACATGTAAAAGTCCGAAAGTCGACATTCGACTTACTCTACTGAAATTAGCTCACTTCTCAACTAGCCCTTATCGAGAGGAAACCGAAGATAGCCAGCAACTCGCAATGCCCCAATATCACGTTTTTCATAATGAGTAAAGTCATTTTGAATATGTTTAGACATTGGAAAAATGTGAATAGGAGCCTGCGGCCCTAACCGCCCTTCCCATCCCTAACCATCTCTAGACGCCCCATATCATCTTTTCCCAACGTCTAACAAGCCCAAAAACTCATTAACCGCCCCAGAAACTACAGGTCTAACCTTCCCCGGTACAGGCGCGAGTGACTAAAAATGTGCATTGAGTGCAAATATTTGAGTTGCTGGGGAACCGAAGACAAACGACTTTCAGATCCAGTCGGTTTGCTCTCAATAAGAAGAAGAGGGGGAGGAGATTGCAATCATCGGAGAAGATTGGTTTTTCGTTTATTTATTGTAAAAGTAAAAGCAAGGTATTATCTTTAATTGGGTACAATTTAATGTCATCCACTCCACGTGTTTGAAATTCGTTTAATGACATGAAAAAGAAGATATTTCAACACTTTTTAACTCGAAATTCTATATTTGTCTGCGGCTGCAATATCTATCTGGGTTTTTTAGGTTTGAAATAAGGATTGAAATTTATTTAAATTTCAAAAGTTTCTCACTTCCGAATAAAATATTTTAGACACTAAATACCTATCTAGCTTTCAACACAGAAACTAAGAATTCGGAAAACAACCTTTGTAATTGATTTTCTCGCAAATAGTGTGTGTTTCGCTATTTACTTCAAGCAGACTGGATATTGATTTGTTGACAGAAAAAAATGCATCCCTGGTTGCAAACGAGGCAGATGAGCAAACTCGTTTTGATGTCTCTAAAAAGCATGTTTTTATCGATATTCCTACAATTTTAAAATCGTCAACGTGATTAAATCAGCAGTCTGAATAATACTTTGTGATCAGCAAAATAAATTAATCCCCGATTGGCCTACACCTCATGAGTGGATGCGTAGACTCGTTTTGATCTCTCCGAATAGGACGCTTGTTTTTACTCTTGACGATTCGTACAATCAGTGAAAACTGCTGAAGGTGGAACGTGAAATGCTTCTCTGAGCGGCTCACCGTTCTGATCACGTGTCGATAACACCACGTCTAGATCTGCTTTCATACTGCAACTCATAAGTCACGCTTGCTCCCGATTAAAAACAAAAAAAGGTGCACAACTTGCATGTTCTGTAGAGATCGCTTTACGATAAAGCTATAACTGAGTTGATGACCTGTGGTTTGTGCAGCGGTTTGTGGGTATATATCGTTTGATTGTAAATATTCGTACTAATGCTGTACAGAATGGATTGCATCTTGAAATCAGAAAATATGAGTCGCTAAAGATATTTACTGAAGTCGAAGTAGATGGAACCCGACAAATCCCCGAATTTCTAGAAGCAAAGCCGAACAATCTCTGTTCATGTCATCAAAGTCAGCAAAATATCCTCAACACTTTGCCTCAGACAATGAATTGTAAACTTGCCAATAGCTATTGTCAATAGCCATAGTTTTTTCAAATGCAATGAAATTCATCGCCATGAATCCATCCTCCAGCTATTCTCATATTTTGTGTCTCAGTTCATCATACCATGAGAAGTTAAAATCAGTCAGCAAAAATCTCGATTGCTCAAGCGCATGAGCTAACATTAGCGACAAAACTTATTCTTGACGACTAAAGGCTAATCCACATAATACCTGAAACTTTCATCAAAATCGCTCTGCAGTTTTAGCTTCTATAGTTTCATTTTAAATACTTATAGCATTTATTAGTTATCCACAGACTCGGAGACCGAAATTGTTCACAAAGCTGTAATGCATAGCACAAAGCATATATAGCAAGTGAAAATGGTGATTTCAAAATACCAACCAAATTAATGGTAAACTCTACCACTGCCAAGTTTATTTGGATAATGATTCATAAACTATAAAGATGGTTTCGCAAAGTTTGGAATAGCACCACAGCAATACTTGTCCAGTTACTTTAAAGTTTATGCTGCCGATCCATCCAGAATGCACATACTAAACAAGCATAGTAAAGAGGAACCAAAGTACGATTATAAAGGGTGATTGCATAGGCTCAGAAGTATGGGAAAGCCTCTCTCTATAGATGAGAATTATTATTTTTTTATTTTATATATTTCAAGAAAAATTTGAGGGTTTTATCCAAATTAAATTAGTCCTGAAGCTATTGTATCCGATAAGGTTAGTTGTTTTCTTGAACATGGGAAACTAAGGTGTGCGGGTTCTTGAGGGTTGTTCTTGGATAAAAGCGATGCTCTATATATACAGACTTTCCTGAACGTTAATCTTTATTTTTAGGACAAATTAGGATAATACAGTAATAGGAGAACATTAGGTGCACCCCGAAGAAGATTATTAAATTAATCGAAACGCCTAACTATACCCATGCCGTTATTTGATGATACTTGGGTTTTTTAGAGGGCCACTTGATTCGGCAACGCAACGCTGCCCGAGCAGTCCTCAATCGGGGGCGCACTCGGACTGGGCACTAGCCAAAAACGGTTCACTAATCCTTACCCGATCTGGACACGGGCCCGCGCTAGGTAGTGGTCCGTCAACAAATAATCAATCCCTTCGTAAAAATTGAGATTAGTCGGATATATAGGTCAGAATGATGTGTATAGTTTGGTATTCTACATGCTCGCAAGCTCGCATCTCAAAAATACATAACATCAAGTAGTCAATCTCTTTGCGAAAATTCAGATAAGTTGAACATATCGGTCAAAATGTAATAACCATCTTACCAGTTCTACAGTGACGCTTGTAATCTCTCGTACTGGCCATCGTACCAGTTGGACAGCTCTGACCAGTTCGATGGAGCGGCGCTCGAACTGAGCACCAGATAAAAAGGGTTCACTAATCCTTTCCTGATCTGGACTCCGGACCCTCGATCCCTACCTGCCGGGGTAGACCCTACGATCAATTATGCACTGTTGATCTCACCTTTTAGAATGAGGTGTATAGTTTGGTGGTCTGGATGCTTGCAAGCTTGCATCTTAAAAATACATAACATCAAGTAGTCAATCCCTTAGTAAAAATTGAGATTAGTAGGACATATAGGTCAGACCAGGACAGCCACCATCGGACTAGTTCTTCAGTGACCTGGAGCAGACCCCGCCTACCTAAGACTTGGAAAGTGTCCAGTTCAGGTGGTGTAGCTGCCGCTGATGCCCAGTTCAGATGAGCCCGTTCGACCAGTTCAGACAGCTCTCCACCTTGAACAGACCCTTCCTATCTAAGATTTAGAAAGTGCCCAGTCCAGTTGGTTTAGTTATCGCTGGTGCCCAGCGCTCAATCATAGCCTTTAGGTTGTCGTTGATGGTTTGAACGGGACCCTCATTAGGTTGCGATAATTCCAAAAATTTACCTTCTTATGCAACTGCACTGTGATCCATTCATCATTTTTATCATCCAATCACCAAATCGTTGGCTGAATAAAAAGTGGAGCATAACAAGTATAAACTTGAATTAATATATTGGATATATAGCGAAGAGGGCTAATGATACATATCTTCGCAATACTAATTTAAACCGTTTATCCGAACTTCAAATATATGTCCTCGCTCCCGATCTGCGAACAGTGGGTTAGATTCTGGGTGGACAAAATTATTTTATTAGCTACTCATACAGGTAATTATGCGCTGATTCCGAATAACTCATATCCCTATTTCAATTTCGTATACCGATCCACTATTCAGCAGATATTTTTGGATTTCGAAAATGGTGATTCGATACAGTTCCACCATATTCGGTACGGGATCACCGGACATTAGTGGAGCCTCTCGTGGATGGAAGGTGAGGGTTTGTGCAGAAAAGAAGTTTCGGTACCTGCGACCCAAGTCTCTTCAAATAGTGGCAAATATATATTCAAGCAATTAAGTAACTGTGATATATGCTGTTAACTTCAATTCGATTTCTAAGATCCCTGCTCTGTATCGGCGATAGTATGTGTGTATCTAATTATTAATGTAGTACCTACATACTCGTAATAAGTAAGTTTAGCTACCGTAGCTAAACGCCGTGTGTTTAGCTGCTGATCTCATTGGGAAATAATACTAGTAATCTGTAATGACTAGAAAAATAAATGCTTCTGTAGAAATCGTAGGACTTTTTGTTGTTTTTCAAATGGAATACTTTGTATATGAACTTGAAGATGGTCTTGAGCTAGTTGATTATTTTATTCCTGCTCACTTCTATCCATTTCAAGATATTCACTTGAGATACGTGATTCTTTCGTTAGATTTATGATCCACCATTACCTCATCTTTTTTCCACTCTCTGTAACCCATTTCGATCGACAGGTGATTGTTTCCCCTTGAAATCCAGCCCGAAGACCTTCGCCGAAATGGGACCTTTACGTTGAAAATACGTTTGGTGAAAAGCGACACAAAACAGACGTGCAGCCTAATGGTCTCTAACAAATCTGGTTTGTTGCCTTCAGTTCGGGCTCGCACTTATAAATAGATCGCTGGTGATTTGGACGTTTTGACGTGATCGCCACCTGTTCTGTACTGAGGGGGTCTGATATGTTTGCATCCCATCGTGAGGTCTAGGTCTGAGTAAACTGTAAAACAAACACCAATGCCATCCATCATCCGATCTTTGCATCTAGATGTGCCTAAATATCAGGTGAGGGATCTCTTATCCCTCTCCCCTTCCCTGAAATGTATAGAGGTGCCAGCCTATCTGAGTGATTTTGACGGTTTTGGAAGAGTTCCCAGCTTCGGTCTCCTCATCTTGTGAACAGGAGGGTGGGGCTGTGACGTCAATACTTTTCATTAATATAGCCCCCTGTGGTGCAACTGTTAGTCTTGAAATAAATCTGTTGCCGTCAGAAGTTCGAAACTCACGCAGCTTTAATGAAACTTTGCAGCAAATTGTAGCAGGCCACTATAATCGTCACTAATCTTACCCAATCAGGAGAATGAAACCAGTCCAAAAATTATCTGTACTACAAAAACGTCTGCCAAGTTGGGTGTGCCATCTGCCAAATAGATTCCTCCAACCCGTCACGTAAATGTATAGATCATTGAAATGTTTTAAGTAAACTTAAAACATACCATACCAGGTTCTTATACCTTGTTCAAAATGGGAAGGCAGTTCGAAAATTACTGCTACACCCACACGTTTTGTTTAGTGCTAATCTTTATATGGTGTAACTTCTGGAGATTCCATCAAACTGAAATGAAAATGATGGCGTGTTGCAAAGATTACCGTGACTACTATTCACCAAACAATGATAAAATTCACAGCTTGTTCAATTCTCGAGACTTCAAATTTGAGTAGGATAGGATCATCAGGTAATTTACGTTTGACGTTATCATTTGACGATTCTAATTGGAAAGTAAGGTTTTTATGGGGACTGATGTTTGGCATATTCATGTGTGAGGCCAAGATCTCAGGACAAGCAGACTTACAGGTTAGGGGTGTAAATTATTAGGTCCATGAAACTGGCGTCATAAATCTCATATTGGTTATAGTTGGGGACTGATATCGCGGCATCACTTTCGATCAACTCAAGGGTAAAATTGAAAAAATGACATATTAAAAAACGAAGATAAAGCTAAAGCTTTTGAAATACGTATAGAGTTTAAATACGTGTGTTTTATTGATATTGATCATTACAATCAGTCGAATTAGCTCAACCAGATTGTTATACATTCATCTGTTCGATCTCGCCTTAAAGGCGACTTTAGCTGGAAAAAAGAATAAAAACATTTATGTGAATGATAATCGGTGAGAACATTGTAAAAACGCTGCAAATTATTACACAAAGAGTATCTGTATTAGATAGCCCTTTTACGGAGAATTCTGTCTATAATTTATTAATTGAAAGAAATCTATGATATACCTACATTATCTAAATATATATAGATGCATATAGACTTAGATGCTTACCGAGAGAAATTAAATTTTTAAAAAACATCTAAACTTTGCTAGTCCCTCCGTATTTAACAAGATCTCATTTTTAAAGGACTAATACCACATCAGAATCCAATTATTTCGACATTGACATACTTGGCACCTACTAATTTAAAATTAATTAAATGAAATATATCATCTAGTTACGCTTCACTAATCCGTCTATAGGTGACATATGTTACAATAAGCTCGATTTTGTCAAGTGTGAGTTCTATTGGATTGTAATCTGGTACGATCGTCGTAGTTTATAGGGCGATTTTTACTAGGTTTCTGCATTCACTCCTCGTTGATGATATTTTTTCTGTCGAAAATTCTAGTCCCTAGAGCGTGCGAACAGATGAACGTACGATCCGGGTGGTTTCATTCGATTCTTTGGGATGTCATGATTTAATGACAGCCAAAAACACATTTCTCGTATTTCGACGGTTTAAGATCTCTATTTTTTAATACTTCGTGCCTCAAATTCTTAGGGTTGATGGGAAATTATGCCAGCGATTCAAAACCTACCCTAACTAGATTTTTGATCCAAGCTTCATAAAGCTCGGTCAAGTAATTCCGGAGTAAAGCTCTGGACCTTCGCATTATATCTCATGATTAGGTACCTAATTGGGATGAAATGCACCCTGTTCTTTTTGTTTTATCTCAAACACTGAGAAAGACCAGCGATATCAAGCTCCAATTTGAGCCAAAACAGAATGAAATCTGAGCATTTTTCCCAAACAAAGTAACCCCCCCACTCTCTAATTTTTTCACACAATTTTTGAGATATCGAAGTGAAACCAGGAGAGTGTTTATGGGGTGCCTGATACTAAGTTTTAAGCAAATAAAAATAAATAAAAAATCCAAAAATTTTGTGGACTGCCAAAAGGGAAGGGAAGTTATCAGATACTTCGGAAACAATTTTTCAATTGTTTGCCGAGTGACACCTCATTTTAAAGATTTTTCAGTGCTGAACATGATGGTGATGCCAGAATCGCTATATCTTACTCCGTCCTCGGAGTTTGATATGGCTAGCCGTTCTCAGTGTTTGAGATGAAACAAAAAGAACAGGAAGAATCCCACCTCCACTAGGGACCTAATCATGATACCTATATAATGAGAACTTACTCGGATTGAGGTCTTTGGTGTTTACAAGGAAAAGTGATCCCTTCATTATTTTGAAGTGTGTATATAGTCATCCAAAAATCTTAAATGTGCTAGAAAATTCCTTACATAATTAACATAATTCTTCAATTCTACTCTATACTATCGGGGCAACGTATCGCTACAGGGTCTGCAGACGGTACATTTTAATTCATCTCATTGCCGTTCCAATCTATTCTTATTGTGAATAAAACGATGCACGTGTAAAGAGAATGAAAAAACAAATCCCTTGTTTAAAGATTCGCTGTGAAGCTATGATTCATTATTATTTGGCGGTTCTGACGATTTATGGCCACATATTCCTCCAGTCGAGACTCGAGCAACGAAGGATATTTCCAAGACCATAATTCGAATTTAAGACGGTTTGTATCGACAAAAAAAGCAAAAGTACCCACCTATCCAAAGAACGAGGAAGAGAAAAAACAAACAGAGGTGCGCCGTCCCGAAGGCGTATTTTAAGAAGCGGGTTTTATCGGGAGTTGAAAGGGTGAAGATCCTCTTTGGGTGGATGTTCCCATCGGAGCTCGCAGACTGAAATAAGAGCCAGAAGTGTTTGGAGGAACCGGTAAAAATAGGGTACGCGGAAATGCACGTGAGCGATCCCATTTCCAGCCTGGAAGGGACCCACGTGGCTGGAGGCCCTCGAAATAGGCCGTCTTTGGCCTTCTACTGCGCATTTCAGCGTTGGACTGGATTGAAACAACTCGCGCGAGGCTTAACATCATTTTTCTAAATATATAGCAATTAAATTTATAAAGTCATTCGTGCTTCCATTTCCGAAACCCTGGAAATCGTTGACGATTTTGGTCTTCTCATAAAAATTAGCAACCAGCAAGATGTGCATTTGGCAGAGTTCTCGAATTACCGTTTTTCCCTCAAGGTATAGAAAAAAAGTTCCAGTCGTTCAGCGTGATTATACGTCGTTATTTATGGGGTCAAGATATTGAGCCAAGTAATGTCTTAGTTGGCGAAAATAAACTCGTACTAACAATTGAACATGAGGAAAGTTATTGAGTCGGAACCTGAACCGTTAACATTAACCTGAACATGGAGAGATGGAGGTTGATCTCTCAAGGCACCTTCCTAGTCGAAAGAGGAAGGACAAAGCTCTGGAACCCGATATTTCAGGGCACCATCGTCTTTGATAACTAGGAAAGAAGCTGGGATGCTCGCAAAGCAGTTTTATAGTATGTGTCCCTCTTCTTCTGTGGCTGTCGCCCTTCTTCTCTCCAGTCTTCTGGTTGCAACCCAGTCGGTTTTCCATTTGTTCATTAAGCGAAAACTACTTTTTACATAAGTTGGGATCGAGATTTTATATGAGTGAGTCTTCGTAAATTATTATATTAAATTGTGGTTAAATTGCTTGGAAATCTAAGTACTTCGTGTGCGCAGACATTGTTAACTAACGCGCTTTCATGGGAATAAAATTTCCTGAATAATATTCTGCTGTACAAACCAATTTCAGGAGTGAAAACCTTTTTTTTTTTTTTTTTTTTTTTTTCAAGTTTTGTCTTTGTTGACTTTTTAGCACATTGTATGGAAATTTGAATGCATTTTTCACCAATATTCTCCTAAAAATATAAATTTAGCGATTTTTAACCGGTCATTGCCACTTTTAGATCTTTTGAAGCATATTTTTTTTTTTAATTTTAGCAGTTTATTGCATTCAAAAAGAATTTATCCTTTCTTTTTGAATGCTCGATTTAGGCAAAAGAATGGATCGTTATCGTCTGAAATGACATATAGTACATAGACATATTAATTACATTTCAAAAAACTATATGTATCAAATATTTCAGTCCTGCAGTACGATCATATGAGCAAGTTTTTGTAATTATTATTATTTTTTAAATTTATTCATTTATATTATTTTTTTTGGAAATAGAAGAAAACGTTTAATTTGACATACTACAGGAATATTTGAATGTTCGGAAAGGTTGGATTGATCATGGAAGAAACGGGAGTTTGATATGTTTTTTTTTTTTTAGCGAATTTTTGAAGAAAATTAAGCTATTGCTCTCGCCTCAAAATTTGTAGAATGTGAATTTTTGAAAAAAAATTATGCAGAAATCCGTTTCAGGCTATTCTGAATCATATTCTGAAGTTTAACGCATTTTTTTATGTATGTATATATGTATGTATGTATGTATGTATATATGTATGTATATATGTATGTATGTGTCATTCCAGACGATAACTGTCCGTAGAATTGTGCTAGAAACTTCAAACAAATTTTAAAATGTTAAGGGCACAAAACGAAAGTTCAAGTTCGTTGGCCAGCTTGATCGGATTACATCTTCGGGTTGAAATGTTCAAAAATGTAGTCAAAAATTTCAAAATAGCCTGTTTTTTGCGATTTGTCGTGCGAAATAATTTTTTCAGCATACTAACATGTGGTATATTCGGAATCAGCGTAAAATTTCCTATAAGAATATGTATCAAGTTTTCAAAATTTCAAAGTTGAAAAATCAGTCAAAAATCGAAATAATGCCGTTCGCTGGTTGTAAAAATCGGTAATATTCTTCAAAAATTCGCTCATGGGGTCATGCTGCATGACTGGACTTTTTTTTTTTTTTTTTCTTCCAATTTTTGATAGTTCATTCAAATCATGCTATTTCCTTTAGCTGATGGCAGGCACAGCAGCTCCATCCTCCAAATTCAGGTGACGCAACTTCCTGCGGCTTCCTCGTAAGCGTAGAGACACCGCCCGAATGATAGAAAATTGAATTTTCACTCTAACCCAGTTCAACACTTGGCTGTACGGCTTTGCCCACTTTTCACTGAGCCGATCTGCCAGTCTCTTAAGAAAAGCACTGTACTCCACATGTAAGGCACCATCACAAGAACAGATTAATGGAGTAAATGATCCTCTTCTGTCCTCTGCTGCCACATCGTATTTTGCATGCTTCTGCTGTGAATGTGCCCTTGCAGTTGTGTCCCAATCTTGGTGAAGGTATGGCTATGTACACATGGTAGCGTCGCACCGCGCGGTGCGACGCGCGTCCAAAATTCTGCAGTTGTACACATGCGAGCGTTTTATACGCGGCGTCCACCTCCAGCTCTCATGTGTACAGTCCAACTGACAGTAGTGTACTGGGAACTGTGCTGTCGCCGCGCGGTTCAGGTTGAAAGTCTGGGCGGCGCAGTGCGCGGCGCGTCCAGATTTGAGTGAGTGGTGCATGTGGACGCTGCCATTAGCTCCATTGTATATCGCACCGCGCGGTCGGACGCGCGTCTCAAACCGCGCGGTGCGACGCTACCATGTGTACATAGCCTAAGAGGGGGCGTCGGCATTAACAATGCGGTTATCTAAAAACGCTTTCCTCCCACCTTCCCACAATCCTTCCACCACGATATCGGCGATGAGCGCTGGCCTCTCGTTTTCTGCTTCTCGTAATATTGGTTCCACTCCTACACTTCCCCAAGCTAGACTAGCGAGTTTAGCGCAATCATCCCTGTGGTTGTCATGTCCATGCTTGACAAGGCCCCCTTTTTTGCAATTGAGCGCATGAGTCAAACTCATTTGCTCTTCGCAACCATCACAATGTGACGGTAGCCCAGATGGGTCCCTTCCATATCTTAGGGCCAGTGCATCTCGAAACTGAGTAGCACTCAGATCAAAATTGTCAGCCATGGTTGGACTTACAGTCAACCACTGGGAAGATTTTGCTTCTACTATTCGCTTTATTGAGCGGGACTGTTTGGCAGGGAGTAAATCAACGAGCTGTTCAAACTGAGCTTTCTGATCATTGTCTCGTACTGAGCGCCCTTGTTTCCTCACTCGCCTCACGTTTTCAATGTGCTCAGTTGTGTTCAGGGGATCTCCACTCCGAATAGCATGCATCAATATTGCACTGGATTCCGCTGATTCACTAGTTGAAAAAGCTGACGCACAGGGGTCTTTCACATCAACTCCACCTAGCCTTGCTGGTAAGCAGAAAAGCCTCCTCTCTAAATCTGTGATTTCCCTTCCTAGTAGATTCGGAATGAATGCAGTATTTATTTCTACTGATAGGGACAGATAGGAATCATTACTTCCCTTTGTTACTCTCTGTAAAAATTCCCATTCACATTGGAGAGACCTTACGTAGGCTGCATATGCTGCCTGAGGACTTTTCGATGAAGCAGTTGCAAATTTTGAAACGCATTGAACCCACTCTGCAACTTTTGTTTTTACATACTCATCCCGATCTACGGAATCTCCTACAAAGCCTCCAAGAAACCTGCTTGAATAGCATATTTTTACATTTTGCCTTTTGAAATACTCCAAGTTATTCCTTGTTTCCATACCTCGTTTGACTACTAGAACGCTTTTGTTAGGTTCTGGGTAGTACCCGAACTTTGGACCTTCCTCTAGGAGCAATTCCATCCATTCTGCAATTGCTTCCATTGATCCGTAGCAGGCAGAATCGTCAGCATACCAATTCTGTATCCATCTTCTTGATTTGAGGCGTTTGATGAGAGGTAGCACTCCAATTGCATACATAATCATGGCTAAAGGATCTCCTTGTGTTGTACCTTCTTGACTCAATATATGCTTTTCATCTGTCAACAAAATCAAGGGGTATCCACGGTAGGTGTTGAATAAAAATCTAGCACAACGAGGCCAGAAGACCCGAGCATGCCAGAGCGCCATAGGTCTGTTCAATGCATTAAATGCATTTGCCGCATCTACTAAAAGGAGGCCTTGTTGGTCCCCTTCATCAAACAGTGCTGACATTGTATGGATCGCACCTTCAATACCTCCCTTTGTGCCTGCACAGAGTTGATCTGCACCACATGCCTCGGTGGCATCTGGCCCGGTTACAATAGCCATTGATTTGGCGCATATCCGTTGTAACAACTCTCCAACTCCGATAGGTCTCACCCCTGGACATTTATCTAGAGCTACGCCACGTCGTGCCATGAAAGGTCGTAGAATATTCCATTCTACCACGTTGTTTGCTATATATCTGGTTAAGGAGGCCACACTTTCACGCAATCGTGCACTGTGGGCTCCAAAACGCAGGAGAAAGCTTTGCCATTGTTCGGCATCAGTGCAGTTTTATTTTAATTTATTTATTTTTATTTATTTATTTATTTTTTAATTTTCTTTTTTTTTTTTTTTTTTTATAATCTTTTTCAAGATTTCTGTTTCTTAAGAAAATATTAATTCAAAGATTTCATGCCCTTTTTGCCATTTTTAGCACAGGCACGTGAGCATTTATTGGACTCAAAATGTGCAGTCCAACGAGGTCATCATTGCCTATACGTATACATGAACAATTGTTAAAACCCAGTAATCATTTCAAAACTACTCAAAACTTATTTAAATGAAGAAAATGTTGAAGAAAAAACGTATTATTATATTTTTTCATTGCATTAGCTTCATTTTCCCCACGAATTTGCTAACTATCTAGACGACAAAACTTGTTGATGTCGTTGTATGACGTCCTTCTGAAAGAGCCTTCCTAGTTTCATATAACTACTTCTTTGAAAATTCAAACGACGCACCTATTGGCAGTGGCTAGCTTGTCGCCATACGGATAATTTTTCCTTGATTTCTGTGATAAAAATGACAAACGCCGATTTGCAATTATGATGATATTCATTTGTATTCAAAAAAGAATGTCAGCCCAGCGAAGCTGAAACTCCGGATCTTGACACGTAAAATATAACATGCCTTTGAGAAAAAGTGCTATCTTCTGAAAAATGTCTAAAACGTGAGCCCTAATTGAAGTCATTAGTAAGTTATGCTTTTGAATTTGGTATCATAATTCTAGATGGCGTCATAGACACAAATGATCTAATTAGGTAGAAAAGTCTCGTCTTCTCTCCCCTGACAAAGACCAGATGAGAGTTCATTTGAACTCGTTAGTCCTGTGAAGCTCAAGATTTTTTATCCGTGATAAGAACGACTTAGTTTACTGGAAACTTGATGGATGGTGGATATTAGTCAACGTGCTGGAGAAGAAATATTACCTTCAAATTAACTTAGCAGGTTCAACTTTTTTCAAACGCCGAAGAACGGATAAACCTTTTATTTCGAGATGAAAGGATCACTCTTTTGAGTTGGAAACCGAGAAAATGCCATTTAAACGAAAGATTTCGTGGAAGGAATGAATTACGAGCAGGATTGCTTACTTGCGAACAACTGGCTACCCGCCTTACTGAGTTATCCCCCGGTGTGCCTCTGACGCTGGTATGCCCATCAATTAAACTAGAATCAAGGAGAATCTCCTGAGCTAACGGGATGGTTGTGGTTGGTGAATTGGTATGAGGCCTGATTCACTTTCTGAACATTTTTCCAAGCAGTTTTCTTTAGATGATTCCAATATCGTTACTTCAAAATACCAACGATTTCCAAGATTGCAGTCTTCCCTGGTCAACAACTATTGTGTTTCCTGTGAAAAGTACCGTGGACATTATTCTGTATATCCATCTCTGACCAATCAAAACTCTAAAATGGATACTTGATAACGATAGTTGACTAATGAAAGAACTAAACAATCAAGAATGTGAAAATCGGTCGGAAATGTGGTCGGTGAATTTGGCTTCCTGAACTATCATTTCATGAACATAATATAGAACTAGTTGGTCAAAATACGTCGATATTATTCAAAGCAATCAATATTACAATTTTATCCAATGATCTTCCAATTGTCATCAAATTTGGAGGAAGTCTGGGGTATAAATAGTGAAAAATTGTCTTTATTAAATTTTTGAGCATGCGCCATGATGCAATTTTTTAACTTTCTGCGATAATCAAAGTGTTCCTAACTTCGATAGCGAGGAAGCATAATCAGACCCTATGTCTCGCTTTTTAAGATCAAAAAATTGTTTAGCTACTTTTTCAAACATTTTGTCCATGGAGATCCGTTTTTTGGACAAACAAAAAAAAAGATCCAGATTACCAGAGAATTGAAAACTTTAAACTTAAACTAGCTTAACATTACCTTAAACTAACTAGAAACTTGAACTTTAAAACTTTTTTACCTGATTATGGAAATCGGAATTTAGCTCCCCTTGAGAATCTTTCCTTTCGTCTGAAATCAACCAACACACAAGATCAGTTGAGTTTATGACCATCAAAAGACCGTCAAATCTCAATAAATTCCATGAAAATTGGTAAAAAGAACAAATGATTACCTACTTTATTAACTAAAAAAAAATTTTTCACTGGGAAAAACAAGATCAGGGATATGTCTAACCGCAATCAATGGTGTTCCCAAACGATTGAGAAAGATATGGGAATTTCAGAAAGAAGAAAGGGGGATAAACTGAATGTAATGAGTTGACGTCTTCTCGCCATAATTTAAAAAACATAATTAAGTACATGCCAAATTATCTACTTGTTTTATGGTATAGGGAGTAATAGGACGGGGAACTTTACAGCGTGACATTTTGAGGAAAATTAAAAGCTTTTCAAAGAATAGTTAACGATTTTCTTGGGATGAAAACTAACGGAGTTACACCTCCCTATCAACGGAGCGCTTTTGCGTGAAAACCTGGGATGTTTTGTTTGTTGGTACTCTTTGTGTGAAAAAAATGTGAAGGAAATTTTGGTTTTCCCTCATAAAAGGCATTTCCATGTTTGAATCCAAACGCCAGAAATTTTGAGGCTTGGATCCATGAAGATGTTCTTTGAATTTAGTTTTTTTCGCATTGAAGGTGAGGCGCATGATAATCTTAAATTTATGGACCAAGCACACTTCGACAGACGTGTTTTCTAGGTTTCTGTTCATATAGTTAATTTGTTGAATTTAGCTGGTGAGCTTAGGAAAGTTGCCGTGAAATAAACCGTTATATCTGGTTTGTCGTTCCAATTGAATGGAATCATGTTGGTGAAATCTTACCAGGAGCCAAATTCCATTGTTCGATTATATAGACTTTGGAAGCATGTTGCCATGAAACCGACCAAGTATCATTTGCTTCAAGAGGGCCTCAAATAATTGTTTTGGAGGACGCAATTCTCAAGCGGACAAAAAGTTCTCCCGGCACTGAGCTTTCTTATTGTGTGCATTCGGTTAACGACGGACTAACGAGCAGCTTTCCCATGTTTTTGCAGTCGAAGATTGCAGTCACAAGAATCAACTATCCTCCCAGAATTTGCCCTGCGTCACTCCCCTAGAACAAGTTGGAGGTTTTTTTCCCCTCCGTTCCGTCTCTCCCTTCACAACACAAGACAAGCTGTCAGGTCATTGCTTATGTGAGAAGTCGGGGATTGAAGGGGAAACTTGAGAAATCCCACCATCAGCTTTCTGTGCCTCATGCTGTCTTGCTTGCCCTGAGGGACCTTTTTTTGAAGGGGTAGTTCCCGTCAACATATTGTTAAGTGAGGCTGTCAGTTGAAGCCCTCAGGCCGAAATTAGGCCGTTATCCGCCTCTCACTTGCACATGAAGGCAACAATGATATCGTTGAATCAAAGTGAAGTGAAGAACGTTCGCCTTGTTGGGTACGACACCGCAATCTCGTGTCCATAACATGATAGGAAATTTCATTAAAACTAAGAATGATATCGGTTTGTTCAATTGTTGAGCTGGAGCATAAATTAAAGAAACAATGAAAGTACAAAAAGATTGACGACTATCTATGTGGTCTGTCTAACTTGTGTAAAATCAAGCTAGAGATTGTGTAAATTGATCATGTTTCAAAGTCTTCATCTTATCTTCGATCTGATACTATGTCCAAGTGCAATCATCAACTACCCTTCAAATGTGAGCAAAAATTGTCAGTTAAATCGTAAGGAGGATTCAACCCTCGTGAAGGCTCGAAGGTGAATTGCATACAACACTACTTAGGGTCGAACCCGCGTCGTATCTGAAAGTTTCATCGAGAAACGATGCAAAGTTTAAGAATAATGAATGTGATAAGGATCTGTGAAAAAACGGGGATTGATTCAATCCATCCAGCCGGAAGGACCAATGACTTTCGTCTTGGCTATAAGGCTCATGTACTGTCTCCCTTTTAGGACTACAGGGTTATCTTATTTGAAAAAATAACACAACGGGTTTGTGAAAATGAGCAATTTCTCCATATTGGAATTTCTCTTTTTAATCCAAGAATTGGGTTCTGCGCCCCCGAAAAAACCCGACTGCAAGTGGTCAGCTCAGAACTCCAAATTAGGCTAAAAGGCGATAGAGAGAAAGGAGTTGACACCATTGGTCGACGGCGTTGAACCCCCTTCCCCTATAGCGTCATTCAGCTACCTTCTCACCGCTGTTTCGGCCACTCCAATCATAAAGAAAGTTCTAGGCAAGCTTTTTCACCTTATGGAATAAAATAAAATAGGTTAAATAGCCTATTCCTTTGCTTAAGTTGTTCAGGAATTCGGTTGAGAATGCAGGTCACAGTCTTGAAAAGAAAAGCAGTGGCCGCCTCATTTTACTCAAAAAACGCCTCCTACACCGCTCGTGATTTACGAACCGACTCGAGTTACCGTCGTTGCTCGTAGTTGGCGAAAGGTCCCTTGTAAAATGTGCAAGGGCTCCCTCTGGGCCTCGGCCCGTGAAGATAAGAGGCTACAAAGTGAGAGGCTATAAAAGCGAGAAGGAATAAGGAGGCCATCAACGCCACGTGGGCTGCTTTGTCAGCCTCGACGGTCGTGCTATCGCCCCAACGGCTATCAAAAGCCAGATAAGCTAGAAGCTACTTCTCAAAGGAAAAGAACACGATCCTACCCACCTCGTGCCCCTTCCACGTTCAGCGAATTAAAATCTACATAGAAAGCTAATTCAATTGCAATTCTGTTCGCAATGTTTTATGCACTTTAAAGAATTTTCCATATGGACCAGAGTTGTAAAACAGTGGGGGATTCTGGCAGGAAAGAATTAGTTGTTTCCTCTATCTAATAGGGAATTTCACGCTTTTCGAAATACATCCAACGCTCCTATACCTAAAATGATCCTTACAAAGTTTTTCGTAAAAAATCCCAAAAAAATGTTTTATTTATTTATTTTATTTTATTTTTTTACTTTTCTCAGATAAATACAGTTTAAAACGATTTTGGTTCCATAAGAAACTTCATAGTTTCTTTCAGAATTTCAACGGATTTTCATTTTGTCACAGAGGAGTTTGTTGGGGATCATTTGGCTAGTTAGGGCTTCTTGAGCGGGTATACGTACCTTCTGTGAATAAAACTATTCAACAATTAAATTCTGTCAATATAATGAATTACATATACGTAATTGTATATAATGCAGTGGACACCGCTCATAAGAGAGCCGGTTTCAAGAGAAATCCGGTAGCAATGGCATAAAAGGCGTGGGACGGATCTGCAACAAACTATCAAAAGCAAAGAAAAATCTTCGTTTATAGTGGCAAGCAATTCGCTTATAGAGCAGAAACTTGAAGTCAAAGGGGTCTAAAGACGATAAAAGCATTAATGGGGCAATTCTTTGCCAAGATACAGAGCAATTGGCGAGAAAGATGGGGAAACCTTATTTCAAAGCCATAGAATTGTGGTTCCGCCGATGGAAAAAACGGGAAAACATCCATTTTCAGAAGCCACACGGAGAACTTGGTGAGGCTAATAATCAGGAGGAAGCTATATCGTGGCTTAAATCAACTTGGCCTGATTTAATTTCGCAGTATCCATCACAACACGAGTACAATGCGGATGAAGATGTTCTTTATATGTGTTTGAGTCATTATCCACTTATAGTAGCGATCCGCTTATAATTGTAACTTTGGCATGATCCCTTTGCCCTGGATAATAAAATAACGTCTGCCAAGTTGGGTGTGGCACATACCTTCCTCGTTTACCTAGCACAATAGATCATTGAAAAGTTTTAAATGATCTTGAAAAATTCCATAGCGGAAAAGAGTAAATCAAGAAGTAGCATGAAATGTCATAATTGGTCAATTAAGAAACGAAAAAATGATACTCAATGTAATTTACGTTTGTGCAAGCGCAGAATGAACTGATGAGTTGAAAACAATGAAATAGGTACGGTACCTAAACCGCGCATTTGCTGACAATTTCATCAAAATCGGATGAAAACTGTGGAAATTAAGGTCATTACAAGTATTTCACATTGGCGCATGTGCAGTAGCTATTAATGATACAATCGTGTTGAAATTGATATGAGGTAATCAAAACATCTTCTTCCAATTATCATCCAAATTTAAGCGAAATCGAACGACTAGAGTGTGAAAAAATGGAGTATAATCGAATTTCCGTTTGCGCATGCGCTGAATGAAGTATTGATTTGGCAACGATGAAACTAATAGGAGACCATCTACAACCTAACCCGCGCATTCTCTGACAATATTATTGAAATCGGATGAAAACAGAACAAATTAATGATACAATCAGGTTGAAATTGATATAGGATGATCAAATCGTCATTCCCCAACTACCATCAAAATTTGAGCGAGATCAAACGAATAGGGAGTGAAAAAATGAAGCATAATGGAATTAACGTTTGCGCATGATCAGAGTGAAGTATTGATTTGGCAACAATAAAACTGACAGCGGACCGTCCACCCACTAGCCCGCACATTCCCTGAAAATTTCATCCAGATCGGATGAAAACTGTGGAAAGTAAGCTTGTTACAAGGATTTCATATTGGCGCATGCGCAGAAGCTATTATTGATACAATCATGTTGAATTTAATTTAAAATTATCAAATTGTCATCCCCCAACTATCATCCAAATTTGAGCGAGATCGGACGACTAGGGCGTGAGAAAATGATGCTTGGTAGAATTTACGTTTGCGCGTGCGCAGAGTGAGGTATTGGGTCAAGAACGATGATACTAATAGAGAACCGCCCACTTTCTAGCCCGCACATCCCCTGAAAATTTCATCCAAATCGGATGAAAACTATGGAAAATACACTGCCAAGGAAATGGCACATGAGCTTCCTCGTGACCTTCACAGTACGGTATGGTATAGGGGACCATGTAGAGGTATACCCGCACGATCCCTAAAAATTTGAAGAAAATCGCATCAAAATTGTGGAAATTATGGCTCTTGCAAGGGCCGTAACAAGAATATTTCGTTCACGCATGCGCAGAGCGTACCGCTAATGCAATTATGATGATTGTCTTATGGGACCTCAAGGGACCTTACCCACATCATCCCTGAAAATCTGACCGAAATACGTTCAACATTGACCGAGTTATGACCGTCACAAGGAATTCACGTTAGCGCCTGCGCAGAAGCTACCGTTGATTCGATCATGATGAAGTTGATAGGGGACCATCTAGAGCTTAACCCGCACGATCCCTGAAAATTTGGTTAAAATCGGATAAAAATTGTGGAAGTTATGGCTGTTACAAGGAAATGTGGACGGACAGACAGACACGGAACCAAATTTGTTCAGGAGGCTCTGAAACGCAAAATGCGAGTGGAAATTTTGATTTTGGAGCAAAAAAAATTTTTTTCATTTCGAAAGTGAAAACAAAGCTTCCGCTGCCTTCCAGTCTCGGAAGCAATAAGCTTGTTACAAGGATTTACGGACACACGACACACACACACACACACACTCACAGACAGACAGGCAGACACGGAATCAAATTTGTTCAGAATGGTCTAAAACCTAAAATTCTAGTGAAATCTTGATTTTGGAGACCAAAAACTTTTTTTCCCCCGAAAGTGAAAACAATGCTCCCGCTACTTTTAGGTAGACTCGGAAGCAAAATTGTAAATAGAGGAGGAATTATTACCCCTGAAATTATAAAGTATAAGTACTGGTTGGATCCAACATTCATCAGTCCCTCACATCCTCTTTATTCTACTCTATATCCCAGCATGTACCTCTTTGCTGGAATCCAACCCATGTGATGAGATTAACTCGTATTTCACATTATTAAGAGCTGATATATTTAGTTTACTTTAATATAGACGAGGTGTATGAGTAATATTAGATGTAATACAACAACTTCATAGGTATTTTACGATAATAAATTGGTAATCGGTTATGCTAATTTACTTTTTATTGTTATTTCTCAGACACTGATCTTCACTTAATGGTTCCAAATAAAACATAATTACTATCGTAATAAATATATTAAAGCATTTTAAGAGTTCTATTTCCATTTTAATACTACAATTGGTTGTCATACCCATAAATTGAATCTTAAAAAATCAATTTATAGTACAATCGCCTAATGGGCAGAATCTAATCCTACCTTGACTTGAATTCTGCTTATAGTATAGTAACCTTGTTGTTTGAGGGTTATAATTAAGGATTATTTAGGGATTGAACCAAATGGGTTTCCACAATGAAATCTTCGGAAATGCCTCTTATATTTTGAAGGCATTGCAATTTCCTTTATTTCCCGCTAAAATTTGCTAAAAGAGTGATGCCTGGCTCAGATATTTATTTAACCAATGGATAAAGTAGGTGGGTCACCTCAACCTAGTTTCCACTTCTTGTGCGTGGTAGAGCTAAGTAAATCCCCGTATTTCGGTGAGGTAACTCTTAATACGAAATCCGGCTGCAGGATTGTGAGTCATTTCTCGGGGAAGACCTAGGAAAGACGGGTGAGCCTTGGACTTTAGCCCCAGCCCCACTCGCTCACCCAGTCCCCGCTTCATACGCCCCAGAAGTTCAAGGATTCTTCTCCGACCAGATCCCAATCGTTAGGTAATACAGTTATTCCCAGCTCCCAAGTCTCCTTCACGGATTTCCTTCCGATTTTAGACCTGACTCCACCTGAAAAAACACGGATCGAGTTGTTTACACGGATTTGATGAGAAATGGGGGACCCGGGAGTCCAAATAACCCAAAGGAGACCTTGTATAGGCAAGCTGTATTGCAGGAAACCGCGTTGTGTTTCGAGATTCGAGAGAAAGCCGTTGAGACCAGGGCATTTACAAGATTTGAATCGCTTTACTTTCTCAACACTACAAAAAGTTAATGATAAATAACATCCTCCTCATGTAATTGGCTTGAATCCTTTAGGAATCCATCTTGGGACAAATATTTTGATAACCCATTCCTATAACAAAAGTTATTAAATGAAAATATTTCCACAATTGCATGCATTACAGGGGCATCCCTAGCGGTAAAAATAAATTTTCCCTGAGAAATTAAAAACGATTCTGTTAACTTAGGCAGGTTTAGCAGCAAAAATCACACATGAAATAGATGATGATGACCCAAGTAAAAATAAATCGTATTGGTGCTCCTTTGGTACATCTAGAATACAATTACAAGGTATGGAGGCGCACTGATAAGCTGAGAGACCGCTGTGGCTGATATCGTTCCTAATCGACCTATGGTGCTGAAATTCGAACTAATATACTTTGGAACACCCAGAATACAAGGCATGCAGGCTCACTGATCAGCTGAGGACCTTACCGTGTGGCTAATTTTGTTCCTAATCTGAAGCTAATTTCTTCCTTAATCGATTTACAGCGCTGAAATTTTGAATGATAGCTACTTTGGGACACATAGAATACAATTACAACGAATGGACGCCCACTGATTACCTGATAGATCTCATGAGGGCTAATATCATTCCTAATCGACCTATGGTGCTGAAATTTGAAATATATCTCCTTTGGAACACCTCAAATACAATTACATCGTATGAAGGCGCACTAATCAGCTGAGAGGTCTTATGGAGGCTACTTATTTCCTAACGAGCTAAGGTGCATGTACGGAAGGTAGACTTCTAGTTCTGAATATCCATTGGGCTTGGGGTGTTGCGTATCTCAAGGGGTCCTAACCTATCGGAAGTTTGATTTTGTGCGATGGAATTGAAAAGTTTACGAATGAGGTAGATTAGACATCCGGGTCCCAGAAGGTGCCATATCTGAGTGTATGTGCATGCGGGCATGCAGGTATATCCCATCTTTCGTCAGGCTCCAGAAATTGAACAGATTCTTAAAATACGAATTTTTCTGCGGATTCTTCCCACTACCCACTTGTTAAGTGAGCTGATGGCAAGTGAATTTGGCCAATATATAAGCACAATTTACTAGAGTACCCAATTTTCAATAAAAAATGCAAAAGGCATGCAACCCTCCACGTCCATCGGATATTTAAACAAGAACTCATCACCTTCCTTTTGCCTTAGTCCCATTCTCATGGCCTCGAAATCGGCGTGAGGTGAGATTTTATTAAAACAAAAACCCTGATTGTTACAAAGTGCGCCGGTTTTCCGCCTTTCCCTAGTTTTTGACCAATTGACGTTAACGACGCTGTCTTTCCTCTCTCTGTTGGACTTGGAAATCTTTTAGCGAATTTTCATAGAAAATTAACCTATTGCAATGGCTCCAAAAACTTTAAAATCATAATTTTCGGAAATTTTCTCCATTGAAGTCCTTTTTGAAACATTCTGAAACGAACCCTAGAATTATCGCTTTTTCATATACCTACATATATATAATTTGTGCCATTCCAGACGATAACTCTCCTTAGGATTGAGATAAAAATTCCGTTCTTGCGCAAAAAAATCAACAAGCTTTCCAAACGAAAGAACGAGTTTGTTGGCCAACATTTTTTGAGCACATTAAATTGGTCAACTTTCAGAAAAGATGCTGAAAAATCCCTAAAAATAGGAAAAAAGGCTAAAAATGGTTAAATTTATATTTTATAGCAGAACATTGCTCAAAAAAAGTTGATCAACTATGTATAAAATAGAACCTTAAAAAAATTATGTGCAAAATTATGCTGAGACGGCAAAAAATTAAAAATCCAAAATCTCATTTTGAATCGCAGAATATTATTTAGAACGTTTTTTGCCATACAATTGGTACCTAGTTAGCGTTTTCTTTTCCCTCGAAGTTCTAAATTTTCAAAACAAGGTAACACAATATATAGTACGATAATTTACGAAAATTCGCTCATACGATCATGCTGCATGACTGGTTTTTTTTAAGTTACTTTACACAAGTTATCCATAATCTGAAAATCCCCACCACTATAAAAATTTAGAATTCTGCAAATATCGGGAGCAAAACTTCTGAGGATTTTGAGATCGGTTTGATTTGGAAACCGTTTCATTTCGCCACGCTCGTAGCGGACCGCGAAAAAAAAGTGCTGAATCGATGACCCATTGGCTGGGTATAGCGGTTTCAACCGCTCAGGCTGGTCGGGTTCCTATGCGGGCCTTAACGGCCCCACGAACCCGTCGTGCCCAACGTACCCCGCAACCCGTGTCCCACGTACCCCTCCGCTCGTCCCACGAACCTGTTAACAGCGACGGCCCAAGGTGGAGTTTCCTGTCTCCGCAAACTTCCCTCCGTCGCCGATTTCATAGCGATTTCAAAGCAATCCGGACAACCGTCTGATTAGTTTCGCGCCGCTCTCTAATTTTTGCAGCCAGCGTTTCCACCTGGCCAATTCGCATTGAAGAAAATTGCTGCTTTTGAATGAGAGGGTGTTCAGCAACCGAATGATTTTCATTGAAAAGTAACATGCTGTATAAGTATAGAATAAATCGGAGGTCGTGCACATCAAACTGCAGGTTTTACTCATCAATTTAGAGGTTTTACACTGTGACAGTTCCCGTCAGAATCCCAGAGAATGCGCTGCCGTCGCTCCGTTGTTACCCAACGGGCGTCGGGCGCCTCTTCCCATATTATCGAGCTGCTGCGTTTGGCGATGGATGGGTGATCCAAGAACTGGAACACCAATCTCCTCCCGGAACATTGCACATTACGTTCCGGGATTGTACCTCTTACGGAATACTGTCACTCTCCTCTCTCGAGGACTTAGGCCCCCATTGCACCTCTGGGGGCCTACCTAAGTCCTTGATATGGTAGCAGAGCGTGGTTTTGATTATGTACGGCTGACGCCTAGTAACCCGATCCACTATTTTTGGGGCGTTAATGTTTCAGAAGAAACATGGCCCGGGTTTTCCAGAAGGAATTCCCATTATCACCCTTTGGTATATAAATAATTTCATTGGTCACTGACTTATAATTTCTCAATTTTTTTCCCTCTTATATGGTATATCAGGCCTTTCCCATTTTTATTATTATATATATATTCTTTATACACCGGCATGGTTCCCAATAATTAGTTCAAGGGCATTGTTCCCAATTATTATTTCTAGGGCTTAGTTTCCAATTTAAGTCCCCAACGTGGACACATATTTTTATATCTATTTTATTTTTCTGAAGGTATAAGTCTGCATAGTTGAGCCACCGTTTATTCCCGATTGTTCCAATCTTCGATTGGGGGATAATTACCTTATGACTACTTCTTATGAAGATTCATTGACAATCCATCCTGTTTTAATTTCTCTTTTCTCATCCTCAATTGCCAATGCAGCTATTTATTAATGAGCATCAGTTCTCAACCAGTAAACTATTCCACCTGGTTTACATACTTGCTCTTCAACCAAGTATGTCTTTAAGGGAGGGGGTGACAGTTCCCGTCGGAATCCCAGAGAATGCGCTGCCGTCGCTCCGTTGTTACCCAACGGGCGTCGGGCGCCTCTTCCCATATTATCGAGCTGCTGCGTTTGGCGATGGATGGGTGATCCAAGAACTGGAAAACCGGGTTGGGTGTACTCCGAACAGAGCACATTAATGCTAATTACGAGTGGTATCTCTCTAACGGAATACTGTCACTCTCCTCTCTCTCTCGAGGACTTAGGCCCCCATTGCACCTCTGGGGGGCTATCTAAGTCCTTGATAACATTTCCATTTGGGTGTTTTTCATTTCAAATTAGAGGTTTTACACATCAAATGAGAGGTTTTATTAATCGATTTAGAACAAGTATAAACACAACACTGCATAAACAACTGAAACACTGATTTTTTCCAAGTTTATATTACGGGGGAAAAACCGGCTGCACGATAAAAACATGTAAGCACTGCCGAAGTTCGTGTTGTTTGATCTCATTCTGACTTCTCTTCTCGAATGTCAGTTACAAAAAAAAAAAAAAAAAAAAAAAAAAACACGGTAGACCTACGGTTCTACAGTCAGATCATTTAATAATGATTAATTTTACACATTATTAGTTCATTATGGTTACTTAGCAATATTAGTTTATAACTGAGCGTAATAAATCAGCTTTCCTTGACACTACAGAGGCTCAGGGATTATGAGGTGCTGTGATAAAATGAAAGCATTCCAAAAAGTGGCTAACGATTTTCCTGCTATGAAAACTAAGGGAGTTACATTTCCCTAGTAACACATTGGTTGTACGTGAAAATCGATAGAAAACCCCACCGTGGCGTGACGAAAACAAATGGAAACGTCCATTAAATGATAAAAATAGAAACTGTTAAAATCAATTTTAAATTTGACAAGTATAGATCAAAATTACCTCAATGTAATGAGTTTAACATTAAAAACATTAAACATTTATTAAGATGATTTGCCATAGTCACGGCTTAATAATTATAGGTCAGTGATCTGCGTAGAAGGGTTAAACAACAAGTAAATAATGAATCAATAACTAAAAACAACAAAGAAATAATGAACTATGGTTTAATCACTACCAGTATTTTTGATTTTCTGAGAGAAGCCAAATGTTCCCTTCAGCTGAACCCCATCCATTGTGTGTTTAATTCTTTATTAGATTCCAGCGGCAATAAACGGTTTGACGTAGATACACTGTTGATAAATAACGGCTCAATTTCGCGTTATGAAAATAAACTACTTTGATTTTTCATAAGATTTTTCCTCGTTTTCCCCGAAATCAATCCCGATTCTATATTTGTGTTGCCAGGGCTTAGGTTATATTTAGAAAATCAAGTTAAAAATGAAGACACACCCTCGGCATGACGTTCTACTTACATTTCTAAATCCGTTCTGTCGCACGGAAATAGGGATTTATAGTAAACATGATCGGAAATGGATTGTTTCCATGGAAAGTTGGGCTGTTGGTTTCGAACCCAAATGTTTTGGTTTTTTGAATAAAAACAAGGGAAAATATTTAGTATGCTTATGATTAGATTTGGATGGTCATCAGTAATAACTGCAGCCTATTATTACTTTCCTAAATAATGGTGGTTTGTATGGAAAGTTATGTATTCAGGAAGACACCATGTTGCAACGTGCATGCTGTCAATGGCAGCCTGAACTTGGAGCAAACACAAGTAGGGTTAACCTGTACACTTATATTCGGCCGCTCATTAAAATTGACGTCATCATCCTGGAGCTATTTTATCCCATAAAAACGCACGAAAGTAACCGAGATATGGTTGATTTTAAGCTCCACGGCCTATCCTGAAGCTTTTTTGCTTGGAAACGCACACTCACAGTAAACTTACATGATGCCTGCTTTTTAGTTAGTAAAAAAGGAACAAAAAAACCACGGTCGGGACCTAAAAAAATGGATTAATTTGGCGCGCACTCGTGGTGTGGCCTCCAGCAAACAGGCGTGTAAAAATCTCAATACGATGGTAAAGGCTCTTTCCGCCAATTTGTGTGCGTATCGTGCTTTTTGGGGGGCATCCCCATTATAATCTATGATACACTGTAAACTTACCGTACACGTCGACTCGGTATATTGCTGCCGCCTCCTCTCCGCTGCTGCTATGCTTAATCGACTATAGTAAGTATTTTAATCAGCTACTTATCACTATAGTAAGTATTATATATGGTTGGTATATGGGGCGGTACTTGTGAAATAATGAATGCGGTAATATTTTTAGCTTGCTCTTCGTTTTAGTGAAATCCAGCACTGAAGCGGTGGTACTATATAATACTTACTAGAGTAATAAGTAGCTGATTAAAATACTTACTATAGTTGATTAAGCGTAGCAGCAGCGGAGAGGAGGCGGCATCAACATACCGAGTCGACGTGTAGGGTAAGTTTAAATGTATCATAGATAATAATGGGGAAGCTCCCTAAAAGCAAGATACGCACACAAATTGTCCAAAAGAGCCTTTACCATCGTATTGAGATTTTTATATGCCTGTTTGCTGGCGGTCACACCACCAGTGCGCGCCAAATTAATGCATTTTCCCGCTCCCGACCATGGTTTTTTTGTTCCTTTTTTACTAACTAAAAAGCAGGCATCATGTAATTTTACTGTGTGTGTGCGTTTCCAAGCAAAAAATCTTCAGGATAGGAGCTTAAAAAGCAACCATATCTCAGATATTTTCGTGCGTTTTTATGCGAAAAAGCGAAAAAACTGCTCCAGGATTGTTGGAGACCAGTTATGATTATTATTTTCTTAGTTTCCTTAGTTTCAGAGTTCAACACCTGAGTTTACAAACATTAAAAATTAGAATATTGGAATCCGAAAACCGGTGTGCTTTCTTTCAAAGTCATAATATTATTTTGAGTGTCTATCACTATTCTGCGTAAGCAACAAGTGGTCCTTCGAGCCGGATTTGAACCAGCGACCTTCGAGCAAGTGACAAACAAAATGCCTATGAATCTTCGGTCCGGCAAAGCCGTCGGCGTCCAGGCACTGGATGGGGGCCAAGAACTAACAAACGCCCAAAGAAAACCCCGGGGCCCGGCGTCAGCCACTAGTAGACGGTCACAGCATGAAGGTGAACGGCGGGAAGAAGCCGAAGAAGAAACGATGTTGGAGCTTGAACTTCAATTGCACAGGATGAAAATGAAACGTAACGAAAAGAGGAGGCAGACGGAGAGCTCTGTAAGCGGGTTTGAAACGGCCGATCTGGTGGAGGATGACATCGGCGAAGAGCGAGAGCGAGAAAACAGAATCCAAGACTGGGTGAACCAAACACACACACATACACCACAGGTAAGGCCAAGACATAACCCACTGAGTATCGCACCCGTAGACGATGTATATATATATTCACGTCACACTTCACATGCACACACTCCACCACACAATACAAGAGCAAATAACATAGAGGTGCCACACAGCGAATGGAAGAATTGGGTGGCGAGGAAAAATGTCACGTACGAATTGCCGACCTTCGAAGGTGACCCGACGCAGTGGCCCATGTTTATCCACATGTTCGAGAGATCGACAGAGACTGGAGGCTACTCCGAGGAGGAAAATCTCCTTCGGCTTCAGAAATCCCTTAAAGGTGAAGCCAAGGAAGGTGTGCTGCCTCTGTTGACACTCCCTGGAAGCCTCTCACGAGTACTAGGAAGGCTCAGGCGTAGGTATGGCCAGCCCGATGCCATAGTCAAGGTCGTGATGGCTAACTTGGAAGCTGTGGCGAGTATGGGCGAAATTGGCAATGCAGGGCTAGAGAGGTTGGCGAGCGAAGTCGAAAATGCAGTTGCCACCGTAATTTTGCTCAGACGGGATGAATATTTGTACAATCCTGTACTACTGGGAAAATTAGTAGAAAAATTGAACTTGTACCTTGAGAATGAATGGTGTGAGCACGCAGCTAGGTTTGGGGATGATCCAATCAACCTGAGGGAATTCAGTGATTGGCTTCAAGGGAAAGCGGATAAATTAGGACGTTTCGGCCACCAAGGGCAAAAGAAGCTAGCACAAGAGCCAACGGGAACCCTAACCCTAACAGGAAAACCCCAGAGTGAAACCCCCAGAAGACAGTGCTTACTGTGTCGAGTTCCATCCCACCCCCTACACGAATGTCGGAAATTTGCTAAGATGGCACAGGATGAAAGGTTCAAATGGGCACGGGACAACTCAGTCTGTTTACGGTGTTTAAGAAAAGGACACGTAGCGTCAATATGTAAAGCCCGGAACATATGTGACATATGTGAAAACAGACACCACACACTTTTGCACCCTCAGACACGAAATTCCGACCAAACAAAAGGCCTAGCCCCCAAAACACAGAATGTGGCTGTCCACAAAGGTGAAGATAGTGAGGAAAACTCGAATGCAAATTCAGATGTAGAGACGACCGCAGTGAACGTGAACCCCAGGGGTAAAATCCTGCTTAGGGTCTTGCCAGTGACCCTTCATGGGCCCAGGAAAACCATAGAAACCTACGCCTTCCTAGACAATGGGTCGACCGTGACTATGATGGATGAAAATGTGGCGGAAGAGCTAGGACTTTCGGGAACGAGCAAACCACTACGAGTGAGCTGGTCTGACAATACTGTGAGGGAGGAAAACCAGTCACGTGAGGTAGGACTACAGATATCAGGGGTGCAAAAGAACGCAAAACAGTTCCATCTAAACGCAAGAACAGTAAGGCAGCTAATTTTGCCAAAACAATCGGTTGATGCAAAGAACTTGGGGATTGAGTGCAAACGCTTAGTAGACCTAGAAATATCGTCGTACGAGGATGCAAAGCCAGCCATTTTGATTGGGGAGGACAACTGGCCACTGTCGATTCCTTTGAAGGTCGTTCATGGGTCGTGGAATGGTCCAGTAGCAACTAAAACAAGACTGGGTTGGGTTGTTCATGGGAGAACACCAAAAGGAATTACAGGGAGAGTAAAAGATGAGGAAGAAAGTGAACACGTCCACCAACTCTCGCACTGGGAAGACGAGAAGGAAGACAGGGAAGAGAGGATTCTCAGGGAAGTGTTAGCTGAATACGTACTACCTACTGAACCACCAGAAGAGGACGAACGAGCTATCAAAATTTTCCAAGAAACCACTAGGAAAGTAGAAGGAAGATGGGAAACAGGGTTGCTGTGGAAGAACGACGATCCAATGCCAAAGAGCTACAATGTGGCTATGAAAAGACTCATGAGTCTTGAACGGAAAATGGATTGGGAGCCAGCTTATGTGCAAAGGTACATAGACAAAATGGAAGAGGGAATGCAGAAGGGTTATATCACGATGTTGTCGGAGGAGGAGAAAAAACTCAAGCCAAAAAGAGAGTGGTACCTGCCGCACTTAGCCGTGATAAACCCCAACAAGCCAGCCAAACTGTGTATATGCTTCAACGCATCTGCCAAGGCAGGGGGTGTTAGTCTGAATGACATGCTGGTTACCGGGCCCGACTTACTGGTCAGCATCCCAGGCCTGCTCTGCCGGTTCCGAGAACACCCTGTGGCATTCAGCGGAGATATACGGGAAATGTACCCGCAAATAAAGATAGGGTCAGAAGACCAGATGGCCCAGAAAGTCCTGTGGAGAGGAGCCAAAAGGAAGTCACCACCAGAAAAGTACGCAGTCAGAGTTATGACTTTTGGGGCCAAATGTTCACCCTTTTTGGCACAGGAGGTGAAAAACAAAAAAGCCAACAAGGAGCTGAAAGAAGCCCTAGAAGAGCTGAACCAAGACGAGACGGTCCGGGGACTGACAATGGCAGGCATCCGATGGAAGTTCAATTGCCCCGCCGCCCCGCATATGGGGGGAACCTGGGAGTGGATGGTCCGAACTGTAAAAACAGCCTTAGGAACTGCGTTGAAGGAAGAGAAACCGCGGGAGGAGGTGTTGGCCACGCTGTTAACGGAGGTCGAAATGTTTGTCAACAGTAGACCATTAACACACGTCTCGGTTGATCCCAGGGATCTAACGTGCTTGACACCAAACCACTTTCTTCTAGGGGAAGCAAATGGAGGACCTGTCTGCATGCAGGTACCTGTGGAGGTGCCGCTGAGAGCATTGTGGAGGCGATCACAGCAGCTAGCCGATGTCTTTTGGAGACGATGGGTGCGAGAGTATGTCCCAACGCTTAACCAACGAGACAAATGGACCGTGCCGGTCGTACCTCTGGCGGTAGGAGACTACGTGGTGGTGGGTGAGGAAGAGTACCCGAGAGGCCACTGGCCGAAGGGAGTTGTCACCGCAGTGGAGCGAGGAAAAGATGGTCAAGTCCGGGCAGCCTACGTCCGTACCGCGCAGGGAACGTATAAACGGCCAGCGGCTAAAATAATGAAGATGATACTGCAGGAGTAAAGAAACGCAGTCTACGGGCGGGGAGGATGTTGGAGACCAGTTATGATTATTATTTTCTTAGTTTCCTTAGTTTCAGAGTTCAACACCTGAGTTTACAAACATTAAAAATTAGAATATTGGAATCCGAAAACCGGTGTGCTTTCTTTCAAAGTCATAATATTATTTTGAGTGTCTATCACTATTCTGCGTAAGCAACAAGGATAATGACGTCAATTTTAATGAAAAAGCGCAAACTTCAGGAATCGTTTCTGTATGCCTCAAAACAAATTTCAATAAAGACATTTTTCAAAATTTTTTATTTTAAAATTTTTTGAGCCATTGCAATAGCTACATTTTCTACGAAATTTCGCTAAAATCGGTCCATTATTTTCGGCAATGAAAGTTATAGTGGACCGTCCAGATGCTATACCGCTTAATCCCTGAAAATTCCATGAAAATCGTTCCATTAGACTCGGAGTTTCGCCTATGTATATTGGTATTAGTTTCGCGCATGCGCTATGGTTATGGATTATTTTCGCTGTTCAGACAACACGGGAACCAGTTCTGGAAGACCTTCGGACTCAGTAGTTCGTTTCGTTCCGAACCAGTTCGAACAGTTCTTTTTTTCGGAACTAAAAGTTCTGGACATGCGCAGTTAACAATCTTGCCCCGCCTCGTGTTCCCGTACTTCCCGCCATACTTTCAAATATTGTTCATATTGTTGATCTCTTCCCTTTATTGTTGTCAACATCCTACTTACTTATTCATCCTATTCGTTCCTAGTTGATGATTCATCATTATTCATCATCATCATTGATCATCATCAAGCACTCTTCTATTTCATGTGAAGAGAACCCCATCAGCGATCCAGAGTTAAGGTCGGATGATGAAGTTGGATTTCTTTTAGGAATGAGGATGCGTCCGAAAAACGAAAATTATGGGGAAACAGAGAGGGAGAGAGGTTATCGGATTTTATCCGAACTAGCCGAAATGGGCGTTCGGACTGGGAGTTCAGAACTCAGAGTTCGATTACGAACTAGATGAATTCCGAACTGGTTCAGAACTGTTTGTCCGAACAAACCTTACCTATGTTTAGGTTGAAGGGCTGCCTAATGATGAAGAGCGAGGCAAGGAATAGGTGTGGTGGTACTCGAGCAGCGAGGCTCTCGGAGTAGGAAGTGAGGTGAGGCGAGATCTCCTATCCTCCCTATTTTGTAACAAGCTCATCTGAAGCCGGAGGTCGTTGACATCGTCTAGACCCCAAGTCTGCGTCGCCGGCTCCGATACCATCAGAAGGAACCCTGTCATTATGTGATACTGCGACTATGTGATAATGCGAGTATGTGATGTTCCACAATTAGGTGATTACACCAAAGTGAGGTTCGGTTCCATCACGTGAGAACAAGGCTTTGTCGATCCCCGATATCATCTGATCTATTCAACAGTCAAAACTGCCCATCAATCTTTTAGCAAATTTCTTATTACGAGAAGAATAAATCATTGTATCAGTTTTCAGCCAATATTTGAAAAAATGAAACTATTACATTGACTCCAAAAATATTTAAAATAAAATGTTTAAACAATCTCTATAGAAATCTTATTTTTTAGGCAATCAAAAACAATTCCGGGAGATTAACACTATTCGAATAAATTTAATGAATATATACATTTAAGGAGATAAATCTCCTTAGGATTGAGATTAATTAATCCGTTTCTTCTGCCAAAAAATTATGCATTCCAAAAGAAGGATAGGTTCGTTGGACAGCACTGTTTGGGCACAACAAAATAGTCCAATTTCAAAAATGTGCACACTCACAAAATCACTGAATATTGCGAAAAATTCTAAAAACCATTAGATGTATATTTTTAGTGGAATGTTTATCAACTAGGTATGAACTAGAATATTCAAAAATGCGTGCACCAAATTATGCTGAAAAATGTAATAAAATGTATTTAATATGGGCAAAACAGATGGAAACGTTAAGAAGTTTGTTGAGAAGAACTTTTTGAACTTATTAAATTGGTCAAATTAATAAGTTATTAATTGGTTAGATTCGCCATAAGCAGTTAAATTTGCATTTTCTTGCAGGATATTAGTCAAAAGAAATTTAATAACTATAAGCTTAGAGCCCATAGGTTAATATTTGAAATTAAGCTGAAAGAATTAACCGGTTAAAATGTCAATAAAATGAGCAAAAATCGTTGAAAATACGAAAAATTATGTTAAATAACTTGAGCTTGGTTTGTATAACGTGCCTTGTATAATTTGAAGAAAAGTTTTCGCCCTAAAATTAAGGTGGTAGTTACCAATATTTTTGCTCTCAAAATGCTCAATTTTTTTAAAAACTTGACGTAAATATAGTTTTTAAATTAATCAAACAACTCGCTCATATGAGCTACATGACCAATTTTTTTATTAATCTCAGTTATTTTATAGAAATATCCATCGGATTCCGAGGATGGAAAATGCATTACATCATAATTCTTATTAAATTGCGAATTTACAATTTACCATAGAAAGAGCCGAATGTAAATTTTTAGAGTTTGGTTGACGCGATAATGTGTAGTTGATGGAATTATGTAACTTATACTAAATTTAGGATAGGAAAATAACTGAGTGGATGATCAAGAGTAATAATTATTATATAACGCGCACTGGGAGATAATCAATGGAATTCGGTGACTATCTAGGTCGTCCTACCTGTAAATTTCGTCATTTGTAAGATTCCCAAGCCATTTTCCCAGAAAAATACTACCAATGCCTGCGATTTTTGTAGTTTTGATCAATTTTAGCACTTTTTAATGTAATTAACATTGTGCAAACATTTTTCAACGTACTCGTATTTTTCAATTTTATAGTTGAAGTATTCAGTACCCAAAAGGGAGACAGTGGTGCAATAATGAATGGCACAGCTCTGGAGCACAATGAGCATTTCTACTGGGTTCAGCAAATTATAGGGGAAAAGAGAAAAAGGCAAGAACAAAATTTTAAGGAAAAAAGGAATTGCTTGGTAGGTACCTTACCCCCTCAGCAGAAATGACCAATACGTCGAGTGATTGATGGAAATACGTCCCAATGGTTATCCTGTGATACCAACAGTGAAGGATGCCATGGATTCATCCAAGACCCAATTCCAGGACGCGTTAGCATTGAGGTACGGGAGCCCTCTGGAAGGCCTACCAAACTCCTGTGAAGATTGTGGCGAGGAAATGACGGACACGCACGCATCAAACTGTAAGAAAGACGGTCATGTCAAGCATGGACACTATCAAGTGCGTGATGACTGTGCTCGTTTAGTGGGCTAGCAATGGACAGGGGTTGCGGTTGCGGAGTCTACTCAATAAACCGTCACAAGAAAACGTCAAACACTTGAAAAGAAGGTGTTTGATCAGAGGGTAGAAAAATGTAAATAAGTAGATCAGTGATCACGAAGTGCGTCACATGATAGCGCATTTTCTTGTAAGGAGATCTGAGTGAAATAGACACTTCCTGCGTTGAATAGTTGACAAAATGGCTTTGGAGCTCACTCAGCTGATCGATGACCTCTCATGCGTCTTCAGCATTCTCCCTAGAGCCTCCTCTCAAATTTCAGCTTCCTGCGTCGAATAGGAGACATAATACATACATCAACGGACAAAGTGAACACATTAGCTCATTTTTCTTCTTTTTGTTAAAGAAAATACGCTAAAAATAGTTATAATTGAACAATTGTGACTAACATATCAAATAACAAATGAAATCAGGTATTTCTACATGTTGAAGAACAGGTGGATACACGAATTTTTAATGTGCTAATTTTTAACCTTAAACAAATTCACTGTTCAGGGTCTCTACGCCCTCTGATTACATAACTACTTGAAATTGCCTAACGTTTTCTTGCATTCAAAATTGAATTTTCCATCAATGGAACAAGGTATCCGCAATGTTTACCATACCGTTGACAAAGCCTATTAAATTAAAAAGTTTTCTTCAGATTTGTCAGTTTCCAGGTTTATATGCACATGAAAAAGGGTTAAACTCTAGGAATTGTGTGGCGAACTAAAATTCCATTATCCACGTGCCATACATTGCTTGGTGGACCGTAGGTACGGTAGGGTAGACACTGTTGAATCTTATGAGTGATTAATTAAACTTACGATTTCCTCTTAGTTCTATGGGGGGCATTGATTCAATTTTGAAGCATAATATTTTTCAATCAAATACCGCGATTGACCTCCGCAACTTCGGTTGGGTGGCGAATACGGTCTGGGGCCCTTTAGCATTTCAAAGTGTGTGAGGGGTTGGAATGAAAGATGGAGAGGTGGAAATAATTCCATAAATTTGGGTCGATTGTGATGCATAAAAGCGCAAAAAAAAACCAACGTATTCACCTTCTCGTTTCTATGTTGATTTAGTCAAATCGGCTGGGTCAGAATTCCAATCTCAGCGAGCCCCTTAGTTACTTGTCGACTTAGTTTAACACTTGTCTTGGTTGCTGACCTCGCGACTTATCATGGGGTTGAACACTCTCTTCTCGAGCCTTTGGAGTGGTCGATGGAGATACCCCATCCTAATAATCCAATCATAAGGGTTTATCGAAGTACAATTCTCACATTCATTACCTTTATTAATCAATTTTGGTAATATTGGCAGTGCCTATTCATTTTTTAAACGTTTCTCCATTTGGCCTGTTCAGTGTATTACAAGACAATTAATAGGTTTTTTAATGAATCGGTATGAGGATTGTCCGATTACATTCTTCATAATTATTAACTTAAATGCAAGCAAAATTACATTCCTCATCCCACTTACTTTTTGTACAACCCTGACTTTTGATGTTGGCATCTGAAAGCTCCGCGAATTACTCTGCTGATCCATGAATTCCCATTTCTGCATAGATGTGTAACAGTTCTGGATGAATTATAAGATCTGTTTGTAAGAACAGTTACTCGAAACGTTCAACAGGACGCCGAGCTAATTGACCGTAGTTCAGCCCTCTCCATAACCAGGGTAGGCTTGTTGTTCCAAGTGATCAAATTCCATATCTCATTTTATAACCCTCTTCCTTAATAATATACTGATAGTCGGCAATCGAAAGCCTCTTGAAAATTGCGCTCTCGTTATGCTTAAAACCCAAAAGGAACCACTCTAATCAGCTGAGTGAGCTCTGTAGCTCCTTTTGTTCATATTCAGCTTAAGATACTGAACGTTTGAGCGGGGCCACTCTTGGTGTGAGTAGAGAGAAAAGGAGAGTATGGCGACTTGAGGCCCTTCTGGCCATTCAAAAGGGCTGAAATTTGGTGAGTGGATAGATGACCCCTTTCTTTACCTATGAAATTTAAATTTGGTGGCGGTCCGACAATAAGGGGAGGTGGGAGAGAGGTTTTTAAGTTGCGAGGGTAGTGGGTAGAGTTTTAAGGGGGCACGTTAGATGGATAGAGGATGTCCTTCTTTATCTGTAAAATTTAAATTTTAGGGCAATCCGACAATTAGTGAGACTGGGGAGGTGCTAAAGTTTAGAGGGGGGGGGGGGCGGAATTGAAAGTCTCAACTTCTGAATGTTCGGATATCCCTAATGCATACTGCTAGCGACGCCATTTTACGCTTCGACTTTCAGAACTAAATTCCCCCTCTTTAAATGCCTCCCCCGCCTTCCCTTGTCGTATCGTCCCCAAATTTTATTTTCACAGTTAAATAAGAACATCCTTCAAATTTTTCTCCCCACCCAAGCAACTTCAAACCTCTCCCCTCTCCCCTAATTGTCGGACCGCCAACAAATTTAAATTTCATTGATAAAGAAGGGGGTCCTCTATCTACCCACCAAATTTCAGCCCTTTCGAAAGTCCAGAAGAGTGAGCTCTGTAATTTCGTCATTTTTTAAGATTCTGAGCCTCGGAAAAGGGTTTCTCTGAGTGTGATACAGTGTAATTACAACTTCAGGAATCACACTCATCAGCTGGCAAGCTCTTTAGCTAAATTCTTTCCTATTCAATCTAATATACTGAAATTCGGAACGCATCTTCTCTAGATGTGGCAGGGTATAATTGTGTGTACTATTTTCTTGACAGTATACAGTTGATTAGGAATATATATGTGTGTATAAGATGGTGCACTGTGATCTGCATTTAGGACTTGTACGAGAAAGCGAAGCGAGCGGGCACAGCTAGTAAATGAATAATCGCAAGGTTATTTTTTGGTCTCCAATGGACGTTGACCCTTTTCGACCCCAATTGAAAACAATAGGACCGCCCTTGACTAAAATAAAACATCTACAGTTCTACTCAGCTAGGAAGACCCATAAAAATAAAAAATGTGTTGGTAGACATCTTCGTGACACCCAAAACGTCCCGAGGGAAAAAATTGAAGTGACCCTCAGCTCATGTACCTATGTAAAATTATTTCCATGTCGAGTCTGACATATTTATTGGCCTGAGATGTTTTCTTTATTCTTTTGAATTCATAGAACTTTCTCGACACTCCGATCCGTTCTCATTGGTTTGACAGCCTCAGAAATAGAGCGACACCCTATCTGAGGTCAGGGCTATAGAATCAATTTTTCGTGCGAAGACGGAAATAGAAGTTTGAAAACGCGGCGAGGTTGACTCACGCGAGGTGACCAACCTGACCCCGCGCAAAACGCATTTGGTTTGCATATTTTCACACGTTGACTCGCAAATAAAAATTAACGGGTTTTGAAATAAATTGAATTTGAAAAAATTTTGCTTTTAGCGAATTTTTTTAGAAAATAAAACAGTTGCAATGACTCAATAATTTTGAAATAAACATTTCCCAATATGTTATTCATAAAAATTCGTTTCGTGTCATTCAAAAACGGTTCCTGGATATTTATCACTTGATTAGTTCGGACCCAAGATAGCACTTTTTGAGCACTTTAAAATCTCACTGCAACGTTTTGACAGCATACGATCCACAAGAACTAAATATTAGATGATGCAACAACTCATTCCAAAGCAGCTAAGGGCCTTTGCCAACGGTGTACAATAAACGCTTACCAAAAATTATCATTCTCTTTTGTAGTAAATATAGTAGGAAATATTAAACTATATATATTCCATAGGATTCATATAAAAATCAAGTATTCCAGAAAAAGGAAGATTTCGCTGGACAGCGTTTTCAAACATAATAAAATGCTGAAAAAATCCTTGTAATACCCAAAACTGTACCAAGTTGTTGTTCAATTTTGATGAAGTTTTCAGGGGTTGTGCGAATCGGCTCCTAGATCCTACTAGGTATAACTTTCATTATGTGTAGCCTGTACACATGTGCAAACGTGAATTTTTCATAACGTTGATTTCTCATCATCTGTTTTTCCGTTTTGTTCAAGCTTGATAGGTGGTTAGGTATATGTTCTAGAAAAACGCTCTATAAATTATATCGCGATTGTTTGAGCAATAACCATTGCGCATGCGCGAAAGAGATGTGCACAATGTTTTTGTAACCTTTGTTGGCAAGGCAGACCACATATACCGCGAATCGGATTTTTATTTTCTATTAAAGTTAGACTTTCGGTTGTTTTATAAACTAGTGATGATAAACTACCTCACAGATGCGGGATGCGGGATGAAATTAATTCATAATGTCAGTCGGACGTGAGGAATTACATAGACGAATATGTGTGTGGGTATCTTTGGCGTGGTCACAATGGAAAGAGAATTTAAACGAACTCGAGTAATTATTGTCATTTAAATTCTGAAACTCGTTGTTTTGTGACGAACCAGGAAGTCGAGATGAAAAGATAACTTCAAGGGCCCCCGACGTGTAGTGAGAAAAAAAAACTTACATCTTACAAAGCTGAACTTGCGCAAGTCGATATTGTTTTCGAGAGGGGCCTAAATGAAACGGGTTTCCCACTTTGAAAAGGGGTTTACCGGGAACCGGACAATGAGAGATCAGTGAGAATGGCGGAGGTCAATGGGAGGAGCTCGTATTTTTTTCAAAAGAGATTTCAAAAGGGCAGGTTGCTTCGGGACAGAGCTCTGCAGCAAATGGATAAAGCTGCAAAAGCAGCTAATTTATCATTAGAATGCGTTAATATTTAATATACAATAATTAACTAGGTAGAGCTGATAATTAACGATAAGTCGTAGTATTATAATCAAGCAAACATACGTAATATTAAAAAACGAATGATTATTCTAACTTCACTTTCCGAAGTTTTGGTTTGAGGAGGGTCGCTGAAGAAAAAAGATCCACTCCCTGGGAAGAGTTGGAAAGTCTGTTGTAATCCTGATGGAGGCGCACGCTTGGATTATTACGGAGATAATAAATTGAAGAATCGTGGACCTTTCATAGCCAACTATTGGAAATAATTGGAAAAAATTCGTCAACTACCAGTTTGAACGTCAAGATTCCTGAACAGCGCACAGCGCTAATCGATCGTGAAATTTCATTAAAAGCGCTGGAAAATCGCTTAAAAATTTGTCAGATGATGGTCAAAAATCCAATATAAAATTCTTTCGACGCACATAAAATCTGTCAACTAAGCTGAAATCGGAAACAGTGCCTCTCTGGGATATTTTGTAGATTAAAATTAAAACATGCGAAACCATCCCAATCAGCTTTGAATATTTGCTCGTATGGTCTTTTTGCGTGACTATTGCTTACGGTATATTATTTCCAACAATGCCCCTTTGTGATCGACCAATAGTAAAAACGTCTGCCAAGTTGAGTGGGCTTCCTCACACATTGTAATATGGACGTATAAAATTACATAAGAACATAACTCAACCACCTATCAAGTTTGAATGAAATCGGACCAACAGATAATGAAAAATCAACGTTATGAAAAATTCACGTTTGCGCATGCGCACAGATTACTGTTGGTTCGATGGCATTGACAATTATAGGGGACCGTTTAGGAGGTAACCCGCACAATCCCTGTTAATTCATTGGAATCGGACCAAAACTTGGTATTGTTTTGGACCTGACAAAGATTTACCACAGACAGACAGAAAGATGTCAGACAGACAGTCACGGAACCAAAATTGATCAGCAAGCTATGAAATGCAAAAATCAAGTGGAACTTTTTATTTTGGAGGATAAAAATTTTTCCAACTTCAATCACGAACACAAAGGTTCCCTATCTTCGGTGGTGAGGAAGCAAAATGGTTCAACCCCTCTCGAAATTTGGCAGTTTTCTGTTGTTGTAAACGATCCTCAAAAAGTGATTTTTTTCAATTTGAACACGCCATGAGGTCATGACACTCAACTACGTCTTGTCATGAGTTAACTCGTCGCCGTCTTGCATATTTAGTCTCATTTGTGAAAGCTTCGCTCATCCTCCCCTTATTCAATTAATACTAATTAATTAATCAAAAAGTCCGTCTCACTCGTTGACAACAAGCAGCACTTAAATTTTAAATAATCCGAACAATTTACCGCGGCTTCCGACTCGTTCTTTTTGGATAAAACGGTCCGCGCCCGCCATCAGCTAAATGACTTTAAATTGAAACAATTACGTCATATTAATGTACCCAACTACTAATTCTTCAACCTTGGGACGTCCGGTACTAATTCAATAAAACTTTGATCAACTACTAAAACCTCCCTTCAAATACTTCGGGATGAAACTTCAATCATCTTAATCGTCACCCTAACTGTATTTACAATAAATCATCGATCATATTTATTCATATGAAGGCCCGACCACCAATAACTCCAAATTTATGATACGAAGGACTTTTTTGGTTTTCTATCAAACATTTCACGTTTTGACACAGCTTAATATACAGAAAAAAAATTGCCAAGTTTTGATTAATTTCGTTAAATTTTGTTCATTCCACATTTTTCCAGAGTAGGGCATTATTTAAATAGTTTTTTAACGTCAGTTATTAGTTGACTAAATTCGAAAACCTCGTTTTTTATTTAACTAGCGTAGTAATTGATAACAGGGACTTAAATGTATTAGTCATGGCTAAATTCACCTGCATTATTTGTTAGTTACTTGTGGTAACTAATCGAATAACTGGATTAGTTACAGTGAAAATGATAAGTAGATCATTAGTTGTACTTAGTCATTATTCTCCATTGTAGTAACTAATTTACTTGCACATATACATATACTACTTTTTGCCCAACACTGCGTTATACATAGGACTGGGATCGGCAAAGTCTTGGTTTTTGTATGATCTGGATTCGAGCAGATTAGAAACAAATTTAACTGAATCAGTATTATAAATTTCTTAAATATGATCGGGGTTGGGTGCTAAAACCAAGATGAGTATTGAACCGAATTAATAAAATTCTGTCCCGCCGTACGCCTTACTCCTAAATCACTGATGAGTTTACGAACTTAAGTCAAAAATCGCATTGGGATCTGATTGGTTCTGAATCTTTGACATTACTTTCAATCATCCCTAAAAAATTAAATTGAAGGGTTGACTTATTAAATCTTTTTAATAAGTCAACCCTTGGGAGAATTGGATCTTTTTAAAAACTTTCGGAATGAGATTCCCACTTTTTTGCTTTCATAGATAGATTATATTTCAAATAGATATTAACCATGTAGACGTAAGAGCTCACTGGGACATTTTAATGATGCCATTATGTCACGAATAGTTATTTAAAAAAATAATATGGGTTGGGTTGATTAGGTATGAAAATCGTTAAAACTTCATCGACTTGGGCAATTTTTAATAATATAAAACGGTAATTTTAAAATGGGGAAATGAAATTATTATTGAAATGTTATTATAAAATTATTATTAAATATCATGATTATTAAAATGTGATTGTAAAATTGATTTTTTATTCTCCCGATTTTCAGAGTTCGATTTATTAAACCCGAATAGGTGCCTTCGTTCAATTATATAAAATAATGTGACATAGATTACATTTAATAATTTATTATCTACAAACCTCTGCGTAGAAGGGCTATCTAGTGATCTATCTAATAATACACAAATAATAGAAGTTCGTGTGGTGATTAACAACGTTTTAATGACTCTTCATATCAAACTTTCCACTTCAATCATTCGTCCAGGAATTATCTATGTACACAAAGTTCCAGGTAATTGAGGCATATGGCCACCTCTATCGTTCGTCCTCTTCTATCTCATCAAATGAAGCTACTTATCTGTACAAGATTACCTAGCATTCGATCGATGGAACATCAACTTCCAATGTTTGCAGGACAGCACATGCTCGTTTCGTTTGGTTTTCACCTTTATCTACTTCATGGTCGATTCAGTGCGTATCGAACCTTCGGACGGAGCAGCGCGTCGCCATTTTCGGCGTTTCTCTCTCGCATTAAGACTAAAAACGGGACAGCCCCGTTTTATTTAGACACCTGCTGGATGATTCCGGCAGAATTACAGTGAATTCATTCGCGTCGTAATAAATTTTCGAGTTGGCAATCAATTTGACTATCGATGAAACTTGAGAAAATTTTACGTTCAATCTCCGACAACATGAAGTTTCACTCCAAAGTAAGAAGCTACGCCAACAAATTAAGGTAACATACTCATTATCAAGTTTTAAAATTCTCTGAGATTTACGTCCATATAACACGTGAAAATCCACATCAAGTTACAACCATAGTGCGCATAACTTAGTGATTACGCATCCCAGTCCTGAACTTTGAATAAAACAATCATGTTTGATCCAGGACGGGCATCAGTTTGTATAGTGTTCACAATATTCTATCGTATCAATGCAATCAGTACGCACTAATTGAAATCGATTTTCAATGTGATTAATTGATTTTCTTGCAGAGATTTTGGATTTAACATGGATTCACAGCATGCTATGAAATTTTAGCTCATGGATTTCAGAGCAGGACTACTTTTTCTGTTACACGTCAGCCAAGCATCACTTCTTGCTTCTAAACCATTTGTCTATATAGTTTTTAGGTCTGAATACTCGCAACCTCGCACCTCATAATTGAAAAAATATCCTAAATCAACCCTTTTAATTAAATATAGATTAGTTGGACAAATATGTTCGATGCTTGAGGGCGTAAAAAATCTAAGATGGCGGGTGTATAACAGAAATGTACCCTTCCAAGATCCATTATATAATTTGTCCCATTTTCTCAAGTTTTCAAATTCATCGCAAATACGTCACTAATAGAAATATTTCTGCACATGCACCTTCCAAAAAATACACCTTTTTCGAACTTCCGATTTCTCAATTTGACTGAATCAAAAATAATCTCAATTACGATTCACGATCAGTCAAAGCTTAATGTGGGATTTAAGTGCCTACCTTTTTCAAAAATAATGATAAAAGAAATAATCAATTTTTTTTACAAATTTGTGGAACATTTGTTTATTCCTAGATAAAATAGTTTAAAATAGTTTACACTACTTAAATCGCGTTTATACAGTTTTGATCGATGACGCAACAAGTTTGAATGAAATTTAAGTACGTTTTACAGTACAATTTTATGCCAAATTTTCTGAACGTTTCTAGTTAATAGTCGGTTAAACTTTGTCAAGTAATATTCCATTGAAAATCTTGAATTTGACGGGTTTTGTCGTTAGGTGATTTTTGGTGAATTTTGAAACACATTTTTTTTAATCGGATCAATTTTTTGAGCTCGAAATGCGCTTTCCAACAAACCCATCCATTTAATAGGAATGCTTGATTTTTGGGCGAAAGAACGGATTTTTTATCACAACCCTTAGGAAAGCTATCGTCTGGTATGACTCCAAAATACCTACCTAAATAATGAAAAAATAAATAAATGATGAAAGTAATTTTTAGCAGGGTTAAAAAAATATGTATATTTTAAAAAATTAAGAAAGTGGGATAGTAATTGAAAAATAAAGGGGAGTTACCAAAGTTTTTTAAAAATATCTTCAACAATGAAACGTATATTCATTCAGCGTAACTTCACATGTTCATACCTATCTGTTTATTTCTGGAGATTATAAAGATGTTTTAAAGAAATTAAACTAAACATCTGCGCATGCGCAAACTCAAACGAGTACGTATCTAGTATCTTCACTGCATCCAGATACATCGGTACTTACGTTTAGAATCTTCGCGTCTTTGTAACTGCCGCTGTCACTGAACCTTATTTACACTAGAGAGTTCCTAGTAGGTAGATCCGTAAAACACAATACGTCGAGCTGCATCGACAATCCGGCGCCGAATCTCTGACGCATTGAGTTACGGTAACGCAGCCTTCCGTACAGATACGTTCACAGATTTCAATCCGTAAAAAACGTAATCGTCTAAAATAACCTCCTTCCATGGACTCAAATAACTTCCTAGGGATAATTTCCTCCTTCCATGGATTTAGCGTTACAACTAGATCCGTTAAGGACTTGATGTGACTTTAAGGTGTGGTAAATGTTTCTCGTTACTGCACGCCGTATTGAGACTGACGTACCTACTAGGAACTCTCTATTATCTACTTGTAACCTGGATACAAAGTTACTATCTCGTTTCGTGCTAGTAGCTCCAATTTGTGTATAGCCCCAATCGGTTGTTGCGTCACATTTTTTGTGCTGTAACATTATTTTGTGACGAAAAATTTTTATTGACCCCAAGCCATAAGACATATATAAATCCATGTCAAGAAAAAATGAATGGCTGGTCCATGATATTTTATACATTCTTAATTTAAATTGGATGATGAATAATGCCCTCCAACTAGTAATTATCCATTAATTAATGGTCCTAATGGATACCAACTATTTTAATATAGCAAGTAGGTATCTACCATACACCTATAAGCATTTCGGTAGCAGATGTCTTTAAATTGCAATTCCAAAACCCCTGTGTTCCTGCCGCTTTGACTTGATAAGACATAACTTATTCCTCAAAACTCTGGCACTTTTCCTCTATGTATTCAGGCTGTTCAATCATAAACTCACAACAAAAGTTCAATACGTCAAAACACGCGAACCTTCCCGCACCTACGCATTGTTTCGTGTTTACATCATTCATCGTCCTTGTTGACTCCGAAAACCAGTCTGTTTTGACATTACAAATGCGATATTTCCTCGCTCCTAAATTTCCATTGTAACCCGCGGCTAATAGGGCGATTATCGTAGTGATTCGTGCAAAAACATCGTTGACGTTTTCTAACGAAAAGAAATTGGGAGGAAGATGCGTAATAGGTCAAAACCGCGCAGTTCCGACACCTTTAAATATCCGTCGCTGGGGGTTCAAACTCGATTACTACGTTCATAACATTTGGCGCTACCTCTCGCTTGACCGAAAAATACTGCGATCCAGTTTGCTTAACTTTTCCGAAGAAGTATACGGCTTCCGAAGATCTCTGAAGAATGTACGAAGGTCGAACCACTCGTTGGTAATATTTTTACATACATTCATAATTTTATTTGGATATTTATTGAATAAAGATACAAGTGAATACAATAGCTGGTAATAGTTTAGCGACTCACGTAGCTGACTTTTCTAGCGTTAGACTTGGCCCGTGTTATAGGGTAAAGTCTGTGTAAACTTTTGACGTTGTGTAGAGTTGTGATTTGCAAAACCTCCTACTTCTATTAATCACTGGGAGCTCGATATCTAAGAGCACAGGTGAATTTCTTCATAAACATCCTGAGCTCTATCGACTGGCTGGTAGATTCGATCTACTAAAACTATTCAGAAATACTATTTCTGATATTTTCGCTGACAGATCAAATGTTTTTACTGATAAAAACTTATGCTATGCAGATTTAAGTCAGCATAATTTACAGCGACTCTACCACTAGACTAAATAGTCGAATAACAGTGATCTATGTTAAGACGAACAAGAAATTTATCAACTTCTTGATAGTAGATTTGACATAGATTCAATCTGAATTCCAATTCTTTTGTTTATATAAGATTCTGAAGGGTACCTAGTAAAAACCATATTATTGACTGAGGTTTTGTTAACAAGTAGAATTGTAGAACAAATACGATTGTCAATGAAGAATAATTAAGTATAAACGTTTCGATTTTGACTCCATCTTCATTATCTTGAAATATTCAGATTCTGTAGATACAGAGGCTGTAGATGGTCTCCTACCAATTTCATTGTTCTCAAATCAATACTTCACTTTGCGCAAGCAAGGGCGCGATTTTCAGGGTTTTATACGGTAAATCCGAATTTGTGCGTCTATCGATATCTGCCAGGGGCATTTTGTCCACATTTTCTCTAGGCTTTCGGAAAAAGTATCTATCGATATTCTGCCTACCTAGTTTACTGCTGATAAGAATCGGTATACTACCCGAGTATGCTACCTTCAGTGGTGATCGGTTGTTTTTGATCGGTTCAGCTTTAGTCGGAAATGTTCAACATTAATCCTTTCGCAACGATCATAACATCATGTCTTCTTACGGAACATTATGGCCGATTACCCAGAATCCTCGAGTATTTCTCTCACCAGAGATCCCCTCCCCTCTCCAACCAACCTAACTGACGGATAAACAAAAGATTATCTATCGGTTAAAGCACAACGGGAATTGTTCTTCCGTAAACCCATCAAGAGCAGATGTTTCCCTTATAAATATTACGCCGAATGAAACCATAACGTTCGATTTTTTTTCCGGGGTTTCTCTCGAACAGAAACAGTTTTTCCACTGCCGCAAGAACTTACGTAAATCCCGTCTGGTAAATACAACACGTAACCCGACTCTGCCAAACATTTACAGGGACGCCCTCTCCGTTCAATCAGGATCACTGGGGATGACAGCTTCTCAAACTAAATAAAGGTTAGAACATAAGCTTTACGCTTTCGTATCGGAGGGAATCAATCCTATTTATAGATCTCTGCTGTAAAATTACTTCGCGATGTCTGCCAATTACGTGAACACTGGAAAGTTCTCGTAACTTGCCAATTTAAACCAACATGCCAAAATTAGATTTTCCTCTCCACAACTTCGGCATTAATGTCCATCATGTTTCTATTATTTCCTTGATAACAGGAATAACGTCCTTAAAATTTAGCTGAACCATTAAGTACCTCCTAATACTAACATAAAAAGTTCCAGTCACGCATCTTATCTTATGAGCGAATTTTCGTAAAATACGAATGTTAAATCGTATTATGGTCAACTCGTCTCCCGTTTCTCGTCTCCTGTTTCTTCCAAGGCTGGAAAAATAAACAGAATGAAATTCCCATTCGTTCGGGTTTTCGCTAATATGTTCCTTAGAATTTTGATCATCCAAACCAATGGTAACCGCTGCGCATGCGCAACCTTGAAATTTATTTTCACGGCTATAATTTTTGCCTGATTACAATTAATTTCTCAGAAATTTATACTCAAAGATACATTTGACAGAGCAGGAAACAGCATAAACTTGACAGGAAACAATTCATTAGTTTTTGCTATGAAGTTCCTCAACTTCAAACCATTTGCACCAGAAATCGCTAGAAAACGGTGAAAAATAAGTAGAAATTTGAATTTCATATAATAACACTTAGAAAAATCAATACAAAGTGTGGTCACAAATACATCTTTTATGCTATTCACGGTATAGGGTTGTTATCTTCTCATCAATATCGAAATCATCTGGACTTTTCTACCACTGACTGTTCTAAAAGCATAGTAGAGTCTTGAGTTATCAACATCGATCTTTCTAGATGCTAAAGAAATAATAAAAAATCATTATTCAGAGGAAATTCTCTGGACGAAAATGGCATCATGAGTTTTGAAAAGTTGTTTTTTAAATCAGTTTTACGTTTAATTTCCGCATTTGCCAGCTTTGAAATTATTGAAAATGATTCGAATCAATGATTCCTTAAGAATAGTACTCGAGGAATTTAAAGTCACTATGAAATCGATGACTAACAGCATCTGACGCGCGCTCTAGAATTTTTATAGTACCTATTGGATCTGATCTTTTGAGTCAACTTCTTAGCGGAATTCCTGCCTTGGTATTTTATTTATGTGTCAATGTCTCTTGAATATGAATTATCTTCGATTGTGCCACTTCATAGAATTCCGTTTCACAATCACATTGCTTGCCGTGCTTTGACTTAGATTGCGAAAGTTGACTAAAACTCCAAAGAATTCATTTAGTATCTGTCGGTCTGAAATCTGGTCCGAAAAAAAAACCAGACACGAAAATCAGATGAGTATAGGAGAATATTACCATTTACTATACCCCCTCCATTCACCCTCATCCAAGATTAAATTTGAAACTCTTGGCATATGCAAGACCGAATTCTTAATTTAACAAACAACGAATCACAAAAATCAGTGATTTTCACGAAGGGATTTTCAAATGCTGATTTTTCGAAGGAAAACACATTTTTTTGTATACCCCCTCCATTTCTCTCTTCCATCATAAAATTCAAAATTTCCGAGGTCTGCGGCACAATTAGGCTACAATTGGGATCGAACAGAGAAAGGATCTGAAAAATTGGTTGAGAAAATTCACAAACCTTGATTTTTTTCACGGCTTCGGTCTCAGAATGGTTTGAAACGGATTCTCATGCGGTTATTTATTTTTTTTTTCTCATGCTTCAGTTACCCCCCCCCCCCTCCCTGGATCAATTCCAATAGGTCGTCCCTCCCATATAAGATGTATTGCCTATATGACCTACCTTCAGAGGGACGTCCTAAAAAGGAAGAAATTATATCCAATACCAGGACAGTTCATACAGTTTGTCTTATCGTGTGGTTCCGAAAAAATTCCTCTTTTGTGGAAACATAATTTTATATCACTTACTAAATATGTAGACAAGGAGATAGTACTGGTGAAGGCGTACTAAGATACTGTGTCAAGGCCATCCAGTAAATATTGAGAGCTCTCTGGAATATTTAAGGACCCTAGGAAACGTTTCAGGTGGAGTGGAACTATTGGTGCAGAGGTCGATTAGCTCTGGTAATGAAACAGGTATTATCTCCTTGTTCAAACACAGCCCTTCACAATCGTACTTCAAAAGATCTTACAATTTCGGACGACGGGCAGTTGGTGATACTCAACGATCCTGACCACAGACTCCCATCACGATGCGGCTTTTCTTGCTGAACGCGACTTTCCAAGAATCCTGCCATGTTAGCTGGTGAGCGATTTTGTTGGTTCTTTTAACGTGTTCGTGTTCATTAGACCTTTTATTCGACATGATCCCTTTAGCTACGGTTGATCCGTACTACAGTGAGAACTCTAGATTCCTCCCAAAACTGTGGATTATTGATACCGAGGTTGCCAACAATCCGAAAATCAAAACCTGGATACTTTGATAGGGAACAGTTGAGAACTTACGTACATATGTATCTCACAATTGCATTTCACAATTGCTTTATTGAGTTGCTTTAGATGTCTACCCCACTAGATAGATTTAAATATAAAATCTAGAGATACCTAATTCGGTGTCTGCCCATGCCACTACATAAAAACCGGAATCACATAAGAAAACAAAATGATATTTCGGTCTACCGCAGGAACTGTAATAGAACAGTTTAAAAAGTGGCATGACTATGTCCTTTGGCACTGAGTAGGTGGTCCAAACGCCTTGTCGAAGGAACTTGGGGAATACTCTATGTACAGTATTTATTTTATTTATTATTACTATTAATTAGTTAATTAATTATTAATCAATGACCCAGATTGTCTCCCTATCAAATTTCAACTTCCTATGGTGAATAGAAGAGAATTTAACTCACTCAGCTGATCAAGAAAAAACCCATCATTTCAATCATCTCTGTCGTCATCAATGTTCTAATCATATAATCATATTTAAATAGCTGCTTTTTAAATTTGCATTTTTAATTATTTGTGTACATTTTAATCACCACTTCTCTCAATAACTATTACACCGTCAAACTACTGCGAATGAATTACCTGGAATTCTGCACTCATTGTTTTTATTTTATTGTCTCTAGCTTTGCATTTCATGTGGATGGGTACGTACGACTAAAATTTGCATGGATGGATGCATGAAATAGATGTTGAATGTGGGTTACTGAACTCGTACATTATTATGTTATTTGAAGATGATATTTTGTGCTTGTACTGATTTGTTCTGTACTTTCATCTACATACTTGTATAGCACACGTCATCTTTACTTATGGTGTTCAGCCGTGTTCAAAATGTATTTCCGGGTGTAATATTGTGAAAGAAAGAATTACATTCGTGAATCAAGAGGTGACCATTTTCGTGATCTTATTCAGACATAAGACGACTAGTCCTACACACAGCGTTGAGAATCTAAAATCTCGTCTTATTCTATATTCACCCAACTGAATTGATTTGTGAAATCATAAGTAGATCGTTGGACTTTATTCTTTATTGTCAGGTGATCCTGTATCAAATGGTTCCAACTTTCACGGTTATCTTTCAAGTATTATATGAAGGAAATATCCTGTTTCAACGAATCCTGGATCGAATCGGTCCTGTTAAGATGAAACGAGAGTTTTGTGTACCTAAATACTCTTTCATATTATCCAAAATCCATAAGATATTTACCTAATATATAAGTATGGGTATCTGGATCTAAGCCAAAACGACGCTCTGTTTCAAAGACAGTGGTTTTCACAGAGGGAGTCGTTCAGTGTAGGCATAAGGCCCTCAGGCATTGTCCTGCCCTCAGTCAAACATGATCCTTTGTGCACTGCCTTTGAGTAGCACCCTTAGAGAATAAGACTGAGAGGGTTGGTAAGAGTCCCGAGAAATCCTCCACTTGGGTCCACCTTGAACCCATAATATATGATTATACATACTATTGTTTTGGCAGTTCTTTGAGTGACCATCTCAAGGAAAATGTTCCATTTTTCTTTTCACCCTCAACCTTCAGAACATTTAATCCCATTATATGGTAAAGCATCACGTAATTCTGATCCACCATCCCTTAAACCACTACTTTCACTGATATGTGTCGAATCATACAAATCTCTGAACGTAATCCTGATCAAGATCCGCCATAATATGCGCTTAATATGGATGCATTAAGTGGTTCAAACCCAAAATGTGGGGCTTATTCTATCATATAGAACCAAAGTAGCATTCACATACCGTTCGAACTCCGATTAGACTATTTTGACCTGTGACCTAGGAAAATTCGCACGATCCAGGATTATTTCGTATCTGCAACCGCATCGTCAAGTATTGCTTTATTCCTAATTGTTTGCTAGGCCTTACTATTCTCTTGAACCCAATTCCCCTCTGCTACCCAATTAGTCATACAGATAATGTCCCAAGTTCACCTTCAAGAATAAGATCAATCATAAAACTGGCTCATCAGTGACTGATTGATCATCATTTTGTTCTCCTCGTTCTTATTATTATCAGCATGCCCGATCATTGTATACCTGGAGTGTTCTCTAAATGCAAGTAGGTGCTTAAAAAAACACATGTTAGAATCCGTATAATTCTTCTAAATTGTATGGAGCAATAATTTCCTTTAGCCACGACTTCAGAGTATCCACTGCATATTGTGAATACTGGTTATTATGGAAACCCACTCCGGCATTCTTCATGTCCATTAGAACAACGATCTTATTCAACTTTGCTGTCATATCATCTTAAAACCAAATACCCAATAATTCAGATTCCTCTAGGTTAGTATTTATTACACTCATTAGTATTTATCACTCTGCCATCGCCCATTTAAGTGGTGACCTCACACAATGTCGTCTCCATATCTTATCGTCTACCTCTTGAATTTCTTCGTCTTCCCCTAAGTGGCCACTCTCTTCATACTTTCATTTCATCAAGAATTCCACACACGATCAGCTCTTTATTCCTTTAAAGATTCTCAACTTATATTTTGGGTAAAAGGATTTAGGACAATCTGAGTAATTACTCATTTCTTACACGTTTCCCTTCCTACGTAACTTCATTAATGCTGGTAACTATAATTTTCTCAAAGGGGACTCTTACTTTCATATTGGTATTCTTGAGTAACCACAGAACTCAGTCATTTTTATCGTTTTGAATAAAATATTCCAGGCATCAATTCCAGTCTAATCCGGCATCCTATACCGTCTATTTCTCATCTTTTCGTTTTGAATAAGAAATTCCAGTGATAATAATTCCTTCCCTGAGTGATTACTCATTCCACCCGAATTCTCCTTCCAGGCATCAATTCCAGTCTAATCCAGGCATCCAATACCGTGTATTTCTCCTCTTTTCGTTTTGAATAAGTAATTTCAGTTATAATAATTCCTTCCCTGAGTGATTACTCATTCCACCCGAATTCTCCTAAGCAAATTCCTTTATTCCGGCCGCGATCCTATTCCACGTCCCCTCAATCTATTTAACCCTTTGCGTCACGTCGTCTCTCAGGACGCTCGACTTCACTTTCACTGACGCTCTGATTGACTTCACCTTTCGCTTCGCACCTTCAGTTACGCCTCACTCATGCGCAACTCCATCTCACTGACCCAGTTTACCTTATCTCACTCCAAATCTCTAGAGCTGTCACAGAATACACCCCTTCCATTGAATTGAATAGTTTTAGCTATGTTTTCATAGAAAGAATTTCTTTGGAATTCAAAAATAAGTATATCAGTGCTCACGAATAGAGTCACATGATAGCGCATTTTCTTGTAAGGAGATCCGCGTGAAATAGACACTTCCTGCGTTGAATAGTAGACAAAATGACTTTGGAGCTCACTCAGCTAATCGATGACCTCTCAGTCGTCTTCAGCATTCTCCCTTGAGCCCCCCTCTCAAGTTTCAGCTTCTTGCGTTGAATAGGAGACAATATGGCTTTGGAGTTCACTCATCTGATCAATAACCTCACATGCGTCAGCGGCCCCTGATACATTCTTATCCTCGCCATGTTATAGATAACATCCATACCAAGTTTCATCAAAATTGGACGTTGGGAAGAGGCATTTGAAACAATTTTAAGATGATATACATACATACACCAACGGACAAGATGAACACTACAGCTCATTTTTTTCTTTTTTAAAAGAAAATGGGCTAAAATTTAAAAAATTCCCAAAATTTTCTTCATGGAAATCCGTTTTGAAGCATTTTGATACTATACATGGATTTTAACGTCTTATTACCGACAAAAAACACAACAGAGATCTTAATAGGAAACAAAAGACAGGGGGGCGTTACGAATGAGAACATTCAACTGTCGAAAATTTGTAGGGTGCGTTAGTTAGGGAAAAAAATGTTGGGTTCGTTGAGAAGGCAGAGAAATACGTTATGGAGGGAACCAGTACCGGGCAAATAGCTGCAGGTGATGTTGGCTCCCTCTCGACCAGGTAAATAGAAGCTCCAGACACAAAAGAAGACACTCCAGGTAGACACAAGACTACCTTGTGGGAAAAAGGCATCGGTCGCTACCTACAGCCCACGCCCAACCCAAGAAATATCTACTAACAACGTGTTGAAATAAGCTATTTTCAAACGATTCATCTTGAAAAGGCAGAAACGTACTTTTGGTATAACTCTCTACATACTGGTACTATACCCAAAACTGTACCTTAATTTTTGGTAATATGGGATCATTCTTTTGAGATATTTAATTAAGGTGCGTTTTTGTGGAATCCTAAAACATTTTCAAATAGACTTACATGCTTTAAGTTTGGGTTCAGACTTCATGTTTTCATGAGATAACGGAAGACGTGCATGTAAATAAGCCACCTGTATATTGCGGTATACTATAGCATATATACTATAAATACTATACTTGCATACTATTCATGCTAAAATACAGTATATATAGCATTTCCGAATTGATTTAGACCTTTCCCACTTAGAATTAGTCCATTTTTAGTTAGGTTCAGACTTTTTCCATTTAGATTTAGACTCAAGACATTATTATGCCACAACTCAAAAAATAATGAAAATAAATTGGTAGAAAAAAGAATGAATTGAGAAAAATGAAATGAATGAATGAGGTGCGGCAACCTTTAAAAAAAATTGATTAGAACCTACTCATTACAATGGGGCCAACCACTGAAATTTTTTTAGATTATAAATCTGATTGGGAAAAGGCTGAACCACTGGAATAAAGTCTAATTCTATAGTAAAAAATTCTAAACCTGCATTGAAAAGGTCTGCATCACCTCTGAAATGATATATACTATTGTATATACTCTAAATCATACTACGAGTATATCGTGGTATAAAATAATGGAAGATGTGCACATCGAGAATTTTCACATCAAGGGAGAAACCTTTACTTAATTTAAAAAGTTAGGCCGTTACTGTGTATTCCATTTGACAAATAGGTTTTGGTCTTTGGTGAGTCTATACAGCAAATACCCACCATCGAAATATATCTCGCTTCATGTTTATGTTGCATGTTTTGTTTACCTACGATTATCATGTTATGAGCATATTACTGACTATTGAATCTGATGTTAGTTATACACAAAATGCATTCTATCAACTGTGTCAATTGTTGCTGTTGTTGTTTTAATGTCACGATTTCTGATTGCACTCCCAGCATTTCTATTTATTGCGATTTATTAAGGTTCTTTGGTTTCGGATTCATAATATACGAATGAAAAATGACATCCATACAGTGGTGGCCCAGCGAAAAGCTAATGCACAAGCTATTTTCTTATCGTGTCAACATTACGATTGGCCAGCAATTACCCCAAATTTTTGGATTACCTTCCACATGTTCAACATAGTCCGTCAATGTTCAACAGTCTCCCGTGAATTTTATCCCGTTGTACTCGTTGCTCAGCGCGTTCTGAACGAGTAACATTTTAATCGAAAGACAAATTTTATAAATTTTAAAGAAATTTATATGGAAAGAGCAATCATGAATTTAGATCAAATTCAAGATTGAGTAATACTTCATAAAAAATAAAATCTAGCTTTCTTCTGAAAAGCAGTTTTCGTGTATTCAAAGGAATTTGACATTTGGAAAATATGAGAGAATTTGAATTAGTAATGAATCCGATTTATTATATTTTGCTAACTGCTGAACGTATCTGATAGTTTTTGTTCGTAAACCCGTAAAAACTGTTAATAATCAATAAACGAAACAGTTCTCCTCTCATCCAATACCAACACAATCTCAAATTGATTTGTGTTTTGTATACCGGTGTTACTAGTACACTGAAACCTCCCGATAACGAACTCTCACAAGACCAGAAAAATAGATCGTCATCTAGGGGTGTCCGCTATCAGGAAAACCTCATGGTTGTGGAAACTACAATGGAGATGTTTTTACAAGTTACCTACTTTACATACAACCAATAGGGTCAAGGAATACTCGTTTAGTTTGTATTTAGGTTAGTAGGTATTGCATATTATTCAGGTGAACAGTTCTAGCAAGCTGTTATCATGCCTATATCACCTCAATTTTGCTCCGCCATGACAGCCTGTTTTCGGTCCGCTACCGGTATTAAGAGGTTTTGTTATGAGTAGGGTTTTTTAGAAAATAAATTCACTTCGCTTGCATTGAAGAGGGTTCCACTGGCGGAGGTTTCATTGTATAACAGATACACAGAGATTAATAGGTCAAGTTTCGGGCGGAAATACAGTTCTGCACGACTTATCAGTTGTGCGGGTTTAGTATAGTGTGATTGCCCTTTTTTTTCCACAATCGTCGGCAGCCCTAACGATTTGAAGAAATCATCATTTCACATACAGATCGTTTTATTTGAATCAAAATCATCCTAGTGGTGCCGACTGATTTTCTTTTTGAAAAAGTGGAGTGGTGGATTTTGAAAATTGAGAGCTAACCAAATGTGTTAGATATGATTTTCGATTTCGATAATGGAATTATGTACTTATTTCTCTGATAATGGATAGATGTTTCGTTTAAATTTGTTGAGAGGATTTCAACTATAGGGGTGTGGTGTGCAAATTTCTGGGATTGTAGAAAACATTGATGCCAGACGTGACGAAAATGGATTTTCCTGGGTCGTGAAATAACGTATTTTCCATGAGGTGCGCCCCCTACAAAGTTGCGGAGTTCTGGAGTGGTCGGTTACAGGGGGGTGAGGAGGCACCAGGCGGCCGCTGAGAGGGAGAAGCCAAGCTGGGTGGTTACGGAGTTACGGTGAGAGGGGAAGAGGAGGGCGGAGTTGACGCGGTGGAGGCGGAGGGGACGCACTATAAAAGCCGCGGCGTCCCCACTCCGCACCCCATTCTGTTTCCGTGTCTCCGATTGTCAAATGGTGGTTGTGAGACGGAGTCTTAAGGCTCATACAGTGTTCACTCTCTACGCCCACAATTGGATATTCGCTGTGTTCTAGTGTTGTGAGTGATTTAAGTGATCTCGCGCAGAACCGTGGGTATTAGAGAGTGGACACTGAAAACTTTTCTGTGATAATTGAAACCAAAGAACCTTTCTTTCGCGGTCTTTAAAACTATTAAATCTCAAAAAATGTCTCACAATAAGAGTGTCAGTTTCGGTGGAGTTATCACCTACCCCAGCAACAACAACAACAACAACCTTAAGGACGAGAAGAGCTTCAAAAGCCGCTTCAACTGCGGCGTCCTCCGAAGCTCCTTGAAAATCAATGGTTCTCTCATTTCGATCCGTTTGGTTTCCAGCAAGCTGAGGAAGAGGGAGGACGGCTCCGTTGTTACTAACAATAACAACAACATTAACAACAACAACACGGTGATCGAGGCAGAGGTGCGGACGCCGCCCCCGGTGCCCTCCGTCCCGCTCGAGCCGCCCCCGTTCCTCTGGCGGTACTCCGCCTCCTCGCAGTTTAGCCTGTCGAATACCGATCAAGTGAGTACCTACCTTACCTACCTTTAATTCTTACATTACCTTCATTCTTACCTACCTTTAAATTCTTACATTACCTACCTTTTAATTCGTACATTACCTACATTCTTACCTTACCAACATTCTGACCAATATTCCCCTTCTCATAGAAGGAAAATCGGCGAACCTTGAATTCGACAGCATTTCCATTTTCTGATTTTAATTAAAATTTAATATCAAACAAAAAACGATAACTTTTTTTAGAATAACAACTCAAAACGCCATAAAATTCTACCAACTGTCTCACAATTGCTAATTAACGCCTATTAAAAACAAGAAATCAGTTTTGTGCAAATTTTCGTAGTTGCCTCTTTTGTCGTTTTAGTGAATTCTCATAGAAAATAAAATTACCAATAGCTACGGCTCAAAAAAGTTTCCAAAATTGTCTATAGCAATGTGTTTTCAGGAATTTTCGAATGATTCCTGAATTTTAACGCTATTTCATGTCTATGTGTAGGTGCAGATGTGTGTGTCTGTGTGTGTGTTCGTAGGATAGCACTTTTTGAGCACAATAACTTGTTCATACTACAAAAATTCAGTCAGCTAAGAAACTCTAAAAAGTGCAAAAAATGCTGGAAATGTTTAAATTCATATTTTTAACAGGATATTTATTACGCATATGTATATAAACCGTGATTTCAAACATTAAAAAATGTATGCACAAATTTATGCTGATTTAATGTTCTTAAATTTCATTAAATTGTGCTTTAAAAACCCGTAAAAAGTATTCTAAAAATGGAAAAATATTAAATAATCCAAAATTAGGTTTGAAAAGCTTATTTCCGTTAAATTTATAGTTAACAATTGCTTTGCACACTAAGTGCCCAATTTCAAAACAATATTGATCGGTTTTTGTTGGATTCTTGCCATTTAATGGCAAAATGATCGCTCAAATGTACGAAAAATTGATAAAAACCAATTTAAAAATTCAACATTTGGAATACGAGTTGATGGTTTATTATGATGGTGTGTTCTTATGCCCAATATGAACCAAGATAAAACTTCATATTTATGTAACTTTACATGTTGTATTCCACTACTTTACTTTACTTTACTTTTTGTTTAAGTAGGTAGATGCTTAGTTATTTACTTTATATATCAGTTAATAAATGGTTGTCACCAATTGCCAAAACATTTGGAGAACTCAAATATATATATATATATATATATATATATATATATATATATATATATATATATATACCTCCATGGACACGATTGGAGAATTGCAACTTTGTTAGTTCACAAAATCCAGAATTCTTAGTGTTCGAAGTTTCTTCGGCTCTTTGGCCAACGAGTAAATCCAAAATGAGGACATTATTTGTACTCTTAAGAAAATTGTTGGTCTTTCCTTGCCTGCTACATTGCAAAATTACTTTACTATGTTGAATATCCCTATATAAGCCGCACATTGTGAATGGTTTGAAGAATTGAAAACGGAGTAAATTAAGTTTTCACTTTGTCTTTTAAAAACGTGATTATAATTGAATAGGATATTTTCTTGAAGGAGCAAACAGCAGTAGAATAGAATCAGTCGGCCCATTTTTAAATTACTGACATAACATTCATCTCAGCAAAACACGCATCAAAGAGATCAAGCGCTGGGGCAGATAGTTGAGGCGCCGGCTAAATCAGCTGACCCCCCACTAGATAAAAACAAACTTGCTGAGAGAAGCGGCGAGACGAACTTGATAGACGTTACGTCCGCCGAGAAGCCAGATTTTTTATTTCGAAGATGAAATTATGACTAATTTTTGTCTGTTTCTTAGTTTATTATCTTGGTGTCAGGAGGATTGTGATTTTGGGAGGATAAATCATCAAAAGTCCACATAAATTTCAAGTATTCGACTATTTTGAACGATCAGGGAACATAAATGTTTGACTGCCTGTCGGTGTCCGCAAATCCTAGCATCGGGAAAACCATACTAACTTACTGAGTATCGGTGGAATTATCGGGGATTCCGTTGATTGAGCCCGATTCCAGATTCTTCCGATCCCCCCCCCCCCCCCCCCCCCCCCCCCCCCCCCCATAATTTTCATCCCAGACGGATAAATGGTAGCGTAGACGTGTGCTCCAACATTTGAACCATTCTAACAATTTCGTTTTCAGTTTTCATTCAATTTTGATAAAATTTCCAGAGATTGTGGGGGTTGGGGTCGAGATGGTCTCCTGTGAATTTCATCTCACCCTGATTGAACGGCCTCCGCGCAACTATAGGTAAAATTATACGATTTTGATGAAATCATCAGACAAAGTGCGATTTGGAGTCATTTTGAGCACAACTCGTCTATTCGTCCGTTTTCGAGTTAGCGTGCGAGAAGGGATTGAGAAGGCTTCAACCGCTCCAGTCTTTCCATGTAGATTCTGCGCAAGCTACTTTAAAATAAATAATATAACCCTAAACTATACTTCCCTATCTCATAAAAATCTGCCATTTACCTATTCGAAAATCAAGAATTAATTAATTTACTCTGGTACTATTAGTGTCCCTAAACCAAGCCCTGGTAGATTCCCTGAAATTTATCGAGAATGGTACGTCAATTTTTGGTCCGTGTCTGTATGTCTGTGCGTTAGCGGTAATTCCAAACACGGAAGGTAGTTGGGTATATGATTTGTATTTTGGTTTACGAGGTCGCTTGAATATTTTTCACCAGTTTTCTCGTGGTCTCCTTCCTAAAATGAAAATGTCCAGGTCCACGGATATCATTTAAAGGAACTGAAATCAGAGAACACATCTCAAAACCACAGTGGGGTGATAACGTATTTATCGTTAGATATCCTCATCTTCAAATTAATTCATGATAAGGAGCCACGATCAACCTAACGAGGATTTGATGTACAAGCTGATATAGGTACCTATAAACCCCGTTAACACCCTCTTCCGCTCATCAGACGCCCATTACATTGACTTTTTGGAAACCTCTGAGATTTTATCATGTGAAAGTTATCAAAGATTGACGTGAAATACCCCATTCAATTCATAAAACGAAACAATAGTTTATAATGAATGCTGAACTCGATTTTACCGATCGGATCTTCCATTTCAATAAACTTTTTTATCTGCCGATAATATTTTATTTCTTTGGTTCGCAGAATCGGATAGGTTAGGTAGGTGCTTACCGTTGGACTATGACGTGGCTTTGTGACTGATAAGTTTTATTCCCGATCGCGATGGCGGGAACTGCGAGGTGGGAGGAAATCGTCCACGTTTAACGACTGCCGTTTTTATTACCCCACGGGTTTTATTACTGTATGACTGAAAGGAGACAAGCGTTCTCTCTGTCTCCGTTTAGCGTTTGCCTCATTGATAAAAATAGGTCCCAACTCTGCTGTAGAGGTTTTAACATTGGGATCTCTCGTTTCTAAACTCATAACACATTTTAAAAAGTTCCAATGATGCAGCATGACCACAAGGGTGATTTTCCTCGACGTTTTTCAATACATTTTGAAACATTTTAATCATTGAAACCCGGACCCCTGAAAATTTCATCAAAATCTGAATGAATTGTAGAAATCCAGCTTAATGCTAGGATTTGCGGTGCTAACACACAGTTCGTTATCCAGCAATTTTTTTAGGAAAATAGATTGTTCAAGTTCCAAAAAATGTTCTTAAAAAAATTATTAAACATTGTAAAAAAACGACTAAATATCGTAACTCATATTTTTAGCAGAATAATTACTTTTTAAAAGGTGCTAAAAAAATATTGATAGTAGAATCTAAATTGAAAAGTGTATTTTTTCCATATAATTGATAGTTTCTGTGTGAACGAAATCATCAAATTTCCTATAATTAAACTTGAATATAACGTTTTTAAAATAATAATTTATGTGCTATTTTCAGTTTTTAAGAGTAATGTACTCCGGTTTTACTTTCCTTATTTGGCTAGAAGAGTAATGGGAAAGTATCGTGTTATCGAGTAAATAAAGTACTTTTCTGGTTCAGCATAGCCTCAGAGATGACATTGAACAATGATTTGACTCCCTAAATGCCGTTGAGCCTGAAATACGCTTCCAAATGAACTGATTCTAAGGTATAAAAATATCAATCAGTTACTGTCAAATCTTAAAATTTCGCGGGTCCATCATAACCTTCACAGCATTTCATTAGAACTAGAACAGGTTATGGGCCAGAAAAGGAGTAAATTTAAGTTTGTCTTTGTCTATTAACTCGTACGATGGAGATTCGCTTATGTCCAGTCTTTGACTTGAAACATTGAAATAGATCTTGCCTTGAAATCTATGACATTTTCAATTTCTCGAAAACGGTAAAGACTTCGAAATGGTCATGGGATGATGTTATCTTCTGATTTTCAGGATGTCGAGGTTCCACCTTAGAGGTAGGTGATTTGGTCGCAGGTATCGCAGAGGCCAAGTGCGATGTTGCCACATTAGAATGGAGACATTACGGAATCTTTCTGAGGCCATTGTCTCCCTATTTCATAACGTTTTAGCAAGAGCGGTTGAATGTTTCGGTTTTGAAAAGAGAAAAAAAATTACCCCAGTAAGCATATAGTTGAACTCAAGGGGAGATTGATTCGATTTATTTTGAATTTTTTTTGTCTTTTCTTTTTCGGCGACAGTCTCGTGGAGAGGGGTAAAAGGGGTCATGGTAAGGAGATATTTAAGTTTGAGGTTAGGCAGCGAAGTAGGAGCTGGCAACGTCTAGCTTGTCGGAGGAGTGGGGGTAGCTCCAATAGGGGAAGTTGGTCCTCCCCCCCCAGTTGTCTGTCTCCATTTAGCCGTGTGGAAAGGGTCGTTCTCATCTCGTAACGGTCGTTTTTTGTCTCCCCCTAAGTTCCCATGGGCTGTGGGAAAGTTCTGGGGATCTGAGACACACAACAGCCTCTGCACTCAGGATGCACCAACCAAATATTGTTTCACTCTTGGGAAAAATCTCTTATGTCTTCACTCCAGGGGTTGTGGTCTGTGAATTCCGAGATATTGACAACCTCGGACTCACTAAACGGTTGTTAAACAGGCAAAACTACAAACAAAATTTGATGTTTGTTATATAAATAATCAAGAGTACTTAGTTTCAGGTGTTACTGACTGGTAGCCAACTTTAATGGTGGCAAAGTGAATATAAATGTCATCTTTCTTCACTGCAACAATGAGGACCACTAAACTCAAAGATTGGATTTAAAATTTAACTTTAGAGTGTGGTTTGTTTAAAAAGCTGCAAGAGTGAAGCCTTGCAGGACGACAAATAAGCCACACGAAACATGGCAGCCTTTACTTGAGGCTTACAGAACGCATTGACAAATAAAGTACAGTTCAAGTTACAGGTTATGGGGGAAATAATAGAATGCTCTATAAAATTAGAATCTCCAATCTCACTCGTTTCGTTAATTCAGAGTAGAAACATAGTTGTGAAGCAACAAGCATGCTTACCAAAATAAAATATGGTGTCATTCAGTTTTCTGTTGCGAAGTAATTAAATTCACCAAATAGCGACCGCTTCCCTTGTACCTCAATCCAGCTTGACTCAAAATGACAATCTATGAACTATAGATTCTACTGAACATAAACAATATCTCAACAGAATGCTGAAAAGTAAAAAATTGTAAACTATGAATTTTATTGCAGGGATAAAACTATTATAACTTCTGAGCATGTGATTTAGCCAACCCCTTGTGGCAATGAGAATCCATCTCTTCTACGTACATATAGACGACAGAGAAATCAATACAAATAATCAAATTATTCCAAATCTCATATTCAAGTGGATCCGTTCAGGTTGAAGATGTTTATGCCTAATGATTGTGGCCCATTATCATTGAGTGATTACCTAAAAGCACTTATTTTCTGTAGCAAATTATGTTGGTAGCAGCAGAAACAATTGCAATGGATCGATCATCGTTGTATTCTTGACATGTCAGGGACAAGGGATGATGGAATAAGGCTCTTGTAAATGCACGGAAAACGTCTTGTGGTGTAACATTATGACCCACGGCAGCTTTTTCGGCGGTTGATCCCATTTCGAATTTGGGATATATTAAAATCTTTTCGTGTCAAGGATTTATTGCGCCACCGTCCATTCCTGCAAAACAACTTTGCAAAGCTTCACGACTTATTTCAGAAAAGTGGAAACGGATGGGAGTTTCTTGTGTCGATATTATTAAATAATGGGTGTAATGAAATAGGTTCCAAGAAGGTGGTGGTATGTGACGTCATTAACGACATCATCCTGGCATCTACAAGCTAGGAATGGGAAACAAAGCCCGATGTCGTTATTAGGTTTGTAGAGAGTGCTGAAACCGCCGAATCTCATTTAAGAGCCGAAAAGTGCAAAATTTTGCGTTTGTGTCTGGAGACATTTCATTTATTTCGTAAAACGGTTTCTGTTTCTGTAATTGGTAAAACGATTCTGTCATCCTGTGTGAATGGCCTATATGACGTTGATGATCAGTTGGCTCTGGCAGGAGCCAAGTTGTAAATTTTAGTTTATGCAGGAGGAAATTAAGCAGTAAATTGGCAAAATTCTGGTCTGTAAGAGTGGCCTTTATGAAGTTGATGGTCGGTTGGCCTCTTTGGCTGGGGCCAAAAGTTAAATTTCATGTTTATGCTGGGTGAAAATTAGAATAAGCAAGGTGCTCCAGCAACTGATGAAATAGTTTTGTTATCCTGTGAGAATGGCCTGTGTGCCGGTGGTGGTTGGACTTTTGTCGGACCCTAAAGTTGCAAAATTCATGGGGAGAAATGACGATATATCGTAAGAGCAAGCAGCTTCTGCAATTGGCAAAATTCTGTTCCCGTGTGAGAATGACCTCCATGACGTTGCTGGACGGTTGGGCCTGGCTGGTGCCCAGTCATTTCCGAAGCACTGTAGTAGCGAATAGTGCGAAGCTAATTATATCCGCCCACTCCCATTTCCGCGTCCGTTTCTGCGACGGATCGAAACCTCACCGAAAGCCCGTTACAAACCACCGCGGTGCCGGTGGAACAGAAGACCTTAGCTCAGTGACCACATTTTAATTCTCACAGCTGATCGAAATCGCCTAATAATAGCAACGTTGAGTGGTTTTCAAGGTTTTTTAATTCTCGCGATCCGTGACGCGTGGTGCCACGCGTGGACCGACCCCCCTCTAATCGCCCGAGGATGACATCTGTCTCTATCGGCCGTCACTATTCGAAGAATGTACTTATCGTGAGATACCGGAATCCATTTGAATCGTATCTTTCGAACAGGACACCCAATAATGACGAAGCAGTGACATCAAATCCACCCAACTAGATATAAAATATAACCAACTTGCGCAATCAATTTTCTGAAAGTTATTCTGTCCTCTGACGTGAAATTCCGTAACCTCCTTGAACTATTCTTCCAATAAAAATGAAATGTAATACTCTGGTTGTATGTAAAAATGAATAGTAATACGAATGGTTCCATACTGCAGTTAAATTATTTGTTAATTAAAATAAATGTTACCACCTAATCGCATTCTCCTATAATAAGCAATTATTCACACAGTTACCTAACATGCTTCATTTATCGTTCATTATACCAAAGTCCTTTGTGAATAAACATTATTTTCCTAACCTAATTCAACCACCACGTACTCACCAATTAGCTCGAAGATGCGGGAAAAGTGTCCGGGCTTATTAAATTGTTACTTAGATGTTCTTATCTAAGGAAACCAGAAAACTCGTAATAAGGCCACATGTTTGACGTCTGCGTGACGTTTGAAGTTTGACAAGTTTGCTGGTCTGCGTGCTAACTGTTTCTGTTTTAACAGCAGATACATGTGTTAGTATTCTTAATGTTCAAAATATCTTATTTGTTAGTATTATTGTTAGTATGTGTATGTTTGCTTGCTCAAAACCATTCGACCGATCAGGGTTTTTAAGGGTTGCTTTTTCTAATATATGAATACACATTCGAAAATATAAGATTGTTACACAACTTTTACATTTGCCTATGCGCAAAAAGGTGGCTTTACGTTGAAAGCAGCGATGAAATTCACGAGAGACTATCTAGAACCCGACCCGCGCAATCCCTGAGGTTTTTATGAAAAGCAAACTGTGTTAATATTTTGTTCTTTACTTTTGGGATTTTCTTCATGACGTGATACCGAAATTGTTCTAGACGGTCTAAAACATTGAACAAGAACGAGCCAAAAGTCTGATTTTAAGGATTCCTATGGGTCTACCTCCTGAAAAATAACAAGTTGCTACCTATGTGAACACGAAAGCTGAAAAATACGCGTATTTTGTCTACAACACCTTTGTAATCGACCAAGATTCAAAAATATTGCTTTGTTAACATGCTTTGAAAGGAACTTTAATTGGGTTGATCGAATACGTAAATAGTGATTTAGTGGTTGTTGAGTCCAAGTTTCTCCAGTGCAGATAAGCTACTCACTATAGGAGGGAAGTTGGGTGACGAGATAAGATTACGAGCGTATTGCGTCCACCCGTACCAACCTCGAATTCGCGCGGTATCTCATTTCTCTTGCACGGCCAGCTCGAAGAAGAATCGATTCCTACGCAATCGATACTCTCGTCACCTCAGCAGTTGCGAGGAAGTCCTTCTATTTTTTTCGCGATGAAGCAACGAGGAACAAAAGACTTGAGTCGTCCCCCAAGGCCTATGCAGCCTTAAAACAACCCCACCAGACCTTCCAGATGGGTTTCTCCGTAGCATTTACATTACAAATCCGAGTAACCGTGTTGGCACTGCAAAGACGCTGAGTTGGTGGCATTGAAGGTGTCAGAAGCTGCACCAGCTCTGCACGTGGAGTCCACATTTCTGATGACATCGCCGATTCCAGGCGCGGCCCCCTTTCCCCCGTTTCGTAACTAAATAGCAGCAGGCGCGTGTCTTTCTGTAAACAACGTCTTTTGTTTCACTCCTTTTGTTGAAATGTAGACCTACTTACATCTGAGACTGGAGTCATTAGTCTGAAATTAGATAACATCCAAAACGAAGTTTGCAGCCTGAACAAAGAAATAGACCTATGATATCACACGTTACCCTGATGACTATTGCTGCTACGACCCGTCTCAAGGAAATTTCAGTGAAATAGATACCAACCTTATCTTGTATGTTTTTGGGTTTAGTCACCGAACTGCCCTAATAGTACAATTTTACTATCTTAATACAATAATGCTGACATCTACTGAAAAAAATAAGATAAAATACGAATCGCTTACCTGCTCACTGTCATAGTTCACTTACCATTAGGTTAACTTGCTAAATCTGCCAAAAAATACAAGTTTTTTCGCAAATTTACATTTCCTGGGAGATGCACATTCAGTTTATCTTCTAACAACGAAAAATATATTAACTTACATTAAATGTGTAGAAAGGTTTCGCAATTATCAGTATATTCACCGAATCAACTTCCGATTGAAAAGGTCAATCCTATCAGAATTCAGATCTTACGGATTTCTGTTATTTTGATTTATTTACTTTTTTTGGTAAACTTTATTATACATCACTGATAATAAAGACTATTTATCACATTTTAAATTTAATCTCATCCAGGTACAGCTGACAGATAAATTACCTGGTTTATTTTCCCATAAATCAAAACACACCATTTGCAAAAAACTGTATTTCTTTATAACGCTCTAGCGTCGCATTTTCACTGACATTTACCTTTCGAAATCCTCGTAATTTGTCGCCGATTTCCATTTTCACACTCCAGGCAACATTAAAATTTCTCTTTTAGACAGACTTTAACAAAAAATGAAGTTTTCTGTTTCGCTGTTTCTAAAATTGCTGCATTTCACTTTTTTTAATCACGGTCTCATGCCAGTTTCACGGTGAATTCCTCGCATTCCCTCTACACTATATCTAGATACCTATACTAATATTTTGCGATCATATCCTCGATGCATAACTTGTTAAGGGGTTGTTGCGGAGAAAGTGGTTACCCTGCTACTGCCCGATAAATTTCAAAGCTTCCTTCTTCATTTCAACATCATGATTTAAGTAAATTAGCGGCCCATGATATTGAAATTTCGCATTTATAATAAACGGCAGAGTCTTTCTACTTCTTCTCTCAGTCACCCTTAGTGTTCTTGAAGCTCTTGTCCGATACAGCTCTTGATGAAGATTTGGACTCATTTATCTTACATTGTGCTCAATTTTAATTGTTTTATTTTTAAATGGAACGAAGGCCTATTTGTTTGAAACAAGTTGTGCAGTAAAACTCGTATTGTGATTAGGGAGGGTGGAATGAATCGATTTTTCATAATCTTTAGTAATGAATGTATCGACACAGATGTCTGCACCCCTGCACGTGGCAGGTCTTGGGGCGCCCCACCCTCCGTTGCCAGGGCAGCTCTGGGGGTTTTCTCTCCCTTCCCATTTGCATTTCTCATCGTGGGATCCGCGTTTTTTCTCCTCCACCCTCTTCAAAGCTCGCTCGCCAATAATTATAAATATTTTACTGCCCTCACTACTGCCCGGTTAATACCTCCCCCCGCTCGATCTAGATTTCAACCAATCCTACCTTATTTAATTGGTTTGATGTAAATCCCGCTGTATTGAACAAATGAAATGTCTTTAAGACTGTCAAAAATCTCGAAAAGAATCCTACTCTGTGTGTTACTAGGTGGGTACGAACAAAATCACTCGAGGCGAAATTGTGGAAAACCATTTCAAATCGGAATTCAGTAAAGAACGTTGTCGAATTCCTCGAAAAAATAAAGAATTACAATGTTAACTCGATTTCTACGGGAAGGTCATCATCTGTAACAAACAATAACTGAACTTATATATATTTATATATATATAGTTACTATAAGCTTCCGTTTTACCAGGTTTTAATTGATGAATTAATTAAAGTGAAAGCTAGTTATTAATCCTAATAATTGGATACTCATCGAATGTAGTACAACTTGTTGACGTTCACTCAATGTCAATGGCACTGAACCAATGACAATCGGGAAGAACTCATCGAAATTATCGATGTCGAAATCGATTGTGCACACAATAAGTGACCCAAGATAAATAAGATAAAATAGGATTCCATTAGAATCTCTCATTTTCGGACGATGATCAGGAGGGACTGACTCAACTATGAATTATAAACTTAATCCATTTCCAAATTGTCTCTTTGTTTGTAATTGGAGAAAGAGTTTACCACTTAGCACAACCCCCACTATCTACCTCACATTGTTAACTCTTGTGTAATTTTATGTACGTGGCTCAAAGTCAGTCACCTTCCATGACTGGCTGTTCTTATTGTGACAACTGGAACATTGTACTTCCCGATAGCTCCGTCGCGATCAATATTTCTTCGATTGTTCGACATTCGCGAAATGGCCGCGACCTCCGTCACGCGTAATGAGCCTTATCGCCAACCGTCGGCCTCTTTTGTGTCGTCTTCTTCTTGCTTTATGTCCTTCCTTGGAAAACTTGAACTGGAAACCTACAAAATAAAGAATCTCGTTTGACAAATAAAAATCTTGAGATATATATTTTTTCTTTTTGATCAGCCGGTTTCCCTCTTTTTGCGAAGATATCCATCGGGTAGGAACGATTCAGGTGGGAGCAAATGACAGCCAACTCTGCCGTTGCTCGGCCGGCCGGCACGCCAAAATGGCGGCCGCCGTCTCCCTTTATGCCGAAGGGTCGTTGTCCTCTCAAGTTCTCCAGGCTTCAGCAGAAATGTATCGATTTCCACCCCACTGCCAGGACGAAAAGGGATTTTCGATCCTTCCTCGCTGTTTTTATCACTTCCAAACTCCAGTTTAATCTCCATGCCAAAAAACACAAAAATTTATTATAATACCAACCATTCATTATTCAAATTTCTACAGCAATCATCGATTGGCATCCCCTCTCATTCGGTTTTAGCTGTGGAATCTCTAATATGAGACGTTGCTTACGCAGAAAGCGTCTATAAAACCTCACACTCCTTATCCAGCCAACCTACAAATTTCAACTCCAACCACATTTCAAATTTCAGCACCACCAGTAAAACTGAGAAGAATTTGGCTTCAAGTTTCGGTCTGCTGACATGAGCAGTCTATCAGATATTGACTATGATATAATATGGTAGAAGATGAGAAACTAGATTTAAAACAATGATGCCAAAAACAACTTACTAAAGTTTCAAGATAGGTCTTTCAAATAACTCAATTCCTCGTGTTTCACCACCAAACTCGTGGCTGGCCATTGTTTATGATTTAGAAAAAACTAATACTAATAACGACTGAAAGGAATTTTTTTTAGATTTTTCAAATTATCTTTATTATTTAGAGTGCAGCCAGTGAAAAGCGGTGGAATCACTCTACTTATGAATGCCTAATTACAAGGCAACGCATTTTAGTTTGGACAATAAATTGAAGCGTACAACATAAAGGCTGATGCAAGGATTATTTTAGGCTGTTTAGGCTTCAAAACGGGTCGTTCCCCATCCCTTCTATACTCCTTGAAACTATGATGATCTTATATGAGATGGAGAGTTCATAGGGAAATGTTGATGTTCGCGTTAACGTGTGGTTCATTGTACATTGAACATGTAAAAGCTTACAAGTCAAGGTCCTTCAAACGTATTAAAAGTCATTGATACGTTGCATCCATCTCCTTTGTTCCTTCAAACGAAATCACACCAGAGTCTGGGATGAATGGGAACCAAGTAGGTATCGTAGAGCGGAATAGCCTTATGAAAGGTACTCAAAACTACGAGTATCTACTCTAACCATTCACAAATCACCTTCCTTTTATCTCCGAACGTTCTCTAAAATACTCTTCAGCCCCTGCTAATAATAGAGATATTAAGTACATTTTGGCAGACCGAGATCTTCCCCGCCTTCCTTGTACATCACTCGACGAAACGTCTTTTCTTTTTTAATTTGCCGTCGTGGGTGCCGTCTTGGCGGCTTTTTTAACTCGTTGAATACGTTTGCAGAAAAGCTGTTGGTTATATTCACCCTCACCTCTAACGCTTTTAGTAGAGGCTCAAGTCTATTTCCGAGCGGGTCGTTAAGCAATCGGTAGCAACCCTGTTCTCCAATCTCCCCAGCCTACTTTGCCAACTGATGGGTAACGTTAGCGTTGCTTACGTGCTGCCCTTACTGCATCTGGAATTTATTTTCGTACAATCTCATCTCACTGCATATACACCTTCCTACAATAGGCCTGGCGACAAAGCAACGTAAGCTTCCAGAAAGCTGTAAAAGGTTGTATAGTGAACTCTCAAGATATATCACAGATATATAAGAGATTCCATACATTAAACAGGAATACCTACTCCTAGTCAGACTTATATAAATCCACTACAGGTTGTATTAGCTTTATTTAAAAAGAGTATTTTGAAGTTAACTCTAATTTCCCACTTGTGCTCTTTGTGGGGTGTCCAATAAACCTCACAATTTTTGACTTATTTCACTATTTTGCTTATATTATAACTCCTTAACGATGAATGTTTAGATAAATATTACCCTACGCTGAATTAAGCTACATACAATTATGCCTCAACATGTTACAGTCTGGAAAAAACACCCTTATGTTTGGCTTTATTGATGTCATGGAGACCTACTTTGATCTTACACAAGCTATTGATTTCATTATAGTCAAAACGACTTGGTAATTCGTAATCGGTCAAGGTATCGGTCATAATTGATCCAGAAGGGATCAATAACTGTTTTTAACATATTAAGTGGGAACCAATATATTATTTTTGTTTATGTTTTCTATTTGATGCCGAACCAGGTACAATTCATACTGTTTATTAGTACAGAAGGGGAAATGTCTATCAAGAAAGAAGTAATTCTCTTTTCTAAGCAAATTCAACTGTGGTCACTCTTCTTTTCCGCAGTCAATGAATAGCAATGATGCGTAGAAAATCGGGTAGGTATTAAACTTAATTGTGTAAGCCGATGCTTCTAAACTCAATACCTTGCTTTAATTTACTGTATAATTGATGCGAATGTGGAATAGGTGGCTTGCAACTGATTGAGTCATACAGCTGCAAGATATTTAAAATTAGGTACTTACCTCTGTTGGTCATGTCAGTTTATGAAGTTGTTTTGGATACCAGAATATTTCAATCGCAAATCTGACCTAACCGAGAACCTTTTCTTGTTATTTCAGACGACACTGGTCCAGAACCTGCCTGGCGAGGAGATCAGTGAGTGCAAGGGCTTCAGGAAGAACCTGAGGGGGAAATGGAGGAGGCTCGTGAAAAAGAAGCCCCAACCCGAAGTCTACACCATTCCAGCGGAGTTCAAAGATCAGCTGAAGCAGATCTACGTCTACTGATGCATGGATACTCCAGCACCGCGCTCAGTATCCATGGCTGACGTCACTGAACACCTGCCCCCTCGTGTAAAGTGTACAGTCCTTCCTTCCCTCCTTTCCTCAAAGAGACGCATTAAATACGACGTTTTTCTTTGCAAGAAAACAACTATACCTACAATCTACAACACAGTTAATTGCAATTCAGACGAATGCAGCACTCATCCTGTTACATAAAATATAAAAAAACACATTCTAACTACGACGTACTTTTCCGTTGAAAATTACCAAGTTTAATGACGAACCTCTTGGAGGAGAGGGTCAAGGGATATTTACTTCTACCCATTCCGAAGAAATTGTGTTTTCCTTAAAATTCTGGGCTCCCTTCTCCCCATTCTTTCTTCTTTTATAAATATTATTCGTTTTCCTCTTTTTTCGAATAGTAGTACGTGTAAAATATCAGGTAGCCCGTCCGAAAATCGGCCTTCACTGACCGGATTTCTCTGACATGTGAACAAAAAAAACAAGATTCGTGATATAAAAAGAAGCTTAGGAAGAAAGGAAATTAGTTCTTAATATTAATAATGTACTGTACAGATTTACTTATCCTTTGTGGTAGTAATTTTATTGTACATAGTTGAGTGTAGTCACGTTAGAAGAATTTTTCCTTTGATAATTTTTCTTGTCTTGTATGTTTTAAGTATAAAAAATGTGACAGGTTCCTCTAGCTATTACATTTAGTTTCAATTTTTCTTATTGACTAGTTTGCTCCCCCGACCATTGTATTTCGGGCTTGAATGAAACTTCGTTTTGAATGAAATTCGACATTTCCTGTTTATGAAACATTCTGAAAAGACTGTCAAACGAAGTCTAGAAAACTATTCTATTGGGTCGTCATGGTGTTCCCATCAACATTTTCGGACCCTTCATTACACCACAATTTTCTACCGACTGCATGGCGAAATTTGACAATAGTTGACCATAGTTTGACAATAGTTGGCTTTCGTTGATTAAAGATCTGACCAAGTTTGAGAATACCTATCAGTATTCATTTTGTTTTCAGTATTATGTATTTCCAACCAACTCCATACCATGATGACTCCAATGGAAACCCCTACTTTACCAATGCAGTCTGCTATAAGTTAGAGGACCCTATGTGTTTTTGAAAATTCATTTATTTATTTCATTTTCATTAATTTTTTATTTTCTCCTTTAATTTTTTTAAATTTCGCTCCCTTCAGAGCGGGATGACTCGACTGACTCATATTGAGCCTCGTTTGAATTCTAAAGTAGGACCAGTAAATTTAGCATTTAGGATAAATTTGATTCAGTTTTAATACATTTTTAGTTTGTCACAAATGAACCATGGTGTTTTTTGAGCCTGATATTACTATGTGTAGATATTGTGCCAGATTTGAATCTTAGAAATGCAACTCTTCAATAGGGCTTTTTCATTCAGTCTGGTAGACCTAACTACTTTTAGTCCAAGTAGATTATTCTAAAATTCCAATACCTTGTAATTCACTTTTGTATTATTTTGAAATTGTACTTTTTTAAACTTGAAATTATTTTTTTAGAATTCATAAATTTGACCACATAGCCTAATTAATCCGTATTTGATTTCCTATTGTACATACGGCTTCTTAATTATGGAAAATTGGTAGTTCACATCTGATATTTTATAGCTATTTTTGGCGAATTGAACTGAATTTATCCGATTTGTTGGACATCTCAGGGATCCTAGAAGTGTCCTATCAAAATTATTTTTGTAACAAGTTTTTGCTAACTGCATTTATTCTACGATGAAAGTAGTTTTCACATTGTGAATCCACGTTTTTAAATAATATTTACCATGGATTTGTATATTACATTTTTTAGCATCGCATCAATCTACTAAAAACTATTCGTAACCTTGGGAACATGGAAATTTTTTAATTAATAACACTAGTCATTAATATTGCCAATATAATTCCGAAAAAAATGAAATCAAACTAAACAAAAAATGTGAACAGTATTGTATTTACGTTAATTTATTTTTGTATATATCTACTGTTATTTTTTCTCACTAAATAAAAAGCCATCCCCCTGTACATTTTTTGTGTAAGATTTTTGTTTTTTTCCATATAGGAGGTTAAAATCAAGTTATTTATATCTTTTAGGTATTACAGTGAGCTTGTATGCCTCTTATTTATTCATTGGTCAATACTTAATGATTGTATAATTTCTCTTAGGTTTACTACATTTCCATGGATGCTGATGATGTTTGAAAATAAATGTGGAATGCAAATTTGACTGAGTCTACGTTATATATTACTCCTTTTTTCCCAATAGAACTGTCATCTTAGTTAACGAAATTTCGAGCTACAAGTATAGTAAGTATATAGTCAGATAAGGTAGATGCTTTTAGAAAGAAAAAAGGCAATTCTGGTTTCACCATCGTGTTGAGCACTAAAAAATCTTCAAAATTAATTGTTACTTAGGTGTCAAATGGGGAAAAAAAATTTCGAAGTACCCACACACTTTCGGATTTGTTTTCTGATTTTTATTTTCTTAAAACGAACTAAGTAACAGGCACCTCGAAAACTCTGCAAGTTTCACTTCGATATCTCAGAAATTATGGGATACGGTACAGACACTCAAATATATGAAAAAGTATGTGTCATTCCAAACTATAACTATCCTTAGGGTTGAGATTAAAAAATCCATCATCAAGCATTCCGAAAGAAAGGATGAGTTCGTTGGAAAGCACTTTTCGAGCACAGTAAAGTGCTTAAATTAAAAAAATAATGACAAACAATGATGCCGAGCTTTTAGCAGACGAAGATTGTATCAACTATGATATAGAACTTTGATAAATAAATGCACAAAATTATACTGAAAAAAGTACTTGAAGCTGATTGAAATACACTAAAATTCTTTTAATAAAAATCTGTCAATATTGAATAAATACAACAGTTTCTGATAATTATTTTAAAACTTCAGCCCAGATTTCAATGAAGAAAGTTTTAGAAATGTTTTGGAGACCTTGCAATAGCTGTATTTCTCACAAAAATTCATTAGAGCGGGAGATATGTTGTTGATATATGTGGCACTCTAGCTTTTAGCCAAGTGATTACAAACGCTAATGTTCGGTTTGTGGTACTACAACTAGTATTTAATTATTCAAGATCTACAGACTCGAGACCGTTATACCTTGTGTAATAATTTAGTTTTTTTTTAATGGAAAACACCATAGGTTAAATTCAGTTTAAATTCGTGTTCTAAAAAAATACTGGGGGAAAATGTCCCAATAACAGCTACACTAGTTCTAATTTAAAACTTCAGACATTTCGTACATGCCTAAGTTATTAAACGCAGTTTCACAATCAGGCCAACTTGGAAATAGTTGGACGTCACCTGGCTGAAGAGTATGACAACCTTCAGGTCTTGCTTCAATATTGATTGGTCTGGTACAATATTGAATTCACTGGCACTGAAGATGATGTCTGGAGTTACTATATTATAGGTAGGTACTGTACCTAAATATACGGGATGTATGATTGTAGAGTGCAAATACTGCAGATTTGAGTTTTTCATGTCGTTTCCAACAAAAAGCCCATCTGCAATTTTCGTTTAAGCTCATACCTTTCGAGTTAGGGGAGAGGCGGGAAATGCCGTCCGAATTACTTCTAGGTAATATTGGTTGTCGTGGAATAGCCTCAATACCACGTTTTTAGGTTGTATCGCTTTTAATTGAGTAGTCTTGAAAACAATTAATCTAAATGGTCAATAAAATTGCTGGAATCAATTGTTTCCAAAAAGTGATTTAGTTGGCATTACTAAAGTATTCGAATGATACCGTCAACCTATGGGGAACTTCAAACCATCAATGTGAGATGCATTCAAAATCTCGCTGAGCCATTCTTTCATCAATGTAGCATAAAATATAACTTTTGAATTAAAAATATTGGAATTTCTATTGTATTCTTTCACGATAATTTTGAAACTTTGAATAGGTGTTGAAAGGAATTCAGAGAAACAACAATACAATTAAATTCGTAGTTCTAAAAAGATAAAAAAACAGAATAAAATTAGGCAATCCCACAAATCCTCTTCAGGACGTCTAACGGTGCACAAGTTTGATGTTTCAACCCTTACACTCCCTCAATGGTGAGTTATTCTCATATTAATGACAAATTTAACATGGGTTTTCATTTTCATCTTCAATGTGTTCATTTCATCATTTTCCTCGTTCATAAATGGAAGAACTTGCTAATCGCAGAATGTTATTGATAGCTTTGTTGAGTACTTTCTCAATCCCATAACTCGTTTTGCACTCGTCGTCCGTCCTAGTTTACTCGGCATCTGAAGTTAGAGACAAATAATACCAATTGTTATTATTAGAAAGATTCATGGCGACTAACTGGTGGGAACTTGGACTAGAAAACACGTTCATAACGAAGAAAAGAGTACGTCGACAGCCATATATCAGAAAAACTGGAGAGAAGAAACCGATAAATGAACTTGAGTCGAGTAACGCTGGCCACTATTTAAGAAGCTGGGATTACCCAGCATTCTGGATTATATATATTTATAAACAATCTATATATTATATATCTATATTTATATAAAATCTGTAGGTACCTATATTAAATAGTATATATTTTTTCGAAGTTATGGTGCAATCTTAATTAGCGAATTTTCAAAGAAAAAATGAGCTATTTAGATGGCTTTGAAATTTTAAAAGTGGGTAGGAAGGGTCGGGACCCCCTACAAATCGGTTCCATACATCAAAGAACACAATCCTAGATTTTAACGATTTATCATATATATATATATATATATATATATATATATATATATATATATATATATATAAATATATTGTATTTATTTATAGGGTGTATTTCCAGATTCCCTTTAAAAAACGGCGTAAAAAATTCGATCCAACGCAGACAAAATCCGTAGGTATTGGCAAAAGACAAGTCAAGTTCGTTGGCCAGCCCGACCGCTCAAAAATTTCAGGCTCTTATTTACAATTTAATGGCCCAAAAAGTGCTAAAAAATTGGGCATGTGGGGTGTCACAGTCTAAGTATTTCTAAGCGCTTAGACGATTGTGACCACTTCCTGATATCTAAGATTCATAAATAAGAGAGAAAAATCGGTTTTTAGTTGGAAAATTTCCATAATTGACCAAATTTTCGAGTTCGGCTGCGTATTCTAAAATTTTCTTTGTGACCTCGTCACATGGCTGTCAGTTTTATTCAGGACATGGTTAGCCTCAATGATCAGAATTCAAGTGCCTAATTTAATGCTATCCACAACTTTACTTTAAAAATTCGCTCTATTAGTCATGCTGCATTACTGAGTACTGTTTCTGTCGAATTATGGAATTCTATCCAGAAATATGAATCTCCTTAGTTGCTTCGGGGTATTTTGTGTTATACGATTTGAAAACAATGCAATGAGTGATTTATTATCGCATTGTCATTACCATATCCATGACAAACTCTTGTCATTCTGTTTTACGACCGCCAAAGCATCAAGTCACAAGCTATTGAGCGTGATGTCCAACTAATCTATATTTTACTGAAAGCAGTGATTTATGATATATATTTTTTTTTTGTTTTTGAGGCGCGAGCTTGTGAGCATCCAGACCACCAAACTATACACATAATTCTGACGTGTTAAAGAAGTTCACAACAGAATACAAATTCAATCTTAAAAGTAATGTTATCTACCCCCAAAAGAGACGCTCCTCGTACAATAGGTACCAAGCCATAAAATTCATCTCCGTTGAAGAAGAGCCTCACTCCCAAATGCAGTCAAAAAGAGTGAGAAGAATCCGACTATTGGCTTGGCCCAAATTGGATGATATCATTCATTTTGTGGCTTGGCATCTTTTGTAAGCGGAGGTCTCTTTGGGGGGGGGGGGGGGGGGTATACACATTTTCGGTGGTCTAGGGGTAAAAGGTTGGAATGAACGGGCTGCTCAGGATGGAATCAGTCATTTCATTTGACTTTTGTTGTCCGAGAGAAGCTCCCTGTCAAATTTAAATTTCCTGGGTGAACAGAAAAGAATTGAGCTTCATGATAGATTAGCTTCCTTTCAGGTATACCTATAGGCCTGGAATCAATGTGTCCCCTTATTATGGAAAACGAACGGATGAATGTACAGCAACCAAGATAGTTACTGAGGCGTCCCGAAGGAGTTCCGAATTCAAGTTCTAAATTTCAGCACCGTAAGCCTACAGGCCAAGAAATTAGCCTAAGGGATCCCACAGCTGATCAGTGCGCCTACGTGGACTGACATTGTACTCCAGATATTCCTCAGTTATTCCCTTAGTTATTCAAGTGCTACTTGTGTGGCACTTTGGTACATGAGTACTTAATTTCTACTCGCTCTTTGGCACATTAGGATGGCAAAGTGGCTCACTTTTGTGCAAATGGCACCGTGCATTGCCCCAATTCTCTATTTGGCTCAATACTCAATGCCTCAATTTTTAATATTTTGCGGATTCGTGCAGAAGGGGTTCACTACGAAGACATCCCTATCAATACCAAGTTCATCTCCTAACACCAAGTCCAAGTACTTCATTATACAATATTACTTGCACCGAGAGGCATTTTTGATCGACGCCGTTGAAGGGGGCCGGTAGGAGAATGTGTTTTGGAGGTGGCCCAAACGACCGGGAGACGCAGCTAAATTGAAGCCTTGTGGATCGGACACACCTCCCTTGTCAACCATCCAATGCTGTGAAGCATTTTTGAAGTATAGCTCAATTTATCTTGTCCTGAAATTGGATACGTTTTGTGGGTCAGGCATATTGTAAGTAATGCCGCTTTTTTCAAAATCATAACAGTTGTGGTTCACTATTTTCAACAACGAACCTTTTAATAATCAACCCAGAAAACCTATTTTCTCAACTTTGACATGGGAATTCATATTAAAAGGCTTCTCGCCCAAGTCAGGCTAACGGGAAATTTCTATGCTAAGCTGAGTGTACCAGGCTTTGTGGTGAAATTTGATCCCACTGTAGACTGCCCACTGTGTAATTATAATTTGCCTGATTCAGTCTTCCATTTCCTCTGCGTTTGCCCTGTCCTTCGTGGCGAGAGATACTCTTTCTTTCTTGAAAATGAATTATCTTTTGATAGGCTTTCTTCATTACTCTCTCTTGTAGACATACTACATTGCAAAAAAATATTCTTCTTCGTTAAAAATTGTATAAGGACTAGGGTTTTTTTCTTGAATGAGGGATTTTTGTACTAATTTTCTGTTTTCTGTATATTTTCGCCTTTCTTTCTTCTCTCACCTCGTGGGATTTTATAATGATGTAATGATGTACTTGCGTTGCTTTCTTCTTTATAATGTATTCTTTATACTACATTGAATAACGTATTGTTCTTTGTGTAACCTTTTCTTCATCTGCTTCTCATTGTTCATTATGTACCTTGCACTATGTCTATTCTGTATATCTATATCTAATTCTTGTATGATTCGTTGCACTATTTCTTTTCATTTAACGTATAGATTGTTTTTTCTTTCTCTCTTTCTGCTTAAATATTCTACCTTGATGTTTAAACTTTTGTACCGCCGGAAGGCTTTTACAAATAAACAATTTCATTTCATTTCATTTCATTTCAAACCCATTTTAACACCCCCCTCCCCCCTCACACACACAAACACACACATATGGGATTTAGTTGGTCCTAAAAGCTCGGCAACGATTTCGATCAACCCTAAAAGGTAGAATTCAAGCCCTGAAATGTTCAAAAATTGAGATCTCGAACACTTTCAATCTAGGAGTAATATTTTTTTACTCTTTAGTCATTGATGGATATCGTCCCAAAGATTCGAATGAAACCACCCGGATCACAGTACGTTGATCCGTACGCTCTCCTTAAGGTCTGGAACTTAAACAGGGAAAAATTTCATTTACTGGATCGCAATCAGAACTGGTGGGAACTTGGTAAAACTCGCTCCATAAACTAGGACTTTCGTATCAGCTGATATAATTCCATTGGAACTCTGACTTGGCTCATTTCTTCCGAAATCAATCTGCGGTTCTGAAATTTGAAATGGAGCTCTTTTGGGACATCGAATACAATTACAGATTATTGAGGGGAACTGATCAGCTGAGGGACCTCAGAGACTAATTTGTTTCCTGATCGACCTACGATGCTAAAATTAGAAATAGAGCTCCAAAGGCACTACCTAAAAACAATTTTACGAGTTTAGGAGGACCACTTATCAGCGGAGAGTCCTCTGAGACTGATTTTTTTTCTAATCGACCTATTGAAATAGGTACATACATAAATAATTGAAATAAAGGATTTTATGTGCAAAGTTTGAAACCAATACATGGTGAAAAAATTAATTGGTCATAAAACATTTTGTTTTTTGACATTTTCTAAAGAGTGTAAAATTGTGAGGGCCTAGAGATGTAAAAGTGTAAACGCATGTGTGGCGCGCGAAGTACCTACCAAGTTTCGATAATATACCTACTGTATATGGGGTTTAATAATTTTATAGACTATTGACCTGAGTAGAAGGGATATCTTTATACAGATATAATAACCCGTTTCGTAATCATTTGCATTTTTTAGCATGCACATGCTTTAGCCATGGGTCCCCGCTCCGAAAACGACAGGAAAATATGACACAAAAGTAGTTATCTTACCATTTCTTACGGAGGTCATTCCAAATTTATAACCGACAGTAAAAAAAAAATCACGCTTATTTCCGCTTACAACGGAGCCGTTCCTAGGAAAATGTAACTCCGTCAGTTTTCATCCGACAGAAATGGTTCACCATTAGTTGGAAAGATCTCAATTTATACTAAAATCTTGCGTTGCCTAAACCGGACCTAAATTAAAATCAGCTGAACTACACGCAAAGTGTTTAATTAACTATAAACAATGCTGGAAGTTTAATTACGAGATTTGGTAGTAACAAACCTAATAATTACTTTAGAGAGAAACAGACAATTGAAGGCTATAGTAACTGGGAATATTGTTGAACTTGGAGGTCGATTCTGGTTCTGTTTTACTGATTATCTGGTAGGTAACGAAAGAGCTAAATTCTCTTCTGTTCACCGCAGGAAGTTGAAATTTAATGATGATGATGATGTTTTTTTTTTCTCTGGGATATCCAGAGACGGATGGAGTGACCGACTCCGTCCTGATCAGCTGGTAGAGCTAAATTTTTTCCTGTTCACATTAGAAAGTATGACATTTACGGTGCTATAAGACAAATTCTTGTCAGAATGTATCCGATTATAGCGTTGGTTAAATATACATGTATATCCTTTCGCCCGACCACCACAAAATTTTGTTACTAAATTGCGATACATGTTTTCTAATACTTTTCACGTAAAAACAATCGCTGCTTGAGAGTTTGGACATTGCGCTTTTCCATCCCACAAAAATCGTTCACCACTGTCTATGCAACCATTCTAAATGGAGTGATGATAACTACCTACGTCATTACGCACAGCCTCTTCCTAGGTATTATATTTTTCTACCATATATTATTCAAACTACTATATTTTTGGTTTATTATTTTCAATAATAAACCTTTGTAATCAACCAAGGAAAACCCTGGTTTAGATAGCTGTGTGCCATTATTTTGTTACATATGCTCACCCTGCCTTGTTCTGCTTGGTCGCTTGTACCTAGCCTATGATTTTACTTTCCAGATAATGCGATTCAAGAGAGAAAGAGGTAGAGTGAGAGAGAAAGGGGAACAGAGAGGGTGTATGTTTGTGTATGCTTATTCAATGGTCAAGAGCCTTTTTCAGCAGAAAATCTGGACGTTCAACATAATGAGCTAGCTAAACTAACCACATGTTACTACCATGACTACATAATTATGCTTGTGAAACGGAGCATGTTTCATACCTACAAAATTCTAGCTTCATAGGATGAATAGCAAAGTAAAAGCTTCATAGGATGAATAGCAAAGTAATTTTCTCCGGAGCTCGCTCAGATAATAGAACTTTAATCATTTCAAATTAGGTAATTATTTGAAATCTCTAGTCTCTCCTCCACCAGAATACAATTACAAAAAATGGAGGGGCTCAGATCAGCTGTGGGATCTCTGAGGCTAATTTCTGTTATAATCGATCTACGATGAGAACATCTGAAATGAACGGCTTTAGGATTACGTGGAATACAGTAGCAAAATATGGAGGCAAATGATCAGCTGAGTGGCCTCTGATGCTAATTTCTGTCCTTAGATACCTTTATTTTTTCGACATTTATTATAGAACATAAAATTGTGGGGTCCAGCAGCTGAAATGGCGTCAACCTTTTTGGGTGGCGCAAACCACTAAGTTTACTATGTCACGAGGTTTAATAATTATAGACGTAGAAGGACTATCTAATACAGAAATAATAAACCTTTATGTACTAATTTGCAGCGTTTCCTGATTGTTATCATAACCGCTCTAAGTGTTCCGAGAAAATCTAGCGAATCTAGCCAAAACCTCTGTTATTCCAACGTATTTGACATGCGTATAATATATTCTCCATCGATAGCGCGATTCTCTCTATATGGTAGCTTTATATTCGCGATTTACATTAATAAAATTCACGCGATAGCATTCTTCTGGCGAAACACATGTCCTCTATGTATCTGGTAAACTTTTTCTTATAATCTCGGCCACTAGAATGTTTTTTTTACTTCACCCCTCAAGATATCCCAAGCTGCGGATCCTCATGGCGTCAACGGTTGGCTTCTCTATTTGTTCAAGCTGAGCCGAGAACCCACTTTCTCCTGAGGCGACAGATCGATGGAGTGCCAGACTCAAAAAACCTTCAGCCGCTTCCGTTGTATGTGGTCAGCTTTCTCAAAACTTCACTCTTGAAAACAACTAGGATTTTCATGTTTTGAAAAGCATTCGTTGGGGTTGATCGGAAATGATGCTGAGAAATGATCTCCGGCTGATGTACGGAATTTCATAAAATTTGGCCAAGAAATGTTGGACAAAAGGTTTGGGCGCCGCACAGTGCATCAATAATGGGGTCGGAGTGGACAAAATGCTGTTCATATAGGAAATTCATTGCCTATTACGAATATAGGTACCGCACATTAAGGGATCCAGAATGAGCTTCTATTGAGCAAACTAAATACAAAAAACACTTATGCAGTTTGCGCAAGCAGAAACAACTTTTCGAATAGAGATAGGTGGGTAAAACATAGGTAAATATTTAGAACACTTTTATTTTTTTATGAATCAGAAGAGAGGAAATATACCTGCTGTATCAGAGTGGGTTGGAATGTTTCAGGGGCCATCGGGCCCAATTCAATCTTGGCAGGTCTTAACAAATGCGGCAGTAGTGGGTTTCCCTCACTCTTTCTTGATGATACAGCAGCCCTTTCTGCCCCCTCTGGCGTTAGCTACAATCATCGAGTGGGACCACATGGAGGTACCAGGTTTTGATGGGATGCGGTAAGTGTTAGGGGCAGGAGTTCATGACACTTAGGTACTGGGTTATCTCTTCTTATAACTTGGGGTCTTCCCATCATCGGTTGTCTCGTTATGTTTGGTCCATTTCACGTTGAGAATGACTGAGGCAGGGCGAGTACTAAATATCCTCCCCTACCTATCGCGTATTCTACCTACGTACTAGATACCTACACTAATGGATTGCACTAATTATCACAGAATCGCTCTTGACTACAGTACTAAATCACATTCACGCAATAAATACAAGCATAACTAATAACAAGCACATTGATACTAGCCAGTGGGGTCGGGGAGAACCCCAACCGGCCTGATGAAATATACATAAGAGGAAAATATACCTTTTAGGACACTCAGCTGATCAGGATGGAGCCTGTAAGGTGATTCGTCTCTTATTGTCCCAGAGAGGCTCCCTATCAAATTTCGACGTCCTACGGTGAATAAAAGAGATTTGAGCACGATTTTGCCATCATTATGATTGATATTCACCAAAGTCAGCGAGGCACAAGTAAGTAATTAATTAATGATACCATAAAAAAGTGTACGAGTTTATCTTTAGAATAACAGGTTACCGATGTTGACCTAAGTATAAACTAAGTCGCAAAGCATTAACACCACCCAAATTTTTCCAAATTTTTATTAAAACTCAACGATTCAAAATTAACAATACCCAGTTTTCATAAACCAGACGACCAGACGTACGACTCATTGCACGAAAATGAGTAGATCATGTTCAGGTTTGGATTGAAGAAAACGGAAATGATGGGATGCTGATGCCCGCTCAAAGAGCACAGTAGGTTACCAGAATTGAGATCAATGACGCTCACTTTGTTGCCGGAAGGGCAGTAGAGAAGGTCACCGTCATCGTTGACAGCAAACCTGCGAAATTAAATCGATTATTGTAGTGATCGATGAATGAGATCAAATATTTGTAAGAGAGAAAGTGAATAGTTAGGGAGACGAGGCTGAAAATGGGTACCAGTAATTTCAGAAGTCTTGAGATTCGATTTTGAAAATTTAGTGCATTCTGTGTGAGAAAATCCTTGTCTGCCATGTCAAAATGGTTGAAATACAAAATGGCGGCCTCATAAAGATGCCTATTGCACATTTTGAATTTTTTCTCCTAAACCGTGTATCCCACAGAAATTCCCATACGTAGCAAAGTTGTAGAGCGTTAAAAAAGCTTAGTCATGCTGCATGGCCGTAAGAGCGAATTTTGGTAAAATATCATATTATATTCACATACACACACACAACACACATTCACACATCACATTCACTACATTCTTTTCAAATTTACCATAAAATTCCTTTTACAGGTAAGATTTCTGGCATGAGAATGAGTAATGACGACGCCAACTCATTCAAACAGCAGTTTAGGGAACTAAACAGTTCAGTGTGAAAGTAAATTAACTGTCTCTGTTTGTCAATGTATAAGTAGAAAAATAAAACAACCAATTTTGATCCACATGTGGCATTTCAGCTGCAATTATGCTGGGTTACTGGTTCGATCTTAGAGCAAAGTAGACCTGAAGGCACCTTCCTGATGGTGATAGCCTCAAAGTGGGAGATAGCTCTCCAACCTCAGCGTCCGCCTGTTGTTAGCCAATTACTTACTTTGTAATTAACGTACATTATTGAAAATAATAAACCATTATATAAATAGAAAGATTAGAAAATCAAGTTCGATCCACATATTGGCAGTTCAGCTGCAATAATGCGAGGTTATTAGCTACTAGGTTAACTCTACCGTTCATACCTGAAGGCGCCTTCCTGATGGTGATACCCACGAAGTTGGAGATGGCTCTCCAATCTCAGCATCCGCCTGCTCTTGAGGTCGTGGACGGATATGAGGCTCCTGCTGACCATCGTCAGAACCCGATCTCGCCCCCAAAAAGCGATCTGGGGGAGGATCCGATCCGACATGGGGCAGCTGTCGAATTCCCCCGACGGCCCCGACATTTGGCGAACATCCCAGAGTTGGAGGCTTTGGTCTGTGGCGGTTACCAGTGCCTGATCATCCAAAGGGCTCCAAGACAGTCCTCGGATGATTCTGACATCTCCATGACTCGTCATTCTTGCTCCAGATCTCAAATCCACGAGAAGCAATTTCTCCAGGTTCGTTCCCACTATAGTGCCAACAATTAGGTTCGGTTTTAATGACTATTCCACAGTAAGTTGATTATTTTAAATTAGAACATAGTTCTGCTATCTTTTAATTAAAACTAAAATTAAAAATTATCATTTACACGTCTAGTGAGGGATTGGTATTAATTGATAGTAAAATAATGAGAATAAATATTTTCAAAATGAATAAAAATAGCGCTTATACATATTTGTACAAAATTTTATAAATTTAGTTCCAATATTTGCACCACATATCACCACATTAAGTATGAGGCTCACTTCAAACATTCAGCAAATTAATTACGGATTTCTTAAATGTTAATAAAGAACTATGAAACACATCTGAGGAAGGATCATTTTAAAGGACTAAATTCGATTCTCTCGCTAGGCGGGAAGTGGTCGATTGAAAAAATAGTTGGTCGCTGCGGAGGGTAGGTACCTACATGAGTAAGTAGGGTAACGGTTGTTTTGCTGAGGTACTGAGATATTCACTTTCTACAGAAGTTTATGAATGAAATACGTGTCAATTGAATCGACGAGCCCGAAAAGAAAGGGGGCCCACTTGTTATTTCGACTTGAAACATGTTATAGTCTTGTCCTAACTGTCAGAAAACTTTACAAAACCATTACAAGAATCGGGCAATCGAATACATAGTAGGTGATGAAAAACGCAGTTTATTTCTTCAAGATAGTTATAATTTTAGATTAGACTTTTCAACCAAAGGTATCAGTAACAACACCTTACAGAACTTGAAAAGTTATTGTTTTTTACTGAGGGTGGCACAACCATAAAAAACTATCTAACATTTTATAACACATTATTTCGTGAAATTTTTCAACGTTTCAAGCTCCCTTGGTCTAGATAACCCTAAACGATAACAAAACTCTCGACATAGGAACGTACCTACCTTAGTTTCAGCAAATTTTCGTACTAAAGAAAGCTATTGCGATGGTTCCAAACAATTTTAAATAAAAATTGTCCAAAAATTTCTCCATCACAATCCGTTTTGAGGCATTTTAAAACGATTTCTGGAGTTTCCACTTTTTCATACAGGTAGGTAGCTAGGTACCTATGTATTTTCAGGGTGAACACACTTGAGGTGAACACACCTCAGAAGTCGATTCTAGAGCTCGTTTCTGATCGAAAGTTTCCACTAGAGATTTTATTTAAACGCTTTGTTTTCGAGTTATTCAATTTTGCTTCCGAGACTGCAAGGCAGCGGAAGCTTTGTTTTCACTATCGAAATGAAAAAAATTTTTGCACTAGATGGTCCCCTATCAACTTCATCATGATCGAATCAACGGTAACTTCTGCGCAGGCGCTAACGTGAATTCCTTGGGACGGTCATAACTCGGTCAATGTTGAACGGATTTCGGTCAGATTTTCAGTGGGTAAGGTCCCTTGAGATCCCATAAGACAATCATCATAATTGCATTAGCGGTACGCTCTGCGCATGCGTGAACGAAATATTCTTGTTACGGTCCTTGCAACAGCCGTAATTTCCACAATTTTGATGCGATTTTCTTCAAATTTTTAGGGATCGTGCGGGTATAGCTCTACATGGTCCCCTATCAGTTCCGTCATGATCGAATCAACGGTAGCCTGCGCAGGCGCAAACAAAATTTTCTCGTTTCGGTCATAACTCAGGCAATTGTGAACGGATTTCGGTCAGATTTTCAGGGATGATGCGGGCAAGGTTTCTTGAGGTTCCGTATCACATTCTTCACAATCATCAGCAGCGGTACGCTAGGCGCATGCGCGAAAGTTTTGATCCGATTTAGATGAAATTTTCAGGGAACATGCGGACTACATCCTGGATAATCCCATATTAAAATCAAAATTTTCCTTATTAATTCCCTGATGCCAGACCCGGTCGTTTCTAGTTTTCTGGAATTTAATGGTGACGTACTGTGAAGTTCACGAAGAAGCTCATGTGCCATTTCCTTGGCAGTGGATTGTTTTCGTGTTTTGTACCTGTTTGGTCGTGACCAAAATTCATAATTCCCGCCTCTGACTAAATTCATATCTCCCGCCTCGGAGTTCACCGAACTCCCGAGTCGAGCGCTAGTGTAGCTGTATCTGAATGGAACAAGGAAACTACTCCCGAATGTAATTAAACTAATTAAACTTAATGAGTGATCTGTGCTCCCGAAACTGTACAACGCAATCAAAGATTATTGTATTCATGTTAACCATTTATGTCATCTTTACCTATTGTGTTAAATAATTGATATTCCTCAACCAGTGTATGGACAGTAGCGCTCTCGGCGCGCAAGTTGCGGAAAGATGTGTAACCTGCATTCATTCAGTTCCCGTGTCTCATGACGATTGTATTGCTCTCCCATTTTATTCAACTTATACCGCTGTTGTATCACAATAAATTGTGTTCGATCCCGTAAACCTGTGTGTTTCGTTTCCGTGAATTATTCATTGGTGCCGTTAAACCCGGGAAATTAGTTCGCAGAGCTGAGCATTAGTTCCAGTCTGTGTAACAGGATCCCGTTTTCGTCAAGCACGCCGAGTGCGCCATATTGAAAATCGCAAGTTTCATTCGGTTTGGATCCCGCAGTGAAATTATCGCGTTTTATTTCGGTCCGAGTTCCGCATCCAGTAAAAAGAATTCGTAATATCAGGATGCCGAAATCAAAGCGTAAATCCCGTCAACCTTCACCTCCGATTTCACTGCCGTCAGTGGATAGCCTAACCATGACGGATGCCAAGCCAAAGGGATTCCGCATGGAGCACGGCAAAGTAGATAAATTGCCGGAAAATATCAAGATTATATACCGCAAAATCTCGTCATGGATCATGGCATTAGATCAGAACCTAAATGACGATAATCAAGAACCTCACTCCGCAGTTTGGGTAACCACGGACATCCTCAACGAAGGAGAAGCCTCTCAAAATGTTGGGAGTGGCTTGGGATCCCAGATCGGATTCATTCTTTTTCAAAGTACCTGTTACCCCAATGGTTCGCACGAAAAGAGAGTTGGCTAGCCAGATAGGAAAAATCTATGACCCCGTAGGTTGGGTGATCCCGGTGGCGGTATTCGCCAGATCTATACAGCGAGAAGTCTGTCGCTCAAAATGCGACTGGGACGATCCTATTTCCGAACACCTCTCGAGAGAGTGGCAGGTATTGTCCGAATCCTTAGATTTATTGCAGCTCCTTAGGATTCCTCGTCACGTTCCCAGCTCCAACGTTTCGCAGTGGATAGTGGGTTTCGCTGACGCCTCAGAGAAGGCGTATGCTGCCGTGATATACGTGGTCAGTGATGTGAATGGCCAATATATTCCCAGATTGATTATGGCTAAGGCCAGAATAGCTCCCTTAAAACTAGAAACTATTCCCCGTCTTGAGCTGCTCGCCGCCGAACTATTGAGCAAGACGATCTCGAAAGTACGCCCCAATTTCCCTTCCGTCACAGACAAGCATATTGTCACCTGCTCTGACAGTGTCATAGCTCTATCTTGGATAACTGCTGATCCTGCACCAATATGGAAGGTCTTTGTAGGAAATAGGGTAGCAAAAATTCTCAATCATGTTGCGCCCGATTCGTGGTTTCACGTGCGTTCTCAGGACAATCCCGCTGACGTAGCTTCGCGTGGAGCTCTACCATCCCAGATAGTGAATGACTCACTATGGTGGAGTGGTCCGGAGTGGCTGTGCACACCAAGAGCGGAGTGGCCCATTAGAAGGGTACGCCCCGACCTGTCCTCTCCGGATGTAACCTCGGAAATCCGAGCTTCCCGTGCCATTAACTTAATCACCAAGACAGAGGATGTACCTCTTGACATTGAATCTCGCTTTAGTTCCTACTCTCACTTAAAGAGAGTTATAGGATGGGTATTGCGCTTTGCGCACAATTGTCGGGCGTTCAAGAAGCGCTCGGGTCCGCTGACTACAGCTGAACTTGGTTCGGCGGAGAGAAGATTAGTTCGCCGTGCGCAGCAAAGGCATTTCCCGCAAATCTTCCAATCCCTGAAATCCCGTGGGAAGGAGGAGAATTTACCAAAATTTGTAGCTCAACTTTCCGTGTTCCTTGCCCCCGATAACTTACTCAGAGTGGGAGGTAGATTGGCCCTTAGTAGTTTGGAGTATCAAACTCAGCATCCCGCCTTGTTACCTTCGGAAGACAAGCTGACCGAACTGATAGTTAAGCAGGCACATGAAGCCTGTCTACATGTTGGTCCCCGCGCCACTCTGGCATACCTCCGCTCTCGCCTATGGATCATCAATGGTCGTGCCGTAGTGTCCCGTTGCTTAAAAGGTTGTGTCCGCTGTTTCTCTATAAAACCTGTACCGTATGAGACAACTATGGGACAGCTGCCCGAAGGCCGTGTTGAACGAGCCTTTCCGTTTCAAACGGTCGGCATTGATTACGCAGGTCCATTCGAAATCACTTTGTTAGGAAAAAGGGGATCCCGTTCATTTCAGGTGTACTTGGCTGTGTTTGTTTGTTTCGCTACAAAAGCAGTGCACCTAGAAACAGTAATGGACCTTACAACTGATGGTTTCCTTCAATGCCTTGAACGCTTCATGGCACGTCGAGGAGTACCTACCACCATCTGGTCTGACAATGGCACCAATTTCGCCGGTGCCGCCCGACTATTCTCAGAAATTCGCAAGGCCATGGATTCTGGTATCTCCGAGAGCCTACAAGTGCGTTTGGCCGCCAGGGGAGTTGAATGGAAATTCATTCCACCCAGAGCTCCCCACTTCGGAGGCTTGTGGGAAGCTGCAGTCAAGTCAGCCAAACGGCTGCTGATCCTCACGTTACAATCGCATACCCCTAATCTACAAACGTTCACCACAATAGTGTCTCGTGTTGAGGCAATTCTAAATAGTCGCCCTCTAGTTCATCAATCAGAATCACCTGATGACTTCTTAGTTCTGACTCCCGGTCATTTTTTAATTCAGCGGCCCCTCACTGCCCTTCCCGAATCTACGGTCGCTGAGTTCAGCTCGCGTCTCACTCCTAAGTGGAGATTTGTTAACGCTGTAGTCGAGCAGTTCTGGAAGAGATGGAGAACCGAGTACTTACTAGACTTGCAGTCCAAACAAAAATGGAACACCCCATTCAAACCAGCCAAGATAGGCGATGTTGTTCTGGTCATGCAAGACAATGCTCCCCCTCTCTCTTGGCCAAAAGGCATTATAGTTGAGTTGATCCCCGGCAAGGATGATGTCTCCCGCGTTGCAAAGGTGCGCACTAGCACCAACATTATTGATCGACCCGTACGAAAACTGTGCCCCCTGCCTATTGACAATTGAGTTACCATGTTAGAATTCCGCTGGAATTGGGGGGGGAGGATGTTTGGTCGTGACCAAAATTCATAATTCCCGCCTCTGACTAAATTCATATCTCCCGCCTCGGAGTTCACCGAACTCCCGAGTCGAGCGCTAGTGTAGCTGTATCTGAATGGAACAAGGAAACTACTCCCGAATGTAATTAAACTAATTAAACTTAATGAGTGATCTGTGCTCCCGAAACTGTACAACGCAATCAAAGATTATTGTATTCATGTTAACCATTTATGTCATCTTTACCTATTGTGTTAAATAATTGATATTCCTCAACCAGTGTATGGACAGTAGCGCTCTCGGCGCGCAAGTTGCGGAAAGATGTGTAACCTGCATTCATTCAGTTCCCGTGTCTCATGACGATTGTATTGCTCTCCCATTTTATTCAACTTATACCGCTGTTGTATCACAATAAATTGTGTTCGATCCCGTAAACCTGTGTGTTTCGTTTCCGTGAATTATTCAGTACCTTTTTGACATCAAAACGGCTTTATCTCCCCTTAGAATCCTGTAAACTCAAAAATAAGGATATCGTTTGAATGAAGAAGCGTTAAATTTCCTATCTCTCTGAAGTCAAACTAAAATTTTTTAGCAGACTTAATGCGTAAGAGAAAGGCCAAAGTGCTCCAAATGACATAAGTACCTACTTTGAGAGGCATTTCTAAGCAAAAACATTCTAAGAATCTCAGCCCATCTTACCTCCATTTTAGTACATTTTACTTTTACTCTGCTAGTTGGGGGAGAAAATAATGCTTTTATGTTTTAAAAAAGTGGTTTTTTTTTTTTTTTTTTTTCCATGAAATTGAGGTTTTTAATGAAGAGTGACCCACAATGGAAATACGAGTTTGGAGCCGGTTTCCAGGTATTTTGTCAAACAGAATCGAATAGTACATTTTCAGATCTCCCAACTCCGTTATAATCGAGTTTTATAATTTAACACACAAATTTTTAGTTTATTAGTTACGCTCTTTTTTTCTTAAAACTTTTTAGTTAAACTGTAAAACTCGGTTATAACGAACTTGGGGAGATCTTCAAGTCTTACCATTCGATTCAGCGGGAACAAGTAGGTACGTAGAAAACGGCCCCAATCTCATTTGTTCATAGAGGGTCACTTTTCAAGAAAACCCTCGATTTCACTGAAAAAAAAAAAAAAAAAACATGTTTTTTAACATTAAAGCATAATTTTCTCCCCTAATAAGAAGAGTAGAAGTAAAAGTGACTATATGTTGGGAAGCTGAGATTTTCAGTGAGTATTTCCTTAGGAGTTCCTCTCAAAATAGTACGTAACTTGGAGCATAAAAACGGATGGAAAAAAACTCAAATTCTGGAACATTTTCAAAATCTGCTCTTCAGCCTCCTTTTTTAAGCATTAAGTCTGATCAAAAAATGTTTGACATCAGAGAGATAGGAAACTTGAAGCTGTTTCTAACGATACTGTTATTTTTGAGTTTACAGGGAAGGGAGGTTATGACCGTTTTGATGTCATAATTACAAAACACGACAAAAAAAATTTAATTTAATAACTAGAAAACAAAGCATTCAAAACAAAATCTCCGTTATAAACTTTCGAACAGAAATGAGCTCTAAAATCGACTCCGGAAGTTTGTGATTATGTTACACCTCAAGTGAGCTCACCCAGTATACAGTGTCCCACGTCATGGACCGCCCAACTTCAAGAGTCGTTTCTACAACTAATTTGCAACAAAAAGAGCTTCGTAGACTTTTTTTTAGAGGCTTTGTTTCCAAGTAGTTTCAATTTTAAGTTTTTTTTTTTTCGTGTTCTTGACTTTGTTTGAATGCGAAAAAACGTGGTTTCGCTTATGAAAATCGAGGGTTTTTTGGTTCTGTTGGAACTCGTTCTTTTCAACGCTGATTCGAATGGTCTCATCACGGTTAATACGTAATAGCCATAATCGGGTTTTGGTCGCATCGAACTTTTCTTTTTTTTCCATTCAGGTAGAACTACCTACTACTTGGTATTTACGCATAAAGTGAATTTTCAATTCATACAGCTCTCCTTGCACATGTACTCTTCATGTTTAAATTTTGAATCTTCCTTCTTGATTAGCATGTAGGAAACAAGCGAGTACGCTTGGAGTACGAAACTTTTACTTCTGCATTGTTTTCAAAAGCAGGGTCCTTTGATGTTTACAGTGTGGTGAGTGAAAATGGTCAGATAAAAATGTTGAAGAAAGCAGTAAAACACATGCGATTCATATCTTTAGGTTCGAATGAAATCGCCTTTATTTCATTCAGTTGTTACCCACCGAACTGTCCCAATGGCCCCATTCACAAACGCCGAATATAGGGATATGCTTTTAGCGAATTGGCTCGGAAAGTTTTGAAATCAAAATTTTTGAAAATTTTCTTCATTGAAATCCGTTTTGACGCATTCTGAAACGAATCCCAGACGTTTTTTCATATATGTATATGTACCTATGTCATTCCAGACGATAAATCCATAGGATTGAGATAAAAATTCCGTTCTTGCCCCAAAAAATCAGACTTTCCTAACTAAAGGATGAGTTCGTTGGCCAGTACTTTTTAAGCGCATTAAATTGGTCACATTTCAAATACTAAAAAAGGCTAAAAACGGCTAAAAAGCGTTAAATTTATACTTTTTGGTAGAATATTGCTCAAGTAAAGTTTATTAACTATAAAATAGAACATTTAAAAATGTATGCACAAAATTATGCTGAAAAATGTAATTAACATTAATTAGAATTTGCTAAAAAATCGATAAAAACTGCAAAAAAGTTAAAGATTCAAAACCTCTATTTCAATAGATTATTATTTAGAATACGTTTTTTGCCATAAAATTAATAGGTAATGATTTTCTTCCACTCAAAAAGGTCACATTTCAAAACAATTTAACATTATACATTACGATGATTTAAGAAAATTCGCTCATACGATCATGCTGCATGACTGGGACTTTTATTTATGGTTTCTGACAGCCGCAAAGCGTGAGTGTGGCGCACGTTTTCCTGCTCGTCGCCAGCCTCATCGTTCGATTTTAGTTTATTTGTATCTCTGCGCTGGTGAAACAGGATCGCTCACAGGGGCCACGAGGAGAGAGTTTTCGCTGTTCTTGGGCATTCCGCTGCGGTTTTACAGGCGGTTGCACGAGATCCATCTACCAGGACGCGGTGCCTGTCTTTATAACTTGGGGTTCCTAGGACATCGAGTACTTCGCTCAAATGGCCTTTACCCTTACCACATCACTCTTGTACACAGTCAGTTGCCTCGCGATCGTCAGGAACGTATTCAGTTCTCTTGGTAGTACTTACAGAACCTCGAAGCGGGGAAGGGGAGGGGGATGGGGGGAGTTGATCAGGTCATCTGGACTGATGAAGCGATATTCACTCTTTCCGGAGTTTTCAACTTCCACAACTCTCATGTGTGGAGTCGTGAAAATCAACGAGCTACTCGTGTCTCCCACCACCAGGGGACTATTTCAAAAAGCAACAAGTGACAACTTACAAGCCGATTTTATGTACAAGTTGTAAAAAATGAGTGTACAAGCGTTGCATAAAGGTGCAAGTGTAGACTTGCAATGCACCGTGAAAATAAACAAGTGTACAGGCGAATTTCGACAAGTTTCAAGTGTTTCCCCATCATTTTGAACAAGTCACTGTTTTACAGTTGTAAAAAATGAACGATTTTTAACCTACGTCAGTTCACCTGTAAAATTGTTATTTTCCAGCATTGCGAGTTGACAATTTTTCGGTGTTTAATACGTGGGAATCATCTTTTGCTGAAGAATGCAGACAAGAAAGAAGCATTCACCGTAGAAGACGCCAAAGATTTTTTCGGCCACGAATAAAAGTTCAATTCGTGGGTATTTTTGAGTTTAGCGAGAGATTTAGGATGTCTTTCGAGACCCTTGAAAGATTCAAATGCTGCGCGTGCAATTTTTCCTGATCGAGTATTGAGGATCTCCCCATCATTGAAGAAGAAAGTGAAGTGTGAAGATCATCTCGAAGTTACAGATGATATTCCTAACCCAGCAGCATTAAGACTTGATGAACTGATTAATCATTTCCGCTGAATGAAGGAGAAAAATCCGATTATGCCAGCCATCAGAATAAGTTGAAATCAAATACACACTTTCTCCACTTTTCAATTTATAATTTGTCTGTCTTCCAATCATTACATCTTTTCATGTATGATAAACATCCTATCGTGTACTTAACACCGTTTTTATATTATGATTCGCTGACAAAACTTCAATTTCAGCAACACACTCGACGTTGTTCATTTCGTTTGGCTCCACACGCCATTTTTCTTTTCTGCTACACTTGTAAACTTAACTTCTACAAGTGTAACTTTTCTACACTTGTACTCTTTGTTTTGGTGAAACACTTGTTCTAGTTTACCGAGCATTACAAGTACCTGTACTTGTTAACTTGTACACTGGTTGTTTTATGAAATAGGCCCCTGTAGGTAGGTACGAGTGGATGGGGATGATCGAAAATCGACTTTTGAGCCCCATTGTTCTGTCTGATCGCCTCAACTCAGAGGGATTTCTTGAGGTACTTAACTGAGAATTCTTCGACCCATTGGAAGGCTTGCCCTTCAACACCCGAGTAGAAGCCTACTACCAGATGGATGGCGGCATCAGGGAGTGGATGGCACGCCATTTCGAAGACAGGCGGATCGAACGTTACGGACCCGTTCCGTGGCCAGCTCGCATCCCCGCCTTGACACCCTTAGATTTTTTCTTGTGGGGTGCCCTCAAACGAAACACCCGTAGAGAATCGTCAGGCTTTGATTGAAAGGTAATTGAAAAATCAATTAATAATGTTCAGCAAACACAGCCCTAATGATATGTCTCTTTAATACCAACCCACGAACAGGTAGGTAATAGATAATAAATTATGAAATTGTGTTTTTGGGGAAGGTTGCAAACTTGCTGCCAAGACCTGCAAGCTAGACGCCAAACTTTGGGACGAGCCGTGGGAGCTGTCAGGAGACGATGCATGTAAGAAGAAGGAGGCCACATTGAGCCCTTACTGAAAATCGATGGTACTTACCTAATTATTTATGATCGCTGCTTCAATTTTTGACATTCTTCAATTGTTTTCCATATGCACTGAGTCCAGCGTTAAGTCTACAGGTACATGGACGACAAAAGAGCCTATTCAAAGACGGAGTTGAGGAGTTCATCAAATTTATTTTTATGCATTAAAATAAATGGGACTTTTTCCCAATGAAGATAATAATAATTTTTTTAACAAAACTATTGCTAAACTCACTCTGAAAATTCGTAACTCTCGTTAGGCTCATCGCATTTTCGAGCTATTCTTCACTCGAGAATCGCCGAGATCCTTTATGAGGTAGGTGGCTCATTCCATTCCACTTGCAAACGAGGAAGCTGAGCGAATTGATAATTTACCATTTAATGCCAAGTAGTAGTTCTACCTAAATGAAAAGAGATTCGATGCGATCAAAACCCGATTATGGTTTTTTCTATTTGTTGCCAAATTAGTTGTAGAAACGACTCCTGAAGTTGGGCGGGATGAGACAGAGTATATACATTAGAGACGACATCGTCATTATAGACGATAACTCTCGTCACCAAAAAAGTAAGCATTCCAAAAAGGAAGGATGAGTTCGTTGGTCAGCACTTTTTGAGCACAACAAATTAATTAAATTTAAAACAAAAATGTACCCATTACTAAAATAAAGTTATTTAAAAGAAATAATAAAACAGAAATATGATCAATATCTTTTCATTATTCGCTAATACGATCATGCTGCATTGAGGGACTTTTTATTTGTATTATTTCTATAATGTCTATTAAACAAAAAGATAATAACAATTAAGCGAGAAAGATGTGATAGTATCGATAACTTCGTAGGTAGGTACCAGTCATAATCAAAAATGACCACTCAAGTACTCATAGGCAGGTGCTACTATCTCGAGAAAATTTGCCGGAGACAGCGGGGGCCTTGCTACCTACATGAGTTAGGTGCAGAAGAGAAACCTTGAAGTTGACGAACAAGCTTGGCAAGGCAGCTGTCACATGGCAAACCGGGTGAGGTCCTTCACAAAGAACCTTCTCACACACACTACACTTGTCTACATGGTTTTGTGCGTAGTTTGCTAAAAGCTTATGGACCTATTTAGGGGAAAATGGGGTCTTTAAGCATATTTGTCTATCACAGCCCGATTTGCACTCAGGAGCTTCAGATTTTGAAGCAAATTATAAAAAAACATCTCCAGTAGTGAATTACAACGTTTTTGCTGGTTGCGTAGCAATTTTATGAAAGTAAACAATTTACGAGACCCTTGTAAATGGCGGTATTACCCCAGCTAGCTGGGGAAATACCGCCATATTAAAACAAGGAGGAAATGAACAGTCTCATCAAAACATCGAATAACGATTTATTGCATTTCAAAAAATCTTCCTGGGTAGCTTCTCACCATATTGGGAACTTGGTTGACAAGAAAAGGATTCACCAAAGGTTGACAAACAATTTCCACGTCAGAATAGTAAAATTGGAACAAAATAAATATTGTTAAAATATTGATGGTTGTTCACAGGAACTAATATTGACAACGTTAAAAAGAGAAGGATTATATTGCATTCCATCTTCCGAGCTTTCAAAGTTTTAAATTTGTGCTATTCTTCAGGTCGCAGCAAAATTCGCAAGACTAACATCCATTGTCAAAATCAAAACGGGAGCAAGAAGAGTGGAATCTTACAACGATTATGTGAATTTGGAAGGCAGTTAGGTAGATACCTACTGTACAATTATTCAGTAGATAGGTTGGTAAACATCTAATAAAACACGATTAGGTAAATATAGAGGTGCATATGGTGATAAGCTATCACAATATAATTCGTATTTTAAATATTAATTTTTATGTGAATTACTCAGAACCCTGTAGGTGATTATTACAACAAAAAGCTTCCAGTAAGGCTGATGTTCGGAGCATTGGGGCAATACCGCCATGGCGGAATTACCCTGAATTCGGTGTGACGATATTGCCCCAGTTAACTTTTCGAGATAAAAAAATCATTAAAAACTACAGTTTTCGTAAAAAGTCATATAAAGTATTGGGTGCAAATTAAAGCTAAATGATTTTTCTACGACGTCATCCTCAACAATTCACATAAACGTATGAAAAACTATTACTTACCACGCAAACTAGACAACAGTAAAACTAAAACGCCAAGCTTCAAAAACGGAGAACTCGCTTATCTTTGATGAAAACAAATTATCGACCCCAAACCAACTTTTCCAACATTACTGCTGATCTAAAGATGACGATATTTAGCTACAAGATTTGTCACTCAGGTTGTTAAATAATTACATGGGGTGACGGGTATTACAAACTTTAGTCTCAGAATTAGTAAAGTCATGCGTAACAAGGGTGGTGACGTTCTTGTTATTTATTTACTATCGTTATTATTAGGACGTACCTCTGAAACTATTTCTTACAGGCAAGGCTTCTTTAACAAGAGGGACGCCTATTGGTACTGATCCAGGAGGGGGGGGGGGGGGATAACCTAAGCATAAGAAAACGAAATGACCATCTCAACCGAATCTCTTTCGAGATTCTTTTTTGTTCGATCCCAATTTTAGTCTAGTTGTGCACAAGCTACGGAAATTTTGAATTTTGTGATGGAAAAGGGGAAATGGAACCTAGTAAAGCCGAAAAAACGTGTTTTTTGTTTTTCGAAAAATTTTGTCGACGCCACCCATTTTGCGATTCTCATTCGGTTCTACTCCAGTTTAGTCCAGTTGTGCAACACACCTTGGGAATTTCGGATTTGCTGTGCAGGTGGGGGGAGAAAGGATAGTTACCTACCGATTCTTTCAAGCAGTGCTCAAGCTACAAATCTCCACCGATTTTCGTGATTCTTACTTTGCTCTATTACGAATTCATCATAGTTTTGGAACATATGTCAGGGGTTTCAAATTTTATCATAGGAGGGGGTGAATTGAGGGGGAATAGTAATAAATAATTATGTTTAAACTAATCTTGTCAGATTTTCGTGATTCTTTTTTGTTCAATTACCCTATGAATTTGGTCTAGTTTTGGAAAACATGTCTGGGGTTTCAAATTTCATGCTGGAAGTTTTATGATGGAAATGTACTGTCGGTGGAGGGGTTAGTTCCGATAAGTCATATTTTTGTTTTTTCTCTTATTTTAATTCTCACCAAAATTATATACTTACAATCCATTTATAAGGACGTCCCTGTAATGCATGCATCACTTACCAATACGACATGTTTATTATTGCTTTCAATTTTACCTAAACTTAGCGGAAGCTTTGTTTTCACTTTCAGGAGGTGAAAATTGATTGTCTCCAATATCAAAATGTCCACAAGCCGCCATAGTTATATTTAGACATTAATAATGCTTATTTCAGATTACCCAGAGAAACGAAAGCCACCCAAAGTAGAAAGTGTTCCAAGTCACCCGACTTTACTGTACCTACCAAATTACCTACCCATAATGTAGGTAGCTAGGTACCTACATAACATGGAGCCTGGCTGGTCGCTTATTCGCATACCCGCTTACTCGCTGGTAGCCTAGGGGGTAGCTGTATATACCAACACACAGTGGCGCCAAGTTGGACGCTTGTCGGCGTGGAGTCCTCAACATCACCACGAAGGAACGGGTAAGCAATAATTGGTACCGTACATGCGCGAGAAAAACCCTTCCCGCTACAGTCTGTGAGCCAGACCCAAAAAAAGGACACTGGTATAATTTGGCGGACCAGACGAAACTTATACCACATGTTCCTATGACAGTGTATAGCATAAAAACCATTATGGCCATCTCAGAACGGTAGCTGTTCAAAATGGCGGCCATTTTAATGGCCGCCAGCCACTACTCTGCAATGTCTATTACAGAGTAAGGTGCTAATTCGACGTATCTAGCAAACGGCCGGTCCGATTCCAAAAAACTTTTTCTTTTTTTTCAACTGTAGGTACATTTATGGCCAATATTATTGGTTATAATGACCATAAATTTAATGTTTCACTATAAAAAAGTAAAATTAACATTTTTAAGATTTTTGTTTTTGTAGATTACATACGATAAATCGGTGTTAGATAGGAAAAAATACTTTTCCATAAACGTTATTGCGAATCTAATAACCTTTAAATTAAGAAAAAAAAGCATTCAAATCGGTCAATTTTTAGCCGAGATATGTCCAAAAATGTGCACCCGGAATGTGAAGCGAAACGATGTGAAGTGAAGAGTGTAAAAGTTGACTTAGGCCATTTTAGTGCATATATTTCCTTCGTATTGTTATTGTATTCAAACTGCAAATATATATGCAGAGGTTTTCCTAAAAGTAAGTAACCCCCCCCCCCATAAAAGTAACAATTTAAAAAAAGTTGACCGGCCGTTTGCAACACACGACAAATTACAGAATAGTGGCTGACAGCCATTTCGAATCGTAGTTTTTCATGCTCTACATAGTCACAGGATCATGTCATATAAGTTTCGTCTGGTCCGCAAAATTATACCAAAAAGTCGTCTGGCACATGGCCTACTAAAAAAGCTATGAAAACAATCGATTTGGCAATTATACCCACTCATAGCATAGGTTACTGCTAACATTTAGGCTACAGCTAGATGCCACCGTGTTTTTACCCTTTAGACAGAAATTTTTCTACAGTTCCATTAGTCACCTGCAACAACATTCATGTGTTTCAGGCTGTGTGCGTGACATAGGGTCTTGGTCACCCCGCTGTTGGACATGTTGAAGCATGTCACGTCCTTCATGGTCCTGGCATCCACTACGTGTAACCTCGTTTTCCCAGTGACGGTGAAACAACACTCGCTGGGGCAGCTCCAGCGTGCGCAGAGGGCATCTGCACAGTGAACTGCGCAAGACGTGCTGCGCCACACCCCGGCCAACCTGCAGATGGGTGCACCATCACTGTTTCCAACCTGGTAGGTTACGATGGTACGACCATTCTTTATCATCAACAGCCTGCAGATAGATAATTGAATTAGGACAGATATAATAAGTCACTCCTCAGGTCCATGGCCACCTGGGGGGTCCGGGGGGCTTGCCCCCCGGCTGGACTTGGAGGCGAGCGAAGCGAGCCGGACCGGCTAGTAATTTATAAAAAGATTGTTTGGCGTTAATTGCTAGGACATGTTCCCAAATTTCGGTATAATGTGATCAAGAAATAGCTTTGAAAATAAAATTGAAAAACGGAGAAAAATATGCGCCGCTCTTCTGTACCCAGCATTGTATGTATGAACCAACGATGCTGCTGAACTTTCAGCTAATTTCGTTGAGTTTTAGAGGTCGTCCAAGCGCGTTTTTCACTTTTTTTTAGATTCACGTTTTTTCCTCCCGAAGAATTGAATAAAAACAATAATAGTGACGTTAGAAAATTAATTTGCACCCCACTTTCTCATTAGTTAATAACGTCTCAGCTTTTTGGCTGACACCCCCCCCCCCCCCCCATAATTAAGCCTACCCAAAAAAATGAGGAAAAACGGCAAAAAATCTCTAAAATCTTACGGAATTTCGTTGTAAATCTCCTATGAAATAGGTTCAAAATTCAGTAATGATTAATTCAAAATATGTTAGTTAATTCACTATTTTTCCCCAGGAATCATGTGGTACTAATAGTTTGACGAAATAATTACTTCAGCACTCCCAGAAACAACACTTTTTGAGCACATTAAATTGGTCAAATTTCAAAAAATGTGCTAAAAAATCACTAAAAATAACTAAAACGCCTAAAAATTGTTGAATTTATATTTATATTAGAAGTGTAGTCAAAAAAAAGTTTGTCAATCTTGAACTAGAACAATAAAAAATTTATTCACTAAATTATGGTGAAAAATGTACTAAAATTTCAGTAATACTTTCTGAAAAATTGATTAAAAACTGAAAAATTGCTAAACATCCGAAATCTGTTTTGAATCGTATATTATGATTAAGAACGAGTTTATTTGCCATAAAATTTGTGGTTAACAATTTCTTTTCACTCAAAGTACTCACATTTTAAAACAAAATAACATAATATAATACTATAATCTACAAAAATTCGCTCATACGATCATGCTGCATGACTGGAACTTTTTAAACCTATTTTTGGAAGTATTTTACTAATTACCTCACTTGGAGTATTTTCCCAAGCATGAGAGGTATCTAATATCATTTTCACCCATAAGAAGAGTAACTCCAAATGGAAAATCACACTTCTAATACCAAATGCCTATGGTGAAGTAGTAATTATCTTACTTATTTCCAGAGACATCACCATTTAGAGGTTGCTTGATGGGGAAACGGAAAGCGTGTTTGTTCAATTCCATCATGGTGCCCAGACTTCGGAGAACACTCTTTTTGAAGCACGACCCGCTGACAACTCCGTACCTCCTTAGCTCTATCGTGTGCACCACCATAGCCGCAGGTTAACAAAATATACAATAAGCAATAGGTACCTACTCACTTTCAATACTACGTGAAAATTAACGTCATTAGATAACTTTCCTGCAACAATGTAATAAATCCTTCCTTAAATATTAAACATGTATTATAACTTATTGATTGTACAATTTTTGCATTTCTCCATGCTCCAGCCCAACCAAACATTAAATTAAACGGTTGCATATCAACTGAAGTATTAGTATAGATTGCCAAAACTAATTGCTTATAAAATCACTAGAGTGAGGTAAAATAATAAATATTCCAAGGTATGATTTTTTTTTTTTAACTTTTGGTTCATAATCTATATATATATATAAAAGAAAGTCGTGTTAGTTACGCTGTTTATAACTCAAGAACGGCTGAACCGATTTTCATGAGTGTGGGAGCAAATTGACGTGCAAGTTCCGGAATAGAACATAGGCTATAGTAAAATCGTCTAAACTTCCTCCTTCATCGAGAACCTGGTCTTCCTTAGGAAAATTGTTTATGGTTTCCAAGGATCCAATTTATGATACACGTGTGATGCCCGACTTATAGATATACCATATAGTGATCTGTGCAGAAGAGCTACCTATCTGATACAAAAATTTTTTCTTTTTTTTAATAATGTGTGTGGTATTTCACCCTAGAGGGGTGCAGACTCTTATCCCGCTTGCATACTACTCCCATTTGCCTGGGGTCTGTTTCTGTCTTCCTTATTGATAAAGCACCACCTGGGTTTCAAGAATCAAGGAAATTCACCTTAATCAAGCAAAAATAAGCATACCATATTGATTTCGAATGGAAAATCTAAAAGAGAATTTCCAGGAGATACATAAGAAAAACATGCGCTTTTTTGCAGATATACCTAAGGGTTGGCCACGAAGTTCTGAAAGTAGGTAGCTTATATTAACTTTATTCGCGATGTCCTCATGAGAGATAACTTAATAATACTACTCACTATACAGATTCTTAGCCAAATTAAGTTTTAATTTTAGCACATGAAAACACTATATTCTAGCAGTGATGTGTCTGAATAATCTTCACATCGAGTTCACGAAGCTAAGCACAACTCACTCAATGAGCTCACACAGGAATAACTTAAGCTCAGTGAAGCAGAAACTTTTATTTTCAAAGGCACTTTAGACTTTTACTCCCCAATTCCCATATTTGATTACCTACAATACTAATTCATACTTTTCTTCGAGGTCTTGGAGAAATCATCGTTACGAAACATGAAAATAGTTTATATATTCTTCAAAAATAAATTGTACTAGGTACATTGGTATTTGGTACTTATTTCGAGTTCTTAATCCACAAAAGCCAGTATTTTGAACGCCTCTTCTGTGACATAGTGACAAAGGAACCTAAGTTTATGTTGACAAGGCCTGAATGAATTACACATTTAACGAAGTTCCTATACAAATTCAATACACAACAACTTTGTTATTGCGTTAGACACATTATTTACATTTGTATGAGTGATGCAACTCAGTAAAACACCAACAGAGATTCGTTGCAATATACCTACACGCTTTCACGCCACAGTTCATAATACCAAGTTTCCAACCAGCAATGAAAAACAGTTATGGGTACCTATTCCAAAACATTCTCAGTATGAGTATTCATCTGATAAATAATAATAAATCTCCTCAATTGTGCAAAGGACAATAGTGTCCCACATATGCAAAATAAAAAAGAACAAATAGTTGAAAAATATCAAATGAACAAAACAGCAGTAAAAAACAATATCATTATAATAAAATTTAGATGAATTACATTTTTAATTAGCTTTATGACCCAAAATAGTAATAGCTTCATAATGACAAAATTATAGGTAATACACTGGGTACAAAAAAGAACATAAATATAATGGTACTAAATGGAGACTGTCTATAAGGGAAGATGGTGAAAGTGGTGAAGATAACAAAATCAAAAAAGAAAAGAGAAAATATTATGGAAGGAAATGGGAGCAAGGTAAAGGTAAGATAATATTTTAGAGCGACGAGACTCCCTCTCCGAAACCCCGTAAGAGTGCGTTTTTATAATGAGAACCAGTGGTGAGCCCTTTCAGTGGCTCTTAAAATTCGGTCAAGACAGGTAGTTGAAATGGTGCCCTCTACTTCACATCCCGCCACCTCTTCTGTCCCTACCCGCCACCTCTTCTGTCGTGTTATCCACTGAGAGATCTATCTCAGTACCAGTGGTTTTAATAGTGCTCAAATTGATGAACAACTTTTTTCAGTTTATGGAGAGGGTGCTATGAGTGAGTCAATGGTGAGGAGATGGGTTCGGCAATTCAAGGCGTGAAGGCATTCCCTTGAGGACAAAGAAAGAAGGGGCTGACCTTCACTTGCCACCGATGAATGGTGGAAAAAATTGAAAAAACACTCCGTGGAGATCGTCGTGTAGCCGTGGATGAAATCCATAATATATACCCTGAAATCTCACAAACTCTCATCCGTGACATCATTTCAGACAAACTGAATTATCGGAAAGTTTGTGCGGGAAGTTCCGCGGGAGTTGACATCCAATACAAATTTCAACATCTGGCTGTAGCCCGCGAATTTCGGACCTTCACACGAATGAGGGGGGATGAACTGCTGAAACCAATAGTTACAGGAGACGAAACCTGGGTGGCCCAATACACTCCAGAAAACAAGAATCTGATTCCCCAGCTTCCAAAAAATTAAAAACCTTGAAATCAACGAAAAAAAAAAGCATGGCAAATGTTTTTTGGGACCAAAAAGAAATTCTTCTGATCGAATACCTGCCTCAATTCCGACAGGTATTGTGAGATCCTGAAGAAGCTGGGTCGTGTGATACTGAACAAAAGGAGAGAAATGGTGACTTCCAGTGTCCAACACTCCTTCACAACAATGCTCGGCCACATGTCGATGGATCCACTTTTGACGCAACTTGGTTGGAATGTTCTGACCTATTCCGACTACCACCTTTTTACCGAAATGAAGGAAAGTTTAGCCAGAAAACGATTTGGCAGTGAAGATGACGTCAAAGAAGCTGTGACCAGTTGGACCACAGAGGTGGCGATAGAATTTCATGCAGAGGGCATTTCTCAGCTGTACTTAAGTGCATTGAACTTTTTGGTGATTAAAGAAGAATCCCTGTTTATGAAACTCAAAGTTTGTTTCTATCTATCTATCTATGTAGGTATGTAGTACCTATATATGTTCCCAATAGACGGGCTAAACGGCTGGACCGATTCTAACGGGAGCGGTCGTAAAATGATCAGAAATTTGTGACAAGTGGAGAAGCATTGACGGTTTGCTACGGGTGTTTTGAGTGAAGCATGAGTTGCATTATTGATAGGTGATGGACGGTTATATTTCGTGCGAAGCATGGGTAACCTGCTAGTAATACATATTCTGAAGTACAAATCCTGTGCATTTTAATTTTCGTACTCAGGGTTACCTTCAACGCTGTTACGATGGGGTAGTTATGATGGGATAACTAGGAAAAAGTTGGATTTTTTCCTCCTTCTATGGAGAGTGAGAAATTCGCCGTTGGTGCTGTACTTTTTTCAGTCTTTGGAACTTAAAAAATAACATTCTAATTGTTACTTTTGAGATATTTGAAAATTTGAGAAAAGGTAATTTCTCCCTTAATGGCAGAAACAAAAGATCATGGATATGTCTTTCCTCAATATCTTATTTTCCCGATTACTTGTGGGAGAAATTGAGAGTGAAAGATCCTATAGGGATGGAATCCCATACTACGCTGACCTTCCCATCTTCAAAGAAATTAGAAGGACGTAACTAGACCTTCCAAAACCTATAATCAGACTGATAACGGTGGAGCTGTCATTTCATTTGTTCCATCTTGACCAGGAAAGGCTCCCTACCAAATTTCCGTCATTTCATTTGGCACCTGTTGTACCAGATAGAGGCACCCTCTCAAATTTAAATTTCTTTGGATGAATAGAAGAGAATTTAGCTCACTCTGCTGATCAGGGAAAATTCCGTCATTTTATTCTTCTCTTGATATCCAAGAGAGGCTGCCTATAAAACCTAAAATTCCTAGGATGAACAGAACAGGATTTAGCTCCCTCAGCTTATCAGGATGGAGCCCGTCCTTTCATTCGTCTCTTAATGTACCAGAGATGCTCCCTACCGAATTTCAACATTCTAGGGTGAAAAGGAGAGAATGAACTTACTCAGTCCTTCATTCATTCCGACTCTTATTGTCCCAGGGAGACTCCCAGTCACAGTTAAATTTCCAAGGGTGGACCAGAGAGAATTTGGCTCACTCAGTTGATCAGGAAAGAGCCCTTCATTTTAATCGTCTCTTGATATCCCAGAGAGGCTCCCTGCCAAATTTAAAATTCGTGGGGTGAACTTGAGAGCTCACTAAGCTCATCAGGATAGAGCCCATAAATTCGTCTCAAGTGAGCTCCCTATCAAATTTCACACTCTAGGTGATAGTAGAGAATTCATTTCTCTCAGCTGAGCAGGATTGATCGCGGTATCTATGTCATAAACAACTTAATTAGTAGGCACCTGCTTCATCTTGCCGTCAAATATCTTGTACTACCTATCTAGTCCGAGGAGAGAAAAATTACGTCTTATGTACATATGTGCATGCCAAATTGATTACCTACGTTTTTTATGGACTAGGGAGTAAGAGAAGGAGGAATTGGACAGTGTGATGTATTGAGGTAAATTTAAAGCATTCCAACGATTGGTGAAAGGTTTTCTCGGGATGAATCTAACGGAGTTACGCTTCCCAAGCAACGTGGATCGTTTAGAGCTACTTAGTTTTTTTGTTTTTAATACTTTGTGCCAAGAAAAAAACGTGACGCAAATTTTGTTTGACCCTCTCGTAAAAGGCATATCCATGTCGAAAAAAAAAGTTTGGTGGAACTCAACACTAATTTCTCAACTTTTATCCTCAGGTTGACTACATTGCTTTCCCTGGCACTTTGTCGCGCATGGAAAGCCAAACTTTCTAACAAGGTTCAGAACCTTGGGACACATTGTATTCATAAAAGGTATCACCCGTTTATTATCATAACATTACGGTGATGTTTGAGTAAATAATGTAACATAGGTACTACCTACCTACACATAAGATCACAGCAGCGTCGAATTTTCAGATCATAAAACGTACACTTTGTATCATACATATGTATGAGTCTTCTACTATCATGTTAAACTTTCATTTTTTTTAGTGCAATCGCAGTCTTTCTTCTTCTACTCTCAGAGACACAATCACATTTCCAAACCCATTCTCAACGCTTGCTTCAGTTCGTTCGACACTTCGTCACTTATGTACATAAATATGAAAGAAAAACAAAAATACCTTAGGCTAGAGATCGTTCCTTAAAGCGAGTATCTAACATCCACCGAAAATACCAACAATAAATTTAATTAAAACATCATTAAATCAACTAATGTGATGTAAGTTAGACTATGAATATCTCATTTCGATCTATAACAATCCTTGGAATGTTCGAAAACAATAGAACTGTTTTTTTTTTAATTAATTCTAGGTGTTTCTCGCGCAGTATATTTTACGCATCAGCTGAATTAATTCTTCAAGTATTCTTTTTCGATTGTTTGACTGCATTGATTACCAACCTTTTTGCCAAATTAGCGTCGAGATTCTCAAAAGCTTCAGATAGAATTACTTGTTCTAAGCAGCTGGTGGTGAATGATTCCAAATGTCTCACGAGTTCCTGAAAACGTACAAGAAGCAATTGTTACATCGTTGTTTCTTGATTGATTGGTGGTTTATTATTTTCCATACCTAATAAACCTTTAAAACCAACACTCAAACAGAACAAAACTCATTGCTGAACATTTAGCCACCTGATGGCTATCAATAGCTGAGTTTCAGAGGTTTTTATTCTCATGTAACCAGCAATGTTGGATAGACAATAGTACAGGCTTGTATATCGATTCTAACTCTAATGTTGGCGTCTGGCGTAAGCATCGGTCAGTCTTTGGCGAGGTGCGGTACTGAACTCTACCAACATCTAGGTCAAACACAACACAATCACAACAACTCTACCAACATTAGGTTCAAACTTCTTCCATCGACTCTGAAAAATCATGGAAAAATCTTCTTCCGAGTAAATAATACTCACCTATGTAATAAACAGCATGGGTACTATCAGTTACAAAGCAAGAAACTTTGTAATACATAGCACCAACCACCAAGAAACTTTGGGTGCGTAAAACCATACAATAAGTATTAAACGTTCTTCTTTTTTAATCCAATGTTTCTACTGTCTTTAAAAAAATCATTACCCACCTCACATTTATCATCAGCAGCTTTCTTGTATAAATATGCCACGCTATTGGGCTTGATGATCTTCACAAACATTTTTGAACACATTGAGACCAACTCGTCTTCGAGATATGATTTGGAAATGTCGTAAAGGTCTGAAAATCAAAAGGATAAGACATTAAAACCGGAGTGTTTTTATCATTCAGATTTAAGGAAAATTAATTAGGTAGTACGAAAGGAGGTGAGACGTTGCATTCACCTATGAGATCTTCGCCCTGCATCAAGTCCAGACCTCCGGTGTACAAGAATTTCAAGAATGCCCGAAAAGCTCGGGGGTTGTATCTTTTCATGTCCAGGACTTTCGCCTCACTGTAAAAATAGAACAGTGCGGTGAACATTTTGATAAAGAACGGGATTAAGATGGCAATAATGAGCTGGAGGCAGAGATATCCTACGACAGGGGTGCTCAAACGGTCGATAGCGATCGACCAGTCAATCGCGAGTGCTTTTTGAGTAGATCTCGAGAAGAAAAAATTTTTCAATAAGTAGGTAACTAAACTAAAAAATTTATTACGTAATAACACTGCTTGCGGCAAAAGCCGGCTTTATCAAAGGAAAGCGCGGTACTTGTAAAAGAAAAGCCGCGTTGCTTCTAGACTAGACTGTACTAGACCATTTCGGGCGGCGCGGAAAAACTATTATTGAGATGATTAGCGCAGTAAACGCATTCAAAAGTAAATTGCAACTTGCAACTGAAGTAGCAAGTCAGTTTAATATGAACTCATGTTCTGTTGAAAATGAGTTGGTGCAGATTATATCAGTTATACATCTCAAAGCTACAGCATCTGGTACAAATTGCTGGTGTTTTATATCTGAAGATAAATATCCGAATCTAAGGCAAATCGCCCTTCAACTGACGGCAATGTTTGGGTCAACTTACTTGTGCGAGTCTGCATTTTCTGAAATGAAGATAATTAAGTCAAAATATCGCAATCGACTAACTGACGATCATATGTCATCATGCTTGCGATTGGCACTCAGTGGTTACGCACCATCTTATGAAAAGTATGCTGAGGACATGCAGTGCCACGCTCCAACATCCAAAGTCACTCCTTAGTTGAGTTTAACACCATATGTAACTCTTTTGTTTTGTAACAACGAATAAACTCGCAATTTTTAATAACTAGGAGTTTTTTCATTGATATTGTAGAGAAGAACTTAAGTAAACCTTACCCAAACCTTGACTAAAATAATGTAAATTGTGCGGAAAGCTAATATCTATATATGCTACGGTACACCCTACCTAGGTAGGTAGGGTGTATCGTGTATATGTACGACAACCCTGCATCACACATACTTGCAGCCTCTCAGAGTCGATCGTAAGTAGTCTAAAAATATTGAGGTAGATCGCCAGCAGTTCAAGTTTGAGCACCCCTGCCCTACGAGTTTGTTCGTAACGTACAGGGATTCTATCCAAAGTTGGGACAAACTGTGAGTGTCGATTCTACAACTAAGTACATGATTTCCAAGAAAAAGTTCCTCCAAGAGTTTTTTTAAACGCTTTATTTTCGAGTTATTTAATTTCTAAGATTTTTTTTCGCGTTCCTACCTTATAACATTAAAACAGCTATAACTCCCCTTAAAATCGCTGTAAAATCAAAAATTAGGAGACAAACGGCCACAAACACAAAGTAACTCACAAATTTTCAGTTTATTTTTTATTTTCAATTAAGTGTGTTTATAGAGTCAAAACTAGTTACTTATAAAGCGTAAAATTTGGTTATAACGGAATTGGAAAGAATTATAAATGCATGAAACAATATGTAGAAAGTGACCTAAAACTCGTAGGTTCATAGAGGTCATTTTTCAAGAAAACCCTCGATTTCATTAGAAAAGCCATGTTTCTCAACATTAAAACATAAATTTTCTCCCCAAAATAGCAAAGCAAAATTAAAACTGATGGTACCATTAGAAAGCCGGATTCTGAGAAAGTTTTTCCTGTGGCGTGCACGGTGCGTTTGAGGCGCAAAATAACTAACGGAAAGAAGTCGAATTCTGAAATTTTCTCACAATTTTCATTTAAGCTTCCTTTCCTGTGTGTCAATTTGGCTTAAAAAAAGATAAGAAACTTACCGTTTCTTCAGACGGCATCTTTATTTTTGATTATATACCTAGTGATTCTATAGGGAGTTATGGCAGTTTTACTATCGTAAGTGGAAAAAAAAAAAATCAAAAAATTAAATGACTAGAAAACAAAGCGTTTGAAAAATATCTAGGAGGAACTTATTGTTAGAAATTAGTTGTAGAGTCGACCCTCACAGTTTGTTCCAACTTTCGGACAGATAGCCTGTATCTATCTTCGGATAGATAGATATTCCTGCATCGGGCTAATTATTATCTGCAATAACCATTAGAGAGTTCTTGCAGATTCTCCGAGATGTGAGTCCAAGTGGGAGACACTAAGAAAAATAATAACGAAATAAGTAAGCGTGAGGAGGCTTACGGGTAGAGTTAAGTTGTTGTATGAACAGAAAAATCGGTCATTAACGAAATCTATACCTGAGTAGGATTTACCTTTTTACTGAATTAAAAAGGTATCTATGATAGAACGGGCAGAATTTCAAATCAATTCACATAACCCTCACTTTGAGACAAGTAGGTCGAGTCACAACCCAACTTCCCACTCGTGAAATCAATAAGACTCAGGGGTTAGCATCTCTTTTGCTCCCCCTATTAAAAATCTAGTCGGAATCCCGACTCATTGCCCATACTCATCTTGAACAAGAACTTGGTAGTATATTTAATGGTTTTCACATAAATGTTATAAATGTAAACCAAGGTATATCTAAGCAGAGACTGGTCCTAGATATTTGTGTTGTGCGCAGGGAAACTCCCACAGTTGAAGAGGCCAAAGAAGTTAGGCCTTGGTAGGCAAACAGTTGAGGTCCCTGGAGATTTCTTTTGGTGGTGGCAAAAAGGGTACCAAAGGGGTTAGCATCTCTTTTGCTCCCCCTATTAAAAATCTAGTCGGAATCCCGACTCATTGCCCATAGTACTGCATGAACTCTCTATTATGTCTGTATTTCAAGGTGGGTTCCAAGTATCAAAACTCGTATCTTGAACAAGAACTTGGTAGTATATTTAATGGTTTTTACATAAATTTTATAAATGTAAACCAAGGTATATCTAAGCAGAGACTGGTCCTAGATATTTGTGTTGTGCGCAGGGAAACTCCCACAGTTGAAGAGGCCAAAGAAGTTAGGCCTTGGTAGGCAAACAGTTTAGGCGACCTGTCCCTGGAGATTTCTTTTGGTGGTGGCAAAAAGGGTACCAAAGAGTTGGAATTCAGCCGGGGCATCTATAGTTTATAGGCCAAGTACAGCATGTAGGACCCAAACACTTATATGTCACCCCTCTCGGTTCAGATTGTAAATATCACATTCCCAAACGTAGTGACATTACATTCTGAGTCAAAACCAACTGTGACAATAACCACGCTCAATTGATACTTCTTCTAGGGAACAACTGGTGAGCTCGCAGTTCCACCAATAATTTGTCTAACCCCTAATTCAGCCAAGAACAGCTGATAATTGTTTCCGGGGAAAGGTTACGTGTAGAGAAACAACCACATTCGAAGAGGATAGATCAAATGGCCTCGGTAGCCCAGTGGTTTAGGTAGCCAGTTCCATAGAGATCTCGGCCCCCTAACCACCTAGAGACTTCCTGTTTTCACTAAATGGTAGTGGAAAGGGTCTATATTTGCCCATTTTGGCAAACTAGTGGATCCGATGACCAGGAACCGAAATATTAACCATAATGATGGCAAAATCGTGGTTTTTCATGGGTGTGGCCTCCGAAATTATACCGTAAATAGACATTTGTTTACATGACATGGGTGTTGCCGCGTAACCAAACAGTTAATATTTACGCACAGATGAATTCAAAACACGTGGAACTTCGAAGTAGAATCTTTTTTTGAAGCTGGGATGCTTTTGATGGGTAGAGGTAATTTAAGAAGATACGTTCATCATTCTCTAATTTCAGAATCCATTTGGACTAGACTATGGACAGTAAACTACGACTAGACCAACATAAGACTAGACTAGCTCTGCATTAACGGGCACTACACTAAAACTACAGTAGCTCAAAAACACACCTAGGCTTGCCAGCAAGATATGGGTATTCGCGAGTATCACTGGTTTTACCAGGAGCCGAAATATCAAGTGTTTGGTTACGTGGCAACACCCATATAATGGGCTTTAAAACTTTTTTTAAAATTATAATTATTTTCTTGCTGTAAATGTAGATATATTGTACAATATACTGTAGGTACATATTTATCTGTGTTTTGTGAATAGTATTTATTTTCTTGTTGCAAATATAAATTGTAAAATATGTGTACAAATGATACGTTTATGAATCTATGTTTAGAAATTTACAAAAATCGATGAATTTTGGAGTGATATTTTTCTCACATTATTGTCTCTCTTTCAAGAGGTTATTGATACTTGGTATTGATAGATTGCTGTTCAATACACATAACTACCCTGTACCGCCAAGTATGAGTATGCCATGCATAGCAATAGAGTGGTAAACGTTCAAAATATTGCCATCCGTGTGCAAGGAGAGGACTCGGTGGTAGAGATTGGTGATACCACGATTTAGAGAGCTGCTTGTCTTCAGGTAGCCTAAGAAACCATCAACTGCCTGAATGCAGTGAACAGAATCTGTCTCCATGCATCCACAGCTGACACTGAAGGGCCTCTCTAGCACAACTGTTTTACCGACAACCACATGGCTCATGCCACACAGTGCAACGGAAGGAATGCCACCCTCTGACACTATTGATACCCAGCTCTAAGTTTTAACACTCCCCTACCATTTGTTAATAATGGTGAACTTGGTTCTGTTGGGCCTGGCTCTTCAGCCAAGTCTATTGAATTATCTCTGTAATACTTCACTATTAATCCTAAAATTGACTGTTTCAATGCTTACTTTGTATCTTGTTTTGCCCAAGGACCAAGTAACATGGATTTGAAATGCTCGCAAAAGGAGACAAGGATGAGTTTATGAACGTAGACCTCACCATCACTCAACAGCACAGTTAGATCACTATGTTCCTGAAAAGAATAAAACGTTACTATTAAAACATTCAAGACTACAGTAAATGAATTCAAATCAATGAATGATGAAAAATGAAATGAAATGATGAAAAATCAATTTTGATCAAGCGATACCTCACATTTGAAATTGTTTCCTGAAAACGAAAGAATTGAAGGATGAGTATTTACTTTCTCAGTAATTAGGTTTCAATAGGATGATGTGGAAAGTAAGCAATCGAAACTGTCGAATCAACTTGAACTAGCTACCTGTACATTGTAAAGAGTAATACCGATGTTGCGCTCTGGTCCTTGTATTCTGTGAAGCCGGGAGTCAAGTTCATCAATTTTCCTTCTGCAGACCTGGGGAGTCGCCATTCCATGGAACGCGCACTGTATGTTTTTCATGCTGTCCGAGCAATAGTAACTGTCGCTATCTGAAAAAAAGAAATTCAATGCATAGTTACATCATCCATAATTTAAATTTACAGTCAAGTCGTTCACAACTTGGGACAGGAGCCTACCTAGGAACAAAAGAGTAGGTATGTCCTAATTTTTACAATTTCCCGATTAATTAAAAGCGAAGCTCTATAACTTGATAATTTATTTAGGGTTATTGTAGCAGCCCATAAAGTATTAAAAATACTACCTGTTGGGTAGTAAGGAGGGAAGATTCTAATAAATCCTTCGTCACCCATTCTAAACACAATTGGCGTGTCTGAGAAAGGAGACCCGGCTATTTCCATAACAGGAAGCCTGTGCAAAAAATAAAATAAAATAATTAAATAAAAAACCTCTTTACGATTAAATCGATACAGAACAAGAGTCAAAATAATCAAATAGAAATAATTCAACTAACGTTTTTTGGGCTTCTATAATAATGTCCAATGGCGTAGGAGATAGGAGGACATAGATTCTACCGTTCTCGTTTAATGCAACGGTGACCTCCCGGGAACATGCAATCGAAGTGATATTTTTGTGCTCTTTTGTTGTGATAAGTTGAGGAGGTGTAGGATGTAGAGCATCTGGATTTCCGTCTCCATGGTATGTAGCCCATAGATACACCTATAATTTGCAAACATGAAACTACGTAAAAAATTTAAAAAAACCTAAAAACAAACTAACGTAATAAACATAAAAATAAAAAAACGGGCGGTAGACCTACGGTTCTACAGTCAGATCATTTAATAATGATAAATTTTACACATTATTAGTTCATTGTGGTTACTTAGCAATAGTAGTTTATAACTGTGCGTAATAAATCAGCTTTCCTCGACACTACAGAGGCTTAGGGATTATGCGATGCTGTGATAAAATGAGAGCATTCCAAAAAGTGGCTAACGATTTTCCTGCTATGAAAACTAAGGGAGTTACACTTCCCTAGTAACGAATTGGTTGTACGTGAAAATCAATAGAAAACCCCACCGTGACGTGACGCTCGTGACGTGACGAAAACAAATGGAAACGTCCTGCTAATCATTGTTAGATGATAAAAGTAGGTTTAGTATGAGGGGAATACATTCCGCGAGGGAGTTGGAAAATAACTCCATTGAAGAACTAACTTTCAGAACCCTTAGTGACCTTGAATGGAAAAAAATCCTAGTCGCACCTCCCTGCTGGGACTTCCGTCCAAATGATCGAATTTGAAAGGTACAGGGGAAGAAACTTAAATATAAAAAAAACAGTATGTTGAGAAAATCAACTTTAATGTCGGACAACAACTGTTTTTCCCTGGTAAGGGTAAACTTTGGCGCTTAAAATACTAATGACAACAATGTTTCTTCCCGGTTTTGTCTTCACCTTTTGAAAGGTTCCTTGAAACCCTAACAGGTGGCACCACTATCTCAATTTCACAAAAAAACGACAAACACGTTTTTTCCCCGTACCCTTCATTTGTGTGTGAAACAGTAATGAAGAAATTGGACGTTCATGAAAACAGTCCATTTCCGCGACATCAACAGCCAAAATTTGCGAAAATTTTGAGAAAAATGTGCTCAAATTTCGTTAAACTATGTTAAAAAATCATTTGTTTTACATACTAAAATTTAAGTAGCTTAGTATTTTGAAAATCGTGGTTGGGTCTTAAATATGGTAGTTATCAATTTTTGTACATTAAAGGCGGAAATGCCAGAAAAAAATAGACAAATTATATGAGAGGAAAACAAAAATTGCTAATTTCATGCTGGGTGACTGGTGATTTTCGATGTTAATGTTGAACTTTATCTTAGGCATACCTTACTGTCTGAAGTGAGAAGACAAACGTGAGATGTGGCGCAAGCTAATTGCCTAAATGATATTGGCTCAGGGAACTCAAGCGGGATCGGCATATTCTGACAACTGCATTCCGTTGACATTATGTCTCCCCAATGCAGAACCTGCAGAAGGAAATACCACAGCACAAGTTTTAGTTGAGCATCAAAGATTTGAGGAGGGCGAATCGCTCAAGCGAAAATAGTAATTTTCTAATTATGAGGGGGCTATTTCGGTAGGCTTTTGGTAATTATAGCCTCAATGTTGTAATAAAAATGTTCTAATTTTTAGTGTGAATCTATGAAATATTTTTCCTAGCTGCATAGACAACCAATGAAATTTCATCTCCACCAACAGAATAGCATAATGTTATACTCTATGTTTTTTTTTTTTTTTTTTTTTTTTTTTTTTTTTTAAGCTACTGAGGCCGCAATAGCCTATTGTTGCTGGAGAAGGAGGACGTACCTCCTCCCCATCCCAGACACTAGATCTGCCCGATACCGACAGCCCTGCCAAACCAAGCACTATCTGCAAGGTTCCGGCACTCCTGCCCGCCATCAGGCACTACCTGGGACCCGAGTGCTCCACACTCTGTTAGTTACTGGGTCGCAGCCCCATTCTGGCTTGGCGCCATATCACCAATGCCAGCCACAGCTGGGAAGTCAATCCTTCCCCACCACATTTTGGCAAAAGCGAGGAGAGTCTTAATCTCCCCCGGTTCTGCCCCGATTCAAAAAGCGATTTCTTGCCAATATATGGCAATGGCAGACCACATGACTCGCCGTCCCGTCTTCCCCCCCACAAAAGCGGCAGAGAGTGGAGTCTGATTTGCCCATTTTATGGAGTTGGTATCTAAGTGGGCAGTGCCCAGTTAAGAGCCCCACAACCATACGCAGTTCCCTTCTCCCCAGGCTGAGCAGCTCCTTAGCTCTCTTCCTAGAGAAGTGAATAAATTGTTTCGCCTGCCTCAGGCTCTTGACGTGGAGCCAGTGGGCAGTCCTCTTCTTACTCTCCCATTTGGTGAGCTCTCCGAGAAGAAAGCTCTCTGTAGTGGCCAGAAAGGGTTCTGGGCCCAAAGGGAGAGAAGCAGCACCCTTCCTAGCAAGAGCGTCAGCTTGTTCATTCCCCCCCACCCCCTGGTGCCCTGGGCAAGGTAACCTTATTGTTCCTTGCAAGGGTCTTGAGGATAGTCAAGCATTCCCACACCAGCTTTGATGAGATGGTGAAAGAAGCTAGTGCCTTCAAGGCTGCTTGACTATCTGATAAAATGTAGATTTTTGCTCCATTCACTTGACGACTCACCAGTCTGTCAGCGCAGGAGCTTATGGCATATATACTTCTGCCTGGAAAATGGTGGCGACTGTTCCCAGAGATTCTGAAATCTCCGTTCGTGGGCCAAAAATACCCGAGCCAGCCCTACCATTCATGACGGAGCCATCTGTATAGAACACTATAGCCCCTCATTCGAATTGGGGCCTCCCTTCTGACCACATTGATCTACTGTGAATGTAGACCTTGAAGGGGATATGTAAAATTATAATTATGCTTATGTAAATTGAGCTTCCCGTTAAGTAAATAAATTACTATGTAGTTACTTGAGTTGTTCTTAACACCAGCCATACTCGAAACGATTATTTGTACGAGTTACCATTCGATTTGAAATCGAAGTATGTACCTATGCCAACTGAATTGGCCGATTTCTTGGCTTGCGCAAGTTATTGAATCGGAATTAAAAATCCATTCCGATCTCTCGCACAAATGGGTTGATCGAAGTGTATGTGCCGGACTGTTTCAATGTCTGCTACCCTTTAGGGAAAGGAAAGGTTACCAACTGTATCAGCAGTTGATTTGGCAAAATTCGTTGTGTGTGTGCGTTAGGTGTGTTACCTACTGTAATTTGAATTCGTATTACTGTTTCATCCTGTTACGACCAAACATATAAGCCCCCCAACAACTAGAATGAGCTAAAACCATATATTCAAACATATTGAGTACCTAAGGCAATACATGTCTAACCTCATCACTTACTTCATTATCTGTCGTAATAGCAACACTGTAGGAGCATTTGGCGCCAATAGCCTTGATTTTGACGCCTTGAGGGAGGAGGACCAACCCAGGGGAGTCTCTGTTGATGATTGTCCCATGTCCCAATGGGCCTAACATGTTGAAACCCCATGAGAAAACCTCGCCAGCTTCTGTGAGAGCCAGAGTATGCATTGCGCCACAAGCAAAACCTGGATCGTCAAATCTTGTTACTCAACAATATTAGTGATAGAACCATACAATGTTTCACCTTCTTCCTTTCAAAAAAATCACTTCAATTGAAATTTCTCATAAGATCTTTCGTTTTCGCTTCCTTTTAACCATCCATCACAAGCAAAACCACAACAAAGTCGTATGTCAAACATAACAAAGAAATAAGTAGCTACATATCCTATTGATATAGAAAATGTTTCGAGCAGGTACATTGTCTGAATTTTGTTGTGGTTGTCAGCGACTTTAGTATACAGGCACCAACCTATTAATACTTGTATTGAAGTAAAATAATGTACAAAAATAACGAAACGACTAATAATAAGAGAAAATTAGTGACAATGTGATAGTTTTCAAAGTTTTCAAACGAATTATTGATGTTCGGTTCAAATTACTTTTACAATAACTAGGTCCGTGTGAAATAGAAGAGATGTACAACAATAGATTCACTTTTGGTCTTTAATTACCGGGATCTATATAAATACATGGAAGAAATCAGAATTTGCGGATCTATGATAAATATTACTCAAGTGTATTGTAACATTACACATAAAATGCTCACTTGTAACTCTTTTTCCTGTAAGATATTCAATTTCCCGGGGTTGTTCAATCACTCCTGGATGTAATTCCCCGATTCCTAATCGACCAAAGTCGTTCCTTCCAACTCCATACACCACGTCATCGCAAGTGACGAAATATGCGCTCAATAGTTCCGTGGCCTCCCCTGAAATCAAGAGTTGATGTGTTACACCTAATATTTCCCGGTTAAATTTTTCTTTTTACTAATAAAATTACTGTAAAATAGATTCCAGGTCATAGAATCATGAAGCTAACATGAATGCGAATCTGTTAGCACGGGCTAGCTCAGGCCAACCCGACCATTTTTGAATCTCCAAAAATACCTGTGGTGCAAGATAAAGATGTAAAATTCAAATATCAGAAAGACAAATTCTTCCAACATAAGTATTGATAAATTTATTTGAAATAATAGAGAGTTCCTAAAGCAATAAGGAGATTGAGATGAGGCGCCTTATCGTGAACGGAAAACACTACTGCGCATGTGCAGGCAGATGAGGCGCCTCATCTCCAATAGACAAATTTATTTCACCTAAACATAAGACGCTTTATCCCGAACCAACCTATCTCATCTCTTCCTCCCTATCGCAAAGTAACCTTACACATCGATGACAGTGATATTCATTTCTTGTTGGTATTCATGATTAATGAAAATTATACCCATTTTCTTGTTCATTAATTTTCAAAATCTGCCATTGCAAAACCTTTTCGTGAATAAGAAAAGAACTAGGAAACTTAGAAATGCTGGAAACTGAACACACGGGATAGGCGGGAAAATCCCCTTGGTGGTTCAGCGTTACTTGAAGATCAGTAGCGTCACTCTACTGACTGCATAGGGCTTCCGAGAAATGAATATCACTGTCATCGATGTGTAAGGTTACTTAGCGATAGGGAGGAAGAGATGAGATAGGTTGGTTCAGGATAAAGCGTCTTATGTTTAGGAGAAAGAAATCTCAGGCCTGATGGCTTATATTTCTCCAAAAGGGCCCCTTAGGAAATTGGGGATTCTACGGCTGCGCTATGTCCCTAAATTTGTTGCTCATTTCAACAAACTTCTTGATCTGCTTCCAATCGAGGTCTCTGAGTGAGGCCCTTTCGATTGTGTTGTGTCCTAGGGCTTCTTGCCTAGATCTCCAAAATCTGTCACAGTCGCACAAAAAGTGTTCTGCTGTGTCTTCTCCTCTTCCACACTCGCAGAGTGGTGAAGAGACCTTGGACATGATGAAAAGAGTCCTCTTAAAGCTGAAGTGCCCTGTGAGGACCCCTATTAATTTCCTCATTTGCTTTCTAGGCAGTGTTATAATTCAGTCTGAACTACTTTTTACGTCCTAGATTGTCTATATCTACTGTTCTCTTTTCTCCATAACTCATTTAGATCTCTGTTGGCCCAGGTGTTTGCCTTTGCTTTGCACGCGTTGCGCGTTATGCCTAAGGCTGGGGTCGGTCCGTAATAGTTTCTAGCCGACCCCTGCCTGGCCAAACGATCTGCTTCTTCATTTTCTATGTGACCTTCGTGACCTGGCACCCAGTTTACATACACTTTGTTATCCAACTGGGTGCCTAGTTTGGTCAGTTTGTCTTTAGCCTCTTTAATCATTGTTGAGGTGGTAACCGGGCTCATCAGCGCTTTGATGCATGCCTGGCTATCTGTATGTATGACTATTTGTCTACTTCTCGTATTGTTCTCTATTAAGCTGTCAACACACCTGATAATGGCATATAGCTCACTCTGGAACACAGTGGTGTGTGCATCCAGAGTGAAGCACTCAGCTATATCCAGATCAGGTATGTATACTCCAGCGCCTGTTCTTGCCATGCTTTCAGATTCGACTCTGGAGCTGTCCGTGAAGCATGACAGACGAGTTCTTTGAGTTCTAGGGACTATCCTGTCCCAATTTTCTCTGTTGCCTATGACGTATTTGGTGGGATCCTTCCATAGGTAGGTTTTCCCAAGCTCGTCATGTGGCATTTTCATTTCTGGAATATACCCTAGTGTAGCTGGTGCTATAAGGGTATGACTTGATTGTCTATTATCAGTTAGTGTGTGGTAATTATGTTTCCACTCACCCGTTCTCATAAGCCTAATGGTAGTATGCATTGACTGTACCATTGCTATTGTACTTATGGGTGCAAGACCCAAAATTATCTGTAGGCTCATAGCGTCACTCTAAGATGAAATGCTAATTCAACACTCTTGATTTTCGTTCAAAAGCTTATCACATCACACATAGGTACCTACTAGAGGAAGTTTTTATAAAATTTAACAATCTCCAGGATTTTTTTCCTCGAAAGTTAGTTTAGTTTCAAACATTTAGAGGAATTTTCAGTTTTTAAAATCGTAATATGATTGTTTTTGCAGGAAAGAAGTGCCAGTTTTCAAAGTTTTATTTTATTTAAATTTATAGACAATTTTCCCAGTTTAGTTTAGCCAGTTTTCAAAGTTTTATTTTATTTAAATTTATAGACAATCGTAATATTAATTTGTAAGTACATAATTTGTTTTTTTAATGTGTTTTTATATTTGTACATAGTAATTTCTTGAGAGTGTTTTAAAACAACTTCATGGCGGTATGATCAATGCCAATAAGAGGGGGGGGGGGATCTATTTTTCTCTCTAATTCATTTTCTTTTTTCCTAGTCTAATGTGCTTTGCTGATTGAAATGAAATCACATTTACGTACATCAAATGGCCTCCCTTCTCTTTGAAGTACGGTTTTGGCATTAGAGGGGCGGTATGAGATCCTCTGGGGACAGAGGGACATTAAGACTGAAAAGAAGCAATATGTCTATACGTACCAACGTACGCTAACACACCCATCTCGAATTCGAAATGAAAAAACTACTATTTGAATAAACGTAAAGACAGCAAGTAGGAAGCTCCAAGGCTAACAGAAGGTAGGTATGCTAATCGCTAGTCCAGCTAAACGAATCTAAATTTAGCTGTGAGTAAAGTTGACAAGACACAATGTAGGTAGTGCCTCCGTTATAATTATTAAACCACCTGAAAATGCATTACTCTGCATTGAACTAAAATACTGCAGATAAACTATCCTTTGGATAATATATCATTATGGTAGTTACAGACCTACCAATGTATTCTAGCAATTTTCACCCATTTCCAATGGATTAATAAGTTGGTTAGAGTAAGTATGTAGGTGTAGAGTGGGTAGGTAGGTACCTACCTATTTAGTTTATTAGTTCAGATGAAGTTTAATTTGTGAAGAGTAATAGAATTGGTAGGTACCTACAGAAATGTTATATTCACCCAGCAATATTTCTTACCGAATATGTGAACAAGTTCAATTTGGGTCTTCATCTCAGCATCGACCTCTTCAAATAGGGTCCATAAATCAAAATTCAACGGGTAGTAAACTGGCATCGCCATGTTATCTTGCGTGCTGCTCACTGAATTGGCCATTAGGATAAGGTAATAATAAGTTCAGTAAAATAAGCAAAAACGATCAACCACAATTATAACGACTGGGTCCCGGATGTCTTGTCTCATCCTGCTGTGGCGGGCTTTTTACATTATAGGGATGACGAATACCATGCAGTGCAGAAGGAAAACGAGGTACCAAAACACGGAAAGAAAGATGACGGCATCGGATCACGACAAAAAATAGATAAGTAAAGAGTGTTCAAAGATAAAAGAATAACAACTGAGTTTTGCAGATGCCTACAGAAAAAATAGTTGATGGTTTGAATAATGATGTGATGATTGAAATTTATGAATGACTCAATGCACGACAAGCTTATCAAAAAATAAACAACGTTATCAATCCCACCCCCCAAGGTTGGTTGGTTGGTTGGTACTTCATATTTAGCAGTGCCGACCTTGCAGCCATGCCGTAAAATTTGGTTAGTTATTTTTTGTTATTGGAATGTTGTTGAAAATCGTCCATGTCGTAAAACATTAGAAAACGTTGAGCTAGAAGGTGCTGTATCGAGTGGCCAATCTTTCTAAGAATTCTTCCTACGGGAAATTTAGTTAGATGGCCATATATAATTATAAGGTCATGTGCACATCGATTGCTGCACCTTCTAGCGACAGTTGGGCGTAACCATTTGCCGTTCAATGTATGTAATCCTGAGTTTTGGTTGAGTCAAATTCTCTGAAATTCTAGGTCTCCCGAAATTCTATTCATCCACGCTAGTATGAATATTATTTTGATAAAACAAAAAAAACTGTGTTGATTGAGAAACTCTAGCAACAATTAAACAAATGAATTTGATGTATCGTCAGACTATTTGGTAAAATTCTTTCATCATTCAAGGTTGGATTAAAGTAGGTAGGTAGGTACTAAGATGTTTTTTTTTTTTTTTCAAGCTTGAAATTTATTTTGGATTGGTCTTATCCGAAGATACATATCTGCGTTTTCAGGTTTGAAATTCTCCATAGGGTTTTTGTTATAGTTAGCAATTCCAAATAGTAAGACTGGGTATAATGGAATTTAGCGTTTTTCAACTAGTTAATGTACCTATCTGGGTTATGTGGTGAATTTACCTCCAACAAAAATAGCTTTAATAATTAAAGACGATGGGCCACCTAAAATACATAATCCCAAGCTCCAACACGAAAGCTACGGTTCCACCACATATGGTGAACACACATAACCAACAAATAAATCCACTACAGGTTATACCGAAGGTCATTCTAATTTTTATAAAATCATTTATGATTAATTAAAAAGAAACACAAACTACTACTGTTGGCAAATATTTTTATTCAAATTTAGCACTTTAACATGTTGGTACCTACCTAACTATAGTTTTCATATCTTAAAATTTTCACATCAAGTGTTTCTAGCAACATAGGATTTATCCAGGAAATTATTTAGTAGGTAGGTACCTACTTCGCAGGTACATACCAGTATTGGCCTTGCAGGTAACCAAAGTATCTATAAAAATGAATTTTAAATGCCTCAAATATGAGCTTTATCATATTAAAATGCCTTCAGCTTTGACTACCAATGTCTCAATAAAACGTCTGAAATATAGGTTGAGTAACAAAATGCCTCAAAAATTGGCTTCACTGAAACATTTCAAACGAAAATTTAAACGGTACTGAAAGTGCACTTTTTAGTATTAAAATGTACTTAACAACAATATCAAATGTTGACAATAAAATTATAAAATACAGCTAATACAGCGTTTCTTCGGTAGGTATTATGATCTACCTATATATAATTGGTAACGTAGAATGGGGCGAAGCGGAATAAAATTTCATGTTTTTAATCAATTTATCCACTGTGAAATGCGTAGGAACGTTCTCCTTGACTATTAATTACCTAGTATAAAGAAATAATCCCCCCACTCCCATTTTCTTGGGTTTAATTGTGGGGGCCAACTGGGACACCCTGTAATATTGCTTACCTAGCTATGTTTTGCTTCAGTATTCCTATAAGATGAACTGGGACCATTCTGACTGTTAAAAAAAAGAATAATGCCAAATAACATAAAATTGATGAAAAGATGAAAATGAGGGTTGAGTAAAAAACTACAAAGTTTAATGTCTTATAGATTTTCTGCAATGTTGATTTATAATTATTTCCTTTGAATGAGGTACGCGATATTTTGCACGTTTATTGACATTACTCCTCGAATATTTCGGATGAGGAATCACTGATGCAAGTCCAGGATCCTTTTAAGCACAGAGTTACAGAACACTAAGCAAGAAGGAAAGGTCAGATTCTACATTGCTTTGGTGATAAATTAGATTAGGAATAATTTAACAATAATAATCAATGACATTTAAATGTGCCTAATATTCGTTCAATGTATGGTATGTATCCTGCAGGGCAAAGGAATATATTAGTTGTACTATTTCACATTATCACCTTGATTCAGCTAACATCGATGTTATCAATGATATTAGAGTAAGAAACATCGATGTTTTATATCGACCTCACAACATCGATGGTAAAACATCGAACGCCGTGGTCAAGTCATCTATATTTCGATAACATCGATGTTCCATCCTTATGGCAGAGCCCAACATCCTAGAACTTGTATTTATGACAGACAGGAGAATTCCTTAGAAGCCAATGCTGCTGGTGATACAGAGAAAGAACGGCCCAGTTTTGCAGCAACTGGCAGCAGGGGGGCTGTGTTACATGGATGCATCATATTAATGTTATCAGAAGACTTTTTCCCCATTAAGTCATGCTGCACCACTGAACTTTTAAAATTTTTGGACCAAATATGATAAAATTCCAAATTCGTTGCCCAGCAATAATGAGATGAGTGAGGGAATGATTAGTGGAGATTTTCTGGGCTTTACAATGATTTCTAGTTGTTTGTCTGGACCGTGATGAATTCAGGAACGGGAGGAGTTTGAAAGTTCTGATGGACCTTAATTAAGTATTATACGCAGCTATGATGGTATTATTAGCATTAAAGGTAGTTTGATTAAGGGGTATCCCTAATGCCGCGAATCGAAGTACCTGGATGAAGCGTTCAACACCACAATCGGTCGAGGGGTAGAAGCACTACCTATCTCATTTGCAATCTTCTCTAGAAAAACATACTTACCCATCTGGTATGGGTAGTAATCCAGGGAATGTTAACTGGAAAACCGCAAAACTAAATAGCTTCCTTCGTAAAGGTCAGTAAGTACAAGGTAGGTTCCGACTCAAATAGTTTTACTGAGATTATTTGACTTACCTATTTCTAAAGATTACCCGATGAAGTGGAATCACATGTGCCACTTTTAAAAAGTGTTGCAGAACCCTGGCTTGAACATGGGAAAATACGAGTTGAAAAAATAACCAGCTGGTATTGAATTTTTTGAAGTGTATTACAATAAATAATATTACAACATTTTGAATAACTGAGTATTTTTAAATCATTGTTCGTGTAATACAGTATGCACGGAACACTTATAAATCTTATACAATAGCAATAATACTAGTTTACATATTTGTATTTACATCATTTTTGGATAAATGCTTGAGACCACGGCGTTCAGAGGTAAACGTCAAATTATACAGGTACCTGTAAAGAGATTTAAAGAGGTACGAATCGTTCCACATAGGTAACATTAGTCTTGGTAAGATAATGATAAAATAACGAGAAAATGGACAGTAATTTACAAATGGGAAAAATTAACCAAAAAATTACAATCAGTTTAAAAAAAGGGGAGATCTTTAGGCAAGTTAGATGCTAGGTAGGTGCATAGATACATTCAGTGTTAAACGATAATGCCACTTAGTTGCTAGGAGTAGTTGGTGTGATGTCGATGTTAGCAATCTTGATTGCTAAGTAGGTACCTACCTGAATTTCAGGGGGACAGAAGTTAGTAAAAAATTAATCAGTTAGTTGAGCGCAGGTTCTGAATCATAGGCACTAAAGAAAATCAATGTAGATCTAGGTACTATGGAAGATATACCAAATTGCAACACTTTTGAAATGACATTTCAGAACTTTTGGCCATTTAGGGTTATGGCTTTTGGTATTTAGCTAGGTGGAACCACCTGAGATTAATAACACACGCCAAGCCAGAGGTTTCGAGAACGGATGAGGGAAATAACCTTCTTTGGGATTCCTTCGTTCAATTCTAATTTCTTTTTTGGAAATGAAGTTTGGAAAAACCACAATGGCCGGCCAAAATGGCACACAGATCTAGATAAATAGCTTTGAGCAATTCCAATAGGCTTGACACCTACAACAATAGTAAAGAAATATTATATTGATTCGGTTTGAAAATGGTGAATCAAATGTTTCTATTAGGTCAATCCATCGCAACATTTTCTCCATTTTCTCTCCCAATGATAGAAAATTTTATATTCATAGCATGGCCCTCAACATTCATTTTGCTTAAAAGGCATCACAATATTTTCAATTTGAAATAAAAACGAAAATATATAAATAAATATTTTACATAATTTCCTAATGAAATAAAAATAACTGTTCACTTAAAACTAGCCTAATAACTCACTTTCTCATTTTGAAGTTGGTTTTGCTAAAAGCGATGCTTCAGAAGTTTCCAAAAAGTACAAAATAGAGTGGACTAGTTGATAGAGAGCAATTTTGGCTCTTCATGAAAATAACATCGCGTCATGAACATGTCTAGGAAAAACAGGAAAACCACACGTAGGATTCGGTAATTAATGCTGTCAGAGGGAAGAGAATGGGAGTGGGTCAGAAGTTTTGAGATCAATCTTTAAAATCAACAACAGGTTCACGAATGCCGTGAAGTGAAAATCAACCATTTGTAATTTATATTTGTCTAGGTATGGTATAAGGTCTAGGTAAGTGAAAACCATAATAACAACCCAAACGAAGAAACCTTGCGAGAAAAAAATGGAAAAGCTTTGACCTCAGGAGATAAGTATGACCATATGAGCGAAATTCCGTTTTCCCTCAATACTACAGTCAAATTTATACACAGATTTGTGCAACTTGTGCGTACAAAAATTGAAATGTTAACATTTATGGCAATACCAATATTGACGTATTCAACAATTTTGTACAAAATTTATAGATTTGTTGGCACACTTCAATGCAATTTAACGACATTGTCAGCACATTTTTGTGCACACACTTCTTAACATTCAAGTTTTTCCAAGTAACATTCTTTTGAGATTCTTGAACTTTTGGCGGAAGAATGGATTTTGTATTTTGATTCTATGGAGGGATAGATAGACATACCATGAAATACACGTACATAAAAATTTTGAAAACCAGAAATAGTTTTAAGAATGCACCAAATCGGATTTAAATGTACAAAAAATCAATTTTCTAAAATTTTGGAGTGATTGTAATAGTTTTATTTTCTACCTGAATTTGCTGAAATTATTGGGAAACTGAACTCACAAGCCTCAATCAAATATATATAAGCGAGCCTTTTGGTCTAAACGCTTCATTTTTACCCCAAAAAAAAAAAAATTGAAAACAACATGATTAATTCTCTACATAATCCCCTTTTCCCAGCGATTTGATAACTTTTCAATAACACTTTTGAAAAATAGGGGGGGGGGGGGGGGCACTCAGTCGATTGAGCATGAAAGTTTGGACCTGCTTGTCAGTCTCAATTGAATCTTTGAGCTGTCCAAACATAATTAAAGAAGTCACAGGGCGACAATTCTGGACTGTAGGGGGGTTCAACAGTTGTCCAATGCATTTGCCCAATTTTCCTCTGGTTGAAGTAGCAGAGCGAGGCCTAGGTTTTCGTGGAGAACCAACACCTCCCTGATGGGGCAGTCACATTTGTTTTGGTAGGCTTGCCGAAATTCATCCAGGAGGCCGCAGTCGTGCACAGCATTGATGGTGCGCCAATCGTACAAGAAGTCAACAAGTAACCCCCCCACCAATCCCAAAAGACAGTGGCCAAAGCCTTCCCTGCAGACAGATGGGTTCTGTCGACTGGGGCGATCTCCCGTTTCTTCCTCCACTCCTTGCGGCTTCTTTTGTTTGATGGCGTGTAATCGTGCACCCAAGTCTTGTCACCCGTGGCCACAATAGGGTCATTTCCCCCAAGCTGTTCCCGCAATCTGCGAAAAGTTCGGCCAGTTTTACATTTTCACTTGTCAAAATTTAGATAACAATGTGTTGTGCAACAGAGGGGAGTAATTTCTTTCTCACTCATCTAGAAGGGGACTAGCAAGGAATTGATTCTCCCACCCATAGACATCCTCTCAAGTGGCACAAGGCGCCCCAACGCCCTCCGGCCATATACCTACCCATCAGACCAAAAGGCTCGTTTATATTTGATCGACCCTCGTAATGGACGAAGGAAATGGTTTTTCGTAAAGAGCTAAAATGGTATATGACACTCAGAATTTTATGGTAAAAATTGGTGACATTCGAAAAAGAAAAATTACATTACATTCCGAGTTATCACAGTTAATATAATTGGGTTAATGTAACGTCAATTCATAATTTTTGGATGTTGATTCAACATTTTGTTTATTATTATTATTATTTTATGTATTATTATTTTAATTTTTTTATATATTTAGTTATTATTATTTTTTTTTATAGGTTCTGATACTGCAATTAGATCTACGTTTGCTAAATGCTAAAATGTAGCCAATGTATGCAGAAATGCCGCCTACCAATGTAGGCGGAAATGCCCATATTTAAAGGTATAGCTACAGACAAAACAATATGCAAAATTGAGACATCAAAATATAAAGGTATCCGTTCGGCTAAATTAGGAGAGCAGTATTTATTATACATTCAATCAATAATAGATGTAGAAATTAGGTAGTTCAAAAATTAATTTGCACAACAATCTTTCATGTAATCAAATATACACCAATCAGTTGTTGTCAGAGTGAAATTTTTACGAACGAAACAAAACGATGTCAAAGAAACTAAATCAACATATTAAACCTATAGGAATAAAGAAAAGTAATGGGAAGGAAGAATGCCTATATGTTCAAGAATCTTGTGCCTATTGGATTCATTGGATATTCTTTCAAGTTTATAATTTTCATATTTTCAAACAACCAAGGGTTTAACGGACTTTTGGTTTCCATGTTGTGTATGAAGAAATAATTTCGTCCATATTTTTCATGTATGCATACCAGCTGAAGTCTTTTGAAAAAATATTATAATGAAAGAACGGGAATGAATTGTTCCTATTGACTTTTGAATCGATTTTATCTAAAACTCAACTGTTTTCTGAAAAGAATAAAGATCACTTTGAACATTTTCAGGTAATAGTGGAAGAGACAATGGAAGTCTAACAGTGTAAGAAGGTAACTGTCGTGAGGAAAATATAAACGGTAACACGATAAATATAAATTAAGAAACACAAATCAATTTTAAGAAAATGTCCAACAGTTAATTGAGAAGGAGTTAATGCGTTAGCGTGTGCATGAATCTGGAATATATTTTGTTAGCACCCGATAGCCTAAGATGTTATTTGACAAACCATAATATGCCACTTTATTGTCAAAAGCTTTCTTCAGTCTGAGAGGGAGACGGAGTGTCTCACACTACCAATGAGACCTGGCGTGATAATCGTGGAGTTGTGCCTGGTTTTTCTGGAGCCTTCATTGTCAAAAGATGGATTAGCCGAGTTCGAGAGAGCAACAGTTTTGTCAAAGTCAATCGTGACGTAGCCTTGAGAGGGTCTGTTAGGTGATTCCGGAGGATGTAGGCTTTTCGGTGCGTCATTAGAAGGATTGTCCAAATCCAGAACGATGTAGTTGACGTTACGAATTGGTGCTGAAGGGGGAGGGGACAGTGGCTCACGATACGGTATAGGCTCCCCAGAGCCAGGAGTCAGGTTGGCATAGATAGGGGTTTCCTCTTGTTCTTCAATAGCATCAGGTCCACAGATCACATTAATGTAGGTAGCGCCTTCTTGAGCACTAGGCGCCTCACCCGGAAAGAACTCGCTGTAGTTGTTGTTGATGGTGTGAGGGGGAGAAGGTGACACACAGCCATTGCTTGATCCGACGCTGTTGAGCCTGGAAGGGTTGTTCTGCATACTGAGGCGCGGCAGGCTGGGTTGACGGATTCCAGCATTGGTTGAAGTTGATGTTGTTGAAGTAGGGGTGACAGACGAAAGCTCCAAATATCCTCCGGAGGCTGGTCTATTTTGACTAGGGGTTGGTGTGCGCAGCTCACGAGATAGCATGTCTTCAATATTGCGCTGCTAAAACAACCAAGTCAACCAATCAAATGAAAATAAAATATAAACATGTAGGTACCTACATTGTAATTCTCAAGAGAAGAATTTGACATGTTTTTTTTTTTTTTTTTTAACCTAAGATTTATTATGAGCGTTGACAATAATACATTATTGAAAGTAAGATGTTGCACAGTTAATATTGAAATTTTATTATAAATATTAATTTCGATGTATAGAAGTAATACAACAGTAATGTAACTTTTTGTGAGGGATATTTCCTCCCCCCTTCTCCCATCGCCATGGAGATACCTGTATTTTTGTTCCAACAAACAAAAGTCGTTCAGAGCTAAAATCGTGTTCTAACTTAGGTATTGGGACTAAAAGCTTTGAGGTTCAACTTAACTCGTTCAACTTACGTTCCTGACACCTCTAATTTACTCCAAATTTTGCAGAGTGCTTACCATGCGCGCTTTATAAATAACCTACTCCTCAGACATAAACAACAATCAGCCGGTATGTATTTCATTTGTCTCATTATTAGTGATTTTTTGTTCACTTGTATTTCAATTATTCAGATTTAGTTACGAAACTCTTGTAAGTAGTGCTTGACTCTGTTGATTACAGTTATGGCCATGGTTAATATAGGTTATACACGGTTTACTCAATTTTGTGACAATATCAAAGGACCAACTGGAGCAATATCAGTTTCTCTGTATAATAATACAACGGATAACAATATCTATACTGATAGTAATTTTATTCATGTTTGTGTTCCAGCAACATTCTGATTGTAATGATTTATACCATTCCGGCCTTTTCAACTAAGTGCGCACCCACTATTCAGACTCTAGCGACGCTCTGCGCATGGCAGGGCCCTGCCTATTCTTGAATTTCGAAAAACAAAATGCTCTAAATCGCTCACTGTTCACTGAATTACGTTCAAATTTTGATGGATTGAGCTTGTCATTATGGATCCAGTATAAGCTTGAGAATGGATAAAATTAACAAAAAGTTCTGGGTTCGATAACAGATCAATTAGGGCCACGGGATACAAAATGTCTGTAGTAGATAATCACTGATATCGGCCATGACCGTCACGTTCACCGATAGCACGAGAAACCGATAGGAACAGTGTCCAAATTTCGAACGTTGGCGAAATCCACAAAACGTGGTGCGAGGTACTCAGCAATGGGACTGAAAGGGTCAATTAGTCAAATTCAATTCACTCTTTCTGGAAAAGATAATACTGCGGAATACATAGAAACTTCATCCGGTGGGTCAGAATTAATTTAACCTCGACTAATGATTTTCAGTTCAAAAATGCCAGCTTCATGAAGCTTGACGCGGGTTTTCTCATGAGAAAAACTCTCAAAGTGACGTCTTCTGGCTGTGAGAGAGAGACGAAGCGTTCTGTTTAGTAGCAGAGACGTTAATGCATGCCTAATATCTCCTAACATTGTGTCTACTTGCGACCCCTGCTCATCAACTGGTGTAATATTTTTTGGGCAACGTGCAATGCTAGACCCCTCAAACAGTTGCAGCTCAGTAACTAGATCAGCAACCTCATCTTCAGAAGAGTCATATCCCTTGAAAGCCCAATGAATAAGGAGCTGCAAGTAGCAACTTTGATCAGCCCTAAAGTGACAAGGATCACTCCACCTACGAGAAAACACGAAGGGGGCTACCCCCAGGCCAGCCAGAGCACCCAGGCCAAAACAAAACACTCTTCCCACAATCACACAAATAAATTACTTTCACCCCAACACAATCATACCCTAAACCTAATATCACAGACATATAAAAAATTTTAATTGTATTTAAGGAAGCTAGAATAAAACGGAATTAGAGAAAAAACGCTGTCCATTTTCACGAAAAACAAAGAGTCACAATGCTAAATCGATTTCGACAGTTAGGCCACCATCAGTAACCAACACAGCTCCACACTCATGTTTGGGAGAAGCAACAGCTCAACAACATCGACTATTAATTCCTATTTGTGATTTTGATCATTGTGTATTTTTCACAATTAAAACTGGGGAGTTAGGAAGTTAAAACTAATAATGTCATATGTGATGGATAGGACTAGATTCTCCTTCTCGATTCTTGCAAACGTAACATCTAAGGGGAAGTTCCTGGGTTACTAGCATCCAGGATATCCTCTGGGTGTAGCAGGTTAATCGCTTCTCCCCTTTGAAGGAGGAACTACTACACTTTACCATCACCTCCGTCGTCATACATACCAGAATGACATCTTGTTTCCAACAAATAGTAGGCTCTCTCTTAACCGGCCATCTCGGGGCCAGAGCCAAACTAACAGCCGAGGCAGAGCTGGGAAAACACAGCATCCACTGAACAAGTGGTGAATGAAGCGTATTGTGCTCCACATTCATCCGTTTTTTTTTTTTTCCCCTGTTCTACTGACGACATTATTGAGAGGACTGAGCGGGAAACATATATGATGGGGAGTCGGTGTCATTGACATGGAAGTCAAATAACGCCATCCTCTGTGGTTCTTCCCACACTCCTCTGCATGCCAGATCCCCTCGCAGCCCTAGACCGGTCTCCGATGCCTCTTCAAAAACGGGCTCTCTTGTACAGTTGCCCCTCGCTGTTTACATTAGCACTCCCAAGGTATCCCTCACTTCATTGTGCGTCCCAGAAATCAGTCCACCAGTCTTCTAACTTAGTGTAGTGCTTATACTTGTGAAACGTGAGTACATCCATATCCATCACATGTGGTTGGCTCTCGATACGTCCTCTAGTACCTCATCACCGTCACTATTGATAGAGTACCTACACTATTTGTAAACAAGTATAAATTTATTTGTATATTCAGTGAAATATTATAAAATTTACTAATAAAGTATGGCAAAAACGTAACAGACTACAATGGGGAAATTTTTGTTCTTCTCTTCGTGTTCCAAGAATGTTTGCCGGCACAAGTATTATCTGCAGGCTACATGTTTACACCGCATAATGTAGGGCAAAAGTCATTCGTAGGAAGTGAACAAACAGGTGGATGATGTTAAGGTGATTCGTAGAAAAAAAGAGCAAGAGGAGTTCTTTTCTTTCTCATTAGGTAACATACCTTCCACGAAGACAGCGCAGCATGGAGATATGCAAAACAAGGAAAGATAAATGTTGTTTTCTTCCTCAACAACAAAGGGGAAAATAAAGAAAAAGAAAAGAAATAGCTACATTTTCTACGAAAATTTGCTAAAAGAGTGGCAGGTTAAGAGAGTCTTTGTGGCTTCCACAATACAAGCAGTTAACTATAGGGTGGGTATACTGTTACAGTGAATTTAAATCTTTAGCTCCATGAAGAGCTTGAGATATCGATATTAGAAAGAAGAGTTCTAACAAACAATATCCACACATTAGTGCTAACGTTGCACTTCCTAGGAAATTGTATCAAACTCCTTCCACATAGCTGGTAACACAGTATTATAGGGATGAATACCTGGACGTTAGCTTGGACGAAATTAAACAGCCTCTCTGCCCTTCTGCAACTGAAGGCGTAGATTCCAGAGCCAGTGGGGCATCGACGCCCAGCCTCGAAGCTGAAGACTTGACTGTCATACCCATAACGTCTCAAAGATCTGAGTGGCCACTTGATAGGAGGTTCTCCCTTTTGGTGGAGAACCAGTTCAGTATCATTGACCTCAAGCTGACCGGTACTGTGTCGGTTGCCAATGTCGTCCACATTGCTCACCTGAGAAAAACGAGAACAACAATGAAATAAGTCTGAACAAGAAAAATTCAACTTTATTCAGCAGGAAAGACTGAATTAATGCTAACTTAGGGGTGAAACTTCTGCTCCACTCTGCAGAAGCCGATATCCACAACTTTCTCATCTTTTCTCAACTCTCACAACTATTCTCACAACTTTCTCATTCTTTCTCAACCATCTTTCTTCGATTCACCTTCCTTATTCGATTTGTACTATTTGAAATACTGAACTGTTAAATGATAAACTGGGACTGGAATTTTTAACTATATGAAGTGTCTATGCCTACATCTTATTCATTTACAAACCATTTTACCTATACCATGTACCTATATTCGTTGGCAGCATTCGATTCTTTAACAAACTAGAATGTTCCAGAATACCTCAGATACATAATACTGCTGTAAAATAACTTTAAATTAACTCGCCACTTTCTACCAACTAAATTTGTTCACCTCATTCTTCTCCTCATATTCTAAACTGGAATACAAACCCACGTGCAATACATAACACGAAAATTAAATGAATGTTGGTAACTTCGGATTCAGAATTTCCTGTAATCGGGTTGGTAAGATAATTTTTTAATCTAACTTCATTTTGATCTCATATTTTTGAGAAACATTCGTCTTTAGTAATTATCCTTATCGACTATTTTCATGGATCCCATCTTGAATGGACTAAAATACTTTTGATTTGAATGAAGAGGTGCAAATCGTGAAATGTATTTCAAAATAACTGAACCTCACGGAAATGACAGTTTTCTTCATCTCAAACCGACAAATATAAACTAGGCTTTTACGAATCGAATATGTTTAACCATTTAGATTAAAAATACTGAGAAGATAATGGCTGGAAGAGATAAATCACAGAGTACATTCCCTTTGACCATAGTAACACATTTTCGGTGCAGTTCCGCTCAACGCCCTCATTGAAAAGCTGAACTCTCAGTTTTCTTTCGCACTGCGATTTCGAGAACCTCACTGGTAGATCAAGATCTCACAATTATCAAATTATTTACAATTTTATTTATTTGTAATACTTTCAACAATTTATTATACGGGATAAGTATAAGAATGTAAGTAGTAACAAGGAGGTTATAACAGTGGGAGGAGGGGGATTCGTAGGTAGGTATACCATAGGATCTAGTCAATTTCCATGATCGAGACATCATTTTTTCATATTATCTTTGGGGGATGACAGCTCCATCCTCCGTTTCAAACGAGTCGTCAGCATATCTCCACTTCCATCTCCGGCCCGTAACCACCCTCGAATCATCCCTTGTGGTTGCTTCAACGAACCCCCTCCTCCCCCAACGATCAGCCTATTCCTTCATGAATATAACATTGATTTAATAATTTCCGTACATCTTCCAACAACGCAGGGTTTTCGTTCAATATTGATTGATTTAAATTCCAAATTATTCGATTGATTAATACTTTTGAATGAATAAGAGTATAAAAAAAGTTTCAGTCATGTGGCATGATTGTATGAGCGAATTTTTGTTGATTATATAGTATTACATTAGGTACGTTACATTGTTTTGAAATTTTAAGCACTTAGAGGGCAAAGAATTGTTATCAACTAACTTTATGGCAAATAAACTCGTTTAAAATGGTATTCTACGATTCAAAACTGATATTGGATTTTTAACAATTTTTCAGTTTTTTAAATCGGGTTTTCAGCAAATATTAATGAAATTCAAGAACATGCTTCTGAATTTTTTTGCATACATTTTATATTGTTCTAGTATATATACCTAATAACGTTAAATTGTTTTGAAATTGAGCACCTTGAGTGCAAAGAAATTTCATGGGAAAACCTCGTTCTAAATAATATTCGACAATTCACAAAATATTTTGGACTGTCAGCATTTTTTGTAGTTTTTTATAGATTTTTAGCAAATTTTAATTACTCGTAAATTTAATGTGCCATTGAAGTATTGTGTTAACCGTGTAGAATGTGTATCTATAATTTGGTTGAGATTCGGCCTAGAAGAAAGAGAGTAATTTCAATATCTTTGCAATCATTTTAATCACATGACATTTCGGTCCACACTGTTACGATCGTCTGAAGTTCACAAAAGGAGCAACAGACATCAAATCAGACAATGAGGGCTTTGGCCAATTAGTGAATTTGATGTCTGTCGTTTTAACGCACCAACTGGCGTGGAGCCCTAGCGGTGGTTGGTGGCGGGGAGCTTAGGCATTTCGGTGGACCGAAACATCAAGCAATTAAAATTACTACAAAGATACCTACCATAATTACTCTCTTTCTTCTACCACAACTAACTATACCAACCACATCTAAATAAACATAATGAAATTTAGGTAGGTACATTAAACAGCATAATTAGGCCTATGACATTTTTAATGTTGATCATGAACTTCTTTTGTCTAAAGTTCTGGTAAAATGTATCAATTTAAAAATTGTTAGCCATTTTTAGTGATTTTTTGAAATATTACCAATGTAATGTGCTCAAAAAGTGCAGGCCAAACTCGTTTGGAAAGCTTGATTTTTTGGCGCAAGAACGGAATTTCTATCTCAATTCCAAGGAGAGTTACCATAAGGAAGACACACAATATATTTATGAAAAGGCGCAAATATTCACAGAACGCGGGATGGTTCAGGATGGTTTTGGGACGTCCACACTACTGAACAAATAATGTGGACGTGATGCCAACCCGAACGAGCTGAACCTGAACGTGTCACCCAGCATAGGTTGACCAGCCCGTTTCAGGATAATGTGGACGTTCCTTCAATCTTTTCGACAATTTGTTAATTTATTACAATTAGTAAATAAATAAATCAAAAATCATAACATTGTCACTGGCCCAAGATCTGAGGAATTACTAGTTAATTTTGATTCATAACTGTTAATAATGTCCATGAAATCGGTAGCCCTCAAATAAACTCGAGACTTATGGCAGCTTCCACCAAAAAACGAGAACTCCAATTTTACCAGGATCCAAGTTCAACGTAAATGATGGATTGATCTCAGAGTGAATTCGTTTTGGAATGAGTTTTTGACTGAGCTTACATCACTGAAAACCCCAGTTGAACTACCGTTGATCGAAGGTTGAACATCGGATTCAGAAGGCAGTGAATAATGATATGGTGTTGATGAGGAGAAATTTTGTGGAAGCTAGAAATTCAGTTTTTTTTTTTTACTATTGTCGTGAAGGACGTGTTCTTGTTTTTTGCGCTCTCTGATTGGTCAATCTCACATGCCCCCCTCAATTCAAACTGAAAATCCTCAGTTCGGAGATTATGCAGTTTAGTCTAAGAGAAGAACACTCACGAGCTAGTGCTCACACCCGCTTCTGATTGGTCAAGTAGGGTGAGCTCCCCCCCCCCCCCCTCGACCCTCTTGACAGCATTCCACCTTTCCCCTGCTCTGTTTCGCACATAGATTCAACTAGGACAGCACCTACTATCACGTCTTCTAACACTAGCCAACTTATTCCAATTTTGAAACCTTAGAGACTTTTTGCAGCCACCAAGAGGCGGCCTACCACGGTACCGCATTCAGCGAAATGGTTAATGCGCATGCGCGACGTACAAACAGCCGGGCGTCTCGTCATCATCATCACACACCGTGCAAAACCGCAATCCTACGTTCTTCCATGACGGCTTCTCCACGACAAGTTCACACCGTGTTGAGTTACCTAACCTGACACTTTATAAACAGTAGCATTACTTATTTACTTTTTGTCGGTGTCTCAGTCCTCAGTGTTACATTTTCGATTTACTTTTTCATTCATATTCATATGATCTTACCTTATCATATATATAATATAACATCATACCTATACATATGACCGTTCTGGTTGAGGTGCGGCTCAAACTATTGAATAAAAAATAAAATAAATCGTCACATAGTAGTCCGTATCATGTAATTACCGCATCAAATAGGTATATCATCCTACCATTTTTCGATAATGGATGAACCCAATCGCCTGCTTCGGCTTTTCAATGAAGGGTTGATTAATGGAGGGGATATTATGTACGAAGCTTTTGATAGACATATCACAGTTATATGTGGAGAGGAGGGTTCCGGCATGAGAGGTTTGGCGAGTTCAGCTCAGAGCAACTGACGGACGAAGGGATCGTTTTAATGTTAAGATCTCAATGGGAGATCTTAATGTTCAGTTGACGGGTATGAAGAAACTATAGGTAGGTACCGCTCACAAACAACTTCTAATTTTTAGCATTTTTTGTTCTGATTTTAATTGGCTGATTTATTTGTTACCTTGGTTGTCCGATTTGGAACCAAGGTATAATCGGAATGTCAGTTGGACAGCAAAGAGTAACAAAACACTAAAAGACTGGCTGCCTATGACTTCAATGGTTCAGCCATTTAATTTTCATAAACTTCAAGCTTTAAGTCACGCTAAACGTCACTTCTACGGTCGTCGCGGTTGTCACAAAACCGTGCAAAAAAACAAAAGATCCAGTTAGCATCCATGTGCTCGCCTTATCTCGGGGACAACGGCTCGGACGGTTTCGTTCATGGGACTACTGCAAAAAGTCTCTATTGTATATTAATTTTCATTATTTATTAGCTGGGGGTGCACAAGCGCCTATACTCCTTATCAGTAGCCGCCCCTGGCTATAATAGCCTTAATTTTGTATACACTCAACTAGTTATACCTCATGCACTTGCCTTTCTCTTGACCAACGGGATTCAATCTCCCCTTACCTGTGACTATATGAACCGTGTCCTTTTAAAATATGCTTAGTGTTTGTTACTGATGATAACCTATCCAACAAAATCAATCAAACATTGTAACTCTTTATTTTCGTGGAATTAGACAACGTTCTTCTTTAACTTCCGTTTTTTATTTTTATAATTATTTTTGTATTCTCCTGCTGTAGATAGAAAGTACCTAGTAGCATAAAACTGCAGGGTACACGGTAACTGGTTCACCGGAGAAATACAGCCTCCAAACATGAGAAGCTCGAGGTAGAACGCAGCAGGTAAACAAGGACCTTACCAATCTGCTCTTTTATTGTTGCCCATGAGGGCAGCCGTGATGGAACAAGTTTTCTTGGCCAGTTTTCGTTTTGTTTGTGAGGTCATTTCTTATTACAATTTATTTATTGATAATATAATTCTCATTTTTTACCAGTATTGAGGAGATTGATGGTACGGGGAACGACTAGTAGGGCGAAAAGAGGTGATGCAAGGTATCAATAAGGGGAAAGACACGTCAACCACCTAGGTCCTTCTCCCTCTAGCGCTCCTAGCGATGGACCTTGTTAGTTCGGAGCCCCATTCTGGGGGAATAAAACAAACTATGCCTAATTACTGGCACAACCTGTATCTTGTTCCAAGTTGTTCTATCCCCGCATATATGTCACTATGGTATTCTAGCTGGTACTCAATGCACTCAAGAACCTCATGACCAGATACTTTGGAGAATGGATATCTCGTGATGAAATCAGTCTTCTCTTTGAATTGTCTTGAACGAGGAATGGTAAAATCACGATCACGCACAAAACTTTCGTCACTCTCTTCATTGTCGAAAATGATTGAAAACCCCTGAGCGAGAACCTCGGCATCATCACTAAATAAATATCACGCATAACACACGAGAATTCTGGGGAAATTTTGATGAGGTGGTGTGGTAAGTGAAGAGATGCAACAAAGACCTTCATAACAGGCCGAGATTGAGCATTCAATGCTGAACGCTGTTGATTGGGGATTAAGCCTTGAACTTCCTTAGTGAAATCTAATATTGCGGATGATCTCCACTCAATAGTCAAACCACGTCTTGAAATCTGATCAAAACCTTAGTGAAAGCGGCTTATATCGCTCAGAAAACATGCAGATGTAGATTTTATTAGCGTCAATAATTCCCTAGGTCATAGTGTGGTCACCTAACCTGGGCATTCACAAAAAGCTGAACACGTCGATACGAATCGACCACTGATGGATACCATCTTTTTTAAGTATAAATATGTATGCACGTATATGTGTGTTTTTTTTTTTTTTTTTTTTTTTTTTTCAATCAAATTAAATGCAATTATTTGCTATCTGTGTAAAAGCATACATCATAGCATGACCACTTCCCCTGCCTGGTGGTAAGCAGAAATGTTGAAAAATGATAAAAAGCAATTATTATAAAAGTGTGGATGGTGAGGAATTCTCAAAAAGTGTTGAAAATGGAATATCATGTTTCAATACTACTACTCATGATTTGTTAAAAACATGATTGAGACTTATCATGATTGTGAAACAATGAAATCAGTTTTCACCTCTTGAATGAAATGAACCCCTCCCTCTCCCTTACGTCTTTGCTGAATGCATACTTCAAGCTCATGTGCAGGAAAGGTTAATCTACCTTTATCTTTTTATCTAAAAAATAAAACTACTAATCGTAAAACAATGTGGTTGTTATACATTTTCTTAGGATTTTCTATTTTTGCTCAAAAAACAAAAAGTAATTAATTAAATTAATAAAGTGCTCTTAGCACTGCAGAGGCTAAATAATTTTTTGAAGCTATCGATATTTTGTGTTTAAGAGTTGTTGTGGTCCAAATCATTGGTGGAGGAGCTGATTACAGAGTGAAATACAATTTTGTCTGAGAATACAGTGGTTATTCATATAATTAAGAGCCCGTTTGACAGAACTGGGTTACCTCAAACTCGGAGGAGACTCCCGAGTTTCAGCAAATTTGTTGTTCAACAAAATGCGAATCAATTTTTTCTCGATACTACAACATTTTTTCAGGGGGCTACGTGAAGGCCGTATCACACTAGCATTTTTTCCGCATTTTTTCGGCATTTTTAATGCCTAAACGTGAAGAAGGCAAAGTACTTTTTTCCAAAGTCAGCTGTGAATGTTGAGGAGGAATAAGTGCAAAAACAGCGCATTCTGGCGGAATGCATTTTTATTAAATCTGTCAGGTTAGGGCTCCTAGGGGTTTTTCATTGAATTTTTACCTCCCCAAGGGTTGTGTTTAGCATTTTTCTTGTTTGGAGGTAAAAATTAGAACATGTTCTAATTTTCCCAAGTGAGTTTAAAAATGCTCCGCCAGGATGTGCAATGGTCGAAAAAGCTGACCTTGGAAAAAAGCACCTCATCTTCTTCACGTTTAGGCATTAAAAATGCCGAAAAAATGCGGAAAAGATGCTAGTGTGATACGGCCTTTAACACTCCAATTCGTGTGCTCGTATCCTATTGGTTGAGAAAGAACGTGGCGAAGTACGTAAAGAAATGGCGGGCGCAAATGCAATATGGCTCCAACCCGTCATTTATTTCATTGATTCTATATCTACCTACTCCATATCGATCTTTCTCACTAAACCTACCTACATTTCGTTCTTATTTTTCACAATACAATCTTCAATTCTTGATGATAAGTGAAGGATGCTTATGATTTTGAAAGTCTGATATTATCGCAGGTGCTTCGACCACGATCTGTCAGGAATCGTCGTTCTAATTTGGATGTTACAAGTGAAAACGGATGAGGGATACCAGCCCTTGGGTTTGTAAGACGTACAATCTCCAATTATTTTTGTGAAATCGAATTCCATTCTGAAAATGTTGTCCTACGATCGATAGATATTTTCAAGAATTTGCAAAGTTTCGGCAAGTAGTAGGTACCCTACCTAGTGCCACAAAAGGCTAGGAGTCTCAGTCTGACAGGAGGGAATGCGATGAGGAAAACTTTCGGAAAACAAACTACTTGCGTATGTGAGCATAGTTTACCAAGGAACTTATAAATTCTAGGGAAATTATGAAATATAATCGTAGATAGGTAGCCTCATTCATTCAATCATCGATCGATTTTTCAATTCTGGGTTGGTTAATAGACTAAGGCAATGGTAGCCTCAGCTGACTATAGCTTTGTTCCAACAGCTACGAGAGCGATCCCCGTTGCCGTGGGGTTAGTTCCAAGGTCGCCCACTTTCGTGGTTATTGGAACACTTCGGAGCTCACCCCAGAGTTCAGAACATGTTAATGGTAATTGAAGATTGACGTAACGCAGATGTGATAATAAAGAGGAAAGAGATGTGATAACAAACGTAGTAGAGAAGGTGAAAACAGTTGAGAAGGTTAAGAAAGCCAATTGTAGTTTACCCAAGGGCAGCAGGTTATTTCAAAATGCGCATGCGTAGGGCTCGGAGCTCTCGATGGGACCCTGTCTGAAGTGTGGGGCTGATTGGGGGACACCGGAGCAGCTCTGGGGGCGCTCTAAGATCTGTTGGAACTCGGAGCTCTCAGCCCTATTTTAACCTTGTTGGAACGGAATTTCGAGCTCTGAGCTCCTCTAGGGCGCTCTTTTGTCCTTGTTGGATCAAAGCTTATAACTCAATGGAGTTTACCCAAATAATCGATTCTACATTGAGACTCGCTCCGATATCGACTTTGTCGAACGCTTTTGCGGTTATCCAGAATTTCGATCAATGGAGGGGGTTACAGGAAACTCCGTACCTCAGATTAACATGAGTTGGTTTTCTTGTTCGACACTTACTTTACAATTTGTATATTTGAGGGGGTGTTGGGTCGAATGACCATAGTTATTTCTCGCCCCTGTAGGCGGTAGGACCTGGTGAGAGGTAAGGGAGATTGACTCTACTTGTACTTGATAGTGAATAAAAGTGGTGTCTAAAAATGAATTTTTAAGCACATTCTCCTTATAGTACCTGCTAACCTTGGGTAAACTGTATATCCACGTAACCTTCTCTAAACTGTTTTCACCTTCTCTACTACGTTTGCTATCACATTTCTCTCCGAGTCTTCCAATGAATACGAAAGTGGGCGACCTTGGAGCTAACCCCACGGCAACTCTGGAGGAGCCCTTGGGGTCGCTCTTCTCGAAGCGTTGTTAGAAAAAAGCTATTAGTAGCATGCGAATACGTTTCCATTCAACTATTTGTCACAATTAAAAGGCTAAAATTAGAGCTAAATTTGAGGCGGTTGTAGTAGGCAAGATGGCATGAAAGCCATGGATTACTTATCGTAACATGCATTGTCCAGAGGGAAAGCACCAAAAGCATTTTCCCCATTTTTATTATATTTTCAGGTGGAAAGTCCCCTACAGAATTCATTGTTGTCGAATCACTATCACCCACTAATACTGTAGGTACATAGGTACTAGATAACGCGTGAAGTGATTGATTAGTAATGTGATTCCACTTCCAATTTTTGCCCATGTTAGAATACAAATTTGAGTACTACACTGCATACCTAACCTGGCAGGCCTATTTGGTAGGTTCAATAAAATAACATATCTACGAAAATCGGTTATCAAACTGCTTCGTTTGTAATACGGCGACATAGGGTGTTGAACAAGATAGCTTATCCAAGCTTGGAGAGGGTGTCACAATGCAAACAATTACGCATTCAGCGAATGAAGGGGCCCCTCTCAATTGACATTTAAGTGACACTAGATAAGAGGGAACCCAGTAGATAGGTATAACAGGTGCATAGAGATAACTAATGCAATGATGCAACAATTCGTAAAAACGTCATATGAGATAGCAAACAGCAAGAAGGAGTGATTAAAGGGGATCAATTACCTTAACGAGTACTACCTGAAATATATTCGGATGCAGATCATTTATATCTTTCTTGCTCGTGACACAGCCCATGTTCCAGCATTCTGAAAGGAGGAGCAGTCATTATTCGGAATTCGGGTGGAAAAAATGTGGAACAATCAGATCTTCTGTTAATGGGGAATAAGATATTGTTAAAATGATGTTTAGTGATTGAGAAGGACACTCACCTGATAATTTAAGTCGCCCCCAAGTCATGTACGAGAGGAGTCATTCAGGAGATGACGGCTGTACTTTCAACGACAGGACTAACAAGACGGGGATAAGAAGAGTTCATGGTGATTTACTTTTTTAAAAAAGGAGAAGGAGTAAAAATGTGAAAAATAAGGGAAAGGAGAACAGGGGCTAGGCTAGGACACCGACTCGGGAAACAAAAATATTGATACTGAGAGCAAGAGGAAAATGAAACTGAGAGAGGCAATCAACTATCATCCGCTTGTCATGCGATTGATATAGAACACACTCTGTTGAGGACAATTAGAACTAGAAAATTTGTCGAACGTTGGCGGGCTTTTCAAATCGAAGCATTTTTCTCTTGACCTGGGTCCTTTTTTTTGAAATCGCTTTTCTATTCTTTACTTTTCAATTATGAAAAGTGCTTATGTTTCTTGAAGCTGCTCGAAGTGTGCAGTTTTCTGTTTTTTCAACCAGGCACTTTTCACTCAGCTGTTTTTTGTATATACCTTGATTTCGAAGAGTGCAGATATTCAGAGTGAAAAGCGAGGAAACTCTGTACAAAGTAGCACCTTTTGTTTTTTAAGTCTTCACTCTCTTGAAAAGGTTAGTTGTTTACTTTTCAAAATATTTTGAACAGACTTTTTTCTCTTTGAAATTGCACTTTTCAAATTTCTAAGCCTCACTTACAACTTAATTTGAGCAGGTTTTGTTGGATTTTGGTCTGTAAGTAAAACGTGTAATAACCTTTTCAGAGCCAGGTATTTTTGGTAGTATGCTGCATTGAGTGCAATGTTGCGCCGATATGTGTTGGCATTGCTGATAATTTTTTCCAATTGGCAGTTTTCTGAGCGTGGTTATTTTTATCTCACATTAAAGACTGCTCAGATTACATATAAATTCACAATAAATTACATATAAATGTACAAATCAACCTTTATTCAAAATTTTTTTTGAACAGTTTTATTTAAAATACCGAGGTTACACTCGTCACCACCATCACAAAAATCATGGGCAACTGTTGAGGGGAAAAAACCATAGTTCAAAACAATGGTCCAAAACTCTTGGAGAATCCATTTAAAACTAATGTGAACATTTTTTTTTTTTTTTTTTTTTTTTACCTACCTACCTGTTCAGAAGCAGCTCCAAACAACACTTCACAAAGTTAAAAAAAAAAAAAAAAAAAAACGCTTTGGAACAACAGGTTGATGGAAACAACCAAAGGGTCTGGACACTTGAAAAACATAGCGCCGCCATATATATATATATATTCCTTTTTTTCTTATCACCAAGTGCGAGTTGGCGGGAAAGTCTACAGTTTCTCTAGTTTTAAGTTAACATTAGATTTCTGCTATTGTTTTCATTCACTCTAGTCCTTATTTGTGCAGAAAATAGAAAATTTTGCCATTTATTTTATCTTGTCCAGAGAAAAATTATACTACCAAATGACAGTTTGACTTTGAAGCAAAATTTTGTGGCCTCTAGAATTAGCTTCTAGATGAATCTCTTTGTGAATGTCCTAGAATGCCTACTGATTTCTCATGCTCTAATAGCCTGAATTTGCAAAAAAACAGGACAATAAATTTATTGATAACAACAGCCCATAGCGTTATCCATGAATGTTTAGTGAATGAATGAACGGATTTTATTGCAAACGTGATCGACCACGGCAAACGTGAAATAGTTGTCTGACAAAATATTCCATTAGTATTTGGCCATGATGAAATTTTCAGATATTGTTCAGACTAGCTTTATAAACCTGGTAGAAACCTGCCTACCTTCATATTCTACCTACCTTCCTTATATTATGAGATTCACTTTGAGATTCATGATTCTCCTTATTCTTATGATGATTGATTTTCTTGTTGGTTTGTGTGCAAGCGATTGATAGCTGGGTAGAAGGAATTTAAGGAGCATGAACTTCTTAACATCCAGGCCAGAAGAACATGAAGGTGATTTACCACTACCGTGCCTCCACATGCCTCTCAAAGCCATATACGGCCAAGGCACCTAACGAAGATCCCCCGCCAACTACCACCACCAACCCTTCCCGCTCTTTCTCTTGAGTGCAATATTTTCATATTCGTCTGTGATAAGTTGTGTGATCTGTACATCTGTAGTGATTTGTATGTTGGCAGTGAAAGTATGCATTTTATTTTTATTTAAATTATCCCTCATCCGAGGGTCAAGTATGAGTGACATTTTTTTATTCGAGGAGTGAGTTTTTTCCATGCGTGGACAAGACTTTTGTTGACCAGCGAGGTAACATCGTATAGGAATATTGATCCCTTGTCCTGGTAATTTATATGTATATAAATATTTGTTTAGTTCGAAAACGTATTTTTTTATTTCTCTTTACGAGCTTGGACTAATGTTAATTGTCTAGTCTGAAAGGCTGTGCCCTGAAATTTAAACCGGCTCCTATCATCATCGCACAGCGCAGTTTCTATCTTTCACAAAAGCGAATTAATTTTTGTATTTGGGATGTCTGCGGTTCATGACTATAGCACAATTTCGTGTTGCTGCACTCTCGAATGGTTGACAAATAGTGGTGTAGTGAAAAGGTCTGTTCGCACTAAAACTGGGCAGTTAACTGTGGTGCGGAATGAATTTCGTGATCTCTTTATCGCCCTGGCGTCGAAAGAAACCAACCAGAAGTTCCCTCTAAAAGGTTAGTAAAAATATGTGCACATTCTCCAGTTTAATGGAAAAATAATGAGTCTATGAGTCATACTTTGCATACTCTACGTGCAAACTTTTGCATGCATGTAATGTGAATTCCAGTAGTCACATGGCCATAAATACTGTTTAGTGATCAATTTCCTATTATTGTGATGAAAAATAAAAATCTCAACGAATTTCCTTGACGGTGATGTTGAATTAGAACTTTTTAAAATTAAGAAACTAAGTGCAATGTTGAATGTTCAATTTTTAGTCCCTCTTTATTGAGGTTCAGGTTAATTACTTTAGATTTCTCTTTAGAAATTCTAAATAGGCTAGGACAGTTTAGGGGAGCCCTCTTTTAGTAGTACTAGTACCTACATTCTGCATTCAGTGCTATAAGGAAATTGAATTATTCACATCTTTTTTAGGTGTCATCATCCATAAAAAGTTTGCTAATGAAGGCAAAGCCACGCTGAAATTCCCAGACCTCCTTCTCAATCTATTCATCTCCAACGCACCTCCTGCTCAGCTGATTATGTTCTTGAAGGCATTGTTCGTAAAAATGACCAGCTCTAAAGCATCACCGAAAGTGACTACGCGCGACAAGCTGCTCTCTGTGAAGCAACAGGGCGTTCAAGAGATCAGTCCTTTAAGTTCGAAAGATGCACAGAGGGTGAAAACCATATTGGAAAAAAATGGTTCAAATAAAAGACTTCGAGAAGAGGAAAATACGGTGTCCAGTGGACCTGAGGTGAGGTCCATCCTTACTTGCATGGATTATTTCTTATTGTTCCTTTAAAGTTTAAATTTGAAGTTTTAATACTTCCTTGCATTGCAAATAATTTTCGTTTTTTTTTCCCCCAGAAAAAAGTATGTATCAGGTCCTTAGCAAATTTAACTGAGGAGCAAAAAGAGGTTCTTGAAGCTGTGAAGAGTGGCGCTAATGTATTTTTCACAGGTAAGTGAAGTCTTAGTAAACCACCAATATTACTGTTTAGTTTTCGTCTTAGTAAACTACCAATATTACTGTTTAGTTTTTGTGGTGATTTTGTATGTCAAGGCACTAACTGGGCACCGACGCGCTCGTGAAGAGCCTTCTTCCTCTGCACACCCTTATTGTTTGGGCTAAGTTTGGGAATGAATATCCTCACTCAGGCACAGGTAGAGCGGTTAGAGGACAGGTACGAATTCTCTGCCCTCGGGCCTGCTACCAGGTCAGGAATCTGGAGACAGTGGAGAGTTCAGTAACGTGGTAATCTCCCATCTCAAAACTGGTACCACGGGTTGGGGGGGAGCCCCAAAATGTCACCAGCCTGTCCCCTCTGATGAGGTAGGATTCGTGGTGGCAGTGGTTGAGCACACCCCAGCCTTGGGACACGGGGCCCAGGGTGCTTAAGGGTAGAGATCGCATCACTAGGGACTCGTACCCTGGTAATGTGTCTCGGCATGTAAGTTTTGCTATAAACTTGGACACCAGCTCCCTTAGCTGGGAGAACCAGCTAGAAGGTTCATCTCCACCTGCAGTGCTTTGGCTTGTAGGTACCTTGCAAGGAAAGCTCTGAGCAAGGGCTCCCGAACGCGGAGCCATACCGTTCCTCTTGCCCTCCTCGGAGGGCGAGAATCGTGTCCCGCCGGCTTGCCGGCAGGGGTAGAAGCGCATTCCACGAGGGATAGGCTCTCCTAAACAAATGTCAACCTTCTATAAGAAGGGGGATCTCTCTTATGTCCAGGTACTATTAAAGTTTCCCATGGATCTGTTATCATTTGGTAGTTTTTTACAATACAATTTACTGTCCTGTACTGACCTTGGCCAGGATGCTACTCCCTTCCCCTTAGTCAGTTTGGCTCTCTATGGTTCCTTTGTACATCAGTAATATTTTCGTTCAACTACTATTCCATAAACTGTAATATTTTTAGCGCCCAATGGTGGTACACGGTGGTAAGGTGGTACAAGAAGACAGGACTGACTGGATACTAATATTCATGAGCTTCTACTCATTCTAAACTCGAGGAAGAGGTTATTCTTAGAGAAATTGGGGTGTTTAGGTTGTCGGTACTCCTTGTAGTGGATTTATATATGTTCTACTTGGTGTAGGTAGACCAAGTGGGACGTTGTGAAAAGTACCCATGTCTTGGTTATGCGGGTTATTCCCTGCATTATTTCCGAAGGAAATGTGAGCGAAATTGTCAAGGACATTTTGCTGGGTGGTTGAAACTCGTGGTTCGTTCGTTGGTAGGCCGCGAGGGGCGCCAGGTTCGGTTCGAGCTGTTTGGAAATGCGTATTCGGGTGTTGAACCGTTGTGTAATATTCCGGTCCTAGATTTACATCTGTAGGAGGGACGGAATGTGTTTGATTGAAGTACTGGAAAGTACCTTTTGGTCCGTGCGGGGTACGCAGGATAGGAGTGTGTTTAACACTCGGATCGTCGGTGCGATCGTGAGATGAATATTTATAGCTCGTGCTTGCTTGTGCTGCGACGAGACCCCGTGCGTCGTTTGGCAGAGTTTCGATCCACTTTTGTGTGATCAATGCCTCCGAAAAGTACCCAACTGCTTTAGCATACATTTCATGGTACTTAGTGCTGGGTTTTTTGGCGAGAGATGATGGATCCTCTAGTGCGAGGAGTCTGTCTTGCAAAGACAACCCATATTCTCGTGTTAGGCGTTTCTTAGCCTCGTCGTAAGGTGCGTGGGGTGCCGTGAGATACGCTGAGTCAATAGCTTCTCTTATTTCCTCAGGTACCCACTTGTAAATGGCGGAGAAACACTCGTTTTGTGTTCTCAAATGCTTGCGAATGCAGTACTGATCGAACTCTGCGAGAGCTCGATCAATATTTTTCTTCTGAAAAATAGGTTTTTGATAGTCACCTATTTCCTCCAAAAGTGCTTTGAAGCCACTTTGTGGAGAGGGTTGAAGTGTGAGATGTGGGGCGTAGAGGCCCGGCGGGGGTCGCACGCCCGCAGTGGTTCCCTGAAATCCACTAGCTTCATAAGAGGGAACGTATTGCTCCGTGTTTAGCCTGTTCAAAGGCGGGGTCACCATTTGTAGTGGATTTATATATGTTCTACTTGGTGTAGGTAGACCAAGTGGGACGTTGTGAAAAGTACCCATGTCTTGGTTATGCGGGTTATTCCCTGCATTATTTCCGAAGGAAATGTGAGCGAAATTGTCAAGGACATTTTGCTGGGTGGTTGAAACTCGTGGTTCGTTCGTTGGTAGGCCGCGAGGGGCGCCAGGTTCGGTTCGAGCTGTTTGGAAATGCGTATTCGGGTGTTGAACCGTTGTGTAATATTCCGGTCCTAGATTTACATCTGTAGGAGGGACGGAATGTGTTTGATTGAAGTACTGGAAAGTACCTTTTGGTCCGTGCGGGTTACGCAGGATAGGAGTGTGTTTAACACTCGGATCGTCGGTGCGATCGTGAGATGAATATTTAGTATATTCATGGGTAGAATCGTAAGAACTACCTTCCGAGAGATTCTGAAAAGAATCCTCGACCCCTTGCGTATGTACGGGAGTAGCTAACAAACTTTTTGAGGGTTTATTAGGCAAAGCTGCGATCTCGTCGAGAGGTTCGAGCTTTGGGCGCGGAGCTGGCCTGAGTAGTTTGTCACTACGTTTTGAGTGAGAATCGAGTTTCGGATAAGGAGCTGGAGCGGGGCCGATGCCCGTTCCATCGCCAAGCTCTTCTTCCTCGAACCCGAGGAAGTAAGAGGGGCTTCGCTCCATCGAGATCTCCGAGTGTGTTTACTCGATAGAAAAATACCTTTCCGTTCGGATGAAGGATTTATGTAGAGGAGGGACTCGCTCGACAAAGCTCTCTCCCAGCTTGATGTCGGGGTCCTCTCCGAGCCTTTAAAAAGGCTTCCTTGGACGGTAAATTGGAGCGTATGAGCTGTGCAATTTCCCGGCGTGCCCCTCGGACAATCAAGAGCCGAAAGCTGCGAGATTCGGGCGACACGGCTAAGGTCTCCCTGCGGACGCGACGTTTTAGACGAAGTCTTAAACGTGCCGGGTGGGACCCTGACTGGAGATCTACGTTGGGCAATGAGTAGTGCAATGACTAGACTCGTAGATGCCAAGAAGATCGAGAGAATCTGTGAGGAGAGGAAGATATGCCTTCTTGAGTCTTGAATGCGTGTAGTAACTTCGTCGAGAGATGAGAAGAGACGTCAGCGAGAGCAGAAGGTAGAATGGAATACGGAGGGCTCCGTGCGGGGTATTTATAGGGAGGTGGCCGCCTCCTGCCGCCCCCTGGTTGGTCCGCTTAATTTCATTAGTTCACCATGTGTTTCCTTATTGGCTCGCACAGTGTTTTCTCAGAATCTGTGAATATGATAGCTGAGTTGGTTTGCCAGTTTCGCCCTTGCATTTTCGTAGAGGTCGATTGATCATTTCCTTGGGCTGTTGTTTTCAAGACAATTTTTGTGAGTTGTCCTGACGAACCCTTCTCCTGCAGTGGGTGTTTGGCTTGTTGCTTATTTGTGAATATTTCGTTCGTGAGTGAATATTTCGCATATTCTCTCGGGCGAAATATGTTATTTTGCTGAGTTGTAACTCGACGTCTTTTATATGTAATTGTGTCGTGAGTACCTCTTTTTGGTAGCCCTGAAAAAGGCTGTTGACCTGATGTGGTGGAATTCACCACAGGCGCCCCCCCAAGACGTCGTGTTACTAACGACGACGTGCTCGGGGAAGAACTGGCAGGGAAACACGGAATTTTCCGTACGAGATCCTTGCCAGTTGGGGCGGAGGTTGCTGAGTAACAGGCCGTCCTCGCCTTGGAGGGGACCTCCGGCCCCGTCGGTTGCGACGGGCGTCGGGTTTTGGTCTCCCCAGATCCGCACCTTGTTGACGGGTACCAGACCCGCGAGGGCTGGCCCCGCGGCCGCGGAGGGCTGGTTGCGGGGAGGGTAGTTTGGCAGAGCATGGTCACCCAACTCTCACCGAATCTGTTGGAGGGGACGCGCCCTCTGGCGGATTTTCGGAGATTTTCCTCCTGCCTTTCCGTATTAATTGAGTTTCGTGACACTGTTTCTTCTGTATCCAGAGTATATGCTGGTTTAATCTGCTGTTTGGGAACTTTTTTAAATTGTTCACCAATTTGCACTGTGACAGAAACTTTATCTCGTTTTATCACTTTGAAAGGCCCTGTGTATGGGCATTGCAATGTAGACAATTGAGTCGGCACTCTTATGTAGACGTATGAACATGTATCCAAGTTTTTGGGCATATTCACAGCGTATTTGGTGTTATTATGCTTTATATGGGTGGAGCGGAAAAATATTGGTTCAGAAATATTCGTTGACGTAACGAATATATCCCCTGGAAGGGGTACATCTATCCCGTAGACTTTTTGGAAAGCCGTTGTTTCCGTCGCTGGGTCCACCGCTGTACGCATTGCTAGTAGTACTTTAGGTAGTGCGTCGAGCCAATTTTCGTTTTGAGCTTTGATCGCTTCTTTCAGTGATCTGTTTCTACGCTCCACCATGCCGTTTGTCGAAGGTTTGTATGGTAGTGTGTGGGTATGTTTTACCCCTAGACGCTCCATTATTGATTGAAACAGAGCTGATTCGAATTGGGCTCCTTAGTCGCTGGTAATGTATTTGGGAACTCCTTTGGAAGATACCCAAATTTTAATAAATGCGTCAGTTATAGAGGACGTCTCAATATTAGTTAGGGGGACAGCCTCCACCCAACCTGTCGCTCTGTCGACCATCATGAGAAGGTATTGTTTTCGTCCTTTTGCCAATGGTAATGGCCCGGTTATGTCTATGTGGACATGAGAGAATTTCGTGGCCGTTTCGAATTCTGTGTAAGGTAGTTTAACAGAGCGAGTGATTTTGGCTCGTTGGCAAGTTTCACATGCTCTTACCCAGTTTGAGACGTCTGTGCGTAGTCCGTGCCAGAAATACCTCTGTTTCACCTTGTATACTGTAGAGTGTATACCTGGGTGACCCAAATTGTGAATTTGGCTGATGATATCGTGTCTCATGTCTTTCGGTATGTAAGGCCTGGGGTGTCCTAAGTCTAGGTTACACCATAGCTCCCCTTGTGGAAACTCAACTTTTGTAAGTTTCCGTGTGTCCTCTGACGTGGGAGGAGATTTTTCTTGTGCTTCTAGTACGTGAAGTAAAAGGTTGCACTCCACTGCGGCCGTTACTTTCGAAATTTCGGCTTCCGCCGGACCTTCGTCTGTCTGAGTTGAAATTGACTTGGTTTGAATTTCAACCGGGTCGAATGGTCTGGAGAGCGCGTCTGCCACGACGTTTTGGTCTCCGGGTATGTGTCGAATATCACTTGTCATCTGTGATATGTATGTCAACCACCTTAGTCTCATTTTAGAAAAATGAGCATTTTTCTTCAACATTGTGCCGAGCAGTGGCTTATGGTCTGAGCATAGGTGGAAAGAGCGTCCGTCTAAGTCGTTATGCCAGTGTATGCAAGCTTGATACGCGGCGAACATCTCTTTGTCGAAGGAGGCTTTATTTTTCCATTGTTCCGGAATTTCTTTGCTAAAGAAACCCAATGGTTGGTATGTCTTTGAGCCATCCTTGTTAGTTATTTCTTGCTCTAGTGCTGCTCCGATGTGAGTGTCGGACGCATCGCACACTATCCTCCATTCCGCTGTAGGGTGAGGATGAGCTATGTTATGCAATGTAGCTTTGATCATTGCTTGTTTTAAGCTAGTGAAAGCTTCTTCCCTTTCAGGTGTCCATTCAATCGGAGTTTTGTCATTCTTCTTGTTTGATTGAATGGCGTCGTATAGGGGCTGAGCCATGTGTGCGAATTTACTGGAGCAAGCTCGGTAGAAACCACACATTCCCAAAAATCTGCGTAGGCTCCGTACGTCTATTGGTCGTGGAAACTGTTCAATGGCTTCTATTTTGTCTCTTTTAGGGGTTATCCCGTGTTTTGAGATAGTAAAACCCAGGAAATCTACGGTGGGTTGAGCAAAAATGCATTTTTCGAACCCTACTCGGAGCCCGTGTTCTCCTAATTTGTCAAAAATTTTTTTGAGGTGTTCCGAATGTTCCTTGTAGGTTTTGGAAGCAACCAAAATGTCATCCAGGTAGACAAACGCGAATTCGAATTTTCGCATTACATTGTCCATGTAGCGTTGCCAAGTCTAGGCAGCGCCGGCTAACCCCATGCTCATTTTTTTGAATTCGTACAGGCCAAAAGGGGTGATAATGGCTGTTTTGTGAGCGTCGTCGGGGTGCTTCGGGATGTGGTAGTATGCCGATTTTAAATCTATAGTTGAGTAGATTTGTGTATTGTGCAAATTGGCTTGGAAAGAGCGTATGTGAGGTGGAGGATAGGCGTCTTTCTTCGTCTTAGCGTTCAAGAAACGATAATCGCCTGTGATCCTCCACGTCCCGTCTTTTTTCGGCACGCAGTGTAGGGGTGAAGCCCATTCGGAGTCAGACGGGGCGATTATGCCGTCTGTGAGCATTTTTTCGAAAGTGCTTTTTACTTGGGATCTTTTTTCACCCGCCATAGGCCTTGCTCGGAAGTGTACAGGTGAGCCTTCGGTAGTTATACGGTGGTAAACCCCGTTGTCCTTCCACTTGCCCTGGAGCTTGTCCATTTGCCGTTTATAAATTTCGATTATTGAGTTTATGTTCTTGTCCTCAATAATTTGGGTGCTCTCTGAGCTTGAGCTGTTGTCCCAGTGAGGAATAGCCGCTTCGATTTGTTCGTCAGAGAATTTCTCTTGAATGACAGCTGCTATTGTTTGGTCGGCATAGCTCTTCATTTTTTGTCTATAAATGTATTTATGTTTGACCCTGATCCCGATGTCCCAGGACTCAAGGAAGGGAATACCTAGGATGGCTAGGTCGACTTTTGTGATCATGAAATCGGTGGACATGTCACCGAGACCGATGTTGATCGTTGTGTTGGCTCGTCCCAATGTTTCGATTGGGGCGCCGTTTGCAGCTGTGAGCTTGACATTGGTTTTGAGAACCTTCAAACCCAGCTTTTTAGTGATATTTTGGGGCAGAATGTTCACTTCTGCTCCCGTGTCAATGAGGAATTCGGTGCCGTGAAGTTGACACTTGAAAAAGAGCCGTTTAAAATCTTTGGTCTGCCGGCGTATAGGCTCTGCTACACTGGCAGTTACTCGTTTTCCGAGCACTCGTTGTCTGAAGTGGGAATGGTACTTTCGGGTACCGGTTCCGGTGTAGTTTCCTTCGAAACTATTTTATGTTTTGGCTGGCTAATAGCTGCAGCTTTTTTGTTTGACTTCGAGACGGTTGGTTTCCAATCACAGTGCTGCGGATCCGCACACTTACAAGTGTGGTTTCGGCAGATGTAGACGTTAGGTTTGTGAGGTTTATACTCAGTTTTTTGTGTAACAGACTTCTTAGGGCTTGAAGTGCTTGTTTTGTTGGTTGACTCGACTCCCCTAATATTAAGGGAAGGAGTTTCTGATTTATACGCGTGTAGCGTGTCGGCCAGGTCAAGCCGGGCGCTCGTGCTTGCTTGTGCTGCGACGAGACCCCGTGCGTCGTTTGGCAGAGTTTCGATCCACTTTTGTGTGATCAATGCCTCCGAAAAGTACCCAACTGCTTTAGCATACATTTCATGGTACTTAGTGCTGGGTTTTTTGGCGAGAGATGATGGATCCTCTAGTGCGAGGAGTCTGTCTTGCAAAGACAACCCATATTCTCGTGTTAGGCGTTTCTTAGCCTCGTCGTAAGGTGCGTGGGGTGCCGTGAGATACGCTGAGTCAATAGCTTCTCTTATTTCCTCAGGTACCCACTTGTAAATGGCGGAGAAACACTCGTTTTGTGTTCTCAAATGCTTGCGAATGCAGTACTGATCGAACTCTGCGAGAGCTCGATCAATATTTTTCTTCTGAAAAATAGGTTTTTGATAGTCACCTATTTCCTCCAAAAGTGCTTTGAAGCCACTTTGTGGAGAGGGTTGAAGTGTGAGATGTGGGGCGTAGAGGCCCGGCGGGGGTCGCACGCCCGCAGTGGTTCCCTGAAATCCACTAGCTTCATAAGAGGGAACTTATTGCTCCGTGTTTAGCCTGTTCAAAGGCGGGGTCACCATTTGTAGTGGATTTATATATGTTCTACTTGGTGTAGGTAGACCAAGTGGGACGTTGTGAAAAGTACCCATGTCTTGGTTATGCGGGTTATTCCCTGCATTATTTCCGAAGGAAATGTGAGCGAAATTGTCAAGGACATTTTGCTGGGTGGTTGAAACTCGTGGTTCGTTCGTTGGTAGGCCGCGAGGGGCGCCAGGTTCGGTTCGAGCTGTTTGGAAATGCGTATTCGGGTGTTGAACCGTTGTGTAATATTCCGGTCCTAGATTTACATCTGTAGGAGGGACGGAATGTGTTTGATTGAAGTACTGGAAAGTACCTTTTGGTCCGTGCGGGGTACGCAGGATAGGAGTGTGTTTAACACTCGGATCGTCGGTGCGATCGTGAGATGAATATTTAGTATATTCATGGGTAGAATCGTAAGAACTACCTTCCGAGAGATTCTGAAAAGAATCCCCGACCCCTTGCGTGTGAACGGGAGTAGCTAACAAACTTTTTGAGGGTTTATTAGGCAAAGCTGCGATCTCGTCGAGAGGTTCGAGCTTTGGGCGCGGAGCTGGCCTGAGTAGTTTGTCACTACGTTTTGAGTGAGAATCGAGTTTCGGATAAGGAGCTGGAGCGGGGCCGATGCCCGTTCCATCGCCAAGCTCTTCTTCCTCGAACCCGAGGAAGTAAGAGGGGCTTCGCTCCATCGAGATCTCCGAGTGTGTTTACTCGATAGAAAAATACCTTTCCGTTCGGATGAAGGATTTATGTAGAGGAGGGACTCGCTCGACAAAGCTCTCTCCCAGCTTGATGTCGGGGTCCTCTCCGAGCCTTTAAAAAGGCTTCCTTGGACGGTAAATTGGAGCGTATGAGCTGTGCAATTTCCCGGCGTGCCCCTCGGACAATCAAGAGCCGAAAGCTGCGAGATTCGGGCGACACGGCTAAGGTCTCCCTGCGGACGCGACGTTTTAGACGAAGTCTTAAACGTGCCGGGTGGGACCCTGACTGGAGATCTACGTTGGGCAATGAGTAGTGCAATGACTAGACTCGTAGATGCCAAGAAGATCGAGAGAATCTGTGAGGAGAGGAAGATATGCCTTCTTGAGTCTTGAATGCGTGTAGTAACTTCGTCGAGAGATGAGAAGAGACGTCAGCGAGAGCAGAAGGTAGAATGGAATACGGAGGGCTCCGTGCGGGGTATTTATAGGGAGGTGGCCGCCTCCTGCCACCCCCTGGTTGGTCCGCTTAATTTCATTAGTTCACCATGTGTTTCCTTATTGGCTCGCATAGTGTTTTCTCAGAATCTGTGAATATGATAGCTGAGTTGGTTTGCCAGTTTCGCCCTTGCATTTTCGTAGAGATCGATTGATTATTTGCTTGGGCTGTTGTTTTCAAGACAACTTTTGTGAGTTGTCCTGACGAACCCTTCTCCTGCAGTGGGTGTTTGGCTTGTTGCTTATTTGTGAATATTTCGTTCGTGAGTGAATATTTCGCATATTCTCTTAGGCGAAATATGTTATTTTGCTGAGTTGTAACTCGACGTCTTTTATATGTAATTGTGTCGTGAGTACCTCTTTTTGGTAGCCCTGAAAAGGGCTGTTGACCTGATGTGGTGGAATTCACCACACTCCTTGGGACCACGGGAGTGTTGTGGTTTGGCAGACAGTGAGAGGCATTGCTGGTTGTCTTCATGACTGAGCAGTTATCCGAAACAGGGCACTTTCCATCCTTTGCATGCTTCAAGACAACCGTAATGATGATGACTCTTATATTTTGGTTTTTCTTCTTTTTTTTCAAGGGAGTGCTGGAACTGGCAAATCATTCTTGCTCCAGCATTTGATAAATTGCCTCCGTCCTGATGTCACTTGTGCGACAGCCAGTACTGGATCTGCGGCTTGTTTGATAGGAGGCACAACCCTCCACTCATTTGCAGGTTTGCACCATCTTAATATTACCATTCTCTCTCCATTTTATTTGTATACATTTCGCACTGCTTTTTGTCTTTCGATTTTATCCCAGGCTGGGAGTTTATAGAGTTGATTTGTTTGCTATATAATTGAACAATATACTATTTTGCGCGCGAAAAAAAGTTCAAATATGAACAAACATATTTTCAATAAATGGTAAAATGTTGGGAATAGCTAAAATCTGCATCTGTTATTTTACTGTTGAATTTTAGTTGGAAGCGTTTCGTCGTTTAAGGACCTTCATTCCACGGAAAATAACTTACATTTCCTATGATTTCTACCAAATATAGTAGTGCAGTAATCGAGACTCTGGCGACATTAGCGTTTTTAGTAGTTGACCCTAAAAACTAACAGGTCCAACCGATTTGGGGCGAAATTCCACGTTATAAAGACAAAAAACCTGAAAATGGGAAATTTATTGTTATTTCAAGATGGACCTTAAACGGCGATTTGTTTTCCATAAATTCGATCATCGAGAATTTTCTTGCACAAAGATGTTTACAAATTTCAATTTAATGTGTGAATTACCGTTAACCAGGGTGAAGTGTAAAATTCTGAAGTTAGTTTTCATTACTGAACATAGTTCAGAACAATTTTGTTTTCCATGAAAGTGCACTTTTTGGTTTTATATTCACCAGTATCTTACTGAAAATTGATATGTCAAGTATGTGCAAATAGCAGTTATTTCTAATAGCTTATTTAATTAATAATATCGTTTTACTTTTATTTTTTCAAGGAATCGGGGATGGCGAAGGAACTATAGAACGGTGTATACAACTTGCACGGAGGCCAATATGTCTTCAAAATTGGAGACGGTGTAAACATCTGATAATTGATGAAATATCCATGGTTGAATCTTCCTACTTCCAAGTAAGAAGGATTCATATTCCCTTACTAGCTAACAATACGAAATGTCTTAGTTGTAATTCTCATAGTAATTCGGTACAAGAGGCTGCCTGCAAAGTAAGTTGTTTGTCATTTCCAGTTCAGGGGGAGGGGGGGGGGGGGGTGCTCTAACTTTATTGGATGTGGACATCTCCTACTTGAGTGGAGAAGCACTGCCATCTTTGCCGTGGTTTATTTGACTAGTTTTCTGTAAGGCTCCACTCTACTCTAATTAACTTTCTCACCACCTTCATGAGATCCTTATTGCTGCAGTACTCTTGTGTGCGTCCTGCGCGCCATGTAAAAATTCATTAATTCAGTACCTTAATTCATTTATTTCAGTTCATCAATTCATTCAGTTACTTGCTTTTACATGCTTAGTTTCTAATTTCAGGGTTATGTATGTCTTAGTTATATTCTCCTTTTTTCTTGATCAATCATCTTAGTCTTTTAGTTTTCTTGATCAATCATCTTAGCGTCTGGTGTGTTTTAGAAGCTTGAAAGAGTTGCTAGAGAATTGAGATCGTTTGACAAACCATTTGGCGGAATACAGCTCATTGTCTGTGGGGACTTTCTGCAATTACCTCCTGTCAGCAAATCCAAGGACAAGTTCTGCTTTATGAGTGAAAGTTGGCAATCCTGTCGTTTTAGGACGTTTTATCTGCAGCAAGTTCACCGTCAAAACGATCCTATGTTCATCTCAATCTTGAATAGTGTACGACTAGGAAGGTAGGTGTTATGAACATCTCTAATTAAGTGGAAGCAAATTAAATGTTAATCAACTTATATTTTCATATAATTTCGTAATCTTGGAAGACAAGATTCATGAATGAATGAATAATTACAAGGTTTTCGCACAGAAGAAAGCCTAGCTCCTCATTATTGTGGCTGGTTTATTCTACATAGTCGCTATTCATAAAATATCTAATGTTATCTACGGAGAACCCCCTCCCTCATTGGAGAGTTTGTTTAATTGGTATTGATTGCCAAGAGATTAGGTCAGAATCCAATTTCGTTCCTCAACGTTGAGGCCATCCTAAGTTGGCTTCCCAAATTGGATTGCTCCCTTATGGATATTCAGTGAATTTTTCATTTTTAGGCTGAGGTGGCCGTAAGGTAAGCCATCCCAGCCCTAGCCTATTGTTACCTAAGCCACAACCGAGGCCAGCCTCGCGTGATCTATTCTGAGCGAATTTAGAAGCTGAGGTGAGAAAATTTCATCTTCCCATCAATACAGTGTCAATGTGATTACAAGGTACCAGCGACTTTTCAATGCCCATAAAAAAAGAAAAAGTGGCTTTATTTCAAATAGGGGGACGGTTCGACATCGTCCTTCTCCTCAAAACTTGGAATCTGTCGTCGGATCTTCCTTGGTCGCCTTCTTGGATATCGTCCTCATCTGACGAACCAAATAATACAATTTCAAATACTAACTCGCGTGAATTAATTTTTAATCACTACTCACAACAAAACCAACAAATATATGCGGCCATATTGATTGATCATTGTCAACATAGTTAACGGAGATTAGGGAGCTTAACTTGATGAATTAGAGCTGACTTAGTGGGAGTTTAAACTCATGAAGGAGTTTGAACTCATGAAGTTTAAACTCGTTAAATTGTTGGTGAAAGTGGGCCATAGATTGTGCGGTCTTTCCCCCAGAGCTTCCTTCTGGAGAAAAGATAGGGGTCCAATTCTTGCCCAGTTACCTATAATTTTCCAACAACACACTGCGCGACCTGAAGCCATTTGATTGAGCAGGAAATCCTGGGTTCAATTCCCAGGCTGTTAAAAAAATTTAACAGGTCTGGGGCCATTACGCATGAATGTGAGATTTATCTTATAATGGTAATGTGAACTATGAATTGAGATAAACTTTGATGGGTCAACCAGAAGAAACAAAATTTCAAATTTAAAATGATATCAGGCAATTAATTAGGGTGCAGATCAGGATTGCAAATTTTTCAAGAAGAAACCTAAGTACCTTTCTCTCATACAACATTCCATTTTGTTTGTTGTTTAAACAATGGAGCTGCACAATAGATCGATGCATCGATCTAAAAAAATGTTGCAAATATATCCCCTTAGGGAATTCGTTTCGGATTACGCTGAATTCGATCACTTTTTCATACATATGTATTCACAAGAACATTGACTGAAAATCAGCTCAACCATGAGATCGCTTTGGAGGATAGCACGATCTATTGTGCTCCCAGTGCATGGAATAGCATGAATGCGTATTATGGCACACTCCTGAATCCAATAAGTTTTATTTCAAAATTATGTAGCACATCCTATTAGAATATTATAGATTATGGGTATCATAATTTTGTTTACCGTGTTCAGCTTGAATGACGATATGGTTGAAGCCTTGAAGAATACGGAGACACAGATCATTGAGAAAAAAGGAGTATTGGCAACACGGCTCTGCTGTCATACCAAGGAAGCTAAAATGATCAACGACTCAAATTTAGAAAAGTTGAATGGTAATAAAATTTAACTCATTATTGATAGTTTATGGTTAATAAATAATTTGAATAAAAATAATTTTAATAGTCTACAGTGGCTTAGTAGAATAGAGCGTACCACTGTTCTGGTTTGTGGCCTTGATTTAATCGCACCATTTACCTGAGATTTTGGGTTCTAGTTAAGATCACGTTGTACGTTTTCCTGGAAATATGTCAAGATGTGTTATACTAGGGAACTATAATGTAAGTGAAAGCTAAATTAAAGGTGTTTGTTCTCTATATTTAAAAGTTATAAAAGGTGTGTGCACTCGTTATTCGTTTCAACTGTAATGAGTTGAATGTATCCCTGATTTCTTTTTGAAAGTACACTACATAAATATGCACAGGGAAAAGTTTAAATTTCAGAAAACTACCATTAGGTGGAGAGAACATCTGGTTTTACCATAACTTCTATGTTAGGTTTAATTAAACCTCAAGTGTACAAAAGTTAGTTATCATTTATTTACATTGCATAATGATTGGGCTTTTGGGGCGCAGGTGAATGCAAGACATATACAGCTGTCGATGAACCTCCAAATGCCGTGAAAGCATTGGATGACTGCACCCCAGTGGAAAGCAGCTTGACTTTGAAAGTTGGTGCTCAAGTGATGTTGTTGAAAAATGTCAGTGTCTCTCAAGGCTTGGTAAATGGTGCTCGGGGAGTGGTTACCAAATTCGAGAAAGGTAATCAACATTATAACATATCTGTACTATCACTGGGTTGTTTTTTCCAATCGCTGGACAGTGTTCAAGACAGTTTGAATATGCAAATGGCTCGAGCCCATAGACCCAGCTTTAAGCAAGAACTAGCAGGGGGTTCTCATTTCCTCAACCTGTTATGATCTATCTGCTTCATCATTCCCTCAAACGGGTGGGAAAAAAAGAAAAACAAATTTGTCCCAAGAACTGGCTTTTCTGTTATTTTCCTCCGCATGCAATGTACATGCTGTTATTTTTCAGCATGAAAAATGAATTATTTCATTATAATATTTCAGGAGCACCAGTTGTCGAGTTTCTATGTGGAGCTACATACACAGTGAAATGGGAGAAGTGGACTACTAAAACTGCGAATGGAGGGATGTTACACAGGAAACAACTTCCTCTTCGTTTGGCTTGGGCGTTTTCCATTCACAAATCTCAGGTACCTAATGTTATATGTATCACTCAGAGGTATAGCCACTCCATATTAACCCCCCCAGTAAGCCTTCTAGTTTTAATGAAGTAATTGAAGAAAAAAAAGAAGTATAGGCTTGCCTGAAAACTCATGCCAACACTAATACGTCCCACTCACGGATGGGAGCCTCTCATGAAGGGCCTGTTTCTGATTCGGCATTAGAGTCAAGATGTGCATATCAAGGCAGGCGGAGGAAGGGGAAGATTTCAAAGGGCAGAATCCATATCCATGCTATAACTGCGCAAGAATTCCTACTAACATAAATGCAGCCCTCTGTTGAGTAACACCTTTAGGAACCACTTTGCTGGTCAAGAGTTATGAGACTGTAAAGTTAAAGTCGAGAAATTATAGATACCTATTGGTACTGATAGTGGGAGGAAAGGCTGTGGGGAATGGAGAGAACCGATGGAGGGTGGAAGTGTAGAGAAGAAGGTGGGTTAGGAGGAAGGCGCGAGTGTAGGACCCCTCAGAGCTCCTCTCGGATGGATAATTTGGAACTGTTTCACAAGCGAAATGGAGCACGTAGTAACCATTACCACAAAATATCTTGCGCTTAAAAGCTAAAGTGTAATGAACGTAAAATGCGTTTTTCACCTCCATTTCAAATTTTAGCTTCAATGGTTGATTAGCAAAGAAATTAGCCTTGTAGATCACCAGGCAACTAGCCCTCTTGTATATGCCTATGTTTCGTGTCGTTGTTGAACGATTTTGTCTAGTAGGTCCAGTAGGTTGTTTTGAGTAGTAGGTCTCCGTAAACACGTATTTACGTTTCAAAACAAAGACTATCCTCACCTTGACAGGGTAAAATATCATCAACATAGGTGTGAATCACAACTGGTTAAATATAGTAAAAATCGATTTATGATCTATGGCAGTCTTATCAGCAGGTAGGTACTATTCTAATGGAGTTCTCTCTTCAAGAAATTCGTTTGTTTTAACTCTTGTCACTTATAGGTAGACTAGTGAAGCGTAGGTAGGCATTTTATTTATTTAATTTATTCATTAATTTCCTGTTGGTGGGTGCCTATTCCAATTTTCATATATAGACTCCGATGGACTATTTTACTTCGATATCAAATTTTGTTAAAGCCAGAGGGACTAGTAAAGCGTATTTGTTTTCTTTTAGCGAATTCTTTGCTTTGGCTCGGGAAATTTTAAAATCAAAATTTTTACATTTCTTTATTTAAATCCGTTTTAGACATTCTGAAACGAATCCTAGAGTTCAACGCTTTTTTATATGAATGCATATATATATATATTTATGTGTCATTCAGATCATAACTCTCCTTAGGATTGAGATATAAATTCCGTCCTTGCGCCAAAAAATCAAGCTTTCGAAACAAAAGGATGAGTTCTTCAGCATTTTAAAAAACGTCAATTTTAAAAAAAGTGCTCAAAAATTCACTAAAAATGGCAAAAAAAAGGCTAAAATCGTTAAATTTATATAATATATATGTATATAGGTATATATACTTATATATACATATATATATATATATATATATATATATATATTTTTTTTTCAGCAGAATTTGAGTCAAAAGAACTTTATTGACGATGAACTAGAACATCAAACAATTTCTGCACAAATTTATGTCGAAAAATCTTTTTAAATTGCATTAATCTTTGACTAAAAATAGACAAAACTGCAGAAAAATCTAAAAATCCAAAATCTTGTTTGAATTGCAGAATATTATTTTTAGAACGAGTTTTTTGCCATAAAATTGGTAGTCAACAATTTCTTTTTACTCAAAGTGATCCAATTTCATAACAATGTATCATATATTTTATACGGTAATTTACGAAAAATCGCTCATACGACCGTGTCGCAAGTCTGGAACTATTTATTCTCGATTATCTTTGGCTTAATTTCATTAAAAAAATTTTGTTGATTACAACCACATTCAGATATCATCTTGTGACCATAATGACAATAATTACTTCTTTCCAGGGTCTCACCCTAGATTGCGTGGAAATGGCCCTTGAAAAGACCTTCGAGGCGGGCCAAGCCTACGTAGCTCTCTCCCGTGCCAAGAGCCTCGAGACGATGAGAGTCATCGGATTCAATGCAAAACAAGTTTGGGCAGACCCAGATGTGATACAATTCTACCGAAGCATCCTCTCGGAAGTAAACATGAATGATCACATAAAGCCACGTGCTATTTCGAAAAGCAAACCAGCCACAAAAAAATTGTTGAACAAACTCAAAAGCATTCCTCTTGTTACTATTTCGTGACATTTAACTATATATAATTATATATAGTGAATTTAATTTATATAATTATATATAATTAATTTAATTTATAACTAATTCAATTATATATCCCAATCAAAATGTTTCCCCCCTTGGATAATTTTTATATTTGCATTTTCATTGAACGATTAATATTATTAATTTTCTAAAAGATTTCACAGTCATTACCCCAGCCTCCATTGATATAATTTTCTTTAATCTTAAGTTTGCTGTAGATTTTGCTTGCTATATTTGTGATCTCCGCTTGGTTTTTCAAGATATAACCCGCAGGATCAAATTGTTCAACTAATCATGCATGTGGTGGCTTCTGGTATGCAGTTATTGGTGATGGGATCAATATTTCACTTCCTTCTAGAGTGAAATATGTAGTAATCTCCTTAGAATGGAAATCTTGTGTTAGTTATGAATTGACTGCATACATTTAGTTTGCAGCTGGATTAAACAATCGTCTACAAAAGATAAATATATTTATAACCAGCAAGTTGCATCTTTGCCTGTGTCTTTCTTAAGGGTTCAGCTAAATATGCACAAAAACAATTTAAAAACAAAAATAAAACAACTAGGTATCTCGTTTTGCTTATCAGATCATCTTACGGTTTCTTCTAGCCTACTTATTCGTCTAAGCCTTTTATTAGCTGTTTGATATTAACAAATCAACCCAATAAGACTACTAAATCCAAGAATCCATTGATGACTATTTCAATATGCCTTTCTAATTTATTTGGTATGCAAACTGTTAGAACGATTTTGTGCACACTTTCTCCAAGGAGGAACAGGATTATGAAGAATAACACCGTTATCCACTTTTGTACATTCTCTTTTTTGGTGGTCTTCAAGAATGAGGTTCCTTTCCCACTTAATTCTTCTATTTTTCCTTGATATTCTGCACATGTTGCACAATTATGAAGGGAAGGGAACCTATTAATCCAATTTTCGTCTGATTCAGAAATAAAAGCGACCGACCGGTTATCTCCTATAATCATTTCACTATTGTTGTTGGTTGCCCAATCGCATATGCTGATTGTGGGCAGAGGTTGGTGTGGCCCAGCAACCCCGACTAGGTTGCATGCCAATGATTGTCCATACAACCTCATTAGTCCCAATTCGTAGGTATTCAGTGGCCTGGACAGATCATACGGCTTGAGGACCAGTTGATTCAATTTTATTCAGATTCCGTTATCAAAGCGATCGGCCAGTCATCACCTCTAAATAATCATCTTCCCACTGGATTTTTGTAGTCAGATCATTTGCACACGCTGATTGTGGGTACTGGTTGGCGTCCCCCATGACAACAATCTACAGCTAACCTTTGAGTTGCCTGGTCTAGGTTATGTGTCAGTAGTTGTCCATGTCACCTCACTACCCCAATTGGTAAGTCTTTACTGGACTGGGTAATCATACGATTTTCATCAGATTTCGATATCAAAGCGAACAACGGGTTATTACATTTTATCATTTCCTCATTGGATTGTTGTTGTTGACTGCTCAGGCTCACACACGGATTGTGGGCATTGGTTGGTGTGGTCCATGATGTCACCCCCGACATCAATTTAATGCTAGCTGTTGAGTTGTGTAACCAGGTCTAGTTTATGTCGAGATCTGGTGTGATTGAGGGTGAGATATCAGGCCTTTTTTGGTTGATGGTTTATTGTTTTGCTGAGCACTTTTGCCATAACATCAGAGCTTTGATGTTAGGTTGTCATGGATGTCGATGAGTGAAATTATTAGGTATATAAGGGTGTCTTCCTCCAATGAGTAGTAGTAATCAGTGGTATTGCAGAGTAAAAGGCAAATAGATTGGGTGAAATCACGCTGCATGACTGGAACTGCTCTGATCTGCAGCTGATATTTTCAACAAATTGGATGGTTACAATCAAGGTGAAATGTAATTTATGGCCACCTTTGGATTCAGAATTAAATAACTGGTAGGTACTTGGTATAGGTACATGAACCTAACATCCAACTGTGTTAACAAGAAAAAGTATTTGAATCTTCTCAGAGTAATCGTCATTTTCGGATTCTGCACCATTTAAACCTGTAGTGAAGGCAAATGCTAGTCTGCAACTCATTGGTTCTATTTGTTTATTATGTTCAATAATGAACCTTTGTATTTTCTTTGTAGATCAATGTAATATATGTTCACATATTCAGGTTTGCTTCTTCCAAATCGCTTTAATATTGCGCTATCTAATAGGCTTGGCTTCTGCATCACCAAAAAGAGATTGAATTACTAACAAAGGTAAGATTTTGCTTTGTTCATTAATTACACATACTTAGTAACGTATGTATTTCTCGATCATTTTTGGCCACTGGATGTAATGCAGTTGTCTGGGTCAAACTTAGAGACCTGTTTGTTGCACCCTTCTTTCTAAACTTGTTCTGGTGAAGTATTACCTACTATGGCTTTTCACATATTCACCCCGTCAATTCTGAAGAATACTCAAAAAGTTGGAGTAATTTGTGACTTCATCTGTCATCATAAGACAATGACAGTCATTCTCAAACTGGTTCAACAACATCTCTCATCTTTGGTGTAGTCAATGGGGAACAAATAAAACCTTTTCGTTTTGAATTAGTTTATACAAATTATACTTTACATCCAAGCATGAGGATTAATTTACATTATATTACAAAAATAAATAATCTTAAAAAATAAATATGAGCAATTTATTTTGAAAGCACTATGCATGGATTAGTTCATATTAACATTGAACCTTTATATTTTGGCACTTATTCGATTGATATCAAGCTAGTTGTTCTCACAAGCATTATCTTTGGATAATATCTATGTTCATGGTGAAATCATAGTGGTGTCTCAATTTTTCATTTGAAACTCGATATTCTTTTCTAGCTATCAAGATTGGTGAATATCTTGAATGAATTCTCTGAATCATTGAGTTCATAGAGGTTGTAAAATGTTCTGAACTAATTTGTTCTTCTTTTTTTCATGACAAAACATTTACCTATATCTATATAATTTATCGATTGATATGCTGAATGCATCTAAACGAGGTATGATATATAGAAATCATGCAAAAAGAAAGCTTAATTCAATGTTCCGGTTTGGTTCCTTCGTTGCGTGGTGATCTTGACGTTAATCTAAATTCACTGGGAAGGTCGTAACATCGGCAAACGCAGCAGGAGGGAAATTTGAACCAGTCTGAAAAAATCCCTCTGCAGTCGTTGGACGGGTCGTAGGCAAGCAATCTATGTAGCCTATACTGTTGTTCGCATCTGCATCCTTCGCGGCAGAACATTTGTTTGTTCTCGAATCTGTAACATAATAAGATAGATTGTGTTATATTTGGATGCAATAACAGAAAATATTACCAAAATGTCCCTGGTAGAAAAAGAAGAAGGAAAGATTCAATAAAACTCCACATTGAGAAATTTCACATCTAGCACTGACAGCAGGGTTTTGAATTCACAACTAAAAGTAAAACTTACAGTGGGTAAGTATACAAAAATGAAAAATGTAGCCAGTTATTCACAATACACACCTACCACCGTTGTGTTTTATAAATATACACTCAACAGATAAGAAGTATTGGATGGATCTTTGAGGTATTACAATGGTGACATCATTGCTATAGCCTGTCATTCTCATAGATATAAACCACACCACTATGGATATGGCAAACATCTTTGTTTCTAAGTCAACAATTAGCTGGTAGTGTCAGCTTGGACGAATTGGAGAAATAGAAGAAGAATCCAGCTGCAGGTGTATGCATAGCACAAAAGTAGTTATGGGGCTCTGTAGCTTGCAATCATCAGTGTTCACAGACAGTAAAACAGAGTCCAATGACGTGTTATATGGCTGAACACTACCATAGCAGTAATCACTGAAGGCAAAACTGTCGTCCTACTGTGGATACCTTCACATGTTGGCATTTTTGGAAACGAGCAGACTGATGTCCTAGCCAAAGAAGGCTCTGCTATGCCTATGCCAGAAATCCCCAACAGCTATCAAGCACCAAAAACCATGATAACAACCTCTATCTAGGGGAAGATCCTTGAAGTTCAACAACAGTCAGCAGAAGGAAAGCAGTGGGCCTCACTGAGACACAGAAAATCTCATCCCTCCATGCGTTCCTCGCCATAAGTTGGTTGCTGGATTCAGAGACTTCACTGGGTAGGATTTTTTGAACGCCCATTGCATAGAATTGGTTTAAAATAAAATCATGATTACTAACTCTGCAACACTACCATCCTGGTGACAACGAACCACCTATACGACTCCTCTCAACTTGAGGGCATGTAGTCTTATGAATGTAGTCTAACTGTGACGAAACTGCATGATCAAAAATCGGAAAATTGTATTGGGCTGCAAGATGACTTATGCCACATGAGCCTCGACCATCGGTTTAGGAAAAGTAAGCTCCAGGTGTAGCTACAATCAGTTAGACTGATATCTGGTGCAGTATCATCACCTGAGGTGATAGGCGCATACAAAATTTGTGTGCTGCTTATACCAAACTGTACAAAAATAGCTCCGATTGAGCATTTTACCCATTGGATGTGGAATAAACGATCCAATAATTTGGTTCATGTTTTCTCGGAAAATGGTATTGTGTAAGCTCTGGAGGCAACATGTTATCAAAAATGGTTTTGAATAGTAAAAAACACCATGTTTTCATAAAACTATCTACCTTCTAATAATCTTGGCATCACTCCACCAGATATTGGTATGAAACTGAAACTACACAATAGTATATGAGAAAAATCTGCCAAAAACTGAAATATTGAGTAGTACCTATCGTGAATGTGAATGTCGGGAAGTTATCTATAGGCAAACTATAAAATTGTGTAAGTAGGACAAAGTAAAGTAGAGGAAGGAAGTACGAACAAACCGTGAACATTCTGATGGAAGATTCAGATGGCAAAAAAGTTCAAGAGTTTCATCAGTGTTGCTTGCACATGAAAACATTGAGTGTTCTTGTAGAGTATGTTGAATTCAAATGGTCAAGTCCAGTGTTCAAGTTTCATTGTATGTGGTGGTTATCTTTCATAATCATTTGCTGATTAAACTGTATTTATTAGTTATACAGTAATGTGAGCCATGCATTGTTACTGCACATCTTTCCTTTTAAGCGTCAGCCAGATACATTTATGTTATATCAAAATTTTAGTTCCCAGCCCCACTCAATGCGCACTTGATGCAGTCAACATGATTGAATGCTGCTAACGCACTCTACACATTCAATTTTTTCTCTCGTGATGTAAGTTATCCCTGAAGTTGGAATAAATTATTCTGAAAAGCTTTGTGATTAAAAGGTTACAGTCTCATCATATTTCTGTGTAAGTAGATCATACGTGGACGTATATTACAGGAGGTCCTACATTAGGTATACATACCTGTAGGATCTTGTGATAGCAGTCATGCTGTTGGTAACATTAAGAATACAATCTACCTATATATATTCACTTAATATATGTTTGGTTACTTACGTGCATCTTTCCCAATGAACGTATTGTTCAAAAGGATATAAATTCAGCAAAGCGAGAACTTCTCCTCGTGTGTTGTTAGCCCAGAATGGAGCTACTACTTCCTCTTTAACTGGGCATGCATTTCTGAAACAAAAAAGTGTATACGAAAATTTGGTTTATTAAATAATTATTACATAGATGGCGTAATTGTGTAATAATTCATTTGAATCTCTAGCTTAGGAACTCTTGGTTTTCATCCGAAATAATTTGCAAAACCTTGGTGAAAAAGTCGCGACATATTTTCCCCTCCTGAAATTACAAATAAGAACAAGAAGTTTGACCTACCTAAGCCACCATTTCTGCAGTCATATTAAATTTAGCCGTATTTTTTTTTTTTTTTTTTCGGGATTTCGTATAATGTGACGTTTTTATAAAGAAGTAATATTGTTATTCAGTCTCGCTACTCCTATCGGAATCATTTTTGAACTACCCTCTTAAGTCATCGAATCAGATTGAATTTCAAACATGAGAATTAATTTAATTTTTCCCATATAAACATATAGGGTGGGAATAAATCTTCCCCCCATCCAACCCCACTCCGGATATGATTACTTTTTAATTTACTCCAGCAGGTGGGTGTAACACCTATTTGGGGATGATGGGGTCACATATTTTTGTATGTAAATTATATCGATTGCTCAGCGCCAAAAGGACGAATCCCGCCCTTCAGAAGGAGTTTCGTCCTTTTGGCACTAATGGTGAGTGTCAGATTTTGGCGCTGAGCAATTGATGTATTCGTGTAATCTTGGTGAGAAAGGATTTCGAGATTTTGTCCAAATTGTGTTATCACGGATTTAATTATTATACGTCCCAGTGACCTATTGCTAATCTTCCATACGAAAATTATAAGCATACAAACCTACCTCCCCCGGCTATCTCTTCAACTTTGTACGGCTCACAATACCATATGTGTATTTAAATACTTGCCAAATTCAATTGTATTTAACCATCTCTCAATGATTATGAACTACAGAAATCACGAAGTTCTGCATGTTATTTAACTATTCTTTATTTATTTGAGATGTTATCAGAATCACACTTCCCTAATTCTCCTAGATCTTCTCAATTCACGGAAGCTTCAGAAAGTGTGCAAGGAGGCCCAATTTTAATTATATTTTATTAACCTTGGCCACATATGCAATTCATTTACGCCTTCAAAGCTTATTTCTATTGCTTTACTCCAGTCATTTTCAACTCCCATATTCCCGCTACCCAACTTGACCAATTTTCTTTTAATCGAATTAGAAAAGCAAACTAACACTCCTCTGTTCCTAAAAAATAGCTGAGCTTTTTCTGTTGTCGAGGTTGACTTCTCCAAAGTTTCTTGGAATATTTGTGGTTTAGGACTAGCTTCATTTTTCAACGTGGTTGTCATGTACTCGGTTGTTGTTTCATAATCAAAATCTGTGGTGGTGAAGTCGGTTGTAGCTTCAGTGGTAATTTCCTGTACCACAGGTGGATAAGTCCGATTGGTGATAGATGCTGCCGTGGTGGGGGGCGTCGTGGTGGTGGTTGTCGTCGTCGTTGTTGTTGTGCTTGGTGTTGTAGAAGGAGTTGTTGGCCGTGATGTTGATTTGTAATCATTCTTGTTTGGTTTATAGTGTTTGAAATTAGACTCGGCACTCCATTTTTCACTGTGGTACTCCACATCATTGGTGTCAATTTCAGAGCGAAGGACTGAGATGTGTCTCTCATCACCATACATCCTTTTCATCAACCCATGATTCTCATAGACAAACCGTCTTACTGCCCTCCTAGAATAGGAAACAGATTTCAATGTGTTATAAAAGTATCATGAACATACAATAGTTTTGCAGATTTATAATTTTGGGATAATTTTACAGGGTTTTTTTTTTTTTTTTTTCTTTTTTTTTTTGAGGTCTTATTTCACGAAAGTTGTTAGGCATTAATATAAAATAGAACCAGGGACCTTGAGCTTTGGCTTGGACCTTGACTATTCAATTTATATATTATACCCAAGTTTCATTTTTTAGAATCGAGTGATCGCGAGTACACCTTTTATAATAACTATACAGTTAGCTACCGACTAATGTAATTTTCTGGGTTAAAAGGCTCCCTATTCCTATTCATGTCTTTTATTATGTGTATTCGACTATATCTCATCTAATATTCTGTGCAATTTTAAAAAATTATGGAAGTGAAACTTTTTATAAATGATATTGTATTATGATAACAAATTTTTGGACCTTTAATAATTTTGAAGCACGTTCTTGGGTCTTCTTTAGTGCTGCCCCTCGTTTTCAAAACGAGATTTCTCTACTTCGAACGTAATTTTGAAAATACGATTGAAATCGTTAGACTCCCCTCTTCTTCATCACGGTCATTTGAAACATCCCTAGCACGATGTACATTAATTTACCGTGGTTTTAAAAAATTGGGAGGCAGCTCTAATGTGTTTTCCTGTACCTTGTTCAAAACGGGATGGCAGTTTGAGTTCACTACAACACTGAACACATCAGCGAGCTTACGAAAGAAGCCCTTACTGGGCGACTTTAGGTAGGTATCTTTCTGCATGAATCACCTCTGAACTGAGTATGAGTGTGTGTGTGTGTGTGTGTGCATGCGTTTGACGGATTTTTTTATGCTGTCCAGGCTACAATTCTCAACCAATTTCCGAAATTATTTGAATACCCAATGGGCGAGTTCGTGTTAGGAGCCTGGAATAAGTCTCATCTAGGGAGGGTAGGGCGCATACATTACTTGCTAACATGTTAACAATTACAAATCTAAGTTAATATTTAAACTAGACATTAACATGAGTAGCAATTACTTATTGCAATTTTATCGCATCTCAAACCCATAATTTTCTATGAAAGTTAAGACATATCTCGGTAATCAGTCATACCTGTGTTATAATTTCTGATTTTTACTGTGGATTAGGTAGCAGTGGGGGGCAGTACCTACTAAAGTTTTTCACTTTAAAGCTGACTCCAATTTTTGAAAACCACAATTAATTAATGTCAATCGTGTTTTGGACGTTTTAAATCACACGATGAAGGAGGGGGGAGTCTATCAATTCTAATCGTATTTTCAAAATTAGATATAAAGAGATGAAATCTCGTGTTGAAAATGGCAGTACTAAAGAACACCCCAATGTTTAAAATCTGAGTACATTATTGTGCATAAAACAGCATACTTCGTATGGGATGACATACACATCATTATGTGTTGATATCTAGTTCGATATCAGATTTCATGCAACGGATATCTTTGGAGGTAATCAGTCAAAAACGTTGCTCCTACAATTTTCCCCATTGCAATAGCTGAATCTCCTTCAAAATTCGCTGAATTATATCATACTTAAATTATAGCAGTTATTGTATTTCAATTGAATTGTTCAGTTTAGTTAGTTATCATCATAGACTAAGTGGTCGAATGCGGTAAAGTGGTACTCGCCATGGGTAATAAGATCCTGGTATCGTACACCAGGTCTGCGTAGTGAAGTCGCATGGAACATCCAACCTTTTCCCACCTCGAAACGGCTTAGTGCAACTTGTGTAGCCATCATACCCCAGGACGCTGAAGAAATTCACCAGCACCTGAGAAAAAAGTATAAGTTGTCGTATTTGTAGTGTTGCTTTTAGGCGAAATGAAAACATTTTCATCAATATTAAATCAGTTTTATTTAATGGCGGGAAAATACCAAATGTCTGCAAAATTATAGATCGAAAAGCCGAAGTGAAAATAGGGTCGCCACATAGTGAGATTAGGTATAATCTTTCCAAGGTACGATTACTTATTATTGTGATAGTGTAGAATATCAGCGAATTTAATAGTTGATTTACAAAATACCAAGATATGTCAATGACGTAATACTCAATGCATCCTAATCGCTTGAACAAAGACTCTACCCAGAGTTAAGCATGATTGATTCATATCTTAGTTTACGACAATTCTCAACTAGGTACTTAACAAATTGGAAAGAGAGGAGAAATGAATTGAGAACGTAGTCTATTTCCACGGAAATAGAAAGTTACAATGTTAGATCAGCTTCAAACCCATTTGTAAAGCGCACTTGCGCTCTCTCTTAATTGTTCTTTTCAGATCCTCTTTTTCTTTTAGCGAATTTTCGTGGAAATAGAAGTTATAGCAATGGCTTCAAAATTTACGAATTAGAGAAAAAAAAATTTTTTTTTTCTCTTCATTGAAATCCGTTTTGAGGAATTCCGAAACGATTGCAAGATTTTAACAGTATTTCATATATCCAGGAATTGTTTCCTAGTCCCTACAATCGGATTTCCATAAAGAAAATTTTGAAAAAATTGCATGTCAAAATTTGCTAATTACAAGTGTGTGTGTTTATTCCCGAGGATTAAGATCAAAATTCCTTTCTTGCTCCAAAAAAATCAAGCTTTCTAAATGGAAGGATGTGTTCGTTGGCCAGCACTTTTTAAGCCCATTAAATTGCACAAATTTGAAGAAAAAAATCCTAAAATGGCTAAAAACGGCTAATAATTGTTGAATTTAAATTTGTAGTAGAATGTAAGTCAAAGCTTATCAACAATGAACCAGAAAATTAAAAAATGTATGCACCAAATTATGCTGAAAATGTATTTCCTTAAATTAAAATTCAATTCAATCTCGGACAGCGGCACTAGGTACAACCTACCTATGGGATAGGACCCCACAGGTAGAAAAAGGGTGTTGACGGGATATGTTCTTTTATGCCATTGAGGAGAAAATTGATTGATTTCAATGCTTACATCAAAAACTGTAGAAAGGAATTCTGATATTTAGTTTCCTAATAACGAACCACGTTACCAACAATACTGTTTGTATTTTGTCGCAATACGATTTACACAATTTTAGTCGCAGACACAATTATAATAGTCAGTTATTATTTACACAATTATAATAGTCGCAGAATCTTTCCCGGGTTATTTTGGCATTTGAACGACTGTTTCGTTGTAGAGTGTCTTGTAAAAATAAGGAGTAGGTAACTGATTCTAGTAGCTTATCGAAACATCTTTCATCCATCCAAGTTATGTAGGTATCGACTTAAATTCTCTGCCTCCCCTGATTTTATCCAGTATCATAGGATGGGAATATAGAGCGAGAGGTACTTTGCGAGGGTCTATAATTGAATACTAACAAGAATTGACACACTGTACTGAAGAAAAAAGAAGAAATTATTACTGACCGTTTAGGTTTAAAGCGAAACGAAGAAGTGGAATGAAGCAGTAAATGTCATTACTGGTCATCACATTATTACTGACCTTGTAGGGTTCCCGCTCTATACTTTCAACTTCTGTAGTATAATTAATTTTATCTAATGAAAGAGCGCTAATATTGAGAGAGGTGTAAGAAAACGAGAGAATCATCTCTTGGTCCCTGAAGGAGCTGCTACATTTACTTACACTGAGCACCATTGTTCGGGCTCGAGAAGAGAGATAGGTACCTAGTTAAACTGCAGGAAGGTAGTTTGTCAAGTGAACGTTGCACCGACCTCCATAAGAACATCGTCTGAAGAAAATGTCATAGAGAAAGGCTTTCTCCCCCGAGAGAATGTTGGGTGAGGACCGGCGAAGCGTAAGATCAATGGGATCGTCGTCAGTTGTGGAGGCGCCTCCACTTTCACCTCTCGCCCTCCTTCTGCCTCTTCCATGACCGACTAGTGAAATTTTTCACTATTGTTGTCGGATCTACGTGTCCCTACCGGCAAGGCCACCCTAATTCTTCCCTCTCGTTGTGCCACCGTCTTTTCAAGTTGGAAATGACCTTCACTATCGCCATTATGCCATCGCTAAAGCCTTTTCGCTCTGCTTTCTACGGGCTACAAGACGTCAGGTGCTCGCCTACTAGTTCGTCTCCTGAAATTCTTCCCACAGGCTCCTCAATTCTGTTTGGGCTCCTATAGACTGCGATAGGTACTATAACTTCTTAACCGATCCACTGAGCAACAATCAGTCAAATTAACATCACTGCCAAACGTCAGCTTAGATGATGTCTCAAACTTGATGATCATAAAAGAAGTAGCTGAAATGAATATCTTCATTTCTAAGAAAAAAGAAAACTACATTACAACAATCCATTGACCACAATTGCCTCACGCAGTAGTTGTTATGTTAATAGTTGACTAATTATAAGCAAGAAAATGACGATTGTTGACCAATTTTTCCAATCTGGGAAATTCGAACGGCTCTCGGAATATTCGTTCAGCAAATATATCATGATGACTGAAATTGTAAGAAATTTGATTCTCTAAAAGTTTTGTGTTGCTTGAAATCTTCAAGGAGCATAGGCAAAAAATTGAAATATGGTGCGTTGGCACCACGTTTACGTTTTTGGCACCGCGGATTTGCAACTAAAACAATACAGCGAATTCTCTTAGCTTACCCGTTGAGACTACAATTGCGGCCTGTACCTACATATTGCGTCACAAATAGACACGCAAGTGCAGATCAAGTATAAGTTGAACCTCGCTGCGTTCGACAACAAAGATATGTTGGAGAATGAAGATTAGGTAATAATAATAAATAAAATAACCAGTCATATCGGAAAGAGGGTCAAGTCTAAAGAAAATCCCCTTTTTACCAAGTTTTTGGCAAATATATCTATCGGGGCTTGAAGGCAATTTACATGGGAAACAACATCGCATCCCCCAAAAATGAAAGTTTATTGATTTGTGAATCAACAGCGATAAATATACATAATGTCAGTCATAAAAGAATTACCTATCGTCGGGGGGGGGGTAAATAATAAAATAATGCGAGGTGCACGATACGTGCCAACAGATGATCTATTTGTTGGCTAGTCTCTGCGGTATAACCCTGCACTTTAGCTACACTAGGTTGGTAAGAACCTAAATACTGAATAGGAGATGTTGGATGGAATTAGCATGGGAAATCCGCTCATACAGTCAACCTGCATCTTACTTTTAGTCTCTGTAGTAGGTAGGCACCTAATTAATTTTATCTAGGTAATAGAAGAGCATTCTTGATTGGTCATAAATAAGTCCTTATCAACTTCCCCTTCTTTGGAGAAACAATTCTCTAGAAAAACGTCGGTAATTAGGTAGTTACCTATTCAACTATTTAGGTATGGTCATATTCAACTATCTGTATGATTCATACATAAGAGTAGATGTTGCGTCTTATTGTGACTTAATTCTCGGGACTCTCTCTCGCTAAAGGTCAAGAGAAAGTGCCTCATCTCTTATTATTTGGACAATTAGAGATAATGGCGGACATTGCAGCATCAAGACCCCATCCCTCTACCCACCTATTCTCGTGTTCATTTAAATCCAATAGGTAGGGATATTTGGTATCTAATAGCGTCCTTGTACATTTAATTCATGTGTGTTAATAGAATACGAGTAGATGAATGTTTAAATTGCTATATAGAAGCTTAACGTCGAATAATTGATGACATTTATTTTTTACAATTTAGGTTTTTAATTTATTTTTGTTATTTAGTAGCTAATTATCGTAAAAGTGCTTAAAAACATGGATATTTGAGAATCTTAAGTTCCCGTAAAGGCTAGTATTGAACCGAGGGCAATATATTTCTTAGGTAGCTATGCAGATTATCCCATTATTTATTCCATTCCGAATCTGAGAGTAACTAGCTGCCATCTCCTCACCTCGGCTACATTGATAGTACTCTGTTGAAGGAGCCTAATTTCATTTGGACCAATAGGTACTAATGGCACCCCCTCCCCCCCAATCGATGTAAAATCGCTGTTTCTTGTTATAATTTTATTGACAATAAGGACATAGTAATAAAAAACCGAAGACAAAAAAAAAAAGATTCCATGGAGGATTTCTTTGGAGTTTGTGCGAAATCGGTCAATCAGGCAATAAGAAAACGATGCTTGATAGACGTCACATTTGATCATGATCGAGAGCGATTGAGTTCACTGAGTCTGCAGTCTTAACCGTTTAATCTCCAAAAATCTCATCGAAATCCGATGAAAACTGTAGAAGTTATGATTGTTACCAGGGTTTGAGCTCCACGCATTAACTACCTGCTAATGATATAAGATATATGTAGTTACCATAGTAATGACACCATAGTAGTATGGGGTTATAAAATCGTGATTTCCCTACTACTCATCGAATTTGAGTGAATTCGAACAAAAAACCACCATGAGAAATTGACGCTTGACAGATTTTGCGTAAGCTGAGTGAAAAATATTAATTTTGGATTGATGAAATTTTTAGGACATCAACTTAACCCGCACAATCCCCGAAAATGTCATCAAAATTGAATGAAAACTGTTGACATAGGTAATGATAGTTACCACAATACCTACAGGATTTCACATTTGCACAGCAGCTAATGTTCATTCGATTGTGTTGAAATTCATAGGTAGGTTTCTATGGGATGATTAAATCTGCTTCAAGGATTCGCAAATACTCCACAGATTCAAAGAAACTTAAGGAAAGTTGTTAAGTGGTCTAAAACTGAACATGAACCAGTCAAGCAGCATGATCAAATGAGCGAATTTTCGTAAATTATCGTAGTTATTAGAGGTAGGTATTATGTTACGTTGTTTTGAAATTTGGGCAATTCGAGTGCAAGCAAATTGTTAACTAAGTAGGTACCCACAAAAATGAAAACATTTCGGATTTTCAGCATTTATTTTCTTCAGTTTTTATCGTTTTTTTGTATCCAATATTATTAAAACGTATAATTAAAATTTGCTGCAGAATTTTGTGCAAACATTTTTTAATGTTCTGATTTATTGTTGGTAATTTTTTTTTTTATAACGTAACGATTATTACACTTATTAGCAGTTTACAGTGATTTTGTTAGCAATTTTTTGAAATTTAAGCAATTTAATTGCTCTTTTATGCTCTGAAAGTAGGTACCTACTGCACAAACTCAGGGAATCGATTCTACAGCTAATTTCTGATCAAAAGTCCCTCCAAGATTTTTTTTTTCTAGCTGAGTTACGCAATATTCAAGATTTTTTTTCGATTTTCGTACCTTATGACATTGGAACGGCCATAGCTCCCCTTAGAATCGCTGTAAACTCAAAACTAAGAAAAGATCACCGTTGAAAAGAGCGTTAAATTTCCTAAAACCTGATATAAAGTTTTTTTAGTTACCTAATTTTAATTGGTCAAAAAAAGGCCAAAGTTCAACATGAGAAAAATCTACGTTTATCTTCCGACTTTTTGCTATTACTATGGGTTTTGGCGGGCGCTCTTCGGAAAAAAGTTGGGATGGTATTGAACAAGCAATTGCAGTTTGTTTTATCACTTTTATTATAGATATAAGTATCTATTAAGTCGGTGCGAATAGAATTTATTAGGCCTACCAAGGTACAAGTTGAAAAGTCCGGGAAATTCAAGTCCACGAAGAGCGGTTTTAAAAAAGCGCGGCAATACATTGAGAAGGTATGTGACGCCCAGATGATTTCCAGCTGACTGATAGCGATTATCAGAATCAGCTGTAGTTTGACAACAAAACGTTATCGTGTCCGGCCACTTTGCCACGATTTTACTTTTATTTGTCAATTTTTTATTCAGTTTTCGTATTTATAGGTATGTGTTACCTTTTCTTTTCCTACAACGTTGTACAGTGCTATCCGAAGAGTGAGTTTTTCATAACGAGCGTATGATGCCTCCGTGTGTATAGCTGTGATGTTACTTTGTGTTTCATGTGACCTGTTGTTTCGGAAATTTTTCTCCGAACTCTGATGAAAACCAGATCTAAAAAGAGCTGATTATTTGGTTTCTTGGACTTTTTGTGTATTAACTTAATGAACAATGTGCATACATTCTCCACTGCAAAACCTGTGGAATGAAACTGCGGTGGGTAGGTAGGTACTTACTCTTTCTGTAATTACCCTATTAAACAGACGACCTACTGCTACGAGTACACGCACGTACTGTTTGGTAGTGAACCAAATTCTTAGATTGTATACAAGATTCAACAGTCAAGTATTTGGTTTTACGATCCGATATCTACGCTTAAACATTCTGAGGAGACACATTCACGAAATCGGATTAGTTCTTAGATATCTTCACAATAATCCGTATTTATTTCGAAACGTTTAAGTGGTGGTTTAGCTATGGAGTGGCTAGCTGCCACAGTTCATCTACTCGCCTGCCCTTTTACCAAGGTCGAAGAGAGCTTCAACATTCAGGCCATGCACGACCTTCTCTACCATGGCACGAATCTGACGGCTTACGATCACCTGGAGTTTCCCGGAGTCGTGCCCAGGACGTTCCTGGGCCCCATGTTCATCTCTTCAGTTGTCTATCCCCTCGTTTTCTTCCTGCGGAGTTCGGGCCTTCCCAACGTAACCCGGTTCATCGCTCAGATCATCGCTCGCGCTGGCCTGGGCTTTTGCGTCATTCTAAGCTTCCGACACTTGACTAACGCCGTTCGTCGTCGGTTCGGCCCTGATGTTGCCCGCTGGTTCGTAATTATATCCAGCTCTCAATTCCATTTCATGTTTTACGCCTCGAGGCCTCTGCCCAACATTATGGTCATGCCCTTCGTTCTGCTCGCTCTACGTTGTTGGCTACTGGAAAACCACAATGCTCTCATCTGGTTTTCATCAGTCGCTGTAGTTGTATTCAGATCTGAACTTGCGGCCTTCCTCGGCCCTATCCTCCTCTACGAAGTTCTTACACAAAAGCTCTCTCTATTTAAATGCCTAAAAATTGGTTTAATAACGTCATTTCTATCGTTTCTCACCTCTCTCGCCATCGATTCCTACATGTGGCAAAGGCCAACTTGGCCTGAACTCGAAGTGTTTTGGTTCAACACTGTTCTCAATAAAAGCTCAGAATGGGGTACTTTGCCTTTCCTTTGGTACTGGTATTCAGCTATACCACGTGCGCTGGGATTCTCCACACTCCTCATACCATTCGGAGTTTATTTGGACAGGAGAACTGTACCCTTGGTGGCAATCAGTGCGCTGTTTATACTTATATATTCGTTTTTACCTCATAAAGAGCTGAGGTTTATCATTTACACGTTTCCTTTATTCAACGTTGCTGTCGCATGCGCTTGCAGCAGGCTGTGGGCTGGCAAAAACAAGAGCCTCTTGCGAATGGGACTGAGCGTAATGGCTATAATGCATGTTCTGGGCAACTTACTCATTACCGGCGTCCTCCTTACCATCGCCTATAAGAACTACCCTGGCGGACTGGCTGTTCAGCACCTGACCTCAGTCATTCCCCAGGACGAACCTGCACACGTTTACATCGACAATCTTGCCGCACAAACAGGTGTGACGCGTTTCACAGAAACCAACGAGCACTGGATATTTAATAAGACTGAGAACATTGACGTTATGTCTGATGACCACGAATTCACTCACCTGATCTTGGAAGACAAACCTGCGTACAGGAAAAACCCACTATTCAAACAATCTTATACTGTTATAGGTACAATTAAAGGTTTCTCCCACCTGAGTCTTGATCTTAAGGAATTCCCTTACCTACAAATCAACGTTAAATCTAAACTTCTCGTTCTTCAAAGAAAAAACCTTTATCCATCTTAGACCACTGTGTATTCGGTCATAAACAAAGATCATGATAGTAATCGGCATTTTATTTTCCCTCTAGCCAGAGCTCTTGGCGTTTCCTAGGAGCCTATGCCATGAAGTGTGTTAAGTTTGTGTGTTGATCATTTTTACATCCACCCCAAAATTTCTCCGACCTAAGCATCAACCTGCAGTCTACGAATCCTTAGGACCCCTATCCCCTGATCGGACTGAAACCTAAGTTCGTATTCGTACGAAGGGTCGTACATAATGTACCTACAAATTATGGCCAATAAATTCTGAGTTTCAACTCTTCATACTTCAAGCTTTTATATTTATCAACTCCTTACGTTTCTTAATGTTGAAGATCTGTACGTTACTTCTATTAGCTGCGGGAAACTTGTTCTAAAGTTGTGTATACAATATTTGAATTTAAGAACGCTGCAAATTATTACTCAACGGTTTAGTATATTTTTTTTAGAAAGCGCTTCTATGCAGAGCATAGATCTGCATACACCTCCAAAATTAAATAAGATATCCACGCTTCAGTAGTCCGTCTGTAGATATCAATAGCTAATAAATTATCTACGAACGATGGTCCTAAAGCATAACCTTTATATAACTACTACATCTACATCCTAATCTTAGCCCAAAATTATTCGATGCCATGAAAACAAATGATCCTGGATTTTTTTTTTTAATACTTTTCCCGTGTTCAGCTCATCGAAAAACATAAGTTCTGGGCTTTAGAGTTTTGGCCAGGTTTTTTGCGATTTCTACCACTGTGCGGCCTGACCTATTTTAAGAATTAAGGTTTGAGACATGAAAAAGCCCTCTGAAAAGCAAATTTTACCTAATTTGGGAAACCTCTAGTTTTTTCAATCGGGAATTGAATGAACTATGAGATGCAAGAGCGGTAAAAACTGCAACGACCTTTTCAACGGTGCAGCCAATTTCACTTTTACTTTGCTAATTAGGGGAGAAAACTACGGTTTAATGTTGAGAAACATTGTTTGTCCAATGAAATCGAGGGTTTTCTTGAAAAATGACCCATGAAATTACGAGTTTGGGGTCGGTTTCTATGTTTTTTCCCCCGCTGAATCGATGCAATACTTTCATATCTCTCCATTCCCGTTAATACCAAGTTTTTCTCTTTAACTCACAAATTTGAGTTCATTTGGCATGATAAATTTTATGTGTTTTTAAACTAGCTAGCTAAAGTGTAAAACTCGGTTCGCGAGATCTGCAACTGTTACCATTTGATTCAGCGTAGTAAAATACGGAGAAATCAACCCCATACTCGTATTTTCATAGGTCATTTTTCAAGAAAACTCTCGATTTCATTGAAAAAACAATTTTTCAAAAACATTTAAACGTAGTTTTCTCCCCTAATTAGCAAAGTAAAAGAGAAATGGATTTCACCGTTGAAAATGTGAGATTTTGGCGCAGTTTTTTCCGTTCTCGCACCTTGAAAAAAATATTAGCTCTTATTGTGAAATTCCCAATTGGAAAAACTCGAGGTTTCCCAAATCAGATAAAAGTTGCATTGCAGAGGTCTTTTTCATGTCTCAAACCTTAATTCTTACAATACGGTTCAGGCATCTTTCAGATAAGAAATTGAATGCTCTTTCAACGGTATCCTCAAACTTGAATTCACTCAGAAAATTAATGGAGTTTTGATCGTTTTAGTGATAAAAGGTCGAAAACACGAAAAAATCTTGAAAATATCTTAGCGTAAAAAAAAAAATCTCTAAAAGGAATTTTCGATCAGAAATGAGCTCTAGAATTGATCCCTGAAGTAGGTAGTTTACCACCTTATTCGTGACACTATGTATATGACCTAGGTTCAGAGGGACGTCCAAAAAGTAAAGGACGTTCTTGAAAGAGCTAAAAAACGGGAATCGTCAGAACGGACACCAGATTTTCGGGAGTAACGCCCTCTCGCTCGACGTGATCGCGACCGAAAAGTAGGGACCAGCGCCGACGCAAATTCTCACTGCCATTCCACGTTCTGTTTACATTATGTTAGTTACCTTTAGGTAAAAACGAGTTCACATTTGTAAGGAGAGACTCAGGTAACCCCTCCGATGCCATTCAAGAACTCTTGAACAACTTCAGGTAAATTGGATGGAATTTTGGGACGTACTTGGTGTTATATTTTGTATGAAAAACTATGAGTATACTTTAAAACACCTTCCAAAGTATGTTTAGTTACGTTGTATGAAAGACAACGCATTTTAAGGTCGCTTTTCTTTCACTTTGTACATCTGCGGTATAAAATCGTTTCGAAATGTATCCACCTACATACTGTTCTTACTATTTTAAATGAACCTTTAAAAACGAATCGTTTAATGGTGTCCGAAGTTCAAGTTAGTATTCTTCTCCAGTATTACATAAATACATTTATCTGGGTCGTTAGGTAGGCAGGTACCTATGTTTTTGTACCTACGTCAATATTTATGTAGGTCTATATTCTGTATTTTTTCCAACATTGTATTGCAATGTATTGATAATCGAATGCCTCCTTGGAGGTGACTACTGCAAATAAAATAATTAATAAAAATAAATAAGTAAAAATTTTAATATTTTCGGTCACTCCAAAAGGAGTGTACACCTAGGGTCCCCAGAAGGAACTCCGATTTTTTCATTTAAAATATAAACATCCCATCTGCCATTTACGACTTCCTGTTCTCCATTTTTCATTGAATCACTCAATTTGCTTTATTCCTAGATACGTGCAGTAGATTTAAACATATCTCGGCACCAATTAAAAAATGTCTACTTACCTACTTTTTGTGTGTTAATGCTTTTTGGACAATTTTGGCCTCATGCCGATATGCCTGTCGATTAATGCTAATTCCTTTTCCAGGTTTAAACGAAACAAAAATGAAATTCAGTTTTGAGATGATTGTCGTGCAATGTTTCGGGATTAGTTTCATCGCCATTGCGACGATCTGTAATGCGTGCGCATGACAATCACGTCAGTACTTGCGTATTACGTAACATTTTTTCCGTGTATATATATATATATATATATATATATATATATATATATATATATATATATATATATATATATATATATATATATAAGTTTTCTTACCATATGTGATTGATTAAGTTTTAGAGTGGTTTTCATGGTTGGTGATATAATGTTCTTGTTTACAAGAGGAAAAAAGTGAAAATTAAATATGCGACAAAGATGTGCTCAACTAAAATCCTGAGTACATACGCACGTGTTGGGCAAGTTACTGAAAACTTTTTTCAGGATTAAAACGCAGGGTTCTTCTGTCGAGGCGCTGACAATTTAAAAACTACTTATTGAACGCGGGGCTTCATCTTTCTAAATGTATTTGTGTGGGTTCTAATAGTGTTTTCCTGCCTAAAACCATAACAATATTGTGATGTTTTCCACTAAACTTTCTAGAAGTGCTAATTGTAGCTTTCCATCCCTTCGACAAATTTTGAGTCGATTTAGGTGAACCGGAGGTAAACGCACAACTTTTCTTTGCTTATGATTCATGAACTCTAAATTAACAAATTTTAAATCAACATTTCAACTTGCATTTCGGTGTCAAGAACTTTTTAAAACGAATAGAATCTCATGAGCGAATCCTGGTCAAATTCGGAGTCCCCTCGATTATTATCCGATTTTGTTCAAATTTACTAATAGGTATCATAGGTATGTTTGCTTTATTATGGATTCTATGCGAAATGGTTTATTATTTTCGTTAATAAAACTTTGCTAAGCTCATTCCCCAAACCACTAGAACAAAGTTTACGAAATCCGGCTAAGTATAAAATGAAATTTCAGTGGAGGATGTAGGTAGGTAGGTACCTACCCATTCCCGAATTCACCCACTACCGAATTCATTCAACTTCAAGGGTTAATTTTTTCAAAAATTTTAATCAACTTTCGTGTATCAACTGATGTAATGATATAGGTATGTCAACTTTAATATTATGTCACTCAAATGAGACCACCTGTTCCTGGTCATTATGGGTTCATTCGTTCGCCTCCCGAGAGGAATGAAAAGGTCATGAACACGACTGTGAATCGCAAAGCTGTTCTCAGATGCAGAAGTACCTATGCTGAATTTCAGCCGATTCGGCCCGGTCTTTTCCAGTTTTCTAGTTCTCACTACAAAAACTAGATGTATTGTATTACCGATGGATTATATACTTTTGTTAAGGCGTTTTATTCACATGAAATAGGTATGGTGGACTCGAGTTGAATGATGTAGGCCGAGGGTATTTTATGTTGCAAAGGCCATGATCTGCGCAGAAACGCTACCTATCTAATAATGGATTAATTTGCAGCATTTATCATTACTTATATACTTTAATGGTTTTTCCACAATCTGATCAATGGTAGTTACCTACAAAGTTTCTGATAAAGAGCAAATATGAAATACTTGCTGTAAATATGAAAACTTGCTATATTATTGAACATTTGTTTTAATTTTTTGCGGGATCGTGAGGGAGGTACTCAATTTAAGTCTAGTCTCCGTCGGTCTTACTTTTGATCTAAATTCTGCAGAAAGAATGAGGTTTTTGAAGTAAACGCTCTACATCCATTTAGGGTTTGACTGGCACCCTGCTAGATAGAAAAGCCATTTTCCCTAGTTTTGGTAATTTAGTCAAATCATGTAAATCGCTCACCCAAAAGGATATTGAGGTCTTCATCTGTAAACACAACACATACACACAAAATGATGTAGAGAAGGTTCGGTGAGGTTGGGGGGAGCCGATAGCTCCATGAAGCTACACTCAATGGAGCTCAGTACGATACTAAATAGGTCACCAGTTAGCCCAGACAGAGGAGTCCCGCGGTCCCGTTAGTGGCTGCTCTTCTCCCTCCTTACCCATCAACTTTTAGTACTTTCACCACTGACCCACTCCTCCCCTTGGAGCTGCGTGCCCCCTTGTGGACTAGGGACGGCCGACGGACTTTGGGGACGTTCTTTATTGATTCCCTTCCCCTTTGTCGGGAAGCTTCCCCTGGGTGGCTCCTACTGGAGGGGACCTGACCGCCTAGACGGCTTGGGAGCTTCTCGGAGAACAACCTAATTGGTGCCAACTACCTACCTCTGCTCATCTCTTCCTTATTATCATCATCAACTCCTAATTAGGGCTCCCAACTGGTTGTGTCTGAGCATTTCGGTTGTTTTTCGCACGGTCTGGACAACGGTATCAAATATACTTGAATTTTGAAATAAAACGAGTCCTGTGTGTTCGTACACAAAACCGTATGCAACTATAAATACTGCGTAACACTTGAGAGACAATTTTAACTCACAAATTTAATTCTACTTACAATAAAGCTTGTTAGCGAATTTTCTTAGAAAATAAAGCTATTGCAATGACTCCAAAAATTTTAAAATGAAAATTTTCAAAATTTTTCTTCATCGAAATCTGTTTTGATGCATTCTGAAATGATTCCTGGATTTTAACGCTTTTTTATATGTATATATATAGATATATGTATATATAAGTATATATATGTATGTGTCATTCCAGACGATAGAATTGTGATAAAAACTTCGTTCTTTCGCCAAAAAATCAAGCATTTCAAAAGAAAGGATGAGTTCGTTGGACAACACTTTTTGAGCACATTAAATTGGTCAAATTTCAAAAAATGTACTTAAAAAATCACTAAAAAAGGCAAAAACCGCTAAAAATTAACAAATTTATATTTTTTAGCAGAATGCTACTCGAAAAAAATTAATCGAACATGAACTAGGACATTTAAAAATTTAAGCACAAAATTGTACTGAAAAATGTACTTAAATTTCATTAAAATAGGCTAAAAATCGATAGAAACACTTGAAAAAATGGTAAAAATCCACAAAATAGTTTGTTCATTGGAATATTACTGACGAAAAGTTAGTTTGCTATAAAATGTATACTAACATTTTTATTTGTCCCCAACAGAATTTAACATAAATGTAATACGACCATTTATGAAAATCCGCTCATACGATCATGCCGCATGACTGGAACTTTTTTAAAGATTAATCTCGACATCTCAATCCCTTACGACCCCCCCCCCCCCTCCCATCATTTCTTACTTTTACTATCCCCCCCCCCCCTCTACACCGGCATTCAGAAAAAAAGTAATCAGCTTGAAAATGTTTTGTAAAACATACCCCAATAAATTGGAAGTAATTTGTAAATGAAATATATTTTATAATGAGGCTTTACCAAAATGTGGACAGAATTCGAATTTTCGCATCGGTGGTGTTTATTAAGTTATCCCGGAAACTGCTTTCAGCTCTGATTTCTCCCTCAATCTGTACGCAGTACCTACTGTCACAATCAATGTACTTCTCCCTTTGGAGCTCCGTGCCACCTTGTGGACTAGGGATAGCCGAAGGACTTTGGGACATTTTTTATTGATTCCCTTCCCCTGGGACTTCTCGGAGAACAACCTAATTGCTGGAAATTACCTACCTCTGCTCACCTCTTCTTTATTATCATCACCACCTAATTAGAACTCTCAACTGGTTGTGTCTAGGCATTTTGGTTGTTTTTCGCTTGGTCTGGACAATGGTATCAAATCTGCTTGAGTTTTGAAATAAGAGGCATTGATTTGGATTTAGGAGTCCTTTATGTTCATGCACAGAACCGTATGAAACTGTAAAACGCTGCAAATTATTTCACAATGGTTTATTATTTCTGTGTTAGAAAGCCCTTCTACCCAGATTATTGGTCTATAATTATTAAACTCCGTATGTAATATGAGATCAGAACATGGCGTATCGTGCCTCCGAGAAGGGTTCACACTCGTACAGTTCCAAGACCCCGCAATTTTACGCTTCACAGTAAAGATGTTTAAAAAAAAGGAAAAACGATGCATGAAGTAATTTACGTTAGCGTATGCACAGAATGGAGTAATGGTTTGAGAAAAATGAAGTTGATGGGGAACAATCTACAGCCTAACCCACAAATTCCTAGAAAATGTTATCAAAATCTGATGAAAACTAGACCTTGTTCCTGGGAGTACACTTTCACGCATGCGCAGGGGCTAATTATGATGCAATCATGTTGAAATTAACATGGAATAATTAAACCGCTGTCCCCCAACTATGCACCGAATTTGAGCGGGATTGGATGACTAGGGCGTAAAAAATCTAGTAAATATGATCAAAACTTGGCGCATCGTGCCTCCCAAAAGCTCAGGACCCCAAAAAATTACTTACTATAAACCGTAAATTTTTGGGGTCCTGAGCTGTAAAGGTGTGAACCCTTTTGGGAGGCACGAGGCGCCAAGTTTTGTCATTTATTAGATTTTTTACGTCCTAGTCGTCCAATCCTGCTTTAATTTGGTGCATAGTTGGGGGAAAATGGTTTAATTATTCCATGTTAATTTCAACATGATTGCATCATAATTAGCTCATGCGCATGCGCGAAAGTGTACTCCCAGGAACAAGGTCTAGTTTTCATCAGATTTTGATCACATTTTCTAGGAATTTGTGGGTTAGGCTGTAGATTGTTCCCTACCAATTTCATTTTTCTCAAATCATTACTCCATTCTGCGCATAGGTACGCTAACGTAAATTACTTCATGCATCGTTTTCCCTTTTTTTTTAAAACATCTTTACTGTGAAGCGTAAAGTTGCGGGGTCTTGGAACTGTAAAAGTATGAACCCTTCTCGGAGGCACGATGTGCCATGTTCTGATCTTATATTACATACGGACTTTATTATTATAGACCAATGATCTGCGTAGAAGCGCTGTCTAACACAGAAATAATAAACCATCGTGTAATCAATTGCTGCGTTTTTTTCTTGACGATGCTTTAGCCCTTAGGGAAAGCAAACGAATAAACAGCAAACGAATAAACGCATAACGACCGGGATAGTTTCATTAGATTCTTTGGGCGGATACCTATAAATGAAACTCAAAAAATCATTACTGTTACATAGAAAGATTTCAAGATCTCGGTTTTTGAATATTTCAACCCTTAGGTTCTACCCTTTAGTGTTGATCGAACGCGATGCTGATGTTACTGGCACATCCCTGGCCGATAAAATGATTTTTAAGCTAAATTTCTTAAAATTTGGCCCAACACTTTTTGAGAATAGCTTCGGACGGCGGACGGACGGATTTTTTCCGATTTTTGGATTATTCGCATTTTGAAACGTAAACCAACAAATTGGGGGGGGGTGTAAACATTTTTTTTATTGGTCGATTACAAAGGTTCATTATTGAAAATAACCAAACATTCTAGAGAGATAGTTTTAACTCGCAAATTTTATTCTACTTTCGACAAAGGTCGTTCTCAAGATTAATCTCCTCATGTCAATCCCTAACGACCCCCTCCCCCTTCCCCCTCTACCACCATCCTCTCTTTCTTTTACTGTTCTCCCAACCACACCAAAGTTCAGAAATGAATAACTTAATCAGGTTGAAAAGTTTTTGTCGAACATACCCTGATCAATTGGTCTTAAAGCCAATAATTTATAAATAAAACATGTTTTATAATGAGGCTTTACCAACATATGGACAGCTTCGAATGTCGCTTGGGTACTGTTTTCTAAGTAATCTTAGTTTTCAGCGATATTATTTTCCCCTCAACCGTAGGTAGTACTTTCACCACTGACCCACTCCTCCCCTTTGAGCTGTGTGCCCCCTTGTGGACTAGGGACGGCCGACAGACTTTGGGGACGTTCTTTATTGATTCCCTTCCCCGTTGTCGGGAAGCTACCCCAGGGTGGCTCCTACTGGAGGGGACCTGACCGCCTAGACGGCTTGAGAGCTTCTCGGAGAACAACCTAATTGGTGCCAACTACCTCCCTCTGCTCATCTCTTCCTTATTATCATCAACTCCTAATTAGGACTCCCAAATGGTTGAGTCTGAGGATTTCGGTATTTTTTTCGCACGGCTTGGACAACGTTATCAAATGAGCTTGAATTTTTAAATAAGATAAGATTTGGAGTTATTAGTCCTGTTTGTTCATACACAGAACCGAATGCAATAAACTGTAAATACTACTGGAGAGACCATTTTAACTCGCAAATTTATGTTCTTCTTCCGACAAGACGACTTATCAAGGCTTATTCTCAAGATTACGTACATCTATATGATCCCCTCCCCCTGACCATTAATTGTTCCTCAACAGCACCGAATAAAGGCTTTGCCTGATACAACAATGTGTTTGGTAGATTTCGAATTTGCAGGGTGGTGTTTTTTCTTAAGTAAAATCAGAAAATTGCTGATATCAGCGTTATTATTTCTCCATAAATAAGCAGTATTGATTCAACGGACTAACTCCTCCCCTTGGAACTGCGTGCCCCTTTGTGGATCAGAGACGGCTGACGGACTTGGGATGTTCCAATTCCTCTCACTGACCTCTTTCTTAACAATTTGTCAATTCGCACCTTAAAACTATTTAGAATCTGGTTCCATACGCTGATTCAGATTTAATCTGCAATCTTTATGATGATTGGAACAAAGCTCAGAAATGAGCTGAAGAAATGTTTATGAGGAATGAAAAATAAAATAGCCTGGTAATAAACTTGAGTAGGTAATTACCTAGTAAACTACACTTTCTATTCTGAAAATATAATTGATTTTCTACCAGTAGGTACCTACTTAAATACCTGCTTATATCCTTGTTAATTATTTCAAATATTATTTCGATCTATTAACAATATCGATGAAAAATTTCTATGTCAAAACGAAGATCAGGAACTGACAAATGAAAAATAACGAAGGTACTGTAAATAGATTAATAATTTTATTTATTTTTATTACTCATAGGAAAATAACATTTTTCAATGCGTTTATTTATTGAATTGTTCATGGCTGATAATAATATATTGTAGATCACTTTGAAATAACACATTTAAATAACGGGTTGGCAGATACCTACACAATAAATATAACAATTTCACAACGTTATCCATCAGTACAGCATAGATGACAGCCAATGTAATAAATAGTTATCCTAGGGTACAAATAAGAGGATAATATGATGGATTTATAAATGCTTCGTTCATTGGATTTTCATCTCGGAGAAGTGTTTGTCGATGCCCTGCCAACACTTTGCGTAGTCCGGCTGCTGGAATTTATTTGCCCATTTTAAAGTTTTCAGATTCAAAGAAGTTTCGAACATGAATGCCTGGAAGAAACACGCGTGAAACCATCGTTATATTATTATAATAATACCTAGTAACATATTCTTTATTATACGTAGGACTTAATTGTTGCGCATGACGTACAAATATTATGCAAGGTGTCCCCGAAACGGGTGTCACACAAAAAGTAAATCGATTCTACAAATAATTTGAAACAAAAAGTTCTTCTTAGAAAATTTTGGAAACCCCCTTCTTCTTGGGAGTAATTTTACTTTAAAGATTTTGTTCGTGTTTTCAACCTTATATCACAAAAATAACAATAACTCCCTCAAATGACAGTGAAAATTGAAAAATGAGTAGTATACCGTTGGAAACAGCATTAAATTTCCTGCCTCCCTGATATCAATGCAAAATGTTGTGAGTAGGTTTAATGGGAGAGAAATCCGGCTGAAAGTTGAATTTGACAAATCTTATAAAACCTGTCCAAAGTCGGAGCGCAATAGCTCGAAAGTCTTCCATCGGCTTTTACCCCCGGAGACGCGAACAATTGCGCCGTGATCTCTCCTTTCCAACGGTGTAATCAAATTTACGTTTACTTTGCTAACTAGGGGGTAAAACTATGTTTTAATGTTAAAAACATTGTTTTTTCAATGAAATCGAGGGTTTTCTTGAAAAATGACCGTCTATGAAAATACGAGTTTGGGGTCGGTTTATACGTATTTTTTTACGCTGAATCGAGTAATAACACTACTTGCATAACTCCCCAACCCCGTTATAACCAAGCTTAATAACACTAACTCACAAATTTGAGTTCATTTGGCATGATAAATTTTATCTGTTTTTAGGGGTGAAACTAGTTAGCCTAAATGTGAAATTCGGTTATTTCGAGGTTTGGGAGGTATGTGAATGTTACGATTCAGCGTAAAAAAATAGTAGGTACGTAGAAACCGACCACAAACTCGTAAATTCATAGAAAGTCATTTTTCAAGAAAACCCTCGATTTCACCGAAAAAATTGTGTTTTCCAACATTAAAATATAGTTTTCTCCCCTAAAAAAAAGTAAAAGTAAAAGTAAATTTGACAACACCGTAGGAAAGGAGAGATCACAACACAGTTTTTCGTGTCTCCGGGGGTAAAATCCGATAGAAGACTTTCGAACGATAGCGCTCCGAATTTTGACAGGTTTCCTAAGATTTGTCAAATTTCAACTTTCAGCCGGATTTCTCTCCCATTAAACCTACTCACAAAATTTTGAATTGGTATCAGAGAGGTAGGAAATTTAACGCTCTTTCTAACAGTGTATACTCACTTTTTGTTAATTTTAACTGTCATTTGAGGGACTTATGGTTATTTTAGTGATATATGGTTGAAAACACGAAAAAAATCGTAAATATCGACTTACTCGAAAACTAAAAGTAAAATAAATGAAATCTCTAAGAGGAACTTTTTGTTGCAAATTAGTTGTAGAATCGATTCCTTCTTTTTGTGATACCTGTTTCGGATATACAGTGACAAACACACACACAATTTTTTAAAATGAAACTCCCCTCAAAGGTGGAGGGGCCACATCATTAACTTGTGAAAATAAATAAATGAAAGAAGTGGGGAGGAGCCCCAGGTTTACCCGACGCTGGCTTTAGGGATAAGGGAAGTTGCAGAAGGATGAGGAGGGAGAGTGGGATGAAAGGAAGTTCCCTTATAAAATGACCACCAGTACGACCCAGTAACACCCCTCAGGATGTGCGTGGTGATACCACGGAGGACTCCCGCATAGATGCCCAACTGGAGTAACTACTCCTTGAACATCGCGGGCCCTAATGCCCTCTGAAGCCCATTCCACCCACTGGGTAGAAATGGGGGATTCAGCGCCAGATTCTGACTCATGCAGTGCAGCAGCAAACTCAGCAGATGAGCTGGGTTTCGGAGCAGTTGGTGTTGCTCAATCGCACCACAACAACTGCAGCCGGACAAGGTCGAGGTCAGCAGCAGTGCGGACGACCTCCCAGCTCGACCCCCCGCAGGACAAGCAGGCGCTGGCGGTATAAGGATAGGATGCTGGCTGAAAGAAGATTTCAGTGAGTAGGATGACATCATCAGCAAAAGCCAATCCAACTACTCGCATCCCAGGAGCGAGATCAAACCATATTTCAGCTGGCAGCTTATCCAATGCCGTATCCACGACCAGGTTGAAGAGGAGTGGCAACAGAGGATCCCCCTGGCGTACGCGGGCACAATGGCAACATCCCCTGACATCTTGTCTCAAGGACCGTCACGCCTTCGTGGTACAGACAGGCGACATACTCAATTAAACGAGCAGGTGCCCCGACACCACAAAGACAATGGGTCAGGGCAAAATGGCTTACAGAGTCAAAGGCCTTAGTGACGTCCAGAGTGGCAAGATGGAGCTGCCATTTCTTGATACGGGTCAGTGAAATGACAGTTTGGAGAACTGTTAGGTTCTCCGCTGTGCCATCCACTGGCCGAAATGCTTTCTGGACATCACTGAGATGCCAGAATCTTTTGGAAGTGGCCGAAAACTACCGAAGATATTGAAATCGGGCGGTAGCCTCCAGGCCCACTTGCTCCTTTCTTTGGGATGAAGATGGTCCAGGCACGGGTCAACGATTTCAGAGGTCTTCCCGACAGAAGTAACAGCTTGAGGATGAGCAGCTAGAAATTCTTTGGGGTTTTATTCCAGCATCGGGCAGAAATACCATCAGGTCCAGTAGACGTGGAGTTTTTGACAAGGCACTTATGTGCCTCGGCATGCAGTAACGACGTCCACATAATGCTGCGTAATTAATCCCTGGTGGAAGCTGGCACCACTGGCTCCAGGGTTGTGGCTGGGAGTACTCAAGAGGGGCTACCAATAATCCACAGACTTCTGGAGAGGGGGTAAAACTTTTTCATCCCCAGCTCCCTCCAGTACCTCCGCAGCGACACAAGCCGGATGCTTCCTCCACAACTTCTTGTTGTTCTTGTGCTCTGCAACCTCCACAAGGCATCAATGTAGGAGGAACCCCTTCCTGATGCCCTGCCACGGTCGCTTTCTCAACCTGTGGGAAGTTCCTGCGCACATAGGTCGCGACCTCGTCTTCCAAGCCATCAGGCCCCTCAACAGCCCGCCTCGCCAGTTCCTGCAGGTAGGCGCTCTTATCATCTTTAACACGACCTACCTGCTCCCCGAGCCTCAATACTTCAGTCTTCAAGCATTCAAGGAGACCGGAGGTCCCGGGGGAGGATTGCTGAACAGCGGGCTGCTGCCCCAAGCCTGTAGGAGATGCAGGAGAGGCCCCACGGCTATTTGCCAGGATCGCATCCTTTACAAGCTGCTTGTAGTGGGGCCTCAGGCAAAGAGATTGAATGGCAGAAAGTGTATGCATGGGAAAACGTTGCTGCAAATAAACATTTATACAACTTACCCCATTACACACTGCTTCTGCCTCCTCTGCTGTCATTTGCCGCAAATCTTCAGAAGCATACTTGGGCCGCTGTCGCTCTATGTCAATTGCAGCATTGGCCTCCACGGGATGCTTCTGCCAGACATGGCACTGAGGCCTCACTTGGTGGTAAAGGCTCTATCAGAAAGGGCACACTGGTGGGCATTTACCGGGGTTGTGGAAGAGAATGAGAGATAGGAAGATGAGGATGAAGAAGAGGGAGAGGATGGCTGACGCCCCTACCTGTGGCGCCCTAGTGCGCCTCCCCTAGAACCCTGCGTGCCAATGGGTAGGCGGGGTTATGAGGCTCGTATAGATTATTGTCCTTAACAGGGGAAGCGTATGAAAGGGACAGGAGGCCCATTGGCATAAGCCCCCCCCCCTTATCACCAGCGGATCATTTTGCTACGCTCGGTTCACCCAGAGGGTGCCCGGGTCGCACGACAGGAACGTATGATCTTGACTTGGGTAGGGATATGAAGGAGCTTCGAAAAAATAAAAACACCAACAGTAACCCCCCCCCCCCCCCACACACACACACACACCCACACACACACACAAATATATATATTGTTAGGAAATTTTGATATCGAAGTGTGGTAATGTAGGTATGTTTTTTAAAAAACCCGATGGAATAAAGCGCCCTAATTTAATTCTCATGGGCAAAGCAAAGAGTTTCACAACTTTCCACCTGCAATATGACCGTTGAAGTTGGCTCTTATTAAACGCACCGACAGCAATCGAGCAGATGGTCCAAATGAAAGAAAATTCTTCATATATGATGGGAGGGAGAAGGTCGTAGGGTTCAAAATCTTGAAAATGAAAACAAGGCAACGCAAGTCAGTATGTACTTGCAGCACAATAGTTCTTTAGAATGTTGTGAGATGTGGCTCCTAGACTTTAAATTGTTGAAATACCGCAAAACATTATTAAATGCAACCTGGAGCTTACGCCTACTGGCCGCATCCATAGGTGGACCTCTGACTTCACAAGTCGCTATTTCATATATTTTTGAATAAAGAATGGAAGTTTACGCAGGGAATGTAATGCTCCACATGCTCTTTGACAAAGTGAGACAATATGACCATGATAAATCATACTGCAAAAGATCTCCCAAATTTTGTACAGCGTGGATCTAAGGAATTAAGAAAGCATTGAGGATATATTCGGAAGAGTTGCAAATCTGAACTTATTCCTGGAGATAATTGCCTGAGTTTTGCAGGATTCAACTAGGACGATAAATGCAGGTCACTGATCATCAACCTGTGAAGCCTTGTGTACATACATTAAACTAATAGATTCAGTGATATAGACTTATTCAACAGCATCACTGACCAGGGCATCATCTCCAATCCTGGTTGGAACAAGATTTGCAGAAGAAGCCTGCTCAAAGCAAGCCCTATCCGGTCCATGTGCCGACATGATTGGGTGTAGTGAGGCTCCTCCGGGAGCAAATCCTTCTTCTTTCGCTTCATAAGTCCCCTTTATGAGTCCCATGAACTCCGACATGCAATTCCCTGGAAAGAGCATAGTCATTGGACAAACGTAAATAATAAACTTAGCATACGTATACGTGCAGATAAAAAGTAAGTAGTTTCTTTAACAGATTGGGCATCTTTGGCTGGGCTGGCTCGACTAAAACAGGACTCAGTGAATGACTAGGATATTATTGAACGGCTGAAAACCCCTGCTGAACACGAAGGTGAATCCAGAATTGCGATATTCTGTTCTCGGATCGGGGCTGTTGAATCATGAAGAAGCGCATTTTTTTTCTAAAAGTACTGCCTGCCTATCTCAAGAAAAAAATCGCGCTTCTTCCTGATTCACCAGCTCCAATCCGAGAACGGAATAGGATATCGAATTCTGGATTCGCCATCGTGTTCAGCACTAAAAAATCTTTAAAATGAGGTGTCGCTGGGCAAACAATGGAAAATTAAATTTCCATGCGTCCTATATCCCCCCTTTGGGTAGTCCAAAACTTGCGGATTATTTATCGGATTTTTATTTGTTTAAAACTTAGCATCAGGCACCCCAAAAATGCTCTAGAAGTTTAACTTAGATATCTCAAAAATTGGGGAGGGGGGGTTACCTTTTGGACACCCTGTATATGAAAAAGAATTCCAAAACGGATTAATGCGATGCAAACATGAATATTCTTATCATAAAATTATTGTCTTCGGCCCGAGGATGGAAAAATGTGGTTTATGCTCCGGTATACTCATACACTGTGAAAGTAGGTAGGCACATAATATTACTATTCAGCAACTGAAGGCCAATCATCTTGGATTATATTACAGGAATTATCGTCATACCCATTCATTTTATGGTTCTCAAAAGGTTAACTTCAAGATTTACGGAAAATACATGGTACATATTTTTTATCTGACATATTACATGCTGATCAGTTATTTCTCAAGCTTGATGTTCACGTATTTTGGAAAGGTACTCACGATGGTAGTAGGGAGGTCTGAACGTTTTTTCAGCCACTGACCATCTTGGTGGGAAAATAACAAAATCTGCTATAGCTGTGCCTTTTTTAGAAGATTGACAAGTTAACACTGTGAATATAGATGGATCCTGGAAAAGATGAATTAGAGATCGCATATAAATGCTTGGTGAGGTATTGGTTTGGCTTAATTCGAACAAAAATCAAGTAAAACTACGAGCTAGGTGATTAAAGAGAACTAAGGTAACAAAGATCAGGAAACAGTATCTCAATCATTGCTCATTTATATGGTATCCTGGGAAACATTTCCAAAATTTCAAAACTTGATAGGTAGTTTTGTTATGTTGGGGGAAAACTCTAGCATTTGCAGAGGTTAGCACAGTTGGCTTACTATGATCTCTCAATTCATTTCAAGATCTCATTGGATTCCTATTTTTAAGATTATTAATAACTAAAAGTAGAATACTTATTTGAAAAAATCCAGAGCTTACGCAGTGATCGTAGGTAACAGTGTTGACAGCCATGAAAAGAGATAGGTCGTATTTGTAAGGTGCATAATTTCCGTGCCAGGCAACAACGTCAAAAGGCGAATGGTCTTGGATCAATGACCACCAGTTCCCTTGAAACTTGCCGACTATCGTGTACTGAGCAGAAACGTTTTCGTACCAGGCAACTGGTATTTGAAAATCCCGAGGATTAGCTAATCCATTGGCACCTAGAAAAGAGAATTCAGAAAACTGATCAAAGATACAAAGATGGTACGGTACGTAAATCACCACCTAAACTGTCCTAACTAATTGAATCTACATAGAACACCAAACCTTAACATTTTGGTTGATAATTTTCAATGAATGTTTCGCCCAAAGGAAAAATTTATGTTGAAATAGCTTGGGAGGTGCAGCCACCTGCAAATGAGGTGTGAACTAAATACCCTGTCTTACAAGTATCAAGTTCAGTCCGCTGGTAATGATTGTGTATCGCAGCTCTCCACCTCTCAGCCACGAAAATCTTCAGCAGCCACAGTCAACTGTGAGTCTTCAAATATATTATTAAATTGCTAGCATTAGAGATTGATTTTGTTTAATCCGTAGATTTTACACCTAACTATGGGTGATATTCTCGAGACTTGGACACTAGCGCATCCTTACACCGAGGCAAGGCGAAGTCGAAGTTATTTCACCTTGTTGTCATGGTGACGAGTAAACTATGCGAAAATGCGCCATTTGTAGCCACAGCTGGACAACTGCATAACATAGTCTTACCTAGTCTCTAGTCAATATTTTCATTATTTGTAATATGCAAGGTGATAAATTGTATGCAAGTTACATCAAGTTATTATCAGGTGATGACCTCAAACGCTACGAACTCAAGATTTAATCTGTGGGGTAGAGATCCATATGAAATGTGTGTTGGGGAGTTGACATACAAGTGTTCTAGATGATCCAGACATCAGCCACGAAGGTGTTGTGGATTACCTATCTAGTTTTAGAACTGTTCTTTGAATCAATTGAAACTAAAAATCTTTAGAGTACTGTGAAAGTGTTCTTGTGAAAGGCGGGAAGTGGAGCTCTGGTAGGCGGGAATAGTAAGTATCACAAATGGAAAGGTAAGGACCTAGAGGGAAGGTATACCTACATACTTTCCGTATATTATTACTTGTTCATGTACTTCATTGATAAAAACGAAAGCAGGTACCTAATTACCTTTTTTGTCCCTAAAATTTGCGTAACTGCAAGACTCCCTCAATAACTGCACTGCCAATGCCGTCCTCATGAAATCTTAGCTTCAGAAGCATGCATTTCAAGCTGGTTACAGCCTTACAGCTGGTTTTAAATTCATGATTCATATTTCCTGATTAGATATTTGACAAACTTGCTAATGAGCGGTTGTATTCGTCGGCAAAGCAACAACCCACCTACTTTGTTTAGGCATTTTAAACCAACAGCAAATCTGGTAGGACGTACGTACCTACCTAAGTAGTTTCGTTTCTTGGTGTAGCAACAACCTGCCTTGTTTACTTTGACAAACTATCAAATCTCTCCTTTTATTCATTCAATATAACAAGTAAAGCTTCCTCAGTTAAGCATAGTACTACGAACTTATAATAAAACGCTGATGAAGCTACCTGAGCAATGTCTAGGTACCTACACAGCAGTACAGACACCTGAGGAATTTTCAATAATCTTTTCTTTACTATTTTTCAGGTTAATAGTTATTCTCAAAGCCTAAACGAATGAAGTTCTTTAGTTTTCTGACACTGATTAACTACAATAGTTAGTAGGCTCCTAGTCCAAATCAAAACTCGTCACTTAGTATCGTTGACAGCAATCTACAATCAATTATTGCGCTGGCAGGCACGATTACTATAACATTTAGTCGAATTGAAACTTTGTATTGCTACAATATTATACTTTTTCAAAACAAAACTGTTGAAAAATGGCCTTATAACCACGAACTATGTTGACGTGAGACGGCAAACTTCTTGTGAGAAATAGGTTGGTTGAGTAGCGATTCATTGACGTAGGGCAGTCATGACCGACTTTGGCTGAACCGCGAACCTACTCCAGGCGTGACTTCACAGGAGTGTCTGGAGACGGACTGCCAGTGACGCCACCAGCGCGTTCTGTCGACAGAGCCGGTCCGAGCCATTTTTGTTACCCATGCGGAAGGGCTGGTTGCGCCCCCCCCCCCCCCCCCCCCCCCCCCCCCCCTATTATATTGGAAGCCAAAAAAAGGCAAACTTTTTACGATTCGTATTTTTAAGAGATAGAAATGAAATCCAAAAATACAAGCGACTTATTATGTTTAGTGCATCACATGAGACCGAGACGAGACCGCCGCCTGAAAAAATGAGACGAGACCGATTCGAGTTTCGAACAAGAGTTTCGGATTCGCTATTTGCTAATTATGTATGAACATTTCCAGTAAATATTTCGATTGTTAAATGATATTGAGGTCACATGTTTCTAAGAGTTGAGCAGAAGATAGTGAATGACACATTGTGATAGAAGAGTGGCCAAATAAAATGAGCTTGCGGTTTTTTACTGTAGTGAGGGTAAAGGAAAGTACCAGGCAACATATACATAAATAAATTCAATTCCTACAATAATTAAAACAAAAAAAAAACCAATTTATTCAATACTATAATAAATTAGTTCAATAAATTTAAAAATGTATTTTTCTAGCTTTCAACTTCGCAAAATCGTTTAAAATTGAATCGGTGTCCAAGCTATTCAGTACCTCATTTTCTATGGATAAGGTCGCCAGTCCATTAAGCCGTTCTTGAGAAATGGTTGATCTCAAGTAAGTTTTTATAATTTTGAGTTTTGAAAAACTTCTCTCCCCGCTAGCTACTGTATTGGCAGTGTGAGGAGTATTCTCAAAACTGTAAACGTGTTGGGAAAACTGACAATAAGAGAGTTAGATGTGATGAAATTTAAACTAGTTTCTTTATCTCGGGATAAATTTTTTAACTTGAGGCGCCTTTCCAAAAGGTGGCGCCCCCTGCCGGGGGGGCCCCCTTGACCGGCGCCCCAAGCGGCCGCTTGGTTCGCATGCGCCTAGGACTGGCTCGGTCTGTCGAGAGTTTTTGCAACTTCCTCTTATCTCTACCTACCACGGGGATGAAGGCAAGGCCAGAGAGCGAGGCAAGCGTTTTGAAAGTTCTTGAATGTTTTAAAATACAGGGTGTCCCACAACCTACCTCCTCGTTATCAACCATAAATGAGTTAGAAGAACAATTCAAAGGGTAATCCCTTGTTTTTTCCGTAGATCTTGAGAATGTTCTTTAATACTGCCTTCCAATTTCAACGTTATATTTCTCCCATTCAAAACATCACTTTCTCATTTTGAAAATATGATTTGGACTCTTCAAAACTCCCTCTTCTTTTTACTGTTATAATTTTAAACATCCCAAGTATGATTAACATGATTAATTATGGTTTTTAAAATTGAGGGTGCAGTAGTTGAGTTTTTTACTAGGCAAAAACTTCACTGCTGCTCCCCAGGTTAACAGCTAAATTAACAACACTTGAAAAATTCTCTTTCTATCAATTAGAAGGATAATTACTGCTGGACCCCCCCCCCCCCCCCACCACCCCCTTTCAATCCCAGGAGAGTCTGGGGGATTTTCCACCGTCGATTCTAACCACAGGTTTGGTTCTATTTGTCCAACTAACTGCTTTTTACTATAAGGATAGATTTAGGGTATTTTTCGTTCTTGAGTTGCGAGTTTTCGTTCTTGGGTTTTGTTTTTGTTGTATTGTGGTACTAAAACTGCGAAGTTCAGCTCTGAAAGTGCGAAAATTGTGAAATAATGAATTTTTGAAGATAGGTATTAAACATGAACCTAGGAGGGAAATGGACTGGGTATTGAAGAGTTGACACATCCCAAGTATGATTAACACTAATTAATTGTGGTTCTATAAAATTGGGGGCAGTAGTGAAGTTTTGCCTAGTGAAAAACCTTACTACCGCCCCCTCTTTCAAACAGCAGAATAATACAATAAAGATCTGTCTGATGAAGCAGATATTCGCTATCGAAAGTTAAGGGGTTGAGAATCCAAAACTTGATTAGATATCTATGGCTGGACTCCTTCCCGTCCGATTTCAAGCGATTCTGGGAACCACCCTCCCCCCCAACCGTGATCTAATTATGCAACTAACCTATATTTTACCAAATCGATTGATTTAGGATATCACTCTATTCTTGAGATCCAGACCACCAAAGAATACACATCATTCAGATCAATTTATCCTAATATATATCCTAAATTAGTCTTGATCCAAAATCTTCTTTTAATGAGCACATTATTATTTAGAATAAGTTTTCTTCGACAATGAATTGGTAGTTTGCAATTTGATTACAATCACAGTGCTGAAATTTCTAAACAATTCAACGTAATTAAACGAAAATTCGATCATACGATCATGCTGCATGACAGGAATTTTTTGTTATAAAATTTGTCTTATTCATTGCATTTTTAAAGGATATCAGTGATTCAGTATGGGTACTGATATGACAGAAAATGAAAAAAAAGTAAATTAAAAACAGTGGGTATTCGAAATCAATCCTTCTATTAAAATATAGATAAGTTGGATAAAGAGATCGGAGTTAAGTTTAAAAGTATATTTCGCAGGTGAAATTAACAAAAAGTTTATGGGTTACGGTTTGGAATCGAATTCTTCATATCTTGGACTGAAGTTGGAAGCATTAGCCACTCGGCTACGAAGAACCTTCACCATTTCCAAAATCTTAGGTACCGTCATTGCCAGGCGTTAATTGGGGGGGAGTTCGGCCGGACGGAGATAGTAGGTAGGTAGGAAGGAACGCTGTAGGAGGTAGTTGCAAAAACTCTCGACAGAACGCGCTAGCGGCGTCACTGGCAGTCCGTCTCCAGACACTCCTTGACTTCACGAGAATATGGGCCATACGTGCACACACACATTTTTTTTTTACCTCCCCTCAAAGGCGGAGGGGGCACACCATTAAATTGAAAAAATAAATAAATAAAATAAGAAGTGGGGAGGACGCCCAGGTTTACCCGACGCCGGCTCCTGCTGAGATGCCCAACTCAAGTAACTCCGTGGCGCTTTTCCCGCACCACACCCCGCGCCAAGACAAGGTCGCAGCCATGACTGAATGAATAGGGTCATTGTAACCGGGTTGCACAACGGCGACGTATGACCTTGACTTGGGTAGGGATATGAAGGAGCTCCGAAGAGATAAAAACACCAACAGTTACCCTACCTCAGTAACCCACACACACTCACACAGTACTTTGCTATAATACAGCAAACCTTAGCCAATCAGTCAATCGTCTCCTAATTAGTATCACTATGTACGTACCTCTAAATATATTATTTTTGTTTTTCCGCAATAGAATTAGATTCAAACGCCTGCAATTCAATTCCCTCGAATTCGAGGTGAACATTTTGGCCAGCGCATCCAATGAACCTTTATAATCGATCAAGAGAAAAAACATTTGCAGGCGCCCCAACCTCAATGTTTTAATGACTAAATTGCGCATTGCACACGAGCGTAAACGGCAAATGGGCGAATTCCGCTCTAAAAGTGCAATAAATCAGAAATAGGTACTGAGTTTTTGAAGATACTCAATTGCCACATGTAATACATGATTTTGGAGTATTTTGTCCGTGCTGAACCTCGTAATGATGTTCATTTATTGGTATTTGCAACACCAACATGGGAAAACACCGAAAAACTGACCAGAATTGCACTTTTCTTACACATTTCCACAAAGAACAAAGTGTACTAAAAAAAAAGAAAGGACAAAAAATGTTTAAAAAAGCTAAAAAAAGCAAATTAAAAAGCAAAAAAAAAGAGCAATTAAAAAAAAGTTTATGAAACTTGGATCAAAAATCATCTTTGGTTCTAGTTGGTTCCAAATTGTCCATGTCAGTTTCAATCAACCCTAAATGCTATAATTTAAGGACCGAAATACCTACTAAAAAACTCGAAATCTCGGAAACTTTCAAAATAAGTGTTTTTTCTCCATTGATAGATACTTAACACCTCACAGAATTTAATGAATGTACCCGGGTTCATAAAGTATGTTAACGCTTTCGCTCTTCCTAAGGCCTAAAACTTTGACAGGAAAAAAGATCATAAATATTGGAGTGAACCAGCATTGGTAAAACATAGTACGAATCGCCTTATAATCTACAATGGTCATATCAACTGATATACTCGTAATTCCATTTGAATTCTCACTGCTCGAAATCGAGTTTATAATTTTTGTTAACTATATATGGACTAGTGAAGCGTTGGTAGCTGAAATATTTCATCTCATTCATTTTCAGTTGGTCGATGCCTAAGTCAATGTTGACATAGATATGTAGGTACATTTTTAGATTCTGGTGTAGGTACCTTATCAACCGACATGGATATATATCAGCTTACGTTAACACAGAGGGACTAGTACAGTACGTGTATTTTATTAATTTCTCCTAGGGGTCATTCCCGACTATTCGATTAACCTGCACCAGACTGAAGCCTTCTAAAGTCAAGTTTACGTCGAATCATCTACATTATAGCTGCGATCCAACCGGCTGATTAGCGAAACATCCTTATCAGTAAAACACGATTGTCATTAAATGTATTCAAATCTACTGACATGTCAATAAAATCGTTCATATTTTCGCGTTTTAAGTTTATAGACACCTAGTTTTACGTTTTATTGTTTTAAAAATAATCATTGTAATATTGTTTTACTATTTATAATCTAGTTTGGAGGAGGACCTCATTTGGCTTTCACCAATTCCCACAAGGGAGCTACTTAGCATTTCGATTTTAGACGATTCAACGAGGGAGCCTGACGGGAACCATCACTTTTGAATTAACCAGTTCGATTTTTGACGACTCAATTCTCGAAATGGATTATGAATATCCCTATTGTATCATAGACTTAATATATTATAGACGTAAGTGTTCTGCGTACCTATCTAATACAGAGATAATAAACCATTGTGTACTAATTTGATTTTTTTAATTGAAATTAACTTACCAATTGGTCCAAGTTCAGGAAGCTGGAAGTGATCTCCATATAACTCCAAAATGTATCCTCTCGTATTTCCATCGACAGAGACGCTAAACTTGATTCCTTGCTGTGGGACAAGGCATCACGATTTCAAACAAATATCAGCTTTAATTCAGAGAAGGTGTTACCTAAAAACACTATGAAATTATACATTTTAGGTACCTAGTTGGTTTTGAATACCTAAATTTTATGATGGCGAGACTCCTCGTACCTGAATAACAGCGATTTCTCCTGGTCGTACAGTCAGTCTTCCAAATTCTGTTTTGATATCCAGCGTACCAGCTTGGGGAACTGAAAATCAACTTAAATATTAATATTGTTGGGGAAACACATGTTATTTACTATTGTTTACGTTGCGACGTTAGAAAAACTCGTTGTTAATGAGAACTTTAGTTGTGATTTCGTTCTGTGATCGTGTTTGATAAAAATATATTCTTTTGTAATAAAAATTGAGTTACAACTTGGATTCGTGTTCATCAGTGTTCCTAACAATTGGTGTCAGAAGTGAGACAGTTCAAGTGAAGTGGAGTGATTTCAAGAACTCTCAAGGACGGTGATGAGCGATCAGGAAGAATTTCAGGACGTGGATGGGTTCACAATACGCAGTGGAAGGGTGGTACCTGCAGCAGTGGAGGTCGATGTTCACCAATCTGACCTACCTCAAGGAGTTACACAACTGTCTAATATTGGAGATATTCAACCAGGTCAATCTGATATACTACAGGACGCAGTGCGGATATTTAGAAAAGAAATGGAGGAACAGCAAGCTCGTGTCAACTACCAACTACGTGAGTTCAGTGAAGAAGTCCTCAAGGAACTGCAAGCATTGAAGGTGGAAAGACATCAAGCTAGGGGGATATCAACCGCAGAACAAGATAATCCAGAGAATAAGACTGATTCTGAGGGTAGAAGGGACCAGTTTCGTGCCCAGCTGTACGATGGCTCAATGCCTTGGGAGGAGTACCGAAGCCACTTTGAGGTAGTTGCCCAATCCAATGGCTGGAGTTACAAACGTAAAGGACAGGCTTTGGCTGCCTCATTAACTGGGCCTGCCTTGCCTGTGTTGTGTAATGCATTGGACAAGACTGATTATAACGAATTGTCGCATATGTTGGCTGATCAGTTTGGTATTGGGAATCAGTCACAACTTTATCTTACTCAGCTGCGAACACGACGTCAGAAACCAGGGGAGGATATTCACACATTTGTTCGGGAAGTAGGAACACTGGCACGTAGGGCCACACCTGAAGGCAATAGGGAATTCCAGGAAGCACTGGCAGTTTTACAGGTGGTGGATGGACTAGCCAATGATCGTGTGAGGGAACTAGTAATGCTAGGAAACCCAAAATCTGTACCTGCTGCCTTGTCCCTTGCACTCCAGAGTGAAGCTGCTGTATACCGAGCTGAGAGCCAAAAAACCATCAAACCAGTTCGTGAGATAAAGGTGGAACAATCGTCTGAAGAAGTGCGTGAAGTCAGAACCGGATCGAAAGCTGCATTCCTAGCATCCATAACTTGTTACCGGTGTGACAAGAAATGACACCTTTCTCGGGATTGTCCAACTCGTAAGTTTCCCCGATGTCAGGATACTGGACATGGAGGTGACACATGTCCCCTAAGGAGCCAGATGGGAAACGACAAGCGGTCATAGGGAAGGGGCGCCCTGTGGCACGCAACTGGAAGGGACCCCACACCAGCATCAAGGAAAAGAAATATGACACACCTGTGGTATACCGAGTGAGTTCTTCGGCCTCTATCGTCATCAAAGGATCCATTGATGGAAAACCGTGCGCATTGGTTGTGGATACTGGAGCCATGGTGACCATAGTGAGGCGGGGAGTGGTTCCAGTAGAGGGGTGGGCCACAAGAAGAGGCCGGCCAACCATTTTGCGAACTGTCACAGGAGCTGAGATTCCAGTGGGCGGACAGGTACAGGTACAAGTGGGGTTGGGGGATGCAAGTACTAGGAAGCATACAGTATTTGTGGCTGATATAAGAGATGACTGCATTCTTGGGATGGACTTCCTAGTGGCGGCAGAATGCAAGATTGATGCTGCAAGTGGCAAGGTTACTATGAAGGCATCTGGAGAAACGTCATCTAAAGAGAAGGATACCGAAGAAGAGTTCTGCATTCGAGAAGTGGACAAAGTAGATGAGGGAGGACATGGATATGAGGGTTTGTTAGAACTAAAAGGGGTGGCAAGTGACCAACACTAGCAGAGAAGCCTAGGTTTAAGGAGCAAGACGAGGTCTGGTTGTACAATCCCGTGAGAAAAAAAGGCCTGAACCCTAAGTTGCAGCATTTCTGGGTCGGACCTTGTGTCGTCAAGAAAAGGCTCTCTGATGTGATCTTCCGGATCCAATTACCCAATAAAAAGAAACGAGTAGTTCATGCGGACCGTCTACGTCCTTGCTTGGAGGGTCTAAGAAAAGAGGGGGAATAGTGTTGGGGAAACACATGTTATTTACTATTGTTTACGTTGCGACGTTAGAAAAACTCGTTGTTAATGAGAACTTTAGTTGTGATTTCGTTCTGTGATCGTGTTTGATAAAAATATATTCTTTTGTAATAAAAATTGAGTTACAACTTGGATTCGTGTTCATCAGTGTTCCTAACAATATTATTCAATGCTGTGCACGAATATATTTTCAAGAAGTACCTTGAGATGCAGAATATCTTTTCAAGAAGTACCTTGAGATGCACGAATATATTTTCAAGAAGTACCTTGAGATGCACGAATATATTTTCAAGAAGTACCTTGAGATGCAGAATATCTTTTCAAGAAGTACCTTGAGATGTTCGACGTTCACAATTTAATGAATCTCTTTATCACTTCAAGTTTGATTTGCAGATCGGCAGCCGGATAAAGTTCAAAGTTATCAAGAGTGATTGGTTTGAGGGATATCTATTGAATTATGTAAATAATAGGTACCTACCCAAGAATTTTACTGAGAAATCGATCCAACATTATAGCTCTTTTGGATTGTAAAACTATACAAAGTTTTTGCTTAACGAGATTTGTAATTGAAATGACTTTCCACCGTTTTTCTAATAGGTAGGTACCTACTATAATCAAAGATAATAAATAGTAAACAGGTAAATCCCAGATGTCTAACTTTGCTTTTTTTGCAAGATTATTTTTATAAGTTAATTTCTAGCCTGTATTTCACTGAATGGATTGATTTCGGTTGCAAATCACTAAAATATACAGCCCCCTGATCCATTTAGAGTTTTTTAGACTATAAATATCATATTTAAACTCTAATATCAAAGTTATAGGTATTTTATGCCTTATTGACCTGTTTTTCTGCGGTTTGTTGACATTCCAATGAGTGATGGTTTCATTCAGAGTGACTTTGCAGAGTAGGTAATGTTACAGGTCTGGTGGGTTATTAAATAAAAATAATGTTTCAAATACTTTGGAAATTATTTTAATGATAGAACTGAATACACGTGGGACAGTTGGGATCTCGGCAAAAGTTCCATTGCGATCAGGAATTCAGGGAAGACTGCTCTAGAGAGGGAGAACCCTGAGGGGTGGCATGCTGTGTCAGCATACAGCCTCTCCAGTTCCCTCCATGACAGTACTGCTAGCAAACAGGCAAGTATGTACAAACATGGTATTGGTTAACCAGCCAGCCTGCAGTGAAGACCCGTTCTGACACCAAACAACCCAACTTTCAATACCACCAAATTGATGAGAAAGTAATCGAACAAAATTACTATTCAGCTTCTTACCCAAAAGGTAGTCACCATCAGCGTTATACACAGCTTTGTTATCCATCGAGGTATTGCATGAATAGACGTGAATGGCCAGGCCATGTCGTACGCTCAGATCACCTGCTTTTGCCACAGTAAAAATTCCTTCTTGAAAATCGACTTTCAGAGTAGCTGGTGGAAAAGGGAAGGGTGACCACCGCATCTGAAAATTGGTAGGTCAAGATATTTTAGTCTCAAGTCTGACTTCTAATGACCAATCAACTGTAAAAATGAACAGGAGAGTTTTTCTCAACAAAAATATCGAGGTAAGTATATTGTAAAAAAATTGAACAGTTTCAAATCAATCATCCAAAAATAACTTATCAACTTATTATTAGGTAGGTACATCATCTTGATAGGTACATACAAGGGATGTATGAACCCTCGTAACAGCTGTCCACTTGAATATCCCTCTTTTTTTGTTCGAGAGACAAAAGAAGAATTTACGAGTATGACTTTTAATTTAGTTAATCGAATGTCTAATAAACTATGCGGTTTCCATCTTGAATCCATTAGTATCTACCTGATTCGGATCTGGTAATTCTTCCGAGAAATCTTCGTCCCATTTGTTTTGGAGTCCTCGGTTCCAATCGCTCATATTGTAAGCCATGTTCACAGGTTGGTAGGCTGAATGTACAACCGAAGGTAAGATTCTGTAAAGCCAAGACCTTTGGTTCTCCTTTCGTGGAGCTGTGGACAATGACATGCTCATTTAGACAATATTAATAGAGCAACAAAATTGTTACGTCAGTACGTTTCTTCTCCCTCACCAGAACGATTTAGTTTTGTTGAAGTAGGTACCTATCTAGATATCTAGAGCTATAGTTGGGTGGCATAGACTTTTGAGACTAGGTACGTACCTATGTTGGAAACGAAGTAGTAGGTACCCAAGTAGGTGCTCACCAACTAATCACAAAGTTGCATAATTTTTTGGAACAATGAAAAATGCTCTACAAGCAAATTACCGGTACTTTGAAAGGTGAAGTCTTGGAACAGAAGAAATCTTAAATAGTTCCTAGATGAGTAAATTGGCCGAAAACCTCGATGTAGGTACCTAAGTTTCACAATTATATGTCAAGAAGGTCAAGGTTTGCCAAGTAGGACTAAATCGGCTAAAAATATACACTACTAAATATCTCAAAATGCCGATAATTCAGGCATCACCCATAAGAAATGCTAACGGGAGATAGGTAAGAAGCAATCAAGACAAGAGTAATTGATATAAGAGTCTTTAATTTCATATTTTCCAGCAGAATATTACTCAAAAGAAGTTCATCAGTTATGAATTAGAACATTAAAGAAAATAAATGCACAAAATAGGAATGAAAGTACTTGAATTTCATTAAGACGTGCTAGAAAAATCTTTTAACGCCGGAAAAATGTTTGAAATCCAATATTTTTACTTGAATAACAGATTATTATTTCGAATAAATTTTACCATAAAATTGATAGTCAACAATTTATTTGCAATCAAATTGTTCAAATCACAAAACAAATTGACATTTGACATTGACAATTCCCCCCCCCCCCTCCCCCCACAAATTACCCTTTCTACTTCCTACCAACTATTTATTTTCACTTTCACTTTTGAAGAAGACCTGAGTGAACTTACCACCTTCAGCTCAATTTGTTTTCTTCTCTTCTTGCACCTTGAGTTGTTCAAAATACGATTCTTTTATTGTGACCATGTTTGTTGAAAACTAACGAACATTTTCTTAATATTGTTTCTAGAGAATCAGGCTTGAGAAAATAGAAAGACTGATTATTTATATAAGAGTTGTTCGTGCAGGAGGACTAGAAGTTTACATAACTTTAGAGAAAACGTTTTATATTGATATTTTTCATTTCATATCATAAATTAAAATGAAACGCCTCGCCAGGGGGCAAGCCCCCTGGACCCCCGGTTACCTCCATTTACATACTTCGGACGAAATTATTGAAACACAGAATGGGTTTTATCTCACGCGTTTCACATAAACCCGTCTTCAATCTTAGGTTGAAGATTGGTTAACTTCCAATATTTTATTTATTTATTCACGGCTAAAGCCAATTACAAAAAAAAAAGCAATAATACATTACATGATACAGATACGGTTATATACACAATTATATAAAGATACAGATTAAGTTATTTGCGACAATTAAATTTTACATTAAGGCATAGTTTACTTTAAGATATTAACAAAAATAATATAGGACATGAACAAGTATAACTACAATATTGAATATGAGAGGACTGAAATATTTGGCAATAAATTTAAGAAAGTAAAATTGTTGGGTGGCACATGGGTTTAAGATAGGATGATAAATAGAATTTTAAAGAAGGCAGGGAGACATTGAAAAAGTCGACCTCGTGACAAGAGCTTAGAAAAGCATTACTTTCACGAGGTAGGCGACAGAGGGGACGATTGTATAGATAATTTACAGCGGAAAATGGGACACAAAACAGGGAATTGGAGCGTGTGGTATATTGGGGTACATTAATGTTAACAAGGGCCAGCAAAGAAGGGCAGTCCAAGCTGTTGACTAGAAGCTTGTGGAGGAATACAATGTCAGCCACAATTCGTCTGTCCCCCAGAGGAGAAATACGGTATTCCAAGCCTAGCATGGAAAAATCGAGGTTATCGGGAGGAATACATAGCTTGTACCCTAGATACCTCAGGAAGCGACGCTGGACCCTTTCCAATTGCACCTTATATACACTATAGTAAGGAGACCACACAACTGAGCCATACTCGAGGATGGGTAAAACAAGAGCTTTGTATAATAGTACTATAGCATTGGGGTTAGAAAAATCTCGGGTATTACGCTTGAGAAACCCCAACGCACGGAGAGCCCTAGATGTGATAGAATCAATATGTTCTGAAAAGTTCAATTGCGAATCAAGAACAACCCCAAGATCCCGGATAACGGAGCAACGCTGAAGCGGATGGCCACCAATTGCATAATCAAACGGGATAAAATTTTGAGACCTGTAAAATGAGATCACAGAACATTTGGATGGGTTGAGGACTAAGCTGTTCAACGACAGTAGTGAATTGTGACTATTTCAATAGTGAAATAATAACTTACAATATTTATAACTCATAAACCGCGCCATAACAAAATATCGCATAGGTTACACCAGGTTACACGATCATTAGTTCCGTCATCGGTATCCATGTTGTCGTCCCAGATTTTGTTACGAAATTTCGTTAGCTTTTTTGGCTAGTTAGTCCATGGCTAAAACACATTCCATGGCTTTGGAATTCACTCAGCTGATCAGTGATCACCCAGGCGTCTTCAGCATTCTCCCTTGACCCTCCCTCTCGAATTTCAGCTTCCTGCGTTGAATAGGAAAGAAAATGGCTTTGGAATGGCTTTGGAGCTCATTCAGCTGATCAGTAATCACCCAGGCGTCTTCAGCATTCTCCCTTTACCCTCCCTCTCAAATTTCAGCTTCCTGCGTTGAATAGGAAAGAAAATGGCTTTGGAGCTCACTCAGCTGATCAGTGATCACCATTGCGTCTTCAGCATTCTCCCTTGACCCTCCCTCTCAAATTTCAGTATCCTGCGTTGAATAGGAGAGAAAATGGCTAAGGAGCTCACTCAGCTGATCAGTGATCACTCAGGCGTCTTCAGCATTCTCCCTAGACCATCCCTCTCAAATTTCAGCTTCCTGCGTTGAATAGAAAAGAAAATAGCTTTGGAGCCCACTCAGCTGATCAGTGATCACCATTGCGTCTTCAGCATTCTCCTTTGACCCTCCATCTAAAATTTCAGCTTCCTGCTTTGAATAGGAAAGAAAATGGCTTTGGAACTCACTCAGCTGATCAGTGGTCTTCAGCATTCTCCCTAGACCATCCCTCTCAAATTTCAGCTTCCTGCGTTGAATAGGAAAGAAAATGGCTTAGGAGCTCACTCAGCTGATCAGTGATCACCCCAGCATCTTCAGCATTCTCCCTGGAGCCTCCCTCACAAATTTCAGCTTCGGTTACATAGGTTACACCAGGTTACACTATCCTTAGCTTATTTAAGCACCGCTTCACAAAGCAAGCCGTTCTCGCAATATTCGGATCACCTGCTATGAATCAAATCATCGAAACACCAGCTCAATGAAATCATCAGAAATTAACAAGCGGTTGCAATCATGTTCACAATATCAATTATTGAGAATTATGACAGTTCCCGCGAGATCCAAGGGACTGCGCTGCCGTCGCTCTGTTGTTTCCCAACGGGCGTTGCACGCCTGTTTCACGTGTTCTTGAAAGGCCGCGTTTGGCGATGGATGGGTGATCCTAGTACAGGAAAACGAATCTTCTCCGAATGTCGCATATATGCTATTAGTACGAGTTGTACCTATCTCTTATGGTACTGTCACTCCCCTCTCTCTCCATTGAACCTTTGGTTGGGGCGGCCTAAGTTCATTACAGAATGATCACCTGAGTGTACACAATTATTCAAATAACCATGCTCATAACTCAGCTTGTTGGCCACGCACTTCGCAGTAGTTAACATAATATGGTTGGATAAATCGAGAGCTTTCGAACGAATGGTCAACGAATTTCGGGGGATGAAAAACGACAAAGTACCATTTCCCTAGCAACGACTCGGTTGTAAGCGGAAATCATCAGAATGTTGTCGTCACAGATTTCGTCCCACATTTCGTTTCAGATTTCGTTAGCTTTTTGCCTAGTTAGTCCATGGCTAAAACACGTTCAATGTTAAAATTTGTTTAGAGTTAAAATGAAGTGGAGGAAATACAGTTACTTATCCTTTGCATGTGGTGTAGTGTATTGTTAATGGCAGTAGGTATCAATTTTTGAGGGTTTCCCGCAGTATTAACAGATTAAATTTGGTGCAAAGTCATTTGCCAAGGTGCGGACTCCTGCCCCATCGCTTGGGGCAAAAGTCCACACAAACAGGTTTTTAAAAAATCGTTATAGCTCTCTCTATTAGTCACAGGAGCGAAAATCCATTTTCAATCCAATTTTCAGGAAATGAAAGGAAAAAAAACCGAAAAGTGCGGATTTCTGCCCCCACCTTCACTATGTCTGAGGAAAACTCAATTTCGATAAAATTGAACGTATAGTATGTAGCCTCAAAACCATAAAACATAATGTAGCACATAAATATTATGATTAAAAAGCGAATCGGATACAAAGAGAGCATCCCGCTGTACCTGTGAAAGCAGTTCCAGACAGCTGCTCAGCGTAGAGACCATACGCGCACTTTTGTGGTGTGTTCTGACCGGTAGGTAGAGCTCCTGGACACCTCGAGTCTTCTGAGGCAAATTCATTGCCGAACCCGGTTTGATACTGTTTGAATTGAAGAATAGCATTAATAAATAGGTGCAAATCTAACCAGTAGGTAACATATTGAACAAATTACGACAGAGGAGTTTGGTTTCCACCAACCTACTTCCAAACCTCTGCAGTTAGATTTTGACAGGGATTGTACCTTACTGAGAAGTAAGAATAGTTTAATTATTATTTCACAGCAAAATATAATTTGGAAAAGTTCCTCAACCGTTATTACGTCATTAATTTTTTTTTATCGATTTGTTATTTCGCGTCTTTCTTAAACTAGAACACTAGAGGTGCGCTCTACCATAGGAGGTTAATCACGACTTGAGAGTTATACCTCAAAAACGGCAGTGACATAACTGGTTTAACTCCGGATTAGTGGAATGGGCCCTAGGTATTGAAGCAAACTTCTTAAAATCAAGATTATTTTCCTTATGATTTCTTCTTAAATTTTGATTTGAATCAAAGTTAGGATTTTAACCTTATTTGGCAACTTTGAAAACCAGGGGGGAAACAAATCACATGGGGTGATACAAATCGGTTCCGAAAATTTTAAAATACAAATCTTTGTCTAATTTTCTTTTAGAAATCCGTTTTGGAGAATTCTGAAACCGTTCTGGATTTTAAAGTTTTAATGATTGAATAATCATTCTAGACGACAACTCTCCTTAGGATTGAGAGTTATTTTCCTTTGGAAAAAATCCGTTCTTCCGTCAAAAAATCCAGCATTCCAAAAGATTGAGTTTTTAGGAAAACCATATATGAGCAGAATAAATTGGCCAAACAATGAAAAATGTGCTAATTTAATCGGTAAATTTATAATTTTTATTACTTGTTAGTAATAAAATAATTATATTATAATATAATAAATTTTAAACATATAATTTTGATTATTTTATTAGAAGGGGGTTTCGCGCATGCGCAATGGTTATTGCTCGACCAATCGGGATATAATTTATAGAGCATTTTCCTAGAACATATACCCAATTACACAGAGTTTGAACGAAATAGGATCAACAGATAATGAGAAATTGAAGTTATGAGAAATTCACTTTTGCGTACGTTCACAGGCTATTGTTAATTCGACGGCATTGAAAATTATAGGGGACCGTCTAAAAGCTAACGCGCACAATCCCTGAAAATTTCATCGGAATCGGACTGAAACTTCGTATAGTTTTGGGCGTGACAAGGATTTACCACAGACAGACAGACACGGAACCAAAATTGATCAGCAAGCTCTGAAGCACTAAAAGCAAGTGGAAATTTTGATTTTGGAGGACAAAAATGTTTTCGAATTCAATCACGAACACAAAGCTTCTCTACCTTCGGTAGTGAGGAAGCAAAAATCAATAGGTAATGATAAAACGTAAAAAAAAAGTAATTATAATAATAATTAGACTTGTTAATGTCACTTACTGATCGATTATTATTGTCTGATAATTATTGTCAACATCTATGAGATTTAAATAGGTATGTTTCTCCTCCACCTACCCCTGTAGGTACTTACGTCATTCAAGCAGTTTTTGAAATAATGATAGTTGATTTGCTTTAAACAACAACTACAATATAATAAGACAGATTGGTACTCACTTGATACTTGGATTTTTCCATGGTCGATCTGTTGGAGTCCATATGACGTTGGAATGTGTATATATAGGTATACCTATGTATAAGCCAGTAGGTGGTGGAACAGGGGGCTCGACCAAACCAGTTCTTCTGGTTGAATTTATATTTATTTGTAGCTCTGACTCTTATGTAACTTGTTGATACCGCAGCAGCGTTGGATCTGCGTCGTTTACTGTGGATCTTGTGACTCGTCATATCGAACGACACACCCCCCCATCCATAGAACCCAACAATGTATGCTTCATTTTAAATTTTTTCACAGCTTGTCTGAAATCTGAGAACAGATTAATACGTCTCCACTTCCAGCCATTTTTACTCGGAAGTCTTAATTAAGACCTAATAATTACACTCCCCCCCCCCCCCCAATTGTGCCCCCACGAATCTGGTACTGGTCCTAGGGGTTTTCGAGGATGAAGCCCAATTTTCATGCAGACATCCAAATTGTGGCACAGCATTTTTGTTTTTTAATCACTAAAATTCCAGGATAATTTATGTTTAATTAAAAGGAGCTTTTTTGAGGGAAATTTAACGCTGAACACGCCTATACCACGTATGATGGGTCTGAAATGCCTCCCTAACGTGCCTTTAGTCTAAAAACTGCCAAAAAAACGTGGGTTTTCACTGATATTTGACATGTTTTCTACAGTTTCCTGAAATGTTTTGTATAAATTACACCACTTGGCGACCTGAAAAAATGCTGCTATTACTTGGAGAATTTTTGCGTCGAATGAGACGAACTGCAGCTCTAGAGGTATGATCATTGATTTTCTGCGATTTTTTCAAATTTTGACCCGGAGGACGTGTTGCAAGGGTTACACATTTCCGCGAAGGCAGTAGCTGGTAATGATACAATCATGTTGAAATTGATATGAAATGATAAAAACGTTTTCCCCCAACTGTCCATCGAGTTTGAGCGAGATTGGACAAGGGCGAGAGTAAGTAATGCTTGATTGAATTTACGTTTGCAAGCAAAGTGAAGTACCTATTGATTTGGGAACAATGAAACTGATAGGGGAACAACTGCAACGTAACTCACTCATTCTCTGAAAATTTCATCAAAATTGGATGAAAACTGTGAAAATTAAGCTTGTTACAAGGGTTTCACATTTGCGCAAGCGCAGCAGCTACTAATAATAAAATATTGAAATTGGCATGAGATTGTCAAATCATCTTTCCCCAACTACTGACCCAACAAATTTGAGCGACATCGGACGACAAGGATGCCAAAAAATAATGCTTGATGTAACACGTTTGCACATGCGCAGAGCAAAGTATCGATTTGAGAACATTGAAACTGATAGGGGACAATCTACTGCTTAACCCGCATATTCTCTGAACCTTTCTACACAATCGGATGAAAACTGTGTACATTAAGCTTATTACAAGGATTTGCGGACGCACGACCGACACACACAGACAGACACGGACCAAACGTTGTTCAGGATGGTCTAAAAAGTAAAATGCGATTGGAAATGTTGCTTTTGAAGACAAAACATTTTTCATCAACCGAAAGTGAAAACAACGCTAACGCTACCCATTGGTAAATTCGCAAGCAAGATGTATATTTTGAATTGTATATCGATTAAGTACCTGCTTATTTATATAAACGATAATAAATAAATTAAATTACAACCTAGGTACCTAACAACCTTGTAACACCACCCGTCAAATTCCCGTCTGCAAAAAAAAAAAAAAAAAACACCCCCCCCCCCCTCCCCCCTCTAAAATGTATTGGTTTACATTTCAAGAAAATATAAACTCAAAAGTGTGCCAATAGTAATATGATAGAAGCTTGCGTAGGTAAGTTGTAAGCTAGCCTGGTAACTATCAAATCATGTTATTATACTCCGAGGATTGTTTATTGTTCATCAATAACTTTGGATGTAGGTCAGCTGCGAACTGACTTTTGTACGATAAAAAATGGCGAAGTTAGCTACAGTTCCGTAGCAACGATTTGGTTGTGAGCGAAAATTATGTGTATTAAAAAAAAAAAAAAATCGTAACCCCTAAAATTATTTGCTCCTTAGGAGTAAATCTTTCTGCGGTTGTGTGGCGAAATGCCAAATAATAATGGGGGAAAAAATCCGCCCGGGGCTGCGGAACTCAAAAGGGTAAAATTTAAGGGTTGAAACATTAAATATCGGGATCTCGAGAACTTACGAAATAAAAGTAAAATTGTCTAAAACGAATTTTATGACTTTTTCGATCACAACAGGTGGGCGACCTGAAATTGTTGACCCTAAATTACAAAAAGATCTTTATGATTCTAGAGAACTTGCAACAACACTGTTTCCACAAGTCCGGCAAAGTGAGGCTCAGTGCCATTAAGAGTGCCATTCAGCGTGCTTTGCGCAGTGTGGAAAAGAGTGGAGAAACGGGTGATTCTGACAGTTGTTTCTGTGTTTTCCCAAGTTGGTGTTACGAATATCAATAAATGAACATCACTACGTGATTCAGCGTGAACGGAAAAAAAAAAAAAAAAACCATTTAAAAAAAATCCCTAAAATCATTATCAGATGTGGCAAATTAATACCTTCAAAATCTCGATATTTCACCATTTGTATGCTCTATTTGCGCGTGATTGTGCTCGTTTGCGCGCACTCAAAAATTCAAGTTCTGGGTCATTTGTTCATGAAATTCTGTGCAAAATCCAAATCTTCAATAAAAAGGGGATTTAAAACACAAAGTTGGTGTCGATTACGCATGGTTGCGCGCAAATATGATATGTGAGATCCTCACTAACAACTACGAAGATTACAAAAAATAAAATTATTTTCGTTGTTACTTAACGATTTTAAGGAGGGGAAGGGCACCCCAAGCAGGGTCAAGAGACACCTTAAAAGAAAAAAAATATATACATCGAATATACTTGAATTGGATATACATTTCTTAGATAAAACAAAAAAGAAGGATTTGATATTTCAAATTAAATCCTCCTTTTTTGTTTTTATTCATCTGTGAAATCTAAACACAAAAGTATATTCATTACGTAGTTATTAAATATGTATATATTTACATAATATATAAACTAATTGAAACTAACATAATATATAAATTTACATAAAATTTGCAGACAATATTGCAAAATAGCTCCATTTTAAATGAAATTTTGCCGGGAAGAAAAAACTCATCGTAGGAAAGTGCGTAGAGTCAAAAATTCTCAGGATGAAATCTACTTTCATTTGAAAGCAGTAAACGCAAAAGTTTTAGGCCTCCAAAGGCCGATTACAAAGATCAATATAATTATCTTAGTTATTATAAATATTATAAACCAAGAGACACTTACCAATCTTAAATTTCTTTTGAGGTAATTCATAGGAGTGTTTGGACAATGTAGTGGTTTTAACTTCTGTTAAATTGTATTTGAATATGTACAATGATAATAATAAATTAGATTTGTCAATCAGAAGAGTTCAGTCACGCACGCCAAGTGCGGTTGGGCCACCGCCAAGTATAGCGATGATTTGAGCTGGATCTCTTGGAAGCAGGGCCTCTGGATTAGCGTAGCCGCATTGAGGGTCGTGCACGTACTCATATAGCTGCTTGTATATCGCTATTATCACCTGAACAACAGAAAATACATGAAAAGGCACAAAAGAAATTAGTATTACTTCCCCATGTAATTTATATTTTACTGCCTTTTCAAGGACAATTAAAGAAATTGCAAATGGGTTATTTTCAAGAAAAACCTTGTTTCCCGAAAAATCACGTTTTCCACCTTGTTTCTTTTAAATAATTTTCCTAGTTTATAGTTTGTGTTCTCATCACTATTTCTACCGTCCTACAAATTCATCATTTGCATTCTTTCTTCTCGTGTATGTGAGTGTGTGTATGCTATTCCAGACAATAAAAAATATAGTTAAAAAACTCGTCTTTCGCCAAAAACAATCAAGTACTTACAAAATGAAGTATGAGTAATGAATTTTGCTTCAAAATATAAATATAACAATTAGTAGCCTTTTTAGCGAATTTTTGAAGAAAATTAAGCTATTGCTCTCACCTCAAAATTTGTAGAATGTGATTTTTTGAAAATATTTTATGCAGAAATCCGTTTCAGGCTATTCTGAATCATATTCTGAAGTTTAACGCATTTTTAAATGTATGTATGTATATATGTATGTATGTCTATATGTATGTATGTATGTATATAGGTATGCATGTGTCATTCCAGACGATAACTGTCCGTAGAATTGTGCTAGAAACTTCAAACAAATTTTAAAATGTTAAGGACACATTGTTTGAAATGTTACCAATTTAATGTGCTCAAACAGTGCTTCCCAACGAACTCCCGGTACGCCCCCCTTTTGTGTGTGGGATCGCTGTTAGTGGAATGTGTGGTTCACACAGCCCCCAGCATAGGGATAGGGATCACTCCTTATTCCTAATGGTCGGACACCCGTTTGGTTCTGCTTCATGCCAAACTTTGGCGAAGTGGGTTGGTGATGTGCTGACCAGCACTGGAGTTGACCGAGTCTTTAGGCCTCACTCCTGCAGACCATGCTTCATTCTCTGTGGGCAGGCGGGGGGCGCTTCCCTCTGGATACAATCTTCCGGGAAGCGGGCTGGACACCCTCCTTGCAGCGTTTGCTAGAATCTATGATAGGCCACTAATTTCTCGGCTCGCACACATAGTTCAGGTTCTTAGAAGTAAGTACCTTGGGCATGTGCTTACAGCTGATGTTTTGGCACGCACTTCCATACAATTTCCTTGGGGCAAATGTTCTACCATGCCACCGCCTAATAGCAGTTTATTTGGCTTCTAGATGTGAATCCCAAGGGAACTATTGCAAAGAACCGGGGAATAATTGCTGGTCAAAACTTATATTTATATGTTAAGAATTCATACCTTTTAAAGATTTTATACGTTGCCTGAACTTACGTTATACACACATATTATGGTCACACTTATATTGAATTTATACCATAACCAACCCATCGTCAGCCCCTGAATTCATGATGTTTTTCAATGTGTGCTCCTATTTAAGTGGGCATGACGAGGATCGCTTTGAATCCACCCTGACCGGTTTCCATCTGGGGCCTTGGGGCACCATGGTAAGAGGGGGGAGATATGGTGGCGGTGCGACGGAGAGGGGCAGGTAATAGGGGTTCCAAGTATATGGGCTAAAACCGACATTTCCCCCTCCCCTATTTAGGGGAGGAGGAGAAGGGGATGTAAAAAGTTTTTAACTCTCCGTCAGGGGGGTCGATCCGCCTAGGCCTGGACCCGGCAGTCTATGATTTTGATAGGATTATCCCTTCAAACATCTACAATGGTTGATAATAAAACACCCACTAGTGCCCCTAGATATCATTGATGAATAAACGAACTGACTAGTGAAGTTCACTCATAATGTATGTCAAGGGCACTAGAGGGTGTTCTACGCCCAACCGTTACTCTGTCCTGTATCATAGACGTGCCTGGGGACTCTTTACGAGTATACTAGTGACAAGGGCCACGGACAGTGCTGCCAACATGGCCGGGCGAAATTTTGTTAGGTACGACCTCCCTAAGGCGCCCGTCCCACAATTTTTTGAATACCTTTGAAACCAGCTTTGAAAGCCACAACAATGGTCAATAAAACACCCTCTAGTGCCCCTGACATAATTATGAACTTCACTAGGAAGTTCGTTTATTCCTCAATTTTGATTGCAAAACTAGAATTCTTAGAGGAACTTTCTAAAATTTTTCCTCTGAGATCCTTAAGCCAAATGGTCATAAATGAGAAGTTGATGATCCTAGCATTACTAACAAGAATAGAACAGGTTATTTTACTTACCTGTTGGGCCCGTGAAATCACTTGAGAGCGGTGAGTAGTGCTCACCAAGCACTCAACTTGAGGTAGTGTTAGTAATTCGGGTGACACTAAATAACGTTCCATTTTGCTCTGAAAACCCACATAGTAAAATAATGTAATGTCTTAAACACGATGTGTGATAAATGTCTTAAGCACGCTTGGGATATTAAACAAAAATAATAATAAAGTACAAAAAATCTTACCACAAATGTGTTGAGAGTAGTGGGCTGGATGGCTGCCGTTCTTCTTGGAGTTTCTTGAAGAATCGAATACATAGGCGACAGATTTAGGTTAGCGACGAGTGAACTGGCTTGCTCAGAAGTGAGCGTGTCAATTTGTGCGTCACACTGAGCCTATAAGAGAAGATAGAATTTATCTTTAAAAATTTTTCACACTCACAATTATGTGTAAGCTAAAGTTAGGGACTTTTCCAGGTTGATTAGACAGTAAGTTGATGTAAGAAAGTATTTCTTAGCTCGTAGCTTCGTTCGTCCAAGCGCTGATAGAGGGTATAAGGCAGAAGAATTCAAGGACTGATATCTGAAATAGCTCGCCAACTATTTAACCTAAATTTTATATGTGTCTGGGGCTGACCTTGCAAGTTTGAGCAGCGCCGACCATTATACTATTCATTGTAATACCAATTGTCAGCAATCCTTAAAAAATTGAGCACATACATTTTATTCAGATTTTTTGTCTGAGGAATTGGACATAATATAGTTGGTGCTTCTCCAGTAGATGTTGTTGAGAAGTTGGCCTGTTGATGTATCAATCTTCATCCCAAGACTGCAGGACCTCCCTGTACTCAACACCAAAAACCGTCATGGTCTCTTTAAGGATGATGGCGAGTTGTCTATTCATCCTGGTCCATACTAAAACTTGTGACTGTTGTATTCACCACTAGAGAGCGAGCATGGCTGCTAACTACTGTAGGAATCAATCAAATTCTTTGTGCAAAGCCTCATCACAAGAACAAACTAAAGGAATGAAAAAGCCTCTTAGGCCTTCTGCAGCTCTGTCATACTTGATGAGCTTGACTGTTGCAGTAGCCTAGGCATAGACTGTTCATTCTATGTGGGTATAGGAGTCAGCGTCAGTGTTTATAACGTAGTTATTGAAAATTTCTTTTCACTCTGCCACCAGATCTGGACTGATGTAACAGCCCAAAAATATTTGATACCTCGATAGAGGTTGAACGCATGCTTTTACCTTCTTTGAGAGAAAAGTTTTTTTTTTTTAAACAAGCGCCTTTGCCAACTGCCGAGTTAATCAAACCTATTCCACTGTGACAGTTTCCCCTGAACGCAACATTTCCCTGGGTTCGAACTTATGCCTACATCTTCTTTGAGAGAAAAACATTTTAGAGACAAGTGCTTTTGCCAACTGTGCTACCGAGGCCGAGTTAATCAAACTTAGTCCACCCTGAACGTTTCACTGCAATGTTCACACTCAAACAAAAGGGAATAATTTCAGTCTCATTTATACTTTTTGTGAAGGTTTGATCGACCTGTAGGAGATTGGCCTGGAATTACATTGATCCATCGGGTAAACAAATCTTGTTGCTTGTTAATTCACAATCGTGAGAAGTTAGGCAACTGATTGACCATTTAGTGAAGGTTGGGACTGCCCGGTAGGAGATTGGCAGGATGCTTGAACCTTTCATCCTCATCTATAGATAAAACGCTTGGGTGATTTCAGAGAGGACCAGAATAGGGACAATTTATTATTCCCTCTACCGAACCTGATCAGAAACAGAGAATACTGATAAGGAAACATATGATTATCGATTAGTTGGATTGATCTTTTGTTAAAAGACGAGTTTTATAGTTAAACTAACTAGTTTTTAGTTTATGTGCTATGCCCAATTTTATGTGTTTTTTAAGGGTAAAACTTGTTAGTTGAAGTGTAAAATTCTGTTATGACGGAGTAGAAGAGATCTGCGAGTGTTACTATTCGATTCAGCTTGCTTAGGGGGTAGTTTTTCATGAAAACCATCGATTTCATAGAAAAAACCACGTTTTCCAACATATAAACATACTTTTCGCCCCCAATTAGCAAAGTAAATTAAAAATTGAGTATATCGTTGGAAAGCTGAGATTTTTAGCAAGTTTTTCCTGTAACGCTTACGTTTTTTTTATAATTTTGTTTTAATACTGAACACACCTTAAGAAACGGTCATTTTCAAAAAGTGAGAAATGTTTGTGTTTGGTCCATTTTTGTTTGCCTACGTGATCAACTGTAAAGATGATTCAAATACCTTAGGGAGATGGAAAATTTGTCGCGCTTTCCAACGATATATCTATTTTTAAGATTACATCGTAAGTTAGGGGAGATATGGCCAATTTAAAGATGTAAGGTCGAAAACATGAAAAAAAAAAAAAAAAAAAAAAAAAAAAAAAATTAAAAATTGAATTACTCGAAAACTAAGCGTTTGAAAAAAAAATTGAAAGGAGGAACTTTTTGTAGGAAATTAGTTGTACAATCGATCCCTACGAAGTTAACAATCTTAAGTTTGAACACCCTGTATACGTAGACACATTGATGACAAAGACAGCCTTTCCCTCAATCTTTGGGATATCTAAACTACGATTTCAGTGCACATAGGCCCACTGATCAGCTGAGAGACCTTCGAGCCCAATTTTTTCTTAATCGACTTATGGTGCAGAAACCTGAAATGGAGCTATTTTGGGGGATTTAGAATACAATTACCGAGTACGGATGGGGCTCTAATAAGCAGTGGACCAACTGAGGCTAGTTTCGTTCCTGATCAGCTTATGGTGCTGAAATTTAGAAGGAGTACCTCTGGGACATCACAAAAACTACTACGAGGTACGGAAGCGTACTGATCAGCTGAGAGGCCTCTGCTCTGAGACTAATTTCTTTTGTTTTCGACCTACCGTTTTTATTAATTAATTATTATATATATATTTTTACATTTTTTAAAAAGCATAAAATTATGGCTGGAATGCGTAAGCATGGAAGCTGTAAAGATGTGAACCCGTTCGGGAGGCGCAAAGCACCAACGTTTGATTATATAATTTAGGGGTTTAATAATCGTAGACCAATGATCTGCGTAGAAGGGCTGTATTTCTAATACAAAAACAATAAACCTTTGTGTAATGATCCGCAGCATTTTATTAATACGTAGTTGGTTCTTGGTTCCCTTTCAATGTGTAATATTGTTTTTGTGCAATGGAAGGCCAGTGCAAGTATGTGAATTACTGTGAGTTGTCAAGAAAATCTTTCTCTTCACGATCTTACGGGGGAAAAAAAAAAATTTATCATCGGCTGGTGTTCTGTTGAGGCACAGGTGATGTAACTAGAATAAATTGTATAATTCCAATGGAATATTACCTGTAGTCTCTCCAACCATTCATCCATGAACTCAAACAACGTAACGGTGTTCAAAATCAAATGTAGACAGTTCAGTAAGTAAACTGCCATTTCAGAGGTGGATAACCGAGACGCTGATACATTTATAGCTTGTATCAATGGCTCAATAATGGTATTAACGATCTGAAAAGATTTACCCAATAAGAGTAAGTTATACTGCAACACGAGTAAATTAAATAATAATCTAAAAATAATAATAATATCTAAACGGTACATACTTTGTCTACACAGTTTGGTGGTGGTGGAGAAGATAGGAGTGCCCTTAGAAGAGCAAGCAAGGATTCTATGCCAACTGGAGGTGTCAAGCCAGACGGGGGCACAGAAATCCTAAGCAATTTAAAATGAAAACATTAAACTCGTGTTCTGAAGAAATGTATCATTAGATTTTGAAATATTAATCACTAGAAGCCTCCAGAAGGCAAAAATGTTTATAGTGTAGAGTATTCAATCTATGTAGTGCGATTGGGGAAACCCACTTTAATCTCATAGAAAGTCACTGATGAACTGCATAACTATTCTATCGATCAAGGACCAACAATACATAGTTGCTATGGAAAGAAAGTAACTAGATAGATTCCAAAGAAATAAAGAGCTTAGTTCGGCCATAACAAGCCATTTTAGAAATGAAAAAAAAAAAAATAGCATGGTTAGATAATGGCATGAAGCTGGTCTATAGGTATTTTTCTTTTTCAAGTGTATGGCTATATTCTCCTAAGTTTGCGATCACAGTAGAGGACATAACTGTCCGCAGCTAGTCAGAACAACCCTGATCTGATTCCTGTCTATCACCTGATGTCCCTTTGCTGACGACCCATTCCATAGCTTCCTACGAATTTCTCTTTCACTGTCAGCTAACCCAGTCGATATGTTTCTCCTCCTTAACAGAACTTACGTTAGATTCACTTCTATATGGTACACCCCAAAACATATTTGATACCTAGACAGAGTTTAAAACTCATGCTTTTTTCCTTCGATGCACCAGAAAAAAAGCTCTGAAGAAATTGCGCCTTTATCCACTCCACTACCGAGGCCAATGTAATCAAACCTCTTGAAGTTTTCTCTGAACATAACATTTCCTAAGTGTAAAATATAAGCCATCTCGGCTGGATTGGGGTCGGACAAATGCCAAAGTAAAACTGCAGACCGTTGGCTCAACAGTTACTTACTAAAAGAAGTCACAGACGAGCGAGGTTATTGTAATAGTGTGTTTTGACTCAGTAAGTGAGGAAGAGAAGATGCAATGTCTGGGGATGTTATGTTTACAGTCCAGCTCGAGAAGGATTACATATTCAAGTTCGGGTTCAACTGTCTGGCGCCAAATGTTACAGCCCAAAAATATGTGATACCTTGACAGAACAAAAACGTATCCCTCTTCATACGACAGAGAGAAGCTCTGTTTAAAGACAGCACTCATAAAAATTGTGTAACCGAGGCCAATGTTACAAACCTCTTCCAATGTGGGAATTTTCCCATGAACATAACATAGTTACCTCCACAACTCAAGACTTTCTCTTTCGTCATTCCTCAATCCTACAGAGTATGTTGCTATCATCCAAAGATGAACCCACATTTCACGAGACCTCAATTCAGATTTATATTTCATAGTATCTGAAACTAGATTTGGCTCCTCAATGTGATATTGTATCTCGAGCTGAGGCAGCTTGTTGCTAAGTTACTTGAAACACCAGACCCGCATGAAAATAATCTCCAAGCTCTTTATTTTGAGGAATGATTCAATGTACTAATGCTTTTTAATTAAGGTGTGTGACCGCCAGTGACAGAGAACAAAGGGCTATTTGTACAGTCCGGTGTTGGATGGATCACTATAATTAGGGATTGTAAAGTTTCACTTGCCGTTCGATGGTTTCTTTCTTCACAAGCGCATTCAGCTTCAGCAGTAGTTTGTCTGTACAGGAAGCTACAATTGCTATCAAACCGCCAGCAAGACCCCCGTGCCCCATCATCTTAAAATCAATAGATCATCATGTTTTTAGTATTAGCTACTCATCTAGTTTGAGGTAAACATTTTGAGGAACCACTACATCAAGCGTACCTGAGAGAACGAATCAGTGTGTTGGTTGAGAAGGTAAACTATGCTGCAGAGAGTGGGGAGTGGAAGATCAGGGTGGTCGACCACCCGCTCAATTCTTGTTTTCAATGGTGTGACCACACCCTCAGACACCTGAGCCAATGCTTCCTTGGTTTCTTCCACGGTGTCTACACAGAGTTAATAAAAATGTAAACAAAATAACTAGCAAAACAAATAAATAATGGTGTTATAAGACTTAAGATTGATCAAATTAGAATTTCTTACCGATTTTATCACACTGACTGAACAACACGGAGAAATTGTGGTTTTCTACAGCATCTTGGAGAAAGGAAAGCATTTTGGTAATGTACATTTGAGGATCATCTGCAGTCATTTCCAACGGAGTTTGTAAAACACCACTTGCATCGGGGACGCCTTTTGTTAATGCCTCCAAAAATTCACGCACTAATACAGAACGTTTGTGAGTGCAATAGGCCCCTACCACGTATCTGTGGACGAAAATTAAAAAGATATAGCATAACTATTTCGCAGCAATTTATATCGAATCCATAAGTAAAAGGAGAGAGTAAGTTGTCAAGTAATGATTACTTGGGTAATTTATTACATTTTCAATAACATTTCTTAAGAAGCTGAGAATGCTATAGATTATTATTATGATTATTATTCAATCAAGCATACCCATTACCGTTCCTGTAATGATAATCGTCTGGCACATTCCTTTTTCCGTATTCAAGTAATATTAATGGATTTTTCCAATTACCATAACTATGAAAAAAAAAAAAAAGAAGTGACTGACATTTCAACTACCCATTTCAAGAATTGGAATCGGTAATGGACTTACAAACGTACGTACTACAGCAATTGTTATGGGATTCGGTACGGTACATAATGTGAATGAAATTACGCCCATTACGAACATTTCCATTAACACACAAAACCCCTCAGTGGCGTTTCACATGTCATTGTACACCACCTTATAAGGGTAAGAAAGTAAAAGAGTTTTAGGGGTGTATGATCGAGGGCCTGAATATGGTGCACAAGGAGGTTAACACGTCACAGAAGAGATGGGTGGTAGTAATGGATGTAATCTCATTCCCATTACCCATTCAATTCCTGTAATGGGTAATTGCAATGGCAGTTACTTTTTTCAATTCAAAGTACCTAATGGTAATTGGAAAAAACAATTAGTTGTAACAGGGATAAATTAAGTTCCAGTCAAACCTATGTGATCGTATAGCAAAACATTTTTATAACCCCCCCCCCCCCCCTCAAACTTTGTCATTGTGCGTAGAATCCAAATTTGCAATGTCCGTCCGCCATCCGCCGTTCGGGCCATAAAAGGCCTTAGAATTGACTTAAAAAATCCGTCCTTTCGCACATAGACTCCACTTGGGGTCTAGTTGGTCCTAACTTCTCGCCAGCTCGATCGCTCCACACCCATGGGTGCTATGAGCCAAAAATGGGTGAAAAAGTGTCTTTTTCGAGACTTTGAGTGTTAGACTGACGTACGGGCGCACGCCTGGCACAGAAACGAAATTACTTAAAGAATATTAAATTTTACCTACATCGTTTATTAGGTACCAATTTCCCAAAAATGCAGAATTCAAAGATATTATTACCAATAATAATCCTTCGTGACCGTATTGCAAAAAAAATGTATAACCCCCCTCAAAATTTGTCATTTTACGTTTCAAGGTGCACAGAATCCAAAATCTGCTGAGTCCGACGGCCTTTCGGTGTCCAGACCATAAAAGGCATTTGGATTTACTTTAAAACCCATTCTTTCGCACATAGACGTCATTAGGGGTATAGTTGGTCCAAACCGGTCGCCCTACACCCACGGGTGCTACGGGTCAAAAAAAGTGTTTTCGATCTTTTTTCTTACATAGGCAAGTGGGGTGTCTTTTTCCAAGTAATTTTGGACGCAGAATTAACTGGGATAGGTGGGCTTTAAGCGGGAGGAGTGTCGTTGAACACGTGTTTTGGGGGTGCTGAAGTGTAAGTACCAAAATCACCAAATTGTGATTCCGAATCCGAAAAATTTTCTTTTTGAATTAAGCAAGTGCGGTATCAATCTATGTACATTGTACAAGGACACGATATGTGAAATTATTCTAATTTGCAAATGAATAAATTTTTAAAAAGTTGATAAATAACTATTCCCTTCTTACCTTCTTTCACTTTCTTTCAAAAATTATGATGGACTAACCAAAGTCCCTCAATAGACACATTACCAAATCATACCTATTTTGCTTCCAAATTTCTTGAAAAGCTGAGTGAGAAAAGGGTAGGTAGATAATTATGGCCCCAGCACCAGGCCATAGTCTAAAAATCCTGATCTTTAATAACATATCCTCTCGACTTTTCGTACGTACTTAGATAATGATATTATTAAGGCAATAATTATTTGAATATATAGGAGCTCAAATCGAGAAATATAAACATGTGTATATAATTATAGAAGTATAGGTTGTTACTCGAGTTGATACTCGAAATAGGACACGCCGAGGAGTCTGGACGGGCCTTATGACGTACGCAAGCCAACTAAAACTACGATCATACTCAATTGAAAAAATAATAAACCTTTGTGAAATAATTTGCAGCGTTTTTTTTTACACCTTAGTACAACCAAGTAAACTTATGTGCACACATTTTTGTGGTAGCAGTTCATAATCTTTCATCTTTGATATATATATATATATATATATATATATATATATATATATATATATATATATATATATATATATATATATAGAACTTGAGGTTGAGAATTGACCAAGCTAGTCTTTGTGTAGAGTTGTTTATTTACCTACGACGTTTCGGTCCTGGAGCAGGACCCTATTCATGTAGATAGGTAGTTTGCAATTTAGTTCTTCATAAGGAATAAAGTGATAATCGCATTGAATTTTGTTGATAGTCAACAGTCAACATTTACACTTTGAAATAGGAAATATGTTTGACAGTTTGAATAACAGTGGATGTTGGAGTGATGGTCTTGACCATGGTCTTGACCATCACTCCAACATCCACTGTTATTCAAACTGTCAAGCATATTTCCTATTTCAAAGTGTTAATGTTGACTGTTGACTATCAACAAAATTCAATGCGATCATCACTTTATTCCTTATGAAGAACTAAATTGCAAACTACCTATCTACATGAATAGGGTCCTGCTCCAGGACCGAAACGTCGTAGGTAAATAAACAACTCTACACAAAGACTAGCTTGGTCAATTCTCAACCTCAAGTTCTCATATTTGACTAGTCAGAAACTCACCACAATATATATATATATATATATATATATATATATATTATATATATATACTATATATATAGTATCTCCAAAGTAACCGCTTAACTTTTTTCCACAATTTTTGCGTATAGACTGCTTAAGAGGGGGGGGGGGGGGGATGTGGCAGTGAAGTAGAATTACGATAACTTATTGGTTCTTAGAATGGAGCAGATTATGAACCATAGTAATCAGTGGTATTTTCTAATAAAGATTGTGAGAAAAACTTATAGGGGGAGGAGGGGTAGTTTTGGAACACCCTGCCTATATACTTCAATAGGTATTGCTTCAACGGTCAATAAATGAAATCATATACAGGTACTCAAATAAACTGATTTCTATGAAGAAATTTTCGGATGTCTTATTTTAAAATCGCTGGAGCCATTAGCTGTATTTTCTACGAAAATTTGCTAAAAGGAATTGGTTAGATTATTATTACCTACCATTACAACAATGATAATGGTATTTACAATTACATATTTTTCAAAAGTAATTGGAATTTTAATTACACTGTTTCGGGTTTCTCGAGGGTTGGTCAATAAAAAGTCTATATTTCTAGGCCGACGTTTCGAAATATTTATATTTCTTCTTCAGGGCTTGGAAAACTGTATTGCTTATTTCATATCCTCGTCAGAGAGCTTTATGATAGATAGCTATCTACTTAAACACATCTTTAGGTATACTGAGAGGATACTGATTTATATTGAACAGATATTAAAATTGAAGTTATAGAAGATCATACCTTCTATAACTTCAATTTTACTATCTGTTCAATATAACTTAAATAATGTTTTCTCAGTATACCTTAAAGTTTTTTTCTCAGTTTCTCAGTATACCTAAAGATGTGTCTTTATCTATCATAAAGCTCTATGACGAGGATATGAAATAAGCAATACAGTTTTCCAAGCCCTGAAGAAGAAATACAAATATTTCTATTAATAGAAATATAGATTTTTCATTGACCAACCCTCGAGAAACACGAAACTTTTCAAATTTAGCTCATTGGTCGAGATAACCCAGCTTATTTTAATTGCTTTTTTAACAATTCGTTAAAAGGTACAAAGCTGAAAAGTAAGTGTATTTTTCATTTTCTCACTTGAAAAGTGTAGATCTATCTTGAAGCTTCGACATTGCCAACGAAAACAACTGGTTACTGGCCGGAGTGTCAATGTTTTTACAGTGAACCTGAGCCCATCGGTACAATCTCTCAAGGGCAGCTTCCTGGGCACGAAAAAATTGAATTGGTACGCACATGGTGATAGCGTCATTCATAAAATGGTGAATTAGACCCTTCCATAAGCACTTACTTGGTAAATTGTCATTTGTTCCATAATTTCAAGCGCGAGGGTCTGCCCACCGGACGCCACTAGAGTGTTGCAATCTTTATGAATCTTGGTCACTCGATCTAGAACTGCAAAGAAATCCACTGAAACTTCTCCAGACCGTAAAATTTGGAGTTCTTCTTCGCTCAGTTGAAACGCCTTGACAAAGGCTTTGGCAACTTGTTCTTTCATGGCCAATTTATCACTGAAATAAGACAATAACATGCATGAAAATATTTATCAGACATTCAGAAACGAGGAATTTCAAAGACGAGACCAAATCTGCTGGCGAGGAAAAATGAAAAATCCGAGTAGTGCCGCATGATTTTAAGACTTTTTCGTATTATTATATATACGAGCCCAGATGTACGTAGGATAATGATACCTTACTAACCAGGCGTTAGTAGCTCAGTGGATATTGCGTCCGACTGGGGGCAGCGCACAGTGGGAGGAAACGGTCTTTTTGAGGGATATGTGTTCTCCTCCGTTGATACTTATACTAAAAATTTTGACTTAGTCATTTTAGAAATATGTTTTCTTTTGCGCTGGATTGAATGATGAAGTCTATTTCTGATAGGAGTCGAAGGAAGGGTGGTAGAGCCTGTATAATATCTAGGCTCTATCGCCCTTCCTTATATTATAATGCTTGCAAACGTATCTGCATGGAAAAATCAGGAGGAAGACTTTACTTTTGGGCATCTGAATTTATTTATTTAATTTACATAAAATAAAATATAAATAAACAATTAATAAAATTTCATTTTCTGGAGAAAATAGTACCTACTCAATGGAAACAATGAAATCATTTATATCTTTTAGATTGTTGATATAATGATGGGCTATGGATTATCTAAGTCTACCCCTGAGTCTTACTTAAAAAAACCGGAAATTGTCATTTCATGGTTGCAGAGTTCTTTAATATTCCTTCAGAATTACTTCTCCTAAGCAATCTAATAATAAAGTATAAACGTACCTTCGTTCCATGAACATAATATCCATCAACCCAATAGTCCAGGTAAAAAAACCGACCTCGAATTCGGATTCAGCACCCTCAAAAACCCCCAGAACCTATATCAGACCCATTGTCATCGAACTCTTTACCCAACGCTTTTGATATTGTCCAGTGTTATTCAAAGTTCCAGACATTGGATCATAATGAGTGAATTATCGTATTATATCATTTTACATGGTTTTGAAATTTGACCAATTCGAGTGAAAAGAATCCGTTAACCACAAATTTTATGGCAAAAAAACTTGTTCTAAATAATATTTTGCTATGCTTTCTGTCATCCTTGGGATAACCTGGGACAAGGAAGTAGTTAAAAAAATTAGAACTTCGTCTCCAGATATTTCAGTCTATATATATATATATTCAGAATATATGCAGCCAGGACCCGTAGGATTTTTTTTTAAGCACTGTTCCCGAAAAAGGCCGTTTTGTCCCACTGTGCGGCGCTGGCAGCACGACTGCTATCAAAGGGCTGGGGTTCGTATTCCATCAGAGACAATACATTTTTCAATTCTTTCTTCTCCTAGTCACATTCAAGGTTTTCCCCCCATTTATTCATTTTTGTTAGTTAATTCATTTATTTTTTCGTAGTTGACATTGTTCAGCTATATTTCGGCAATGCAACAAAGACTCAGTTTGATAGGTAATTTTTTATGGACCAGTGTTCTACATAGAAATAAACCTTTGTGTAATAATTAGAAGCGTCTTTTGGCCCAAAGGTACAATAATTTTCTGAAGATTATCAGGCAACCCTAACTGGCAGCCACTCTAAATGGATTTCCATTGCAATAGCTTTATGTCATTCATTATTACAAAGTCTCTCCCACTTGATTTGATCAAGAAAATCGTATGATTGGTTTGACTTGACTGCGAACGTTAGTCGTTAGATATAATTTTTAACTGTTGTTACGTCACTATATTTTTTTTTTCAACAAGATTAGTTAGTTTTCAGAAAGGTAGACATTGAGTTACTTTTCCATTTGAAGTTTGGTAGTTTGCTCGATCAATTGACGAGTTTGAGCTTTAGTAGCACTTAGTTGTGACGACATCGTGTTCACTGCAGCATTCATATCGTTCACATCCTGATAAATCTGGTCCAGCCCTTCCTTCACTTTTCGGAATGCCTCTAAAAAATTCTAAAACCGCAGAACAATACACTTCATTATAATAATTAATTGTCAAAGGTCTAAAGAAGGGCTTGTTTTAATTATACACACCTGGTTGATAATAACGCTCCTCTTCTCAATCTGACTCCTCAAACTTCTTCTAGAGTGCAATGAATTTACGGCAAAGAAGCTGTTGAGGTCTTTCAAGGCAGTTAGAGCATCCTGAAATTCATAAAATATTACATAACTACTCAAAATGTTTTGCATTTGATAGCATTTTTGCAGCAATGAATAATAAAGATAGAATCGGAACTACATAAGAAGGTAGAGCTCACACGGAATTCAGAGGTCCGAGAATTCAGATGGTGGGGCAATACAGAATGAGCTACTAGTGGCTCCTTCCATCCACCCCCTCTCTCACAGCCCACTACCCTTATGACCACGCTCGCTCCCTTTCCTTTTCTGCAGCTGTTAAGTAACACGGTTTTTTGTTTTGGCTCCTATAGACCTTTTATTGTTAAGGCTCCTTTTGTATATGCACCTATAAGCATTTCTGAGTTTGGATGGTGCCACTGTTAATTTTGTGAAATTGAAGTAATTCTCCTAAACTATAGACATTCAAATTTACGAAATAAGCCCTCAATTCATGCCTGTGCATGCGTATACCGTAACATAAATCCAACAGCATTTATCATTTAAAGTAAACCTATACAAGGCGATGAAGTTGTAGGATATTGTCTAACAGTTAATCCGCACAATCCTTGAAAATTTCATCAAAATCAGTCCCATAGTGTCAACAAATATTAGTTTTGCTCATGCACAAATGTTATTACATAGGTACTCAACCCATCGTTATAAAATATTTACCCAACAATCTACCGAATTCGTACGAAATCCGATTCATATGATAGTATATCACGAGGAAGATAGATAGATCACGTTAAAAGAAATTCACATTTGCGCATGCGCACAAGACTACTATTAATCCAACAGCAATTAAATTCATAGTAACCTCTCCAATCGCAGAAAATTTCATCAAAATCGGTCCATTAGGCCCCCTTAACACTAAGTGAATCCGAATCAATCTCAACCAATCAGAATCACGGAGAATCTGATTAATAAAAATTCGGCAATAATGAAACCCTAAATCCCAGACTTGCAGCATGGTCGTATGAGCGAATTTTAGTAAGATATCGATTGAGACAGCGTAGGTTAAGCCTTTAGGTCAACAACTGTGGTCAGAAGTGGAGGTGCGCCGATCACAATCTTTACTTTAATATTCCTCCATGCTCCAGTTCCTCTCGTGGAAAAGTTACGAGTGGAGCTATAAGCACAGAATACAGTTGTACACTATGAGGGGCCCAACACCCACGTCTTCTCCGGTACCCCTCCAATATTCCACGTTTCCACCCTCCATTGCTCCTCTTCATTCCCCTCATGTACATCCTTCCCTGCCACCATCACTAGCAATAGGCACTCAACTTTGACTTCATAGTCACGTATACTAGGTCTGTTTAGTGGTAGAATTCCCCAAAACGACATCACTGAACACAGACCTGGAGTTCCGATGGTACGTACAGAATCAAGAATGGTTCGTGGAATCGAGAATGCTGTGTGACTTAAAAAGCCATCTAGGTAGGTATGATTCTATCTGGCCACGCAATCGGAGGTCTTGTGTCGACATCCAGTGGGTACTTCATCTAAGTACCTACATTGTTTGATGTATCTCCTAGGTCATTGTTGAATTTATAGATTAACCGAACATATTCTACTTATCAGGAAAGTAATCAATCCGAACTTACTCTGTATAAATTGTAGAAAAGTACCTAGGAATGAATTATAATCAAAATTCGAATTTCTTGATTTTTACAAGCTATTGAGCTTGTCCATTCTACTACCATGAGTAAATTAATGTTATATAAATAAAAGTAATATAACTCATCGTAATGTAAATATGTACCTATACTAAACGAATAACCAGCAAAATATATTACTTTGTCGTTTTCTATTCTGGAATCCAGTAGCTTCAAGACTCTTTTAGAAACGTTGCTTCCCTTCTCACCATCTTCTACTGCAGCGGCTGAATTGACAGCCGGAGTCATGGTCTTCTAACTACTAATAACAACCTCTGAACATGGAACCCTGAAGCACTAAGGGAGGTAAATTAAATTTATTTTTGCTCAACCTTTGCAAATTGGTAAAATTTGACCTCCCGATTAAGTAACTATATTATAACACTAATGATAAGATGTGAAATGTTTTAGTGGGGGGTGTGAACTGTAAAATTATATGTAACCAGACGCAAATATTCGAAAATATACTGAATTGACTGCTCAGTGCTCACTGCTTGATTTGACGTAAGTTGATTTTCAGATAACGATTGATAAGGAAATGTTGTTGCTTTTCTTCTTCTTCTCTTTGATTGCCATTTTAAAGTTTTGAAGACCTCCTTGCCGCCAGTGCTTAATTTGTTCATTTAATCTTTTCTGCTTTTTCCTATAATTGAAATGTTTTCTTTTATTTCATCATCCATAATTTATACACCCTCATAAAAACTGTATCTATATTTTAGATATTATAGCAATAGATAGACAGCACCTCAACCTTCACCTTCACGCTGTGGGAAGTTGGATACCTGGTACAGGGGTTTCCATGCACCCACCTTTTATCCATCTCATATGGACTCAAAAGCTAAAAGTTGAAAGGCTGCCACCACCAACATCGATGATCTTTGATAGCTATGATTATGATCTTTGATAAGGTCTGGATTGAGACCTCTTGTGTTCTGCGAGTTAGGTGTCCGTTGTTTACTACTGTAAATGGTGATTCAGATTATATTTTCATAATTTTGTGAGTGCTGATTGATTTCCAGATTAATAATTTTAGTTCACGTTCAAAGATGCGATGTGTTTGTTGCTTTCAATTCTTTCCGTAACTACCTACTTGTGATGCTGAACAGTTCTTCTTGGATATAAATCATGGAAGAAGCAGATTCAACTACGAACCCATCATCCTCTGGTGATGATGGATTCAAAAAGCCTGCCATCAATACTCACGCTCTGACGAAGAAGAACGTGCTTCACAGGTACATGCAGAACAGGAAAGGATTCGTTCAAGGTGGTATGCTTACGTCTGTATCAAGTTCTACCGATTCAGCTCCAGTTGTGAAAACTGAGGATCCAAATGCGGAGAAAAACAAGAAGATGCCTCCTCCACCGCCACCGCTCAAGTACGATGTGCCGGAATGGGCTGGAGTTCCGGATAACGACCATTACTTCTTAGAGGTGATTTCTTCCATGCTTAAATTTACTCCTTGATATTGAAAGAACTGTGGTACTGCTCAATAAATTGAGACGTCAAATTGTCAAGAAGTCAAAACCTTCACATGGGTTGACAATGGCAAACTGTGGATTCATCCAGCAAAGTTCTCATATCCTAACGCTAAAAAAGTTGTTTTCATTGATTAGGTAGGATCTCTGCGAGGAGGGCAGAGACCCCCCCATCGAAGATGAGCTACCTGTTCAGGTGGAATAATCATATTGGCCACCACGAATGGGTGAGGGGCCCCTATTCATAGCTGATTCCCACCAATGTTATTCGGATCTACTTAGCCTGATTTGATAAATAGGATGTGGCACGAAATTTTGATCCTCTACTTATACGGTAGGTACTTACAGTATAGTTCCTTACAGTCCACTATATTTATATATATATATATAATTTTATTTTATTATATGTGTGTGTGTGTGTGTGAATATAGTGGATTGTAAGAAACTATTGGTGAGCAAGACATCAGAAAACCATTATAGACAGTCTGTCGAACCCTAAAACCTTTTTTTTTTCTTCTTTTTTTAAATATCTACGAGGAGCCCCATGGCCTTTTGGAGTGAATTAAATTCAAAGCCTAGGAAAGATGGTGAATTATTTGGTCAAGTCTCCACTACCCCTTTCTCCAGGAGATGTTGAATTGTGGTTTCCACTCTAGACCCCTCTCAGAAGGGGAGGATAAGGAAATCCGTGGTAGCCTCAAAGGAGGCCCCCAGAATAAAGGTGACTTCTATCCTGATATCCGTGAACTCCATCCAAGTATGGATAAACAAAGTAAGCCTCCCTACAAAGAACGAGGGAGGGAAAGGGTTGATTTTTTTTTTAATCACTTGACAATGTGAATAATGGAACAAACTCACTTGAGGCGTTAGTGTAAGCGACCTTGCTCCCCTGCACAGAGATGGCCTCGAGTCTGCCCCCACTGGTCCTTGTGAGCGGTCTCCCTGAACAGTCAGGGGAGGGGGAGGGGGGATGTCGTGCAGACTTCTTGGGCTTGTTAGCCAGTGTGGATGGAGAATGACCTCTAGCCCGTTAAACCCTAGTAAGGGAACTGTTTATTTTAGCTCGATCAGAGGAGCATTGGACCCTAATAAGGGAACTATTTATTTTAGCTCGATCAGAGAAGCGTTGGACCCATTTGGTTGCCGCCTCATCAATGAGGAACTTAAGCCCGGGAAGCTGGGTGTTGGCAGCAGCCCTAACTCTGGTAACAGGTACTCAAGCAAGTTGATTCTTCCAAGACCGGGACTCTCTATAGATACTGGTTGTAATGAGGCTAGATGCGTCCCACAGAGTTTCATAAAGTGCCTTCTGTTTGGGCTTGGGTATGAATGAGGATGAAGGTAGGTGGATTTTCACGACTCCAGGTAGGTTCAAATATTGGGAGTAGCAGGACGAGAGCATGTACCTCAGAGTCAAACATGCTATGTAAATCGGTATAAGTATCACGATTCACATCATTCCGCATAACCCGTTGCCATTTCTTGGTCATAGTGGGACGAATAAAAATCGACTTAGCGGCCGGTGGGTCATAAAGCCCCAGTGCTGTGACGATGAAGACTTGTGTCGTCTCTTAACCCGTCCCCTGTCAGGCCCACAAGAGTCGAACAGGTGAGGGTTGTGCTTTAATACCACGTCGGAGACTGATCGAAGCATCCGCTTATGTACCTTTATGCTCGAAGTTCCCCCAGGAGGCTCGAGTTCGGTACTGTAGAATAATCTTCGCTCTGAGGAGACGAACTACCAGAATTGCCGACACAGATCGGAATTTCAGCAGATGTGGACCCTCCAGCACAAGGCGTCTCCGACTCGACTCGGTGTTTTGAACGTTAGCGATCCGAATTCATCGATACGCAATGTTAAAATGTTGTCAAATCGCATAAAAACGAAAAGAGGCTCTGAAAATAAAAAATAAAACAGATTTTGAAACGAAAAATATGAAAGTAAAAGCTATACCTAAGCTCGGGAGCAAAACAAGTTGCACGGAGGTGAACATACAAAGTGACGAGAAATTCAGTATCTTGCCTTTTGTGGGGAGGGGCAGGGTAACCTCTGGTGGCTTTTCAAAGAATCTGCGGTTCCGTGGGTTTTTAAAAATATTTTTCTCAGAAAAGTCACCGCACATAATGTGAAACATGCCGCTGCATAAGTAATTAGGTAAAACATACGGAATAACATTGTTGCCTACATAAAAGTAAAAACCTTTAGTAAAATTAGTCTGAAAATTTTAAGTACAAAATTATGCTGAACAATAAACGTACACTTCATTAATTTTTGCTTGGTTCAATAAATATTGATATTTAATAATATTAAAAACTGAAAACAAGCTACAAATGCATAATATTTTTTAATAGCGGAATATTTTATAGATCGAGTTGTTTTGTCACTGATTCGGTTGTCAACGATTTCTTTGCACTCAAATTGCTTAACTTTCAAAACAATTTAACATCGATAATTTACGAGATCATGCTGCATGACTGGAACTTAATGAAGTGTTTTGTACTTGTTTTACTGATTATAAGCATCTATTTTCTATATATTGTGTATTTATTCCCCTATGGGCGGGCGATAACAGGACTCTGGCTAGGCTATAATAAAAGACCCAAATGGAGTTGTAAAAAAAAATCGATCCATTGTGCACCTCGGTTGGTGTTGGTAAAACTAAAGATTTGACTTACCAGCTAATCGAATATTGGGTACCTACCTTTGAGTAATATTAGGCCTATGCGATTATTTCCAGGAAATCAAGTCAGGTGTTATCGCCAAGACGATACCCTTGAAATCGAAATCTTTCTTCACCTTCGGACGTCTGGAAACCTGCGATATCCCGATGGCTCACCCTACTGTCTCCAGGTATCACGCTGTCCTCCAATATCGAGAGAAGCCTGAGGGCGAAGATGGCCCAGGTTTTTACCTTTACGATTTGGGCAGCACTCATGGAACATTTGTTAATAAATATAAAGTGAAACCCAGAATCTACGGCCGGCTGAAGGTATGTTCCCTATTGAATTTACATTCTTTCAGAATACTGAGCTACTTTTGCAATTTTAGACTGTGCGCCCGCCACTGATGGGTTAAAATTCCTTGCTGTTGTGCGCTAAAAGCGAGTTTTTACAAAAAATTCGGTACTGAGGTACTAAATCACTGATATTATTATATGCAGGTTGGACATATGATCAAGGTTGGGTGCAGCTCAAGGTTTTTCATATTACAAGGGCCTGAAGATGACATAGAGGAAGAATCGGAACTCACATTCACAGAACTTAAACAAAAACGTGAAGAGGAGCTACGAGAGCGGAAGCTGAAAGAAGAGAGAGAAAAGGAAGAAGAAGAAATGGAGAGGCTAAGACAAGAAAAGTTGCTCCAGGAAAAGGGAATATCATGGGGAATGGGTAATTACAGTATTATTTGAATTTTATATGCATACGAGTACATTCACTAAGTTCTATGTGATTTTGTTACATGGAAAGAAACTAGTCGTAAAGGAATGAGGTGAGTACCTCAAACAGGTAGTGGTGTTAGTTGTACTTTTGCCTTTAACTCCATTTGTCTCATCTGAAATATTGTTAGCCTGTTTTGGGTTGAAATATTTAAAACGTGGATAAATCAGAAAGGGAACTTCATCAGGTATAATTCGTCGGATAAGCATGATGGAAAGAATTTATTGTTATACATCTAAGCATTTCTCCACAATTCGAATCCATTCTCAACTACGATTTCTATGGGCAAAATCACTAACTGGAATTCGCACATACAGTCATGTTGTCCCTCTGAAACTTTTTCCCGAGTGATGTGGTTCGCTTATAATCTGTAAAATGACTACTCTTATTCTCTTTTTCACTAACTATTGCCTTCCTTGCTTCTGTTTTTAGGCGAAGATGCGGATGAAGAAACTGATCTCTCTGTCAACCCGTACGCGGTAGTTACAAACGAAGAATTATACATAGATGACCCTAAAAAAGCTTTACGATTGTGGTTTGAACGAGAAGGGGAAGAATTGAATTATGAACTTGAGAAAGCCGAAAAAGGGATGTTTGTTTGCAAAGTGGTGTGAGTATTTTCATAAAAATATTGCATTAATATTATTTATTTATTCATTTCATTGTTCATATTACGAGCAGATCAATGTGCATCCTTGGTGTCCTCAAAAGAAACATCAGAGAGTGCAGGAGTCTAGATGCAATCGTTCCTCTATACTAGGCACCCGGTCTCACGATCCTGGAATAACCTTATGCCATATCCAGTATGTTCGATATGTGTTATTAGTTGATTGTTTGTTGTTGTGTATGCTATGTTTGTTGCCATCTTACACTGCGTATAAATATCAACTGAAACCATTAAAAAAAAAAAATTCTTCTACGGTACACAGCGTTCAAGTCAGCATCGCCCGAAGTCAACATTGAAATTCTGCATGTGAGGTTCCGCTCAGAAACCCTCGGTGAAAAGAACCAGTCGGCCTTATTCTTCTTCATTAAACCTGCACAAAAAATCTAGAGTCCTCAGCTTTCATCTTCAATAATCTCTGAGTTTCACGCACCACTTACAAGTAACTGTCCCTGTTCTTAGTCCAATTTTTCCTTACAAATTACCTAAAGCTGTGTATACACTTGCTACAAATGTCTGTTCCGTTCATCTAAATCGATCAAATCGTAGATTCTATAGAACAGAAAGGAGCTGATCGCTCCTATGGCAGTTATCCATTGTCACATCCAAGAAATGTTTGGAGCAGGTTGATGGCTAGTGTTGGTGGGATCCAAATCGCACAGATGTGAAACGCTGTACTTACTTCTTTCCAATTTTAGCATATGTACTGCCAAAGCGAGTACAAATAAAGTATAGATAAAGCGGTTGGTACCTTGTGTGCTGGCCAGTAATCATTCTAGGCCTTGAAGGAGTTTGCCCATAATGGTACCATGGCCGAGTGAGGCCCCAGGCTTTGCCTGCCACTTAGTTGAGGCTGGACTCACAGAGGCAGTGTCTGTTCAGTTGTGTCTGTTCAGTTCTGTCGCCTATCCATGTCCCTTTGGGGGTGGCGTGCTAGAAAGCTAGAGCCATGGTGAGGTGCAGGTCCCTCACCATGGTGGAGTCTCCCTCCTTTAACGCTCTCCTTTGGAAGTCACTGGAAATAGGAGCCCAATAGGCCCATAGGTCTAATTCGGTGTCTGTGCGAGAAACTGTACTTTCACTTGCTGCTGTAGGTCTGAAGACCTGATGTTCCGCTTGATGTTCAGAGCACAGTGTTGTTATGCTGAATTGTTCTTTGAAAGGTTTGGATTAATGTTGGTTTTTAGGAACAGAACGGCCTTTATTTACAAGTGTGTAGATGGCCTAAGCAGTGGGCCGATTCACAAACTTCCTCGCTGTGCAAGCCTTTTTTTATCCCTCAATCTAGAATTTGACTTTATTTAATCCTCCCTGTCTACTCTGAAGACTACTTTTTTTCCATCTTGATTGTTAATTTCTTACTTTTCATATTTTATATCTACAAACCATTAATTTGGATGATGTACTTCTATCGAATGAAATTGAGCTTGCCCATGTTCAAATAAATAAGAACTCACCATGTTTGAGTATGAACAATTATGAACTTGATGAATTGAAAGATTTTGACCTAAAATTACTGTACACTACAATCATATCCTACAGCTTTAAGGCATATTTGATGTTTATAACAGTCTGCATCTACAGTCGTTTTGTAAATGGCTTAATACTTTATAATTGTTCGTATTAATCAATCTATAGGTTGCCTGTAGATGGAGAAGATGGTTGTGATGTGACCATTGAAACGTCTGGTAGAAACAAGAGAGAAGCTCAGGTTCAGTGCGCTTTAGAAGCATGCAGAGCACTAGACAAGCTTGGAGTTTTTCGGCCAACCAAACGAGGTAAGGACACCCCATTGTAATGAGCGTTCCCCATTGGTCAGAATTTATACGATTTATACCAATATTCGTTTTTCTGAGTTCATAATTGATGGGAAAATTGAAATGGTTCGGACAAAATAGCGCTTATTAACTGATTTCTTAATTTTCCTACTGTACACTGATGACGTCTTATGTTGAGCTTCCTGTTTCACACATCAGGTTGAATGTTCACCATCAACGTCAATATTATTGTGTTCAGGACTACCAAGCCAACACTCTTGCGAGCAATCTCTTAATTACCATTTTCAACCTAGTGATAACCTTTCACGCCCTTGTGTTCACTGTTATCTTTTCCCGTATGTTTTACGTTGTATCTTTTCCGCTATTCGCTGAGCAGAATATATTTCACATATTTTTCTCATTATGAGCAGGAAACAGTCAACAATGCCGGAATATCATAACGTCGTTAGAATTTAAAGGGCGAAGAAACATTTCCTTTTTGTTCCCCATGATTAGCAGCAAAGGAAGCAATTTCAATGAAGTTATTAACAAACTAAATAGGAAAAAGTCTCTTGATAAAAATACAGCACTTGCTAAGTTGTTTGTTGCTAGGTGTATCTAGTATCTACCTATTGCAGTTTCCACATGGTGAGAAACTGAGAATGAACTCTCACCAAAAGAAACTACTTCCAATTTCACTCATTGTGCGATCAAAAAGAATAGGAAATGTTATGAAACTTCGGTCGTCGCAGTTGAAAACAGAATGATGGCTTATCAGATCAGAAATGTTTCTTTGTATAGATAACTCCCCAGCTCCTGACGTGTTGTATCAGTAGCGCACCTTATAGTGGAGCGATTGGCATCATTGTCTTGAAAGTTGACTTAGGCTATGTCTGTCTCACATAAGCCGCAATAGCGGGCAATCCAAGCAATCAAACCAACGCTATGTACTAGAAGTGTCCTTGTGGAATTGTCCGCCCACATTGAAAGAGGCTGGAGTGCAACCTTCTTAAGGCCCTACTAGCGCTCCTAACGGGCAATGTTTCAAACCTCAACCACACGTAGTGAATTAGGTTTTGTGATTGTTCCAACTTTGATAAGGTCCACCGTGGTTCATCTTTGAAATAAAAAATACTACTAATACTTCGGAGAGTACAATACTTTCCTCAAAAATTGAAAATGTGAGTGGGGATGTAACTCAGTGCTTCATTGAAAGATACAATCCACAATCTAAAGTACCTAATCTATTGTTTTATAGAAAGCAAGAAAGCCAAAAAGAGAAATTGGGAAGAGAACGATTATTATGATAGTGACGAAGACAGTTTCTTGGATCGAACTGGGGACTTGGAAAACAAGCGGAAAAAGAGAATGGAGAAAGCAGGAAAAATTGGCGAATCTGTCGAAACATATGAGAGTTTGGTAAGTTCGTCACATATTTAAAACATAATAGGTAATACTTGTTGGATATGTATTTTAATGGTTACATTGTGGGTTAATGGGTAAAAGTGAGGTTATTTTGGAGTTTGTCTTCGTAAACACTTTCACTCATTGGGCATATTCAGAACTCTCACAACCTTCTTTGTATTATTCATAGTTATTACTTTTGTGTTCGTGCTGGAGGTCGAAAACATTTTTGCCCTTCAAAATCCAAATTTCCACTTGCTTTTTTCTTTTCCGAGCTTGGTGATCAATTTTGGTTCTTTGTCTGTCTGTCTATGGGTCTGTGCCAATTCCTTGTTCACCAAAAACTATAGGTGAGTACTTCAAGTTCTAGTTCGATTTTGATGGTAATTTCAGGGATAGTGTGAAATAGCTCCTCTATACATTTCGTCGTCGTTTCGATTGATTGTGTGCGCAAATTTAAATCTCTTATTATCATTCGTCTCTTTTCGTTCAAACTCGGGAGGGGGGGGGGGTTGTTGTATTAGTGTCAGGATCGTGCCCTATGCGTTTTATTGCAATCAGTTGAGTTATAACTATCGAATGCGCAAAAATAATATCGGTTGATACAAGAAACTCTGATGGACTGATTATGATGGCATTTTCACGCATTGTGAGTTTTCCCATAGTCAATACTCTTTCAATCCTATTGCCATCGGATGAATAGTAGCATGTGCGCACGCACTAACCTGTTTTTCCCCATCATCTATCACCAGTCCGATTTCATTCAAATTTGGGGGTTATTTGAGTGCAAGTCTCGTAATGTTGTAGTATGAATTTCGTTGCAATTGGTTGTAGAAGGTTACCATTGTGCAAGCGCAAATCTGAGTTTGGTTATTATAGACAAAATTCCGAGACTAATTGACCAATTTTGATTAAATAGTCTGGGATTGTGCTAGTTAGCTTTTAGTTGGTCCCTTATGTTCCTTAGATGACCAATCTCATTGGATTTATAAACATGCGCAAATCAATTTTGCGCAAATGTGATTTAACATTTTTTAGTGGTTTTTCTAGACCAGAACTACATAAACAAGCAGATGCATGTTCAACTAGTTGAGAAAAGAAAAAAATCCTAATTTCCGGAGAGGACCTTGATATATGAATGGAGCCTGTTCATTTGTCTTTGTAGCTTTGACATAAGTTTACAACCCAATCAGATTCGTTTTTACCAACTCCTACTCTTACCTATTTTTCTTGTGCTGTTAAAGCAAGGATACTGTAATTTTCACTGTCTCTGACCCCTTATACAAACTATGCAGTTTGTTGTAATAAAAGAAGGCTCACATGAGGGAATTTATTATAATATATAATTTACGTTTTATGTACTATATGAAGGACATGGCGCGCTACCTCCGCAATATACGATACCAGCAGTTTAAAATACTGTTGAGACCCTATTTATGCTCTATCACATGAAAGTGGTTAGTAAGTGCAGTTATATCTTCAACTGAACAATATTATGAGCAGTTTTATTTTTTCATTTCTAAACAGAAAGTGAAATACTCCAGTATCATCGAAGAACTAGAAAAAGCAGAAAAAGTGCATGCCAAGCTTATTCTCAAGGCATCTAGGGCTCAGACCGAGGACTCTGGGGATGTGGATGAATTGGACGCTTTCATGGCCACATTGAAAAAGGCTGTTCCTAGTAAAGCAGAAATTAAAGCTTCTGAGGTATGTTATATTCAATCAATTTTGGTATTATGAATTCTTCAGAATTATTTATGGGTTGCAGGCGTGTTTTAATAACGGGTGTATAATTCTGGATTGCACTAGCATCAGATTTCCATACTCCAGGTCATTTCCTACTAATACTTCCTCATCCAGGTTTTTCGAAAAATAATTCATTTTAAGATACTTTCTAATTACATAGTGCTGATGGTTACTTCAGGAGTAAAACTACTATGTCCATTCTTCCAAATTTGACAATATTCACGATGAACGGTTTCTAGGATAGATCTTTTTTTGTGACTCCTTTTTATTTCACATCGAGTTTTAAATGGGATATAATGAGTTTTGGAACGATTACAACAAATCATTCTGTGCTAGGTTAGTGATGGTTCCCATTTGTAACAGAGTTACCAGAGGTCCTTCAAGCTCCCGTCAGAGCACCAGAGATAGCGTCGTCGGCGTACCGTTGATGAAACAATGGGCGCCGCGGTCTGTTCTCGATCTTATTGACAGATGAGTTTGGCGTTGGATGGGATCCCAGGCGACTGGATGGGATGCTGTTACCCTCCTCTACCTGATTTATGAGGATTTAGGCCCCCATTGCACTTCTGGGGGGGGGGGGGGGGCCCCTTTCCTTAACATCTACCAGGAAGGTGCGTCTACCTTGCAACCTATCACTGTTCCCATTCATTTCAAGCTGTACTTGGGAACAGCCTACCTTGAACATCTAAGGACATATTTTAAGGTGCCTAATCTAGTGGCACATGTCCAGTTTAATTTTGTATTCACAATGTGTCTCATTGAATTATGAATTATGTTTTACATAAAAAATTGTTAAATAAATAAATGGATCTATACATAAAATCTATGAAACAAAACAGTTTTTCGAAAATTTCAATGAGAAGCCTATTTATTATAATATTTTATTTATTTATTCATTCATTCTTAATTAATTTATTCATTTTTGAAATTAGCTGAAAAAAAGTTTCATTCGTGCAATATGACCATATGATCAAGTTTTTGTAATTTTCCACAATAAGTAAGTATATTTATTTATTTTTAGTATTTTTGTTGTTGTTCTATAAAATTAGAAAAAAAGATCAATTAGAAAATTCTAATTTTCTTAAAATTTCTTCTTGAAAACTTTCGAAACTCCCCTCATGGTGGGATGTGAATTGTGGGTGTTTGTACATACAATGCATTGTCACGTATTCTCAGCTGGTATAGAAAGCCATAACGTTCTATACAAGTAGTCCACCAATAACTGACTCAAGAAGAAAGCCAATAAAGTTAGAACAAGTGTGTGTTTTTCTGAACTTTTCAGAATTATTCTTCAAACCATCGGCTTTGAGCCGTAAAAAGTGTAAGCGTTAACTAGACAACAAGCAGTGCATTGTATGCATAACAAATCCAGAAATCACAAAAATGAGAGTTTCATTTGCTATAACTGAAATCTAAAGTTTCTACTTTCGGTAATGAGACCCTTAGTCTGGATATAGACCATGCCAAACTAGGGAATGTTTTCAGCTTTCAACATTGGTTCCTAGGTACATCTTGCCTTACTAAGGGTAATTCGATCACAAATATATTGAATTAGGATATCACAATTATAAATGTGATTGAGTTATAATTTATACGAGGATATTATCATATAAAGGATATCGTAATATTCATCCTCGGATTTATTAATTTGTAAAATGCGCTCTTTGGGTTGATAGGATATTTAGGTGCATTGAGCACTTGCTTGCTACAATAAAGATGTTTTTAAGGATACATTTTTCTCATTTTTCCGTCATACATGTATGAAATTTCAAATACCAACTATTGTCTTTTAATTTTAACTATTATTTTGATTCTATCTAGATTGAAGTGGATAAGCTGAAAAAAGAAGAAGTTAGACTGAGGCAGTTGGTGAATATTGCTAAACCTGCGACTTTGCCTGAACTCCGTCCTCCAGTTCCACAACGTCCTGCTCCTGCCGCCCCTCATCCTGAAGTTACGATAGGGGCAGATGATGTTCCGAAAGAATCAAACGAAATTCAATCAGCTAAGAAATCAACCAACGAAAATCAACCTAAAAGTAAATATAATGGTTATTTGGGAAATTATTATATAGTTATTGCATCCAGTGGTGGCTCTTGCTCTGAAACCCAGGGGGTGCACAGAGATCAACAGGGGCAATTGCGAAGGGGACGGAAAAGGTTTTTTTTTTTAACAAGATAGAAATTTCAACCATTTGCAAATGGGATAAATTATCTGTTGAACTTACGGCACGAATCTACACGATTTCTGGTTTTCACAGTGTTGCCAGATGTCCCTTTTTGGGGGTACATGTACCCCTTTTTAGATTCCCAAGCCCCCAACCCCTAATACCTTGGGGGTACGAACAAATGTACCCCCTTTTGCTTAGGTTCCCCTTTTTTTACCTCTTTTCATAAATATCCACTCACTTCTCCTGTTTTACTTGGAACTACTTCGTAAACCAAAAAATAAATAACTGTGTATGTGAAAGGTAAAAAGTATGGATCTAAGTAGGGGATGCATTGCTCCATGATGTATGCATGTATACCATAGTTGAAACAATACCAAGGCATTGTTTTTGCAGTTAGTTTAACAAGTGAATAGTGTAAAATCTTGCCGGTTCATACTAAAACCTAAATTAAAACCTTGTTTATACGAAATTGAAGTACCTATAAGAAAACTCGTGCTAAACGAAAAAATTTTGTTTTATGTCTGATAAACAGTGGGGTTTAAGTAGTTAGTAATAATTAGGCATAATATTTTACTAATGAAGCATAGGTCCTAATATCATTATTCATTATTTTACCGAGTAGCAACATTTTATTTTTCAGATTTTTCTTGAGATTATTCATTCCTTAAACTAGAAATCCAAGCCTTCAAGTTTTTTCCCACAAAATCTATTGATGACTTGGATGAAGGAAATTAATAATATACTTTTTGAATACTCGTTAGAATACCTCACCTCTAAAAAGTTATAACAGTCAGTAGCTAGATAGTCAGTGCGAACACTTAAAATCACAACATCAATATTGAAACGAACAAATGTATTGTTCTTTTCAGTTCTGTACATAGAAAATATAGTAAAAGCAAAATAGAATAATTGACAAGACTATTATTAGTTATTTAAATGTGCCGTGCCAGATTATGAAGCTTAGTTTTTGTGCCATGAGGTAAAAAAGGGTTGGGAACCACAGCTCTTACTGCAACCTACCTAATGATGTTCTCATTTTTGTTTTCAAGTAACGATTGGACCTTCGCAGCCTACGTCAGAGAATGTTCAATTCGCGCTACCAAAACCTGTCTCAGATTTCGCAAAACCAGCAAAACTACCGAGGCAGAAGAAACCTAAAGTGAGTTTAAATGGACTGAACATGAACAATAATGTTGTCTAATTGAGGGTTTGGTCTCCTATAAATTCCTAACTTCTTTTCACAATTTTTACCCAAACTACCCACCCCTGACAATCCGCCATTGTTAGCATTTCTCTACTTTTATTGTAGAGATAAGTATAGTCTTTCAGTAGACCTAAAATCCCAATGATGAATGCGTTTAAGACGAATTTGCTATTTTTTGTCAGCCAGAAATCTATAATGTAGAGTTAACAGCAGCCGAGAAGGCGCAGAGATGTACTACCTATTTTGCACGAGAATGGTCAAAAATGACATACTATACCACATGAAAACATCGACTGAGCGTTTGCGAGATGCGTTCACCAACAAAGCCATGGTCAACATTTTTCAGACCGTTGTACTACATCCGGATGAGTGCAGAAAGATAGTATTTGAGCTCATACTTCTGCGCCTTCTCAGCTGCCGGTAACTCTACCTACTTAGCCCTTTGCGGTCGAAAGTTGAATTCCGATCGTGTCCACAAGGACGGGACCCGGTCAGGGACCGGCATTATGGATGTACCTAACAGGACGACTTATTACACGCCATTATATCTTTCAAGGACGATAAGCTTTTTGCAATAGGTCACCTAAAAACGGTACATCACGTTTGAAGACATATTCATCAAATAAAAGCACAGATTACCTATTATTATTATTTTTTTTTATTGTAATCATTTCCCCAGAACAAAAAATATGAAAAATTTTGGACGACGTTATTCTTTATTTATTTAGAGTGTCATGTTTGAGATGGGGATATGATGAGCAAGTTTTCACCATGAAGGAAAAAACACATCTTTCTAAATACAAATTTATTTTTCAAGTGAAAATCATATTTTGCATCATGATTCACATGTCTAGAAACAGTTATCAGTGAGAAAATAATGATAAAAAGTCGAAGTTCAAGTAGTAACCAGTCACAGAAAGGTTTCTCATATCCCTTCCCAATGGGTTCATTTTATCAATAAAGTGCTGCGATCTATTGTCAAAACCTTCAGTAAAACCCACTGAATTGCCCTCAATATTTAAAAAATACCAAGCTACCACCAGGTTTCGTCTGTGAAGACAAGAAAGGGCGCCGAGCAGTGACCGGCATTCGACCCCTACGAGGTAACAAGGTCGCCGAGCAGGGACCGGCATTCGTCCTGTGAGACATCCCTCTCTCAAAATGTTCCGTCCAAATGCGGATATTGCCTAGCCGGGTCCCGGGATTCGTCCGGAAAGGGTTAGTTTCGTTGTTGTGGAGTTCTGCTAATTAGAGGAAACTGGATATACCTACTCAAAGTCAAATTTGCATTATTTTCTTACATGCTTTAAAAAAGTTGATTTCTGCAAATTATTACATCAAGTTCATTATTTCTGTATTAGATACCTAGCACTTGTTTTCAGCGTTCCATCTTATTTATATTCGATTGTTGGTATCTACCCTCCATGTGCAATTGTGTTGCTTTGACGTTTGTCTATCCGATAGGAATAACAGGAAAATTGCATTTGGTTTATTTTCTTAATTTCGAGTAAGATTATTAGGTAAGGATTTCTGAGTTTTTATTTTAAATTGATTTTATTTATAAATTTACATTTTTTTTCATTCAGCCTCCAAAAGTGATTGAAGACGATTTCGAAGACTTGGTGTGGAAACCGCCCAAAGGGCAGACTGGTGATGGGAGAACGTCTCTCAATGACAAGCTTGGCTATTGACCTTATCATTATGATCTACTGCAGCTTGTGGAAGATAACCTCCTAGCGGTTACATACTCGATGTTCAAAAGAGACCTACATTTCTTTTCTTAGAGCTACCTATGAATTTCATCAGATAGGTACCTACTGAAAATACCTACCCAATGGTTATTGGGTGACTAGGGTGACTATGAGTTATTTATTGTTATTTTTTTCCTACTTACCTATCGTTTTCTAGAAGTCCTTACTATCTACCTGTTGTAAGCATAGACAGGCTTCTTTTTTTTCAAATTTGAACGGAGCGATTTTGATGTAATCTATGAACGTGAATAAAAATGTATACCTCAGTTTCAATGTTCAAAATTGCCATAATTTATATCCTTACAAGAGTTGAGTGTAATGTGAAATAAATGATAGTGCTTCTTCTATAGTAAGAGCGAATGTAGTAAAATCAGGTTATGGAAAACTAGTTTTCTACACAACTTAGCTCAGTTGGGTGATGTAGAGGTTGTTAGTATTATCAGGGGCAGCCCCCGCGGCAGAAAAAAAAGTTACTAATAATCTATGTTTGGATTTTGGTAGCGCTACAAACTGTGTAGATGACCATGGGGATCAATCGGGGATCGACAGGGGTAGTGTCAGAATTTTTGAGGGTAAGCTCAGAGATTTACATAAGCGCGTGAGGGAAGAATCATCAGCACTGGTGTTGTGTTTGCGTGGTGCTGTCGTCCGTCGTCGCCATTTCCTGAGTAGAAGAGCAGTAGAAAACAAACTTCTGGTGAAATGCGAACTAAAGTTGTTTAGCTCCGTCGTGAAAAGAGCATCGAAGATAATATCTTTCTTCTTTAAAACACATAAGGCAGCAGGTAAGGAATACAATTTTTTTAATATGATCGGTGTGTTGCCTTTCATAGGCTATGGTAGGGGTGGTTTGAGGGGATGAGCATTTTGGTAAACTGTAACTCATCGTGGTTTATTAGTGTCTAAGTATTTTCGCCTGGGACAGGCCTCATCAGGGATCTAAAATCTGAAATCTCATAATTTTAACGAAATTGTAATATCATTCATTACAGACCAGTTACAACTTGGCGCAACAATGATTTTCCATTACCTAAGACCAAATTAAAACCCAAACTGCTTACCTGTAAGTACCCCAACTAGTACCTACTATATGTAAGTTGTCACTCTAGTCAACTCTTTACAATCTGAACCCTAGTACTAAGACTTATGACGAAGAGCAGCATATTGTTATTAAGGTATATTTTAGATCCCTGATGATGTCTCTTACAAGCAAAAGTACTTGGGTACTTATAAACCATGATGAGTTACAGCCTACCAAAATGCTCATCCCCTCAAACCTTCCATACCGTAGTCAATTTCTTCTAATAGGGATATGTTGGTGTTCATAAATTTATTTAACAAGTTAAGGTACTGTATTTGTCCCTTGACTAACGCTTTCGGTAACAGTACATCGGTAAGAATACCTACATAAAAAGTACTGTTTTGACAAATAAAGAAACGAATCACCTAAGAATACATAATCAGTACTGTTTCGACGAAGAAAGAAACGAATTATGTTTTCTTAACGGATTGATACCAGTGTTTTCGATTTAATTGAATTATTCACTGTTTTACTATCACCAGTAATAGATAGAAAATATTCAACAAGGTAATTTTTTGTGTTTTCATCTGTAATGGAAAATGTACTTTGTTCATTTAATTTTATCGTGAGTGTTTATTAAAAGTTTTTGTTTCTAAATAAAGCAAATTGGGAAATATTACATCAAGTTATTCCAGCAATTTATGTTCAATTCCCTGCATTGTTCGATATAAATTTGCCAACAAAATTATAATAAATTTATTTTCAGTCAATTTTATTTATTTATTTTTATTTTTTAGTGTAGGTACATGGATATTTGGTAGCCAAGCTAATGTTTGTACAAATAAAACCGCACCCCCCGGTAGAGGGCTTCCACTCCCCACCGACGAAGTTCTATTAATCCGTCACTGAGTCTTATAGATATGATTTTTAAAGGTTTTTTTTTTCTTCAAGAAATCAACATTTTTGTCTTAAAAACCCTTATTTCTCTACATTAAATAAATTCATTTCAACTTTTAACCTTATTTTTGAAATCAGCGTTAAATTTCCTTTAAAAAAATACCAAAGGACCCGCCTACACATGAGACAGTTTTGAAACAACAATTTCCTAAAATATTTTAAACTTAGCTGCATATATATACACCTATACATATAGGTATATATAAAATAAATGAATTAAATGTTTTTTAAACCTGGAGATAGCAAAATTTAATGAAAAATTCTTCAACAATAACAGCTTTCAAATGGTATAGCCAACTTAGCGATTTCATTTTGAAATGGTATAGAAATTCAAAATGGAAAGTAAAGAAACACGGTTTGGATGGAAGGGAGTCGAAGAAGTTCTATCATGTTTGCAATAGTTGACAGCCAAAGACCAGTTGTAGTTTAAACTTTGACCACATTTTCGAAATCAGCTTTAAATTTCCTAAATGCTGCGTATGAACTCACTTAAAAGACTACCAATCCAAACCTCAGTCGTTTAATGATGTTATTTGAAATTTGGCTAACAGTGAGCATAATGAGAAACAATAAGTATGTCCTTCTTCCAACAATAAAGATATAATGCCTACTTGTAAAATGATTCTCAGTAGGTAAAAGGTTTTATCTTTGATACCAAAACTGGAGGAATAGGGATGAAAAGAATAAGTTATTTCTTCCTTTAAAATGACACAAGTTTTCTAGTTGAAATGGCTGATTTTCCAAGATTGAGACCTTTCTTCGCTGTAGAACTAAGTAGGTAGCTGTAATAGGTGTACATTTCGGTTTTCGAGCATTTCAAAGTGAACGTAGAACTCCGACTGACCGTAACGCTCATAGCGGTGCGATTTCTCATACAATTTATTTTAGCGTGTCTTTACCTGAACCTATGGAGCAACTCCATGCAACTCTTCTTTCATCCAGACATGGAGCGACTCCAAAGACGTTAGAAGTCCGTAGGGGTCAGAAAATGAAGTTTTACAACAGTTATTAGTCACTGACATTGAAGAGCTCACAGCTCTGCCATTCTGCTCAAAAGAGCTCACAGGGGATTGAATTGAAATGCTTTAGCTTAGCAATTTTCCTCAGTAGAAAACCAAATGCAGTAGTGGAATCAGTATGAAGAGTATTGTATCTTTCTCTTTTAGATAATGTTAATCTACCTGGCCAGGCTCATGGACACTTGGGACTCTTGGATTCTTCTTTTCAATCTATGATTTCCATAATTTTGTAGCTGCTCTTGTTCAGTTGCTACCTAAACGAAATGCTCAAAAGCTTATTGGTAACACGCTGACAAAACATTTTCACGCAAGTGCACAGAATACAGCGTACTAGCTCAAGCTCAAGAAGTGGTTAACAAAAAGGAAATCATTTTCATCCTTTTAGTTTAGCCGCGGCCACTAGAGAGCTCTGTGCACGAAATCTGCAGCCCCTTCCTTTTTTCACCATTTATCCCGCTGTTTTCAAAAATTGACTGATTTTCCTGTTTTCGACAATTTTAAATGTCTTTTTGCTGCGGATTACTTCTTTGACACTTCTTCTTTGAAGGCTCTTGTCGTTTGTACGAGAAATGTCGACAAAACTGGAAAAATCGTGAAGATTCCTCGGGCTCTATGAATCGATTAGCATAAAGAATCGTTCGGCCAAGGGAGGAGACTTCCTCCACCAGTTCCGCCTCCGCCATTGATTGACGTATCGCCTCTTTGAAGACCTTCCTTCAACTTCTTCCATTTATTGTATTTTTTAGTCAAACTGAATTCCCTGAACACATTTTACCTGAATAGTTTATGACTGTTGATTACCTGCGTACGTTTATCTTACGAGATTGTACTATAGAAGTCCGATAGACTTGCTATTGGTGAGAGGAGTTTTTTGATCGGAGTCATCCATTGCTTCGTTTCGCCCCGTGAAGTTCCTCACTCGGCACATCCTCGGCGCATGATGTTCTGTAGCTATTTTCTGCTTCCAAACGGACACCATGAGGGATGCTAAAATAACGTAAGTCTCCTACAATTATTTGATTTGTTGGATATCGTGTTCAACGTGAAATAACTCCTATATATTATCGTCTATAACAAGATTTTAGTTGAGTAGACGAGCGGTTAATTGCCTTTTGGGGGGAACCATTATAATAACCCGTTGGATTGTTAATTGCTGTAATTTTCTCCGCTTTACCTGTTGGTTACGCTTAGAGCTTGTACAATCTAGACAGTTCATTCTCCATAATAACTTAAAGTCCTCTCCTCTAGGCAAGAATGTATCTGCTTGTATTGGATTTTTGCCTATGAAAAAGAATCATCAACATCAACTCGATTTTGACAGACTAGAGAGTAGTTTGTTATCAGTAGGTACTTGAAAGGTACTTGTTGTACTTCTGCTTGAAAGATGATTTTAGGCACTTACCTACCTATCTAGTTCTTATGATAAGTACTTAGATATTATAGTACAATGTAAGTTGTGCGTATAGGTATTTACTTTGGTAGGAAATAAGTATGCGTTGTATCTACCTGTGAAATCGTGTTCATCATTATGAACTATAAAATATTAATTTGAATCTCAAAACGTTGAGCCTGAGCCTTCATACCTTGTAGTTCGAAACGCCCTCCGTTCTTGTAAAGTTGAGTAGGTACATACCCGGAAAGAGGAAAGGGGTTCGCAGTTCGTGCTGATGAATGCTAGAACCGAATGATTTTCTGCGTCATTGCTGGTCAAATGTGTTGCTCGTTTTATTTTCAGTTCATGATTATGTTCGAGCTACATACCTCACCTCACCTTAGGGTCTAAGGCATACACTGTTATCTTGGTTTGATTTTGTCCCATTGCCGTGAATTGGCCGGACCTTATTCAGAGAATGAAGAAGTGTTTGATGAGATCTTGCTTTTTTTCAGTTACATGAGCTGGACCGCAGCTGAACGCCTAGACCTTCCCCGTCTGAGCCAACGAGTGTTGGAAAGACGAAAAGGCATAGTTAATCTAAACACGGCTTGACCATCTTAGGCTTACAAAATTGATAGTAATACCTACCTATAACTATAAAGAAAAAATCGATTGAAGAATTGGACATTTGATAGACCCCAAGATAATGTTGGCTGTACTGCACTTTACATAGCCCATCTTGTTCTGAAGAAGAGACAGTTGAATGTTTCGCCCACCCGTCAGCATTCAACCAGATTTTAGTGAATTTTCGTTGAAATTGATTCCAAACTATTAGTTTCATAGAGGGTAATTTTCAAGAAATAGCACGATTTCTGAAAAAAGTTCCAGTCAATGCAGCTTGATCATATGAACGAATTTTGTAAATTATCGTATTGTATTATTTAACATTTTTATGAAAATAAAGCACTTTGAGTGCAATCCTAAGCCTACCTAATTTAGGAGAAAAAAATTCTTCTCAAATAATGTTCAGCAACCCAAACATGATTTTGGAATATTAGCTTTTTTTGCAGTTGTTATAGATTTTTTAGAAAATATTGGAGAAATTTAAGTACGATTTTTAGCATAATTTTGTGCACGAATCTTATATTGTTCTTTTTTATTGTCGATAAACTTCTTTTGAATAACAGTCTTCCACAAAATACAAATGTATCGATTTTTAGCCATTTTTAGAGATTTTTTAAGCAAATTTTTTGAATTTAACCAATTTAATGTGCTAAACATTTGCTGGCCAACGAACCCATCCATTCATTTGAAAGGCTTGATTTTTTTGGCACAAGAACGGAATTTTTATCTCAATATACTGTATATTATAGTTTTGGTGAAGGATGAAAACACTCGCATGTAACATCATTTTGAGGGGTTACAGATGGTCGGGGTTACATGATAGATCACAAATAAGGATAACTTACAAAAATTGAGAATATTTGTATTTGTATTCTCAATTTTTGTATGTGATCCATATTTCTGACCATCTGTAACGCCTCAAAATGATATAGGTAATACACACATTTATGTGTGTGTTTCCTTCCTGACGATAACTCTCATTAGGATTGAGATTAAAATTCCCGTTTTTGTACCAAAAAATCAAGCTTTCCAAATGAAAACACGAGTTAGTCATCACTTTTTGAGTGCTCCACTAAAAAACAACTTGAAAAAAAAAGGCTAAAAAAGAACGAATTAATGTTTTTTAGCGGATTATTACTTAAACTGCAAAAATAATAATGGTAATTAAATTTTAAGAAGAGTAAATGAAATGAAATTCAGAAATCACTTTTTGAATTGCAGACTATTATTGTTAAGACTTTTTTCAAACCCTAAAATGTATATTTAACAATTTCATTGCATTCAAAGTGTTCACATTTCAAAACAATTTTATTTAAAAAAAATTATATATATATATATATATATATATATATATATATATATATAACAATAACTTCACACTTCATATATATATATATATATATATATATATATATATATATATATATATATATATATATATATATATATATATATATGAAGTGTGAAGTTATTGACTGGTATGTATGTAGTAGAGGTGGTTTTCTTGAGGATCATTTGATTTGCCAAATTTTTGGTAAAGTTTATTACCATTCTCAAGGCCTAGGGAGAATACCTACATCATTAGATTAGGATTTTATCTATGGTTATGTAAACATTATATTATTATTACATTATATTAAACGGTTCTCAAATTAGAGATATTATCTGAGTTACTTACATGGATTAGTAGGTATATAGTTCAGTTTTTTCACAAGTATCACAAACTTATAGGAACTTTGGACAGATTTGTATATTATAGGTAAATGCTGAACTGTTAGCTCGAGAGCTTACTACATACTGACTATTGGCTCTAGAATTTCTTCGGGTTGGCGATATAGGTACCTGGTTTTGAGAGCGTAGGTAGGTCTGCTGTGGCGTGGTAGGAGTTATGTACAATGGAAGGATTATAAGATTACTTTCGTGAAGGGTCGGTTGTAACGGAGTGTTTTCCCTAGGCCTTGAGAATGGTAATAAACTTTACCGAAAATTTGGCAAATCAAATGACTTATGACTGATCCTCAAGAAAACCACCTCTACTATAAATATATATATAACGCGATCATTTACCAAATTTCGCCCTCACGATCATGCTGCATCACTGGAACTTTGAGTCCTGGTAGCAAAACCAACTAACAATACAGGCAGCTCGAGTGGTCGGAGGGGGGGGGGTTGCACCATTGCCGGAGGTCGCAATGGAATTCGGGAAACAAGTGTAGCACTCACTGCCGCCCTAGGAGACAGTCAGACTGCGGCAGTGAGAGTGGCTGAATGTAAACCAGCTCATAAATGAAATAATGATTTGTCCGCTTTTAATTTTAATTAACCCTCCCCCCATTTGTCCGACTTCTACCCCCTTGTGTGTTTGTCTGCGACAAACAAAGCAATATTATTAATTAATTGTGTTGAAGTGTGTGGAGAGCACTTTCGGAGTAGTGCATGTCGTTAGTTTACTGGTTAGCGATGAATGAACGAAGATCGATGCCTTCTTCCAATAAAAAAGAAAGGAAATTCTGATGCAATAAATGCCTTGTAAACCTCCGTGGTCATGTGATGATATGAAAAGGGTTGTTGACTGGGCCAATAAAAATGCGATAATTATTAATCCCAGTAAAACTCAATTTATCATCCTTTCCAAAGAATCTATCAAGTCACCCACCGCATTATCAGGATCCATGGTCACACCATGAAGCCTGTGTCAAGTGTCTGTGATCTGGGAATTTTCCTTGATGTACTGCTGTCTTGGAATCGTCAAGTTTTCTCACATATTGAAAAATGTTTATTGTTCCCTTTACACTTTACGAAAGTTTAAGAATTTCACTCCTCCTGGTTTAAAATTGATCTTAGCAAAATCATTATTAATACCACATTTCACTTACTGCTGTGAATTCTTTTCTCAAAGTTTATCATCCAAAGAGCTCCATAGATTGCAAGTTTGCTACAACTCAATAGCCAGATATGTATTTGACAAAGGCCGATATAGCCACATTACTGAATTTTCTGAAAAATTGATTGGCTGTTCTTTGGTAAACTATTTTAAATTTCGAATTTGTATATTCATATTTAAGCTTTTGTGTGGTGAGGGCCCTGCTATACCGGAATACCTAGAGGGTATGTTTGCCTATGGGCGTTCTGCGAGGCTCCATGTCTTGAATGTGCACCCCATCGAACGGTCTCCTTGGGTAATTCCCTTCGTATCGCTGGTGCAAGGATATGGAACGCCCTTCCCATTGCCATCCGTTGTTGCACTGACTTTTCTGCCTTCCTTTTGCTGGCTGAGAAACATTTTGGAGCTTGAATTATTTACTTATTCGCACCCACCACAATATTTTGATTATTATTTTTTAGCATACTTTATTTTTGTTTTTCCTTATCTATATTTTGACATGGATATGTCTTTGCTCTGGGGGGCAACCAAAATTTGTGTCACAAATTCAGTGTTTTTCACGTACAACCCAGCCGTTGCAAGGGGAATGGAACTTCCGCAGTTTTCATCGCACTCGTTCGCCACTCGTTGGAAAGCGCTTGATTTATGTGATAAATGTTCACATCTCAAGCTACCAATTTCCCCCTCCTTACTTACCTGGCTGCATTCCTAAACTAAGTTGATTGTACTATAAACAATTTTAATAAGCCGGTTACAATATTCTTAACGTAAAGCAATAGCATCATTTACTCCACTCCATAGGAAACATTTTTGTCCTCTTGACAACAGTCGACTGTTAACAACAACTAATTGTAGTGGCTTCTCTCCACAATTATTTTCAACATTTCTATAAGTAAACCGTTGTTTTGTTGGATTTAGTCGGGATGCGGTCCAGGGATTAGTTTAAAGTTGAAGGATTTGTTTACAACTCTCGAGGACAACCGTTATCAAATCCGCAATCAAAGACATACCTATCCATGTAACAAGGTATCTGCTTGTAAAGCAGATAGTGGAACTCGTTTACGAGTTTTTTTACTGCAAATACCTAATTTTCTTATTACCTTATTAGTCTAAAAAAAGAGCTGATTTTTAATTTTTACACAATTGAAAGGCACACGAGGCTTATATGTATGCATTTTGTTTGCCAAAAAATGTGCAACCAACCTCCTGGGATCACCCACTCATCCAATTTCTTGCATTAAACCCACAGTAGAGAGAATATTTTCTAGCCACACTATCAATACTGTGCTTGGTGCTTGAGTTTATGGAACAATAACGTGACATCGGAATCTGTATTGAAAGGGAAAACCGGCAGTGCAGATCTCTCTCTCTCTCTCTCTCTCCCTCCCTCCCTCCCTCCCCCCCCCCCCCCCCCCCCCCCCAATTATGAAGCTGTATGCTACATAATCAGGTCGTTAATACCTCAAACACCATTACACCACTAGCGCCCTATCCCACCGTACTACTATTTCACTACATTACAGCCCTTGTTCGTTCATTGATCTAAACCTTGTATATGTATATAACGCTAAAATCCAGGAATCGTTTTAGAATGCCTCAAACCGGATTTCTATGAAGAAATTTTAGGAAAAATTATTGCAGTAGCTTCATTTTCCACGTAAATTCGCTAAAGGTAGAAATTTTTATAGAACAGTAAACTTAAAAAAAAAATTATTTTAACAGTAACCATGATCGGCATACTTACCGGTCATAATGTTAATTATCAAAGACAAATCACCGATGGGCCCCAGCCATGTGTTGACTGAAGACTTTTCCAATGGAAACTCCGGAAGTGAATTGAATGATGATCAGTAGCAGATCTGGTACTAAAGTACCTGCTTGATTGCTTTTGCTTCCTCACTACTGAAGGTAGTTCACTTGCGTTTTCAGAGCTTGCTGATCAATTTTGGTTCCGTGTCTGTCTGTCTGTGGTAAATCATTGTCACGCCCAAAACTATACCAAGTTTCAGTCCGATTCCGATGAAATTTTTAGGGATTGTGCGGGTTGTCTCCTAGGCGGTCCCCTATATTTTTCAATTCCGTTGAATCATCAGTATAGCCTGTGCGCATGTGAACGTCGATTTCTCATCATCTGTTGGTCCGATTTTGTTCAAACTCGGTAGGTAATTAGGTATACGTTATATAAACATTATCTATAAATATAATATCGCGACTGTTAGAGTAATGACAACTGCGCATGCGCGAAACTAATATTGATTATCACAGGCAAAACTCCGAGTCTGATGGACCGATTTTGATAAAATTGTCGGGGATTGTGTGGGATAGCTTCTAGACGGTCCCCTATAACTTTCATTGTCATCACATAAATACTAGTCTGTGCGCTTGCGCAAACGTTAATTCATTATAACGTCGATTTCTTACCATTTATTGGTCCGATTTCGTTCAAACACGGGGAGTAGATGGGTATATGTTCCAGGAAAATTCCCCATGAATTATATCGCGATTGGTAGAGTACTAACATATAGTGTATGCGCAAAACTAAAATTGATCGACACAGACAAAACTGCAAATAATGGACCGATGTGTATGAAATTTTCAAGGATTGTGCGGCTTAGCTTCTAGACGTTTCCCTATACATTTCATTGCCGTTGGAGTAATATTAGTCTGTGCGCATGCGCAAACTTCAATTTCTTATTACGTCGACTTAATCAATCATTTCGACTCGTACTTTGTTCTTAAACTAATTTTATACGTCCATGTTATAAATTTGAGGAAGCTGTACTGCCCACCAACTTGGCAGACATTTTTTCTCGCGATCCCTTTCTGGAAGTTGCTAAAGTGAGGACAGGTGATTGTAAACATTCGCATCCTCCCAGAGGAACGCAGGTCGTTGGACTCCCGCACAAAAAGCTTAGCAGGTGTGGCAGGTGATATGAAAGCGGCAGCCAAGTGTTTGCATACTTGTGCAACACTTCGTCGTCTATTTCCCTGCTCACGAAGTGGAATATTGTAAAGAGCAACTTCTAACTTCTTCGTGTATTTTAACTTCGACAATGCCAACGACAAAAATTATTTGTGGTCCACAATGAAAATATAACATAGAAGTCTAGGGCTTGGTTGTCTATGTACCTACAAAAAACATATGTTAAGAGATTCATGCTATGCATAGTTGTTACTACATTTTCACAACGTGAACACTATGTAAACTAGATTACAGTTAACCATTATTATGATAAATTACGAAGCGTCTTTCTTTAATATATAAAATTCTCGTGTCACAGTTTTCGTTGCCATACTCCTCCGAAACGGCTTGACCGATTTTGATGAAATTTTTTGTGCTTATCCGGTATCTATGAGAATCGGCCAACATTATTTTTCATCCCCCTAAATGTTAGGGGTAGTCCACCCCTAATTTTTTTTTATTTTTTAGACAAAATTTTTAATTTATATTTTAATTAACGTCTGCAAAGTTGGGTGGGCAGTATAACTTCCTCAAGCGAGCGAAGCGAGCAGCATCCCCCACAGAAGTTAAACCTACCCTTAGTGATCTACCGTTTGCGAGCGAAGCGAGCAACATCCCCTACATGTTTCAATTGTAATACATTCCATGTATACAGCCACACTTTGCGAGCGAAGCGAGCAACATTCTCTACATACCACACTTTGCGAGCGAAGCGAGCAACATTCTCTACATACCACACTTTGCGAGCGAAGCGAGCAACATTCCCTATATGCCACACTTTGCGAGCGAAGCGAGCAATTTAATGGGGGGGTCGTGGAGCGAGCCGGAGCGGCTAGTAGTAATATATTCATTCTCGTTTAGTCACTTACTGAGTTGTCGTCTATTCATCCCGTATCAAAAGAACATTATGTATTCCATCGCCAATGATAGTAACCCCATAACACTCAATAAATTATCATAATATGACCCCGGAGGGGGGGGGGGGGGGGGGGACAAAATAAGCTTAAAAAAAACCTTTTTCAGGCCATTCTAAGACCGCTTCTGTGAAAAAAGCAAATTAATATACCTGTAAGAGTGCGTGGCAAATTTTTTCGACACTAGCCACAATTCTCAACCGATTTTCGATATTCTTTCTTTGTTTGATCCCAATTTTAGTCTACTTGACTAGGGAACCCCGGAAATTTTGAAATTCATGATGGAATAGAAGAGGGGTTAGAGCCGAAAAAATCTGATTTTTTCGACAAATCAACCGATTTTTCTTATTCTTAATTTGTTCGATTCCAATTTCACTCCATTAGTGCAACAAACCTTGGGAATTGGTAGGGTGGGGTTGAGGGGAGGAATTATAGCGGCTGTTTCCCATAAAATTTGTTGTATTTTTTCTAAGCACTTTCGCCGTTAGGCCTCGTCAGGGGTATAGTTGAGAGGGATATCATCGCCAGGTTTGTTTAGGTTGTCGAGTAGAGAGAGATATATTTTATGAATTATTTTACAATGATTATCCATATTCTTAGGTCCGCCAGGTATTTTCGGGGTTCAAAGTAAAATATTTGTAGGTACGTGTTTTTGCTTGATTCTCCACTTATATATATTCTCATTTTGCATGATACCCAGGCAAATAGTAGTAGGTTAGCTCCTTTTATATGAGATAGTTTGCGTCACTGTTATTAGAAATGCATTTTTAGGTTTATTAATATTGACGTATTTCACTTCGTTAAAACTATTATATAGGGAATAATTGTTATATTTGGGAAGCCCGGGCATTCTACCCCATAGTAGTACTTTCCTGGGAATCATGCAACCCTAGCGTATGAAAATGAGAATATATACATAGATGGAGAATCAAGCATAACTACATATATGATGTGCTTTGTACCCCAAAAATACCTGGCGTACCTAAGAAACCTAAGAATACGGATAACGATTGTACAATAATATATGAAAATATCTCTCTCTACTCGACACCCCAAAAACAGCTGGCAGACCTAACATTAGTGATAATAATGCTAACACAATATACGTAATCGATACCCCTCCCAACTATATTCCCTGACGAGGTCTAACGGCGAAAGCGCGTGGATAACGCACAATAAATGACATGAGGAACAGCCGCTATGATTCCTCTCTTCAATCCTACCAACCCTTCCAGTGTAACTGAAAGTCACAACATGCATAGAAAAGACCTTGGGAATTTGGATTCGTTGTGATTGGGGATGGAGAGGGTGATTATACCGATTCTTTAAAGCGCACCCCAAACCACAATTCTCAACCAGTTTTGGTGATTTTAGCGAATTTTCTTAGAAAATAAAGCTATTGCAATGGCTCCAAAAAATTTTAAAATGAAAATTTTCAAAAATTTTCTTCATCGAAATCTGTTTTGAGGCATTCTGAAATGATTCCTGGATTTTAACGCTTATACATATATATATATATATATATATATATATATATATATATATATATATATATATATATATATATATAAGTATATATATGTATGTGTCATTCCAGACGATAACTCTCGATAGAATTGAGATAAAAACTTCGTTCTTTCGCCAAAAAATCAAGCATTTCAAAAGAAAGGATGAGTTCGTTGGACAACAATTTTTGAGCACATTAAATTGGTCAAATTTCGAAAAATGTACCCAAAAAATCACTAAAAATGGCTAAAAACGGCCAAAAATCGTTAAATTTCTATTTTTTTGCAGAATTTTAGTCAAAACTAAATTTTCAACGATTAACTAGGACATTAAAAATTTTTGCTCAAAATTATGATGAAAAACGTACTTAAATGTCATTAAAATTTGCTAAAATATCTATAAAAACTGCAAAAAAATTAAAAATCAAAAATCCCTTTTGAATCAGTGGAATTTTATTTAGAATAAGTTTTTTGCCATAAAATTGGTTTTTAACCATTTCTGTCAACTAAAATTTCTCCAATTTCAATGCAATTTAACATACTATAGTACGATAGATAGTTTATGAAAATTCGCTCATACGATCATGCTGCACGACTGGAACTTTTTTATTTATGTTAATTTATTTATTTTTCATTGATTTGGTTTAGTTTTGGAACATATGTCAGCAGTTTCAAATTTCATTATGGGAGGGGGTAATACTGACAAATCGTGATGTTTTCACTATTCTCGTCTGATTTCCATAGCTTTTTTTTCGATGCAAATTTTAGTCCAGTAATCACGATTTTTGTTGTTGGTTTAAGTGGATGTACTAAAAATTGAGAATTCCATTGTATGTTAGGAGGAGTGATGGAGAAAAATGAACTGTTTACTTAGGTACATACGATATTCTCAACCGATTTAAGCGGGAACAGACGGGTTGTTCAGGGTATTTGAACAAATCGTCCTCTGCCGCCCGACCAACGGCTCATTTTGTTGCGTAGGTATTACGTTGCAGTTCAGCTCAGAAACATTTTTGTTGTTTTTAAAAATATTTAAAATTGATAAATTTTTCAATTATTGAATAAAAAATCGTTCGGTTTGTTGCATCTTTATTATAACATAAAGCATGGGAAGTGCACCACTACAGTTTGTAGGATTTGTAAACCTCTTATCATTTTCGTCAAATCGACTTTATTTGTTCTGAAAATTCCATCATTCACTTGAAAAAAAAAGATAAAGCGAAAAACTCGTACTAAATATTCTGCGATTTCAAATAGATTTGGAATAATTTATCAAAAGATGAACTTGTTTTGACAATATGCTACTAAAAAATATGAACAATTTTTAATGATTTTTTTTTAGCTCATTTTTTGAAATTTGAGCGATTTAATGTACTCAGTGTTGGCCAACTAACTCGTCCTTTCTTTTGGAAAGCTTGATTTTTGGCGCAAGAACGGATTTGTTATTTCAGTCCTAAGGAGAGTTATCGTGTGGAATGACACACAGACAGACAAGCAAGAATCGCACACTGGGGCGATCCTACAGTAATGTTGGACATTGGGGGAAAAAATAAAACTTTTGATTTGGGATTTTGATTGTGTTGTTAGTACCAAATAAACGCTTTTCAATTGAGCAGATTGATTTTTAGCCATATTATTGCATTGGTTTTCACATAAAGCCTGGTTATAATTGCTATGTCTAAAAAAACCTTGGCTTATTAAATTGGTCGTGAACTCTCATTTCATTTTATAAATTATTGCTGCTCTTAGTACACAATAAGGGTATTATAATAAATCTAAAACTGGCACAAAAGGTTTTTAAAAATTCCCCTAACTTTTTTTTTGACATCGAACAGAAAATAATTCTATTTAATTAATTCGCACATCGCCGGTATTTGCCGGAAAAAATACCATTTGGTACGTTTTTAGAAGTATATTGTCTTATTTACAACGTTGTCAGATCTTGCCTAAACTTGCCTATTCAATAGATATTTTGTATTTAAAGTTAATACCTACGCGCCTTTGTTGACATTTTGTAATCAGATTAGTCGTTGCTTCTGTTTATTATTTGATTCTCCTCTTTAAAGGTAAACAAGAAATCAGTCTGATGTTGTCTCTCGCTTCGACACAATGGAAATTAAAAAAATGACGATCTATTTCAATTTTTTAGATCTAACAATATTAATTTTAAGGATTTTGACATGGCTTTGGAAAAATGGACTGACTTACTTGGTTTTGCGATTACTAATAGTGCGAAAAACGGTTTGCGGGAGAAATTAAGGAAATGGTGCTATCATTTTCAACTTAAATGGAATGATGCAAATAGATCTTTGGAACCATTTTTGAGGAAAAATCGCGAATGGCTTAACAGGGACCTAATTTTTCCAGAGGTATATTCTCAAGAACTTCCATCTTCATCCACTCCAGGTATTCCTAGTAGATCAAAATCATTCGAGCATTTGTCAGAAAGACAAAAACGGAGAACAAAAGATTTCAGAAATTGTTCTGGTGACGAGTTAAATTTTGTAAAAAAAAAAAAAAAAAAAAAAAAAAAATCAAATCGGAAAATGCTCGTTATGTTTTTGATTTTATGCAGAACTATCCAGAATATATTGATCAAATTAAGACCTATTGTGATAATCTCATTCTTGGAAAATCTCAACATAGAGAAGAAAAAAGCTTTCGACTCAGGAGACCTCAAAACGTAAAGATTTGATAAAAATTCGAATTTCGATTTTTTGGCAAATTAAAATACTTCCGTTACCCTTAGGGGTAAGGAAAGTAAAAATAAAAATTTATAAAACATGTATTGAGTTTTGACATGGATATGTCTTTGCTCTGGGGGGTCAACCAAAAATTTCCGTGACGCAAAATTTGTGTCACAATTTCAGTGTTTTTCACGTACAACCCAGCCGTTGCTAGGGGAATGAAACTTCCGCAGTTTTCATCGCACAGAAATCGTTCGCCACTCGTTGGAAAGCGCTTGATTTATGTGATAAATGTTCACATCTCAAGCTACCAATTTCCCCCTCCTTACGTACCTGGCTACATTCCTAAACTAAGTTGATTGGACTATAAACAATTTTAATAAGCCGGTTACAATATTCTTAACGTAAAGCAATATCATCATTTCCTCCACTCCATAGGAAACATTTTCATCCTCTTGACAGCAGTCGACTGTTAACAACAACTCATTCTCTCCACAGTTACTTTCAACATTTCTATAAGTAAACCGTTGTTTTGTTGGAATTAGTCGGGATGCGGCCCAGGGATTTGTTTAAAGTTAAAGGATTCGTTTACAACTCTCGAGGACAACCGTTATGAAATCCCCAATCAAAGACATATCCATGTAACATGGTATCTGCTTGTAAAGCAGATAGTGGAACTTTTTTATTATGTGTTTAAAAATTACAATTCTCTATTTAGCAAGTGATACATACATAATACGTATGTACACATCTAAACGTTGTTCTACACGTTATATCGCCACTGGCGAAATTGCTTAAAAAATTGCTGATCATGTGGTGCAATAGAGTATTCGATTTGCTTTAAAATGATACCTGAAGCAATATTCTAGGACAAGTAGAAACGGAGATATTATTGAATGTCCGGCCTACCCTATCACTCGCTCCACCGTGCTTCGAAATATTCACAGCCAGGGGTTGCTATGGGTTCTCCGTTATCTCCTCTGCTTGCAGATGTTTACATGGATTATCTTGAGCAACAAATATTTACAACTTGTAACACTAATGATCTTCTCTATTGGTATAGATATATCGATGATATTGTCATTCTATGGAAGGGCACAGAAAGACAACTAAATTCTTTTCACGAAAAACTCAATAAATTAGACCCCTTTATCAAATTTACCCTCGAATTCGGCGGAAATAAACTCAATTTGTTAGATCTATCCATCTCTTTGGTAAACGAAAAGCATGATTTTTCAATTTATAGAAAAGATACATATAGCGATATAACTATCCACAGTACTTCAAATCACCCTTTAGTCCATAAGCCTGCAGCCTTCCATATTATGATTAACCGAGCACTGTATATTCCAATGAGTGAACAAAATTTATCAAAAGAAAAATCCATTATCAAAAGCATAGCGGCTAGTAACGGATGTGGAGGAGATCTCGTTGATACCATACGGGATAATGTTCCCATATGGGATGTTCTCCATATTGGATATGGAGGAGATCTCGTTGATACAATATGGGATAATGTTCCCATATGGGAACATCCTATAATACTCCCATATGGGATGTTCTCCATATGGGATATGGAGGAGATCTCGTTGATACCATATGGGATAATGTTCTTAGGAAAAAGAGTAGGGAAAAAGTTTCCAATCTGGCCAGGGAAGATGTAAATTTAGAAGAAAAGCAATGGATAAGTATACCTAATTATGGGAAAATTTCGGATAAAATCGGCAAAATTCTATCATTGAGAGGTTACAAAGTAGGTTTTAAAAATAGTCTTAAAGCATTATTAGGATCCGTTAAGGACAAAATCAATGTTAAGGATAAAAGTGGGGTTTATAAACTAAAATGTTCTTGTGGCTACGAATGTTGCGGTCAAACTGGTAGGAAATTCAGGGAAAGAATAGACGAGCATCAGGAGGATTTCAGGGAAAATTAGGGTAAGTCTACATTTGCGAAACATCTTAAGGAATCCAATCATAGTTACAATTTTGATTTGACAGATAGACAGTTTGTAGAATTTCTTCATTTTTTCCGAAGGGAGGTATGTTGAATGTACTTGAAAAATTCGAAATTATCAAAAGTGACAGATCGGGTAAATGTTTAAATGAGGATATACCTCAATATATTTCACCCCTCTCCTTTCTCTTGACCAATGGGATTCAATCTCCCTTCACCTGTTACTATTAAAGCTGTGTCCTTTCTAATGTGTCTTCAGTTATTGTTTGTTACTGATGATGGCCTAACCGTCGAAATCAATTTAACAGTGTAACTCTTTTAGTTTTCGTGGAAATAGACGTTTTTCACTAACTTCCGTTTCGAAATGGGTTTCCACAACTTCGTCGCGAGTGATTTAGTTCGATAACTCTCCTTAGGATTGAGATAAAAATTCCTTTCTTGCGTCAAAAAATCAAGCTTGCCAAACGGAAGGATGAGTTCGTTGGCCAGCGCTTTTTGAGCATTGGTAAAATTTCAAAAAATGAGCTTAAAAAATCACTAAAAATGGCTAAATACGACTAAAAATCGTTAAAATCATACTGTTTTGCAGAATATTGCTCAAAAATAGCTTATTAACTGTAAAATAGAACAAGGTGGATTAAAAAAAACCCCAAAAATAAAATAATACAACTAACACTAGATGTAAAATAGGCTAACAACTATATACATGCTATTATACATATACGATCAGCTAAGTGAAATACAACTACGACTAGATGTATATAAATAAGTTCAGGTATCACAGTTCATAGTTGAGCTTTTTTTGTGATGCTAAGTTCTGGTGATGTTTTTATTTTCGGTACTACTTAGAATTTTGGGGAGCTGAATACGAATCTAAGGTTTCCCTGCAAAAATTTGTCCTTCTAATTTTTTCTATTCTAAAAACTGCGGTTGTTTAAAACTTCTTTCAATTTTGACTTATTGCTCCTTATCTGTGCGTCCTAGTGGTTTGGCTGGCCACTCACTGTTCATAAACTTCATTAAATTTGTGACAATTTTAGCGCATTGTAAGGGTAATCTAGTCGTAGTTTAGTTTTTATTACGGGGTATTTTTTATCAGCTGTAGGGTAGGGGTTAGAAAGCGGTCATCGCTGTATCCCTTGAGGCAGAGTGCAGCGATGCCTCGTTTTGCGGGTTATTATTATTATTTTCCTCCATCCGATCTGCCAGTGGAGTCCGTGTTGGCAATCCGTTTAGTGACGGACGGTCAGCATTGCTCCCCTTAAGCGGCCCATAGACGATCAATATTATTGTGCAATATCCCGGGTTGTACAATAAAACTGATCGTGTGTAGACGACATTGAAAGGTTGTGCAATATATTGCGTGAAATTCAAATCCGTGAAAATATATTGTGCAAACGGGAAAGAATTGTGCCGTCTGTAGGCAACATTGCGCAATATCCCAGTCTGTCTCATGGACAACCGTTGGCTTGCAAGAATAGCATCGCGCATGGTAGTGTTGATTTTCTCAATTTGAGAAGTTACCAAAGCGAGAAGTTCGTCGAATAATACTCCGTCCATCCGTAAAAAGTTGCGAAAATCATTTGGTTCAGCAACTCTCAGTTCATTCAGTAATGTTTCGTGGGAGTGTTTCTCCCTGTCAATGAACCACTGTTTGGCCCATTTTCTCCCTTTTCGCGAGCTCTGTTCTTTTTTCTCTTCTTTGCACTTACCGCTACAGCAATAGCAACAGCACACAACTCAGTTTCACTCAACATCTTCACCGAATGAAGTTCTGGCGAAGACTGTTTGCACAACCTGTTGCCAAGCAAATTGATCGTCTGTGCTCGTGATTGTGCCAAATATTGTACAACCGTCAATATCACGATTCAATTTATTGCACAAACCAACTTATTGTACAATAATATTGAGCGTCTGTGGGCGGCCGTCAAAGTATTGTGCAATCCAAATTGCACAATAATATTGATCGTCTATGGGCCGCTTTAGAATCGTGCCCGTTGCAGTGTCCTTTTGACACCCCTTTTTGGTTGCCGCTAATGACCCTTCCGGTTGAGACGCAACTTAAATTCTGAAAAAGAAAAAAAAAAAAAAAAATTAGCGCATGTTAAAATCACAATTCCTAATAGAATTGGAATTTTTGCTAATAAAATTAACCTTATTATAAATGAATTTATTTGTAAAAATTCCAGTCATGCAGCGCATGGTCATATGAGCGCGTTTTCAGAAACTGTTGTATCATATTTGTTAAATTGTTTTGAAATTTGGGCACTATGAATGAAAAGCCATCAATTTTATTGCAAAAAAAACCTTTACTAAATAACATTTTTGTCTATTCAAAATATGTTTTTAGATTCTCAACTTTTTTGTAGTTTTCATCAATTTTTGCAGTATATATTAATGAAATCCAAGTACATTTTCTGCATATATTTTTAATGTAATAGTTTATTGTAAATACACTTTTTGAGTGATATTCTGCTGGAAAAAATTATTGATTTTTAGCCAAATTTATAGATTATTCTGCACATTTTTGGAAATTTATTGTGCTCAAATAGTTCTGTCCAACGAGCTCATCCTTTGTTTTGGAGTGCTTGATTTTTTGGTGGAAGAGCGGATTTCGTATTTATATTTTTAGGAGATTTATCGTCGTGGTCTCATAATTTCGGCAATGGTTCTGGATGCGGCGGCTGCGGTACTAAGCGCTTCTGCAGGCATACAACAGAGCTAAGGTACTGTTTCAGCGCCCCAGCAGTCGCTGTAGTGGCGTTGAAGCTGCCCCAGCATTCTTCCATACTGGGGATGTCTCTGGACACTACACGTGTGGCATGCGTGCGGACCCAGGCCCAGGGGCAACTGTGGCTTCCCTGCTTGTGCTGCAATCATGTAGGACAGGGTGGGGTTAAGCGGTAGGCGCAGAGTCCTCTTCTCTGTTGCCGGGCCAGCGACCATTCCTGGCTTTTAAGGGCCGTGCCCATACTGGTACCACAGGCGGGTGGGGCCCCAGGCTTTCAGCTCTTCCGACGTCTCGCTGGGCTGCGAAGGTGGTCCAGCCTGCCACCCATTCGAGGATGGTTTCGTGGGGGTCGTAGGTTTCACGCCCTTGTAGTTCTTTCCTGTCCAGGGCCTTGTTAGGGTGCAGGTCCCCCTTCAAGGTGGAGTTCCTCGGCCTCAAACGGGGAACGCATTAACAGGCCCATCGACTTATACATTTTCCCCCGAGCAACTGCCCCGGCATTGGCTAAACCCAACGTGGTGGCACCACTGGCAAGCTACCGCTCATATGCAGGCTTCCATTTGTAGCCGGCCACTGCTATAACCTTCGCCACCAACGCGACACAGAAAAGCCACTCTCCTGCAGCGGGTATAAGCCAATCGGATTAGTCGCTTGTATACAGTTGAATACGCATAGTTGCATCGTCGTGTGAAGAAGCTTCCAGTTGAGGACCAAACTAAGAATTGGTGTACAATGTCTCGAAATGGATTTTCATGTAAAACATTTCCGAAATTTTTAGATCAACTGAGTAGCTTTATTTTTTCATTGAAAACTCGCTAAAGAAGTCATACACGATTTTTCTCCTTCTCAAAATTTTCTGTTACTTAAATTGCTTTGGTTGGAATTGATTTTCTTCGATCAAATTGGTTTCTAAATATTTATGGGTTTGTCATTATAGAACTAAGCAATTCAACGGAATTTTAGTATCCATTGTCAAAACCAGTAATTCAATTAACACGTTTCTTATTAGTTAATCTTTGTATTTGAGCAATAAAATGTTGGCTCTAATATGAGAAGTGAATGAGTTTCATTTAAAAAAACGAACTGGTTTGATTGATAAGCGATTCCAATTTTAAAATCACACCGTGTCTTTGTTTCGTTTTGAAGAAAACAGAGGTATTATTTCTTCTCAAAGATTTCTTTTGATGACGTCAAACAGGTAAAACGCAAAAGTTTTTATTTGATATTGTTCTTCAGAAAAATCATTAATCAGGTACCCGCCTATTACTTGGCCTTATTTAAGAGAATCCCAGTGCAGAAAGTCGATTGCTTCGAAGTCAGACGACTGGGGTAATTGCTACAATTTACATAGGTAGCGAAGTATTTTTTTGTACTTTATTATTCATCCTTTGTATATTATTATGATACATTTAAGGCTGTCTTAGAGATTAGTTTTGAATCTCCCAAGGTAGCGTATGCATTATTTTCACTTGCGGGAGATGACAATTGATTTTGTTCTCGCTTAAATCAAAATATATACTCTATTTTACGTTTTTGTATATACCACTCCAGACAATTGGTTTCTTGTCAGAATGTGAGTGTATGTATATGCAGCTTTTATCTTTTGGGTTGTTCAAATTTTAGATATCGTAACAAAAAATAAGATATCGGGTAATATAAGTTTTTATAACTATATAACAAATTTTTGTATAACAATATAATACAACACAATACAATAAATTAAACAACAGTCACAATTTCACAATTACAGTTAAATTTTACCAAAGTTTTACAAATCGGCTCTGCGACAAGAAGACGTTAATTGGCAAAAAATATCGTTTTAGCGAATACTCGGAAGTTAAATCTTTAAAACGTGATTGAAGCAGTGCTCGGAAATTGACTTTTTAAATGTCCCTCTGCCGATTTTATGTCAAAAAATATCAAATCTCATTACATCTTAACTTATTTGTTGGCATGCAACTTGTTACTTCCAATGTATGAACGCAAGTTTTCTTTTCATTAAAAATATCTCTATTGTACAGCCTATCAATTAAACTATGTAAACTAAAATTATCATGTGAACTTTCATTGTTACTCCACCCTCCACCTACGTTTTTTGTCGAGTGGTTCTCGTTATTGTTCCGCAATTTTAATTATCTGTGTTATGATTTGAATTAAATATATAGTATTGGCCTAACTATACTAGTCGTCTGCATTGAGTAACAAATAAATTAATATCATAAATAATTACTAATGAATCATCTTCATAATTTTAAGTTATGTTTCTAAATAACGATGTTGAAATTGATATCATTTTAAATCCTCGCTATGAACACAATGAATGCTTAATACATTCATGTTATGGATACGAGAAAGCAATGTGCACACACTACTTGGCTGAGGAGATTTCTCCCAAGTCCACGTAATTGGAACGCACGAGAATGATTTTCAAGTTGTCTCATTTCTGTTCATATAACCATATTGAGTAATGTTTGGAATAATATTTGTTGTGTTTCTTATGTGTAGATGGGCTGAGATGCAGGAGAACACAATCACGATGGTTTCCTACCCTGACAATATTGTAAGTTCCCAAAGCAACAACATTGTTCAGGACCAAGCTGTTTTTGAAGCTGACAAAAGAGCTGTTTACAAGTAAGTATAAAATATTTATCAGCGTTTTATACATTTTGGAGTATCTCGATTTTCTGTCTTATGCCAATGTACCTTAAAAATTGAAAGTTTTTATATATATTTTTTTACAAGTTTTATTGCGCCAAGTAATAACAACTTATAAGCAATATTCATGTGATAAATTATTAGGTATACATTTTCTTAAGATCTAATATACTTCACTTTAGACTTATTGTTCTGATAATTGAGTCACTAGTCTTGACGTTCATTTTATTTCACTTAGTTCATGCGGTTTAGTTCTTTAAGTCTTCTAAGTAGATCTTTGGTGTCAAGGAGCTGTACGAAATCCTCGTTAACATGATCTCTGAGCCTCAAAAGGTGATTGACGGCTTGTTTGCGAATAACCTCATTGACAGATTCAACTTTCAACTCATAGTGTAATCTGTCGTTTCTGAAATATCTGTATGCGTCAACGTAGGTACGCAGAACATTTTTCTGAAAGCGCTGAATAATATTGCGGTTACTTTGAACAGTGCACCCCCACAGTTGAGCACCATATGTCCAGACAGGTTTGAGGACTTGCTTGTACAATATGAGCTTATTGTGGATAGACAGTTTTGAGCCTCTTCCCATAAGCCAGTACATTTTCCTGAATTTGATAACTAGTTCAGACTTTTTCTTTTTAACATGTGATTTCCACCACAGTTTGGCGTTGATTGTCATCCCAAGATATTTAGCCTCATTGGCATAAGGAATCGTCTTGTTGTCGAGAAAGGCTAGCACGTAGCAGTTGTATTTTCCTCAGTTTCTGGTAGATTTGTGGGTCTGATAGAGTGTAAAGTAGATACAGTAGTGGGCCGAGTACACTGCCTTGTGGTACTCCAGCATGAATCTTCAAAGGCTTCGAGAAAACATTGTCTTGTTTGATTCGGAAGTATCGGTCGGTCAGATAAGACTCCAGAATTGCTGCATAGCATGCTGTTAGAATTTTGCGAAGTTTGTGAATAAGCCCTTCATGCCGCACTTTATCAAACGCCTGTCACACATCCAGAAAGGCTGCAGAGCACACTTTTTTCTCTTCGAATCAAAATTGAAAGTGAGGAAAAGTAATGTATTTTACGAGGCCTGAAACTGAAACCGCTACCCCTCATCTTTATGTTGTAACTTAAGGGGGGGATCATCAACTGATCACTCCTACTTGAACAAGAAGACGAGGGAGGGAGGAAGTCAATAGTTCAGAGAAAAGGTAGTGATGCGGCCTGCTAAATTTTGAACTCATTGAAGCATAAATATTGACTAGAAGGTTAAATCTGATACATACACTGTTCAACTTTGAAAATCCGTTCAATCATTCATTTTAATCAAAGAGATTTGCTTGAGTAGGTAATTGGTATTTTTTATGATTATTCACACGTTTTCAAAATAAGATATAGGTAGACACACCTTAGGTTGGTCACATCTTTCATGTACTTGGTTCGTTCCGTAGGCATCCTCTATTCCCACTTCTTGCCCTCCTCTTTGAAAGATGCGAACAGGCGACCCAATTGGCGGAAGCGCCTAACTCCGAGAGTTTCAACATGGACATCCAAGCATTTGTCCAACATCAGGAAAGAGACCGGAAGCCTTTTCTAGTCAATGATGCAGAAATCGATGGTTTGGTAAGTCCTCTAATTTGATATTGAGTCCTATAAAAAGGGGGAAAACAGTTTGTTAGATTATTTATAAGTGACTGAATTCAGCTGTACAAATTCTGATGAATCCAATTATTTCTAGTAACAGCATCTTGGAGGTTTTGAAAAAAGGCCTGGTGGTAGCATTTTTGTATGCAGAGAAAAACATGAATTTTTCAGTTGGGCCCAGATGTGAATACTTTTATTTTTTTCAAATCAGAGGTCTTACAGTGAGCTTTTCGAAAAGGTGCAATGGTGATGGTTATTGTAGAAAATGATCGGAGATTGGAGAGGAATAATAACTTGTATAAGACACGTGGCAACAGAAAAATGTGGGCTCATACTATCCAAACTTTTCCTGTACCAACGCACAGCTGAGTGTCATTGGACCTTATATGTCCGACACAACCATGTATGTCCAATAGCATAGACTACAGGGATGATTTCGGAATATCTTGGGGGGGGGGGGGGGGGGGGGGGGTCATGAATTCACAGTTCACACACTGTCAAAAATTAAGGTAGGGTTTTATTAGCACACAGGTTAGTACCGGTGAAGGAGGAACAGCAGCCTAGGCTCATAGTTTTAATTTTACTGATTGTAATTACACTCACCCTTGTGTGGATGTGTCCTGGGTACACACAACTTGAGGGATATACATTGACCACTTCAAGAGAGTTATATTTAACGCCTTTAATCATTCCTGCTAAGCTAATCAGGCTCTAGCGCCAACAATTGGTTGACTGTAGCTTTTAAAGGAGCTCTATCAGATTCTGTAACATTTCATATAATCTAGTATGATCTTTCAGTGTGCTATCCATTCATTTTCAGATGATTAAAGCGATACAAGTACTAAGGATTCATCTCCTCGAATTGGAAAAGGTTCAAGAACTCTGCAAGGACTTCTGCAACCGGTATATTACGGCTTTGAAAGGCAAAATGCAAAGCGAGAACCTCCTCAGGTCCGATTATGCTGCTGGTTACCTTGAGAACAACAACAACAACAGCAGTCATTCAAGTGACAGCAATAGCCCGACGGTTTTCACGCCCCACTCTCCTCATAATATTCAGGTATTTCTGATAGGAGTTCTGTTGTGAGCTGGTAGTGGAATTAAGTTCAAACCCTCTCGTTTTCTTAAATTGGTGTTTTGTTAGAACAGGTAGAAGGTACTATTCATTTATTCTAAAATTCTACAGTTATTTAATGCATGCTAATTTGGTGTTGCAAATTAATGTTTGTACTTCTAATGCACAGGCAACCGGAGTGTTTCAGATTCATTATACAGTTCTTTAAATTTAATGTTTCTTCGTGCGCTTGATTCAGGTGAGAGTGGTGAGGGTTGTAGCATAGTAAAAATTAGTGTGGATTTGTTTCCAGCTGGTGTAATGGATTTCATACTAGCTTGAACAAAGTTAGTGCCCTTGAAAATAAAAGCCCTCTCTTAATGTTTGTTCATACTCTGATTTGATTCTATATCTGGCGTGGATTTTTTCTTTTCCCACTCTTTTCCACAAATAAAAGTAATCATTCCTTAGAGTTAACCTTTCTGCAAGTATATAAAGTATTCCCAATGCAGTAAGTATCATTATGTGGGACAAATTTATTATGAAGGGACAGGGCGTGCATCACCTAATGTGACATCATTAAAGGTAGAGGAGTGTGACAACTCCGTTAAAACCTTAGTACTTGCCGTATGCAGCTATTCCCTTCCTCGGTTGTCCCTTTACATCTTATTGTCTGGGTGATACAAATTAAATCTCTCCAATCAATGTCGCATTTTCCTTACGTATATATAAAACTTATTATTCAAAAGTAGAGCTTGAAGTATGGTTTTTGCTTTTTTATGCAGGAAACGTGCTAATTGAAGCTATTTCAATAAAAATACAGACAAATTTTATAACTTCACTTCATACGGGTGGTGTCATGCAGGGTATCTCTGTCCAAACAACAAAATCACAGGATTATTCAATATTATTTCCAAAGGTTGCGACTGCTTACAGTTTCTTAAATGAAAACAAAGTGAAAAGGTAGAACCTTATAAAATTTCCAAACTGTGAGGAAGAAGAACGTTGTTGGTTGGTGATTCAGAAAACATAAGGAAGCATTCCCTATTTTCTCCAACGTGCTGGAATTTGATTATTACCTAGCAAATCTATAGAAAATTGTTCTGGAAAAATAGCGAACTTTGCTATTTTAGGTAATGTCATTTAGGTAATTCAGTGTCTCGCACTGTTGATAAATTTGATTGTACAATTTTCCTCCACGATATTTAAAACTCGAGGTTTGGCTTAAATTTCCAGAATTGTTTATTACAATTTGGTTGTTTTCATCCTTACTCCACGTCCTTTCAATTTAGTGAAAAAATTCACTTTCAGAATAATCTCTTTCAATTCGTGCCAAAATTTAAATTGGGTTCAATGTTTTTTAGCTGAAATCGAAGTGTTTTTTGTTGATTTTTGTTTTGTTTTTACTCTGCGGCCTCTAGAAAAGAGTATGATTCTATTTGATCAGTTGTGATAGGTGTCTCCAGTGGGTTGGAGTGGACTGATGTGCGGTGGAGGGGGGATTGGGGATGCGGGATCGCAACCGCCGCTGTCACCCGTCTGCCCGCCGTCCCCAGGAATTCATGGCAGTACTCCGCTCTCTCAGATTGGAGCCAATCCCTGCCCTCCTCCTCAAGACAACAGTCTCCTTCAAGGTAACTGTTAAATTAACAATCTTCATTAATTTTTGTCAAAGAAAGTAGAAAGTGAAAATATAGATGAAATTTTATGAAGCTAACAGCTGGTTGAGCTACTTTGTGTTTATCTCCTTATTGAACTTCTTAGTCGGTAATTATTTTTACAATGTTGATTACTATTCATGTTTATCAGCATTATTTGTTCCTAACCAGAACTAGATATAAATGAAATCTGTTCATAGAAACTACTATTTTATTGGTAGACTTTATTAGTTGATACAATTGAGTCACGATCTGATTTGGAAAGTTAAGCAATCAGGTTAGCTTAAAGCTACTAGCAATATTTTTGTGCCCTTAGGGACCTGTACCTAAAATTTGCTGGGGTTTCCCCATGAAACATTTTTTGTCAGATAGACTGCTGACTGATAGAAACAAGCTGATTTTTTTCCGTGACAAAAGCAGCACTAAATTATCTCTTTTTAGTCATTTTATAATAGTTTTAGTCAACAAATATATTTAACAATTCGGCAACGGCAGGGGGTGTGGCGACGCCAGCCAAAGTCGATCTGGAAACTAAAATGAACTAAATCACTAGCGACTTAGATGTGAAAACCCATTTAAATGAGAAAACGGTGGTTAATGAACAACGTTGTCCATTTCTACAAAATAAGGAACTACAATATTGGACCGATTTTTACGGTTATTAGTTTTTAGTAACAATAAGTGGCAAATAACAAATTGATTGTGAATTGTTCAATGGAAGTCATTGAACTGACTGTATCTGAAGTTGTCGATCAGGGTGTGGGCGCAGGCACCTCTGATGTAAGAGAACTCTGTCGTATTAGTACTGTGATAATCAATGGATCTAATGTTCCATTCTGTAGAAGAATTATTTTTAAAACTTATATTTCCTCTGTAATTGTTATGTTTCCTTTTAAATTACAATTCCAAGTTTCCTATTAACAGTGTTATTAAAAGTGAAACCTTTATCAATTTTGCTTTGGCTACCCATGTTTGGGTATACCCGACCCATATCCCTCCTCCCTGTCTTATCAAAACTGTTCGAAAAATTGTTGCTCAAACGGCTTAAACCAATTATTGAAGACAGAAAATTGATACCAGACCACCAATTCGGTTTCAGGCAACGCCACTCTACGCTAGATCAAGTTCATAGAATCACTAACATAATAGAAAAGGCTCTAGAAGGTAAAAAAATATGTGCCAGTATCTTCCTGGACGTGGCCCAGGCATTTGACAAGGTCTGGCACAAGGGACTTGAGTATAAACTGCACAGGGATCTCCCAAAACAGTTTTACTTACTCCTAAAATCCTACCTAGCGAACAGACACTTCAGGGTAAAGCAGGGTGACCAGTACTCTGTCTTGAAGCCTATAAAAGCAGGGGTACCGCAAGGCAGTGTCCTGGGCCCAGTACTTTACCTGCTGTACACACGAGATCTTCCACAACAGGAAAACACAACTGTAGCTACTTTTGCAGATGATACTGCCATCCTCTCTGTTGGAGATGACGCTGAAACTGCAACTCGCAATCTACAGACGTCCACTAACAAGGTTGTCAATTGGACCAAGATGTGGAGAATGAAACTAAATGAAACAAAGTCAGTGCATATCAACTTTACTAATAGAAAAATCATAGCCCCAGAAGTTGAGATCAACTCAAATAAAATTCCATACTCTGACACTGTAAAATACTTAGGGATGCACCTTGATTCCAAACTTAACTGGAAATATCACATTGAAAAAAAGAATCAGGAACTAAAAATCAAGTTCAGAAAGATGTACTGGTTGATGGGAAGGAACTCCCATCTCTCACTACACAATAAATTACTCATATACAAACAGATACTGCGCCCTATCTGGACCTATGGGATTCAGCTTTGGGGTTGTGCGAAAAAATCAAATATTAAAACAATCCAAACCCGACAAAATATAATACTGAGAAGTATAGTTCAGGCCCCCTGGTTCATGCGGAATGATGATATTCATCGAGACTTGAGGGTAGAAACGGTCACCGAAATTATCGCCAAATATGCAAGGAAGCACGAACATCGCCTCCACAAACACGAGAACCTGGAGATGCTCAACGTTTTAAACAACGAAGGAGAACTTCGGCGACTCAAGAGAAATAAACCTCTGGACCTAACTGTGCTGTGCAAATAGTGCAAGTGTAATCCAGTGTTCGTTTAACTGTACTTGATACAAGTATGGGCCAGGTTTTGCTGTAAACCTCCCCCCTTAGTGAGCCTAACATGAAATGTAATATTGCTAGATGAGATGTATATGTTTCAGTTGCAATAAATAAATCACGAAAAAAAAAAAAAAAAAAAAAAAAAAATCTTTGGGTATACGGCATTCAGGTATTTCTAGTATTCACATGATTTTCAAGCTGGTGTCTGACTGGAGAATGGAATCACCAGTTTGGAGGAAGCCTTTTGAATACGTTTAGAAGCCTTTGGAACCATTCCATATTCACAAATGTGAGAGGGGTCTTGGTATTTTGAACCTCGTTCTGCCAGTTGGAACAGATCCGTCACCTCACCAAACATTGATCATTGCTCTTGTATCCCATAATGATATATTTAAGATGCAAGTAAATGTTTGCGTTAAACGGTTATATTTATGTGTGTGTGCAGGTTCATTGTCTGCTACTAGTGGTGGCTCATGCGATGAAGATGACGACCCTCTTAGTTGTAGGAAAAAACAGAAAAGAGGTGTCCTTCCCAAACAAGCTACTAGCGTCATGCGATCATGGTTATTCCAACACTTGGTTGTAAGTTATTTTTATTAATTCTATGGAAAGCTTTCCTTTATTTGCCAAATCGATGAATCTTCTTTGAGAGGTATGTTAGTAATGTAGAGACTACGCTTTGCTTGGTTCTTTAAATTAGACTCTATGTACAGAAGTAGCTTCTAAAACGTTTAAAGTTGAATATCTAATGTTTCTTCCACTAATGTCTTGTTGATTAGTTGAAATGAGGGGGTGCAATTGGAGTTAGCGAAACTTGTTATGGTATTCACAAATTCAATTCAACTTTCTCCGAATCATACTAAACTTTTTACAAATTAATTTAAACCTTCCTCGCCGCGAGTGAGGTACGAGAAAGTAAGTATGATACGGATGAAAACCATGATGAGTTGTTAGATTCTTCAACGATGAGTATCATGTTCTTGAAATCTTACTCGCCGATGCTTAATCCAATAGAAAACCATTCTTCAAGACAAGGTCAGGAGCAAGAGAAGTAATTGATTAGTCACTAATAACTAGTTAGTTAATTAGTTACTAATAACTTGTCTGATATTATACAAGCAAGTACAACTGCTACATCAGGTGATATAGTTTTTGTTGGTTTCTTATCAGTAATGTTGTGTTGATGACGTGCTTGAATGAATTTGTAAAAAGTAAAAGTTTAAAAAAACTGAATTGAATCTGGAAGAAGTTGAATTGAATTTTTGAAAAGTTTTAATGAATTTGTAAACGGTTTAATTCAATATGTAAAATCCATAAATATATTATCATAGACTACCCCTGAATTGTATGATTCCTGTACTGTTGAGTTTATCGGATTGATTATTAAGAATTTTTGTTCACTAATATTTTACCTTACTATTACTGTTTACTATTTTGGCTCTAAATGAAACCATTCGTTTTTCCAGCACCCCTATCCCACAGAAGACGAGAAGAGGCAAATCGCTGCTCAAACAGATCTTACTTTATTACAAGTCAATAATTGGTTTATTAATGCAAGAAGACGAATTCTTCAGCCTATGCTTGATGCTTCTGTCCCTAACGAAGTTTCAGGTTAGTTATGTAGATATTCGATGATGTAAGTTCAGCCATGCGGATCAAACACACGGTGGCTGTGTGTCGATCTATGTTTTTATAATCCCTTTTAGCTACGATGAGAACACAAATTCATAAACTGTACCTTGATCGTCCTCTCATTTTGTTATACATCAGGAAGTAATGGAAGTGTGTCTTCAAAATCATCCTCCAAAAAGAGCAAGTCTTCCAATGGAGCCAAATCCACTCCCCCTCATCGCTACTGGCCAGATAGTGTCAGCAGAGGTTCAAACCAAGGTATGTTGTTGACATTGGGTATCCTTTCTATCCTTAGTTGATCAACACTAATTATCTTGTAATTGGGAAATTGTTATCCCCATAAAATGGCAGCTGTCCTCTTCCATGATCCCGACAGGAGTTGTAACATTATTTCACGTTGAGTCGTAGAGTTTCTTCGTAACTATTGGTTCCCATAAGGCCCAGTTCCTCCTTGGGTAACATTAACTAGGTGTCATTTAAATACACATCAAAAATGTATTAAAACTAGAAAACTTTTTTTAATTGTTCCTTAACGGTATAGTGGATTAAATCAGTGAATTTTACCTGGTTATCGATCCTGAATGTATAGATTATATTATGATTGAATTGAGGCATGAGAGATAAATCACCAATCCAGGTATAACTGGTACGGCCTTTGGCTAGGAGTGTCGGATTGTGATAACACAATTATTTTCCGCTTCCAAGTAATTTGGAGTCGAGTCCAAGTATTTAGTGGTGATATGTTTGTGTTCTTACATCAAAACGACATATCCCAAATCTCCCACTTGTTCACAGGTCTCTCTCAGCAGAGGACACTAGTATGAGGAAGTGAACGAGTTTTTATTTTGAAATTTTTGTTTAGAATTTTGCAAATTAGGCCGTTGACTCTAGGGGAAAATGAGTAGGGTTTACTAGTAGGTTTAATGTTCGATTCTTGCCTGATATAGCAGTTTTAATATTTTCAATGAATTTTGCTTGGATAATTCTTGAACCTCTTCAGACATTAGCTATTGCTGTAAAAAGTAATTTTTCCTGGTTAAATATGAGATGAATAAATTCGTAAATCTTGGGTTCAGTTTACTTTTGGGTCTTTTCATTTTTTCTCAGGTGAAGGGGAAGGTGATCGGAAATTCAATTTGAATTTGATTTTCTCATTTAATTCAGTGATTGCAAATTGTCTAAATTTGAAGAATTTTCAATATTTATGGTGTTCATGTCTTGTTCCTAGATGGTAGTGGTGAAGACTGGGAAAGTGGAGGCGAAGCTGGAGGGAGTGACAAGAGTGATGACGATGGCCAATAGTGAGTATATCTCTCCCTAAATGCTGTTGATCACACGTACACAAGTGTTTATTATTTTTGTAATAGGTATATTAGGGTCAGCAAATATTGGTGGATGAAGATAACTGCTACCTGCCACCACCAACGTACCTCAACGGGCGTTGGGGTTTCACTCCATTGTGTTTCACTCTGACTGTACAGAGTGGGTTTTCACTCCGATGTGTGGCTCTTAAAATTGTTTTTTCCAGGAAAAAGCTACATCACGGTGGCGTGACCTGGAGTGAATCCCAGGTTGTTTTTTTTTTTTTGAGCAGGAACTGAAACCCAAACCCCCCTAGTAAATTCTCCTCAACTATATGACTCATTACATATGACTTAGAACAGAACGGATGGATGATAGTCGATAGTTACTATCAACAGACCTTGGTTTTCCATCGGATTTTGAAGCTCTCAGATTATGGCGGTCTGTTGAGTTCTCTATGAAATGGAATTCCAAGAGTTGAGACTGGGCTGCTCTTGAGCAAACAACAAAAATTTGCAATATCAGCTGTTCTAGCTCTTACCTCCCCTTTCACTTCCTTTTTTTCTAAAATTCTTTGAAAATTGTTGGGGGGGGGGGGATTAAGTCTTTTGCCTGTCATGTTGTTGGAGGGGAAGTCCCAGACCCTGTGAGGAGGGGGTATATGGGTGGCTTGCTTCACAGTGCTCTTCTGTCAATTTTTGCTGACCGTACTACAAGATTGAGCGTGTGATGCGTATGCATTGCAAGTATTTGCTTTTAAGGTTTCGTGGTAGGTCATTAATTCAAACGTAATTAAAGCATTGCCAGAACTATAGGATATTTCATCAAAATCAAGTAATATGTAAATTCATTTTCGCTCATGACCAATGGCCATCACAAGCCTTTGAGGCCCTCGACCCACAATTGGCGTCTTCATTTGCTCACTCCAGAATGTTGTCACATGCTCTGTTTAGTTAAAGTAGTACGTTGGCTGCAAAAACTCTATTGATTCGTGTGATGTGTTGTGGAAACACACAACCTTGACAGAGCTACAGGCTTCGGTATAGTATGCACCCCCTAGAACTCTAGAACATAGAGATAGTATATTATAGTATATTATTTATAGAGAAGGATGTGACGGTTCTCGTCCCAAATCATGAAGTGCGTCCCTACCCAGCTAGTACTATTGTGGAGTCGAACATGCTTCCTATTCATTTGAAGTAGTGATTGGGAGGGCCTGTAACTCAGAAATCCGAGGAAGGTAATCCCTAATAGCTGCACTTAATGCACTGTTAAGGAGTAAAAAGAGCTGCCACATTCCTTCCTTGCTTGTGCTTACCGCTATGGCCATTTTATAATGTTGGTAGAATTAGGTTGAACTGATGGTACAGTAGAAGATTTGGTGTAATTGTTTTTAGAAGTGTTCAGTGTTAGCCTATTATTGTAAAGCCATGGGCTTAAATACAGTTTTTTACATTTTATTTTCAGGTGATATTCTTTGTTCAAATATGATCTTGCCAATCTTCACGAACGGTTCTGAATCTGTATTCTGGTTTACTCCTGAGAAATGTCTGGATCTTCCTTCAACTTTGTGTAATTCAAAAAGGACAACATTATCCTAAGCGATCGCTCGGAGCGAACTCAATCGTGTGAGCATGACATACATATATATATTTCCTTGTAAATCTATTTTGTACAATTTAAGGCTTGTAAATATCCGAAAGTTGTTCTTAACCTTTTTGGGATTCATGTTTATTGTGTTTTGTGATGAATCCTGCGGTTTTTTGCTTCGTAACGCGCTACAAAGTCTTCCTTCTTCAATTTGATTACTATAATAAAATACCTAGCTGTTGTGACATATTTCCATCTTTTCAATTTTTTCTTTTTTGTTAGTAGGTGTACACATTCCATTTGGTTTGACACAGTTCTTTGTGGTGGCTCAAGGTTAAATAAATCCAAACTGAAATGTTCATTACCAACCTTTGACTTTCAGTTTACGTCTCATTATTGAATGAGGGTAGATAGGGGATGAGGCCACGCATGAGGGGAATGCTCTACTGCGGCATTCTCGATATGATCCTTTGAAACTTGTCCCAGATGATAGCCTGCACCAAGATGAATAGATCCTAATTTCTTTTGTTGTGTATTTGGTGTTGGGAACCAAATTCAGTTTCCTCCTTTAGCATCTGTTTTTACTCTTCTTAGTAGCTTGCTGTACAGATCAGCTCTCATACTCTGAAGACTGCAAGAACTCCTTATCTACACCTCCAATAGCTTTGGCATTGACCATGACTCCAGGTTCCTCCATACTAGCTTTGAATGCGCCCTTTCTCAAACCAACTCCAAACCTTCACTATTCTCTTCTGAACCCTTTCTCATTATCATCGTTGTCAATATTGCTTAATTTTGGGCCACCACGTGAAACTTGTAAACAAAAAGCAAATAATATGCATACCTTGGATTTCTCAACCGAAGTACATCAACTTGATTTGGCTAACATGAATAATAATCGTGAGAAGGTAGGTTGCTTTCAGAATATGGACGTTATAATATTGCTCCTTGTTAGACCAACTTTTTCTTGGTGTGAAATTAGCTTCGCACAAATTCAAGACTAAAATACCTTTAATGTTAAGTCTTGCTTTAGTAATCATTTTGAGTTTGGCTCCCTTTTACCCCAGGGGTTTGAGACAATGCGACGTAGTTGAACATTGAGGCTTTCATAATTCATTATATTTATAATAGTAGTTCTTCCATTGCCTTACCTATTATATTGGTCAGATACTATTGAGGCTAATAATATAGATCACACTGCTTAAACCGCTTCGGTAATTTTCAAAGTTTTCCTCTCGTCTTCACAAAAAGAACAAAAAATGCGATCTCTTGTGGGCAACTCCCCGGTAATCTTGTTTTTCTTCCATGACCTAGTTACGATATTATTAATATAGTTTAGTATTCCGCTCATCTAGAAACCTTAATATTTAGTTTGTGAATTGATTTATTCAAGAAATGAAACCAAGTACGTTTGTACTTTGTTTGTGTGTGTCTGGTCCAGATTGGCCATTTCATTAATTGTAATGTTAGAATTGCTACTGCTTTTGCATTATTTATAGATCCTATGTTTTATTTTACTGTACATCACCTTGGTTGGTTTGTTGGTGAGAAAAGGCCTATCTTCCAAAGGTGAGAAAGAACCTAATCAATGCCTCTGCTATGGTATTTGTTCGTTGTTGGAATGACAAGTTGAGGTTTTCTTGATATTACTTAGGTTTCTTGTAATTTTATTTAATCTATTTTTCGGTGTTATTTTCAAAGGGCTTCATGCGTGAATTGAAAAATGTTTGCAGAGGCTCATATTACTAGACAACAATAATAATTAAATTCAGCTCGTTAAGTGTAGGAGTACAACTTTTCATCAACAATTGTGTGAAATGTAAGCATATTTGACATTCTGATGGTTGCCTTACTGCCTAGAAGCAAGTAAGTACCTAGTTGAATGTTATAAAATCCACGATGCATACCTATTGATACCTAAGACAACCATGGGTCAAGAACAAAATTATTGATCTGTGGAAGAGATTAATGTCTAAATTCAAATCTTTGGCGACTTTTTTAGTGACAGTTGGTTGAATCATTCTGGCAGACAATAACTGTGCTCAGCAGTTACATCCTGTCATTGTCCGATGTCCAACGCAGCTGAAGACAGCTGATATTTGACTCTGGAGAGGTCAGGGCAAGTTCGAGTCCGATCGAGGTGTCTATAATTTTTAACTAACACAGCTGTGTGGACACGTGGTAAACATCATATCATTGATGTGAACAACAAAGTATCGATCTTCATGAGACAACTCCTAAAAGTGTTGTTTCATTGTAAATACTACTCGTATCAAATAGGAACCTGTGTTGTATTCCAACATATTTGTTCGATAATTATAATAGTCTTCTAAACAACAGATCTTATCAATCCCAAAAGGTCATGGGCCCATATGTCTCCCATTACACTAATCTCAGTGAGGAGCCATCATTGTCCTCAGTGTTTGAAATTAACGAGCATGAAATGATTATACATGCACCTGCCCAAAACTAATCTACTTGAACATGGCTCACTGTTAGTTTCAATAGCCTAGCTGTTAGTCAACGAATGAATAACCACCAAATTTACCATTTTTTTCAATTGAATTCATTTCTCGCAGTCATTTTGTACTGCTAGTATTGTCAAGATAGGTTCTGCAGCCAACGTTTATACTATTTTCCTGCCATATTTGGATTATGTTGCCATGTTACGTACTACTGACACAATCTAACACCAGCTTGATTTGCATAATTGCTGATTTTCGAGATTGAAAACCTCGAAAAAAATGGCATTTTTTCTAGTCTGCTGAAAAAGCGTTAAAGGTGGCTCATTGAAATTTTTGCTCAATCTAAATTAATTTAAAATTGGTTTAATTTTATTTGAGCAGTTGGCAGCCATACAGGCGATCTCTAGGTTCGTTTTTTATCGCGAACATTTTGTAAGTTATTTGTTGAGGACTTTTGCCTAGAAAGTCGTTTAAATTTCCAAATTTAACATGAATTTCGGATTGCCCACTGAGTTCACACGATCAATTTCAGTGGGACGAATTTTATTTGGGTATAGAAATTTAAGCCCGAGTTCTCAGAATGAAACGATGCCCATTACATGAGCGTGTTTCGGCTTGATATGGATTGGATGTGGTTCATTCTCACATTACTCACCTTTATACAATAATTTCTCGTATGTGCAATGTGCCCAGTGATTTTGTCACTTTAATAAAAATACTAAGTAACACTAAGCGGACTGTTCAGTCAGTACTCCTCAATATTTTGGTTATTGGAAACTCGATCGTCCGAAAAAATTTAAAAGATTCATAGATAAGTTATTTTTTGTTTGAAGAATGATAGTTAGGCACTTGTATTATAACTTCATTTCTTGTTTTACAATCTTACATGTTTTCATTTTGTAACTGAATTCATACAATTTTGCTGTAAATAATGTTCTTCATGATTAGTTAAGGACCACCAATTGTATTCAGTTGATATGACCGAGTTTATATTGCATTTCTATACATTGCCTGTCGTCCAAAATGAAGTTAGCAATTAACGGAACGGATAAGCCATTTTTTCTCCATTTAGAAACATCCTATCGTAAAATATCACCTGTCTACTGGTTCCTTCAGAATTTTAAAACTTGTGATCATGATGATAAGGATTATTATGGTGTAAGGTTTGTTCGTGGTGTGCTTTTCTGACAGCAATCGAACTAGTTGGAGCCTCTTTTCTGACAGCAATCGAACTAGCTGGACCCTCTTTTCTGACTGATCCTGCGTTCTTATGCAAGCAATATCAGCTTTTGAATTCCTAATAGACTAGTTGAAACCGAAATATGACTGCAACTGTTGTGGAAACATCTAACGAAAAATACTTGTAGCCATTTCTGTTTCAAATTCCAACCCGAGGGCCCATTTAGTTGTCACAGCTAAATGGTTTTGTTTTTATTTTTTCTTTATTTTACGGCACTGTTCATAGAACATTTTCTTCAGAAATGAAATTCTTCACCTACCTTCGCCTATATTCTTCACCTAACTTACCTGCCTTCTCTTCATGGATGCAGTTCAGTAAGTTGAGCACACTCATTTCTCTAGATTCAGTTACCCCGTGTGCAGGTACAGACAGAACAATGCGAAAAAGTAATACAATTTCTCACTTGCTAGAGTTGACGAGAGTGCGTTCTTGTGTTTATACCAACTCAGTTTAAATCATCTTGCTGACGCGAAAGTTAATGAAAAACATCCTAGGACACAACAAATTGTCAGGCCAAGTAATTGTTGCTTTTTCTCAACGATTCCAATCGTTAAACGGAGCCCTCACTCGAATTATTCATAGCAATCACGTAACAAACATTGAATCTACATAGCGAACAGGCGGATGGTTCGAAAACAGTCGGAGGTACACCACAAACAAACTTATAATCTAACCATGTCACCATCATTTTGTTCTTGAAAACTGGCTTCTATGATAGTTTGAACCAACAGTTTGAACCTGAAAAGTTATTTTGTGGTTTTTCATGTGCCAATACTCAGCTGGTACGTTCAAAATAGCCGATGAGGCATTTTTCCTTATTACACCAACCCCATTTCTTCAGTCCCTTCCTAGCCCAATGTGGGGCGCCACTGTATTAATAATGTTTATCCGTATTGAACTTCAAACTCCGAGGATCGATACCAGTTCGATTCGTTCGAGAGATATTAAGAAAAATTATAGCTACGCAGTAGAACTGTTCATTTATAAGAGTATTTTTGTTCTTCCCATTGATTTTTCGCTTGTACGTTAAAAGGATAAAATGCCAACTGCACATTTACCAATTTCCACGTCGACTGTGGGACAAACTACGTGAATGTGGGAAGAGGGCCCCCTTTTCGTGTTACCGGAGAAGGGCATTCATTGTACCATGTAGACTAGTCGGTAAAGCTTTATGCTAAGGTAACCTCAGTTCAAGTTTACTAGTTCTCCCTCGTAATTTTCAGTACAACTCATCCAACTTCAAAACACAAGTTAAAATCTAGAGAAAAAAAAGTAAATGAATAAAAAAAGAATAAATGAAAATGTGTTATTAAATGGAATGCTTTTAATTACGCGAATGACTAAATTCGTCTTAATGACAGTCTACACCTGCAAATGTGTCCAGCCTAAGATATCCTCAATTACCTACTAGGGACCCAGTAGCCGATCCTTCTAAGGTTATAAGTTTGATGAGTAACTTCTCAGTCATATTATTTATGGGCATTCTTATACACACCACACAAGTAAATTGGTAGCTACTTGAAAAAATGTAGACATCTGACAGGTTTGTACTTAGCCGGTGACTCATGTTTATTTTTACACTGAGACAAAGACAGTTCAATACCAAATTGAGTTGGTAGGTTCTTTGTACCTATTGACTCTGATCTTGGAATTAACGATTTGAAAAAATAGGGGCGGCACACAAACAGAACCCTTTCACAAGGTACTCCTTATCAGGTAAACTTGGGTTACGTTGGCACCTACCTATGCTATGGGTAGAGGTACATTTGTGGTAAACTAAGCTAGATCTACTAGTCCCAGAGCCAAGGCCGAAAATAGGTAGGTAGAAATTTGAGAAGGTTTCAGATTAGATTTTGAAAATTTAGTCTGTTCTGAGTGAGAAAATCTTTGTCTGCCATCTCAAAATTGGTGGAATACAAAATGGCGGCCTCATAAAGATGGCTTAATTTGCCCTTATTAAAGTTTTTCTCTAATAATTCCTAAACCGTACATCCTACGTAAACACTCAAACTTCTACATTATTCAACCTCAAATGCAAGACAAGACAATCGTTGACTTTCACTTTCTCCACCGAGTTTGGCTCTCCGGGTATACTTTAAAAATTACTGGAAGAGGTTAGCCTGCGCACATGCTTGCTTTAGGCGCTACTCTACGTTGACCTGAAAAAGTCGTACGGGAAGAACAAGATACACTATTAAAGTGGTTAACATTACAATAACGATGGGAGCCATAACACACACTTCCTGCTTGCATTGCTACTAATGAATCGGAGTCGATGGTGATTTCTCATCAGTAATTTCAAACCTAGGTACCAGCTGAGTGTTGGTGCAGTTTGACTTCAGTATTCAGTGATTGTACTTCTTTTTGTAACTCCTGGTTCCCATATGTGATCTTTTCCTTTCAATACAAGTTAGAAATATACACACTTTCCTAGTACCTACCTATTTAATACCTAACTTTGATAAAAGTAACACATCAAAAACAGTAGTTTTGTCCCTGACCTGTTTGTGTTAATTTTCCAAAACATCTGCAGATGCTATAGCACTGCATCCGCTTTCCAGCAATAAACATTGCGTAGAAACTAGATTTTACTCTATAAAATGCCATTGTAATGCCTCGAATTCAAATTACTTGGCATTGTATATGAAGCATGTAAAAAATCGAAAAAAGGAACATGATAATTTGACATGTGCAATTAAAATTGTGATTTTTTTGTTTCTAACCCTATAAATCTGTTCATTGATGATATTTTGATGTATAGTATGAGTATTCATTCATTTCTTAGATACCTACAAATAATTTTCTCAAATGCTTTTTGTTCTCCTCAACAAGCTAAATCAATTATTTATTGGAATGGTTTGATGATGCACTATGGTGACGAACAATCTTGTTATCGCACTACCGCTGTAATCCTTGATCTTTGTTTTCATTTCGAAATTGTTTTGTTTTTATAAATCAACGGGTTGGATACATTTTTTATCAATCGTACGGAGTGCTCCCATTCAAAGTTTGATCGCTGGCTGCCCAATTTATTGCATGGAGGTTTCTTGCTCTCCTTTTGGTTTATTATTTTCAATTATGAACCTTTTTACATCTAGTTTCAATTTGATAAAAAATAAAATAATAATAATAAAGATAATTGAAATCTCGATAAGACTTTTTAAAGTCCGCATTTTGCCTTAAAACCAACCCGAATTTTGAATTTCCTTAATTTCTTTGAATCTGTCGAAATTTCAGCGGATAGTGAACCATTTGATAATTTTGATGTCTTCATTATAATTTGTAAGGAATTGCCTGCTCTCATTTCTGACTGATTTCATTACATGTTTTAGGAATTCCTAGTAATATAGTACAGTACGAGCTGTACACGTGCAATCAAAATCCTCCAACTTTGATACTTCCTTATAAACAGTACATGACTCTTTTGAAGGAAATGCATTAGTCGTAGTGTATTCATCATCTTTAAAGTGGCTTATAAATTCGTATAAAGAACGTGAAAAAAATGCAATACTTTGTTAATAATTGAAAACGGCTCTGTAGAAATTAATCAGCGAACTTCGCATTACACGTTTTACCAATAATTATATGATAACGTGATTATTTTCTATGTAGTGTACATCATAGATTACTTTTTTATTCGGAAAAATAAAATTCGTGAGTGATAATTTTTTTGTAGTTGTTAATTTTAAAAGTACTAAAAATCGATTAGGTTTAATGAATTTCGTTCTATATTCGAAAAACATTTCTCAATAATACTGGATAGCTTTAACAACTTGATCGTGTCAAAGTATTCTTAATGAAAATTTTTGCTTCCATGTATTTTTAAAGAGGCGAAAAAATCACAAGCAGCTTGCAAAGAAAAAAGGTAAATACAAAAAACGCTACAGTCATTCATTAGGCTTCTTGAAAAAATTTATGCCTGGATATTTTAATAGTTGAATATTTCATTCATGTCGTTTTATATGAATAAATATATATTATTATGAAACGAGCTTTGAGTTCTGCCTGAAATCCCGTTCACTGACTAATGAAAGCCGTCAATACGGTGGTGTTGACTTTAATTTTACTTTAAGGATTTTTCAGATTGTTGGAGAAGTTCCTGTAATCCTGCATAACCTCGTGAGTGATTTAATTGTTTGTGGGCTGTATATAAGTAAACCAGGTTTGCCTTGGTTCTGTGGAGCGATGTACCTATCTACCATTAGTGGTACTGGTGTGACGGATAGGAGAGAGAAGTAGTTTGAATGTATGAGACACTTTGGTGATGTAGTTTGGTTAGGTGTCTTCAGGGAACTCTTGGCTGCTACTGTATAAAAATATAGAAATTGAGTTATTCTGCTAGCAATTGAGAGTTGGTACGATTGATTGCTATTAATAAGGAGGGAGAGTCTGGAGAACAACCCAGTTTAGTTGTCTAAACCTAGTGGTTGCTATGACACAAGGAATGATAAATCGTAGGAACGGCAATGGACAGTTGATGCCCTTTCCTTGAGGAGTATAAGGCTGTTTCCACTCCGAGGTCATTCTCTGTGTTGTGTGCCTGGATGTAAGTAGAGAATATGTTTTTCTAGCAATTCATTTTCAAACAGAAAGGCGAGTTTATGAGTTGGTGAGTTGTGTTCTTAGGTTTTCCTAGCAATGAAGCTTTCTACATAATGCATAAACTTGCGATGTTCGACTCAAAATGCTATTCACACCCTAGCAGTGTTTTATGTAATATTTTGCCAATGAATTGAAATAGAGAAACTGAATTAAAAGATAAAGTTGTTGAAAGAAGGCGGTTTTATGAAATGGTCGTATAATACAAAAATTCGCAATGGAAATGGTATATTTAGAATGGTCACTATGCATATTGCCAAATAGTTATATAGCAATGAATTGCTTGTGCACTAAACTTATATTCTAACAAGAAATGCAAAAGATTTTGTCAATCATACACATGATGTGTCAAAATATGTGTGGCTGGCTTGATTTGATTAAGGTTAGGTGTCGAAAGATTTACAATCGAAAACAACGTGGTGCTTAAGATTTTGTTCTGGCAACTTTTACGTAGCTGAAGTCATATCGGATAAGATTTCCGTTGTGCTGGGAAATATAGATACTTATAGCTGTGTACCAATTGTAGTTTGTGGGAGGTACAATATTGACTAGCACTTTCATGTATATGTTACTTTTGTCTTCCGAGCAATGGAAAATATCGTATTAAGTTCACTGGGGGACGAGACATATTGACCTCGTGCCACAAGAAATTCTTTTTCAATTATTTTTTTATACAATTAAAACTTTGGTCCATCTTATGTAAAAACCTAGGGAGTTTCAAATTTATTATCGGTGGGAGTAAATGAAGGGGGCAATCCCGATAAAGCGTTATATTTAAAAATTTACCGTCCTTTATTTTTAAATCTTTTTTAGATGTGCGAAAAATCGGGGATTTATTTTGATAACGGATTTTTGTTAGGAGTGATGGAGGGAGAAATGAACTGACTACCCCGTTCTCAACCGATTTTGTAGATTTATTCCTGGTTTTGGTTGATTTTTATTTACTTACTATTATTTTAGTATTTGGTCAACATTGTTGTGGACAAAATTGGTGTCCTTCGACTCATCTTTTCTTCTCTTATATTTGGGTTTGAAATATACTTTATCCACAAATAAATAGTTGTTGTGTCTAATTTGTGGAATAGACGAATCCTTGTAGTTTTTTAATTTCTTACACTCCTACACGAAGCTCTGATGACCATTGCAACAAATTATCGGCGTTATTCACAGTAAAAGGAGTTGGGTCGGTTGACCTACTTTCCGACAGTCGTTCTACTTCTAAAATCTAGAAACGTGATTTCAGTACAGGCGGACTCGGTTTATCAACGTTTCATCCTCACGAAGAGAACAAACAATAGTTGGAACAAACAAAGAACTCTCTCCATCTAGTACTTCTTACCTCGGGTTTTCAGTAGACAAGTACTGGTCAGCTTAATAAATCAATAAATATTAATCGATAATAAATCGATGTGTATAGGTGCTGTCTGAAGTATTTCTTCAGTTTACGAAAATGAATGTGTTAGATCATTTTACTACATCAGCTGAAAGGTCACGAAGAGAGCTTTCCAAATAGGTGTAATCAGTGGCGTAGTTAAGTCATTCCTTAAAGCGAAATCAATAGGCAACGATTTTATTTTATAGTTTTTGTATCAATTTATATTACTTGTGCATATGCAAATAGTTCTAGTGTAAATAGAGGAACTTTTTTCCTCCTTTATTTTGGCGACGCGCTCATGACATTGACTTTCCGTTTTGAATTACATCTTCAATAATTTTAAGCTCAATTTTTAATTTTTGACTAACAATCACTAGGTAGGTTTTTACAATTTAGTGCACGAAAACTGCCAAACGTTCAAAAAGGTATACTTGTTGTTTGTCGCGATTTTTAATTGCATAGGTACATTTTTATATTCTCATACATTACCTACCTATTGATTAGGTATTTAGCAAAGTAGGTAGTATTTAGAATAAGTATTTTTTCAATTAAATAAGTAATTAGAATGTTATAAAATTAGGATAAATACAAAATATTGATGAACTGGGGGCACTAGGCCTATTTTATAGGTACTGTTATTCTAGACTAGCCGCTCCGGCTCGCTACGCTCGCCTCCACGTCCAGCCGGGGGGCAAGCCCCCCGGACCCCCCATTAAGTTGCTCGCTTCGCTCGCAACGTGTGGCGTGTAGGGAATATTGCTCGCTTCGCTCGCAAAGTCTGGCATGTAGGATATGTTGCTCGCTTTGCTCGCAAAGTCTGGCATGTAGAAAATGTTGCTCGCTTCGCTCGCAAAGTATGGCATTTAGGGGATGTTGCTCGGTTCGCTCGTAAACGGTATATCTCTATGGGTAGGTTTAACTTCTGTAGGGGATGCTGCTCGCTTCGCTCGCTTGAGGAAGTTATACTGCCCCCGGACCCCCCATTAAATTGCTCGCTTCGCACGCAAAATGTGGCATGTAGGGAATTTTACTCGCTTTGCTCGCAAACGGTAGATCCCTAAGGGTAGGTTTAACTTCTGTAGGGGATGCTGCTCGCTACGCTCGCTTGAGGAAGTTATACTGCCCACCCAACTTGGCAGACGTTTTTTTCTGTTGGGGAATTCTTACTAACAAATTAAATCTTATAAAACTACGTGGAACCACGAAAAGTTTATTAGGGGATGTTGCTCGCTTCGCTCGCAAGGTATACCTGTATATGTGTAGGACAAAGTCCGTATTTATTATTTGAAATGGCTCTCGCTTCGCTCGCAAGGTATTGCGTAGAAGTGCAAATGGGAACCCCCCTGTGAGGGTCCCTTCAGGTAAGCAACGTTGTGTAACGGCGGCCCGTGGTCGATTAATTTCTGATGTTAAACGCTTCCCTCGCTTCCGCTCGTGATTTGACCGACTGCCCGTCACTTTTTTCGATATCCGATTTCGGATTCCGATTCGGCGGACCCAAAGCTGTATTTCGCCCGCGAAAACCGTTCCGAAAAACGTACCTTTATGGGGTATATTTTAATCGGAAAAAACCAAGTTTTTCGGCGGACTTTTCGAGAAAACGGGTCCGTACTCTCGCATTTTTTTGACGCATTTCCCGATACTTTTTTCGCGATCCGATCGCGCCGTCGTCTTCCTCGTAGGAAAACCTACGAAACCCGTATTTTTCCGGAATTGTCAACGGCCGTTTAGAGGGGTAGGGGAAGTGGGGAAGTCCAAAAAGCGCACATTAATTCTTACTTCGACCCCCCTCCCGCCCTACGGCCCATGGTTCGGGTGGGATTAAACAATTTTAAATTCGCTTATACACCCTATCGGAAAATCCCAAAAAGATCCCCCCACTCGTAGACTCCCCCCACTCAGCCGTTTGGCCGTGCATAGACACGACAGATAGAGCGACAGACAGACGGAGTTTCATTCTTATTAATAACTAGCCGCTCCGGCTCGCTACGCTCGCCTCCACGTCCAGCCGGGGGGCAAGCCCCCCGGACCCCCCATTAAGTTGCTCGCTTCGCTCGCAACGTGTGGCGTGTAGGGAATATTGCTCGCTTCGCTCGCAAAGTCTGGCATGTAGGATATGTTGCTCGCTTCGCTCGCAAAGTCTGGCATGTAGAAAATGTTGCTCGCTTCGCTCGCAAAGTATGGCATTTAGGGAATTTTACTCGCTTTGCTCGCAAACGGTAGATCCCTAAGGGTAGGTTTAACTTCTGTAGGGGATGCTGCTCGCTACGCTCGCTTGAGGAAGTTATACTGCCCACCCAACTTGGCAGACGTTTTTTTTCTGTTGGGGAATTCTTACTTACAAATTAAATCTTATAAAACTACGTGGAACCACGAAAAGTTTATTAGGGGATGTTGCTCGCTTCGCTCGCAAGTCCGTATTTATTCTGTAGGGGATGCTGCTCGCTTCGCTCGCTTGAAGAAGTTATACTGCCCACCCAACTTGGCAGACGTTTTTTTCTGTTGGAAATTCTTACAAACAAATTAATTCTTATAAAACTACGTGGAACCACGAAAAGTTTATTAGGGAATGTTGTACTGCCCACCCAACTTGGCAGACGTTTTTTTCAGTTGGGAATTCTTACAAACAAATTAAATCTTAGAAACTACGTGGAACCACGAAAAGTTTATTCGGGGATGTTGCTCGCTTCGCTCGCAAGGTATACCTGTATATGTGTAGGACAAAGTCCGTATTTATTATTTGAAATGGCTCTCGCTTCGCTCGCAAGGTATTGCGTAGAAGTGCAAATGGGAACCCCCCTGTGAGGGTCCCTTCAGGTAAGCAACGTTGTGTAACGGCGGCCCGTGGTCGATTAATTTCTGATGTTAAACGCTTCCCTCGCTTCTGCTCGTGATTTGACCGACTTCACGTCACTTTTTTCGATATCCGATTCAGATTCGGCGGACCCAAAGCTGTATTTCGCCCGCGAAAACCGTTCCGAAAAACGTACCTTTATGGGGTATATTTTAATCGGAAAAAACCAAGTTTTTCGGCGGACTTTTCGAGAAAACGGGTCCGTACTCTCGCATTTTTTTGACGCATTTCCCGATACTTTTTTCGCGATCCGATCGCGCCGTCGTCTTCCTCGTAGGAAAACCTACGAAACCCGTATTTTTCCGGAATTGTCAACGGCCGTTTAGAGGGGTAGGGGAAGTGGGGAAGTCCAAAAAGCGCACATTAATTCTTACTTCGACCCCCCTCCCGCCCTACGGCCCATGGTTCGGGTGGGATTAAACAATTTTAAATTCGCTTATACACCCTATCGGAAAATCCCAAAAAGATCCCCCCACTCGTAGACTCCCCCCACTCAGCCGTTTGGCCGTGCATAGACACGACAGATAGAGCGACAGACAGACGGAGTTTCATTCTTATTAATAACTAGCCGCTCCGGCTCGCTACGCTCGCCTCCACGTCCAGCCGGGGGGCAAGCCCCCCGGACCCCCCATTAAGTTGCTCGCTTCGCTCGCAACGTGTGGCGTGTAGGGAATATTGCTCGCTTCGCTCGCAAAGTCTGGCATGTAGGATATGTTGCTCGCTTCGCTCGCAAAGTCTGGCATGTAGAAAATGTTGCTCGCTTCGCTCGCAAAGTATGGCATTTAGGGAATTTTACTCGCTTTGCTCGCAAACGGTAGATCCCTAAGGGTAGGTTTAACTTCTGTAGGGGATGCTGCTCGCTACGCTCGCTTGAGGAAGTTATACTGCCCACCCAACTTGGCAGACGTTTTTTTCTGTTGGGGAATTCTTACTTACAAATTAAATCTTATAAAACTACGTGGAACCACGAAAAGTTTATTAGGGGATGTTGCTCGCTTCGCTCGCAAGTCCGTATTTATTCTGTAGGGGATGCTGCTCGCTTCGCTCGCTTGAAGAAGTTATACTGCCCATCCAACTTGGCAGACGTTTTTTTCTGTTGGAAATTCTTACAAACAAATTAATTCTTATAAAACTACGTGGAACCACGAAAAGTTTATTAGGGAATGTTGTACTGCCCACCCAACTTGGCAGACGTTTTTTTCAGTTGGGAATTCTTACAAACAAATTAAATCTTAGAAACTACGTGGAACCACGAAAAGTTTATTCGGGGATGTTGCTCGCTTCGCTCGCAAGGTATACCTGTATATGTGTAGGACAAAGTCCGTATTTATTATTTGAAATGGCTCTCGCTTCGCTCGCAAGGTATTGCGTAGAAGTGCAAATGGGAACCCCCCTGTGAGGGTCCCTTCAGGTAAGCAACGTTGTGTAACGGCGGCCCGTGGTCGATTAATTTCTGATGTTAAACGCTTCCCTCGCAATTCCCCTCCCAATTTGACCTACTTTCCGTCACTTTTTTCGATATCCGACTTCGGATTCAGATTCGGCGGGATCAAAGCTGTATTTCGCCCGCGAAAACCGTTCCGAAAAACGTACCTTTATGGGGTATATTTTAATCGGAAAAAACCAAGTTTTTCGGCGGACTTTTCGAGAAAACGGGTCCGTACTCTCGCATTTTTTTGACGCATTTCCCGATACTTTTTTCGCGATCCGATCGCGCCGTCGTCTTCCTCGTAGGAAAACCTACGAAACCCGTATTTTTCCGGAATTGTCAACGGCCGTTTAGAGGGGTAGGGGAAGTGGGGAAGTCCAAAAAGCGCACATTAATTCTTACTTCGACCCCCCTCCCGCCCTACGGCCCATGGTTCGGGTGGGATTAAACAATTTTAAATTCGCTTATACACCCTATCGGAAAATCCCAAAAAGATCCCCCCACTCGTAGACTCCCCCCACTCAGCCGTTTGGCCGTGCATAGACACGACAGATAGAGCGACAGACAGACGGAGTTTCATTCTTATTAATAACTAGCCGCTCCGGCTCGCTACGCTCGCCTCCACGTCCAGCCGGGGGGCAAGCCCCCCGGACCCCCCATTAAGTTGCTCGCTTCGCTCGCAACGTGTGGCGTGTAGGGAATATTGCTCGCTTCGCTCGCAAAGTCTGGCATGTAGGATATGTTGCTCGCTTCGCTCGCAAAGTCTGGCATGTAGAAAATGTTGCTCGCTTCGCTCGCAAAGTATGGCATTTAGGGAATTTTACTCGCTTTGCTCGCAAACGGTAGATCCCTAAGGGTAGGTTTAACTTCTGTAGGGGATGCTGCTCGCTACGCTCGCTTGAGGAAGTTATACTGCCCACCCAACTTGGCAGACGTTTTTTTCTGTTGGGGAATTCTTACTTACAAATTAAATCTTATAAAACTACGTGGAACCACGAAAAGTTTATTAGGGGATGTTGCTCGCTTCGCTCGCAAGTCCGTATTTATTCTGTAGGGGATGCTGCTCGCTTCGCTCGCTTGAAGAAGTTATACTGCCCATCCAACTTGGCAGACGTTTTTTTCTGTTGGAAATTCTTACAAACAAATTAATTCTTATAAAACTACGTGGAACCACGAAAAGTTTATTAGGGAATGTTGTACTGCCCACCCAACTTGGCAGACGTTTTTTTCAGTTGGGAATTCTTACAAACAAATTAAATCTTAGAAACTACGTGGAACCACGAAAAGTTTATTCGGGGATGTTGCTCGCTTCGCTCGCAAGGTATACCTGTATATGTGTAGGACAAAGTCCGTATTTATTATTTGAAATGGCTCTCGCTTCGCTCGCAAGGTATTGCGTAGAAGTGCAAATGGGAACCCCCCTGTGAGGGTCCCTTCAGGTAAGCAACGTTGTGTAACGGCGGCCCGTGGTCGATTAATTTCTGATGTTAAACGCTTCCCTCGCAATTCCCCTCCCAATTTGACCTACTTTCCGTCACTTTTTTCGATATCCGACTTCGGATTCAGATTCGGCGGGATCAAAGCTGTATTTCGCCCGCGAAAACCGTTCCGAAAAACGTACCTTTATGGGGTATATTTTAATCGGAAAAAACCAAGTTTTTCGGCGGACTTTTCGAGAAAACGGGTCCGTACTCTCGCATTTTTTTGACGCATTTCCCGATACTTTTTTCGCGATCCGATCGCGCCGTCGTCTTCCTCGTAGGAAAACCTACGAAACCCGTATTTTTCCGGAATTGTCAACGGCCGTTTAGAGGGGTAGGGGAAGTCCAAAAAGCGCACATTAATTCTTACTTCGACCCCCCTCCCGCCCTACGGCCCATGGTTCGGGTGGGATTAGAAAATTTTAAATTCGCTTATACACCCTATCGGAAAATCCCAAAAAGATCCCCCCACTCGTAGACTCCCCCCACTCAGCCGTTTGGCCGTGCATAGACACGACAGAGCGACAGACAGACAAACAGACGGAGTTTCATTCTTATTAATAATAGAGATAGAGATTTACTGCCTGAAAAATCATGTGACAGTGTCTGTCCGGCATGAATTCCAAAACGGCTGGACCGATTTCGATCCAGCGGTTTTTCCAAAAATGATCAGAGAGTTCCTGGCCAGGTTTTGGGCTATATTCAAATCCACCTTTACATTATAAACCAGGAATAGCCTAATGATGTCGTTCTGGTTGACAGTTCTGTAATTAAGGAAAGAATCTCTATGCCATTTTATGACTCTGGAACCATTTTCAATTACATTGCCTATTCCCCGAAATACCGCACAAGTACCTAACTATTTAATGTAAAGTTCCTAGAACCTTAAAATGAGGAATGAAATTCATTACTGCTAGAAAGTGTGGTGGATTTAAGCCTTTCAAGAGGAATCTCGATACAAAAATCCATGTTTTCGATGTAGAGGAAAGGCGGCCACCTTCAACCACTGCGATATGTGCGCCATTATGAATGGTTCACATGTCTGAGGTAGTTATGACAAAAATAATAGAGGTATTCATGGTCCAGTGGTTTTCGCAACAAAATTGTATTTTACGAGGATTCGATTTACGACAGGCTGAAGCCTCCAAAAGTCAACGCCAAATCATCGATAGTACATATCAACGATCCTATCAGCTGCTTAGCGAAAATTCTTATCAATAAGATACGATTGTAATTTCCATTATTCAGATCATCACGTTAGTATAAGTATTCTATGGATCACTGATGAGACAAGAAAGTTGTTCAAATGCTCGAGTTTAAGATTTTAGATTGTAGGTCTCTGACATTTATAGTTTTTCCAAACAATTGTATCGTTTAATATTCATAACCTAGTGAGGAGGTAAAATACACTGCCTTGTGTTTCAACAAACTACATAGGGCACTGCTTACGAGTACATTCCGATTTTCGACGATAGATCTCAATGGAAGGGCGCATAAATAAAAGTCTAAACTCTGATGAATGTGATACAATGTTTATTCTAGTAGGTATCATTATGGACACAAAGTATAATATCCTTAAATAATTTTTATGTTCGCCAAAACAGTTTTTCCAACACGGTTTTGTATAAATTCAACTAATTATTATCGTATTTACACCAATAACTTTAAAGCAGTAATTTTCAACAAACAAAACCCAAAATATAACTAAAAATTCCATCAATGAACTTTATATCACATTTTATTTTATATACACGAGCGTTCCTTTCCCTTTCATAGACTACAACATTAATTTTGGTACAAGGAAAAGGCAATTAATCACACTTTTTTCCCAAAGTACCATAACGATCACATTCAAATGACTAATCGAAACGAAGGAAAAATTGTGGCAGTAAAACCATCAAAACGGAAAATAAAAATACACCTCTTGACTTCAACAATAAAAAAAATAAATTCTAACCTTCTGTTAGGATTGAATGATGTAACACTCAGTTCTAGGGTAACTTCTGGTTTCATCTATAATAGTACAATACATATTTATAATTTATACAGAAGTTAAAAACCAAGTTTTTGATCGCTCTTGTGTATTTTCGTGTGACAATAAATAGAATTAAAAAATATATGTCGTGTAGTCATGTTGAGAAGTTGCTCAAGTTTGGAACCTCTCAGAGTAAATTTTTTTACGATGCTTCTGTGCAAGAATGGGCGATATGACAGAAGAAAGGGAGGAAATCCGGAGTTTAAACCTTTCTGAATCTCTGTGATACATCTCCCAGGGGCCGACCCGGGCGGCTCGGTGCGCGAAATCCCAGGCGACGAGCTGCTTGACTTGCGTCAAGTTTTTCCCTTCAGCGAATTTCACCTGAAACCAGAAAATATGGATTAGACATTCAGCATTGTTTAGGAGCAAGAATATTATAGATCTCTTAATCTCCAGTGGTATAGTCTCTGTAAGCGGGGCATCACCATCCAAACACGGCTTCTATACCTAATTAGAAATAAATAAGGAAGAAGTAACAAAAAGAGAGTAGTAGAGTAAGGGCCTGTTCAACAAAAAGAAATTTCGAAACTTTTCCTCAATAAATTCTTCAAATCATTCATAGATTCTGGGTCAGATGATACTAGAATTAAATCATCTACATAAACTATAATTATTCCCACTCCTGATCTATTTTTGTTTACGTAAATGCAGGGCTCAGACTTACATCTATTCATGCCACCTTCAAGAAGTTTTGAGTTGAGTGTCTCATACCACGCTCGACCTGACTGTTTCAGCCCATAGAGGCTCTTTAACAACTTGCACACTTTTGGATTTGATCCACTCTCAAACCTTCTGGCATATTCATATAAATTTCTTCTTTTAATACTCCATTTTGACATCCATTTGATGGATCAACCAATGGTTCTTCGCAGCAAGCTTCAGCAACAGTCTTATACCGGGCAAACCTATGACAGGACTGTAAGTCTCATTATAATCTATTCCTTCTTATTGGGTGATCCCTTGTGCAACTAATCGAGCTTTATAAAGGTTAATACTTCCATCAGCAAGATATTTGATTTTAAAGACCCATTTGCAACCTATAGCAGATTTTCCAGGAGGCAAGTCGGTAATTTGCCAAACATTCATTGTTTCAATGGAAGTCAACTCCTCTTCAATGGCCTCTACCCACCGGTCTCGATCTTGTCCAGACATAGCTTCCTTGTAAGTTTTAGGTTCCTTCAATTCTATCGCTTGTGCACAACAGTATCTATCAGGTTTTTTAATTTTAGACCTATCTCTCAACTGTATCCCCTTATTTCCCCTCGAATTTACAAGCTGATTTTCTATAATTCTTGTTTCTTCATTTCCATTTTCTTCACTTTCCATCTCTGTGGATTCTTCATTTACATGATCTGTTTCACCATAGCCTGTTTCTCCCAAATCTTGAGACTGTACTTCTTGTTCATTCACCTGATCTGGTTGAGGGTCTACCAAACTTCCTTGTTCTGCAGAATTCAAAACGAACGTTGCCTCATCTTCCAGTGAGAGTTCAATGTAATTACCTGTTGTTCTGTTTTTCTCTGAGAATGGGAATTTATTTTCTTTAAATGTGACGTCGCGACTTACTATTACTTTTTCATTTTGCATGTCCAACAATCTATATCCCTTGGTTGCTCCAGCGTACCCCAGCAAAACACAAACTAAAGCTCTGTCATCGAGTTTTTTTCGAACTGGTTCCCTTGGAATGTGGACAAATGCTTTGCACCCAAACGGTCTCATATGCGACAAACTGGGTTTCTTTCCTGGCCAAATTACCTCTGGCGTTCTACCATTATCCAATGAACACCTATTTCTCACATAACATGATGTGTTGACTGCCTCAGCCCAAAAGCTTTTAGGAGCATTCGATGCAATCATCATTGCTCTTGTCAAATCCAGCATTTTCCTGTTAAATCTCTCTGCCACTCAATTTTGGTGAGGACTGTAAAGACGCGAAAGCTGACGAATAATTCCACATTTTTCCAACTCTTCCTCAAAAGCCTTGTTAACATATTCGCGCCCGTTATCACTCCTCAAGTACTTGATTGTTTTACCTGTTTGATTCTCGGCCATAGATCTGAACTTTTTGAAGTAGTAGAGCACTTCATCTTTAGTTTTCATGAAGTAAACTACAGCTCGTCTCGAAAAATCATCAATGAATGAGACAAAGTAATTGAATTTAGATTTCGACTCAACAGGCAGACAACATACATCCGAATAAATCCGGTTCCAGCAACGCAGTCGTAACCTATTTGCCAGTTTTCGGAAATGATTTACGAGCATTCTTACCCTTGATACAGGCTTCGCATTCCTCATCTTGATTTTGCAACACATTTTCTTCCAGGCCTCTCACTGACCCCTTTCTATACATTGTTTTAATTAATTCCTTATGAATATGTCCAAGCCTTTGATGCCAATCACTAGCTGTGATCTGGCTTACACAGACCGCTTTAGTATTGACTTCCTGTTTCAGTGAATACATGTTGGCCCCGTTACGTGGAGCTTCTAACACCAATATATTTCGACAAAACACTTCACATACTCCATTCTGAATAACTACTTTCTTCTCAATAGTTGCAATTGACAGCAATCGATAATTGAATTCAGGCACATGATTTACTTCTTCAAAATTTATGTCAAATTTTCCTTGAACATAACATTTCCCTGGGGTTACATACCAGCCATCTTGGCTGGTTTGGGGTCGGACGAAGATGAAATGAAACTGCAGGCTGCTGCCTCAGTAGATGCTCGTTGAAACAAGTCCAGCAGTTGAGCGAGGTCATTGTCACAGTATGGGTTCAAACTCAAGCAGTGAGGAAGTGAAAGATGCTACGTCAGGGAATCTGATGTTTACAGTCTTGGCTCTAGAGGGATTAATTCAACGGTTCCCAACCTTTTTTCTTCTGCTTACCCCTTGAACTATATTTTCCATACATAGTAGCCTCAAATTTCTAACTACTTTTTGTACCGTACAATAACTGTATTAGAGAGGGTGTAATGCACATTTATTGCAATATTTGAACAACAGGAATACCTATGAATGGAAATTTAGCTAAGGAAATAAGATAATAACACGATAATTTCTGCTGAACGCCGAATTTTTAATGAGGATATCGAATGTAGTATGCTTAAATAAATATTTAAATTTTAAAGTGTTATTTAATTTACATATAGAAGTTTTTTTTTTTTTGTTGTGGGAAGTATGTTGTTAGTCATTACGTTGATATATGTACCGCTGCAGAGCAGTCCTTCACTCTATTTTTTTTTGCGTACCCTCAACTAGGTCACTGTGTACCCCAGGTTAGGAACCGACGGATTGTTTCGTATTTTTTTGGGTTCTACAGACATGAGCCACTTGTTATGGCCCACAAATATTTGATGCCTTGATGTTCGAACTCGTGTCCTTAATTATAAAGGAGAAATTATTCTTAAGACCGTATCACACTTGCATTTTTTCCGCATTTTTTTAAGGAAAAAGGAAAAGTGCTTTTTTTCAAGGTCAGCTGTGGATGTTGAGGAGGAATAAGTGCAAAAACAGCGCATTCTGGCGGAATGCATTTTTATTAAATCTCTCAGGTTAGGGCTCCTAGGGGTTTTTCATTGGATTGTAACCTCCCCAAGGGTTATGTTTAGCATTTTTCTTGCGTCGAGGTAGAAATTAGAACGAGTGCTAATTTTCCCAAGTGAGTTTAAAAGCGCTCCGCCAGGATGCGCAATGGTCGAAAAAGCTGACCTTGGAAAAAAGCAATTCTTCTTCTTCACGTTTAGGCATTAAAACGCCGAAAAAACGCAGAAAAAATGCTAGTTTGATATGGCCTTTAGAAACAACTAATCAAACCTCTTCGATTGCGGAAGTTTTCGTTGAACTAACATAAAATCAAGGAAATGTACAATGGTTGGAGCCATATTGTATTTACACTGACACGTTCCTTACTTTCTTTCTTTCTTTCTCAACCAACAGAAAACAAGATAAAATCAGAGTCATAAAACTCTGAAATAACATCACATAAATCAAGGTGTCATGTAGCCCCTTAAAATTCTGTAGTACTCATAAAAAATTGAACAGCAATTTTGCCAAAACTCGGGAGTCTAATCTGAGGTTGAGGTTCCCAGTTCTGTCGAACGGACTCCAGTAACAAAAATGAATATGAGTGGTTCGCTAGTTTTAAAACACACCAATGTCTCCCCTGCACGAATGATGGCAAGTGTGAATGTTTTGTTCGCCTAGAATTGCAGTTTGTCCCACTGTGCGCTGGACGAGAAGCTGCCGCTCCATGCCAGACCCCACCTCTACAAACAATTGAATATTGGACTAACTTTGGGTATTTCCTTCTTCCATAGTGATTCCTTCGTAATCACCAGTGATCTTAATATTGGTCTGATTAAGTTTGCCAAAGCTCAGGGTTAAATACATTCCATGGTTTGTAGTGAGCAAATTTCAGCTCAGACCCTATCTTGTTGACTTAACGGTACTTATCAGTTTTGCGTATTTTTACATAATGCAATTCGTAGGAACCGCGTTTTAAGCAATAAGTCAAAGGAAAAGTGTCTGGGGAGCTAATATTTGCTACCTACGGACATTGGAGAGTTTTTAAATCCGAGTCAGTTTATTAGTCACTGCTTACTTTAGGAGATTTCCCAGATATTGGGGCCGAATCGCCCTTTGTTAATGCTGTACAACTTTGTGAAGAAAAATGTGCAATATTTAGCCTTATCTGTGAGGCCACCATGTCATTAAGATGACAGACCCATGTGGTGAGGTATGTGAGTTATGTATATGCCATAAAAATAATAAAATCGGCCATGCTTTTGTCATATTATGCCTAATTATAGTTGGTCCGAAAAGAGAATGCCTAATTGACCACCGTGCCATCGAAGACCGGCTGGTGCCGGGAATGCCCCTTCCACTACTCACCAACCACTGCTCCGCCTGCACCAATCATCATCTGGAGCACGCTCACCTGACTGTTCAGCCACGAATCAGCTGTTCGTTCCTTTCTCTTGATAAATATTATTCTACTGCAGGTTTTCTACTGATTTCGCAAATTCGGTCAGGTGAGTGGGAAGGAGTGGGTGGTACATAGATAGTGGAGGAGGGATTTCCAGCTCCAGTCTGACATCGACGAGCGTGGTGGTCAATAAGGCATTCCCTTCTCAGACCAACTATACCTAACTTAACTCAGCTCAATCAGTTAGTGGACCTTTTTTTTTAAATTTCCACACCACCTCCAATAAAATGGCTGCGGCGATTCGGAATAAACAGAGGGAAGTTAGTGTGTGAGTGCTTAATTCATAAGCTAACTTTCTCACTATTGTGTTCCTTTAATCTAAATTGTTTAGTTTGTTTCAATTTTCAAAATGAGGGTAAAACTAACAATAAAAATACTATTGGAAAAATAAATTATTCAACTCACATTTTTCTTAGAAGCGCAGTTCTTTTTTGACTTGGTAGGAACATGGCCGTAAGTTTTGTTCCACTTTCGGTTGGCTTCTTCCAGTCGAGAGAGCGTCTGTTGGGGAGCAGAGAAATCGCAATTGTGAGGGGTGAGGATGCAGCTATCAATCTGGAATATAAGAACATTTTATCAATAAACCTGCTGTTTCGCGTAAGAGAATGGATACGAGGTCCAGAAACAAAATCCCAACAATTGCACGTAAATGTGAGGGCAAATCATTGAATAAAACATCGTAAAACAACATAATTTGAACCCATTCAGGGCTGACATGGTAATCGGCCTCTTACATAATTATCTCCTTCAGTGTATCGGTAAGTAGGAGGTTAGGGACTCTAGTAAGGTGATGAGATCTTCAGTACGAGTTGATAATCAAATGGTACAATCTGTTTGCTGGAACTGAAAAATACTGAACCAGCAACACGTCTCTGAAGTGGATTGGGGGATTCCATAATATGAGCGCAAGGAGGAGGAGGAGGCCGTGCCATTAATCTATTGTACCAGTTGAGCCATTTATGTTGATATGACCGAAACGCATTTACTCTCACTTTGAATTACAACAGTACTTTGTATTTACCTATTATTTGTTATAGGGTTATTATTATAGTTAAAGCACAAAAATATTTGATATCAACAGAGTTCAAACTCGTGTACTTAATTAAGAAGGAGAAATTCTTCTTTTAGTAACAACGCTCCAACAAGATGAGCTATGAGCCCGATTTAATCAAACCTCTTCAACTGCAGAAGTTTTCCTCGAACGTCGTCAAATATGGGCCGTCCCTGGTTTGAGGTCAGACGAACGACCAAGTGAAATTGCAGGCCGCTGGCTCAGCTTGCTGGTCGAGCGAGGCCATCGTCACAAAGTATGATTTGACTCAAGTGAGTGGGGACGTCAGGAAATGTGATGTTTACAGTCTAGGCCTGAGAGGGGTTAATCAATAGTTTCATATGATTTCGGGTTTTACTGACATGTGCCAACCTTTATGCTCCAAAAAATATTGATACCTCGTCAGGGTTCGATCTCGTGTCCTTAAATACAAAGGAGAAATCACGCTCCAACTGGAAAATAACTATATATAATTCGCTCCAACAGGGAAAAAGAACATCAACAAGGAATGATTCGGTACTGGTGGAAAATGGTGTAAAAATCGCCTCATAAACTAGGACAATCGTATCAGCCGATATAATTCCAATGGAATTCTCATTTCACGAACGCGAGTAATTATAAATTTTGTCACCTATGATATTGTTTGCACTTAGATATCAGCTCTTGTTGAGTACAGAAGGTCCAGTAAAGTGTAGGTGTTTTATTTAGTTTAATTAATTTCTCCTCAGTAGGCGAATCCGCTTATGCAGTTATATTTAGATAATGTAAAATGGACTTGGTTTAATGTTCTGCATAGAAGGGCTATACAATACATAAATGTAAAACCAAGTAATAATTTGCAGTTTTTATTAATTTTATTTCATTTTTTAATCTTTTTTGAATTCCACGCATCTTAAACGTAAAACCGTAACGTAATTTAGATCTTTTTTCTAATCCTATTACCAAAAACAGATAAGTACAACCCACTTTTATAAAGACATTGTAGTCGGTTGAGGATAAAAGTAGCCACAGCAGGAATGAAGAAAACACATTAGAAAATTATTAGTGCAGGTACGAATTAAGATTACTGGCTTGTCTCCAACCTAACAATGACATGAAAAGAAGGAAGTTGCGAAATGGATTTCACCTTGTGTAAATGAGGTTTGAAAGTGCGTTTAATCTCGAACGATTGCCGGGCGATGTGACGACCAAGAGAGAGATAAAAAGACGGCGATGGTGCTGTGTGAACAAGGACACTTATATGTATTACAACGAGGACCTGTGTACTCAGTTTAACGCAATGGAGTAAAGTACTGAGATAAAATGTGCCGTTTATACTATTAAATCACCGCACAGTTCTTCAAATATTTATTCTACAAGACCCTCGCTCCTTATTTACTAAATGCAATAAATAAAAGACATTTTAATATAGATATATATCATGTTTGATAAATTTAAGTAAACTAAAACAAATAACTTAAAGGAGAAATGGTAGTGTATGATACGCTCATTTTTTAGTCAACAGTCAATGATAGGCGAGGTCTTAAGTATGAAAAGTGAGACAAAAAATTGCGTTAGGAAAATCAGTCACAAATTGAGCGTTACGAAAATCTGTCACGAATTGTTATTTGTCGTCAGGCCAAAGTTCGACAGACTGCCGGAGCCCTGAGCATGTGGAAATGATTGCGAGGACGTCATATGCTGGGTGAGCGATGAACCCAAATTCCCTCCTGTACATCCGAGATCCCTGAAATTTAGTACCTACACAGCTTTTTGGGGAACGCTGGTTGTGATTGCGAGGAAGTAGATCAGCCGGGTCTTCAATTCGTTATATTCTTGCTCTTGAGAATAAAAGTACGAAATATCTACATGGTCCCCTCCCCTCCCCCTTCAATAATTTAATAGGTTCTCGTTCGTTTTAGATTGAACCTGTCAACAAGTCTGTAGTAATTATTAAAGTTATAATAATAATCGTTAGGGGCATTGAACAAGGTGCCGAAGGGGACACTGCAAGGGGCACGATTCAATGGGGAGCTATGCTGTCAATATTCAGATTGTCATCATGGACTCCACTGGAAGATTAGAGGAGAAAAAGTAAATAAAAGCGTAATTTTAAAAAATCCAGACGGTGCTCTGTTAAAAAGTCATAGTAAGTCGACAGACTCGTTGACACGTTTAATCTAAAACGAGAAGCTATTAAATTATGAAAAGAGGAAAACACCATGCGGATATTTCGTACTGTTATTCTTAGAAGCAAGAATATAACGAAAAGAAGACCCAGCTGCTCTGACTTCCACGCGATCACTTCCACATGCCCCAAGAGGCTGTGTACCAGATTTCAGAGCTTTGGTAGTCTGTCGAACTTTTTGAGCGTCTTGGAACTAGACTCATCTAGAATCATTCATCACATTTCATTCGGGGGGGGGGGACTCAAATAAACGTTAGAATCATTGAAGGTTTAACAAAAAATGTTTAATAACAATGCCTCGAATGAAAAGGGTCGGCCAGATCCCCTAATAATTTGTTAGGCTCTGGGCTGAGAATATTTTCGGTCAATGGATGTTCGAAATGTGCAATGTCCGAAGCAGGTGTACCAACACGGTTACTTTTCACCTCTTCCCTGACAGCATGTCAGCGGTTGAACGAAAAATGCAAATGCTCAGCCCTAGGTTTGAGCGTATTTTACGGCCAATGGATTTTTTGGGGATTGGGTACAACATGATAATACACCTTTCCAATCGGGACAGCGATTTCTGTAATTAATTAGGAAATTAAGAGTTCAACTATTCAATTAGGTGTTAGATTATGGAATTACGTTTTACGCCCATATGCTGCTAGAGGAGGGGGGTACCGTCAACTCATACAACTTTGTGCACCCCGTTCAACATTGTGCCAATCTCGTTTTTTGAACCTTATGCTCTCTAACGGTAACAAACTTGAAGTTATTAGTTCGGAAAAATTCCCACGAGCAGAGGGATGGTAGAAGAGGATGCCGACGCTTCCACAAGTCTTCCCTGTGGATTTCAGTGCCGGCAAGATAGCTCTTTCTCTAGTCCACTAAAAGGGAATTGTTCAGTTTGTGCTGGGAGTCTCCTTTGGATGAGTATGCTGCGGATTTCTGAATAGTCTGGTAAGCTCATATTTTCATCCCTATACTGTCAGCTACCAATTAAAGTATTTGGTGTTATCAGAAGTTTGTTTGTTTCTATGATATGACCAGATATGTTAGAAAGGGGAACTTTAGGGTACAACTTTGTGCCACCGTTTTTTTATTATTTCTGCATATAAAATTTAAGGCTTTCGCGTTGTATTTTTACAGAAAATGGGTGCTCAGAATCGGAGAAAGGTGGCTGGACGAGTTGAAGATTTGTTGGGATATTTTTGTATGAACTGTTAAGATTTTATAATAAAAACGAACAGAAAGTTGCCTTGCATTGATTTCTATATTCACCTTGTTTAAAAAATCGAAAAAACACTAAAAATTCCGAAGGCAAATTTTTTTTTGTATTACGTTTCAAAGTCAACATGCTGATTAACAAGATTCAGACCGCCACAATGAGCCACATTAGGTTTTTCATTTCATTATAGGCTAAAAAAGATGGTGGCTCAAAGTTGCACCTTCCTGGGGTAATGAATGTGCCACGAATAAATAGTTCCCATTCTATTCGCTGAACAAATGGAATTTTTTCCTTAGCGACATTTGATCACTGAGATGTGTAAGTATCTTGGGTAAACATTTCAACGAGATACGACGACAAATAAAGTTCTGACGCTCAAAAAACCAAAAAAGTGGCACAAAGTTGTATGAGTTGACGGTAAATTTCCAGTCATGCAGCATGAACGCATTTTCTTAAATCATCTGTCACTACAATCTGCTATTCGAACAAAGGTTTTGAATGTCAAACAATTTTTTTGCAATCATCATCGATTTTTTAGCACGTATTAAATTAAAGTAGGTACATTATTGAGCATTTTGGTTTATTATTTCCAATAATAAGCCTATGTGATCGTGTAGCAAAAAATTTTTATAACCCCCCCTCAAACTTTGTCACTTTACGTTTCAAGGTACGTAGAATCTAAATTTGAAATGTCCGTCCGCCGTTCGCCGTCCGGGCCATAAAAGGCCTAAGAATTGACTTAAAAAACCCGTTCTTTCGCACATAGACTCCATTTGGGGTCTAGTTGGTCCTAACGTTTAACCATCCCGATCGCTTTACTCGCATAGATGCTATGGGCCAAAAACGGGCAAAAACGTGTCTTTTTCGACATGAGCACGCCTGGCAGGCGGTCACGGTGGGTGGAGAGGGGGGGGGGGGGGGGGGGGGGGGGGGGGGGCGGGGGGGTGGAGTGAGAGGAGGCGCCGGCGCCGCGGCTTGTGGTGGGTACGGCGCCGGCGTTCGTTCGAGGTATGAATATGTTTTTTTCAAGGTCATATTTGTGTGTTAATACCAAAGCTTTTCCTACGCATATTTAATAACATATCCTCTCGACTTTTCGTACGTACTTAGATAATGATATTATTAAGGCAATAACTATTTGAATAGATAGGAGCTCAAATCGAGAAATATAAACATGCGTATATAATTATAGAAGTATAGGTTGTGGCAACTCGAAGTAGGACACGCCGAGGCGTCTGGACAGGCCTTATGACGTACGCTAGCCAACTAAAACTACGATCATACTCAATTGAAAAAATAATAAACCTTTGTGAAATAATTTGCAGCGTTTTAGCGAATTTTCGTAGAAAATGAAGCTATTTGGCTCCAAAATTTTAAAATGTAAATTTTCCGAAATGTTTTTCGTGGAAATCCGTTTTGAGACATTATGCACCGATTCTGCAACGATATATATATATATATATATATATATATATATATATATATATATATATATATATATATATATATATATATATATGTGTGTGTGTGTGTGTGTGTGTGTGTGTGAGTGTGTGTGTCATTCCAGACTATAACTTTCCTTAAGATTGAGAAAAAAATCCGTTTTTGCGCCAAAAAATCTAGTTTTCCATCTAAAAGGATGAGTTTGTTGGCCAGCACTTTCTGAGTAGGTACATATATTAAATGGCTCAAATGACAAAAAATGTGCTTGCAAAATCACTAAAAATGGCAAAAACGGCTAAAAACGTTAAATTTATATTTTTATGCTGACTATTACTCAGAAAAAGTTTTTTCAAACTATAAACCTGAACATTCAAAATGCATGCACAAAATATGTGCTTAAATTTAATTAATATTTGCTGAAATATCAATAAAAGTGTAAAAAAGCTAAAAATCCTAAATCTTTTTTGCGGCTATCCGTTACAGAAATACTTTGTGTAAAACCGAAAAATGCAAAATTGCTTTAAGGTCATATGCACGATCCGGATTTTCTTATAAGTACTACTGTTCCGAATTTCGAAGTGGAGTTGTAATGCAAATATCGACACAAAGAAATGGCAGGGGTCCCTGTCGATGGATGGGTTACATAATCATCAGTAGCTCGCATTCTCTTCCGTGATTCCCCTCAATCAAGTGGATTTATTCACTGTTGACCAGTATTTTTCGGAGTTGCACTTCTGTCTACCTTCTTTTTTCTCTACGTAAATGATTTTTTTTCTACTGACACGAATCCCTAGCACGTAGTTTTCATCTGACTGAGACCCCTACAGAGGATGAAAAAAACCAGTAAAACTACGACTAATGATTTATAGGCTTTTGACTAGAAGTATGTATATATTACTGGTTTACTAAATGCAATCAACGAAGTGAAGTAAAGCTAGGACTATATGCATATTAAATATATAACATATCAGATATCACAGTTCTCAGTAGAGCCCAATGGCTCTCGGATACAGGAACTGGCCCTTGTCTGGCCCAGACAGAAAGTCAACCACTGAGGAGATCCTAGTTGGACTACGGAGGACATAAAAAGGCTGGGCAGTTCTCCAGAAAGTGGCGGATGGACAGCTGGCCCCCACAAAACATCATGAGTTTCTACTTCTGAGCTGAGCAAGTTCTAAGGGTGAGACAGGTATGGCCAGTGGGTACCCCTCCTCTTTAGTTAGAACCCTCCTCCTTGGAAGACGAGTCATGAAAGGGCCAACCGGGAAAATGTGTTGAAGACACCACGCAGGCCAGTGATCACACCCTACCAATGCTTATGCCATGCCAGATGGATAGTTATTTGCAGTTTATTACTTTTTTTTAATAACATTCTAATCCTCCTTACTAACACATTTCAATGACCTATAAAAACATGTTAAGTATGCATAAATGCGGGAAAGCTATAGATCTAGATGTATTGAAACACTCTGGGGGGGGGGGGGGGGGGGGGTTATTTTGTGGCCCCAAGCACGGAAGCCTGTTGGCTTGTTGTACTTTCTGCGAGTTTTACTTTTAATCAAAGAAACTTAGCCCTTGATCAATCAAATCCTTGTTCGCTTCAAATAGACCTCATAGAGGATTGCGCCCCAAACCGTTCAAATCTGCGATAGCTGAATGCAGGGCAGATCATGTGGGATGCTGTTCCATCTGTGTAGGGTTCGGCCACCATGAGTTTACAGTGGACATGCCCATCAATGAGAAAGCTGTACAAACACTCGACAGCCTATCATTCCGAGTCTACCAACAAGTAGAGGAATCATTGTTTGCGCCTTCGGGATGTGACAAACAAAAACTTTCGTCATAATCAAAATTTCCACTAGCTTATACGTTTTATACCACTCTGAACAACTTTGGTTACGTGTCTGTCTTTGTGTTTGTCTCCGCAAATTCTTATAATAGGTTTTAATTTCAACAGTTTCCTTCAGATTTAGATGAAATTGTCATGGAATGTGTGCGTTACAGTGTAGATGGTACACTATCAATTTCATTTTTCATAAATCAATACTTCACTGTGGATATGCGCAAACGTAAATTCCATCGAGTATAATTTTCTCACGGCCTAGTCGTCCTCTCGCTAAAATTCTTAGGGTGGTCGGGAAAAGATGTTATCTCATATCAATTTCATGACAATTGTATCATTAGCAGCAACTGCCAGCGCAGATATGCATGCGCGAATATGTTATACTCGTAGGTACTTGTGTAACGAGAATGACCTACTTTTACAATTTCGTCCTCGAAAATTAATAGTTTTCACTGAGTAAATGTAAAATCGAATTTAATCATCCCAGATTTCAATTTGATTGTATCAATAACAGCTGCTGCGCATGCGCGAATGTGAAATCCTTGTAACAATCATTACTTTTTTGTAGGATTTCGATAATGTGGGGGTTAGACTGAGGATGATCCTCTATAAATTTAAGTAGTCAAAGATTAATAGTTTTCAGTTGTAATTAATAGCTGATGCGCAAATATAAAATCCATGAAGCGTCAATATTTCTCATGACCTATTCCTCCGATCACGCTCAAAATCGGAGGGTAGTTGGGAAATGAAGATTTTATTACCCCATACGAGTTGTATCACGACACAGTATCATGAGTAGCTACTGTACATGCACACATGTACAGACTTTTTCGACCTACGACTTCTACAGCTTTTATTTGATTTCGATGAAATTTCCAGGATGAATGGTTTATCTTTCAAAATTAAATTTAAAACATTTCAATAACTGTTATACTGTTTTCACAGTTGTAAGACTCCCTGTACTACGATTCAAGGGTCAACGTCTTTTCGATATACAATATCCAAAATTAGATAAGAAAAGAGCTCAGAAGAATTCAACGAAAGACTAACTACTTACTGATGTTTTCTGTAATATGATGATCGGTAACTCATATCTCCAAAACACTTTGTTTTTTGACATAACTTTTTACAAGCAGATGTATTATCACAATTTACCACAGTTACAACCTAACAGTATAGTATTGCGCGTTTGAAATCATGAGTAACACTGAGAGTGGACTCATGTGTAAATATTTTCAACGGTGAGGTACGCTGAGCCAAGACAATTCCTCTCTCTTCCCCACCCCCGATATAGGTGAGAAGCCCTCATTTCTGTCGCTGGGTCGACCATTCTTCGAATTTTAGTGTGTTGGCACCAGCTGCGGAACGCATGAGGGGAGCAGCAATGACCCTTTCAAATAATAAATTACCCGAGTATATCACATCCCTAACAACATCCAAATTTAGGTGTGACAGACTATTGTTTTCAGGCTGCGTGAAAGCTCAAAAACACTTTTACTTAATAATAACTTTCTAGTAGCTACATACTACTACACGGGACAATATTGAAACATAATATATTTAATTATAACATCAGCAGCTTTAACTTACAACATAACCTTACATTTTAGAATTCCTGACATTTCCCTTGATAAATTAATCAAATTTTGATCCTGTTGATTTAAATACAAACCCTCACTGGATACACAACTCGCCTCTCCCACTCACGGAAAATTTGTATTTTAAAATTTTCCGAGCCATTGCAATAGCTTCATTATCTATGAAAATTCGCTAAAAACGTCCACCAAGCTGGGAGTGACAAGAAAATTGTGCTTGATAGATGTTATGTTTGCGCATGTGCGATAGAGTTCATTGGGGACAATCTACAGTCCAAATCGTTCTATCCCTGAAAATTTAATTGAAATCAGATGGTAACTAAATATTTCATGCTAGTTACACAAATTTGAGGTTTGCGCATGCGCAGTAGTTACTAATGATACGATTGTGCTGAAACTCATTTAAGGTAATATTCATTTCACGACCACCTTCCGAACTTGGGCGACGAATATACCATAGAATAGACCCTGACAAAATGACGCTTGATCAATCTGCGTATGCGCATGCGTAGAGTGAAGTACTGATTTGTATGCAATGAAATGGATACAGAATCATTTACAGCCTAACCCGTACATTCCCTGAAGATTTCATAAAAATAGGATGTAAATTGTAGAAGTTATGCTTGTAGCGAGGATTTCACATCTATCTATCGCGATGCAATTTCTTTTTCTTGTAACCACTGTTCGAATTTGAACGAGATCGGACGACAAGAACGTGAGAAAATTATGCTTGATGCTTTACTTTTGCGCTTGCGTTGAGTGAAGTATTGATTCGTATGCAATGAAATTAATAGGGGACCATGTACACTCTAACCCGCTCAATCCCTGAAAATGCCATCAATATTGGATGAAAACAATAGAAGTTATGCGTGTTGTAAGGATTCACGGACACATGGACAGACACACACAGAGACATGGAACCAAAGTTATTCAGAATGGTCAAAAACGTGAAATGCAAGAGAAGACAAAAATCAAAAGATTTGGGAGAAGACAAAAATTGTCTACCAAAAAAACTTTGCTACCCCAACTCGGACTCGGGGCGTACTTTTATTAACATATCGGTAGGGGTGCGCAATGTGTGGGCGAGATTTGTGTACTTAGTGTCAAGTCAAACATTTTTCCATTCTTAGGTACCTACTTGAATGCAATTTCAGGTTCTTTAGTTCGCCCTCTTTTTTCGAAACGAGATATCTCCTTTTCAAAACATTGGTTTTTTAATTTTAAAAATACGATTTGGACTAATTATTCCTACTTTTCTCTTCTTGTTCGTTGTCATCCGAAATATTCCAAGCACAGTGATTTTTAAAAGTCTGGGGCAGCTCCAAAGTTTTTGCCACGTGGAAAACTTTATACTGTCTCCACATCCACTATCTAATCGGCGGTAACAATCAGAAACGATAACACAGGTAGGTATTAGACTTCGATCGAAAGTTATGGGGTTGAGGAGTGATGATTTTGCAATAAATGACTCATGCAATGTTCTAGATCGACTAGAATTTATAACACTTATCAACTTTGTGTCGAAGATTAACACTGCGAAATAACTGATGACACACAAACTTAGATTTGATTGAAAGTTGAAGTATTACACAGTCATTACACAAACTTTAATCTTCTCTCGCATCTCAAATGCAATCGTTATCGCATTCTAAATCTTATCGCAAGTCAACCTCTTAACTTCCTATCTAATTGTACTCGTAAATCAGTCATCAGTGTTAGAGTTGTAGTTTCTGGGTGTTATTTAGATTAGATACTGGGGGCAGCACTAATGTATTTCACTTGCCAAAAATTAAACTGGGCTCACAAGGCAATGTTACAGACAAAGAAAAAAATCATGCTTTTTCCCCTATTTTACATGTTGAGAAAAAAAAAGAAGAGCTTAAAGGAAGAAAACTATGGTTTGAAGAGAAAAAATCACGTTAAAATGGGATGGGGGTGGGGGGATCCAAAAGAAAACCAAGAAAGTTCTTTCAGAATTGATGAGTAACACTGCTATAACTGAAGATGACCTAACCTTCGAAACCGATCCGAATGCAAATGACGGCCTAGTAAAGATGGCTAAATTTGCCAATTTTGAAGTTTTTTTTGTTAATAATTCCAATACCATACATTCTACAGAAATTTTTATACGAAGCAAAATTGCAGAGCATTTAAAAAAAATTGATCTCGAAACTCTGAATTATCTCTTAAAATATGTAAGTGAATTACTAACAACTGAAAATTGGGCTTATTCTGTGCCAGTCCTCTCCTCCCCCGTCTAGACTTTTGCCCTTGAAAATCACGTATTGGCGTTAATATTTGTCTGATTTCAGTCTGCCAAAGCTCATTCTACTCAAGATTAAATACTTTCCAAAGTTCGTATCGAGCATATTTAAGCTGAGACCTTTCCCCATTGAGTTACAGCCGAACTCATGAATTTTATGCCATTTTACACATGAATTTACCAAAAACGGTTTTTACTTTGTACGAGTCGTAGTTTAATGGGAAACAGTCTGAGCAAAAACTTGCTTTGGAAAGTATTTAACCCAGAATCGAATTAGGTTTGGCAGACCTGAATCAGACCAATATTGAGGACGCTAGGTGATTTTGAAGGCCAAAAGTGTAGATTCATAGTGTTTGGGTCGAATCGCTTAGTTTTTAATGCTCTACATCTTTGCTACGTATACAAATTTCTGAAGGATGTACGATTTAGAAATTAATTAGAGAAACACCTTAAAATGGGCACATTAAGCCATCTTTATGAGGCCGCCATTTTGTATTCCACCGATTTTAACCCTTCAGTACTCGCGTCGGCTCCCTGATGACCCGGTCAACTTTCAAGTTCTAATTTCAACGTCTTCCTATCGGTTTTTGCCCCCGACCCTCCTTGTATTCTCCTAGCTCCTGGAAATGATAAGTTTAGTCACCTTTCGAACTTTGAAAAGGGCACACGTTACTCACTCTGACCCGACGCGAGTGGTAACGTCCGTAGTTTTTACCAGGTGTTGACCCGAGGCGAGTACAACCGTACCTCACCTCATACGAACTAGGTAATTCATTTTTCATTCAATTTCCTCACGTTTATTAAGTCTATCCCGGTATTTGCTACGAATGAAGATATAAGCAAGTATCATGTTTTACCAAACTGGGTTTTTTGTTTGAAATTGAGCGAAATTCAGCGCGAGCCGACATGTTTTCTATTGATTTTCACCTACAACCAATGCGTTGCTAGAGAAGTGTAACTCCCTTAGTTTTCAAAGCAGGAGAATCGTTCGCTACTTTTTGGAATGCTCTCATTTTATCACAATAACGCATGATCCCTAATCCTCTGTAGTGTGAAGGAAAGCTGATTTATTATTCTACGATATAAACTAATATTGCTAAATAAGCATGATGCGAAAAGAAGGAGTAGTACATGGTAGGTACTATTGAGTTGTAGGTACTTGTAAGCAGTAAGTACTAGACAATGCATGGCTATAAAGCTGATTTCTATGGTATTTAATCTCTGAAGCTGAAATTTGAAACAATGCCTATGTATATAAGACAGGTAGAATAAAATTTCGTGCGGAACCACCATAATCTACTGAAATTGAGCTCGTAAGCTATAGAGCCTCTATACCTATACTAATACTTTAATGAAAAATTACGTTTGGAGATAGATATAACTCAAGACAATATTATTTGCACAAAAGCTAAGTGCTTTGCAGTTCCTAACTGGCTGTTCGATTTATTTTGTATTCGTAATAACGTGAAAGATGGCTTACTTTAGGGACTTTTTTTGCTATTATAAATCATTTTATTCTTCACGTTGGAGGAATTCATTTGTAAGCTAGATGTAGGGGTTCAATATTTTAATTGACTCGTCTTCGAATAATCTTCTGGTGGTTCTCGGCATTAAATTGAAAATAGGTAAACTTGGAGAATTGGCAAAATCGAGGGACTTTTTCTGATCAAAGAAAAAATTATGATTGAAGTACTTAAGTGAAGTTTTTTATTTTTTTTTATTAAAGATTATCGATTCCTGTGGCTTGGAATGTGCTTGCTTTATTATTTTACTCCTTTATTATTTTGTTTTTCGATAATTTTCTTTATGGGTCACCCCGACGGGAGTACTAACGTGAGTGGACACCACGCGAGTTCTGAAGGGTTAAGATGGCAGTCAAAGATTTTCTCACTCAGAACGGGATAAAATTTCAAAAATTAATCTCAATCCTTCTCCTGAAATTACTAATACATTTTTAGCCTTGGCTCCTGGATTAATAGGTGCATCCAAATAAAGATAAACAAATTTAGTGGAAGGAGGTGAAAGGTCCAATTAGAATTGGGAAATTCCAGTTGCCACCGTCATCCAATCTTATCGTCTCTTGGAATCGCATCTGTATTTTACCCGTCTGACTCAACGCCCCGAGATAGCGAAAACTTGAAGGAAGAGGCGAGCGGCAAGACAGAGACGGACGAGAACCAACCGAACGCAGCCGATTTTTCCCGACCTATTCCACCGAGCAATGGAATAAAACCTACTCCGAGAAATGCCGCCGGCTTCTTTTAAAACTGCGCGGGATTCACCGTTAATTTTTGATTTATTGATTACAAATTACTGTAATTATTCTCGAAGTTATAACAAAATGTACTAATTCACAGATATTTTTACTTTCCTTACTTGGTCAGATGAGTAAAGGGAAATGTTGTTTACGAGGGGAAAAAACCAGTTGTCATCGACATCTTGGGTCATCAAAGTGGGCTTGAAGTGTTTCCTAGAGATTTTGGGGGCGTAGAATCCAATAGAACCATCGGTTTAGTGGACCCCCCCCATCATTCCACCTAAAAAGGAATGTTTGATAAACTAGGGAGGAACCACGTACGCAATCGACTGCATGTGAGGGGGAAGAACCCCGTCAATGCAGTTCTGCAATTCAAAATTGAACCCAGAGCCCCCTACAATCGCGGAGTGCATTGGATCATTGTTCCCCTTTGTTCTAAATATTTCCAGTTTCCATTAGTTCAGAATTATTTTTTCTCGAAATCAGCTTTGAGGATATGACGGGGTTCTCCCATGGACCATTTATGGATATAGCAGCAATTGGAGGGTTCATTCAAGTTTATGCACCTGCTAAAGCTTCAAATATTCCGACGAAAACGAATTGTATACAATAGTTTCTATAAGCAAACTAAAAAAAAAAAAAAAAAAAAGAAGAAAAAATATCACTGAAATTTATTTGGTTGAATAGTTGGAGCTTATGACTAAATAATTATTATGACTGAACTAATTACAACGTTGGCGCATAGCAGTAGCCACCTTTGATCTAATCACAAGGAAATTAGGAGGCTTCTTCGAGTCCTTCAAGTGCTCCCATTCAGGGGCGGTTGGGACAAAATTAAACATAGAAAGACAGACAGACACGGCACCTAAATTGTTATGCAAAGCGCAAAAAGCGAAATTGGGAAGGTTTGATTTTGGAGGATAATAAGTTGTTCAACTTCTGCACAAATTATACAAAACTTCTGATCCAGAGAGGAAGGAAAGCCGCTGCACAAATTAAAACAAATCCAGTCAACTCCTACACGCCAAAGTGGCTTTGCAATTCACATTCGTGTTGACGACTTATTTCCCTTCCAACATTTCAACCCTCCTGGAGAGCGAACGGTTAGTCGTACAATGCTCTGGGTTAGATTCATTAGATCCAGTTCCATCCATTAGATTCATTAAACTTAGTTCTGTTTGACTTGAACGAAAAACTACCCTCTAATTACCTTTTAGCGAACTTCCGTAGAAAACGAGGCTATTGCAAATGGCTCCAGAAATTTTAAAATCAATTTTATTTGGAAAAATTCCTTAAGGGAAATCCAATTCGGGGAATTCTGGAATTATTCTTAAAGTTTATGCTTAAAAAAAAAAAAATATATATATATATATATATATATATATATATATATATATATTAGGGATGAGTCGATTCCCGATACCACCGATTCTTAGGCATTGGTATCGGTATCGAGAATCGATCGTCTAAAGCCGATACCGATACCGCCCGGTGATGGGCGTTTTATTACACTACGGTACTATTGCAACCATCGAACAACGAAGATGGTTGTACCGTGCAACCGTTGTGTGAAGTTAGCAGTTGCGAAACATGAATTGTCCAAAACACAACTTACAATTATAACTTTGTTTACAAGTAGGCTTGTGTTATTTTGTTTGTGACAACAGAAGCATTAGACAAAGCTATGTTTTCCAAGTATAAAAGCCTAGAGCCAGTCTTATTTGGAAATACCTTACAGCTACCGACGAAAAACTAAAAAACCAAGTCAGTCTGCTTAACTTGTTTTATTCAGAAAGAAATCAATCCTAGGCAATAAAAGTTGCCTATTAATTGATACTTGATGGATAACAAAAAAATATCAAATTTTGTATTTGCACAAATCAAATTAACTAAAGCCTTGAATGAAAATATAAATCTGAAATTTAGAATTTGTAATAAGAATTAATCTTTAAAATTTATTTAATTTTAATAAGTAACTAAAGCATTAAAGCTTCATTGGAACAAGAACTCCTAATAACAATAAATAGAGATGGAAAATATATTAGCTAATTAGAATAATAACTTCATCTACGACGGAACATATTACTAGTTCAAGAGGAATTTTTGTTTTTCACTTACAGGTAAGTTAGGTATTATGCGCCGATGGTATCGGTATCGAGAATCGGGAATCGATTTTTTAGGTATCGGTATCGGGAATCGATAAATTTTGGTATCGACTCATCTCTAATATATATATATATATATATATATATATATATATATATATAAATATATATATATATATATATATATATATATATATATATATATATATATATATATACATACACACACATTGCTGTGTGTATATTGCTGAATCGCTGAAAACGGGTAACAATTTCTTAAAAATGAACTAGACATTAAAAAATTTTTGCACAAAATTATGTCAAAGAATTTTTTAAATTTAATTAATATTTGCTGAAAAATCGATTTAAAAAAATGAATTGTAGAAAATTATTCAGAACGAGTTTCTTTGCCATAAAATTGGCAATTTCTTTACACTCGAAGTGCACAAATTTCAAAACAATGTAACGTTATAAAATACGATAATCATTTACGAAAATTCGCTCATATGATCATGCTGCATGACTGGAACTTTAATATTTCAATTCTTAAATTTCAACCAACGGAGGGGAGATGAATGTTTTCATCTTGGTCGACTGAAGGTGGTAAATCAAAAACGACGATAGTTCAAATTAAACAATAACAACAACAACGCGTTATACACGTGAACGGGTTAAAATGCCTATTGAGTGTATTTTTAGGGCTTTACACAGTCACTCATTAATCAGTGTTATTCTGCAGTTATTCTTCTGACTACGTATAAATAGTTTTCTGGAGGATTCCAAGAGACCTACATGGGTCATCCGCTTTAAGAGCCTCAGGCCCCGCTTCCTCTCAATTCACGCAACTTGACGTCATTCAATGCCAACCGATGAGACACTCGTTGGGCCATCTTACGTCATGGATTAGAACTACGCTAACCAAAAGTAAACAGAAAAGATATAAGATATAATATAGTAGACACATACCACGGACAACAAACAACATTGAACATACATGCTCCTAAATTCTAATGCTAACATGGATTTATATATTCAAATATAATACATATACAGGGCCGGCCTGAGGGGAATTACGATTATCATTAAATGAACATCACTGATTTCAGCGTGAAAAAATACACCAAAATCATTTTTCACAAGTGGCAATATAATAGGTATCTTTTCAAAACTCTATCTTTCACAATATGTGCTCTATTTGCGCGTGATTGTGCTCGTTTTCGTGCACCCAAAAATTCAAGTGATGGGTCATTTTTTCATGAGATTTTGCGTAATTAATCTAAATCTGCAACAAAAAAATGGGGGTTCCTATTTTAATATACAAAGAGGGTATTAATTGATCATAGTTGCGCAATGGCGCGTAAATGTCACGGTTGAATAATTAAAAAAAGTACCCCCATAATTTTTTTTAAACAAACTTTGCAGGGATAAACCGCTGGTGTATAATTCGTTAGACACCATGTATATGTACCCACATGAAAATTTTCAAAATTCAGTGGGTCAAATAGTATTACATAGAATAAAAAATATATAAAATTATACAAACGTAAATTTAATTTAATAAAATTGAAGTCTTTGCAATAGCTGTATTTTTTCCGAACATTTGATGTCAACCTGCAGCATACGGAATGAAAGGGTTCAAAGAGGTTGACCTCATATCATGGCATTCCTCACCAAGGAGTGGTGAGTCAGTAGGGACTGCACACAAACAAGGTAGTTCAATTCAAGGACGCACCCTATTGAGAAAGCCGTCCAGGGGAATTCCAAACACACTTTTTATATGGTCATATATACATGTCTGTGCAACATATCAATCTAATCAAACCGTAGAGATTATATATACCTTCTCCGAGTAATACTAAAGTTGGTTACGTCTATCCTAATATCAATTGGGTTTCTAATTCGAAGGGTGCATTATGATCTTATCATAATGGCTTCGAGTCAGTTACATGCTCCTCAGGAGATTGGCTTGCGTTTCGAAAAAACGCTTAACATGATGTTTGGCTTAGGTACTAAAGCCAACGTAGGCAAGGGTCATTGTGTCAGAACACAGAAGTCAGTAACTGAACACAAATTGCCAACACAAACTCATCCTAGAATATGGCAGAAAAAACTGAGGAACAGAAATCATTCAAAACCCAGGAAGACAAACAATAATTTTGGCGAAGAAGTGACAGGAATTTAAGCGTAGGTATATTAAAAGATTATAACCTAGAGTAGAGTGTTGTGGTTGACCAACCGTTTACTCTTTTCAAATGGATATAAATTTCACCTTGAGAAGTTTGAAACCATCCGTCCTTCCTAAAATAAGTAGCTTTGTTTCTAGGATTTTTCAGTTTCATGTGGCGGTGACGTCATTGCACCTCTCCCACCCGGGTGGGGCGCTCCTGCCAAGTGTGACAGCAAACTTCTTAGGCCAGAATGTATTTTCATTTAAAACTATAAAACTATTAATTTTATGGCAAAAAGCGTATTCTAAATAATAATCTCCTATTCGAAGAGAGGTTTTAAATTTTCAGCTTTTTTTGCAGTTTTTATCGATTTTTTAGCAAATTTTAATGAATTTTAAGTACATTTTTCAGCATAATTTTGTACATAAACTTTTGAATGTTCCATTTTATAGTTAATAAACTTTATTTGAGCAACAATCTACCAAAAAATATAAAATTAACCACTTTTAGTGATTTTTTTACTACATTTTTTGAAATGTGACCAATTTAATGTGCTCAAAAAGTGCTGGCCAACGAAATCGCCCTTTGGTTTGGAAAGTTTGATTTTTTGGCGCAAGAACTGAATTTTCATCTCAATCCTAAGGAGAGTTATCGTCTGGAAGGATATATATATATATATATATATATATATATATATATATATATATATATATATATATATATATAATATATTAATAAATTTAGAATAGAAATTTCACAAATAAAAGATGAAAAGTAAGTAAATCTGATATTTCGAATTGTATTCTTGATCACAGAAAAGTAGTTAGAGAAAGAAATGATTTAACTTGCGTTCTTCGGGACAGTCGTATCCATGGCCGAGATAATAATCATTATTTTGATATATTTTCAATTAATCATTTAAGTTGAGGCCAGGTGGTCGATTAGCTCCGAGTACCCATCTATGCGCTCTTACTGATCATATAGTTCAGTAGAACCGATCAATCAATTGCATTTATATATATATATATATATATAAATATATATACGAAGAAGTGTCAAACTCTAGGATTCGTGTCAGAATGTCTCAAAACGGATTTCAATGAAGGAATTTTTCAAAAATTTTGATTTTAAAAATTTCCGAGCCATTGCAATAGTTCTTTTTCTACGAAAATTCGCTAAAATAATTATGCATGGGTAGCGCTCATTTCAAAACGAGGCGGTTGTCAACCTACCTGTAGGTATAATACGATAAATATTAACAAATTAGTAACTGTGGCACATAAATTGTCATCAATAATTGAGAATACTTATTATGAAAACTTACCTCATCTAAATCCTCATCAGAAGAGCTATCGTCGTCGTCTGAATCATCGGATAATATCACAGGTTCATCTTCAGTGCTTTCAAATACTATAAAACTATCGTCACTGTCCACAGAGCATTCCGAAATCGAGCGCTGAACTTTTCTACGCGGCATGAATGTATCTATATTGACGGAGCAACTGTCGACAGAGCTAGAAAGGACGTCTGAAGGTAGGCTGTCATCTTCAGATTCCGAGAGTAAACGAGGAGAGATCTGGGTGATCGTACTTGAACGAATAGATGGAGGATCATTTTCTTTTGATTCGTTAAGGTTGACTTCAGGCGAGAGGGCTATACCTGGTATTTGATGGGAGGTTTCGCATGGTTCTACAGATGGAGGAGGCGTTAGGATTTCGAAGGCAATAGAGTCAGAAACGGGTGTGGGCGAGTGTTCCATTCTGTCACTAGAATTCAAGGAACAGTCTGTTTGGCCGGCCAAGTTGCAGTCTTTTGATGAATTATCGTTTAATTCAGGTACTTGGGAGTCTACGGTATCGCCTGCAGTCCTGGATCTCCCTTTATTATGGCATCGACCATTTTCACCGCCAAGCTCTGGGTAAGTGGCCCTGCACACAGATTCCCCACAGTCCTGAGGCACTGAAGTTGTCCATTTTTGCTGAACACACCTCAAACAATTGCCATTATTTGTCGCAGACAAGCTCCTCACGCCGATCATGGTGAAACTTTCAATTTTTGGTACTCTCCTGCCCCCATCTCCCCACTTCCTAGCCACTTGCGGCTTCTGATGCTGCTCAGGGTGTTCCATAGATTCAATAATTTTATCCAAAATGACGTCCCAAAGGGACAAATCGCGCCCTCTGTGGTTGCTACTACCAGCCTGGCTCTTACTCCCAACAAAACCTCCGACGATTTTGACTATGGGGTCAATGCCAGTTTCATATGAACTTCCTTTAACCAGAGGCATTCTCAACCCAGGAGGTCCCACTCCGTGTTGTTTTTTATTGAAATTTCCTACGTTACCAAGATATTTATTCATGCTAAACAACGAATTTCCAGGGAGGTGGGTTGTTGTAAACGAACTCATGTTGGCCTTGGAAGAGTAACACCTTGATATCACAGGAGAAGGCGGCATGTAGCTTTCAAAGAGATTTTTTTGTCTCATATTATGAAGATTCATGATTAATTCTATCTTTAAAACCTATTATGCAATAACTAAAATTATGTTACTATTCCAAGCTTGATGAAATCTCAAATCTGTTGGTCACCCGTACGAAAACATCTTACCAATCCGGACTTGATTCAGAAACACTGAGCTGAAACATATTGTTATTTACCATACACTTCCGGTTGTTAAATCTAATGACGTCCTTTATGAAATGCTTATGACACAGTTCTTCAATCGGAAAACACGAAAATCGCTGGAAGATTACAACCTTTCGTCTAGCCTTGACAACTTTGAGCAATCCTTTTGGTCGCGTAGATAATCCTTTTCCGATTGCGAATTCAAATTCAGAAGCCAAATCAGTCGACGAATTCTTGATGATAGTAGGATAAGAAGACAGCTTTTCCTTTGTAAAATACATTTTTGCAATATGTCACACTGTAAAACTCACAACACTATTCAGCCATTTTTCCGTAAGAGAACTGAGGAAAAGAGACGAAAACGGGCACAAAGGAGAGAGGACGATGAGTCACTGAGACCTAAATTAACTTTGTTGATCGTAGTGGCATTGAGCGACATACTTCGCAATAAAAATGTGTAATATGGGCTATAGTCGATGGTAGGATTTCATAAATTATGATTAAATTTATAATTACCAAACCGGAAACAGATTTTATGTTTAAGTTTATGTATTTTATCCGAAATTCGAACTGAGTCACTAGTTCTATTCAAAACCGTAGCAGCACCGTACAACTACTTGAACCGCGCCCTTGCCCGTTCCCGCCTGGTTTGAATTCCATATCTTTTGCATTTCGTGCCTGTGTGGAATAGATCACGTAGGCACCAGAAATACTTGGTATGTGTTGTCATCCATAAGTGTTTTACATAATAAATTATGATTTTTCTCATAAATTCACCGATCCTTACGGATGATGATAATGGTGGCTTAATATCGATTTTATCATCAATGAGGATACCTATTAGCAGTGGCGTAGCAAAGCAATTTATCACGGAGGGGCAACAACAACAGCCAAAGATTATATATGTAACTATAGTATAAATATGTATGGTGGGTACTACTAGTCACAAAGAGGGCATTGTAGCATGTATACAGGGTGTCCCACAGAAAGGTTACTCCCCCCCCCCCCCCCCCCCCCTTCATTTCCCCTGAATTCAGCGTAAAAAATTATGAAGAATGATGTTCTTCATAATTTTTTAAGTAGATCTCAGGAAAAATACTTTCGCGTGCGCCACTTGCACCAGAAGTTTAGCAATTAGCAAAGTAAATGTAAAATCACCGAAATTATACCTTATATCTGCACAAAACCGAAAATCCAAATTTAAAGTCCTTGTCGAAAGTCCGGGTCATATAAAATCAATGGAAATCTGATATATAATAAATTATTACGAAGAGGAGAATGTAAGAAGTAGATGGGGAAAAGCGTTATGCTTAGTACGACGCACAATAGGTATTTCTTTTGTACTTTGTCCCGAACGAACCTTGAAGTGACAATCGGTATTTTTACCCATCTGATTTCGCAGAGGAGAAATGCCTCCCTCGATGCCGATGCCAGAAATAGTTTATTGCAAAGGTTCATTGTTGAAAAAAATTAAGCGAAAACAATCACTTTAGAATTAATTTGAATTTGAGTCTTAGGTACCTACCTACCTACCGAGAGAAAATGAACATAAAAGTAATCATTATGTAGGAAGACGAATAGGGAAGAGCAGACACATTGTATTATTTTTACAGCATAACCTTACGTACCTTAAATTAAGGTAATTAACCCTTCTTTTGATGGACACAAAAAGAACATTCTTACCAAAATAAATCTGTCTTTATTATGAGAAAATGCTCATGAACTGGGAAGCACTAGCCTTATCATTGACTTACCGTTTCCAATCCAATCGTCTTTGTAGATCTTGATGTATCCCTCCAAGGGGTTCATAACTCGTAACTTTAGCACTCACTTTTACACTAATTACGGTTCCTTTCATGTTAAACATTGTATGACAATTACCACGGAATAAGATACAGGATATTGGGCATTAAACGTTGATGAGAGACATCACAAACGTAAATAAACTGAAGTAAAATGATTTTTCGGTTGGTTCACATATCGATTCTTTCAATCGTTTCCATTCGACTATGGATATGTCAATCACCACAGCACAGACATTTTTTAGTCCGTGTAAGATTCTATTAATTTTATTTTACCGTTATTCCCACTGGGACTCATACCAAAAATCAGGGACGATTGAAGACTTTTATGAGTTAGAAAACTTATTGATGGTAAGAAGGACGCAATCGATGCTACTGCATTGAATCGATCAATCGAACGTGAATCGGAGGGCTGTGAAGGTGGAGAAAGGTAGGGGCAGTGAGAGAGGGGTAAAATGACTTCTGGCTTCCAGAGGGAAATGAGGATGGGCAAGCCCCATGCGAGCCCAAAAAGAAGAGGAGGGATGACGTAGTTTCACCATAGTTTATAGTGTCCACACTTTATAGTATCCAGCATTCCATTATTTTCACTGTAGTTATTTCGCTTCTGTAGGATGGAAGGATGGGCAATTATATTATCCACGGCGTTTGGCCCTCCCTGGAACCAGCCTTGGAGGAGCGTTCTAGGTTGATAGGTAACTGGACCCACATAACAGGCGTGCTTTGCGGGTTGCATTCTCAAACTTACCGTAATTGGTACTGACGTTAGTAACATGAAATTATTAATTATTGTTCAGGCAGCATCCGTTTCAAGAAGAACTTCTATATCCTCTATGATCGTGTCTACCTGCAGATTTGAAAAAAGGCTGATTTTACTGCCTGTTAGTTAACAAACAAAAACAAATCTAAGTTCGAAAAACTGTATCGCATTTGAATTACTACATATTTTTCTTTGTAACAATGCTGTAAACATTTGATTATGTACAGTGGTGAAAAGATAGTTGAAGTAATATAACGTACTTAAGTAACTAGGATATATTTGACGAAATACCACACAGTGAGAATTAATACTGAATTTCGGAATGATTACTTAATGATGATATTACAATAAAACTGTAACTAAGCAAATTGAATTAAATAACTATTGAAGCTAAATTATATCAGAACCAGAAAATCCCCCAATTTTAACTTGCCGATAAAAGCAATTTTGGACACAATATCAAATTTAATTATTATAATAAAAGGTCATATGACTAGGAATACAATGGGGTTGGCAGCACAGCGTCACTTTCTTCAGCACAGTAGTGGCTTCTATGGTTTGACGATTCAACTACCAGTAATAGCTCAGCTCTCTATTCTGATCTATTTTATTATCACTGCTATCCAAAGTGCTTATAATAACTATTATAATAATCGTATTATAAGCTCTTTGCTGCTATCTTATCCTAACTTATATTTTCCCCGCTACGAACGCTAGGTGTGTTTCGCAACCACGTGTGTATGCTCCCATGAACATACTCTTGTATGTTCAAAACGCCTTTGCTCAAAGGGCGGCCTTATCAATTGTATCGGTAACCCTCTACGTAATCGTTGAACGTATAAAGCTGAAAGCTTTTTTAAGTGATTCATACGGAAGGTATTCAACAAACTATTTGTGTCTTCAAGTATTGCATTGGCCCTGTTAGCCAGCGTTATACTTACTGAATTAACGACGTTCAAGAGAGGTAATAAATGTCCATTCAGGTATTGATAGTGCAGGCGTTTGTATTCCTGTAGGACCAGCTTCGTATACTCCATAGAGCACTGACGTGAAAAAGCATGCAAAATATGTCGCATAGCCAGTGGTGCAGCTTGAATGGGCAGTTTAATGGTGAACCATGAGCAGTGCGTTCCGAATCACGATCACAACGCCACTTTCGCCACTTCAGTTAAGGCACTTCCCCTCACAACGATGACGTCACGGAGGGGTGGTAGTTCCCTCTCCCTACGGCCTCCCGCATCCCGTGCATTTATCGCATCCCGCGCTTTTATTTAAACAGTGATCTTTTAGTTTTAGTACCTGCCTACCCAAGTAGGTACTTAATTTCTTTTTTTCAAGCAAAGGGTTGAGCTTCAATGTATAAAATGAAATTTATAGAATTGGTCCATATATTACTAAATATTGATATATTCAACTAGGAACCTACCTACTGTTCAAACTATACGAATTTAAAACGATTTTTTAAAGCACATTTTGGATAGGTAGGTAGTACATCTCTATTGGTAATCACGAAACGAGTACGTAGATATCATCCTATTTTCAGGGTTCTTGATTTTTGGGAATAACTAGAAATTTTCGATTATGAAGACCTTAGTAGGTAGACGATTTGCTTTTCTGTAATACTAATCATACTAAATACATAATGAGACAAAACGGACTACCATGAAGGGGTTTATACCAACATAACTACAGGTACTTACTCAATAAACGGCTCCAATTATTGTAATGTATATTAATGTACGTACCTACGTTATCTTACACATTTTGACTTTGTGTTGCATACGAGTCTGCAACACATTGGGACATTTTATGCTATTAGTTCAAGAATGAACATTAATATGTTGGATTCTATTTTGAAAAATAATTTTGACAAATAATATTCAAAACAATAATTTTCATCACAGTTGTAACAGTTTCAATGATTTCAATAAACTCTTGTAATAAAGCAATTATCTCTACCCACGGCTTCATTTTGGCGTTTTCTCGGAGTGATTTCGAACGTAGAAACTAATAACAACAAAACAAGCGGCATTGTTTACTACATCCATTACTTACATTTTTAAATATAAAATGGCGACATAAATACCAAGAGCAAGTACCTACGAGAGAAATGCGTGATAAATCGAGAGCTTTCAAACGAATGGTGAACGATTTCTGTCGAAGTGCCAAAGTAAAGACGTGTCAATGTCAAAATCAAGACATGTCAATGTCAAAATTCACGCTCATTTGCGATATCTGTTATCTTATCGCCCGTCTTATCACAACGACCACACCGACCCAGCTCCAGACATGGGTCGAAGATGGAAGATTTTACACGCCATATTTAAGGGTGGGCGAAGGGTGGGAGAAATCCGTGACGTCATCGATGTGGCGAAATGGGCGATCATGGCAGGAAACGGAACGGCAAATGGCGTCTATTTTGGGGCAAAAGTGGCGAAAGTGGCGTTGCGATCGTGATTCGGAACGCACTGGAGGTGTTATTCCAACTCGTAGGCAACATTCAATGAATTCAATGTGACTCCTGCAACGGGCCACCTTTATGGAAAAATACTTTACCGTTTACTATTACAATGTCTTTGTTCGCAAGCAAAGAGCTTATCTTCGTTCTTCGTTCGCAACCTTCTTTGAGTTAGCGCTCCAAGTGGCAGTTTGGGACACTAACCGTCGAGTAATTCGGCTCATGGAAGAAGAGAAATTTGAAACGTTCTCCATCAATCTATTGTACTTACTAACTAGTCTACTACCCGTGGTACCACCATCCTCACCAAGCTGTTGTTGTTATAACATCCATCCATCATCTTTCAACAATCTATCGGAGGCACCTACCTACTTTACTGTTCTTGTGATGGAAATAAAGGTATGTTATCTGCGTGATTTTTAGGATTATTTGGTGATTAGTGTACACAATGGAAGTACCTTACAGTGAAGTCTGAAGAGCAGTGAATTACAGTGATATTGATCAATTTTCATGGTTTTTCCTATAAAACTACCACTAAATTGTATCGCAAAAATCAGAAAAAATAATTTAAACTCTCTAACAACTTAGTTACAATTTTCTGTATCGAGGTTACTGATTTGATAACCTTTACGTATATTTTTTTTAAAATTGAAAATGATCAGTATCACCCCTTGGGTAAGGGTGATAATGATCACTCGTTAAAATGTGGTAGAAATCACATTTTATGAAAATTTGCTCTATTAGCCATCTGCATGACAGAGTGCTTTGCTTTTTTTATATTATTGATTGCCCATCAGCTTTCTGTTCATCTACAACATACGAAAAAACGAAACAAGTCATTTTTTGACAACATTATTTCTTGAAAAGTTTATTGACAATTTATTATCAACTTTCGTGATAATCCCAGTGAACCTCCTGAATATTTTGCCCACATTGAAGTTGACCATAACATAATCCTCTATTCATAGCACTTGAGTAGTGGGGAGGCATAATTTTAGTGATTTATCACCCCTAGAAAGTACAAAATTAAATTTGATTAGGGATAACAAGAGGTAATAACATAAAAAAAAAGAAAAAACTGTTAATATCTGTGTGTGTGTGTGTGTGTGTGACAAATTTAGTCAATGCTGCCCAGGCTACCATAATGCTCCACAGATTTTTGAGATTCCTTCGTTGTTTGATCCCAATTTCAATCTAGTTGTGCAAAAAACCTCAGAAATTTAGAATTTCATGATGGGAGAGAAAGAATAGAGGCGATAAAGCCGAAAAATAGTTTCTACCACAAATTTTGTCGACATTGTCCAGGCTACAATTCTTTACCTATTTTAGTGATTCTTTTTTGTTCGATCCTAATTTTTGTCTAGTGCAAAAAACTTTGATAATCCCGGATTTGCGGTTGGTATTGGGATAGGAGGGGGTACTTACCAATTCATTCAAGCATTGCTCAAACTACAATTCTCGACCGATTTTCGTGATTCTTTTTTCTTCAATTAGAGATTTGGTATAGTTTTTGAATATACGTCAGGAGTTTCAAATTTCATTACGGAAGGGGGTGAATGGAGGGGGTAATACTGATAAATCATGATGTTTACACTAATCTCATCCGATTTTTGTGATTCTGTTTATGTTTAATTAAGAATTCGATGTAGTTATGAAATATATCTCAGGAGTTTCAAGTTTTATTATGGAAGGGGATAAATGGAGGGGGTAATATTAATAAAGCGTTAGGTTTTCATTGTTGTTCATTTAATTTCCGTCATTTTTTTTCCTGTTCGATCCAGATTTCAGTCTAGTTATTCAAATAAGCTGGGAAGGTTCAAATTTATCGACGGTGGGGATAAATGGAAAATTCCGAAAAATCATGAGTATATTTTCGTTTTTCTCATCCTTTTTTCAAATTTGTTTTCCTCATCCATTTTTGTTATCTTCCGGTTTAGGTGTACTAAAAAGCGGGGATTTCATTTTGGTGACGACTTTTATGAAGAGGCGTGACAGAGGGGGAAGTGAAACCTGCTATTCATGCATTCTCAACCGATTTTGATGATTTTTTCGACTACTTTACTATGTTGCTCGAAGTATTTGGCCTCTTAGTAGAACCATTCTTATTAAATAAAAATTTCATCATAATGGTGAGAAGGGGGGGGGGGGGGGGGGGGGGGTAGGATACCAATATATCCTGATATTTTCAACCGATTTCTATAAGCAGTTCATACTTAATTATTGTTTTGAGTGTTTGATGGAAGGGGGGTACTTCCTCGCAGCGGGGAGGAAGGAAGGGGGTACAGTACAATCTATCTATTCGCTATCCTCACCAAAATCGTATGAAACCCTTACATGGGAACGTCCCAGTAATGAATGTATTAATTACCAATATGTTTCTATTTTTAGTACTTTTTGATTTTAGGGTGGACAGTCTCCCCCCCCCCCCCTCACACATAGCTGGGTACACCCATGCACCCTGTGGAAGGGCTAGTCAGAATTGTAATTCATAATTCCTACGACGGTATATCTGCTTATTCAATCTCAAATGACTACCGATGTCTTTCAGCTTGATATGAGTTAGTATATTATGTAGGTTCCAACCATAGACCTTCATACCTATAATTATATTTATATATATATCTACATACCAACCTACCTACCTTATCTTAAGATGCAGTCGTGCGATATTCACCGCTTTGCTGCGTTTCTCCACAATAGTTTTATTGCAAACCTTATATCTGTCCTTGGGCGTGGTCGCTCATGCTTAAACGGCTTTCCCCCGCCGCACTTCCCTCAAGAGGCACAAGATTGTGGTGACTCCGAGGAAGAAGAGGAGTGAGGGGATGGCGGTTGGTATTTCGCTTTTATTTTCCCAACGTTCCAGTTAGTCCAGTTTCATGTTGCGGTCGCCCTTGATGCGATCCATCCGCAGCGTTATTGGTTTATTTTGTATTAAACAAAAGGTTCGGGAGCCTGAAAATCCAAACGAGACTCACGACAAGCTGCATTACAGCCCAGGGGGTTTCGATGGTTACAATAGTCTTCCATTCGAAACTCCAATTGTCGATTTGTACCTCTGTCGACCGATTTTATTTATGCGCATGCCCAAAAGTAATTACTTAATCAATGACAATTAAATTCATTGCTGGGCATTATCCTGAACCACCGAGAGTGAACTAATGCATCATTGGAAATCGACATTATAAGTAATTCAATAGTAGCAATCTCAATTTTCGCGTAACCAGTGAGGGGAGGGGGATTTAGGCTGGTCGTTCATACAAAAAAAGTAATTCAGACATTTTTGATAGTTTGAATGTGTCGGTAACAAAAAACGGGTTCTCATTTGAAAAAATAAATTTGAGTCGCACGATTTCGTAAGTTTGCACTGCGCAAACGTGCTCCATCATTTAATAATGTTTTAATTCTTTGGAAAAACGTCCACCAAGATGTGTGGATAGCATAGATTCCTCACTTATTATACACGCCACCCTCCTTCCTCCCCCCTCCCTGTTTCCTCTTTTTATACATCCACGTATACAATTAGTTGAAGAACAAAGACCGAGTCAAAATTATTGAATGCGCACAAGAACAGTAATACATGTGTATGCATATTAATATGCGAAATTAGTTTAGGTATACGTCTTGTTTGCGTATGCGCAGTCCCTACCACCAATCCTATGGTATCCTATGGAATGGTAGTTTCACCATTTAAGGTGTATAGGTGACCGTATAGGAGGTATTTCGTACAATCCCTGAAAACTTAATCAAAATCAGTCTATTAGTCCCCACTTTCAGTATGTAGGTAACTACCAATTTTAGGTATGCGTAACCAATAGGGTGGTTCAAAAGAAAGAAAGGTTCTGGGATTTCTGGTCCCCATTGTTGTTTGCTTCCTCGGTATGTCAGGATGACCCTCCTAAATGTTTAGCAAAAATATTAATCCTAACCACTTTACCTGGGTCGATTTTGGCCAGTTATCGACCGCTATCGTAAACCAACCTCTAATTGGTGCCGAGGTGATGATTTGAAGGATGGATTTCAATTTTTGGGGTCAGTTTATGGGTTTCGCATGCGCTGTACACGATGAACATATTTATTTTACGCTCCGTCCACTAGTTATCGGCTAAACTGGCAGAGGGCGCTGCTTGAAGATAAGTAAAAATCGAAAATTTCACCGAAAATGCGGTCGCTTGGTTAAGATTTGTACTAGAAACATGCTATTTTGGTCGGATAATATGCTCTGGCATGTTCTGAACATGATTCCGTTTTTTACTATACCGATGATTTATCGGCGTTTATCGGCCATAAACCTCAAATTCACCCTAATTTCACCGGAAATTATGTCGCGTTGATAATTTAAGGTCCCAAAATACCTTGTGCCGATCAAATTTGGTATTTTCCAGGATACTCGGTACAAAGCCATTGGTAATTTGGCAAGGACTTGAACCGGCATTGTACTTATTTGCGAAATATTTGTCTGAACTTTGATTGGATCGTTTGAGCGTAGGGTTAGCTATTGTCAATGGTATCGGTCACGTGTAAAAGCTTGTACATGGTATCGGGTCGTTAAGCGAATAAGTACAATGCCGGTTCAAGTCCTTGCCAAATTACCAATGGCTTTATACTACCGAGTATCCTGGAAAATACCAAATTTTATCGACACTAGTTATTTCGGGACTTCAACGCGACATAATTTCCAGTGAAATTAGGGTGAATTTGTCTATTACCCTACAATTAATTTGAGGTTTATGGCCGATAAACGAAGCAATCATCGGCGGAAAAGTATAGTAAAAAACGGAATCATGTTCAGAACATGCCAAAGCATATTATCCGACCATAATAGCATGTTTCTAGTACAATTCCTAACCAGGCGATAGCATTGTCGGTGAATTTTCGATTTTTACTCATCTTCAAACAGCGTCCTTTGCCAGTTTACCGGATAACTAGTGGACGGAGCGTAAAATAAATTAGTTCATCGTGTTCAGCGTATGCGAAAACCATAAATTGACCCAAAAAAATTGGAATCCGTCCTTCAAATCATCACCTTGGCACCAATTTAGAGGTTGGTTTACGATAGCGGTCGATAACTGGCCAAAATCGACCCAGGTAAAGTGGTTAGGATTAATATTTTTTGCTAAAAATAGGAGGGTCATCCTGACATACCGTGGAAGCAAAAAAACAATGGCGACCAGAAATCCCAGAACCTTTTTACCAATCGCTACGAAATGTATGGGATTTATTCCATCAGGATACAGTAATACAACCCCCCCATTTGAAAGAAATTGACGAATGATAGATGTGAGAACCAATGTTTCGGGAAATTTTTTAACTGGGAATCAACATTCATTTAAATGTTGTTTTTATGAGCCTAAAAGTGGATTCTCGGTGTCAACGAAACCAACTGATTCCAAGTTTTATAATTCATTGCGATTCGTATGGACCAAACCTGATTTTGGGTGGGGCAAAAACTGTAGAACGTTGTATTTGAAAAGACAGACTGCGATTACTGTTGCCATTAATAATTAGGTACCTAATCTACCCAGATGATTAAATCTGTACACCATCTCCACGGAATTTCCCAATAATCGGAAAGCGTTCCAAACATAAGCAACTACAACTGTGGAATCTTGACTACAAATAATAATGGTTATCATTAGCAATGATACATTCTGCAATGCTTCAAAGTAGTGCGGGTTAGCCTATCGGCGTCGGTAAGGTTCGTCTGAAATAGGTATTGTTGTTTTATACTTTCGCATTGACCATTTTCAAACTTCAATTAGTTTGGTTGGAATTTTTTGTATGCATTTTCAAATGGCTCTATTCCCAATTAGCAAATTTAGCAACTTCTAGTTTTCATTTCACCAATTTCTGCACCTCCCGTCATCCTTCTATTTCTCAATCGCCCTATTAAATTTTCCAATTAGAGACTGTCTCACATTTCAAGTTTTAGGAGGGGAACCTATGAATCTAAAATTGGATGTGGAGGTGGAATACGTATTCTACGCTCATCACTCTTTAGCCCTTAGGTGCAAGTGTTTTTCACTTAAAATTAATCAATTTATCATAGCATTTCAAAAAAAAAAAAAAAAAAAAAAAAAAAATGCACCTACTGCATTTGTTCCTGCATTTTTTTTCCCCTCCTTTCATTTGCGAGGATGCTAAGTTGGAGGAGTTTATCTACGAGAGGGCCTCCCTTTAAAAAAGCATTTTGTGTGTGTGTGTGTGTATAAATAGTAGGAACATGTTGGATCTGTAAATAGCGGTTTGGGCCTTTTTGATAAATTTTTGCTAAATTCAGTCTAAATTTTACGTCATACTAGATCATTCAAGTTCACAACCGGTTGTCTAAATTTAGCATCAATCTTTTTTACTGTGGGTGTAATATAATTCTTAACTAGTCGATTTACGCACCCTTAAATTCTTCAGTACCTACCACCCTTCTACCTTCTCTTTTTCAAATCTGAATGAATGAGGTTGATACAGTTTTTGTCCACTGAAATCGAGATTTCTACTAGATGTTGAGTTGTTACTTGCTTTTGTTGGAGAATGATATTAGAATAATTGCCGATGGATATCACCTAGATGGCTAGTACGCATGTGCAAATCCATTGGAGCGATTTCATGAAATTGCAGTGGTTATTCTTTCATTGTTCTCAGACCATTTGAAGAGTGTGTTCATGGGTAAACTTGAATTCATGATAAATATTTCAGAGAACTTGGAGGACGATTGCATGATACGGTCACTGTACGTATGAATCATTTCCTGTCATCCCAAGAACACCAATACCCTTCAACAATTTTAATTAAATATCCATAGATAATTCGGTTATTTTCCAGAAGGCTCCCTAAAATTTTTATAGTCCTCACATCACAGAAAAAGGCAAGCATGATTTTTATGGAACAGCTATTTCTCACCATATAATGGCGTTGGTAAATCCCTTTAAAGAACGGGAGGTTAGAGAGAGGCTGGTCTAATGGTGATTGGTTATGCATGTAATTACTATTGGATTGTCTACTACCAACTGGACTTAAATGGTTTGATGATTTTTGATTACATTTTGTGGCATTCGACTGGTATCGGGGTTAGAACCAACAAATACGTATCCATGATTCGATGTTCTCCCTTAAAATTAAGAATACTTGATACAAGTATTTATATCATACTACGCCCGCTCGCTTCGCTCGCTCATCCGAGACATGAATGTAGATCACAGTGTACCATTGACTGACGGAAAAAGCGTTATAGAGTCAGTAATCATAATCATATATTGTCAGTAATCAAATTTTCTAATGCCAAAACTCTAGACTGCACAACTACACTCAGATTAAAAAAATCGGGGAAATTCTGCACTGAATGACTTTTGTATATTTTAGAATAGAAATTTTTAGATGATCCTTTTTCCCGAACAGTCTAGAATCACGTAGACCAAAATGTCCTAGAATATTCCAGATCATTCTGGAAAACTCTAGAATATTCGAGAACATTTTGGAAAGCTCATGAGTATTCTAGAACATTTGAAAAATCTGGAATATTGTGGGAAAGGGTTGAACGCATATTTTACGTCATTCTGCACGATTTCGAGCCTCCATGAGCCATGTTATAGGAAAGGATAGCAGTATCCCCACCCCATATTTATACCACCCACGCCCACCATCCACTACCCACTTACTTGTCAGTGCACCCTAACAGCCTTCTACCACTGCAACGATGAGTGGGTGGCAGTTGGTGATCATGGAGAAAAAGCTGGACATTCAAACGAAGACTCTCCTTATATATATGATTAAGGCTGTTAATGATGGGAGAGATTTAGGTTTTTTTTTTTCTAAATTTCTTTCATTAAACACACTTTAATTTTAGAATTTTCGTATTCTCTAGCTCTGGGTTTCTTATTCTATATAGAACCTTTGTAATCTACCAAGACAAAAAACCTCCCTTCAAAATTTGTTGGTTCACGTTTCATGATACAGTGGTTCCAAAAATCGAAAAATCCGTCCGTCCGCAATAGGCCGTCCGAAGCTTTTCTCCGAAACACTACTGGACCGAACTTTATGGAGTTCGGCTCAAAAATTACACATCGGCCAGTAATCCCGGCGCCACTTTTGATCAACACTAAAGGTTAGAATGTAGGGGTGAAACATTAAAAAAATTAGATCTCAAAAAACATGCGGATGTTCCATGCGAATTTTGTAGCCATAATCTTTTTTAATTCTTTGAATGAACACAGCATAACTCGTCCGAATTTGAGTTAAGGTTCACCACATATATGACACGTACCTACCTGATTTCTTTTTGCCTGTTTTCACCTTTCCACTTTTGGATTTATACCTGACCGAAGTGGTTCAAGTTGTAGCAAACGACACATCGCCATTGTCGCTGAACACGCATTTCCCTCTAATGAGTAGAATCACATTAACAGAAAAAAATCGACTCTTCATTTAATAATAATATAGGTCCTCATAAAGTAGATTTCTACAGTCTCCAACAAAGTCAACATCAGGATTAAAGGTAGGTATATATGAATAAGTTACAGGAAGTACCAACTACTATTCATCCAATGCTCTCTAACGATCTACGAGTCGAAGATTTCATAAAACCTATTGAACCTTCTCTAGGACCCAGTACATGATAGAATTCCTTCTGAATAGTTGCTCCAGTTGATGCTTGACGCTCTGCTCTATGATGAGTCAAATGGCCTACCTGTTTTGGTCAATCCCAGAGCTAAGCTGAACTTATTCGTTCAACTCTTCAAGTTGATGAACCTTCGAATCAAACGATTTCTTACCTTTGTGATGAGTGAACACACAGTTCCAACTAGGTTCAACCAAGGTATAGTTAATTCATACTATGTTTAGCCACGTTCAACATGAATAAAATCTTAACACCGGGCTTGCACTCGAAGACTGGGCCAAGGAAGGGCGCCGTCTTTTTGGTCTTCTTGGACAGCATGCAGTGTTGATGGATGACAACTGTGGAATTTATGATTGCTTTATGGATTGCATCTTTTTAAATTCACAGATGCTACCTACCTACCGGCTCTTAGTATAACCTCGAGAGTTGCAGTTACAAGACACGGAAAGGGGGAACAAAGTGAAAGGAAAGCTGAGATGATATTCATGGGGGACCATCTTCTGATTCCGGTACCCAACCCCCACAATCCCTGAAACTCTCAACCAGATTGGAATGTTACCTTTGGCCGCCGGACTTTCTGTCTTATTGGTTTTCTCGGGACATGCATTGAAGAAGGAATTACCTGTTCAGGTGAAGATTGATACTAAGAGTTTTTGTTTGTACAAGTGCAGAGTCTACCGTAGAGGTGGCAGTGATTATATTGATTGATAGGGGGCTATCAAGGGAGATGGAGATCTCGGGGAACTCGAGCTTGACACCGGGCTCGCTCTCACTCAAAGATGGGACAGCAGTGTGGGAACGGCGCCGTCTTGTTGGTCCTCTTGGAGAGCATGCAGTATTGAACAATGAAAACTATGTAAGTTATGATTGCGTCAAGGATTGTATCTTTCAAGATTCGCAGGAGTAATCTATCGGCTCCATGTAGGTACACCTCCAGCCGCTAAAAGTATAAATAAGTAGATACTGGTGCTCTGTAATAAGAAACGGAAAGGGCAAACTATCCAGATCCATCTAGTGGCTGAAATGATGTACATCGAGGAACATCTTAGGATTCCAGCACCCATCCCCTACAATCCAGGATACTAAAATCTCAATCAGACAGGAACACGGGTACCTACTCCATTGCTAATGGAAACAAAAATCATCAAGTTAAGTACCTCCAATTCAAGGAAAACGTTTTGTTGGTTTTCTTGGAGGACATGTATTGAACAAGGAATCACCTGTACAGGTGAAGATTGCTACAAGAATTTTTCGTTGTACGGTGCAGAGGTGGCATGGTTATGTTCATAGGGGAGCATCTAGGGTTCACTTTCATGCTCATAGTCCCTCAAAGTTTCATTGCAATCAGACCAGAACAGGGGGGGACATCGTATCACACAGAAACAACAAATCAACAAATTGAGGACAATTTATTTAAAAAAAAAAAAGTTTGGGAACATGTTTTGAAATACATTATCCATTAAACATAAAACTAGGCGAAATGGAAGTTTGGTGTTTAATGGGTTTTGATGGTGTAAATATACAATTTTGACGTAGAAAATTAACAAAATGTACAATTTTAGTTTATATCACAGTGGGGGTTGGATGTGAGGGGGTGGTGGATTTAGGCTTTCTCGTCTTTCTTGGGTGGTGGGGGAGTGGGGATCTCGGGGAACTCGAGCTTGACGCCGGGCTCGCACTCGAAGATGGGGCAGCAGTCTGGGAACGGCGCCGTCTTGTTGGTCTTCTCGGACAGCTTGCACTTGGGGTTAGCCTTGGGCAGAGGGCCGCAGTCCTCGACCAGCTCCAGGAGGCGGCCGTCTTCCTCGGCCTTGACGCACGTCGAGCGGCCGCAGAAAGGCGCGAGGTCCCACGCGTGGCCGGGCTCGATCGTCGCGCATTTGGTCGACGCGAAGCACATGCCGGGGAAATCTGCAAAACATCACAATCAAACATTCAATAAATCGTTAGAGAAAATTCAAGGATCGAAAAGGCTTCATAAACAAACTAAGCTTCATTAATAATACCTGTTCCTTTAAAATTATACCAATAAGCAATATCACCCATTTAATTTTATTCCATCAACTGAAAGATCATACTGAGAGCTTTCCTGAAAGGTGCAGTATACAGGGTATCGAATGATTGTAGATTTCCGCAACAGTGGTCTTAAAAAAACAAACTGAATGACATCATGGGGAACGACGACCTCTATGGAGTCAATTCCGTTTCTTTCTATCGGCCTTTTCGTCAAACCATTTGGAGTTGAAATTTTTTAGTCGGGTTTTAAAGAGCACATAATCCGTTCTTACATAAAGAATGAGCAATTTCAATACACAAAAATTCCATTTTGGTGGTCAGTAAAGTTTCTTTGGTTTGTTTTTATTTCTTCATCTCATACTAATTAAGTTGTGAAGGGGAAGCAATTCTCTTTCGTAATTTCATTTGTTCTTCTTTTTGCTGCGCCCAAGTTTTCTCGCAAAATATTGACTTCATCAGGAGCAATTGCCCCCTCCCCTCCCAGTTGTTTATACTTAGGGGGTTCCATCCCTGGCTCACCGTCAAGGTTCTTTCACAATGCATCTATGCCTTTTGTGTGTTTACCTTTTAGAACTTCAGTACCTAGATGGAGACATGTGCTCTTCTTGGTTTTCCGGAGTATAGGATACCTTGATTAGGTTACTTATATTCCAATCGTTGGATGTATGAATTTGAATAAAAAATCATTTAAAAATTTTGGAAAGAGTAAAAAAGGTTTGCTGATGTTTTGTAGGACCTTTTTTGTGGAGTTCTATTTCTTTTGGGAAAGAAATGCTGATTAATTTTGGTAGTTCTTTCACGAAAAGAAATTATACAAAAGCTCATAGCTCCATCTATGGACGTATTAGCAAAGAACCCAGAAGAAATCGATTTATTAAGGAAGAACTAGGTGCACCAGGAATGGGAACGTCCCTAAGCATACAAGTACATACAACTATTTATGACATTTCTCCTTATGAGGTCAATATTTGGAGATAGTATTTAGTCATAATAAACAGAAAAACAAATAGAATTACGGAAAGGGATCATTGCTTCCCCTCCACTACCTCACTAAAGTTTCATGATGTATAGGTACACATTATGGTGAATTTCGAGAGCCGGAAGAAGTTATCTAAATTATTAATATTACTGCATACAGTACATAGCTTCGAGTCCTTCATCATTTTCATCGACTTCAAATTTCATACTTGGTTTTAATAATCGATTCAGAGATTTCATTAAGGTACCAACTATGGCATTGTTACAGTTCGCTGCCTGCCCACTATGTAGAGAGATAACATTTTCTACAGTTACCAACTGAGTGGTTCGAAATCGTTTTGGACAATCTCTTGTTGCATGAGCTTCACTGCAGTGACCATATGAAGGAGTGCTGATTTTACATGTTCTTACAAGACGATTGAAACCATTACAGTTAAAGCACCAGGTAACTCGAAATAGATATTTCCTCATTCAAGTAGTTTTTCTTTTATCAAAAGAAACTTCAACAACATGATGCGTGGTGATCCCTTTTCAGTTTTCTCTATTCACCTGATTAGTTTCCAGTTTTACGAGGAACCTAACTGAAAATTTCGTCAAAATTGGCCAACAAGTTTCAGCGTTGCATCATAACTAATATTTCGTTCGTGCATGCTCAGTAAGGTCAGCTGATCTAATTAAGATTTACTCCATAAGAGTTATTACGAGACCATCCCATCTTTTCAATATCGATTGAATTTGGGCAAGTACACCACTTTGCTCCACAAATGCAAAGATTCTACAAACTCATTAGTGGCTTAGGTAGCACATAGTTTTACGGTCTCATGCAATGCCAGTTAGGAAAGTTGTGTGAGGTCTCACCAACTGTTAAATAATCAAAATCGCTATATGATTTTGATTATAAAACAGTTGGTGAGGCCTCACACAACTTGCCCTGAGTTACTACCTGATATAACGGTTGTGCGGTGTAACTACCTGATGATCGTGAGTTGTTTATAAATCATTCGATAGCAAGACAAATTCAGAAGGGGTTAAAGTAATGTATTCAGCTTTTTCGTTCCATCGAATAACCTCCAAACAATAAGTCGGCACCTTTTTATTTATATATTTACAGTTGCCACGATTGTTTGGTTCAACCTCGCTTCCTCTGTCCGTGGAAAGAGGGCACCAACGAGGATTTCACGGGGGGGATGTGGCGAAGGGAGGGACCTTGGGTTGCAAATGGAACAGCGTCCTCTCGGGGTGTGTTGCCGGGTGTCGGCTGTTTGCTGTCCCTGTACCAGTCAGCGGGCCGGGGTGGCTCAACCCGCCAGGAAACGGGCCTTGCACAAGGATCCGCCCCGGGCCCTCTCGACCGAATCGGGGACGAAAATCAACGATGTCCTTCGGGCTGCAGATTTCAGCTCGAGTCAGAAGGAAACGATGAATATTTATATGATTTTTCCTTTCAGCGTACTTCAATAGATAGCCATACTATTGCAATGGCCAGACATTTTATAAAATGAAATATCAAATATTCGCACAATCAAGGACCGTTTTGGAGGATTCTAAAATGATTTTCGAATTTCAATATTTCACTTCCTTTTAGTTCTCTAATATCAAAATTTCCACTTGCCATCTGCGTTTAACTCCTTGTTGAACCAAACTATACCTACTGAATTTTCAGCGATCGTGCGTACAAACCTGTAGACGGCGCGCTGTAGATTTCATTGCTAGTAGGAACGTAGGCACATGCGGAAACTTGAATATACTCGTACCTAACCTAATTCCCACACTCAAATGATTGGAATTCGTTTAAGAATTTCAGGTATTTAGGTAGTTGAAGAATTACTTCACAATAGTAAACTCACAGATCTTCCGGATTCTGTAAGTAGGTTGTTAGGTACCTACCGAGTTTCATACAAAAAATACATAGAAACAAGCATAAATAATAAACTCGGTTGTTGAGGGGTTGGGAAGATCTGAAATTTTTGCGACTTGAATATTCTTGTAAATATTTGATAGATAAACTTTCTCAGTGTAAAAATATAAAATTACCTTTTTATTTTGCCATTTTTTATTGATTTTTTTTTAAATAGACCAACTTACTGTGCTCAAAAAGTGCTAAATAACTTTGATATACATGTTGGTTTCAAATTATTTAGAGCCTTTTGCCAGTCCCATAATGATGCATTTGAGTAGGAAAACTGAAATGTTTGGAAATGTTCGAAATTTGCACTGTCTGTTTTTTCACTTGATGAATCCATGTAATAAATCGGTGTATGGCAAGAAAAATAATTGAGAATTTCATACTTTTAAAAATAGTTTGTTAATTCTGATAATGGACTGTAGTTTTGTTATATTTTAACTGTAATTTAAAGAAGTTAATGGCGATTGAAGCGAGCAAGTTGGAAACACGAAAAATTGAGAAAAACGAATTGTTAAAAATGAGAAAACTTCAAAATAGTGGGGTTTTTCGAGAAAAAAAGCGAAGAACCACCACTTCATGCGGCTACATTGTGACATCAATGGTTTTTTGGTACTCAGAGTTATTCAAAAGTATCTTAGTAGGATAGTGTCTCAAGCAAAGGAAAGAAAGCAAATTTCTTGGGTGAAGAAAAATATGGCAATGAAAAGAGTTTCAAACTACACAGTATCCCTGCTTACCATAAACAACTATTAGGTTGCTTATATACCCCGGTTCTTAAATTTGGTACTAAGAAGTTATCTAGTAGGCAACTACGCGTTTTCAATACCTGTTATCCTTTATCATGATAAATGTGATCAATAACTTCCAAATAACTTTGATTTTATCGGTTTTTGGGTAACATTTTTGAAGTGGAAATTTTCAGAAATATCCCTAACCAAAAGGCCAGACAGTATGCCAAACTTTCAAGAAGGGACTTTTTGTTGGACATTAATATTGTAGAATCAATTCCCCGAGTTTGTTATGACACAGAAGACACCATGTAATAATAGGATTCTCCGACGTGAATTGATGCTTAGAAGCTTTCCTTTAATATAGAGCCACCTCACTCGCTCAAGTTTCCCTCTGCGTAAAGTCACGGGCAGTTAGTGGGAGCTATGGCCGCAACAGTCAGTCAACCCGGCTGGTTTCCTGTCTTATCTCACCAACTAGCGACCGATTCCGAAGCAGGAGCTCGGATTTCCAATGAAGAAGTGTAAAGAAATTATTTAGGTTACAGTATCCCCAGTTACCCAATCGGAAAGATGGGGGTTTGAGGATTCCGGAATCGATGATCAACATGGATAGGGAAAATAAGGGTTGCCATGAGTTCAGGGTTAAAGGAATTTTTATAATGCCTTCTTTTTTCCTAATTTGGATGTGTCCAGGTGGGTTCCAGTTTTTTCCAAATACTTCCAAAACTCTGGATCCTGGCCTATTGAGGGAAAACGTTAAAATAATGGCTATGGGTGAGTATAGTTTGGTCGGAAGAGAGCTAAACATCATCGTAATCCATCACAAGCAATTCTTTTCACTTGACCTGTTTTATGGCAACGCAGCGGTCCGACAAAATTTAGTTCAATCAGCTGATTCTGTGTTCCCAGACAAGCTCTCTATCAATTTCTACTTTCTTGGGTAAACACGAGGGAATCTAGCTCACATAGCTGATTAGGGTAGAGGCCTCGTCATTTCCTTCGTCTTGATGTCCCAGAGGCGTTACCAATCACATTTCTACTAACTAAAGCTGACAGGAGACAATTTAATGATTTCTGCAACCCTCTGGTATTTCCCTAAAAGATCCAGTTTTTTGCTAGGGCAACATGATTCAAGGTCATCCACTGTAGTTTCCGGTTATTTTCGGCTTTATTTTTAGGCTATTTTCTTTATCTGGATGCCGATTTCAAAATATATCTCTTTTTTTACTTTATTTCATGACTCAAAAACATATGTTAAAAAATGCGTTTCGTGATTTTTGCAAATCAGAGATGGGCATATTCGTAATTGTGAGGAGTCATATGCACAGAAAACCTGTTCAGTGAATACTAGGACGAATATGCCTTTTTCTGTATCAAATAGATGTATTGTGTCTTTCTGTGTTGCATTTGGTAGTATTTTGGTAAAATTACCTCTGAGGACATCGGCAGGGATCAGCCTCCTGAAAGTTTTGGACTTCTCGTCGGTACTCTCAGCCTTCTTTTCGTCCGCCGCCCAGACGGCGCAGAAGAGAGCCACACCGGCTACGGCCAACAGGGCGCGCATCTCTGCAAATAAATAAGCAGCATGATTAAACAATCAAACAGGTACGTATGTAAGTAATTCATAGTGTAAAAAATCATAAAGGTTTGAAATTGGAGACGAGTGGGAAATAAGATTTTTGGGATTAATAGTTTTGCGTGGAATTTTTTTCTTTCAAATTGTAGGTTAGATTAATATTACAATTTGTTTCGTGCTCTCAAAAAGCCACTTGCAATCCACTGTCAAGTCACTTGGGCATTCGCAGTGGTGATTTGTGCCAATCTGTGGCTGAACATCAACTATAATGACTTCTTGTTCACAGTCGGGTGTTTTTAAGTGTGAGTCGCAAGAAACCACCAGAGAATCGTCCGACTGGCGACATGCAAGTGGATCGCTGGTAGGTTGACTTCGCCTTGGGTGGTAAGCAAAAGCTTGTAAGTGTATTGCAACACCCCAGAAAAAGGAAAGCGCGCACTAATTTAATTTACTTTTGTAATCTAGTTCTTTCTGGCTTGGGGTCATGCTCCAACCAACAAGATGATTTTATCTCGGCCTTGCTTTGGGAGCAGGGCTTTGATTGTGATCTCAGGGTTGAGTTAATAGGGGGGCATTGCATTTGATTTGGCATTGATTTTTCTTTCTACCTACATACTCGAATGTCTAATACACGTGCACAAGAACGCCATGGATTCCCATCCAGATCAGGTGTTCTCTTTCATCTCACCCGAAGAAGGAATGGTGAATGGCTGTGAAGTTTAACCGTCATAGGCAGCCAAAACAGCTCCTATTATTGTTCTGTTAAGCTTTATAACTGATTGCAGTCGTATAACTAAAGTGCTCTCTCTTTCTCAGTAGGTATTGAAATGCAGAAATAAGAGCTGCCTGAAAGACCATCCTTTCTATTCACTGGACGAATACCTTGTTAGTAATATAAAGTTGATTATTTTATTTATTGATATGCGATTTTGTATGTGGTTTGTTGATATTGTTGTTTGTATGGTTTGACAATAAAGTATTTCTCTTTATCTACCATCTGCTTAATCCAATTCTTTGTACCTACCTAGTTGGTATAATGGAATAGGTATTGCGAAAGGGAACTAGAAAATTAAAGTTCATTTGAAAGTTTCTGTAACAGGACGTTCCACAATCAACTGGAAGGTTAATCATCTTGTCAAATGGCTGAAGTGAAATTGGCGTGCTCGCAAAAACTGACGAAGGAAGAGGTTGTAGGCAGTCCAGTGTTTATCTTGGGCCTTCAGAGAAGACACTAGTAGATGACATAACTACTGAGCCAGGTCACCCCATCCCGGCCTTTGAGAAGGAACCACTTTGTCTTGTTGCACAATGAATGAAACATTTTCCTGAGTGCACCTCCTCTGACATCACATACGACCGCGTCTCCCCTTCACTTTCACCTTATGACCCAGCAGCGCTGCGCTACGCTTAACTGCAGCTTTGACTTTTTTTAAATTATAGGTATCAATTTAGCTTCTGGCACGATACGATCGTAAATTTCCTTACAAGTTTAGAGATGCAGTTAATATTACGGTACTATTAAACCACCGTGCTACCTACACCCACATTTATTTTCTTTGATGTGTTTCACTAACTAACTTAGATACTGCTATACAACTCGACATACTACCACAATACTGATGAGATGCTAATGTTTTTTATGCGGAAAAGGAATACAAGATTACATAAAATTAATTTCAAGATTTACCAAACGTCTATACTGATAACCAAAACGTTAATGAAATACACAATCATCAAAGTACCAAATTAATTAAATGGTGGAATTTTCAACATTATGATAATGGCGAGTGACAAGTGGCTGTGTTACTTTCTATGAATTCACCGGATTTCACTCGGTTACCATAACATGAGTATATATAACCTATACTGTCAACAAGTTACTTAAATAATAATTGGATTCCTTGGCCGAACTAATCACCTGATTCGGACATCACTTTAAAATTAAAAAGGGGAAAGAGAAGGAAAAAAGATGATCAGGTAGAAAATATGATACCTGCTAGAAGAAGGAAAAGTGACATGATAGTTTTCGAAAGATAAAAAATCAGGATTATCGTAAGAATAGTTGAATTATTTGAAGATTTCCTTACTGACATAAATGCAATGATTGTATATTCCACCAAACGCAGTAAACAGAAAAGTCTATATTCTGTGTTCTGTGCCACCGAACGTTTATAAATACCTACCTTTTCTTCAATTGTTTGTCTTCAGTACCTATTGAATGTGGAATCAACTGTTTTAGCATATTCACTTGCTATTATTTGTATGATGTACTTGTCTGATTGGGTAGGGATATCGTTTCTACTGTACTTATGTTGTTGGCGTACATTTGAACCAATTAGAATCAAATTTCGAATTTCAGCGAATAAACGCGAGGAACAATCGCGGTGAAAAAATGATCTGGAAGGTTCCGAAGGCTTGAGGATGAAGTAAGAGGCGCTGTAGAAATGCAAAGCGCATAGGGAGGTAATAAAAGAACCGGTACAAGGGCACTCGTGAAGCGGGGTTACATAACCTCCCCCAATACCGGTCCACTTATGTCATCCTGAACCCCCTGAGGAGCCGCCTCGCTCTTCTACCAGGCCCCGTCCTAGTCACCCAGCCCTAATTAAGGAGGTGAGGAGTAACCTACATAAAGAGGATCGCGGGTTGCGAAGTGATGAGCGCAGAAAACCAGAAGTGAGTTCTGCAATCCGTGCAGAAGGACATTTGAAAGTTACGAAGGGCGACAATTGCTGGCCATACAGAGGAGCATGAGCCCATAAAATACCAAGAGTAGCTGTTCTTTATCCTAACAGTACCAGCAGATGAGGTATTCAAAGATAGACCAGTAAAAAATGGTTGGTTTCCGAAAGATCCTCGGTTTAGAATGATGAGACAGGGTGCTGACACCAGGTTTCAACCACTTAAGAAGCAGAAATGTAAGATTTCTAGTGATGGCTGACTCTACATAAGAAGATCGTGGGTTATGAGAGGTGATGAGGCAGAGTACTGAAAACTAAGACATGTTTTGCTAACAGTAGAGTCGATAGTATATGGTTGTTACGAGATAGTCAAAATAATAGAGGCTGCATCTAATTGTTATACTACTATCGAACAATCTATACGGGTAAATTGATGATGTCTAGGACAGATTTGTAAGGAATCCGGCTTAAGATATAGTAAGGTATCCGTGAAATTACAATTTTCGTTGTTCCACATAGGAAAATTACAATATAACCTGCGAAAATTGCATACCTGTTTTATACTTGTATAGTTTTTAGGACATCCCTCTAAAGTTTTGTCTTATAGGCAAGGCTTTGTTAACAAGAGGGACGCCTACTGGAATTGATCCAGGGGGTTGGGGGACAACCCAATCATGAGAAAAAAAATTGACCGCATTCAAATCCGTTTCAGCCCATTCTAAGACCGAATCCGTGAAAAAATCATAGGTGTATGTGTATGTGAATGTGTGTGTGTGTGACAAATTTTGTCGATGCCACCCAGGTTACAATTCTCAACCACGAGTGAAATGAAGGTGATTTTTGAACTAGTAATATAACAAAGCAGATGATTCAGTCCTGTGGTGAACAAACGGTGAAAGGGAGCTATTTAGGTCCTTGTAAGAACTTGATGGCCAGTGAACGGTAATCATGACCATTCTGGATCGTTCCCAATTGTAGGCACTACAGTTGCGGCAAGAGGATCTGTCCTTCAAACTTCAATCTCTGCTAATCATCACCAAATAGGTCTGGCGTTTATGGACTTTTCCTAAGTAAACTTCATTTTAATTGGTTGTTACGTTTTACCCCTACAATTTGCAAGGTATTTCTTCAATGGGAGATTCCTAAAACGTACGATTTTTGGATAACTACCAACTGGACAAGTCGAATATTTCCCGTACTTGTCTGTTCCAAAATATGCGGTTCACGAACGTTTCAACATTTTTCAAAATTACAGTAATGAACCGATAATTATAATTGTATAGCAGCAAGACACATATTGTGGTTAAACGAGTTGTTTAGTAATTATCTCCACGAGGCATATCTTGTGGATATGCCAATCTTCAACAACCGCATTTATCTGAGTTCAAGACTTCCCCCAATAGGTGTTCTTATGGTTTTGATCCAGATAGGATTATGATAACGCTCAACTGCATCAAGAAACGGAATGCGAGAGAGATTTTTGTATTTCTGATTGACTTAGTTCTAAATTGCCAACCAGTCCTAAATCTGCGTAGATTTTTTGCGTTCAATGCGTAAAACTCCCAAGTTGTGTACGACCGAATTGAAAAGCGTGGATTAGGGCTAAAGTCTAAAAAACGATCGTTTTTGCAAAAAAATGTGCAGGCATGTGTACTTATCAAGCAGAAACTCAAAATGGTAGAAAGGTTTGGAAAAAACCTCCTGAATATAAATAATATATTAAAAATAAATAAATATAAAAAAGGTCCTGAACATAAATCCGCCGGAAAAATAGGTCCCTTTGATGCATATTATGTTAGTCCATATTAAGATGCACATTATCTACCATTGATTTTAGTTCAAGGCCTAGATTTCCGTTTCCTCTTTTAAGGTTCTGAAGTTATATTATGATTATCATTTAAAAAAAGGCATTAAAAAATTTCTGGATTGCAGCTATTTTTCATGATTTTTACCAATTTTAGGTCGGATTTTCCTCTGAGAAAAAAATCAAATTTCCTCATATAACCCATAATACAATTTTAGTTGTACGACAACCAAAAAACGACTATATTTGTGACAACAAACAACTTGTATTGTTATTACTACTTATGTTATTCATTCTCATTCTAATATATTTTTGAATTTTCAAGAGTAGACTTCTAAAATAAGTTACTTGGTACAAATAAAGTTGGCTCATTATACTAAATTCTACTTAGAAAAATAATCTATGATTATAATTAATCTTAATTTCATTTCAATTAAATTGTAAAATTTAAATCTAGGTTTTATAGTTTATCTTTTTCGAAAAGTAATTTTTCTTCAGATAAACCTGCATTTACTTGTTGCGTGTAAAGAGTTGAAACGGCTCATTTTTACCATGTATGTAGGTATATTCAATTTGAAAAAACTTTGTTCAAGAAAAATTAAAATGAGAAGGGGCTCCGTAACAATAACGCAAAAGTAATTGATTATCAAATGTCTGGGTTTAAAATTGACTTCGTTAATGGGTATATCTTAGAATCCCGTAGGTGATCTGGTATCCATCAGCCGTTGTTCATGAATTTTAATTTCGGTCTCAACTAGTTTAAAAATTTGTTTAATTAAAAACAAGATGTACATTCATTTTTGTGCATTTAAAAATTGATCACTCAAAAGTATAATTGGGGCTAGAAGACAAAACAAAAACTGACGAATAAACTGATGAATGCAAGTTTTCCAAACTACTAATTTATGTTTGAAATTTGATGTTATTTTTCGTGAAGTTTGGTTATTATTTTAATTTCTACTTTTGGTATGGTTGGGAAGGCTTTCATGTATGGAGCTAAACAGAGAACTAATTGTCTATGTTGAAAAAATTTTAGACTACAGTATTGTTTCATTTATTTAAACTGTAAAATTTCTCAGTTAGAAAATAGACTATACGGTAGAAAATAAATCTCCAAAATTAGCATTTTACGTTTCAGAACGATTCTGGGCAGTACTATACTATTTTACAATCTGATTTCAATGAAATTTCCAGAGATTATGCGGGCTGCGCTCAAGATGGTCTCCTATGAATTTCAGTCGAGTCTGTTGGCCTTAAAAACGATAGGAATGAGAAATACTGAAGTCACGTCTACTTTTAAAGCTTTAATTTGATTTCGGTGAATTTTGCATATAGCAGTAATGGTATCGAGAAGAAAATAATGTAAGTGTTATAAAATATATAGTATCAATACATTTGTATATTACTGTTTATTATATGAACTGTATACTGTATTGTAAAATATATTAATTTTTGAATGTAAATGCGGATAATAAATTTGTCGGATAATAAATAGACATTGTCGGAATGTAGATGTTTGACCTTTTCTGTGACATTTTTGACTTATTTCTACTTGCTTAAGTATTAATGCTTTGTAAAATTAGAAGCGAAATAAATTATATGATTAAAACCGTCTTGAACAATTTTGGCTTCGTGTCTGCCTGTCTATCTGTCTGCTAATCCTTACCACAGATAATACTATACTTTTTTCCAATCCAATTTAAATGCAATTTTTAGGCATTATGCGGGTTGGATTCAAGATGGTGCCCTATGTATTTCAGCGGAGTCAGATGAATATTCGCCTAAAAAACTAAAGTACTATATAGCCCTTGTCACAACGTCAACTTTTGTGGTTTCATTGGATTTTGGTGGATTTTTCCATTTAGCTGTAATTTTATTGGGAAGAATAGGATATAAATTAGTATGTATATTAAATATGTGTATTAATGTATATTATAAGTATGCTGTATTGTATAATAAAGAAGAATAAAATGAATTTGTCTTCCCGGGCTATGATTTATTGAATAGACATTTTTAGGAATGTGAATATTTGTTTTTACCAATGAAATTTCCGACTTATTCGTAATTCCTCAAAAATGAAACCCTTGAAAAATGAAAAGCAAAGAAGTGGAGAAATAGTAGGAGTAGGTTACCTAATATAGGAGTCAGATTATACGGGTATCATTTTTGATTTCGATGGATTTTTCAATTACCGGTGATGATACAGAGAAGGAAAGAATAAAAATGCTTATACTGAATTTGTATATTAAATATGATTTACTTACATTGTATATTAAATGAATATATTAATAAAACAATTAAATGGGTTACAAATTTTTTGACTCTATTTATGAGCTTTTTATGAATTTAGATAAACCCTAACCGTGATAAATGAAGACTCAAGCATTAAAGCTTCGTAAAATTGGAAGCAAAAAATTTAGAAATAATAAGAGTAGGTTACCTAATAGTGGGAGACAAATTTTACGGCTTCTCATTTGATTTCTACGGATTTTGGACTTAGCGGTAATAGTTTGGAGAAGAAAATTATATAAATGTATATTAAATTTGTTTTCCTTAGCCATGATTTATCAAGTAGATAATTTTAGGAATGTAAATATTTGCCCTTACCTGTGAAATTTCCGACTTATTCGTAATTCCTCAAGTAATTGTACTGAAGTATTAAACCCTTGAAGGAATGGAAGGAACAAAATTGAGATATAGTTAGAAGAAGGGTACCAACCTGTTGAGTTAGGGGATTTGAAAGTGATGAAAACTCTCACAGCACAAAACTAGTCGCGGGTCGGAGTGTTTCTGTATATATATGTGAGCCCCACTAAGGCGAGACTCCCCCGTCCCCTGGACAGACCGCCTCCTTCCCCCCCGGGCCCATCTCACCCCAACGCCCTTTTGTTCTCGGGGGAAATGATCTTCCAATCTTCATCGTTCCGGAGGACGGACAATTAGGTGTTTTCCAGAGTTTCCCGGTTGAGCTGGTAAAGGCTTCGCCCTTCAAGGAGGTGAACTCTTTTCCGATGGCCCGTCCTTGGGGGCCCCGTGCCCACTTTCACGTATGACCGAATCATTTGCGAGTCGCTTTGACATCCCATCATGAATTTGAAAACGTTAGGATGTGAGAATTAACTCGAAAAATGTGTTTTAAGATCTACTAGTAACCATACTGAAAGAAAATGTTTGGAGAAGGTTACGTTACGAAAAGGTTTACTTTCGTCCAAGAACAATGAAGTTTCATTCAATGGGACGAAACCTATTTGACTGGTTGGCCTCCTGACTAGGTTTTCCAAGAAGTTTGAAAAACCGGCTGTATATTATAATGTACTCCATTCCCCTTCTTATTCACGATTCTATGTAGCTAACGGAAACTATTGAAAACGATACCAAACTCGATTTTCGGTTGATACGACGAATATCATCGTCGCCGACAACAAGATCCTGTCGTCGGATCGTCACCAAAACTATACAGCTAATTCCGGATGTCTAAAGAGTCGACCTACTAAATTTCAAGTTGATAGCTCTAAAATTGCGGCCTGAAGTGAGGAACACACGCTGACAAATGCTAGCCGAGTCAAAGTAGAGATTCACTTCGTTCGTCAAATAATACATATACGTTGCCACATGCTCAGGCTTCATCCTGATCAGCTAAGTGAGATAAAAACTCTCCTATTTACTCCAAGGCCTTGAAAATTGGTTGGGAGCCTGTCTGGGACAACAAGAGACGAATAAAATGATCAGCTCCATCTTGATCAGCTGAGTGAGCTAAGAACTCCCCAATTCATCCTAAGACGTTGAAAATTGGTAGGGAACCTCTCTAGGACAACAAAACACGAATGCAGGTTGGCACAACGCTCCGCTAACGATCTTTTGGCCAAATGGAAAGCGAATATTTAAATCCTAATTTGAATTATACTGTTTCTAACCCCCAATGAAATGATGGGGGGCTTTCTTGATCTGCTGAGTTAGCTAAATTCTCTTACGCTCACCCTAGGAAGTTGAAATTTGTTAGTCATCATCCTGAGAATCAGCAGACAGCGAACCAGAAAAAATTAAGATGCTAAAGCATGATCATGTTTTTATAAATTTAGACGCATTCTCTAAATAGTAACATCCGGAGGGGGTGGAGGGGTGCAAAGCCCCCGAAAAGGCGCAAAGCGCCGAGTTTTTTGCTCATTTCACTTATATTGCTAGTAATATTTATGTTGTTCTTGACCCATCTCGTTATTAGGAATTACTTAAACCTAAGTTGCAATTTACATACAGTGATAACTCGATTTTGATGCTCAAGAGTTCTCTGTAATCTAAGTTTGAGTTCTGCTGTGTTGTCAAGTAACAAGAGCATCAGTTTTTGTTTCTCCTGGGAAGTTGAGACAAATGAGATATGCGATGTTAGAATTTTAACGACGAAATAGTACTCCACCGATCTCCCTGAACATGATGAAATTGAATTATTTCCACAGAATACTGTGATTCTTGCAGTCGGCGAAGAGTATAAATTGTCGAATCAGTTTCAAATCTTGTAAAATCAGTAAAAGTCACCGTTCCTGAATGATAGTAAGGGCAATCAAGATGAATGATTGGTTTATATCGATTTCACTATTCTGAAAATCAATCATATACCAACCAGTCTCCCAAGAGTGGCAATTATCGTAGACTGTCTTGATAGAAGAAAATTATAACAATAAGAAAAAAGGTCTAGTCACGCAGCAGGAACATATGAGAGAATTTTGATAGGTTTTTTCCTTATATTTGTCAAATTGTTTTGAAAATTGAGTGCTTTTTGTACCAGAATACCGTTAACACTATAATATCATGGTGAAAAAAACTGTTTCTAAAATATTATTCGCCAGAAATACCAATTTTAGAATTTGAACAATGTTTTTCAGTTTTTACCGATTTTTGTAGTCTCTTGCAATGAAACTGAACTAATATTTTCCCATATTTTGTGGAAAAATGTGTTAGTTCTAGTTCAAAGTTGATGAACATTCTCTGAGTAATATTCTTTTGAAAACTATACAACGATTTTTAACCGTTTTTTGCTATTTTTTCCCAAGAATCGAACTTATGTTACTCATTTCCACGCAGCACAAAGTGTACTAAATAGTAGTTTTTTCGGTGTTTTACCAAGTTGGTGTTCCAAACATCAATAAATGAACATCATTACTAGGTTCAGCATGAGCAAATACCCCAAAATCATGTATTACATGTGGCAATTAGACATCTTCAAAAACTCTGTATCGCACAATTTTTGCACTTTTAGAGCGGAATTGCGCACTTTTTACAGCGGGATCGCGCCCGTTTGTGCAAGTGATGGGTCATTTTTTTTAATGAAACTTTACGCAGAATTCAAGTTTGAAATAAAAATGAGGGTTCCCATTTCGAAAACCAACTAGATGTCAACTGCAGCCAGTGCGCCATTTTGTCATTTTTAAGATCCTTACAAAAAAATATTAAGTTTGAAAAAACAAAATTTTCCCCATAAATAACGAATTTAGCAGGGGGGGGGGGGGGTCAAGAGTTATAGTAGAAAGTTCCAGTCATGCAGCATGATCTTATGAGCAAATTTTTCTGAATTACAGATCGCGTTACAATATTTTAGATGTAAACCGAAATTTGAGCAATTTGAGTAAAACAAATTGTTAAAAAACCAATTTTATGGCAAAAAATTCAAACAAAATAAGAGTTCGGCAACTAAAAAAATATTTTTGATTTGTTTAGATTTTTTTTGGAGTTTTTATAGATTTATTTTTAGCAAATATTAATGAAATTAAAGTATATTTTTCAGCCTAATTTTGTGTACATTTCTTTTAATGTCCTAGTTAATTATTAATAATTTTATTTTAACTAAAATTCTGGTAAAAATGATAAAGATCGATTTTTGGCATGTTTTTGTCATTTTTAGTGATTATTTTAGCACATTTTTTGAATTGTGACCAATTTATTGTGCTCAAAAATTGCTGGCCAACGAACTCATCCTTTCGTTTAGAAAGCTTGATTTTTCGGCGCTAAAACGGTATTTTTATCTCAATCCTAAGGAGATTTATCTTCTGGAATGATATATATATATATATATATATATATATATATATATATATATATATATATATATATATATATATATATATATATGAAAAAGTTTCAAACTCTTGGAATCGTTTCAGAATGCCTGAAAACGAATTTTCATAAAAACTATTTTATTTAATAAAACGCTGCAAATTATTTCACAAAGGTTTATTATTTTTTCAATTGAGTATGATCGTAGTTTTAGTTGGCTTGTGTACGTCATAAGGCCAGTCCAGACTCCTCGGCGTGTCCCATTTCGAGTTGCCAAAACCTATACTTCTGTAATTATATACGCATGTTTATATTTCTCGATTTGAGCTCCTATCTATTCAAATAGTTATTGCCTTAATAATATCATTATCTAACCACGTACGAAAAGTCGAGAGGATATGTTATTAAATATGCGTAGGAAAAGCATTGGTATTAACACACAAATATGACCTAGAAAAAAACATATATTCATGGCTCGAAGGAACGCCGTACCCACCACAAGGTGCCGCGGCGCCGGCGCCTCCTCTCACTCCACCCCCCCGCTCACCCCCTCCCCCTCACCACCCACCGTGACCCCCTGCCAAGCGTGCCAGGCGTGCGTGCGTGCGTAAGTCTAACAAAGCCTTGAAATGACACTTTTTCGCCCGTTTTTGGCCCATAGCATCTATGCGAGGAAAGCGATCGGGATGGTTAAACGTTAGGACCAACTAGACCCCTAATGGAGTCTATGTGCGAAAGGACGGGTTTTTTAAATCAATTCTTAGGCCTTTTATGGCCCGGACGGCGGACGGCGGACGGCGGACGGCGGACGGCGAACGGCGGACGGCGGACGGCGGACGGACATTTCAAATTTGGATTCTACGTACCTTGAAACGTAAAGTGACAAAGTTTGAGGGGGGGTTAGAAAAATTTTTTGCTATACGATCACATAGGCTTATTATTGGAAATAATAAACCAAAAGTTGACCCATTTGGCTTCATATTGTACAAAAACACGCTAAAAACTTCAAGACATAAAATAAAAGCGTAGTAGCAGTTAAAACACTAATAGAGCCTCAGCATTCAATCTTCAGAATCCTTCAAAATCCTCTTCAAAGTCCATCTTGGATTAGTTTGTTTACTCTTCAGAATGTACATATTATGCAGTAGTTTTAGGTAGTCGGCATAGCTCCAAAAGTAAGAAAGTTAATGAGGATGGTGAAGGTAAACGAGTTTGGTAATGAATTGATGTACAACAGAAATAATGTTACCGACATGATTGACCCTTCGGGTCAAGATTGTATTTGACCTATAAGTTTGCATATTATGAATTATGAAGGCCACAAAGGCGTAGTGTGTTGTTTATATTTGTGAGTGATTCACGCAATAGCCTAAGATCTTTCAAGCAAAGACCAAATTCAAACGTGACCACAAAAAAAGTTGATATCCATGATGCAGGTTAGTGCGCAATGGAAGAATGATGAAGATAGATTGAATGATGGAAGGAACTGGTTTCACAATATTTCCCCTAAGAGTGGATAATTGAAATTCCTGAAACGTATCGAGGACCATAAGCATGTAATTTCGTTGGCAGGATCTACGAACGCGAGTTGCATCTTGAACCCCGTTCACCTCCATCACTAAACGGAACTGGCTACCACTTACCCGCGCGATTTAATCATTTCTGAGGTAGATCATCAAAAATTGGGCCCAGAAACTCAAGGAGAACCGTCTCAACTGCTCTCCATTCATTTCCAAAATGAAATGCGGTAGGAAGTAGGAAGTGAACAGGAAGACTTAATACTGTAATGTTAAGTAAATACATCACATTAAATTTCAGGAACTTTATAACCGTAGACTTTGACGCATATACATATAGGATTTACCGAAACCACCGTAAGGGTTGCCGAAACCTCACAGAATTTGTCATTTACCGACCTTTCGAAGGAATCCGTCGTCACTATCAAGTCGAGTACCGGAGCCGAGCGCTTTCGACGCAAAGATCAGGCCGTCGAAACAATACTGTAATTTTCAGTTCAGTAATTTTGCTATTAACTGGCGGAAATAACTCTCTTAGATTTAATATCTCACCGAATTTGAACTCACTATTACCTCGCAAGTGTGAAAATGCCCTACTCCTCAATAGGCCTTACAACTCCCTATATAATGTAGATATAAATATAGAAAAAGGTTTTCGCCGAAATTTTCCTTATTTTTGCGAATTACCCATCAAGATGTTGATGGATGCGGAAGCTATTTAGGAACTTCTATTTGTTTTGCAGACACTCTGATATTAGTAATGGCAAGTGGTCAAAAGTACTGAACCCATCGTCTAACGAGGTCTCTCCGAGATTCTCCAGATTATATCAGTCAAGGTTGGACGGGACAAAAGTAACATCTCGAGGTGGCTAATAAGACGAGAACTTGGAAACGGTACTCAGGCCGCAGGGCCAGCAAACAATAGTCAAGGGAACTGGGAATGAAAAGCGACCGATTAACCTTCAACTGTGTCTTGCCCGAGCGAGGGCGTTGTATTTCACTGAGGAATGAAGGTGTGTAGGTTCGCCTTGTTACATTTTGATACCAGAATACTACCGTGGGCTTTAAACCACAATAATACTAATAGATGCTCAAAACTATCTACTCTATAGGGTGTATCACCGAAGACTGTTGAAACTTCGGGAATCAATTTTATAGACTTTTACAACCTCATAAGGATCTACAAATAGATTCACAACGCTATCCAATGTATAACACAAGATGTGCTGTCACAGGTGATGCCATTGCATCAAGACCGAGATTAACGCTGTTAACTCAATATCTAAAAATATTTTATTATTTAAATTATCTACTGAATGCTAAATTTTATCATTTATTAATTAAAAACATTTTTATTACAAAAAGCGAAGCATTACATCATATTAACATTTACAATAAATTATAAGAGAATGGATACTACATACAATCAGCAAATATATATGGTACGGTAATGGCTCAGGGAGCCGTCTGCCGGAGAGTACATTTTAATTTGCTGATGAGATTTAGCTTTCTTAACTATTATTATAGTTTTAAAGAACACAAATTTAAAGTTTTAGATAAGTAAGGTCATCAAATGTTATTAAACGTTACGTGAAACATTCATGATGATCACCAGTTAAATTCTGTCAGCAGTTCACTCCAATAACTCCATGCCAATCTTGCATATCCAGCCAAACCGTGTCAGTCAGCTCCACCCAGACCGCTCAATAGAGCCCCCATCTTCAGAGTGGGAGAACCCAAGAACCTGGTCCTGAATTCTCCAAGGACTGGATACACAGCCAGGAAGGGGATATCTTCCAAAACTCCCATATTATAGAGAACGCAGATAGATCTTTCAAATACCTTGTTCCTATAAGGTACGTGGTTGAGCGCCAAAAGTGATTCTCTCTCGGAGCCTAACTCCGAATCCAGAGAGGAGGCTCGGGACACCCAGGGAAGAAGGTGGCGCACTTTTTGCTTAGGTAGATTTGGTAGTAGAAAACCACCTAGGAGTTCATAGCCCTATCCAGAATATCTTGTTTCCGAGCAAATTTGATTGCAACCACCAAAGCCTCACTCTGGGACCGCCACACAGAGATTTTACATCGAAGTCGCAGCTGTACCGCTGAGCGAGTTGCTTAATATCCTGGTACTAAAACAGATATCACAAACTCCAGAGCCACAAAACGAGGCAATCAGCGGGTATCTGGCATTCCCAAAACCTTAAGAATGTATAGCGCTAAATAGTCATAAGAAAAGAACTCAAAGATCCACTAGAACTGATTTAATTACAAAAAGCTGATGTTAACGTGACTTGTAAAAAAGGGAGCTGTAGAATGAGATACTGTGTTAACTAGTATCTATGTGGGTACAATAATTTAATATAGAAAATATATACTTTTAAGAGGTTAAGAACATTTTAACAAGATGTTTAAGAACATCTTTATTGTTATGTTACATAATCTGAGGATATACAGAGCTTATATTATGTATGTAGAGGCATAAATACTCGTTTTATCAAACTACTAGAGGCCTGTTAGGGCTTGGAAAGCCCTAATCTAGTTCTAGGCAGTAGTAGCTAACAGGAACTCAGCACATTATTGTAACGACATAAGTCGTATTTGCGGCGTTATGTGACCTGGTGCAAAGCTAAGGCGATGAAAAAGAGGAAATACGATCATGTAAGTAATGTGGTAAAATAGATATGACCAGTTGAGGTTGTCCTCGCCACTATGAGACTAAACAAAATGTTGAATCAGGGAATTCAGAATTTGGGCATGGTGAGATGATGGTGTAATTGTATCTCGAATCTTCTTTGTGAGCGAGTGAATCGGAATTATAATAAAGACCGTTCGGAATTATATATAAAGTCCGCTAAGTTCTTCAGTTTCAATTTCTTCGTTCAGAAATAACTCTCCTAGATGTTAGTAACTACACTACGTTTCTTACTTACCGTGAATTGATGGCAACCGTTGTTACCGCCACAGCCTAATTAACAACTCTCGTTGATAAGGACCGCCTAGAACACGATCAAGGCGGGTATAAAGACGAACGGCGACACTTTTGCAACAAACTTGGGGCCGTGCTGATTCGAATGAGCAGTCTAACACTAAAATCGGACCGCGAAGTTCTTCACGATTTCAAAGACCATTCGAAATTATATATAAAGACTAGAGGCCTGTTAGGGCTTGGAAAGCCCTAATCTAGTCCTAATAACAGTAGTACCTAACAGGAACTCAGCACATTATAGTAACGATATAAGTCCTACCTATTTGCGGCGTTGTGTGACCAGGTGCAAAGCTAAGGCGATGTTATTAAATGATTAAAAAAGAGGAAATACCGATCAAAATGTAAACAATGTAATAAAATAAATATCACCAGTCGAGGTGGTCCTCGCCACTACGAGACTAAACAAAAAGTTGAATCGGGGAATTCAAGAATTCGGGCATGGTGAGATGATGGTGTAATTCTATCTTGAGTCTTCTTCGTTTCTTTGTAAGCGTGTGAATCTGCTCGTCCGTGTCTTCTATCTCCTTCTTTATGTCGTTGATTGTATCTTGATCGGTAGTAGGTACTCGTAGATGTCGAACTGGTGTTGAGTTGTGTGTACGAGATGGTATAGCTGTCTTCGTCCTGATGTGTCTGGTACCACTCCAGCAAAGCTCGTGCTTGTTCTGTGTCTGGATTAATTTTGAGTGTTGAGTCATGTCCAATTTGTGCTTCGAATATATTTTTGAATTTTTTGGTTGTAATGAGGTGTGCTGCTACGATATCATGTGAGTTGAAATTGAATTGTTTCCCCCATTGGATAAGATTGACGGTTCCGGTTTTATCCCTAACCGGGATTTTGTAGAGTGTCAACTCTTCGTCATTGTGCAACACTGTGCACACATCGGCGGGACCAACACAAATTACTAAAATGTTGGCAGTGTTCACGTTTGGAAGATCGGTGATGCTGGTATAAATATATGTTACCTGGTTGAGATCGTTTTGGGATGGAGTGAATCTCGGAGATGAGGTTATTTGCATTTCCAGCTCTTTGCTATAGGAGCTGTATTTTATCTCAACGTTCTTAAACAGGCAGCTCTGAAGAGGTTCTATTTGATTGTAAGTTTCTTCCGAAAAGAAGCACCTCGTATGTACCTGCCAGACGCGCCCTGGAAGGTGAAGTTGAAGAACTTTCCGCAACGCCCGTTCTTGTTGTAGGACTTCATTGGACTACGTGTTTGAATTCTTCCGTGAAGAATTTGGTGTAGACCTTCCTTGAACGAAGATATGGACATTTTCCAATCGTAGGACTCACGCACAAAAAGTATGTGTAGGTAGGTACCTAGTTTATCACCGATGTGACAATTAAGAAAAAGACAGCGATCCTACCAAATTGAAATTGAATTTCTTACACATTTTGTATTCCATCAACATATGGTAGCTGTTTCTGAATTTAGCTCACTCAGCTGATCAGAAAAGACCCCACCACTTCACTCGTCTCTTAATGTCCCAGAGAGTCTCCCTATCAAATTTCAACTTCCTACAGTGAACAGGAAAGAATTTAGCTCACTCAGCTGATCAGAAAAGACCCCATCACTTCACTCGTCTCTTAATGTTCCAGAGAGTCTACCTATCAAATTTCAACTTCCTACAGTGAACAGGAAAGAATTTAGCTCATTCAGCTGATCAGAAAAGACCCTATCACTATGTTTCTTACTTACCGACACTTTTGCAACAAACTTGGGGCCGTGCTGATTGGGAATACCGTCCGGAATTATCTATAAAGTCCGCTAAGTTCTTCAGTTTCAATTTCTTCGTTCAGAAATAACTCTCCTAGATGTTAGTAACTACACTACGTTTCTAACTACACCGTGAATTGATGGCAACTGTTGTTACCACCACAGCCTAATAAACAACTCTCGTTGAGAAGGACCGCCTAGAACACGATCAAGGCGGGTATAGAGAATAACGGCGACACTTTTGCAACAAACTTGGAGCCGTGTTGATTCAAATGAGCAGTCTAACACTAAAATCGGACCGCGAAGTTCTTCACAATTTCAAAGACCGTTCGGAATTATATATAAAGATATTTGTATGGGTAACTAGCCAAAACTTTTCCTGGCAACACGGATCAAACTTATCGTTGTGAAAGAAAGCTAGGCGAGTAGCTTGAGTTTTGAATTCGTACCACCTTCATATGTACCTATGCGTTTGTGTCTCTATTAATAAAAATATCTATCTTCTAGCCTCTACTTTATAGGTAACAGCGAAATTGAAATGTAAACGTGTAGAAGAACGCTTTTTGAATTGTAAAGAAAATGTACCATTTATTCTTCTGCACAAAGAGGGAAACCAAAACATAGGAACTTCCCTGATTTGGCAATGATGAAATCCACGAAAAATAGTCTGACGTTTAACTTTCACATATTTATTGTTTAGCGAAATAGGAACAATAGGTCACGATAAATATAAGTTTGAGGATTCATTGTTTTCACATGCACAGAGGCTTCCTTTGATCGTGAGCGCTGTATTTCATGTTAAGAAGCAAATTTTTTTCAAATAGCTTCAATTACATGCAGAAATTTTCCACCCATACATCAAGCGTGCATGAACTTTGATCGATAATACTGGAGACTTTACGGCTAGATTTTCCCGCTCTGGTAAACCATCATCGGGATTCGTGCAGACTCTGAGTGGATATTCAAATCGGTGTCTCCACCTAAGTCAAGGCCCCCTCATTAGCACGACTGCTCCGCTTCAAGAAAATGGTTTTTTATTATTCGTTCCGAGAGAGGACATGGCGTAACTTCTCGGATGAGAAAGTGACTCACTCATTGGCCTTGGCGGGACCTCCAGTTCTGTGTTGCTGGTCGTACCATTGAAATATAACTACTTACCTATCTCCTCGGCAGCTTCTGGTTCTGGAACAACGTACCTGATAATTAACCCTGCCCAGTTGACACCTTTTCAAACAACGGCGGTTTTGTTTGCTGCGCAGAAATAGTCACTATTATCTCTTCCTGTCAAAATGGTAATCAGGATCTGAAGGTGTAGTTGCCTTATGAATTATAAGTTCTTTTCGGGTTTTCGTTACGAGCTGTTGATTCGGATAGACGTCTCAGATTAAGTGGGTACTTACCTAATGCTGAATGGCTGATTTCGGGAGAGGGTATATGTTTGTGGTCAGCTAAACTTTCTGACATTTCCTGTATTGTGGCTATTCGGGGTGCTGAATCACATCCCATTAGAACAATCATTCCATAAAGTTCTGAAATTATTTCCTTATCACCAGATTTTGTTAATGTGAAATAATTACAGTAATTACAAAATAAACCATTAAAAGTAATACAGTTTGAGTCTGCAGTACACATGTACTGGGGTGAATCTTCACAAGAATATTTACAGTGATTTGTAATTTTGTTTATAATTTTTATATGTATTTTAAAAGTAAACCTTAGCTAATGTGGTTATGGGGTGCTCTGGTACCGGCCGGCTACAATGGGAGCTTTCTGTCTCAACCTCGTGTGCCGCCCTCCTTCGTTTTCCATTTTCCTAGTCCCCACAGACATTAATGCACAAAATACTACAATTATTGACTTTTGAATTCAAATTGACGTTTGATCTATTATTTTATTCATAATGTTTGTAGCAATAATGAATTTTCATTATTATTACCTATTTAGTTTTCCTCGTTTGTGATGTTGGAGAGTTTAAACATTTTGGCAAACAATAAAATTCAAAAAATAGGCCTCAAGGACAGAAAGGCCTATTTTCGTAATTTTTTTCTAAACCGACTTAGTGATATCTCCTTTTTTTACAAATTGTTTCTATTCGTTGTAACGAACCATACATAGTTCGTTATTATAATTACTAACCATGTTATCATAGGTTTCTATGGAAACATAACATTAGGATTAATATGTTATGTGTTTTGTGTTGGTTCATGACATTGGAAAATCATTTTCTTATTGTATACGTTGAAACGCAATGTTTTGTGTGCGATGAAGAACTTTCATATGTACATAACAATAAATACACTCGTCATATCACTTGAAGATTTCCTCGCTTGCACATTATCCCATTTCCATCCAGACTTTCATATGGGTTTGAATTTTCAGTTTTAAATATTTTGAAATTTTGTTTTTACTTTGGCACAAACAAAAAAAGCGTTAAAAAAAGCGTTACGGTTGGTTTTCTGATGATTTCCGCTTACAACCGAGTCGTTGTTAGGGAAATGGTACTTCGTCGTTTTTCATCCCACAAAATTCGTTGACCATTCGTTCGAAAGCTCTCGATGTATCCAACCATATTATGTTAACTACTGCGAAGTGCGTGGCCAACAAGCTGAGTTATGAGCATGGTAATTTGAATAATTGTGTACACTCAGGTGATCATTCTCAATAATTGAAATTGTGAACATGATTGCAACCGCTTGTTGATTTCTGATGATTTCGTTGAGCTGGTGTTTCGATGATTTGATTCATAGCAGGTGATCCGAATATTGCAAGAACGGTTTGATTTGTGAAGCGGTGGTTAAATCATTTTAATTGGTAATTTCTATACTTCACACTCTAGGAAGTTGTAATTTCGTATGTAGCCTCTTTAGGACATTTACTTGACGATGTTCAGGGTCCGGATCAGCCGAGTGGCTCTTAGAGCTTGCATACGAGTCTGCAACACATACGAGTCCCCGACTAAAGACATAAAATGTCCCAATGTGTTGCAGACTCGTATGCAAGCGTTTCTTTGAATAGGTATCTTACGGATTTTCTTATGATTTCTTGTGATTTTCACGTAAAACCAAGCCGTTGCTGGGGAAATGAAACTTCTTTAGTTTTCACCGGACAAAAATCGTTCTCCACTCGTTGAAGAGCTCTCGATTTATCACGCATTTCTTTCGTACTTGGTCTTTAAGGTAAATAATTAAATTTTTGTGTGATTAAATTCGACCGCCTGTATAACCACTGTATCTGGTCTGTTTTTCAATTTTTTCAAAATGTTTATTGGAAACTCTGTTATGTAGTATGCCGCTCTCAAGGCGGCCAAACGGAACTTTGCAGTGACCGAGTGCACTCTAAATCTAGTGCTCTAAATCGTATAACCAATCTTGAGGAGCAATGGTGAAGCTGTCCCTTTGAATCTCTGAAGAAGCCTTGAGTGGCTCATAGAAGCTCATGATGAAGGTCCTGATACAAGAGAAATGATGAACTCGCACTTCTGCTAATTGGATTCTTCACTCGTTCTCCGTTTGGTTACATAGTTCCTCTAGTAACAACTGTCATCTACTCAGTCTATCTTGAGATAATTACTCGAGGGTGTCACCAAAAACTTCTTTCACATTCCTGTCTTCATTACCCCGTTTCTAACCGTGGCTCCACCAACTAATCAGGGATACCGTTCTGTGCAATCTTGAGGACCTTTACAATGTTGTGAAAGTGTGAAGAAGAAGATCTAAGGCACGTCATTAAGATACGTATATTCAACAGTAAGATGAATGACTTCTTACAGAATCAATCAATCAATATGAAGGTGAATTTCATGAAAATCCATGGTTATTCGTAGATGGACTATGCCTAGTATGAAACTTTCCCCCGCCCATCTCGAGTCCTTTTTCACTTTTTGGTTTATTATTTCCAATAATAAGCCTATGTGATCGTGTAGCAAAAAATTTTTATAACCCCCCCTCAAACTTTGTCACTTTACGTTTCTAGGTGCGTAGAATCCAAATTTGAAATGTACGTCCGCCGTTCGCCGTCCGCCGTTCGCCGTCCGGGCCATAAAAGGCCTAAGAATTTACTTTAAAAACCCGTTCTTTCGCACATAGACTCCATTTGGGGTCTAGTTGGTCCTTACGTTTAACCATCCCGATCGCTTTACTCGCATAGATGCTATGGGCCAAAAACGGGCGAAAAAGTGTCTTTTTGGGGGCTTTGAGTGTTAGACGTGTTAGATGCACGCCTGGCACGCTTGGCAGGGGGTCACGGTGGGTGGTGAGGTGGGTGAGCGGGGGGTGGCGTGAGAGGAGGCGCCGCGGCACCTTGTGGTGGGTACAGCGTTCCTTCGAGGCATGAATATATATGTTTTTTTCTAGGTCATATTTGTGTGTTAATACCAATGCTTTTCCTATGCATATTTAATAACATATCCTCTCGACTTTTCGTACGTACTTAGATAATGATATTATTAAGGCAACTCAAATCGAGAAGTATGAACATGCGTATATAAGTATAGGTTGTGGCAACTCGAAATAGGACACGCCGAGGAGTCTGGACGGGCCTTATGACGTACGCAAGCCAACTAAAACTACGATCAAATTCAATTGAAAAAATAATAAACCTTTGTGAAATAATTTGCAGTGTTATTTAGTTCTCATCAATGCTCACTTTAGGGTAATGAAACTCAACCCCAACAGTTGTAGATGCTTGTTTATTCTTCCAAATTCTTAGTTAGATCTACAGCACAGTTTCGTACGCTGCTACAGTTATGTTAGAGTATTAGTCCACTAGGCTGAATAACTATGACCACAACCGGCCGAAGTTGAAGAAATATTTCATTGATACGGAAAAATTCTTACTATTGACTTAAAGTAAAATCTGTGATCAGATAAATCAGAGATGAAGCTCGTAAATCTGCACATTCAAAATGTCCAATCGTGCTTGTAGGAAAAATTTAAGAAATCTTTGATATTACAATTTTTTTTGTCAGAAATGAAAGCATCTTTGTGAATAACAATATTTAAATTTACTTTAGGAATAGGTTTACCTACAAACATTTAATATCCAGACAAAAAAAATCAATTTCAGAAATTATTTCCGGTGCTTGCGGCACACACGCTTTTCTGCATTGTGAACCACGATAATAGATAATGGTTTTTTACTATCTAAACACGCTCAGTTTACGATAGTTACACAATAAAATTTCATCGAGGGTACAATCTAATATGAAACAAACAGCTAAGGACGAAAACAAAAGCTGATTTACGTAATTTACGTACTTACCGAATTTCATAAACTGATTCGTTGAGAAATTCATAAACTAAAAATGTCAAGTGTTGTTGGTGAGTGTTATCAGTATTACTAAAAGGAATAAGACAGTGTATATCAGATTATCAGAAGCACCACCTGCTTGATAGCAAACTTAATGTAGGAGAAAAAGGCTCAAGCTTGTTCCATTGTTCAATAAATCAACGTGGAGAAAAAGAAAATGTTGCCGGACAGAACCAATGGTTTGGCGGCTGAAAAGGGCAAAAAACGGCAATCCTAATCTTCCAATCAAATCCCGAATTTCAGCCCCTCTAAAGTGCTCGGAGGGCCTCGAGTTGCCCCACCAACCTTTTCCCCCTACTCTTGTGGGACGGAAGCGCCGGTGCTTCGTTCCAAATGTGCCAGTCAAAGGATTTCTACGTTTCAGGTTTCTACGTTTGTTGTAGAAATCAGGTTTCATAGAATTCTTATTAAACTACTCTCACAAACGGAACCAAAGATGGGCAGAGGACAATAAAGGATGGTGGACAGCACGGTTAATCCCCGAAGTTAAAACTTGTGTTCAAAGGAAACATGGCGAGACAGTAGTTCCTTATTGGACATCGCTATTTCAGAGCCTTTCGGTCAAAATAGGAAAGACGAGTGTGCTCATCTGGGGGTTCCTTTGTTACGTACTTTGAAATATGTTTTCCCATTTTTTTGCCGAGTGGAATCTCATTTTAAAGATGATGAAGCCAGAATCGCTTATTCTGTATGAACGGAATAAGATTTCGCAATTTCGGCTTCACAAAAATGGGAAAAAAATTTCCAAGTACTCATCCAAAACCCCCTCATTCCTCTTTGGGTAGTACAAAAGTCCTATTCATTACTAACTCAAGATTGAAAATCATCTTTTGTTCGTCTTGCAAAAATTGTTGTTTTAGTAATTTTCAAGTCAAGATTGAAAATCATCTCCTATTCGTCTGACAAAAATAGCTGTTCTGGTCATTATTAAGACAAGATTGAAAATCATCTTCTGCTCGTCTTGCAAAAATTGTTGTTTTAGTCATTTTTAAGTCAAGATTGAAAATTATCTTCTATTCGTCTGGCAAAAATTGCTATTTTAGTCACGCAGGTAATATTATGCTACATGTGCTGCTGGGGTAGAACGTAGAAAAAATATCAACACCGAAGATGGGGGTCCACCCCCCCCCCCCCCCCTGAACCACACCACTGCCCTTTCCGCTGTTCAATGAACTGCTCCTGTCATTGTTCCTGGACAGCGGCCTTAGAAATTGGTAACTATTACATGATAAACGGTTATGAATTTCGTATCATAAGTACGTTTTAAATTGTTAGATAAATGATATTGTGCTATTTACTATATTCTATTCTATTGACTTGAAGGATTTCATTGGAACGTATCTACCAACACTTCGGATAATGACAGTGGTGATGAATGTTAATCGAGGCTCAGTGATGCAAACCCACGAGAAAGTCTCATCACATAACTCCTCAATAGCCACCTATTGTGTCTAACTCACGTATGTAAGTGTGGCCCACGTATGGACGCCTTTTGTTCTTAAGTTCAAATGAAATATACCGCACGAGAACAGTACCTACCCGAACGCATGTATCATAGTAAGTAAAAGGTAATCCTGGCAACTCCATAAATCAGAAAGCTGTGGTAACTGTAAGAGTAAATTAAGTGAATAGTTATATACCTAGCAATAGTCTTTCCGCAGCCGTAGTTCAGAAGTCATTTCAAATTTACAGCTGTGGGGTAACATGAGTAAATTATGTTTAAGAGACAACAGAATGTATCCTCATCGTAGTTATTATTTTCTCATTGCCAGGACATACCATTGGTGTTGAGAAATAAACTTCATTTACTCAGCTGTTGTCCGGATTAAGGTGTATAGATTTATTTATTACTTCACCTACTCGTGGTTAGCTTCATTTTATCTCACAAAAAAGAAAAAAATCCGCGTAGAAAAATGCCAAGACACAAAACGCATGATAATATAATATTATCTCCCAATTTGGCCCCAGCCAGTATTCGGATCGCCGTCTCTTAGTAGATACAGAGCATTCATGTTCTGACTCTTTCAGATGTTTCGTGTCTTTAGGATGACCCATGATGAATTTTTGGAGGACCACGGGACGAGCTAACGTAGCCATGGTAGTAACATATGGGTAGTTAATAGCATGAGGAACGGCGTCTAAAACAGGGGCAAATTTTCTACTTGAGCGTTACCATATATAATGCCTTATTTTATACGCCGCTCTCTTTCGACGCCGTTGTTCATCATCATAAATGTTTGTATTTCACCTGTTTTCGACACCGCTACTCTTCGATGCCGTTCTACACAACCGAAGAGAGACTATACAAAAATTGCCTTTTGACTGTAGGTAAATTTGAGTGAGGTAAATGTAGGATGTTGATATCGGAAGGGAGATCAAGAGACGAGTGAAATGATGGGATATTTCGTGATCAGCTGACTGAGCTGAATTCTCTTCTTTTCACTGTTGGATGATGAAATTTTTCAGGAGCCTCTCTGGCATATCAAGAGATGAATAAAATGCTCTTTTCTGACCAGCTGAATGAGCTAAAATCTCTCGTTTTCGCTGTAGGATGTTTGAATTTGACAGGAAGCCTCTCTGGAATATATCAAGAGACGAATGAAATGATGGGTTCTTTCCTGATCAGCTGAGTGAGCTAAAATTCTCTTTTTCGCTGTAAGATGTTGAAATTTGACAGGGAGCCTCACTGGAACATCGAGAAACGATTGAAGTAATGGGTTCTTTCCTGATCAGCTGAGTGATGTTATTTATATGCTCAAATTTTGTCATTACAGATGGGTAGTCAATAACAAGTGGAGGAAAGACTATCAAATGATTACCTAATTTGAAATCATTAAAGTTTCTATTATCATCTGAGTGAGCTCCGGAGCGAATTTCCTTGCTATTCAACGTATGAAGAAGGGATTTCGTAGGCATGAAACATGATCCGGTTTTTGGATTTGAATCCCAAATTTGTGTTAACTGCGTGTGGGAGTGAGACGCTTCTTCAAGTATTCAGACTTCATGTTGTGGCTTGGCATCTTTTGTTCGCGAAGCGTCTTTTTGGAGATATATCACACATTTTTGGTGGTCTAGGAGGAAAAGGTTGGAATATACAGGCTGAATGACATTGGTGTTTCATATTTACCCACTCCCTTACGACCACCCCACTTGGTCGTAGCTTCTCCGAAACTCCAAAAGGCACTTCGACTGGTCAAATGAAGCCTACATTTCAAATTTCATCAAAATTAGCTGAGGAAAAAGGGTAAAAGTAGATGGGTAAAGAATCAGATGAGACGAGAAATGAAAAATGAAGAAAGTCCGAAAACACATTTTGACGGCTCGTTTTAACTTGTGTAGAATCAATCTCTTACCGTTACATATTTGGTATCAAGCGATTCAGGGGCATATCCCTTTCAGAATACGCAAAGAAAATAAGTTTGAGCCGCCAGGCTGAGATCAGGAGGGGGCCAATGTTGGCCCTTTTGTTACTTATCTCTGCGCGTCTCGTCATTGCCGTAACGTTGTCTCGATACTTGGTGTTAGCTTCATATGTGCTTCACACCTTGCCGGGAATGAACCTCGGGACCCGTCTTGGTGCTTCTAAGATTGGATTCTGTCATTTCATACTTCTTTTGTAGTCCCGGAAAGGCTTCCAGCCAAATTACAGCTTCCGGTGAACGTTAGAGAATTTATCTCACTCTACTGAACAGATTAGAGCTCGTGAATTTATTCGTAGACTCCCTACTGAATTTTAACATCCCTGGGTGATAAGGAAAACATTTAGCACACTCAGCTATTAAGGGCGGGGCTGTCATTTCATTCTTGTCTTGTTGCCTCAGAGCTTACCGAATTTCTACATCCTAGGGTGAAAAGGAGATTTTTCAGCTCACTCGGCTGATTAGGGTGGATTACGTTATTTCATTTGGGTATTGTTGTCCCAAAGAGGCTCCCTGTCAAATTTCAAATCCTTAGGGTAGAGTGAATGCTGCTCACTCAGATGATCAGAATGGAGCCCATAATTTAATTCGTTTCTTGCTGTCCCAGAAGAGGCTCACTATCAAATTTCTACTTCCTAGAGTGAACAGGAAAGAATTAATCTCAGTCCGTGGAGCAGGAAAATTGATCCTAGGGATAAATAACATAACATTATCTTCTATGTTAACTAATTTTAGTTTTGTGCATGTACAATAGCCAACCGTGACAAAATTCATAGGTTCCATCCAGAAACCTATACTTAACTTCCTACCCCACGAGTTTGAACCAAATCAGCCCGAAAGATCGTACGAAATCAACCTTATAAGAAATTAAAATTTGCATTGGCACACGCACACCACTATTGATTTGATGGCAATGAAAATTGTAGGGAGCCATCTAGTAGCTAACCCTTATACTCACTAAAAACAAGGAATTGGCATAGACACACAGACATACATCAGACTGATAGACACGGAAACAGAATTGATCAGCAAGTTTCGAAACGCAAAAAGCAAGTGGACATTTTGATCCTGAATGAGAAACATTCTTTTGACTTTCTGCACGAACTTGACTTGATTCAAGACGCTAGTGGAGCGTACATATGTACAGACGGGTTGGCTGAAAATGAAAATCATTTAATTAGATACATCGCACCTTTCCCTGATGAATTTTCGTAAAAAAATTTCTGAGGTAACGATGTGAGAGTAGTTTTGAGGTTTTGGATTAGTTAATAGGGAAAGAATGAGCGTCATTAGAGTCGTATACATAGCGAGGCGTCTAATAAATGAAATTATAAACCTTTGTGAAATAATATGCAGCTTAGTACCTATTAATTTAGCCCTTGGAAAAAGAGCATCAGCACTTATATTCCAACACTTTTTAATGTAAGGGCACTCAATCCAGTTTTGTATTTCCTAGAAATTCAAAACAAAACCGACAAATTTCTAGTTACTCAATTGAGGCAACCTTTTAGGGTTGTGGTTATGTGTGACCGGCCGATCCTCCCACCAGTGTGTGTCTTGTGGGCGAGCCCTCGGAAATATACCAGACCGCATTTCTCTACACTTAACGCTAAGGTCAGGGGGTTGACCAGTCTGACAGGTTTCTCTCTTCTTGTTGGTGGGACGCCCTTTCCCAGCGTTACCAAACGCCTGTTGTCTGTGGATGACGATAACTGCCGCAAATTACCTCTTTTATCCTCAGAATTTCCGAGGACACGCTCTCCCTGTCCACATTGTCTCTTTAAGACTATGCAATATGATCATTGTATCTATTCTGAATTATTATATAGATCAAGGATTCGTAGTTTAATAAGCATGCAGGCGGTAGACTGAGGAGCAGAAAAGTTGAAGAATACGGTTATGCGTCAACAATCTGAATTTGGTCTCAGGGTAATGCGCTCAGTATAAAGCAAATAAACTGCGTAACCAAGATGATTCATGTGTCTTGAATACGTTTTCCACCTACTAGTTACGTTAACCGATCTTTAAATACACAATTAAAATATTTTGTTACTTACTATGGTTTATAGTTACTTATCTCGTTGCTTTTTCAGTCTTGGGCGAGAAGATGGGTCACCTATCGCATGTAGTGCGCCATCTACAGGTACTTACGACAGACCACTATGGTGTCTTATATTACATTAGGTGATTGCTGTTAGTCCGAGAGAAAACTTGACAGCTTCCACACTTGCTCCAGGAGCATTGCACTTGTAAGAGCTCCTGACGCCTTAAAGACGTTGTATATGCAAATGCGACGAAATGCCACTATTAGGTAAGACCTTAGTAACTACTATCTGCTACCTCTCATTTAAGTGATAGTATTGCTATTGGTCAGGGTAAAATCCGCATCCCCCCACTAGAGGGTATCCTTCGCATGCAGTATGCCATCTACAGGTTCCTATGACCACTCTCTTAATTAATGAGGACCTCTATGATGACTTATATTATAGGCTCTTCTCTGTCCCTATCAGCGACCCTATATCAGTCCATGGGGTTTAGTTCACTCAGATCAGACTAAATAAGAGCAACTCCATATCAACCTTGAGACTGGATGTACTCATACTAGATTGATAAACAATAACCTCAGTACCTCCTAACCATGGCCCTTCTGCGTACATGGGCAAACTAAGTGTAATCTCAGCGCTGAAAAAGGGGAGAAAAGTGGGGAACTGGAATACCTACGCTAGGAAACTTCTTATTGTGTCAACCTTCCTCATGATAATAGCTGTAGTTTTTACTGAATCTAATTTCTTTTAGATATGAGTGTTTACCTTCAACAAAACCGTGAGTGATTTAGTTCCTATTGAGCCGCGGATCTGCTTGATGAGATACTTAGCATGCAGTTCCTGCCTTCTCTTCTGTCTCTGAATGTTTAATATTGATGAACAATGATCCTTGCAATGATAGATGAACTAATTTCCATGACAAAGTGCCCCTGTCTGCCAAGTGCCGCTGCAAACGCGTTTTATCTTTCAATCGTTCAACTCACCGTAGGGCCCCCAGTCATTGGCTCTGCGAGGGAGTAGGTCAATGTCTAATGAACAAAAACGTAGTAGGAAGTGACAGTAGTCAGAATTTTGTAGAACGAATAAAGAGAGACCCTGAAGGCGAGCGGGTATCGGGTCAATGCGTGAGGGACTGAGAGCGTGGAGAACTGATTATTCGTTCTCGATATCGGGCAATGTTCATCCTGCCAGATCGCAGGTTGAAAATAATGTGTACAGATTCAGGTAAAGATTACCGAATGGAACATTTCAAACTTATTTTCAGGAGTTGTAATAATTAATAATGCGAATTGGGAAGTTGTAAACTAAGTTTCTGCAATGATCACAGCAAATTCTTCATTTCGTTTTCCAGGGTTCTCAATTCGGTTCGCAGGACTTTTCAAGGTGCTTGAATTCCTACAATCAAATTAAAAGATCTTCACTGCGCGGAAGTGTATTTAAAAAGCGATACCTATGTCCTTTGGTTAATAAAAAATCGTAGTGAAAACTGTATACGCCTGTTATGATAAATAGGAAATAATCAGCCTCCGATCCCAATCAACTGATTGGAGTGCCTGATCTAGCTATTGTTACAATCAGTCTCCAAAAGTTCCTTTTCACATTTCACTTCATAGGTTGCATGTGTAAACCAAGTGAACAACCATATTTCTAATGGTACATAAAACCGTTAACAGCGACAGCAAATAGAGAGTTTTTGTTCTTCCCGTACGATTTTCCCTCGTTAACGCGTAGAGCAACGTCTAGAGCAAGCAACTACAGATGGTAGCTCTTCCCGTATTTCTACATGTATTTTTACGTGTATGTACACGAATAACCAAACGTTATCGTCGCGCCAAAGTCTCTTTAGTATTCCAATGTCAACGATTCTCTTGAATTTGAGATCGAATATAAGAAGATTGAATTAATTTTACGGTAATTATGTACAATACATGGCGCCACCTCCAATCATTTTCATATTAACATAGTACATTTGTTATGGGTTTACAGTAGCAAATAACAATATTTTAAGTACCGGATGATAAGAAAGCATAGTGCATTAGTTGGACATGTAGGTCAGAATGCTGTGTATAGTTTGGTGGTCTGGATGCTCGCAAGCTCGCATCTCAAAAATACATAACATCAAGTAGTCAATCCCTTAGTAAAAATACAGATTAGTTGGACAAATAGATCAGAATGATGTGTATACTTTGGCTGTCTGGATGCGCGCAAGCTCGCATCTCAAAATTACATAACATCAAGTAGTCAATCCCTTAGTAAAAATACAGATTAGTCTCAAACATGTTTCCGGCATTCAAATACTATCTCTTTATATTTCTATACCTTTCCACTACAATATATGTTAGTATCAAAACGATTTGAGGTGGCGCCATATATTGTATACAATTACCAATTTTACATTTAAACTCAGGTTTATCAGCTTTCTTCACAGGAATCGAATAGCTAGGTTCAAGTACAGACTACGACCTAAGAAAAAATTGTATTCACCAACGCCCATAAGTATGTCGTTAAATACATCGGTTCTCGTCTGATTCACCAAAGTTGAGCAACGTCGGGCTTGGTTTGTGCTTGGATGGGTGACCGTCCGAGAGCGCCGCAATTTCGGCCTTTTTTAATTTTTTTTGTCCCACCATTCAATTTTTCATCTACCTACATCAAGTTTACTTAATCAGACCTCGTGGAATAGTTTGTTTCGAATGCCTTCCCTGCTTTATCAAATCGTCGATTCAATGATCTGAGTGGGTACCTAGCACGAGTTCTACTACCAACCTACTCAATTTGTTATAGAACTGACAACAGCTTTTATATAAAATGGTATTATTTAAACACAAACCTGCTCGTTGACTGAATCTTCATGTTGGCAGTTACAACTTTGTTGTACGAAATATACATACAGATGCCCAATAGGTAACAGGATATCTGGCTATTGGACTATGTAGGTACTTCGTTCACGTAATCAACGGAATTTGGTTTAATAGTACAATCATATTTATCATAGGTTTAACTTTAAATTAGAAAAGTTATTAGACGGCAGTCAGTGGGAGAACCAATACTCTATTCTTAAAAATGTGGTCACCTTAGTGTCAGGTTAGGTATGATGACTACGCGTAGGACGGGATTCCAAGGAAAGCATTTTTCCCGCCAACGCGTAGATAGGCCTCTTTTCCGTACACGCGTAGTTCTACGCTTTAACGCAAAGATTGGCGCATGCGCAGTTGGTATTTCAGTATTTTTGCGTACACGGGTAGAAAATTACGGGAAGGACAAAAACTCTCTAATGTCAAATTTTATTCTGTTTTGAGGAAAATAATTACAGTTTTATTTACGCGACTCGTAGAAAGGCTCAGTGCGACAAGCGAGGTCATAATGCATCGATAAAGGCGACGATTTTAAGGTAAGATAACCGAATTATAAACATCATCTTGATCTATTCGTCCTACTAATAGCTATGTATATTTTAGGATTTTTATTTATGTTTATGCCAGCTTGTGAGTATCCTCACCAGAAAACATACACATAATTCTGATCTATATATCCCACTAGAGGTGCATTTTGCTAAAAGGACTGATTCACGATTTTTATCATTTTTTTATACGAGCGTGTGAGCATCCAGACCACCAAACTATTCACATCATTCACATGAATCAATGTTGGGAATGAGTCAATGAAGCCTGAATACAAGTTGCACTTTTCCATACCTACTAAACTTTATTGTACCTATTTGTTGTACATACTCGTGCTTTTCCTTTATGGATTCCTAAACTGCCAAGCTTTGACAACTAAACATTCACTTCATTAGGGTTTATCCATTCCAGCCAAAAATATGCAGTACATTTTTAAACCTTTCCAAGCATTTTATGTTGGGTAATATTCAATGCATGTTTATTATGTTCTCATAAAAAGTTGCGTGATGGTCCTGGTCAGCCAACTCACCAGTTTATAATGAACCTTCGTAATCAAGCAATTGCCGTTATCATCGATGTTGAATACGGTAGGTATGTGTGGCATGAAAACGCTGCAAATTATTTCACAAAGGTTTATTATTTTTTCAATTGAGTATGATCATAGTTTTAGTTGGCTTGCGTACGTCATAAGGCCCGTCCAGACTCCTCGGCGTGTCCTATTTCGAGTTGCCACAACCTATACTTCTATAATTATATACGCATGTTTATATTTCTCGATTTGAGCTCCTATCTATTCAAATAGTTATTGCCTTAATAATATCATTATCTAAGTACGTACGAAAAGTCGAGAGGATATGTTATAATATGCGTAGGAAAAGCTTTGGTATTAACAAACAAATATGACCTTGAAAAAAACGTATATTCATGGCTCGAAGGAACATGAAATTCGAAAGCAATACAAGTGCAGGAAGTTTTCCACGCCACCTTGGAGGTACTCCCTAGGTCTCGAAGGAACGCCGGCGCCGTACCCACCGCAAGGTGCCGCGGCGCCGGCGCCTCCTCTCACTCCACCCCCCGCTCACCCCCCCCCCCCCCCTCCTCACCACCCACCGTGACCCCCTGCCAAGCGTGCCAGGCGTGCGCGCGTAGAAAAAGAAACTTTTTCGCCCGTTTTTGGCCCATAGCATCTATGCAAGTAAAGCAATCGGGATGGTTAAACGTTAGGACCAACTAGACCCCAAATGGAGTCTATGTGCGAAAGAATGGGTTTTTTAAGTCAATTCTTAGGCCTTTTATGGTCCGGACGGCGAACGGCGGACGGCGGACGGCGAACGGCGGACGGCGAACGGCGGACGGCGGACGGACATTTCAAATTTGGATTCTACGCACCTTGAAACGTAAAGTGACAAAGTTTGAGGGGGGGTTATAAAAATTTTTTGCTACACGATCACATAGGCTTATTATTGGAAATAATAAACCAAAAATCAAGAATAAACACAAGAAATATAATCAAACACAGCAATCTCAAATCAACGATTTGTACACAGCAATCAAACTAGACGATTTTGTAGTGATAAAAAAACACAACTGCGGTAACTCTTGGAGTTAGCCCTTAATACCTGGATAAAGTAGGGAATAAAATCTGGGAGGTAACGCGGTCGCTAACTCAGGGTTTACGGTTATCTTGGCGTGGAGAAACGCATTTCATGATGCTGTCTCCAGGATATCAGTAACTCGACCACTAACTCGAGGTGGTGAAACCCGCCCTAAAAGGAAGGATAAGTTAGTTCATTGGTCAGCAGTTATCGAGTTCAATATATTGCTCAATAGGATTTTAAATGAGGAGAGCAAGTTCGACATACCAATAGGACCTTTTTCTTGGGTGGTAGACCGCATCTAGATGGTCAGTTTACTGTTGTTGAGCTTAAAAGAGTTACTAGAGCTTAAGAGGAGTCAAAGGAGCTACTCTTGGAGGTGATTAAAGACTTTTTGCATCGGTAAAAAAGGGGAGTGGATAGAATTCGATATTTTTGTTTATGAATCGGTTATACTCTGCTTGGAAAAAAGAAAAAAAAAAAAAACCGGCGCTCTATGCCTCGCCAGGGTTGAAACGTCTCGTTGGCCTCAGCGTTACTCTTTCTGAGTCACCTCATTTTATATTGCTGTAATATTCTCAGTTCTCATGTTATTCTGATCAGCTTCGGAACCTCTGTGGCTGATTTATTTCCTAACCGACTCACGTTGCTGACATTTAATGGAGCTCGTTCGGGACACCTCAAAAACAATTACGAGGTTCGGAGGATCACTGAATAGCTGATGGGGCCTCTGAGGCTAATTTATTTCCTTTTCGACCTTCCGTTTTACTAAGGTTTTTGTTTTGTAGTTTTGACATTTTTAGAAAACGCTTCATTATTCACCAACTATAAACCGTAAAATCATGGATCCTGACAGTAAAGGTGTAAACCCTTCTAAGAGGCACGATACGCCAAGTTTTGATAATTTACTAGATTTATATATGGGGCTCAATAATAATTATAGACCAATAATTATCTACGTAGAAGGGCTATCTAATACAGAAATAAAAATCTATGTGTAATAATTTGCAGCGTTTTACAAACTTTTTTAACTGTTTTAACGAATTTAATTGAGAGAAAAAATGTTATCATTTGGAATGACTCATAGTTACATATTTTATAACCCTACATATTTAAAAATGAGTTGCCTCAAGACTCTTGCCAGAATACATCAAAACGAATTTCCACGGAGAAAATGTTGGAAAATTTCAATTTCGACAATTTCGGAGTCATTTTAAACAATTCATTTTCTTCGAAAAGTTGATAAAACATGAAGGGAGATGGAGAGGGAGGGTAAAAAGAGCGTTGAATTTGTGTGCCAACAAGCAGGTAAAGAAAGACTTTTGTTGGTAAACATCCCTTTAAATCTGCTAATCAGTACATTTGACTCTCATAAAAGTGTGATTTTGGGGTTTGGATTATCAAGATTCGTGCAGCATAAAATAAACTACCCTAGAGATTTAGCTGTATTTAGCTCTCCCCCAACAATCTAGTAGGAAAGTAGGAAATCAAGACAAAACCTTCCGCTTTCTTCACAGCAGAATGGCCAGGGATTGGAGTTGGCGGATGATTAACCGAGCTAATAACCGTGTTACTAGGTAGGCACCTAATCTTGATTCGGCGTTGAGGTCATGACCTGTGAAAGTTAGCAGAAATATCATAGCATACTTAGTACAATGCGCACATTGCATTAGTTCTAATGCGCAGAAACATATATTCTTGTTTCAAAGAAACATTGTATCATGAGTCATTGAGAATCAATCCTGTAATCAAGATTTTTTTCGAAATATCAGATTTTAAATTTTTTTCTTCTATGTATAACATTTCTTTCTAGATTAACCATTTAAATAATATTGGTAAGTTCTATATAAATTCACGTAACGTTATTCTAAACGGTTATCTCTCACTAGAATAATGCTAAAATAAGAGTCCTTAATTTAAAAAAAAAAAAATCGAAAAAATCGAAAGAAAAAACACAACACACATGTGAACACAATAAAATACTCAAGAAAAGCTATGTAAAAAGTTTCATGAAGTTCGGTCTGATAATTTCGGAGAAAAGCCACGGACGGCGGACGGTCGGATTTTTTTTTTTTTTAATTCGATTTGCGGATTCTGCACATCTTGAAAAGTGAACCAAAAAATTTTCAGGGGCGGCTGAATTTTTTTTCTTGGTCGATTACAAAGGTTCTTTACTGGAAATAATAACTAAAATGGTCAAAAAAGGCTTGAAATTATTAAATTGAGATATTTAGCGTAATATTACTTAGGAAAAATAACCAGCTAAGTACTACAACATATAAAAAAAAAAAAAAAAAAAAAATTACACGAAATCGTGCTACTAAAATTTCATTAAAATGTACCTATTAAAATTCTATAAAAACTGCAAAAAAAGTTTGAAAAATTCTGAAATTAGTTTATATGAGGATTGCAAATAGTTTTTTTGCCTTCAATCTGATGGTTTCCTTTTTTTATTACTTCTAATTGTTGATTAATGTGATAATGTCTCACCACAAAAAGTGCCTTGATTTCAAAACAAATTGACATGTATGCACAACGAAAAACGTAAGAAAAATTCGCTCATAAGGTCATGCTGAATGACTGGAACTATTGTTTCAATTTTTTATTAAAGTAGGCTAAAAGGGTGACAATAAACAGTGATAAAACCAGCACTGCGATGACATTTGTCTCCTACAAACGTGCTCTGCGGGGTCACGATGTCAAGATGAGGCAACGAAGTCAATGCCACCTATTGCCAATAGATGGGGCGTGTTAGTCGGATCATCAATTAAAATATGGTTGAGCAAGAGGATAGAATGAGCCTACTCAGCCCAATGGTGCTCAGCGTGAATTCGTAGTCAATTTAAGAATAAAACGTTCCAATCATGGAGTGTGATCGTAAGAGCGGATTTTCGTAAATTAACTTAAATAATATTGAAGTATTCGAACCTATTTTTTGAATCATTACCTTGTTTTGAATATCATTGAATTCTTTTGTCACATTTTAATGACAATACTTTGGTTTCTCAGTATACTTTTTTGCAGCATTTTTAGTTTTAGTTCGTTGTTTAAACGTTTTCCAAGTATATTTTGCTACAAAGTATGTGTAAATTAAACTTTTTTAGCAGTTCTTATAATTATATTCATCGATTTTTGAGTAAATTTTTGAAAATTTACCAATTTTATGTGCTTGAAAGGTAGTGTAATCGTCATCACAAAAAATACCTAAACTATACAGGGCGTCCCAAAAGTACCCCACCCCCTCCCCTTACTTTTTTTCCACAATTTCGGAGACATCGAAGTGAATCTTGGAGAGCGTTATTGGGGTGCCTGATATTTAAGCAAATAAAAATTAGGAAAAACTCGAACAGTTTTTGGACTACCCAAAAGAGTATTGGGTATTTATTTGAGAAAATAAACATATTGGTAAGTAATGCATGCATTACAGGGGCATAGGGACGTAACTATGAATGGATTGCACATAATTTTGGTGAGAATTAAAATAGGAAAAAAATCACTAAACTTATAAACTCGTAAACGAGTTCCACTATCTGCTTTACAAGCAGATACCATGTTACATGGATATGTCTTTGATTGGGGATTTCATTAAGGTTGTCCTCGAGAGTTGTAAAAAAAAATCCTTTAACTTTGGACTGTAGGCGACGAAATGTAGGATAAAGAATTTATTCTATTATTTTTGGAGACACAATAAGCATACTATACCGACTATTAAAGTTATTTCTCCAATACAGGCGCCATCATTTTTATGTTCATGATAGCCTGATTTTTCATTAATAAATGAAATTATATCATTTATTTTATTTTTTTTTTCAAACAAATTTTTTATTGTTAAATTTTTTTCAATAAAATATCAACAAAATAAATTAAAGTATGGATCGGGAATTATATCATTTATTGTTTTATTTGATAACGTTTCGTTCTCTTACTGAGGACATCTTCAGATCTTGCTTTCTTGACACTGAGTTGACTTGGTGAGCCACTGTTTTATTGGACAAATCCGTTATATTCGGATGTTTATACATTTTTTCCTGGACACACCAAGATCTGAAGATGTCCTCAGTAAGAGGACAAAACGTTATCAAATAAAACAATAAATGAAATAATTGCATTTATTTTCCCTGGGCCGCATCCCGACTAATTCCAACAAAACAACGGTTTACTTATAGAAATGTTGAAAATAACTGTGGAGAGAAGCCACTACAATGAGTTGTTGTTTACAGTCGACTGTTGTCAAGAGGATGTTTCCTATGGAGTGGAGTAAATGATGCTATTGCGTTACGTTAAAACTATTGTAACCGGCTTATTAAAATTGTTTATAGTCCAATCAACTTAGTTTAGGAATGTAGCCAGGTACGTAAGGAGGGGGAAATTGGTAGCTTGAGATGTGAACATTTATCACATAAATCAAGCGCTTTCCAACGAGTGGCGAACGATTTCTGTGCGGTGAAAACTACGGAAGTTCCATTCCCCTAGCAACGGATTGGTTGTACGTGACCATCATTAGAAATTGTGACATATTTTTTGCGTCACGAAAATTTTTGGTTGACCCCCCAGAGCAAAGACATATCCAAGTCAAAAGTAGAATGATTTCTCGGAATCCCCCATCTCAGCTAGTTCATCATCGTCGTTTAGTTTAATAGTATTTTCAAATATCTAATGGGTCAGAAATGTATTTTGGTCTATTACATATAGGTCTATAGAAACTTCGGCTCACTAAATAAATATGAGTTCCAGGAACTGACCGAATGATGCGAACTGTATAATAGGTAGGTATTCAAACTTACGAGGGAAACTGAAAGGTCGAGTGGTCAACAATCTCAAGGAAATGTCAACTAGGTACTAATAGCCCATTCTTTCTTGGAATCTCCCGAGTGTTACTGACTTTCGATCAACATCCAGCTGGTTGTTGGTTTTTTGGTTTCATTACACAACCTAGAAGGTTATTATTAATGACGAGGTGACAGGCTCGGGCGCGAATGATTAGGAGATTTCGAAATGGATCGAAAACGTTGTGGTAGAGAGGGAAGCACATGTGAAGCTAACCATATAAACGAAGTTAACCTGGGGTAGGCAAAGTAATTAACGTACCCCGGTCCGGGCAATAACCGGGAAATCTGATAGTATGGATATATCAGCGCCGAATTTCAGAAACGCCGACCAACCATCGCGAGGTTGAGGTTCGATAAGTGGTTGTTAACTAGTCACATCAGTCAGATGAAGATTCGCCGTCAGTTTCCAGCTCGCGAGTTCTTTTGAATTCGATCGAAGACGGCAGATGCTAAATTGCTCAAGAAACTCAGGTTTCAGAACTTGCTACAAGGTCGGAATTCCCACTCCTGAGATCGCCGGATTCTCCCAATGTTCCGGTTTCTGAATTCGATTATCGCACCTTCTCAAAAAGAAATAAAATGAACCTTACGAGCTGGAGGATGTCAAGCGTTGAGAACCTGCAAGGGAATCTTCGAAGTTCTCCAAAAGTTCAGTCTTGTTGCATGACCATATGAGCGAATTTTGGAATTTTTCGTATTATATTATTAGTATAGAGTTTCCTTTCAAGATGATACATTTTTGATTCTAAATAAAAATTTCAACCCGAATTTCACGTTTTAAACGTTCTGAACAATTTTCTTTCCGTGTTACTCTTTTGTGTGTGTGTGAGTCTATCCGTGTGCCCGCAAATCCTTGTAACATGCTTAACTTTCACAGTTTTAATCCGATTTTGATGAAATTTTCAGGGGAGATGCGGATGAGGGTGTGGAAGGTCGTCTATCAGTTTCAGTGTTCCCAACAAATATTCTTACCCTCTGGGCATGCGCAAATGAAAATTTCATCAAGCACAACTTTCTTTCCCCTAGTCGTCCAACTCGCTCAAATTTGGAGTTTAGTTGGGAGAAGACGATCTGATCATTCCATATAAATTTCAACATGGTTGTATCATCTCCGCATGCGCGAATGTAAAATCCATGTAGAAAAGCTCAAATTCCACAGTTATTATCCGAATTGGATGACAATTTCAGAGAACTGGCGGGTTAGGCTGTAGATGGTTCCCTTCCAGTTTCATTGTTCTCAAATCGATACTTCACTCAAGCATAATTACATCATGCATAATTTTCTCGTTATCTTATTGAACGATTTTAACGTTTTACGCCATTGATTTACTATTTCCTCCAACCACAGGAACCCGCTGAGAAATATTTCAAGGTTATTCAAATCTATACATTCACGATATTGATCGGAGGAAGCCACGTGCATCACCGAACTTGGCAGGCGTTTTTTATTTCGTATTACAGATTTTTAGTGCATATTATTTAATATTGCGCACATAAATTTTCTGATAAATTTCGTACGAAACTTTCTGAATGCTCTAGTACTCTAGTTCGTAGCTGATGAACTTATTCTGAACTATATTTCGCCAATGATTTTAATTTCACCATTTCAAGTCGTATAAAGTTATTTTTAGAGAGTTTTTAAAATTTAAGCACTTGAAAAATTCTCTTAGACAAGTAATGTATAACAAACTCATCCTTCATTTAAGAGAGCTTAATTTTTTTGGCGGACGAATGGGTTTTTCTTATTCTAAGGAGAGAAGTCATCTGGAATGATACATTCTTATTATTCATCAGTTTTTAGGAAGCCCTGACTTAAATCAACTGTAGTGAAGCTAGTTGGAAAACTGATACCTACATAAGTAAATTCTGGAATGAAGCTTTAATATCAATATTATTTCATCCATAGCATTAAATGTTATATTGGATCATGGGAGAAATGAGATATGGAATAATATGACTCACGTATCGCCCCTAAACCCAGACCCTCACTAATTCAAGCGTATTTTCGATTATGACTGGCGCGAATCAGTTATATTCGCAAATGTCAGTGGACCACGGTCGTCGAGTGGATACGCCGCGCCGCCAATAAGACACGTTTCGCCGGTGGGTGTTTCCAAGCATCAAGACGGCTTCGGTTACTCAGTATTTACTGATGGTTCGTCTGGTGGGCACGTAAATATCCGTCCTAAATATTAACGGAGAGCCAATATAACTTGTAATGTGACTGAACTATCTTGAGTAAACTTTCATGAATAACGCCAACGTATGAGTGCATGACTTTCTATGAAGAATGGCAGTAAATATTTCAAGTACAACTGAGTTGTAAGTTGACAGAATTGTGGTAGAAGAAGGTTCTATAATGTTATCCCCTTGGTAACCTTTATTCTGTCTACTCTCTTGGTAGACATTATACTGTCCGCCTCCTTAGCAGGTATTGTATTGTTGGCTGATATCGCACCCACCGTTGGCAGGTTTTATGCTGCCAACCTACTTGGAAGGCTACATGCATCCCACCGTCCTACTGTCCTCTACCTAGGTAAACATTTTACTGCCCACATCCTTGACAAGTTATACTATCTTTCATAATAGTAGATTCATATTGCCTACCTCGTTGGCGGCTTTTATACTTTTTTGCATATTATACTGTTGGTTTAATACGGTTTTATACTACCAACCTTTGTAGGCGACACTGTGTTCACTCCCATTGATAGACATTGTACAGCACACCCCAATGGTAGGCATTTTACTGACCATCTTTTTGGCAGGTTATTATTTATTCACCTCATAATTTGGCAGGTGTTACACTGTCAACCTACTTGGCGATTTCCCCGTCACTTTTCAAAATGTAACGCCAAATTCCAGTGAGCTATGTTGAGAGCAAACCGAACGGATCCGAAGTTGGTCGACAACGTTGAGTTGTCATATATATATATATATAGTTTTGATGAAAAATGAAAACACTCGCGTGTAATATTATTTTGAGGAGTTACAGAAGGTTGGAAAAAGATAGGAAACACTTAAATAAACTTACAAAATTGAGATTGATCGACAACGTTGAGTTGTCATATATATATATATATAGTTTTGATGAAAAATGAAAACACTCGCGTGTAATATTATTTTGAGGAGTTACAGAAGGTTGGAAAAAGATAGGAAACACTTAAATAAACTTACAAGAATATTTCGCTGTGTCAGCGTCGTCAGCTCTAGTGAAGAAGTAGTAGAAAATTCTTCTTGTTTCCTGTATTGCTTGTCCGTGTGGTGGTTCTTGGGTCGTAGAATGAGGAGTGGAGGAAGCATGGCAGGAAGGAGTAGGTACAAATGATGGTCTGGAATGATTTTGGATGGTCTTGGAATGATTTAGCAAAATTTTGATAATGAACTCCCTGGTACCCACCCCTGCAACCGACCCCGATGTAAAACGTGCCCCTTAATTGATGATTCGACTACGTTAACTACATCAAATACCCCAAATTCCTATCAAATTCGAACATCAGCCTCTTGTACAAGTTCCAATTTAGTGTACAACCTCAAATGCCAGAGTTGTGATGCATTCTACCTTGGAGAAACGATGACCCCTCTTTCTATCCGCATGAATGGACATAGAGACTCTATTAGGCATAAACCTCACCTCCCAATTGCCAAACATGCTCGGACCCATGACACCAACTTTGATGAGTGCTACAAGGTTCAAGTTGTCCGAGCCCTGCCCAACAATACATCGACATGTGACAGACTGGCCTGGGAGTCCTCCTACATAGCAGTAATGGGAGGATTACGAGAGCCGGGACTCAATAGGAAGAAGTGAACTCACCACCTGATTGTTGGGGGGAGCCCATCACAGCCCATTTGTGATTTTGCTGTGGGGGGCTTTCCTCAACAATTTAGGTACTCAAAACTCTCAAACCTCTTCATACATCACACTTCTTCCACTTTACACTCACCCTCTTTAAATTTTTCACCCCCTCAAGTATACCAAACACGAACACACACTCACACACACACACACACACACACACACACACACACACACACACACACACACACACACACACACACACACACACACACACACACACACACACCCACACAAAATCATTCCAGACCATCATTTGTACCTACTCCTTCCTGCCATGCTTCCTCCACCATGCTTCCTCCACTCCTCATTCTACGACCCAAGAACCACCACACGAACCTCAGACAAGCAATACAGGAAACAAGAAGAATTTTCTACTACTTCTTCACTAGAGCTGACGACGCTGACACAGCGAAATATTCTCTCAATTTTGTAAGTTTATTTAAGTGTTTCCTATCTTTTTCCAACCTTCTGTAACTCCTCAAAATAATATATATATATATATATATATATATATATATATATATATATATATATATATATATATATATATATATATATATATATATATATATTCTCTCAACGTTCATACACTCGGCTTATACCAAAGGTTTCTTCATGAATTTATATATCTGTTTTGCCATGTCAAGTATATGCTCTCATAGGTAATACTGAAACTCTTGTATTTGTCTCTTGTGCAGTCGTCACTTCAAATATGGTACATTCGTGTTGGGTGGTGCCTATCCAAGCCGCATGCGCAAATTAGTAGAACAATAGGAAGCTATCTTAAAGGTGATACTGGCTAAACCAAAGAGAACATCAAATGAACTAATGTTGGCCAAAATACGATTCGGCAGCTTTTCATAAATGGCTTGTTGCTGTTCTTTTATAGAAATCCACTCATTATCGATAGACACAATATCATTCCACTCGATTCACTTAAAAAAAAAAAAAAAAAAAAAAAAATTTAACTCAAAATTCTACAAGCCCTCAATATTTAATTACGTTTTTAATTCCTTACCAACTCACACTAAGGTTCCTAGAGACATAATTCGCTCTGAATATAAGAGGCAAATATTTACGTGGTTGATAAGTTTGGGACTGGATAATGCTGAAATCATTTTGAGTAGTATTTATACTATGTAGGTAGTTTAAAGGTAGTTGTTAATCAAAGAGAAGATGTTATTTTGTTCTAGTAGGCGCAAGAGTGTTTTTATTTTATTAATTTAATCGGAGATGTTTTAATCTACTTCGCGTATCAACAACATGAAGGAGAATCTGAAGAACAATTTTTTATTACTCTTAAGTATCCAGGCAAATCGCACGTTTCGAATTTTTAACTTCACATTAGTTCTACTAGCTCGTCAACTCAGGCTATATCCAACGATGAGCTATATTTATTCAGTCAATGTTATCACGGATGTTGTTTTCCTTGTTTTACACATTTTGAATACATTTCCATTCTCTCTCTCTCTCTCTCTCTCTCTCTCTCTCTCTCTCTCTCTCTCTCTCTCTCTCTCTCTCTCTCTCTCTCTCTCTCTCTCTCTCTCTCTCTCTCTCTCTCTTTCTTTCTCTCTCTCTAGGTTCGGGGGGACTGTCAACGTCTTTTTTGATTTATTAGGCTTCATGAAAACATTATGTAAAATGCCTAATTTAGTATAATCATCACCCTAAATATCAATAAATGTCTAAACGAATCCAAAAAGACTTGACTAAATTTCTCACAAAGGAAAATGTGAAATCGGAAGATTCGGAAGTCGTCGGTTATATTCGGATTCATTCGGTTTGCTCTCAATAAGGGGCAGAATAAAATTTGGGGAATAAAATTTCCCAGAGTGCCAGAGACACGAATGTGTCATAATTAGGACGACAAACATTGCCTTTTCAGAGTCGAGTTAGGTCCAGGATCCCGTCCCTAAGCCGACGGACGTATCAGGGATTGTGCGGAAACCCCGAGAAGAGTCAGGTGACCCCCATAGACCTCAGGGATGTTACCGCTCAGCTGGGGTCAGACTGCGGAGACTCCCCCAGCCTCCAGGTCTGGAGCAGGGCAGCAGACAGCCGGCCGATGGGAGAAAGTCGGCCAAGCCCAGGAAGGAAGCGATCGGGGCACTCAGCTGCACCCCCGGGATCACGACTCCCGTCCCCCACGCGATCAGGAAGTTCGCCAATTCCCAGTGTGCGTCATCCTCAACTCGCGAATGTTGTTACGACAATGGATAAATATTCTGAAGTGAACCAAATATGGCTTGCGAGCGTACCACGCAATGGGACGGTAGATCGTTGTATTCACTTCCGGGTGATGAACAATTTTTCGCCAAAACCAAAATTTCCACTCGCATTTTACGTTTTCGGCCATTCTACACAGCTTCGGTTTCGTGTGTCTGTGTGTGTTGGTGTGTACGTCTGCGAGCCTGTCAGTCTGAGAGTCCGCAAAACCTTGTAACAAAAACAATTTTATCAATTTCAATCAGATTGTAATGACATTTTCAGGAAATGTTAGGGTTTGGTCGTAGATGGTCCTCTCTCAATTTCATTGCTCAATAATCAATACTTCACGCTGTACGATTCATTAAAAATAATTTTCTCACGATCTAGTCGTCCGATCTCACTCAAATTTGGAGGGAAAGAAAGCATACTAATTTCATCATGATCTTATCATCAGTAGCTGCTGAGAATGTTCGAGCGTTACATCCTTGTAACAACTACTTATTACATCTACACTCTTCATCCGATTTCAATGACATTTTCTGGGAATAATTGGGTAGGGTGGAAAATGGCCCCTCCTCCAACACTCGAAAACCAATCATTTTCCCTGTATTTATGCAAACGTAAAATCCATCATACATAATTGTCTCAAGGCTGATTCGTCCGATCTTACTAATTTGATGGGAGTGGCGATACGATTCCACCATACTTCATCACGATTCATTATAGACAGTAGCTGCTAGGCATGCGCAAACCTAGAATCCTTGTATCAAGCATGACATAATTTAGCATGACATAATTTATTTGTTTGTCCCCATTTCTGATAGTTCTAAGGCAGATATCGGGATTACTGTTCAACTAGGTAAGTAATTTGATTAAGCGCAAAGTTTACATAATCGCTCGGGTTCCGAGAACAACAGGCCGATTGAACGAGGAAGGTTTGAGTCGTATGTAAGGGGGTTCTGACCTTGATGTGAGTACCTACCTACCTACCTCCTGCAACCTACCTACCAACATGATCAATTCTATCGGTAATTCATCCGGGAGGGAACCTCTTCCAAGGTTTTCTCCCTCGTAACCACGATACATAAATAATTCAAAGTGGATTGAGGAGACGTTGGCAAAACGTACAGCGATTACCCCTCCAGGCACGGGAAATCCGCGTCAATTAGGAGGTTGTTTTCGTCAGGTGCTCGATTATTTGGCTTCCCATGTTAGCAGGTACGTATCTACCAACAACAGAAGGAAAGATAGGTTGGGTAATTGAGAGCGGATTTCATTACTGTTGACTTGAGAGTAATCTATCTATCTTGAACGTAAAATCTATCTGAAAAAGAAGAATCAAAGCTTATTATGAATCTAGTCGGATATGTGTCAGCGAACTTCGGAGGAACTGTAGTACTACGGACTACTACTGTAGGACCTACTAAGGACCTTCTCCGTTATCGTCCCGCCAAGCCCCCCGGCCGCCCGCCTTGCCCTCCCGATGATATGGATATATACTAATATTCAGACCACTGATCTGTGTAACTAGTCAAAACTAGATTAAGCTCGTCTACAACCAACCAGAGAGATTCTACTCAGATCAGTTTTATGCTTAGATACGAGATCTGAATGCTCATTACGCTCGTATTTCAAAAATACATGACATCGGGTAGTTAATACCTTCGTATAATTCAGATTAGATGGACACGGCGGGCGGGCCTCAAAAGATAATCCGACTAGATCTCTAATTTTCTCTCCTATGTGTGCCCTTTCAGATTTCATATGACGTTTGAATATTTTAATGCTCATACTGTATCGGGTTGTCCGCAAATGCCAAAAATTGAGTTTTTTTGTGGAGTTATTCAATTGCCCATGTACATGATGTTGGGGTAACTTCTCGCGCCAAAACACGAAATTATGTTTATTTATTGGTATATGCTATACCAACTTTCAAAAACACTGAAAAAGTTGCAAAGCGTAGTAAAATATCGTTTTTTCCATTTTTTCCAAGTTGGCATTGCGATTATTAATAACGGAACACCACTACCACGTGATTCAGCGCGAAAAATTAGATTCCGTATCTGTATTAAAAAATAGGAACTTATTTGAAAAACTAGGGATAGGAGTTGTAGCACCACTATGGCGAGTCTTGTTCAAAATTTGCTTCCCTCATTCAACACCTAGTTACCAAACGACCCTTAGAGCGTAATGAAAATGTTCATAATATTGAAACTCAGCAGCAAGCGGACAACCTCTCCATTAGATGAGCTCTGATTGATTGTTTTGGAGATGAATTTGTTTTTCGCCGACTTTTCCCTTTCTTTAATGTATTTTGTTCTTTCCTTTGTTTATTGATTGTTCTTGCACTTAGTTGATTGAATTTTCCTAGCTTTTGTAAATAAAACATCCTGCAGCGAGAGAGTTAAATCTAAATTCCGGAAAGACTAATTATATTTGCAAAAATATAAACTTAATTTTCAAATATGAATGTTGATAAGGGAAGAAATCAGCCCCATCAGCAAGATAAGGAAGAGAGAGTACCTCATTCTAATCCAGTCGCGGGGGGGTTTTATTTCAAATTCCATAATCTCAAGTCGTTTTGCAAAGAAATTAGTTTCCGATTTCACTCAGCTAAACAAGGTGGTTCTGCAAGGGTTTTTACAGGCCTCCAGCCGAAAAGAAAGACATTAATAAATCAAGTACACATTCACGTAAAATTCGGATGGGGCCGGAAAAATTTGGAGACATATTGTGCGGTGGCAATAAAACCCTTATTTGGATGTGTCCTGTTCGGAAGTCTAATTCCCCCCAAGTCCCAACTGTACAGTTGTCGAAGTAGTTACCACGAAAGATAATTATTACCTGAACATGAATGTCAGGTGATTATCTCCTGGTCAACAAGACAACAAGACTTTATTATCATTCTGACTTTGTGCAGTAGTTAGACAAGTTAAAATATAGTTCATAAATATAAAAATCATTTGCTTTAAATTATATTATTACATACTTAATTGATTAATGTTCAATACATTATCACATGGCGCAGTTGTGTAGTTAGTGTTGGTTCAGTGAGTTAATTCGTGAGAGAACGTCATAGTGCAAATGGCTTCAAGAAGAACAAAGAAAAATTCAACTAAACTGAATTGAGAAATAACCCTATTGATCATCGACTACCATCTCCTGCTGAGTTACTTTACAACAGAAATATTCGAGGACAGATACCTGAGCCATTATACCCAAAAATAGTTTCTGGAGAACGGGTGGCAGAGGTTCTGTGTGATAAACAGCTGAAGCAGAAAGTATATTACGACAAAGGTACAAAACCTCTACCACAGCTTAGTCCGGGCACGAAAGTATTTGTTGACAACCATAAAATTCTCAGAAAACTGGAGTCAGTAATAGTACTGGATAAAACGGATAGACCTCGGTCGTACAAAGTTGCTACACGAATGTCAGGTGATTATCTCCTTGTCAACAAGACAACAAGACTTTATTATCATTCTGATTTTGTGCAGTAGTTAGACAAGTTAAAATATAGTTCATAAATATAAAAATCATTTTCTTTAAATTACATACTTAATTGATTAATGTTCAATACATTATCACACACGTAAGGAAGAGTTAAGTTATTTTCATTTCAAGCATGTTTTAAATGTTGTGTTTAAATGTGCTGGGTATTGCCTTTGCTTCCGAGTCTACTATAGGGTGCATTTTTTTTTAGTTTTGGGAGTTGAAACAAAATTTTCCTCCAAAATCATTAAGAAACAACTTTGGTTTCGAGTCTTCTTATCTGTCTGCGGTATATGTGTGTATGTCCATTAACATCCGATTTTGTTGAGATTTTTTGGGAATGTTGTGGATTAGGCTGTAGGTGGTCCCTTCATGTCATCACTCACTAATCCATACTTTCCTTAGCGCATGTGGAAACGCGAAATCCGCCACGAAATTTTTGCATGTAATACTTATTGATAATAGGTATTAACTGTATGTTATGAAGTATCACCTCTAGGTGAGGTGATACAACAGATTTTTTCGACATGTTTCATGTCTTCAGGATGGCCCGGTATCTTAATTTTTGCGTGCAAGGATGCATTTAAGCGTTTGGTAACTAAGAAGGTGTCCCTGCCAACTAACTGCCAGTGAAAACAACTATGTTCTTTGGTTTGTGAGTCGTTAGGTCGGGAGCCCCTTTGTGACATCAAGAGGCGATTAAAATGACGGGATCTTTCCTGATCAGCTGTATGAGTCAAATTCTCCTCTGTAGACCCTAGGAGGTTGAAATTTAATAGGGAGACTCTCTGGGACATTAATAGATGATTGAAATTATGAGCTTTTACCTCATCAGCTGAGTGCGTGCGCTCCTATTCATCCTAGGAAGTTGGAATTTGATAGAGACTCTTCGGGGCATTAGGAGACAGATGGAATGACGGGCACCATTTTGATGTAATACTTAGAGGTAATATCTCCATGTAATGGGTATTACTTATAGGTGAGGTGATATAAAAGATTTTTCCAATATGTTTTGTGTCATTAGGATGGCCCGGTATCCTAATTTTTGCGTACAACTATGCATTTAAGTGTTTGGTAACTAAAAAGGTCGCTCTACCAACCATCTGCCTGTGAAAACAACTATGTATCTATCTACCTTCGGTTGAGTGAGCTAAATTATTTTCTGTAGACATTAAGAGACGATTGAAATGATGAGATTTTCCCTCCATTCTGATCAGCTGAATGAACTAAATCCTGATCACCCTAGGAAGTTGAAATTTTTGAAGAGCCTCTGTGGAATATCATGAGACGAATGAAATGACGAGTTCCATCTGATCCTGAGTGAGCTATATTCTCGACATTTAAATGTGAAAGGGACCCTATCTGAAACAACAAGAGTCGAATGGAATGATTCCATCCTGATCAGCTGAGTAAGCTTAGTTTTCTCCTTTTCACCTTATTTATTGAAATTAGGTAGGGAGCCTCTTCTACCGACACCAGCGGAAAAAACAGGTTTTTCCTTATCAGTTTTTGTGCGCATACACTCGCTCAATACTGCACTTTCTTCCGGGTGCAATTTTCAAATTTTATTGATTGGCTCTTGCGGCCACTTGATCATTTTGTTCTCCTGCTCAATCTCCCTCTTCAGATGGGATGGGACGCTCTCAAGTGTAGATGCTTTGATAAGCTGCAACAGAGTAAAGTTAATAGGGTAGTCATCCATTGTTGCTACCTTGATTTGTGGGTCGCTATGTTCGTGTGCGACGTATTGACATAGTGAAGACATGAAACATGATCCTTATTTGATGTTGATCAGAAATTTTACCAGATGGGGTTTTCATTTTAATTTTTTGGAAGGGAAAACTTTTGGTTTAGTAGGGAACTTAATTATACACCTCCCCCCCCCCTCTCCAGTAATTTTGCCGGAAGTTCCTCACCCATCAAAATCGCAACAACTTTAATGATAGCCATGGTAAAAAGTTGCTTCCTTAGTGAAGGTATAGGTTCAAGGATAATTGTGTTGGTAATTGTTTGATCTTGGAGCTCCACATGCATTAACCATTAGGTCTGATTTAGGTATCCGCTCTCAACCGCTGGCCGCCGGAACGTATCTGGCGTGTAAAGTGCTTTCATCCTGCTGGCGGCGCTCTCATCTTCTAATCGTTTGCTTTGTTGTCTCGTAGATTTTTTTGTAACTACATGAAACAAGAGAAAGGGAAGAAAAAGAATGTGTTTCTAGAATACCTAGTTTTGAGGAAGAATATATTTTTAGAGGAAACACGTGTCTAAAGAAACGGTTGTCTACGTATGCATATTTATCTATACTTATATATAACAATGAATGTACATATGTGAGTGTCTATCCGGTATGGACTACATTACAGCTGGACCATTTTCAATGCGGTTTTTTAAAACAAAATTATCAGCGAGTTACTGGCAAGGATATAGGTGAGGTATATTCAAATCTCCAAAACCCCAAGTAGCAACATAAATCGTGAAAAACCTAACAACGTCACTCGGGTAAGAAATTCCATTTCGGCGATAAGTTACTTCAACGAATGTTTGAAAAGTTCACTGAAAAGAATTATGAGTCATGAATCTAACAAGACCAAAACAATTTCAGCCCTGAGCCACCAACTTTATAAGGGAATGAAGGTTTTTTTGGAGTTCATTTAAAATCCTATCACGATAATTGTGTTTACATAAGTCACGATTATTAATATTCAGGTCTCATTGGGGCTGGTTCTCGAGGTAGGAGAACTGGATAGAAGTGGTGGATACGTACAAGTACCTGATAAGTATCTCACTCTCAATCAACCTTCGGTTGAAGAGGCATTTCATTGTTGAACCCAGGGCTGCCTGTGCGGATATAAACTCCATCTGGTCCAAGGTTCCTTGCTGCCTAAGTACAAATGGATGTTAAATTCAAGGTCTTCATTGCTGTGACATTGGCTACTGTCTGCTACGGAGCTCAGGTTTGGGGATTTTCTGCATATGAAGAAATAAAAAAGGCTAAAATAGTTTTCCTTAAAAAGCTTCTCCGACTGCCAAGAGACTCGCCAGATTACATTCTGTACAACGAATGGAAGAAGAAAGAACCCAGTTTTCTTATCTATATTAATGCTAAATGCAGATTACCTCTTGAGAGTTCTCAAGCTGTCTGTAATCGTTATCCCAAGATCACAGCTCTGGAAGTGGTGATGAGACGTACTGGGTTGACTGAGGTTCGGAGGAGAATGGGCGAGAGATTTTCAGAGGGTCCTCATGCCTATAATTTTGACCCTTCGCGCTTTAGTAACCTGGTAAAGGACGTGGAGGGCCAGAAGTCTTGTTTTTGGGAGTCAATTATAGGAAAAGAGCTAATAATACCCAGTTCCACCAGTTATACCGCCAACTTGATCTGGAGGTGGAATAAATTAGATCACTGCTCTTATATGATGATAAGGTGGTTTTGTATTGCCGAGGGGAGCTTTTGAACCTAAATTGTCAACCTTTGATTCAAAACAGGATTAACCTCTGTTCGCTGTGAAACCTCCGAGTAGATGAGTCGGTGATATAACACTTCTTGGCAGAATGTTCCATCCTTAGTTATGTTCCGGTGAGAAGTTTTGGAAAAGCCACAGTGCACTGGGTGGAATCATTGGCAATTCTTAATGGCCCCGATTGATCAGCATTATGTGGTTATTTTCAAGAGGCTTGGAGGTACAGAGCTTTTCTGACATCAGAATTCAATTATAATTACTGTTAACCCCTTAAAGATTCTTCCGGATAGTCTGCATAAAGTCTGTACCGTGAATATTTTAAATCTCCCGCCACGTTTGAATTTGCGCGGTGTGAGGTTGGCCTCTATCAACTGCCTCTCATAGTTGGACTCCGCAAGCGACAGCTCCACCGATAATTATTCTGAAGACTGCTGTAATGCAATTACTTCTTCGCAACCTGATACCGTTTTGTTTTTTTATTATTGTTTAAATGAATGGAAATTCTATTTAGTTGGTAAATGAAGAATTTATTTTCCAAACACGTTGGAACTACTTTTTCACATCAGAGCTGCTGCCGCCTACAGGACTCCCGACACAACTGGCCGTTTCCTTTGTCTTTCTCGTTTTCTTTTGTCTTCTCGTATCGTCTCTCGAATTTTACCTTTTTACATCAAATCCTCCCGTATATTTGAATGGTTTTAATAACCAGTTCAGTTTCCGTAAAAACAAGTCTCTCTTACCGCTGTCTCCACGATCTTCCGACTTCAGAGAACCTCGAGTTCTGGTGAAACAACTTCGCCTTTTGGGTAAGCATTGTTCACCAAACCCTTGGCTGTTCTTCTCACGTTTATTTCCTTCAAGAATTCAACATTTCGTTTATTCTGTAGCAGATCCGCCGAAGTCATCAAGGACCAAGACATTTGCCTTGGTGGAAAACATTCTTCGGGGAAAATTCACCACATCACCGCCCACAATAGTCGACTCTACATCGAAAATTCTTCGTGAGGCGAATCAACTACCGTACCGGTATTTCCCGCAATTTAGACTTGATCAGATGTCAAAATACTTATGTGAGGACGTGCAAAGAATAAGCATATTTCGTTTATTTTATCAGTTTTAGGCACCTACCTAACAGACTGGTTATCCCTTGGATTTGGAAGCCTGCCGTCCGTCCTATCCTTCCTCACCTTCAGTTCTTACCTACTGCATAGTGTAACGTATAAAATATAATATATTGTTGAGTATTTCCACTATCGTTGGAATTTAAGGAAGTGTCAGCGATACACCTTACCACGAACTAGCGATTTTGTACAATACTTTCTCGAATCTAACTTCGTATCTTTACCGTCTTACCGCATTTATTATACCTGTGACGTTCCGATCCCTGAGCATTTCCGATTTTCCTGTATATATATTTTGTTGTAAACAAGCAAATTTAATTTCTTCATTTTTAGCGGAATAAAGTTCGCTACAAACAAGATTTGAGAGTTCATGTTCGAATATTATATCGTTGTATTGAAAATCGAGTAAAATATGCCCTCAATTACCTACGTATTTGGTTGTCAAGAGTTGGATCATGTGAGAGTTCACAACTAACACATGTATGTTTGTTTGAATAAAACACTCTTGTAAGTTTTCTTGAACGAAAATTTTTTTTCTCTCTCTCCGAGGTAGACTTATTCACTGCTACTTAAGTACATTTTAGGTACAATTTTCATTAATATCAACAGGTTATAGGTACCAGACACGCATTTGTTCGGCTAGGTATGGATTTGAAATTGCAAATCGACCGACTCGAAGGAGCCGAAGACTGGTCGCGTTGGAAGAGAGAAGTCGTTCTACTTCTTCGACACAAAAAGGTGTTGGATGTAGTTGACGGAAGAGTGGTGGAACCCAAAGAGTTAGTTCTACAGGAAAATCAAACTCCGGAGGAACAAGAGGCTGTTTCGACTGTTTACGAACATGAAAGGGAGACATTTGAGGAGAGGGACACTCTGGCTCAATTGATTCTTTTCAAGAGTTTGGGAAAGGGAAATGCTGAGCTTGTAAATACTTGCAAATCAGCTCGAGCGATTTGGCTCAAACTGGTGTCCATATACGAGCAGAGTTCAGGACAGCGTTTAGACAGGTTGATGGAACAGTTCTTTAACTACAGCAAGGACCCAACTGAAGATATTGCTGCCCATGTTGCTAAGCTTCAACGAATTTTTGTGGAGTGCAACGATGAACTTGAGAGATTGAGTACTAAGTCGATGCCCGAACTCGTGTTAATGAGCCGAATCATGTCAACACTTCCCCGAGACTATTTTGAATTTAAAAGCGTTTGGGAGAGTGTCCCAATGGAAAATCGAACGCTTGAAAGGTTGACAGAGAGACTGAGACTCATTGAAATGAGGCTGCCAGAAAGAAAGTCATCTGGGAGCGCAGCACTTGTGGCCAACTCTAAATCAAAAGGAAAACGAAAGGCAGCACCAAGAAACAAAGACAAATGTCACAAATGTGGAGTGATGGGACATTGGGCACGTGACTGTCCTGAAAAGTCTGCGTCATTAACAAGTACAAGTGTGAAGCAGAAGAAAGAGCAACTGGGTGGAGCTGCACTTTGTAATGAGGCACTTGTTATCGAGACATTTGTGAGCGAGTCTTGGGGTGAAGCAGAATCCAGGACATGGGTCGCCGACAGTGGATGTTCTGTCCACATGACTTATTCAAAAGATTTTTTTGTGACGTACGAGGAGTTTGACCGCCCTCAAGAAATTTTCGTAGGGAACGATGAGGTGATTTTTGGTTTTGGTAAAGGAGCCATCAGAGTGGAGATGCTAGTGAGTGGAGATTGGGTAGAGAACCATCTTACTTCTGTGTGGTACGTGCCAAAAATTGGTCGAAACTTACTCTCAGTTGGAACTATTGTTAAAAAGGGATTCGCTTTCGTTGCAGACGGAAAGGAGTGCAAGTTTACAAAGGGTGGAGATGTTATTGCTATGGGGGTGTCAACCCAGAATAACATATATCGTATGAATATGCGTACGATACAACCAGAAAAGACAGCAGCACTCGTAACTACTCCTAGCGAAAAATTACAGCTATGGCATGAGCGCTTAGGCCACCAGAACAAGACATACGTACGAAGCTTCCTGAAAAGTAGGGGTATACATTTGGAAAAAGATAAAGCACAGTGTGAAGCGTGCATTTTTGGCAAGCAACCTCGCAAAAGTTTTAGAAGTAGATCTAGTCACAGACCTACAGAGGCTGGTGCACAAATAAATGTCGACGTCTGTGGTCCAATGGAAGTGGAACCCTTAGGTGGTGCCAGGTACTACGTTTTGTTTAAGGACGACTTTACCAAATATCGTAGGGCAGTTTTTCTTAAGAAGAAAAGTGAAGTTCCAGATGCATTGAAAATGTTTTTAGCTGAATCAGAGTCGGCAGGACATAAGGTGAAACAGGTTCTCAGTGATAATGGCACAGAGATTGACAACACAGAAGTGAAGAAAATTCTTCAGTCAAAAGGAATTGAAAACAGATTCAGCATGCCTTACACGCCACAACAGAACGGAGCTGTGGAAAGGGAGCATCGCACGTTGTGTGAATGTGGGCTGACTATGATGCTTGCGGCGAAATTGGGCAAATTTCTTTGGGCCGAAGCTATCAATACTGCCGTGTACGTGCTGAATCTTACAGGCCCTTCACGTGTAGAATTGAAGACACCGTATGAATTGTGGTTTGGCAAACCAAAAGCTCCTGTCGATCATCTCAAGGTTTTTGGAACAAAATGCTACGTTCAAATTCCAAAAGAGAAAAGACAGAAATGGGACAAAAAATCTATGGAAGGGTTCATGGTAGGATACTGCGATGTCAAGGATGGATATCGGGTGTTTTTGCCAGAAAAGCGGGTTGTTACGACCAGCCGTGACGTAATTTTCAAAGATGAACCGCTCTATTCTACCAAAGCGGAGGAAGCAAGCAGCTATTCAGAGAACGAGATTGAACTATTATCAGAAGGCACTACTCGAATTAGAGAGGCACCAGTGCAGCTAGTTCATGTTCCCGGAGATGGAGCTCAAGTCCCAGCAGTTCCAGAGATGTTTTTGGAGAGTCAAGAAGACCATTCGAGTTCGTGGACGCCGACAGATCGATTGGAAACTGAAGAACGTGAGAATAGAATTCAGCTAAGGGATCGGAATCTTCTCAGACCTCCTGATAGATATGGAGAACTCGCAATGATTGGTGAGTGTAATGAGCCAAGAACATTCAAGGAGGCTATGAAAAAGGAGGAAGCTCCACAGTGGAAAAATGCCATGGACGAAGAAATGAAATCACTAGCTGAGAATGAAGTGTACGAGCTAACTGATTTGCCGACTGGGAAGAAATTAGTTGACTGCCGTTGGGTATTTCGTGTCAAAATGAAAGCGAACGGAGAGTTTGACAAGTTCAAAGCTAGATTAGTAGCAAAAGGATACTCGCAGACTCCAGGAATGGATTATATGGAAACATTCAGCCCAGTTGTACGCTTTGATACTGTGAGAACACTTTTGGCAGTTACAGCTAGTGAAGGATTTCATCTGTATCAGTTCGACATCAAGACGGCATTTCTATATGGCGAGCTAAAAGAAGAGCTATATATGAAACAGCCCGAAGGTTACCATGATGGGAGTAACCGAGTATGCAGGCTTAAGCGAAGTCTGTATGGCCTGAAGCAGGCGCCCAGATGCTGGAACATAAAATTTTCTACTTTCATCCGCAGCCAAGGTCTTGTTACCAGTGAAGCAGACGCCTGTCTATTTTATCGAAAAACGGGGGAGAAAAGGTTATTTTTGGCGATATATGTCGACGATGGGGTTTTGGCTGGTGAAGATCTGGCAGACATGGGACGTTTCATTGAAGGTTTGAAACGAGATTTTAAAATGACTGAAGGCTCATTGGAAAACTACCTTGGGATGCAAATCACCCAGAATGAAAATGGTTCTATTTTCTTGAGTCAAGAGCACTATGCAAGCAAAGTGTGTGAGCAATTTCTAGGACAAGAGTCAAATCCAGTTGCCACACCAATGGAGATCAACGGTCAAGAAAGTCCTGAAACTAGACCACTAAACGAAAATGTGCCTTATCGGTCAGCAGTTGGGAAGCTTATGTATTTGGCAGTTGTTACTCGTCCGGATCTGGCTTTTGCAGTGAACACTGCTTCTCAAAGACTCACTAACCCAACGACCGCAGATTGGTTGGCGGTGAAACGAATTTTGAAGTACTTGAAAGGCACCTTACAGTACGGATTACTCTACACAAGGGGACACAAGGCGAGCCTTCACGCTTATTGCGACGCTGACTTTGGAGGTGATATAAAAACAAGAAGATCAACATCTGGTGTCGTATGCATTTATGCTGGCGCGGCCATCACGTGGCTAAGCCAGAAACAAAGATCTGTTGTTTTGTCCACGACAGAAGCAGAGTTTGTCGCTGCAAGTGAGGGAGCCAAGGAAGTCATCTGGGTCAGCCGACTATTGAAAGAAATAACTGATCTGAGAGAATTGCCCGTATTGAGGATCGACAACGCAAGTGCATTGAAACTTATAAGGAATCCCGAATTTCACAAACGGTCAAAACATATAGAAATGCGATATTATTTTGTCCGTGAGAAGTTCATGGAAGGAGCAATCGACGTTCAACACGTAAAAGGAGAACAATAGATCGCGGACATCTTCACAAAACCATTGAGAAGAGTTCGGTTTGTTTGTTTACGACAACAAACAAGATTTGAGAGTTCATGTTTGAATATTATATCCTTGGGTTCATCCCCACTCTTGAAGTTCAGTTTTATTTTGTCACAAGCCTGAGCCTTAAGATCTTCTTGATATTTGTAATACCTGTATTATATTGTTTGATTGTATTGTATTTATTTGTTTATGTATTAGGTTCACCTTCCTGATTCATCCTATCATAACTATTTATAGTTTAGTTGGTGTTTGTATTCATGTTTAATTATAGTTTGTTCAAGCAAGTACGCTCACATGTCATTATGACCATATTGTGACCTAATTTTGATAATTTGTATTATGTTCATTGATTTTCTTCTCATAGCTGTATATTAGGCTGAACTCCCGCTGGTGGTCTGCCAGGAAAAATCGTTAAAAACACTTTTTTTAGAGTACAAAATCTACTACATTGAATACGTGGATTTACTGAATGATATTCGCCCTAAACGACCATGGATAGCAGAACACATGGATAGCAGATATTGAGATTTCATTCCAAATTGATAGAGCAGTGTGATTACGGCCTCTCCAGCACAACAGAATGATGTGTGATGCCTATGTGATGAAGGATGATGGTGTTACAGCTGTACGTCCTCTTGATGGGGCAATATAGTTTAAAACACAGTCCAATATAAAAGCCGTTACAGAAATGACGAGCTAGTTTCCTATACTCTTACCTCGTTTTCTTGAAGCCTACTCACCTTCCTTCGCTGTAATAGTAACTACCTAATAATAACAATAGACTCTTAGCGCTCACGGGACTGGCGACCAACGGAAGTGAAGTAACTCGATAGACCAACCCCCGCTGTTCATCAACCTTTGGTTTTCATCACATCCGTCCCCGCTGGAGAGAGCTTTTCCTGCAATTGTGAAGCCATAGTTGTCAACTTAGCTCTTACATCTTACGAATATTACATTTTCCGCTAAGCCGTTGAGTCAGACAGCCCATTCAAGAAAGTTTCACATCATCGCAACAGTCATTACTTGGAGTTTCTTGGACGCAATATATTTTTAGTTTATTATTTTCAATAATGAACATTGGTCACCTATCGACCTATGTGCGAAAATTTGAAGAATTTCAGAATGAAAACTACTCATTGTAGGACAGTGCGGTTGATGCCAAACTTCTTAGGATGGACTTCTTCCATTTAAAAATAGTTAAAATATCATTTTTGCACCCATGGGTAACGCTCATTGAGTCCGTACACGAAATCAACTAGTCCACCTGATGAACCTAGAAGATCAAGGGCAAGAGGACCTTCGACTCATTTGAAAGACTATGAGTTGAAATAAGAGGAGGAGAATGTTGTGAGATATTATTATCCACCTGTTACTATTGACACTTCGCTCATGTGTTTATCCTAGATTCCTGTTCCAAGTTACAGTATTGTAGTATTTCACTGATTATGTCACGGTTTTACTGGATTAATTTTCCAGTGAAATATTCAGAAAAAAAGATAATCAAAATCGATTCAGAATCGTGTAGATAGTAGGTAGGTTCATTTTCCCATTTCATCAGTCGCCCTCACAAAAGCTAGTTATCAAAAGTTTAGCACATCTAAACCAAAAAATTTAAAAATAAATATTTAAATGGAGAAAAAAGAGAAAAACGAATATATTATGATGTATCTACCTTTTAGAATTACTCCCACCGATAGTAAATCTGCAACTTCCAACTTTTGTTGCATAACAGGACTGAAATTTAGATCGGAGAATGGATAACCAGAGTTTCTGGGTTGGCTAAAAATGTTCATATATAAGGGTTTTTTTCTACATCCACAACACTGCGCAAAAATCAAAGGTACATGGGACGGAGATGTGCCAGTTACATCGGCATGAATTGTACATGTTTTTGCTGATGAAGTAGACGGCTTATTTGTCTGGAAGTTCGTGGTTGGAAGACTGTTGATATAAGTTCTATTTATTATTATTTGAATTATACTTGTTGATTTAATGCATTATTATTTGATTTTAATTTTCATTATTTTTTTGTAGAGACTTTAAAGGTTAGGCACTATTGTTAGCAGTTTTGATGTCTTGAGGTTTTTAAATAATGTGAGAAGCAAACATTTTTGAAAGTAGGGGGTAGTTTTTGAAATGAACATATATTTGTGGTGTGTTCATGATGTTCTATAATAAATTACAGAGCCTGAAGAAAAGGGGACAGTATTCCCCGAAAGCGCTCGCAAAATTAAATAACGATACTGCGGTTTTAAGGTAAGAATTTGATTATTTTCCTAGGGCATGGAAAACGAAAAAAATAATATAACTAATGCAAACATCCCATTGGATTTTGGGAATCACAATGGTTAATATATACCCCCAGCGCCTTTGGTGCAATGGGGTGATATAAGGGATTTTGCCTTGCTTGTACGTCTTGTTGGTTGGCGTAAGACCTAGCTGCAGGCGCTGTTAGGATCACAACATGACACGAGCGGAACTTTTATCTGAAGCTAACTAAAAACTCAGTATTTCACATTTGTTGCAATTTAAGAGCGGAATTGAGCACTTTTAGTGCATAATTGCGCCAGTTTGCGCGCACTTAAAAAATTGTGTGATGGGTCATTTCTTCATGAAATATCACGTAGAATTCAAATCTGCAATAGAAATGGAAAACATACTACCTACAGCGCCTCGTGACAGGACCCCAGTCAGCCTCTAAATCTTAAGTGCTTTAGTCCTCTTAAATAAACGTATTACTTCGTACTTCAAGATCAAGTGTTTTCATTCTAATTTAGTTATTCCCTACTCTCTGTATTCATCATTGAAATCAGAAGTGGGATAAAGTTAAATTCACGCTCACTAGTGTATATTTGTGTTTTCTGACTTTTTTTCTGAACAAGACTTAGTGCGTCGTTAGAACCTCACGATGTTGTGTATTTTGTCCGGAGGTTCCTATAATACGCACATCATGGCCGACAACTGGGAAGTTTGTAACTTTTTTTTATTATTGTGTTCGGGAGTGAACATATACTTTGATATCACAGTTTTTGTTTTTGAGGGGCCTACGTGATTAGTGAAGACGTGCTCAATCACTCAGAATGGCCGAATCCTGGGACATCCAAACTTTTCAACCCACTGAGGTATTCTCCAAACCGCCTGCAATACCAGATGAGGATTATCATTCTCAAGTCTTAATGCCTCCTTCCTCGACAATTCCAATAGTATATGCCCAACCTCATTCCCCATCAACTGTGTTGTCGCCGATTATGCAGCCGCTCAAGACCTAATTCACAGAAATGACAAGTGCGATGCAGAGACCGCACCCTGTAAACAACATTTCGGACCCTCAGATAATTACTTTCCCATAATTTGAATTGCCAAGGACCGACCCGCTGATGTGGCTATTATCTGCGCGATAGATCTTGGCCCAAACTCCCGAGGCCGATATACCTAAACAGATAAGTATTGGTGGTACTCCACGATATATATATATATATATATATATATATATATATATACATCAACATCATTTATCTATATATTTATATGTATACATCATCATCATTTTCAATGATATGATTGTAAATCCCTTTTCTTACCGAAAGACACTGTCGAATTCTTTCCTTTCAAATTCTTTTCTTAGGTTGTCAGTGTAGCAGGAGAAACAGCGACAAAAGATGAGATGTTTGTATTTCATATCCTTATGTTAGAACTACGAACCTTTAGAAATAACGGCTCAATATTCAATATTTCAATCCAGTTTATAACACAGCGACCTATCTTGAGAAAAAACCGCTCTTTATCTTTGTTCATCAGCTCCACTATGAAAAAGAAATGAGATGTCAAAAATCGGGCACAGTCGTGTTCAGAGCTAAAAAGCCTTCAGGATGAGATGACACTACTCAAAACATGGAGGAAAAATCTAAACTCCAGGAAAAGAGTTCTTCTTTGGGGTAGTCCGATAACATTTGGATTTTTTTTTAAACTTCGTATCAGTTTCAAATCGTTATCTCAAAAATTGCGGTGGAAAAGGGGGAGCCTGAACGACCAGCAGAGTACAGAGAGGGGAGTACTATAGGAGTCAGCGGGTTGGACAGTTGAATACCTCTGCTTGTCGGGTGTCGCCTCAGAGGCCATTCTGATCTAGCTATCAACTGCTAACAACTTGCCTTCTCATTCAGCTTTCCTGAATCCTCGCTTACCAAGTTTCTCTTTTTCCAATCTTCTTAATCTGCGGTATCTTTGATCCGACTTTCTCCTTAGTTCAGTTCATTCTTTCCATTTTCTATTATATTGTTTAGTACAAACTACGGTGCTTCCGAATCCGGCTTCAAATAAATAGTGCTACAGGCTTAAATTACAGCAATTAGTGCCACGAAAATAATGTCTGGTAATCAGAGCTACGGTTCAATGATCGACTTCGGTCAGAAGAAAATCCAGCCACATCCAGTTTGGGATTCATCAGTTCAGGTGTTCAACTTACACTCAAGCGTCTTTATTTGGAATCATTAATATCATTCAGCAAAATCATTCAACAAGTTGCATTTAGTTTCATTTAGTTGGGAAAATACCTCGCTTCAAATGATTTTCAGATATATGCAGAGGGAACATTAGAACGAGGGCTAACAACGTCAGTTAGTCTCAGATTTTCCCAACCCCCACTAGTTGTTTGTTTAAATTATGACGACGTCGGTATCTTGGAGACGGTTGGGCTCAGCCTCCCGATCTTCCTTCGTAACAGGACACCCCAGCTGAAGGATGGCGGGTCGGAGCAGTCAAGGCGACCCGGGCGTGACTTATCGCGATGAATCCAATTTCACTTTGTTCACAGGACCAAAAGCCCCGAAGCGGTGGAAGAAGTCGATTTCCCCTTTCAAAGGAGGGAAGACTCGCTGGAACTATACAAGCGTCTCAGTTTCTCTTAGGAACTTGAATGTATAATAGTTTCATCGTTGACATGTATTTGATGACAAATTGACTTGATAAAATTAAATCAGTGAAAATGTGGCCACCCATTTCAATAAAAAAATCTGTACAGTGAAAATATGGTTAACAAACGTGGTCAATGTGTGTTACCCAAGTCTTCATTTTATATTTTTATATGAAAATAGATTCCATTCTAAGAAGTTTGACACCATTCGCACTCTTCTACGACGATTAATTTTCTCTCTATGATTTTTCAATGTTTCCTGCTGGTGACGTCATACTGGGCAAGAGGGGTGCTTTGATGTCATCAGTCCGCGAAACTGGAGAATCATAGAAAGAACAGAACTCATAGTAGAAGATTGCTGTTGATGTCAATATTCTTAGGATGGAATTTTCTTCCATTTCAACATATTTGTAGTACCTTTTATGCACCGATGGTGCGTTGCCAAATCTGATCGAAGTTCGTATAAACGTTCCGTTCTTATGCAACTTTGAACGAATCTTCGCTAAATTGTAATAGGTACTATGAGCCAGTTTATCAATTCCTCGGTCAAATCTCTGATCTGTTGATCGTTGATCAGCGTTGATCACCGATCTGGAAGTATGATGTGTTCATCAGCATACGATCATTCCCCGATCAGGTGACCAGGCTTTGATCGAAAGCATCGATTATTTATCAACGTTATCACTTCAGTCCACCATAGCTAGGAGGTCGGAGTAGCAAAACTGCTGCAAAACAGATATTAACTGACAGTCCTGCTAATAAATCACGAACTAATTTTGCTTCCGAGTCTACCCATTGGTAGCGGAAGCATTGTTTTCACTTTCGGGAGAAAAAACATTTTGGTCTCAAAATCAAAATCAATTTTAATCTATTCCAAATGATTGTATCATTATTAGGTACTGCGCATGCGCCAATGTGAAATCCTTGTAACAAGCCTATTTTTCACAGTTTTCATCCGATTTGGATGAAATTTCCAGGAATTCTGCGGGATATGGTTTAGACAGTTCCGTATTAGTTTCATCGTTCCCAGCTCAATACTCCACTTTGAATGGGCGGGTTAGGTTGCAGATGGTCCCCTATAAGTTTTATTGTTGCCAATACTTCGCTGTGCGCATGCGCAAACGTAAATTCCATTATGCTCCATTTGCTAAAAAATCGAGAAAACTACAAAAAAAAAAAAGACTTCAAAAAATCCAGAATCTTTTTAACTCGCAGAACATTATTAAGAACTAGTTTTCTACCACATAATCGGTAGACAACAATTTCTTTGCACTCAACGTGCTCAAATTTCAAAACAATTTAAAAATATATAAAACGACAATTTACGAAAGTTTGCTCATACGATCATGCTGCAGACTGGAACTTTATTACGAAAAACGTATAAAGGAAAAGCATAAAGGGAGGAAAAACTTTCGTCAAATGCCACATAGTGTGAATTTTCTAATCATATTACCCAACTTACCCAATGCGTAAACGCGGAGTTCTAGCAGTAGGTAAGAAGGTATAGATTCTCCAACATTCTTTCCCAAAGAAAATGAAAACCGCAACAGCTAAACACTATTTTATTCACAATCAAAACTACAACAATTCGCAAGTGTGTTTTCAAGGTGTTACCAAGGTGTTTTCATCCAGGCATGTGTCATAATGCTATGATCGGCTGATTTTGAGGTTAATCAGAGAACGGAGGCATCGTTCAAAGTTGATCAACGATCCAGAGTTGAAGGCTCGATCAGAGCATTGATAAACGAGCCCACTGAGTTGATCGGTGGTTTGATCGAAGCTTCTCGATGATCGAGTCGTGATCAGGTATTAATAAACCGGCCCTTACTTCGGCAATGTCTGTATTTTTGTGTGCTATTACGTAATTATGTCACATACTTTGGTAGGTGCCTGTGTCTTTTTTCACCAACTCCAGATGAATAGTGTGAATGTAAGGTCATTATTAAACTTTAGGAGCATGCATAGGTTCAATGATGTTCGTGAATAATTTACTAGCTTCTATTGAACGGAATGTTCGTAATAATTAGTTGGCTCTAATAGGCTCATAATGATGAATCTAGTTTAGGTAAAGACTATCGATCTATCTATCATTTTCATTTTTTTAAACTCGGGACCCGTTGCCTGTTTCGTCGAGCTATGAGTGGGATTTGAAATTCAAGCATCTTTTCATCTGTGAAATGTTATTGTTCCCTTTCAAATTGTTCAGTTATTGTTACTGAACTAAAACCTAGTTATAACATTCTGGGTGTCAACGAACACTAGAGGCGAAAGTGAATGAATACACTGGGTTTAATGGGAAGAACCTGTTTCGTCGAAAAAATGAACAGCTACATGTTGATTGTGGGATTCAGCCGAACAATGAGATTCAAGCATCTTCTCATCTGTGACTGTATAAGTGTATATAACATGTTCCCTTTCAAATGCATGTTCAGTTATTGTTACTGAAGTTGACCCAACAGGGCTAATTTGTTGGGTTTCAACTGGAAATTTCACTATCACAACGGGTTTCAATAGACATTCTGGGTGTCAACGACACACTCAAGAGGCGAAAGTTCTCAGGTTTCAATGAATATAGAGCTGGGTGTTAATGGGAAGAACCCCACCTAACCGTCCAAATTGATCTAACATTGTAACTCATTTTTTGTTATTGCGGAAATCGGTAACGTTCTTCACTAACTTCCGTTTTGAAATGGGTTTCCACAACTTCGTCACGAGTGATTTTGTTCGTATCAGTTATGATACATTGCAGGTACATTCTTATTGCTATAGTTTTCAGCTTCCAAGGAGGGCCACTTTCCCCTCTATGGCACCAAAACCGTGGTTTGTTGAGCGGAATATCCCCGAGTTTCCGATCTATAAGTTCTGAAGCCACCACCTCTCCCACCAAACTAAGGGTCCTTCTTATTAGGTCGTCTGCTGATACAATCTGCTCTTAGTCGAGAGCCCCGAACATTCTGAAACGTTTGGCTTCCAGTGCTGGACACCTGAAGAGCAGATAGGAGGCCGGTTTTTCCTCCTCTTCACACAATCTACTCGAATGATCTCCTATGTAGGTTCCGATCCTGTTCAGATGTTTCCTGAAGCACCAACCCACTATCCCAGAGTCACATTTTCCTCCTAGAGAAATTAAGGCATCTGTAATGTTTACATTTGTTCGGTGATTAATGACCATCGTTAGTGGTTCAAACTATTTAGGAGAAAAGTGGGAACGGGTTATCTTCTGAACACATGTACGGATCTAAGGTATTAGTTTCCAAATTCATCCCCAAATTGTTTTAGTACACTTTTCAAACAATATGCTACTACTGCTCTGACTTCACGGTCAGATAAGGAAATCGTTGAAAAATCTCTTCGAGGAAATCTGTTTTAGAGCATCCTAAACCAATTACAGCTTGTTGTGATTTGAACGTGCATGTTCGAGAGTGAAATTGAGCTTCAACTCCCTGCCTAATAAATACCCTATTTACTGAGAAAGAAAATGGATGAAGGAAGGCTATGAAGTCGCATCGAAGTACGTGGTCCCGCTGGGTGAATTTATAGAGGAATTTTGCCCCCGACTCTCCGGAGTGCGGTCCCGTTAAAGGAAAAATGGAAAACAAGGGGCCCCACCTTGGAGCGATCTCGCTGGATGAGAGGAGATGGGATGCTGGTGTAGGCCCTGTCGATGTGGGGAAGGAAGTTCAAACTGTTGGGGACGTGTCTCAATGGGAAATATTAGGGGAATCAGTTACTAAGCTAAAGGGGTGGAAACAAGCTTGCTCTGCTGCTACTAAGTTAGGGAACCTAATCAAAAGGGGAATGAATGACTAATTGAAGCTAATATTGGAAGGGAATCCGAAACAATATGAAAGGAGGGGGGGCATCCACTGGTACAATCAAATCAAGATACTGGTGCAATCATTCCCAATGCAAGATGTTTGAGAAATATCGCTATTGAAATTGGTTTTGGTACATTTAGAAACGTGTTCTGAAGAAAATATCCTTATATACAGGTATGTCGGTATATTTTTATATCCAGAAGATATTTGACATTAGAAATATGATTTTTTTAAATCGCAAGTTTCGTAGAAAAAAAAAAAAAAAAAAAAAATTAAGAGGTGCAAAACGTGAAATTAAGTTTGAAGTACATGTCTACCTGTCTACAGCATTTTCGGCCACTGCTCAAAATGTAATAAAACGCAAAACTAGCTAAAAATAAAATATCTAATAAATAAAAAATAAATCAGAGCGTTCTCAATTATTTTTGTGAGTAAAAATGATCTAGAACTGCGTTTAAAATTTTAAAAACAGCTCAGAAATTGCTAAAAATCACAAAAGAAATGTCTCACATTGGCTGATGTTTCTAAATAATCGTCTGCTATTTAAAAAGATTTTGAATTTTCATTTTGTTTCTGTTGTTCTTATTGATTTTTTAGCACATACGAATGCACTTTAAATACATTTCTCAGCATAATTTTGTGCATACATTTTTTAATGTTCTAGTTTTTAGTTGATATTTATTTTGAGTGAAATACCGCGAAATTTCTGACTTTTACTATTTTTAGACGTTTTTGCTATTTTTAGTTATTTTAAGCGCATTTTTAGAAATTTGAACAATCCAACGTTCCCGAAAAAGATATGAAATATATATATATATATATATATATATATATATTCGTTTGAAAAAGCATTCGAATCCAGGAATCGGTTCTTCAGAATGGATTTCTATGGAAAAAGTTGAAAAAAAAGTATTTACATTTTATTGGAGCCGTTGCAATAACTTAATGTTCTACGTAAATTCGATAAAAACATCAACTTATTAACGGAAAAAAACCACTGAAAATATTTCAAAATATTAGGAGGACATAGTATTCATCAATCCTATTAAGTTTTTGAGATTTTTCGGAGTACCCAGACTTCTGTCCACCTTGATTGGCTCAAGTTACCACTGTGCGACGCTGATAGTGACGTAGTGTAGCGTTCGCAAAATAGGAGGCTGAACTCCGGAGGAGAAACGGGATCAGTGTGTCAGTGGCTGGTGAATATGGGCTAATGACATAGACGACATTGGCGTGGGTGTCGAGCGGTGTTGAGATCAAGGATGCTGTCAGCCCGCTGAAGTTGAGTGGGGGGTGGGGGTGACTGTTTATCCGACTACCGAGAATTAATAGGCTCTCCCACGCCACATGCAAATGAAGTTGGTTTAATTCATTCATGGTGATTTCATGAAGACACTGCGACATCGGTAATGTTATTGGTATAGGCAGGCAGTGAATTACGAGATACCAAATTAGTAAATAATTTCAATTGCTACAAAACATATGTATGGTGCATAACAATCGTCCAAATACTCACATACTGAGAATGTATGTAGTTTTGTCCATGATGGGACGGGATGTGATAGCGGTAGAGTAGAAGAAAATGGCAAACAAATGAAATGAAATACACAATATTGCAGCCTAGCTTAGCCCCGACCGAACCCACCATGGCTGCTCACATTCTTTTAGTGAATTTTTAATGGAAATGAAGCTACTTCAATGGCTCAAAAATATAAAAAATGAAATTTTTCACACATTTCATCATGAAAATTTGTTGTTTTGAGGCATCCAGAGACGATTCCTGGAGTTTGAAAATTTTTCAAATATATATATATATATATATATATATATATATATATATATATATATATATATATATATATATATAAATATATATATATATATATATATATATATACACAGGGTGTCCCAGCTGTTATGAACCGAGCTTTTGAATTAGCACTAATAAAAAAGTTGAATTGTAACCCCCTTGAAGCTTTTCGCGAGGAATCCGATGAGATTTTCGAGGGTCACGCATGCGCGAAACGCACGCCAACTTTGTTTTTTAAATTGGAACCTGTAGTTTGTACGACATTTTCTATTGATTTCGGACTGCATCTGCAGCGGAAGCTTCATGATCACGTTCTGGCGGTGAACAAAAATTCCTCCTAAATCCACATTTCAACCGGTATTATTTAGGTATGTCCTTCTTCCTCATAACGGTAAAAAATATGTAAGATTAATATCCCATTTCAAAGACATTTTCAATGGTTGTGTGGGTCGGGTCCTTGATGTTCCTCCTCTAATTTTATTCATACAAAACCATAGTTATTTCTGTACATAACATCGAGAAATACTTGTAAGAGTACAAAAGACTCGACCTGTACTAATAAATCCAGCGAGTTTCGGCTTCGATGAAACTCACCTACGATGTATATTGATCTCTTTTCATGAGTTGGGCTTACAATTGAGGACATCGTAACAATGTCCTTTCTGTTGTCTCAAACCGTCTTGCAATTATCAGAACACCAAACTTTGGTAAATCTAAAAAAACTAATTATCGTTGACGCGAGATGTTGTTGACTAACATTCAGGTTGGAACCTACATTCACTTCAAAATTTAAACTGCGTTACGCTCATCAGGACGCCTCAGTAAGGGGAATGAACGCCTTAGTCTTGTTGAGTAGGCAAAAACAGCACTACTCATCAGTCGTGAAGGAGGGGTAAACCTTCAACGCCGTGACCCCGTGACGACGCTCCAACCACTATCCGACTGCTAGGCCAGCTGAAGGCCACTCGATTTTTAACCGCACAGAGTAATGTTCATCAGTATCTTTTCTGTATGTGTTGTGGTGTTCTGAAGAGGAATCAGAGCACGCGCAGTACAGTCTTCCAAAATGCAGTTTATTTAATTTTTATTATTAATTCAGAATGTCTAAGTTTTTACGGATACCTTCTTGCCGAAAATTGTCATCTAACAAAGGAAAGGGAAAATGCAACGAAACAATGATATGTAACAACGACATATTATACAAGAAGGCTTGTGTTATCACCGAAGTTTTCTTTGCTATTCAACCTATGGAGCTAACATTTGAAGTGGAGAAACCTTGGGATGTCTAGCAAAAGTGTAATTATAAAGTCTGAAGCCCTTATCAGCTGAGTGAGCTCCGGAGCTAATTTCTTTGCTATTCAACCTATGAATATCATATTTTTACTTAAATAATGCAAAAACATATTCTACAGTCATAACTTCGTAGTCTTTAGAGCAGTGGTTAATTTTTTAACTTCTTTATTTAATAATTCAAGCCGCTCCTCAATCAGGAGAGTTAGCAGCACTGAAAAATGTGTCAAAAGGGACACTGCAAGTGGCAAGATTCTTAAGGGAGTCAAGTTATCATCCGTCACTTACAGAGTGCCATCATGGACTCCACAGGCGAATTGGAGGGAGGAGCGACGGGTACAGCGATGACCACTGTTTAGTCCCAATAGCGGATAAAAACAAAAAATACACTGCCAAGGAAATGGCACATGAGCTTCCTCGTGACCTTCACAGTACGTCACCATTAAATTCCAGAAAACTAGAAACGACCGGTTCTGGCATCAGGGAATTAATAAGGTGGGAAATTGGAAGCTGAATGGTACATATAATAAATGAAATTAATAAGGAAAATTTTGATTTTAATATGGGACCATCCAGGATGTAGTCCGCATGTTCCCTGAAAATTTCGTCTAAATCGGATCAAAACTGAAGGAGTTTTTAATTGATTTACAGGATTTCATTAATATTTTGATCTAAATTCATGATTAAAACATCCTTGGGGATATTTTTTGGCAACTTTGAGCATGATGGACCACCCGATTTGTTCATTTTCCAAACTAAGCTGTGACCGTAACAAAAACATCACTTTCGCGCTTGCGCCTAGCGTACCGCTGCTGATGATCGCGAAGAATGTAATACGGGACCTCAAGAAACCTTGCCCGCATCATCCCTGAAAATCTGACCGAAATCCGTTCACAATTGCCTGAGTTATGACCGAAACAAGAGAATTTTGTTTGCGCCTGCGCAGAGGCTAACGTTGAATCGATCATGACGGAACTGATAGGGGACCATGTAGAATTATACCCGCACGATCCCTAAAAGTTTGAAGAAAATCGCATCAAAATTGTGGAAATTACGGCTGTTGCAAGGACCGTCACAAGAATATTTCGTTCACTCATGCGCAGAGCGTACCGCTAATGCAATTATGATGATTGTCTTATGGAACCTCAAGGGACCTTACCCATATCATCCCTGAAAATCTGACCGAAATCCGTTCAACATTGACCGAGTTATGACCGTCACCAGGAATTCACGTTAGCGCCTGCGCAGAAGCTACCGTTGATTCGATCATAATGAAGTTGATAGGGGACCATCTAGAGCTTAACCCGCGCGATCCTTGGAAATTTGGTTAAAATCGGATCAAAATTGTGGAAGTTATGGCTGTTACAAGGAAATGTGGACGGACAGACAGACAGACAGACAGACAGACACGGAACCAAATTTGTTCAGGAGGCTCTGAAACGCCAAATGCGAGTGGAAATTTTGATTTTGGAGCAACAAATTTTTTTTCATTTCGAAAGTGAAAACAAAGCTTCCGCTGCCTTGCAGTCTCGGAAGCAAAATAAAATAAAACGACTATGAAACTGGATGATGAATAGGCTTATATAGCTAAATACATGTTATTCTATATAATCAGAAAAGTGAAATAAATGTTCATAAATATATCACACATCTGATATCATAGTTCGTAGTAGTGTCCTGTAGCTGTCGGGTACAACAAAAGGGACTGGACCTCGTCTGCCTACTTCTGCATGCCAAAGTCGCTTTGGGATTCACATTCATGTTACAGATATTTGACAAATGCTGTAATAAACTCGATTCAATGAAATGAAAATTCCGTTCGAATTGTATCAGCTGAAGCGATCGTCGGAGTCTATAAGGCGATTTTTACAAGGTCACTCATGATATTGATCTTAATTCCTGTTAAAGTTGTACTTAGCAAATGGAAGAACGTAACTACAGTGATCTGGTTGTGCTCATTCGATTCAAGAAATTTGGAGTTTGGAGTTCTCCAAGACTGCTGGACCACAGTTTGTAATCTAGTAAGTTAAAACTGTTTATGCAGTGTGATTAATGTATATACGTGATCTGCGCAGAAGACCTAAACAGAAATAATATAGCTCTGAGTAGTCACACAATGCAACTAAATTCTTATGTCTAATTAACAAGGGTAATTTTTCAACCGGTTATTCCAAAACAGAGAAGATTATCTTTATTGACAAATATTTGCTTTTGAGACGAGGAGCTTGTTCACTCCAATCAGGAGACCTGAACAAAAAAATCGATTTTGATTACGAGTTACTCTTACACAGGCTTTCGATTTATTTTGTGTGAGGTCTGAGTTTATAATGTTGTTAATAAGAAACATATTAAGATTGTTTTGAGATTGAAATAGTTTTATTTGTGTTACTTATTCATATTATTTTATCATATAAATATTTTAAACGTTGAACGCCTAATAAAACCCAAAAAAAGCAGACTCCTGACTTCAGAAGCAAATATTTTGAGGAAATCTTGCCGTCTTGCTGAAAGTTAAGGTTAAGAAATATAAAAACAATCTCTTTCAACCCGGAATGTTTTTTCTTTTCTGAAATTTGTCACATAGTGTAATTTTTTACATTTTTGGTGTCTAATCATATTAGATAAACGTAAACCAACAAATTTTGTTGGAGTTAAACAATGTGGTTTTTCTTGGCCTTATCACGGTGCATTATTGGCTATATTAAACCAAAGTAAGAGCATATGACTACTACTATGTCAGTTGATGGCTGGGGTTACGCCCCTTTGGGGTATCGGCAGTGTTAAGCGCAAGTGCCCCCACCCCCTACAGTCAAGACTTCTCTTGATGGAGTATGCAGGTCAGACCTGAACGTCGTACGCAAAGCGACTGATCGAATCCGTGGATTTTCCCCGAAAAAGGCCAACGGGAAGGTGACCTGCGCACCGCCTCCGGAGCAGATAGGGGCAGTATCGACCGCCCTCAGCCATATTGGACCCAGTACTTGAGTTCGAAGCTTCGTCCCCAACTCGGATCTGCCCTGCTCCAGATGAATATGTGTTGTTGCTGATTCCGAGACGAACGCACGGGTGAATATCCAGTTTTCTATTGATATTTTAGTTCTAGACGTAGTCTTGATTTTTCCCTGGAGAAGAGAAATATCCGCAGACAACCGCTGTAGAAGTAGATACACAATGCACCTATATCCGTCATTTTGCCTAGATCAACCTAACCACGTTTCGTAAATGTACTATATGAAATACACTCCTCCTTCTACTTACTTACACTGTGCAGTACACCAAACACAAAACATAATCCACAAATAACAAAATAATTTAAAATACACACATTTTAACTACGTGTATGAACGCTAATCCAATCCTTCACCCGAAAAGGGGATCCATTACGCTCTCGCTGCTATGCCCTAATTTCTAAAAGATGAACTACACACAACAGTAATGGAGGTAATGTTTCAACCAAAGAGCACACATATATTCCAAAATAATGTAAATATTTCCGTGGAATGTTGAGAACTCTTTTACTGGAATTCCTATGTCAACCCCTTAAATACCTACCTGATTTTATCGACCCCCACCTCCCTCCATTGCGACCTCTTTTACCGTTTCGCAGTTCACGACTCAAATCCGAATTTACACGAAACCCTAGTGGGATTGAGGACGAAAACTTTCAACTGAGTTATCCAGACTCGATTTTCACGGGCAAATAACGATTTTTTTCCTCTTGAACTCGCCTCGAACGTATGAATGGAGCGTTAAAAGTCAATGGCAAACTGTGCGCGCGCATCAAACCGGAATCGAAAGTTATTCACTACCCAGTAACGTCTTAGGGGTGAAATCGCTTCGGTAAGTTTCTATGGTCTAAAAGATGACAAACCAAGATAAAAGTCAATCAATGTGCGTCGAGCCCCAGTTCTCTGCTTCGTATATTCACGATTCTTTATGTTAGACTTTTACGTGAACAGATGAGCCATCAATATACCACCAAAAGTGACGAAATGAAATATTTTCAAATACATTAAAGAATAGTTCAATTTCTACTCTGATGATTCTAATAACTCAAATAATCAATTTCGTTGAATGGGCCCGACTTATTACCATATGCCGTGTGCGTTACCAATCTGTTTGACTCTATCTTCACTGCCAACTTAGTAGATTTAAATGTTTCATTACTAAGTAATTATACCAATTGGTTATATATACTTCGTTTTGTTCCATAATTCTTAATGACATGTACCATGTTGCAATTCGCAATCAATATTCCGGCTTTCAATATTGAAATCACATTGATAGATGAAATTTGCTTTTTAACGATTTCACTTAGAACTTTTCTAGAGCTTGTGAGATTTATCTTTTCCAAATAATCCAGATCTATATTATGCAGTTAGGAAGTTGGTATTGTTTTACAAGGAACGTAGAAGGTAAAGGACGCAGATGATGTATTGAAGACCATATGCCAATAGTTCGAATTAGAAGAGCCTTTGATTTCTCGTGGTAGACTGAAGAATGTCTCTAGTCATGTAAAAATAGATACAAAATATATCATTTACGTCACGATTAAAGTTGTATTTGTACCCTCATAACTGAATATGAACTTCAGGGTGTGGTGGGCGTAACCTATTGCGAACCTTCGAGCTAAATTCGAGCTCTTCGCTTGTGATTACGTTCTCGTAGAACATCAAATAACGATGTGACATTCTAGCAATTATTTTATACCCGGGCTTCATCCGACAAGTTTTATGCCTCTTACCAACTCTTACTTACACTTTCATTAAATTTCAAAACGTAAACCAGTACAACACCTACAGTTTACATATGCCTTATACTCGCACAAATATTATTGGTACTTCATTATATTATGTGAATGCGTGATGGAACATCACGCGTTGAACTGATGGAATCTTCAGATAAGAACTCTTCACTGTTAAATTAAATAATTTATTGCCGATGTTTTTGTAAAAGACCTGTTTTAATTATAGCGCCCAAAGTTACTCTAAGGTATGACGGAATATAATTTTGTTTTCCATATAGTTTCATTGACAAACATGTATGATTCGCAATCATGCAATCATGTTGCTGATACGAGGCAGCAATTTGTGCCACCCAACTTGGTATTAGTTCTTAAAGCTAAACCTTTCTAGAAAGTGACTCTAAAAACCACCTGAATGATGAACTAATGCGCAATACTATTGTTTTATGACGACGCGTTGACTTAACCTTGATTTGCACATATTCACCCAGTGGTAAACACGTTTTAACTTTTATCAAACTGTTGAATACATTATCATAATAATTAATCCATGGATCTTTTTTACATGAATATTTCATCGCTGGGGCTTATTCTAAAAAATAAAATTCAGCTCGCCGATAAATCCGCAACACCAGGTAACGTTTCCATATTTTGAGCAATACCCATAATATTTTCCCTGGTGTTGCTGATTCATCGGCGAGCTGAAGTAGGATTTATTTATTTTTATTTTTACGTTATGAACATTCTAGTTTGTGTACGTTGTCACTATGTTCGCTCACATCCTTTGGTTACTTAGGAAATTATAACAAGTCCCCCCACCCTCCCCCCTAAAGAGTGATGAGCGTAGAATACGTTTATACGTTTTCGACGTAAAAAAAGGGCTATTCATAGACAGAACCTCAAAATAATTAGCTCGAGAGCTCACTCAGCTGCTCTAAGGGGCATCAGACCTTATGATTTGTTTCTAGATGTTACACAGGGCCTCTATTCCAAATTTTAGCCCCATGTGTTGAATAGTAAAAAATTAACTCCGGAGCTATGATTATCTATGGTGAACTAAAACATTAAAAAAATTAATCACAAAATTATGGTGAAAAATGTACTTACTTTTCATTAATATTTGCTGAAAAATCGATTAAATAAACTGAGAAATTGCTTTACATCCAAAATTTGATTCGAATAGTGGAATATGATTTAAAACGAGTTTATCTGCCATAAATTTGGTGGTTCACAATCTATTTGCACTCAAAGTGCTCAAATTTCAAAACAAAGTAACAATATAATACGATAATCTACAAAAATTCGCTCATATACAATCATGCTATATATCTAAAAAAATTTCTTGATCAGCTAAGTGAGCTAAATTCTTCCTGTTCACCTTAGAAGTTGACATTTAATAGGGAGACTTTCTGGGTCATTAAGAGACGATTGAAATGATAGGACCTTTCCTGATGAGCCAGTCATATAAATTTTCTCCTGCTCATCCTAGGAAGTTGAAATTTGATATGAAGACACTCTGGGATATTAAGATACAATTAATATGATGGTATCTTTCCTAATCAGCTGAGTGAGCATTCGTTATGTTCCCCCGATAAGACGTTTGAACCACTTACTCAGTGCCAAAGGACGTATTCCCGCGTGAAGCGTTGATATATATAAATATATAATCAATTGATGTATATATATATATGTATGTATATATATATATATATATATATATATGTATGTATATATATATATATATATATATATATATATATATATATATATATACACATATAGAACTTGAGGTTGAGAATTGACCAAGCTAGTCTTTGTGTAGAGTTGTTTATTTTCCTACGACGTTTCGGTCCTGGAGCAGGACCCTATTCATGTAGATAGTTTAAAATTTAGTTCTTCATAAGGAATAAAGTGATGATTGCATTGAATTTTGTTGATAGTCAACAGTCAACATTAACACTTTGAAATAGTGTTTCTTTCATTTCCCATTTCCTATTTCAAAGTGTTAATGTTGACTGTTGACTTTCAACAAAATTCAATGCGATCATCACTTTATTCCTTATGAAGAACTAAATTGTAAACTATCTACATGAATAGGGTCCTGCTCCAGGACCGAAACGTCGTAGGAAAATAAACAACTCTACACAAAGACTAGCTTGGTCAATTCTCAACTTCAAGTTTTCATATTTGACTTGTCAGAAACTCACCACAATTTATATATATATATATATATATATATATATATATATATATATATATATATATATATATATATATATAAATATATAATATGTTATTGAGAGAGGATCGTTAGATTTTCAACGTATTTCGCTCGGCTGAAAGAGATTCGAGGAAAAATTTGACGTCCGTCAACCTACGGGAAATCCAGAGTTACGCAACTTTCAATGAACAATGGGGCTCGCCACCCTTAACCTCCTCGTAACTGTAATATTTTACGCAACCCTCGATGCAAAGTAACTGGATTATTTGGAGCTGGCAGGTTTCAAGGGAGTGAGAGAGGGAGGGGAGGAGGGTCTCTTTGGCAGACGTTAGATATCTTTTTATTCACGCTTTCATAACAAATCCCTTTTTCACTTACTTTCTTTTTATTTGGATTTCTTGGTATAATCAATTGAAAACTGTTATGATCGAAATTCTCGAAAGAAGGTCGAAAGCTCGATCCTATTGTATTCTCAACTGCGAGAATGAACCATATTAATTTCTGAAACCCTGGAAGTGTTGTCTACCTACGACTGTGCTCGAACAGTAAAACAAACTAAAAAGGTAACTCGCGACGAAGTTATGGAACCCAATTATACAGGGTGATTTCACTCACGTATTCTGCTACTAGTTTCCGATCAAAATTTTTTTCAGATTGTTCAACGCTTTGTTTTCAAGTTATTAAACTTTTGAGAATTTTGTCGAATTTTTTACTTTAATTTAACATAACTACCTTGATTTAGAAGTTGACGAAAAATTGAGGATGTCATTGAAAAAAGCTTTAAATTTCCTTTTGGATAGGCTACCTGACGTGCTGGATTATGCAGGTAACATAGTCAAAAATATACCCTGTATTCAAAAAATCTTCAAAATGAAAAACTGCGTATTTTTTAACTAGCTATAGACGGCATGGATAAACCCACAGAATTCTCGCCCCTGCTACTAGAAAAACATCCCCAAACGGTCAGCTTTTGAACGGTATAGTCAATTTTACTTTTACTTTGCTAATTGGGGGAGAAGAGTTTGTTTGTTATTGGAAGTATATATCAAGTCCTATTAATTATTTTATAACCCTTCCTATGTTTGTCCAGTTATAGCTACCAAGTTGTTATCAATAAAATTTCATTCTATGTGTGAACACGTTACCCGAAGTTTTCGCTCTGAGTTAAGTTAAAAATACTGATAATTGAGGAAGATATAGTTCACTCTGCTACATTTGTATGGTGCAAAACATGGTTTTCCCCCACGAAATCGAAGGTTTTCGTGATAAATGACCACCTAAGAAAATATGGGTTTAGGATCGGTTTCTACGTATTTTTTCTCGTTATATCGAATTTTCACACTCGCAGAACTCCCCAACTCCGTTATTACCAAGTTTTACACTTTGACTAACTTGCTTCACCCTTAAACATACATAAAATCGAGCATAAAAAATAAACTAAAAACTCGTGAGTTAAAGTTTAAGACTCGGTTAGGGATGGGGTTGGGGCGAACTGCGATTATGTTTTAGTGACACAAAGTCGAAAACGTGAAAAAAATCTTAAAAGTGGTCTTGAGTGAATTAAAAAATATTTGTTATAGGACAAAAAAGTCACAAATTAGTAGTAGAATCGAACCCTTGGCGGCGATGCCCTCGAAAACCATGGTGAAGTAATTTAAAATCTGAAATGGAGTTCATTAATTATGCACAGATATAGAAAAATTTTCTGATATCTATATTAGAGACCAGACGTAGTAGCAAACTTATTTCTGTTCTAGAACCAAAAATTTCAACCATGTATCATGTTTTCTCCTCGATATTGATTCGAAATTCTATGAAAACATCAGAAATTAACAAGCGGTTGCAATCATGTTCACAATATCAATTATTGAGAATGATCACCTGTGTGTAAACAATTATTTATATAACCATGCTCGATACATGTTAATATATTTTAATTTGGTGACTAACATGCGTTACACGGTATTTGACATATTCATGTCTTTACTAATGCACCAACCGCGAAAATCTTTACTTTCAAGGAAAGATATTTTTAGGGGCGTAGAAATTTTCTGATGATTCTCACTTACAACCAAACCGTTACTACAGAAAAGTGTCTTTGCATTTTCGTCGTACGAAACTCGTTCGCCGGTCTGTGGAATGATTTCAATTTATGCAAAAATCTTACATGCCTAAACCAATATGAAATAAAAACAGCTGAGTTACACGCAAAGTTATTGATGAACTATAAACAATCCTCGAGGTACAATAGGCAACGTGATTTGGTAGTAACCTGGCTTGCTATTTGTTAGTAAAGCTGAATATTATTATTATTTTTCTGAATGTTTTTGCTATAACATTTATTGTTAACTATGTATTTCCACACAAAGGGCTCAAATTTCAAAACTTCAACGTGAATATAAAACAAAAATCGCGAAAATTTGCTCATCATGCTGCATGTATAGAACTTTTTCCTATGCTACTAGTTCTAGTTGCGCACATGTAGATCTCTGAGGTCGTTGTAAAATTAACGTTGCTTCATGATGGGTAGCGTTACTTTAGACATAAGCCCATATGCCATCAAATTGATCTTACCGAATTGGTTTTCGATTTCGGTCGCTCTGGATACAGATATCTTTAGTCTTCGGATTTTAACTGCCTTATCCTCGAGGACATAAAATGAAGAGGAATTATCAAGTGTTTTTATGTCATATAACATCCGAAACTCACAGATACAATAATAATCGCTTGATCTCTAGGGAACCAAATTTTTCAAATCAACAGGCTAAAGGAACCAAGTTCTTGTTTAGGATACCCTGTGCACATCACCTTTCGAATTATTTATCGCATTTTACGAGCTCGATTCTCATCCCTTTGGGTCAATAGACCTGTCAACTTTCTCATCCTTGTGAAGATTTTCTATTTAATGCTTTTATCTTTGGGTGAATTGTGAAAGGGCCAATCCATGTGAAAACACGAGGGAAAGCACCACCACTTCTCAAATCACTTCAAAAGCGCCAGCACATTTTTCTCAGATTTGAACCACAGATTCTGTTTTATTTGTCCAATTAATGTCTATTTTTTCGAAGGATTGATTTACGCAATTTTTTATTTTTAAGATGCGAGCTTGCGAAAACCCATACCATTAAACTATAATTATACATCATTCTGATTTATTTATTTTTAATTTATTTACTTATACACGGGCAAGCCCAGTTACATTCTATAAGTAGGTACTTGTCATTCAAATCAAGATTGGTAAATAAAAATATTTTAGAATATTTAAACAGAAGATATTTGACGGTAAGAAATGAATTAATTATATTTATGTAGGGATGAAAAAATAAAAATAGAATAAAGTTGCGAGGGAGGATTAAAAAATTTAAATTCGGGATCTATGGATAAAATTAGGTATGAACTGAGGGAGTCTCTGTGGAGACGCCGACTGTTCAGGCAATTTGTGGGGGGAAATGGGACGAAGAACAGCGATGGTGAGCGGGAAATGATGCTTGGAGGTTGAAGATTAAAAATGATGGCAAGAGCTGTGGGCAATGGATGATGTTGTTTATTTTATGAAGGAGAATTAGGTCGGCTGATCCTCTCGCCTCTCAAGGGTCTCCAAGAAGCATTTCGTTATCGATCTCAGCTGATGGAATTCCACGAGTCGGATGAAGTTGTTTTGAACATAGTCTAATTGATATTTGTGAACAGCATAAGAATGCGACTATATTGTTGATGTATATTCTATGGTTAGTGGAACAAGTGCTTGTAGAGGACCACAATTGCGATTACACTCGTGCACTCTGTGGTGTTTCTTTTGAGGACAATTAGGGTGCGCATAGTTCTGCTCGAGATGCTCACTATGTGCTGTGCGAGGCCCAGCTGTGCATTGAGGAGAACACCCAGGTCGACTATTTCAGCAGTTCGTCGTAAGGGGGCTCCACTGAACACATAGTCGAAAGGGATTTGCTGTGTTTTCGATGAAAAGGTCACAACTGATCACATAGCAGGATATAAAGTAGATAATTTGCCGTGCTCCGTTCCTCCAGCCAACCAATGGCGTCCTGCAGTGCACAACAGTCCCAGTAACAGACAACAGTGCAGAAAATCTTGAGATCGTCTTCAAAAATGAGACAACGAATATTGGGATCAAAGACACTTGTCATGCTGTTTATTATCAGAAGAAAACACAGCGGTCGCAAGTGACTCCCCTACGGGACACCAGAGGAAGCCTAGAAAGGTAAGGAAAGACTTCCTCACATTCGCACAATGAGCTGTTGGCCACAAAGGTAACTCTGAATTCATTCTAGAAATATGCCCTGAAGTCCTAAGCAACTCATTAACTAAGTCCAACTAATCTATTTTTATTGGAAGGATAGATTCTGCTGATTCTATTATACGGTCTGTTCTTCTTCAGTTGCTTTGTCCCATTGTGTCTGGAGTTTAGAAGAAAACTTTTAAACAAATTTATTAATTGAGTAGCCTTCGTTTTGCTACCTATCAATGTATTTAGCAATCCACCGTTGAAATTGAAATGAAATTGAAATGCAGCCTACAAAATCAAAATTACCATCCATGTATTTAGCTGTACACTTGACGAGATTTCGGAGTTGTCTACATCAAAGGCATATTCAGGGTGGGTGTGCTCGATACGACCGTGAAACCCCGCACCGTCGATTGTCTTCAAATAAGCCTTGCACCAATATTTATTTTTCCCACACATACCGACCTATCTCTCGTATCAGTGGAACACAAATTTGATATTGTTGTACTACTGTTGTAACTTCTCTTCCCTAATGCGTTCCCTCTTCCACAGTCACATTCATCTCGACGATTAACTTGTTCAAACTGCACTGACGAGCGATATGAGGGCAGCCCCCTGGCACGCTACAGTTATCACTTTTACCTTTCATCTCGTTTCATCACATTTTCTGTCACTTTTCGAGGGAGTCGGTTGGCCCAATCCTTCGGACCACCCTTTCACTTTTGCCCCTATGGGAGTCGGTTGACCGTCCCCTGGTTTTCGATAATGGCCAAGTCTCCGGTGACCCTCTCCCTACAGCTATAGCGTAGCTTGAATTTTTCAAATCAACAGGGTGAAGAAATCAAATCGTCTTAAAGATTTACATTATGTTCACTTCGCACGGGACCTTTTGAATGTCCTTCACCTTTTGAAAATGCGCAACTTTTGAAGCTAGCTTCACCCGCTCATCACGGTGGGTATATAGATCAGTCAACTTTCTCATTCTTGTTGTAAAGACCTTCTATTTAATGCGTTCATCTCATATTCTAGCTTTTCTGACGCAGATAAAGTTCGTAATATTTCGATTATGTCAAATAAGCTGCCACTAATCTCCCAATGCTCATCTTCGCCAAAAGCGTGAACGAGTTTAAAACCAAATTGGTTAAAGTTTAAAGTAGATTATCACTAACATTCTTTCACTGGCGCGAGTTTAAACTCCCACTGAGGTAGCCCGAATTTAAACACTCGGAATCCGGCAAATTAACTTCGCTAATCTCCGTTCGTCCTTTTATCAATATGGCCTTGCAGCTATTGTGTGTGGATATAATTTATATTCATAAAAACGAATTCGCGCTAGTTTGCGCTGACCATGGTACGTATTTGACTTGACGGACGAAAACAATGTACCAAGAAAGAGAATACGATATTAGAAACGGCATTATAAATTGTAACTGTTTTAAAACTAGAGTAATACTTAGTACATACCTAATTTTTTTGTGGCCAGATATTCGTTGATAGTATTCAGGTACCTCTCCAGAAAGATGGCAGATATTCAACATGATCTCTCTTTCTTGTAAAACAATAAAACGAGCTGTAGAACAATTTCGAAATAGCCTCATCACAGTTGATTGTGACCATCTGACACACACACACCGTCACACAGCAGTTAGCAGCCAAAGCCCACATAAATCAAGTGTAATAGATGATGATTATGATTAAATCACATTATAATCGGATGATACCATATCCTTAATTAAAAGTAAGATGTTCGTAAAAACGAAACAAAACGTCCCAATTTCGTGCACAAAAGTCTACTGTACTCTCTTGAGATGATTTTAGTGAAATATTGTTATTATTTAGTTATTTAAATGGAAGCAAGAGTGGTCATCAGGTGAGGGGTGATTGTTGCGGTGATGATTACCTTGTCCCTATGCGTCAAATCCTCAAATGTTGTTTGGTCAGGATTATTTACAAACTTTTCGGAGGAGTCCATCGTCACTAGCAAGTCGAGTAATTACATCGAAGTAAGAACATTATCATCAGGCCGTCGAAACAGTAATGATAATGAGTTCTTACATCAAAAGCGGTCGCCCCCTGCACTCCACTTGCTAGTGACGACAGGCTCTTCTGAAAGGTATGTAATAGATAATTCTACTCTTCTGCAAGCGGAAAGATTTGTTGATGTGACCTTTAGATTTGTTGATGTTTGGATAGCTTGCTGAAACTCCGTTTAATAAACAAATTTGAATTGAAATGAAATGAAATGAAATGAAATTGTTTATTTGTAAAAGCCTTCCGGCGATACAAAAGAATAAACCAATTCCAATTTTCGGTTAACCGAGAGTCAGGTAGGTGGAAGTCGCCTGATGCCTTCCAGGCTTAACACTCGAGATTACTTTTAACGGAGTTTGGCTAAACTCCGGTAATTTTCTGCTGAAATACGGTCTGTTTTTTTTTTGTTTCATGTTGCCGCGCGTTATTTCTAGTTTCGTTTCACCAGCAGACCATAAACTTTCTGATGGACAGAATGTGGAGTGGCGAGGATAGGATGGACTGTTAGTGAGAGGCAGCATGTGAAGGGAGGGTCAAGAGGTCATGCACGCGAACTTCACCTATCTTCATCCAAGTTTTATTTAGATCTAGCGAGTGTGCAACACGTTTCTCTCTTTGATGTGGTTATATTTGTGTTCCAAAACAAACTAGCATGACATATTATTCATTTCTCTCTTCCAAAGATAAAATAACGCCAGAGAGGATTCAAATGAAATAATAACTATGTCGTGGTGTTCTGAATTGTTAAATAAAAGCGTCTGCCAAGTAGAGTACGTAGTAGTTTCCTCGCCTTTCAGCGAATTTATTTTAAAATAAAAAAATTTCAAAACTTAAAAAAAAAAATTTTTTTGGGTATCTGTTTTTTGGAAATTTGAAAAACGATTCCCGGATTTTAACATAATAAGACAGTACAAATTACATTTCACTTTTTTTTAAATTACCCCTCCAGAGAGAGAGAGAGAGAGAGAGAGAGAGAGAGAGAGAGAGAGAGAAAAAAAAAAAAAAAAAAAAAAAAAAAGTTCGATTTTAGTGGAGGCTACAACTTTTCCATCTCTCAAAATGAAAACAGTGCTTCCACTACTTATAGGTAGACTTCACTAGTGGGCACATCCACACGGACAAGTAGTTAATTAACTTGATTTCGCAACGTTAGAATAAATTCCATTGGAACTATATTACCTGATAATTCCAATATTGGCATTATATCATCTGATATTTGGAAGGCAATTTTTATGTATTCCAGTATCACTGTCCAGCGATCTTTGATGGAATTTGAAGTTTTTTCGGATAATCAATAGATTCGTTTGCAGCGCATTAAAAATTCGAAGGTATTTTTCGATGATCGAGCCTTTAGGAAAAACGAACCGTTCAACGTACAGTGTTGCGGATGATTTTTTAACGCAAGTTTCATGAAGTTTGGTCTTTAAATTTCGGACGGATTTTTTGACATTGAAAATGTCTTAATCAATGTGTCAATCGGAAATTTTGTTACGAAAATTTTGTTACACAAAGGAAAAATGTCACGCAACCTATAAACAAGTTAGGTGTTGTTTTCTCTTGCTGAAGCCGTTGATGGGGAAAAGAAAGTTCTTTAATTTTCACCGGACAAAAATCGTTCTCCACTCGTTGAAAAGCTTTCAATTTATCACGCATTTCTTTTGTACTTGTTCTTCTATTCATGTCTATTTATTTATGTTATAAATGGATATAGTAAACAATGCCGCTTGTATTGTTGTAACTTGGTTAAGAAGTTAATCTTGGTTATAGTAATTGTAGACGCACACCATAACATAAAATTACCTATCCGTGAATTCATATTCGTGGAAGAATTGGGCATCGTCGAGCCTGGCTTACAGCAAATTCAGTAATTGTGTGTCAATAATTATTTTATGTTTTCTAATTGTTATTTTATTTAAAACAATAAAAAACATTGAAATTACTGAGACATTTTCAATGTTCATAGCTCTTCTCTCATAAGAGAGAAACAACGAGCGGCCTGACGCCTTTTTGTTTTTTAAATTCGATTTTTGTATTCTACGCATCTTGAAACGTAAACCAAAAAACTTTCAGGGGGTGTTGAAAAAAATTTTTTTCTTGGTCGATTACAAAGGTTCATTATTAAAAATAATAAACCAAAAGTAGTTTAATGTTTTAGCGCATTGTTGAAAATTGTTATTTGTAACCATGACTGTACGAATAATATGTTAGGCAGGACAAAGTCCGCCGGGTCAGCTAGTATATATATATATATATATATATATATATATTATATATATATGGTGAAGAAAACAGAAGCAAGTGAGGGACAAAAAATAAGTGATGATTATGACAACCGTTGAAGTCGATCTAACATTGCAACTTTTCATTTTCCATGGAAATGGCGTTCTACACTAACGTCTGTTTTCTTCATTGAAATGGGTTTCCATAACTTCGTCGCGATCGATTTAGTTTGTTTCATCTTCGAGACTTCTTAAACTAAGTTGTAATATATTTTTTTCATAATAACAATATTAACCAAAATAACACGTGTTGTCGATCAACGTTGACTCGAAACTTACTCAAAATACCTATAGTTGATAACGAAGCCAGCAGGCGGCAAGGAAATCTATAGAGGACCATCTAGAAGCTATGCCGCACAACCTCTGAAAATATCATACAAATGAGACTAAATTTTAGCACAGTTTTGGGCTTGACAATTAATTGGCACGAGCTGGCGTCCATGGAACAAAATCGCACAGAAAAATCTGAAACACAAAAAGCAAGTGTAAAGTTGATTTTGGAGGACTAAAATTTGTTCTGCTTGATCAAGTTAGATGAATGAACAGATTGCTGATGGTTTTACAGCTGTCGTTTCATTTGTGTATTTTTCCTCGTGTAATCCGATTTATATTACCTGAGAAAACCATTATTTTTCTAGATTTTAGTGTACCACAAATTATCCTTTTAATTTCTGAACAGTAGAATAAATACGTTTGAGGTAGCACAAGTGTACCTTACTCAATTACTGAATACAAGCTCCAGATTTATTTTCGTGTTTTCATTCTGCCCTGCGAATAGATCGCCTGCTTAGAAATGCAGAGCAACCGAGGAATATCGAACCACACCTTACACCTACATCAATCAAGTCACGTTCTGTCGACCGAAATGCGATTAGATCCGTACCGCAGACTAGACCACACACAAATCGGGAGTATGCTTTGCTGAGAATTTATTTTCGTCGATTTAAACGACATTACAACGATGTTCGAAGATTGGGTCAATCGGGTTTTTGTATATTGACAGGAACCATAAATAGTAGTCGGTTAGGGTTTACTGAATCGCCTGGCCTCTTGGAGAGGGGTGTTGGAGGAAGACAGAGGGGCAATTTTATAAAATTATATAGAAAATGCAGTTATTTGTCAGAGAAACAACTTTATTCGAATAAACACAGTGATGTGTTCACCTCGTAGGTTGCCCAAAGGCACACAATTCCATCTCACACTGTTCTTCAGGTTTGCTTCCGAGTCTACCTAAAGGTAGCGAAAGTATTGTTTTCACTTCCGGGAGAAAAAAAATTTTAGGTCTCCAAAATCATAATTTCCACTCGCAATTCACATTATAGACCATTCTGAACAACTTTGGTTCCATATCTGAGTGTGTGTATGTCTGTCGTGTTTCCGCAAATCCTTCTAACAAGCTTTTTTTCCACAGTTTTCATCCGATTTGGATACAATTTTCAGGGAATGTGCGGGCTATGCTGTAGACGGTCAGCCTATCAGTTTCATTGTTGCAAAATCAATACTCCACTCTGAGCATGCGCAAACACATGCGCATTATGCTCCATTTTTCACGCCCTTGTCGTCCGATCTCGCTCAAATTTGGATGGTAGTTATGGGATGGCCAGTTGATCATATGTAAATTTCAACATGATATAAAATCTCTGTAACAATCTTATTTTCCACAGTTTTCACCCAATCTGGATGCAATTTTTAGGGAACGTGCGGGCTAGGGGGTGGACGGTCCCCTATCAGTTTCATTTTTGCGAAAATAATACTCCGTTCTGCGCAAGCGCAAACATAAATTCCATTATGCACCATTTTTTTCACGCCCTAGTCGTTTGATCTTCTTCAAATTTGGATGATAGTTGAGGGATGACGATTTGATCATCCCACATAATTTCAACAACATTGTATCATTAATAGTTACTGCGCATGCGCCTGAGTGAAATCCTTGTAACGACCGTAATTTCCACTTTTTTCATCCGATTTCGATGACATTGTCAGAGAATGCGCGAACTAGGTGGTAGATGATCCACTACCAGTTTCATTGTTGCCAAATCAATACTTCATTCTGCGCATGCGCAAACGTTCACTTATTTAGTACGAGTTTTTTGTTGTCATAAAATTGGATTTCAACAATTTTTTCTACTGAAATTGCTAGAATTCCAATAAAATTTAACATATTATAATACTATTGATAATTTAAGAAACTTCGCTTATTCACTGCTGCATGACTGGAACTTTTTTCATTCCTGAACGACATTTCCATGAAGGCATACGCTCGCGGAGCAGCATGAAAATATCTGTATGCATTGCGGAGTTGTACGCAAGCATTTGTAATACATTTCCCTCTCTTCTTCATAATTAATCTATCAACCGATCGCTGTATCATATCGTATTTTAGGTTAATCCTGAATAAATGAATTCTTGCCAACTCTATTTCCTCATAAATTCTACTGTATCAAATTTCATACAGAAGAACCAATGTTGGTGCTGTGTGTGTCTTTCCCCTTTTTTTCCATTCAAGTAGGTATAATGCCCCTTAATTCCGTGACACTTTCCACGCACCACACTCCGCGCCATGCTACAATCACAGCTACGACATTGATATTTTCGATCTGTCCGTAGAGGTTTCCAACTGGTTGCTGATCGTCAAATCGGTCAGAGCTTTTTCCCCCTGACCATTTTCTGACCCCCCCCCCCCCCTCCATTCTAAACTCACGGAAGCCAATTAAATCATTCGAATTTTATCCTCTGTTGTCGCCGCTGTTTCACGCCTTTGACTCTCGTACATTCAATCATAAAATGGATGGGCTCCAATCCCCAACCGGTTTGAAATCACTTCAAAAGTTGGCTGAAGTCGTGCATGCACACTTGACCAGTCTCCAACTAGTTTGAAACGGTTTGCGAACCACCTCAGCGAACAGATCATTTGCCTCTCCAATCTTGCTTTTAATCAACAACAATTGAAATTACATTGAGGAATCGGAAACGTGTAGAGATCGGGAAATGACCTTCTATTGCCGTGGTAGTGACTGAAGTGTACAGCTGTTGTGGGAGAGGCTGACACCCTCCTCAATATAAGTTCGCTGGGCGCTCTAGAGTTTATTAGATGAGAGGACGACAGGGGGTGGAGAAATGACGTCGGAGGGACGATGAGAGGAGGAAAGGATGATGAGAGGAGGACTAGGGGATGATGAGAGGAGGACTAGGGGATGATGGTGGTGGGCAGGGGGGCGGATCCCGGCCTTGGCCCCGAGCCCCTGTCTTGCCCTAGTCCGCAGTCGCGAAGTTCTAGCCAGCTCTCGACAGAGAAAGAGCGATGCGTCATCTGCCGGAGTGAGTGAGACGGACGCAGCGGTGGAAGAGCGGAAGGGGGAGTGGAAATGACAATTCTCCTTCTCACTCATCGACCACAATTTTTTCCATTTTTTCCCTCCTTTTTTATTCAAGCATCCACAAATGACTTCATAATCCGATTTTCGCCTCAACTCGTTTTTCTAAATTGAGTGGGTCGTTCAGACTCATCTAATCATTACTTTCTCTTCCTCAATATTCTTACCAATGAAATTGACTCAATTTGGAACTGACAGATAGATTCGACGACACCATTTTAGCTGTTATGCATCGTCCTTTGAATTACCCAGAAAAAAAAGATAACAGCAAAATAAGATGAAGAATAAAAATACCATTTCCAAGAGATTTGAAACATCTCGTCACCACTATGGAAGGACACTTTATCTATTTTATTTTCTATATCCACTTCAGGCTTCTTGAAGAAAAATATTAGAACGATTTTTTGTTGCAGCTAATAAATACAAATCATGTAACATGTTTTCTCTCGTCGTAATGTAGCTAAATACCAAATTTTAGATAACTCAGTCTAATAGAAGTGACTCACATTGCCATTCGTGCCTTATTTTGCCTCCGGGTCCTGTTGCACCCAAAAGCATGTTTTCCACAAAGTGAAAGTTTTATAGCATGAGCCGATGTCTAGGTCTAGGCCGATAGTCTATACAGACATGTAGCCCTTGGTCTTGGCTACATGTTTTTGTTCGAAAGTGTTGGTTGAAGTTCAGGTGGCCAAGCTCAGGTAAAGAGTTACCGTAAGGAGCTGTGAATGACGAGTCCCACGTCTAGAGACTATTTTTTTTTTTTTTTTTTTTAAGATTCTTCATTTCTTTTTCATAATACAAATACATAAAAATTGAAAATAAAATGCTCTTTAAAAATAATATAGATTGCTTTAAAAAAAATACAGAAACTTATCCCCTATGTGGGCATAGCCCGTGGCAGGGAGATGAGTCGTACCTCAGCTAGGAAAATAACAAATGTTCATAAGTGTTTACTTATTTTAAAAAGAGAAAAAGAAACACGCTTCTTTTAAAAAGAATACAATAATAATATTGTTCCAGCAGCAATGGATCGAAGTGCAATGATACAAAACATGTACCCATCCAAGATAGAAAAATATAATAATGAAGTAGTATTGCAGAAGTTATAACATGATGAAGTGCTTTTTGAGTTTCTGATTATTTTTACAGTTTTTATTTAAAAGCGCCGATCTCAGGGTTTCTGGAAGAGCATTAAACCCAAGTACACCTCGTGCTGGGTATGAGTTGTAACCAAGAGTAGTGCGAAAATATGGAATAGTCATAGAGTTGCAAGAATGGAATCTGGTGTAAATTAAATCGTTAGGCGTGGAAAAACTTTTTTCTTTCAAGATCTGTTTAATGCAATAAAGCTCCATCAGTGAGGGAAATTTTAAAATATTCAAATGTTTAAATAAGGGTTCGGTATGTTACAAAAACCTCTTCTTACTTATAATTCTTATTAGCTGTTTTTGGGTGGTGATAATGGGCAATAGGGTAGTGGGATAAGTGGCACCCCATGCAGGAATACCGTACAAAAGCACTGATTGGACAAGAGCAAAGTAAAATATTTTTAATAGAGGCAATGATAATAGTTTATTTAATATAGCAAAGATGTAAATTAATTTTCTTAATTTTGTGTTGACTAGCGAAACTTGTTGCTCCCACTTAACCCGGCTATCAAACACAACCCCCAAATATTTCACCTCTGAAGCTCTTGTTATTTTTGGGCATGTTGCACAACATGTTGTATTACAATCAGCTCCATGTAATAGCACCTCCATGTCCTGCGCTGGCTCGGATATTGAAGATAGATGAAATGGTAGCCATAGGGTTTTGTTTAAATTTATAGTTAATTTGTTATTAATAAACCACCGGTTGGGATCGCACTCAGCCCGAATCGGATTAAGGGGCCTTTGCGAGAACGCCCTTCAATGACCGGCAATGCCCATTTTCCCTAGTGCATATGTGGTCATTTAAAAATGTCGCTTTTGCAAACAATGAATTGTTGTTCGCTCTTCTGTCAAAATAAGATGACCCCCTCCAAAGCAAAACCTTTTTCCAATATATAGGTGTGTGTTACAACTTGTGACATTATCTAGTGATCGTGAGTGCCGAGTGTTAAGTCTACAGTGCTACTCGTGTAGTGATCTTCTTCTATTCCTTCGATTTTCCCTCAACTATGCCGTCTAATTAAGACCTGCTGAAGTGGATTGCGAACGATTCTGCTTTCAAAATGTAAGGCTTCCGATATCTTTTAATATTCTTGTGATAAAGTGGTAAGTTCACCATCAATATAATTGCGAGAGAATTCACGAGAAGAAAATCACGTGAGGATATTCGTTTGACTGAATTTTATTGTAATCGTGAAATCATGTTTCGAAATTAAATCTAACAGAGTCTTACTTCCAGGTGAAATGCTCCAAAATGTTCATCCTTGACCAACACCTCTCGACTCTTTGAAAATGTTGCTAAAGCCCGTAAAGCATGTGCAAAGCAGCAGTCTATCCCCTCAGGATTTCCCAACCACGCATCTGAAGCTGTTGGTTCTAAGCAGTTCAATGAGGATCTGTGTGAAACTCTTAATAATAATAATTGTATTTATTGTGCATAGGACATAAGTCCCACCTAGCGCAAAACCAATCAAATATTGAGACCAATACTTTTTCAAAAAACAAACACAAAATAGTACACAAAAAAACCTATCATCAAAATGAGATTAAGAAAAATTACATACTAAATTTAAACTAAGAAAAATAGAAAGAAAAAAAAATTACGTAGTAGCCAAAATCAGAGATGAAAATGAAAGAGAAGATTATGGAAGGAAAGGAAGCAAGTAAAAGAATGTAGTTGGAAGAGTGAAGAGAAGGCGGAGAAAAATAGAGAAGAAAAGAATGAAGACGATGGGGTTAGTCTGAGAGGTAGTGACGCTTGACTACACACCTGAAACTGCCGTATGTCGTGGCATTCCGCACCTCCACAGGAAGAGAATTCCACGCCTTCGCTCCAGAAATAGCGATTGAATTGCTCATCATCCTCGGCCAATGTTCTGAAGCGGAAAGGTTTTTGGCTTTTGTGGATCCTCCATATTGAAAGTGCGTAGTAATATACGGAGGGTATGCTTTATGGAGAGCCTTGAATACAAAGCACAACCCCTGGATTATGAGGTACATCATAACATCCACACCCAGCAGTTCACTAGCGTATGCCGAAGTGTGACTACGGGGTTTGAGCCTGAAAACGTAGCGCACACAAGCATTGAATGCAGTTCTCAAAGTCTTAAGGGCAGTACTGTCAAGTGCCTAAATAAATAGGATAAACGAATAGCTGAAATGAGGCAATGAAAGAGATTTAAATAATTTCATTCGAACATGGAACGGAGTACAATATTCTAACTCATTAAGGGATTTAAGTTATGCATAAATTCACTTGGATATCTTGTACACATGACTATTCCAAGACAAGGTCGAATTAATCGTCACACCCAAGCTTTTGACTACCTTAGAATAAGCTATTTTGACGCCAATAATAAGGATGAGAGGAGTATCATGAGACACCAAGTCCTTTTTGAATATAATTATAGACTGGCACTTCCTCGGATTAAGCACCACTGGTGAATCTCATCCAGGTCCAAGTTGTTATTCTTTACAGCCTGTGAGAGAGAGATATTATCTATAAGACTATGTTGATAAATTTGACAGTTATCAGCATATAAATGATATTTTGAGGAAGTCAGGGCTGAAGGTTAATTTAGAAGGTAACTCTTTCGAAAGCTAACATCCTGATGCGTAAGCTGGAGAACGAATACGTCCGATCATTCATCGAAAAGGAACTTAGGTTTGAGTGGCTTCCCACATTGATTAAGCGTCTGGAAACGCTAGGAATGAAGCTCCAGGATGCAGAAAGTGCAGTGGAAGAGGTCCAGATAAAGACTTCTGAGAGGCCGAGAGAGATCAGAAAGGCCCTAAAGACGAAGTTGGCAGCAGTCCGTGAGAAGAATCCAGGCTGGACAGCCGCCTTGAATCTCGCCAAAATTCATGAGGGGAAGATTTCCACTTCGCCAGTGGGATTTAGACCCAACAATATTGCTGCATTGAATTATCCCCCTATCATCTCAATCGAGAAGAGAAGAAGGCTCTTCTTTCAGACAAAATACGGTCTCTAACACCTGAGCATCTTGAGTAGCACATAATTGTCCAATTTATTGAAGTTGATTAGACTTATTTTCAATAACAGATGTGAAGACTTGAATACCTATGCAGTACCTACTTTGATTGGCTACATCTACCTTACCCGTATACCACAGATTTAACGATTTTCTGAATAATGTCGGAGGATTTGAATATTTTTGAGGAATTTTGGGGTCTTTTTCATATATTTACACTTCTTGTTGCATATTGGGAACGATTTTTTTGCATATAATTCCGGGCTCTAGTTATTACTGACCATTCACAATTAAATTCCGGAGGAACCATACTGAAAAATATTATTCAACCACACCTTTAGTTTGAACGAAATCGGACCGCTAGATAGACATCGATAAGAAATTCACGTTTGTCCATGTGCACACTCTACAACTGATCTGACGATAATGAAATTCACAGGAGACCATCTAGAAGCTGACTCGCACAATCCCTGAAAATTTCATCAAAATGGGACTAAAACGTAATCATACACCAGATGGCCAGACAGACATGAAAGCGAAGTTGGTCAGAAAGCTCTGAAACGTAACAAACAAGTGCATATTTTAATCTTGGAGGGCGAAAATTGTTTCGACGACTTTCACAAACACATAGCTAATTTACCATCGGTAAAAAGGAAGCATAAATTGATTAATTAATTAAAATTAAAATACTTACAACTAAATAAACTTCGAACACAACATCGGGCGGCTCTCGGATTACGTTTTTAACAAGAGTAGCGGTTAGAGCATGAAATGAGAGAAACGGATCGTCGATAAAGGCGAGCTCGCCTGCTTGGGGTTGCCGTAGTTTCCCGGCCCCCTTGCCCCCCTTGGCCGCCCCTTGCCACCCCATCACCCTCCTGACTACCCCTCTCCCGCTCTCTTATAACCCCCCTCCCCCACTTTGTTACCCATTTCCTCTATCCCATTGCTCCATTGACGTCACTGCGAGCGCATGAAGCGTCTGCCAAACGAAGCCTGTTGGAAAATGGACAGGGACTGTTCTTTCATAATAAACCTTTTGTAATCGACCAAGAAAAACATGAAAATTATTATTTTTTCTCGTATCAAGATGCGAAGGATCTGAAAAATAATGAATGACAATTCGTCCGTGGGTCAAAAATCATATTTGGGGTCCAGTTGATCCTGCAGCGTTGGCATCGCTTTCGATCAACCTTAAAGGGTGGAATTAACGAGCTGAAACATATGAAGAAAATCAGAATTTCGAAAACTTTCTAATTAAAAATTTATTTATTTATTTTTTTACAGATATTGCTTTATTGAATCGAATGAGCTAACCCAGATCGCTGTACGTTCATCCTTTCTCTCTCACTAGAGGCTACAACTATGACTGGAAAAAATAACGTTAACATGATTTGTGAATGGTAACCATGAGAAAATTCTTGATCCCTTAGTTTTGACGAGATTAAAAGGTTCCCGTTTTGGTCTCAATACGCACCGTCAGGCTCGTGAGACACTCGACCATAACCAGAGAGTATACTTCCCCTGTCTCCCCGCTGCTTTAGGAAGAATAACAAATGATAAGTGGATTGGTTAATAATTATGACAATTTTGATGACAAGCATGATGACAATTTTGAATTGGTCAACACGTATTTATTATGAATATTCAGACATTTTTTCGTTCTTCAAATACACTTATATGGCAAGGTTATGACATATGTTTGTTAGTGCTAGAGAAACTACCTACAGTCCTTTACACTCCTATATACACACCTACCTAAGCCTCCGGAATTCACTACTCCGTCTCGCGCAGGTTTTTCGGGCACGGCGCGACCGAGGGAAACCGCGGGACGTTTTCTTGAAGTGTCTGGGTGTACTTAAGTGGGTGTCGGAGAGACTGTTTTTTGGAAGTAGATGGAAAAGGGGGGTGTTTGCTTACCGTTGGCTGAACGGCTCTCTGTTGATCTTGAACCCTCCTCAGCATTTGCGTCTCTTGGCTAGGGAGACTCGGTGATCTTCGGCTGCCGATTCTTCTTGTCGTCATAGGTACGCGGGCGCCGAAGAGTGGGAGACCTGCGACCGGTCCGTCTTCAATTGCTGCCTCAACGGACAAAATTCCGCCTCCGGACGGGTACACAATTTCAGAAACAAGACCTCGAGCTGATGCTCGTCAGACAGTTTTATTCACTCGTCCAGGGCGTGTCTGCTTTTGGTGGGCCCAATCATCGCCTAGCAATTTCCTCCAAGTCGTTCCTTCTAATTGATCCTTCCGTTCATTGAGTACAAGTTTTCGTGACGTAAGTTACAGAGCGGTCAACGATTCTCCTTACCCCTTTCCAGGGTGCGAGTGGGGGAATTTAGCCTCTTTTCAACGTCACGCCATGTCTCATAACCGCTGACATCAGCGCAGTCGTGTTTGTGTGAATTGGGTCAGAGAACTGCATATTCAGGACGTCGGCTTATCCTCGTCTCGGGCATTGTCTATTGTCAACTGTGAATTGTCGATTTACGAGTTGACACATACATAGTGGGAACAGTGAAGCGTAAGAAGGTGTTTTATCTCGTCATTTTTCATTTGGTGAGTGCCTACGTCATATGTGTTGATATACTTCCGGCAGATATAAATTCCGGCAATCTATACCGACCATCGTTGGATGTGGTGTCTTTGGGGAAATTGGAGGTGATTTAAGATTCCGTCGCGAGTGAGCTTGCAGGGCTTGATCGCTACAAGGGAATGGGTCGAGATAGTGTTCCTCCTGTTTTGTTGAAGTTTTGCTTGTGAAGCCTTAAGCGCCCTCTATCAGCTCTCTTCAACAGATTCTTGTATGATGGGGTATTCCGAATTTAATTCTCACAGTTTTTATCCAATCTTATTGACATTTTCAGGGAAAGTGCGGATTAGGCTGTACCCTACCCTACCCTACCAATTTTATGGTTCTCAAATCATTACTTCAATCTACACATACGCACACGTAAATTACTTCTAGAATCATATTCTCGTCCCCTAATTGACCGATTTTCGTTTCACGCTACCTAAATCTTAATTCACTATTTTTCGATATGGAATTTTCTAAGATTATTAAAAAAAAATTCAATGATCCATACATTCATATTACGGATGTGAGGAAGCTATGTGCCAAACCCAACTTAGCAGACTTTTCTTCACTAATTTGCGTTCCAGTTTGTTATAGGTATGTAATGTGGAATATAGTTGTTTCTAGTCATAGCTTTACATGAAATCAATAATGTAGAATTTGCATTCAGCATATTACGAATTCTTCGAGATAATTCTTTTGATGAAGTGTAGTTCTGGATGAAGTGAACTTTACTGGTTTGCCATCTAGCATCTTTCCTGACGCTAGTATCACGCGTGGGTTTATTTATGTTTGAACACACATATAAATTCGTTTACACTAATCCAAGGCCTAATGCGTGGATTTAGGCCTGCCAAATAGTAGAGTCAACATTTACATTCGTATCTATTGTTGCTCTTTTATTGTGCGTATATTGTGTGAAGGTTGAGGATCGGTATAAAAGCTCGCGAAAAGGCTTCCGTGATCACTCAAGTTTTGGATCATCCAGTCAACATGAAGGTAACTTTGGTATTCTGTCTCATCGCTCTCTACGGCGCAGTTGCCCAGGAATCCACTGACGAAACCGCGACTGAAACCACCACAGATGACTCGTCCTCGTCTGACTCTGGAATCACCATTGGAACTACCCTCGAGCTCGTCAATGACATTATCCAAACCGGCATCTCTGCTAAAGAAAACTCCGTAGCTAAGGGAGTCGGCCTTCTTAACACCACTGTTACTGAGGTTACCGGTCTCGGATCCAATATCGTCGCAAACGCAACTGATCTGGCTCAAAACGCCATCGATTTGGGCGGTAACATCGCAAAGGGAGGAATGAACGTCGCTGAAAAAGTTGTCAACCAAACTATGGGTACGTATTTAATATAGGTAACTGATCAATCTACAGAGTTTATAATATCTAAATACTTTGAATTTAGATTTTTGATGTAATTTCTAACAAAAAGTCTCTCCGTGCAATTATCGTTTAAGCCCTTAGTTTTCGTGGTAGTATTTGCGTATGAAGATTTTTTCGTTTCTTAACCGCATAAAATTGAAATGGCAATAACTTTCTTAATTTGGGGAAAGAAGAAGAAGGGGAAAAAAAATCATTGGAAAAGCGTTGAATTTTGTAAAAGAATTAAGGCTTTAACATCATTTTGCAGACAAACAATTGGATTAAACAAAAAAATCTTAAAAATGTGAAAATTTCATTTTTTCTATAGCTGTAACTGGCAGAATTCAACAACAATTTTGGTGGCGCCAATAACACCAAAATCTCAGCTTTCTAATGGTGTAGCCGATTTTACTTTGGTAATTAGAGTAGAAAGCGAGATCTGAGAAATCATTGACAAAAGACGTTATATCGTACGAGTAGAATTCGAGTGTTTTCATGAAAAAATTACCCTTTCTCTCTCCATAAAACCTCGAGTTTGGGGATAGTTTCTATTTGATCTTAAGCGCATAATCGAATAGGAACACTTCCAGATATCTCCAACTCTGGTATAATAGAGTTTTGAACCATAACTAAATACTTGTAGCCTTACCCGTAAAATACTTCAAATTTTACATTAAAAAATTACCTAATTCAGAAAAAAAGTAACAGTCACTCGCTTATAACGGTGGTTGAGAGATTCTACGGGGAAAATGACGGGGAAATTGACCCCAAACTCGTTGGTTCATGGAAACTCTCGATTTCTTTGATAAAACGACGTTTTTCAACATTAGAACGTAATTTTCTCCCCTAATTTAGATGTAAAAGCGAAATTGACTGATCCATTAGAAAGCTGAGATTCTGAGAACGTTTTTCTAAGAAATTTCCGAAATAGAGAGGAGGGAGGGGGGCATGGGCACTTAAAAAAATTAGGTGGATTTTGATTGGAAAGTTGACCTTGAGTTTTAACACCCTGTATATCGGAGTTTCCTATCAAAAACCAAATTCGAACTAGTTCGGGATCTTCCATGATCTTCTACACTACACGCAAGAAATATAAATTTGATGCAATCACTCTGAAATATTAATTTCTTAAACTTTTCCAATTTGTAAATGTTTTAAATGAAACTTTGGATTGTTGTTTGGTTGTTCAATTCTTCATGATGAATTTGCGACCATGTTCGTATCTCTAATTTTCTTCCATCCAGAAGTATGATGGCGGTATTTTGTCTTCGTGCCTCGTTCTTGATGAACACCAAGAATTTCTCTTAGAAACCAATCTGAATGGCTGAAACATAAATATAACCATCTGATTCCTCTCTTCTACGAAAAGTTGGTGAACGCTGACTCAGAGACTAGTTTTGCCAGTACGAGCAAACAGAGCTCAGCAGCCCCAGCATTGGGTGGGCTTGTTGAGCCTGTGCTCGCATTTGCAACCCACTCATATTCGTAATTTTTTTCAGATTTCGTCGATTCTCTCCCTGTTGTTGGTAAGTTGGTGCCCACCTCCATCATCAAGGGTATCTTCGGCAAAGGAGTAGCCATCGGTGGCAAGGCCGTCAACGCTGGTACAACCGCTGGTAAAGCCGGAGCTGCTTTGGGTGGAAAGGTCGGTAAAGGAGTCTTCGGAGGAGTGAGTGCTGGTGCTATCAAAGTTAACGGCGCCATTGTCGCTGGAGATAAAGCGGCCAACGCTGTTGCATCCAACATGGCCACCGCTTCCATGAACGGCGTATCCAGCGGCATCAAGGGAGTCGGCAGCATGATCGCTTCTGCGGGAAACAAGCTCTCCACCTCTGCTACTCTTCCAACTGCCTCTGCTACCACTGACTCAACCACCACTGCTTAAACATCAGCCAACTTGACTGCATAATTATAATTTTGTTTTCACACTAAAAGACTTTAAACTGTAAATGGGTACCTAATTAATTTTGCTCTTCCACCATCAGCGACAGATTTCTCACTTGTGTGCTGAAACGATCAGCTTTGTATGCATGGAAGTGAATCCTCTGTCGTAAGATAATAATTGATGCAAGGCATGACATTGAGTTTCCGAGTTGAAAGCAACTTGCATAGTGTTTTTGGAATAGTGACTGGAATGGGTAGGCCCTTTCATACTAGCTGCTATTCCAAAATGTCATGTAATTTTTACCATGACACTAGTCGCTATAGGTGTTTCGTATGGAATCGAGATTGGAGTTTGGAGGTTGGAGCGTTGGACGACAATTGTCCTAGTAAAATCAGTTGATCGTATCAGCTGATATAATTCCAATGGAATTTTGACTTCATGAAATCGACTTAAATGTTCTATTGTCCTTACGGCTAATGAAGCGTTGGTTGGTATTTTTCATTTTATATCATGAGTTTTCAATGGGTAGGTACCTACACCTACCCAAATATCGTTATACCTAGATCAGGTGGACTAGTAAAATGTAGACGTATTATTTAATTGTATTGATCTCCCCCCTGTAGGTTCAATATCTCGTAAGTAGTGCAATACATCCATGAGAAATATTGACGACAAAGTTAGCCTTTCGTCCGAACGCAACGAAATTGATTTACACAAAACGTCAACAAAGGTGCGTTACAGAAATCAAGTCTGTGATGAAGCTAATTTCTTTTCTAATCAACCTATTATCTGAAATTTGGTATGGAGTTCCTTTGGGGTATCTAAGATACAATTTCAGTGGTCGTAGGCCCACTGATCACCTGAGATACCTCTGAGCCTAATTTGTTTCTTTATCGACTTATGGTACTAAAACCTGAATTGAAGCTCGTTTAGGGCATTTAGAGTACAATTAAAATGTATGGAGTGGCTTTGATCAGCTGTGGAACCTCTGAGGCTAAATCTTTTCCTAATCGACTTACGGTAATGAAATTTGAAATGGAGTGCCTTGGAAGCTCATGGAATTCATTTAGATGGTATGGAGGTGGACTGATCAGCAGGCAAGTTTCGGTACCGGTCGACCTTTGGAACTGGAATTTGGAATAGAGCGCCTTTGGAACGCCTTGAAAACAATATTATTAAAAATGGAAGACAACTTATCAGCTGAGGGTACTCTGAGACTGATATATGTTCCAACCAACCTACTGAAGTACAATAATTGTAATTTAGGATTTTATTCTTATCTCCTTATCTCGATTCAAGAATTACTCTAAACGGGGTAGAAGGGCTACCTGAAGTTCCCTACACTCTAGACAGGAACAGGACGGAAAGGTTTATTATTTCTTTATTAGATAGCCCTTCTGCACAGATCACTGGTCCTTAATTATTAGCTTCTCACAAATAAGTTCACGCCATTTCACCACCAGGATCTCATAATTGTATGGTTTTTAGTAAAGTTGAGAAAGAAAGCGACTTATGATAAATTCATCTTCCCAAATCGTAGCTAGAAGTGTATATTGATTTTAAACTATGCTTAATTTTTCCTTATACAATATTTAATTACAATTAATGTTTTTCAGTATACAAGGTTGGAAAAGAAAGTTTATCAATTATGAACTAGAACAATAGAAAATATATGAACAAAATAATGCTGAAAAGCATACGTTAAGTTAAGAAAGTCGTTAAGTTTCAGTAATTCGTGCTAAAAAAAATCTTTAAGAATTGACAAAATGTTTGAAATCTAAAATTTACTGGTATGGTTTAATCTTCTGGTATTTAGAACAAGTTATGTTACTATGAAATGGATAGTTAACTATTTCCATAGGGTCAAAGTGATCAAATTTCAAAACAATTTAGTATTAATATTTATGATAGTATACGAAAAATTGCTCAATCGATCATGCTGCATGAATGGAACTTTCTACTTTATTCTACCAATTCTAATTGATGTTAATTTCCACTATTTGATAGGGTAATAAATCCACGATATGCAATACTACCGATTTTAGTAGTTCGGACTTTTTTCAACATTACCCACAGGGTCGACGTGCTGTGCGTCCTGATTTCTAGGTCGAGGAGGGATGCGTGTAATACTGATGCGTTGGCGTCACATGAAAAACGCATCCTCTTCACGTTATGGGACACATTCAAGACGATACCTAGGTACTTTTTTTCTTATTTGCCACTGTAACTCTCAACTAGCAGTGTGTGCGCATGCGCAAACGTGATCTTCTTATAACGTCCATTTCTCAAGATCTATCGGTCCGTTTTCGGTCAAAAAGGTCGTGGGGAGGGGGGGGGGGTCTTGGTACAGGTGTGGGGATGGTATCCCGTGAATTGAATTTCGTTGCGTTTGGTTGCAGAAACCACTGCGCATGCGTAGACCTGAAATTGGTTGCCACAGACGAAATTGACTAATGGACCGATTCTAATGAGTTGGCCGAGGATTATGTCGGTTAGCACTTAGGTTGGTCTCCCACATAGCTTAGATGGTAAATGTCGTTTCAGTGATGGTAGGGTGTGTGAATGCGCGAACATCAATTATACACTTACTCACAAATTTCCATGTATCGTATACTCATATTTTACTGTCGAAGTTTTTCGCACAACCAGCTTGGTATCGAACAAAATAAGAATCCCGAAAATCGATTAAGGTTATATTTAAAAAAAAAAAAATAAATAAAAATAAAATAAATAAAGTTTTCTCCATTACCCCCTCTATTGTCCGTCATGAAACTAAATGAAGCCGAGATAAGTTGCACAACTAGACTAAAATTTGAATCAAATAGAAAATCTCAATAATCGGCTAAAAACTGTGGCCTGGACAGCGCTGAAAAATTTTTTCACATACACACACGCTTTTTCTGACGGTTTCGTCTTAGACTGGTCCGAAATGAATTTGTACTCGGTTATATTTTCTCCCATACTTGAGTTGTACCACACCTTCCTGTATCAATTTATAGTAATAGCCCCTCATATTGAAGCCTTGTCTATACGATCTAGCTTCTGTGGGACAATAAAATTGATCCTTTAAGTTTTCACATTCCTCTAACAGTCAATCTTTCAAAAAATCGGAGCGTCCTTTTTCTGGGCTCTATTTATAAATGCGGACAAGTCAAGATGGTATTGTTTAGTGGAGCACACAATAACGAAATATTTGGTGACTACATATCTTTATTGCGAGTAAAAAGTTAATAATGACCATCCATGTTGGGCTGCTGCTTAAGCAGTGGTGGTGGAGTCAGTGGTGGTGGCAGTTGGGAGAGTGGCAGAGGTGGAGAGCTTGTTTCCCACAGAGGCCATCATGCTGCCGACTCCCTTGATGCCGCTGGAAACGCCTTTCATGGAAGCGGTGGCCATGTTGGATGCAACAGCGTTGGCCGCTTGATCTCCAGCAACGATGGCGCCGTTAACTTTGATAGCTCCAGCATTCACTCCTCCCAGGACTCCTTTACCGACCTTTCCACCCAAAGCAGCGCCGGCTTTTCCAGCGGTTGTACCAGCGTCGACGGCCTTGCCACCGATAGCTATTCCTTTACCGAAGATGCCCTTGATGATGGAGGTGGGCACTATCTTACCAACAACAGGGATGGAATTGACGAAATCTAAAAAAAAACAAGAAAAAAAGTTTAAATAAATTGCAAATCTCAACTTATTAAACATGAAATACAGAAAAATTACAGCACTCAAGTCTTAGGTTTAAAACATTATTATTGTAGTTAGCATAATAAAGGCTGCGGTTACATTAGAATAGACTTAGACCGTTTGTTCAACTCTGCCGAAGGTGGCAGTTTACGGCGGACCGAACAAATGTTTAAACTTCGAGAGAAGTGGTTACAGTATGACCTTGGAGCATGTATACATACATAGTGCGTACCTATTTATTTATATAGAGCGGGTATACATACATAGAACGTATATACTTGTATAGAGTGTATATACATGCATAGCGCGTATATAAATTTATATAGAGCGTGTAAACACTAACGAATTTATGTATAGCGTATATATACTCTAAAACTGCTGTCATCCTACTATTTTGTAGTATTCCTAATTTCATACATTCTTTTTATCATTTCATTTTTCTAACTCAACAAAAGTTGAAGTCTACTGAACTGTTGCACCTGCTCTAAAATCAATAATTCCAATCTTGTATTTCGATTTCTTGATGTTAAAGGAATTCGGCAATAGACATGAGGCATGAATGAACGCTAGTAATTCTACTACCAAATTAGACAACACTAGTATAATGGAATTATAAATCATAATTGTTTATTATATTATTATATTATAGATTTGTAAATCTTAGTAAAGAGCCCATTCATTTAAAACACAAATAAATATAAATAATAAAATATATAAATATAAATAAATTAATAAATATAAATAATAATAAATCAAAATAAAAAAATAAAAAAAAAATAAATAAATAAAAATAAAAATAATAATATAAAAGCTTGAACGTCGTCCCAACCAGTAAAAAAAAAGACATCCGTGTTTTGGGTCTAGGCTAACAATTTTGTTAAAGGGCTGATTGAACTGCTGCCTTTCGAAAGTAGACTTTTTATATTTCTTACAAAGCTTGACCCGATTCGTTATCCTTAAAAACCATTCGACTCAAGATTTGTCAAAATGCAATTAACCAGGGGGGTATAATTTTTCATTAGAGTATCATTTTTATAATACGCTACCACTTTAACAAATTGCATTTAAAGAAATATGGGATCAAGATCAGATTATACTTATGTAATTTAGCATTTTATGACTTTGATGAGTTTCTGTAATGAAATCATTCAGGTTTAAGCTGGGATCCAGTTTCATAACAGTGTTAAATATTATCACCATTATGTTCATCAATTTATAAATTACTTTAATACCAATAATAGTCATATGTAGTATGTATTATGTTTTGTTACATTCAACAAAAATTAATAAAATTTATTACTTCTAGTGTACATCTTGTAGTCTAAAATCTATTACTAGGAGTGTTAAAATTTATGATATGAATCATGATGTCTAGAATAAGTAATATTTTATGAAGAAAATTTCAAAAAGAGAGCTTAAAAATTTGACTTCATATAAATAGCATCACTTTACTCTAAACTTTCCGTAGTGATAAGGGAATGGATGTACTTAATTCAAGGAGATTATTAAAAGAAAACTGAGTTATATACTGATTTAGATATTCCACACGTACCCATAGTTTGGTTGACAACTTTTTCAGCGACGTTCATTCCTCCCTTTGCGATGTTGCCGCCCAAATCGATGGCGTTTTGAGCCAAATCAGTTGCGTTTGCGACAATTTTGGATCCGAGATCGGTAACCTCAGTAACGGTGGTATTAACAACACCGACTCCCTTAGCTACGGAGTTTCCTTTAGCAGAGATGCCGCTTTGGACCATGCTATCGACAGTCTCGAGGACAGATCCAATGGTGATTCCAGAGTCAGATGAGGACGAGTCATCTGTGGTGGTTTCAGTCGCGGTGTCGTCAGCTGAGTCTTGGGCAACAGCGCCGTAGAGAGCGATGAGACAGAATACCAATATTACCTTCATGTTAACTGGATGATTCAAAACTTGAGTAACGTCTGGATCAGTTTCACTAGCTTTTATACTAACACTCAACCTTCAAACAATATTCGCACAATAGATGAGCAGCACATAATAAATATGACAGTGTTTGTTCAACCTTAGCGGGTTGTGAGTAAACATATTATGCATAAACCATCAACGCATGAAAAGAACGGGAGATATGATGGCGAACATGTAAATCACCTGTATCAAAAAATCGTATGACTTAAAGAGTCGTCAACTAATTTCAACGATCCGTGACCAAATTATATACTACATTAATTTCGCATCATTTGTCTGATAATAAGGAATTTTAAAATTATCTCACGAAATTTTCGTGAACTGAAACGAGGAAACGAAAATGCGCTTTGAAAACAAGACACTTCCCAAGTGTCCAAAAATTACCATTTAATCTCCCACGTTATCCCACTCAAATAATACCAGCCTTACTCAACTCACAGAACCCCTTTAAAAAGGCCTAGAAACATAGTTTCCTTTCAAAAGTCAAACGACATCGACCAGACTCCTATTACTATCAATTCTTCTTCTAATCTAGTTGTTCTAATCTAAATGTTCACTGCTGTCCACCAATGGGAAAATTTAAGAATCGGCTGCCATAATGTGGTGTTGCACGAGTTAGCATATGACTCTTATATGTCATGTTCACGTCACATCACTTTATTCGAACATCCTACTGTTGCATACTATACTAACAATATGCCAGCTCTGGCTTGAGCTGACAATACCTAGAAATCACAAGAACCATCATCGTGAATATCCAGACCCATTGTCGTCAATAGGGAGTCTTGATGAATTATTTTTGCTGATTGTCTATTCCAGATTCCAATTCCTTGTCTCATTCAATAGTATTCAAAGTTTTAATCCGATTTCGATGAAATTGTCAGGGGTGTGCTGGTAAGCTCCTAGAGTAGTCTCTTTAAATTTCCTTCTCCTCGGATTAATAGAGACTCATAGACACACAATTGGATTTTGTTTATCCCGTTCCTATTTTTTGTTATTCCTATTTGCCATTGCAGATCCGGCATCTGCATAACGATTCATGGAAAAACGCTGCAAATCATTAAACAAAGATTTATCATTTCTGTATTAGATAGCCCTTGCACTGACATCTCTGATTTACAATATTAAACCCCCTAAATGACATTTTATCGAAACTCAGATTCACCCCTTTACATCGCCAGAACCCACAATTTACGAGTTAGGACAGCGTCATCTACCCGCTTTATACAGGGATTGCGTGGACTGTATGTTGATTTGAAACTATGTTTGTTTCTTGTTCCTCATTAACAATACTGTGCCTGCGCGGTAAAGAAGATTAAGTGCAAATTTTTGAAAAATGAGATATTTGACTGTAGAAAGAAAAAGCTGTCCTCTACAAGTGGCGCTAAGATAAGGTAATTATACGGGGAACTATAATTCATATTTGACATTATTTGTACAAAAATCGGTTGCTATATAGTGTAAAGGGAGTCATGTGCTCATAACACATTGGCACTAATATTTAGCCATAGTGCAAAGGGAGCCATGTGCACATAACACATTGGAACTAATATTTAGCTATAGTGCAAAGGGAGTCATGTGCACATAATACTATTGGCATGAATGTTTAGCTAGTGCTAATTGGGGAAATGAGGTTAACTTGATATTTTTTGGGCGAATGCCCTCATATTCGCAATCATTCGTAGCGAACAAGTGATCATGAGTCGGGAATCCCATTGCCAAGTGAGGTAATATTGGTCGTCAGTTATTCACTATCTGCTGTTCATTTATTGACTCCGGTGACTAAAAAAGACTGGTTGCGATTCACTCCCATGTTGATGTCTTTTTTCTTTTCAATGTTTTAGCCCTTTGGGAAAGCAAATGAATAAACGTACAGCGACCGATGTGGTTTCATTCAATTCTTCGGGTGGATATCTATAAATGAAACTAAAAATAAATTAAAAAAATTACTGTTACATCGAGGGTTTCTGAAATGCTTTAGCAATGTGCTACGTAGAGTTATTGATATCGCAAAGAAGTTTAAATTAATAAAGGGTAGATATTGATCCATATCACTTGCTCCATGAAGCACCCTTTTACATGATCAGTACACACAAATATAATATTGGAATTATCAAAATACTATTAATTTTGAGATACATATTTGAATAAAACCGAAATTATCGCTATACTACTAACTTGAGTGTACAAATGTGTGTAGGAAGTGACTTTCGTAAATTCTGAAGACTGTGCGAAACAACTCATTATGTTACGTAGAGGAATTATCGAGCGTAGAATGTGTATCCCCATGGCTTGATGAGAGCTTCCACCTGACCTTTCTCATCTGAGGTTTTCATCAGGTTTACCCTTCCAATAGTTTGATAGGCCGTTGAAGGGCATCCTGTCTAGCCGGTTCCATAGCAACGGCGTTCAATATTTTGTCATTCTATCGTGCCTATCTTTCCATTTCTGCATCCTATTTTTATTAGTAATGAGCCTTTCCATTTCCACATGCTAGTTTATTAGTAATGAGCCGTAATATACCTATTAGTAATAAACCACATTTTCGATAACCCTTGACTTTACTGGGGAACGGTGTTTTCTATTTTCAGTACCTATGCGTTATTAATCCAACGCGTTCACAATCATGGATTTTTTGTACATTTGAAAAGACTTTATCGAATATATCGAGACTTTATATATATATATATATGGGCGCTTTGTGTGAGGGTGTAGTGACTGGGTAGCGGATGCGGGTTGCGACCGAAAATAATACATTCAGATTAATGGTGCATAGAGCTTTGCGTGTGGGTGTGGTGTCTGGGTACAGGGTGCTGGTTGTGATCGAAAATAATACATTCAGATTCATGGTGCCCGATTTTCTGATTCACAAGCACTGAACTGAGTATACAGCTTAATTATGGTAACAGGAAATTGGCCTCTTTTGGCTGTAAACCCAGGCTCTTGTCCACCGTTAAACAACATTCCACCGTACTAATCTACGATTTAGGATCCAATCCTTCCGCCCCTGGGTTGAATGTAGGAAGCGTGATTTGATTATCATTTGGTTTGAAAACCATTCACATTATAAGGGTATGCATAGTATGATTTTGTAACTCAAGTTGGGATACCAGTGTCGGCAAATTTGTTTTTCTCCTTCTGGGCGTCGCATCGTATCCCACTTCTGATTTTGGATCCTGGTTGTCCTCAGGTAGCAACAGTATTGTTCATTCTAGTTTAACACTTTATTACGCGAACTCTCAGTCGTCAATGATTTCGGAACACCAGCTCAGTTATTTTTCTCGAGATCTCCTAGCTACCAACATCAACAATAATCATGCGTTGCTGCGCTCTCGCTGGGCAACCGAGAACCTCTCCAATCCTGGTAGGTAGATCCATTTGTTCTTCAAATCCAGCGCCCATATATATATATATATATATATATATATATATATATATATATATATATATATATATATATATATATATATATATATATATATATATATATATTGACAGTTTCAGCCTCGTTGCAGGTTTCGATAAAGTCTTTTCAAATGTACAAACAATCAATGATTTTGAACGCGTTGGATTAATAACGCATAGTGAAAATAGAAAGCACCGTTCCCTAGTGTAACAAATACAATATATTATGTTTACAACCGTTGTATGTGTATATGTTACACTTTTAGTATTAAATCTTACTAAACAAAACGTTTTATGACAAGGCCTGATCAACGCAACTCAGTATCTTGAAATTATATTCTAGTTGTCGCAAAGGCTCACCATTTTGAATCCACCGCCGCCGACTTAAGGATGAAATTTCCCATCACTGGTCCCTCAGCTGATCAGCGCTCTCCCGTAGGAACCACCTGATCGTATTCTAGAAGTCTCAAAAGAGTTCGATTTCAAAATTCAGCTTCGTCTGTCGACTAGGAATGATTTTCCGAGACCGTAACGCAATTTTGTAACATTTCGTGACTGATTTTTGCAACACAGTTTTGCTGTAGCCAAGCGGCTAGTGGCTTTTTCGTCAATACACACATTTAAAAAAGTAATATAATCCAATACAATCGAAGCGATTCAAAATGCCTCAAAACAGATTTTCACAAGAAAAATGTAAAAAACGGCGCGATTTTAATGTTAATTTTACAGAATAAAGTGTTATTTTTCCAAAAATAAGCAAGATTAATAACCAGGTAACTCATTGAAGCTCGCATCCATAAGCTAACCTACGCATAATAATAATGTGTAAAAAATAACTTGGAGTCTAGTAATCTTACGCAAAGCAACTGTTGTTATAATTATAGGTGAAATTTTGCTAGAAAGGTTATCGGTATCGCATGTCCTTTTTTGTTACATAATTTCGTTTCAGTTTTTAATCGGTTGGTGATCGTAAAAACACTATCTGTGTTAAAATGTATGTCTGTCATTTTTGAAGACAATCACTCCAGTATCTGCAATAAACTGTGTAACAATGAAATATTACCCTCGTATTAAGCAGTGTTTTTGAAACGATCGGCCCTTAAATGTGTTGGTTTGTTTCTATTTTAACAGAGAAATGCCCCCTCACGCACAAGTGATCAGGGTGTTGCGGCAGGCGGGGAACCCCGTGGCGGCCCAGGCGACGGTCCCCACGGAGCTCGGCTCACCAGCGCTTCCCGAAACCGCAGCCAAAACCCAAGAGATCGACGCCACTCCATTCTTTGATTGTAGGTACCCATCCAAACAATGATAGATGTAATTTTTATCTGTAATATCAGCTCTAATAAGGTTGTGGTGGGTCTTGAGGTTTAGTCTTATTTTGTACCGCATTTGAGCCCACAACATCATGAGCCATGCCGTCGAAAGAACAAATCATTATCTGTAATCTAAACGTGATCACATTATTGATAGGGTACAGTCGAGTGCTCTCATATTGGACTCGACCCTAACTTGGGACAAGAAGGGAAAATTGTTCTTGAGAGTTGGCTGCCTGAGTATGAAATCAGTAAGGATGGGTATCGATTAATAGGAAATAGACAACATTCTTGACTAACTTCCGTTTTAGCCACTACATGTTTGTTGAAGAGGCCGTACGGGTTAGGCGTTGCAATGAACCGTTTCTCATGCGATTAGTGAAGTTCAGCAACGTCGAGCGTGGTGAGTACTTGGATGGGCAACCGCCCAGGTCAGGGTCAGACGTCCAAGTAATTTTCACGCTTCTGTTCGGCGAACCCCTCTCCACTCAAGGGGGCGAGGCAATAATAACGAATAATGATGTTCATAAGAACAAATTATGATCCTCCATTTGGAGGACAGCTGATCGGACGAAAAGTCCCAACCTGGAATGGTTGTTATACTTTACTTTTACTTACTGTTTGTTGAAGAGATAAATCTGACTAATACTCCAGTGCTTCATTGTTAGATAAGTAAAAATAAAATAATAAATCTTCAAAAGTAACGAGTCTACTGCAATTTTATTGGATTCGTAGGGACCCATTCAAGGGTTCTTTAGCTGAACTTCTTGATAGTACGCAGAGATGCCCGATCTGCATGAGTCACTTGCAGTCTACAAGTAAACACCGATCAAATATTGACTGAAAAGGAACAAAGTCCTCCATTTCATTCACCAGTGCCCAAAGAAAAAAAAATGATAAAAAGTTATTCACTTTTATCAACAGAACTTGTATTTATATTCTTCATATTTATTTATTAGTCTTATCATGTTCCAGTTTTTTTCTGTTTTTTTTTTTTCTCGAGAAAATCATTTATTGGTCAATCATGGAATCGATAATATAGTAAACAATATAGCAAAGAAGGCATTAAAAATAAGCTCGTCCCAAAATGAAAGTCAAAACTAAGAAAATTCTAATACTTAATTTAGTCATTTCTTGTAAGCTGAATGCTCTCGATTCATAACTGCATCCCCAACGAAAGTATCATGTTCCAGTTTGCTTTGAATTTCCTGTAAGGTACCCAATAGTTAATTACACCATCACTACTTGCAGACTCAACATCAGACGAAGGGCTAACGACTGAATCCTCCACGACTAAAGGACCTGGGGAGTTCCAGCATGTGGTGGAAGAGTTGAGCAAAGAGACTGGCCTCGAAGGATGGGTAGTCATTTCCATACTAGTCGGTAAGTTTTGCATTTCCATTTACGAGTAGGGTAGGTATACTCTACAAGCTAATGTATGAAGAATTTGTTACTTTCAGTACATTATATATCAAGTTAATAACGTTGAACCGGATAATTTCAGGGATTATGAAACTGATCAGATATTTCCAACTTCGAGTGCCTACTTTTGAACTACATGCTTTAGTAGTTCTGGCTTAGTTTGGTGTTATTTGTTTATTTAAATTAATTTCGTTTTGGTTCATTTGGTCAATAGCTTTCAATGAGGCTCTCTTCTATCGCTTAAACTAGAAGGTGTATAATAGATCTTTCTCTATCTAGTCCTTCTCATTGAAATGGCTTAAATATTTTATTCTCTCACAAGTTCTCGAAATACGTACGATTCCATAGATACAACAGTTGTAAAACTTATATCTTATATTAGGGATTCCTGAACAAACCTTGAGGGAAGTTATTAAAAAAAGGAGGTCGTTCGATCGCCCCAAATTTTATCAGTAATTTCTCGAACCCAAAAAGATACTCAAATGGAAAGCTAAGGCTTAAATTAAGTAATTCCTCGATTTAAATGAGAAAATCTTGCCTTTTACGACACTGTGCTGTGTTATTAGTTCAGTAGGTAGTCGGGAAACTATGCAGCTGTCTGCGATTGCTTGAGATTTCAAATGTGGGGGAGACGTTGCTCCATAACAATTCTAAATTCCAGTTTCATAAATATTAAATAAATTTAATAAATTTTCATAAATTCTGAATTCCAGTTTCATAACATAACAGGGGGAAAGATGTGTGTACCCTGAGAGAATGATGTTTGTAAGTAAATGTAAATAACATTTTAAAAATCCACTACGGTGAAATAGTTTTCAAAAGTGACTTTCATGGAGCAACGGTCACGCACGACGATACTGCCAAATTACAAGCTCGAGATGCATTATAGAGAAAAGCTTTTGCTGACATGTCGTTTCCCATAGAGGAAGGTAGGCAGCATGACCATATGAGCACATTTTCGAAGCAATATTAGTATTTATAACTGAATATTGACTAAGGGATACATGGGGTTCAATAGATGAATAGAGGTGAAATTTCCTTATGGCATTTCATTCATGAGGTCATGCTGCATGATTGTACAGTTTTCAAAAATTCGCTTGTAATTTTTTTTTTAAATTCTTTTTAAATCGCTATTACTTTTTGTCGACTCACAGTGCCTTCAGGGTAATGCTAATAGTAGCTCACACTATCGAATTTCGGCTGAAGCGGGTGTATGAACGGTACCTACTCAAAAATTACCCTCGGGTGTGAATAGAAAAGCTCCGCTCCCAAATGGGAGACTATATCGCTGATCATATCCCACAACCATTGAAGAGGTTGACCATGACCATATCCTGTGGTGAAGAAAAGGTGAGGAACGCTCTAGAATACATCAAGCTAGAACAGCCGTCATCTTCATGAAGAGGTTCCTTTGCATTAAGCACTTGCATTTTGTCGTTCAATACTGTTACGTGTGGTCAGCTCATATACGTACGTTGAAAACGTGGGCTAGAAGTTAGAAGCCTTTATTGTAGACAGCAAATTGTAAATTGCAACACAGAAGTGCAGCGTCCTTAGAAACGAGCACGCCAGTTCAATGCGTCTATTGATAAATTAACTCGCTAGGGTTTATCATGGACATCTTGTGTAGAACCTATAAGATTATTTGAAATGTTAACATGAACAAGGACTGATACAAGTGTTTTCTATGTTATGAAAATATACCTGTGTTATTGAAATAATATAGACAAGCCAGCAGTATTATACCAAATCGTTTATGTTTGACAGCTGAACAAACAATACCAATCAAAGAGGGATTGTTCTCAATCAATAAATTTCAATAAATAAAAATATAAAAAGAAGCTTAGAACCATTTAGAACGATCGATCTCAAGAAAATAATTATATTCTTCAGAATAGATTGAATAAGTAGAGTAAAAAATCAATTGATCGAGGAAATTACTCTCCAATGTTCTATTTAAAAAGGTTTATTTTTGAACAAACACTTACACTTTTCCTGAGCAACTGTACCTTTCAATTATCCATTGATCGAGGTTTCTTTGACGTACCTTCCGATCAATTCGATTTATATACTATTTCGTCCGTACAGCTATACAAATTCAGTTTTCTGTGAAATAGGAGCTTTAAAATTATAAGATTATGATTATGAAAATTGAATTATAAATTCCGAAGTCATTACGATAGATTGTGCAACCAAAAGGTGATACGATCACAAAAACTTGGCAACATATGATAGTGTGGCAAAGGATCATTCACTCCACTCATTTTTCCATGTAATGACGCAAAATATTCCGAAAACAACGCGCCACACATTCCGAGGGTGTCGCACATCGGCTGAGTGAGAATTGAAACAAGCCTTTTTTCAAGTATTGATTTAGAAGGAATGAAAAGTCCACAAAAACTTTCCTAGAAGCGGATCGAATTAGATTTTTCAACCTAAAATAATGTATCAGTTAATTTCGAATTAATTAAATTAGTGTGCACAATAAAATGTTTAGTGTTGAACTTGAAGTCGTTTCTTTGCTTAAAGATCGAAATGTGGTCACAACCAAACCAACTGTTGCTTTATATAACCGTCTGATAAAAGTTTGCATTATACTTGGTTTAAATGTTGAGGATTGTACGTTGACAGATTGGCGGGTTACAAATTCTGGTTGTACAAGAAAGGAGGTAAACATTTGCTGAATTTATTTCGTCTTCAATATGGCAATACTCAATTTATATATTATTCAATAACGTTTCTGTCCAATCCAGGAGTGGGGTTGCTGATACTGTTGATATGTGGCTGCTGTATACAACGGTGTTTCAAGAAGCGACGAGGGAAGGATGGGAAGAAGGGGAAAGGGATCGTGGACCTGAAATCGGTACAGCTGCTGGGCTCAGCGTACAAGGAAAAGGCAAGTAAAACAATCTATCAATCAGTAGTTTCGGTGAAGGGTTGGATGATTACAATGTGCTGATTGACGCAGGTCCAGCCGGATATGGAGGAACTCACGGAGAACGCTGAGGACATCGCTGAAGAAGGCGAGAGTAAGCAGAGCGAGCAGAAACTGGGGAAAGTGCAGTACAAGGTAAAGTTTCTTCATCTTAATTTTTATCTTTTCCATTGTCTTGCTCCTTATCTATAAGGAGTTCGACCTGAAACAGAATATTTGACATTCCAAAGGGCTTTATATGACCTGGTCCCTTACCCGATAACCCTGCCTACGTCACCGATTACCTATTTCTCCACACGAGATAAAACACAGGAATTCCATTCAACTATCTGATTCGAACTCGATTTGACGCATTGACACCCTAGGTTTTTAGCTAACCCGTTTGGTAACCTGAGGTTAATCGGGTCCTCCGAAAAAACGGCCCTTAATCCAATCGTACCTGCTGAATGCATTAGATTGGCGAATGATTTTTCCATTTTCAGTTCATCAATCTTTCGCTACTATTAAATCATGCGAACTGAATAATCATCACCATAATCAGGTTTAATATCTTGACAATCAAAGCACTCTTGATAATTCCAACTTCGTAGGAATACAGAGGAGACAATAAGGTCAACTTTCCACTTCTGCAACTGCTATTTTCAATTTATTGGTATTTTCCTTCCTCTGAAACCGATTACAAAGAACATTGGAATTTTCATACGTCCATGAACAGCTTTCACGTTTCTGAGTGTACAATTTTGGATCTAGTCGGATTTTAAATTTACGAAGCCCTATTATATTACGTTATTAGAAGCTGCATAATATTTCAATACCTTTCAAGCAAGAATCGTATTATAGTAATTATACAATCAGAAGTTTTTCACCAAGCGCAATGTCCGTTTTAGAGAACAATTTGCGAGGATGAAGGCAGATTGTGTCTTATGGGGATACAGGAAGCAGATGCCAAAAGAATACTCGCTAGGGTCAAACACATTTTTTTTCTGGGTCGTATTACACATTTCCTCTTTTTATCATCGATTTGACCACGCAATTTTCATAGCAGCTTAATACTGTTTACGGATGACATTAACACTATCATTCCCAGTTCTATCAAATATCATCAACAGGAGGGATTAAGTAACCAAAAATTTAATTGTGACATAGTCCATAATGTTCTTGTAATTTACTAGCAATAAATAATAACAAGACCAAGACTCTGAACCACCAGCTTAATCACCGTCTTGAGAACTTTGACCATTATTTGACATTCCATTATTACCATTAAGTGCATTGATTATCTACTGTCATGAAAGTCTCATAATTGAAAAATTATTTGAGAAGCTGGCTTACTGGCATTTTGCGCAGGAGCTAATATTGATGCAATCATGTTGAAATTAACATAGAATAATTAAACCATTCTCCCTCAACTATGCACCGAATTTGAGCGGGATTGGACGACTAAGGTGTAAAAAATTGATGCTTGAAGGAATTTAAGTTTGCGCATGCGCGAAATGGAGTAATGATTTGAGAAGTGTGGAATTAATAGTGAACCAACCAACAGCCTAATTTGCACATTCCGAAAATTTCATCAAAATTATACGAAAACTGATATACTACAACTTTTTAATCTCTCGAAAGTGAAAACAGTGCTTTCGCTGTCTATAGGTAGACTTGGGAGCAATTTAAAAGATGACATTTAGCATTTAGATGCCAATCCTTCACAGTAAGGTACCTACATCGCACGGATATTATTATTATAAATTCCATTGGAACTATGATAACCTGATAATTCCAATATTGGCACTATTCATCTGATACTTACAAGGCAGTTTTTATGTATTCTAGTACCACTATCTAGCGATTTTTGATGGAGTACCGACGTTTTCAATTCAATAGATCCGCTAGCAGCGGGTGGTTTCTCTATCTTCCCGATGTTCAAGCCCTTAGGGAAAGCGAACTATTCAACGTGCAGCGTTTAAAACCACGTGCGGGTGGTTTTAATCGATACTTTGGGATTAAATTTATCATTGACAAGCAACAAATTATTACTGCGACTTAGAAAGTTTTCGAGATCTCAATTTTTTAAATGTTTAGCTCTTTAGTACAAAACTCTTTAGGGTTGATAAAAATGGATGCCGAGGTTCTAGTACCATCTAGACCCCAAATGTGGTTTTTAACACGAGTTTCATATAGTTTGGTCTAATATTTTCGGAGAAAAGCCGCAGACGGACGGTTTTTTATTTCGATTTTTGGATTTCACGCATCTTGAAACGTAAACCAAAAACTTTTCAGGGGGTGTTAAAAAAATTTTCTTGGTAATTTACAAAGGTCCGTACCTAATTAAGAATAATAATCTAAAATCAAATTTAAAAAAAAAAAAAAAACGTCCGTCCGCCGCATGCCGTCCAGAGCTTTTCCCCAAAACTACAGGACCAACCTTTATGAAACTTGGCTCAAGAATCATACATCGTCCGGGGGTGTGCCAGTAACATTGGCATCAATTTTTTTCTACCCTAAAGGGTAGTTTTGAAGGGCCAACCATTCAAAAATCGAGATCTCGAAAACTTTTAAGGTAATAGTAATGATTTTATGCTTGTCAACGATAAATATAATCCCAAAGGATCGATTATAACCATCCACAACGCTGTGGATTAAACGGTTCGCTTTCCCTTCAAAATACCTTCGGATTTCTACATCATTTCAACATGCGCTGCTAGCGAATCTATTGATTAGACAATCAAGCTCTAAATTCTATTAACAATCGCTAGATAGTGGAACCGGTAGAGATATAAATTGCCTTGTAAGTGTCAGCTGATATAATGCCAATAATGGAATTATCAGGTGATATAGTTGCAATGGCATTTATTCTAACTTTGCGAAATCGAGTTTATTAACTATTGCCCGTGCGAATGATCAGCATAGAAGGGATATCTGAATCAGGAATAATAAACCTTTGTGTAATAATTTGCAGCGTTTTTTCTCTTCTTTTCGAACTTTTGATTTGGATGTTTTATGTTAATGACGGATTGTTTGTGATGAGGAGTGATGATGGGAGAAATTATAGTACTCCCACTATTCTCAACCAATTTTAATGATTTTTCTAAAATCCAGCTGCATTATTTGGTCTCTTTGAGAAGCCATTCTTAGTAAATTCCAATATTATAGTGATTGGCAGCGGGAGGAATACCGATGAATTGTGATATTTTCACATTGTTTTCGTGAATCTTTCTTCGTTTGATTCCACAACGTAAAAGCAGTTCATACACATCTGTAGCACATTCATGTTGGGTCATATTGGAGGAGATGGATCCGGTTAAATGATTATCTATTGTATATTCTCACCAAAAATCATATTTACAAGTTATTTTATTATTTAAACGTCTTTGTAATTCATCCAGTACCTACTTACCAATATGTAATTATATCATTCATCCATTACTTACTGATATGTAATCATCCATTACTTACCATCATTTATTGCCAATTTTTTCGTACATTTGTATATGTAATAGTTAATCATACTTGTATGTCGATCATACTAAGTATTCCACGATTTTCTCTGTCAATAGCTCGAGTACGACTTCAACTCTAACAGCCTGTCCGTGACCGTGATCCAAGCGGAGGATCTCCCCGCTCTAGATATGGGCGGCACTTCCGACCCTTACGTCAAGGTTTACTTGCTCCCAGACAAGAAGAAGAAGTTCGAGACCAAAGTCCACAGGAAGACTTTAAGCCCAGTCTTCAATGAAACCTTCACATTCAAAGTACGATCATGAACAAGATGGTGGTAGTTATGGTGGCCTTTAGATTGGGATCTTGACCCGTTATTAACTCCAATACGACTTTAATGTTCAAAGGATATGTTTTTATTTTTTACTCTTTTGATACGAATATTATGTAGTTATCTAAGCAATGTCCGGTCTGATAATTGCTGTATTCAAATGATATATTGACATTTCGTCAATTTATGTAGGTACTTCTCTTCAGACTGACATGTACCTCATTTTGGATGGCAATGTATGTAGAGAATGTGATAGATTTTTATTGGGATTGGAAATTGACGACTAGTACAAACATGTTGCAGACATAATTTATCCATGTAGACATTACTTTGCCAATTACAATACCTCAAGTCGTGAATCAAGACTTTCAGTAAAGAAGAAAGTAATAAGAATCTAAGAAATGACAATGCTGTTCTTAACAATCAGTTTTTAAATACCAAGTGCATTATATAATGAACGTCACAAAAATGAAAACAATGAAAAAAAAAAAAAAAAAAAAAACCAGCAGATCCTTTTTTGCTTTAAGACTTGTTAGATCACTTGTTTATGTTGGGAATAACTCATAACATCAATTTATGAATTCGTACAAGACAACGATTATCTTATTGTAAATACAGACAAAAATTCTTGCAAATGAAGAGTTACTTCATTTACAGTAATTAATTCCATTAAAATAAGAATAAAATTTATATGTGAATGCTAAACCCAGTGTTTGAAGTGAATTTGCAAAAGCACCAGTTCGCTTTAGTTGGTAAACTCTACTAGTTAGTGGACTAAATTAAGAAACGCAATTTTTAATGAAGATAGTAAGAGGTTTTGTACACAAAATATTGTGTGCTGCTTTTGTTCTCAGGGTGTGCCGTATGCCGATGCCATGAACAAAACCCTGGTTTTCGCCATATTCGACTTCGACAGGTTCAGCAAACACGACCAGATCGGCGAGGTGAAGGTCCCATTGTGCCAGGTGGATTTGGCTCAGACGATCGAGGAATGGAAAGAGCTCCAGAGCGTCGAAGGTGAAGGTGGACAGGTAATGCCATCTAACGTCTACGTAAAGTTGTTACTCCACCGCTTTTATCTACCCTAACAAATATAGGAGTTTTCACTGCCTAGTGAACTGTCATTTACTGCGAAATTTCGCTATACTGCGGATGTATGTTCAGCGAACTACGCGGTTATTTCCATTCGCGCCAATGCCTGAACGAATAGACCACGAGAAAGCAAGTTGAGCTAATAACCCGTCCAATGGTCTACAATGATTATGAAGGTGCTCTTATGACCACGTTTTGGGCATTCATGATTTGAGTTCGGGGGGTTATACGTATACGTACATTATAGGGAAGAACAAATGAAGGTTATGAAGTATGTTTGAAATTAGGTATTTAGTTGGGCATTAATTATTCTAATTAAAAAAAAAAAAAAAAAATTATGACAAGTGACGTTGTATGAAACATTGCGTCCACCTTTGGATATATGTATTTCAAAACTTGGCTAACTGCTCGCTTCAGGTTCTGTAGTATTTTCCCTTGGAGGCTTCTTGTCCCTTAAGCTCCGAAACTTTCTGAAATTTGAGATTGCAATCCGAAATGATGTTGCTGCAGTTGAACCCGAATAGGCCATTATTTAATATAAATAATCATCAACAAATTGCTACATTGAACCGCATTTTTCAGCTAAAACTTTTTTGTGTGCATACGTTGTTGTGGGCATAAACTCAACCAGTGGGGGTTCGAAAACAGTTGCTCATAATCTATTCGACCTACACAGTTCTTAGAAGCTTTGTACATGGAAACAAAAAACTTATTGAACACCAGAAAAACGAAAATTGTAGGCTCTTGCATTATGCATTCCAGACCTTCCAGTGCAAATCAGGTTTGAAGTTTATCCACAAGCATGAAATGGTTAGATATCATGCAGATTAGGCTCTAGGAACGTCAACACAATTCATCAAAACTTTAGTCACTTTCCAAAGTTGACTTATATCCAAATGATATTGTGAGAGCTATGGATGCTGCAAAGAAAGATTTGCTGCCACTATTGATTTGAAGATTGGTAGCTTTATTTACAGCAACACCCTTTACAACCGCCGAAAATGTCATCAAAATCTGCTGAAGGAGCAGAGTTTATCGCAAGTACACTCAAGTATTAAAATTTTGCTTATGGGCAGTGGCTTTAATTGGTCTGAATATTTAAATAAAACTGCAAGGAGCTCAATTCACTAAAGCCCTGAAAATTTAATCAAAAATTGAAAACTAGAGAAATGCACAAGGATTTGGGAGCGTTCAGGATCGACAGGCTGACGGATGAACAGACGGAAAAGATGCAAACTTATTCAGAACTCTACAAATTCGAGCAAAGTGCGAGAGGATTTATTTTATTCCAACGAAAAAAAATTTTCCGTTAACGGTGTGGTTGAGCCGAAAGCAAAAATAATTTTAGAACCATCGTATTGTTTGTCAACTGGCATCCCTCATGTCAACACAATTCAAAGAAATTTGAGCTTCTGTGGCCTCTAAATTTTTAGGAAAGATATTTTTCGATATGAATATTATAAAATTCTGTTTTTTTGAACAATGTATTAAGAAAACGTTCGTTTGCAGTTTTCTTCTAGTACCTAATCATCGCATAAGACCCTTGAACTCGATTCTCTTGGTTTGTGTAAACTTGCTAGCTCGCAGTCATTCGTTCAGTTTAACGTTCGTAAAGTTTCAAGACATTTGAAATTGTCAACTTACGTTACACACTGATGAATCGGATATCGGATATGAACACGTACCTACTGTGATATGACAAACACCTCACACTCTGGCCACTACTGTTCGTTTACGTTAGACCACATTGTGATTCAGCTTCTTTTCATTTTATTTTCATTCATCAGCGTTCATCTCTCATGGATTTCCAAGCTTTCATTTTACTACCGCCAGTTACTATGATTTCAATTTATTTTGTCTCCTATTTTTTGGAATGCTTATTGTTACAACGCACTTACTGCAGGAATTTTTCAAAAAATCTCAAGCTTTTTGGGGTGTGATGGACTTAACTAATCACCTCTATTCAACTTGCTTTTTTAAAAATTATTATTGCCATTATACTGTATACTTTATATCGCTGTACACTTCACTTTTTATGCTATTAATTCTTCAATCTAGAAATGCTATTCTCTCGCAAAAACATTGCCATTAAACCAAAATGTTTTAAATAAAAATAAAAATTTAAATATAATTAATAGGAACAATCAAATTATAAATAACAGAACAGGAAAATATTTCATTCCATCACCCATCCCCATTTGCATGATCAGCTTCAAATCCTCGAAGTAGTTTTTATGGAACCATAAAAGGAAGTTAGACTGTAATAATGTTACCATGTATTTTAAATTTTAGTAATTTTGATTAATTTTGGCTCACTGACTTGCATCCTGATTTTAACATTAAAAAAATACGATTATTTGCACTTGATTTGAAAACATCCTTGAACTCATTTTTACGTGCAAGAAGCATAAAATACTCCTTTTTTATGATATGAAAGTTTGCTATGAAATGTTGAACATTGTGTACTTACTTTTTTGTTTTGGTCTCAGTAGATATGAACTAGTTTTTTTTTCAATTTTATTATTTCAATAAGTATTTAGGAAAACTTGAACTCAAAAGTTTTTAATTTTTTAGTATATTAATATATTTTTCTTTACTTGAATTAACTTCCATTGAGATGATGAATCCAAAAATAAATCCACACTCACCAACAAAAATAAAAAGCAATAAAAAAAGTCCCATATACACAAAGCCCAATGGTACTGCGTTCTTCAGAAGGTAAGTATCCTCAAAATATGCAGAGAGAAAAAAAAATTACATACCTATTTCACCACCAAAGCAATCAGATAAACGGCACCAACCACACATTTTCTAAGGCACAGTTTGTGAAAGGTAACAAGCATTTTTCACTACAATGTCATGCGTTAAGTGATATTTCTTGAAATTATGAATTAAATAAAAATATAATTTCTTAGCGTAATTATACAGTTTACTTTAAGTATTAAAATAAATCCTACCCTATTTTCAGAGGGGGTCAACTATAGATTCAATCATTCAGATATTTTTAAAATTTAAATTCAAAATTACATTACTATTCATGATAGTATTTGCTTGTGAAACAAAAAAATAAATACAGTACACAATTCATGTCCATTATTATAATCATTCCATTCAACAAATCTTAATTTTATGGGCCAAACACTCATAGGTACGCACCATATCTCAAAACAGTGAAGGAATACAAATTATTACAAGATACAGTTTTGTGTACTCTGTTTATTTTTTAATTTTCGATTGAGCTTTGCAGATAGTGACGAGAGAATTACATTAGGTAACTATTAAATGTCCAGCAATCACAGTTGCAATTACATTTCATTGTTTTATTATTCCTGCCACGAAAAAACAAGATTGCTTGGCGTTTGATACAAAATTTTAGAAGCGAATATCTCCATTTGTGAAACATTTACTATAATGTTAGTATAAAATTCAGCAAAACCATAGTATTGCAACATTAATTAAATTTTCTGGGAGTGGCGATTGCTATATAAATACAGTATTATCCCAAGGATGGGTTTTTGCTTAGGATTTTCAATATTAGGTCGGATGACAAACTGCGATGACTTTTACGTGCTAAATATATTATGAGATGATGATAGTTGAATAAAATAATTTTCATGTTGAACAAAAACAATCATTTACGGGATGAGATTTTTTCCTATAACGCGAATAATAAACGAAGAAGAATAATTTTCGTCGTAGTTGTAAATTGTTTTGAGAATATAATTAATTTAGCAGTTGATCAGCGATTTACGAAAGATAGTAGAGGTTTACTCCTATTCACCCATGAAAAGAATGATAAGGTAGGCACACACATAGGAAAGGTGCTTTATGGATCTTGTCATTCGACCTTGTATAAAGAATCTCGGGAGTGATATGGTACCTCGATGTGGTCGGAGGGAACTTTGCCATATCAAGTAGACTGTAAACGGGTTGCAGAGGGAGGAAAAACAGCGTATAATCCTTAGTGTAGGACAATACACCATAAAAATCCTTGTATGGCGAGGGTTTTCGTATCTTTTGTAAGAGAGGAGATGGGGTTTTTGCCATGGTCAGCACTAGCCGTATCAATAAAAATTTTAGTGTAGCCGCACTCAGTACATACCTACTTTCTTTGTTGGTGGGAGTTTGCGGAAATCGTGTGAAGAACATTTTAGCTCACAGAATAGAACTTAGGGTATTGGAGTTATGAGGGTATTGAGAGACGATTTTAGGAAGGCAAACTATCCAACAAGAACATTATTCGGCCAGCGGTTGTTGCTGCAGTCCTCTTCTCAGCCAGGGATAGGCATTGGACTCACATTGAGCAATGATGATGGCACTGCTTGCATACTGAGAGAAATGAAGTCAGGTTCGCTCCAGCAACTAGCTTGGGTGGGAGAAAGGGCTAGAGGACATAAAAATTCAATGCTCCAAGCATGAGAACCGGGACATAAAGTCCCATTTATACTGCTTCTCTAGTTGGGGTCGTTGGCATGACGAGGTATATTGGAGAGGAAGCTTCACACCACCAAGGAACTGCCCAGTCAGGTGATAACACTGGAGCTCACAGTAGTCCAAAAGCTGCTCACCAGGCCTTCGGCCATTCACTCCTTTCCCTGATTCCCTGTGTATATTCGTCGTGTAAGAATTGCGTAGTTTTTTACTATACATATAATACCTGGATATATGGGGAATTAGTAATCATGGGATAAAATATTACTTGTAACCTATCTTGTAATCATATCCCTGCCTGGGTCTCCATACAAAACTCCATACAAAGAGATTCATGGTCATGGTAGGTTCAGTTGAACTGGCTGTATTTGTTCTGGATGTAGTTGTTTGCTCTTGAAAGACCCAGTTGCGGGACTGTTATTTATTTCGATAGCTGGAAATTGAAAGAAGTATGTACATGTCCTGCCATGCAAATGAATAGTAGCTAAATTACGGTTATCACCAGGGTACCTCTCTTTCCCAAAGATAGCTTGATTGCCCCTCGGCAAGGCTCATAGTCTGGCCCAATGATCTGAAAAACATTTGTGCCTTTGGGGTTTTTGTGTATAATCGGAGATTCTGAAGACTCCAGAATGATTCTATATGAATTAAAGTGGGCAATGAAGATCATTGCCAAGATCATGAGTTCTTGGCATTCTAGCAAATATCTCTTCGTTCCCTGAAGACTGCTGTACAGTGCATTGCATTTGATTCTAACATCTTACAGAGGAATGGAGGTTATACTCGCAAATTAATCTCTATAGCCTTCTTTCTTCTCAGTTACTTGACCGTTTGTAATCATTTTGAATGCCCTCCACTCGCGCATGGAAGCTCTAAATCCAGAAGTGGAGATAGTGGTGAGGTAGTTCGCTGGTGGACGGCAATGATTGGACCAGGAGTAGAATAGAAAGAGCGCAGGTGGATGAAAACTACCGCTATCCGCTACAATCTAGTCTGGACTTGTTATTAGGTTACTTGGTATTTCGTTATCGAATTTACAGAACAATAATTATTCACCTGTAGCCTTGTGAGGTTCCGCTTCATTCTCATAAAAGACCTTCATATTTTGTGGCTCCTTCCTTTCTCATTTGATAGGAAAATTTAAATTGAACCAAAAATAAATATTAAAGTGAGCAGTAAATAATTAGTATATGAAGAGCATTATAAACACAGCATATGACACATGATATTGGTGATTACCAATTGAAAGAGGCAACTATATTTTTCAATTATTGACACAAATGGAGGAATTCGTTTCTAACGAATAATTAGGTCAAAATTATGGACTCGGAATTCTACCGTCTCTCACTACCTCTTGCCCAAAAAAATAGCCTACTCATGTATTCATATTGGTATCTCTCTTTTTTTGTCTCTGTTTTTGGCCCGATATCTCTCTCTCTCTCTTTCTCTCTCTGCTTATGGTCTGCTTGCTCTGGTTATTGTAACGGGTGCATGATGCCGCTACTACTTCTGAAAACAATGTGATTTTCACGTAAGTATAAAATCGTCAGCATGCTCTATTCAGTGTATACTGTCCGTCCGTCTCGATGTCTTTGCAACCAGTGTGTGTTTAGCGGTATGGTGGCTTCTAATTTTTATTTCGCCTATCTACCACAATGAGAAAAAAAAGAGAAGGAAATAATTCATAAAGAAAAGCACACTTACATGAAATTCTTTGTGATTTCACCCTACGCTAACCAAAGAAAGACGCAGCATTTTAATGAACGTGATAGACGATTTTGATCCGGTAAGAAACATTTTTGTTTGAGTTTTAAGATTTTTTTAAGATAACTTGTTCCTATACAGTTACACATTACCATTACCTTACACAAGGATTGAACCAGGATTATAGGTAAATACAAATTTTTACCTCAAATTTTGCCTCTTACTCTATATTTAATAAAAATCAAATATGAAGACCGTTTTTTTTATTCGCTGCTTGACATATTAGCAAAGAGTTTCATTCAGCATGGACCCCAAAACAAGAACAATCCTGTTTTATATTGCACAGCATTATTGCTTGAATGCGCATGCGCATGACGTGCCTTTTGAATGTTAGATGCACACTTCGATTCCGAACATTGCCGCCAGCTCATACGTTCATCGAGTTGATTCCGTTCGTTTCTTTCCATCATTTGTTACCCCTCAACTTCAATTTGATTTGGTTTTTTCATCCTTTTACCATTTTTTCCCTACCTATCATTATTTCAGTTAATTCACCTATCATGTAATTTTATGTTAGTTCCTTCTTTGTGTTCCCTATATTGATCACAACTTAAAAAGAGAATTCAAATCAAGGAATTTACGGTTGCAACATGTAAAAATAGACAAACATTTGAACCAAACCAGTAGCGAGTAGAAAAATGTAGCGAAAACATGTTTTACTTGTTCTCTCTCGTATCAATTAAACGTTAACTCTAGGTTATTTAGATTATATGTACAAGTATAGGAAAACCGTATCATTAGATTTGTGTTAGCCATAATTTTGGACAACAACAAATTTTGCCGATTGTCTGAACTTCCGGTTTAAATTACTTTTGAAACTAGTTTATTCCAAATATATAAATTTTACGGTTGTAGATGTAAAATTACTTCACTAAAACTGGATTTAACGGAGATTTTCCCAACTTTTACAACTGTTTAGGTGATGAGAGGAATCCATCCATTCATTATTTTGATGAATATTCACATGATTATCCATCAAGAGTGTACATAGAGTAGGGAATGACGTTTTCCGCCATACTTGTGACATGACCACACTTCAGTGAAGCAATTTCAGTGAAATAAATCCGGAATTTGATGGAATTCGATGATATCAATACATAGTATTGTGATTTCTATTAACGTCGGTGAGATTCAATGTGCACATGTCACAAGTTCGTAGGTGCTTAAAAAAACTTAAAAAAAAAACAGGTTTGTGTGAAGTACACTTGCCACGCTTCTAGATAGAACATTTGAAACAGCTTCTTGGTGGTTGATTGGATCTAGTAGGAGAACTTTACTTTAATTTTTTTTCAGTTGTTAAGGCGAAATGTTATTGGGACTTTAGTTTTTTAATGGTAAATTTGTGAAGAAGCTTGCTTTCTCTAAGAAGGAAACCCGGAATGGAATTGAGTGCTGCCTGAACAAGCGATGTGGGCAGAGAAACATGGAACAACTAGAAAGCTTCAGAGGTTGGCCTGCTTATTAATGGGGTTTGTGTCAGTCTATGTGTTGAGCGCGATAAACAATTTTGAAGCTTTTTATTAACAAATGTGGCGATTTGCTGTGGCGAATATAATAATGATATTAGTGTTACATGGCATTAGAAATCGGTTAGAAGGCTCTCACGCAACCAAGAAGGATGGACTCAGGTTCTGTTTTCCCTTAGGATTTCATTCAACTGGTTATTATAAGGCCAAAATAAGCTGACGCATATTCGGTCGTTCCATTTAATGGGCCCAAAGGACCGCGAAAAATATTATTTCATGACGAAAAACGCCTAAAGTGGTGTTCACAAAACAGGTAGTCCTTGTTTCTGTCGCAATCTATCTTTCAGGAAAGTTTCTACACAAATTTATATGAGGAGTGTGTATAGGGTTTTTTTTTCACTAAACGTCCCTTGAAGAGGTGATTAAAATGTCGCGGGCGCATTTCTTTAAAAATTCGAGACGATGGCGGGGGATGCACAGAAGGATGTGATTAGATCTGGTGTGATGCTCATGGTTGTAGGTGTCATTTTCATATGAGGCACGGTGTTCCAGGTAAAAGACAGGTAGACTTCCAAGAACAAGATCTATTGAAGAGTCAAGGCACTCATACCTGTATCGACGTCTGCACGAAGAGTTGGTAGGCAATTTAAGACAAGCCAAACCCCAGGCTTCTGCCTGGTGAGGATTGATTCGAGATTTGCTCGTGACACTTATAAAAAAATTCCGAATTCCCTTCGATAAACGGACAAACCATAATAGGTCATGAGGGCCGCCTTCCTAGATGTTACTAGATGATTTTCGCATAGGCAATAGCACACCGAGCTAAGCTTTTTCTTGAGCTCCATGGCAAGTTGTTTGGAACCAAGATTTGTGTCAGAATGGAACCCAGGAAATTACGACTGGGAGCAGTAATTATGGTAGCGTAGCATGGTGGTAGGGGAGACAGATGAAGCGCGGGCAGTGAAGAGAATAACAATCGCCTTGCTTTCATTCAGCAAGAGATGGTTTTTGCACGTCCATTGCTTAAAGAAGTAGAACTCTTCTTGGGCGAAACGAGTACATTCCCGCTCAAATAGTGCAGACACAATGAACTTCATGTCGTCTACAAAGTTAAAGACTCGATGTCTCCTGAAGGATTGGGATTTTAAGGTGCTCAATTATTTTAATTAATGTTACATACCATTAAAAAAGACATGATATTTTACAGGATATTTACAAACAGACATGATATTGTAAAAGTAATGCAACCGTAGAGGGAACGAAACCCTAAACTTAACCTGGATACAACGTTAGGTGTCATCTGACAGATGATTTATTTTAATGAATATTTTATTGGCATTTGTGGTACACAGATAAATGCTGTATCGCGATTAAGCTTTGGAATTTGCTTGATGCTCACCATCAAAGCGATACGAAAAATTATGGTACTTTTCAAATATGAGCAATATCTGCTTTCCTAGCATATTCACAAACAATTAGTGAGTTGTGGGGACGTATTAAAACAAATATATATTTTGTATGAAACATAGATTAAAATTATTGAGAACCTCTAAAAATACCTCTAAAATATCCTGCCCCCTTAAAAAAAGCATATTTTTGTTGTAATCATACATTTGTGTACCCATTCATAAGTCACTTTTCGTTCAATTTTTACGCAGTTGGCATAAAGTCGATACGAAATTTAGTCTCCACAGTTAATGTACAGCCATGGTATAATCAAGCATAAAAACGACAAAAAAAAAACCCTTCTTGTAGTTAGCCTATGGTTTGATATTTTATTCTGCGCTTCTAGATAAGTTTGCGACAAAATGAGACTAGGTGAGGTACATTGTGTTTTATTCCCCTATTATCCACTTAAGAACCCGACGAATGGAAGTTTCGGGCGTTTCCCGAGCAATTTCGGTAGGATTCAAGAAGCCTTTCCCATAATGTAGGGATCTAGTTGGTGCGGCAGCAGAATATTTACAGAGTATGTGTTCTTTTGTTTCCACCTCCTCATTGCAGAGACGACATACATCTGTCTGACCCTTCCCAATGTTTTTAAAGTGGATTGTACCGTGACTTGACCTGTTGTTAACACGGAGGGATGTACGTCTCAGTGAAAGATGAGCCAAAGCTCTGAACTTTGAGGGTATAATAAGCAGTTTTGAATGACGCACACTAAGGGCATTACGTCATTATTTGGCCCTTTTTAATATCTTCCCATTTGTTCAACTGTTCAATGATCCCAGGTTGGGGTTCGCAACCGTATGAGAGAGTTTTTGATGCCCATTTCGCAAGACGGCCTGCTTCCTCATTTTTTTCTTTACCTCATGCACCCTTAGCAAAGTTACTCCTTGGGCAGCCTGCTTGAGGAAAGTCGGGCCACTCTCTGGATGTCTGATAATTAGTAAACTTCTGTGCCTTTGAGTCGTTTCCCGCCTTCCTCTTGTGCACATCATTCAATCGCCTGTTTCCGCCTGAAAGATGGTAGCCACAGGACCAAGAGGATTAGCCAAGCAATACATGTTCCTGATATAAATTTATGCAGAAACGATCCTAAAAGTTTTATTGTGGGTTTCGAGGTACTAGCAGTTTTGTAAACGCCATCTTTCGTTATAATGTTGTAATATTTTGCCAGGATCATGAGGCCCATTCTACGGAGCGCTAGAATATGTGTTAACTAATTTTGGTCCTAGAACAACCAGTAGAATTTAGAACAAAATCGGATAGGGAAGAACCTCCCCATGTAATATATACGTATATTGTATGCTGATCATGAAATTGAAGTAGTCGTCAATGGAAAAACTGTTTCAAGGAACCCATGCAAATCTCTGCAGATCAGGAGATTTTACCGGATATGAATTTTTTCGAGAATCAAGTCCTTCTAAAGGAACTGTATCGCAAACATGATCAGGATTATGTTGCCGCATCGGGTTCAGAATATTAGGGTCTATGGGATTTAATCTACATGACCTCCAATGACATTCAACTATTCACTCAATAACGGGATCTGCCAGATCTGCCGAACAGTCGTAATACAGCCGGAGTGGACAAAATTCTGTTATTGATGGATTCTTATAGGAAACTCATTGCTTATTACGAGTATACCAGAGATGAAGGATTTCAGAATGAGATTTCATCGAACAAAATGGAAAATAAACTTATAACGATACGATTTTGTCCATTTTTGATCGTAAACCATTAAAGGTAAATTGCAGAAAATATACTTTAATAAGGACGAAAGGGGAATCAAATATTTAATAATTTAATTTGCCATTTTATTGCACAGCTAGAGCAGCAATTATGCAACGAATTATGAACAGCATTGATGTTACATCAAATGATATTATTTGGATATTTCATGTGAGGATGTTTGTCTGCTACACATCATAAAACTATTTATCCGTTATTTAAATTACCGAAATTGAATCAAAACATAGTGAAACTTTCGAACATAATAGAAAAATACAATACTATTTTAATAATGATTTATAATGGTAGTAAAAATGTCATTTAATAAGTGATTCTTCATGTTATACAAGTTGAAGACTTGCTAACTCTATTGAGGAATTACATGAAGGAAATTTGAAAATTAAGATTAAGGTTTCAATATTTACAATAAATCGGGTGTATACTAAATTATTACAATAGCCACTACAAGAAACCGCTTCAATGATTGAATTCTTCCACGTTACTAACGAGGTAATAGTTAATTCATGTAGAGAAAGACGACGCACTTGTCTCAGTCATGAAAAAACAAATGACATGTTGATAACTGAATTAGGGAGATAAACACGGATTCTTTGTTTCCAAACGCGGATTCGGTTTTCCAAAAGCGTCTTCCATTATCTGTGAGTACGTACATGTCACTATTGAAATTAGAAAATACAATCGATTTTTCGAATTTTGTCCAACTCTAATGCACTGTGGGCTGGGCTAAAACCAAATGAGTTTAATGTTATAAGGTAGGGATAAGTACTTTCATGAAATCGAAACCTAAGTGAACTTAAATTTCTAAAACATTTAGCTGACAGATTTTCCTCTTTCATTAACAAATTTCCATCAACAGTTTCAATTCCCCACAATTAGACGAAAATTAGTCAAATTGACAAACATTTACTAAAATCGAAGTAACAAAAAAGTGCATTCCTCTTTAAACCATAATGAATTCATAGTAAAAGTTTCACAAAAAAGTAGTTTCACGAAAAAATGCATGTTGGTAGAGAACTAACATGTAAGTGAGGTATTCACGTGTGCCTGGACTGACTAAATTCATGTATCCTTCAAATAGTTCCAAATGTTATTGTTTTAAAAGGATGAGCAGAATCGAACTTTCTTGTTTTTTAATTAATTCAACTGGTTAGTAGAAACGAATAATTGTTGAAGCACTAAATAAAATAGAATTATAGACACTCCTATCGCTGGCACTTTTGTAGAGAGTGGGCGGAACAATAAACATTTCATAGGTATACATGTCGTCACTAAAGTAATTCACCAAGGATAATTAGTCAAGCACCTAAGCACTTTCTGTCAAATAATTGTTGTCAAACACGTAGATTACTATCTATATGATACTAATTAATGAAATATGACATTTTCGGGCTTAATGATTTGTTGTTATAAGGGAACAACTGGATCAATAAATTATTCAACTATGTAAAAACGTGTTCGAAAACGGTGGAATAAATGAATGAATTGTCTTCCAATTTATGTGTAGGACATATCTCCTTGAACTCATAATAATGATTGTGTACATCATTGAAATTTGTTAATAGAGAAGGTATGCAGGGTGGCCCAGGTAACAAAGGCACTCCCCTCCTCCCCCTTTAACATCTTCAACAAATGGGTTAAAAGAAAATCCAAATGACAACTCCCATATTTTTGTTATTCTAAATAGGAACCCCCATTTTTTTAAATCGAAGATTCAAATTCGACGGAAAATTCCATGAAAAAATGTCCTATCACTCAAATTCTTGAGTGTGCAGAAACGTGCGGGAAAATGCACAATAGTTCGCAAAAGTTGCAAATAACAAGTTTTTATAAGTACCATATGACTATATGGTACTTTAGTTATCAACGTTGAATCTTGTTGTGATATCTGTTTTTTTCATTTGACCTCATACTAAAACAGTTTTTGAGGGTTTGAAGTTATTCAATTGCGTTTTTTGTTTATTTTCCCTCCTCCTTTCTAAACTTGGGCTGGCAACCGGTTGAAAATAAATAGTCGCAATGATTACTTCTAAAATGAAACTAAAGGGATGCAAGCTACTGTAAATTTAGGTATTTAAAGAAACACTAAAGAATTTGTTCACATCATTCTGAGCCACACAAACACCTGCTCTTCGTGTCCACTCGACATTAAGTACTTCTTCAATGGATGAAGGTGTAATACTGTCGATGTACCTTTGCAGTTGTTCTCGGCTCATGATGGGTTGATGGAAGACATTGTTCTTCAGGTGTCTCAAAGGAGAATATTCAACAGGTGTCTTCGCTCATTAATACGCCAATGATGGCAAGGAACGACAGCCTCCGATCTGCATTACCTGCTCGTAAACCATATGATCGATATATAGCTTCTTAGGGTAATTCTGAAGAATCTGTAGATGGTGTTCTTGCTGAGTCCCAGTACTCTTCCTGCTTTGCGGAGTGAACACTTTGGGTATTCACGAAAGTACAGAAGGACGTCCACCTGCATATCTCCAGATTGATCAGCAGATCGCCTTGGTGCATGCTCATCGTGTTGCACAGATCCACTATCTTAAAAACGCCTCATGAAGGTACACACGAACATTCATTCGTAGTACCCTCTCGCAACAAATGTAAGCTACGACTATGTTGCTCTCTCCTCAACAGTATAGCGCCATTTATCGTTACGACACATGATTCTAATGATAACTGACAATAATGCCCTACGTGAAGACTGACAATTGAATCACAAGTCCAAGACGCTCCTTTTCGATTGAGAAGGTTGATGTTTGGAGGAAAATAGTTCAAAACATTATTTTCCTGTTATCTACCTCCTACTAACCAACTTCACCCTAAAGATAAAATAAGTAAATATAAAACAATCCATCTTAGATTTAGGCGGGGAGGCACACATAATCACGGATACTTATCATTTTAATTATTAGATAATTTCAGTAAAGGGATAAAAATAGCCAGAAAAGTGAAATCTAGTATTTACAATACAAAGGAATAGGCGAATATAAATGAAGAATGGGATTGAATAAATTCGAAACCTCGAATACTGCTTTGATAAGAGTTCAGTTGCAAAAACCGAAATCACCACATGATTCAGCGTGAAAGAGTACCTAAAAAGTCATGAGCCGTACGAGGGACTTTGAAAAACCTCTTTTTACAACTTATGAGCACTGCTGCGCACATTTCTGAGCACTCAAAAACAAAAGAGATGGGTCTTCACGAAATTTCACGGAAAATTCGAATCTACAATAAAAGATGAGGGTTTAAATTTAAAATAACTTAAATTTAAATTAAATGGTTTAAATTTAAAGTTATGGGGGGTCCATTTTATGATTTTTTCTACTAACCCATAGAAATGTCGTTCAGGAATGGAATGTCTAATGTCAGGATTGTCTATCAGTGCGCCTTCCTATCTCGTATTCGTTAGCGCTTCAAACAAGTAAGATGGTGCTTTAGATGCTTAATAGGTACCCAACTAAGCTCGAACAAAACAGCAAACAAGTTTTGATATCCTATTTGGATCGTAACCAGTGCTTCTCAGGGATGTATGGAGGGGGACACGTGAGATATGGTGGTGTTTCAGACAAATCAAGAGATTTCCGACGGCTGGCGACCGGCTTTTGTACGATGAAAAATGGCAAAGATACAGTTCCTAAGCAATGATTTGGTTGTAAGTGAGAAGCATCAGAAAATTTAGTCACCCGTAAAAAGAGTCACACAATAAAAGTAGGTACCTAACACTTTTTGCAGTTCTGTGCCAAAGCAAACACACGAAAATGTCAAAATCAAATCCTTAGCATATTCCGTTGAAATTTACGAATAGAGGAAAAAAATCGTATATGTACTCGAAAATTATAAGTTCTACCTACTACATTTACGCTTTTTGTCTAGCTACGCTGAAAGTGCCCTATGGGGCCATCGGGAGTAATTTCAGGCTCAGGTGTGATCTAGACTATCCAAAACGTGTGTACATATTTGTAAAGCATTATTGCACTAACAACGTGTAACATAAAAATAGGTTTTGATGCTGAAGTTACGGTTCTGTGCGCGAATCACCAATTCTGCGTTCAGACATCGGATGTCCTCCAATGAGACGTTAAAATGTTATCTGATGATTTCGCCTAAATCTACTCATCACTTCTACCCGTCGACAAAAATCTATAGTCTATATCTTATTATTGGCTTGACCTAGCTATCGTATTGAGTCAACAAATCATTGTGTCCTTTGTTTGTGAGAAGAGTACCAATAAATAAGGTACCTGAAAATACATTTGAATACGATCTCTCGCGATTTTGAGTGCACTTTCTTGAGATTGCAGATATCGATGACTTTTTGTGCCATCTCAAAACGTCTTACAAAATATCGGTAAATTAGAAAGAATTATTAAGCAAGCTACGTTTGAGCGAATTTTCGTAAAAAATGAACTATTGCAATGGCGCAAAAAATTTTAAAATGAAAATTTTAGATAAATTGTTTCATTGAGATACGTTTTGAGGTATTCTGAAACGAATCCTAGAGTTTAACGCTTTTACATATATATATATATATATATATATATATATATATATATATATATATATATATATATATATATATATATATATATATACATGTGTCATTGCAGACGATAACTCTCCTTAGGATTGAGATAAAAATTCCGTTCTTGCGCCAAAAAATCAAGCTCTCCAAACGAAAGGATGAGTTCGTTGGCCAGCACATTAAATTGATCAAATTTCAAAAAATGTACTAAAAAAAATCACTAAAAATTTCTAAAAACGGCAAAAATCTTCAAATTTATATTTTTTGGCAGAATATTGCTCAAATAAAGTTTATCAACTATAAAGTAGTACATTCAAAAAATTATGTACAAAATTATGCTGAAAAATGTACTTAAAATTCATTAAAATTTGATAAAAAATCTATTAAAACTTCAAAAAAAAGCTAAAAATGCAATACCTCAATTTGAATGGGATATTATTATTTAGAATACGTTTTTTCCATAAAATTAATAGTTTAACAATTTCCTTGCACTCAAAATCTCAAATTCCTAAATAATGTAACATTATACAATACGATAATTTACGAACACTCGCTCTTGCGATCATGCTGCATGACTGGAACTTTCCCAACCCCCGGCAAGGTAAAGGGAAATTATGTAATTAGTTGAAAATATTTTTCTGGAATTCCCACCAAATATGGCACCAAACTGTGACTCCACAACGATGGCAAAATTGAACATTTTCAAGTTATTCCTGTAATCCCTAAGCCATACGTCCTGTAGGGATTGTCATACGCTCCGTTGTATACGAGAAGTATGAGAAACAAGACGAAATGACCCCAAGAATAAATTATATCCTCAAATAGAAGTTCGAAACAACTGAAAATCGGTTGGTCGAGCCCCCCCCCTCCCCCCACCCACTACTAAGACCGCCCTTCATAATTACGTAACGACCTTCATATTGGTCCGATTAAAGTGCACCAAAGGTTAATAATTTCCAAGGTTAGTATAGTGCAAGTTTCTGCTCCGATCAGTTACTTTTGACTTACCTACAAAATTTTCTTCAGTTTCCACAAACTTCGTTGTGTAAAATGGCACAAAAGTTTATGAGTGATGCTGTTGTAAGTCAGTTAAGAGGTTCTGAGCTAAAATTTGCTTGATGCAAATCCATTAAGAGAATTCAACCCTGAGTCAAATAAGATTGGCAGACTATAATCCGAACAATACTAAAGTCGCTAGGTGATTTTGAAGGCCAAAAGTCTGGAAGGTGGAGCAGCGGACTAGTCCAAAATTAACCCGATTTTCAATAGTTTGTAACTCTCTTATTTCGGAAGATAATGTTCGTTCTCAGTTGTCAAATTGTTTTGTAATTTCATACTCTACATTAATACACAAGTAATGAAATGTTTAGGAGAAAACTTAAGAAGGAACAATTTTAGCAAGCTTTGAGAAGCCACGATTTTGTATTCCAGCTTGAAATGGTAGACAACAATTTATTACCGCAGCGAGTGACTTCCTCAGTTTTATGTAAGTTACCTATACAAAAAGTAAAATCAGTCGTGTTCTAATCATTGTGCTATTCCGAACTATATCAAAGACACAAAAAATCCTGTTGAATCCTTTCAACACTCAAAGTAAATCCCTTCCTTAGCTCAGTCACCAAAGTTAATTATTAAAAGGTAAAAAATATTCAAAGAACAACGTACATTTTTTAAAAGTTTATTCATCCCAAAATTGACTTTAAAGATTTTGGTGAAGCTTATAAGAGTCACCATTTAATTGATTTGCGATAAACCACATCCCTGGCATCAAGCTCTGTGAGGCTCAGTGCTTACCTACTAAAATATCGTTAAAACAGCAGTTTTCGTGTTTTCACGTCGTAAAAAACGCATTGAAACCATGGACTTACTCAGTCTTGCACTGATCTACATTCCCTTGAATAATGAAGCGTATTACGAACTGTAGATGGAGCCCTGTCACGTAATTTGGCCATCTCTCGTCTTCCCACCTCTCCGCTACCAGATATCAGCCACCCACAGCTGACTTGCGGATGTTCAGGGTGTTAAACTGTAGATGAATAAATTCTGGCTGGCAATTATTTACGAGTCAGAAGAACGTTTGAACTGAATGAATGACACTATCGCAGTAAAGAGTCATCATCGAATAAGTAAAATGTTATGAGTTAAATCTAATAAGACTCGTATGACTTTTAGGAAACCCATTGATTTTACAGACGCGGAAAATTATTACACAAAGGATTATTTTTTCTGTACTATGAAGCCCTTCTACGCAGATCACTGGTCTGCATTAAGCGATGTCTATGGTATGTTATATTAAAAAGTTCCAGCTATGCAGCATGATAGTTTGAACAAATTTTCGTAAATTGACGTGATATACAGGGTGTCTCAGACACGACTCGCCAAAGTTCAGGGATCGATTCTACAACTAATTTGCAACAAAAAGTGCTATTTTGTTTTTGGAGACTTTGTTTCCAAGTAATTTCACCTTTGAGATTCTTTTCGTGTTACTGACCTTGTATCACTAAAATGATCATAACCCCACTAATGTGATGAGTAAATTAAAATTTGATTACACCGTTGAAAATAGCGTTAAATTTCCTATCTCACTGATGCCAAAACAAGAATTTTTGAGCAGCTCCAATAGCTAAAAAAAAGATAGGTCAATGTCATAATCTTGAGAAGTTGCCAAAATGTTACTGTATTGAATCCGCTTACTGACTATTTTACTGTAGTGCTTTTGAACCTCTATCTTCAGGAAAACTACCTTAGAATTTCAGCTTTCCAACGGTATAATCAATTTTAATTTTACTTCGCTAATTAGAGGAGAAAAGTATGCTTGTAATTAGAAAAACATGGTACTTTCAATGAAATCGACAATTTTGATGAAAAATGAACCTGTAAAAAAAATTTGAGTTTGGGGCTGGTTTGTACGTGTTTTTTTCGCGATGAATCAAATGGTCACACAGATCTCCCCAACCCCGTTATAACAAAGTTTTACTCTTTAATTTTTTAGTTCACACGTTATGCTCATTTTTATGGGTGCTAGAGCAGAAAAATTGTAATTTGGAGATTTCCCCCCCACTTTTTCAAGTTTGTCTGAACTCTATGCAACAGTAAATTACTTCCTTAATACAAATAAATGGATTGATTGATTGAATGAATGTGAATTGCGGATTAGGCAGGAGAATGTGTAACGGCCCAAAACTATTTGATACCTTGACAGGAGTTCGAACTTGTGTCGTTACTACTAAGGGGAATTTTCCCCTCAGTTGCAACACTCCAATGATCTGAGCTATGAGGCCAGTGTAATCAAATCTCTTCGACTGTGAGAGTGATTTTCCTTGAGCCGTCCCGGCTGGTTCGGGGTCGGACGAATGACCAAGTGAAACTGCAGGCCGCAGGCTCAGCAGATGCTCGCTGGAACAATTCAGCATTCGAGCGAGGTCATTGTCACGGCGTGTTTTGACTCAAGTGAGTGAGAAAGTGAATGGTGCTACGACAGGGAATGTGACGTTTACAGTCTTTTGGCTCGAGAGGGATTTAATTAATTATTGATTCGTATTATTTCGGGTCCTATTTCGACTGCGATACTGTAATAGCCCAAAAATATTTGATACCTCGACAGAATTCGAACTCGTGTCCTTAAAACTACGGAAAATTTCCCCCTGTTGCAACGCTCCAACGATCTGAGCTATGAGGCCAGGGTGTTCAATCCTCTTCGACTGTGAGAGTTATTTTCCTGGAGCGTAACACCAGCTGATTTGGCAAGGTCTACAGTGTTATAACTCGCTGTAAGTATATGAGTGATGCCTATATATATATCAATAGACCAGTGATCTATGTAGAAGGAGAATAAGAAGACAAGAATAAACCTTTGTGTAATAATTCATATCTATTGAATCGTAAGACTGTCCTACTGCCTAACTCAAGCCTCGTTGGTGTTGGAGTGAAGTTGAGAAGTTCTCTAACGGGCACCGAATTGTAATAAACTGTGTCCCGAGGGAAATCAATAGAAAGGGAGAAGGCGAGAGGTTTAGAAGGCGGCCTGTAACAGCGTTGTGAGACGAGGTGAGGGGGCCTGTTGCAGAGTCGTGTTACTAGATGAGGGGTGGGGTGAGGGGAGGGGATTGCTGTGATCCGACAGAGAACGATTACCTCTTGTCTACGATAACTGTTCCATCTGGAACGGCCAAGTTCCATCCTACCCGCTAACCCCTCTCTTCCACTTACTAGCAGAAAAATAACGATAAATCGAAATAATACAGCAATGTAATACAATACAGTAATACAGCAATGCATTTTCAGGAAATTGTTCTTTTATCAGCGTATTTTAATAGAAAATGAATGAAACTGTTGCAATGGTGTCTTTGGAATCTATTTTATAGCATTCTAATACGGCTTCTAGATTTTAAAGGTTTTGGTGATATACATATATATATATATACTAGATGTATCTTGCCACGCATCACTGTGGCACATTCTGGTTGCATCTCTAGTTTAATTAGCTACAGAGCTCAATTAGCTGATTACAGTGGTTCACCATTTGTAATTGTACTCTACCACACCCAGTGGAACCCATTCAAATTTTTTGCATCTTGAGTTGAATAGGAACAAAATTAGGTACTGAGCTTACTCACCTTATTACAGTAGTATTCCGAACGTAGTTATACTCCTCTAACCCCACCCAGAGACTCCTGGTTCAGAAGTTCATAGTCTCAAGTTGAATAGGAACAAAATAAGCTACACAGATCACTCTGCTGATGAAGAGTGTTCCTCATGTTGCAATTATAGGAACGCTATCTTACCAAGAGAACCCCAGTTCAAAGTTCAACATCTCAAGTTGATTAGGAACAAAATACGCCAAAGCGCCCACTCAGCTGATTAAACTGGTTGCTCACCAGTTTAGCTCCGTTGCAAAGTTCAGCATCTTAAGTTGAGTAAAAACAAAATTAGCTATAGAGCTCACTACGATTAAAGTGGCTCCTCATGCTGCAATCTTACTCTACAGCATTCAGCGAGTCCCCGTTCCAAATTTCACCATCTCAAGTTGAATGAAGAAAATCATATATTTAACAAATATAAAGAAAAAGCTTTTTTGCTGGGGCTGGAATATTTCTGAATCGAGCATGCTCAGCTGATCAGGATGGGGTCCATCCTTCCCTTCGACTCTTGTCCAAGACAGGCTCCCTGTTGAATTTAAACCTTCTGTAGGGTGAACAGGAGAGAAATTAGCTAACACAGCTGTTCAAGAAGAAGGAAGGATATATATATATATATATATATATATATATATATATATACATATATATATGACACATAAATATTGAAAATTATTAAACTCCAGGATTCGTTTCAGAATGCCTTAACACGGATTTCAATGAAGAAAGTTCTGATTTTAAACTTTTCTATACTTAACTTTCTATTAAAATTCGCTAAAAGCTTCAAAGTCCAGAAATAGTTTCAGAATGCCTCAAAATAGATTTCCATGAAGATAATTTTCGAAAATTATAATTTTAAAATTGTTAGAGCTATTGCAATACCTTAATTTTCTACGAAAAGTCCCAGACAACCGTCCACACCGGTACGCACTGTTCGACTCTTATTAGTGAATTTTTATGCTTATTTATATTAGCCCAATAGAAACATCTGAGTGAGTGCTGCCCGAAAAGGTGCCAAATGATGGGAATCTATTAAACAACAACAATTAACAATTAAAACGGCTCTTAAAATTAATTTGCCCTGTGACGTCACGTCCCCCGCCTGACTCAGCTTCCTTGGCCTACTACGTCACGCGTGATCTTCCTACCCGTTTATTGGACAAACTAAATGGTCTTTTGAGCTGAAAATGACTACTGGGGGTTATCAAGTGCGCTGAATCCGAATCTGAGTGAAAGACCAGTGATCTGTGCTGAAGAGTCATCTAATGCAGAAATAAAATTGATCTCTAAGTAAAAATTTGCAATTTGCGTTTCACCAGCAATATTAATTGAAAGTCCCTTCAATTGAAATAAATTGAATCCGTAGACGTTTCCAGCCACTATTTTCGTTAGTAAGTGAGACGGTTGTGTGGAGCAGAGTTGGCCAAATCGTACTTGCGAGTACAAGGTACGAGTACAAGTTATTGCAAGTACAAGCCCTCAAAAGTACTTGAACTTAAAAAGGCAGTGGCAAGTACAATTACAAGTACCTTGTAATAAAAATTGTACTTGTACTTTAAGCAACGCGGTTACCACCCTTTCCCTCTCAATTCTTGAAAATATGTCGGTAATCACTGAATTTCTAACGATGAGCTAGTCGGTGTTATGTAATCATTGCATTTCATTCGGAAACGGAATGAAGTTCCGAAGTGGAATATTATTGACTTTCAAGAAAAAATTGTAATGTACTAGCTGTACTTGAATTACAATTACAACTAACAAGTACTTGTAATTGCCCTTGTAATTACAAGCACTTGTACTTGTGCGGCTTGAAGTCGAAACAGGTAAAGTAATTGTACTTGTACTTGGTAAGTACATTCAAAGTTCTTCGAGCTGTTGAATCACTAATTCCATTCTGCGCCTTTCATTAACATTCCTCTAAAGTGGAAAATTCAAGTTCAAACGACAGTAATTCAACCCTGGTTCTGAGGGACAGATTCCCATTCCTCCCTACCTGACCTCAGCTAATCTGAGAGGGTCGAAAGGGCTAACGAGGCCTCTTTGGGGTTAATTCCAAAACCGCCGAATCTCCGCCCTCCCAACTGAGCAGGATGGTATCGGCTCATTAGCTTGGGATCGAATGCCAAACAACCAACGGACGCTTTTACCACACAACCCGCACATAAACTACCAACAGGTAGACAGTTTTATTGTGAGTGATTATTATTATTTTAGCGAATTTTCGTAGAAAATGAAGCTATTGCAATGGGTCCAAAAATTTGCAAAAACTTTGTTCATTAGAATCCGTTTTGATGCATTCTAAAACGAATTTTCATATATATATATAAGTGCTCAAATTTCAAAACAATGTAACATAATATAATAAGATAATTTACGAAAATTCGCTCATACGATCATGCTGCATGACTGGAACTTTTTTTACCCAACTTTTCGTAGAACATGGGGTATTAAAGCCGTCGGCACGGCGGCACTTGGGGGTGGGGATGCATTTTCTTCTTGTTTCAGAGGGTGTAGAACACGATTACAATAGTCATTCATTTTCAGATTTCTTTATATATATATATATATATATATATATATATATATATATATATATATATATATATATATATATATATATATATATATATATATATTTATTTATATTAATTATATATATATAATTTACTTATTTATTTATTTATGGACAAAATTTTGTGCTCACTACTCCTCCGAAACCGCTGGTCCGATTTGGACCAAATTTTGATATCATGTATTACCATGTCGGAACTTGTGCCTCGCTGACTTGGGTGATGATCAGCTGACCACGAGCCGTACCGTAATACCAATCATAATGATGGCAAATACTCATTACTTTTGTACTGAGCGGAGGCAATGTGAGCTTCGCCTATACCTACGCGAAGAGCAACGTAACAAATAAACGTATAAAAACTGATAAAAAACATATACCGGAAACTTTTTCTACCTATGGGTATTCATAAGAATAGAAATGGCTGAATTTGGTTATATCTAATTTGATGGAGCAATCGTGTACACAAGTTGCATAGATAATTCCATAATCTTAGAATGGGGAACTTTTATGGTTATGTTTATTTGCTCAAAAGAAAGATCTGAGCGAGAGCATTCCGAAAAGGTGTCATAAGATGAGTATCTGACCAATAAAATGGGTCTTGAAATTCATATGCCCTATGACGTCACAGCCCCCGCCTGAGGAACCCTCAGCTGCCCTACTACGTCACGCGTGATCTCCTACCCGTTTATTGGCCAAACTAAACGGTCTTATGAGCTGAAAATTGCTAGGTACTAGGAGTTTAAAAGTGCGCTGAACCCGAATCTGAGGTTAAAAGTGTGAAATTACAACAGATGAAAGTTTTCCATTACATTGGTACTAATAGCTAAATACTCTCTCTATTGATTTCATATTGTTTATAGACCTTAAACTGCTGGATCGATGTTTATAAAATGTTGCTTAATAATCATACATCGGCCGGAGATGTGTCAGTAACCTCAGCATTACTTTCAATCAACCCCAAGGGGTGAAATTTAAGGGGTGAGATATCAAAAATTCGTGATCTCGAAAACTTCCCATGTAAAAGAGTTCGCTGAACCAAGTTTAAAGAATTGATTGAGACCACTCTGAATGTTAACTATTTTAATATTGAGAGGGGAAAAATCTTCAACACGAGTGTGAATCGCAAAGCGACTTCGACTTGTTGGACTAGGCTGAACTTCTGCTGATTCAGCACCATTTAATTTGATTTTCGAGTACGTTAATACTGTCTGTACACGTGTGATACCTGACTTATGCAGGGTGTATCAAACCTAATGGTACAAACTGGGGTCTATTATAAAGCTCATATCCGTTTGTGTCTACCCGTTCTACTAGAGATTTTAAACAATGAATACGTTTCTACGGAGACCTTCTTGCCAAAAATTGTCATCTAACAACGACACAAAACAATAACATACACAAGAAGGCTGTCAGCTAGTCTTACCGTTGCTTGTGATCTCTGGGGCTAATTTCGTTGCTATTCAACAAGCTAAAATTGAAATGGAGGTGAAAAACGTATTTTACTCTCATCACTCTTTAGCCTTTAGGCGCAAAGGTTTTTTTACGCATTGTTTTCGGGTGATTTAATTTTAAAGATTTTTTTCTACTCTATGGTATTAGAACGGTAATAACTCCCTTTAGGATCACAGTAAAATCGAATATATGATGTAAGCACTCAGTTGGATAAGACGGAAACTTCCAATCAAAAATGAACCCCGACATTTCCTCTGAAGTTTGTATTATAAGGTTTGGGAACACTATGCATAGACCAGAGACCAGCACAGAAGATCTAATACAGAAATAATAAACCTTTGTGTAATAATTTGTTTTCGTTTTAGTACAGCAGATATCTAAATTTACCTTAGTACATGTTCTTGTATTGGTGGTACAAGAAAAAGTCTTATGTCGGCAATGAAGTGTAATACAGACTTTGACAGTTTATGTCAGATGTCACTACTTGTGGCAGCATGTTCTCCCTTAGAAAATTATGTTCGTCAATCGTATTAGTTGGCCCAAACTCTTTCACTTCTCCTGTCCACTCAACCGCCAAGTAGAATAGAAGTCGTCGTACAGATAAACTTGATAGTGTTGTGGCGTTTGCGTTTGTGTGCGTGTTTAAATTGAAATTTCAGTTTTGCCGGTATCAGACGACCTTGAGTCTGTTTTATGTGATGTTGTGGATTGGTTTTTTCGTGTTGTAGGTATATTGAGACAGGGCGGTCGGTAGTTGGCATTGCGTTTGGCATTTTCATGAATAACTCGAATGGTTATGATCTATTATGTTCGTATATACCTACCTACTAGTTTAAAGCGTATTACGTAATGCATACAATAACTGTATTGAATTAGTCTATAATATCCAAATGGTATGGGTTAGTACTCGTTTAGTTAACCGAGTACGAACAGAATCAGATATTTAATCATAAGTTCTCTATTTGAAACCTGAGTCCTCAAGGTTCCCGCTAGGTTATTTCAGAGAGTTTGTATTGAAGGCTACTCAAGTAGGTACTCATCTTGGCAACCTCATTTTTAGGAGTTGAGAGCCATCTTGATAAATCTGTCATTAATTAAAGCTATTGCAGAAACCAGAATAACAAATGAGCAGTTATTGACCGAATCAATTGCGATCGATGTAATGAAATAAGTACCTTCTGGTTAACACATTCCTCGGTTCTTACCTAGTATTTACCTCTTCAGCTTGTTCATGTAATATGAACATCCATAATTCGATCGTTATCCCTAATAATACAAACCCATTGAGTCAATCGATTTTCCCCCGCATTCGTGCGAGGTAATAAAGTGCGTTGAACTTTGTAGAAGATTCGTGTGATACTGCTGACTATAACTATTTGAGCTCAGTTTCTATGCTCGTAACTAACCAGTCGTAAAGTCTTCGGTACTTGGAAACATGAAACTTAGCCTTATCAGACTTATAAAACGAGAGTCCAATCACCATAAAATTAATATTTCTGTTATGGCAATAGGTGGAAGATAAAAATATATGGAAAAGACTGTTTTTGCACCGTTTGGTGTTCAATAGAGAGTATTTTCAAGCATTGCTCAAGAACAGTATCCAACTGCAGGCTGTGTAAAGTAAAATTGTGAGCAGGCCCTTTTTGGCAATTCATCTAATGCAAACCAACAAACTTTGAATTTCGTAATTGAATTTTACGGTTCAATAGAATAAATTTTAGAGAAAAATTACCGAGGGTAACAATATCTGTTCTGAAACAGCTCTTGTTGGTTTTCTGCGTCTGGATAGTGGTTGCACCTTGAATCTTCCCTGTCCCCATCGACCTTGGGTATCATAATATAGGTATTCTAATCCTGCTACATCAGATGTCCCCGTAGATATTTATGACTGGATGGTCAGGATAACAAGTTTAGTTTTACCTTGAGTACAGCAAGAATAAGCAACTCCAGTAGAGTCTCTAGCAAGACCTCAAACGTGAATCGAAACGGACGGGAACCCAATACACACAATATCCATCAGATCCGTCGCATCAGGGGGATTTGGGGGGCTTAAAAATCATAAATTCTCGTTTTTCTGATTTTCTTCGAATCCCTCACTCTCCACATTTACTTTCTAACCCCCAAATTTTCCAATTTGGACAATTTTCAACCCGTAAATTTGTTTGATTGGAATTTTCGTATGGTTCTTCAAATAAATCAATTCCCAACTTGCCATTTCATCAACGTCTACTTTTCTGATCATCGATTTCCCTATGCACTTCTTTCTACCCTCCTATTTTTCAATTGGCCCCTCCAAGTTTTCAAGTTGGGAAATGTCTAACTTCTTAGTTTTTAAAGGGGGAAGAATTTAGAAATCCATGGCCAAAAGATGGTTTACCTATCCAAGCTGAACTTTTCTATAAAGCATCAACGCTGCACGCTGAAAAAATTGTGACATGGATAATATTGGATAAGTCTAGTAGCACCGTAAATGTCCATACGTTTCTCACTCGATTGGGTGTGGTTTGTAGGTATATAGACATTTGAATGGGCGTACGTCCCCGAATTCTATCTGCAGATGTGGCTCATCAATCCTATACTATGCCGGATTTGGTTCCTTTATATAATATGATCTCCTAGCAAGGGGCTGTAGTGAAAGATTGATCGTACTATTGCACGTAAACTTATTAGTTTACGTGATGGAATAAAACGGACGTAGTAAGAGCAATCTATAAATATAGTGATGTATTCAGGGATAATATTATATTGTCTAGTATTCTTTAAATAAATTGAGCAGAAGTTCTACCGAGCGCTGTTCTCACAGACTGCTTGCCTTTCAAGGTCTTTGGAGAGCGAAGAACACAATTTATTGCTGTACCCGAGTATCCCGTCATTTCACTTACGAAATGATTCACTTAAATCCAAAGACTTCACGCTCCACGCAAACGTCATAGTAAAAGTCGACAGACTGGTTGACAGGTTCAATCTAAAGCGAGAAACTCATAAATTATGTAATGGAAATAAACTCCACGCTGATATTTCGGTATTTTATTCAAAAGAGCAAGAATCTAACGAAAAGAAGACACAGCTGTTCTTCCTTCCTCACAATCACTTCCTACGCTCCCCAAGAGGCTGTGTACCGAATTCCATGGCTCTAGGATGTACTGGGGAGAAGTTCCTTTGTCGCTCGCATAGCTGAGCCGACTGACTTCCCCCAATCAGTTCCAGTGGTAAGCAAGAAGCTGAATTCCAGTACATAAGCTGTACAGGAGAAAATTTATCTTTACCGCTCACCCAGCTGATCTAACTTTCTTGCAGTCACTTCCAGCGGTCTCCAAGGGGGTCTAGGATATACAGGAGAGAAGTTAGCTTTATCGCTCACACAGCTGATCTGACTTCCTAGCAATCACTTTCAAATGTCCCTAAGAGGCTGTGTACTAGATTTCAGGGCTCTGGTAGTCGGTCGAACCTTAGTCTGATGAGAAACAACAATTTGTGACGGATTTCAGTAACGCTCAATTTGTGACAGATTTTCGTTACAAAATTTCATGTGTTGATTTTCATAGTTTACATTTCGTTTATCGTAGTCTGTCGACTTAAATTGTATAGGGAATTCTCTGGTGGGTCAAGGGGAGGAAAATCGACCAATCACCTAAAATATGGAGTCATGAGTAATAAATTCACAGCTTCCCAACCTGGGGTGAACGATTATTGTGGGAGGGTAAACCAGGAAGTTAAATTCTCCCTATCAACGATTGGTTGAATGCGAACTATTTTTTATAAAAGCGCTACATTTTTTCTGTCGAACGAAAATTTGGAATGACACCCAGAATAAAAACATATACACGTCAATAAACCTACTTACCATCTCAAAAAAAAAAAAAAAAAAAAAAAAACCTAAACGGACTTTTTGGTCTAATAAGCTAGAAATTTTCAGTATTAGTAGTTAGAAAAGTTTGAGCTTAACCCCTCTCCCCCCTCCCAACTTTCTGTAGGTGCGGCGCCCCGGACAACATTTAATCTGTAACACATTAATATCTGATAGCTGACGAATTTCATGCCCTCAGTCCTCAGTATTACTGCAGTCCTTGCCCCCCCCCCTCCCCTCCTTTATAGTTTTGGGAGCTCAAAAATTGGGCAGATAATTTACCTTAGCTATTCAGTAGGCTATCCACTTGCATATCATATTTATCCATACGTCACTTTTGGACCAAGAATGGTTTTCAAGTAAGAAATCTGTGCTGAAACGCAGATATTGCTGTTTCAAACATTTTTCTCGAACCTGTGGCCTAATACACTTTGTATCCGTGCTCCTGTTCGAGGAAATTGCGGCTGGATCGAATTGCAGTTTGGATCACTCGATCCATTAGTGCCTATTCCAACAGTCCGCAACTTCCGTCTAAAACTTGAACAAACCGAGTGGCAACTTCATTCGTGATCTTTCCGATTTTGTAACGATTCCCACCTCAGAAGAAAAATGTTTGGCACTTCCAGCTTAACGTGAAAGTCAGGCGTACCAAGTACACAATCTAATTCTGTTACGTTTGTTTGGTTTTCAGGATAACAAGTTGGGAGACATTTGCTTCTCGCTGCGCTACGTACCAACTGCAGGTAAACTCACGGTCGTCATTTTGGAGGCTAAGAACTTGAAGAAAATGGACGTTGGTGGATTGTCTGGTGAGTTGCATTGCCTGATTAGATGTTAAGTCACTGCACGCATAGATATTTACCAAGTAATTCAATTTAAAAAGCCGAATTTCTAAATTTAGAATCATTAGTGACACGACTGAAAAACGAGTTCAATGCGCGCTGGATGATTTGACAATTTTATTGATTCGTTGAAACATATTGTTGTCCACCAATGAAAAATTGAAGTTTTCAGTTAAATAGGTTCAATTTCTTTACTACTAGCTGCCCCGGCTCGCTTCGCTCGCCCTTCGCTCACTCCTTATGGCTGTATAAGTGTAGGGAAAACACCGTCTATCATTCTGTTGAAATGTCTTTCAAACGGAAAGGTTCCATCCTTCAAGAGGTTCCCTTTCACGTAAAAAGGGCCTACTCGTAGATTCCTGAGACGGCGGGCTCAATTAACTTCTCATTTTAAACGCTTCGCCTCCCTTCCCCTCGCATTTTGTTCAACTTCCGTCACTTTTTTCGATATCCAATTTTGGATTCAGATTCAGCGGAATCGAAAACTATTTCGCCCGCAAACACCGTCCCGAAAATCGTCTCTTTATGGGGTCAATTTTAATGAATGAAAAAAAAAGCGAAGTTTTTTGTCGGAATTTTCGAGAAAACGGGTCCGTAATCTTTCATTTTTTTAACGCATTTCCTGATACTTTTTTCGCAATCCGATTGCGCCGTTTTCTTCCTCGTACTAAAACCTAAGCAGGGAAGCCGAAAAGAACGACATTAAAATGGGCTCCCACCGTCCAGCCTCTGGTTCGGGTGGGATTAGAAAATTTTAAAATAGTCTATAGTCTGACCGGGAGAAATCCAAGAAGATCGCCCCCACTCGTAGACTCCCGTCATTCAGCCGTTCGGCCGTGAAAGCGACACAGACTCACTCACTCACGGAGTTTCATTCTTATAATAGAGATATCTTGTTTACAATACAGGGAATATATTCTGGGTTTATTTTCAAAATATGATAGAAATATGAACCAATAATTAAATTGACCAGTTGGTTATCTTATTTTGGTTTATTATGTCCGATAATAAACCTTTACATTCGAACAAGAAAAATAGATTGTAATCCCTCCTTAAAATTTGATGGTTTAAGTTTCAAGATGCGTAGAATAAAAAAAATCGAAAGAAAAAAAAAAAAAAAAAAAAACTCGGCGCTTGTAGAAACCAGACCCCCTGTTTCTTTCACCTTGAGCTTCTTTGGCTAAGCATTGGAGGAACGTGGAACACGCTCCATTTCAAATTTCAGCTTCATAGGTTGAGTAGCAAAGAGCTTAGCTCCGGATCTCATTCAGCTGATCTGGGTGGCTCTAACCTTCATGATTCGTTTTTATATACGTCCCAAGGGTTCTCCATTTCAAATGTCAGCTTCATAGGTAGAATAGCAAAGAAATAAGATCCGCCGCTACTTCAGTCCCGAATAGCAAAGAACTTGTCACTGGATCTCACTAAGCAGATTTAGGGCGGGCTCTAGATTTCATGATTCGTTATAATACGCCCCAAGGGTTCTCCATTTTAAATTTTAGCTTTACAGGTTGAATCGCAAAGAAATTAGTTCAGCCGCTACTTTAGTCGCGCTTTTTCGTGACGATATTTTGTGACATTGTTATTATATGACTTGTTAGGTCCCGGTTAAGCTTAAAAAAGAAAAAAAAAAAAAAAATCAGTCCGTCCACCGTCTAGACCTTTTTTTCCGATACTACTGGACCAAAGTTTATGAAAGTTAGGTTCAGGTCAATTGTCATTGATAGATACCAGAGACTAGAATGAAAGCACCAGGGACGATGTACAGTAATTTGTTCGCTCTCCCTAAGGACAAGAACTTATTTGATAGTGAAATCAAGCGGAGCAGCGACATCTTTAAATTACTGAGTCAATCGCGAGTCTTTCTTAATCATCCGCTGAAACGGCGCACTGATTAGCTGAGGGACCTCTGACCCTATTTTGTTTTTTAATCGACTTATGGTGGTTAAGCCTGAAACGGAGCTCTTTAGGAAACTCTATACTACAAATACAAAGTATGGAGAGGCTCTGATCAGCTGAGTCACCTCTGAAGCTAGTTTCCTTCCTAATCGACTTACGGTGCTGAAATTTAGACGGAGCTCCTTTGGGACACCTGGAAAACATTTACGAGGTACGTAGGCGCATTGATCAACTGAGGGGCATCTGTGACTAATGTCCCCTTTCCCTTGATGGAAAATGAAATCCTGCGGAAGGTGTTGAAACTGAGGACACAGTTATTTCGAGAGTTTGAGCCAGTGACGGTGTTACCTCACCAAAATAGAACATCCACCATGGCATGCACTTCTGGGGCCTCAAGATCATCTAACTTGACACTACGATTTTTATATGGGCATTCATAAAGGCTGAGGTAACTTCCTCTCGTGACTCACTCACATAGGTAGTCATTGCAGTTTTTGGTTCATATATAGTTTTGAAAATACAACAGTTTAAAATCTGCATAATATTATTTTTGAATCACCCTACATAAACTGTATACATACTTTAAAAAATGTTGTGAATTCTTGAGGTACACTTGTGTAGGAACAACTCAAGTTCGAAATATTCATTGAGATATATTAAAAGTTCGACACGTAAGGTCCCAAACTAAGTAGGGGTTTTCAATTTAGTTACTAATATATTCTTTAAAATATATATTTCATTTTTTTAATACCAAACAAAATGTTTTTGAAGAGACTCCTGAAGTAAAACATAGTTGAGTTTCCCTAATCTTCTTGGACCTAATAAACAACTATTAGGATGTATCAAATGCTAAAATGAATTAGCATATCTGAGCAAATATATACCTAATTAACACAGCTATTTGAAGGATTCAACAGTTATCAATATTGAAAACATTGCAATTCACGTATTTCAATACATTTGAAGTACATACGCTGATGTGACGACTTAAATGTACTGGCTGCCCTTGAAATTCTACCTGAACCTATGGTTTTGTTGTATTTTAAGCATTCATTCTTTCAAAAGATGGAAGCTGAACGAAGTTGAATGTGGCATAACTCATGGCCAAGGATTGACCATTGCAAAGACGTGAAACTGCTTTGTTTTGTTTTCATAGATCCGTACGTGAAGATTGCCATCATGCAGAACGGAAAGAGGCTGAAGAAGAAGAAGACGAGCATCAAGAAGTGCACGTTGAACCCCTACTACAACGAGTCTTTCTCTTTCGAGGTCCCATTTGAGCAGATTCAGGTGAGGACACACACACATATTAACATATATCCTAGAGTATGCCTCAAAACGATTTCAATGAAAAAAAATTTCCAAAATTTTGATTTTGAAAATTTCCGAGCCATTGCAATAGTTTATTTTCTACAGAAATTTGCTAAAACGGCTAAAAATCGTTAAATATATTTTTAACAGAATTCGAGCCAAAAAAAAAAGAAAAAAAAAAAAAAAAATCATCGTCGACGAACTAAAACATTAAAAAATTAGATCACAAATTTATGCCAAAAAATGAACTTGAATTTCATTAATATTTGCAAAATAGACAAAACTGCAAAGAAAGCTGAAAATCCAAGATCTTCTTTCACCCACAGGACATTTTTTAGACTGAGTTTTTAACCATAAAATTGGTGGTTATTTATTTTTACTCAAAGTGCTCATATTTTGAAAACAATTTTACATTATACGGTACTATAATTTACGAAAAATTGCTCATACGATCATGCTGCATGACTTTTTAAAACTGCAGGCATCAGTATTCGAGACCGAGAGACATCACTGAATTTTCTTAATTATGATAGATGCACAAAGTTCAACACGCACAGGCAGCACAGTTTTATATTTGAACTAACAATATTTCTAATAACTAAACCAATCTCAAACAAATAATATGGATAAAATTAGATTCGTCTTCATAACTCCACACTAACAACTTGTTTATACCGAGTGTAAGGAGAGTAGTTATACTGATTTTGGGTGAAATTATTCTAGTCTTTTTGTTCAAATTTTCTTGATATCGTCAGTTATAATGTATGGCAGAACCAAAGTGTGGGGAAGATTGCGCAAGGGCCTCTTTAGTTCAGAAATAATAAAATTCGTAGGACCCATTCCACCATGGAGGATCACAACTTAACCCACAGTAAATCCAGTTATCCCACGGCTGTTTTTGAGGTCTACCTCCATTCTCTGGATCAACTCTCCTTTATCCCTTCATTGATGAACATTACAGGGGCCCCATCTGGACTCAAATCAGGACTATCTCTGAGATGTTCATAAATCTTATGATAACAGTTGAAATTATGCAAATTACAACTAATAGTTAAGCAAGCGCAGAAACTACCACTGATCAGGCAGCCATGGAATTCATATTGATCCGTTCATGGTCTAACACACTCGCTGAAGATTTCCATAAAAACCGAATAGTGTAATTAAAATGGGTGAATGCGGAAAGTATGAGTGACAATGTTGATTTTGGTGAAATTTTTCCGCCTCTCGAAAGACATCGGAATCCTTCCGCTGCTTGTGTAGACTTGGAAGCTTATACTATATACAAAAACTATTCCAGAGTGAACTGGTTCGTCAAGGGAAAAACAACGTGTTACTGATTCCCAAGATACTATGGGAACCGCTTAGGAACTGTTGATGCTCTTAAAACACTCTACTGGTATCAGTGGAGAAAAAGTTCGTTAAAAATTTAAATTTCGAAGAGACAGACAGAAAACATTTCCTAGGTCTTCAGGTGATGAAAATTCTTCAATATAATTCTTTAGTCTGTAATTGAGTTATTCTCACTGGAACCCGTTTTTCTATGCGCAGAAGGTGCAGCTAGTCGTCACCGTCGTGGACTACGACAGAATCGGAACTTCCGAGCCCATCGGGAAAGTCGTCTTGGGCTACAACGCCAGCGGCACCGAATTGCGTCACTGGTCGGACATGTTGGCGTCACCCCGTCGCCCCATCGCCCAGTGGCACACACTCAAAGACCCAGAAGATGAGAAGAAGGACTAAACCCAGTCAACCGAGCCTTCCTACCACCAACGGCTAGATCCGGGAAAATAGGTCTAAACTGACCTAGCTTCATAAAAAAAAACCTATTTTAAAGAATATGTATCCCGAAAATTAGAAAAAACAAATATTTTTTCCCACCTAGTCTATATTTATTGAGTAATCACATCTTACTCTATCCGCCATGTCAAAATTATATTGGTGTCGAAATATATTACACTTTAATTGTCATTTTGTATACTTTTTGCTTCTTTGAGGGACGTTGATGTGCGGGCGGCTGTTTTTTATGAGTGAGGCCCAGCTATGTGAGCGATGTAACTAAGTGATCTGAGAAGTGAAGCGATCCAATGTGATTGTCAGTCGAAAAGTAACCGCAATGGAGCGAGTTATCCGTGAAAGGAAAACCAATGAAAACCCCTCTTCCTCATATAGCATGCAAATATTGATTCAAGTGTGTGTAACCATAGTTGAGCGATACACGCCTTTGTCCCTTATTTCAGTGTACTAGTTCCTACGATATCTTGTCCTTGTGCCATTTTTTAAATCAAATTCCATAGAATATCAATGTTAAATGGCGAACGTCACTCTGTAACTTGTGTAATTTTCTTTATGTGCGAACCTAAATTGTGGTACCATCACTTTATACACGTTACATTCCTGTAAATGAGTACTTTATATGTACACCTACCAGAATAATAACCTCCCAAGATTGTAAAATAGGGATTACAATCCAAATTGTTTGGAAATGCACAATACAATACCCTAGTTTTCCCCACAACCTCAAGAAATTCCTCCCTAGTCATTGAAAATACCCCAAGTGACTTCTTGCATAATGCTGAAAATAAGTTCAAACAAAACTTAATTAACTTAGATTTCCTTAATTTACCTTCGTATACATTTACATCACAAGAAATGGTAGTGTCCAGAAACTGACATACTGATGCTAAAATATCTATGGATTTACCATGAAGTGCATATTTTTTATCCAATGTAAAATTAAAAATCTTGAAATCCTAGACGACATTGTATATAATAAGGTCTGACTGTAGAGATTAAAAAAGTAAAAATCGGTTAACAGCTTCATTCAAGCAATCAACTTATTCAGCCTAATCATTGACGAAGATTTTCATAGTATTTTTATTATCACAACTGAAGAGTAGTGTGCAGTTAATTTCATTAATACTTTGTTCCTAAAAAGATAGCTAGTTGATTAATTTCCAGTTTCTGTTGTATCCAAATTGCGCTAGGTAATCAATTTAGTTAGTTGATGATTACAGGAAAACATTTTAATGAATTTGACAATGATGAAACATGTACCTACCTTACTCGTGACAATTGAGGTCACGAATTCGCAGTACGCTTCATTCAAAGATGTCAACGTTTGGAAGAAGTTGAAAAAACGAATGCTGTGTAAATAAGATATTGTAGGCGTATCTATGAATTTTGTTGGTCTCCATTTTTGATTTTAATTTTTAGTCAGAGTCAAATAGGAAATATAGGTCCCAAACTTGTTTGTACATAATTTGTATCGTTAAAGTGCATATGTCGAGTGTGTAATGTTATTACTTTTTGTAGGGTATGAATACGTATAGTTGAATTCGCGTAGCGTTGCACTGATGAAGTAGGTAGAAAGGAAAGTCGGTAAACTGGCTATAATATACACGATCTGCACACCGCTGTACATTTTTAATGATTGATTTTTCTGTTACGACCGTTCAGTTCCCAGTTTTTAATATCAGTAAAAATGAAGGGGACCTATATTTAGTGTAAGTATGAAAACCAAAGATGTGATTTAGTTTTGGAGGATAGAATATTTTATTTAAAAATGTACAGTTGCATTTGTTGAACGTAGCGATTTTAGTGGATATTGTATTTAGATTATACTATCATTATATCTTTCAATAAGTGATATCCAAAAATTATATCGTTGAAATAAAGCCAAGAGTTCCACAACTTCGTTGAAGAGATGATATTATTAACTATTGTTAACCATTAAAGCATCATTAGATTAACAAAAACATTGTTTTTCTGTTAATGAGCTTCCATTGTCAATGGATAGACATAGAAAATGCAAAAGCTTTTGAAGGAAACTTTTACTATAATAAAAGCGGAAGGAGTAAAATTCAGTCAGCAAAGACAATAACGACTTTTAGTAAATAGATTCATAAAGAAAAATGTATTTGAAAAACAAAAAAATTACACCTAACTTATCACTTGTGTCATAAAATTAAGGAGAAACACATTCCAGATAAAACCATGATCGGTCGTCTAGTCAACCATTGATGTTTCGTTAAAATGGGTGCACAATTTTACCAAAAGGTGTTTAATTTAATTAATAATTAATACTTTTAATGACAGTTGCTTATATGAGTAGTATTCGTCCTCTGCCGATTAGTCACGAATGCGTTGCTGTTCATATTTCCTTCTATGTGAACACGATTTTTGGAAGACGTAAATACTCCAAGGAAAGCGTGGGAATCGCTTCATTAATGCAAACAAATTTTATTTAAAAAGAAAAAATGAAGATGATATTACTGTTATGATGAATTATTAATCGTTAAGATGCTCGCTAATATAATTCAATGTGAAAGTACTATGTGAATACATTTCTAAACCATCCTTAGCTCTTGGAAAAAATGCATTGGATGTTTTATACAATTATGCCCGTTCTTCGTTATACCCCACTCTATCTATTGAAAATCTTTCCAGGAGTGATGATTTCGTTAATGTTGGGCACAAACGTCAATACGTTACCCGACAAGTTCTGAGTTCTGACGTGATGCACTTTTTAACCGTACTGCATATCTTTCTTTATTTTTTAAGAAAAAAATATCTATCTAATGGGTAAGTACATGTGTAAAATGCATATATGTGGATTATTAATTAAGAATAATATAAAATAGTACATTAGCCTAAAATATTTCTTGTTTTTTGTCAAAGTACGTAAACTTAAAGACGTTATTGCATTTTACCTACTTTATTGTTAGGAAAAGATTCATTAATGCAATCTGGATTCCAAAACTGTACAAGTATTGAAAATAAAATTTCATGACTGTGCCCAGGGATGTGATTGTATTTTGTTATTTTACCCTTCAGGTCGTTGATAGTTAGATTTTAGCAAATTTTCGTAGAAAATGATGCTATTGCAATGGCTCTAAGAATGTTAACAATGAAAATTTTCCTACATTTTAGACCTGGGAATCCGTTTTGAGGGATAACGAGACCATTCCTCGTTCTTGATGCTTTTTTCCTCACACATACACACACACACACACACACACACACACTCTCTCTCTCTCTCTCTCTCCAAATAACGATGTTTGAGTGTGAGTTGGACGTTTGAACGGATAAAACTCTACTGATACGCCCCTGGTAGTATCATGCGATAGAGCCTTATATAAAGAATTTTCTTTGTTCCTGAAGCGGATGGCACACACCCTGTCAGGAAAATGGAATATACCTTTCTCCCATGTGTACGGTGGGCTCAAACAAAAATTCATATAGGACTAATCAGGGTCATAGCTGTGTCAATAAGTATTCAAGAAAGTGCTAATCTTGTATTCTTGTGTCTAACCGTACAACACAGTCCGCTTTTCGTAAGTACATGAACACTATTTATACCTTTCTTTTCGTTTGAGTATCGTGTTGCAAGGTAATATAGGTACAGTTCCCCTCAAGCGAACACAGAGCCCCAACAGCTACTCGCTCAAGTTCAGCGCATGTTCACCGAATCGTATCTCTTAATGTATTTGACCAAAGATGATCTCCCCCCGATTTCGAAAATCTGGTGGAGAGTCAAGATCGAGATTAATCATGGTCTAATCAACGCAACCGCAAATGTATACTCGTAGAAAACCTTCTTTCGGTAGAACTTATTACGGTAGCTCTTCTGACATGATGCTGCGAGCCATTCCCAAACCAGTGAAGAGTAGTGGATTCAAGAGGCAAAACACTTACTCCGTTATGGTGTAGAAAGTAGGATGTAGCTGTGGACTCATATATATATATATATATATATAGTGGCCCACGAGTTGCCCTTCCCCTCCCAAAATCTTTATTTGTGGGAGTATTTGAAAAAAAAATTCGTTGATTGTTCATGATTTTTTCAAGGGTTCCAAATATGACCACTCGCGCAGTGCGCAATCAACACCAACTTTGTTTTTTCCAAATGGGGGCCCCCTTTTTTATTGCCGATTTGGATTCCACGCAAAATTGCATCAATTTACGACCCCTGACTCGATTTTTCTGACCGCGCGCAACACTGACTGCCTAACTACCAAAATTGTGCAAAAATGGATTCTGGTGTATTTACATTGTTTTTCAACGCTGATTCACATGGTGCTATCCATTTCTTGATTTTATCGATTTTAGCGGAATAATGATCAAAGTTTGGGTTTTTGCGTAAAAAAATCATCTTCTTAGGTGTTTGCACATGAAAATCACGCCCATTCGTACAGTGAGGTAATTTCAAGTAGGAAAGTCACAGCAGCTTGATTGCTTGAAGGCGGTTCCGTTGCGCGCACGCGCAACGAGCAATGGATTCGACGCGCCGAGCTTTGCTTGCTACAAGGAGGCGGGCATTTTGAGCAACTGCTTTGAAGTCCTTTTTTTCATGTTTTTCTCCTCCCACCAAAGTTTTATCTTGTTTTAAGGAAACGTGTTTCTATTTTATTTTAACTCCACCATAGCCAGTCCTCAGCCTGTTTGAGAAAGGAAGAGGATACGGGGATGGAAAATTATGAAATCTCATGTGCAAATACACGCCTAAAAAGATGATTTTTTTTTATTTCGCAAAAATCGAGTCAAACCAAGAAACGGAAAGCGCCATGTGAATCAGCGTTGAAAAACAATGAAAATCATACACGATGATACATCACTATCATGCACACATTGTTATTATATCCATATTAAGCAAACGTATTATGAAAAAATTTGTCTGTATATAACTTGACTCAATTTTACATAATTCAAACTTAATCGTTGATTTTTTTGCCTCGGCGTTGTAAATTCCAATTGTAAATGCGCGTTGTTATTTCAATGAAGAATCTGGTATCTTGTGTGTGTGTGGGCGCGCGCGCGCAGAAGCGACGATTTCAATTCGGAAGCGACGAAAGTGCATATAATTTCACACTTTCCGCACTATACAAGGATATTAAAGTATGTTAAAGATATCCTTTTAATATTGCTGAAGGGAGAAACGAACAAGAGAATAAGCAAGCAAATAGATACGAAGTCAGGAAAAATGTACAAAGCTCCGCACCATTTGTGTTGAGCCATATTGTTGTAGCGTGGAGGGTTCTCCTTATAGACAAAACCTTACCAGTCCAAAACTCACTCGGTATATCACAAACAGCTATGACAGCACCACAATAATATAATGTTTGCATGTCGTTTTCTTCTTCCTGACCTCCTCACATAATACGGCAGTACAATAGGCACACTGTTTGATCAGATGTTTGGAACACACCACCAGACGAATGCGCAGTTCGAATAATATTGAGCCGATACGTACACAAAGAAGAATATTAACGAAGGACCAATAAAGGCAAACATCAAACACAACCCGGCATTCAACTTGAAACACGACCTCGAACAGGTGTGGTAAATAAACACGAGTTACAAGATTCGCATTGTTCCCATTGACGTAGTGGTACACTTAACCAGAAAATGCAATATTGGCCAGAACAATGAAATTTTTTGCCAGAAAAAAGATGGTTGAAATCATTTATGATACAAGGATATACCTATGTCCTTCTTAGAACGTCGCTCTAAGGCTAGGTTCGTCAGTAGAGGGACGGCCTATTGAAGTTGATCCAGGGGGTGTAGGACAACCCAAGCTTGTTAAAAATAAATAAATAACAATTAAATATATAACCGAATACAAATCCGTTTCAGATCCTTATAAGACCGAATCGATTTAAAAAACCCCGTAGGAGTGTGTCTGTGTGTTGTGTAACTGAATCAACTACAAGGTAAAAAAATTAAGAGTTTATGCCGAAAAGAGTTTATTATTATTAATTTTTTTTCCAACAAATTTTGTCGACTCACAACCGATTTTTAGATTGTTCGGTCCCAATTTTAGTCCAGTTGCCCAACAAACCTAGGAAATTTGGGAATTGCCGCCGTGAGGAGGGGGGGTGGAAGAAGTAATTACCTACCGATCCTTTCAAGTGTTTATTGTGTGTGATTTTTCTCTTTTGTTTTTAAGCAAGAATTTGGTTGAGTTTTGGAACATATTTCAGGAGTTTCAAATTTCATTATGGAAGGGGGTGAATGGAGGGCATTGCACCCTCTAGGATATTCATGTTGGGTCATAAATCGAGAGGGTTTACTCAGTGAAATCAGGATCTTTCGCCAATCACACTAAACCCATACACAACTCCAACATAAACTAACTGACCCCCTATGCCGTCACAGGACATGGACTCAGCCATAACTTATCAAAATATCTCGAAACAGATCGATTCTTGTTCTTACCACCATCTTTCACATTATACTTTGTCCTCATTCTAACTCAGACTATTTGAACTATAAATTTCAATAGAATGGTAATCCGTTCGCAAGGATTACCAGAAACACAAATGAAATACTATATTTTTTTCAAGAAAGTCTAAAACATACATTCGTAGTAGTTACCCTGCGGGTAGATATTCTGATTTAGCCCCCCCCCCCCCCCCCCCCCCAATTGATTACAGTCCTTCTTCGACCAATTTAGTCTCCGAAGCAAAATGTGCCAAGAAAACTTGGTTCTACGTTAGTAACTGAATACGGTAAATTAACTTTGAAACAAGAGTTTCACGGCCAAAATTGTCGTATTTCATTGACAACCAATGATCTATGAAATTTTTGTTGCGGGACCTGATGCTTGCATTAAATGAAAAAACAAGACGGCACCCATCTCTAATTCTCCTTCAAGACAGCTCTAAGCTGCACAGGGAGACGAGTGACCGATCTAGATGGTAAAAAGTCACTGAAACAACAAATGTTGTAGGTCACACATAATCCAAGATGAAAGTTTTATTAGTCGAGAATGAAGGTTTGTTTTGACAGGTACAAAGGTTGATGGTGAACTGAGCTCCCCAGAAACAATTGACTTGTAAACCCCGCCGAGCCGAAAGATTACTTACCTACGTAGGTACTTAATACTTCAGTGCTTCTTGTTCCCACCAGATCACAGATTATGCTTCCAAATCGGTAGAAGAAGCATTGTTTTCACTTTCGGGAGATGACAATTTTTTTGCTTCCAAAATCAAAATTTCCACTAGCATTTTACGTTTCAGACCATCCTGAACAACTTTGCTTTCGTTCCGCGTCTAGAGCCAGCTGCAAAAATGGTGACTCATTTAAAGAAATAGTTCACCATGGTCTGTGCATAGTACCTTCCCTCAAAAGTACGAAACTCTACCTCTACCACCTCATACCCGATGGATTAGAAAATGGCGGCTTCTCAAATATTGCGGAAAAGCCAGAAATTTTACCAATTTTAAGACAATTTTCCCGATTACTACTTGATTTGGTGTGCTGCAACAAGCGCGAAAACCCATCTCTGCCACCTCCTATCAGACGGGTACGCCTGGCATACCTAATCCGAAAATGGAACTTTTGGTAGTCGATATTCCAGTCATTTTAAAACGATCGATTCTTTTACTTTCATATTCTGCATCAAAATACGAACTCGAATCCCCATCACTGCCACCTCATGCCAGATGGATATGCCTGGCAGACCAAATCTAATATTGGAACTTTTGGTAGTCGAAATTCCAGTCATTTTAAGACAGTCAATTCTTTTATTTCCATATTCTGCACCAAAAACAATTTCAAATACCCACCTATGCCACGTGGTACTAAATGGGTATACCTGGCGGACCTAATCCAATCATTTTAAGACGGTCAATTCTTTTATTTTCATTTTCTGCACCAAACTGCAAACTCAAACACCCACCTCACCTCTGCCAACTTATATCAGTCAAAATTCCAGTCATTTTAAGACGGTCGATTCTTTCATTTTCATATTTTGCACCAAAATAAAAACCCAAATACCCACCTCTGCCACCCCATACCAGATGGTACACCTGGCAGACCATGTCCGATTTTGGAACTTTTGGTCGTCTAAATTCCAGTCATTTTAAGACGGTCAATTCTTTTATTTTCATATTCTGCACCAAAATACAAACCCAAATACCCACCTCTGCCACCCCATACCAGATGGGTACGTCCGGCAGACCTGATCCAAAATTCGAATTTTGGGTGGTCCATATTGCAGTCATTTTAAGACGGTCCATTCTTGGATTTTTACATTCTGTGTCTAAATACCAATTCAAATACCGACCTCTGCCACCTCATACCATATGGGTACGCCCGGCAGACCCTGAATTGGTGTTTTCGATGGTCAAAATTCCAGTAACTTTAAGACGTACTATTCTTTGATTTCCATATTCTCAGCATAAACATAAACTCAAAAATCCACCTCATACCAGCTGGGTACGCCTGATACAAAATTCGAATTTTGGGTGGTCCAAATTACAGTCATTTTAACTCATATAATCGCCTCTTCCACCAGATGGCTTCGCCCGGCATACCTGTTCTTCGTGGAGAGGGTATAACAGTCTTGTAGTAGGCATAGGTATACCAAGTTTTACTCATTAACTTAGTTCAAGTTCTTCCTATGTTTTCATGTGAAAAACTGGGTTAAACTTTTCAAGATAATTTTTATCTTTGAATGCAATAATAAAATTTAATAAATTTGCATAAGGGTGAGTGGAAATTTAACTTTCATTCGAACAGCGTTCTTAAATTTGATTATAATTGATAAATTACTGAAGAGATATGATAGCAAAATATAACAAAAATGTTTGGTAAGATCAATTCGTTTATAAATATTAGTGATATTTGTGATGATTTTTTTCGCTTTTCTGATATAAACTAGGGGGTAATAAATCATTTCTGAGTTATAAATCTTGCTCTAAAAAGTTGAACCATCAAGAACCTAGGTACTTAAATAACTTGTTATTGACTAAGTAATTTCTGAAGAGATATGCTAGAAAAATATAAATAAATGTTTGATAAGATCAATAATATTGCTGTATAATAATATAATAAGTATTACTAGTAAATATTTATTGACATATTAGGAAATATTCAATAATAATAATATCAACTCGTTTATATATATATATATATATATATATATATACATTATATATATATATATATATATATATATATATATATATATATATATATCACCGTGGCTATAACAGGGTAGAAAGATAGGTATTGTGTGTCCGCGATAACAATGTCAAGCAGAGAGGGAACCCTTTCACCCCTGTCTATCGATGACAAGGGATAAAGAAAATTACCAATTTACTACCTGTTCACTGTGCCGAGATCGTTAGTTCTTGTAGATGACTCATTCCTTTCTATTCTCTTGTTACGAGTAGTAGCAGAAATCAGCTGCAGGGAGTAGTAAGGTGGAGACATGTCAGCTTGGCAGACCCATCGTGGATCAATAGTAACTATGCTGATAGCTAGTCAGCCAGGCTATAGGCTACAGCTCGAGCGATTATTTTGCTTCATTTATGAAGCCACTATTAGTGTTAGTTCATAACACGTCCCAAAGACTCATACACAAATTCTGGGAAACGTCCATGTCCAAAAACAGAAGGACTACATAAAAACGATCGTCAAACTGAAAAAACTACTTTATTACTGTTATAACAATTTAGTGTAGCTAAAACTAGTAATTTACAACAATATTGAGTAATATACCTATGGAACATGAGGTCCCCCAGCAACGGAGAAAGACAAGGACCAAGTAAATGTTGAGCAGTACCCAGAAATTTAACAAAACAATATACATAACAACGGCTGGTCATAAGACCAAATACGGTAGAATCTTGGAAGGTCAAGGGAGTAAAACAATACTATTACTGGGATTTTCAAATGTTAGGATTATCAGTGTAATCAGAAAAACAGTGATATTTTCAACCAACAAATCATTTTCCACTATGTAGTTCACCAATGAATTTGAGATAAAATGATAAAATATAGGGGGAATACCTAAAGTATTCATTCTCATATATAACCAAACACTTTCAATTTAAACGAGATAACTAAAACGCGATCAAGTCGATTTACTCGGTTTCTAAGTATGAAAATATTAATTATTCAAAATCAAGTTAGCATAACTTTTTTAAATTTATTAATTTTATTATTGTTATTTTTCATTCAACGCTCTAGCATGCGAACGGTCGGTCGTAGAAGTATCGAGGTTAACATTCATGTTCCTCAGTGTTGAATGAAAGTGGTATTTTAGAGGTGAATTTTCAAAACTATCGTCGGCGATCGTGTGATTTTTCATCATAATTTCATATAAGTTTCGGTCCAGTAGGGGGTGTGGTTCGGTATTGGATGTCGTTCGTGCATGGAACGAAAACCTGTCTGGTGAGCCCCAGGTTATATTTGGAAAAGATAATCAGATATTCACTTTCAATCATGTTTTTGATGAAAATAAGGACAAGCACAAGTGTACAATTTGGCTGTGAAACATTAATTGAGAATATTTTCAAAGGACGAAACTTCACGATCCTTGCATATGGCCAGGCGGGTTTGGGAAAAACCCACACTATGGGTACGAATTACACAGGCGAGGGGGAATCGGAAGTGATCCCCGGAGTGTTTGCGCGATCAACATTAAGCCCACGAATAAGAGAAACTGAAAGATTTCACCTGATCTCGCTGGGTTTGAAAGTTTAAGAAGACTGAAGCAACAGGGGACCACTTCAAGGAAGGAGTCAATATAAACAAAGGTCTCATGGTGTTGGGTAATTTTATATCCCAACCTTTTGTTGGCTAACATAGTTTTTCGAGACAGTAAACTGAAGAGACCCCCAATATTCACTGAGTGGCAGTTCAGTAAACATGATGGGTTTCTTAACACGCTCAGCGTACTGAGAGACACAAAAAGATAAAGAACTAGCCGGTTGTGACAAGATCCAGCCACAGCTGAAATTTCTTGACCCAATAAAGGAAATGAAAAGCTATGAATAAAAATTATCTGCGATGGAAAATCGCAGTTTGATTGCCTTCCCGAGCACAAGCAGCTTAAAAATTATTTGAAAAAACTCTCAAGAGAGTTAACGAACTGGGCGAAAGTTTACCACCATGATTAACTTGAAATGCCCAAATACATGACAGCAACGGTATGGCTGTTTATGAACAAGAAAGTTGTAAAAAGAAGCTTTACGTTATTGACTATATGCTCACACCTCCCAGCAAGATGAGGACAACGAGGTCTTGAAGAATGTGCGCAACAAAATTGCGGAAATTAAGGCAGAACTGGTTTGTGCCAAACAGCAGAGAGTTGCTTTGGATCAAATGGCTCAGAATGATTTGGAAAGAGTGAGTAAAGATAATCATGCAACCCCCAGCCACCACGAGCACCTCCTTTTCAGGCCTAGATTAACAAGGGGATAGATGCGATTGTTAAATCGCTCCTATGGAACGAAGGAATGATGGCGAATTAAGCCCTGGACAGTTGCACAACATCGAGATGAAAGAGAAAATCAGGGATTTGAAACGATAGATTGCCACAGTGCAGAAGAGAAAAGAAGAAGAGCTCTCTAATAGCAAATGGAAAAAGCCTCATCACGTGCTCAACCGAACAACACAGTTTTGAAGAGGAATTCAGAGTCTTCAGCAGCTTGTAAGCAAATAAAGATAATAAAAAAGACAATCTAAGGAAAGCATGCCCAACAATATGTCTTCTTAGAAAAAAATATGAAATCCTAATAGATGAGAAGCTATGAAATATTATTTACAATTTGCACAATTATATTTCATCAGATCAACACCATAATGCCTCCATGACAACCATGATAAGTATGTACCTATGTACTACCAAAGCATAGTACTCTTATCACGATAAAATATGATAAAGCAGATAACAATAGCTTAGTGTCTCTCAACTTCAATTTCCAGGCTCATTTTGATCTTTCTTTTTTTATTGTATTAAATATTTGTAATATTTTGAAAATATAATACACGGTTACATGCAGAGTTGTCATTTAAAATTATTTTTTATTTTTCTATCTACACGTATTTACATAGATTTACCTTACATCTAAACCTCCATCTTGCACGATAGAATACATCTACTACATTACTGTATTTCAATTTTACAAAACATTGGTCCTAATTTCAAATCAATCATTGGCTTTTGGCTAAAAGACACCTCGTTGGTACTTGTCATTAATTTGTATACTAGTAATCTGTGATTAGTTACCTCAATACACTTTCAGTGACTCGAGGAGGTGTCTGATCCGGTTTCAACTGTCGTCCTCGTTTTTGTAAATGGTCACGGAGGCGATGTGTTGGTTAGGCATCACCTGAAAGAAATGATTCAAGTGATAAGAACAAACTTCGACAGTGTGGAAAGCTTAAATGTGACTGTTAATATTAAACACGCTGCAAAATATTAATCAAAGGTTGACTCTTTCATTGAGAAAGTTTTTCAGTAGAAAATCCCTGAAAATGCCATCAAAATTCAGAGAAAATTCGAGCATATGACATCATCTTCATGACTACGAATGCGCAGATGCTACTGTTGTTGCATTGAAATGCAAAAGTTTTAGTCATGTAGCATGGTCGTATGATCGAATATTCTTAAAATATAATATGTTTATAGTAAATTGCTTTGACATGTGAGCACGTTGAGCGCAGAGAAATCATAATCCATACATTGAATGGTAAAAAAATTTAAATTTTGAAGCCATCTAAATAGCTCGTTTTTTTCTTTGAAAATTCGCTAATGAAGAAAGTTCGAAAACATGCATTTTGACACCTAGTTGTAGCTTATATAGTATGATCTAGCATTACATATTGGGCATCAGGCGACTCAGGGGACCTGTCCCTTCCAGGATATGCAAAGAAAATTAAATTTGACCTGACAGGGTGAGGTACGGAGGGAGCCAATGTTGAGCCGAATTTCTACTTTGATACGTATCTCGGGGCGTCTCTTTCATTGCAGTGTTGGCTAGTCGATTTTTAAAGGCGTGGCAATGCGAGACAAGCGTCTCGCTAAATTTCGACTATTTGATTGTCACAAGTAACAAACAATAACAAGTTATGATGGGAATGGATAATCCCTCCCCACCCAACATTCTCCCCGCTTTTTTCCTCACTGTTCGTAATTTGGAATTAATGGGGTGGAGTAGAAGTTTTTTTCTTCTAATTTTTCTCGAGTCCATAGCAAATGTTTATAATTGAAAATACACTATTTCTATTCCCTACCTCGAAAATGTAGTTAGAATACCCATAGCAGAGAGTGGCTCCGAAAAAGTTCTTTGTGTTGATAGACGAAGCCCGATTGAGCACCACTGGTTTTGGTGAAACATTCAGTCGGTCTGCAATGGTGTCCCATTTGGTGTAGGCCGTCACCTAGAAACAAAAATACATAAGCTTAAAAAAATATTCTTGGCTTGTTCTATAACAATTCAAAGGCTGGGTATCTAGAAACAGAGCTAACACTAAGGGCAGCAAACCCGCGAGATACTCGTGTAGGTGTTATCTACGAAGCATATTTGAATCACATCACAAGTCTGGGTAAGGACAGCCCCCTGGGGTTAGACCAGCTGATATTATGGCTGTTGTTGGTATGCCACATGACATGTTCATATACCACTGGTATAAGATGTAAATAAAATATAACAAATTTAGTTCAATGGTGCATTAAACACGCTTCGATCAATGATGACAAAATGGTGCATAACAAAAGCGAAGATCGCTCGCAACGGACGAGTAGATACCAACCTTCATTACAACCAAATTCGCTTGCCAAACTAATGAAGTTTGGCAGTTGACGCAATAATTGTAAGATGTCGCGTCAAACACAAGCAAGAGGTCCCCTCTGCACCTCATAATGAATGAGTAGGGGTATTGAAGAAACTATTCTTCAAGGTGTGAACCCTGGTTTCAAAAGTTTTACAACAGTAACGGAGCATTACAAGTAATGGGAAACCTCACATCGAATTTAACAGGATTTCGTGGGGAAATAACAATAATAATAAACCATACATTGATAAGTCATGGATCTCAATATTCTGAGGAGTTTGGAGTAAGGGTCATTTGGTAATTATTTTATTGTAAAGATTTTTTTAATCTGAGGAAAAAATGACTTTCATTAGATGTAGAATTCATTCATTAGTGTAGAATTAAGAATGACCTCCGGAAGCTTTTTAAAAATACGCTAAATTAGTATACCAAAATAGAACTGAAATTATTTGAAACATCACAACCAAGTTCATGTGAGGTGTGTATAACCTGGATTGAAGGAGAGTCGTTCTCTGCACACCGATCAACAGGAAGGTTGATAAGGAATTCGCATCGATGATACCTGCACAAACAAAGTCAGACAATTGAATAAATATGTGCATATTAACTACCAATTAAAATTTAGAGGAAATCGAATGGCAGCCGATCAGGATTAAAGCAGGTTTCAAGGCTTCAATAAACTACTTTTGTGTGTCAGTATTCCTCATTTTGTATCTAAGAATGACATCAAATGGATTGGACAAAACTCAGGTTGGGGGAAAATGAATGAACGTCTCAAGTGGACTGGGACACGTTCGAACTGCGCAAGTGGTCAAGAAATCAGTAAATAGATTATTTCTGGGACCCCGGGGCTATGGTCGAGCTGCGCAGGTAGACCCTAATAGGTCAATTATGCAAAGTTTATCTTACCTTTCAAAATGATGTGTATAGTTTGGTGGACTGGATGCTCACATTTTAAAAATACACAACATCAAGCAGTCAATCCCTTAGTAAAAATTCAGATCAGTTGGTAGGTCAGAATGAAGTGTATAGTTCGGTGGTCTGGATGCTCGCAAGCTCGCATCTTAAAAATACATAACATCAAGTAGTCAATCCCTTAATGAAAATTCAGTTTAGTTGGACACATAGGTCAGAATGATGTGAAATAGATTGGTGGTCTGGACTGATTAGTAGTTCGACACTATCCTCGACTTAACGACTTGCGCACTTCGACCCCAGACAGTCATTTTGAAGTTGATTCCATTGGTTTCGAGTCCACCAACTAATATCTGCTCTCCAAAATCGAAATCGCATATCACAATCAGGATTCTGATAACACAGTGCGACCTTATTTTCCCCTCCCCGCCTGTTTGTTACAAGTTACAAATCTCCTTAGTTTGTGATGGTATCAACATTATAATTATTATGTGCTCATACTGTATATTGATAATATGCACCTACATTTATGTTTTTACATCAAAATAACATAACCCCCATCACGTCGTTAGATCCTTACAATGAAGACAGCGAATAAACGTTTGTCACGAAAATTGAAAAAGTCGTCGAGATTATTTTGAAATTATGGCATGGATAACAACGAATTCCGACACTCGAAGCCCGTTCCCGATACAGAGGACCACTTTATCACGAACAACCAGGACATTTATCTAACGAAATCGCTATTTATACAGTATGAAGCGAAACAAACTTACCAACAAACTCAAAATTGAAAACACGAATGTTATAAGACAAAAAAAAAAAACTTGGCAAGCAAGAAGTACCAACCTACCATAGACGATCAACAACTAACTTGATATAGGTTTGCCAATCAAACCAGCAAATCCTACTGCCTACATACGAAATACTGTAGACATGGGGAATTATTCCTAACACCAGAATCATTATTCTTCATTCCTCTTATACACTATCCATTTTTGTTGGGTGTACAGCTTGGTGATGCGATCAAGATACTTGTGAGTGAATAGATGTTGAAACATCACTGAAAGTAACGAGAAAACAAGTTTTACTTTAGTATAGTTGATTCCAGAATGGCCATGCTCCATTATGATTAGGAAATTGTGACGTCACACACTAGTAAGTCAATCACAGAGCGCTCTCGGCGCCCTCCCCTTCTCTTGATTTTTAAATTGGTCTTTATGAAAATACATTTTATTGATATGTTTCACTGTATATTTGTGAATTTGAAATAATCTAGAGTACAATAAAAAAGGTTTCAGCCGCATTTCAGAAGGGTGCAAGTTCCTCATTGAGCTATTCCAACTCATTGGGAGAAAAAAACTTGAAAAGTTAATTTTTTAACTCACATGTTGAAATTGTAGTGGCCTGGGTAGTTGGTATGAAGGATGAACTTTTTTGCTTTGTGTGTCTTAGCATCAAACAGCACGTCCTGAAAATCAGTATTTTGATCATTTTAATTGATTCATCATTCTATAGGAAATTCATTATATAGGAAATTACCAAGGTTCTAGCGTCAAAGTGTAATAGGTAGTTACACTAATTTACAACTCTCATTTAATATAGTGTCCGACATTTCATGTCGTGCGAGAAATCGAAAAATGATTTGCCTTCCAAAATCAAATTTTCCACTTGCTTTTTCTGTTTCAAAGCTTGCTGATCAATTTCGGTTCCATGTCTGTGGTAAATCCTTGTCACGCCCAAAACTATACCAAATTTAAGAATCGATTATGATTATAACATTTCAAGGATAATGCGGGTTAGCTACTAGATTACCCCCTACAACTTTCATTTTCGTTGGGTCAATAGCAGCTTGTGCGCATGCGCAGACGTTAATTTCTTGAAACGTCAATTTTTCATGATCTATCAGTCTAATTTTGTTTCAACTCGGGAGACAGTTGGGTACCAATATGATTCAGGATGGTGTTCCATGAATGTCATCGCCAATGGTTGAGTAATAAATTGCGCATGTGCAAAACTAAAATTGGTTGCCACTGGCAAAAGTCCTTGCATTTCAGTATAGACCTTGTCGCTAGTATTATACCTTGCTTTTCAAACAACTAATCGATAATCATACCATTCCGTACCAATTATCGAAGTTTCCGAATCAGGTTGTAGAGGGAAGCTTCCGCTCCTTTATTTTAACATACTTTAGCAAATGTACTTGATGTTCCAGAAGTCAGTGATGTTCAGATTGGGGTTTCTTGCCGCCAGATCGATCGCTAAGCGGAGCTTACCTAGGGTACACTGATACTACTCGCCTGGCTAGGGTGACGCGCAGTAGGGTTTGCGCTTGGGAAAACATGAATTATAACCCTATTTCTCATGTAAGCATCTCTACAAGTACATTACTGTTCTGGTTTGCAGTCAATAATTTTTACTTGAACTATGTTCATAACTACCTAATTCAATATGTCCATGTTACAATAAGTGAGGAAACTATACTGCCCACCTAACGTGGTAGACGTTTTTTTATGTTCGAAGATATAAACAAACTTTAAACTGTAACTCCCCTTCATTCTTCAAATAGTGGTGGGATATGATTTTGATTATCAAGCGCCACATTGGCGCTGCGACTCCTATCTCGCGTTTTTCAAATAGAAATCCGAATTTTTTTATTGCTGGTTCGGAATCTACAAAAATATCAGGGAAAAATGGCCCAACGCTTGAATTTCTGAGTGCACAAAAACGGATGTAATTATGCACAAATCTTGAAATAGTGAGTTTTTGAGGATATTCAATTGCCAAATGTGATCCAATGTGTCAAGTCATGATTTCGGGGTATTCCTTCATTCTGAATCTCTTAGTGATGTGTACATTCATTAATATTCACAACACTAACTTGGAAAACACCGAAAAACGGCCAAAATTGCACATTTTACCACCTGTTTTACAACAGCGCAAAGCACACTAAAATTTCCATTTTTCAGGGTCCACTCGGACGCAATTCCTGTCAACAAATTCCGTCCTAGGTACCAATTCTAGACTCATACTTAGCAACAAGGAAGTTTCAAATACGTTATCTTTCCTTTCAACGCATTCCCAAGTCAATAATTTAGAGCAACAGACATCTGATGGAATAAAAGGATTTTTAAATCGTGCATGAGCAAACGAGCAGAACGACGCTTGGCAGAACAGTGTGTTGTACCACCAAAAACTTACCAATCCAAGGGTGAAGTAATTGTGGAAATAATCTGACGTGGTGGTGGCAGCCCTTCTGTGATGGGATGGTGAGTGAATCCTCATTTTGTCCTCGGATTTGAAGAACACCCGATTCGGAGACCCAAGACACGTTGTGATCGCTTCAGCTGACTCTCCAAGCCCAATGGTTCGATTCAGATTTTCTTTTTTCGGTTCCAATGACCTGGTTGCACCTAATTCGAGAATTGAGAGCAAATTTAAAATGAAAAGGCCCTAAGTAAGTGGGTAATTGCGATAAAATGATAAATATCTATTTATAGTGTATCACTTACCAGTAGTGTACATGCAAAGTCTAAGCCTACCATCTCGCAGCACTCCTGTTCTATAAAGGTAAACTTGGCCACCATAGCAGCATAGTGGCAGAGGTGCAGTCTCTTCAGCCCTGGAAACGCAGTAATTTTAAATAACATAATGTTTGTGTAAGCTAGTATGAGATGAGAATTTGGTCGGTGCCTATAGTTCTTAGTTCCAACTCTTGTTCAGGGTAATGGCAATGGGGAATTTGCATGGTTCATTTTTATTTGCTTAATAGAACAAGCTGAGCGAGAGCTTTCCAAAAAGGTGACATTGATGATGACCAATAAAATGGCTCTTGAAATTCAATTGCATGATGACGTCAAGGCCTCCGCCCACCTTGGGCAAACCCTCAACACCCTTGCACTACTAAGTCACTCGTGATCTTCCTACTCATTTCTTGGCCAAACAAATGCGGTCTCTTGAACTGAAAATTGCTCCTTAGGGGTTTCCAGGAGCACTGAATCCTAATCTAAGGTCAAAAGTGTGATATTCCAACATATGAAAGTGCCCCATTAGCCAACGAAACGAGATAAAGGATGTGGCAAGGAGCTGATGGAATGGTGTGGTTCCCCCAGCCAAGGATTGAGACGATTAGCCTGCAACAATAGAGAGTTTTCGCTTTCCACGGTGTTTCCCACCCAAGAACACAAACCTTGGGAAAACACCAGACATATACTAAACTGTAAAGTCCCTCCGTCTGTCAGTGACCTTCTCTGCACGGTTCCTTATCATAACCTTCAACATCTATCACACTTCCATCAGTCATGAGTCATATTTTGTGTAAATACGAGTATTGTACTCGATTTGGATATAGAATAATTAATGTGGAGTAGATGATGATGTCAAACTCAAAGATGCTTTTCTGGCTTATCCTAATGCAAATGCTGCCAAGTATGCTCCTCAATTGTTCGCTTAAGTAGTCCCTTCCTTAGGCGTTCAATTAAGCGTATACCTGTAGCTACAGTAAATTTGTTTGTCAGCAGCCGAGGATATTTACACTGCTGAAGTTGATGAGATGCAAAGCACACGTTATCACTTGTGTAATCTACCAATGCCTAAGTTAGGTAATAGTATTGAGAACTCCTTGATTACTTAAAACGAGCGTTAGGTTTCATGAACCACTTTACCTTTCAGAGCTTCCTGTGTAGATTGTGATGAGGCTGGCCCACGGTGATGGAGCATTAACAAATTTAGGACTGCCAGTCTGAAAGAATACGAAGGATGAAATGTCATCATAAACGGGATAAACGTTTTAGTCACTATATATAGCTATTATAAATTGCATTCATCTCAAAAATAGTTGGTTTCCATTCAAGTCAAGTGGGATCGAAAAGCAATTTTTCTGTCTGTATGCCGTATTATGTTAGTCTGTTTTTTCTGAATTTTTACATAAAAACGAACAACCAAGTAGCCGCGTGTAACAACACCAAATACCACAAATCATTCAAATGGGTCACCAAAACACATAACTCCAAGGGGAGAAATTCAAAAAAATTTATATCACAAACCCGTCGTTCAAAAACATCAAATAGAAATGGGACGGGGTGAAGTGGGGTTCGTGAAATTTGAATAAGTAGAACTATTTTACTTGTTCAATTTCAAATGTGAACTCTACTATCTACTAAAATGTACAGTTTGCTCACAGCTTGCCATGAAAAACTTACGTCAACACGAGTTTGAATGAGTTTATCGGCGACTCAGTGTGATTCATGTCAGATCAAAATAAGCTCCAATATTAACTACAGTATTTCATTTTCCTACCAATTGATAGCAACACTTGTATGTACTAAACAATGTACATGGCCTTAACAGATAGAGCTAAAGGTGGAATTTCCCTGACGCGGCTGCGGCGCGCGATTTTGTCATGTAGATACTCAGCCGCGCTGTGAAAGAGAGTTTTCTCAGAGAGGCGCGGCCGCATACCTACGCTCCATTTTTGATTTCGATCATGTCGAGCGAGAATGTTGTTGTAGCCCTTTTATTGGCAGAGGAGGACGAAGAGGAGGAATTATTGTTGATGAGCAGGGAGCCTCACGCACCCATGTTTTCAAGTCGAACAGAAGATGGCTTTTTCAACATTCTCGTCGATTACCCCCTGATAAATGATGATCAACGTTTCAGATCTTTCTTTCGGCTGTACTTCAAACATTTTATGAGCATGAAGCTAAAAAAATTATTTTACAAAGCAATGGTTCATTCCTTGTTGGTTTAAGGTGTAGTGGCATGGGATTCAACATTTGAATGAAAATTAAATCCCCTAGCAATCACTCAGAAAAGCCTAATTAAAATTTTGCTTAAAAAACCGATCAGATTCCCGACTTCGTCAATTTTCAAGGAGTTCGCACTGCTAGATTTAAGAAAAATTGCAGAAAAAACTCTATCGGGGGTCGTAACATTGTCATTTTTTAAGTAATATGTATCACCTTTAGCACAAATAAAAATGTATTAAAAAAACAATTTCACCACCGTATTTATCACAAATAAAAATGTATTAAAAAAAAAAATTTCACCACATCGTTTCGTTGGTGAGAGAAGACCTCACGAAATATGGTACAGCACAAGTTCCAGTACCTATTTCTGCTGAAGAAAAAGTCGCCCTAACTTTGAGGTAATAATTGTCATAACAGCCTCGAATTCTAAAGTTAAGGTCGGATTTCGATATTCGATCGGTTTCAGGGATTGTATTTCAAGCCCATGCGCATGCGCGAACGTCAGGGATGAGGGAGCTATGTGCTAGTTTGGCAGAGTATTTTTTATTATGAGTAACAATTGGTTGGTACATACATTTCTGAATGCACAAAAAAGTCGCTCTTTTCAGAGGGATGTTTAATTATGAGGGGAGAGAACATTGCGGGTCTGCATACCCTAGCCGCGTAGGGGCGCGGCTAGACTGCTCCCTCGAGCAGTCCGGCCGCAGCCGCAGCGGCTGTCATGTAGCGGTTTTCAAGACCATGTAGCCGCGGAGGCCAGCCGCCGGCCGCGTCAGGGAAATCGGTTTCGTCTAAATACACTGAAGGAGTGGAGGGCGGCTGGTCGCCGGCCGCAGCCGCGACAGGGAAATTCCACCTTAAGGAATACATACCTGGTATTTGGTGACAGGGAAATAGAAGGAAACCCCTCGGAAGTACACGACGTAGTCGTGAGTTGTAGGAGAGTACAGCCCTGGAAGAGTCGCTCCAAAAGAATGTTCGATTTGGTCCATGGTAGGCAAAACGTCCGAGGAATTGAACACCAATCCACTGAGATATTATATATTATTTTTTTAATATGTACAACGTATATATGTGAAGTTTCAAGATTAATGCATGCACTCATACTCACCAATATTTTAATTTGACGAGTTTCAGATTATAGACTTCGATCACCTAGAAGAAAAGAAACGATATTAAGTGTTGGTACCTACCTCTTAAAACTGCACACCAATCATTACTGGTACATTGGGTGTGTTTTGAGCTATTTAACTAATTCTCAAAGAACATTTTTCGGATACAGGTTGCATTTTTAAACCTGCCGTTTTGCCTACTTTACTTAAGTCAGCGGTTGCCAACTGGTTTCAGGTGGGTCACAGCGACTTCATGCAGCATGATCGAACGAGCAAATTTTCGTAAATTATCTTATTGTAAATTTTTTTGAAATTTGAGCTTTTGAGTACAATTGTTAACTAACATTTTAATGACGAAAAAGTATTCTGCTATTTAAAAATAGGTTTTGGGTTTTTAGTTTTTTTTTTTGCAGTTTTTATCGACTCTTAGCAAATTTTAATTAAATTTAGGCACATTTTCAGCATAATTTTATACATAATTTTTGAATGTTCTGTTTCATATTTAATAAACTTTATTTGAGCAATATTTTGCTAAAAAATATAAATTCAACAATTTTTAGCCGGTTTTAGCCATTTCTAGTAATTTTTTTAAGCATATTTTTCGAAATTTGATGAATTTAATGTACTCAAAAAGTGTTGGCCAACGAACTCATCCTTTTGTTTGGAAAGCTTGATTTTTTGGCGCAAGAACGGAATTTTTATCTCAATTCTAAGGAGGGTTATTGTCTGGAATGACACTTATATAAATAAATGATATATATTTTGATTTTAAAATTTTCTGATCCATTGCAATAGCTTCATTTTCTACGAAAATTCAATAAAAGAAAACAGTAAACAGGGGGAAAATAGTTACGTATTGAAACTCGTGGGTCTGTTGATCAGGTCTTTTACGAAGTTTGACAAAAAGCAGAATTTACTTTTTGCATGATGCAGAAACCAAAAATAATTTAATACCTGAGTTTGCATACGATCAAGCTGCATGTATCGTGTTGGTCACTACTTAATGATCCCATTGAGATAAAAGAAGAACAGATTTATTCCAACAACTCCACCCTACATCCAGTACATATATCTACATGAATAATTTGAAAAACGAGTATCTTCGAGATTTCATGAATCGCAACTTACTTTGAGTCTTTGACATATAGGATCGAATTTCAGGCGGATACCATCATTTGTCAAATCCAGCTCGAGGTCCTTGCTCAACGGATTCTGAAAAACATTAATTTGATAAGAAACAAACGATACTTTTGATTGTGGTTAATAAACATAGTGGGGAGGGGGGGGGGGGATTAATTTAGAATTTTAGTTGGAAATAGTTCAATTATGAAAATGCAAAAATTAAAAAAATTATAAAAATTAAAAACCAAACGTCACATTGCTTCCAAGCAAACCTATAGATAGCGGAAGCATTGTTTTCACTTTCGGGAGATGAACAAAATAGCTTTTTTCCAAAATCAAAATTCCCACTAGCATTTTACGTTTTAGACCATTCAAAACAACTTTGGTTTAGTATCTGTCTGTCTGTGTATCTGCAAATCCTTGTAACTGGCTATATTTCCACAGTTTTTATCCGATTTTGATGAAATTGTCAGGGAATGTGCGAATTAAGCTGTAGAGGGTTTCTTATCTCCCACTATTATCCTAAAGAGGGTTTCATTGCCCACAAATCATTACTTCACTCAGCACATTCACAAACGTGAAATTCGTCGAGCACCCTTTTCTCACTCCCTAATCGTCCGATCTCACTAAAATTTGGAGGGTAGTCAGAGATTTAATCATCCCATTTGAATTTCAGACAATCATATCAATATTAGCTGCTGTGCATACGCGAATGTGAAATCCTTAATGCAGGTTTAGACGGTGCGAATCTTCCTCGCGAGGCTTGATGCGGAGTGAGCGCCTCCGATTGCGGTGTAAACGTGAGAGGAGTGGTAACCGCGCATCTTCAAGTTGTTCTTTTGTTTTAGCGAACCAGAAGTGATTTTAAGTTGTTAGTAATATGGATCAGGAAAAGATCAAATATAAATCTTTTGTGGAACTTCAAACACAAAATATGCCACTATAAAAATAAAAGAGGATGAGTAGAGGAGCATTTCTGGTGAATTATCCATTCCTGTGAAGGAATTAAAGGCAAAAATAAAATCGTTGGTGGGTACCTTCCGCGATGAAACATGCCGATCACAGGATCAAGTCAGTAAATAATCCTCTGTTTTGTAATTGTAAAACAATATTTTTTTTTCAAGTTCCAATCGTGCAGCATGATCGTATGTACAAATTTTCATAAATTATCATATTGCACAATGTTGAATTGTGTTGAAATTTGAGCTTTTTGAGTGCAAAGAAATTGTTAACTATTAATTTAAAGGCAAAAACGTATTCTGATTAATAATCTGCTATTCAAAAAAAGATTTTGGATTTTCAACTTTTTTTTCGCTGTTGTTCTCGATTTGTTGGCAAATTTCAAGGAAACTTGAGTTAATTTTCAGCATAATTTTGTACATAAATGTTATTATTATTTGAATTATATTTTGTACTATGTATAATCTTGTTCATTTGAGTCATTTTACTTACTGGTATATGCGAAGTAGCAACAAAATATAATTATCTCTACAATACTTAACTCTGTTGTACTTCTGTAGAACAAATCGCACCGATAATACTGATTCAATTACTGTCTAAGTACACACACTCCAGAAATTGTTAACTGCATTCAATAAAATCTCATCATGCTTACACTGTCACTGTATTTGACCTGGACGCCTCGTATCACTCCAACTTGTGACTGAAGAATGAGAACAGCTTGGGAAAAGTGCATTCCTGTAGACAGAATTTGACTAATTCATTAACTTTGTCCAATATGTAGGTAGGAACATGCTATTTCCTACATTCGAGATTATACCACCGAGTATCAAGGCAATAAAACAACAAGATAATTCCAGCCGTCAGATGACATTAGTTGCATGTAAACCAATCCTTACAAGCATTCGAGCGTGATAAATATAGATAATAGATAAATAAATAGACCTACTGCAAACCTGGAGATGTTAGAAAACAGATGAAGTTTTTTTCAATATATCTTTTCTCTACTTATATTTTACTATTGAGCAACTATTTAGCTAAATAATTGAGTACTTGGGTAGGAACGTTGAAAAATAATATTAACCAACCTAATATGAACTCCCATTGTTCATTCCCAATGGACCTCTCGGGCATCACATCCAGCTCCAACATGTCGCTAAAACATTTAGGAATTTCACATTATTAACACGGAAGTCTGGCATTCTACAGTTACACTAGGTAACATCACTTATATATTATAGTTGTGCAAAAATACTATGACTCATGAAAATGGATGATTCAAAACCATTTTCCCCATTTACCTACTTCATGAACTAAGGTATACATCATACATACTGCAACTATCATGCCAACTATGTACATTCAAGTCCTAGAGTTACAAAAATTCACATCACTTACCTGCAAGTGCACAACAGCAAGAAGGAAAATAATCCTTTGTTTTGGGACTTACGCGATCAGACTTGCGTCACTGCAAACTAAATATTTCCAAGAAAAAGGAGCAATGAGCAATCCTGACTGAGATAAAAAGTTAAATAGGTATAAACAGAAATTAGTGGGAAGAGAAGAACAAAGGCACTACGAAGTGTTGGTATTTTGCGAGCAAAGAACTAAGAACGTAAGAACATACGAAGGAGAACGCTAACTGCGTAGTGTTTACAAATATCAGCTGATCCAAATTGACAGGTGGATTAAAAAGCTGATCTTCATGGAGCTGAGAGTTCCATAGCTGGAGTAGAAAGAGGCTGGGCACAAGACCTGGATGACCTCGCGACATTAGCGCTACTTGCGAAACCTGAGGGAACCACTTGTTACCTTTGAGTATAAATAATATTAATACTCAATAAATAATAGTAGGTACCTACGTATTTTATATTTGTTACCGTACATGATTTTTGGGATCTTTCCCATCACTTTTTTCTGGTGAGTCTAATTTTTTTGAATTGATTGTAGACCTGAATCTACTACAAATATCCTTTATCTCTAACTATATTATACTTCAATGTACCACACAAAAAATTGAGTGCCTACTGAGTTTTGAACTCAGGAAATCAAAATTACAAATTTAGGATTGGTAAATTGTTTTCACCAAGTTTTTCATTCGAGTTCAAGACTAGTACCTATGAACGTTGAACAGAGATCGTCCTCAATGTTGGATTTCACCACGGAAGTTCAAGGCTGATCTCCCATCAATTAGTTTTCGACTGAACTCGGATCATTGAAAACTCCAGCTGAACCACCGTTGATCCAGGATAACAGACTGAACTTCAGGTGTTCTGGTGACACCGAGAAGAGATGCCTTGTCTCGGGAGCGATTAGGTCAGTGTCTTTTGTGTCACTCATCATATTCGCTTGGTCCCGCAAGTGCACAGTCGGCTTGTGCTTTTTGTGTTGAGTGATAAAATTGTGAGATTATATATATTTATTGCTGGAATCAAAAATGAAACACAGGGAACCGAAGTTCTCCCACTCGGATATTGAGCACCTCCTAGAGCTCATTCATAACATAACCATTTTGATATTCTCGAATCTAAAAAACCGACGCCCATTCGGTACCTACATACTAAAAATGAAAGATGATAAAAATTATCTGAGAAATTTAATTTCAATTCTTACCAATATCGAGATTCGTAAAACTGAAAACACTTTGGGGAAATCTGAAAAAACGTGCAAAAGGAGCTCTTGCCGACACGTACCTACTATAACCTTTACATCACAAGAAAGTTAAGTTGAATAAGTAGGTATGTACCTACCTTAGCTTCTATCTCATGTACTCTAATATTCACTATTATCGTCATTACAAATTAAATGAAGTAGTTAATATTGTCTTTCTGTTGAAGAAAGTGGCAAAAAAGACAAATTAATGAAAAACCCTGAGCAATAGCTCTTGCCATTATCACTTGTTAAATTATAACACACGACAAAATAATAACATAAATAAAGTTAAATAAAGAAAATCTCACTAGAATTTAGGCGAACGTTTTATGAGGTGGTTTAGTAGGTGAGGAGTCGAAAGTTTACGCCCTTGTAACCGGCGAAATGAAGTGGCCTACGCTGAAAGCCGGCTTATTGGGGTTCAGCTTTGAAAAACTAAAAATTGTCACAACTCCCTTTATTTACACTCTAAAATCCTATGAGGAAACAGTTGGAAAGAGAGTTAAATTTTCGTCCAGGTTCATAATTATGTATTTGGTAGAATTCGAAATAGGTAGGCTGTACTACATAAAGGGAATAAATTATACAAGTCAGAATGCAAATGGAATTTTATAAATGGAAATATATCAAGTAGGAGCATTAGATACCAAATTTGTACCCATTTGTATTATATTTATGACATAAGTATGTACCTATTAATTTATATCAACCACTTTGGGAGAAGTCTCGAAATGAATGATGTTTTGGTCTTCAGTAGATTACGTCACCAGTTTTCATCACTGTCAATTCAATTACCTGAAAACAATAACAACGAAGAAAACGTGCAAATGACTGAGAGCTTAGGTACCCTATTAAGGTAACAATTAAGGTAGTATATTATATGGTACGGTAGTAGGAGCATGTACCTAAGGAACCCTCGTACCTAGGGACATATGATTTGAAACATAGGTGCCTACTTTAAAAAGGGGGAATTCAGTGTTACAGGCTTGGTAAGATTGATACACATGACTTGCCGAATTCGATGTGTTTTCACGGAAGTTAGACTATTTTCTGGTGAGTCATTCAACTTTTTTTATTTAACGGTAGGAAATAAAAGTAGATAAATCGAGGAGATTTTTTAAAATAGTTTTTGCGTTGCAGGTACCTACATTACCTACGTCCGAAATGCGTTTTTGATTTGGACCTCACATACCTTCTAGATTTTTATCAGTGTTTCATTCAGTTGCTTGTTGTTGAAGGTCAACATGATAGTGAAAAAGTAAAGATTGGGCCCAATATTTTGTATCTGAGAACGGTTCTCGCATACATACCTAAGGGGCATCAGATCAACTGTCTCTAGGTAGGTACATATACCAATTAAGTTTTATAAACTGCCAAGTTGATAGGTTTGTATTATTTTCTTGTCAAATTGCTGATGAAACTGTTGAAACTTCCTTAGTTTCGGAGTTTTGTACTACCCTCAGAAGATTTATGCCCTCAGTTTATTGCCTAAAATTGTACGTTCCAATTTCTCTTTCCATGATCTCCTGCTTCAGTAAAACCAAATAAGAACAACAATTTGCAGCATTATTGTTATTTAATTATTTATTTTTGTTTATTTTATTATTATTATTATTTATTTATTTATTTTCTTTTTAGTAAATGAAGAATAGCCTTGCCATGCTAAATATTCCACGCAAATACTAACATTATTAAATAACACAATAATTAAATATCATTAACACAGTAGAGCCTTGTTAAATCTACCTCCCAATAATTTATTGTGAAAAATATTAGAGTTATACGTATAAATATTTCATAAGAGATAGACGTCAGACATAAATATTTCAAATTATAATATTTTTGTACAAACGTCTCGAATTTGAATAGGTACGTTCATCTTTTCCTTTACTTACCATGATCGCTAAATTAATCGAAACAGATGAACTAATTGTTGCCTGTTGGTACAGTAATAGGTACCTAACTACCTACCTATTTCAGGATACTAAAAATGACAAACGAATGCATGAATACGAATGAGTCGTGATCCTGGTATGAAAGTATTTATTATGTGAAAGGTCTATAAAAATAGTCGTGAATGAATCTGTGATATTAGGCTAGGTTGTTTGTTATTAGGCTAGGAATCTAGTATGTAGGTAAAGCTCGCAATAGGCAGGGGAGGATATCCTGTACTCACCCTGCCTCAGTCACTCCCAACAAGATATGGACCAAATGAATGAAAGACATGGCTACCAATGATGGGAAGACCCCAAGCTATACGAAGAGGTGAGCTAGTACCTAGGTGCCATGAACTCCTGTCCCTAAAGAAATTAACTGCTTCCCACTAAAACCTGGCACCTTCACGTGGTCCAAGAGTGTGGCTAACGCCAGAGGGGACAGGAGGGCCTGCTGTATCACCAAGAAAGAGAGGATGATAAACCCACTACTGCCGCGATCTTCAAGACATGCCCCGATTGTATTGGGCCAAAATGGCCCCTGAAACAGTCGAACCCATTTTGATACAGGAGGATGATGCGAACTGGCCTGCGTCGAAAGCATTCAAGATAAGTTCCGACAAACTAAGTAGGACATCACTTGTTGATCTACCATTTCTAAATCCAAATTGCTGGTTGACAAACAAATTTTTATATTCAAAATAGGCAGTCATCTGATGTTTTAGTACCTTTTCGAAAATTAGACGTATCCATGTCAAAATTATCTTTTAAGTCTTTATCTATAGGTCAAGTCATTCTTATCACCACTTGAACTGCAGAAACGGTGAGAATACTTCGATGTTTGCATTCAGAATTATAATTGTTAGGAACCTACCTACTTATTTTAAATATAAATGCCCTTAAGAATTCTTTCGCATTCATTGTGAATCTACCTATTCTATCTTGATGAGCCCTAAATACTAATCTTTTGAACGTATTATTACAATTTACAACTGGGTGTTAACTTCAGTTTTCTTCATCATGTTGTCAGTAGGTACCTACCTACCTATTGAGCTAACTTCATCAAAAACTACAAAATCCCAAACTTTCTTAATTTTAGTTTGGGTCAATATCATCTTGCCATAAACCTATTGATATTTGTGTGGTACAGAACAAAATATTAATTACAGGCACTCACATTGACTCCTGGAGGCGTAGAGATGACGTACATTACGGCGTCGGACACTTCCTGCGCACTCAAACGCGGAGCTGAGTCCGGAACGTGTATTGCATCACTCAACTCTGTCCCGACCAATCCGGGGCTCAAACTCTGAAATGATGGAGTAATATATGACTGATTGAAGATTAGAACTGCTTTATATAAGTAGATGTCTGATACTTGTTTTTTTTTTTTTTTTTTTTTTTTTTTTTTTTTTTTTTTTTTTTAGCGTAGTACCTACCTAACATTTATATTTACTTATGTAGGTACCTTTACGTCGGAATTACAAATTCAATTTCCTCTATTAAAATTACCAACCCCACATTCCCATTTCGTTACCCAATATCACATGTTGTTGTCACTCTCAATCATGTGCATTAATTTGCTAGAAAAAACAGAACAGAAGAAGAAAACACCACAGTCTCTTAGATGGCATTATTCGACTTTCCTTACTTTCAGCCATTTATAAAAAAATAAAAAAAAAAAAAAAAACTATAATGTACATCGCAAATTTAGGTATGTAGGTACCGTTCAATTTATGAGCTCAGGACTTTGATAGAGCAGACATTCAAGATACAGAAAACGCCAAAAATTCAGCAATTTTCGCTTAAAATTAATATATTGCAAAGGCTTAGGAATTTTATACTTTTATCTCCTGAAATGCACTTTGGGATAGGTACCTACTAAAATTATTTTTGCGCTTCTACATTTTTCGTATATTTAAGCTCGTTTTGTTGTAAATTTGCGATCGTTCGTTTGTCTTTTTACGCTAGATTTTTAATCAACTCCCGATGTACTTACTGTGAATTTTCATGGTTTTTTCGAATAAGGTATCACTCTATATAGTATACTGGTATGTTATCGTAAATACGAGAAATTCGTCAAGCTAGTGTAAGCATCGACAACCACTCTTAGTGTAAGCAAGTCTACCACCACTCATAGTGAGATAAGCAAGTCTACCACCACTCATAGTGAGATAAGCTTGTCTACCACCACTCTTAGAGAGATTGTTCAGGGATCAGTTTTTTGCTTTGCTTTTGATCAGTGGTCTGGATATTTCTTTCGTTCGCATCTCAAAAATACATAACATCAAGCAGTCAATCCTTTAGTAAAAATTCAGATTGGCTGGACATATAGATTAGTATCCTATTGTGACTATTTAAAACTTGTTTTGACGAATTCGGTGTTTCACGGTAACATAAAATTTTTTAACAAGATTTAAGAAAGTTGATTCGTTGGGATTAGCATTTTTTGTTCATGTTACAACGGAAAGAAGTTTTTGTGTTGCAAACGGAGTATATGACGGAGTGAATTTTGGTCGTGTTTTGTTCATGATTTTCAATAATGAATCTTTGATGGCTTTAAAATTTTATAACGTTTCTTTATTCACACAGTTCAGATTATAACAAGCTTTATAAAAAAGGCCTTCTGCCCTTAAATTGGTTTTTTAATTAAACTTCAACATTTCTCCCCAGGAACTGGGGCTTCTTCAGGTAGATTAATATTCAAAAGTGAAAAATATCAACTTACTTATAGTTTTCTTTTTTTTGTTAAAAATCAAATTTAGAGTTATGAGTTTTTTGAAAATCAAATTTTAAATTGTCTACGTTTATGTAAGTAACGATGTTTTTTCGTTTGTGTTACCTAGTTCACTGGTGACGGTAATTACAAATTTAGAGCCCATCAATCAAATACGAGTAAATTTTGCTCAAGTTTTGAGTGCCTTCTCGGAGGTTAATTGAATTTGAATTTGTTATCTTAACCATTACTGGAATATTCTTTTTTTGCAAACATGATTCTCTTCCTACAATTTTGAAACTTTTGAACTCCATAGTATGCCCTAAAGATCTGCAATGGGCAACCAACGCGTTTTTTGTATCTTCTTGTCGTAGATCCGATTCATGTTATGAAAAACGACGCCGAACGGACTGACACGTTTCCCCCACATAGGTACACTTTTCCACACCCACCACTACCACAAGGGATCTGGTAGACCAAGTCTGAATGTTGTTATTTTGGTGTGAAATGTTGTAGTTTGGAAAATAGGGGAAAAAACAGAAGGATGAATTCATCCTGAGGAGAAAGTTTGGCGTTTAAATTTAAAAGAAATTTAAGGACAGCAGGCCTTTTTTATAAAGCTTGTTAAAATTTTATGGCACTTAGATCAATGTCTTAAGCCAAATAAAGAGGAGGGGGGAATCTGGGCCTCCCTCTCACTTCTTTTTGTTATTTATTTATTTTTTTTTTATTTTCTCGAGTTAATGGTGTGCCCTCACGGTTTTGGTGTAATTTTTTGTGTAAACTATCGTTGAAAAAAGTGGTGCAAATGTGTTCTGATGCCCTTAATATGTAGTGTATTCGTGACCAGCGTGAAATTTCCGATAAGAATAGTTATTTAAATTGTCGTTTGAATTTGTTCAGGTGAAAACACATTTTACGGAAGTTCCATCTCCCAATGCTACACTATATTACACTTCTACAGAGCAGGCGGTGGTCCTATTCGTCACAAAATTTAATTTTACCCAAGCTTTTTAGTGGAAAATTGTTTTCGAGCACTACTTCAGGGCTTTAGATAGCGAAGTATGTTCTAAATAAGTGTTTTTCAAGCATTACAAAAAGCACTACTTCATGGCGTTAGGTAGCAAAGTATGTTTAAAACGTGTTTTCCAAGCAAAACTCGGCGCTTTGCGCCTCGGCGGGGGGCTCCGCCCCCCTGCACCCCCCGGTTTATTTCTTTTTCCATACTCTGTATGAAATCATAGGAACACAGAATGTGTTTTTGCGATGATTCTATTTCCTTACCAACGGCTTGGTTGCACGTGAATAATAACAATATTTGGCAATAATAAAATAAATAATTGTTAGACATTTAATTTGGTCTAAAACCCTATAAATATTATATAAATAAATATGTAACTACAAGAAAAATACTATATAAATTGAGAGCTTTCCAACGAATGGTGAACGATTTCTGTGCGATTAAAATTGCGGAAGTTCCATTTCCCTACCAACGGCTTGGTTGTACGTGAAAATCATTATAAAAGGCGCATAACGGTTTTTTCTGTCGGTTTTTTGTGACGATTTTTTTTCGGTAGGTCATCGCAAAAACACATTCTGTGTTAAAAATAAAAATAAAATAAAATGAAACTAATAAGGCGTGAAAAAAAGCCACAGTTCCTTTGAGCCTGACGGCTAAAATTAAAAAAACATGAATATGCTTTAGCCGTACACGACTCACTCCTCGTCGATTCTCTGAACCCGACCCCCCATCGGCCTCTGAACTCTGTTTATCATTCTGCCATCAATCCTAAAACATGGAATCATGTTTTAGCTCCTCGCTCTCACTTTATTATAGAAATGATCACGACCATTGAGCTCTTGTGAGATGATGATCTCCTAATAGAAACTCGCGAGTAAACATTCACTTTATTATAGAAAGAGGCTAAAGAAGCTACATACGAAATTACAGCTTCCTATAGTGTGAAGTATAGAAATTACCTATTAAAATAATTTAACCACCGCTTCACAAATCTAACCATTCTCGCAATATTCGGATCACCTGCTATGAATCACATAATCGAAACACCAGCTCAATGAAATCATCAGAAATTAACAAGCGGTTGCAATCATGTTCACAATATCAATAATTGAGAATGATCACCTGTGTGTAAACAATTATTCATATAACCATGCTCATAACTCAGCTTGTTGGCCACGCACTTCGCAGTAGTTAATATAGTATGGTTGGATAAATCGAGAGCTTTCGAACGAATGGTCAACGAATTTTGTGGGATGAAAAACGACGAAGTATCATATCCCTAGCAACGACTCGGTTGTAAGCGGAAATCATCACAATTATTGGCGCTACTTTCGTTGCACTCTCGTGGGACATTTTTCGGTAGTTAGGTCACGGCTAAAGCATATTCATGCTAAAATTTCCGGTAAGAATAGATAGACAACGGATTTTTGTCCAATATTTCTCATTTTCGGACCACCTTGAGACAGGAAACCAAAATCAGCAAGCTATGAAACGTTAAAAGCAAGTAGGAAATTTGAATATACCTAGAGGGATTTTGTTGACTTCTTGCGTGCACACTTGGCTTTCCAACCTTCGGTAGTAAGGAAGCAAACAATCGGACAACTTTTAATTTGTTTTTTGAACATCGAACTATCACTGTAATGTGTGCCATTTCTCGGTATTTGAACATCATACGAGGCTTGTACCTGGTTTTGGTAGATCTTGGGCTTTAATTTTGGTAAATTTCAGCTTAAAGAAAATGCTGAAGGAAAATAGATAATACTTACGTGTGTGGCTGGACTAGAAACTAAGCTATTAGGTTAACGACGAGATATTATCAGCATCAATAACTCACTGTTACTTTGATTTTAGAGTTTTCCGCTCCGAGTTCCCTTCTCAAAGATTCAGTGAGGACGGTTACTGCATTTTTGGAAGCGCAGTAAGGTGCCATTCCTGGTACACCGAATATCCTGTGTCCCACATAACTGCAACGATTAGCCAAGCCAACACATTAGCGTCAAAAGAACCTACGTGAGTGATAGTTATAATTAATAGATCAGTCCTAACAACCAAAATCAATCTGAAATTGTATATATATTTTTTTTTTTGAAATAGCCAACGACTCAACTGTATTAGGTACCTAATGGTCTTACTACATTTACCAGATTATTTTTAAAATTTGATAAGTAATACATGCATTACAGGGAATGATATCTCAATGTCTGGTTTGTATATGATTTGGTGGGAATAGTGAGTAGATCATAATTATACTGGATACACCATAACATGAAAATGTTGTGATGAACTAGGTTAATTTCTCCCACCATGAATCCTCGTAAACAATCCATAATCAAAATTAAATATCCGATTATCCGCACATCTCTAGATTATATATATATATATATATATATAACCTGTATTGGGGAAAAACACGATGATCAAATGAAAATGGTGGAAACATAACAATTTAAAAGTATTACCCCCTTCCATTCACCCCCTGCTATATTGAAATTTAAAACTTCTGAAATCTAAAACTAATGGTGGAAACATAACAATTTAAAAGTATTACCCCCTTCCATTCACCCCCTGCTATATTGAAATTTAAAACTTCTGAAATCTAAAACTTAATTAATTCTTAATTGAACAAAAAAAGTTCCAGTCATGCAGCATGATCGTACGAGCGAATTTTCGTAAATTATCGTACTATATTATGTTACATTGTTTTAAAAATCAAGGACTTTGAGGGATAAGAAATTGTTAACTACCAATTTTATGCCAAAAAACTCGTTCTAAATAATATTCTGCGACACAAAAAGAAATTTTGGTTTTTAAACTTTTTTCAGTTTTTCTCTATTTTTAGCATATTTTAATGAAATTTCAGTACATTTTTCTGCATAATTTTCTACATACATTTTTAATGACCTATTTTTATAGTTAATGAACTTTATTTGAGCAATAGTCTGCTAAAAAATATAAATTCAACGATTTTTAGCCGTTTTTTGCTTTTTAGTGATTCATAAGCACTTTTTTAAAATTTGACCAATTTAATGTGCTCAAAATATGCTGGCCAACGAACTCGTCCTTTCGTTTTGAAAGCTTGATTTTCTGGCGCAAGAACGGAATTTTTATCTCAATCCTAAGTAAAATTATCGTGTGGAAAGACACACACATATATATAAGCTAAATGAGTGATTTCCACAAATGACTTAAAAAAAAGACTTTATTTAATAACACAAGGTAAAAACAGCAATTAGACGGAGACGTTCAGAGTGTTGGAAGAAGACGCCTCCTCGTGGGCTCGCAGGCCCTTATAAAAGCTAGATTTACATTGCCAGCACTTGGCGGTTGAATAGTAATAGGACAGTAGTTATTCTTTACATAAGGCATATATACATAAATATATATATATGAAAAATGTTAAACTCTAGGATTCGTTTCAGAATATCTCAAAACGAATATCAATGAAGAGAATTTTCGAAAATTTTGATTTTAAAATTTTTGGAGCCATTGCAATATTTTTATTTTCCACGAAAATTCGCTAAAAGAATCGGCGGAGAGTACTAGCTTTGGCAGCGCTTAAAAGGATTTTTACCTAATCATCCCCTCCTTCATTCTCCTACCGAGAGTAAATTCAAAATTGCCCACATTTTGTTGCTAAAAAACTACAATAAAATTTTGATCGGAAAAAATATATATTTCGAAAATCTATCGTGAATTGTGGTCTGGGCAGCCTTCAACAAAATTCGACACACATAGCAACTCAGATCTATGGTTTTTTTCTTCTTCGCGGATTCGGCCCTGAAATGGTACGAAACGGATTCGCATTGAGTTATTTTTTTCCCATGCTTGGGTCGTCCCACACCCCTAGGATCAATTCTAGTAGGCTATTTCTCAAATAAAAATCCCTGCCTGTATGACCTAGCGTCCAAAATAAAATTCAACGACCTATACGAAGTAAATGTAAACACAAAATTTCAAGATGGCGTGGGAAGGCAGAAGCTGTACATAGAAGTGGAGTGGCTATACCAAGATGAGTATTGACAAACCAGCCAAAAGTCGTCATCTCCTTTATCCCAGATAATCAAAAGTTTCATACCTGTTAATATTGATGATGTGACCCTCTTCAACATTATGTTTCTTCATAGAATTGACAGCGAGCTTGGCAAAATGACTTAAAGCAACTACGTTTGTGTCAAACATTGTCTTCACTGCCACTGGGTCGCACTCTGTAGGTACATACCAAAATTACCAACACACTTTAGGTAGGTAAGTTATGAAGGAAAGGAATTATCACTCTATATTTGTTCACTAATGCTGCTAATTTATTTCGGTCCTATTCTCTAGTAGGTAGGTAAGTAAGAATGTCATAGGAGGTACATTATACGCGGTCAAACCTTCCAAGGGCTGCATAGTCAGCACACCAGCGTTGTTGATGAGAAGATGAACAGCACCCCAGTTTTTTTCAGCCCACTGGAAAACCGCTTCGATTTGCTTCGGGTCTGTGAGGTCGCATTTCATTGGTTTCAGCTGACCTTTGCTTCCTTTCAAGCTATCTGCTAATTTCTGAAATTGGCAGTAGCTGTTACTGATTTGAGACAACCCAACCTAAGCTTAAAATTAAGAGAAAGCCTGTCTAGTCCCCTTACATATTACAATAGTCATCTTCTTCTAGTATCCTACTTCCTGGCACCCATAACATGGTTTTCAAATTAAAATGCGTTAGTACATAGCTTTCAGAATAATGTATTATATTATAAATTGTTTTGAAGATGAATAACTTGAAGGAAGACTGAAGATGAAAGGAAGACTTATTTGTAATCATTATGAATGTAGAGGCAGGCGTTTGGAGGATTTTAGTTTTTCATATTAACTATACCTACCTACCGCAATCCTGGAAAAGATGAAATTCATGGAAAACTATCTCTAACAGAAAAAATTAAATTCAAAATTTTTCTCATATGATAATGCTGCACGACTGGAACTTGGTTTTTCGCGGGCTACCTTTCTTGATTTTATAAATCTACATTTTTACCTAGACCAAAAAATTTCAAGAGAGGAGGGGTTCAAAACTGAATTTGCTTTCGAATCTACCATTTAATTCCCTAGGATTACCACTTTCGGGAAATTAAAAAAATAAATAAGTAAATGATAATTTTCCAAAATCTAAATTTCCTTTAGCATTTTCCGTTTTAAACCATTTGGGACAAGCTGCTTAATGAACTAAATTCTCTCCTGTTCACCCAAGAAAGTTGAAATTTTATAGGGAGCCTCTGCGATATCTATAGACGAATGAACTGACGGGTGAAATGTCGGACTCCGTCCTGATCAGCTAAATGAGCTGAATTTTCTCCTGATCGCCCCAGAAAGTTGAAATTCGATAGGGAGCCTCTCTATAACCTCACGAGACGAATGAAATGTCGAGGTCCAGCCTAATCAACTGAGTGAAAAATCCTATATTCTGTAAACGTTTGGGTTACATCTCATAACACGACCCGCTATTTCGAGTAGCCACGTGCGGAGGTTCTCGCATTGATTAGATCTTCGGATGCCACATCGAAAAAATTTGTAGGAAGGTATCAAAAATTACTTGTGTCATTGAAGTTATGTTATCACAACTCCATACAGACCATTACTTCTGACGGTGTACTAGAATAAACAATTTATTCATTCGCAATTAACCACATAAATTCTTTCCAGTTTAAATCTAAAGCATGTTCCTTTTTTTAATTTTTATTTTAGGTGGAAGGGATTATTTTTTGTCTATGACAAAGTTAAATGAACTAAAATGATATACCAATAGATTTCTGCACATTTATCGAAAAAGGTACTATCGAACATAATTTCGGATGTCTACTCAGTATGTGCTTACCTGAACAACTTCGACTCGTCTCGCAACTCCCAAGACCTTCATTCCAGCTTTGACAAGATCGGAGGCCATTTTGGAGCCCATGCCGGAGCTGGCCCCAGTCACGACGGCCGTCCTTCCGTTCCACCGATCCATCCCACTCTACAGCTGCAGCAGAAATGTGGAACGAACCACTAAGAAATCGATCTACCAAAACTTCGAACTTCATTGTGGAAGGCCGACAGACACAATGCAGCGGAGGATTATAATAGCACGTAAATATTGGGTTCCCAGGGATTGAATGGGACACTTCCGTGAAACGTCGCTTTGATTTCAATGGGTGCTCTGATTTCCTGGTAATGATTAATGATCAAATTCATGATTGATTTAACGCATGCTTACAAGTTATGTACGCGAATCAGCTCATTGCATTTTCTTTATCACCTATTCATCATCAAACTCTGTATTTCTCCAAGAAATAGTAGCGACCCCAGTCCCCTCTCAACTAAAACAGTAGACCTTCTCCATTTTCAATGCCTATTTTAATTTTATGTCACATTGCTTTCGACTACTCAGAATACATAATGAGAGAATCATAATCACATTGAGGAGGTGAAAAAAACTGTTTGTCAAAAACAACATGTTCACTTCCATTTTAAACCGCCCAGAACATTCCCGTGTCCTTCCGTAAACGGGGACAATGCACTCTCAGTTTACCTACCCATTTTAATTACTTATATTAATAATATTACCCATTATTATTGTGATATCATGTCTGAGCAATAAGTTGAAGAAACAGATTAAAAAAAAAAATAATAATTCAATAGAACTTTATTGGATTTGTGCATTACAGTCTGGTTAATTACAATAATAAATAATGCATGAAATAATGAAACATGAGGGGGAGTCGAAGTCCAACGACTTTCCACTCAAACGTTAACAAAATATTTAGCCTGATGGATTTTATTGAAGTTCATTGGGTGGTTCTAGAGGTATTGCACATAAATGGCGTTGGTGTTATTAGTTTGTTGCTGCGGTAGGGCGTAACTAGTAGATCGGTATGGATTTTTTCTCTTGAGCCTGCGGTTCCGACAGTTTGGTGGTGTTTGATCCAGAATAGCGACTGCGAGTGGGCTTTTGGAGTCTTTGGTGGAATATGTGTTGCCCAGAACCTCTAAAACTGTTGGTATTTTTGGGTCTCTGTGAAGATTCCTGTTTCTCTTAATCATACAGTGCCTGTGATTAACCTCAGTTCGCGATTTTGGACTTTTCTTACTTGCTCCACCCCATATCCGGTTTCCATGTTCCCACATTGGGCGTTTTAGTGTTGGATGGATTAGACGTTTGGCATGAAGTGGGGATAGGGATTGTTTTTAATTTTGAGGATTGTTGCAATCTATTTGCAGATGAAACTATATTTTTACACATAAGTAAATTACTCAACAATTAGAGCAAAAAACATAGAATGAATATTTTCTTAAAAGTCTTTTTTCATATGGATCCGGAACATATGACTGAATTAATAAACTGAATTTAGAATGGCGGTAGAAGCTCGTAGGAAGAAACCTACGGGGAAATCGGAACAGTTTCTATGTCGCAATGTTTTTCCGGTGTGCGGAGTCAATGCCTTTTGTTATACAGATCGGCCAACATTTCTGTGCGCGCGACCAGAACTGGTCGGGTCTCGGCGAGGGGGTTGTCGGGGGTACTTTTGTGAAAACATCCGTTTTCATTCTGTTAAGAAAGTAAATAAATATAGAATATAGGCTTTGTACAATGCGGAGAACAACAGGCTATGTTTTTAGTGCGGCTAATAGCGAAACGTCCGCGCGCACAGAAATATTGGCTCCGCTATACCATTTTTAACAAACGAACGGCTAGTCTGATGGTTTTGACTGATAAATTTGTTGCGTTTCATGTCATTAATTTTTATTTATTTTTTTATAAGCCGCACCTCAACCAGAAGGGTCATTAGCGGCAGTTGCGTTTTGTTATACCACCACGTTTTATGTCACGTCCCACGGAAACGGGATAAAAATTGTCCTATGTCCATCCCCTTGTTCTAAGCTACCTCCCCACCAATTTTCAGCCAAATCGGTTATCCGTGCGTTGCACGGACCCACATGTATGGTTTAGTCTTTGTTTAGGCAGCTGAAATAACCATATCCAGACTGTATCATATTATCACTTCGTCCTAGGAATCACTTCAGCTGGTCTAGGGCGTAGGCATCATCAAGTTGAAGTTCCGCAGAGGGTACATCCCAAATTCCAGCTTCATAGAGTAAATAGTATAGGAATTAGCTTTAGGTACAACTCAGCTGAGTAGCTGAGTAGGCCGTAGGCATCATTAAGTTGAAGTCCCACATAGGCTACATGCCAAAGTCCAGCTACATAGAGTAGCTTTAGGAGCTACTCAGTTGATCTGGGCAGAAAGAATCATCAAGTTGAAGTCCCGCAGAGGCTACATGCTAAATCCCAGCTTCATGGAGTAAATATCATAGGAAATAGCTTTAGAAGGTACTCAACTGATGGGCCCTAGGCATCGTCATTGCTAATTAAGTCCTAATTCGACTGCCTAACTTTCAAACTGCCTTCATTTTCTGTCTGATAAATAGATCATAGATCACTTTAATTTGAAGGTACCGAACATATAATTGGCCTTGGAAACCATAAACAATGTTCCTAAGGAAGACCGGGTTCTCGATGAAGTTCTTGACGATTTTACTATAGCCTACGTTCTATTCCGGAACTTGCACGTCAATTTGCGCCCACCCTCATGAAAATCGGTTCAGCCTTTCTTGAGTTATAAACAGTGAAATTAACAGACTTTCTTTTATATACATGCATGATGTATGTTTCCCCAGGAACAAGGTTAATTTCTAGTTTTCATTAGGTGCCTATATCTACGTAGAAATATTGAGGACCTTCTTTGTAAGAATTCAATATCAGTGGACACTGATCAGCTTTGGGACCTCTGGGTCAAATTTGTTTTTTAATCGACTTATGATGGAGAAACCTGAAATGTGGCTCTTTTTCGGAGATCTGGAATACAAAATATGTAGGGACTCAGATCAGCTTCGGAACCGCCGAGGCTAACTTTCCTATTCGCCTCACGGTGTTGCTATTCGATGGAGCTCCTCTGGGACTCCTCGGAAAAAATTAAGAGTTACGGATGCACACTGATCAGCTGAGGGGCTCTGTTCCTATTATATTCTTTCCTTACCTAAAGACCTTTTTTTAAACATTTTTACTGCGAAGCTTGAAATTGCGGGGTCTTGGAACTGTAAGGTAACTACCCTTTTGGGAGGCATGATGCTCCATGTTCTGATCCATGTATACATACGTTGTTTATTAATTGTAGACCAATGATCTATGTAGAAGGGATATCTAACGCAGAAATAATACACCTTTTGTAATAATTTGCAGCGTTTTCGTTATACGACCGCATTCAATTTCAATTGGGCGTCCCTCCTATATGTCCAACTAATCTGTATTTTTACTAGGGGATTGACTACTTGATGTACTGTACGTTTAGCGAATTTTCGTAAAAAATTAAGCTATTCCAATGGCTCCGAAAATTTTAAAGTCAACATTTTCCAAAACTTTGTTCATAGAAATCGGTTTTGAGACATATATATATACATACATATATATATATATATATATATATATATATATATATATATATATATATTCAATATATATTCAATGCCAAGACACGCGTTAATACCATCTGTTTCTAAAATTCCACCGGATAAAGACTTGCAGTTCGATGACCGGTTATGAAAGAATATTGACAAGAAATATCCTCATTTATGAATGAAGATGCGATAACATTATCGTCTTCCTGTGAGGCCTGTGACGCTCTGTCACCGACGGTGCTTTGGGTTTATCTTGGCCCCCTCATCCTAATTATTTTCTCGGAGTTTTAAACGAAACAGTTTAAAAGCTCTTAAGGCAAGTTAGTAGGGAGCCCTTGTTTCGGACCGTGAGAACGGATTCAATCTTTCTGGGGAGAAATAAAATAAATGGCGTGTAATTTATAACAGGAGCTATATAGAGTCTCCCAGAACCATAGACGATCCTTTCTGTCTTACAACAAATAAGTTTAAGATTTTAGCTCTATTAACCCTAATTGGCTGTTTACGCATTTTTTAAATTCTTGCATTTATTTCTACTAAAAATTGTATTGTCTAATTTAATGGCAAACAACTTGTTTAAAAAGTGTTACCCGCGTACACAACTTATATTTTTCAATGAAAATGGATTCCTTTCTAAGAACTTTGACACCTTCTGCGCCCTCCAACGATGAGTAGTTTTTCTGATTTTCCAGTTTGCTGCCTTCATATTTTGATGACAATATTTCATGTTTTAATTTAGTTCCCATTAAGATAATTTAAGAAAAAAATTTTTTTTTACGATTTTTGGTACTAATAATCAATCGTATTGATTCGCCCCCCTTGGAAAAATACATTTTAAATTTGAGTACAAATGCTTTTCGAGAGATTCTCCGTGGGTGGTGTATCTCGTCCAGCGAATTCAATTTGGAATAAATGTCAGCTGTGTGGCAAAGCTCATCAAAGGAGTGAAAAATGTTTGGGTGGGGGGTGTTTAAGTCTTTATTCTCACACGCTTTGGTAATTCTTGATACCTCATCGGTTTCGCACACCCATAAAGAAAAAGAGAATCGTCGATGCCGTAGTTGTTGTGCTGGTATTCTGCGAACTCTATGTATGGAATCAATTGCTTCCCACTTCCTGGGAATTTCCTGTACCTGTAATTTTGTATTAGTGGGTATTATCATTAATGTTATCAAATTATACTATTGTTAGCCGTTACCGATATTATCGTCGACGGGGTGAATGGTAAAAGTCGGGATATACTCGAGTACATGCTCGGGGTGGAAAAAATTCCCTTTTCTAAGGATCCTTATTGGAAATTTGAAGCTGATCACGAATATACCATGTAATAGGGGTCCCTGAATGGCCTTCATGGTTATTTACCCAAAATCCACTTGTTAAACACTTCTTTGATGTTTTCGGCCAAACCGCTTTACGGAAGGCTAAAAATCAAGAATCACCTCGAAAGAAACGATGAAGAAATTTATTTACAAAACAAGAAATAAAAAATAAAGTGGAAAAATAAACTTTTATTGATCATAAGAGAAACTAAACTCATAAAAATCAATAATAAAATTCGTCAAATCTTCATAATTTTTCCTCTCAACCCATTTTTCAACATCTCTCATGATGATTTTTTTCGATTCAGGAAGGTTTAACAAACATTTTAAAAACAAAATCCTAGGACGATTTTAGCTATTTGGAAAAAATGCTTTTTGAAGTTGACTGATCGTGTTTTCGTAAGCTAGCGACATCTGCTTATTGCACATTTACAAAATTAAAAAATTCGATGGTAACGGCTCAAATTTCATCAAATACGTCTCATATCACCTCTCAAATACCTCTCACAGGTTTTTTTTTAGAGCGGAGAACCGTATCCCATGTGAGAGAACTCACTACTGTCTGTCGACTGTATCTTGCTCTTATTTAGCATCCTTTGATTCACAGGTATCATCGTGATTAAGTGACCGATGTAGTTTCAACTAGTGATGGTTTTCTTACCTTTTAGACCTCTTTGAATAAGCTCTTAAAAGTAGTTTCGGTTAACTAAATTGTTGATTTTTTCATTTTTGTCCGTTGCAGTGCGTGCACCGTGTTGCTAGGTATCTCGGGGGAAGAACATAGGAACGTGAAGCGGACTTTCACATATTTTCCTCTTTGTGGAACGAAACGTACGACGCCCAAAAGTAGATGCGGTAGGTACCTCACTTCGTCAATAAATTACTCCAAAACGTCAGCTGATTTGCAGAATCGCCACTGTTCATTGATGCACGTAAATGTGTCAGTGGGTTAATGATTGGTTCCCATCTTGGCATATTCGGACAAATATGTGGTCCACTAAATAGCCGATCTCAAATAGAACGTCGCTACATTGTCTTCAGGCGCCCACGAATTTGTTATCAAATGATGCGTGAATTATCTTCCATTAGCAATTTTTCGATGCATAGTATCGCGATTTTTATCGGCCCGTCCTTAACAACATTTACGCAACAGGATTATTTTGAACTGACCTCTCCGAGTCTTTCAAAAATGTTTCTTTCGCCATTTTATCTGTCTATCACAGAACCATGTTTTATCAAAACTAATTTTCAATGGAACGTCCGAACCACATTTGATGAAAGAACATTTATGCCTATTAACGTAAACAAATTAACAATGAATCAAGAAACAGCACCACGTTTTACTACACAATTTCAAAACTTTTGCATTCCTAATGCTTGCGACCAATGATAAATTCATGTACTTACAACACAAAAGGTAACAGGGACAAGGTAACATGGACAAGGTTCACCATCTGCCGAACGGTGCCATTGAATTTTGAATTCAAGTATAAACTAGGATTTTTTCAGAATGTTCTGGAATTTGGTGGAACCCATATTAAAAAGGCTGTAAATTACTACACAAAGGTCTTATTATTTAGTACTTACATAATAGGAAAACTTGTAATACTGGTAGTTCTTAGAGTTTTTCCAAATTGGTATTTCGAGTATCGATAAATGATGATCACTACGTGAGTCAGCGTGAACTAACACCCCAAAATCATGGAGTGGTAATGGAATACCTCTCAAAACTCGGTAGGAGCTCGAACTGTGCGCGTTTTTGCGTGCTAAAAATTTGAGTGATAGGTCATTTTTTCCATGAAATTTCGCATAAAATACGATACTGCAATAAAAAGTAGGGGTTTTTGGTTCTGAAAAAACAAAGTTAGAGTAACTATTAAGTAAGTTAGAGAAATAAATTAACTTTATGCAAATAAAAAACGGGAACTTTTCCAGGTTGTGTTGGAGACTAAATTTTGGCTAATATTTTAGAATAATTTAACATTTTGTAATTTTTCCATTCTAGATCGAACAAACCCACCACCAGGTTGGTTGGATGAATCTTTCTTTAGATACTGAATTTTAGCCAGTCTTTGGCCTATCTGCCCTACTGCGGCGAGGCGCACATAGGGGCTAATAAATAATCATAAAAGGTGGCTGAAATAAAAAAAATGAAAACGCATCTGATCCGGCTCGTTTCTGCTAAATTCGTTTAGTATAAGTGAGGACCTTATGCTGGTATTGTTCAGACGGCTGAAGCAGTTGGCGTAATCATATTTTCCGGAGTCGCCCGACTCTCTCAGTCTATCAACAGCCATCGTCCTGTTTGCTGTTTTCAAATATTACCAGCCAGAAAAATATTCCCGCGATGACTGATTTTCCTTATTGGTCTGAACTCTTTATCGCATAATATTGCATATTCAGATTTTTAATCGTTTCCCAGATAATTTTAAACGCAGATTCGATTGCGATTGGTCCCAAAGCGTCTACCCTACACAAATGGGTGCTATGGATGACAAATGGGAGTCGAACTGGAGGTTCCCTTGGTTTTCTGTGTCATAGGCATGTGGAATATCGTTTCCCTAGTGATTTTTTGAATCTATTGCGATGGAGCCGAAACTCACCCAACTGCATTCTGAGATAATAACATTTCTCTAGTGTGTCCTCGCAATCTGGTTGGATTGAGAGGTTCAAAGAACATTTTCCGCCACTCAAGTCCAAGAAATAATTTCCGCCACCTTTTCCGTGCTTTGTGTGGCCAAGGTGGTAACAGAAAATCACCAACCGAACATTTTTGAATCCTCCAAAACTGTAATTCCATACACCCTCTATCTACTATACACCCTCTATGTCTTTCTTGTAGACATATGACCCTTAACATCATGATTTTCAAGATTATTTTTTCCAACCTATAACCCCCCCCCCCTCACCACGGATTGATATTACACCTAAATAGCAAAGGAATCTATCTTCATAACTGTCTACAATTTTCAACATTATTGGAATGGACACCAAATATAAATCTTGATCTCTAAAGGACATGGTAAGTAGGTTTAAGCTACCCTTCACACCCTTATCTTTATCCATGCACTTCCTCACATCTATATTTAATATTCTTTTGAATTACAGGTAGCATTATTATATAAGAAAGAAAGAAATATTTAATACCTACATAATTAAGATGATCCATTTACAAAACTTGTTAGTACAAATTGTTATTATGAATTATCATCTGTGAATTAATGACTAAGTTATACCCACTGATTCTTAATAACTACCCTTAGGTTAAGACTAGTTCTACTTCAACAACAAATGACTCCCGCTGTAGTTTGTAGTTCGCTGACGAGGCCTTGACTGGCGAAAGAGCACGGAATCGATAAACCATTTGAGGAAATGCCATACTATAAATCCACTGGTCACTGCTTGGCAAATTCAACATAGAAGTAAAATGAATACGTGGGTGGCACTCATTGCCTCAGTCAGTGAAGGGGTTACTACTTAATCACCACTTCCATCACCTCTCTGTTACACAAAACTGGTGCCATCCCAGAGTACTGTTGAATTAGGCTTTATTTTGAAAATGTTGAATTGATTTAGGAAACCTATAAACCGAGACTCACACGAAACTCACGATCTTGATCACGGAGGCGCCGAGACGGACAGGCGAGTGGGGCAGTTCCGATAACCTTTGGCCGCCAGCGGAGCTCCTAATCTCTCAGTTGGGCGCGATGACGGTCCGCTTCCACGTCCTCCGGTTCCGGGCTGCTTTGGCTTTGGCCCTCGTCCTCGTGCTCGGGTCACAAGTTCGCGGCGTGCGGAAGGACGAGCTTTACGATTTCGGCGAGCAGGCGGGAGATCAAGTGCTGCCCAGGGGAGACGACGTCTACGCCAATGTCACCCTCACCACGCCAATCAACCTCTTCGGCGAGACCTACAACACCCTCTTCGTGAGTTACGCAACTCAGATACTCCTCATTTTTTTGGAAATTATTTTTCCTTTGCCCCACTTAGACGAATTTTGGATGATATCCGTTAATCCATACAAATTGCGGAAGGTCCCTAGAAAAGAAAGTACGAATTGCGACCGTCTACCAAGTATGGTACGGGATAGATGGGGTTTGAAAATTTTTTTGTGAGGAACATTTTTAATTAAATATAGTATAAGGAAGCTCAAAAATTGATTACATTCATTTATCTCGTGATTAAAAAAAAAAAAAATAATAATAAAAATAAAATAAATGACTCCATACGCCAATTGCTGGAGAACTGGACCTGTGGACCTCAGAGTCCAGCATCCTAGTGGGTTGACGTTTTATCCGGACGAGACAAGGTCCGATTGTACCTGAGAGCCGCTGCTACTCTTAGTTTTACTTCACTTTGCTGATTGTATGTAATAGCATGTTTTTTGGGTTTTTTTAAAATCCTCTTTGGGGGCTGAATAGTGGTCATCACTGAACCCCTCATTTTTTCCCCCTCTCCGAGTTGCCAGTGGAGTCCATGATGGCGCCTCTCTTTAATCAAGGATGGCAACATGGCTCCCCTTGGAGTCGTTCTACTTCCAGTATCCCTTTGGACACCATGTTCAATGCCGCTAATGACCCTTCTGGTTGAGATGCCGCTTAAACCTTAATAAAAAATAAATAAATAATTAAATAAAACAACTCAAATGTGATGGCAGGAATTTCCTTTAAAAAATTTCACGAACTGTTGAGTCGATATAGTTCCTTTGTTCAGTTGTACCATATTATGCAGTAAACCGCTTTCCTTTACAGTTACTTACCCTTTGCAGTGTTGGTGACCTCTCATCATCAGCTTCGCGTTATGTTGTAATTTGTCATGTGTAACTGTCCCAAAGTCATCAAATTTTATAAATGCGTTATAAGATTTTTAGCTATCTTTTACACATATAAACTGGCATTGGCTCGGAATGTGTAATATTAAAACATAAAATGTTTGAAAATGTAGAAACATGTGAGTTAGGAGTCAGAAAATAACGGTCGTGTATAATTTTCTTTCCTCACTACCGAAGGAAATTTTGCATTTGTGCGAGAAGTCGAATTTGTCTTCCAAAATCAAATTTTCCACTTGCTTTTTGTGTTTTAGAGCTTATTGATCAATTTTGGTTCCAAAGCTGATGGTCTGTCTGTCTGTATCTGTGACAAGTTCTTGCCCAAAACTATACCAAGTTTTAATCCGATTTTGGTGACGTTTTAAAATTGTGCGGGTTAGCTCCTGGACGGTTTGCATGTGCAGAACTAAAATTGTTTGACACTGGGAAAACTCCGAGACTGGTAGATAGAATTTGATGACATTTTAGGGTTAGTACGCCTTGGCTCCTTGATGAAACCCTATACATTTCTAGAATGACCCCCTTTATATTTAACGCCATTGTTTGAGCAATAACTATCGCGCATGCACATAACTGAATTGATTGACACAGGCAAACCTTCGATACAATAATGGGCTGCTTTTGAAAATGCAATTACCAAGGTTTTTGAGGGTTAACCTTCAGACAATCTCCTATTAACTCCATCGCCCTATACATCTTAGATGGTGAATGACGTTGAATTGATGGAAGGTAGTGCGTTTGCGCAAACATGAAATCCTACCCATGTCTACACTTACGTTACTATTCTATTTTGCATATATTCATTTTGACTTACACTTCGTTCTTCAAGTAATTAGATACGTTCATGACACAGCAATGGGGAACCTATATTGCCCACCCTACTTGGCAGACGTTTTTATATTTTGGATTTTTCCCTTCAAATTTGAATGGCTTTACCTCAGAAAGTATTTGTCCTACAAGAAAAATTATGGAAACTGAATTTGAAGGAATTTGGTTCTCTTTGAAATTGAAAGAAATTTGAAAAAATACCAGTCATGCAGCATGACCCCATGAGCGAATTTTTGAAGAAATCTTCGACATTTCAGTCGCTATTGATCGTGTAGAGAAATTTTAGTTAATGATTTTGATAGACAAACATGAGCGAATTTTTGAAGAAATCTTCGACATTTCAGTCGCTATTGATCGTGTAGAGAAATTTTAGTTAATGGAATCAAATTACTAAAAATAATTAGGAGGTACTCATACTTTATTATTATTAAACTAGTCTTGTAGATTTAAAGACAAATGTAGGTAAATATTCATAGATTCCGATGGAGGGAGGCCTTGAGATCAACGTTACTGACGGCCGAGCGGAGCGAGGCCTTGGGTCTGCGTGCTAGTACGTACATAAATAGAACTTCTTCATAATTTCATGGCTGATATTTTCTAAGCCACAGTCAGTATTAAAGCAACATCAAGTCCTAAAACAGTTGAGCGTAAAACATTAAAGAGAGCGACCGAGAGAATCGGAGGACGGAATATTTCACAGAGTAAACTCATCAGTTGTGATTACATTTTTTTTTTTTTTAACAAGCACCTACTACCTACGTTTTAAACAGCATGGTTCTAGGATTGGTTATACAGGGATTCTTCCATAAGAGTAGTTCAATCTGAATTTGGACAATGTTTCATGCAAATATTACCGATTTTTACAACTAGTGAACGGCATTATTTCGATTTTTGACTGATTTTTCAACTTTGAAATTTTTGAAAACTTTACATATTCTTATAGGAAATTTTACGCTGATTCCGAATATACCACATGTTAGTATGCTGAAAAAATTATTTCGCACAACAAATCGCAAAAAACAGGCTACTTTGACATTTTTGACTACATTTTTGAAAATTTCAACCCGAAGATGTAATCCGATCATGCTGGCCAACGAACTTGAACTTTCGCTTTGTGTTCATTAACATTTTAAAATTTGTTTGAAGTTTCTAGCACAATTCTACGGACAGTTATCGTCTGGAATGACACATACATATATACATACATGGGTCATTTCACGCGAACGGCCAAACTTTTTTTTTCGATATTTTTTAAAAGTCCTGATTTTCTAGTATGCTGTACCCATTGGTAATACAAACTAGGAGCCAAATTTTCAGACCCCTTCTTCGCCCAGCCTTTTCTCTACAACTGTCCGAAGTTTAGGGGTGTGCGCCAAACACTAACTTTTGTTTTAATTGCTCAACCGTTATTGTGCCCAAAAAATCAAGTAAGGTGGCCAATTCTTATGGTAAATCGTCTGCTCTTTCTGGTAGTCATGTCTAAATTTACAAAAAACTTAAGCTTCCTCATGAAAACTCAAAATAAAAACTTCTTTTTCACATTTCATCAATTTGGCATTTTTTGAAAAAAAAATTTTTGATCTTAAATCATACCTACCAGTATGTAGAATACGAGGTTAAGAGGACGTAATGGGCCGACAAACGGTTTGTCGCCAGTGGTACTTAATGTACGGCCTGAACTCCCAAAAAACGTAAGCTTCCCCATGAAAACTCCACATTTAATCAATTTCGCATTTTTTGAAAAAAAAATTTTTTGATCTTAAATCATACCTACTAGTATGTAGAATACGAGGTTAAGAGGACGTAATGGGCCGACAAACGGTTTGTCGCCAGTGGTACTTAATGTACGGCTTGTACTCCCAAAAAACGTAAGCTTCCCCATAAAAACTCCACATTTAATCAATTTCGCATTTTTTGAAAAAAAATTTTTTGATCTTAAATCATATCTACTAGTATGTAGAATACGAGGTCAAGAGGACGTAATGGGCCGACAAACGGTTTGTCGCCAGTGGTACTTAATGTACAGCCTGTACTCCCAAAAAACGTAAGCTTCCCCATAAAAACTCCACATTTAATCAATTTCGCATTTAAAAAAAAAAAAAATTTTTGATCTTAAATCATACAAACTAGTATGTAGAATACGAGGTTAAGAGGACGTAATGGGCCGACAAACGGTTTGTCGCCAGTGGTACTTAATGTACGGCCTGTACTCCCAAAAAACGTAAGCTTCCCCATAAAAACTCCACATTTAATCAATTTCGCATTTTTTGAAAAAAATTTTTTGATCTTAAATCATATCTACTAGTATGTAGAATACTAGGTCAAGAGGACGTAATGGGCCGACAAACGGTTTGTCGCCAGTGGTACTTAATGTACGGCCTGTACTCCCAAAAATCGTAAGCTTCCCCATGAAAACTAAAAATAAAAATTTAATTTTCACATTTCATCAATTTCGCATTTTTTGAAGAAAAAAATTTTTGATCCTAAATCATACCTATCAGTATGTAGAATACGAGGTTAAGAGAACTTAATGGGCCGACAAACGGTTGGACGAAAGCGGTACTCAATGTACGGTCTGTACTGCCAAAAAACGTAATCTTCCTCACGAAAACTCAAAATAAAAACTACTCTTTCACATTCATCAATTTCGCATTTTTTGAAGAAAAAAAAAAATATTTTGATCTTAAATGATACCTACCTAGTATGTAGAATACGAGGTTAAGAGGATATAATGGGCCGACAAACCGTTTGACGCCAGCGGTACTTAATGTACGGCCTGTACTGCCTAAATAAAATAAAAATTGAGTTTTCATTATAAAGTCCCCAGTTTATCAAATTTGCTTAGAACTAACTTCACATTTGACGGCACATCAGATAGGTGCAAATTTTATCATGAAAATTCAATTTTTCTTTTATTTTGGTAGTACAGGCCGTACATTAAGTACCACTGGCGACAAACCGTTTGTCGGCCCATTACGTCCTCTTAACCTCGTATTCTACATACTAGTAGGTATGATTTAAGATCAAAAATTTTTTTTTTCAAAAAATGCGAAATTGATGAAATGTGAAAAAGAAATTTCTATTTTGAGTTTTCATGGGGAAGCTTACGTTTTTTGGGAGTACTGGCCGTACATTAAGTACCACTGGCGACAAACCGTTTGTCGGCCCATTACGTCCTCTTAACCTCGTATTCTACATACTAGTAGGTATGATTTAAGATCAAAAATTTTTTTTTCAAAAAATGCGAAATTGATTAAATGTGGAGTTTTTATGGGGAAGCTTACGTTTTTTGGGAGTACAGGCTGTACATTAAGTACCACTGGCGACAAACCGTTTGTCGGCCCATTACGTCCTCTTAACCTCGTATTCTACATACTAGTAGGTATGATTTAAGATCATACATTTTTTTTCAAAAAATGCGAAATTGATGAAATGTGGAGTTTTCATGGGGAAGCTTACGTTTTTTGGGAGTTCAGGCCGTACATTAAGTACCACTGGCGACAAACCGTTTGTCGGCCCATTACGTCCTCTTAACCTCGTATTCTACATACTGGTAGGTATGATTTAAGATCAAAAATTTTTTTTTCAAAAAATGCCAAATTGATGAAATGTGAAAAAGAAGTGTTTATTTTGAGTTTTCATGAGGAAGCTTAAGTTTTTTGTAAATTTAGACATGACTACCAGAAAGAACAGACGATTTACCATAAGAATTGGCCACCTTACTTGATTTTTTGGGCACAATAACGGTTGAGCAATTAAAACAAAAGTTAGTGTTTGGCGCACACCCCTAAACTTCGGACAGTTTTAGAGAAAAGGCTGGGCGAAGAAGGGGTCTGAAAATTTGGCTCCTAGCTTGTATTACCAATGGGTACAGCATACTAGAAAATCAGGACTTTTAAAAAATATCGAAAAAAAAAGTTTGGCCGTTCGCGTGAAATGACCCATACATACATACATAAAAAAATGCGTTAAACTTCAGAATATGATTCAGAATAGCCTGAAACGGATTTCTGCATAAATATTTTTCAAAAATTCACATTCTACAAATTTTGAGGCGAGAGCAATAGCTTAATTTTCTTCAAAAATTCGCTAAAAGAGCGCTTTTTGAACGCGTAGAACAAAATTAGAAGGTATGAAAGCGAACTGATCAGCTGAGAGACCTCAGAGGTTAATTTCATTCATGATCGACCTACGGTGTTGAAATTAGAGATAGAGCACCTTTGGAACACCTTGAAAACAATTTTACGAGATAAGTAGAATCACTAATCAACCGAGGATCTTCTGAGCCTGATTTATTCTCTTTCGACTTACAGAAATATATTAATATTGTAATTAAGGATTTTAAGTGCAAAAAACAAAGTTTCAAACCAATATTATACAGTCTACGCAACCTGTGGTTCTTCATAGGTCTTCCAACATTCTATTCATCCACGCTAGCATGAATGTTATTTTGATACAAAACAACTGTTTGTAGGTCCAGAAACTGTCACAGCAACGACACAAATGAAGGGTACAGGGGAAGAAACATATATGTTTAAAAAAAACAATATGTTGGGAAAATCAACTTTAATGTTGGACATCATCTGTTTTTCCCTGGTACGGGTAAACTTTAGCGCTTAAAATACTAATGACAACAATGTTTCTTCCCGGTTTTTGACTTCACCTTTCGATAGGACCCTTGAAACCCTAACAGGTGGCACCACTATCTCAATTTAAAAAAAAAAAAAAAGAGAAAAGAAATATTTCTTCCCCTATACCCTTCAAATGAATTTGATGTGCTTACCTACTTTTATGATGGAAAAAAAACTTATTTTGCTTCTTTTTCTTGTTGGTGGTAATTTTGTGTTTTTAGTTAACAAATTAATTGTTACCTATTTACGGTCCTCACTGCCAGCACAACGGGAAGCCACTTGTACAGGCCAGAAGTCGAGTTGTTGACTTGCTGTTGTTGAGTTGTTGAATTTGACTTATCATTGATGCTATTCGATACAGTGGATTCATTTTACCTGACTAATTACCTTTTGGGGGTTTGGAGTCGCTATGACCCTGTGGTGGGGGGTTATGTGGGATGGGGTGAATTTGGACTCTCTCCCATTCACTCAGTTGAAATGTGATAGGGGGGGGGGGGGGGGGGGGGGTTGTAGGAAGCTGATTATTTTACTAAACGAAATTTACTCATTAGATACAAAGATATGGATGTCTGAAAATTCTTGTTTGCGTAGATGTGGAGATGGGAAATTCCATTCTTTTGCCAAAAAATCAAGCTTTCCAATAGAAAGAATAGGTTTTTGAGCACATAAAATGGTCAAATTTCAAAAACGTGTGCTTAAAAAACCACTAAAAATGGCTAAAAACGGCTAAAAATTGATGCATTTATATTTTTCATCTGAATTTTAGTCAAAAAAAGTTTTTCATCAATGAACCAGAACATTAAACATTTTTCGCACAAAAGCATGATGAATATTCATAAATTTCGTTGGTTTTTGCTGACAAATCAATGAGAACTACAACAAATAGCTAAAATTCCGAAATTTTTTTTTCGCCGATTATTATGTAGAACTAGTTTTTTGCCATGAAACTAGTGACTAGTTGAAAATGTCTATTATAGACTTCTTCTAATCATTCTTTGTTCAATTTTAAAATGTTACTCATTTATTCATCTTAGGTTATAATGGAACGGGTGTCTGCAACCAATAAAATCATGATCAGTCGCTATACACACCACAATTATATACAATCCAGGCATTCGGACGTCCCTGTAACATGCATCACTTACCAATATGTTTTGGTTGTTGCCATTTCATTAATTTATTTTCGGTGCTTGGTTTCTTTCTACGCAGTTATCCTTACATGATCTATCATTGGCTTCGTTTTATAATTATCTACCTATAGACCCGTGATCTGTGTAGAAGAGCAACCGCTACATTATACAGAAATAATGAACCTTGTAATGATTTCCAGCGTTTTTAAAGACAATTATCAACCGATGAATCGTAGCAATTGATGTATTGGACGCCAAATTAATTGAAAACAAGAGTCGGTATCTTTCTGGAACAATACATACGAACATTCCGGTGTCCTCACGATTATCTTACCTCGCATACGAACGGCTGATAGCATTGCTTATTTTTCTCACGATGGTTCTGTAACCTTAATCTGAACCTCCGAAAAATAGACGACCTTCTTGTTTCATAATCAGGACCGCTTTTATTAATGTATCTGTTTCTGTTGCGTTACGTCGCACAGTGGGACAAATTACGTACCTAGATGTTCAAAATCATTTGAACACCCTATCTCATAGAATATTCGACCTGTATCCCATGTCTATACCTTAAGTATTTCTTGACGTCTTTATTTAAAAAAAGAAAAAATTCACGGTTTTAACATTTTTTGCTGTGTTGCGTTTAGCCCAAAGAACATCCACAAAATTTTGCGTCGATTGAATTCCTCAAATGTCCGAAAACATTGAAAAGTAAGGAAGTTGTGCTGCTTCAAAATTTTCAATCCAGAAATTATGAGAAACACCAAGATGGGAAATCATAAAAACAAAATGTGAATGGAAAAACTTAAATTATCACTTTATTTTGCAGTTTGAAAAGTAACTCCTGGCATTAGGTATGTTACATAAAAATTAAATATGCAAGTTATTGTTTTACATGAAGAGAAAAAAGTTCCAGTCATGCAGCATGATCGTATGAGCGAATTTCCCTAAATTCTTATTGTATACTGTTGAATTGTTTTGGAATTTGAGCCTTTTGAGTGCAAAGAAATTGTTAACTATTAATTTCATGGCAAAAAACGTATTCTAAATAATAATCTGCTATTCAAAAAGAGGTTTTGGATTTTTAGCTTTTTTGCTGTGTTTATCGATTTTTTAGCAAATTGTAATGAAATGTAAGTACATTTTTCAGCATAATTTTGTACATAAATTTTTCAATGTTCTATTTCATAGTTAATAAACTTTATTTTATTAGTTAATATACTTTAAAAAATATAAATTTAACTATTTTTATCCCTTTTTAGTGATTTTTTTATCACATGTTTTGAAATTTGATGTGCTCTAAAAGTGTTGGCCAACGAACTCATCCTTTCGTTTGGAAAGCTTGATTTTTTGGCGGAAGAAAGGAATTTTTATTTCAATCCTAAGGAGAGGTATCGTCTGGAAGGACACGTATATAAATAAATAAATACATACTTACTATATATATATATATATATATATATATATATATATATATATATATATATATATATGAAAAAGCGTTAAACTCTTGGATTTGTTTGAGAATACCTCAAAACGGATTTCAATGATGAAATTTTTTTTAAATTTTGTTTTAAAATTTTCCGAGCTAGTTCAATAGTTAATTTTCTAAGAAAATTCGCTAATTAGGTAGGTAACAAAAAACTCGTTGAAATCCGATGTGGCTAGGTAATGCTGCTCGCTTCACTCGCTCGGTACCTATGGGATGTATAGACGCGATGGGATATAGAGGGGTACCATCGAGACCTACAGCCCGTGTTACAATATGTAAGGAAGTTATAATGCCCACCCAACTTGGCAGACGTATTTTTCTGTTGGAAATTTCTTACAAACAAATTAAATCTTATAAAACTACGTGGAACCACAAATAGTTTATTATATTTAATAAAGATAGGCCATTATTTTATCTGCGTAGAAGGGCTCTCCTTTTCCCCGTCTACGAGTATTATTCTGTTGAAATGTCCTTCAAGCGGAGAGGATCCTTCCTTCAAGAGGATCTGAATACATAGTTCAGAGCAACTATGTTTCGATGGAATAAGGAATAAAAACCAACGTTTTCGTCTACCTTCAATAAGTATATTGTATGCTCGTAGGTGAACAGCGTTCACCTTCACTGGTGCTTGCATTTATTCCCGGAGCAGATTTGAATTTTTGGAAGCAGAACGCGTCAAAATTTCCAACCCAATTATTGCAAAATCCGCATACAGCCTTGGCAGCTTTAAACTGATCTATTTTATGCTACCCGGCTTGACAACATGCTAAGTAGCTTGACAACATGGATTTGTTGGATGTCACCACATTTACAGTTGGTGAAGGCCCTCTCACAACCCTCTGTTGCCTTTTTACCAATTCAGTCTTTGGAAATCACGATAGATTTCTCTAAAGGTGATTTTCCGTCTAATTGTAGTATTCCGGATGAAAATTAATCAAGAATTCCTACAACTAGGTATTTGGTCCCATATCATTTCGTCCTGAAGAGTTTTATAATTGCGATTTCGAATGATTTGATACAGGCTAGTAAGAAAGGCCACAAATGGTTCTCCATCCTGTTGTAGACGTTTTTGAAACCGAGCTCGTTCGAAAATTATATTCAATATCTTACTAAAATATTTCGAAAAACCTTCAATTCTAGGAGGAATTCCTAAACCTTCATTTTAGGAGGAATTTCTTCCGTAATGTACCTACGGTGGTGAAATTTGTAACGGAGCGCTTCTGGAACAAATAGAATATAATAATTCAAGGTATGAAGTTGAGCTGACCAGCTGAGCGGCCTCGGAGGCTAATTTCTTTCCTAACAGACCTACGTAACTAAAATTTGAAATAGAGCGCCCTTGGAATACCTTGAAAACAATGTTACGAGTTATAAAAGACTTATGAAGTAAGAGTCTTCTGAGGCAGATTTCGTTTCTAATAGATCAACATTAATTTAATGTATGCTTTATATTATGAGCAAGAAACAAACATAGTTTCTAGGAAAAATAAATAATATTTTAGTGTATTGTAGTGTATAGTATTTATTCCAAATCCGTGGAATCATGTTACTGCTGACAAAGCGGTGTTACCGCTGAATTTTCTTTCCGAAAAAAAAAAAAAAAAACGAGAGCTAAATATTTTCTCCTGTTCACCTAAGGGAGTTGACGCTTGATGGAGTGACCCTCTGGAGCATCAAGAGACAAATAAAATTATGGACTCTTTCCTGATCAGCTGAGTGAGCTACATTCTCTCATTTTCACCCTAGGAATGCGAAATTTGGCAGGGGGCCTCTCTAGGACATTAATGCCGGGTTTACACGAGGCCAGTGGATGGTCCAGCTGACTGGGGCCAGCTGAGTGGTGTGAACTGGAAGCCAGCTGACTGGCGCCAATACCCGTTTAGACGTAGCCAATTGACTGTTGCCAGTTGAACTAGAACCATGGAGGAAAGTGCATCTTCAAGCCTCACCCGCGCTGAGCTAAATAATATTTTTCGAGATCTGTGTCGAGAATTTGTGTGTGAATCTTCGAAGGTGCTGCAAGAAGAACTCAACAAGAAACGAGAATGGACAAGAAAATGGATTTTTCGAAGAGATTCGTCTGGAGCCTGCCCATTCAACACTTCACCCCACTTTTTCGGCGACATGTTGTTAAATGTTCAATATGTCGAACAAAAAACAGCGTAAACCTGCACTACTGTAGTGATGGAACACACCGACTGGGCTGGACTGGAATGGCCCGAGGCGTTCACATGGTTCTAGAGAGTCACGCCACACTCGGTTTTTGGTGGTGGGGGAACTGGACTGGCGCGAAATCTACTCCTCAAGCCAGTGCACTGGCTAGGGCTTTTTTCCCCTGGACTGGACTGCCAACTGACGCCAGTAATGTTCACAAGAGGCCAGTAACTGGCGCCAGTTAACTGGAGTCAGTCAGCTAGACTGCCTGCTGGCCTCGTGTAAACCCGGCATAAGAGACGAATGCAGTGACGGGTTCCAACCAGATCAGCTCACTTAGCTAAATGCTCTCCTGTTCTCCCTAGGACTAAAATGAAGGCAAATTATAGTAGGTGCTAGAGTAAAAAGTAGCTGAATGTTAGCACATTGTTGAATATTTTACTGACGGCAATTTGTTGTTTCCAGCTGCAACGCGCCGGGTAATCCGCTAGTGTACGAATAATGTAATGATTCAACTGTGCCATTACAAGAACAGCATTATATAAATCTTTTTTTCAATAGGTCTCGACGAACGGACTAGTGACGTTTCTGACGCCTCAAGAAAACTTTGTGAATGTGCAGTTTCCTCTCAACATCCCAGCCATCGCTCCGCTGTACGCTAATGCGGACACCTCAAGGAGAGGCGCCGTATATTACAGGTGAAGCTACTATACCTATATATACGCACCATATAAGTGTACTATACGTATAATTATACTTTTATACTACAATTTTGCTTCCGAGTCTACATATAGGTAGGTAGGTATTATTTTCACTTTGGGGAGATGAACAAATTCTTGTCTCCAAAATCAAAATTTCCTCTCGCATTTTACGTTTTAGACCATTTTGAACAACTTTCGTGTGTTCTCTCCATGTCTATCTTGTGTATTTCACACAATATCTGCTACATAAGGAGCTGCATCTGGGGCATTCATGAAGTGTGCTCGGCAATTCAATTTTTCTTCCGAGCTAACCAAGGTTTCGGAAACCAAGGTAAAACAAATTGTTGAAAACCAAAATATTGGTCTTCCCTAGGGTTTTTAGTTTTACAACTTCCTATACCTATACATTTCCCTTCCTTGAATTTTGACATTAATATATTTATTGGGCTGGATCGGGGAAATTAAGCGTTACAAAAAAAAATGCTACGTTCTCTGGTTACCGGGGTATGAGGATGAATATATTCCAAATATTGACCAAGAATTCTGAATTTTCAGAGAGCCTCTCAGGGCTGATAGCTGAGCTATCTGTAATTTTTATTTCATTAGGTTAATTCTAGTTACCCTACGATGCTGAAATTTGAAACGGTATCTCTTATGAACACGTTAAGTAGAATACAGTGTGCTGAACCAAACCAGATGAGCTTTTTCTCCCATTTGCCTTTTGATGCTGAAATCTAAAATGGAGCATCTCAGGGGCCGGTAGAATAGAGGAACAACGTGAAACTCCAACCTGATAGCTGAGGATTTGAAAAAATATTTTTGTGCTTATGATTAGTTACATTAATCATTTCACATTTCTGCCATAGAACATATTCTAATGATCCTCATGTTTTTTTTCTCCTGAAATTCGTCCGTAAAATACGAAAATATGAAATACAAATCCCAGGTAAAACCTTTCGAACTATAGGAGTATAGTACTCGTACTTCATCGTTTCCTTGAAGTTCTGAAACAATTAATTATTATCGAAGAAGAAGCAGATTTTTAACGTGGGTATTTCACGTTTACTCACCTTTTCTCAGACTACTTTTAATCCGGTGGCAATAAAATGCATACCCATGAGACTGTCCCAAACATGAATGTTGCCAGAGAATTCAATCAAGATCGGGAAAAACTGTAGTAGTGATAATGAACTTTGCCCATGGCGAAAAAGGTACTTTTTTATTTTTAAATATGTAGTTGTAGATTTAATCGCAAAAATTTTGACACCGACCGCACTTCTTTATGTAGTAGTTTTCATTCTATGATTCCTAAGTTTTGAGCACTAATGACATCACACTAGGAATGGGGTACCGCCATGATGGGGAGGGGTGTGCGAAACTTAGGAAAATCGTGTTTAAAAAAACTCATTGCAGGAGAGCGTGAGTGGTATCAAACTTCTAAGGATGGAATCTATTTTCATTAAAAAATGGAGGCTAAAGAATGCGTGAGTTACCCTAAGAACTTTACGTTTTTACATGCACAGAGGCTATCTTTCTTCACCAGCAATGAAATTCATAATATTCAATGGCATATCAAAGTTGTGATTTGGATTTGCGTTTGTGAAATTGGAGTGAGGGAGTCTGACTATGTCTCCTCGGCTAATGAACATTAAACATGAACATTAAACACCATTAATTTTACTTACTGATGCTTTCAGTATTACAAAACGTCTGAATATTATTCTTGGTGGTTGGTTGAGTGAGTTAGTGGTCAGATGATTGCATTTTCACGATCTACAACTTCACTTGCATCTGTAGTGGAAGTCCGAATATCCCCAGTAACCGCTTTCCTCTTCACTGTTTGTATTGAGAAATCAACCTCAATTTGTGAATTTTTTGAAACCATGAACAAGACAATTACGAAACGCTGCAAACTATTACGCAAAGGTTTTAAATTTCTGGGGTTTCTTTTTCTTCTTTTTTTTCTAGGGTTATTGTTGAAAGTTATAAACAAAATAGTTCATTATGGTAACTTGACAATATTAGTTTATAACTTAGCGTAATAAATCAGCTTTCCTTGACACTACAGAGACTTAGGGATCATGAGATGTGATAAAATGAGAGCATTCCAAAAAGTGGCGAACGAGTTTCCTGCTATGAAAACTAAGGGAGTTACACTTCCATAGTAACGCATTGGTAGTACGTGAAAATCAATAGAAAATCAATATTTTCGCCGTAGCGTCATGGTCAGGAAAAATCTCACGCATGACATTCTATTGTGTCGAAAGAACAGGATTTATATGCTACGTTTATATAAAAATCAACCACGCACGCCATTGTTTCTAACCCCAGTCTTTGGAATCTCCCATTGAACTGCTCTTATCATTTGGTACACTCGGATCGTAGTTTCTGTACCTCCTAATCTTCTCGATTCGGAATTTATTAGACATCTTCAGGGCTGAGGGATGTTATTGTCCTATTTCATTGTATATTACATTGTTTGACAATAGTTCTACATTGCAGTAGAATTGTTCGTTAAAAACACAACGATCCGATAAAGGGAGAATTTCTGTACTCTTGTCGACATTCTTCAACAGATATTTGAATTTAGGTATTACTGTAGTGTATTCTTGGTTAACAAACCAGGGAGTGGAGTATAAATAATAAAGGTGGTAATTAACGTTCTTATAAACTGGTAGCGTTAGGAAGTATACAATTCTGTTACTACGGATATTACATTGCACCTTAATTAGAGATTCGTAGGTCAATAGGTCGGTTAGATTTAATGACAATTTTTGAAGTTCGATTTCTAGGACATGAGTACTTATGATGCTAGGGTGTAAAATACCCTGTTTGCAAAATGTAATCGAGGTTTCTATTTCTGATAATAAATTAAGAATGAGTGTCATGGACGTTTGAAGGTGATACATTATGTCCTTGTAGATGACTACTTGGCCGTCAATTGAATTCATGATGGAATTTATTTCTGCAAGTTTTTTCTTTATTTGATCGCTATTAAATTGAATAGTCTGAAGGGTGTTATTAAAATTAGCAATAAGTTGGTTCACTACGGAATATTGTTGAGTGAATTTAGTTCCAAGGTTCCTATTTCGTTTATCAATGTCGCTGAGTATGCCTTCGAATTTTTCTCTATCTTCATTATCTAGATTTCCGGTAATTGCTTTGATTACAGTTCCTAATCCGTTGATTAGTCCTCGTTTTTGTCTGTGTTCCCCGTGAAGTCTAATGTTTGAAATTTTCTGTTCGACTATCGTTCGTACGTGGTTGAAGAAGGAATAATAGTCATCTAATTTATCCTGAAGTTTACTTGATCTGTTGGTTAGTCGTATGAGAGCAGAGTAGTTAGAATTTAGATAGTCAACTTCCATGTAGATTCCGTTTAATTCATAGTAATGTGTTAGGACGTGTTCTGTCTCTTCTAACTTGGCTGGTCCCAGGTCGATTGGGATTATTCCTCCACTTCTATCAAGATTCTTGATTTCAGCGCAAAGGGCTACCGATAAGAGCATTAACCTGAAAGTATGGAATTTTGAAGGGTTATTTTCGTGGTCCTTTCCATGGTCCGCGAGGTGTGTTATCCTCGTCTGATTCACCAGACGAGTCCGGGTTTGATTTGTGTCCTTGTCCTATCCTAGGTCTTTTGACGTTTGAGAGGTGAATTTTCTTTTTCGTATTATGGTGTCGGGGAAGGATTTCTGCTTCGGAAGGGGTCGGTGTAATGTTAAATTTCGGTTTGATAGGGGTTCGATCGTATTTAGTACTTAGACAAGGTTCACATCGGTTTATATAATTTTGAATTGTTTTTAATTGGTTGGGCCAAAAATAGGTTCTTTTGATTTTCTTATAAGTTTCCGAAATTCCTCTGTGATTCGTTTTGCCAATATGGTAGTTAGTGATAATATTTTCTACCTCGTCCTCTCCTTCCACGTCTTGTACAAATTCAGAATATTTCGTCATGTGAATTGTAGATTCCTTGAAGATGTTTGTCATTGTTGTTGCAAATTTTTTGTATGTAGCACCGTCTTCGTCGTTTTTGAAATAGATGGAGTATTTTACGTTTGGTTGGACGTATTCCTTGACAAAATTGATTACCTTACTTTCAAAGTCTGATCTTGGGAGTTCCACTGTTATTCTAGTTTTGGAGGAAAAGGGTTTTGTAATTTTTATCGGTTTTGGGTTGGCGTTAGTTTCTTTTATAATAATTTGATTCTGGCCATGGTTTACCGGTCCTTCCTTTATGGGGATGGTTAGGATCGTATTTCTTTCTGCATTCGAATTTATCGTGTCGATAGAGCTCGTTTCTCTGTTTGTGGGGTTCACTATTATCGATTGATTAGAGGCGACAGAAGTATGATCTAGTTCGTCTATCAGTTGTCGTAAGTCAGGTAGTGAGTTGCTCATTGTTTCTAAAATTTCGTCTATGTCAATGCTAGCAGGGGTCGCTGGATTAAGTTGGGCTGAGGTTGAGGGGTTAGGATCTATTTCATTGTTAAGTAGTTCGATTCTTGACAGAGCGTCGGCGACGTGATTAGTCAGTCCGGGCTTATATTTAATCACAAAATCGTAATCATTCAGCTTTAGGCGCCATCGGAAAAGTTTGGAGGAACAGTCTTTCAAACTGAAGAGCCATTGCAAAGGCTTATGGTCAGTAAATAGCGTAAATTTGCGGCCGTAAATGTAAGGGCGAAAGCTCTTTACCGCGAAAAGTACCGCTGTTAGTTCCTTCTCTATGGTCGATAGTTTGCGTTCGGAGTCGTTTAGGGTTCTACTTGCAAATGCAATTGGGTGGTCTGCTTTATCCTTGGCTTGGCTAAGGACAGCTCCTACAGCTACGTCGCTTGCGTCGCACGTTACATGAAATTCTTTACCAAAATCGGGGTATTGTAGAATGGGGGCGTTAGTTAGAAGGGTTTTACAATATTCGAAGCATTCCTTGTACTCTTCCGCTTCGTATTTTACAGATTGATTTTTCTTTAAACAGGTGGTGAGTGGCTTGGTAATTTGTGCAAAATTTTTTATGAATTTCCGATAGTATCCCAAAAGTCCCAGAAATTGTTTTATTTCCTTTTTTGTTTTAGGTAACGGGAATTTAGATATGGCTTCTATTTTCTGAGGGTTAGGTTTGACTCCTTCGCTTGTTATAACATGGCCTAGGAAAGCCGTTTCCTTGCGGAGGAACTCGGTTTTATCGAGTTGAACTTTGAGGTTAGAATTCCTTAGTCTACAGAATACTTTCCTCAATCGATCTAGATGTTCTTCTAGGCTGGAGCTATAATTAAAATGTCATCTATGTAAATCAGACAAATTTCGTTCTCTAACCCACGTAGAACTGACGACATCAGTCGTTGGTAAGAAGCGGGGGCGTTACAAAGTCCGTATGGCATTCTGAGGAATTCCCATTTTCCATTATCGGTTGAAAAGGATGTTTTCGGGATGGATACCTCATCTAATTCCATTTGGTGGAATCCGCTAGCAAGGTCTAGACTGCTAAAATACGTGCATCTTCCTAGTCTGTCGAGCAATGAAGAAATGTTCGGGAGGGGGAATTTGTCAGGTATCGTCTTCTCGTTTAGTTTGCGGAAGTCAATAACTAGTCGGTATTTCTGTTTTCCGGACGCGTCCAATTTTTTTGGTACCACCCAAAGGGGGCGTTATATGGGGAATTACTGGGTCTGATGATGTTTTGCTCTTGCATTTTTTCTATTTGGTTTTTAATTTCGTCCTTATAAATGGTGGGGTAACGGTAGGGTTTGACGTACACGGGAATTTCGTCGGAAGTTCGTATATGATGTTTAACCTCGTTGGTGAAGTAGATCATGTTGTAGCTAATACGTGAAAAAAACTATAAAAATGGCACCAAACAATATGCTGAGGGCAGGATTCTTAGTTCACTTATATGTATAAGAATCCTGCCCTCAGCATATTGTTTGCTGCCATTTTTATAGTTTTTTTCACGTATTAGCTACAACATGATCTACAATATACCATGAAATAGGACAGTAACATCTCTCAGCCTTGAAGATGTCTAATTAAATTAGACGAAACGTATGCGTAAGGAAAAAACCTGATTCATTGACCAACCCTCAAGAACCTTAACACCTTGTTTTAAGAAAACGTGGTCGAGAACTCAACATATTGTTATATATATGTATATATAAATTATTTATATTCCATTGCTTAATTTAGGTATTAAATCTAAGTAGTAAAATTATAATTTAAATAGCTTTCGAAGGAGTCGTCGGAAGGAGAAGGGAAAGTACCCCGGTACGCGAAGACCCATTGAGCACTTGGATTTAGACCCGGTACCGAAGTACCATCGATCAGAGAAGAAGGTTGAGGTAAAGTTGGGTAGATTGTAAAGAGAAATGGGGTGAATTTTCAGATCGCGAATGTGAAGGAGACCCAGTCTCTCTTGCTATTTAAAGCAGAAAGGTGCTCCATCCTATAAGGATAGTAGGGGGTGTTCACGTGAACAACACCTGTTACCCCAACGGCGACCTGTTGGCTGCTTCTGGAAACCGGCTCGACTTTCGAGCCTCATTTGTGGAATATACCAAATATTAGTCTGGCCATGACATCAAATGTCATTCCGTACAGAATTGAGTTAAAGTAAGGTGGAGCAGGGTGATGCCATAACCCCAAAATTATTTTTACTACCTATTGTGGGGAAAAAAAAAACACCTATCTATGCAGAATACATGTTGTAAAAGTAGAGTGTTTCTGGTAAAGTATCTGGCGTTTCAAGTCTTGAATTATACCCAATCATGTCCATTAATAAATCCAGATCGGGCGGCCACCTCACAAAAATCGTAGAAGTGGCCTTCAATCTTTATTCCAGAGCATTACATTTGTCACACGACACATTTGTCTAATCTTGCAGTCAATGGTTTTTTTTTTTTTTTTTTTTAAATTAAGAAACTGATTAAGGGGATTTCGGTATGAGAGATTTGGCATAGGATGGTGGGAGAGATTAAGAGGTATAATGTGCCATTTAGTTTAGGATTTTATAGTATAGAAAATACCCAATTAGTGCTTAGGGACAAGATTAGTGTCCAGTATTACGAATCATGAATGCATAGGTCGGTAAGTGTGAACTTACGCTAATGAGTAGAACCAATATTCATATTATTCTCAAGTGGTCAAAAATAACCTAATGTGTTCATCACATGTTTATTTCTATAAATAAACATTCATTACTAGAATGATATTTTTGGATAAAAGTGAAATTGGTTTTATTTTCAGAGAATCGGAAGCGAACAATGACCAGGTCAGGTCCCTCGACACGATTCGACGGCTATTTCCAGACCAGGGCTCCAACTACCAACCGATCGGCATTCTCATTGTCACCTGGGACGGAATCGGAATGTACCGAGATGATTTCAACGAAATGGTGAGGAAATACGAATTTTAGTCGTTGCACCAGTATTATGGGTCTCCATGAGTTTTGCTGAAAGTATGAAAACCACACTAGATGAAAACGTAGACGTGGTGACTACGAGAACAATAGCAAATACTACCATTTGGTTTTATAATTTTAATATCATCTTTATCACTACCAACTCTCCCTTGCTCAGTATTATTGGAACGAAGTTTATATTTCTCATTGTAGTACAATCTCTGTAGAAGACTGTTTGCTGACGCAGCTCTCGTGTAGACACAGTATTGCGGTGCATTTCAAAGAAATAATTTGGAAAAACCCGTAAAGGCGTGATTTTTCATTTAAAAAAACGGAAATTTGCTCCCTCATGTTGGCCACTCTACGCCCCCGACCGCCACCATGTTGATAGATGCTTTCTCACTTCGTGTTTCACCGTCATTGCCTGTGCCCTTTTGCCCATTCAGGAATCTTTATTTTCAGCACATTTTTTTGCAAAAATTTTTGCGTCTGTGTTATTTTTGGAGTTGTCTGCCGCCGTGCTTTCATTTGCAATTGAGTTTTTCCTGTTAACTCGTATTTGAGTGCAAAATCAGCTGCAGTGGCGTGGGTACCGCAATAAAAATGGATTAGAGGTGGTTTGGGAAGCATTGCTTCATTTAGCCAGTGACTACTCAGCTCAGAGCATCCTACTTCAAGAAGACAATATGACAGCAGTAGCATCAATTAATAAAATGGGTTCAGTAGCCTTCCCCTACATACATGCCATAGCTCAGCGAATTTGGGAATTTTATGAGGAATGAAATTTATGGATTCATGCCAAATATGTGTCAACTCAAGATAATGTGAGAGCCGATAAACTATCTAGGCTGTTTCTAGGATCAGCTGAATGGGTGCTGAATCAATCAATTTATGACCAAGTGGTAGAGAGCCTGGAAACCCCTTCCATTGACATTTTTGGATTGGCTCTGTTACACAAATGCAGTCGGTTTTTCTTGTTTTGTCTAGAGGAGGGATCGGTGGGGTGGACACGTTTACCCACTCCTGGGCTAACGAAATTTTCTACGTCTTCCCATCCACCGTTTTGTTGACAAGAGAGTACTTAGGAAAATTAAGACTGATAAGGCAAGAGGTATAGTGGTCGCACCTGTTGGCCGGCACAAGTATGGTACTCAGTCTTCCGTTCTATGTCAGTTTCCAAAGTACTAGAGTTTGGCCCGACTATCGACCTGATCTCTGACCTTTCCGGGAAGGAGAGCCTCAGGTCATTGCGACACATGAGACTGATGGTGGCAGTTTTGTCAGGAAGGTCTGGATAAGAAGTGGAATTCCACCGGAAGTCGTGAGACTATGATTAAGTCCTTGGTTCCATCCTCCCTGTGACAGTATAAGTCGACCTACACAACCTGGATAAAATTCTGTGAAAATCTAGGATGGGATCCCCTAGATGTGTCAGTTAATGAAACTTTACAGTTTTTGAGGATTTATTGAGATCCTCAAATCAATCATTCAGCTCTTCTAATACTCACCGAGCTGCCTTATCATTGCTTTCTAACGGTGATTTGGGGTCAAACCCGCTCATCAAAAGAAACCTGAAAGCAGTTTTCCGGCTAAGGCCTCCGGCTACGAAATATGAGGACACATGGGACCCAGATATAATCCTGCAGTACTTCACTGTCTCAAACGACGGTTCATTGCCTTTTTTAGTTATGAAATTGACAGTAATGCTACTTCTAGCTTCGGGCCAACGCCTACAGACGATTTTAGCAATTCAGAGATCCAATATCAACTTTGAGACAAATGGAGTCAGGATCTTCATCCCAGTACTGAAAACATCCAGACCTAGGTCGACAGCATCTTCTCTGCCTCTCAACATTGTTGCGCCAATACTTGGAGGCTACATCGGGGCTAGGACATGAGGATTGTTCACTACTTTCAACACGTCCCCCTTTCGACCGATATCTAGGGTTACTTTGAGTCGATGGGTATCCAAAATTCTACAAGCGGCAGGGATAGATATTACTAAATTTTTGGCTTATTCCACACATCATGCGACAGTATCAGCTGAAATAAAATAAATCTTATAAAAGGGGCAAAACGAAAAATACTTAATAAATTGCTGTGTAATATATTTGCTGCGTTTTCTGTGTGAGGAAGTTATACTGCCCATTCAACTTGGCAAACGTTTTGTTTTCTGTTGGAAATGACTATCAAACGCTGCACCTTATGTGGAACTACGAAAAGTTTAGTTTTAAGGACATTTCAGTACTAATAAAACTGTCGGATGTTAAATGTTTGTAGGTACGTATTTGTTTTCCCCGTCTATTTTTCTATAGGTAGGCCATTATTTTATCTGCGTAGAAGGGCTGTCCTTTTCCACATTCTTTCAAAAGGGAGATCTTGCCAGATCCAAGAGGTTCGAAGGCAAAGTTCAGACCTACATAAGTTTCAATGGAATAGGAAGAGCGGTGGCTCGAAAACCTACGATTTCGTCGACATTTTCTTTCACCGCAATCGGAAAACACAATTTCATGCCTCGAAACTCGCATGGGACCAAATCGGAACTCCACTAAACATTTTATTACCAACCCGAGCAAAAACCGTGGAGATGTATTGAGTCATACCGGAAAATCATACCAAATTTTTTTCGTAATTTCCTGAATATTTTTGCTTATTTTTCCTAGAATACAGTTCGTTGAATAAATACAATACTAATAGTAAAGCTAAATATATAAATTAATATAAGGATTGGTTGCAGAATAACTCTATATTAAAATAAATCAAGCGTTAAACTGATAACATGAAAGCTATTTTAATTCAAATTCCTCCAGGCATTTCAATGCATATCCTGATGAATAAATCTTTCAGGTTAGACTGTACATTATTTTTGTAAATAATGTTAGAGAAAATGCATAATTCATCCATGAATATTCACGTGAGAAAAAATCATTGTAATGTCGTAGTACTTAGCTTTAAATTATTTTGTATAGTACATAATATCTAGCTATCATCAGGGTTTTCTATTTCAGGGTAACACATTTCAATTGGCAATAACGACAGACGGCGAAACTACGTTCGTCGAGTTTTTGTACCAAGATGGCGGTATCCAATGGATTCAGGCCCCGAACACAGACGACATCCCGTCTGTTCGTGCACAGGCAGGAATCATCTCTCCCAGTGGGAAGCTCTTCACTCTGAAAGGATCGGGCTCCGATCAGGTCATATACCTCGATAGGTATGTGAACCTGTCTTGACCCTAAACACTCGAACTATGCATGGGTTGACAAGAGATGATGGAATGCAGTAATTATCATTTCAATGATAGAGGCGATTAGCGTGAAACACCTGGAGTATGACCTGGACGCTCAAATGATCCTGGTATAACCTCAGGGGTGGCAGTTCCAAGAACAGGAAGGGGTCCATGGGGGCCATGTCCATCACACTCCTTGGGTTTTTTTAAAGCAATGTGGGGGTCTAAGTGGAGGTAACTGCTCACAATAGGCAAGTCAGGGGTAGTGTTTAACATTTTTAATGCTAAGATTTAATTACTTGTTGTTCATTGTTGTATTTTGGACTTTGAGGTTGCGAATCTGACTAGTATGTACCCTAAATTTTTCAAGATAGAATGTGTATGGAAGAGGAGGAAATGATTCACTCCGGAGCGCCAAGACCCATGAAGTGAGAAAGAATTTACCTAAAAGTGCAAAGTCGCCCGGATGACAAGGAGAGGAGCACCTTGGAGTTTACACCCCGGAGCGCCAAGTCCCGTGAAGTGTTAGGGAATCATCTTGGAGAGCAAGGTCCCGTGAGGTGAGAGGAAGGAAAAATATGGTATAGGCTTTGAATTCAGAAGGCGAGAATTGTCGGAGAGAATGATAGTCGGAGCAGCTCGCATCAGACTTTAATATGCTTGACCCCCATGAAGGAGGGGCGAAGTCATTACAGAGGGATAGGGGAGCCCTTGGTCGCCTAATGCTTCTGTAACGGTCATATTGCGAACGCGAGGTGCAAGGTGTTCTGGCTTGATATTTTATTTGATAAATCTAAATAATATAATACACAAACCATCATGCTATGCGTTAGTGCAACGGGAAAGGGAATTTGGGTAGTCAATCAAAGGCTCGGTTCATTTGTATTCATGGCAGAAGTAGCGATATCAGTAACTCCCACGTGGTTCTAAATGTGTCCATCGCGGCTGAGTTTTGTAGCTACACAAGTTATGGAAAAGGAACAGGCTCGCCAACTCGTGATTCTCAATTTAAATCGAATGTTGAATGTTGGCAGCACTTACAGATGAGTCCCGCTGCTGTTATCAAATATGGGTACAGGTTTTCTGCGTAAAATGAGTGTGGAGACTGTCAAAGAAGGTGGAAATTGAATTATCTCCTGGAACAGTGGTTCTCAACCTGTAGTACACGTACACTGGTGGTACGTAGGATATTTTCCATTGTTACGCAAGCGTAATCAGGTTATTTTATGTAGGCAGTTGAGAAAATGTTCAAGATTCTAAGGCGGAAATCGGATCTCGTAAGATCTGGTAATGAGGGACTGCAATCCAGGTTATGTAACGTTCAAGCCCACTAAAACCTTAACTTTGTTTTACCACGTTGGAACTCAGCCAGGAACAATTTTGCACATTACTGCAGGCCGATTTCTTGGGAAATTTCTCCAATCTTCTCAGTCTATATGCTCCCTCTTCTGTCTCTCCCGTTCTGGGATGATCTTGTTCTGTTGAATGTCTTCATCATATACAGCTACAGAGGACCGATGTTGCTCTAGTTCTAGCATTTTGGTTACAACTGACCCCGTCGGTGTACCTTCTGAAGTACAAAAAAAAAGTGTGGACCACATCATAGTCTGCTTCTTGGCAGTTTGAGCATACTGGGACGTCAAATTTTCCCATTTTATACAGGCAGAATAAAATACTCCATATCCTGAGAGGACCTGTGTTAGGAAAAGTTCACTTATCCTACATACAAGTTTTCTCTCTATACCTACGGTGACCATACGTCCCGATTTTATCGGGACAGTCCCGATTTTAAAGCCTGTGTCCCGGGGTCCCGAATTGGGAAAGAAATGTCCCGATTTTCACCAATAAAGATTTTTTCAAACCAAATCATCATGAAAAGTTATTAGCTTTATTTTAAAATGAATGATTAGTACCGTGGAATTTCTTTACACCGCACACAACATAACTATTATCATAGTCACAGGAGCAGTCTGGAGACCCAACTGTGTTGGCCCCCCTCGACCTCAGCGAAGGTTTCTGCCACAGAGGCAGCAAATGAATATTTGATTCTTTACCAAAAACTTGGCTGACAGAAAAGAGTCTTTATTTCTACCAATGAAAATAAAGGAACTTCAAAGAAACAGTGATGCTGCAGGAAATGCATGCGATTTACAAGAGGTGAAAAATACAGTAGGAACTTTTTATGACCACTGCAATACTTATTTTGATCTTTGGAAATCAAACGTTGACAGCTTGAGTCAACTGTCTTGGATAGACTTAAAGAAGCAGCTGAAGTGGGAAGAACTAGAGGAAAGTTGGGATTTGTTTCAAGATAGGCCGCACCTCTCTCGCTTGATGATTTGTTCAATGAGCTTAGTGTGCTGAACACACAGCTTCCTGATGTCGTCCTGGCTGAATGGAAAGAACAAAAACTATCAACTGAGCAACGGTGGCTGACTTTATTTCAGGACTTGTAGAAAAACGAAATAAGCGTTCCTAATCTCAACACTCTGGTAGAATTTTCTCTTTCTTTACCAGGAACAAATGCTTCAGTCGAGCGAGCTTTCTCATTGATAAACAACTTTTGGACCGCAGAAAAATCTTCAATGGCACTAGGCTGTGTTAAAGCATTACTAATTGTCCAAATGAACAGTTCTTTGTCGTGTGTTGAAATGTACGACAAAATAAGAAAAGACGACTCCTTGCTGAGAGCACTTTCCTCAACACAGAAGTACGACTGGAGTAAAAAGAGTACCCCTGGCCCTAGTGAAAAAATATAACAAGAACAATGATGTAAACAGACTGCTCTGTTAACTTTTAGTTTTTCATTTTTTGGAAAATTAATGTTTGTTTATTTGACTATAAAAACTTACCTGTTGTTCGTGAAGTTCAGTTTGTTCGTGCAAAAGGTACATATTCTTTCTGTGTATGTAATAAACTTCTTGAAATTATTTTGTCATGTAATTCTTAGTGCCACATTCTTTAATTAATATAACATATTTTTAGTTTGATACGAAGCTCTTAATAAACCAATGTTTGAATGGATGAAATAGGCTTAAAAACCAACTTTTAAAGGGTAAAAAATTCAAACTTTTACGGGGGTGGACCCCCGGACCCTCCTCCCCATGGAGGGTATTCTATACCCCTCAGACCCCTTTGATAGTTCTATCCGTCCCGATTTTGCTTAAGATAAATATGGTCACTGTATCTATACCATATGTTGATCTGGGGTACCTAACGCTCTGTCTATCTCCCTTTTTGCTCTTCAGTCTATATTTCCTGCTAGCTTGCCGTAGCCTGTTCTCTCTCTTCTTTGTTATACAAGTTCTTTCCCCCTATACCTTAGTATTGGAATGTTGCTTTTGAGTACAAGTACAAATGGTTCTGACACTACTGTGTAGGCGCATGCAATCCGCGCAACAAGAAGAAAGGGGACAGCGAGTCAGCGAGAGCAGGGTATGGGTGAGGCTTGAGTAAAATACTAAGTTTGCTCTAAATATGGTTTTTGAAGTACAGTACTTGTTCTTTATCAAGTTAATTTTCATTTTTGTTTACCAAATGTGTATTAAGTGTTAATAACGAGCTTACTTTTGCTTTCGAATTGGAATATATTGATAGAAGAATGTAGCATTTTACTTTGCTATTATTGCTATTATTCGGTGTTGATTTGGAATTATTGATAAGCTAAGAAGAGCTTAACAAAATTACATATTGACATCCAGATAATATCATTGAAACGCTAACTTATAATATGAATTATTTTCTGAAAACTGAACAGATAAACACTTTAACATGTTTTGGGAAAATTAGTTCTAACGTTTAACAGTGTTTCAAACTATTTTAGGCTAAATTTTATTTTTCAATAATTATTCTGAAATACATACAACGCTGACAATTTTTCTCTATTTTAAACTAGTGGTACGCCAAAAAACAATTTTATATTAAGTGGCACGTCACCAAAAGAGTTTTGGAACCACTGATCTAGAATATTTCATTTCTATTACATCTATTCTCCAATAATAGAACACCCAATAATCAGGTGGACGAATGGTGACAAACCAGGGCAGTACCTGTTCAAAATTGGAAACGTCGACGAAGATGGATCAGGGATCGTTGAGCAGCCGCATGTTGGTCAACCTAACTCTGGTAAGAATAATTAAACGTTTGTTGATAGGGAGTAGATGGATAGAAATAATGAATAAAATTCCTTGATAGGTACAAGGAATTGAAACAAATTATATTGTATCTTATGTAATGGGCAATAGTAAACCACTAGAGAGCTTAGCTATATAAAGTAGGCGAGTAATATACGCTACTACAGTACGAAATATATTAATTTAACTAAAAGTAATTTTGCTTGCAAACTTTGTTCGTTGTAAGATGTACAAATTGAAACTGTGTACTTAATAACACTCTAGAACTCTAGAGAGTTGTATGATATGCTCAGAGGTATGTACTAAACTTCTGTGTTATAATTTTTGCATCGTTCGTTGATTGTGTAAATCAAATCTATTTAAAGGTGAGTCGCAAGCCAGATCCTGCTCCGAAGGCTACGTTGGTTGCCATAGCGATGCCGATTGCTCCGATGGCCCCACTGGAGTTTGTTGCACCTGCCGCCCAACTTACATAGGCAACGGGATCTCCTGTTTGAAGAAAGGTAAAACTGCTTTCATGGCTCCTTGGGCCTGAAACATATTGAAAACATGTGCATAGCAGTAGCTTTATATTCGATTCCTATTTAGTTAAGGGTGAATTGAACTTTATTTTATGATAAGCATTGTCAAACTTTTAACTATAAGCCCCGCATCACAGAGATAATGTGTGACAGCTCCGTTGAAGCCTTAATAATGCACAAGATGCAGCTATCAGGGGTATCGCTTCCTCAGTTATTCTAGGAACCTACCTACCGCAATGTAAAGGTGCGAGAAGAGAGCGTTCGAATCCGCCATAGTAAGGTTGTTGATATAAAACCCATCACACTCCTTCCCTTAAAAACATACTTATTTGATGAATAAATATATTGAAAGTGGACGGAAAGTAGTACATATGGGTTCCAGTCTAGGAAATATCGATTGGAAAACGACAAAGCAAATTAGCTCCCTTCGTAATGATACTACGCTATTATACTTTTACTGGTGGAGAACTTATGCTAATTAGAAAATAGAGGAATTGGTAGTTGGGAATATGTAGAATTTAAAAACTGCATGCATCATCAATGAACCCAGTTCAGGAAATGTCAACTAAAACAGGTCAAAGGTTATAAAAACTGGGAAGGACAATATTCTCAACTTTTGAGACTAACAAAGGGAGGCTAATGTGCCGGGGTTGTCGATCTTGACCAAATTTTTCCTGGCGATTCTACTTCCAAAACAATTTGACCTAATTCATTAACGACTCTTTCTCTCGACTTGAATGAACTTGTAAAACAAATTTACTTTCTCACTTGACTTTCTTTTTTTTTTTTTTTTTTTTTTTTTTTTTTTTGTCAATAATTGAAACAATGGTGTGTTTGTCCATTTTGTTCCGATACAAATTTTTTGTTCCGTATGATTTCAAGAATATCATATATTACAAAGATGGTACCTCAGCTCGCTTTGAAACAGTTTTGTGTGTTTAAAAATTAAGAAACCCCAAACTTCTTCACAACAGCTGAATTCCGCACGAAAATTTGCTACAGCACGAGTTAATTTATGTTGTATGTCGTTTTTAGTACTAAATTTTGATTTCATCGTATTGAAAGAAAAAAAATCCGAATTCTACAATAAAAAATGAAGAAACTGGTGTATTGACTTTCTTATTAATTTCCAAAGGGGCACAGGTCTTCTAAAAATTAGCAAAATTGTCAAATTTCAACATTAAGTAAAATTGAAGGGGTCTTTTTGCTTGGTTCCAAAGGCCCTTTTGACGAAACGCTCGGACACGGGTCAATTTTTTTTTCTGAAGCAGAATTGCGAGAAAAAATTTGGTCAAAATAGAAGACTCCAGCACTGTTATAGCTCCCCCTTGTAGAAATGATTTTGCGCTCAGTGGGAACTTTAAGTAAAATTTTCCGCTCTTTGGGGTACTTTTGAATAGCTCCCATTGGAGACTGGCTTTTCCTCAGGTTAATTTACTGTCTTTATTTGGGAAAACTATAAGAGTACAAAGGTTGAGCACGTTAACTGACGAAATATGCACGTATATCTGTGCATAATCAATGTTACTTTATTGTGATCTGTAAGAATCTTTGTTATAAGGTCCACTTTTTATTCTGACAGCTTTTACACCTTTCCATGGGAATCTCTCCTCTCTCTCTCTCTCTCTCTCTCTCTCTCTCTCTCTCTCTCTCTCTCTCTCTCTCTCTCTCTCTCTCTCTCTCTCTCTCTCTCTCTCTCTCTCTCTCTCTCTCTCTCTCTCTCTCTCTCTCTCTCTCTCTCTCTCTCTCTCTCTCTCTCTCTCTCTCTCTCTCTCTCTCTCTCTCTCTCTTCTCACTCTCTCCCTTCCTCGCCCCCTTCTATTTTCATTAAATCTATAGAAAGTTACCTTTCCAGTAAGATCTTACATTTTTTTAATGATTGAAGAATAATAGAGTTACGATTATTAGAAAATTTGTGCTTGTACCTTGTAGTCTTACCTTCGCTCGACCTATCTCAATATCATTGATACGTTTTAAGGATGGGTTTTGATTTTTTACAGATATGACGATCAGAGTGTTGGGGCCTCTGAGTCTAAATTTGAATGGGATTCGACTTGACAACCTGATTTATGAGGGCTACATCGTCCTTAAAGACGGTCGAGTCTATTCAGCGGTAGACGGTCTCCCATCATCTCTAGGACCGGCGATGCAGTTCCTCAAACCCCTCGAAAGTGTTCCCGGATGGCTTTTTGCCGTCACGCCTGACGGAACAGAGAAAAATGGATTCCAACTAACCGGTAAGTTATATTGTTATGGAAACTCGAAGGGGATCTAATGCGTAATTACTTATTTATTATTAATAAGGGCAAGCCCAATACAAATATATACTGTAAGTAATTAAAAAGAAACAATACTAGTCGGAAAAAGAAAGATACCAAATTTCGATGGTCGAGGGCGAGTTAAACAAAAAATACCAAGTAAAATTAAAATTTCCAGCCATGTCGCATGACCATATGACTGAATTTTATCATGCATATGCTTTAGCCCTGTGTCCCCGCTCCTAAAATGACAGGAAAACCCGTTCAAAAATATGAAACGAAAGTAGCGCGGAGTTTTCTATTGATTTCCACGTTCAACCATTACGTTGCTAGGGAAGTGTAACTCCCTTAGTTATCGTTCCACGATATCATTCGCCACTTGTTGGAAACCTCTCAATTTATCCCATATGTCATGATTCCTAAGCCGTTGTATTGTCAAAGGAAGTTGATTTATAGCGCGAAGTTACTAACTAATAATGCCTCGGAACCATAATAGCAATTTATGTCTTGTTCTTCTCCCTAAAATAATCATCGTAAGTGTGATAGTAGCTTAGTGATGTAATAATATTATGATGTGATAATATTATGTAATAATATTATGATGTGATAATATTATGTAATAATATTATGATGTGATAATATTATGTAATAATATTATGATGTGATAATATTATGTAATAATAGTACGGCTAAAGCATGTGCACGCTTGCAATAATTTACGCCAACGGCTTCAAGTAACGAGCCACCGAGGGGTCAAGGGGGGTGGAGCCCCCCTTGCGAGGCCCGACTTAATAAGATTTTTATTATATGTATGACTATGTTAACTTTTTTGAAATTTGAGCGGGAATGGACAAATATCATATTTTATGGCATCAAATCTTTTTCTAACACGGGAAGGCTACAGTGTCGCCGATATTGACCAAATTGTGTCTGGTAGTTCCACTTTGATAAAAGTTGACCCGTGTCCAAGCGTCCCGGCCTATGGGCCATGGGAACCGAGAAAACAATTTTTCAATTTAACAACATGTTGAAATTTGACAACTCCGCTAAATTTGTATCTATCCCTTTGGAAATGAAATCGCTATACACCAATTTCTTCGTTTTTTATTGTAGGAAATTCGGAAAAAATATTTTCAAGACACGAAACCAAAATTGAATACTAAAACTCGTATTATAAAAATAATTTGTATACAAATTTCAGCTGTTGTAAAGGGGTTTGGACTTCTGGACATTTTAAATACACAAATACTGTAAAAAGGCAAGCTGAGGAATGAATAGTGCGTCTTCATAATCTGTATCTATACTATTATATAAGAATGAAACACCGTTTGTCTGTTTGTCCGAGCTATGCACGGTCAAACGCCACGTCCACACATTTCTACGAGGGTGGGGATCTTCTTAGATTTCAACGAAAGGGGGAATAAGGGTTTTTAAAATGTTCTACTTCCCCGGAGTAGAACGGGAGCCCTTTTAGTGCGCCGTTTTTTTCATCGAAATTTGATCTATAGCACTTCATATGTCGGTGACAAAGTTACGTTTCAGGACCCGTAGAAAACGGCAGTGCCGTCAAAATTGCCGAAAGATGCTGTCTTCCCGGAGAAATCAGCGAAAATATGCGGGAAATCACGAACAAAAATTCATTCCCCTCAATGGTTTTTTCCGCCTTAGACCCAGTAAATTTCGACGGTTTTAACTCGCGTTGGTCTTAAAATGTTTGTAGGAGTTTTAGTTTAGTCTTATGTGCGTTTCGAGACATGAGGTTGTGTTTTCCGATGGTAGTAAACGAAAATGTCGACGAAAACGTTAGTTTTCGAGCTAGCGCTCTGCCTATTCAATCGAAACTTATGTAGGTCTGAACTTTGCCTTCAAACCATTTGATCTGGGAAGATCTCCCGTTTGAAAGACGGGGAAAAGGATAGCCCTTCTATGCAAACAGAAAACAAAACGTCTGCAAAGTTAGATGGGCAGTATAACTTCCTCAAATAGGAAATGCAGCAAATTATTACACCCTTGCCCCTTTTATAAGATTTATTTTATTTTTATTTATTTATTTATTTTATTTTATTTATTTATTTTTTTTTTTTTGCCATTCCGTTGGGATTGTCTATAGAAAGGGATTGTAAGCAATTTTCAAATTTTCCATCCCCACCCGGACCATGGGCTGTAGGTCTCAATGGTACGGGTACTACATCCCGTCGCATCTATACATCCCACACCGAACGTGCGAGAAAACCCACCCCTAGCGAGCAAAGGGAGCAACATCCCCTACACACATCAGATTTCAACCGGGTTTTGAACTCGGGATGGACTATTTATATCCCATCGCATCTATACATCCCACAGAGAACGAGCGAAACGAGCAATATCCCCCTCCACATTTAAAATCACCCTCAGTGATCCACCGTTTCCAATCATTCTACATGTCCCATTCAACAATAAGGACCATCGGATCAATACAGCCATACCGAGCGAAATAACTAGTCTAATACAAAAAAATTCTTAAAATAATATAAAATCAACTGCTTTCTTCATTTTACTATTACACTTTAATATTTTGTATTAATCTCTTAATGTAATCTAAGAATATATGTTTAATATAATTTGGAATCATCAAACACCAGCATAGCACGGATGAGGAGGTACCTAATTGATCGTTAACGAAAAGTTGGCTGATCGTGAAAAATGGTGGTGGGGGGGGGGGGGGGAGTGCAAACAACAAAAAGTACGGAAGACAGGAGCAGACAACTACATATTTGTACGCGATCAAGTTGGTACTCCACTGCTTAGGCTGGTGTTTGATTACCAATTCATCCCAAATAATATTACTGATTATTCCTAGGGTAGGTACCTTCTAATAGCGCGATAATAACGAGATTAATACATGACAGTGAAGTATAATGGTAAAATTATAAAAATATTTGGTTTCATATTATTTAAAGAATATCATGCAGTATGAAGATGGCAATATATATTCCTCGGCTTACATTGAAACAGTATTTGTGCTTTTAAAACGTTGAGAAATCCCAAACCCCATTACGATTGCTGAATTTCGTACGGAAATATGCTATAACATATAACAACGAGAGGTGACGGAAAGAGTGAGTACCTCCTTCAAAGGTGAGAGGCAATTAACCTGCTACAAACAGATATCCTGTTGGTTGTAAAACCGTCAGGTAAATCTCCAGATGCAGCTTATTCAAGAATCGAGAAGGAGGAACTACTCCTATCCGTCACAAACATGAGTTATTTGATGTTATATGTCAATTTTAGTACTAAATTTTGATTTCGTCTTGAAAATATTTTCATTACGGATTCCACAATTTAAAAAAATTGAAGAATTGCGTTTTTCATTTCCAAAGAGATAGGAGTCGTCTACTAAAAATTGAGCGAAGTTGTCAAATTCAAACATTCTGTAAAATTGAAGGATATTTTTCTTAGTTTCAAGGCCCCTTGGAAGAAACGCTCATGTATGAGTCAACTTTTTTCGAAGTAGAATCGCCAGAAAAAATTTGGTCAAGATCGGCGACCCTAACACTGTAGAAGCCTCCCCTTGTAAGTAATGTTCCACTACATTAACAAATACACACACACCAACACACATTTTAATGGCGAAAACCCTTTTTTTTAATAATATTCTACTACATTAAAAAATACACGCACACTCTGTACACCTTCAAATTTTGTACATATGAGAGGCCTAACCCCCAACTGTCAAGTCGATAGGTCCCAAATGGCGGCACAAACAAATATATAAACAGATAAACACACAAGTGCGGACCTCAAAGTAGATCCTCACCGCGTTCAGTATTATTATATTACTAGAGGCCTGTTAGGGCTTGAAAAGCCCTAATCTAGTCCGTATAACAGTAGTACCTAACAGGAACTCAACACATTATAGTGACGATATATGTCCTACCTATTTGCGGCGTTATGTGACCTGGTACAAAGCTAAGGCGATGTTCTTCACAATTTCAAAGATCTTTCAGAAATAACTCTCCTAGATGTTAGTAACAACACTACGTTTCTTATTTACCGTGGCAACTGTTGTTACTGCCACAGCCTAATAAACAGAGAGTCTCCCTTTCAAATTGCAACTTCCTACAGTGAACAGGAAAGAATTTAGCTCACTCAGCTGATCAGGAAAGACCCCATCACTTCACTCGTCTCTTAATGTCGCGGAGAGTCTCCCTTCTCTATCAAATTTCAACTTTCTACGGTGAACAGGAAAGAATTTAGTTCACTCAGCTGATCAGAAAAGACCCCATCACTTCACTCGTCTCTTAATGTCCCAGAGAGTCTCCCTATCAAATTTCAACTTCCCACAGTGAACAGGAAAGAATTTAGCTCACTCAGCTGATCAGAAAAGACCCCATCACTTCACTCGTCTCTTAATGTCGCGGAGAGTCTCCCTTCCCTATCCAATTTCAACTTCCCACAGTGAACAGGAAAGAATTTAGCTCACTCAGCTGATCAGAAAAGACCCCATCACTTCACTCGTCACTTAATGTCCCGGAGAGTCTACCTTTCAAATTTCAACTTCCCACAGTGAACAGGGAAGAATTTAGCTCACTCAGCTGATCAGAAAAGACCCCATCACTACGTTTCTTACTTACCGACACTTTTGGAACAAACCTGGGGCTGTGCTGATTCGGAATTATCTATAAACTAGAGGCCTGTTAGGGCTTGGAAAGCCCTAATCCAGAACACGATCAAGATTAGCACGGAGACGAACGGCGACACTTGGGGCCGTCTAACACTGAAATCGGTCCGCGAAGTTCTTCACAATTTCAAAGATCGTTCAGAAATAACTCTCCTAGATGTTAGTAACTACACTACGTTTCTTACGTTTCTGTTGTTACTGCCACAGCCTAATAAACAGAGAGTCTACCTATCAAATTTCAACTTCCTACAGTGAACAGGAAAGAATTTAGCTCACTCAGCTGATCAGAAAAGACCCCATCACTACTTTTCTTACTTACCGACACCTGGGGCCGTGCTGATTCGGAATTATATATAAAGACCGTTCGAAATTATATATAAAGTCCGCTAAGTTCTTCAGTTTCAATTTCTTCGTTCAGAAATAACTCTCCTAGATGTTAGTAACTACACTACGTTTCTTACTTACCGTGAATTGATGGCAACTGTTGTTACCGCCACAGCCTAATAAACAACTCTCGTTGATAAGGACCACCTAGAACACGATCAAGGCGGGTATAGAGACGAACGGTGACACTTTTGCAACAAACTTGGGGCCGTGCTGATTCGAATGAGCCGTCTAACACTGAAATCGGACCGCGAAGTTCTTCACAATTTCAAAGACCGTTCGGAATTATATATAAAGATGTTATACCTACCTTATATATATATATATATATATATATATATATATATATATATATATATATATATAATAATAATCTGATATATATAATAATATATATATAATCTGAGTATTTTTTCCCAAGACCGACTCTCAAGAACCCTACACCGTATTTAATCTTTACATAGCGGTCAAGAACAAAGTCACATATATATATATATATATATATATATATATATATATATATATATATATAATGAATGTTCTGCTCTGGGACGATGAAATAAAGACGTAATTGCGTTTCTCTGTAAAAACGAAAGTTTTATTATCAATACGTGATTAGAAACTTTAAACCAATATTATTATCGGCTTACAAAAGGTTCACTCACCTGTAAAAACGAAAGAAACAACATTTAAAGCCTTTATCTCAGGGTTCTTCAAAGCCTTTGGAAATAGCTAGTTATAATTTTATAAAAATAAATTTGTCAAACTTTGATAACAGTGATTAAAGTCCCAGCTGTAATCCATGAATTAAATTACGTAGTAGGCTTGTTCTATTGGGATACAAATACGAACTGAAGAAAAGTGCTCGTAACTGGGTAGTTTTCTTTACACACACACACACACACACACACACATATATATATATATATATATATATATATATATATATATATATATATATATATATATGGTCGAAACTTCAAAACAACAATGCTTCATCCTTCACTGTCAGTGTTCAATTTTATTAGAAATGACTTCATACAGTCGTATACGTATTAGTTACTTACCATAGTTCATCAACTTTCTGTTTCATTCACAGGTGCGGTCCTCAACCACTCAGCATCTTTGACGTTTTCCCCGCAGCACGTCGTTCGAATGCGACAAACCTATAAAGGAGCGGACGCGTTCGACCAAATCAAAGTCGACATTGAAATCAGCGGAAGGATACCAGACTACTCTTTAGACCTTGGCTTAAAACAACCGGACTACGAGGAAATGTACACTAAAACGAGTCCAGGTATCTACGAATTTTATTTTATCGCAATCTCTCGATGTGCTACCTAGCGGCGTCGCACAGTGGATAAATGACTTACATTCTGTTCGATACTCGAAGTTCGCCGAAAAGAAACGTATTAAGATAAAATCTTGGTAAACACCTGAATAAACTCGATCTCACTCGGGGAGGCTCCTACTAGTTCAGAATGGTCTCATTTCAAATTGCAATCTCTTGGTGTAACCACCTCCACTTATTTAGGTAAAAAAGTATTACGAGCTAAATGATCTTGGTTCATTAGAGTTTCTAGGAAAATTTCCTACTGTTTTTAATGTTTCATATTGATTGAAATTATTAACGACACGTCGATAATTTCTGATGAAAAATCCTGGAAAAGACGACCAACAGCGTAAGATGGGCAATTTCGTAAGTAACGTTAAAGTAAATTTCAAGTGACAGGAATGTAACCGAGAGATAAACGGTCAAAAAATGTTCTAATATGCTCCTAAAATTTAAAAAAGTTAATAATCGTTTTCTTCTATGTTTCAATGAATAGTCAATATCAACTGTTCAACAAAAAGTTTAAAATTTTCACTTGTTAGGTTGGTTTGTCTTCTCTTTCATTTCGCCGTCATAAACTATTTGAATTAATTCTATTTTTTCAGGAGAGTACAGGTCCACCGGCACCCACAAATACCAGTTGAACACCGGCGAAACTAAAGACATCCAGATAGAGCAAACCATCCAGTTCAAAGAAAACTGTCATTCCGAAGAGGAGTCAGTGCCACAGAGGCTCGTTTCAGACCGAAACTACATGTCTTACAAAGACCCTATTCTTCGTCAAGCTGCCTTCCACAAGCTGGGAGGAGGGCCAAGTAAGTTGAAACAGACCAATAATGTACCTTCCATTAGAGGCAGAATAAGCTATATTGAATTCATAATGGAACAAAATAAGAATCACGAAAATCGGTTGAGCGTTGTAGTCTGGGTAGCGTCGACAAAATTTTACGTAAAAAACCACGTTTTTCGTCTTTACCTCTCCATTCGTCCTCTTCTATCTTAAAGTTCAAAATTTCCGAGGTTTTTTGCACACCTAGAGGGAAATTGGAATCTAACAAAAAAAGAATCTCGGAAATCGGTTGAGAAATGTGGCCTGGCAGCGTCGACAAACATCCCCCCCACACACACACACACACACACACACAGACATGCACTTATTGTTTTTTCACGGATTCGGTCTTAGAATGGTCTGAAACGGATTTCCATGTGGTTATTTTGTTCTCATGCTTGGGTCCCCCCCCCCCCCCCCCCGGATCAATTCCAATAGATCGTTCCTCCTAAGTAAGAAGCCTTGCCTGTATGAACTAGCTTCTGAGGGACGTCCTAAAAATATACGATTACGTATACAAATATATTACCCACGATACAATAAGCGAGGAAGCCAAACACCCATCCAACTTGGCTGACTTCTTTTCTCTCTTTTTATGAGTTAGTTGAAAATCCATCAGTGACAGATACTTTATTCACCCTTTTTAGAATTTTATTTACTAAACATCCCAATCACGATGCGCTTGTGCAGTTTTTGTTGTTATCTGCTACTTCTAGCCGTTTCATCAACCTCATTCTCCTTCTTCCGAATCGTCTTCTACGTTTTAAGAACTGTAATGGTGTGTATGGGTCAAGCAATCCAGTCCTCGATCATCCATGCGATTCTGAAAATAATTTATTGTTCTAGTGATGCCTCCATTTCGCTATCCATCGCCCCAGAGCTGTTGTCACAACTTTTCGAAGGCGTTACATGCTGTCTTTCCTGGAACGCCGTAGGAAATCCTTCGTTTTACCATTTTATTCCAAAGATTCATGCTATTTTACGATAACGGTTCGATAACCGAACGCTATTCGATATTTACGGTAATATCATTCTGCTGGCTTGCAGTGATATTTTGCTGCAAGCAAGTACTCAAATGTAGACCCTGCATGCCTGTATTAGTATCCCACATACAACCCACATGCGTGAGAGCTTCATAAAGCTTCAATGTAGGTAACAGTTAATTCCAACCATTCCCCTTCCCCATCCTGCTGTGTTAATAAACGAGATTGTGACAATACAATGTTTGACAATAATATATAACCAAATGATATAATTTTAATTGTGGAATAGAAATGTTATTCTTTTAATAAATTCAATGGTTTTGCAGTTATTGAAGACCCTTGCATCAAAGGAAAGGCCCAATGCGTCGCTAACAGTTCTTGCTTGATCGATGGAGATGCATTTAAATGCGTGTGTAATTCTGGGTACGTATTACGCTACTGATCGCTAACATAAATGAAAGATTGGGAATGTTGCCATATATGTTGAGGTAAGATTTCAAATATTAAGTAAATTAGTACTTATGGCAACGGCAGAATATCATCCCGTCCCAGTCCATCAATCAAGAGTATATTGAAAAATAAAATATTATTTTATTATATAATTATTATAATAATTGGGTCTACAATTTTGGGAAGAAAATTTTCGAAAACTGTATCAACCCCACTAGGGTAGTTTGGTAGGTAGGATGAGTTACCTACACTATCATTGTTACCAGTGGGTGATTTTGGAAGTACAAGCGAGATAAGAATGCAGCCTCAGCATTGGTGTAGAATATCAGTCTACCCAACAAATTAAGTCGTAATATTTTCTAGTTTCCAGTCGGAATACGATGGCGAGGAGCATTTGGGCTGCGCGGACATCAATGAGTGCCAAGAGAGCACAGATGACTGCCACAAGGACGCTATCTGCCTAAATGAAATCGGTTCCTACAGCTGCCACTGTAATAGTGGATTCACCGGTGATGGCTTCCACTGTGAGTGTAAGTATTATGCAAGTCCATGGATAGACGGTGCCGACACAATGATTAATGAATTTATTATTATTAGCAAAGTTGGGTGACAAAGAGGGATAGAGTGGAGTTGTTACCCCATTTAGGGTAAAAGCTCCTTCCTAGATGATAACCTGGAAATTATATCACCACCCAGGCATAACACACAGGGGAGGAATGGTTTGAAATTAAATACCAAGCACTGTTAACACATGACAAAGATGTGATGGAATGCAGTAGTTAACCCTTCCGAGGTCGGAGGCGATTAGTCGCAATACCAAGAAAATAACCTGGGAATTAAAATTTTCTAGGAACAGGAGGGGGGAACTATATATATCCATCACAGTTGAGAATGCTAAAAATAAATTAAAGTTGGAAGCTAGCTGTATTGTTCCTAAGAAGGGTTACTTTTGGGGCACCCTGCATATATATATTGGCAGTTTTAATACATTAATAATAACAATCTGAAGGAAATATATACATTGAAAATGGCCTTAGTCAACTTTTACGCTCCACACTTCACATCGTTTCATTTCAAGAGTTGTCGTGGAAACAGCATTCCGGGTGCACATTATTTGTGGTCATATCTCGGCTAGAAATGGACCGATTTGAATGTTCGTTTTCTTCATTTAAAGGTTATTAGTTTTGCAACAACGTTTACGGTAAAGTATTTTTTCCTATCTTGCACCGATTTCTCGTAATCTACTAAAACAAAAATTTCGAAAATGTTGATTTTTACTTTTTTAAAGTTTTTAAAGTGAAATATTAATTTTTCGACTTATGTCATTAGGACCAAAAATGTTGGCCATAAAAGTACCTACAATTCAAAAAAGTTTTTTGAAATCGGACTGGCCGATTCGGCAAATCAAAAAATAGTGGCTGGCGCCCATTTTGAATGGCCGCCATTTTTAGTAGCTTCTTTCTGAGATGGCCAACGTGGTTTTTCATGCTCTACATGGTCTCCGGAATATGTGGTATAAGTGTCGTCTGGTCCGCAAAATTAACACCAAAAAGTCGTCTGGCACATGAAATAGTATGCTGGAGTACGATTTTTTTTTGTCTTCTTTATGAAGCTGTTCCACCAACTAGTCTAAAAGATTTTAAACAATGTGAGCGTTGATTTTGCTAAACTTCTCCAAGTTTGGTACATATTATCACCCTTAGTAATGAGTGTAGTGCGTTCTGACATGGAAAATACCAATGCTAAGTAGAGATGAGTCGATACCAAAATTTATCGATTCCCGATACCGATACCGATACCTAAAAAATCGATTCCAGATTCTCGATACCGATACCATCGGCGCATAATACCTAACTTACCTGTAGGTGAAAAACAAAAATTCCTCTTGAAGTAGTAGTATATTCAAATTTTTTTTTGTACAACATATAACTTATACTTACAAAAAAATTGATCCCAATATTCTAAATTTCAGATTTATATTTTCATTCAAGGCTTTAGTTAATTTGATTTGTGCAAATACAAAATTTGATATTTTTTTGTTATCTATCAAGTATCAATTAATAGGCAACTTTTATTGCCTAGGATTGATTTCTTTCTGAATTTTTTTTTTTTTTTTTTTTTTATGTATACACATTTATTTATTTGAAGTTATCATTACATAATTATGAGATACAAGTCGCCAATGCTACGACCCCCTTTAAGATAACTTGTGCTGGGGTCGGAGTGCTTAGTTGCTATTTATATAGGTAATTCTTATAATTAACAAAGATGTATATTTAAATCAAATGTCCCAGTTGTTTTACCCTCCAAATGATTTAGGAGTTCAACACAGTAAAGCAAGTTGAATAAAACAAGTTAAGCAGACTGACTTGGTTTTTTAGTTTTTCGTCGGTGACTGTAAGGTATTTCCAAATAAGACTGGCTCTAGGCTTTTATACTTGGAAAACATAGCTTTGTCTAATGCTTCTGTTGTCACAAAAAAAAAAAAAAAAAAAAAAAAAAAAAAAAAAAAAAAAACAAGCCTACTTGTAAACAAAGTTATAATTCACACAACGGTTGCACGGTACAACCATCTTCGTTGTTAGATGGTTGCAATAGTACCATAGTGTAATAAAACGCCCATCACCGGGCGGTATCGGTATCGACTTTAAGCGATCGATTCTCGATACCGATACCAATGCCTAAGAATCGGTGGTATCGAGAATCGGTATCGGGAATCGACTCATCCCTAATGCTAAGTAATTATGTCATGGGTATCTGTTCTTCATAACGGCGCTTTTGTTGTAGAATTAAGCAGAGTATGACGCCTGATCAGTGTATATATTGCTTTGAAGAATTTCGACTATTTATGGTTTATTTACTAAGTTTTTTATTTTATTATCATATTTTCAAAACATTCAGTCTTGAAAGACTAAAAGTAGCCAACTAACCTCGATCATGAAGGGAAATAAACTATTTTCGAAAAATTCGTACATACAGTCGTTTATCATAGCTGGGTGGAACGGTTACAGGTTTTAAAATGAAATGGCACTGCTTACTTCCTAACGCTTTCAATTTTAGTGTTTCTACTACCCTTTTTGTGCGTCAAAGCTTCAAATCAATTGCAATGCGCGTCTATATGTTTGCAAAGTTCTAAAACTCATAGGAGACTTGCTCAATTTTCATTCGATCTTTATGTAACACTTAATAATAGTGCTGAATAGGCTTAAGTGTCTCCATATCATATTATTGTTGATTGGATTGATTCTAAATTCTGATCTTTCGCAATCATGAAATTCTCGACACAGAACTAATAAATCATGAACCAATTACATAACATGGAGTTATCATGGATTCATTCCCTAGTTTACATACCATCTTAAAATTCTTACAACGAACTATAAATTTCATATTTTATACCCACTTTCGCTCATTTTCGATTGACAGCTATCTAGTATATCATTTATTTTAAAACTTTTTAACCAATTTATAATCAATTTTGGCATCCTTTAAATCTAGCTGTGGACGAAGAAGGAGATACTCAGTCACGAATTCCAGGGTCCATTCCTACAAATATGAATTGCCAAGATCCTGCAGACCCTAGAAGTTGTACCTGCTCAGTTGGGTAAATACCGTTTCTCGTCTTCACAAAAAATGTTTCAAATGTTTAAAAATTTTAAGTTTATTGTCTTACATGTTGTCTAAAATTCAGTCTATTATTTTTCCCGTGAAATTTTTAATTAATAATTATTAACATTAAATTGTTTTGCATTTGAGTACTATGTATGCAAAGAATTTGTTAATTAAGTATACATTTTATGGGGAAAAACAGAATACCCCAAGACTGATTTCCTTGATGAAAGTAATCAATAACATTTGTAGAGCCATAGCATTAGCTTTATTTTTTCCGAAAATTATTTACCGAACCTAGTTTTATTCTATGAGTTAGAATAGTTAGTAAAATTTAGACTATATGAGTAGTCCTTGTATATACATGAAAATGTAGGTATTCTGTGAAGACCGTAACCATAGACCATTGAAAACTGAGTAACTACCAAAAAAAAAATAGCATTTATTTGTGTAATCCAATATTAAGTCGATCAATATTGATAATAATATTTAAAAATATCCAGTCATGCAGCATGATCGTAATGCACAAATTTTTTATTGTTCTTGTGAATTGTAGATACACTTTTTTAAACTCAAATTCTGCTAAAAAGTATCATTTTAACGATTTTTAGCCGGGTTTTTTGCCATTTTTATTGATTTTTTAATCACATTTTTTGAAATTTAACCAGTTTAATGTGCTCAACAAGTGTTGGACAAAAAACTCATTCTTTCAATTGGAAAACTCGATTTTTCGGCGCTAGACTGGACATTTTATTTCAATCCTAAGGAGGAGAGAATGGAATAACACACATGGAATTCGTTTCAATATGCCCCAAAACTTATTTCCATTCATACAATTTTCGAAAATGTTAACTAAGAAATATATGGAGCCACTGCAATAGCTTCACTTTCTACGAAAATTCGCTGAAACTGTATAACCTACCTATTACATTCGCCTATGAAAATTACTAACCAGAAGAAGTGTCAGACTCAAATTTCATGAAAGTCTATCCTAACTTAGATATGAGATCCAGTATGAGGACAACGAGCTGGGGATAACTTGCGTGGACATAGATGAGTGCAGCCGGCTCCGAGTTTGTAGCGTCTACGCTGATTGCATCAATTTCGAGGGCGGATTCGAGTGCAGATGTCAAGAAGGCTTCCGAGGAGATGGCCAAGATTGCCGTAAGCCATACAAAGTTTTTTAACGTTTTTCTTTTTTGTTAAGTTATATCTAGTCAATGGATGTCTAGTCGACATGGGAATGATCGGAATAATAATAGTACCTATACTTTATAATTGTGATGGGAAAAACTGTGCAATCGTGTGATGTAGAATATTTTGGAGGATTCAGAATCTTCAATTCGATCACAGTCATTGTACAATAGTACTGCCGAAAGGTGAATTGGGAATGGTGTTCCATAAATTCTGCTTCATGCAAACAGATCATTTTTTCATGTGGCTGAATATTGTTGTATAGTGTCGCTATTTGGAAAACGATCAGCTGCTCAGCTGGAAGCTGCTGCAGTCAATATAGTAGACAATTATACTATCTACAGTAGTGCAGTATCGCTACATTGTGGCGGTTGTAATGTATGCGCGTGACCGCCTACCTGAGCCGGAGCTACTGAAGTCCGTAACCTCGCCGTTCTAAATTGAAGTGAGACACTAGCCGAACTGATATAGTCTACCATCCAAAGTAACAATGATGGAATGCATAGGTAGCACCTTTTAAAATCCTATCAGACATGAATAAAAGAAAATAGGTATTATTGTATTTTTGAGTAGGTACCTAATTGGTTTCAGTTTCATTCCGCCATCTTTTAATTTATTCTAGGTTGGAACCGGAGTAAACATTCACAAGGCCTAGAGTTATAACGAATTTAAGACGAATGGGTTGGGCTCCCATCATAAAATTCAATATCATTAACAGTCAATGAGTGTGAAAGCCCAGTGTACCTTATTACTGCATTGTAGGCAACTATCAAAAATTCCATTTCTTCAGATGTTCGTGTTAAGGTCCCTTCCCCCCCCCCCCCGCACACAAGGCAGAAACTGAAAGGAAAATTTATACATTCAATTTACCTTAACGGACGGCGTACAGTGGGCCAGAAACCGATTCTAGTTGGAAAAAATTGTTTTTTGAGCTATTCTTATAGAAACTTTTGCGTTGATTCCCCATATACCCCATGTCTCTATACCTAAAATAGATTCTTCGACCTAAGAAATAGGTTTTTGACAATTTCTCTCACTTGACCTTGGAACTGACCTAATTTTCTTTCGTTCGAAAGAAAAGTTGTAGAGGAAGGAATTCTACATCTAACGAGACAACCGCCAGCTCTCTATTTCGTTTCCTCGATTTTTGAGGGTTTTTCAAAGTTATTATATCCTACCACCTACTAACTACTTCCGTGGAAACCCCCAACAAGTGAGTGGTATGTTAAGAGAACTTCGAAAAATCGCCTAAAATTGAGAAAAACAGAGCGGTGGTCTTGTTCGATGCAAAATTCCTTTCTCTAAACTTTTTTTTTTTCGAACGAGAAACATTTAGGAGTTCCAAAGGTCAAAAATTGAGAAAAATTGTTAGACATCGATTTTTTTCTTCTTTAAGTATAGGGACATGGGGTATATTCGGAATCAACGCAAAATTTCTTATAAGAATAAATCATTTTTCCATCTAGAATCGGTTTCTGGCCCACTGTGCGCTATTTTTATGAGAGATGTATCAGGGAAAATGCAAAAACGGGCCTAAGTGATGATTTGGGAAAAACTTTTTTTTTTTTTTCGATGATTTTTCTGTGAACCATCAAGTTTACTAAACACATTTATAAGAAAATTAATCGGTTGCACTTGGTTGCGGTTTCTATCTGTAAGGTTGAATTGATAAAACGGTGCAAGACCAGAGTTTTTGAAACACCATAACACCCTCTTTTTTCGATGCATTTTTTTTTTTTCTTTTTCTTCAATTGGTGCAGAATTAAATCATCTTCAATTTTTATTCTATGAGAAATTTGATTATTTAAGTTTTGCCCTTCAAATTTGCAAAAATCTGTACTTTTCTGTTAATAGAAACTTTAAAATTCCGTATGTACCTACCGTATTTTTCAATAAACTTTGTAAAAAAAAAAAAAAAATGTGTCCAATGGACGCAGAATTTAATATTCTACAACTTTACTATGAAACAAGCAATTTTTTAGTCAGTCTTCCATACTTAGCAATATATGTTTAAAAAAACGTGTTTTATAACGGGTTTTCGATGAAAACCACTTTAATGGGTGATTTTAGGTATATGGACATGGGGTATTTCGGAATCAGCGTAGAACTTACTATCAGAATATCTCATTAAATAATTTTGTCGGCCTAGAATCGGTTTCTGGCCCACTGTGCGGCGGCAGCCATCCCCTCCCGCCCCTGCGCACATTAGGTAGGACACGGGCAGGTGAGGACGGAAACGTCTGCCTACAGGATGCGGCGTTTTTCGCTCCTAGAGCGATCGCTACGTTTCCCGTCCGTTGTTTGGCTCTGGCCATCACCGCCCCTTCCCGCGGCTGGGGTGCGGAAAGGAATAGGAGGGGATGGCTGCCACCTATGTAAATTAGATGTACCTATAAATTTTACGTCCTGTTCCTGCATAGCTTGCGGGGACGTTTAGGTTTGGACATTTGTGCGTCTCCCCAACCACCTCTGGAAAATTTCTTGATCAGGACGTTCAACGTCACGACAGTTCGTAGAGAGACACCCCCTCCCGGTTGAGACGGGAGCCATCACAGAGTTCCTCCTTTAGTTTAACTGATGAAATCTTGATCCACCGCCACCGCGTTCTAGCTTCAGTGTAACTCATTTGTAAAAACTGTACTCCATTCGTGGAGGTGTTGAGATCTGACTTGGATGATGAACTCTGGATGACTTCTGTGGATTTTATTAATTTAATCTACAGAATCAAAGAAGTTTAAATAGGCAAATCCATTTTATGTACGCACCTACTTTAGAATACACTTCCACACGTTCGGAGGTAGTGAGGAATACAAAGTCGGATGATAAGTATCGATTCATTCCCCCCCCCCCCTCCCATCCTTAGCAACCTCTTACTCTGGCTAATAATTTCATTTAGTGCCTAATACAGTTTGGGTGCTGTCTTTAGAGCCCTCTAGTTGTGCAACGATCAACTGCCCAGCTGGGAGCACATGCGACGACCTCAGCGGATACCCTCAGTGCGTCTGCCCTCCAGGATTTTCCGGCTCACCACCGTCCTGCCATCCAAACCGCAATGTATACGAGCCACCGTATGTACAGCACTCCTCTCCACAACCTCCAAGATCAGGTGAGGATGTTTAATAAAGTAAGACTCTCTTTGCGTACACTTTTTTTCCATTTGTAAACAGCAATTAGGTAGTATTCCTTTGAAAGGTTAGTTACACATAGGTAGCTTATTAGGCGATGGCCTCCAAAGCTAGCATTCGTTACAAGAGAGACGACTTATTGGAATTGGTCCAGGGGATATGGGTCTACCCAATCATGATTAAAAAATACCAAATACAAATCCGTTTCAGTTCATTATAAGACCGAATCCGTGGGGGAAAAAATAGATATTTATATCTGTGTGTGAGTGTGAGTAAACCTTGATTCCAAGGGCAGGCAACGGATAAACTTCCGCTTTCGCGTCAACGATGTGACATGAACTAGATGGCTTAATAACAAAAGATATCTTCATAACTTTTTGGCTAAAATTTGTCCCAAAACAAATCCAACTGTCTTTAGCACCCTGGTTATCTAGGAGCATCAATGATATAACGATAGTAGCCAACTCTGTATTCGACATTATAGCACCACAGTCTGCCGAAGAGGAAATGAAACCATCGGGAGCAAGGGAAACTTTTCCACGGTTATCCCCCTCTTTGCCAACTCAGCTTAGAGCCTGGCCTTGTACGGTGACTCATCACTCCCCACCTCGCACCTACGCGATGTCGCTATGAATAGAGAGTTTTTGGTGACCACTAACGTACCCTCAACGTCACCCTAACGTACCCAAGAGTACGTTAGAATGGCTCATTTAACGTCACCCGTTTGGGGACCTAAAGGCAGCCTAACCTTCCTGTAAATGTAACACTACTAAGCACCTCAGAATTACTCGAATACTGATGAAGTAAATAATACGGTTTTCTTTTCAAATGCCTCATTACCAACTAAATATGTTGGTGTAGCTGGTAGGTTTTTGAACACCCCCCAATCTTGGTTATTTTACGTTTCAAGTCCCGTAGAAACCGAATGTGCCATTTGAAGTCCGCCTTCGCTGTCTAGCTTTACTCGCATCGATCGAAAAATCTGTTCTATTGCGCACAGGTTCTATTTGGTCAATTAGAGCCTTGATTCTATTATTATTTCACATATTTTAAATGAGAAAACTGAGTTTTAAGACACTGCTCCTTCGCAATGTTGTTCTTAGTTTGCCTGATCTCTCAGCTTTTTTTTTTCGTGAACATTGCGTGATGTGCTGCCTCCACTGATGATTGTGCCAGGTAAAATCCTACTTCATTGTCATAGAGAAATACTTTTTCATACTCGTTGTTCATACCCAACGGAAAACCCAAAAACATGAAGTTCGTAACGACTAACGACCTGTAAGTGCAACTAAACCGCGGTGTTCCACACTTGAGGCTTACTTAGGTTCATCTTTGTGTTAAATCCATCCCCTGTTTACAAATTGAAAACTACAAATGAGAATTAGCCCGTATTTGTACTGAAACTAACATGAAATTCGAATTCAGGATTGAAAATCGGCGTTTCATATCGAAATGAAGAAATTCATTAGTCAACCAGTAGACAACAAGACAGCTGGGGGAAAATATCGCGTTGCCCAACTACCGTAACGTGACATCAAAATTAAGGCAACCGTTCTCCCGGTTCTATTTGGGTTAGCATCTTCATTTGCTCCCTCAAGACTAAAACGCCAAACCAACTCCGCAATCAAACCGCCAAAAACTCTCTAATATTAGTGTGATGGTAACAACAACGATTAGGGCAACGTTACCTAATACAGCTATTAGGAGCTATGGTGTGTTTGGCCAATAGGACTACTGTATGTCCTGCTATTAGACTAGGAGGCTATGGTATGTAGAGATCCGGCCAAGAAGAGCTAACATAACGTCCCTATAGGGTATTATTACTTCAAGGAGATAAATTTCCTCTTCACGTCGTCAAATTTCATTGGAGCCGACAGTCGCACGAATCTCGAATACCTCTTGCACACAGCCAAGACCGATATGAATAGAGATAAAACGTTGAGAAAATCGTAATGAGGTAAAAATTCTTATTTCTCTACTTGAAACGATCCTCCATGTTGATGTGTAAAGCCACCAATTTGAAACCAAAACCTCCAATTTGACTTGAAGAGTGCTATATGCCTGGTCAGAGGAGCTATCTAATAAAGAAATAACCAATTTTTGTGAAACTTTTTGCAGCTTATTCTAACCCTGTATCTGTGAGGGTTTAGCTTCTTGTCTCTGTTTTGCATGCAATTACCATCTAAACTTACTGCCTAATGCAATCACTGATAACTTGTTAAAAGGGCAAATGATGGCTTTATAGATCACTGCACGTCAGATAGCGATTGTCCGCAGTTTGCACGGTGCGTACCAAGAAATTCATTTGGTGTCTACGAGTGCTTGTGTGAGGACGGGTCGTCCCCGTCCGCCACCGGAAGATGTGCCGTTCGTAGTCAACCAGTCAAAACTGGCAATCTGTCGCCTGGACCGATATACAGGACCTGTTTCGAAGGGAAGTGCTGGTGCCCACCAGGTTTCTCAGACAACGGCCAGCTCTGCGTCCAAGGGGATGGAAGCCCATCGACTGACGACCTATCGTTCAGTCAGCTTGAACCGTCTTACGATCTGGTCGATGACCCAGTTCCACCGCCAACCCCACCCCCAATGGTTCACGAAGGTAACCCCCAGCCGTCCATAACTTATCTACCTGTCTCTTAAATTTGGATGCATTGTTACAGTCAATTTTCATTTCGAAGGAAAATCAAACGCAGAGGAATGTTTTCATCTATTAATTATGATGTCGTATAGATAAAAGCGTCAATCCCTTTTAGTCCCCTTGAAATGATAGTGAAAAAGCGCAAGGTACTCTCGTAATACCAAGTTTTAGCTTACTGTAAAAGTGGTAGGAGAGGGAGACTGTCGATCTGTGCCTAAGTGCCAAGTAGAAATACCCATAGTAAACAAACTGAGGTAAACGACAGATAGAGTTAGAGATTATTGCTGGCGCTTTTGCATGGGGGTTTAATGGCTTTGAAGAAGGGAGGCGCTTTCTCACAGTTTTCACGTGGATTGGCGCTTTTACAAACTACCGTACATCCTTTTTGTTTTATATAGTTTCCTACCTAATTGTTAGGTTTTTCCTCAGATTCGTCAGAGATGGTTTTGGTTCGAACATATGCGAAAGAAATTGCGATCAAAAGATATTAACTATGGTCCTATGCGTTCCAGTGCATAGTGTACTGCTACGGACCTTCACAGTCTGGCAATTTAGATAGAGCTGCGAGCATATGTGATCAGGCTATTAGTTAGGAGGCAAAGGTACACAAATAATGCCAGCCATACAGTTCAGATGACACATACACTTTCAGCGTCGCTATAGAAGTCAGTTTTCAATTTCAATTTTATACTCACAAACAGCCACAACAAGTAACCTCACGTTTTGGAAGTTAACCATCTGGCATTTCTAAGCCAAATTTTGAAATTTCACAGCCCAGCTGTTGCTGTGAGTTATTTGTTTGATAGTCCTAACTTATTTCAGGAAGCAACGGTTTATGATAACTATAGCAACGACCATTTGAAACTAGCTCTGCGTTTGACTTTCGTTCATAACAACCATTTAAGTAACATTTTGCGCTCATTCCGTTCAAAACTAACTTCCCAACCTCTGCTTCATTGCTTCAATGTGTTTTCTAATCACAATCATACTACCTAACTTTTTAATATGATATTGGATCTTCAAATCAGTAACTGTGTTTTGTAGGTGTGATGTAATATAAGTTGTATAATATGTTTGAAGTCAGTCAGACTGTTTCCTCCAATTCCAATAAATAATCTACTGTTTAAAAACTGAAAAGGGAATAGGTAACCTTAGTAAAATAGACCAGAGACTTCTATGTAGGTAGGTAGAGATAATTCAGTTCCTCTGAAGGAACTGGTGGTATACGCCTCAGAAGCTCGATTGGTTATTTTTTCAACTAAGCTTGATTTAAGTCAGATATCCATTTTCGTTATTTTACAGAGGACCCCGATTTAATATCCAGGAACTACTCACAAATCAAGTGAGCAAGGTACTAATATTTTCTAGCGATCAGTTAATTAAAGTCACGATTGTTCGCAGAAGACACATCGTGCCACGAATTGAAGAATTGCCACGCCTATGCTTCCTGCATTTTGGCAATGAGTATCGATGATGGCTACAAATGTATGTGTAACCCAGGCTATGAAGGAGACGGATACAACTGCACAAAATCAGGTCAATACTATTGTTATTTCAAGTTCGAACAAATAATTCTCCTTACAAAAAATATAAAGCATATGCAGAATACCTACCATCGGAGCTAACTCTTCTTAAGAGTAGGTACATATATTTGTAAAAGCGTGGTACCAATACCTTATCATTCATTATCTTTAGTTAGTTAGGTTTATGTCTTGACCATTTAAGACTAAACTTTGTTCCACAAATCCACAAAGTTTGTATCTTGAACCTTAGCAACTTCTTACAAAAATGGAACATTCTTCTTAAAACTTCGAAATTATCTGTAACAATTTTATTTTATCATAATTTTTTTATTTATTTTTTTTTTTTTTTTTTATTTTTTTTATTTTTTTTTTTTTTTTTTTTTTATTTAAAGGATTTATTGAGAGGAATTCCTCTCAAGTCTGAAAAAGTAAAGTAAATCCTCCTAATTATTTTAATTATTTTCTTTATAACGGTTCAAATCTACCATAATGTGCCGTATAATAATTCAAATATAAACATACTACCCATACGGGTATTGGAAAGACGACAACCATGGTCTCACCATACCATTATATTACCAGATGAAGATTGGCATGAACTTTTGGCGGCTGGCAAAAAGTTGGTTCAAGGGGATTTTGATAAACTATAACTGGAAACATGCACCTTATAGCTAAATAAAGCTGATCTTGGAAGAAGCCGTGATAACTTCCACCCTCAACCCACAAACTCATGAAAATTACAGTTTCAAATAATGCGGCAAAGAAATTCAAATCTTGTAGTTGTAGGTAATGGCACGGGATTTAGTAAATCTCGCCAACAAACTGTTAGTAATTTGAGGGACAGAACAGTTTAAAGGGTAATTCAGATACGCCATTAAATACGTAACATATCAAACACACATAACATCAAATATACATAACACATCACACAACATAACATACATGTCACATACATAACACCAAATTTCTGGCATGGAAATTAGTAAAGACCGCGTCAACTCACTCTAGTGTTGTGGTTTTCGGCACGAGGGGTCCGAAACGTGGTGAAAGTGATTTTGTATGTCTCCAGAGGTGCGAGATACATGAGCGATCCCGTGTTAACTTCCGCCTCAGTTGATCGTGGTCATTCATGGAATCATCATCAGTTACCTACGTTCCTTTCAAACGTTTCACCGCGAAATAACGTTACTGAATTCGCACAAAATTTCGCACGAATATGTATCTACGTACAACAATTACTTAGTACGAACTTTATGTATCAAGTACTAGCCAAAAACTAAGTAATTTCACGAAATTCGAACGTTTAATGATTAATTATTTTAATAATTTATTAAATCTATAACTTTGTGACACAGTTTTAGTCAGAATTAACAATTTGATAATTCAGTAGGTACCTACTTTGGTAAAATAATTTTATACGAACATACACCAATATCTAACTACCTATGTGAGAAAGTTCCAGTCCGTATAACTATGTACTAAGTATGTGTTTCGTATTATTTTAGTGAAGAATCCACTTTCAGAGAGGTGATCATGTGAGAAAATTTTTCCTTTGAGGGGGAAAAACAATAGATGACATATCTATATGGATATGTCAAAGTTGTAGACATTACTTTACACTCTGTTGGGAAAGTAAAAATAAACATCACTTTCCACTCTGTTGGGAAAGTAAAAATGGACATTACTTTCCACTCTACTAGGATGTTGGGAAAGTACATTGCGGTAGTACCTCATTGATTTCTACCTAGCCTTCATTTGTCGAGTTAATAATAATCCAAAGTACCGGAGCGTTGCATTTTGTGTGGGGGATAAAATAGTGTTGCGAAAAATTCCTTGACCCACAGCCAAAAGATATATCTATGTCAAAAATGTGGGATTATGATAAAATGAACGGGATAACTCGTAAGTGTAGGGCTGCACAGCACCGTCAGGGACCGCTCTTGTACACTGTTAGGAGCGTGATACCATTCGTTGAAGCAACTGGTAGAACATAATTACAATTTGAGGAATCACTCCAATCAGCTAAGTAAGGTTTTGATTTAATTTCGTTCATGTTCAACTTGGAACGCTGAACTTTGAAACGGGGCTTTTCTGGACGTGATAGCGTATAATTACTACAACATCAGAAACCACTCTAATCTGAAGTTGGGTTTGTTATTTATTTTCTCCCTATTCACCATAAAATTCCGAACTGTGGAACAGGGTCTCTTTATGTATGGAAAAGTAAAGTTAGTACTTGGGGGACCACTCGAATCAGCTGATTGAGCTCTTCAGCTAATTTCGTTCCTATTCCACTTAAGATGTTGACATTTAAAAAAGAACCATTCTTGGTGAGTATAACAGAAGGTGGTAGTTTCCTCAGCAGTAGGTATTGACAAGATTGATAGAACACTGTGATCTTCACAAGAATTAGTAATGACTCCGCCAGCTAGCAGTAGTAGCAGTTAGGGGAACAAAACAGTTTAGTTGGTGATGAAGATAACCGTTTCTGCATGTTGGAGGAACAACTAATCTTCATCAACCGAAGGAACTTGTGCCTTGTTCCCCGTAGATGCAGTTCTATACTTCAATTTAAGTAATGACTTTTTTAAGCTACCCAATTTTTCAGTATTGGCGTTTGCGCTATATGTAACGTAGTGCCATGAATTTTCATCCATTCTGTTGATTCAGTGGGAGCTCTGCTTCCACATATGCAGATTTTATTCATATTATTATATGATCTTATTAACTACAATCTGATAATTCGACTACCAACTAATCACTAAATGCCACAAATTTGATTGTTATACATCCTTCTGATTATGCGGTTATTCTGATCCTAGACATATCCTGTGCTGATGCTGACATATGCCACAAGAACGCAGTGTGTATGCCGGATAATGACCAGTCCACTAACTACGTGTGTATTTGCAACGACGGATACGTAGGAGACGGTTATTTGTGCTATCCATCAGGTACTTCACCCATCAGTTTTTTTTTTTTTTTTTTAGTTTTTCAATTACGTTAAGTAGCACAAAAAACTTGAGAGTTCACTATGAGCACCAGAGACTTAATTCGTAAATTAAGAAAGTTATAGACATATACGTGACGTAAAGTCCATATCGAGAAAACATTTTTTGAATTTACCCTCTAAATTTACTCTTTAAGAAAAGGATATCAATAGAAAGTCTAAAGGGAACTTTTTGTTATAAATTTATAGTTGAATAGATGCCTGGCCAGTGGAATGACCCTAATTCACACCCTTAAATATTTTATATGTCTATATATATATATATATAAATCTTGAATATGCATCATTCTTGAATTTCAAATGAATTTCAAAATGTGCTCAAACAAAGATTGATAAAACCTTTGATAAATTTTTTAAATCCATCGATTCGTTGAGCAAAAGGGAAAACTTTTGGATCTGTTAGGAATTTCATGATATCCCCCCCTCCTCACTATTTTTGTCAAGCTACGTCCCTCTCTCCATGTATCTTGACTGACTCTATGAGGGCTGAGTCTACAAGTAAACAAAATTTGTGTGATGCTGTATGGACCCATATATACATTTCACGACAATGTGATTCAACAAGTACCCGATGAGTTGAAAAATATAACCCGATATAACCGTCACTAAACTATATACAACTACTATTACTTCTACTATATATAACTTTATTCTCATTTCTACCAGCAAATTGCCCCATGGTGCCTAATATTATAGAGTTAAATTACATCCGACGTATCGTCTAGAGTATCATGTCTTTATACATTATAGTTCCCAGTTTAGTGTTAAGCTAATTTGTATTATCAAATTGCTTTGACGAATTTTCAGGTCAGTGCAGCGAAGATACGGATTGTGGTGACTATGGTGTGTGTGAGTACAATGAAGACAAGGAAGCACACGAATGTGGGTGCAGGAAGGGTTACAACATGGAAGGGAGTGTTTGCGTCCCAGAGAAACGTGAGTAGGAAACTTTAATGGAGAGCTGTAAAACAACAACACCATTATATTGTAACATGGACGTATAGAATTAGTTGAAGAACAAAGTACGAGCCAAAATAATTAATAATACGACGTTATAAGAAATTAATGTTTGCGCATACGCACAGACTACTATTAGTCCAACGGTGATTACATTTATACGGAAACGCCTAGGAACTAAACCGCACAATCCTTGAATATTGCATAACAATCGGTCCATTGGTCTCGAAGTTTTGTGTGACAATCAGTTTTAGTTTCGCGCATGCGCTATAGTTTTTTTCCGCCAATCGCTATATAATTCATGAAGAATTTTTCATGAAACATATACCCATCTACTCCCCGAGTTGGAACGAAATCGTACCAATAGATGATAAGAAATCGATGTTATAATAAATTAACGTTTGCTCATGCGCACAGACGAGATTGTGTCGGCAATGAAAGTTATAGGAACCGTCTAGAAGTTTCCCGCACCATCCCTGAAAATTTCATCAAAATCGTTCCATTGGACTCGGAGTTATGCCTTTGTCAATCGATTTTAGTTTCGCGCAGGCGCGATGGATATTGCTTTACCAATCACGATATAATTTATAAGGCATTTTTCTAGAGCATATATCCAATTACCTACTGAGTTCGAACGATATCGGACCAACAAAAGACGAAAAATCGACATTATGAGAAATTCACGAGTACCCATACGCAAGCTGGGTACTGGCTACTGTTGATTTGACGACATTTAAAATTATAGGGGATCGTCTAGGAGCTAAACCTCACAGTCCCTGAAAATTTCATCGGAATCGGACTGAAACTTGGTATAGTTTAGGGCATGACCAGGATTTTCCACAGACAGAAAGACAAGGAACCAAAATAGATCAGCAAGCTCTGAAAAGCAAATAGCAAGTGGAAATTTTGATTTTGGAGGAGAAAATTTTTTTCAACTTCAATCACGAACAGACAAGCACTCCGATAAGCCGTCATGCTATTATAACTTAGCTTAAAATTTCCCATTCATTTTCAATGCGCACTGAGTCAAGTTTAACATAGTCAGTTATTTCAGTGCACTTTGTGCAAACTTCATTCTCAGTTTCATCGCCAAGTTGAAACTGCAACAGGTATTTCTTAACAAATTAACAACTCACAAGTTAACCAAATTATTGTAGTTGCAGGTATTTTTGTTGAGAAACGTTCTATTCAATTTGTTTTTAATTACATTGAAATGATCCCCTTAACAACTTCTAACTGTTGCAGTGAAGAGATTCCCAGCAGCTTCAAACCATCGATTTCATTGCTGCTAATTACGGGGAAGAAAAAAACTTGCGTCATGTTCGGCACGAAAGTTAGATAAAATAGAGATGGTGTTACGCTCTCCAATTACGGTGGATTTGGATAGAGGGATAGACCCACCTCACCTATTCTGAAATTATTAAAGCTGGTCTAGAGTGTGACTACTCTGCTAGTAGCTCAATACTGCGCAATAAATTAATTCTACAGCTACCAGGAGCTCCCCTCTTCGGGTCTTCATGGTATATAGGTACATATCCAATTACTGCATTGAAAACATTCGAGAATGTACGCACAACGAAGGGATAAGTTACAAGGTAGACACAATACCTTGTTTGAGAAGGAAATTATCCCACAATAGTGGCTGCTGTGATTGAATCCCCTTATCACAGAACGCATGGGAGATGCGGCACACTAATGCTCAATTAAGTAAAATCGGAACAGTCACGCTACCCCGTCTTTATTGATGCCTGATATTTTGTCGGGACCTCTGGCCGTATCATATAGTTATATAAACGGTAAAACTAAAAGAAAATAATTTGCACTAAGGAAACGGTAAATTTTATGCTCTTTCCAATGATGTTCTCAAATTTTATTATAGATATTAAATTAAAGTTATGGCAATTTTATAAGGCGTAAGGTCGAAACCATACAAAACGTTTAAAATTGCTATACCTAACTCCCTAAGAAAGGGATTTCAAGAAAAAGAAGAGCAATAGGGCACTTTTTGTCAGAAATTGGTAGTAGAACCAGGTCGGACCTTGTCCTGTAACACCCTGACAACCAATCATTACCAATCATTAGGTTGTTAATACAACCAATCACTAAGTTAAGCATGAAGATTCATATGACACATTCTTGTTCAGAACCCGGGTTGTGCAGTGACTGCGATCCAAACGCCTCATGCGTTCAAAGAGGAGGCGTCAATGTGTGTCAATGCAACGATGGCTACAGTGGTGATGGCTTGTTCTGCGAACAAATCATCCAAGGCTGCGACACTTTGAGAAATTGCGATCCCAACGGTCAGTGTCTCTGGTCACCGGAACATGATGGCTACAGGTGTATCTGCAACCCGGTGAGTAGAAAAAATAATATTTCAGCAAGTTATAAGTAATCTCCCCGTTAATTAGTGAAGAGTCTGAAGATTTCGATTCGCAAAACGAGTGGGAAATGTAGCATAGCTGTAATGCAGAAATCTTTAAACATTGCGAATTATGTCACATCTTAATCAAATATTATTATTGGGTTTTTTATTTTAATTTGGTATTTTATTATCTTTTCTTGAGAAAACGGTTGCAAATTTCTTCCATCCCTCCCCAACAAACCAACAGCCAAGATCTCGTTTTCTTACATTACAGCTTAAATTTCTTTATCAAATCGAAATTAAATCCCCAAAATGTGGTCTTTAGAAGTTATTTTTTGAGAATCATAGGACGGTGTTCTTTTGAAAACTTTAATGTTGGTATTGAAAATATGGTTCAAAATTAATATTAGTTGGAATAAGTAGAGAAATAGGGGATTTTAAGGGGGAAAAACGGGGTTTCATGAAAAAAAAATGTAAGCAATTGAATTTTAATGACTGATTGAGAAAAAACAGTTTTTCTTGTCGATATTTTACTCCATTTTGGATCTAGCTGCACTGAAAACTTTCGCACTTATCTGATTATAACTACTTATATCTGACTCATCTGAGTATTCCCAACTTGATTTTTGACACCTTAGTCAAGGTTCAAGATTCGACGTCAATGTTTCAGGGTTTTGAAGGGGATGGTCTGAAGTGTCAAGAACTCATCACATGCTTAAAGGAGCCCTCTCTCTGCCATTGGAATGCCGGCTGTATGCAAGTTGGCCAAAAAGTCTTCTGCCAGTGCAATGAAGGATACTTCGGGAACGGCACGTTCTGTAAAGGTCCGTCCAATTTGACTTTTGTGGGGGTGTTTGGTAGGTAGTTCATGAATTATAATTTCACGAGTGTCTACACTTTGAAACAAGCAAAGCAGTTTTACTTCATAGATCATACCCGTGTATATTTAGACAAGAAGGGTAAACAGTGTTTCATCATTCATCATTTGCATCATTTTTTTTATAATAGAGAAAGAAAAAACTTTCATTCGTTATTTAAACTGATTCAATTAATGTATTTTTTATTTAGAATATCTATGCATATGCTTCATTCAACCTGACGAAGTGCCTTTTGGGATTTTCGAGCCACTACGATCAAGTGGTAGGGGTTGTAAGAGAGGGGTTAAATAGGAAATTCTCCCTAGGAAGTTGAAAATTAAGAGCGAAACTCTCAGAGGCATCAAGAAACGAATAAACACAGAGGCTCTTTCCTGATGAGCTGAGTGAGCTAAATTCTCTCCTTTTCATTTTAGGAAGTTGACGTTTTACAGGGAGCCTCTCTAGGACATTAAGAGATTTACAAAATCGGGTTCCATTCTGATCAACTGTGTGAGCTAAATTCTCTCCTGTTCACCCTAGGAATTGTAAATTTTGTAGAAAACCTCTCTGGGACATCAAGGGATGATCAGACTGAGGGTCTCTTTCCTGATAAGCTGAGTGAAATTCTCTCTTGTTCAAACTAGACCTCTAGGGCAGATGCGCCAGTAGTAGGCACTGCTCCAGTAGTAGGCACTTGTGACTTCAACTCCTTAGAATAAGTGATCGGAACCACTAAAATATTTGAATTTGGCACCGTTTTAAAGGTTAGCATGTGCTGTATTTCTTCTAGAATCATCTAGATGATCGAGACAGCCTTGGTTACATTATGTCACCTGTTAACAAAACAATCTCCATAAGGTTGTCTGCCTTAACAAATCTGCTAAGGAGGTAGGTTTGGTTTTTAGTATTTTAGCCCCAATTTGAGGCAATTTTGGGTCTGTTTTTTGTTTCTTGTTATCTTTTATGTACCATCGAGAAGATGTAGAATGTTCCTGTACCTCTAAAAGTTTTAATTACTGCTAAAATAAGGTGTCTACTACTGGGTCATAAAAATACTGAATTTTCCAGTAGTAGGCACTTCTGCCTACTACTGGAAATACCTTCTCTTTTTGTTAGCAACATAGTTTTCATCAGTTATTAATTTGGAATGCGACAGTATCTGAGGTTTTTTCAGAAAATGAGTAGTTCCAATAGCTGGCAGGGGGTACCTACTTCTGGATCCCGAAGGTGTCTACTACTGGAATAGGTTTTTTATCTCAGAACTCCACATGTTAGAATGCTGAACGTTTACTACTGATGCTGAAGTACCAATGTGATACTTTGCGTTTTGTGATAGACTGAAGTTTGTTTTCAGTCAATACCTAGTAAAACTCTATTTTATATTTTGCATTTTTTAAATTTGTATTTTGTATTACGACTATCATGGCCTATGTATAGCATTTTTTTAAAAGAATAATTCAATATGAGGGCTGAGAAATGTGGTTAACTATGATGTTTCAGGCCTTGATGTATTTTCGTTAGATTTTCGTTTAGAGGAAATGTAATAATAAAATTCGTTCATTGAGATTCAACTACTGGAGTTTCAATGCCTTCTACTGGCGAAAAAACTTGCGTCCGGTTTTTTTTAATTTAAAAAATCATAATCGACTATTATTTAGACAATTTAAATGTAATTAGCTTTGGGAGGAGTAAGTAAATGTTGAACAAGCATTGGAAATAAAATAGTATGAAAAATAACATCGTAACACACAAAAAACGTGATTTTTTTTTGTTAAAGTGCCTACTACTGGTGCGTCTACCCTAACTGTTCAATTCTTATTCTGTTCACGTCTCTCCGACAACAATGACTGACTCCCTCCAACCTTTCCTTCCTAGACGACCATAACTGATATCCCTCCAAAAAGATGCTCCGCATACAAAAGATGCCATGCCACAAAATGCATGATATCATCCAATTCGGACCAAGTCAATAGTAGAATCACCGTCTCTTAGTGCAGTGCATTCATTCTCTCACTCTTTTTTACTGAGTTTGGGAGTGAGACGCTTCTTCTGCGGCAACAACATTGCTGTTCTCCAGAGGTGGCGGGAGATTATTTCCTTGAAACATACGTCCCTGATTTTATTTGGATTTCTATATAAGAACCAGAACCCACGGCCTCTGCATTGCCTACTGTTGCAATTCTCCACAACTTCAACACGATACCAGTACGAAGTATGTTGTAGGTACTGTTTCATACCTTTCTAATCTCATTTTGTGAAATCACCTTCATTCCATTGTGAGTGTCATTCTGTTGAAATTATATCGCACAATGGCATTTGCGTTACTTATACTTCCAATGCAGAGCTAAAGTGGAAGAGCGCTGTACTAATCCACAGTAACATTAAAAAGAGTTCACATCCCCATTCAATAAACGAATCAAATATATTATTATTCAACATTAGGAACATATTTTCAGTCTCAGAGTGATGTGTGAATCCACCACCACACTTAGCCATCCGGTTGTGCAACAGGCGAAAATCGGTCAAGAAGATGCGTCTCTCTCACAAAAGCTGTCCGAGATTGAATGCTCTATACTAGGGGACGGCGATCCAACTATTTGTTCAGCCCGGATCGTATGATTTTGGAGGCGGATGGACTAGATCGATTTTGTGGCTTGGCATCTTTTGTACAGGGTATGTACAGGGTTTTTGGAGGGTATGGACTACAGACCGAACTGGATAGAATGATGTTTTAGCCTAACAATGCAACACTTCATTTATACCTAGCTTAACAACCAATACACACTGCCTCAAAAACTAAAACAATTAAAAATAAGGTATGGTCAGAAGAGAGGGCTTATGTTCTGTGTTCAGGTACGGTTTAGTACTAAATCTTGCGGATTAATCGCTTGTAACATCACCACCACATTGATACTTCCATAAAATGGAGAAGATTCTATAGTCACTAGCTATTAACCGAGTTCAGGGGATGAGCGCTAAGTTAGTACAATGTCTATCTGTCCCTTGGATGGGGTGTAGTAAGCTAAAGGGAACTTGCGAAAGGGAGTGGTGGGGCAGAGAGAAGAATGGATAATAAATTCATGGAAATTACAGGTATTGATGAGTGAGCAGAGAATCAAAGTGGATATGTCTGTCTGGTGAAGGAGAATTTCTATATAATTCTAGGGTGTCTTAATACAGAGTAATAATTAGCAGAGTAATTTAATCAAGACTATTTCCATCTTTTCTCTTCAACAGCGGTAAGTATTCGAAATTTCCAAATGTTCCGTTTGTACTCACCCTTTTGGAGATTAATTTTTTGGTAGTGTTGATGATGATGATTTTACCCGTATAAAATCCATTTGACAGGCATTAAACAACGTTTAACAATCCCGATCAACAACTGCTACTGGACCCCAGAACCTTTTGAAATTCAGCGTATTAATTACCAGTCGAATATTAAAAATAATGAACTGCGTCCGAATGTGAAGAGTCGGTGTAATATAATCTGTTTCGGTAATACAAGAGCACTAAAAGTAATACAATTTCAACCGTCAACGACAAAATAATGTTACAGCAATATTTAAAATTACATAAAGATGGGAGTGGGGATCATGAAGAAGTAATTAAGTGCATTAGGCTAATCATAAATGCGCAGAGTGCTTTGTAAGAAAATCGTCATACTACTTTATATTCAACCGGGCGGTATGCTCATTATTCCAGTATTCTTTTAAGTGACTGATAACTGATAAGTCTATAAGAGACAAACTAACGTCTGTACACGCCCTACGGCCTGATGATTATGTCTCTACATATAAAACACTCGCCCTCTGAACTCGACCAGGTAGTAACGATGGAATCTTCCTTACCTGATGTATTATCATTTCTGGTATGGTTAAAATGACCTATGGTTTAAAGAGTCAATCCTTATTGGGAATTTATGTTTTCAGAGGTGGCTAAACAAGACGAAGAGTTTCTGTTGTTAACAAAAGGAAGTGCAGTAATGAGGATACCATTCTCTGAAGAGTCTCCAGGTTATCCCATCAACATCGAGAGCTCACAAGTCGCAGTAGGTACGTTGTGTATATTCAACTGTACAACCCACTCGGTAACTCCATTTAACTATGTTGTTATAATGACCTGCGAAATAATTCACTCAAGTTCTTTGATATTTCGTAGTTTATGGCGTAGAAACATTCTATAAATTGCATTTCTTTCGCTGTAACATCACAGATTCTTCTGCCCTCGCTATTTATTGCGGATTCCACTTCTACGATAAAATCGCTCATCGATTAATGTAAGTTAAAGCAAGAAAAACTGCTTGAAAACCAATTCATGAGATTCATAATGCTGGGATGGCGAAGGACAAGAACTTGTGAAACAGTACCTAGTGAAATAGTAGATAAATTGCATTTCCCTCTTTATCACTCCACCTCACAAAAATTCATCGTCAAAACGAAATTTAGCACATTTGAACCAAAAAATGGTATTGCTGTTATTGGTACTTCTTAGAGATCTCTGCCTGAGACAGGTGAAATTTATTCATTATTATTATTTTAGTGTTGCTACTTTTGCTATACCCATTGTAGTCGGAAATGCGGAAATCAATATTGGCCCGTAATTTGTATATAGTTTCAGTAAAACATCATCAAAAAATAAAGGCAACCATCAAATTATGAAGCTTTGACCTTTTCCAATGACTGAACCTAAAAATGAACAAATTTTTTAATACATTTCTTTTCGTTATCCATAACTTAAATAGTAGAGCATCTGAGAAACAGTATCACCCTATGAATAGTTTGTTAAATAATGATAAATTGTTATTTTTGTGTGAATCGAGTTGTTGGCTACGATAAGATGAAGATAGATCATAATTTACATAGTGCAAACTACAGGATAGTACCTACTCTGTTCACCTAGTATTATTTCTGTCTTAAAAGGTATCACTACTGATTGCGTTGAAGCCAAAGTCTACTGGAGTGATTTGGGGAGAAACACAATCAAACGAGCCAACTATGACGGAAGTGAAGCAGAAGACTTTGTGAAAATAAGTAAGTTCATTCTGTCCATACGTAATCAAGCTGTATATGGCAAGTTTTAAGTTTGAAGTATGAATCTACCCGTTTCATTTATAATCATTCAACCTTTTTTTTTTTTTTTTTTAATTATTATTAAGGTGGACAAGCAGAGGGTTTAGCACTTGACTGGCTAAAACGCCAAATTTATTGGACTGATTCAGCCGAACGGACAATATCAACTGCCAACCTTGACACTAGAGAAGTGAAAGTCATCATAGACAAAAACCTAGCAAACCCCCGTGGAATCGCAGTGCATCCTTATAGAAGGTAGGTAACTGGTTCTCTATTTTGAAAGCTACGCACATTTTATCAATCACACTGCAACAATTGTGGTAGGTCCATGAAAAGGATCGGGGACTATGCACGTTACCAATACCCTTAATTATGGATGGCGTTTTAAAAAACGTCAGCCAAATTGGGGGTGGCACATAGCTTCTTCGCACATCCTTTATAAATTGATTAGTGGAAATATGCAAAGCTTTAGCTGATAAAGAAAGGGCGAAGGATACTTTTAGAGGTGGAACTATGTGCACCGACTGTCGTGATGAGCCTTGACACATCATCAGCACATTTCGTTAACTTACTAAACAACACACATCGCTTAACAGTCATTGTATTACAACTATTTGCATTTAAATCCAGTATAGCTAATACATTAGCTGATGTTTTTGTCGCAGAAAGTTGTACTGGTCAGATTGGAACAGGAAAGGACCGAAGATTGAGGAGTCTGATCTGGACGGCAGCAGCCGAGGGATAGTCGCCAGTGGCAACAACGTCAAACTCCCTAACGCTCTCACTATCGACTGGGACAGGGACGAACTCTGCTGGTCGAACGCCGGAACTAAAACTATAGGTAGGTAGGAGTACTAGAAACCTTGGCTTACAGCTGATCTGAATTAAGTTTTACAGAATGAGGAGGAATTAATATAAACCAAACGCCACAGCACACTTTTTTCCCCAATTCGCACCAACTCATTCACTTCCAACATAATGTACACTATTGATCTTACGTCATTGAATTTGATGAAACATTAACAAAAATCATGCTATAGTATCCACATTGTTCCAATTTTCAGAGTAGTTGAATGATTATGATAAGTCAAACAATGGATTGATTAATAAACCAATAATTATTAACGAATCTGTTGCAATTCGTAGATTGTATGTACCTGCACGATACAAGACGACAACCGAACACAGTAGTGAAAGATGCGACCTACCCATTTGGTGTGGCCGTCAGCTCTGACAGATACTACTGGACGGATTGGCAAACGTAAGTTCACAATTTTATTTTTCATCTTGGGCAATTACTTATACGATTGAGAAATGAATTCATCGTCATTCAACTAATGATCATTCACGAAATTACACGGGTTGCTTAGTAGAAATATATTTTGATCAACACCTAATACATTGAATAAAGCTATTGAAAGAAAATTGTGAATAGATCATAATCTTACTGCCCCCCTCGCTGCTTTATAACCTAACATGAATGTTGTATGAGCAACCCCTCTCGGTCTCTCGACCATAATGAACTGCTTTCACGTTGTAGAGTCAAACGAAGAACGATTCACGGAAATAGGTTGAAAATATCACGATTCATGATTTTTGATACTGCACCCCCCTCCCCCTTCCTCCTTCTCACCCCATCATCACTAATGAAGTTTGAATTTGCCTACTAAGAAAAGTTTCACAATGAGAATCAATACGTCAAGCATTTCAGTAAAAATTATTATGGAAAAAGAATCGTGAAAATCGGCTAAGTAGTACATTTCATTCCCCCTTCCATCACTCCTTCTCCCGAAAAATCCTTCATCAAAATGAATCCAATCCAGTCCTTATGAAATCCGATTATGAATTTAGTCAGGAGTTTTAAATTTAATCATGGAAGGGGTGAATGCAGGAGTAAATGTAATACCTAAATCACGGTGTTTTCACTATTCTTGTCAGATTTTCATGATTCATTTTTTGCTCAATCATGAATTCGGCCAAGTTTTAGAACATAGGTACTCAGGAGTTTCACGTTTCATGATGAAAGGGGTGAAAATCATTTTCACTATTCACATCTGATTCCCGCGATTGCTTTCTTTGTTCTATCCAGATTTTAATCCAGCAATGCAACAAATCTTGGAAGTTTCCAATTAACGGTCGGTGGAGGGGGTAAATGGGAGGAGGGAGAGTACTTCCGTTAAAACATAATATTGTATTTTTTAATGTTTTGGTCTAAATGGGGTAAAAATCGGTGATTTCATTTTGATGATGGATTTTTGTGAGGAGAAGTGATGGAGGGATAAATGACTGTTTATTTACAAATCTCAACCGGTTTTGGTGATTCGCTATGTTAGGGGGAGGGAGGAGTAATATTGATATATCGTGATATTTTCAACCAAATTTTTGTAAAAACTTATTTTATTACGGTTGTGAGGGTGTTGGGAGGGGGGTGAGTTTGTAACATCCACATGTTAGGTTATAATGGAGTGGGTTCATCAAGTAAAATGACGATCTATTCACCGGTCTCGCCAACATTTTATACAGTCCATTCATAATGACGACCCTGTGATGCATGCATTGCTTACTAATATGTTATATTTATGTATACAAATTGGTATATCTCCTTGAGACAAAGAAACAATAAATCATTCGAAAACGATATTCCAATCACAGAGTTCACGAAAGGGACAACAAATGTTTCAATATTATTAATTCAACGCATCCCCTTCATCGATAGTCAGCAAGTTACAAAACCACATCAAAGGCATTTGGATTGTGAATCGGACAGACCTAGACTTTCTTTCGGTGAGTGGTCAGAAACCAACGACCCAAAATAATCCCCTCCCCCCAAACCCAGAATGGAAAACAAATACAATCCCTTTGATGGATTCACTTATTCGATTATTAATATTTCTAATGCTTTTATAACTATATGAAATTTCTATGAAGCAACTACATAAAAATCTGAATACAGTGCGATATGGTCGCACATGCCTAATACAGGTACATTCATGAATGTAAGGGAGTAGGTTCCTGTTGTATTTAAGTAATTAATATAAATTCTTGGGTTGTTTGGCGGCCGCATCAGCCCGGCGCTTGTGGCCTACTCATTCTTCACGACCGAGCGGTCTTGCGGGTTTTTGCATACCTACCTATTCATTCTTGACTCCGCGTTCATTCTCAGTTTCCGCGACGGCTATAGTTTTATTTACCGGGCACTTTTATCAATAATTAGATAATACTTACCTCATTTTAAATAATTAACGTTTGTAATAAACCAAAGAATAACATTTAAAAACTCTTTAAAATTTGTTGGTCTACGGTTCAAGATAACGGTGCAGTTCCGTATGTGTCCCCACTCTCAAACCAATGTAAATCTGTCATTATCCTATTAATAAATGAATTTGACGAATGTTTTGGAAACCTCGGAATCTCGTCTTTCCCATGTTTTCATGATAGATTAACTTTCTCCTTTGCGTACATGAGAAATGTGGAAATGAAAAAAGTGGGTACACGTAAGGAACTATTTGCCTTGTCAAAAAGTTCCGTATGTGTCCCCTCGCTATATTCATATCCATCTACCGTGTAAATACTTTAGAAGGATAATATAGTTTAGTGGTCTGGATGCTCGCAAGCTCGCATCTCGAAAATACATAACATTAAGTAGTCAATCCCTTAGTAGAAATTCAAATTAGTTGGGCATATAGGTCAGACTTATCTGTATAGTCTGGTGGTCTGGATGCTCGCAAGCTCGTATCTCAAAAAAACATAACATCAAGTAGTCAATCCCTTAGTAAAAATTTAGATTAGTTGGCCATATAGGTCAGAATGATGTGTATCTGGATGTTCGCAAGCTCGCAACTCAAAAATTCATAACATGAAGAAGTCAATCTCTCAGTAAAAATTCTGGAGCAGACCTATGATTCTACCTACCTATGATTTGGAAAGTGCCCATTTCAGGTGGTTTAGTTGCCGCTAGATCCCAGTTCAAGCGAGCCCGACTCCCGTCAGGGGTCCCTAGTGTGTTGGTAGGTATAAGATGCATGTTTAATCAAGAGTCTGTATCATCCTACACAATATAAAGATCAACTTTGTTTAGTCAGATATCAACAACAAAAGGGTTTTAGTGTTCATTGCTCAACTTACCGACTCAAAAATAGCGTGGGGACACATGCGGAACTTTTTGACTAGTCAAATAGTTCCGTATGTGCCCCCACTTTTTTCAATTCCCTCTCCTCACTTGCCCGAAGGAGAAAATTAATTTCTCATGAATCCATGGAAAAGAGGTGATTTGGAGGTTTCCGAAACAGTGGTCAAATTCGTTATTTGATTGATTAATGACAGATTTACATTGGTATGAAAGTGGGGGCACATACGACCTACACCCCAAAATAGATTGGTGCCTACATAGATTTCAAGTATCCGTCCAACCATCTGCAGCTGGCCTAAAGTTTATAAAGCTTGGATGAAATACGGGAACAGGAGGTCCTGAAACCTAAAGAGTAATATTGAAAAGTTTACGTAGGTGTTCTAACCGACCCCATACAAGCAGGAAGTTTTTTTAATTATTGCATGCAATGGAAGAACTTGAAGTGTTCTAAACAGGTCCTTCTATAGAAAATGTCAACTCTTTTTTAGGAGGATCTTAATTAAACATTTCTGTACAATGTACAATCTTTCAAGATGTGCTAGACAAGGGCTCCGTAGTAAATTTAGATGGGATCAGACTAAATACACAAATAAAATTGCTTACTTAACCCCTTTGCACTTCAAGCTCTTTAAAACTTCATGTGCCATGTTGATGTCAATTATTTTCCAGATTGAAAATCATGTCGGCACCGAAAGATAGAGGCGCGCCGATAACCTCCATCGACATTCCGCTGGGACAAGACAAACCTTTCGGGCTCGCAGCTGTAGCACCGTGTCCCAGATAAGAAAGATGGGACAAAAACAAAGGAGGACTCAACAACAAGGGAATGAGGGAGATCAGTTAAAGCTTGTAACCGAATGAATCGCATGTAGTTAGACTGATTTTAAGCATGAAATGGAACTTGCTTGACCTTTAAGGTAATTTTATACCAGAACCTAACATTGCTAGAAACAATTATTATCGATTGATTGAATTAACAATGTTAAACAACGAAAAATATCAGTCATAATTCTCTATACAAAGCGATATCAGGTGGTACTATTATTAGTAACATTGTTCCCTACTTTTTTTCTCTGAAATGGTTAATATCAACATTGTTAAAAACATAAATTTAAAAGCGATAACATTTTGCCTACATTCTTGAAATAGCAACGCTCGATATTAAAACCAGTAGTACCTATATTCTTACCCTCAAAATGCTAAGTAATTGGGCTAAAAAGTGTGGCCTCAAGTTAATATCCAAATAATAACGAATTTTCATTAGCAAATTGTCACTAACGTAGTTGATCGAAATTTGCTAATAACATTCTTAGGAAGAATAAAGCACCTTTATAGGTTGTTTACGACCCAGAATCTCTCGGTAACATTCTAAGACAATAGGTTAATTTATGATGTTAGTAATATCTTGGTAATATATAACAAATTCGTTTTAAAAAAATGTTGGTACACAATGCCATAAGTCAATAGGTATGTACGGATCTTGTAATGGAGAATTTTTGAAAACTCGTTGTCAATTCACTTCCACTTCTCCTTGGCACGCAAACATGGTACCTTATACAAGAATATTAAGGGACCCCATTAAGTCCAGTACATAAGCGAGCTCGAACTTCTCCTTCTCACTGCTGTAGCATTTTTTCTCGCCATTAACCTATTCAACCCTAAATTACTTGAGCCTTTGAATGTACTGGGTGGATGGTAAAGAATTTTCACTTTCTTAAAATAAACTAATGATAATACCTAGTCCTCTGAATCTATCAATCTAGCAAATTGCTGATAGACCGAATTTGGCCTGAATGGCAAAAAACTGGGGCCAACGTTGCTGTTTCTCAAAGGATCCCCAATTCTTTATTGCAGATTAGGATTCAACGAACAACTAAATGAGTAATAGACCCTTCGCAGAATTTCCACGCTACGAAATGTGGCAAATAAAATCAAATTTCACCAAAATTAAGTGTGACGCTTGACTTTCAACCTTTATATCACGTTGAATTTGAATTTTTACCACATTCGTAAAAATTAGTGTTTAGAGAAAATTTAACCATATCGATTGGAAAAAAATTTGGAGTTTACGATTTCAAATTAATTAAAAAGAACCGCTAGGCACCATTGAATTTAGCGTGAGAGAGAAACATGAGTCACTTAATTTTAGCCAATTTTGGCTGATCTTGCAAGTGGCATACAAATTAACTGAAGGATCTATTTATTCTTGACATTTTGCGTAAAATCAGAATCTGTGATAACAAAGGGAGAGTTCTCATTTGAAATAACAAAGATGGTGTCAGTTTTTCTCAATCGTGGAGAATTTGGTACAACGTCAATGTTTACTACGAGTAGATCGTTAGAGAATTATTGAATTAATTTTGGAGGTTAGTAGTTTTATTTCTATTCTTGTGTAAAATAATCCCGAAGAATGGGGGAATCGGGTGAACCACATTAATTTAAACCTCTCTCACAAATAAGACTGTATACCACATTCTCACACTCTTATAGCCGATGGATATGTAGGTAGGTACCTATATGTACCTTTCCCTTTTCCCCAGTCCCAATCAATCGTATTAATTGTGGTGAAGACGTATAAAGTTGAGACTGAAGGCAAATTGTTGCAGCAAATGGAGGTCGCATTAGTAATTTCAGGCGTCATATTTTTCGACCAAAGTTAAATATATTCAAAATGTTCATTCTATGTTCTATCTAGAATTACATTCTAGATTGGTGGCTTTTTTTCTAGATCGCAGAGAAGGGTTCTCAATTTGCTCATAACCACTGTTTAATGCAGTGAAACATAGTCATCACAATTAAGAATATTTTTGCATTACTTATAATTTTACTTAATACATAGATATCTAATTAATTATTAAGATGTTTGTTATTATGAAGCTGTTACACTATTAATATCTACCATAAACCAGACCATAGACCCATTATCACCCTGATGAAATTGCTTTCTTTTTGGTTTGTCGATCAATATACTTACTGTTACATCTACATTTTTATTTAGAAAATAGATGGAACAGTTAAGTTAGGTATTTATTGTATAGTTTCTTAAGATATTCTTGTATATTTTGAAAACTTTGGAATAAACTGATTTTTTTACGTGTTTTTTCTTATTAAGCTAGCAATCAAATACTACGCAATTCTCATAATGTAGAGTGTCAAGATTTTGTTTCAAAAATTTATATGAACAAAAATTTGCTCAGAAGGAAACAGAATGCTGCTTGTCTTGGACTTTTTGGAAATCATGATCGTAAGGTTTTCTGTTATTCGTAAAGTAGTGAAAAAGAGCAAAATCAATACGAATTTCGCTTTCATCAAATCAATCAATTCATGAAATCAACGCATTTGTAAACAATTAGGTCAAATTTCAAATTAGTTTAACAAAACTTAGGTACGAATTCGAGTGGAGTGTTATGTACATTATCATTATAGTGTAAGTCTCAACGCTACACGCGGATTCATCGTGAAATGGATTTGTCTTAAGGCTCCACAAATACTTTCTTATCAAATAATGAAATAAAAACTACTGGTTACTACATCATCTAGTTGTAAACCGTATGTAAGTATTGAAATGGGGAGCAAACCCAGCAAAGAAGGCGATTTTTCCAGTGAAATCCACAAAAACTTAGGTAAAACTCATAACAGATTAGGTACCTACCATGAAGAAAAGTTTACTAATTTCAAAAAAATAATTCATCCAGACATTGTAATAGCTTTTTTTTTTTTTTTTTTTTTTTTTTTTTTTTTTTTTTTTTTTTTTTCCTTCAAAAATTTGCTAAAAGGAACGATGCTTTGGGACTTAGATGAAAATTCCTTTCTTTCGCCAAAAAATCAATCTTTTTAAACAAAAGGACGAGTTCGTTAGCCAACACTTTTTTAGCCCATTAAATTGGACACATTTCAAAAAATTTACTAAACAAATCACTAAAAACGGCAAAAATTTTTTAAATCTATATATATATATATATATATATATCATATATATCATATGATCATATCATTGATATATGATCATATATATATATCATATTTACTCTGATATATATATGGATTTGAGCCACAAAAGTTTATTAACAACAAATTGGAGCATTATAAAATTAAGGCACAAAAATATGCAAAACATTTTACTCAAGTTTTACTATAAAAATTTTTTTTGTAAAGTATATAAATTATTATAATTTTATAGTATTTTCTATAAAAGAAAATTTTACTATAAAAACTCCCTAAAAAGCCTTAAATTTTCAAATCTTCTTTGAATTGCAGAATATTATTTTGAACGAGTTTTACTGCAATAAAATTGGTAGTTAACTATTTTTTTGCACTCAAAGTGCTCAAATTTCAAAACAGTACTACAAATTTCAAAACAAGGTAACATCTAATATAATACAATAATTTATGAAAATTCGCTCATACGGTCATGATGCATGATTGGAACTTTTTAGCAGAGTTTCACGATCAATTTTATGAATAATCTGCCTAGTTCATAGTTGATAAACTTTTTGAAAAAATTGCTTGATAAAATTATAAAAGTCAAAATTTTTAAGCCGTTTTAGATGCCTGCTAAAGAAAATTAAGCTATTGCAGTCTCTCAAAATTCGAGAATTAAGACTTCCCACAGTTATCTTCATGGAACTCCCTAAATTTTGACGCTATATAGATTTATAGGTCATTCCAGACTATAACTCTATAGGATCTGGATTAAAAAATAATAAAATTCTTCCTTTTGCAAAGAATTTGCTTGAAAAAAAAAAAAAAAAAAATCATTGAACTTCCCTTTTTGAAATTATTACAACTGGGAACGTACCTAGTTCCAATACAAAGCGGTAGGGGCGAACACAGCGGGAGAAGTTATGTTCAGGTGTGGTAAGTTGTGTAAGGCGGAGTTGAGGCAGGCTCGAGTGTCTCGTCGTGGACTTGCACAGTTTGTACAAATCAATTACATCACGGTCATGAAAACGGAGAAGAAGAAGAAGAAGTTTTATTTTATGTGCAAGTCTTTTTCAAGTTCAGTGTTTTGGTCTTAATTTGGATTTTTGCTTTTTAGGCCTCAAAAAAATAATGTCTGGAAGTGATTATGTAAAAAACCCGTCAAAAACTTTTCATCGACCCCAGTTTCAAAAAATACTCTATAATGAGTTCAAAACGTCTCTTTGGTGATTAGCTGTCCTTTTATCATTCACGAATGGTCCTATCGCAAGTTTCATTCTTAATTGAACTAGGTACCAACATAAATTAATGCGAGTGGTAACAATAATTATTAAAATCAGTTATCAACTTATTTTTAACCTTACTTATAGGTAGGTGTTATTTCTTTTTCTCGTAGGGATCGTTTAAAGGAGGTTCGTGTAATCTGATATCAATGAACATCTGTGCTATGGTGGTGATCAAGTATTGTTTCTGGATATTTGCTATTTTTCTCCTTGATCTTGGAAGTAGTGTTATTTCAAAAGACAGCAGACTTCTAGTAGTGTCTTTTGATGGGTTCCGACATGATTTTTTCAATCGTTCGTTAACACCAACTCTTGAAAAGCTAAGTCTCACAGCACACAAATCAAGACTACTTAACGTTTTTCCAACCTTTACGTTTCCGAATCATTTTTCGATTGCCACGGGACTGTACGTCGAAGATCATGGAACCATTGCTAGCGAAGTTATGGATATTGAAACCAATACTGTACTCACTTATGGATACAAATTATTCCATTATGATGAAAATGTTACCCCAATTTGGGTAAGTAAAATTATTTTGTATTTGGAGTAGGCAATAAGTGCTAATTTTAAGGATATAGGTAGGTACATGTGTATGTGAGTATGATGACATACTTGGCGTCCAAACGCCTCGCCTGAAAACGGCTTCTTGCATTAATTTGATGACAATTATTGTAAGTGCCTAAACTAAGACTTCTTATAAGTGCCTTAAGGTTTGTCTGGAGAAGGAGATACGTATATACCTACTTCGACCTTTAAGAACTAGTTCAAGCGGTTTGAGATTTTTGCTAGAACTGTTAGTTCGAGACATGCACATTAGACGTTTTCACAGTTATCACAGATTTAAAGCTGGATTCACATGGAGCGGAAGAACGGAACGCAATCTGATTGGCTGTTGAGACAACAGTTGAGGAAGGTGGCTACCATGTTGTGGGAAGGGGCGGACGGCTGTAGAAATTGTTATACTGTTTCCGCATTCCACCTAGGTCCACGCAAGCTCATTGGACAGGAATGTTGATAACCTCAAGTAGAGGTTTCAGATCAGAGAGGCTTTCAGTAGGAAGGTTATGATTCCGTTCACCAAGGAGACCGCTTCATGTGAACAATCTTTCCGACTCCGCCACCCCCTCCACTGGTTTTTCCGTCCTTCCGCTTTCCGCTCCATGTGAATCCAGCTTTCACAAGAAGCGGTATCCTTCGTGAACGGAATCATAACCTTCCTACTGAAAGCCTCTCTGATTTGAAACCTCTACTTGCGGTGATCAACATTCCTGTCCACTGCACTTGCGCTGAACTTGACGGAACACGGTATGAAAATTTCTATCGCTGACCGCTGTCCGTCTCTTCCAACAACATGGCAGCCAAACTCCTCAACTGTTGTCCCAACAGCCAATCAGATTGCGTTCCATTCTTCCGCTTTCCACGCTCATTCCGCTCTATGTGAATCCAGCTTTATACAAACTAGTCCAAATCCCATTTGGACAAGTGGAGTTGGAACCACCAGTCCTGAACGCCTCTATCCCCACCCCTTTTCAGTTCCATTGGCTCTGGTTTGATTCCGATCTGATTCGGGACTGTTTCTCCAGACAAACCTTGTGTGGAGCATTCGATGGCGTGTATTACTTTAGCACTAAACTGAAAGACGCGTTATACAGTTGCTTTGTTTTTTTCCCTTGTTTATATTTTTATTCTGGTCATCCCTTGTGTGTACAGTGACAGAGGAGAGAAAAGTTGGCATTGGCCGTGAACCCATGGTTTATGGGGCTGTATGTTAACGAGTCACATAATGTGAACCCAACATGAACTAGCTGCCCTCATGGAACCTCTCATAAACTGATATTTATTATCCTAGTATGAACGTTTTGTCTTGGATGCTACTTAGATTTGAAGTATCCATAGGGACGTTTGATACCTCCTTTCGAAGTAGGTACTCTAGTTAGGACCTACAGTACTTAGTTTCAGGCATTACCGCTTGAACCACTAAGGTTCAACTCCACTGTGGAAAAGTTTTCCCATTTAATAAAGTTACAGAACCCCCCCCCCCCCCCCTGCACCTGATGAGATTGACATCGATCTGCAGAGTAAGCCACTTGGAGTTCACAGGTATGATGATAAACTGGCTATGATGGTTGGAATTTTTTCATAAATAGTTGTTACCTCCTTCACGAAAAAAAAAAAAAAAAAAAAAAAACTGCAAATTATTACACAATGGTTTATTATTTCTGTGATAGATAGCCTTTCTATGCAGATCATTGATCTTTAATTACTAAACCCCATAAGTAATATATGATCAGAACATGGCGTATCGTGCCTCTGAAAAGGGTTCACACTTGTGCAGTTCCAAGACCCCGAAATTGTACGCTTCACAGTAAAGATGTTTTAAAAACGGGAAAATGGTGCTTGAAATAATTTACGTTAGCGCATGCGCAGAATGGAGCAATGATTTGAGAAAAATGAAATTTGTAGGGTGCAATCTACCGCCTAACCCACAAATTCCCAGAAAATGTAATCAATATCTGATGAAAACTAGACCTTGCTCTCGGGGTACACTTTTGCGCATGCACAGGAGCTAAAATAATGCAATCAGCTTGAAATTAACATGGAATAATTAAACCATTGTCCCCCAACTACGCACCAAATTTGAGTGGGATTGAACGACTCGGGCGTTAAAAAGATGATGCACGAAGGAATTTACGTTTGTACATACGCGAAACGGAGTAATGATCTGAGAAGTATGGAATTAATAGTGGACCATTTACAGCTTAAACCACACATTCCCTGAACATTTCATCAAAATCAGATGAAAACTGTTGAAATTAGGCTTGTTTAAGAAGGAATAAATATTTGCGCATGCGAAATAGCTACTAATGATAGGAAAATGTTGAAATTGTTAGGGAATGCTCAAATTAACCTCTTCCACCTATCCTCCAAATTTGAGTGAGATCAGACAACGGGGGCGTGAGAAAATGATGGTTGATGGAATTTACGTTTGCGCATGCGCGTAAAAAATATTCCCAAGTTCAGGCAAGATCGCATAGTTAATCATTATTACATAACAGGAAAAAGAATGAACGTAAAATAATCACGACATACATGTCTCAATCAAACACGATACCAACGAACTAATGAATACACAAAACTAGTTGAGGATATCCATACTATTGACGTCTGCAACAACATTCTTGTAACTCCAGATATTAATGCTGGTAGCAAAAGTTTTTGCTTAGTAGATATATGTATGTCATTGTGGCTGCTTGCGAGTGAAAATTGAAATTTTTGTATTGAATTTGACTCCTGTGAAATAGATGATATTGTCTCAGTTTGTTGACCCCTGATGCGATATAAAAAACGCTGCAAATTATTACACAAAGGTTTATTATTTATGTATTAGACAGCCCTTCTACGTAGATCTCTGGTCCATAATTATTAAACGCCGCTTATAGTATATTTAGTATCGGAACTCAGAGCTTCGGACCTCACAAATGGGTTCAATCCATTACAGCAGCGGAATCTCACAATTTTACGCTTTTTAATATAGTTGATAAACAAAACAATTTATTACCAAGTCATCTTTCCAACACATAAAGTGTTACCTATACTGTATATTGATATCATCTAATTGGTCAAATTTCAAAAAATGTGCTGACAAAATCACTGAAAATGGCTAAGAATTGTTAAATTGATATTTTTTAGCATAAGATTGGTCAAATAAAGTTTATCAACTATGAAATAGAACATTCAAAAATTTATGTACGAAATTATGCTTAAAACTTGAACTTCATTAAATTTTGTTTTAAAAAATCTATAAAATTGCAAAAAATAGCCTAAAATCCAAAATCTCTTTTTGAATAGAAGAGTATCATTTAGAATACTTTTTTTTTCCATAAAATTAATAGCTAACATTTTCTTTTCACTCATAAATCTCCAATTTCTATACAACTTGAAATATGAAAAAAAAAGACACTTTTTCACCTATTTTTGGCTCATAGCACCCATGAGAGTGGAGCGATCGAGCTGGCGAGAAGTTAGGACCAACTAGACCCCAAGTGGAGTCTATGTGCGAAAGAACAGATTTTTTAAGTCAATTCTAAGGCCTTTTATGGCCCGGACGGTGGACGGCGGACGGACATTTCAAATTTGGATTCTACGCAACTTGAAACGTGAAGTGACAAAGTTTGAGGGGGAGTTATAAAAATTTTTTGCTATACGATCACATAGGCTTATTATTGGAAATAATAAACCAAAAGGAAGACTCTTGCAAACTAGAGGAGTTAAGATTTTCGATTGGGAAGACTCTTTGTTGGTTGAGTTTGAATAGTGAAAGATGGTCTTAGGAGCTGGTCCCAGCTATTTTATAACACTTCTCCCTCTAGGCAGGTTGCCTACCCCCTACTCTTCCTCTAGAGCCTTTGCTCCTAAGCTTCATCTAATGAATTTATTTCGAGAGAACTACATCTGATACAGGTCGGGCACGACATATATTCTGTTCCCTTCAAAACATTGATCCATGATTCCCCTTGGGACGTTTCTTTGGTAAATTACTCGCGACGAAGTTGTGGAAACCCATTTCAAAACGGAAGTTAGTGAAAAACGTTGTCTATTTCCACGAAAAATAAAGAGTTACACTGTTAAATCGATTTCGACATGATGATGATGGCCTAACCGTCGAAATCGATTTAACAGTGTAACTCTTTATTTTTCGTGGAAATAGACAACGTTTTTCACTAACTTCCGTTTCTTTGGTGTAACTACTGGGAGTTTTTTTATCATAATTATTTATTCATTTTATTTTAATTTTAAGTGAAGTAACACAGCCACAACAAGTCCTCAATCCCAGTCTCGCCACTTGGGACTAGTAGGATAACTTTGAACCTTTAAAACATTAATAAAGTTTCTGCAAGTTTCATAAAATGTTATACGGATATTTATTTTTTCAGACTTTGAATGAAATGACGAATGATTCACACCATAGTGGCTGTGTGATGTGGCCTGGATGCGACATGGAGTATAGGGGATTTACTCCCACATATTCGGTTTCATTCAACTTGTCTATGTCATGGGAACAGAGGATCAACTTGTCAATTTCATGGTTTAAAAATGCAGAGAAACCTGCCAACCTCGTCATGCTCTACTTCGAATCTCCAGATCAAGAAGAACACGCCTTTGGTCCCGATTCTGCCCAATCAAATATTCAAATCAGACGAGTGGATAATGCCGTTGCCACAATATTGGATGCTCTTGAAGTAAACAATTTAACTGACATTAATGTAGTGCTTATGAGTGATCATGGAATGGAGACTGTCACCTTACCCAGGATTATTAATTTAACCGATATTATTAGTGGCCGTGGAGAAGCAGTTGGCACATCGCCTGTTCTCCAAATTTATCCTAAAAAAGGTTAGTATTCAAGTATTAGGAAGTAGGACTAACCTTAACTAGAAGGCCTCTGCCAATAGAACGCAATCACCGCACTGCATTATGGACTTTTAAAAACAAAAAACACCTATTCTTTTTGCACGACTGTGGCTTTTATCTAACATTCTGCAATAGGTTCTTTGTGATGTAGCTAATCCAATTCCCCCCCCATTAATTTAGTAGGAAGATACATTGTTGAAAACCTAGTTCTAATTAAGTAATATTTTGATCCGAATAATTTTCCATTTTGGATTGGGATCTTCTGCCTGTTCTACCTACCCACATGCCTTTAAATAAATGTTGACTCTATCCTATGATGAGGACATCACCCTCACTCTCCTACGACAGATAGTTTCACTGTCACGATGCTTTGAAGTTTCAACTAGGGTAGAGCAGCAACAGCAGTAGTCACCGTAAGGGGAGCGATGATGTCACAAAAAAGGCAACACCTTGAAAAGCTGTGGGGGTTCTGCATGGTGACTTGCCAGGGCATCTTTCACTTTTGATCGTGATAAATGATCTTCTGACGATTATTTGTCATCACCAAATGCATATTGTTGTCTGTGACGACGATACCAGTTTCGTTTGATTAATTTCAACAATGATCCTTTAAAATTAATTTTTGTTAGCCCCCTAAAAATTTTTGAGGAACCTGGAGTGATCAATAGAGAGGCTAATTAACCTAACCTCTCCAACTATGACAGTTCCCCTGAATTTAACATTCAAAAAACAATCAATGGCACTGTTATAGGCACAGTGGGGTAGGAACTCGATGAACTTGAAAACTATGATGCTTTAGTGCTTTTCGTTTTTCATTTGGATTAGCGAATGGAGAAAGAGCCTGTGTGCAAAAGAGCGGATTTTTTTCGATCGAGTTAAAGGCTAGTAAAGCTAGACGGCGGAGCGGACTTCAGATAGCAGATTCGGTTTTTACGTGACTCGAAACGTAAAATGACCAAGTTTGAGGGGTGTTCAAAAAACCTATCCGCTACATCAACATAATTAATGAGGCATTTGAGAAAAAACTATCATTAATTTGTTTAAAAAAAAATATTATTATTATTATTACGTTGATCAACCGTGCACTATCTATTCCAATGAGTGAACAAAATTCACTTCTGAACCAGCGGTAGTGAACGAGGAAAGGAAGTCGAGTTTGGGGGCAAATTTAAATTTATTACAAAAAAAAAAGCTGAAAGACAAAGAAATGAGGTGGACATGTGCGGAACGACAGAGATTCTAATGTAACGCTTTTTTGAAAACAAGGGCAAATTAAGTAATTGGAGGACATGAAGAACATTCCCCCGAAGTCGACAAATCCGGAAAAACGATGTGCATGCTACAGGCAGCCATGAAATGAAAAGCAAATGATGAATTATTAACGAGATGTTCAAATTTATGTAGTGTACGTATGAAATATGTATAAGCAAAAGTATGTATTGAATTACCATGTATAGTATTTGCAAATAGAGTTAATCTTTTGGTAAATTTAATTAAACCTTTTACAAATAAATTTAATCTTTTTACAGATAAATTTAATCTTTTTACAAATAAAGTTAATCTTTTTGCAAATAAAGTTAAACATTTTACAAATGAATTTAAACATTTTACAAATGAAACATTTTACAAATTAATTTAAACCTTTCCACTGCAGGGCCCCCCCCCCCCCCCCCAAGAGGTGCAATGGGGGCCTAAATCCTCATAAAAAGGTAGAGGAGAGTAACAGCATCCCGTCAGAGAGATACCACTCCTACTAATGAGCTTTTAATGAGCCATGTTCGGAGTAGATTGGTTTTCCAGTCACCTGGAATCCCATCCAACGCCAAACCCAGCTGCTAAAATGATCGAAAAACAAGCCGAGGCGCCCGTTGTTTCATCAACGGGACGCCGACAGCGCTATCTCTGGTGCCCTGACGGGACCTCGATGGACCTCGCAGGAGGTAACTCTGTTACACTCCTCGCCTTAAAGACATCCTTGATTGAAGATCAAGGATGTTAAGTGGGTGAAATAGTTAATAGCTGAGAACTGATGCTCATTCATTCATAAATAGCTGCATTGGCGATTGAGTTTGGGAAAATAGAAATTACAAAGGAATGGATTGTCAATGAATCTTCATAAGAAGTATTCATTGAACAATTGGGACAAAACGGAGGCTCAACTATGGAGGCTTATACCTTAGGAAATTAAAATATATATATATATATATATATATATATATAAATTAATATGCCCAACATTGGGGACTTTAAATTAATATGAATTAATATATGCCCAACTTTGGGGACTTAAATTGTGCTCTAACCTGGTAATTGACATAATAGCAATACTCAGGTGGCTAAAAATAGAAAATATAAATGGGGAATAAAAGAGAGAAATTATAAGTCAAAGACCAATGAAATTATTTATATACCAAAGGGTGATAATGGGAATTCCTTCTGGAACCCCGGGCCATTTTTCTTCTGAAACATTAACGCCCCAAAAAATAGTGGATTGGACTACTAGGCGTCAGCCGTGCATAATCCAATCCACGCTCTGCTACCATATAAGGAATTTAGGTGCCCCCCCAGAGGTGCAATGGGGGCCTAAATCCTCATAAAAAGGTAGAGGATAGTAACAGCATCCCGTCATAGAGATACCACTCCTACTAATGAGCTTTTAATGAGCCATGTTCGGAGTATATTGGTTTTCCAGTCACCTGGAATCCCATCCAACGCCAAACCAAGCTGCTAAAATGATCGAGCACGGCTGAGGCGCCCGTTGTTTCATCAACGGGACGCCGAAAGCGCTATCGCTGGTGCCCTGACGGGACCTCGATGGACCTCACAGGAGGTAACTCTGTTACAGGGGTTACCCTGCATACAGGGTTGATTGCCGGGATAAGCACTATGATTGGTTAGGGCCGTTGGATTGAAAGAAGATGGTGCCGTATGCGACATCCACTCCGTTCTTTAATTAGCAATATAATTGCATGGAATCTGACTTCACGAAATCGAGTAGGTATAACTTCTGTCACCTAAAGATGGACTTGTGATGCATAGGTACCTAGGTGATTTATTTTACCTCACTAATTTTAAGTTGGCAGGTCAGCTGTTGTTAAATACCTACATAAGGAATTGTAAAGTATGTGTGTTCTATTCAATTTAATTATAGACTCCTCGGTAGGCGTCTACGTCCAAGTATTTACATATAGATATTGTATAATAGATTTCGTTTAATGATCATGATTTGACAAGATAGTGCTACAGTTTACTTAATTTCAAAATCTGGTCAAACGATGACTCGCGTTTGCTGATGCTTGATGCGACATCTTACGATTATTGTCAACTGCCAAACTTTATTAGTTACCTCAAGGAAGCATATTTTGGTTGTAAAGGCACTCGTCCGTTGGGAGGGGTTTTAGCGAATTTTCGTAGAAAATGATGCTATTGCAATGGCTCCAACAATTTTAAAATCAAAATTTTCGAAAAAATTGTCTTCATTGAAATCCATTTTGAGACATTCTGAAACGAATCCTAGAGTTTAACGCTTATATATATATATATATATATATATATATATATATATATATATATATATATATATACAGGGTGATTCCCTCGCAGATGCAAAAAAAAAATTGGGTGAAACTACATCAAAAATGGAGTAAAATGCCGCCAACCGCATATTTTTATCTCAATCCGTACTCGAGATATGATTTTTTAAAGGTTTTTTCAGGAATACCGTGTTTTTTCATTTTAAACTCGGATTTCTCCACTTCGCCTCATTTAATTTTAACTTTCAACCTCATTTTCGGTATCAGCATTAAATTTCCTATAAGAATAGTGTACTTGGGTTCTTAAAAAGTACCATCCGAAGACCCTCACATCAGCTCAAACATTGACGATTTTGAAAAAATAATATTTCTGAAAATCTTTAAAACTTTACTACTCTTTTAAAAAGAATCCTGGAAACTAGCAAATCTCATGAAAACTGCTTCATCTAATATGCTTTCCATCGGTATCATCAATTTTACTTTTATTTTGTTATTTAGGGGAGAAAATAATGTTTTAATGTTAAAAAATGTGGGTTTTTCAATGAAATTGTTGGTTTTCTCGAAAGATGACCCTCCATGAACCAACGAGTATGGGGTCGGTTTCTATGTATTTTTTCTCGCTGGATCAAATGGAAACTCTTGCAGATCTCTCAACTACGTTATAATCGAGTTTTACACTTTAATTAACTAGTTTTACCCCATAACACACATACATTTAATCGTAACAAACAAACTAAACATTTGCGATTTTAAGTGTAAAATTCGGTTATAACGGAGTTGGAGAGATCTACAAATGTTACCATTCGATACAGCGTGAAAAAATACATAGAAACCGACCCCATACTCGTAGGTTCATGGAGGGTCATCTTTCGAGAAAACCAACAATTTCATTGAAAAACCCACATTTTCTAACATTAAAACATAATTTTCTCCACTAAATAACAATATAAAAGTAAACTTGATTATACCGTTGGAAAGAATATTAGATGAAGCAGTTTTCATGAGATTTGCCAATTACCAGGATTCGTTTTGGAAGAGTAGTAAAGTTTTAAAGATTTTCAGAAATATTCTTTTTTCAAAATCGTCAATGTTTGAGCTGATGTGAGGGCCTTGGGATGGTACTTTTTAAGAACCCAAGTACACTATTCTTATAGTAAATTTAATGTTGATTCCGATGATGTGGTCAAAAGTTAAAATTGAATGAAGTAAAGTGGAAAAATTTGAGTTTAAAAGGAAAAAAACACGGTTTTTCTGAAAAGACCTTTAAAAAATCATATCTCGAGAACGGATTGAGATAAAAATATGCAGCTGGCGGCATTTTACTCCATTTTTGATGTAGTTTTACCCAAATTTTTTTTTGCATCTGCGAGGGAATCACCCTGTATATATATATACGTCCATCCAGACGATAACTTCCCTTAGGATTGAGAAAACAATTCCGTTCTTGCGCCGAGAAATCGAGCTTTCCCAACGAAAGGACGAGTTAGTTAGCCAGCATTTTTTTAGCACATTGAATTGTTCAAATTTCAAAAAAGTGCTTAAAAAATCACTAAAAATATCGAAAACTGCTAAAAATCGTTGAATTTATATTGTTCAGCAGAATATTGCTCAAATAAAGTGGATTAACTATAAAATAGAACATTAAAAAATGCATGTACAAAATTATGCTGAAAAATGTACTTGAATTTCATTTAAATGTGCTGCAAAATCGATAAAAACTGTAAAAAATCAAAATCTCTTTTTGAATAACAGATTATTATTTAGAACGAGTTTTTTTACCATAAAATTGGTGGTTAAAAATTTCTTTTCACTCAAAGTCCTACATTTTCAAAACAATGTAACATAATATAATATAGTACGGTAAGTAATTTACGAAAATTCGCTCATATGATCATGCTGCATGACTGGAACTTTTTGCTTTTGTAATGCGCCATTTCGTCATCATTGGTGGAAACGTACGTTACAATGTACATATTTTATGCCATTAGTATATGAGCTTGTCTTATCGTATACCAACAATGGCCATAGGTAATATCAGCTGGTCTAACCCCTGGGCCAGCTCTCCTAACCCTGACTCGTGATTCAGTTACGCTTCGAAGATAAACCATTACTCGAATATATCTCCCAGCATTGTTGGTCCTAGGGTTAGCTGTTTCTATTTACCAGCCTAAATATGTAATGTGATCACTGTTTCAGGAAAACTTGAAGAGCTGTTTTCAAAACTCCACCAGTTTTCTCTGAAAAATCACAATTTTGATGTATATAAGAGGCATGATATACCTGACCACTACCACTTAAAGAACTGCAAACGAGCCCCTCCCATCTTACTTGTTGCGAAACCGAGATATGCCTTTCAAGACATGTACTCATGGATTGAAAAAGTGAAACCAAAATACAATCGTAAGTATTTTGAATCAAGTTATTGAAAATTTAAAATTATATTAAGGAAGTTAGGTAATAAACTATTTATTCATAGCAGCTGTTCCTAGATGAAGAAAAACTTAAACTTGCTTTATAGTACATACTGGGTGTAACGTTGAGGCTCACTCGCCTTGGAATCGATTCTGCAACTAGTTTCTCACAAAACGAATTTCATAAATGTTTAGCATGGACTTGCTTTATGCAGGAATGAAAGGAAATTTTCTTGTATTATTTAGGAACAAAAGTGCGATCCCAAAGTACCTAGTGTTAATAGAGAACAACAGTTGATCTCTACTTCACGCTGCTGGCATTTGTTAGCGTGTGAGTGTGTTCCGCGCTGCAGAAATTTGGTAGGTAGACTCTTTAGACATCTGGAGTTCGCTGTCAGAAACTTGTCGTCGCCAAATCAACCAAAAATCGAGTTTGGTATTGTTCTCAATAGTTTCCGTTAAATGGAATCTTGAATAAGAAGCGGAGTCGAATACTAGAAACCAGTACTAGGTACTATTATACTAGACAACCAATTTTTCAAACATTGTGAGGAATCTGGTCAGCGGACCAACTAGCATAAAATTTGAAATCTGGGTTGCTTTATTTAAATCCAATTTATTTCAGTGATGATTTAAACCAGCCAATTAAAATCGTGTTCAAATCAAAAGCTTAAAAAATTAAATTAAAACGAATACAATTGTAGCTAGTATTTTTTTTTGTGCATTTGCTAAAATTGAACAGTTTACTAGCAGTTTCTTGTTTCATCATCGTATCTGACAACTGAATTCATTGCTTCCCCAACTTTTTAGGCGGAAAATGGATATGAAATAGAACGAAGAATAAAATGGCAGAGGCTCTACTCATGAGAATTTCCATGATGTAGGTAACCTATGTAAATCTTTTTGGCCGGCAGTGAGTTACATGAATTTCCGATTGAGACTGAAAAGAGCCTTTCTAGTTAAGGGAAAGTCTGGAAAGAAGCCCCCTTCTCAATAAAAGCTTCAATAAGCCCCCTTGCTTGTTACCCCTAGCTTTTGATTATTTTTGCGAATTTTCGTAGAAAATGAAGCTATTGCAATGGCTCCAAAACATTTTAAATCATAATTTTCTTAAATCTTCTTAATTGAAATCCGTTTTGAGGCATTCTGAAACGAATCCTAGAATTTAACGACTTTCCATGTACAGGGTGTCTACACCAAATTTGGGACAAAATCGATGGGTCGATTCTAGAGCTCATTTCTGGTCGAAAGTTCCTCATAGAGATCTTTTTTTAATCGCTTTGTTTTCGAGTTAAGTATTCAATTTTTAATATTGTTTTCGTCTTTTGTAATTTAAGACATTAAAACGGCCATAAATTCCCTTACAATCACTGTAAACTCGAACCTAAGAACACCATTAGAAAGAGCGTTAAATTTCGTATCACCCTGATATAAAATACAAATTTTTTAGTTAGTTTTAATTGGATAAAAAAGGCCAAAGTACAAAATTAGAAACAATATTTAAAATCGACGTTTTTTCTTCCGATTTTCTGTTTCCAGTATGGGGGGTTTCGGCGGGTGCTCTTCGGAAGAAATCTTGCTCTAGTCAATTTTAGTTTTACCAGAAGAAAAGTATGCTTATGTTGAAAAAACATGGTTTTTTCTATGAAATCGAGGGTTTTTATGAAAAATGATCCTCTAAGAAAATTCTAATTTGAAGCTGGTTTCTACGTATTTTTTCGCACTGAATCGAATGGAAACACTCGCAGATCTCCCGAACGCTCTCATAACAGAGTTTTACACTTTTACTAACTAGTTTTACCCTTAAAAACACATTTAAGTAAGCATTACTCATGTACTAAAAATTAGTGAGTTGAAGTGTAAAACTCAGTTGTAACGAAGTTAGAGAGACCTTCAAGTGTTACCATTCGATTCAGCTTGAAAAAGTACGTAGAAACTGGCTCCGAATTCAAATTTCCTTAGAGGGTCATTTTTAACAAAACCCCTCGATTTCAAGAAAAAACAAACAAATTTTTCATCTTTCAAACATACTTTTCTCCCCCAATCATCAAAGTAAACCTAAAATTGACTTAATTGTTCAAAAGCTGACAGTTAGAGGAATTTTTTTCCCGAAGAACTCCCGCCGAAAAAACCTCATACTGGATGAAGAAAATCGGAAGAAAAAACGTCGATTTTAAATATTTTTACTAGATTGAATTATACTAGATGAAGAAAATCGGAAGAAAAAACGTCGATTTTAAATATTTTTTCTAACTTTGTACTTTGGCTTTTTTTTTTACCAATCAAAACTGATTATAAAAAAACTTTATTTTATTTCAGATGATATAAAATTTAACGGTTTTTCCAACAGTGTTCTTAGTTTTGAGTTAACAGGACTTTCTTGCTGATCCATAAACTGAAGACCAATAATCAATGCGTGATTGCATCACTGCATGGAAAATCCTTAGGAGGACATTCTGCTAGGCGCCCAACTATAGTTCGAAAGAACCTTGAGTAGTTTTACACCCTGCACAGTAGCATGGCTCCACCACAGGGTAACAAAACATAGTTATTATAATTATGAGTAGCAGACTTGTTGGTAAATATATTAACAGGCATTCGGTGGTGGAAATGTACGATTTTATGTTGTTATGATGAATTTTACGTTCCAAGCGCTTTTGCACTCAGGTATCATCAGGGATTATGTTAAAGGTTGTAATTGTTATGTTTTATATTTCATAAAACGTCATAAAAGGAAGTACATTGAACTATATGTAGGGTTTTCTTTTGAAATCATATTTTTCCATTTCTTCAGTTTTTCTTTTATTTGTAAATTGAAGTTCATTAGTGCTCATTACTATTACAATGTTATTATAATTCATGGTTTTAACTTAATTAATTGGCGTAGTAAGCATATTGGAATATAGTGATTGTATTAAATAAATTTAAATTCACACACCTATGCTAAATCATAAAACTGTTCACGGTACATTGTGCGCAGGATGTTATCCTCTTCCCTCCCCATTGGCCCTCTATGCAATCACACCCTCGTGTTGTTTCCTGGGTATTTTGATGAAGGAACATTGAGGTGCTGTGTGTGCCGTGTTATGCATAGCATAACTTGTAGAATATATTTTATGAGCGTGTTTCGCTGGCGTTAAATTCGGACAGAGGACTCTAATCTATGACTATCTAATCTAATCTATTTTTATACTAACGTGAAAAGTACTCGGGTGGTCAAACGACAGACTGCGAGTGACGTTACAGCAAGAGGTAATCGAGCACACAACGTAAGTTTCAGTGCACATTTGCTGGGGTTAATCAATAGAAAAATAGACTGTCGCATACAAAGTCAAAGTAACTATTAACTTACGTAAAATTAATTATTCAATTACAATCAACAATTAACTAAATGTGATGGTACAACCGGGAGGGGTCTGATAGCGGATAGCGGTGCGAACATAACTAACTACAAGCAATAAAAAAGGAAAAGGTGAATGAATGTCTTTGTCGAGTGCAGGGCCTTGCTGACTGAATGCATCACCTACCGTGACGGAGAGTACATATAGAATCTAGTCTTTATTAAGGAATGGCAAGTGTCTACCTATTTGTATAGATTTATTGATTGAGTATGGATGGATAATTTGGTTGGGCTTAGTTGCTTTTGTTTGTTTTGGAAATCATAATAGTCTGAACTTACTCAATTCTTGTTTGTTTCAGTTACTGTGACTAATACGTCTGAGTTTGGAGTCCATGGATATGATCCTAACATTGAATCTATGCAACCTTTCTTCATTGCATTTGGGCCGAAATTCCCACATAACTTCCAGGTTCCAAATCGGACTATAGATCTGTTCCGAGTATTTGCTGACACTCTTGGTCTTCGCATGATGGATAGTGCCATCAGGGGGCCCCAGTGGTCAAAGTTCAACTATAGCTCAGGATTGACTGTTATAGTAGGTAGGTTCCTGTCAATCTTCCATGGATGTATGGCATAAGTGAAGGGAATGAAGGGGGGGAGGGGGGTTGCTTCAAGTTGTTACTTTGTTCTTGCCTATTGTTTCTATATTAGATACATTTATATGTACTTCTCTCTCTCTCTCTCCCCTCCCCCTCCCCCCCCTTACTAAAAACCCAACCACACATACATTAAACACTTTTTTTCAAATCCTACAAAGACGGAAATCACCATTAAATAAAAACGGAAAAACTAAATTAAAAGAGTGGAGAGGGCGCCCAGGTATACTGATATGATGCTTGCCTTTGGGATCAAAGAAGCTGAGGTCCTATGACAAAGCACGCCTTATCCACCACCTTCACTTTATTCTGGCAACTCTTGGGGACCAACGAGACTGACCAACAGACACACACAAGACCAAAGACACACACAAACACGCACACGCACACATATATACATGTTGTTGAAGGGTAGTACATAGATGGCAGAAGTCAACTGTCACTTTTATAACACGTTTATTCGCTTGAAATGACATCGGCTCCAGCTCTTTTTATATCTAACTGCCTAGAGCAGATAATGCGTCGAATGTTCAAGATCCACTACTCCTTTCTGATTGGCTGATCATTACTGCGCATCTGTACCACCGTGCCCCAACCCGATTGTTCTAGGCGCCCGTCTTTTCCAATTTAATATAGGGCTCTAGTTATCAAAAGAAAGAGAACTCAAAACGAAATAAAATAAATTTATACATGTGTAGAGGCACAACTATGGCAAGCCACGACATATCTTGATTATATTATAAGAATGAAACTCCGTCTGTATGCACGGTCGAACGGCTGAGTGGGGGGAGTCTACGAGTGGGGGATCTTCTTGTGATCTTGGGAGCCCCTTTTAGTGCACGTTTTCTCCCAAGCACCCGATCTTCTATGGGCTGCCACATTACAATTTGATCGAGAGCACTTCGTATGTCAGCGACAGAGTTACGTTTCTGGACCCATACATTTTTATGGTGCCGCCAAAATCGCCTAAAGATGCTGTCTTCCCGGCGTAATCAGTGAGAACATGAGTTAAATTACGAAAAAAATGTGTTCCCCGCTATGTTTTTTTCCCATCTTAGACCCAGTAAATTTCGAAGGTTTTTGCTCAGGTTGGTCTTACAATGTTTGTTGGGAGTTCCGATTTGGTCCCATTCGATTTTTGAGGCATGAAATTGTGTTTTACGATTGTGGTGAACGAAAATGTAGAGAAACGTTGGTTTTCGAGCTACCGTACTTCCTATTCCGTTGGAACTTATGTAAGACTGATATTTGCCTTTGAACCTCTTGATCTCGGAAGGTCGCCTGTTTGAAAGACGGGGAAAAGAAAAGCCCTATAACGCAGATAAAATAATGGCCTACCTATAGAAAAATAGACGGGGAAAACAAATATGTACTAACATTTAACATCCGACAGTTCTGTTTGTACTGAAATGTTCTTAAAACTAAACTTTTCGTAGTTCCACATAAAATGCCAAGTTTGATAGTCATTTCGAAAAAAACGTCTGCCAAGTTGGGTGGGCAGTATAACTTCCTCACATAGAAAACTTAGCAAATTATTACTCAGCAATTTATTTTCGTTTTGCCCCTTTTATAAGATTTATTTATTATTTTTTTTATTAATTTTTTTTGTTGCCATTCCCTTGGGATTTCCTATAGAAAGGGATTGTAAGCAATTTTCAAATTTTCCACCCCAACCCGGACCAAGGGCTGTTGGTCTCGATGGTATGGGGACTATATCCAGTCACATCTATACATCCCACACCGATCGAGTGAGAAAACCCACCCCTAGCGATCAAAGTGAGCAATATCCCCTATCCACATCGGATTTCAAAAGGTTTTTCCTACATACTCGGGATGGACTATTCATTTTCATCGTATCTATACATCCCACAGAGAGCAAGCGAAGCGATCAACATCCCCTTCACATTTCAAATCACCCTTAGTGATCCACCATTTCCAATCATTCTACATGTCCCACATACACACACAGTTACACACATATTTGTCCCACACACATACACAGTCCCAGTTACACACGTTTGTACATTATCATATGGAGTCTAAGGTGTGTAATTAACCCCATGGCGTTAGTGTGCCTTATTAGTTAATCCTAGCAGTACCAGGATGCCATGGAATGAATTGTAAAGAAATTAGCCCGAGAGCTCCTTCAGCTGATGAAGGACGTTAATTGACCTACTTTGACATTGTAACTCACTGGTGACGTGAAGCTCTGTGACAAATTTCAGCTTTGTGGGTTATATAAGAAAGGAACAAGCCCAAGAGCTCATAATTTGGTACTTTTCCGTTATCCCCCCCCCCCCCTTCAGTCAAATTGTCTTAAACACGCCCGCCCGATGTTTCTAGGCATTCTTTATTACTTAGATTACATATTTACGTAGAATTGGTGACGATTTCAAGCTGTGGGAAGAAATTACATTATTTAAAAAAAAAAAAGAAAAAAAGAATTACCGTGTTTTCCGAAGTTGCCGATGTCGGTGAGGATTTGTTGAAACGAATTGGCGTGGTCGTGGTTTGATTGCCTCCACATGAATTCGCACAAGTGGAATGCACATGAACTCGCACAAATAGGTCAGAGTGCCTGGTCTGTCCTGGAAGGCCTGGAATGGTCTGGATGCTCTCAAGCTCGCATCTCAAAATTACATAACATCAAGTACTCAATCCCTTAGTAAAAATACAGATTAGTTGGACATGTAGGTCAGAATGATGTGTATACTTTGGCGGTCTGGATACTCGCAAGCTCGCATCTCAAAAATACATAACATAACATAATCTAAGTAAGAAGTAATGCCCAGAAACATCGGGCGGGCGTGTTGAAGACAGGGGGGGGGGGGGGGTATAACGGAAAAGTACCCATAATTTAATGAATAAACTTGTGAAGTTCATTCTTATTGACATCATGATACTCAAAGACGCTTGACAATCTAACTCAGAGTCCCTTTTTGAACCGGCAAAAAAGGGCTGCGAAAAAGAAAATAGTTTGACCAATATTTCCGTTTGTTCAATTGGCAGCCCAGCATCGGACAGCTGACCTGTCCCCCCACCTCTCCACATCCCTCACTACTTTACAGCTTCTGAAAAAAAATCGTCCCTGATATTCAAATCTGGGAAGTTTACCTCAAGCCAGAAAAACTCAGGGACACAGTCTGGGGGTCCTTGAAGCTTCTTTCAATATTACGATGTAAATAAGAATGAACTTCACAAGTTCGGTAATATAAATTTTATCTTTCAAATATCCAAAGATTTTTCGATTATTGATAGATTTTTCTCAGGTACAAGAGAAAAACAGGCCCATTTTCCACCCCTTCAGAGGAAATGAATCAACTGAACCTCTTGACTCGCTCCCCAAACACTGGGAACGCTGCAAGACAAGAATCTCTTTCTCTTTCCCAGGCTCGACCATTCTCCACCACCCACTGAGCCTGGGGCACCCCCTATATCAGCCCCCCCCCCCCCCCCCCCCCCCCCCCCCCCCATTTCTTGAAGTAGCTTCAGAAGGGAAGGGACAAACAAGGAGAATCAAATCAACATAAACGAGACATCTTTAATGCCAATTGACATACTGAAAACAATGTGGCGTAGAGTTAACATAATGAATGCAATATCCGTAAATGCCAATAAAGGTACTATCCAAAAAATATAAAATTATGGTACAGATGAAGCCAAACAGATATACGATTCAGAGTAAATGCATAAATACTACTACATAAAAACAATGGCATGGGAAAAATATTGAAATGTGGTTGATAACAATCAAAAGAACTGTCGAATAAGTGAGAGGCTTATCAGACTTGGGAGGCTTACCAGACCAGGGCACATGCACCAACTTGGCCTGAGAAACAGTATTGGGAGGCACTGAAGCTTTGGCACCAACAACGTCTATGTCCAACCCATCATGGGAAGAAAGATAATTCTGGATGCCAGGATCCCGATCATCTGAAGTGGTTGATCGCGTTCAAGATGGCGCCAGTATGAATTCACTCTAAGATGAAAGTATTGCTCACCTGACCTCGAATTTCGTCAAAAACGAGTGTCTTCACAATACCAAGCATATGGTGAACAGGAACGCATATAACGATAGAAGTTGTTCGAGGAGTATAGTAGACCTCGATTACCCCAAATTGTTGAAAATACGGATCGGTTTCTTCCCAAAAATCCCAACTAGACCACCTTCAGGGTGATGGGTCCCGGTTCATAATTAAATTGCTTCGTTTTTACTCATAAAGTTTGGAAAACACTTCATGAATTGTGGGGGATCCCGAGGGGCTTCGAGTCCCTAGTACACCCTCGAAAAACTCGATCGAACCACTTTGAGCAAGGAAAACTGAAAGAAAATGTTTACACATTTTTTGAAAAACATGAGTTAAGGTAGCCAGTGAAACCTGAAGCTAAAGTGGTGGGTTGACGGGTCGCGCTGTCTGGCGCAGGGCTGCCAACTGGCCAAATGGAAATGTCAGGGCACACTGAGTATTTTCTTTTTCACAGCTCTTTTTTGAAATTCTTGGTTCAAAAAAGGACTTTTAATAAGGTTGTCAGTGTAAGCTGGGGCTTACTACCAGTAATTTGAAGTGTCTGGGTATTTGAAAGATACAATAATGATCATGAGTGGAATAGTTCTAAAGTGAGAGACAGGCAGAGTCAGTTTCAAAATAGGGGGGTTGTTCATGTTTATTGTTTTTGGTCGACACTTCTATTTTGATTAGACAGTTTCCTTAGGTACCTTTAATATAACTGGAAGCTAATGTAACAATCTGTTCCTTAAGTGACCAAATATATTTCTGATCGATTTATTCATTTATTGTTTGTTTTGTTACAGTTCTCTCGTCTATTGCTGCATCAATTTGCTTAGCCATCTTACTCTTCGACTTCATATTATTCCAAAGGTAAGTGTATGAATATTAACTACTCCACTGTATGCCTCATTGATACACCCTGTGTACAGCATGTCCTATTGTTTTTAAGTCACTAGAAGATACAGGGTATCCCCTCCCTCTGTAATTAGTGGTTGGATGTATACAATGCCATTTTGAATATTCCAAGTAACAGGTATTCCATTCGATTATTCCTGTAATATTTTTATTAGAAACATTTCAAAAGCATACTACCGACTGAATAAATTTATCAGATGCTCGAAGCTGACCTCTCACTGTTATGTTTTATTTCACTTTCAGGCAGTGTACATCAAGGAATATGGGCTACACTCTGGTTGACAAGGATGATTCCATTATATGAACCCAATTCCGCTATCTACGTTGTGATTGACTTTTAATACCAGTGGGAATTCCCAGGTACATGATTGACTGTTAATACCAGTGGAAATTCCTAGGTACATACTTATCGCACTCTTGGAGGTTGTAGGGATTTAGGGAAATTTTTTTATTAAACAATCACATTAGAGAATGATCCAACATTTCCGTTCCTTCTCTTCTACTTTGTTTAAATCGATTCAAGAGAGTTATTGTTTTAATTTTTGGTATCAGTTTATTTTCGGATTTAAACGGACTCAAAATCTTAAACAACGCACACACGGATAGGGAGAGTTCACAGAGAGAGGCGGACAGAGAGAAAAAGAGATTGTGTGTGAGGGAGATAATATTTTGTTGAAAGATTATGAAAAATGTAATAGAAATTCAAATATGAATGAATAGCCGATATTGTGAGTTCTGACTTAGCAGCTAATTCTTCAGAATACAGAGGAGAAATTGGAAAATCGCTTGACAATCCAAAGTTCAGAAACATGGAACTGAAATACGCCTAGATTTGATTCCTCACGTAAATAGTTTTTCTTCAATTTTTCGGGACAACTGAAGATATAAAATCTTTTAGTATTTGGGTTCCCCATCTACAAATAGTTCAACAGCATTCTAGTAGGTAGCAAGCAGTTTGCATCTGGTAGTTAGTGTCACAGAACTTTGCTTATTTTTGATAAATATCTGCAAGAAATGCATTTTATGGGAGTAAGGGGTATTGGATGATCGTAACTTTGGAAGGAGTAATTCCTGTGAATTTCATCAAAATCAACCCTTGGCCCAGGTAACATTCACACCTACTCTGACTCTTTTATGCATTACCTACATAATTCTGCGCACACATTATATACCTAGGTAGGTATATAGTTTTCATGGAATGTTTTTTTTTTTTTTTGTTTTTTTTTTGCACCCTTGTTTTTAAAGACATGTCGCATTTATTGTAAACGAGTAAATGCTGTTTTTCTCGAGAAATGAGGGTGTGCATTGTCATTGAGTCTGGTGTAGTCGGGATAACGTTGAGGAATAATGGTCCGGTCCGGATGTAGTTCCGTAACGTCGCCACTTTAAAATTGCTACAATTCGCCTAAATTTTGATAATTTTCTGAAGCTAGGTGCATAGCGTTCATTAATAGCCGAACAGTATGTCTAAGATCAATTGAGAAGGTCTCACTCAATTCATTGAGCGGAAATATCCTCAAAACAAATCTCTTTTATTGACATATATATTTGTTAGATGATTAATATAATTATCGTTCCATGAAAAAACTAAAGACCACATGTGTCCATTTATTTATTTATTTTTTTTTTTTTTTTTCAAACTGGTTTTGAAGTAAGAAAGTTTTTTTAGTTACCAACACGGTTGTAAATATTGGTATAGAATATATAGGTTGTATTATGATAGAATCTAATTGAACTACGCTTAAATGTATCCTAAATTTATGTTACTATAAGTAAAAGTGAGTAAGTGGGGATTATTTTATTATCCTCGCTTCAATCAAAGTACCTATTGGTCTATCCTGATCAACTTTTATGTTGAGTGTAACACTTCAAATCTAATACCTTTTTATTATGGTATCAGTGAATACGCAATCTGGTTTGGTATGTTTTCTTTCCATTTTAAATATACTGACTTCTTGATGATCGAGGGCAATCAGCGTTACCCACGTATTCATTTTATATTTTTAAATAGAAGTAGAATCCATTCTAAGAAATTTGATACCATCAGCACTCTCCTATGTTTAGTAGTTTTCTTTCTATGATTTTTCAAAGTTTGCACTGGTGGCGTCACACTGGTAGATAGGGGATCCCGCCTAGGCAGGAGGGACACTTTGACGTCACCAGTGTGCGAAATCAAAAATCATGGAAAGAGAACTCAACGTAGGAGAGTGCGGTGGATCCCAAACTTCTTACAATGGTATCTTCTTCCATTTAAAAATAGTTTAAATACCTTTTTCGCACCCATGGGCAACGCTCAGTATCGTACTGTTAGTAGCACTACAGTTTTTAATAATTGCTTATGATGTAATTATTCTAGTGGAGGTATGATTAGTCAACATAATGATGTCAAAATCTACTGTGAACCAGACCGTGATCTAACGTCTTATATTGATAAAGTTTCGAATCACGTTCAGTTACCTACATTCTTGTCAAACTAATGTAACTATATCTGAATAAACTGTTCTGAATTAATCAGTAGTTATACTTCGCACAATTGGTACCTGACCTACTCAGCTATGTGTACTTAAATGTATAGGCCATGCGCACATCGATCGCTGCGCTCACAAGCTACAGCTGGGCGAATCGAATCAGAGGGGTTACCACTTGCTGTAAAATGTAATGTGATCCTCAGTCTCTGGTTCCTCTTAGGTTTTCCGAAATTATATTCACCCATGCTAGCATGAATTAGTATTTTAGTACAAAACAACTGTGTATTAAACGAGGAACAAGCAATGAGAAAAAAAAAAAAAAATGAGTTTGCTGTACTACTTTTACGGTGTAAATAAACACACTTTTATTTTGCTTCTTTCCCTTTTGTCTGGTCATTGTGTGTTTTAGTGGATAAATCAATTGCCACTTACTTTATTAAATAAAAAACAAACTTTTAATCAATTAACCAGAAAACTGGCGTACAGTTATTGCTTGGATTTTCGTTGCTTGAACCGTAAAGTTTTATCAAATGATCCTCAGAAAATTGCGATATTTTGTATATTTTTACACATCTGTTGTTGCTGTTATTAGGAAAAAGCAAGTCTCACAAATTTACCAACAACAAAACTAATTCTAATAGGAAACTAGGCAATAGAATTCCCACATAGTAGCAACCACTTAATATTCCTCTTCTTGGGTTTTGAATTCATGCAAAATTCAAATATTTAGTCGGGAATGACTACCTGCGTGAAGTTTTATTGAGACACCCTGTATATATATATGTATATATATATATATATATATATATATATATATATATATATTTTTCAATTTTGTTTACTATTAGGTGTATAAAACAGGATTATTATGGGGTCTGAAAAATCTTATTCAGTTTAAATTCATTCAGTTTAACCTAAAAAGAAAAACTTCATTTTAGTTTTCTAATATTAGTTTTAAAAGACTGGTGTAGTCCGATAACGTTCTTAAAATTCGCCTCTGACCCTGGAAAACTTTATTGATGAGACTTGAACTACGCCACAGGAGTACACAAATCTATCAACTACAGTGCAGTAAACTGATCTTTGAACATGTTTTAAAACGGAGTGTGATAAGTGCTTGAGAATGAAGTAGCATGAAGCCAAAGGATCAATAAGCTGCACAAATGTCTGGTGTGTAGATAAAGTTAAGTTCCCACCCAGGCTGGCGCCTTTTTTCAGCCACCCAGACATTTACCTGGGATAATCAACGGTCTTTCAAGTAAAGTGAGGCAGCGTTGGCAAATATGCAGAGTCAGGGAAGGTGCAGGGCGGCCAACAGGAGAGAGCGTATATTCAGTTTCGTATGAAAATTCTCAATTTTGCAGGTCTTGTTAGACTATTTCTTTGAAATTTCACAGCAGCCTCGCATGTAGCACGAGAGCTGCATAAGTAAACAGTCTTTTACTACGACCTACTATATATTCGATCTTTCTCAAAGGTAAGTTGAGTTATTAATTAGTTACCGGAGTGGAAACTTCTGCAGCTTGGGGGGGGGGGGGGGGGGGTCGCGGTTGGCACTTTTAGTACCCACAATAATTGTTTTGGACATTTTCATATTTTTTTGGGGAGAGAGGTGTGTGTGTCTGAGTGTAGTTTGTTAAGTGTAGTGTACAGTGGTGTCGCTTATGACATCGGGGCCAATGCTACCTCCACCGGCTTATTGATTATAGCCTCTTTGCTGGTCCGTTGTGGGTCAAGAGGGGGGTCCCCACATGCCCTGCAACATCCCATCCCAACCCGGCCGCCAACCGGTACTACAGGGCATGGGGGATTTTTACTGACGTTACTTTGGTCAGCCCACAGACCGCTGACAAGGCAGTGTTGGGACCCACAGCTACCGCTGCCGACAGGAGTACCGAACCTGCTGCTCCCTCCTCCGCATTACGGGGGCCGGCAGAGGTTGTAGCACAAGCCTCGCCTCTGTGTATAGTGTGAGTGTTTTGTGTTGTGACATGTGTTTGTTTGAGGACCGTGTTGGGAATACTGATGGGAGATAAGGAAAAGAGGGGGAGGGAAGAGTACTAGGCCCAACTTGCTTGTCTCCTGGTGCCAGAACATCAGAAGAACACACATGGAGGGCACGTTGGATCAACGTCTAGGCCTATCACCTTGGGTGAACCTACACTAGCTCGGGGATGCAGAGACGCCAACCCTGTAGGACCTGAAGGGTTCCCCCCTGAGGGGGGGGGGGGGAGTATATGTTCTTTTACGTCATTCGTAATAATACCTTATTTTGCAATCGATGTTATCTAGGTTTGATCAATAGTAATCGATTAAATTGGATCGTTTAATCAATTTTTATTTTTTCCATTAATTCTTGGCTTCAAACAAATATTTCTACTTTACGTACATAGGTACATGAAAAACTGTAACAATATCTACCTACGTGATCCCAACCTAAATTTTTCATAACCCAAGAAGCATTTGTGGTCATATTCATAGGAGTGCTGACTACTTGTACCAATAAATTCATTGGTCAATAGCTGGCAGAAACAAATGAAAGAGGACGTAGGTAATTAACCAAAAAAGTAAGTACCTTTTCTTTAAAAAGTAAGTGAGGGTGGTTAAGAGGACCCCTTACAATATCCAGAAGTGATAAATCATTATCATTGGTTATTTATACTCTAAATGGCCCAACTAGATCAACCTAGAGGGGCATTTACCAAAAATATTCATGAATCTGAATCATTTATTGAATGTGTTCACAGATAACGTTGTTGACTGCGGTTGTAGGGTTGAGCAGAAGTTGAAATATCAGAAAGGGGGTGTGGGAGGAGAATGCATTTGGACCCGGGACTAAGTGAGATGGGGAGCATGCAAAGAAAAGAAGTTTTAGAGCGGATCTGGAACACCACTTTCATACCCTACGGCAGGGGTGCTCAAACTTGAACTGCTGGCGATCTACCTCAATATTTTTATACTACTTACGATCGACTCTGAGAGGCTGCACGTATGTGTGATGCAGGGTTGTCGTACAAACACGATACACCCTACGTAGCATATATAGATATTAGCTTTCCGCACAATTTACATTATTTTAGTCAAGGTTTGGGTTAAGTTTACTTAAGTTCTTCTCTACAATATCAATGAAAAAACTCCTAGTTATTCAAAATTGCGAGTTTATTCGTTGTTACAAAACAAAAGAGTTACATATCGTGTTAAACTCAACTAAGGAGTGACTTTGGATGTTGAAGCGTGGCACTGCATGTCCTCAGCATACTTGTCATAAGATGGTGCGTAACCACTGAGTGCCAATCACAAGCATGATGACTTATAATCCTCAGTTAGTCGATTGCGATATTTTGACTTAATTATCTTAATTTCAGAAAATGCAGACTCGCACAAGTAAGTTGACCCAAACATTGCCGTCAGTTGAAGGGCGATTTGCCTTAGATTCGGATATTTATCTTCAGATATAAAACACCAGAAATTTGTATCAGATGCTGTAGCTTTGAGATGTATATCTGATATAATCTGCACCAACTCATTTTCAACAGAACATGAGTTCATATTAAACTGACTTGCTACTTCAGTAGCTAATTCCTCAATGTTTTTACATGAAAAAGGATAACTCATAAATGATGCTATATTTGCCAATTTACTGCAATCATAAAAACGCATTTCGAATTGTCCCAAAATATTTGATAATTCAGCCTCATACGTATCATAATTCAACTGAGGAATCCTTGCTTTCAAAGACGGAAAATGTTTCAGATCCTTTCTTTTCAGTTGATCTATCATAAGTTGCAATTTACTTTTGAATGCGTTTACTGCGCTAATCATCTCAATAATAGTGTTTGACGGGAACATTCAAGACTTTCGTTCACGCCGATATAAATGTTGCGCCTGCAGGAATTGGAGTCATTCTGATTTGTAACTTGAAGGCGATACTACGTCGATACAAAGTTTATTATTAAATAGTGCGAAATGAGTGCAGTGAAGAAATCAAAAACGTATCATTTTAATAACGATTGGGAGGAAGAATTTTTCTTTTGTATGGTGAAGGATAAGTGCATTTGTGTTATTTGTCGTGCGTCAGTTGCAATACCTAAGCGTGGTAACTTGGAGAGGCATCATAAAACGGTTCATAAAAACTATGAAAAGGATTTTCCTCCACAGAGTGAATTAAGAAAACGAAAAGAAAGTGATTTGATATCTTGTTTGAAAAAAGAACAAACCATGTTCACAAGACCAGCCAAACAATCAAAAGCTGCTACGATCGTAGGCGTCATTTAAAATATCTCATATATTGGTGAAACACAAGAAACCATTCGAAGATGGATCAGTTGTGAAAGAAGCATTTATTGAAGCGGGTGAGACTTTATTTGGAGATTTTAAAAATAAAACAGAAATCATGTCTGCTATTAGAGAACTTCAGTTATCTCGTCCGACTATCACAAGGCGTATTGAAGTCATGAGTCAGGACATCGCAATAAACTAAAACATGATATCATGGAATGTACATACTTTTCTTTACAGTTCGACGAATCCACCGATATGACAGACACTGCCCAGCTGTGTATTTTTATTCGGATGGTATTCAATGACATGTTGGCTAAGGAAGAATTTTTGACAATCATTCCTCTGAAGGGAAAGACCCGTGGCGAAGATATATATGATGTTTTCATCAATTTGGTAAAAAACTACAGGCTACCAATATATAAATTGGTGTGCATTACAACCGATGGAGCACCAGCAATGACTGGAAACAAGAACGGTTTTGTGGCATTGTGTCGAGCTAATGAAGAATTCCCTTCATTTTTTTCATTCCATTGCATTATACATCAACAAGTTTTGTGTTCCAAAGTTTTAAACACGGAGGAAATTATGGGCATTGCAATAAAAATTGTGAATTCCATCAGTGCACGTAGCTTGCAACGGCGGCTCTTTAAGTTGTAGTTGGAAGAGAGGGAGTCAGCTGAACACACTGATTTAGTTCTTCACACGGACGTCAGGTGGTTGAGTCGCGGAAAATTCCTAGAAAGGTTTCAAGAATTATTGCCCGAAATAACAGCTTTTCTAGACGAAAGAGGTGATGACACTGAGGTGTTGAAAAACGAAAAATGGCTGACTGATTTGGCATTTTTGACTGACATCACAATGCACTTAAACACCATTAACTTGGAGCTTCAAGGTAAAGGAAAAACTATTATTGAGATGATTAGCGCAGTAAACGCATTCAAAAGTAAATTGCAACTTATGATAGATCAACTGAAAAGAAAGGATCTGAAACATTTTCCGTCTTTGAAAGCAAGGATTCCTCAGTTGAATTATGATACCTCACAATTGCGATGACATAATTACACTAAATTGATCATGTTATTTACCGTTTTTTTATTTATTTAAACACCGATCGGCTTCACATGGGTAGGGGTGAAGGCGATAGTTCATGTTTTTACACTTGAAATCGCCTTCACCTTTCTAGAAAGTTGAAGGCGATCAGAATTAAACTTTTTAAAAAATACTTAATAAACATCCAAGGGCAGGAAAATTGGTTTGGAGGGGATTAAAGCATATTTTAGTAGGAAGATAAATGAACATCAGTTTCAGAATGGTTGAAAATAGATTTCATTTATTTAAACTTTAATATCACACTATTTAAAACATTTCATGTAAAGATAAAAACTAGTAATCATAGGTAGGAATAGAAATTGGTAAGTAGGTACCATTACCTGTCATGGTAACACCTTAGAATACAGGAACTTCAATGATTAAAACTAGAACTTCACTTATTAGTCAACATTATCAGTCTTTTCGAGTTATTGCAAGCTATGAATACATCCATTAGCTAGGAAGACTTTGAACATAAGTGGTATTATCAGCAAAACATTTTCAGAGATAATCAAACTCAGCAAACTAGAATAAGTTAAGAGAAGGAAAAACAGGAGTGTTAAAAAAAAAAAAAAAAAAATTGGTATACAGTAATCTATGGGCTTGGCCCTGAGGCTATGAATAGAAATAGTACTCTATGGTAATATAGAATATATTACCATGCTTTGAGTTAACTATAACATCATCTAGGAATTTAAAATGTATTTTGAGGCATGATCGCCTTCACCCCTGTAAAATGAAAAAACACTCATTTGGTACTGCATAGACAACACAGTTACTCCAAAAATTATGTTAGCAACGGTTTTCTCTTCTCTTACCTTCAAATAAAGAAAATATTTAAAAACAATTGCAGAAATTGAACTCTTGAACTATTACCCACAGAGGTTTTTCGGTTATGAATAATCTTGCCACAAAAACGTGATTCACAAAACTGGCTGATAAGGCACTAATAAGGTTAAAAAACGCGCTAAAAATGTCATCATCGTGTTGATAGACAATAGTGGATATGGACTGCACATTCCATGGAGCCGTCAGTTATCACCCGCTAGGAGCTCTAGAGTAATTAGTGTGCAAAATCAAAATGATCGCCTTCCCTCCAGTATATCGCCTTCACCCCGGTTTACGGTACGTATGAGGTTGAATTATCAAATATTTTGGGACAATTCGAAATGCATTTTTATGATTGCAGTAAATTGGCAAATATAGCATCATTTATGAGTTATCCTTTTTCATGTAAAAACATTGAGGAATTAGCTACTGAAGTAGCAAGTCAGTTTAATATGAACTCATGTTCTGTTGAAAATGAGTTGGTGCAGATTATATCAGATATACATCTCAAAGCTACAGCATCTGATACAAATTTCTGGTGTTTTATATCTGAAGATAAATATCCGAATCTAAGGCAAATCGCCCTTCAACTGACGGCAATGTTTGGGTCAACTTACTTGTGCGAGTCTGCATTTTCTGAAATGAAGATAATCAAGTCAAAATATCGCAATCGACTAACTGAGGATTATAAGTCATCATGCTTGCGATTGGCACTCAGTGGTTACGCACCATCTTATGAAAAGTATGCTGAGGACATGCAGTGCCACGCTTCAACATCCAAAGTCACTCCTTAGTTGAGTTTAACACCATATGTAACTCTTTTGTTTTGTAACAACGAATAAACTCGCAATTTTGAATAACTAGGAGTTTTTTCATTGATATTGTAGAGAAGAACTTAAGTAAACCTAACCCAAACCTTGACTAAAATAATGTAAATTGTGCGGAAAGCTAATATCTATATATGCTACGGTACACCCTACCTAGGTAGGTAGGGTGTATCGTGTATGTACGACAACCCTGCATCACACATACTTGCAGCCTCTCAGAGTCGATCGTAAGTAGTCTAAAAATATTGAGGTAGATCGCCAGCAGTTCAAGTTTGAGCACCCCTGCTGTAGATAATACGTATTTACTTACTTGGTAGTAGGTGCCTACTGGCAAAATTGATTAGAAATTTATGTGATTGAACACACTATAAGTAGTTACATTCTTGAAATGGACGAGCCACCAGGCAGAGCTAGTATACAATAAACTATGGTTTGACGTGTTTCCCTGATCGTTCTTAGAGCTCTACTATTGTAACAAAGGTGACCCACAGTGCAGGAAGTAAGAATACTAACCCACAATACAGCTGATTTCTCGAAGTATACCTATCACCACCACAGTAACGGAGGTGTAAAAATGTCAACAAAATACATACGTTTTATCGAATTTTCATAGAAAATGACGAAATTACAATGGCTCCAAGAGTTTTAAAACCAAAATTTTCGAAAATTTGCTTAATTGAAATCTGTTTTGGAACATTCTGAAACGAGTCCTAGAGTTTTAACACACACACACACACACACATATATATATATATATATATATATATATATATATATATTATATATATATATATATATATATGTGTAGTTACATATATATATGTGTAGGTATATATGTGTGTGTGTCCTTCCAGACGATAGCTCTCCTTAATATTGAGATAAAAATTTCGATCTCGTGGCAAAAAATCTAGCTTTCCAAACAAAAAGACGAGTTCATTGCCCAGCATTGTTTGAGTACATTAGATTGGTCAAATTTCAAAAAGTGCTGAAAAAATCACTAAAAATAGCAAAAAACGGCTAAAAACCGATAAATTTATATTATTCAGCAGAATATTGCGAAAATAAAGTTTATGAACTATAAAATAGAACATTAAAAAATGTATGCTCAAAATTTTGCAGAAATCGCACTTTAATTTCAATAAGATGCGCTAAAAAATTGGTAAAAACTGCAAAATAGTTGAATATCCAAACTCTTTCTTTGAATTGAAGAATATTTAGAACGAGTTTTTTACCATAAAATTGGTAGTTAACTATTTATTTTTCCTCAAAGTCCTAAATTTTCAAAACAACGTAACATAATTTAGTACGATAATTCACAAAAATTCGCTCAAACGGTCATGCTGCATGACTGGATTTAAAAAAAATTTATTAGCTAGTCTACTATAATATAAAGTTTGGGTTTCCATGAAAGTCCGATTATGGGGAGGTACTGAAGACACCACCAGCATGTTAGACGCGCCATTCCACCCTACTTCAGCTGCTGCCCTGGTTGTGCGCTCAATGTATTTGCCAAAGGTACCCAGCAGAATAATGGCTTATTATTATTAAGGGGATGGATGCCTGATCCACAAAGACATTGTAATAGTAAACTAGACCCACTCGTTGCGCTAGTGTCACATTGCAAATTGAACGGTCTGTAGTTGGCCATATTGGGGGCAACATCGTTTATTTATGTGCAATGAAGATTGTATTATAGTTCATCTACTCATGAAATTTCTTTGATAATGTACAATGGTTAAAGTGTGTGCTGCATTTAACTGCATAAATCGCAAAACTGAAGACTGCACACTCTCATTTCACTAGTAAGTATTGATTTTCACGATTTCCTAAAGATTATTTTGGTCCATGGTAGGCCTCTTGATGTGGTAACGGCAGTACCTATTGTAGTTGATAATAATTTTCTTTTTACTAACTTATCAATATGCATGAGCTACAAAGTTTCAAATTAATCTAAATTTTGTTTTGTTTTTTCCACAGATTTCCTTTAAACAAGAAATTGAGAGAATTGTATGAAATTGTTTTTTGTATTGACATTGTATTGTACTATTGTATTGTATTGTATTGACAGAATTGTATGAAATTGTATGTAAAATGAAAATAATATAAAAATATAGAAAGTGCCATAAAGTAGTTATTCATTTATTCAATTGTTCAGCTCCTCTGATCATACTCCTTGCCCCATCCAGGTAAACCCATGGTGTTTGTAAAACTGTGTCTTATGTACAAGATATTGTCTCAATATTGAAATACAGAGCGATTCTTCTGTTACTTTGGAAGAATGGTTCTGAGATAATTGCTTTTGAATAATGGAAGGATCTTTCACTTTAAAATACCTAACTAACTTATGCCCTAACTGTTTTAAGTACGGTATGAAAAGTACAATATCGCCACTACGCAAAACTACATGAAATCATATTGGTAAGTAATGCACACGTTACACGGACGTGACGTCCCTATGAATGGATTTTATATATATTTGGTGAGAGTTAAAATAAGAGAAAAAACAAATATATCATGACTTCTCGAGCCCCCCCCCCCCCCCCCCCCCCCCCCCCCATTAACTCCCTCCACCGACAGCAAATTCAAATAATAAAACTTCCAGTATGCAATTTGAAGCTCCTGACATATTTTTATAACCTAGACCTAATTTATAATCGAATTTAAAAATGATCTCGAAAATCTGACTTGAATAGTTAAAACATCATGATTTATTATTATAACCTCCTCCAATCTCCCTCGTCCATAATGAAATTTGAAACTCCTAATTCCTAATATACCTTCTAAAACTAGACAAAATTCTTAGTTGAACAAAAAAGAATCACAAAAATCTGACGATATTAGTTAAAACATCATGATATTTTACTGTTACCCTGTCCATTTACCCTTTTTCATAATCAAATTTGAAATTCCTGATATAAGATCCAAAACTAGACCAAATTCATAGTTGAACAAAAAAAGAATCACGAAAATCGGACGAGAATTGTGGCCTAAATAGTTTGTAAATCGTCATATTTGGTTAGATATTCCAAAGACAAGCAGCTCCCACAGTTTGTCCGTTGAAAATATTGCATAGAATTCATTTACAAACTGTGTTATCATCACAATAATTGACGTTTTTAATGATTTTAGACTAGTTTTCATCAAGATAATACAAAATATGTTTTCTACGAACACTTAGTGATTTTCTACTACAAATCTCAAAACGATTTTTAGCAGTTTTTCGCCATTATTAGTTTTTTAAACATTTTTCTTGAAATTAGAGCAATTTATTGTGCTATAAAATTGCTGGAAATTTTTATTTTTAAAAGCTATTGCTACAGCTTTATTTTCTTCGAAAAATTCCTAGATGATAACACAGTCCTTTGAATGATTTAAAAACAAAACTCACTAGTTACTTATTGGGTAGGTCGGGTTGTTGGGTGGGGGCTACCTACCTATCAATTTATAAAAATAGTTTTCATACTAGTAAGCTACCTACACCCAAAGAGTCCAAAACAATACTGATTCATCTATAGAAATAACATAGTAGCTGGGGTGTCGTTGTAGTTTGAACGCTCTTCACGAAACGACAACGAGACTTCACCTACACGACGTGGCGTACTGTTGTCGTGTCGTGTGGCCCGGCCCTAAGACGTGTCGGGATGAAGGGGCTTAAGTTATACAGTACTTTCAAGTTATACATCGATTTTTGAAGATTTGACAATGACTGACATCAGTAGCGACGACGATGACGTCTTACTGTCGTCAAAGATAACTTTTAAAGCTTTTACAGTAGTTTCAGTCGATTCTGAGTGGCAAAAACGACACCAATCTTGATTTTAAGTTGATTTGACGACTATCGTCGTTGCTGACGACAAGCTCCTGTTATCAAATTGTCACCAGAAACTATTCAGCTAATTTCGGATGTTCATAGAGTCCGCCTACAAAAAAAAAAAAAAAAAAACATCCAAGTGAAAGGAGAGAATTACTTTGTTCGTAAAAAAATATGTAGTAAAAAAAAAAAAAAAAAAAAAAAAAAAAAAAAAAAAAAAAAAAAAAAAATAATAACAGTATTCGGCCATATATAAACAAGTTTTTGAATTTTCAAAATTGCTCCGCAGTTTTTATCGATGGTTAAGCATATTTTGAGAAAATTTAAGTCAGTAGTCATATATTCAATATGAAATATTAAGTAGGTATATATTCAAGTATATATTGTTTTAACAGTTTTTTAACTTTTGAATGTTGATATATGTTATTTAGTGATTTTCTACTACAAATCTCAAAACGATTTTTAGCAGTTTTTCGCCATTATTAGTTTTTTAAACATTTTTCTTGAAATTAGAGCAATTTATTGTGCTATAAAATTGCTGGAAATTTTTATTTCCCCGGCCCTAAGACGTGTCGGGATGAAGGGGCTTAAGTTATACAGTAAGTGCAAGACCGAACAGTCTTGCGGGTACTGTATAACTTCTGCGCCGTGCTCTTGTCGCTCCAGTACCCTTCTACGTCGAGGGTGAAGATTTTTATAAATGCAAACAATTCGGAAATTATTTAAAAAGCCCCAGTCATGCAGCATGATCATAAGAGCAATTTTTGTAATTATCCTTTATGTATTCAACGGTGATAAAATATCTCCAAAGAGAAATGGTGATGTATTTTATAACACAGATGATCATCGAGACCCGCCAATACTCATATAGGATTACATCCTTGCCGGAAAAGAAGCTGTAAGCTCTGCTCACTGGTAATAGAGGATGAAAACTTCACTTCTCCTAATACCCCCAACACACACCGGTACAAAGGCTCTGCAGACTGTCAAATACCATTGTGTGTTTACGAGCTGATTTGCGAAAATTGTCCATCATTCTACATTGGAAAAGCAGAGACTGGGTTGAATCTCAGAGTCAATAATCAGACGCACTCAGTACTGGCACAAAATCAGGAACTTCCAGGAAGCCGGCATGCCACTTTACATAACGCTCTGTTCGACGATTACTTTGGGATAAAGGCCCTCCGAAAAATGAGGCTGATGAAAACAAGACCAATTTGCTTAAGTTGGAGAGGGATAATAGTAATGTCCTCAGGGCCTATGAACCTCCAGGACTCAATATTAGAAGATAAATATTTTAACCCAGTATAATATAAGTTCTCACAACAACAACCCCATAGCTCCAGTTTTTAAGATTTCTTGCCAACGCCTAATTTCCCTAAATCTTCTTCATTGTTAGTTCTAACTTTGGAAAAAATGCTATCAGGTATATTCGGGATTCGACCCAAGGAAGAAAAAATAATCATTATACATAATGGTCTCCAGACATTTCGGTCACAGATATAGAACAGCTAGGAAGAAGGGCATAGCTAGTCTTACCAAGTAAAAAACCCTGCAAATTATTACACAAAGATTTTTTATTTCTGTGTTACATAGCCCTTCTACGCAGGTCACTGTCTACAATTAAGGATACGTTAAAATTTTTGGAGACTATAACTTTTTCATCACTCAAAAGTGAAAATAATGCTTATGCTACCTATAGGTAGAATTAGAGTCTACTAGAGTAGTAGAGAGTAATTTGTGAGATGAAATTAAGCAGCAATGCTTCACGGTCAATATTTAATAAACTCGATTTCGTAAAGTTATCATAAATTCCATTGGAACTATATCACCTTCTAAATATCAGCTGATATTTACAAGGAAATTTCCATGTCTCGCGGTCCCACTATCTAGCGACCATTAATGGAAGTTAGAGCTTGATTAGCTAATTAATAGATTTGCTAGCAGCGCATGGTCTTGCGGTTAGAAATCCGAGGGTGTTTTATCGATGTTCAAGCCGTTCAACGTACAGCGTTGCGGATGGTTTTAATCGATTCTTGGGGATTACATTCATATTTATATCATTGAAAAGCAAAACTGATGCTATATTTGCCAATTTACTGCAATCATAAAAACGCATTTCGAATTGTCCCAAAATATTTGATAATTCAGCCTCATACGTATCATAATTCAACTGAGGAATCCTTGCTTTCAAAGACGGAAAATGTTTCAGATCCTTTCTTTTCAGTTGATCTATCATAAGTTGCAATTTACTTTTGAATGCGTTTACTGCGCTAATCATCCCAATAATAGTTTTTCCTTTACCTTGAAGCTCCAAGTTAATGGTGTTTAAGTGCATTGTGATGTCAGTCAAAAATGCCAAACCAGTCAGCCATTTTTCGTTTTTCAACATCTCAGTGTCATCACCTCTTTCGTCTAGAAAAGCTGTTATTTCGGGCAATAATTCTTGAAACCTTTCTAGGAATTTTCCGCGACTCAACCACCTGACGTCCGTGTGAAGAACTAAATCAGTGTGTTCAGCTGACTCCCTATCTTCCAACTGCAACTTAAAGAGCCGCCGTTGCAAGCTACGTGCACGGATGGAATTCACAATTTTTGTTGCAATGCCCATAATTTCCTCCGCGTTTAAAACTTTGGAACACAAAACTTGTTGATGTATAATGCAACGGAATGAAAAAAATGAAGGGAATTCTTCATTAGCTCGACACAATGCCACAAAACCGTTCTTGTTTCCAGTCATTACTGGTGCTCCATCGGTTGTAATGCACACTAATTTATATATTGGTAGTGTGGTGAAAACCACCCCCTCTTGTCAACAGCCCTTTTCAGGGCTACCAAAAAGAGGTAGACACAACACAAAAATATTTACAAGACGTCGAGTTATAACTCCGTCAAACAAAATATTTCACCAGAGAGAAAATACGAATTTCTCTCTCAAAAGTGAAATATTAACTAATAACACACAAGGCGACCTCCCTAGACACTTACTGGGCGAGAGAGATGCGACAAGTATCTCGAACCAAGTCGCCTTGAACGAGAAAACTCAAACAGAAAATCAAACGTCCTCTAAAACTAGCAAGGACAATTCAAACAAGCCTACTCGCCAATCAGAAACACTGATTACACGAGAGACAATAGGCGAACCAACCAAGAGGCGGCAAGCAACCACCTCTGGTCCAGCAGCCTCCCCGGGGACCCCGTCTGAACAACTGACGCAGAGAAAGCACCCGAGGTCCCCGGCTAAACTCAAGGTCGTCGGCTCCGCGACGGACGCTCGTAAGCACCCCGGAGGACCAGCTCAGCTATCATACTCGCAGATACTGAGAAAACAATGTGCGAGCCAATGAGATTACACAGTCGAATTAATGAAATTAAGCGGACCAACCAGGAGACAGCCCAGATGAGCTGAGAAATTGAGAAACTAATTTGCATACTAACCATAAAGTGGCCACCCCCGCGGAGGCGGCCACCCCCCTATAAATACCCCGCTCGGAGCCTCCGAAATTCATTCCACTCTCCGCTCTCGACGACGACACCTCGAAGTACGAAGAATTCTACACGCTCTACGCTGACGAACCTTCTGCATTCCGAGTTCATCTCAAGAACGGCTTCCTACTGCTTTCTACAAGGCCTACCTTCTCTCCACACAGATCTCGCATTGGCATCTACGAGTCCAGTGATTATTCATCCTGCTCATTGCCCAACGTAGTTCATCTGTCAGGACGCCACCCGGTACATCTATCGATATTCTCTTTAGATCGTACGCCCGAGGGACGTTCCGAGCCGTGTCGCCCGGGTTTCGTAGCAATAAGCTCGTAACCAACCGCTGTGGGCACGCCGGTAAATTACTCTGCTCATCCGCTCTAATTTACTGTCCAAGGAAGTCTTTTTCAAGACTACGAGGTAGGACCCTGACATACGAGCATTGGAAAGACGCTCTGTCAAGCGAGTCCACCTCCCAAACCCTCTATTTCTATACATAGAGGCATCGAAACGAGCTAAAAACTCGGTTATTTCGATGGAACGTCAGCCGTCTTATTTCCTCATGCAAGGGGAGGCAGACGACGGCGAAGCCGGGCCGCGTAGCCCCCGTAGCGCTCCCTACAGGCTACCCGGCGAATCCGCTGAACCCAGCGACGGCGCAAGGCTCGGTCCTCACGACGGGATCGCCTTCTCACCTGACGTATTCGTTAAAGAAACGTTCGATCAAGCCTCGCCTATACAAAAGATCGAGGATACCTTTCAGACCCGCTCTGAAGCCGATCATTACGATTCGACCAAGCTGTCCGAGTACCCACGATATTCGACGCAGGCCTACCCGGCCGATCCGAGTGTCAAATACACTCCAAATGTGCAAAAAGCGAAGGATACTTTTCAGTACCTCAACCAAGCTCAACATATTCCCCCTACAGATATAAATCTTAGGCCGGAATATTACAAAACGGCTCAGTACCAAACTGATCGAACCCAGCACCCACTATGCGAGCCCAGTGCTCCACGCGGCTGCGACACGAACTACCTCTCAGTTCAGTCCGCCAAGCAAGTTGACCTTGGCGGATCCGCTCACATTCCTTACGGGAATAACCCGGGGACTAACCCGCATAATCAGAATATAAATGTCCCACTTGGCCTACCTACGCCAAGTAAAACATATTTAAATCCACTACAAATGGTGACCCCGCCTTTGAACAGGCTTAACACGGAGCATTTCGTTCCCTCTTATGAAGCTAGTGGATTTCAGGGAACCACTGCGGGCGTGCGACCCCCGCCGGGCCTCTACGCCCCACATCTCACGCAACATCCCTCTACACAAAGTGGCTTTCGAGCACTTTTAGAGGAGATGGGAGATTATCAAAAACCAATCTTCCAAAAGAAGAATATCGATCGTGCACTCGCCGAGTTCGATCAATACTGCGTGCGAAAACACCTGAGAACGCAGAACGAATGCTTCTCAGCTATATACAAGTGGGTACCAGAAGAAATGAGGGAAGCTATCGACTCAGCTTACCTCACGGCACCCCACGCACCCTACGAAGAGGCCAAACAGCGCCTACAGCGAGAATATGGGTTGTCCTTACAGGACAGGCTCCTCGCACTCGAGGACCCCGCATCTCTCGCCAAAAAACCCAGCACCAAGTACCACGAAATGTACTCTAAAGCTGTTGGGTACTTTTCGGAAGCTCTGATCACTCAAAAGTGGATCGAGACTCTACCCATCGAAGCACGAGGTATGGTCGCAGCTCAGCCTAACACGACCGCCCGGCTCGACCTAGCTGATACGCTACACGCGTACAAAACAGAGAATACCTCTCTAAACATACGAGGAGTAGAATCTACTCCGAAACCCACGAATACTGGTTTCAAAAAGGCCCTCTCAAAACAAGCTGAGTTCAAACCCCAACCAGTAGAGAGTAGGCCTCACAAACCAACGGCCTATGTCTGTCGAAACCACGCACGTTTCGGTAACGAAACTCGCAAATGTGCAGACCCAGAACACTGCACTTGGAAGACAAACACTGCTTCCAAAACTAGCAAAAAGGCAGCGACTATAAGCCAGCCTAAAACCTGGGTTTCAAACGAAAATACTCAGAGATCGGTACAAGAAAGTACCGTTCCAACCTCCGACGTAGAGAGTTCGGAAAACGAATAACTGCCAGTGTATCTGAGCCTATACACCGGCAGTCTACTGAGTATAAAAGGCTTTTTTTCAAGTGCAAACTAAATGGCACTGAATTTCTCATCGACACGGGAGCAGAAGTGAACATTCTGCCCCACAATGTCACAAAAAAATTGGGCTTAAAAATTTGTAAGTCCAACGTTAAGCTCACAGCAGCTAACGGAGCCCCTATAGACACACTAGGGCGAGCTGACACGACAATTAACATCGGCCTCGGAGACATGATTTTATGATCACGAAAGTTGATCTAGCGATCCTAGGTATACCATTCCTCGAGTCTTGGGATATCGGAATACGGGTCAAACATAAGTACATTTATAAAGATAAAATAAAGAGCTATGCCGATCAAAAAATAGCTGCAGTCATGAACAAAAAATTCACTGACGAACAAATAGCAGCTACTATCCCTCATCGTGACAATAACCCTCAACCAGAGGACGTGCAAATCACGGAGGACGAAAACATTCGCTCTATCATTGACAAATACAATGAAAAAATGAGCAAACTTCAAGGAAAGTGGAAAAACAACGGGGTTTACCACCGTATAACCACGGAGGGAACACCAGTACACTTCCGAGCAAGACCCATGGCAGGCGAAAAACGGGCTCAAGTCAAAAGTACTTTTGACAAAATGCTTTCAGAAGGCATAATTGCACCATCAGATTCCGAATGGGCATCCCCGTTACACTGTGTGCCAAAAAAAGACGGGTCATGGAGAATCACCGGCGACTACCGTTTCCTAAACGCGAAAACGAAGAAAGACGCCTACCCTCCTCCTCACATTCGCTCTTTCCAAGCGAATTTACATGATACACGAATCTATTCGACAATAGATTTAAAATCGGCATATTATCATATTCCGATGCACCCAGATGACGCTCATAAAACTGCAATTATTACACCTTTCGGTCTTTATGAGTTTAAGAAAATGAGCATGGGTTTGGCCGGAGCGGCTCAAACATGGCAAAGATACATGGACAGCATCATGCGAAAATTTGATTTCGCATTTGTATACCTAGATGACATCCTGGTGGCTTCTAAAAATTATAAAGAACACATGAACCACCTCAAACAAATTTTTGACAAGCTAGGGGAACACGGACTTCGAGTAGGTTTTGATAAATGCATTTTTTCAAAACCTACCGTCGATTTCCTAGGTTTCACTATCTCGAAAGAAGGGATAATTCCTAAACGAGATAAAATAGAAGCCATAGAACAATTTCCTAGGCCAATAGACGTACGAAGTCTACGCAGATTCCTAGGTATGTGTGGTTTCTACCGAGCATGCTCAAGTAAATTCGCTCACACGGCACAACCTCTGTATGACTCCATTCAGTCAAACAAAAAAAATGACAAAACACCTATCGAATGGACATCAGAGAGAGAAAAAGCTTTCAACAGCTTAAAACAAGCAATGATTAAAGCTACATTACATAATATCGCTCATCCACACCCTACAGCAGAGTGGAGATTAGTCTGCGACGCATCCGACACACACATCGGAGCAGCACTAGAGCAGGAAATTACAGACAAACACGGCTCGAAATCTTACCAACCATTGGGATTTTTCAGTAAAGAAATTCCGGAACAATGGAAGAATAAAGCATCATTCGACAAAGAGATGTTCGCCGTTTACCAAGCTTGCATTCATTGGCACAATGACTTGGACGGCCGATCTTTTCATATTTGTTCAGATCACAAGCCTCTGCTAGGCACGATGCTTAAGAAAAATGCACATTTTTCTAAAATGAGATTAAGATGGCTAACATACATCTCTCAAATGACGAGTGACATTCGTCATATACCCGGAGAGAACAACGTCGTCGCCGACGCACTCTCCAGACCCTTCGATCCAGTTGAAATTCAAACAAAATCGATTTCAACCCAAACTGACGAGGGACCACCCATAGCCGAAATTTCGCAAATTACGGCTGCAATAGAGTGCAATCTTCTACTGCACATTTCAAATGCACAAATTCGTTCTCCTCCTAACGCAGAGGACAAATTGAAACTCACACGAGTCGAATTTCCGCAAGGAGAAATTTGGTGTAACCTAGACCTAGGACACCCAAGACCTTATATTCCAAACGAAATAAGGCAAGAAATAATCAGCCAAATTCACAATTTGGGACACCCAGGTATACACTCTACAGTGTATAAAGTTAAACAAAGATATTTTTGGCACGGACTCCGTGCAGATGTCTCCAACTGGGTCCGAGCGTGCGAGACTTGCCAACGAGCAAAAATCACTCGCTCCGTGAAGCTCCCTTACTCCGAATTTGAAACGGCTAACAAATTCTCACATGTACACGTTGACATTACCGGACCTTTACCTTTAGCTAAAGGAGGGAAACGTTACATTCTAATGATGGTCGATAGAGCAACGGGTTGGCTAGAGGCAGTCCCTCTTAACAACATCGAAACAGCCACGATCACAAACGCCTTTATCAATATTTGGGTAGCTTCAAAAGGCGTAGCTAAATACATCACAAGTGATCAAGGCACACAATTCGAATCAGATCTATTTAATTCCATTATGGAACGTCTCGGGGTAAAACATACCCACACGTTACCATACAAACCGTCAACAAACGGAATGGTAGAACGCAGAAATAGATCTCTGAAAGAGGCTCTCAAAGCACAAAACGAAAATTGGCTCGACGCCCTACCAAAAGTACTACTTGCCATGCGTACGGCAGTAGACCCAGCAACGGAAACTACACCGTTCCAAAAAGTTTACGGAATTGACGTACCACTCCCAGGAGACATTTTCGTAACTTCTACAAACCTGTCGGAGCCTCTCTTCTTCCGGCCTACGCATATTAAACATAATAATACGAAATATGCCGTAAACATGCCCAAAAATTTGGATACATGTACACATGTCTATATCAGAGTGCCCACACAGCTCACCTCCCTGCAATGTCCTTACACGGGACCATTCAAAGTGGTTAAAAGAGATAAGTTTTCGGTTACAGTGCAAATTGGCGAACATACAAAAAAAGTTCCCAAACAGCAAATAAAACCAGCTTACACTCTAAAAACAGACGAAGCTGTGTCACTAAACAAAAATCAGGCAGAAAATAAGGAGGAGACTCCCCGAAAATCTGCCAGAAGGCACGTCCCCTCTACCAAATTCGACGAGAGATGGGTGACGGCGCTCGAAACACCCCAGCCGGCGTCGTCGTTAATAACACGACGTCTTAGGGGGGCGCCTGTGGTGAAAACCACCCCCTCTTGTCAACAGCCCTTTTCAGGGCTACCAAAAAGAGGTAGACACAACACAAAAATATTTACAAGACGTCGAGTTATAACTCCGTCAAACAAAATATTTCACCAGAGAGAAAATACGAATTTCTCTCTCAAAAGTGAAATATTAACTAATAACACACAAGGCGACCTCCCTAGACACTTACTGGGCGAGAGAGATGCGACAAGTATCTCGAACCAAGTCGCCTTGAACGAGAAAACTCAAACAGAAAATCAAACGTCCTCTAAAACTAGCAAGGACAATTCAAACAAGCCTACTCGCCAATCAGAAACACTGATTACACGAGAGACAATAGGCGAACCAACCAAGAGGCGGCAAGCAACCACCTCTGGTCCAGCAGCCTCCCCGGGGACCCCGTCTGAACAACTGACGCAGAGAAAGCACCCGAGGTCCCCGGCTAAACTCAAGGTCGTCGGCTCCGCGACGGACGCTCGTAAGCACCCCGGAGGACCAGCTCAGCTATCATACTCGCAGATACTGAGAAAACAATGTGCGAGCCAATGAGATTACACAGTCGAATTAATGAAATTAAGCGGACCAACCAGGAGACAGCCCAGATGAGCTGAGAAATTGAGAAACTAATTTGCATACTAACCATAAAGTGGCCACCCCCGCGGAGGCGGCCACCCCCCTATAAATACCCCGCTCGGAGCCTCCGAAATTCATTCCACTCTCCGCTCTCGACGACGACACCTCGAAGTACGAAGAATTCTACACGCTCTACGCTGACGAACCTTCTGCATTCCGAGTTCATCTCAAGAACGGCTTCCTACTGCTTTCTACAAGGCCTACCTTCTCTCCACACAGATCTCGCATTGGCATCTACGAGTCCAGTGATTATTCATCCTGCTCATTGCCCAACGTAGTTCATCTGTCAGGACGCCACCCGGTACATCTATCGATATTCTCTTTAGATCGTACGCCCGAGGGACGTTCCGAGCCGTGTCGCCCGGGTTTCGTAGCAATAAGCTCGTAACCGACCGCTGTGGGCACGCCGGTAAATTACTCTGCTCATCCGCTCTAATTTACCGTCCAAGGAAGTCTTTTTCAAGACTACGAGGTAGGACCCTGACATACGAGCATTGGAAAGACGCTCTGTCAAGCGAGTCCACCTCCCAAACCCTCTATTTCTATACATAGAGGCATCGAAACGAGCTAAAAACTCGGTTATTTCGATGGAACGTCGGCCGTCTTATTTCCTCATGCAAGGGGAGGCAGACGACGGCGAAGCCGGGCCGCGTAGCCCCCGTAGCGCTCCCTACAGGCTACCCGGCGAATCCGCTGAACCCAGCGACGGCGCAAGGCTCGGTCCTCACGCCGGGATCGCCTTCTCACCTGACGTATTCGTTAAAGAAACGTTCGATCAAGCCTCGCCTATACAAAAGATCGAGGATACCTTTCAGACCCGCTCTGAAGCCGATCATTACGATTCGACCAAGCTGTCCGAGTACCCACGATATTCGACGCAGGCCTACCCGGCCGATCCGAGTGTCAAATACACTCCAAATGTGCAAAAAGCGAAGGATACTTTTCAGTACCTCAACCAAGCTCAACATATTCCCCCTACAGATATAAATCTTAGGCCGGAATATTACAAAACGGCTCAGTACCAAACTGATCGAACCCAGCACCCACTATGCGAGCCCAGTGCTCCACGCGGCTGCGACACGAACTACCTCTCAGTTCAGTCCGCCAAGCAAGTTGACCTTGGCGGATCCGCTCACAGTCCTTACGGGAATAACCCGGGGACTAACCCGCATAATCAGAATATAAATGTCCCACTTGGCCTACCTACGCCAAGTAAAACATATTTAAATCCACTACAGATAGCTGACTCATGACTTCAATACGCCTTGTGATAGTCGGACGAGATAACTGAAGCTCTCTAATAGCAGACATGATTTCTGTTTTATTTTTAAAATCTCCAAATAAAGTCTCACCCGCTTCAATAAATGCTTCCTTCACAACTGATCCATCTTCGAATGGTTTCTTGTGTTTCACCAATATATGAGATATTTTAAATGACGCGATCGTAGCAGCTTTTGATTGTTTGGCTGGTCTTGTGAACATGGTTTGTTCTTTTTTCAAACAAGATATCAACTCACTTTCTTTTCGTTTTCTTAATTCACTCTGTGGCGGAAAATCCTTTTCATAGTTTTTATGAACCGTTTTATGATGCCTCTCTAAGTTACCACGCTTAGGTATTGCAAACGACAAATAACACAAATGCACTTATCCTTCACCATACAAAAGAAAAATTCTTCCTCCCAATCGTTATTAAAATGATACGTTTTTGATTTCTTCACTGCACTCATTTCGCACTATTTAATAATAAACTTTGTATCGACGTAGTATCGCCTTCAAGTTACAAATCAGAATGACTCCAATTCCTGCAGGCGCAACATTTATATCGGCGTGAACGAAAGTCTTGAATGTTCCCGTCAAACATACTAGACCGATATGGTTTAGTACAGTCTAGTCTAGAAACATCGCGGCTTTTCTTTGACAAGTACCGCGCGCTCCTTTGATAAAGCCGCCTTTTGCCGCAAGCAGTGTTATTACGTAATAAATTTTTGTAGTTTAGTTACCTATTTATTAAAAATTTTTTTCTTCTCGAGATCTACTCAAAAAGCACTCGCGATCGACTGGTCGATCGCGATCGACCGTTTGAGCACCCCTGATCTAGAGGATTGTGATATACCTAACCTAAAACCATTCCTGAAACTTTCTTGCAAATTTGTGTGAAGACTTTTTGAGATCCATACACAAACCAACATAACATTTCTATAGATATACTTAGATAAATAATACCAAATTTATGGGTCCGCTGACCAGGTGCCTCAAGCAATATTTCGCCAATTTAAGAAAAAATTGTGAAATATTTTTGCACATTTTCGCTACCAAGCTCGATTTTTCATGGTTTGACAATTACTTTCATTAGCGATAACCTCGTATTGTCGGGGTCTAGGACAATTTTTGATACTTTTATAGTGGTTTCAGTCGATTCTAACTCAGTCGAATTATTGAAAACGGTACCAAACTCGATTTTCGGTTGATTTGACGACAATGGTCCAATCAGATGACAAGTTTGTGTCGTTGGATCGTCTCCAAAACCTATACAGCTAATTTTGGATGCCTAAAGAATCAATCTACCTAATTTCAAGTTGAAAACTTCAAAACGACGGCATATTGCGCGGAACACATACGCAAGCAGACACGCTGACAAATTCTAGCCGAGTCAGGGACTCACTTCGTTCGTCAAAGACATAAACGACCACGAATTTATTATGACTTAAAGAGCATCGTCCCACGTCTTTAATGATATAACCACTGTATTTCGTTGGTTTCATTGTGTATAATCTGAAAGAGTTTCAGTCGATTATATGTGACGAAAACTGTTGAAAACGATACCAACATCGATTTTTGAAGATTTGACAATGACTGACATCAGTAGCGACGACGATGACGTCTTACTGTCGTCAAAGATAACTTTTAAAGCTTTTACAGTAGTTTCAGTCGATTCTGAGTGGCAAAAACGACACCAATCTTGATTTTAAGTTGATTTGACGACTATCGTCGTTGCTGACGACAAGCTCCTGTTATCAAATTGTCACCAGAAACTATTCAGCTAATTTCGGATGTTCATAGAGTCCGCCTACAAAAAAAAAAAAGAAAAAAAACCATCCAAGTGAAAGGAGAGAATTACTTTGTTCGTAAAAAAATATGTAGTAAAAAAAAAATAATAACAGTATTCGGCCATATATAAACAAGTTTTTGAATTTTCAAAATTGCTCCGCAGTTTTTATCGATGGTTAAGCATATTTTGAGAAAATTTAAGTCAGTAGTCATATATTCAATATGAAATATTAAGTAGGTATATATTCAAGTATATATTGTTTTAACAGTTTTTTAACTTTTGAATGTTGATATATGTTATTTATTTATTTTTGTTATTTATTTTAGTTATTTTAGTTATTTATTTTTGTTATTTATGTTAGTTATTTGTTATACACAAACCAGCTAGCCTTTCAATTCAAAAAAGGCGCGTGAAGTTGACCCCAATATGTCCGCCACTGCTCTCTTCAATTTGCATTCGGCGGCGTCTGAGATCCACGTACAGTTGTAGGGCCTTGCTGATCCACCCTTTTTGTGGATTTTCTCGATCCATGTGAATACCGCTTGCAATCACCACAATCTGTAAATATAGAAGTCAACCCAACAACAGTTCAAAATAAAAACAGGACACATAAAAGGAGAGAATTGGCTACCCCGCATATAGCACATTTTTTGCTATTGTAAATAGCAAACTTGATAATGTAGATAGAAACTTGATTGTTTATTAAAATATGTATTCTATCTAGCTGCCATTGGTAAAGGAATTGTCTCAACTTTAGATAGGTGTCCATCGCCGTTTTATAAAATCTAATGTCAGGAAGAGTGCTGTATTTCGTGATCTGGTCTTTGTGATGCATTTCTCGCTAATAGTCATCCTTCTGGTTTTACAAAATGTATATTCGGATCAATCTTCGGCAAATCAGATTGAACAACCTAGCGATGTGGTAGCTGTCAGCAAGTTCATCAAAGAATTTCACGTGAGTTTATAGCTGTTCTTATTATTTGATTAGGTATATACTCTTTGTTAATAACATTGGGTCTGCTTTAAAAGGATATACTCTTTGTTGATAACAATGGCTCTGCTCTTTTGCCCAACAATGTACTTAGGTACATACATACATACTTACTTAGTCAACAATTTGAAAATTGTGCTGCAAATCATCTCATAAGGTCTCGGAAATTATATAATTACAGAACGAAAAGTTAATACATAATACTCGCTGAAGAATTAGCGTGTTCCTCAAGTGTCCATATAATACACTAGAAAATCTCTAGACGCTACAAGTCTTGTATCCGTATCCACCTAAGCAAATATTAGAACTATGAAATGAAATCTTTGGCAATTGTTGTTTCAAGTTGACTGAAGCGAAAGAAACGACTTAATTACACCTCAGGTCTCGTACACACTAAATGCGGAAATTTCGAAGATATTTCATAAACATTTAATATATATAGGTAAACTAGTATGGTCAAAAGGTAAATTTATCAACTGTGCATGCCACTGACATTTCCATACGCACTGCATGAGATAGTTACAAGCAATTTTAAACCGGGTTAATTTTGGGCGAGTCCTCTCCTCCACCTTTCGCCGCTTCGAGACGTTCCAGCCCTTCAATCCCACTTAGCGACCTTCATATTGGTTCGATTGAAGTCTACTTTAGGTTTGTTTGAGTCAAGGTCAAATAATTGCCTTCGTTTCTGTTCAGAATCTTTTCCCATGACTTACATCCTAAAACGCCGTTTCTGTGAAATTCATGTAAAAGTAAAGGCACTCACTCGTCTCCAAGACCAAAATGTAGAAAGTGTACCTACATGATAAATGTACCTAAATGCTTATGATCAATTTTGTCAGAACTAGCTGCAAAACACTACCTAAAACAATATATACCCTACCACACCATGAGAGACACTGTGCCAAATTTCAGCATATTAAGCAGAAGATGAATAAACCAGCTAGGGTGCGTTCCACCATAGGCGGTTAATCCCGACTTAGGAGTTATATATCAAAAACGGCAGTGACTTAACAGTATCAACTCTGGATTAGTTCATCATCCTCCGTGTTGGAATGGGCCCCTAAAGAGCTAATTAGAATGGTTCCAAGTTGCAGTTATACTCCACCACACCCAGAGAGGCCCATCCCAAACACACAGTCCAATGACAACTTCCTAGGGTAAACAGGGTTTATTTTAGCTCACTCTTCTGATAAGAGTGAAACTTGTCAATCTTGCTCCTTTCCAAATTGCATCATCATAGGGCGAACAGGAGAAAATTGAGCTCATTAGCTGATAAGTGAGTTGACGTTTCATTCTACTCTTGTTCCAGAGAGGCTCCTACCAAACTTCAACTTTCTAGGGCGAACTGTAGGAAATGTTGCTCACTCAGCTGATGAAGGAGGAGCACGTCATTTCATCCGTCTCTTAAATGTTCCAGAGAGGCTCACTATCAAATTTCAAATCCTAGGGTGAGCATAAAAGAATTCTTCTAATTCAGCTTATAAGGATAAAGCCCGTTTTTCAGTTCGTCTCAAGGTGTCCCAGAAAAGCTCTTAAAACATTTAAACTTCCTAGGGCGAACAGGAGAGAATTGCTTTACCTCAGCCATCAGAATCAACCTGAGCCATGAGGAAGCATTTTTCGGATATATTTCATCAGGTTGGGACTAGCAGCTGTTGGAAGGTGTGAACCACCAAGGGCCTCATTCTGTTAGCACCTCACACAAACGAAAGGGAGAAATAAAGTTACAGGAGGCATATATTGCATATACGATTCCTAATACCCCACGACTTGTCGTCCCTGCTACTGATCAGTCATTCCCAGTGATCATTAGGCGTTCAGTCAGTTATCCTGTGTGAAGATGAAGGTAAAGGATTAGGAATGATAAATAGTTTTTCTTCTGTTAAGTCAGTGAAGGTTAGATTGAATGCTGCTCACAGTTCCGCGAGGGGTCAGCCTCTAATGTTTCTGCTACTGCTTCCAAGAAATTTAATATGGCCTCAGAATGAGGAATAAAATCAGGATCAGAATGTTATCGGTTCATTTACCCTTTGGTGAGTTCTTGCAGTCTAGTCTGTCATCGTACTTAGGTACTAGTTTTTTTTAGCGTGGAACATCCCCCCTCCCCCCCTTTGCATTTTTCTCGATCTTTTCAAAGAAAAGTCCTAGGCTGACAAACTCTCGGGGAAGAACATTCCGTTTCCCACCGGCGACGTCACACTGGGCAGGGGAAAAAGGTACAATGATGGTGACCATTTGATTGAACTAGAAATCATGTTTAGAAAATCTAGTAGGTACTCAGTAAAATAATTTGACTGTTGTAAGAGTTTCAATATGGAAAAATGCTGTGTGTAAAAAACCTACTTAATTAAATAAATTCGTTCCATAGATACAGCTGGAGAAAAACCAATACCCAGTCCAGCACAGTGATGTATCCAGTGAACTCGAACAAACTGCTTTGCTTGAGGAATCTGAATCTATTTCTATGAATAGCAGCTCAGGTTTAGAGAAGAACCACACCTCCATTGTAAACTGCAATCAACAACAGCTACTCGGAAGTCTTAGTGTGGAGGTAACTATTAATTTTTTTTTCCGTTTTCTGTTTAGTGATACCCATAGGCTTGCGCTCATCGATCGCTGCACTTGCAAGTGGCAGCAGGCTCCAACAGAGGGTTTACTATTTAAATATACCTACGATGTATATGATTCCAAGTTTAGGAGGTGCAGAAGTCTCTTCATTCCTCATGGGGTTCCAAATTTCTATTCATCCGCGGTAGCATGAATGTTATTTATTTGGAAACCATTGTGTGTACATAAAGATATTTTAGCAACAATTAAACAAATGAGTAAGTGATACGGATAAATAACAGCAGCCACTGCCATTGGTTGCTCTTGGCAAGTTGTTACGTGCAGCGAAATCTCCACATTTGAAGAGGTTTGATTAATCGGCCTCAGTAGCTGAGCGGTTGGGATGATCCATTTTTCTGGGCTTCTCTCCGGAAAGGCAAGAGTTCGTTGCTGAGATGTATAATTTTGGGTCAACTTAGTAGTTGTTAAGGTTACACGTAGAACCCAAAGTTTAGTAACTACGTAATGTCTACCTCTCGAGCCAAACAGTAAAAGTCACATTCCCAGACGTTGCAACTTCATTTCCTCACTTTCCCATTCAAAACATCCTCAACTAAGACTTTCAGCAAGCAAATGCTAACCCTGAAATTTTACCCCATTTTCGTCTAACCCCCCCCCCCCTTCCCCCCCAAATCCGTCTAGGATGGCTGATTTTTTACTCCAGGGTAATGTTATAAACAGGTAAACTTCAACGGTCAAAGATAAATTGGCCTTGGTATACGAATGGTTAAGTTGGCAACATTTCCTGGGCTCTTCTATGGGAAAGTGTGTGTTCCAATCCTGCCTAGGTATCTATAATTTTAGGGCTGGCATAACAGGTAAACTTCCAAGTGTCTGGATTCATAGGTGACGTTGATCTTGAATGTCAGATTTATAAGGCTCGCCCAATTTAGACAGGAAAAGAGAGTCCCCTTGTCGAATCCGAAATGGTAACTAAGTGTGAACACTTGCGGGCCAAGCTAAGGTAGCCTAACCTGACTAAGGGTGATCGCAACCGAACTCATATCAGTCTGGATCTAAGGAAGGCAATTCACAAGGAGTTGAAGTTAACAATATGGACATTCGGATCACCCTCCTTCAGATTACTTCATTGTGTGAACTACTTCAACGAAGTAGGTATTAGTACCAACGTTGTAGTTCAAAATTCTCGAATTCCAATATCTATCTTCTTCCTATTCTTCTTCCTATCTATATTCTTCCTATTTTCAATAATGATTGTTAATATTATCTTCAATAATGAATCTTTGTGATTGACTATCGACTTGCAAGCTAAAAGTCTCAAAAATGAAGAAAAAGAAAATCCATGACAAGCTCGCATCTCAAAAAGTGGAGGAAAAAGTCCTAAATCAATACATCTAGTAAAATATAGATTGATTGGACAAATTGATTAGAATGTTGCATATTGGTTTGTGTCTGGATGCTTGCAAGCTCACATCTCAAAACTTAGAAGGAAAAAACAAAACCCCTAAAATCAATCCTTTTAGTAAAATTTAGATTAGTTGGATAAATTGATTAAAGTGATGGACATTGTTTTATGTGCTCACAAGATGTTATCTTATTAATAAATATTTGTTTAAAAATCAATGAGATAAATTTAAATAAATAAAAAATCCTAAATCAATCCTTTTAGTAAAAGTTGAAATTAATTGGACAAACTGATCAACAGCTGTAGTTTGAATTTAAAAAAAAAGTTTTTAGGCGCTTTTGTCCTGGAAATTTTAATGAGATTTAAGAAGGGGTTGCTTTTTTACCTGGATTGGCGCTTTCACAATTCACTGGTTGGAGTCCCTGTTCCCCCTTCCACCATAAGGATTGTTGGCTCTGCCCAAAAGAGAATAATGGCTTCATGAGATCCTTCATGGTATACCTAAAAAACGTTTCTTTTATCCTATTATATACTGCTCAGTTATAGCACAGATGGTACATAATTTATTGAGCCACATGTCACTGAGGCACACTTTATTATTGACCGTTGAGGTTAACATCACACTGCATGGTTCTGGCTACGTTTACCTGTATTTTTCACTTAATGTTGAAGAGCTCATGATTTTGTAACGTTCTCATAAAATTCTGTGGATGGTTTTCAGCTTGTAAACTCCACCCGCCTCATATCATTGCTCACACCGAATCCAAATGTTACCAGTCGGCATATGGAAGGGCAGTGCGTGGTTCTCCTTTTTTACTCCAGGACTTGTCCTTTCAGCTGTTTCGCAGCTCCCCATTTTAATGCATTACCACGCGCATTTCCTGCAATCAAGATGGCTGCTGTTAATGCCATGATGTATCAAAGGTAAGTTAAATAAGCTAAGCAAACTAATTTTAACAATTTCATAATATTATAGAACTTTTTTTTTTTTAAGCTTTTATACCGTTTTAGTTTGCTAAAACATTTTAAAAAAGAGCCAGTTGTGCACCATGACCTTGAGAAGACATTTTTGTGATTTTCTTCATTTGTATACAATTATTATGGTATGATGTTATTAGACTTTTAGTAATTGGGGTTGATATATAGCATTTCCGAATTGAGTTAAACTTTTTCCATTTAGGTTTAGTCCTTTTTCACTTTGGTTTAAACCTTTTCCATTTAGGTTTAGACCTTTTCCATTTAGATTTAAACCTTTTCCATTTAGATTTAGACCTTTTCCATTTGGATTTAAACCTTTTCCATTTGGATTTAAACTCAAGAAATTATCGTGTAGTTAGAGGTAAAAGTACCCAAGTCACAAATTCAACACGTGCGAAAATCAAATTAAAATTCCAAAAGTTAGTTTGGTAAATATGATAATAAATTATTTTCTTAGGTTGGATACATAGTTTGATGATATTGATCACCAATAATAACAACAGTTAAATAATCATAATATTCTGCATTTGATTTTCCCACGTGTTGAATTTGTGACTTGGTTGATTTGTTTGTACCTCTAACTCCACGATAATTTCCTGAGTTTAAATCAAAATGGAAAACGTTTAAATCCAAATGGAAAAGGGCTAAATCTAAATGGAAAAGGTTTAAATCTAAATGGAAAAGGTCTAAACCTAAATGGAAAAGGTTTAAACCAAAATGAAAAAGGACTAAACCTAAATGGAAAAAGTTTAACTCAATTCGGAAATGATATATATATATATATATATATATAACTCGAGCCTCGCAAGGGGCTCCGCCCCTTGACCCCGCCTGGGGGGCTTCGCCCCCCTGGACCCCCCTAATCTATACTCGGCGCTTCGCGCCTCGCCGGATGTTTTCTTTTTTCTACTGTGTAGAAATCGAGGATAGTTTGCTATGCAATTCGTCTCACCAGAAAAAAAAAAAAAAAAAAAAAATTCAGGCCTGGCCAGGATTCGAACCCACAACCTTCGTCTCACGAGAGAAAAAAAAAAATTTTTTTCAGGCCTGGCCGGGATTCGAACCCACAACCTTCGTCTCACGAGAAAAAAAAAAAAAAATGTTCAGGCCTGGCCGGGATTCGAACCCACGACCTCTCGCTTTCCATCTCGGGACAAAAAACGTTACACAAAAAAAGTGGACATTTAAAAAAAATTATTGGGGGTCGGCCTAAGAATTGCATAGCAATTAATATATATATAGGTACAGTGGCGTTGCAAAGTCATTTCGTTCTCTGCTCATTTCAGGAGCAGTAACATTAGCTAAAGATTATGAGTATGTAACTTTTGTTTGACTAAATATAGTTCTAGTAGGTAATTAAAAAGGGGGAATTAATTAGAAAACACAAAGTTAGAGTGCACTGCGGAAGTGCCAAAAAACGACGTCATTGATTAGTATGCAAAAAAGTTGCTATAAAGCACACGCTGTTTTGTCTTTGGATAATTTTAAACTCCAAAAACCGTTCCAGAGTAATCCAAACCCGATTTTAATTCAGGATTTTTTTTTTTTTTTTGGAAACTTAATTTTCCAACATTTTAGGACCATTGAAACAACTAAAAACTTTTTTTATTTTTATTTTTACAAAATTTTACTAGAAAAAAAAATACGGATTTAATTGTGTTCTTTTAACATTAAAACCTTAATTATATCTTATTTGAATTGTATTGTAGCTTCAATACGCAATATGGGATAGCTGGAGTTCCAACAGTGATCTTATTCCACAATGGGAGGGCAGTTGCTAAATTCAACGACAGTGAATACACCCTGAAGCATTTTGCTCGTTTCATCGTTAGATTCACAGGTAAGTTCTAACCAGAAAATACTTGTCTTCTTAGGAATGTGAATTCCACTATTTTTATCTTCCGAATTCCTCGAAGGATTAAATAGAAATGTTATATTTAATCAACATAATACCTTTTTTTTTTTTTTTTAATTTCCTCCAAATTAGAGCCCGGAGCAAAACTGTGTAAATAAATCTTTACAAATAGTGAAATGTACCTAAATATGCATGCGTACTGGGTTTTCTAGAGAGAAGCACAGCCTGAAAATCTGTTTGATTCGCAATTTTCGGCTTCACGTTTATGGCTATCGCCTGGGACCATTCTCATAAAATTAAGGCCGGTCACAAGGATTATGATGTATATTTTGTACGTTTTTATGGGCCAACCATTCTTAGACATTGATTCCTTGGTAAAGGTGATATCTTGTGCTAAGGAAAGCTGGTTTATCGTTAGTTATGTTACGTAGAAAGAGGTTTAATTTATTGGCCTCAGTAGCCTAGTGGTGGAGCAGGCGGTTTTTCTCTAGGCTTCTCTGGAGTTACATACCTACAATGTTTGTATTCCATAGATTAGGATCAGTTTATAATGAAAAGCGAAAACCACTGTCTGCCAAGTGTAACGGACTAAAAATATTTGATACCTCGACAGGAGTTCGAACTCGCGTCGTCACAACTACGAGAAATTATTATTAATTTCCCGCAGTTGCGACGCTCTAACGACCAGAGCTAAGAGGCCAGGGTGACCAAACCTCTTCGACTGTGAGAGTTATTTTCCTGGAGCGTAACATTTCCCCGGAGTCAAATACCAGCCGTCTCGGCTGGTTTGGGGTCGGACGAATGACGAAGTGTAACTGCAGGCCGCTGGCTCAGCAGATGCTCGCTGGAACAAGTCAGCAGTCGAGCGAGGTCATTGTCACGGTGTGTTTTGACTCAAGTGAGTGAGGAAATGAAAGGCATAACAACAGGAAATGTGATGTTTACAGTCTTTTGGCTCGAGAGGGATTTAATTAATTATTGTTTCGTATGATTCGGGTCCTATTTCGACTGTGCCACTGTAACGGGCTAAAAATATTTTGCTACCTCGACAGGAGTTCGAACTCGCGTCGTCACAACTACGAGATATTATAAATAATTTCCCGGAGTTGCAACGCTCTAACGATCAGAGCCAGGAGGCCAGGGTTATCAAACCTTTTCGACTGTGAGAATTATTTTCCTGGAGCGTAACATTTCCCCGGAGTCAAATACCAGCCGTCTCGGCTGGTTTGGGGTCGGACGAATGACGAAGTGTAACTGCAGGCCGCTGGCTCAGCAGATGCTCGCTGGAACAAGTCAGCAGTCGAGCGAGGTCATTGTCACGGTGTGTTTTGACTCAAGTGAGTGAGGAAATGAAAGGCATAACAACAGGAAATGTGATGTTTACAGTCTTTTGGCTCGAGAGGGATTTAATTAATTATTGTTTCGTATGATTTTCGGGTCCTACCGACTGCGCCACTGTAACGGACTAAAAATATTTGATACCTCGACAGGAGTTCGAACTCGCGTCGTCACAACTACGAGAAATTATTATTAACTAGCGTTCCCCCCGCGAGCGTTGCTGCGCCCAAATTAAATTTGTTTATTGATCGTAATTTTAAACTGTTATTAAGAGGTGATTTGATGGACGGAAGCTTAGCCTTTGGTTTCTGCCTTTGGTGTCTACAATGACCCTGGATTCGTTGTCATTTTATGCAGACGTTCAATAGTATCCTCCTCCTCCCTTCTCCTCCTCCTCCTCCCTCCTCCTCCTCCTCCTCCCTCCTCCTCCTCCCTCCTCCTCCTCCCTCCTCCTCCCTCCCCCTCATCCTCCTCCCTCCTCCCCTCCCTCATCCTCCTCCTCCCTCCTCCTCCTCCCTCCTCCTCCTCCCTCCTCCTCCTCCCTCATCCTCCTCCTCATCATCCTCCCTCATCCTCCTCCTCATCCTTTGGCCTCACCCTCGGCCTCACTCTGCCTTCGGTCTTGGCTTGGGTAGTTAAATAAATTTCTAAAACCTGACACTGCACCCTTTTATGCCCTCTGGGTCAGAGCCCTTTGAACGGATTTGCACCAAACTTTACAGGAACAATCCTTGAATCATGCCTAATAATACCTGAAAGTTTCATTACAATCTGTCGAGCGGTTTCGGAGTCTATAGGCAACATACATACATACATACATACATCCTCTTTTATAGATATAGATTTCCCGGAGTTGCAACGCTCTAACGACCAGAGCTAAGAGGCCAGGGTTACCAAACCTCTTCGACTGTGAGAGTTATTTTCCTGGAGCGTAACACAAGCCTTATTGTGAAAGAACCACCGGTCCCGAGGATTACACTTATCTCTCTTCACACGTTTTTTTTAATGATTCCCTCAAACCGTCACTTGATATTTTGAGACCCACAATCAGATTCATGGCTGTGCCCCGTAATTGGGTTAAAATAACAAACTGCAGTAGAATCAGACGAAGCCTATGCTCGAAACAGATGGGTGATATCTCTGTCATTCACCGAGTTGTGAGGGAGATAGAAGGTGGGGGCAGAAGTATACCAACTTGTTCAAGCACTTTTTTATTAAGTATAAAAAAATGTATCACTAAATATTTTTATTTCGTATTTCGTTACTTTTAAGGATTAAGGGATAATCATGATGAAAGCAGACAATGAAAGGAATACATTTTGAAACAAATTCGGGTAATATAAAAAAATGTTCACCTTAAATCTCCCTCTTTCAAAGAGTTTGAGGGAGATGGAATGTGGATGCGAGACATATTCCAGTATATTTGTTGAATCATTGAAAAAAATATCTTACGCATTTTAATTTTGTATCTCATTAATTGTAAAGTTTAGGGGATCATGACGAAGAGGAAAGCAATGACAATGGAGGAAAAAAAGGAGAAAAGTTAGTACCCTCACATACCCTCCATCTCCTGAAAAGTTAGCACCCTCCATCTCCCTCATCTTTCAAACTTGACAAAATTTCAGTTAGTATTTCACAATATATGAGTATTTTCGAATACTTATTCGCATAGTTCACACAGACAACTCATGTAAGTATAATTAGGCCGATTTTTTTTTCTTTATTTTATTTTAATCATGTGTTTGTTTAGGATTAAAATATAGCTCTAAATTTAAGTGTTTTCACGAAATGACCTATCTCTATTTTTCGAACATAGTAAACCTCCCTTTTCTCAATCAAGGTTAATTTATTGCAGAGATTTAGTATGTTCCAATGCTTCGTAAACGTATCACATAATGCTACAAAAACGCAGTACTTCATGTGTTGGAATTTCACGCTTTTGACCTCAGGTTTGGGTTCAGCGCACTTGAAAACCCCCTAGTTCCAATTTTCAGCTCAAAAGACCGTTTAGTTTGGCTAATAAACGGGTAGGAAAATCACGTGTGATGTAGTAGTGCAATGGAGCTGAGGGTTCCTCCCAGGTGGGCGGGGGCCGTGACGTCATCGTGCAAATGAACTTCAAGAGTCGTAAAACTGGTCATATAGGTACCCATCATACAGCACCTTCAAGAGCAAATAAAAAATAACCATGAAAATTCCCCATTGTCTTGTTCTAAATCTGCATATTTTATACCCGTCAGCTTTACTGGTAGGGTGGGTTAAGGGGAGGAAATATGTTGGCTGTCCCTCATATTGTTGTTTATTGCTTTATCCTAGCGCTTTCGCCCTCCAGCCTCTACAGGGTTGTTTTGGTTGTCATAGTTATTTATTTTTGACATGGATATGTCTTTGCTCTGGGGGGTCAACCAAAAATTTTCGTGACGCAAAAAATATGTCACAATTTCTAATGATGTTCACCTACAACCAATCCGTTGCTAGGGGAATGTAACTTCCGCAGTTTTCCTCGCACAGAAATCGTTCGCCACTCGTTGGAAAGCGCTTGATTTATGTGATAAATGTTCACATCTCAAGCTACAAATTTCCCCCTCCTTACGTACCTGGCTACATTCCTATACTAAGTTGATTGGACTATTAGCAATAGCATCATTTACTCCACTCCATAGGAAACATTATCATCCTCTTGACAACAGTCGACTGTAAACAACAACTCATTGTAGTTTGTATTTGTAGTGGCTTCTCTCCACAGTTATTTTCAACATTTCTATAAGTAAACTGTTGTTTTGTTGGAATTAGTCGGGATGCGGCCCAGGGAAAATAAATGAAATTATTTCATTTATTGTTTTATTTGATAACGTTTCGTCCTCTTACTGAGGACATCTTCAGATCTTGGTGTGTCCAGGAAAAAAATTATTAACATCCGAATATAACGGATTTGTCAAATAAAACAGTGGCTCACCAAGTCAACTCAATGTCAAGAAAGCAAGATCTGAAGATGTCATCAGTAAGAGAACGAAACGTTATCAAATGAAACAATAAATGATATAATTTCATTTATTAATGAAAAATCAGGCATCATGAACATAAAAATGATAGCGCATGTATTGGAGAAATAACTTTAATAGTATGTATAGTATGCTTATTGTTGTCTCCAAGAATAATAGAATAAATTCTTTATCCTACATTTCGTCGCCTACAGTCCAAAGTTAAAGGATTTTTTTACAACTCTCGAGGACAACCGTTATGAAATCCCCAATCAAAGACATATCCATGTAACATGGTATCTGCTTGTAAAGCAGATAGTGGAACTCGTTTACGAGTTTATAAGTTTACAAAGGTTATACTAACAATGTCGTCATTATCATAGGGTGGTCCACAAGGGTTTTTTTGGTGGGAGGGGGGGGGGGGGGTAGATTAGGAGTTATATTAGATATAATTGGTACATATTGATATATTATTTTATTCGTGTCTATATATTTATGTTTAGATTTAGGTCATCCAGTTATTTTTGGGGGAGTTGATTTCATTCATGTATGTATCTCATATACTACGGTGCATTATTCCCTGTTCAGGGCAATAATACGGGGTTTTATGAATCTCTGGTTACTGACCTGGTAGGTGCTTAGTTGTACAGCATTTCACTACTTGTTGCTCATTACTCATTATTGTGTAAATAATTATTAAAATAACGTGTTTCGGGAAGCACGGGTTTCAAGGTAACTTGCTACCCACTTACATGGGAATAATGCACCCCAATATATATATAATATTATATTGAAGGAGAAGGAGCATAAAAATATGAATGTAATCAGCACCCCACAAATAACTGGAGGCCCCAAATCTTGACAAATATATGGACAAGCATAAAATAATATACCAATTTGTACCTAGTAGATCAAGTCTATCCCCCAAAAAAACCTTTGAGGCATTGTTAATATGAATATAAATATAAATGACTATCATATCCCTGACGTAACTGAAAGGCGAAAATGCTAGGATAAATCAATAAACAGCTATATGGGGAATAGCCAATATATTTCCTCCCCTCAACCCACCCTACTTTTCTTATTGGAGTAATCTGGTTAGGTCATTATGAGTAATGATCCTTGATTAAGGCCATTTACAAAGTGTTTATTGTTATTATTGTTTATAGGAATCAAGCCTGTTGAGAAGATGTTCGTGTCATCAGAGGATTTCGGTGGACCTGTCCCCAGTCGTCTGGTTCATGAGACGGACTATGTCCTAGTTCTAGCCTGGCTGGTCATCCTCGTGGCATGTGCAATTGTGATATCCTACTCAAATGGCTGGAGAACGCTTGTAGAGACTGTTCAAAATACCTGGAGAGAAGCACAAGCCCACCATGAACACGCAGAGTGACAATTGAAAAATCATAATGTCACCCTTTCTGCTTCTACTCTACCTACTTGTGGTTATGTGATATTTTTGAGAAATTATATGTATATGATTTACTACAAACGGGTTGAGTTAGTATGTTCAGATTGTAAGTAAAATAATATATTCATTTGTCTCGACCTCGATCCAGTTTTTTCTGTAAAATAGAAAAAAAATGTTTTAAAAATGTGGTTTTGGATTGTAACTCAGTAAATCATTCCAATTTAAGGTTGTCAGTAGTTTAAAAAAGTTAGCTTGAAAAAGGCTTTTTGCCCTAGTCCCTTTGACCCTTACCTTCCCTTCCCATGATTAAGCACCTGCTATCTGCTTGGCAACCGAAACTGTGACGTAGAATGCAGCTACCATGAGTCTGTTGACACTGCTGCACCACATGAAACAGGTTTTCATTTTTACCTGACTGGCACGGCAATGAGTGTCCTCTGCCCCGCGACACTTCTCCTTGAACACCTCACAGAGGTGGCAAGTTTAGACTCCCTGACAGCTTAAAAATGACGGTAGTTTTGCCCTAATGCCCTCTAAAGCCCATTTAACCCAATAGGAAGAAATTTGGGATTCAGAGCCCTGTCGGAGTTCTTTACCTTTCATTACCTCTCCTTACTTCTTTATTTTCCGTAGGATAAAGATAAAAATTTCCTTCTTGGGACAAAGTCCCAATGCCTGTTGGAGTTATTAAAATTTTTCATGGGAAACTCAATAATCATGTGAGTTAGGATTTTCAGTGAACGAAAGCCAGGACCCATATTCACACAGATATTCCTTGCAATAAGCAATTCTTCCGCAGTTTTAATTGATTCCAATTTGGGATTTCAGATACCAGAATCAACAGGTAATTAGCGAAAAATGTTCTCTTTAGCTCTCGAAATAAACTCTCTAACAAATTATCACAACATCTCATGACCTCTAAGCCATTGTAGTGTCAAGGAATGCTGATTTATTACTCTAAGTTAAACCACATACCAGATCTCAGAATCGTAGGATCATTAGGGAAACCAACGTATATTAAATGCTTGCATACGAGTCTGCAACACATTGGGACATTTTCATGTGTGTTTTCTTATTATTTTCTTATCATTAGGGAAAAAACTGGATTCTAGAGCCACTCAGCTGATCTGTAATCGGTCAGTTGTGTTCAGAAGTCCCTCAAGGGGCTACATACCAAATCTCAGAATCGTGGGATCATTAGGGAAAAAACTGGATTCTAGAGCCACTCAGCTGATCTGAGATCGGTCAGTTGCGTTCAGAAGTCCCTCAAGGGGCTACATACCAAATCTCAGAATCGTGGGATCATTAGGGAAAAAACTGGATTCTAGAGCCACTCAGCTGATCTGGGATCGGTCAGTTGTGTTCAGAAGTCCCTCAAGGGGCTACATACCAAATCTCAGAATCGTGGGATCATTAGGGAAAAAACTGGATTCTAGAGCCACTCAGCTGATCTGGGATCGGTCAGTTGTGTTCAGAAGTCCCTCAAGGGCCCACATACCAAATCTCAGAATCGTGGGATCATTAGGGAAAAAACTGGATTCTAGAGCCACTCAGCTGATCTGGGATTGGTCAGTTGTGTTCAGAAGTCCCTCAAGGGCCCACATACCAAATCTCAGAATCGTGGGATCATTAGGGAAAAAACTGGATTCTAGAGCCACTCAGCTGATCTGGGATCGGTCAGTTGTGTTCAGAAGTCCCTCAAGGGGCTACATACCAAATCTCAGAATCGTGGGATCATTAGGGAAAAAACTGGATTCTAGAGCCACTCAGCTGATCTGGGATCGGTCAGTTGTGTTCAGAAGTCCCTCAAGGCCCACATACCAAATCTCAGAATCGTGGGATCATTAGGGAAAAAACTGGATTCTAGAGCCACTCAGCTGATCTGGGATTGGTCAGTTGTGTTCAGAAGTCCCTCAAGGGGCTACATACCAAATCTCAGAATCGTGGGATCATTAGGGAAAAAACTGGATTCTAGAGCCACTCAGCTGATCTGGGATCGGTCAGTTGCGTTCAGAAGTCCCTCAAGGGGCTACATACCAAATCTCAGAATCGTGGGATCATTAGGGAAAAAACTGGATTCTAGAGCCACTCAGCTGATCTGTAATCGGTCAGTTGTGTTCAGAAGTCCCTCAAGGGCCCACATACCAAATCTCAGAATCGTGGGATTATTAGGTAAAAACATCATTTCTGATGGTCATAATCATCGTTGTGGCCACTTGGGACAATTTTCGTGAGCAATTTTCGTGAGCAATTATTTTCCGTGACGTTTTTTTAGTTTATGTGCCAAAGCAAAGACATGAAAATGTCAAAAATGTCCATCGTGGAAATCCGTTTTGTGGCATTCTGAAACTATTCCTGGATTTTAACGCCATGTAGAGTTATATATATATGGTTGTTTTGGCATTAAACTTTTGAAAAAATGAGGCCCAACGACAACAAGAGAATACTTCACCAGTCGGAAAAAGCCCATAGCAACGTGTTAGGTGCCTGCGATCCTCCAGGACTGAATATTAGACGTTGAAGCGATATCCAAAGTTACAACAATCCAGAATGTCTCAAAACGGATTTCCACGATGGACATTTTTTATTTTAAGAGCTAAATAGAACATTTTACGCTAATTACCTGTTGATTCTTAAATAAAAGTACGAGTTCGTTGAGAAACATTAAATTGCTCAAATTAAAAAAATTGCTCGAAAAATCACTAAAATTGCTAAAAATTGTTATATTTGTTATCACATTGCAGTATTTTATTCCAAAAAGTTCATCGACAATAAACTAAAACATTTAAAAATGAATGAACAATATTATTCTGAAAAATGTCCTTAACATTCATTGTATTTGCTGAAAAATCACTAATAACTGAATAAAAACTTGAATTTCCAATTTTTTAATCACAATATTAGTTGGAACGAATTTTATCTCTCAATAAAATTGTTATTCAACAATTTTTTTGCACTCATAGCTCAAACGTCAACTCAAATTTCAAAACAATATAACAGGATAATTTGCTCATACGTTCCTTCCCCTGTATTTGTTTCTTTGAACATTCGCTAAAATGGTTGAGAGAAAAGTTGACGTTCCAGTTTTATATTCTTGCAATAGAGATGGTCGTCAAAGAACAGACATATTGGTGAACTATGCATGCATTAGGGGGACGTCCCTATGAATGGATTGTAAGTAATTTGTGTTAGAATGACGAATAGATCACCATACTAAATTTACCCTCTCCATTATAACTTAACATATATAGTTTCAAGCTTCCAGGACTCCCTCTACCGACAGTAAATTTGAAACTTCCTAGGGTTGTTGCATAACCGGACTAAAATCTTCATTAGAAGAAATAATAAAAACAGCCATAGAAATCAGATGAAAAAAAAAAAAACTATTTATTACTGTTACCTACGCTCTCTGTTCTATAATAAAATTTTAAATTCCTGACATGAATTCCAAAACTAGACCAAACTCTTAATTGAACTAAAAAGAATCACGAATATCAGTCGAGAATTGTGGTTTGAGCAGCGCTTGAATGAATTGGTTACCGAAAATCCGCAATTCCCAAGGTATGTTGCTCAACTAGACTAAAATTAGGTTCAAACGAAATAAGAATCACGGAACTGGGGTTTAGAATTGTTGCCTTGGTAGCTTTGGCAAAAGTTATAGAAATGCATGTTTTTCTGCTTTACCCCTCCATTTTTTCTCTTCCGTCATGCAGTTCCGGATTTCTGAGGTTTATTGCATAACTAGATTGAAATTGAGATCAAACGCCTGGGCAGTCGCACAAAACTTGTCACATACATACACTTTTGTATTTATTTACTATTTTATTAATTTTTTAGTATAAAACTCCTCCTAAAGGTGAAGGGGGCACATCATATATCGAAACAAAAAACTAAATAAAAGAAGTGGAGATTACGCCCAGGATTACCCAATGATGGCCCTGGGGATCAAGGAAGTCGCTGAAGGAGAGGAGAGGAAGAGGGAGAGAGGGAGGTTGATCATTCCAAGACCTTTCATTTTCTATTCTACATTTCATTTCGTGAGGCGTACCTGTGATACACAAGTTCTTTACGGAAAGTAGTCTGCAGTCCCTGTATCGGTTTAATAACGAAGTCCCTGTCCGCTCGCTGGGAGACATTTGTGACGCATGCCTCTTTTTCAGATTTTTATTTTTGTATGCATTCGATTTCATTTGTCACAGTCGAGAATTCTCACAGTATGAAAGAATAAACTTTCAAAATTATCCTTATCCAGCTTTCTATACTTAATTATTTTTACTCGAATAACTCGAATACAACACACCAAGATGCCAGCCGCCATCAGTGATCGGGTCAGGTGCGTCACCTCACGACCGGTGTAAAAAATACGATCACATGTTGGGACCGCGAGCCTGATCCGACGGGCCTGGAGGCGCGCTGAATCACAGCTGATTCCTCGTATCTGTAGGATCCACAGGCAACGAAATCTGTAGGATCTGGCAACGAAAATTCCACCGGATCTAGAGAAATTCGTCCGAATTGAATGCAATCCGTTCGTGTGAATGCGTCTAATGACTTAATCGACATTTGGCTATGTTTAAGTATGTCAAAAAATGTTGTTTTTTCATAGATGGGGGGGGGGGGGGATTAGAATGTTCTTACTAGGGGGGTCAGGCACTCCGCTCACTGAGAAATTGAGTTAATTCTAGTAAACTTGTGTAGTAGAATTGTGTAGTAGTTCGTTGTTCCTCCAAAACAATCATTAAAGCTGTAAGTATATTTAGATTTTCTTCTATTAGAATGTTTCGTATTCGGTTATCTTCTATTGTGTATAGAGGGGTTTCATGAAACTTTGTAGTGCTTACCTAGGGGACTCCCAGGGTGCATGGGGAGGCATGGTAACTAGCATAACTTGATAATTACATACATAGTGGTGGGACAGAGCAAGTCCGAATAATTGCCAAGTACCTACCATAATGTAATTCAACATCAAAGTGAGTGTTTTAGGGGTGAAAAAGTGAATGAATTATTTCACTTTTCCTTGTCATCGGAACCTCGAATCTGTAAAGGTCAACTTGTCAACCAACATCGAAAAGAATGAGCAATAAAGGGTTAGGATGGGATTCTAGACCTTTTGTCGAAGTCCGACCTGTTCTATTTTTGATCAGGAAAGGACGGTGTTCCATCTATTTTTAGAAGCGTTGCGTTCAGTTGTACCTAACGGCGAAGCTTGATAACGTTCTGTAGTTTCTTATTTCTGCAATTGGTCAGTAAATTCACGTTATCGGGCAAGTTCTTTATTACCTCATCCTGTTTGGGCGTGCCGACCTACAAGAATGAGCGACAAAGGACGTGTGTGTCCTGTGTGTAACAAGGAGGGCGTTCAAACCTGTAGCGCCTGCAAGTGTGTCTCCTACTGCAGCAAGGAACACCAAAAAGACCACTGGAAAACCCACAAATTGCAATGTCGACCTTTTGAGGTGTGTTTACTGTTTAACTAATCTAAACTAATTCAATTAAACCAATAGAGTTCATGTAATTTTATTTAGACATTGAAAGAGAGAAAAAATACCTGATCAAGGTTCACATTATTTTATCAATTTACGTGTAGGGGAGATGGAGGCAGAATCATCCTTTATACCTATCCGGAAAGTGTTTGAAAAATCTGAACACATAAAATTGGCCTTGTAAACTCCGACGATCTTATCCGCTGATGTAATTACAAAGGAATTTTTGACGAAATCGAGATTAATGTAACGGTTGTCCCTATGGATGGACTATTGAAGCATTGGTAGATGGTTTATTTTCTATCTTGAAAATTTTCAGTTGGCTAGGCACCTACTTGAATGTCGTTTCCTACTTAGATCAGCGGGACTAGCGAAGTGTAGATGTACCTATTAATTGCATTAATTTTCCCCCTGATGTTGGCTATATCTACGTAGGCATATTGATGACAAAGTCAGTCTTTAGCCCGTTCACCACGAAATTACATTATCCAAATAGTTTACAAAGGTGCATTACGCTAACGGGCCCGTGAAGCCATTAATTTCTTTTCTTATTAGCCTACGGATCTGAAATTTGAAACGGAGCTCCTTTGGTAGGTAGGTATATCTAGAATACAATTTCAGGCGCACTAATCAGCTGAGGGACCTTTGAGCCAATTTGTGTCATAATCGACTTATGGTACCTACTGAAATCTGAAATGGAGCTCTTTGGGACATCTAGTATACAATTTCAAAGTATGGAGGGGCTCTGATCAGCTAGGGAACCTCTGAGGCTAGTTCCTTTCCTAATCGACTTATTCTGCTAAAATTTAGACGGAGCTTCTTTGGAACACTTCAAAAACAATTACAAGGTACGGAGCAGTAAACTACCGTTACTTTTTTTCCGATATTTTTCCAAATTTTTTGACATTTATTGAAAAGCGTAAATTTGAGGGGTCCAGGAGCTGTAAAGGTGTGGAGCGTTGTGGAGGATCAAAGCGCCAAGTTTTGGCGATATACTATGTACAAGGTTTATTAATTGTAGACCAATGATCTGCGTAGAAAGTAAAGGTGTGGAGCGTTGTGGAGGATCAAAGCGCCAAGTTTTGGCAATATACTATGTACAAGGTTTATTAATTGTAGACCAATGATTTGCGTAGAAGGGCTACCTATCTAAAACAGAAATAATATCCTTTGTATAATAATTTGTAGCGTTTTTAAATTCAGTTGTGCCCACTGATTGAACTTCTGAATATCATCATTTTAGATCAAGAGTAGTAAACATCTTGGGCGGTACCTTGTGAGCAAGAGGGATCTACCACGTGACTCTGTCATCATCAGCGAGAGCCCGCTTGCGTTTGGGCCCAAAATCACGGGAGCAGGGCCACAGTGTCTGGGCTGCTACCAGCCGGTGGATTTGGCGAATCCAAAGCTCATCAGATGCCCACGCTGCCAGTGGCCCATCTGCAGCACCGTCTGTTTTGGTGTCATTCACAAAGATCACCATCTTCCCGAGTGTTTGGTCTTATGCAACAATACAGACATAGCCGAATCCAGGGATTTCATGTGAGTTGAATATTTTTAAAAACTTCTCGGTTTCTGTTAATATAATGAAGATTGTACCTATGTGAATTAGTGAACTCACCCTCACTCTTGGATTTTATATTGGTTTAATATTTTCAACAAAGAAAACAAATGTTTAACCCCCTCAAAATTGGTTGGTTTACGTTCATTATACGTAAACGTAAACATAATATGTTTACGTTCATTATACGTAATCATTATACGTTCATTTATCCGCCTTTCTAAGCTTTTATCCAAAACCACGGGGCCAAATTTTATAAAATTCGGCTCACAAATCATTCATCAGTTGGGGATGTGTCTTTGTTCTTGGCATTACTTTTGATCAACCCCAAGAGGTGAAATTAGAAGGATTAAATCTTTAAAAGTCAAGATCTTGAAATAAATGGAATTTTTTCGTTTGATATAGATTGAACTCAGTTCAATGGATTGAAAGAGGCCATCTAAGTTGTACATTCATCCGTTCACTCACCTCAAGGTTTATGAACTGCCGTATAATCTTATAATCCTATAATACTGCCTCTATAATCTTATAGCCTTCTATGTAAAACTCAAAGTTTGTTTCTATCTATCTATCTATGTTTGTTTCTATTTATGTTCCCAAAAGACGGCTGAACGGCTGGACCGATTCTGACGGTAGCGGTCGTAAAATGATCAGCAAGTTCCGGCGCACAACATAGGCTAGGTCGGAACCTCCAAAACATCCTTCTACTTCATAAACGGCGCTACCCTTCGCAACCGATTTGTTTGGTTCTCGAACTTTTGTTATGGTGTCTGATCTGTTATGATGATCAGCTGAGTGAGCTAAATTCTCTCCTGTTCACCCTATGGTTATTTAAGCAGTTTATGCACCGACTAACCCGAACAGATGGGTCCGTGCAGCGCACGGGTAACTGGCTAGTACTTATAAAACTAAGACGGATTTGATGTTACAGAATTATAACTGAAAAACGGGTGAACGAATTTGGATGAAATTTGGCACGCAGTTTATAATTTAGATTGTAACACGGGTTCGGTATATAAAAATCGGGTAACTGAGTGAGCAGAGCAGCTGAGTTAGCTATTTCCCTTCCGTGTCTAGGAAGTTGAAATTTGGTAATGAAACTCTCTGGCCAAACGGCTCAACGGATTTTAATGTTTTTTTTTAGGTTGCTTTGCGAGTTCCTGAGATGGTTTTAAGCTCGGGTAAAATCTTCCTCCCTGATCAGCTGAGTGAGTTCTAAGGCTAGTTTCTTTCCTATTGAACCTGCGATTCTAAACTTCGAAATTGAGCCATTAGGGGACTGCTTGGTTACAATAACGTTGTACGTACGTAGTCGTACGGAGGACCCTTTATCAACCGAGTGACCTCTGAAGCTAATTTACCTACGGTGCAGAAATTTTTGTTTTCAGTTATTGTGAGAGAAGTGAGAGAAAAGGTTGCTGCATAAAAAACATACGATAATCGAGGCATGGTGGTTGGTTATTCACTTTCGTCACAAAACAGAAACAGTTCATTTTCCTTTGTCTCCTCAAGCAGAAAGTTGTTAATTTTCGTTTTACGTTAGCGGAAACTTACAGAAGCTACCACCAGTATTCATATGGTTCCTGACTGACGGAACAAATTAGGGATGGTTAGGATACTGAGCCTCTGTGGGGAGGCTGGAGCATCCCCTATGAGTTATGTGAACCCCTCACCTATTTTATTGTCCATAACCTGGGCTAGTATACAGGATGTCCCCAAAAACGTCCCCCCCCCCCACTTAAATCGTTAATAATGGGTCAAAAAAATAATTTTGTTTTCAATCTTAATGTTTTTTTTCTTTTAAGAATCATAGAAATGACGAAATTTAGCACATTCGCCATTGACATCAACTTAGTTATTATAAATGGGAAGCCCCATTTTTTGTTGCAGATTTGAATTCTACGTGAAATGTCATGAAGAAATGACCTATCACTCGATTTTTTAGGTGCGTGCAAACGGGCGCAATTCCGCTCTAAAAGTGCTACAACTGAATTTTTGGAGATACTCAACTGCCACATGTAATACATAATTTTGGAGTATTTTTTTCGTCCTGAATCTCGTGATGATGTCCGTTTATTGATATTTGCAACACCGACTTGGGAAAACACCGAACAATTGACCAGATTTGCATTTTTCTCTTGCATTTGTCTTGTCTCACTTTTCGGTGTTTTCCCAAGTTGGTGTTGCAAATATCATTAAATGGACATCATTACGAAATCATGTATAACATGTGGCAATGCAATATCTTCAAAAACTCAGTTATTGCACTTTTAGAGCGAAATCGCGCCCATTTGCGCGCACCAAAAAAATCGATTGATGGCTCTTTTCTTCATGAAATTTCACGTAGTATTCAAATCTACAATAAAACATGTGGGGTTGATATTCCAAATAACGAAGTTGATGTCAATTGCGTACGTTTGCGCACGTGCGCAATGTGAAATTAAAGGTGGAATTTCCCTGACGCGGCTGCGGCCGGCGGCTGCGGCGGGCGACCAGCCGCTCTCTACTCCTTCAGTGTATTTAGATAAAACCGATTTCCCTGACGCGGCCGCGGCCGGCGGCCAGCCTCGGCGGCTACATGGTCTTGAAAACCGCTACATGACAGCCGCCGCGGCTGCGGCCGGACTGGTCGAGGGAGCAGTCTAGCCGCGCGCCTACGCGGCTATGGTATGCAGACCCGCAATGTTCACTCCCCTCATAATTATACATCCCTCTGAAAAGAGCGACTTGTTTGTGCATTCAGAAATGTATGTACCTACCAACCAATTGTTACTCATAATAAAAAATACTCTACCAAATTAGCACATAGCTTCCTCATCCCTGACGTTCGCGCATGCGCATGGGCTATACTACCTACACTATATGGCACCATCTAGGATTTACCCCACATCCCTGAAAACCGATCGAATATCGAAATCCGAAAAAAACTTTAGAATTTGAGGCTGTTATGACAATTATTACCTCAAAATTAGGGCGACTTTTTCTTCAGCAGAAATAGGTACTGGAACTTGTGCTGTACCATATTTCGTGAGGTCTTCTCTCACCAACGAAACAATGTGGTGACATTTTTTTTTTTTTTATACATTTTTATTTGTCATAAAGGTGATACATAATACTTAAAAAATGACAATGTTACGACCCCCTATAAGAAAACTTGTGCTGGGGGTCGGAGTGCTGACTCATCCTAATTATAATTAAATTTATCATATCAACATACGTAATGTATCTTACAATATATATATATATATATATATATATATATATATATATATATATATATATATATATATATATATATATACTTCCACGGAAACGAAATTGTACTTCAATGAAATCGGTCGAATACACGATTCGAAATTCCAAAAGGCATACTTAAAGGGTTGAAATGAAATACTTTGTCAATTTATATTTACCAAGCGGAACCTGTTTCCCCTTCAAGGAGGATGGGAGAGAATTAAAACGAGAGACCCCCCAAAATGAATACAACCTCTGTCCCATAGCAGTGTTCATTCTCGGCGTAAGCAGGGTGATCTCATCAGCTGCCCTCGTAATACTGACTAATACGGAGTTTTTTCTGCAATTTTTCTTAAATCTAGCACTGCGAACTCCTTGAAAATTGACGAAGTCGAGAATCTGATCGGTTTTTTAAGCAAAATTTTAATTAGGCTTTTCTGAGTGATTGCTAGGGGATTTAATTTTGATTCAAATGTTGAATCCCATGCCACTACACCTTAAACCAACAAGGAATGAACCATTGCTTTGTAAAATAATTTTTTTAGCTTCATGCTCATAAAATGTTTGAAGTTCAGCCGAAAGAAAGATCTGAAACGTTGTTCATCATTTATCAGGTGGCAGTCGACGAGAATGTTGAAAAAGCCCTCTTCTGTTCGAGTTGAAAACATGGGTGCGTGAGGCTCCTTGCTCATCAACAATAATTCCTCCTCTGCCAATAAAAGGGCCACAACAATATTCTCGCTCGACATGATCGAAATCGAAACTGGAGCCTAGGTATGCGGCCGCTGGCCGCCGCCGCGGCCGCGCCTCTCTGAGAAAACTCTCTTTCACAGCGCGGCGCGGCCGGCGGCTGAGTATCTACATGACAAAATCGCGCGCCGCAGCCGCCGGCCGCAGCCGCGTCAGGGAAATTCCACCTTAAGATTCTTACAAAAATCATTAAGATTTAAAAATATATATGTCTTTTTGTCCCATTATTAACGATTTAAGCATTGATTGGGGGGGGGGGGGGACGTTTTTGGGGTCATTCTGTATACATATACTTGTGTGTCATTAGTAACTACACTTCTCCTTAGGATTGAGGTAAAAATTCGTATTTTTCTCCAAAAATCACGCATTATTAAAATATATATATGAGCTTGTTGGGCATCATTTTTTTCACAAAATAAATTGGTCATGTTTCAAAAAATGTGCTGTCAAAGTTATTTAAAACTGCAAAATCTACTAAAAATCGTTAAATTTATATTTTTCAAGCAGAATCTTACTCTAATACAGTTTATCAACTATAATCTAGAACATTTAAAACTTTATAATACACAAAATTTGGCTGATATTGTACTATTTCATTAATACGTTAATTTTGTTAATACATACAAATTTCAAAAAAGCTGAACAGTCAAACTATCTTTCTGAATACAGATTATTATTTATAATAGGGTTTTTGCCATAAAGTTAATAGTTTTGGAGTGACAAATAAATTGTTAACAATTAACTTAATTTGTCAATCCAAGTGCTCAAATTTCACAAACATTTTACATGGATATTATACCGACGATAATTTATGTAAATTCGCACCCATGATCATATTGCATGAATGGAACTTGTTTTACTTGCTGTAAAAATTATTTCTTGGCTCTTTCATCTTTTGTTCATGACTTGCGTTTCGAATACTGCAGGTATGAGGCGATCTTTCCTCTTCGGTGCCTCCTACTTCAGAAAAAGAATCCTCGTAAATGGCAGCAACTTTTATCTCTGGAATCTCACGTGAACGAGCGCAAAAAAGACCAAGATATATTCGAGTAAGTTTCCTATTTCAAATGCATAGGTACTATCATTCTTCAAGTTCCAAAACGGAAATTAGTGAGAAAATTCCGTTCTTCATTTCCAAATTAATGTTTCGTTACCTATCTGTGCAATCATAGTTTTCATCTACTGGTGGCAAACCAATGAGGTAGCACTATTTTATTTATTTATTTATTTATTTAATTCTATATTGAATAAAGATCTACTGTTACTATTTCATATGATTTCCTGCCTTTTCCATTTCGTTAATATGAATAAAAAATTAAATAGGTACATAAAACTAATTTCTAATTCAACAATGTTGTTATTATACAATCTAGATCTGTAGAAAGAATAGCAAGATACTTATGTGATAACTTTCTCGAAAGACTGGACAAGGGTTCTCTCCCGGATATGTCACGGCAAATCATTCATTTCATCTGCGGCGTGATAGAAGTGAACTCATTGGAAATAACAACAGGTGACGTTGGAAATTTCAAGGTATTTTTTAATAACTGCCATACTAATATTGTTTGTATGACCATCACGAGCGTAGCCTCTGGGCCTATGGGGTAGCACCACATGCCCACCATAAAATACTCCATGTAAGCCTTCCATTATTAATGCAGTAGTACCTACCTAACGAAAAAAATATGAGAGTCTCGGTTGAAATCTAACGAGTCCTCTCACGAACAGTAACCTCTCATGAAAATCTCATTCAGAATCGCAGTCAAAATGCACAGCGTGCATTTCAAAAAGAGGCAGGCAGAGAAAGGGAGGCTTTCAGGAGGCAATATCTATGCTATAACAGTACAAAAATATGAGTTTGTAAAAAGATTCTGATTGGGTGCCAAAGCTGTGAAATCCAATGAAAGGCTATAAGTATTCATATCACAAGGTCCTTCTGGAAATTAAATCTTGCCTATCATTACCAAAGCCAGAAGGATTTTCAAAACGCTCTAGTGGCCTCCCAGAAACTAGTGGTTCAAGAGCACCTTCTGTCAAATTCTTAAAGTAAAATAAAGATTAGTTGGACAAATTGACAGAATAATTACCTGGTATGGTTTGGTGATCTAGATGCTCACAATCTCGCATCTCGGGGGGGGGGGGGGGGGGGGGGGGATCAACCAATCCTTTGAGTGAAGTACAGATGATATCGTTGGACAAATCAAAATGACGTTTAAAAATGTTTTTTGGGTTGAAATATAAAGCAAAAAATTTCTGTTGGATTCGAACCAGAGACCCTCGGCCCAAAAGTGTGTCAGCACGCAAGGGCAGCAAGTGTGGCAGCAGTGTGTGTGTGGAGCTATCAACTTGATATTTGGTAGAAAGATTCTTTAGGCATCCGGAATTAGCTATATAGTTTTTGGTGACGATCCGATGTTGATTGTAGGTGATAACCAGCCAATCGCTTTAATATCGGGATCCAACGAAAATTGGATCAGCCGGGTGCCGTGTCGCAAGAACTGCAAAATATGAAGGAACAAATTTGAAAAAATGATAAGTGGCAAGGGAACCTCTTCCTCATTCATGTGAATGATCTGAGAATAGATGGTTCGAGAAACAAGATAGCGAATTTTTACTTTTAAACCTACTCCCCCCAGAAAGTGTTCAATAGATCGTTCCATGTACATCATTCAGGGCTATTTGTCTAACAAATCTGTTTCACTAAAAGGACTGATTTAGTATATTTTCTTCATCTTTCTAATCTATTCCATCTGAAACTGAGAAATTCTCGAATACAAGCCTGCTGTATAACTTTAGGTTGGTAAATTTATGCATCCATTTACCAGAGGATTTTAAAAGAAAAACTAGCTATTCCCATATTGATTATTACCGTTTAACGAAAAACATATGAAATTTCAACAAAAATCCAAAAAGGCGTAACAATTTTTCATAATGAAAATGTTATGCGGAAATGAGAAAAAAACCACAGTGGAACCAGGGGAGGTCACTGCGAATTTCGATTTAGTGTTCCTAGTCGCGGTACGAAGGCCCCAGTGAGGAGGGAGGGAGTGTGTGACCAATCAGGGTGATGTTTGAATCGTCTGATTATGATAGTACTAAAACATTGAGGATTAATTTTACTCAAACTTGCTTTTCTATGTAATTGTTTCCATGAAAAATGCCTAGTTTTTAGAGTTAATTTCGCTCACACCTTTCATAATTAGGCTTTTAAAGAGAATAATTTTTACTCACTTCTATCTTCAACAGTCTGGTAATATGAATAATTCACATCTAATATGACGTGCCATTTCATAAAACAGTAAGCTCATATGATCATATAGTAGGTAGGTGTACATAAATTAAGCATTTTCCTCATTTATTCTATAGTGCTGTATAATTGTGGCTGTAGTAAGACTTTATTTTTGCGCAGTAGACGTATGAAATCACTGAGATGGCTGCAGTATTGCTGATCCAAGTGAAGTGATTGTGATAACGAATTACAATAACTCAGTGAATACTGCATGAGTGTGGGAAATGGCCGAGTTTATATTCTACATATTATCAAATGATTTTGATTATGAATGATGAAAATGTTACTACATAGGTAAATCACAATCAGGTGTATTTAGGGACGTTAGGTAACATATCAGTTACCAGACGTATTTTTGCCAGATGAATGTTTTTAAAGCAGAAGAGAAATAATGATGTTCTTTATTCTGACTTTCCATTTACTTATGACAATTGAAGGGCAGTTTGGCGAGTTTTTCTAACATGGAGTAAATAGTGATTCTTATCTACTAGAGTTGAAGATTATTTTTGGCCAGACTGTAGGTACGTGCGCTACTCTTAGTAGGTTCTAGCTTCGCTACTGTTAACAATTATCTGTTAATCACTCCGTCTAACGCAATATAATAGTAATGCAGCATATCTTATGTTCTTATGATTTTAGGAAAAGGGGATGTGCATGCGCTTTATCCGTCTGCTAGTCTCATGGAGCACAATTGCTTGTCAAATACTAAACATTATTTCCAGTACGACGATTTCAAAATAAACGTCCTAGCCGCAGGTGATATAAAAAAGTAAAAACAATTTAATTGAATTCTAGAAATGTGTTTCATGACCAAATACAATAAGATTTTGAGCGTTCATTAGAGGTCTTGCACTTACTCTCATCTTAAAATGTCCCATTACGTTTCTTTCTAGGGGTGATAATTTGAGCACCATGTACACGCATATCTTATGGGGAACACAAGCCCGAAGAGATCATTTGAAAACGACAAAATACTTCACATGTCATTGTAAAAGATGTACAGACGCTACAGAACTTGGAACACACCTCAGCTCTCTCAAATGTATTGGCGTCAATCCAAGTGATGTGGTAAGTGATCGAATAGAATTGTAATTTGAATGATGAAGACCTAGATTAGACTTTTGACCTAGATCAAAATTTACTGACAATTATAATCTTTCTATAAACATAATGTACGGTTGGTGGGGGGTGGAAATAATGTTTGAATGTTTTTCTTTTCCAACAACAGAGCAGTTGTATAAGATTTCATATGTTGATTACATCAGTATAATAGGACTTTATTTTCCTTAGTTCAAAATCCTTCCAAATGAAAACTGATTTCAAAACTGCTTCTTAATTACTAGAAGATCTTGATAAATCACACCACAGCGGGTAGTGCTTTAGATATATGCAGATAAAATATTATAATGTGGATATATATGTAGACTTGAAGTAGTAATATTATAGGCAGTAAGAAGTAGGTACCTACTTATTCCACTCCCAGTATATCCATTCCCTCCCATAGCTTGCTTTTCGGACTAAAAAACGGTTCTAGATTTGATAAACACTTTTCCTTACAAATTTAAACAGTCCATGGCGAATACTTTGTTCCAGCCAAAAATAGTGGTTGAACCACGGTCCACTGCCTTCTTGATTACGGTTCCAACCGTGGTAACATGAGGTTGGGGTTTGGCGCGCCCTCCAGTCAACGGGGGTTGATCTCCACTTTTCTTCATCTGACTTCCTGTTCTATCTTTGAGACACGCTGTTTTCTTTCGTGCTTTCCGAAGTTTTGACTTTTTATTACATTACATTTCGTGATCTACCTGATTGAAATAGCGATTTCTATCAAGGATTAAGGTAGCCCCCCAGAGGTGCAATGGGGACCTAAATCCTCGACAAAGATGTAGAGGAGGGTGACAGTATCCCATCAGAAGAGATACCCACTCCTACTAATAGCATTAATGTGCTATGTTCGGAGTAGATTGGATTTCCAGGACCTGGATCACCCATCCAACGCCAAACTCAGCTTCTCAAGAACACGAGGAGAGGCGTGCGACGCCCGTTGTTTTCCAACGGAACGACGGCAGCGCTTTCTCTGGGATTATCACGGGAACTCTGTCACTTTTCTCAAACTTCATAAGGCGATACCTTTCTTTTTCTAATATCCACTCTTCCGGCTCACCACCATCATCAATCACGATTTTCGCCCATGAAACAAGTTGCTCATCGACATCGTCGACAATAAGTGATAGCAAATCCATTTTTGAACACTAATTTTTTTGGAAATAAATCTTGAACGAAAAGAGAGAAGGCAAACAATAACAAGAAATATTCGGAAAGCGCAAATCTTGTAGGAGGTTATTACTTTAGGTTTCAATATGGGGCAACCCAACTGTTTGGCCCTAACCAAATTTGTATTCTCCCGCCAGGGCTTGAGATGGAGTTGGTGTATTGTCTTCTCAAACTTCTGACAGAGCGCTAATGTCGCTCAATGTTTTGATCCCGCTTTTTACATATTTCATTACAGAACCCTTATAATTCCTATTTTCCCGATCATCCTGTAATAATATACGATTTGAGCTCCCCGAGGTGCAGTGAAATTGTGAAGTTGAAATTGCAAATTGTTTGAGAACTTTTCGTACTGTAAACACTGCATTACTCACTAGCGCCCTTCCCGTCCTGGGGACGATGAAGGAAAATTCATGCAGTCTATTTCTGCCTCCCCTACAAGGTAATTGCTCTCCCACCATTACGTACCGCCTCCCGCCTTATGTTCATTAAAAGGTGACTTTGGATCCCGTCATTTGTGTTTTTTATCTGGGATCCCGTTCAGCAACCTCTAAAGAACCACCCTGAACCCCACACAAGCCAGCGGTAGTCAGTCAGTCCAACTGGGTTGAACCGCTCTCGTGTTGGCTGGAACAAAGGTTGCTGACCGGGGTTACAGCCGGTTTGTTGGTTAGAACACCTTTTGACGTGTAAATCGCTACTGCCTATGCTTGGTCTGACTGCGGTTCAACCACATTGACTGGCTGGAACAAACCTTGTAGTACCATGATTCCTCAATAGCTAACTTTTGTTCAAATAGTTTGATTAAAATTAATTCTATTCTTATATTAGTCAAACTAGTTCCCAACTTATAACAATGTGCAATACCGGAAAATCATTATTTGATTCTGTCACCTTCTGTCTTCAAAACTTCTTTAAGTAAAACATAGATTAGTTGAACAAATTTATCAGAATGCTGTGCATAGTTTGGTGGTCTGGATGCTCGCAAGCTCGCATCTCAAAACTACATAACATCAAGTAGTCAATCCCTTGGTAAAAATTCAGATAACTTGGACAAATAGATCAGAATGATTTTTATAGTTTGGTGGTCAAAAATGAATAAAAATCCTAAATCAAATACTTTTAGTAAAACATATTAATTGAGCAAATAGATCAAAATGACATTTAAAAATATGTTTCAGGAATTAAAATACGAAGTAAAAACTTCAGTTCCGCACTATACTCTAACCCAGGACCTTCCGCTCAGTGGTCTATATTGCTACCCTTAATGCCACGGTGCACCCACCTTACCGGAGATAGAACAATCACAGCATATCACTCTACGGTGATCGAGGTTTGAAGCATTGGCCGTTCGGAGCACTAGTAGGGCCTTAAGAAGGTTACGCTCCAGCCTCTCCTGAAAATCCCTACATTGCAGCAAAGAGATGCAAGTGTTTCAGATCCGCAATCTTCATGGGCTTAGCACAGAGAGCATGGGGCAGCACTTTTCTTGTCTCGTCCATCTGGCTGGTAGCATCCAACCCCGTGATTTTTTGAAACATCAGAACTGGCCTAGAACTTTTCTTTCGTTCGGTTACAAAATTAAAATAAAAAGTATGGTTTTCAGATTCTGCTAGTCATCACCACATATAGCGATGACTGGATGCCTCGCCACTGACCGTTCTCGCAGGAATCAAAGATACTCTTAATTCCCACCCTATATGTGAGAGCCCTTCCTCAAGGTGGATTCGTCTTCTTGACACCCGGTCTTAGTAGGTGGCAACTTACTCAACAAATTGTCCAGCACTTTTGGCGGCACTGGAGCAATGAATATTTGCACACGCTCATACATCCTAAACGGTCTGCCACATCTACTCCTGTGAAAGTAGGGAATTTTGTTCTTTACTTCATGCGTAGTGCTCCAATACAAGGGTGGCCAGTAGGACGAGTGGTGCATCAGTTGCTGGGACCAGACAGAATTACTTGTGTGGTAAAAATCACTACCCCATCGGGTAGTGTCATGTGGCAGGCTAACCAAGTGATTTCATAGATAAGCAATCTACTAAAAACTTGATTAATCTTTGTGTAATAATTTATTGCGTTTTGTTATCATGTTTGCAGACAACGTCGTGTTCTGGATTAATTTTGCCCTCCACGGCTGATGAGAACGCTGATTGGAAATGTGGTTCATGCCCTGTCACTCTAACCTCTTCACATGTAGCTGATCTCATGTCTAGGATGAGTGCAGATGTAGATGAAAACATGGAGGTAATTACAGTTTTTGTATACCTGTGTTTAACAACCACCCAGCTGGTTGTTTGAATCATTTGAGTTAACGCTATCCCTAGGCCTATACTAATTGGCGAAATACTTTTGACATATATACATTTTTCAGTCAAATGAAACCTTTTTTCTATCAAATGAAACTTCGTACCTACCAAATGAAACCTTGTTTCAATAAAATGAAACCTCGTGCCTACCAAATGAAACCATGTACCAATCAAATGAGAAGTTTTTTCAAACCAATGAAACCTCATTCCAATCAAATGAAACTTTTTCGAACCATCCAGAAAAGAAAAACATTTTATTTCAGATTTTTGCATAAGGCGCATAAGAAAACTTGAGTGTTAGGTTTTTCCCCCTCTCTTTTCTTAAGATGACTCTCACTGGAGTGTTCCTTATGGTTTTATTATATTTTCTTCTTTTTTTGCCCTGAACACAAGTCTGTCGAAGAAAATGTGACGCTCCCGTAATACTCGTATCCCCACAAAAAGAAGCTCCGTGTTAGTACAAATGATGCCAAGCCACAAAATGCGTGAGATCATCCAATTTGAGCCAAGCCAATAGTCAGATCGCTGTATCTTAGTACCTTGTATTCATTTTCCCAAGCGCATTCAAATAGAAAGGGAAAATGAATACACTGTACTAGGGGACCGCGATCCAACTATTGACTTGGCCCAAATTTAATAATGCATTTTTTGGCTTGGTATCATTTGTAAGCGGAGCTTCTTTTTGTGGGAATACAAGTACTTACTTATTACAGGGGTGTCACATTTTTTTCGGCGGATTCCGGTTCAGGGCAATCCAATAAAAGGCAGGTACAACCTTTTCCTCCGATGTCGTATAAAATGCAAGTAAATGTCCTGAAGAGGCTACATACAAAATTAAAGCGTCCTAGAGTGTAAAGCATAGAAATTAGCTCTAAGAGCCACTCATCTGATCCGTACCTCGGGAATGGTCAAGTAAATGCCCTAAAGAGGCTACACACGAAATTACAGCTTCCTAGAGTGTAAAGCTTAGAAATTAGCTTTAAGAGCAACTCATCTGAACTGGACCCTGGGCATCGTCAAGTAAATGTCCTAAAGAGGCTACATACAAAATTAAAGCGTCCTAGAGTGTAAAGCATAGAAATTAGCTCTAAGATCCACTCATCTGATCCGTACCCCGGGCATGGTCAAGTAAATGTCCTAAAGAGGCTACATACGTAATTACAGCTTCCTAGAGTGTTAAGTATAGAAATTACCTATTAAAATGATTTAACCACTGCTCCACAAATCAAACCGCTCTCACAATATTCGGATCACCTGCTATGAATCATATCATCGAAACACCAGCTCAATCAAATCATCCCTACCAAATGAAAGTGATTTCAACCATGAAAAGGTTTAATTTGATAGAAGAAAGGTTTCATTTGACTGAAAAATGCTATATATGAAAATATTTCTTATAAGTTGGTCAAATATGTTAAAACCCTTTATGAACTCTATTGAGGTTAAATTTGCTAAAAATGGAACTTAAAGGTAGGAACCTACCCATATTTGAACATACATAGGTACCTGAACGTTTTATTTAAAATGTGATGCCTAGGCACCTTGAACAAGATTTTTGTAGGTACTTATATAATCATATATATATATATATATATATATATATATATATATATATATAAAATCATAGTCACACTATCGTAAAAAGTATGGTTGAGGGGAAGGGGGATTTTGTTTCAGAGAATTATGTAGTATTTTCTCCCCTAGCTTGTTAGGACACTGGAGCCATTTGACCCCTTGCAGCCCAGTAAAGTAATAGTGTCGTTAGGAGTAAATAATTTCCTTTCGTCTTCTAAAAGAATACGAGTCAGAAGATGGTCATAGTTCATGGGCGTGGTAAGAGCTGCTCGTGGTGCAGGTGGGCTAAATGATCATGATCTGATATGTGCCCGGAATTAGCCACTGATTTGTTCCCACCCAATGCAAGAGGGATGTGTTCTGAGGGATCCCTAAGCCTTTGTCCCACCACCACTGCTACTTGTCGGTTCTTTTTGTTGCTGTGTCATAATTACGGACCTGACAGGATGTATCGTTATCAGAAATGGTAGCATTTACATTCGCTACCATTCCTTTGTGATGCATCAGTTCTTTCATTACCATGGGTGTGTAACAGAGATTCCCTGTCCAGTCACTTCCTTAAGCAGGCGTCTGTCCATAAGGACGTTCCTGAATAGAGAATCATTGTTCCAGAAGCCGCAAGTATGGAAGCATTTTGATTGCCCAATGAGTCGCTCATATCTCCCCATCATAACCGGTGACTTGGATTCCCACAGATTCTGCAATCTGCTGCTCCACATAGTGCACCTTTGCTCCATCCTTGCACCATAGCAGAGCCGAGCCATCTTTAAAAAGATGAAACCTCCCTGGCTCAGGCAATGTAGAGAGGATAGAGTTTTAAAATTGAATCATACATAGATATATTTTGGTGTGGTCAAGTGTTGTCATCTGTTAGATGTCCTAAACTGAACACAAAGTGATAACTCAGAAAAAAATGAATATCTGGTGGGAATGTACCGACTTTTCGAAACCGGGTTAGGCCAGGATTTTAATAATAAATTTATCCTCATAATTTATGGTCCCACATTAGAAAGTGGCACATGTCTGAGGAGATGTGTCATGCTCAGCTCTTATGTACACCAGATTTGGAATAGTGATAGGTGAGAAACAGAACGAAATAGAAACGTTGCCAATAGGAACCATAGGAAAACGGTCTGGCACTTCTATAAAAAAATTCTTTAAAGAAAACTTGTTGGCGTCAAAAGCACAGTCAGCAAAAAGCTGGACTTTGACGTGGCAGCTTAGCAGCTGATTGCAAGCCAATAAACGCAGAAAAATAACTCTCTAGTTCTCTCCACTTAACTGTTTGGTTCCCCAAACTGCTACTAGAGTGAGTAAGTGTCATCACCCCTGAATATTATATATCTATATGATCTATCAATAGAGCTATTGGTATAATTGACCCGTGTGTAATAATTTCTGTGCTGTTATCTTAATTTCATCACTAATGTTTGTTTTAATCTTGAAGAGTTATCTATACCTACCTAATTTTTTTGAAATATTGCAGAACCCTAGCGTTTCCAAAACGGAGCAGTTCCTTACGAAATTGGAAAAGCTTTTGCATAAAAATCATTACCACTGTTTCATGGTGAAACATTCCTTGATTCAACTCTACGGGAGGGAGCCAGGTCACTCATTGAATACAATAACTGATGAAAAACTCAATAAGAAGATAGGTAGGTACATACTTTGGTCATTACTCTGTTAATGTATGTATAGATTTGTACGTGGATGGCTGGACATCTCAGGTTCAGTAGAATGTGATTTGGAGGATTCAGTACTAATTGTCACCTGGTTCTGTTGAAGTCGAGCAACGTCATTAGTCGTTAAATGAACAACATTTGAAGTTGAAATGAACAATCCTTTCAAAACTAATCAGAATTTCAGTGCCTAATTCAATTTGACATGGATATGTCTTTGCTCTGGGGGGTCAACCAAAAATTTCCGTGACGCAAAATTTGTGTCATAATTTCAGTGTTTTTTCACGTACAACCCAGCCGTTGCTAGGGGAATGGAACTTCCGCAATTTTCATCCCACAAAAATCGTTCGCCACTCGTTGGAAAGCGCTTGATTCATGTCATAAATGTTCACATCTCAAGCTACCAATTTCCCCCTCCTAACGTACCTGGCTACATTCCAAAACTAAGTTAATTGGACTATAAACAATTTTAATAAGCCGGTTTCAATATTCTTAACGTAAAGCAATAGCATCATTTACTCCACTCCATAGGAATCATTTTCATCCTCTTGACAACAGTCGAGGACAACTCGAGGACAACCGTTATGAAATCCCCAATCAAAGACATATCCATGTAACATGGTATCTGCTTGTAAAGCGGATATTGGATTTATCCACAACTTTTCTTTGAAAATTCGCTCTATTAGACTTGCTGCATGACACTACTTTTTGCTTTTGGTCATTCATTGCAAAGAAATAAGTGAAACAGCAATTGTGTGATAAGTTTTGTTTTTCTTTGCTTACCTTCCATTTCACCAACTTAATTTTGTTTTTGGATATATGTTTTTTTGACGAGCAAAATGGTCCTAGTTTATCTTATAGGAATACTGAAGCGAAAAACATGCAACATTACAGAGTGCGGATTGCAGAGGACCTGGGACACAATTCAACCCAGGAAGGGGGGGGGGGCAAATTGTTCAATTGTATTCTCATACTAAGAAGACCCTAAGGATTGTATATTTGGGAGAGGAATGTTCTTGCACATTTCACCATGAGAAAAAAAAAGAGGTTTCATAGCTCAAATCAGTTGTAAATACATCACTATACAATATTAAATACAAAAATAACGCCAAAATTTGATCTTTTTGTTTTAGAAATGTGTCAAGAATTGATGGACATCATAGACATTATAGACCCTGGTCACGGCCGCATTGCCTTGTACAGCTCCGTGGTTCAGATCGAGCTACAATCAGCTCTTGTGGAGAAGAGCAGGAGAGCCGATAAAGACATAGAGAAGGAGAAGTTCTTAATTGATGCCAAAGTCCAATTGGAGAACTGTGTTCGGGATCTTGTCCATGAGCCGCCTTTTTCGCCTGGAGCCTCCATGTCTAATCTTGCTAAGAGTCACCTAATTTCAATCTCACAAGAGCTCAAGAAATTTAAAGTTATTGAATTGTAAAACATGGATTTAAAATAAAGTTTTATTTGCACGAACGCATCTTATTAATTTGTTTGTAATTTATTTAAATTTAATGACGCGACTTTCAAGTAGGTATTTTTTTATAATTGACAGCCATTTCTGAAAATTTCTACTTGCATTTTATGTTTAGACCATTGTAACAACTTTGGTTCCGTGTATGCATGTGTGTTTGTCTGTCTGTCCTGTGTCCGTAAATCCTTGTGAGGAACTTGTACTTATCTGAAATTCAGCCTGAAACCTTTTTAAATATACTGCAGACCACTTCTGATTCACAAATATATGATGAAATATGTGAAAAAAATTTATTTTCATAATTAAAATCGAATTTTAAAATCAAGAGAAGAAGAAGGCGCTAAAAACGCTGTGTGATTGGCTAGCTAGTGTGTGACGTCACCATTTCGTTTCTATATGGAGCATGGCCATTTCCACTCTGGAATTAACCACACTGATCTATACTATTTATAAGAATGAAACTCGGTCTGTTTGTTTGTCTGTTTGTTGTGTCTATGCACGGCCAAACGGCTGATTGAGGGGAGTCTACGAGTGGGGGGATCTTCTTGGGATTTTCCGATAGGGTGTATGAGCGAAAATACCACTTTTGTGGGTTTATCTACGAGGAAGACGACGGCGCGATCGGATCGCGAAAAAAGTATCGGGAAATGCGTCAAAAATATGAATGAGTACGGACCGTTTTCTCGAAAATTCCGAAGAAAAATTCGGTTTTTTCCAATTAAAATATAACTTATAAAGGTACGTTTTTCGGGACGGTTTTCACAGTCGAAATACAGGTTAGACTCCACCGAATCTGAATCCAAATCGGATATCAAAAAAAGTGACGGGAAGTTGGTCAAAATGCGAGGGAAAGGGAGGCGAAGCGATTAAAATTACAAGTTAATCGAGCCCGCTGCCGTTTCACTGTGTTGCGAGTAGGCCTACGCACATAAGTCTTGAAGGATGGAACTTTTCCGTTTGAGAGACATTTCAACAGAATAAATACGGGTTTTTTCCTACACATATACCACAATACCTTGCAAGCGAAGCGAGCATCATCCCCTAATAAACTTTTCGTGGTTCCTCGTAGTTTTATAAGATTTAATTTGTTTGTAAGAATTTCCAACAGAAAACAAGTCTGCCAAGTTGGGTGGGCAGTACAACTTCCTCAAGCAAGCGAAGCGAGCAACATCCCCTACAGACGTTAAACCTACCCTTAGAGATCTACTGTTTCCAATCATTCAACAAGTCCCACTCGACAGTAAAATACCATCGCATCTACACAGCCATACCTTGCGAGCAACTTAATGGGGGGTCCAGGGTTTTTCCTACACATATACCAAGCGAGCGAAGCGAGCAACATTCCCTACATACATAGGATTCCAACGAGTGTTTTCCTACACATATACAGCCATACCGAGCGAGCGAAGCGTGCAACATCCCTTATACACGGTAAACCTACCCTTCGGGATCTACCGTTTGCGAGCAAAGCGAGAGCAAATCCTCTACATGTTTCAATTGTAATAAACTTGAATGGGGGGTAAAAGACCAGCGTTTGAATACAGCCACACCTTGCGAGCGAAGCGAGCAACATCCCCCACATGTTTCAATTGTAATACATCATGTACACAGCCACACCTTGCGAGCGAAGCGAGTAACTTAATGGGGGGTCCGGACATGGAGGCGAGCCGGAGCGGCTAGTACATAATATTATTAAAACATGGTTTTCAAATTACTTTTTGTGATGTTTCAAAATCTACTCGCTTACAAGAAGTATTTACATTAGATCACCAAACAGTATACCCAACAAACATTCTTTGTATAAAAGAAGAATGAAGAAACAAGAAAACGAGCGCAAGAAAAAATGTGCCTGTAGGAGAGAATTGGGAGCACTATTAATTTTGAGCTTTTTTCTGAAGAATCCGCTAGTATAACGTTTATTTATTCGGACTGTTCAGATTATAACAATTTTTACAAAATTTTGTAAATAATCTGTCCAATTTAAGGACAGAAGGCCTTTTTTTATAAAACTTGTTAGAATCCGCTAGTAGGGGTAGCATATTTCTAATATTTATAAGAATGAAACTCCGTCTGTTTGTCGGGTCTATGCACGGCCAAACGGCTGAGTGGGGGGATCTTCTTGGGATTTTCCGATAGGGTGTAAAAGCGAATTTTAAATTTTCGTATCCCACCCGAACCATGGGCTGTAGGGTGGGAGGGGGGTCGAAGTTCGGTTTAATGTGGGCTTTTTCGACTTCAACCCCTTCCTGTACCCCTCTAAACGGCCGGCAAAAATTCCGGAAAAATACAGATTTCGGAGGGTTTTCTACGAGGAAGACGACGGCGCGATCGGATCGCGAAAAAAGTATCGGGAAATGTGTCAAAAAAATTAAAGAGTACGGACCCGTTTTCTCAAAAATTCCGACGAAAAACTTGGTTTTTTCCGATTAAAATATACCCCATAAAGGTACGTTTTTCGGGACGGTTTTTGCGGGCGAAATAAAGGTTTGATTCCGCGGAATCTGAATCCGAAATCGTATATCGAAAAAAGTGACGGGAAGTCGGTCAAAATGCATGGGGAAGCGAGGCGAAGCGATTAAAAGCAGAAGTTAATCGAGCCCGCCGCCGTTTCACAATGTTGCGAGCAGGCCTACGCACATAAGTCCTGAGGGATGGAACTTTTCCTTTCTAGACATTTCAACAGAATAAATACGGGTTTTTTCCTACACATATGCAGCAATACCTTGCGAGCGAAGCAAGCATCATCCCCTAATAAACTTTTTGTGGTTCCACGTAGTTTTATAAGATTTAATTTGTTTGTAAGAATTTCCAACAGAAAAAAACGTCTGCCAAGCTGGGTGGGCAGTATAACTTCCTCCAGCGAGCGAAGCGAGCAGCATCTCCTACAGAATTAAACCTACCCTTAGGGATCTACCGTTTGCGAACGAAGCGAGCAACATCCCCTACACACGTTATACATACCCTTAGGGATCTACCGTTTGCGAGCAAAGCGAGTACCTAACATTCTCTACATGTTTCAATTGTAATACTACGCATGCATACAGCCACACCTTGTGAGCGAAGCGAGCAACTTATTGGGGGGGTCCAGGGTTTTTCCTACACATATACAGCCGTACTGAGCGAACGAAGTGAGCAACATCCCCTACACACGTTAAACCTACCCTTGGGGTAGGGCTACGCTTTTCGAGCGAAGCGAGCAACATTCCCTATATGCCACACTTTGCGAGCGAAGCGATCAATTTAATGGGGGGTCCGGGGGCTGGACGTGGAGGTGAGCGAAGCGAGTAGGAGCCGCTAGTCCGTTATATTTGTGGAACAACTTGAGACAGTTACTTGTCTTCTTTCAGTGTCCTAGTATACCATTATAGATTCACCTAGAACCGACTGTTCCTCATCCTAATGGAATGGTAACTGTGGTGAACGCACCATGTATCACTGGCCCTTTTCAGGGCCACCAAAAATAAGTTCACAAATTAGAACTATACAAAAAGACGTCAGGCTGCGTCTAGACGAAACAAAACAAATAGCCGAAAAGATTATGCGAAATTCATAATCACAAAAGAAATTAACTCGTCGAAAGTTAAAACATGACAAGCTAAACGCTCACTGCACGAGCGACGCTTGACGAGCCGGCAAGCGTAAAGCTGCGTTTACACTAGCGAAACTTCCTCGCGAAACAGTTGCGCTAAACATCCTCGCGAAACTTCCTCGCTGCGAGAGAAGTTTCGCACCTCCCAAAACAGAGCGCAACTCAGAGCGAGATGTTGCGCGAGTAGGGTGAGCCGCCTTCGACAAGCCTCAGTTCTCGATGAGCTTCAAGCTATCCTCCTGGTTCATTTTACTCGCGAAACAATAAAGCCGCGTTTACACCAGCGAGTTTGTTTCGCGCGAAACACTTTGATGCGCGGACGAAAACCGACTGCCCTCCGGCTCACTGCAAGCGTCCTCACCCCGAAACGTTTCGCGAGTAGAGAGGCGTCTACACGGGCGAGTCTGCCTCGCGCAACGTCCTCGCGCAACTGTTTCGCGAGGAAGTTTCGCTAGTGTAAACGCGGCTTAACACATAAAAGTTGCCTTGAAACAAATGACTTTCAAATCCAATCAAGGACGAACAAAGCCAGACGCACTCTACGGAGGAAAAGGCGGAAGAAGATGTTTCAACTTCCGCTCACCGAGCGCAATCAATCAAATCGGAAGCTGTTTCTACTTCCACACACACGAGCGCTACAGATCAACCGGTACAGCCAATCAAATGCAGAATCCGACTTCCGGACGGATATAAATATAGCATTTGCTGGGCTCGTCGAGATATACCAATCTCAACCTCCGATCTGACGACTCTTCTCTTCAAACCTACTACGATTGAAGACGAAGCTTTCTACACGATTCTGCGACGAGAGATTCTGCTTTCTCCAAGATTTAGCTCGAGCGAATTACACTTTGTATTACTCACTACCCTCTAGACGGTATCCCGACGTGGCTACACCGTCTAGCTTCAACTCGCCACCCGGATCAGAGGAGCAATCCACTGATCGTCCGGGTCTCTGAATTTATTCGCAGACCGTCCGCAGGGGCAAGCCAATTGATCATCAAGCAAGCCCTCACACAGGTTGATCAATTGACACGGCTGGACCCACCTTTTTCTGACGATCTTCACTCAAGCAGAAAAAGTTGGTTGACCGCCCGGAGGACCCTCTGACTACAGTTCAGAAGCGAGTCCCCGCTAAATCTTGTTCTTCTCAGAACATAGATAAAATTTCCCAGATGGCGCGGACCCCGTCGTTCTGCCTTCTGGGGGATTCTCAACTCGAAAACCAAATTTCGCAGCTAGCCGACAAGGCGGAAATATTAGCACGCGCCGAACGTCAAGGTTCGAGCCGGCACGCGACGGAGGGTAAAAATCACCCCCCTCGCTCGACACGTGGCATGGCCCACGGAAGCGAAAGGCCTGACCCCGGTTCGCATTCAGACGAACCAACGGGCGCGTCACGGCCTAGCCCCGTACAAGATCGGGACTTCACTCATCTCCCTGAAACACGGCGAGATCGAGCTTTTGGTATGACACAATCGTACGCACCTCCAGAGGATGTCAGCTACACAGTCAACCAACACCAGACCCCCTTAAAGGGGAACTACGGCGATTGCAACTCAAAAGTAGAAATCCTCACACCTTTACCCACCAGGTACGCGGTCAACAGGAGAAGTGCAGAATACGCACGAAAACAAAGGTACTTTTCAGTACCCCAAAAATACTACCTCATACCATAATGAGAACATTCGGCTAGAGCCTGAATATCAATATTCCCCGATGGGAAAATCTCACACAGACCAGCGTTGCGAAGACCGGTCTGAGACAACCTTATTTCGCGACACACATACATCTATCAGACGAAATATGACAGTATGCGAGATAATAACGGTACTTTCTCGTACCTTTCACCTGAACACTATCCAGTTTCAAGTCTGCATGACCATCTGAATAACATGGTACGCGATATTCCTCTAGGAGTTCCTGCTCCCAGTCAGATGTATGTAAATCCACTACAGTAACAAGTAACTGTCTCAAGTCGTTTTACAACTGATATGGCAGCGGTACTAGCAGATTCTTTAGGAAATAGCCCAAGATTAATGGTTCTCTCCATCCTCTCCGTTATTTACTTTGGTAGGTAAGTAGCTAGAGCGTTAAGACCCTATCACACTTGAATTTTTTCAGTTTTTTTTCTCACATTTTTAATGCTTGAATGTGAAGAAGGCAATGTGCTTTTTTCCAAGGTCAGCTTTTTTGACCATTGCACATCCTGGCGTGGCACATTCTTAAACTCACTTGGGACAATGAGAACATGTTCTAATTTTTACCTCAATGCGGGAAGGAGGAAATCCCCTAACCTGAAAGATTTAATAAAACTGCATTCCGCCAGAGTGCGCTGTTTTTGCACTTATTCCTCTTCAACATTCACAGCTGACCTTGAAAAAAAGCACTTTGCCTTCTTTACGTTTGAGCATTAAAAATGCGAGAAAAAAGCTGAAAAATGCATATGTGATACGGACTTTTGTATTAGTATTCTATCGGAACGGGTATAATATATATATATATATATATATATATATATATATATATATATATATATATATATATATATATATATATATATATATATATATATATATATATATATATATATATATATAGGTATATATACCGATGATGACTATCGATACACCGATATATCGGTTGGGAAAATATCTATATATCGGATAATAATATCTATATAGAGAAGCAACCAATTTTTAACGAATTTTCGTAGAAAATAAAGCTGTTGCAATTGGCCAGCAAATTATTAAAAAAAAAATTTTTTCAATTTTGTTCATGGAAATTGGTTTTGAGGCATTCAGAAACGATTCCTGAAGCTAACACTTTTTCATGTACAAATAGACGTACTACTTACTCTCCTTTGAGTTGAAATAAGAAATAATTTTTTTCAAAGAAAGGATGATTTTGTTGGGCAGCACTTTTTGAGGACAGTAAATGTCAATAATTGAAAAAAAAGTGTACCTCCTAAAAAAATATTACTCAAAACAGCTAAAAACCATTACATTTTATTTTCAGCAATTATAATTTATGATTTTCAAAAAACTTTTATCAACTATGAACTAGAACATTAGAAATGTATGCACCAAATTATGCTAAAAATTGTACCTAACATTCATTAATATATGCTGAAAAAAAAAAAAAAAAAAAAAAAAAAAAATCACAGGAAAAGCTTGAAATAGAAAATCTTGATTTGAAAATCAAATTATTATTGAGAACAAGTTTTTGGCCTTATAATTTATAGAAAAGCATTTCTTTGCACTCAAAGTGCTCAAATTTCAACAAAATTATCAATATATATATGTACTCGTACTTTGGCATAGATGTGCAGAGAAAAATAGCATATAGGGGGAGGGAGGAAATTACTAGGAAGAAAAACTCACAGCTAATGTAAGGGCCCAAAAATATTGGATACCTCGACAGGAGTTCGAACTTGCGACGTTACAACTACGGGAAATTTCCCAAAGTTGCAACACTCTAATGATCAGAGCTAAGAGGCCAGGGTGACCAAACCTCTTCGACTGTGAGAGTAATTTTCCTGGAGCGTAACATTTCCCCGGAATCAAATACCAGCCGTCTCGGCTGGTTTGGGGTCGGACCAATGACGAAGTGTAACTGCAGGCCGCTGGCTCTGCAGATGCTCGCTGGAACAAGTCAGCAGTCGAGCGAGGTCATTGTCACAATGTGTTTTGACTCAAGTGAGTGAGGAAGTGAAAGACAGGAAATGTGATGTTTACTGACTTTTGGCTCGAGAGGGATTTAATTACATAATTATTATTTCGAACGATAGCGGGTCCTATTTGGACTGCGCCACTGTAACGGCCCAAAAATATTTGATACCTCAACAGGAGTTCAAACTCGTGTCGTTACAACTACGGGAAATTTCCCGAAGTTGCAACACTCGAACTAAGTTGCATCACTAGTTTTCTAATTTGTGTCTCTGATTTGGATTAAATTTTCAGGGAATGTCTGGGCTTGAGGGTAAAGGTCTCCTAGGTACCAGTTTCATCGTTGCCAAATCAGCACTGCGCATGCCCAAATGTAAATTCCATTAAGCTCCATTCGTTCACACCCTTGTCTTTCTATCTCTCTCAATTTAGGAGTGTCTCTGGAAAACCCGATCTACCGCAGTGGGTTCCAACTGAACGGTTCCTGTTCCGAATAATGGTTTCCCCAAATGGTGGTGGATGGCAGCAGGGGCGGATGTAGATGTAGATGTAGAAGAAAACTTTCAGGGCGGGGGTTTTGAGCCCCCAGCACGGAAGCCTGTTGGCTTATTGTACATTCCTGAGAGTTTTTTGTTTAATCAAAGAGACTCAGCCCCCTGATGAGGGGTGGTAGGCTCTTGATTAATTGTTCGCTCGGAATGGAGCTCATCGGGGTTTGGGCCCCAAAGAGCTCAATTCTGCGATGGGTGAGTGCAGGGCACTCAAAGATTATGTGGGATGCCGTTTCGTCAGTCTCCTCACATAGTCTGCACAGGGTTGAGTTTTGTGTGACCCCTATGCGATGTAGGTGAAATCGTAGGGGTGCAAAACCGGTTATGAGGCCAACCAGTGTTTTTAGTTCCCAACGGTTTTTCCTGAGTAGCCCCTCAGTAATTTTGGTGTTGAGTTCAGCCACCATAAGTTTACTGTGGGTGTGTCCTTCAATATTGGTCCATCTTTTAGCGGTTTGTTGGTTGACCCACGTGTTGATGGTTTTTCTGAAGGTGGTTTTTGGTAAACCGACTGCTGGCTCAGGCCCTACGAATGGGGTTTGGGAGCCCCTTCTCGCGAGCTCGTCAGCCTTTTCATTGCCAATAATGCCTCTATGCCCCGGCACCCACAGCAGGGGCGGAACAGGGGGTTGAAAAAGTCAAAGCCATATTCATATTCCAAGAAGTAGGATTTGAGTGGCACGCAGTCAAGCCTTACTTTGAATACCATTTGTGATCCTTGACTTATAATGATTCCCAGAAGGTGGCTGATCGAGAGTGCCCAGAGGCGGAGGAAACAAGGCTAATGAGTGGGGTATATATGTCAATAAGGCTGCCGTAAGTGCCAAACCAGATAAAGCTCTCCTAAAAGAGGTAGCAGGTACGTGTAACAACTTAGCGGAATGACAGGGGGGAGGGGGGGTATATTGGGCTTTTGGTTTTTTGTAGGTACACTGCATTCTTCAAAATAGAAACGTATTTTCCCGCCTGACCATTTGAGCAAGTATGGGAAAAAATTTTGATGGTTTTTTCATAAAGTCCACAAATGCCTGCGAGGAAAACGGGCGGAGGACGTTTGCGGACATTGTGACCCGTTTGCGGAAACGAAAACTACTCCCGCGAGTACTGTTGAGAATGTTCATAGTAGTTCTACTACCCGCCAACAGACATCGCGCATAACAGTCTGTGTGTTCAGTAGTTGGTGATGTTTTGTTTTGTTGTCTCTGCAGGGTTCGGGCAAGGTTCGAGCAAGTTGTACCCGAAAATTTACTCTGGTGAAGTCCGTTAAGCGTTGTGTCATAAGTACCTAGGTCTTCTTATTCAGTCCTAACTGTTGTTAAGTACGTTTTTTCTAATGAAGTCCTTTGCTCCTTTGTATTTTCGGTCGAGTTGGAGTGCGTTGTTTTAAGTGTAGAGCTTCATATAACCCGTTTCCGTCGGTAGTTACTACAAATTTGACATCCCTTGTGGGGAATGAAGAAGAAGCAATGATCACTTTGGATAGAATTCGTACCTGAGGACGACGTTCATCGACGGATTTATGTAAGAAGTTGAGTCAGGTACTGATTTTGACATTTTATTTAGTTGATGTATCTTCATCATGTGCAATAACATCAAAAAACGACGAGTGTGTAGGACAGTATTCACCTGGCTCTACAATACTTTGTTACCCTTGTTTGATGTTCAACCTATTGATGCCACCATTGGCGTAGTTTGAGGAGGGGCAGGGTGGGCAAAGCCCCTCCATCAATCATAGAGAATGCAGAATTTCGTTTTATGGATACAATTAAAATTAATAATTGTAACCTTCTATTTTCAGTACATACACCTTGAATTGGATAATGAGATTCGTGAAAAACAATATACTATTATGCGAATCTACTTGCCGAGAAACTTTAGACGGTCTTAGAAATAAAGAAATTCTTATTACGTTCATTTGTGTGAGGGCAAAGTGGCGTGAATATTATAGAGCCCCACGCCCACGGAGAAGAATAAAGAACACCTAGTCAACGAAATGGAAGTGTGGATACTACAAACTAGAATCAAGTCGGTCTACCTTCTGGGGCTAGCCCATATGCGACTTTTCCCTAGAAAAATATCCATAGCTCAGTATCCACAAAAATTCCCCTAGAACTTCCCCTAATTTTCACTGTTTAAGTACCTGATAACGTGTGGATCTCCGATACAAAACAGTTTCCCTAATAAACTTCTTTAATTAATTTTGGATTGTTGGTATACCGTAACACATCATCCCATTTACGTATTAAATCCCAGTTAAAATAAAGCAGAAATACAATACATAGAAGACTAAAGTGGTGATTAAAATAGTTTAATAGAAAAGATTATAAAATATTCTATTGTAGCAATATTTTTATTGTAACCTATAACTAGAATATTGGTGGTTTGCGTTTGTTTGCATTTTGTTTTGTTTTTGGCTATCGGTTTCATGCCTCGTATTTTATTTCGCGTACTTATACAATTCAATGTGTGATATTGTCCAGAAAAAGTGTTTTTCACGCAGAAATACCTAACAATTGAGGATAAACATGTAAGGGAGAAACGTCCTCAGATATGATTTTGCAGGCAGTAATTCTAGTATAATAGTATATAATAGGCCTCTATTCATTTATATATATATATATATATATATATATATATATATATATATATTTATATATATATGTATATATTTTAGGTTTAAGCAGCCACACCCCAACCATCTATTCATATTTATCGTAGTTTTTAATGTTCAGTATTATGCTTTAATAATCAATATGTAGGTTTGTGAATATGTAAGTGTACGTGATTTGAAATCATTACAAAAAGCCATAGAACATGCATATGAACGTTTAGAGTATATTATACAGTCTTGGTATATTCAACAAGTATTAGAAATTAATACTAAAACGATAAAATAAATTGAAATCCTAGACTTTTGCCCTTCCATAAGAAATGGCATAGCTACGCCACTGGACGCCACAGCTATTTTACAGCAAAGTTTCAGGTCTTAGAAAATAAGTAGGTATGAAGAGCTTACTTCCTTGAATGAGTTGATAAGTGAGGAACTTTGTGAAACGACCATGGATGAAGAATTTGAGAGCGTTAGGCTGTGTCCTACCTACGTGGACGACCAAAGAGCGCGAGCGAGCGACAAGCCGATTTCAAACAAGGTAAATCCGATTTCACATGGAGCGGTATGTCCGGAGACGGAAAGACGGAACGCAATGTGATTGGCTGTTGGGACAACAGTTGAGGATGGTGGCTGCCATGTTGCCGGAATGGGCGGTCGGCGGTAGAAATTTGTATACCGTTGCCGCGTTCCGTCGAGCGTTGCACAAGCTCATTGGACAGGAATGTTAATAACCGCAAACCGCAAATAGAGGTTTCAGATCAGAGAGGGTTTCAGTAGGAAGGATATGATTCTGTTTAGCGAGGTGCCGCTTCATGTGAACACCCTGCCGCATTCCACCGCCCCCTCCACTGGGTTTTCCGGCCTTCCGTCTTTCCGGTTGTACGCTCATACCGCTCCATGTGAAACCAGCTTAAACCGAATGAAGTGTCCTACGTGCCACCGCCTGACGCCGCAATTCGGGCTGAGGTCGCACGCTCCAGTTTGATTTTCAAACCAGTTTGATTTCGGTCGCACGCTCGCCTGGTCGCTCTGCCAGAGGTTAAATTTTTGTGTTCAAGCTTTGGTTTGTATTCCCGCATTCCTCTCATTTTTCCCCCCGGGTAATGGCTGGGACAGCGGGACAAGAAGACGAAGACACAAGTTTTTTTGATTCCCTTCTCCCATACTTCAAAAAGGGGGGCATTGAAAATGTAAAAGTTTGGAATGAGTTCCAAAGTATTTTCTCGAAAAGAGAATAGAGAACTCCCTTGACAATTAATAAACTAAATTAAAAATAAAATGTTTCATAATTTATTACGTGCGTACTTGCCTGATTGTCAACATCAATCTTTCCTCAGCTCCTTAGGGCCTTTGAAAATTGGTAACTTGATGATTGAATTCTCCTCCACTATGTTCAACAATATAATCAAAGGTGAATATTTTCATCCTGGAGTAAGCAAAAAATGCCGCCCCATCCTTCCTGAGTTACGGGAACAAATGGTGGAACTCACCGCATGATTCCCTCATTGAGTAGATAGCCAAAACTGGCTTCCGTCTCGACAAATTCTTTTCGCCAAGTAATAAAGCATTGCTGCATTATATGAAAAAAATAAGTTGTTCACAATATTGCAAAACTAGAAAAAATTGTACACTTAGCACGAAGCAAAGGTAACCTCGCAAGGACTGTGGACACTATAGCGGCGTGCGCGCGCGCGACTTGAGGTCGCTCACTTGCGCTCTTTGGTCGTCCACCTAGGACAGGGCGTTATGGTTGCTGAGATGGATACCTGTATGCAGTATGAAGAAAAATATCATTCCATGAAGCTAAGATTGGAGGGATTATTAAAGCCCTGACCTTCAGTTGGTTCTGTTGCATCGAATGGCACAGATAAAAAGCTAAAAATGAGACTACCCAAAATCGAACTTAAACAATTTAATGGAGACATTCCTCAATGGATAGGCTTTTGGTCACCGTTCAAATGTGTTCATTACAATGAGTCATTCTCTACAGAGCAGAAGTTCCAATATTTAATTCAGACTACCAAACCTGGTAGTAGGGCTAGGGCACTTGTCGACAGTTTCCCTCCGTCTGCAGAAAATTATGAGAAAGCTATTTATCAACTTAAATCTCGTTTTGGACGTGATGAATTGCTCATTGAGCATTATGTTAGGGAACTGTTGAGTTTAGTATTACTGCATGCTACTAATAAGAGTTCACTGACCTTAACCCAGTTGTCTGATCGCTTGGAAACTCAACTCTTGGCTCTAGAAAGTCTTGGTGTGACGTCAGAAAAATATGCTTGTAAGCTGTATCCCTTAGTTGAGTCCGCCTTACCAGAACACGTTTTACGTGACTGGGAGCGCTATCGCAAGGCTGGTGCTACTGTCGAAGATGGAACCATGTCAAATGCTGCTAGGTTGATGGATAAACTGCGTGCTTTCCTGAGAAGTGAGGTGGAGAGTGAAGAACGTGTGTGCGCCTCTAGAAGTACATTTAAAACCACCAAGGAAACCTTTAATTCAAGGCCCCACCTTAAAAAACCTGATGTAAGCCGCAAAGTACCCACTGCTGCTGATCTTGTGAGCCTGGAGTCAGCAAGCACGATGTCTTCCAAGTGTATTTTTTGTAGTGTCCTTGACCATGCCAGTGAATTTTGTTTCAAGGCCCGTGAGATGTCCGCTGATGACAAATACCAGCAGTTGCGATCAAAAAGGGCTTGTTTCAGGTGCCTAGCACCTTATCATGGAAAGCGGCGTTGCAACAGGGAAGTGCGTTGCTTGATATGCTCTAAAGGCCGTTGTACACATCCATGTGCCGTGGTTCTGTAAAATTGAATGAACCAACGGAGTTGAGTCCATCCCCTGATCCCAGTAAGGCGATAGAGCACAGTTATAGTAATCTGAATTGTGCACCAGTTTTGTTGCAGACACTTAAAGAGAGTGTGAAGGGAGACACTCCACCAGTTACTGCTAGGATGATTATTGACACTGGCTCCCAGCACAGTTATGTGACATGCAGGCTGGCCAAAATAATGAAATATGAATCTGTCTGTGTTGTAAATTTGGTCCATGCCGTTTTTTGAGGGACAACTACAAGTGTGGTCTCTCACCAGTGTTATAAAATTGGATTACAGAGCCTGAATAATGAATTCGCTTGCAATTTTGAAGTCTTTGATTCAGAAAACATCTGTCACGCTGTACCTGCTATTCCTAAGGGCCCTTGGTTGTCCGAATTGGAAAAAATGAATATATCAGTGACTGATACTCTTGGGAGGTTGATATTCTTGTGGGTGCGGATGTAGCTGGTCGACTTTTAACTGGTAGGATACATGTGCTGAACTGTGAGCTTGTGGCAGTAGAAACAAGCCTGAGATGGACCAATATGGGTCACCGACATGGAGAGCCCTCAAACTATGTGCTAAATGTGGCAACGATGAGTGCTCTTGACCTAACCCCTTCTAAAATTTGGCAACTTTACGTCATTGGGATTAATGAATCAGCAGATGTGAGCACTCAAGAGGATTACTCGGATAATGGCCGCAACTTCCATGGTACTTATATACATATATATATTCAAATGCACACTTGCTTCTTACCATCGTTCTCAGGATCCAATAGTGTTCTCTTAACTAATTGACAGTCTGGGATCTTGCTGGGGTGTGGGGGTGTGTTGTTGGATTCTAAGGCAGTGTCCTACGTGGATCCGCCGCGAGCGTCAAGCCGCGCGTTGACGCGTCAAGTCGGCGCGTTGCCGCGTCATGCCGCGCGGGGAAAAAAATGGTGTCCTACGTGGAAACGCGAAAACGCTTCGTAGTTTAGCGAGCATCACCCGTTGTGTTCTCATCATCTGTGTTTCTTACTTCAGTTTTTTCATTTGATTATGCCATCGATCAACAAGTTTGAGCTGCTGACCAGCTCAACAGCTCTTTTGCATTATTTAGCTCAAAAGAATAAAAAAAGAAGGAGGCCCGTGGAGGAAATTTTCAAAAGTCGGAATAAGTTCGGTGAATTTCATCACTTATATGCAAAATTGAGGAGAAGTGAAGAGCACTTCAAGTCGTATGCAAGGATATTTTCGCCTCAACAAACGCTCAACTTCTACTTAATGGAATATATTGTATTTTCTATCCCTCATAAATATTTGGATTTTAAAAACATTATGTTGAATACTTCTTTTATACCTACAAAATATATAGATAAGTATAGGTACTTACTTGTCATGTTCGTTGCATTTGCCACTTCCTCCCAACCTCTCTCGGACAATCCACGGTTTTTATATCCTTCGTGGCGTTTGTTCCACAAAACTGGCCGTTTTTGTATTTCAGCTATTAATAATTCCATTATCACACAAAAAAAAAAAAAAACTCGCGGAAAACGAACAGGCGAAAAACCGTAAACAAGTTTAAAATGTCGAATGAGGTTAGAATTAACGCGTTTGACGCGCGGCGAATGCGATAAAAATCAAACTAGTTTGAAAATCAAACCAAAGCGTTCGACGCCATCGCGTCGCCGCGCGGGCAGGGTCACGTGACAACTTTCGCAAATTTAATTGGTCCGCCATTTGAACGCGTGAACGCGTGAACGCATTGACGCGTGCGGCAATGCCACGTAGGACACTGCGTAAACTGTCATTCAGCGAACATGAGGTCCTTGGGCTTTCTCGTGATATGTACGCTTGATTTCACTTCACCTACTGCCATTGTGACACTATACAAGTCGCTAGTTCGATCAGTTATGGAATATGCCTGCCATATGGTCCCCATTCTACGAAGTGCATAAGGACCATCTCAATAGATGACAGCTTAGGTTCTTGAGATACCTGGCGTACAAGTTACACGTGCCAGTTGACAAGATGGATTACATACGCAACACTTCGTACAACCTACAACATTCCCAGGCTGGAGGATCCGATGTGGAATTTTTTCATAAATTGGCCAATGGCAGTCTTCAGTGTTCCGATTTGCTCTTTAAGATCCACTTAAATATTCCAAGCTACCCCACCCGACACAGCCCGTTGTTTCACGTCCCCTTTGCTGCTCTTAACTACCAATTGAATCGTCCCCTCTACCGCATGGATAATGCATTTCCTTCAAACCACCAGTCAGCTTGCCTTGCAAACTCAAACCTTCAATCTTGATATCTGCTTTTGAAACCAGAAGTGTTTATTTTATTTCATTTCCTTACTTGATTGATACATCGCCATTATTGTTTCTCTTACCAATGCTGTGAATTGCTTTTATTTCTATTAGTACCTACTACTGTTGAACAACAACCTATGTAATTAGCGTATGCCATAAATATATATATATATATATATATATATATATATATATATATATATATATATATATATATATATATACTCGGCCCTTCGGGCCTCGCAAGGGGCTCCGCCCCTTGACCCCGCGAGGGGGGCTTCGCCCCCCTGGACCCCCCTACTCTATACTCGGCGCTTCGCGCCTCGCTGGATCTTTTCTCTTTTCTACTGTGTAGAAAACGAGGATAATTTGCTATGCAATTCGTCTCACGAGAAAAAAAAAAAAATTTTTCAGGCCTGGCCGGGATTCGAACCCACGACCTCTCGCTTCCCATCTCGGGACAAAAAACGTTACACAAAAAAAGTGGACATTTAAAAAAAATTATTGGGGGTCGGCCTAAGAATTGCATAGCAATTTATATATATATATATATATATATATATATATATATATATATATATATATATATATATATATATATATATATATATATATATATATTAGAGTTGAGTCGATACCAAAATTTATCGATTCCCGATTCTCGATACCGATACCATCGGCGCATAATACCTAACTTACCTGTAGGTGAAAAACAAAAATTCCTCTTTAACTTGTAATATATTCAAATTTTTTTGTACAACATATAACTTCTACTTATAAAAAATTTATCCCAATATATTTGCAGATGGAAAATTTTTAAATAAAAACAAAACATGGATAATAAAACCTTTATTCTCCATCTGTTCTACTTAAGGTTTTTGTTTAAAAAGACCAACATTTTAATTCTGTCTGGGTCCAGACGATTTCTCTTCTGGTCGCAGATGTTTCCTGCCGTACTAAAAAGTCTCTCGCTAAAAACAGTAGAAGGAGGCACACACAGATATTTTACAGCTAATTTTCTCAGTCTTGAGAGGGGGACTAGAAAACTAGTACGACCCTAACTTTTCAGCCTGTGTTGGATCCAATAGCCAAATAAATAAATAAATTTTAAAGATTAATTCTTATTACAAATTCTAAATTTCAGATTTATATTTTCATTCAAGGCTTTAGTTAATTTGATTTGTGCAAATACAAAATTTGATATTTTTTTGTTATCTATCAAGTATCAATTAATAGGCAACTTTTATTGCCTAGGATTGATTTCTTTCTGAATAAAACAAGTTAAGCAGACTGAATTGGTTTTTTAGTTTTTCGTCGGTAACTGTAAGGTATTTCCAAATAAGACTGGCTCTAGGCTTTTATACTTGGAAAACATAGCTTTGTCTAATGCTTCTGTTGTCACAAACAAAATAACACAAGCCTACTTGTAAACAAAGTTATAATTGTAAGTTGTGTTTTGGACAATTCATGTTTCGCAAGTGCTAACTTCACACAACGGTTGCACGGTACAACCATCTTCGTTGATAGATGGTTGAAATAGTACCGTAGAAAACGCCCATCACCGGGCGGTATCGGTATCGGCTTTAGGCGATCGATTCTCGATATATATATATATATATATATATATATATATATATATATATATATATATATATATATATATATATATATATATATATATATATATATATATATATATATATATATATATAATTTTCCAAAATAGATTCTTAATATTGTTACCAGGCGCTCAAAAATAGAAAACTGAAGAGTTACTGGTGATATTGTGGTAAACTGGTGATCTTGCATGTGAACAATTAATTTTGCATTACTTATTGCACTTTCATTGTTACTACCTTGAAGATTCGTTATTGATTTTATGCTGTAAAAATGAATTAATGAATAATTTTTGAGAGGTTTTTTTTGAAAAACCCCGGAATATTTTATTATCGTGAACATTTTCGAAAAATTTGGAGCCATTAAAATTACAACATTTCAGTTTTTGTTATCGAAATTCGCTAGAAGAAGTAGAAGTGAGATTTGAAAGAAACTTGTTTGATGCAAATTGAAACGTGTTTATTTTCTGTTATAGTACATTCAATAACGTAGAAATATTGACTTCCAATCACTGTTTCACAATATTGGTTTTATTCGAGTAGTGGTTGAAATCTTAGCTTAGTTTCATTTTTACCCCACAATATAAATATATATTTCCTATTCCTTATTATTTTTTTCATTAAAATTAATTATATAAGTACTGCCGAATATGAATTAAGGGCTATCATAATAACATTGGTGGGGGGGGGGGGGTATTGATTAACATTCCTAATTTTAATTATTCACACTAGAAACTGGTGACTATATTCAAATAGAAACTGTGAAACGGCATGACATCAAATAACTAATCAATATTACATTTTGTAAACATTTGCCTTTGCATATAATCTTAATTTGAAACCACAGCTAAGCAATAAATTGAACAGTGTACCAAGCAATAATAATAAAATACAAAGAAAGACGTTTGTTATAACGTAGCTAAACATGGTAAAGCGTGATGAACACGATTAAAAAATTAGCTTTTTTCATAACGTTCATAAAAATATGGATTTCCAACTCATAGGTTTCACCTGTGAATAGGGAAAAGATCGGATAAAAACAATAGACTATATATATATATATTACTTAAGATTAAAGCTTCTGAATTATCTTTTTATAAAACGAACATGAACGCTCAAGTTTCATTCATAGCTCACATTAATTTAAAATTTTATTCTTTGAGTATCACATTCAATTATCCATTATCAATTATCCTAAACTCACACAGATGTACAAAATGCTTACAGAGATTTTAGCCACCTCATTTAATTTTCTTTAAATCTTACACTATTTTCATATTGTACAACTTTACAGGGACCTTGAACGAGTAAATTTGCTAGATGAGAAGTATTTTGACACCCAATGAGTTTTTTCTTGAAGGTTCATTCTCACAATATTCGCAATAAACCTATTATAGAGCATCAGTAAACGCAAATTATATCAGCTTTCCACGTAAGGGAACATGTATAATAATTGTATGCAATGAGCTTAGTTTGGTTGATTAATTTGTGATTAATTTGGTTCTAGATGATAGAATACCATTTTAGGAATTTTACCCTTATATTTAATCATGTTAGTGTTGAGATGTTTTTTGATGTTTGAGTTATGGAGCCACCTATCTTCAAATCTACTGAGAAAGAAGAAATGACTCAGTTCAAGTAAATAAACTTGAATAATATCAGATTTTAGTCAATCTTGTGCTTTCGAGTTTGTCCCACAGAGATTCACCAGTTGTTAGCAATAGTAATAAGTTGAATTAATATGTGATGAAGGATCGGATTGGACTCCATTCCATTTGTGGAATTGTTGGGAACGATTTGCAATTCAATCGCTGCTTATCCCCAAGGCTTCATTTACTTCTTGGTTCCCCTGTAAGCAAAAGTAAAAACAATAAGTTTGTTGAAACCGTAGCAATAGTATTTGCACATGATAAAATAATTCGTTTAAAATCTTAGGCCGAGTTCCACCAAAAGGAGTTAACTCCCGGGTCAGTGTTCTGACCATTCCACCATTAATGTTTAACCACAAACATTAGCTGGTCTGTTGTTCATTATGGATCAATTAGTTAGCATCCGATTGAGTGTCCTCAGACAATAAATCAGTTAAAAACCGTAAATAGAAGTGGAGTATTTTTGTCTGCCACATAACACTATTTTGACATGTAAATGTGAGAAGATCAGAGATGCCGAATTCAGTTTAGCGACAAACTTTACTCTGTGGCGGCAAGAGGCAATGTTTTGGAGGTTATAATTTCAAGCTGACCACTTTAGAGTTGTTGATTGGTTTTTTTGAGGGGTTTTATACGAAAGTTATCGAGTCTAGTGGGAAATGAATAGCTCTCTTGGATTGACAGAGAACATTTTTAAAATATGCATCAATGTACTGAACGGAACTGTTACTTGAATTTCACGAAATCTTCGTCCTCAGAAGATAAACTCTGTGTTTACAATATCGCGAGGGAATAGGAAATCCATAATTATGTAGTACAGCGAGATTGTGTCATGAAGAAAAAACAGGCAGATCATCACTGATCACTCTGACGTAACGAATTCCGGAACCCATGTTTAATCACATGAAGATCCCGACTCAAGTGTTGGTGGAATGGTGATTTCGATGTTTTAGCGGGAAAACTCACGGTCCTGGTTTAATCCAAAGATAACTCCCCTTGTGGAAATTGCCTTAGGCAGTCAAAATTAACTGTTCTAATAGTACATACTTAATCATGATCACTTTGATCGAAATCACAAAATTCAACTTGTGTCTTTATGGCTTTGATATAAGGTAGGTACCTAGCAAAGAGATTATAACGATAGATACGGCGAAATATGAAGAGGGAAGAGACAACCTAAAGCTCTGGGAGGGAGTTTATTCGGATGATCAATAAGATAACGATAAAAGTGTCAATGTATGAGGATAAATAGCCTGTATTGAATACTTTTGTGCATCAATTTATTTTATTGAAACTCCAATTTAAATACTTTCTAATTTTGCTGTCCAACTAGATAGTTCATAAATACTCGTAATTTCAGAACAGCAGTAGATGATTCGATTAACTTGAAAGACGGTTTTAAAACTGTGCTGGAAGTTATTCCTTGCCAGTACAGAAGAGTGGCTCCATGATTTCTTACTGACTTGTTGCCTCTTCTAACCTATGATAAGCTTTATGGTTACATGCCTTAGAATTAAGCAAATCATCATTGATTGATGAACAACTGTATTATTCATCATACTAAATCATTATAATAAATATTAGTCGATTCGAAATCAGAGTCATAGCAATCATCACAACTGTTGAGGTGCAGTGATCGAACTTGACTTGACTTCCCTGCCGGTGTGAACCCGTCTGATCGATTTCAGGAGAAGGTAACCTGTGTCTCCACGTCGCCTACAATTTCCCAACACAGGTCCCTCTTCGATAATTTTACTATACTTTCCCTCTGGGTCATTGACATTTTGACATCAAAAGACATGTTGCAGCCCCTATCTGTGACATTCCCCCACTTGCAGAGCAGTTACCGTTCTTGTCATGCTCCAATGAACTATGCCACTGAAATGCTATGAAAACTCAGCCCACTGAGGCACCCAGCAAGCAAGAAGCTGGGGGAAACTTGCTGTGGCCGTAACTGATTGCAGGTACAGGCTCGAGACTGAGCCAAGAAAGTATTATCTCCATCCAGCCATTAGGCATGGAGGAAGGAAGTTGAAGTTGATGGAGATAATGGCATCATAATGTATTGCTCCGTCTGGGAGGAGTGTCACCGATAGGGGCTCAAACGTATCTGTGGGTGTCCTTAATGTCAATGACTGGATGAGGAAAAATATGTCAACGTGATCAAGGAGGGGAGCACCTGTGACGGGAAATTGTAGGCAACTCGGGGACATTCTTCTGGTGTACATTGATGGAATAGACTCCCTCTGTTTAACCCACAGAAATTTGATTGTGTATTGGAGAACCTGATTCCACCCATTTTCAAAATTATTTGTTTAAATGCTGTTATTTGTCCAGCATAGCCGGTGGTTCTTCTCTTGAAATTGCTTTCATGATATCAAATGAAGAACAAACACCCTTCCCAGATTTTTAAAAAAAGCGAATTACGAAAATGCTCGTCATTTTTTGTTGAAAACGGCAACCCAATTTTCGCTAGAAAAGAAAGAACTTCAAAAATATCATAAGTGCAAATTTGACTGCAAAAAAAGTAATGCAGTTGTAGGAGAAATATATTATTAGCAGCTCAAAATATTGCCAAGAATATTAAAGCAAAATTTTCCTTCAATTAGGACTAGAGAAATCTTCAACTTTATGTACCTACTTCTGGAATTATAGGCCTTAAGTTTTTTCTTTTCTAGAAAAAATTGGTCTAGAGGTTCTCATTCCCTTGAAAATGCAATTGGTACTTGGGAAAAAAATCATTCATCAAACCAAATCAAAAATGTTTCCTATTCTATTCTGCGGAAAAACTCAACATTTTAATTTTACCGTTTTAAAAATATAGAGAAGTCACGACTCAACGAGACTAGATTTGGTTTGAAGTCTGGAGGGCAGTTTAAATCGAGTTTGGTCAGTTTCGGTTACAGTAACCTGTTGGTTACAGCCATCAGTGCAGCACGAGAGAAGCATACAAAAATATGATCAAGCTGCAGAAAGACCTGAGAGCATCATTCTCAATTAGAGTGCTCATGTGAAGGAGTTCTTCATCACGAATTATCTGCATTTAAAAAGAGGCTTACAAATGCGTTTGCCGAAAAGTGGAATAAGCCCAAGTCAGCAGTTGCTGATTGGGTCCACACGAAATTGCAAAATTGCAAATTTCAGTTATCCAGGTAGTCTCCATGCGAATTCAGGGCTCAAGAAAAAGAAAGAGGCGACAATATCTAGGACTGGGACTTGAAGATGACTCCTTTTGTTGCTGGGAGAGAGAGGTATCATCAGATGAACAAAATGCCAAAAACACACAGTTGCTCAGGAAACTGAGATGCCAAATCCCATTGCACTACAATCTTATTGTAAAATTACTTAAAGAACTTTTTTTTTTGTAGTTAGGTTGACAATTTGGTGATTGGTATATTATAAATAAAATAAATCATTATTCCAGGGAAGAATATATCATACCCATGATATTTGGATTGGTATTAGTAGTAGGTATATATCATATCCAAATGGGTTAGTTCCTAATGTTCAGGATTAAGTATTTACGTTTACTTACTTGAGTTTAGAGTCTAATCCTCCAAATGCTCCTTCTTGAGATTCTTCATCGCGCTCTGTCAAAATAGCAAAGTTTATTCATTACGACAAGATGAAGAAATATGCCTTGTCTTGGTAGTTTCATGCAAATCCCATTAAAATTAATTTGAGCATATTTATAATTTATTAATCCGGTATAAAGTTTTAGTTGACATTTTGATGTCATTAATCGGAATTTCGACGATTTCGGATAGAAACTGAGTGTTCCATCAACTATTTCCCCTACCCACCTATTTACGTTAGCATGATTATCCATAAATACTTGACTGAGAGATACATGGTGGAAGGGCTTATCGTCTGGAATATTTCACTCATACATCAAAATCTTGAATTCATTTCAGAATGCTCCAAAACTAATTCTGATGACATTTTTTTTAAATTTAGTTTTATAAAATTTGAAGCCATTGCAATAACTCTATATTCGACTAAAATTCGCTAAAAATCGTCAGAGGGATCAATTTTTCAAATAAATATTGCCTAGATGCCAAATGTACAAATAGTTCACCTTTGAAACACCAAGGTTAATTGTTGGTACAATGGACTCGAGACATGAACCAAATCACAAAACATGTATCCTGTTCCTCAGATTCATGATTTCCATACCTAAATGGAAAGCAGATGGGCTCAAAGCTCGGTTTGGAACGTGCTTATAAACAACAATACTTAAACACCAGCTAATGTCAAAAATACAGCCATAATAACGCTATCACTTGAGTTTCCTGTGATTTTTACTTTGAGAATAACAGGACAAACAATTCAAAGGCTCATTTGTTTAGAAATACCCAGGTATTGGTAGTTTCCCAGCAACTGAGTTCGAACTCAGACTTTGGATTCAGCTACAAGGAAGTTGCTCTCGTACAAATGCTCGTTATTGCCTTCTTCTGATATTTCTGATCACCTCAGAATGTTCTCCCCTTACTCTAGAACCTGAAGACAGCCAGTAAACCACAGGCATTCCAATATATAGGATAGGCTGGCTTTATGTCTCATGCTGCAAGGTCACAAAAATGATTGCAAAATGGATAGGAAATCCATCAAATTAAACCACAACTAAATTATTTTTTGTGATTCCCATGTTAGGGAAGCAGAATGACTGGGACATCCCGAACAGGAGGCATATTCATACTCACCATCAGACCAAGATTTTGGATGAGTAAGTTCAATGCCGCAGAATCCCATTACAGCCCTTTGATTGGGTATATCTGGCTTCTCTTTGATAAGAAATTTCTTATACTATAAAGAAGGTGCAAAGCTACAATATTCACCTGCTCACCAGCACCATTGTTTGATGTTGTCTATTGCTCATTGAGCTATTTGCGGTTCGGATGTTGTTAAAATATCTGTGCTTCAAAAAGTGGATAAAAACCTCGAAACCATCTTCCACGACAGCAACTAACGTTTGAAGCTTGAAATAGAAAATATAACAGGAACTCCCATACCATTGTATTGCAACACAAATAGCTGTTATCGGAATGACAATATCAGCTCTTGTTACAGACACAGGGACTAGTGATGAATAGTGTTGTTAAATTTTAATAATGTACTTCCATAGACTATGTTCAGTATACCAGCATATATATCAGTGATCAAAGTAGAAGGGCTGACAAACGCAAAAATATCAAACCTTTGTGTAAATGGTAATGTTGAAGTGTTTCACCCACAACTGGTGCTACAAGTATTCGATTATAAGCACGTAGGAAATTAAGCTTTAGGCCAGAAAAATCATGAATATGGGGAATGATTGGTTTTGTAAACTGTTTCAATATAATAATCCCCACATGGCTACCAGGCAGGGACCATCTATCATTGATTTTAATGAACAGGACAATTCAGACATGGACGATGAATTTCAAATTCGATCATCAACTGAAATTCGGTTTTTGCTGCTTTTAGTTTTTCTGATGGTGGACTCATGATTACTGGAAGTGTAAACGGGCGGCTACGCACTCATGAGGCAATGAGCCACTCTATTCAAGTAAAATTCCAATGAAACGTCGTCCACTGATAGTGTGTTCGAGTGAGCGGCTCCAGGCTAATAGGACTCGCTTGCACAGCAGATCCAAAGAAGTTGTAACGACAGCTCGTCGTCATCATGGGGGGGGGCATTCATTGTCCATTTCGAAAATTAAAGTGTCGAAAATTGAATTCATCGAAAAGTGATGATAGTCCAGGAGTTGAGGCTGAAAATTGATGGTAAATTCAGGAAAAGGTTAGGTATTGGATTTTGAAAATTTAGGCCATTCTAAGTGAGAAAATCTTAGTCTGCCATCTTGCAATTGATGAAATACAAACTGGCGACCTCATAAACCGTTCATCCTTCAGAAATTCGAATTCGTAGCAAAGTTCTAGGGTATAAAATACAAAGCGATTCGACCCCCAAGCTGTGGATTATCTCCTGAAATAAGCGAATTCCAAAAAATTGAAAAACAGGCTAGTTTTGGATGAGCCCCCCCCCTCCCCTTCCGCTCAGACTTTTGCGCTTCAAAATCACCTAAAGATCTCAATATTGGTCGGGTTGAATACTCTCCGAAGTTTATATCAATAAATATAGTTCTAGCTTAGACTTTTCTCCATACGGCATAACTCATAAATTTAATGTCATTTTATGAATACAATTTGCAAAAACGGCGTTTCACCTTCTATGTGAGATCTGAGCTATAACTTGGCCAATGTAGGTAAACCTTGGAAAATATTTAACCCTAAGTCGAATGAGCTTTGGCAGACTTGAATCAGTCTAATTTCCAGGTTGTAGGAGATTCTGAAGGGCGAAAGTCTAGACGGGGGGAGGAAAGGACTCACCCAAACCTAGCCTGATTTTCAATTTATTGTTTGTAATCCGCTTATTTTAAGAGATGGTAATACATACATAGCTAGGGGGTCGAATCACTTCGTTTTTCATGCTCTACAACTTTGCTACAGTTTACAAATTTCTGAAGGATGCACAGTTTAGGAATAATTGGGAAAAAAATTTAAAATTTTAGTTGGCTTTATGACGTTGTATTCCATCAATTTTGAGATGGCAGACAAAGATTTTCTCACACAGAATGGAACAAACTTTTAAAAACTATTCTCAAACCTTCTCTTGAAATTCTACCTATTTTCAGCCTTGGCTCCAGGACTAACTAGGCTCTCTCTTCGAAACTTCAAAAATCGAAATAAAAATAGCGCCGCTTGCAGTAATTGGAAAAAGACAAATCAGTGCCTTTTTCCTCCTTTTATTTTTGTTCTCGTTAAACAACAAAGTTATTTGTAAAATGATGTACGTGAAACCTAACAATCTGTAAACTAAAACATGAGAAGAATTTGTGTAACTGTCTTAACACGTCAGTAAGTATATCTGTGTTACAAGAACAATGGCAGTCGGGTCTTTTCTATTATCGATCGCATACGGCCTTTTCTGTTATACAACCGAAAAACAAATTTTCTATAGAAACAAAATGATAGTTGTTTTTCTGAAATTGATGAAATTGTCCATAAAATGAAAACTACTTGTTAAAAAAAGGAACTTTTCCGTTAATTCACTACCATTCATTCTGACCTACTTGTCCGACTAATCTAATTTTTACTAAGGGATAAACTACCTACTTGATGTTATGTATTTTTTAGATGCGAGCATCCAGACCACCAAACTATACACATCATTTTGATCTATTTTGTTTGTAGAACAATAGAACATAATTATATCAAGCGTTTCTGTTTGTATAGAAAATTGTTTTGCGGTTGTATAACAGAAAAGACCATGTATGCGGTCGTATAATTACAAAGACCCCAGCGGTCTTATGGATAAGCATGTTTCGCAAAGTAGCCGATAGTATCGTAGCTACTTTTGATGACCCGACATCGAAACTTGAGTTTCGATGGGTTCTGATGTGCATGGCCAAGATCATTTACAACGGGCAGAAGCAGAAGCCTTCTAAAGTCAAGTTCGACGTTGAATCATCCTACTTTTTGATGCGAAACACGCTTATTTCTGCTTAGCGAAACATTCTTATCTATAAAACACGATTGTCATTTTCTTCAATCAGATTTACTGACGCAGTAATAAAAAGTAGAAATTCTAAAGTTTTAAGTGTTTAGATAGTAAAGTTTTACGTTTATTGTACCTATTTAATATAATTTTATCATTTATAACCTGGTTAGTGGGCAACCTGCACTGATATGTTTTTCATCAATTCCCGCAGTGGAGCGTAGCATTTCGATTTTCGACAAGGGATTCTCATGAAATCATCACTTTTCGATGAATTCGATTTTCAAAATGAGTCATGAATAAGAAGCCCTTTGAAACTCTCAGCCGTGTCTAGTGAAATTGTGAAGGTGTGGCCGTCTTGTGTTGTGGTGCTGCGGTGCCTAGCTTCGCAGAATGGAAAAGCCAGTTGATCAATTGCAAGTGATGAAATCAATAGATGCAATGAGGTGATATTCCCGTCACCATTCTCATGATATAAAAAAAAAAAAGTTTCAGTCATCCAGCATGATCGTTCGAGAATATTTTCCGAATTTATCCTATTACAGTTTTGCTAAATTTCTTGAAATTTAAGCACTTTGTATTCACAGAAATGGTCAACTGCCATATTTCAAAGCAAACAATCATTTTCTAAATAAAATTCTGCTTTGCTAACAATTTTTTTTATTTTCCTATTTTTCGCAGTTTTTGTAGATTTTTTAAAGAATATTTTAATGAATTTTCAGTCCATTTTTCCAGACAATGTGTGCAAAACATTCATAATGCCATTAAAACAGGGAGGTATGTTTGGAGTACCTACAACATTCAGAGTACTGTAAGAATTCCTATAAGCTATTAAAAGCTACCTGAAAAAATAAAAAACAACAAATCCTGTTAATTGAAGCGAATGAATTAAAGACACTGACCTATGTGTGTGTGCAGATTAAACCTCCAGTCGTGTTCTCTTGGATCAAACTCTGGCTCTTCATCAACACTTATGTCATACTTTAGCGGAGGTCGTGAGCCTGCTAAGGTCATAGCCAAGCATACAAACAATGCAACGAAATTCAACAAGCAACCAGTACTCACAGGACATAGTACACTAGTAAAGCAGTAGTAGTCGCCTACATCAATTCTAAAAAGGCAATGTAAGTTTCTTTCTTCAATTATGTGACAACTAGTTTTTTTTGGAGTTGCCCTGATCGAAAATTGGAGGATCCAGTAAACCAGTAGCAATTTATTAGGATAATCATAGGATGTTTTGTGAATGAGCCTTAGCCAATTTACATCCATGCCATCAGGCAAGATTTTCAAAATTTAAAGCTGGCCATTGTCGGTCGTCCCAAATGGCGTGGTGTCACACGCGTGAATGTGTGTGACGTGAATGGGGAACCCAATCATTAGTGGAGGGACGAGCCGTGGAGAAATCCATCCAGTACGAACTCCATTGCGCTACACCAAATCCGCATCACTGCAACTTATTGTCAATGAGGAAAACTAGTGTGATCACGCCATGGTACACTTATGAAGAGGAATCCTAACTTTTTATTTTGGGTACTTAACCTGTCCATGTCCACCAAACCTTACTGGAGCCCCGACCTCTCATATTCTTTAAAGGCCTACAAGAAAAATGTTTTATTGGTCAAGCATAACTTTAAACAATTATTCCTCGGGGAGAGAGGGGGTAGAATCAAGTTATTGCCCCCACACAAACTCAGTAATGTACGATTCCAAATGTTAGCGTGAGGTGCTGTGATGTTGCTTGTTTCTGAAGTGGAGAAATCATCCATAGTCTTTATATGTGCTGTGTGACTCCAGACGGAAATCGTATGTATGGTTGACCGTCAGACGATTGTATAAGGACGATTCTAGATCTGCGGTGGAGCAGCTTCGCTAGCAGTCTACATAAATCGTAGTTCCGCAAGCAATGATCTTTCGTATTACTGATTCTAGCATCCAAAGATTGAGATAATGTCAATAGATAACCCACCACCAAGGACCCTGCCAACAGATCCAGACCGTATTAGCAAAGCAGGATTGTGAGGTTTCTTGTAGGGCTCTATATTATATGAAGGTGCTCTGGCCTGGTTTGGACATGTGCCAGATCACTCATGATGAGCCTCGTTCAAGTTTTGCGTCCTACTGGTCTTATTATGGGAATGACTCTATAACTGTTTTTAATAGTAGGAAATTATGAATAGTTTATAATATTCGTATTTATAATTTTGCAAAGGAATGAGAATTCTTGAACTTATTTGAAAACAGTTATATTTCAAGGTTGACTCAATATTGAAGAATAAGTCAAGCTACAAAAAATGTATTCGGGTACAAAATAAGTTGTAACTACTTTTTTTAATACTTACGAGACTTTTTATTTCAATGACCCCAACTACGAAAAATGTTGCTTCAAGAAGCAAGAATGAAACACTAGAAAAGAACTGACTAGGATCAAACACGAATTATTTATAACCTCATTGATTATATCAAATATTTATCTAGTATAGGTGATACGTTGGAGCGAAAATTCCGATCCGCTCATGGGGAGTAAAGCATTGTCTCGTGATTGTATCTTTATTCTGAATGAAGTTTTTCTAGTCTGATGGTCCCAAATGCCTAGTTCTCTTGACAAATTCAAGTTTTTGTTCAAAAACTAACTTTTACCCACTTTAGTTTGGTAAAGACACTCTTTATTGGTGTATGTGTCAACAAATAGTTGCTGAAATTAGGGAAAAATCGTCATTATCCATATTGTGATGTTTCAAATTAAACAAGACAAAAGGAGTAAAGTGATCAGGCATAGCTCCTAGTTTTACACTTTTTTGTCACTCCAAATAGAGCGACATCACGCCATACCACTCCATTTGGAACGGTTGTCAGTGGCCAGCTTAAGATTTCAAATAGGTTCACATTTTTCAAAACACAAAAAATTATTTCTTTGGTTACTGGTATTAAATTACATTTCATTTTACTCAAAATTTTAGTTCGTTGCATCTAAAACACTTACGTTGCCCACATTTAAATGCTCAAACGCTATGAGTCAACTAAAATGTTAGCACATGCCATTAAAAATTTGTTTAATTTTTCACTCTTAGGAAAAATCTCATAAGTCAGTTTCGTTGACCGCAAATAATTTTGGTTGATTCGAAAATGCCAAGTTTTATTAAATCTTCATTTTGGATCAGTTTGAAATGCCAATATAGGTAGGTAGGTCCGATTTTGAAAACATAACTTAAAAGAGAGATAAAATCAATGTCTCAATTTGTAAATTATGTTTTGAATGTACAAATGCAATTAATGTACCCACAAATTAAGATTTATGAGAATTTTCCATCACTTCCTTCCCATTAGTTTCTGTTTAGGGATTGTAATTTATCCTTAAAATTTGAAGCTTTAATACCTAGTATTAGTATTTTCAGCCATACACAAGCCAATCAGACAATCACTTAAGCCAATTACTATTGTATAGCATGCTTTAATTTCCATGACTTCATTGTTACAGTTTGCATTCATCAATGGAAACTATGTTTAATTGTACTCGGTTAGTTAAACCATTGAAATCACTTCATTCCTTTGTTATTTTCAAGTCCACCCAGTTAACATTCGTCGACTACATTCACAAAAAAATAAGAACTGCTAATAAATTACTTTGATTATTATTTCCTCTCCAAAATCATGAGTTAGACATCAAATGTTCGGTTCTACCATAACCCATATACAAACAAAATTGCCTTCATGCAAGAGGCATTTCAAGGATTAGGTGACACAAAGATATTAACCTTTGCGATGGGTCTCCACGGTTTGTTTCTGCTCTTGCTCTGATTTAAAAGAATCCCCTACAAAACAATATGAATTTTATGAGTTGATCGAAAGTTGTCATGTTTGACAATGGAATAAATGCATTTCAGAATTTTGTTTAAACGAATCAATGTCATTGAAAAGAAAGACGAGCAGTGTTAATTATTGAGAGCTACCTTGACTTAAGGTGGTAGTTGTCCTTAGCGTGGTGGTTACAGTGGAATGGGATTCAGAGGAAGAATGGATAGTATCAATTTGGGGCTCTGTTTCCATTTGGGATTGTGTTAACGTCTGTAAGTATTTCTCGAGTTCAGGTCCAGATAGGTCTGTGGTGTCACCTCCAAGCTCCTCTGGTCTGACGATAACTCTTTTTTGAATCACACGTTTCACGTGGACATTGCCGTGCTCGTCTACTTCTCTTGTTTCTGTGCAGTCTTCGCCAGGGTCAAACTTCTCAATGTACTCTCTCAAAGCGTGTTCTGCTTCGATGCCCTTGAACGATACCTTGTGAATTTCCGGTGGCATTTCTACCTTTCGATGGATCACATGAGAGAACTCTTCATCACCAATTATGGGCTCAATAACTTCCGTTACATATGGTTTTCCCTCATCAAACCACATGCTGGCTCTAGTTGCCCCTTCTTCGTCATTATCGTCAACCATGGTGGCAGAATCACCAGAAGTGAAACTAGAAGACATGACCGAGTCAGTTTCGTATTGATAAGTTGCGTGAGTGGCTGTTGAGCTTGTTGGTTCTAGTGAATCAGTGCTGCCCAGCAGGTATTCAGCTCTTGGTGGTGGCATTCTATTGGTCATACCTACTGCTCCTTCAGCGCTGTCATCTTTCCCTGAAGAGCTGAGATCACCTTCTTTTCCACTAGAGCTGCTTTGATCGTAAATTCCCATGGCATGGTGCTCATCTTCATCGATGGAATTAGCCTGCGTAACTTTTCCTTCTAACGAATCCACGGACGTTAACATTGATGTTTTCTCCCCAACCTCAATAGAATCAGTCATGATGTCCTTTTTCTTTGCTTTCAAAGAGGCCTCAATTGAGTCAGTGCTTACTGACATCATATCCTGACTCATTTTTACTTCAAGAGAGTCAGTACTGGTTGTGAATGGATCAATTACACTAGTTTTTGACTTCTGTGTTTTCAATTCCAATGAGTCTGTACTTGTAATAAGATCATCCCCAAGATCTTCCCATTGCTGAATATAGCTTTTCCCACTGCTATAACTTACACTATACATAGGCTGGTCAAGATCCAACTCGGGCACTTTGGATATCTCCTCCAAAGAATCAGCTCTCCCTAGTGTTTCAGACTTCACACCACCTTCTGCAGATTCTCTGTGCTTAGAATCCATAAACTGTTCCACGTTGGTTTGAGCTTGTCTAATGATTTCATCGATTTCAAACATTCTTCTCTCATAATCATCCTCATCGCTTTCTCCTCGCTGCATCCCTCCTACTGATATGGTTGCACAACTTTCTGACTCTGATGCTTGACTTTCGTGCCCTTCTTCAATTTCGGATAGCAGAGACTCTTCTTCAGCTTTAGCCTTCTTTTCTATTCGCTCTGCAGCTATGCATGCACTTTCTAATCCTTCAAACTCTTTCAAGGAGGCCAGAGAAATATCATCACCCCCACTCCGATTGCCATGTTTTCTGCTGTTATTGCTGGAGCTGGTTAATGAATCTTGAGATCCTAAGGACCTGTGCTTACTTGATTCCATTGCAATTAGGTGTTCAAGTCTTTCAAATTCTTGTAAAGAGCTCATTGAAACGTCATCATGCTCTCCTGACCTTGTAAAAAATTTACGCCCGGCCAGAACGTCATAATCCGGTGTACTGCTTAGAGATTCTTTGACACTTCCAAAGCTGCCTATTGATTGACTTACTTGACTTCCCATACTGCCAATTCTACTGCTACCCTCGAGATCGTTAATATCTTCTTCTTTTATATCCTCTAATGGCCCTCTTTCATAGTCAAGATCATAACCGTAAATCTGAGCTATTGGTTCAGCACCTTGAAATTGCATCTCCATCCATTTTTTGCTTGCCTCTACGTCTGGTTTAAAGTCATGTTCTTCAACAGATGGTGGTGAACCTTCTTGAGAAGATTCTTTTTCACTTTTAGATGATTTCGCAGGGCTACCTGACTCAAAATCAAATGTGATTTCCTCCTCAGTTGCTCCTGAACTGAAGTATTTCATTTGAGTCATTTTAGTAATTGTAGTTGGGGGAGATATCACAGGGGGAGCAAAAGAACTACCGACTCTTGATGACACTCTTTTCATATCAATTTTAACACTTTTCCCTTCTGTATCTTGTTCTGATGCTTCCCGACCAACTTCTTCGATGATAACAAACTCATCAGTAATATCGGGTTTCTCCAAAAGCTCAAACGAATCACTTGTTGGAGAATCTGAGGCCGAATCACTGTCTTTCCTATCATCCAATCCTTCCAATGCCCCTTTGGTTGCACTTGCTGTTACTACTGACTCTGTAACATCACTCTTAATATCTTCTACTTTTGTTTGGTTTGAAGCCTCTGACGGATCTATTTCTATATTTTCAAAACTATCTTGAGGGGTGGGATGCATGTGTTGAGTTACTGTAATATCTGGTACAGGAGAAGAAACATACTTGGATCTATCAGCAGGCTTCTCCTTTGATGTTGTTTCCTGAGTTTCAAGCTCGTGTTTCTCACTAGTTGAATCCTCAAATCCCAGGTGGAGAGGATCTGGAGAATTAACCATAGAGTCATCCATAGTTTGTTCGCTTTCAGATAGATGTTCCCATGATTCATGGGTTGGAAGCTCCTTTTCCCTAATAGGGCTCACATGGGCAGCATACTCTCCGGTTCTACTAACTGCTCCTGAATACTCCATTTCTAACTCGGTTACACTTGCCTGAGCTTCAGATGAAAGTTCGGGAGTGTCATCTTTCAGTTCACATTCTTCTACTGGTTCTGGTGTTTTTGGTCTCTCGATTGGATCTTCACTAGGTATATCACTAGAACATTGTTTCAAGAGTTCAGCTATTTCTGAATCTGGATGATCATCTGAAAACGCTGCTGAATGAAGCCTAGATTTGCTCCCAAGACTACTGTCAAATGACTTAGCACCATCTCCAAATGATGTATCTGCAATTGAAATTCTCCCTTCCCTCAAATCTCTGTCCATAGCTTGATCAGCTTCTGTTTTGTAAAATTCTTCTTCCAACCTCTCTGTTTCGTCTATATCTTTTTTCTCTTCTTGGGTACCTTCCTTAAAAGTTAGGGATTGTGTGTACTTATCACTTTCAGCAGTGTCCTCGATAGTGTCTTCACTTTTCTTTTTAGTTTCTCTCATTTGGAATACAGGGATCATAGATGGACGGAAGCTTGTACTTCCATTTCTTCTATGGCCTCGTTTTTTTACTTCATGATCTCCTTCATCATATTCTGCATTATACTCTACTTGTGTTGGTCCATTGCTGTGGCTAATTTCTCGCTTCTCAACTTTGGATGTAACTTGAGTACATACACTTTGAATTCCCTGTTCAACTATAGAAGAAGTAGTTATTGTAACGGACTCAACACCACCAGCAGACTGTTGAAATGAAGGAGATTGTGTTGCAATAGTTTCTGTTCTTGATAAGACTGTCGTTTCTTCGAATTCTCTAGATTCAGATAGGGACAATAAATCAGAAGTTCCCGAAACTGTTAGGCTGAGCTGTTCAGATGTTGCTGAACCATCCATTCTTTCAGATTCAGTCTTGGAGAGTTCAATTACTGTTCTGTTTATACCAGTGTCAGTGGTAGTGCTGACCAAACTACTCATGTCATCAAGGCTTGAAGCAAGTTTGTCATCTGGGCCTTGGCTTAATTCTCCTTCCAGCATTATAGGACGTGGTTCCGGTTGGAAAGTCATTTCATGTGATCTCTTCATTCGAATAGCTAGTTCTTGATCGGGCTGAACTTGATTTTCATCATCGTCTTCTGAAATATCTTCTCCAGATATATCAAAGCTTACAGATTGTTCAATAGATTCTGAAAAACTCTGCATTTTAACTTGTGTTTCAATAGCTAGAGATGGCATTTTTTGCTGCTTGGTAACTGGCTCTTCAACATCCTTTTCTAGCTCCATTGCTGAAGGTACCAAGGTTTCAGATGCTTCACTTGACACTTCAATGCTTGCTAAATTTCCAGAACTTTCAGAATCAAGAGATTTCATCGAATCTCTGGAACTGAGGGAGCTTACAGCAGTTTGATAATCTCTTGATGTAATTGTGGTGGATTGACCAGATATTTCATGAGAAACTGCAGATTCATATTCAGATGATCCAGTAGTCATTCCTGCAGAGGCCACCACTAAACCTTCCATGTCTGATGACAAAGGTCGGCTTCCAGGAGACTTGATGCTGTCCGATGTTTGTTCAAATGATTCATAGTGACTACCTGAACTTGAATACAGTTCTCCATCTGATTTTAGATCTTTGGCTCCCAAAGTAGATTTTTTATGTTTCCGGATAATGATATTAGGTTTGTCCAGAGTACTTGCATCATTTGATCCTTCTTTGTAATCAGAAGAAGATGAATTGGAAAATACATCATCCAATGGTGATTTTCTTTCTTCGCTATCTACTGGTGGGTCAACCAGATCAAAATCAGGTCTTGGAGATGTATCAGTAACTACAGCCATAGTTTTAACTTGGCTTATAGGATCATAATTTATTTTCCCTTTTACGCTTTTTTCTGTATTTTCTATTTCTCCATGATCAATTTTGCTTGATTCTTGGTTTTCAAAGTCATCTCTTTCTATTACTGTATCTTGGCTTCTTGTTGATTTTATTGATACCTCACTGCCTGTGGTACTAACTGGGGTCTTGATTTCCTTAGGTTCATGGACTTGATCTTTCATGGTGCTATGATCCGATGATGTTGTTAACAAGGTAGTTTTATCAACTGATTTGATATTTTTGTGTTGATCGACTGTGATTTCTTCCCTCTTTGAAGTCTCATCAAATTTAATTTCACTTATAATTTCTTGGGCTTCTTCTTCCTTTTCTGATGTAAGTATCTGCCCAGTAGTTTTAGTTTCTGATTTGTAGATTGATGCTTGCTCAAATGAAGAATAGGTTTTTTCACTCTGAGAAATTTCTATCTTCTCAATTGTTGATGAAAGAGACTCTTCATTTGTCTTTCTCAAGCTTCTGCTTTCAGCTGTAGTTATTTCTTCTTGGTGATGCTCTTGAATGGATTCAGTAAATGTTTTTTCTAAAACCAAAGCTTTAAATTCGAATTCTGATGGGGATTCCTTTGTTATGCTATCTCGTTTCTTTTTCTTTTCCTCTATAAGCTCTTCTTTCACTGCTTCCAGCGACTGTTTTACTTCAGCCAATGTCTTTTCAACAACTTCTTTTCCAAAAGTATCACTATCCAATTCTTGAGCATCCACATCATCACCACTATCTTCCCCAAACACATCATGATGGCTACTCATCTGAGGTCCTTTTCCTACTTGACTCTCTAGAGGCGAATTATCAGTCATTCCACTACTTCTTAGATCCTCGTCAGTTATTTCCATGCTTGAAGTTGTTGTATCAGTACGGACAAGCTTCAGCATGTAATTAGATTTGTTGGTTGGAGGTGTTTTCTCTGGTGTTTTTATTTTAGCAGAGTCACTTCCGATTTCCAAGGTGTCTAGAGCTTTTGCTTCGACGCTGCCCAGCTCACTCTCAATTTCTCCCACAAATATCTCAGCGATTTTTCGTGCCTCACTCTCAGTCAAAGCCTCATCTTCTTGCCATGAGGTTATTGGAGTTGGCAATTGACCGACGGTTTCTGTTTCCAGAGGTTCTGTACTTTCTTGTACAGGGACTTCCCATACAGTATCAGGCATATGTTCCTCTGGGGTATGTACACTTCTTCGTTTCTTTTGATCATCTGATTCGTCCACTTCTAGCTTTATATCCTTTTCAGATGGACCCCACACTTGTATGTCTTGATGCTCCCTGAATCTGACATCTTCTGGGGTAACATCAGATTCTGAAAATGTGTCCTCACTTTCTCCTTGGCTTGATGTGATTGAGCTCACTTTCACTTGATCATTACCAGCCAATTGGCGACATTCATATTTTTCTTCAATCACTTTGAATTCTTCTTCTATTTCTTTTACCTTTTCTGTGTCTTCTAGTTCGCTTTTGTCAACATGCACTTCTAATGAATCTGATGGCTTGGAGATAGTATCGTGTTTGTAGTGTAGAACTTCTTCAACGGCTGAGGATATTTTGGTTTCATAAATGCTTGGGAGATCAGAACTAGTGTCATTTGTTTTGTCTGATTGGGAAGCATCGTCTTCAGTTTTTACAAGGGATACTTCATCCCTTGCAATTTGTTTGGGTTCAGGTTGACTTTCAGTTTCAGTCTTTTTCTGCACCAAGGCTTTATTTTCCAAAATATTTGTCTCAATTTGTTCTTCCAATTCATTGCTCACAATCTCACTATGTATCTGTCGATTGAGCATGGCTGCTTGGTCTGTGGGTTCAGTAGTCATTTCAAAGGCTTTATGTTCTGGAGAACCTTCTTCTTCCATTTGTGACATCAATTGTTCTACAACCATTTCTTTTTTTATTTGCGCTTCGAATATTCTCTTTTTATGTCGAACGTTATTGCTTATGTCAATGGTAGTGTCACCTGGAAGCGACACAGATCTCTCATATAAACCTTTTCTTTGTTTGGGTTCAGGGAATGAAAAGTCTTTGGTTATTTCATCATCAAAAGCATCATTATCATAGCTTAGTTCCTCTATATCATGCGATTTGATGAATTCTATTTCTGAATTGGTGTCTGCATCAAGGCTTATTCCACGCTCCTTGGTTGAATCACGGACTACTGATTCCGTAGTTGTGACACCGTGGAGTACTTTTTCTACCTCGCCAATTTCTGAAACTTCTTGTTCAATAGAAGCTTCTGAATGGATCACATCCTTCTTTTCTTCTAGGTCTATACTTTGAGAGATGCTTGCTCTCGCTCTTGGTTTAGGGACAGGTGGAGTAACATCTTGTACGGCTGATGTGCTGTCAACACTACCACTTGACATTTGCTCCCAAAACATTTTTCTAGTAGCATAATTTTTTGATTCATCGTCGTCTTTTTCGGGAGTTAGGGTCTGGTCTTGGGATTTGTCTTGGCTATAGGTAGGTTTCAAAGGCGTGCGAGGGGAAGGAATTGGTGGTGTTTCTCCCGTTTCTCCTGGCTCCAGTGTATGGCTGCCTTCTATGATTTCGCAAGTGCACACAAACACACAAAAGTTTTGTTAGTCACATTAGTAGGTTGGAAACAACAACAACAACAACAACACCAAAACAACATTTGACATAGATTCAACTAGGTATTTATAAGCAGTTATTAAGCTAGGAAAAAGCAGTTAGAATATCCGTTTTTAGTTTAATTATTTTTGTTATAGTACATTTAAAAAAACCATTGAGTTAATCATTGGGTTGTTCAGTTTATTAAATAAATACCATTCCCCGAAAATTTTACCTCTGACGTGGCTGTCGGTCTCTACGCTTTGAAATATTTGTGGCACAGAGTCTTTTACTAAGGATAGTTTCATTTTACTACTTTCAGAGAGACCACTGCCGCCTAATTCTGTTCCCGTCTGTTCCATATATACTGAAGTTGGAAGAATACTTGAAAGCTTTGGTCTAAAGATATCTGTAAGCCCTACCCAAAAAAATTTAATAATTTATCGTTTGAAAAATTATTTCAAGTAGATAAAAATAATTTATACATAGATACATAATGAGATATGGATATATTCTTGAATGAATGAGTGTTAATGTTCTCCTCACCTCTCTTAACTATGAAATGTCACGTTAGGTATGCAAGAAAATTAAATAAGCTGATATGGAGATAATCATCAATTACATAATTTCTGCCTGATGTCAATATTGATTAGGGGTGATAGTAATTAGGATGATAAATTGTCTTCATCCACCAGAATGTTACGTGAACGAAATGAATTACGAAATTGTGTACACATGAGGCTTATTATTCACATGGCCGTGCCTTAATTATCTTTAGTTATTATTCTATTCAATACCTTGTTGTAGTGGAGAAGTTGTGTCATCTGAACTTAATGTTAAGTCCTTCGAATCAATCTCAGATGGGGTCAGGCCGCCGGCATCCCATTGGTGTAGAGCTTGGTCCACCTCCTCTAGGGATAGCTGTGACACCATCTTCTGAAACTCCCCATCCGTAACTTCACTCATGCTTGGATCAGCTTCTTTAGTTTGTGATGTCATTCTCTCGAATTTTCGTTCTATCCTGGTAATATTCTTTTCAGACTTTTTCGAATCTGATTTTTTGAGTGGTTCAATTGTAGACTCTAAGCATTCACTAATTGAACCTGGTAGGTGCGATTCTTCCATGTCTTCCTTGTCCTCGCTTCCATACATATCAGGACTAAATCTTATCTTGAATTTTCGTCTTTCCTTAACTTCCGGTTCAAGAACGATGTAGGCGTCTTCTTCAGCTTCACTCTCACTCAAGTCACCTACATATTCAGTCGTAACTTTCACCACAGGTCTTTCATCTTGGGATAATCTCTGAGAGCCTCCTACTCCTATCGCCCTCCTGGAAAGTGTTGGTGTCGTTACATACGGTTGTGAACTTTCTTCTGATTCAGAAATTGATTCTTTATCTTCAAAATGTTTCCTTGTAGGCATTGGAGTGGTTGGCATTGTCATAACCTCTCTTACATAATCATCACTCCCTACTTCAGACCCCTCATCTACATGACTGTCGTCCATACCAAATTTGGTACTTAACAGCTGTGATTCCATTTCTTTTATGATTCTCCCAATTTCATCATTTGAAGAAACCGTCACTTCTGAAATTGTTGAAGACATCTCACCTTTCCCTGATCCTGTAGGAAAAATAGTTTCCACTGTCTCAAAAGTAGCCACATTAAATGATTCTGCTCCAAACTCTGGTAAAAGAGATTCGGAAGATTCAATATAAGATTGATCTTCCATCCTTTGTGCACTTAATTCATGTGTCACCTTCTTAATAGTGTCCAGATCAATAGCCGCTATGCCTTTTCCTATTTCTTCTACACCACCTTTAAGTTTTGTTTGGAATTGGTCAATTTCCCCTCCAGCCTTATGTGCAAGTTTTCCTGATGTCTCTAAACCATCATCTAACGGTTGCTGTACATTTACTAGATTTTTTTCCACTTTAATTGCAAGTGCATCCCCTAGTGGTTTGACTCTCATTTCAATTGTTTGATTAATCATTGATCCTCCTGCCTCACTTGCTGTTTTGAGAGTTTCAGTTACTTTTTTCATGTTTATCTCAACTTTCCCGCTTGGAACAGAAATATTTTCAGCTCCACGTTCAATAGATTTTATGCTTGTACTTTTGACGGGTTCTTTGTCACTTATTCCTATGTTTTCCGATGGTATATTTTCTAGCACTTGTTGAAAAGTGCTCTGAGTGTTCATTCTGTCTTTGGGTAGTGTATCCAAAACTGTAACTATGGTTTTTTCAACTAATGACGTAGATGTATCTATCGATGGCTTGGCTTGCTGTTCAATGTTTTTTCCCAAGACTATCTCCTCTTCATCTAAAGATTTTTCATCAGGTTCTGAACCTTTCATGATATTTTTATCAATAACGCCTCCAACTTTTTCTGCTTGCACAAACAAATTTTCAGCTCCCTGTTCTATTGGTTTAATGACTGTGGTTATGATTGTTTTTGCTTCAATTTTTTCTAAATTTTCCAAAGGCACATTTTGCATCCCTTGCTGTACAGATTCTTGAAAGTTCAGCTTTCCTTTTATTTCATTGTTATTTGTTACAGGTACTTGAGTGAGTTCACCGAAATCCAGTAATGAATCTTCAGGCAAGGTACTTTTAGCAATGTTGGGTTTTTCAAATGATGTCGTGAATGAATCCTTTACTGGATCTATTTGCAAATCAATAGATGGTTTCATTGCTGTAAGCCTCCCATCCTCAGATTGTTTTGAAGTTTCACTAACTTTTTTCACGATTTTTTCAATTGAACCCTGATGAATGGTTTTCTGAAGATTTAAAAGATCCTCTTCTTTTTCCACTGGTATTTCAACCTGTGAATCATTAGAGCTCATAATAGTTTTTCCTTCAGTGTTAATCGCTTCGATTGTGGTTTTGATACTAGATGTGGTGATAGGGACATCTTTCGAGCCATTAGTTTTGTTGGAGGTTGATTTTTCTGCCTTTTCTGCAACAATCCCCACAAATTGATCGAATTGGGTTTTAGCGTCATCTATTGTTTTTTGGATATGTTCAAAATTTGTTTTTTTAGTCGTGGGTTCATCTCTCTTCTTTTGTTCTTCTGTGGGTTTCAGGTCTTTCTTTTTCATTTTAGATGAATCTTTTTTCTGCGCAAGACCTTCAAGAAAAGGTTGAGCTACCAAGGAAATTGCACCATCTTCAATAACCTGGCCAGCCTCATCTTGAGACAATTCTGCAATTAGTGAACGAGCTCTTGCAGATTCTTCCATGCAAGGCGAATGTTTCTTTAATGGTACAGAATCGGTCAAGTTACCTGTATCTTTTGGTCGTTCTTCCAATTTCGAAACAGCACTTTTGTGTCCTTCCATGCCAGAAGGAGGCAGTTCAGTTGACTTTGATGCTTCCAGTATATCCTGGAATGGTTGGCTCACTAAGTCTATTGGTCTTTCTTCTATGATGAACCCACTTTTTTTGTGGTGAAGTTCTTCAATCAGTGGCCCAGTTTCCTGTGTTTTTATCTGGCTTTGTGTTTCAACAAGCTTGGTAGATTCTGGGGTAATATCTGCACCTGAAGAGAGTGGATCTGCTGATAATATATATTGAAACGGCTGGCTCACCACATCTATGGGTCTTTCTTCTATGATGAACCCACTTTTTTTGTGGTGAAGTTCTTCAATCAGTGGCCCAGTATCCTGTGTTTTTATCTGGCTTTGTGTTTCTATAAGCTTGGTAGATTCTGGGGTCATATCGGCACCTGAAGAGTGTGGATCTGCTGATAATATATATTGGAACGGCTGGCTCACCACATCTATGGGTCTTTCTTCTATTATAAATCCACTTTTTTCTTGATGAAGTTTTTCGAGCAGCGGACCAGTGGTGGAGTCTGTCTCTTGGAATTTTGGCAGTGTCACACTATCTGTGGAATTAGGTGATGTCGAAATCAAGGTATGCATTGTTTCAAGGGGCTGTGTAACCAAGTCCAGTTCTTTTTCCACAGTAGCTCGTCCATCCTTATCATCGGAAAACTCTTTTTTGAGTGTTTTCATCTTAGTTGTATACATCTCTACTGAGGGAGTTGCTTTGTTAAACGTTTGTTCGTGCAACTGACTTACGAATTCGATTGCTTCCCCCTCGATTTTATGAGTTTCCTCAAGAGATCGTTCCAAATGATGTGTTCTTGCACTTTCCTTTTGTGGTGATGGCACATCTTTCACTCTCTGTTTAGCTGTCAATGTCTCTTCAAGAGGTTGGCTGATGATATCTATTTTCTTTTCAGCAATAATCGGACCAAATGTCTCTTCAGACAAGTCCTTTGTGAGAGTAACTACTGTACTTGGAGTCTTAACTGTTTTTTCTGAAGGTTTTAATTCTATATCCTCGATTTCAACAGTTTTTCTCAACAAGTCAGTAGTTAAACCCTCTATTTGTCGATCAGTTTTGTCACGTGATGGATCTTCAATTAGTGTTGTTGAGGATTCAAAGCCACTTGATTTGGACAAAGATACTTTGTCACCAAAAGGTTTAGTAACTAAATCGATCGATTGTCTTTCTATCAGCTGACCACTTTTATCTTGTGAAAGTTCTTTGATCAATCTCACCGTTTCTGTTGTGAATATAGTTTCTTCCTTGGTTTCTTGTTCAGTCGATGATTGACTAGCTGATTCTAATGACTTCTGTTCCGACTTCCCCTCTCGTTTCCCTTTAGCTCTCTCTTTGGTAGGTTTTTCATCATTTTGACCTTGGAAAGGTCTTTTTATTGTCTCCAACGTTTTCTGAATCACCGTTGGCTCAGGTGTTGGTAGTTCCTCCAAAGTAGTCTCACTCTTCTCAATAGAAGGTTTTTTAGAGGTTTCCATAGGTTTTTGTTTATTTTTGCCTTTTTTCTTATCGTCTTTCTTGCTGGTTTCTGGACTTACTTCTTTCGTCTGTTCCTTAAGGGTAGCCTCAACGTTTGGTTCATTTTGAGTAACTTTTTCCAGTGATTTATTTGACTCGACTGACTTTTGCTTTCCTTTTCCTTTATTTTTTATTTTATCATCTTTTACCGTGACTTTTTCTGTTTTCTTTGTCCCATCTCCACTTGCCAGTTCCACTGACTTTTTCTCAATTTCCGTTTCAGTTTGAGAAAGACTTGATGTTTCAGTGAGTTTCGTAGTAATTTTGTCATCTTCCTCGACAGAAGGGGTCTTTGTTGATTCTATAGATTTTTGCTTTTTGCCTTTTCCTGTTTTCTCGGTAGCTTTCTTACCTTCCATTGGCTTTGTTTGATCTAGGAATGGTTTTTTAATAATCTCTACGGCTTTCCCTACTAAGCTTGTGTCTGGTTTTAGCGATTTATCCGATTCCTCCATCGAAGAATTTTTGGCTGAACCAGATTTATCCTTGATTTTACCCTTTCCTTTTCCTTTGCTTTTGTCATCTTTAGGTCTTCCATTGTCGTCTATTTTTACTGTGTCTTCTATTCCCACTTCCAATGGTGCCACAGCAATTGAAGCTTTTTCATTCACGGTTTTCTCTATCAGATGCTCGACAACTGGTTCTCTTTCTGGCGATTGCTGGTTTGTTTGCTCTATTTTACTCCTACCCTTTCCTTTATTGATTGCCTGTTTAATGGTATCTTTATCGCCTTTGTTTTTTTGATCTTCTGAAGATTTATCGATTTTGGTAGATATTTTTTCAGCAATCGGTTGAGCTCCAGTTGACTCAATTTTTTCCTTCGTCTTTCCTTTACCTTTCGTTTCCTTTGGGCTTCCTCCATCTTTTCCTTTGCCATTATCTTTCAGTTTTGACTTAGCATCTTTTGTATCCTTGGGAGATTCTTCTCGTTTTTGAGATGCAGTTTTAGTTGTCATCTGTAGCTTAGGGATTACACCCTGGCCTTTATCTTTGCTCCTGTCGTTTGGCTGACTGCTTATAATTTTTTCATCAGAAACTAGGTTAACAATTTCGTCTGACGTTTGTTCTTTATTTATCTCTGTATATTTAGTTATTTCCAAAGAGTCTTCAATCAATTCTTCAGTGGTTTTATCGGTTTCGTGTTCAATTGGTTGGACTTCAGATTTGTTCTTATCAACATCAATGGACATTCCTTCGTGAGTCTTTCCAGCTACCACATTGGTTTCAAGGGAAGGCGTCTTAGTTAATTTTTGCTTTCCTTTTCCTTTACCTTTACCTTTTTCGTCTTTATGGTCGATTTTATCTTCTCCTTTGTCCTGGAAAGGTTTTTTTATTGTTTCGATAGTTTTACCTAATATTGTTGATTTTTTTTCAGTTGCTCTCGCAGGGTCAACTACTTGTTTTGAAATATTTTCTTCCAGTTTCATCTGATCTTCCTTAATTTTTCCGGACTTTCCATTATTTTCTTTCTTTTGCTTACCATTTCCCTTTTCTATAACCTTTTCTTTTACAGTGCTGTCACTTTTAGGACTATCAGTTTTCACTTTTTCTTGAGAGATTTGAGATTTGAGTGTGTTTTTTCCAAGTTGTACCGTAGTGCTTTCTTCAGGTGATTTTACCTTAGTTACTGTGGTACTGACTTTAGAGACAGTTTTTTCAGGTGATGGCGTTTTTTTAGAATTTCTTTTCTCGATTGGTTTCTTGTCTGTTTTTACTTGTGACCCTTTTTTTGAGGATTCTGGTGTTTTATCTGGTGATATTTTTTTAATAGAATCTTTTCTGTCAATTGAGGGTTTCTTGGTTGGTTCCTTTTTAATTTCATCACACTTTGGTTTGGCATCAATTTTTGTGTCATTCACAAGCTCTTTTGACTCCTTAACTTGACTAGCTGTTGTCTTCACTTCGTCCGTCACTTCTCCTTGGCCTGTAATAATATACAACTAAAATAGAAAATCGATACAACTAGACTTTTAAAACCTCAATGGGCTTCGGGTAGAACTGATTATTGGTTACCTACAATAACATTTTTGAGGTGGTTTAAAATTTCACGTTATTAAGTAGGTACTTACTTTTCTACACCTTAAATATTATCAAGTTCTCTTGGAATCCAGGATTTTCTATATGTTGCAGGCTTCAAGACTTTTTTATGATTTATAAACCTATGGTAACGTTATAAATTTTAGTAATATTATAGACTAATTCGCCATATTTCTTCATTAATGCCAACTAAATGAAAATAATTGACGTTAAAAAATTAACTAAATGTAATAATTAATCTGCATATGATAAAACAGCTATTAAATATCTACCCACATATCCTACAATATACTCCAACATTCATAGTTTTCAAAAATGGTGATCAGATACCACTGCTGATATAATTTCAAGTATAAAATAATACAAATTATTTTAGCTGAACAAGTCAAGAAATGCAACCAAGAGCAGACGAACAATAATTCACCACCCATTCGAGTTACCGACGAAGGTTATCACACATTTTTTAAGCACGGTTTCGTTCACTATAACCGATTAATTATACAGGAATTGAACACGAACGAATCGACGTAACAAAATACAGTGAAGTGGAACAAAACTAGGTTGGCACTGAAACATATTATTTTAAGCAAGGTGTCCCAAACCTAATGGTATAAACTGCAAAGGTCGATCCTACAGCACTTTTTTGATCAGGAGTTCCTCTTGGGATTTTTTGAATGCCTTGTTGTCGAATGCTTTAATTTTATGGATTTTTTCTTCGTGTTTTCTACCTTATGACATTAGAACGGCCATAAATCCCCCTAGCAGCCATTATAAATAAACTAAAGAAACGTGAGTTAAAGAGTAAAAGTGTATAAAACAACAACGCTGCAAATTATTACACAACGTTTTATTGGTGTTTTATATATAATATATATGTTAAACCCTGTATGTGGTACCTATATTACCAAAACTTGGTGCTTCGCTCCTCCCATACACAGGTTCACACCTTTACAGCTCCAATACACCACAATTTTACGCTTTTAAATAAATGTCGAAAAAAATAGAAAAAGGAAGATCGAAAACAAAAGGAATTATCCTCAGGAGCTCAGCTGATCAGTACGCCTCCACACCTCCTAATTATTTTTGAGATGTCCCAAAGGAGCTCCACCTAAATTACAGCAGCGTAAGTTGATTAGGAAAGAAATTAGCCTCATTCCACAGCTGATCAGAGCCCCTACATACTTTGTAATAATGTATTCTAGATAATTCAAAGGAGCTCCATTTCAAATTTCACCTCCGTAGATAATGCGATTAATTAACACATCTACAATTGACATTCCCCCTCATCTGAGTATTACTTACGACTTTTAAGTAGGTACTACCTACGTACTGAAAATTTATGGGGCAAAACAAAAAGCTTCTTTCGTCCATCAGTAGGGACAACAGTTACATTAAACTCAATTTTGCGAAGTCAGAATTCCATTGATTCGTATCAGCTTCTACGATAATCCGAATTTACAAGGCAAATATTATGTGTTCCTATTTTACAAACACACACACTTTCTAGTGGTCATTAATGGAATCTAGTGACTCACCAATTCAACTATATCTCTACCAGCACTTATGGTTAAACTCTCCAAGTAGTTAGCGAACGGATTAACGTACATTGTCCCTGGTGGTTTCATTAAAATTTTTGGGCAATTCAATGACTGATCGCGATTTGCGAATTGCAATCGTGATTTGGATTCAATGACAACCAGCAAATTACTACGGTCACCTTGAAAATTTTCGAGAACTCGATTCTTGAATATTACAACCTTTAATTGCTACCCTTTTGGGTTGATGAAAATTGATGCCGAGATTCTAGGATCAACCGCAAATTATCAACCTCAAATGTGTTTTATAATTCGAATTTCCTAAACTTTGGTCCAGTAGTTTCGAAGAATGCCCCGGACGGTTTTTAATTAGATTTTTGGATGCTACGCATCTTGAAACATAAACTAAAAAAATGGTTGGGGGGGGGGGGGGGGGGGGGGGGGGTACATATTTGTTTTGGTCAGAAAGTTGGAAAGCTGAGATTCCGAGGAAGTTTTTCTGTGGAGTGGCTTTCAAAAATCAAAAATAGTAAGTACTCATGTATTAGAAACAGACAAACAAATGTTAAAAAAAAAAAATAATAATAATAAAAAAAAAAAAAAAAAAAAATAAAAAAAAATAATAAAAAATAAATAATAACATTTTGGACATTTTTCAAAATTTGCATTTTAGACTCCTTTAATACTCGATAAATATTGGTTGCTCATCATACAGATAGGAAGCGTAAAGCTAATTACAACTGTATCCTCATTTTTTTATTACATTGATCCTAAGGGTGGTTATGGCCGCTTTGTTGTCAAAAGGTAGAAAACACGAGACAAAATCTTGAAAATTGAATTACTCGAAAACAAAGCGTTAACAAAAAATCTTCTGGAGGAACTTTCGATCAGAAATATGCTCTAGAATCGATCCTTGACGTTTGTACCATTAGGTTTGGGAAACCCTGTATAGATGTTTGTGAATATTATTGGCCCGTTCCGAAAGGTGTATCAAAGACACCTATGGAATTTCATCTATTTCCACTATATTAGTCATAATTTATACATTACTGATCTCAGTATATCTCGATCCAGTAAAGTGAAAAAGCCCAAAGATGTTCGAACTACAAGCTATTAAGAAGATCGTTAGTTATTTTTCAGACACTTTGTCGGATGGGACATATTTGAGTAGATGTCTCTCATGCTCTAGGATGATTAACAGTGCATGATTACTTATTCTCTTGATTATGAATATCAATGTGTGTAAAAAATTAATGGCCTGTTTTTTATTTATTTTTAATCACGCTGTTTTAATGGATTAAAAAAACAGAAACAGAAACATGAGAACTGGTATTCTAGGACATACGTTTATGTCAGAAACCAAAGGTAGAAGAATTTCCCCTCTCCAAATTTAGCATTAAGGGTTGAATGTTTGTAAGTACAACTTAAATTTCTTAGTTTTAGGAAGGAGTATTTGAAAGTTAAGTAGGTAGATATCTATTGCACCGAATAAACGTGCCATATATTAGAATGACCATATTAGTGATCGTTTACATATTAAAGTACCTCTTCTACTGGTAACAACATTTTTCCTTCATACGAATTGTACAAATTGTAATAGGTACCTAGGTAGTAGAATGTTTACAGAATGCATAGAAAGAACATGTTGAAACATTTGTAGTACCGACAAACCAAGTCTAAAAAATAATAGGTAATCAATTTACACATTTTATTTAAATTGATAATAAAAGTAAACCAAAGTGTTTGAGGGGAGATGAACTAGCGAATTGATTTGAAGACATCTATCCTTGTTGCATTGTCATATAGCTAGGAAGAAAACAAGGGCGAATTGCTCTGTTTAATTAGTAGGAATTGTTAGTTTGGTCATTATCTATTATTAATAAATATATCAAAACGAAAACCCACTTCAAAAGTAAACGAAAAAATCTATGTGAGCACTAAGGGGAACTGTCAATGAAAACCATGCACTTCTTTTGCTTGCTTACCGTACTCATCTCCAAGGGGATAAGACCAGATGCAGTAGCCTGACCCAGGTTCTATTTGTTTGGGAGGGGATATGTACTCAACACTACTAGATTGCCATAGCGGTGGGCTTTCAAGAAGGCAATCTGAGGAATGGTTTTTCCAAACAAGGCTCATTGAGGAGGATTTCAAACTCGGTAGTGATCTATTCAAGGATCTTTTTGAAGCGCTCATTCTGGTTGACTTTCTCCTTGAGACGGGGCTGTTTTTCAGTGAAATGTCTATTGTACTTCTGCCCAGTCTGCTCCCGACGTTCAATTCAACCCGTGGGACATTATATTCATCCTCACTCGTACTGCTGGATTCGGCTGGGGAAGGAGTGCAACTTGATTCACGGAACCGAACATAGCTTACATCAGCAGCACCCTCAATATTGGTTGTTGCGTTAATCATATCCCAAGGGCTTGGTACAGTTTCTTCCAACTTTTCTGTACTCTTTCTGAAGTCTCTCCGAAGGCTTCCCATCACTTCCTTTTCCTCTCTTTCAACATCCCGAAGAAGTTTGGATATGTGCGATTCTATTTCTTTTAATGCTGCTTCTCCGTCTTCGTTGAATTTCCTGTATTTCTCATCTTGACTGCAATGTTTTTTGAGCTTTGGCCGTCTCTTGTACGTGCTAGTGGCTCCTTCTGTAATGTCCGAGTAGAAGAGGTTTTCTTCCCGCCTTATGTCTATCAGCATCTGTGAAATGGATTCCTCTAGTTCTTTCAATTCAGCCCGCTCTGCTGGCGACACTCCATGTATTTCTGGGGACAAGGACCTACTACAAAGATTGTGGTAGTACTTCAATCTCGACTCCAAGTCCTGTGGGGAGTCGAAATGAGCTTCTGCACTAACTTGTGCAGCTTTAGCCCTTTTCGCAAACATCTCTGGCACTTTATTGATATGACTACTCATATCGTAAAGTATACCGTATGTTTCTAATTCCCTTGAAATGGGAAAATTGTCGTCAGGCTCTTCGGATTCGGAGTTTGAAGAAGAGAATAGCAACTCGCTAAATGTATCGGTCCCATGTTCCTGGGTTAGACTGCATGTAGAACCAAGGATATCAGGGCTCTCGAATTCCGAGTATCCCAACTGGGGTGGGTACACTGATTCGTCTGCCATTTCTTTATAGTAAATATCATTGACATTATCATATGGACTCTTCAATCGTCCTGCATTGAGTTTCATTCCTCCAACGACAGTTTCCCCTTCATGCTCTATACAAAACGAATACATCAATTTTGGTGCTATGGTTTTCATTTAAACTTATTACAAATATAATAAACTTGATATGAATAAATATTTGCCTAAAAAGACCAGCAAATTTTAAAAAATGACTCCTGCAACAAGGATATTGGTACTTCAGTTCGTAATATTATACGAATACACCTAATCAACGTTACACATGGGGTGATTTTCCTTCATAGATAAACCAGGAAACTACGACATTAAAATTAATAAGCTCCATACATATCAAAACAGTAAATGAGTTCACCAAACAAGCAGATACAGCATTAAGTGACTTAATTGATAATAAAATGAACTACACCAACATGCATAATGCTGTGAATAAAATTTTTGGGGGAAAGTTATGGCATAATTTCAAAATTCAAGTGAATCGGAAGGTAGAAATAGCTTTATAGTAAGTATCTTGATTGTACCCTCTGCAAGTTGGATTGTGTAGGTACCTACCTACCTGTTGAAGAGCAATGATGAGATTGGAGTATAGGAAAACAAAGCGAATGCAAACTCTCCACACATTAAGAGGAATAGAATTGTCTGATTAAATGATTATTGAGAAATCAGAATTAATAGACTTGGTATAGGTAGTTAAATTTCAAACCCTCAATTGGATAGTTCTTATTATCCTTATCCTACACTTTAAACTCTGCGAATAAGCTTTTTGACAATTTATTAGAAGTTCAGTAAAGTTGTTGAGAAAGTACGGAAATAATTTTAAAATCATCTCTAATTAATAGACTGCACCAACGGACTTCTTTTCTGCTTGACAGTAAAAGCTAATTTGTTTCTTTTCTTTATGACGAACAAAAAGATAGTGAAAATTATTATGGGTCACAGAACGTCACACACGGCTTTCTTTCGAGTAAATCTGGTGAAAATTATAAGTAGGTACTCACTAAAACAAAATACGTGCTGGTGTAGCTTATATAACTACACATTTATACGTACAACTAGCTTCTAATATATTGACATTATTTTTGACGGAATCACTAGTGCCTTTATATTCGTACTTAACAATAATTGTCGTACGAATACCAATATTAATTTGATAGACATGACATTTAAGCACATTGAATTCAATTTTGTGTAGTTAGTGCTGTTATTCGATTCTGTTGAAGAACTCAATGCTGCCTCTACTTTATCACGCTACATAATTCTAAAAAACACATATACATGCAATTCACACAAAAAATAGCTTTTGGAGCGCTGTGCCCGATCAGCTAAAACGATCTATGGCAAATATTTGTCTTCATACGATTTTTCAAAGTTTTGGCAACAAATTACGTCATCGCACCTCTCCCGTCAAATGACCTCGCATACCAGGCAGAAACATGACGGAGCATTCATATAGGCACCTAATTTATCTTAATGGTGGCAGATGTCCCGTCCTAAGGCCCTCCGTACACCAGCCACGGGATGAGGCAGCGATGGCCTGGGCCAAGCAACGGATGGGAGCAAAAAACGCCTGGCACTGACTGGGGCGGGACGGCTGTCGACATTAGGGTAAATCAGGAATATAAATATCCCGTCCTGTTCATGCCTTGAGTGAGGAGACCTTAAACCTCCCCCTGCCTAGTGTGACGTCACCTTTGGCCAACTTTGAAAAATCAGAAAAAGCAAAACACTCATAGTAAAAAACTGTGGATAGTGTCATAATTCTCAAGATGAGATACACTTCCACTTAGGAATATAAACGAACAATTTTCAAATCTATGGGCAATCCTCATTTTAAACTCGACGCCATCTCTCTCTGGGGCTTAGAGAGCGCTACAATGGAGCTCAAATTTCTTTCTATTACATTTTTATTAGTTTATTAATTTATTTTACTTTTTTAAATTTAATGGTTTCGAAATGTTTTGTTTTTGTCTTTCATAAAATCAAAATTACGTATTTCAAGATGTGAATAATTATTGTAGGAACATCAGGGCCAGCGAAAACGAGAGCAACTGGAGGAAACCAGTTATTTAATCGATTTTACCTTGGCATGATGAACTTGTGATAATAATCCGTATTCAATCTTGAAATATGTACCTAGTAATAATTTTTATGTAAGATAGAAGTAAACATGTTTGTGTAGCTATTGAAAAATATATAAAAGTAAATAAATAAAATAAAATCTTAATAATAAAATAAAAATACGACGGAATTTAGGCGTCTCTCGAGCCCTGGTCGGGCCTGGCATTCCACGGTAGGTACCTACCACCTCATGTGTACACCAGGTCACTGTAGACGTCTTACCTATTCCCACGAAATAGTTTGAAATGCGTTCCGTGGTTATTCTTATATGTTAATCAGTTGTTTAAGCTGATCGGTTGCTAATTTTTATGGTTCCATGTAAATACCATAATCACAACAATTGTTTAGAGTTAAGTAACACTGTCCAAACGGGTTTTCAACTGTGACTCCAGAAAACCATGGGATTCAGTTGCTTTTGAAATATTAGCGATATTATTGAAAGAGAAGAAGAGAGTAACATAACACTCATTCATAGGGTTACGTGAAGGGTCGATATAGAGCTAAAAATATGTAGGAGTAGGTTCGGTTAGTTTTCTTTGTACAGTGAAATGTAATTGTTGTTTTTTGTTTGATGGCTTGTTGATGGTACCTATTGATACACTTTTATTTCGGCCACCAGTGTTTTAATTTTTATCGTCCTAAACAATAAAAGTTTTAAATTTATTTTTGTGCATTGACGAAAACTATACCCGACGAGACAAGCGAAAAGCTTCACATGTTCTACACACTAAAGCTGTGCTCAATAGTTATGCTAGAGCCCTCCGAATTGAACAGAAAAGATGTTGTGTTCCACTTCTGCTGATTCCAATATTACTTCATGTATTCAATTATTTGTTTGTATTACCTAATTCTATTTATATTTATAATTTTTTATAAGTATATTCATTCTACAACATACAAAGGAATTTTCTTTGGAATAAAGTTTTCCGCCGAAAGTCATTGTAAGTTAAACAGTGCTGAATTCGCTCAGTGTTTATAGCATGTAACACAAACCAAACAAACATCTACGAAGCGGTACGTGTGTGAATTATTGTATTTGTTTAATGATGCGATGCTTAATGGTGAATTTGAATGAATGAAAACATTTTGTTTGAATTAAAATCAGCGAAATTATAAAGCAAAAATAAGTACAGTCCATGCAGCTTTTTAGATTCCTGGCTTATTAAATAGTAGTTGGAAGATGGTTTGTAAAATACACCTAATTTGAAATCGTCTAGAAAGATTCTAAATAAAAAAAAAGTGTGCTTTTAATGATATAATTTTAATTAACAAAAATAAATGGTGATGAGATCCCTTAGAGAATATTGTATTAAGTATTTACTATGCAGATAGGTACTTTACTTACGAGATAGCCAAGACGATTCTACTGCTTCCTTACTTTTGTATGCTCCTCTGGGCTTGTCGTCTGTAAAAGAGGTGTGGGGTTCAGGTTTCAAATTTATACGACAAATACGGGATGAAAAGTTTCTAGATTAAGGGGGACATAACAAAGCACCACACATGAAACAATGTAAACAAGCAGCAACGAAATACACATTTGTATGCAACAAAAAAAGCAAGTTACCTTACCAAAATGAGAGGTTAATTGAATGATGATAATAATGAATGAGGATTAGGAAATTGATCAAGTGGAAAACGCCTGAAGAATGCGGGAAAACTATTACATTCTGGATCGTCAGTCAAAATGTTCTACTTATGGCTAGTACTCATGGCTTATTCAATACAACTGCTACTAGATGGGCCTACGAGAAAATCTAAAAACACCAATTTATTGAGGACACTCTTAAAACTTGGAAAAAAATGTCTCAAGGCGCTAATTTAGGGGATTTAATTGTGATCGAGTTTACTTGGACTGTAATTTAAAACTTGGTATACCGTATCGTCCGGGGGTGTTGTAATTTCTGGTACTCGGTTTACAATATGGTCCCTTAGGCCCACTGTAGCATACTTTGACTGTTGCGCCTTCATTCTGTCCCTTATTTATTTGAAATTTTCTCTTCTTCTGGTTGAGTTCTTCTAAAGCTTCGAATATGGTTAGTTCTTCCCCATCCGTTGTAGAGTGTTGGCGGTTTGTATAGCATGTTTTATGGACTTGTTCAGGATGGTCTGTTTGAAATTTCTTTGTGTGCTTCATGTGCACATGTGACGAACGTGTTTCAATCTTCCCATTATCAGAAGGCCAGTTAGAGCTTGGGATATCTTCGTGTGACGCCACAAAATCTTCAGTAGCGGTGTTTCTTGGGATAGGACTTGGAGATATCATTGTTATTTTTGGAATCCCTTCATTAATTCTTCGCTTCACGTCAAACGAAAATGGGCTCATTGACTCTCTAGCATTAGTATACGAGTTGTTAATTTCAAGATCCGGAGTTACAGCAGTGAATCTGTAAATAGCATCGTCGTCGTCATCAGAATTATCTGAGCCACTCCCTCCCAAATCCGTCAATTCCACTGGATCCGTATCATCAATTTGCTCAACATTTTGTATACACTCTGCATCGCTTCCATCTAGATCCTCAACATCTGTAAGGCATTCACTGATCTTCCTATTTCTTTGTTGATGATTGAGCTTGACTTTAAGCCTGTTATTTAATTTAGGTTTCTGTGAAAGATCTAGATCTTCTGTATCTGTTAATGGCTCTTTACACACAGATATAGCTGCGAGTTTTGATGGGTCAATAACAACTTCTTTATTCTGGACCATAGAATGTTCCGTTCTCGGCAACTCTGGAGTAGGGTATCTGAAGTAATCTTCAGCTTCGAATCCAGGTAAATCTTCAACATCTGAGTAGCCACAATCAAGGTCCTCCACTAGCAGATTTTTGTTCTTTTGCGAATCAGTGATTGGCAAAATGAATGACATTTTCCCTTTATGGCTTTCGTTATCAATGACTAATTCACATTTAGGATTAGGCAAGTACGCTACTGGTTTAATAGTATCTATCTGATCATCACTATCGCTTCCGAAAGCTTCTACATCAGTTGCATTGCCAGTATCATCTACAATGGGAACGTTAAGATTAAACCCTGATTGTTTTTCATTTCTCTCTTCATATTTTTTGGAAGAATTCACCGATATATGTGGTTCTGACTGCTGTCTAGATTTGACTGCATTATGGCGGTATCTAATAGTCGATTGATTTTCGGGAATTTTGACTGGCTTGTTCATTCGTATGACGGATGGACGACTTTTCAAACTATTATCAGCTGCTTTGAGAGCTCCTTCGTCTAGATAAATATGCTCTGTGTCGGTCAGAACTACATCTTCTGTTCTTTTAATGGGAGCCAACATGTTAGTCTTCGTTGATGGAAAGTTTCTGATATTGTCAACGGAACGAGAACTGCTTATTTTCCGGATCGGTCTGCTATTAACTTTGGGGCTATGACCGGTTGATGAATCTGAATCTTCAGTATCGCTTGCAAAACCATCAAACATAGTTTTGAAAGGTTTAACTCTATTCATTTTTTTGGACCGAGTTGAATTGCACTCTGTATCAGAAATTAACATTTCTGTATCAGTTAAAACCGACGAAATGGGAATTGGTGTAGACAAGGTAGATGGTCTCTTTTTTCGGCCCATACTAGGCTCAGGAGTATGGCGAGGGGATATAATAGTACCCGTTACTACTTTGTCAGATATTGACACATAAGCAGTTGGCTCAAAATCACGTACTTCATTATCACTATCAATAACATAATCTTCGTCATCCGCTGACATATACACTCCTTCTACATCAGTACCTCCATCATCAAATTTATCAACATTCAAGCTTCGAGGTTTTGATCTCTCAAGAGAACATGTTATGGATTTCTGTCGCTTATTTGGCCCTTGTGAACTGCTTATTTCCTCGCAACTCATACCCAAGTCCAGAATGCTGTTTATACAGTCGACAGGGTATCTAATGACTGTCCCGGCCTCGTCATCGCTAGACAGATCAACATCAGTCAATATTACGTCTTCCTCGCGATTTTCGTTCTTTCCCTGAACGGCCTTAGTTCTCTTTGAGTAATTAGCTTCCAAGATTTCACAGTCTGTAGCTACATCAGACATTGCACATTCGGAATGGCTATCGTTTTTCGTCCTTTCTCTCAAGCTAAGATCAGCAGACGACACACGTATTTCTGGTAGATACTTAGGCATCCTCTTCATTTACTCAGTTATTCAAGCGGCAAATGTTTCACCTTGAACAAAATATTATCATGAAATCGACGTTAGGTTTAGGACGAGCTACGTTTTACAGAGTGTGTCAAAGTGCAAATACTTCGAATTTGAATTCTATGACGAATTTTGTACAAAGGGGCTCACATAACCAAATTCTACTACAATAAAGGCTGAGAAATGTGACGGCGCCGATAACACCTTAATAGGGCATAATGTGCAGGTATTAGAAATCCCATTTTCGGTTGTTCGAGGCTGGGGTATTCCCAATAAATGTATTGGGAACAGCATGTTCAACTCAGCGACAGGTCGCAAGGTAAATGCACTCCCCCAGATAATACGGAAACCGTCACACTCCTCCCTTTAAAAAGATACTTATTTGAAGAATAAGTACCTATGTTAAATGTACGGAAAGTAGTAAGGGTTCCAATCCAGAAAATTCGAACTGGAAAACCACAAAACTTAATAAAATTAGCTTCCTTCACAAAAGTAGATATATCTACTACTCAAATAGATTTGCTGGTGGAGAACTTATGCTCCTTACCAAAAGGATACATTGGTAATTGGTTATAATAATGTAAACATTAAAAACAGGATGGCTTGTCAATGACTACTTCATGAAGTGTGAAATAATGCTTCTAAGCCTCATTAAAAGATTGGAACTACTAGGAAGGATAATATGCTCAACTTTGGAGACTCCGAAAAGATTTTGCCGTCATTAGGGACTCTGAGCAATAGTTTTCCCTCATTGGGAACGTTCTTGCAAATAGAACTTTGGACATATACCCCTTGAAAAATAAATAATTGAAGGCCTCAGCCAACAATTGTAGGAATATAATTGAACATAGAAGGGTAGAAAATAGAAAATACAAAGTCCTAATTCTACCTGTAGTATATACCTGTATAAAATATAAGTATGTAATAATATACCTGTAAGTATTTATATAACAAGAGAATGTTAAGGGTTCCATCTGGAGACCTTGTTTGCTAAGTTTCTTATGAAGTGGCCTCTAAAACATTGAGCATTGAATTACAGAGGAATAGATTCCAGCACGTAATTCAACTAAACTCTGCTACAATACGAGGAATTTAATATGAAAGGGAAGGTCCAATCACTAGATCTGACACCAATAAAGGTAGCATAGTGTGAGAGCTCCGTTAAAACTTAATTATGCATAATATGCAGCTATCAGTAATTATCGTCCTCGGTTGTAAGAGGTTGAGGTATTCCCAGTTACTGCAAATCAAAGTACAGAGATCAGCGAGTACAACTCCACGATAGGTCACGAAGTACTATCACATGAAGTACGTTTCACTCACTTCCAGGTGAAACGGGAATCGTTACAATAAGTCATTTCCAACTAAAGCCTCAACTTGCAATTCTTGTTACAACCCTTAGTTTTCGAATTTTGTGAATTCCGTTTGAAGAATTTTTCGGGTTTTTTACCTTATACTATTAAAATAGCAATGTATCCCTTAAATTATACTGCAAAATTAAAATTTAGAACACCTTTTTATCATTTTGTTGTTGTTTATTGGGAGCTGAGATATATTGTAAGATCTATTGTGGCAAACAACTCCTTTGGAAAGAACCTTTTATTACCCGTCATAATTCGGTCCTAATATAAATTTTGAAGTACACTAAGCCGGCAAACAATTGAAATATAAAACTTCCAAAATATTTAAAAATAAGGTATGTATCTACCATTTTTTTAAAGGTTGTTTGAGTTTTATTTTGCCAATTAATACAGAAAAATACGTTTGTTATTGGGGGAAAAATAAAAAATAAAGAAATAAAAAAAGAAGAATTTTAAAGAAATAATAGCGCTCTTGACACTCTTCATAAGATATAATTATTATTAACCTTCTGGAGGGAGGGCTCGTGGGCACAAGGTTAGGCGTAGAGGAAAAATCTCTGGTGGACAAGGTATTCCTAGTTCACAATCTGCCAGATAAGTTCGAGTGGTCTGAATGAACTAAAAAAGCGAATTCTATAAGTCGCAAACATAAAAAATAAATAAATAAAAATAAAAATCATGCAGCATGATCGTATAAGAGAATTTTGGCTATTATCGTATTATACAGGTGGGTGCCCCACCCTAAAAAATCACAATGGCTAAAAACCGTTAAATTTATATTTTTTTAGTAGAATTTAAGTCAAAAGAAGTTTTGAAATACAATATGAAAAAAACCGCGGCAGGCCACTCGTCTTTCTCTCTTATGAGAGAAGAGCTATGCGCATTGAAAATGTCTCAGTAATTTCAATATTTTATATTGTTTTAAATAAAATAACAATTAGAAAACATAAAATAATTATTCACACACAATTACTGAATTTGCTGTAAGCCAGTCTCGACGATGCCCAATTCTTCTACGATTATGAATTCACAGTCCTTTTTATAATAACCGGTATTGTAAAGTATCCATTGACATCATATTGACAACACACTTGCAACCATAACAACACCTTACTTGTTTATAGGTTGCGTGACGTTTTTTTCTTTGCTTAACAAAATTTCCGGTTGACCCGTCGACTAAGACATTTTCAATGTCAAAATGTATGCACAAAATAATTCTGAAAAATGTGTTTAAATTTCATTAATATTGGCTAAAAAAACCGATAAAAACTGCAAAAAATGCTATAATTCAAATTCTGTTTTGAATCGCAGAATATATTTTACAACGAGATTTTGCAATAAAATTGGTAGTTACAACTTTCTTTGGACTCGGAGTGATTTAATTAAAATAAAGAAGAAAAAAAAAAAAAAAACAATGTAACACAAATATAATACGATAACACCCAAAAAAATTCGCTCATACGATCATGCTGCATGACTCGCTTTTAACTTTTACACCGATTCGAGGGAGTTATAGCAATTGTAATGGTTTAATATAAAAATAAAAACGATACAATCGAAAAATTCACGAAATTCGAAAACATGAGTTTAAATAAAAATTGCAAGAAAGGACTTTTTGTTAGAATTGACTTGAAGAATCCAAATTCGAAGCTTTAGTACTCTACAATGTACGCACACCTTGGAAGTATATACATATGTATGCTGCCTAGGAAAGTGTTTTGAAGGATTGAGTAGATAAACTCAACTTCTTGAGTGTGTTTGTGGGTGTATTTTATTCCAATTGCCGACTGCTAGCAGATGTGTAAATGTAATGTACCTAACATACCATGCCAAAGTAGCCATTTGCCCCTGATAATTTTACTGATCTGTATCGCTAATCTGCAGAAACGTCAATCCTTACAATGAAAAAACGCCGGTACGACAGATAGGTGATTTTGGTATAGCATGGAGCGTTGAATTACTTTCCGTTTGTCACCAAGGCAGCTTCACCAGTAGGTCGTTATAAATGATTCTAGTTTACTCGGCTTTGGAATGTTTTCACATTTGCTAAGCTGCGAATAGATGTCAAATCGCACATTTTGGTTTATTATTTTCAATAATGAATCTTTGTAATCGACCAACAAAATATTGAGAAAAAACTGCGTTCACGGTAAATTTTTTCTGAATGTCACGAAATTTACTATGTTTAATTGGTACCTAACATATTCAATCAAACACAAGGGATAGAATTTAAGAGTTGAAAATTGAAAGATATTTTTTTAGGTTTTTTTTCTTCGGTCGAATGAAACCATTCGAAGCACTGTACGACCCACAGCGTACGTACGAAGCACTGTAAGGAGAGTACGCGCTCCACGTAACTTGAGTGAAGAAATTAAAAATATAGCAAAGAGGTTTTTTAAAAATAAGTATAGGAGTTGGGGTTAATCAGATTTGGAACTCTCGTTTCAATTGTCTAGATTACACAAGTTAAAAAAAAAAAAAAAAAAAAAATCATTTTTACCGAAAATTCACTCATCTCTCATTTCTACCAAACCGTGTATCCTCTTATGATGCACCTTCATGTGAAAGAGAAATAAAAATTTATTGGAAAAACGTAAGAACCAAACTTTAATAAGTTGGTACGTCAACTTCATCGAACCAGAATGTTTCCACTTAGGCCTCTGACCTCCAAATCTACCAAGGTCAACTGATTTTTGACTCTGGGGAAACTGTCTGTCGTTGATTTGTGTCAAGTGACTAGTTGGCCTCAGTAGCTGATCGATCAGCTTAAATCTACTCCCTGATGCTGGAAAAAGTACGTAACTATAAAAGTAACTATAATTTTTAAGCCAGCACGGCTGGTTACGTTAGCAATCACAAGTACAATCCCCTTCGATAAAGACAGTAAACATCACATTCTGTGGCGTATCAACTTCATTCCAACTTTCTAATTCAAAACACCGTGACAATGACCTCTTCGATCGAGACTTCTTCCAGGGTGCAACTGCTGAGCCTGCAGTTTCAACCAGTCATTTGTCCGACCCCCTCCCCCCGGCAAAAAAGCTTGAGTAACTGATATCAGGTCAGACTGTCACGATTGATTACTTGGCCTCAGTAGTTTAGTGGCTGATACTGGAAAAAAGTTCGAGCTGGAATAAAATTCTTCAAAGGTATCTATAATCTTTGATCAGCACAGCTGGGTAGAGTATCTATGGGAATGAGTACGGGAGTTGAAGAGATATTATCAACGTTCTTAATTCCGTATGCCCCATCTCATTTTTCTTGGTCGATGAATAAGGTTCATTATAGAAAAAAAAAAATAAACCAAAATTAATCAAATGGTCATGTTTCAATGCCAAGAGGAATAGCTCCTTTTATAAACTTTTTTTAAAAGCCTTAATCAGGTTGTCAAATAGGTAGCCTAGTATTTCGGCAGCGACATTCGAAGAGGCGGCGCCAATTCCCTGCTTTAAAAGTTGGATTTGATGCGATAGAGTTCTCACGAAAAAGAAATTGGTTATCTATGAGAAGGAATAATTCACTAGTAGCGTAATTTGTAAGAAAAGTGACGCATGCTGCGAATCATCCTCTTATACTTGTAGATATTATTTTGGCCACGGAAGTAATAAAACATAAATTCCTCTGTTTATGTATATGGTACATACTCTCGTGCACTCTTTATTATTTTTTACAGATACTCAAAAAATATATATGTTTACCGTTGTGTTGTATCTTTGATACAAGTATTTCAACACGTTACTATAACATCTTTCATTTGTAGATGACACCCCTATATTTGTCATACCATAGCGGTGTCATCCCCTATTTATTTCTCTTCGATTCTTATTCAGTTGATGTAATAGCGAATCTGTTATGTAGGTACCTCCTGGAGTCAAGGCACAACAGTATGTTTTACAACTTCTCCATCATCACCGACTACCTGAACTTACCAGTAACTGTGGCTTTACTGTATTATTTAGAAAACTATTAAAATCTGCAACGCCGATATACCAAGTTTAAAAGAAGTATTGATGAAACTCGTACGTAATAATATGCTAAAGGATAATCCAATAACAGGAAAGTTTTGTTAACCAAAATTATGAGTTAAATACCTACCAACATAGTTTCTCAAAAATGTAGTAGGTAATGTACTTAGATGAAATACCTTTGATCCGACCTAAAGTTTCGGAGAATTTTAGATACTTATTACTGTATTTTTGGAAAATTTTCAATATCAGTTTTATGTGTGATGTGGGTAATAGAGTACCTCCGAATGAAGCGGCATGCTGTAAACAGTTTCTTCCGGAGCTGACTGGTCCAAAGTGGTTGGTTTACCTGCCTCAGAAGATGATGTCGTGTGGGTGGCTCTCCTTCTAGACGGTGGCGTTACAGACCTCACATCTAGTATAGGTGATAGCCTCTCCTCTGACACTCTCCTTGGACCTTTGCCACATCTTTCCAACATGGTTGGACTGGATTTGTGCTTTATCATGGAGTAGTCAGCGTCGCTGCTGGAACTCTCAATCTCGGAACCAGACCTCATTTTCGGGCTCATCACCTCTTGACTGCGGCGGGTAAATTTGGGAGAAACGGGTGATCCTGTGAGTCGGGGACGTGAATCAAAACTTATGTCGTACTCTGAGGAGGATAAAGGTAATGCTACCGAGTCTGATAATGAAGAATCAGTGGTATCGAGAAGTGATAATTCATTTTCATATTTGATAATTTTCCTGAGAGACTCAGGTTGTTTGAAAACTATTTCGATACCTGTCGCTGAGTCAATAGTCCTAGTAAAAACTTCTGAAGTAAGAAGTTGCACACTACCTGATTGGGTTTTAGAACGCAGATGGCTGGGGCTTGAAGGCAGTGATACGGGTCCTTGGTTTCTTTCCAAGCTGGAATGACGCCGTTTTGACTTGGTTTTGAAATCTGTACCACTTCTTCTCCTTCTCCCTTGTGCACTTGCTGATCTTTCATGTTCTGTGTAAGTCACAGTAGAGGGAGCAGATGAAGCTCGTTTCACCCCATCCGATGTTTCATCTGACGTGTGCGCTTCTGATGTCATTTCGAGCGATGTGCTTTGGAGGGACGAGTGAGATTTGACACTTAATCTTTCTACCTCTTCGGCAGTACCTGAGCCCTCGAGCTTTTGTTCTTTTTCAATTGCTACCAACTGGGTTGATTCTTCGTTTTTTACGACCACTTCACGGTCACTGATTTTTTTCTGTCCTACTTTTACTACATCTATGCTACGCTTGTTCTCTATTTTGGTAGACTTCTTCGTTACAGATCGAGATGATGACACGCCTTCTGGTTTTGCAGTTTGCAAAGATTTGGGTTTCAGGGTGTCTTCTGAGATACCAGTTGCCTTCGACTTTTTAGGTGAATCGCTCACTTTCAATTTTACAGACGTCCTGATTGGAATACTGGTACTAACATTTGATTTTAGTTCACTAGACGTGGTGCTTAATGTTGTTCGCTTCGTTGTTTGAGTTGAGACCATATATCCAGAGGATTTTATTGAACTTTTCGAGTGATCGGCTTTCTTCATATCAAAGGCTTTTGGTAATGGTTCTACATTTTCTCTTTGATGACTCCCTCGGTTAGATGGAATTTTATTACTTTGTGATTTAACACGATTTGGAGTTGATGGTTTTTTAATTTGTTTTGTTTTGTCCTCTTCCTTTTTACTTAACTTTGATGTTTCTTCCTTTGGTTCTAGCTTATTTGTCTCTTGTTTAGCGATCTTCTCAGGAGTGCTAGCTACCTTCTTTTTCCTTTCTGGTGTGCCCATAATAGAGGAACTCGTTGAAGACATGCTTCTTCGAGAATACTGCGATTCAGTTCTTTTCTCTCGGCTTAAATTATCTACCTTCATGTCTCTTGATACTGTGGATGCCATGTAACCTCTGTACCGGGAAGTAGTAGTCTGAGGTAAAGAGGAAGTTTTATGTTCTTTCTGAACGTTGTTGGGTTCAATCTTCGTCAGAGGGGTTTTGCTTTGTCTTTTAAGCTTTGGCTCAAACCCAACTGTGGTTTCACTTACTCTTGTTGTACTCTTGGACTTCAATGGAGAGGTATTTACCTCGTCCTTTTTAGTTTCTGATGACATTTTAGTTCTACTTGTTCTGGTTGAGGGTACTCTGCTTGTAGTAGTTGTTACAGTTGAGCTCACAGATCTAGTAGACTCTGTGCTTGTTCTTCTAGTAGACTGCAGAGAATATGGTGAAACATAACTTGAGTCCTCACGCTTTTGATACCCCTGATTCCGACTAGAGTTATCGTTTCTATCAGTTCGTGTTTTGCTAAGCATATTTGATTTGGTGGTAGTACCAGTTTTCCTAGATACGGAAGAAACAGATTTTTGAGGGATCCGTGTATCCTTGTTAGTAGTTTCTCTGAGTGGGAGTGATTTTGAACTCGGTGTCCGAATAGACCTCAAACTACGCTGAGTTGTGGATTCTGAAGATGTAACACTATCAAAACTGCTTGGTTTGCTCACTTTGTTCTGAGGGGTTGATACTGTCACTTCCAGAATGTCATCAGTCATGTATATGTCATCGACAATCATTGTAGAACTCGGATAGTTTTCTTCATTAATCTGATGCTTATGCTCTGTGGATGAGCTGAAGTGTTGACCAGAAAACCTATCGTCTTCAGATGAATAGGTTGCTTCAGAATAAGATAACGTATCTTTGGATAAGTCTGAGTGTCCTTCAGCCATTGGGTAAAACTGATCATCAGTCGAGCAGAATTCTGTAGTTGACATATCTTGTGGGAGGCCAATGACTTCCATCACTGAACCATCCACCAATATCACTTCTAATTGATCATGAAGTACATTTCTGATTTGATGGTCTTCTTCACTAGCTTTGACTATACTTAAGGAACTTTCAATTGATTTGGAAGTGGTAGCTTTATCCAAGTGTCCAATTGATATCAAAGGACTCAGTAGCTTGTGTGATTCTGAATCATCCATAGGTATTCCTTCCAACTCACCGATTCTCGTGAAAAGGCCTTCTCCGGCAGTCGTAGTCGAACTTGATGCTTCAACGGAACAACTCTGCACTAACTCAGGTATAACATCAATGGAATCCTTGATGGCGTGAGATTTAGATGGATCAAACCCAAATTCACAATCAGAATCGTCTCTTACAACCTTTGATACATATGGGAGAGAAGGCTTTGTAGGTTTGACTTCGGAAAGCAAACTATCCTTATCTCTTTGGTCATCTTTCACAATATCTGAATCTTCCACCAATTTCAAAATTTCATCAGTATCGCTAATCTCATCTTGTCCATAAAAAGTCAATGACGGTGATTTAGTCAATGTGTCTGTCACACCAATGGAAATCTGTTCATTTGACTTTTCTTCTAAACTGAAGTCCAGAGTTTCATGTAATGATGCTATAATTTCAGAATCCACCTCTTGAAGTACCGTTGTCTTACACTCTTTGCTGCCCAACTTCTCAGTTCCAACAAGTGACATTATCTTTGGCGATACTTCAGTTTTGTTCTTCATAACTGATTCGGGGGATTTCAGAGGGAGGTCGTCAACAATTCTCTTAATTGGGCTTCCAATTCGAAGTTCTACAACTTCCTTTAATTTTTCACCTGAAACTGTGCCAGCATCAATTGGTTGTGGATCCTCTAATTCTTCCAACCTCACCTTGGGGTCTATTTTAGTTGTTTCATATATCCCTGACTGAGATAATGAGGTTGCTACCAGTGGTTCATTGACAACACTGTCAGGCTCCTTTGATTTGGGAGTAACTCCTTGTAGAAGTTGCAGCTCAGACATACCTTCTAGATTAGATTTCTTTGACAGTACAACGATTTCTTCCTTTTTATTTAACAAAGAACACTCTTGAGCAACTTTTGGTTTGACTTCGGCTACCTCTGAATCTGGGGTACCTTCCTCAACAAGTTTTGTGATGATTTTCTCATCTGTTGTAGATGTCTTCATTGAGTCTTTTGGATCATCCAATTTTTCAATGTCATCAGCTTCAGTATGCTGGTCTGCTTGTTCAGACAATAATGTAGCTACCACAGGTTTTTCAACAACAATGTCAAGCTGTTGCGATTGAGGTATGAAATCCCTTGCAAGAGGTTGTTCAGAAACAACAGCAGGTATCACTGATCTTGAAGATTTGAGTAAATCTTCCCGTGAATCAGTTTTGGGTGACATTAAAGGGATCACAGATTTTGCAATAACATCTTTAGATATATACAATGGTTCTTGGTTCAGTTGTACTAGTTCATGTGTATCTTTAATATCCGTCGAAATAATGTCTGTCGGTTTTTCTAAAATAACTGTTCCTAATAATGCATTCGGTAAATCAGATTTCAGAGGAGTTTCCACGCCTGAGGGAGTACGGGATGTACTTTGTTCTGACTCCAGTGTAGATTCTGGTTCAGCAACCTTCTTCTCTTGCTCAGAAGGAGACAAAGCTAGCAACCGTTTAGTTGAGTCTGTTATTCCAGAAGATATGGATTCAGTTTCTTTTACTACTTCCGATTTGAGAGGTGATTCCAGAACCAATTTATTAGGTGAAATTCTTAGTTCCGAATCTGTTGATAATTCTGATTTTGCAGCAATCTTCTTACGCTCAGAGACTGTCATAGCTAGCTCAGGTTCAGTAGAGTCTATTACATCAGAAGGAACCGATTCAGTTTCTTTCACTAAATCACATTTTGGAGTTGTTGCCTTGTCTAAGGCATTAGGAGACATTCTCTGTTCTAACTCTGACCTAGATTCTGATTCAGCAACTATTCTTCCTGGCTCAGGAGGTGGGGTTGCTAGCAATGGTTCAGTTGAGTCTGTTATATCAGAAGATATAGAATCAGTTTCTTTTACTTCATGAGATTTTGGAGATGTTTCCAGATCGTAGGCAATAGGGGATGTTTTCAGTAGTAAATTCACTGTAGTAGATTCTGGTTGAGTCCCTCGTGGAGGTGACGTAGTAAGCAAAGGTTTAGTTGATTCTGTTACATCAGAGGAATATAATTTGACTTCTTTGGTAAGGTCAGATTTAGGAGGTTCACCCACATCTAAGGCAGTATGGGATGCTCTTAATTTTAACTCAATTGTAGGTTCCAGTTTCGTAACAGTCCCTTCTTGGTCAAGTTTTGGTGGAGCGAGCATAGTTTCGGTTAAGTCCACTTTATAGGAACGAACAGCCATAGTTTTATCAACTACATCAGATTGGAAAGGTATTTCGTTGTCTGAGCCAGGTACTGGTTCAAGTTCATTAAAGGCCTCCTCATGCACAGATGGTGAAGATTGGACTTTTAGTTCTTTAGTTTCTGTCGAGTCCAATGTGTCAGAGAGAACTGATTCGATTACTTTTAGTACACCAGATGTCAAAGCTGTTTCCTTATCAAAGGCTCTAATAGAGGCCTCCATTAGTATTATTTCTGCAGTAGATTTTTGTTCAATAACAACCTCTTCATTTTCATATGCTGACGGTTGATCTTTTAGTTCTTCAGTCTCAGTCATGTCTATAACTTCAGAGGAAACTGATTCAGTTTTTTTCATTACATCAGATTTCAACATTGTCTCCTTATCTAAGGCAATAGAAGTCACACTTTGCTCTTCTTCTGTAGTAGATTCGAGTTCAGTAACAGCCACTTTGTGCACAGATGATGATGGTTTATCTTTTGGTTCTTTAGATTCAGTCGTGACTGTCATCTCAGCATGAGCTGATTCAATTTCTATCACTAAATCAGAATTTAGAGGTGTTTCCTTATCTAAGGTAATAGAGGGATGCGTTCGTTCTAATTCACTAACTGAGACTTCACGCAAAGATGGGGACAGTTGATCTTTTAGTTCCTCAGCATCTGCCATGGCTGTCCTTTTGGAGAAAACTGATTCTTCAGTGTCCTTCACTACATCTGATTTTAGAGGTGTTTCCTTTTGTAAGGTAATAGGGGACTCTGATTGTTCTACTTCGGTTGTTGTCACTATTTCTGTAGCAGCCTCTTCAAGCTCAGTTGGTAATGGTTGATCTTTTTGTTCCTTAGTTTCAATCTTGTCTGTCCTGTCAGAGAGAACTGATTCCGTGTCTTTGCCTACATCTGATTTTAAAGGTGTTTTCTTTTCTAAGGCAATGTGGGACTCTAATTGTTCTAACACACAGGTAACAGTCTCTTCATGCTCAGGTGGTAATAGTTGATCTTTTTGTTCCTTAGTTTCAATCTTGTCTGTCCTGTCAGAGGGAACTGATTCAGTGTCTTTCACTACATCAGATTTTAGAGATGTTTCCTTTTCCAAGGCAATGTGGGACTCTAATTGTTCTACTACTGATGTTGTTTCTATTTCGGTAACAGTCTCTTCATGCTCAGTTGGTAACCGTTGATCTTTTTGTTCCTTAGTTTCAATCATGTCTGTCCTGTCAGAGGGAACTGATTCCGTGTCTTTGCCTACATCTGATTTTAAAGGTGTTTGCTTTTCTAAGGCAATGGGGGACCCTAATGATTCTATCGCGGTTGTTGGTTCTTTTTCGGTAACAGTCTCTTCATGGTCAGTTGGTAATAGTTGATCTTTTTGTTCCTTAGTTTCAATCTTGTCTGTTCTGTCAAAGGGAACTGATTCAGTGTCTTCTTTCACTACATCAGATTTAAGAGGTGTTTCCTTTTCTGAAACAACAGGGGACACTAATTGTTCTACTTCTGTTGTTGTTTCTTTTTCAGCGGCACTCTCTTCAAGCTCTGTTGGTAACAGTTGATCTTTTTGTTCCTTAATTTCAATCTTGTCTGTCTCGTCAGAGGGAACTGATTCGGTGCCTTTCACAACATCAGATTTTAGAGGTGTTTCCTTTTCTGAAGCAACAGATTTTTCTACTTTGGTTGTTGTTTCTTTTTCAGTAGCACTCTTTTCTAGGTCAGTTGGTAATTGTTGATCTTTTTGTTCCTTAATTTCAATTGTGTCTGTCTTGTCAGAGGGAAATGATTCAGTGTCTTTCACTACAACAGATTTTAGAGTTGTTTCCTTTTCCAAGGCAATAGGGGACTCTGATTGTTCTACTACGGTTGTTGTTACTATTTCAGTAGCAGCCTCGTCGAACTCAATTGGTAATGGTTGATCTTTTTGTTCCTTAGTTTCAATCTTGTCTGTCCTGTCAGAGAGAACTGATTCCGTGCCTTTCACTACATCAGATTTTAAAGGTGTTTCCTTTTCTGAGGCAACGGGGGACCCTAATGATTCTACCACGGTTGTTGTTTCTATTTCGGTAACAGTCTGTTCATGCTCAGTTGGTAACACTTGATCTTTTTGTCCCTTAGTTTCAATCTTGTCTGTCCTGTCAGAGGGAACTGATTCCGTGTCTTTGCCTACATCTGGTTTTAAAGGTGTTTGCTTTTCTAAGGCAATGAGGGACCCTAATGATTCTACCTCGGTTGTTGGTTCTTTTTCAGTAACAGTCTCGTCATGCTCAGTTGGTAATAGTTGATCTTTTTGTTCCTTAGTTTCAATCTTGTATGTCCTGTCAGAGGGAACTGATTCAGTGTCTTTCACTTCATCAGATTTTAGAGATGTTTCCTTTTCTAAGGCAATGTGGGATTCTACTTGTTCTACTACAGATGTTGTTCCTATTTTGATAACAGTCTCTTCATGCTCAGTTGGTAACAGTTGATCTTTTTGTTCCTTAGTTTCAATGTTGTCTGTCCAGTCAGAGGGAACTGATTCCGTGTCTTTGCCTACATCTGATTTTAAAGGTGTTTCCTTTTCTAAAACAACAGGGGACACTAATTGTTCTATTTCGGATGTTGTTACTATTTCTGTAGCAGCCTCTTCAAGCTCAGTTGGTAATGGTTGATCTTTTTGTTCCTTAGTTTCAGTCTTGTCTGTCCTGTCGGAGAGAACTGATTCCGTGTCTTTGCGTACATCTGATGTTAAAGGTGTCTCCTTTTCTGAGGCAATAAGTGACCCTAATTGTTCTGTCTTGGTTGTTGGTTCTTTTTTGGTAACAGTCTCTTCATGCTCAGTTGGTAATAGTTGATCTTTTTGTTCCTTAGTTTCAATCTTGTCTGTCCTCTCAGAGGGAACTGATTCAGTGTCTTTCACTACATCAAATTTTAGAGGTGTTTCTTTTTCTGAAACAACAGGGGACACTAATTGTTCTACTTCGGTTGTTGTTTCTTTTTCAGTGGCACTCTCTTCAAGCTTTGTTGGTAATAGTTGATCTTTCTGTTCCTTAGTTTCAATCTTGTCTGTCCTGTCAGAGGGAACTGATTCCGTGTCTTTGCCTACATCTGGTTTTGAAGGTGTTTGCTTTTCTAAGGCAATAAGTGACCCTAATTGTTCTGTCTTGGTTGTTGGTTCTTTTTCGGTAGCAGACTCTTCATGCTCAGTTGGTAATAGTTGATCTTTTTGTTCCTTAGTTTCTATCTTGTCTGTCCTGTCAGAGGGAACTGATTCAGTGTCTTTCACTTCATCAGATTTTAGAGATGTTTCCTTTTCTGAGGCAATGTGGGACTCTAATTGTTCTAATACAGATGTTGTTTCTATTTCGGTAACAGTCTCTTCATGCTCAGTTGGTAGCAGTTGATCTTTTTGTTCCTTAGTTTCAATCTTGTCTGTCCTGTCAGAGGGAACTGATTCCGTGTCTTTGCCTACATCTGATTTTGAAGGTGTTTGCTTTTCTGAAGCAATGGGGGACCCAATTGATTCTAACTCGGTTGTTGGTTCTTTTTCGGTAACAGACTCTTCATGGTCCGTTGGTAATAGTTGATCTTTCTGTTCCTTAGTTTCAATCTTGTCTGTCCTGTCAGAGGGAACTGATTCGGTGCCTTTCACTACAACAGATTTTAGAGGTGTTTCCTTTTCTAAGGCCAGAGATTGTTCTACTTCAGTTGTTGTTTCTTTTTCGGTAACAGTCTCTTCAAGCTCAGTTGGTAATGGTTGATCTTTTTGTTCCTTAGTTTCAATCTTGTCTGTCCTGTCAGAAAGAACTGATTCTGTGTCTTTGCCTACATCTGATTTTAAAGGTGTTTCCTTCTCTGAGGCAATGGGGGACCCTAATGATTCTACCTCGGTTTTTGGTTCTTTTTCGGTAATTGAATCTTCATGGTCAGTTGGTAATAGTTGATCTTTTTGTTCCTTAGTTTCAATCTTGTCTGTCCTGTCAGAGGGAACTGATTCAGTGTCTTTCACTACATCAGATTTTAGAGGTGTTTCCTTTTCTAAGGCCACAGATTTTTCTACTTTGGTTGTTGTTTCTTTTTCAGTAGCAGCCTCTTCAAACTCAGTTGGTAAAGGTTGATCTTTTTGTTCCTTGGTTTCAATCTTGTCTGTCCTGTCAGAGGGAACTGATTCCGTGTCTTTGCCTACATCTGGTTTTGAAGGTGTTTGCTTTTCTAAGGCAATGGGGGACCCTATTGATTCTACCTTGGTTGTTGGTTCTTTTTCGGTAACAGTCTCTTCATGGTCAGTTGGTAACGGTTGATCTTTTTGTTCCTTAGTTTCAATCTTGTCTGTCCTGTCAGAGGGAACTGATTCAGTGTCTTCTTTCACTACATCTGATTTAAAAGGTGTTTCCTTTTCTGAAACAACAGGGGACACTAGTTGTTCTACTTTGGTTGTTGTCTCTTCTTCAGTGGCACTCTTTTCTGGGACAGTTGGTAATTGTTGATCTTTTTGTTCCTTAGTTACAATTGTGTCTGTCTTGTCAGAGGGAAATGATTCAGTGTCTTTCACTACATCAGATTTTAGAGGTGTTTCTTTTTCCAAAGCAATGAAGGACTCTGATTGTTCCACTACGGTTGTTGTTACTATTTCAGTAGCAGCCTCTTCAAGCTCAGTTGGTAATGGTTGATCTTTTTGTTCCTTAATTTCAATCTTATCTGTCCCGTCAGAGGGAACTGATTCGGTGCCTTTCACTACATCAGATTTTAGAGGTGTTTCCTTTTCTGAAGCACCAGATTTTTCTACTTTGGTCGTTGGTTCTTTTTCGGTAACAGTCTCTTTATGCTCAGTTGGTAATAGTTGATCTTTTTGTTCCTTAGGTTTAATCTCGTCTTTCCTGTCGGAGGGAACTGATTCAGTGTCTTTCACTACATCAGATTTTAGAGGTATTTCCTTTTCCAAGGCAATAGGGGACTCTGAATGTTCTACATCGGTTGTTGTTTCTTTTTCAGTGGCACTCTCTTCAAGCTCTGTTGGTAATAGTTGATCTTTTTGTTCCTTAGTTTCAATCTTGTCTGTCCTGTCAGAGGGAACTGATTCAGTGTCTTTCACTACACCAGATTTTAGAGGTGTTTCCTTTTCTGAACTAACAGGGGACTCTAATTGTTCTACCTCGGTTTTTGGTTCTTTTTCGGTAACAGTCTCTTCATGGTCAGTTGGTAACAGTTGATCTTTTTGTTCCTTAGTTCCAATCTTGTCTTTCCTGTCAGAGGGAACTGATTCAGTGTCTTCTTTCACTACATCTGATTTAAAAGGTGTTTCCTTTTCTGAAACAACAGGGGACACTAGTTGTTCTACTTCGGTTGTTGTTTCTTCTTCAGTGGCACTCTTTTCTAGGTCAGTTGGTAATTGTTGATCTTTTTGTTCCTTAGTTTCAATTGTGTCTGTCTCGTCAGAGGGAAATGATTCAGTGTCTTTCACTACATCCGATTTTAGAGGTGTTTCCTTTTCCAAAGCAATGAAGGACTCTGATTGTTCCACTACGGTAGTTGTTACTATTTCAGTAGCAGCCTCTTCAAGCTCAGTTGGTAATGGTTGATCTTTTTGTTCCTTAGTTTCAATCGTGTCATTCCTGTCAGAGAGAGCTGATTCCGTGTCTTCCCTACATCTGATTTTAAAGGTGTTTCCTTTTCTAAAACAACAGGGGACACTAATTGTTCTACACACAGGTAACTTTTTCAGTCAGTCTTCATGCTCAGTTGGTAATAGTTGATCTTTTTGTTCCTTAGTTTCAATCTTGTCTGTCCTGTCAGAGGGAACTGATTCAGTGTCTTTCACTACTTCAGATTTTAGAGATGTTTCCTTTTCTAAGGCAATGTGGGACTCTAATTGTTCTACTACAGATGTTGTTTCTATTTCGGTAACAGTCTCTTCATGCTCAGTTGGTAACAGTTGATCTTTTTGTTCCTTAGTTTCAATCTTGTCTGTCCTGTCAGAGGGAACTGATTCCGTGTCTTTGCCTACATCTGATTTTAAAGGTGTTTGCTTTTCTAAGGCAATGGGGGACCCTATTGATTCTACCTCGGTTGTTGGTTCTTTTTCGGTAACAGTCTCTTCATGGTCAGTTGGTAATAGTTGATCTTTTTGTTCCTTAGTTTCAATCTTGTCTGTTCTGTCAAAGGGAACTGATTCAGTGTCTTCTTTCACTACATCAGATTTAAGAGGTGTTTCCTTTTCTGAAACAACAGGGGACACTAATTGTTCTACTTCTGTTGTTGTTTCTTTTTCAGCGGCACTCTCTTCAAGCTCTGTTGGTAACAGTTGATCTTTTTGTTCCTTAATTTCAATCTTGTCTGTCCCGTCAGAGGGAACTGATTCGGTGCCTTTCACTACCTCAGATTTTAGAGGTGTTTCCTTTTCTAAGGCAACAGATTTTTCTACTTTGGTTGTTGTTTCTTTTTCAGTAGCACTCTTTTCTAGGTCAGTTGGTAATTGTTGATCTTTTTGTTCCTTAATTTCAATTGTGTCTGTCTTGTCAGAGGGAAATGATTCAGTGTCTTTCACTACATCAGATTTTAGAGGTGTTTCCTTTTCCAAGGCAATAGGGGACTCTGATTGTTCTACTACGGTTGTTGTTTCTATTTCAGTAGCAGCTTCTTCAAACTCAATTGGTAATGGTTGATCTTTTTGTTCCTTAGTTTCAATCTTGTCTGTCCTGTCACAGACAACTGATTCAGTGTCTTCTTTCACTACATCCGATTTAAGAGGTGTTTCCTTTTCTGAGGCAACGGGGGACCCTATTGATTCTACGTTGGTTGTTGGTTCTTTTTCAGTAACAGTCTCTTCATGCTCAGTTGGTAATAGTTGATCTTTTTGTTCCTTAGTTTCAATCTTGTCTGTCCTGTCAGAGGGAACTGATTCAGTGTCTTTCACTACTTCAGATTTTAGAGATGTTTCCTTTTCTAAGGCAATGTGGGACTCTATTTGTTCTTCTTTGGTTGTTATTCCTATTTTGGTAACAGTCTCTTCATGCTCAGTTGGTAACAGTTGATCTTTTTGTTCCTTAGTTTCAATCTTGTCTGTCCTGTCAGAGGGAACTGATTCCGTGTCTTTGCCTACATCTGATTTTAAAGGTGTTTCCTTTTCTGAAACAACAGGGGGCACTAATTGTTCTACTTCGGTTGTTGTTTCTATTTCAGTAGCAGCCTCTTCAAGCTCAATTGGTAATGGTTGATCTTTTTGTTCCTTAGTTTCAATCTTGTCTGTCCTGTCAGAGAGAACTGATTCCGTGTCTTTGCACTACATCTGATTTTAAAGGTGTTTCCTTTTCTGAGGCAATAAGTGACCCTAATTGTTCTACTTGGTTGTTGGTTCTTTTTCAGTAACAGTCTCTTCATGCTCAGTTGGTAATAGTTGATCTTTTTGTTCCTTAGTTTCAATCTTGTCTGTCCTGTCAGAGGGAACTGATTCAGTGTCTTTCACTACATCAGATTTTAGAGGTGTTTCCTTTTCTGAAACAACAGGGGACACTAATTGTTCTACTTCGGTTGTTGTTTCTTTTTCAGTGGCACTCTCTTCAAGCTCAGTTGGTAATAGTTGATCTTTTTGTTCCTTAGTTTCAATCTTGTCTGTCCTGTCAGAGGGAACTGATTCCGTGTCTTTCACTACATCTGATTTTAAAGGTGTTTCCTTTTCTGAGGCAATAAGTGACCCTAATGATTCTACCTCGGTTGTTGGTTCTTTTTCGGTAACAGTCTCTTTATGCTCAGTTGGTAATAGTTGATCTTTTTGTTCCTTAGTTTCAATCTTGTCTGTCCTGTCAGAGGGAACTGATTCAGTGTCTTTCACTACATCAGATTTTAGAGATGTTTCCTTTTCTAAGGCAATGTGGGACTCTAATTGTTCTACTACAGATGTTGTTTCTATTTCGGTAACAGTCTCTTCATGCTCAGTTGGTAATAGTTGATCTTTTTGTTCCTTAGTTTCAATCTTGTCTGTCCTGTCAGAGGGAACTGATTCAGTGTCTTTGCCTACATCTGGTTTTAAAGGTGTTTCCTTTTCTGAGAAAATGGGGGACCCTATTGATTCTACTCGGTTGTTGGTTCTTTTTCGGTAACAGACTCTTCATGGTCAATTGGTAACAGTTGATCTTTTTGTTCCTTAGTTTCAATCTTGTCTGTCCTGTCAGAGGGAACTGATTCGGTGCCTTTCACTACATCAGATTTTAGAGGTGTTTCCTTTTCTAAGGCAAGAGATATTTTCTACTTTGGTTGTTGTTTCTTTTTCAGTGGCAGCCTCTTCAAGCTCAGTTGGTAATGGTTGATCTTTTTGTTCCTTAGTTTCAATCTTGTCTGTCCTGTCTGAAAGAACTGATTCGGTGTCTTTGCCTACATCTGATTCTAAAGGTGTTTCCTTTTCTGAGGCAATGGGGGACCCTAATGATTCTACCTCGGTTGTTGGTTCTTTTTCCGTAACAGAATCTTCATGCTTAGTTGGTAATAGTTGATCTTTTTGTTCCTTAATTTCAATCTTGTCTGTCCCGTCAGAGAGAACTGATTCCGTGTCTTTGCCTACATCAGATTTTAGAGGTGTTTCTTTTTCTAAGGGGACACAGATTTTTCTACTTTGGTTGTTGTTTCTATTTCAGTAGCAGCCTCTTCAAGCTCAGTTGGTAATGGTTGATCTTTTTGTTCCTTAGTTTCAATCTTGTCTGTCCTGTCAGAGAGAACTGATTCCGTGTCTTTGCCTACATCTGATTTTAAAGGTGTTTCCTTTTCTGAGGCAATGGGGGACCCTATTGATTCTACCTTGGTTGTTGGTTCTTTTTCGGTAACAGTCTCTTCATGGTCAGTTGGTAACAGTTGATCTTTTTGTTCCTTAGTTTCAATCTTGTCTGTCCTGTCAGAGGGAACTGATTCAGTGTCTTCTTTCACTACATCTGATTTAAGAGGTGTTTCCTTTTCTGAAACAACAGGGGACACTAATTGTTCTACTTCGGTTGTTGTTTCTTCTTCAGTGGCACTCTTTTCTAGGTCAGTTGGTAATTGTTGATCTTTTTGTTCCTTAGTTTCAATTGTGTCTGTCTTGTCAGAGGGAAATGATTCAGTGTCTTTCACTACATCAGATTTTAGAGGTGTTTCCTTTTCCAATGCAATAAAGGACTCTGATTGTTCTACTACGGTTGTTGTTACTATTTCAGTAGCAGCCTCTTCAAGCTCAGTTGGTAATGGTTGATCTTTTTGTTCCTTAGTTTCAATCTTGTCTGTCCTGTCAGAGAGAACTGATTCCGTGTCTTTGCCTACATCTGATTTTAAAGGTGATTCTTCTTCTGAGGCAAGGGGGGACCCTATTGATTCTACCGCGGTTGTTGGTTCTTTTTCGGTAACAGTCTCTTCAAGCTCTGTTGGTAATATTTGATCTTTTTGTTCCTTAATTTTAATCTTGTCTGTCCCGTCAGAGGGAACTGATTCCGTCCCTTTCACTACCTAAGATTTCAGAGGTTTTTCCTTTTCTAAGGCACCAGATTTTTCTACTTTGGTTGTTGGTTCTTTTTCAGTGGCACTGTCTTCAAGCTCTGTTGGTAATAGTTGATCTTTTTGTTCCTTAGTTTCAATCTTGTCTGTCCTGTCAGAGGGAACTGATTCCGTGCCTTTCACTACATCAGATTTTAGAGGTGTTTCCTTTTCTAAGGTAATAGAGGGATGCGTTCGTTCTTGTTGTCACTAATTGAGTAGCACTTTCACGCAATGTTGGTAACAGTTGATCTTTTTGTTCCTTAGCATCAATCATGTCTGTCCTGTCAGAGAAAACTGATTCTTCAGTGTCTTTCACTACATCTGATTTTAGAGGTGTTTCCTTTTCTAAGGTAATAGGGGACTCTGATTGTTCTAATACGGTTGTTGTTACTATTTCAGTAGCAGCCTCTTCAAGCTCAGTTGGTAATGGTTGATCTTTTTGTTCCTTAGTTTCAATCTTGTCTGTCCTGTCAGAGGGAACTGATTCCGTGTCTTTGCCTACATCAGATTTTAGAGGTGTTTCCTTTTCCAAGGCAATAGGGGACTCTGATTGTTCTTCTTTGGTTGTTATTCCTATTTCGGTAACAGTCTCTTCATGCTCAGTTGGTAACAGTTGATCTTTTTGTTCCTTAGTTTCAATCTTGTCTGTCCTGTCAGAGGGAACTGATTCCGTGTCTTTGCCTACATCTGATTTTAAAGGTGTTTGCTTTTCTAAGGCAATGGGGGACCCTAATGATTCTACCTCGGTTGTTGGTTCTTTTTCGGTAACAGTCTCTTCATGGTCAGTTGGTAATAGTTGATCTTTTTGTTCCTTAGTTTCAATCTTGTCTGTCCTGTCAGAGGGAACTGATTCAGTGTCTTCTTTCACTACATCAGATTTAAGAGGTGTTTCCTTTTCTGAAACAACAGGGGACACTAATTGTTCTACTTCGGTTGTTGTTTCTTTTTCAGTGGCACTCTCTTCTAGGTCAGTTGGTGATAGTTGATCTTTTTGTTCCTTAATTTCAATTGTGTCTGTCCTGTCAGAGGGAACTGATTCAGTGTCTTTCACTACATCAGATTTTAGAGGTGTTTCCTTTTCCAAGGCAATAAAGGACTCTAATTGTTCTACTACAGTTGTTGTTTCTATTTCAGTAACAGTCTCTTCATGCTCAGTTGGTAATTGTTGATCTTTTTGTTCCTTAGTTTCAATCTTGTCTGTCCTGTCAGAGGGAACTGATTCAGTGTCTTTCACTACATCAGATTTTAGAGGTGTTTCCTTTTCCAAGGCAATAGGGGACTCATATTGTTCTACTACGGTTGTTGTTACTATTTCGGTAACAGTCTCTTCATGCTCAGTTGGTAATAGTTGATCTTTTGGTTCCTTAGTTTCAACCTTGTCTGTCCTGTCAGAGGGAACTGATTCAGTGTCTTGCACTACATCAGATTTTAGAGGTGTTTCCTTTTCTAAGGCAATGGGGGACCCTAATTGATTCTACTTCGGTTGTTGTTTCTTTTTCAGTAACAGTCTCTTCATGGTCAGTTGGTAATAGTTGATCTTTTTGTTCCTTAGTTTCAATCTTGTCTGTCCTGTCAGAGGGAACTGATTCCGTGTCTTTGCCTACATCTGATTTTAAAGGTGTTTCCTTTTCTAAGGCAACAGATTTTTCTACTTTGGTTGTTGTTTCTTTTTCAGTAGCACTCTTTTCTAGGTCAGTTGGTAATTGTTGATCTTTTTGTTCCTTAATTTCAATTGTGTCTGTCTTGTCAGAGGGAAATGATTCAGTGTCTTTCACTACATCAGATTTTAGAGGTGTTTCCTTTTCCAAGGCAATAGGGGACTCTGATTGTTCTACTACGGTTGTTGTTACTATTTCAGTAGTAGCCTCTTCAAGCTCAGTTGGTAATGGTTGATCTTTTTGTTCCTTAGTTTCAATCTTGTCTGTCCTGTCAGAGAGAACTGATTCCGTGCCTTTCACTACATCAGATTTTAAAGGTGTTTCCTTTTCTAAGGCAATGTGGGACTCTAATTGTTCTACTACAGATGTTGTTTCTATTTCGGTAACAGTCTCTTCATGCTCAGTTGGTAGCAGTTGATCTTTTTGTTCCTTAGTTTCAATCTTGTCTGTCCTGTCAGAGGGAACTGATTCCGTGTCTTTGCCTACATCTGATTTTGAAGGTGTTTGCTTTTTTGAGGCAATGGGGGACCCTATTGATTCTAACTCGGTTGTTGGTTCTTTTTCGGTAACAGGCTCTTCATGGTCCGTTGGTAAAAGTTGATCTTTCTGTTCCTTAGTTTCAATCTGGTCTGTCATGTCAGAGGGAACTGATTCAGTGTCTTTCACTTCATCAGATTTTAGAGATGTTTCCTTTTCTAAGGCAATGTGGGACTCTACTTGTTCTACTACAGATGTTGTTCCTATTTTGATAACAAGTTCTTCATGCTCAGTTGGTAATAGTTGATCTTTTTGTTCCTTAATTTCAATCTTACCTGTCCCAACAGAGGGAACTGATTCGGTGTCTTTCACTACACCTGATTTTATAGGTGTTTCCTTTTCTGAGGCAATGGGTGACCCTAATGATTCTACCTCGGTTTTTGGTTCTTTTTCGGTAACAGACTCTTCATGCTCAGTTGGTAATAGTTGATCTTTTTGATCCTTAGTTTCAATCTTGTCTGTCCTGTCAGAGGGAACTGATTCAGTGTCTTTCACTTCATCAGATTTTAGAGATGTTTCCTTTTCTAAGGCAACGTGGGACTCTAATTGTTCTACTACATATGTTGTTTCTATTTCGGTAACAGTCTCTTCATGGTCAGTTGGTAACAGTTGATCTTTTTGTTCCTTAGTGTCAATCTCGTCTGTCCTGTCACAGGGAACTGATTCCGTGTCTTTGCCTACATCTGATTTTAAAGGTGTTTGCTTTTTTGAGGCAATGGGGGACCCTATTGATTCTACCTCGGTTGTCGGTTCTTTTTCGGTAACAGTCTCTTCATGGTCAGTTGGTAATAGTTGATCTTTTTGTTCCTTAGTTTCAATCTTGTCTGTCCTGTATGAGGGAACTGATTCAGTGTCTTCTTTCACTACATCAGATTTAAGAGGTGTTTCCTTTTCTGAAACAACAGGGGACACTAATATTTCTCCTTCGGTTGTTGTTTCTTTTTCAGTGGCACTCTCTTCAAGATCTGTTGGTAATAGTTGATCTTTTTGTTCCTTAATTTCAATCTTACCTGTCCCAACAGAGGGAACTGATTCGGTGTCTTTCACTACACCAGATTTTAGAGGTGTTTCCTTTTCTAAGGCCACAGATTTTTCTACTTTGGTTGTTGTTTCTTTTTCAGTAGCACTCTTTTCTAGGTCAGTTGGTAATTGTTGATCTTTTTGTTCCTTAATTTCAATTGTGTCTGTCTTGTCAAAGGGAAATGATTCAGTGTCATTCACTTCATCAGATTTCAGAGGTGTTTCCTTTTCCAAGGCAATAGGGGACTCTGATTGTTCTACTACGGTTGTTGTTACTATTTCAGTAGCAGCCTCTTCAAGCTCAGTTGGTAATGGTTGATCTTTTTGTTCCTTAGTTTCAATCTTGTCTGTCCTGTCAGAAATAACTGATTCCATGTGTTTGCCTACATCTGATTTTAAAGGTGTTTCCTTCCCTGAGGAAATGGGGGACCCTAATGATTTTACCTCGGTTTTTGGTTCTTTTTCGGTTACAGACTCTTCATGCTCAGTTGGTAATAGTTGATCTTTTTGTTCCTTAGTTTCAATCTGGTCTGTATTGTCAGGATGAAATGATTCAGTGTCTTCTTTCACTACATTTGATTTAAAAGGTGTTTCCTTTTCTGAAACAACAGGGGACACTAGTTGTTCTACTTCGGTTGTTGTTTCTTCTTCAGTGGCACTCTTTTCTAGGTCAGTTGGTAATAGTTGATCTTTTTGTTCCTTAATTTCAATCTTGTCTGTCCCGTCAGAGGGAACTGATTCCGTGCCTTTCACTACATCAGATTTTAGAGGTGTTTCCTTCTCTAAGGCAACAGATTTTCCTACTTTGGTTGTTGGTTCTTTTTCGGTAACAGTCTCTTCATGCTCAGTTGGTAATAGTTGATCTTTTTGTTCCTTAGTTTCAATCTTGTCTGTCCTGTCAGAGAGAACTGATTCAGTGTCTTTCACTACATCAGATTTTAGAGATGTTTCCTTTTCTAAGGCAATGTGGGACTCTAATTGTTCTACTACAGATGTTGTTTCTATTTCGGTAAAAGTCTCTTCATGCTCAGTTGGTAACAATTGATCTTTTTGTTCCTTAATTTCAATCTTATCTGTCCCATCAGAGGGAACTGATTCGGTGCCTTTCACTACATCTGATTTTAAAGGTGTTTCCTTTTCTGAGGCAATGGGTGACCCTAATGATTCTACTTCGGTTTTTGGTTCTTTTTCGGTAACAGTCTCTTTATGGTCAGTTGGTAATAGTTGATCTTTTCGTTCCTTAATTTCAATCTTGTCTGTCCCGTCAGAGGGAACTGATTCCGTTCTTTTCACTACATCAGATTTTAGAGGTGTTTCCTTTTCTAAGGTAACAGATTTTTCTACTTTGGTTGTTGTTTCTTTTTCAGTAGCACTCTTTTCTAGGTCAGTTGGTAATTGTTGATCTTTTTGTTCTTTAATTTCAATTGTGTCTGTCTTGTCAGAGGGAAATGATTCAGTGTCATTCACTACATCAGATTTTAGAGGTGTTTCCTTTTCCAAGGCAATAGGGGACTCTGATTGTTCTACTACGGTTGTTGTTACTATTTCAGTAGCAGCCTCTTCAAGCTCGACTGGTAATGGTTGTTCAATTTGTTCCTTAGTTTCAATCTTGTGTGTCCTGTCGGAGAGAACCGATACCGTGTCTTTGTGTAAATCTGATTTTAGAGGTGTTTCCGTTTCTGAGGCTAAGGGGGACCCTAATGATTCTACCTCGGTTGTTGTTTCTATTTCGGTAACAGTCTCTTCATGCTCAGTTGGTAACAGTTGATCTTCTTGTTCCTCCGTTTCAATCTTGTCTGTCCTGTCAGAGGGAACTGATTCAGTGTCTTCTTTCACTTCATCTGATTTAAGAGGTGTTTCCTTTTCTGAATTAACAGGGGACACTGATTGTTCTACTTCGGTTGTTGTTTCTTCTTCAGTGGCACTCTTTCCTAGGTCAGTTGGTAATTGTTGATCTTTTTGTTCTTTAGTTTCAATCTTGTCTGTCCTGTCAGAGGGAACTGAATCAGTGTCTTTCACTACATCAGATTTTAGAGGTGTTTCCTTTTCCAAGGCAATAGGAGACTCTGATTGTTCTACTACGGTTGTTGATACAATTTCAGTAGCAGCCTCTTCAAGCTCAGTTGGTAATGGTTGATCTTTTTTTTCCTTAAATGCAATCTTGTCTGTCCTGTCAGAGAGAACTGATTCCGTGTCTTTGCCTACATCTGATTTTAAAGGTGATTCATTTTCTGAGGCAATGGGGGACTCTGATTGTTCTACTACGGTTGTTGTTTCTATTTCAGTAGCGGCCTCTTCCTCGGTTGTTGGTTCTTTTTCAGGAACAGTCTCGTCATGCATAGTTGGTAATAGTTGATCTTTTTGTTCCTTAGTTTCAATCTTGTCTGTCTTGTCAGAGGGAAATGATTCAGTGTCTTTCACTACATCAGATTTCAGAGATGTTTCCTTTTCCAAGGCTATGGGGGACTCTGATTGTTCTACTGCGGTTGTTGTTTCTATTTCAGTAGCGGCCTCTTCAAGCTCAATTGGTAATGGTTGATCTTTTTGTTCCTTAGTTTCAATCTTGTCTGTCCTGTCAGTGAGAACTGATTCCGTGCCTTTCACTACATCAGATTTTAAAGGTGTTTCCTTTTCTGAGGCAATGGGGGACCCTAATGATTCTACCTCGGTTGTTGTTTCTATTTCGGTAACAGTCTCTTCATGCTCAGTTGGTAACAGTTGATCTTTTTGTTCCTTAGTTTCAATCTTGTCTGTCCTGTCAGAGGGAACTGATTCATTGTCTTTCACTACATCTGATTTAAGAGGTGTTTCCTTTTCTGAAACAACAGGGGACACTAATTGTTCTACTTCGGTTGTTGTTTCTTCTTCAGTGGCACTCTTTTCTAGGTCAGTTGGTAACAGTTGATCTTTTTGTTCCTTAGTTTCAATCTTGTCGGTCCTGTCAGAGGGAACTGATTTCGTGTCTTTGCCTACATGTGGTTCCTTTTCCAAGGCAGTAGGAGACTCTGATTGTTCTACTACAGTTGTTGATACTATTTCAGTAGCAGCCTCTTCAAGCTCAGTTGTTAATGGTTGATCTTTTTGTTTCTTAGTTGCAATCTTGTCACTCCTGTCAGAGAGAACTGATTCCGTGTCTTTGCTTACATCTGATTTTAAAGGTGATTCATTTTCTGAGGCAATGGGGGACTCTGATTGTTCTACTACGGTTGTTGTTTCTATTTCAGTAGCGGCCTCTTCCTCGGTTGTTGGTTCTTTTTCAGGAACAGTCTCGTCATGCATAGTTGGTAATAGTTGATCTTTTTGTTCCTTAGTTCTAATCTTGTCTGTCTTGTCAGAGGGAAATGATTCAGTGTCTTTCACTACATCTGATTTCAGAGATGTTTCCTTTTCCAAGGCAATGGGGGACTCTGATTGTTCTACTACGGTTGTTGTTTCTATTTCAGTAGCAGCCTCTTCAAGCTCAATTGGTAATGGTTGATCTTTTTGTTCCTTAGTTTCAATCTTGTCTGTCCTGTCAGAGAGAACTGATTCTGTGCCTTTCACTACATCAGATTTTAAAGGTGTTTCCTTTTCTGAGGCAATGGGGGACCCTAATGATTCTACCTCGGTTGTTGTTTCTTTTTCGGTAACAGTCTCTTCATGCTCAGTTGGTAACTGTTGATCTTTTTTTTCCTCAGTTTCAATTGTGTCTGTCTTGTCAGAGGGAAATGATTCAGTGTCTTCTTTCACTACATCAGATTTTAGAGGTGTTTCCTTTTCTGAAACAACAGGGGACACTAATTGTTCTACTTCGGTTGTTGTTTCTTCTTCAGTGGCACTCTTTTCTAGGTCAGTTGGTAATTGTTGATCTTTTTGTTCCTTAGTTTCAATCTTGTCTGTCCTGTCAGAGAAAACTGATTCCGTGTCTTTGCCTACATCTGATTTTAAAGGTATTTCCTTTTCTGAGGCAATGGGGGACCCTAATTGTTCTACCTCGGTTGTTGGTTCTTTTTCAGTAACAGTCTCGTCATGCTCAGTTGTTAATAGTTGATCTTTTTGTTCCTTAGTTTCAATCTTGTCTGTCCTGTCAGAGGGAACTGATTCAGTGTCTTTCACTACATCAGATTTCAGTGATGTTTCCTTTTCTAAGGCAAAGTGGGACTCTATTTTTTCTACTACAGATGTTGTTCCTATTTCGATAACAGTCTCTTCATGCTCGGTTGGTAACAGTTGATCATTTTGTTCCTTAGTTTCAATCTTGTCTGTCCTGTCAGAAGGAACTGATTCCGTGTCTTTGCCTACATTTGATTTAAAAGGTGTTTTCTTTTCTAAGGCAATGGGGGACCCTAATGATTCAACCTCGGTTGTTGGTTCTTTTTCGGTAACAGTCTCTTCATGGTCAGTTGTTAATAGTTGATCTTTTTGTTCCTTAGGTTCAATCGTGTCTGTCCTGTCAGCGGGAACTGATTCATTGTCTTTCACTACATCAGATTTAAGAGGTGTTTCCTTTTCTGAAACAACAGGAGAAACTAATTGCTCTACTTCGGTTGTTGTTTCTTTTTCAGTGGCACTCTCTTCAAGCTCTGTTGGTAATAGTTGATCTTCTTGTTCCTTAATTTCAATCATGTCTGTACCTTCAGACGGAACTGATTCCGTGCGTTTCTCAACATCAGATTTTAGAGGTGTTTCCTTTTCTAGGGCAACAGATTTTTCTACTTTTTCAGAAGCACTCTTTTCTAGGTCAGTTTTTAATTGTTGATCTTTTTGTTCCCTAATTTCAATTGTGTCTGTCTTGTCAGAGGGAAATGATTCAGTGTCTTTCACTACATCAGATTTTAGAGGTGTTTCCTCTTCCAAGGCAATAGGGGACTCTGATTGTTCTACTACGGTTGTCGTTACTTTTTCAGTAGTAGCCTCTTCAAGCTCAGTTGGTAATAGTTGATCTTTTTGTTCCTTAGTTTCAATCTTGTCTGTCCTGTCGGAGGGAACTGATTCAGTGTCTTCCACAACATCAGATTTTAGAGGTGTTTCCTTTTCTAAGGCAACAGATTTTTCTACTTTGGTTGTTGGTTCTTTTTCGGTAACAGTCTGTTTATGCTCAGTTGGCAATAGTTGATCTTTTTGTTCCTTAGTTTCAATCTTGTGTGTCCTGTCAGAGGGAACTGATTCAGTGTCTTTCACTACATCAGATTTTAGAGGTGTTTCCTTCTCTAAAGTAACAGATTTTTCTACTTTGGTTGTTGGTTCTTTTTCGGTACTAGTCTCTTTATGCTCAGTTGGTAATAGTTGATCTTTTTGTTCCTTAGTTTCAATCTTGTGTGTCCTGTCAGAGGGAACTGATTCAGTGTCTTTCACTACATCAGATTTTAGAGGTGTTTCCTTTTCTGAAACAACAGGGGACACTAATTGTTCTACTTCGGTTGTTGTTTCTTTTTCAGTGGCACTCTCTTCAAGCTCTGTTGGTAATAGTTGATCTTTTTGTTCCTTAATTTCAATCATGTCTGTCCCATCAGAGGGAACTGATTCCGTGTCTTTCACTACATCAGATTTTAGAGGTGTTTCCTTTTCTAAGGCAACAGATTTTTCTACCTTGGTTGTTGGTTCTTTTTCGGTAACAGTCTCTTTATGCTCAGTTGGTAATAGTTGATCTTTTTGTTCCTTAGTTTCAATCTTGTCTGTCCTGTCAGATGGAACTGATTCAGTGTCTTTCACTACATCAGATTTTAAAGGTGTTTCCTTCTCTAAGGTAACAGATTTTTCTACTTTGGTTGTTGGTTCTTTTTCGGTATCGGTCTCTTCATGGTCAGTTTTTAATGGTTGATCTTTTTGTTCCTTAGTTTCAATCTTGTCTGTCCTGTCAGATGGAACTGATTCAGTGTCTTTCACTACATCAGATTTTAAAGGTGTTTCCTTCTCTAAGGTAATAGATTTTTCTACTTTGGTTGTTGGTTCTTTTTCGGTATCGGTCTCTTTATGCTCAGTTGGTAATAGTTGATCTTTTTGTTCCTTAGTTTCAATCTTGTCTGTCCTGTCAGAGGGAACTGATTCAGTGTCTTTCACTACATCAGATTTCAGAGGTGTTTCCTTTTCTGAAACAACAGGGGACACTAATTGCTCTGCTTCGGTTGTTGTTTCTTTTTCAGTGGCACTCTCTTCAAGCTCTGTTGGTAATAGTTGATCTTCTTGTTCCTTAATTTCAATCTTGTCTGTCCCGTCAGATGGAACTGATTCCGTTCCTTTCTCCACATCAGATTTTAGAGGTGTTTCCTTTTCTAAGGCAACAGATATTTCTACTTTGGTTGTTGTTTCTTTTTCAGTAGCACTCTTTTGTAGGTCAGTTGGTAAATTTTGATCTTTTTGTTCCCTAATTTCAATTGTGTCTGTCTTGTCAGAGGGAAATGAATCAGTGTCTTTCACTACATTAGATTTTAGAGGTGTTTCCTCTTCCAAGGCAATAGGGGACTCTGATTGTTCTACTACGGTTGTTGTTAGTATTTCAGTAGCAGCCGCATGAAGCTCAGTTGGTAATGGTTGATCTCTTTGTTCCTTAGTTTCAGTCTTGTCTGTCCTGTCGGAGAGAACTGATTCCGTGTCTTTGCCTACATCTGATTTTAAAGGTGCTTCAAGCTCTGTTGGTGATAGTTGATCTTCTTGTTCCTTAATTTCAATCTTGTCTGTCTGGTCAGATGGAACTGATTCAGTGTCTTTCACTACATCAGATTTTAGAGGTGTTTCCTTTTCCAAAGCAATGAAGGACTCTGATTGTTCTACTACAGTTGTTGTTACTATTTCAGTAGCAACCTCTTCAAGCTCAGTTGGTAATGGTTGATCTTTTTGTTCCTTAGTTTCAATCTTGTCTGTCCTGTCAGAGAGAACTGATTCCGTGTCTTTGCCTACATCTGATTTTAAAGGTATTTCCTTTTCTGAGGCAATGGGGGACCCTAATTGTTCTACCTCGGTTGTTGGTTCTTTTTCAGTAACAGTCTCGTCATGCTCAGTTGTTAATAGTTGATCTTTTTGTTCCTTAGTTTCAATCTTGTGTGTCCTGTCAGAGGGAAATGATTCAGTGTCTTTCACTACATCAGATTTCCGAGATGTTTCCTTTTCTAAGGCAAAGTGGGACTCTATTTCTTCTACTACAGATGTTGTTCCTATTTCGATAACAGTCTCTTCATGCTCGGTTGGTAACAGTTGATCTTTTTGTTCCTTAGTTTCAATCTTGTCTGTCCTGTCAGAAGGAACTGATTCCGTGTCTTTGCCTACATTTGATTTTAGAGGTGTTTTCTTTTCTAAGGCAATGGGGGACCCTAATGATTCAACCTCGGTTGTTGGTTCTTTTTCGGTAACAGTCTCTTCATGGTCAGTTGGTAATAGTTGATTTTTTTGTTCCTTAGGTTCAATCGTGTCTGTCCTGTTAGCGGGAACTGATTCATTGTCTTTCACTACATCAGATTTAAGAGGTGTTTCCTTTTCTGAAACAACAGTGGACACTAATTGCTCTACTTCGGTTGTTGTTTCTTTTTCAGTGGCACTCTCTTCAAGCTCTGTTGGTAATAGTTGATCTTCTTGTTCCTTAATTTCAATCTTGTCTGTCCCGTCAGATGGAACTGATTCCGTTCCTTTCTCCACATCAGATTTTAGAGGTGTTTTCTTTCCTAAGGCAACAGATTTTTCTACTTTGGTTGTTGTTTCTTTTTCAGTAGCACTCTTTTCTAGGTCAGTTGGTAATTGTTGATCTTTTTGTTCCTTAATTTCAATTGTGTCTGTCTTGTCAGAGGGAAATGATTCAGTGTCTTTCACTACATCAGATTTTAGAGGTGTTTCCTCTTCCAAGGCAATAGGGGACTCTGATTGTTCTACTACGGTTGTCGTTACTTTTTCAGTAGTAGCCTCTTCAAGCTCAGTTGGTAATAGTTGATCTTTTTGTTCCTTAGTTTCAATCTTGTCTGTCCTGTCGGAGGGAACTGATTCAGTGTCTTCCACAACATCAGATTTTAGAGGTGTTTCCTTTTCTAAGGCAACAGATTTTTCTACTTTGGTTGTTGGTTCTTTTTCGGTAACAGTCTCTTTATGCTCAGTTGGTAATAGTTGATCTTTTTGTTCCTTAGTTTCAATCTTGTCTGTCCTGTCAGATGGAACTGATTCAGTGTCTTTCACTACATCAGATTTTAGAGGTGTTTCCTTCTCTAAGGTAACAGATTTTTCTACTTTGGTTGTTGGTTCTTTTTCGGTAACAGTCTCTTTATGCTCAGTTGGTAATAGTTGATCTTTTTGTTCCTTAGTTTCAATCTTGTCTGTCCTGTCAGAGACAACTGATTCAGTGTCTTTCACTAAATCATATTTAAGAGGTGTTTCCTTTTCTATAACAACAGGGGACACTATTTGTTCTACTTCGGTTGTTGTTTCTTTTTCAGAGGCACTCTCTTCAAGCTCTGTTGATAATAGTTGATCTTTTTGTTCCTTGATTTCAATCTTGTCTGTCCCATCAGAGGGAACTGATTCGATGCCTTTCACTTTATCAGGTTTTTGAGGTGTTTCCTTTTCTAAGGCAACAGATTTTTCTACTCTGGTTGTTGTTTCTTTTTCGGTAACAGTCTCTTTATGCTCAGTTGGTAATAGTTGATCTTTTTGTTCCTTAGTTTCAATCTTGTCTGTCCTGTCAGAGGGAACTGATTCAGTGTCTTTCACTACATCAGATTTTAGAGGTGTTTCCTTTTCTGAAACAACAGGGGACACTAATTGTTCTACTTCGGTTGTTGTTTCTTTTTCAGTGGCACTCTCTTCAAGCTCTGTTGGTGATAGTTGATCTTCTTGTTCCTTAATTTCAATCTTGTCTGTCTGGTCAGATGGAACTGATTCCGTTCCTTTCTCCACATCAGATTTTAGACGTGTTTTCTTTTCTAAGGCAACAGATTTTTCTACTTTGGTTGTTGTTTCTTTTTCAGTAGCACTCTTTTCTAGGTCAGTTGGTAATTGTTGATCTTTTTGTTCCCTAATTTCAAGTGTGTCTGTCTTGTCAGAGGGAAATGATTCAGTGTCTTTCACTACATCAGATTTTAGAGGTGTTTCCTCTTCCAAGGCAATAGGATTTTAGAGGTGTTTCCTTTTCTAAGGCAACAGATTTTTCTACTTTGGTTGTTGGTTCTTTTTCGGTAACAGTCTCTTTATGCTCAGTTGGTAATAGTTGATCTTTTTGTTCCTTAGTTTCAATCTTGTCTGTCCTGTCAGATGGAACTGATTCAGTGTCTTTCACTACATCAGCTTTTTTAGGTGTGTCCTTTTCTAAGGTAACAGATTTTTCTACTTTGGTTGTTGGTTCTTTTTCGGTATCAGTCTCTTTATGCTCAGTTGGTAATAGTTGATCTTTTTGTTCCTTAGTTTCAATCTTGTCTGTCCTGTCAGAGGGAACTGATTCAGTGTCTTTCACTACATCAGATTTTAGAGGTGTTTCCTTTTCTGAAACAACAGGGGACACTAATTGTTCTACTTCGGTTGTTGTTTCTTTTTCAGTGGCACTCTCTTCAAGCTCTGTTGGTAATAGTTGATCTTTTTGTTCCTTAATTTCAATCTTGTCTGTCCCGTCAGAGGGAACTGATTCCGTGCCTTTCACTACATCAGATTTTAGAGGTGTTTCCTTTTCTAAGGCAACAGATTTTTCTACTTTGGTTGTTGGTTCTTTTTCGGTAACAGTCTCTTTATGCTCAGTTGGTAATAGTTGATCTTTTTGTTCCTTAGTTTCAATCTTGTCTGTCCTGTCAGATGGAACTGATTCAGTGTCTTTCACTACATCAGATTTTAGAGGTGTTTCCTTCTCTAAGGTAACAGATTTTTCTTTTTTGGTTGTTGTTTCTTTTTCAGTGGCACTCTCTTCATGCTCTGTTGGTAACAGTTGATCTTTTTGTTCCTTAGTTTCAATCTTGTCTGTCCTGTCAGAAGGAACTGATTCCGTGTCTTTGCCTACATTTGATTTTAAAGGTGTTTTCTCTTCTAAGGCAGTGGGGGACCCTAATGATTCAACCTCGGTTGTTGGTTCTTTTTCGGTAACAGTCTCTTCATGGTCAGTTGGTAATAGTTGCTCTTTTTGTTCCTTAGTTTCAATCTTGTCTGTCCTGTCAGAGGGAACTGATTCAGTGTCTTTCACTACATCAGATTTTAGAGGTGTTTCCTTTTCTGAAACAACAGGGGACACTAATTGTTCTACTTTGGTTGTTGTTTCTTTTTCAGTGGCACTCTCTTCAAGCTCTGTTGGTAATAGTTGATCTTCTTGTTCCTTAATTTCAATCTTGTCTGTCCCGTCAGATGGAACTGATTCAGTGTCTTTCACTTCATCAGATTTTAGAGATGTTTCCTTTTCCAAGGCAATGTGGGACTCTAATTGTTCTACTACGGTTTTTGGTTCTTTTTCGGTAACCGTCTCTTCATGCTCAGTTGGTAATAGTTGATCTTTTTGTTCCTTAGTTTCAATCTTGTCTGTCCTGTCTGGAAGAACTGATTCCGTGTCTTTGCCTACATCTGATTTTAAAGGTGTTTCCTTTTCTGAGACAATGAGGGACCCTAATGATTCTACCTTGGTTGTTGGTTCTTTTTCGGTAACAGTCTCTTCATGCTCAGTTGGTAATAGTTGATCTTTTTGTTCCTTAGTTTCAATCTTGTCTGTCCTGTCAGAGGGAACTGATTCAGTGTCTTTCACTACATCAGATTTTACAGGTGTTTCCTTTTCTGAAACAACAGGGGACACTAATTGTTCTACTTCGGTTGTTGTTTCTTTTTCAGTGGCACTCTCTTCAAGCTCAGTTGGTAATAGTTGATCTTTTTGTTCCTTAGTTTCAATCTTGTCTGTCCTGTCAGATGGAACTGATTCCGTGCCTTGCACTACGTCAGATTTTAGAGGTGTTTCCTTCTCTAAGGGAACAAATTTTTCTACTTTGGTTGTTGGTTCTTCTTCGGTAACAGTCTCTTCATGCTCAGTTGGTAATAATTGATCTTTTTGTTCCTTAGTTTCAATCTTATCTGTCCTGTCAGAGGGAACTGATTTAGTGTCTTTCACTACATCAGATTTTACAGGTGTTTCCTTTTCTGAAACAACAGGGGACACTAATTGTTCTACTTCGGTTGTTGTTTCTTTTTCAGTGGCACTCTCTTCAAGCTCTGTTGGTAATATTTGATCTTTTTGTTCCTTAATTTCAATCTTGTCTGTCCCGTCAGAGGGAACTGATTCCGTTCCTTTCTCCACATCAGATTTTAGAGGTGTTTCCTTTTCTAAGGCAACAGATTTTTCTACTTTGGTTGTTGTTTCTTTTTCAGTAGCACTCTTTTCTAGGTCAGTTGGTAATTGTTGATCTTTTTGTTCCTTAGTTTCAATCTTGTCTGTCCTGTCAGAGGGAACTGATTCAGTGTCTTTCACTACATTAGATTTTAGAGGTGTTTCCTCTTCCAAGGCAATAGGGGACTCTGATTGTTCTACTACGGTTGTTGTTACTTTTTCAGTAGCAGCCTCTTCAAGCTCAGTTGGTAATAGTTGATCTTTTTGTTCCTTAGTTTCAATCTTGTCTGTCCTGTCAGAGGGAACTGATTCAGTGTCTTTCACTACATCAGTTTTTAGAGGTCTTTCCTTTTCTGAAACAACAGGAGACACTAATTGTTCTTCTTTGGTTGTTGTTTCTTTTTCAGTGGCACTCTCTTCAAGGTCTGTTGGTAATAGTTGATCTTTTTGTTCCTTAGTTTCAATCTTGTCTGTCCTGTCAGAGGGAACTGATTCAGTGTCTTTCACTACATCAGATTTTAGAGGTGTTTCCTTTTCCAAGGCAATAGGGGACTCTGATTGTTCTACTACGGTTGTTGTTACTATTTCAGTAGCAGCCTCTTCAAGCTCAGTTGGTAATGGTTGATCTTTTTGTTCCTTAGTTTCAATCTTGTCTGTCCTGTCAGAGAGAACTGATTCCGTGTCTTTGCCTACATCTGATTTTAAAGGTGTTTCCTTTTCTGAGGCAATGGGGGACCCTAATGATTCTACCTCGGTTGTTGGTTCTTTTTCAGTAACAGTCTCGTCATGCTCAGTTGGTAATAGTTGATCTTTTTGTTCCTTAGTTTCAATCTTGTCTGTCCTGTCAGAGGGAACTGATTCAGTGTCTTTCACTACATCAGATTTTAGAGGTGTTTCCTTTTCTGAAACAACAGGGGACACTAATTGTTCTACTTTGGTTGTTGTTTCTTTTTTAGTGGCACTGTCTTCAAGCTCAGTTGGTAATAGTTGATCTTTTTGTTCCTTAGTTTCAATCTTGTCTGTCCTTTCAGATGGAACTGATTCAGTGTCTTTCACTACATCAGATTTTAGAGGTGTTTCCTTCTCTAAGGTTACAGATTTTTCTACTTTGGTTGTTGGTTCTTTTTCGGTAACAGTCTCTTTATGCTCAGTTGGTAATAGTTGATCTTTTTGTTCCTTAGTTTCAATCTTGTCTGTCCTGTCAGAGGGAACTGATTCAGTGTCTTTCACTACATCAGATTTTAGAGGTGTTTCCTTTTCTGAAACAACAGGGGACACTAATTGTTCTACTTCGGTTGTTGTTTCTTTTTCAGTGGCACTCTCTTCAAGCTCTGTTGGTAATAGTTGATCTTTTTGTTCCTTAATTTCAATCATGTCTGTCCCATCAGAGGGAACTGATTCCGTGTCTTTCACTACATCAGATTTTAGAGGTGTTTCCTTTTCTAAGGCAACAGATTTTTCTACCTTGGTTGTTGGTTCTTTTTCGGTAACAGTCTCTTTATGCTCAGTTGGTAATAGTTGATCTTTTTGTTCCTTAGTTTCAATCTTGTCTGTCCTGTCAGATGGAACTGATTCAGTGTCTTTCACTACATCAGATTTCAGAGGTGTTTCCTTTTCTGAAACAACAGGGGACACTAATTGTTCTACTTCGGTTGTTGTTTCTTTTTCAGTGGCACTCTCTTCATGCTCTGTTGGTAATAGTTGATCTTTTTGTTCCTTAATTTCAATCTTGTCTGTCCCGTCAGAGGGAACTGATTCCGTGTCTTTCACTACATCAGATTTTAGAGGTGTTTCCTTCTCTAAGGCAACAGATTTTTCTACTTTGGTTGTTGGTTCTTTTTCGGTAACAGTCTCTTTATGCTCAGTTGGTAATAGTTGATCTTTTTGTTCCTTAGTTTCAATCTTGTCTGTCCTGTCAGAGGGAACTGATTCAGTGTCTTTCACTACATCAGATTTTAGAGGTGTTTCCTTTTCTGAAACAACAGGGGACACTAATTGTTCTACTTCGGTTGTTGTTTCTTTTTCAGTAAAAGTCTCTTCATGCTCAGTTGGTAACAGTTGATCTTTTTGTTCCTTAGTTTCAATCTTGTCTGTCCTGTCAGAGGGAACTGATTCCGTGTCTTTGCCTACATCTGATTTTGAAGGTGTTTGCTTTTCTGAGGCTATGGGGGACCCTATTGATTCTACCTCGGTTGTTGGTTCTTTTTCGGTAACAGTCTCTTCATGGTCAGTTGGTAATAGTTGATCTTTTTGTTCCTTAGTTTCAATCTTGTCTGTCCTGTCAGAGGGAACTGATTCAGTGTCTTTCACTACATCAGATTTAAGAGGTGTTTCCTTTTCTGGAACAACAGGGGACACTGATTGTTCTACTTCGGTTGTTGTTTCTTTTTCAGTGACACTCTCTTTAAGCTCTGTTGGTAATAGTTGATCTTCTTGTTCCTTTATTTCAATCTTGTCTGTCCCGTCAGATGGAACTGATTCCGTTCCTTTCTCCACATCAGATTTTAGAGGTGTTTCCTTTTCTAAGGCAACAGATTTTTCTACTTTGGTTGTTGTTTCTTTTTCAGTAGCACTCTTTTCTAGGTCAGTTGGTAATTGTTGATCTTTTTGTTCCCTAATTTCAATTGTGTCTGTCTTGTCAGAGGGAAATGATTCAGTGTCTTTCACTACATTAGATTTTAGAGGTGTTTCCTCTTCCAAGGCAATAGGGGACTCTGATTGTTCTACTACGGTTGTTGTTACTATTTCAGTAGTAGCCTCTTCAAGCTCAGTTGGTAATAGTTGATCTTTTTGTTCCTTAGTTTCAATCTTGTCTGTCCTGTCAGAGGGAACTGATTCAGTGTCTCTCACTACATCAGTTTTTAGAGGTGTTTCCTTTTCTGAAACAACAGGGGACACTAATTGTTCTATTTCGGTTGTTGTTTCTTTTTCAGTGGCACTCTCTTCAAGCTCTGTTGGTAATAGTTGATCTTTTTGTTCCTTAGTTTCAATCTTGTCTGTCCCGTCAGAGGGAACTGATTCGGTGCCTTTCACTACATCAGATTTTAGAGGTGTATCCTTGTCTAAGGCAATAAGGGACTCTGATTGTTCTACTACGGTTGTTGTTACTATTTCAGTAGCAGCCGCTTGAAGCTCAGTTGGTAATGGTTGATCTTTTTGTTCCTTAGTTTCAGTCTTGTCTGTCCTGTCGGAGAGAACTGATTCCGTGTCTTTGCCTACATCTGTTTTTAAAGGTGTTTCCTTTTCTGAGGCAATGGGGGACCCTAATGATTCTACCTCGGTTGTTGGTTCTTTTTCAGTAACAGTCTCGTCATGCACAGTTGGTAATAGTTGATCTTTTTGTTCCTTAGTTTCAATCTTGTCTGTCCTGTCAGAGGGAACTGATTCAGTGTCTTTCACTACATCAGATTTTAGAGGTGTTTCCTTTTCTGAAACAACAGGGGACACTAATTGTTCTACTTCGGTTGTTGTTTCTTTTTCAGTGGCACTCTCTTCAAGCTCAGTTGGTAATAGTTGATCTTTTTGTTCCTTAGTTTCAATCTTGTCTGTCCTGTCAGATGGAACTGATTCAGTGTGTTTCACTACATCAGATTTTAGAGGTGTTTCCTTCTCTAAGGTAACAGATTTTTCTACTTTGGTTGTTGGTTCTTTTTCGGTAACAGTCTCTTTATGCTCAGTTGGTAATAGTTGATCTTTTTGTTCCTTAGTTTCAATCTTGTCTGTCCTGTCAGAGGGAACTGATTCAGTGTCTTTCACTACATCAGATTTCAGAGGTGTTTCCTTTTCTGAAACAACAGGAGACACGCATTGTTCTACTTCGGTTGTTGTTTCTTTTTCAGTGGCACTCTCTTCAAGCTCTGTTGGTAATAGTTGATCTATTTGTTCCTTAATTTCAATCATGTCTGTCCCATCAGAGGGAACTGATTCCGTGTCTTTCACTACATCAGATTTTAGAGGTGTTTCCTTTTCTAAGGCAACAGATTTTTCTACCTTGGTTGTTGGTTCTTTTTCGGTAACAGTCTCTTTATGCTCAGTTGGTAATAGTTGATCTTTTTGTTCCTTAGTTTCAATCTTGTCTGTCCTGTCAGATGGAACTGATTCAGTGTCTTTCACTACATCAGATTTTAGAGGTGTTTCCTTCTCTAAGGTAACAGATTTTTCTACTTTGGTTGTTGGTTCTTTTTCGGTAACAGTCTCTTTATGCTCAGTTGGTAATAGTTGATCTTTTTGTTCCTTGGTTTCAATCTTGTCTGTCCTGTCAGATGGAACTGATTCAGTGTCTTTCACTACATCAGATTTCAGAGGTGTTTCCTTTTCTGAAACAACAGGGGACACTAATTGTTCTACTTCGGTTGTTGTTTCTTTTTCAGTGGCACTCTCTTCATGCTCTGTTGGTAGTAGTTGATATTTTTGTTCCTTAGTTTCAATCTTGTCTGTCCTGTCAGAGGGAACTGATTTAGTGTCTTTCACTTCATCAGATTTTAGAGATGTTTCCTTTTCCAAGGCAATGTGGGACTCTAATTGTTCTACTACAGATGTTGTTTCTATTTCGGTAAAAGTCTCTTCATGCTCAGTTGGTAACAGTTGATCTTTTTGTTCCTTAGTTTCAATCTTGTCTGTCCTGTCAGAGGGAACTGATTCCGTGTCTTTGCCTACATCTGATTTTGAAGGTGTTTGCTTTTCTGAGGCTATGGGGGACCCTATTGATTCTACCTCGGTTGTTGGTTCTTTTTCGGTAACAGTCTCTTCTAGGTCAGTTGGTAATAGTTGTTCCGTTTGTTCCTTAGCTTCAATGTTGTCTATCCTGTCAGAGGGAACTGATTTAGTGTCTTCTTCCACTACATCAGATTTAAGAGGTGTTTCCTTTTCTGGAACAACAGGGGACACTGATTGTTCTACTTCGGTTGTTGTTTCTTTTTCAGTGGCACTCTCTTCAAGCTCTGTTGGTAATAGTTGATCTTTTTGTTCCTTAATTTCAATCTTGTCTGTCCTGTCAGAGGGAACTGATTCGGTGCCTTTCACTGCATCAGATTTTAGAGGTGTTTCCTTTTCTAAGGCAACAGATTTTTCTACTTTGGTTGTTGTTACTATTTCAGTAGCAGCCTCTTCAAGCTCAGTTGGTAATGGTTGATCTTTTTGTTCCTTAGTTGCAATCTTGTCTGTCCTATCAGAGAGAACTGATTCCGTGTCTGTGCCTACATCTGATTTTAAAGGTGTTTCCTTTTCTGAGGCAATGGGGGACCCTAATGATTCTATCTTGGTTGTTGGTTCTTTCTCGGTAACAGTCTCTTCATGCTCAGTTGGTAATAGTTGATCTTTTCGTTCCTTAGATTCAATCTTGCCTTTCCCGTCAGACGGAACTGATTCTGTGCCTTTCACTACATCAGATTTTAGATTTGTTTCCTTTTCTGAAACAACAGTAGACACTAATTGTTTTACTTCGGTTGTTGTTTCTTTTTCAGTGGCACTCTCTTCAAGCTCTGTTGGTAATATTTGATCTTTTTGTTCCTTAGTTTCAATCTTGTCTGTCCTGTCAGAGGGAACTGATTCAGTGTCTTTCACTACATCAGATTTTAGAGATGTTTCCTTTTCTAAGGCCATCTGGGACTCTATTTGTTCTTCTACAGATGTTGTTTCCATTTCGGTAACAGTCTCTTCATGCTCAGTTGGTAGTAATTGATCTATTTGTTTCTTTGTTTCAATCTTGTCTGTCCTGTCAGAGGGAACTGATTCAGTGTCCTTCACTACGTCAGATTTTAGAGATGTTTCCTTTTCTAAGGCCATCTGGGACTCTATTTGTTCTTCTACAGATGTTGTTTCCATTTCGGTAACAGTCTCTTCATGCTCAGTTGGTAGTAATTGATCTATTTGTTTCTTTGTTTCAATCTTGTCTGTCCGGTCACAGGGAACTGATTCAGTGTCGTTCACCACATCTGATTTTAGAGGTTTTTCCTTTTCTTTAACACCAGGAGACACTAATTGTTCTACTTCGGTTGTTGTTTCTTTTTCAGTGGCACTCTCTTCAAGCTCAGTTGGTAATAGTTGATCTTTTTGTTCCTCAATTTCAATCTTATCTCTCCCGTCAGAGGTTAATGATTCCGTGCCTTTCACTACATGAGATTTTAGAGGTGTTTCCTTTCCTGAAGCAACAGACTTTTCTACTTTGGTTGTTGTTTCTTCTTCAGTGGCACTCTTTTCTAGGTCAGTTGGTAAGTGTTGATCTTTTTGTTCCTGAATTTCAATTGTGTCTATCCTGTCCGAGGGAAATGATTCAGTGTCTTTCACTACATCAGATTTTAGAGGTGTTTCCTTTTCCAAGGCAATAGGGGACTCCGATTGTTCTACTACGGTTGTTGTTTCTATTTCGGTAACAGCCTCTTCAAGCTCAGTTGGTAATGGTTGATCTTTTTGTTCCTTAGTTTCAATCTTGTCTGTCCTGTCAGAGAGAACTGATTCCGTGTCCTTGACTACATCAGATTTTAAAGGTGTTTGCTTTTCTAAGGCAATGGGGGACCCTAATGGTTCTACTTCCGTTGTTGGTTCTTTTTCAGTAGGACTCTCATCACGCTCAGTTGGTAATAAATGATCTTTTTGATCCTTAGTTTCAATCCAGCCTGTCCTATCTGAGGGAGTTGATTCAGTGACTTTCACTACATCTGATTGTAGAGGTGTTTCCTTTTCTGAGGCAATGGGGGACTCTAACTGTTCTACTGCAGATGTTGTTTCCATTTCGGTAACAGTCTCTTCATGCTCAGTTGGTAGCAGTTGATCTTTTTGTTCCTTAGATTCAATCTTGTCTGTCCTGTCAGAGAGAACTGATTCCGTGTCCTTGACTACATCTGATTTTAGTGGTGTTTCCTTTTCCAAGGCAATAGAGGACTCTGATTGTTCTACTAAGGTTGTTGTTACTATTTTAGTAGCAGCCTTTTCAAGCTCAGTTGGTAATGGTTGATCTTTTTGTTCCTCAGTTTCAATCTTGTCTGTCCTGTCAGAAGAGACTGATGCAGTTCCTTTCACTATATCCGACTTCAGTATTGTGTCGTTTTCAACTGATATAGAGGACTTTATTTCTTCTCCTTCTGGGTTATAATACAGTTCAGTCAACTCCCCATCATCTTTAGTAAGTGAATGTGGGACTTCAAGTTCTTTAGGTCCTGCTGTCTCTGTTGTGTCAGCGGGAACTGGTTTAGTTTCTTTCTCTCCACCAGATTCAAGAGATAATTCCTCTTGGGGGGCAATTGAGGTCGCTTCACGTTCTTCTGCTGTTGCTGGTTCTAGTGGAGTAACTGCATCTTCATGCCCAGATGGTTCTATATAACTAACATCCTCATCAGCTTTAGTTGGTGATAATTTATCTTTCAATGCAATCTGGGACTCTGTGTCTGTAGTAACTTCTATTCCAGTAACTGTCTTCTTAAGCTCAGTTGGTGATATTTGGTCTTGTTTGGTATCAGTCGAAACTGCCTGCATCATAGCAACTGGTTCAGTTTCTTTCACTACTTCAGATTTCGGTGGTGTTTCAATATCGAGGGCAATAGAGGACAGTTTTTGTACTTCTTCGGGAGTGTGTTCTAATTCACTAACTGCCACTTCACGCAAAGATGGGGATAGTTGATCTTTTAGCTCCTTAGTGTCGGTCCTATCAGAGGGAACTGATTCAGTATCTTTCTCTGTATCTGATATTTGAGGTGTTTCTTTTTCTAACACAATGGGGGACTCTAATCGTTCTTGTTCGATTGTTGTTTCTATTCCAGTAACTGTCTCTTGAAGGTCAGTTGGTAATGATTGGTCCTCATTTTGCTTAGTTTCAATCTTGTCTGTCATGTCAGGAGGAACTAATTCAGTGCCTTTCACTACATCAGATTTAAGTATGGTTTGTTTATCTACGGATATAGTGGACACTATTTTTAGTACTTCTGTTTTAGGTTCCAGTTCAGTCATCGTCACTTCATGCTTAGTAGGTGAATGTGGGACTTCAAGCTCTTTAGGTTCAGTTGTTTTTGTTGTGTCAGCAGGAACTGGTTTAGTATCTTTCTCATGACCAGCTCCAAGTGTCAATTCCTTCTGGAAGGCAATTGAGGTCGCTTCACGTTGTTCTGCTGTTGCACGTTCTAGTGGAGTAACTGCATCTTCATGCCCAGATGGTTCTATATAACTAACATCCTCATCAGCTTTAGTTGGTGATAATTTATCTTTCGATGCAATCAGAGACTCTGTGTCTGTAGTAACTTTTACTCCAGTAACTGTCTTCTTAAGCTCAGTTGGTGATATTTGGTCCTGTTTGGTATCAGACGAAACTGCCTCCATCATAGCAACTGGTTCGGTTTCTTTCACTACTTCAGATTTAGGTGGTGTTTCAATATCAAGGGCAATAGAGGAAAGTTTTTGTTCTTTTTCGGGTGTTTCTTCTATTTCACTAACTGCCACTTCACGCAAAGATGGGGATAGTTGTTCGTTTAGTACATTAGTGTCTGTCCTGTCGGTCCTGTCAGAGGGAACTGATTCAGTTTCTGCATCTGATTTTTGAGGTGTTTCGATTTCTAACGCAATTGGGGACTCTAATCGTTCTTGTTTGGTTGTTCTTCCTATTTCAGTAACTGTCTCTTGAAGGTCAGTTGGTGATGGTTGATCCTCTTGTTCCTTTGTTTCAATCTTGTCTGTCATGTCAGGAGAAACTAACTCAGTTCCTTTCACTACATCAGATTTCAGTGTGGTTTGTTTATCTACGGATATAGTGGACACTATTTGTTTTACTTCTGTTTTAGGTTCCAGTTCAGTCATCGCCACTTCATGCTTAGTAGGTGAATGTGGGACTTCAAGCTCTTTAGGTTCAGTTGTTTTTGTTGTGTCAGCAGGAACTGGTTTAGTATCTTTCTCTTCACCAGATTCAAGTGACAATTCCTTCGGGAAGGCAATTGAGGTCGCTTCACTTTGTTCTGCTGTTGCATGTTCTAGTGGAGTAACTGCATCTTCATGCCCAGATGGTTCTATATAACTAACATCCTCATCAGCTTTAGTTGGTGATAATTTGTCTTTCGATGCAATCAGAGACTCTGTGTCTGTAGTAACTTCTACTCCAGTAACTGTCTTCTTAAGCTCAGTTGGTGATATTTGGTCCTGTTTGGTATCAGTCGAAACTGCCTCCATCATAGCAACTGGTTCAGTTTCTTTCACTACTTCAGATTTAGGTGTTGTTTCAATGTCGAGGGCAGTAGAGGTCAGTTTTTGTTCTTCTTCGGGAGGGTGTTCTAATGCACTAACTGTCACTTCACGCATAGATGGGGATAGTTGAATTTTTAGCTCCTTAGTGTCAGTCCTATCAGAGGGAGCTGATTCAGTATCTTTCTCTGTATCTGATATTTGAGGTTTTTCTTTTTCTAACACAATGGTGGACTCTAATCGTCCTTGTTCGATTGTTGTTTCTATTCCAGTAACTGTCTCTTGAAGGTCAGTTGGTAATGATTGGTCCTCATTTTGCTTAGTTTCAATCTTGTCTGTCATGTCAGGAGGAACTAATTCAGTGCCTTTCACTACATGATCAGATGGTGTTACTTGTTCTTTCAGTTGTTTAGTTTCAGTCGTTATAGACTTTTCAGCTGGTTCTACCAAATCTGATTTAGGAGGTGTTTCCTTTCCTATGGCTATGGACGTTACTTGCTCTTCTTCTTCTGTTGGAGGTTTTCGTTCAGCAACAACCTCTTCATGAACAGATGGACTTAGTTCTTCATTTTGTTGTTCAATTTCAGTTGTGACTTTCGTGTCAGCAGAAAATGATTCAGTTTCTGTCACCAGATCAGATTTGGGTGTTTTCATATCTACGGCAATAGAGGTCACTTTTTGTTTTGTTTCGGGTGTATATTCTAGTTCAGAAACAGTCTCTATTGGCAAGGATGGTGATGGTTGATCTTTTCGTTCCTTAGTTTCTGTTGTGTACATCACGTCTGAAGGAAGTTTTTCAGTGTCTTTCACTAACTCAGATTTTAGATGTGTTTCCTTAACTAAGGGGATATAGGACTCTATTTGTGCTACTTCTGCTGTAGTTTTTATTTCAGTAACAATCTCTTCGGGTTCAGTAGGTAATGGTTGATCTTTTTGTTCCTTAGTTTCCCTATCTATGGCGATAAGGGTAGCTCTTCGTTCATCTTCGGGTGTAGGTTCTAATTCAGTGACAGCCTCTTTCAGCAAAGTTGGTGATAGTTGATCTTTATGCTCTTCAATTGCAGTCTTGTCTATCCTGATTGTAGAAATTGATTCAGTTTCGACCACTCCATCAGATTTTATAATTGTTTCCTTAGCTACAGCAATATAAGTCGGCCTTTGTTCTGATTCTGTTGCTAGTTCTGGTACGTCTGTAGTAAATTCTATTTCAGTAACTGCCTCCTTAAGCTCTGTTGGTGATGGTTGGTCTTTTTCGGTATCAGTCGAGAAGGTCTTCATCGTCACAACTGGTTCATTTTCTTTCACTACTTCAGATTTAGGAGGTGTTTCAATATCAAGGGCGACAGAGGATAGTTTTTGTTCTTCTTGGGTTGTACGTTCCAATTCACTAACTGTGACTTCACGCAAAGATGGGGATAGTTGATCTTTTAGTTCCCTAATGTCAGTCTTGTCTGTCATGTCAGATGGAACTGATTCAGTGTCTTTTACTGCATCTGATTTTAGAGGTGTTTCTTTTTCTAAGGCAATGGGGGACTCTAATTGTTCTACTTCAGTTGTTGTTTCCATTTCAGTGACAGTCTCTTCAAGCTCAGTTGGTAATGGTAGACCTTTTTGTTCCTCAGTTTCAGTCTTGTCTGTTATACGAGAGAAAAGTGAGTCAGTGGCTTTCACTACATCAGATTTCAGACATGTTTCCTTTTCTAAGGCAATAGTAGACTCTATTTTCTCTATTTCTGTTGTAGTTTCTATTTCAGTAACGGTCTCTTTAAGGTCAGGATGATCTTTTCGGTCTTTAGTTTCAGTCTTGTCTGACTTGTCGGAGGAAAATGATTCAGTTCCTTTCACTACATCAGATTTCACTACTGTTATAGAGGACAGTCGCTGTTCTGCTATTGTTGTTAGTTCAAGTTTAGTATCTGTCGTGACTGTCATGCCAGTGGGAACTGATTTAGTTTCTGCCACTAAATTGAATGGAGGACGTGTTTCCTTTTCTAAGACAGACTCTTTTAGTTCTACTTCTGTCATAGTTTTTAATTCAGTAACGGCTCCTTCAATCTCAGTTGGTGAAGGTAGATCTTTCAGTTTTTTAGTTTTAGTCACGACTGTATCGATATTGGAAACTGATTCAATTTCCGAAAATACATCAGATTTCAGAAGTGTTTCGTTGTCTGAAGGCATAGAGGACGGACTTTGTTCCAGTACGGTAACAGACTCATCATGCTCAGTTGGTGATTTTTGATCTTCCAGTTTCCGAGTTTCAATTGTGACTGTCTTGATTGTGGTAACTAATTCAGTTTCTAACACTACATCAGATTTCAGAGATGTTTCCTTTTTTAAGGTAGACTCTATTTGTTCTACTTCTTGTACCTCTTCAAGCTCTGTTGGTAATGGTAGATCTTTTAATACTTTGTTGTCACTCATGACTGTCCCAATAGTAGAAACTGATTCAATTCCAGAAACTACGTCAAATTTCAGAGGTGTTTCCTTATCTACAGCTATAAAGGACGGACTTTGTTCTACTTCTGTTGTTTGATCTAGTTTAGTAAGAGACTTATCATGTTCAGTTGATGATGGTTGATGTTTTCGGTCCGTAGTATCTGTTGTGTTCGTCATGTCAGCAGCAACTGATCCAGTTTCGTCCACTACATCAGATTCAAGTTTGGTTTCTTCTATTTTATCAGATACTAGGCGCGTTTCTTCAACAACAGCAATAGAGGAAGCTCTTAGATCTGCTTCTGTTGTTTCTAATTTGGTATCGGCCTCTTCATACGCAGATGGTGCATCTTGTACTTGTTTATTTTCAGTTGTGACTGGCATGTCAGCGGGAGCTGATTCAGTTTCTTTCACGTCCGATTCTTGTGTTTGCACTTCTAATGTAATGGGGGACGCTGCTTGTTTTGAATCTGCTGTTATATAAGTGACGTATTTACTATCTTTCAATAAATCAGATATTCGAGGTGTTTCTGGAGCAGCGACTATAGGCGACGATCTTTGTTCCATCTCCTTTGGTGATTCTAGTTTAGCAACTATATCTTCCTCCCCAGAAGGTAACTTAGATAGCACAGGTTCAATTTTGTCTGATATATCAGAATGAATAAATTCAGTTGTTTTTGTGAAATCTGGTTTTGGAGGTAATTCCACATCTACAGCTTGAGGAGACACTCTTCGTTCCAAATCTTTAGTAGGTTCAGTTTTAGTAACAGTCTCAGATTTAGCTACCACCGGTTCAATCAAGTCTGTTATGGCAGAAGGAACATGTTCAGTTTCTTTCAATACATCCGATTTTGGAGGTATTTCTCGATCTTCGGTAAGAGGGGATGATCTTCGTTCTAACTCTGTTGGAGTGATCCCTCCTTGCTCAGATGGCGACGTAGCTTGCATAGGTTCAGATGTGTCTGTTATATCTGAAGAAACAGAGAGAGTTTGTTCATTAGTAATTACTGCTTTAATAACCAATTCCTCCTCATCCATCTGTTTTTTGTCCAGTTCTAATCGTGAAGCATCCAGAGCTTGATGAACACCAGAATCATCGTCCAACATTTCCAGACGCATTTGTTGTTGCCTGTTCTCCATTGATACTTGAACAGGTTTTAAAACATCCGTATCATAAATATCTTTGAACATGATTTTCTTGGGTTGGATTTTTGGCTCTTTAGATTCAGCTGTGTCTGTTAAGTCAGAAGTAACAAAATCTTCTTCTTTCTCTAAATTGGATTTCCTATGAGTTTCAGAAAATACTTTTTTTCCTTCCTTCTTTTTATGACTAGCAGATTTGTCATTAATGATCTCACTAGGAGCTTCTGGTGAGTCAACATGAACTATCTGTGTGGTCCATTTATCTTCTACATCAATTGCTGAGGACACTTCTTTTTCAGTTTCGTATTGGCTGTATTCTTCATCAGATTCTTGTGGTGTATGACTGATAGTGGCAAGTAATTTATCTTCTAACAATAATAATTCATTTAGTTTGCTCATGATGGTAGTTTTAGGAACTTCTTGGTCTGGGGCAGTTTTTCCTTTTTCATCTGATGTTCTCTTGAAGCTGTCACCTATTTGTTCAGTTTGTCTAAGCTCCGAATAAATAATTTTCTCCTTCTTGATCCCCTTTTCACTGATTGTTTCTGTCATTTCAATCTCGTGTTTTTCAATTATTTCCCCCTTCTCTACTTCTTTCCATTTCCTACTTTCTTCTGTCATTGGCTGTTGAGTTAGTATGTGGTATTCTTCTTCTGTTTTAATCAATTTAGATTCGGGCTGTATTTGCTCCTCTTCACGTTCACAGATGTCATCATCTTTTACTAAATGTGAAACACGAATGTTTACTGTTTCTCTAATATCTGACGCTTCCTCAGCTTTGGATGTCTTTCTGTCTTCAGTGTCTAATTTGGTGTTTTCTATTTCACTTTTATTTTTATCTTCACGTTCAACAGCAATTCTTCCTTTGATGTCTTCAATGACATTTTCTTCTTCAGTTATGCTATCATCCAGAGAGAAGGAATGTCCTGCTATTGTTTCTTTACCCTCTGGAGTTGGCGTAAGATCTGGTTTTAGTTCTTTGACCTCTTTCTTGATTTGACTCGTTAAGCCCTTAACCTCACTCATCAAGATCTTCACATCATTCTCATTTGGTGCAGCATTTCTATCATTACTTTCTTTGCTCATTACTATCGTTTTCTTAATGCAGGGTTCTTCTACTACTTCGATTTGTTGAACCTTGGTTTCTTTCTTGTTAAGTTCTAATTTGCGTAATTTCTTGTCCATGATTTCAAATTCGGTGTCCACCATGTCTTTAAGCTCTTTGGTGAGCGTCGTTGGAGTTTCTCTTACAGTCTTTTTCACAGGCGATACATCCTGGTGCTTTTGCATTACATCCGTTACTTCTGAAGCATCTACATCATAAGATACTTCTGATTTAAGAAACAGTTCTTCAAGTTTTGGTTTTTCAAGTTTTTCTTCTATTTTCTGAGTTGAAATCTCTGGTTCGCTATTTGGTTCAATGCTATCAGGTAGTGGCACTTGTGAGTGTCTCAAAGAGTCCTCGTTATCATCAACTGCTGTTTGTGATAATCTCGAGAGTATCCCCATCTCCAACTCCAAAAGTTCGGTTAATTTAGATTCCATTGTTGTGCTTTCTCTCTCTTGGGCTATAAAAATAGATGTCATTGGTTCAATGTCTTTTCTAGATTCTAAAATAAATACATGTTCGCTATCATCTTTCGATTGCTGAGAAAATACTTTCTGAAGTTCTTTGATTTTGTTACCGACTACTTGTTTAGTGTGAGTAGGTGTTATATGACTTACATCTTTGGATTTTTCCCTAGCCGGTTTTTCCGTTATTTTAACTTCTACTTGGTCCCTCTTAACTACCTTTGCGACGTCTTCTATCCTGTGAGAGTGCTCTTCTATTCTCTTAACAAGTGCCTTAACGTCCCCTGTAGATATTTCATCATCTGTAGATATGATATTTTTAATTTTTGAATCGCTTTTTGAATCATAAATAATGTCACCTATATTGATTGGACTTACCCCAGTCTCACAAGTCTGTACTAATGATTCCGTTGAAACACTAATTTCTGCTACGGCCACTTGAAGTGGGGAAAGGGCTACTGTGTCAGTCTCTACGTCTATGGGGCTGCTTGCTTTATCCAACACTTGAGTCTTCTTAATTTCCTCATCCAAATATTGCATTTCATTTGGAAGTAAACCTATATCATCAGCTTGAATAGGACTAAGGCCAGCGTCAGTGAGTTCAGCCTCTTCTATTTCGCTATTGACCAACGTGTCAGAAGTCAGTTTGATACCACTGCTACCCGGTTGTTGAGCTACGCTCGTCTCAGTCGTTGTACCCCTTGTCAGGCTTATCCCTGTGTCTGAAATATGATGTGATACACTGTACTCTGTGTCTGGGCTTTCGTAAGGGGATGTCTGTGAATCGTACGTATAAACACTCTTTCTACCACTAAAAATAACACTATCCTCTTTCTTTTTTTCTTTTTTCTCAACCGGAATTATGTACTCTTCAAAAGCTTCGTCCTTGTTAGTCTCTATTGTCGAGTCGAAGTCTACAGTATGTGATGTCTTTTTACCTCCTATGTCACGTTTAGTTGTCGTTAAGCTAATATGAGATTGAGATCTAATAGAGATTTCAACATCGTGTGCTGTATATAATGTTAATTTACTTTCAGAAGAGGCACTAGCCTCGTTCGTTCGAACTTCTTTCCTACCTATAATCAATTCTATAGTTGGGGCAGTGGACTTTTGTCCAGCTGCCTGTTCTACTTCAGGATGTTCTAATGGGCTTGTGCCCCTATCAGAGTGAGTATCCTCATTCCTTGGTTGGTCTTTAGGCTCAGGCGATTTCCAATTTACTTTCTTCTCTTTTTCCTCCTCATCCCCGACCCCTCCGCACAGTCGCTTGACATGTTTCGATTTTTCTACGTCGCCAAACTTGGGGTGTTCCCTATACTTTGAGTCTTTGACACCTTTCTCGTCCTCAGGTGAGGATTGTACCAGTGGAACAAGGTGTAAAGCTCCAGGCCGAGTTCTTTGGAGGAGAGAGCTTTCACTTGCCCCATGATACAGTGGGACTTGCCGTTCGTCGACCGGCGTTGGCGTTTCTAACGGGAACTGTTCTTGGAACCCGTCCGTGTCCAAGGAATCGTCATCATCCTGAGGAGAGGCTGTAGACACTGTGTCGTGAAAAACATAAGAACATGTTATCTCTGACACAATCGTTTATCAACTATAGCCACACTCGCTCCACCTTTCTCTCTTTTTCTCTCTAGGTGCCAGAAAATGGGGAGGACGTGGAGGGGTGTCGGGGGTGAAAAGACTTGATAACAGCAATAAAACAATAAGAAGCTCTTCTTGGCGAGAAGGTCATTCAAGAAAGCCTAGCTAACTACTGTAGCGGAGTTCCATATAGTGTGCACTGTAATGTGTCTCCTGCGTCTTTTGTCAAAAGTTTACTACTGTGAATTTTGTTTGGTCAATGGAATTGTAACCGACATATATGCTGAATTCATGCAAGCTGATAATCTGTGATTCCACCATTCTCACCCAACCGAGCATCTACCCACCATAACATATTAACCCTTTCACGAATTTACCGGTATTTTTCGTTAATCTCATCTCTACTTACATGAGTGACGGCGTATGAAGTCTTCTCATTAACTCAAATGTGAAATGATCCTCTCATGACTTACGATTTGCAGCTAACCACTTTCAATATTAGTCCAGATTTCTGAAACGTACGGATCCTTCAACATTCTTTTCTTCCAAGTTTGAAAAATTTTGAGGGCTATATACACATGCTGGTTTAAAAAAGAATCACAATAAGGGAGAGTTTATAGAAAACTTCATTCAAAGTACCACTCCCGGTCAAATTGAAATTTGCGTGAATTTGGAATTTTGAGCAACATTTTCAGACGCTTAATTTTTAAAAATTTTATTTGTAATTATTTTATTGGAACTCACTGCTATTGATCGAAAAGCGTATGCGTCCAACGTTTTGGCTCTATCTGCTATAGCTGATTTAGTACGGTGAAGCAATGAAACAGCTTTTTACAATAGCTTTACAAGAAAAATTACGATTTTGAATAAATACTGTTACTGTTCTGAACTACTTTCATGAAATTTTGACCGGAGTCTTTCCTAAGGGTATGAAATAAAATGAAAGAAAAACAACAACTAAAATAATAATAAATGAAATGCATGAAGATGTATGTTTACTTATGAGGTACAAAAAGAAATTGATTGAAAATGGCAAAATTCAAACCATGACTACTCACACGAATGCAAAATTAAACAAAAGAAGCATGGGGAAAATCATAAACAGGCGCAAATTAGTTGAACAGAAACGTATTAATGAAGCGAGTGTGATAATAGCTACAAGGTTGGAAGTTGGGGTTATTAGGTAAGGTAAGGAATAGAGTAGGTAGAATGTACTTCCATCTCAAAACTGATGCAGATATATCTCATATTTTGTCCACACTTTTCATATACAAATCATATATCTATGGTAAATGAATCTAGAACAATTATTCAAAAATATACTTTTTAATCCGACTAAACAAAAATTATAACTAACTAACTTATACGATTAGCTACATCAAAGAATAGCTACTGCTCACTTTACTGCAAACAATACCATTATTTACCAATTTCTACGCTCAGTTTTGGGATGAGAGTATTATCGAGACAACCAATCATAAGCACACTCTCACAAATACAACATCGAAAAATCGTCAAGATTTTATTTTTATTTTTTCCGAACTGGGAAGCAACTTGACACCTTAAATTTCACATTCTTAGCTTGACTTGGTTGATGCTCACGATTCATATTTCATTCTTGATCGTCCTGATTCAGCTGCGATATTATATTGTAAAATACCTGTGAGATGTTTATGTCTGTTCCATTGGTGGTTTGATGTTATGTAAGTGTTTTACTATAGTTGTTTTGTTGACTATAACAAATATATTTACACATATTCAATATAAATTGGTACACAATACCAGCCAGCAGCCGGCAATCTGGATGCTGTGAAAATTTACCGTACACACACTCATTATTGACCATTATCATAGAATCAAATGAGGTATCTATCCACGATATACCTCTATGTTCTAGGAATTTTCAAGAAAAAAAGACGATGAAGTCCCTTTAGGAGGAAAAATACCTATAACGGAAACCCCTGTCATCGTAGATGTGTTGAAGCGGATTCTTATAGTCCTTAAAAGTCAAGTCAAGTCCTTAAAAAACAGTTGCGAAATGGAATGTGTAATACAACTTTCATGAGTTATATACTACTAAGTAAAGCGTTACTAAGTAAAGGAGAAGAACATACATATGTAGACAGTACGAAAGTATAGAAACAAGCATTTCACCTCTCAAAATAGTAATATTTATTTTATTGAATATGATTTATGTATATATATTAAAACCAAAACTAATGCGTAGCAATAAATAATTAATTGAACCCACCGGGATTCAAAAACCAGCCACCCGGGCAGAAGTTCGACACGCTACCCCATTGAGCCACGAGTGAATAATGAATCACTAGCTTCCTTTTTGGTTTCGACTATGGTGATGCCTTGACAGTTGGTTTTGCAAGGCACTAGCGTAACAATACAGCACAAAAACACATCCATCTTATGCTGCTAAATCACAATCCTTTAGAAACATGGGCAGAAATCACTAGGTCCTCCCCCCTAATTATTCAATAATAAGTGTTATCTCACTAGCTTCCTTTGAATTATACAGGCCTGCATTCAGTGTATACCCCTGATTATAGAAAACGAACATATGAACGTACAGCAACCCAGATGGTACCATTCGATTTATTGAACCTCTGTCTATAAAATTGTTTTCTTCGAAATATCGAATTTTTAATATTTTAGCCCTTGAATACTACCATTTAGGGTTGATCAAGAGTGGTGCCACTGCCTGGCACATCCCCGGCCAAAGCAAGATTTGTTAGCCAAATTTCATAAAGTTCAGTCGAGTAGTTTCAGAGAAAAGTTTTAGACGTAACGGATGTTTTTTTTTTTTTTTTCAAATTTGATTGTTGGAATCTGCGTATTATCAAACGTAAGCCAACAAATTTGAGGGTGGGTGTTAAATTTTTCTTCTTGGTCGACTGCGAAGGTTTATTATTGAAAATAATAAACCAACAGGGAAAAATATGAATTACCAAATAAAACGTTTAAAAAATCTGTGAGATATTGGTATCGGCTGAAACTGTCCTCCACAGAAACACCTTTTACTCTAGATTCTACTCTCTCCAGAAGACTATTTGGTTCACTAATCTAAGGAATATAGATTTCCAAATACGAATGATTTTTTGGAGTCATATTGTGTTAATTAAAACCGCTGCAAATTATTGCACAAAGAATTATTATTTCTGTATTAGAAACCAAGCTTCAACGCACAACACCCTCTTGTTATCTCCGGAGCAAATTTCTTAGCTAATCAATCTATGAAGCTAAAATTCGAAATGAGGTCCAAAACGTATTCTTCGCTCATCATTCTTTAGCCTTTAATTAAACGCAAGATGTTTTAACGTAGAATACGTTTTTACGGAGACCTCCTTGCCGAAAATTATCCGTAAAAAAATCACAAAAATTATGAAGGCTATTAGCTAAAAATTAAAATGAAGTAAACACGTATTTTCTTTTCACAACTCTTTAGCCTTCGCGTATGGGTTTCAACACATAATGTGTTTTAGTCATGGCATCTCCAACCAAATACGAAACGTTTGGTGTTAACGAAAATGTGTTGCAACAATTTACTGATGATTTCCGCTTACAACCGAGTCATTGCTAGAGAAATGTTCTTCGTCATTTTTTCATCCCACGAAATTCTTCGACCATTCGTTCGATAGCTCTCGATTTATCTAACCATATTTACGTTTACGTGCGTGGCCAACAAGCTGAGTTATGAGCATGGTTATATGAATAATTGTTTACACACAGGTGATCATTCTCAATAATTGATATTGTGAACATGATTGAAACCGCTTGTTAACTTCTGATAATTCATGTCATATGAATAAATGAAAGCTTATGACGAGGTTTCAAATATGGCGCTGGTGATAAATAAATAAAATAACGACGTAAAATGAGATACACGGCAAAATCTGAATCATTCTTATATGCGGGGTTCATTTATGTGAAACGCGTGAGCTAAAACACAATTATTTTTTAATATTTTCATTCGAAGTAGGTATGTAAAGTAGAGATAACCGGGGGTCCAAAGGCCTTGCCCCCTGGCGAGGTGCGGAGCGCCAATTTTTTTTTAAAGAGTGATTTGAATAATTGTTATCTACCTTCCTACCTTATTTATTAATTATTTACTAATAAAACGAATACATTTCTTATTCATTAAACTTTTGAAAACAAGTTGTAGGAGTACATAATTTGAACTTAATGGTGGTTGAGATGAATAAAAGAGATTAAATGGGTGAAGTAAGAAGATAACTACATATAAAACTCGTAGGTTGTGAGCCCCTAAAAAATCATCTAGTGGATCTCGCTCGAAGTCGAGTTGGGAACCACCGTCATAGTGTAACATTTTTTCATTTTTAATAGCCGAAAATATGTTGATAATAATGAAAATTTTGAATGAGATACATATAATCACTACCAAGTTTAGTGATTCATGACATTAATTTCATTCGCCATTCTACTGTAGAAGATATTAGAAGGCTCGTGGAAGTTGATATAAAAAATGAAAAAATGTGACGTGCTGAAGAATGTCAATATTATGAAGTATTGAAACTTTTATATAATATATATGTACAAATAATAATAAAAGCCTGTTTCTTTGTGATTAATATAGTTGGAGGTAAGTTCTAAAACTATCAAAACAGGCAACTTAGAGTAGTATCACTCATACCTTACGATTCGGACGATGGACACGAAGAGAAACTAACTACGACGAAAGTGGCGCGAATACTGTTAGTGGTAAGTCGCACCGGGAGTAGGTAATTAGGTTGCCGACTGAACGCTATCGATTGCGCCTCTAGGTCTGCCCGGGTTAGTAGCTATCTATCCCCACGAATAATAATCATAATTTGTTAAATATGAGTTTAAATTGAATTTGATGAGAGATTTCACACTAATTCCCCAACATGCACACCACGTTCAAAGGTGCAATGGTGTTTTTCGGTATGAAACTATACAGGATGTCCCAAAGATAGGACATCCCCTAACTTTTTTCGACAATTTTTGTGATATCGAAGTGAAACTCGGAGAGCGTCTTGGGTGCCTGTTACTAAGTTTTAAGCAAATAAAAATCAGAAAAAATCCAAAAGTTTTTGGACTACCTAAAATTGGTAGGAACCTTTTAAAAAAACAGTCATGCAGCATGTCTAATAGAACGAATTTTCGAAGAAAAGTTGTAAATCAAATTAAATTGGGCACTTGAATTTTGATCATTGAGGCCAACCAAGTCCTGAATAAAACTGAATGGATGACATTGTAGAGGAAATTTAAGGACGCGCAGCATTAACTCGAAAGCTGCAAAATTTTAATCAATAATTATGGGCATTTTTCACTTAAAACTCGATTTTTCCCACTTATCATGAATCTTAAAGATGTAAAAAATACCTCGAATTGTGACACCCCACCTGCCCTTTTGTCAAACTACCAATTTTTTAGCATTTTTTGGACACTAGACACTGAAATTCTGGAGTGATCCGGGCCAACGAACTCAATCTGACTTGCCAAGCCAAGACGGATTTGTCTGCGCTGGAAGGAATTTTTTACTCCGTATTTTAAGGGAGTTATCATTACATACACAGGGTGTATCACATTATATCACATCTCTCTTTATATCTCACATTAAACTTCACCCACGTATTATTCTGCTACTAATTCTTCTACTAGTTCTTAGAGATTTTTTTTTTTTTTTGAAATGCTTTGTTTTCGAGTTATTCCATTTTTAAGAATTTTTTCGTGTTTTCGACCTTTTAAAAAAATGGCCATAACTACCTTGTATTTTAGATTTAAAAAAAAATTGAGGGAAAGGGCATTAAATTTTCTTTCGGATATGCCACCTAAAGCGCTAGATTAGTCAGGTAACATAGGAATCTACCCCGAAGTAAAAAAAAATTCAAAATTGAAAAACTACGTCTTTTTTACCTTGCTAGACGGTATGAATAATCCCAAAGAGTTCTTGTGCCTGCTACTGGAAAAAATTCTGCAAACTGTCAGCTTTTGAACGGTCTAACCAGTTTTACTTTTACTTTGTTAACTGGGGGGAGAAAAGTATGCTTGTATGTCGAAAAACATGGTTTTTTCCTATGAAATCGAGAGTTTTGATGAAAATGACCCCCTAAGAAAATATGAGCTTGAGACGTGTTTTTTCACGCTGAATCGAATGGTCACACTCGCAGATCTCTTCAACTCTATCATAACATATTTTTACTCTTCAACTCACTAGTTTTTAATTTATTTGTTAAGTTCCATTTTATGTATTTTTAAGGATAAAACTAGTTAGTGTAAAAATCCATTATAACAGAGTTTGGGAGATCTGCGAGTGTGACCATTCGATTCAGCGTGAAAAAATACGGAGAAGCCGGTCTCAAACTCGTATTTTCTTAACTTGTGTGAAGTTGGCGGTAGATTTCTAGCGGTAGATCCGAGCGCGCACTAAAGGCCGACCGCCTACTCTACTAGGGTCCCTAATGCCTTCGCGCTTTATGTCGCGCTCTGACTTATCTATTTCTCTGGACAGGACGGTTCACTGCGCGCCTACAGCTGGTATTTACCATATTAGAGGACCTAATAGAGGAGTAGTATGCTGAGTTTTAAAAAATTAGAAAAATCCATTTTTGAGAAAATGTTCATTATGTGAGAAATAGAGGTGATTTTGTTTATTACTTACTTCAAGTATGGCGTCTAATATCGCCTGAATCGTGCCCTACGCGTCTACTGTTGGTATGTTCCATTATTGGAGATTTATAGAGAAATCATTTACACAAAAACCCTTGATTTCATAGGGAAAAACCATGTTCTTCAACATACAAACATACTTATTTCCCCCAATTAACAAAGTAAAAGTAAAATTGACTAGACCATTAAAGTGAGTAGAAGGTTGATCGTAGGCAGCGGGAGCATTGTTATCCAAGATCAAAATTTCCATTCGCATTTTTCATATTTAGATCATTCTGAATAATTGCCGTTTCGTCTTTGTCTGTATGAGTCCACAAATTCTTGCAACAAACTTAATTTTCCAGTCTTCATCCAATTTAGAAGAAATTTTCTGGGAGTGTGCTGTTTAGGCTGTAGATATTGTGCCCTATCAGTCTAATTGTTAAAAAATCAATGCTCCAGTTCTTTAACGCATCATTGTTTCCTGTCCCAGTCGTCCGATTTCGCTCAAATTTAGTGAATAGTTGGGGAAAAACGATTTAACCATCCTATATTCATTTCAACACGATTGTACCATATTAGCTACTATACAGGTGCTCAATTTCAAAACATTTTAGCAAAAATATTATACGATAGTTTATAAAATTGGCTTATGCTATTCGATTGGAACTTTTTTAAACATATACTATCGTTTACATCTTCAGAGGCCTATTTGTAATATGACTGGCCAATAAAATCATTATTCTTATAAATAAAATAAAAGCTTGGGTCAAACTATGTCGCCTCTTTTTCATTTCATTCTTTTATATAGATTTTTGGGGTAGAGTATTCAAGTGGACCCATCCAACATGAGTTCGCTTCTTGATATTCATAGCGATTACGTCCTCGAAGAGGTTTTTGCGTGGGTCGATTGAGTGGAGAAGCCAAGTTTTAAGACTGTCGAGCAGTGAAGGGGCTTCTCACAGCGTTCGTAAGCCCGTTAGCGGTTCATTACAAAAAATGTCAAAGTATCAAAGCGACGAATATGTTACGTCCATGACCAGCAATGAGACAAGTGGTCAGAAACCACGACATTTCACATGGGTAGCTATTTGTAAATCATCCCGTAATAAATCGCTGATTACCCCATTCTTTCATTTTCTTCCAAAATGAAACTAATGACATTCAAAACTTATCAAGATCATTGTCGTATTGTCGCAGGGTGTCCCAGAAAGATAGGGCCAAATGTTATGAGGCCGATTCCACAGCGATTCGCCACAAATAGTTTCTTACAGACGTTTTAAAATGTGAATGTTTCTTCACATATACAATTACATTATAATTTTAAGATGTGAATGTTTATCGTGTATCTTTATTCGCGGGACAAAATAACCCGAATATAGCACTAGAAGAGCATTTAAAAAACTGAGACAAGAAAAATATTTAACCATTCTGAACTATATGAACATGGCAGATCTTCAATTTTGATTATGGAGAGAGAGAGAGAGAGAGCTCAATCAGCTGATCAGGAGGGAGCCCGTCATATCATTCGTCTCTTTAGACCTCAGATAGTCTCTCTATAAAATTTCATTTTTCGATCGAGAATATTTCGAATTCGCCTTCGATCTCACTTGGTTAAAGAAAAGTCGTAAGCTACGAGTAGATAGTTATAATAACTAGCCAGTCAGTAGTAGTACTACCAAGCCACGTAACCATAAATTGGGGATTGTTTATACTTCATTAATGACTTTGCGTGTAGCTCAGCTGCTTTCATTTTTGGAAAGCTTTAGGCAACTTAAGATTTCTGTTTAAATTGAGATCTTTCCAGTGGTGAATCATTTCAGTCGGGTGAAAACTAACGGAGTAAGCGGAAATCATTAAAAAATGATACCAGCGACGGTGTTGGTGTTGCAAATTTAAGGCCCCCCAAATAAATTAACCAAAATAAATTAAAATCGGTCCTTCTGCCGTCTGCCAAACGATACTTTTCTTCGGAACTACTGGACCAAAGTTTATGAAATCCGGCTCAAAAATCATACACTGGTGGCCGCAACATTAGCATTCAAAAATTCCCTGACTTTTCCAGAGATTACCTTGATTGAACAAAACCATTAGCATTAGGGATATGAAAAAACAAAATATCAATGCTAACCAATCTTCAATTTTACTAATTTATTCATTATATAATAACAAAACACGTTAAAAAATCGTTATTGTTACTAATTTATTTGCTACGTAATGTCCAATTGATATGACTGTGAAGGAACCGAACTCTTTGTTACTGAAGGAGAATGTGGCAGCACATAATTTGCATCAGGCACTACATGGATCGCCGACGTGTCGCGACAGAAACCTCTATCTAAGAGCTAAAACCGGGATTTATTTTTACCGTTCCGAACTGACTTTTTTGGACTATGAATTACACTTCGCATAACTCTTTCGATTGTAATGTTATTCTTAAATAAGTTCAACAGATTGTATGGATTAGGCTGTCGGTGATCAACAGTATAACATTCAACTCTGCATATCGTATTTTAACTTAATAGCGTGTAAGTACCTTTAGATAGGAAACAAGCCCTTAGAATGTATCTAATACTGACAACCTTATAAGGTAGAGTCAACAATGAATATTTATCGTGATTTGCGACAACGGGGTGTGGTGAAAACTCTCTAATATTATTTCCAACTGTATTCTCGGTGGGTACTAAGTAGTTTTGGTTTTGGTGTTCATTTGTCATTGTGTGTTATTGTTGTTTTGCATTTTATGTATTGCTCGTAATCAGAGTCTTATTGTAAATGAAATTATTCAGTCAAGGTACTGAGTTAGATAAAAAATTGTGGTTTTTCATTGATGAACGGCTCAAAATGTTGGTTGTGTTGCCCTCGAATTCATTACCGTCCACTAGTTGGCTCTACGAACGAGGACTTCAGTGCATGTGTTTGCGACATATAAGGCCGTGCTCAGCTGGTGTACGACAGAATATAACTCTAAAAAATTGAGTTGGAATTCGTAGCGCTAAACGCAACCATCAAAATCAGCAACACAATGAAAAAGACGCACCATCACCACCGAAACCACTATCTGGTTTTGGGCGATGTTACTTACGCGATTCACTTTGGTGCGATAACTGATATTGACGCGAGAGATGTATTGAATGTAGTTTCCGTCTTGTTGGTGAGTGTTGCTTCCCATTTCGTCGAAATTTAGTGAGAATTGACTATATGATTTTAGCTTACCTTGTCCAGATAACAAGTTCGATGTCGTTTCGACAGACCATTTCTTGTTATCTGCAAAACAAACGTTGCCATAAGTCATTACCTACCTTTCGTATTAGCATAGAAGCTAACGACAAAAATCTCATTGACATCCTTCTCAATGGATTTTCAAATCCGATGTGAAATAGTACCACATGAGACACATATTGCGAAAGCAATTCGTCCGAAAGGTACAAGACCTTCCAAGTTCTGGCCGCCCACTGCTGTCATGGCCAACAAGAAGTAAATGGCATTGCATGAATAAACACGTTTCTTCCTAGCTGTTGGATACGATATTCAGTTGCATCAAAACAAACTTTGGTCAAATGGGTAAGTTTCAGGTTTATTCAAGCCTTTTCCTCCAATTACCTAAATATAATTTTAATCGATCAACCTGATGGTCGATTGATTGGACAATTATAGAACGAACTTCACGAGTTTGTTTGTTTTTCAATTATAAACAACTTACATAAAATAGTATAAGCGTAGTTTATATCAATACACTGAATTATTTATACAGAATAATATAGTATTTGGAAAAACTGCATTACAAATGTACCTGGTGCGTCTTTGATGAAGTCGGCTGGACTTGGAGGTGGCGTTCTTGCTACTCCGGGCGATAATAGTTCTGAAATAGAAATTCGAACGAATGATTAGGTGGGTAGGTATCTTGAATACAACGTCGATAAACCTTGGAAATGTGTTCATTGATTGCGTAACAAATCTACAAATGAATCCAGTTTCAAAATTATGGGCAGCTCCAAGCACTAATTGCCACATCCAAGCATTCCAGAATATGTTTTTCTACGCCAAATTATTTCAGATTTCTATCATGATAGTAGAACAAATATGGTTCATTTTGGAACATTAGTAAAATGTTTGAGAATGTTATTAAAAACGTTTGGTTTCGGGACAACGTATTTTTATTACTATCAGGGTTTTCACTATAAAATTGTTGTCCGTTGTCCTTTGTAATGTAAGGAAGAAGCCGTGCCACTGGTTTTTGATGAGTTTTTAAATTATTGGTGATCTTTTCAACTTATTTATTAACTTTGTCCATCTTTTCTCACTAACAGAATATCATACGGTTAGTCAGAAAAAAAGCCGGCAATTTCCTTGGATTTGGGTCTTCTTCACACTACGATTAACATCCTGTAGAAATTTGAACAAGATCAGATGAATAGAGGTTGGAAAAACCAAATTATCAAGCTTCTTATTACTTAACTTCTCCTGTCATTAAAGGACACAAGTAAGTGAAAACGATTAACCAATTTTGCCCAGGCACCAAATTGTTGTGCGACCCAGGACCCAAAATACAGTTGTACAACAATCCATCTTCGAGTATGCATACCTTGTGCGGCAGGTTTCATGATGCCCTTTTCGATGTTGTCCAGTCCTTGGGAAACTTCTTGGAAAAGCTCAGAATCACGTCTGAAGTCGGAAACTTTCTTCTGTTCCTCAGCTTTGCGATCAATTGCCGCTTCCTACATTGGTTCAATATTTAGTAATTTATTAACAACAATATTGGTAACTGTCTGATTTTCTAATTTATATATCTATATATGTGTAAATGAATGTATGTGTGTGTGTATGAGTGTGTTTAGATTGGTCTCTGAATCAGCTTGGCCGATTTAGATGCAATTTGGTCCTAAATGAAAAGAATATTAGCAGGATCAGCTTTCTTCTATACCTATTTAAATTATAAGTAATTTTTTCCTATTCAGCTTGTGGTGCTGAACTTAAGAACAGGTTCCCTCTAAGTGTGATGCAGTATAATTGCAGCTTGAGGATCCACTTTAATCAAAAGAGTCTGAAGCTAATTTGGTTCCCATTGAACTTGAGATAAGACATTGAACTTCTGAAATAAGTGGTGAGCCAATTTTGTTGGTATTCAATTCCGGAAATTTGTGTTCAAAACTCGTATCAATATGTCTTAAGGAGTCCCCAGCTTATTAAAAGTTAATTGAGGGATATCTATTCTACTTCGTTAATTCTCTTAAAATCCAAGGAAGATGTGGAAAAACAATAGTTTTTTCTGATCATATAACTAGCAGATCCACTTCTTCTAATATTACTATATTCTGCCTAGATATACCTATCAGTTTGTATTATTACGATTTCATTGAAGACTGCACCTTTACCTTTTTCCTTTCAGCGGCTGGTAGCGTATCGCCTGGCTGCTTCATAGTAAGCCCTTGCTCGAAGGATCTCCTCTTCTCTGCAAAACTCATTTCCCTTTCTTCTTCTTCTTCTCTTTCTTCCACTTTGATTTCCTTCTTGACCTCTTGGGCAGTCACTTTACTCACTTCGGCTATTAACGCCGTTGGTACTGCTTCCTGTGGCTTAACAGCTTCAGTCAGGCTGTCCTGTTGCTTGATTTTCTCTTTGGGCGTGATACCCATTTCGAACGATTTCCTCTTCTCGTCAAAGGATAAATGAGCTGGCTCAGGCGACACCGCCTTCTCTTCAGCAGTTTCTTTCTCTGATGTTTCGACTGAAAGCTTTTTGCTCTTTTCCGTTGTAACTTCTTTCGAAGACAACTCTTTTGTACTTGTGGTTTCCTTAGTGACAACAATTTCTTTTGAAGTCCTGGTTTCTTTAGTTATGGTTTTGGTATCTTTTGTGATGACATTTTCCCTGATCGTTTTATCTTCTACGTCTTGAGACAATCGTTTTTCAATCTCTTTTTTCCTTTCTGAAACGCTTTTCAAGGATTCTTCTTCCACAGCTTTCTCTTCGGCTACGTACTTCTTCTCATCACCATCATCTTTATCTATCGTCATTCTTCTTTCATCTTTCTTTGGTATTCTCTCATCTATCTGTGGCGTTTTCTCACCTATACTTACATCTCTTCCTTCATCTTTAGGTATCCGTTCCTCTATCCTTCGTTCCTATAGAAAGAACAGAATTACATGTATTTGTACAATTATAAAACAGTTTTATACCAGTTCTAAACATGATTCAACAGTTTATAATTTGTTCAACTCATTTAGCGGTGAAAATTTCACATTCTGCAATTCAAAAACTTTCATAGAAAGCTAGATGTACCAAGAGATTTTCCCCCAGTGATGTAAAAAATAATAAATTTGGAGTTGAATGAATTTTTTTCTATCAACTCTTCAAACTGTACATTTGGGCGGTGGTCTATCCCCCACCCTAATATCTCGTTAGTGTCTCCTACTTAATTTAATGGGGAAACTATATGTTTCGACTATTTATCAGCTTAACTGCCTCCTTTTCATTTAAGGTTTGGAATTTCAGTAAGAAGGTAGTTACAACGATCATCAATAAAAATGAATCACAATACTGGAAGCTTTCACACAATTAATACAGACGTAACATCGTGTTTTCTTGAATGGTTCGAAAGTGGATTTTTATTAAACAATTATGAATATTCAAGCTTAACTTTAATCGAATTTACTACCGACCCACATCAGTATTTATATGGGCAGAAGAGGCACAAACAAATGTGATCGGTCGAGGCAGAATTGCCATTTATATGATGCTGATTTATAAATAACTAACGTAATATAACAATTTGCAACCTTCAAATAGTGCAACCATCACCTAATAATGATTGAACGATTTTAAGAATTAGAGATATTTTCAATACTATTGATTGGTTCACTTACTTCAATGATTTCTCGTTTTTCTCCAGGTATTCTCTTGAAGACCCCGTGCTTTGTGGTGTAGGATGGACTCAATTCTTCAGAGATGGCGTACGTGTCCATTTGGAACACTGTTTGTTGTATGATGTCATCTCGTCCTATATTTTTCAGCCCCTGCTCCAAGGATGATGCTGAAAAAAATATATGTTGATCAAAAATTTGTCGCAAATTTATTGGTACATCTGATATAATTGACAAAGACGAAGTAGGTACCACATAATTTTACAAGTGAGAAGTGCAGTAATTAATAATATAACACTGAAAAACTGGAACTTTTGAACCTACCTGATGCCTTGTTCCCAGCATTTTGAAGCCAGAGCCGTAACATTGCCAAACCTTGGTGGGCTACGCTACTTTCGCAGAGTTCAGTCTTGATGCTATTAACTTCCGAAGTACTTACACCTAATTCTCCAGCTAACCTAATCCAATCTTCTCCTAATAGATTGCTTATGTCAGACAGTCTTTGTAAACCACCTGTAAATATAAATGCGAATGTCATTGTGATGTTAAATAAGTGAGGATAATGATAGTACTGATAAATCATTTGAACGTAAAGAGTCTTAACAGTTTTTGAGATACCGTATTCTTGTATCTAAAGCTAGTAAGCGTTTCCCACCCCAATAATAATAAATAATAAATAGAAAATAAATATATAATAATAAATCAAACAGAGATGTGGATGTCATAGATTGCTGAAACTATAGTGGAGGGAATGTCCAATCAGTAACTCGACCATTAGTTGGGCATGCGGAGAGTTGGGCCAATTTTATCACAGCGTATCATCACACAATGTCAATATCAGTAGGGTGATTTTAAATGATCTTCTCCTTAAGGCAGGACCTGATCAGGTTCTAACAGGTCTGGTACAATAGTTGCCCACAAAGAGTAGATAACCCTTCGCCATGTACGGCTCTAATAAATAATGAGAGAACCACGTCGCTAGATTGACCAAACTTTTTGACATATTTAGAACTATCGGAATTTTTCCCATTTTAACATTCGTATCCGGTCAAATAGTCACATAGGACGAACGTCTTTATTCCAAATTGGCTTCGTTTTGAAGCAATGTACTGCTTGAAGAACAGTCTTCCTTTGAATAGCAAGAGACTTTCATTAATGCAGGAGTAACAAAATAGGATTAAAAAAAAGAAAAAAAAGTAAACGCTGCTCGAAGGTATAAATTTCGATTTCTGTAAGCGATCGTTTGTTTGTGGCAGAGTATTACTTGTATCATAGGAAAGCAACATGGCAAAAATTCCTTCAAATCTTTTCGAATTCATGAATTTTGAAATATTTGTGAATCTATAAACCAATGAGTTCTGATGGTCATTCGTTTGTTTGGGGCCATCACCACAGATGTAGCCAAAATATATACATTTATTTCACAATCAGTTTTGGCATGAAATTGAGTCATTTATGGACAATGACTGTAGACTCCAAGTGTGGTACGTAATTTAAGACTATTTTTCACGCTGTATCATTTGTTGATATCCGTTTTTCGATTAGCCCTCCTTCATGTACAATTATTTCCGAAAGTGCATTCTCTCTAGGTGAAATTCGACCAAGTTCACTCTAAATTACAACAAAACAACAAACCGCTTTCGTGGGATTTGTTTTTGGTCAGTAAATTCCCATTACGAAAGCTCATATTTGTTGTGCTAACACGATTTGGAGTGAACAGGTCGGATTTCACTGAGAGAGTAGGTACTGTTGGTAGGTAATAATATTACTTGAATGAATGGGTGATACTTGAGTGAGGGGAGATTTTTTCATAAAATTTGTCGTAGAATCTGAATCTGTAATAAACAATAGGGGTTCCCATTTAAAAAAAAAAAAAAAAAGTTGGCGTGCGTTTTGCGCATTTGCGTGCATGTCATATTTGATGCGCGTTATATTTGGATTCCTCGCATTTCTCATGTTGGTTCTGTAGAAGTTTCCCTTCTTCCTTTCACTGCGCTCAACTTGGAATTTCCTGATTATTTCCTTGAAAATGAACGCTCGGAAAGGTGTTTTGTGAGTATTACCGAACATTAACAATATATTTTTATTACAAAATACTTGACTTACTTGTATGGGTAATGTAAGAGTGTTTGTGAGCTTCATGTTCAGGGAGGTCAGGTTCGGGAATAATTTCTTCTGGAAGAACGATATTTAGGATACAAATTGGTTGTTGAGGCACATCTCCTTTAGCCACCTAAAACATTAAACAAAGGTATGAACGATTAAACCAATTCGTGCTTCATTGAGGAGTGATCTCTACCAATAGGAAGTTTTGTCTGGGTGGTGTTCAAAAAATACACATAGTCACCTTTGGCTCTCTCATAAAAATGGTTCTGCCGATAGCATCTGCATGAGGGTCCTTAACCCTTACAGTGAACGGAAGTCTGTTCTCTTTAAAGGCACGGAAACCAAGTTGAAGCTGCTCGCCAGACTTGGTCACAGGGACTAGGTTACCCGCAAACTCAAGATACTGCGTCTTTCCTTCCAGCACCTTTATGACAGCCATAGCAATAGTAAGTAAATTGATACCCAAACGAAAACGCTCGGCAAAACTATTAATAAAGTAAATCCATAATAATTCACAACGTTATCTACTATCAATAGTTTTACTATCAATATAGGTATGTTGAACTGTAAATCACCTCGACGTCACGGCTCTTAGCCACCTCAGAGAAATGCTCTTGGTGTTCTAGCGTTTTGTCTTCTTTATCGTCAGTCATGCAGAAGACCCTGAGGCGAGCTTCCGTCGTATCCACTCTTTTTGCGAACACAACGAACCTAAGATAACAAAATATAAGCTAAGATTAGTAACACACAATAGTGTTCGTAAAAAAGTCCCAGGAAAGCGGAATGAGTGATTTAATAAAATGTAACTAAATGAGCCCAGAGGAATGGAAATTTGGGTAACTCTAAGAAGAACCGTGTAATTTTGCATTATTGACTTGAAATAAATATAGTATGTGAATTAACCGTCCAGTAGTTTCGACGTTGAATCATCGAATGAGCAATTTGTACCAATCGGAAATTCGACCTGAACCACTATTCTAGACAGCCTCCGATTACAACTATACGATGAAACACAACATTTATTTTCATAATTAAAATCGAATTTAAGAATCTAGAGAAGGGGAAGACGCTGACAACGCTCCAAGATTGAATGACAAGTGAGTGACGTCACCCTTCTCGGACCCTGATGGAGTATGGTGATTACCACTATGGAATCAACTACGTTAACGAAAAATTTGTTTTCTGACTAGTTTCTGCGGTATTTCAACATATACGCAACGATAGATAAATTGCACCATAAAATAGTATATCACCTACCTACATAATAACAATACACTGGGAAGAAGAATGCTTCTGGTATTGAGACTAATTCCCCATACTTATCTAGTTTTAGCGAATTTTTGTAGACATTGAAGCTGTTGCAATGGCCAATCCAAATTTTTTAAAAAATTTATATCTGAATGAAATTATGTAGGTACCTAGTCCTTCATGAGGAAAAGCCATTGTCACCTTAAGTCAATTTAATACTCACTTGGCCATAAAAGGCACATGTATGGCTTCCCTGTAGAGCTCTGTGGCCATTTTGGTGGCCTCCGTGATGTTCCGACAGTCCATTAGCCAGAACCGCGCAGAAACGGTTGTCGTGAAGGAGACGCAATCGTTTACGAATGTAAGGGGCGTCGATCCAGTCACGTCCTCCCATTGAGCTCGTGTTGTGCCGCCTAATTGTAACAAAAAAGCAAAAATCAGACTGTTGTAGATAAATGTTATATGTTTTCTCATTCAGTAATTTACTTGATAACCAAGTGTGAACAAGGCATTTCAATTGGTAATAAGATATTCTTAGCTTATACCATTCTGAGACTAAGTGAACCTCTTCATCTATACCCTGACTGGAACATAAACTACACTTCACTGATTTCCACATATCAGTTCTAATCTTTACAGCACGAACTAATCAGTATGAATAACGCCTACACCTACGTGTCATCAAGTATTCAAAGTCTCCATGAACTTAATGTTCAGCAAGGCAGCTTCCCACTGCAGGTGTCTTACATGTAGCGAGACAAACACAGTGGAAACACTACTTCACATCTACAGTGCATGCCCAGAGACGAATGCATTGAAAAATACAGCCCCTCATAGTGTCAGCACCTCTGCTGCCAACGTCTTTCGATCAAAATCCAACAAGGTATAGGAAGATGCCAGCATGTGGCAGGTGACCGTTGGTTTCCAGAAAGGCGACCATCGTAGTGATTGACTGAGGAAGGGATCAAGGATAGATTTTGGTTCTAACCATTCAATGGAAGACGAAGGATGTAGACCAAGAAAAAAGAAGAGCATGAGCCATGCCATATCTCGCCCAACAATACAACGTGCCGCCCTGGGGGTTGATCGATTGTGACCGCCTGGGTTGCTTTACGTTTGTTTCCCATAATAATTGGAATAAGGTAATATCTATAGCCCAGGCCTATGAACTGATGCTTTTCTTTTATTCAAGGTTCACTAGTCCAGCGGAAAAGTACCTACCTTCCTTCTGCGCGGGCAGCTGGGATTCGAATCCTATCGGCGACTAAATTTTCTTCAAATCTTTCAGTCACTTTCAGGTTTTTTTTACGTTTATTCTGTTATTTTCTATTGTTAGGTGCCATCGTCCAGTTATATTTCGCTAATGAACCACAGACTCAGTTTCATAGGTAATTTTCTATAGACCACTGATCAGTACCTATTGAAGGCCTATTTAGTACAGTAATAGTAAAACTTTGTGTTAAGAATCTTCGTTTCCTGCACTCCACAAGTTGAATCGGGTATGCAGTCACCAATGAGGAGTAGGGAGTATGTATATTATTATCAATAGAATAGCATTTAAACCTTGAGGTCAAAATGGCTGTTGAAGGTTTTTCTTAAATATTATAAGCTAGGTGAGAGCAAATGGCTCAGATACGAGCAGCAACTACTTATCATTAAGCCTAAAAGAAGATCGTTAGGAGACAAAATACCCAAGTGGGGGTTAGAAATGAGAAAATGGCGTGTGTTGAAGTGAATAAATTTTTAAGAGTAATTGCCTGAAAAGGAACTTTATCTACTATTCGTGTATCTCCAAGTCAAATTGAGATTTTTCCTAACTGGATTGAGAACTTCGCTTCTTTTTAAGTGGCATTTTATATTTCCTTAAAATGGTTCATAGGTCGAATGAGGGGGGAAAAAAATATCTCGAGGAACAAATTTTAAATGACAGTAGAGAATCTACTGAACAAAATGATATATTGCGCTAATATTTTTGCTTTTTTGAAACAATGTACAAGAAAGTTTGAAGTAATAAAAGTTCCAGTCATGCAGCATGATAGAATGAGCGAATTTTCTTTCAATTTAAGAATTTATTATCTCGTAAATATTTTAAATTGTATTGAAATTTGAGCAATTTCAGTATAAAGAAATTTTTTAAAACCAATTTATTCTTTACGCATACCTACTCAAAAAAATTGGATGATTAAAAATTGATTTTGGATTTTTAGGTTTTTTCGCAGTTTTTATAGATTTTTCAGCTAATATTAGTAAAATTTAAAGTAGGTACCTACCTACTTTTTCAGCATAATTTTGTGCAACACTTGTATAATGTTCTAATTAAGCATTGATAATGTTGTTTTGACTAAAACTCTGCTAAAAAATATAAATTTAACAATTTTTGGCCGTTTTTAGCTATTTTTAGTGATTTTTTTTTTTTCAGTACCTACATTTTTTGAAATTAGAACAAACAAAAGTACTTGAAAATTGTTGGCCAACAAACTTATTCTTTCGTTTGGAAAGCTCGATTTTTAGGTGCAAGAACGGGATTTTTATGTCAATCCTAAGGAGTTATCGTCTGGAATGTTATATATACCTATATATCCACGGGCACAGTTTGAACAACACCAAGACCAAAGCGATTTGCAAGCGAATAAACAAATAGCTAGGCAAATAAATCGCCCTGAAAGTCTGCCATTTAAAATACCCGTAAGGATTCAAGAAGATGCACCCTTTAACGACAATGAAAATGTGTGCAATCTCTCATCCCGCGCACTCAGTTTTGAGGAAAAGAATTTACTATCGAAAGGACTCACATTCACATCGACACTTCGTCCGGAGCACATACATGTTCAAGAGGATATACAAGCATATTGCTGGTACCTAAGACTGAAGTACTATTGGCACAACAATCCTGATCAGAGTACCAGTGAAGTGCTGCACCCTTCCCTCGAAAATTCAAACCTCCCTCGAAATTTGATCCAAAAAACTCTCCTGACTCAAGATTGCCAGCCTTCCACCCTCTAGAATGGTATATCTCACAACTTCTGCAACGCACTTCTAGTGCTTCTTTCCTTGGTTCACTCAATCCAAGGAATAATTTGATTCCAACTGAACGCCAAGCAATGAAAGCCTTGCAATCAGATGACACGATCAAGATCTTGCCGGCAGATAAAGGCTCAACAGTGGTAATAATGAACAGCACCGATTATGAACAAGAAGCTTTGAGACAATTGAGGAATACCAGGTTCAATGAGCCTTTGAATAAGGACCCGACTCACGATTTGGCAGCTGACCTTAGGAGGTACATAAAGAGAAACAGCAGAAAAAAGGGGTTATCTTCAAAAGATATGGAGATATTCGTTCCCAGTGACCCACAATGCCCCGACTTCTACCTTCTCCCCGAAATTCAAAAGCCTTATTCTCTCCCTGACTAACCTCCGCCAGGACGTCTAATAGTAGAAGTTTTAGTTGTGTCACAGAGAGAATATCGGCTTATATTGACTCATACCTCCAGCCTATTGTGCAGAACCAACCGTCATTCATCAAAGACACATACCACTTTCTCAGTGTACTTCGTGAAACAAGAGCTCCAGCAGATGTTATTTTGGCCACTATTGATGTGAACTCGCTTTATACGGATATTCCACATGAAGAGTGGTTAACCTTAACACATTTTTTCCAAGAGCGCCTAGAGTCACAAACACCATACACAAATTTTATAGTGAAGTTGGCAGAGTGTGTTCTTACAATGAATGTGTTCAAATTTTGAAACCAGGTGTATCTCCAAAAAAGAGGAACTGCTATGTGGACTGGCATGGCACTGTCGTACGCGAATCTGTTCATGGCTAAGCGGAGAACAGTTTTCCGCAGTTCTATCAAGCAGACAAAAGACTCCGGTGTTATGGAAGCGTTTTATAGACGACATTTTCTTGATATAGACACATGGTGAAGAGGAACTGCAGCTGCTTTCAGGAGAATTAAATTATCAGTTTTCAGCTACATTCACCTGGTCATATTCGAGATCTTGCACAACTTTTCTTGATGTGGACATTACGTTCAAAGATGGGGTGGGGTTTTCATCACAGAAGTGCACGTAAAAGCAACTAACAAGCAGTTATACCTGCAACAGTTGTCACCCTCCTCATACAAAGCGTTTAATCCCCAGAGCTTTGTCCATTCACATATAAGTGTCGAGGTGTAGCAGAGTGCCAGTCAAAAATGTGTGTGTACCAACTAGTCTGCAAAAAGTGCTTTGAGGCACCTGCATTCTTTGTTGGTAAAGCAACCACACTCAATCTGTGCATGAACACCACAGAGCATCTATCACCCAAACCCGGCAACTTCCAGTTACAGCACATGCGACGTCCCATAATGCCACATTAGACCAGTGCTTTGGGGTGAAAGTTTTAAGAAAGTTGCCAGATACGGCTAATGATATAATGCGCCAGCAATCAGAAAGAGCACATAAAAGGATACTTGGAGCAAATCGACCACCTGGCCTCAATTTAAACGATTAACTCAATGGTATCGAACATTGCACAAAATTAATAATAATTTCAGCCAGCATCTCGGTCTTGGATACTACTTTCCCTAGCAACCAGGCACGCAAGAGAAATTGAAATTGATTGGTGGTTGATCTATTTCTGTCCCTATTGGTCACATAATGCTTCTTCGTGTTCTTCCGATATTAAAGCCTTATTTTGCCATCCTGGTCCTGATAAGTCCTTAGAAGAATTAGAATATTCATTTCACTGACGATGCTCTCAAAATCTGGTGATCGATTGGGAAAAGTTAGCTTTGTCATTATGCAAATCTGTAAACGATTTAGAGCCTGTTTCAAACCACCTGAAAATGTTTGCATTGACGAGAGCCTGCAAACAGGCTCAAGGGTAGGCTATTTGTAACATATTGCTTCAAGAAGAAGCCATTTAGGTATCTAAACTTTTGTTGTGCGATTGCCAAACTAGGTATATTTTGGACTTCATTGTCTATCGTGGTGAAATGACAAAAGTTAACGACAACCAAAAGAAACTTGGAAAGTCTGGAGATGTTGTACCTACGCAAATATTGGAGCCATACCTTGACCAAGGCCAACACCTTTTAGTGGGCACCTGTTATAGCAGTCTAGATTTATTCGTGTGGTTGCTTGTGTAACGGGCTAAAAATATTTGATACCTCGACAGGAGTTAGAACTCGCGTCGTCACAACTACGAGAAATTATTATTAATTTCCCGGAGTTGCAACGCTCTAACGACCAGAGCTAAGAGGCCAGGGTAACCAAACCTCTTCGACTGTGAGTTATTTTCCTGGAGCGTAACATTTCCCCGGAGTCAAATACCAGCCGTCTCGGCTGGTTTGGGGTCGGACGAATGACTACCTAAGTGAAACTGCAGGCCGCTGGCTCAGCAGATGCTCGCTGGAACAAGTCAGCAGTCGAGCGAGGTCATTGTCGCGGTGTGTTTTGACTCAAGTGAGTGAGGAAATGAAAGGCATAACAACAGGAAATGTGATGTTTACAGTCTTTTGGCTCAAGAGGGATTTAATTAATTATTGTTTCGTATGATTTCGGGTCCTATTTCGGCTGCGCCACTGTAACGGGCTAAAAATATTTGATACCTCGACAGGAGTTCGAACTTGCGTCGTCACAACTACGAGAAATTATTATTAATTTCCCGGAGTTGCAACGCTCTAACGACCAGAGCTAAGAGGCCAGGGTAACCAAACCTCTTCGACTGTGAGTTATTTTCCTCGAGCGTAACACTTGGAAGGGCAACAAATGCTACGGGGACGGTTCGTAGGGATCAAAAAAATCTTCATAAGTCGGCTGAGTAATTGAACACCGGAGACTTTTAGAACCTCCAAAGGAAAAATTATTGTGATGAAATGGCTGGATTGACGGGAGGTTTGGATGTTACCTACTGCCCATGCGCCAGGTACAACTGCTACCTCCAAAAGAGATTGGAAATCACACAACCCCAAGATAAAACCAACAGTTGTGTGTGGTTACAACATGAGCATGGGTGAAATTAGCAAATGCGACCAAGTTCCAAGCTCCGATGAAACATTGAGATGAAGTATGAAATGGTACAGGAAATTATTCTTTCATATTTTGGATTTATCGAGTTTGAATTGATATTGTGTTCATTGATTTTTATTTGCTTAAAACTTAGTATCAGGCACCCCATAATACTCTCTAAGTTTCACTCCAATATCTCAAAAATGGTTGGGGTGGGGGATTACTTTTGGGATACCTACCCAATTCTTATTCATTCTACAGAATCACTAAAACGGTCAGTCAATGTATGAAACGCTTGCAATTTCACACATTCACTAGGTATTCATTGTAATGACTTTGGCCTCTAAGGCAATGTGTAGAATACATTCAGCACTCTTAATTTCTTGTCCAATCGTGTTTGTTTATGTTTACTCCTGCTCTGTATTGCTTCCTGTCTTCCTTTGATCCATCCAGCGATTAGTCTCTTTCAGAATGTTGCAAGTGCGAATTCGAGCGGAGCTTTCGAATTAAATCAAACAAGGAGCACTTTCTATAAACGATTCCGTAAATGATTCACATCAAAACAAGGTAATAAGCACCACCGTCCACTGCCACCATGTACTAGTTGCATATAGGATCAACAGGAAGGGCATGTGAATCACAACTAAATAAGTAGTAGTTTGTAAATGATTGGGGAGAGGTTCAGCTAGGTTTGACTCTTATAATGGCTAACTTGACACGATAGGATCAAGTAAGTGTATCGACAGAGAGGAAGGTTGTGATAGATATTGGGATGAAGTCGAGAGGAGCATCTGGAGTTACACCTGGCAGGTGCTTTGCTAGTAGTGTCAACCTAACAATGAACTTACCGTACCGTTCATCATTCATTTTTAAAAATCATCTTGCTAGCATCTAGCATCCCTTGCACTAACGTTCCTATCAGCTTCAAGTATGTAATGAAGTATATTAGAAAGAAGAAGAAAAAATTCTAAATCCACTCTTTTAGTAAGGTATCTATTTATTGAACTAACGTGTTGGAATCATGTGTATAGTTTAGTGGTCTAGATGCTCGCAAGCTCACATCCCACAATTGAAAAAAATACAGATTAGTACTCACGAAGTGAGGCACATGTTAAGCGCATTTTCTTTCGAGTAGATTGAAGTTTCAGCTTCATAGGATAAACATCATAGAAATTAGCGTTAAGAGCTCACTCAGCTGATATGGGTTGTTCGGTAGGTAGGTAAGTTAAAATCTTATTCTACCTGTTTCACACAGGTTCCTCCGTTACTAATTTCAGCTTCGGAGTATAAATAGCATAGAAACTGGATTTTTTGATTCACGAAATCAGCTTATGCTGCTGATTACCATTGGCAATATTTGCAACCAGTTTTTTCTGAATGAATAGCTAACCATTTTGCTTTTATTTTACGAGGATACACATACATGCATACATACATACATAAATAAACAATAAATAGGCTAAGTAAATAGGAACAATAGCGCTTTTTAAAATTAGAAAATGCCCTAAAAATGATCTAAGTCAATCCTTTTAGCACCTACATTATAGTTAGTTACAATAGAATTACGTTTGAAATATGTTTCGAAGATTGATATGAGGATTGTAATAAAATACATAATAAACATGGTCCCTTGTGGATTTGAATGAGAGACCCTCAGCTCCGGTGGTGAGCGCTCTACGTACTCCACCAAACTGAGACTACAATCAGAGAATTCCCAATAGCACCACTTCGCTGGAGAGCAGGAAATGGCACCACAATTAACGTGTTGGCAGCACTAGCAAAGTGGCCTGTGAGGTGTAAGTCCAGAGCTCCTGAAGTCGAGCTAATAGGGCAGATTCAACTCACTATCGGTATTTACCTAACGTGAGTCTACAAATACAGCTTATTTTTAGTACAATCATATTCTACTAATTTTCGATTAATATTCTAGGTGAAACCATGTTTGTGACTCACTTACCTTTGGGGTTTTATTAGCATAGGAAAGTCACTGCATGTGCCATGTTCACACTCAGTTCTCAATTTATTATATAAATGATTTTTTACCCTGCAAAACACGTTCTACCAATGCAAACAGTACGTAGTTTATTCATATATACAAATGAACACAGCAGGCTAACTGAAGACACACAAAAACGCATTCATTCTGAAGACAAAAATCAACAACACTACTCAATGTGCAAAAATCATCTTCAACAAACAGTTTCCCAGAGGAAATCGCCTCCTAGGGTTTTAAGTTGTTTACTTACGAAAAGCTGAAGATGAAACAAGAAAAGTGTTAGAGGTAGGTACTCGTAAAGCAACATGTTTGCATAAAAAGCATCCAGGCAGTCAAGCAGACAAGACATTAGTTCAGGCAGATATCACAAAAAATAAAATGATAAACATTGAAACACAAAGGAAATAATAAGCGGCTTTATGTTTCGGGAAAGACCCTCCTGCGCACAACTATCTCTCATCATGATGATGGTGCCAAACATTGATCGATAGTAACTTTTATTCGTTTAAAACGATCAAGACGTTGGGATCGTCATGAACTTTTTTTGAATTTTTAGCTTATAACCCCTCTGTTTTTCGAGGAACAAAAATAAGTAACTCAATGGAAGACGAAAACAAAAAGTAATGAGCGTTTAATGTTTGAATGTTGAAAGAGAAGAGTAGTTCAGAAACAGTAGCCCTGGTGCCAACTGAGGTTTTACGAATAAAATAGTGATTTAGTGCGTTTAATCAGAACTCTGGTGAGAATAGTCTCAGTTTGTGTGGAAGGCGGTACAAAATTTGCCAATGTTGTAGCTTTTTCTTAAAAATCAATCACCTTATACAAATACACCCCGACAGAATTCAGCAATGTTATGAAAAATAGAAGTTTTTGAGAATCACAACAGTTATGCACCTAACTCATGAACTCTATGTATTTACGTTGTTCAATTCAGTAGCTGCATCTATTGAATTCCAACCGGGGAGAAAAAAATTGTTTTTTCATTCTTCCTATTACCGAGGTACGAAGATAGTACCTACTTAGATAGTAAATGTTGTATTATGATGACAGCTACGTAGTGTCCGAATGCACAGAACTGTTGTGCTTTCATTTGGAGCGTGAGTAGTTCTTTAACGTTCTCAAGTACGGATAAGAATTTAAGGCTTAGCTTAGAATTTAATTAAACAACTAGATAACCATACATTTTTTTTTACCAACGTGAGGACTAAAACGCAAATTAAAAAAAAAATGTTGAAACACTGATTTCTTACTTCTTTATTACGTTTTAAAATTACCGAGAGGGGAAAACAAAAGTAGGGGGGGTATCCCATCGGTCGAATTGGAAGGGTTTAAAAATGGGTATTTTCAGAGTAGAGCAAAAAACTAATGAAATGTAGTATAAAGATAGAGTCAAATATATAGAGGAAATATGAGTATCAGTAGAATATAAGGGGTTTCCCAATGTAGTGGTAGTTACCTCTGAGAGATCTTTTCCGAAACACGCCTGCGCGGAAGTGCAGCAGTAATCAAAAGTGTTCATGTCAGATATTTAAACAGTCTTGGCTTTTTCTCAATGGCACTGGGGGGCATTGATACTGACCAGTATAGTATAGAGAAACTTGTTTTATCGGCGGATTAACGAACTATATTGAAGTTAAAAGAAGGAAGGTCATTAATTCGTGGTGAGCTACAATGTTTATTCTTCATCCTACCATGGTAGGTACTTTGTTTCACTGCTTCAAAATCTGAAGTCCCCACCTTCGTGATAGATAGTTCCAACATTTCTAATTTACCGAATAACCCTAAGGTTTTTTCTATGAAACACTTCTGAGTACAACTTTCTTGTCCTTATAATGACTCAGTACCTGGCGATATAATTTTTGAATACGTACCTAATTGACTATCGTTTATTGTGGGTAACATCACAGTTTTTTCCCCTTTTTTTAAAAATATTATTTATTTCTTATGATGTTACGTACTTGAACCTCGAAAAATATATTGAACAGTAGGTTCATCAATATCATATCATTCGTAGGAAACTACCTACTTAAGAAAAAAAGAAAACAACTGATTATTATTCTGTTTAATTTTATTTCAGCAATAAGTTCCAGACTTTGAGGTGTACCAAATCTATCAGCAGTAAGAAACAGAAGCTATAAAAACGTTCCAGAGCGCAGTGCAAGTTATAAAGATCAGGAGCTTTTTTCGCTCACCGATCTTATTACGAAGAAAGGTAGGTACTATGAACTCGATAACCGTGAAAACACCCATCCCTATTATTTATAATTATTAATAAAAGTTCCTGACGTGAAGCACGAATTAGCCGGCAATTTTCATGATTTTCTCTCTCTCTCTCTCTCTCTCTCTCTCTCTCTCTCTCTCTCTCTCTCTCTCTCTCTCTCTCTCTCTCTCTCTCTCTCTCTCTCCAATAATGCCTCATTTGGCAAATTCTAAGACTTCTCAGCGAATATTCGTAGTAAAAGTATTGGCGATGGAAAATTAATTTTTCCCCAATTTTCTGTAAAAATATCTATTTATCTATTTTGGAACAAAGGCAGAGAATAAACAAAGACGAAAAAATTAACCAATCTAGTGGCATGGACTCCCAGGTTTACTCAACGCCAGCCCTAGGGATCAAGGACGGGAAGGAGGAGGATAGAGAGGGACAAAAGGAAGTGCCTCTGTAGAATAACTACAAGTTTAATTACTATCCAGCTGTTAAAGGACGAGGATAGGATCCCATGTTGAAGTCCCCAACTAGGCAGCATGACACGGCTGTGGCTCAGACCATGATGATATTAGTTGCCTCTTCTTTTAGATCGTATATTGCATGCCCCAGGGCATTTTATTACTTATCGTGTTACTTATCTTATCTGCCTCGTCTGCTCCATGTCGATACTGCCACTGACTGCCTGGACATGGTGGCAGACCCATCAGACTTGATGGAAATAATATCCAGCTTCTTGCGGGTCACTTCCCCGCAAGAACCGGTGGGGCTTCTGTCCCTTTTCCTATCCCAACCACTGGATGACAGATATTTGGCAAATATGAGTCTGTGTTTATTGCTGCACTGCATGATAAACGTTCTCATTTTTATCCTTACAGGACGGCAAAGCACAGCCCCACAACTAACTCTAAAACCTAAACAGCATGAAAGTTTCGGTAATCACAAGCTCCTCTGAAGCCCATTCTTCAAAATATAAAAAAGGGGGAATTCAGAGCACTGTTTGAGTTCTTTACCTAGGGTGAGTAGGCACTGAAGGTGTGAAGATGGGATAATGGCTGAGAGAAACGTAATACGAAACCTAAAAGTGTTGTTATTGTATACATGTAGGTGTAGGGACAACTAAGTGGGAAGCCTATCCATAAGCACACTGCAGAACAAAGTTTGTGATTGAACTCAAGCCGCTTCTCCACAGTAAGTCTACCAAAAACTAGCCTGTAGATTACCTTTTCCATTAAGTACATGCAAAGGAGGCGCAGTTTCTGCTGTGGCTTAAATTGAGCCTTAAAAATATGAGTCAGTGCTGTACTAAGTTCACACGATTTTGGGCAATGGTGACCACCCCTATGAAACCAACTTTAATTTTATTTTTAAGTGGTAATAGACTCCTGACAAAGTTTTTAATTGGACAGGCCCCAGGCTCACTTCCTCCTTCTTTAGGGATATAAATTGTTAGGTCACAAGGCAGCACTTTTGGAGATCTTCTCACGAGAAGAACCAGACCAAGGGTGAGCTGCCCAACATTCTTTAGGACTTTGTACTTGTGGCCACGTGGAAATACAATCATGCCCCGCTGATGAGGAGTTTTTTTAAACAGCACTTATGGGCCTCATTATCAAGCACTGGCATTCATATAATGCTGTACAAGGAATCCAAGGTGGAAGCTGGGGGCACCACTAGCTCTCCAGAGCTGTGGCTGGGAGCACTCTTAAGTGACTCCCAATGCTCCACAAACCCCCAGAGAGAAGGTAAAACTAGATCATTCCCAGCTCCCTCTAGTAGTTTGGCAGCTACATGAGCCAAATGCATCCGCCACAACATCAGAACCCTTGGTATTCCCACCTCCTTACTTGCTCAATTCCAACCTCCTTGGTTGTTTTCATAACCATCAAAACGAACAACCTACTCCCAGAGCCTCAACACCTAAGTCTGAAGGTCAGAATGATGAATAGAGTTTCTGGCGGAGAATCGCTGAATCACAGCCTACTGCCACAAGCTAACAAAAGATTCGGGATTTTTGTTAGCTATTTTTGTAGGATTGCATCTTGGAGAAATTACTTGTAGTGACAAAGGGATTGAATGGTAGAAAGCGTGCAAACAGGAAAATGTCCTTTAAACAATTTTTTCATCATACACGCAGCCTCTGTCCCCTCTTCCATTTGCATATCTGAGGATCGATCACTTAGGTCACTCCGAGGATAGCATCACAACAATATAATATAAACATGACTCGGCTAGGCTTCTTACTTCACGCAAATACCTTGAAAATTGTGGATGTTTTACGTGGAAATTCAGTAACTATCTGCTTTGTCTTATTTAAGCACTGTGAACAGATAACCTAAGTTGTTCGCATGGAGTTTTTTTTTTTAATTAAATTTTTATGTGGGCCTGAAATGTGAGGCTTTCAAAAGTACATACTAAGTTTTTAAAATAAAGTACAGCTTGAGAAATCGAAGTACCTACTTGAATACTGGCATGTAACTAGAACTTCCAGGGACATATGCAACATTTGTGTTATCATGAACATGGGGGGAGGAGCTTAGAGCCTGATATTAGGTAGATGTAGGTTTAATCAATTCTCTCATAAATTCAAGGCTTCAACCAAATAATTCCATTTAACCAAATCACATAGTTTAAGAACTTGGAACAAACAATTATGAGTGTTGAATTTCATTGAATAACAATGATACACAACTGATGGCTATGTGCCTAATAACAGAGTTTTAACAATCAGGTGATCAGACTATGACCCCCCCCCCCCTCCTCCCGATCAGTGCATAATCTCTATCCAGTCCACTTATTCTTCTAGCAGATTGTACTTTGATGAACGCTCGTGACTCTTCAATAATACTTTCCCTGGATTGGCTAGTCATGATCGTACGGCTAAACCATATATCGAGCAATAAGCATGAGAGAACATTCTTCCATGTGGACAATGTATCAATGTGCACAAGAGAGAATGGATAACGTGAAGAGATTCTGGTAGGACATCTTCCTATCTAGATCCAAGCCTCTATTCTTCAGAGCCATTGGTATGCTCTTCCATAGAATGAACTAATATAGCGCTCGATGAGACCATTTACTTCAGGGTCGTAAGAGGTTGATAAGCTGGTGACAATCCCCTATTCGTGCATATAATCTGTAAGATTCTTTGAAAGAAATTAAGTTCATGGCCTGAATAAATGTATGCAGGCGTATAAAAAAACTATGATTTCTTTTTGACTGCAGTTGACCATATCCCAGCATGCATATGCAAACGGGAAATGAGGAAAATTGTAAATAATTGTCAAAAAACAATGTTTCAACAATTTATAGGTAGACTTGGAAGCAATATAGGTACCGAGTACCAGTATTTGAAGAGACTGGTCCCTTGAAATGAATGTTAAGGCTTTGTGACTTTGTTGAAATAATTTGCCTGAGGCTTATGAAATGTTGGCTTCGGTTCAGCATAAACAGGGCAATCAGAAACGTCATGCTTGATATCTTCAACAGAGAAAAGTAGATTCTTGGTCCAGCTCCAATGTAGCATTCTATTTACCCCGGGACGGCACAGGGATTTGTTGGAATTGTATAACTCATAATTTCGCAAGGCTCCAAAACCCTGGATCATGCATCAGCTGCTTTATTGAGGAAGCCTGGCCAATAAGCTGAAACATGTCATCTCAGCCCCCGCTGTATCTTGTCACTTTTGATCTTGCTTCAGATTGAACATAAAAGGAATGAAGTTTCTTAGTTTGAAACGAAGGTTTCTTGGATAGTGTCACTACGTTTTCATTCTTTCAGTTTTTGCAGTGGCTGGATACCTTTTCTCATTATCGCTCAGTGCTCACGAGAGGAATGCTAATAGCCACCCATTCTGAGTCAGAGTTGAGGATATCGCAAGTAAGTCTAAATCACATGTGGGAAATCGGGTCAGCGCAAATGAGGAGTGAGTTTGCTACATCTTCTTATATACCTTCGAATATCCAAATAGCTCTGTCTGTTGATGGAAATCAGGGGACAGATTTTCTGTGAGAATCTGAGAACCCACTTTAAGTAGTAGGGAATCCAATTACTCTGCAGCACTTCCTTGTCTATAGGAGTTGGAAGCTCCAACAATGGTCTTGGATGGAGGTTTGATAGAACCATGACTTATAGAATGTCTCACCAGTTTTATGGATGAAGAAAAAAATGTACATTATTTTTTCTTGAGTTTAATGTTCTTAGCTGCTTTCAGGAAGCGGTTCAGAGTTATATCCTGTTCAGCCAGCAAACGACCACCAATTTTTATGTCGCCCATGTTGCATAGAACCCCATGCAGAGTATCAATGATTTGGTCTAAGCATTTGCAGACAGAAACCCAAATGGGAAATAAACTGATACAACCTTCTGCTATCCGTTAAAGCTGTGCATGACCCTCTAGTCAAATTGGTACCTGGTGATGGGCAGATTCTAGGTCTATTGTGCTGAAATAGCTCCAGTGAGCCATTTCTAAGAACACTGCCTCAACAAGAGAAATAGGATATGCATCTAGCTCTATCTATTATTGGTGTTTGAATAACCAATCACCTTTTGTCTTTTGTGATTGGCCTTTTCCTCGCTGCCAAGACTTGGGCTCTTCAAGAGGATGAGCTTTCTTCGATAATGCCTTTTTTGTAGGGTTTATATATCCCTTCATTCATACATTTAGAATTATTAATGGAATGACACCGAGATTTTATGGCAATAGCATTCATGTTAAGTGAGAGATTTGAGAATACACGAATTGTCTCTATGTTTGCACTAGAAAATACAACGCTGATGGATAAAGAGAAATGGGTCGGAACTCACAAAACTGAAATCGAGCAGTGAATGAGATTCCAATACATCATGGCCAATAATTACATTGGCACACAGATTCGGTAACACTGAAAGTTTAATCATATGATGCGAGTGTTCTAGTAGCTGTATGTAAGGCCGACACAACCTTCCAAGGAGGGTGGAAGCGATGTTCAAGCCATGGAGACAGATCCACTTTCAGAGAAGAGAGAAAGTCTGTGAATTTTTGAAAACTCCTCAATGATGTAGCTCCCAGAGCTACCAGTTTCAATGAGACTTATTCCATCAACAATTCCAGGAACTACAGTTTTAAAGAGAGACGGAGAAACACTAGCTCCTACTATGCTAGCCTGGAATGGGATGTCACTGGAAGTATCGGAGAGATTAAGGTCAAAAGAGCCGTAGCCGTAGAGCCTTAGTTTTGGACTGCTTGACAAATTTCTTTGATCGACAAACCTTGGTGCGAAGAAGAAAAAACACTTTTTGTTGTGGTATCAGATAGTATTGTATTGTAGGTAGGTATCCATAATCAGGTGGGTAAAGTTTGCACAAATTGAACAACTCTGAAATTTTATAGCTACTTTTATGCATCATCTAGTGTCAGCGTTGTATTCTCCAGAAGCTGCTGATAAATGTTAGTCGACGACAAGCTTGTAATGAATAGTGAGCCTTTGTTTTTTGCTAACTACCCTAATCCTATCATGGGATGGATAGAGGGGGCAAAGATATTCTATAAAATTCGGTTAAATTTTAATTATATAATTTCTTGAAACTGTTGCTACAATAGCTCCATTTTTCTCTGTAACTATATCTCTAAACGTTTTCAGTTTTTATTGAGGTTATATTCATTATACACATGATAATTACCTATAATTGAACAAAATCAGGTTGAACTTCGTCATTTAGAGTCAATTGGTAGGTATGCAGTGAATCGAAATTATTCCTATCCCATGAAGTACTTACGCTGCACTGATGCATACTACTTAGAAAATGTTTTAAACTGATTTGAATTTATAGATGCTACAAAACTAATTCCTGTGTTTTAATAAAAACGACATTATAAGTGGAAGAACATTTCAGAATAACCAAAACATAATTCTGGCAAGTACCTACAGACTTAATACTGTGTCTTTGTCGACGATTTTCTCAATAAAACTCCAACCACTGAAAACGATTGCGATAAATTCCGAATTAATCGATTCCCACCGTTCATTCCAGTGATTCTACTCTCCATTCACTGAGAAATAGCTCCTACCGTGTGCTAGCTGCATGTAAACCTACGTCCCTGATAGCTCATTGATCACAATGATACCTGGACTGTTCATTTGGTTTTTTTCTTATGAAGGTATGAGGGAATGGAGTATCAAAGACAAATCGCTAAAAACGTACGAACTAGTATGACAAGGAAATCTTTCTACGGGTTGCTACTAAAATTATCTAGCAAACAAAGAAAATATAAATATCCTGCTGAACAATAACTAGGTATCTAAAAAACGATGCCTTCTCTATTTGTCATTTTACAAGAACCAGACGAACAACATAGATATTGAAAGACCATGAAGATCGAAAATGTGCAGCTTCAGATATCTTATGGGTAGGTATCTATTGAGTGCGTGAAGGCATGTAAATCAATAATACGGGTATAAACGCTGGCTCGTACATGTTTACAAAACTCATGCGGTTGGTGCTTGAATAACCTTTGACCTCTCTTAATTCTCATGGAGACATGAAAGTAAAATTTACAAAATCTATGTAGGTGATTCAGATATGCAAGATAATACATGTCATTATCGTCTGTAGCATTAAAAATCCTTATAAATACTTAATTCCAAATTATTAGGTATAAACAATAAATTAAAAAAAAAAAATTAGGGTATGATTTTCGAAATGTGAACGAATTTGAAAAATAGTGATTATGAAGCGCTATAAAATTCTAAAAAAAAGCTTAATAGTCGGTCTATGGAAGCTACATGAGTTGCCCTTGCTCCAAGCTAAAATATTGTACTTGCCAATATGCTTTGATTTAGAGTATCCTGTAAGATCCAGCAAATGAGAAATATTTATAAGTTTTAAGAATCATCGTTTTTAACATCAATGCTATAAATTTAAAATTGATAAAGTATTTTCCCAATATTCGAGAGCTGTGGAGGGTTATTTGTCATAGGTTCTGCTTTCAAATATTTCTACCATAAATTAATTGAATTGATTGTAACCCACCCATTTAGTTTACATTCTCAATTAAAGTTAAATGAATTTAAACCTGATAATTTGGACATGAAACCACACTATCGTACTGCTAGTAGTTCTCATGGGATGGTTTTTTCCAAATTTATGCCTTAGTTAGTGGCGGAATTGAAGAGAGAGGGAAATGATGTTTCCTATGAGTGTAGGTTTATACTATGCCTTTTGTGACGATGTCAAGAGTACCGAACGTTGGCATTAAAAAAAACTACGTCGGTACTTGTGATATACCTATGCGCGTTTGGTGGCAGCATTTCCAACCCCCTCCCTAGTGGTACGGTAGAAAAGATCATTATTCAGGAGAAGCTGGACCCAGGGTGGTGTTGATCCCCAAGCTGGCGCTCCTGGCGGACCAGCCTCCAAACGTTCACCCCTCCTAGAAACTAGCACTGTGAGTAACAAAGTTCTGTGATTGTTCAATGATTGATAGTCTTCCGTGGTCTAGTGGACAGCATTACAGACTAATAAGTCGACGGACCCGGGTTCGGGACAACATTATTTTAAAATATTTTAAAACATAATTTTGATCTATTTGTCAAACTAATCTGCATTTTACTAATGAATTCACTACTTGATGTTATTTGGTTTTAAGGTGCGAGCTATCAGAAGGTGCGAGATCATTCTGATCTATTTGTTCAACTAATCTGAATTTTTACTAAGGGATTGACTAGGGGACTTCGTGTTATGAATTTTTAGATGTGAGCTTGCAAGCATCCAGACCACCAAACTACAAAAATCATTCTGATCTATTAGTCCAACTAATCTATATTTTAGCAGCGGACATAGATAAATAAAAATTGAGGTGCTAATTCATTCAACAGAGCTGGGGTTCATTACACCAGTTTCCGTCAGGAGCGCTTGGTCCGCGAGTGGGTCAACACCGCACTGGAGCCAGTTTCTCTTTCATTATTTTGTCTCACATCAGTCTTTAGTACCATGACCATGAACAAACGTTCATTTAGACTTGGTGTATTAGAACCAGAAGGACTGTTGACCCAGGGCAGAAGGAGATGAAGACCCATTCAATGACACTGTCCATTATGAAGAGTTTTAGAAGTTCTACAATAGAATTGGAAAGTACTGAAACAAGTTTTTCAATTATTTCTAAATGTCTGTGGATTCTTTTGATAAACTGTTGAGTGTGGTGATTGATTGAACTTTTGAGTGGTTTATTAAAATGGAAACAACAACCACCAAAATCACTGTTTCTTTTTCATCCCAGTCTTTGAACCCGTGATCAGATTGATCCCATATCACAAGGTGCAGCACAATCAGCTGGTTTGTCATTACAAAGCCGAAAGTAAATATATATATATGGTAATACGAACAAATTAATATTATGTGACCAAAAAATAAATTATCAAACCCCGTCTCTGAAACGCTGACACTAACAACGCCATTACAATATTGCTATAAGATTCCATGTGTTTGGAGGGGTGGTAGAGGCAGCCGATTTGTGGCGCTTAGTCACCCGTCTGCTTTCAAACAGGGACTACTTACGACTCCATTAATTTCTTTGTGTCGACAGTCGTGGAGGAAAAAACGACAAAACGCCATAGTATAAACCTACGCTAAAGGTTAGTTTGCCCATTTTGTGACGGTGATCCTAATTATTTCAAGCGGTAGAGTTGGAGAGACCCCTAATTCAGACTTCGGATTCCCTGAGTGCTGCATAAATATAATGCCAGGCTTAAATCGAGGACACCTAATAAATAATATCTGAACATCTATTAGCTATGTTTAAACTCTCTAACACTGTTAATTGAAATCTTAACGACCTCTACCTACCTTTTGTCAGTAATTTGCTCAACATAGATAATACTTGGTAGATACTCGCTGGCAGTTTTACATTATAACTGCGTTCAGTCCAAATTACTTAAATTCCGGTTTTTACCTATTGAAGACCATTAATTTCAATACCTTATGGATTATGGCGAGTTAGAAGGAATTTAACTGACAAAAGGAAGATTATGTAGATTAAAATGGAGTATAAACCAAATGAGCTTGATTTTGGTTTTCCCTTCCGTGGTCCCGTCTCCTTCACACATCTTCCAGGGTTTTTTGACTGCTGGGAATTTTGTTTTTGTTCCTCGGTTATGTTTCACGATCACAATGAGGTACTCAATGGCACTCTGGTGTGAATTTCAGAAGACATATCATGAAACTGATGTGCTGAATAAATTAAGCGATGTAGATATTTTTGTAGACAATGTTAGTATTCGAACCAGAAATAGGAACCCCTTCCCCCATTGTGAAATCTACCCAGAACTTTAAATATTGCAAAAACATGACCTAAACAAAAAGAATTTAAACATTTTCGGATCCAGAACTCCGCAAACCACATAGAACAATGTTTTTTTGGTCCCAACTAATTAGAACATTTTTTGTTTATATCTATGGGTGGTAGTCAAGGCCCAGTAGTTTTGATGGGTTCCATTGAGCATGCACGTCATCTTTTATGACTATTCAACTCACCATGGGTTGATGAAGCCTTCGAAAGTCAAGTTTTGATGACGTATCATCGAAAACTAGCAACGATCCTATTGGCTGCGAAACTTTCATACCGATAAGACATGATTGTCGTCAAATCTACTGACGTGTTATGGAAGTTGTTCATATTCTCGAGTTAGAAGTTAAGGATTGTTTTACAAATAACGTCTTTTATTATCTATATCCTGGTTAGGAGGTAGGTACCTGACCTGTACTTATTTGGATCCAACCAATCTATCAACGAGGGAACCCCATGACACTCTCACTTTCCAATGAATTAGATTTTCGGCGATTCGATTTTCGAAAAGGACCATGAATACTCTTATTAATTGTTTTGGGCAGAAGCTCAATTAATATGGTCCTATAACTTACTCTTTTCCATGGTATATAAATTACTGCATTCTTTTATGATTCAGTATGGAATTTATGAAGAATAAACATTTTTTAGCTCTAGGTATCTGAATAACGGGTAACAAAAAGGCTTGGTTCGCTGTCCATGATTCCGTTAGGTACCCCCTGACTTTAATGTCAGAGATTTCAATCCTCCCCCAGTTTTGCCACTCAAAAATTATCTTGAGAAACAAATAAAGATAGGTAGCAGGGGGGGAGGGGGAAGTGATTTATATAAATAAAAATTCTAACTATTTCTAAACAAGTTCGAACTTAGTTAATCTAAGCAAAATTCATCTGGAATGTAAATGAAAACTGAGTCTAATACCTCTAACATTCGAATTCCTATTGGGCTCTCTCAGCGGCGGGATAGCTGTTTTCTGTTCCAATGCATTATAATAAGTAGGGAGTAATCAGAAAACAGCTACACGGCGCAGTTATATCGGATTCCGCCCACTAAACTATCTGAGTAGGTACCTACTCTATTACACAAAGTAAACAGCTAACAAAAAGGATTTTAATCGATTCTCTAGCAGTCTTGGGATAAACCAAATGCACTATCCCACCTTTAAAAAATGTAAGTACATAAAAACTAAACAAAATTAAAAAATATATGTATATATAACTACTTGAATTTACGTTAAATTCTACTTGTTTTTCAACAAAATGCAGTATAAACTACCTAATGATTTTAGATTTGATTTATTATCGCGAAGAGCAAACATGAATAGTACCTAGTCTATGATTTATCAAAACTAAAAATGATAAATAACCGTAAATTCAACTAATCAAATCTACCACAATACGTATATTTTTATTTATTGATTTCTTTAAAAAATAGGTATACTTCAAATCAACGTTATCTAGAAATGTTAATACTCAAAACTGAAATTGAGACCACTAATATTTATTCATAAGTAATATCTAAATTAGGTACTTTCAGTTTCAATTTATTAGCACTGTTCTGTATTACCTGAAACTATTTTTTCTACTGTAAAAATGCTGAGATAATGTTTTATTCATGTTTCTTTGGAATCTAAGTTATTCTCTAGGCTTTCTATCTACGAGCTGAATCTAATTAAGATTCTAATCGCAATTTGCGTGGAGCTTGACTATTCAAAGCGGCTAAACGACATTAAAACATAAAAGTAAATCAACAAAAATCTAAACATTTGCTTTGATAATATAAATGTGACCCAAACGACCCCTTGTCCCCAGACCCAGAGACCAACCTAGTCATTGTTACTGTTATTATAATTTATGTGTAGTTAGGTACCTTTACTATACCTATTTTGGAGTGAATTTGCGATGAAAACCTGTTCTATTCAGAAACTAGCATCATGAATAATTTTTTGGATTCGTTTACTATTACATGTTTTACAGATCAATTAGAGGAGATTGAGGTAAAACGGGGGTTCTTGCAGGATTCCGATGCGATGAGTCCCACTTGACAATGTTTTTGTAAGCCGTTAATAGTCACCTAACCCCCTTCAATGTAACATTGACACTAACTCATAGATCCTTATAAACAATCAAACAAACGATGCCTATGTGTGCATCTGCAAATACCTCAACTCGACTCAATAAAAATATCCTTCAAAACAAAGAATATTCGATTTTTGGATTCTACGCATTTTGAAACATGAACCAACAACTTTTGAGGGGGGTTAAAAAAATGTTTTCTTCGGAACACTATCATCCAGTTAATTATGCTCATAGAAATAGTAACAGCTACATTTTAGAGCCCTTAAAAAGTTCAATAAAAAGTTATAGTCATGCAGCATGTTAGGTATAAATTATTATGTTAAACATTGTTTTTAAATTGAGCACTTTGAGGACGATGAAATTTTCAACTTTCAATTTTATGACAATAAACTTTTCTAAATAATATTTGGCTATTTAAACAAAGATTTTGGATTTTCAGCAATCGCTAGCCAACTTCGGGACCATTCGATTTGCTGTCAATAATTACTCATTTGCACTCATTGAAACTATCCAGAGAAACCGCAAGGTTACTGCACGAACCTATAAAGAGAGCGAAACCTACACCTGTCCCCCATGGCCGCACATTTTCCGACCTGCACCTCCAACGTCTTCCCAGAGAATCTTCATCCCCTATTTGCGACAAGCGCTAACCAAAATCTGTACCTATCTGTAAAGTTATCATACCCCACCCAGTTGTCAGGGTCCCCACGTTCATGTGGTAAACAAGAAGAATAAAATCAATTAAATGCAAATAAGCGCCTCTTCCCAAATCAGCAGTATGTTACAACACGAACGGAATAGCTCCTGAGAGGACCTCTTCTAGCCACTCATAAAACATTCACTTAGGTTTATTCTTTGGCCGAGCAGTCAAAAGAAAATATTGTACGGGAAAACGAATATAAATAAAAATGAACGTCTATTTTTATTTGTAATGATAAACATTATTTTGCGGTCAAAAGAATTAATATAATAAATTTCCTCAAAAAAACTTAACCAAATAATAATGAGAGACCAGGAATTAACCCCGGAATGGCCCGTGGGGTTTGTCAAACCCCAATCGCGATTTAAAGTCAGTTTATCATGTAGAATCCCGCACGTCTGGCTCTTCTCGCCCCCTTCTATATGACCCCCCCACTTCTTCCCTAAAGGCTTCAGCCTTTTTCCAGTTTAGTACGTTCAAGACTTCTGTGTAGTGTAGTACTTTCTTGTGCCTGGGGTTTGACAAACCCCACCGGGGAGTAAACCGCTAGTGATTTTCTTTATAGCAAGTGTTATTTTTGTGGGCGTTCCCACAGTTTTGTTATTGGCTCATCGTTAGAAATGGCTGAAAAACGCAAGTTTTCGGATCCTGAAGACATTAGATCCATTTTGGAACAGTTAGAGGAAGAAGATGTATATTTTGGCGGAGAAAGTTCAAACACGGGAGATAATGTCGAGTTACAAGAAGTTGCCTCCGATGAAGAAGCGTCAAAAGTGACAGTTTTGGAGTAGGTACAAGTTCGATGTTCCTTCTGTGAACATCATAGATCTTCAAAGTGTTGAGAATGTTGATCCTATTGCTTGGTGCCAATTTTATGTTACCTTTTCATTCTAGTTCTTGGGTTTTGTAAGTGGTATCAAACTAATCTCAGAAAATTGTTTTTAAATGAAAATGTGCTAATTTTATATTGAAATTTTGTTAAATGAGGTACCTTTCTGCTATTATTTTTTTCTTCAGAGTGTGAGGTTTGCCTTACTATTACCTTTTTCTTCAGGAGCTTAGGTACCTACTTCATGTTTCTTTACACTCTTGACAACAGAATAAAAATAAAATTTGATTCATGTGTAACTTATTTTTGAATTTTCGAACATTTTTCAAAGTTGGGGTTTGACACACCCCACCGGGGAGTTAAGTGTTGGAAATTTAGCCGGGACATTCCAGGATTAAGAGTGGCAATAAGGAATCCTCTTTCACTGTGTTAATTAGATGTAACGTAATCATCCCAGAGGGTTTGACTTTGATTAGGCTAAGACCAAAATGTACTATTGTGTCCAAGAATCATGGAGACTGTGACCATGTTGAAATTGATCCCGCTATGCTCGTCACGTGTATACGTGTTCCTACGAAAATAATAGAGAGTTTTTGCTTTTTACGGAAGCTGCCTGTACGAGGTCGTAAGGTGTAGTCAACTGATACGATGACAACCGAAAACCTAACAAACTGCACGAATTGGCTCCCGTTCCGAAAACAAAATAATGAAGGTAGACCGTGAACTCGAAGGTTCATATGCCACTGCCCAAACGGCCTTCGACGCCGTAAACGCCAATGGTAACATTAGTGATAAGCATAGTCCTCATTAGAGAGTTCCAAACGATAGGTAAGTAAATTGGGATAAATGGAGATTTTATCATCTGGGGCGAGCCACAGTGGATGGTAACCTGATAGAATCCAGAGGGTCGAATTAGCATCTCATCTTAGAGTGACCAGAACCTGACTGAACCACCAGGGGATTTTCCCGCCTATCTCTATTTTTAATCCATTTGTTTTATTGGGAGTGGGATGAACGTGTCAGGTTATGATAAGACTCAGCGCAGATAGGTCTCGAGGCCGTAGAGTTTAGAATGCATCCACCTGGTGTTATCCTATCCCTAGGTTTACGTTCATTGACGTGGCCGTGCGGGGGACCCCGTGGAAAGTAGAAACTCTCTAATCTTTCTCTTATGAGTCGTAGGTAGTGGAACCCCCAAAGATAATCATCCGTTAACCAATTAATACTCCAAGGGGTGGGTAAAATTATTAAGCTAATCGGCTTTGGTAATCGGAAAGTTAAGTTTGTACGATTAATTTAACCAGCAACTGGTGTTGGCGGAAAAAAAATCGCTCTAATGTCGGATTAAGCCTTAACATAATGGCAGGTTAACGCTAATAGTTTGTTAATTCAAAAGGTGAAAGTGGCCCTAAATTAATAAAAAATGAAAATGTAAATACCACTCAATTTTGGTGCACAAAAAGATCCAAAATTGACCCATTTTATGCATATTCTAAGGAATATTTGAATGACCAATCAAATAACATTTTAGGCGAAAATTCTTGTGACGTGCTCTTTATTTAACTTTATTTATATTATTATTTTGTCATGTGTTTATAATTTATCAAGTGTTAATGGCAAGAGCGCTGGTCCGATTTTTTTTTTCGTCCACAATTAGAGAAAATAAGAGGGGGGGAAGCGCAGTTACTGGGACACCAGTTTCATATATATATATATATACATCATCCCCACATCTAAGCAGGTGAAAAGAGCAGGGTGCAGGGATTACAAAAAAAACTTGTAACTTACTTTTTAGACACCCCTAATACGTACTGCCGATTCATGTCAGGACGCTGATTTGCGTTTCAATGGTTTTATTCTTCTTGATTCCCACAACGAACTATATTACTAGTATAGTTCGTTGGTTTACCATGAACGATGCAACCAATAAAAGTGATGGATGCATTTTGAAAGCATAACAGATTTTGGTTGTTGAGTCTCACCAAGCTGCTGCTCGGCCTGACCACCCCGTTTCGTCTCAATCTCAGCTAATTATAAAAAGTAAACATATGAAGAAAATAGAATGGAAAGAAGTTTTGTTCAACGAATCATACTTATACGAATTGTACCACGGAAAAAGAACATTGGTGATTTCATTTGTGCCCACACAGAAGACAAAGAAGGTTGAAGACGAGGAAATACACAGCAAAGCACACAGATTGAGGAGTGATTCAGCGCACGACACTTGCAACAAACACTCCTACACTACTTTACAACGAAACGATCACGTACGAAAGTCAATGATATACCTACTATTTCAGTTGAAAGGAGAATTTGTAGGTTACTAATTTATTTTTACAGCTTTTTCTAAAAGATCTCAGCAATTTATACAAGACAAAATTTTGTTGGTGTTTCATATATTTACTGAAAAGCTCCGTTTTACTGATGTTCACTGGGTAGGTATTGGATTAATGTAGGATCTTCACCAACTAGTTGAGGTTTTGACTGTAATATGCTGATTTCTACCAACTTATTTAAAATGTTGACAGTTTATTCCTTAATTTTCGATGATTTCAAAATAATGTAATTACCTACATTAAAATTGTTGACATTCAAAATTAGTTTTTATGATTCGAATTATTATTTGAATTGCTGCATAGTTTTGCTCTAAGTTTGTTGTTCTTGTGTACAATTTTTTTGTATGTTTACAGATTGCGTTTTTGTCTTGCTAAGCGCGCTGCTCAGGTTATTTTGCATTCACAAGTATGTCCAAAGTAATATTATGTTTCTCATAAGAAGATTTTCGTTTCTCAAAATCAAAACTTAGAATCTTTCCAATCTGGACGTTGATTGATTGATCATTTTTGAAAAATTGATGAGATGCAGCTGAATCACTCCAGATTGATTTTAAAACACTCCTTCCAACGAGAGACAAAATTAACGGTACAAGGAGAGAAAAATGGAATAATATTAGGTAATAGAAAAAGCTGAGTAAGATCTTCACAGGAAGGCATGAGAAGCAACAAGAAACATGCCCCTTGATCAAAGGGGTTGGGGGAAAGTAACTCTTGATAATTAGTTTAATTTTCTATATCTTTTGCTGACACTTAGCCAAATTAAATTTTCTTTAGGGAACATTGCAATGCCTTTTCAGGTATGGTGGGGTTTAGGTGATGTTACCTGTGATTGAGCAAAGGAGTCGGAGGGTGGGAGCATCACCGGAATACTGGTTGATCATTCCTTTGTTGGCCGCTTGTGGCACTGGGATCGTCAGTGAGATGGGCTTGTGGAATTTTCTTCGTCGTGGTTCCACTGTTACTATCGGAGATACCGCCACTCGGTTCCCGAGTAGCTTGGCTGTCAGATCTGCTGGTATTGGCTGAGCCTGTGGGGAGAAAGTAATTACTACTGAAATGACACGTTGAAGCTGTCTTAGAAGAGTGTCTGGATGAGTTTAGATATCTTGCTGTAAACATAAGTTTTGTTCCAACCAAGCCTGAATGGGAGCCAGGATCTATTCTGTTTTAAGCTGCTTTTTGCCCTTTTTAGTGAAATTTCTAGACACTTTTTTACAATGTTAGCAAATTATTGTGCTCAAAAAGTGATGATCAAAAAACTCATCCTTTAGTCCTGAAATGCAGATACAGATTTTTTACCTCAATCATAAGGAAAGTTATTATCTGGAATGACTCGCACTTGACACTTAAATATACACAAAACAAGTCTGTCAAACTATAGAGTCGATTCTAGAGCTCATTTTTGATCGAGAGTTCCTTGTTGAGATTTTTTTAAACTCTTAGTTTTCGAGTAATTCAAATTTTAAACTTCTCCTGTGTTTTCGACCTTTTGTCATTAAAACAATCATAACTACCTCATTTTGCTGTGTAAATTCAAATTTGAGGATAACCCTGGAAAAAGCATTAAACGACCTATCGAATAGATTCCTGACCTTTTTAAGAATTATGGATTGAGACATGAAAAAGCCCTCTGAAAAGCTAATTTTAGTTAATTTGGGAAACCTTGATGGTTTTTTAACCGGGAATTGATCTATAAGACTAATATTTTCTCAAGGTGCAAGATGGTAAAAACTGCGCCAAAAGATCACCTCTTCAATGGTGAGCCAATTTTACTTTTACTATGTCAATTAGTAAAAAAAAACTATGTTTTAATGTAAAAAACTTTTTTAAATGAAATTAAGGGTTTTCTTGAAAAATGTCCTACGAATATATTAATTTGGAGTCGGTTTCTACTTTCTTTTTTGCTTCCGAGACTGCTAGGCAGCGGAAGCTTTGTTTTCAATTTCGAAATGAAAAAATTTTTTTTTGCTCCAAAACCAAAATTTCCACTCGCATTTTGCGTTTCAGAGCCTCCTGAACAAATTTGGTTCCGTGTCTGTCTGTCTGTCCGTCCACATTTCCTTGTAACAGCCATAACTCCCACAATTTTGATCTGATTTTAACCAAATTTTCAGGGATCGTGCGGGTTAAGCTCTAGATGGTCGCCTATCAACTTCATCATGATCGAATCAACGGTAGCTTCTGCGCAGGCGCTAACGTGAATTCCTTGTGACCGTCATAACTCGGTCAATGTTGAACGGATTTCGGTCAGATTTTCAGGGATGATGTGGGTAAGGTCCCTTGAGGTCTCATAAGACAATCATCATAATTGCATTAGCGGTACGCTCTGCTCATGCGTGAACGAAATATTCTTGTTACGGTCCTTGCAACAGCCGTAATTCCCACAATTTTGTTGCGATTTTCTTCAAATTTTTAGGGATCGTGCGGGTATAGCTCTACATGGTACCCTATCAGTTCCGTCATGATCGAATCAACTGTAGCCTCTGCGCAGGAGCAAACAAAATTTTCTTGTTTCGGTCATAACTCAGGCAATCGTTTCTAGTTTTCTGGAATTTAGTGGTGACGTACTGTGGAAGGTCACGAGGAAGCTCATGTGCCATTTCCTTGGAAGTGTATTTCTATGCTGAATCGAATGGTAACACTAGCATATATCCCTTTGATCCCTTTATATTATATCACCTACCTACCGATTCTTTCAAGTGCTGCCCAAGGTGAAAATCTCGACCGATTTTCGTGATTCTTATTTTGTTCCATCAAGAATTCGATATAGTTTTGGAACGTATCAGGAGTTTCAAATTTCATCGTGAGGGGATGAATGGAGGGGTAATACTTATGAATCATGATGTTTTAACAATTCTCTTCAGAGTTCTGAGATTTTTCTTTGTTTTGTTCAAGCATGAATTCAGTATAGTTTTGGATCGTATATCAGGAGATTCAAATTTCATTATGGAAGGGGGTGAATGGAGAGGGTAATAGTAATAAATCATGATGTTTCAACTATTCTAGTCAGATTTTCGTGATAATTTTTTTGTTTAATTATGAATTTGGTCTAGTTTTGGAAAATATGTCAAGAGTTTCAAATTTCATGATTGAAGTTTTATGATGGAAATTTACTAACTGTGGAGGGGTTTAATGGGGCGGAAGGTAATTTAGAGAAGTCATGATATTTTTGTTATTTCTCTTATTTTAACTATCACTAAAATTAATTACAATCCATTCGTAGGGACGTCCCTGAAATGCATGAATTAATTACCAATATTTTTGCTTAGATGCAGTTGTCACTGAAGAAGAGAAGTAGTCTCTTCTTTCATGTAGTAGTGTTAGTGCTGTATTTCGCGGCCATATGGATAAGACGCTGGGTTTCCTAGGCAGAAACTTATGTATTCAACTCCCCTTGGCTAGACCCACAGTTTGTACCTATTTATTAATTTTTTTCGAACTTCTAAATACATTTTTAAACGGGGGATCCTAATTCGCCTGTCCCAAGCGCAGTTTGTCAGTCTCCATGGGGGACCCTTCTCCCATGCATCTTAAGTTCCTACCTACCGAACCTAACCGCTCCGACCAGAGTCCTTTCGATATGAAGTATCAGACTCGAATGATTTAGCCACGTCTCATCTAATATAAGTGCCTTCTTCATCCTGTGACCCGATTTCACAATCTCTATAAACGAAATCCGGCACATTACCCTTTCCCAAGACAAAGCCGCGTCTGATATAACCTACTCACGTAATAGTCCACTCACCTGCAGGTGCCGAAAAGGGGCTTGGGGTAGAACTTTTGGTGTAGAATTGTTCTCAATTTAATGAAATCCCTGCACTTTTTTTTTTGCAAATAACCTTGAAACGGTACGTTTTAGATTAAATTACTTTATTTAGTAAATTAAAGCGCATAAAATTCTACGTCGAATGAGCTACCTAGGCTCATTCTTGATTTAACCCTAAAGATGCAACGGCCATAAAAAAATGTCGAGTTTCAGTTATTATTTTCAGTTTTGTTCCTTTGAAATCGACCAAGGAAAAAACAATTTTAACCCCCTGAAAATTTTTTGACATGGATATGTCTTTGCTGTGGGGGGTCAACCAAAAATTTCCGTGACGCAAAATTTTTGTCACAATTTCAGTGTTTTTCACGTACAACCCAGCCGTTGCTAGGGGAATGGAACTTCTGCAGTTTCCATCGCACAGAAATCGTTCGCCACTCGTTGGATAGCGCTTGATTTATGTTCTAAATGTTCACATTTCAAGCTATCAATTTCCCCCTCCTTACGTACCTGGCTACATTCCTAAACTAAGTTGATTGGACTATAAACAATTTTAATAAGCCGGTTACAATATTCTTAACGTAAAGCAATAGCATCATTTACTCCACTCCATAGGAAACATTTTCATCCTCTTGACAACAGTCGACTGTTAACAACAAGTCATTGTTGTGGCTTCTCTCCACAGTAATTTTCAACATTTCTATAAGTAAACCGTTGTTTTGTTGGAATTAGTCGGGATGCTGCCATGCGGCCCAGGGATTTGTTTGAAGTTAAAGGATTTGTTTACAACTCTCGAGGACAACCAGTTTTTCGCCATTATTAGTTTTTTAAACATGTTTCTTGAAATTAGAGCAATTTATTGTGCTATAAAATTGCTGGAAATTTTTATTTTTAAAAGCTATTGCTACAGCTTTGTTTTCTTCGAAAAATTCCTAGATGATAACACAGTCCTTTGAATGATTTAAAAACAAAACTCACTAGTTACTTATTCGGTAGGTCGGGTTGTTGGGTGGGGGCTACCTACCTATCAATTTATAAAAATAGTTTTCATACTAGTAAGCTACCTACGCCCAAAGAGTCCAAAACAATACTGATTCATCTATAGAAATAACATAGTAACCGGGGTGTTTTTGTAGTTTGAACGCTCTTCACGAAACGACAACGACACTTCACCTACACGACGTGGCGTACTGTTGTCGTGTCGTGTGGCTCGGCCCTAAGACGTGTCGGGATGAAGGGGCTTAAGTTATACAGTAAGTGCAAGACCGAACAGTCTTGCGGGTACTGTATAACTTCTGCGCCGTGCTCTTGTCGCTCCAGTACCCTTCTACGTCGAGGGTGAAGATTTTTATAAATGCAAACTATTCGGAAATTATTTGAAAAGCCCCAGTCATGCAGCATGATCATAAGAGCATTTTGACATGGATATGTCTTTGCTCTGGGGGGTCAACCAAAAATTTCCGTGACGCAAAATTTGTGTCACAATTTCAGTGTTTTTCACGTACAACCCAGCGTTGCTAGGGGAATGGAACTTCCGCAGTTTTCATCGCACAGAAATCGTTCGCCACTCGTTGGAAAGCGCTTGATTTATGTGATAAATGTTCACATCTCAAGCTACCAATTTCCCCCCTCCTTACGTACCTGGCTACATTCCTAAACTAAGTTGATTGGACTATAAACAATTTTAATAATTGGAATTGTTTATAGTCGTCCAATCAACTAAATTGGAATTAGTCGGGATGCGGCCCAGGGATTTGTTTAAAGTTAAAGGATTTGTTTACAACTCTCGAGGACAACCGTTATGAAATCCCCAATCAAAGACATATCCATGTAACAGGGATCTGCTTGTAAAGCAGATAGTGGAACTCGTTTACGAGTTGTTGTGATTTTAAAATTTTGTTTACGTTTCAAGATGCGTAGAATCCAAAAATAGAAGAAAAAAAGTCCGTCCGTACGGCGTGCGCCATACGCCGTCCAGAGCTTTTCTCCGAAACTTCAGGACCAACCTTTATGAAACGGCTCAAAAATCATACATCGTCCGCGGATGTGCCAGTAACATCGGCATCAATTTTTATCAACGCTAAAGGGCATTATTAAAGGGCTAAACATTTAAAAATTGTGATCTCGAAAACTTTTACTTAAGGTAACAGTAATGGTTTTATGCTTGTCAATGATAAAATAAGACCAAGGGATCGACTAATACCATGCGCAACGCAGTAGATTGAACGGTTCGCTCTCCTAAGGGCTAGAAGTTCGAAAAAACCCCTTCGTATTTCTACATCCTTTCATTATGCGCTGCTATCAGATCTATTGGCTAGCCGATCAAGCTCTTAATTCCATCAATGATCGCTAGATAGTGGAACCGGTAGACATAGAAATTGCATTGTAAATATCAGCTGACATAATGCCAATAATGGAATTATCAGGTGATATAGTTGCATTCGTATTTATTCTAACTTTGCGAAATCGAGTTTATCAACTATTGTCCAAGCGAATGTACCTACTAGTGAGGCATTGGTACGTAGATGTACAATTTCATCTCTTAAATTGCTTCCAAGTCAACCTATAGGTAGCATTGTTTTCACTTTTGAGAGATGAAAAAGTTTTAGTCTCCATAAAATCAAACGGTTGTTTTATTTTTATTTTATTTTTTACAGTGGTAAATTTCTCACTCGGATTTTACGTTTTAGACCATTCTATAAAACTTTCGTTCCGGGTCTTTTTGTGTGTGCTTGTGTGTGTGTCTGTCGGGTATCCGCAAATCTTTGTAACAAGCTTAATTTCCACAATATTCAACCGATTTTTATGAAATGTTCATGGAATGTGCGGGTTAGGGTGTAGATGGTTTTGTATCAGTTCAGTTGTTCCCAAATAAATACTTCACTCTGCGCTTGCGCAAACGTATATTCCATCAAGTATTATTTTCTCAAGCCTCTGTCGTCCGATCTCGCCCAAGTTCGGAGGATAAATGGGAGAGATTGATTTGAAACAATCCATAGTAATTTCAATATGATTCTATCATTAGCAGCTACTGCGCATGCGCGAATGTGTTTAAGGCTTTAAACGAGCCTTATTTCAACAGTTTTCATTCGATTTTGATAAAATTTTCAGGAAATGGCATAGAGTGAAATGAACTTTTATCAATGACGTTTCTTGAAATATTATAATAATAAAGATTTCACCAAAATTCGCAAGTTTTTGCACCCACTCGTTGAAGTTGTACCATTGCCTAAGGAAATTATGAGAATGAAGATTCACAACTATTAGTAAAAGGTGATACTGGCAGCTCCGGAATGATTTTGCGAAACATTTATGAATTTCTTAATCCTCATTTCACCGAAAAGGAATTTTTTGTGCTTTATGAATGTAGAATTAGATACTCTACAACTTCTATTCAATGAGCTTTTACGTAGGGTCGTTATTAGTGGGCTGCAGACATTTAATTTTGAAGTTATCTTGTTTTTCGAAAAAATTGAAAATTTTGACATTTTTTGACGGCTTGTTGCACCCTTAGGGTTAAATCAATGTTAACTTCTATGTAGCTCATTCGACGCAGAACTTTATGCTTATAAATGATTAAATTGATTAATATTCAGCTAAAACGTACCTACCGTTTCAAAGTTATTCGTGAAAAAATTTCCGGAATTCCATGAAATTTTGGCGGTGCCGAATCCCATAAATTTTGTTGGGAAGCATCGGATTCGTGTTCAGCACTCTGAAAAACATATCTATAAAACCGGTGAGATTATTTCTACTCTAAATGTTTCATCCCCAAGCCCCTTTTAGGCACCTGGTGACTAATTCGGAGAGATTACGAAATAATATATTCCCAAATTCTCATTTGATCGGAAATGCATTTTTTGTGCTGTATGAATGTAGAATTAGATGCTCTATAACTGTTATTGAGTGAGTTTTACGTGGGAGTCGTCATTATTGAGCTGCAGAAATTCAATTTTGAAGTTATATTGATTTTTCGAAAAATTGAAAAATTCAACATTTTTTGACGGTTCGTTGAGCCCTTAGGGTTGAATGAATTTCAACTTCTAGGTAGCTCATTCGCCGCAGAATTTTATGCTCTTTAATTTACCAAATAAAGTAATTTCTTTTAAAATATACCGTTTCAAGTTTATTCGCAAACAAACAAAAAAGTGCTGAAATTTCATGAAAATTTGCAATTTTGGAGGTGTTTGGCCCATACATTTTGTTGGGAAGCTTCGGATTCGTGTTCACCACCCCGAAAAACATAGGTATAGGTAAAACCGTTGAGAAAAATTCTGCACCATACGTTGCATCCCCAAATCCCCAGGTGACTGACGATAACGTGCTTTTGTCCTTTTGGTGTATTGCCGCGTAAGGCGGACAAAAGGTGGTATTCTGCTCATCCGGGTTCTACCGGTTCCAACAAAGTTCTTGGTGAATGGGAACCCAACAAAATTTCTCAACATTTATTAGGCTGGTTTGCTTTATACATACACGAGCGTTATGCAATTAAAGAAGTTTAATAAATTAACCAGCAGAACTTTGAACTTGGTTCTTGATTCTGACCTCATTCCAGAGGCTCAACTTTACATCATTTTTGGCAATGTATAAACTCTCGCTCGAGGAAGCGCGTGGCGAACTCATTTTGTTCTCGTTTTCAGCAATGGATCACGATTTAGCGACAGGTGCATATGTTTATTAGTCTCATTCCCATGTTTCAATGCTCAAAAACTATTCTTCATCCTCAATTTATGTTTTTTGTTTTGATTTATTGCTTGATTAAGTTCAAGATTTGTGGTATTTTGTTTGTTTCCGTCTGAGTATTCTTCTCCTGTAGAAAAGCTTTCAAACTCAAATATCTCAACCGCATGCCCCTATCAGTGTCATCCTCATGACCCAATCTGCAAAATCCGATAGAGCCTCGGGGCCGAGATTGGAACCAAAATTGAAAGAATATTTAGTTATGAGGCTATTGATAATTTCTAATTATGCTGTTCAAAGTTAATGGCTTATTTTTACCAAAGTGTAATTATTTAAACCTTGGATAAAAGTAATCAGAGAGCGTCTTCATTACAAATTAGTTGGTAGTAATTAGTTGGTATTATAATTTTAAAGGATATTTAGTTATGAAGATACCTGCACTTTAATTTCTGGAAAATCAACAGGCCCAAAATTTGCGTTTTTCGAGAATCACCTTGATGCATAATCGTTTGGTAACTAACAAAGTGTGAGTGTTCCACGATAACCCCCCCCCCCCCCCCCCACACACACACACACACAGTTTTTAAGAAGGATATGGTACCTACATTTTTCCAGCACAACATTTTGAAAAAATTGGGGAGGAGTTTCGTAGAATTTCACTACTCAACAAAAACTACGATACCCCCCCCCCCCCCCCCCCCGTTCGAAGCAGTATATTCACGTACCTGTGGTGGGTTTTCTGTTCTTCTTCGGTTCGAATCGAGTTTCCAATCAGAAGGTATATTGAGATGAGAACCTACCTACCTACTATCTCGAGGCATTGCGCAACCGGGACGCACCATCTAGTCCCCTCCAGAGCGAACGTGAACGTCGGAGTTCAGTTATTTTTGAGATGCGAGCTCGCGAGCATCCAGGCCACCAAACAATACACCTCACTCGGATCTAAAAGTCCAACTACCTAATCTATATTTTACTAGAAGAATTAATTTATGATATTTTTTATTTTTGAGATGCAAGCTTGCGGGCATCTAGACCACCAAACTTTCCATATCATTCATATCTATTTGTCTGTATGAATAGACTCAAGCCAGATTCATATTTTTAATAATCACTGTATGTGTGATCTCCCTAACACTCTCTCGTCTCCAAGCACTATTTATGGCATACTAGCAGGAAATATTGGATACTTCTGAATGTGTCAATCGGTTTGCTGTAGGATTGTTATTACTATCAGGCATCGTAGTTACTTCCTGGGATGCCATGAATGATTTGGGGTCATTTTTCTAGCTCTAAGTAATATACTGCCAGAAAATCGGCTTTTTGGATTTATCAGATGTCACAAAAATCCGAATAATAAAAAATACACTTTTTCTTTCCTCCTAAACCGAATAACTAAATACGATTTTGATTAAACCTAGATGGGACAAAGTACTTCTCAAAACCAGCAGCAGGTGGAATCTGATATTTTTATGAATAAAATTTCCTAATCCAAACGGGAATAACCCGTTTACTCCGCCCAAGGGTTGATTGGATTAGTAAATATAGATGCGATGTACTTACCTTCTTTTTTTCGTGCCCCTTCAGACTAGAGTTGTAACATGATGAGATACAACCCTATCATCTAACTCTAAGACATTTCGGTGTAGAACCATTTGACGGAATACAATAACTTTGAATTTAAATAAACAATTATGACATCGCTTATATTGTTTCATTTTTAAATCATTGATAACTTTTTAGTAGTTTTATGTACTAGTATAAGCTCCTAATCTCTACACATGTTTCTGACATAAAAAATATACCTGAACACTTTGAATAGACTTTTGTTACGGAGGTTATAGCCAATAATTCATATTTAATAATTAAGTAGATATTACGAGTATGTTAGATAACCTCTACATGAAGAAATTGTGCTCATTTTAGTGATCACCTATTAATTTTGTTTGGCAGAATTGCATGGATGACGAACATGACTATATGAATATTGTAGCAAGCAATTCGTTGGCACGGTGCGGTAAATTGTTAGCTATTTGCTGTTAGCTGCTGTATGCGATGCTTGTAGTACCTATATTATGGCATTTTTGTGGTTTTATCATTATTGATGCTTTATTGTCAACTGTTATATTGATGCTAATTTATCTAATGAATATTTCTGAGTAACTTCAAACACTGGAAAAACTTGAATATGAGTAGTTATAAAGTGTCTTGGATTTATGCATTTACTACCATATTATGATGTTTTTAAAAGTACCTACGTTTTTTTCAAATAGCTACACCTAAGTATTTTAGTTTTCCCAGTACTATGTCGTACTTTAATTTAGTACCTAGTAATTTTATGGACCCATAATGTTGCTATACAATACCTATATCTTCCTAATTGCTTCATCTTCAGAACGTACATGTTGTCGGCAATGATGTGTTGGCCTCAAAAATGCTGATCTCTAGCAGTGTTATAAATGTATCTTTGGTAAGTAATTCAACAGTCAGGAGCTGATCCTTCAAGGGTTTAGTGGAGTAAAAACTACTTTGTTAGTCCCTTAGGAAAGTTGAAAGATATTATTAAATAGAAACATTTCCATTCATAGGTTTGTGACTCATTGAACAAACTGACTCGTGAAACATTGTTGCACCGTTAAGACTTATACGATTGAAAATAAATGTGGATTATCAAAGCTTTCATGACCACATCTGAATAAATATTTCATTGTAAATTCGTTGGTTGATGATTTTCAACCCTGATTATAATTTCATCAGTTTCATTGTTTCGAATTACCGATTTAATCACTAAGTGATATTTTATATTATTTCTTCAAATTGTTTCGAAATGTATAGGTTTATTCGTATGTTGGGGCATCCAAACATCATTTCACTGAGAAATACCTTAGAGTTCGTGTTAAAAGAAACCTTTAACGTGCTGATTATTCCTTAATTTCTTGCTTTGTACACTTCTTTGAGTAATTTAGCATGCAAAATATTTTTTAGGTACTTATTAATTTTTCGAGAAAGGGATTCGATTCGTGGTCTTTCCAGATAATCACACAAAATATGCATCTGTCTTTAAAGCTTATCCTGATCATGCTAAACAATATCGGATTGAAAATGACAAAATGACACGGGAGTGGCAATATTTCTAAGTATGTGAAGGATGATGAGATAGGTGGGTTAGTGCTTGCAACACCCATTATTACATTGTTCTGTTATGTCAAGTTTTGTGTTAGGAAAAGTGTTTCTATTCAGTAGGAGTTCAACAGCACAAAAGCATAGCTCGAAAATAATATAGAATTAAAAGAAAAAAGATAAATAAATAAAACAAGCACTGGAGTAGTGAAGCGTACAGGACATCGCAACCAACATATAAAGCGAACATAGAGACATTGAGCAACATTCGATGCCCAATAAATTTGTTAGTTTTTCATCCAGGAATTGACGTTTATTTTATTTTGCCATCAAATTTTCGTTGAAACTTAAAACAAACGATTTACAGTGATTGAAAGACTTCCGCTTGAAAACTGAATCGCATTGCCAACAGCATTCGTGTTTTACCGGTAGCTCAATAATTTGATGAAACATTGAAGATTTTTGTATATTTTCGAACTGTGCTTATCAGAAAACGTAAATTAGAAGGGTTGTCCAATGTCGAATCAGTTTATGGTACGGAAAGGAATCTCCTGCATAGTTCAAATTCCTAACTTTTTCAATTAGGAAGACAAACCACGCAGGAGCAGCTGCGTATAAATTTTGAACAGATTGTTATTAAACTAAATTTATTGGGCACATTTTTAGTATATTTCTTTACATAAACAGTACATATAAGTGCGCAACAGATAACTAGTGAATGTTAATAATTTTGTTTCCAAGTACTTTAGTCCAACATTTTCAAGTACTTAGGTACCTACTATGTTCATCTTTGAAGACTATTAGGTACATAATCAGATTCATCAGTTTCAGCAAGACTACTTTTTTACATTGCTAAGGCAATCTTTTTATTTTTGACAATGACAATCGAAATACTTTGAGATGTTCATTGATGACATTCATCGTTAAAAATCTTGGCCAAACGGCTACATCTGTACTAAGCTACAATGATTAAATTCTGTCTCACCTACGTATATAATCTCATTAGTTACTCTCACAATTAAATGTTAGGAGTTACAAAAAAAATCCTTGCAATTAAAATGTAGTCAGTAATTTTGTAAAAATAAATTAAAGAATTATGAACAAAAATTGTGATATAGGTACCTCAAACATAATTTTTTGTTAATACAGTATGCAAGCAAGTCTATTAAACGTCTCTCTATAGGTAATAAACGGTTAATCTAAACTCATTTCATCAACTCTTTCGGTGAGTATAGAAAACGAAAGAGCATGAAGAAGATAGCTTAATTACAAAATTGAACTTTAATTACTAGAATATAGACTAGAATCTACACGTTAAAGTCGTATTAAATTTATTTAGTAAACGATTATGTTAAGTTAATCATCATCTCATTTTCTATTAGCTTCTTCTCATGTTATTAAGTTAACTGTTAGGCTAAACAAGGTTTTACCTATAAAGCTACTTGATTTTAAGTACAATATTAATACTTGATCTATCATTGATCATATAAATCCAAATGTGATTGGGGCAGTAAGAATGGCACATGTTACATGTTTAGGTACATTGTTTTCTTCTTAGAGTCTTTCAGAACTATGGGATAAACCAAGTTATATACAAATGCAGGCTACGTTTCTATACTCTCTTCATCATGCTTTACTAATGTAATACAATATCGGAAGTTGGAATCTCAAACGTTTCACATATACAATTATAGCTCTGAATTTACATTATCTTGTAATAATAATAAAAGTATAATAAGTGTACTTCAGAAGTTTTATAGGGTTAATGGGAGTGTCGAAATTTTTATTCAATAATTTGCTTTTGTTCGGGGAAATAATAACATTTATTAATTTTGTTGGTAGCCTTGTAATCCGCTGCTCTGGCAAAACCAATAGAATTTGAACTTGAACCTTTTCCACCCGGTTTTTCCCAGAACCATGTTCCCGGAGCCAAATATTAATAATCTTCAGCTGAATTGCGAATCGGACAGTAACAGGGTGAAAGTGCGAGATCAACAGCTGCTCGCCAATACGGGTATTAGTCGACCGAAATCATTTTTCACAGCTGTTTTGAGTCAGAAAGTGATTAAGTGAAAGTGCTAAGGCCGGAAATGTTATTTCTGTATTCTTGCTTGAGAGGGGTTAAGCCCCGTTTACACTGATCGACTCACTCAGAGAAGTGAGCGCGAACAGGGGTTTTGAATAAGCATTCGGTCACTGTGAACGGGGGCCCTGCAGCGTAAAAAACGTTTGCCGGCATTCGGCGAATCCAGTTCCAGTCTGTTACAAATACTCCGTTCTTTTCGTGCCATTTTCTTCTTCATTTATATTGGTGTTTAGAATCAAAATGGAATGGGAGAGTGCAAAAAGCTCGACTCTCATACCAGCAGAGCAGTGGCAGCCCAATCACAAATTATATATTTATATTAATTGCTATGCAATTCTTAGGCCGACCCCCAATAATTTTTTATGTAACGTCCCAATTTTTTATGTAACGTCCCAATTTTTTTTGTAACGTCCGTGACGCGAAGCGCGAGTTCGTGGGTTCGAATCCCAGCCAGGCTTGAAAATTTTTTTACATCCAAATTTTTGTATATCAATTTTTTTTGCATCATGGGTTCGAATCCCAGCCAGGCTTGAACATTTTTTTATATACAAATTTTTTCAGGCAAAGAATTGCATAGCAAATTATCCTCGTTTTCTACGCAGTAGAAAAGAGAAAAGATCCGGCGAGGCGCGAAGCGCCGAGTATAGATTAGGGGGGTCCAGGGGGGCGAAGCCCCCCGGCGAGGCGCGAAGCTAATATAAAACCTATTTATATATATATCAATCTATAGTCGAAACTTCAAAACAACAATGCTTCATCCTTCACTGTCAGTGTTCAATTTTATTAGAAATGACTTCATACAGTCGTATACGTCGCCCCCCGGCGAGGCGCGAAGCGCCGAGTATATATATATATATTTAAACATCGAAGTTCTTGAATAGTAAACTGTCTGTTCTCAAATCATCCAGCATTTGTTTATAATTTCTTACCCTTAAGAAATAAGGATTCCCACTTTTCGCGCTTCTTCCTTCTGTACTTCTTTTCTAAATCATTCAAAATTAGAATGGTAGCAGCAGTGACAGCAAGCTTCGAAAAAAGTGGATGCCATGATCACAACGATTTGTTGAGTCACCCACGAAAGTTCGCGAACAACTGATCGTAGCCCGTGCTCAGGCGGTGTTTAAACAGAACCTTCCCCTTTCCGAAAGGCACGAACACGAGAGCTGGCGAGCAACGAGTGCAAATGCTCGCGATCGCTGCTCGGAGGATGCTCGGTCAGTGTAAACAGGGCTTTGAATTTCTGGGTCCTATTTGCCACCTGCACCATTGTAACTCGAAATGTTGGCCCAAGAATTATAGGTACACCGATATAGCTTAAACTACTGTTTTACTAATCTTTATATATAATTCCGAACTGTCTTTGAAATTGTGAAGAACTTCGCCGTCCGATTTTAGTGTAAGACTGCTCATTCGAATCAGCACGGCCCCAAGTTTGTTGCAAAAGTGTCGCCGTTCGTCTTTATACCAGCCTTGATCGTGTTCTAGGCGGTCCTTATCAACGAGAGTTGTTTATTAGGCTGTGGCGGTGACAACAGTTGCCATCAATTCACGGTAAGTAAGAAACGTAGTGTAGTTACTAACATCTAGGAGAGTTATTTCTGAACGAAGAAATTGAAACTGAAGAACTTGGCGGTTTTGATATATAATTCCGAATCAGCACGGCCCCAAGTTTGCTGCAACTTTTTGTTTAGTCTCATAGTGGCGAGGACCACCTCAACTGGTGATATTCATTTTATTACATTACTTACATTTTTATCGGTATTTCATCTTTTTTAATCATTTAATAACATCGCCTTAGGTTTGCACCAGGTCACATAACGCGGCAAATAGGTAGGACTTATATCGTTACTATAATGTGCTGAGTTCCTGTTAGGTACTACTGTTATATACAGACTAGATTAGGGCTTTCCAAGCCCTAACAGGCCTCTAGTTTACTATATACTGAGTTAAATCTTTGGACCAGTGATCTGCGTAGAAGGGCTACGAATGTTTAATAGAGAAATAATAAATCTTGTTTAATAATTTGCAGCGTTTTTTTCAATGTTTTTCCACCAACAATTGCCACGGAAAATTACCTCACTTTAGCCCTAGCAAACACGTTAACCGCTATTAGGATGCTCTCAATCTGTTATATGATCATCCGCTTCTCCTAGTTTCTCTACTCCATGACACTGTAGTTAAAATGTTTAGTTTTGTTTACCTACTCAACATTGTTGAATCAGCTCTGAGATTAATTTTATTCCTATTTAACTCACGATGCTCAAGATTGACATGTAGCTTTTCTTAGAATAGTCAGTAACAATGACAAAGCACGGATGAGTTGAGCAGTTTAACGGAAGTTGAAGAATTTCAAGATTTTTCTTGGGCTTCAAATGACATTAACTGGGTTGGACAAGGAATGCTGGGTTCTAGTTATTATTGTTCATTTCGAATTGTATACGTTTTTCATTTTAAATAAACAGTTATGTAGGTAGGTAATTTATATTTGATAATGTTATCCCATGTCTACATGTCTTTGCTATTAGACAATAGGGACGAAGCGGAAATATATAGGTCACAATAGTTATGAATAGGTTTCATTTTAATCCACAGTTACTAGTAAGATTTTTGGGTTAAGTAGGTACATAATAATAATTTACTATACAAGGATGTACGATCGCAGTTATAAATTAGTAATTGAGAGTATTTCAAATATAGTTAGGTTCATTGAACGTTAATATATTTTTGATACCTATAGCAATGAGTCTTGGGACATAAGCTATCATTGGTTGTTAGGTATTATATAGGTAGGTACTGAGATCTATTGGACTTAATAAAAATCCTGAATTATGACTGAGAAACTATTTTAGTTTCAAGTAGGTATTTAGTTATTAAAAAGATCCGCCTTATTCCAAGCACACTTCGTTCAATCAATATAAGTTGATGGCGATTCCAGAATGACAAGCAAGTGCCACTCTCTTTGCCGAACGTTTTCTTACTTTTGTATCACCGACACATTTTAACACTTTTTTACATTTCTACACTAACATAATATCAAACCAATGAAAGTGGGAAATGCGGATTTTAAATAAAAACTCTTTACATAAGTAAAATTAAAATCAAACTCAAATCAAAACTGAAAAAAAAAAAAAAAAAAAATCATGCACTACACATGCTTATTCAAATCCATTCTTATGGTGGGAAACTAAAAAACCTCACAGGTAAAACTTGGTTGAAATGAAAAGCAAAAAGAATTTTGTGGGAAGATTATGAGGTGTATGTAAGTAATGAAAATGAGTTGTTTACATTGTAAGTACCTAGTTTTCAAATTTATGATGATTCTGTGATCGCTGTACTATGGGCAACGGAACAATTTCAATATAACCACACTTGATAATCATGTTATACTATTAGGGACGAAAATATTCTCGTCAAATGGTTCTACCCATGCTTAATACGCAAGAAAAATCCAAATGAAGTAACTCCATCACTCTTGACAAACATTTTACATAAAAATAAAAAATCTTAATAGTACTAAACTATCTAAGCTACATACCTACTTGGTTTGTCACAGCTTGTTAATAATGTATTCGTTTTGTTTTATTTATTTTTGCGTTTAGGAAGAAAAAACCTAGTTGTAATGATCCTACACGGAACAGTTGATGGCTGACAAATATTGGCAATCTAATTACCGTTTTCCCTGAGAGATACACCGTAAAGTTCACAGTATTATAACTGGGGTAGTAATGTGCACAAAAAAGATTAAATTGCACAAACCACTAATCACAAATATCAAACAGTAGGTAGGTATAAATCCTAAATGGAAATAATTCGTTTAACCTCTAATGAATTAGTTCATCATAATATACCGAATAGTATTGTCGTTCGATCATAGAACAAAGAAAAGTTCAACTTGTATTTTCATTTCTAAGCCTGCCCACATCCCAAACCCAATGTTAAATATGACACAACATTCTTAACTGGATCTGGTTAGTATCAGTTTCATATATTAAAAACTTATAATAAAGATTGAAAACTGGTTTGAGTTGCTGTACTAGGTACACGAAAAAAGTGATTGTATGGAGGTGAAATAAAAACACCAACTGCTGAACTCCAAAAATCCCACAATAAAGTTTTTATTTTGTGCATTTTTCTGTTCATGCTCGCTCATTTTACTTGTGAATATATTTCATTAGTGGCTGTGGGAAAAGTTCTACGTTCCTCCTTTGATCGAGAAACAGGCACACGCAGTACGAGGCGCGGGGACAGTGGATGGGCGTAAATACGCCACGCAATCCAAACGAACCTAGCGTGTATAAAGTATCTTAGTACAATAGACTAACAGTTGCCTATAGCTGCATAGAAATTGAATAATAGAAAATAAACCAGTCTCACTACCCTAGGGTCTTTTCAATTTTGAGAGAATAGCTTGTGTAATGCCTGCCACGCAAAGCTGTAAATGAATCCTAGAGATATCTCGACAAAAAATATTTTTCTCTTTCTCAATGAAATTTCGGTATTTTCGGAAACGGGTAACTACCGCCGCTCGGAAGACAAATGCGTTTTCGCAAACACAATGTGATCTTTTTGGGACGTGTTCCCCCAACAGTACCGTACCACGCCACTAAAATGAAGCAGATCAGTCTGATCCCCTCATACTACTCTTGAGATTAGGTGGAGAGAAAGCGAAATATCATCTGGATCAAGTAGTTTCACTTGTTTTGCGGGTTTCCGCTTATGTTGTACTATCTGTCAGCATCCGATATGGAAACGAGCGATAATGGTGTCATCAAGACAGAACATAAATGGAATGGAATAAAAGAACCATGCCTTAGAGACCATTCCTAGAATGAATCTCCCAGCTCAAAACGTGCAATCAGCACCGTTCAGCTGTTTGCCACCATGGATCGACTTCAATCAGAAGCTGGCCCGTTAACCAGAGGACAAGACAGCAACGTGTCCAGAAGTGTTTCCAGCTGTAGGCCACTTCTGTGGACCATCATAGAAAGCTTTGGCTACAAAGAGAGGTACTACCTATCCTTCACGGTTGGTACTCCCAGTTTGGTACTGGAGATGTTGAGGGAAAATAAAAGGGCAATATTTATGATCCAACACACTTTGGAGGCTAGTAAACAGAGCTGTGGACAATCATTCACAAGCTTTGTTGTCATGGAGCATTCAGAGTTCTTCTATGGAATGGTACTCCTGCTCATTCTTCTGAAGGGAATGTGTGGGGTGAATTCCGCAGCCCTACTTGAAGCAAAATACTTGCAGATATGTGCTCCCAGCCAGGAAAGGTGTGATGCACACCTACAGTGGTCTGCATGAAGTTAGTGATCTTGGAAGGATAGTTCAACGCCATCCTACTTTTCACTTCACTGCCGTATTCTGCTTCACACCACCAGCCTCGCCCCAAGACGCCGGATTATAGCCTGCAAAGGCAGACCTTTGGGTTTTTATTTCAGTTCATCCCAAACTGTGTACTTCCAGGTAGGAAAGTATCGGAGTAAGTATCCCTACCCTATGGCGTCATTCCAATCCGCCTCATAGCCCTCATTCCTGGCCCTGGACCCTTCATTCTAAAGACCCGGAATGAATCCCACTCTAATATTCAAGGTCGCATCAAAAGCAATTATTCCTTCAGAATAATTGTTTGGGCAATTATTCCATCAGAATAATTGCGTGGAACTATACTCCATGAGGAGTTAATATCTACTCCTCTGGATGGGAGTGCAGCGAACATGACCAGAGGGGTAGTTAGGTATGTTCAGCCTGCTTTGAGATGGTGCCAGCCTACAAGATAATATGAAATTATTGTTAGCTGACGAAATTTCAAAATTTATCACAAACATCGACACCGTCTTGAGTTTTGCAATATTCATGCTGAAGAGTTGGACTAATTTATAAGTGTAAATATATTTAAAAATAAATAAGATAAAGGGCGTTTAAACCTGTAGACGAGGAAAAATGAATAGTAAAGTTAATCAAATCTATCACACGAAAAAAAAAGAATAAATAAAATTTATCAGCTGTGGAAAATTGATTTTGAATTACACTAAACAGAGAAATAAGCCAGAACAAAAATACTTGAAGACTCAGTGAAACATTTTCCAGTCATTCAGAATAGCTTGTTTTAGATCCTGAAAATCACGGGCTATCCACAATCAAATTTCCAAGTAGCTACCAAAGACATTTTGAGTGGTTTCTGAGCCACCAGACCGTAACGGTTTGTCCCATTTTGTGCTTCAATAGTGATCTCAGAGCCAGCAAGTTGGTGTTTTTCGATCATGCATTAGCTACATATCTGTGTTGGTGATTAGATCACATTTGATCAATTTAAGAACAAATTTATAAAAAAGTAGGCGAAATAGTAATGAAAATGAGAGGAATTTTCTGGCTTCGGGCTGCTTTGTTTACCAAATGAGTGAGAAGCGTTTCTTTTTTGGGATGTGGTTGACGGTGATTTTTTTCAGGGAGGACGGGTGAGCGTTCTTCCTGGGTTTGAAGAGGTTAACGTTTACCTGCAGTCCGACTTTAATTTTCTTAGTGAGGGCTCCGTGCGGGAAGACTGCCTGCACCTGAGGCACCACGGTCGAAGACACCATCCCACCTTCTGGGCCGATGGCGTGAACCTCTTGTCGGACTCGTGACACGACGGCGATATAATGCGGGAACTCCGTTGTCAGGATTCGTGTCATTCGGGGGTTTTCCTCGTACTGGCTCAACTCTGAAACACCAGAAAACCAAATCCGTTGTTGCTAATCATGGCCAAAAACATTTAGGTTAGAGTCACACAAGCATGAAATAACGGATGCGGAAATTAGCGGATTTGGGCTGAGGTAAGTAAAGCTTCTTGCCTCGCCACACAAGCGCGGACTTGCTTTTAGGACGAACTGTTCCACGGACGAGATGCACGTTGGACGGAACTGTCCAAAATCCTCGAAAAATGGTCTAGTTGTACCTTTTTTGCTTCTGAGTCCACCTAAAGGTAACGGGAACATTGTTTTCAGTTTCGGGAGAAAAATAATTTTTGGTCTCCAAAATCAAAATTTCCACTACCTACCTAGCATTTTACGTTTCAGACCATTCTGAGCAACTTTGGTTCCGTCTGAGTGTGTGTGTGGCGTGTGTCCGCAAATCCTTGTAACAAGCTTATTTTCCACAGTTTTCATCCGATTTGGTCCTTCGAAGTCCGAAGGAGACTTCGAGGTCCTTGTGAATTTTCTTATTTCTTGTGCCAATCTGCACCATTGGTTAACTGTAACACGCTGCTGAATATGTATTCGATTGATTTGGGAGTGAGACCCAGATGACCATAGGCCTCTTCCGAAACACCCAAACGGTTTTATCGTCGTTTTGTGTAATAATAGTTACGTTTTCAAGTTTTTTTTCCCATTAGAAGTGGTTTGAGTTGAGAGATACGATGTTCAATTTTCGCGGCAATATGAGGTATATTTGTGATTCCTCCCTGTAAGGCACTTCCAAGGTCATAGCTAAATCTTTTACCCGATGGTTCAGCTCCAGAGTTGTGCCACTCATAATGACCGGCGAAACTGAATAATTTCTTCATTAATGACAAGGACATCGTGGGTGTAGAGAATGTATAAAAGAGGACCAATCACACTACCTTGAGGCACTGAGGAGTTGATCGGGAGTTCCTTGGGCTTGGCAACCTCCACACTCACTATGGAATACCTCTCAGAGAGAAAATATTGTATTATACGATAATACTGTCATTCAAGTATGATTTGAACTTCGCAAATGGTCCTGCATGCCATGTTTTATCAAAAACATTTTCAGCGTGCCGGTAAAGCCCAAGGGCTATTTCTTTCCTCTCGAAGGTTTAAAGGATTCGGTTTAACTCGGGATGAAGTTGCCAAGGCCAGGAGTGATACAACCTGAAACCTACTTGGGTGCTGTTGTTTTCTGCTCGTTTTCCCGATGTACGAATCATTATTATATAGGTTATTATATATGTATGATAACATGACTTTGTATTATAAAAGTAGATGCCATCCTAAGAAGTTTGAAACCAACGGTACTCTTCTACGATAAGGACTTTTCAAAATTTCGCACGGCGGTGACTCAACACTGGGCAGAGGGTTCTTCCACCCAGTCGAGAGGGAAGCTTTCACCGCAAGAAACTTTGAAAAACCATAAAGAGAAAACTACTTATAATAAGAGAGTGCGATTGGTGTCAAACTTCTTAGGATGAAAAATCTGCTTCCATCTGTAATTAGAAAAAACATGTGTTTTACACCTATGGGTAACGCTCATTACTGCGATCATACCATTTCCTGCCGCAATACAACAATAAATACCTACTCACTGTTGTCATTATAAAGGTTAGGAGATAATAAATGAGTAAATTACGCACCGTCTTTTTCGAAGCTGCTGCTGAGGACATCGTGGACTGCTTCTTCGCTGGCCTCGAATGTATGCTCTCTCCATGTCTCGCCGTTGTCGGATCGGAGAATGACAATCTCACGCTCTTTCCCCCTGAGTGATCCGAAATGGGGCACTTCGATCATGACAGGCCTTTAAACAATGACTAACGAATTAGAATCTCACTGACGCAAACGCAAAGCATTTGTTGTACAAGGTACAATAAATTAGCGATTGAATAACAAAATAAAGTGGGGGATGGTGAGATATACAAACTACTTGAACGACTGAAGAAGGTATTCCTTGCATTTGAATAGAGGATGGTGGTGTTCGCATCACATTGGCTGCATTCAACTGTGGGAGCCACCCTCTTTGAATAGCCTCACTAACCCTTTGTTTCAGGAAAGATATTGACATTGCGACCAGTGGAAAATTCAATTTTCCCCCAGCTCATTAATGGAGTTGTAGGCCTCTTTTGTCCAAGATCCCAGTGTCTCTACCGCAAATGGGTCCAATTAATTCAGAGCAGTTGTTCTTATTGGCTATAGCCTCAGCTGTGCTGTCTACTTTCTTGTGGAAGCGGCTATCGCAAATAGGGGAACTGTATCTGAACAAGTTGCATCTCATATTAATGTCGATCTATTCTTACAGGGGATGAGAATAAGGCCGTCTGATTTCTTGCATCATTCCTACTCAACCTACAAGGCTCCAGGATACTTGGAAATTCGCCCACACTAATGACCTCCTATTGTTAGGGGTCATCATTGTGAATCTCTAGGTTGTTAACGTGCTTACCGTTTGGCGGCATACAAATTGATAGGCCCAAACGAAAAGACATTTAGATGCGGAAAGTATTGTTCTCAAGAAGGGTCCCAGTACTTCTAACTGGCAATGCATTGAGCCATAATACACTAGATTCAGGCCACTTTTTTGCCAGGCCCATTAGCCATTCCCAGTAGTTATTTCTTCACTTTTATTTTCAGAATTCAGATGGTCCCGATTCTTTTAAATATTGCCCTGCAGTACAAGGACAGTTTTTGCCTAGCCACTTCTCCTCAGCCTCTATGAAAAATCAGCTTTCTCCCCAACAAGCTTCCTCTATTACATACATAATTGCTGTATTGTCAGTGGGCATATATTGGTTTCTAAGACTCGTCTTGTATAGGCGAAGTAACAGTAATTTTGTGTAAACTTTCTGTGTAGGTATCTACACTTTGTTCCTGTTAGCATTGAGGAACAATTACAATTTTCGTGGCAATAGTAGATGTGAGCTAAGGAGGAACATCGAAAAATCGTTACTAGATCAAGATTTCAAAAAATGTTCTTTATTTGGATGGAAGAATTATATTTTTCAGATTCTAAACAAGAAAACAGGTGAATACATACGGAATCAAGTTTTCATTTTTAGGGAATGTGAGGGTTTGGCGGTACATAACACGGAGCACTCCTGCCGAGATGCCAGACTCGAGCAACTCCCGTGACACAGACACACACTTTTAACACAGAATGTGTTTTTACGGAGGGTTATTTGGTTTGAAGGCGTCCGTCCCGTAAGATCCCTCCAGAACCCCACCCCTCTCCCGTACGAGCTGCTACCCCCACCGCGCGTCCGCTCCACCACCTACTGTCTGTCCGCGACGAGAATGCCGAGGCACAGGTAGAGAGAGGGAACCCTTCCCCCCGCGGCCACCTTGGGCGAGGGACGAAGGAAAACACCAATGTACTACCTGTCTCACTGTCAAGTACTGATACCGTTGATTCTCGCCGTTGGCTCATTGTTTTCGCGTAATTTCTAACGGTATGGTCATTTTTTATTATACCTGCAAATTAGAGGAGAAAAACGACATTTAAATGCAAAAGTTCCAGTCATGCAATATGACCATGTGAGCGAATTTTTGTAGTTTTTAACGGTTTTAGTGATTTTTAAGCTTGGCTAGAAAAACGATATCCATAATATAATATTCATATAATATAATACATAGTGGCAAGCATTATTATAATATTATTATAAATAAGCCGGTAGGTAAGACAGACCGGTACGTACTGCTCCCATTTCATTGACAGTTAGTAATCAGACGATAGTTGGATTGCTTGTAATCTTTATGATTATTTGACTAATTCATCAGGAAGTGGGTGTTTTAATTAAAGACACAATTGTCTCCTGGCCAGAGGGCTTTCCTAACCAACCATCCCTACCCTTCCTTGGAGGGGACGAGCAGTCGGTCACGTAGGCCCAAAGTAATGGCTTATATGGAAAATCATCGAAGGAAGAAGGGAGATTTCGTTACTGAGAAGTATAATGCGTTGCAATATGTGGACATTAAGTTGTGAAACATAGGTCCATGCCTAAGATGCTTAACGACTTTTTTAACTTACTGCTCCCATTTTATTGAAAATTAGTAAACAGACGATAGTTGGATTGTTTAACAACTTACCTGAGCCTCCATGCTTCTATTCGTCTTTGGAACTCATAAGTTCACACCACAGTTGGTCACAGGGTTGCCACCTTATAAAACGTTAATATCCCCGGAAAGGGTCTACGTCACGTAGGTCTACAATCCAAGGCGCTGGATTCCAAGAACGCGGAGTGAACTTCGGCCGAACTTACCAGAATGCCACCAACCAGCCCTCCGGGGAATCCCCGAAATACACATTCTGTGTTTCATTGGTTTGATCCTTGATCCTTACATTAACAATCCGGGGGTCTGGGGGTGTCCAGATTTACAATAAATGTACCATCATGAACACAAACCACTGGCGGCTAGCGTTTTTTTTTTTTTTCTCAGTAAGTACTCACCCTAAAAACTTGGCGCCCACTGGTCCTAACTCGAGGATTCTGGAGGCCAACGCTTCTCCTTCCATGAGCGGCGGTGGGTGAGGGAGTTTGTCTCTCTTGAGGTAGCGGCACGTCACGCGCAATGGCATTGACGCGCGCCGCGGTGGTACGATAACGCGCACACCACTGTGACGTACGCCTCTCATCGCTCCACCTCGAGCGTCCACCAAGAAACTCACTAAGAAGCTGCAAGAGAATCGATTTAAGATTAATTATATGATAATTTAATTATATCAAATACTTACTACTTGTACCCGATCCCCTAAAACGACCGTTAGCCGAAATATACGCGCAAACTTAGGGCTGCATTTATTTGCATTTGCTCAATTCGCGGGGTTCAGATACTTGACCCACCCATGATCCGGATACAGCGTCAGGCCAATGAGTTTCTTGGAGTTACAGATTTTTATTTCATCTTGTACTCCATTTTTCATTTATTAGAAGCCTAATGTTAAGATTTTTTTGTTTTATTATAATTTTTATTGATTTTTTGATATTTTTACAGCCATGCAGTAGCGCTTCAAATGTTGTAAAATAATGAAATTCATATTGATAAATCTACCAAATTAAAGCAACTGTACATAATGGAAGGGTAAAAAGTTAACTGTGGTATACTTTTTTCGAATAACATCTCCCTTATTACTATTGCTGGACATACCGTTAACATAACATGTTCTTTCATTATTAACACACTGGTGTCAAAAATCTATTTTTAAAAGCTGCACTTGAACCAGGATTGGATCGCGATCTATACATTGTCACTATCAATCTATACTCTGTTAAGTGTAAACCCAGAAAACTCCCATTCACTGGTAGTAAATATTCCCCAGCCCACGGGGATTTATAGTGACTGTTGATGGACGGTTAACGCCTTTGGAACCCTAATTCATATCAAGTACCACTAATTATTGCTGCAACCTTCGCATAACGGTCTACTCTTTCATTATAAAGTATAGGTGCCGCAGCTGTTTCTTGAAGTTACTTACAAGAATAAGACATTTATGTGAATGTTCATTTTACTTATTTATAGGGGCATATTTCTATTTTTATTTCCACTTTCAATTCCCTTTTATTATTTATATTTTTCTTTTTACTGGCTATAATTTAAAATATGTTGTAGCAAAATGTATACATTTTTTTCTTTGCGATTGGTGAAAGCTGCCTTTCTTAAGTAGGTAAATAAATGAATCACTGAAATGCTTTTAAGGGAAGAAATGGAGAGTAATTGTGTTGGTTCACCTGCTTAGGGTATTGAGCATTTCAAACGTCCAATGCCCGGATAAAACCGCCCAACCCTAGGTTTGAACGAATTTTTTGGCCAACGGACGTTTTCGGGGATTGAATACCTATACAAAATCTACATCAACAATGCAACATAAATAATTCTGTGTTTTGCTGCTGTGATTTTTATTTTAATCAGCATTTGTCAAGTCAACTATTTACCGTGAAAAATGAAAACATTGTCATCAACACCAAAATTCAAACGTGCTTCAACTGTGACTTTCAGACGGTGCACCTAGATTAATGAAATAAATTTAAGGAACTTTTGAAAGAAATACAGATAAATAAATGTAAAAGAAATTGTTAGATTGGTATCTAATTGAGAAATAAAAGAACTTGTAGTTCATTCAGAACACAAGTTATATACCAACATATGTGCATAATATAGAAAATTAATTTCCGCAGAAGAATTGTCTGATGTGAAAATAATAAACTTTTGAGGTTGGATGGGGGTGGTTAAAGATTTTTTCTAGGTCTATAAACAAAAAATATAGGAAATTGCGAAGCTCATCATGAGATGTAGGCTCAACTTGAATGAATGTATGTTGATTAATGAATATTTATCATTCAAAAGACATGACTGTTAGATATCGCTCGTATACTCACTTTCTCCATTGGAGTTTTCTGATGTCCAAAAAGCAGCAAATAGACGAAAACAATCATGATTATAATTTTTTAGGTACTTAATTAATTATACAACTCGAATGTTTTATAAAAAAAGGCAGTAAACATATTCTTTGTTCTGATTAGAATCTAAATTTAACTAGGGAACTCAAGAACGAAACGCAAACATACTAATGTCTTTGAATTTGCAATATTTTCAATTAGGTAGGTTAGGTTAGTATAGGTATCGGTATCATTCAGTGTTAGTGAGTTATTTGCAACGTTTCTTTATTCGGACAGTTGAAATTATTTCAAAACTTTACAAAAGAGGCCTTTCTGTTCTTAAATCATTTAGAGTTGTTCTCCAACTTTCCTCTCCAGGAACTGGGCATTCTTCAGGGAGATGAAAATTAAATTCAAAATATCAAATTTAAAATTGTAAAATCTCTATCGTTGTCTTTTTGTATGACAATCATATTTAACATTATCAGTTTATAAAAATAAAATTTCACATTGTTTATCTTTATGTAGTTAACTGTGCTTATCCGTATGTTCTACCTAGTTCGCAGGTGATGGTAATTATAAATTTGGAGTCCATCAATCAAATAAGAGTCAATTTTACTCAAGTTGTTAATGACTTTTCGGAAGTTAACGAATTTGAATTTTTTGTATTAACCATTTCTAAAATTATTCGTTTTTGAAAATTTGATTCTCTTTCAACAATTTTGAAATTTTCGGAGTCCACTTTGAAAAATACAATTTAAGGACAGAAATGTCTTTATCGCGAAGGTATGAAATTAATGATTATTTGCAATATGTTGAAAGCAATGCGTGCTGTATCAAAGCAAAATAATATTTAGGCGTTTTTGTTTACCCAACGTGAAGTGGGTGCCGATTGATGTCCACATTGTCGGCAGCCGCGAAGGTGGTGTAGGTCTCCTTCATGTGCTGGGGGCTGATGGTGTCATCTATAGCGTTGGGTGGCCCTGCAACAAACAGGGACTCTAATAGCGAGGTGGAATATCGAAGAAGGGCAAACAGAATCGATTCTGACCAAACACAAACGATCTATCGTTTTACTCAAAAATGAAGCTATTGCATGGCTCTTAAATGTTTAAAATAAAAACTTTTGAACAATTTCTTCATTGAAATCCGTTTTGAGGCATTTTGAAACGATTCCTGAAGTTTCTGCTTTTTAATATACCTATGTATACTATATATATAGGTATCGGAGTAAAAAATTCGGAAAAACGCTCCTATTTTCAATTTTATCCGTAGATTTAATAAATGTCAAAACTGCGCAATTGAGCAAACGTGCGCAATTCATATCAACTTCGTTTTTAACGCATTTTCGTTGAAAATGAAGCTATTGCAATGGCTCGGAAAATTTTAAAATCAACATTTTTGGAAAATTGTATTATGATACATTTTTTGAAAGTTGAGTACATTGAGGGAAAAGAAATTGTTAACAACCAATTTTATGGCAAAAATTCGTTCTAAATAACATTTTGCGATTCCACAAGAGATTTTGGATTTTTAACTTTTTTGCAGTTTTTATCAATTTTTTAGCACATTTTAATGAAATTTAAGTACATTTTTCAGTATAATTTTGTTCTTAAATTTTTTAATGTTCTGTGCTATTGTTAATAAACTTGATCTGAGCAACATTTTGCTGAAAAATATAAAGTCAACGATTTTTAGCTGATTTTTGCTATTTTTAGTGATTTTTTCAGCACTTTTTGAAATTTGACCAATTCAATGTGCTCAAAAAATGGTGCTTCAAATTTGGTCCATAGTTGGGGGACAATGGTTCAATTATTCCATGTTAATAGCTCCTGCGCAAGCGCGAAAGTGTACTCCGACGAACAAGGTCTAGTTTTCATCAGATTTTGATTAAATTTTCTTGGAATTTATGGGTTAGGCTGTACATTGTACCAATTTTATTTTATTCAAATCATTACTCCATTCTGCGCATGCACTAATGTAAATTACTTCAAGTACTATTTTCCCGTTTTTAATCATCTTTACTGTGAAGCGTAAAACTGCGGGGTCTTGGAACTGCAAAAGTGTGAACCCTTCTCAAAGACACGATGCGCTATGTTCTGATCATATATTACATTCTGGGTTTAGTAGTTATAGGCCAATGATCTGCGTAGGAGGGTTATCTAACACAGAAATAATAAACCACTGTGTTGTAATTTGCATCGTTTTTGAAATGCGATCAATTCATTGTGCTTAAAAACTCATTTTCTGATTTTCGTTTGCTTGAAACTTATTATCAAGCTCCTCAAAAACACATTTCAAAAATTGTAGAAAGTAGTTAGGGGTGTTTCCTTTGGGGAGACCCTGTAAAAAGTGTGTGTATGTGTCATTCCTTATACGTACACATTCCTTAGGATTGAGATAAAGCGCTAAACCCAGGAATCGTTTCAGGATGTCTCAAAAGGGATTACCATGAAGAACATTTTGGAAATTCCTAATCTGAAAAATTTTCGAGTCATTGCAGTAGCTTAATTTTCTTCGAAAATTCGCAAATTACTTTGTCTATGAGTAAATTTCGTAGAACTTTCATCAGGTGATGCTAAATTATTTAGGGACAGCAACTTATTTCTTCTGGAAAATTAGTATTTTTTTACCATGTTTGGGCATATGAAACTATGCATTCACAGTGTGGTTAAATATGAAACAGAAAGAGAATTTATTTTTATCATATTTCAATGGCATTTTTTCGATAATCGAAATATTGTAACATCGACTTTAGCATTCCTTGAATAATTCCATCTCTTTTTTTGCAAGAGCGGCAACTTGTTCGGCTTTGCAGTTGGACTTATCGATCCCAAGAGTTATTCGAGGGGCTTTCGACTCAAGCCCGTGGAATAGAAAGATGACTCAAGCCCACGTGTACGCTGGACTATCGAACATTTACAATCAACGGCCAATTAACCATTTTGATAGATGAAAGACTTGTTACGAATTATTATTATGAGTATTGTACGGTATGCCGGTGATTTGATTAATGTAAAAGTTCCAGACACGCAGCATTACAATATTATGATTATTTTTAATAGCATTGCTACTCATGTTTCACCAGAACTCCAATTCGTTACAAACTGGCCATATGACCCAATTTAGATAGAATGGAAATGTAGTACCACCTAGACCAGTCATATCTATGACAACTAGGAGCGCGCAGTGTGTATATGATTTATATGCACCGTTCAAAAGTATTTCCTCTTAAATCCCCCTCCTATGTTCCGCAATGTATACATATCTCCCAAAAGTAACCTCCTCCTTCCTAACATTTTCCCAGATATTAAAGATATCGAAGTGAAACTTAGGGGAACTTTTGGGTACCTGTTACTGAGTTTTACGCAAATAAAAATAAAAACAAATCCAAAAGTTTTCTGACCACCCAAAGGGGTGGGTATTACAGAAAACAATTTTGTGGTTCACCAAAAACTGATTAAAAACTACCAAAAATCGTTGATTAATATTGTTAAAAAGACTTATAGTCAAAAATAAAATTATCAACGATTAACCTGGGCATTAATAAATTTATGCACAAAACTATGCTTAAAAAGGTACTTAAATTTCATTATTGTTTGCTGAAAAATCGATAAATCTGCCAAAAAAGCTGGAAATCCAAGTTCTTTTTTGAATCTCAGAATATTATTTAGAACGAGTTTTTTTGCCATAAAATTGGTATTGTATTTCAAAACAATGTAAAGTTTATAATATACCTACGATAATCCACGAAAATTCGCTCATATGATCATGCTGCATCACTGGAACTTTTTTCCTTAAGTCACATGAATGACCTTAACTTCCTTAATTCCCTTAATTTATTAATAATAATCAAATTTAAGAACACTGCTGGAAAGAACATTAAATTTCCTGTCTCTCCTTATCTTTAATTTAATTTAAAGTTGTATAAATACCCTCAAAAAGTAGAATTAGAAGAAATTAGAAAATGTTCACTTTTCTTCAAAAGCTTAGTCCAAATGACTCTATCAGATTTTTCCATCATGTAATCCCAAAAGTAGTCCAAAAACAACTTTCCAACGGTATAGTAAATTTAACTTTCCTTTCGCTAATCATAGGATCTTTTTAGTGTTAAAAAACGTGATTTTTTTCAAATGAAATCTTGAGTTTCTCTAAAAAATTATCCCGTGACAAATTATGAATTTAGAATCGGTCTCTACGTATTTTGTAGCGCTGGATCAAATCGTAGAACGTTCAAATCTCCCCAAGTCTATTTTACGCTTTAACCAACTAGTCTTTATTTTCAAGTTCAATTTTATTAATATTTATTCTTTTAGGGGTATAACAATTATAATGGAGGCCGGAAGATCTTCAGGTATTGCCATTCGAGAGTGAAAAATTACATAGAGACCAATCCAAAATATCTCGAATTCTTTAGTTTACAGGAAGTCATCAAAAAACTTTATTTCATTGAAAAAAGTTCCAGTCATGCAGCATGATCTTATGAGCGAATTTCGGTAAATTATCCTATGATATTCATGTTAAATGGTTTTGAACTTTGAGCACATTCAGTGAAATGAAATAGAGAACTACCAATTTTAAGGCAAAAAAAAACTTGTTCTAAATAATATTCTCCTGTTCAAACGAAAATTTTGGATTTTAAGATTTTTCGTGTGTTGCGGTTTTGATCGATTTTAAAAACAAATATTAATGAAATTTAATAGTTCTATATAATATATTTTTCACCATAATTTTGAGCATAAATTTTTTTCACGTTCCTCCAGTTCATAGTTGAGAATTTTTTGAGCAATATTCCGTTGAAAAAATAGAAATTTACCGTTCCTAAGATTTTAAGAGATTTTTTTTTTTTTTTGGTGTACATTCTTGAAAATTTGATCAGTTTTTGTACTGAAAAAGTACTCCCCAACAAAATCATTCTAAATTTTGAAAAACTAGTTTTTTTCTTTTGGCGAATGAACGGATTTTTTAAAATCTTTATCCTAAGGTGTTATTGTCTGGAATGTCTAGGATATATAATACACATTAAAACAAAATAAAGTTTTTAAGATTGAAACGTCACTTTCTCCTTTAATTAGCAAGGTAAAAGTAAAATTAACTATACCGTTGAAAAACTAAAGAAAATTTTGGAAGATTTTGATTTAAAATTTTTGGAGCTATTGCAATAGTTTCATTTTCTACGACTATTCGTTACTAGTCTTACTATACTGAACCCAGTCGCTGTTGACCCAAAAGTGAGACGTCCAGTAACATTCATAGTAATAGAAGTAGTGGTAGTAGAGTTTGTAGGTAGAGAGAGACGTCTCAAAGGAGGTGTTACAGGACTAGGTTGTAAGTTGGAAGGCTTCCGTCTTACCCATATCCCTGTTGTCTCTTTCGTCACGAGTGACATCGATCGGGAGGGAGTCGTCGCCAAGGCCCTTCATCTCGTCCACGGTGAGATAGTGGTACGGCTGCTCGCTCAGCATGGTGTCTTCCCCTGCTCAATGCAACGTAGTTTATGTTAACAAATACATTCGAATAGTGCGATTTGAATAAATACAAATTCTTGCACCATAACAGAAAATTAACAAGGCTTTACTCGGTTATGTGATCCAATTCGCACTGGGTCATGAGGCCGCCTTTCAGAGTTTTGATTGTAACATCTAAGAGCGCCACTATTGTTTTCTGTTTTAAGTTAGGAAAAATAACCAAATGTGAACCCATTTATTAAAATTTCAAAACCAAATCTGTTGTTCGACCCTCTGTCATTAAGACGACCATTACACTCTAAATTCTATGCGTAAATTAAAATCTGAGGATACTGTTGGAAAAAGCATTACATTTTCTATCAGATAAATGCCTGAGCTTTCTTATGAATTAAGGATTGAGACATGAAAAAAGCCCTAAAAAAGTAAATTTTACCTTCTTTGGGAGACCTTGAGTTTTTTCAATCGGGAATTGAATCATGGGAACCAATATTTTTCATAACAATAGAACGGTGAAAACTGCGCCATAATCTCACCTTTTCAACGGTTTAGTCAAATTTACTTTTACTTTGCTGAGTAGAGGAGAAAAATATTTTTTAATGTTGAAAAACATCGTTTTCTCACCGAAATCGAGGGTTTTTATTGAAAAATTACCTTCTACGAAAATACAAGTTCAGGGTTGGTTTCTGCATATTTGTTTGCGCGGAATCGAACGGTAAGTAACACTTGCATATCTCCCCAACCCCGTTATAACTGAGTTTTACACTTTACCGTGCTAGTTTCACCCCTAAAAACACATAAAAGTTATCGAACCAAATGAACTCAAATTTGTGAGTTAATGTATAAAACTTGGTTTCATTGTTTCCTTCCCTAATTTGCAGAGTAAAAGTAAAAATCCGATAGAAAATTTAATGCTTTTTTCAACAGTTTTCTAAAATTTGAATTTACACAGCAAATTAAGAGAGTTGTGATCGTTATGAGGACTCCCTGTACAGCGGAGGGGTAAGGGAGGGGGTAAATATGAAATATCAGTCTTATTCAGCCTTTACACTTTTCCTCCTAGACCACCAAAACTGTGTGACATCTCTTCAAAAAGACGCTTCGCCTACAAAAGATGCCAAGCAATAAAATGAATGATTATCATCCAATTAGGGTAAAGCCAATAGTCGGATCGCCGTTTCCTAATGGTGTGCGTGGGGGAGGGGGGAGTGGGGGGAATGTTTAGATTCCGTGTTACTAGAATTTGTAAAAGCTTTGTGATAATCTTTTTCGTCTTCCAAAACAATGGGTTTTTTTCTCTCTGTTTTCTCTTTAAATTTCAATGCTAAAGGAAGCATCTTGGTCAAGGTGTGTATGAGTAATGAAATGAAATATTGTGGCTAATACCTTCTACTACACGCAGAACGATTTTCCCTGAATCTTGAATGATAACAGTACACGGTAGCTGTATTCGCTTGAAGGCGTAGCAGCCAACGAATTTCTCATTAAACCGGGGTAAAGCCTTGTTAATATTTGCTGTAAACATTGCTGCATTTATGGATTTTATAATTTTAAATACGTGTTGTATATCTAAAGTTAGTATATAATGATGAGATTCAAATGAAGGATGACCTACGTTAAAAAGTAAGCCCTGATTTTAGATTAACAATAGCATAGGTATAACCAATATACATTTTTATACGTACCTCTATGATACCTAGGTCCTTAACAGGTACCTATATTTATGTTATTGTATTGAATTTCCCTCATTAAAATTAAAGCTAATAGCAAGAGCGTAGTACGGTGCTTGTGAGGTCAACACTCATTTTGTTTTCTTACAACTTACTCACAGGGCAGTCACCTGATTGATAGGGAGATGAATGTAATTCAAGGGCAGATAATACCCGCAGATAATATATCTAATAATATAATAAGCCCGGGAAAAATCAGTATGAATTTACGGGCTTTGAATAAAATGTCGATTTGGCATAACAAATTTTCATCTTTTTAAAGTTTCATTTATAAAACCTTAAACATTTTATAAAAACATTTTTACAGACAAATTTTTATTTTAATGTATGATAATAAAATAATCTCATTAAAATTTAAATTAATAGAAATGATAAATTTTCAGATTAAGTTTCACTTTTAGCACTTTTCAACAATTTTTAGCATATTTTTTGAGTTGGAGGATTATTTTTCAGCTTGTAGCAAATTCCAACTTTTTAGCATTTACTTTTTTTAAATTGATATACCGCCTGAAGGATGTATTCTGTAAAGTTTTGTTATTTTTACAACTTGTGATCTTTTAAGAACATTTCTCGAGTTTTGTGTACGAGAAGAGCAGCGCGTCGAACTCTATTTACCTTAGAGAGATTGATGGTTCAGTAAGATTAGCTATAACCTGCTTTTCATGTCACCAAGGTCATATAGCCTAGATGATTTTAGGGTATGGTTCAAAACCAAAACGGATCTTTGCGAAAATCTTAAAAAGTAACTTCAAACAATTTTGGAGCCATCCAGTAGTACTGTAGAAGTTTATAGACGTAGTTAGGCGTAGTAGTTTATAGACGCTTTGGTATAGGCACGTATACCATTGGTGGTAGAGCATACGTGACGAAATATATGATTTTCTTCTCAAAGCCACAATACTGGAATGACGAAAACGTTTTGATGTCGAATGGTGTACACAACAATACCAGTATTCACTGCATTCGATAAGTAATTTTAACCTTTGGATATTTCATAACCAATTTATAGTCGTTAATTTACGGCTGGTGTGTAATTGTATTACGGATGGTGTGTAATTCAGTAACTAGTAACTACTGAAAATCACGTAGCGAAGATTTAGTTCGTGTTCAGTGTGTACAAAAGCAGGTAGGTACCTATAAAATTTGTGGTATGTAGGTATGGGTACTATATTCAAATGATTGAACTATGTACAATATCATGCACGAAAAAGAAGTGGGACTTACAGGAGGCGCTACAGTGTGGTAAAATGCGAATCGGACTGAGCACAATTCTTTTATATCCTGATATTATAGGAAATTTGGCGTTAATTCCGAATATAGCCCATTTTCCTGAATCGAAAATTGCACCTTAACCCGTTCTTATCTGAAAAACCTTTAAAAACATACTAGAGAATTTTCGTAAAAAATGAAGCTATTGTTATGGAAATCAAAATTTTCTTAATTGAAATCCGTTTTGAGGCATTCTGGAACAAATCCTGGAGTATAATACTTTGTCATATATGTTTCGTATAGGTGTTGTTTTACTGAACTATATACCTATAGGTAAGTACATAATCTTTTAGAAGAAATTTGGAAGAATTCGAAAAAAAAATGTCCCGTACCTGTAATATTTAAAATTTGATAAATTACTTATTTTACTACTTGTCTTGGTTTTTCTGGTATCAAATCTACGAAAATTGTAATTTTCTAAAAATTTGCTTTTATATGAGTTTTTATTTTTTATTTTTATTCATTTTTTTAACGATTCTATAGAGCGTACAACTGTAAAACCATGCCAAGAACGGGGTTTTTAAAGGTGTTAGAATAAAGAGAAGCATTTTGAAGTATGGGAATATCAGGTTTATTCGGAATCAGCGTGCAATTTCGTATAAGAATGGCTTATAAAATAAATTTGTCAAGTCAGATTCGCATTTGAGCACATTGCGAGACATCTGAAAAAAGTGTATCTGAACAAAAGGACAATCAAATGAGAGTTTTCGGTTGGAATCTTTTTGGTTAAATTGAAAACTTACGAGTGAAAATGGAGTCAGCCTTAAAGTAGGGTAGGTAGACATGTGGATGGGCGGGCGTAAAGCCATACTCAAGACCCAGTACATCACCTGACATAACACACACAAGCACAAGTGCAAGGCCATTACAAAGTGTGCAAAACCACACAAAACAAAACGGAAAAAAGGAGAGAGTTTATAGTTATTCCTACCGCATCCAACACACAGTGCAAATAAAAGTGAGTAGGTATGTTAGTAGAAAATCACAAAACCAGCCTTATGAAAGGGATTGAGAAAGATCAAGGTTCTATGTAGATACGTATTTCATCTAGTTGTAACGTTTACAAAAAGTTTAAAGATTGTAGTAATTCCGGGATGCTTGCAAACGAATTACTAGTGAACGATACACGTTGATATGAAGGAGTTCAGCTCCTCATAATTGCCAAGGGCTGAAAGTCTGAGAAACCAACTTCATGAAATTCATTTCTTACCATACTGCAAATCACGCACTTGAGTATACATGGCCTGCCATGTTGACAGTTTGAACACGCAATGAATGTAAACTGTATTCATTTTATATTTTTAAATGAAAATAGAGTCCATTCTAAGAAATTTGATACCACCCTCACTCTCCTACGATGAGTATATATCTTTCTATGGTTTTTCAGTTTCCCGCACTGGCGACGTCAAACTGGGCTGAGGGTTTCCGCCCAGGCTAATGCTTTGATGTCACCAGTATGCGTAACTGATAAATCATTGACAGAAAACTACTCATCGTAGGAGTGCTGTTGATGCCAAACTTCTTTAGATGGAATCTTCTTTGATTTAAAAATAGTTTAAGTACAACTTTTTTGCACCCACGGGAAACGGTGATTGATAGCAAATCACAAAATATGTAACATCAATACACTCTTTACTTAATAATGATAAGTTATGGAATCACTCAGAAAGCTTGAAAATGGTTTATTTTGTTGAACGTGCTATTAAAATAGTTTAAAACTGTCTGTAAACATCGATATATTTTTGGTTGGTGGTACGAAAAGATTTGACGAGAATTTGTTCCCCTGCAAGGGGAATCTAACACTGTCGTTCCTTGTGAGAGCAATACACCTGTAATGGCCCTATAATATTTTATTCCTCAACAGGGTTCAACGTTATACACCACTTCATTGAGAGGAAAGCTCTTCTTAAAAAACAGCGCCTACGCCAGCTGCGCTACATGGGAAGCCAATATAATCAAAACTCTTCGACTGCAGGACTTTTCCTTGAACATGACATTTCCCTGGGGTCAAATATCATCTGTCTCGGCTGAATTGGGAGCGGACGAACGACGGAGTGAAAGTGCAGGCCACTGGCTCAGCAGATGCTCGCTGGAAGAAGTCCCAGCTGTGGTCATTGTCGCACTTTGTTTCGACACAGTTATTGAGGAATTAAAGGATTCTACGTCAGGAAATGTGATGTTTACAGTCTGGCTCAAAAGGGATTGTATATTAAAGTTCGAGTACCCCTGACGTGCGCCAAAAACATTTGGCACCTCGGCAGAGTCCGAATTTATTTTTTTACCTTCTTTGAGAGAAAAGCTCTAAGATCTTTACCGACAGTACTACCGAAGCTAATATAATCAAACCTCTTCGACTGTGGGAGTTTTCTTTGACGTAATGCGCCATTTGACAGTAGGCGGTGGATGGAGGGGGCGCGAGGAAATGCAGGCACATAACTTCCTTCCCCTAGCCCCGCCCCTCAAATCCACCTTTGTGCTGCCTTTCATCACAGCTCTGCAACTGCGGAAGGCATTAATTTCTTAGTCGCACAGTTGCCTGTCATAGTAGTAAAGGAGCCAGAACAAGGATGCATCTGTTCAACGTCAGTTGACCAGTGAACTTCTCGCAATGAATCACCAAGACCTCACGAAAGACGACCTTCCAGCTTCATCTCACCGATACCACGTAAGCTGAGCATGAAATTCCTAGCCCACGTTTCCTGCAGTAAGATCGGCCAAGTAAACAACCAGCACCATTATTACTTCCTAATGAATAGCTGGCGCTATGCCATCAAAGTTTAAATGTCTGCCCATGTGATAGGAAATGTTTCTATCAGTAACCAGTGGCTGGTGTGCTGCATGGTACGCTGGCATTAACCAGTGACGCTGAAATAGTCACTCTGCATATATGAGTGGTAAAAACCCTACCGTTCTCACCCGGAGCTTCAAAAGTGGCGAGTTATCTTTCACACCCGTGTTAGGCTTGTTATCATTTACACACGAAATTGATGAATACTCGCACACAGAAACATCAATCTAATTTACCCATTCAACTATTTTCATACTGGTTGGCTTTGTCATTAGTGATTCCTGTGACAGAATCGGAAGCTCCTTCTTGCTCAAAAGCATAGAAGCTAATGTTTTAGAAAATTTCCAGAAGAAAGGGGATTCATAGGGTCCTACCATATATTATTATCGCCCCTTACCCGCACAGTCCCATAGAAATTCATTCCAGTTTAGTCATATAGTTCTATTTTGTCTTCGTTATATCAACCTTATCTTTTTGTATTTTCTTTTTCTTTGTATTATATAGATTTCATGATTATTATATCATTTTTTGCAAGTTGTACAACTGAGATCACTCGTGGAGTTTTCAAAAATAAAATATCTCTTGAATAAACTCATTAGGGATTTTTGATTGACATTGTCAAATGCTATGTCTTATTTCTCGTATTTATAATCATATTAGTATAATCCAAATCTGCATTAAGAAATGCTTGTTTCCGTTCGAAAAAATAAAATTCGTGTCGATTCGTAGGTTTGAGCAATTGGGCGGTGCACATAAATGTCATGGTTGAATTCTTTGCCAAAAATTATGGGGGATACATTTTATTTTTGGTTTTTTTAAAACTCGTATATTGACGGAGACAAACCGCAGAGGCATAACTCGTGAGACACCCTGCATATTTTTTTGAAACAAATCTACGGCAGTTCTCAAGATTTCCGGTAAAATTTGGAACAAACGCGGTATTTTACGTGTTTGATACCTTAAAATTGATGGTCAGGTCAATGGTCTCGTGCGAAGTGCCAACTCAAGCAGCGTGTTACTAAATTCAACGCGCTGAAAAGTGTTGAGAGGGATGAATGAATCGATTTTGAAGGGTCGCCTCCCTCCCAACCAGCCTATCCTTTCTCCCTGCTCTCTGAAACTTTGCAATCGATCAAACACTTCGTTGTTACCATTTAATCTAGTAACTAGTTACACCATTAGGTTCCAAAATATTTTGCTTTCTCAGAACCAAAAGAGACCTAGATTTGTGCTCGAATATAAATAAATGCAGGATTGGGTGTGGCTTACCTTATTCCTGCCCGTAACATGAATGAAATGTCTCAAATATTCTTGAATGACCCCATAGTGGATTATTATAATTGGGGGAAATAGTAAATTAGGTCAAAACGTTACTATCCTCCAAGTTTGAGCAAAATCAGTGAATTCTGCAATGAAAAAAATGATGCTTGGTAGATGTTATTACGATTGCGCATGCGAAAAAGCAAACAGCGAGTCGGTAGCAGTAAAATTCATTGGGGACCACAGTTTCTTAAAAAATGACTTCTAAATCTAACGAAAACAGTCGCGGTGATGCTTGTTACAAGGATTTCAAATCCGCGCTAGCTCAGCGGTTAATAATGATATGGGTTAATTAAATCGTCTTTTCTCACTATCCTCAAAATTTGAGCCCGATCGGATGATTGGAACGGATGATTAGAAAAATTTACGCTTGATGAATGTTAAGTTTGTGCGTGTGCAATGATAACTATCAATTTTTGGGGGATAAAATTGATATAAGACCATCCTCAGCCTAACTCTTTTCATTCGCAGAAACATTAATCAAAATCGAAAGGAAACTGTAGATTATGCTTGTTGCAAGGATTTAACAGATGCCCATGCTCAGCAGCAATAGTGCGATCGTGGTGAAACTCATATGGGATAAACTAATCAAAATTTTCCAACTACCATCCGAATTTGAGCGGGCTCGGGAGAATTGACCATGAGAAAATGACACTTGATATACTACATCTCGTTTACGCGTGCACAGTGAAAATAGGTATTAATTTTTGAGTAACGAAACTGATAGGGGGACCATCTACAGCCTAACCCGCAAATTCCCAAGGCAATTTTATCGAAATCGAATAGAACCTTTAGAATTAGTGCTTGTTACAAGGATTTCACATTTGCGCATGCGTAGGAGATACGATTTTTGACGACTCTCCGAAATTGAGCGAGATCGGACGATAAGACATTGGGAAAATGGTGTTTGATGGAATTGCGTTTGTGCATGTGAATAGTGCAGAACTGATTTGTGATCAATGAAACTGATAAGAAATTATCGACAGCTTAACCCGCATATTCTCTAAAAGTTTCATAAAAATCTGATTAAAATCTTAGAAATTTAGCTTGTTGCAAGGATTTGGGGACAGACGCACACACAAACACGAAACCAAGGTTATTCAGAATGATCTAAAATGTGAAATGCTAGTGGAAATTTTGATTTTGGATAAAGTTGTCTTCCTTAGTCTCCCTAAAGTGGAAACAATGGTTCCGATACGTGAAGACTCGGAAGCCAAAAGTGTCAGTTGAAGTCATAAAGTTTAAGTATGCTGGTACCTACGTACTTTTTGCATTTCAATGCTTTCTGTTCGATTACGGTTCTGTTTCCGATTATTTGGTCAATTCCTTGTTACTAGCAAAACTATACCGCAGTCCGATTTTGATGTGATTTCTTGGAGTTGTGAAAGGTGTAATAAGTAGACGATAGGCATTGAGGGTTCCATTTGGCATTGAACTATTTCTGCTCAGAAAGTGCAAGAATATTGGTGAAATTGTTCATTGGCTTCCCTTGCAACGGGCCATTTTTCATGAGATGTACTATGATTGATTAGATTAATCCCATAATCTGATCGATTATATTCGGTGAAAGTATATTTCATCATGATTTATGCCATTGCGAATTTGAAATTTGTCAGAGGCCAAATTCCGAAATTGTCAACTAGTTCATCAAGTCCATTGCCTGTAATTGACGTCTGCAATCCCCATCTGCGCTTTGGAAGCATGAGTCACACTATATCAAGAATTGAAAAATACACCGCGAAACTGTTCTGCATTGATACATTTTCAGTAATGGATAGATTATAGATGTACCTACTAAAATTTGTTCAGTAGTTACCATTTAGATAGGTACCTACCTACCGATCTCGCTCTAATGTTCTTCATTGTTTACCTAAGTTCCCATTCAGCAAATCTATAAGAACATTGAACTTTCTCAATATTGTTCTATTGTGATCCATAATGTGTGAATCTAAATCTTGACAAAAAGATTATCATATTTGTTTATTTGTTAGTGGCGTCACCCAAGAATAATTGATTTTTCATCTAAATCTCAGATCTAAATCGTCAAGAGAAGATTTTGACTACAAATATCTCAATTTGATAAGTTCAATCGGTAAAAAAGTGATTTGAAAAATAGAGGATAAGGTATACCCGAACAATTTTATATGATATAAAATTCTCTTACTGATTTTTGATACTAATGGAATTTTAAACTACGTAATAAACTTGATAAGTTCATTATACGAGTATGGAAATAAACAGTCGAATGAAAATAAAATAATTTTGAAGACGATTTGTGCAAAAATGAGGATTTAGAAAATGTAACACGATTTTTTTAGATACATAATTGTATACCTATACAACGAACAAGTTGGATTCGTTCCTGACTTCACTAAGCTGTACACCGTACCAAGTGTATTTACGCATAAAGGTTGAATACTGAATTTGCAGTACTTTCCATGGTTCATGAACAAGGAGTGGAAAACATTTTAATCAACTGAACAGTAAAATTAAAGCAGAGCAAGCAAAAAACGAATATTCCTTCCTTTCAACTCTTTCGATAAAGAGAGATATTGAAATCAAAAGCCGCAAACCTTCTATTATTTCCTTCCGCAAACCTTCATCAATTTATTTATGAAAACTCAAGAAAATATACGGAACAAGTAATTTGCAAGCTCTACTTAGAACATGCAGAAATACTTCAACTATTTAGTCTTACTGCAAAACGTAATCTATGTTAATTTTTAGTAAAACTAGAAACGATACATCTGAAATTGTGTAAGAGAAAAGAGAGTATGGTATCAACTATACAGTGAATTACTTTGTGAATGAATAAATATTGTGCTGTGCCTTCTATTTTCCCCCCACAAATTATACAACCATTTCTACTATATTATCGGTTGCTATAAAATCTAACTATAAAATCGGTTGCTGGTTGTGTTTTAATGCTGACATTTGGAAACAATCTTGAACAGAAATTCTAAAAGAAGAACAATTCCCGTGCTTTATATATCCTGTTTTTTTTTATCGTTAACCCTGATGACATCGAACAGTGAATCAGTTTTTCAACAATTTAACAAAACAAAAAATTATGGTGACTTCAACGCTCTAATTTGTTCGGTTGAAAATTTTCGTGGTATTTGCAATATTTTCAACTTCCAGTTTCTTTTAACCAGTTTATCTACTTCCCACTTTTGGTTTATTATTTCCAATAATAAGCCTATGTGATCGTGTAGCAAAAAATTTTTATAACCCCCCCTCAAACTTTGTCACTTTACGTTTCAAGGTGCGTAGAATCCAAATTTGAAATGTCCGTCCGCCGTCCGCCGTCCGCCGTCCCCCGTCCGCCGTCCGCCGTCCCCCGTCCGCCGTCCGCCGTTCGCCGTCCGCCGTTCGCCGTCCGGGCCATAAAAGGCCTAAGAATTGACTTAAAAAACCCGTTCTTTCGCACATAGACTCCATTTGGGGTCTAGTTGGTCCTAACGTTTAACCATCCCGATCGCTTTACTCCCATAGATGCTATGGGCCACAAACGGGCAAAAAAAGTGTCTTTTTCTACGCGCGCACGCCTGGCACGCTTGGCAGGGGGTCACGGTGGGTGGTGAGGGGGGTGAGCGGGGGGGTGGAGTGAGAGGAGGCTCCGGCGCCGCGGCACCTTGTGGTGGGTACGGCGCCGGCGTTCCTTCGAGGCATGAATATATGTTTTTTTCAAGATCATATTTGTGTGTTAATACCAAAGCTTTTCCTACGCATATTTAATAACATATCCTCTCGACTTTTCGTACGTACTTAGATAATGATATTATTAAGGCAATAACTATTTGAATAGATAGGAGCTCAAACCGAGAAATATAAACATGCGTATATAATTATAGAAGTATAGGTTGTGGCAACTCGAAATAGGACACGCCGAGGAGTTTTTGTTTTTTTCAAGTTGTATAGAAATTGGAGATTTATGAGTGAAAAGAAAATGTTAGCTATTAATTTTATGGAAAAAAAGTATTTTAAATGATATTCTTCTATTCAAAAAGAGATTTTGGATTTTAGGCTATTTTTTGCAATTTAAAAGATTTTTTAAAACAAAATTTAATGAAGTTCAAGTTTTTAGCATAATTTCGTACATAAATTGTTGAATGTTCTATTCCATAGTTGATAAACTTTATTCGACCAATCTTATGCTAAAAAATATCAATTTAACAATTCTTAGCCATTTTCAGTGATTTATTTTCCAGCCCTCCAATTTTCCGACAAGCGAATCTAGATCACTCACTGATTTCGTGGCGATTTTCAGTGTTCTTAATGCCATCTCCTCAATTATATTCCTATAACTATAATTGCACAGTTTCCAACTCACAACATTTTAGAATGTGGGAAATCCTAGCTAAAATACTATTTCTAAAAATATTTGAAAATTTTCCAATATGCACCTTTTTACGCCTTGAAAATATTTTGACTTAGACAGCAATTGAAGCTAACATTTTTCAATTGTAGGAAATAATACCAACTGGTTCATTTACAAACTTGCGAAATTCTTACACGCAGAATAAAAAAAAGGATCAATTTATCAGCGAATTTTCAATTGCTCGCGAATTTGCCGTCTCATTTGTTCTGTTTTTTCTTCTTACTATTTACTGGTTATTTTGTATTTTTCAAAACCAAGATGCCATTTTCGGGATCCCCACTTTCAGAATAGAACAAAACTAATTAACACAACTAAGAACATGTGTTTTACAAGGTACCTATGTACCGAATTGGGTGCCTCACTGATGGTGGTGCGGATAATAAATTGTATTAGGTTGGATGGTCGAAATTATTTTTGGAATTTTTGGGATGTAGTGAAGTCACACTGGGAAGTGACACAGAGAGATAAATACTTACCGTACCTACAGGAGCGCGAATGGTGACATATTTCTTGGAAATGCTCTTCTTTCATTTATAGGATTTGCCGATTATGAATTAATCCTTTTACCAAATGAATCCAACCTCTTGCCAAAATAATTCGTCCTTTTCCCTCAATAGTTAAACCTCTTTCCAATTCCATGAAACTTTTTACCAAAATGATTAAACCTTTTTCGAAAAAATTGAACCGCTTGCGAGATTATTGATTTGTATGTATGTTAAACGCAACCATGTATGTTAAGCTCAAACCAGCTTAGTCATGAATTATTAGGAACTACAGAAAATTAAATAGGTATATGGCTTTTCCAGACTAAATTTAACATTTTCCAAATTAAATCCAATATTTTCCAATTAGAATTCGACACTACGTTGAATTTTTGTAAATCGAAAAAAAGAACCTCATAATGAATTTTTTTGATGAATTACCCTTTCTTGGGAAATTATTGATAATTCACTACCATTTTCGATTTTTCAGCTCGTAAAATCAGTTAACGTCTGAAAAATGTAGATTCTCCAGATAAAATTCAATATTTTCATTCTGAAATTCAGCATTTTCCATTTTCAGCATTTTCAAAATTGAACCCAACATTTTCCATATTGAATCCAACATTTTTCAAATGAAATCAACATTTTGAAATCAAATTCAAGGATTTCCAAATTGAATTTTAACTTTTTCTAGAAAGATTTCCAAATCGATTTTTCAACATTGGGTACTCACTGTTACAAAACAATACCATCCATGAATAGATTGAGATAGGCAGGCAAGGGTCTCATCCCAACCTCGATTGGGCGGCAAAGTTTCCGAATTGCGCACGTTTTTCTCGCACACAAGAGGAACTGTCTCGAAATGAAGGTCACTCACACAGGGCAAGTTTCCCCCTGGGAAAATGAGGAAAAGGGTAAAATTCACCCCCCCCCCTCTCCCCGGTACGTAATCCTGGTACCTACCATGCGAGTAGCCCGTTTTCAGCCAGTTTCAACACTTGGTCCGATCAAGTTTGGATGAATGCCCTGTTTGGTCAAATGAGGGAAAAATCGGTCAATTTTGTGATGCACACCTTATTTCTTCTACCAGCTGCAACTGCTATGCAACCCCTATTATTTCTCACGTTGTTTTTTGTATGATTCCATTTCCATTTACTGTTTTAATGGTTTTCAAATGCTGTTTAAGAGAAACAAACTGTTGCAAGGTACATGCTTCTGAAAAATGAGTAATGTTTTCAAAATTTAGTAATAAAATTTGAAATAAGGATTTACCAATGTATGAACGTTCACGTATTTTTTTCTTTCTAATCTTTGGAAAAATTTATAAAATTTATAAAGAATGAATTTCAATTTGGAAAATGTTGACATTCAATTTAGAAATGGTTGAATTTATTTTGGAAAATGTTGAATAAGTTTGAAAACGTAGTATTCAATTTTGAAAATGTTGAATTTCGTTAGGACAATCTACATTTTTCAGACTTATCTGATTATAGGAACGATCTGAAAAGTAATAAATGGTGGCAAATGATCAAAAATGCCCCAAGAAAGGGTGATTTATCAAAAAATTCATCATGGGGTTCTTTTTTTCGATATTTCAAAATTGCACTTAATGTTGAATTCCATTTGGAAAATGTTGAATTCATAATGCATAATATAATTGTAATTATATTAAATCAGCGGTTCTTCACAGTATTGGCCGCAGCACTCAACAGGAGGAACACGTCTGTGACGTAGTTCGTGCTGTCTTGGGGGGTGTACTGTAGTTGGGGTTTGTTGTTAGTGGGGTTACTCGTTGCAATTACATTCGGAAGAATTCGGTGGCCTGAAATTCCTCTAGCTACAAACTTGATTTGGGAGAAAGCATTTTCCATTGGCGAGTATGGTGGTTTAAGCTTTATGGTCATTTGTCAACTTCATTAGTCGCTCACTGACATAAGAATGGTTGTTTTTTCGTTCATTTATTTATATTACACCCCCTTTTTTACAAGGGGTTTAATCGTTTGGGGAAAAGGTTTAATATTTTGGAAAAAAGTTTAATTGTATTGGGAAGTGGTTTCATCATTTTGGAAAAATGATGAATTATTCTGGCAAAAGACTTAACTCATTTGGCAACAGGTTTGATTCATTTGGTAAAATGTTTAATTGAATTGGCAAATCCTATATTCGTATCTACAATCCCTCATGATATGCAAATTTCAGTTGAAGTCATTTAATAGTGTTGTGTTCGTACCTACCTTGAATGTTGTGTTTATTCCTATAATTTAAAATTACCATAATCTATAATTTGGATTTTCATGGGGAATTTAGTCATGCCTAATCAAACTAACCCATCAAAAATACATTAAAACTTAATTCGGGTTCATCATATTTATATAGTAAGAGGAAAAGCATTCCATAGCATCCAAAAACATTAAATGTGTTCAAAAATATTTATCAAGTTGGAAAGTATTCGGAATACAATTGTCAGGGATTTTATTTTATGAAATATAAAGATGTAGAGGCTATAGTGGCGATACTGTCCATGCTCAAGATCAATCAGGCGCTACGAAAAGTGAACGGATTTATAATTATTTCTTTTCAACATTGAAGGTCTATAAAAGCCAAATAGTGACTACTATGATGAATGATATGATTTGATGAAGTGACACAGGCTACGGTGGGCGGTGGGGTATAATGAGTAATGATGATAAATGCCTACGATTCAATTATTTATGATAATGGGAACGACTAACTCCAGTAAATTATTGCATACGAAACACCTTTGTTCTTAATATTTAAGCAGTAATGTATGTTATGTAAGCAGTCCTATAGCTACTATGGTTCGATTTCTGCTCGGCTCCAATTCCATTCTATGTAATTGTACTTTAGTCAGCTTACTAGTGTTCTAATTCTATTGAGAAATATGAATGATGAATGATGGCGAGGCATTAGAATAGCAGGCAATATATTATACGTAATTATGTAATATATAATCGATATGAGAGCAGCATAGTGGTCAATAGATCTCGAGAAACTCAACGAAACATAATCCAAATATGATGATACAGATTTTATTAATTAAGTTATTAATTATGTTATTCAGTAGATATAATAATCTTTATGGATCAAGTTCAAACATATTGGTAAGTATTGCATGCGTTACAGAGTCTGAGCTATGTCTGGTTCGGTTATGATTTTGAAGATGAAGATTATAATAGATCCTGATTTTACTGTATGTACATCATGATCAGTTCTTAAAATTTGTTCTAAAAAGTTGTACATTCTTGATCAGTTCTAAAAGGTCATCACATCACTCTTATTTATTCAAGGATTCACCGATTATATGACCTAGCTTCAGAGGGACATTCAAAAATATCGTTTCCTATTTCATGCAGAGACAAAGGAACGCGAAACACGATTTACCAAATAGAAGATTTGTTTCTGAATTTGTCAAGATCAAGTATATAGTGCAAGTCGATCGTAAATAAGAAAAATTATATGAAAGTTATAAGCTCTTTTAATCGTCAATAATTGTATAGGGTTGTGAATGATACTGTAGCCGCTCGATACTTTGACCACTTTGCTGATTTCTAATTTTGGTAGAGGTTTCGGTGATAGGGCACTTCCGTACTTACCTCCTTCGTCTTCCGAGTCTGACATGAAAGTCTCCTGCATTGTTTCAGGCGACACTACTTTGTACTTTTCGTCGGCGGACGTCGGAGAGATGGGAGCGTCGGTGACGCTTTTCAAAGTCTCCATGACGCTGATGTATCCCAATTTCTGAGCGATGGACATGGCCGTTTGCCCTTGCTGTCAAACACGAGCGTTATCCGTTAAAATTTGCCTGTCATTAATGTACGCAGGGCAAAAGAGAAACTATTTGATCGGCTGGAGACTTCTTTGAAAGATGAGTTTGAATCCCAATTGAAATAAAAACTTCACATTACAGGATAGTTCAATTGTTAATACATGTGATTTAATTCGACACATTTTTTTTAAATTGAAACCATTAATTATATAGAAAAGATATACGTTATTATTTTAAATACTAGCCATTATGGTGATCAAAAAGAACCATTTCTAGTAATGAGTATTTAATGAGTATCACAGTATTACAAGAAAAAGACGATTACTGCTGACTATGACTTTAATGATCATATTTCTTTCAAATGTAAGAGAAGTGGGCATTGCAGTGTTGGAACATGGGACTGTTATATTGCAAGGAGGATAGTGTAAGCGGTGTCACACAGATACTCTAGTTGTTATAACCTTACTGATGTGATATCCTGAAACAACTTTACTTGTTTGCGAAAGGTGCGCGCTCAGTGTAAATGAACCTTTAGATTCTTAAAGGCACCCAAAAATACAGGTAGACTCAGTATAATTTCCCTCTAAACCGGTATCCCATCTTTAAACTACCAGCATCTACATTCTGAAGTCATATTAGCATTAGCGTGAACATTTTACAGAATTGGTAAGTACCTAACTGTTGAAGCGATTGGTAGAAGAATACAAAGATGATGGTGAAAAATTGGACGTAAAACTATGTCACAAAAAAGTCGTTACCATTTTCGGATTTGGCCATTGAGATTTTCGGTGTGACCATTGTGGATTTTTGGCCCTTGAAAACACATAGAGAAAGCGAAAACACTCGGATTCGGGTGTCCCATACGAGTGGAGCCTAGCTCAAATTATAGTGACCACATATCATGGGAATAAGGCTGCTTGACGTGGAAATCATATGGATAAAATTGGTTTTTTTTCCCTATTTCATATTCCTTACGTTAGTCGTTGCGTTGGGATCAGCACCCGCAGCTAGTAGCTCATTGACGATCACTGAGTGTCCCTGTTGGGCAGCTTGGTGGAGCGGCGTGTAGTTGACGGCAGTCGTTGGCGTCACAGAGGCGCCATTCGCTAGGAGCAGCCGCACCATTCCCATCTGACCAAAGTGGCAAGCTACGTGCAGAGGTGTGTATCCCGCCTATCACACAGATCAAACAGTTTAGATTGATCCTATGTGATTTATAACTGATATAATATTTGTATGAAACATCTCTTAATCGAAAAATGAACTTATTTATTGTTATCTTCTTTGACATTTATTTATTCTGTTTCAGTGACTAGCGCAATGGTTCTGCAATATGATTTAGAGAATTGTTTTTATAATTTTGGTCGACTTCTTGCACGAACACTGGTTTCCCCCCTTCGATAGTGAGGAAGAAGAAGGCTGACCAGTAATGTGTTATTTACTGTTCCTAATTGAATTGTAACAATTGGTACCTATTGAAAACTGTAAAAGACAGCCGTTGTTAGGTTTCGAGTGAAACATGTAGGTACATTTTCGCGCACTCGAATTTTCAACTGACGAAACGAGTGAATGATTTGTCGGTGATATTTGTCGTTAAATCCGAACAATTCATGAATGAAATTGGTAAAAAATAGGGGTTCTTATTTTGAAAACAAGTTAGTGCAGACCATTTTGAGTATGCGTAAAAAATGCCTTGAGATTTTGTTAATTACCCGATCACATGGAACATCATCAAATATTGTCAAAACTCAAGGAATCTAAACTAATTTGAAAGGGGGAAAAAAAAAAAAAAAAAAAAAAAAAAAAAAAAAAACACTGCAATACCTCTTAAAATTACTTAGTTTTTGCCAGAGGATGCACTTTTATATTTTTAGAATAACATCTCTAGAGTCTCTGCTTTTCAATGGTATGATAAAATTAACTTAAACATTCATAATTTCCAGAGAAACTGTCGTTTAAAGTTAAAGTTGAAGTTTAATGAAAAACTACCATCCATGGACTGGCGAGTTCGGGCTCGTCTTAACTTAGGTATGTCTCCACACTGAATCGAACGATAGCACTCTCAGATCTCTCCGACTCCGTAATAACCGAGTTTTACACTTAAAATAACATAAAGTCGGTCATAAAAAAGCTAATAAATTAAAATTTAAAAAATTATATAAATAAATAAAAATAAAATCATGAAACACATTTTAGGTAGTTCCCTAACGCGTAAAACTTGTTTAGACAGGTATCGGTGATTAACCCTATACCTACATATCCCATGTTCCTCTAAATTAATCTTGTTTGTACAGCTTGTACAACAGTGTATATCTTTCAAAAGTGTAAAATTATTGATTAAAAGTGTAATATACGGAAATTTATTTTTAAAGTAATGTTCCACAAATTAGTGTTTCATTGTTAAATATCAGATTCACAAAAAGTTATAGAATGTCAGTTTCGCATATTTACACTAGTGCAATATTTTATGCGTCTTAGTTTGCAACGAATCCCACCTTTGTCGTGCTGTTGATGTCAGACTCGTTCTTCAGGAGAATACTGCCTACTTCAACACGGTCTTCTTGTGAACATAAGTGTAATGGAGTCAGCCCATTCTGTGAAAGAAAGTTTCATTGAATCAATAAAATCACTCTGCTTATACTAATAATCACTCAAAGCCTTGAGTAAGGAAGGTATGTTTTATCGTTTGTATTAATTAATTAATTTCGTCGTTGAAGTTCTAAAATCAAATATCTCAAAAAATGTGAATTTGAGTTATGGATACCGTTGGATTCGTATTTTTGCGCCCGACCTGTTTGTAGCAATATTTCATCGATCGATGTTCGGAAGCGCCGCAATGCAGGTTTTTGTCATCTTCACATTATTATCTCAAAATTGCAGTCAACACCATAAGAGATAACTATCTCATCTCGTTCCCAGTTCATTCAATGGTGTCCAAGATACCCTATTTCATCCCCCCCCCTCCCCTAAAACACCCCTTCATGCTCAAATTTAAAAAAAATTCAAATAGAAAATTTAAATAATTTAAGTTGGACTGATACAGACATCCCCCCCCCCCCCCCACTCATATTAGTTGTCCAAATGACCCCTGTAACCGTGAAAGTGGACAGACAGACAGAGAAAAATTGAGAAAGTGGTACCAATCGTCTAAAAATAGCATGAAACGGGCAAGAAACGCAAAATTCATGATTCTAATCAATGCACAGACAGGCATACTTTCGATTTTGTTAATATACTCGTAGATGATCTTAGCCTACCTAGTTAATTAGGAATTACTTGAGCCTGAGTTACGATATACGAGTACATACAGATATATCTTCTCGGTATGTAAAGCATTTTCTATAATCTGGGTTTGAGGTATATGATGATTTCTCAGATGGTCAGAATTCATTGTATTGCATTTAGAGTATCCTAGAAGTGTGCTTTCTATGATTAGAAGAAATCTATGATTTCTTTTTCAGGTTATAACTTATTCTCCAGTCTGTGATAGTCATTAATGCTTCTTGTAATTAATTAACCTACGCTTAAGCGTGGAGTGCTTTTTGGAACTAAAACAGTTACAGGACTGAAAGGGGCGTCGACTGGGCTTAAAATTTCGCAAAAAACAGCTTGGTTTTTAACGCTGTTTTTTTACGCAAACCCTTACAATTTAGATAGTATTGTACTGCAGATTTTTCGTAGCGGCTGCGCGAATGTACATGATAAAACTTATAAATATGTTGATGTTCATATTAATAATTTATTATCACTGTTATACCTTTGCTTTGTGGTTTACGTCAGCTTGGTGCTCGATGAGGAGATTGGACATGTCGCTGTGACCTTCCTGAGCTGAAAGGTGGAGCGGCGTGAACCCAGCCTTGGATTCTGCATTAGCCTTGGCTCCATATTCCAAGAGTGTTGTCGCAATATCCATCTATATAACAAACAAATCCACCTGTATAGCAATAGAGATACTTTGAAGCTACATGTCTAGATAACCTGTATGTGGCTTTGTCTTTATCAAGAAAAAGTTTTTGAGAAGTTTTTATTTTTTGTTACTGTACAGGCTGTATAAAATTTAATGGACTAGCTATCTATTTATTTTTTCGTTTTTGAAGAAATCAAACAGTTTTAACAGGCAACGTACCTTAATTTTTAAATTACGATTTAATACTTGAATTCACGAGCTATTGTGGCGCATGATTCCTAACTCGCTTTTTTCAAATAAGAACCCGAATTCTTTATTGCAGATTCGAATCTAAATAAAATTTCATGAAGAGTGACCCATCACTCGAATTTTTGAGTTCGCAATAACGAGCGCAATTACTCGCAAAAAGTGCGTCAATTGTGAAATATCGAGTTTTTGAAAATATTCAATTACCACATATGACACATGATGTCGTGTTATTTTTTCACGCTTTCACTTGATGATGTCCTTTTTATTGATATTCACAATAACAACTTCGAAAAACTGTGAAAAAATGAAATTTTAGTTGGTACGCTTTGCGCTGTGTGAAAATGAGTGGGAAAATGTGCGATTGTGGCCGTTTTTTGATGTTAGTATATTCGCAATGGCTTCCAAAAGGTGTTTACGTTGTTACATTAAGTATTTATAGAACAGAAACAGTGCATACAAAACTTTCGTTGAAATAGAGTGTTACAGTGGACATAATGTTTTTTATTCTCACTTGCTTATTTAACCGGATTGGAAATGATTTAATTTGGTTGGGAAATGTCTTATGTACACACATTAAAAAATAATATATATTAAAAATTGTCCAATACTTGATTCTTTCGAGCAGCAATATGTAGAGGCGTGTGGCCATTCTTTGCTGTTGCGTGTGGTGAGGCTCCTTTTTCTAGAAGAAGCAATGCTACATTTTGGTGATCATAGTGGCTGGCCACGTGGAGCGGGGTGACTCCGTTCTGAAAATTACACAACAATACGGTTCATGTTATTCATAGGGTTCACACGATTAAATACTGCTTGTATTAATTGTGTAAATTCACGTTTTTCTAAATACAAAAATGGAAATTTTTGGACTAATTATTCTTAGATGAAAGTTGCTTTTATCCTGAAAATGTTGACATTATTAGCACTTCCCTACGATGAGTGATTTGATTTTTCCGTGCTTTCAAAGTTTTGGGCAAAAAGTGACGTCACACGAGGAAGGGGGCCCCGCCCATTGGACCGGTGTGATGACGTAGTTTGTTGCCAAATGTTTGAAATATTGAATGAAAACTACATGTCGTAGAAGAGTGCGATTGATTTCTGTACTCATAGAATTTAATCTACTTTTAACAATACATGTATAAAAAACACAAGCTGGTGTACTTCATTACAATTCGATGTTCATTTATTAGGGGTATTTATGATTCATTGCGATAACCCAATCGTTGAACATAGAACTATACAGAAGAAACATTGAAAATCGAAATCAGGTAGGTACCAAAGTAGCGTCTCATACGGGAATAAATGAAAGCCAATTCAGTGTTGGTTTCCTCTTATAGTTGAGCTGTATCATTTGTGAATGGCGCTTGTAATTATTATGCAACTATTTCATTAACTTTTTCACTGTTATTTTCTTGTAAATTAGGCTATACCCGTGTTTTTTGTCAAATAAATGAATGAGTAATTTGTAAATCTGTAAACATAACCTAACAATCTGTAAACATGAAACTTGGGAATTTAAACGACGTTCTTGACATTTCAGTTGATCATAATAACGAGAATGGCAATCGTACCTTATTGATAAGGATGTTTGGCTATGCGACCGATTGGATTGATGCTACTTTTTAATTAGTCGATCGACCGAGATCACTTCAATGAATCGAATGAGCCCACTTTGATCACTGTACGTTCATCCGCTCACTCTGCCTAAAGGCTGGTAGAAAAGAGAACATCAACATTTGTGTGAATGAAAACTAGTCAGAACACGTCGCCTTGCAATGTACCTTCCTTCTATTGTACTTTCATTTATTCCCGTATGAGACGCTACTTTGGTACCTACCTGATTTCGATTTTCAATGTTTCTTCTGTCTAGTTCTATGTTCAACGATTGGTTTATCGCAATGAATCATAAACCCCCCTAATAAATGAACATCGAATTGTAATGAAGTACACCAGCTTGTGTTTTTTATACATGTATTGCTAAAAGTAGATTAAATTCTGTGAGTATAGGATCCAGAGCGTAGAATACGTTCTCCACTTTCATTTCAAATTTTAGCTTCAAAGATTGAATAACTAAGAAATAGGCTCTGAAGATCACAAAACGGCAACAATAGCCTTTTTGGGTTTGTCGTTGTTACGTGTATCATCTTTAGATGAAAATTTTCGGCAAGAAGGTATCCGTAAAAACGAATTCTGCGTTAAAAGATCGCTGCCTTTATTCACTCATCTCCCAAGCCAATTAAATCAAAGTTCTTCGCCGTCGAGAGTTTTTCTTGAACATAATAATTCGCCATAGCTAAATATCAGCTGTCTTAGCTGAATTAGGGTCGGTTGAATGACGGGTGAAACTTTGGGCTCAATAGTTGCTGGCTTGAAGAAATCGCAAGCCCGTTGTCAGGGGGTTGTGTGGGGATGACTCAATGAATGAGAAAGAGAAGATGCAAGTGAAGATAGGAATGTGATGTTTACAGTCTGATGACTCGAGAGGGATCACGTATTAAGTTTGGGTCCTAATGCTACGGCCTGAAAATTATGATTGCCAGAATTCAAACTCATGTGTTTCACAGAGAGTAGCTCAGAAAAAGATCGCTACTTTTATCGACTCTGCTCCGAAGGCCAATTTAGTCAAACCTCTTCGACTGCCTGAGTTTTGCCAGAATCTAAAATCCCTACGATACTTATTTCTGATATCGATTGGCAGGTAACACAGCGCAGGTATAGTAAGTCGTTAGTACGTAAGCCTTTACTGAAAAAGGCGGTCTTCTTTGGTCAAACGCTTAGCATGGATAAATGCGGGCGGTTAACTTGTAAATGTCCTTTATTGAGAATGCCGCTATTGAATGTATTACTATGTCATTTGCGTAACCAAGAAAAACACTCGCGCAGTTTGCGTAAGCAGAACCAACTTTTCGAATCGGTCGCCTGGAGCTTTGAGTGGAGCCCGTCATTTCATTTCTTGCTGTTCTAGTGAGCATCCCTATCAAATTTCGTTGTAATCAGACAGACAACATAACTTTTAGATCCATCAGCTCAGGATCAGGATGGCGCTCCTCACTTTGCTCGTCTCTTGTTTTCCCAGAGAGGCTCCCTATCAAATTTCGACGTTCTGCGGTGAATAGGAGAAATTCGAGTATGATTTTTACATCATTATGGTTGTTATTACTTTTCGTGATCAGCTGATCCTCCACCATAGTCAGGGAGGCACAAGCTCTGACATGGTAATACAACATATCAAAGTAGTGAACACAAAATGGTGTCCCTAAATATATAAATATATATAAAGAAATTAGAAAATGAATGGCTATTGTAAACGTGTTCTACACCCTTTTACGAAAAGTTGGAAAACATCTCTCTAGATGTTGATGATAAAGGAAGCGAAATTAAGAATAATCCAAAAACTCAGTATATTATTTTCAAACGTTTATTGTTTCTTTAGATAGCCCTTCTACACTGATTACTGATTTATAATTATTTTTAAACATTGTTTATAATAGGTGCATTATCAAAATGTAACTGTGTAGACGAAGGCACCTCCCGAGGAGAAATCAATTACATTAAAAAAAAATATATATATAGAAACTTCACCAGTTTTTCTGTACTTGAAAAGATTCGAAAAGTTGGTTCTGCTTACGCAAACTGCGCGAGTGACTTTCTTGGTTACGCAAACAACATAGTAATATATTCAAAAGCGACATTCTCAATAAAGGACATTTACAAGTTAACCGCCCGCATTTATCCATGCTAAGCGTTTGACCAAAGAAGACCGCCTTTTTCAGTAAAGGCTTACGTACTAACGACTTACTATACCTGCGCTGTGTTACCTGCCAATCGATATCAGAAATAAGAATCGTAGGGATTTTAGATTCTGGCAAAACTCAGGCAGTCGAAGAGGTTTGACTAAATTGGCCTTCGGAGCAGAGTCGATTAAAGTAGCGATCTTTTTCTGAGCTACTCTCTGTGAAACACATGAGTTTGAATTCTGGCAATCATAATTTTCAGGCCGTAGCATTAGGACGCAAACTTAATACGTGATCCCTCTCGAGTCATCAGATTGTAAACATCACATTCCTATCTTCACTAGCATCTTCACTTTCTCATTCATTGAGTCATCCCCACACAACCTCCTGACAACGGGATTGCGATTTCTTCAAGCCAGCAGCTATTGAACCCAAAGTTTCACCCGTCATTCAACCGACCCTAATTCAGCTGATATTTAGCTTTGGCAAATTATTATGTTCAAGAAAAACTCTCGACGGCGAATAACTTTGATTTAATTGGCTTGGGAGATGAGTGAATAAAGGCAGCGATCTTTTAACGCAGAATTCGTTTTTACGGATACCTTCTTGCCGAAAATTTTCATCTAACGATGATACACGTAACAACGACATACTCAAAAAGGCTATTGTTGCCGTTTTGTGATCTTCAGAGTCTATTTCTTAGTTATTCAATCTTTGAAGCTAAAATTTGAAATGAAAGTGGAGAACGTATTCTACGCTCTTCAGTCTTTAGCCTTTAGGCTCAAGGTTTTTTTTCTGAACTTCCCTCAGGGAAAGGCATAAGTTCGAATTCTTTCGAGATATCAAATAATTTTTGAGTCATATCATTTGGCTCAGTCAGAAGACCCAAACTTCAATACAATATCTCTTTCGAGCCATACTGTGAACATCACATTCCCTGACGTAGCACCTTCACTTCCTCACTCGTTGAGTCAAAACCTAACAAGACATGAGCGTTCCCCACTCATTAATTTTATACTTTTAAATGAAAATAGATTCCATTCTAAGAAATTCATACCATTCCTATTCTCCTACGATGAGTAGTTTTTTTTCTATGATTTTTTAAAAGTTTGCACTGGTGACGTCACACTTAGGCAGGGGGGTCTCGCCCAGGCGGGAGCGGTGCTTTGAAGTAACCAGTGTGCGAGACTTTGAAAAATCATAGAAAGAAAACTACTATATACTATATTTATGGAATCTAGTCCCAGAAGAGTTATGTTCAGATCAAGGAACTCCGAATCGCTATGCCTATGCTATACATATGCCTATGCTGAAGAATAGTGTTTCTTAGAGTTTATGTAGGATTCAATGTGTGTAAGTGTGAAATCTGATTGGCTACAATACTGACCTTTCCTTGTGCGTCAACTGGTGCGTCCCTCCTGAGAAGCAGCTTGGCTACGTTCATATGGCCATACTTGGCTGCCAAATGCAGAGGTGTGAATCCCTTCTTAGTTGTCGCCTCCAGCGATGCGCCATTTTCCAGCAGTACTGAAGCCACCTGTGTTTCCAATGTGCCATGATTTCTCAGCTTAACGCTTAGACACCATTAATGTTACAATTTCTTCATCATATCTAATTATTACAGTTTGAACCGTTGAATACCTTCGTTTCGTGAAAGGACCTAATCTCTTTGCCTTTGAACCATCTCCTACGAGCATAGACATTCAACTTCTCGCACTTGAGGAACGAAATTGGGGAGCAGAACAGTTCGCGCATTATGGGACAATCAGCGTTTCCCCCCATAAAATCTTTATACTTCCATTTTTGAAGCTATGATGATGGGTTCAAATGGGGGATGGGGGGGGGGGGGGGGGAAGCAAGATATCCAGTGGAGGGTAGCGAGTCTCAGGGGGTCTCCCTATTCAATTGTAGATTGGATTTTCATGCAGCGGAACTGGACATTTTACGGTAGGGGCTGTTTAGGCATCCTGGACCTAGAGGATGATTTATGATGTTAAACTATGAATGCATATAGCCCCAATTAACCTGCCACCACATGTTCGTAACACTGTGTTTGATAGGGGGGAGTGGGAAAAATCTTCAGAAAAATTCGTATTTTCAGAATATGTTCAATTTTTGGAGCTTGTCAAAAGATATGATATACTCGACAGGTACATATACAGGTATATATATCTATATATATATATATATATATATATATATATATATATATATATATCGTATATTTATATATATATACTCGGCACTTCGCGCCTCGCTGGGGGGCTTCGCCCCCCTGGATCCCCCTAATCTATACTCGGCGCTTCGCGCCTCGCCGGATCTTTTCTCTTTTCTACTGCTTGGAAAACCTGAATCAACTTAGTTTTGGAATGTAGCCAGGTGCGTAAGGAGAGGGAAATCGGTAGCTTGAAATGTGAACATTTATCAAAAAATCAAGCGCTTTCCAACGAGTGGCGAACGATTGTTGTGCGATGAAAACTGCGGAAGTTTCATTCGCCTAACAACGGCTGGGTTGTACGTGAAAAACACTGAAATTGTGACACAATCTATAGCAACTACTCAACTACTCGGTTGTACGTGAAAATCATCGTTAATTTCGTTACGGATATTACAAAAAAATAATTATTGGTCGGCCTAAGAATTGCATAGCAATTAATATAGTGGAATTTGGACTAAATATAAGCACAGTTTAACTAATCATAAATCACCCGCCTCATCCGAAAAATCTCTTATTCCACTGCATGGAAATATAATTTCCAATCGAAAGGGTAGATTTCCTGAGACAAGATGAATAGAGCCCTCCAGGTCCATTGGAAATTCAGACTAGAACTTCTTACCTTCCTTTCTTTTCTACTTGGTCCCATCCTCATAGCCTAAAAAACGAAAAAAAAGGGACAAATAGCTGATTGCCCCATAGTGTGCTGGCAGCCGTGGCGACCTATACCTCTACCCACACTAGGCATTGCATTCCTCAACTCTTCTTCCCCCACCTTCACGAGAAGTGGGTATAGTTTCAGAGTTGAATAACACGAGAGCGTAGTTTCATTTTATTGTGTTTATCAGACTATAAATGTTCAAATATGTTCCATATATCATTTATACGTTTAACTGTATTCGTGAGTGATTCGGCATTATCTTCTGCTGACGACGTTGTGGCTTTAATACCATTTTGAGGGCCTCAAAAAAGTTGTTCAAAAATGTTTGACTTACTATCGAATGAGCTACCCAACATTTGAAGATATATTAGGTATGGTAGATGGAAATTTCGGGGAGAGGGTGGGTAGGACGCGGCATGTTTCCTAATTTTTTCTGAGGTCAAAAGTGTGAAATTCCTACAGATGAAAGTTCCCTATTGAGCAGAAACGAAAAAATACAATATCTGTCACGCGGCTGTTTCCTGGCTTGATCCTCCCTAATGCGCGACGAGCAACAGGTGGTTGTCTACAGAATTTAGTCAGTTAAATTTTGATGCGTTTCATAATGAATGAAGACATTTTATAAATATTTTTTGAATCCCGTCAACAATCTTAATGATTTATTACAGATACCTAATGAAGGTTAATTAGTGCACACCTAATTCGCTGAAAATCATGGAAATTTTCAAGTCTAGAGAATAGACTTGATATTCCTTATAGTTTGATTAGTTCTTTCGAAAAGCTATTCAGTACAAAGACGTGGAGGAAGATATAAGTTGCTTAGTAAATGTGTGTGATGTTTTGCACCTAGTACCTGATTTGAAGTATTTGACATTCATTTCGTCATACAGCTTACAACAAAACAACAATTGATGAAGGTAGTAAGATAAAGTGCATCAATACTATTTCCCTAGATTAAATTGACAAAGAATCTCAAAAGATTTTTTTTTTTTTAAAGATCTGCGATTTCGATGTTAACTAACATTTATAGTTAATAAAAATGATTTTTTTTAATCACCGAAAATAATATTCACCTAGTTGCAATAACAATTAAATCTCATAGGTAGGTACTCTTTTGGTGTTGGAAAGTCAAAAACAAAATTTTAAGAAAAAAATATGGCTTGAAAACCAAAAAAATAAAATAAGATAATAATCATATTTAAGCATTAGTCGTGGTAGATTTGTGGTCAGTTTGAAATCAACAAGGCAGGTACCTACATAACCTAATGACTAGCACCTATTGGACGGAATAATGAAAATGATAATGCAAAATTTATCTGGAGGGGAAAAATGTTAGTGAGTCTATTTCTGCAAGACATGTTAATATCCTTGGATAAAATAACGACTTTGTCCAGTTATTACTTCTTTATTGATGATTCGCCTAGGTCTACTGATTCTACAATAAAATAATTCATACTTAGTTCTGGGGAAAGCCATTTTTTCTTGTAACATTCAAACTGGTCAAATTCATCACAGAATGGTTAATTGGAGCTTGCTAAAATAATCAATTGAATCTATTGGCTAAAATCATCTATTAAAACAAATTCACTTAGTATTATTTCGATTAACAGGTATGTCTTTTTATCAATGAATTTTAATGTAAAACCGAGCTTTGTGTCCTTTATGGACCAACTAATCAGGATGAACAATAAATAAATGGCGGATGAGTAACAATCCAAAGAAGGAAATGTTTCAGTTTTTAAGGCTTACAATCGTTAGGGAAACTAGAAGACATAATTTGAGATTTGAAGAAAATACCTGCCTCAGTGGCTACGATCAAATACGAGCCAGTTTATCAATAGTTTTTGTTAGGTAGTTTATCGCCCATCACTATCTATAATAATCGATTAGTAAGTAAGGGTATTAGATTCACCGATTAGCGTGTATCATCAAAACACGATAGGCATTAAACAATCGACCATAAACTCCCGGTCAGTTGGAGGAAGATTTTAATCAGCAATTAGTTCTTGAATCTCGGATTAGGCAGAGCTGCTACCTATCTGCACCGCCACTGGAATCTGCCAACCACTTCAAGTCATTGCTCAGCCATTTCACGTCTATTGGCTACACCTAGTTTTTTCCCTTACATATCTCTTACGAGCCTTGTCATGTCGCAGACTACAAAAATGAAAGCATGCTATTTACATGGTTAAACGTCTTTACTTGGTACATGTAAATTGGATCAGAAATCAAGTGAGTGTGTGTGCGCATTCCTATTTATGCAGGTGCTCCCTATCATACCTACCATAAAGCTTGTTCATTTTGTTCAACAACAACCAAACAACAAAACAATTAGTTATAATTTCCATATGAGGCTGTCCAAATATTATTCAATCATAAGTGGAACATTGTGGTTGGCTGACGTTCATCTACTTTCCACTACAAAATGGGTAGGTACCTATGTGAACGAAGAAGTACTCGTATTTTGCATCTGATATGAGTGAATTTATCTTTGTTGTAGTGGTACCTCTTTTTCTCTGCACTAAACTATTAGTGGATGAAAAATTAGTTGGAGATGGATAAGCTAACCAAAATTCGTTTGAGCAAAGTATATATTCTCAAATTGATTTCTTAGACATTTGATAAACCGAACCGAAATATTTTACTGCTCCCATTATTATATTTATAAAACAATTATTTCATACTGATGGTTTTTATTTTCACAACATAATTTTTTCTTGGCAATTAAATGGTCATGGTTTATACGTGTTATTTATCCTTTTCCAATAAGCAATTGAAAAAATGGGTTTTTATGGTATAAAGTTCACGAAGCTTTCAAAAAATCATTTACCTTTTTGATAGATGGAAAGGATTTTTATCCATTCTATAATGGAACCCAACCATAGTAAAAAGTTCAGAGTACGTTTAAATTACCGTTAATTACGGGTTCGGAATTATTATGTGGGGGGAGAACAATTTCATTATGGTACAAAAATTGAATAGTAAAAATGGTATCTACTAATTTTAAGGCCAAATCTTGTCCATGATTCATCTATCAGCAGCGGAAGAGGGAAGAGATATAATAATAAAGATCGACTTGATGAGCCTATAAGTAAGTTGTCATATAAGATATTCACGGTGCTTCCTCCAAAACCGCTCTAGTAAGTAAGTGCAAGCGATATGGTCAGCGATCCGATGAAGGAAAATGTTTACCTCGTCTTGGCCTTCTTTAGCGGCGATATGGAGAGCCGTGTACAGGTCTTTGGTCGTGGAGTCGACGCTCGCTCCATGCTGAAGCAGCAACATGACGATGTCAACGTTCCCCAGGCGCGAAGCGATGTGCAGGGGCGTCTGTTGCTCCTGAGGGCAGCAGAGATACGTTTGATCAGACTAGAGATAATCAAGACTTTCTTAATTATCTATATTTAGGGGGATCCCTTCGTCTCCCACTATTCAAAGGGAAAAAGCTGAAGAATAGCTGCTGTTTTCCATATGAAGAGCGTTATCGAGGGAATCTGTTCTCTTATCAAGGCTATAAAAGAGTTCCATCAGTTATGCCGCATGATCGTAAGACCGAATTTTCGTAAAATTTCGTACTATATATTCACCAATGTTAAATTGTTTTACTAATTCACCACACCTTGTATGAGAAAAAAAATCATCAACTACTAATTGTATGGATCAAAAAACTTCAAAACAATTTTTCTATAGGTAATGATTAGCTTTAATTTTTTTAAAATTTTCTTCAATTATCTACATTTTTTTAAATCGATTGTAGCTTATTTAATGAAATTCAAGTATATTTTCAGCAAAATTGTGAGCATACATTTTTGAATATTCTAGTTTACAGTTGAAATACTTTCTATGAATAATATTTTGCTAAGGAATAGTGATTTTTGAACACATTGAACGAAATTTGAGCATTTTAATGTGTCCAGAAAGTGTTTAACAACGAACTCATCCTTTATTGGATCCTTAATCTTAGTATCGCCTTGATGACGAATAATATTATGTTCATTTATAATTTTTAGTAAGTAAATAGTACCTAATTACAATATTTTTTCTTGGTCGACGACACAGTGGGAAGTACCTTCTGGGGTAATCATTTATGTGATTTGAATATGTCCTGCTATCGTGTGCGAACGTCTTACAACCCATCTTTCAGACTTCTCGCTGAGTGGTAAGTGGCTACTTTTGCTGACGTTTATTTACTGTTAGGCAAAAGTTATAACCGGAGCACCACATAATAATTTATCACGTGGATTTTCCCACAAGAATTAAAAATTTTCTACATTAGTACCTGTACGTGCTGTTTCTGTTATAGTTTAACTGATACTTCATATTTCATACTTCGATTGATACTTCGACAGAGTTTGAACTCATGTCCTTCAATTTCTTTCAGAGAACAGTCAGTTAGAGAAAAGCGGTCCAACGAGTTGCGCTATGAGGCCGATTTAATCAAACCTGTTCAACTGCGGGATTTTTCCTTGAATGTAACCATGGTTTTGATACATCGTACTACAACTTGAGTGCATTCTGTTACTTATGCTATTGCATGTTTTCCTCTACCTGTTACAAAATCTATTATGAAACTATTACCGACAAGGTAACACATAGACACATACCCTAGCTCTGGCGTCAACCTGAGCGCCATTCCTGAGGAGTATGCGGATTATATCTGTCTGGTTCGCTCGGGCAGCAAGATGGAGGGGCGTCTCTCCGCGTACTGTCTTCACGTCTGGACCAGCTTCGTTCTGCACGAGGTAGATGACGATGTTCATGCAGCCCATGAAACTGGCAACGTGTAGAGGCGTCAATCCAGACTGAAAAATACGATAATCATAAAGATTTTTTACAAAAAATCCAAAAATTAAACGTCATACAAAGTCGACAGACTCGTTGACAGGTTCATTCTATAACTAGAAACTATTAAATTATGTAAAAGAAATAAACACCAAGAGGCTATGTACCAAATTCCAGGGCTCTAGGATGTACAGGAGCGAAGTTTGCTTTATCGCCCCTACATCTAATCACTTGAATTAAAACTACGAACTAAAGTTGAAAAACATGCGTTTCGTTCAATGAAATTGAGAGGATTTTTGTAAAAAAATGACCTTCTATGGAAATATGAGTTTGGGGTTTTACTCTGAATCGAGTGGTAAAACTTGGAGATATCTCCGATCCCGTTACAACCGAGTTTTGCACGTTAAGTTACAAATTTGAGTTTATATGATATAATCAATTTTATGAGTTTTTAGGGGTGAAACTAGTTGGCTTAAGTATTAGCAGTAGTAGAAATTAGCTAGCTAAAGCTCGGTTATAACGGGATTTGGGAGATAGGCAAGTGTAACCACCATTCGATTCAGCGTGAAAACATACATAGAAATCGACCCCCACTCGTATTTTCACAGAAGGTAATTTTTCAAGTAAACCAATTTCATTGGGGAAGAAAACCATGTTTTTCGACATAATTACATAATTTTCTCCGCTAATTAGCAAATTAGAAGTATAACTGACTATACCATTGGAAAGCTGAGATTCTGGGGCAAATTTTGGGCTTACATGCCAAAATTCACGCGCCGAATTATGAAAAAAAAAAAAAGTTTACTACCGTAAAAAGGTAATTACTCGTTTTCACATGAAATTTAGTTTTCGGAGAGTTGTCTAATACTTCAAGGCTCTTAGAACAACGAAATAATTCAGTTGCGGACGTTTCGAACATATGAATTGCTTGTTGGTTAAATAAGCCATTACTGAATTTCTTGAATGCCTTTCCATCGCATCCATTAGTCTTTGATGATGAAACTCTGTTCATTTCAAAATCAAATGCAAAACGTACTGATGAACAAGGTATCCGAAATGCTCACACATCTCCTTCTCACCCAGCTGGTTTAAGAGGCGAAAAATTCGAGACTTCGAGCAGTTAGTGTCTATAAACGAAAATTACATCAAAGTCGCACATACCTCTGTGGTGGCTTCTATAGACGCTCCATGTTTGAGCAGGAGCTCCACCACTTTGATTCTGTTCTTCTTACAGGCGATGTGAAGTGGTGTGAATCCGTTGAGCGCCCTTGCGTTTGGGTCTGCTTTACGGTCCAGAAGGAGGCGGGCCACTCCCACGTGTCCACAATGGGCCGCCACGTGAAGGGCCGTCAAGTAGTCAACCGTGACGTCATCCACGGGTGCGCGGTGGTACAGGAGGATCCGAGCGGCGTCGACGTGGTCTCCCTGAGAAGACATGTGCAAGGCCGCCAGACCGTTCTAAAAACAAATATGAAAAATTTAAGTAATAGATTATGATTTAGAAAAGTGAACGAGACCAATAACAAAGAAAGTAATTTTAAATTAGGTGCAGTAATATATTAATATTGTAACGAAACTATTAATGTGAATTTGTGGTGACATACAAATCCTGTCGTAAACATAAAGCTAATATTCCAGAAACATAGTCCGCAGCACAGTCAGACATTTTCATGCCTTCAGGAATGGCAATTGTGCCACTATCACGGCAAATCAGTTCTGAAGGTGCTCCAGTCCAAATTTCAGCACCGCAGGTCGATTAGGAATGAAATTAGCCTCAGGGGTCCCTCAGGAGATCGGTATTTTAGAAGTCCCAGAATAGCTCCAATTCAGGTTTCAGAACCGTTAGTCTATTTAGCAAGATATCGAAGGCTCATTATTGTATATAGTAAACCAAAAACTTGGGCGCATAGTAGGGGGACGATGGTTTAATTATTCCTTATTAATTTCAACATGTTTGCATCATTAGTAGCTCCTGCGCGTGCGCGAAAGTGTAATCCCAGGAACAAGGATAATTTCTAGTTTTCATCAGATTTGGTGACATCTTCTGAAAATGTGTCGGTTAAGCTGTAAATTGTTTCCTACTAATTTCATTTTTCTCAAATTATCACTCCATTCTGCGCATGCGCTAACGTGAATTACTTTAAGCATAATTTTCCCGTTTCCTAAGTATCCAACGTGTGTAGGGGATGTTGCTCGCTTCGCTCGCAAACGGTATATCTCTAAGGGTAGGTTTAACTTCTGTAGGGGATGTTGCTCGCTTCGCTCGCTTGAGGAAGTTATACTGCCCACCCAACTTGGCAGACGTTTTTTTCAGTTGGGAATTCTTACAAACAAATTAAATCTTATAAAACTACGTGGAACCACGAAAAGTTATCATCGGAGGAAGTTATACTGGCAGACGTTTTTTTCTTTTGGAAATTCTTACAAACAAAATAAATCTAATAAAACTACGTGGAACCACAAAAAAAGTTCATTTGGGGATGTTCCTCGCTTCGCTCGCAAGGTAGGTATTGCGTAGAAGTCGAGTCCCTTCTGCTAAGCAACGTTGTGCAACGGGCGGCTCGGCTCGATCAAAAACGTCATATTAAACGCTTCCCTCGCATTTCCGCTCGGAATTTGACCTACTTTCCGTCACTTTTTTCGATATCCGACTTCGGATTCAGATTCGGCGGGATCAAAGCTGTATTTCGCCCGCGAAAACCGTTCCGAAAAACGTACCTTTATGGGGTATATTTTAATCGGAAAAAACCAAGTTTTTCGGCGGACTTTTCGAGAAAACGGGTCCGTACTCTCGCATTTTTTTGACGCATTTCCCGATACTTTTTTCGCGATCCGATCGCGCCGTCGTCTTCCTCGTAGGAAAACCTACGAAACCCGTATTTTTCCGGAATTGTCAACGGCCGTTTAGAGGGGTAGGGGAAGCGGGGAAGTCCAAAAAGCGCACATTAACCGGAACTTCGACCCCCCTCCCGCCCTACGGCCCATGGTTCGGGTGGGATTAAACAATTTTAAATTCGCTCGCTCCCACTTTTGGAAAATCTCAAGAAGATCCCCCCACTCGTACACTCCCCCCACTCAGCCGTTTGGCCGTGCATAGACACGACAGACAGACAAACAAACGGAGTTTCATTCTTATTAATAGTATAGATATTCCGCTATGGAGTTTTTAATGATTATCAAACTCCATTCCAATGGACTATACATTCATGTTATTGTCAGATGGCAAGTTCCTATTTACTTGAATATCCTTATACTGAGATCAGGGAGACTAGTAAAATGTAGACGTTTTTATTAATTGCATTAATTTCTCCTGTGCAGGTGCCTATATTTACGGAGGCATATTGACGTCAACCTACGGATCTGCGATTTGAAATAGACCTCCTTTGTAATATAAAGTGAATTCTTTATAGACAAAGAAACATCATCACCATCATCAGGGATCATTCTTGATTCTTGATATTGAATTATATCTGCACACACTGATCAGCTGTGGGGTCTCTGACCTTGATTTTTTCTTACTTGACTTATGATGCTGAAACCTGACATGTAGCTCCTTTCTGGAAATCTGGAATACAATTGAAAAGTATGAAGGGACTCTATCAGCTTCGGAACTTCTGAGGCTAATTTCTTTCCTATCGACACACAGTTCTGTTAGATGGTGTTCTTTTGGGACACTAATATACTCATATGTTTTCGGATTAAGTTGTGGCTGATATGAGCTTGAGCAAAAGAGAAGTGTGAAGGTATTATATAGGTACCTATATAAAACTCGTTTCAAAAATCTCAATTAGTCGGCCTCGGTGGAAGTTGAAAATCACCGTGTTAAAGCCTAGTAACTCTATATATAATCTTCTGTCACACAGCATGAATGAATTTTTACGCTTGATTTATTTGGAAATTGAGTATTTTTATCTAAAGAAATGGTTAACTATGAATTTCATTAAAAAATAAACCTTTTTTAAAATACTAATCTGCTATTCTAACAATGGTTTACAATTTTAAAAAGTTTTTGCATTATTTTCCGAAATTTTTAGCAGATATTACTAAAAGGTGAATACATTTTTCAGCATAACTTTGTGCATACATTTATCAAAGCTCGTTCACAGTTGGTAAACTTTCTTTGATTAATATTCTTCAGACAAATTTAAATTTACTAATTTTTAGCTGTTTTTTCAATTTTTAGTGATTTTTTTTGCACATTGTTTAAAATTTGGCCAATTTAATGCAACTACTCAAAAAGTGCTGCCCAACAAAATCATCTTTTCTTCTGGAATGCTTGATTTAGAGAAACGGCAAGTTTTGGAAAAATGGCGCTTTTTGGTTCATCAGCTTCAATCCGAGAACGCGATAAAATACCTATTGCAATTCTGGTTTCACCCCCACTAAACAATCTCTAAAATGAGGTGTCACTCGGCAAACAATGGAAAAAATTAAGTACCCTATATCCCTTTGGGTAGTCCAAAAATGTTTGGATTTTTTTTCTGATTTTTTGCTTAAAAATTATTGAAATCAGTCACCCCGACGCTCACTCGGATGACTCGAAAATTGTGGAAAAAAGTTGAGGGGGGGGGGAGGGGGGATGAAAAAGCGCAAACTTCCGTTTCGTCCATGTGAAGGATTTTGGAAAAATTTAATTTTAAATTTTTTTGAAACATTGCTATAGTTTTATTTTCCATGAAAGTTCGCTAAAATCTAAAGTCCTAGTCCTAATAAAATACAGTCTAATTATGCATTCCCCAGTACATATCATCTTGGTACTGTTTGAGGCATGAGGCATCTGGTCACTCAGTATTTGTATTTCGTAGGTAGAGCACCGTGGGACAGTGACGGAGCTGAATAGGGCATTGCCGTGACATCAGGCGCCACCTCGGGTCGATAAATTATTTTACCCACCTGCCGTGACTCCCATATTGACTTCCATAGATTTGCATTTTGACCAAGGTTGCTCGATTCCCGCCGTACCCCCTAACCCGTAGTTCCACCCTTTCTCAGCCAGTTAGACCATTCTGCTTTTCATTGCTTTGGTCACGAGACGGCGATTACTGATAAGTATTTCTCCAACCTTTCAGTCGTTTATTTCACTGTTCGTTCAACCATATTTCTTTTCTACTCGTTCCAATTAACATTCACATTAGTAACTTATTCTGTTCACGATTGCTTCCTCGTCTCATGAATGTTTCATGATTACTACGAATTGTATAGTCGATGAGGGCCGATGTTAAATGAATGAAATGCCGGAATGACGAATCTTAATGTTATCTGAATCTAATTCTATTGTTGTTCGCTTGGATTATTTTGCAGAACCCCATTAATAGTAGTAGTTGGAAACTGAATTTAGTTCTACAACTTTGTTTGGAATTAAGAGAGATAAATTTTACAAATCGAAATATACAACTTTCCTAATTACAAACAAAATTTTAGAACTAAAGTAATTTTTCTGGTGTTCTGGTATCTAAATGAAATCGCAATTGGCCTCGTAAGGAAAACAAAGTAGTCAGTGCCTCAGTGGGTAGGTTCCATAGAGTTGCAGAACACAGTTTGATGAAGGTACAGAGATGAAAGCGATCGAAATCACAGTTTACCCATCATAATAAATTTGTACCGTTTGAACTTCACATTACTACTTGGGGATTTTCGTTTTAGCGAATTTCCGTAGAAAATAAAATATTGCAATGGCTCGGAAAATTTTAAAATCAAAATTTTTGAAAAATGTCTTCATTGAAATCCGGTTTGAGGCATTGTGAAACGAATCCTAGAGTTTGACGCTTTTTCATCTGATGTATCATTATATTAATATATATGTATTTATTAATTTATGTATGTGTCCTTCCAGACGGTAACTCTCCTTCGGATTGAGATAAAAATGGCGTTCTTGCGCCAAAAATCAAGCTTTCCAGACGAAAGGACGATTCGTTGGCCAGCATTTTTTGAGAACATTAAATTTGTCAAATTTCATAAAAAGTGCTGATAAAAGCACTCAAAATAGCAAGTTTCAGTCATGCAGCATGATCGTATGAGCAAATTCTCGTAAATGATCGTACTAGGTATATTATGTTATATTGTTTTGAAAATTAAGGACTTCGAGGGAAATGAAATTGTTTACCACCAATTTTATGACAAGAAACTCGTTCTAAATAATATTCTGCGATTCGATAAGAGATTTAGGATTTTCAAGTTTTTTGCAGTCTTTATAGATTTTTTTTAGCTCATTTTAACAAAATTAAAGTACATTCTTCAGCTTAATTTTGTACATAAATTTTTTGATGTTATATTTCATAGTAATAAACTTTATTCGAACAATATTCTGCTAAAAATATAAATTTATCGATTTTAGTAGATAGATTAATTTATCGAAGTCAGTCTGATACCCCAGATTTCGTTAGTGAAAAACCAAGAAGTGAACTTGTACCTAACCTCAGAACTTTTTTGAATTTAGGCAGTTACAGCCACCAGAAAAAATAAAATAACATTTTTGAGGACTTTTTTGTAATCCAATTGTTTGCCTGCTGTTTGCCCTTAGCAATTTATTTTACAGCCTTATTCTGATAGGAAAGTTCGACTACCGTTTCAACGGTGTTCTTATTTTCAATCTTACCTTACAATTTGAGGGAGTTCTTGTAATAGTATACTAAAATAGTTTTAGTAAGTAAAAAAAAAAAAAATTACAATAAAATAAATTGAAAACTAAGGGGTTGAATGAAAATGTCAAAGAGGGACTTTCAATTGGAAATGGCAGAAACTACTCAACTTTATCAAGTACTCAACTTTGTACAACTTATACACCCTGTATAGTGAATACTTGGTCCTAGAAGACACATAACATATATTTTCTTTGGGATAGTGAACAATATGAATGAAAAATTAATAACCCTGCAATTACCTTTGTTTTGGCAGATATAGGAGCGCCTCGCTCCAGGAGCATGTCCACGACTTGTTCGTGACCTGAGCGAGCAGCGCAGTGGAGAGGCGTGAGGCCATCGCGCGTCTTCGCTTCGATGTTGGCCCCGCGGCTCAGGAGCACTGAAACCATGTTGGCTTTGCCCCACTTCGCCGCCACGTGAAGGGGCGTTATGTTATGCTGCAAACATTTGTCAATAAAATTCCCATTGTAGAACGAAAATATCATATACCCAATAATCGTCAAGCACAAAAATTGTGTATAAGTAGGGGAAAAGGTCATCTACTCCTACATTCAAATTTTTCAGCATGAACTTATGAAGCAAAATAACTACAACAAAAACCGGTTACCCAACCACATAAAATCATTATACAATAAACCTCAGAATATTGTACAGCCTCAATGAGGATTCACTTGATTTACCTTTAAAATTTCGTCTCTATTGAGGGTCACAGTGTTGAGGAGCCAAAATAGTAGTCCCATAAGGCTAAGATTGGTTGGAGGACACAAGGCCACAAGGTTGAAAGACAAATATAATTCTGATATACTAATCTAGAATCATACTAATCTAGAAATCCCTTTCACCTGACGGACAGATTCCATTCCAATCACTGACCACTCCCTTCCCTTTTAACCTTCCCATTCACTTCTATGCATTCCCCTCCCTTCACCACAGTTTCTTTTACTGACTGCACACTGTACAATTGGTGGGCAGACCGACAAACTTCAGTACACTCCCGATCGCCAAAGAAGATGATGGTCTCTACATCGGAAGCGCTCGATCTTTCTTCTTCCAATTCTTCCTTACGGTATGTAAATAATAATTTTTCGATTCGGATTATCAACTCAAGCTTCACCAGATTTTGATAGCCTACGGCACTAGTTCTCCCCGATCTGCCCCAGAAGTGAAAGTGTACTGAAACTCCCACTCTCCATCTCCACCTCACTGGTCAAATGAATGAGTTATCCCACTGCAGAAAGCTAACAATAGAATGTATTAAGTATTTCCATTATTTCCTTGGGGCTATTGATCGATGGCGTAATTAATTCTCCCGAGCTATTTCAAAAGTGAAAATGTAGTAGTACTAGTACTCCCGGTCGGTACTCGAATCTATAAGTGATCCTACGGCAAATAGTACGCAGCAGAAGATCGAATGTATCAATGAACTACCAGAACAAATATGAATATCAGGCGCCAACAAGTACAGGGTAGACCAGAACAAGAGGTATCTAATATTCCAATGATAAACTCGGGGCAATAATTTGCAGCGTTGTTGTTATTGTGTTTTACTTTGTTGTAAATATATACCTATATCAACTGACCCCCCCTAACAGATACCAGCTATTGCCTTGATAAATGTTCTCGTTTATGAGCAGGCATTCCAAACTGTCTATGCAGCACAAACTAAATTTGTTCAACCAAGTCCTGAAGCCAGTAAGAGCTAATAGAGCAACGCTGCGGGGCTGGACAGGGATTTTAACCATCACTCCAAAACGAAGTGTCCAGGAGCATATGCTTCACCATGACCAAGGAGGAGTAAAAAGAAAGGTAAAGGTAAAGGGAATGATGAAGGTGGATATCATCTATGAGACCATAAAGAAAATTGACGTCATCCTCCAAGAGTGATAAAAGGGTTATTTCAACATCTATGTCGTAAATTTGCCAGATGTGGATGTTCTGCTGGAATATTGAAGAGAAGAAAACCATTCGAACTAATAGAGTGAGTGTAAATGATGAAATATTGGGCCATGGCACTATTTTCAAATCAAACTCTGTAGCTTGCTGTAGTAACCTAAAGTTGTGAACTTGGAGCAACATAAATGAAAAAAATAAGGAAAAAATTTATAGCTGTGATGCTACATTTGGATTCAAATATTATTACATTTTCGTACACACCTTGGCCGCGTAGTTAACGTCGGCATTTTTGGACAGAAGAAGGTTGGCTATGGCTTCATTGCCATAGTGGGACGCTATATGCAGTGGTGTGAATCCACTTTTGGACGTTACATCAGGGTTGTGCTCATTCTGAAAACCAGTAAACATGATTAGGGTATGCCTATTGAATTCAGAGTTCTGAGGCCAATTACAAAATAAATACCCAGTTACGTTTAAACAATTTACTGAGTTTTATTAATTTTACTTTCATTTTTGATTAGCAACAGATTATTGTGTGAGTCTTACATCGTTTTATAATCAATTGTCTTACTTTGCAAGCAAACATTGACGAATTAAAACGAGAGTAGGAAAATATAAAAAACAGATATTTAGCTGTTGATGTAAATGGCTCCGTTTCGCATATCAGGAAAAACAAATTATTCCAATATGCATGAATCTATGCTTACTGCCATTCATAGAAATCTATAATAATTAGTTACCTGTAAAAGTAGAGCAGCTGCCTTGCAATCGTCTTTCTTGGCAGCAATGTGAAGAGCTGGAAGCCTAACTTTGCCTCGTGTGTCATTCTCAAGAAGCACCGCAACAACTTTATCATGGCCTTGCTGCATTGCGACAGCAAGTGGCGTGAACCCATCCTGGAAAGAACAATCCATGTCAGTAATATCTGGTTCACCTCCTACTTCATACGTATTACTTATCGTTACATGGTGTTCGATCTTTTATCAGATCGAGACTTTGTGGTTTACCTCGGTAGCAAGACTCTGATTAGCACCGTTGGCTAGGAGAAATCGAACAACAGCGTCGTGATTTTCTTGGGCTGCCATGTACAGGGGCGTGAAACCATTTTGACTCTGAACATTCACGCTGGCTCCATGCTCGACTAGATGCTTGACAACTTCTTCTTGACCAGCTATTGAAATAAAAATCAAATTACAATGATTAACTATACCAATTTCCATTTTCATATTATACTAGCTAGTACCCGGCGTGTTACTGCCGCACTATTGTAAGGGGGTGCTGAACAGATGAGCCAATGTCAGGTTGCGTCGTAATATCATCACCTTGTATGGGTACTCTCAGACCGCAATAAAACTATAGCATCGTAGGTCGAATAGGGGAGAAATCAGACTTTCAGCTCACTCTTCTGATCAGGGCAGTTTTACGTTTTCGCACCATATTATATGTACCTGCCCCAGAGAAGCTCCGTTACAAATTTCTGCGTCGTAAGTCGATTAGGGATGAAATGACCCACAGAGCTCACTCATCTAATCTGCCCCTACTTAAATTAGCCTATAGATATCAATACTTGTAAAATCTACTATGTACATGCCAAATTGTAAGTTTTTAGGAAAACAATATAGCAATTAAATAAACATTGGTTTTGGTTTATTAGATTTTTTTGTGATTTTAGTTGTGATTTCGGCGACCTCTTACATTTGGCTTGCGAGAATCAAGATAAATCGTAGATAAGTAGTGATAAGCGGAACGTAGTCCCTCATTCGACCCGGGTACATTCGTATTGCCAGCATCAACAGGGAAGCGTCTAGAAAGTGGAATGTCAAGATAAGTACTACAAATGGAACTGATGATAAATGAATGCTCGCATAGTCATGTTAGGTGCCTACTTATACCAACAAAGCAGCTGTTAAGTTCTCCTCCAGCTCCCAACCCTTAGCACCTTAGGGTTCGCACATAGTTATCGCATGATTATGCTTTAAAGACGAGTTATCTTCATCACTAATAGTGAATACTTGTAGAACTCCATACTTTGTGATTCCGCCGTAGCGCAGTCTCCACGGTAAAAGCACTTTCTAGGCTTCTTATGAATGCCTGGTCTAGTGGGGCAACCTACTCGTACATATAGAGAGAGTAATACACAATTGCTCCGGCTTGAGAAATTAATGTTTTATGTATACCAATGATGTAGCTGCTCAAGAAGATCAAATTTCCGCTACCAGGGATAGTAAGTCTGCAGAGCCAAATACCCCTTTCCCCCACTTTTCCTACAGCAAGAGTAATCCAGTACCTATGCAAGCAGCACCATCAAAGGGGTACATTGGTAACTCGAAAGAGCGTGGAAGCCCTGAAACTTTGAAAATGTTTCACAACAAATGTGAACTACCTCCAAAAGTACTACTAAATCACCCGCGACGAAGTTGTGGAAACCCATTTCAATGAAAAACGGAAGTGAAAAAAGAGCGTTGCCTAATTCCACCAAAATAAAGTTGCAATGTTAACATTGTAACTCATTGCTTTCCTGAAATTAGACAACGTTCTTCTTTAACTTCTGTTTTTTACCTCCGACAATATAAGTTATAGCTTACTAAATCATTTATAATGGTGCATAGTGATGGAACTGAATTGGTCAAGACGAAAGCTTAAGGTTGGCCATATGGTTGTCCAAAGCGAATCACATTTGGCTTGTCCTCACAGACTTAGGAACAAGATTTCTCTGGCCATTACCTTACGAGAACACATATGGTGCCCTAGTCCCACATGATGTTATATATGCTTGCTTCAGTGTGCCGGGAATCCTCTATCAGTCTGTGGCTTATTAACTTTAATTCCATTTAAATTATCTCAGAGTTCCATATGATCCTTGACACTCCAAATACATTATCATACACCAAAAATACGATTTTCACAACTTCCTGTACACCATACGTGTGCCTACCCTGCCATACCGTTTCATGGGTGGGATAACCGTAATATAACGCTGCCCATAAAAATATAAGATACGCCAAGAATACTCATATAACGACGATGTCGGCTTGCCTCAGAAAATCTAAAAATTCATGACATTGAATATTTAGCAGTGGTTCAGTTTTACATAATAACGTTTCTCGGAACAAGACCCCAGTCCGCGTGCTAAAGGAAATCTCAGCATGGGCTGGGGTAGATTCTGCCCTAATCTTGCGGTGGTTGACCCAATCCCCCCGCCTTCAGCACTTTTAGACCGCTGCGATCGAGCTAGTTTTGTTGGGCCTCGATCGGTAGAATGGAGGACGCCGGCGGGAGTTCTGAATAAATGATAGGAACCTATCGACCCAACGTCATAACCTGGAACCTCTCGCGTTGCTCTCGGGGGTCCAACAATATAACCTCCCCCCTCCCATTGGCTAACCAGTATTCAGTGTTCCAAACGTAGGTGTCTACTTTCAATTTGTTCAGAAACCACCGTTACCCTTTGAGGGTTTCCATGGCGATTTTCTCTCTCAAACGCCACGTTAACTTCACTACATAACACTTTAAAAATTCAGTGATACGACTGCTATTTGTTGAAATCGATGACCTCTTATGTGTCTTCAGTATACTTTCTCTCAAATTTCAGCTTCCAGCGTTGAATAGGACAAAATTTGGAGCTCACTCAGCTGATCGATAATCTCTCTCTCGTCTTCAGCATTCTCCCATTAGCCTCCCTCTCAAATTTCAGTTTCCTGCGTCAAATAGGAGACAAAATTACTTTGGAGTTCACTCCGCTGATCAATTTCATACGTGATGCATGTTTATCCTCGCCATGTTAAAGGTTACATCCATACCAAGTTTCATCAAAATCGGACGTCGGGAAGTGGCACTTTAAACGGTTTTAAGAGGACATATATACATAGGTACATCAACATCCAAAGTGAGCACAATAGCTCATTTTTCCTTTTTTTTAAAATAAAATGCACTACAAATGTAACCTCCCCTGAAAATTTATTGGTTCACATTTCAAGAGGCGTACTTGGAATCTAAAAATCGAATACAAAAATCCGTCTATCCGCCGGCGCGGATCGGAATATATTCGAAAATTCACCTTTTCCCCCCCGATGTTCAAGCCCTTAAGGAAAGTGAACTATTCAACGTACAGCGTTGCGGGTGGTTTTCGTCGATTCTTTGAGATTATATTATCTTTGAGATTTAATACAACCCTTTAGGGTTGATAAAAATTGATGCCGAGCTTCTAGGACCATCTAGACCCCCAATGTTATTTTTAACACAAGTTTCATATACTCGTAGTTTGGTCTAGTATTTTCAGAAAAAAGCCGCGGACGGCGGACGGATGGATTTTTTCAATTCGCTTTTTGGTCGATGGTCGGAGATGAGGTCGAGTTAGATATTGCATATCTAGGAGCTTTACAGCTTCCTCATTCACATGATCTTTTAGTCTGGCCAGATGAGCCGTTGCTCGCTTTTTGATCACCTCATTCACACTGTCAACTTGAAGTTCACGGTGGAGTGCCTCATTTCGGAAGTACCACGGCGCATCAGTGATACATCGTAATACAGAATTCTGGAAAAGTTGAATGATCTGTCTATTGGTTGGAGCTGTGCAGCCCCACAACTGCGCTCCATACATCCAAACTGGCTTGAGTACTTGATTGTAAAGAAGCAGCTTGTTACCAATGGTCATGGTGGATCGTCTGCCGATTAGCCAATACATTCTTCTAAGTTTCAATGCGAGCTCTATCCTCTGCTTTTTGCCATGTTCCTTCCACCTGAGCTTGGCGTCTAGCGTCAATCCCTGGTATTTGGCTTCATTCGCGTAGGGAATTGCCACGTTGTTGAGGAAAGCAGGGATGTAGTTAATCTTCCGGTTGGTAAAATCAACGTGCACCGACTTGGCCTCATTCAGTTTGATCCTCCATTTTGTTGTCCAAAGACTGATTTTGGAGATGGACTTATTGAGTTTTGATATTGATTCGTTATTGCTGTCACCAACTGCCAGGACAGCAGTGTCGTCTGCAAATGTTGCTGTGGTGTTATGTTCGACTTCTGGTAAATCGCTGGTGTACAGAAGGTACAGGTTTGCGATAGGTAAATAAAAAAATTGGGCCATAAATCATACCATACTAAATTGTTATCGCATTGGCTTACAAAAAGTATTCCACATTTTTGCAGGCAATATGCACATTTTTACTACAAAATTATAATGATACAATTTTCGGTCTAGCATTATGGTGTGCGTAGAATTCAGGTTTTATGAAAAAAATCTCAAATTTCGCCATTTTTCATCACATTTTTGAAGTTTTTGGGCCTTTTTTTCAATATGAAAATTTGCTCATATGGCTTGCTCCATAACTGGGGATTTTCTAACATATTTTCCATTTCTTCCACGCACCACACGCACACGCAGACACACACACACACACACACACACTATAGCGGAATATAGTCAATCAAGATGTAGGTAACGTTAAACTTCGAAATCGGTCGTTTAAGAAACGGGACAATGATGCTTGGAGTAATTTACGTTAGCGCATGCGCAGAATGAAGTAATGATTTGAGAAAAATGAAATAGATAGGGAACAATCTACAGCCTAACCCACAAATTCTCAGAAAATGTAATCAAAATCTGATGAAAACTAGACCTTGTTCCTGGGAGTACACAGGGAACCGTATCACCTAGGAACGAATTGAGGAGCCGAATCTGCAGGGGGAAATTAGGTAAGTATTTCTATTTATAAATTTCTGTATACCTACAAACGACACACAATAAATCGCGAAAGGGTTCGAACGTTTACGGCATCATAATTTATCAAATGTATGTCACAATGTATCACCGTGCCGCGTTAATATTTTAGATTTACTGAATGTACTATACAGGTAGATTTTTTGAAACTGAGAAATCAAATAAAATAGCTAAAATAGTGCTTGATGAGATGTAAAGGGGGGGGGGGGGGGGGCTGCAAATTATGACATTTAAGTTTATTATTTCTGTATTCTTTATTCTGTATTCTGCATTCAGCATTTATTCTTATTCTGTATTCTTTAACCTGTACTGTATTCTTAACCTGTAACTGTATTCTGTAGCTATCTTCAACCAATAACACAATCTTTTCTATATTCGTTAAACGAAATCTATTTTTTAATTATTTACATATTAGATACTATTTAATAATTAGACATAGACGCCAACCAAGGAAACACAGATTAATTAAATTAAACATTTACGCATTACTAGTTCTGTATTTAACATGAGCTGACCTGCACTGAAAATTAATGAGGTACCTAATATAAATCAACTACCTACGCTTCAAAAAACCATCTATAGGTGACAGAAGATGAGATAGTCGTAGTTTTCAAGGCGATTTTTGCTGTTTCACTAGTTGCGACTCACTACCGTGTTGATGAATTTTTCCCTGTTAGTGTTGTAGCCTTTATAGTCCGTGTGCCAGCAACTTTTCCATTACCAGATAGATAACCAAACCAAACTTCTAGAATATGTTTGGGGGGTCATTTGAAGTGTTTTGAGCTATGATAGACATCACAGTTTGGTAGCTATCAAAAATGGCGGCAGGGGAAAGGGGAGGGGGAAGGCATTTTCTTTAAAAAACCGTATGTTTTGAACCAGACAAGATAGAAAAGATTTTCTAACGCCAAAATGTTCCTAAAAGACTCTAGTTTCAATTGGTATAGTTATATTTGGTGATATGTTAAGAGGTATGCGTGAAAAAGTGGTTTGAATAACAAAAAACGTGGTTTTCCAAAATCAACATTTTCTTATTTTGCTTATAAGTCAAAAACGGTAAGAGTTATCGAAAAATGTCTCCAAATAAAAGTTGTAGAGCGAGAAAAGTGCTTCAATTTGATATATAATAACGTGCAAAACGGTTGAGTGGTGTGGCGCTGAGAGAGCATAACGTTCTGGAATCCACAACGTCGGGTCGCTGGTCGCGGGGTTTGTCCATTCAACGGACCCCGTTTGTCGGGCGTTCACATGCTTTATCGCCAATCGCCGATACGTTTTCGCAACTTGTTACCATTTTTGGGTTATATTATGACGTACACTCAATAGAGAATACATATTGGGCCCGCTGACCAGGTGCCTCACGTCAAATTCGAGCGTGCAACAGACAAATACATGTTGGCGGTCCTGTCGCACTGTGGCACGAAATTTCAGCTCGAATCAATATAGAGCCTCGATTACTTTCAGGTACAACTAATTATACAAGGAGAAATAAGAAAGACATCAGCAAATGGGTATGATGTATAAATTACAGGAACTGTATTTTTCAATAAAGGCAATTTTATAATTTTAATAGCTGTATTGGTTACAGCTGCCGAACCTTTTTTTAAAAGATATAATTATGGAATAAGAATAATACAAATAAAGTTGAAATATCACGTCATCATTGCAACTGACTCTATCAACTGATGATATAAAAGGAAACGAGCGAGTCAGAATAAAATAGGTAGGCATGATTTAAAATTTACAGGAACTTTGTTTTCCTCGCAACTTATTACTACTTTCGACTAATTATTAAACTTTTACATAATCGAAAAATAAGAATACTGAAAATAAAGCCCAAAATCGCACATATCTCTACTATCACAAATCACTGTCATCACTGTCACATTCGTTGTCATATTCGTTGTCGCTCTCGTCTTCATATCACTGCAAGACATCCCTTGCATTTACAAGAGCTAAAATGCAGGAGCACTTATCGGTGACGCATTCCTTGGTTGCGCAGTTGCAGGAAAGGAACGACAGGATTCATTCTGGAGCTGGGAGACCAATATACCATTTGATAGACAAAACGCCCATCTTGTCTGTTTCCCAACCGTGTGGTGAGCAGTCAGGGAGGGATGGGAATTGTTGAAGGCTTATCCTCCATACCGCTGCTTGATACGAGTTTTAGCGCGTTTTGTGTGCAGTCGTAACGCATTTTTACATGGAGGCATTTTAGATTGCATCAGGCGCCCTTCATTGCTCCTAAAGCATGATTAGCATGGAGAAAGATTCATGTATCCGCCTCCTCTTGGTTTGAGCATAGACCTTTGGCAATTTCATTGCCATCTTTGGTTATGTTGACGCAGATTTCACCAGATGTAACAAATAGCTGTTTGTTTCCAATCATAGCTTTGAACTTCTCTTCCTTCCAGCTGTTGACGATGTATTGGATGAGTTTATTTTTTGACTCACCACTTTTCAGTAGCCTTCTCCAGCAAACAATCTTATGCAGCATACAATCAAATGATTAGTCGAAAGTAGTAATAAGTTGCGAGGAAAACAAAGTTCCTGTAAATTTTAAATCATGCCTACCTATTTTATGCTGACTCGCTTGTTTCCTTTTATATCATCAGTTGATAGAGTCAGTTGCAATGATGGCATGATATTTCAACTTTATTTATATTATTCTTATTCCATAATTATATCTTTTAAAAAAAGGTTCGGCAGCTGTAACCAATACAGCTATTAAAATTATAAAATTGCCTTTATTGAAAAATACAGTTCCTGTAATTTATACATCATACCCATTTGCTGATGTCTTTCTTATTTCTCCTTGTATAATTAGTTGTACCTGAAAGTAATCGAGGCTCTATATTGATTCGAGCTGTAATTTCGAGCCACAGTGCGACAGTACGACAGTACCGCCAACATGTATTTTGTCTGTTGCACGCTCGAATTTGACGTGAGGCACCTGGTCAGCGGGCCCAATATGTATTCTCTATTGAGTGTACGTCATAATATAACCCAAAAATGGTAACAAGTTGCGAAAACGTATCGGCGATTGGCGATAAAGCATGTGAACGCCCGACAAACGGGGTCCGTTAAATGGACAAAGCCCGCGACCAGCGACCCGACGTTGTGGATTCCAGAACGTTATGCTCTCTCAGCGCGACACCACTCAACCGTTTTGCACGTTATTATATATCAAATTGAAGCACTTTTCTCGCTCTACAAATTTTATTTCAAGGTTTTTTTCGATAACTCTAACCGTTTTTGACTTATAAGCAAAATAAGAAAATGTTGATTTTGGAGAACCACGTAGTTTGTTATTTAAACCACTTTTTCACGCATACCTCTTAACGTATCACCAAATATGACTATACCAATTGAAACTAGAGTCTTTTAGGAACATTTTGGCGTTAGAAAATCTTTTCTATCTTGTCTGGTTCAAAACATACGATTTTTTAAAGAAAATGCCTTCCCCCTCCCCTTTCCCCTGCCGCCATTTTTGATAGCTACCAAACTGTGATGTCTATCATAGCTCAAAACACTTCAAATGACCCCCCAAACATATTCTAGAAGTTTGGTTTGGTTATCTCTCTGGTAATGAAATCCCGAAATTGGGGGTCTGGCACACGGCCTATTACGGAGAGCAAACGGACAAACAGATTGAACGGTTTCAATCGATTCTTTGGGATGACCTCTATAAATTATACTAAAAAAAAAAACATTAGGTACTTAGGGAGTTATTAAGATCTTTAATTTTTTAATATTTCAGCCCTTGAATTCTCCCTATTAAGGTTGATCAAATTTGATCCCGACTTTACTGGCATTCTCCCACCGACGCATAATTTTTGCGCTAAATTTCATAGTTCGGTCCAGTATGGAAATGTTTCCTGATGGTTTTAGGATACATCTCACAATACCTCATGAAAGCTTATAAACTTTTCGTATCTATTTCCAAAACATACGTTTGTGTCAAATTCCTACAAAATCGACTCTTAAAATCATTTTGAATACCCAGGCCCTATTTTTCCAGTCTAAGGCATTGTGCAGATAAAATGTGTAGGCGGTGGGCATTCAACTCGTTGGATGTTAGTCAGTGAACATTTCAGCAGGTTTTCCTACGGGAAAGGAGGCGATGTAGTTGTGAGAGAAGCGGGAGGCTATTGATCACGGGTAGGAGGAGGAGGGGGAGTAGGAAGAATAGGAGGAGGAGGAAGAGGAGGTGGAAGAGGAGGAGGAGGAGGAGAGGAGACAGGCCAGGCGAGAGGCAGTGCGATCAGGCTTGAAGAAGGTTCAAACTTGTGCCGCTGCCGCCCTCGGCATTTAGTTTGTTGCCAAACGACAAATTATTCTCACTAATGAACCTTAAAATCAACCAAGAAAACAGTTTGTTTCTCTTTGTTTCAGAAAACAAAATAAAATAGACAGATAAACAATGAATAAAAACGATCAGTAATTATCAACAAAAACATTGTTGAAACGCTACAAATATTACTCAAAGGTATATTCTGAGCGGTTTTCTGAAACATAAGGTTTTAAGGATTTCAAGGGTAGATTATACAACGAATTTCCAACAAAAAGTTTTTCTTGGAGATTATTTTTAAACGGTTCATTAATTTAATTTCTAAGATGTCCATTGTCCATATCATTAAAACGGCCATAACACCCCTTAGAATTACTGAAAAATCTAACATAGGGACACCGTTGGAAAGAGCGGTAAACTTTCTGTAGTGCAGATCAGATTAACGAGAACTCCGCGAGTGTATCACATGGTATGAATCATTGGGCTTCTCCTGCCTCTTATTACTTACTAGTGGCTGAGGAAGGTAATTTCCTCTCCAGGACAAAATAAATTAACGAAATTTAAGGAAATTTTTCAGAGTAATTTTGTGTATACATTTATCAATGTTTTAAATCTATTAGCGATAAACTTATTTTGACTAAAATTCTGCTAAAAATATGTTTGATGGTTTATAGCACGCACGCACGCTTACCTCCCCTCAAAGACGGAGGGGGCACGCCATTAAATTGAAAAATAAACAAATAAAATAAAAAAGTGGGGAGGACGCCCAGGTTTACCCGACGCCGGCTCTAGGGATAAGGGAAGTTGCAGGACGAGGAGGAAGAATGGGATGAAAGGAAGTGCCCCTATAAAATGACCACCAGTTCAAGTAAGAACCCCTCAGGACGCGGGTGGTGATACCACGGAGTACTCCTAACGAGATGCCCAACTCGAGTAACTCCGTGGCGCTTTTCCCGCACCACACCCCGCGCCATGACACGGTTGCGACCATGACCTTGATGTTATTAGGTGCCACTCCTTTTAGCTCAGATATCACTTGGCGCAGATCATTTCTATCATATTTACTTTTCTTAGCCCGCCAGGTCTGCTCCATGTCCACGCTGCCACTGACAACCTGGAAAATGGCGATAGTTGCGGGCCCCGATGCCCTCTGAAGCCCATTCCAACCACTGGGTAGAAATGGGGGATTCAGAGCACTGTCGGAGTTTTTTACCATCTATTGACTCATGCAGTGCAGCAGCGAACTCAGCAGATGAGCTGGGTTTTGGAGCAGTTGGTGTTGCTCGATCGCACCACAACAACTGCTGCCGGACAAAGTCCAGGTCAGCAACTTTGCGGGCGACCTCCCATCTCGAGCCCCTAAGGGCAAGCAGGCGCTGGCGGTGTAAAAGTGAGACGCTGGCAGAAAGAGAGACAATACCGAGCCCACCGGCCTTGACCGGTGCGTGGATGTAAGCACTTGGGACACCAGGTGGAAAGCCTAGCCAAGAGCGCACAGCAGAGAGAACTTCACGATCTAACTCAAGCAGCCTCCACGCAGTAAGCCTGCCAAAGACTAACCCAAAGGTTAGCTTTGGCAGTAAGTACGTGCGAAGGAGGAGCAGCTTCTGCTGTGGCTTCAATGGAGCCTTGGTGACACGAGCTAATGCTCCACCAAGGTCCACAAGGCTTGTGGCTATAGTGGCCACACCCATGAAGTCGACCCCAAGGTACCGCCAGACCTCCAACACGGATCGGGCGGGGATGGGTGTCTGTCCTAAGACAAAGCACTCCTCATCCACCACCTTCACCTTATGTTGGCGGCCCGACGGGACCAAGGAGACCGACCCACACTTAGAAGAGTTGACCACTAGACCACACCTGGCTAGCTGCTCAGCAAAGGCATTGAGGGCGATCTGCGAGCCCTCGCGGGTTTCTGCGAGTAGGATGACATCATTGGCAAAAGCCAATGCACCTACTCGCACCCCAGGGGCGAGATCAAACCCTATTTCATCTGGCAGCTTACCCAAGGCTTTATCCACGACTTGGTTGAAGAGGAGTGGCGATAGAGGATCCCTCTGGCCATCCGCTGGCCTAAATGCTCTCTGAACGTCACCTATGACACCAGCCACTTGAAAGCGAGATGCCAGAACCTTTTGAAAGTGGCGGAAAACTACCGATGATATTGAAATCGGGCGGTAGCCTCCAGGCCCATTTCCTCCTTTCTTTGGGATGAAGATGGTACGGGCGCGGGTCAACGCTTTTGGGGGCCTTTCCGATAGAAGTAACAGGTTGAGGATTAGCAGCTTGACACTCACAGCACACACACACACACACACACACACACACACACACACACACACACACACACACACACACACACACACACACACACACACACACACACACACACACACACACACAAACACACACACACACGCATGCACACACACAAGCGCGAGCCTTAAAATTCAGAAATCGTTTCAGTACCTTAGCTTATAAATGATTTTGATGAAGAACACTTTCAACAATTTTCTATTTATTTATTTAATTTTTTATAGTTTGCTGATATTAAAAATGGTTGCTGGCGCCACACTCTCCCCTATTTAGGTTTCTTCATTCTTAAAACCCAAAACTCACCTAAAGATGCGATATGAAGGGCTGTGTTCCCTTTCTTCGTCGCCGAGTCCACCTTAGCTCCACGCTTGAGGAGCTCCGACACAACGTTGATGTGGCCATCTTTGGACGCCAAGTGGAGGGCGTTTAGTCCGTTCTGAAATAAAATGGAATAATTAGTTTGGCAGCCTGGAAGTTTGCAGCTAATCGATGAATTATCAAGAACAATATATTATTGATGTAGGCTCATTCGGTTTTGGCTCATTTTGTCAACTCAGAAATCTGGAAAGTTAAAGTCTGTGCGCATGAGCGAACGTGAATTACTTATACTCTCCGATTTCATTCAAACTGGGAGTTGCTCCTGGAATATTTTCAATGAAATATATCGCAATTGGTTGAGTAAAATATCTACTGCACATGTTCAAAACTAACATTAATTGAAGCCGGCGAAACCTCGAGACTAATAGACCGTTTTTTTTTTCTTTTTCCTTTTTTTTTACTGTGCGAGTTAGCTCATAAATGATGTCCTATGGCCCATATTCTCGTGACGTCACGCCTGGAGTAGGTTCACGTTTCAGTCAAAGTCGGCCATGATACCGCCCTACGTCAATGAATCGCTACTCAACCAACCTATTTCTCACAAGAAGTTTGCCGTCTCTCGTCAACATAATTCGTGGTTATAAGGCCATTTTTCAACAGTTTTGTTTTGAAAAAGTATAGTATTGTAGCAATACAAAGTTTTAATTTGACTAAATGTTATAATAATCATGCCTGCCAGCGCAATAATTGATTGTAGATTGCTGTCAACAATACCAATCTAACGTGAACTTGTTTTTATTTGGACTAGGAGCCTACAAACTATAGTAGTTAATCAGTGTCAGAAAACTAAAGAACTTCATTCGTTTAGGCTTTGAGAATAATTAACCTGAAAAATAGTAAAGAAAAGATGATTGAAAATTCCTCAGGTGTCTGTACTGCTGTGTAGGTACCTAGCCATTGCTCAGGTAGCTTCATCAGCGTTTTATTATAAGTTCGTAGTACTATGCTTAACTGAGGAAGCTTTACTTGCTATATTGAATGAATAAAAGGAGAGATTTGTCAAAATAAACAAGGCAGGAAAGGCCAGGCCAGGCTTGGGTTGCTACATCAAGAAACGAAACTACTTAGGTAGGTACGTACGTCCTACCAGATTTGCTGTTGGTTTAAAGTGCCTAAACAAAGTAGGTGGGTCGTTGCTTTGCCGACGAATACAACCGCTGATTAGCAAGTTTGTCAAATATCGAATCAGGGAATATGCAACATGAATTAAAAACCAGCTGCAAGGAAAAAACCTTGAAATGCATTCCTCTGAAGGTAAGATTTCATAAAGACGGCAATGGCAGTGCAGTTATTGCGCGAGTTTTGCAGTTACGCAAATTGTATGGACAAAAAAGGTAATTAGGTAGGTACCTACTTTCGTTTTGATCAATGAAGTACCTACATGAACAAGTAATAATGTACGGAAAGTACGTAGGTATACCTTACCTCTAGTTGGGTACCTACCTTACCTTACCTTTCCACATGTGATACAACTTACTATTCCCGCCTAACAGAGCTCTCATAATGCATCCTTTCACAAGACCGCTTTCACAGTACTCTAAAGATTTTTAGTTTCAATTGATTCAAAGAAGAGTTCAAAAACTAGATAGGTAATCCACAACATCTTTGCGGCTGATGTCTGGATCATCTAGAACACTTGTATGTCAACTCCCCAACGCACATTTCATATGGATCTCTACCCCACAGATTAAATCTTGCGTTCGTAGCGTTTGAGGTCAACACCTGATAATAACTTGATGTAATTTGCATACAATTTATCACCTTGCGTATTACAAATAATGAAAATATTGACTCGGAACTAGGTGAGACTATGTTTCGCTGTTGTCCAGGTTCGTTCACAAATGGCGCATTTTCGCATATGTTTACTCGTCACCATGAAAACAAGGTGAAATAACTTGATTTCGCCTTGCCTCGATGTAAGGATGCGCTAGTGTCCAAGTCTCGAGAATATCACCCATACATTTCATTTCCGTTGGATTGATAGGTAGTAATCTGTGCGCATGCGTAAATGTGAATTTCTTATAACTTTGATTTTTCTTGATCTATCTGTCCAATTTCGTACGAACTCGGGGTGTTTGTTTTTGAATATGTGTCTAGTATGATGCATTTTGTATTTTATGGCGATTGGTTGTGTAATACTCACTGCGCATGAGCAAAACTAATAATAGTTCACACTCTGAGACTGGTGGACCGATTTTCATGAATTGTGCGATTTAATTTACAGACATTTATAAAGATAATTTATAGATATCTCCAACTAATTCCCTTGCCTTATAAGTACTTTAGATGGAAAATGTCGTTGTTGTGATAGTAAATACGAATATGCTCATGCACAACCATGAATAAAGCCCTGTTCGTATATCATCATGTCTACACATACCTTACAGTTCTATTTTCATTCAATCATTTTGTTTCGTACCTTTTATGTTCTTCAGCTAATTTCCAAGTTACAATACTATCCCAGGAAGCTATACTATGTGACGACTGATAGCATGCTTACGCGATCTATTGGCCTTCAGTCACAGACATCAGTGTTGGGCATAATCTTATCGTCGAATACGATTGTAATCGCGATAATTATTCGTTGATTCTGAGTCAACTGCGATTATATTCGTGTTCGTGTAATCGTATTCGTCTGTCGGCGGTTACACGAAAACAACCCATGAAAATGCGTCACGGTCATCGATTTCAATAGGAGGTCTCTCCTATAAGATGCGAAGCCTTGCTAATATTACCTAGCTCCAGAAGGATGTCCTTAAAGCGAATTCATCGATTGGAGCCCAGCCTATTTGTCTCAAATCTATTTCTATGGGGCGTCCCTTTGAAGCTAGGTAATATTAGCGGCTTTGCATATTATAGGAGGGACGCCCTATTGAAATTGTTGACCATGACGCAATCTTATGGGTTGTATTCTTGTAATCGCCGACAGAAGAATACGAATATAACCGCAGTTGACTCAGAATCAACGAATAATTATCGCGATTACAACCGTATTCGTATTCGACGGTAAGATTATGCCCAACACTGACAGACATCAGCGAGGAGCTGAGTCGGAGATTGCGGACACGGGGAAGGAAGGGGGCTCCTTCCCACTCAATCACCTCCAGGCGCTCAGACATCAAGGTATATCTCATTAGTTTAATTACGCATGTATACTCTAGAAATCTATTTGATTATCCTCTCTTGGGAATCCTCTGATTAATCCTCTATCCAAAAAATCCTGCGGTGTTTTTTATATTCAAACTGTAAAACCAACTATCGGTAAATTCTTGGTAGTAACCCCTTTACATCTGTGTACCCATTTTGTCACCTTATTCCTCATATATTTATAAATTCAGGATAACAGGCCTTCACTGTTGCAACTATCCACCCAACTTGCCAAAAGTTTTTTCAAGAGAGTTCCTGGTTACTATTACTACGTTCTTACTTCACACGGTGCCCGTGAACCATGGTCAGCTGATCCGGAAACAAGTGACAGCTGACGAATTCGTAGAGATGGACGACGTGACAATCGGACCGCATGATTGACAACGCAAGAGCGAGTCTTAGTTCTCAGTACGTCCTCATTAATACGACTTTAACCAATCGCGGGAAAAGTAATAAACCCGAGGAAGGTTTCAGTGATAAGAGTGTTTAGTTCAAATTTATATTCAAACTTACCATCTTCGTAAAGTAGGTAAGTTTGAATATACTTGAATATGAAGTGAACAGTAGGTGTTTATTATTCATATTTATTCATCTTGTTGTGAAGCTACGCGAAGCAGTGACAAAGTGAATTGTTGTTCTACGATTTATTTATTAGTTATATACCCAGTTCTGTATCGTTCAATTTTCTGGTAAGTACCGATCCTTTTTCTACACAGGTATTTACCTAATACAGCTCAAGATAAAGTTCGAACACATCGCCGAGCTCGTCTTCCCGAATTAAAGTGGCGTGGTATAGGTAATTGTATGAAATCGGACACTTCCCGTTCCATTTCGATAAACAGATTTTCGAAACAGATATGAAAACAAAACAGTAGAAAAATGCGATAATGAAGTAAAAAACAATAAAACAACGCGATGATGGAAATTCCAAAAGTTGGATGACGAGTAGGTACCTACAACGATTTCGAAAAAATTGGATTTTGAATTTGGAATGTGTCAGGTTATAAATGTTTGATAACAGAAGACGTTTGATGAGGCATGAAATGCCAAGCGTGCACCGTTGTAACAGCCATTGTTGTTAGCGACATTTTCATTTTCCCTAGATTCACGTACACCGTATTAAGACACCGTGGTAACCAGGAACTCTCTCGACTTAATTTCCTACTTAATTGACCGTGTTACGACGCTCGTAAGCACTTGTCACTTCATAGCCTATGAGGTCCTTTAGATTTTCAAGAAATACCTGTTCATAGTTTTCTCTGAATTTGTTCTGTGTGATGATACTTTTTTTGATGTAGGTAGTTTGGTCGGCCGTAAGTATTTATTGTTTTTTGGAATTAGTCGGGATGCGGCCCAAGGAAAATAAATGAAATTATTTCATTTATTGTTTTATTTTGTAACGTTTCGTCCTCTGGCTGAGGACATCTTCAGATCTTGGTGAGACCAGGAAAAATTCATAAACATCCGAAAATATAGCGGATTTGTCAGATAAAAAATAGAGATTCACCAAGTCAATTCAATGTCAGGAAAGTAGTAAAAAATGGATGGTGAGTAATTATTCATAAGAAAAAATAATAAGAATGAAAAGATAAGAACGAAAAGGAAAAGATATAGAAATTGATCATTTTCAATTTCTATATCTTTTCCTTTTCGTTTTTATCTTTTCATTCTTTTTATTTTTTCTTATGAATAATTACTCACCATCCATTTTTTATTACTTTCCTGACATTGAATTGACTTGGTGAATCTCTATTTTTTATCTGACAAATCCGCTATATTTTCGGATGTTTATGAATTTTTCCTGGTCTCACCAAGATCTGAAGATGTCCTCAGCCAGAGGACGAAACGTTACAAAATAAAACAATAAATGAAATCATTTCATTTATTTTCCTTGGGCCGCATCCCGACTAATTCCAAAAAACAATAGATATTTTTTTTGTTTGTTAAAAGAGAGAGTGACTAAGTAATAGCCCTTTCAGAAACATGCCCGCGAATCATCTGCTGAGCTTAACCTACGAGATGGTCTAGCATTTTTGTATAGTAAGAGGTACCTAGAGTAATTTTGTATATAAGTTGGTCTTTAGAAATTGTTATAAAATGTTATCATTAGGAAATAATTTGCCAACTAAGTATACCAGGAACATGCCCACGAGCGAATCACCTGCTGAGCCCAACTTACGGATATCTCAGAGTGTTTTTGAAGATAGGAAATTATTAGGGTTAAATAGAACTCATATTGAATGGATATGTGATATACCTATTAAATTTTTAACTGAAGTAACAAATTCTTTGGAATATTTTTACAGAGCTTGAAGTTACAGTAGTAATAGGTGGAGCTATGAGCCTACGCGGATCCCGTAAAGCTAATATCTTTCTTACCATCCTACGGTAGTGAAACCTGAAATGGAGCAATCAAGAATTGCAATTACGAGGTAGGGAGAGGCTCTGATGATATGAGGGACCTCTGAGGCTATATTTTTGTTTCTTGATATACCTACAGCACTGACATTTTGGAACGGAGCTTTTTTGGGAAATAAGTAGAATACAAAATCAGTTCATTGAGACTTACCGATCAACTAAGAGATATTTGAGCCTGATTAGTTTCTTAATTGATCAATGGTACTGAAACCTGAAATGGAGCTCCTTCGGGACTTTTAGAATAGAATTACGAAGTAAGGAGGGGCTCCGATCAGATAAGGGGCATCTGAGGCTAATTTATCTCGTTTTAGACATACGGTGCTGAAATTTAAGATGAGGCTCGTTTTTAATACAGAGAAAACAACTGCGAGGTGCGGAGACGCATAGATCTGATGGAGGGCTACTGAAGATAGTTTCTATCCTAATCAATCCTATGGTAATGAAATTTGAATTGGAGCGCTTTTGGAACACGTAGAATACATTAACATGGTAAAGTGGCGAATAAACCTTTATGTAATAATTGTCAGTGTTTTTACTACGTTCCCACCAGTTATGATTGCGATCGTGTTGATTATATTGTTTCTTGTCAATGTTCTAACCCTTAGCGACAGCGAACGGATTAATTTTGCAATCCGGGTGGTTTCATTTGATTCTTTGGGATAATATCTATCTATCACAACCAATAAACGCAGCAAATTATGACGCAAGGGTGTATTAATTCGGTATTAGAAAGCCCTACTAAGAAGATCACTGGTAAATATTGTTTAAATCCAGTATTATAGTAAATTAGTTAAATATATTAGGTAGCCTTTCAGGTCCCTCAGTTGATAGGTTTGCCTCCATACCTTTCAAAAGCGCTCTATTTCAAATTTCGTCACCATAGGTCGATTAAGAATAAAATTAGCCACTGAGGCCATCCATCAGATCAGTGCGTCTCCACTCCTCGTAATTGTTTTCTTGGTGTTTTCTAGGAGGATGATGTACTACATACGGGATTTAATAATTATTGACCAACGATCTGTGTAGAAGAGATACTTAAAAAAATAAAAAAATCATTGTGTAATAATTTGCATCGTTTTTTGGAGAGCTATCCAAAGAGCGGAGAATGATTTGTCCGGTGAAAACTAAAAACGTTTCATTTCCCCAGCAACGGCTTGATTGTACGTGAAAATCAAAAGAAAACTCGGCCATTCGGCCTCGCAAGGGGCTCCGCCCCTTGACCACCCTGGGCTCCCCTCCGGTTGCTTTCCGCTTTGAGCCATCTGCTAAAATGCTAAAACACGGAACAAGCTTTTTTCCCACTAATTCGTACATGTAAATAAATTCAAAACTACGACATAAATATTTTACTAATCGAAATTAGAACAGAGTACCTAGGTAGGTAATTTCCTGTTTTGGTGCGCGTCTACAATTACTATAACCAAGATTAACTTATCTACCAAGTGACAAAAAACAAGCGGCATTTTTTACTATATCCATTTATAACATAAATAAATATAAAACTACGACATAAATAGAATAACAAGTACGATAGAAATGCGTGATAAATCGAGAGCTTCCAACGAGTGGAGAACGAATTTTGTCCGGTGAAAACTAATAAACTTTCATTTCTCCAGTGACGGCTTGGTCGTACATGAAAATTAAAAGAATTAAGTTACATATAGTTGTATCTATGGGTGAGGACTCTATTAGATACAACTTCAACGAGAAACACCCACCGGAAGAAGTTTGACCATTAATAAATTTTATCCGTAAGATACCTATTCAATGAAACGCTTGCATACTAGTCTGCAACACATTGGGACATTTTATGTCTTTAGTTGCAGACTCGTATGTGTTGCAGACTCGTATGCAAGCTCTAAGAGCCACTCAGCTGATCCGGGAACTGAGCACCGTCAAGTAAATGTTCTAAAGAGGCTACATACGAAATTACAGCTTCCTTGAGTGTAAAGCATAGAAATTAGCTTTAAGAGCCACTCATCTGATCCGGACCCTGAGCATCGTCAAGTAAAAGTCCTAAAGAGGCTACATACGAAATTACAGCTTCCTAGAGTGTAAAGTATAGAAATTACCTAAAATGATTTAACCACCGCTTCACAAATCAAACCGTTCTCGCAATATTCGGATCACAATCATGCTATGAATCAAATAATCGAAACACCAGCTCAATGAAATCATCAGAAATCATCTTCACGAAGTTGCAATCATGTTCACAATATCAATTACTGAGAATGATCACCTGAGTGTACACAATTATTCAGATAACCATGCTCATAACTCAGCTTGTTGGCCACGCATTTCGCAATAGTTAACATAGTAATATGGTTGAATAAATCGAGAGCTTTCGAACGAATGGTCAACAAATTTTGTGGGATGAAAAACGACGAAGTACCATTTCCCTAGCAACGACTCAGTTGTAAGCGGAAATCATCAGAAAACCAACCGTAACGCTTTTTTTAACGTTTTTTTAAACGTTTTTTCAACGCTTTTTGTTGACGCTTTTTTCATTTAAGTATGTGCCAAAGTAAAGACAAAAAATGTCAAAAATTTCGTGACACATCCGCGTAACGTTTTTCGCTAGTTAGTCCAAGACCAAAGCATGTTCCATGCTAAAATTTCGTGACACGTCCGCGTAACGTTTTTCGCTAGTTAGTCCAAGACTAAAGCATGTTCCATGCTAAAATTTCGTGACACATCCGCGTAACGTTTTTCGCTAGTTAGTCCAAGGCTAAAGCATGATCCATGCTAAAATCTCTAATAGGCACTTTTTTTTGGAAATCGGTTGTAAGATCGATCCTTAGAAGGTTCATAACCAAAAGTGTTAACATCCTGATAATAATAGGTGAGTGGAAACGAAAATGGTAATTATTTGATTAAATGGTAATTATTTTATGGGAATATGAAATTAGTATCAGCCCAATGGTAGTTGGAAAATCGACTTACCGCATTCGATGTGTTGATATCGACGTTGTTTTTCAGCTGTTCAAGAACCTTGTCAAGATGACCGGCCCTCGCTGCCCGCAGGAATGCTGTATTCCCATCGGACTGAAAAAGAAAATCAGATTATTGATATTATGATTAATTCTAAAGTGAAATATTTCATGCAAAACGTGTAAAAAAGTTCCAGACATGCAGCATAATCGTATGAGCGAATTTTCGTATATTAATTATCATTTCATATATATTTATGTTACTTTGTTTTGATCTTTGAGCACCATGGATAAAAAGAAATAGTTAATCACCAATTTTATGGGAACGAAATTCATTCTAAATAATGTTTTACAATTCTAAAAAAATTGGAAAGTTTTAGCTTTTTTGGGGAGTTTTTGTCGATTTTTCAGCGAGCATTACTGAAATTTGAGTACATTTTCCTGCATGTAAATGTATATGAAAAAACGTTAAACTCTAGGACTCGTTTCAGAATATCACAAAACGGATTTCTAAGATGAAAATTTTCGGAAAGTTTGATTTCCAAATTTTTGGAGTCATTTGAAAAATTTTCATTTTTTACAAAAATTCGCTAAAATACAATTTAAAAAAAGACAAACTGATAGGTAATTAAATACATAAGCAGAATTTCATCGATTTAACCTTTTTTTAAACATGAAATGAAAAATTCTCCATGTTTTTTAAAATTATTATAGCTCCTGTACGCTGATCACTAGTCTGTATTTATTAGCCAATTTCCTTAGTTGTATTGAATGGCTCCGCTTAATAGCCTAATTTACTGATACAATGGGATTGCCCACGCCGAAAGCGTTTTAACGTTTAAAACGTTTTAAGCGTATCACCAAATGAGCCTTAAAAATCTATATCAAAATAAAGTGTCTGTTGTCCTAGAAAGCTTAGCGCCACCATTAGGACGCTTAACTCGTTAAAAGTCCGTTGTTAGTTGAATTCAGGTTCGGGTTGAATAATAAAAATCGAGTTATCGAACCAGCACGAGAACTGGACAGCGTGGCGCCTCGCTAATTATGGCGCCCCGGTTTCCCCCTCAGAACAGTTAGGGTTGAAAACTTATTATTGCTGTTACTTTATTCGAGTTGTTTGTCACGAGAAAAAGGTCGGGGTTGTTGTTTTGAAGAAATAAATCCTCGAGCTCCCAAGGAAAAGGACACAAGGGTTTGTTATTTTGTCGGGCTAAAATATTGGATTAATTCGGGTGGCAGAATCAGAAGGTCAGAAAAACGAGAACCTATGCCAACGTTAAGTAACAATGCATCCTATCTGAGTAAATTACACTTTGCTGTTAATGAGGTTAGGTGATATTAGGCAAGTACGCGGAGCAGACAAGTGCACGGGTCGCATTTTTCTCATAGCTTGCTACTTCATAGTATTATTACTTTATTTTTGGTTCGATTTTATCTTTTATAATACACAGGTAATAGAGAGTTTTTGTTTTACCCGCAACATTTTCCCCCGTTAACGCGTAGAGCAGCGTCCAGAGCTAGCAACTGCAGATGCTAGCTCTTGGCGTATTTCTACACGTAACACGTAACTACATGAATAACCAAACGTTACCGTGACGCTAAAATCTCTTCAGTATTTCAATGTCAACAATTCTCTTGAATTCGAGATGGAGTAGAAGAAGATTGAATTCATTTAACACTCTGCTTTATCAGCCATCTTCACGGGTATCCATAGCTAGGTTTGAGAACAGACTTACGACCTAAGAAAGAAAATTGTATTCACCAAAGCCCATATCTCGTTGAATACACCGGTTCTCGTCTGATAACCAAAGTGAAGCAACGTCGGGCTTGGTTAGTACTTGGTGGGTGACCGCCCGGGAGCGCCGCAATTTCGGCATCTTTTTATTTTTTGTCTCAACATTCAATTTTTCATTCATAGCTACATCAAGTTTACTTAGTCAGGCCTCGTGGTATAGTTTGTTTTGAGTGCCTTCCCTGATTTATCAAATCGTCGTTGCCGTGATTTGGGTAGGTACCTACCTAGCACAAATTCTACTACCAACCTACTCAATTTGTTGTACTGCTTTTATATAAAATCGTATTATTTAAACACAAACCTGCTCTTTGTCTGAATCTTGGAGTTGGCAGATACAACTTTGTTGTACGACATGTACATGCAGATGCCTTCCCAAGTACGGACTTTAAAATCGGAAAACTATCGACAACTGCATTTACTCCCAAGTAGGTGTACAGGATACCTGGTTGTTGGACGATGAAGGTACTTTGTTCACGTTATGAACGGAATTTGATTTAATAGTTCAATTATATTTATCATAGGTTTAACTTTAAATGGGAAAAGTTATTAGACGGCAGTCAGAGGGAGAAACAATACTTTTAAAACTGTGTTCACCTTTGTGTCAGGTTATGATGACTACGCGTAGGACGGGATTCCAACGAAAGCATTTTTCCCGCCGTTATTGATTATTATTTTAATGATTCAAGTATTAGGTACCATTTTAAGGCCTTAAAAACACCTTCTAGTGATTAGTGCCTAGCTAAAATAAAAATTGTGATTTTGAAGGAAAAAGATGGTTTGAAATATCTATTCAATGTTTTGAAGCCTTTTTCATTACCCTGGTCGGGTTGAAGTAGATATCCTGGAAACCCCCTATTTTTTAATGTCATACTAATCAAAATCACGTCAGAACCTGCCAGAGTTAGATTTTTGGTTAAAATAAGTCAGTGATCGACATCACCTCATCTCAATAGGTGATTCCAATCAGATTTTGAGCAAACTTATAAAATAATCGGTTGATTATTAAATAAAAGTTGAAATAAACAGGAAATAATTCCTGAGGAATGGAAGAGTTGTTGTAAATTTTTCTGATTTTTAAATTAACTATAACTTTAATTAACTACTATAGCAGGTTATCTGATAATTTTGATCGGAATCACCCCAGGTGACTCTCAACGAAACTCAACAAACACAAGAAGGCTAGTGTTATCGTTGCCTTCAGATCTCCGGAGCTAATTGCTTTCCTATTCAACCGATGAAGATAAAATTTAAAATGGAGGTGAAAGTCATATGTTACGCGCATCACGCTTCATCCTATAGGGAAAATGTAGTTTTTAAAATAATTGTTTATCAATTTCATCACAACCGTATCATCAGTAGCTGCTGAGCATATGCGAATGTGAAATCCTAGTCATAACCGTAACTAGGTACTACAGTTTCTACAGAACAAAGTTCTGTAGTTTCTTCAGGTACGAACAAAATAGTTGTGTTTCTTTTGGAAATTCGATAATTTCAAGTAAAATGTTCGTGATAAAATTTTACAGAGTCACATATTAGCAAGTTGGTATTTTCCAGCAATTAGAAAATAATATAATTTTTCTCTTTTAGTTTATCGTTCTTCTATTATTTCATGTTTCAAAATTTTCAAATTGTAAATTATCCAATAATTTTATGTTATATTTTCGTTGAGATTTTCCAAATGGTGTGAGTTGAGAATACATTGGCACTCGGAGCCCACTGGATGACAAGATTCATCGCACTAGCTAGACGTTTTGTGGGTTTCCTCAGGGAGTTGGTAGGAGCTAAGTTGACTGAGATGAGAAAGTGCGAGTGGTTCAGGCACTGTGGCACACACATGCCAATCTTTTCCCAGAGAGGCAGACAGCCAACCCAACCGTTCAGAACATTATGAAGGTACATCAATAAAGAAACGTCGTGGCTAATCCCGTAAGGTTCAGGATGGCGTATTAGGTAAGTCGTGCGGAGGTTATTTTCAACTTGAGCGCCAGGTATCGCAAAAGGACGTCTTCCCAACTAAACTTACTGGACAAGCTTGTGTTTGCAGGCAGCAAAGACTATTTTTGAACATCCAATGTAAACCAACGAGCGGGTATCGGAAGCAAGGAAGGAGACGGCTAATGCAATTAGGAATACTAATCGTCTGATCAGCAGGAAGCCTTGAGGAGGCTTAGTTTGGTAGCTATATCGGATGATGTGAAATGGGTGGAGGAGTTAAGTTAATCAACTTGAGGCCACGCGAAAAAGTTTACCAAAGGTGTGGAGCTGCTGGCCTTAGTAGAACAATGTTTATCAACGAAGAGAGTATCCAATTATCTCGTTGATATATTTAACGGTTTGGTATACAAACGTTGTAAATTAACTACAAATTATCGTGCGGCCATAGTTGATCAGTCCGAAAGTTAAAAGACTTGGTAGATGTTTTCATGATTCTATTGAAGCATAGTGACGCTTTTTTCTTGTGTTTTTAATTAATATTTCCACAAAAGGAACCAGGATAAATGTAACTTATCACCTGTACATCCTGATACATCAAAATTCAGATGTAAATTTGATGTTTATGTATTATAAATTGGAATATGTATGATAAGCCAATAAACGTACCCTATCAACATGTTGGTAACATGTTACTAATTTTAAGTATGATAAGAAGTTTAAACAATGTATAGGTGTAATATCTGAAAACAATAAAAAATTGATTGGGATGATTTGAGTATAGATGGTAGAGTAATTTAAGAGGTTATTTAAGTAAGTGATGTTAATTAAGTAGTTATAAGAGGTAGAGTAATTTTTCTATTTAATAAATACGGTCTAGGCTTTATTGTAGTAATGTACATTTTGCTTCCTAGTCTACCTATAGGTAAGTAGCGGAAACATTGTTTTTACTTTCAGGAAATGAACATTTTTCGGAAACAATTTTGGCATTTCATATCAATTTTAACAGCACTGTATCATTATAGTAGCTGTTACGCTTCCATGAATGTGTGATACTTGAAACAAGCCTAATCTTTTAGTTTTCATCTGATTTTGATGAAATTTTCAGGGAATGTGCGAGTCAGGATGTACATGTTCCCATTCCAATGTCATAGTACTCAAATTATGTATTACTTCTCCTGTGCATGCGCAAACGTAAATTATTTCAAATATAATTTTTCGTTCCCTAGTTGACTGATTTTGACTTCTTGATTTACTATTTTCCGAAATGTATTTATTTATGCTTCACGGGCGGATGCCCTTTTTACATGCGATATGAAACATTATGTACAGATAAAGAAAGTTCAAAATGAACAATTGACATGAGAAAAAATCGCTGAAAATTATTACACAAATTATTATTTCGGTGTTAGATAGCCCTTTTATGGAGATCATTGGTCTACGATTATTTAACCTCGTATATAATATACTAGCCGCTCCGGCTCGCTACGCTCGCCTCCACGTCCAGCCGGGGGGCAAGCCCCGCTTCGCTCGCTTCGCTCGCAAAGTGTGGCATGTAGGGAATATTGCTCGCTTCGCTCGCAAAATGTGGCATATAGGGAATGTTGCTCGCTTCGCTCGCAAACGATAGATCCCTAAGGGTAGGTTTAACTTCTGTAAGGGATGCTGCTCGCTTCGCTCGCTTGAGGAAGTTATACTGCCCACCCAACTTGGCAGACGTTTTTTTCAGTTGGGAATTATTACAAACAAATTAAATCTTATAAAACTACGTGGAACCACGAAAAGTTTATTCGGGGATGTTGCTCGCTTCGCTCGCAAGGTATACCTGTATATGTGTAGGTACCTATGTAGGCATACCTGCTCGCCTCGCAATGTTGTGACATCGAACCCTTCACGTCAATTCTTGAGCCTTCTCTCGTCCACGGCAGAATCATTTTAATCGCTTTGCTCGCTTCTGCTCGCAATTTGACCGAGTTCTCGTCACTTTTTTCGATATCCGATTTCGGATTCAGATTCGGCGGACCCAAAGCTGTATTTCGCCCGCGAAAACCGTTCCGAAAAACGTACCTTTATGGGGTATATTTTAATCGGAAAAAACCAAGTTTTTCGGCGGACTTTTCGAGAAAACGGGTCCGTACTCTCGCATTTTTTTGACGCATTTCCCGATACTTTTTTCGCGATCCGATCGCGCCGTCGTCTTCCTCGTTCAAAAACCTACGAAACCGGTATTTTTCCGGAATTGTCGACGGCCGTTTAGAGGGGTAGAGGATGCGGGGAAGTCCAAAAAGCGCACATTAATTCTTACTTCGACCCCCCTCCCGCCCTACGGCCCATGGTTCGGCTGGGATTAGAAAATTTTAAATTTGCTCGCTCCCCCTATCGGAAAATCCCAAGAAGATCCCCCCACTCGTAGACTCCCCCCACTCAGCCGTTTGGCCGTGCATAGACACGACAAACAAACAAACAAACAGACAGACGGAGTTTCATTCTTATTAATAGTATAGATATATGATCAGAACATGGCACATCGTGCCCCCCAAAACGGTTCACATCTTTACAGTGCCAGGAACCCGCAATTTTACAATTTTCAGTAAATTTTATATATATATATATATATATATATAATTTACAAAAACAGTTCGATAGGTTAGGAAAGTATATAGGTTCAGAAGCCCCTCAGCTAATCAGTTGGCCTCCGTACCTCGTTATTATTCCCGAGGTGTCCCAAAGTAGCTTCATCAAAATAACAGAACCGTGAGTCGATTAGGAAAAAAATTAGCCTCAGAGGTTCCGAAGCTGATCTGAGTCCCTCCATACTATGTTTGGAGTATTCTAACTTGAATCTCAGGCACTTGATTCTTAGAGGAGGAAGGTTAGAGGGGGTGAAATTAGGTATCATGGACATCGCTGAATTCACTGAGGACCTGATTGATTAACTATGTTTGGAATAAACTAACTTGAATCAAAAACTACTTGAAATTTTCAAATCTGAATCATAACGGGTATTTTGAAGGAGGGGTGGGGTGGAATGGGAGTATCTTGAACATCACTGAATAAACTGAGGACCTTACTGATAAAATATGTTCGGATAACACTAAAAACCATAGACTACTTGAAAATTTTCAACTCCGACCCATAGGGGTGTTTTTGGGTGAGGGGGTTTGGAAAGAGGTATCTTTGACATCACTGAACAAACTGGAGATCTGATTGGGCTAATATGTTTAGATTACGTCAACCTCAGTCACAGGCTATTACATTTTTTCTAGCCTCAACCATAAGGAGGTGTTTGTGGTAAGGGAAAAAAAGAAGGGGGTGGTTAAATGGAATAATTCGGTCATCCCCGAACGAACTGGTGATCTGATGTTAGGACGAATAAAATTGGATTAGTCTGAACGTTCTTTTGGGTTAGCTATCAAGAATATTTTTAATCTGGAATATGGGGGGTGTTTGTGGAGGGGGAGTGGGGGTTGATCTCAGCAGTTTGTTCCTAATAGGTAATTTATAAGTAAGTACTTTTAAGTAAGAATTTTTTAAGAATAAGATCCATAGGGGTGTCCCAAAATGTGGTGGGCGAGGGGGGGGGGGGGGGGGGGGGCTTGTGTATATTCAAGTTGACCTTTGCAACGCACGGGTGAACCAGCTAGTTATCTTATACAATATAAAATATTTATTATATAAGTATAGTTATCTTATACAATTATAAAATCTTATACAAATACGTTGAAACAACAGAATAGGAGGTACAAGAGTAAATAGATAATGAAGATACTATGATCCACTGGATTTAACCGCAGTGAGGGCATCACGACGAAATTGTTGGAGGCCTAATTTGAAAGGATCAATCCCGAGTAAATTGAAGTCTCGCTGCATACGGACCAAAGGAGAATGAATAGGTAGTTGTTGGCAGCGCAGCGAGTGTAAAAAGTAAGTTAAGAACAACTTGTAACATGGGTATGTGAGACTAATACGATCTACTTTATATGCATTAGTGTTCAAGTCAAACTGAAGAGCAGTAATCCGGTAGGTACAAATAACCGATAAGGAGTTAACAAGAAGGGGGTTCTACATTATCAAACTTCTAAGCTAGCGATCCATCGGAATGAAGTAAGCCTAGAAGACACAGATATTGGAACACCACCTCCAGATGATTTGAGTGAAGTAGCCACTGGCCTGTCTGTACTGTACAAGGAATACCCTACATAACCCAGCTCACCCACGTCTACCGAATCACTCAACCATGTCTCATGAAAATTGAATCGCCTAACAAAGCTTGGAGTATGTAGCGAAAGTAGGAAGCTTTGAATTCACCCCTCGAACATTCTGGTAGAATGCGGAGAGAATTATCCGTTTTTTGAGAGTTTCAGAGGACTTGCAGACCCTTTGTATAGTGGTTTGGTATTTGAACAATTTTTGGAATCCTGCTAACATATTTTATCGTTAGATTCGGTTCGCCCTTGATCATACGGATATTTAGCTCATTGCGCAACTTCTCAAGGCACAGGCGTTATAATTTAGAGCGATCCTTTGAAATGCTATATTTTCGAGGGTTGGCAACTCGGTTTTGGATTAGAATTTTCGAAGCCAAGGGTCCTTGAACATAACCAGTATTGGACGAGATTTCGCCCAAGTTGGCTTACCAATACGAAAACTTTCAGAAATAGCTTGTTCATAATTCACAGAGAAGTCAGACACTATTTTTCGAATGAATTCCGATTCTTCATTAATCTTGGCTGATATGGCTGGTTCTGTGGATTCGGGCGCATCGTAGAATATTAAAATATCTCTTATTCTTTACCGATCATTCAATTTTAAGATAATAACCTCAATATGAATATTAAGAGGATAACGTCCAACAGGCGGAATCCAATTAGTTTGCTCTTCTTTCATATCATTAATTTCTGCACTAACTTCAACAATTTGTTTTTGAAATTCATAGATAGAGGCCTGAGACACCTCAAGTGCAGTAATGCGTTCGTCAAATGGGGCAAGACTTTTGGTAAGCTCGGATCGGAATCGTTTCAGAGATAGTGAGGGAAATGTTTTGTTGATATTTTACAAATATAGCTTCACGATCAGGAATTGGTACGACTATGTTCTTTGCTGCAGTTCAAGAGCTAGTAATATAGTTTGTGCATTTCCATCCCTCTTCGGAAGTACCTCTCAATTGATGAAAATCTATGTCAGATGGGCCGGTGAAAGGAAAATGATAGTGTAGCATGAAACACAGCAAAATGGATCATTATCGAGTAGAAGTGCGTTACACTTGCCACAATCCATCCTTAACCTGAGCGCAAACGGTTGTAATGAGTATAATCACTATCAAATTCATTTTGGGGAAATCTGAATGTTTCGGAGCGCATTTTATCCGGATTAAGATAAATAATCGAATAAACCCCTCGCCTCGCCTTGATCGTGGTAACATACGGTGAGCGACAATAATGTGCGATAATTCACACTGGTACAAACTGTGAGATGAAATGAAAAGAAAATATCAAGAAAAGAGACAGAAGAGACGAAACAGCGGAGGATGATTACAACTCGAGATCAGACAAGCAACTTCTATGGAATTTTTTCAGCTCATTTTAAACGTTTCAATTAACTACACATTTATATTACGGATGTGAAAAAGCAATTCGCTTCACCCAAATCGGCAGACGTTTTTATCGAATATTAAAGTAATATAATCTCATTATAAAATTCATACTGGAAGGATATGGCTAAGAGCGAACACCGTGGATATATTAATTTAAATGTAACCCGCTTCTTCGTGGATATCATTTTTCCGCCACGAGAGACTCACTTCATTTTACTTCACTTCGCCTCTTCATTTCTTGGCTTACAGCGTTAGTAAAAAACATGATGGATAATAATTGAAATTTTACTTCTCGCTTAAAATGCCATACCTACCTACCAATATTCTTGAAGGTATGTGATATATCTTGAAAATACCTTAAGAAATATAGTAAAAACTTCACGAAAGTCATTTCTAGTGATTAGTTACAATTGTAATTATGATGATGACATTGGAAATTGATGATTATTGCAGAAGTCTTTCCCTAATTTTGAATTCAACTCAGGCGAATCTAACTCAGAGCAATTTTAACGCCAAGAATAATTGCGAAGTGAGCGGGGTAGAATAAAAATGAACTTCAGTGACCTCGACACGGTGGAGAGCAGAAGGGAAAGCTCTGCGGCTCTCTGCAGATCTAGAGTGATTGCAGGTTTAAGTTTTCTAGCTAACAACACCCGTGTAAAAGACTGCAGTACGGAAAGACTTCGAGATCTTCAACTCCATGCCAAATATGCGGTGCTTGCATTTATAATCCGGTAGGCAGATTCAGTTAGAAATTGGTTTCATTATACAGGTACCTCTCATTATTTTCGAGAGCGTGAATCTAAGCATTAAAATTATCGTCAGACTGCGATATATTATGAAATTACAAATGTTAAGAGTTAAGTACCTAACAGCATGATAGAAAGAGGATAATATCCTCTTAATGTACCAATTAAATGGAGGGAAGTAGAATAAGGATGATACCTAAAACCGCAAATAAAAATGACATTTCTCATCAAAGACCGATAGCGCAGATGAATACCGTGGTCAAGAGATTCACACATTGCATAAGTGAACGTCTGGGGAACTGAGCGGAAGAAGTGGGATTGCTGGGAGAAGCTAAAGCCGCATTCAGAAGACAGGTGCAGGGATAATATCTTTATCTTGAAAGCCCTCATCAATATACGGTTACAGGAGCCGATTGTACTGTGCATTCGTGAATTATTCTCATGCTTTTGGTTCACTTTCTCATGCAATGCTTTGGCATATTTAAGCAAAACTAGGAATTAGGGGGAAGATTTTGGATGTAATTGCGAGTCACTATAACGAGGCAAAAGTTGCAATAAAAGTAGTTAATGGCTTAACCGAATTTCATAAGGTTCATTAAAGGGTGTTACAAGGGGATTCCCTAAGCCCCATGTTATTTACCCTTTTTTTGAATGGACTAGAAGCATACATCAGAGATTGAAACCTAGGTAGTATAAACGTAGATGAAGTAAACAACATCCTACTTTTTTTATTTGCAGACGATATTGCCTTGTTTGGGATTCTAAACCAGACATAGAAAACAATTATATGCCATTCATGAATTTTCTAGCTCTATGGGCCTTAGCACGAATGCATCTAAAACAAAAGTGGTGTGTTTCTGTAAAAGAGGGGGGTTGGAACAAGGAAATGAATTCCTTATTGGTAACTGTCCAGTGTCAGTACTAGCATCAGAATATCTATATGTATACCTTGAAGTTCGTTTTGGGTCTACTGGGTTGTTTTCAAAAGCAATGTTTAGTTTTAAATCAAAGGCAATGAGAGCTTGGGGAGGTGAAAAGTAAGTTTTGGTTAATAGCAAATGCCAGAGTTGAGAATCCGTCTGTCGCATATTTGATTCGTTGGTAGGTCCCGTTCTACTGTAGAATTCGGAAATCTGGAGTTGGCGATACTGGGAGGAAATTGAAAAAATGCAATCAAAATTCATCACAGCTGTTTTGTTGTTACCCCAAGGAACACCTGGATATATGATTTGAGACGGGAAGATTAAATATTGGGGCACACATTCTTGATCGCTGCTTAGGGTGGTGGGAGAAGATCCTGAGGATAGGAGACGAGGGATATCCCCAAATTCGCTATAAGCAGCTGGTGAGAACAATAGTAAACGGAAACAGTATGGGAAAATACAACAGGGCCGAACAACTTAGAAAAATACTTATCGGGCTAGGTTGGCACGAAATTAGGGAAGATTAAAGCCCGAACGAAGAAAGAAAAACGTTCAGCTACGAGTATTATTCAAACTCATGTTATGAGGTCAAAATACAACGATTACGAATGCATACTGTATTCTTCTTATAGTGACTATTATAAACATTTTACTACGAACATATTAAAATGAAACTGATGGGGGGCCATCTACAGCCTAACCCGCAAATTTTTTGACCATTTCATAAAAAATTGGTTGAAAATAGAAGTTGAAGCTTGTTCCAAGATTTGCGGACACACCACAGACATACAGACAGACGAGGGACGAAGTTGTTCAGAACGGTCCGAAACGTAAAAATCAAGTGGAAATTTTAATTTGGAGACAAATTTTGTTGTAACTCCCGAAAGTAAAAAACAATGACTAGGATAAAAAGGAAGTATCCAAAAATCAAAAATTAAACAAATGGAACTCATCCTTTCTTTTGGAATAGGTACTTGATTTTATTTTTTGGAGCAAGACCAGAATTTTCATCTCAATAATAAGGGGAAACCTTTCGTCTGGAAGGATATATAAGTAGAATGATAAGAATAGAAAAAATAACTCATCACCCTACAAGTGAAAGGATTGATTTGATTTGATTGATGAAGGTGGTTGTGGCGTTCATCAGGTACTCACAAACTGTTATTGGCTCGCTCACCTGGGTGTCGCTGGTAACGATAATTCTTATTTTAGGAATGTTGAACGTTGTCATGTTTTCTTAAATGATCGTACAGTAGTTGTACTTAAAGAGTTGGGCCCACTCGCAATATTGTAACTTTTTTGTTGGCTTTTTCTTAGTAAAAATAACAATAACACAAAGCAATTGTGACTAGAAATTGCGACTGTTTGGGGATGAGAGCTCCACCGAGACTTGGAGGTGACTGGCGAAAGGTGCGCAAAGGTATGCGGTCTACCTGACCTTTAGTTTAATATCACAGGGGAAAATGTTCAATATAATAAGAATTGGGTGAAAGTGGGAAGGGGGTGAAAAAACTACGTTAGCGGTTGTTGAAAAATTTGTTTGAAAGCATTCGTAACATCACAACTCGGAATTCTTACAGGTTACCAATTTATTGAAGTAAGCTGGTATGTATAAACTTTCGTTCCGTGTCGCGTATCAGCTGTAATTGCTTTGTTTCAATGTTTTTGGATAGAAAGAGAAACACGACAACCAATTATTTAGAAAAAATTACCAAATATAACGAACGTTTATATAACCAAGGAAAAAAGTTCCAGTCATGCAGCATGATCATGTGAGCGAATTTTCATATAGGTTATCATATTATATTATACGAACTAAATCACTCGCGACGAAGTTGTGGAAACCCATTTCAAAACGGAAGTTAGTGAAAAAACGTTGTTAGCTTAGAATTATCCCTTCAAACTGTTGAAACCAGTGATTCTTCCCCTCCTTTCACTTCATCTGATTAGCTACAACCCCCCTTCACTTTGCTTGCACTTAATTGGTTGTACTTACTGTCCCTTTTCTTTTCTATTGACCAATGGGATTCAATCTCCCTTCACCTGTGACTATGAAAACTGGATTTCGTGGAAATAGACATTTTTTCACTAACTTCCGTTTTGTATTATATTATGTTAGATACATTGTTTTGAAATTTGAGAACTTTGAGTTAAGTTTACAACCAAACAATTCTTTTTAACTAATAGTTTCCGATTCAAAAAAGATTTTGGATTTTTAGAATTTCTTGCTAGTTTCTTTCCTCTTTCTTTAGCATATATTAAAGAAATTTAAGAAAATTTATCAACTTAATTTTGCGCATATAAATGTACGCATGTGTGTGTGTGTGTGTGTGTGTGTGTGTGTGTGTGTGTGTGTGTGTGTGTGTGTGTGTGTGTGTGTGTGTGTGTGTGTGTGAGTGTGTGTGTTAAGCGTGTTTAATGTTCTAGTTCATCGTTGATAAATTTCTTTTGGCCAAAATTCTGCTAAAAATACAAATTTAACAATAGTTAGCAATTATCATCCATTTTTAGTGATTTTTTGAGAACATTTTATGAAATTTGAGCAATTTATAGCACTCAAAAAGGGCTGGGTAACAAACTCACCCTTTCTTGAGTTTTTATCTCAATCCTAAGGAAAGTTGTCTTGAATGGCAGATATAAACATATATGTTACATATGAAACTCTAGGGTTCGTTTCAAATTGTCTCGGACCAAATTTCATTAAAATTTTATTAAAATTTTTTTGGATCTATTGTAATAGCTTAATTTACTACGAAAAATGGCTGAAATGTTTACTCCCCCTCAAAATTCGTGACTTTACGTTTCAAGATACGTAAGGTACCTGTTTCAATAATGGAAAGTTTGGGGAAGAAATTGGGATAACAAGGTTTTGGGATCTCGTACGCTTCTCTTCCAGTAGAATAATACGTTTATCCCTTGATTTGGTTTTACTTGGGTTTAAATTTTGTTGATCGTATGTTTGGAACTACGAAAGAGACCCTACGAAGCCGTCGGTGACAAATTAGTCATCATTATTCCAAAGAAACAGGTACTAAATGTTTGTGTTTTCGTTTTGATTATATATTTACCATTGTTCAGAATGGTTAACTGTTTTTGAACTATGAATAGTTAACAAGTGAATAGTGAATGAATAGTAGAACAAAGGACAGTTAATTAAATTTCGCTGGAGTAGTTGACTCCCAAGTAGAAAATCTTGGGATATTGATTAAGCTTAATCAATACGGAGCCTCCACCACTTTTGCCGAGATATCGTCGCCACTCTGCAAAACTCCCTTCCAACTTTCACTTAACGCTTAGCTCAATTTTCCATTGCAAACAATGTGGTTTATCAAGACAGTTTTCTCTTTTTACACCGCTTCCCCTCACACAGCAATAGATTCTTCCAGAAAGTCTTTACCATCAAATTCGCATTAAGGGCTTTACTTCGACTGAAAATATCGTTTCAACTGCTCCCTCTCCTGTAAATGCCACAACGGAAGGGCGTAAACCCCAGAGCTAATTTGTCAAACTTTTTTGTTTTTTATATATATATATATATATATATATATATATATATATATATATATATATATATATATATATATATATATATATATATATATATATATATATATAAATTCCAACCTACTTCCAATAACGACGGACGTGAACCTGATTTAAACAATTATAATAAATTTATTGTGGTTTTTAGGAACCAAAACAAACCGCTGTTATCCAAAAAATGGAAACATTAAATTTATTGTCAAGCAAATTGGAATAAATTGGAAAATTTATGGGGTGTTTTTTTAGGTAGGTAGTTACATTTTTTTCCAAGATTTGTAAAATGTGTACAAAAAGTTTTTAGATATTTATTTCTTATACAGCCTCCTGTCTTCTGGTTTTAGACTCCACGATTGTTATTATCTCCCTCAGTATTGTAATAATAGCTTATTGATATTATTGAATGCTGCTATTATGTGTCTTTCTTGGTTCAATGTGTCTCATAAGTTGAATTCTTTTTACATCGATGATGCGCTCATCCAACGAGCAGATTTCAAAAATCTCGTACCTGAGGTTGGTTCTCCGTCACCATTTTGTGTACGCGGTAAAAATTGTTGTGGACGGCTCCTATAGGAATTCGGGGCTTGACGCAATTGCACTCTGACTAGACTCCGAACCTGACTGAGGGGGCGGCGCTATCGGCTGCCTCACCCTGTCGCTTCAACCCCTATTGCCAACACAACCCACACTTCTTCCCTTCTACTGTACACATCACGCTGCCCCGCTCATTTTCCTTCCCAATATGAAAATCGCGTCAGAGGAAATTTTGAATTATTCATACAAAATATTACCTATTCGAGTTTCAAATGCACAAATGCAAATGCTTTGCACACTGTTCTTCTCCGATCAATCGTCTAGCACAGACAATCACCTTCGACCTTGTGCAATCAAATTACCTACATTATTACCTATTCATGTTTCAAATGCCCAACTCTTCTGTGCTCACTGATATGTCCGGAACAATCAACTACTAAGCGTCTTTTTTGGACACCCTATACCTACTTTGAAGATATTTACTGATGACTACTAGAGCAAAATAGATATGTTAGAATTCTTATTTATGTAGGGTGTCCAAGAAAGATACGTCAAAACTTCAGGGATCAACTTTAGACCTCAATTCTGATCGAAGGTTCCTTTTGGAGTTTCGTTTAATGCTTTGTTTTCGAGCTATCCAATTTTTAAGATTTTTTTTTTTTTTTTTTCATCTCACTAAAATGACCATAACTTTGTTAATCGGATGAGTAAAGTAAACATTGAGGATACCGTTGGAAAAAGCATTAAAATTTCCCATCAGATAGGCTACTGAATTTTTTTGAAAACTCCTATATAGTAATTTTTTGTCAGGTTCAAACTTAAAACTTGTTAATTTTTAGTGTTTTCTGACGAAATTATCACGACATTTTCACCTATTTTCTGTTGAAGAAAATCAATAGGGTCTTCCGGAAAAACATTCTCAAACTGTTAGCTTTTCAATGGTCAAGTCAATTTTACTTTTACTTTGCTAGTTGCGGGAGGAAAGTATATTTGAATGTTGAAAAACCTGTTAGCAAATTTTCGTCGAAAATGAAACTATTGCAATGGCACCAAAAATTTCAAAATCAAGATTTTCGAAAAACTTCTCCATTGAAATCCGTTATGAGACATTCTGAAAGGAATCCAAGAGGTTAACGCTATTACACACTATATATATATATATATATATATATATATATATATATATATATATATATGTGTGTGTGTGTGTGTGTGTGTGTGTGTGTGTGTGAGTGTGTGTGTGTGTGTTTTGTAAAAGTTTCGTTAAAAAAAAAAAAAAAAATGTGTTTGTGTGTGTGTATCATTCCAGACGATAGCTCTCCTTAGCATTGAGATAAAAATTCCGTTCTCGCGCCAAAAAAGCAAACTTTTTAAACGAAAGGATTTTTTTTTTTGCCAACACTTTTTGAGCTCATTAAATTGGTCAAATTTCAAAATATATGCTAAAAAATCACTAAAAATGGCTAAAACGGTCAAAAATCGTTAAATTTATAATTTTTAGCGGAATATCAGCCAAAAAAAAAGTTCATCAGCAATGAAGTGAAAGCTTAAAAAAATGTATTCACTAAATTTTAGTGAATATTGTACTTAAATTTCATCAATATTTGATGAAAAATCTATTAAAACTTGAAAAATGCTCAACATCCAAAATCTGTTATGAACCGTAGAATAATATATGATTTGAGACGAGTTTATTTGCCATTATCGGATTCTATCATCGAAACATTGCAATTAAGAGATGAACTCCGTAATTTATTGAATTTAGGATGCTTCGAATTAGGAAAGTGGACCGCTAACCATCCTGATCTCCAAGGCATTCCTAAAAGCCATCTTTTCCCTTCCTGCGAAACTCTGGAATTTGAGATTGGTATTGATAATCACTGCGAGAACCCTCCGCACAAGTTACTAGGTCTGTGCCAGGACACCTCATCTGATACATTCTTTTATAAACCATCCAACTCAAAAAATGTCACGACCAAGCAAGAGCTAGTGTCCCAAATTGCGAGAATATTTGATCCACTTGGCTGGTTATCTCCGCAGTCATAGTATACACCAGGTTTGTAGATAACTCATAGCCCAGTCCCAGTTTCAATGGGACTCACTCCTACTTCCCAGTATTATTAACTCTTGGAATAAGTCAAGTGAAGAACTTCCATTGCTATAAGGAAGCTCTACATTCCCAGGTACATTCAAATGAAGTCAGGTTGCATATACTTGGTTGGATTCGGAGATGCTTCAGAACGGGCGTATGCAAGTGTAATTTACATGGTGCTCACTCAAACCTCTCAATGTCGGTCTAGGCTTATATCTTCCAAGGTGAAAGTTCCCGTCATAAAAGCTACTGAGGTCATGTTTAAGAGGTCAAGTTTTGACTCTTGAATGTTTCATATCACTATTGGCTCGTGTTGGAGCTATCCACTACTCGCGAACCTTTGTAGAGCTATCAACGTCACTAGATGATATTCAGTTTCTCACTCCAGGCCATTTTCCAATTATGCGTCTCATTAACCACCAAGATCCCTGTCAACCCTCTCCACCCCTACAATCTGACAATACTCTAGACGACAGATATACACTGGAACACGATACAAACATATAATCCAACTTACTGGGGCTTTTTGGAAACGTTGGGCAGTAGAATACATCACTACATTGCAACAACACCAACGATTGTGTAACAATTGTAATGGCATATAAACATCCATCGGCCAAGTTGTCCAACCTACTTACGACAGAGTGGCGGGTCGGACACATCACTAGTATAATCACAGATCGTTTTGGTGTAGCGTGTACTGCCAAAGTGGCAACATCCTCTGGGGTTATTACTCCTCCTGTTCGCAAACTATGGCCACTACCCAGCCAGTAGTCGTCCCAGTAATCTAAGTATATTATTTGTTCCCGAGAGATTGAGATTGTTTCGAGCATTGGCTTGAAATACGTGCTGAAAACGAGTACATTGGAAATTTCCCCAACGGTTAAGATATTGTTGTGTCATTCACCACAGCAGTTAGTTACCTACTTTCACATATCTACTCGGCATTTCCTCCACTAAATCTTCAGGACTTCTATTAACTTTTAAAAAACCTGTTCACAATCGTTATTCTGGCAGTACTATCTTGAATATTTTCCCTAGGGTGGTTTTTCCCAACGTTTCCTTCATTAATTCTCAAAACTTCTAATCCCTTAAATAGGTTTATCGATTCCTAGTTCTCAACACCTATCCTGACAACTCAACCCTTGAATATTTTTTCATGTTGGGGTTTTCGCATTCCCCATCCGTCAAACTACTCCTTCCTAGCCAATTACCAACAGAACGTCCATGTTTATATAATGCTCTCTTCAACGTCGACTAGTGACGAACTATATAAGAAAGAAGAACTTATTGTATATATCAGTGTAAAGAGTAGTTTTAGTTTTCTTCTCAATATACCACATCGATCAACTTCTTCGTTTCCGTTTATTTGATATTCCTTGATCTCATCACGTTCAGAAGCTGACAGTTTGAGGAAGTGTATTCCGAACAGTGCCCGCCGACAAACCTATACTGGTTGCAGAAAAACGGAAGAAAACACTTCGATTTTAAATATTTTTTTGAATTTTGCTCTTTGGTCTTTTTGATCAATTAAAACTGACTGAAAAAACTTTACTTTATATCAGGATTAGGAAACTTATCGTTCCTTCTAACTGTGTACTTAGCGTACAGTGATTCTATGGGGAGTTATGGTCGCTTTAATTAGGTACAAAACAAGAAGAAAAAAAACTTAAAAATTGAATAAATCGAAAACAAAGCGTTTAACAAGAAATCTCTAAGAGGAATGTTTGACCAAAAATGAGTTCTACAATGAACCCCTTGATTTTTTGGGGAAAATTCAATAATAAAATTTCAGATAACCACTCCCATTAGCACATTATCCACTAAAATTTAACTTATCGTACAGATCCATCCAACCGAACTTGAGAAGTACGCAGGTAGGTAAGTAGTAATTAGTAAAAGCCATCACATTATAAAATATAATATTTACCTATGTATAATTTTATCTCAAAAAATAGGATATTAACTTACTATGTATTTTCTCATTTATGAGGAGAAACTCCAGCGCTCCGTTATATTGGGAACATGGTTTGACTGTAAGCGTGTTTTAGAACTTAACGTGGTTATAACCAGGTAAAGATGCATGGATACGTTTTTCATTAAAAATGATATTAGGGCTTTTGGAGAACATTTTATCACAATTTTCCCAATAGGATCCGACTCCGGAGAATAATTACTTATTTATCGAAGTTGTCACGAGTAAGGAAAACAACAAGGGCATTCTAACGATTTTAGATTGATATGTTTGGCAGGCTAGGGTTAGGTTGAACTAGTAAGACGTTTGATTGGTGGAATCACTCTAAAAAACCAAACAATGTCGCTTAGGGGAAAAAGAAATTTAATACTAGTAAATTGTGATGTGCCGGATAACCAGTCTCGTTCTGCTAGCTAAAACATTAATGACGTCGAAAATCAGACCTCCTCCCGAGTTATATCCAATGGTTGAATTTCAACCATTTAAGAAACATTATAGTATACATTTCGAATTTCCTTGTTCGGTGTAACGCTTGGAAGCCTTTTGGAACGTTATACCGGCAATACATAATATCCCAATATGCTATTCTTATTGAGTACATGTTGTTGGCGTTGATGAAAAAATTCTGTCCATCATTGTGCACAAACGGTTGTTTGAGATTCCTCGCGAACGCGTTGTAAGTAGCACACAGTTCCGTTTAGTACTGGCCGTTGAGCCTTCTGGACTCACGAAAGTCCATTCACAAGCCCTACAACCGCTCGCATGGATTTTCAAGAAGCCTTAATAGTATAATTTGTGTTTAAGCCCCTTGAAATATGTAATCATTATGATCAACTGGAAACTATCAGTTTCACCTCAGGGAGTAAATATTGACATGTAATCACTGTTCATGAATGGAAATTTTTGTACTATCAAAAAGTTCTCTGAGAAGCAAAGTGCAAGTGTTAAAAAATAAGGGTCTGCCCCTTCAGAGTGCCAGAACACCCCAGATGTTTTCATCTTGCACAAAAAATCTTCTATAACAATCAGCCTCCGTGGCCCCTCAGCTGATCAGTGTCTCCGTTCCTTGTAACAGTATTCAAAGTGTCGAAAAAGAAGATTCATTCTAAATTTGAGTACAGTAGGCCGATTAGGGAAAATGTACAGCCTGAAAGTACCGACAACTCATAATTTCGCCCCCATACATTGTAGCTATCTTCAAAATATTCCGAAAGTGCTCCATTTCAAATTTCAGCTGTATAAGTTGATTAAAAATGCAATTAAACTAGCGAGTACAACACTTGCAACCGATTTACGTAACGCTATTCCGTGGTGGTTAGGCGAAACGATGACTTTGTCATCAATATATAAACATTGATATAAACGTTCACCCCAAATCAAAACTTCTTTGTAAATTTATAATTCGTTTCTGAGGTTCCAATAACTCAGAAATTCGTCCTTTGGAGAACATCCGTGCTTTATGCATTCCTTAACTTTTTGTAGTTCCACATATCATGTGGTTTTCATTTCGATTTCTCCAAACACCATGATTTCTCATTTATGAGGTCCATAAATTAGCTGATGGAAAGCCTCGACTCCTGTTACTAAAGCCATTACTTCTCTATCTAGCTGTAAATAATTTCTAGTCATATATGCATTTCACTGTTTTGATCCGCCTTTTCGTTAGTTTGTGCCAAAAGCTGCGCTTAGTATCGGCGAAGCATCAGCTGAAACAATAATTGGAGGCTCTGAATCAAATTGAGCAAGAACTGGGGCATTATCTCATTTCAAGATTTCAAACACTTTCAGGGATTCAAATGGAGATTTATGTATGTCAGTCCATTTAAATGCAAAAGTCTCATTGTCCAGCAAACGATATAAGGGTTCAGCGATTTTCGCTCGATCTAACCTTCTAGCGATCTAAACTTTTAATAAAATGTGAAGCCTCTTAGAAACGCCTGAAGCTCATGTTTACATGCTGGAACTTTCATAGATTGTATAGCTTCAACTTTCTTCTTCAATCGTAAACTGCACTGAGTAGATATTCTAAATCCCAAAAATTCCATTGACTCTGCTCCAAAAAAACATTTGTATCGTAATTTGGCCGTTTAGCCTATTCAGTAAGTGCTTGTTTTAAGCAATCATCGTGTTCATTTAAGGTCGGTACTTGGATCTGAATCTTATCTAGATACCAAGAATTCCTTGCAAAATGCTTTCCATGAATTTTTGAAATAGGTACGTAAGGTGCATTATTCACTCCATCACAAAGGCGAGTTACCTCGAACAAACCCAAGGGTGTAGTTAAGGTTACTATTCTGGATGTATCATAAGTGACCCTTAATTGCTTACAAATACAAACGTGTTGGGTAATTTGAATTGTTTACTTATGGGTTGATTGTGACCTTCTAATCATCTGCAATCCATATTTTGCCAACTTTTTTATGAATGAAGACAACAGAGTAATCTACAGGTTTCAAGGTGTTATGGGAAACCAATTCCTTCAAGGTTTCTTTAAAATGGTCCATTTGACTGAGAGGTACGATTCTTGCCTTGAAAAATTTTGGTAGAGTACCCTCTTTGAGTTTTAAGCTCACTCGTTTCCCGAAATGGCCAGAAATATAATTTTTGAGTAAAAATTCTTAGAACTCAAGCAGCTATTAGCTATTTGCTGAATTCTAATGACGTAAATGCCTAACGATTCAAACTAGTTTTCATACTAATAGTAAATGGTTTTCATACTAAGTAAATTTGGGCCGTTATACTCTTCTAACACAACTATAGGAAGTTTACCTCTAAGCTTGATGTATTCTAAGTTGGTTTTTCCCCAAAAATGTTCTGTTTCCTTATGCGGACAACTGAACGGGAGATCATATAGGATGCAAGTGAAGATTTTCTTAAACGTCCAGAGGGTCATTAGAGACATTGCTGTCCTATTATCCACCTCCATTTGAATAAGTTTGGAATTAAGAGATATGTTGGTTCTAATATCCGTCTTGCAGATTTATTCGATACAATTTTAATTATTTAGTGGTGAAATGTCTTGGTCGTCTTCTGATGATCCAGATTCAATAACCTAGTGCGTTCTATATTTTTGAAATTTTGATTGACTTGACTTTTTGTCTCCCCTTGTTGATATATTTGTCTTCTGCCCCATCTATAAGACCAACTTATGGCAACATTTGCATTTTAATGCTCTGAAGTAGCAAATGTCCGGAGAGTATTTAACTTTTACAACGAAAACCTCCTATGTTGAACTTCCTATTTTTCAGATTTTTGTGTAATTTGTTTCGTTTTGGGGTAATGATATATATTTTTGTAATATACTCAACATCAGAGTTTATAGATTTTTGTAGTGCTTCAGTTGCTACGATTGAACAAGCGAATACGACCGCTTTGTCCAATGTCAGACCATCGGAGTTTAATTTCGGAATACACTCATCGTAACGCCTACAAGAATATCTTCGTAACTCTTGATTTTGCTTACCGATCTCTCAGCATTTCGTGATAAGAGGAGCTACTACCAAAGTTACAATCAGAAGCCCGTTTTCTTACGTCACACGAAATTCATGCAGTTGTTCTTCATCCTTTTGATTCTTTGTGTGGAATAGTCGACTCAACAATTCGCTTGAGTAGGACATGAAAGGTGCATTGCACTTTTATATTATATCATAATAATTAATCTACATTTATTGGAAGGTCAGGAGCTAACATAGTGCATTGATTACAGAATAGCTTGTATCTATAATAACAGTGAATAATAGGTATCTTTTATCTACATCATTAAATATGTCACCGGTTTCACAATAAAAATCAAATCGATCAAGCCAGTCACTCCTCCCATTTGGAATTATCTGAATCAAATTTAGGAAGTTGCCCAATGAGGGGTTTCAGTAAAGATACTAACGTAATCATTAGGTAAATGATGTGTGTTACCTTTTTTCTTCCACTTCGAATAAGCCACGCTAAGTTCACCTCGTCGCTAGCTAATAGGTATTGAAATATCGTCCAAATAACTATTTATAACTTCTATTTATAAGTATTTTGTTCTTCAAGTGATCATTATAGTATGTATGATATTTATCATAATAATTTACAAATCGTATTTTTGTAGTTAGGTGAGGATTACATAACAACCGTGCCAATTAACTGGAGTCGTTAGGTAAATCATTGAACTACCTACTATCCAGTAGCTTCACCTGCCAAGTAAAGCGGTTTCTGAACTTCTTTGCCTTCACAATAATACAGTCTGTGTCCACCCGTGGATCGAGGGGGGGGGGGGGGGTCAGCTCCTTCGCCATACCACGCGTAAACTTCCTATCCGTTCATTGGCCAAACTAATCGGTGTTGTGAGTTGAAAATTACTAGGTACATATGGGGTTTTTTCCCGTGCGCTGAGTCCGAATCTAAGGTCAAAATTATGAAATCCCCATATATGAAAGTCCCCCATTCACAAGAAAATATTGATATTACCATTGCCCAACTGTTCGGCTACACCTATGCTGTATGTTCTCGAGCGAATACATCAGCCTTTCCAAACGGTGGCGCCCCGAAATAACCTTCATCGGCCCGAAAGGTCAGGGTTGAGCTTTTTGTTCCAGACGAACGGACCTAATGCCCTTTCAGGGAAGTATCGAAGAAAAAGAAGAATCTGAAACGAGTTCAGCCCCTTTCCTGGTGTGCCATGTCGAAATTCTCGATTATCGCTGAGGGAAGGGATGCAAAATTTAGTTAACCAAATCTTAATTTTGATTTATCATTTTCAATTAGGAACCTTTGTAATCGAGAGTAAAAAAGTTTAACCCCCATCTAAAAGTTATTGGTTTATGTTTCATGATGCGCAGAATCCAAAACTCTAAAACATTTTACAGAAAGGTTTATTATTACTGTATAATATATTCATTCTACGCAGCAATATAGTCTGTCATTGTTGAACCCAGTTGACAGTAGATACATTATCAAAACTCGACGCATTGCGCTACGACCTCCAAATTTCACGTTTTTTAAATTAAATTTTATTAGGTGATACCCTTTATTACGAAGTCATCTTCCCACCAGCTAGAAGGGTCATAAGGCATGAACCATGTATTGAAATGAAAATATGATTATTTCTAGCTCATAAAACCACCTATTGTATCATCTACAAATAGTTGTGTGCATTGCGCCTCGCGAAAGGGTTCGCTCCTTCACAGCGACTTGTGTGGATCTGAAACCAATGTTTGTTACTTTCGCATAAAGTCCTCTATTACTAAATATTGCTATATTTCAATAGGTCGGATAGAATAGAAATCAAATTTTAGGATATTTCAGGGCGATAAATTATAAATTATTAGAACGTATAAAATGTCTCGCATAATTTATGGTTGACAATTCGTACTATAAAAGTTGAATTCAACGGTCATTCATTCTATACGGATTTCCAAGACTAAACTGTGTATTCAAAATTATTGGAGCCATCGCAATAGCTTTTTTCTACGAAAATTAGGGTAAACGATAATGCAACTAAGGGTTAGGGGTACAAGTTAAGGTTTAAGCTAAAACATAGTCAAGCGTCGTTTACTTTTCAAACTTGGTTAAAACTACTGACCGCGTTTGGCTTGTGTAGCTCTGGTCTGGAAAAATGGAGTATAAACGTCAAAGAAAGTGAAAAAAATACTAAAAGGCAGCATAAATTCGTAGAACTACAAAGATATTTAGTGAATGTGTTGTGCCTGATATTATGATAAAAAATGTAATTCACCTGTGTTCCTGTGTTCGGGTTAGTTCAGCAGATCAGTCCCCCCCCTTCTCTTCTTGAGTGTTTGTTACAACAGTCTCGTGCAACTGAAATACCTATTTTTTTATGTTAAGTAATCGGTTTGTTCTATCGTCTGTGGAAATTGAAGGAAAAGGAAGAGTAACTTTCCCATTCAATTCCAGAATACATTCAAGAAATGTCTTCTGGTCTGCACTGCTTTTTATCAAAAATATGCAGTCAATTCTCTACTAAAATCCCATTGAGGTGAGTTCAAACTATTCTCGGCGACCGTTCAACTTCAAGCAGAGCATAGCTCACAAGCTATGAGCGCCGTTTAGGTAGTTGTACTCCTGGCATAAACTAAATTAAGCGTTAAACAGCAGTTCAAGCGTTGAGTGAGGTTTAAACTGGTTTTGTACCCCTGGCCTTAAAGGAGTCCCGCAAGAAACACTAGAAAAATGTAAAAATGGCACTGGCAATTTTATGTACCATTTTAAGTGATTTTATAATAAATCTGAAATTTACTCTTTAAAAGTTACGGAGTAATATCCTTCAGGAGTACTCTTTTTATGGTCCACGCAAATTTTCATGTTGACTCCAGGTCCACGATGCAGGTACTCTTGGAGTAAATGGTTTGATGCTCGCCACCCTTAATTATATCTGAACTGATAGAGTGCCACCTAACAGGAGTTAAAATTAAATCTGAAACAGGTTAAGGACTTGAGCAAACAGAATGTCAAAAGCAGGCGTAGACTGTAGAGGAGATGATAGCAAATCCTGTGGACACCTGCCGCCCCTCCGCAACAGAAGCACCTGCTTAAACAAATAAACCGCATACACATTGGAGCCCAAGTGTGCGTGTTTCGGCGTGTGTTAGGTAGTGTGTGTATTTCAGTGTTAGTATTGTGTGTAGTACGAAGGATGGTCGAGGTGGGAGCGGAGCGGTGGAAAACGGCGGCGTATCGATTGCGCTGCAGCCCGGCCGAACGCGAGAGACATCTATCCCCCACCACCTTCGACCCCCGTTGCCAACATCCCCAAACTGAATTTCCCTACTAATTCTCATTTCAGGTGATTGAGGGGGATTTCTAACTTCTCTTTCTAACATCTTTAAATCATGTCCGTAGTTTACAATAGTGGGCGTTCAGTAGTTTTACCCACAGGTCTTTCCACACGTCTAATGAAGGTCCCCTTGTAGGGTGAGCAACGGAACCACGCACAATACTATAAATCAGCAAAAATAGATACCTACGTATCTACTTACGCAAAAGAAGCCTCATAATTCAAAAGTTATTGAATATACTCAGGGTGCCCCAAAAGAACCCCCTCTTCCACACCCTAATCTTTTCCCACTATTTTTGAGATATCAAAGTGAAACTTTGAGGGCGTTTTTTTGGATACGTGATCCTAAGTTTTACACTAATTAAAATTAGAAATAAAATCCAAACATTTGTTTGGGTACTTCGAAAAAAATTCCTCCGTTTTATGCCAAGTGACACCTCATTTTGAAGATTTTTAGTGCTGAACACAGTGGTGAAACACGATTACCTAACTATAAACCATCATGGAATCGGGTGAATTATGAAGGAATGATATTGATGATTAAATTTATTACTGTTAGAATTCGCTCGATCTAACCATAAATAATTAGCGAAACAGCTCAAAGATTTCATTTCATTATTTTTAATAATCATCCTTTGCAAGCGACCAGAAAAAAATTAACGCTACTCCTTCCCTCTTTAAATTTGTTGGTTTACGTATCAAGATGCGTAAAATTCTAAATCGGAAAAAAGGGCCGTCCGCACTCCTATGTTGCATGGTGGCTAATTTACCTGATGAAAGTGGAACAAATTTAAGTAAAAAAATCGAGATTTTTTATATTACTCATTGTTCACGTCATACTAGAAGTTTGAGTGTGAGTATCTGTCCCCTTTACACCTTTTCACGTGTTTAAAAGAGGACGTGATTGAACAAGTGTTTCTAGTTTTCTCGACGAAATCGTCAATATGACTCAATAGCATTGACCGAGGTGTAAACATTGCAATCGACGAGATGGAGTGAATCATGTCCTACTTAATATTATTAATGAGTGGAAAGAAAATTTACCTGGCTGGGTGAATAGCCCCAAGAGATTTTTACTGCATTTTTCGGTTTTTTTTAGGATATCTACACAGGTTCCATGAGGTTACAGAGAGATTATTATGTTTAACTGTTCCTGATGATATCTAGTTTTCAAAACCACTAAAGGTTTTTGCCCGATATTGCATTTAACCACTTTTTCCACTAACTTTAAAGAAACTCGTTTTCTGGGAACCAATAATATTCCCTGAAGGGAATTCCCACATCACCATTCTGATATGATGTCAAATGTCTGGTAAACATTTCAAGACAATTGAGTGGATTTGACGAACAGGAACAATTATGGCCCCTTGATTTTAAGGTTTCCGGAAGCGACGAAAATGGGATTTGCGAAAAAATATGCAAAAATCGTTGTTGGATTTGAAAAGTTGAAACTCTCACCAACATTTGACAGATATAATTTCTTGAAAATCTCCAGAAAACTTGAATTTTTCCCACCTTGATCGATAAAATTGGCCACTCTGTGGTGTTTAGGAAGATCCCTAACATCTGAAGTTGGCAATCCCTGATAGCTGAACATAATGTACTATTGAGGTAGAGGAGCTGCTACACTCTGTTGCTGTGGGTGTGGGTCAATTCGGCCCTTTTCTAGGTCGATTCCGCCCTCCTAACTACCTGTCCCGATGTCGGCCCCACACCCAAATCCCTTGCATGGAACGTATGAAATCATACCAAACCACAAGCTTGAATTTTACAGTACCACATTTGGCATCGATGAAATTGCACCCTTGTAAGTAGTCTTGTGGCCGTACAATCTTGGCTGCTTTGTAGATGGCCACTTCGAAATTTATAGTCAAATGACTGACGGTTGAGAACGATCTACTGAACAGTTCTCATGAATTAAATGAAAGAGTTCCCTTCCGTATGAACTCTGCTTCTTGTCTGACAACAGGAAAACTGCAATAGGAATATGGTGGCTGTTCCGAATTGATTTGTTCTGCAGCAAAAATGACAATACCCTCACTTTAATCATAGTGGAGCACAAAAGAAGCGCTGGTTTGAGTTTCAAAATCAAAATCTTCAGACCCTCATGAACTTCATCAGAGTTCGGAGGTAGTTTGGGTTGGCATTTAATTCTTGCTCGGTGATTTACCCTGGACACTGGATACGCACGGAATTTTTTTTTTTTGTCATACCTCGTCGTAATAATCATCTGTTTGTAATAATTTTCTCGGTCTTTCATTCATCGCTTCAATCATCTTTCGTATCACCGAATTACTCTCGGTCTGTCATCATAACACGTCGGTATCCTCCTGCGCATGATGCATTAAATCACATTCAACTATATTGTCACCGTGCATCTTTAGGCAGGCTTTGTATGCTGGTCTACGGCAGCGGTAACGAGTGACAACCCCAGTAAGGTTACTGTGATGAGCAAATTAAAAACCATCAATAACTTTAAGTTTTCTTCGTTGACTGATCATATCTATAACTCCAACACGATCGATTTCACAATTAATATAAGAAAATATCACAGTCATGACTATATAAGCTGTGTCCTTTTTAATGTGTGTTCAGTTATTGTTTGTTACTGATGACGGCCTAACCGTCGATATCGATTCAACATTGTAACTCTTTATTTTTCGTGGAAATAGACAACGTTTTTCACTAACTTCCGTTTTTATCACAGTCAATATCACAAGGTTTGTAACCAACCTCGGCACTGGTTTACCGTAAACTGGCCATAGTTTATGTGACTAGTGATCTGTAGGTACCTGTCATAGGTCACAGTTCACTGTTGTTCAAGACTTCGCTGGTTTCTGGTCAAGCAAAAGTCAGGAACTGGAGGACCTTGAGGTCTCGGGGCCCAATTGACATCGCCCGTCCTGAACCTCGGACTCCAGCTCCCAATTAGCAGACCGAGAGTCTACTTGGGCTTAGACCATAGACATATTTATACCTAAGCAAGTCTATGGTTTAGACCCGGCTTAGGGCTAAAAGGACCTGCATCCATTGCTGTTTAGTTAACCAGGTCGAATAAAACGATGGTAGTCTAGCCCACGTCTTACGTTCATTATAAGTTCTTAGTTTCGAGAATGCCCTCGAATCAAAACTTATTTCCTAGGCAAGAAAGCGGTTCATTAGACGTCTGTGGGGGTGGGCAGAGATCCGTGAAATGGGATTATCCGCCGAGGAAGAGGGAAGATCGGTGGACAAAAGAAAGGGGATCAAGTTGAGGGGGCGGGCGGAGCTGCCATGTGTCTCAAACTGCTTAGAAAGAGTCGGCGGCCCGACTTTGTCCTCCAGCTACGAATATAGCTCTCGGAGTTGAGGGACGTGTTGACGTCACTGATCAATAAATTCGCATTTGAGTCTCTTTAACTCTTCTAGCGAATTTTTGTAGAAATAAAACTATTGATATAGTTCCAAAATTTCGAGATAAAAGTTTTCCTAAATTTTCTTTATTAAAATCCGTTTTGAGGCATTCTGAAAAAAAAAAAAAAAAAAAAAAAAAAAAAAAAATCCTGGATTTCAATTCTTTTCGAAATAGTAATAGAACAGTAGTCGCAAAGAGCTATCATTCAATATTACAGAAACAAGCTGTTGGGTCACAAGTAACCAAATACCTTAATGTAGCACTACCTATACTTAGATTTGAATACTAGTGGAATAGATGTATACTAACCCCAAACCCAGTTTAGAACCATGGAAAAATAACACACTCAAACGATGTTGGAAATGTATTAGCCTTATACGTCTATACGTGGGTAGATACACTTTTTGAGTGATGCATAACGATTTCAACGTAGAATACGTTTTTGCGGTGACCTTCGTGCCAGAAATTGTCATCCAACAACGACACAAAACAACTTCACTTACCAACGAAACAAAAAAATGGCACGTACCAAAGACATTCACAAGGAGAATAGTGTTACCGTTGCCTTTTGATCTCCGGAGCTAATTTCTTTGCTGTTCAACCTATGAAGCTAAAATTTAAAATGGGGGTGAAAAACGTATTTCACACTCATAAGGATTTCGCCTCTTGGCGCAATGTGTTTTTTGTTTTGTTTGGTTTAGAATGAAAAATTTAATTATTGAAAGTGTAGTTTGTGACAGAGTTCCCGTCAGAATCCCAGAGAAAGCGCTGCCGTCGCTCTTTTGGAAAACAACGGGCGTCGCACGCCTCTTCTCGTGTTTTTGAAAGGCTGAGTTTGGTGTTGGATGGGTGATCCAAGACCTGGAAAACCAATCTTCCTGAACATAGCACATTACGTGCTATTAGTAAGGGGATCCTTTTTGGGTCTGTCACACTCTCCTCGGTAGAGCGAGCGTGGTTAGGATTATGGACGGCTAACGCCTAGTAATCCAATCCACTATTTTTGGGGAGTTAATGTTTCAGAAGAAACATGGCTCGGGGTTCCAGAAGGAATTCCCATTATCACCCTTTGGTATATAAATAATTTCATTGGTCTTTGACTTATAATTTCTCAATTTTTCCCCTTTTTATATTTTCAATTTCTTACCTATGGTATACCTGGCCTTTGTCATTTTTATTATTGTTCTTTATACCCGGGCATGGTTCCCAATTATTCAAGGGCATTGTTCCCAATTTCCAGGGCTTAGTTCCCAATTTAAGTCCCCAATGTGGGCATATTAATTTATATCTATTTTATTTTCCTTAAGGTTTAAGTCTCCATAGTTGAGCCACCGTTTATTCCCGATTGTTCCAATCTTTGATTGGGGGTTAATTACCTAATGAATACTTCATATGAAGATTCATTGACAATCCATCCTGTTTTAATTTCTCTTTTCCCATCCTCAATCGCCAATGCAGCTATTTATTAATGAGCATCAGTTCTCAGCCAGTAAACTATTCCACCTGGTTAACATACTTGCTCTTCAATCAAGTATGTCTTTAAGGGGGGGAGTGTGACAGAGTTCCCGTCAGAATCCCAGAGAAAGCGCTGCCGTCGTTCCGTTGGAAAACAACGGGCGTCGCACGCCATTTCTCGTGTTCTTGAAAGGCTGAGTTTGGCGTTGGGTGGGTGATCCAAGACCTGGAAAACCAATCTACTCCGAACATAGCTCATTAATACTATTAGTGGGAGTGGTATCTCTCTGACGGGATACTGTCATCCTCCTCTACCTCTTTTTCGAGGATTTCGGTCCCCATTGAACCTCTAGGGAGCTACCTAAATCTCTGATAAGTTTTGGGAAAAATATAGATTTCACCGTTCTGTAGGTACACGGAAGTAGCAAAAATGCCACGCGTGTTTTATAGACAACTTCCTTTTCTTGGACAGTTTAAACTTTAGGTAACACAACTAAAATTGGCTTTTCTGCCCTCAATTTGGAATTTAATACTCTCATTACTCCTACTTATCTCCTTCAGAACAGCTTCTTCAGGGAGTGAAACAAACTTTATAACAATAAACTCTAAAAACATTGCATTTTCCAATTATATCTCCTTATAACAGGAATTATAAAGTTGCATCACTCCCTGAAGATCCTGGGAAGAAACGATGGAGTAATAAGGGTAGTCAATTCAAATTGAGGACAGAAAGACTTTAGATAGGTACATTTAGAATGATTCGTGAAACGAAATCTGGAGATCTCCGCTTGTTGAGAAGAAGAATTCACTTGTTGGTGAGACGAACATTTGCCAAATACCTATTGTTACCATCATTCATGTTCAATTTTAAATGTCTAGTCATGTCATGTTCAAACATTGTCCATTCATCTCATCTCTGTTCACATATTTTAGGTAAAGAGAGATGTTTGATTCGTACTGCCACAGAATGGTAACAGTTTGATGCGCTGATTTTTCAAATTTATTTTACCGATTTGAAGAAGGGAACCCATCCCTGCTTTAAATTACATAGTCACCACCAAACAAGATGCGTACGTTGGCTTGCTCACAATCAGTCAGGCATATTTTTCATAAATAATGTAACCTAAATTAGGGGAGCCTAGCGAGACTCGGATTGTTGGAGGCGCAGGACACAGAACCATTTAGGCCGGATAGCAGCTAATAAAAGGGTCTCTGCACCCTTGGGCACGTGGATGACACGTGTCACACGGAACACCGTCCGAGGGGTGCGAGGGGTGCGGAATGCGTCTGCGCTTGACGAATGGCCGTGTGGGTAAATTCTCTACTTATCAAGAATATGGTTCTCACCGAATGCATTGCGTGTATTCGAATTTTGAAAACAAAAATATTTACACTTATCTCATATTAAATTTCCTTCACTTCAAGAAAACTTTGGATTATGGTTGGGATAAGTTTCTACATTTTGAAGAGAGCAATGTAGGTTTTGTTTAAAATCATAGGAATGAATGGAAGGTACTATATAAGCACATTTACATTGTCGTAACCTAACGTAATTTTTCAACATATTTTTTAAAACCTAAATAATTTGTTATTATTAAAAGTTCCTAACTACTATTAAATAGTAGTTACACAAATATTTATCATGAGCCATACATATGTATAGATTTCTGGAGATAACTCAATATTATGTTACGAAAATCGGCAACGAAGTGCTGAAACGAAAATAGGCAATAAAATTCTCTTACAAGAATGGGCAACGAAGTGATGTTACGAAATATTCTTACGAATTCGCGTTATGGTTACGTGAAATGTTTCCTTATCGGCCCTCGGTGCTGAAATTTGAAGAAATCCTCTGAGAAATCTAGAAATCAATAACAAAGTCCGGAGATACAGATGTTTCTCTATAGAAAAACTCTCAGGGACGGGGCTTTAGGCGCCAAACACAGACACCTGTTGGCTTGATGTACTATCCTGAGAGTTTTACGTTTATCAAATAGACTAGTAAGAAACCCTTGATTAATTAGAGTGGGGTCTTTGGTTAATTGCTCGCTTCGAAAAGACCTCGTAGGGGCTTGTGCCCAAAGAATTTAAATCTGCGATAGATGAGTGTAGGGCATTCAAAGATTATGTGGAATGCTGTTTTGTCTGTCTCCACACATAACCTGCAAAAGGTTGGGCTTTGTGCGACCCCTTTGCGATGTAGGTGAAATCGTAGGGGATCAAAGCCGGTTATGAGACCGAGCATTGTTTTTAGTTTTCTATGTTTCTTCTTGCGTAGCCTCTAAGTAAGTTTGGTGTTGGGTTCGGCCACCATGTATTTACCGTGGACACGTCTCTCAATATTGGACCATCCTCTTATGGTTAGTTGGTTGATCCACCTTGTTGACGTTTGTGAAGGATTGATCAGTAGAGAACCCCCGAAATTTACTAAGTCTTAAAGTCATCAGCTGGTCAGTGCGCCTCCATTTCAAAGCAGCTGATCTCAAATTTCAGCACCGCAGGTTGATTTGGAAAGTTTTTTTTTCAAATGTGTTTCGGTATGACAACATTTTATGGCCGAGTTCGTAACACGATTGTGGGTCGGTCGGGCGAAAGGACGACTTTCCTGTGTGTGTAAGTGCGTATGCGTGTGTTTATATGAAATATACTTTTTAACTTTTTATGACGTCTTGAATGACAAAATCGATTCCATCCCAACCGAATAGTTTGAGTGCCTAACGCCCCAAAAATCACAAAATCATTTATAGTCGTTTTTTGAAAATTTATTTGAAGACGATTTTGCATGCGAAGAAAAGCAGAAGTTCTATCTTTCCCAGATTTGGAAAACGATATAAGTACTCACGCAACAATTCCCTACAATAATTCTAAAGACTTGGGATTCGATCGTGCAATATATTTCATGCCCTACGTTGAACTATTATAGTGCATTGTGGAGTGTGGTGTTAGAACATAACCTCTCATCGGTGACTCAACGGGTAGGGGTTATGCGACCGACGTTACAAGCTCCAGAAATAGCATTGCTCCGATCGGACTGGCCAATTCTAAACCAGATCTCTTATTCACGAGCAGATTCAAATTGATTTGGTAAAACCTTCAATACTGACTTTCAGTTGGATCGTACTCATAGGAAAATGAAATTATATTATTTAATGTTGGTTCTGCAGAGAAACCACTGTAAAAACTAATTAATTTTTATATTTGCTTAATAAATTTAACTATACGAACTAAACATATACAACTTTATAATGAACTTAATTATAAATATTTAATGTATCGCACACAATATGTAATTAAACAAATAATTAGTTTTTAAGCTGTTAATTAGAAATTAATTATTTTAGCAATTCATTTGTTTAGTTAAAATATTTTATTTCCTAATCATTTGCTTATAATAAATTTAATTTTTTTGCTCTTAACAACTAATCAGAATGGTCCCCAAGTTGTAATAATTGTACCTGGCTTATCATACTCTGAGAAGCCCCGGTCAAATGTTCAGCATCTTGAGTTGATGCGAACAAAATAAGCTACAGAGCTCACTCCGCTGATTATAGTGATTCATTGCACGCATCATTATGGTGTAATAAATTAACTATACCACACCTCGAGAGGCCTCCGTTCAAAACTCAGCTCCTCAAGTTAAATATGAACGAAATTAGAAAGGTATAGACCTCACTCAGCTGATAAACCTCCAACCTACCTCCAACGAGGTATAGTTACTCTCTACCGCAACCAGAGACTCCGGTTTCAGAGGTTCATCATCTCATGGAACGAAATAAGCTACACAGTTCACTCTGTTGGTGAAGAGTGGTTCCTCATATTGCAATTCACCTACTCCAGCATACCAAGAGAAGCCCCGTCCTAAAGTTCAACACCTCAAGTTGAATAGGACCAAAATATGCCACAGAGCACACTCGGCTGATTTGACTGAGTTATCAAGTTATACCTAATTATACTATACCACACCCAGTTAAGTTCTACTCCACAGTTCAGCATCTCAGGTTTATAAGAACAAAATTAGTTATTTATTTTAAATAAATATGAAAGAAAAATGTGTTTTCTCACGTTTGTGGATGCATTGTTACTTAATTTAAAGAGCTTAACAAATAATGATGGAGCACGTCATTTTGTTCGACTCTTGTTGTCCCAGAGAGGCTTCCTGTCGAATTAAAATGCCCTAGGGTGAACAGAAGAGAATTTAGCTCTTGTTTTTTGTAGAAAAATTAGTTTATTTTTTTTTATTTTTAGGCACGGGTAAAAGGGTGTTCCACGCTAAAATTTATCTGCCAAATTCTTTCGATTTCAACACGGTTGCATGTATGAATGAAGTGTAAAAACGATCCATGATGCGGTCCGTAAGTATATCAAGTCAAAATTTGAGCTCAAACTCTTTAAGTTTTCAACAGTCTTTAGAAGAGCTTGAATGTAGCTACTCAGTATGAAAACAAAACGAAAAATAATTTGGCTTCCGCCTTTTTCGAAACTACTATAGAAAATTATTAATAGGGATGTTGGCAACGTTGTCGAGAAATGTAAATAACTATGAATATAGCTTCAACGTCTAATATCAAGACTTAGAAGATCTTAAGCACCCAAAATATTACTGTGAGCTCTCTCCGAATTTTTTCGGCACTAAGCTCTTGAAGAAAATGAGACCCAACGACAACATGCGAACGCATCACCAATCGAAAAAAGCTTATGGTAATGTTTTGGGTGCTTACGATCCTCTAGGCCTTAGTATTAGACGTTGAAGGTGAATCCAAAGTTGCGCAAATTTTATGCCAACTTGCAAATATCCCGAATTAATCATTTCACGAGTCGTTCGCGAACAATCAATTTGAGGCACGAGACTCTAGACCCTGACCAACAAACCTAAATTCTTACTAAGGGATTGACTACTTGATGTTATGTATTCTTGAGCTGCGAGCGTAGCGACCATCCAGACCACTGATCTAAGCAGAAAACTGATTTGTGAAAATCTCATGGCGACTGGAGCGCTGGGAATGCCACGCAGTGGGTAGTCGAACTAAAGAGCAAGTCAGAGTCTAGAGTCTCGTGTCTCAACTTGATTGTTCGCGAACGTCTCGTAATCATTTCCTTTTGTCGTTTAGAAAAAGGTAGAAGCCGAAATATTAAAAATTGTCTTGTATGGTTATTTTCTGTTTTCTTTTCTCACTATATATATATAAAACAGAATCTAAGCTAATACCCAATTTAAAAAAGAGAAAAAAAAAAAAAAAGAAACTTGTTTTTGAACTGAATGAATAACAAATTCTTGAATTTACCTTTAGAGCTACGTATGGGACCATCAGACTGGAAGGGCTGCATTCTTGGTTCTAAGTATTATGGTATAATCATTAGCATTTTTCATAGTCTAGTACCTACATTATAACATGGGGTAAGTAGTTTCTGAATCATTGAAATGAAAAGTTTCGTTGTTAGAAAAATTGTGAGTCTACACAAAATTTTACCTAGAATACATTTTTTTAGAGTGACTTTTATTTTTTGAAGTATTGAGTAAATTCTATTTCTTTATTTTTTAAGCAAATTAAAAAAAAAAAAAAAAAAAATGATGCAATTGCGATGAGTCAGAAATTTTTGAATCACATTTTTTGAACATTTTCATCGTAGAAATCCGTTTTGAGGCATTCTGAAACGATTTTTGAAGTTTGCGCTTTTGCTAAGGAAGCATATCATATATTGATATACGTTAATATAAATATATATTTGTCATTCTAGAGCTAGATGATAACTCTTCTTAGGATTTAGATTTAAAAAAATCCATGCTTTCGCCAAAAATTGAGCATTCTAAAAGAAAGGATGAGTTTCTTGGGCATCAGTATTTGAGCACATTAAATTGCTTAATAAAAAAAAAGTGTTGAAAAAATTACTACAAATGGCAAAAACTGTTAAGAATCAATGAATTTTATAGTCTGCAGAATATTACGAAAATGAAGTTCATCTACTATGAACTATAACATTTCGAAATTATGCTGAAAAATAGACCTAGATTGTCATGGGATTGATAGATAACCATTACTTTGCCATCAAAGAGCTGAAAGTTCAAAACAACCACAGAAAAATATAATACGATAATAAACGGAAATTCACTCATTCGAACAAGCTGCATGACTGGAACTTTTCAAATAAACTCGTATTATTGTTCCTTACCCATAACGTCCATATGAATGTATTAAAATATTCATAATTGACTAATATCAAAAACCATTGTAGGATCATTCCTATAATAATACTAGTAGGGCGCGAAAGTCGGCTGTTTACAAACTTGAACGGAGGGATCGCCGTCTCAAATCGGTCTCCCGCGGATCTCTCCCCCCGAACCCCCTGCCCCCAACCATTTGCCATCTTGGACGTTGGCTCTTGATTTTTTAAAGGGGTCGTAAGATCTTTTGGCAGCCGGCCAGAGCTGAATGAAAGGCATCGCGCTGTTAGCGCTCGCTCCCTCCTGTAAGTACGAGATTAACCTCTAATTTCAACGATTTCCCTCGCCCGTTTTCAAAACGATTGCATATAATCACCAGTTCTAGATCTGTTGGTGCCTCGACTAAGCTAGCTACCGTTCATGTTGTTAAGTATCCATGGTTTACTAGCTCTGTACGCGTTGGGTGACCGTATTATTCCACCTTGTCAACGTGTCTTCCCAGTCATCTTTACGTTCTTGAACGATGCAGACCTCCGTTAATTTTCCCTCAATTTATAATAAGTCGAACAATGAAATCGTATAAGTAGGGAAAACTGGGGATGTTCGAACCAACCCACAGTGTTTCCCGTCTGTACTCGTAATAAGTGGTTCTTTAATCTCCAAAACACGCTAGCTAGGTAGATACGTTACTAATACAAACTTTAGAACCACATTTCATTATGCGTAATATTCATTACCAAACCAATCACGATTAAATTTATATGGGACCTTCCTAAAACACATACCCTACTAACTTCCGAGTTTGAAAGAAAAGCAGTTAGTTAATGAGGAAACGAAATAAAAAAACACGTTTTCCCGTGCACACAGGCTATTATCGATCCAACGACTATATGATTTACAGAGGACCATCTAGAAGCCTACTAGCACAATCCGTGAAAATTTCATCGAAATTGGACTAAAACCTATTATAGTTTTGGGCGTACCAAGGAATTGGCATGGACACCCAGACAAACTGACACGGAACCAAAATCATAAGGCTCTGAAACGCAAAAAGCCAGTGGAAATTTTGATTTTGAAGGAAAACCTTTTTTGGGAAGTAGTGAGGAAGTTATAGGAATAGAGTGCATACACAGACAGGCAGACGAACAGACCGACAGATATGCTGACACACACACACTATGCTGACACACACACACACACACACACACACACACACACACACACACACACACACACACACACACACACACACACACACACACACACACACACACACACACACACACACACACACACACACACACACACACACACACACACACACACACACACACACACACACACACACACACACACACACACACACACACACACACACACACACACGAACACACACACACACACATACACAAACACAGGCGCGCGCGAACCAAATGTTGTTGAAAGTTGTTCAGAATGGTCCAAAACATGAACGTTCCTGTCGTGCAGCGAGATTGTATTAGCAGATTTTCTCAATTTTTTTGCAATATAATTTATGGTGAGTTTTCTAGAAATTTGAACACTTTTTGTGCAAAGAAATTGTTTTTTTTGATTAATTTAATAGTAAAACAAAGTTTTTCAAATAATAGTCAACATCCCAAAATAAATGTATGGATATTTATTGATTTTTTTTTCAAAGATTTTAACGAAATTTCACCCCATTTTTATGAAATTTAAATACGTTTTCTGCATAACTTTAGGCATACATTTTTTTAAGTTTCTTTTTTGGGGTAATGAGTCACTAGAAAATATAATATGATGGGCTTTTACAGTTTTTTAAAGTTACTTTTGGTGATTTTATTGATGCACATCCAGTTCAATATACTTAAGAAGCGCAATTTTGTTTGAAAATGCTTGGTCTATTGGCGAAAAAACTGACTTTTTACCTCAATTCTAAGGAGAGTTATCGTCTAGAATGACACATACATAGGTATGTGAACGTATGAAAAAGCGTTTAAATCCAGAAATCACTTCGGAATGCCTTAAATTATATTTCCACGATGAAAATGTTTGGGAAATTTTTCGGAGCCATTGTAATACCTTTACGTTTTACAAAAATTTCCTAAATTGCGAGTCGGAAATCAGGTTTTGTAGAGGAAATTTTCTTCCTTCTCCTGGAAGTAAGACACTCGGAAGGTATATTCGGAAAGGCAAACTCGGAAGCAATATTGAAATCCAAGAATAGTGTCTGAATTTTCAATAGTGGAATTTTGACGGCATTAAAATTCCTCAATTTCAGTCAAAATTTCGCTAAAAGAAGATTCACATTGTGCATCAAAATCAGTACCGCAAGACACAAAAATAATGAGATTCTGAAGGAAACTTCAGGAGATGGGTGAATGAGATGTTGGCTGCGATAGATTCACTAGACCAGCGGAACTGGTAAACTCATTGCGCTATTGGAATCGGACATGAAGGACCTCCGACAGTTTGATTGCTCCCCACCAAGAGATGAAGCTCAAGTAGCAAACAGACTGCAAGTGACTCAGAGTCCAATAAGAGGGACAACTCAATCAATATCGTAAGGCCCGACAAAGGGCCCTTTTCCGCGGTCTCGAGGGAGACGGCCGTCCGCCCTACGTCTATGACTCACACTGCTCCCTGATTTACATCACACAGTTTCATTAGGATCCTAGTGCCCTTGAAAAAGTCGTTTGTTCGTGGCGTACGAGCGTAGGTGTCGGCGTACGAGTGTAGGTGTCGGCATCATCAAAATCCATCTTATTTTGCTAAAGCCCAATTTCACTAAAACATTTTACGAGTTCAAACTCAATGAGGTTGGAAATTGATAGAGAATACCGTTCACTGCCAAACACCAGAGCGAGTTTAAACTTCTACTAAGTAGCTCTCTTTAAAACGCCCGAAATCCGGCAAATTAACCTCACTAATCTCCGTTGGTTATGATAACAGAACGTGAACAGAACTACTAAAAATTATCTCATCGTTGAGTAATTATCTAATGCGAGTGATAAATATGACTTAAAAAAAAAAAAAAAAGTCATAAAATGCATAGCACCGGCCATTGCATTGCTACTTTGTCTTTTCATAAATCTGAGCTTACGGCAACCTGACAGAATCTTATGAATAATATTGCTCGAGCGAAAACCGTATATATAATGCAGATTTAGATAATACCCCTTAGCATTCACAAATGGCTTGGCAGCGAAGTTGGGAATAGCTATGAGAACTAGACGAATGTTTGGATAGGAAGAAGGCAACAGAGGTTCATATTTATAAACCGACTTTGGAATGCCAATGGGTGTTCTAGAACCAGGAATAACCTTCAATATTGGTAGAAGAAATCAGTGGGTATCTTGGCAGGATTTTGAATAGGATGTGTTGTATTGTAGTAGGTATACACTCATCACGTTCAATCTATAGTGGAGGCGAGAGTAGCGACCATCACGAATAGTGTGATTATGTTTGGATCAGGCCACCTCCCCTAGAGTTTAGCTGAAATAAACGTTCTAGTTCTTCAAGTGGTGAGTGTATCCCGTCTTATCGAGGTAACACGTAGTTTCTACCATATTGTACGAATGTAAGCATGTAGTTGATACTACAGGGCTTACAACCAATGTTCACAGACTTTTCAGGTACGACTTTTTCTCCCCCACGTAACTATGTATCCGACTCAAGTCAGATCCTCTGTTAGATTCATATTAGATATGAATTGAATAGGAAGATTGAGTTACCTCGTAAAACTTGGTTAACACGTGCCCTACAATAATAAGACTTGCATCAACAAAAACAAGGCTCCTCTATGCTCAAGCAGCAGCTCGTCCATCAGTTATACCGTGCATCACAGGTTTTCACTAAATTAAGTTAAAAATAAAGTAGATCGTAATGCTACACTTCACTTATCCGTCAATAAGTGACCAGAGTTATCATTCGAGTAATTATCATTCGATAATTGCATTACAATTTAGTAGCTGATACGATTGTTGGAGATTATAAGACGATTTGTACTAGGTTCACACCAGACCTGACTCACAATCGTGTTGTTGATCTTTTCCCACGCAAAAGCTCTAACCCTTCAAATGGATGAACGTATAGCGATCCGGGTGGTTTCATTCGATTATTGGGATGATATCTATCAATTATATGTATTTAAAAACTATAGGTAACTATTTGTTTCGAGAGTTTTCGAAATTAGATTTTTTCATATTTCATCTCCTAATCCTATCCTTTAGGGTTGATCAAAATTCATAACAAGGTTTCAAGACCAACTAGACACCATACGTGATTATTTACCCAAGTTTCATAAACATTGGTCCAGTAGTTTCGGAAAAAAAGCTCTGGACGGTAGACGGTGAACGGTCGGATTTTTTTTTCAAGTGGGTTTTTGGATTCTACACATCTTGAAAAATAAACCAAAATTCACCAGCACCAAAACTTCAGTAAATTCTATTCTCTTGATGTTATGTCCAAAACAAAAAATCTCGAAAAATATTGTTAATTACAGAAATAGTAGAGAAGAACCTAACCTCTAACGAGCAATTTTCCAATTCTGCGACCTTTGAATGGATGTATTTCGGAAACGATTCGCATGCTAAATCACCCTTGAGGATAAGAATTATAGGAAATTTGACTCTCTGAAAATTTCGGGTTGGCCGAAATCGTCATTTATTCATAAGTAGATTAGTGTTTCACAAGGAATGACGAAATATGAATTTCGAGGGACGTCCAATGGAGAAATTAGCGTTAAGAGCTCACTCATCTGCAGAATGAGGTGGTTTGGCAAGTTAAAATAGTATTCAAACTGACTCACTGAGGTTCTGTTCCTAATTTCAGAGTCGTAAGATAAAACATAAAAACTAGATTTTTTAAATTACAAAATCAGCTCACGCTGCTGGTTAACAATGATAATTTTTGCAACTATTTCATTTTAAATGACGAGCTGATCATTTCGCGACCCATCCCGTCAAATTTGGCTTTGCCATTCTCGAGTGAAAGCGCTTTTAAGAGGATACAGATACATACATACTCGTACGTACATAAACGGACAAAGTGAAAACAATAACGCATTTTTTTTAATTCGATAAAAAGATGTGACGTTGGTGAAATATATAGAAAACGGTGTTTTGTTGGCGCCAAGTTTACGTTCTGGTGCTGTGTTGAGTCGGATAGGCCCCAAAAAACTAAACAGCAACTCCTGAACATATAAAGAGCCTAACCTCTTAACTTCAAGCCGAGAGGTCACAAATTGTAGCCTGTATCGTATTACAAACAAACAGACAAAAAGAAAAACGCTCGAAAGTAGATGACTCGTTCGACAAATATTTATGGAAAAAAAAGACAATAATTTTGAAATTCATCGATTAATTAAAATAATAATGATGACGTGGTCTTCTATAATTGTAGTTCATAACCGAACTGTGAATCAGTAGCATTGGTCTGAAGACTATGTTGACCGTACCCGGACACATAGCACTGGCTTTTTTTGTGGTTGGGATTGTAAATCACAAAGCGGCAAACAAAACATTTGTTAGTCCCACAATAACTTACCCCAATGCTAGCGAGTGAAGGAAATTTCTTCTTGAGCATGATTTTTTCGTCTTATAATCGTTGGGAAACTAATTCAATTCAACCACTATCACTTAGTTCAAAACCAGTTGAATTCGGCTGTCGTTTCTGTCATGATATAGAACGCTCTTCTATACCACTTTCGGATTTTCGAATCTTCACTGGGCGGAATGATTTCTGTAATGAAACGTAAGTGGTAAACGCACCGCAGGATGTAGAAAAAAGTATAGTTTTGAATGAACCGAAAAATGATTGATTTAATCACCTTGAGTAAACAAAATGTTTAGGATAGATTCGTGACTTGAGAGCGAATTTCTGTCAAAACAATTATAATGATTTCTGTTGAATATAACGTTGAGAGTGGTCTTGCACTATGTATTTTCTATTTTTTGTGTGAGTAGCTGTAAATGATTTGGAGAGAATGACCGAATGAAACCGTTGGGGGGTGGGAAACAACCTGCGACAGAGTCCAGTAGAATACTGAGATCAAAAGAAAGTGCTGACAGAAATAGCAGAAAAGACGTGATGCTCCAAAATTAGAGCTCTAGACGCCCCTTCCCGATCTTCTGAGAACCGAGGCCCGCCGCGGTTTTAACTGCTACGAATCGACTCAAAAGATTCCTGTTGAATTCAGACGACTGCGAGCCGACCCAATTTAGCAATGATATTTAGGATTTACTACGTAGGTTATCTAATAAATATGGTAGGTAATTGGAAATATTTGTATGGTAAGGTGGATGGATTGATTTCAAATGAGCTGATTTAAGGATCGTCTGGATGTATTTTGGCATTTGGGGTTGGCGAGTATTACGGCTGCAATGCAGGGGGGTCGATCCGTTCTTTCTGGCCATCGCGCTTTTCGACCGGCTGAGCGCTCTATCGGCAGACTTTTGAGGTAACGACTTCCTCCCTCCCAGATGATGAGCGTGCGTGTAGGTTTCCCTGTAAATCAACAACCGCCAATTTTTTAATTTCGGTTCGATTAGTTTCAGTGTCGCACACATCGTTTAATAATGCTTGACGGGACGTTAGGCTACATTGGCGATCGTCACTGTTCTACTCAAGAGCATAATTGAAGGACCAAAATATTACAAATCAAACTCTCGAAAACTTTTGAAATTACAATTGGTTCTGCTGTTTGTTGATGGTAGACATCACTTCAATGAATCGAATGAGCCCATCGGGATCGCTTTACATTCATCCGTTTGCACTCCCTAAGTTCTCCTAAGGGATAGAACTTTGGCAGGAAAAAAAAAGTGTCAATATGAGTGTGAATTATGACCGGTGAGAACATACTGTTAAAATCGCCTTAATTCTTAGACAACCGCACCAGCTGATATAATTTCAATAGGATTCTCTCTTCAAAAAATTGAAAAATTTAAATGGACTATTGAAGCGTAGGTAGGGGTTTAATTTTATCTCATCAATTTTCAGGCGGTGAGTGACTACGTCTGTGTAAATATACTTAGATTCAGACCAACCATTGTGTTTGGATATCAGGTTTTGTTAAGTACAGCGAAGCTTGCAGAGTGTGGGTGTCTTAATTTATTTCTCCCCTCTCTCATCTAAGCTCGGTGCTCGTTCAAGCAGTTATATTAAGATACCTAATGTACTCTCGTCCAGCAGTTTTGGAGAAAAGCTTTGGATGGTGTTCGGCCGATGTACGGCGGTCAGATGGATTGTCATTTTAAATTCGTTGTTGGATTCTCCCAATCTTGAAACGTAAATCAAACAAATTTAAGTGGGGGGGTTTTTTGTTTGTTTGGAGGTTGTGAGTATTGGTAAAAGCGTCCCGGTTTCTTCAACCCCAATATAACCCTAGATGCGTTAAGACTCTCCCGACCAACATTGCTGCAGTTAATAAGTCGATTTTAACATCAATTTTTTATGTTCTATCTTTACGAATAGAAACTGCTTGACTCTACCCACCAAAATCGTTTTGGTGTCGTTGAATCTGTTATCGAAAGTTCTTTACGCCTGAACCCACACCATCATCATTTGGCGTGAAAATGTCGATGCGTGTCCTGTTTTTCCTCAATTACAAAGTTGGATTACGTCTGTAGGGAATTCCAAGTTTACAACGAAGGAGTAAATCTAGAGGATTTTGATATACCTAACCTAAAACCATTCCTGAAACTTTCTTGCAAATTTGTGCCCACCCAAATGGAAATCGGTGAAGACTTTTTGAGATCCATACACAAACCAACATAACATTTTTATAGATGTAGATAAATAATACCAAATTTATGGGTCCGCTGACCAGGTGCCTCAAGAAATATTTCGCCAATTAAAAAAAAAAATTGTGAAATATTTTCGCACATTTTTGCTACCAAGCTCGATTTTTCATGGTTTGACAATTACTTTCATTAGCGATAACGTCGTATGTCGGGGTCTAGGACAATGTTTGATACTTTTATAGTGGTTTCAGTCGATTCTAACTCAGTCGAACTATTGAAAACGGTACCAAACTCGATTTTCGGTTGATTTGACGACAATAGTCCAATCAGATGACAAGTTTGAGTCGCTGGATCGTCTCCAAAACCTATACAGCTAATTTTGGATGCCTAAAGAATCAATCTACCTAATTTCAAGTTGAAAACTTCAAAACGACGGCATATTGCGCGGAACACATACGCACGCACGCAAGCAGACACGCTGACAAATTCTAGCCGAGTCAGGGACTCACTTCGTTCGTCAAAGACATAAACGACCACGAATTTATTATGACTTAAAGAGCATCGTCCCACGTCTTTAATGATATAACCACTGTATTTCGTTGGTTTCATTGTGTATAATCTGAAAGAGTTTCAGTCGATTATATGTGACGAAAACTGTTGAAAACGATACCAACATCGATTTTTGAAGATTTGACAATGACTGACATCAGTAGCGACGACGATGACGTCTTACTGTCGTCAAGGATAACTTTTAAAGCTTTTACAGTAGTTTCAGTCGATTCTGAGTGGCAAAAACGACACCAATCTTGATTTTAAGATGATTTGACTACTATCGTCGTTGCTGACGACAAGCTCCTGTTATCAAATTGTCACCAGAAACTATTCAGCTAATTTCGGATGTTCATAGAGTCCGCCTACAAAAAAAAAAAAAAAAAAAAAAAAAAACATCCAAGTGAAAGGAGAGAATTACTTTGTTCGCAAAAAAATATGTAGTAAAAAAAAAATAATAACAGTATTCGGCCATACATAAACAAGTTTTTGAATTTTCAAAATTGCTCTGCAGTTTTTATCGATGTTTAAGCATATTTTGAGAAAATTTAAGTCAATAGTCATTTATTCAATATGAAATATTAAGTATATATTCAAGTATATACTGTTTTAACAGTTTTTTAACTTTTGAATGTTGATATATGTTATTTAGGGATTTTCTACTACAAATCTCAAAACGATTTTTAGCAGTTTTTCGCCATTATTAGTTTTTTAAATATGTTTCTTGAAATTAGAGCAATAATTAATTGTGCTATAAAATTGCTGGAAATTTTTATTTTTAAAAGCTATTGCTACAGCTTTATTTTCTTCGAAAAATTCCTAGATGATAACACAGTCCTTTGAATGATTTAAAAACAAAACTCACTAGTTACTTATTGGGTAGGTCGGGTTGTTGGGTGGGGGCTACCTACCTATCAATTTATAAAAATAGTTTTCATACTAGTAAGCTACCTAAGCCCAAAGAGTCCAAAACAATACTGATTCATCTATAGAAATAACATAGTAGCTGGGGTGTTTTTGTAGTTTGAACACTCTTCACGAAACGACAACGACACTTCACCTGCACGACGTGGCGTACTGTTGTGTCGTGTGGCCCGGCCCTAAGACGTGTCGGGATGAAGGGGCTTAAGTTATACAGTAAGTTCAAGACCGATCAGTCTTGCGGGTACTGTATAACTACTGCGCCGTGCTCTTGTCCCTCCAGTACCCTTCTACGTCGAGGGTGAAGATTTTTATAAATGCAAACAATTCGGAAATTATTTTAAAAGCCCCAGTCATGCAGCATGATCATAAGAGCAATTTTTGTAATTATCCTTTATGTATTCAACGGTGATAAAATATCTCCAAAGAGAAATGGTGATGTATTTTATAACACAGATGACCATCGAGACCCGCCAATACTCCTATAGGATTACATCCTTGCCGGAAAAGAAGCTGTAAGCTCTGCTCACTGGTAATAGAGGATGAAAACTTCACTTCTCCTAATACCCCCAACACACACCGGTACAAAGGCTCTGCAGACTGTCAAATACCATTGTGTGTTTACGAGCTGCTTTGCGAAAATTGTCCATCATTCTATATTGGAAAAGCAGAGACTGGGTTGAATCTCAGAGTCAATAATAATACGCACTCAGTACTGGCACAAAATAAGGAACTTCCAGTAAGCCGGCGTGCCACATTACATAACGCTCTGTTCGACGATCACTTTGGGATAAAGGCCCTCCGAAAAATGACGCTGATGAAAACAAGACCAATTTGCTTCAGTTGGAGAGGGATAATAGTAATGTCCTCAGGGCCTATGAACCTCCAGGACTCAATATTATAAGATAAATATTTTAACCCAGTATAATATAAGTTCTCACAACAACAACCCCATAGCTCCAGTTTTTAAGATTTCTTGCCAACGCCTAATTTCCCTAAATCTTCTTCATTGTTAGTTCTAATTTTGGAAAAAATGATATCAGGTATAGTCGGGATTCGACCCAAGGAAGAAAAAATAATCATTATACATAATGGTCTCCAGACATTTCGGTCACGGAGTGACCATCATCAAACGGTTTATAACAACAAAATAACCTGGTAAAATACCATGGTTGACAAATGTAACTAAGTAGAATTTGATAAAACAAACAAGAAACTTATTGAAAAGCTTTGCTCCCAAAGAGGGCAGCGTCAGAATAAGAGGGAGCACAATCGGTATAAAACTCTTCAGGTGGCTAGAGTCAAAAGCAAATATTGCATTTGGGCAAATCTCCTAAAACAATCAGAAAAACAAAACGTAGAAGATATAGAACAGCTAGGAAGAAGGGCATAGCTAGTCTTACCAAGTAAAAAACCCATCAAATTATTACACAAAGGTTTTTTTTATTTCTGTGTTACATAGCCCTTCTACGCAGATCACTGTCTACAATTAACGATACGTTTAAATTTTTGGAGACTATAACTTTTTCATCACTCAAAAGTGAAAATAATGCTTCTGCTACCTATAGGTAGAATAAATTAGAGTCTACTAGAGTAGTAGAGAGTAATTTATGAGATGAAATTAAGCAGCAATGCTTCACGGTCAATATTTAATAAACTAGATTTCGTAAAGTTATCATAAATTCCATTGGAACTATATCACCTTATAATTCCTATAAAGCATTATATCAGCTGATATTTACAAGGAAATTTCCATGTCTCGCGGTCCCACTATCTAGCGACCATTAATGGAAGTTAGAGTTTGATTAGCTTATTAATAGATTTGCTAGCAGCGCATGGTCTTGCGGTTAGAAATCCGAGGGTGTTTTATCGATGTTCAAGCCGTTCAACGTACAGCGATGCGGATGGTTTTAATCGATTCTTGGGGATTATATTCATATTTATATCATTGAAAAGCAAAACATGGATAAATTAATATAACTTAAATAATTATATACACACATTATTCGTCTCTTTTAATGTAACACGAGCTCATATCTAAGTATAATAGTGGATAAGTACATATCACAGGTATGAATCGACATCGATCGAGGCACCCACGAATTGAAATTAATGAGATAAAATAAAACTACTAACTAAGATTCAGTGCTCATCTGGTCGACAAAATTTACGATAAACTCAATAATAAAAATGAAAAATGAAATAATTATAAATGATAAAACTAAATTAAGGACGGACAGGCCTTTTTAATAAACATTTCTGTAAACTCAATTTTGTGCAGTGTGAGTACCATTGATAAATTATTAAAGTCTAATAATGCTCGGCGCAGAAGGGCTATCTAACCTTAAAAGGAAGAAGATTGTATCAACCTTAAAAAAACATGAAAGTGACTAGGAAGAAATAAATTAAAAATGTACTAACTCCACCGGCATTTGACCCCCCCACCCCCGGAGTCTAATTTATTAGCAGTGCATCAGTTCCTCATGTCTCGCACCTGGAAATCTGAAGGTTTTTTCGAAGTTCTAGCCCTCATGAAAACGAGCGGTTCAACTTGCAGCGTTGCGAGTAGTTTTAATAGATTCTTTGAGATTTTATTCATTATTGAAAAGCAAAAAATCATCACTGTTACTTTGTAAGTTTTCGAGATCTCGATTTTTGAATATGCTAGCTCTTAATTATTACCCTTTAGGGTTGATCAAAACTGATACCGATGTTACTCCGGCCCATTCATGATTTTGTCCCCATTTCATAAACTGTGGTCCCGTAGTTTTGGGGAAAAGCTCTAGACATCGCACAGCCTACGGCGAACGGCGGACGGATGGATTATTTATTTATTCAATTTTTGGATTCTACGTATATTGAAACGTAAACCAACAAATTTTGATTGGGGTTTAAATTTTTTCTTGGTCGATTACAAAGGTTTAATATTGAAAATGATTAACCAAAGGTAAACCAAATGACGTCAACCAAAAACTTAACAAACATTTATAATAAACTTACATTATTGAGACACAATGTTTTTGTGAGTAATGTAAAACCCAGGTACAAATTATCCACCTGTATTAATACAAATTAGGTACAATATAAAACAAAATTGCTCCAAACAGGAAGAAAAAATCTGATTTCTAACATTTGGTATTTATTGCTAATTACTAACCTATAAATATGTTTAGGTGTTGTCCACCCTGTTTGATTGGTTTTCTTCTATGGTGGTATTTTACCAGGTTATTTTGAAAGTTATAAACCCATTGATGATGGTCACGGAGTGGCCGAAACGTCAGGAGACCATTATACTGATTACAAGGACTTTGTACTATTCTTTCTTCCTTTTGCCGAATTCCGATTATACCTAATATACATTATAAACTACTTCAGGGCCGGCCACAGTTCTATCATACATTTGAAAATGCTGCAACTTATTGAAAAATGGTTTATCATTTCTGTAAAAGATTGCCCTTCTTCGCAGATCATGGATCTATAATTACTAAGCCCCGTGTGTTATAAATGATCAGAACATGGCGCATCATGCTTCACAGAAAATAAGTTAAAAAAAAAACCGGGAAAATTATGCTTGAAGTAATTTACGTTAGCGCAGTAGAAGGTAGTAGTGATTTGAGAAAAGCGAAATTGGTAGGCTTAAAATTACAGCCTAACCCACAAATTTCCAGAAAATGTAAAAAAATCTGATGAAAACTAGACCTTGTTTTCGGAGTACACTTACGCGCATGCGCTGGAGCTAATAATGATGCAACCTCTTCCACCTATCCAAATTCGAACGAGATCGGACTACGGGGGCGTGAGAAATGATGGTTGATGGAATTTACGTTTGTGCATTCACCGAGTGAACTATCGATTTGGGAACAACAATTCTCACAGGGGACCATCTTCACCCTAACCCGCACATACCATGAAAATTTTATAAATACCGGTTGAATATTGTGGAAATTAAGCTTGTTACAAGGATTTGCGGACAGACACACACAGATACACACACAGCTGCTTGCAGCGCGTAATTTCTCTATCTTCTCGCGCTTAGGAATTCGAAAGTTCGAGCGCTGCGAGTATTTTTAATCGATTCTTTGTGATTCAATTTATCATTTACAAGCAAACAATTATAACTATTACTAGTATTTTGCAGAAAGACGGATTTTTTTTAAATTCCATTTTTTGGATTCTACGCATCTTGAAACGTAAACCAACAAATTTTCGGGATGTGTTAAAATTATTTTTTCTTGGTCGATTACAAAGATTCATTATTGAAAATAATAAACCAAAAGGCATTAAGCCGAAACATAAAAATCTAGTTTTTGTTGTCCATTTCTGTTTCTCTGTGCCTCATTCGTAAATATACGAGTCGTTTATATGTACAGGGTGTCTCGACTTAAGTAGGCAAGACTTCAGGAATCAATTCTACAAGTAATTTGCAACAAAAAGTGTCTCGCAAGGTGTTATCATTTAGAGGCTTCGTTTTCGAGTTATTGACGATCTAAGATTTTTTTCGTGTTTTCGACCTTATCTCCTGAAAATGGCTGTGGCCCCTTCATTCTTTGAGTATTCTCAAACCTGAGAATACCGTTGGAAAGACCGTTAAATTTCCTATCTTTTTGATGCCAAATCATAATTATTCAAGAGAGTTAACAGACCGAAAAAAGACGTCAAAGTACAAACTTCGTAAAATTCTAACAATTTGGGTTTTTTCAATCTGATTCCTCCCTCCATAAAAAAATGAACAGTCGTTTGCAAGTACAGTAAAAACTTCAAAATCTTATCAGCTTTCTAACAGTATAGCCAAAAAATTGATAAAAGTAACAAAAAGGAGAAAAAGCGGCTTTTGAATGCAAAAAAACGTGTTATTTTTAACGAAAATCGATGGATTTCAGGAAAAAACGATCTCCCACAACTTTATGATTTAAATGTCGAATTCTACGTAATTTTCACGCTGAATCGAATGGTGACACTTGCAGACCTCTACGACTAACGAATAAGGGCGAAAGGGCCCTTCTCTGAGTTTCGAGGGTCAAAGGGCACTTTCGCCCTTATTCGTTAGTCGTAGAGGTCTGCAAGTGTCACCATTCGATTCAGCGTGAAAAATTACGTAGATTTCGACATTTAAATCATAAAGTTGTGGGAGATAGTTTTTTCCTGAAATCCATCGATTTTCGTTAAAAATAACACGTTTTTTCGCATTCAAAAGCCGTTTTTTCTCCTTGTTGTTACTTTTATCAATTTTTTGGCTATACTGTTAGAAAGCTGATAAGATTTTGAAGTTTTTACTGTACTTGCAAACGACTGTTCATTTTTTTTATGGAGGGAGGAATCAGATTGAAAAAACCCAAATTGTTAGAATTTTACGAAGTTTGTACTTTTACCTCTTTTTTCGGTCTCTTAACTCTCTTGAATAATAATGATTTGGCATCAAAAAGATGGGAAATTTAACGTTCTTTCCAATGGTATCCTCAGGTTTGAGAATACTCAAAGAATGAAGGGGTCACAGCCATTTTTAGGAGATAAGGTCGAAAACACGAAAAAAATCTTAGATCGTCAATAACTCGAAAACGAAGCCTCTAAAAAATAACACTTTAGGAGACACTTTTTGTTGCAAATTACTTGTAGAGTTGATCCCTGAAGTCTTGCCTACTTAAGTCGAGACACCCTGTATATATATATATATATATATATATATATATATATATATATATATATATATATATATATATATATCTTCAATTTTTTTAAATTATCATATTTTAAATGTTTCTATTGAAAACATTAAACTAAAGAGATAATATAGATAGTTTTTAAAGCAATATAGTAAACTGGATTAGAAATAGTAATGTATAAAGCAGATTTTATTGAACTATACTTACCGCCTTAGGCAAATCTAGCTATCCCGGTTTACCAAGGCTGACATTCCCCGTAAATCAGAAATGCGATGCGGAACTAGACAGGTATTATTCCTTCATGCTTTCACCGGACGTGTTGTGTAAGCAGTAAGCAGAACTGCCAAAAGTCTACATGTAGGCTGTCGAATGGGAAACCAATAACCTGGTGACCTTTTCAATGTGGGCTTCAACCGATCACGATTTAATGCTTTCATGTCCTCACGAACTCTAGTAAACCTCCGCGGATATTTCTGTTACAGACCACCTGTATGAACTGTTGACCCCTGTCGTTTTCTGCTATCTCTTCAATGTCCGTCTCACTAATGTTTCAGATGTGAGCAATTTAATATGACTGTTAGCAGCTCACTAGACAAAATAAATAGAACGTCAGATTTAAAAATTCTTGTATAGTTCTAATTATTTATTGAAAAATTGAGGGTTAAACTGATGTTATATTTTAGATTATTTTGACAGTTGGCTCATCATCCTAATTAATGACGTCAATATATGAAGAAATGATCACTATGCCATATTTACCGCAAAACGAGACTACCTTGCTCTACGATGGTCTTTTCTCCCAAAATTGAGTATTTTTTGATGACTTCATGCGCCTACAATGACTTCTTAGCTGTATACCAATATTTCTGTTGAACGTTGGAAATATTATTACATTCTGGACTGATTTCAGTGTAAGTGAAACCTTTTTACTGATTACAATTTATTTGAAACGTGTGTGTTCGTCATTCGGCATTTCCCCTTGAGATTTAATTCGTTGATGGGCGTTTCAGCTGGGAACCAAGGCCGTAAACGTCCCATTTACATGGTATCACAATTGTTAGAACGTAACGATTTATATATCAAAACCTTTGTTTGTGGTACTTATTGATGTGCGGATGGCTGGCATTTGACACGATGTCAGTTAGCAGCAAAAAAGGAAGGCGGTGGTGGGAGGGGGGGGGGGGGATGGCTTTGCTTCATCCAAAATCAATCTATAGGCGAGGAGCAAAGCAGCCTCAAGTCGGTCTCGTCCGCTTCGTTTCTTTCAGGTGGTCTAGTTTCCAATGGTTCGGGTTTATCAGAGGATGACTGATTATCGGAATTACTAGGATTATTTCCCAGAAATGTTGGAACTATGCAAAGAGTCCATGAAAATGGAGAGATGTCCGCCAGGGCATCATCTCTTCCAGTTCCCAGGCAAACCATAGTTAAAACGAGCTTTAAAAAATGACCTTTTCCCCTTGAATTCGTTCACTCTCATGATGTTTACTTAAGTCAGTCATTGTGAGGAACATCTACTTCTATACCTACTCGTAAATTTCCTATTTCTGGTCATTGTGAGGAACACCTACTTCGATTCATTCTGTCATTGTACGGATCATCTACAGTGATTAGTTTGTTAACAAAAGAAGACTGGACTAGTAATTAACAGTACCTACTTTTCGACGGCCTGAAGATGGTGATGATCTAACATCGAAAGCGCTGGCCCCCTGCGTACTCGACTTGTTAGTGACGACGGATTCCTCTGAAAGGTATGTAAATGAAGAATGGACTAGTGTATTAATTAGTTTTTGTTTTCTATTTTCAATAATGCACCTTTGCAATCGACCAAGAGCAAAAAAGTCTACCCCCTAAAAATTTAACGGTTCACATTTCAAGAAGCGTACGCCGGCCGCCCAGAGCTTTTCCCCGAACCCATTGGATTAAAGTTTATTAACTTGGGTAGAAAATCACATTTGGGGCCTAATTGGTCCCATTAATTGATCATTAATTTCGTTCAACCCTATGAAATAGAATTAAAGGGCTGAAATACTAAAAAATCGAAATATCAAACACATTAGCCATTTTCGGTGGTCATTAATAGTAATCTTCCCAAAGGATCGAATGAGTCGGGTCGGGGCGAGGGCGTGGTTCGAAATCGAGCTCTGCTAACATGTGACAAGGGAGTGTTGGAAATGCAGTAGTTCCTCCTTCAAAGGGGAGAGGATACCCTGAAAGTTGAATAAACCGTCAGGAATATCCCCAGCTGTAGCGTATTCAAGAAATGAGAAGGAGGAACTACTCCTATCCAACACAGTTGTCAACTTTCTATTATTAATAAGAGTCCGTCCAACTTGTATTGCATTTTCAATTAAGTTTCTAAAGTAATATCGTTGTTATTTAAACGGCGTTTTGATTGATATATAAGTACCCATCTAATCATACGTACATCCGTAATAAATAAATGTATACTCAATCAATATATCACCGGATCGCTCTGCCTTAAAGTCAGCATTGGTTAGTCTGGAGAACTGGTGCGCCATGAATAATCTTTTCCAAATCCAAATCCGAATGTTAAGTAGCCACCTTCAATCGATCACACCAGCCACGCATTTGTGGTGCCCGCCTTGGTAGGAGTGGGTAAAGGCTTTGGGTATTCTTTGTGACGATGAACAGTAAGTTGACTTATACGAAGCTTGTCTACGACGATCAGATTTTTCTTTTCTGCACACATCATTGAACAGTTTACTAAGGTTTATTTTTACTGAGGTTTGATGAACAGTTTATTTACTGCGACACCTTACTAAGTAAACTTTCTAGTACCACGTATATCGTCTAGATCTGCTTACCCATTTCATATTGGTAAGAATCCCTCTCTCTGCGAATTTTCATTCCGAAGTTCGAATCTGTAATATTTATCTTTCTCCCTTCTTTTCCATCTCCAATTAGCTCGGCTTAATCATTCAAATAGTTATAATTTTCTATGTTACTCTATGTGCAATATTGTAATAATTGTGCAATTGGGCTTGTCCGTAAAAAAAAAAAAAAAAATCAACGGCCTTCGCATGATGCATAAACCTCTACCATCAAACCGACTCAGTGTTACTAAATTCAGCTGTGGACTACAAACGTGCTATTCTCTGCAAAAAGGAATTTCTAAAAGCCCAACCAATGGTAATCATGTTAGCTCCCTTTCATACCCCGCATTTTAGCGTTCAGGTTCAATAATGGCGGTGGCGTGAGAATCACGTAGACCCAGAACTCTGCAGTATCGACTTAACAAAGGCCGCATAGTAGGTAACGCTATGACCCTCTATTTTGCCGTTATTTTTCCTTTCGTCGGGAACAAATCGTATTTAATTCTTTGTGCTCGAATGGATGTTTCTTCCCATTCGTGCCGTTTTGATTTAGTTAAGGTAATTGAATCTTATCCCGGGAGCGGCCAGTTCTATGGTTGTGATGAGATCTAGAACGATCTCGCCATTGAGCCAAATGTACCCCATGTTCCTATGTGGGAGAAAATACGCCACTACAAATTATTACATAAAGGATTATTAATTCAGTATTAGTCGGCTTTCTGTGCAAATTACTGGTCTATGTTTAAGTCTGGGATCACACGTGATACTAGACAACCGAATCAGCAATAACTCGGCCTAGTTTTGCATTCCAAATTCTTTTTCTATTATGCGATTCAAATTCTTATTGACCATTTTCGTTTTCGAGATCTCGTTTTAGCGAACTTCCGTAGAAAATAAAACTCTAATCGCAATAGCTCCAATAATTTTAAATTCAAAACTTTCGAAATTGAAACCCATTTTGAATATATATATGCTGATAATAAAGACTCATAAAAGTTGCATTTCGTTACATGCCAAAAATTTTTTGACTGGCTTTGTTTAACCCTGACCAATATTCTGCTAACTCATCTTCGTTTGCCTACGTCCGCCTTCAAAAGCTACAGAATTTTTAATGATTTACCATGCTTTTAAAGTCACTTATTGCTTCCAATGAAAAGAAGTGATCTTTTGGATTTTTGCATTTTATCGAATACCTCAAAGAACTTCTATTAAACGTGAATAGTAGTCATATGGACTTGGTATATTCAGAAGGATCATAAAATGGCTCAAGAATACATTAAATATTTATAGTTCTACTACAGGTTACAGTAGCTAAAACGGGTTTTTGAACATTTTCTGAATATCATAAACCTAATGGCTGGATTCATCACCCCATTTTGCTCCACATTCGTAGTATTCTATATCATGTACCAAATAAGTATATTTGAGCCCAGTTATAAAATTTTCGATAAAGTTATGGGTTCTGTTCAGCTGAATTATTTGGGTGCGACAAGGCGCACAGTGGTCAAGAAAAGAGAAAACCTGATCTTTGTTGTCGGATTCCTATACATAATTTTGCAGAGAAAATTTGACTTGGCCTCTCTGGGTGTGGTGTAATTACAATTTAGGGCACCACAATAACTACAAAGTGAAGTCAGTTGCTAATTTGGTTCCTATTAAACTCAAGATAATGAAGTTTTGTCTTTCTTGGTGTGATATACGAGTATAAAATAATTACGAGTTTAGGAACCACTCTAATGCTGATTGAGCACTCTAGTTAATTTTTTTTCGTATCCGATTTAGGTACTCAAATTTAGAAGGAAACTCCACCGGCTGTGGTAAAATATACTCGTAGTTGCTGTACAATTGATTAGAAATATTGTATGACGATGAACTATATTTAGGTCGTGGAAGTGAGCGGGGACGGCTTGTTGGTATATAAACGATACTGACATTTTTATAGGAGGTAGAAATATAATAGTTACGTGCAAAAAGTGCAAACTTGAACAAATAATATTAGTTTTGGAAGAACAAAATGTGAGGATGTTGCACAAGTGTGAGTTGAAAATAGTACATTTAATCAGCATTATTACTTTTTCTATCCAAGGTAGTGTGTGGTTAGTGCAACAAGTAAAAACAATTAGATAATTTGTTAATGCTGTACTGCAAGTTTCAGCTTGAAAAAGTGAAACTCACCAAAGGAAGGGCTTGCATTTTGCAGGTTCAGAAATAAATTAATAACAGGGGGGAGAGGGTTAGCTGAAGTCAGCAGCTGAGAGCCGGTGTACGGGACCTCCGGCTCGCGACATGGGGGAAGTTTGTTCAAGTACTGAAACACTAGGAAGGTGGGGAAGGAGAAAATAGCCGGCGGAACTTACCCCCTCCATCATACCCCTCCTGACACCTCCCCTTACTACTCTCCCATCCCTCAGCAACCCTCCCCATGCTCATTCTGCCCCTCGTCCTTCGACCAATGTTATCATCTCACCTACCTCTTCTTTTTCACGTTGCCGCAGTACGCTAAAACTTAATGTAGCCTTTCACTGCTCCTCTGCTCCTAACCTTGGTCACCATAGTGATGACGATATCAATCAATACACCATGGTACAAAAAACAATTTGGAGCAAATTTTCTCGATTTTTTTTCCTTCTAATATTTATGTGATGAAATTTGAGCACCGTGATAGTTACCTATTTCATTGTACTTAGAATTCTCCAATTTAAAACAATTTAACATGAATATAATGATAATTTACGAAAATTCGCTCTCCTACCATGAAAAAGGTTGTATAGACAGTATATTGTTTCGAAACTTCCTTGGTTTTTTGTTTCTTTTTTTATTCACATAAAAAACCCATAATTATAATTACCTAATGTAATTCAGTAGGTTGATTAAAAAAGCAATTAATCGCAGAGGATCTTCAGGTGATAAGTGGTCCTCAGAATCTCTTGATATTGTTTTCTAGGTGTTCCAAAGGCACTCTTTCTGTAATTTCAGCACCGTAGGTCGATCAGGAAAGAAATCAGCCTCTGAGGTCCGTCAGCTGACCAGATTGCCTCCATACTTTGTAATTAATTGTACTCTACGTGTGCGAAAGTGCTCTATTTCAAATTTTATCACCATTGGTCGAAAAAGGAAAATTGAATTTTTCAAACATTTTAATTTCTCCCTTGAAGGGGGAAACAAAAGATCATGGATATGTCGAGTACCTACTGCTTACCAGTAGGTACCTACAACTCAATTGTATACCAACCATGTAGTGCCTTCTTTTCACAAGATTATTCCATTATGGTTACAAAACAATATTAGTTTATAACTTAGAGTAATAAATCAGCATTCCTTGATACTACAATGGTCATGAGATGTTGTGATGAAATGGGAGCATTCCAAAAAGTGGCGAACGATTTTCCTACTATGAAAACTATGGGAGTTACTCTTCCCTAGTAACTCATTGGTTGTACATGAAAAATCAATAGAAATTCTACCTAGCCTTCACTTTTCGAGTTAATAATAATCTAAAGTGCCGTAGCGTTGCATTTTTTGTGGAGAAAAAATAGTGTCACGAAAAAGACATATGTCAAAAAAAAAAATAATAAAATAAAGCCTCAGAGGCCTTTCAGCTAATTAGTGAGCATCCGTGCACTGAAGTTGTACAGTAAATATTCTAAAGAAGCCCCATTTTTTCTAGGTGTTCCAAAGGACTTTTCATACACGCACTCACACAGTTATGCAAATTGTAGGGCAGGTTTTCACCCTGCAAGCACGTTACTGAATAATATGTAATATTTTAAGAAGGAGAATCTGGATGCGAAAAAATAGGTGGATTGTGGGATACCTATATATTTAAAAAAATCCATGTGGTGCACCAAGATATATATCAGACGGGGAAGATGAGGTTAGCTCCGATGATGATGGTCCATCACAAAATATTTAGGCACGAACATGCGGGCGTTTATTATCATTTTAACGGCAATGCTGTTGGACATTGCTCGTTGGAGAGAGATGATTCAGAGCTTCGTGTTTCAGCAAAATACGTGAGTGAGAAGTTAGGCTCATATTGGCTGATGTGGCTGAAATAAAAAACGCAGTTAAGTTCTTCGAGGCTGAGAATAATGAATTGAGGAAAGCAGTAGATGATTCGTAGGGTATTGTCGATGTTTTCGATAAAATAAAAAAATCGTAAAACGAAGACAGCCATTGATGGAATCCCGGAGGCTTCCAGTGAGAACTGTGTGGTCCTAGCTGCTTAAGCTTCGAAGGTCTTAAACCTGATATTATGACGATAACGGCCTTAAACGTTAACTTTAAAAGTTTGGAGCGTTAAGCTGCAGTGAACGGGTTTACCACGAGGCATGAATACGGACGTGGCAGTTGAGGAAGCTTGAGCCAACTGTGTATTTGCAGCGGAAAAAAAAGGAAAAAAGAAGAGAGAGAGAGAGAGAGAGAGAGAAAGGACTCCTAGCATCAGACTTGAACTCCAGTTTTCACCATTGAGAATCATATTATCCCAAAGAAGCTCCATTTCGAATTTCAGCACTATCGGTTGATTAGGAAAGGAATTAGCTCCTCGGGCCCTTTAATGTAGCCCATTTGCGTAATGAGACATCGTGGTGGTCAAAGCTGACTTTGTCATCAATATAGCTGCATAGATATCGGTACCTACACAGAGAACATTATTGCGATTGAATAAAACTTCTACACTTTAACTAGCCCCTCACATCTAAGTGTACCGGCATCTACGTTCGCACCCATCAACTGAAAATGTATGAAATAAAAAAGCTCCAGTCATGCAGCATGATCGTATGAGCGAATTTTCATAAACTACCTATAGTATTGTAAAATGTTAAATTGTATTGAAATTTGAACAATTTCAGGGGAAACCAATTGTTAAAAACCAATTTTATGGCAAAATAATTCATTCTAAATAAAATTCGGCAAGTCAAAGGAGATTTTGGATTTTTAGATTTTAGTTTTATAGATTTTTTTAGCAAATATTAATGAAATTTAAGTACGTTTTTCAGCATAATTTTGAGAAATTTTTTGAAAATGTCCTATTTAATAGAAAATTTAGTTTTAGCTAAAATAGTACTACAAAATATAGATTCAACGATTTTTAACCGTTTTTAGCCATTTTTAGTTATCTTTTGAGTAGGTACATTCTTCGAAGTTTGACCAATTATATGTGCTCAAAAATTGATGGCCAACGAACTTATTATTTCGTTTGGAATGCATGATTTTTTGGAACAAGTACGGTATTTTTATCTCAATCCTAAGGAGAGTAGTTATCGTCTGGAATGACACACACACACACACACACACACACACACACATGAAAAAGCGCAAACTTCAGGAATCGTTTCAGAATGTCTCAAGACGGATTTCAATGAAGAAGTTTTTCAAAAATTTGCATTTTAAAAATTTCCGAGCCATTCCAATAGCTTCATTTTTTACGAAAATTTGCTAAAAATAAAACGCCCACCAACGCTTCACCAGGTGACAAAAGTTAGAGTGAACTCGATTTTGCACCCCGATTTGTTGAGGAAAACCATCATTCCATGGAATGGTATCCATGGTGGTGGTGTATTTAATGGTGTTCCGTTGCAATACTATTTGCTGAACGAACGTCGGAGTTTATGAGGCGATTTTTACTATGTTCCCCCCAGTTCAAATTCGATCTTGTTGATGTTGTTTTTCTCTGTATACCTAAGTTCTAGACCATAGGGGAGCGAACAGTATAAAGTTCAGCGATCAGAGTGGTTTCGTCCGATTCGTTGAGATGGTATATATTAATGACGACCAAAAAATTATCAAGATAGGTACATAAATTCCAAAATTTGTGATTCAGATCAAAAAACATCATGTTTTATGCCTTTCAAAATTCCAGCTTCATAGGTTGAATAGCAATGAAGTTGGCTCTGGAGCTTACACAGATGATATAAAAACTTCAATTATTTCAAATTAGGTTAGTATTTTATAGTCTCTCCTCCACATGTTATTAACTACCCACATGTTAGGTACAACCATGACTACGCAAAAATTCAAATCACGGGACATCTTAAAGTCATGAATCATGTCAAAAAAAGCGAGTGCTTAGCAAAATTATATTGACAAGCGTAGCACGGACCCACCTATACGGGTTAGTCGGTGCATAGATCGCTGAAATAACCATATCCAGACTGTACTCGTAAACTGCCTCTTAGGAATCATAATAACACAAGTTCGGGAACTAAACAAATCGGTTGCGAAGGATAGCTCCATTATGAAGTAAAAGGATGTTTTGGAGGTTCAGACCTAGCCTATGCTGTGCGCCGGAACTTCCTGATCATTTTATGACCTCTCCTATCAGAATCGGTCCAGCCGTTTTGCCGTCTATTGGGAACATACCTACATACACACATACATACATAAATAGATAGATAGAATCAAACTTTTAGTTTTATATATAAGGATGTCTCATGTCTTTAGGATGGCCCGTGATTCGAATTTTTGCAGGACCATGGAACGAGCAAATGTAGTCATAGTACCTAGTGACATGTTATAGTTAATAATATTTGGAGGAGATATTATCAAATAATTCTCTCATTTGAAATAATTGAAGTTTCTATTATCATCTCTATCTCGTTTCTATCATCATCTCCGGAGCGAATTTCTTTGCTATTCAAATTATGAAGCTGGAATTTCGTAGGCATGAAACGTGATCCATTTTTGTGATCCGAATCACAAAGTTCTTAAACCGTGAATGACTTATCCATGTAAAAAAAAAAAATAAAAATAAAAAATAATAAAAATAAAATGAAATTTAAAAAAATGAAAAAATAAATAAATTGAAGAATTTTGAAATGAGCACGCGTTTAAAAGAGAGAAAAAATGGTCTTTAGATCGTTCTCATCAAACATAAATTTTTTCAAATTAGGCAATTATTTTATAGTCTCTCCTCCACATGTCATTAACTACCCACATGTTTTGATCATGAGTACGTTAGCTCGTAGTACGTTACTTGAATTTTTCTCTTTAGAGTCGTTCAAAATTGATGCCGAGCTTTTAGGACCAACATGACCCCTTATGTGATTTTTGATTCAAGTTTCATCAACTTTGAACCTGTAGTTTGGAGAAAGCTCTGGATGGCGGGTGGACGGGATTTTTTTTTTATTATTTAAAAAAAAAATTAGTTTCATGGATTCTATTAACAAATTTTGAGGAGCGATGATTTTAACACAGAATGTGTTTTAGCCTTGGCATTTCAATCGAAAACGAAACGAAAATGTGTTGCAACAATTTCTGATGATTTCCGCTTACAACCAAATCATTGCTAGGGAAATGATTCTTCGTCATTTTTCATCCCACAGAATTCGTTGACCATTCGTTCGAAAGCTCTCGATTTATCCAACCCTATTATGTTAACTACTGCGAAGTGCGTGGCCGACACGCTGAATTACAAGCATGGTTATTTGAATAACTGTTAACACACAGGTGATCATTCTCAATAATTGATATTGTGAACATGATTGTAACCGCTTGTTAATTTCTGATTTCATTGGGGGTGAATAGTTGTACTGGTGATAAATAAATAAAGCAAATTAAAACTTATGACGAGGTGGTTTCAAACAAATATGGCGCCTTCGGAGCGAAAAACCATTGGGGGGGGGGGGGGGGGGGTTTGTAAAATATGCATGTTTCGTGTGAGGGCTCAAATGAAAGCTTATGACGAGGATGTTTCAAATATGGCGCCTTCGAACCCCACACCCTTGGGGGGGGGGGGGGGGGGCGCAATTTTGTCTTGCTCGAATACAAAGGTTTATTATTGAAAGCAATATAGCAAAAGGAATGGCATATACTACAGAGACGAACAACTTGTAGTTGTTATTTCGAGAAAGGGAGAGAGAGAAAAAAGTTTGCTTTGTTGTTCAGACTCTTGTTTTTCTTGCGGGTCTCCGATGAAGGTCGAAGGTGTTTTTGTTGACTCACCTTTGGATCATAAACCATCGCGAAGCGGAGCGGAGGGTTTGAAGGGCGAAAGGGCCTTGAGAAAATAAGGGACTGTCACTATATTGCACTTTACGTCTGATTTCATCGCAGATATCCAATCGTGGACCTTTTCCCATAATCCTGCCGTAGAGGTGAAAAACAGGTAGAACTGCGATTCTCCCTGACATCGAAAACCATCACGCATCACGCATATAACGTATTTGAGACAAATAAGCTGGGCTTCCATTTACCCATTCTACATCAATAACAGTAGAGGAGCCTGACAGCTTCGTGTACCTCAATACTGCATAGTATGCTGATATCAGGGATCACATCGTCCTCGGATGTTCGAGTGAGAGGTCTCCTCTCCGGCCACTTGAAATAACTGGGAAGATTTTCGATCGTCAACCAAGCTCCCTTGTCTGTGTCTGCAAACCCCACTAACATTTTCCCGGTTTTTCTAAACGCCAGTCCGTACTTGGGTGTTCTTTTCAGGTAGCGTCAAACTCTTTTTGCGGCTGTCCAATGTTCTGGTCTATAACATGATTGAACTGGCTCAATAAACTCACAGAATGTGATATGTTGGGTCGAATCGACGTAACCAAGTACATACCTAAGTGAGCCGATCAACTTTTGGTATAAATATATTTTTTAGTATATATTTTTCGTTATATTTGGTTATATTTTATACATATATAGTTTGAATTATACAGTATTCGAGTTCTTACAATAACAAGGTGTTAAACGGTCTTCTGGTGTCCCTCGGGAGTCATGTTTCCTCTGGAACGGCTTGTAAATACTTTGTGGATTGACTAACCGAGAAATGAATTCCAGCATATAATTCAGGCACGTTCAGGCTAACCTAATTGAGGAGCTGACATGGAAAAGCAGTTAAGTCCAAAAATCACATTTCATAGGAACTCCCTCTGAACTCTTATCAGATTTTTTGGACATAATCTCTTCTCCATGCAAAGGTCAGACATTTATTCAGGGTGCGATCTAGCAAGGACGGGAGGACCTAAGGCCGTTGGCGTGACTGTTTACTTGCACTTCGACGAAAAAAAAATGTTCTTTAGACTTTTGGACTTAACTGTTTTTCCATGTCAGCTCCTCAATTGTACAGTACCTATCCGAGGGAAAGAATAAGACGAAGCTGCACAGCGCTGGGATAAAATAAATATAAATTCAAAGAAATGACCGCCGTATGAAGAACACGAAATTACACACATGTAACACAAAGATGGCTAGGTGAAATATAGGAAAGGTACCTGGTTTGAAGAGTCCTTCCGTATTCCCGTCGAACTGCTTCCTGAAGTCGCGAGATTCCGATTGATTTAAGACAGAACTCCACGAAGGTGCTAAGGGAAGGCAGTTTAAAGAAAATATATATAAAATTTGCGTTGGAAAGTAGCGTGGGTTCGTTGGAGAACGGCGAGACTGAAGGTAGGAAGGTAAGGATAAGATATACCTATAGGTATATCTAAGATAAGATATATGGATAAGAAACTCAAGGGAAAGGGAAGGAGGCAAACCATCGGGCGCAACATGAGTGAAATAAACTGAACCTCATACGGGCGGGCTGATCCCTTTCAGTACCGCATTAATTTCCACTGGCCCTAAAATTTTGAAACTTTCAGGTACTGTTGTATGACGTCTTAAGAAGTTACCTGATTTTTTTCAGATTTTTAGTATTAATAGTTTCGGAGATATAAAATGTCCTCCGGAGAGGACGATATGACTACAGTGGGTATTTTGAAGGTAGAATTTTGAATCAATATAAATGAGTAAAGAGGTCAGTTTTATTATACTTTTCAGCAATAAAAGCAGAAAAACACGTTTTAAATCATGAAAAACTTATGGTAATTTGGTAATAAAAAAAACTAAGCAATTTATACAAGATATTCACAAAATAATAAATTATTCCAAATTATTTCTTTGTGTGATAGAGTAAATGTTTGTGTAGGTCACCATGTCATCAAGGAGTTCGTCAGTAAAATATCTTCTAAAATACTGCGTTGGAGTCGGAATTTCATCAGGCCTTGTGAATATCTCCTCAAATTCGGGTTCAAACACTTCGTGCGTAACTTCATTTTCCCAAGTAATACCTTTTTTAGTTGTCCGGCTTGGTAGAGATACAACATAGCTTGCAAATGTCTCAGGTTCATGATTCCCTTTATTTCCAAAATCTCCATTAGCTCCAGCTCCAGAACCATCAGCAGGTAGGTCATCATCAGACTTCAACATGGGTTCAACTTCATCCATTTCCACATTGGCTCTATCACTCATCGAACGAGTTGTAACACCATTCAAGATGTGTTGATCTTGGATATCATCGTCCCTCCTCTGAATCAGAGGAAGCAGCTGAATTCGATTGAAGGACAGCAGAAGCAGATGCAATCACGTGATCTATTTCATTAGGTTCCTCCACCAGCATCCTCTCATAATCTGTTACCCTATCGAAATCATTCTCATCTTCATCTTCCACTCCTTCTATATCAGACAATCTGTCTTCAAGCGCCCTGATTATTTCCTCTGCTGACCAAGCATCCTTATCTCTCCTACAGGAAGCCATTCTGAAACACCAGAGTGCATTTTTGTTGATAAATTGTATGCTAAATCTGTCGAAACAATACGAAAGAATCGGGAAAATATAGGGCCACAAGTTACCATTGAGTAACAACGTCCCCCACGGAGGACACTGGTTGAGTACCAACGTCCCCCGCGAGGGACACTGATCTTCTTGCACCCATTTCTTTACTAAATAAGTTAGATTTGACTAAACCAACTATTTTACTGTGAAAAGGAGATATTGTTGTACTTACTCAAGTATTTTTGGTGATATTTCAAGCAGGAAACCACAATAAAACACGAATATAAATACAGCTCCACCAAGAGGTTCACAACACAGCAAGCCAAGGTCACACAAAGCCCGAAATAAAAGGGCAAAGTTTTGTTTACATCAGTTAGGCTTATTGCCATTCTGTACATGGATACTGTAAGATAATGTCAACGCACTCTGTTGAGGATTTATACTACTAGAGATGTTGGGGGGAGATCACAAAGTTGGTGTCCTCTGTAGAGGACACGGTGACTGAAAGGTAAGGATAAGATATACCTATAGGTATATCTAAGATAAGATATATGGATAAGAAACTCAAGGGAAAGGGAAGGAGGCAAACCATCGGGCGCAACATGAGTGAAATAAACTGAACCTCATACGGGCGGGCTGATAAAGAAACTAAACATTCCCCAAAAATCTCATCAAAATCGAATAAAAACTGTAGTGGTAATTCTTGTTACAAGGATTTTACGTTCGCGCTTGCGCAGCATCTAATAATTCCATCTAAAAATTCCAACGTTTGGTAGGCAATGCTACCTATAAGTAGATTAGGAAGGGGATTTCAATGCGTGCTTCGTCTTTCGCTACTGTTGGCTTTATCCTCACATCCAATAGCGTTTGATGTGAGCCTGACAACGCCTTGCATCACATTAACCGGATTGATGAACCTATCTAATGTTAGTACCAAACCAAGTGAAAATAGACAAAACAGAGTTGCGAAGAACCTCTATAAGTTGGTAGTAGCCAGTTTTTGATTAAATTCGAGTCCTCTGTCCCAGATGTAGGATTGAATTGATTGTAAGCGACACTTTGAAACTTTTCCACGGATCAAGATCATGGTTCTTGTCGAATATTGGGGCTTTGGTGTTCGCCACATTCAACTCCTCCTGCTCGTCATATGCGGCATGGTAGGGTCCATCCTCGTCCGAACGATGGAAGCTGCTATAGTGATGGTGGAAACGGATGCCAATCAAAGTAATTTCACATTATTCGATGATGCCTTTCGGCAGAAGGTCAAGAGCTGGACTTTTGAGCAAAAGTATATTCTGAAGAACGGAACAACCGTAGCTCGATTCGCTGCCTCACTGCTTGCAGGTAAAGACCGACAACTTTTAATGGACTACCATTTTAGACAAGATAAAAGTAAAACTTGAAAATATTAAGAATAACAAAACAATTTGAACAGCAACTCGAGAGTAACAACATAAAAACTTCTGCAATCTAATGTTAGAGATTTGGTTAAAATCTATTACAGCGTTTCATCTCAGAGCTTACTAGTGCATCCAGGAATAAATAGGAAACTAAATTCATACTTAATGCAGATACAGGTATCCGACAGTCTAGTCATGTCCAATACGAATAGTAAACCTATATGCCGGTTTATCCCATTTCAGATTTAATTAGAAATATTGTGAGCTATAATATAGCTGATTATATTATAATCAAGGCTTCTGAAAACCGAATTTTAACGGGGAAAATTAAATTATAAAACATGAGCTAAAATGTGTCTCAAATTGTTAAATAACTTCGCTCTTTGAAAATTTTATGAATTTTAATGTAAATTAGTTTTACGAGTTAACATCATGGGATAGTAAGCTCAAAATGCTCACTATTGGAATTACAATTGCATTGAAAAATAATAGATATTATACTGTAGCAAGAATTTTTGAAAATCTTCGAAACGGACTTAAGATATTTTAGCATTATTTGTTAACAAATGAAATACGAATGAAAAATCGATACTGAGCGCCTTGGCATGGGCTCGCCTTACTGCACTCCCTCCTCATTACATTTTTTCATGAATGAATATAACGTGTAACATGCTTTAATCCGAAGATCTGTAATTTAACGCCACTTCAAAAACTTTTTGTCTTTAGGAGTATCTAACTCAACGCAAACTGAAAACTCCAACCTATTCACCATGCGTTGGACACTGTGTTGTCGAACAATTAATTATACCTAATGATCAACGTAGGTAAATATATTTAAGGTGTGCAATAAATTAACTCCAAGGAAACTCGAACTTTTTCTATATAATTACTTAGCAAATGATAAAAATCACAAAACGAAGGGGAAAAATCAAAATAAAAGAATAAATACAATTTCTTCTCTACAAGGTTTTTAAGAATTTATTATTTTCATTTAATGTGTTCGTTTTGTAAAGTAATCATAATCATTCCATTGGTATCCATGAGAAGGAGAAGTGCTAGGCCTTTAAAAGATTTTAAATTACTAATAGTTATGTTATGGGTAAATATAGGAATTCGTCTTCGGATATTTTCATAAGCTCCCTACGTTTAAATAAAAAAGACTTCAAAAATTCTATGTTTACCACAAACGTATCGCACATGCAAGCAGCTTGTACCCCCACAAGAGGTGCTCAAAAGCGAAACAGCCGGAATTCGGTTGAAAACGATTCAAAACCCAAAACAAGAAAACATTTTTTTTTTCTCACGCATATAAGGTGTACGATGCAAATAACATACCGTCAAATCTTCAGCAGACAGTTTTCTTTGGTCCTAAAACAAACGATTTTGATTTCATCTTCAATATCAAAAATCGATATATTTTAAGATAATCCACAAACTTGAAGCAGATAGCCTGACGGAATTGAGTTCTTTACAATTCACTTGAAACATAAGTATAATGAAATAATCGTCGCTAGGATATCACATGGTCAGTGACCCTAAATATACCTAATGTGACAACAGATCTAGAACCAAAGTGTTCTTTATCTTAGAAATTTATTTATTGATACGGACAAGCCCAGGATAACAAATTACGATATATAATATTTAAAACAAAGGTGGAATGATGTTGGAATGTAACTCCTCATAAAAAAGCGAGGGGTGGAGAGGAGGGAGGGGCAGTTGGTTCAGTAAGTATCTATAACAACAATCATTTTGAGAATAAATGCACCACGAGAATGGCGGAAAATATGGGTATAACTATTGTTAGTTTTATACTCGTAAATTTAGTAATTTGGTGGTACCCTGCATTGGCAGCAATGGTGGAGGTAGTTTCTGGGTGATAATAGAATCCAAAAGAGGTTTCTTGAACATGAGCTAGAGAGGGGGATCAAGAAATTCACTGTAGCCAAGTGTGGTGGTGAGTCCATAATTCTCTGAAGCAGTTCATAAAAAAGTGCGAATCGCCCAAGTAAAGTCGGATCATGTGCTTCAATGTATTGGAACTCTTTCCAAGCTCTTCAAAACCAACAATACCTGATGGTGTATGCATATCGGCTGCCGGTAACAGTTAGTGCGCGAAGGCAACCGCCTTGTGGGGAAAAAAGTTAGTGCAAATTACTGAGAGAAGGCAGGCAGGACCGAAACTAGAGGGTCACGAATCGGGGGGAAATTGAGTAGGCCGTTTCATCCGATGTTGATATTGATCTCGACGTTCGATAGTCGATTGCTGCCGAATTTCCAACTCCCATCTGCTAACTTCACAACAACACAAGTTACATAGCGCCCACAAAAATTTAGTTGACATTTCCAAGTATCAGGTCAAGGAGAAGGGCATGGTTTAGGATCGGACGAAGCAACACCAATTTGATTACTGACCGCATGAGCATGCTACTGGATGCTTCGAAGATGTGAATAAAGCCGTCGTTATCAGGAGAGACTTCCTGCGCACCGCCCAGAACCCAATGAAAAGATCTTTCACCTTCAGATTTGGGATTTCTTTGTCCACTTGTTCCTTTTCTGGAGATGGTAGCGATACCTAGAACTAAATCGCTTCCAACTTTGTTGGGTTCGCTGCTGTATAAGCTTCCAGCATGACAGCCTGTTTTAACGTATTTTAACAGTTAATTCAGAGAGAGTATGGAGTGGACCACTGACGAGGGGATGGCCCTGAGTTGATGAAAAAAAGAGGCCTTGATTGAGAATTGCCTTGCTACAGACGAAAAGAACTCTGAGTTCCTGAAAAGTGAGGTGCTACTGAATCAAGTAACGTTGCAGAAATTTCAACTTCTTTCCAATTGTGGGACTATAAATTTCAGCCTGATAGGGTACACGTCCAGTTTCTAACTCTCTTATATATATATATACCTCGATAGCGAAAGCCTATTGAGAACTAAGGAAAACATTGTGTCGGGATTTCATAGAGGAAAGGAGAATATTAAAACTTTCTTTTAATGTTCCGACTTCACTTCAACACTATAGTGTAAGTACCAAAATTCAAATCCTTGTCAATACAGGGCTGTACTCAACGAAATGGAACCTCAAGTATTTCCTCCTCCTGAGCTTTGCGTCTTTGTCTCTCCAGTCCTACCTGATTCCAGTCATCGTGAAAAAAGTTGCATACGACTACCTGTTGGCGGTCATAATCCTACAGGGTTTCTTTTACGGGCTGATTCCTCCGGTCACAACTGCCATATTGGCCCGTTGGACACCTTTCATGGAGGTTGGGCGCACGTGCACACTTGTACTTTCCTGCAGGTGGGTCAATAGCTCTAACTATTAAAACCTTAGCCTCGTACCTCCTGAAACCTCCTTTAACATACGGTAGCTGTATAGGAAGAGGGGTTACTATACAGGGTGATTCCCTCGCAGATGCAAAAAAAAATTTTGGTGAAACTTCATCAAAAATGGAGTAAAATGCCGCCAACTGCAAATTTTTATCTCAATCCGTTCTCGAGATATGATTTTTTAAAGGTTTTTTCAGGAAAACCGTGTTTTTTTCGTTTTAAACTCAAATGTCTCCACTTTACTTCATTCAATTTTAACTTTTGACCATATTTTCGGAATCAACATTAAATTTACTATAAGAATAGTGTACTTGAGTTCTTAAAAAGTACCATCCAAAGGCCCTCACATCAGCTCAAACATTGACGATTTTGAAAAAAGAATATTTCTGAAAATCTTTAAAACTTTACTACTCTTCCAAAACGAATCCTGGAAACTGGCAAATCTCATGAAAACTGATTCGTCTAATACTCTTTCCAACAGTATAATCAAGTTTACTTTTATTTCGTTATTTAGTGGAGAAAATAATGTTTTAATGTTAAAAAATGTGGGTTTTTCAATGAAATTGTTGGTTTTCTCGAAAGATGACCCTCCATGAACCTACGAGTATGGAGTCGGTTTCTATGTATTTTTTCACGCTGAATCGAATGGTAACATTTTTAGATCTCTCAAACTTCGTTATAACCGAGTTTTACACTTAAAATCGGAAATGTTTAGTTTGTTTGTTACGATTGTGTGTGTTTGTTTGTTTTGTATGTGTGTGTTATGGGGTAAAACTAGTTGATTAAAGTGTAAAACTCGATTATAACGTAGTTGAGAGATCTGCAAGATTTTCCATTCGATCCAGCGAGAAAAAATACATAGAAACCGACCCCATACTCGTTGGTTTATGGAGGGTCATCTTTCGAGAAAACCAACAATTTCATTGAAAAACCCGCATTTTTTAACATTAAAACATTATTTTCTCCCCTAAATAACAAAATAAAAGTAAGATTGATAATACCGTTGGAAAGAATATTAGATGAAACAGTTTTCATGAGATTTACGAATTTCCAGGATTCTTTTTAAAAGAGTAGTAAAGTTTTAAAGATTTTCAGAAATATTGTTTTTTCAAAATCGTCAACGTTTGAGCTGATGTGAGGGTCTTCGGATGGTACTTTTTAAGAACCAAAGTACACTATTCTTATAGGAAATTTAATGCTGATACCGAAAATGAGGTTTAAAGTTAAAATTAAATGAGGCAAAGTGGAGAAATCCGAGTTTAAAATGAAAAAACACGGTATTCCTGAAAAAGCCTTTAAAAAATCTTATCTCGAGTACGGATTGAGATAAAAATATGCGGTTGGCGGCATTTTACTCCATTTTTGATGTAGTTTCACCCTAATTGTTTTTTGCATCTGCGAGGGAATCACCCTGTATATAGAACACATAGGCTACTGCCATTGTATATCTTTGTGTACCTACTGTATAAAGTTTTAAAGATTAAATTTGTCTCTTTTAACCTCTTTTAACTGAGCTAAAATCGAAACGAGGCAGTATGTATCATAGACCTATATTACACATAACTATCAGTGTTTCCAAAACTCATTGGCTTGACGGGCCTCCAGTTAAAATCAAGCCATCCTCGTGGACACCATATCCATCCCCTCACTTCGCCTTCAACCATCCCACTACATATTCTCAATCTCACCACCGACCACCGCACCCCAACCAAAATATCCGTCAAAAATTATTCTATTTTATGATCATTTACATACCTTTCGGAGGAGTCCGTTGTCACGAGCAATTCGAGTACCGGGAGCGAGCATTTTCGATGTGAAGACATAATCATCAGGCCGTCGAAACGAGTAATGTTTCGACGGCCTATTGTTGATGACTTTACGTAAAGCGCTCGCTTTTTACTTTTTTATTTTACATAAAGCGCTTCGGACTTCTCCGAAAGGTATATGAATGATTATTTTACTATTACTACTGGAGGAAATAACCCTTTAGATTCATTTTATTGCATTATTATTTTATATAATTTAATGATTTAAGCCGCACATCAACCAGAAGGGACATTAGTGGCATATCCAAAATTATTATCGTAACATTGTATAATGAAACATTGACATACCATTTTTTAGCCTTAGAAGACACATGAGTTTTTATTTAGACTCTCTGTCTTCAGTGTAGGTTTTAGGAAACTTATTTTTGGATAATTATCAAGGAGCACTCACTTGTTTTTTGTACTATGTTACGTAGCTAATTGTCAATATTATGTATTTATTCTACTAGGTGATAAAACATTTTTTTTTTTCAAGTTTATTTATTAAGTTCTAGGGCTGGTTCCAGATCCCCTAGGATAGGCTCGCGCACCCCCAGGGGCCAGGGACGCTTTGGGAAACCCTATAATCGCCCCCCCCCCCCCCCTCGCCCTGATGGTGTCCCATACATGGTATATGGGGAAGGCATACTCGCTTTCCTGTCGATGCCATCCAGTTTAGGAGAATCACACTTCGCAACGTGAAAATATTCATTATTTTTTCTAATTTTCCGTACTTGGAAACGGAAACTAGCAACAGGAATAACATGAGTCACAAGAGCGGGATAATTAAGCCTGTTTGCTCGAATGAAATCTTCAATCTTTTGACAAAGTTCACAAAAGTTCGACTCCAAAATAGCTATTACCTACTGTTATTGCAACCATGCTCTAGACTCTCGATAGTTGATTCAATTTACAGAATTATTGTCAAAAAATAGTAAGACATTGTGAAAAGACCTGAATTTTAAGTAATTCGTTGTTTTTACTTCTATTTCAGTTACATAATCAAAAAGTTAAATCGTCTTATTTACCTGATTTCAGTTCCGGCCTCATCCTTAGAATTCTTTATATTAACATTTGACATATGTACATAATACTTTTCTTGATAATTAAGGGTCTGCTTAAGTATGTTTTAGAAAAGTAATCATAAGATCATTTTTATATTCATTGTAGGTTTATCGGTTATTTCTTCGTGTACGTTCTTGCCCTGTTTTTGAAAACAAGCTTGGCTGGCTGGCACACTCTGTTTTATATAGTCGGAAACTTGGGTTTTCTCTGGTGCGTCGCGTGGTTCACATTTGGTTTCCAGGTAAGTGATTTTTTCTCCCATACCAATTAATTTTTCCACTCTGCCATGGGCGTTGCCCTGCCCAGGGTGTATTAATTAATCTCAGAGCTGGGAGAGCCAGGATGGTCAATATTAAAAGAGAAGAATGGTTCCAAATCTAGCTCTGTACATGTAACAAAGAGATAATGGAATGGAGCGGATACCCCTTACCCCTTCAAAGGGTCGTTACGATTAGTTGGCAACACGATGAGGATGACGTGAAAGTTAAAATGTTTCATGTATGACCTCTGGGCGGCAGTTTCAAGAAACGGAAAGGAGGACTATTCATATCCAACAGAATCGTCCATTGAATGTCAAAGTAATAATAGGTAAATACATAAAATCGCAGACGGAGAAGCTAAATTTGCTCAGGAAGGTCTAAAAGCGTCCTGAAAATAAGAAATTTAGTTTTTAAAGATTTATTCGCCTTCTGAAAGTGATCACGGTGCTCTCTCCCAGTATCTTCATAGACAATATGAGATAATGATTATCTAGGTAAACGGATAAAATGAATAGGTGGTACTCATTTAAAAAATAAATAATAAATTACCGAGAGAAGTGAGATAATTTCAAAAAATTTATGTGAAGATGGTGAAGCACATATTTTTGAAGGCCAAACTACTCCCAAAAGGTCGAAAAGTGTTTTTGATTTTTGGGAGAATAATTTTTTAGAAATTTCGATCCTTGAAGTTTGGATTAATACTTATGGGGTTCCTGTACAGGTGTTAGTTTGTAGCAAACTTTACAGCATTTAATAGGTACTATTTTCCTAATAAGGTACGATTTTCCATGGGGTAATACGCACTTTTTCAATGCGTCGGGAATGACAACACTACTCACGCATCACATCAATTCACATGTTCTCATAGCTTGTTGGGTAATGAGAAGGTAGACAAAGCTGTGCTTGTAAATACTACGTTCCACCTGATGTTGATCCCGTATATACACTGCTTTTGGTTAAATTGAATGTTCAGAACTGAAGGCTTCTCCATTCGATGGAAGGAACGCCACATTCTTTACCCGGCCGGACAAAAATACATTTTTTTTCTTTTTAACATTTTCAACAAGATGGCGACATGTTCAACAACATGCAATGACCCACAAAACAATAGGACTAAATCCTTTCTTCAATCAATAGGACGGGAGGAAAATTTCCTATGTGCTACCTGGTGTATTTCTGAATGTGCATTTCTTATTTCTTATTGTGCAACCTGTCACTTAGAGGAAACTATGGAACACTTATTATGGAGTGTAATAAGACCAACCACAAGGTAGCCTTGATTTTCAATATATGGGATAAGTAAGATTGAAAAAAAAAAAAAAAAACAAGAAAGGGGGGGGGGGGGGTTCAATTACGGGAACGTAAACAATTTCAGATCAACAATTCTTTAGTGCAGCAGTTAGTGGAAAATTTGTTATTGATGGTTTGAATTGTATCAAATGGAACGCAATGAGACAATTTTGGAGGAGTGATTGAAATGTTTTTCCGTCACAATGAATTTAGCTTTTCACTTTCGGGAGAGAAAAAATTTCATTTCTCATCTAAATTTCCATTCGCATTTAACTTTTCTGAGTGTCTGTCCGTGAGTCAGCAAATCCTTACAACACGCTCAACTTCAACAGTTTTCATTATATTTGGATGAAATTTTCAGGGGGATTGCGGATTAGGCTGTACCTACATCAGTTTTGTCACTACCAAATCAATACTTCACTCTACCCATGCACTACCAAAAATCATTTTCTCAAGGCTTATTCGTCCAATCTCGCTCAAAGATAGAGGGATAGTTGGGAAAAGATGATTCAATCAACCCATATAAATGTCAACACCACTATCATCAGTACATTTGAACCAGTATCATCAGTAGCTGCTGCGCATGCGTGATCCTCAAAATCATGTAATATGCATGACTTCTACAGTTTTCATCCGATTTCGATGAAATTTTCAGGGATTGAACGGTATGGACTGTTGATGGTCCCCAATGAACTCCATCGCTCCCGAATCACAAATACCATTCGTGCACGCGCAAACGTAGCATCTATCAAGCAGCATATTTTCTTAGCCTAATTGACCGATTTTTTTCAAACTCCAGAGAAACTCACCATGCAATTTTTTATGATTATTTTAAACATGTCAATTTTAAGGGTTCTGGAATAATAGAATCGAAACATATCTGTAGCTGCAATTCCTTAATTGGTTGTCATTATAAACTTCTTAAACTTCTCTTTTAAGGACTCCCTTCTACTTTCAGGATCCTAAAGGCTGTTTTTATCTATCCACTAAGGAGAAATCCTTCATTTTTGCAAATATCCGACACTTGACTGCAGAAACGCCGAAGGGTCACCACGTGCCCTGGACGGCAATACTCACCTCCCTCCCGCTGTACGCCGTGCTGGCGACTCAAATTACCTTCCATTGGTTGTACGAAATGACGACTGAAACCTCCTTGCCTATAGATTTTTTGTTTTTCCACAACAAGAACGATATCAAGTACGTGATGGAGGTTCAGTATATTGTCCCAACTGGGATACCGTTGGCTCAGTTTGGGACCGCCCTGATTGTAGATACGCTCATCGGTAAGAAAATATTTCCAGTGGAGCATGTCAGGAAGACTTGCAACTCCATCGGTAAGTGCAGTTTATGTTGAAAAAAGTTCTAGTCATGATCGTGCGGCCGAATTTTTGTAAATGATCATTATTATTCAGGCCAAATTAATGTTTGATAGTTAGAGCACTTTGAATGCAATGATATTGTTAACAATCAATTTTATAGAACCAAACTTCATCTAAATAATGATCTGCAATTTAATCAAAGGTTCAGAGAGTCAATATTTTTTTTTTAGTTTTAGCAAATTTTCATAGAAAAATGAAGCTATTGCAATGACTCGGAAAATTTTAAAATAAAAATTTCTGAAAATTTTCTTCATTGAAATCCGTTATGTGGCATTCTGAAAAGAATCCTAGAGTTTAACGCTTCTTCATATATATATATATATATATATATATATATATATATATATATATATATATATATATATATATATATATATATTATTTATTTATTTATTTATTTATTTATTTATTTATTTATTTATTTATTTATTTATTTATTTATTTATTTATTTATTTATTTATTTATTTATTTATTTATTTATTTATTTATTTATTTATTCCAGACGATAACTCTCCTTAGAATTGAGATAAAAATTCCGTTCTTGCGTCAAAAAATCAAGCTTTCCTTTAAAAACAAAATCACTGAAAATGGCTAAAAACGGCTAAAAATCGTTAAATTTATATTTTTTGGTAGAATATTGCTCAAATAAAGTTTATTATCTATAAAAAAGAACATTCAAAATTTTATGTAGAAAATTATGCTGAAAGATTAATTTAAAATTCATAAAATTTTACGAAAAATCGATAAAAACTGCAAAACAGTTTAAAATTCAATACCTCTATTTGAATAGAAGATTATTATTTAAAACACTTTTTTGCCATACAATTAATAATTAGCAATTTCCTCGCACTCAGAAGCTCAAATTTCCAAACAATTTAACACTGTGCAATACGATAATTTACGAAAATTCGCTCATAAGATCATGCTGCATGATTGGAACTTTATCAATTTTCTAGTTCGTATTAACCAAATACTAGTCGATTTTTCAACCTAATATTGTGCTTACGGTTTGAATTTTATAAACCGGCCCTTGGCCTTGTCTCGTTACCTCGATGTGATAAAGTTTCTGGCAATCTGCCGGTGGTGCATGCGCATAACGAAAGTATTAGTAATTTTTTATAGAAAATGACGCTATTGCGATGGCTCCAAAAATTATAATACCAACATTTTTGAAACAATTTCTTCATTGAAATCCGTTTTGAGGCATTCTAACACCAACCCTAGAGCTTTGTCATATGTGTATGTCATTCCAGACCATAACTCCTCTTAGGATTGAGATAAAATTCCTTTCTTTCACCAAAAAATCAAGCTTGCCAATTGAAAGAATGAGGTTGTTAGCCATCACTTTTTGAGAACATTGAATTGGTCAAATTTCAAATAACGTATTACAAAATAAGTAAAAGTGGCAAAAAGCTAAAAATCCTAAACCCCCTAATGAATAGCGGATTATTATTTAGAATTCGTTTTATTGTAATGACATTAATAGCTAACAATTACTTTTCACTCATAAAGCTCAAAAAATCTCAAAATTTAACATTACTCAATACGGTAATATACGGCAATTCGCTCATACGATCATTCTGAATAATTTGTGTGAGTTTTTATAATATTGTAAGGGAACAAATACCTTGCAAAGGAAACTGCACTATCACTAAAGCAGACTTTTTTGTTCACCAGTATTAATTTGTTGTACGTAATGTAAAATTTTATGATCACAACTGTAAACCTTTCGTCCTACCTCCTTGCCCATGGACTTTTATCCGAAAGAGCTGAATGAAATAGCATTCTACAGTAGATTCCCTCTTAACTGGCCCTGCTTTAACCCTCAAAACAAACCACCGTTCCTAGAAGGTGAGAAGGAGAAAATAATAACTTTTGCTTCTTTTTTTCTGTGAATCTCATACCAATGAATCAAAAATAGAAGAAACAGAGTAATTCACAGTTCATTAAATTTCTAAGAATTGTTTTTTCCTCAGAATATGCATTGTACACATATGCGCGGGCAAAAATGCTCGGTACTCGAAATGAAGAAAAATATTTCCCATGTAGGTGTGTAGTCAGTTTCGTTTTCGCACATACTTTGGCAGTTAATGTTACATTTTACTGTATATACAAATAAATTCTTCTTCAAGAACTTTATTATACCTACTCTATGTACGCTATTAACGCACATATGAATATATGTTAAATACCCGTGTTGTTAATTTCGGTTTATTATCATCAATAATAATACTTTGTGATCGACCAAGACAACAAAATTGTTAAACCCTCTTCAAAGTTTCTTGGTGTGAGTTTCGAGATACGTAGATTCGAAAAGATTCTTTTCTCCGAAAATAATGGACTAAACTTTATGAAATTTAGCTCAGAGATCACACATCGATAGGAGATGTGCCAGTAACAACGGCAATAATTGCATTTTACCCTAAATGAAGTACCTAATTAAAAGCTGAAATATTGAAAAATCGAGATCTCAAAATCTTTGACGGTAACGGTGATTTTTTTGGGGTCGCGTTCAATGAATTGGACGAGACCACCCGGGTCGCTTATCCCTCCCCAACGACAAAGCCAACGGCAAACGACAATTTTGGCAGGGAAAAAAATTAACAGCACGGGAGCAAATCACAACTGGTGGAATATAGCCAAAATCGCCTTGTAACTATGACGCTCGTATCAGCTGATTCCATTGGAATTTCCGCTCCACCAACCCGGGTTTATCATAACTTTTGTCACTTTTAGATAGACTACTGAAGCGTAGGTAGTTGATTTATTTTATATTCTCAATTTTCAGTTGGTGGTTCAGCTCTTCTTAAATACTGGGAGAGTGTAGGTGTATTATTTGAATGAGTTCTCTTCGATAGGCGTCTACATCCATGAAGTATATTTAGATAGGCACCTAATGTATAATATACTTCGTATAATAACCGTAGAAGTGCTATCCAATAAAGGAATAATGTACCTCTGTTCTTATTTTTATTAATTTAATTTAATTAAGTAATTTATATTAAACGAAAATGCCTGCACATCAGATTAAAGGTCAAAACGCCAACTGACTCTGGACCCGAGGTTGGATGATTTAGAGGAGTCTACTGAATTCTATATTTATAGGGTGCTGGGGAGGTGCGATGATGCTCTTATGGCTGTGCTACAACCCTGGCGGGAAACTTGAAGTCAGCTGCTACGTGATGTACCAGTTCATCAACGTCTTCACCTGCTTGGGCAGCAGCTTGGCCTTCTACGACTTCACCAGAGACTACTCGGGTCTCATCCACGGCCTCAGCGACTTCATATCCTTCATCCCCCTCACATTCTACATTCCCATAATGGCCCCCGTGTACCCTACCAAAGGCGTCAGTTTCGAACAAGCTAAATCCCATTACAAGACGTTGTGGTACTCTGCCGCCTGCCCTATGATAGTTGGCAACTTCATCTACATCATTATCAATTCGAGGCACAAGTATATTAGTACTGATGGGAAGAAGCCCACCAGAATTTCCATGACAGCGGCACATTACGGAAGTTGACGAAACATTTAAGTCAAACTGCTACAGAATATTTTTGATCGAGATATGGAACCCCCCGAATAAATATACATGTACAACATGTACTCAGGAGTTGTTGGTTACTCTGTTATTTGTTTGTGTTACCCCTCAAAGAGACACTCCACATACTTAAAATGCCAAGCCGAAAATTCATGATATCATCCAATATGGGCCTAGCCAATAGTCGGATCGCCGTTATCTAGTACAGTGCATTTATTCTCAGACGCTTCTTCAACGGCTTGGCCGATTTTCACCTATCGCACTACCGTTTGGGTGTGGTGGTGGATTCACACATCTTACTGAGACAGAAAATATATTCTTAAAGTTGAATAATAATATATTTCATTCGTATGCTGAATAGGGATATGAACCCTTTAACGTTACTGTGGATCAGTACAGCACTTTTAGTGAACTTTCGTAGAAAATGAAGCTACCTATTGCAATGAATCCTAAAATTTTAAAATCAAAATTTTTGGAAAAATGTCTTCATTGAAATCCGTTTTGAGACACTCTAAGATGAATCCTAGACTTTAACGCTTTTCCGTGTGTATGTATATGTATATGTCTTTCCGGATGATGACTCTTTTTAGGATTGAGACAAAAATTCCGTTCCTGCGCCAAAAAATCAAGCTTTCTTTAATGATGATTTATTTGGCCAGAATTTTTTGAGCGCATTATATTGGTAACATTTCAAATACATTGAGCTATAAAATCACTAAAACAAATCGTTAAATTTATATTTTTTAGCAGGATTTTAGTTAAAAGAAGTTCATTAACGATGAACAATAAGAAATGTGCAGAAATTTATGGTGACGATTGTACTTACATTGCTTTATGTGTTCCCGAAAAATATATAAAAACTGCAAAAATAGTTGAAAATTGATTTTTTTTTTTGAATCGCTGAAAAATATTTAATGAGTTTTTTTTTTGCCATAAAATTTGTAGTTAACAATTTCTTTTTCACTTGAGGTTTAGAAGTTTCAAAACAATATAACATGATAAAGTGCGATAATTTACGAAAATTCGCTCTTATGATCCTGCTGCATGACTGGAACTTTTCACATTTGCTCTGCATTAGTAAGATTTATTCGTAACGCAAATGTTATTGTGCTATTTAATTTCGGAAGAATTACACTCGTAATTGAATGTAAGCAGTTTCATAAAATGGAATTAGAAAGGGATTTAACAGTGTTACATATTTCGCACTGCGCTTGTGGGAAAGTAAAATCTGCAATAGTTGGCAATGCAGAGGTAGTGGCAATGCAGGGAAGCCCGTTTGAAGGAGATATTATCTCGCCGCATTTGGTGAACAGCAATGATGTTTATCAAGTAATTGGCCATAAACCGCCAAGCCGTTGATGAAGCGTCTCACTCTCAAACGCAGTAAAAAAGAGTGATAGAATGAATGCTCTATACTAGAAGACGGCGGTCCGACTATCGGCTTGCCCCAAATCGGATGATATCATGCATTTTCTCGATCGGCATCTCTTGTACGTGGAGCGTCTTTTTGAGTGGTCTAAAAGGAAAAGGTTAGCATTTACAGGCTGCTCAGGAATGAGTCAGTCTTTTCATTCGACTTTTGTTCTCCTAGAGATACTCTCTGTAAATTAAAATTTCCATAGGTGAGAGAATTAAGCTCACACGGCTGATCTGGGAAGAGCTCTTGAGTGTTTTCATTCTTAATATTCCAGAGAGGCCCTTTATTTCCTAAGGTCAAAAGGAGATAATTTAGCTAATTCAGCTGATTAGGACAGAGACTGTCATTTCATTCGTCTCTTAGGGCGGAATTCATAGACGGGAATTGAGTCTGAGTGGGCCCCTAAATATATCGATAAGGGAATTCATGCACTCTGTGCGATTCATAGACGTGATTTGAGGGCGACCCTGAGGGTGCACTGAGTGTGCAACCTAAGTGCACACTCAACGGGATTCATAAACAAAAAATGCTGTTGAGGTGAGTACCACCCTCAGCTCAATGGTGTGAAATCCTGAGTGACGGCAGGAGGTCACTTAAGTGCGTCAACTGATAACTTTTATTATCATTTTCACGTAGGTATAGGAATAGGTAATATAGTAGAACATACATCGTTTATTTAAGTTCGGAGTTTATTCAAAAACTTCATAAGAGTACGCACACATAAGAGTAGTTAGGCTGTTCCTAAACTGTAGTTAGGTACATGTTTGATGTGACAGATCCCATTCGAATGTTACACAATCAACAACGAAATATTTCGCAAACTCGTATTCCGATTCGGGAAAGATACAGTCATGAACAACTACGAACCCTTAGGAGCCTAAAATAAATGGAAAGGATTTATAACTAGGCACCACAGCTGAAAGTGCTGGTCGCTCTTTGATTTTATGCGATCTCTACATACCAAGTTTGAGTGCATGGTTTTCAGATTCATCTTGGTTTGTGGAATGAGTTGTCGACAGGTACCTACCTTCCATTCATCAGGATGTACAATCAATGAGAATTCCAAGAAAATGTGATTACTTGCAGCTCTTCCAAAACCTCACGTCTTCTTTTTGTCCAACAGTCTCATTATACCATAACTCTTCTGATTTTCAACTACATATATCTGTTCTTCAAAACTAACTGGCGAATCATAGTTTTCTCATTTTCTCACTTCTTTTTCGTCACAACTCTATACATAATTATACAATTGAATACTACAAATCAATAGATAATAAACACAAATTATCAGCACTTCAACAAACAAGCAACAAGGATTCACTTCAACTTATGGTTGCCCCGATCCAGGCGGGAGGACCAATAACTTTGGTTTTTGTCTGATAAGGCCTACGTCCTGTCTCGCCAAGCAACAAGGATAATAGCTTAAAAAGCAAAAACACAAAGAAAAGTGTAACCATTGAGAACTGTTATTGATCAGTGTGAGAGGGAATTTTCCCGTCCTTTTTTCCTCAAACCAGGGAAAATTCCCCTACATCGTACTGCCAGGGCTGCCAACTTATGTTGAAAAAGCGTTGAGTGTACCCTGAGTGCACTGTTGAGCTCCTGTAATCTGAGTGTGCCCCTAACTGTTGAGTGAACCACCCCACTGAGTTGAGGGTGACCCTCCATTTAGGTGAGTGCTAGTGAACACACACACTCAGGCTTTGTCTATGAATTCCACCCTTAATGTCTCAGCGAGTATTCCTATCAAAGTTCAACTTTTTAAAGTGAACGAGATATTTGAGCTCACTCGGCTGATCAGGAAAGAGCCCCTGAGTTTATTTATTCTTAACGTCCCAGAGAGTCTCGCTGTCAAGTTTCGATTTGCTGATAAACGAGAGAGAATTTCGTTTTCAACCCATTAAAAAAAAAAAAAAAAAAAAAAAAAAACCCCACCATTTAGTCGCAGTGGCTCCAAAACCCTAAAACGTACTTCATCAGATCAAATGTAGCCTATGACTCACATTTTATCAAACCTGCCTGAGAAGAAGTGGTGGAAATAGGTGGACAAAAAATCAATGGTGACCAGAAAAAAAATAAAAAAATCGAAAACTTGCATTTTCACGCCACGTTTCACCTTATATAGAATCAATTTAACATTAGATATTTGGTATCATGCGGTTCAGGGTGCATGCCCTTCCCAGGATATGCAAAGAAAATTCAGTTTGAGCAGACAGGATGATGTCGGGAGGAGGCCGAATTTGAGCCGAAGTTCTACTTTATCACGGCGCATCACGCAGCAATGGTTTTTAAATTTAAAGGCTTGGCGATATGAGACTAATGTCTCACCAGAGTGACATAAATAAACGTGTTTACATACGGTATTCCTATTCAGACATACGACCCAAGGAAATATCATCGTTCGATGAGATGTTCGATTGGGATTATAATTAACGAAGATATTCCTCATTGTGCAAGTAGGTCCGAAAAGCTAATGACCAAAAACGCAATAAACTAGCTACTGATCCAATTAAATAATTTAAACTTGGCAAGAAGATGTTTAAAGAAGTGCTGAAAATCGACTTTCTTATGGGACTTAAAATATACTTTTAGCTGTTAGTTACGTTCTTGTTGTGAGTGACACTCTTTTCTCCAAGTAGTATTTTGTGTTAAAATTAAATGTCTAGATCAATTTTTATGTGTATGCCATTTTTAGTGAGCTTTAGGCACATTTTTCTTCGAAGTCTGTCCATAGGTAGCAAAAGCATAGATTTCACTCTCAAAAGATGACTTCTTCTTTTTTTTCAAAATTTAAATTTTCGGTCTCATTTTACGCATTAGACCATTCTGAATAATTTTCGGTTCGTGTCTGTCTATCAATCTGTGTGTGTGTGTGTGTGTGTGGGTGTGTGTTTAAGCCTTTCCGTGTGTCCGCAAATCCTTGTAGCAATCCTAATTTCCACAGTCTTTCTCTTTGCGCATGCGCGAATGTAAATTCCAAAAAAAGCTAAATTTTCACAAGGCTTAATTATCGGATCCCGCTCTGATTCATAGGGTACACGAGAAATTGTGATTTAATTATCCTGCAACTAGTAAGACGCAAGTATCGCATTACCAAGCCTTCAAAAAACCGGCTAGCCGCCACTGCCAGAGACGTGCCGATATAAGTAACAAAGTAGAACTTGGGCCCAACATAGGCTACCTCCGAATCTCACCCCTTCGGCTCACACCTAATTCTATATGTATATCCTGGGAGGGACATGCCCCCTGAATTGCCTGATGCCAAATATCCAACGGTCGATCGATTCCTTTTACAGGCTAAAACGAGGCATCAAAATGCATGTCGTATTGTTGTATTTTCTTAATTCTTCATTTTCCCCCCCTCAAATCACCTTATTCTTTACGAATCCCTACCAGTTCTCCTCAGCCAATTTTAATGAAATTTGAAAAGTAGGAAGGCTACAAAAATTGGGTAGGGGAGGGGGGTTAATAGGTTAATAAGAAATAGCAATTTCATTCAGCTTCTACATTCTACCCTTTTCCTCCTAGACCCCAAAAACACGTTCCGCGTACAAGATATGCCAGCCATATAATGGTATAATTTAATTTGGGCTGAACCAATGGAAATGGAATGGAAATCTTCAGACTTCGAGGAGCGTCACAACGACAGACGCATTAAAAATGAGTGTGAGAATGATGGCACTTGGTCAATAGACGGCAATCCGACTATTGTAGCCAGAATCGGATGACTATATCATGCATTTTGTGGCTTGGCATATTCTATACGCGGAGCGTCATTTTGGAAGGATCAATGTAAACACGACTTTACCACTAGTAACTGCTGCAAATGCGCGAATTTGAAATCCTTGCAAGTCATTAGATACCTCTACGGTTTCTATTTGATTTGGTTCAGTACTATTCGATATTAGTTCAGTACTTATTCAGTACTATTTGATTTCGAATAAAGTTTCTGGAAATCTGCGAGATAGGCTGAGATAGCCCCTATAAATTTCATCAGTCAAAAATAAATATTTTTCACTGCGCATGCGTAAAACTTAATATCCGACAAGCGTAATTTTCTCATGACCTATTTCTCCGATCTCGCACAAGAGTGGAGAATGGTCGGAAAATGACGATTCGATCACTCCATGTGAGTTTCATCACCATCGTATCACAGTACCTACCTCCTATGCGTGCGCCAAACGCAAATCCTTGTAAGAAGCTAAATTTATACAGTATTCTCTCTCGATTTCGATGAAAGTTCCTGGAATTGAACGATTCAGGATGTAGAAGGTCCCCAATGAACATCGCTCACTACCTACCAGTAGCCTTTAGGCATGCGCAAACGTAACATCTGTCACGCATTATTTTCTTATTACTATTTCTCAGCATAATTTAATTTAATACTTTTCCCATCCATAGGAACCCCACAATGGATTCTTTTTTATTTACAACATTTCAATGATCTATACGTTTCTGTTACGTATTTATTTATTTAATGTATTTGAACATCCATGTTTACACAGTTGCTTCATGTTACGTATGTACGAGGAAGCTATGTGCCTCGCCCAACTTGGCGGATGCTTTTGAGCTGTGTATTAATTGGCATTTTTGTGCATAAAAGTACTAGTAGTATTTATTTTCTTAAGGATATTTTCCCAACAACGTCCTCAAAATCAGTCATTTAGGTAACCTTAGCACACAAAACTCAAACATCTAATTTTATCATTAATGGACATCTAATGGTTATAGTAACCACACGTGAATACGAGTTGGAAATTCCCCATATGCTCAGTCAAATCAAAATATCGACTTGTGACCCATTCTGGAAAAAAGCATTCGAAAAAAAAATTGAACAAAATATAGTAGAAAATGGCCGATACTTACGAGATGAGCGTAATAGACGCAATGGATGTTTGGGATTACGAGGATGAGGACTATGAAATACCTTGTGACGCCGAGTTGGAAAATCAACGGCAAGAATTCAAAGAAAACATCAAGAGGCAGGTCGACAAGATTATCAGGTAATCGTATCAAGAGAAAATCTCGGTATATTGGTAATAGGTTCATGACTAAATAATTACTGTAATATACATAGTAAATTACCCATGTTTGCACACAAACAATAATCATAAAACTGGCACGCGTGCTACATAATTTTCTCTTCAATTTAGACAAATGAATGTCCAGTATTTAACACGAAGTCGGTCAGTCCTATGCCTTTAATTAATTGGAAATATTACTAATTCACAGGCAATAGGATCTACTAAGCTTGTTGAACCTCGGATTAACTCGGCTGAGTATCAATCCATAAGTTCACTTTCAACTCGATCATTGATCTCAAACACAGCAAGTTAGGTAATATGTATTAAAAACGTAGTTTTCCATTTGCTTATTAAGTGATTCAATACAGTGTAATCAGACTCCGAATCCTACACCTTAGGGCTGATCAACTCTCTCATGAAATGGAATATACCTTTGAAACGTGAAGTTGATAAACCTCTTTAATGGTGCAGTTTGATGTACCTAGTTAGTTTGCTGTGCTCCCTCGCATTTTTGCAGCTTGTTGCAGCTATCGATCATTTGCAGTTTCTGGCAACTTGCAGAGAACGTTGACACAAAAGTATTCATCAATTGACGCATCATGAAATCGCGCATGTTCCTTAACTGGATTAACTGGATCGAAACTGGTTCACTGAAGCCCTGTCATTATTCACACGCAGGTTCAAAGTTGTCGCTTTTCCTACGTAAAAAGCTGGATTGTCATCACACTTTTTGCATGTCAGTTGGTAAACGTACCTTTTTGATTAGCATTCCGCTGATCTTTGGCTTCTATAGGTATATTACTGGTGTTTGCAGATATATAAAATAGACCTTCTAATTATCAAATTGAACAATTTGCACCTCCGCCATACGACATGGAATTAAGCCTTGCTGAGGCGGCTGTAGCTGCAATAGGTGATGACGATGGGACATAAGTAAATCTCGCCGATACTCCTTCCCTAGCGATAGGCCACTTGAGGTGTTTCAGTAAAAATGTCACAAGTCGATAGGTAATACGGGGGTTATTAGAAAAATCAGAGAACCATTCTTTCGTTCTATATGCGTTCTTTATTTATCAAATTCATTTCTTTGAAAATAATTTACATGGTTCAGTAGAACCTTTTAGCAATATGAATAAATGAATAAATGATATATATATATATCTTTTCGCTATCTAATTAAATATTTACCCAAACAAATTCGACATTTTACCAATCAAATTCAACATTTTCCCAGCCAAAATCAACATTATTTCCTAGACCCAAGAAAGCATGGGAAATAAGGAATAGTTGAAAAAAATGAAAAACAGTGAGACCATGTTATCAACAAAATAATTTGCACTGATGTTACTACACTATATGCATTTTGTGTATTACAAAAATTCGATTACATGATCTCGCTGTTTTTAATTTTTCTCAACTATTCATTTTTTCCTATGCTTTTTTTCGGGTCTAGGAAATAATGTTTAATTTGGTTGGTAAAATGTATTTGATTGGTAAAATGTTGAATTTGATTGGTAAAATGTTGAATTTGATTGGGAAAAGGTTGAATTTGACTGGGAAAAGCAAATATATAAATGTGTGTGTGTGTGTGTGTGTGTGTGTGTGTGTGTGTGTGTGTGTGTGTGTGTGTGTGTGTGTGTGTGTGTGTGTGTGTGTGTGTGTGTGTGTGTGTGTGTGTGTGTGTGTGTGTGTGTGTGTGTGTGTGTGTGTGTGTGTGTGTGTGTAGACGATAACTCTCTCTAGGATTGAGAGAAGACATACATTCTTTCACCAAAAAATCAAGCGTTCCAAACGAAATGAGTTCGTTGGACAAAACTGTGCTTAAAACATTCAAACAAAAACAAAATCCATAACAGTTCAAAATTGGTAAAGTTGAATTTTTCAGCTGGATATAATTCGGAAAAAATTGATTAACTATTATCTAGAACAATAGAATTATTATGTACAAAAGATATTCCAGCAAATATTAATGAAATTCAAGTAAATGTTTCCGCATAATTTTTTGCAAAAATTGTTTAATCTCCTAGTTAATCGTTGATACTTTGGTTTTTACTAAAATTCTGCTTGAAGTTATAAATTTAACGATTTTCGGCCGTTTTTATCAATTTATGGTGAATTTGTTTTGAAATGTGACCAATTTAATGTGCTTGAAAAATGCTGGTCAACAAACTCATCATTTCATTTGGAATCCTTGATTTTTCGGAGCAAGGACGGGATTTTTATCTCAATCCTAAGGAGTGTTAACGTGAGCGCGCGTGCACACACACACACACAATCAAGCTCAAGCGCACGCATGTACGAACGCATACAACGCGAACACAAACACACATATATAATTTTTCAACAATTTTGATTTTAAAATTTGCAGAACCATTACGATTGCTTCATTTTATACGGAAACTCGCTAATAAAAGAGATTATCATCTGTTCTATAGATCGAACGCGTCGCCATCGGCCCGGAAATTCGAACACACGGTCATCAAGCTAAGAAGCATCAACACTTTGACTACTTACCCCTCGACTCCATTCGACACGGACGAAGTATTTGAGTAAACGGCTCGCGCTCACGTCCGAATGGCCTGTTCATATTTCGTCCTGATGCTGTCCCATTGTCATCGTCTCTCTTACAACATTACAATTTCGTCTTTCAATAACAAATAAACTAAGTATACCACTGAACTCCTTTCTATAGATTCCACTTAATATTCAACAACTTATTGGAGAATTCTGTCTTTATTCTAGGGGCTCATTTTGCATTCAAGTGCAGGAAGTGTAGGCCTTAAAAAAAATCAGCCATCTCTGTTAATGAGAATGTTCGCTAGGGGCTACAGTGTTTCGTTCCTGAGGGTTCGGTTGAAAACAGCCCAAACCATGAAAATCGATTGTGTGTATCGCGGTTATACCACCTAATCTAACAGTGAAAACTCATAGATATGAGATAAATAAGAAGAAAATTATGATGAGGCGTAGTAGTTTCATTGACAAAGTTAATAGCTAAAAATTAATATAAAGTGATTTTGGCCTAATGAATGGTAATTTTTCAAATATTTAATTGAAACCCACAAAAATGTTTATTTCAAGTAACATTTAGGAACCAGAAAGTTATTGATGACCTATTTAGCGGTTTTTGTACTTCACGGCCATTTTTAGATACAAGCTCACCGTTTTAAATTATGCAAATCGTTCCCGGAAAGTGAACAAAATCAATACTATTTTTTAAGGTTTGCGGAAAGAAAGGGTTGTAAATTCCGTTTGACCCTCAATTCAAATCATAATTACTGCCATCCTTTCCGGATACAGGTAGTTACTGAACTCTCCAACAGAGTTCTTGCTCTCGTAATAAATTCATTGAAACTTGTAATGTTTTCTCTTTTCCTGCGAATGAGTGATAAGCGGAAATGGGTATTGAGATTTGCCTATAACTGCAGAGCATACGCCCGACGTTCCGGTCCACTGACAACTACAAAATTAAATTTAGGTGATCGTCGATTAGTTCACCGCTCTCAATATAGACATTTCAGAGAAATTTACTCTGCCCTCAAATCCAACAAGGCCGTTAAAAGGTTATCAAAATTTCTAACCCAACACTCCGTTCTCATAGCCCCTGACGGAATACTTCGAGTAGGCGGCCGTACCTCCTTGAGTCAACTGGAGTATCAAAATCAACATCCGTCAAATGATCTCCTGACCAGCCTACTAATTTGTTATACGCACGAGACTTGTCTGCATGTGGGACCTAGACCGCTTTGGCTCATTTGCGAGCTAAAGTCTAGATGATCAATGTAGTCACGTGAGCTTAGAAGGGTGTGTGCGCTGTTTCAGCTTAAAACCACAGCCCTATCAGCCTACTATGGGGCAACTCCCTTCCGACCGTGTTGAACGAGCCTAACCATTTCAATCTGTTGGTATTGACTATGCCGGCACTTTTCAAATCACTGTTCTGGGAAGGAGAGGATCCAAATCACTTTCCGTTCATCTTGCTGTGTTTGAGTGTTTTGTCATCAAGGCAGTTCACCACGAGATCCAATGCCTTGAAAGGTTCATGCACGTCGTGGTGTCCCTACCACCGTTTGGTCCGATAATGGGACCAATTTTGCTGGGGCCGCCCGACTATATTCCGAAATTCGAAAGGGTCACGGACTCGGATGTTGCCTACGCTTTACAGCGCTTCAAGAGGAGTGGAAATTCATTCCTCCGCGAGCTCCTCATTTTGGTGGCCTTTGGAAGGCTGCTGTTAAGACCGCTAAGAGATTATTAATTCTTGCTCTCCGATTGCACACTCCGAGCCTTTAAACATTTTCGACAATAGTAGTCAGAGTTGAGGCTATCCTGAACAGTCGCTCATTAGTTCAGCAATCAGAATCCACAGATGATTTCCTTATACTTATTAACTCCAGGTCACTTCCTAATCCAACGCACTCTCACAGCCTTGCCTGGATCCTCCACGTCCGAGGTTATCTCCTGCCTTGCTCCTAAATGGAAATTTAATAACTCCGTTGTTGAATGATTTTGGAAGCGTTGGAGAACTGAATATCTTCTGGACCTTCAGTCCATGCAAAAATGGAATACTCCATTTCGCCCGCACGAGTTGGTGGTGGTGATATTGTCTTCATAATGCAGGGCAATGTCCCCCCCCCCCCCCACCCTTTCCTGGCCAAAGGGTTGAATCGTAGAGCTCCGTTTGGGAAAAGACGGTGTGGCTAGAGTTGCTACGGTTCGTACCGCTAATGGTGAAACAGATCGCTCTATTGTCAAATCGTGTCCCATTCTCGCTGGTCACTGAGTTACTCGATTCCGCTGGAATTGTGTGGAGGGGGGAGGGGGGGGGGTTGTCTTTGACCCTCAGTTCAAATCATAACTACCGCCATCCTTTCCGCACCTATAGGTAGTTCCCAAAATCTCCGCTAGAGTTCTCACTCCAGTAATCAATTCATTGAAACTTGTTATATCTTTATTTTTCCTGCGAATAGAACAGTTGTGAATAATCACCAAACTAATTTCCGGATTTAAATATCGCACTTGAGTCCTCGGTCTCGTTGATAATCTCAAAAATAAGTGAAACAAATCAAAAACTTTCCATCTCTGAAAGGCTTCAGATATTGGCTTTCACGGCTGCCCTAAGAGGTACAAACAGCCATGTTCTCTCCCCGCCATTATTATTCAGTTAGTTTTGTGCATTTAGTCTATTTGTGCTCCCGAGCCATCCGAATTCATAATAAATTCCAAAAGTGAATCAATTTCAAGTTTACTTTCTTTCCGCATCTATTCAAATTCATCAAATTATGTAAATAATTCTTCTATTTTCGAGACTTGACGAACCGGTACTCATACTTCAAACTGTGAACTTTATGCCACTAGTATTCAATATCAATTTTCAGACGAAAAGAGATAAATTGATAAAAATGTAATATTCAAAACTTAAGTACGGTACCAAATTATTCGTTAAAACCTTTAGGAGAAACATCCCAGTTCAAGCCAAGATGATCAGAAGAAGGAGAAAAATTAAATATTATATTTCTAAGTAGAAGTTTGGACATATAGTGAAACAGAGGGTTATCCTATGTACTTAAATTAATATTATAAAATCCAGACTTTTACCCACCTGAAGAAGTTTTTTTCGAAAATGTTCAAGTATTATGAATTTTTTCCAACTGAAATTCATTAGTCGAAACACTGCCGATTAGTGTCATTTTTCATACCCGATTGTGATGTAATTATTCATCTGTTTTAATAAAGTGATTTCCCGGATTCAGACATTTATTTGATAGCTTAATTCCCAGTTGTGACCACGAATAACCAGTTGCACCTTCCACAATATGAACATGTATAATATATACAGGGTCGAGATTGCAATGCTTCGGATTTTTGTTTTTCGTGTCTCTTCCTACTCGAATTTCGTTTCAACCCCAAGTTTTCGAATTATTAATTTTTTTTGCTTTTTTCCTTAAAACCTATAACACACACATCTTGCAAATTACTTTGCTCAAAAGTTTGACAAATTCCAGAATATTTGATCCGTAGAATAAATGCTGCATATTAGTCCCGTAACGGGGACTCTACCTTATGTTTAAGGCAAACATGTTTGAATCAAGTTTTGAATTTTTCCAAATATGGTATTGTCTTCATTGAATGATTTAAAACGGTTTGAAACAACGTTCAGCAAGTGAAGGTTCGTCCTTGGTTTTATATTCGACTGCGATGTAACTGCATTGCGGTGTGGGATTTAGGTTAGTTCAGAGAGTTTTTCCCCCACTTGGGGATGAAGGGTTGGCGATCCGTGGGCTCCGTGACCTTCCAAGTTTAGCTTGAAGAAAATTGGAGTCATGAGGGGGATCTGAAATAAACATTTGGCTCAGCACGAATGTCAGATAGGGCGGCTTGAAGTGGTGATCTGGAATGGACCTAATCGATCAGCAAGAACTGACTCGAACTCAACTGGATCCTTGATGGCGTTCCCGCTATAACCGGAACGATCATTACAACCTAAAGAATCGCTAACACTGTTTGGCTCTAAAGACTTTGCCCAAGTCTGGAGGTGTTTGGCGAAATATAATCGTTCAGGAGCCAGGGCCGAGAATGGGTAGTAATTTCAAAGTGTTTGAAATTAGATTTTGAAAATGTTTGTATTCGTTTCAGTGAGCAAATGTTTTTCTGCATCTCAAACAAACATGGTTGAAATTGCATATTTTATAGTTTTTCTCTGAAAATGCCTAAAGCATCTTACAGGAATTTTCATGCGCTTCAAAGTTAGAGAGTATTAAAAACAAAGTATAAAATAAAGAAAATATGTATAAAAAACTGTTCGATCCAACAATTATGAATATCTTGTGAGAATAGTGAATAGATCGTGATGTTATTGGTTGTACCCTCTTGATCATAATCCAGCATGAATGTGCTATGAGCAATTCCAGACTAGGAAAGATTCACGAGAAAAGATTAGAAATATCACGATTGGTCGGTATCTCCCCCCCCCCCCCCCCCCCCCCTCTTCACTGCACTACGAAATTGAATTTACGGAGAATGATCTCAACAAAAGATTAATACACACAGGTTTACAAAGGAAAAAATAGCTTCCGTGACGAAGATTTCATTATTGAATCTAGGGGTTCTTGAGTGTGCTGAACACGATTCCGAAGGTTTTCTCCAATCGCATCAGAATTTTGAGATACTGTCAATATTTGTCCAATTTTGGCCCGATTTATCCAATTTTTTTAGTTTTTGCATTTGCTACGTATTTTAAATTTTTTTTACGCGATTTTTTCATCATTTGATAGTCTTTCAACGAGGGAAAAGTACAAAAAAATAAAATAAAATAATAATAATAATAAAAAATTGTAATAATAAAATAAATAAATAAATAAAATCATATATAATAATATTAATAATTAAAAAACTCAACAGAGAGATAAGCAATATAAAACTGTGATTTCACTGGCCAGTTATTGAACTAGTTATGACTATGTTATTAAAAAGATAAGGTTGGCAAAGAGAAACAATTCCAACTCATCAACAACTTGAAAAAATCATTAGGAAAAAAAGATGAAAATAATCTAGGAGGTACTTCCTGTCTGAAGTTGTGGGGTCTGTTTCTGAATCTGGGTAGATTTTACCTTCCAAAACCTTGAGTACATATCAACTGCGGAATCTTAAGGAGTGATACCTAATGCCGCGAAAAACTTTAGGTTTATGCATTTATAATGCCGAACGATCAATTTTATTTGTGAAAAGATTAATTTTATCTGAGAAAAGACTAATTTCATTTGCAAAAAGATCAACTCTATCTGCAAATATATAGGCCCATGCTTCTTCCTTCCCGCGTTCCAATAAAAATAAATGAATCATAAGTAATTATCTACTCTTATTATCATGCACAAGAATCATTGACTTTCTCTCACGTGGTTGGAGGAGTGGTGCTGATGGGGCTTGTGGTACTGCTGGTGCTGATGTTGTTGGTGGGGTTTGTGCCCGAGATGCTGTGGAGTCGTCTCATGGTGAGAGATCTCGCTCAGCGACGGCTGGATGTTAGCGACAAAGTGCGCCATCTCATTTTTATCTGTGAACGAAATATTCAAACTCGTAATCACAGTTAAACACAGAAGTTTTGGGTTTACGACAAATTATTATTATTTGTTTAAAGGTAAATCACAGTTTCTATAAATGTTTACCTAATCACAATATTTGTAAGCCTAATCACCATATTCTGTAAACAAAAATGTTTGACATTTAAACTTATGAGAAGCAAACTTATTGTTAATGATGTTCTGCAATGAAAACTAATTAAAATATTCCAGCCAATTCCAACTCTATTTTACCTACCGGTTTTCCTGGACCAGTTTATTGATTACTAACGTATACAGGGTGTCTCCAAAACAGGTGTCACACAAAGAAGAAATCGATTCTAGAACTAGGAAATTCGCAACAAAAAGAAATCTTAGAGATTTTTTTTTTTTAACGCGTAGTTTTCGAGTGATTCATAATTCAAGAATATTCTCGTGTTTTCAACCTTATATCACTAAAATAACCATAACTCCCTCAAACGACAGTGAAAATTGGAAAAACAGTTAACCTCTGGAAATGGCGTTCAATTTTCTACCACCCTGATACCACTTCAAAATTTTGTAAGCAGGTTTAATCCGGCTGAAAGTTGAGTTAATCCGGAGAAATCCGGCTGAAAGTTGAAATTTAACATATCTTAAGAAATCTGTCAAAATTCGGAGCGGTATAGCTCAAAAGTCTTTTATCGGATTTTACCCCCGGCGACGGGAAAAACTGCTCCAAGATTTCTTTTTTTTTTTAACGGTGTTGTAAATTTACTTTTACTTTGCTAATTAGGGGAGGAAACTGTGTTTGTTAATGTTAAAAAAAAAAAAAAAAAAAAAAAAAATTTCTATGAAATCGAGGGTTTTCTTGAAAAATGATCTTTTATGAAAATAAGAGTTTGGGGTCGGATTCTACGTATTTTTTACGCTGAATCGAATGGTAACACTTGTATATTTCCCGAACCCCGTTACAACCGAATTTTACACTTCAGCTAACTAGTTTCATCCCTAAAAGCACATAAAATTTATCGTATCAAATAAACTCAAATTTGTAAGTATTAACCTTAATTATAACGGGGTTTGGGAGATATGCAAGTGTTACCATTCGATTCAGCGTAAAAAAATACGGAGAAACCGACCCCAGACTCTAATTTTCATAAAAAGTTATTTTTCAAGAAAACACTCTATTTCATTGGAATTTTAACGCAACGGTTTATTATTTCTGTGTTACTTCTACGCAGATCATTAGTCTATAATTATTAAACCCCGTATGTACCTAATGTATTATCAGATCATGGCGCATCATGCCTCTGAGAATTGTTCACACTTTTACAGTTCCTAAACCCCGCAATTTTACGCTTCACAGTAAAGATTTATGAAAAAATGGGAAAATTATGCTAGAAGTAATTTACATTAGCGCATGCGCAGAATGGAATAATGTTTTGAGAAAAGTAAAATTGGTAGGGTACAATTTACAGCCCAACCCACAAATTCCCAGAAAATTTAATCGAAATCTGATGAAAACTAGACCTTGTTCTTCGAAGTACACTTTCGCGCGTTCGCAGGTGTGAATAATGATTCGATCATGTCGAAATTAACATGGAGTAATTTGACCATTGTTCACCAACTGTGCACCGAATTTGAGTGGGATTGGACGACTAGGGCGTAAAAAAATGATGCTTGAAGGAATTTAAGTTTGCTAATGCGCAAAATGGAGTATCTAATGATTTGAGAAGTATGAAATTAATAGTGGACCATTTACAGCCGCATTCCCTGAAAGTTTCATCAAAATCAGATGAAAACTGTTGAAATTGGGCTTTAAAACGGATACATAGTCGCGCATGTGCAATACCTACTAATAATAATATTATGTTGGAATTAATTGGGAATGCTCAAATTAACCTTTTCCACCTATCCTCCGAATCTGAGCGAGATCGGACTACAGGGGCTTGAGAAAATGATGGTTGATGGAATTTACGTTTGCGCATGCGTGTATTGATTTGGGAACAACGAAATTCATGGGAACCATCTTCACCCTAACCCGCACATACCATTAAATTTTCATGAGAACCGGTGGAATATTGTGGAAATTAAGCTTGTTACAAGGATTCTATTCAAGCTATGAAACCAATTATTGGTAAATTCCTCTCAGGTTAGTGAGATAGATCCCGTAGAATCTTTTGGGAGCAACACTTACGTCTTGAATAATAGATCAAAAGAAATCCCTTTTATTCTGTGTACTCACTTTGTCACCATATTCTCGATGAATCATAGAAAATACAGAGTGCTTATAGTGAGAAGTAGATGCAGAGCAAAATTTCAGCACAACAGACCTTCAGCCCTTTTTACGAAATAGAGAGAGAAACACACGGAACGAAAGATGTTCAGAATACTCTAAAACGTTGAAATTTTACCGCTGTAAAAAAAAAAAAACCGTTTGATTTTAGTGGAGACGACAACTTTTAAATCTCTCGAAAGCGATAACAATGCTTCCGTTACCTATAGATAAACTTGGGAGCGATTTAGGAGATGGAAATTATCACTTAGGTACCAATACTTCACTAGTAGGTACATCGCACGGACAATGTCCATCTCTATTATAATAATGAAACTCAGTCGGTGAGTGAGTCATTCTGTTAATCGCTTTCACGGCCGAACGGGGTTTTTTTTTACCGTGACTGGAAATCTCCCAGTCAGACAATAGGCTATGTTTTATTCGTTTCCCCCACTCTTTTGACCTTAACATTCCGTTTTTTACCTAAATTTTGCCGTTTGTCGGGCGCTTTTCCCCGTTCTTTTCGACTTTCCCGCTTCTCCTACCCCTCTAAATGGCCGTCGAAAATTCCGAAAATTACCAGTTTTGTTGGTTTTGTACGAGAAAGACTACAGTGCAATCAGATTGCGGAAAAAGTTTCGGAAAATGCGTCAAATAAATGAAAGAGTACGGACCCGTTTTCTCGAAAATTCTGACAAGAAACTTCGTTTTTTTCTCATTAAAATTGACCCCGTAAAGTGACGTTTTTCGGTACGGCGTTTGCGGGGAAAATACAGTTTTGATTCCACCGAATCTGAATCCGAAATCGGATACCGAAAAAAGTGACGGGATGTTGGACAAAATGCGAGGGGAAGGGAGGCGAAGCGATTAAAATGAGAAATTAATTATGCTGCCCAACAGACTCAGGAGAGCAGGTCCCCTCAGATCTTTGCTTTCGAATCTCTTGATCTCGGCTCCCGTTAGTAAGACGGGGGAAAGGATAGCCCTTCTACGCATATAAAATAATGGCCTACCTTTAGAAAAATAAGTGCCGCTTTTGAAATGCCTAGCGAGCGAAGCGAGCAACATCCCCTCCACACCTTAAACCTACGCTTAGGGATCTACAGTTTGCGAGCGAAGCGAGCAACATCTCCTACATGCTTCAATCGTAATACACCTGAATGGTAAAAGACCATCGCATATATACAGCCACATCACGTATTTATGAAGCCCGATGGGTCTGCCATAATCCTGGATGTCCAGGTTATCAGTGGCAGTGTGGACATGGAGCAGACCTGGCGGGCTAAGATAAGTAAATATGATAGGAATGATCTGCTGCAAACGATATCTGATGAGATAAAAGGAGTGCCAACCAATAACATCAAGGTCATGGCCGCGACCGTGTCATGGCGCGGGGTGTGGTGCGGGAAAAGCGCCACGAAATTACCTACCGTTGGGCATATCGGCGGGAGTGCTCCGTGGTATCTCCACTCGCTTCCTCAAGGGCTCTTGCCTCATCTGATGGTCATTTTATTGGGGCACTTCCTTTCATCACTCTCTTCTTCCTTCTCCTCCTACGACTTCCTTCATCACCGGAACCGGCGCCGGGTAAACCTGGGCGTCCTCCCCACTTTATTTTGTTTATTTATTCATTTATTTTATTTTTTTAATTTTAATGGTGTGCTCCCTCTGCCTTTGCGGGAAGATTTGTAAAAAAAAGAGTGTGAGTGTGATTTTCATATCATGGTTCGCTTAAAACTCAACTTTATTTTATAGGGTACATTATGATACATAAATTGATATCACATATACTTTCTAATTTTTATCACTACATCTTGAGAGAGAGAATGAGTGAGTGAGTGAGTGAGAGAGAGAGAGAGAGAGAGAGAGAGAGAGAGAGAGAGAGAGAGAGAGAGAGAGAGAGAGAGAGAGAGAGAGAGAGAGAGAGAGAGAGAGAGAGAGAGAGAGAGAGAGAGAGAGAGAGAGAGAGAGAGAGAGAGAGAGAGAGAGAGAGAGAGAGAGAGAGAGAGAGAGAGAGGAATTTTACGAAATATACCCACATAATGATCAAAATAACACAACAAATAACTCAACACTATACTATTGAGTTAAACGTTTAAAACACTGTGTGCACAATCTAGTCGACAAAGGACCATTCCACGCTGATTCTACAAGCCCACACATAAGCGCTGAACACATAAGACCAACTAAATTCGTGATACGAAAAAACGTTAAAGGTTTTTCTCCCACCTATTCCATTTTGCGCCGGTTATAACCGAATGCTAGAAAGTGCGTAAGCGAAAAAAATTTGGGGAATTATTGATAAATACAACGAAAACTGTTTTAAAGAGTAAATACCGTTTTATACCATTTATTATTATTACTTTTTTTAACTCATTTATTTTTGTAATGAATAAGTGGATTTCGGAAGAATCCCCAGTTCCTGGGGAGAAACGTTGGAGAGGAATAAAAAGCCAATTTAAGGACAGAAAGGCCCTTTTTTTCGTTATGTGCTTTTGGAAACAAGGTCCTCATATACACATCGTCAATCACTGAGAATGATAACCAGAGTGGAGTTGGTGTAGGGCATCTTTATTGACTGTTTCCGGAGCCAATGGGAATATTGAGAAAGGAAGTAACCGGCTGGCGACTTGAAGCCCCATTCGAGGCTCCCACAAGTCTGGGTCAAGCCTTGGGGTTCTTTCTCTGAAAAACACTAGTCGTGATGTTGGAGATAGGAGCGTTCACCCTGCGCAGCTAACCACGTTTTCCCACTGTCCCCATTCGCATCCTTATTTTCCGTTTTCCATCCCCGTCCTCCTCCATTCTCTACCATACTCCCCGTCCTTTTCCATTCTCTATCATACGCCCGTTCTCTCTATTCTCCTCCCTCCTAGTCAACACTACCGCCTCATTTTCCACTTTGCCCTCCATCCGCTCCTTCACCTCCTGGGGCTGAGGTGAAGCTCTTTCCAACCATAAAATACCCCCTCCCTCCTTTCACTAGTCTCCCCTTTCACCAAAGTTTTACCCTTTTCATGGAAAATCCTCCCAGGGCACTTTTGATCTCCCTCACTTTTACTTCAACTTATCTTCCTCGCCCCGCTACGCTCCTATGTTAGAGATATATAACACTGAAATTCGCTTAAGTAGCAGTGTAACAGCCTTGAAAAATACACCCCTTCTATTTTCTCGGGGTTCAAAATAAGAACTCCCGTAATTTTTAAGGAATCTCCAAGCCTGATACTTCAAAAAAATTGATGTCCAAAAGTGCTCACATGTGCACTTCAACATTGACGTTTATGATGTTATCGCGGCCTCGGACACTTCGCTCAGCTTTCAATGATCTATAACGCCTCCTCTCATAGACCAAGACCACTCAATGGGGAGGGAATGTGGGGGTTCTGTAACTTCCGAGGTATACACGACAGTGGACTAACTAACCCTATAGAACATTCAATAGCTTTTGAACACCTAATGCAGCTACTTACCCCAGAGCTCTTACAGGCTTATCCCAGTATGCAGAAGAGGTTTATTCTCGCAACATGGGTACGATGCCTCAGGGGTAGCCATTGGAGCTGTACTATCACAAAAAATGGATGGAAACTGTGGCATATGCCAGCCGAAAACTGAATGAGTACGAACAGCGCTATTTTACCACCGAAAGCGAATCCTAGCTGTCGTTTGGGCAGTACATTTCCAGGTATACCTGCTAGGCAGATGATTCACGTACCAGTGGAATCACACGGACCTTACGCAATGCGCCTCAGAGGTCACACCTAAAGAACTAAATCACTCGCGACGATGTTGAGGACCATTTCAAACGGAAATTAGTGAAAAAAAGTTGTCTATTTCGACGAAGAAAACATTAACGCGGCAGGCCGCTCATACTTTATCTCTTATGAGAGAAGAGCTATGAGCATTGAAAATTTCCGGTTAACCCGTCACCTAAGACATTTTCAATGTCAAAAAAAGGAGTTACAATGTTAATTCAATTTTGAAGGTTAACTTTGAGAGTTATTGTTTGTTACTGATGATGGTGTAACCATCGAAACCGATTTAACATTGTAACTTTTTATTTTTTCATGGGAATAGACAACGTTTTTTCACTAACTTCCGTTTTCACGCCGAAAGAATTAGAAGACGGATGCTCAGATTGTGTGAGTATGAGTTGAAGCTAGGTAAAGGCCTGTGAGCAAGATGGCTCATGTCGATGACCTAAGTAAAGTTATATTGCATCGATTACATTTGAGTTTCCACTGCAGCTTATCGTGAAGCATAGGTACATGGATACATGTACTGTAGGAGTAAAAACTGAACAGAGAAATACTTTTGAAAAATAAAAGAGATGGTTCGAGCTCATCGATCAAGAGTCCCAATGAGCTTACCTCGGCCGGGTTGTAGAACGCAGCTGACGATCAAAATGCATTAAAAACATGGCTATTCAATCGATGACACATTTGGTCAGGTCTTCCCAGTGAGGCGGAATGGAAAAAATCGTCCAAGAGTTAGGATTTTGGCCTAAAATGATAGAGGACATCGCCAAGTAATTCAAGATTATAGTGCAAAAATAAGACACGCCAAACAGCGTCATCCAACCCATACAAAACCCCATATTCCTAATAACTGGAGAAAACATCGTCGGAATTTACTTTGTCAGTCCATTAAGAAATGCAATCTGCACTATCTGACTGCCTAGGCTATTTCACTAAATATGCCAAGATATGATTTTTGTGAGTGAATGTTCACCGCATTTGCCCGATTTTTAATTGATTTCAGACACCCAGTACAGGAAGTGCCCGAAAGGCTCGCGTCTGTTCGAGGAACTGCTTTTACGGCCAACTCAACCGAAGAACTATTTCAAAATAGGTGAATGCAGAGAGGGATGGGGGGGAAGTGTGGGTGTTTGTGTTGACAAGTTAGTGCACACTGCAGCAAATCATCCACAACGAAATGGAGTTTGCGAGAGATACCATAAAACTCTCGGGAACATCTTACGTAGATTGTCTACACCTACCTACCCCCTCATTTTACATTTCTTTCTCAATCTGCAACTTCGCATCCTGAGGCCGTGTGCTATGTGGCTCTGCAGCGAGGGAAAAACGAACGTCTTCAATCTTTTCAAGTGTTTTTACTTAGTGTTCAATTTGAATTTGCTTTTATGCCGTCTTTCAGAAAATTTGAGTTGGTGCTCAGTTCAACTAAGAACACTTTTTTGTGTTAGCGCAAAAGAAAGACAAAACGAACGAGATCTATTGAGGAAATTTTTGTTAAATGCGAAAGCAACTTGACTAAGTTGAGAAAAAGTGAAGTCCATTTCAAGTATGATTCTGGAGTGAAATTAATCATTTTCAACTGCACTGTGGGTAGTATGTATGGTGCGTATATATGTGTGTCGATACGATTTATACACCCTTCGTGGCGTTGGATCCACTCAACGGACGCTTATGCACTTCTGCTTTCGATAATTCAATGATAACAATAAATGAAAATACTGCAGAAAAAATTTACAAACAAATGCGGTTCGGATCCAAATACGAGAAATACGCTCGTTGACGATCATCAATAAAAATATTTTGAAAATCAAACCAAAGCGTTCGACGCCAATTGACGCGTGGCCAGAGGAGTCACATGACAAGTTCTACTGTGTTCATTGGTCCGCCTCTGGACGCACCAGCGAGCGCCCGAACGCATTGATGCGTGCGGAAAACTAACATAGGTCACAGGGTGAGGTTGAGATAAAGCTTCGCTCAACTATGAAAAGACCCTCTCCCTATATCCACCCACCGAATATCAAAGGAAATAAAACTAATTTTAGCGAGCTTTGTGCTGCAAGGAAATGAATTGAGAAACGTACAATTTTGACCGGATTTTGGTGTTTTTTCGGAATTGTTATTGCGAACATCAATGAATGAACATCATTAAGTGATTTGACGGGACAAAATACTCCAAAATCATGTGATTATCACAAGTGGCAATTGAATATCCTCAAAAACTCGACATTTTACAATTGGCGCCTAAATAATTTCTTCTGTTCGAGTGATGGTTCATTTTATCATAAAATTTTACCTAGATTCAGAATCTTATTAAAAGAAAAAACCTACTTTGAATTTATCGTATGCTAATCAAAATCCGATTTCACCGTTGTATAATAGTTAAAAGCTAGAGGGGGTTACTGTATGAAGTTTTATGATATCCACGAAAATAAAATAAGGGGGAGGGTGCACGTTGATCCGGAACACCCTATATATATGTAGGTATATATGAGAACTGCTTTAATCCCGACATCCCTTCAAACAAGGTGTCTAAGATAAATGTTACTTTACTATAAGAAAGTAAAATGTTATTTTGTGGAAATTTTGAAGAAAACTCCGACGAAGCGGTTTCGGCCCATCAACGTCGTTTAAAGGTAACCGATGAGAAGGTTGAGAAGGGCGAAGAGAAAACTCGGCTATTATGCCAGTGGGTGGCGTTTCAAGGGGTTAGTTGGAGAGGTAGGGAGGGGGGGATGAAGGTGTCGGCTGGGTTGGGCAAACCTTTAACAAAAGGGTAACCGGTGATATTTCCAAGACAATGGGCTTGTTGGCGCCTCACAAACAAAACCCTTCCGTGGCACTATCACGGCAACAAATCTTGCGATTTCGCTGGAGTTTTTTCTTCTTCTGTAGCGTGGAATAGGTTTTAGCAGGACCTAACTGCCAAAAAATGTCAAGTGACGTTTCCACGAATGACAGTAACCAGGCAGTGAGTAGCTTCGCTCATTACCACTGTTGTTGTTTTTGCATGTGAAGCTATGTGCGTTTAGCTATGAATAAATGTTCTTGAGTAGTATTTTCCTGTCTAAAATACTTTAGGAGTTTCTCTCCGTTACTGAAACCGTTGGTGGAGTTGAGAGATGTAGAGAGAGACTTGGTCCGGTAATGAAACCGTCGGTCGAAGAGGTGAGGATGGAAAACTTGATGAGTAGCTTTGAGAGCAAAGGAAAAGGTTAGTTCGAATATTCGAATGATGCCGAGGGTCTGCTTCTGTAGCCTTTAATAGGGTATGTTCTCACTTGCAGAAGTGTCCAGTAGGGTGAGGTGAAGCTCTCTGCTATGTAATGTCACCGGGTAGGAGAGGCTGGAGGAGCTCACCAAGTTTCTTGAGCCTCATTTGGTGAATCTACACAACATTTGAATATTACAATTTGTGCCTCGACAACCACGTTTGTTTATCATTTTGAAACATTGTGACACAAAAACAGTCCCAAAACCTTCTAGTACCAGCACTGCAAGTTGCCAGGTGTCAGGTTTTGGCTCCGAAAGTACGGACTTTTCACAAGCTGTTCAGGAAAAAAGTGATAATCCAATAGGTATAATAATCCAATATGACGTGCACCTGAAATCCGGTTATTACGGCAAGGGTAGCAAATCTTCAGTTTTTGTTGACGACTGTATTCGTAAGAATTTGGCTGCACCTATCAACATGACTGGATCCTTCAAGTTTGGCTTTACAAGTTTTCAGGAACATTATTTTCTTCGATTTCGGCTAAAGCATATTATAACAGCATATTTTCCCCCCTTGAGGTTACCTTTGATCGTCCAATCCAATTTTATTCGGTGCCTTCTTTATTGATCCCTTGTTTGATATCTGTACCTACTAATAAGTCCTAATACTATTAACATTTAGGAAAGAACATGAAATCTACGGTATTTTAGCGTACAAGTGTTTCCCCACGAATACGGCCGTGACAGCTAGTGTATACTGACCTACATCAAGGTTGTGTTACCTCAATTAAGGATAGCAATTATTATTCGTCGATCTTCCGGTTGTAATGGGTATATAGAGTTGTAAAGATACTTAGCCAAACTAATATGACATTGTAATTGTTGGTGAACAGGAATGTATTTTAAACATCACTTACAAATGTGACAAAAAATACTTGAGTAGAGGAGAATATTGATCGTTGGAATATGTGGATAATATTAATAGGTCTGACGATGGAAGGGTGATGAACATGGTCTTAGGTATGTAGGAAATGCATATCAATTATTAAGCTGCATGCATGGAACTTTTGATTGTAAGATTTATAATGAGGTTTTCAACTTTTTTTGTTTTGATAACATTCTCATTCTCACCGGGCTAAATGTGACTTTTTGTGATTTAACCATTTTCGGTATTGTTTTAAGTATAAAAGTCTTTCACGCATAGATGATTATCATCAAATGCTTAATCATCGATATCTTCATCACTCTTCTCTCTAATAAAAATCCGAAAATTCTGAGAAACAGTAAAGGCCATCACAGGAATTTAAAAACCATCAAAAAGACTAAATTTCCAATCAGTAGTTAAATAAAAAAAAAGCTGCAAATTATTACACAAAGGTTTATTATTTCTGCATATATAAATTAAAGGACACCAACTCAAAATTATAACTGATCATAAACCACACACACAGGCAATTTCTGCCCTCCTATGTAGATCATTGGTCTCTAGTTATTCAACCCCGTATGTATAGTATATAATCACAACCTGGCGCATCATGCCTCCCAAGAGGGTTCACACCTTTTCAGTTCCAGGACCTCACGATTTTACTTATTATAGTAAATATTTTAAAAATCTCAGAAAATCTAAAAAAAAAGGCTGATCGGAAAGAAAAGAAATCAGTATCAGAGGCACCTCAGCTGATCATCAATAGTTTCAGAGATGTCCAAAAGGAGGTTCATCTAAATTTCAGCACCGTGAGTCGATTAGGAGAGAAATTAGCCTCAAAGGTTTTAGTACTGATCACAATCCATCCATACTTTGTGATTGCTTTGTAAATATTCAGAAGGAGCTACATTTTAGGTTTCAGCATCATAAGTCAATTAAGAAACAAAAAAAGGGTCAGATGCTCCCCTCAGCTGATCGGTGTGCACTGATGTTAAATTTTAGATATTACAAAGGAGCTCAATTTCAAATTGCAGATTTGTAGGTTGTCATCAATATTCCTGGGTAGATATATGTCCTGAAGAAGGAAAATTAATGTAATTAATTGAGACATCTACACTTAACTAGTTCCCCTTATCTAAGTATACCAATATTTTATTAGATATTTACCCACCAATTGAAAATAATAAGAGTGTATAGATCATTGAAATGGTTATAGTAATCATAAAAAACTCCATATCTGAATATATTAAATCAAGATGAAGGTAATGTAAAACGTCGAAATCGGTTAATTTCGTTTTCGGAGGACAGGCTTGACGTAGGTACCCATTCCATCCATGATTTATTCCGATCAATCATTGTGACGCAGTACGACATACAACAACGTAGTCCAAGTGATTTGTCGTGTTTCTGCTGTTTCCTCGATTTCATTGACAAAGTTGCTTAGATCTACTGTGGCGATTCGGGACAGCGCATCTGCCACTTGGTTGTCATCTCCCTTGACGTATTCTATATTCGTTGTGAACTACTGGTTGATGAAGGTTAAGTGCCGTATTCTTCGAGGGGACGCAGTTCTAGGGTTTTGGTTCATTGCCTGTGTAAGTGGTTTATGACCCGTTATAATTTTGAGCTGGTGTCCTTTATATAAGATAATATATATATATATATATATATATATATATATATATATATATATATATATATATATATATATATATATATATATATATATATATATAAGAAATGATCTTCGAATAATAAACCCGATTTTTAAAAAATTGATTTATTTCGAACACCGAAAACTATCAAGAAATAGAACGGGCTAGGTACAAGAGAGCAACAACTCACAAAACTCGGCCCTTCGGACCTCGCAAGGGGCCCCGCCCCTCGACCCCACCAGGGGGGCTTGCCCCCCTGGACCCCCCCGGATGTTATTACTTTGAGCCTGACTGCTAAAATGTAAAAAACATGGAATCATGTTTTAACTCCTCGCTCTCACTTTATTATAGAAATGATCACGTCGATTGAGCTCTTGTGAGATGATGATCTCCTAACAGAAACTCGCGAGTAAACATTCACTTAGAAATGATCACGACGATTGAGCTCTTGTGAGATGATGATCTCCTAATATAAACTCACAAGTAAACATTCACTTTATTATAGAAAGAGGCTAAAGAGGCTAAATACGAAATTACAGCTTCCTATAGTGTAGAGTATAGAAACTACCAATAGGTTAGTTAATAAAAATGATTTAACCACCGCTTCACAAATCAAACCGTTCTCGCAATATTCTGATCACCTGGTATGAATCACATAATCGAAACACCAGCTCAATGAAATCATCAGAAATTAACAAGCGGTTGCAATCATGTTCACAATATCAATAATTGAGAATGATCACCTGTGTGTAAACAATTATTCATATAACCATGCTCATAACTCAGCTTGTTGGCCACGCACTTCGCAGTAGTTAATATAGTATGGTTGGATAAATCGAGATCTTTCGAACGAATGGTCAACGAATTTGTGGGATGAAAAACGACGAAGTATCATATCCCTAGCAACGACTTGGTTGTAAGCGGAAATCATCACAATTATTGGCGCTACTTTCGTCTCACTTTTCGGCGGGGGATCCATCGCTAAAACATGATTCCATGTTAAAAGTTTCACCAGACAAACTGAAGTTGAATGATAACTAGTGAATTTAAGCTTTTGTCGTGCTGTAAGCTTTGCTCTCATGTTTACAGTAGGCAGTTTTTGTGTCAACAATGAGCATGATTACTAACAAACATAATACTATAGTCCAAAAACTCGGAATAAAATATTTCCTTATATCTAATGGCTCTAGACGAATCACTCTGTTGAGTTGGACGTTTTTGAAACTAAGTTCTTTCAGTGTAAGTGTAGAGTATTTTTTAGCTTCAAATTATATTCGTTTTGTTCGGTGCGTATCCAATCGGATATCAATAATCACCAGATCACCTTAGTGACCGGTAAATGTTATTTTGTTGTTCAGTGATACCATGATTTTTACTACTGTTCTATTACGAGACCCTCTCGAACGATCAAGTTTGTCCCCCACCCCGGCAACTACTTGGAACCGTTCCCTACAAGAAGAACTGTGAGTTCTTCAATTCCGTTCAACGCGGAGCAGCTCATGAGTCACAAATGAAAAGTCACCTTTACGTTTCTAAACTGTTATGTGATCGTGTTATGAGACCACGAAACTAGACACTTCATTCTGATCTACATATCCAACTAATCTGCATTTTTACTAAGGGATTGACTACTTGATGTTATGTATTTGTGAGATGCGAGCTTGCGAGCATCCAGACCACCAAACTATACACTTCATTCTGACCTACATGTCCACTAAACAGGTTGAACGGAATTGAAGAACTCACAGTTCTTCTTGTAGGGAACGGTTCCAAGTAGTTGCCGGGGTGGGGGACAAACTTGATCGTTCGAGAGGGTCTCGTTGTTCTATTCAATACGATTCATTAAATATTATTCAAAATACATAGAAATTTTTCGCCTTCTAATTATGTCCACGAAAAAAGACATAACAGTTAGCGTAGTATTTGCCATTTGTGAATCCTTTATTTTGAAATTGAATTCGGTTAACAATTTGGCCTAATGATTCACTTTCTGAATGAAGGGGTTGTCCCCTATAACAGATTGTACTATCACCTTCAGAAATTAAAAATATGCCTTTCAATTCAAGTATTTCAGAACCATGTTTATTATTTATTTCTATTTTGTCTCCAAAGGGGAAGACTGCTAGATTGATGCTAGCTTGATTTGATTCTGGAATGGACTCAATCCAATTACATATTCACAATGTTCCGTAGTGCTTGAACCCAATATTTTTCCTTCACATTTGATATTCTGATTCGATATTAATTTTCTATTACAATGAATTATACTACCCTTTTGACAATTGTCTGACAGAGGTATTATAGCAGTATTGTTTTTTGATTTGAGGAGGTAATTTACTTCGGGCAATATGGACACATAATCATTTTGTCTTAGTGTGGGTATCGGTCTTAAGAAATACAAGTAATATTCTAATGCATCGGATAATGATAATTTAAGAAAATAAACTATTTCATCGTCATGAATTGCACAAGTAACTTGGATGGTGGATTCTATTTCTATGATATTTTCATACTTGATTTCCAACGGTGATTTAGAACTGTAAATATGCGAAACTTTGTGTAATTTTTCAAATAATTGGTGAGTTTCAATTATACTTGGATGCAAAGTTCCTAATTCACAAAATGTGATTGAATTCTCAATATCTTGGAATATGGTCAATATTACATTGAATACTAGTTGTTGAAGGTTAAGCACTTCTTTCATTGAATTAGCGAGAGCCTTGTTAGAACTGATTTTAATGAAACTATCAATTTTTAACAATTTGTTTTTAATTTGCTCATTATTGAAGTGGATGTCTTGGATGTTCGAATTAAAGTTGGACATAAGATCTGAAATTATGGAGAATTGAGAATCCAATTGATCCTGAACACTTATTTCGTTATTCCTGATATGAGTAAACAATTTTTCATAACTTTGATCGTCAGAGTCGTCTAGATTGCCGGTTATAAACTTAATTATATTGCCTAATCGGTTTACTAGTCCCCTTTTTATCCTACTTTGATTAACATTTATATGAATAATTTTTTTCTTGATAATACTAATAGTAGAATTATTTAATTTACAATATTCGTCTGTCTGTCTGATCTGGAATTGGTTTATTTTAATTTTATTCAACAGATTTTCATACTGTGAAGTCAGTTGGTAAAATTCTTCAATCAAAGTATCAATTTTGTAATGATGTACCAATGTACGAGTATGTTGGGAAGTTATCAGTCGAGCTGGCCCTTATAGTATAGGTAGTATCCCTTGGTTAGTCGTTATTTTTTTCATCTCGGAGGTTCCGAATGAGTGGAAGAGGTTCCTGGAACAGGTTCACGAGGTGAAACGACAGTGGATTCTTCAGGCGGTATTTAAGTTTGTTTCCGCGTTCTTTTTATATTGGACACATGGATTTTTTCTTGAGTATTGTGACGGCGAGGTACTACCGTCTTTAGTGTTGGGTCTGCTGATTTTAACGTCTTCTTATTATATTTTAATTTGGTTTTTCCCTGTAATTGTTTAGTTTTTACAAAGATTTCATAAGGCAACTTCGGAGCCTCTTCACGATTTTCATTTCTATTTTCAATAACTCTTTCTTTCTGAAGTTGGGGTTTTTCTCTAACTTTTCTATAGAGTATAACCTTTTCTCTATGTTTATCGATAAAGTTAGTCATTAAATTTCTATATAAATCAGCTTCTAAGAGAGGGTCGTTTTCTATATGCCCATTTATAATTTCAAAAGGGGTTAGTTTGGTAACTGATTGTATACTGGAATTATATGCTATTATTGCGTAATTGACAATGTTTTTTGGACTTTCGGTTTTGAACTTGTCTCTATTGGAAAGTGTACGGCCGTGCTCTATTAATGGCGTCCCTAATAGTAGTCCAAAGTGGTTGTGAAAGTTGTGAATTCTAAAAAGGAGATTTAGATTTTTAATTTTGAAAATTTCGCACATGGGATCCTTGGTTAATTGCTCCCATATGGCAATCCATGGACTGATCTAACCTGGAATTTCTCTGGTATGATTTTATCGAGGAAAATGTTTTTTTATGACATCTGGATAAACAAAACTTGAAGTGCTTCCAGAGACCAGAAGGATTCTAATTTTATGTTTAGGAAATACTATGTACGGTAATTTTTGCAGAAGGTGGCGATTCGGACTCCTCCTCTAAAAAAGAGTTCTCATCAGCAGGATATTCCACGGTAAAATCGGGGTCTGCATTTTCAATAACTCCTTCCTCGTTAACTTCCACATTGTTCAAATCTAAATTTGGTCGCGTTGTCATGTTCCTTGATTTTGAATTTGAGACTGTGGGGGCCTTGTAATTTGGAAAGTATTGCTTCTATTGGGGGTAAAAGGCTTAAGTGCCATTTGGTTTTGAGTTCGATTGAGGAATGGTTTAGGTCAAAACCCTTGGCCATATGACGTTTATCGGATTGAAAAGGTTTGTTTGCGGGAATCGTATTTTTAATTTCCGATTTTATCGCTGGTTTATAATGGGGAATTCGATCAAATCTAGATTTAAAAAAAAAAAAAAAACGGAAGTTAGTGAAAAACGTTGTCTATTTCCACGAAAAATAAAGAGTTACAATGTTAAATCGATTTCGACGGTTAGGCCATCATCAGTAACAAACAATAACTATTGTAACTAACTAATATCTATATGTTAATATAACTATATATTAATACGAATAACGAATAACGAATAACTATATGTTATTGTTTGTTACTGATGATGGCCTAACCGTCGAAATCGATTTAACATTGTAACTCTTTATTTTTCGTGGAAATAGACAACGTTTTTCACTAACTTCCGTTTTATAATGGGTTTCCACAACTTCGTCGCGAGTGATTTAGTTCAAATCTAGATTTCTGATACTGCATGATTTGATAATCATTTGTCAATATAGAAAGAGCATCGCCCATTGTTTTTGGTTTCCGACTCCGGAGATAGCTTCCAAGAGGTTCGCGTAAGTGTAGGAGTAAACTTCGTGGACTAAGTTCTTGATAGTGTTCAATAAGTATAACTTGTTTTTTTTTTTCTTCGGATTCGTGATTTTTAATCCAGGCAATAATATGGAACATTTAGGATAAAATTACAAAAAAAGGAGAGACTCTGATCTGCTTTGGAATCTCTGGGCCTTCTGGTGCTAATTTGTTTTCTAGTCGGCTTATGGTGTTGAAACTTAGATGGAGAGCTCCTTTGAGACTCCACGATAACAACTAGGAAGTTCGTAAGCGTACTGATCACATCAGCTGAGGGGCCTCTTTGTTTCTTTCGTTTTCAACCTGTTCTTTTTTTCTAAATTTCTCGACATATTTCAAAAACTTAAAATATGTGAGGTCCTTGAGATGTAAACGTTGGAACCCATTCGAACTTAGTGTTGGAGAAAAACTTCGGATGGCGACGAACGGTTTTTTTAATTCAATTTTTCGAATCCACGGATCTGCCTCTTATTTCCCACCACTCATTTTACAATGATTAATTTGTTCTATTCTTAATAATTTATTAATTGTGAAGTCATTCTTTCCCTGAACCCCATTCCGAAATCCAGTAATGAAATTACGCACTGAACCTAATGATTTTAGCTTACTACAATCAATCTGTTGACAAAAAAAAAAAAAAAAAAAAAAAAAAAAAAAAAAAAAAATTCTACACCCTCAGTTAGCTTAAAAGTCTCCGTTTATTGTACAGTTTTCCTCGACGAAGACGAGGAAACGCGTGGTGAGGCTGAAAAATTCTGAGGAGTGTCAATTCTTCCATTTTGACGTATATCAAACGTGAGTGAGCGAAATTTGGGGGTCCAGGGAGTAACTTTTGTAACAAATTCGCAGCAAACATAGTTTTTTGAACTTCTCTCACAAATTAAAAACCATATTGATGAAATTCTGGTGATTATTGCTGTTTGGGTAGGTGAATTATAACTGGCACCTCCCACAACTGTTATTATTCTCTGAAGAGCTCTAAAAACACCAAAGTAGGTGACTTTTAAGGTAAAACAACAATTTAAGAACTTTTCGTAATTACGTGTGTGTAACTTCTAGGTGCACTTCATGACAAGAAGATTTAAATTTAATATTCCGCAAGGTCCTAGCAATTTTATTGTAAACCAATATACGACTATTAAGGGTGTCAAGCTAACTATGTACCCCCTCTTTAATTTTCAAGAGCGTATAAAAGGATTTTAAACGATTACATACTCTCATTTATTTTTAATCAATATTCAATGGTGTAATCAGATTTTGATCACCACGCGCCATAGTGGCGCTACGACTATCTCATCTTTTTCAAATAGTAACCCCCATTTATAATTGCAGATTCGGAATCTACATGTACTTTCATGATAAAATGGCAAATTACTCCAGTTTTTGAGTGCGCAAAACTGGGCGCAATTAGGAACGCAAAAAAATGAGCAAAATGTAGGATATTGAGTTTTGGAGATTGCTCATGTGATACTCAATTTCGGAGTGTTTTATCAAGTCGAATCACGATGATATTCACAACACCAACTAAGAAAACGCCGAAAAAACGACCTGAAATTCTCCCAGCCATTTTCCTTGCAGCGTGAAGCGAACAAAAATATAGTAGATCCGATGTCTCCCCAAGTTGTTACTGCCAATTTCAATAAATTAACATGACTACGTGACTCAGAGTGAAAAAATCCGTAAAATCATATCACATGTGGCTATTGAATATCTCCAAAACCTCAATATTTAACTATTACTTAGTGTACTTTTTTTTGTGTGTGTAATTGGGGTTATTCTCCGAAAATTCTTGTGATTTCCGAATTTTCAATAAAACATTCCAGTTCTCTTTTATAAAATGGGAGACAGAAGCCATAGCGCCACTATGGCGCATGATAATCACAATTTGATTACACCATAGAGCTTTTTTGACATCGTTGAAATTAAAAGGGGTAGCTGAACACACTGTATAGGAGTGAAGCCCCACATAAGTCATTTGGTTGAAGAATTGGATGTTCACCCAAGACCTCTCATCAGCTTGAAACTTTCAATGAGGCCTTAAAACATTATTATTTCTACTTTTTTGGTGGCCGTTCTGTATGTATTATAGCATGCATGTATTGTATATTCAACTTATTCACCCTAAGTTGTCTCCTTAGATTAAACGTCCTGTTTATGATATGCATGAAGATATGTATTTATCATTCATGAGCGTGATCATTCTGGATAAACGATGATGAATAGCATTCAATCAGCCTCAAAGCAATAACAAGGTAAGCCATGCAAACATCGCCAAGGCAAGAAAAACAAAAATTGATAAATAGATACAATCGAATGTGTATTTGATAAAATTCATTATAGTCCTAGTAATGAAGAAAATTGTGAGAATAAATTGTCTTTCTTGAGAGTCTATGTAGTTTGGTTGAGTTTCTCGTTCGAAATGAAATGGAAGTTTAAAATCGATGAGTTCAGCTGGACTGCCGGCGTCTGTAGCTTGAAATAGGGGAGGTCGATTTATGTCCGGGAGGGTAGCAGGAGAGGGAGAAGAGAGGTAACGAGAGTGGAATCGCTCACAAAATAAAGAAGCGTGAAGTAATCTCTCTTCCCGAATCAACAGAAAAAATGTCACAACAACGACAGTAAGCTTGTTTGGCATGACATCGCATTCCTTGCTGCGCTATTCTCTTTTTCATTGCCGGTTTCATTCCGGGGTGTAACTTACCAAGGGAGCATGTAAAAGAATGTTGTGTGGTAGAGTTGTGAGGTTTGGAGAGATGTGAAGGTACTAGAACTTTGGGAGGCTGGTATCGACTGGGGCCCGGGAGCCCTGCCAGCGCCACTCCCACTACCCCCGGTTTTCTCACCCCTGCCTCGTCCACCCCTTGATCATCCGAGTCCCGAGTGAAAGGGGCGGCCGCCCCCCGTACTGACGCCGACCTCAGGGAAACATAGTCTGCGTCTTTTGTAAACACTTTGAAAATTCATTGAATACTTGAAGACTTCCGCGAGGGTCAAGTGCAGTTTTCTTTCTCCGTCATTGAGGCATAATATCACACCCCTGATAGAATGACGCCGTGAGAAGAAGCCGTGAATTTGCCAAAAATGCGCCAAAAAAATCAAGGGTTCCAAGAAATAAAGGATGTGTTGGTTGGCCAAACACTATCTGAGCACGTCAAATGCTCATATTTCAAAATATTTGCTTTAAAAAATCACTAAAATTTTCTATGAATTAAATTATAAATTGCAGAAATAAAATCTTCTTGCTTAACAAAAATGTTCAAAATTATCTAATAATTTTATAGGATAAAATATTATTACTCAAGATATGAACTTTTCTGTAATCATAAAACGAAGTTTATTACCGATTTACCATTTGTGTGGGTAACAAGCACCCATAACTGTATAGACCTAGGCATGTTCCACCACTTTTTATTTGCTCCCACGTTGCCGATCATTTTTGCTGTCAAAGTCCTAGCCCTTAGTAAAAGCGAACTGATGAACTTACACATCGACCCAAGGGGTTTCATTCGATTCGTTTAGATGATATCGAAATCACATTTACTCTTACCTTGAAATGTTTTGAGATCTCGATTTTTTTTTTTTTTTTTTTTTAGTCCTTAAATAGGGCCCCAAGGGTGGGAGGGGGAGGATCCAAATCGATGCCAAGGTTCAAGGATGTGATTTTTGACCCAAGTTTCGTAAACTACGGTCCAGTAGTTTTGGAGAAAAGCTCAGGACAGAGTAAGTAGGATCGGAAGATTTTTTTGTTTATATTATTTTATTTTTTGTTTTAGTTTTAAAAAAATATTATTATTGAACCTTTGAAATCGAACAGGACATTCTTTTTAGCGAATTTTCGAAGAAAATTAGGCTATTGCTCGCGCCTCAAAATTTGTAGAATGTGATTTTTTGAAAACATTTTATGCAGAAATCCGTTTCAGGCTATTCTGAATCATATTCTGAAGTTTAACGCATTTTCTCATGTATGTATGTATATATGAGTAGTATAGGAATGTACGTTCTGGCTCACCGACTTCAATCTCTGTTAAAAATGTTTTGACTTCAATCTCTGTTAAAACTACTTTTGTGCTAAACCCTGTTAAAAATGATTCTGACTTCAATCTCTGTTAAAACTACTTTTGTGCTAAACTCTGTTAAAAATGCTTTTCTGTTAAACCCCTGATAAAAACTTTTAAACACAAAACATCACAACACATTTTTTTAACACAAAACATCAGAACCAGTGACTTTTTCGGTTTAGTGACTTGAATCTCTGTTAAAACTTTTTTACCATAAAACATCAGAGCCATTAACTTTTTTTTAAAAAATATTTTTTATCAGAAACTCTAGTGAACTCTAAAAAATTTTTCAATCGTAAATAAAAAAAATGCAAATTTAGGGGTCGATATTTTCGAAATTTAGCTCTCTCGGGATGCGAAAAAGGCGTTCCACCTAAAAGCGGAACGATAAAATAAAAGGGAACGATAAAATAAAATATTTTTCGTGAAATATTTCTCAGCTCGTTTAAAAAATCGTTCCCCTTTTGCGAGACAGAGAGGGAATGATACTGTCGTATCTTGCCGGAGGTCTTGTTATCTTTTGGGTTAATGAGTCATCCGCAGCTCCTATCACTCGTCCCCAGTTAGTTCGTAGAATTCAATTGAGAAACAACACAGTGAGTTAAAAGGATCTCTCCAATAAAATAAAATGGAACACTTTAAAGCGTTAAGAGAACTCGAAGATGGAAATTGTCTTTCCAAGAGTGAGTGGCAGGAAGTATCTGACTCTGGAGAACTGACTGATTATTTCGTGAGGAAGTATCATAAGTTTTTGGATTTACCAACTGTGAAACGTAACTTTTTTACCGGAAAAAATAAACTAACTGAAAACATTCTAAATTTTACTCCTTTCAGAAATTCTAGGGTTAGAGTACGAAATGGTAATATTTGTTTTGAATGCATCGAAGAGGATAATCAAATTATGCTAAACTTTGTGCACAGAATATTTGTAAGAGGAGGTCCATATTAGGTTTTTATAAGGGATCCCTTATAAAAATTATAATTTAGTATTTACTTTAATCCTACCTATAATTCCATTTCCATTTTCCTTTGCATTTATATTTCATTTTCCATTTTCTTTCTCGTTTTGCGTTTTCGTAAGTTCCTTCAAATGATCTACGAAATTTTCTTTTTCTATTCCAATCGTATGATGTCCCCAAGCAAGAGTATCCATACCATTTTCCAGAATATACCTTTTATCATCGTAGGCACTGAGCGCTTTCTTGTTCTGTTCAATGGTGTAGATATCATGCTTTTCTGTTCTGAACATCATTTGCTTTTTGTAGATCGGTTTCTTAGTTAACAGACATTCTTTGAAATCATTGAATTTAATGTCCTGTTCAACAACATTTTTCTTGATTCCTTTTGCTTTCTTTGTTTCTTTTTGATTCTCGAACGTTTTGTGCGCGTAAAGTTTCGATCTTAGTCCGACAAATTCCTCCATTACTTTTCCGTTCATTTCATCTTTGAATTTTCCAAGTACTTTTTTATTCGCCTGTGGAATTCCATACGCATTTTCTTTCGGATAATCGGACGTATCAAACTGATCGATCATGTTATTTTTAATATCCGAGTAAACATCCTCAGTCTTTATGTCCATGATCAGACTGTCCGTGTCACAGTACATCAATTTAACATTTTCTCCGTATTGTTTTTTAATTGTGTTATAATAAAAGTCGTACATTAGAGTTTTAGAAATTTCCAGAATGCTCATGCCAATGTAAATGGGTTTGTTGAAAAGAATTTTGGTCTTTTTCATGTGAACTGCTGCTAAATTTTCAGTGAATATCGTTCTACGATCAAAAGTGGGTTTTGCTATCAACGATTCCAGTTTCTTTCCATTTGAACATAATTTAATATCGACTCTTTCCCTGATATTTTCCATTGTTTTTCCGAATACACTGTTGTTCATCAATTTGAAAAATTCCTTTCCAAAATCATTTTTCGCTTTCGTTCTCAGTTCCGTGTTGAAGTCAATGTACACTTTCAACCAATCCGATTGATCAAATTCCAGTGCTCTATGTACTTTCTTTAGTTTCATCCCCATGCTCAGACACTGTTTCAAATCCCTGTAGTGTAAAACGTATTTATCTTTGTCGTACAAAGTCGTCATGAGTTTGGGTAATTTCACATTTCCGATTCTGTTTTCCGGTGCAAGTGGTAGATCCGAGTGTAAATCGTGTAGTTCTTTAGGATATTCCAAGTCAACTTCCAGAAAATAACCTTTGGGAGACTCATCACTTATATTTTCAACATCTAAATTGTTCAAGTTATCTACCCATTTAAAACCTCCGTATGGTAAGTACTGAGACATAGCCCATCCGTACAAGTTGTTTGCGTCAAGATACATTATATAGTTGGAAGGTTTAGTTGAGTCATATTTATCAATCATATACTTGTTGTTTGCTTTTGCATGTCTGTTACTACATTGTGATATACCACCACGAATTCCTCTTTCTATCAATAGAATTTTATCGTAATCAGTCAACAGTTCCAATTTAACTTTTGTCATTTTCAACATACAATCCCATGCTAATCCAGGAGTTGTATAATACCAAACTGGATCTAGTTTGTAATACTCTAGGGTAATATTTCTGAAATTTTCCATTACATCTGCTAAGAGTAATACATCACATTTGTTGTAATGCGTCGTGAATTCCCACATGTTTTTTACGTTGAATTTTTCCCAAATCTCCTGCGCATTTCTATACTCAGATACTTCTACGTTTTGTTTATTTAGTGTGCTGTAAAATTTTTCAATAGGAGGTAGAGATGTTTCATCGTACTTTTCCAAACAGTCCATGTACTCATAGGGGTAAGCTAGTTTCCTTGTCATCAACTCCAAGTTCTCTGTTCCAAAATGTTTTACCAGTTCCTTAAATTGATCTTTCGTTAAATTTTCTACTAGTTTTTCCAAAGAACTTGCTAGAAATTTGTACGAATCTATGAATCTTATTTCAATTTTATTCATTTCTGGGTTTCCTTTCTTATCTAATTTTCCAGAGTCATAACTGAGAATCTTTGAAAATGAAATGTACTTTTCCTCAGTATTTGGGATCAATCGTATTTCCCCTTCATCCTCTCCGAGTTGTTTTGCAAATAGGTGAGCATCGTAACCAGCCAAATTGTGGAAAAACACTGGTATAAACTTTGGATTTTTATATCCTAAATTACAAACCGCATGAGCCGCTCCTCTATACATTCCAGTCAAATGTGAGTGATCCCGTACTTTTTGCGAATTCAAATCTATCAATTCAGAAAGTAAATATTCTAGTTCTGTCTCATATTCCTCTACTTTTTCCATATCGTTTAATCCTTCAAAGTATTCTTTCGCTTTAAGTATAACGTCTATCCTCGCTTCCACGAGAGGTGGAAACTCCTTGTTTGTATCGAAAGATCTTTCACAAATATGGCAACTCTCAGCACTATCGTATTCTCTTTGTTGTTCTTCAGTTAAATCTTTCATTGGTACAATTTTATCGTAATATTCTTTAGCAATGTGCAAAACATCTTCTTTCAGTTTCTGATAAAATACTTTTGGAGAATCCGGACCAGAATATTCGACTGGAGGCTTATAATATTCGTAATATGAAAAACTGCTAGCTTCGTGTTTCTGTATCTTATTAGTGAACACCTTAGTTTCATCAGGTTGACAAGTTTGAAGTTTTCCAAGCAAACTATCAAAGTCCGAGTAGATAACAAATGGTACTTTTAAAGAGTGTCTATAATTTTTGAATTGTAAAACATTATCATAAGGTTCTGGTAGTTCTACTTTGACAGTTTTATGGGCTCCACAGTATTCTTTATGGTCGTTTAGTTTATCCTGAGTTCCAAAGCTATTTAAACACATTTTACACAAGTACCTTCGTTTGTGGTTTTTTGTTAGTTGACTAGGGCCTACCAGTTTCCACAGATCTTTAATCCAGCAATAATGTTCAGTTTCCTCGTTTTTCAAGTACAACAAGTCAATGTGCCTTTCCTTTTCCTCTTTCATTATTTCCAAGGGAACTATATTTTTTTCATTCACAGAAAACATTAATGGAAATCCCAGTTCTTTTCTCAAACTTTTTCACGTCTGTAAGTTTCATAGGAAAACTGATATCTTTCAACGCTTCGTCAAACTCATGTTCCCATGTTATGTACTTTCCTATTCTATCAGAATTTTTATCAGCTGGATGTAAAGCTGAAAGAACTGACCAAAGGAAACATTTATTATCGTCATTTTTCACATTTATGATTGCTTTCCTACTTTTTAGAAAAGCAGGGAGTGGGATGTAAGACGATCCTCTCAAAGGAGTGTACTTGTTAACGTTCAGTTCCAAATGTTTGATTTTGTGAAGTTGCCATTGAGATCCTTTAATTTCGAACGATTCCATTTCATTTAGAATTTTCTGTTTCATTTTCTCGTAACAGTTTGCAACTTCTGCTGACTGCAATATTATTACGTTTTTAGTTTTGAAATTGAGTTCCTGATACTCCATGTTATTTTCGTTAGTTCCCTTTTTAAATTCTGCGATTAAAACTACATTAACTTTTAGTTCCATTTTTCTAAGTTCCATGTTGAGTAAACCTGTTACGATTTTTTTAATACTGTCAAGAAATTTGGAAGCATCTTTAAATCCTTTCATATTATTAATATCGTAAGTAACTAATCTACATTTAAATGCAGTTTCCTTTTTTACAAATACAGGTTTCGCTTTCCTAGGTTCTTTGCTTTTTTCAAATATTTTTTCACTAAAATTAAATACTTTGTGCAATTTCCTCGGATTTACAAATACAGGTTTCGCTTTCCTAGGTTTTCTGATAGTCATTGTTCGGTCCGGGTCGTTTTTTCCATGGCGCTTAGACTTTAGGTGTCTAGCCCAATTTTTATAAGTAGTGCTAACATCGCACTTTTCACAATGCCTTCTCGCATCATACATTTTGTTATAGGGTTTCATTTTATTATAGGATATATAATTTTTTTTCGAATCATACATTTTTATTAGAAAAGAGATTCTTTTAACTTAACCCCCCCCCCCCCCCCCCAAATGAAAAAGTCACTGGTTCTGTTGTTTTGTGGTAAAAAATGTTCTAGTCAAATTACTCAAGTATTTCAGTAATCACAGCGTATCTTGAAGGTAATGAGGTTCGAACGTATGCATTTTATTAGATGAGGAGTTTCTTTTAACTAACAGTCAATTCAAGGTCACACAGATGTCTCTCGTTATCTTATCCGCTCTGACCCGCGTGACTAATACGATAATAATTCTATAAATGTAAATGTTCATGAAATAGGTAGATAGTTTTTATGGAAAATTTCCATTAAAACAATAAATTTAAGTTCGTTAATAGTTAATAACGAACTTTGATCCCATAATTCGTTTTAATATTTATTTTTCTCACAGGTATTTCAACCTCAGAATTTTCGTCAACTACTTCCTGTTCATCTTTTGTGTGTTCAGACGTTTCATCCTCTGTCTTGTTGAAATCTTCAGGTGCATCCCTAACAATACCTTTAGGCAAACAATTTACGATTCTTATCAAATATTCTATTCCTTTTTCGCTATCAATTTTCTTTTCCAACTGATCAACCACGAACTTTACAATTTCTAGTTTTTCGTTGTGAAAATTGTTGTTCCCCAATCGTTCTTGTGCGTACAAATAGTACAATCGCTGTTGTAACTGTTGGAGGTTGTCAATGTATTTAAATTCTACAGGATTTTCCGTATACTCGATCACTCCAGATCCTGATTTACCTGCCTTCAATTCCTTCCAAATAGGAGCAATCAACTCTCTGTACTTTTTCCCCTTACTCGACTTTGGTAATCCCGTAGTTGGATCGTTCTTTTGATAAATCGAATTGGTTTTTACAAGTATAGTTTTGTAAATGTTTAAATCATCCGGAGTATACTTGCTAGGTTCAGGTCCTTCTGGGTCGGTCAACAAACGCCATAATCCTTGCGTTCCTCTATATTTTACATTTTGAATTATGATATCGTCTTCATCTACTTGAATTTGTTTGTCTCCTATATAAATTTTGTCCTCATTTCCCCAGATGCCAAATTGTTTATCACCGTGTCTAATGTAAAGACGAGCAATATCACCAATTCCTTTTGGCCCTACACTACTGGATGGATGCTCATTTAGATCTACCATGTCTACTATTGAGGAGAGAACGTTACCAGCTGGTTCAGTCATAGTTTCGTCAGCAATATCGTGGTCTGTTTCAGTAGGATTTATTTCGAATGTGTTAGTTGGCCCAAAAGTTACAACTTTCTTTCTAGGAGAACTACTTGCCATTGGCTGTTGCATGTATGGTACGATTTCCAACTTCTTTATGTCTTCATCATATTGTTTCACGGCATTTTTTACTTCAACTAATTTTTCAGTGATGGGCGCATACATCTTTTCTTGAGTTTCTCTTTCGTTAAACTTATCTACTCTAGCTTCTAGGAAAGCACGTCTCAACTCTTGTTTTTGTTTTCGAATTTTGTTCGCTTCCTTGACAGTCATTTTTATTTTGGATTTTCTCAGGAAAATTCGATTTTCTGGTTCTAAATCATCAGGTTGATTACTAGTTTCTGAATCATCAATCTGATCACGAGTTTCAATCTTATTTTCGTTATATTTTTTCAACAAAAGTTTTTCTAAATGTTTTTCAGTAGACATTTATTATAGTAAAACAAAAAAATTTTTTTTCATAAACGCTTGAACGGTTGTTTGAACGCCTAAGCGATTGACGGTTGAACGCTTGAACGATCGTTTGAACGCCTAAGCGATTGACGATTGAACGCTTGAACGGTTGTTTGTGGAGCCCATAAAACTGTCAAAGTAGAACTACCAGAACCTTATGATAATGTTTTACAATTCAAAAATTATAGACACTCTTTAAAAGTACCATTTGTTATCTACTCGGACTTTGATAGTTTGCTTGGAAAACTTCAAACTTGTCAACCTGATGAAACTAAGGTGTTCACTAATAAGATACAGAAACACGAAGCTAGCAGTTTTTCATATTACGAATATTATAAGCCTCCAGTCGAATATTCTGGTCCGGATTCTCCAAAAGTATTTTATCAGAAACTGAAAGAAGATGTTTTGCACATTGCTAAAGAATATTACGATAAAATTGTACCAATGAAAGATTTAACCGAAGAACAACAAAGAGAATACGATAGTGCTGAGAGTTGTCATATTTGTGAAAGATCTTTCGATACAAACAAGGAGTTTCCACCTCTCGTGGAAGCGAGGATAGACGTTATACTTAAAGCGAAAGAATACTTTGAAGGATTAAACGATATGGAAAAAGTAGAGGAATATGAGACAGAACTAGAATATTTACTTTCTGAATTGATAGATTTGAATTCGCAAAAAGTACGGGATCACTCACATTTGACTGGAATGTACAGAGGAGCGGCTCATGCGGTTTGTAATTTAGGATATAAAAATCCAAAGTTTATACCAGTATTTTTCCACAATTTGGCTGGTTACGATGCTCACCTATTTGCAAAACAACTCGGAGAGGATGAAGGGGAAATACGATTGATCCCAAATACTGAGGAAAAGTACATTTCATTTTCAAAGATTCTCAGTTATGACTCTGGAAAATTGGATAAGAAAGGAAACCCAGAAATGAATAAAATTGAAATAAGATTCATAGATTCGTACAAATTTCTAGCAAGTTCTTTGGAAAAACTAGTAGAAAATTTAACGAAAGATCAATTTAAGGAACTGGTAAAACATTTTGGAACAGAGAACTTGGAGTTGATGACAAGGAAACTAGCTTACCCCTATGAGTACATGGACTGTTTGGAAAAGTACGATGAAACATCTCTACCTCCTATTGAAAAATTTTACAGCAGTCTAAATAAACAAAACGTAGAAGTATCTGAGTATAGAAATGCGCAGGAGATTTGGGAAAAATTCAACGTAAAAAACATGTGGGAATTCACGACGCATTACAACAAATGTGATGTATTACTCTTAGCAGATGTAATGGAAAATTTCAGAAATATTACCCTAGAGTATTACAAACTAGATCCAGTTTGGTATTATACAACTCCTGGATTAGCATGGGATTGTATGTTGAAAATGACAAAAGTTAAATTGGAACTGTTGACTGATTACGATAAAATTCTATTGATAGAAAGAGGAATTCGTGGTGGTATATCACATGCAAAAGCAAACAACAAGTATATGATTGATAAATATGACTCAACTAAACCTTCCAACTATATAATGTATCTTGACGCAAACAACTTGTACGGATGGGCTATGTCTCAGTACTTACCATACGGAGCACAGTGTATTATTTTGCGAATCTGGGAAGTCAAAAATGTGAAAAATGAAGTTAATATTTAGGGGTGCCAGGTATGATACGTGGGAAGTGTAAGGTCCAAAGGTATTGAAAACAATGCGGTAGGAATTATTCCTCCTCAAACGGGAACGTACGACGAGTTCAAACATGAGTGTCGTGATGACTCCAACGTGTAACTCGGGAAGGCATGAAAAGCAGTCGTCTTCAAGTTGCTCCGCTGAACGGACAGTTGCCGAGGGAACAAGGCCGATATTTTTCTCGATTTGTATACCTCATAGGTAAGTGAAAAAAAAATATTTTTATTGTTTTTAAATATTTTTTTAGCTTGTAATTAATATTCTTGTTTTAGTGGAAAAATGGGATTTTTTTTCATAAGCCTTTGACGTTCCAGAGAATAACTTTTGAATTTAGTCGTGTTCAGCCAAAATTAAATTTTCCCAGTCTTATGGGAACCTAATGATGACAAAACAACAATAAAATCTTGCGCATCCTTGCGGCCTGGTAGAAATCGTCAAAAATGTAATGTAACCTAGTGTTTTTCCTGTTTTTCCAGCGATGTTTTCGCACGAAACTTTGTTCCATATATGGAGGGCGGGGGCGAAGGAAGAGGGCTTTGACATACTCTTTCGGCATATATCAAACTCTATTGAAGGTATAATATATGGAAATATTTCTCATTAGACCTGTCAAACAATTTTTTTCCCGTGAATTTTCGAAGAATTTACGATCTGTCACGTGCTTGAAAACTGTGTAAGCTAATTACATTACATTATATTACATTTACGGTCTCTCGATTCACAGTACAACAGCTGTCTGATGAAGACATCAATAAATTGAAGGCCGCAGTGAGAAATTTAAAACACAGATTCGAGGAAAAATGGGAGAAGGCTCATCGGCATTATGAGCGCTTTGTGGAAAAAAATGCTTCCTGGTTGCAGCAGGAATTTCAAATTCCTGTTCTCCAGACTGGTGGTTGCTTTCCTAGTCCTTCGACCTCCAGGTATTTCATGCTTTAAATTTTTTCGTAAAAAATTGTCACCTCACTGAATCATTTTAAGCTTGAACTATTTTGTCATAGTGGTAGGAGAGGGAGACCGAAGAAGCTTTTTCAAGAAGCAAGTGATTCAACGAAACAGCGGAGGGCAAGAAGCTTGGTCGACTCATATACGAATGACGAACTTTCATCGGCCTTGAGGCTCAGTTTGAACGTGCTGGGAAAAAGGGATTCGGCTGCTCTGGTTCAGGAAGTGGCTCTAGCCTCTCCGACTCGAGGAACTGCAATTAAGAAAGCTCGGAAATCTGCCGATTCAGGTAAACCAGAGTCATTGTCCCCCGATAAAGCTCTCGCACTTATGACGGATTGCAATTTATCCTCCCGCCAATATCGTTCTTTGAGAGCTCACTGTCTGGATGTTAGTCCCAAATTGTATCCACCCATCCATATTTTGCAACAGGCTAAAAACGACTGCTACCCCTCTGACATAACTGTTACTGAAACATCAGCTGAGATCAAGCTGCAGTCCCTGATAGATCACACAGTAAGCCGTTTAGCCCATTACCTGACGGAAGTATTGGTAGCTTTCCCCAACTTGTCTGATGGTTCTATCAATGTAATCTTTAAATGGGGGTGCGATGGGTCTAACCAAGCTGTTTATAAACAAAAATTTGATGGTGAAGGATTTTCAGACGAAAATTTGTTTTCATTAAGCATTGTTCCTGTTCAAATGAATTTTCAGACGAATGAGGGGAGTGAAGAGGGGAAAAAAGTAATTTGGTCAAATCCTGTACCGTCTTCTACTAGGTATTGCCGACCACTCAAGTTAATTTTCTCTAAGGAGACACCCGAAACAATTACGCGAGAGGTGGAAAGCATAAAACGAGAAATAGATCTGCTCAATCCAACAACTATAAATATTGAAAATGTCGATGTTCTGATTAAACCTATTCTCGTTTTATGTATGGTTGACGGTAAGGTATGTAATGCCTTGGCTTCTTGTAAATCGACACAAACCTGCTATTTATGCGGTGCTAAACCCAGTGAGATGAATAAGCTGGATATCGTTTTGAATAAAAGTGTGGATTCTTCATTATTAAATATCGGACTGTCACCATTACATGCTAGAATAAGATTCATGGAGTGCATCCTCCATATATCTTATAAGCTTCAATTTAAAGCAGGCCACGCTCGTGGCGTTGAAATGAAAACCAAAGTTAACGAAAGAAAGAAAACTATTCAAGATCGATTTAGAAGGGAATTGGGGTTACTCGTTGACGTACCAAAACAACAAGCGGGAAATACGAATGACGGGAACACTTCTCGCAGATTTTTCAAAAATGCCGATAAAACTGCTGAAATAACAGGCGTTAATCGAGACTTGATAGAGCGCTTTGGATTGATTTTACAGTGTATAAACAGCGGATTTGCACTCGATATAGAAAAATTCGAAAGTTACGTTATTGAAACCAGAAACTTATATCTTAGGAACTACTCCTGGTACAATATGCCAGTTTCTGTGCACAAAATTTTGTTTCACGCACGACAAGTTATTGAAGCGTGTCTCCTCCCAATAGGCCAAATGTCGGAGGAAGCACAAGAATCCAGGAATAAAGATAACAGGAAGTTCCGGGAAATGTTCACGCGGAAAGATAAAAGAATACATACCAACACAGATTTGCTACATAGGTTGTTAATAACCTCCGATCCAGTCATTGCAGGTTTGAGACAAAAACCTCAAACCAAACGGGATAAACTGTCACCTGAAATATTATCCTTTCTACGTGCTCCACCTACATTTGAGTGCACTGAAAACAATGCGGGCGATTCGTGCGACTCCGATTCCGATTCTACTATCTAATAATACTTTTAATATTAACAAAAATAAAAACATACCCAATTGCTTTTAATTACTTTTATATGATAATGCAGAAGTGATTTTCGAATATATTTTATTTATTCAGAATATAATATTATGAAACTATTGCAACTTTTGTGATTTCGTCTAATGCTGTGAGACAATAACTATGTTAAGATTGTAATTTGTATAATGCTAGTGATACTATCGTGATAATATGAGACTGCTGTGACTGTGATTCGTAAATTATCTGACTACTGGGAAGATATGAGACCATTATGTTATTGCGATTTTACATAAAGAAGTTTATGAAACATAGTAAACACTGAAATTTGTTCTTTTTCAAGTCTACCCAAGTGAGATTCTCTACCTGAAAATACGACAATTTTCATAGTACTAACAAAAATGTATTTATTCACCCCTTCAATTGCACAAGGTTTAAAAAAAAAATTAATATTACATAAATTTTGAATTGAATGTCATCCAGAATCATAATCTGCATTAAAAAATTTAAGTTACCCATAAAATTACAAAATTAGTGCGCAAATACGCATTTCGGCTAATCGGACGTGCTTAGAAATTTCAAATTTGAATTCTACGCACCTCAAAACATAAACAACAAAATTTCAGAAGGATTCCACTGTTTTTTCTATTTTTGACCTCCCAGATTGGCAAAATAATACACTGTGCGGAGGTTTTAAATGGGTAGATAACTTGAACAATTTAGATGTTGAAAATATAAGTGATGAGTCTCCCAAAGGTTATTTTCTGGAAGTTGACTTGGAATATCCTAAAGAACTACATGATTTACACTCGGATCTACCACTTGCACCGGAAAACAGAATCGGAAATGTGAAATTACCCAAACTCATGACGACTTTGTACGACAAAGATAAATACGTTTTACACTACAGGGATTTGAAACAGTGTCTGAGCATGGGGATGAAACTAAAGAAAGTACATAGAGCACTGGAATTTGATCAATCGGATTGGTTGAAAGTGTACATTGACTTCAACACGGAACTGAGAACGAAAGCGAAAAATGATTTTGGAAAGGAATTTTTCAAATTGATGAACAACAGTGTATTCGGAAAAACAATGGAAAATATCAGGGAAAGAGTCGATATTAAATTATGTTCAAATGGAAAGAAACTGGAATCGTTGATAGCAAAACCCACTTTTGATCGTAGAACGATATTCACTGAAAATTTAGCAGCAGTTCACATGAAAAAGACCAAAATTCTTTTCAACAAACCCATTTACATTGGCATGAGCATTCTGGAAATTTCTAAAACTCTAATGTACGACTTTTATTATAACACAATTAAAAAACAATACGGAGAAAATGTTAAATTGATGTACTGTGACACGGACAGTCTGATCATGGACATAAAGACTGAGGATGTTTACTCGGATATCTCTATCTCCATTATTTATAAGAATGAAACTCCGTTTGTCTGTCTGTTTGTTTGTTTGTCGTGTCTATGCACGGCCAAACGGCTGAGTGGGGGGAGTTTACGAGTGATGGGATCTTTTTGGGATTTTCCAAAAGTGGGAGCGAGCGAATTTAAAATTGTCTAATCCCACCCGAACCATGGGCCGTAGGGCGGGAGGGGGGTCGAAGTAAGAATTAATGTGCGCTTTTTCCACTTCCCCGCTTCCCCTACCCCTCTAAACGGCCGTTGACAATTCCGGAAAAATACGGGTTTCGTAGGTTTTCCTACGAGGAAGACGACGGCGCGATCGGATCGCGAAAAAAGTATCGGGAAATGCGTTAAAAAAATGCGAGAGTACGGACCCGTTTTCTCGAAAAGTCCGCCGAAAAACTTGGTTTTTTCCGATTAAAATATACCCCATAAAGGTACGTTTTTCGGAACGGTTTTCGCGGGCGAAATACAGCTTTGATCCCGCCGAATCTGAATCCGAAGTCGGATATCGAAAAAAGTGACGGAAAGTAGGTCAAATTGGGAGGGGAATTGCGAGGGAAACGTTTAACATCAGAAATTAATTTTGCCGTGTTCGCGAGAAGGCTCTGGGATGACAGAGGTCTTTGGGGTTCAATAACTCAGGTACAGGTTTCGGTGTTTGGGTGTTGCGAGCAGGTACCTTGCGAGCGAAGCGAGAGCCATTTCAACAGAATAAATTCGGATTTTTTCCTACAAATATACAGCAATACCTTGCGAGCGAAGCGAGCAACATCCCCGAATAAACTTTTTGTGGTTCCACGTAGTTTCATAAGATTTAATTTGTTTGTAAGAATTTCCAACAGAAAAAAACGTCTGCCAAGTTGGGTGGGCAGTATAACTTCCTCAAGCGAGCGAAGCGAGCAGCATCCCTTACAGAAGTTAAACCTACCCTTAGGGATCTATCGTTTGCGAGCGAAGCGAGCAACATTCCCTACATGCCACACGTTCGTCAGGTATTTCACAATGTTACCTGCAGGCCTATTTCAAAAGAATAAATACGGGTTTTTTCCTACCTATATACAGGTATACCTTGCGAGCGAAGCGAGCAACATCCCCGAATAATCTTTTTGTGGTTCCACGTAGTTTTATAAGATTTAATTTGTTTGTAAGAATTTCCAACAGAAAAAAACGTCTGCCAAGTTGGGTGGGCAGTATAACTCCCTCAAGCGAGCGAAGCGAGCAGCATCCCCTACAGAAGTTAAACCTACCCTTAGAGATCTACCGTTTGCGAGCGAAGCGAGCAACATCCCCTACACACGTTAAACCTACCCTTAGGGATCTACCGTTTGCGAGCAAAGCGAGCAACATGCCCTACATGCCACACTTTGCGAGCGAAGCGAGCAACATTCCCTACATGCCACACTTTGCGAGCGAAGCGAGCAACATCCCCGAATAAACTTTTCGTGGTTCCACGTAGTTTCTAAGATTTAATTTGTTTGTAAGAATTCCCAACTGAAAAAAACGTCTGCCAAGTTGGGTGGGCAGTACAACATTCCCTAATAAACTTTTCGTGGTTCCACGTAGTTTTATAAGAATTAATTTGTTTGTAAGAATTTCCAACAGAAAAAAACGTCTGCCAAGTTGGGTGGGCAGTATAACTTCTTCAAGCGAGCGAAGCGAGCAGCATCCCCTACAGAATAAATACGGACTTGCGAGCGAAGCGAGCAACATCCCCTAATAAACTTTTCGTGGTTCCACGTAGTTTTATAAGATTTAATTTGTAAGTAAGAATTCCCCAACAGAAAAAAACGTCTGCCAAGTTGGGTGGGCAGTATAACTTCCTCAAGCGAGCGTAGCGAGCAGCATCCCCTACAGAAGTTAAACCTACCCTTAGGGATCTACCGTTTGCGAGCAAAGCGAGTAAAATTCCCTACATGCCACATTTTGCGAGCGAAGCGAGCAATTTAATGGGGGGTCCGGGGGCAGTATAACTTCCTCAAGTGAGCGAAGCGAGCAGCATCTCCTACAGAAGTTAAACCTACCCTTAGAGATCTACCGTTTGCGAGCGAAGCGAGCAGCATCCCCTACAGAAGTTAAACCTACCCTTAGAGATCTACCGTTTGCGAGCGAACCGAGCAACATCCCCTAAATGCCATACTTTGCGAGCGAAGGGAGCAACATTTTCTACATGCCAGAATTCCTCACGGATATACAGGTATACCTTGCGAGCGAAGCGAGCAACATCCCCTAATAAAATTTTCGTGGTACCACGTAGTTATATAAGATTTATATTGTTTGTAAGAATTTCCAACAGAAAAAAACGTCTGCCAAGTTGGGTGGGCAATATAACTTCCTCAAGCGAGCGGAGCGAGCAACATCCCCTACAGAAGTTAAAACTACCCTTAGAGATCTACCGTTTGCGAGCAACATCCCCTACACGTTTCAATTGTAATACATCGCATGTATACAGCCACACTTTGCGAGCGAAGCGAGCAACGTTCCCTACATGCCACACTTTGCGAGCGAAGCGAGCAACATTCCCTACATGCCACACTTTGCGAGCGAAGCGAGCAATATTCCCTACATGCCACACTTTGCGAGCGAAGCGAGCAATTTAATGGGGGGTCCGGGGGGCTTGCCCCCCGGCTGGACGTGGAGGCGAGCGTAGCGAGCCGGAGCGGCTAGTTATTTATAAGAATGAAACTCCGTTTGTCTGTCTGTTTGTTTGTTTGTCGTGTCTATGCACGGCCAAACGGCTGAGTGGGGGGAGTCTACGAGTGACGGGATCTTTTTGGGATTTTCCGATAGGGTGTATAAGCGAATTTAAAATTTTCTAATCCCACCCGAACCATGGGCCGTAGGGCGGGAGGGGGGTCGAAGTAATAATGAATGTGCGCTTTTTGGACTTCCCCGCTTCCCCAACCCCTCTAAACGGCCGTCGAAAATTCCGGAAAAATACCGGTTTCGTAGGTTTTGAAACGAGAAAGACGACGGCACGATCAGATCGCGAAAAAAGTATCGGGAAATGCGTCAAAAAAATGCGAAAGTACGGACCGTGTTTTCTTGAAAAGTCCGACAAAAACTACGTTTTTTCCGATTAAAATATACCCCATAAAGGTACGTTTTTCGGAACGGTTTTCGCGGGCGAAATACAGCTTTGGGTCCGCCGAATCTGAATCCGAAATCGGATATCGAAAAAAGTGACGAGAACTCGGTCGAATTGCCAGCGGAAGCGAGGGGAACCGTTTAATATGACATTTTTAATCGACCCGGGCCGCCCGTTTCACAACGTTGCTTACCAGGAGGGACCCTCACAGGGGGGTTCCCATTTGCACTTCTACGCAATACCTTGCGAGGCGAGCAGGTATACATAGGTACCTACCTTGCGAGCGAAGCGAGAGCCATTTCAACAGAATAAATACGGACTTTGTCCTACACATATACAGGTATACCTTGCGAGCGAAGCGAGCAACATCCCCGAATAAACTTTTCGTGGTTCCACGTAGTTTTATAAGATTTAATTTGTTTGTAAGAATTTCCTACAGAAAAAAACGTCTGCCAAGTTGGGTGGGCAGTATAACTTCCTCAAGCGAGCGGAGCGAGCAACATCCCCTACAGAAGTTAAAACTACCCTTAGAGATCTACCGTTTGCGAGCAACATCCCCTACACGTTTCAATTGTAATACATCGCATGTATACAGCCACACTTTGCGAGCGAAGCGAGCAACGTTCCCTACATGCCACACTTTGCGAGCAAAACGAGCAACATTCCCTACATGCCACACTTTGCGAGCGAAGCGAGCAATATTCCCTACATGCCACACTTTGCGAGCGAAGCGAGCAATTTAATGGGGGGTCCGGGGGGCTTGCCCCCCGGCTGGACGTGGAGGCGAGCGTAGCGAGCCGGAGCGGCTAGTTATTTATAAGAATGAAACTCCGTCTGTCTGTTTGTCTGTCTGTCGTGTCTATGCACGGCCAAACGGCTGAGTGGGGGGAGTCTACGAGTGGGGGGATCTTTTTGGGATTTTCCGATAGGGTGTATAAGCGAATTTAAAATTGTCTAATCCCACCCGAACCATGGGCCGTAGGGCGGGAGGGGGGTCGAAGTAATAATTAATGTGCGCTTTTTGGACTTCCCCGCTTCCCCTACCCCTCTAAACGGCCGTTGACAATTCCGGAAAAATACGGGTTTCGTAGGTTTTCCTACGAGGAAGACGACGGCGCGATCGGATCGCGAAAAAAGTATCAGGAAATGCGTTAAAAAAATGCGAGAGTACGGACCCGTTTTCTCGAAAAGTCCGCCGAAAAACTTGGTTTTTTCCGATTAAAATATACCCCATAAAGGTACGTTTTTCGGAACGGTTTTCGCGGGCGAAATACAGCTTTGGGTCCGCCGAATCTGAATCCGAAATCGGATATCGAAAAAAGTGACGGAAAGTAGGTCAAATTGGGAGGGGAATTGCGAGGGAAGTGTTTAACATCAGAAATTAATTTTGCCGTGTTCGCGAGAAGGCTCTACGAAGTCAGGGGTTCGATGAGGCGGGGCTTGCACCTGACGAAAACGGGTTGCGAGCAGGTACACGCACTTACGTCTTGAAGGGTATACAGGTATACCTTGCGAGCGAAGCGAGAGCCATGTCAACAGAATAAATTCGGATTTTTTCCTACAAATATACAGCAATACCTTGCGAGCGAAGCGAGACACATCCCCGAATAAACTTTTTGTGGTTCCACGTAGTTTCATAAGATTTAATTTGTTTGTAAGAATTTCCAACAGAAAAAAACGTCTGCCGATTTGGGTGGGCAGTATAACTTCCTCAAGCGAGCGAAGCGAGCAGCATCCCTTACAGAAGTTAAACCTACCCTTAGGGATCTATCGTTTGCGAGCGAAGCGAGCAACATTCCCTACATGCCACACTTTGCGAGCGAAGCGAGCAATATTCCCTACATGCCACACTTTGCGAGCGAAGCGAGCAATTCAATGGGGGGTCCGGGGGGCTTGCCCCCCGGCTGGACGTGGAGGCGAGCGTAGCGAGCCGGAGCGGCTAGTTAAAAATAACATGATCGATCAGTTTGATACGTCCGATTATCCGAAAGAAAATGCGTATGGAATTCCACAGGCGAATAAAAAAGTACTTGGAAAATTCAAAGATGAAATGAACGGAAAAGTAATGGAGGAATTTGTCGGACTAAGATCGAAACTTTACGCGCACAAAACGTTCGAGAATCAAAAAGAAACAAAGAAAGCAAAAGGAATCAAGAAAAATGTTGTTGAACAGGACATTAAATTCAATGATTTCAAAGAATGTCTGTTAACTAAGAAACCGATCTTCAAAAAGCAAATGATGTTCAGAACAGAAAAGCATGATATCTACACCATTGAACAGAACAAGAAAGCGCTCAGTGCCTACGATGATAAAAGGTATATTCTGGAAAATGGTATGGATACTCTTGCTTGGGGATATCATACGATTGGAATAGAAAAAGAAAATTTCGTAGATCATTTGAAGGAACTTACGAAAACGCAAAACGAGAAAGAAAATGGAAAATGAAATATAAATGCAAAGGAAAATGGAAATGGAATTATAGGTAGGATTAAAGTAAATACTAAATTATAATTTTTATAAGGGATCCCTTATAAAAACCTAATATGGACCTCCTCTTACAAATATTCTGTGCACAAAGTTTAGCATAATTTGATTATCCTCTTCGATGCATTCAAAACAAATATTACCATTTCGTACTCTAACCCTAGAATTTCTGAAAGGAGTAAAATTTAGAATGTTTTCAGTTAGTTTATTTTTTCCGGTAAAAAAGTTACGTTTCACAGTTGGTAAATCCAAAAACTTATGATACTTCCTCACGAAATAATCAGTCAGTTCTCCAGAGTCAGATACTTCCTGCCACTCACTCTTGGAAAGACAATTTCCATCTTCGAGTTCTCTCAACGCTTTAAAGTGTTCCATTTTATTTTATTGGAGAGATCCTTTTAACTCACTGTGTTGTTTCTCAATTGAATTCTACGAACTAACTGGGGACGAGTGATAGGAGCTGCGGATGACTCATTAACCCAAAAGATAACAAGACCTCCGGCAAGATACGACAGTATCATTCCCTCTCTGTCTCGCAAAAGGGGAACGATTTTTTAAACGAGCTGAGAAATATTTCACGAAAAATATTTTATTTTATCGTTCCCTTTTATTTTATCGTTCCGCTTTTAGGTGGAACGCCTTTTTCGCATCCCGCGTCCGCTAGATAGCATGAGCTGTCTCGTTTACCGCGTCCGCTAGATAGCATGAGCTGTCTCGTTTACCGTGCATTCACACATTTCTCCTATTAATCTAGTTGTTCTTAAAGGTGTACCGCCTTTAATAGGACCCGGCGATTCGACGGGTCCCGTATCGCCTTTAATGGCTTGGACTAGATTCCATAATATTTTTAGCGTGACGTCATTTTAATTTAAGGCGTTTATTTTTTTTCTAGTGAAAACATCAGAGAGAGCTAAATTTCGAAAATATCGACCCCTAAATTTGCATTTTTTTTATTTACGATTGAAAAATTTTTTAGAGTTCACTAGAGTTTCTGATAAAAAATATTTTTTAAAAAAAAGTTAATGGCTCTGATGTTTTATGGTAAAAAAGTTTTAACAGAGATTCAAGTCACTAAACCGAAAAAGTCACTGGTTCTGATGTTTTGTGTTAAAAAAATGTGTTGTGATGTTTTGTGTTTAAAAGTTTTTATCAGGGGTTTAACAGAAAAGCATATTCAACAGAGTTTAGCACAAAAGTAGTTTTAACAGAGATTGAAGTCAGAATCATTTTTAACAGGGTTAAGCACAAAAGTAGTTTTAACAGAGATTGAAGTCAAAACATTTTTGACAGAGATTGAAGTCGGTGAGCCAGAACGTACATTCCTATACTACTTATATGTATATATATATTAGACTGACAACGAAAAAAACGAAAGTTCGAATTTTTGAGGGGCTCAAAGCTCAAATGATTGCATCAGATGCGAGGAACAACTCCTGAAAATTTCAGTCCGAACCGATAACCCCTTGAGGTCTCCCAAACCCGTTTTTTGATAGTTGAATTATCGATTTAAGAACACTAGACGCTTAGGACAAAATGACGGTTAGGACATGAAAGATCCATGCGTCTGGACACTTTTTATACTCTATTCCTATGTTTTCGGTGTCGCGGAACACGATGCCGCCATTATTGCAAGCGCAGAAGCTGTATTTCTTTTGATATTCAAGAAATCAGTCCAAATAAGTGATGGAAAAAAGGCATTTTTTGCCGTTTTTACTACCTAGTTTTGACTGGGAAAAAAATTGTCTGCGGGTTTTTTCTGCTTCGGACCTTGTTTCCTGGCTTGTCCCGAATGTAACAAGACCAATTTCGTCCTATAATATATTATCCTTCTGAAAATATCTGCTCAAGAGCCGAGTTAGCTTTTTTAATGGTAACCGCTCTATACTTACCAGTAGCTATGAAATCAAAATTTAACGCCCTGAAGCCCTTTTTATCCCATTATTTTATGTTTTTCGGCTCGTTGAACATTACGTGCTAGTAGTGGAGGCGTAGAACTCGTATTTCGGTAAATAATCAAGAGCCAGGTGTCAAAAATCGGTGAATAGAGTAGATTTTTCTTGATGTTCAAAAAATCAGTTGACAAAATTAATAGATATAAGGGATTTTTCACCGGTTTTACCTAGTTTTGATTGGGAAAAACTATTTATGAGTGTCTCCTCTGCCTTGAATTTTGTTCTGTGACTTATTCTGAATATAACAAGACTAAGTTTGTCCCATATTACATTTTTCTTCTCGAAATATCAGCTCAAGAGCCAAGTCGACTTATTTAATGGTAACCGCCCTATACTTACCAGTGGCTAAAAAATGAAAATTTCACGCGGCGGAACACTTTTAGCGAATTTTCTTAGAAAATAAAGCTATTGCAATGGCTCCAAAAATTTTAAAATAAAAATTTTCAAAAATTTTCTTCATCGAAATCTGTTTTGAGGCATTCTAAAATGATTCCTGGATTTTAACGCTTTTTTATATGTATATATATATGTATATACATATATGTATATATATATATATATATATATATATATATATATATATATATATATATATATATATATATATATATATATATGTCATTCCAGACGATAACTCTCGATAGAATTGAGATAAAAAGTTCGTTCTTTCGCCAAAAAATCAAGCATTTCAAAAGAAAGGATGAGTTTGTTGGACAACAATTTTTGAGCACATTAAATTGGTCAAATTTCAAAAAATGTACTTGAAAAATCACTAAAAAAGGCAAAAAACCGCTAAAAATGAACAAATTTCTATTTTTTTTTTTTTTTTAGCAGAATGCTACTCGAAAAAATTTAATCGAACATGAACTAGGACATTTAAAAATGTAAGCACAAAATTGTACTGAAAAATGTCATTGAATTTCATTAAAATAAGCTAAAAATCGATAGGAACACTTGAAAAAATCGTAAAAATCCACAAAATCGTTTGTTCATTGGAATATTACTGACAAAGAGTTAATTTGCTATAAAATGTATAATGAAACTTTTTATTTGTCCCCAAAGTGCTCAAATTTCAACAGAATTTAACATAAATGTAATTCGACCGTTTATGAAAATTCGCTAATACGATCATGCTGCATGACTGGAACTTTTCTTCTATTGTCTCGTGGTTTCGGGATTGCTGAACATATTGCTTCTAATATGATTATTAACCGGAAAACGAGTCCTACCCCTCCACTACTAGCGCGTAATGTTCAACGAGCCGAAAAACATAAAATAATGGGATTAAAAGGGCTTCAGGGCGGTTAATTTTGATTTCATAGCTACTGGTAAGTATAGAGCGGTTACCATTAAAAAAGCTAACTCGGCTCTTGAGCAGATATTTTCAGAAGGATATTATATTATAGGACGAAATTGGTCTTGTTACATTCGGGACAAGCCAGGAAACAAGGTCCGAAGCAGAAAAAACCCGCAGACAATTTTTTTCCCAGTCAAAACTAGGTAGTAAAAACGGCAAAAAATGCCTTTTTTCCATCACTTATTTGGACTGATTTCTTGAATATCAAAAGAAATACAGCTTCTGCGCTTGCAATAATGGCGGCATCGTGTTCCACGACACCGAAAACATAGGAATAGAGTATAAAAAGTGTCCAGACGCATGGATCTTTCATGTCCTAACCGTCATTTTGTCCTAAGCGTCTAGTGTTCTAAAATCGATAATTCAACTATCAAAAAACGGGTTTGGGAGACCTCAAGGGGTTATCGGTTCGGACTGAAATTTTCAGGAGTTGTTCCTCGCATCTGATGCAATCATTTGAGCTTTGAGCCCCTCAAAAATTCGAACTTTCGTTTTTTTCGTTGTCAGTCTAGTGTATATGTATGTTTGTGTCATTCCAGACGATAACTGTCCGTAGAATCGTGCTAGAAACTTCAAACAAGTTTCAAAATGTCAAGGACACAAAACTTAAGTTCAAGTTCGTTGGCTAGCATGATCGGATTACATCTTCGGGTTGAAATTTTCAAAAATGTAGTAAAAAATTTCAAAATAGCCTGTTTTTTGTGATTTCTTGTGCGAAATATTTTTTTCAGCATACTAACATGTGGTATATTCGGAATCAGCGTATAATTTCCTATAAGAATATGTATCAAGTTTTTAAAAATTCCAAAGTTGAAAAATCAGTCAAAAATCGAAGATTTCTTCGAAAATTCGCTCATGGGGTCATGTTGCATGACTGGACTTTTTTCCTTCTAAACTTGTTGAGAATATCGGATCTCACACAGCTGATCTGGGGGGCTCTAAACGTTTTTAACGCCTCGAAGGGCCTCCATTCCAATTGAATAGTGGAGAAATTAGCAACGGACCTGGGGGTCTCCAGACTTGATGATTCGTTTTTAAACGTCTCAAGGGTTCTCCATTTCAAATTTCAGCTTCATTGGTTGAACAGGAAAGAAATTACATCCGCCGCTACTTTAATCTTGAATAGCAAAGAACTTTTCTCCGGATCTCACTCAGCTGATCTGTAAGGGCTCTAGTCTTCATGATTCATTTGAAGATGTCCCAAGGGTTCTACATTTCAAATTTCAGCTTTCTAGCTTCATTGATTATAGAATCGTTTTTGGTGACAATTTGTGTAACATTTTTCACTTGTAGATCCCAGAGAAAGCGTGTTCCACTTACAAGCGTGTTCCATTTGCGTGATATTACGAGTACAGTTGCCAAGAAACAGCTAACAAAGAAGGACGACAAATCGCACCCGTCCTAGAAGAACGTCACAACTCAAAATTTCCGATTTTTGAGTTATTGACGGTAAATGATGCAGGAAGGCGTCTAGAATGTATGTAGAAGACGGTGATTATCGTAGTTCGTTTCGTTTACGCGTAACGAAACGAACTACGATAATCACCGTCTTCTACATACATTCTAGACGCCTTCCTGCATCATTTACCGTCAATAACTCAAAAATCGGAAATTTTGAGTTGTGACGTTCTTCTAGGACGGGTGCGAAATGTATACTGTAAATAACTTGGAATTTTGCCTATAAAACATGAATGAAGAACTGAAGACGAAATTTCAAGACAACCATGAAATCAAGAATCAACCAACATACATCAAATGTTCTGGTATACATATTTACTTTAGATATAAACCAAGAAATGAAAAAAGAAAAAATTTCCAGTCATGCAGCATGATCGTATGAGCGAATTTTCGTAGATTATCGTAACATTATATTATATTACTGTTTTGAAATTTGTGCATTCCGAGTACAAAGAAATTGTTAACCACCAATTTCATGGCAAATAAACTCGTTCCAAATCATATTCTACGATTAAACAACCAATATATGCCAAATAACCCAACCGTTAACTCAATGTTTGAAGAAGGGAGCGACGATCGATCCTCAAAACCCTGAGTATAAAGAGTGTTTTGAGAAATGTAAAACTCTGCTCATAAATGATCCGATTTTACAATATCCCGACTTCTCGAAGCCCTTTAACCTTACAACTGATGCTTCGAACATTGCGTTAGGCGCTGTTTTAAGCCAGTGCACTAATGGTGCTGACTTACCGATAGCGTACACTAGCCGGACTCGAAAATACCATGAACGCAACCTCTCTACCACCGAGAAGGAAAGCCTTGCATGCGTCTGGGCTACACGATATTTTAGACCATACCTTTTTGGCCGAAAATTCAAAATTTTTACTGACCATAAGCCTCTTTAGTGGTTATTTTCACTGAAGGAACCCAATTCTAAATTGTTCAGATGGAGGCTTAAATTAGAGCAATATGATTATGAGATCCACTACAAAAAAGGATCCACTAATCAAAATGCCGATGCCCTTTCCCGAGTGGAAATTAACATCAACGAAAATTCACCTTGTTGAGCAAATTGTTCAAGATACACCACTGTTCATTCTAATTACGAGGGAAACACAATACTGAATATTCCTATAACCGAAAAACTTGTTAACTATGGAACTAACCAAATCATCATTGTAGTAGCCGACAAAGAAGAAATCAGAAACCCTAGGATTGAAAATATTTTTGAAAGAATCACTAGAATAACAGTAACGCTTAGGAAAAATAACCTTGAATCAGATATAATTCATTTTGTGAAAACCTACATAGTTCCGAAGAGAAAATATTCCTTATTTTTTGTCAATGATATCTATGAAGATTCAGCCGAATAATGATAAGAAATTTCAAACATTCTGAAATAAATTTCGTCAAGTGTTCCGTTAGGCTAGAAGATGTCACAGATCCGGAAACAGCTAGGGAATATATCCAACAACAACATATAGGGAAAACCAATCATCGAGGCATTACTGGGACCTTAGAGAAACTCAAGAGGAAATATTTTTGGCCGAATATGAAAACCACAATCCAAAGTTATATTAATAAATGCGAAATATGTCTTGCCTGTAAATATGACAGACATCCTATTAAACCAAAATTAAACGTTACCCCACACCTTCTAGACCATTCGAAATCCTACATATCGACAAATTGTCTTTGGAGAAATCCAAGTTTTTAACAATCATCGATTCATTTTCAAAGTATGCCCAAGCCTACATTCTAAAATCATCTAATAGTATTGACACAGTCGGAGCCCTTCTAAAATTCTTTTCCCACCATGGGATACCAAAAATGATCGTGGCCGATAATTGAGCAGAATTCGGTAGCTCATTGGTAAAGGAGTTACAAGAGACCCACAAAATTAAAGTTCATTACATTTGTTCTCAAAACCCAAATTCGAACGGATTAATAGAAAGATTTAACTCGACTCTAATTGAACACGTTAGAATACTGTCAAATAGAGACGAATTCAAAAATGAAAGCATAAAAAATAAAGTTAACTATGCACTAATAGCTTATAATAGTAGTATCCACTCTGTTACAAAACTAACGCCATTCGAAGTAATAAATGGTCATGTAGAGAACGACCCTTTACTAGAAGCCGACTTAGAGAAAAACTTAATGAAGAATTTTATAGACAGACATCGAGACAAAGTAAAACTAATTTATGACATCATCAAAGAAAGAACTCAAGCCCAAAAGGAACGTACTGCTGAAGGAAGGAATCAGAATAGAGAGGATGTTCCAGAATTACCCACAGAAATATTTGTAAGAACTAGACAAATTCAAGATAAAACTAAACAAAAATATCATAAGGAAACCTTAGAATCAACCAATCCCGAATTAAAAACCGCTCAAATAGTTCCTCGACACCATAACACACAAGGAAAAATTCATACGTCTAATAAAAAAAGACCACGTAAACAAACTACGAGTGACTCACCCACTGACACTTCACCTCGTGAACCTGTTCCAGGACCCTCCTCTTCTCAATCGGAAGCTCCGAGGTGAGAAATACAACAACTAACCAAGGGATACTGCCTATTCTATTAGGACCAGCCCGACTTATAAATTCCCAACATACTTTGGTTCATCATTATAAAATTGACAGCTTAATTGAAGAATTTTACGAACTAACCTCACAGTACGAAAATCTGTTGAATAAGATCAAAGTAAATCAATTTCAGGTCAGACAGACAGACGAATATTGTAAATGATTAAATTATACTATTAGCATTATTAAGGAAAAAATTACCCACATAAATGTTAATCAAGGTAGAAAAAAGAGGGGATTAGTAAATGGGTTAGGTAGAGGAAGTGGTACAAATATGGGCTAGGCTTGCAATACGGGCTACCACATTATCTAGTGATATAACGACTGGATTCTAGCAGCTGGTGGCTGAGCTTCTTTGTAAGGCGCCATTACGAGTTGTGGAGGGATTCGGAACTCATTAGTCAGTCCACAACAGCGCAACTGCGCTAATGCCGCTTTCCGGAATTTGGAGTTTTCAGGAGGTATGTAAACACTTGTTCACTACGCCTTGAGTTTTGATGTCACTAACTCGATTTTGGTCTTGACGTGATCTGTATTAGCTGCCTGTAACTGCTCAATCACGAACTTGGCAAAATATTTCGTTTCATGGATGTGGTGACTCATGAAGATGGCGGTTCGTTGTCTTGCAATATGGGCTACCTGTTTGATTCTAATATGGGCCAGTAGCCCATATTACCAGCCTAGCCCATATTAGTGGCATTTTTCACGAATAAAAAGCTAACAGAATTTTTCTTTTTTTTTTATAGACACTATGAAGACGAAACCAATCCCACCTGTGAAGAGGAAGCAATGGGACCCAGAAAAAATGAAGAACGCTATCTTGGCAGTTCGGGAAGGTAGAATGGGTACGCTCAAAGCTTCCAAAACATTTTCTGTTCCACGAACAACCCTCCAAACCCTTGCCAAGAAAAAGGACAGTGACCCCAGTCATGCTGTATCAAGCAAGCTGGGGAGGAAAACAGTTTTAGGGGATTTGCTTGAAAAAGAACTTGTTGAGTATTGCCTCAAAATGGAACAGAAGTTTTATGGTTTGACAAGGAAAGACGTTCGAAGGATAGCATTTTGCTTGGCACGTCGCAATGGCCTCCCTAATCCTTTTCGCGATGGCTCTGCAGGAAGGGGATGGTTTGACCTGTTCGTGAAGAGACATAAAGATGTTCTATCCATTCGCAGACCATGTGGAACATCCTTCGCTCGTGCCCTTGGATTTAATCAAGACAATGTAAAGCAATTTTATGACCTCCTCGATGCTCAGTACGACAAGTACAAATTCGGCCCTCATCGTATTTTCAATGTCGATGAGACAGGGCTCAGTATTGTGCAAAGTAAAATTCCTAACGTCGTCGGAAGAAAGGGTAAAAGACAGATTGCGTCCATAACTTCGGCAGAACGTGGCTCTCTAATCACAGTGGTTGTTTCGATGAGTGCCTCTGGGATTTTCATCCCACCCATGATAATTTTTCCCAGGAAAAATATGAACATGGCACTGATGAGGGGTGCTCCTTCAGGATCAATTTACGACACACATCCTACTGGTTGGATTCAAGCAAACCATTTCAGCAAATGGTTTGATCACTTTATGCTTCACTCGAAACCATCCACTGATGATCCTGTCCTTCTGATATTAGACGGCCACTTCAGCCATACAAGGAATTTGGACGTAGTTGAGAAAGCGCGAGAAAACAGTGTGATCATCCTCTCTCTGCCACCCCACTGTTCACATAAAATGCAGCCTCTCGACAAAACCTTCATGGGTGTGCTCAAAACTTTCTACAGTGAAGAAATACGAGTGTGGGTGCGAGATAATGGGCGCGCTGTTTCACCGTCAGATGTTGTAGAGCTATTCGGGAGAGCCTATGGAAAATGTGAAACAGCAACTATTGCAAGAAACGGATTCCGAGCGACTGGGATATATCCGTTCAACAGGGACATTTTCACCGAGGCAGATTTCCTCGCAGCGCAACAAACGGCGGAAAAATCGTGCTCTCCTTCAGCAGGCGATTCGTCGTCACTTTCAACCCCTTCTGATTCGAATGAACCGATGATTTTAGGTTTGCCCCAGCTTTCCTCGTCGAAGCCTAGGCCTGATCTATCTCACGTTTTCCCGGAACAAATCCAGCCCATCCCGATCAGCAAAAAAAAGGTCACCAACAGAGGCAGAAAAGCTGTTCAGTCCACGTTGATTACTGGCAGCCCGCATTTGAAGGCCCTCAGGGATTTTAATGAAAAAAATGCTACAAACTCCAAGCCCCAATCCAAAAAAGCAGGGAACTCCAAAAGACGCCTTTTCCACGGAAAATCAGCTAAGAAAAAAGCGAAGAAAGCCAAAGAACCCTCCTCATCCAGTGACGACGAAGTTGAACAAGAAAACATTGAAGAAGCCGACCTGGTTGATGACAACGATTCTGAGTTGGAAATTTCCCAGTTGGAGGATTCTACCGAACCACCTTCAGATGTAGAAGTGATGTGTATTTTTTGCAATGAACCATTTTTGGGCGATCGGGCTGGGGAAATATGGATCCAGTGTGTCATGTGTTCATTGTGGGCCCACGAAGAGTGCACTGACAACGAAAAAGAATTTTATTTGTGTGATTTTTGTCAATAGTTCCTTGATTTTTCAAAGTGATTTAAGTAATTTTGAGTTAACTTTCTAGTTTAATGATTTTAAACCCTTATTATGCCGAAGACGGCTGCAAATTGGGTTTTCTGAATATTAAAACTCTTTCGTTACGTTTTAAAGCGATTTGTTTTCTTTTTTTTCATGTTTACCATGGTGGCCCATATTTCGTGCAATTATCTCAGACCCCCCATTTTGACTTTTTTTGGTTAACGATTTGCACTGCCCACAGCATATTATCTGAGGCGATGGTCGGCCACAGAAATATTCGGAGATAGTATCTTGACAAAAGTAATATAATTAAATTTATAACCGGCAATATAGACGCCTCTGACGGTAAACGTTATGAAAAGCTGTTTACTCAAATTAAGAATAATGAAATAACTGTTCAGGATCAATTGGATTCTCAATTCTCACTCATTTCAGATCTGATGTCCGACTTTAATTCGACTATTCAAGACAATCGTTTCAATAATGAGCAAATAAAAAACAAACTGTTAGAAATTGATAATTTCATGAAAATTAGTTCTAATCAGGAAATACTCAACCTTCAACAACTAGTATTTAATGTGATAATGACAATATTCCAAGATATTGAGAATCCAATAACATTTTGCAAATTGAGAACATTACATCCTAGTATAATTGGAAGGCATCAGCTGTTTGTAGAACTCCGAAAATTGTCAAATACTTACGGTCCCAAATTACCTTTAGAAATAAAGTACGAAAATATTCTAGAAATAGAATCCACTATTCAAGTTTTCTGTGCAATCAAGGACGATGAAATAATTCATTTTCTCAATCTACCATTGTCCGATGGGTTACAATACTACTTGTTCTTTTTACGACCAATACCCACACTTAGGAAAAAACAGTATGTTTCTATATTTCCTAAGGTAAATTATCTTCTCAAGTCTAAGTCAAATAATACAACAATACCCCTGTCAGATAATTGTCAAAGGGGTAGTATCATTCATTGTAGTAAAAAATTAATATCAAACCAGAATGTTAAATGTGAAGAAGAAATACTTAGTTCCAGTACTGCCGAACGTTGTGAATACGTAACAGTAAACATTGAGGATAATTGGATTGAATCAATCCCAGAATCAAATCAACATCTAGCAGTCTTCCCCTTCGGAGACAAAATAGAAATAAATAATAGGCATGGTTCTGAAATAGTGGAACTAAAAGGTATATTTTTAATTTCGGAAGGTAACAGTAGAATGTATTACAAGGGACAACCCCTTCATTCAGAAAGTGAATCATTAGGCCAACCTAAATTATTAACCGACTTGAATTTTGAAAACTGAAGATTCACAAATGTCAAATACCACGCTTACTCTAAAAGAACTCAGTTTCAAAAATGTCAAACTAAAGAGAATAACACGTCTAGAGTCATTAAATATAATTAAATATTTTGTTCCAAGCTTTTGGACTGTAATTTTGTATTTACTTATTATCATGTTTAACACTATACGATAATTGCATATTCTAAACAGAAGAGTAAGCTAACCGCAATGAGAACATGAAGGCCTTGCTATTCAAATCTTTTCCTGTGAAAATTTTGTTTATTTTTAACTTTCTAAATTTTCATCTTAAGGAGGGAGGAATCATGTGATCCTCTAACATAGGGAGTAAAAATAATATAACTACTGCCTTCAGCAGTTCTCCCCTCTTAGTGGAAGCACCTCGCTTCGGACCTCCCGAAGCTCGGGGCAGTCGTTGTTGGGCAATCTCTCGTGCGGTACGTTCCCTCTCTGTACATAGTCGTGTGTGTTTCTTTTAATCTTTTAATAAATTGTATTTGGGAATTAAACGATCGTTTTTTAAAAACTAATTCCCGATTAAAAGACATTTAAGTTACATACATACATACATACATACATACATACATACATACATACATACATACATACATACATACATACATACATACATACATACATACATACATACATACATACATACATACATTAAAAAAATGCGGTAAACTTCAGAATATGATTCAGAATAGCCTGAAACGGATTTCTGCATAAAATCTTTTCAAAAATTCACATTTTACAAATTTTGAGGCGAGAGCAATAGCTTAATTTTCTTCTAAAATTAGCTAAAAGAAGAAGAAGAAGAAAAAAGAAAAAACAGGAAGTAAAGACTTCGGTGGCTACTCACAATCACCGTACTCTCTATGTGGAAAGATTTTCCAAGTTTGGCAACTACAGAACAATCTCATGTGCTCAGTGTAAGGAATGAAGGTAGAACTAGGTGCAATGATTCAAAGAGTTTAGATGGGAATATCTAGAATGGATTGTGAAGAGAGTCTGTTTCGACCTTATATACTTGTCTTCCGTCCTGTCTGACCACCAATGGTCCAGAATAGTATGTAAGTTGGACTGCCCCCACTTTCTCTAATTGTTGAGGAAACACAAATTAATGTTACAGGATTTCATAACATTCACTTTCACATTATAATAATAAAGCTAGAAAGTAATGAATTGTACAACTTCGTTTTAAAAGCTCTTCCATTGAATGTCCTATCAAACAGAATTGAATCTACGCTGAACAACTTCGTCGCTCTTACAATGAATGGTTTTCCACAAGCATACATGTTTGATGGATTGTGATCTCTAATGTCGAGATGGTAGAATGAAGATTCTAATTAGAGACATCACTTCTTTCAACAATCTATTTTGATATATATGTTGGTTCGTACAACTTCAATATTTTAAAAACCATTTCTCCGACTGAAAAATCAAAGCGCTCATTTATTTTCAACCATTCAAGCTTTATATAATACTTCGTAATGTGTTCGAATGGTTTCCTATTGTAAATAAATGAAATAGTGTGCATCTTGCAGAATTTCAATTTTTGCTACAATCAAATCACAATATGACAAATTGTCATTATCGAATAAAGGATACAGTAAGATTTTAACTACCTTTAGTTGAGCTGGGAAAGCCTTGCAAAGAGTGCTCAGTTGGTGTAACCCTCCTTACATTTTACTGCACACTTTGGATACCGTGATTTCCAGCTCATATGATATCAATGCACATTTCTGAACTTCTTAACGATCTGAACCAACCTACGACTTTCTGGCCAAAATTTTTGGTATGGAAAATTTCGTAATAGGTCGTCATGCTGGGGCTTTTGAGCGTTAGGGAAAAATAAATCTGGAAAGGAATAGTAGACTAACCCTTATTCATATACTTACGAATGTTAGCAACCATGCCCACGAAAGCAGCCTCCGAACTATGTGCCGATTGTTTCTGACCTAGCAACGTACGTCTTGAACATTTTCATAAGCGTTATCATCGCCCATTGGCGAAATACAAAGACAAAATTCAAAGGGCGAACGGCGTTAACCTACCATTGCACCTTATTCTGAATATTAATGTGTGTAGGTGTCTCACCGTTGTTAGTAGATCAACCAGCTTAAATACAGAATGTTACTTTGTGGAAAGAATGATTTAGTTTTCAAATCTTGTTTTAAATCGAGGTGCGGAGAAGAAGTTGTTAAGCTGGCAGTTGTGGTGACGAGCAGAGGAAGTAGGGCAAGAGAAGTAGTGCAGCGTTCCGTCTTCTGACCCACAACTGTCTATAACAATGTTGATGGAAACACTACATTAGATAATATCACCATTGTGATTCATGATAACAATGTTCAGTGAATTCGGATATCTAATTCGTAATTAATATCTGAACAAATCTTAATACTGATTGGATTTTGGTACTCTTAACACCCAGGCATCGCTACTTGGCTGACACTTATAGTTCAACACTATTGAACTATTTCTGTTCTTAGTCAGTAGGTAACAGTACCGATTGATTGTAGGTCATGAAGACCCATTTTTCCAACACCCTATATCTATACAATTTTATCAAATACTTGTCTAGCATATAGAATGTCAAAACATAGTATTACTAATCGAGAAAGCGAGAGCGAGAAAGAGAGCGTGAGCGAGAAGGAGCCAAAGAGAGAGCAAAGCAGAAATATGTTGGAAAAACAGTTCTAGAGAATGTAACCAAGCGAGGTCAGGGAGATGATACATCAGGGAGGGGAGCAGAGATATATTTGGGATTTTCCCAGAAGAAGGAGTCTGCCAAACACTGCAGGAGTTTTTAGCGACAAAAATTACGTAACCGCAGCTTTCCAGCGAGGCCAAGGCACGAAGGGTTGGCCCGGTCAGCTTATGGAACAGACTATTTGCCGGTTATAAATCCACCGACGGAACAACAAAACTATAAAAGTCTATACCAACCCATCTTACCGGAAAGTTGAATGAATCTATCATTAGCATATTTAAATCTTCTGTATTGAATTATTAGTGAACCGTTGTGATTCACCAAAGACAAAATTTCTATTACTATTTCCTGCCCCACTCAAAATCATTTGTCTAGAAATGTATGGATAAGTACCAAAAAGACTATAAAAAATGAACTAAAAATAATTTATCAAAGGTTCATTGTTTTAATATTTGGAGAAATCACTTCCAATGGAGTTGGGCTAAACTCATAACCCATTACGTCTATCGGTAGTTTACAAACTAAACTTTTAATATTCCGCTTCACAGTAAAAATGTTTGAAAACAGGTCGGTAGGTAAGGAAAGAGTATAGGTTCAGAGGCCGCTCTAATAATCAGTGTGCCTCCATACCTCGTAATTGTTCCCGAGGAGTCCCAGAGGAACTTCATCTAAATAACAACACCGCGAGTCGAATAGGAAATTTAGCCTGATCTTCTTCCCTCCATATTTTGTAATTGTATTCGAGATCTCTAAAAAGAAGCTAAATTTCAGGTTTCAGAATCATAAATCAATTAAAAAACTAATGAGGCTCAGATGCCCCACAGTTGATTAATGTGCAGTCATATTGAATTGTTGACATTACAAAGGAGGTCCATTTCAAATTGGAGATCCGAAGGTTGACATTAATATGCTTATGTAGATACTTATAGGCACCTGCAGAGAGAAAATTAATCCAATTAATCAGAACATGTACATTTTACTAGTCCCCCTGATCTCAGGGAAACGATATTTAAGATACTAGGTACCTACCTACCAATTGAAAATAACGTAAATGTGTAGATCATTGAAATGGTTTTGATAATCATTAAAAAATTCCATTGCGTAGGAATAGTCAATCAAGATGTAAGTAATGTACAACTTCGAAATCGGCCATTTAGGAAACGGGAAAATTATGCTTGAAGTAATTTACGTTAGCGTATGCGCAGTATGGTAATGATTTGAGAAAAATGAAATTGGTAGGGAACAATCTACAGCCTAACCCACGAATTCCCAGAAAATGTAATCAAAATCTGATAAAAAATCAAATTTCTTAGAATGAAATCTACTATCATTCAAAGAAAGACAAAGCAGCTTGAAATGCTTGCATACGAGTCTGCAACACATTGGGACATTTTCATGTGTGTTTTCTTATTGTATTTATTACTAGGCAGATCTCACCCGTGCATCGCTCGGCGGGGCGTACAAATCAATTAAATGGGCCATAAGAGAAACCGCCCACCCGTGGGTACTTAATTGAATTCGCGATCGTGTTGACTCATTGTTCCGACACCCGTGGGTACCTCATTGAATTCGAGCCAGGCTACATCACCTACCCCTCTGCAGACTCGTATGCAAGCTCTAAGAGCCACTCAGCTGATCCGGACCCTGGGCATCGTCACGTAAATGTGCTAAAGAGACTACATACGAAATTACAGCTTCCTAGAGTGTAAAACATAGAAATTAGCTTCAAAAGCCACTCATCTGATCCGGACCCTGGGCATCGTCAAGTCAATGTCCTAAAGAGGCTACATAAGAAATTACAGCTTCCTAGAGTGTAAAGCATAGAAATTACCTATTAAAATGATTTAACCACCGCTTCACAAATCAAACCGTTCTCGCAATATTTGGATCACCTGCTATGAATCAAATCATCGAAACACCAGCTCAATGAAATCATCAGAAATTACCAAGCGGTGGCAATCATGTTCACAATATCAATTATTGAGAATGATCACCTGAGTGTACACAATTATTCAAATAACCTTGCTCATAACTCCGCTTGTTGGCCACGCACTTCGCAGTAGTAAACATAATATGGTTGGATAAATCGAGAGCTTTCGAACGAATGGTCAACGAATTTTTTGGGATGAAAAACGACGAAGTACCATTTCCCTAGCAACGACTCGGTTGTAAGCGGAAATCGTCAAAATATTTACGTTACGTTACGTGACAGTTTTTTGTGCAATGTGCCAGGGCAAAGACATGAAAATGTCAACTAGAAATTAACCTTGTTTCTGGGAGTACACTCGCGCATGCGCAGGAGCAAATAATGAAGCAGTCATGTTGAAATTAACATGGAATAATTAAACCATTGTCCCCCAACTATGCACTAAATTTGAGCGAAATCGGACAAGTAGTGCATAAAAAAAGACGTTTGAAGGAATTTACGTTTGCGCATGCGCAAAATGAAGTAATGATTTGAGGTGTGGAATTAATAGTGGACCATTTACAGCCTAACTCGCACACGCGCTGAAAATTTCATCAAAATCGGAAGAAAACTGTTGAAATTAGGCTCGTTTAAAATGGTTTGGGAACTACAAAACTCATCTTAACCCGCACTTTCCATGAATATTTCATAAAAATTAGTTGACTATTGAGGGTATTAAGCTTGTTACAAGGATTTGTGGATTCACGACAGACACACACATACACACAGACACAATCATACACACAGAAAGACACGGAACGAAAGTTGTTCAGAATGATCTAAAACGTAAAATGCGAGTGGAAATTCTACCACTCTAAAAAAGAAAAAGAAAAAATACCGTTTGATTTTAGTGGAGACTACAACTTTTCCATCTCTCAAAACAGAAAACAATGCTTCCGCTATCTATAGGTAGACTTGGGAGAGTGTGGGGGGGGGGGGGGGGGGGGGCACTGGGAACATTACCCCCGGGGCCCGTCTCCTTCCCAAAGGGGCCCTGATTTTCTTTTAAAAAAATATATATATAATAATAATAGATAATGATAATAAAATAAATAAAAAAAAGAGAGAGAAATAGGGAGGAAGTAAAGGATATGACCTGCCAAAAGAGACTTTTACCTTGTTAATGACATTTTGTGTGAAAATCACTAAGCCGAATCCACTATTGCAACGCCACTCCGTTAGCGCATCAACTACGAGTACATAGGTACTGTTACCGTAACTTCACTGCCGCTGACATAGGTAGGACCTACCTAGCTAATCATCTGTCATTAATGTTACTATCCTTTTATCAGTTTTTTTTTCTAATTCATCTATTGGTTTTATAAAATTAGTACATGTACCAGAACTATAATGAAATGGATTTTATAGTTATAAATGGATTTATAGCTATTACCACTATTACCAGTTATATATTGTTATAATAAATGTTCATTCTCAATAAATATTCATGTTTGCAGGAAAGGTTTGTAAGTGCTTGTAATTTAATTCCATTTTGCTGAGATAAAATGAAATCTCGTTTAAATAAAATCGTTTTTGTCAATTAAGATCAACTCCGCGTTACTATGAGTAAATCGCGGTCATTGCTATACGTACGTAACGTAACGTCAGTTCGATTCATCCCTAATATCAGAAGATCAAGAAACGTGGTCCCTACCGTCTTCCTGCTGAGTATGCTTATTTAATTAACCATCACAAACTAATAAGAATTAGGTTGTAATAAACTATAGCTGTTGTCATAAACGAGATGAAAACAATTAGGTAGATAAACCAACGGTTATCATCTAACAATGTTGTTTTACATGAAGAGGAGGTATTTACCCTGTGTTATACCTCCATAAAAATTCCTTTGTTTCCAAGAGCGTCTAATAGTCACCATGTGACTAGAGTCGCACAATAACTATGTTTAACTAATTACATTCTCCAATAGAAGGTGTTAGGTATTAAAGTTACCTAGTTTTTTTTTCGCTGCTACAACAATAACCGTTTCAAGTCGAACTTTGCATCCTCAAGGATTCATGCAGAGCTTTTTTCACCCAGGCCGTCCTCAAATTTCTCCACTGTCAATTATTGTGCATTGTATTACTCCGGTGTTACTGGGTGAATAATTCATAGCAAATATAGTTATACAAAGTTTTGCACCGAATTTATCTCATATTGAGCCCTCTCAAAGGGCTCTCGGCAAGACGTACCAGACACTAGAACGACATTTATGATGGTCGTTCGATGTAAAAGGGTAAATAATAAAATTATTTGCTGCGGAACGTATTTTCGGTGTTTACGGGCTAACACATCAAAACTTGAGTTCTCAATAACTGAATTCTGAAGTAATTGGCATAGAAGATACCTAGTTGATCTGCATATATCATAAATATTAATTCCTATAATTTCTCAAGAAAGCTCACTACAATATCTTGTTTATTGGAAGTTGGAGTGGGAATAGTTTTGGTAGACTGTACCGTAACTTCCGGAAAATTAGGTCTTTCATTATACTGATCGCAATATGCTATTCTACATGGCTACACGAAGCAAAAGATTGCATGACGGTTGGAATGGGGCCACGAGGGATTGTTCGAATTTTAAAGGCGATTTCACACGGCATCAGCACGTCACATTATGCCCAACCCACTGCAGGGAAGGGAATAATATCAAACTACTGCTAACGTAGGGAACATCCAACTTGCAGCAAGCATATCGAATGCTCAGTTCTATTTCATGCCATATCATTAAAGTTAGTATTCGAGCAATGAAAGCCACCTGACTTCCTAAACTATTGTTCTATAGAGTTTCAGTGCATTTATAATAAAGGGGGACAAATGGCTCCGAAATCTTAAAAAATGATAATTTCGGAAGTTAGTATAATCAGAATTTGTTATGGAACATTCTACTTCAGTTCTTCTACTTTGACATTTTCCATAGATTTGGAGACAAAAATCTTTCCCGACGAAGGCGTGGCAATAAATCCCTACGCATGAGAACAGGAAAGTTATGTTTCATTGCACTTTTCGATTATACTTTTACTCAATAATTATGCTTAAGTGCTCAAACGAGAAAAAATAAATAAATAAGAATGAGACAATTAGACATATTAATAAGTAATGCATGCATTACAGAGACATCTCCATGAATGTATACAATTTTGGTGAGAGTTAAATTTAAAGAAAAGCAAAAATATCATGACTTCTCGGAATTACCCTCCCTATCCCCTCCCTTGCCTCGATAGTAAATTTCTACCATAAAACTTCCAGCAAGATTGTTGAAACTCCTGACAAGTTTTCCAAAACCAAACCAAATTCATAATCAAAAAATAAAAAAAATAATAAAAATAAAGATCACGAAAATCTGAGGAGAATAGTTAAAACGTGATGATTATTTTATTACGATTAAAATCTCCATTCACCCCTTCCATATTGAAATGTAAACTCCTCAGTCTTCTACAAATATTCGCTAAAAATCGTTAAATTTACATGTTATTCATGATTTTATAAAATTACGAACCGGAATCAAAAATTGTCCAGCAGCTCCAAATAACAAATAAAATTTCGTTGATTCATTTCCATTTTTCCGGTAAAGTCAGTAAATGTAATGTAACATAAAATTTACTTGATATAGTAATATTTTGAGTGTTCACGAAATGAACGAAATAATGAAGTTTAAAATTATTCCTTTGTATCGATTCATTAAGTGTCATTCATTTACCCTCGGATTTCATGAATAGTTAATATAAAGTTATTGGAAAACCGAACCAGTAATGCTTTTACGATAGAGATGTTAATCAGATCTGATGTCAGGTCCACAAGTCCACAACTACCCGAGCACAGTGTGAAAATGAATAATCAAGAGATACCTCTGAAGAAACTTGTGAATATCTTTGCTCCTTTTGGATTCTTTCCATTTAAATTGAAAAATGGACACTTGGTTCCGTTCCGTATGGGAAGCATTGTATCTCTAGCACTCAGTAGCATCCACCTCACCGCCAACCAGTTGTACGGGAAAGAAAGAGGCTATGAGGAGGAGATATCCAACGTTATACGATTCGTATTGAGGGCGTGTGTATGCATTGTTCCAGTAGTGAATAGCGTAGTTTTCGAGTTGAATCGCGAATATGTCGACCACTCAATTCTATCTATAATTAAAATATATCATTCACTCGAGAATGAAGATATTCTGCCGCCTTACGTAATTATTTTCTCTTTTATTGGGATGTATGCAATGTATTTATCGATCTTATTTTACAATTTTATGCCGGAGCCAACTGGAACCCTAATGTTATCAGATATTATCTATTTTATTATTGACGGATTGGGTTGGTCCTTCTTATTCCTTCACGTCAGTGGCTTGCTTTTGGTATTCTGTACCTTCGTCGACATGGCCGGGCAGTGTATTGCAAAGATGAACGACACATTTCTCAGAACTCCAAAACCGTTCCAGAAGAGAATGATTAATGAATTCGTGAAAAAGTATAGCCAACTGGTTGACAACTGCGCTACAATGAACGGGTGTTTTGAAATGCAGCTGCTGTTGATTATCACTTTCGACTTGGTTGTTACCACAACTATGCTGTTCCTTTTGATTACCGATAAAAATAAATTTTCCGTCGATGTGCGCTTCGTTTATACATGTGCCCTATTGACGAAGATCGTTCATGGCATATATACATTATTTAATTGCTGTGAGGATTCGATGGAAAAAGTAATATTAAAATATCCTACCTTATAAACTAAAATCCAGTCATGTTGTATCCTAATGCATGCTATTTTGTTCCTGTAAATTAATTGAACAAACAATTATTACTTTTGTTATAGATATACATGATTTCTACACTGCATATAAATATTCCACTTTGGCCAAATTATGGTTACTTTATGGTTCTTTTTAAATGAAGATAACTAATTTATTGAAATGATGATTTCACAAAGCAACTTTCAAATGCATCCATTCCTTGGTTCCGAATAGGAACTTAGTACCAGGAGACCGAGATTCGCTCGGTTAAGACAACACATTTATTTGTCAAGTTAATCTAGGGGGATCTAAACTTCAAGAATCGTTTCTAGGCGTTCCTAGGGTTCTCCATATTCATAGGTTGAATATCAAAGAAATGAACTCTGGAGCTCACTCAACTGATATAAGAGGCTTAAGACTTTATAATTTACTAGGCAGATACCCGTACGTTGCACGGAACCACATTTACGGGTCAATTCACCCAAACGTACTTTCTCATTGTTGCCCAGCAGTCACAAAAAGACTCGTTCAAATTTCAGCAATCAGTTTCAACTTGTACCTGATTATCTGTTCAACCTAGCGTCCCCTCAATATAACCAACTAAATATAACCTTAGTCACGTTACAACTATTGCCGAACAACATTGCTGCACTTAATAGGGCTTTTTGAATATACATTTTTGAAGATCTATCTTTACGAATGATAACTACTCGGATCAACCCACCAAGAATTTAGCTAAGTCAGCTAATCTTATTGGAACCGTCCAAGAGAGACTTCCTATCAAATTTTACATTCGTAGGGTGAAAAGGAGAGAATTTAGATCACTCAGCTGATTAGGATAAAGCCCATCATTGAGTTCGTTGATCGATGTCCCAGAGAAACTCCCTATAAAATGAAATGAAAAGGTCGACATATGTCCGGGTTTTCCTTTATTACAAAGTTGTCTACCTGGGAAAGCCGAGTTCTAGATAAAGGAGTAGGTCTAGAGGATTGTAATGTAGCTTATATTTTAACCAGGGACCATAACCATGTTCATGTACAATTTCAGCTCACTTATCTAATAATTTTTACGTGATTGAGTAACATACACAGACAGAAACCATTAGATTTTTATATAACAGTATAGAATAGAGATTTCTAGATGTTCCAGGATGCCTCCATTTCAAATTTCTACTTCATAGGTTGAAAAGCAAAGAACTTAGGTCTGAATCTCAGTAAGTTGATCTGGGTGACTCTGGACTTCAGGATTCGTTTCTAGACGTCCCAAGAGGCCTCCATTTCAAATTGCAGCTCAACAGATCTGTAATTACTACCACCATTCCTCCTGATGATTACTCGAGTATTATACAGAAACTTCGTAAATATTAAAAAAGATTGTAAAATTAAACCAGAATTAGTAGTTCTCGTAGAAAATGAAGCGATTGCAATGGCCCGGAAAATAGCCTCCATTGAAATCCGTTTTGAGGCCTTTTGGAACGATTCCTGAAGTTTGTTAATTTTTTAGCTCAAGAATGGAATTCTTATCTCAATCCTAAGGAGAGTTATGGTCCGGAATCGTCTGGAATGAGACACACACACACACACACACACACACACACACAATATATATATATATATATATATATATATATATATATATATATATATATATATATATATATATATATATATATATATATATACTTCCACAGTCTTACCGCGCAGGTTACCAGATCCAGTATTACGGCGCTGACGCGATAATACTGCGTTTGTATCACACCGGTTTTTATATACGTTCAACACCAGTTACAGGATTGTCGCGTCAAGTTGTCCTCCTATGGCTGGCGCTTGAGAGTTCCTCTTTTCATCAAAATAAACAGGATCGTCCCTCTTATTTCATCATTTAAAATGTGAGAAAAATAGTGTCCAATGGGTAAAAAATCCGAGGAATCCGATTTTCAAGGTCTCGTCGCGCGGCGCGTCTCATGTTGGGGGTAATTCCGAAACTTTTCTTATTTTGTCATTTAAAATGTGAGAAAAATAGTTTCTAATAGGTAAAAAATCCGAGGAATCCGATTTTCAAGGTCTCGTCGCGCGGCGCGTCTCATGGAGGGGGTAATTCCGAAACTTTTCTTATTTTGCCATTTAAAATGTGAGAAAAATAGTTTCTAATAGGTAAAAAATCCGAGGAATCCGATTTTCTAGGTCTCGTCGCACGGCGCGTCTCATGGAGGGGGTAATTCCGAAACTTTTCTTATTTTGTCATTTAAAATGTGAGAAAAATAGTTTCTAATAGGTAAAAAATCCGAGGAATCCGATTTTCTAGGTCTCGTCGCACGGCGCGTCTCATGGAGGGGGTAATTCCGAAACTTTTCTTATTTTGCCATTTGAAATGTGAGAAAAATAGTTTCTAATAGGTAAAAAATCCGAGGAATCCGATTTTCGAGGTCTCGTCGCACGGCGCGTCTCATGGAGGGGGTAATTCCGAAACTTTTCTTATTTTGTCATTTAAAATGTGAGAAAAATAGTTTCTAATAGGTAAAAAATCCGAGGAATCCGATTTTCAAGGTCTCGTCGCGCGGCGCGTCTCATGGAGGGGGTAATTCCGAAACTTTTCTTATTTTGCCATTTAAAATGTGAGAAAAATAGTTTCTAATAGGTAAAAAATCCGAGGAATCCGATTTTCTAGGTCTCGTCGCACGGCGCGTCTCATGGAGGGGGTAATTCCGAAACTTTTCTTATTTTGCCATTTAAAATGTGAGAAAAATAGTTTCTAATAGGTAAAAAATCCGAGGAATCCGATTTTCTAGGTCTCGTCGCACGGCGCGTCTCATGGAGGGGGTAATTCCGAAACTTTTCTTATTTTGCCAATTAAAATGTGAGAAAAATAGTTTCTAATAGGTAAAAAATCCGAGGAATCCGATTTTCTAGGTCTCGTCCCACGGCGCGTCTCATGGAGGGGGTAATTCCGAAACTTTTCTTATTTTGTCATTTAAAATGTGAGAAAAATAGTTTCTAAAAGGTAAAAAATCCGAGGAATCCGATTTTCAAGGTCTCGTCGCGCGGCGCGTCTCATGGAGGGGGTAATCCCGAAACTTTTCTTATTTTGTCATTTAAAATGTGAGAAAAATAGTTTCTAATAGGTAAAAAATCCGAGGAATCCGATTTTCTAGGTCTCGTCGCACGGCGCGTCTCATGGAGGGGGTAATTCCGAACTTTTCTTATTTTGTCATTTAAAATGTGAGAAAAATAGTTTCTAATAGGTAAAAAATCCGAGGAATCCGATTTTCTAGGTCTCGTCGCACGGCGCGTCTCATGGAGGGGGTAATTCCGAAACGTTTCTTATTTTGCCATTTAAAATGTGAGAAAAATAGTTTCTAATAGGTAAAAAATCCGAGGAATCCGATTTTCTAGGTCTCGTCGCACGGCGCGTCTCATGGAGGGGGTAATTCCGAAACTTTTCTTATTTTGTCATTTAAAATGTGAGAAAAATAGTTTCTAATAGGTAAAAAATCCGAGGAATCCGATTTTCTAGGTCTCGTCGCGCGGCGCGTCTCATGGAGGGGGTAATTCCGAAACTTTTCTTATTTTGCCATTTAAAATTTGAGAAAAATAGTTTCTAATAGGTAAAAAATCCGAGGAATCCGATTTTCTAGGTCTCGCACCGCGGCGCGTCTCATGGAGGGGGTAATTCCAACATTTTGCTTATTGCGACATTTAAAATGTGAGAAAAATAATTTCTAATAGTTAAAAAATCCGAGGAATCCGATTTTCTAAGTCTCGTCTCGCGGGCTGTCACATGGAGGGGGTAATTCCAACACTTTTTTTTCTGTCATTTTAAATTTGAAATAATTAAATAGTTTGTACTATGTAAAAAACATGAGGTATACCATTTTCTAGGTCTCGTCGAGTTTCGCATCTCACGGAGGGGGTAATTCTGACACTTTTCATATTTCGTCATCTTACATTTGAACAAAATAGTATATATCAAGTAAAAAGTACGACGAATCCGATCTTCTAGGTCCTGTCGTGCGGCAGGTCGGTTTTGGGACGTAATACAACACTGTCTGTAAAATTGCAATTAAAAACATATAACCGAAAATTCCTTAGGTACACTGTCTGAAGGGAAGTTGAATCTTCTTTTTATTTGTAGCAGAAACCGAACAAGAATTCAGGGCTCCAATGTGGATGAAGGAGTGGATAAGGATCATATTTGCTCCCTATAAATCTTTGTGTGTTGAACGAAAAATATTTCTGAAACTCTCCATTCAAGTGATGTAGCTGATCAAAAATGCTATTTTCCTCCCTTTCCTTTCGAGTTTCGTGTCACTCCTTTGTGCTTCCTCAGCAACCTCAATTCCGGCCCCCATAATAATTCTCGGAATAATCCCTTAACCTATAACCTTTAAATTACACCCTTTCGAATTGAGTGAGTGTGATACAAAGTGTCAAGGATCATCTTCGGGTGATGTGGGGTTTTTCAGCCAAATTTCGTAAACTTTGGTAAGGAAGTATCTGAAAAAAGCTTCGAACGGCGGACGGTGTGGTGTAGGAATAGGGCAGACGGCGGACGACGAGCGGATTTTTTAAAATCGATTTTGGTAATTCAAGTATCTCAAACATAAACCATCAAATTTATAGGGGAATTGAAAAATAAAGAAATAGTTCTTAATCGATTACAAAAGCGCCACTATCAGAGGGATGATCTCCCCAAGTACCATCCAAGCTTGTGCGAAAACAGACAGTGTCTAATGAGAAAATAATTCTTGGAGGCAGACGGACAAACGGTCATTTACACAAAACGGAAATTGCCAAAGAATGTCTACAATATAAAATACGAGTGGAAATATGATTTTGGTGAAAAAACGTGGTTCTGCGACTACATTTCATTCAATGAGGTGCATCGTTCAAAGTTTACAATTTGTTCAAATACGTTCTTGAAATCAGGTTAATTCCAAATTTTGGTTTCATCCCTAGTGACTTGACGTGAACAACATAATTATTATAATTTTTTAATATATCACTTGGGCATGAAGGAAAGTTTAAAGAAGGGAAATTTGAACAATAGTTGAGATTTCAACGTTCGATGTTTTGCCCCGAAACTCGGCGGTTGCCCAAGGTTTTGATGGATGAAAAACAGTTTAAAAACGCAGCAAATTCTTGACAAAGGTTTATTATTCCCGTTTCAGACAATAGGTACACGTCACTTCCACGTTCATCACTTTCATATTTTCTGTGATCAATATTGCATTGCTGAATTGATACAGATACCTACTGTAGTATCTCTTCAATCTAGATATTTTTTGTGATGATAATTTGTTAGCGTTGTTCGGTACTACCTAGGTAATTAGATTTTGCGATTTACATGACCATGGACTTGTGAGGTTTAGAGTTGTCTAACCAATAAAATAATTATTTGTTCCCAAAACCTTGGAAAACACTTCAAAACCCAATTTTTACCCGTTTTTATTCATTTATTTATTTTTTATTTTATTATTTTTTTTTTTTTGATGAAGGATTGGACTGCTGAGTTTCGGGGCACTACGAAAACCTAAATGCAGCCCCTGTGCAAAGTTTCAGATTTTTGAGATTTCCATGTCTATACTAAGGCCTCCTTGGATAGGAAATTATTACAATTTGCATCACTCAAAGCGTAACATAACGGAAAACTTCTGATAATTTTGGCATAAAACGACTCATTTGTTACGTTTGTTCACCTTCTTCCCTCTTTAAGGCAAATGTGGACAGGAGTTTAATATGATTCTGAGATAAGACATAGTGCTACGGCCGCACCAAAAGTTTATTCCATTTTTGTAGAAACATTTTCATTAAAAATTAAAATTTAATTATGGAAATGTTCTCAAGACGAATACGAGATTGGAAGTATCATCCATCATTTTAAAATGTTTTGTAATTTTGTCTTCAAAATCGCAATTACAAGTTGAATTTGATTGAATTTTTCTTGACGAATTCGATAAAGGGGCATTACCTACAATATCTTAAAACCGCACTTTCATTCATTAAATATATATGCTCGCATTTTCAGCGCCTCGCACAAGGACGAGTAGTTGTACACAAACTTAATGACGCTCGACGTTGGGTTTAAGAAAAAGTTTTCCGTGTAATACATAGATCAGAATGTTTACTAAGTTTCTCTCTCGCAAATTCATATATATGGCAATCGAACACTATGTCGATCAATGTTTCGGGCTCTTGCCAGTCTAATACCCACAAATGGGCCTAACCCGAAGAGGTAGGTACCCCACATTGCCACCAATCTGTAGCTGCCTGAAAATATCGCTATAATTATTAGATTCCTAAGCTTGCCTATCTGCCATTTTAGTTTTATTTTCATAGGCTAGGACTATGTTGTCTACGTTTGCGGGTATGGAATTATGCTCCTGAGAGATCCATAGACTCTCGAAACCCAGGTCGCAGATGATTTGTTTAATTTGCGTAGCCCTATTATACTTTCGCTGGTTGTTTCCCACCCCATCCAGATCCAAAAGTTATTTGTAACATCTGTAGGTGCATCTTTCCTTTGCACTCTCAAGGCCATTGTGGACGACAGTTGTGCGAGAGAGAGGGTAGATAAAAAGTTTATTCCAATTATTTCTACAAGGGATGAATCAATTTTCCTGTTCCAATATATATTTGAGTTTGTATCTACGAGAATATTGGAAATATCATGGAACTTGGAACAAAAAAAAAAAAAAAATACAAAATTTTAAATTTTGTTTTCAAATTGCAATTTCAAATTGATTATTTTTTTTAATTAAAAAAATCAGGTTCAAGCCGTGTTTGGGAACTATATGAGAACATGTAGGCACAAACAAGAAAAAATTTCCTTGATCATTAGAGGCGGAAAAAGAAATTTAGGACTGGCGAACGCGATCTTGGGCGGCGCGCTTTGTTTTCCTTTGATCTTTCCCGACTGGAGGACTTTGGATATCTCAAGCTGCCCCCTCCTTGGTTCGGGGTCTTGCCATTATTCAGGTTTAATACAGGTCTGTAGCCCTTCAATTTCCTTGCTACTAATTCCTTCGTATTTTCACAAACGTTTTTAGTAAACCTGTGTAAACTACCTGTGAAAACGACTCAGTGCACAGCTTACGGTTGTAATAAGCGAAAAAAGATTGCAGAAGCTGGCGAAGCAACAGTTTCATTTTATCGTTTTCCTATTGATCTTGAACTCGGAAAGAAATGGATTTATACAATTTAGAGGGGCCATTGACAGGCAAACACAAAAGAAAACGTGAACAGCAATTATCCTGATGGTTTCGATACTGAACGCTCTCTCCTAGTTTAGTGAGTAGTCTATGATTATTGAAAGTTCCGAATAATTACTAGGTACGTCACAAAGGGCTGTGATGTAGTTACTATTCGAAACTTCGAAAAATCATAGAAATATGTATAATCATCGAAGGAGAGCGTGATTGGTGTCAAAATTCTCAGAATGATATCGAGTTGTATTAAAAAAGAATAATAAATAATGCACCCAAGTCGAAAACAACTAGTAAGAAGAAAGTAATCTAGGTAGGAGGCCCCTCTAGTTCATTCTATAATTTATTGCTGATCGCTAGACTTGTTGGGGGACCAGTACCTTCTTATAACAGTTTTTTCTTCTTCGGGAGTTGAAAATTTTTTTTCTCGCCAAAATCAAAATTACCACTCTCATTTTTACGTTTTAGATAGTTCTGAATTTGATTTGTATCAATTCTCTCGGTAAGAGGATGTTGTTTGTCTGAGTAGTTATCCAAAAATACTTGTAACGACCTAATTCCTTAGTTTACCTCTGGAATTGATTAAATTCTCGGGGAATGATTATTGCTGATGGTTTCCTATCAGTTTCTGTATTCACATATCAATATTTCACTCTACGCAAACGAATAAAGCGCTATTTTCTCAAGGTCTATTCATCGAATATACCCCAAGTTTGGAGGTTACCTAGGCGGGAAAAGACGATTTAATTGCCCCATATAAAATTCGACACGATCATAACTTAGTAGCTGCTACTCGTGCAAGAATGAAATACTTTTAACTTGCATCACGTCTACACGTTTCATTCGATATAGACGACATTTTCTGGGAATGTGCGGATGGTCTTCGGTCAATTTCTCTCTCAAAAATTAATATTTTTCACCACTCAAGCGCAAACAAAAACAAAAAAAAAAAAAAAAAAAGTTCAAGTCATGCAGCATGATCGCATGACGGAATTTTCCTGATTTATTGTAGGATAATTCTGTTAAATTATCGAATGTTCATATTCGTTCCTATATTCATTCCTATTCGATGATGAAGTGAGGACACCCCCCCCCCCCCCCCCAACCATTCGCTCTTGGTGCGGTAGTGTATACTTTCATTTTGATGAATCACTCTAATCACCATAGTGAACTCTGATGCTTATTTGATTTCTATTCAACTTGAGATGCTGGACATTGGAACGGGATCTCTTTGGGTGTAGTAGAGTATAATTACAACTTACAGAATCACCCTAATCAGCAGAGTGAACTCTGCACCTAATTTGGTTCCAATCAAACTTAAGATGCTAAAAATTGGAACGGGACATCTTTCGATGTGGTAGAGTAATTATATTACAACTTAACAAACCCTTCTAATCAGCTGAGTGGGCTCATTAGCTTCTTTTGTTCCTATTCAGCTTTTCTGATGTACCTATCTATACTGAATTTTTAAACGGGGCCTCTTTGGGTATGGTAGAGCATAATTACTACTTGCGATACCTCTTTGATCAGGTACAAGTTGAAACTTGATTGTTGAAATTTGAATTGAAGCTTTTTCGGTACTGCTGGATAAACATGGCAAAGTATGGAGCCACCTTACAGTGGTGGTGGCAAAAACCTTCCACGTCGTCCCAATCAGCCCAAATGTGTGAATCGACAAGTGCATCACACGAAAACAAAAGTGTCACTCTCGTTCAAGTGGTTGAGTAAGACCAGGAAATAGTCACATTTTCAATTAATATACAATTTCCATCATAAGACGAAGGAAAGAATTATCGTATTCTTAGGATCAAGTCATCAATGATGCCCACACACGTATACACCTACTTATAGTAGGAAAAATGTATACATTGGTAGTTTCTAAGGAATATTCAAAAATATTGAGCATTATTTTCGTTTGCTATTATAAAAATCAAAGTCCCATACGAGCCAAATCCGTTCCACGCATCAGAGAGTCTTTATTTCTATTTTAAAGTTTTTGTTATGTGTTATGTATGTATCGCTCATTCCGGGCCGCAATTTTCATACGAAAAATCGGAAATTTGAATTTTTTTTTTTTTAATTCTCCAGGCCATACCATAAGTTGAGCTTCCTTGATCCATTTCACTATTGGTGCGTTTTGAACGAAAAAATGGTTGAAAGTAAACCCCTTGAATGTGGCACATAAGATGTAGTTATCAACGCTGATTCAACTGGTTCTATCTGGTTTGGTTAATTTTTTTCATTAATTAACCTTTGCAATCGACCAAAAAAATTTTTTTTAACCCCCCCCCCCCCCCCCCCTTAAAATTTGTAGGTTTACGTTTCAGGATTCGTAAAATCAGAAAATCGAATTTGGAAAAAAAACCGTCCGCCGTCCAGAGCTTTCCTCCGAAACTACTGGACCGAACTTTATGAAATTATTATTGTTCATGCAACTTGCATCCAGTTCGATCAACCCTGATACCTCGTTTATACATTCAGCCCACTTCCGTGAAAGTTGGAAGTGAGCAGGGAAGAGGGCAGCGAAAGCATGTAAACACCTCTCTCGCGCTGCCCCTTGCTCCTCCCACTCGTCCTGCCTGTGCTCCCTCCACTGGCGGTTTTTTCGGTGCGGACCTCAAAGAGCGGGCAGAGCGAGTGGTATGTGGTAGTGAAGGCGGTATGTAAACGCCTCACTCGCGTGACTGCCAGTCGTACTCCTACCGTAGTCCGCCTTCTCTGTTTTTTCTTCTATATTTTGTTTTGTGTATTTATTTATTTTTATTTTTATTATTATTATTTGTTTAAAGTATATTTTGTAAGGTAACTATTACGATCGAGTGGACCAATAAGTTAACCTTAAAGTTGAACTATAGATGGATAATTTATTAGGCTTAGGTAGGGTTGTCTTCACGGGCAACATACTATTTTCATCTTCATAGTATTTTTGCACAAAATCTCGGAAGAATTTTGTATTTGTAAATAAATATAGCATCATTCTAAAATTCAGTTTTCGTCACTCTGTTGTTTATACAAACTGACACTCCAATATAAATTTATTTAGTTAAATGTGTTATATTCACATGTTGATTATTATGTTGTATTGTCAACAAATAAAATCACTTCGCCTCTAAAATCTATCAAAGATAGTTGTGCTAATTTCACTTATAAAAATAACTAACTCTGCTAAAATAAAATTCACTAAAAATCACATATTTACAAGAGGTTATGCTCCTAGCGAGCTTCCACTGAAAAGTAGTAAAAAATAAATAGGAACAAATATAAATCAAGTACCAACCATGAGCGTAAAAATTGAAACGCTAAATAAAGACAACTTTGACACTTGGAAAGTCCAAATGGAAGCCCTGCTTGTCAAGAACGATGTACTCGGATATGTCAATGGAAGGAAAAAACGTCCAGTCGTCATTGAAGGAAATCTTGATACCATCAAAGCCGCAGAAGAATGGGATGACACCGACTTGAAGGCACGAGCGGACATCATTTTAGCAATATCACCTTCGGAGATTAAACAAGTAAAAGATTGTATAACATCTAGAGAATTATGGTTGAAATTAGAAAGTATTTACCAATCCAAAGGTCCTGCTAGAAAAGCCACCTTATTAAAGCAATTAATTTTATATCGAATGAAAGAGGATGGCAACGTTAGGGATCATCTTGCAAAGTTTTTTGACGCAGTAGATAAATTAAAAATGATGGAAGTTACAATACACCCTGATATGCTATCTGTAATACTTCTTTATAGCCTCCCAGATAGTTATAACAACTTCAGATGCGCCATTGAATCGCGAGATGAACTGCCAGATCCTGAAATATTGAAAATAAAAATAATGGAACAAGGGGATGCTAGAATAGATAATAGTTGGAATTTAGAGGCAATGACAGCGAGGGGTAATAATTATAGACTACATTCTTCTAAAGGTAAAGAAAACTATCAAAATAGATCACATACAGAAAAACTACAAAACCACGAAAAACAAAACTATCAGAATAGGGAATGGACTGCTTATAGGCCGCAAATCGATAACCGAAATTGCCCGTACTGTAGTAGGCGAGGTCATAAACCATCTTCCTGCTATTACAGACCAAAGGCAAGAAAAGTAGAAGAAAGGGACAACAGCTTATTCACTGAAGAATTCGCTTTGAAAACCAACTCCAGAGTATGGTGCTTGGACAGTGGATGCAGCTCCCACATGTGCAACGAGGATGAACCGTTCACGTCTCGAGAACCCATTTCTGATGGAAAAGTAAACCTCGCAAATAATGAATCGACAAAAATTCAAGGTAAAGGTACAGTTAAAACAGCTATAACTAGAGATGAAAACGTAAAAATTATGACACTAAATAATACACTACATGTACCTGACTTACGTACAAACCTCATGTCAGTGAGTAAAATAACTGATAAAGGGCATGCCGTAGTATTTACGAAAAACGAAGCTGTAGTTCAAAATGATGAAGGCAGAATAATACTGACCGCAAAACGTAAAAATAATTTATATTATGTTGAAGAACGAGGTATCGAGAATTGCCGTGTAATTTCACAAAAAAGAAACATTAATAATATCGAAGAATGGCATCAACGTTTAGGTCACCTGAATGAAGGAAGTATGAGAGAAATCGTAAATCACCGTAGGGCACTAGGAGTTGAATTTAGTGGACAACTACCTACCTGCAAAGTATGTGCCATGGGGAAAATGGCACAGAAGCCATTTCCAACAAAATCTTTTAGAACTTCTAAAATTCTGGAAATCATTCATACAGACATTTGTGGACCTATGCGAACATCATCCAAGAAAGGTTCAAATTATTTTTTAACATTTATTGATGACCACACACGTTGGTGTGAAGTAAGATTTGTGAAAAACAAAAGTGACGTTCTAAATGAATTTATAAAATATAAAAATTTAGTTGAAAATCAAAAAGGGGGTCGTATAAAATTTTTACAATCAGATAATAGAAGCGAATATAGAAATAAAGCATTTGATGAATTTTTAGATAAAGCAGGAATAGGCAGAAGATTAACTGTGACACATACTCCAGAACAAAACGGTATAGCAGAACGAAAAAACCGATCACTTGTTGAAACTGCGAGATGTATGCTGATCCAGTCAGGACTGCCACCATCATTCTGGGCAGAAGCCATTTTTACTGCAAATCACGTTCGGAACAGGTGTCCTTCAAGAAGTTTGGATGGAAAAACACCATTTGAAATGTGGACAGGTAAACCCCCTATTCTAACCCATTTTAGAACATTTGGTTGCAAGGGCGTTGCTCTTGATAAATCACCAACCAAAGGAAAATTTCAGCCACGAGGGAAATCTTGTATTTTTCTTGGTTATTCGGAAAGATGTAAAGCGTACAGAATATTTTTGGAAGAAGAAAGAAGAATAACTGAAACAAGAGATGTAAGGTTCCTGGATGAATTTCAGAAAGAAAATCATTATGAAGAATTCGAAACGAAATTGAAGAAAGAAGCAACTGAAAGTAAATCAATTACAATACCACTGAAGAAGACAAATTCAAGAAACGGACAAGAAGGAGATAATCTACAACAAAATTTAGAAGACGCTGATGAATATGACACAGCTGATGAAGAACCTGGCCCGATAACATCCACTACCAACGATGAGCAGCCAGTAGTTTCCAGCCGAGGGAGGGGAAGGCCTCGGATCATTCGGTCTGGAAATCCTGGTAGACCACGGAAATTTTATAAGCCAGTTCAACCGCAGAATTGTACATTGGCGGATGAGGATGTGGACATTGAGAATCGTTTTCAAATAAATGCAAAAAGTTGCGGACAAATCCGTGACAGATGCAATGAACAGTCCAGAAGCAAACTATCTAACCAAGAATCAGACACAGCATTTGGACACGAAACACAACAACATTCCTTATCAATTCCTAAGACAATGTTCATATCACACAATGCACATTCATTATCTGTCAACCGAATCCATGATTGCTGATGTGTTGACAAAAGGGTTGCCTGGAGCAAAACATCATGTTTTCACAAGTGAACTTGGAGTTGCCAGTTTGAGGGGACGTGTTGTTTATACAAACTGACACTCCAATATAAATTTATTTAGTTAAATGTGTTATATTCACATGTTGATTATTATGTTGTATTGTCAACAAATAAAATCACTTCGCCTCTAAAATCTATCAAAGATAGTTGTGCTAATTTCACTTATAAAAATAACTAACTCTGCTAAAATAAAATTCACTAAAAATCACATATTTACAAGACACTCTCGTACAAATACCTACACGTCGCGTTTCATGAAATAAAAATTAAGCATCCATAATATAATATGGATAATTAATCTATAATATAGATATAAAAATAACTATATCTCTGAGGTCTATTAATCCTTTTCAAAATACCAGGGTTTTCTGCAAGTAACTGTATGGACACAATCATTGTGGGAAATATTTTTATTATTGCAGATAGGTGACCAGAGTTAAAACACCAAGGAAGCATAGGTACAGCTTCATAAAATACAGCTATCGAATAATAAAGACGTATTCTATAGAGCATACCCACGGTGGGTAACCCACCCAAATGACTAGACAAATTTAAATTAATTAATAAATTAAAATAAATATAAGAAATTGAAATAAATACCTACGAAATATTGTTTTACATGATTTCATGTGAAAATAGGAACTGTAAATATACGGATCCTTGATAAAACTGGAACTACTAATGTAAACAGCTCAAGAGGGATTCTGTAGAACGTACCTAACTAACTCTTCGCTTGACAATATGAAATTCAAGTGCCCATTGCTCAGGAAACTGAGAATAACAAAGTAATCACAGTGCAGATTTGGAAATAATATTCCACAGGTCCTAGGGGACCTAGGTACCTATTTACTTCTACTATGAAAACTTAGTAATATCAATAATTATGTTCAATTTTTCTAAAGCTCCACAAAAAAAATATATATATATTTTTTTTTTCGATACTATATATTTTTAATCTAGTATACAGGGTGTATTGCAAGCAGATGACAATACTCAAGGGGGTTAAACTCGACCAAAAATGTAGTTCAACAACGCCAACCGCAACTCTCTATCTCAATCCGTTTCAGAGATATGTCGTATTTAGGTAATGTTTTATCGAAAAACCCATGTTTTTTAGCATAGAAACCCGAATTTCTCAATTTTACCTCACTTTATCTCAACATTCAACCCAATTTTCGGAATTGATGCACCGTTGTTCTTGAAAAGTACCGTCTAAAAACCCTAATAGCCATTCAAAAGTTTATCGTTTCTAAATAAGTAACATTCCTTACAGTACTAGAAAGCTTCCTACGTTTCTAAATAAAAATACTGCAAACTGGGGGCTCTCACAAAAGCAGGGAAATTTAATCACCCTTTCAACGGTATGCACAAAATTAAGATTATCTTCCAATTTCATGGAGAAATTCAACAAAAAACGTTAGTAGGAGGTAGTTGGTAAACTTTATTTTCTAATTTTTTAAATCTGAAAAAAAAAAAAAAAAAAAAAAAAATGATCATGTAGTAAATTAGAATTTTAAACTTCTACTGAAGAAATGGCCAGTTTGTACTTGAACCAACTTGAACTTGAAAAAATCAAAATTGAAGTTGCGTGAACTGACGGGGGTCAGGAACCTACAAAAAGTTGTGGTAGGGGTGGGGGACCCCTACCACAACTTTTTGTAGGTTCCTTCCAACGTTTTTTCACACTGCAACTTGAATTTCTCCATGAAATTGGAATGACCTTAACATTTGGATCATACCGTTGAAAAGCTGATTAAGTTTCCCTACTTTTGTAAGATCCTTCAGTGTGCAGTATTTTTTTATTTTTCAATTAGAAACGTAGGAAACTTTCTAGTACAGTAAGGATCGTTACTTATTTAGAAACGGTAACCTTCTGAATGGATATTAGGTTTTTAGGCGGTACTTTTCAAGAACAAAGGTGCATCAATTCCGAAAATGGGGTCGAATGTTAAGATAAAGTGAGGTAAAATTGAGAAATTCGGGTTTCTATGCTAAAAAACATGGGTTTTTCGATAAAACATTAAAAACGACATATCTCTGAAACGGATTGAGATAGAGAGTTGCGGTTGGCGTTGTTGAACTACATTTTTGGTCGAGTTTAACCCCCTTGAGTATTGTCATCTGCTTGCAATACACCCTGTATACTAGATTGAAAATATATAGTATCGAAAAAAAAAAATATATATATACATTTTTTGTGGAGCTTTAGAAAAATTGAACATAATTATTGATATTACTAAGTTTTCATAGTAGAAGTAAATAGGTACCTAGGTCCCCTAGGACCTGTGGAATATTATTTCCAAATCTACACTGTGATTACTTTGTTATTCTCAGTTTCCTGAGCAATGGGCACTTGAATTTCATATTGTCAAGCAAAGAGTTAGTTAGGTACGTTCTACAGAATCCCTCTTGAGCTGTTTACATTAGTAGTTCCAGTTTTATCAAGGATCCGTATATTTACAGTTCCTATTTTCACATGAAATCATGTAAAACAATATTTCGCAGGTATTTATTTCTATTTCTTATATTCATTTTAATTTATTTATTAATTTAAATTTGTCTAGTCATTTGGGTGGGTTACCCACCGTGGGTAGACTCTACAGAATACTAGACTAAAATTGGGATCGAACAAAGAAAGAATCTCGAAAATCGGTTGACAATAGTGGTTTGGGCAGCGTCGACAAAATTTGTGTCACACACACACACACACACACACACACACACACACACACACACACACACACACACACACACACACACACACACACACACACACACACACACACACACACACACACACACACACACCTGGAGAGTGGTATTGAAGCACACTCGGGCGCATGTTGGCACTGCTGGGAATGAAGAGGCGGATTCCTGTGCAAGGGAGGCAGCCATGAGCCTGGACCTCCCGGTTGCTTTCTCCCTAATGCCTAAGTCCAAAATCAAGCAGGATTGTGGTGCTCATAGTATCGAGCTATGGGAACAGATGTGGAGGACGACAGCTGACGGCCGTAGGACAAAGACATTCTTCCCTACAATAGGAGACCGACTTGCCCTTGATCTTCCTATTTCTTGGAGGTTAACTCTTATGTTGTCGGGACATGGAAGAGTACGTGAGTTCCTGCAACGGTTCGGCCTCAGTGAGGATGCTACTTGTATGTGCTCAGGGGAGATACAGGATTGGGACCACCTTTTCTTTCGATGCAGCAAATTTGAACAGCAGCGTGCACGTCTGGAGAGGAAGTGCTTCCTGAAATGCGGTGCCTGGCCGATACCGATGAGGGATCTCGTTTCTGACCACTTGGATGAAATTATTGTATTTCTTAACTCTATGAACTTGGACTTGCTGTGATAGTGATTGGATTTCCAGCCTATTGTACTGTCATTTAAAAAGTGTAATATTAGATTATTTTACCGCATATTTTTGTAATTTACATTCAATCTAAAAGACCCTTGAATTTGACCTACGACATACCCTTATGTCGTAGTTTTAAATTTATTTACATTTACGAATTAGCGGGAAGAAAGCATGTTCCATGTTTTAGCATTTTAGCTAACACATGCCCAACATCCCAACAGAGTGGAAAGTAATGTCCAAATCGTCATAGAAGTTTACACTTCTCCAGTGTGGTTTTTAGCACACCTGTTTTTTTGTTTTGTTTTTTTGTATGTTTGCATTTTCAAAATAAGATGATGAAATTCACCCTAAAGACCCTTGAATTTGAGTGATTATCTGTTTACAAGATAGGTAAATGGACTACTTTTCAAAATGCATCAAAATTCTGCTTTCAGGAAATGTATTGCACAATAACAGGTAAATATTATGAATATCATTTACAATAATAATTCATAAAATAAATTATAACAAAATTCATTATTGACTATTATCAATTACTTATCACTTTTTTGAGGGAGCCTCATCCCTTAGAGACATTAACTTACATTTTCTGGGATCCTTTGGGGGGGGGGGGGGGGGGGGTTGCCTTTACTGGAATATCGCCTATTAGGCATCATAAAAACGAACGAAAAACACACACGAATCTGGGCGCCGATACCTAACCGCGTTATAGGCAAGAAGCGAGAGTTGGTCCTTGGTCTGCGGGTAAAAAATGTAAACAAGAAATCAATAAGCTAAATAAACCCGTTTGCGAAACCCCCCGCTCCACGCCTTTCTGCAGCGGTAGCAAACCCCCCTCGTAACCGACGCGTCCGGCAAACGCATAGCAACGCCTAGCAACAAGCATTATTACAGTTTGTAGAGGACACTATCACCATCAATTTCGCACTGCGTTTTTACACCTTCATTCTCACTCTAGGTCTGATTCCCACTACAATTATTTATAAGGATAATTCTAGTAGATAGTTGAGATACGTAAAAATATGGGATGTTAGCGTTTTCCAGGAAAAAATTGTTCAAAATAATATTTATGAGCAAAAAAAAAAAATTGAGAAAATAAATTTTTGTTAGCTATTTTTTGGAAACTTTATGTTCGCTCGATAGCCTAGGATGAGACAAACTCAAATATATATTTAGATTTGAAAATTGATTGACTGGTGTGGAGATGATCAAGATTATTTATTTGTATCTCTCTCTCTCTCTCTCTCACACACAACTGTCGTCCCCTTTAGACACAAACAAATCGTCATCCCCCAACTATCAACCATAGTAGAATCAATGCATAGTAGAATTTACGTTTGCGCATGCGCGGAGCAAAGTATTGAGTCAGGAACAAAGAAACATATAGGGGACCGTCTACACCCTAGCCCACACATTCCCTGAAAGTTCCATCCAACTCGGATGAAAACTGTGGGATATAAGGTCGTTACAAGGACTTCACATTGGCGCATGCGCAGTAACTATTAATGATACAATCATGTTGAATTTGATATGGGATGATCAAATCGTCATCCCCCCAACATCCAAATTTGAGCGAGATCGGACGACCAGAGCGTGAGAAAATGATGCATGAACAAATTCACTTTTGCGCATGCGCAGAGTGAAGTATTGAGTCGGGAAAGAAGAAACATATAGGGGACCGTCTTCACCTTAGCCCACACATTCCTTGAAAGTTTCATCTAACTCGGATGAAAACTGTGGGAAATGAGGTCGTTACAAGTTTTCACATAGGCGCATGCGCAGTAGCTATTAATGATATACAGTCATGTTAAAATTGATATGGGATGATCAAATCGTCATCCCCCAACTGTCATCCAAATTGAGTCAAGAACGGAGAAACAGGCGACCGGAACCAACAAGCAAACGAAACTTAGAAAATACATGAGTCAGTAATGAACGAGTCCCACCAAAATGAACGGCTGAGTGTAGTAGATTGGTGGTGAAGGGGAGAATAGTTCTTAGTAAATATTATGATGTTCGAGGATCAAAGTTCACACGTGTCCCAACCAATCGGGGTTCTCCCGACCCCGGCACCCATAGTTACCTCTCGCTCCTTCATCTCTCTCTCTCTGGGATTCCGGATTTGTAAAACCTATGCGATAGTGTAGCGCCAAAAATAGACTTCTCTCGATCGTAGGTAATACTTAAATGGGAACCCGTTTTTGTAAGGAAACTATGATAATACGAGTAAAAATAAATTATAAAATAATATTTTAATTAAATTAAAAAGTTTAATTTGATTTAATTAATTTTAACTTTTCAAATGATTGAATTTTGATGATGTTCTTCCAAAATTGAAATGTCCACTCCTAGTTCACGGGCCTGGTGCCGTAGATTCAAAAAAGGGCTGGCGCGAGGGTCTGGGTTGCTACCTGTCTATTGTTGCCTCTCCAATTTAATATACCTACTAGAACAAATTTAGATGAATTTGAATGAATATCTAGGGGCTGTAGAGGGGCCTCAAACAAAATGGCCGGATTCTTTTTTAACTATTCCGAAGCACCTATGTAAGCTGGGGCCTCAAAATTTTGTATGTACCCTTCAAATACTCCGTAGAAATGGCGTAAAGAATTTTTTTTCGAATTTTCATGAAATTGTGGAATCTAGCAAACGCGGCTTCTGAGAGAAAAATGGACTTCCAATTTTCATTTAGCGCATCGATTAACATAAGGATACCAATTTCGGTGAATTTTAGACATTTCCCAAGGGCATTTCGGGGAGATTTTTATGAAATTCATGAAATTTCTGATGTCCCGTGAACGAAGTGTCCTAGCGCAAAACGGATTTCAAAATTGAATTCAGCGACTCAAAATACTTACTGGAAAGCATTCTCGTCAAATTTGCTGTGAGTTTTAAGGGAGAAATTGCGAATTCAAGATAAACAATAAATTTTTAAAACAAAATGTTTTTCCAGAATGAAGCCCAGGTGGTTCCAGTAAGTGCCCGCTCAGCTTTTTTGGCAAGTTCAGTTTCGTAAATTTTTTTTCAAATTTTCATCTTTTGGGTAGGTTATCTGCATATATTATTGAATATTTGAAGTGGTTTTTAACCACCATACAGGGGTCAATCAGTAGGTAGGGGGTGGGGGTTTTCGGGGAGATTTCTATGAAATTCTTGAAATTTGAGATACTAGGTGAACGAAGCGTTCTAGTGCGAAACGGATTTTATTCGGAATCAGCGCCCCAATTTCCATATTGTAACACAAGTTGATGAATTTTGAACAATTTCGTAGATGAACTTTGGGGGTTTTTCATGAAATTCAATCCAAAGAACTAAACCTTGAAGAACAAAACGGATTTCAAATTCGGATTCAGAGACTTAAACGATCACGTTCGTCAGGTTCGAGGACCACTTTCGTCAGACCTAAATTTCGCCTCCCGTCTCTGATTATCAAGGAAAATGTTTACTGACTGTTCCATTTTGTACTCAATTAAATATCAATTTGTAATTGCAATTTTGAAGACAAAATTACAAAACATTTCAAAATGTTGAACGATACTTCCAATCTCGTATTCGTCTTGAGAACATTTCCACAATTAAATTTTAATTTTTAATGGAATTGTTTCTACAAAAATGGAATAAACTTTTGGTGCGGCCGTAGCACTATCTCTTATTTCAGAATCATATTAAACTCCTGTCCGCATTGGCCTTAAAGAGGGAAGAAGGTGAACAAACGTAACAACTGAGTCATTGTATACAAAAATTATCAGAAGTTTTCCGTTATGTTACGCTTTGAGTGATGCAAATTGTAATAATTTCCTATCCAGGGAGGCCTTAGTATAGACATGGAAATCTCAAAAATCTGAAACTTTGCACAGGGGCTGCATTTAGGTTTTCGTAGTGCCCCAAAACTGAGCAGTCCAATCCTTCATCACCCAAGAATTTTTTAGGCAAAAAAAAAAAAAAAAAAAAAAAAAAAAAAAAAAAAGGGGTAAAAATTGGGTTTTGAAGTGTTTTCCAAGGTTTTGGGAACAAATAATTATTTTATTGGTTAGACAACTCTAAACCTCACAAGTCCATGGTCATGTAAATCGCAAAATCTAATTACCTAGGTAGTACCGAACAACGCTAACAAATTATCATCACAAAAAATATCTAGATTGAAGAGATACTACAGTAGGTATCTGTATCAATTCAGCAATGCAATATTGATCACAGAAAATATGAAAGTGATGAACGTGGAAGTGACGTGTACCTATTGTCTGAAACGGGAATAATAAACCTTTGTCAAGAATTTGCTGCGTTTTTAAACTGTTTTTCATCCATCAAAACCTTGGGCAACCGCCGAGTTTCGGGGCAAAACATCGAACGTTGAAATCTCAACTATTGTTCAAATTTCCCTTCTTTAAACTTTCCTTCATGCCCAAGTGATATATTAAAAAATTATAATAATTATGTTGTTCACGTCAAGTCACTAGGGATGACACCAAAATTTGGAATTAACCTGATTTCAAGAACGTATTTGAACAAATTGTAAACTTTGAACGATGCACCTCATTGAATGAAATGTAGTCGCAGAACCACGTTTTTTCACCAAAATCATATTTCCACTCGTATTTTATATTGTAGACATTCTTTGGCAATTTCCGTTTTGTGTAAATGACCGTTTGTCCGTCTGCCTCCAAGAATTTTTTTCTCATTAGACACTGTCTGTTTTCGCACAAGCTTGGATGGTACTTGGGGAGAGCACAAGCTTTTGTGATCGATTAAGAACTATTACTTTTTTTTCAATTCCCCTCAAAATTTGATGGTTTACGTTTGAGATACGTCAATTACCAAAATCGATTTAAAAAAATCTGTTCCCTTGTCGTCCGCCGTCTGCCCTACTCCTACACCACACCGTCCGCCGTTCGACGCTTTTTTCAGATACTTCCTTACCAAAGTTTACGAAATTTGGCTGAAAAACCCCACATCACCCGAAAATGATCCTTGACACTTTGTATCACACTCACTCAATTCGAAAGGTTGTGATTTAATGGTTATAGGTTAAGGGATTATTCCGAGAATTATTATGGGGGCCGGAATTGAGGTTGCTGAGGAAGCACAAAGGAGTGACACGAAACTCGAAAGGAAAGGGAGGAAAATAGCATTTTTGATCAGCTACATCACTTGAATGGAAAGTTTCAGATATATTTTTGGTTCAACACACAAGGATTTATAGGGAGCAAATATGATCCTTATCCACTCCTTCATCCACATTGGAGCCCTGAATTCTTGTTCGGTTTCTGCTACAAATAAAAAGAAGATTCAACTTCCCTTCAGACAATGTACCTAAGGAATTTTCGGTTATATGTTTTTAATTGCAATTTTACAGACAGTGTTGTATTACCTCCCAAAACCGACCTGCCGCACGACAGGACCTAGAAGATCGGATTCGCCGTACTTTTTACTTGATATATACTATTTTGTTCAAATGTAAGATGACGAAATATGAAAAGTGTCAGAATTACCCCCTCCATGAGACGCGCCACTCGACGAGACCTAGAAAATGGGATTCCTCATGTTTTTGACATTTTATGTCTTTACTATGGCACATAAATGAAAAAGCGTCACGCGGGGGAGCGTCACGCGGGGATCGTCACGCGGGGAGCGTCACGCGGAGAGCGTTACGCGGAGATTCCCTAATGATCCCACGATTCTGAGATTTGGTATGTAGCCCCTTGAGGGACTTCTGAACACAACTGACCGATCCCAGATCAGCTGAGTGGCTCTAGAATCCATTTTTTCCCTAATGATCCCACGGTTCTGAGATTTGGTATGTGGTCCCTTCAGGGACTTCTGAACACAACTGACCCATCCCAGATCAGTTTAGTGGCTCTAGAATCCAGATTTTTCCCTAATGATCCCACGACTCTGAGATTTGGTATGTGGGCCCTTGAGGGACTTCTGAACACAACTGCCCGATCCCAGATCAGCTGAGTGGCTCTAGAATCCAGTTTTTTCCCTAATGATCCCACGATTCTGAGATTTGGTATGTGGGCCCTTGAGGGACTTCTGAACACAACTGACCCATCCCAGATCAGTTGAGTGGCTCTAGAATCCAGATTTTTCCCTAATGATCCCACGACTCTGAGATTTGGTATGTGGGCCCTTGAGGGACTTCTGAACACAACTGACCGATCCCAGATCAGCTGAGTGGCTCTAGAATCCAGTTTTTTCCCTAATGATCCCACGATTCTGAGATTTGGTATGTAGCCCCTTGAGGGACTTCTGAACACAACTGACCGAGCCAAGATCAGTTGAGTGGCTCTAGAATCCAGATTTTTCCCTAATGATCCCACGACTCTGAGATTTGGTATGTGGGCCCTTGAGGGACTTCTGAACACAACTGACCGATCCCAGATCAGCTGAGTGGCTCTAGAATCCAGTTTTTTCCCTAATGATCCCACGATTCTGAGATTTGGTATGTAGCCCCTTGAGGAACTTCTGAACACAACTGACCGATCCCAGATCAGCTGAGTGGCTCTAGAATCCAGTTTTTTCCCTAATGATCCCACGATTCTGATTTGATATCTGGGCCCTTGAGGGACTTCTGAACACAACTGACCGATCCCAGATCAGCTGAGTGGCTCTAGAATCCAGTTTTTTCCCTAATGATCCCGCGACTCTGAGATTTGGTATGTGGGCCCTTGAGGGACTTCTGAACACAACTGACCGATCCCAGATCAGCTGAGTGGATCTAGGATCCAGTTTTTTCCCTAATGATCCCACGACTCTGAGATTTGGTATGTGGGCCCTTGAGGGACTTCTGAACACAACTGACCGATCCCAGATCAGCTGAGTGGCTCTAGAATACAATACGGGGTTTTATAGGAAGGGGAAAGGGGGCGCAAAGACATAAAATGTCTCTCGTGGTTGCGTACTTGTACGACATTTTACACAACACATTGAACATTTTAAATGACAAAATAAGAAAAGTTTCGGAATTACCCCCTCCATGAGACGCGCCGCGCGACGAGACCCAGAAAATCGGATTCCTCGTATTTTTTACCAGTTAAAAATTATGTTTTTTAATTTTTAAATGACAAAATAAGAAAAGTGTTGGAATTACCCCCTCCATGAGACGCGCCGCGCGACGAGACCTTGAAAATCGGATTCCTCGGATTTTTTACCTATTAGAAACTATTTTTCTCACATTTTAAATGACAAAATAAGAAAAGTTTCGGAATTACCCCCTCCATGAGACGCGCCGTGCGACGAGACCTAGAAAATCGGATTCCTCGGATTTTTTTACCTATTAGAAACTATTTTTCTCACATTTTAAATGGCAAAATAAGAAAAGTTTCGGAATTACCCCCTCCATGAGACGCGCCGTGCGACGAGACCTAGAAAATCGGATTCCTCGGATTTTTTACCTAATAGAAACTATTTTTCTCACATTTTAAATGACAAAATAAGAAAAGTTTCGGAATTACCCCCTTCATGAGACGCGCGCCGCGCGACGAGACCTTGACAATCGGATTCCTCGGATTTTTTTACCTATTAGAAACTATTTTTCTCACATTTTAAATGACAAAATAAGAAAAGTTTCGGAATTACCCCCTCCATGAGACGCGCCGTGCGACGAGACCTAGAAAATCGGATTCCTCGGATTTTTTACCTATTAGAAACTATTTTTCTCACATTTTAAATGGCAAAATAAGAAAAGTTTCGGAATTACCCCCTCCATGAGACGCGCCGTGCGACGAGACCTAGAAAATCGGATTCCTCGGATTTTTTACCTATTAGAAACTATTTTTCTCACATTTTAAATGACAAAATAAGAAAAGTTTCGGAATTACCCCCTCCATGAGACGCGCCGCGCGACGAGACCTTGAAAATCGGATTCCTCGGATTTTTTACCTATTAGAAACTATTTTTCTCACATTTTAAATGACAAAATAAGAAAAGTTTCAAAATTACCCCCTCCATGAGACGCACCGTGCGACGAGACCTAGAAAATCGGATTCCTCGGATTTTTTACCTATTAGAAACTATTTTTCTCACATTTTAAATGGCAAAATAAGAAAAGTTTCGGAATTACCCCCTCCATGAGACGCGCCGTGCGACGAGACCTTGAAAATCGGATTCCTCGGATTTTTTACCTATTAGAAACTATTTTTCTCACATTTTAAATGACAAAATAAGAAAAGTTTCAGAATTACCCCCTCCATGAGACGCGCCGCGCGACGAGACCTTGAAAATCGGATTCCTCGGATTTTTTACCTATTAGAAACTATTTTTCTCACATTTTAAATGACAAAATAAGAAAAGTTTCAGAATTACCCCCTCCATGAGACGCGCCGTGCGACGAGACCTAGAAAATCGGATTCCTCGGATTTTTTACCTATTAGAAACTATTTTTCTCACATTTTAAATGGCAAAATAAGAAAAGTTTCGGAATTACCCCCTCCATGAGACGCGCCGTGCGACGAGACCTTGAAAATCGGATTCCTCGGATTTTTTACCTATTAGAAACTATTTTTCTCACATTTTAAATGACAAAATAAGAAAAGTTTCAGAATTACCCCCTCCATGAGACGCGCCGTGCGACGAGACCTAGAAAATCGGATTCCTCGGATTTTTTACCTATTAGAAACTATTTTTCTCACATTTTAAATGACAAAATAAGAAAAGTTTCCGAATTACCCCCTCCATGAGACGCGCCGCGCGACGAGTCCTAGAAAATCGTATTCCTAGTTCTTTTTACATAGTAGAAGGGGTATATATATAAGGGGTAATATAAAACGGAAGTTGAAGAAGTTAGAGGTTTTGTAGGGTTTGGAATGCTTACAGTATAAAAAACTCATTTTGAAAGAATACAGATTTTACGTTTCATCCTGACCGATAAGTAGGTTAATTATTCAAGTATATTGCCATAAAACATCAAATATTACAATTTCATAAACAGCGACATAGCAACTGTTATCTTGCTTCAATAGGACTGAACTCACTTCCAGTACACCCCCTTCCATCAAAATATAATCAACGACGGGATCTGCCATCGGAAACGAAAAAACGCAAGGAGGGAAACCTAACCCGATAGATAATTACTTCACCTAACAAACAACCCATCTACCACCCCTTGCGCCACAATCCTGTGAACTGTGATGGAGAAAGAGCGCCGTTTGTTGGTTCGATTATACCCACCCTTCAAGACCGTGCGCGACAAACCTGTCGAAGTATTAAAAAACCCAGGATTATGGCGCAGGTTTGTTGCGCTGGGATGTGACGCGGTAGTCCTGTGGTCCGTGATAAAACGACGCAGCAATCCTGTCAAAAGATAACTATATATATATATATATATATATATATACATATATATATATATATATATATATATATATATATATAGCTATATAGACACAGACTTACGGCGTCGTTATAAGGTGAGGCGCAGGCTTACGGCGTCACCTCCCAGTGCTACAAAACGATGCCACAATCCTGTAATTCACTTGACAAACAGGCATACGGCACCACTTGTCTTGAAGGCGAGGTATAACCAAAACCAATGAAGGGGCTCAAGTGAGTAACGTGAAACGCAGGATTGTGGCACACATACCGTGTTTTTTCTCTCTCTCTCTTTCTTTCTTTCTTTTCGGCCGCACCTCAACCAGAAGGGTCATTAGCGGCACAGCTATCCTCTTGTCGTGGGGCTCACCATGGGTTATGTTTTGAAATTGAAAGATTGGTACAAACGATTATTTTAGATCCGCACCTCCGGGGTGGAGACAAACCTTCCTATGGGTTGGGGATTCAAATAAAATATGTGCATCGGCGATTGATGATATAAAATTGGAGGGTTGGTATAAAAATTTTGTTGTTGTTTTTTTTTGTTTCGTGATGAATTCATTTTTCATGGTCCTGAGGACCTGGGCGGTCAGGGAGGGGGTAATGTGACGAATGTTATGTTTCAGCTTTTTTAAATCGGAAAAAAGTTTTTCACTAGTAAAATTCGTGATGAATTCATTTTTCATGGTCCCGAGGACCTGGGCGGTCAGGAAGGGGGTAAATGTGAAGATTGTTATATTTCAGCTTTTTGAAATCGGAAAAAAAGTTTTTCACTAGTAAAATTCGTGTAAATTCATTTTTCATGGGCCGAGGACCTGGGCGGTCAGGAAGGGGGTAAATATGAAGTTTGTTATATTTCAGATTTTTACAATCGGAAAAAAAGTTTTTCACTAGTAAAATTTGTGATGAATTCATTTTTCATTTTCCCGAGGACCTGGGCAGTCAGGGAGGGGGCAAATGTGAAGATTGTTATATTTCAGCGTTTTAAAATCGGAATAAAAGTTTTTCACTAGTAAAATTAGTGATGAATGCATTTTTCATGGTCCGAAGGACCTGGGCTGTCAGGGGAAAATGTGAAGATTGTTATATTTCAGATTTAAAATCGGAAAAAAAGTTTTTCACAAGTAAAATTCGCGATGAGTTCATTTTTCATGGTCCCGAGGACCTGGGCGGTCAGGGAGGGGGTAAATGTGGATATTGTTATATTTCAGATTTTTAAAATCGGAAAAAAAGTTTTTCACAAGTAAAATTTGCGATGAATTCATTTTTCATGGTCCCGAGGACCTGGGCTGTCAGGGAGGGGGCAAATGTGAAGATTGTTATATTTCAGCTTTTTAAAATCGGAAAAAAAGTTTTTCACTAGTAAAATTCGCGATGGATTCATTTTTCATGGTCCCGAGGACCTGGGCGGTCAGGGAGGGGGTAAATGTGAAGATTGTTTTATTTCAGCTTTTTGAAAGCGGGAAAAAAAAGTTTTTCACTAGTAAAATTCGCGATGAATTCATTTTTCATGGTCCCTAGGACCTGGTCGGGCAGGGAAGTGGTAAATGTGAAGATTGTTATATATCAGCTTTTTAAAATCGGAAAAAAAGTTTTTCAGTAGTAAAATTCGTGATGAATTCATTTCAATATTACGTATACCCACCTACCGCCAGAGTTCGATCAAAATCGTACCACTAGATGATAAGAAGTCGAGGTTATATAGTAAATCAGGAGTAGTTGCATCTCGTTTCTGACTCAATACTTCACTCTGCTCATGCCAAAAAGGAAAAATTCTACCAAGCATCATTTCCCACACCCTAGTCATCCGATCTCGCTCAAATTTGAATGATAGTTGGGGGATGACAATTTGATCATCCCATATCAATTTAAACATTATTGTATCACTAAAAGCTACTGCGCAAGCGCCTATGTGAAATACTTGCAACGACCTTAATTTCCACAGTTTTCTTCCGATTTTGATGAAATTGTCATTGAATGCGCGGGTAGGTTGTAGGTGGTCCCGTACCTATTTCATCGTTCTTAACTCATCAGTTCATTCTGCGCATGAGTAAATGTGAATAACATTGAGTATCATTTTTTCGTTTCTTAATTGACCAGTTATGACGTTTTAAGCTACTTCTTGATTTAATCTTTTCCGCTATGGGATTTTTCAAGGTCATTTAAAACTTTTCAATGATCTATACATTCATGATACGCAAACGAGGAAGCTATGTGCCACACCCAAATTAGCAGACTGTTTGGGGGGGGGGGGGGGGGGGGGGGGGGGGGGAGAGATATTTTATAAGGATGTGTTATTAACTTTGACGACTGGTTAGGCCAATAGTTAACGTTGAAGATGAACTATGGGTGGATAATTTTTTAATTGATTAGGTAGGGTTGCCTTCACGGGCTTTTTATATATGGTATTTTTGCACAAAATTTCGAAAAAATATAGTTGGTATGTTGGAAAAATATATTTATATCGGTGTAAATAAGTTGTGGATTTATTGGGATCGGAAGAAGAAAGGCAAAAAGACCTGACTTTTTCATGTTCGAAGTTTAACTGCTGATAAATTCGTCTCAGCCTGGCCGAACACTCGAGTATTCGTAACGGAAAACTTGACCCCACTGAGAGCAGATATACTACGGATGATCAAAAAGAAAGCAGAGAAAAGAAGCATCAAATATGTCTGGATTAAGAACTTTCTAGTCCATACGAGGAAAAATGAGAATTAGCCAGTGAAGGTAATTCGTACCCTCGACGACCTAGATAACATTCGAAACGTGATATTTGCTTTTGAAAATTGGTTGATCCACATGCAGAGTGGAAACTTATGTCCACCTTTACTTTCCCAACATCCCAACAGAGTGGAAAGTATTGTCCATTTTTACTTTTCCAACATCCCAACAGATTGGAAAGTAATGTCCACTTTTACTTACCCAGCATCCCAATAGATTTTTATGAAATTCATGAAATTTTGTATATCCCGTGAAGGAAGTGTCTTAGCGCGAAACGGATTTCAAAATCGTATTCAGCCACTCAAATTACATACTGGAAAACATTTCCGTCGAATGTCCTGTGTGTTTTAATGGAGAAATTGCGAATTTAAGATAAAAAATACATTTTTAAAACAAAAAGGTTCTTCAGAATGAAGCCCGGGTGGTTCCAGTAAGTGCCCGCTCGGCTTTTTTGGAAAATTCAGTTTCGTAAATTTTTTTTTTAATTTTCATCTTTTAGGTAGGTTATCTGCATATATTATTGAATATTTCTAGTGCATTTTCATCACCATACAGGGGTCAATCAGTGGGTGGGGTTGGGAGAAGACCTGAAATGTTTGATTTTTTTAGTTGATGCTTATGAAGCAACTGCTTGTGATGGGGATATGAAATTTAGTTTTTCCCATCTAAATATACCAAAGAAATATAATATGAAGGAAATTTGGGAAATTTCATGAAACTGTTGTTTTTGTCATTTTGTCATCTGGTTTTTCCATATTCTATAATTTTCCAAAAAAGCCGAGCGGGCACTTACTGGAACCACCCGGGCTTCATTCTGAAGAAACTTTTTGTTTTAAAAATGTATTTTTTATCTTAAATTCGCAATTTCTCCATTAAAACACACAGGAAATTCGACGGAAATGTTTTCCAGTATGTAATTTGAGTGGCTGAATCCGATTTTGAAATCTGTTTTGCGCTAAGGCACTTTGTTCACGGGATATACAAAATTTCATGAATTTCATAAAAATCTCCCCAAAACGCCCTTGGAAATTGTCCAAAATTCACCAAAATTAGTACCCTTGTATTTTTCGATGCGCTGAGTCCAAATTTGAAGTCCATTTTGCTTTCAGAAGCTGCGTTCGCTAGATTCCACAATTTCATGAAAATTCAAAAAATATTTCTTTACGCCATTTCTACAGAGTTTTTGAAGGGTACATACAAAATTTGGAGGTCCCTGCTTACATAGGTGCTTCGGAATAGTATAAAAAAGAATCCGACCATTTTGTATGAGACCCCTCTACAGCCCCTGGAATTTGATTAAAATTCATCAAAATGTGTTCTCGTAGATAAATTATGTCTTTGAATCCGAATTTGAAATCCGTTTTTTTCTACGACTTTGAGTTCTTCGGATTTATTAAATGTCATGAATTTCATGAAAAACTCCCAAAATGCCCCTGGAAATTGTTTTAAATTCATCAGAATGTGTTCTTGTAGGTAAATTGAGGCGCTGGATCTGAATTTGGAACCCGTTTTGTTCTACGCCGTTCCATCCACCGGCAAGTGACAAAAACCACAATTTCATGAAATTTCCCAAATTTCCTTCATATTATATTTCTTTGGTATATTTAAGATGGGAAAAACTAAATTTCATATCCCCATCACAAGCAGTTGCTTCATAAGCATCAACTAAAAACATCAAACATTTCAGGTCTTCCCCCAACCCCACCCACTGATTGACCCCTGTATGGTGATGAAAATGCACTAGAAATATTCAATAATATATGCAGATAACCTACCTAAAAGGTGAAAATTAAAAAAAAATTTACGAAACTGAATTTTTCAAAAAAGCCGAGCGGGCACTTACTGGAACCACCCGGGCTTCATTCTGAAGAAACTTTTTGTTTTAAAAATGTATTTTTTATCTTAAATTCGCAATTTCTCCATTAAAACACACAGGAAATTCGACGGAAATGTTTTCCAGTATGTATTTTGAGTCGGTGAATCCGATTTTGAAATCCGTTTTGCGCTAAGACACTTCCTTCACGGGATATACAAAATTTCATGAATTTCATAAAAATCTCCCCAAAACGCCCTTGGAAATTGTCCAAAATTCACCAAAATTAGTACCCTTGTATTTTTCGATGCGCTGAGTCCAAATTTGAAGTCCATTTTGCTTTCAGAAGCTGCGTTCGCTAGATTCCACAATTTCATGAAAATTCGAAAAATAATTCTTCACACCATTTCTACAGAGTTTTTGAAGGGTACATACAAAATTTGGAGGTCCCTGCTTACATAGGTGCTTCGGAATAGTATAAAAAAGAATCCGACCATTTTGTATGAGACCCCTCTACAGCCCCTGGAATTTGATTAAAATTCATCAAAATGTGTTCTCGTAGATAAATTATGTCTTTGAATCCGAATTTGAAATCCGTTTTTTTCTACGACTTTTAGTTCTTCGGATTTATTAAATTTCATGAATTTCATGAAAAACTCCCAAAATGCCCCTGGAAATTGTTTTAAATTCATCAGAATGTGTTCTTGTAGGTAAATTGAGGCGCTGGATCTGAATTTGGAACCCGTTTTGTTCTACGCCGTTCCATTCACCGGCAAGTGACAAAAACCACAATTTCATGAAATTTCCCAAATTTCCTTCATATTATATTTCTTTGGTATATTTAAGATGGGAAAAACTAAATTTCATATCCCCATCACAAGCAGTTGCTTCATAAGCATCAACTAAAAACATCAAACATTTCAGTTCTTCCCCCAACCCCACCCACTGATTGACCCCTGTATGGTGATGAAAATGCACTAGAAATATTCAATAATATATGCAGATAACCTACCTAAAAGGTGAAAATTAAAAAAAAATTTACGAAACTGAATTTTTCAAAAAAGCCGAGCGGGCACTTACTGGAACCACCCGGGCTTCATTCTGAAGAAACTTTTTGTTTTAAAAATGTATTTTTTATCTTAAATTCGCAATTTCTCCATTAAAACACACAGGAAATTCGACGGAAATGTTTTCCAGTATGTATTTTGAGTCGCTGAATCCGATTTTGAAATCCGTTTTGCGCTAAGACACTTCCTTCACGGGATATACAAAATTTCATGAGTTTCATAAAAATCTCCCCAAAACGCCCTTGGAAATTGTTCAAAAATCACCAAAATTAGTACCCTTGTATTTTTCGATGCGCTGAGTCCAAATTTGAAGTCCATTTTGCTTTCAGAAGCTGCGTTCGCTAGATTCCACAATTTCATGAAAATTCGAAAAATAATTCTTCACACCATTTCTACAGAGTTTTTGAAGGGTACATACAAAATTTGGAGGTCCCTGCTTACATAGGTGCTTCGGAATAGTATAAAAAAGAATCCGACCATTTTGTATGAGACCCCTCTACAGCCCCTGGAATTTGATTAAAATTCATCAAAATGTGTTCTCGTAGATAAATTATGTCTTTGAATCCGAATTTGAAATCCGTTTTTTTCTACGACTTTGAGTTCTTCGGATTTATTAAATTTCATGAATTTCATGAAAAACTCCCAAAATGCCCCTGGAAATTGTTTTAAATTCATCAGAATGTGTTCTTGTAGGTAAATTGAGGCGCTGGATCTGAATTTGGAACCCGTTTTGTTCTACGCCGTTCCATTCACCGGCAAGTGACAAAAACCACAATTTCATGAAATTTCCCAAATTTCCTTCATATTATATTTCTTTGGTATATTTAAGATGGGAAAAACTAAATTTCATATCCCCATCACAAGCAGTTGCTTCATAAGCATCAACTAAAAACATCAAACATTTCAGGTCTTCCCCCAACCCCACCCACTGATTGACCCCTGTATGGTGATGAAAATGCACTAGAAATATTCAATAATATATGCAGATAACCTACCTAAAAGGTGAAAATTAAAAAAAAATTTACGAAACTGAATTTTTCAAAAAAGCCGAGCGGGCACTTGCTGGAACCACCCGGGCTTCATTCTGAAGAAACTTTTTGTTGTAAAAAATGTATTTTTTATCTTAAATTCGCAATTTCTCCATTAAAACACACAGGAAATTCGACGGAAATGTTTTCCAGTATGTATTTTGAGTCGGTGAATCCGATTTTGAAATCCGTTTTGCGCTAAGACACTTCCTTCACGGGATATACAAAATTTCATGAATTTCATAAAAATCTCCCCAAAACGCCCTTGGAAATTGTCCAAAATTCACCAAAATTAGTACCCTTGTATTTTTCGATGCGCTGAGTCCAAATTTGAAGTCCATTTTGCTTTCAGAAGCTGCGTTCGCTAGATTCCACAATTTCATGAAAATTCGAAAAATAATTCTTCACGCCATTTCTACAGAGTTTTTGAAGGGTACATACAAAATTTGGAGGTCCCTGCTTACATAGGTGCTTCGGAATAGTATAAAAAAGAATCCGACCATTTTGTATGAGACCCCTCTACAGCCCCTGGAATTTGATTAAAATTCATCAAAATGTGTTCTCGTAGATAAATTATGTCTTTGAATCCGAATTTGAAATCCGTTTTTTTCTACGACTTTTAGTTCTTCGGATTTATTAAATTTCATGAATTTCATGAAAAACTCCCAAAATGCCCCTGGAAATTGTTTTAAATTCATCAGAATGTGTTCTTGTAGGTAAATTGAGGCGCTGGATCTGAATTTGGAACCCGTTTTGTTCTACGCCGTTCCATTCACCGGCAAGTGACAAAAACCACAATTTCATGAAATTTCCCAAATTTCCTTCATATTATATTTCTTTGGTATATTTAAGATGGGAAAAACTAAATTTCATATCCCCATCACAAGCAGTTGCTTCATAAGCATCAACTAAAAACATCAAACATTTCAGGTCTTCCCCCAACCCCACCCACTGATTGACCCCTGTATGGTGATGAAAATGCACTAGAAATATTCAATAATATATGCAGATAACCTACCTAAAAGGTGAAAATTAAAAAAAAATTTACGAAACTGAATTTTTCAAAAAAGCCGAGCGGGCACTTACTGGAACCACCCGGGCTTCATTCTGAAGAAACTTTTTGTTTTAAAAAATGTATTTTTTATCTTAAATTCGCAATTTCTCCATTAAAACACACAGGAAATTCGACGGAAATGTTTTCCAGTATGTATTTTGAGTCGGTGAATCCGATTTTGAAATCCGTTTTGCGCTAAGACACTTCCTTCACGGGATATACAAAATTTCATGAATTTCATAAAAATCTCCCCAAAACGCCCTTGGAAATTGTCCAAAATTCACCAAAATTAGTACCCTTGTATTTTTCGATGCGCTGAGTCCAAATTTGAAGTCCATTTTGCTTTCAGAAGCTGCGTTCGCTAGATTCCACAATTTCATGAAAATTCGAAAAATAATTCTTCACGCCATTTCTACAGAGTTTTTGAAGGGTACATACAAAATTTGGAGGTCCCTGCTTACATAGGTGCTTCGGAATAGTATAAAAAAGAATCCGACCATTTTGTATGAGACCCCTCTACAGCCCCTGGAATTTGATTAAAATTCATCAAAATGTGTTCTCGTAGATAAATTATGTCTTTGAATCCGAATTTGAAATCCGTTTTTTTCTACGACTTTTAGTTCTTCGGATTTATTAAATTTCATGAATTTCATGAAAAACTCCCAAAATGCCCCTGGAAATTGTTTTAAATTCATCAGAATGTGTTCTTGTAGGTAAATTGAGGCGCTGGATCTGAATTTGGAACCCGTTTTGTTCTACGCCGTTCCATTCACCGGCAAGTGACAAAAACCACAATTTCATGAAATTTCCCAAATTTCCTTCTTATTATATTTCTTTGGTATATTTAAGATGGGAAAAACTAAATTTCATATCCCCATCACAAGCAGTTGCTTCATAAGCATCAACTAAAAACATCAAACATTTCAGGTCTTCCCCCAACCCCACCCACTGATTGACCCCTGTATGGTGATGAAAATGCACTAGAAATATTCAATAATATATGCAGATAACCTACCTAAAAGGTGAAATTAAAAAAAAATTTACGAAACTGAATTTTCCAAAAAAGCCGAGGGGGCACTTACTGGAACCACCCGGGCTTCATTCTGAAGAAACTTTTTGTTTTAAAAATGTATTTTTTATCTTAAATTCGCAATTTCTCCATTAAAACACACAGGAAATTCGACGGAAATGTTTTCCAGTATGTATTTTGAGTCGCTGAATCCGATTTTGAAATCCGTTTTGCGCTAAGACACTTCCTTCACGGGATATACAAAATTTCATGAGTTTCATAAAAATCTCCCCAAAACGCCCTTGGAAATTGTCCAAAAATCAACAAAATTAGTACCCTTGTATTTTTCGATGCGCTGAGTCCAAATTTGAAGTCCATTTTGCTTTCAGAAGCTGCGTTCGCTAGATTCCACAATTTCATGAAAATTCGAAAAATATTTCTTTACGCCATTTCTACAGAGTTTTTGAAGGGTACATACAAAATTTGGAGGTCCCTGCTTACATAGGTGCTTCGGAATAGTATAAAAAAGAATCCGACCATTTTGTATGAGACCCCTCTACAGCCCCTGGAATTTGATTAAAATTCATCAAAATGTGTTCTCGTAGATAAATTATGTCTTTGAATCCGAATTTGAAATCCGTTTTTTTCTACGACTTTTAGTTCTTCGGATTTATTAAATTTCATGAATTTCATGAAAAACTCCCAAAATGCCCCTGGAAATTGTTTTAAATTCATCAGAATGTGTTCTTGTAGGTAAATTGAGGCGCTGGATCTGAATTTGGAACCCGTTTTGTTCTACGCCGTTCCATTCACCGGCAAGTGACAAAAACCACAATTTCATGAAATTTCCCAAATTTCCTTCTTATTATATTTCTTTGGTATATTTAAGATGGGAAAAACTAAATTTCATATCCCCATCACAAGCAGTTGCTTCATAAGCATCAACTAAAAACATCAAACATTTCAGGTCTTCCCCCAACCCCACCCACTGATTGACCCCTGTATGGTGATGAAAATGCACTAGAAATATTCAATAATATATGCAGATAACCTACCTAAAAGGTGAAAATTAAAAAAAAATTTACGAAACTGAATTTTCCAAAAAAGCCGACGGGGCACTTACTGGAACCACCCGGGCTTCATTCTGAAGAAACTTTTTGTTTTAAAAATGTATTTTTTATCTTAAATTCGCAATTTCTCCATTAAAACACACAGGAAATTCGGCGGAAATGTTTTCCAGTTTGTATTTTGAGTCGCTGAATCCGATTTTGAAATCCGTTTTGCGCTAAGACACTTCCTTCACGGGATATACAAAATTTCATGAATTTCATAAAAATCTCCCCAAAACGCCCTTGGAAATTGTCCAAAAATCAACAAAATTAGTACCCTTGTATTTTTCGATGCGCTGAGTCCAAATTTGAAGTCCATTTTGCTTTCAGAAGCTGCGTTCGCTAGATTCCACAATTTCATGAAAATTCGAAAAATAATTCTTTACGCCATTTCTACAGAGTTTTTGAAGGGTACATACAAAATTTGGAGGTCCCTGCTTACATAGGTGCTTCGGAATAGTATAAAAAAGAATCCGACCATTTTGTATGAGACCCCTCTACAGCCCCTGGAATTTGATTAAAATTCATCAAAATGTGTTCTCGTAGATAAATTATGTCTTTGAATCCGAATTTGAAATCCGTTTTTTTCTACGACTTTTAGTTCTTCGGATTTATTAAATTTCATGAATTTCATGAAAAACTCCCAAAATTCATCTAGGAAATTGTTCAAAATTCATCCACTTGTGTTACATTATGGAAATCAGGGCACTGAATCTGAATTTGTAATCTGTTTTGCTGAAGGACGCTCCTTTTACCGCATTTCTGAAATTTCATGAAAATCTCCTCAAAATGCCCCTGGAAATGGTTTTAAATTCATCAGAATGTGTTCTTGTAGGTAAATTGAGGCGCTGGATCTGAATTTGGAACCCGTTTTGTTCTACGCCGTTCCATTCACCGGCAGTGACAAAAACCACAATTTCATGAAATTTCCCAAATTTCTTTCTTATTATATTTCTTTGGTCGATTTGACATGGGAAAAACAAAATTTTATATCCCCATCACAAGCAGGTGCTCCATAAGCAACAACTAAAAATATCAAACATTTCAGGTCTTCCCCCAACCCCACCCACTGATTGACCCCTGTATGGTGGGTGAAAATTAAAAAAAAAATTTTACGAAAATGAATTTGCCAAAAAAGCCGAGCGGGCACTTACTGGAACTACTTGGGCTTCATTCTGAAGAAACTGTTTGTTTTAAAAACGTATTTTTTTATCTCAAATTCGCAATTTCTCCATTAAAACACACAGGAAATTCGACGAAAATGCTTGACGGTATGTATTTTGAGTCGCTGAATCCGATTTTGAAATCCGTCTTGCGCTAGGACGCTTCGTTCACGGGATATACGAAATTTCATGAATTTCATAAAAATCTCCCCAAAACGCCCTTGGAAATTGTCTAAAATTCACCAAAATTAGTATCCTTATATTTTTCGATGCTTGATCTTCTATCCGTTGCCACATTAAAATTTGATCGAGAGCACTTCGTACGTCAGCGAGAAAATTGCGTTTCTGGATCAGTAGAACGCGATGGTGCCGTCAAAATTGCCGAAATATGATGTCTTGCTGGATAAATCAGCGACAGTAGGCGGGAAACGACCAAAAAAAAAAAAAAAAAAAAAAGTGTTCCCCGCTATGTTTTTTCCCGCCATAGACACAGTAAATGTTTGACGGTCTTGGTTCGGGTTGGTCCTTAAATGTTCGTTGAAGTTCCAATTTGGTCACATGCGAGTTCAGATACATGAAATGTTCTTTTCCGATTGTAGTGAACAAAAAGTAGACAAGCTACAGTTTGAGCTAACGCGCTCTTCCTGTTTCGTCGAAAGTTATGTAGGTCTGAAGTTTGATTTCGAACCTGTCTCTTGATTTAAAAGACACATCCAACAGAAAAATAGACGGTAAAAACGATAACCCTTCTACGCAGATGAAATAATGACATATCTTTATTAAACCTATTAAACTTTTTGTGGTTCCACATAGTTTTATAAGATTTAATTTGTTTGAAAGTAATTTCCTACTGAAAAAAACGTTTGCCAAGTTGGGTGGGCAGTATAACTTCCTCACATATTGTAACATGTACGAATAGAAAGGGAAAGGGATAGCCCTTCTACGCAGATTAAATTATGGCCTACCTTTACAAAAATAGACGAAGAAAACAAATACGAGCAAACATTTAATATCCGACAGTTCTGTTAGTAAATGATCTTATAACTAAAATTTTGGTGGTTCCACATAAGGTACCGCATTTGATAGTCATTTCCAACAGAAAAAAAAGTCTGCCAAGTTGGGTGGGAGGTATAACTTCCTCACATAGAGAACGCACCGAATTATTATACAGCAGTCTGCAGTAAAAATAGTACTGATATGTTCTTAAAACTAAACTTTTCTTAGTTCCACATAATCTTTCGTGGTCCCTCTTGAAAAACATCAATGGAGGTGACGGGTGTGAAAGTAATTTCAAAAACAAAAAAAGTCTGTCATGTTGGGTGGGCAGTTTTGTAGCATAATACTAAAATGTTTGTGGTTCCACGTGATCTCTATGGCCTTCTTCGCAGATAAATGGCCTATCATAATTAAACCTAATAAACTTTTCGTGGAACCACATAGAAAACGCAGCAAATTATTACACAGCAATTTATTATTTTCGTTTTGCCCCTTTTATAAACTTTATTTACGTATTTTATTTTCATTATTTTAACATGTATATGTTTTTGGGCTGGGGTTCATTCTAAAATTTGCGTAACGACACCAAAATTTGTGATGACCTGGCACTTTAGATTATTATTAACTCGAAAAGTGAAGGCTAGGAAAATCGTAGTCGTCGGGTTTCATAGTAGGAAAATCGTTCGCCACTTCTTGGAATGCTCCCATTTTATTACAACATCTCATGACCTCTAGGACATTGTAGTGTAAAGGAATGCTAATTTATTACTCCAAGTTATAAATACTAATATTGTTTTGTAACCATAATGGAATAATCTTGTGAAAAGAAGGCCCTACATGGTTGGTATACAATTGAGTAGTAGGTACCTACTGGTAAGCTGATCTATTGTTTTTCCCATCAAGGGAGAAATTATGGATATGTTATGAGGATATTTTTTATTTCATTCCCTTGGGATTGTCTATAGAAAGGGTTTGTAAGTAATTTTCAAATGTTCCACCCCCACCTGAACCATGGGCTGTTGGTCTCGATGGTATGGGGACTAACTATATCCAATCGCATCTATGCATCCCACTGAGAGCGAGCGAAGCGAGCAACATTCCCCACACATTTCAAATCACCCTTAGTGATACACCGTTTCCAATGATTCTACATGTCCCACTCAACAGTAAAGACCATGGGATCTATACTGCCATACCGAGCGTGTGTAGCGAGCGAGAGAACTAGGCTAGTATAATAATTTACCTCTTCACGTGCAGGACGCTAAAACATATCTCTTGGCTTATGATACGTCGACATTGGTTTCTGGTTAGTCCTGGAATGAAGGTATACACTAAAGCTCATGACGCTCTGGATTCATTGAATAACTGGTTTTCGGACAGTTACCTCACGCTAAATGCAAACAAAACTAAATACATTTAAGTAGGGAGTAAAAATTAAATCGTAGAAAATATGAGTCATAATATGATATTAGTTTAGAAAAATCCGTTTGAAAAATTAGTTTATCCATCATGGATTACTGTTTAGAAAAATCGTGTTGTACATGTGCGACTTTGGAGAGAGCATTTACCTATCGTTATCTGGGTGTACATATTGATAATAAGTTAACGTGGTAATCACATTTAGACATTATACATGAAAAACTAAGGAGATTTTCGTTTTTGTTTTCTAATGTGAGGAATGTATTCAGGAATGATAAGCTTAGTCTTTCATATATTTATTATTCTTTGGTACAATCAGTCTTACAATTAAATCGTTAAATATAATTCAAAGGTCTATTATGAAAATAATAATGAGAAAGCCACACCGATATCCGAACATCCAACTTTATGAAGAATTTAAAATACCTATTTACCCCTCATCAGTTATTTGTAAAATCACTTCTATCAGTGTTCCATCGGAATCCAGGCATGATAAATAGGAATGCTTGTGACCATGATTATGAAACAAGATTTAGATGGGAGGGAAATGTAGTTAACCCAAAGCCATGTATGACGCCAACCACGAGGAGCCCATCCTGTATTTTGTATATTTTGTACCGGTCTATCGACGGAAATTTGAGATCTCCGCAACTTCACTCCCGCGCTCTATGAAAAAATAATATAATGAAGGTGGGTCAAGCTTGGACACAGCAAACGTGAAGCTATATTCAGTAGTACCTACACTGTATAAATTTAATCAGTATTAATTATCTATTAACTATGTACATGATGATAGAGATTCATTTTAAAAGTATCTTAATTTTTGTAATTCTCCCATGTATAAGATGTGAATAGTTAGAAACTCAGCTCGGAACGAAGCTTGCTTGATACTTAAGGGCTATTGCCTTCCATCTAGCATTAGGTATATTGAGATATATTCCTTGTAATTAATTGAAAGTGTTCTTTGTAAAAATTCAATAAAATAAATAAATATATAGAAATAAATATCATTCGAAAATTTAATTTTTGTCACTCGTATTACCAAATTACTAAACAAATTTAAATAAATATATAAATTGAAATAAATATAACAAATTGAAATGAATGTAATCATGCAATATTGTTTTCCATGATATATCGTGAAAATAGGAACTGGAAATATAGGGATCCTAGATAAATTTTGAACTACCTACTTTTTTAAACAGCTCGAAAGGGATTCTGTAGAACATACCTACCTCAATCTTTGCTTGAAAATATGACAATTCAAGGTACATTCCCATAGGCGGGTAACTGAGAATAACAAATTAATCACAATGGGCCAGCCAATTGGGGCATAATATTCCACAGGTACCTACTTACTTCTACTATAAAAACCTGGTAATATCACTACCGAATTTAGATTATTTAAATGCTCAAAAAATAGTATTTTTGTTACAAAATAACAAAATATATATAGTTTTTTTTTTTTTTTTTTTTTTCAAACCCTAGCTTAGGAGGCGCAGAGCCGATGTTGTCTACTTCCTCCATTGTCCAAGGTATATGAGTATATAGGCAGCTTACAGGCACTGCCCTCTGTTTTTCCAGTCATCCGCGTGGAGCGCATGTGTGTCAAATTTTCGAGTCTGTCTACTAAGACCGAGAGCTTGATCAAAGCCGATTTCTCCAAGATTAATGCTTGCTGGGTGGATAGCAGATGTTATTTCAACTTTTAGCGTTGTGATTATGACTGATGGGGTTAAATTCCTCGAGATGTAGCGCATTTTATTTAGAGCGAGTGAAGGTTTTTGGAATCCGATTGTTGTGTCATCAAGAAGTGTTTTGGGATTTTTCTACTAAGGTAAATGGCTCTCTCGGCCGAATTGCAATTCTGATTTGGAATAAGCACTAGGCACTTGAAACGTAGCACAAACAGTATATTGAGCAAAATAATTGTTTTCTCAGTTGCAAAAACGGAAGTGCATTATTCAAAGAACAATACCAGAACATTTGAGACGCGGCTTAAAAAAAAACTCGGCTCTTCGGACCTTGCCAGGGGACAAGCCCACTCTGGACCCCATAATGGTTACTGTTTAGACCCTTCGTCTAAAATTCAAGAAACATGGAAGATACTTTAGCCGTGATTTTATAAATGGACATTACTTTCCACTCTGTTGGGATGTTAGGAAAGTAAAAATGGACATTACTTCCACTCTGTTGGGATGTTAGGAAAGTAAAAATGGACATTACTTCCACTCTGTTGGGATGTTGGGAAAGTAAAAATGGATATTACTTTCCAATCTATTGGGATGTTGGGTAAGTAAAAGTGGACATTACTTTCCAATCTGTTGGGATGTTGGAAAAGTAAAAATGCGCAATACTTTACACTCTGTTGGGATGTTGGGAAAGTAAAGGTGGACATAAGTTTCCACTCTGTCGGGATGTTGGGAAAGTAAAAATAGACATTACTTTCCACTCTGTTCGGATATTGGGAAAGTAAAAGTAGACAATACTTTCCACTCTGTTGAGATGTTGGGAAAGTAAAAATGGACAATACTTTCCAATCTATTGGGATGTTGGGTAAGTAAAAGTGGACATTACTTTCCACTCTGTTGGGATGTTGGAAAAGTAAAAATGGACATTACTTTCCACTCTGTTGGGATGTTGGGAAAGTAAAAATGGACATTACTTTCCACTCTGTTAGGATGTTGGGAAAGTAAAAATGGACAATACTTTCCACTCTGTTGGGATGTTGGGAAAGTAAAGGTGGACATAAGTTTCCACTCTGTTGGGATGTTGGGAAAGTAAAAATGGACATTACTATCCACTCTGTTGAGATGTTGGGAAAGTAAAAATGGACAATACTTTCCACTCTGTTGGGATGTTGGGAAAGTAAAAAATCCCGAGCTACTTTCTTTTTTTTTTTTTTCCTGGCTACACGAGGGACGATCATGTTGATTTAGATGAATACGAAAGCGCAAGACAAAGAGGGACAACGTTGACGCCGCAATCCTGTAATCTGTGTTATATATAAAAAGACGGATGTTACAGAAGCGGTATTACGGCACCTGTGCCCTAATACTGGATCTGGTCACCTGTGCCGTAAGACTGTAAAAGTAAATATATATATATATATATATATATATATATATATATATACACATATATATATAAATTATGATCGTATTTCCCGAGACTTCCTTCTCTCAACACTCCGACTCAAAGGATCCTCACACCGTGGGAACGTCTCATTTTTCCGCAACTACGCCGCTCGCTCACCTTCCATCAGCAACGCCGATTCAGCATCTCGCTCAGCGTCCCCACACAGTCAGCATTCCTTCAGAATTTATAAAACCTCGAAGAGCCCCCCTCTCGGTGCTCACTTCTCACCACGTTGTCCTATAGCTAATATCTCTCTTTGTAAAAACAAAAATAAAAGTTCTTTTTTAAAAAGTCTCTTGTTAAATAAACAAATTTAATTGGCGCAGTGCAGTAGGACTTTACTACCAAAAATCGGTGACTTTTTCAAAAGTTTAAAGTAAAGTAGAATGACGGTCCTGAAGATACTAACGCGGCTTCTCAGAACCTCATCGCCGCTGACAGCTGGGAGAACAACCCGATCGAGATCGTAACTTCGCTCTGCTCGATCGAGATCGTAACTTCGCTCTTCCGATCGAGATCGTAACTTCGCTCTGCCCGATCGAGATCGTAACTTCGCTCTGGCTGACAGAGATCACAGAAAAGCTGCGAAGGAGGCACACCCGTCAACAAGGAGATCTACGAGGAACCCACCTGAGAGGAATGATCGCCCTTACAGTCCTGTAAGTAACAGAAAATATTTACTAAACGAACTCCTCAACAATTCAGGTAGACCCCGTAATAACGATCCCCTTCCGGGAAATAACCTCCTAACGCCCGAACCCACCATGGCAGTTCAACCTCAACTTCTTGAATTAACTCCTGGACAGCTACAGGAACTTATAAACGCAATTCCTGCTACCCCTCGACCCAAACCTGACAAGTCAGACTTTGGCGGGATCCCGGATTTTAATGGAGAACCAGAACTACTTTTATGGTTCATTGAAAGGAGCGAAGAGCTCATTGCACAATTTTTCGTGCATGACGAACCCGAATACTACGGGAACAAAGTTATTTTAAATAAAATTAGGGCAAAAATTAAGGGAAAAGCCGCTACAGGCATTTAAAATTATTCCCTCAACACTTGGGGCGAGATAAGAGCAGCCCTACTTGCAAATTTCGATGATAAGAGAGACGAGGAACACCTCATCCTCGATCTCGGAAAAATGTGACAGGGATCGAATAAAAACCCCTTTGAATTCCATTCTCGTGTCCATAAACATTTTTCCTTACTAATTTCAAAATTGAAAAATTCCACTGAGGAATACACCCACACTACATTGAAGTTAATGGAACGCACACCACTTCGCGGTTTCCTTATGGGACTACATGAAGATATAGGAAGTCTCCTTATAACCAAAGGTCCAACTGACCTTAATGACGCTATAAACATACTCACAAACGAGTATCAATTTCCTTCACTGAGGAAGAAATACTTAGAAAAGAAATCTAATAATAACCAACAATCAACCAGCAATCAAAACCAAAATCCCTCTCAAAAAGGTTTTCAACCCAAACAAGGATTCCAATCCAAAAATAAATTTCAAAATAAACAATTCTACCAGCAAAAGGGACCCCAACCTCAACAGAAACAAAATTTCAAACCCAATCAACCGCAAAAAACGGATCCACCGCAAAAAACGGATCCTCCACACATTCCGTATCACCTCCGAACTAAAGATCAAATGAGTTATCAGACAACTCTCAATCACGAGTTGACCCCAACTGGAAATGAAAATCCCGAACCAGACATTGAACCGCAGGAGGAGGAATCTCAGTATTTTTTAGAAGAGGATTCAGAGGAAGAACATTTAACCTGATGCACCTTGAAGGAACCACAACAATCACAACATTTAACTTACATTGCAATTAATAATAACCTTAAAGTTCTTATAGATACAGGAAGTTCCAATAGTTTTGTTAGCAATAAGATAGCCCTTAAGAAATTCAAAAACTAATGAAAAAGGAGAAATTTCTGGTAAAAACATCTCATGGCTATACAGTAGGAACCCATAGCATTAAGTTGCCCCCAAGCATGTTTAACCCTAGAAGTACTATGCATGATAAATGTAAATTTTATGTATTTGATTTCCATGAACATTTTGATCTGCTACTTGGCCTGGACAATCTCCAAGTTCTTGAAACCACCCTGGAGTTAAAAAAGGGAGGCAACCGCATGTAATCAGAAGACGATGAAATTCCCCTAAAATTTTACAAAATTCCGCAAAAAACGGAAATTGAAGAATATAACAATTTACAATCTCACGAAATTCCCCGAAAACCCGAAATCAGGGAATATAATATCGCACCCAGATCGGGAAAACAAGTTCGACTCCATCTTTCGAACATCGAAAATGGAATAGCCATGGTAGACTATACAAAAATTGGGCACTTTGAGATCCCAAATTGCGTCGTGAAAGTTGAAAATCATTTTGCTCGATGCATCGCCATAAATACATCAGATTCCGAACGCACCTTAAAAATAGGTGCAATAAAATCCTCAGAACGAATTTCAGAAAAACTATTTGATGGAAAAAATAAAACACATGGCGTTAAAACATTGAATCTCAATAATATCCAATTAAAATCTAAAGCCCAAGATCTACTTCAAAATATCAGACAAGATCATCTAAATTCAGAAGAAAAGTCAGAATTGAGAAAACTCTTACTAGAATACCCCGATATTTTCTACAATGAGGAAGAAATATTAAGTACAACCCCTTTCGTAGAACATGAAATCCGAACCATAGACGACATACCAGTCTACTCAAAATCATATAGGTACCCCGAAATCTTTAAAACCGAAGTAAAAAACCAAATCCAAAAAATGAAAATGATATCATACAACCGTCCAACTCTCCGTATAACTCTCCACTTTGGATAGTTCCCAAAAAGGACGACGCTTCAGGCAAAAAGAAGTTCAGAATAGTTATCGACTATAGGCTGGTAAATCAAAAAACCATAGACGATAAATATGACCTACCCAACATCGAGGAAATTCTCTCAAAATTAGGTAAATGCAAATACTTCACTACATTAGATTTGACCTCAGGATTTTACCAAGTAAAAATGGAAAAATCAAGCATCCCGAAAACCGCCTCCAGCACTGACCACGGAAAATGGGAGTTCACCAAAATGCCAATGGGTTTGAAGAACTCACCCAGTCAGTTCAACGTCTAATGGATAATTGTTTACGAGGAATACAAAATGAAATATGTGCAGTCTACATGGACATCATTGTATTCTCTTCAAGCTTACAAGAACATATAGTTAGACTAAAAGCTATTTTCGAAAGACTCAGACAAGCAAATCTAAAAATACAGTTAGACAAAACCGAATTTTCAAGAAAAGAAGTAGCATTTTTAGGACACCAAATTACAGAATCTGGATCAAAACCAAACCCGAAGAAAATAGAAGCAATAAAAAATTTTCCTATCCCAAAAACAACCAAAGAATTGAAAGGTTTCCTTGGCTTACTCTCTTATTACAGAAAATTTATTCAAAATCTTGCTGCTGTCACAAAACCATTGACGACCAGGCTTAAAAAGGGAAATAAAATTAATATTCAAGACCCAGACTACATAGACGCCTTCGAAAAATGTAAAATTCTCCTTACGAACGACCCGGTCTTAAAATAACCTGATTTCTCCAAACCATTCATACTCAATACCGATGCCTCTGGTATCGCTCTAGGTGCCGTACTGTCACAAAAAAATTGACGGACAAATTCACCCGATAGCATATGCTAGCCGCACCATGAACGACACCGAACGAAAATGTTCCACAATTGAGCGTGAATTACTAGCCTGCGTTCGGGCATGCCAATATTTTAGACCGTACCTGTACGGAAGAAAATTCACCCTCGAAACTGACCATCAGCCCCTTTCATGGTTACACTCCTTAAAAGAACCAAATTCGAAATTGTTTAGATGGAAACTTCGTCTGGACGAATTCGATTTGAAATCAAATATAAAAAGGGCAAACATAATGCCAATGCTGATGCACTCTCCCGAATAGAAATCCATACCAAAGAAACCGTACAAAACTTAAAAGAAACGTCCCCCTCTCTCTTTGTTAATTTAGACGAAGGAGACTTCGAAACCATACACTCTGACAAAGAAGGAAAAGACATTGCTTTAATACCCATAAAAGATAGCGCTGTAAATCACTGTAAACACCAAATTATCATCGGCGTTGGAGAACAATTTGACACTGTAGTAAAAGTTTACCATTTATTCGAGAACGAAAAAACCTGAATAACTGTAAAATTCCCCCAAAGGTATTTAAAAGAAGAGATCACAAAATTTATCATTGAATACTTGAAACCCAAAACACCTTATGGACTATACTTTGAAACCAATATCTATACTATATTTGCTTCAATACTCATGGAAAAATTCAAATCAGAACACTCGTACAAAAATCCACACGAAAAACATAAAAAGGCCTAGAGCCTTGAAAGAAAAAACAACTACAGAAATAATAGAAGATTCAGAGAACGAAATAGATCAACCCGAAATTCTAGAACAAAAACCCACAAGTAAATTAAGGATAACATTGTATACGATTTAAAATCTATCAAAGATACTAACTGGTTCAATGACCAAGTTATCAATGCTTTTAGGGAACTGATTAACATTAGAAGCGAAAACAATAATACACTCCATAAAACCCACGCATTCAACACATTTCTTTACATCTCGTACATGAAGAATTACAACCGCGTTAAAAATTACACGAAAAAGATCGACCTTACGGAAAAAGATATTATATTGGTCCCCATCCACGAAGCAGCACACTGGAGACTTGTAGCCGTAAGACCCAAAACGAAAACTATTGAATATTAAGATTCACTGGGAAACAACGACGAATAATACTAGATACAATATTTCAGTACCTACATTAAAGACGACTGGAAAGACAAACACAACAAAATACTAGATCGCGCAGAATGGACATTAAAAACAGTAAAACCAATTCCTTTACAAACAAACTCCTACGAGTGTGGACCATTCGTTTGTAAATTCGCGCACTTGATATCACAAGATAAACTACTATCAGTAGATCCAACTACACTAAGAGATTACATATATAATGCTATAACTAAAGAACGACTATAATTTTTATCACGGGTTAATTTCGAGCCCTTGGCCGCCGAAGTTATAAATATCAACAGTAGTGGAGGATTACTCCCTATCATCCTCGGACCGGCGTACGTAGAAACGGACGAACACTTACTTGTAATAAAGTATGACCTTAATGACATATACTCCCCACTACATGAACTGTCACTCACATTTGAAAATTTTAAAAGAAAGGTAGAAGGACATAAACTGACACCTACTCTCAACGAACACACGAAGACTTTTGAATCCGCACTAAATCTTGCGAACGAGAAACTTTCAAACTTGCGTCCCAGATATGACATAAAATCAAATAAACGAAATAAAAGAGGCCTCATAAATGGCTTAGGCTCTGTTGTAAAATTCATAACAGGGAACCTCGATGATCATGATAGAAAGAAATACGATAAACTCATTAAACAACTAACTGCAGAAAATAACCAAAACTCGATTCGCCTACAAAAGGAACACCATCTTGTAATAGATTTAATTAAAAAATATAATGACACCATCGCCATTCTAAACCAAAATAACCAGGAAATAAAAAATAAACTAACAGTAAATATTTTTGTCCCCTTTGATACAAAATCAGCATTCTTGCATGAAGCCACGGCGCAAATGATAGTAAACGCCAACATAATAATTTCACAACTAAGAGAAATTGAAACATCCCTTACATTCTTTAAACTAGGTATAACTCACCCTAGTGTAATTCCCCTCCAAAACCTTGAAGCAGAACTCGAAAAAATCCAAATAGAAAATCAAGCAGACAGAATAAAATTGTTTAATAACACAATCGAATGTGAACATAATTCCAAACTAACTTGTTCACTCCACGAAGACTCCAATAACTTATATTGTAAGTCTCCCTGTATATAGAAACGTGAAACTAGAATTATATTTACTACAACCGGTACCAATCTTAAAGGGTACTGAATATGTAACCATACTACCTAGATATAAGTATGTCTTAGTAGATGAAGAAAAGAGAGTTTTATATGCTACTAATGATAAATGTTACACTAACCACTATCACCACAGTTATTGCAACTATGAAAAGCTTTGTAAAGACACGTCCAAATGTTCACAAAACATAATTCAAAATAACTCCCTGACGGAATGCCTATTCACAACCATTACAATCAGAGATCCCTTTTACTCCATAGTGCTAGAAACTGGGCATATCATAGTAGCCACAATCAAAGACACTGTGATAGAAGATAGGACACCCGAAGGAAATATTATAACTCGCGTTAAAGGCACTTGGATTATAGAACCCTCTTCAAATGAAATTTTAATCAACAACAAACCAGTTATGACAAAAGGTTCAATTCAAGGAACATTAATAATCCCTTTAATATCATCCGATGAAATAAACAATTTAGATTCCAGTCCCTTAAAATTAAACATAAAAGATTATGATTATATTCCAAGTATCAACGAACACTGGCCGTCTCTCCTAGAAAACAACTTAGGTGTTAGCCACAAATATGTAAACCTACTAACAAGCCCCCTTTATGGACTCATTGCCCTTGGTATAATCCTTTGCATACGAACAAAGTGGAGACAAGACAAAATGCAAGATCAACCATTAACACAATCTTTCGAGTTCTCCGTTGCAGTTCATCGTTCAGTCGCCAAGCTCAGCAGAAACGACTCACTAACTGACTCATCCCCTGACTTCGCTCTACGGTGGGAGGAATTATGATCGCATTTCCCGAGACTTCCTTCTCTCAACACTCCGACTCAAAGGATCCTCATACCGTGGGAACGTCTCATTTTTCCGCAACTACGCCGCTCGCTCACCTTCCATCAGCAACGCCGATTCAGCATCTCGCTCAGCGTCCCCACACAGTCGGCATTCCTTCAGAATTTATAAAACCTCGAAGAGCCCCCCTCTCGATGCTCACTTCTCACCACGTTGTCCTGTAGCTAATATCTCTCTTTGTAAAAACAAAAATAAAAGTTATTTTTTAAAAAGTCTCTTGTTAAATAAACAAATTTAATTTATCTAATATATAAAATTCTCGTGTCACAGTTTTCGTTGCCATCCTCCGTGAAATGCTTTTCCGCGAATTATGTACGAAGATAACGCTTGATGACGAAAATGGACGGAAATACATAATGTTTTGGTTAATCCTCTGGTTATTTAGGTACTTATTTAATTTTTAGTTATACTTTTCTACCTACACCCGATGGGCTATGAAGTGAGACATCTGACGATGCTCTGGAGTGTGAATAGGTAAATTTAGCTAGTATGGGACAGGGAGGGTTTTAGGTACCACTTCAGATCAATATCAATAGTTACGTCAAAGTGAACAATAAATATCATGTTCAATAACATAAATTATGTTCCAACTTTGAATCATTGTAGGGTAGCCTTAAAGATGGCCAATTGAGCTGAAATTTTGCATAGATAAATTATTCGCTGGATAGAAAGGAATTAGGGGGTGAGAACATGGAATTTTCAACTTTCATAAAACACCCTATAGCTAAGGGCTACCCTAGTGTAACACTCGTTTATGTGTAGTGTAATGTGTAGTGTAGTGTATATGTGTGTAATGTTACACACTGCAATGTGAAACACTACAGGCCGTAATATTGGAGCAATCAACATGGAATTTGGCAGGTCAAAGTACAATAGACATACAAAAATCTAAAGACATCCAGGTTCAGCTGTATAGTTTCTGATGAAAATCCGACGATCGTCGGAAAATTGAGTTTGGTAACGATTTTAATAGTTTCTGTCGCATAGAATCGTGAATAAGAGGCGAAGTAGAGTACATTATACAAGACAACCAAGTTTTCCGGACCAGCTAGTAATATTTCAACTACCTATTCCGTTTAACCCCCTGAGATGTAGAAAATATACCGTTTATTTTGAGATAATCTAATTCCTGAAAAACTGAATTTCAAGTGTTGTTATGGACTGACAACAGCCAAATTAATTACCTATGTAAGTTGTGACAGTTTGAAAGTACTTTCCTCGTCGCATTGGAATTACTCTGATTCTGTAAAGAAACAAATCCATAAGACAATACGATAAGGAGATTCGATGAATTCGTTAACGTCAATAGTTGATGCAGCAGAAATAAAAGTTTGGTAGTTGTGGTCTGTTGATAAATGATAGTCAGAATGACAGTTCAGTTGACTATGGATCACCGCGTAGGTGACAGAGCCTTTTCCCATTTTCTCTCCTTCTTTGAGGTTATTGGAGATTTCCCTTTTAAGTGGAAAAATGGGCAACTAGCTTTTAGTTTCGCTGGATGTTTTACTGTAGCTTTTCATCTTCTGTACATAATTATCGGTTTATGGGATTTCAGTCAGTGTAAGGCTTCCGTTTTTGAGTGTAAAGTTTTTTTACTGTCATGGATTTCATTAGGTATTAGGCCAGGAATGATGCTTCTTTTGTTCTTTTACTACAAATCTTTAATGATCTCTTCTTTTGGATCGATCTCGACGCTCTCCCGAGCGTTGAACCCCTCTAATACATCACCTAGACTTCCTTACGTGAACATGATTTTCATCCTCGTAGTTTCAATAATAAATATTATAGCTGAATCACGTGCAGCTCTGTCCATTCCTATAGACATTGAAAAAGCTATAAGTTTCATCTCTGCAATAATTTTTTCGCAATGTGACGTTGGAGTTTTTCTAGTGTTTTCAATTTTTGTCGATTTCTCGAGACAGTGTTTGCTTGATATGAACCATATTCTTTCAATGAAACAAACAGAACGAGTGTCCATGAAACTCGTTAAGTGGCATAGTCAGTTGGTAGATGACTGTCAGGGCCTGAATAGATGTTTTGGATTGCAACTTCTGATTATGATTTGCCTTCATGTCGGACTCATTGTTTTTTATATATTCTGCTGGTATGGTCCTTACGAGGTCTACGGGATGAATAGGTTCTGGTTGGTGGTCGACACAGTCTCTGGAGTGTGTAGATCTCTTATATCGATGTCATTTTTATTCTATTTCTGCAGTTCAGCCATGAAAGAAGTTAGTTTGTTTCATTATAACACGAGCTTTTAGTTAAATCTATTTTTATTCATTAATTTTTTAGAGTAAATCCGTTTTGAAGCATTCTGAAACGATTCTTAGAGTTTACCGTTTCGTCATCTATATATATATATATATATATATATATATATATATATTATATATATTTATTTATTTATATATATCAAATCTATATTTTTTCGCAGAATGTTAAGTACTCAAAAGAACTCATTTATGAACTAGAACATTAATAAATTTACCTTGTTTCATTATGACATGTAAGATGTGCTAAAACAAATCGAATAATCCTAAAACCGTGATATAAATATAAAAATCTTTGTTTGAATATTAGATTATTATTTGGAAGAAGTTATCACAAAATTTGCCGATACTATTATATAGAATGAAACCATAACTTTTGAGAAATGATAATAATTGGGTCTTCAAATAATATATGTAAGTCAGTACATGAATTCCGAGTGCTATTGTTACTTTACTCACTCGTCCAGTGGGCAGTCAAGGCGAAGTATTGCAAGCGGCTTACAAACTAAGCACTTCAAATTATTACAAAAAGGTTTATCATTTCATTATTGGATAGCCCTTCTACTCAGATCACTAGTCTCTAACTATTAAACCCCATTTATAGTGTATTTTTATTGAAACTTGGGGCTTCGCGCCTCGCAAATGGATTCACTGTGTTACAAAACCAGGACCCCATAATTGTACGCTGGTGGATGAAGAATATTCCATGTTTTTGAATTTTCGCAGTCGGCACAAATCAGAAAGAACCAAGTGTTAATTTTTTCTTCTATAAGAAATAAAGAATGTTTATTAGTTATATTTAATATCAACTATTTGCCACTCATGATTCAGTTAGCATACACATAATAATCGTCCATTACTGTGAAAAGTGTTTGTACCCTTGACAAATATTTTACGTTTTTTGTTTTTCAGTCGGAAAAGTTCAACAATATACTATCAAGATTTGCTCTTGAAGACATCAAAGGAAAAAACGAAGAAAAGGTGAGTTTTCCTACTCCGGGATTGTGAAAGAGCAAAGAATAAATCAATTAAATTTAAGAAATAATTAATGAACAGATATAGATCATTTCAAAAGTAGGACGCTCAGCTTTGGTAAGCGTCTTAACAGTCCTTATCAGTGGAAGACCAAACCTTGCCTGCCAGCGCTGTTTGATCGTATAGCCCATCAAAATGGTAAACCAAACTATACTTCGCACACTTCAAAGATACACTTCAAATTCCATTTCGATCACATAATACGAACAGTCAACTATTTTCCAAACTAAAAGGTTTCAAATCAAAAGAACAACGTTCAGACTTGGTCTACCAGATCCCTTTCTTGGTGTGGAAAGATGTATGTGGGGTCAATCCGTTCTCTGTTGTTTTTCAACGGCAAGAAGATACAAAAAGCGCGTTGATTGCGATCTTTAGAACATACTATGGACTTCAGCAATTTTAAAATTGTAGAAAGAGAATCTAATATGCGAAAAATAATCTTTTCAGAAATTGTTAACATAAAGAATTCAAATTCAGTTATCTTCCGAAAAGACATTCGAATTAATCATGTTCTCGGTTGATAATAAATTGTTGCCTGAGCAGCGTCGCCAAATTTGTCACGCACACATAATATATAATAGACATAAGCCTATGGTTTTTACCACGGATTTTGTCTTGGAACGGTCTGAAAAGGTTTGTACTCGGTTATTTTTTCTCATTCTTGGATTGACCCTCACCTGGATCAAATCCATAGGTAGGTCGTCCCTCTTATTATATAAAGCCTTGCGTGACTGACCTATCTTCTGAGGGACGCGACGTCCTGAAACAAAATCATGTCTGAAATTAAATAATTGTGGTAGAATAATCGAGATAGAAAATCGCGCGTGACAATTTTTTACTTATTTATCGGCTAGGATCACTAATCAGCCATGTATACCTAATGAGTAAAGTTATAATTCGTAACTGTAATGGTCATTTTTTATTTGTAATGACTTGTAATAGTCATTTTTTATTTGTCAACAGAAATCTCTGAGCGAGACCTTTAAAAAAAAGCCCCAGTCGTGCAGTACCATCATAAGAGCGAATTTTTGAACCTAATATTTTTTATTTTTATTAAGTTAATAGTATTGTTAACTTTTGTTATTATGGTTGCTAGCAGGCAGTTTGTTAGCGGCGGAAATTCGTGACAAGTGGAGAAGCCTTTACGGGTTGCTAAGGGTGTTCCGAGTGAAGCATGGTTTGCATTATTGATTGGTGATGGACGGGGATTAGATATTTCGTGCGTAGCATGGGACGGGAAACCGTTTTGTTTGGCTCCCAAAATTTTACTTTAGTTGTCAATACACAGTTCGAGGCCTTTCCTCGCGCGGTTTGGTTTTGACGATTTCGATCAGCTGAATGAATTAGAATTTGAAATGGAAATGTGATAGGGGTTTCTGGGTCATGAGAGACGATTGAAATGAATGGCTCTTTCATGATCAGCTGATTGACCTAAATTCTCTCTTGTTCATCCTAGGAAGTTGAAATTTGACAGGGTGACTCTCTGGATCGTTAAGATCCGATTGAAATTATGGTCTCTTTCCTGATCAGCTGAGTGACCAAATGCTCTCCTGTTCACCCTATGAAGTTGTAATTTGATAGGGTGACACAAGAGAAGATAGGAATGATGGGTTCTTTCGTATACATATAGAAAGAAACGATTTTGTTCCTATTCAACTTTAGATGCTGGAGTAGGAAACGCTCCCCTGCGGTCTTGGTGCGGTAGCGTTTTATTTCAACCTGCAAAATCACTCTTATCAGGAAAGTGAACTCTGAAGCTAATTTGTTTCCAATCAAACGTAAGATGCTAAAAATTGGAACGGGACGTCTTTGGGTGAGGTAGAGTGTAAATATTACAACTTGAGAAACCATTGTAATCAGCTGAGTGAGCACTGTAGCTAATTTTCTTCCTATTCAGCTATTCGAATGTATCTGTAGTGAATTTTTGAACGGGGCCTTTCTGGATATGGTAGAGCATAATAACAAACTGCGATAACACTCTAATCAAGTACCACTAATTTATTTCCCTACTTCCGGATCATACCAACTCACTTGGACATTAGCATCAAGTGTTGGGACTTGCTTCATTTATCTGTAATCAGCAGTTTGTCTGTATTTTGTACTAATTGTGGTCATGTCATTGTCGTGCACTAATTCATGAAATTTATTTGCAGAATGAATCAAATGAGAGCATTTTGATGCATTTTATCATTGGGAAGAAGCTCAAATTTACTACATACGGGGGGCTAGTTCTTGATTGCCGGCTAATGCTATCAGTGAGTAAATTACTATGTTAGGTACATTATGTAGTATTTATGATATGCATTGTGTAATCTTCGTGTTTTATTTTCCAATAAATAATTAACCTCTTTGATCGACCGTTGGAAAAAAAAGGTATTCCCCTCATCACAACTCTGGAAAAATGTTTCAAGAGAGGTCTCCACCTCTCCCCCCCCCCCCACCCTCTCCCTGACTCTCTTTTGGTTTATTATTTGCAATAATGAAGCTTTGTAATCGACCAAGAAAAAAAAAATTAACACCCCCTGAAAATGAGATAGTTCAAAGACGGAGAAAGTGAGATGCTTTACTGAGGAACAATCAGGAAGTTTCCAGAAGAAAGTGGGTTGCATATGAGGAACTGCGCAAGTGCAATTTTTATATTAGTTATCATTATGATTACGCTCGGAGTAGAAAAGAGCATTGAAGAACTCGGAAGTAGAGTATTGAAGTTTAACTGTCGCCCGGTGATTTCAAGGAATCATCGCCGATAAGAGTTGGCGCCACGAGTTCCCAACTAGCTGGACTTTATGATCGCCACAACATACCGCCACCAAAATTTGGTTCAAATGTTTGAGTCACAGAAAAATAGTAAATCAAGATACATAGATAGGTACATAATAATATTACTGCAACTTTAGAGTAACATTTTAGCTCCAAACCGCTGCAAATTATTACATAATGGTTTATTATTTCTAAATCAGATAGCCAGCTATAGTAACCAGCATGCTCTGGGGCTTTCGCCAGTCTCTTTTCTAGTATCCACCTCTGTTATTCCTCTCACTCCACCCCCCCCCTCACACCCCTCACCACCCACCGTGACCCCTGCCAAGCGTGCCAGGCGTGCGCGCGTGCGTAAGTCTAATACTCAAAGCCTCGAAAAAGACGTTTTTTCGCCCGTTTTTGGCCCATAGCATCTATGCAAGTGAAGCGATCGGGATGGTTAAACGTTAGGACCAACTAGACCCCAAATGGAGTCTATGTGCGAAAGAACGGGGTTTTTAAGTCAATTCTTAGGCCTTTTATGGCCCGAACGGCGATCGGCGGACGGCAAACGGCGAACGGCGGACGGCGAAGATTTCAAATTTGGATTCTACGCACCTTGAAACGTAAAGTGACGAAGTTTGAGGGGGGGTTTTAACAATTTTTTGCTATACGATCACATAGGCTTATTATTGGAAGTAATAAACCAAAAGCAGCCGAACCGACCGAGGAATCCCCGAGGAAAATTACGAAACTTGACTTTAAGGAGATTTCATACCTCACAAGGTATAAAATCGCCGTCAAAGAGGGCACCAGAGTTCGTGATGATATTCGTTACGATCGAACTGATCATCTCCTGGGCGAGGTTGAAGATAAGAAGAGGAGGAAATTCACACATGAAGGATGCACAAGCAGAGAAACGCCGATGCGTGAAATGCGACGTTGGTTTATGTGTCAAATTAACATTCCATTCCATACAAAGCAATGATTTCATGTAATTTTTCACACTACCTATTCAACCTTTTTTTTCTCGTAATTTAATTAGAATTACATTTTTACCAGTCATAATCCTTAGCAAATGTACAATGTATAGTCAAAGCATAGTGATTGATTGTATGATTTAAAAGTATAATACGTTCGATTCTATATCGTATCAACCTACAGTCATTTTGAACTCATAGAGGACGAGTGTGACTTATATGGCACACCTCCCCACTCCTCACACATCTGTCACAGAATTTTATAAATATTTTTCTGGGCTCAAAATAAAGTTTTAAGTTAGGGATTACGAGAAAAAAATTATATTTTTCTCTTAAATAGTTCCAACCGTTGGTGGGTAGATGATGCGTGAGGAAGACCAAAGAATGAGAGACCCTTTGCTGGATGGCTTATTAATTACATTCAAAGTTTAAGGTTGCCAATATTTTGGTAAGGTATCAATACAATACATAGTTTTTTTTAACCTAAACGTTGTTATTTTCATTGTTTAAGTCAACTAAAACTATTTTGTTAATTATTTCAGCTAATTGCAACTTGTGTCACCTACTTGATGATTCTTCTCCAATTCAACGGACGTTCAGCTTGCGATCCATTGGAAGTGCCGAATTTGAATAGAACGTCAAACAACGAAACAATAATCTAATTTAGAATTTTACAGTATATTTGATCATTTTATTAATGAGAATTGTAATCAACCATCATAGAAAAATTGGTCTACGTTTCAAATACAGAGATTCCAAACATTTAATTCAAGATATCCGTTCGCCCGCTCACCGCCCAAAGCTTTTTACCCAAAACTACTGGACCAAAGTTTATCAATGAATTTGGAACCACTCACATTGGTCCAGTACCAAAACTTTATTGTATATAGTCTTTGGTCTAAAATCTCGTCATCTTTTTTAGTCATCTCTAAAAAGTAAATTTCATGGTTGATTTACATTAACACGGTTAATTTTACAAATTGACATTTGGCTTACATGTACCAGTGATAAACGAAAATCGCTGTTTAAGTTCGTGGATGTCCTACCAAAATTTATCGGCAGAAAAATAGAGCGGTTCTCGAGGCGTGAATGACCCGCTTTGGTGATCCACCGTTTCCAATCGTTCTACATGTCCCAATCAACAGTAAAGACAATCGGATTTATACAGCCATAAAGAGCGAGCAAAACGAGGCTTATCTTTATTAAACCTAATGAACTTTCCGTGGTTCCACATAGTTTTATGAGATTTAATTTGTTTGAAAGTAATTTCAAAAAAAAAAAAAGAAAAGAAAAAAACCCGGATGCCAAGATGGGTGGGCAGTATAACTTTCTCACATAATGTAATATGGACGTGGACATCGAATTAGTTGAGGAATTGAAATGTTCTTAAAACTAAACTTTTCGTAGTTCCACATAGTTTTTTAAAATTTAATTTATTTTATTTTATTTTTTCATTTTTTCTAATTCATTTTATTTTTTTTATTTTCCGTTCCCTTGGGATTGTTATTAAGAGGGATCGGAAGCAGTTTTCAAATTTTCACCGAACCATGGGCTGTAGGTAATCTTTATTTTCTCCTTTTTTCCATTCCCTTGGGATTGTCAACAGAAAAGGATTGTAAGCTATTTTCAAATTGTCCACCCCCACCCGAACCATGGGCGTGGGTCTCGATGGTAAGGGGACTATATCCAATCGCATCTATAAATCTCTCACCGAGCGAGCGGTATAACCCACCCTTACCGCGCGAAGCAATCAACATCTCAAACACATTTCCAATCACCCTTAGTGATCTACCGTTTCAGAATGTCTCGAAACGGAAAATTTTCGAAAATTTTGATTTAAAAATTTTATGAGCCATTGCAATAAGCTTCATTTTCTACGAAAATTCGCTTAAAAGCTAAAAATTCTAAAAAGTAAAAAAAAAAATGAATAGGAGATTTAAATTTAGAATAGGGTTTTTGCATAAAATCAATAGTTGGAATGGGAAGTAGGTGTGGGCGTCTAGGGGAGGATGGAAGCATCGAAAAACATCGTGTGCTTTACGACTTCTGGAGCTCTGGAAAGGAGAGTGGGTAGGATTGGTCTTACTGCAAAGCATACAGAAATAGTAACCTATTTACTACAGAAATGATGTCAACTGGTTATTATAATCCATCACCGGAGAAACTTATGTAGACTAGTATATAATTAATTTCATTATGTATGAGCAGTACAGATTAAGGTAATGTAAGGTAAGCCCAATCCATATTAGAATTTTTTAAACCCTGATTGAGAGCCGATAGTTGCAAACGCTTGGCTCGTGTTGCTCGGCAATGAAACAGTTTCCACCATGTCATGCTTTAGGTTCTCCAATTTCATGAGGAATTTTGTGAAACGTAAAATAATCAATGCAGCTCCATGCTGCAGCACACCTGCTGCATAAGAATTTATATTTGATTATATTGCACTTTACACATGTATGTTGCTCAATAGTGAACCACATTCAGGAATTCATTTTTTATCAGCCATCTTAAGATGAATTTTTATAGTTCTTCCAAAATAGTTCTGTGGCATCTTCTTGTGTCATTCAAAGTGTAGGAAGTACATATCCATGAAGCAGTTTGAACAGTATTGAAATGACGTCAGATAAGTTATGCTTACCCCGTTAAGCCAGAATCTTCCTTGCTTCATTTTTAATTTTTGAAAACGCATTTTCAACAGGATTTAGCTTGGGGTGAGTAAGGTGGCAAGGACTTTACCCTCATATCTGATCAGCTAACAGCTGGTTTACTATAGTTTAACCGCGAATTCTCGCGTGGTCCATAATTAGTAGGATACCGTCTGTGGAATTTTTTAACTTCATCTCCAGCTCTCTTAAAAACTCACGAAAAACTTCAGCAGAAGTTCCAATAGTGATTCCAGAAGTTACAATTTTTGAATGCACGACCTGTACGTTATTGAGAACAACTATTGAAGAAGTATTGCGTACCTACTCTTATAGGAGGAACAATCACCACTGCTGCAGTTCCGGTCTTTGAACGTGCTGGATTTCGACGAATGTGCAGATTGAACCCTAATTTGTCTAGGAAAATCATGTTTTAGAGCATCATCATGGAACTATTACTAACTACCCCATAACCCCATATAACCAGAAAACGGTCCATTAGTTTCAGAGCAGAGAAGATGTTAATCTAATTAATTAGATCATCTACATTTTACTAGTCCCCCTGATCTCGGGATAGCGAAATTTAAATAAGTAGTTACTTACTAATTAAAAATACCGTAAATGTATAGATCATTGGAATGGTTTTAATAATCACTAAGAAATTCCATATCGGAATAATGTCAATTAAGATGTAGGTATTGTACAACTTCGAAATCGGACTTTTAGGAAACGGGAAAATTATACTTGAAGTAATTCACGTTAGCTATGCGCAGAATAGAATAGGTAATAGTTTGAGAAAAATAATATTGGGAGGGAACGATCTACTGCCTAACCCACGAATTCCCAGAAAATGTAATCAAAATCTGAAAAAAACTAGAAATTTACCTTGTTCCTGGGTGTACACTCGCGCATGCGCAGGAGCAAATAGTGCTGTAGTCATGTTGAAATTAACATGGAATATTTAAACCATTGTCCCCCAACAATGCACTTAATTTGAGCGGAATCGGATGAGTAGGGCATAAAAAAAAAAAAAAAAAAAAAAAAAAAAAAAGCATGAAGGAATTTACATTTGTGCATAAATGAAATAATGATTTGAGGTGTATGGAATCAATAGTGGACCTTTTGCAGCCTAACTCGCACATGCGCTGAAAATTTCATCAAAATCGGATAAAACTGTTAAAATTAGGATCGATAAAAATGGAATACACATTTGCGCATGCGCAGTAGCTACTACGATTGGATTGTGTTGAAATTGCCAAGGAATGCTCAAAGTAACCTCTTTCACCTATCCTCCAAATTTAAGCGAGATAGGACGACGGGGGCGTGAGAAAATCATACTTGATGGGATTTTCGTTTGCGCATGCGCAGACTGAAGTATTAATTTGGTAATTACGAAACTCATCTTAACCCACGCTTTCCATGATCATTTCATAAAAATTAGTTGACTACTGTGGGAATTAAGCTTGTGATTTGTGGATACACGACAGACACACACAGACGCAATCAAACACACAGAAAGACACGGAACGAAGGTTGTTCAGAATGGTCTAAAACGTAAAGTGCGAGTGGAAATTAAAAAAAAACCGTTCGATTTTAGTAGAGACTACTTTTCCATTTCTCAAAACAGAAAACAATGCTTCCGCCACCAATAGGTCGCGGAAGGTAGACTTGGGAGCAGGCCAGTAGAGAGGGGGGGGGGGGGGGGGTCACTGGGTACATTACCCCCGGGGCCCGTCCTTCCCGGGACGGCCCGGATTAAAAAAAAAAAAAAAAATAATAATAATAAAATAAATAAAAGAGAGAGAGAAATAGGAAGAAATTAAAGGATAAAAGCTGCCAATGGGGACTTATACCTTGCTAGGTACTTACATGTTGTGGGAAAATCACTCAGCTGCATCTACTATTGCAACGCCACTCCATCAGCACATCAATTACCTACTGTTTCCGTAACTCCACTGCCGCTGACATACCTACCTACCTAATCATCTGTTATTGATGTTATATCCTTTTATCAGTTTTTAAAAATTCATTTATTGGTTTTATACAATTAGTACATGTACCAGAACTATAATGATATAGATTTTATAGTTATAAATGGATTTATAGTCATTACCAGTTATAAATTGTTAGAATAAATGTTCATTCTTAACAAATATTCATGTATGCAGGAAAGGTTTGTGAATGCTTGTAATTTAATACTATTTTGCTGAGATAAAATAAAATCTCGTTTAAATAAAATCGTTTTTAACAATTAAGCCGTGTCCTACGTGGACGACCAAAGCGCGCGAGCGAGCGACCCGCTCGTGCGAGCGAGCGACCAGCTGATTTCAAAAAGGTAAAACAAACAAAGTGTCCTACGTGCCACCGCCCGACGCCGCGATTCGCGACGAGGTCGCACGCTCGGGTTTGATTTTCAAACCGGTTTGATTTTGGTCGCGCGCTCGCCTGGTCGGGCTGCCGGGAGGTTATATTTGTGTTTTCTAGTTTTGTTTGTGTTCCCGTAATCATATTATTTTTTCCCTGGAAATGGCTGGAGTTGACTGCGATCTTCTTATTAGTGAAATACAAATGAGTTCCAAAATATTTTGATAATGACGAATAATAAACTAGATTAAAAATTAAATGTTTTATAATTTATTAAGTGCGTACTTATTCATTTATTTACGGGCTAGTTAGCCCAATATACAATAAGGAAACTATACATGGAAAATACAGATAAAATGAAAATATAAATTTATACAGAGTAGACAAAAATCCAAATCAATACACAAAATATAATAATAGTACTTAGCTTTTACTTGGTTGGAAATTTAGAACAATAGGAAATGATGTGGTTTTTAAAACGGAAAAACTATTGACAAATAAATCAAGGCAATTATTCTCAGCTGCGCTATTAAATTATAATGTCTAGCCATGCGATAAAGGGGGTAATTAAACGGGACAAAAGGGACGGAAAATAAATCATTATTTCTAGCCTTTACTTGCCTGATTGTCAACATCAATCTTTCCTCAGCTCCTACGGGCCTTTGAAAATTGGTAACGTGATGATTGAATTCCCCTTCAATATGTTCAACAATATAATCGAAGGTGGATATTTTCATCCTGGAGTAAGCAAAAAAGGCCGCCCCATCCTTCCTGAGTTCCGGGAACAAATTGTGGAACTCACCATATTCTTCCCTCATTGAATAAATAGTCGAAACTGGCTTCCGTCTCGACGAATTCTTTTTCGCCAAGTAATAAAGCATTGCTGCATTATTTAATAGAAATAAGTCGTTCTTAATATCGCAAAAATAGAAAAAAAAAATTTACACTTAGCACGAAGCAAAGGTAACCTCGCAAAGATTCTACACGCTTATTGTGGACGCCTACTGTGGACACTATAGCGACGCGCGCGAGCGACTTGAGGTCGCTCGCACGCGCTGGTCGCTCGCTCGCGCTCTTTGGTCGTCCACGTAGGACACGGTGTACGTCACTATGAGTAAATCCCGGTCATTGCTATACGTACGTATCGTAACGTCAGTTCGGTTCTAATCCCTAATATCAGAAGATCAGGAAACGTGGTCCCTACCGTCTTCCTGCTGAGTATGCTTATTTAATTAACCATCACAATCTAATAAGAATTAGGTTGTAATAAACTATAGCTGTTGTCATAAACTAGATAAAAACAATTAGGTAGATAAACCAACGGTTATCAGTCTATCAATGTTGGTTTACATGAGGAGGAGGTATTTACTCTGTGTTATACCTCCATAAAAATTCCTTTGTTTCCAAGAGCGTCTAATAGTCACCATGTGACTAGAGTCGCACAATAACTATGTAACTAATTACATTCTCCAATAGAAGGTGTTAGGTATTAAAGTTACCTAGTTTTTTTTCGCAACTACAACAATAACCGTTTCAAGTCGAACTTTGCATCCTCAAGGATTCATGAAAGAGCTTTTTTCACCCAGGCCATCCTCAAATTTCTCCACTGTCAATTATTGTGCATTGTATTACTCCGGTGTTACTGGGTGAATAATTTTGCACCGAATTCATCTCATATTGAGCCCTCTCAAAGGGCTCTCGGCAAGACGTACCAGACACTATGAACGACATTTATGATGGTCGTTCGATGTAAAAGGGTAAATAATAAAATTATTTGCTGCGGAACGTATTTTCGGTGTTTACGGGCTAACACATCAAAACTTGAGTTCTCAATAACTGAATTCTGAAGTAATTGGCATAGAAGATAACTACAGTTAATAAACTATTGGGGTCTAACATAGAGATTAATAGTAGTTGATCTGCATATATCATAAATAGGGATTCCTATAATTTCTCAAGAAATCTCACTACAATATCTTGTTTATTGGAAGTTGGAGTTGGAATAGTTTTAGTAGACTGTACCGTAACTTCCGGAAAATTAGGTCTTTCATTATACAGATCGCAATATGCTATTCTACATGGCTACACGAAGCAAAAGATTGCATGACGGTTGGAATGGGGCCACGAGGGATTGTTCGAATTTTAAAGGCGATTTCACACGGCATCAGCACGTCACATTATGCCCAACCCACTGCAGAGAAGGGAATAATATCAAACTACTGCTAACGTAGGGAACATCTGACTTTCTGCAGGCGTATCGAATGCTCAATTCTATTTCATGCCATATTATTAAAGTTAGTATTCAAGCAATGAAAGCCACCTGACTTCCTAAACTATTGTTCTACAGAGTTTCAGTGCATTTATAATAGTGATAAACGGGGAAAAATGGCCCCGAAATCTTAGAAAATTATAATTTCGAACGTTAGTATAATCAGAATTTGTTATGGAACATTCCACTTCAGTTCCTCTATTTTGACATTTTCCACAGATTTGGAGACAGAAATCTTTCCTGACGAAGGCGTGGCATTAAATCCCTACGCATGAGAACAAGAAAGTTATGTTTCGTTGGACTTTTTGATTATACTTATACCCAATAATTATGCTTAAGTGCTCAAACGAGAAAAAATGAATAAATAAGTATAAAACATATTGTTGAGTAATGCATGCATTACAGAGACGTCCCCTTGAATGTATACAACTTTGGTGAGAGTTAAATCTAAAGAAAAACAAAAATATCATGACTTCTCGGAACTACCCTCCCTATCCCCTCCCTTGCAACGATAGTAAATTTTTACCATAAAACTTCCAGCAAGATTGTTGAAACACCTGACATGTTTTCCAAAACCAAACCAAATTCATAATTAAAAAAAAAAGAAAAAAAAAAAAATAATAATAATAATAAAAATAAAGATCACGAAAATCTAAGGATAATAGTTAAAACGTGATGATTTATTAAGATTAACATCTCCATTCACCCCTTCCATAATGAAGTGTAAACCCCTCAGTCTTCCACAAATATTCACTAAAAATCGTTAAATTTACATGTTATTCATAATTTCATAGAATTACGAACCGGAATCAAAAATTGTCCAGCAGCTCCAAATAACCAATAAAATTTCGTTGATTCATTTCCAGTTTTCCCGTAAAGTCAGTAAATGTAATGTAACATAAAATTTACTTGATATAGTAATATTTAGAGTGTTTACGAAATGAACGAAATAATGAAGTTTAAAAATATTTCTTTGTATCGATTCATTAAGTGTCATTCATTTACCGTCGGATTTCATGAATAGTTAATATAACGTTATTGGAAAACCGAACCAGTAATGCTTTTACGATAGAGATGTTAATCAGATCTGATGACAGTTCCACAAGTCCACAACTACCCGAGCACAGTGTGAAAATGAATAATCAAGAGATACCTCTGAAGAAACTTGTGAATATCTTTGCTCCTTTTGGATTCTTTCCATTTAAATTGAAAAATGGACACTTGGTTCCGTTCCGTATGGGAAGCATTGTATCTCTAGCACTCAGTAGCATCTACTTCACCGCCAACCAGTTATACGGGAAAGATAGACGTTATGAGGAGGGGATATCCAACGTTATACGATTCGTATTGAGGGCGTGTGTATGCATTGTTCCAGTAGTGAATAGCGTAGTTTTCGAGTTGAATCGCGAATATGTCGACCACTCAATTCTATCTATAATTAAAATATATCATTCACTCGAGAATGAAGATATTCTGCCGCCTTACGTAATCATTTTCTCTTTTATTGGGATGTATGCAATGTATATATCGATCTTATTTTACAATTTTATACCAGAGCCAACTGGAACCCTAATGTTATCAGATATTATCTATTTTATTATTGACGAATTGGGTTGGTCCTTCTTATTCCTTCACGTCAGTGGTCTGCTTTTGGTATTCTGTACCTTCGTCGACATGGCCGGGCAGTGTATTACAAAGATGACCGACACATTTATCAGAACTCCAAAACCGTTCCAGAAGAGAATGATTAATGAATTCGTGAAAAAGTATAGCCAACTGGTTGACAACTGCGCTACAATGAACGGGTGTTTTGAAATGCAGCTACTGTTGATTATCACTTTCGACTTGGTTGTTACCACAACTATGCTGTTCCTTTTGATTACCGATAAAAATAAATTTTCCGTCGATGTGTTCTTCGTTTCTACATGTGCCCTATTGACGAAGATCGTTCATGGCATATATACATTATTTAATTGCTGTGAGGATTCGATGGAAAAAGTAATATTAAAATATCCTACCTTATAAACTAAAATTCAGTCATGTTGTATCCTAATGCATGCTATTTTGTTCCTGTAAATTAATTGAACAAACAATTATTACTTTTGTTATAGATATACATGATTTCTACACTGCATATAAATATTCCACTTTGGCCAAATTATGGTTACTTTATGGTTCTTTTTAACTGAAGATAACTAATTTATTGAAATGATGATTTCACAAAGCAACTTTCAAATGCATCCATTCCTTGAGTGATTACGATAGGAACTTAGTACCAGGAGACCGAGATTCGCTCGGTTAAGACAACACATTTATTTGTTAAGTTAATCTAGGGGGATCTAAACTTCAAGAATCGTTTCTAGGTGTTCCTAGGGTTCTCCATGTCAAATGTTATATTCATAGGTTGAATATCAAAGAAATGAACTCTGGAGCTCACTCAACTGATATAAGAGGCTTTAGACTTTATAATTTATTTGGCAGATACCCGTACGTTGCACGGAACCACATTTACGGTCAATTCACCCAAACATACTTTGTCATTGTAGCCCAGCAGTCACAAAAAGACTGTCGTTCAAATTTCAGCAATCAGTTTCAACTTGTACCTGATTATCTGTTCAACCTAGCGTCCCCTCAACATAACCAACTAAATATAACCTTAGTCACGTTACAAATATTGCCGAACAACATTGCTGCACTTAATAGGGCGTTTTGAATATACATTTTTGAAGATCTATCTTTACGAATGAAAACTACTCGGATCAACCCACCAAGAATTTAGCTAAGTCAGCTAATCTTATTGGAACCTGTCATTGCATTCGTCTTTTAATGTCCAAGAGAGGCTCTTAATGTCCAAGAGAGGCTCCCTGTCAATTTCACATTCGTAGGGTGAAAAGGAGAGAATTTAGATCACTCAGCTGATTAGGAGAAAGCCCATCATTGATTTCATTGATCGATGTCCCAGAGGAACTCCCTATAAAATGAAATGAAAAGGTCGACACATCGCACCCGGCCTAGAATAAGGGTACAACTCAAAAATCGCGAGTTTTGAATTAGTTGTGGTTCTGAGAAGTAGAAACGGTCTAGTTTGTCTGTAGAAGGTGGAGATATATGTAGGGCACTCTAATTCCGCTAGAGAGTGCGTGTGTCTTTCTTCTATGGAGAGAGTAACCAATTCACGTCCTAGGAAGAAAGACACAACTCAGTTGAGTTCACGCAGTCTGTGTCTCGTTTTGAGTTGTTTCCTTTTTGTGTGGACAATTTTAACTTGTGTCTTTCTTTTCTGAACATTTTGGATCCTGACTGGTGAGATTTCAGTGTTTGAGTTGGAACAACTAAAAAATTCTTAAAAAATCAACAAAACCGTTCCCCCCACTCCCTTCCCACAGGCAAAAAAAACTATTTATTCACCATGGGGCGTTAGAGTAATAATGTAGGAAACAGGTTTCGATAAATTATGTTCATCGTGTTCCAAAGAACGGGTAGCCAATGGTGTGGAAGGAAAACTTTGAATGCGATTTGCCGAAAATGACAATTTTTGAGTTGTACCCTTATTCTAGGATGGGTCCTAGTTTGTCCGAGTTTTCCTTTATTACAAAGTTGTCTACCTGGGAAAGCCGAGTTCTCGATAAAGGAGTAGGTCTAGAGGATTGTATTGTAGCTTATTTTTTAACCAGGGACCATAACCATGTTCATGTACAATTTCAGCTCAATTATCTAATAGTTTTTACGTGATTGAGTAACATACACACACAGAAACCATTAGATTTTTATATTACAGTATAGAATAGATGATAAAGATTTCAGCTCATCAGATCTGTAATTACTACCACCATTCCTCCTCATGATGGCAAAATTAAAATTTCCGAGTTTCGTTACACAACTAAACGAAAATAGGGACAAAAATGAAAAAGTTCCAGTCATGCAGCAAGATTGTGCGAGCGAATTTTTGCAGATTCTCGTATTGTATAATGTTGAATTGTTTTGAAATTTTAGCATTTTGAGTGCAAAGATATTGTTAACTATTAATTTTAAGCGAAAAATGTATTATAAATGATGATCTGCTATGCAAAAAAAATGTGTGAATTTTTGTGTTTTTGTGTGTGGTTTTTTTTTTTTTTTTTTTTTTAGTAACAAATTCAGGTTGATCTGAAGCACTCTGGTCATTGTGGTTGTTTTTTGCCGGCTGTAGGGCCCGCCAGTAGGTGGTGCAACCATTCCGACCGGGTATGTGGGAGGCTGGTTCTCCCAGTTCCTTACACAGCACACATTTCTCAGCCTCTTTACAGGCTGCTCCTTTGTGACCTTCAGATCCACATCTGAAACAGATATTTGCTCAGTTGATACCAGAGCACTCCCTAGCTCTATGCCCATATCCCAGGCATTTGTAGCAGCGGAGCACATTCACTCGTCGCCTTACTTGGCAGTTGATCCACCCAATACTCGCCCTGGCTGTTTCCTTGAGGAGATTTGCCCCTTTCTCTTTCACCTCCACTACTGCCGATCTCTTCTGCCAGTTGTTGGGGATGGTCAAGAAGATTTTCTTTCCCCTCCTTTCCCTTGCAGCTTCTCATCGAGGGCTTTTCTAACTTCGTCCCCGGTCACGAGTGCATCCCGGTCCCTAATCTCAATGGACCGGTGATGAGTGAGATCCTTAACTGCATCTGGCTGTCCTGCAGCTCCTCCCTGGCTTGGAGCCCCCTACACCCCCCTTCATCGTCTTCCGAATCGCCCAGATTTCAGTACCAGTATCTTCAGGTTATACCTTTTTTCTCAAGCTTTTCAGGACGCTGGAGTACGCCAGAAGGACGCTCCCATAAGTCACTTATAGAAGTGATGTTATTTCAAATACTCAAGTTCGAAAAGACTCTATATTTGTACAATCAATATAGTTTCCTCTCCTCTGTGCATTCGGTGGCTACTTGGAATGCCTCTGTGACCTCACAAACTCCCAAGCGTAATACAATATTTTTCAGTTATTCCTTCTTTAACCAATCAGTGAAGTTAAATATTGAAAATCCAGAATTTTTCGATTTAAATAAAAATGTTATTAGTTTCCGTATTTTTTATAGGAGCTTTTGTTGGAAAGTTTTGCGAGTGATTAAAAAAATTCCTTTCTCTGAAAATTTAATGAAGTATTTATGATTTTATTCTGATTTATTCTTGTGTAATACTCTGAAAGTGTATTTTAATTTAATTTATGAATTTCTAGTGTTGAAATATGATTCATGTTATCTGCATATATGAAGTATTGAATTCAAGTATCTGATATTAATGAAGTGTTGAAAGAAGTAATATTAAAGTTGTCTTTATTGTAATGTATTCGATTGAACGAGGAATGAATATCTTTTCTGTCCAGCGGAGATGGAAGAGAAGACCATGCGATCCTAAGCTCTCCCTTTTGGTTAAATGAAATCCGTCTCACTCTCTCTTCTCTCTCTCTCTTTCTCTCTCTCTCACGATGGTTCATGCTGCAAGAAGGGCTCCCTCTGATTCAGGTAATGGTAGTGGAAGAAAAGAGGGAGATTTCCAGATCACTCTGCAAAGTGTGATGGAAGCGATTAGCGGTATCCGGAATGATATCAATGCTTCCAGTGATGAATATATCAGGAAACTTGACGTTCATTCTAAAGAGATCAAAGATATTGCGACGCACCTGAATAAGTATTCGGATCTTATCAAAGAAAACACCGATGCGATCAAGGGTTTTATGGCGGAGCTTTTCGCGTTGAACAACGGATTTCAAAAACTGAGGGAACAAATCACTGAGCTGGAGAGGGCAGTAGCAATACATCAGGGTATTGTTGAAAACAGAGATAAAACCAGTTTGATCAACACACAGTCGAGATTTGAGGAATGAAGTGGCCATCGAACTTGTGAAACTTGTTGGTTATGCTGTGAACTTTGAAATCAGCGATATGATGGTAAACAACTGTTATCGGAGACGAGGACATTTGGTAATGGACAAGCCTCTATCTTTTTTTGTGTTATTCACAAGGAAGCTTGATAAAGATTTGTTTAAATCAGCCACAAGCAGTGGCCTCGTCCTTACGTCACGTAAATTTGGTTTTATTGAAGGAGGTGTCAACAACATATATGTCAACCACAGTTTGACAACGAATAGATGCAAACTTTTGAACATAGTGAAGACCTATAAACGAGAAAATAATTACAAGTTTGTGTGGACGACAAATGGCAAGATTTTCATACGCAAGACGGACTCTTCACCTATCATTGAGAACAAAACTGCAGAAGACATCGCGGATTTGCTTCCAAAAAATGGTCAATAGTAAAGGAAGTGGCAACAGCACATCACCGGAACTACGGTTATCAATTTATCATTCAATGAGCACAAAATATTTTTTACCTTCAATTATTATTGCAATTAATTATATCCTTATTATTCTAACGAAAACTGAGGAATATTTACATGCATATTCTAAGAACAATTCAAATGAACAATAGCACTTACAACATCACTTTCTACAAAGCAACCAAAATTAAAAAAAAAATGTACACACTCCAAATATTACACTTGAATTCATTTCCTTATTCAACTGTTATATATAAAAATTATTATACATCTTAATATTGAAGAATATGAGATATTTAAAAAAACTATGCATAAACCAAAAATCTTGCTCGAGTACATTCCCTTGATTAACTATCTTCCTAAAAAACGAACTATATTGTGCAATATCAATTGGTATATTCTGAATTTGCTTGGTTGCCATGTTAGAGGTTAATAGAGTCCCTACTCTAAAACTTAGTAACAATAGTGATTGGTTGAATGTGAGACACGTGAACATCGAATATGTTGTTGCACATCTAAATGAGTTCAAGGAAATTACTAAAGGCAATATTTTCGACGTTATAGCATTGTCAGGAACATTCCTAAAACCAACAATTCCCTTATCTCCAATTGTCATCCCAGGATATTCTTGGATTAGGAATGACAGAATAGGTTAAGCGAGAGGAGGAGTTGCTTTAATAATTAAATCAAATTTGAAGTTCAAGCTATTAGCACAATCTTCTTCGCAGTATTCTAAAAGTCCGGAATGCATTTTATTGAAATCGAAATAGGAATTTAATGACGGAAAAAATAAAGCTTACAAAAAATGGGCAAAATCACAGCTAAATGATGATAGATCAATATATAATAAAATTAGAAATAAAGTAAAGCAAAAAAAAAAGAAGAAAATACTAAAAATAAATATTTCCAAAATTTATTCGGGATGAATTTGAAATCCGATAAATTCTGGAAAATTATAAAACAAAAAGGATAGGGTAAAACTTATAATATTCAAGTGCCCATATCGTTAAATCTAAATCAAATAAATGATAATTTGTGGGGCATACAAACGGCAAATGATCATAGTTGGGTGATCGCACATTATGACATTTCAGCAAGGAGAAATACTACTGTTCGTAGAATAGAAGCTATTGACATTGAAATGGTGCGTAAAAGTTTGTTGTTGATAAGTTCAAGTGCGGTTGGCCACTATAGTGTACCGGTAGTGTTTCTCAAAGTGATTGCTGACGTTATTTGCCCTGTTTTAAGCCAAATATTCACGCATTCCTTGATCATAGCAACATACCCTACAAAATGGAAAAAAATTAGTAGTGCTTCCATTAAATAAAGTTGACAAGCCGGCTAATTGTAATGATTTTCGTGGGATAAACAACTTATGTGTGTTCGAAAAAATGTTAGAAAGGTGTGTAAATGAGGTTATTAACAGTTTTGTCAACAACCATTCGAAATTGGATAACTATCAGGCCGGGTTTAGAGCAGGTAATAGCACAGAAACTGCATTGATTAGCGTTCTAGATAATGTAGGTAGGGCAATGGATAAGAGAAAGGTTGTTATGCTAGCTATTCTATGAATGTCTAATTGATTTTGCATGCATTTGCCTCTTTAAATCATAAAATATTGATATCGATTTTATGTTCGATTGGCCTCTTGAGTGAATTAGTAGCATGGTTTGCATCATTATTGAATAATATATGTCAAAAAGTCAAGGTATCGGATGGAGAGAGTTGGAGAGGTACAGAGTGGAAGTTGGAATTCCGCAGGGGTCAGTAGTCTTGGCACTGTTATTTGTATTGTTCATAAACAGAATTTCAGAATGTTTTCAGTACTGTGAGTACATGCTTTATGCTGATGACCTTAAGATGTTTATAGAAACTGATGTGGAGGATATTAATGAGGCTATCTGCAACATGAATGACGACATCAGTAGGCTGATGGTGTGCCAATCCCATTTTAACGATTAACCCGATGAAATGTAAGGTCATTGTGTTAGGTTACTCGAGAATTATACAGAAACTTCGAAGAATATTAAAAAAGGTTATAAAATTAAACCAGAAATAGTAATTTTCGTAGAAAATGAAGCTATTGCAATGGCCCGGAAAATAGCCTTCATTGAAATCCGTTTTGATGCCTTTTGAAACGAATCCTGAAGTTTGTTCATTTTTTAGCGCACGAATGGAATTCTTATCTCAATCCTAAGGAGAGTTATGGTCCGGAATCGTCTAGAATGACACACACAAAACATATATATATATTAATTGCTATGCAATTCTTAGGCCGACCCCCAATAATTTTTTTAAAATGTCCACTTTTTTTGTGTAACGTTTTTTGTCCCGAGATGGGAAGCGAGAGGTCGTGGGTTCGAATCCCGGCCAGGCCTGAAAAAAAATTTTTTTTTTCTAGTGAGACGAAGGTTGTGGGTTCGAATCCCGGCCAGGCCTGAAAAATTTTTTTTTTTTTTTTCTCGTGAGACGAAGGTTGTGGGTTCGAATCCCGGCCAGGCCTGAAATTTTTTTTTTTTTTTTTTTTCTCGTGAGACGAATTGCATAGCAAATTATCCTCGTTTTCTACACAGTAGAAAAGAGAAAAGATCCGGCGAGGCGCGAAGCGCCGAGTATAGAGCAGGGGGGTCCAGGGGGGCGAAGCCCCCCTGGCGGGGTCAAGGGGCGGAGCCCCTTGCGAGGCCCGAAGGGCCGAGTTATATATATATATATATATATATATATATATATATATATATATATATAAATATATATGTGTATATATATATATATATATATATATATATATAACTCGGCCCTTCGGGCCTCGCAAGGGGCTCCGCCCCTTGACCCCGCCAGGGGGGCTTCGCCCCCCTGGACCCCCCTAATCTATACTCGGCGCTTCGCGCCTCGCCGGATCTTTTCTCTTTTCTACTGCGTAGAAAACGAGGATAATTTGCTACGCAAAAATTTTCAGGCCTGGCCGGGATTCAAACCCACAACCTTCGTCTCACGAGAGAAAAAAAAAAAAAAATTTTCAGGCCTGGCCGGGATTCGAACCCACGACCTCTCGCTTCCCATCTCGGGACAAAAAACGTTACACAAAAAAAGTGGACATTTTAAAAAAATTATTGGGGGTCGGCCTAAGAATTGCATAGCAATTAATGTATATATATCTATTATTCGGCCATACACACATATATATATATATATATATATATATATATATATATATATATATATATATATATGTTTATATATGTTTATATATATATATAAATAAATATACTCGGCCCTTCGGGCCTCGCAAGGGGCTTCGCCCCCCTGGACCCCCCTAATCTATACTCGGCGCTTCGCGCCTCGCCAGATCTTTTCTCTTTTCTACTGTGTAGAAAAAGAGGATAATTTGCTATGCAATTCGTTTCACGAGGAAAAAAAAAAAATGTTCAAGCCTGGCTGGGATTTGAACCCACAACCTTCGTCTCACGAGAAAAAAACAAAATAAAATAAATTTTCAAGCCTGGCTGGGATTCGAACCCACGACCTAGCGGGTTCTAGTGGCGGGACAAAAAAAAAATTATTGGGGATCGGCCTAAGAATTGCATAGCAATTAAAAGAAAGGATGAGTTTGTTGCCCAAAACTTGGTTATGACGGAATTCGAGAGATTTACAAGTGTTGCCATTCGATTCAGCGTAACAAACTAGAAACTGAATCCCTAAATCATTGGTTTGTAGTACGTCATATTTATAGAAAACCCTCGAGTTCATTGAAAAACCTCGTTTTATAACATTAAAACTTAATGGTCTCCCTTAGGTAGCAAAGCAAATGTAATACATCGTAGTATTTCGTATGAATTGCCTCTCAAAAATAGCTTGAAAAACTGTGAGTATGGGACAGGGAGGGTTTTAGGTACCACTTCAGATCAATATCAATAGTTACGTCAAAGTGAACAATAAATATCATGTTCAATAACATAAATTATGTTCCAACTTTCAATCATTTCAAGGTAGCCTTAAAGATGGCCAATTGAGCTGAAATTTTGCGTAGATCAATTATTCGCAGAATAGAAAGGAATTAAGGGGTGAGAAAATAGAATTTTCAACTTTCATGAAAAAAACCCTGTAGCAAAGGGCCACCCTAGTGTAACACTCGTGTATGTGTGGTGTAGCGTGTGTGTAATCTTTCACACTGTAATGTGTTACACTACATACCGTAATTTTCTAGCTACCAACTTGAAATTTGGTTGATAGACATACAAAAATCTATAGACATCCGGATTCAGCTGTATAGTTTCTGATGAAAGTCCGACGACAGGAACTCGCCTTCGGCGTTCACTATCGTCGTCAAATCGACTGAAAATCGAGTTTGGTAACGATTTTAATAGTTTCTGTCGGATAGAATCGTGAATAGAAGCGAAGTTGAGTACATTATACTGGACAATCAGGTTTTTAGGACCAACTATTAATATTTCAACCTTTTAGTTTAACCTCCTAAGAATTATAAAATTATACAGTTTACTTTGAGGTAATCTAATTCATAAAAAACTGAATTTCAAGTGTTGTTATGAACTGTCAACAGTCAAATTAATTATCTATGTAAGTTGTGACAGTTTGAAAGTATTTCCCTCCTCGCATTGGAATTACTCTAATTCTTTAAACAAACAAACCCATAAGACAATACGATAAGGTGATTCGATAAATTCGTTAACGTCAAATGTTGATACAGCAGATATAGATATTTGGTAATTGTGGTCTGTTAATTAATGATAGTCTTAAGCGAATGACAGTTCAGTTGACTATGGATCACCGCGTATGTGACAGAGCCTTTTCCCATTTTCTCTCCTTCTTTGCGGTTATTGGAGTTTTCCCTTTTAAGTGGAAAAATGGAAAACTAGCTTTTAGTTTCGCTGGATGTTTTACAGTAGCTTTCCATCTTTTGTACATAAATTTCGGTTTACGGGATTTCAGACAGTGTAAGGCTTCTGCTTTTGAGTGTAAAGTTTTATCACTGTCATGGATTTTATTAGGTATTAGGCCAGGAATGATGCTTCTTATGTTCTTTTACAACAAATATTTATTGATCTCCTCTTTCGGATCAATCTCGACGCTCTCCCGCACGTTGAACCCCTCTCATACATCGCCTAGACTTCCTTACGTGAACATGATTTTCATCCTCGTAGTTTCAATAATAAATATTATAGCTGAATCAAGCGCAACTCTATCCATTCCTACAGGCATTGAACAAGCTATAACTATCATCTCTGCTATAATTTTTGCGCAATGTGACGTTGGAGTTTTTCTAGTGTTTTCAATTTTTGTCGATTTCTCGAGACAGTGTTTGCTCGAAATGAATCATATTCTTTCGATGAAACAAACAGAAGATGTTTCAATGAAACTCGTAAAGTGGCACAGTCAGTTGATAGATGACTGTCAGGGCCTGAATAGCTGTTTTGGATTGCAACTTCTGATTATGATTTGCCTACATGTCGGAGACATTGTTGTTTATATATTCTGCTGGTATGGTGTTTACGAGGTCTACAGGATGAATAGGTTCTGGCTGGCGGTCGACACAGTCTCTGCAGTGGGTAGATCTCTTATATCAATGTCATTTTTATTCTTTTTCTGCAGTTCAGCCATGAAAGAAGTTAGTTTGTTTCTTAATAACACGAGCGTTTAGTTAACTCTATTTTTATTCATTAATTTTTTAGAGTGAATCCGTTTTGAAGAGTTTGTAAATGATCCCTAGCCTAGAAGTGAACGTTTCTATAACTCTATTAATAAATTTATTATTATAGTAAATTTATTAATTTATTGTTCATAAATGAGTTCTTTTGAGTACTTAACATTCTGCGAAAAAATATAAATTTGATTATACATCCATATATATATATATATATATATATATATATATAAAAGAACTCATTTATGAACTAGAACATTAATAAATTTACCTTGTTTCATTATGACATGTAAGATGTGCTAAAACAAATCGATTAATCCTGTAACAGTGATATAAATATAAAAATCTTTGTTTGAATATCAGATTATTATTTAGAACAAGTTATCATAAAATTTGCCGATACTATTATATAGATTGGAACCATAACTTTTGAGAAATGATAATAATTGGGTCTTGAAATAATATGTGAGTCCGTAGATGAGTTCCGAGTGCTATGTATTGTTACTTTACCCATTCGTCCAGGCGTCAGTCAAGGTGAAGTATTGCAAGCGGCTTACAAACTAAACACTGCAAATTATTACGAAAAGGTTTATTATTTCATTATTGGATAGCCCTTCTACGCAGATCACTAGTCTCTAATTATTAAACCCCATTTATAGTGTATTTATTATCGAAACTTGGTGCTTCGCGCCTCGCAAATGGGTTCACTGTATCACAACACCAGGACCCCATAATTTTACGCTATTGGATGAAGCATGTTCCATGTTTTTGAATTTTAGCAGTCGGCACAGATCAGAAAGAACCAAGGGTTAATTTTTTCTTCTATAAGAAATAAAGAATGTTTAGTTCATTTCATGATTCAGTTAGCATACACATAATAATCGCCCATTACTGTGAAAAGTGTTAGTACCCTTGACAAATATTTTACCTTTTTTGTTTTTCAGTCGGAAAAGTTCAACAATATACTATCAAGATTTGCTCTTGAAGACATCAAAGGAAAAAACGAAGAAAAGGTGAGTTTTCCTACTCCGGGATTGTGAAAGAGCAAAGAATAAATCAATTAAATTTAGGAAATAATTAATGAACAGATATAGATCATTTCAAAAGTAGGACGCTCAGCTTTGGTAAGCGTCTTAACAGTCCTTATCAGTGGCAGACCAAATCTTGCCTGCCAGGGGTGTTTGATCTTATATAGCTAATCAAAATGGTAGACCAAACTATACTTCGTACACTTGATAGAGATACTTCAAATTGCATTTCGAACACTTAATACGAACAGTCAACTATTTTCCAATCTAAAAGGTTTCAAACCGAAAGAAAATGTTCAGTCTTGGTCTACCAGATCCCTTGAGGTAGTGGTCGGTGTGGAAAGGTGTATGTGGGGTCAATCCGTTCGCCGTCGTTGTTCAACGGCAAGAAGATACGTAAAACGCTTTGGTTGCCCGTTGTTGATCTTCAAAACATACAATGAACTTCAGAAATTTCAAAATTGTAGGAAGAGAATCAAATTTGCAAAAAATAAACGTTTTAGAAATGGTTAAGGTAAAAAATTTTCAACTGGTGAATAGAATCTATATCCACTGAGTCTGTCATCAATTTCGCCCTTATTTTGCTATGGAGGCTGGCAAAATTCAGAATGTTCCAGCGCTAATTTTGGTTGTCCTCGAGATATTTTTATCGAAATTCACAGCTAGGCGTGAAGAACCCAAATCCACTGAGTCTGTCATCAATTTCGTCTAGTTTTTATGAGACTGGAAAATTAGGAAAACCCCATATCTAAGCAAAAAAGCGTAAAACCAAAGCAGAGGACAAAGACCCATATATAAGGGAAAAAGCAATAGATCATGGATATGTCAAAATTGTAGGCATGTTGGGATGTTGGTAAAGTAATAATGGACATTACTTTCCACTCTGTAGGAATGTTGGGAAAGTGAAAATGGACATTTCTTTCCACTCTGTTGGGATGTTGGGAAAGTAAAAGTGGACATTACTTTCCGTTATGTTGGGATGTTGGGAAAGTAAAAATGGACATTACTTTCCACTCTTTTGGGATGTTGGGAAAGTTAAAATGGACATTACTCTCCACTCTGTTGGGAAGTAAAAATGGACATCACTTACCACTCTGTTGGGATGTTGAGAAAGTAAAAAATCCCGCTGTTCTATGCTAAAATATATATATATAACCTGCTGTTTAACGCAGGAGTTAAATCATCAGTAACTGACAACTGTTGTCCATGCATATTTTGTAGAAGTACATTGCTGTAGTACCTCATTGATTTCTACCTAGCCTCCACTTTTAGAGTTAATAATAATCTAAAGTAACGGAGCGTTGCATTTTGTGTGGAGAAAAAATAGTGTCGCGAAAAGTTCATTGACCCGTGGAAAAAAAAAGTGTCGCGAAAAATTCCTTGACCCCCAGCCAAAAGACATCCATGTCAAAATTCAAATTCAATTAACTTCCGAAAAGACATTCGAATTAATCATGTTCTCGGTTGATAATAAATTGTTGCCTAAGCAGTGTCGCCAAATTTGTTAGGCACACATAATAATCATTATAGACATTCGCCTATGGTTTTTACTACGGATTCTATCTTGGAACGGTCTGAAAAGGTTTGTACTCGGCTATTTTTTCTCATGCTTGGATTGACCCTCACCTGGACCTGGACGGACGCGACGACCTCAAACAAAATCATGTCTGAAATAAAATAATTGTGGTAAAACAAATGAGATAGAAAATCTGTTGTGAGTAGTTGCTACTCTGGTATGATTATTCCTACAGGTGTTTATTTGACCATACTAGGTCATGTGTTGTTCGTGTGCAGTACAAATTATATTCTGTGTTGTTCTCTCAAAAATATACAAGTTCATTTTCTAAACCTTCACCAAAGTTCTCTTTCATTCAATTAATCACTGTGCTAAACTCTTTTGGTTAAGGGTCCCAGGCTACGGAAAAGAAGGAAGAACTGTTTTACACACCGCTTCAGGATGAATGAAAGTGAGGTGAAGTTAGAAAAGTTGAAGAATGCGGCAGGATGGCCTACATGGAAATTCCAGTTGTCAGTTATCCTAAAATCAATAGATGTGGAAGGGAGAAACTTATATGAAATGTTGACAACTCTAAGACCGACTGTGGAACAAGATGTCGCAGGTCAAGCAGGCGCGGGAGATGCAAATGCTATTGCTGAATTGAATTCGTGGAAGAAGGCTGACAGCAAGGTCCAAAGACTGATTGTGACCTCGATTCATACCACACTAATGACACACATTATGACATGTACAACGGCTAAGGAAATGTGGGATCGAATATCCAGCGTTTATGAACTCAAAACCGAAGGTGCAGTTCATATGGAACAACAGAAATTCTACGAATATAGGAAAAAATCGAGCGATAGTATCAGTGAACATGTTGCGAAAATAGAAGAAATATGTCATAGACTCGCAGTTCTTGGTGAACCTGTAACAGAAAATGCAATAATAACTAAAATTTTGATGACACTCCCAGCGTCATACAATCATTTTTTCTCAGCTTGGGAATCTACTCCAAAAGAATCAAGAACAATTGCTAATTTGACAACGAGGTTGATAACAGAAGAGAACAGGATTCTTTCTCAAGAAAAAGGCATAGACAGTGAAGCAGCGTTTACTGCAAAGAAAACGTGGAACAAGAAAACATATGACAAATTTCAGAACAGTGGTTGGAAGAAAGAGTGTTTCATATGCAAGAAAGATCATTTCAAGAAAGATTGTCCTCAATATTGGAAAAATCGACAAAACAAGGAAAATATGGGAAGTAAGGAAACAAAAAAGGGAACAGGATCTGCATTCGTCAGTTGCATCGCAAATATGAGTGACATATCGGACAAGAATGGATGGTACGTCGATTCAGGAGCTAGTCACCACATGAGCTCAAGGCATGAATGGTTTGGAGGATACGAACGCCTACCAGAAAAGATACCTGTTGTGTTAGGAAATGGACATGTAATATATGCAGAAGGGAAAGGTTTTATTAACATTTTGGCATACGGAAATGGCAAGTGGTCTGAGAGACACTTAGCAGGAGTTTTGTATGTTCCGGATCTGGCTATAAATTTGTTCTCAACAGGAACAGCACTTGACAAGGGTCTGAAGATGATTGCTAATAAAGATTCTTGTGAATTCAAGTTGAACGGCGAGATAGTTGCAGTTGGAACTAGAGAACATTCTTTGTTCAAGATGAAATTTAAAGTGAATACGACCACGTTTGAAGATGGTGCAGAGGAGAGAGATAATGAAGAACGAGTCAATACAGGATGTGCAATGCAAGCCGAAGGGGTTACAATATGGCATCAGGGATTGTGTCATCAAAATGTCAAACATGTAAAGGATGTATTGAAACAAAACAATATAAAGTTCAACGACGATATCAGCGTTTGTGGAGATTGTGCGGTAGGCAAGCACCCACGCCAACCGTTCCCATGTAGTCAAACAAAAACTGAAAAACTCGGAGAAATCGTACACTCGGATTTGGCAGGACCAATGGAAGAAATTTCTCTTGGAGGTTCGCGTTATTTTTTGCTGTTTAAAGACGACTTCAGTCGATTCAAAGATGTCTACTTCTTGTCAAGAAAAAGTGAAGTTGCAGGAAAACTTGAGATTTTTTTAAATCGATTCCGGAACCGTTTCAACAGTGATATTAATGTCCTGAGAACGGACAATGGTTCTGAATATGTGAATCACGAAGTGAAGAGGATTCTGGATAACAAGGGAATCATACATCAAAGAACTGTTCGGTATACACCACAACAAAACGGAGCAGCTGAACGAGAGATGAGAACAATAGTGGAAGCAGCTAGAACTCTATTACACGCGAAAAATGTTCCTATGAAGTTATGGGCGGAAGCTGTTAATACTGTTGTCTACGTACTAAACAGAACTGGCACAAGCTCGAAGCCAAGGACATCGCCTTACGAACTGTGGTACAACAAAAAACCAACATTGAATCATCTCAGGGTTTTTGGATCTGAGGTATTCGTTCATGTTCCCAAACAAAGAAGAAGAAAATGGGATAAGAAGAGTGAAAAGGGGTATTTTGTTGGTTACAGTGAATCAGTGAAAGGTTATAGAGTGTGGGTAAATGGTGAAAGTGGTGAAAGTGTAGTCTCAAGTAGAGATGTGATATTCCTTGAAGAAAAGAAATGTGAAAATTTTGAAAGAATTGAAAAAGCAGAAGGAGTGGTGATGAAGTTTTATGAAGAAGGTTCAAGATTTGAAAAAAGTGGTGACAATTTTGAAAGATGGAATGAACCAAGAGTAGAACAATTAAGTGATACTGATCAGGCTGAACAAGAAGGCGATAGAAGAGTCCAGGATGTTCCTCGGTATAATCTGAGGAATAGATCAACCATTCCACCTCCCATGAGGTATCCAGGACTAGCTATTGCAGCAACACATATAGAAGATTTACAAATGTTGGTGAAACATTTAAGTTCCGAATTTAAAATTAAAGTGGCGGAGTTCAAGTTCTATTTGGGGTTGGAAGTGTTTGTGGAAGAAGATGGATCAATTTTTGTTAATCAGAAAGGATATGTGGAGAAGATTTTGAAGAAATTCAATATGGAGACATGCAATTCTGTAACTACTCTTGCTGAAAAGATTGGAACAGGAGGCAAAGAAGCAGTGGGGGTCACCGTGCAGAGAGGTCGTAGGCAGCTTGTTATACCTCAGCCTTGTATCTCGACCGGATATCACATATGCAGTAGCGTATCTTAGCCAATTTCTTGAAAAACCAACTACATTACACTGGAAAGCGACGAAAAGGGTCTTGAGGTATTTGCACGGAACTAAGGAATATGGGCTTCTATTCACAGGCAAAAGCTGTGAGAAAATGGATTGTTTTAGTGATGCAGATTATGCTGGCGATGAGAATGATCGGCGATCAGTGTCCCGCTACATTATTCTTCTAGGAGGATGTGCTATTTTGTGGGGCTCATCGAAACAGAAATGTGTGGCTCTTTCTACGACTGAATCCGAGTGCATTGCAGCTTGTACTGCTGTGAAGGAAATTCTGTGGTTGAAAACATTGTGGAAAGAACTGAAGTATGAAGAAGGAACATCTCAACCAACATTGTTCATGGACAACCAAAGTGCGATTCGATTGATCAAGAATCCCGAATTTCACAAACGAACCAAGCACGTGGACGCGAGATACCATTTCATTCGGCAGCACTACCAAGAAAAGGCGTTTGATTTGGAATATGTACCAACAGTGGACCAACTAGCGGACATTTTTACAAAACCACTTGGACGAGAGAAGCTTAATCGTCTACGGAGTCTGATTGGGGTATCATACCAGTAGCACTAAGTGGGGGTGTTGTGAGTAGTTGCTACTCTGGTATGATTATTCCTACAGGTGTTTATTTGACCATACTAGGTCATGTGTTGTTCGTGTGCAGTACAAATTATATTCTGTGTTGTTCTCTCAAAAATATACAAGTTCATTTTCTAAACCTTCACCAAAGTTCTCTTTCATTCAATTAATCACTGTGCTAAACTCTTTTAAATCGTACATGACAATTTTTCATTCCCTTTTCGGCTAGGATCACTAATCAGCCATTTATACCTAATCAGTAAAGTTATAATTCGTAGCTGTAATGGTTTTTTTTTTTTTTTTTTTTTTTTTTTTTTTTAATAACTTGTAATGGTAATTTTTTATTTGTCAATAGCAAGCTCTGAGCGAGAGCTTTAAAAAAAAAAAAAAAAAAAAAAAAAAAAAAAAAAAAAAACCCAGCCGTTCAGCGCCATCTATGAGCAAATTTTCGAAACTAATATTTGTTATTAAGTGGATACCTAATATTTTTATCTTTTGTTATTATGGGTGCTAGCAGACAGTTTGTTAGAGGCGGTAGCCTTGGCGGGTTGCTACGGGTGTTCCGAGTGAACCATAGTTTGCATTATTCATAGGTGACGGACGGGGATTTGATATTTCGTGCAAAGCACTGGGCGAAAAACCGTTTTCTTTGGCTCCCGAAATTTTACTGTAGGTACTTCTCAACACGCAGTTCGGGGCCTTTCTTCGCGCGGTTTGGTTTTGACGATTTCGATCAGCTGAATGAACTAAATTATGAGCAAAATTCTCTCTTGTTCACCCTAAGATGTTGAAATGTGATAGGGGTCTCTGGGTCATGAGAGACGATTGAAATGATGGGCTCTTTCATGATCAGCTGAGTGACCTAAATTCTCTCTTGTTCACCCTAGGAAGTTGAAATTTGACAGAGTGACTCTCTGGGTCATTAAAAGACTATTGAAATTATGATCTCTTTCCTGATCAGCTAATTGAGGTAAATGCTCTCCTGTTCACCTTATGAAGTTGACTTTGGGACTTCAAGAGACGATAGAAATGATGGGCTCTTTCGTATACATATAGAAAGAAACGATTTAGTTCTTGCTCAATTTTAGATGTTGTTAATGGACAAAAACGTGGGTAAATAGACATGGTGGGAGAAGCAGACCATTTTGTTTCAGAACGATGGCACAATCGGATTACGAATTTATAGATGGAACTATAATAAACCACCAGCGACATATGTCCAGCTCAATTCAAATCAAGAAACATTAATCAAACAATTACAACGAGACATGATGTAGGTACATCGAAACTAAAGCACAGATACACAATTTATTATCAGTTAATTATAATACTGCACATATCAGGAAAAACAATGACGAAGTTCTAGATTTTAAGTTCTAATTCTTGATATTTTTTCACACGAGCAAAACAAAACAAACTAGGTGAGAAAGTAATTCAACCTAGCAACATAAATTCACAGATAGGCAACATAAATCAATAACCACACCTATTAACCTTCAAGGAACAATTACCTAAATCAATTGCCAAGCCAATTTAACCTTACCCAAATAAAATTTCCACATAAAATGTAACCTGAAATTACGGAAGTATACCGTTTACAAATGACAAAAAGCCAATTCAAACTAATAAATTACAAAATGGAAGCAGAACCTAATGTAGGCGAGGCCAATAGTTGACGAATTCAAAACGAGATTTCAAAATACGGCAGATCGAGAAATTCGAGTCGGAAGGAGAAACAGACCGACCGCCACTTCACAACCCGCTCGGTACACTAAAAACAGGGAAAACCACTACGACGAGACAAAACCCATTTTTTTATTAATAAATCCATTCAGACACTCATCTATAACCTAATACAAACGTAATTGAAAGCTAAAATGCAATTTTCAGCGAAAAAAACTCATAGTTTGGAAACTACAACACAACATTCTACCTCCGAAATTACGAAAACGAACACAACAATATTGACAATTACATTAACCACAGACATGATAGTAATGGTTTACTTAAATGAAAACTGAAAGGACACCTAGGTACAAAACACTAAAAATTGATATGATAATTTCAAAGCTACCCACACTTCACGTTGACATAAAATCACGCTCCTCAAGAAATAGATACAAGGAGCTCCTACAACCAGGATAATAGTGAACCAAGCCATCGATAGCTACCTAATAGATCAATAGGATCACAGATAGGAGAACAACAAATTGTAAATGCATACGGAAGTAACTATGACACATTAGAAAACTATACCAAGATCATAGGTTAGGAGATACAAATTGTAATTGTATACAGAAGTAGACTACAGTTAGAAAACTATAATAACATCTTAAGCAAAGGGAATACTAATTATAAGTGTGAACATTGAATTAATCATATCATTGACATAAATTGTAAATTCATATAGAATTGAGCATTTAATACGCAAGGATAGAAAAACTAAAATTGTAGAGGATAACTATTAGTAAAAAAACGAAGATATGAATTTATTATGCTTCATGCATAGTTAGCAACAAAAGATATGCTAGATTTAACTGCTTATTATTATTACTGCAAGTAAGAATACATTAATACGAATAACAGAAAAGAAGAAGAATGATGACGTTATTTAAAAATTTTCAAAGATATTACAAATTGAATTTAACAATGGACTTTATGAATACAAAAATATAGGTAACGGAAAACCAGTAAAACAGCGAAAATAAAATAGAGTAAATTATATAAAAGGAATTAATTGTAGGCCATGAAAGAAAATATGAAATTATCAGGATTTATTGAAATGTATGTACACGGAAAGTTATAATACTAGAAAAAACCACAAGAAAAAATAACGAATTCAATCGAAAATGTAAACCCTAGAAATTAATAATGATTGTAAGAATTAATAATTGTAAGAAAAGTACTAAATAATATTAAAATTACAATTAAATAGTTTTAAGAAAACAATTTTTAGGAAAAAATTAATCATTAAGAAAATAAATCACATAAGGTCAACATTGTACATTAATATTCCAAAACTGGTAACGAATAACTAATAACGACATTAAGACTAGCCACCTTATACATGTAAAAGTTTCAAGTCCTCCCAAGCCCTCCATTTTGACGCGAAAACCGCAAAACCCCGAAATCAGCGCGAAAATACCCAAATATACGCGAAAATACCCAAATTTTGCCCAAACCAAAATTTCAAAAAGGAGGGGGTAATTGTCAACTCGTAAATCGACAATTCACAGTTGACAATGGACAATACCCGAGACAAGAATAAGCCGACGTCCGGAATATGCAGTTCTCTGACCCAAGTCACACAAACACGACTGCGCTGATGTCAGCGCATTATGAGACATGGCGTGACGTTGAAAAGATTCTAAATTCCCCCACTCGCACCCTGGAAAGTGGTAAGGAGAATTGTTGACCGCCCTTTAACTTATACGTCACGAAAACTTGTACCCAATGAACGGAATGAACAATTAGAAGGAACGACTTGGAGGAAATTGCTGGGCGATGATTGGGCCCACCGAAAGCGGACACGCCCTGGACGAATGGATAAAACTGTTTGACGAGCATCAGCTCGAGGTCTTGTTTCTGAAATTGTGTACCCGTCCGGAGGCGGAATTTTGTCCGTTGAGGGAGCAGTGGAAGATGGACCGGTCGCGGGCCTCCACTCTTCGGCGCTCGTGTACCTATGATGCCAAGAAGAATCGGCAGCCGAAGATCAGCGAGTCTCCCTAGCCAAGAGAAACCTTGGAAACCTCCCCCGCGGTCTTGGTGCGGTAGCGTATTATTTCAACCTGCAGAATCACTCTAATCAGGAAAGAGAACTCTGAAGCTGATTTGGTTCCAATCAAATGTAAGATGCTAAAAATTGGAACGGGAAGTCTTTGGGTGAGGTAGAGTATAAATATTACAACTTGAGAAACCATTGTAATCAGCTGAGTGGGCACTTTAGCTTATTTCGTTCTTATTCAGCTTTTCATATGTACCTATAGTGAATTTTTGAACGGGGTCTTTCTGGGCATGGTAGAGCATAATAACAAACTGCGATAGCACTCTAATCAAGTACCACTAATTTATTTTTCTACTCCGGATCATACCAACTCACCTGGACATTAGCATCAAGTGTTGGGACTTGCTTCATATATTTGTTGTCAGCAGTTTGTCTGTATTTTGTACTAAATGTGGTCATATCATTGTCGTGCACTAATTCATGAAATTTATTTGCAGAATGAATCAAATAAGAGCATTTTGATGCATTTTATCATTGGGAAGAAGCTCAAATTTACTACATACGGGGGGCTAGTTCTTGATTGCCGGCTAATGCTATCGGTGAGTGAATGACTATGTTAGGTACATTATTTAGTATTTATGATATGCATTATGTAATCTTCGTGTTTTATTGTCCAATAAATAATTAACCTCATTGATCGACCGTAAGAAAAAAATGTTACTCCCCTCATCACAACTCTAGAAAAATGTTTCAAGAGAGTTCTCCTCCTCTCCCCCCCACTCACTCCCTGACTCTCTTTTGGTTTATTATTTGCAATAATGAAGCTTTGTAATCGACCAAGAAAAAAAAAAAAAAAAAAAATTAACACCCCCTGAAAATGGGATAGTTCAAAGACGGAGAAAGTGAGACGCTTTACTGAGGAACAATCAGCAAGTTTCCAGAAGTGGGTTGCAGATGAGGAACTGCGCACGTGCAATTTTTATATTTGTTATTATTATGATTACACTCGGAGTAGAAAAGAGCATTGAAAAACTCGGAAGTAGAGTATTGAAGTTTAACTGTCGCCCGGTGATTTCAAGGAATCATCGCCGATAAGGGTTGGCGGCACGATTTCCTAACTAGCTGGACTTTATGACCGCCACAACAAACCGCCGCCAATATTTGGTTCAAATGTTTGAGTCACAGAAAAATAGTAAATCAAGATACATAGATAGGTACATAATAATATTACTGCAACTTTAGAGTAACATTTTAGCTCCAAAACGCTGCAAATTATTACATAATGGTTTATTATTTCTGAATCAGATAGCCAGCTATAGTAACCAGCATGCTCTGCGGCTTTCGCCAGTCTCTTTTCTAGTATCCACCTCTGTTCTTCCTCTCACTCCACCCCCCCGCTCACCCCCAAGAGTGCCAGGTGTGCGTGCGTGCGTAAGTCTAATACTCAAAGCCTCGAAATAGACGCTTTTTCGCCCGTTTTTGGCCCATAGCATCTATGCAAGTGAAGCGATCGGGATGGTTAAACGTTAGGACCAACTAGACCCCAAATGGAGTCTATGTGCGAAAGAACGGGGTTTTTAAGTCAATTCTTAGGCCTTTTATGGCCCGGACGGCGATCGGCGGACGGCAAACGGCGGACGGCGAACATTTCAAATTTGGATTCTACGCACCTTGAAACGTAAAGTGACGAAGTTTGAGGGGGGTTTTAAAAATTTTTTGCTATACGATCACATAGGCTTATTATTGGAAATAATAATCCAAAAGCAGCCGAACCGACCGAGGAATCCCGAGGAAAATTACGAAACTTGACTTTAAGGAGATTTCATACCTCACAAGGTATAAAATCGCCGTCAAAGAGGGCACCAGAGTTCGTGATGATATTCGTTACGATCGAACTGATCATCTCCTGGGCGAGGTTGAAGATAAGAAGAGGAGGAAATTCACACATGAAGGATGCACAAGCAGAGAAACGCCGATGCGTGAAATGCGACGTTGGTTTATGTGTCAAATGTAACATTCCATTCCACACAAAGCAATGATTTCATGTAATTTTTCAAACTACCTATTCAACCTTTTTTTTCTCGTAATTTAATTAGAATTATATCTTTACCAGTCATAATCCTTAGCAAATATACAATGTATAGTCAAAGCATAGTGATTGATTGTATGATTTAAACGTATAATACGTTCGATTCTATATCATATCAACCTACAGTCATTTTGAACTCATAGAGGACGAGTGTGTCTTATATGGCACACCTCCCCACTCCTCACACATCTGTCACAGAATTTTATAAATATTTTTCTGGGCTCAAAATAAAGTTTTAAGTTAGGGATTACGAGAAAAAAATTATATTTTTCTCTTAAATAGTTCCAACCGTTGGTGGGTAGATGATGCGTGAGGAAGACCAAAGAATGAGAGACCCTCTGCTCGATGGCTTATTAATTACATTCAAAGTTCAAGGTTGCCAATATTTTGGTAAGGTATCAATATAATATATAGTTTTTTTTAACCTAAACGTTGTTATTTTCATTGTTTAAGTCAACTAAAACTATTTTGTTAATTATTTCAGCTAATTGCAACTTGTGTCACCTACTTGATGATTCTTCTCCAATTCAACGGACGTTCAGCTTGCGATCCATTGGAAGTGCCGAATTTGAATAGAACGTCAAACAACGAAACAATAATCTAATTTAGAATTTTACAGTATATTTGATCATTTTATTAATGAAAATTGTAATCAACCATCATAGAAAAATTGGTCTACGTTTCAAATACAGAGATTCCAAACATTTAATTCGAGATATCCGTTCGCCTGCTCACCGCCCAAAGCTTTTTACCCAAAACTACTGGACCATAGTTTAACAATGATTTCGGAACAACTTACATTGGTCCAGTACCAAAACTTTATTGTATATAGTCTTTGGTCTAAAATCTCGCCATCTTTTTCAGTCAACTCTAAAAAGTAAATTCCATGGTTGATTTACATTAACACGCTTAATTTTATAAATTGAAATTTGGCTTACATGTACCTATATATTGACCAGCGATAATCAAAAATCGCTGTTTAAGTTCGTGGATGTCCTACCAAAATTTATCGGCAGAAAAATAGAGCGGTTGGCGCGGCGTGGGGTGGCGCGAGCCCGTTTGGAGCAATCGTGAATGACCCGCTTTGGTGATCCACCGTTTCCAATCATTCTACATGTCCCAACCAACAGTAAAGACAATCGGATTTATACAGCCATAAAGAGCAAGCGAAACGAGGCTTATCTTTATTAAACCTAATGAACTTTTCGTGGTTCCACATAGTTTTATGAGATTTAATTTGTTTAAAAGTAATTTCCAAAAAAAAAAAAAAAAAAAACGGATGCCAAGATGGGTGGGCAGTATCACTTCCTCACATAATGTAATATGGACTTGGACATGGAGTTAGTTGAAGAATTTAAATGTTCTCAAAACTAAACTTTTCGTGGTTCCACATAGTTTTATAAGATTTACTAAATTCATTCATTTATTTATTTATTTATTTTTTTTTTAATTATATTTTTCTATTTTATTTTATTTTTTTCTTTCTTGCCGATTCCTTGGGATTGTTATTGAGAGGGATTGGAAGCTGTTTTCAAATTTTCATCGAACCATGGGCTGTAGGTAATCTTTATTTTATCCTTTTTTCCATTTCCTTGGGATTGTCAATAGGAAAGGATTGTAAGAAATTTTCAAATTGTCCACCCCCACCCGAACCATGTGCGTAGATCTCGATGGTAAGGGGACTATATCCAATCGCATCTATAAATCTCTCACCGAGCGATCTGTATAACCCACCCTTAGCGCGCGAAGCAATCAACATCTCCTACACATTTCCAATCACCCTTAGTGACCTACCGTTTCAGAATGTCTCAAAACGGAAAATTTTCGAAAATTTTTATTTAAAAATTTTATGAGCCATCGCAATCTACGAAAATTCGCTTAAAAGTTAAAAATTCTAAAAAGTAAAAAAAAAATGAATAGGAGATTTAAATTTAGAATAGGGTTTTTCCATAAAATCAATAGTTGAAGATTTCCTTGCACACAAAAAGCTCAAATTTCAAAACAATTTAGCATTTTAAAATACTATTATTTACGAAAATTTGCTCATACGATCATGCCGCATGACTGAGAATTTTTCGAAGTTCTAGCCTGTGGGGAAACGAACGGATTATTGTACAGCGTTCCGGATGGTTTTTGGATTATGTTTATCAATGAGAACCAAAAAATCATAACTGTTACCTTGACCGTTTTCGAGACCTCGATTTTCGAATATGTCAGCCCCTTAATGCTGCTCTTTAGGGTTGATAGAAAATTATGCCGAGCTTTTTGGATCAACTAAACCCCAAATGGGATTTTTAACCCATGTTTCATTATCTTTGGTACAGTAGTTTCGGAAAAAAGCTTTTTCGAGAGAAAATGGCGGACAGGTGGATTATTAGTTTATTATTTTCAATAATGCACCTTTGAAATCGACCAAGAAAAACATTTTATGACGCCTGTAATTACTATTGTACCATATACACAAACATACACAATTAGATAAAATTTGAATTTCATTCTTTCTATGAGAGGTGAAAGATGAGTAGTGAGCGCTTGGTCACCAAGGTCAACATTGATCCCAGCTACTTGCTACTTCATGACCGCCTTGTTTCCAGGGATACGTTTCAACAGCGGCGAATTTACTGAGAACACGAGCCAGGAAAGGTCTTGGAGGCTTTCCAAAAAAGTCTACGGAATGGGAAGTAGATGTGGGCGTCTAGGGGAGAATGGAAGCATCGAAAAACATAAATCGTGTGCTTTACGACTTCTGGAGCTCTGGAAAGGAGAGTTGGTAGGATTGGTCTTACTGCAAAGCATACAGAAATTAGTAACCTATTTACTACAGAAATGATGTCAACTGATTATTATAATCCATCGCCGGAAAAACTTATGTAGACTAGTATATAATTAATTTCATTATGTATGAGCAGTACAGATATACGTAATTTAAGGTAAGCACAATGCATATTAGAATTTTTTAAACCCTGATTAAGAGCTGATAATTGCAAACGCTTGGCTCGTGTTGCTCGGCAATGAAACAGTTTCCACCATGTCATGCTTTAGGTTCTCCAATTTCATGAGGAATTTTGTGAAACGTAAAATAATCAATGCAGCTCCATGATGCAGCACACCTGCTGCCTAAGAATTTATATTTGATGATATTGCACTTTACACATGTATGTTGCTCAATAGTGAATCAAATTCAGGAATTCATTTTTTATTAGCAATCTTAAGATGAATTTTTATAGTTCTTCCAAGAATAGTTCTGTGGCATTCAAAGTGTAGGAGGTACACGTACACATCCATGACGCAATTTGAACAGTATTTAATTTTAACAGTGGTACACATGCTGAGGGGGCTCTCTGGCTAAATCACGGTCGGTTCTCCACTCTGTTTATCATACTCTCTTCGTGCCTCGTTGCAGCTATGTGATTCTTTTATGGAAAGGCTCGCTGATCTCATTCAAGCTCTTATACAACAAAAACAGTTTGGCTCTGACTCGGGTGAAGAGGAAGTCACCATTATTTCCACACCAAGGTGATTCTCACCAATATTTTTGGCCCTGGCTTCCGTCAAATTCATTCCCAGAATGGAAAATCGAAAATCAAAGGGCCTTAACCTGACTTCAATGCATAAAAAATCGTTAATGCTCTACCCAACATTTATAAGGAACTATTCGATGCTGTGCTTCATGCAAACCATTCAATTAAAGATAAATTGTTAGCATTGTCAATATACTCCCTCACTGAGATTACGGACTATTCGTGGAACAAACAAGGAACAGAAGGTTTTCTCTCCCTCCCCTCACTACTTATTTAAGAAGCCCTTTGTTATGTAATTAAAAGGCAGTGTCTATTCATTCATTCGAAGATCACCAAGACGAGATTCGGAACTGCACTGCTCAGAGTACCTCACCATTATCCCGAGTTTTTTAAACGAAGCTTTGATTATAATGCGATTATCATTTATAACCATTGTGTTCAGCACCCCACATGCTACATAGGCCCACCTAGTGCTCCAAACTTTAAAGACAAATGTAAAAAAAATTTAATTTACATGGAATTGTATTGCACGTCTGAATATTTTAACTATATATAATTTATCTACTGTACCATTATTGTAACAATCATTTGACAATTGCCCTACTCTACATCTGTATGAGTGTTTTATGGCAATAAAGATTATTATTATCATTATTATTAACAATTACTACTGGCGATTACTGGTCAGGTTCATCGAATAAATCTTCTCCCAATTACAAAATCCATCAGATCTTTATTGGATAGGTACATCGAATTGAAGAAATGTATATTCCTTAAAACACCAATATTTATCATGAATTCAATTGAAATGCCTATTTCAAGAGATAACTATTCACAAATAACAAAACTAGTCCTTATTGCGTCTGTCAATTTGATAAATCCGACTGATATCGCTATGAATAGATAAATAGGTATTATACATCATTTTAATAATTCAGCTACGGAAAATCGAATGAATGACAAGTTCTATAAACTAGTTAATGAAGTTTTATTGTCTATACACACTCGGAACAATTATTTTTTACAATAATACAAGTAAGCTGGTTTTTAAATAAATAAATAATTAAACACTACAATTCGCAGGTAAAATGTACAGTTGAATGGTTGGATGTTTTGCAATTGATCAAAAAATTGACCTAGGCAACTTGATGTTTACCGATCCGCTTAGATGTATTGGTATTATCTTCTTAACAATATATAAATACACGAGATGGGTTAATTGATTATGATTATAAGTAGATGAAACGTGGGCCTTTTAAAAACATTTTTGCAAATTACTGTTAAAAATGATAGGTCGCTATGTTTAACCAGTTAGGTACCTACTTATCGATCTATGTATTCTGTATCGATAAAATTACAAGTAATTAGTTGAAGTGATTCATTTACGTAAACATATTTGTTATAAGTAATTTACTGTAACATAAAAAAGGGTATCTTGTTGATAAGTAATGGAGAAATTAACGTCTTGTGCGAACATCCACCAGTATAACAAATAGAAAAATAAGAGGAGTATTCCAATATTTTGTATTTTTGATGATGTTTTTAATGCTAGGTACAATTGAGTGATAATTCAAGCGCACAGCGCGATATGTACAAGAATGAGATCACTTAATAATTAAATATATAATATCAAGTATTAGGTATGGATTGATTTGGCACACTTTTTTCGGGTTCGACTTTTGGCCACTGTTTATCACATCGAGTACAGGGGTTCAAAATACGAAATCCAAATTCAACTTTTGATTCAAATTGTTATCTATAGTAATAATTTCTGTATCCTTTCACCTGCCTGCTGTCCACAAAGAGCGCGATATAAAACTTGAAAACTAGTTCTCAAATCATAACATAATTTACACCCTACAAGTCTAATAGAACGAGAAATCTGTATATCCGAGTGCGAGGGCACTAACATAATCACGATAAAAACTCGAAATCATGAACTTCTAATTCTATAATCCAAAATAAAATTTCACATCAGTTTAAATACAAACATAAACTCCGCCAATTACAATTACTCATGATCAATTTCAATTTCTCGTTCTTACGTTACGTTATAGTCTTTATATACCTACCTATGTAAATGTACGACTCACAAGTTTAGACGATAATGTGGTCCAAGTTAGAGGATGAGAATCACAAGAAGAATAATATTACGTAAATAGCACCAAGCATTAGAAGTTATACGGCTTGTGAAAAGTTGAAAACTTCAAACTGCAATTGTTTCTCTTGGAGTGATTGCGAACCCATAGTGACTTTTTGGAGAGGAACTTAAACGGATCAAATCTTCGGAAGCATCAGAAATCTGTGGTGTAATCTTAGTTTTGGAGATCTGAAATGTTCACCACGAAAAAACTTTATGAAGTTGAATAGTGTCAAGAAGCTTTCGTCAACAGAATTGATTCAGAGACATCAATCTAATTGCAGAAATGGGGAAAACTATATCTTCAGCAATGCGCCATCAACGTACAGGGTGATTCCCTCATAACTTGAAATAAAAGGTTGCGTGAAACTAGACAAAAAATAGGGTAGAACGCCACCAACTACTCTTGTCTATCTCAATCCATTGCCAAGATGATTTTTAAAGGTTATTTCACAAAAACCCAGTTTTGACATAGAAACCCTAACTTTTCCTCTTTTAATAAGTTTTCCTCAACTGTTGAACATATTTTTGGAGTCAGCGATAAATTGTCTTTAAGAACACACGATTTTCATTATCATTTGACAACTTTTAGACTCATTTATTTAAAAAAAAGTTAATTCTATTGGAAATTGAGAATTTTTAAAAATTAATCCTTCTCTCTCTCCCTCAAAATTAATCTTAGTGACACAAATTAAATGTCACAAAAACTGTTCACTTAATAATCTTTTTAACGGTATAGTAAATTTTACTTTTACTTTGCTAGTTGGGGGAAAATCATATTTTAATGTTGATAAAAGTTATTTTTTCTTTGATGGAGTTGAGAATTTTCTTGAAAAAGGGACCCTCTATGATCCTAAGAGATCTGCGTCGGTTTCTACGTGTTTGTTCATGGTGAATCGAATAGTATCACGTGCAAAACTTTCCAATTCTGTTAAAACGGAGGTTTGCCCTTTACCCACATATTTTTGGTTTGTAATGCTCAATTGTATTTGTTTTTGAGGGTAAATTTCGTTAAATAAAGTGTAAATCTCATAACAGAGTTAAGGTGATCTGCAAGTGTTACCATTCGATTCAGCATAAAATATTACGTGGAAATGTCCAATCGAACGGAAAATCCTGACTTACGTCTTCAAATGTGAGAACTTGAATGAAATTCTTATTCGGAAGAATCTATCTAAGAAGCAGAAGTTGGATTCACGCATGGCCGCGACAAGGACGGAGCTGTGCCGTTCCAAGTAGGGGAGTTTTTGTGGTATTATATCCTGCAAAATCCATTACGACTTTTGACTTAATAGAAAACGGTCCGATTTGAGTTTTTTCTGAATCAACCAATTTCAGTTTTACTGCGCAATAGTTATTATCCGTTAGTTATTATGCGTTATTATCAACCAATTGCGATAAAATCCTTAGAGCATCATCATGGAACTATTACTAACTACCCCTTAACTTCATATAACCAGAAAACGGTCCATTAGTTTCGGAGTTTTGCTTGCATTAACCAATTTTAGTTTTACTGTGCAATAATTACTGAACCAATTGCGATAAAATCCATGGAGCATCATCATGGAAACATAACCAACACCCCAGAAGTTGTAACGGAATTGAACAGATACGTCATAGAAATCAGCGTTACAAAAAAATCCTGTTTGCGCATGCACACACGCTATTATTGATTTAACGGCAATAAAATATACACGGGACCATCTCGTAGATGATCCGCAATATTCCTGAAATTTTAATCAATACCGGACTGAATTATGGTATAATGTTGTGCATGACAAGGATTTACCACAGACAGACAGACAAGAAACCAAAATTGATCAGCAAGGTCTGAAGCGCAACAATCTCGTGGAAATTTTAATTTTCACAAACAGTTTGTTCTTTTCGCACCTTCCGCAGAGAGGATGGAAAAATCTAGGGTGTTATTTTTCATGAGTAATCAGCATAGGGGTTCCGTAATATACTCGTAATACTCAGTTTTACCCAAACCTACCTCTTTTTTAGCTTCGAAAAATTTAACATAATGAACCTATACTCGACTCAAATGCAGGGGTTGATACTGCTACGCTTCCACTTCTCCAGAAGAAGGCAAATACCACAAGGCTTTTTATTTAAGGTAGGCCTCGAAACGAATGACTTTTCTATTCAGAAACTCACTGTAGCGCTATTATTGTAGCTGAATAAGGTGAATTCTTTCCGAACACTTATTATATTGTTGTAAAACGTGAAAAATTAGTGATTGGACCTTGATAATAATTAAGACCTTCGCGAATTTCTTTCCCCTAAAATCTCATTATACGTTGGAATGGACCAGTTATGAGTCCTCTCAACGATCTCTCTTATCCAAAGGTCAAATTGAATAGTTTTATCTTTGTTATTTGCTCTTAATAATTGCATCTTTCTTCATAATATGTATCTGCCAATGTTGGTGTTCATAGTTGTTTGAAGATAATGAATTTGTTTATTTTTGAAGGAGAGGATTAATTGAAGTTGATGGTTTATAACTGTATCCATAAATTTAAACTATTTTGAAAAATGAGAGATGAAAGAGATACCACACGTACGTTCATCATCTATTTACTCAACTTTTGTCCAATTCTGAATTGGAAATATAAATTGAATATGAACCTATTTAACCAAATTAGTGGAAAAAATTAAAACTCACCTGTCACTGCTTTGAAGAAAGGATGGGTGTGTTTGCAAAGAGCGAAACGAAACAGGATTTTTACTTTTCCCAAAACACAACAACATAACTGTTATGCTTTGATTTTATTTTTACCTAAAATTTAAATGGGTTAACACCTTCTTTTGATCATTGAAAGATTAAGAAACATTTGTGCTAATTGAGACACTACGAACCAAGTTTTCAAGTCCAGAGTTATAAAATATGGACTCAAACTCATTCATACATGTTTCCCGTCTCCTCAAATCAAAGACCATGTCACTAGGGAGATGATTCAATATACCATTCCGAGGATTTGGAGAAACGTATTGCTAGAATGTCGTTTTCATACGAGTATGATACAAATAATCAAACTTCAAAAAGTTTTTGGAATTTCGAACACATTTGATAATTTTGTCAAATACGACCAGTCTTTGGTAGATACCCGCAAGCGCTACGGAGAGTTTTACGTAGCTTGTTCTTCGTTGTCTTCGGCCTTCGCATCGAGGTCTTCATCTGTTAGCTGCTCGAGGGCCATGTAGGAAGCCGAGAAACCTTTGCTGACGATTGTGTCGTCCGTTTGAAATCTGACAAGCAGAGCCTCCGTCACGGATATTATGTCCGTTGGGTTCTGAAAAACAACACAATCATTAATTACGAAAACGCTGCAAATTATTACTCAAAGGTAATATGTACACAGGGCCCCACTTATTATAGCACTTAACATGCTTTAGACACAGCCCCCCCCAGTACAAAAACGATGCTATTCGGGTGATAAAGTAAGGTGCCGAAAATTATTTATGCAATACTTTTGACATTGATATTCTATGTTATATTGAGATTCTAACTTTATTTAAATATTTAAATAACATATATTTCATTTTTTATGAGTTTTTTCTTTGTTTCGCAAAGCGTCCGTTCTTTCAAAGCACCAGAACCCCCCCCCCCCCCCCCCCAGTTTTATGCTTTTAGTAAATGTTAATAAACAAAACCCTTTATGACAAAGACATCTCCCAATCATGTAGAAGGGTTGCTTGGACTGTGTATTGACTTGAAACTATGTTTCATGGACATGGAATCCGTTCAATCGACTAGCAGAGCAATCAGTCTCGGAATACCGTCAGCTGATAAGAGGTCTTTTAAACCTCCTAACGTTGTTTCCAAGGTATTCAAAAGATGCTCTACTCCAAATTTCAGCACCCTCAGTCGACCAGGTCAGAAATTAGCCTCTGTGGTCCCTCAGCTAATCAGTCCGCCTCAATACCTTGTAATGTATATATTCTACGTGTTCAAGAGCCGCTCCATTTCAGATTTCATCACCGTACGTCGAAAAGGAATGAATTTTGCCTCTTTGGCCCAACAGCTGATCACTGCGCCTCCGTGCCTTGTAACTGTTTTTTGAGTTGTCCCAGAGGAGCTCCATGTTGAATTTAAGTACCTTCAGTGGATTAGAATAAGAATTAGCTTCGCAGTCCCACAGCTGATCAGACCCCCCCCCCCCCCACTGTGTAATTGTATTGTAGATCTAGATCGTAAAGCAAACAGATGAACGTACAATGACCCGGGCAGTTTTATTCGACTATGTGGGTGGGTATCTATAATGAAACCCAAAAAACAAACATTACTGTTATAGTGAAAGTTTTCGTGATCTTGAGTTTTTAATATGTTGGCCATTGAATTCTTCCCTTAAGAACGTCTTGACTGACGCCATGACATTAAAATATAAAATTTCCTTAAGCTGGGGAAGTAGTAAAATTTTGTAGTGAGCGGTGTAGACCTAATGATAAAACCAATTCGGGTTTTTCGTAAATAAACGTTGTTTGGGTGGTTAAATGGGCAAACCACTAAATTCAAAACTTCAAATAAAATGCATATACTTGGAGCAAAGATACCAAGCATTCTTTATGACAACCATGATCCTGTCCAAATAATGAAATACAAGATTAGCATGCTATTTCTGAAGAGGAATGTTACCGTGAGAAGAAGAATTTTTGAGTGGAGATAGTTTTGCCTGAATATAGAACTTCGATACTCGGTCATTTTTATTTCAAGAGTGTAACAACTGAACTATGATAGATAAGGGATTATTAATTTTATCATTATCTGAGAGCCTGACCGTTGGAGTGGCTGATTCAATGACAGTTGGAGTGGCTGATTCAATCTGTGTCGATGAAGTACTCGGTACTATAAAACAGTAGGGCACTAGCAAGGAGTATCAGTGATGTGCGAAGCAATGAATCAGTTGTTCGTGTTTTTCGGCATCATTGCCGTCGCGGTGGCAAATATCTGTTCGGAATCAGCATTACCACCATGGCCCAAAACTTACGTAGTCAAAGGAGCGATTAGCTATCCGTCTAGTGAAATAACTACGAATTTTCAGGTATGGTACGACGGAACGACATCAGGATCAGAAAAGTCCAGGATGGACTACTTTGGAGGACAAACAAAAACCTTCGAATTCGCGAGTTGGCCCGACAACAAAGGACTCTTAGCCCAAATAATTCCAGTCACTACTGAGCAATTCAAGAATAAAATGATATGTGAAACTCTGAAAGGTGAACATCCAGGCGACACTGTAGTGCAGAATGTTCTTCCAAGCCTCGATGGTCTCAAGTGCGCCGGAAAAGGTAGTTTGAATGGAATAGAAGGGGAAAAGTGGACGAACACGCTCATTGTAGACGAAGTGGCCCACGAGGGAATCATGTGGGTAAAATGGGAAACCAATCAAAAAGCAGGGGGGAAAATTGCAATCCCAATAGCTTACGAATCAATAAGCTATGATGCCGATCGTGGTACCCACTATGACCATATCATTGTTCATTATTATAACTACCGTCCAGTAGTTCCAGCCAAATCGATTTGGGCGATTCCCAAAACTTGCGAAGAAACTCTTTCTAGTGAAAAATTTGCCGCAAGCCATCCTATAAAAGAGATTGTGCACAAGGATTACCGACATATAAATCGTGCGTTCAGTGAGTTTTTGATAACTCATAACAGGCAATACAACAATATTTCGGAACATAGAATGAGGAAGAACATCTTCAAGAGAAACCACCAGTTTGTACACGCACATAATAGAGCAAACCTTGGTTACACTTTGGCTTTGAATCACCTCGCTGATCGAACTGATGAAGAGCTGAAGGCTCTGCGAGGAATAATTCCTACCAAGGGATACAACGGTGGCTCGGTTTTCCCTTACAGCGAAGATGATTTGAAAGCTGCTCCTTTACCACTCAATTTCGATTGGAGACTGTATGGTGCCGTGACCCCTGTCAAGAATCAGATCAGTTGTGGGAGTTGCTGGAGCTTCGGAACAACAGGTACCCTCGAAGGAGCTTACTTTATGAAAACTGGTAAACTGATCACCCTATCAGAGCAGGCATTGATGGACTGCTCTTGGGGATTTGGCAACAAAGCTTGTGGTGGAGGACTAGCTACCAACAGCTACAAGTGGATTCAAAAGCATGGAGGATTACCTGTTGAAGAAGAATATGGACCCTATCAGGGATTAGCTGGATTCTGTCACTCAGATAAGGTCAAGCTCGTTGCTCCTATTACTGGATGGGTCAACGTGACAACTCATAACGAAAGAGCATTGAAACTCGCCATCTTCAAGCATGGACCCATTGCCATTTCCATCAATTCATCACTTAAAACGTTCAATTTTTACTCCAACGGAGTATATTACGATCCAAAGTGCAAGGGCACCGAAAAAGATTTAGACCACGCTGTGCTCGTAGTTGGGTATGGGTGGATCAACCACAAGAAATACTGGTTGGTGAAGAACTCCTTGGGCAATGCCTGGGGCAATGACGGCTACATCCTCATGGAGATTAAGAACAATAATTGTGGTGTTATGACCAGACCAACGTATGTAACTATGTAGAACACAATTATTTTTTAGCTCGACCAATGTTGTGAGTTCTTAAACGATATTATTTTGTTACATGAAACTTGAACTTCATTATCAAAGAAACGTGATTTATATAATTTGATAAATCAATCTCATCTTGATATATTTTCATTATATTCAACCCTGAATTTCTATTCTAATGGCAACTGGACTTTCTATTACGATTTCGATGATTTCGGCAGTATTCATTTCATCAGATTTGTCCGTTATTGCAATTGAATTCGATTTTAATTTATGATAACAACTAGTAACTTGTTCCTTTTGCAGTGTCTCCAAAAATTTAAAAATCAGTTTTCGAAAATTTTTTCATCTAATTCCTTTTTTAGGCATCCTGAAACGAATCCTAGAGTTTAAAGCTTTTCTATATATATATATATATATATATATATATATATATATATATGTGTGTGTGTGTGTGTGTGTGTGTATGTATGTGTGTGTGTGTGTGTGTGTGTGTGTGTGTGTCATTCCAGACGATACGATTAGGTACTCTCCTTAGGATTGAACTAAAAATTCCTTCCTTGCGCCAAAAAATCAAGCATTTCAAACGAAGAGATGATTTCGTTAATCAACAGTTTTTGAGCAGGTTTAGTTGGTCTAATTTCAAAAAATGTGCTCAAAAAACACTGAAAATGACTAAAAACGGCCAAAATTTGTTACATTTATATTATTATCAAAATTTTAGCCAAAAAAAGTTTATCAACGATGAACTTGAGCATTAAACAATTTATTAACAAACTTATGGTGAAAAATGTACTTAAATTTCATTAATAGTTGCTGAAAAATCGAATAAAAAAACTAAAAAATTGCTACTCATCCAAAAGCTGTTTTGGTAGAAATCGTGGAATAGGATGTAGAACGAGTTTTTCTCCACAAAATCGGTAGGTAGTTAACAATTTCTTTGCACTCAAAGTAGTTTCGAAACAAAGTAACATTATACGGTACGATAATCTACGAAAATTCGCTCATATACGATCATGCTGCATGACTGGAACTTCTTCTTGTTCGATTGAAAAGGTTCATTATTGGAAATAAGAAACCATAAATGTGCTAAAAATTAGCCTCAGAGGCCACTCAGCTGAACAGTACGCCTCCATACCTTGTAATTGTTTTCTACGAGCTCTCTATTTCAAATTTCATTATCGTTGGTCGATTAGGAAATAAATTAGCGTCATTTTCCCCTCAGCTGATCATCAGTGCGTCTCCGCATCTCGTAAATTTTTCTAGGCGTCAGAAAGGAGCTCCATCTTAAATTTGAGCATCGTGTTTCATTCGATTCTTTGGGATGATTTCAATTAATGATAATCAGAAAACTACTCCTATTCCCAAGGTGTTCGAGATACAGGTGCTTCAATATTTCAACCCTTTAATTCCACCCTTTAGGGTTGATCTAAAGTATTGCTGATGTTACCTCGGTCCAGTTGTTCCGGAGAAAAGCTTCGAGCGGCGGACAGCTTACCAAGACAACATAAAATGAATGCGTAACATTAGGTAATTCATTGTCGTCTTCCGTCTGAGGCCTTTGGTCAGTTGGTTCGTTTGGCGAGGCCGCACTTTAAATTTTCAAGGTAAGCAAGAAGAACAATAACAAGCCATTCCCACTCTCTTTTCGTCTTTAGTTTCTCTTCCTTTTCTCTCTTCTCTGGTATTTGCAATATTATATAATCCCCTATAATCTATTATCTAATTTTTCAAACGGTTTATGTACCTTTATATAATAATTTCTGTCTTGTTTATAATAATTTCAGATATAATTTTTTTTAATTGCTTTTTCTTTATCCTTGTTTATTGTTGTATACAGTTAACCATCAGTATTTTTATTTCTAGTTACCTATTTCTATGCACTACATTATTATAGGGTCACAGCCCCAAACAGGCAGTTGTGAAATAAAAGTCATTGTCGTAAGACCATGTCGTGTTACCGGGGAAATTTGGTGAAACAAGGTGTCAATCATTATTGAATGATAAAAGCCAACATCAAAATAATTTGTATCTTTAATAAATTCAAAAATGCCGAAGGAGTTGCAAAAAATTGCATCGAAACAATCAGTAGGTCGAAGATCATACATAATAGTAGTCGTGAACTTAATTAGCAAACGTGAGCATACGTTGGTACAGTATTAGATTATGATATTGTACATCTATGGTACATATTTCTTATAATGGCTTATAGTTGGCAAAATGCTAAGATCTTGAAAGTTCATTTAGAATTAGTTTATCTGAGGATACCGTGACTGCCAGTCCCACCCCAAATGTTTTGTAAGGAGGTCAGTGAAGGCGATTACGTAGGTGGGCGAAGGGAGACGAATGATAGTGCGGTACATCTCGAAAAGAATCGATACGGTGAAAACGACCAGCAAAGCCTGGCGCAGTTAACAAAGCAGCCAGCCTGGACATCCACGAGCTCTCTGTGGGCGGGTATGGAAACCTCCAGAGCCTGGCTAGTTCAGCGACTAGCCTCCAGAGCGTACCAGAATCTGTATAATAATCGCTATGGGCATATCCCGAGGGGGAGGGAATTCCGAAAAATATACTACATACGTAAGAACTAACTGTAACTTTGATTAGTTACTATTGCAAATACAATATATTATCGGGTTGAAACTTGGTATAGTTTTGGGCGTGACAAAGATTTACCATAGACAGACAGACATCAGGCAGACAGAGGAAGCGGAATATTGCATATTTTGCCTCCTTGGGGGAGGTTACATTTGAATTTTCACTAAAGGGCAAACAATTATCCCGGCGTTATCATTGATCGCATTAACCATTATAAATAAACTCGAGCTCATATCGATTAACTTCATGTAAACAATAAAATATGTAAATTAGTTTTGTCTCTGAATCACTCTCAAAGAAGAAAAAATATGGAAAAGAACAATTAAATCTGTATTTTTAAAAACTTAAACTCAGGTTTTGTGTTCTGTGTTTTGTGTTCTTCAACTTAAACTCAAAAAGTGTTTGTTTCGAATTATTTGCGAGGAAATCTTGATGAGAACAACAATGTAAACAAATTTTTTGGTTTCTTGTCAACTTGCAACGATCGTCAATTGTCCATATGATTTAGAAAAATAACAATGAATCCGAAAGATTGAACTTGTAGAATATTAACTGTCGCCGACATTAGTTATATGCTACCTACTAAAAAATAAATTACGCCATTAATTATAACGAAGTACCTATCCGAAGTATATAGAACAATTTTTGAGCGATGACAGCTCACGGAGTTACTATTTTCTACCAACGGATTGTAAATTGAAATCGTTATTAATTTATTAGAGTCGTAATTTGTATTTTTGCTTGTCTAGTTTTTTGTGTACTTATGTAATTTATATTTGTTTTAATTTGCTATGGCTTTAGCATGGATAATTCATTTGTTCTATATCTTTTTCTTTATTTGAAAATACAGCATATATTTTAACACTAAATGCCACAATATCGTGGAAACTTGAGACTCAATATTACTAGTGCTTGAAATACTAACCGAATTTCCACAGAACTTTCCATAAGATGGACCGCTCGAGTCCATTCCGGAAAAAACTTCCACGTAGTCGTAAGCACAGTCTTGTTCGTCCTCGACCTCAAACGCGAGGAAAGTGAGGTGAACTATCATACCTGTGAACAGGAAATACAAAATTATATTGTGTCCGCATTAAATTGGCCTTTCACGAAGATAGCCGGACAGCGATATTACAATACCTCACCCGGATTCTGCCACAAGAACTGCCAATCTCATTACCTATGCCTCAAATTTGTTATCGTTTCAGGACTCCTTTCTGAAGCTAGGTCTTATAGGGAAGTCTTCGTCTATTGTTGGATCGCCCTATTGTAATTGATCCAGGGGGGTGTGCAACATCCCAAGCATGAGAGAAAAAATAACTAATTACAAATTCGTTCCAGACTATTCTAGTAATTACCGAATGCTTAAATAAATAAATAAAATAAAGAAATAATGTGTGTGTGTGTGTGTGTGTGTGTGTGTGTGTGTGATAAATTTTGTAGATGCAGCCCAGGCTACAATTTTTACCCAATTTTAGTGATCATTTTCATTTTTGATCCCAGTTTTAGTCCAGCTGTTCAACAAACCTGGGAAATTTGGAATTTCATGACATAAATGAAAAATATGAGGAAGCAATGCAGAAAAAGCTTCTTTTTTTACGAGGTACTGTCTGTGCTGCCCTCATATCACCTTAACCCGATTTTCCGTTACTCATTTTTTACAGTTTGGGATTTGCAAGAAGCCTCGGGAATCTCGAATTTACAATAGGGAGGATTACCGTTCCTTTTCAAGCGCCGCCCAAGCTAGTAATTCTCAACTGATTTTCGTGATTGTTTAGGTCATAAGCCATTGGCCTGTTTTAGGAAAATATTTGGGGAGTTACAAATTTTATAATGGAAGAGGATGAATAGAAAGGATAATATTGATAAATGGTTAGGTTCACGTAACTTTTGTTTATTGAATATATATTTGGTGAGAAAAATTGGTTACTTCATTTTGATGATAGATTGATGGTGAGAAGGAGTGATGGAAGGGAAAACAAACTATTTACTGTATTCTCCACCAATTTTTGCAATTCTTTTATTGTTCGAGCTCCAAGTGTTTTGTCTCCACGTGGAACCATTATCAGTAAATTCAAATTACATAGGGTGAGGGAGGGGGGTTACCGAAAAATCGAAATATCATTGACATAGAGATGTCCGTCCAATGCATACATTGCTTAAAAATATGTTTTATTTGTCTACGCAGTTAGAACGAATGAAGACAATTTTTATCGTTTCTTACATTTATGATGAACAATTAGTGTGCGGCTTCAGTATTCGAGTGACCATATACAGAATTAGATACAAGAGTAGAAAACTTGAGCTTAGTCTTATTAAGTTTTTTAGCTCTGCGCAGCGGTAGAGAGTGAGCGCTTGTATCGCTGAATCCGTATGGAGATTGTGTGACCTAGTACGATTGAAAATACGACACCGGGCTAAGTATACTAGACTGACAACGAAAAAAACGAAAGTTCGAATTTTTGAGGTGCTCAAAGCTCAGATGATTGCATCAGATGCTAGGAACAACTCCTGAAAGTTTCAGTCCGAACCGATAACCCCTTGAGGTCTCCTAAACCCGTTTTTTGGTAATTGAATTATCGATTTTAGAACACTAGACGCTTAGGACAAAAAGACGGTTAGGACATGAAAGATCCATGCGTCTGGACACTTTTTATACTCTATTCCTATGTTTTCAGTGTCGCGGAACACGATGCCGCTATTATTACAAGCGCAGAAGCTGTATTTCTTTTGATATTCAAGAAATTTTTGAACATCAAGAAAAATCCACTGTATTCACCGATTTTTGACACCTAGCTCTTGATTATTAACCGAAATACGAGTCCTACGCCTCCACTACTAGCACGTAATGTTCAACGAGCCCAAAAACATAATATAATGGGATAAAAAGGGCTTCAGGGCGTTAAATTTTGATTTCGCAGCTACTGGTAAGTATAGAGCGGTTACCATTAAAAAAGCTAACTCGTCTCTGGAGCAGATATTTCCAAAAGGGCAATATATTATAGGACGAAATTGGTCTTGTTACATTCGGAACAAGCCAGGAAACAAGGTCCGAAGCAGAAAAGACCCGTAAACAATTTTTTCCCCAGTCAAAACTAGGTAAAAACGGCAAAAAATGCCTTTTTTCCATCACTTATTTGGACTGATTTCTTGAATATCAAAAGAAATACAGCTTCTGCGCTTGCAATAATGGCGGCATCGTGTTCCGCGACACCGAAAACATAGGAATAGAGTATGAAAACTGTCCAGACGCATGGTTCTTTCATGTCCTAACCGTCTTTTTGTCCTAAGCGTCTAGTGTTCTAAAATCGATAATTCAATTACCAAAAAACGGGTTTAGGAGACCTCAAGGGGTTATCGGTTCGGACTGAAATTATCAGGAGTTGTTCCTAGCATCTGATGCAATCATCTGAGCTTTGAGCCCCTCCAAAATTCGAACTTTCGTTTTTTTCGTTGTCAGTAATGTGTAATGTAATGTATACACATAAGACCACACACACATGGGTACATACATATAAGATCTCATTCCTAACAAGTAAAATTATGCCCTATCAGCATGACTACTGTTTCTGTAGGATATTATTTCTCCCTCATTACGACTATAAAATCAATTGAAAAAATATTGTCTATAACTCGGTTTATTTCACAAGATTTATGAAAATGAATTATTTGTATTTGGGGGCTTTGATCATGCGAACTAAGTTATTTTTGCATTCCTCGTCAAAATCGCCTACAATTGAGTACCTACGCCAGCCTAGCTGCTCCGAACTCCGAAGTAGGTACTGTAGAAAACTGTCTCTCTCGTTTTAGTTATGTGTATTGAGGCCTATCAAAATGTTTTGATACAAATTGAAAAATTTGCTAACGCCTAAATATTATCTCCGAGTTTCATTAAAATCGTAAGAGTTCTGCAAGTGAAATTGATATAAAATAAAGAAAAGGTAGGATAAATTTCTTGAATATAGAAACCAGATGAAAAATCAAACCTGGATCAGCTTCAATGGTCCAATCACAGTCTGCTTTGTTCTCATAGTTGTGGTCTCCGTATTTGGCGTGGGAGTACAGATGCCTGACCCTTGGTGTTGCCTTCAGATGACCTCCACAAGCTGATGAAAAGTGCAGTGAACTTCGATAAATAAAATTTAATGTAAAAGGGGGATGTACATTTTTGTTTTAGTCGATTACAATGGTTTATTATTTTCAATAATAGTAAAGCATTTTGTTGTGAATTTATTTTTATTTTTATTTTTTTTTTCAACCGCTGAACAGTGGGACAAATGACCGATTCCGGTGTCCAAAAGTCACGTCAAAGATTGGAGCATTTTCTCGTTGGGCGTTCATATTTATTTGGTATTTTTTTATTAGTTATTTTTTGTTTGTAAACAAAACATCGAAACTTCATGTTCGAACAACTGATATTCATGCTGATGAATTTGTGTTTTATTACATCGTCTCAGACCCAATTTTGAATAAGAAGAAATTTTATCAGACATAGATCACGTCAGAACTGGTAAGTAACACTTTTAATGGCAAAACAATGTTACAAAAATTATTTATCATGAAGAATTTAGTCATTCAAGATTCTTACGGTTATTTACAAAATTAGGTATATTCACGTAGAGGAGGAAATTGTGGAAAAAGCAAAGAAGTCGATAGAAATTTAGGTTGTCTAGTTTTCAGATATAACATCAAAAGTTTGCGATCTCATGATGCGCATATAATAAAAGTGATACTTAATTCAAGTTATTTGATAACTATTTTACACTTGTGAGTAAATAACTGGAAAATCTTATTTTTATGGATCATAAAGTCATATTTTACTTTTTATGCTAGAAAATTCGAGTTTTTCTATTTATTTTTTAAAACAACTTTATTATTTTTCAGATTTTTCAAATACTTGAGATATTTAATCGACTCGAAATGTGATTTTCCACAACTTTCCTTCGTGGAGAGAAACTTCTGATTGTAGCTAAGGGCTACTTCACATACAAAAGTAAAATATAATCATAAATAACATGGATTACATTTGTAATCAGCGTTAAGTTATACATTAAAGGCTCGTAAAATGATTTCGAACACCTAGTCCATTATTTGTCCCACTGTACGTTGTTAAAGGACATACCTGTGGAGTGTGTAGCTAAAAATCCTTTCTTCTGCACGCTAGCATCCGATTTGAATATCATAAGCATGTGATTGGACGTCGCTATGATTGGATGTGGAGCTTTGGCGCCACAAAACCTGCCTAAGTTCATTGCTTCCGGAGAGTCACCGTCGAAGACAGAAATATGATCGTAGGCGCACTCTTGATGTGGCTCCAACTCGAATTCGGAAAATATCTGTACAGAATGGAACGAGAATTCATAAACTGAATAGGTGCAGAAACGATTGGTCACACATGATAGAACCATTCAAGCGTTTGGCACCAAAGAGCTTTAGAATGGATTTCGCTAGGAACAAAGTCGTACCCTGAAACCTATCGCTATACATTTCTATTACGAGTAATACCACTCCCAACGATGCTTCTCCGTCTCTGCTACTCATTATGGATTGGGACTGCTGAATGAGACGGTCTCAGAAATATTCTCAATTCTTTTCTGACTGGAGCCAAGTAGCAAAGGCGGTATAAAGAAATTAACGATGTCATATTCGACAGCAATAATTGTAATTACCGTGACAGTGGCCAGGACAGTACCCATAATAGAGCACGCAGCTATCAGAGATCACCTTCCACAGATGTCCGAGTTAGTTCCTGCACGCTACGCAGGAACAGGACTAGTTTACTTCAACATTGAAAGTAAACTGGTAAAAAAATAAAAATGTGGATTTTCTTCGGGAAATAGGTTTGCTGAACGAGAGAGTCTACTGAGTGGCCGCTGCAGGAGGTAATTTGTTGCTGAGAAACGGACTTGAAAACGTGTTGACGAGCGTGCTGATTAACGAGGAACTTGCAACTCAATTTTAGCGAGAATCGTTGTGTCCGTTTAACAATTTGTACACAAGTGACAAATTAGCCACTGTCCGTCTTGTATCCAATGGCGAAATATTAAAACTCTTCATCAAACTTTCATAATCAACTTCTTGCGCTGACATTCCCAACTTGATGGCTACGCAGCGAAGGAATTTGTGCTGTACTCTCTCCATACAGTAGTTGTGTACAGCTTAACCAGGCGCCCAAACAACTGAGGCGTACTCTAAGATTAGAAGCACCAAGGATTTTTAGAGTGATAACATCTTGTATTCCTCTTGATGAATCCCAACATTTTCATAGCCCTTCCAGCCAAAGACTGTATATGCTTGGAAAAAGACATCCAATCATCGCATAACAAGCCCAAGTTAACCAACTCATGTACACAAGTCAGAGATGCACCACATTGCCTGTACTAATAGGATATCCGTGTTTCAGACCTTCCAAAGATGATTAGTGAGCATTTCGAAGGATTTAAGAACAGATTATTATGTGGCACAGGAGGAGGAGGAGGCACAATCCAACTCGGTATTAGCCAAAGTGAAGGAAGAGCTTCAAATCGTCAGCAAACCTATGTGAGGGCTAAAGCATGTCACCACACTGTTGATCATAATCAAAAAGCATAATGGGCCAATATGAATCCCCCGAGGTATTACACATGAAGCATTAAAACTGGCACGAGAGAACACCCATTCTGACCCGAAGCCGCCGCCCACATAAATAGCTGGTGATCTAATCGAGAAGTGGGCCAAAAACACCGAGCGAGCCACGGAATGACAAAACATGGTTGAGTGAGAGCTTGTCAAAAGCTTTTAAAAAATCTTTAGCTATTACATCAGTTTGAAGACCCTCTTGAAAACTCTGCATCACGTACTCCTGCAGCTCCATAAATTCCTCACCGTAGATCTTCGCCTCACAAAACCATGCTGCTCATATTTGGTGAAAGAAGAGAAATCGATGGACAACTTGGAAACCACAAGCTTCTCTAAGAGATTTGGGATACATTGGCCTTAAAACGCAACAGGTAGGACGCAAGATGGCGAACGGCGACAGGCCATCACTACCGCTTCCTAGCAGCCGTTAAGGAAAATTATGTGAGTAAATACGATCTGCCTCCTGCCGTCATGCCCTATGCTTCTCCACACAAAGGGCAGGAAAAGTAAGGGGAAATGCCTCGATCACTCTCGGAAGCAAAAAACCCTGTGTCCGGTCACTGGGTGTTTCCCATTCTGCTCATGCTCCTGTCCTACCTAATAATGTGGAGGGGCAAAGAACCAGCATCTCGCATCTTACCTTCGGCGTTTCAAGTTAAATTAGGTGTATAAATATGAACCGCGTCCTGTTCCTGTCCTGTTCCTGCTTAGTGAGCGGGAATCTTTAGAAGTCTTCCCAATCGCCACTTGAAATCATTCGGAACAGCGTGATCTACATATTGATAGTTTTCAGGGTAGACGCATCTTCCTTTTGGCGTTAATTAACTGTGGCCAAGTGGTATAAGGCCCGCTCTTAAACCATTTGGTGCAAGGGATCCCAGGTTCATTTCTGGGCTGATAACGGAATTTACCGCTTAGGCAAGATTCAGTATAAGATTAACTTTGAAAATTGAGATAATGTACAAGGTTAAGCTCAAAGAAACAAAATTAAATAAATGAAAGTGTTTGATCTCTATGGGCACTTCAAGTAGTAAGTATTCTGGGTACTTGAAAACAAATAGGAACTAGATTGTAGAAATAAATATTAAAGAAAGAGAAATTACAAGGAAACAACGACTCGGTTGTAAGCGGAAATCATCAGAAACACCATTTCGACGCTTGCATACGAGTCTGCAACACATTGGGACATTTTATGTCTTTAGTTGCAGACTCGTATCATCAAAACTTAACAAGCGGTTGCAGTTATGTTCACAATATCAATTATTGAGAATGATCACCTGCGTGTACACAATTATTCAAATAACCATGCTCATAACTCAGCTTGTTGGCCACGCACTTCGCAGTAGTTAACATATTATGGTTGGATAAATCGAGAGCTTTCAAACGAATGAACAACGAATTTAGTGAGATGAAAAATGACGAAGTACCATTTCCCTAGCAACGACTCGGTTGTAAGCGGAAATCATCGGAATATTTTCGTGAGCAATTTCCGTGACGTTTTTTTAGTTTATGTGCCATAGCAAAGACATAAAATGTCAAAAACTAGATTCTAGAGCCACTCAGCTGATCTGGGATCGGTCAGTTGTGTTCACAAGTCCCTCAAGGGCCCACATACCAAATCTCAGAATCGTGGGATCATTAGGGAAAAAACTGGATTCTAGAGCCACTCAGCTGATCTGAGATCGGTCAGTTGCGTTCAGAAGTCCCTCAAGGGGCTACATACCAAATCTCAGAATCGTGGGATCATTAGGGAAAAACGGGATTCTAGAGCCACTCAGCTGATCTGGGATCGGTCAATTGTGTTCAGAAGTCCCTCAAGGGCCCACATACCAAATCTCAGAATCGTGGGATCATTAGGGAAAAAACTGGATTCTAGAGCCACTCAGCTGATCTGGGATCGGTCAGTTGTGTTCAGAAGTCCCTCAAGGGCCCACATACCAAATCTCAGAATCGTGGGATCATTAGGGAAAAAACTGGATTCTAGAGCCACTCAGCTGATCTGTAATCGGTCAGTTGTGTTCAGAAGTCCCTCAAGGGCCCACATACCAAATCTCAGAATCGTGGGATCATTAGGGGAAAAACTGGATTCTAGAGCCACTCAGCTGATCTGGGATCGGTCAGTTGTGTTCAGAAGTCCCTCAAGGGGCTACATACCAAATCTCAGAATCGTGGGATCATTAGGGAAAAAACTGGATTCTGGAGCCACTCAGCTGATCTGTAATCGGTCAGTTGTGTTCAGAAGTCCCTCAAGGGGCTACATACCAAATCTCAGAATCGTGGGATCATTAGGGAAAAAACTGGATTCTGGAGCCACTCAGCTGATCTGTAATCGGTCAGTTGTGTTCAGAAGTCCCTCAAGGGGCTACATACCAAATCTCAGAATCGTGGGATCATTAGGGGAAAAACTGGATTCTAGAGCCACTCAGCTGATCTGGGATCGGTCAGTTGTGTTCAGAAGTCCCTCAAGGGGCTACATACCAAATCTCAGAATCTTGGGATCATTAGGGAAAAAACTGGATTCTAGAGCCACTCAGCTGATCTGGGATCGGTCAGTTGTGTTCAGAAGTCCCTCAAGGGCCCACATACCAAATCTCAGAATCGTGGGATCATTAGGGAAAAAACTGGATTCTAGAGCCACTCAGCTGATCTGGGATCGGTCAGTTGTGTTCAGAAGTCCCTCAAGGGCCCACATACCAAATCTCAGAATCGTGGGATCATTAGGGAAAAAACTGGATTCTAGAGCCACTCAGCTGATTTGGGATCGGTCAGTTGTGTTCAGAAGTCCCTCAAGGGGCTACATACCAAATCAACGTCATTTCTGATGGTCATAATCATCGTTGTGGCCACTTGGGATAATTTTCGTGAGCAATTTTCGTGAGCAATTTTCGTGAGCAATTATTTTCCGTGACGTTTTTTCAGTTTACGTGCCATAGCAAAGACATAAAATGTCAAAATTTTTATTATAAACCACGACACGAAACAATGGCGACTGGAATCAATTAGGAACGCAATTGAATGTGTAGAGAGGCCAAATAGATAATCAAGAAGTCCTAATTGACCAAGGATCATAACAAGGATTTATTAAGGGTTCCGTCAAGAGACCCTCAACCGAAATGTTCGTTCTGGAACGGCCAGCAAAGACTGTGGATTGAATGAACAAGAAATGAATTCCAGCACGTTTTTTTTTTTTAAATTTAATTTAATTTCTTTTATTTTTTTATTTTTTTTTAGTATTGACTGTACTATGATATTTGCAATTGTGTGACTTGTTATCAAATTTACATAAGTAATTAACAAAGAACTCCAACGTCTTTTGCATTCACAATAGGTATTACGCTCTGCATATTTGTTGAGTCGAGTACGTTCGTGAAAGGCTATCACGGTATACTGAATGACTTACCAGTTTTATTCTGTGGCCAGGGGTGGTAGTGAAGTGCCACACACAGTCCTTCCGACTTGGGTAAGTCTCAGGGTAATTTGGAGATGAGACTTGACCGACGGGTGCTCTGACATCATGTTTGCAACCGCCTTCTTTGCAGTCATGACCGTTCTCGTGCAGAGTGAATCCGTTGTGGCACCAACAAGTGTACGACCCGACGGTGTTCCTACACTCGTGCTGGCAACCGCCGTTGTTGATGGCACACTCGTCCATGTCTGCGATAACACAACGAAATCTTTATTCGACACGCTTGATTCATGACAAAGGTTCTACTATAACTAAATTAAAAAAACATCCTCCAACACAAATTTTTCGTCCAATGCTACCCACATTCCTCAAATGAGCAATTAGCATGATTTTGGAATTCATTTATGTTTTCATAAAAGTTGATGCGAATATATTTGCAGGAAGCCCAAATTTTCCGAAAACCAAACCTGGAGTTTGTCACTGGAGTTTTCCGCCCCGTGCACCTAAAACGTTCAATTATGGCAGAGCGTGGCGATTTCACAATAATAGGTTGCGTACAGCTAGCTCGACTAACCGAAACCAAAAGGCCTCCAATTCCCACTTCTACTCTGTAGATACGTTCTAAAGCATTCAGAGGTGTGTTCAGAGGCCAATAATCGATCATATCCAATGAATCACTATGTAACTAATAATAAAGTTACATTACAGAGAAATTATGTCTTAAAGGAAAACACTTGTAGGATAACTAATGAACAATTCCACTTAGGTGGGTAGGTATCGACTTCTATTTATTTCATGTATTTATTTATTTTTACAGAAATGAGAAAGCTTTCCAAGCCAATATTTTCATTCGATTCTTCTGTTTCACAGCTTCCTGAAAATTTTGTGTTTCGATGTGCTATGTTTTCCCTGAGTTAAAACCATAAATATACTGGGAGTATCATTACTTATTTACTCCCCAATTTCGATAACTTTGCAGGAATTTGGTGGATTAGCTCTTATAGAATCTTGTATGGATTTTATCGCCGTCGAATAGGAATATACGCTTATACTAACATGAATCTCCTGACCCACTGGTTCTCTACGGTCTGCTGTAATGGGATTTTCACATAATTAATTTTATTCAATAATCCACACACACACACACACGTACTCATATATATATATATATACATATGAAAAAGCGTTAAACTCTAGGATTCGTCTTATTATGTCTCAAAACGGGTTTCAATGAAGAAATTTTTCGAAAATTTTGATTTTGAATTTTTTGAGCCATTGCAATAGCTTCATTTTCTACAAAAATTCGCTAAGATGTCACATTACAACTCACGAAACTTGCCCATTCACTCAAAATCGGAGGATAGAAGGATAGACTCAGAGTGAATACGCATAGTGAATCAACTAGGGCTATTATGCTTTCTCAAACATGAAACGATATAATAGACCGAACCCGCCCCGAATTTGATTGGGTGGTAAGTCAGGTGGCAAGTAAGAGGTGGGGGGGGGAGTGGTTGCAAGATTAATACATGATGATATTTGAGTTTCAAACCAATTGAGTCGAATAAGAAACGTAAAACCCAATGCCAAATGTAAAACGTCAGCACATAATATTTGGCCAATTTCCATGAGGTACCTACACAGGATTTGAAAGATCTAAAATAACCCCCCCAGCAACCACTTATGTAAATGTTCCTCATACATTTCATCATTATCGGACAATTGTCACTACCTTTAATAAGGTGGTTCATGAGTAACATTAATTACTTCCATAATTCCAACGTATTTCGTTACCAAATAAGTCCGTGTTACAATGAACGATCATTCTAAACACGCCAACCACGAAGATTTTTATTTATTTATTTATTCTTTTATAATACACGATAGTTTTCCACTCTTCCGATGGTCAGAAATACATCCAGCTGTTTAAAGATCGATCTAAGTACTCACCTGTAAAGAACAATGCCGCAAAGCCAGACTTCTGTACAGAGCTATCAGATGAGAACTCAATCCTCAGGGAGTTACTCTCGGAAGTCGTTAATGGTGGCACCTTCGAACCGCAAAAGACCCCATGACGGTGTAACACTTCAGAGTTTAGTTTGGAATGGATTTCCACGCTATCATATTCACACTCTTGCTGAAATCAAACGCACGCACGTTAACTAACGCTTATGAAATCAACATTTTTACACCGACAGAATAACTTTTAATGAATAGTAATACTATTAATTAATAGGGAAATCGCCGTTGATTTGGAATCAGGAACTGTATAGAGCGAACTGAAATATTTCAGTTTTGAGTAAACTTAGTAGGTACCTAAACTCAGTTTTCAAAAGGTTTGATACTGCGGTTAAAAAGCGGCTTCGGATTGGTTTTATATATTACTGCTAGACATTCCTTATTTAACCACCAAGTACTTAAGTGTAACCACCAAGAACTTAAGTTTAAAAAGTACTTTGAAGTGTTTTGGGAAATTTTTCATCGAACACGATTTATATTTTACGATATTCCACATTTCAAGGAATATCAAGTAGCATTAAAAAAAGGGGGAAAAAAACACGCTGCAAATTTATACAAAACAATTTATTATTTCTGTATTAGATAGCGTTTCAACGCAGAACTTATAATAGCAAACGAAGAAACGTCAACGAAAGATGGACGTCTATAACCATAAAACAAAGTCTATTATTCATTAGGTATCTAATCTTTCTATCTGTCGAACAGAAATTAATTAAATTGAATAAAACACCTACACTTTACTATTCCCTTTGTATACATCCAACAATAGTACATCAGAATATAAGTATGTTGACAATGACTTAGGCACCCACCAATCGAATATGAATGATATCAAATAAATCATCGACCTACTCCACTAGTCTATCAATAGGAGACTAAAGTGACAATAGATTCAATTTTATAGGAGTTAGAATTCTATTAGAATTATATAAACTGATATGATCGTCGTAGTTTATAAGGCGATTTTTACTATGTTCCACCAGTTCTGATTTGCTCCCATGTTGATGAAAATAGTTAGAGTTCATTTGGGTGGTTTCATTCGATTCTTTGATATTTTATGCATAAATAACAGCCAAAAAATTACTCTTATCACAAAAGCTTTCGGAAGCTTGATTTTTTAATAATTTCAGCTTTTAATTTCTACCATTTACAGTTGATCGAAATTGACGTCCAGGACCAAACAATGGGTGGTTTCTGAAAGAAAAACGGGAGGTTTCGGAGTTTTTGTAAGCTGGACCCAACTTTATAAATTTTCAGAAAAATCACACATCGGTCCCATGGCTCTGACACACACACGCACACACAAACACACACACACACACACACACACACACACACACACACACACACACACGCACACACACACACACACACACACACACACACACACACACACACACACACTCACACACATCCCCATGTGCCAGTTATCTCGGCCTCACTTTTCAAAAAGGTTTAATTTAAGTGCTGATGTCTTGAAAAATCGAGATCTCGGAAATTTTCGAAATAAGAGTAATTTATTTGGCTGTCATTTATAGAATCCATGCCTAAGAATCAAATTAAACCACAAGGATTGCTGTACGTTCATCCGTTTGCTCTTTTCAAGGGCTAAAATATTGACAGACAAATTAAAATCACCATGGGGGCAAATCAAAACTGGTGGAACATAGTAAAAATCGCCTAATAAACGGGACAATTGTATCAGCTGATATATGTAGTTCCAACGGAATTCTCATTTCAAGAAATAGAATTTATTGTAACTTTTTTCACCTAAGATGGACTAATATACTTGGGTGATTTATTTTAACTCATCAATTTTCCGTTGGTGAGTGCCATAACCAATGTCGATATACATAATTAGATTCTAATTTACAATTGTACATGGCAGCTATTGTTAAATCCATGACCAAATAACAAGGTAAATATTGTTACCAAGGACTGGTTAGGTGAAGGTGTTTTATTCAATTTAATTAGTCCCTCCAGTTTTATTTAGTTACATTAATTAATTAGTTCTTCCAGTTTTATTTAGATACATTATCTTATGTAGATTTCATTTAATAGTTAGAAGGGCTTCCCAATACATAACAAATGAACATCTATGCGATAATTTTCAGGGTTTTTTTTTTCTCCAAGGCATCTCGAAATGTAAACTAACGAATTTGAGGGGGGTTAAACATGTTTCATTTTTTTCGGTCGATTACGAGAGATACATTATTGAAAATTATAAACCAACTAGCGTTCCCCCCGCGCGCGTTGCTGCGCCCAAATTAAATTTGTTTATTGATCGTAATTTTAAACTGTTATTAAGTCAATCGTGGGATCATTAGGGAAAAAACTGGATTCTAGATCCACTCAGCTGATCTGGGATCGGTCAGTTGTGTTCAGAAGTCCCTCAAGGGCCCACATACCAAATCTCAGAATCGTGGGATCATTAGGGAAAAAACTGGATTCTAGAGCCACTCAGCTGATCTGGGATCGGTCAGTTGTGTTCAGAAGTCCCTCAAGGGCCCACATACCAAATCTCAGAATCGTGGGATCATTATGGAAAAACCTGGATTCTAGAGCCACTCAGCCGATCTGGGATCGGTCAGTTGTGTTTAGAAGTCCCTCAAGGGCCCACATACCAAATCTCAGAATCGTGGGATCATTAGGGAAAAAACTGGATTCTAGAGCCACTCAGCTGATCTGGGATCGGTCAGTTGTGTTCAGAAGTCCCTCAAGGGGCTACATACCAAATCTCAGAATCGTGGGATCATTAGGGAATCTCCGCGTAACGCTCACCGCGTGACGCTCCCCGCGTGACGCTCCCCGCGTGTCGCTTTATTAATTATGTTGCTTATAGACTCCGAAACATAAACATAAACATAAACAATAAATTTCTAAAACCTGACACTGCACCCTTTTATGCCCTCTGGGTCAGAGCCCTTTGAACGGATTTGCACCAAACTTTACAGGAACAATCCTTGAATCATGCCTAATAATACCTGAAAGTTTCATTACAATCTGGAGCGGTTTCGGAGTCTATAGGCAATATACATACATACATCCTCTTTTATAGATATAGATGTATGTTCGTGAAATTTTACAGATCATTATTTGATCATTCTGCATGACATAAATTCAAAGTTTAGTTACTTCACGTTGCTATTTGGGCTATACGATGCTGTTTGGTGTTATGGTGCTCCAGTTTTGAATTTCATTCTTGATGATTTTGATTTTTATAGGTACATACTGATTCGATGTTGTGGTTATGTTTCAGATAGTACCCCAACGGCAGTGACCTCAGGGTTAAAGAAAAAATTAAACTGAAGACTTCAGAAAAACCCCCATTTCGGCTGGAAAAAATATTGTTTGCCTCATTGTATAGGAACTTTTTACGCAAAAAACCCTCCCAAAACAATATTTTTTACCATATTCTTCAACTTTTCTCCGATACATAGGTACAGTTAAAAATGGTTTCTGTTCTGCAGAAAAGTTGTAGAGAATTAGATTCTGAGTCGATTGAACCGATTTCAAAATGGACACCAACAATTTCTGAACTGATTAATACGAAGCAGATTGATCTTACATCGTAGTTATTACGACTGGGAATATAACAGTATTCGCAGAGTAGAGATAAAAGATATTAGGTACTCACTTATGGATCAATCGCTTTAGAAATTGTATTCTCTAGTTCTTTTTGTGGCAAATAATTCGTTTTGAACTGTTGATTTATACGATAATTTGTTTTGAAAATACCTACTTGAGAAACGTTGTTTTGGATGGTTTTTTACCTACGAAGAAGGGAAAAAAATCAAGGAGCCGTTTTAGGTAGGTATAGGAACGTGAAATATTTTTGGAATCTTCGTGAAATTTCTTATAAGATAAGAACAAAAAATAATTTTTCCCAACCAGATTGGTCGTCCGCCCCACTATGCCTCTATTGGGTTAGTTGGGAATGATGGGGATATTTCGAAGGGTAATTAGTTACGGATGTGAAAGATCTCATGGCATAATGGTATGGGAATACAATAATGTTTACCATCATGTTATAAAGTAAGTAAATCATTATTTTACTGAGACTTTGTAACTGATTTCTTAGTATGGCAGTTCACGTCTCCTATATACGTGTTAGATGGAGTTCAGGAAACTGTTTGACCATCTTCAAAGTTAAAAATACCGAAATTGATACATCTAGAAGTGTCATGTTCGATGATGCAGTACCCGATTTCAGTATGATAGACTGTATAACCTTACTTCATGTAGCAACCAACCTGGAACACCTGAAAAAAAAAAAAAAAAATCACAGCACTATTAATTTTCAAGCCTCCACCTGTTTATATGAATGATTAAAACCAACATTCAAAATATATTGACAATATTGGAAAAGCAACATCTCGCTTATCAATCTCCTGACCTCCAGAGCACTTCAAACTTTTGTTTTGTTCCATATTCAAACCTTTTATAAAACCATTCGGCCATTCTAAGTCCCGATGCCTCTACTATTGTGGCGGACGACGTTTAACGACCTCAAAATATACTTGCTTGGCATGGAATTTGATATTTTTTAACGTGTTGAACCGATTGAGACGTCTTTCAGAATGTTTCGATACAACGACGATATTATCATCAAAGATACTCGACGACATCGGACAAATCTCAAAAATATGTGCTTATTGCATTTTCGGTGTTTTTTGGGATGCTGAATCGAATTAATCAACTCTGCAAAAATATTGACCAAGTACAAATTTTTTGGTTGCAAACATTGAACATCCGCTTGTTTGTTTTCAACGAAATCAGATGCTGAAAGTAGATTCTACTGTTTCCAAACTCACAAGTTTTACAATGTCCTCAGCTCACCGACCTTTTACAACGTTCTTATCCATAACATCAGTTTTCTAAATGCAAACATTTTGATAAATGCGTTCTAACTACTGATTATGCAACAAAATATTTGCCAAATTCGGTGCGGTTTCTTCGTTCTGGCAATATAAATTTATAGATCATAGAAATTTTTTAAATACTCCTAAACGATTCCAGAACGGATCTCTATGGCTGGGGCAACTGGTAGATTAAGAAGGAGTGCAAAATGCCAATATCAGATGAATAGGCAATGAGAAAAGGGTGTTTGGCAGATGTTATGTTTAAGCATGCGCAAAATCTATCAGCGTATCGGTAATGATAAAGTTCATTGTAGACCACTTACGGCCTAAACCTAAACCGTACAATTCCAGAAAATGTTATCGGAATCGGTGAAAACTGTAGATGCCATGCTTGTTTCTAGGATAGGAGGTCGCACATACGATAGTACAGTAGCGATGGTACAATCGTTATGAAACTTTAGTGGGCTTATCAAATTGTAAGTCCCCAACTATTCCAAACATTTGAGCTAGATTGGACGTATAGGCCATGATAAAATGCCGCATTTTACGTTTGCACATGTGCAATGGAAACTATCAGTTTTTACCTGATGAAATTGATAGGGATCCATCCTCACACTAATTTCTCATTCCCAGAAAATTTCATCAAAATCAAATAAAAACTGTAGAAGTAATGCTTGTTACGTTTCTCATACGAGCTAATAATGATATTATCATGTCGAAATTGATATGGGATGATTGATATCGTCTTTTTCCGCGCATCCTCGGTTTTGAGCGAGTTCAAACGACTGTAGAGCGTTAGAAAATTATGATGCGCATGCGCAGGGTGACGCACTAATTTGTGAGCAGTGACATTGGAAGGGAACCATCTACGGTCTAACTCGCACATTCCCAGAAAATGTCATCAAAATCGAACGAAAATTTGTCGTTACAAGGATGTGCGGACATAGGTACGACAGTCACGAACACTCACAGACAGACGGACACGAAATAAAAATTGTTCAGAATGGTATCAACCATAAAATGCGAGTGGGAATATTGATTTTGGGATAAACATTTTTCATATCTCGAAACTGAAAACAATGTTTCCACTTCCTAGAAGTAGACTCGACAGCGTTTGCTCTTATTTTTCGCATTGTTATAACTACCTATTTATTTTTTATCTTTTATCGTATATTGGCGTGTAAAATATTATTTTCGTATATATGAGATTTTAAAACGTTCCTTTAGTTCAGACTAATTCATAGTGTTGCTCAAACGTCATTTATAATTTATCGGTATACAATTATGGTTCTATGAAAATGTATGAGTAATTGAATAATATATACTAACGTTGTTTCCCTCAAGATCAAAGTGCGTAAAGTTGAGAGTGATTCTATATTGAGGAGGAGCAATGATCTCCCAGACACAATTTTTCTCTGGAGGATACAAATCTGGAAATGAAGGGCTCGTTATTGCTCCACTCGAAGACTCCAGTACGCCTCCACAAGCATCTGAAAATGAAGATACATATGAAAATAAAAGTTTGTTTTCCTTCTTATACTCCCCAATTTGGTCAGCCGAACAGCACAGGGAAAGCGAAAACGTTTTTCCAAAATCTAGTAACTATTGCAGCAATAAACATAATACAGGTACAAGATGATCAGCTCAACACTTTTTGAGGCGTATCCGCATTTGATGCTCATGCATAGTAGACTACATGAAGAGTAGAAGAATGATGAAGAAATCTAAAACATATAGTTGGGACAAGAAAGGCTGGCTGTGATCCGTACAGTTTAAGTCAATCTTTACTCATCAATTACACTGCACGTCTAATCTTTGAGGAACGGCACCTGCATTTTTGTAAAAATCTTTTAAATTAAACTATAATTTATGTTCAATTAAAAGTTAATATTCTTGTTGAAAATTTAACTATGAACACGCCTATATCACAAATAATGGGTCTGAAATGCCACCTTAACTTGTCATTTGCCTAAAAACTGCCTAAAAACGTATTTTTGGGAATATACCGAGAGCAAGCCCTCTGAAGCACTGTGAGCAAAATCGAATCGCCAAAGGACCTTCTACGCAGATTCAACGTGCCATAGATCTACAGAAGGCCAACTAAATTCGAGATTCGAAAAAGGTTTAAACTCGGCGCTCCGGTTACCTCTATTTACTTACTTTGAATGAAAGTATTGAAACACAGATTGTGTTTTAGCTCACCACGGTGTTGCTCGATCGGATTTGACCTCAAAGTGCTTCCTTTCCAATTTTCTTTCGAAATATGATTTGGGAATATGTTAGGATTATAATTCAGCAAAAACTGAAATAAAAAAATGAGCTTTTTTTTATTCAGTTTTTTTATTGATACTTTAATCATGAAAATACGCTATAATAGCCAAAATTCGGAAAAAAATATTATTTATTATTTATAGTCATTATACAATAGAATCTTCATCTAGTTTCATAGTTCTGACCTATTTTGTGATCAAATTTAATTAGAGAAACGAAAATAACAATATTTTATTGAACAAAATAATGATTATATTTGCATGAAACTCTTAATAAATGCCTGTGAGTATGCGTGTAGTATGTGCGTGTGTGTCTATGTGTACGCTTGTGTGTGAGTTTATAATGATTCATTATATAAATTTCAACATAAAATGTATATCTAAATTGAACAGAAAATAAAAATAATGGCATTTTAACATTTTACATATGCAGAGAATTATATTCGCATATAGCTCTTAATAAACGTTGTCTATACTCAGGATTGATTCGCGATACTTTATGTTTGGCCCACGTCGCAGAAAACTCATGATGCACGGCCTCCATAGCCTGTTCACTGTAAAAGCCGAGGCGATTTCCGTGGTTGGTACAAAATTCCTCCACATAAAAGAAAACCGTGTGAACTTTTGGAGTGACTGGAATATCCAAAGGTAAATATGATGCTTTGAATTCCTTGATGTATTCAATGAGTTTTAGATCCAGCCTGACTGAGAAAGATGCTTTGACAGCTTCATTGAACTTCTGGAAAGCATCAACGTATTTTAAACAACCTATGCTACAGTTTGAACGCAACAAATCAAGTTTCTTTTGCAAAATGCGGCAACAATTTCCTTTGAACGAAGGGCTCCCATGTGTCATTTTACGCTGAACACCACACCGCTCTGCCCAAAGAAGAGCTTCGGTTTCAAATTCTTTGAAAATGTGAGAGAACAAGGTGTTAACGACTCCTAATAATAAATTTAAATCTGGTGGAGGAATTAGATCCAAAATTAATCTGTCCTCAAGAGTTTGAATGACTGGGGATTTTACAAAATTCATGAAATCTTTGGCATAGTTCTTATTGCTCCCTGAATCGCACCATTCCATATAATTTTTTAATAAGTTACCAATCGTTTTACTTTCACCAACACAACAAAGATTACTCTTTGCTGCATAACACAATAGTTGCCAAATTTTGCTACAGAAACTGGATTTGTTGCGTTCAAACTGTAGCATAGGTTGTTTAAAATAGTACGTTGATGCTTTCCAGAAGTTCAATGAAGCTGTAAAAGCATCTTTCTCAGTCAGGCTGGATCCAAAATTCATTGAATACATCAAGGAATTCAAAGCATCACATTTATCTTTGGATATTCCAGTCATTCCAAAAGTTCATACGGTTTTCTTTCATGTGGAGGAATTTCGTACCAAACACGGAAATGGCCTCGGCTTTTACAGTGAACATGCTATGGAGGCCTTGCATCATGATTTTTCTGCTGGCCTGTGGGCTAAACATAAAGTATCGCGAATCAGTCCTGAGTATGGACAACGTTTTATTAAGAGCTGTATACGAATATAATTCTCTGCATACCTATGTAAAATGTTAAAATTCCATTATTTTTTATTTTCTGTTAAATTTAGATATATATTTTATGTTAAAATTTATGTAATGAATCATTATAAACTCAAACACAAGCGTACACATAGACACACACCCACATACTACACGCATACTCATAGGCATTTGTTAAGAGCTTCATGCGAATATAATCATTATTTTGTTGAATAAAATGTTGTTATTTTTGTTTTACTAATCATATTTGATCGCAAAATAGGTCAGAACTGTGAAACTAGACGAAGATTCTATTGTATGATGACACATAAATAATAAATAATATTTTTTTCCGAATTTTGGCGATTATAGCGTATTTTTATGATTAAAGTATCAATTAAAAAACTGAATTAAAAAAACGGGTCATGGTTTGATTTCAGTTTTTGCTGAATCATAATCCTAACATATTCCCAAATCATATTTCGAAAGAAAATTTGAAGGGAAGCACTTTAAGGTCAAATCCGATCGAGGACCACTCACGCGTTTCACATAAACCCGTGAAACACGAATGTAAGCATGACTCAGATTTTGCGGTTTATCTTATCACTACTATGTCTAGTTGTTCTATTTATTTATTACCAGCGCAACGACTCAATGAAATCATCAGAAATCAACAAGCGGTTGCAATCGAGTTCATATATATTATCAATTATCAATTATTGAGAATGATCACTTGTGTGTAAGCAATTATTCAAATAATCATGCTCATGACTCAGCTTGTTGGCCACGCACTTTGCAGTAGTTTACCTATTAAGGTTGGATAAATCAAGAGCTTTCGAACGAATAATGGTCATCGAATTTTGTGGGATGAAAAATGAAGAAAGTTCCATTTTCCTAGCAACGACTCGGTTGTAAGAGGAAATCATCAGAAATTGTTGCAACACATTATCGTTACAAATTTTCGTTACACATAAACGTTTCATTTTCAGTTAGAGATGCTAAGGCTAATTCTGTGTTAAAAAGTTTTCAAAAACTGGCAAGAAACACGTTTTTCGGTAGTTGAAAAATCGCTCAAAATCAATCATCCCACATCCAGAGCTACTGGTGGTCTCATTTGACGCAGAAATAGTCCAAGTAATAGTACAATTTTTTTCAGGTCGCCAAGTCGTATAATTTGCGCTAAAACTTAAAAAAAAAAACTGTGGAAAAATCGTCAAAAATAGGTGTAAAACAACGTTTTTTGGCAGGTATTAGACAAAAGACACGTTAAGGAGCATTTCAGACCCACCATATGTGGTACAGGCGTGTTAAGCATTACATTTCCAACATGAATATCACCTTTTAATTGAACATAAATTATCTCGGAGTTTAAGAGATTTTTTAAAAAATGCAGGTGCCTTACCTCAAAAATTAGACGTATACGTGAAACACGGGCTTCGGATTCGGACTTAGCATCCTCGCAAACCCCCAGGACCAAATACCAGTTTCGAGAGGGCACAACTTTTTTGTTTTTTTTTTTTTTTTTTTAATTGATTTGCGAAGAAACCTTTTATTTGAGAAGAAACTTTATTAAATAAATCAATAATCAACTTATATGAGATGTGTTAGAGAACCAACAGGTACTCCAGCTAAATACGACGGATATGGAGATAATTCAAACCTGAAGCATGCCCAAAATAGCAGGCGAGAGGGCATCATAAAACATTAGAGGGGGCTCGATATAATCATAGGTAGGTAGGTGAATGAGAGAATGACATGTTTTTGTACTATAGATATATCTAATGAAATTAACCTTGGTCATGAATGTCAAATAAATTACGTACTTCTAAGTGGTAAGTGATTCATGTCGCTATCACGTTATCATAAATCTCCAGAAAATTGTGGGCGAACCGATAAATACAGTTTAGCTTATTCTTATTAGCCTAATATTGAGCTGTACATATTAGTACCTTCACAGTGTTTGCTGTCAGAGTGAAGTTCAAACCCGATGCTACAAGCGCATTCGTAACCTCCTAGAGTATTGATGCACTGCTGCTCACATCCATGGTCAGTCAGTTTGCATTCGTCAAACTCTGTAAAAATAGGTACCAAAGTCAATCAAAAAATGCTTTTATTTTGTTATTAAGCCATCGAGACTGATGGAATTATTAGAATCACGAATATGGACCCAAAGGTAATTCGGATACGAGGGGGGGGGGGGGGGGGGGTAGTCGATAAAATTCAACCACAATCTTCTGTCAAATTTCATAGTTACTTAACTAACAAGATAAAATGCTTCTGCTTCCATTATTAGCTATTATACAAGGAAAATTTATATAGCAAGTATTCCAAAATAATTAGATTTTCGTAAAAAATAAACTATTGCAATGGCTCAAAAAATTTTAAAATCAAAATTTTTGAAAAATGTCATAATTGAAATCCGTTTTGAGAGGCATTCTGAAACGAATCCTAGAGTTTAACGCTTTTTCATATATATATGTATATATATATATATATATATAAACTTAATTTGATATAAATTTCACATATAAAAAGAAAAAAGAATGATTTGATATTTCGAATTAAATTTTTGTCAAGAAAAGAACAGTCATTTGGTTTTTTTGGATAATAGGACGAGGAGTATCTTGGAAGCCTTTAGCCATTGTCATCCATATATTATGGTTTCGCAACTTCTAATGTTGTCTCAATCGTTGAGATTGAAGCCGGGAGGTCGCATTGATCCCAGTACCCAGCGATGAGCCCGTTCGGACTGCTGCAACAATCTATCATTGGTAGTTTTATTTTTTTCATCTTCTTTAAAACCTTCACTCCGAAGCATTCGTTAAATGTGACTGTGGCGTCGCTCGACCTCGCATGCAGCTTCAATGGCAGTGGTCGATCCTGGTTTGAAGAATCTCTATGGTTGTTTACCCGCAAATTCAATTGGGTGGCTTTTCCAACATATAAGCTTCTGCTTTGATCTATCGCACACTGTTTACTAATTAGATGATATACGCACATCTGCTATCTCTCACATTTTGCACCTTGAGCGCCCACATTGATGCAATCCAGGCTGCTGCACTTCTGGAGGCTGAACACGTGGGTGTCTGTGTGATAATATTCCTCCCAGATTCCGTCCTTGTGGGTATCACACTTGTGGCATATCTTTAAACAAATCACGGTCGGAGGACTAGAAGCCAGGATTGGTTGTAGTTCCCGGAGGATTCCATTAATTTTCTAAATCCCGAAGAAGAATGTGGAGACGAGAGGAACTGTATCAGATGACGGTCGTGTTCTTCGCTGGTATTTACATGTGCTGGAACCGCTCTATCACGCACAATTCGTTTCGGGTATCCTCTCTCTATCAACTTGTTTCGAATCGCAGACAAATATTCCCCCAGGATCACCATTGCTGCATATTCATGGCCTTTAATGGACCGTGGAATAGACCGCTTTGTGTGTGGTGGATGGCAGCTGTCATAATGTAGATAGAGTTGTTTATTCGTGGGCTTTACATGTACGCTAGAGAGGGGTTTCCATTATCCAATAAAATTTCTAAATCCAGGAATGTAGTCACTGACCTTGAATATGACCAAGTGAATGTCACTGAGAAGCGGGAATTTAGATCTCCAAGAAACAACTCGAGCTCCCTTCACCGTGTTGCCATATGAGGAAAATATCATCAATAAACCGCTTCCACATTAACGGGGTCTTCTGTCTGGATGCGAGGAATTTATTTGCTAAATATGCCATAAACAAATTTGCATATGAGGGTGCCATCCGAGTCCCCATTGCCGTCCCTCTTTTCTGAAGGTAGAACAGGTCACCAAATTTAAAAGCATTAGTCTTTAGATCACACTCTGCAAGCCTAACCAGGAAGTTCGTAAAGAGAATTGTTGGTTCAGAACGCTCCTGTAAAAAGAAGTCCAGTCATGCAGCATGACCCCATGAGCGAATTTTTGAAGAATATTACCGATTTTTACAACCAGCGAACGGATTTTTCAACTTTGAAATTTTTGAAAACTTGATACATATTCTTATAGGAAATTTTACGCTGATTCCGAATATACCACATGTTAGTATGCTGAAAAAATTATTTCGCACGACAAATCGCAAAAAACAGGCTATTTTGAAATTTTTGACTACATTTTTGAAAATTTCAACCCGAAGATGTAATCCGATCAAGCTGGCCAACGAACTTGAACTTTTGTTTTGTGCCCTTAACATTTTAAAATTTGTTTGAAGTTTCTAGCACAATTCTACGGACAGTTATCGTCTGGAATGACACATACATACATACATACATACATATATGGGTGATTCTCACAGAAAAGGTCAGTTTTGAGTTTGACTTTTGAAAAAAGAAAAAGTGATCGAATCGAGCTGAAAAAAATCACAGATGCTCTCTATATCGTATGTATCGAAATTCGAAGCAAATCCAAACAGTAGCGCTTTTATTAATTCAGAAAAAAAATATTTAAAAATTTAGGCGGACAGGTCGATGACACTAGGACAGGGCGATGATGCGACCCGTTGATTCTCACCATTTGCATCACCACCCTGTCCTGGCATCATAAAAGGAAAATTTGCTATAACTGCCAAGAAACGTTACCCCTCAACATTTCAAGTCAAAAGACCGAAAAACGTGACCACTGTAGGGCGAATCCAACAAACGAAGAATGACAGAAATTCTCGAATTAGTCCTAGTAGACCTTCACAACGTTCGGCTAAGTAGATATGTGTTTTGAATGGTCAATACGAGAATATTGGATTACTAAATGCGAGAATACGGGAATACTAGAAAATCCAAAAAACATAATAGATTTGCCTTTTTCCTCATCGTCCTGTCCTCGAATTTTCAGGAGAGGACAGGTCGATGATGATTCTTCAGTTTTTCTCAAATGTTTCACCTTGTGGCAAGCTTTTTCCCAAATTCGGCATATAACATGAAACTAGACCGTTCGGTGCACAATAAAAATACCATAAGAAAAAATTGAGTTCAAGTACTCACTTAGAAAAAGTGGACAGGTTTCTGACGATTGTGATTGACCAACCCACGGTCCAGCACACATCTGCTCCCGCTGACGACCACGAGTTGACTGAATTAAAACGAATGGCGGTTTTTCTGGTAACTGAGAAGGGCGCGAAAAAAAAGCGGCAAAAAACCCGCTAAAATACAATTGTGACCGCGAAAATTCGAAAAACAATATTGGACAGGTCGATGACGGCGATGCTCCGGACACACATATTTCCATCCAAATACACTTTTCTAGCGGTTCTACATTAATTTTATCGATCAGAAACGCATTTCAGAAATCATACTGATGTAGAAAAATTGAATAAAATCGAAACTCAAAAGCGGAAAGACCTTTAATTAAAGCTTGAAGTTGGGAAGGTCGCATTGGGACAGGACAGGTCGATGACGATTTGACTATATTAGTTAATTTTCTATTTAAAGGAATAAACATAACCTAAAAATGGAAAAAAGGGTTCTAGATAAAAACCTATACTACAATTTAAGACCTTCGCCAGCTCCCAAATCCTTATTGGGTCGCCGCAACTGGTCCGGACATCACTTCTGCCCCTTTCTGTGAGAATCACCCATATACATACATACATACATATATACATACATAAAAAAATGCGTTAAACTTCAGAATATGATTCAGAATAGCCTGAAACGGATTTCTGCATAAATTTTTTTCAAAAATTCACATTCTACAAATTTTGAGGCGAGAGCAATAGCTTAATTTTCTTCAAAAATTCGCTAAAAGAGAGAGCACCTAATCCTTCAATGTGAAGGATTCCTGTTTACAAAGAATTCACATCTAAGGTGGTAAGAATGACATTGTCTGGTACCCTTGTTCTAACAGTAGATTCAGAAAATGGTTTGTATCTTTTATGAAAGACGGCTGGCACTGAACAATAGATTCTATGTGCGAGTGTACTTATACTGATATACGTTCTGTGATACAGCCGAAACTTGCCACAATCGGTCGACCAGGAAGAAGTTGGTCGAGGAGAGTGTAAGATTTTGAATCTTTGGGAGGAGATAAAAATCAAGTCATTTTGGCTCACTCGGAATAATATATGTGTCATTCCAGACGATAACTCTCCTTAAGATTGAGATAAAGATTCCGTTCTTGCGCCGAAAAATCAAGCTTTTTTCAGCACTTTCTGGGCACATTAAATTGGTTAAATTACAAAAAATATACTAGAAAAAATCTATAAAAATCGTTACAGTTATATTTTTTGGCAGAATGTTGCTCTAATAAAGTTTATTTCAACTATAAAATAGAACATCCAAACTTATATCACCAATTAAAAGAAATTTAATGAAATAAAATTAAATGAAAATGTTTATACGAACAATTTTGTTCATAACAAATGAAGTTGAAAGGTAGACTTACGCTTTTCTAGTACAGACATAGATTATCGATTCGATTTTAAGTTGCGATTTTAAAATCGACTTTTGGAAAAAACTTTCTTTTATTTAAACGAAAAATCAAATTTTTTTTCATTCGTATTGTTTTTAAGCGTAGGTATTGATTTATTAGGTCCATTTATAAATCGATTTATTTCATAACGATACCCATCTCTAAATACACTGACACATCCTCTGAGCACGTTTGTTACCTAGCTGATTTAAGTACCTATGGGACCTATTTATTATTTTAGTATTGTTACGTTTTTATATCTTTATTTATTATGAAACTGGATTCGTCATTATTCCAAGAGTTTAGTTTTTTATATTGTACATTATAGACCCTGAAAGATGTATCTAATAAAATAGCAAGAGCTTGGCGAAATAGGAGGGCTCATTGGACTCACTTCCTGATAATTCTACGACACTCTGCTGGGTTAAGATTCAAATCTGTTGTTAAGTTGCGAGATAACCTAAACTTACCTTTCATATAAGCGGCTGAAAACCCTCCTTTTTGAACAGAGCCGTCAGACACGAATTTTATCAGCAGTTTGTTGCCGCTAGACTGGACGTCAGGAGGGAGTTTATAGCCACAAAATTTACCGATTACGCGCGAGTCTGGAGAATGTCCATCCAAGATCTCCACGTAGTCATAAACGCAGTTATCGTGCTTTTCCACCTGAAAACTCAATACATTACAAAACAATCACAAGCAAAAGCACAGAGGAATAAAATCTTCCCACCCAACACTTTTTGAATTTATGGTTTTCATGCAGTATTTCAGTGTCCCTAATCTGAAGGTACCTACAAACTAAAGGGATCGATTTTCGAGCTCATTCATGATCAAAAGTCCAGAATTTGATTTTTCTCTCATTTTTTCTGCTCTCTATATATATATACTATTTTTGAAACCGTTCTACCAAAAAAAAAAAAAAAAAAAAAAAAAAAAAAAAATATCCTCCAAATGATATCTCTTCAATGGCCACATTTTACTTTAACTTTGCTTATTAGGGGTGAAACTTATGCTTTAAAGTTGAAAAACGTGGTTTTCCCCCAATTAAAATAAGTTTTTTTAGAAATGGTACCTCTGTGAAAATACAAGTTTGGATCAGTTTTCACATTTTTATTATTATTTTTTTAATTTTATTATTATTATTAATATTATTATTTTATTTTTATTTTTTTAATTTACTCATTTCTTTTTTACACTGAATTGAATGGTAATACTTGCATTTCCCCAACTCCGTTATGACTAGGTGGCTTAAATTCTTTCCAGCATCCAATACTTTGCGAACCTTCGGTGAACCAAGTTTTACCACCGAAATTGAACTCCTTAATTTCAAAGTAGTTTACCCAGATATCGTTGTAAAGTTTTTTCGATTTAGGATATTACGCGAGGTTTGAGGAATTTGAATACATGTCCTGGCTAAGAATTCACTGATAATTTTTGGAAAACCTCATTGGAAATGACCCAGTCGTTTCGGTCTATGCCGAAAACATATATTATTATTACCTGTTACATTACTATTTCCTTCTTCCCGAGCCCCATTTCGGATAATTTCTCCTCTCAAAAAGTCAGGATTGTCACTCTTGCGCTGATGAGGAGACCTATCGAGTCTATTTCCACTAAATTGAATTTTTGTTTGTAGAACGGGATAGTCGGACCGTATATCGATCTTTTTACCCCATTCATCCCTTCGGGTCGTGCTTCAGATGTCTCTACTTAGACCGTTGGGTCCACCGTCCGCTACCCTGAGTACTTCCTCTAGGACTACGAAGCCCTTAGATCTCAGAGCATTTGCTAGGATGGAGCTTACTGAATACTGCAGAAGTTGCGCAGGTGTTGGCCATGCTGACAGGAGCTAATGACATGCCGTATGGGTCCGAATTCACCGTCCCATCTACCACAGTGGCTACCATCCTGACTCTTGCCTGATTTAGCCCATATAGGTGCAACATTACCGACCACTTTGACTGCTTCTCGCCATTCACTGTTTGACAAGCCCTCGATGGCGAACCCACTTATATGCTTGTGAACACTGCAAGACAATAGAACACCTTTTCCTTCATGAGGAAGGTCACACCATTGATCAAATGTTCCCGCCTTGTCGAATGTCCTGAAAGCAGACTTAACTTTCCGATCATCAATGGCACTGGATAGTGCAGCAGTTTTTAGTACTTGATTCCCTTCCAGCTCTAGTGCATGAAGGCAGTCCAATCATATTCATTCCCAGAGTTCCGAAAGATAACGGTTACCGTTCACCAACACAGTTATATATACATTTATATTATATATAGGTACAGATGAACGTGAAATTATGATACCTACCTCGAAGCTTTGAAATTTGAGAGCAACTTGGAAAGTTTCCGGCGCCGTGAGCTTCCAAATACACTCTTTATTGTGTTGGTAATCTTCGGGGAAGTTAGGTGATTCGAGATGACCTCCATCATCAACCTCGATTTCTCCTCCGCAAACCGCTGCAACAAGATATATCTCCAAAATTTTTCGAACCACAAAATATCTTAAGCACATAAGTACACATAAAACCCAAAAATTGTATATGTTACAGGCCAAACCCGATTTCAGGCAACACTAGTTTGTCCTAGGCCAAAGTGGTTCTTCCTGTTTCACCTTTTTCAATGGAATTAACTTAGCTGAGGACTTTTGATAATGAGCGTTTTTTGATAATCGCATAGTTAATGCTGACGCTGCCTCCTACCTCTCCCAAGACTGGAATCAAACATCAAGAGCAGCAGCAAATGTAAAACACATGAAATACGATCGAGCTGCAGAAGACCACCGAGGGTCTTTCACACCATTAGTTTGCTCATGTGACGGTGCCCTTCACAAGGAATTTGCTGTTTTTCTGAAACGGGCAGCATACGTCCTGGCCGAAAATGGAACCGCCCCTACTCACAACTTTCAGGATGGGTTAAAGTGAAGGTTCATTTTGCCATAATTCGGGCTGTTTCACTTCGCATAAGAGGGTCTCGAAGGAAGGTTCGACCGTTGGGGCTGGAAGATGGAGCAGCTGTACCTCAGATGGTCTGGTCAACGATTAATTTAAATACTTATTGTCCCCCCCCTCCTCCCCAGTCACTACCTACCTTCCATTTATAAAATTTATACACCCCCGAAAAAAATAATAAAATAAAATAAATAGTAAAAAAAAAAAAACTTAGCTGAGGGCCACTTGGGGAACTCACAACAGATGGCTCTGAGGAACGAAATTACTGATACCTGGAAAAATTATTTCGTGGAAACGCTGGAGAGATTCATTTAATGAATTACTAACAAGAAATTCCCAATCCTGTCCGGCAAAGAATTCGTTCTTCCCGTCTTAATTTCCCTTCTTGAAATTAAATTTTTATCTATCTGGTGAGAAATATTCATTATTAACTTACGCACAATATCTAAAAGGGGATGACCTCCTTGGATGAGTTCCTAGAATATAAATCGTTTTAAATACATCAATTTAATAAATTTTAAACTGCGTATTAGAATAGTTTGATTGCCTACATTTGTTCTCAAAACGGTGAAAATCAGTGAGGTGTGAGCCTCAGTATCCATGAGTTAAATCCGTTCGTCTAAGCTTTTGCCGAATTTGAGGTGGTGGGCTCTAGCTCTCCGTGTAAAATTTGTCATAGAACATGAAGCTTTAACAAATTCACGCTATGTTGGTTAAAAATTATATTATTCATTGGGCAAATAACGTTTCACAGAAGGTGGTAGATAACGCAGGAATTGGAAAGTTCGGAAGATACAGTCAGCTGAGGGTAATCCCCAGCGTCGCAGTAATATATAGTATAGATAGTATAGTAGTATATAAATACAAACCTTCGTAATGGCCCGTGAAGCCCCGATGGCCGTGTTGTTTAGGCGATGCGGCGAACGTTACTAGCATCCGCGAGCCGGACGACACGATTACTTCCGACACCCGGCCGCTACCGCAGAATTTCCCTAAATGATAAATGGTGGTTTATACTCGTATTATTCAAAGTGGTTAATGGCAAATTATCTATTCTAACACAAATTTTACTGTTATATAAGGGTTTAAACTTGGATTTGCGTCTTCTGGTATTAACTAGGTACACACAACATTGTGGAGCTCTGCCACCTACATCCACTGAGAGACCGAAAGCCATTACCGATATGACTCTTTTTAATAAGTTGATTTAAAAAAAAAAAACCTATTAATCTGCTCAGCCGTGATCACAAAATTTGGTCTTCGGGCTCCCAGATTTTCACCTGTTCTTGTTCTACACTGGGTACTTGGGTTTCATTTACAAATAAATAACTAACCATACTAAGAAAACACTCAGTGCTTTACACATTGATAGAGAGATAGCGCCTTTTTAGCGCATTTACTTAAAAAAAAAAAATAAAAATAAAAACGCTATTATGTTCCCTTTGTCTGTTATCCATGTATGTATGTACAGACGTGTATCCTTCTGTTTCACTCAGATTTCGTTCCAAATTTCAGCATCGTAGGATAAATTGCATAGAAATTCGCATTAACAGCTCAATCAGCTGATTGGGTTGGTTAGGTAAGTGAAAACCCTATTCTACTTGTCTCACAGGTTCCGTTTCAAATTTCATCTTCGTAGGATGAAAAGCGAACAATTAGATTTTTTGAATCACGAAATCAACTAACACTGCTGATTTATTAATGACGATTTTTGCTACCACTTTTTGTGTATTTGTGTATTTTGAATGACTAGTCGATCATTCTGCGACCGATTTCGTCAAATTCGGTCCAGCCGATGTCGAGTTAAAGCGCTACTTATCCTTAGAAGCTGAAATTTGGAACAGAGCCTTTTTTGAGAGTAGAATATGATTTCCAGTTTCAGAACGTGATAACTCGTCATTCCTCGTGAAACGCTAATCTACTTAAAAGAAAATACACTTAACATGTGGCTCACTATGCGGTTAGGTATAGATCTCAGATCTATATATGTGTGTGTGTGTGTGTGTGTGTGTGTGTGTGTGTGTGTGTGTGTGTGTGTGTGTGTGTGTGTGTGTGTGTGTGTGTGTGTTATTATTATTATTATTATATCTTACGGCAAAATATCTTATGATCTTTAGAATAAAAAAGACAATTCTTCTTCACTCTTCAGATTCTGATGCCTTATTGTTCTAGAATTTAACTGTGGAAAACTGAGCGAAAAATTGGAAACTTCCCCATAAACTTCCTTTGAGGGGTGGAAACTTAGGAGGCTTCATCTCCCCAGTTGGGTAGGTTGTACATTAAAATAAGTTTATTTTATAAGCTGCATTTAACTAGTAACCGTTGCGTGGTTGTATATTAAAAAGAGATTGAATGCACTTGACCTATTAGGGTCACACCTAACAAAAAAGAAAAAACAGCTATGATAAAATTAAACTTACCCAACAGAGGGCTTTTGTGCCAGTAGCCATCTCGAATTTCTAGATAGTCGTAGCGGCAATCGACGCTTTTATAAATGTCGAGCGCTGTAATGTTGAGAACGATTCGCTCCCCGTGCGTTGCTGTTATCCGCCACTCGCATTTTTCGCCTTCTGGCGGCGGTGCAGGCACCTTGACGTAAGACGGAGACATGAGTGTCGCTGAGTTTTCTTGATGTGTTCTTCCACATTCTGTGAGGAAACAAGAGATAGGTAAATAGTATGCCAATAAAGTAATATGAGAAATACCTATGAATTTAGATTTTTATTTATTTATTTATTTGTATTTATTTTTTTAATACAGACACATACATATGATGATAGTACAAAAGTAGAACTAGGCTGCTCGCCTAGCTTACTTTTCCAACGGTAGGCTTGTGTTAAACAAGTAATGTGTTAAACAGTTCCAGGCTGAGTTCCAACGTGGGAAAAGGAAGGTGAGGTTTTAGTGGGTTTGAATCCCACATAACCCGGAGTGCGGTCCCTCTTGGGTATCTTACGAGATCCGATTACCACCTTAGGATCTTAAAGATTTCCTCACCTGCCTACGTAAAAAAAAAAAAAAAAAGGTAGGCTTGGGCTTTGCTGTTAGTTAAGATCTAGGCGATTTGCCCATAATTTCAAACATAGCACGTTGACATAACATCGCATATGCGTCTACATAATCTACACATAGCTTAAATATTATAACTACAATGGTATTTGATGTCCCTACCTTCTATAAGTAGAAAAACTTTCTATAGTAAAATTATTGTTTTATAAGTTGTAATTGGATGCCGTCTATGCCTGGTGACGAGAATCCCTTCATAGATTGTAATATTTTGTCGAAGTATTTGTCCGTCACCATTCTAAGTGAGAAAATTGTGTTCCCTACCGCATTTAACGTGGGAGAGTTCATATTATGTTTCTGTGTATTTGAGAATTTCGCCGAAAGCTTTTTATCTACTTGAGAAAAATACGGGTTTAGTGAGTCGCAAGCTGATCATGTAATATTATTTCTTTGACTAGTGGAGACATTCTGACCAATTCATTTCGTTTGTTCCCCGAATTGCTGTTTTAATCGTCTCCCAAGTTTTTTTCGAATTTCCTTCAGCTTTCTCTATTTTGCTGACAAAGTATATATCTTCGCTGCTTTGATTAACTCCTTCACTTTGTTCCTGCATAGATTGGATTTTTCCTTTAGATTAAGATCAAGTGGGCTTTTTATCGAGCGTTCTTTCAGTTTGTCTATTATTCTTATTGATTTAATTAGACCTCTAGTTATCCAGGGGATTCGTTTGACTTCCCTGCTAGTCCTGATAAGTTCCACCGCCACTAACATGGACGTGTTCAAAACTTTTACATATTCAGTTGCAGCAATATTTACATCATCGGTATGTGTGACAGGTGACCAGTTTGTTTCTCTAAGTAATAATTTAAGTTCGTGATTGTCTACTTTCTTCAATTGATAACTTTTCTTTCTTGTCGGACGGGTATTTAAAGGCATAATTAAGGCCGTGGAAAAATGATCGGTTATTGTGCTCTTCAAAATATCGCTTTGTATTTGAGATGATGTTCTATAAATTCCTATGATGCTATACGTCTCCGGTCCAATTTGGAAGCTAACGTTAATGCCTGTGGCTCCTGACATAGCTATTGCTACTGCTTTACAACTTATCCTTTCATTAGTATATATGACTAGTCAATCATTTCGGTTTCGAGAAGATTCAAAAAGTCAGGGTTTACCCACACAATCAGGATCTTGCAGGATCTTTGAATGAACTTCATCTGATTTCATCAGTTGTGATTCTTCTGATTCAAGATTAGGAAGTTATACCCTGATACGACCCTGAATTCGGATTTCCTATGACATGGCACGAAAGTTTACATGATTTTGGTTAGTAAAGAATACTTTGTTAATATCTCCGTAGGTAAATTTGAATGAATGAATAAAGAACATTTTATTATCAACGAATCTTAACTTGTACAAAATCATAACATTCCATTAATAATAACCAAAGAAAAACAAAGAGTAAAACAAAGTATGCTTTAGACCACAAAGACCCGTCAGCAGAAGTTCCGTAGGTTCAGCAACAGATAATAATTGTTAGTTAGGTATTGTACGGTCCTACAATATGGACGCATGATGTAGAAACCTGAATTATTACAACCAACCAATTTAGTTTAAAAATGGACAAATAAATTATTATTCAGTTCTATTGTTAATTTTATTTATTTTTCGTATTTTATATAACATTAATTCTATTCTCTTAATTGCCTAAATGATTAAATTCCTATACCTGCATTCCGGACGTTTCTGCACAGTGCGGATGTACATACTTGTACAGCGCAGACCAATCATGGGCATTCAACGCTTGCGAAAATTCTTTTCTTGATAGAAAGAAACACCCTCAGTATGAATTATGTAGGTACCTCATCGTTCTTCATGAGTCTATTATACATTGGCGGTGCACAAACAAACTAATCAAACGTGAACCAATCAAGTTATCGAAATCTCAATTTCTGAATATTTTAGCCCTTGAATGTTCCCCTTTGGAGTTGTTCAAAAATGATGCCAAGATTTTGAGCCACATTTTATGACGTTCTATCCAGCAGTTTTGGAGAAAAGCTTCGGACTGCGTATGGTGGACGGAAGAATTTTTTTTTTTTTTTTTTTTTCTCTCTCTCTCTTTCTTATTCGATTTTTGGAATCTACGTAGGTATCATGAAATTTTAACAAATTTAAAGGAAGGGGGTCGGAAAGACGGGGAGGGGGGGCTTACGCTTTTATTCTTTTTGGTTGATTACAAGGGGTCATTATTGAAAATACTAAACCAAAGTTTTGATAGGTTGAGAATAGGTACCTAGGTCTGTGTTTCCGCCAGAAGGGCTGTCATGATATCGATAAATAATATTTCGTTACCTTGTGTCATTTTCAATTCTTAGTGAAAACGCGAGATTCCATTTTCAAAACTCATAAAGTTGGTGGTGCTATTCCATTAACATACAAAGTACCTTAATAACGTTGAAGAACCATGCAAGGGTCTCCGGAAAGGCACACTTGAGACCAACTCCAAGAGTGAAAAGTTTTGGCACTGTGAATGGAATTCCTTGCTAGTGTTCACAAAACACTATTATTTATCATCGTAAAATCGAAAAGAGAAAATTTCTTGATCTAATTCTCCGAGCAAAATAGTAAAATTGATAATCGAAGAAAAAAAGAATCTCTAAAATCGGTTAAGAATAGCGTAGATAGTACAATTATATTCCCCTCCATCACTCCTCCTTACAAACAATTTGACAGTTAGGATTTCGTTATGTTATCCCAATCCTGAATTTTGCACATCTAAACCAAAATTCAATATTTAAAAAAAGACAAAGCGAATGAGAAAATATATTACTATTTTATTAAAATTACCCCTTTTATTTACCGCACCGAAGAAGAATTTGAATTTCCGAGGTTTGTTGCATAACTGGACTGAAACCTGGATCAATCCAAAAAACAGACTCCAAAATCGGAAGATGATAATAACAACCTTTGTTTGGCGATCTGCCCAATCAGGGTTGTCCAAAAGACACAAATTACTGGCTCCATACTATCCGTGTAAACTGTCATGATGATTTGTGGATGAAAGGTTAGTAAATGAAACAGAAAAAATAATAGTTTACGGATACACTTTAGATTGACGTTGATGATGATGGTGTTGTGGCCTTGATGTCGTTTTCATGATGTGAAGTAATTGAAATATTTAAAAAATCGAGATCTCGAAAACATTCTAAATAAAAGTGTAGTTTTATCATTCGATTTAGATAGATCTCAGTTCTTTGAATTGAATGAGACCACCAGGAACATTGTTTGACCAATCATTCACAGCAGAGCTCAAGTTGTGGAAGGGGAAAAATCATCAACGCGTATGTGAATCGGTAAGCGACTTTGGAATGCAGGAGTAGGCTGACTTTCGCTAGATGTTGGGCTCGACTATATTTGGTTTCCTTATAACATGAAATGTTTTGACTTATAAATAGACCAGTTTTCTGCGTAGTGGGTTTCTATAAAGATATAATAAACCACTGAGTAATAATTTGCTGCGATTTTTAGCTGTAACTAACCGTTAACTATTTTGAATAGATAACCTTGTAATAATTACATCTGATTCGTACAAATACCTACAACTTAATTTGCAGCATTTCTCTTCACCGATCAAGCAAAGTCTAGCAGCATTTTACAAAATTCGTGCAGAATTCGGAAATTGTATTAATATCACTGAAATGATTTAACAGCTGCCAAATCAAAATTAGGCTTTTCTGGAAGTGATATTTTATTATTCTATATACCTTTCACATTCAGTTAACGATACATTCCACGCTTTTTTATTAAGTACCTATTATTGAGATAGGTTTTATTACGGTCTAGAGGATCCGTGATTATCGATTCCGTTCACACTTTAATTTACATTCCGATACCCTAACGTTCTCATAACCTTCAGAAAACAGGGTTTTCATCTCTCTCTCTTTTCCATCATTGAATGCAAACAAGACTTTAATGCATCGTTTAATAACGGCTGAGCTCAGGGAAGAATATATTATAATAAAAAAGAGGCCAGATTTTTCTTTTTAAATTCCAAGTCTCAGAGACGTTTGATTGAACCGAGTTCAATATTCAGCCTTTCAAAGGTACAGCAATGATTGATATCTAAATCCCGTTTTGAGGGATGGGAACCGGATAAATAACTGAGGCCACATATTATGAATTCACCTCGGATTCTCGCTGCGTCATAAATATGAAGACGACAGTTTTAAAAGTTCTAAATCAAATCATTAATATTACAGATCACTTTGATCAAGAGATCACAGATCACTCGCAGTTTGGTTGCATGGCCCCGATAGTCTGAATACTTTGACTGAACTAAACTCGTCCTTTTCAGTCAACTTCACCTGGGTTATTTCTCGAACAACAGCTACTTTCCTCGATGTGGACATTACGTTGGTTCGGACGAGATTTGCCTCTAGAGTCCACCACAAAGAAACAAACGCTCAACTGTACTTGCATTGTTAGGAAATCCATCCCTAGGTCATTGTCTGTAAGGGGGCACCAGATTTGCAGTGATCAGACTAATTTGGAGTCATACCTGAGTGAACTTTAGGAACGTCTCCTTGAACGAGGATACCCTCAGAGACTGTTGAGCAACAGGATCGTGCCTGCTGACGTGGTCTACCAGCCTTCCGAAGATGTTGTGGAGCGTACAGGTCACCCTCTATTTTGCAGGCATACAGAAGGTTAGTCCGATTCTGAGAGAGCTCCATCCGATTCACCAGTCCAACGTTCTGACGAGGGATATTTTCCAGAATCAATTTGTGGTATCTTACAAAGGATCCCCCACACTGGGGAATATACTCTCTCATAAGTTATTTTCAAGGCTTCCCTCACATGAAGCTCAATCAGGATTGCGTCTCAGCCGAACTTCACCTCTGTAAATACGACCTTCACGTACCGCTCCAAGGGACCTCCGGCGGATTGTGACAGTAGGAACTTGGTTTATGTGTTGATGTAGGCTATACAACGCTTTCTACGTCGGAAAGACGACAACAGTTCTACGCCTGCGCATGAACAATCACAGATCGGCCATACGTCGAGCAACCAGTGAAGAATGTACCGAGCACGCTGCCACCCACGCCACCAATTCTCTCACTGTCAGAGCGCTGGCATGCTTGCCGAATGCCTCTGACATTGAATTATGAGTTTCTGAGAGAGCGTATTAGTGGATGCTGGGTGCGTTTTGTCGGCCAGGACTGAATACATACGAATAGCCTGGTGGCACTATGTCAAAACCAGTTTTAACACAGAATGTGTTTTAGCCATGGACTAACTAGGCAAAAATGCTAACGAAATCTGAAACGAAATGTGGGACGAAATCTGTGACGATAACATTCTGATAATTTCCGCTTACAACCGAGTCGTTGCTAGAGAAATGGTACTTCGTCGTTTTTCATCCCCCGAAATTCGTTGACCATTCGTTCGAAAGCTCTCGATTTATCCAACCATATTATTTTAACTACTGCGAAGTGCGTGGCCAACAAGCTGAGATATGAGCATGGTTATTTGAATAATTGTGTACACTCAGGTGATCATTCTCATTAATTGATTTTCAAAACCTTCCTCTCCTAAAAATTATCATTTAATGGTTCTGGATGGGCCTTGTGACCCGGTGCTGTTCCATTAAATTGAGCAACTTAAATTCAACCTTTTCTCACTTACTTTTTCACATATAATATCTTGCGACTTCAACCTACGTATCTGGATGGACATTGTGACCCGGGGTTGTTACGTAGTTAGAAACACGAATATATTATATTATTCAAAATCATAAAATTTAGTTCCCTTCTAACTTGTGATCTGGATGGGCTAACAACCCGGGGCTGTTCACAAGTTAGCAAAAAGTTATATCCTGCAAATTATCAACTTCTGCATTCCTAACTACACTCATACGCTGGATGGGCTTACACCCGGGGCTGTTTATGAGTCAACAGGAAATTCAGTTAGTAATAATATATGTATAATTTTATAGCGCCTAAAAATAATTACCTCACACCTATATGAGGGAAAAGTAATAGTTAGAAAACTAGGTTCTAACACACCCTTTTCTGGAACCCCTCCCCATTCCACCTTTAGCCTCTCTTCTACTCCCGCGTCGCGTCGTGATGAGAAGATCGTCCTGAAAGCGGAGTCAATCTGTTGAATACGCGTTCAGCAAATATTCAGAAGTGAGTGTTAATCTTTGTTTGTTTTCCTTTCTAATCTATTAGTATCGTTTAAGAATGCCTAAAACCGGATTTCGATGAAGAAAATTTTCGAAAATTTTAATTTTAAAAATTTCCGAGCCATTGCAATGATTCATTTTCTACGAAAATTCGCTGAAAAGAAATGCCCTATTGCCTGGTTCTTAATTACAAATATTTTGGTTGCTGATGATAAACTGCATTAACTTATGAGAAGTCAAATTTGTGTGGAGTCTCCGATTAACTTTTCTTTTTTTTCCTTTTAACAGCAACAACACCGGTCTGTTTTGTAGGACTTGTTTGACATGTGAAATATCAGTAAATTAGCAAAAACTATTGAAATTTGATTTTTCTGATTCATAGATTGAACGTTTCTGGTTTTTTATTAATTAATTTATTCATTTATTTTTATTTATTTTTATTTTTTTTTCAAGTTAACCAACTAGTAAAAAGAAAATAGGTACTACCAGCCAAAAAGAGAAGAAGCAAAATGAAAGTGTGTTTGTTTTCATCGTAAAAGTAGATACATCTAATTCATTGGTTTCATTGTTGCTGATGTTTCTTGATCCACATACATTTGATTTGCATATAACATTCAGCGAATGAATACAAAGAAAGATCTATTTAGGGGTTACTTTGCCATCATCATAACTCGGTATCACATATATTGCACACCAAATGGTAACCCCTCTGTTTTACCCAGCTGTCGATGTGGACATGACCTGAAATAGCTTGTTTTAGTTTGATGTTCTCTCATATTAACCGAGCGCACAGCGAAAACTATATTGTTTATGATATAGTGAATTTTCTTCTAACTTCGCCATCAAAATGCTCAATAAAAATCCGATTGATCTCTGCTCACATCGACATCCTTGGAAATGAAAAATCCGATGAAGCAGCAAAGAATGGAGCACCATGGGGTAGCCAACCACTTACCACAATGTTTATTCCACTAACGGACGCATTTTCCGACTCAAAACACTCAATGATGGAGGCAGTACATATTTGCGACGACTATACACTTGTCAGTGATTAATGATTTGACGTTACATTTTCCCATATGTTTGAATGAAAGGAAAAACCGCTGCACCGGTATTTAAATTTTTCTCCGTTGTCTCAGTAAGTACATCAGAATTTGAAAATTCTAATAATAATACATTTGAGCTAGGGAAGATGATATTCAGAGAAGGGCCGGGGGATGCTCATAAAATGGGGGGACATGGAATAAACCTAATCCGTTATAACTGAGTTTTGCGCTTTAATTAACTAGTTTTACCCCTAAAAACATTATAAATTAAGCTTGAAAAAATAAACTAAAAACCTATTAATTCTGATATTATACATGAACTAAGTATTTATGTGATATGATAACTGAATTATTATTGAAGTGATACAATTTAGGGTCTTACTTGGACATTTATACAGTAAGTTGGTTTGAGCGATATCCCCTTCACTCAAACGGACTCGCTGACCGATTTCAGGACGTCTCTTGCCTTTTCCTTGGTCCATCGGTTGAATCGTGTCTAGATACGTTCCCTGAAAAAAAACACAAGTGTCGTAATATCGGAATAATTTATTACGTTTACTCAAACTGAAAAATACAAGAAATAACAAATACAGTGTGTAATGATGCTGATTTGGCCATACATAATAATAGTAAGGCACGAATGACACATATTTCTGAGAGGTTTATTCGGTGATACGTTTTGGTTTAGTTAAATGAACTTTTATCATCGACCAAGAAAAACAAATTCAGTTAGAGATAGATGGTTAGAGGTTAGATAACATGTTTTATTTTCAATTTAGGTGCAGATGTATAGTTCATTACAGACATGAACGGCTTCTGTTAATTTAACTGACAGACGGAGTTCACCGGCAATTTACATTTATACCCCCTCAAAATTTGGCGATTTACGTTTGTCGATACGTAAGTTCGAAAAATCTAATAAAAAATCTGTAAATCACAGAGGCTTATTATTTTTGTATCAAACAACCCTTCTACGCAGAACAATCGTATATAAGTAATATTATTAAACGTGGTGGTAGCATTGACTGTAGGCAATTCAAATGTACAGCATCAACTTCATTGACGGTGCAACCTATACCGAGGAAAAATGAATGATATTGAATAAAACACTTACAATAATCATTTACATGCCATTAGGAGGAGTCTGTCGTCAATAGCAAGTCGAGTACAGAGGGGCGAGTGCTTTCAATGGAATGACATCATCATCAGGCCGTAGGAACAGTAGGTACTGTAACGACCACAGGAAAAATGTCCTCGGAATTTCAGCTTTCCAACGGTATAGTAAATTTTACTTTTATTTTGGGGAAAAAATTACGTTTCAGGGTTGAAATAGGTATCCCCCCCCCCCTCTCCAATGAAATTGAGGGTTTTTGAAGCTACCCTCTACTTCCCTGAAACTACCCCTTTTGAATTACCCTCTATGAAACTACAAGTTTGAGGTTGTAATATTTTTCCCTCAATCTAACTTGAAGATCTCCCCAAGATCTCCTCTTCAGCACCTGGGAAAGACGGTATTCCATATGTCGTAATCAGCAAATTATATCTAAACTACAAGAAGAATCTTATTGAAATGCACAATCTATTTTGGCAAACTGGCACGTACCCATCAACTTGGAAGGATTACGTTATCATCCCAATTTTGAAACCTGGCAAACCTAACGGTGAGGCTGCTTCATAACGCCCAATCGCTCTTGCTTCGTGTGTCATGAAGTGTTTTGAACACCTAGTTCGCCACCGACTTCAGTGGTGGCTCGAGCATCGAAACATACTACCAAAAAGTCAATTTGGATTTAGAGCTGCTGATGCCCTTACGCATCTGATTACAGACATCCAGAACAGCTTCACAAACAACCAATCTACATTAGCAATTTTCCTGGATATATCCTCAGCATATGATCATGTGTTGCTCCCAAATCTCTACGACCGCATGCTCACATTGGGAATTCCTTGCTTATGCGCTTACAACATTGTTCAGCTCATTTCTGAGATTCGAGTTTTTGTGAGAGTGAACGGTAATTTTGAAGAGCTGAGATATTCCTGGAAAGTTTTGCCACAGGGAAGCATCTTAAGTACTATCCTTTACATTATCTACGTATCAGATATGGAGGCTGTACTTCCTGATGGGGTTAAAATCATACAATACGCGGATGATGTTTTCATCTACTGTCATGGAATGGATTTCAATGAAAGCAGAGATCTCCTGAACGTCGCAGTGCCCTCCCTGGCAATCTATTTAGAAGAACAAGGGTTATCAATATCACTAACCAAGTCTTCTGTTTGTACTCTTAGTCGCCGTCGTACCCCTTGGGAGGTTTACTTGAATTAGGAGGTATAAGTTTCCCGCACTCGAGAAACGTAAGATTTCTCGGCATGGAGCTATCTCACAAACTAAACTGGAATGGTCATATAAAAAAGGTCGAAGAAAAGGCAAACAGACATCTGAATGTTATGCGTTCCTTCACCAACATATCCTGGGGTGCGGACCCACAAACAGCTCTATTGTACTATAGATCTACCATACGAAGTGTAATCGACTACGGTTCGTTTCTTTATAGGAGTAGCAGCCCCATCCACCATTTCAAAGTTGGATAGAGTGCAATACAGAGTCTTACGACTGACATTGGGTCTTCTGACATCCACTCCCTTGAATACCCTACTGGCGGAAGCTGGAGAACCACCCCTGAAACTACGTAGAGAGCTCTTAGCTAAAAGAATCTTAGCATCTTTTTACTCAAAAGAAACTCCTCAGTTCGAAGCAATAGTTCGGCTAGCCATTGATGATCTCACAAAGCCCTTCTGTAGGAAGACAGTAACTCCACTTTTGTGTTCGGCTTATACGGAGATCTCGTCCGATTTGGAGTGGATCTCCCAATCAAGATTACCTTACAGGTTCACCATAGCATTCAATCCACTGTTAGAACCCCTGGCGGTATCATCGCTTCCCCATTCAGCATACCTATCTCCATCTAGTGCCAGAACTTTCCTGGATGATCTTCTTCTTAGAAAGTATCCCAACGCCAAATCGATATACACGGACGGATCGCTCAATGAAAATGGCGTGGGTTGCGCTTTTTTCGATTCCCACTCAGGGGTGAAAAAACAATACCGTTTATGGGACAAGGCTTCCATCTATTCGGCAGAAGCGTTTGCTATCAAGCAGGCCTTGAAGTATGTCATGGACTCCAACATCTACTACCACCCCCAAGTCATTATAATTTCAGACTCCGAATCGGTATTGTCCAAAATGAAGAAGGTAAACCCCACTGTACGACTAAACTTTATCGAGAGCCAAATTGTTCATTATGTTCATCTCCTGAAGTCAGCTGGTGTCCAAATCAAATTTATCTGGATTAGAGGTCACTGCGATATACCTGGCAACAATGTGGTAGATGCATTGGCAAAACAAGCGGCAACACTCCCCCGTCACCAGCTCTGTGAATTCCCTGCTTCAGGCTTGAATAGATCATGGAAAACCGAAATGAAATCACGTTGGGAAAAATTCCATTCTACATACCACGCTGGCTTCAGATACAAGAGAATGTTTCCGAACCCCCATCTAATACCATGGTTCACAAAAATGGCCACTCGCTCCAAGAACTTTTACAGAATAATATCAAGACTCAGAACTGGACACTGCATCACCAAGACATATCTAATCCGTATTGGTAGAGCGGACTCGGAGCTCTGCGAGCACTGCCTGGAAAAGGAACATCCTGAACACCCCATCATGATTTGTCCAACACATTCCTACAATCGTCTGTTCCTATTTGGAAAACTGACAGAATATTTACCAAGCCCATTCAACTTGGACACCATATTAACTGCCGAATCTATTGAAGTGTATGATGCAGTGGTGAATTTCATCCAAGGAAGTGACATAAAAATATGACGAGTGGAAAAACATTATTTTATTCAAAATTATATAAGAAAAGCCATGTACTTCTGATTTACCTATTTGCAAGTAAAAGAACATTATTTTATTCAGCAGTACAAATAAACTCCATGATATTTTGAAATTTAGAAACTTTATGTTAAATTAAATTGTATGAAATGTAATAGATGCGGCTGTATAGGTTGTCCTGATGCCAATAAAAATTTAAAAAAAAAAAAAAAAAACTCCCCAAACTCCGTTAAACCCAGTTATATCGCTAAAAACACAAAAAATAGAGCTAAATAGAGCTTTTTAAAAAATTTCTTGGAGGAACTCTTTGATGGAAATTAGTCATAGAATCGACCCTCACAGTTTGTCCCAACTTTCGGGTGGACACACTGTATAAACATGTAATCTACGCAGAAGAGTTATCGAATACAGATATGATAAACCTTTGTAGAATCATTTGCATCTCACATCTCAAAATGTTAACCAACAAATTTAGAGTGGGGGGACTAAATTTTCCTGATCGATTACAATGGTTCATTAATGAAAATAATAAACCAATACAATTTAATTTCGAGGTTAGAATTTTCTTGCATTCGTTAATACCACTCATTCTCCTTTTCTTTCTTTCAATGAAAATGGCTAAGGCGATTTCATGTTAGGGGGAACTCCATTCCGATTCTCCGCCTGGTTCTTCCAAGCAGCAGGAAACATTTACCCAAATGATAAAGCCTCAACTCCGAACGCTATACGTAAGGCCGTAACGCGGACTCGGCTCCATTTCACAGCCCAATCACGTTTCGGGCCCATAACCTTCCACCTTCTGTAGGCCATAGTCTTCTTTCCTCTCTTCTTACTCTCTGAACCCTCGGGGAACAATTAACTGTTCTTAGCTCTCCGACTTTCAGATTCCAGGGTTTCCAAAGTTTGAACCTCGAGGAGGTTTTCTTCTTTGTCTGACTCTAGGGTTACCCGATAATCATTGAATTCATAAAATTAATCAGTTATAATTGAGAAGAGTTAATAAGAAATATATTTATATCTGCTTCCTACACGTAAAAGTTCAACGAGGACTATTTCAACAGTTTGATCAAGTTCATTTTCGTTTTCATTCGATTTCGTTCATTCTAACCGAATATCAAAGAATAAAGTTTGTTTACACTTTCTCAATTACCCATGACTGTGAGTCTCCTCACTTGACCCCGACAGGGGGGCTTCGCCCCCTGGACCCCCCGGTAACTTTCCGCTTTGAGCCTTCGGCTAAAATGCTAAAACATGGAACATGATTTCTTCCCGCTAATTCGTGACTTTAAATAAATTTAAAACTACGACATAAATGTTTTACTAATCAAAATTAGAACAGAATACTTAGGTAGGTAATGTTCTGTTATGGTGCGCGTCTACAATTACTATAACCAAGATTAACTTCTCAACCAAGTGACAACAAAACAAGAGGCTTTGTTTACTACATCCATTTACAACATAAATAAATATAAAACTACGACATGAATAGAAGAACAAGTACAAAAGAAATGCGTGACAAATCGAGAGCTTTCCAACGATTGGAGAACGATTTTTGTCCGGTGAAAACCAAAGAAGTTTCATTTCCCCAGCAACGGCTTGGTTGTACGTGAAAATCATGCGAAAAAATTTTGTGATACATCCGCGTAACGTTTTTCGCTAGTTAGTCCAAGGCTAAAGCATGTTCCATGCTAAAATCCATTTGAGCTTTCGATTGTTTAACTACCTAGGTGACCATACCTTAAAAATAAATTACATAATGGAAATTGAAAGAACACGAACACACGTTTTAACGAAACATTCTTCTTCCTCTATTTCTTCATAAAGTTAACTCGTCCGGTACTAAGACCATTTTCGGTAACACCCAGTTAACTGGGTTAACTTACTAAGTAACTAACACCTTACCATTTTCATTGGTTTTTATTTTTATTTTTTCAATAAATTATACCTACTAGGTAAATAACAGTAAAAATAGAAAAATTTGTATGTTTTTAATTTTATAAAATGAATCAAAATTTAAGAAATCAAACAAATAATGCACATTTATTAAATGTCGCCAAAATTTTATTTAACACCTACCTCAACTTCAGTCCCATTTTTTCTACTTCTTAATGATTACATTACATTAATTGAATATCATTAAAATTCATATATCGTAGGGTTTCTTCAGAATATATTTTGACGGACATGCTTTCACAATCGAGACCTGGTAACTGAATTGGAGGGGTTCATACTGAAGGAAATCGAATAAAATGGTCTTGAGACACTTTGATGATTGTCACTGGCGGTGTGAACAGGTTCAAAATGCAAGAAAACAATACGGACAGAGCTAGATGTTACTGATATTTTGTAACGCGCTCTACCAACTGGGATAACTGAGTTACCTCAGGTCACAAAATGGTGATTAATTGACTCCGATTCATTCTCCTGGTCTCCGGTTTATTTTCCACTCCGAACAAAGTTCTAATTTGCTAAATGAGTAAATACAAAAAAGCTTGCGGCAATATTGACGAGCATTTTTGTCGAACTCGGAAAATTAGGACCTCTGAGTTACCCAGTCGGTAGCACACGGGTTAAAATCGTTAAAATTATGCGCCTTTAGGGGATTCCAAATGATGGATTTTAATCATTACCTATACAATCGGTTATCCACAATCTTCTGAACGTATGTGATACGTCTACAACTAATATCGTAATGGGGGAGAAAATAGGTACCTGATGGTGGAAATTTGGTACATACCTATTGTATTATTGTTTAATGAGTTTTTCGTTTCAAGATACGTAAATTCCAAAAATTCGAATTAAAAAAAAAAAAAAAAAATCCGTCAGTCTGCTTAACGCTCGCCGTCCAAGGCTTCCCTCCGAAACTGTTGGACCGAAGTTCAAGAAATTTGGCTCAATAATCGTACCTGGGCGGGGATGTGTCAGTAATCTTGGCATTACTTTCGATCAACTCTACAATTTAAGGACTGAACTATTTAAAAATCGAAGATTCTAAAACTTTCGATATGGAAGTGATTTTTGGTTGTCATTTATAAATTCATTTCCAAAGACTCGAATGAAACCACCCAGCTCGCTGTACATTCATCCATTCGTTCCTCCTAGAGGCTAGAACATTGACGAAAAAAATATCAACATCTTGGTAGTGAATCGCAACTGGTGGAACATGGTAAAAATTACCTTATGAACTACGAATATCCGGTGATATAACTCAAATGGAATTCTCTGTTCAAAAAATCGAATTTAATTTCACTCTTGCCACTTATAGATGGACTAGTGAATTTCGTAATGAACACAATTTCAGTTGGTTGGTGCCTATGTAAATGTCGAAATGATTCTGATATTACTTTTGTACTTCGATATCAGCTTTTGTTAAATCCAGAGGAACTAGTGAAGTGTATGTGTTTTATTTATTAAAATAATTTTCCCTCGGTAGGCGTCTACCGTCTATACAGTAATATTGTGATAACACTATACAACTCGATTAATGTTCCAAGCCTGGTTGAAGAGGATAATGTTTCAACCAGTTATGCCAAAATGGAGTTGATTAGGACCTTCCTATTGAATAATATTTGCTTTTGAGGCGAGGAACTTGATTATGTTAATCAGAAGACCTGAATTATTGCACGATTTAACCTCTCTTTATAATTTGATTGCGAATTTTGACGTTCCTACATGATATTGCCACTTGATTTAAACTTGAAAAATACTTCCTCGAACGATCAACTATTCACTTAATTGCAAATCATTTATGCGAAACGCAGGAGCCGGTAACAGTGATACGATGTTACGAGGGTGCAGCTGACAGTTTTTATTACTCTTTCGACTGCATCAGATTTATTTTGAGTGAAGTCTGAGTTTATTTTGTTTTTCATAAAAGAAGTATAAGATTGCTTTGAGTTTACAAACGTATTAGGTATTTGTATTACTTATTCACTTCTTTTGGTACCAAATATTTCATTTAGACGATACACATACAAAAAGCAAACTCTTAAAACTCTGAAAGAAAATGTTTTGAGTTACCCTGGTCATTTTTCTCGAAGTTAAGGTTAAAATAAAAAATGCAAGCACAATCACTTTCGACCCAGACACAAAATTTTGTTTCAAATACATTACACAGAGTAATGTGTCTACTGTGTTTATACTACGTCTAAATCAAGATAGAGAAGTGTTCTGCATTGAAGGGCTGTAGAATACATAAATAGTGAAATTAGTGTGATAATTTGCTGTATTTCTTCTTCCGTAGATACCGCCTGACAACTCTTTACAGTAGTTGTGCCATCACACAGTTGCGTATTATTTGGGTACATGTAACATTGCGTATGTCATATTATTACCAACTGAGAGGAAACGTTTCGAATGATCCTGTTGTTATCCAATGAAAAAATCTCTCTAAAAGAAGAAAATAATGTGATTTTTCTAACTTTTTCTCCCCAGCTTCTGATTTCGATTTGAAAATGATGGAATGGAAACTCTGGAAGTTTTTCAGAAAAATACAGCCTCTGATCATTGTTTTAAGATGGATTTAGCCCTAATGAAGAAAGGGAAAGGTTTTCAAAAATGGTAGTTTTATGTGTTATGGGACAAAGAAGTGTTCTTTTCCACCTTATTTCCACAAGTAAATCATGTCATCTTATGAAAAAATTTCTCAGCGTTTCAACGGTATGATTTGATTCTCTCTATAAGCACTGTTGAAGAGCTATGGCAATATTTGAGAAGTAACAACATTTAGAAAAAGATGTAAAAAAAGAAAAAATGTTGTTTGAAAAATGGCTGAAAGGAACTGTTTGGTGGGAAAAGCCTATGTAGAATCGATTCCCAAAGTGATGAAAGCTTTTGGCGCTACACCCTATATATTGCTTTGGAAGGAACTATATAGATACATGATTTTCTAGGTGTCAGTTGACTTAACTTAATAACTATGAATTATCTTGTACGCATAACTGAGGCCCATCACAAAATTAGGCGATGATACATCAGGATGATAAAGCAAAGTGTGGTGATAATAACGTACACTTCACATAAACTTGCTCACCTTCGAGAATGTGTTTCTTGCATAGTGCATTATTGAGTCGTAGTCGTAAGGGAGGCCAAGTGAGTTGACTTCTTCGCCAGTCAGCATATTAAAGTTGTACTCCTGTCCTGGTAATCAATCAAACTATAATTAACAAATCTGTTAGTTTTTTTTATTGAATCACTGAATGTATAAAGCACACTAAGTTAAAGAAAAATTAGTAACCTTGGAAAAACAGACAAATTTTTACGGTAGTGTGGCAAACAAATTTCATCAGTCTCTTAATGTCACAGAGGGTTTTCCTATTGAATTTTCACTTTTTAGGGTGAACAGGAGAGAATTTAGCTCACTCTGCTGATCAGGAAAGAGCTCATCATTTCAATATTGTTCCTGAGAGTCACCCCATCATATTTTAACTTCCTAGGGTGAAAGGTAGAGAATAACACCAGTTCTTCACTTTTGTTTCAAATTAGCTACGTTTCTTGGTAATAATTCCAAGTTGCTTATCTCAAATCTCTTCACAAATCGCTCACGAAAATTGTTACTTGTCCCAAAGAAAAAAATATATGTAATATTCTTGTTAAACATCTAGCCATTTGATCCTAAATTATCACAAAAATAAGAGAGTTACAAACAACCGGAAATTGGTCTGATTTCGGCTCCATCCCCCCCCCCCCACCATTAGGGTCTATAAATTCGCCTTTCAAAAACGTCGAGCAACAACTATTAGTCAGAGTGAGTCAGTCAAAATTCATTCGTGACAGAGCTAAATACTATCCAAAATGTTTGAATCGAGCCTGTTTAAGTCCAGGCTCTTCTATCAGGGACAACATTAAACGTCGTTTCTGCTTATTATGAGTTCTGCAGTAAGTCAATGGAAAAGGGTCAGCGCTAAATCTTTCTTCACATAAACTTGGAATAGAATTAACCCTGATTCGAATGGGCTTTGGCGGACTAAAACCCGATTGATATTCATATCGCTAGTTGGTATTGTAAGGCGAAAGTGTAGACGTCAGGGAAGGGGGTGGAGACATCCAAAATCAGACTGATTTACAATTGATTGCCACCCCATATCGGGAGATTAGTAATAGTTTTGTGAAGTAGATGATTGTTTTAGGAATCATTGGAAAAAAAACTTTAAAATACGATATTTCAGCCATCTTTCTGAGACCAGCATTTTGTATTCCACCAGTTTTGAGATGGCAGACGATTTTCTCACTCAGAGTGGATAACATTTTCAAAATCACATCTCAAATCTTCAAAAATTACCACCGATTTCCAGCCGCGGCTTCTGGAATATCTGTATTGAACGTAATAATCGTACCTGACATGATGTTGTCGCGCACTATAAGGACGTGATTGTCACGATCAGGTCGCGTGTGCTCGTGCCAGAATCCAACCACGTGTCCCAGCTCGTGCACGACGATTCCGAACTTATCGCAGTTCTTCCCGATTGATATGGCTTGCGGGCCGTTCCCTCTTCTACCAACAAAGGAACAGCAACTGAAAAAAAAAAAAAAAAAAAAATAAAAATTAAAAAAATAAATAAAGGATAGCTGAAAACGCTGCTTAGTATTTCGTTATTATACAGCTTTTCAACAATTATCAGTGGTCATATTTACGTGACTTGCTTCTTCTCAATGAATCTGAATGTTAAGTTCACCAAATTTATTGTAATTTATTTTTTCGAAAGTCCCTACCGTACATGACGACCTTATGGACAAACTCATGTCATATTTTCATCTTTTAAAAAAAATAATTGTTCTCTGAAACTAGAGCAGTTGATATCCACAAAACAGGTATCACTAAAATTTATAATATACCTACTACAACATTTTTCTAATTATATATAATTTTGCTTCCGAGTCTGCAATGCAGTGGAAGCTTTGTTTTCACTTTAGAAATGAAAAAAAAAAAATTGTGCTCCAAAATCAAAATTTCCACTCGCATTTTGCGTTTCATGGCCTCTTGAACAAATTTGTTTTGTGTCTGTCTGTCCGTCGGTCCGTCCGTTTGTCTGTCCACATTTCCTTGTAACGGCCATAACTTCCACAATTTCAATTGGATTTTAATGCAATTTTCAGGAATAATGTGGGTTTATCCCTAAACGGTCTTCTATGAGTTTATTCATTATTCAACTAGCAGTAGGCACTGCGCATGCGTAAACGTAATTTTCTTGTGATAGATATAAGTCCGTCAATGTTGAACAGATTTTAGTCAACTTTTAAGGGATGATGCCGGGAACGACATTCATCATAATTGAATCAGCGAGCGTTGGATGTTCTATATTTCCTTGCCACCGCCATAACTTCCACAACTTTGATCGGATTTCAATGAACATTTCAGGAGTAGTGGGGATTTAGCCCTAGATGGTCCCCCTATTAGTTTCATCATGATTGAATCAGCGGTTCGCTCAGCGCATGCGTGAACGTATTTTTCAAGGTTGAAGTCACGTTGAAGCCACGAGGAAGCTTTTGTGCCATGTCCTTGGCAGTGTATTTCTAATTGTCTTTTTATTAATTAGTTAGTATTTTGTTAGCGTCACCCGAAATTGCGAGGAGCACCGAGAACCCATTTCAACGTTAGACGGCTCATTCGAATCAGTTTTGCCCCATGGTATGCAAAATTTTCGTCGTTAATCTGATTGTCAGTCTTGATCATATTCTAGCCGGTCCTTATCAACGTAAGTTGTTTATGTGATCGCGGTAGCATTATTTGTCAACTCCGGTTGGTAACATAGTAGTTGGGTTTCACTCGACCACAAGGATTGTTTTGCTTCTAAAGTAGCACACATGGTTTTAACTTTCGAGAAATTTAAAATCTGTAAATAAAGCCAACTCTTGTAATAAATAAATAACTACGAATAATAATAAATAATAAGTAATTAAATAACTTTGGAAATAAATCCAATCACCAAACGTGCCACCGCATTGATAAACTGGTACCGCGCACACACCCTACACGCAACTTTACGGTAGTTCGTCTCTCCCAACAACTGCTGATCAACTCACTATAGAACTCTCATATACATAAAACAGGACATAGATTATACAGAAAATACAATCTCCTAAGAGAAAACGAAAAAGACTGCAAGTAGAATTTGCACATCACCATCTCACTTTGCTCTAGATTCAAACCCTCACCATCCACCAATTCATCCATCATTTGCGTTAAATTTTCAATAATTGTAAGTACCTACTCCTATATTAAATGCAGTAATTGCGTGCTATTCGTCACACCATTACTGCCATAGTTGGAACTTTGCCCTCACCAACGATTGGACCTTTCTAAGCCAGAACAGGTCCCTTGTACTGCTGTAAAACACAATTTTATTGGATTTGGACATGGGATCTTAACTCTTGGGGGGGGGGGGGGGGGGTTCACTCCGAATTTTTGTCTGACAGAAAAAATGAGACGCTTTTGTATATAATAGTAAATATCTCTCTATAATAGTTCACCTACAACCGATCGTTGCTAGGTAGAATATAACTTCTTGCATATATTCCCCATTACACAAAAATCGTTCACCATTCGTTGAAAAGCTATAAATTTATCACACTCGACTCAACATTTCAATGGGTTGATTCCTCCTCTTTAACTCTCCTGGGAAGTCCTAAATACACGCTTCGTTACGTATACAAACTAAGTTGTTGCTCTCACTGGGTCAGTTCACTACTCAACTGGGTCTGCTCCCAAGTTCTATACTCTGTTGATTTGTCACAATTTATCAGCGTGTAGCGTTGATACTTTGATTTCACTTCTGCTAATGGTTCGTTTAAATTCATTCGCAGAAGAAACTAGGTAATTATGACCGTTGGTTTGAGTAAATTTTTCGGTATTTATCACGTTTTGCTGTTTTAACGACATTTCAGTGTGTAGATTAGTAGACGGAAATGTTAGGTACTTCAATGATGGAGTAGTGTTCTTGACATTGGTGGCCTCAAGCTAAACCTGAAACACTTCTAACTATACTCACACAAGTAACCACCTGGATAGAAATCAATGAAATCTGAGGCGTCTCGTTCCTTTTCAAAAATTTGTGGGGGAAAAAGCAAGAGTGATCATACAAAGATGTACGAATGAATGATAATGAAGAAAACAAAACGAGGGTTATCAGGTAACCATCATTTGATAAGAGGCGCCTTGGAAAGTCGTAGAAAAAGGACACGCATGCACCGGGAAAGAGCCAGAACGTTAGCGTCATTTCAATTCTTCCTAGTTCTGCATCCACCGTGAAAACACCTTGAAAACCGGTAATTCTGTTGTTGTCCTTCACACAGAGGCTCAAGTACATCCTACTCCCCAGTGAGCGAACTGTAAGTACGTGGCTTACAGGTGTACAAACAATATGGTTTAAGACCGCTAGTTCCTATTCAGAGTTTCAAAAGGAAACGGCCTGCAGAGCACATTACTTGTTAACGAAATGGATCAAAATGGCTCGTCTTACTCTGAGCCAACTATTACTCAGATATCTCGCTCCATGGTACTTAGTAGTTTTTTCGTACATCCTTGATGACGGCAAGCCTATCCTTGAAATCTGGTAGCTACTTGTTGAAGTTCCACCAAGCCGCTATCCATGGGGAGTGCCGTCTTACTTCCAGATTAATCCTAATCGAAACATAGGAGTATAGCTCTTACTCCTCTGTGAACGAACTGGTAGTGAGTACCGTAAAGGTGAACAAACAAGTAATTCCAACAAATAAGATACGAGAACACCAGTTCCAACAGATTTTGGCACTAGATGTGCGTTCTCGTGTTACTCTCAGCCAAACAAAACTGGGATAACTCACTCCATGGCACCCAGTAGTTTTTTACTAACAAGGGAACACCCTACGTTTAACACCCTAGAGCACGATCGTCCATGAAACCTTGTATTTACTACAAAAAAAATTGGCTAAAATAACTTCTTACGGTTAATTCGATTTGAAAACAAGCAAAGCTGATTGACTCGTGAAGAAAATCAATGGGAGCCGCATAATCCTCGGAAAGAACTCAATTGTAGAAGATCCATCAAGCTGCTAGCCGTGGGGAGTGCCGTCTTGATTCCGGATTGATCCTAATCAAAACTTCGGCGGTTGAAGTCCTTGATAGGCCTATCGGAACGAAGAACCGTCGGCCCCTCAATGTGAATACCAATGACTTTTCTCTTTGATCGTGAGGTTTTAGTAGAAACTTGGTTTTGCTGAAGAAGCAATCTTGAGGTTGGTTACTTCGTAAACAACTTTTAACCTTTCAACTTCTTGTAATTATGTTCTCACTGCAATGCATATTTTAACGAAGGACAGTTGTGAATTACGTTAATTCAAATTCACAATTCTCTAAAAAAAAAAAAAAATAGGAACTTGAAAACTCATTTTCTCAAGCCAATTGAAACCACATACAGTATGAGTGCATTATGATGCTAGGTGTTCATTTTCCTAATGGTCCAAAGGAGGAAGTATATCTATTGATCTACTATATAATAGAACGAAGGAATGAAACTAGAAATTTAAGTAATAGTGAATTTATCACTTCAGATTCTACCTATAGGGAGCAGAAGCATTGTTTTTTCACACTCGGGAGATTGAAAATTATGTTCCTCAAAAGTCACACTTCCACTTGAAAGAGTTTAGTTTGTGCCTGTTTGTATGTCTGTTGTGTGTTAGTAAATCCTTGTAAGATGCTTAATTTCCACAGTTTTCATCCGATTATGAAACATTTGTGGCATTTTTTAACTTTTTACAACGTTTCGTAACTGAATAACGAATATTGGAGAGTTCCAATTCAAACTTGTATCAAGTCTGAACGATCTATTCATTTGAAAGAGAAGAGATTTAACAACAAAGGTGAGATGACGCCGAAACCGTTTCGTGGAAAGAAGAAGCAGGCCTGTCCAGGCAGTGATGACGTAAGCTGCCTTGTCAAAAAACTAGGAAGTGCAGTAAGCCACCGAAACCATTAATAATAAATAGTGATAGCAATATGTCCTCAAGGTGGGAAGAACGGATGGGAGGACGGATGGAGGATTATAACACTAATCTGGCACGTTATGCGAGTTATTTATTTATCCGTAATTTATTTAATATATAATTAACAGTGGTACCCCTCTAGTCATACGTAGCCCAGTTTTAATAAAGATAGGCCTCTTTGTCACAGATATGCGATGAAGATGATGTTATTACATTACAAGTTTGGCAGCACAAAAATTACTTTTATTACGGAATTCCCTAAACTCCTTACAACCCAGCTTGAAGAAAATTTTCGAAAATTCTGATTTTAAAATGTTTGGAGCCATTGCAATAGCTTCATATTTTTACGAAAATTCGCAAATGAATAAATAAACAATAATAATAATAACACCATCAGACCCTTGAATTAGGCCCATTAATAAATTCCAGAAGATTCTATTTTATACTTTCCGTGGGGTCTTCCATGAATATATTATCAACCTGGAATTGGCGTAACACACGTATTTTAAAATGATGTAGCAAAAAACCTTTTACATTCTCGAACAGAATATCCAAGAGATGAAGATGAATTCAAATTTAACTCTCGCGGGAGTAACTAATATCGGTTCAGAGACTGAATCCTGAATTTCTGCATCATATATGACTTGTTCTCCTCATCATTAAATTGTCACTGGGGGTCCAAAGAATTAATAATTACTTAGCTCTGGCAGTCCCGCATTGTAGACGGGACATAATATAACTTGATTATTCAACCATATAACCTGATTGTTCAACCATCATGAGTGAACTCCGGTATTCTGATATCCAAAGAAAAACGCTGCAAATTGTTACACAAAGGTTTATTATTTTTGTATTAAATATCTCTTCTACGCAGATCACTGATCTATTAGTATCTATCAAACATAGGTATTATTACTATTTATTGTAACTTATCATCATTAAATATCATTAAACGTAATTATTAAAAGTAAACACCTACTGAGAAAAAATTATTGAAATTGAATTAAACACCTATATTTTACTAATCCCTCTAGACAGAACAAGAGCAGATAGTTAGGTACAAGATTGTGTATATTGACATTGATGCAGGCACCCTCCACTGAAAATTAATGAGATAAAATAAACTCCTACCTATACTTCACTAGTACATCTAGGTATAATGTGACAAAAGTAAAAATAAATAAGTAAATATAAGTAATAAACAAGTATAAATAATATATAAGTAACAATAAACACAATTTCGTGATTGTGGGAATACCATTGGAATGCTGATAAGATCATACGAGTTTATAAGAAGATCTTACTATCTTACTATATTCGCACCATTTCTGGCTCACACTAATGTTAATCAAACTTAGGAGCTGAAATTTAAAATGGAGCTCCTTTGGGACATCTGAAATACATTAAACAAATATGGAGGGACACTGATCATTATTTATTTATTTATTCAAATACGGGCAAAGCCCTATATACCAGAATATAAAAGAACTGTGCACGCAAGCTAAGGTAAATGAAGTAAAAGTTTTAAAGAAATGAACTTTATCCGAACTGAACATGATCTTTGGCACCTCTGAGGCTAATTTATTTCGTATTCGTCATGCGCTGCTGAAATTTAGATGGAGTCCTTTAGGGACACCTCGTACAATTACGTTGTACGGAAGGGTACTAATCAGCTGACGGGCCTCTGAGGTCGATTTATTTTCTTTTCGACGCACCTACCGTTTTTGACATTTTTTCTAAAATTCTTGACGTATACCAAAAACCGTGAAGTTGTCGGATCCTGGAACTGAAAAAGGACGAATCCCTTTCGGAGGTCTAAGTTTTGATCAGTGGCGTAGCTAAGCCATTTCTTATGGAGGGGCAACAGTCGAGGATTTCATTTTATATTATAGTTTTGCTATTAATTTCTAGTGCATGTTGCTGAGTATACGAAGGCTCTTAATAAACTGCCAAACGTTCATATAAGTAGGTAGTTGCTCAATGGCTATTTGTAATGATCTGAAATCACGGATGTTTTCATATTCATAAACCTACCTATAGATTATAAAAGCATAATACTACTTAGAAAAAATATCATCCAAATATCTAATCAGAACGTGAAAAATAACGATAAATACGAATAGAGGAACACTAGGTTTATTATACTATTATTCTAGATTTACTGCATGCAAATTCATATACCTATGTGGACTTGCTGTCTTACGGGTTTATCCTCAATTGTTACTTCCGCGTGAAAAAAACTTTTTCTGGACAATATCATACAATTGTATTATATAAACAGGTACCTACTACGCGAAATGAAATACAGGGTATGAAACTGAGATCAAGAAACATACAAAAAATTGTAAACAAACTCAAACCTGCAATATGCTAGGTTAGAATAGAAATACTACTACACTAGATTATTTTAATCTTTTCTATTAAACTATTTCAATCACCACTGCAGGCTTCTATTTATTGTATTCTTGCTTCATTTTAACTGGGATTTTATTCGTAAATTAATGGTATAATAGGTACAACGGGAAACTGTTTTGAAACGAACAACCAAGCTTGATCAAGTAGACAGTGAAAAGTAGGGGAAGTTCATAGGGGAATTGGTGGATGCTGAACAATGGATATTTTTCTAGGGAATAATCGCATATGGGCTCGCCCCAGAAGGTAGTGGGGAACGACTTGATTTCAGTTTGTAGTATCCACATTTCCGTTCCGTTGACTAGGTGATTTTACTATGGTCCGTGGGGCTGTATAATATTACAAGTATAATATTATAATGTTACAAGTGGGGGGATCGTGTTAAATTTCTCCTTAAGGGGGAATAAGCGATTTTAAAATTTTCTACTCCCACCCAAACCATTTACTGGCTGGCGAGAGGGCGGTGGTAGCCTGTTTTAATGCGCGTTTTAGGCCGAGCGCTCGATCTTCTATCCGCTGCCACATTAAAATTTGATCGAGAGCACTTCGTATGTCAGTGACAAAGTTACGTTTCTGGACTCGTAGAATACGATGGTGCCATCAAAATTGCCGTAAGGTGCTGTATTCGTGGAGAAATCAGCGAAACTATGCGGGAAATGAAGAAAAAAAATGCAATCCCCGCAATCGTTTTTTTTCTGCCTTAGACCCAGTAAATTTCGACGGTTTTTGCTCGAGTTGATCCTAAAATGTTCGTTGGAGTCCCGATTTTGTCCCATTCGAGTTTCTAGGCATGAAATTGTGTTTTCTCATTGCAGTAAACGAAAATGCAGACGAAAACGTTGGTTTTCAGGCCAGCGCTTTTTCTATTCCGTCGAAACTTATGTAGATACGCTGTAGATGTCGCTTCTACGAGTATAAATCCCACAGAGAGCGAGCAAAGTGAGAAACATCTCCTACGCATTTCAAACCACCTTAAGTGATCTACCGTTTCCAATCATTCTACATGTCTCACTCAACACTAAAGACCATCGGATCTATACATTCTATATACAACCATACAGAGCGAGCAAAACAAGCGAGAAAATTAGGCTAGTTATTTGCAGCATTTTCCTTACAGCTATTTTTCCACGTAATTTGTTTTCTTATTCAAGCTTTCAGTTTCCAAGGCAGTAACAGAACACATCTACCTAGCTGGATCAAAATTAAGTTTGTTCGAATAGATCAATGGTCGGAGTTATAGTGAAGCTGGACTTTCAGAGCCCCAAGCAAAAACCTAGCAAATTATTTGAGGACAAATTAATTAATTAACATCCGAGTCAACACGAGAGAAGCGCTACTCTAATGAAAATCCCAATCGTGAGATTTTCATTATTATTGCAAACACTCAGCCGGTCGAGGTTCCAGGTACTCGTTATTCGAAGAGTCAACAGACTGTGGGGTTCGAGGTAAAATACGAAATTATCAGAATATCATGTTAGATATTAAAACACTCTTCACCAAGACTTCTAAAGTGTTTATACGTGCCCCGTTAATTTGATCAATCAATTCATCATAATTGCCTGTTAATTAAGTTACGTTAGCTCTAATAAATTAGCACCACCTAGTAATAATTAATTAATATTGCTGCGTACAGTTAACCGAATTTTCGTTGGAAGATTGAAATTGAAAATTCGTTCTTTAGCCAAAACCTGAAGCATCTTGAAAGATGAAAATCTTTTTTGAACAAACCAAGTGGGACGAATTTCAAGAAAAATAGAAAAAATTGGATAAAAAATGTCGAATTCGTTTTTTTTTTTTTTTTTTTTTTTTTTTGAGCACAATATTGCTTAGAAAAAGTTTTTAAAGTTTTTAGACTACCAAATAAAAATATAAAAATTGTGTATTCAAATTCATGTGGAAACCAGTCATGCAACACGATCGTATGAATGATTTTCTGTAAATTATCGTTTCATATTCATGTTTTCAGATTTAAGTACATTAAGCGCAAGCAAATGGTCAACTATCAAATATTTAACAAAATTAAAATGTTCTAACTAATAATCTGCCGGTCAAACAAAGAAGTTGAATTTCAATAATTTTTACAGTTTTTATCAAAGTTTAACACATATTATTGACATTTCAGGATAATTTTTGGCATAATTTGTTTGATGTTTCAGTTCACAGTTGTTGAACTATTTTTTCTTTTGTAGTACGTCCCTCTGAAGCTATGTCTTATAAGCAAGGCTTCGTTAACACGAGGGACTCCTGTTTGGATTGATCCAGATGGTGAGGGACAACCTAAGCATGAGAAAAAACTAACCGCATACAAATCCATTTCATACCATTCTAACACCGAATCCGTGAAAGAAAAAAAACCCTAGGTGTATGTTTGTGTGTCTGAGTACGTGTGCCAAGGCCACAATTCTCAACCAATTTTTGTGATTGTTGTTTCGATTCCAATTTTAGACTAGTTGAGAAACAAATCGTGGGAATTTTGGGTTTGCAGTTGGTGGGGGGGGGGGGGGGGGGTTAGGGGGTGGAGAGGATAATTAACGATTCTTTCAATCGCTGCCCAACCTACAAATCTCGACCGACTTTCGTGATTCTTAATTCGTTCCATTACGAATTCGATAAAGTTCTGAAGCAGGAGTTTCGAATTTCATCAAGAGAGAGGGTAAATGAAAGGGGTAATACTGATGAATAATGAAGCTTTAACCATTCTCATCCGATTTTCATGATAATATTTATATTTATATATATATACATATATATATATATATATATATATATATATATATATATATATATATATATATATTCAGGATTGTAGAATGACCAGTCTAGTCTTGAGTTTTTAGTTCTTTATGGCTTCACCAACAACGTATGTTGACTAATATATTTCGTATGTGAATATGATTATGAAAATACCTAAGTCGTTCCAGCACTTCGAAGTTTCAGTACCTACACCAATATAATATGTAAGTTGTTAGAAAATTGTCCTTATCATCATACTGTTACAGACCTATTTTTAGTGATAATTAGGAATAACTATTGATCCCTTGTCTATTCTTTCTAGATAATTATGCATGAATAGGACCCAGATCCTGGGTTGAAACGTCGCAATAAAGAACTAAAAACTCAAGACTAGACTGGTCATTCTACAATCCTGAATTTACAATCTCACTAGTCACAGAAACATCAAATTATATATATATATATATATATATATATATATATATATATTATATATTTTTTTTTCTGTTTAACTATGAATTTGGTGTCGATTTAACCCCACCAGATTTTTAAATATAAATCTGTTTAAATATTCATTTTAAACAAATCCCCACAGATTTTTTTTTTTTTTTTTTTTTTTTTCCAACATTGAATTCGGTCTAATTTTTGGGGCGAATATCAGGAGTTTCATATTTCATTATGGGGGATGGATGGAGAGGGAAATAGTAATAAATCATGATGTCACAACTATTCTCGTCAGATATGCGTGATAATTTTTTTGTTCAATTATGGATTTGGTCAAGTTTTGTCAGGATTTTTATGTCAGGAGTGACATATGATTGTCAGGAGTTTTATGATGTAAATTAATTGTCGGTGGAGGGGGCTAATGGGAGGGAGGGTGATTCCGAGAAGTCATGATATTTTTGTTTTTATGCATTTTTATACCAAAATAATATACAAACTTTTTATAGGGATATCCATGTAATGCATCCATTACCTACCAGTATATTTTAGTGACATTACAGATATTTATCATTTTTATACTTATTCTTTTTTTGCGTTCTACAGTGATTTTCTCAGCACTTGTTTTAAAATTCGACTAATATTGTACTTAGAGAGATTGTACCCAACAAACTCATCCTTGTTTTCTTTTTTGGGGATGCTTGATTTTTTGGCGGAAGAACTTTTTTGGATAAGTTTCAGAGTTTTTGGGAAGCCAGACAGCGGCTTATAGGTAGTATGAGTTGGCCGCGTGTGTGTGTGCCCCACCCGCCCACCCTATTGTATGACACCTGACCCACTTGTGACAGTGTAATTTTTCTGGCATGGGAACAAGAGAAGAGACAACTCCAACCCACCCTAGTAGCAGATTGGGTATTTGGGGAAGCCAGTCAGCTGGTTATGGTAGAATGATTTGTACACAGATACACATAATTTTATTTTACATTTTTGAGCTATTACAATAGCTTTATATTTTACAAAAAATCGCTAAAAGTATCTAGGGAAATAATATATGATATGTGTATATATATATATATATATATATATATATATAGATAATGTTGATGAGATATTTGATAATACAGAGTTTGATTGTGATAATATAGCGTGTGTGTGCAGCAGTTTTAATGCGAATAACGTTATGGTGGGATTTGTGCAATACAGTAAGCTTTAAAGCTATAATAAGTGGTTATAAGTGATAATGTCATTTACACAACTAACTCACTCATTCACAATGACTCAGCGATGAATTAAAGGAGCGTGACTAGACCGGCTGTGTAGGAATAAATTGATGATGTACCTATAGAGGTATTAATTATTGAGGCTGGTTAGGTCTTGATTGTTGAATGATTGAAGGGCTTATCAGAGAAATGTGAATCAATATGATAAAATATCTTCTGGGGCAGAAGTGTGAGTTAGTTGTACAAATTACAATATGACTGTACAAGAAAAATAAAAAGAAAGAAAGAGAGTGGGGATATGTAAAACAATTTATAAAAAGTGATGAAATGATTAAGTGGTATTGGAATGATATGAAATACAGAAGGGCCACGGTAGAGGGTATGTAGTACTAATATAACGCTGCTGGGAAGGTACATGGAATGTACTATGTGATGTAATAGCTGTTATATGTTTGTGCAACAGATGATATTTCGGTGGGTAGTATTGAAATGGGGATATAAAGAGTTAAATGATATTGGTGTAAAATTGGATTGTGGTGGTTGGGACGTTTTATTATGTGAGCGAAAAGTTGATATATTCATAATACGGAATGTATAGTGATAATTTTGGTAATTAATGATAATTTAGTATACATGGGTGTTGGTGGAAAATTTGTGTGTAAGGAATGGTGGAATAGGGTACATATGCATGTAATAAATAGATAGTCTTTATGCCGTATTAATATCAGGCATAATACGTAATCAAATGGTCGTGTGTGTGTCTGTGTGGAATTCGCAGCTCTAAGGAACGCTTAAAAGAGAAATATGTGGATATATATCGATAGTAGAGAATCAATAGTGAATGCTGTGATGTTGGATGTAGATAAACGTGATAATGGAATAAAATATGAAATAGTGAATGAGTATATTTGAGGTGATGGTGTTGGATGTTTAGTATCAGTATATTATAACCAAGCAAAACGTTTTATTAAAACTTTTCCGAGAATATCGAGGTGTCAGAGGATGTAATGTGTACTCTGTGCACACAACTAACTTATTTACATAATTCAGTTCATGATTTCGCTGTTTGAAATACGTACGAAACGTAGAACTCACAAAGAAGAACAAACTGACCATTGTATTGAGTTTATGGCAAATAAATGAATAACTAAAAAATAATATTGATGTGAAACATACCCACAAGGTCTCTCAGTAAAGACGATATAGTTGGAATGCTCGGCAGGGACTCTTTCTACGAACTTGACGCAGGTGAAGTTCTCCCAATGTCTCATTGCTTGTTTGAAGAGTGCTTTATGCATACCTGGACAAGAGAAAAACTACTATGTTGGAGGTGAAGCTACATATTTCATTAGATTCAGGTACCGCAGAATCAGGTAAGCCTATTCCTAATCTTCCACTCTTCTTTTCTTGCTTTCCGTATCTACAGTCTGATTGAAAATGCATGAACAAACAATATTATTAATAATAGAGATAAACTGAGCAGGCTGTTCTGAGCAGTTACTCTAGCGGTGGTGTGAGGCGGAAGAGGGGGGGGGGGGGGGGTTGAGTGGTGGAACAATGTGGGCTGAGCCTCATATTTGTAGTTGATAGGATTAGGAATTAAATATGAGGAACAGCCAACCTCTCCTCCCTCCCAACCATACCAAGCTTCCAGCCACTCCAGCTGAGGCTTTGGAAGCAGACGATACGGGCGGGTCACACCACTTTCGCTCCAGAATGGGGAAGGTGCGTTTTCGTTACGTAGCTTTTGCGTTGAATGCGAGAGGACTCATATTTTCACTTCCATTGTTTACCTGGCTACTTCAAACATATCGTGTGGTTCAAACTGGAAATGGTGGAGCACATAAAAAAGTTCCAGTCATGCAGCATGATCATATAAGCGAATTTTCGTAAATTATCGTATTGTATTATGTTACATTGTTTTGAAATTTGAGCACTTAGAGGGCAAAGAAATAGCTAACCACCAATTTTATGGAAACAAAATTTGTTCTAAATGATGTTCTCCGATTTATAAAAGATTCAGCTTTTCAGGGAGTTCTTTTGATTTTTCAGCAAATATTAATGAAATTTCAGTACATTTTTCATCAGTTTTTTGCATAAATTCTTTAATGTTCTAGTTCGTTGTTGATAAACTATTTTTGACTGAAATTTTATTTTAAAATATAAATTTAACAATTTTTAGCAGTTTTTAACCTTGTTTAGTGAGTTTTTATTAATAATTTTTTTAAAATACATTAATTAAATTTGCTCAAAAAGTGTTAGTTAATGAACTCATCCTTTCGTTTGATAAAATTATCATTTTAAAAATTTTGAGCCATTGTGATAACATCGCACATTTATTGATTGACCACCTCTTCTTGAGATCATATATTAATTTTATGAAATTCGTTGCTTACCAGAAAAATTTCCGTCAATTTCGTAGGGGATGACACCGTGCTCCCAGACGCGTTCTTTCCTGGCAGTGGCCGCTCTAGCAAATCTCCGCGCCGTCTTTTCTCCTTCCGTGTAGAGCCGCACCACCTCCCCGTCTGGTCGCACTAACCGCCTGCAAAACGATTCCATGTAGATATGTCACAAGAACATAATGATATATTGATAGCTAAATAGATGTTTCTATTTAATTACAGCACAAATGCATACATAGTATTTAGTAGACAGGTATGTGAAACATAGGTACCTGTAACTACTCCTTCACGTGAATATTTTTAAAAAACCATCAAAAAACCCGTTTTTCAACATATTTTGCGTTCCAGGCTACAAATAACATTCAAAACAATCAGTGTGCTACCCAAAAGTCGTAGAATTTCGCGTCAATGATTAGATCCAAGAGAAAGTAAAAAGCACCGGAAAATAAGGATGATAATGAATTCCCAAGTTGAAAAAAAGGAATACTGCTTATTAATGTATTATAGGTCAAACATGACAACAAATTGAGTTCCTTAAAGGAGAAAAGTTATATTTTATCAAATTCAATGTCGAATAGTCCCCAAAAATCTCAAAATCCCATATAAATTAAGGATTTTATGGTGTTTTAAAGTTTCATCGTACATATAACTGTTCACCCGGAATCCAAGAGAACCTGGAAATTAAGTGTTTTTCATTCAGGGGACCTTCTTGAACATTTCAAACAATCTTCAATTTCGTAAAGTTTCGTAAAAAAGTGGGAAATCTTACTAAATCACAAATCTAGTCAAAAAAAAAAAATTCCAATCATGCAGCTTGATCGCATGAGCGAATTTTCGTAAATTATTAACGTTTCATTCATGTTACATTGCTTTGAAATCTAAGTACTTGGGACGCAAATTAATTGTTAACTACCAATTTCTCGGCAAAAAACTCGATCTAAATAATATTCTTCAATTTAAAAATGATGTAAGATTTGAAGTTAATTTTTTTTCTTTCAGTTTTTATCAATTTTTGAGCAAAAATTAATGGTTATCATTTGGTATTTCAGCAAAATTTTTTGTATTACGTCTTTATGTTCTAGTTCCCACATTATAATTCTATTCAATTTACGACATTGGTGGATTAATAAAATAACTATCATCATTTCCTAGACATCTGAAAACTTAGCACTTTACGTGATGCAAAATGTTTACTCCCCAACCATAAGACGTATTAATGTCAACACTATGAGTATTTATAGAAAGGAATGTATGACTGCGAATCTGGTTTGTACTCGAAAATCGCGGGACCGATTTCGATTTCCTGGCCAGGACATGTGCTATAATTATATCCCTCTCGTAGCATCCTAATTTAGGATAACCAAACAACGTTGTTCGGGTAAACAACTCTATGATTAATTTTCGATGTTTTCATTACTAAAGAGAATCTCTCGCTACCGCCACAATCCGACAACACCAAACGATTCCTGTCCTTCAAGCCAAGTACCTAGGTTTTAGTTAGGCAAGTTTTTTTTTTTTTTTTTTTTTTTTTTTTTTTTAATGTAGTTTTTGTTGACATAAAAATCTAGTCGAAGATTAGTATTAACATACCTGCAACAGGATGCAGCTGCACGGTGCCATGGTTATATTGGACATAATTATTTATTTATCACTCTGTTGACGGTATATTTTCCTGGGACTACTGAGAACTTTTATTTCAAACATATTGTCTTACTTGACTTTGTATCTTATAGCCTGGTGAAAAGCAAGGAACAGAGACCAGCGAGTCTACAGGGAAGGGTATAGACCACATACATAGAATTGAAAAGATATATTCTTGAGTAACCCCATGGAATTACACGTCATTCTGGTATTATAAAGCAAATACAATAATTAATTGAATAAGAAAGCAACATGATTGAAATTCAATTAAAATATTTCTTCCATCGAATAAATAGGATTGTTCATCAAATAATTTGCGTTTTAACTTGGAAATGCTTCCAATTGCAATTCTGTAAGTTCAAGGGCAACGCACTGAAGATTTTTACTCCAAGCAAATGTACATTGTGTTATGTACATAACCTACCAGTTCTAGCTCGTACAGTTTTGGTTAATATCGATAGATAAGATCTTCTGAGATCCGGATCCATATTTTTCTTTTCTCACAAGCTGATGATACCCATCTATGACTGAAAGTTCGTATTCAATCGTATTATTCACTTTTCCTGATGACCAGTCGTCGATACGCCTAAAAACTAGCCCTCCGCAGACAGCGCGAGAGCACAGCATGTCCAAAATCAGGGTTTCCTTGCACGAGTACAGCACAGAGGACAATGACCCGATGATATACCTTCCCCAGCTCTCGTCCTAGCTCCACAGGCGACGGCTTTAGGCTATGTTAGGTCAAATGAAGAGTTGTGGTCTTTTCAGATTCAGAGATTTACTCAGTTATCTGTTACCGCTCGTTCACTCAAAGGTAAAAGAAGAACACACTAGATTTTGGATGAGTATTAATTAATGCGACTTCGCTTGTTGCATGTCAAGGTAGATTTTTAAAAAATTGCAGTAAAGCATTAAGACTTCGAATTTCAGCCAATTCAGAAAGTTTTCCGGATTTTACACTTTATGGGTGTACTTTTATTCTTTCAAAATTATGGTATCGTCGTAGAAACGGAAACAACATTCCGCAAACGCACTATAGAAAGAAAACATTCGCTTCAAAACTTTAGCGCATTAAGCTATCTTCCCTCAAATTTTGTATCATGCCTTCACAGACTAATGCATACTGCTATTGTGCTGGCTACACATTTAGTTACTACGTTTTTAGGAATTATACCAAAGAGGAGAGCTTGTTTCCCCCGCCACTCTAAGTCTTTGCTCCAAACGAGAGCAACCAGAGAACAAAGAACTCTGCAGAGAATTTTCTCAGAGATTTCAACAAGCAATTTATCCCCCTCCCCCCCACATATAAATCTTCTGATTTCCAAAATTCGGACCACCCAGGCGTTAGCGCCAGTGGTTAGTAATACATGTAATCACCGATAGGGAGCTCTTCAATCTGCCAGGAGTGCGCTGTTCTCTTCTGGACACCGCGGTAACAAGTTTTCTTTTCTTTATTCCAATCCTGCCTATACCTAATAGGTACCTTTCCTAGTTGTTTTGAAAATTCTACGAATCCCCCTCAACCTGTTCCTACCTCAGATGCAACTCTTCGAGCATTTCGTCTTTTAAAACGTTTAAGGGAAGGCCTTATTGCGGAAGTTCAAGCTCAAACGTAGAGCCTGGTAATGCGTTCCATAATTGCGTGTTCCATAATTGATAGTTTACGCACGGAATTCTGCGAAATTCAGTCAGGTTTAGAGGCTAATGAGGTCGCTAATACGATCGACCAACTACCTGTCGATGGCACCACTAGTACCTTCCGAAATGAAGGACTCCAGAGATAAATTCAGAGATAAATGTAGTAGTAAGCCTTACTAGAACTATGAATGCTGAAAACCTGATGAATCCAGGAATTTTTTACGAGTAACTTCTGCTTCTGAAGCCATTGTAAATAGTGTTAAGCTTCCTCGAATAAACATGCCTACCTGGGATCGGAATCAAGATACTTTTCCGAATTTTTTCTCCTTATTTAATAGTATTGTCCTTGAAGGCGACTACACATCATCAGTCAAATTGACATTCTTGCGTTCCTTACTAAGGGGACGTCCTTTGAAAATTATCGAGCATTATGATATTTCTGACCTTAATTATTTAGATGCCTATGATCGTATAAAAAATACGCGCGGAACCATACGCACTAGAGCAGCTCACCACTTAGAGAAAATGTTTGATTTTCAACCCCTCACGAACTCAATTGAGGATCTCAATTGCTTTTTAGACGTTTTTCAAGGAAATTTTCAAGCATTTATGAATCCTTTACGTTTCCGATCCGTATAACTTCACAATTTTTGTTTGGGCTTTCAGTCGATTGCCACTTCATTTAAGGACATTGTTTGATAGACAAAATATTGATTTCAATGAAATTGACATGGATTTCCAACATGAAGGTCTTACTACTTTTAAACTATTGAGTGATTTTGTTAATAATCAACGCAAAATCAAGACACAAAATGCTCAATTCGGTTTATTTCAATTTCTAGTCGTAAATCCATAGGTACCGAACCTGGTGATCCAAATTTGGCTCATAATATTGATCTTCAATAGACAACTTGACCTATTTGTAAATTCTCTCATCTGTTACGTTACTGCTCCACGTATTATAGTCTCACGTTAGACAAAAGAAAGGAGTTGATTTCACGTCTCAAAAAGTGCAGTAAGTGCTGAGGTAATCATCCAACGTCATCGTGTAGTTCAAAGGGGAGATGTACATACTGCCGAGTGTCTAGTCATCATAAATCCTTGCTTAATTTTGTTGCTCCAAAACAGAAGGGGGACTCATAAACCCACAAACACCTCACCAATTGCTCACTCGACCCCTTCGAGGCAAGCTTTAAACGGGATTAGGGTCTACTACTCCCAGTTTCAATGATTTACTTGGAACAGCTCAAGCGTTCATTAAGGATTCTTTTGGTAAATGGAGCCCGATCCGGTTGGTTATTGATGTGGGATCACAAGTCAACCTCATAAGCGCATAATGCGTTCAACGCTTTGGTTTAAAAACAAAACCTCGTACGATTCAAATTTTTGGTGCCCTTCAACAAGAGTTGGGTACAACCGAAGGGATAATTTCCTGTATTATATCTCCACAACGTCCAGATATTTCTCCTTTATTTACTGAGGCATACGTGGTAAAAAATGCATACTCCCCCTTACCTACATTTTCTCTTTCTAAGGAGATTTATCAAACATTGTTCATTTTTATTTAGCTGATTCTTCTTTTCACATGAATGGATGTATAGATTTTCTACTTGGTGCCGCCTTATATAGAAATTTTTTTCAAGAAGGATATTCTGTAATTATGGAGAGCCGGCGGCTTTAGAAACTGTATTTGGCTGGGTTATCATTGGAAAAGCTTCTATGCTGCTTTCAGTACCTTCCATAGGATTAACTGGATTGATTTGTGGTTTAACCCTTGATGAATCGGTTCTAAATTTTTTCAATTAGAGGAGGTGAGTCCTGTTGTTTGTACGAATCCTGATGACACATTCGTTGAGGAACATTTCATCAAAACTCATTACCGTTACAAAGGTGGGAGGTACGAAGTTAGACTCCCATTTATAGATAACCAAGCCACTGTCTTTGGGTCATATAAATATATAGCTGTTAAAAGACGGATGAATGCAGAATCAAAGCTTGAAAACAATGAGAAACTTCGATTGGCTTACCAGGCATTTCTTTTTGAACACTTAAGCTAAGGAAACATGGTTTCAACTTCACACACCCCCCCCCCCCCCCCCTAGCAACCTTGGGTTCACTTTGTGATAACCAAGGACTCATTGACTAGCCCTGTGAGGGTAGTTTTCGACGGATGGTTTAGGATTATCTTTAACGGTAGGGTCCATGCTAGACCCCCATTACATCGGGATATTGCTGTGGTGATTCAGCATTTCCGACTACATGCCTACGCTGTCACAGCTCACATCAAAATGATGCACCGTCATATATTGCTCCATTCAACTGATTGTGTGTACCAGCATATATTTTGGCGCCTTTCTAAAGAGTGTCCACTACAAGAGTATTAACTTCGCACTGTCACAAATGGTTTAAAGAACCGCTGCCTTTCTTGCTCAGAGAGTACTTCTCCAATTATGTGAAGACAACGGGGGAGTGAGAAAATTATGGTTGATGGAATTCACGTTTGCGCATGCGCCGAATAATGTATTGATTTGGAAACAACGAAACTAATAGGGGACCATCATCACTCTAACCCCCACATACCATGAAAATTTCATAAGAACCTGTTGAATATTGTGGAATTAGGCTTGTTACAAGGATTTGCGGACACACAGATACACAGACAGAGATAGAGAGAGAAAGACGAGGAACGAAAGTTGTTCAGAATAGTCTAAAAGATAAAATGCGAGCGGAAATTTTACCACTGTAAAAAAAAAAACAATTTGATTTTTTTGGAGACCACAACTTTTAAATCTCTCGAAATTGAAAACAATGCTTCTGCTACCAATAGGTAAACCTGGGAGCAATTTAAGAGATTAAATTTAGCATTTATGTACCAATACTTCACCAGTAGGTACGAGTACATCGCGCAGACAATAGTTAATAAACTCGATTCCGCAACGTTATAATAAATTCCATTGAACTGTCTCCTGATAATCCCAATATTGGCATTATATCAGCTGATACTTACTTACAAGGCAATTTTTTATATTCCATTATCACTATCTAGCAATTTTTGATGATATTTCGAGCTTGATCGTATATTCAATACATCCGCTAGCAGCGCGTGATTTCTCTATCTTCTCGAGCTTAGGAATTCGAAGGTTTGCTATCTTTTCGCTTAGGGAAAGCGAACTATTCAACGTACACCGTTGCGGGAGGTTTTAATCGATTCTTTGGGAATGAATTTATCACTGACATTCGACAAATTATTACTGTTACTTAGAAAATTTTCGAGATCTCTATTTTGTAAATGTTTAGTTCTTAATACAACCCTTTAGGGTAGATTTGATAAAAATTGATGCCGAGCTTCTAGAACCTTCTAGACCCCAAATATGATTTTTAACATAAGTTTCGTATAGTTTGATCAAGTATTTTCGGAGAAAAGTCGCGGACGGACGGATTTTTTTTTTTTTTTTTTTTTAAATTCAGTTTCTAGATTCTACGCATCTTGAAACGTAAACCAATAAAATTGTTAGGGGGTGTTACCTATAATTATTATTTTTTATTTTTATTTTTTTTCGATCACAAAGGTTTATTATTGAAAATAATTAACCAAAAGGTGATGCCGAGTAATAATGAAAGTGACAGTGGACTGGGGGGGTTTTCGAGGTCGCAGTCGGTTTTAACGTTATTGAACGTAAAATAACGAAGAAATAACTTCCCAAACATTTAACACCACCTACGTATCTGAAGTTCGAATCTGAGTTTGAAAATGACCTACATGATCTCATCTTTTGAATACATGACGAAGAAGATGAAAAAAATATGTTTTATTTATAAGATTTTTTAATGAAGAATTCAAATTCGCAACTGGATTTTTTCTATTGATTTTCGCTTCAGAGAAAAATAACTTTTAATGTGTTGAAAAACGTTGTTTTTGGCGACTTTTCCGATTTTTACAGAGTTCAAACAATATTTGCGTTTGAACGAAGCTAGATAATTAAAATCCAGTTTCATATTTGGATTCAACACCCCAAAACCATCAAGTAAAGAGATTATACCTGGAAATACGATGCAAAACGTTTAGTAGTGATTTTTCGGATTACTGAATATAAGAAAAACAGGCGCATAGACCGTAACTTCAAAATTCGAGCCAATCTGGAGATACGGCTATCAGCGACCTCCCCCCCCCCCTCCCCCCCGTCAACTGTTACTTTCTTTATTACTCGACATCACTTTTTTTTGTTCCCCAGTGTTATTCACGAGAGCGATTCGGTTGTGTTATTCGACCAATTAATAATTCGGTTTAGCTCCACTTCTCACAACATGTAAGATTGACTTAAATTCGGGGAAATTGGGAGAAGCAAAATGAGTAACGCGGGAACAAAAGCGAGAAAAGAGGTTTTTATTGAACACCAATTATCAGGTTATTGTGAAATGTCACTGAGTCCTCTTGACGTTATACGATTCATCTCTTTTTTTTTTTTTTTTACCAACTTCCGTTTTGTAAACGATAGGAATTTAAAAAAATTGGCGGTGATTTTTGAAATGAACTTCTCAATAAACAGGCTCGCCTTCCCATAGAGCTGGAACTTCAGCACAACCAATAATTCTCATTCACTTATATGTTGCGATTCCATCCTTTAAAATCATCTGTGTTTATTTTAACAGTGAACGTATAAAAAGACAAAACTATTCCATTAGCCAAAGATATTCAAATTTTTTAATACACAACGGCAGGTTAGGAATGACAAGGTATAGAGCCACCCCCATCAATTGAGTAAACTCTCAAGCTAACTTCTATCTGAATAATACTCTGCAATTTCGAATGGAGCCTTTTTAGGGCTGCTGGTACAATGCCAAGATACATATTCACCATGATCAGCTGATTAGGCCCTGAACCTAATTTCTTCCTTATTCTACCTTCGAAGGTGAAAATTTAAACGGCATTTTCTATTAAGATGTTCTCATTTGTGCTCGTTGGATTTTGAACAACGGGTTCTCCTGCTAGTATATTAAAATATAGAAAATTAGTTTGTTCATTTGTGTGTCCGCTAGACATTTCCAAACGGTTGCACCGATTTCCATGCGGGTGGGTGCAAAATAACGAGCAAGTTCCATAATAGAATAGACAGAACAATAGATAGAATAGAACAGAACATACTTAAATACTCCTTTATTGAGAACTCGGCTTCCCCTGTTGACGTCGCCCAGGCAAATAACTTTGCAATTATGGAAAAACTAGACATGCGTTAAACTTTTCACGACAAATGTGGATGAGGTGGGTTCACGCGAGAAAAAAAATTTGGATAACAAATTCAACAAAACCAAAACGATTTCGGTAGGATGAGCCGAGCAGTTTTTATCTGTAAAAACGGGCCTTCAAAAACTGATATTAAAAATGCCTTATTAACTGCACCAATGATGATCGGAAAGAGTTTTAACGTAACTGAGGAAATATTAAAAGTAAGAAAAGGGAAGGCTTTGTTGAAAAAGTAATTACGAACGTGCAAGTGGAAACTTTATTGTTTAAATTGTAATTGGAACTTTTCTGGTACTGCTAAGTAAAAATGACAAGGTACGAATGAAGCCTCCTTACTTAGCACAAGGTCCTATGTAATTACCATAAATTCCCCGTAGCGAAGCACGGGTACACAGCTAGTAAATACATAAAAATAAATCCTTGTTGTATTTGCATAACAAATTGGCAGCGTTAATGTATTTCCAAGTCTGTTAGCAAGATAGTTTGTAAACTTTCATTCGCCTTTGGAAATTGTTAGTTTTGAGGACACACCGTGTTTTCACCGCTAGGTTCCGTGGATGTAATTTTGTTTAGAAAATCCTTGAATAATATGGCAGTGGAAAAGGCACGCACAATTTTTAGGTTTCCCAATATAACAGTCTTTCTGGATAAAAAATATTCGGCTAGACTATTTAAAGCGTAAAGTAGCAGTTGGGTAAAGCATACTGCCGGCCTTGAGGTACAACCGGCGTTCTTTTTCGAGGGGATTCAATATCATTTGAAAAGGTGGAAATAAAAGTAAATCCCATAGCTGCTGGTTCAGCTACAGGAATGCCACGACCCGACTTTATATATACAGGACACAAAATATACTAGTCATTCAGAGGTCGATATTGGATTTTTTCTCCTTCTAATCTTTTGCGGAAGCTACCTTCTGTATTGGTTCCCATGACAACTTTCTGCTTCCGTTGCAAAACCTAGCCTGATCAGAGCAGAAAAAAAATGTCGAGCAAAATGACCTGAATGAAGCGCAATATACCTATCAATCTTTACCTAGCGCTTCTAGCTTCACCATTGTATTAAGTACTAAAGAATCTTCTAAATGAGGTCTCTCTTCTAAATCTTCTAAATCTTGGGTAGATATTCCAAAAGCTTTGGGATTTTTTGAAATGAATTTTATTTGCTTCAATTTTAGTATCTCAAAAAGCTCTCAAAAATTGTGGGGAAAAGTTAGGGGGGAGGGATTACTTTTGCAACACCCTGTATCGCATATATATATATATGGTAAAGTAAGATAACAGTTTGTGGAATATAATAAGTTAATTTAGTTGAAAACTCACCCTTCGGGTCAAGAACAGAAAAAGATTTGATTTAACTATTTTCTGATTGAATATAAGTTTTTTACTAAAGGAAAGACGATCGAATCTCCGAGGCAATACAGGTCTTGGAAAAGATAATAATGTTGGAGCAATGTTAACGCGTCATAGTAGATTGAAGGATTTACTAACTAATTAGTTTTTACTAAAATGTAGAACGGAATCGATAGTTAGGTATTGTCTCTGAATCACTCCGAAGAACAACTTTGGAAAAGAACTATTATTATGTATTTTTAAACTATTAAATTAACTATTTTTCTCAACTTGCACACGATGGAATTTCGGTGGAAGAACACCTGTTTCTATATTTTCAGGTCGCCTCGTTACCTCGCATCGATCATCACTTGAATAGTTTCGTATGATTTTGAATCTTGAAATAATAAAGTGGCCAGAAAATCGTAGAAAATAATAAATGTCGTATATATATATACATATAAGTAACAGTAAGTTATAACTAGAAAACCGAGTAAGATCGAGTCGAATAAGCTTTGCAATCCACACTCGTGTTAAATTGTTTTCTTCCCAAAAAGTATACTCTTTCGGAGCGCGAACTGTTGAATAATGATCAAGCTGGTTTCATTCGATTCTTTCAGCTGATTTCTATCGGAATCGAACAAAAACCTACCCTTTTATCATGAATATTTTCAAGATCTCAATAATTGGTTAAGGGGTTAGGAGGTCAGATATTTTTAGGGGGTCCCCATCAGCTGGCTTGTGATGGGCCCCGAAAAGGCAAGGGATGTGAAAGTTTGCATAATAGCATGAAATGAAACAAAAAAATGAATCCATAAAGGAAAAAGAATGGAGACTTTTTTAGGGCGGACAAAAGGAAAACAGAATAAAAAATATTAAAAGAAAAGCCACTTTTTCTTTTTCCGCGGTAATAAAGTCCAATGATTCAAGTTGTGCAAGTGGCTTAGGCTAAAACAATAAGTTCTTAGGGGCGTTAAGAGAGCCGCGGGACTGAAGTAGGTGGCTGGAAAGAGAAGGGAGTCACAGTGGTGGATTTTTTTCCCCTTTTCAGGAAATTATTTGCGTCCCCTTCCACAGATTTAGAAGGTTTAGGAATAAATAAAACCGGCTCCTGACTCCCGAACCCGCCACTCCTATCTCCCAGTCAATCGATTTTTCGCTCGGGCAGCGATTCGCTTCAATTAATCCGAGAGGTTTCAGATTCCATTTTGACCATTTTCCAACGGTAAATTTTATATTCGGAACGCAAATTGTAAAATAAATGAGGGAACAGAGCACTGCACTGGTGTCAGGGTAAAAATAACGCTTTGTCGTCCGACAGGCCATTTTCCACTTGAAAACATCACAACGCCGTGCGTTTTAGTAATACAAGAGTCGCGAATTAAGATACCAACTTGGGTGGGCACTATTTTGGGGACATACCTAATTAGTAGGTGATAAAATGAAACTAAGCTACTTATATTAGTCTAAACTATTAATTTTAAAATTAAGAATTTGAGGAAGGGCAGAGTGGGCTTCAACACCCATGAAACAAAGAGAACGCATAAATATGATGAGATGGATTTAGTAGATAAAAATATAGCATTTCCAGACGAAATACAACCTTTTTCAGACCAAATTAAACCTTTTCCGAACCAAATTAAACTTATTCCAAACCAATTAACTGTTTCCAAACCAAATTAAAGGTTTTTTTTTTTTTTTTTTTGAATCACTAAAAACTCTCAAAATAACTAGCATGAATATAAACTGAATTACAATTTTGTGTTATGGAGGTATGTAGACTTGAAAAAAAGGAAAAACCCTCGAATTACAAGCTTGCATAATAAGTTTTATACAGACAGTGAATTAAGGGTACCCGTAAAGTGTACCGTTTTCAGGATAGTTTAACGTTGATTTCTCTAACTCGAACCGAGATAATTCGAAAACCTTACCGGGTACCCGACCCTTTCCGGGTACTGTTTCAAAAAATTTACCTTATTATGCAAGCTTGTCACTTGAGGTTTTCTTCTTCTTTTTCAAGTCTACATACGTCCATAGCACAACATTTTAAGTCAGTTTATAATCATGCTGGTCATTTTGAGAAGTTTCAGTGATTGAAAAAAAGGGGTCCATGCTGTAATCTTTCAAGTTACTACGAGTAATTAGGAGAAAGCTCCAGCCATGCAGCACGATCGATTGAGTGAATTTTCATTAAAAAATCGTATTATATCATGATACCTCGCTCGTTTTGAGTGCGAATGAATTGTTAACTACCAACTTTATGGTAGGAAAAACTCATTCCAAATAGCATTCCGCGACTCAAAATAAACTTTTGATTTTTCCCTTTCGATTTTTTAGCAAAAATAAATGAAATTTAATCACATTTCTCAGCATAATTTTGTGCATAAATTTTTCAATAGTATTATTGTTGATCAATTTCGTTCCACAAAACGGATTTTAATGAAGGAAATGTTGATAAAAAATGTTGGCGCCATTGCATAACCTTCATTTTAAACGGATATTCGCTAAAATGAAGTTTAGTGTTGAAATGAGTGGTTTTCACCAAACGAAATTAGGGTCTTTTTCAAGATGACCCTTTGTCAAATAATGAGTTTTGGGTTCTCTTTGCATTTTTTTACGCATTAATACCTAAAATACACAAACTTGAGCTTAAGAATTAAACTAAAAACTTGTTGGTTACAGTAGAAAACGCAGTTACAAAGGAGTCAATGAGATCTGAATTTAATTAAGCAAGAAGCAGTAGACGAACCCCAAGCTCGTCAGTTGTCGTGTGATTATTTATTTTTCTTTAAAGCCTCAGATTTTTTTAACCGACGGAAAGCAGAGGTTTTGAAGCAACTTTTAAGATCGCAATTCGGAAAAATCAGTTAGAATCATTCTGACTTACATGCGTTTGAAATATGTCCAAAATTTGTAAATCTTACTGTTTGAGCAAAAAAAAGAATTTGCTCTTGGGAGACTAGAAAATTAAAGCTCTTCCGAACTGTGACCTCAAGTTAGAGCATATTTGTAAATTAAAGAGTTAGACATTTAGTAGAAAACACGGAAAAAATTGTCAACTGCTAGGTATAATGAATTCCATTATGAATAATTTTCAAGGAAATGTCAATGGATGCACTTTTTGTTGGAAGGTTTGTAGAATCGAACCGTAGCTGGTGGTGCACTCGTAAGTGAGACACTTGATACTCAATAAGAATGAATATCGTAATTTTAAATACTCTTGAGCCACTTGTCTATGTTTATTTTTATAATAAACGAAATTAAAATTGAATGTTCTACAGACCATCCCGTCGCCGTTCCGAGAAATCTGTAAATAATAAATTTCTCATGGAGGCAGCACGGGTTGACATTGATCTCAACCAGTATTTATAGGAGTGAGGGGCGAGTATACATGAATGTAATGTATCCGAACCCATCGATCCTCATGACATTTATATGTACATGTTCTACATGCCGAAGATTACATGGCACCCCTCGTTCCGTCACTTAATACTAATAGATACCTGTACGACTAGAATAATTATTCGTACACAATAATTTCATGATGCTCATCTCCATGGGGAGTAAATTCATACTTGTTCTAAATGACTTGCTGAGTGCAGCGAACATAATCAGTGGCTGTAGTAGACCTATTTCGAAGTGCAGCTGAACTTATCTTACCAGCTCATCAAGCTGATTAATGAGTGGCACCTATAGTCACTAGAAAATCGAGTAGGTACTAACTTGGAACAATGAAGGTGAAACTGTTGAGAAACGAAAAGTGTTGCTTGGCGGGCGTCAAACCGAATTAAAGGTGGCGGGAGTATACCAGAAAAGTAACGATAGTGTAGTTTGTCACGATTGTAAAAATCGCGGAACTTTGCATCCCAAAGTTGATTCCCCATCTACACCTTTCCACTTTCTCCACTCTTTTTTTCTTTGGGGCTACGCGAAATGATGCCACGTGAAAAATCAGTAGTCACCGAGTCTTTCTTACATATTGATTTTTTCGATCCCCGTTTCCATTTTTTTGAAGTGTGGTGCGCGTTTTCTCCAAAAGCCTCCGTTTTCTACCTTCTGACGTCGATAGTCATTCTACAAACATTTGGTGAGGTGTACCACTTCCACTTAAATTTACCCCCCCCCCCCCCCCCCCACCAGGAACTGAGGACCTTCGAGCGAGAGCTGGGCATATGAACATTTTATACATGTGTTGGGTTGAGGTCACCAAATGCGTTATTTTTCTCGCCTTTTGATTAGATAGGAAAATACGTCATTTAATTTTTGCTATCTTCAAGAAGAATAAAATGTATTTAATTTTTAAAAAATACTCCTTGGGCTCACCAGACACGGTGTTTTTATTCCAACCCCTTTAACAATATTTTGAGAGGGAATAAACATATACCATTCATTTTGTATCACTCTAAAATGGTGATAAAATCCTAGTGAACACAACCTACCAGTTCTGGCCAACCCACGATTCAACACACTTCTGCTTCCATTAACTGCGTTGAAACGAATGACGGGTTTTTTCGTTGCGAAGAAACACGCAAAAAAATTGTAGCAACAAAAAACCGCTTAAATACACCTGTAACCACAAAAAATCAGAAACCCATATTGAACGGGGGCTCAACATTTATTTTATCGATCAGGATTTAAGCTGAGCTAAGAAGAGTAGACTAAAATAAAAATTTGAAAATGGAATGACATTTTTAAAAGCTTGAAGCTGGAAAGTTTGTTTTGGGGCAGGACTGGTTGATGACGAAATGAAACGATAACTGAAAATGGAAAGAAAGATTCTAAATAAAAACGTATTCTACAATTTAAGACCTTCCCCAGCTCTTAAAACATCATTGGGACGCCACAACTGGTCCGGACGTCATTTCTGCCCCTTTCTGAAAGAATCACCCATTTAATAATCTTCTTCTTCTAATTGAATCTTGGAATTTAGGCCTCAAAGAGCACAAGTATAAATATCTGGATTCGGTAGATTGAGCTTGGAACCGGCATCACCGACGAACTACCTGCTGAACCGGCCACTGTGCAGGCTTCCTCGCACGGCAAACTACCTGACGAGTCTAAACCCTGACTTGGACTTCTTCTCCAGCCCGTTCTCTTCATTCAGATCGGCGATATGCGCGTCCCACCCCTAATTAAATTTAATTCAATGGATTTTCCCCCTCAGTCGTCACACTCGTCGACAACTGTTCGACTTTCAGTGCATCAAGTCGAACAGTTTTTTTTTTTTTTTTTTTTTTTTTTAACATGTATCATGTTTTAGCCCTGGGGTCCTAGCAAATTTTGCGAGTCAATTTTTTTCCGCGCACGAAACATATAGTGTTACAGTGATTTCCGCCTACAACCGAGTCGTTGCTAGGGAAATGGTACTTCGTCGTTTTTCATCCCACAAAATTCGTTAACCATTCGTTCGAAAGCTCTCGATTTATCCAACAATATTATGTTAACTACGGCGAAGTGCGTGTCCAACAAACTGAGTTATGAGCATGGTTATATAAATAATTGTTTACACACAGGTGATCATTCTCAATAATTGATATTGTGAACATGATTGCAACCGCTTGTTAATTTCTGATGTTTTCATAGAATTTCGAATCAATATCGAGGAGAAAACATGATACATGGTTGAAATTTTTGGTTCTAGAACAGAAATCGTGGTTTAAATTAGGATCATGTTAATTGAGAAATCTTGTACAGTTTGTCGAATTTTTTTTTTTTCTTTTTTTTTCTCCAGAAGTTTCATTTCTTTTCGCTGGTTTATGTCAAATTGATTCCTTTGTTTTCTAAAATGTAATGATGTAATTGGGTTCGCCCGTTCAAATATAAATAAATAAATAAATGCCCCAGAATCTTCCTTATTGACACCCTATTCTCAGCTGAACGCTCACCTTTGCCTATGTCGGCGCCGCCGGCGGTGTCTTCTCTTGCTGCCGCCGGTCGGCAGTCGCATGACTTTTCTTTGTAGCGGCGACAGTCCTTCTTCCTCCACTTGGAGCCCATCCACCAGAACTTCCTTCCGCAGTAGCTCCACCTCCAGTAAGGATCCTTTCTTCTTCTGCGCCTCCAACTCATCTTCGTATCGCCCATCGTTGACGGCGATGTCCCCCATCCATCCTCCTGCAACAAGATATTCATATATAACTATACACAGAGAGTATAGAATCATTTTATTCTCTATTCTACTCTATAGCTCATTCTATTCTCTCTGACTATCAGCGCACGGGCAGAAGAAATGAGTTATTTCATAAAAATTTGTTGAACTTTTGCTGCAGATTATGTTCATTTGATCCATTTTTTTCAGCTTCATTCCTTAGAGCCTCATCTAGAGCTGACGAACGTATGGTCAACAAATGACGTGGGATGCAAAATGACGAAGTACCATTTCCCTAGCAACGACACGGTTATAAGCAGAAATCATCAGAAATTATTGCAACACGATTTCGTTACACATAAACGTTTTGTTTTCCGTTGGAGATACCCAAGCTAAAACACATTCTGTGTTAAAAATTCCTTACACGATAGGATAATATCATTTTTGCATTATATGTATGCCAACTTTTTCATAAATTTAAACCTATTATGAGAAACAAAATGTGAACCTGCGTATTTACGCGCAAAAAACGTTGTCAGAATAGCATTCTACCATACAAATTTTTGTTATCCTTCAATTCCAAGGTGAAATTTTCAAAAGTTGATAGTTTTGATGAAACAAAGCATAGTTTTTTAATCATTCAGGTTTTCAAGTACCTATTTAAAAGTTATAATTAGCGCATCTAGTATGGCCTTTTCAGTAATGTACCAACTTTTCACATAGAGAGGACGTATAAATATATACAAGTGAAATCAAACGTCAATTGTTAATCAGGTATATTTAACTAAGGTAGAAGCGAGCTAATTTCCCAAATAATATATTGATTCGCTTTAGATACAGCATTAGTTAGCTAGAAGCAGTAGCATGATTCATTTCTAGTGTACCACAGGGAGAAAATAGGATTTTCCCAGAGGTGCAATATAATGGAGTTGGTGTCTATCAGATGAACCTAACAATAACTAATTATTTATGTCACTAATACCAGATATAGAGCGCATCGATTCTAAGAGAGGGAGAGATATATATAGATAGATAGAGAGAGGGGGGGAGGGAGAGAGAGTATATTTGTGGAAGTACAATGTACATCTCATTGTCATATTGGTTTAAATTGTCATATTGCCATCACGTATCTCTCGAAGCACAGGACTGTGCTGGAAACAAACGAACTATTCAGATTTAGACATTTCTCTCAACCATTACGAGCTCACCACTGTTAACAAGTTATTTTGGTCCATTATTAGAGCTGATGGATTCACCGTACCTGATGCTTCGACACAATTCTACTGGTAACAGTATATCTAATAGTCAGTATAACAGTACTATCCACTAAGAATGTAATATTGTGTCTGTACAAAAGTTGTCGTATCAAATCAAGGTAGATTTTTTTGTTTTTCCTAGAAAGGGGTTAGTATAATATAATAATAGTAATACCTAATCTCTATATTATAGTAATATCAGAATTGGGTTAATATAATAATATAACAAAGGTGATTGGGGAAAAACCGGACACAGCAAGGCAGACTCAAAAAAACTTGAAGAAAAATTAATAAAGTGAAAATAATAAAATGAATTGAAAAAATAATAACTGCATGACAATTTAACGGCGTTACCGAATCTATATATAAGCGAAACTTTTCAAAACTGTGGATAAACGCGTTTAAGGTTTTTGAGTCTCAAAATACTACTGAAAGTCCGTTTTTGTTCTGATTTTGCTGAAGTTGTCTCTAAGAATGAAATCTATTGGATTCTTGTCATTCACAACGGAAAAATCTACCCTTATGTGACAATATTACACACCTGTTTATTGCAGATGAGGATATCTACGAGACCCTCTCGAACGATCAAGTTTGTCCCCCACCCCGGCAACTACTTGGAACCGTTCCCTACAAGAAGAACTGTGAGTTCTTCAATTCCGTTCAACCTGTTTAGTGGACATGTAGGTCAGAATGAACTGTATAGTTTGTTGGTCTGGATGCTGGCAAGCTCGCATCTCAAAAATACATAACATCAAGTAGTCAATCCCTTAGTAAAAATGCAGATTAATAGGATATGTAGATCAGAATGAAGTGTACAGTTTCGTGGTCTCATAACACGATCACATAACAGTTTAGAATCGTAAATGTGACTTTTCATTTGTGACTCATGAGCTGCTTCGAGTTGAACGGAATTGCAGAAATCACAGTTCTTCTTGTAGGGAACGGTTCCAAGTAGTTGCTAGGGTGGGGGACAAACTTGATCGTTCGAGAGGGTCTCATAGGATATCTTCGTTGAAGCATTTTGAAATGACAAGGTATGCGCCTCTCTATCCAAAACTCTTCAAATTATTACAAAATTGTTTGTTATTTTTAATTAGATAGCCCATTCATGCAGAACAGTTGCCTGCAATTAATAAACCTAATCAATGGAAAATACAATATCAGAATATGTAGAAGCCTAACGTGAGGAAATTAATTAACTTAAATAACACGCAAGTACACTTCACTAGTCCTTCTGTATTTAACACGAGCTGACCCACTAACTGAAAATAATTACATAAAATAAACCACCTACCTCCACTTGACAAATCCATCTATAAGTGACAAGAGTTATAATGAATCGATTTTTTGGAGAGGGAATTCCAATAGAATAATAACAGCTGATCGTCGTATTTTATAAGGCGATTATTAAATCAGTTCTGATCAAACAACAACGAAATGTAGCGATTGACCCAGAAATTTTAAAATAGCGGTACGCGTGCATGTATTACATCAAAACTGTTAGGCAAGAAATTAAACGTAGCGCGAACGGTTGGTCTTAAAATGCTTCGGATCAAATTTTGATTTATTGAGAGTCAAACATTTTCCACAAAATTATTTAATTCTTGAATTACTTTCAACCCTTGAATTTTTATCTATAGGGTTGATCCAACGAAATTCCGAGATTACAGGCACATCTATCTCGAAATTTCATTGACTTTGGTCTAGCATTTTTGGAGAAAAGCTTCGTACGGCGAACAGTGGGCCAAGAGTGAAAAACCCCTAAAATAAAAATATCGATTTGGACGCTGTTTTAAACTTAGCAGTAGCAGTTTTTAAACATCCAGAATACGTAATTTCAATACTATAAAGGCTTAATTTCCGAAAGGCGGTGTGTATGAACTCAGGACTTGAAAACTTATCTGCTTGCTTACTCAGGTCTACTAGAAGCCTTAGGAAAGATTACCCAGCCCCATTTTCTGCTGCACTGTGCTTATAATATCAAAGCCCCTGAACGTTATATATGTAAGATTCTTGCACATTCAAAAATGTGCACAAACCGTGCGAAGCCTTGCGAAGGTCTGAAACTTGTTTTTACTTGTAGCTGATACATTGGACTACTACTGCCAAAAATTTCATCACCGTCTTTCACTGTGTGTGCCGTCAGTGAAGTTCCAAACAAGGAACGAACTTCCTATCACTCAAAGAGTTGGTTTGTCAAAGAAATTTTTTGAACAGGAAGAAATTTGTAGAAGATGACCTACCACTCACTTGTCAAGAATTTTCATGGAAGATAGTAGATGAAGAAAACTTTGAAAAAATTGCCCAAGTCGAGATTAGAGAGAGCTATACTAGGATACTTCAAAAGTTGGAAAGCTGGCAGTGGTCTCATTCAGGAGTCTCACTGCCGGGCACATGTAGACCGTCAGAGCGCTCTAGCGGCCTCCCTCAATAGCATTCACTATGGAATAGCAGATTGCTGTGATTGTTCAATGTATTAAAAGGTCCGTCGTAGTATTATGATAAGCGTACCCAACTCATGAGATGAAGGTCTCGGTTCAATTACACTGCGGATATATATATATTTTTTTTTTCTTTGAGATGCGAGCTTGCGAGCATTCAGATTACCAAACTATACCATCATTGTGACCTACATGTCCAACTAATCTGAATTTTTACTAAGGGATTGACTACTTGATGCAATGTGTTTTTGAGATGCGAGCTTTTGAGCATCCAGACCCACAAACTATACACAGCATTCTGATCTATTTTACCCACTAATCTAAATTTTACATTAAGAATTTTGAAGAGAGACGAGTTATTTTTGACAACTTCACAGCGGAGAACTACAGAAACGCTTGAATTGATGAGCAAGAGATAAGAAAACACAGCGGTAAGAAGAGAACTGGCCAAGTTCACGGAATTCATGGCCGCGGTAAGGAGAGCGCCACCAACCTGCACATGCCCTGCAGTGAGACACTCCTGTCTCATTCGATGCGCAATTCTTTCCTCTACAACTTTTCTTTCGTACAAAAAATTTAAATCAGTTCCAAAGGTTGTAAAGTGAGAAAAATTGTCAAAAATCGATTTCTTGGGTCGAAGAAGCTGTAGGGAAAGAGATAGGGGATAGAAGGTATAAGGCAGGAGGCATATTCAGACTCAGCGCAAGATTTCCTATATGAATAGAGCTTACCTTAAGTCTTTTCCAGTCCCTTGTAGCCCCATTGTGCGGGATACGGAGATGAAGAACGGATTTTTTTTTCTAAATGATGGAATTTAAGTATCTTGAAACGTAAGCCAACAAAATGTTAGATGGGGGAAAAGGTTTTTTTTTGTGTCTTGGTCGTTTACAAAGGTTTATTATTGAAAATAATAAATCAAGATCCTTAATATTATATGATCAAAAATTATACAATACCATCAAATAAATCAAAATATTGTACAATCGTAAAATCATCTGCTGGAAAATCCGTTTTGAGGCATTCTGAAACAATTCGTGGAGTTCAACGCTTTTTCGCGTGCTTGTCTTGTGTATTGTGAGTGTGAGGATGTGTGTACCGTGTCGTAGCATGGGGTGTGGGTGTGGGGAAAATGCCAAAGAGATAATCGAGTTGGGCATCTCTGCAGGAGTTCTTAATAGGCCCTTAACACACGTGCGAGTTTTAGACGCTTGACGCCGCAAGGGTTCTGTGAAATCTCGTGGCGTCATGTTTCCCTCCCACTGACACCCGGCAGCGTCAAAGTACCCACCTACCACCGGCGGTCAGTCTAGTCTGCCAATCAAACAGGATGGTTCACATCTGTAAAAGTTTGCTAGAAGCGCAATGATTGAAAAAAAGAAAGTGTCTGCATATATCATTTATAAAATCATAGAATATAAAAAAAGGGAGGAAGTTTTGGGTGCATCGTTCAATGCTGAACGACTTTTGAAAGGTGCTTTCACTACAATGATCATGAACTTGAGGATTGAAGAATTCAAATTCTTCAATTACTTTCGAATGAGCATATATTCATTTGATGAGCTGTTGAGCAAGATAAGTGACGAGATCAAAAGTAAAGATACAGTCATGAGAATAGTATCACCCATGGAAATTTTGACTAATGATAATGAACTTATAATAAAAATTTATTTGACAAATGGTAATGAACGAAATGGTTTTAAAAAAAAGAACAAAACATATTTGCGTGAAAATTCCTGCTGGCGAGAACAATGTTTGGTAATGTACTGCTTTGACGCTATGCGTCCTTTGCCTGCAGCAAGCTCGGGGCAGGTAGCGGGTACCAAGCGTCATTCCCTCGCTTCTTTTGTTGACGCAGTGGGTAAAACTCGCAACTTTCACTTCGCGCGTCACTGTGTTTCAATTGTGTCATAGGAAACTACCGCTTTGATGCTATTTGACACAAGAAATAAGCGTCTAAAACTTGCACGTATGTTAAGAGGTACTTACTTATGATAGGATTGAAACACACATGACGTTGCGAAATTTATCTGCTTCGTCAACAAAAGAAGCTAGGGAATGATGCTTGGTAACCGCTACCCGCCGAGAGTTCGCTGAGGGCAAAGTATGCCTAGCATCAAAGCAATAATGTACCGAACATTGTTGGTGACACACCAGCGGGAATTTTCTCGCAAATATGTTTTGTTCTTGGTGCGGGGTGTGGTTCGGGAAAAGCGCCATGGAGTTACTCGAGTTGGGCATCTCGGCGGGAGTGCTCCGTGGTATCACCACCCGCGTCCTGGGGGGGTTCGTACTTGAACTGGTGGTCATTCCTTATAGGGGCATTCCTTTCATCCCATTCTTCCTCCTCATCCTTCTGCAGCTTCCCTCATCCCTACAGCTGGCGTTGGGTAAACCTGGGCGTCCTCCCCACTTTTTTTATTTATTTATTTTCTCAAAATAATGGTGTGCCCCCTCCGCCTTTGAGGGGAGTTTTGTAAAAAAAAAAAAAAAAAATTGTGTGTTGTATTTTTGACTCATTGCAGTAGTTCTGCTTAATGATTCGCTTGAACCAACTGTAAATTTGAATATGAGAAAAATACTTGACTAAATTTTGACGGACTTTGGGAGTTATCAATACTGTAATGTGTTGTAATTAAGTAGGTATAATATACAGAATAGCGAGTGAATGAGAGCAGGACTGATTTGAATACAACCTAAATTGGGAAATTCAAACCCTCATGGAATAAATCCTTAACGTTTCAATGCATTGCCAGTGTACTGGAATATCCAATCTGCCCTTTAATTGCCTGGGGCTAATGACGCAATCAAATCGTTGATAAATTGAAAGTTTCAACCAATAATCATTAACCTTTTGGTAGTTTATTTTCCATCCTCATTTTATAATTATTTTAACCAGTTACCCAGCCGTTGCCCGGTTCAGGAGTATAGATTTATTTTTTCCGCCACGTTTTACTTCATTTTATTGTATTAGCTTCACAAGAGCTCTGCACGTAACCAGCGATGGACTCCGCGCCCCTCTTGGTGCTACTTGGAGCGTGATAGGTAATACTTGAAAACGTGGAATATGCTTATCTCTGGTTCTCCATAAATGATCGGGATAGAATCCGCCATGGCATTAATCTTTTGTTGACTCGGATATGATATCAGACAAATTACTTCTTCCTAGGGTGTAATAGAGAAAATTTTAACTCACTCTCTGCTGATCAGGAAATCGCTCCAATTTGAGGAATTATTTAAGAGATGAATTTGAGTATTCCTTAGCAATTTCAACATAATCTTATCATCAGTATCGGCTGCTCATGCGCGAATGTGTATTCTTTTTAACCAGCCGAAGTACAACAGTTTTCATCCGATTTTTTTGAAATTTTCACAGAATGTGTGAGTTAGGCTGGGAATGGTCCCTATTAATTTCATTCTTCTCAAATCATTACTTCATTCTGCGCATGCACAAACGTAAATTACTTCAAGCATCATTTTTTCACGCCCTAGTCTTCCAATATCGCTCAAATTTGGTGCAAAGTTGAGGGACATGCGCCAAAGTGTAATCCCGGAACAAGGTTCATTTCTAGTCTTCATCAAATTTTGAAGACATTTTCTTGGAATGTGTAGGCTAATCTGCAGATTGTCCCCTACCAATTTCATCTTTCTCAAATCATTACTTCATTCTTCGCAATCTCTGAAGTAAACTACTTCAAGTACCTCTCATTTTCCCGTTTCCCCGATTTCATTGTTTACATTACCGTCATCGTGATTGACTATATTCCGCCATGGATTTTTTAAATAATTATTAAAACTATTTCAATCATCTATACATTTTATTTGTAAACTATTTCAATCATCTATACATTTTATTTGTGTTATTTTGATTTGGTAGGTACTTACCTACATACTTCCATATTGTTATACTGAGATTAGGTGGACTAGTAAAATTCAGATGATTTAATTAATCGTATTATTTTTCCCTCTGCAGATACCTATATCTACGCAACATATTGATGTTAACCTACGGATCTGCAATTTAAAATGGACCTCCTTTGTAACATGGAGAATTCAATATCAGTAAGTACACATTGATTAACTGTGGAGCCTCTGAGCCTAATTTGTTCTCGCTTTCTATTTCAAAAGATTTTCTTATTTATATTATTAAAATTGCTTCTCGCTTCTGCCAAGTTTAGTCGGAGTTTATGTCAAGAGTGTTGTCCGCGTTCGGATCTTATTTTATTGCAATATTTCGGCGTCTGTTAGGTAGGAAATCCCTTTCTACTTCCTTCCCTTTCCTCACGCAACCTCAGTCACCATCTCCCACCTATTTTTCTGCGTCGGCAGAACGAGATTCATCTAAAACCAAGGTAAGAATATTACGTTAATGTGCTTTACGCTGGTTTTTCGAAGGGTATTGGGGAATCTTGAGTAATTATCCTTACGCAGTAATGATTTTATGAAGGTCATTGATAGCTATTACCCCAAAATAGATTAAAACCACTGGGAATGCTGTAAGTTAACCCGTTTGCTCTCCCCATATACCAGAACTTCAAGAAAAACACTTCCGGCTTCTATGTGGGAGAACTTAGAGAAATCATGCGGTGGTAGTGACATCTTTGAATTACTAAGTCAATCTCAAAATTCCATTAATGAATGCTAGAGAATCAAGTGGAATACATAAAACTTGCCTTGTACCAGCTGATATAATGCCAATGGAATTCTGACTATGACGAAATCGAAGTTTATCTACTATTGATGGCACGGATGGACTAGCGAATCGATGGTTGATGTTTAATTTTATCTCATAAATTTTCTGTTGGTAGGTACCTACCTACAAAAATGTATCTTTATCTTGGTCAGGAGGGACTTGTAAATTGTAGATGTATGAATTAATTGCATTAGTTTCTCTCTACAGGTTCAATTCAATATCAGTGGACGTATGCACCCTGATCAGCTGAGAGACCTCTGGACCTAATTTGTTTCTTAATCGACTTATGGTGCTGAAACCTGAAACGGAGTTTCTTTTGAACATCTAGAACACAATTACACAGTATGGAGGGACTCTGATCAGCTTTGGAACCTCTGAGGCTAATTTCATTCCCGATCGACTCACAGTCCTGCTATTAAAATGGAGCTCTTTAGGGACACCTCGGATACAATTACGAGGTACGGAGACGTACTGATCAGCTGGGGGCCTCTGGGGCTATTCCTTTTTTTCCGACTACTAATATTTAATTTTGTGATATTTTAACTGAATTTGTAAGTTTATTGACATTGACGTAGGCACCCCAACTGAAATGAGTGAAATTAAAAAGATCACCCACCTACGCTTCAAAATTCCATCTAAAGATGACAAATGGTATAATAAATTCAAATCCGTGATGATACAATTCCGTCTGATACGTTCGTCGAAGGTCGGAGTTTATAACGCGATTTTTACTTTGTTCCACAAATGTTCCAGGTGGTTTTTTTCAATTCTATCGGATAATGGCTATAAATGATAGCCAAAAAATTCTTGTTTAGAATGTTTTTAACAACAATTTTTTCTAATATTTCAGTCATTAAATTCTACCCTAATATTTATGACCTGCCCGATGTATGAATTCGAGCCAAATTTCATAAAGTTCGATCTAGTAGTTTTAGAGAAAAGCTTAGTACGGCGTTGAGAACGGACGGATTTTTATTTATTTCTTTTATTATTATTTATATTTTTTTAATTTGATTTTTTGAATCTACATTAGGTACTTGAAACGTAAACTAACTAATTTTGAGGCGGTAAGGGGGTAAATCATTTAAAGGATTTTTTATTGAAAATATAAAATCGAAGACCTGTACTACGACTTATTCAAATATATATTCGAATATTCCTTTTTAGATAGTCTGCTCATCCTCAATGCAGTACAATGAGTTATGCTACTTTTCGAACATTAAGAACGTTTGATTCCTAAGAAAATTGATATACAAGCAAAATGATGAGTGGGATTGTGGAGACGTATTTGGACTCATATTTTGTTTAAATCATTGAGCATCTTAAAATCCTGGCCCTTCTAAAAAGTTTATGTCTCCCCTTGTAATTGCAGATATTTGTATACCGTTGCATTTACCAGTTGTAATTATTGTCAGAGTGAGTTCCTACATTTCTGACATTAGTGTACCTTTTCAATCTTCAGGCTCTAGAATTAAACCATTTCAAGGAACCGTTAGAACAGTCTTAATTAAACAACAGGGATATGTGCAAAAACAACCATTCCAACATTGTCTTGCGTTAGCATAGGCTTGGAGATGGAATTGCTGTACTGATGGAGGGGGGGGGGGGGGGGGTATAATCAGAAATAGCGCAATCTGAGTTCCCCGGTAGCGGTCGCGTATTACGACTGTCGTTAGAGGAGGGCAACGAGGATTTTAAAATTAAATCCCTTCATAAGGAGGGACAACGTCGATGAAAGCAAGAGAGAGTGGGAGGCGGTAGAGAGGAAAAGGGAGAGGGGAAACGAGCGAGCAAAAGGGAGGGAAAGAGAGAGGGAATGTGGTTTAAAATTGAATTTATGATTAAGCAGAGAATAGAGGATCAGCGTTAATTATATTGGGGGCCGGGCAGGCAGGCAACGACTCAGAGCGGTAGGGACCTACAAATCCCTGAGAAGCAAAAAGCATTTAGAATATATTATAATACATACATTTTTTTCTCCGTACCTGTAGGTAGACTCGGAGCTTTAGTATTCACTTTCGAAAGTGAACTTCATTTACTTCAAATTCAAAATATCAACTAATATTTCACATTTTAGACCATTCTGTACAACACTATCATTTTGTGTGTGTGTGTGTGTGTGTGTGCGTTTGTGTGCGGGTGTGCATTCTGTAGAACTGCAAAATAATAGTTTGAGCCCTAAAAAAGCCTCTGAGAGACTGGAATTTTCCTGTGCTTTCCGTTTCGTGAGGGGGAGGTTGTGATTTCAAGAGGTTCTCGATCCACAAAGTGAGGCCAAAATATTAGCTCGAGTGTTCCCATGACTTGAGGAAACCTTCTCAGCGCATTCACGTGGATATCAGTTCCGCTTTCGAGCAACATTTTCATTTGCGTAATTAACTGGTTTTGACGTTTCACACTACGTCTTAATTCACTATTTACCATTGGAACACACATACAATGGAATCTTTTAAGATTATTTTAAACATTTCAATGATTCATAAATTCATGTTAAGGATGCGATAAAGCTATGAGCCATACCCTACTTGGCAGACGTAATTTCATTTTCATTTATTTATATAATTGTTTTCTTTTTTTTATTTATTTAACTTATTTAATTGTTTTTCTAAGGGTAAAATGATCCTGCTATCAAGGTGAACTATGATATCAATCACTAATATCAATTGACTGCTACTCCTACACTACAACTACTTCTTCACTAGAGTTGACGACGCCGATACGGCGAAATATTCTCTCAATTTTGTAAGTTATATTTAAGTGTTTCCTATATTTTCCTACCATATGTAATACCTCAGTTTTCATCCTTCATCAAAACTATATATATATATATATATATATATATATATATATATATCATATATATATATATATATATATATATATATATATACATGTAAAAAAATACATGCAAATGCCCAAAAAAAGGGCAGTAACCGCATTAGTGAGCCAGGCGGGTACTGTTATCAGATGAAAAGTATGAGTGGAGGGATAAGAAATCTATTTCAGAACCGTTGTACTGCAGTACAATTTACATCTATGCCCATGACCTATTTTCGTGATTCATCGTTGTACATATCTGAAGGGATTAATTCAATAAATACGGCTAGTGGATACTTAAGCAGGGTTGTTCCCAAGGAGGCTCATAGGATACAGCTAATACTCCGGGATCCATGAAGGCAATCAAGATAATCCCGGATAGCATTACACCGTTATATCCTCTGCAAGTGGCACATCCAACCTACGCTTTCCAAAGTATCATTTAATAATCGTTACGTTTCACTTAACCCTCTCATACCCACATTATCGTTATACATGTATTATGTAAATTAGAGAACTGATCAAATAGTAAGTAAGTAATTGAGAGTTGTCGTAATTAATCCGCTGTTAATCTGATAATGGGTAGTTGTGGTGTTCAATAATTGAAGGTTTTCGCAAATATATTTGCCGATTCGGTTTTCCTTTCGTTTTGCTCAATAACTGCTACAAGAAATGTATATTTTACTGCAGTAAGTAATTTGATTTTGTGTGTGTGTGTGTGTGCGCGCGTGCGTGCGTGTGAGTGCGCGGTATGGACCTACCAACGAATAGACGTTCTTGCATTATGATCCTACCATCCCCCTCACCCATAACTGTCAACACCCCGATACCAGAGGGCCTTATATACGTAGTAACCGGGAAAACCTGTGATGCTATTTCTCTGGTGTTGGAAATGAATTGAGAGAATGGGGGTCCATGGCGATGAGTAGAGGATGACTCCACAGCCACCATCTGACCGAGTTTCTTTGAGGACGACTTTCTTCTTTAATGTTCAAAAATATCTGTCAATTTGAGTAGGCAGTACAGCTTCCTCACTTATTGTAACAAAACCGTATATAAAAAATAAATTAATATCTGCGCATGCAACTATTGATTGATCCAACGTTAATGATAGTTATAGATAGTCCTTTATAGGAACTTAACCGCATAATCCCTGGAAATTTCATCAGCATTGGTCCTATAATCTCGGAGTTTCTGCTGTGTAAACCAATTTCAGTTTTGTGCATGAGCAAAACTTATCACTCACCTAATCGTAATGAAACCCAAAGGGCATTAACCAGGACACTATACCCAATCACTCCGATTACAAAATCGGACAATACATAATATATGAGAATTGACGTTATAGAAATTCACTGTTGCGCATGAGCACACATTAGTACTGATCTGGCGGCAATGAATTTTACAGGAGACCATCTAGTCGCACTATCCCTGGAAGTTACATGAAAATTGGTCCACTAGTCTCGGAGTTACTCCATAGTGCATCTTTTGAGCACATATACCCAACTACTCCCAGAATTTGAAAGTAATTAAACCAACGGATGAAGAGAAATCGATGTTACAAGAAACTCACGTTTGCGCAGACGCTTAATTGATCTGACGGCAATGAAAGTTATAGAAGACCACCAAAGCTAACCCGCACAATCTCTGAAAGTTTCGTCGGAATCGGAATAATATTCTTGTTTATACTTGTACTTGGCCATTTTTAGTGATTTTGATTTGGCCAATTTAGCGTGTTAAAAAATGCTGTGCAGCAAACCCATAATTCCTTTTGAAATTCTTGATCAAATGGCAAAAGAACAAATTTTTATAATCCCATTCCTAAGGAGAGTTAACGACTGGCTTTTTTAAAGCGTCCAAGAATCGTATCAGAATGCCTCAAAATGGACTTCCTTGAAGAAAATTTTTGAAAATTCCTTTCTTAAAATGAGTGAACTCATTGTAATAGCTCTCTTAGCTCTCTTTTCTACGAAAATTTGGTAATATTACGAATTTCGTTCATTTGATCGTACTGAATGACTGGATCTTTTTTATATTTATTTTGTCATGTAAGGTGTTGGCACACACTACTTAATGAGTGTTGGGAAAACAGTGCAAAATCTCACCCCGGAAGTTTTTTGTTAGTGACTAACATTTGAACTGGGTAACCTCTCAATGATTGTAATAGTTTCCGCCGTGCGGAAACAAGGACGAGAAGACGAAAAACGACCAAGGACAGAAATAGAAACCTCGGTTGGTTATCAGTGAAGAGTACGAGATGAGATGGCTGATGGCGTGATAGCGCTCGCCGTTATCTTGGAAGACGATGAAAACAGCCCTCATCGCCCCGACCTCTGCTGGCGGCCAACGTTACAATATCATCATAGACGGATTCACTTTTTAATTGGGTCAATGAACAACTGCAGACCCTGCGATTTTTATTCTATTCTATTTATTTTTTGAGCGAGGAGCACTTAATTGAAACATATATTTGTGAAATACATAGTAGAGCTGCTAATTCTTTACATCTCAAAGCGGAATTCCTTTTCTTAGTTCCAAGGCCTGAGGAATTGAGATTTTATTTAATGATGACAGGAACATAACTACTGTACCCTTCCATATCTATATGCCGAGAAAGGATCACGATACTGAAGTGCCGTCAAGCCCCCCCCCCCCCCTCCCTTGCGGGAAGTTGATATATTCCCGGTGACAAAACGACCTTTTCCATTAAAATATAATATATACTCTGATTATCTAAATGTATTCATACATTCTCACACCCGAGCCCATTTTACCCCTATGAAAAGGGATGGAACGCTTTAGAATTTCTCTTTCCTCGCCATGAGACCCTCTTCCAGATATTTTCCGCTCTACAATTTAGAGCAGTACATTATATCATAGATATTAAGAAAACTTGAAAATAATTTTGTAAAGCTAATGGTTAACACCACTTGTAATTTACGACTTTAAAATACTGAATTTGAATCCTGTTTCACGCGCTGATCAGATTCACGACATTCATGAAAGGTTTCCTAATTAATATTTAGCATCGCTTATACATTTTCAAATATTTTTGGAGATTTTTCAGGAAAAGTTTTTCGGCGTTACTGACTGAGCCAAAATTAAAATCTTACTTTTTAGAAAAAATCTACGGCCACGGTTCGGTAACGAGCGATTGTGTTATGTTTGCACCTGTGAACAGTTTTGGAAAATAATACCTACAGCCAACACCCATCACAATTCGACTTAACCGACATGACCTGTATGTATAATAGCCGCGCCTTGACCCAGTAAGGGGGCCTTCGCCCTTCGTCAACCCCTGGACCACCCAATTCAACACTCCTTGGGCCCATTTTCACCAAAGAATTAGCCAAACCCCATTAAAGTGAACGTTGTGGTTTAAACCTTGCCGTCTTTCACCTTCCAAAACTCGTTCAAACCCAGTTTAGAATAACGTAGTTTACTTAACGGTTTTTGGGAAAAACTTTCCAATCAAAAGATGGAAGACCAATTTGACGCGTCAACAGTAAATTCGTTACTGCAAGCCTCACTTCTCCCCTGCTAAACAGTCCCGCTTCTACTTTAATTACCAAAACAACAATATTTTAAAATTTCAATGCTATCCTCGACGTTTTTGAACGGAACTTGGAAGTATTGTACAGTTTCTAATCATTATCGTAAGTAAACTATACTGGCCAGCTATTCTTAATTGTTTCGGTTGCGTGTGATGAGGAATTAAATTTGATTAGAGTTGCGATGTTGAATTGGAGTGGGCTCGTCTGAACTAATAAAGCCCTAATTTGATGATATGTCTGCTTGGCCAGATTTAATTTATCGTACCTCCTACCCTAATAGCTGGACATACATAGGCGTCCGGACGGAAGGGCAAGGGGGGAGCTCCCCCCCACCCAACATTGTAAAACAATATATAATAAATCGTTAGCTTTGTGGCTGAAACTCAAATAAAACTCTGAACCTCCGTTACTGAACCTAAATCTTTAGTGTAAATAAATTAAATACATACCTACATAAACTTTGTCTTAACATAGTAAATGCTTAAGCCATTTAAAGCGCGAGAATGAAGTGACTCTCCCGTATATATATATATATATATATATATATATATATATATATATATATATATATATATATATATATATATATATATATATATATATATATAAAGAAATAATAATAATAATGCACACCTCAGTACATATATATATTTATCATGCAACTGCAATGGAAAAATCCTAACACCAGGTTCATGCATCAAAAATATTGAAAAGGGAAATGATAATAGGTTTTCAGTTGATGACATGATCAAAATAAGAAAGTTCCAATCATGAAGCATGAGCGAATTTTCTTAGATTACGTGTTTATAATATGGTAAATTGTATTGAAATTTGAGCTCACAGAAATTGTTTAAACCCAATTTTATAGCAAAAAAAACTCATACCATATAAATGAAATTCGGCAATTCAAAAAAGGTTTTGGATTTTTAGCTTTTTTTGCAGTTTAAGAATATCGATTTTTCAGCGAATATGAATGTACGTTTTTCAGCATAATTTTGTTCAAAAATTTTATAATGTCCTACTTACACGGTGGTCCGCTGACTGATTCAAGGCCGTCTGAAATGCCGACGAAAACTGACTACAAGGCGGTGTTCTGGAACCTTGTACGAGTAGAAATAGATCCCCCGGGAAATCCAAGCTGATCGTTTACTCGTACAAGACGCAAATCAAACATTCAGTTTTCGGGTGTTGTAACAACCTAAATTATGGACTCAGTAAAAAAAATTGGGTGAAACTAGAACCTGAATGGGGTAGAATGCCACCAACCGCACTTTTTTATCTTAACCCGTTGCCGAGATATGATATTTTAAAGTTTTTTTCGTCAAAAACACGTTTTAGACCATAAAAACCTCATTTTCTCCACTATTGATACACTTTTTTCAATTTTTGACCACATATCTGAAATCAGCGTTAAATTTCGTATAAGAATATTGTTCTCTGAATCTTCAGAAGTTCAATCCTTAAACCATAATCCTTGTTCAAACGTGAGAAAATTATAAAAACCAAGTTTCCCGAAAATCTTCGAAGCTGTACTGTCTCCCAATAAATAATCTTGAGACTTATTAAACCTCACAAATTTATTCTTCATTTAAAGAGCTTTCAAAGGATGGAGTCGCCTTTGAAATTTCCTTTCAAATTGGTGCAGTTATTTAACCTGGAAGATGAAAAAAACGTGTTACCTTTTGGTTGTTTTTTTTCTTGATGGACGGGCTGGGATGAAAAAACAAATAAAAACTTGGCAACGGAAAAAAACGCAATTGCAAATGAAAATTACTCCTGGCTAAAGAGAAAACAAATTTACTTTTACATTTACATTATTGCTTCAAATGCAACTCACAATTTTGTGTTTTCGAAGTGGCTCCCTCGACTGCGGATGCACGCTCTTGCCCTTTTTCGAAACGACCCCACCGTCACAGAGTGAATGGACGAACTAACTAATTTTCTTCAGTCAAAACAATTTCCAACGCGTTGATGAGAGACAACTATTCAATGAGATTAGGAAGACTTAGTCGTTTTTGACAGTAGCCGTGTTTTTATTTGTTTTCTCATCCCAGCCCGTCCATCAAGAAAAAAACAACCAAAAGGTAACACGTTTTTCCATCTTCCAGGTTAAATAACTGCACCAATTTGAAAGGAAATTTCAAAAGCGACTCCATCTTTTGAAAGCTCTTTAAATGAAGAATAAATTTGTGAGGTTTAATAAGTCTCAAGATTATTTATTGGGAGACAGTACAGCTTCGAAGATTTTCGGGAAACTTGGTTTTTATAATTTTCTCACGTTTGAACAAGGATTATGCTTTAAAGATTGAACTTTTGAAGATACAGAGAACAATATTCTTATACGAAATTTAACGCTGATTTCAGATATGTGGTCAAAAATTGAAAAAAGTGTATCGATAGTGGAGAAAATGAGGTTTTTATGGTCTAAAACATGTTTTTGTCGAAAAAAAACTTCAAAAAAACATATCTCGGCAACGGGTTGAGATAAAAAAGTGCAGTTGGTGGCATTCTACCCCATTTGGGGTCAAGTTTCACCTATTTTTTTTAACTGAGCCCATAATTTAGGCAGTTACAACACCCGAAAACAGAATGATTGACTTGCGTCTTGTACGAGTAAACGATCAGCCCGGATTCCCAGGGGGGGGGGGTCAATTTCTACTCGTACAAGGTTCCAGAACACCGCCTTGTAGTCAGTTTTCGTCGGCATTTCAGACGGCCTTGAATCAGTCAGCGGACCACCGTGCTTAACTGTAGATAATTTAGTTTTGACTGAAATCCTGCTAAAAGTTATAAATTTAACAATTATTGGCAAAATTTAGCCTTTTTTTTTAAATCACATTTTGAGCACGTTTTTTGAAATTTGACCAATTCAATGTACTCAATAACTTCTGGCCAACGAATTCATCCTTTCATTTGGGCAGCTTGATTTTTGCCACAAGAACGGGATCTTCATTCTATCGTCCTCGTCGAGTTATTGTCTGGAATGACATATGTAAATATATTTAATAAAAAGCGCCAACTTCAAGAATATTTTTGGGGTACCTCAAAACGGATTTGAATGAAGAAAATTCTCGAAATCGTTGATTTTAAAATTTTCCGAGCAGTTGCAATAGCTTCATTTTTTACGAAAATTCGCTAAACTAGATCGTATGTTCGTAAGTATCTGGGCATTGAGTAGAAGTTGTTAATAGACTTTTGTATCTGTGCCCCCCCCCCCCCCCCCCCCTTCCCCAAATTAATGGTCCACGAGACGCCTATGAGGAAATTACTATAGCTCAAATAAACGAATTCAAACTGTATTCATCCAAACACATTCTAAGTGTATATTGATTTGAAACTTTTTGTTTTTGCACTACTTACGTACTAGTAGTTCCCAGAAAGAAGTTGAACGATTGAGAAGTAAGTAGCATTAGATGAGGTGTGACGTTTAATAAATTAAGAGCTTCCCAACGAGTGGCGAACAAGTTTTTGTGAGGTAGGAAAAGAACAAGTTACAACTCTCTAGTAACGATTGGTTGATAGACCGATCACGTGTGACGCGATTACATGTACCGATTGTCGTACGAACTAAATCACGTACAGCGAAACGGAATTTAATTAGAAACGTTGTCTATTTTCACATAAATCACGAGTTTCAATGTTGTGGGCTTGAATCCCATTGGTAAAGAGAAAAGAAGAAACTGGACGATACAACCAATCAAGTGCAAACAAAGTGAAAGAAGTGGGGAGAGGTTACTCGTACTATTTTTTAAATGTTGCAAAAGGGAAATTCCAATCGTTGCCCACAGAAATGGACCTATCATTGGTGAAATATTTTGCTATATATCCTCAATTAGACATACACCAGCCCTATCTAGTTTGATAACATCGACTTCTCCAAGTAAATCTAACATACCTCCCATTGAACAAAACTGCTGAAATTCTATAAGCGGCCCTGCCAAATTAAAATTGTAACTATCATTGGATTCCATAAGATGATTTGCAAATGATTACTGTCCCTGGAATCTTCATGCTCGTTTATTCTTTTGTAAAATTTATATCAGATTAACCAGGATACTCATGGTCACAAGAACATTTCAGTTTATAAACCCCACTTTATACTGAAACTGATTTAATCTTTGATGGACCCTTGTAAGACATTAAGACTTTAACTTTGTTATTTTCACTTCGAGCGAACGAAACGAAAAATCAATTATTTTAAACGAATAACGGCAAGTAATAGATATGGGGATACATGATGATACCATAATGAGATAAGGATCGTAGGAAAAGGAGTAGGAATAAAGTCCCCGAATTCGTTAGAGAAGATAAAACATTGGACATAGCATAGCTAAGTCATTTCTCATGGAGGGGCAACAGTCAAAGATGTCGTTTTATTTAATAGTTTCAGTACCTACCTATTAATTTCTATAGTACTTGTTGTTGAATATACGAAGACTGTATAATAAACTGTCAATCGCTCATATAAGTAGATACTCAATAGTTTTTCGTAATGATTTGAAATCATGTAGGTACGCTTTCATATTCACAAACCTACCTATGGATTATTAAAGCATAGCTAATACTATTTAGAAAAAATATTATCCAATTAACTAATAATCAGAACGTTGAAAACTACGATAAATACGAAAACCTAGGGATTGACTGAGGAGCATTAGGCTTATATATCATTATACTATACTTACTGCCTGCAAAATCATATACTCGTATTTAGGTATGTGGTCGTTTCTCCCTTACAGGTTTATCCACAGATGTTACTTGTTGATCTGGACACTATCACACAATTTAAGAAATTCTTATTATGTTAGGTTCGTTTGTATATGCGCAAAATTGCGTGGATATTTTACAGCCCCTCGGACAGGAGTAAAATCACCTAGTCAAAGAAACGGAAATGCGGATACTGCAAACTGAAATCAAGTCGTTCCCCACCACTACCATATGTGATTTTTCCCTAGAAAAATATCCATTGTTCAGTATCCACCAAATTTCCCTACTTTACACTGCCTACTTGATCAAGCATGGTTGTTTCCCGCAATCTTTCATTGATTTTTTATTATTGGTATATTGTTTGTATTATACCATTTACGAATTAAATCACAGTTAAAATACTGGTAAAGAAAAAAGTAAATAAATAAAAAAAATTGAAGTTTTTTGTGGTAATAGAAATATTTTAATAGAAAATATTAAAAGAGTCTATTGTTGCAGTAGGTATATCTATTCTAACCTAGCATATTGCTGGTTTGAGTTTATTTTGTTTACATTTAGTCGGTTTCATGCCCCGTTTTTTATTCCGCGTATGACACAATACAATTGTGTGATAGTGTCCAGATCAACAAGTAACAATAAGAATTTCTTTATTTCCAAGACCGTCTAAAGTTGCTAGGCCACCGGATCCGCAAAATAATAGTAGTAATTGTATTTTATTAATTACATTCTCCAATTGAATGTGTTAGGTACTGAAGGTAGAAGCGTAAAATTATTAATTTTGATTGGGTACTTTAACGTTATACCCCCCCCCCCCCCCCAGTCAGTTTGTCTTCAACACGCCCGCCCGATGTTTTTCAAGGGCTGGATGGCATAAGCGCTAATCCGCTAAAGGAGGTGTATGAAAGCGCTAATTTCCGGGAAGCATGGGTGTACAAAAGCGCAAAAGAAAGTACGAAAGCGCAAAAATACGGGAATCTCAAATGTTAATTTTACAAAAGGTCAAGTCATAAGTAACGTTAATTTCAATAGAAATGTAAATGTTTGAGTCTTAAATTCAATGAAGCACCGCTTGATTGCAAATTACCATTTTTTGGACGTATTCCGTAAGTGTCAAAATTCCCTCCTCGAATTTTGCGCACAACGCACATATCCCCGTATCCTTCCGTACTTGGTTTTTGGGTTTCATTTTTGTAGGATTGACGTGGTTAAATTTCACATACGTCTCCGCTTGGAATTTGACGAGAGCATCGATGACGGCGTGGATGACTCTCGTGATCGTTCCCCAACGGATTAGCGCTTTCATACGCCTCGGGTTTCTAGGCATTGCTTCTTTCTTAGATTACATATTTACGTAGAATTGGTGGCAATTTCAAGCTGTGGGAAGAAATTACATTATTTAAATTAAAAAAAGGAAAAAAAGAGTTACTGTGTTTCTGAAGTTGCAGATGCCGGTGAGGATTTGTTGAAACTAATTGGCGTGGTTGTGGTTTGATTGCCTCCACATGAATTAGCACAAGTAGAATACACATGTAGTAGAATGCACATGAATTCGCATAAATAAATCAGAACGTTGTGTATAGGTTGGTGGTCTGGATGCTCGCAAGCTCGCATTTCCAAATTACATAACATCAAGTAGTCAATCCCTTAGTAAAAATACAGATTAGTTGGACATCTAGGTCAGAATGATGTGTATACTTTGGCGGTCTGGATGCTCGCAAGCTCGAGTCAAAAACACATAACATAACATAATCTAAGTAAGAAGTAATGCCTAAAAACATCGGGCGGGCGTGTTGAAGACAAATTGACTGGGGGGGGGGGGGGGGGGTACAAGAAAACTTACGTATAACAGAATCCCTGATAAAATTGGTAAATTTCTCTTATCTAAGCTTTAAGTGTTAAAAAGATGGTTTTCAGAATTAAAATAGTCTTTTTACTAGGGTCCATCCAAGACAAAATCTGTTTTCAGGATAAAAGTGAGACTTGTAACTTAAAATGTTCTTGTGGCCATGAATATTGTGGTCAAGCTGGTAGGAAAGTCTGGAAAAGGGAAAACGAGCATGAAGAGGGTTTCAGAGAAATAAGAATAACTTTACGTTTGCGAATCCAATCATAGTTACAATTTTGATTCGACGGATAGACAGTTGGTAGAATTTCTTCAGTTTTTGTCCTAAGATGATATGTTTAAGGCGCTTGAGAAAATCCCAATTATTTAAAGTGAGTGGTCTGGTAAACGCCTGAATGACGATATCCCACAATCAGGATATCACCATTGATAATTTCATTTCTGTAAAGCTTGGAACTACTACCGACACAATGTTGAAAAATAGTGTAAGCAACATCCCATCCTCTTCACTTCTTCTGACTAGCTTCAATCCCCCTTGCACACTTGGAATTTCCCTTTCGCATAGTTTAAAAAATAGTTCGAGTAACCTCTCCCTACTCCTTTCATCACTTTGCTTGCACTTGATTGGTTGTATATTCCAGCCACTTCCTTTCTCTCGACCAATAGGATTCAAGCTCCATTTCACTTAAATGACGACAAACTCAAAAAGCATTTTGACAAACAAAAAAGTTTAATTTCTTACACACTGAAAAGGGAGTTTAAGGAACCCCAATAATACCCCTTTGTTGGATTAATATGATTTTCAGTTTTTATTTCCAAAACATTAAAGCTTCTTAACATATATATAAGAAAAATAACTAAAAGGCTTATTCTTAACCCTGAAATGCAATGTTCGTCGAATCGACAAATTTCCAAAACTTTCAGTGGGGAGGCCCCACCCGCTTCAGGTAAGCTTCCACGAATTAGTTGGCCTTGAAAATGCTAAGAAATTAGAACGTTGGAAGTAAGCCTTGGTAAGTTATTTTTCTTTTTCTGACAGTCATGTCGTCGATAAGACGAATGAGTTGCAGTAAAAATTAATTTTATGTTCGTAAAAGGGATGAATTGGTCATATTACAAATTAATTTTATGTTAAATAAGTTGCTATAGAATACATGGTTGTTCAAAAGCATCCTGTCATGTTTTGCTATATTTGACTGAAATGAGAAATGAATGCATAGTTAAATAATTCAATGACACATGGGATTTACAACATGAATTATGGTTACGTATCTACTTAGGTGCCAACATATCTATTGTGGAAAAAAAGGGGGGATAATTAATTGCTATGCAATTCTTAGGCCGACCCCTTCATGTAACGTCCGTGACGAAATTAACGATGATTTTCACGTACAACCGAGTAGTTGAGTAGTTGCTATAGATTGTGTCACAATTTCGGTGTTTTTCACGTACAACCCAGCCGTTGTTAGGGGAATGAAACTTACGCAGTTTTCATCGCACAAAAATCGTTCGCCACTCGTTGGAAAGCGCTTGATTTATGTGATAAATGTTCACATTTCAAGCTACCAATTTCCCTCTCCTTACGTACCTGGCTACATTCCAAAACTAAGTTGATTCAGGCTAAGAATTGCATAGAATAGAAATAGAATTGCATTATCCTCGTTTTCTACGCAGTAGAAAAGAGAAAAGATCCGGCTAAGCGCCGAGTATAGATTAGGGGGTCCAGGGGGGCAAAGCCCCCCGGCGAGGCGCGAAGCGCCGAGCATATATATATATATATATATATATATATATATATATGAATGATTAGTAATTTAGGAAAGAAATTTCACAGATAAAAGACGAAAGAATGGAAAATCTAATATTTCGATGAAAATCTTGGTCACAGATATAGAATATAGTAGGAGAAATGATTGTTTTCTTGCGTCCTGATTGCTTGGGAAAAACTCGTATCCAAGGCTAAGATGCTGGCTGAAACGATTATTAATTTTTGTAGGTAGTGTTCAATACCTTGAGTTAATCGTTTAGATTGAGGCCAGGTGGTCGATTTGCTCCAAGTATTAATCTGTGAGCTCTTTCTGATTGCTGGAGCAATCTATCATTAGCCGTATCTGGCAACTTTCTTAAAACTTTCACCCCAAAGCACTGGTCGAACGTGGCATTATGGGACGTCGCATGTATTTTAACTGGGAGTTGCTGGGTTTGGGTGATAGATGCTCTGTGATTGTTCATGCGCAGATTGAGTGTGGTAGCTTTACCAACATAGAATGCATGTGCATCAGTGCACTTTTTGCAGACTAGTTGGTAAACACACATTTTTGACTGGCACTCTGCTACACCTTTACATTTATATGTGTAATTGGTGTTAGCAGAGGAGAAGTCTGAGCCCTCTATCACCAAATTGCACAGTTTACACCTTGCACGTTGACATGGGTGTAAGCCTTGTTGCTCAGGAGGCTGCTCCCGAGGGTGGCGATGCGACAAGATCTCCCCGATATTCTTTCCTTGCCTGTAGCTCACTCTAGGTTTTTCGGGAAAGACATCTCGAGTTAGTGGGCTCGATGTCAAAACACATTGAAGTTCCCGGAGGATGGTATTGAGCTTCTGGGCACCAAAGAAAAATGTCGTGACCAGTGGTGGAACCTGACTTGTTGAAGCTTGTTGTCTTCTCTGGTAAGCCACCTGTGCTGGGACTATTCTGTCCTCCACGAATTTGCTGGGGTAACCCCTTTCTACCAGTTTATTATTCAATGTTGACAGATAGTCTTTCAGTTTCTCCTGGTTACTGCAAATTCTGTGACCTCGAATGGACAAAGCTCTGGGGATTGAACGCTTTGTATGAGGGGGGTGACAACTGTCATAATGCAGGTATAACTGCTTGTTAGTTGGTTTTGTGTGCACTTCTGTGATGAACACCCCATCTTTTAACGTAATGTCCACATCAAGAAAAGTTGCGCAAGATCTCGAATATGACCAGGTGAATGTAACTGAAAACTGAGAATTGAGTTCTCCCAGAAACAGCTGCAGTTCCTCTTCACCGTGTGTCCATATCAGGAAAATGTCGTCTATAAAACGCTTCCATAGCAGTGGAGTCTTTTGTTTGCTTGACAGAAAACTGTTCTCCAGCTTAGCCATGAATAGATTCGCGTACGACGGTGCCATGCGAGTTCCCATAGCAGTTCCTCTTTTTTGGAGGTACACCTGATTTCCAAATTTGAACACATTCATTGTGAGAACACACTCTGCCAACTTCACTATAAAATTTGTGGATGGTGTTTGTGGCTCTGGGCGCTCTTGGAGAAAATGTGTTAAGGCATGTAACCCCTCTTCATGTGGAATTTCCGTATAGAGCGAGTTTACATCAATAGTGGCCAAAATAACATCTGCTGGGGCTCTTGTTTCACGAAGTACACTGAGAAAGTGGTGTGTGTCTTTGATGAATGACGGTTGGTTCTGCACAATGGGCTGGAGGTATGAGTCAATATAAGCCGATATTCTTTCTGTGACACAACCAAAACTTGCTACTATTGGACGTCCTGGCGGAGGTTGGTCAGGGAGAGAATAAGGCTTATGAATTTTGGGGAGAAGGTAGAAGTCGGGGCATTGTGGGTCACTGGGAACAAGTATCTCCATATCTTTTGAAGACAACCCCTCTCTTCTGCCGTTTCTCTTTATGTACCTCCTAAGATCAGCTGCCAGATCGTGAGTCGGGTCCGTATTCAAAGGCTCATAGAACCTGGTATTCCTCAATTGTCTCAAAGCTTCTTTTTCATAATCGGTGCTATTCATTATTACCACTGTTGAGCCTTTATCTGCCGGCAAGATCTTGATCGTGTCATCTGATTGCAAGGCTTTCATTGCTAGGCGTTCAGTTGGATTCAAATTATTCCTTGGATTGAGTGAACCAAGGAAAGAAGCACTAGAAGTGCGTTGCAGAAGTTGTGAGATATACCTTTCTAGAGGGTGGGAGGCTGGCAATCTTGAGTCAGGAGAGCTTTTTGGGTCAAAGTTCGAGGGAGGTTTGAATTTTTGAAGCGATGGGTGCAGCACTTCACTGGTACTCTGATCAGGATTGTTGTGCCAATAGTACTTCAGTCTAAGGTGCCAGCAATATTTTTGTATATCCTCTTGAAGACGTATGTGCTCCGGACGAGGTGTTGGCGTGAATGTTAGTCCTTTTGATAGTAAATTCTTTTCCTCAACACTGAGTGCGCGGGATGAAAGATTGCATACATTTTCATTGTCGTTGACGGGTGCATCTTCTTGAATCCTTACCGGTGTTGTAGATGGCTGAATTTCTTGGTGATTTATTTGCCTTGCCATTTGTTTATTTGCTTGTGAATCGCTCTGGTCTTGGTGCTGTTCAAACTGTGCTCGTGGATATTGCCTCACATGTCCTCGTGGTTGTGTACGCTGTGTATGTTGAGGAGAACCACGTTGAACGTGGTTATTGATCAGTTGCAACGGCTGACCTCTCCGCAAATTTTGGATGTATAAGGCTGAGAGCTTCCTCAAATGATGAGACCGGATAGTGTTCAACATTTGATTGGCTTGATCAATGATGCGGTTAGCTTCAGTTGCCATTTCCCTACTAACCATATTTACAACATTGAGCAAGGGTATCAGACCCTCATTAAGGTACTTCCTGTGCAGGTCTTGATATTGTTGAAGGACGAGTTTTGTGTAACCAAGTGAGCATGCTTTGGAGTACGAGGCAATAGATTCCCGCATGGCTGGAGGAGCAGCATAAATGGGAAATTTAAGTGTGAGTCCTCGAGGGGTTAATCCAACTCTCAAACAACATTCAATGAACTCAATATGTCCCATGCAGCGGGCCACCTTGACTGAAAAGTAGCGGATTTGATTAAGCCAATAACGGTAAGGATTCATTGAAGTAAAAGGAACAGCAAGAAAGGAAGAATATATAGAACGAAAAACACTTACAAAATACTACAGAACACGAAGAGAAAAACGGACAAGTCCCACAAAGAAGTAACCGGTGCTACAGCACTATATGTTTATACAAGTTGATGGTTCTACTGAACTATATATGAATGATTAGTAATTTAGGAAAGAAATTTCACAGATAAAAGACGAAAGAATGGAAAATCTAATATTTCGATGAAAATCTTGGTCACAGATATAGAATATAGTAGGAGAAATGATTGTTTTCTTGCGTCCTGATTGCTTGGGAAAAACTCGTATCCAAGGCTAAGATGCTGGCTGAAACGATTATTAATTTTTGTAGGTAGTGTTCAATACCTTGAGTTAATCGTTTAGATTGAGGCCAGGTGGTCGATTTGCTCCAAGTATTAATCTGTGAGCTCTTTCTGATTGCTGGAGCAATCTATCATTAGCCGTATCTGGCAACTTTCTTAAAACTTTCACCCCAAAGCACTGGTCGAACGTGGCATTATGGGACGTCGCATGTATTTTAACTGGGAGTTGCTGGGTTTGGGTGATAGATGCTCTGTGATTGTTCATGCGCAGATTGAATGTGGTAGCTTTACCAACATATATATATATATATATATATATATATATATATATATATATATATATATATATATGGCCACTTTTCAACACGGCGGACAAATTGACTCGAGAAAATTTTGTCAAACCGATGTAATTAAAATCCGCTGGAAAAACTTTTTTTCGTTCAAGAAAACGTTTGGGAACCCATCCCTAAAACGGCCGAGCTGAATTTTGAGTTTTTCAATTTTTTTCTCCAAGTAGAAGCTCTAAAAGTTGTTGCGAAGTGTCAGTCCTGTCACGCCTGTATTTGATGATGAAGTCACTCTGAAGTTCTCGTTGTTGGTTTTTGGCTTAAGTCTGGTATTACTTGCGGCAATGTCTGCTGAGCATAATTTTTCAATTAAAGAATTTTTCAGTTTTTTACGGTTTTGATGGTCAATTTCATTCTCACATATCTTATATTACATATAGAGTACAATTAAAGAAGATGACATTTCATTCAAAGACGGTAGCTACAAAAGAAGATCTTTTGGAAGAAGATGTGATAGGGGATCATTTGAAATTTCATTTTATAGAATACTTATGAGTGTTTTATGCAGTGTGACAGAACTGACTAACATGTGACAGAAATGACTAGATCTGAACTAAAGAGGGTGTCCAGCATAATTTAATGTACCTATGCATTCACATACAATAAGACCAGAAAGGAGATCAAAGTACACGGGAGGTTCGTAGAAAATATTTTATTTATTACAAAATTCTTTAGAACATTTAAAATATTTCAACTATTGACGACGAAGAGAAGTTCGGTCATATAGGAAGGACAGTAGATGCGACCAACTGTAGAGATCAGTCTGAATCTATTCTCTTGCAGAAATATAAATAACTTACCTAGGAACAAGATTTATAAAGAGATTTACTGAGAAATATTTAGGAAACTGAACTATTAAAAAAAAAAAAAAAAAAAACGCAAAAATATCAAAAATAGACAAGAAAAATTACAGGATAGCAAATTTGTTTAACATTTAAAAATTCTCACCTAATAGGTAGATCAAAAATAGAACACTTTAATGAGTATAAAGAACCAACAAAAATGTGTCATTGTCCAGTAAAACAAAGGGGAAACATCTTTTTTCGCTTCTTCTTCTTATTTTTTCTGCTGTTTCTTTCTTCTTCTGAGGGGCCATTCTGAAGACTGAAAATTGTAAAAACGAGAATTAGGATGCGCAGAAAAAGGAAAACCTGGAAAATATGTAATGCCTAATTATATATCCATACCTAATATCAAAGAACTGAAGTAGAACATGGGTTACTAATAGAAAAAAAAGTTCCAGTCTTCCAGCATGATCATATGAGCGAATTTCCCATAATTATCGTATTACACTTCAGTTAAATTAAGTTGTAATTTGAGAAGTTTGTGCGCAAAGAAATTGTTACCAATTAATTTTATTGTGAAAAAACTTGTTGTAAAAAATAATCTTCTATACAAAGATTTTAAGTTTTTAGATTTTTTAAAAATTTTTATCGACTTTTTAGCACACTTTTTTGAGTAAATTTTCAGCATAAGTTTGAGCTTCAATTTTTAAATGACCTTGGTCATGGTTGATAAACTTATTTTGATTAAAGTTCTGCTAAAAAAATATAAATTTAACCATTTTTAGCCGGTTCTATAATTTTTGTGATTTTTTATTACATCTTTTGAAATTTGACCAATTTACTGTTTTCAAAAAGTGTTGTCCAACAAATTTATCCTTTCTTTTGGAATTCTTAATTTTTGGCGAAAGAACGAGGTTTTTATCTCAATACTATCGAGACTTATCGTCTGGAATGACACATATGTACATTTATATACAAATAAAAAAGTGTTAAAATTCAGGAATCATTTCAAATGCCTCAAAACAGATTTTGATGAAGAACATTTTTATTTTAAAATTGTTGGAGTCATTCCAATAGCATCATTTTCTAAGAAAATTCGCTAAAAGCACGTTTCCAAACAGTCGTTACAGATTTCAATAACCCGTAAAAAAAAAAAAAAGGCTAAAAAACGGAAACCCCACTTTGAAATTAATTTTGTATTGGGAATATGAATTCTACAGAGGATTTAAAAGTTGCGAAGCTCATAATGTTGGTTGAAAGGAGCAAAAAGAATGAACGAAAGAACTGAATAAAAATCGTCATTCCTGTCACACACTGTCAGGTCTTGTCACGTGACAGAACTGACCGTGACAGGAATGACGTTTTCGCACATTACTGTTCAGTTGGCAGCCATATAGGTTTTTACTACTGTTCTGAGTCACTGGTTGAATTCGTGCTCCATGGAAATACTACCTCCCCTGCTTAAAACGTTTTTTTGTAATGCTTAAATATGGAAAAAACAAGTGACAGGAATGATGAACAATAAAGGTACGCAACGGTTTTGCGTTTATTATACCCTGATTACGAGAAAAATCTGCTGTTGGACTTACCTACGGCATTTTTCGATGGAACTTCAAACTCAACTGAAGATGTTGATAGCAGCAGGGCGCTCCTCCGGATATTTCCCGAACCGCCACACGCGCCGCCAAAAAGGGGCTGCCCCTGAATTCAACGTTTGGGTGACAACACTTCCAAGCCTGATATAAATTGGGGAAAAAATATTCCTCGCCCACTTTCTGTTGGATTTAAGAGAGGGCATATGTAATATATTATCGGTATATCAGAAACATTCAGAAGTTCAGTGCTCAAAGTAAATATTTTAAAGTACAGTTCACCTTTGTGTCCTGGGGACACGTGACAGAACTGACGATCCGCCCTTCATCACTGAAAAACTCGAAAATTTTGAGAGCTTTGAAAAAGATCATATCGGAGCGAAATAAAGAATTTTCGGGGTGTTAAATAAAAATTTTGTGAATTCAAGCATTAGTACCAGCGTTATCGCGCAGTGACTCAATTCGTCCGCCGTGTTGAAAAGTGGCCATATATTATATTCCCTCCATTCACAAATCATTTGATGATTATTTTTTCTTTTCAATTCAGTTTAAAGTTTAGTTCAACGAACGTCGGGTGGGATTGTGAAGTTTCGTGATGGGATGAAAAATGAAGAGATTTTTTCCTTCCTATTGTTAGAGTTATAAAACACTTGTTACTTATGACATATATTTTATTGGTATTGTACTCTATTTTACTGTTTTTAATTTTCTGAAGATTTCAGTTTTGATATCATGAAAGATTCTTATTTGAATTGAAGCTAGCAGCCTAGCCTGTCCAGTCAAAGAGAAAATTTATTCATTATGATTATGATGATAGGAACGTTTATATGAAAAAAAGAGAGGAAAATAGGAGTGTGTATAAATAATTATTTTGTTATAAAGTATCTAGTCTGATACAAAGTCTGAAACTAAGATTTTTCCTTGTTTTATAACATGTTTTTCTATGAAATAAATTTATATGTTTGATTAGATATTTTTATATTTTTGTTCATGCTACCTATCAAAAATGTATTTAAATACATTCATAAACATGTGCGACCCTTCTGACCACCGGCATACACACCAGATTTCATTACCACGTACATAGTTCTGTTGAACTTGATTCTTTTTGTGATGCATTATGTTTGTGACTAAAAAATGTCAAGAACTTTCTCGTTCTTCCAACACTGAACCTACACCACCTGTATTACCTTTGATTCGGTGTTTGGAGCTGGCTACCGGGCTCCTGCAAGTTGGTTTATACAACCCCAGCAGTTCTTTTATTCTGTAGTTCCCAAATTTAATTGTCGAGGGCCATTTAATAGACGAGTAACCACGAAAAACGCAAATCCGACTGGGAGACGGGGCGTCGCCTAAGGAACAGTGAATAGGCGTCGCCGGTGAAGGCTAGATATTTTTTAATGTTTTAAGCGTTTTAACTTGGTGGTGAATATTATATTATCCAGGAAAGTAAACGAAATCGGGGATATGGACATTGCTATTTTGATCCATTTATCACGATTTTTTCGGTGGTGTTCGTCGCACCGACGAATGAGTTGCAATAAGCGAGAATAAAATAGGGTAGAATTTCAGTGTTTTCACGTTAATACAATAATATGGCAATGGCCTGAACTTTTTAATATAAAGTAAGGTTAAAAAAAATGTTGACAATTATTCGAAACAAGAGAAGTATTTATTACATATCGAATTGCATTTTATCTGGTGTAAGTTTGGGACCGTAGGTCTCTGGATCCGCAACAGCAACTGATCCGAACCGTCGAAACTTCTCTAACATTGAACTTTTTCGTGTATTTAGGCAATCTATGTCATTAAAATTTGTATCCTTCATTCGGTTTTGACAATATTGACATAGTGAACTTCAACTCGAACAACCAGTATAATTAGGTTTTTTCCAGCCATAGTCCATGTGCTTAGTTGTACCGCGCAGTCGCTCTACGTAGCTAAAGTGACGTCCCAGCATGGTTGAGTTCTTGTGCTGTATTGACCCTGTAGTTTTCAAGCACCCAAGAAGTACCATGAACTTCTTGCTCCGAAACGAAGCCAGGTTGTAAACTGAGCAAAACATAGGATAACCTCACCGAGACGTATGACCTTACTATAATTTATTTTGGTTTATTATTTTCAATAATAATCCCTCGTAATCGACCAAGAAACAATTTTTTTAACCCCCCCCCCCCCCCCCACTTGAATATCTGTTGGTTTTTGTTTCAATATGCGTGAAATCAAATAATCAAATAAAAACAAATCCGTCCGTACGCAGCTCAGAGCTGCGCACGCGCTAATGTCAATTACTTCCAACATCATTTTCTCGTTTCCTAAATGTCCGATTTCGAAGTTTTACCTTAGCTACAACTTGATTGACTATTATATTTTGCTATGTAGTTTTTAATCATTGTTAAATATAATTCAATGATCTGGACATTTCTGTTATTTTCAGTTGGTAGGTACCTACTTACTTAAATATCGTTATACTGATATCAGAGGGACTTGTAACATGTAGATTTTTTAATTAATTGCATTAATTTTCCCTCTACAGGTGCCTATATCTACGTAGACATATTGATGTCCACCAACGAATCTGCAATTGGAAAAGTACCTCGTTTGTTATATAAAGAATTCAATAATAATAAGGAATTCTTCTTCACCGATTCCCTTACCAAGCTCAAGTCTTGTATTGCCTCCTGTCCTTATTTTTTTAATTAGTTTCTGTGAAATCACCTTTTATATATGTCTTCTATAGATTTTGTATCAATCGTCATTTTTTATTTTTGAAGTGCCATAATTATTTTCGTGCCATGTATTGACTGACATGTATTTTGTAATTTTGTGAAATTGGGCTTGCCCGTAATTTGAAATAAATTAATTAATTTTAGTGGACACGCTTTCAGGTATCTGAGCCTCATTTGTTTTTTAATCAACTTATGATGATGAAACCTGAAACTTAGCTCCTTTTTGGAGATCTGGAATGCAATTATAAAGTATGGAGGGACTCAGATCAGCTTCGGAACCTCCGAGGTTTACGTTCCTATTCGACTCACGGTTTCGCTATTTAGATGGAGCTCCTCTGGGACTCCTTGAAAACAATTACGAGGTAAGGAGGTGCACTGATCAGCTGAGGGACCTCCGAACCTATATTCTTCCCCTACCTCTCGACCTTTTTTAGAGGTTTTTCTGTGACGCTTGAAATTGCGGGGCCTTGGAACTGTAAAAGTATGAAAACTTCTCTGAGGCACGTTGCCCCTTGTTCTGATCATATTACAAACGGGGTTCAATAATTATAGACCAATTATCTGCGTAGGAGCGCTATATAACGCAGGGACAATAAACCTTTGTGTAATAATTTGCAGCGTTTTTGTCTTCTCTCGTGTTCTGCTGGTATTCTGCCTAGTGTAGGTATTTCATCTCGTATATTTAACGGTTTAACAATAGATTATTCTGTGACTTGCATAAACAGAAATTGCAGATTGACTTGCAGGAAAAATTATATTTCTTGGCAAGAGAGTTTGGGTCTTGAGGAAGGTAGCTTAGGAGTAGGTTTCGCGACCACGTTCCAGCTAATTTATATTCAGTTCAATAAATATAAAATGAAAAATTCGTAAACTCATTCCCACTACCCCGGTTCTCGTCCTGACTTAGTTGTGTTCTATCATGTTTTCTTGATCGCGCTGGAACAACCATACTGATTGATTGGAGACCGTAGTGGAGCTAAAACTGGTCGGGGGAGGCAGAATGTCATTCACAACATCAATGCTCCGAGTAGTCAAGCGAAAACGATCCTCAGCCTACAAGGGATCGGTTAAACAGCTCATGTCTCTCAGTGAAGGTCAGACCAGAGAGACGAACCGCTGACGTCCTATCAACTGTGTCACAGGGCCGTATTAAACATCAATGTTCTATCACAGTCCAGGTAGAAAGGGCGGTTTCTTGAGTAATTGACTCGCAAAACAAACGCCCTTTATCATTCAGATGGCAAATATTTTAAAATCAGATACACATCTGCATACTGTCATGCAGCATGACCATACATACCATATTAATGAGCGAATTTTTTAGTTTTCTCATAATATTTGTCAAATTGTTTCGAAATCGGAGCCAGTTGTTTGCTCAGAATTCACTAACAATGAAATAATGGAGAACAAAAACAATAAATACATTCGCATTTAGGGATTTCTAAACAATATTCGTCTAAACATACTACTTAGAATTTTAAATACATGTATTTTCTACAAAATATGCTAAAATAATTTATGATCATTAGCATTCTACTTAGAGCTCTAAAGAGAATCTGGAAGAAGGAGAATTAGCTAATTTGCCAAACTATATACCTTACGAAATGTTGAATGAAGGAAGTTAGATCGATCATTGTGCGTCCACCATAAAAAGAAATGTGTGAAAGAAACCTATACATGGCACCAACCAATCTGGTTGCTCTTGCGCAGAATCATGAGGGACTTTCCATGTCCGACCCGAATAAGCGCACACTGCTTTATTTGCAGTGCGCCGGGCTCATGGTTAATTGTATTATTATTATTTTTGTTTTAAATTAATTAATTTTCATTTTTTAATAGTTCGATTTATTATTGTACAAGTGAAGAAATACTCCCCTCACGCCCTGACCATTTTGGCGGCACTTGCACGGATCATGAAGGACATTCCGAACCCGTCTGACCAAAATCGGTTGCACACTACGACCGAGTGCGTGAGGCAAATACGCGCATTTTCCAGTTGCTACCTACCACCTAATTGTAGCCAAGAGACGCGCCCACAACCAGCCGTGAGGCGCATAGCACCTAGCATACGTCTAGCCGGAATTTTGACCAACTGCAAAAAGCGATTGACATTTTCGGACAACCACGCTTCGTCCGGGATGTCCGATTTCGTGTACTATCCACAAGCATTACTGCCCTCTGAAAGACAATAGGAGCGTTTTTCGCTCCAAAGGGTTGTCTATTAAATGTGTAGTGGCCATCTGGTGTAGAGAACGCAAGATATTCGCGGGTTTCCTCTCTAAATGATTAGGAAAGAGCCCATCATTTCAATCGCCTCTGAATATCTCAAAAAATCGCCCTATTAAGTCAATCTCAGAAATCTACGTCAAGAATTAGTTTTTAGAACCTTACCTGAAGAGGGACAGGACCACCCTTTCCCAAATTTTAACGACAACTCGGCCGGAACTAAGTAAGTCTCTACTTTGACTCGGCTAGCATTTGCCTGCGTGCGTGTTCCGTGCTACAGATCACAATGTTAGAGCTGTCAACTTGAAATTCGGTATTATAACGATCCAACGACAACGAAGATCATCGACAAATCGACAGGAAATCGAGTTTGGTATCGTCTTCAATAGTTTTTGTCACATATAATCGATTGAACCCCTAGTAGATAACCAGTTTTTCAAACTTCCTGAAAAAAAAAACTGGTCAGCGGAGCAGCTAGTTTTGAGTACTTAAATAGAATGAGTGGGGAAGGCCAAAGAGTAAAACAGTCTCTCCAGGCAGCCGGAAGCTTAATATTCACTTTCAAAGCGACGTTTGAAGGAGTCAATATTCGGGTAAGATGCCAATGTATGGTCTTTCACCCTTTCAAAAAGCATTCAATGAAGGATTGTTCCCATGGGCACTGAAAGAGGCACTGAGGAGCGGGAATGGAGGCCCTGACGCTGTGTCTACCAGGGTTTGCCGTTTGGTTCGTTCAAGCAGCGGACCAATGAAAGTATTGTAGAAATTGTCTCGTCACCCTGGCCATTCGTCACTCTTATTGGTTTATTATTTTCAATTATGAACCTTTTTATTATTAGTATTTTATTTGAGCTGCACCTCGAACAGAGGGGTCATTAGCGGTATTCCAAGATGAATACTATTGACTAGTGAAGCGTAGGTAGGTGATTTATTTCATCTCATGAATTTCCAGCTGGTGAATGCTTACATCTATAATAGGTACTTTGATATCAGCTCACGTTATGTATGGAGGAACAAGTAATAATAATTAATTTAATAATTATAGACAAGAGTTCTGCGTTGGAACAAAGAAGCTTTTGCGTATGCAATAACGTGGAATCCTCGAAACAATCATTACTTCAACAATTTATTTGTATTTATTCACATATTAAGGGGATCAATATTCCATTTTCATTATAAACAAATAATAAGTTCAGTATGTATTGGAATAAACAACAAATCAATAAAACAACAGTCATAATCTTATCAACTTCTGGCAGATTTGCATGATGCAATTAACTGAGTTACATCAAATATCAACTAGGGAGCGATGGAGTTCACTGAATTTTGCATCCGTATAAGTGAAGAATTAACATAATGGTACGAGCGGTAGAACGCCGGCACCTGGTGGAAAGGGACATTGTTCCTAGTTGTCCTAGTTGTTTCTTTGATGGAAATTGGGGCACCATATTCATCCCGAAGAATCTTCAGGAGAGTGACGATATCGGGCTGCATTCTCTGTTCAAAACAACCAAGCTTGAATTTTTACCTCGTGGCTATGTCCGAAAAGTCGTCAATAGCACTGCTTTTGTAGAAAGTCAGCTTCAGAAATTCATATTGAACGCTTTCAATGCAATCAGCATAAGTCAAATAAGCTAAAACCAAACTCTAGCTGGAATCGTACTGAAGAACAGTTTAGGAACTTTGGGGGGGGGGGGGGGGGTCCCTAGTTCTTCACAGTAATTGAAAAAGGGCGTAATCTCCTCCTTAAGTAGTTATAATGATGGACCGATTCCTTCCCACTCTCCCTGAGATATTACAGTTATATATTCTTGGTCAGCGTTACCAAGGTTGCACCACGGGGATGCGAACTGTATGTACTCCTTTCAAACTGGTTGGCAATTTCGGTGTTTTTCAGTATAATCCCCCATTTCCTAATGTCTATAACACCATTTTTCTTTATCATAAATCATATTGAAAAATCCCATTGTAAAGGTGACTTTCTCTAGTTTTAACTAAAAATGGGCGAAAAACGATTCCAATCGATTCGTGCGTAAACTTACATAAGAAAGAGTGGGGGCTCACACTAAAGTTGCTCAATCGCCAGATTCTTCAGCTGTTACTAATCATAATAAGTTGTTACTATCAACCAGTTGTTGCTAATCATTATAAGGTACTTTTGTAACTAATCATGATTTAATGCAATCTTTCGAATCGCAAATCATTGTTTTAACAGGCCAAGGCCTCGGGTAGACCACAAACTAACTCATTACCTATTTGATTTCACCTCCAATGGTGTTCGTTGTTATCGGGTTAAAGGTAGCCCCTGCGCATGCGTGTACCATTGTTGTGATAAGTAGTATTTTTAGTTATCCACTAACTTGACAATTTATAAGTTAAAGTATACACGAATATTCTAAATTCTCTTAAATTATCTCTACAATCATGTTAGGGGAACAGGGAAACCGCACTCGACTTGCCAGATTTTTTATTTACATCTTAGAATGTACATACTTAGTCATTTCTTATTCATCTTCTAATTTGTATTTGTTTGTATCTAGCTTATTCATTTTGAAAGTGAAATTATGATCAATCGGTTCATGTATGGAAAGCATCAAAATGAACCGATCCACTTGATCGCAACATGTGTAGTGAACCTTTATGAACCCTAGCGAAAGTAAACGCAATATCCCAAGCTAAATTGGTTTTCCATCCTTTGGGAATGTTTATTTTGGGAGACATAATACACCACAACCATAGGTGAGAACACTTTCGGTATTTGATACTATACATACCTTTCAGGTGGTTTAATAAGGTTTCTCCCAATAAGCGAACTAGAGCTCATAGAGCAGGTGTGAATGTCGTTATAAATGACCCAAGTTTATGATATGGACCGGCCTCTCAGGAAATTAAAGCGGTTCGCCCTTTTCCTTTCGCATCGTATTGCAAACCAAAGCACACACGGGTTATATGCTACAATTCTACATGTTCTACAACTCAATTGAATTGAAATATAGTAAGTACCCACCGGCATAATAGTTAATTACGCAAGGTACATAGGTATGAACATATTAGTAATTAATGCACGTGTTGAGAATTTAACTTGTGAGAAACAGAATTTATGTTGGATGTTCAAACTTACTGCCTAGCTATTGTTATCCTACTTTGTACTTGTGCTAAGCAGTGAGTGGAGAGAGATAAAAATGGAACTATGGATAGAAATAGACCGGCGACAAATATCACCATAAATCGAGATAGCAAAGTACCTTCAGTTCGACTGAAAGTACTATGTTCACTCTCTGTAAAAAATGCAGAAGACAGGGTTCGGTGATGACTTTCTTGGAGTTAGGTGAAATGAGGACAAGAGAGAAGCTACAAATAGAATGGACAGTTGACTAGAGCCTCGCCTTTCTTTCATACCTGTACCCTCTGCTCCCACTCGAGTAGATAAGATACCTTGATCAGACTCGAGGTCAACGGTTATATTTATTTAGGAAACCTCAGCTAAGTTCCAGTAGTCCACGACATCATGTCTGGTTACCATATGTATATGATTAGCTTACTAAAGTTGTGTCTGGCTGTCATTAGTGAGTGAATCCTTGTAACAAGCGTTGTTTCTATAGTTTCCATTCAATTTTTATGACATTTCCAGGGAATGTGCGGGTTAGGCTGTACATGGTGCGATATCAGTTTTAGCGAATTTTCGTAGAAAATAAACTATTGCAATAGTTCGGAAAATTGTAAAATAAAATTTTTTGAAAAATCTCTTCATTGAAATCCATGTTGAGGCATTCTGAAACGAACGTTTAACGCTTTTTCATATATATGTGTGTGTGTGTGTGACATTCCAGACGATAACTCTCCTTAGGATTGAGATAAAAATTCCGTTTTTGCTCCAAAAAATTAAGCTTTCCAAACGAAAGGATGAGTTTGTTGGCCAGCACTTTTTGAGCACATTAAATTGGTAACATTTCAAAAATGTTCTAAAAAAAAAAAAAAAACTTAAAATGACTAAAAACGGCTGAAAATTGTTCAATTTATATTTTTTGGCAGAACATTGCTCAAATGAAGTTTATTAACTACAAAATAGAACATTTAAAAATTGATGTACGAAATTATGCAGAAAAATGTACTTAAAATTCATTAAAATTTGCTAAAAAATTGATAACAACTTCAAAAAAAAGCTAAAAATTCAAAACCACTATTTGAATAGGAAATTATTGTTTAGAATACGCGATTTGCCTGCCATAAAATTAATAGTTAACAATTTCCTTGCACTCAAAAAGCTCAAATTTCAAAACAATTAAACATTATACAATATGATAATTTACGAAAATTCGCTCATACAATCATGCTGCATGACTGGAAATTATTTTTTTCTAACAGAGGCAAACAAGGCAATTAAAGACTTTGATACATTTATAGATCTTAGAACTAGCAATAACAGCTCATTGTTCACTGAATTGAACGCACGAGAAAAATCGATAGCACATGGTATCAAAACCTTACGATTATCCAGTGCTAATCTTGCATCACCTAAAACCTTAATCAATGCTGTTTCTGTACTACTGTTAGGACGAAATCCAGCTTGAAAACTATCTAAAAAATTGATACTATGCACGTATTACGATAGCTCATCGTGAATACAAAGATCAAAATTTTTTCCTAGCACACACAGGTTTCTTATTCACAAATCAATACTGCAATCTGTTCATGCGCAAATGTGAAATTCCTCCAGCACCATTTACACGAAGCCTAGTCGTGTGATCTTGCCCAAATTCAGAAAGCCGTTGGTAAATGATGATTTAATAAATTTCAACATGTCCGTATCGTTAGATGCCCATGCGCAATCGTGAAATCCTTGTAACAAGCATTACTTCTACAGTTTTCTTTCAATTTCTTTGAAATTGTCAGGGAATGTGCAGGTTAGGCTAAGAATGGTTCCCTATCAAGTTCATCAGATTACAATTAATTTGGATTAATCAAAATAAGGTTATGATAAATTTTGGATCTGTACCTGTCCGTTGGTCTAGCTTATCTGTCTACGTGTCTGATAAATCCTTGTCATAACCAAAGCAATAAAAAATGTAGACCGATTTTTATTGAATTCTCAGGAAAAATGCGAGTTTTACTCCTTGATATTTTGCTATAACTTTTGCCGACGGATCAAATCAAACTCGGGAGAGCAATTGGTTTTTAGGCTTCAGAACTGGATTTTATTGCGATTAGTTGAGCAATACCTATTGTCCGTGCGCAAAATTAAAATTGGTTGACATAGGCCAAGTCTAATGGACCTAATTTGATGAAATTATCAGGGATTGTGCGAGCTGGCACTTGGAAGATTTATGGTCGTCGGAACAAGTGTAGCTAGGAACAAGCCTACGCTCAAGCGTAACCGTGAAAGTCTTATAACGCCGATTTCTCGTTACCTGTTGCTCCGATTTCGTTCAATTTTATAGGGGGTACTTGGTTGCGATTAGTTGTGGAACGCATAGCACATGCGCAAACCTCAAATTGGTTGTTATGGCCGAAACTCGGAGAATAATATAAATATTCGGGATAGTATTATTATTTTGCCAGTTAGTTCTCAACTGGCCTCCTACATTTCTTATAGATGGTGAATTAATTGAAGCTTGTGCTCATGCGCAAACATGAATTATTGCCCTAGTTCTCATATTAACGTGTATACACATTCATTACTGCTCCATTTTGCATTCAATACTTTTTACTCGTACTTTGTTCTTCATCTAATTCTATACGCTCATGTTCTGATAAGTGACGTGAAGTGAGCTATAGGTGCTGCCTACCCAAGCCGACAGACGTAATCTATTTATTGTTGAAATAAAATGAATAAGATTGAAATGGATCTGATTACAACTAAATAATTGTTTACATGATACTATAAAAAATCCAACCCTACTGCCTCACATATTTCTACTGGAAAAGGAATCTCAGAGATTTGTTTTAGAAGAAAAATCATGACAAACGACACCTCATAGTCATAACCAACGGTTGCCTTATACCTCTGAATTGTTCAACGCTGGCAGACGCTACGCTTCTCATCCACCTCTGCCATCGTGGAAGTGGATGTGTTCCCATCAGAAAGAGACCTAGCGGGTCCTGAGCATGAGGTAAAAACCCGCTCTCCCGTCAAAAGAATAACTAGAGAGCTTACACGGGTGCCCAGCCAATTTGTGGAATTGCGTGCGAGGGGGAAGACCATGTAGCCGCAACGCAACAAGAATGCCTCGAAGGGAGAATAAAAGAGTGGATTATTCTTTCATGTGTCTCTCTGTTCCCGGTGAGTTTAAAAGCTGAAAAACAAGTTTACAAAGGAAAAAAAGTCAAATCCCGCCTTCGCGCATCGTTCTGTTGACGGGATAAACCACCGTTTATGCGCCCGCTAATTGGTATTTTAAAAATACAGCTGATAGCGATGAGGTCGACTGTGTATTATTTTTAACGGTTTCGGGCCAAGCACAAGCCATATACCCTTGACTTTACTTCTTGGATTTACATTTTAACATGGATATATTTTTGGGCTGGGAAGTCATTCTAAAATTCCCAATACCGGTCTCGATATCATTTCATCTAACGATTTCTGCTTACAAAGGAACTGATCCTAAAGAAATATAACTCCGTCGGTTTTTTTTTTTCCCAACGTTTTACCACTCGTTAGGAAGACTCAATTTAGGCTGAAATCATACATTGCCTAAACCGTTCCCAAACTGAAAGTAGATGAACGAAGTCATTGATGGAGTATAAACAATCCTCGTGGTATAATAACTTCACTTGGTAGTAACCAGGCTGGCTTACTACGTGTTTCATTAACCAAGAGGAAAATGAAGGCAAAAGCCTTCACATAGATGCACAATATGTCGTATCTACCACAGTTGTTTTCGAAAAAGATCCTCCATTTTAACATGGCTATGTTTTTGGGCGGGAGTCAGTCTGAAGGGTGTTACTGGGTCCATCTTCATCAGCTGAGTGAGCGAAATTCACTTTTGTTTTCTCTAGGAAGTTGATATTTGATAGGGATCTCTAAGGGTCATTGAGATACAAATGAAATGATGGGCTCCATCTGGATCCTGATCTATTGAGTTGTTACCTGGACACAAGTTCAATCACCCAAAAATATATAAATATGAGTCAATGGTTTTCCCATAAAAATAAGAAATTACAGGAGGGGAAGGGGGGACGAGGAAAGTTATCCTTCATATTTTCCTCGATTCCCTACTAAGTAGCTTTTGAACTGTTTTTCCTCCACTCTTCCTATCTGTATTGTTCTGATTCACACACATGATGATAACATGTTTCTCTGTCAACATTATAGACCTTGCGGAGATTCAACAGACGAACTTAACGGTAAGATAGCGTTCAAATTCATGAATCCTTTCAAACAGCCTCAAAACGAATTTCCATGAGAAAAAATTTTAGGAGAATTACATTTTAAAAGTTTTGGATCTATTACAATAGCTTGATTTCCTATGAAAATTCGCTGAAAGGGTTTTCTACCATTAATTGATCGCTAAATTTGAACGCACAGAAAAGGCTTACAAATACGAAAAAAATTAAATAGTATAGGCAACAGTTCGAAAAGTCAACCACGGAAGATGTATTTAAAGATAACCCATCATGTCCACACGCCAGCCTTTCTTCCATCCCTTGTCGTTAGTCTTTTTTGCAATTAACCATTTACCGTCTCCTCTGCCCAGGAACAACCTAGCTACTGTCATTGACGAAACTTTCCTCAGAAACCCCAATGATAAGGGCTACTAAGGATCGCGTTCTGGATTAAGCCTCGGCTACACAGGACGTGGTCTGTGGAGGCAGGCAGCGATCTCTAACCGCCGCGATCTGGCGATTCGTTAGTATAATACAACATGGCATCACCCCTGCAACACTCGATGCGATTTGTCGCACCGCACCGAACACTGTCTTCATAGCGGCAGCAGGCGATCCAGTTGAATAAAAATATGAACTATCGCACGATTGCGACGATTTGAGGCTTGTGGATTTCTTAGCAGTGGTTATTTAACACTGGATCGCTTACTCAGATATTGCTTTGTATGTAGAATACCGATATCGCTGACCACCGAGGGAACTACCGCGACTGACCGCGTTCTGGGTAGCCATGCCTCTTTGCGATACCTCTGTCCGTTCTTTTAGTCTTCTACGCCCGTACCTACAGCCGACATCCCAGCAGTGGCGGTAAGATACAAGCGCCGTTTGACTGTAGAATACTATGTATAAGGCATTGGTAGCATTATAAAGGGAAGAGTATCTCGAGTACAACGACACAGCTCAAAGGACAAAAACAAACCGCTCAGTGAGCCTCACCCTTGTTACTTCCCACCATGATCCCAGCTTCCTTTCCTTTTTTAACCCGAAGAACCTAAAAGTTGAAACGTTGGCTCAGGAGAACTTTACTGTTTCAAGGGTTGAGAGTGAGAAGGAGGGTTCTTTTTCTACAAAATTCGCCAAAGTAAAGGGTCTTTTTCTACAAAAAATGTAAAGGTCTAAATTGCATTATCTGCTTCAAACTTTCGACATATTTTGTCACTCGTACGATCCGGGTATAAATTCGGATTCATCACCCCAAAACATCAAGAATCGACGAAAAACGTATTTATTTCATTTCGTATTTATTGCTCAATGTGTTTTCTGGCATGAAATAGTTTCCAAAGAAAATTATTTAAAATATGAAAATGTTTACATGTAGTGAAAATGGTAAGAAAATTCAACCACGATTTATCCACAGACTTTCTATTTAGCGCTGGTGTTGAACATAGTGTGTCTAGATCTAAGAGAGAGAGAGAGACTTTTCTATTGGAATATTCCGAGCTGCCTCGGCCTTCCTGGAGGGACCAGGGCACACCGTGAATACACCAGAGGACAAAGGAATGAAACAGAAGCCGCGTCTCTCCTCTCTTCGCGTAGTTCATTATTCCGGAAGGCGTAACCCCCGCCATGTCCACAGGCCAGCCTCTCTCCCATCCCTTGTCGCTTGTCTTTTTGACACTTCGCCATTTACCGCCTCCTCTTCCCAGGAACAACCGATGTACAGTCATGGACGATACTTTCCTCGCAAACCCTCCCCCAATGAAAAGGGCGGCTGAGGATTGTGTTCTGGTTTAACTCTTTGCGCTGAAATCCGTTCTGTACCCATCTACCCAACCCTACCGCCCTTCCTCTCCTTGTTTAACCCGAGAAACCCGAAGGTTGAAACACTGGCCCAGGAGAGCATTACTGTTTTAGGGATGCGGGTGGAGTGGGTTATAAAACAGCGTTAGAAACACTCATCTGAAGTGGCATAAAAGGCCACCTGAGCTTTGTTTTGGCGTTGAAGGAGGTGTAACAATGAGAGACCCGGCACCTACTCCAGCTCCTTTCCCCATGGTGACTGTGAACTTTCTTTGTGGATAATGTTAGCTGACTACTTGTCAAAGGCTTTTGTTCGAAAATATGATTTGAGGTTAGGATTCTACTTATCATAGTCGTACGTGGAGAGGTATGGTCACTCCATGTAGCTGACTTATATATATATATATATATATATATATGTGTACTGTAATATATATATATATACATATATATATATATATATATATATATATATATATATATATATATATATATGTATACACATATACAGAATGGACACATATGGTTTAGCGAATGCCTTCTAACGATTTATGTAACGCTATATTTTTTAGTGTTTCTAAATGTTAACGATTTATTTCGTTTCTTTTTTTTTACTTTATGATATTGAAGCGGTCAACATCCCTTTGGTCCACTGCAGAAAAGGGTTGTTTGGAAAAATCGTTTAATTTTCCATTTCACTAACGTCAAACTAACATTTTTCTTGCCGACGTATAACTAAATAAAAAAGGAGGCTGAAATGCAAATTTTTAAAAATTTCCAGAATTTGATACCTATCTTTATATTTATTTACTGTTTTAATATATGAGTATATATATATATATATATATATATATATATATATATATATATATATATATATATATATACTTTTTTTACTTTTTACCTATTATTTTTGGTGGCACGCCACGGGAAAAACTTTCTCTGAATCTCAGCTTTCTAACGGTATAGTCAGACTGAGTCAAGACTGATATTGGTTTTTTTGTGTCATTGCATTCTAATGCTGCTTGCACAAATCTTGAAAATTATTGCAATGAAAAGATACTTGAAGGAAAAAATTATGTATTAATGTTAAAAGTGAGTTCTTTCAAAGAAATGTACGATTTTCTTGAAAAAGTGATCAATTCGGCCCCGGTTTCTATGTAACTATTCACGCTGACTCGAATGTTAACAGTTGCATATTTCTCTTACTGCATCATAACCGAGCAACTAAAAGGGTTTGAAAAAACCCATAAAATTGAGCATACAAAATAAATAAAAAATGTTAATATTTCACGTGCTCAACAAAAAATATTGATTTGACATCCCAGATGTAGGAATTTAACTCTGTATTTAATAGTTTCCTTATTTTTGAGTTTTAATGTTTTAATTTTAAATCCTTATTTATCTGAGAGCTGTTTTAATTTCATACAGTAGAAAACACAACAAAAAATCTTAAATGTGAAAACCTCGAAAATATATCGTTGAAAAAAAAAACTTCAATAGACACTTTTTGCTGCTAATTTTTGGTAAAATCCTGGTGTTTGTAAAACCCAACACCCTGTTTACAGAACTTACAAAAATCGCATATTTATCAGAAACTTCAAACCATGATTGAGAGAGAGAGTTTTATTGTTTTCCATACCACAGGTATATAACAAACGTCAGGTACATTCAACATAAAAATTTGTCACTAAATCTACAACAATCAATACCGCCAAAATATCGTCCAAATCATTGAGTTAAAAACGAAAAAAAAATAAAGAAAAATTCTGTGATAAATAAATAAAAGGGAGAAGAAAATAAAAAAATAAATATAGCTCGCCCTGTATGGCACCGGCCGAGCCCAGGCCCAACCCACCGTGGCGGCATCCCACGAGCAACTCAAAAAAGCTACCTTAAGGGGGAAAAACCGACAAGGGAGCCGCCCCAGGGCCCAGCCAGACCGACCCGACCGACGCCACAGCTCCACGTGAACGACATACAGTGTCACGCCAACGGGGACAACAGAAATTTACAAAACAAAGGAATATCAACAACATTTAGAGAGAAGAAAATATGAAATAAGAGCACGAGTACAAATTTATAAAGTTTCCTCGGCTGAATGACTAGATGGAAATAAATAGTTAAATTTTACATAACAACTATCACAGTCACAGAAAAAATAAATAATAACAATAATGACAAGAAAACGACGGCATAACAATTTGACACTTAAATGGTATACAATAACTAGGACGAATAGAAATAATTACCTAATGAATTAACAACATTTACCAAACAATGAAGTTTAGTAGATTATACATATAAAAATTCTCTCAATTATAGTCAAGGCTCTCAATAAAATTAGTCAATAATAATAAATAATAATAATAAATAGTAAATAATAAATAGTCAACGGCACATATTATAGGTACTTATTACATAAAATCAATCCGTAGGAATTCGTCAATTGAATACAATGCATGCTTCTTAAGAAGAGAAGTAGTTTGTTTTTTAAAAGAATCCATGTCCAAACTCTTGTACACCCCCGGCAGTTTATTATACAGCTTTATAGCCCAATAGTTTCTAGAATTTTGGCCATACCAATACCATGATACCAATACCATACCAATACCATGATTGGTATGTATGTGTGACAGAAAGAACCATGTGGTGTTTCATGTGGTATTGTGGCGCTGGTGGCGTGTATTGTTTGTAAATTTGAAGGACTATAATTTTAAATTATTATTCCAACTGTAAAATGAATGATTCAGACATCAGCTCGTTTTTTTTATTTGGGTTTATTTGAGATTTTGGTAGGTGGAAGAAGCCTGATGTTTTTCAAGGTTTAACCCTCGAGATTAACGTTAACGGAGTTTGGCTAAACTTCGGTTCATAGTTTTCTGTTGCATGAAAGTCTGCGATTTTCTGGGAGTGAAGGAGGATTTAATTCTAATTTCGGATTAAGCATTTCCCAATCAAACTGAATAAATACGATTTTTTAATTATCTTGTGATTGAGTATTCATTTATCCTACTAATCAAATGACAGTATCGTGGGGGACATTGACCCTCCTGCAATTAGCTCTCTGCTGTTTTTGCGAGGCAGACTGTGCCCAGAAATATGTAGGTATACATACAGATCAAAGAACCAGAGAAGCTTAATTAGGTATTCATTGCAGAGATAATTAACTAACCCACTCAAACCAAATCAAACAAATATTATAATGAAATCTGCGTGGGCAGAATGTAAGGGGCATCGATAATTTATTACAGTTAGCATGGTCACAACCTCCATTGGTAAATTCTATAAATCTTTCATGGCGATTTTTTCAAGGAATTTCAACGGAAAAGGAAGTCCTTCGTTTCACCTGTATGGGGACGAATTTCGCTTCCGAGTCTATCTATTGGTGGAAGAAGCATTGTTTTCACTTTCAGGAGACGACTGAAAATTTTCTTCGTGATCTAAATGTCTACATGTATTTCCCGTTTTAGACCATTGTGAACCATTCGGAAAATAGTCAAGCTTATAATTCAAGGAATACTACAGAACATTTCCTGTTAATAAACAAAGTTAAAACAATCAAAATTTTTCTGGGCCATTATTTTAGTGATAGAAGCCACAGCAGAAGCTGCGCCTCCTTCGCACGTACTTACTCCCAAAGTTAACCCATGTGTTTGTCTTTAGCAGACTTACTGCAGGGAGGCTGCTCGAGATAGATGTGAAGTTCACTCAGCTGTGCGCTCTTGGCTGCGCTTTCCACCTGGTGTCCCAAGTGCCTTTATTCATGCACCGGTCAAGGCCGGTGGGCTCGGTATTGTCGCTTTTTCGGCCAGATTCCCATCCTTACGCCGCCAGCGCCGGCTTGCCCATAGAGGCTTGCTGACCTTGAATTTGTCAGACAGCAGTTGTTGTGGTGCGACCGAGCAACACCACCTGCTCCCAAACACAGCTCATCTGCTAAGTTCGCTGCTGCGCTACATGAGTCGGTACATGGAACTCTGACAGTGCTCTGAATCCCCCATTTCTTCCTAGTGGTTGGAATGGACTTTAGAGAGCATTGGGATCCTCTACTATCGCCATTTTCACGCTATCCGGGTGGCTAAGTATTCTAGGGGTAGTCGCGGGACAGTGGACACCCTTTGCCATGCCGGTTGGGGTAAAAATGACAACCTTCACCATGTGGTGCAGCCGTGTCCTCGGAATCACAGTAGCCGCGTTATACGTCATGATGCATGAAGCCGGATATCTTTGACATCAAGTCCGATGGGTCTACTACAATCCTGGATGTCCAGATTGTCAGTGGCTGCGTGGGCATGGAGCAGACCTAAAGGGCTAAAATAAATATAAGTAAAACAGAAATGACCTGAGGCAAGTGATTTCCAAGCTAAAAGGAATGGCAGCCAATAACATCAATGTCATGGCCACAACGGAATCATGGCGCGGGTTGTGTTACGGGAAAAGTGTCGCGCAGTTAGTCGAGTTGGGTATCTCGGCGGGGCTGCTCCGCAGTATCACCACCCGCATCCTGAGGGGTTCTTATTTGAGCTGGTGGTCATTTTATAGGGGCACTTCCTTTGATCCCTCTCTTCCTTCTCGTCCTCCCGCAACTTCCTTCATGCCTAGAGCCGACGTCGTGTATAACTCGGCGTTCTCCCCACTTTATATTTATTTGTTAATTTTCAAAATAATGGTGTGTCTCCGCCTCCAAGGGGAGGTTTATTTCAAAAATAAAAATAAATAAATGAATAAATATATAAATAAAAGTGCGTGTGTGTGTGTGTGTGTAAAATTAGGTACAGAGCTCACTCTGCCAAATAGAGTGAATGATTCTAATTTATTACAATGTTCCACTCCCAGAGAAGTCCCGATCCAAAGTTCAGCATCCAAAGTCGAATAGGATCAAAATTCGGTGCAGAGCTCACTCTGCTGATTAGAGTGTTACCTCAAGTTGTAATTATGCTCCAGAATAACTATCGTTAAAGCGGTCTATAAATTATGTAAATATTTGAGCTTAATCGATGCAGAACTTTTTGAGTTTTTTAAGCGTATCTACACAAACTAACAACATTTTTAGAAATTGATTATATCAATTTATCAACTATAGTATTTTATATCCACACTATATAAATCTAAACGTCATTCTGGAACGGATTTTAACGGTGAAAGTTGTCGAAACATTAATTTTTAAATGTTAGTTCCGGTTGTTACATAAATTGAAAAGGATAATTTGCTAGGCGTCGTAGGCAATTTCTGTCTGCTCAATCATCTACGTACGTAATCTACGTACATTGGGCATTTTATGTGTGGCCTTGAAATTTGTACGTGGATGTCTGGTTATATAAATGTATGTTCCCTGACCCGAAAAATCTTTTCCATTATTTGGAAACAGAATAAAAATTTTCATATCTCGAATCCCAATCAGCTCAGTAAACTTATTTTTTCCGATTGAACTGATTTAGTTTAAATAACCCCATTTTTATCACCCAATCGGTTTTTCTCTTTGTAGATGAGCAACCCAAGTTTTCTAATAAAGGCAATGACTTTTACCACATAAGGTGGGAAGGTCGGGGTCCCATGAATTTTTATTAAACCTTTCAGGCGATTTCCCTAGATTTTCTTCTCCTTTTTAATTTGGATGCAGATCGCTGCGGACCCTTATTTCCAGTCAACGGAGCTTATTTAACCCACTCTAAACCAACAGATTGAGTAAATATAGGGGAGGCGGAATTCCATAAATTGACCGCCGTTCTTACCTCCTTAACATTCACGGTGGGGGAGATCCCATTTGGATGCCCACCCCACGTTTATTCACAGTGAACTTATTAGACAGTGATAAATGTATCTTGGTTTTAGTTCTTTCTAGGTAGAAATGTCTCACAGAATACGTGATAGCGGTTTGGAAACCTATGCGCCCATTGATCGGGATGATTTCTTGGATGATTGATTACATCGTGTAAGTTTACATCGTGTAAACTTAGTTAAATCCTTCACGTTTAGGGAACACTAAAAGAATGACCTTTCATAAAAGATTTCATAGTTTTAAAGTGTTGTGCTAAAAGTGAAGGGCTAAAATCATAAAGTAATACAAGTAAGATAATAAAAGTAAGACAACTTGGAATGCTTATTTTTGGGCGATCATATATTATTATTTACGGAAATCACCCTCATTTCGAATCCTCCAGACCTTGCCCTCGTTCTCAGTTTCTGATACATGATTCTGGCAAATAGGTTACTTGGGACATTCAATACCCAGATTAAATAGCGATTCAAATAGACTTAAAATAACAATCGGACATTCCGCAATTACCAAATTCTCTGTTGCCTTCTTTTTAGCATATTTTCTTTTAAAAATAATGAATAATTAAAAAAACGCTAGGTATTGTATTCACTTTGTCCGTTTATGTATGTATGTGTATCCTTATAAAAGCGCATGGGGACGAAATGAGTCGCAAAATGATCAGCTAGTCATTCAAAATAAAGCTGTTGCAAAAATCGTCATTGATAATAGGCAGCGTGAGATGATTTCGTGATTCAAAAAATCCAATTTTTATTCTATTGACCCTACGAAGCTGAACTTTGGAACGGAGCCTGTTTTAGAAAAGTAGGATAGGATCTTAACTTGACATACCACCCTAAACAGCTGAGCTAGCTCTAAACCCTAATTTTTATGCAATTTATCCCAAGTAGTTGAAATTTGATACGGAACCTCTTTGAGACATGTAGGATAGGATTTTAACTTGCCGAACCACCCCAATTAGCTGAGTGAACTCTTAACGCTGAATCATTTGCAAATTTATCCTACGTAGCTGAAGTTTGGATTGGAGCCTCAATTAATTAAGATTTATAAAAAAGGCCTTCTGTCCTTCAATTGGTTTTTTTATTTTTTTATTTTTTTTTCTTTTTTTTTTTTTTTTTTTTTTTGTTTTATAAATCTTATTATCTAAACTGTCTGAATAAAGAAACGTTATCAATTAATTAAGATGTGTATAATTACTGAAATACTAATAACACTGCTCCACTCAAGTATTGGACGCACAAGTGAAATTCTTATTTCGTCATTCCTTGTGAAACACTAGTCTACTGAAAAGCACTACGTGAGTACTGATCTATATACTTTTTAATATCGGATGATAACAGATACCCCCGAGTCATGTGGCACAACTTGGGTTGTGTACCACTGGTTAACAATATGCAAGCGAACAGTGTTCACAGCTGGACCGGTGTGCCTCAATATTTCTACAGTAATGCAGTCGATTCCTGCCCCCTTCCCCATCTTCGTTTTGTTCATATTATGGTCTTAATCCAGAGGGTGATCTACGTCTTGGTCCTCAAGTAGATCTCTGAAATATTACTTGTAGCGCGAAATTATGATTTTGTAATTTACCTGATTTGTTCTTAGCCTCTATTAACAAGCCATGCTCTTTTCAACATCAAACAGCTCCTAGAACAGCTTCTTATTTTCGGTGAACGAATTTTCCAAGAATCTTCCAAATCCTACGGCTACTTCCACAGCTTTTTTCCGTTCTTTTTTTTCTTTTCTTTTTTTTCTCCCCCCTATAGATTTCATACTTCTCGGGCGGCCTATGGGACAAGTATATTTTCCAGGCGACTTTCTTTTCCTATATGTTGGACTTTATTTCCCCTGAACACCACCAAGTGGCTTTCCTCTATCGTCCATCTTTACATTGGCCACAAGCTTCCGTGTCGCTCTCTATTCATAAGCGCTTGAAGGCAGCCCACGCTGTTCCAATGCCAGAAGAACACACAATACAGTACTTCTCAACTTAGAGTAATCAATCTTGTGAATTCGGTATTTGTTTTTAGCTTCTTCAACTTACCATTTTTCCATTTTTAATCCTCTATTTTACCGCTTCGGGAACGTTCGCGCCAATTTAATAATCAACATGATTCCTTGGATGATTGATCACAGATTCCATCACTTAAACGCAGTTAAATCTTTCACTTTTAAGGAACACACAAATATTTGCATCGTTCCTTTATTCGGACAGTTTAAATTGTATCTGAACTTAACAGAAAAGGCCTTGAGGCTTCTTCAGGGAGATGAAGATGAAATTCAAAATATCAAATTTAAAATCGAAAAATCTTGTTTTCTTTTAGCGAATTTTTGTAGAAAATGGAGCTATTGTAATGGCCCCAAAAATTTTAAAATAAAAATTTTCGTATTTTCGACATCCGTTTTGAGGCATTCTGAATCGAATCCTAGATTTCAACGCTTTTATATATATATATATATATATATATATATATATATATATATATATATATATATATGTTACCGTTAAAGTTTGTAATTCAGTTAATGTATAAAATAACTAGTTAGTATATAGAATAACGAGTGGTTGTAGATAGTGTGTATAATTCAAAGTTTTCTGTATGCTTTCCCTAGGGAATATATGAAATAACTAGGTATTATGTAAAGTAACGAAACACCAATCGTTAAAGTGTAGAATCGACTGCTTTTTTTGGAAAGTCACTACTAGAATGATATTATTCAGGGGAAATGAAAGGATTGAAGAATTGGCATGCATTTTCATTACTAATATGTAATTCGTCGAAATAATAGAGTAAGGTAGGTAAGTGAAATCACTTATTTGAACATGGGTTGCTTTGATGGCATTTTGAGTTGCACAGAACCTCATTTTTGACCCACTTGCATCTGTTTGAGGTGCATTTTGTGGTGCAGTGGCACCGGGAAAATCCTTGCCCGGGTTCTTTTTTCCGTCTTGTTTCACTTTTTTCACATCAATGACCAACGATCGTATTTCGTTTCGATCAGCACAACACTGCTATGAGCCACTTTCTCAAAGTTCAGTCTTTGATTGAATTTAATGTTAAAGTCACCCACATCCACGTTATCTTGTAGAGCACTTGATGAGGAACTTGCGATGTTGAGGTCACAAACAAAACTGAGGATAACTCAGAATTGAATTGGAGGAACAGATAGGATAAGATCCCTTATGAACTGAATGACCCTCAACCTTTAACTCCTCAACTGACTTCTCAACGAAATCCCATTGATACTTGAACCCAATAATATTATTATACACTTTCACGGCTGGCCTCCCGTTATTTTATATAATAACTAGTTAAAGTGTCTAATTCGAGATTTTGCACACTTTAACTGGTCTCCGAAGTTATTCTATATACTAACTAGTTATTTTATATACTAACTGATTTCACACTTCATATATATATATATATATATATATATATATATATTAGATATATATCTATCCATATATTTATATCTATTAATTTATATCCATTTATTACATATATATATATATTTATTTATATATATCAAATTTAAAATGGTTTATATTATAAAATTTATCAAAATTGTATTTACATAGACTGATAATTCTAAATATTATTTTTATACAAAAAGAAAACAAGAGAGATATTACAATTTCAAATGTGATATTCTGAATACAATTTTTATCTCCCTGAAAACGCCCTAGTTTCTACGGAGAAACGTTAGAGAATAATAAAAAACAATTCAAGGACAGAAGAACTTTTTTGTAAAGTTCTGACACAAAAATATTGACCCTTTTAAAAGATGTGTCAATAGTTTTGATGTGTCGTCTTGAAAGTGAAGGGCTAAAATCGATTTAGAAAAGAAGATTAGGAAATTCAAGCTATTTTCGGGAGTTTTTTAAATAAATTTTTCAGCAAATATTAATGAAATTTGAGTACAATTTTTTGCAAAATGTTCAATTTTGTTGTTGATCAACTTCTTTTGGCTGAAATTCTGCTAAAAATATAAAGTAGACATTTTTAGCCGTATTGTTCCAATTTTAGTGATTTTTTGAGTACATATGTTTAAATTTGACCAATTTAATGTGCTCAGAAAGTGTTGGCCAATGAACTCATCCTTTCATTTGAAAACCTCGATTTTTTGGCAATCTTCAGGAGAGTTATCGTGTGGAATAACAAACACACACACACACACACACATATACTCTTATATGTATAATATATATATATATATATATATATATATATATATTATTTTATTTGGGATTGTTATTGACCGTGATGTTATAACTATCAGAGGATGTTGAGGGTCGGTCGATGAAAACTCTTCTTATTTCGCCAACGTTTCGAGAATATATTTTCTCATCATCAGGCCTATTGATAAAAGACATGGTTTTATACTGGTTTTATTCTCAGGTATATATAAACTTAGAATTAGGAATTTCGCCATCATCTAACCTCAGATGATCTACTAACCTAACTCACAAAATTGTAAGTACATCATATATCATCGTATAGTAACATAGTAGCTAAGCGAAATTCCTAATTCTAAGTTTATGTATACCTGAGTATAAAACCAGTATAAAACCATGTATTTTATCAATATGCCCTGATGATGAGAAAATATATTCTCGAAACGTTGGCGAAATAAGAAGAGTTTTCATTGACCGACCCTCAACATCCTCTGATAGTGTATACATATATATGTATATATATATATATATATATATATATATATATATATATATATATATATATAACGGATTTCAATGAAGAAATATTTCGAAATTTTCATTTTAAAATTTTTGAAACCATTGCAATAGCTTCATTTCCTACGAAAATTTGCCAAAAACTGAACTTGGGATCATTCTTTTTCCACGATCATTCTGATTTTTTTCATCAAATTTCAGATCGTGAACTTTAAGTGAAACCACTCTACTACAACCTTATATAAATTGATCTCAGTCGCTAACAGTTAGGCTGGAGTCTCCGAAGAGATTTGGTTGGCTCGCCGCCAGCTTGGGGAGTTTCGCTTGGGTAGGTACCTACTTGAGGTTCCACCCAATTAACATAACAGCATGATTTCAATCTAGTAACCGCTGCGACTCCCTTCCAACCAAACGGTTAGACGGAAACAGGTCTCACTATCCAGATAGACCGCACTATCGGAATAGTCAGCATTTCTGTTGATGAATTTGATGTGAGTGTGCATCGAGTGCGTTGCGGCAATGTGTTCATTCATCAGCAAGTTAAGAGCGGCGCACAGTTCGCAAAACTGCGATTACAGCTGGACAAAGATTAGTTTTTTGCCTTTTCTTCAATACGAAACTCGATTAAATATCAACTTTTAACCTTACTTTGCGAATTACTGCTATTCTTCGCGCGCGCGCGCGCGCGCGTGTGTGTGTGTGTGTGTGTGTGTGTGTGTGTGTGTGTGTGTGTGTGTGTGTGTGTGTGTGTGTGTGTGTGTGTGTGTGTGTGTGTGTGTGTGTGTGTGTGTGTGTGTGTGTGAGTGTGCGCGCGTGTGTGTGTGATTTCTGACGATAACTCTCCTTAGGAATGAGATAAAAATTCCGTTCTTGCACCAAAAAATCAAGCTTTCCATAAGAAAGGATCATAATTGATTTTAAACATTATTTTCATCTCGGTTATGGGTATTTTATTTTGGTAAGGTTGTTATTCCTGTTTCCCGGAGTTTTATTTTTATAATTTACTTTGAGGGTGTAGTGTAGAAGGTGTAGTTTAGTATTGTACAGCTGGGCTCCTCTTATTAAGAGTAAGACTCCACCAAGGGACATAAGTTCTTTTGAACTCAAGCCTTGGTGGGCAAGTTATTTGATTTTTTGAAGTCCTTGATTAAATTAGTTCTAAATAAAATTAGTTTATTGGCAAGCACTTTTGGAGCACAATAAATTGGTCAAATTTCAAAAAATGTACTAAACAAATCACTAAAAATGGCTAAAAATAGTTAAATATCTATTTAATGGTAGAATATTGCTCAGATAAAGTTTATTAACTATAATATAATAACATTAAGATTTGCATGTGCAAAATTATGCTGAAAAATGTACTTAAAATTCATTAAAATTTGCTAAAAATTGATGAAGACTGCAAAAAATGCTAAAAATCCAAAACCTCTATTTTGAATAGGAGATTATTATTTAGAATACGTGTTTTGCCATAAAAATTATTTGTGAACGATTTCCTTGAGCTCCAAAAAAGCTCAAATTTCAAAACAAATTAACATTATAGAATACCATAATTTACTAAAATAAGCTCATACGACTGGAACTGCATAGATTTTCTCAGTACATAATAATGGTATTGGGAATTTTCATGGTTATTTTTTATTTGCTAAATGAAATGTTTTGAGTGAGAACTTTCAAAACAGGTGCAATGTGATGGGTATCTGACAGTAAAACGGCTTTTAATATTCTTTTGTACTGTGACGTCATGGCCCCCGCCCGCCTAGGGAGAATCCTCAGCTCCCTTGCACTGCTTTGTCACGTGTGATCTTCTTACCCATTTATTGGTCAAACTAAACTGTCTTTTGGACTAAATATTGTTATTTTTTGGTTTTCAAATGCGCTGAATTCAAATATGAGGCCAAAGGCGTGCAATTCTATAAAATGAATGTCCCCCCCATTGAAGTAAATTTTTGAATGTTTTAGTTCTTAGAACTAAACATTAACCTAGGAATCGAGGCTGAAAATTGATAGTAATTTCAGGACAAGGTTTGAAATTATAATATTTTAAAGATTCAGTCGATTCTGAGAGAGAAAATTTTGTTTGCCATCTCAAAAATAGTGGAATATAAAATGGCGCCCTCATAAAGGTGGGTAAAACTGCACATTTTCAAGATTCTCTCCAATTATTCCTAAATCGTGCATCCTACAGGCATTGTTATACGCACCAAAGTGGTTGAGCATGAAAAACAGAGAAATACGAACAATTGAAAATCGGGCAATTTGCGGGTGTTCTCTACCCCCGCCCAGACTTTTGCCCTTCAATATCACCTGGTGACCTCAATATTGGTCAGAGTCACCCTTAAATTCTTTTCAAGGTTTAAATGCAGCATGTTTTAGCTCAGACCTTCTCTCATTGAAGTACAACATGCAACGCCATTTCCGCGATTTTATTTGTAAAATTACAAATCGTAAGTGTGACATGAGATACCACACGCTGTGAGTCTATGGAAAATGGCTCAGTTAAAACTCATTTCATATAAACTTTAAGTACCTATAAAACCCTGACTCGAATGTTCTTTAGAAGACTTAAATCAGATTACTATTAAAATCGCTGGGTTATATTGAAGAGTTAAATTCTTGACGGGAGAAGAAGAGGACTCACCCAAAATTAAACCAATTCTAATTGTTTGTAACTCCCTGATTTTAAAATATCATTTATAGATTTGAGATAAAATCTCTTTGTTTTTTCATGTTCTACGCTGGTCTTGTGCGATAACCTCGTCACGTTCTCTCGCGAAAGGAAATAAACAGGTGTTGAGCAGTTCAGTGTTCCGAAAGAGGCTGTGTACCAAATCTAAGGGCTGTAGGATGTACAATAGAGAGGTTAGCTTGATCGATCAGACAGCTGATCTGACTTCCTCGCAATCACTCCCACATATTCTGAAGAGGCTGTAAGCTAGATTTCAGAGCTCCGTTAGTCGGTCGCACTTTGGTCTTTTAGTAAGAATAATTTGTGACTGACTTGCTTAACGCTCAATAAGTAACGAATTTACGTAACGTAATATTTGTGACACTTCTTATATTAAAGAACTTGCTTATCGTAGTCTGTTGACTACAATTTAAATATAATTATATCTTTAAATTGACCCAGGTTTGAGAGCTCTTGACGACAAACAAAGGGCTTCTGAATTTACATCCCCCTCCATCATGTGTGTGAATTTGACTGGATTCTAAAACGATCATGCAAAAAGCTGAGGCAGTAAAATACCTAGGCATGACACCAAGATAAACTGCAATAGTCACACAGAAAAGAAGAAGTAACTAAAAATTAAGTTCAAGAAGATTTACTGCGGTTGTTGAAAAGGAATTCTAGCTCTTCTTTGGAGTATATACAATTTCCTTTAGGAATTACTGGATGCAAACTTTAGAATTCGCAATTTCAGCTGGAGACTGCCACTTTGTATTCCAGCAATTTCGGGATGGCTGACAGAAATTTCCTCACTCAGATTAGTATAAATTTTCAAAATCTAATCTTAAACCTTCTTTTGAAATTACTACCCATTTTCGGCTTCGGCTCCTGGAATATTTTTTATAGAGTTCGGTAAACAAATAAGTACATTGCAGGTCAGGTGGCTACATATTGAAATAGATGCATGAAATAATAGTCGCGTATTGCAAGAGTAGGTGCCCAAGAACTATGTTTCATATTTTTACACGTAAACCATAATTAGGTTGTACAGAGAAATAGAGAAAGGGGGGGGGGTTTGAATTTTTCCTTTCATAAAGGTTCATGATGATACGGAAAACTTAAGTGCCCCATAATCCCACCAGGAGCAATTCGGGGGGGAGCTCTGCCACTCACCGCAACACTCCAAGATCGGTCTCATAATCCTTCCACGGCCGTAACCGTCCTTAACCATAATATCCGGGCAAAACCTGCTTTCTCTTTGCCTTCAACAACCACTTCTGTTCCCTCCCCATTTTTAAACGGTTAAAAAAAGTAATGTCCGCATTTACCTTGAGGCTTCCCAGAAAAAGCGCCCTTACCAGATTAAGTGCCTCCATTGAGTCTTAGTGCACCCATTTTGAGAAGGGACGTTTCATTTTCCATAATCCCAAGAGCTGGAAATAAGTGGGGGCTTCGTCGTAGCTGTTGTGTGTAAATCTGCAAAGGCTCTAAAAACCAATAATTCTGCCTTCAAAGAACAAAATTTTAGTGTTAAACTAATATCTACTTTACCAGGATCTCGAATCATTTAAAATGTTAATGTTTCCTTAGGTTTCCGTTATTGAACTCTTCATGCGTTATTATAATTTCGTGACGTAAGGAAGATCGTTACCCTGATATGGATAAAAGACACAAAATGCTTACCTGATTGGGCGGTGGAAGAGAGAAGTAGTTCATTTCCGTACATTATACCATCTGTAACGTACGTTTATGTGATTTGTTTATAGTTAGTCAAGCATCTACGGCCACCATATCCAAATGACGGAAAACTCTGAGTGAATCCATAGTGACGTGACCTCAAAAGCCTAATTTTAAGATTATTCGTAGAGGAAAATAGAAAAAACATCTGCCAAGTTGGAGCTGGCTCTTAACTTCCTCGTAACCTTAGCTTGAATGTATAGATCATTGAAATGAAATAAACAAGCTTAAAAAATAAATCATTCAATCCCTGAAAATTCCATAGAAATCGGATAAAAACTGTAGGAATCATTCTAATAACAAGGATTTGAGGTTCGCGCATGCGTAGCGGCAACCAGAGATAAGATCGTGGGGAAAAACATTTGAGGTAATCAAATCTCAAAATCCTTCCGAATATTAACGAGATCAGGCGACTAGGCAATGAAAAAATGACACATAATAGAGTTTACGTTTGCGCAGTAATACTATTGATTTGAGTGATGAAGTTCATAGGGTCTCTGAGTAAAAGAACTTCAGACCGCTTGGATTTGGCATCAACACTCATCGAGGGATAGGAAACGTTTGTCATTTCGTAGGGTAACTGAACAGCATTACAACGGGAATGCTCCGGTGGCCTTGCGACCACCCTAGTGACCACTTTCCCGCGATTACCCCTTGAACACCTCACCTAGAAGGTAACGTAGCCCCCTGGACGGCGTGAGAATGGCGATAACCGCGGACCCCATGCCCTCTGAAGCTTCTTCGGCCCATTGGGAAGAAATAGGCGACTCGGTGCACTGTCGTAATACTTTACCATCTACAGATCCGTATTTTCATCTCGATTTTGAAGAGAAATATCATTTGGAATGACGTATGCAATAATATTGACTCCACAGAAATATTGTGTAGTAGCTGAACTCGCTCGCTTCGTCTGCTCGTCCAAGACATGAATGTAGAACACAGTATACCACCACATGAATTTCTAATCAATTGTGTCAGGTCTGCCCGAGAAATACTATCTACATATATCTACCTCTCCCAGAGTAGCTCCACTCCGAATTTCGGCAATTTAACGAATCATCTGCCAAATTGACTTTTACGCAGTTCATTGATACTATAATACACACTGGAACAACACATTGAACACTGGAACAATAATATCCCCTCAAAATACTCCAATGTACATTATTCGTTATCGATTGGTAAAATTAAATCAATGGTCAGCCTTCTATTACATAGCAAGAGTTTTTCGTGTCATCTCCCTCAATATTATTGTTCGACGTTGGCAATGAAATACGCGGTTGAGTTCGCACATGTTTCGATAGGCGCCCCGTCCTCATCTCATCTCATTTGATGTGATTGAATGAAATGCCCCGGTCGTTATCGCTGTTGTTATCTATGGGGCGGGAGATAGTCGGTTCCTTATCGGGTAAACTCGGTGATAACTCAGTGAAGCTAGTTCGGCCATCGGATGGTGACCCGCCTTGGGAGAGCGACCTTCGAAGGAAGGCCCCCTCAGAAACCGTCAATTGTTTACCGAATGGACTTCGGGCAAAATAACGAACAATAAAAAAAGATTCAGTCATGCAGCATGATGTTGTGTGCAAATTTTAGTAAACGAATTATCGTGTAACGTTAATGAGGACTGTGTGCACTGAAATCAATTAGGTACCATTAATTTTATGGCAAAAAGACAAATTTCTGAATAAAATTCTGCAATTTTTTTATTCACCATTTTTGCTGTTTATATCAATTAATTTAGCTCATTTTTAATTTCATTTATGTAAACTGTTTGATATTTCGTATTTAACAAACTTTTCTGAGGCAAATTTTGCTGAAACTTTTTTTCATGACTATCACTGGGTTATTGTATGTAGTCGACAGACTACGATGAGCTGGGTTAAAAGTATAAAGTTGTCCCAAAAGTTGCGTTACGAATTTATTCTAGGTTCTACTGTACATAAATATGAGATCTAAATAGTATAAATATGTCCCAAAAATGCGTTACAAAATTTTACAATGAGCAGAATCTCGTCAGTCAGAGTTTGATGAACAAACCAACGACGAATAAAGCTTCCTGATTGATTTCTTTGTGCTAATTTATTTTCGTCTGAAAAATACAATTTGTAGTTTGTATTGTTGAAGTTTCGATTTGTCTATCGACTTTCCACGTCTTTCGAGGTCTCAGGATTTTTCCAAAAATTCTATCACCCGTTCCGTTACGCAAAATGTTACCAAATTTTATGATGATTTTCACTTGTTACCAATGCGTTTCTAGGGACATGTAATCTCTGTAGTTTTCATCCCACAAGAATCTTTCTCTGTTCGTTGGAAAGTTCTCGATTTATCTACCGTATTATGTTAACTAACGCGCAGTGCGTAGCCAATAATTTAAGGTATATGAGTGTGGTTGTGTGAATAATAGTTTACATACAGTTGATCCTTCTCAATTAATTTTGTAAACATGATTACAAACACTATTGGGGCACTAAGAGACAATTGAAATATTGGGCTTTTTTTCTTTTCAGCTGAGTTGGTTAACTTCTCTTCTACTCTCCTATTCAGCCTAGGAAGTTGAAATTTGATAGGGTGACTTTCTGGTTTATTTAGAGACGATTGAATTTATGGGATATTTCTGACCAGCTGAGTGAGGTAAATTCTTTTTTGTTCACCCTGGGAAGTTGAAAATTAATAGGGAGACTCTCTGGGACATTAAGACACGAATGAAACTATGGTCTCTTTCCTGATCAGCTAAGTGAGCTGAATTTTCTCTTGTTCACTCTAGGAAGTTGAAATTGACAGGAAAACTCTCTGGGATATTAAGGGACGAATGAAATGATGGGATCGTTCCTAATCAGCTGAGTGAGCATGCCACAGGACATGTGTCACAATGTATCTGCGTGAAGCGTTGATATTGTTAAAAAGTTTAAGACTTTTTGCCATTCTTAGTGATTTTTATTTATTTCTTTATTTTGTTTGACCGACTCACTGTGCTCAATAAGTGTTGTCCAACAAGCTCATCCTTTCTTTTGAAATGCTTGATATTTGCTGAAATAACGGATATTTATTTTCACCCTAAGAAAAGTTATTACCTGGAATGGAAAACGGATTTCGATGTTGTCATTTTTCAAAAACTTCATTTTTTACCATTTTTAGGAAAAAGTAATTAATGCAGCATGATCATATGAACAAATTTTCTTAAATTACCTGATACCTCGTATTATAGTATTCCTAATTGTATTGAAATTTGGCCAATTTCAGCAGAAAGAAATTGTTAAAAACCAATTTTATGGCAAAAAATACATAATAAAATAAAATTCGGTGATTCAAAAAGATTTTGAATTTTTAGGATTTTTAAAGTCATAGTAAAGCGTTGGTAAATTTGTTTTTACTTAAATACTGCTAAAAAAATATAAATTTAACTATTTTTCTCAGTTTTTAGCCATTTTTAGTGATTTTTTTAGTACATTTTTTAAAATTTGATCAATTTAATGTTCTCAACAATTTTCGTTTGATAAAGAATTTTATCTCAATCGTAAGGAGAGCTGTCGTCTGGAATGACACACACACACACACATTTATTTATGCATATGAAAAAGCGGTACCTTCAGTGAAAGTCTAAGCATACCTCAAAATGGATTTCAATTTTAAAATATTTTAAAATATTTCGAGCCATTGCAGGTTCAATTTCTACAAAAATTCTCTAAATAAAATATCAAATTAAGTAATTTCTTTTAAGCAATAATTATCGTAAACCAGTGTGTCGTTTGACCAGAAGCCTCATGCAGTAGTTGATATTATGTTAATGGTTGATTTATTTATCATTGGTAAGATACTGATATTTGATGAACAATTATCCCATTCTGGAAACCCTCAATGGCTGAACCTCAAAAAGTATTCGTCCAGAAGAATAAAACCATGAGAACCGGAATAGTGGAAAATTGTTTTCTCTTCGCAAGTTTTTGGTTGCTCAAAATACTCGAAAAACATAAAGCTTAGGAGTTATGGGCAAAAACATAAACTGAAAAACTGTGTGGCTTTAGCGCCACGTTTACGTTACGTTTCTGGGGCCACGCGGAGTCAAGTCGGATCGACCCCAAAAACAGTAGAGCAAATGCTGTGCATATAATGAGCTACTTTCCAAATTTCAAGTAGGTATGTTTCTGTATCGCAACTACTATCGCATACATCGTAAATTAAGCCAACTTTTGAGAAAAAGGGAGGGCAAGAGGAACTTTTTTTTTTTTTTTTTTTTAATCGCGGTCGACTAAAAGAGTTCATTTATAAACCAACATGGATACAAGTCAGGCTGTCAGCTGTTTCCGAGTGCGGTGAGCTTACACGGCGCGGCGCAGCCAACCACCTGACCTGCAAGACCGAAAGGTCGTTCAGGTGATGGTCTACCTCCGCCCCTGCTCGCTTAGCAATCCACCAACCTACCCTTTCCCCAACGGATTTCAAATTTATTATAACTCCCTCCATCGGATAAAATCAAAAGAATCGACTGATTCTACACACTTTTCGTTGGGCCCGTAGTACCATTCTTATTCTGGTTTATTATTTTCTATAATTAAACTTTGAAATTGACCAAAAATAATAATAATAATGTATTATTTTTTATAAACCGGGTATTGATTGTACCCGGTTTATACGTTTCAAGAGAAGCAGAATTCAAAACTCGAAACGTAAATTCTTGCAACATGCATCTTTTTTATAGTTTTATAGTTGCATCTAGTTTAGTAGTTAGAAATATTCATTGATCGTGCACGATGATTTCACCTAATGGGTTTAAAGTAGCCTCTGCACTTGAGCAAACCAAATAGTCCTATAGTCTTACTGAAACCTCTATTGTCTTGATCCGACATCACTTAAATTATCCAAAATTATTCGGCATAGCTTCTAGATAGTCATTTTCAAATATCAAGGTTGTCAAATGATAACAATTTCCTCCATAACTTAACTGTTATATCATAAAATGCATTACTAATTCCGGATTATCTTATCGGAAATTCATGATTCTCTCCGAAGTTTTGATTCTGGAGGCCATTATGTAAGGTGAATCTCATATGCTCGTGGTCATAATGTAGATAAATTATTCGCCAGACATTAGGGTCCGCTGTAATGGAGCAGCATTGATCCTACAGTATTAAACTAAGGTTACACAAGCTAATTTCACTACAGTATTGGTACCAATAATTAGGGTGACCTGTCGAATCTGTGGACAACTTCCAGTTTGTGGATGCCTCTGCAATAAAATGGCTAGAACAAGGTCTGCAGCGATTTCTAGTGGTTGCAGTTGTTACTTTTAGTTACTCTGATATCTCACAGAGGTTTTGGTCAACTCTCATTAGCAAGGCCTTACCAAAAAATGGAAGCCAGTTGAATGGTGACCTTTCAAGTGCATGTAAACATGAGGAGAGGGATAAGACTTCCTTTCGTATGTACCTAATTTAAGTTATCTACCCACCACTTTTCCTTCAATTTCTTGTTGTTTACAAGTTCCTCGCATAGCTAGGTAGGTACTAGAAAAATACTTCGGGATCTGTAAAATTCACGGTCCAAGTGATTTATGAGGTGTAAACACACTGGTCTGACAAATATTTTGTTTTCCAGTCTATGGATGTCCGTCCACAAACTAGAAAACGTCTCATTCTTCATATCTTCATCAATTTTTGCCCATTTTTGTTGAGAAATATTCTAGCTTTCAATTTCTGCAATTGCACCCAAGGAAAAAGTACGTTTTCAAGTAAGTGGACGCCCAAAAAGAATGTGAACTCACACCATCCACAAAATGGACAGTATCCTTCCACTTACTGCAAACAGTTACCTTTGAGCTATAAGCAGCATACCTTAGGTGGATTTAAGATACCTACCGACCTACAAAACATACCTAGCGCACTTTTAACGAATTTTCGTGCAAATATAAAGCTATTGCAATGGCTCGGAAAGTTTGGAAATCAAAATTTTTTAAAATTTCTTCATTGAAATCCGATTTCATCAGCCAGAACATTTTAAGCACGTTAAATTGGAATTTAGCCAAATTTTAGTCAAAACAAAATTATAAACAATTAAAGAGGACATTAAAAGATTTTTGCACAAAATTATGCCGAAAAACATACTTGAAATTTATTAAACTTTGCGGAAAATTTTATAAAAGTTCCAGTCATGCAGCATAACCGTATGAGCGAATTTTCTTAAATTGTCTATCATATCGTATAAAGTTAAAGTGTATGGAAATTTGAGCAATTTTAGTAGAAAGAAATTGTTAAAAACCAATTTCATGATTAAAAAAAAACTCGTACTAAATAAAATAATAAGATACGGTAATTCAAAAATTATTTTGGAATACTAGGTTTTATTGTAGTTTTTTATAGATTTTTCAGCAAATACAAAAAAAAATAAAGCAAATAAATAAGCAAAAATAAAGTAAATTTAAGCAAGTTTTTCACCATAATTTTCTGCAAAAAATTGTTAATGTCCTAGTTAATAGTTGATTATTTGGTTTTGACTAAAATTCATCTAGAAATGATAAATTCAATGATTTTTGGCCGTTTTTAGCCATGTTTAGTGCCTTTTCAGCGGATTTTCGTAGAAAGTGAAGCTATTGCAATGGTTCAGAAAATTTTAATATGAAAATTTTTGAGAAATTTCTCTACTGGAATCCGTTTTGAAGCATTCTGAAACGATACCTGAAGTTCCAAACGAAAGGATGATTTCGTTGGCCAACAATCTTTGAGTACATTAAATAGGTCAAATTTTGAAAAATGTACTCAAAAATCACAAAAAATGGTTAAAAACGGCCAAACATCGTTAAATTTGTAATTGTTTGCAGAATTTTAGTCAAAACTAAATTTTCTACGATTACGGGACATTTAAAAATTCTTGTTGAATACTATGCTGGAAAAGTATTTTATTTTATTAATATTTGCTAAAAAATCTATAAAACTCCAAAAAAATCTAAAAATCTAAAATCTCCTTTGAATTGCCAAATTTTATGTAGTTTGAGTTTTTTTCCCATCAAATTGGTTTTTAGCAATTTCTTTGCAAGCAACTCTGATCAACTAGATCTTTGTCATCACTGAACAAACCAGGAATTTGAGTGGGGGAATATGTTTGAATTACTCTAACTTGAACCACAAGTTACTTGAACGTTTCCCAATCTGTCCCATAGGGGGTATTTTGGGAGAGAAGAGGAGCCAATGGGTTACCATGGACATCAGTCAATAAACTGGGGACGTGATTGTTGAAATATGTTTGTGTTACTCCAACTTCAATCGCAGACAAGGTACTTGACATTTTCAAACCCAACCATTTGGGTTTGGGGGAGAGGGGGAGTGTGTGTGTGAAATGGAGTTATCTTGGACATCACTAAATAATCTGGAGATGATTATTAAGAAATGTTTGAAATTCTCTTGCTTGAATCGCACACTACTTCAAGTTTCCCAATCTAACCCATAGGGGGTGTTTTGGGGGAGGGGGTATCATGGACATCACTGAATAAACTGAAAACCTGATTGATTAAATATGTTTGGAATGCACTATTTTTAATGAAAAACTACTTGAGATTTTCAAATCTTAACCATAACGAGTATTTTGAGGGAGGGGTGTGGGTGGAATGGGGGTATCTTGAACATCACTGAATAAACTGAGGACCTGATTGATAAAATATTTTTGGACAACACTAAAAACCACAACCTCCTTAGAAATTTTCAATTCCGACCCATAGGGGTGTTTTTGGGGGAGGGGGTTTGGAAAGGCTTTGACATCACTGAACAAACTTGGGATGTGGTTGGGCGAATATGTTTAGATTACGTAAACCTCAATCAAAGGTTATCGAAATTGTTTCTAGGCTCAACCATAGAGAGGTGTTTGTGGTAAGGAAAAAAAGGGAGGGGGAGGGGGTAGTTAAATGGAATAATTTGGTCATCACCGAACCACACCGATATGGGGGTGTTTGTGGAGAGGGAGTGGGGGTTGATCTCAGTAGTTTGGTCCTAATAGGTAATTTATAAGTTAGTAATTTTTTGAATCAGATCCATAAGGGTGTCCCAAAATGTGAAGGGTGAGGAAGGGCTTGCGTATATTCAAGTCAACCTGTGCAACGCACGGGTGAACCAGCTAGTATATATATATATATATATATATATATATATATATATATATATATATATATATATATATATATATATATATATATATATATATAAGCGCAAACTTCAGGAATCGTTTCAGAATGCCTCAAAACGAATTTCAATTAAGAAATATTTCAAAAAATTTATTTTATAATTTTTCATTCCATTTAATTGCAATGTCTTAATTTTCTACTACAATTGGCTAAAAAAGAGGAATCACCATTTGAATTTGATATCTAGTAAAATAAATAAATGGATGATCCACTAAACTTCACACACTCTATAAGCAAATATATAAGCAAGAACTTTCTTCTTGAGAGCTAATTTTCGTAAGCTGACGGTGGAGTGAAATCGCGAAGTGATCGTTGCAAGGTAAATTTTACTCACGCTCTCAAGGGGATCACATGATTGCATTGTTTAATCCTCATCTTTCCGCTAATTTCCAACCGCTCATCTCTCGTGGTACCTGAAATCTCCCAACTAAGCAACCTCATCAACGACAACTTCAAAAGGGGAAAAAGGGGAGTTTCCAAGTGAAGAAGCAAATTAAAGTGGGTTAAAATTCGTCCTCTCTGAAGTAAATGAAGCTCGATAAAATATTTAACGCCGTAATCAGGAATTAATGAGAAAGGATTTCGCTCATTTCCTTGTTATTTACGGGATGAGAGAGCGCGGTATATACAGATGATGTTCAATTAACATAGATTTTACTCAATAAGCTGGGGTTCTTCATACCGTATATTATATTTACTCATGAGACGACAAATGTGTCTTTGTGATTCAAGAGCCTCTTTTATTTGCAAAACATTAAGCTATTGCATCGATTCCATTTCCTTAAACATTTCTAGCCTTGCATTTATGTATAAATTATAACCGTATCGCTTTTTAAAGGTGCAACGTTTAATCTTTTAGCGATGCCTTCGATTGTTCCATAGTCTTCAATCCATCAGCAATATTTTCTCCTCAGAGAATTTCGGATGCAGGTGCTTTATCAACTATTCAATGAGCAGACAGATATTTTCATATATACTCATACATAGATCGTCCGTATTCGTCATGTAATTTCAGTCCAGATCAGTTCAGTTCTTCAATTCCACTCTTCAGGGTTGATCAAAATTGATTGACCGAGGTTCTAAACTAACTAGACCCCATTAGTGATTCTTCATCTAATTTTCATGAATTTTGGTATAATGTTTTCGAAGAAAAGGTCGGGACAGCACGGCGTACATTGGGGAATTGATCCACCTACCCCCCGAATCAGATAAGCCGATTGTTCTCATAATTGTTATTTTCCATTCTTAAATACCTAAACTTCTTTATCTAATCCCCCCTAAATTTGAAATAAAATGTATTCCCAAAACATACTTCAGCTACGCTTCTTCCTAATTATTGTCGAATTTCTGTTCAAAAAGTTTTAAAACAATTTTTTTCTCCAACATTTTCTTCATGGAAATCTATTTTGTTCTACAGTTCCTGGAGTTTGTTGATATGTCTGTGCATATACATACAGGGCGGACCCAAAGGTGCCCCCCCCCCCCCCCCCTCACAGCTAAAATCGTTAATAATGGTTCAACAGAATAATTTTTTTTTTTTTTAATCTTAATGTACCTATCTTGTAAGGATCTCACAAATGACAAAATGTCGCATTGCGCACGTGTGCAAACGTGCGCAATAGACATCAACTTCATAATTTAAAATAGGAACCCCCATTTTCTTATTGCACATTTGAATTCTACGTATAATTTCATGAAAAAATTACCCATCACTCGATTTTTTAAGTGCGCACAAACGGGCGCAATTCCGCTCCAAAAGTGCAATAGCTGAGTTTTCGAAGATACTCAATTGCCACATGCGATACATGATTTTGGAGTATTTTTTCGCGCTGAACCTCGTTATGAGGTCCGTTTACCAACATGAGCAACACCAACTTGGGAAAATACCGAAAAACTTACATTTTAGTACGCTTTGTGCTTTGTGAAAATGTGTTAGAAAAGTGCAATTCTGGTCAATTTTTCGGACCCAATCAAGGACCCCGCATGTAATTGCTTTTCGAAATCGAAAATGAGCATAGTGGAATTGTAATATTCCTAGTTGATTTGCTAAAACACACAAAAATTCAACCAAGCTTGCAAAACTTTGGCCATGATGTCGACTCGAGAAAAAAAAATCACGAACTATCCTGGACAGTCTCATATGCACTAATGGCCAGTTGTATAAACAAACTAAATATCCCATTATCGCACAATCGCAAGATTCACTGAGCGTAGCTGAACGAGAAAACATTTTATACCATTTGGAACCTGTGTTAGTGACTCTCCAACAACATCTAAACAGCTCCGGATATCAAACTACTCCTTCCGAAGACATTCGACTTTTTTTTATTTTTGGCCAGAAAAAAGGAGTTTCTGAACCACTGTGCGTCCCAAGAGTTCTTCATTTCATTTCAAATTTTAGTTTCATAGGTTCAATTGCAAAGAAATCTGCTCCATTGGTTCAATTTATAAAGATACCTACATTCATATATTAGATGCTTCTACACTCTCGATCATTAGTTTGTAAACAAAGCGTGAGAATTGTTTAGCTATGCTAGCCAAACAGTCAAAGATTTATAGTGAACAGAAGAATATTAGTTAAAAAGAGAGCTTTCCAACGAGTGGTGAACGATTTTTTTTTTTTTTTTTTTTTTTTTTTTTTGTTAAAGAAAGAAGAAAGTGAAAAAATGTAACAGCGGAGTCGTTGCATGTGAAATTGTGTAATAATTTCCTACTGAGGGGTCACAGTAAAAACATGGAAGTGTCAAAAAGTCGTCTAAATACGCTTCGGTTAAGAGAAATATTTCATCATCCACTTTTTATCCAAATCCCTGGCAACGCTGAGTAATCCAGCAGGTGTTTTTTAAATTGACGAGAGAACTGCGTAGATAGGCTAACCAATACAGAAATAATAACCCATTGAGTAATAATTTGCAGATTTTACTATAATATTCCTTACTAGGCTGAAAATTAATAACAGAAGTTAGTTCAATAAAATAATAGCTGTAAACTTTCCGTTTTATTTGGTGTCGGCCCGCGGTTAAACTTCAAGGGATTCATGATTTGCAATTCGAGCTGACCTTTATTTGCTGTTGTGAAAATTAATTCATAAGCTTCAGCCTGTGCAGACGAGGAAGAAAAGTTGTCAGAAAGTTGAGCCGGATCCGAACTCAATTTCAGCTCGAAGGGACCCCAGCACTTCGGACGCCCCGTTACAATTAAATATACGCAATCGTTACTCCCAACTCTCCTCGCAACAAGTTTGTCACTCGCGGATTGAATAATTTTTGCCTCGGATTTACTCGAGCGAGCACCTCAGCCAGAGCAAAACTGGTTTCGTGTATATAAAATATCTAGCTTATAAACTTAGCATCTACTCGGTTAATCGCGTTCGTCTTCTTCCGTGTTCTTCGTGTAAAATTGTGCAAGGTGAATTCTAGTGTTGTACCAAAAGTTTATTGATGTTTGCTTCTGATAATCGGTAGAACGGGTGGCCGAAGCATTGTTTTCACTTTTGGAAGATGAAAAGTTTTTGATTTCTAAAATCAAAATGTTCAATCCCATTTTACGTTTTCGACCGTTCTGAACAACGTTTTACCGTTTTGAACGTTTGAAACGTTTCTGTCTGACTGTCTGCCGTGTGGAATGAGCGTTTCAACCTGTAGGTGGTCCCTATCAGTATCATGCATTGGTCCCAAATCAATAGTTCACTTTGCGAATGCGCAAACGTTAATTCCATGAAACATAATTTTCTCATGCCATATTCGTCTGATCCCGCCCAAATTTACCTAGTGGATGGTGAAGACAATTTGATCATTCCATACAGTTTCAAAAAGTTCCAGGTTTTTTTAGAGAGAGGGAGAGAGAGAGAGATTGACTTTGTTTATTAATCATTCTGTACATATTTAAGGCCTTAGGACCCTCTCTTCCAATACATACAGAAATTCTTAAGTCCCAGACCCCCCATAAGACATTCATAAGTTATCGGTATTACCCCCTCCATTAACCCACTCTCATGATGAAATTTAGAACTCCTGACGTTTGTTTCAAAAATTGATCAAATTCTTCATGGAAGTAAATAAAAATCACGAAAATCGGTCAAGATTTGTAGCACTGGTAGCTCTTGAAAGAATCGATAATTACACCACGCACCACGACAGCAAATCCGAAACTCCCAAGGTTTGTTGCTCAACAAAACTAAAATTGGAATCGAACAAAGTAAGAATCACGAAAATCGCTAGATAAATGTGGCCTGGGCAGCGTCGACAAAATTTGACACACACATACACGTACTCACATACTCACACACACACACACACTCACACACACACACACACACACACACACACACACACACACACACACACACACACACACACACACACACACACACAACAGACATACACCTTTTTTTTTTCGGATTCGGTCTTAGAATGGTCTGAAACGGATTTTTATGCGATTTTTTTTCTCGAGCTTGGGTTTTCCCCCACCCCCTGGATCAATTCCAATAGGTCGTCCCTCTTAAATAAGAAGCCTCGCCTGTATGACCTCGGTTCTGAGGGACGTTCTAAAAAAATTCAGTGCACAATGTTACATTAATTAGAAATAGGGTAAATGTACCAATAGCTGGACACTTAAGTAGTGTTTTCCTCGTCTACTGCTACTTATGCTAGCATGTGCTTATGCCCGTAGTTCCCTCAATAATCATCCATTTGTAATAGAATTTTTGGGAATTAGTCGATTAATTAGGTTATGAATAAATATTTCAAAATATATGTTTTTGCCAAATCCATATTTGTTTGATATTGTTTCATGATCTGACCAGATAAAGTGAATCCCTCCAGCCTACAGAGACAAGGACGTGGGGGTTTTATCATCTGGTATTATCTGAAGCTCATAAGATAGGGCACGTCATGGAGTCTGCATGCAGCTTTCATGAAACGATTTGGCTCCACGCTGTCAGTAATATTTTTGGTTCAAGTCGTACATCCTGATGTACGAGTGAGAAATCAACAGTCAATATTATTATTACAATATAAAGTATGAAAGAGTATTAGAGTATATTATGTGTCGGGAGTGAGAATAACGGACAAGAGTTTATGGGGAAATAGCAGGGTATCAGGAATAAGAAGGAAAATCAAGTAGCAAGGAACATATACAACAACAAAACTGAAATTCATTGATTTATTATTTTCATTAATGAACTATCGTAATCAACCATTGGAAAATATCGACCCCCTCCTTACCTCTCAAAATAATGTTTATACAAAACGCTACAAATTATAACAAAAAAAGCTTGTTGTTTCTGATATATATATATATATATATATATATATATATATATATATATATATATAACGACAATTATACAGGGTGTCGCACTCTTCGACGCACAGTGTTTCAAAACGCCAATCTAGCTGTTCAAGATGGAAAAAATTTTTAAAATCTGATTAGAAATGGTAGCATGAACCGATATGAGTTTACTAAATCAGATTGAAAGGGGTAAGCGGTTGAGGAGATGACAGAAAGCCCAGACGCCGTTTGAATCTGCGAGCGCCCCTTAAATTTTTCTCGTTCTTTCAATGTTGTTCTATGAGTTGTTATGGTTCTTTTCATCCACTTTTTATACCATAGCCTTCTAGCAGTGATAAGTGAATATTTATCGCCCGAAGTCAGCGTTTGAAAAAAATTTAATTACAGATATAATCTGTAATTTAATTACAGATATAATTACAGATGTAATGTAATTTTCAATGTTTCATAATCAAGAGAATTGAACATTTTGGAAGCCTGTATCATAAAGGGAACCTAAAGAAACCTCATGAAACTTTCAGGAATATATTCTACGACCATCCTGAAGTACATTCCTACTGGGTCCGGGCCCATTGGGACCCATTAGAAACCGTAGCTCATCTCCTTGTTCTCTGAAATCCAAAGCGCGATCACAGCGTCACAGCTTTGAAAAATCATAGAGAAAGAACTACTCATACTAGGAGAGTGCGGTTCGTGTCAATATTTTCTGAGAAAAAAATTGAACTTTATTAAAAAATTTTGAAAAGCGTATGTACTCATAACCCACTTTTTATAGGAAGAGTTGTAGTTCACTTCACTTTCGTCACTATTAGGTCATTAGGAGAAAAAATAGCGATTATATGCGGGTTCATGAGACGGAATAATTTTTTCTGATAATCAAGTTAGTGAATGAACATATCTGTGAAGTAATTACTGTTTTCTAGCTCATTCTGGGGAATCAAGGCTAAGTGAATGAAATATGTGTACGATTGAAATTAAAAACGAGATCTGTAATTTCCAATGTATTTTAGAACTTTTGATGTCTAATAGATGCAGAATTTGAAGCTCAAAAACTTTGCTTGAATGTGAAACTCGATTGAATACAACTTAACCTTCTCATATAAAAAAACGGCATTTTCCGTGAAACTTTAAAAGTGAACAGCTTCCTTATTTTAACACTCATCTTGCTTTTTCTGGTGTCCGATCGACGCAAAATTCAATTTTCTAGAACTTTACTCTTATACTCTGATTTTTTTAACGGTTCCAGCGACTCAAATTTGCCAATAACGTGTTTTTAAAAGAGTTTTCAGCAAAAACGGGTAAAGATGTAATTTTATGTATAGGTACATTGGGAATCAGGAATCAACGTCAAATTAAGATAGGTTTTTAAAATAATTTTGAACAGCTAGATTGGCATTATGAAACACATTGCACCACCCAGAATTGGATTCTACAACTAATTTGTGCCTTTTTAGAACGTTCCACTGAAGCTAGGACATAAACACAAGGCTTCGTTTATTTGATGGACGACCTATTGGAAAAATTGATTCAGGGGGTACTAGGTACCTATGCATGTGAAAAACAATGACCGAATACAAATCCGTTTGGGATTCGCTGTACGGACCCAATTTTAGACAGGTCGAGTAAAAATCCACGGAAATTTAGAATTTCAAGAAGGAAGGGAGGAAGTGGAGGGGAGTAAAACTGAAGGAAAAAAACGTGCTTTTCTATGACAAATTTTGTCAACGCTGCCCGCGCTACAATGACTGTTACCCATGAAAAATTTATATAAACAATTTTGCAACCCCACTACCAAAGGTAGGGAAGCTATGAGTTCGAAGTCGAAAAAACTGTTGTCCTCCAAAATAAAAATTTCCACTTGCTTTTTGCTTTTCAGAACTTGCTGACCAAGTTTGATTCTGTGTCTGTCTATCTGTCTGTGGTACATCCTTGTCACGCTCAAAACTATAGCAAATTTCTGTCCGGTTCCGTTGAAATTTCCAGCGATTGTGCGGGTTAGCTCTTAGACAGTTCCCTATAATTTTCAAAGCCGTCGAATCAACAGCAGCCTGCGCGCATGAGCAAACGTTAATTTATTATAACGTTGATTTCATATCATCTATTTGTCCGATTTCATTCAACCTCGGGGAGTAGATGGATACATGTTCTAGCGAAATTCCCTATGAATCATATCACGACTGGTCGAGTACTAACTGTAGCGCATGCGCTAAACTAAGATTGATCGTCAAGTACAAACTTTGAGACTAATGGACCGATTTTTATGAAATTTCCAAGGATTGTATGGGTTAGCTCCTAGACGTTTCCATATAAATTTCACTGCCGTCGGAGTAATAGTAGTCTGTGCCCATGCGCAAACGTTAATTTCTTATAACATCCATTGTACTTATCAATCATTTTGACTCGTCCTTTGTTCTTCAACTAATTCTATATGTCCATGTTACAATGTGTGAAGAAGCTATACTGCCCACCTAACGTGGCACAAGTTTTAAATACCGAATAAGTATCCATCCTAAGAAGTTTGGCATCAATTGCACTTTCTTACGATGAATAGTTTTCTTTCAATGATTGTTCAGAATTTCGCGCACTGGTGACGTCTAAGCATCCGTACCACCTGTGCATGCGCATACAGTAGCATCGGTCCAACAGCATTAACGACAATGGCAATGGTAGAAGGTTTTCTAGAGGTTAACACGCACAATTCCTAAAAGTTTCATCAAAGTAGGCCTATTAGTTTTGGTGTACCGACTAACATTAGTTTTGTGCATGCGCAATAGTTACTACTCTCTCAATCAAGAGTTTTAACGAAATTAAAAAGATAGATCATTAGAAATCGACGGTATAGGAAAATAGCGGTTGTGCATGCGCACAGGCTACTAAAGTCAATGAAATTTATAGGACATCATTTAAGAGCTAACCCGCACGATCCCTGAAAATGTTACGTAAATCGTCCTTTCGAAATTCACATTTAATTTAGTTTTAGCTTATTTTTGTTATTTATCGTATATGCATTGTACCAAATTGAAGATGACGTATAAGTTAATTGTCTATCATTGGTCTCGAAGTTGGGCTCCATCAGTCAATTTTAGTTTTGCGCATACTCAATAGTTATTTCAACTAATTTCGATATATTCTACAGGGCATCTTCCTGGAGTTTGAACGATATCAGAACAATAAGTAGATGATTAGAAATCGGCATATTGAGAAATTCACATGCGCAGTATAAATCGAACGCCAATGAAATTAACATGTCACCATCTACAGGATAACCCGCATAATCACTGACAATTTCATCAAAATCAGTTTTAGGCGTGACAAGGATTCACCACCGACAGACAGACATTAGACACGGAACCGAAATTGATTGGCGAGCTCAAAAACGCAAAAAGCAAGTGGAAATGTTGAGTTTGGAAGACAAAATTGTTTTCGACTCCTCGCCGAACACTAAGCTTCCCTACCTTTGGTTGTGAAAGAAGCAAAAGTAAAACCTTGTTTATATCAACAACATAAGTTATCCACTTGCCTACAACTCCGTAGCTACCTTTTATATAAAATAAATTAATGATTCTTTTAATTGAAAAGATCTACTGAGAAAAAAAACACTGTTATCTGTATTATCGAACGATGGATTAAATATATACGCAATAGACTCGCCCAATGCAGCCTCGTGCTAGCAATGAAACAAATGGATGGATTCTTTTTGGTTGATAGGTGAATATTTATCACTAATTTTTACGATCTACCGACCATCTCATGCAATCTTCACATCTAGTTACCTGCCCTCCTCTAATTCGATCTTAGTTTGGATTTTGAATACTTCATAAAAGTACCTACACGAAGGATCAAAAATATACGGAATAGCAAATGTTTTATGTGAGGTATAGGTAAAATAGCACATGAATAGCGTAACGAGATGACGCGTGTGACGTGCTGGTCCTGCAATGCTCATAGGTAATTAGTCCATCAATAATGATAAGTGTTATAAAGTAGGTATATTGAAGTGTTCAAGGCGTGCTTACTCTGGAGTGAATAAATATTGCTTCACTTCGTAATCAATAGAGTAGAGAACTAATCTCGGATAAATGGAAAATACTGGTACTGGTCGGTATTTACCGTTATTCTGTTTTCCCAGTGTCTCTTCAACTAAAAATCAACAATGACTGATTACTCTTCAGACTGATTATAGTTGCTGGTTGTTAAATTGTTGTGAGAAAGCTATTGTGATAATCGTGCAATTGAAATTGAATGAAGCAGTTAGGTAATTCATATTTTAAACTTAAGTGCATACGTGTTAAGGAAAATATTGCGCTGTTTTTATTTTTGTTATTATTTTATATTTTGTTATTACCTACCATTCTCGATTTCGGCGAATCATTTCTCAATAACTGGAGATTAATATAGAATTAGTAGTTGAATTGTTTGGTATATATATTTACTTAAATACGTAAGTGTATGAATTTATTGTTACAATTCAGTTCGTATTGTTTTTCAGAATTAGGATCAGAATTTAACCTCCCTTTAAATTGAATAACATTTAATTTCGTACGTATCATTGTAATTTGGAAAAATATATTCATGGTATCATAATTCAATTTAACATAAATTAAACAGTTGTGAATTGTTCGAATTAAATTTGAATTTTATCCATGATCATTCCTTGCTCAATAGTTTGAAACTTACCGGCTTTGCAGGGGTCTATATCCACGTCTCTAGATATCCGCGTGGGGAACGTGCTGGTCACCAGTTGCTCAGGCGTGAACTTGTCAGCCAGAGCCTGCGAAACGGCTAAAACCACCACGAAAAAATGCATTTTGAATGATTCCGCGGGTATAAATATCATGTAACTCCGTAGTACACAACGAAAAAAAAAATTATCCTATCAACCAAATAAATTATTTTGAACCCATCTTGATGAACGACCGATCGGGCATGTCGGGATTTCGACAACGCGAAACGCACGGATCTCCGAGTTGTACTGAGCGGGTGGCGGACGACGGGCGAGTGAGGGGTTGAAACCGCTGGTTGGAAAAAACCCGTCGATGGGCGTGGCGGGGGGGTGGAGAAGTTGCTCGGACCCTCCGCCAGGCGGCACCACCTCTGCTGAACGACTAAAAATTCTTATTATTTCAGTTCGGAACAAACTTCCATCAGAATCCCATTCGAAATGGTGACGGAGAATTGCCATAATGCTCGTTTCTTTACCAAGAGTGTAAAATTTAAGGTCTACCTAATAATTGTAACGTAAACGCCGTATTCACGATATGTATAATTTTTTTATTTTATTAAATGTATTGAAGTTATTATTAATTAAAATTGTATATGAATGATTTTTTTGTTCCTTACAATTTTATAGTTTACGATTTCTATGTACACAAAGTGCTCAACTTTCTAAGCTATTCAATATAAGCTAGGAAAAAATTTTCATACGATCATACCTCATGAGAACTTTTTAGACTCGCAGTATGTATTAATAAACTACTTATTACAGTCCATTGGTATTAACAGTTTTATGCCTAGAGTAAAAACGTTAAAAATTTAAACTACAAATATTTCGAAATATGCACTAAGACAAAACTACCTAACTTATTGAGAGCAAAAATTGAGATTGGATGAAAGTTTTTTTTCTTTTTTCTGGACTCGTCCAATGGAACAGCTCAGCAGCATATTTTTCTCTTGTCACTCGCAGAGTCACGAAAGCTCGAAAGTGTGTTTCAAGCCTGTCAAACAAGGTGGGTTGGGAAGTAAAAGTGTTCATTGCAACCAGTTGTATAACTAAATCTAGAAGTGCCCTAACGTAGGTTTCATTGTGCTTAACACACCTCTCTTTCTAATACTCTAGTGTTACTGTATAATTTTCCGCTGAAGAGGGAAATGATTCAACTATATCTCTAGCCTTTGATCCTGGATCCATAGACATTAATATTTTCATAGTCGTCATATTCAGGACTTTCGTGAATCATCTTACATTTTCCCCAGACACTTATACAGTTGATGAGCTGTTCATTAAAGTTTTCTATTTCAAGTTTCAAGTTGTTTCCTTTTTGTTAAGAGTGATGCTACAACTCCGACTCTTCCTTACATGATATATAACTTACATCAATCGCTTCAATTTTGATCGGTACATAAGTACATCTTACACCTGTATTTAGCTCCTCTTCTATGCATAATTCGTCCTCCGCTATTCTCATTACGTCCTGAGTCTTCTCATCTGGTGCTCTTCGATCTTTTTCTGTCTCTTGGAATCTTCCTGTCATACTGGAAAATCTCGTGTGCCAAGTGCCCATAGTGTGTGTGTGTGTGTGTGTGTGTGTGTGTGTGCTCTTGTCTCCAGTTCACAAGAGTGAGAATAAGTCAATGGTTGTTACAAATCTTCCCCTCTGCACGATATCTATTATTTCCAGGGTATGAGAAACTTGTCTTCGAATAGATAACCCCTCCAGCTATATAGTCGAGAAGCAGCATGGTATTGTAAAAAATAGGTCAACGACAACCAACCTACTTGTCTCACATAAAATCAATGTCACTGCTTTATGTTTCTGGGTCATCTCTTGAACGGATCAGTAGCTACTTATATGATCGGCGTTTGATTGTAACAATGAAGAGCCACTATTCCGCACCATTCGCGGCTTCATCGGGTACCCCTCAAGGATCCCTTCTGGTCTCGTTGAATTTCCATCTTCATATTAACTTTCAGGGAACCCATCGCGTTATGTTTGCGGACGACTTGAAACTGTATAAGATCATAAAACCTCAGGAAGCCTGTTCCGATCTCCAAAGATCCCTGGATTTCTTAAATCATTAGTATTATTATTTTTATTTAATTTTTATTCATTTTATTTTTATTTATTTATTTTTTTCACAACATTCTAATTGGGCTTGTCCGGTAACATTAAAAATAAAACAAATTAATTAATAAAACTGCACCGCTTACCCCCGTACGGAGTCTCCCTGCAGTTTCTCTGCGAACTGCTCCAACAAGCTAAAGCGTGATGTGCGGAGTATAGCTCGCTGCTGCCTGATGGAATCTATAATTTACTCCTCAAACTAAATTATTCACAAGGATGCTATTAATATTCAAACAACTTTGAGGATTGGTGAATTTGCCGAATATGTGTCTATTTTTAATTTATTTCAGGATTTCTGTATATTTTAAGATGTTCCTTATAATGTAGTATTCTCTGTATTACCCGTATGGCATATGAACACTGTTAAAGCACACACGGACACACAGCTCGCGGTCAAAACCACAATAATTTATTTTTACTAACCGATTTTCACTTTTCAGTGGGGATGTCTGCTCCACTAGAAATCCAAAGACCAGAAATTCCTGTTGTAAAGTACATATCCCTACTATATATTTATATAATATGCCATTGTAGATCTTTATTTTTTTATTTTTTTTTTTTTTTTTAAGATAACTTAATTTTATTAATACTCTAAACACCACCAAAATGAACATGTCCTCTTATGGTTGGTAGGATTTACCGAAGTGATGTTCAGTTTCAGTATTATCGCTTCAATTTGAAAAAATTCTGAGAATCTTGACAAATTACAAAGTTTAGTTGCCTGGAAATAGTCTAAATCGGTTCATTTAGAAAAACTACTAATGACCCTAATTTGGAAGAATTTCGAAGATATAGAACGTGGGTTTTTTTCCGTTTTTAGACATTACCGACATACCGACCAATGAGTGCCGCCCAATTGTAATCGCGTTTGAAGCGCACCTCGTTTCGAAAAATGATAGACTGTCAAAGTGATATAAATGTTAGCATACAGCTTTTGGTTGCTGTGTGATTCGACTCAACTAATCAATAAATCCTGCTGTTTCTTGTGTACTGGGTGCGAGGGTTTTCTCGTAAGGTCTAGGTTACTATCGCCGAAGGTGATCATCGCAAATCAGTCTACGTGGTCCCACTTCGAGTGAGCTTTCTCATGTTACGAGTCCCAAAGATTTTGCAATTTCTGTAAAAATGAACTCGACAAACTCTATCGCGAATGGCTACACACATGAATCGCTAACTGGTAGGACGGTTGAAAAGGAAAAATGGTTTTTAGTTTCAAAAGAGAAGCTCTTGAACAATTATCCGTCAAGCCTAATAAATTAATTCGGTAGGTCTTGTGCGTTCACGGCCGATATTCGACCCGGTCCAGTCTTTTTGAAGACTCGGTCCCTCTACTCGCTCAACGGGGGAAGTGATAAATCGAATCGGTCCCGTGTGAGGTTTGTAAGGATCTCAAAAATGACAAAATTGCCATAGCGTACGAGTGCAAACGTGCGCAATCGACATCAAATTCGTTAAATTGAAGATTTAAATTCTACGTGGAATTTCATGAAAAAAATGACCCATCACCACTCATCACAAATGGGCGCAATTCCGCTCGGTGTTGTCAATGCGCAATTTTGTCATTTTTGAGATCTTTATAAAAACATGCAGATTGAAAAAAAAATTTTTTTTGGACCTAACCTATTATTAACGATTTTAACGGGGGGGGGGGGGGGGGGGGGGGGGGAGTTTTTGGGGACACCCTGTATATGTTCCCTGAGAGTGTGTGTCCCTGTATATATATATATATATATATATATATTTTTCCCCCTCAATGAGCTTACAAGTTGGAGTTCCGTTTCAACGTATTTTTTTGCTTTGAATTGAATTTAGTGAAATAAAAGTTTCCAAACGCCGGCAGCAGATCGATTCTTCCTACAGCTAAGTAAAGATAATTTCAACCGAATATCGCGCGTATCCTGAGTGTGAGTCTGGACCGAGTTGTACGGCGCCCGTGTTCTCAGTACATTTGATTTGGAACATGCCGACCTCAACTTGATGAGACAGAGCATGTATTTGTGACACAGACAACTAATCTCAACTTTCATGGAACTACTATACAATTTGGGCTCATGCTGCCATAAAGCGACCGCCATTTGGTTCATGCTACCGCAAATCGATGAGTCATATACCGATGAAGACATAATGCATTACCTCGCCAGAACGACCAACCGGTACAACCCAACAGCCGATCGTAGCCAACTTTATGACAATGCATTTTAGAATAAGTTCATTTGTCTGCTACGTTTTCCCCTCTAATTTTAGCAAATTTTCGAAGAAGAGTAATTGTTCTGAATCGAAAAATGTTAGAAGCTTTTTTTTTTTTTTTTTGTTAAGTTACTGTTGCTTCAAAATTTTGATCATGCTGTATGACTGGAACTTTATCGAAATGAATCTCGCGCTATGTGTCCAAACAAATTTAAATTCCTTGATGTACCTACCCATTTGTCACGTTTGGCCAGCGCTGGTTTTGCCTGAGCCTGCTTTTTTGTGCTCCGTCCCGTCACCTCCAGAAGGACTATGCCGGTGACCTATCATCGACTCATTTGGGCAAGTCCCTCTAAATTAATGTCTATCTTCAAGCTACAGAAGATAAATTAGTAGTCTGCCCAATAAACTCAACTGTCACCACATTCTGGAATAAGCTCAAGAGTTTTAATTAAAACTAATTTCATTCCGTTTCTGATTTCCTAATTTCAAGTTACCTTAGTGAATGTTGCATATTCATATCATTGTCGTTTTATGCACGTTTTAACTCTACTGCGTACGTGAGTGCTGAAGGCAATACAGGCATATTTATGTATGTTTACCTGACATGCGCGAGTACGTATGACCATTCATCGTAGAACTTCTTGTTATACTGCTCCCAACGGTGAACTTTCTCACAAACAATTCGTTGGACAAAAACCTAGTTCAACCGGGCGCTACCATTTTTCCCTTACAGGTGGCGCGTTCAAAGCGGATGGTTCCCCACTGGCAATTACTGCCTCGCAATAAAAGTTTTTTTCGGGATGGCCGCCAAAGGCAGTGAACACGTTTTTAATTTAGCCCGGATGATCTCCCAGAGTGGCAATTTATCGCGGGAATTGAGAACTACTTCTGCAAACCACCATAACTTTAAAGTTGGACGATAAATCTTAATAAACAAGTTGGAAGCCGAAACTACGGTCGTCGTGCGAATAGAGCCTACTAACTAGGCATCCTCGTTCGTATAATACTTGATACATATATTGGGTGTCTATAAAAATACTAACAGCAATCAAGTGGTGATTTTTTATTCGTTTATTTCCAAGTGGTGACTTTTTATTCGTTTATTTCCAAGTGGTGACTTTTTAATCGTTTATTTCCAAGTAAACAAAACAAGTTATTTCACAAAGGTTCATCATTTCTGTTGTGACAGAGTTCCCGTCATAGAGGTCCCGTCGGGGTCTCAAAGAATGCGCTGGCGTCGCTCGCTGATACCCGTGTTTTCGAGAAGCTGAGTTTGGCGTTGGATGGGTGATCCAGGTCCCTGGAAACCCATCTACTCCGAACATGGCTCATTAAAAGCTATTTACTGTCAACCTCCTCTACCTTTTTATCGAGGATTTAGGCCCCCATCGCACCTCTGGGGGGGTACCTAGATCCCCGATATGGTAGCATAGCGTGGTTTGGATTATGCACGGCTGACGCCTAGTAGTCCAATCCACTATTTTTGGGGCGTTAATGTTTCAGAAGAAACATGGCCTGAGGTTCCAGAAGGAATTCCCATTAGGTATCACCCTTTGGTATATAAATAATTTCATTGGTCTTTGACTTATAATTTCTCTTTTATTCCCCTTTTATATTTTCAATTTTGTGAATTAGCCACCTGAGTGTTGCCTCCTAGGTCAATTACCAGGCTAGTGCATAATTCAAGTCCCCAATGTTGGGAATATTAATAATAATTTATATATATTTTATTTTCTTAAGGTATAAGTCTCCATAGTTGAGCCACCGTTTTGTCCCGATTGTTCCAATCTTGGATTGGGGGTTAATTACCTAATGAAGTCTTCCACGAAGATTCATTGACAATCCATCCTGTTTTAATTTCTCTTTTCCCATCCTCAATCGCCAATGCAGCTATTTATGAATGAGCATCAGTTCTCAGCTTGTAACTATTCCACCTAGTTAACATACTTGATCTTCAATCAAGTATGTCTTTAAGTGGGGGAGTGTGACAGAGTTCCCATCATAGAGGTCCCGCCGGGATTTCAAAGAATGCGCTGTCGTCGCCCCGTTGGTGAACAACGGGCGTCGCACGCTGATACCCGTGTTTTCGAGAAGCTGAGTTTGGCGCTGGATGGGCGATCCAGGTCCCTGGAAACCAATCTACTCCGAACATGGCTCATTAAAAGCTATTAGTAGGAGTGGTATCTCTCTGACGGGATACTGTTTACCTCCTCTACCTTTTTATCGAGGATTTAGAACCCCATTGCACCTTGGGGGGGGGGGGGGGGGGTACCTAGAACCCTGATACTGTATTAGACTTCCCTTCTCTTTGCAGATCACTTATCTATGAATCCAGAACAAAAAGTCCCGAAGGTAATAAATAAGATAGTCATACACAATTTGATCACCGAGTCAATATAAGTAATCAGTAATAAATTCAGTTGATTTTCAGGTGTCTCAGATTCCTGGCAATTCGGTGTAGAAATGTCAGAATGTCATCGCCTGAGGAGTCTGTGTTCAGCAACCCCAAAAATAGTGTTGAATGTAAGTGCTACCATGTCTAAATGTACCGAATACGTCTCTTATGGCGCTAATGACTGGAACGAACTTTTGATCGGTTTTAAATAAAAGGTTTTTACCTAAATAAATATACATGATGAAACTTAATTATACGTCGCTCTTTTCGAATAAAACTACCTCTCACCATCTCTGAGCTGCTTGTGCCGTACATACATATGACCAGAGGCGTTGCTATACAAAAGTATTGAGGGGGGAAGTAGGGGAGAGTGGGCTAATACCGCCAAGTCGGGGAATACCGCCACCCCACATAATTATTTAACCATCTGAGTGACAAATATTGTAGCCAAATATCGTCATCTTTAGATCAGCAGTAATGTTGGAAAAGTTGGTTTGGTGTCATTAATTTGTTTTTATCAAAGATAAGCGAGTTCTCAGTTTTTGAAGCTTGGCGTTCTAGTTTTACTGTTGTAGAATTTTCGTGGTAATTGACAGTTTTTCATAAGTTTATGTAAATTTTTGAACACGACGACGTAGAGAAATCATTTAGCTTTAATTTCTACCCATTACTTCATGTTTTTTAACGAAAACTGTAGTTTGTAACTTTTTATCTCGAAAAGTTTACTGGGGCAATATTGCCACACCAAATTCAGGCTGATTCCGCCATGGCTGTATTTCCCCAATACTCCATTCCTCAGTCTTGTTGGATTTTTTTCAAATTTTTTTGTTGTAATTAAAATTCTGAGTAATTAAAATATAAATTAATATTTAAAAGACTAATTATATTGTGATAGCTTACCTCAATAAGTACCTCTATATATACCTAATCGTACTTTATTATATATTTACTTACCTATCTACTGAATAATTGTGCAGTGCCTATCTACCTAACTTCCTTCCTATTTCAAAATAATCGTTGTAAGATTCCACTCTTCATGCTCCCGTTTCGATTTTGACAATGGACGTCAGTCTTGTGAATTTTGCTGCGACCTGAAGAAGAGCACAAATTTAAAACTTTAAAAGCCGGGAAGATGGAATGCTATATAATATTTATTTTTTTAACGAGTTCCGCGTTGAACGTTGTCAATAATTCAGTTCTTGTGACGAACCAACATTATCTTACCAATATTTATTTTGTTCCAATTTTACTATTCTGATGTGGAAATAGTTTTTCAGCCTTTAGTGAATCCTTTTCTTGCCAACCATATTCCCAATATTGTGCGAAACTACCAAGGAAGAGTTTTTGAAATTCAATAAAACGTTATTCCGATGTTTTGATGATACTGTTCATTTTCCTCTTGTTTTAATATGGCGATAATACCCTAACCCCATGGTGGTATTTCCCCAGCTAGCAGGGGTAATACCGCCATTTACAAGGTTTTCGTAAATTGTTGTTTACTGATATAAAGTTGCTACACAACCAGCCAAAACGAAAATTCACCAGTGTAGAAGTTTTTTTATAATTTGCTTCTAAATCTGAAGCTCCTAAGTGATTTAGGCGATATTATCCCATTTTTTTCTATCGTGAAATTCCCAACTGAACTAATTTGATGAGTGAAATATGAGTATGCTTCGTAATGTTTTCTTGGATTTTCAAGTCAGAGTACTAATTAATAGGTCACGAGAAAAAAACCTAAAATAACTTGTTTTTTGAAGAAGAACCCATAAAGCTGTAGACGTCTCGTACTTGGCACCGCAAGTCTACCGTCTCGTTCAATAATTCTCTGAATAGGTACTAGCCGACCATCAGTATGAAGAGACCAAAAACTGTCATTCATTCCACATAATCCGTCCCACAAAACGTCTAGGTTAAGCCCTTAATGACGCGAGTAACTTTTACCGAGGTGATTGCACCCTAACATTCCACTCACCTGACTCGTCTGAAGCTCCAAAATCCTACGCATCCCATTGTGAAATAATACTGAGCTATTTGAGCGCCTCTCGCTCGCTCCCAGTCAAATACCGAGGGGTTTTATCATGTTCCCCACAGACAAGAGCCCTTTCAGCTCCATTATTCTAATCCCATGGTAAGTAGGTACTTCAGCCCAAACCCCGTGCGAGACGGATATTTCCCTTTTAATCTGAGCAATACTTTTACCCACCTAACTCAAAAACGCGAGGTTCTTTTCCGACGGGGTTTCCCCCTTGCTACCTACTCGGACAAAACCGCACGTCTCCGACAAAGTTTTCCCAACAAACTTCTGAGCCTACGGCTCCACTCGAAGGTTTTATTTGATTCGCCTCGTTTCTCAACCCAACTTTGGAAAACTGCGTTTCCCGATTCTTGGGCCGATAGGTACTGATTTCAGCGCTGAGAGAGAGAAAGTGAAGTCGTTATAATTTAACGAGCTCCCAATCCTGATAGGCGGAGTGTTTAGTAGTTCTCCATCAATACGTTGAAGAAGTGGGGTCTATAAGTTTATAATATTAAAGTGCTAGGTAAAACAATACGGGTTCAGGTAGATCATGGGTGGTGGATAACGCACTATTTGACTTCATTCTTGTTCTGTATAATTTTATAGACAAGGAGCTTAAAGGACGTAACGAAAGACGAGGAACGCTGTCGACGTAACGAAAACCCTTTGGACGTCTAGAAACAAATCATGGAGCCCAGAGCCTCCCGGATCAGCTGAATGAGATTCGGAAATTTGTTAATATGCTATTCAATCTATGAGGCTGAAATTTGGAATGGAGGCTCCTTGGGGCATCTATAAAAACGAATTATATGGTCTAGAGCCCCCCAGATCAGCTGAGTGAGATCTTAATCTAATTTCTTTGCTATTCAACCTATGAAGCTGAAATTTGAAATGGAGACCTCTTGAAACTCCTAGAAATTAATTGCAAAGTCTGAAGCACCTAGATCAGCTGAGTGGCACCGGAGTTAATTTCTATGCTATTCAACCTATCAATGGTTGAAAATGGCGTTCATCCAATGTTTCGCCGAGGCTCAAGGTGAAAGCAAAATGAAAATGAAATGAACTTGTCATTGAACAGGCTCGCTCAATCAATCAATTCTCATTATTTTCACCATTCATTTTTAGAAACTTATTACTTCTCTTTGTGATATAACTAAATATATATTATGTTCACTTTTATTTAGCAATTGCATTGCTTTACATCAATGGTCTCTGTGTTTCTGCGTTGGGCAGAGGCGATGCTAATTATAATAATGAATGTTCAAAAAGAAAGAATTATTCTATTAGTCAAAGCCATTTAAAATTGTATAAATGAATTTTGTTAAAATACATAGGTATAGACAGGTTAAGAAATACAAGGTACAGAGCCTGCCTCATCAATTAAGTAAACTCTCAAGCTAACTTCTATCTGAATAATACCCATAAATTTGAAATGGAGCCTCTTTGGGATTGCTTGGTTACAATGACAAGGTACATAGCCATCATGATCAGCTGATTAGGCTCTGACCCTATTACCTTCCTTATTCTGAGTACGAAGATGAAAACTTAAACGGCATTTTCTATTAGGGTCTCCTCATTTTAGCGACAATGGGCTTTCCTGCTAGTTTCGACTATAATATAAGTAAAAATTATATTTCTTCTCAATTAAACTCCCGTATTAATTCCACTCTGTAACTCCAGGCAGATTGACAAAATTTTGCAAGTTGTCACCTGGTGCCATTTAAAATGCAGACCATTACGACACAGCCTAAAGTGTCTCAAATCACTTCGTAACTTCGCGCGTACTGGGCAAACCGCCAACAAATGTGTCAAATCTTCAGGTTCCCCCATGTTGCGGAGTGAGCATTTCACGTTGTGTCACTCATAACGAGGTAGTGAGGTTGGCAGTTAAGCTTGAGAGTGTTACCACGAACTCTGCACACTCAACACAAGTCGATCATCGATGCCTTTCTGTCATCCACGTCGTCAGATCGATACATCGTGGCCCAGTATTCTATAGAATCGGCCTGATGAAGCAAGTGCCCGCGCTTTAGCAGTCTCCATGCTTGAGGGCATTACTTCTCCTCTTAATTCCTGAAATTGCGTTTCCCGCTCAGTACGATTGTTGAATACTTGACTAAGGGTGTGTTGTTCGCACAATCTCCATAGATCCCTAAACCAAAACAAGTTTGCTCTGACAATTTCATTGGCCGCCATACGAGTAAAGCAGTCGTCTGTCATTGATATCACTCTCTGGAGGTATTTACAATACAGACTCAGGGTAGAAACAAAGAAAGAAGCTCACCCGTTTCTAGGTATATCGCGTAATCCGGAGTATTCTTAGGTTCTAGGCGGGTGAAAGATTCTCTTCAGACAGTAGAAAAGACCTACTTAAGACCCACTCCGCCTCCCGATACTTCGTGCAACCCCAGATCTAGACGCACAGGATCTGGGACATAGGAATGACCCAGCGGCTCCCCTAAAAAGCTCTTGCTCAACATGAACCGGAACATTCACGAACTTGAATAGGCAGTAGTACCTTCTAGATATGCTCATCTTAGCCATTGCAGCCCTCACCTGAAGACCCGTGGCGAAGGAAAGGTCTGAGGTCAGAGGGACTCCCAAGTATTTATACGAGCTTAAAACAAACTCGTGCCTCGATAGGCCCAAGAAGTTTGAATGATCACAAATAGGTGAGAAAATGAGTTCTGGTTCTTGCTTGTTTCTGACAGATTTACCTACAATATTATTACACTCACGTCAACATTAATTATATACGAGTATGTTCACAATTACGCCACCTGACGCTGTAGAGCACCCCATGCTGTTAGTAGTTTCTTTAAATGCAGCTCATAGTTGGTACAAATGGAATCCTTATGACGTAAAAGATATATAAAATATTAGGAAGAACAATATTGCTCCCTATACACGCACATATTAAGGAAAACGAGTATCATATAAAAAATCCCATTATTCATTCAACATTCAGTTACAGATACCTTACACAATGAAATAGAAATCGTTCCTAGATATGCTGTAAAGATGTGAACAAGTAAGAGGAAACATCCACCATCAGAAATCCTGAGGTAACTCACTTCGTATTGCATTCTTGAGACGTTCTTGCGAAAGGTTTTCGAGCCTAACCTGTGGGTTTCCCCCTTCCTTCTGAAGGTTAAGAAATAAATCATAGGACGAACTAAGGTTAAGGCATTCCACCACCATTCGACTTCCTTCGCTCCCCTCTGAAAATATTACCGTGGGGCGGAAATTGATTCCGTGCCAAATATTTCCTCTCCCGCCTTGGTTCCTCGATGGTGTGTTTCCATCACGAAACCTTCTGTTACAGTGGTGAAACCACATCCGTCCCCTGAATAATAATTTTTGCGACGCATACATCTCAAATTCGTAGGAAGACACCTGGTGTACCGCCTTCTTATCAATAAAAATAAAGTATTGAGGCGTACCGAAATGGCCCGTTTTCAATAATGAACCATTGTAATCGACCAAGAAAAAATTAAGATTTTTAACCCACCTTCCAGACATGTTGGTTTATGTTTCAAGATGCGTAGAATCCAAAAATTGAATTAATAACTAAAAATAAAAAATCCGTCTGTCCCCCTTCCGCTCCACGCCTCACAATGGAAAATTTGTTTCTTTTATGTGGGCAAAGTAAAGGATTTTTTCCAATTTTCAGACCATTATTTTCAATAATATAGTAATCGACCAAGAAAAAAAAGTTGAACCCCACCTCAAAATTTGCTGCTTTAAATTTCAAAATGCGTAGGATTCAAACGAGTCATACTGCATGATCGTATGAGCGAATTTTCGTAGATTATTGTATTATATATTATTGCGTTACTTGTTTTTAAATTTGAGCACACTTGTACCTGTCCCATATGGTACGTGGTACCCTTTTGTTCACCGTTCCAATTTTAAATTCTAATTATAACAATGCTCTTTGTGAAGCCAAAGATTATCAATTACTCAACTAGAAGAGGTTCAAATTAATGCACTCTAAACATGGACAGCCTCTACAAATACAGCATATCCCCTATAGCAAGGAAACAATGCCCCCCTCCCCCCTTTCCCCCCCAATTATTAATTTAATTATATTAAAGCCTCCTAATTTTATTTTTTTTTAATTATATTAGAAGAGGCACAAAACAATACTTAGTAGATACAAATTCAATATTCCCAGATGAGGCCTAATACAAGAGCGAAATAACTTGGGATAACAATAAACTACGATGAGATCAATCCAGAATTGCCTCTCAATCCCTCAAATTACCCCTAAAATGGAAAATGAAAGGCTACCCCAAAGGCTAACTGGATTAATAAACTTAGGTATATTTTCAAACAAATTCTCGTGCACGAATTTCTGAAAGTTCAAATTAGTGAAGAAACAGTTTCTGCTTATACTTATTCTTTTAAAAAAGAGTTCCAGTTAAATAGTCGAGCCGAGCGCACGTGTTTTTTCCGAGCTCCGTAATAAGTACTAATTTTGCAAGGTTATATTGTGAATTTCGTTTTGTATGGTTACGTCTTTGATTGACTCTCAGCTAGAACAGTTTTAATATATTTTAACGGGTAGACTTATGAAAAATAATTTTTTCGCGAGTTTGGTTGGTGTTGTTGCTTTACCGAAGCTGACAGAATTACCCACTCGACCGAAAACTGTAGTCAGCAGCACTCGAAAAGCCGACCGGTGTCGCAACGAATAATTACAACTACGAGAATGTTGACTTCTGAGATACGACAAGCGATTCAATGTCTTGACGTAATCACAACTAAATTACAAAACTGCGACTGCAGTTTGAAGGAACATACAGCTGTTTCGCATTTGCAGGTGCATACTCTGTCGCAAGAAATTGTTAACAGCCGAGAAATCATCTTGCTCATCGAAAAAATTAATAAGAGAATTGGCAATGTGGAAGAAAATCAAGCATTACGTATATATATATATATAACGGAATTAAATTGCGTTCCGAAGCATTAATTTCTCTAAATCTAAAATACGCCAGAACATTTACAAGTCCAAAGGATCCCAATTTAATACATCCGAATTTTACGACAAGCGTCTCTTAAAAATCCCTTGACGCCTACGTCAATGTTGATATAATTAGATTCTGATTTACTATTGTATTTATACTATATTTGCTCTTGTTATACTAGCTTAAAACATAATTTTCTACTCTAAATAGCAAAGTAAAACTAGTATACTGTTGGGAAAAGTATTAAACGAAACAGGTTTTTCATGAGATTCGCTAGTAGGTGACGCTTCAAAGATTTTCAGAAATCTTATTTTATCGAATTCGGCTGTTTGATCTGCTGTAATCGTCTTTATACAGTACTTTTTATGAATTAACGTACACCATGCTTATAGAAAATTTAATTTTAATTCTGATGTGGTCAAAAATTGAAATTAAATTAAGTAAAGTGGAGAAATTTGAGTTTAAAAGGAAAAATAAGAGGTTTTCCTTTAAAAAAAAAAATATATATAAAAATCATATTTTGAGAACGGTTAAGATAGAAATATGCAGTTGACGTCAATTTACTCCATTTTTCATGCAGTATTGCGAAAAAGTTTTTGCTTCGCCCTGCATACAGGAGGGACTAGTAAAGTGCAGGTGTGTTTTATAATTTAATATTAATTTCTCCTTGACAGGCGTCTACTTCAATACCACTACTCGGTGCCAGATTTGAAAAATTTGAAAAAAGTATTCTTTGACTTGAATTAGAGTGATCCAAACATATTTGACAATCAAATTCCCAGTTTGTTCAGCGATGACAAAAATACCCTATCCCTCCCTCTCCTAAACACCCCCTATGGGGCAGATTTGAAAATTTTCAAGTAGCATCTGATTTAAGTTAGAATAATCCAAACATATTCGTCCAATCAAATCTATAGTTAGGTCGATGGTGTCCTAGATACCCCATTTCACCCTTCCCCTCCCCTAAAACACCACTTCTGGCTCAAATTTAAAAACTTCATATAGCCTATAATTTAAGTTGGACTGATACAGGCATTTCCTCCGCTCATATCAGTTGTATCCATGACAAGTGGACAAACATACGGACAGACAGAGAGACAGAGAAAAATTGAGAAATTGCTACCAATCGTCTACAAATAGCATGAAATGGAAAAGAAACGCAAAATTTCATGATTCTTATTAAAGTAAAAAAAGTCGTACTTACGATTTTGTTAATATAGATAAGTGTTCTGCTTAGAAAGCTATGTAATTCAGAAATAATATACTTAATAATGAGTAAAAAAATTCGTCAAGTTCTCACCGCTCCACATCAGGCAGCCAAAGTTGGCGAAGTTCAGCCCGGGCTATTTAAATGTGAACGTTGCAATTGTAAAGATTGATGAAGACACTTCTCATATCCTCCCGTGTTTCGAATGGATTTGAACTTAAAGGGTTGATTGTATTGCTCGAATACACAGATATTCGAGAACTAGAATCATATATGACTTGTTCCTTTTTACTGTGATCAAGTTGGTTGTGGTATTTACATGAGTCGACTACTTCATCAATAGCAGAATTCGACCAATATAATTAATCAATCGGACGTATTTTCCCAATGGGGAATGGCCCCTAGCTGTAACATCAAAGGCCATTTCCCCAAGAGAGCCCTCAACCTCATTATTTGCAAGCAGCTTGACGAAGTTCTAACGCAGAACACTCGTCTCAATAATTACTACATTATTACTGATAACCCAAATTTTCAATTCTTTTATCATTTCGATTAAAATTTTCAATGGAAAATAATAACGATCCTTCTCGTTCTTTATTATTTTTATTCATCATTCTTACTTTTCTGAAGGTTATTAGCTGTTACTTGTTTTTTAATGATACTGACATTTTTCCCCCGATATTACCGATATAACGGATGAAGAGTGTTGATACATGGATGAATATGGCAAGGAAGCAAACGATACCAGCTAGTATAAAAAATATCGGAACATCCCTTGGTCATTAATTCTGAGGCACCTTCTCAACTATGCGTGGTTTCAAATGGGGGGGGGGGGGGGGGGGGTTGAAACTTTTTCCTTTTTCAGATTGTTCGTCTTGCCTTTTTCTGACATTGGTTAAAATTTGATGTAAATTGGAGTAGCGGAACACCGTAGTCAACGGTCCTCCTTCTTTGGGAATTTTGAGTTGGATGAGCACTTTGTGTAATGACTCATACCTCGTGTTGAAAGATTTATTGGGCAATATGGACATTGCTCACTGTTTCCCTGCAACTCTTGTGACATGTCATGGACATTCCCCGGCAACACACTCAAGACTTGGCAACTTCTAATATCACAGCAACTTTGAAATTTAAAAAAAAAAAAAAAGATTCCAAACATCAACAATCAAACTACTCAATAAGAAACGGTAACAGTAACGTCCGATAAATTTTACCCCATCATGTAGTTCCTTTACCATGGCAACTACATTACCGATCGGTGGCTGATTTGTGATACAAAGGAGGGAATCAAAAATAAGAGAATCACTTTGCTGGTTGCACAGGGCTCGGTATTGGGAGCTGACATCTGGAATTTGAATCATGATGAAATCCTGAGACTTGAATTGCGATGTGGGATATTCCTAGTAGGATACTCTGACAACCTAGTGGTGGTGATAACGGTGGTACAGTTCCTCCAGCTTAAACAGAATCAGGCAATGAGGTGAATTTTGGAATGGATGGAGACAAGATCTCTGTCTTTAGCTGTGCACAAAACAGAGATCGTACTCCTCATAACAAAGCGCATTGAAAGACCAATACCATGGTTGTGGATGGCCAGCAAATTGAAACATTTGCAACCATCAGGTATTTAGGAGTGATGTTGGACGAAAAGCTTACCTTCTGGACCCACATATGCAGAGCGGCCAATAAGGCTGCAGCTGGGGTCGGAAGGCTTACCAGCCTCATGGCCAATGTAGCCTCGGACCATCACCAGCAAACGAAGGCTCCTAATGAAAAAGCAGAGGCCACCATACTTTACGGAGTAGAGCTATGGGCAGAAGCGTTAAACTACCTGAAATATAGACAGAGATAGGAAGCAGTTCAAAGAAGTGGAGCCCAACGAATATGAAGTGCATTCAGGACGGTATCAGCTGCACAAGTTATCGCCAGTGTAATACCTAGCCAAGGAGAGACGAAGAATCTATTTGAGAAATAAGAAGAAAGGGAAGACACCATGCAAAATTGAACCAAAGATGGTCAGAGAACAGTAGAGGAAGGTGGACAACAAGCTTAATCCCCGAAGTAAAAACTTGGGTTGAAAGGAAACACGGCGAGACAGGATATTACCTGATACAGTTCCTTTCTGACAGGATATCTTCTCTCTCCTGACACACTTCCTTTCTGAACTGCTATTTCAGATCTCTCTCTCTCTCTCTCTCTCTCTCTCTCTCTCTCTCTCTCTCTCTCTCTCTCTCTCTCTCTCTCTCTCTCTCTCTCTCTCTCTCTCTCTCTCTCTCTCTCTCTCTCTCTCTCTCTCTCTCTCTCTCTCTCTCTCTCTCTCTCTCTCTCTCTCTCTCTCTCTCTCTCTCTCTCTCTCTCTCTCTCTCTCTCTCTCTCTCTCTCTCTCTCTCTCTCTCTCTCTCTCTCTCTCTCTCTCTCTCTCTCTCTCTCTCTCTCTCTCTCTCTCTCTCTCTCTCTCTCTCTCTCTCTCTCTCTCTCTCTCTCTCTCTCTCTCTCTCTTTCTCTCTCTCTAAAGTAGGGAGCGAGTGCGACCACCTGTGCGCTGTGCAATGTTGGAGGAATGATGACGCACACCGAACTTTTTTCGTGTGTCACGATGAGAAACCCCTCGAACTGCGCTAAGAGAAGCGATAGGCGAAATGGACCCCGAAATGGAAATAGGAAAGATGGCTGAGATACTGGGACGCTTTGGTGGGATATGTGATAGCAGTTCTGAAAGCCTAAGAGACGAATAGAAGGAAAACCAGAATAACAGGCTATCAAGAGAGCTGTCCCGAAGTAATTCCAAAAAAGCAGTCCCGGGACAGCTCTCCATAAGAAGAGATAGGATGGGTGTTCTAGTCGGTAGGCCACTATGTGACTATGGGTGAGCCCGACACAAAGGACGAGAAAGACCAGCCACGTTTTCAGTGCGTAAAGCATTTCACCAACCCCAATTTAAAAAAAGGGGGGTAACAATCACTTGTTATCACAAACTTGTTTCATAATTCTTCACTCTTCTAATATTCTTTCTACTATTTCTTCCTTCACTACCATTAAAATCAAGTAATCGTTTTCATGTTTTTCAACTACAATCTTCATTTACTTTTCGTATCATAAAATCATTCAATTACTATTACAACAATGATTATCTAGGATTTTGATTAGAGTGAAGTCAATGGATCCACAATAGATCCTCTGGGTTGCAGTGGAGAGTTACTTAAATAAAGTACCCATAGTCCTTCTACCATGAAAAAATAGAGTAAAATCAATAAAATACAATTTCGATGCCAAAATAAATTTAAAATACGAAGATGAATTAACATTAAGCTTGTATTCGCGACAGTCCGGTGAGAATAATAGTCTAAATTTGCGCAGTCATCTAAACATTTATCCCAATCCTTCTCAAAGCCAAAATCGCTCATGATGCTCTGTTTTCTTCATGTTTCAATGCTTCCTCAAAGCTAACGATAATATTATAACATGATTTTCAAAAGTCCTTCTTCTTCAGATTCTAAATACATATTTACTTTGCCTCAAACACGTATTTTCTCCAAAATAACTATCAAGTTTCAAGTATTATAGCATTTTCCATGTAACTAGATAACTGCTGCTGTGTCTTCATTATGTTAGTATCGGTCTCTCCGGTAAATCATAATTTTGGATATCGACGTGGATGGATGAAGACGTCTGTATAATAGCCGTCATTCATTGTATCCTCGTCAATATCTTCCTAATTTATCTCCCGCTGAAATGAATTGTGCTCGTATATGTAACCTAGATTTGATCAATTGGTGTCAGCAACGAGCTCAGCAACATTAGTGCATGACATAAAATCTTCTTTTTGATTAGTCCTAACTCACTCCCCTGTTAATGGGTTTATTAATTGTAATCCATTCAAAAAGGTACCCTCTTTTCATATCATGTACCAAATCGCTGTATAGTGTCGCATTTATATCATGCAATTCGTTTCCAATTTAATCGTCAGAATTCCAATTCGTAAACGCTACAAATAATTACAAAAAGGTTTATTATTTCTGTGTTAGATAGCCCTTATACGCAGAACAGTTGTTCATTATTATTAAACCCCGTATGTAATATATGTTCAGAACATGGTGCATCGTGCTTCCCAAAAGAGTTCACACCACCCCAGTTCCTGCAATTTTACGCTTTACAGTAAATGTTTAAAAAAGGCGATAGGTAAGGTAAGAATATAGGTTCAGAGGCCCTTCAGCTGATCAGTGCCTCCATACCTCGTAATTATTTGCCAAGTGTCCCAAAGGAGCTCTATCAAAATAACAGCACTGCGAGTCGATTAGGAAGGAAATAAGCCTCAGAGGTTCCGAAGCCGATCTGAGTCCATTCGTACTTTGCAATTGTATACAAGTTTCCAAAAAAGAGTCTCATTTCAGGATTCAGCATCATAACTCAACTAACAAACAAATTAGGCTCAGGGGCCCCAAGCTGATCTGTGTGCACTTATAATGAGTTCTTGATATTAGAGGTCCATTTCAAATTGCTGACACATACATCAATATACCTGCGTAGATATACCTGTAGAGGGAAAATTAATGCAATTAATTAAAACAGTAGGTACTTACCAACTGAAAATAACATGCTTAAATGTATAGATCATTGAAATGGTTTTAATAATAATTGAAAACTCCATAGCGGAATATAGTCAATCAAGATGTGGTAACGTAAAACGTCGAAATCGGTAATTTAAGTAACAGAATGCTCGAAGTATTTACGTTACAGCTTGCGCAGAATGGAGTAATGATTTGAGAAAATAAAGATTGGTAGGGAGCGATCTACAGCCAAACCCCTCCACATTCCCTGGAAATGTCATCAAAATCTGATGAAAACTAGAAATTAACCTTGTTCCTGGGATTACACTTTCGCGCATGCACAGGAGCTACTAATGATGCAATCATTTTGAAATTAATATGGAATAATTAAACCATCGTCCCCAAACTATGCACCGAATTTGAGCGAGATTGGACGACTAGGGTGTGAAAAAATTATGCTTGACGTAACTTACGTTCGGGCATGCGCAGAATCAGTAATGATTTGAGAAGTATGAAATTATTTGTTTGTTAGCCATAACTTTATGAGCACAATAAATTGCTCACATTCCAGAAATAAGCTTAAAAAAATTACTAAAGACGACTAAAACCCGTTAATTGTTTTTCTTTTTTCATTTAAAAATGTAAAACTTATGCTGCAAATATACTCTATTTTCTTTAATACTTACTGAAAAATCGATATAAAGTATAGAATGAATTTTTTACCATCAAATTTGTAGTTAACAATTTCTTTACCTTCAAAGTGCTCAAATTTCAGAACAGTTTAACATAATATAATACGATAATTTGCGGAAATTCACTCATATGATCGTGCTGCATGACTGGAATTTCAAATCTTGATGTTGCAACATTAATAAATTATTTACTACATAAAGTATGTGCTCTACCGTGGCTAAGCTACTGATTCCCACCTACCTCTTAGTTCGAACAGTTAAAATACAGTTTTACCTAATTACTTTATTTATATAAATTTAATTACCTACTTTATAATCAATAAATTTATTTCTAATTGCTTTATTTCTATATTTATTATTTTACCTAATTCCGATCACAACAAAGATAATAATTACAGTATCGTATGGAATTCTCCACACTCGGTGGGTCTTGGTTTCCTACTTGAGAGTTAATAAATAAATAAAAAGATTTACAGACCTTAAAAGTTTGCCAAGAAAAGCAGTTTGACACAGCATTGTTTATAGGGCAATTATCGCGGGCTTCCTCAGGGACTTGGAGATATCGGGTAAACAGCTATTCTGAAGGAGAAACACCTCTTAAATCATGAAAAGGAATTCTCCCATGAAAGTGGGGGCGGACGTGAAGTTTTAACTCGTTCAGAGCGCGAGGGTCGAACATTATACGAGGCCTCCATTTAAAACATGTATGAACCCTTAGGTATTGGCTGGTACCACTTGATGATGAATTTACAACTTTGAGGGTTTGATGGCACATCCGAGGGGTTTACAGAGTTTATATTAAACGTTACAAGTTATTTAGTTATTTAGTAAATCCTTTAGATTGTAGAATCGTTACACATTAATTTGTATCTTACTCCAATGTCAGAGTAAATTACGTTCAGCTTAATACAAGGATTTTCGGACACAGACAAACTGACGGGGAGACAGACACGCAGATCCGCTACCTATACAGATAGGCTCAGAAGTAAAATGTATATAAATCAGAAACCTTGTATATAACAAACTATTTTTACGTCACAACTAGAGGAAATGACGTCCATGGACATAATTGTTTGTGGAACATTGAGTTGTCGGAACAGCCTGTGTCAAACGTTCTACACTCACGCTAAGCTATGATAGTCTTGTCGGTTTGAGTAAAACTAGCGAGTGCTTTGCAATTGCGCTGATAAGGATATCTAAACGACCGCTCAACATGTCAAGGCTTACAATTAGAAACCTACAGCTAAAGTTGTACATAATGAAGACCGTTTACCTGTAATTATCAATGAAGCCGCCCGAACGGCAGCTGGCTTGATCACCAACCTTTTACTAAATTTTTTTGTTCTATTTTTTTATCCACAAATTTTATCCGGAAATGTAGGGCACAGGAGGTTCTAAATGTCTAACATTTATATTTGCCAGGAAACGAAGGCATCTTCTTCATTTTGCTTCCGCGTCTACCTCTAGGTTTCTTAAACTTTCGGGAGATGAAAAAAAATCTCAAAAATCAAAATGTCTACAAGTATTTTACGTTTTAGATTATTCTGAACAACTTAGGTTTAGAGTGCATGAGTCCGCGAATCCTGTAACAAGCTTAATTTTCACAGTTTTCATCCGATTTCGATGAGGGGGCAACACCATCAAGTTGAAAAATAAACAAATGAATAAAAAAAGAGGGGAGGACCGCCTAGGTTTTCCCGATGCCGGCTCTAGGGATAAGGGAAGTTACAGAGGGTTGAGGAGGAAGAGTGGGATGAAAGGAAGTGCCCCTATGAAATGACCACCAATTTAAGTAATATCCCCTCAGGGCGCGGATGGTGATACCACGGAGCACTCCTACTGAAATGCCTAAATCGGGTAACTCCGTGGCACTTTTCCCACACCACACCCCGAGCCATGACACGGTCGCAGCCATGATCTTGATGTGATTAGCTGCCACTCTATTTAGCTCAGAAATCGCCTGGGGCAGGTCATTTCTGTCATACTCGTTTATCTTAGCCCCCCAGGTCTGCTCCTTGTCCACGCTGCCACTGATAACCTGGACATCCAAGATTATTGCAGACCCATCGGGCTTGACGGCAACGATATCCGGCTTCTTGCACCAGTCACTCGGCATGTGATATAGTCTTTCCCTTTGAACATGCCAGCCACTGAATGACAAAGCGCCTGCTATCTGCTTGGCAACTGCAACGTGACGTAGTATGCGGCCGCCGTGAGTACGAGGACACTGCTGCACCACATGGTATAGATTATCATTTTTACCCGACTGGCACTGCAAAGGGTGTTCACTGTCTCGCGACCACCCCTCAAACACCTCACTGAGGTGGCTAGTGTAGCCACCCGGACAGCATGAAAATGGCGATATCCGCGGGCCCAAATGCCCTCTGAAGCCCACTCTACCCACTGAGAAGAAAATGGGGATTCAGAGTACTGCCGGAGTTCTTTACCATCTACAGACCCATGCAGAGCAGCAGCAAACTCAGCAGATGAGCTGGGTTTGGAAGCAGTTGGTGTTGCTCAGTCACACCACAACAACTGCTGCCTGACAAAGTCAAGGTCAGCAGCAGTGCGGGTGACCTCCTAGCTCGAACGCCTAAGGGCAAGCAGGCACTGGTGGTGCAAAGATGGGATGCTGCCTGAAAGAAAGACTATACCAAGCCCACGGGTCACCTTTGACATCAGCCACTTGGATCTGAGATGCCAGAATCTTTTGGAAGTGGCGGAAGACTGCAGATGATATATGTAGATATCGTAGGGTAGCTTCCTGACCCAATTAACCATTTTCGGGGATGGAAATTGTCCAGACACAGGCCGATGCTTTTGGGGGTCTTCCTGATAGAAGCAACAGGTTGAGGATGAGCAGCTCAACTGTTTTTGGTGCTTTGCTCCGGTGTAGGGTGGATATAACATCAGGTCCCGCAGAGGTGGTTTGTGACATGCTGCTTCTGTGCTTCATGAAGCACCAGCATGCACATAATGCTGTGCAAGGAATCCCTGGTGGAAGCCGGAGGTACGTTCGGCTCACCAGGATTATGGCTGGAGCACTCAGAAGTGGCTCCCAAGAGTCCACAATCTCCTGGAGAGGGGATCATCGTGCCCATGCTTGATCCAACCACCCTTTTTAAAACTTATTCATTAATTGAATCTATGAAAACGCTGCAAATTTTACACCCAGAGCTACAGGTATTAAATAGCTTTTCTGATGCGTTGATCCACTGGTCTATGTATAAGAAAATTTGTAGTCGTGCAGGGGGATGAGCGAATGTTTTTTTACATTGTTTTGAAATTTGATCTCTTTGGGTGCAAATTAATGCATGCGTACCGAACCGCCCACCCATCCCTAACCATCTCTATATGTCCCTAATCATATTTTCCAAGGTCTAACCAATCCAAAAACACAGTGACCGCCCCCCTAACTACAGGACGACAGGACTAACCTTCCCCGATTCAGGCGCGAGTGGATAAGAGTGCATTGAGTGTAAATTTTTGAGTTGCTCGGGGAACCGAAGGCGAACGAACGTCGGGTCCATTCGGTTTGCTCTCAATAAGGTCCACTTGCTTAATCCTGCATGCCAAAGTCGCTTTGCGATTCGCATTCGTGTTGACCACTTTTGTCCCTTCCAACACTTATACCCTTCTGCAGCGCGAACGGTTGTTCGTACAATGATCCTGGTGGTTTTATTCGATTCATTAAACATAGTTCTTTATATGTCAAACGAAAATATGGAAAGTTTCAAGATCTAGATTCTTAAATATTTCAACCCTTAAATTTCAACCTTTGGATTCGATCGAAAGTAATTTATGAAATTTTGTAGTTGTACAGTAGAAAACTATTACATGCTTCACGGAGTATTTATGGTAATCAAAAAATAGGTCATTTTTATTCATAGAACGTTTTTCTGGGAAAGTAGGCCGAAGGCTCGTGGCACCAGCAAGCATTGTCGCTAGCTGAGCCTTAACAATTCACTCATCAAAAAGCGTAAAACTAATTCGAACAAATGTGGTACTTCAACTCAAATTAACATCGGCCAATATTTATGTTATGCTATACATATACCCTACCAATAATGTTCACACTTTTCACACTGTGACTATCCCTATTTCAACAACCATCACAAAATACAATCTGCTTGTATCCAGATCTTGAGTACAGTGAACACGATCTTAGATTTTGATCTATAGCTCTGTGCAGTATATATAGGATATAATTATCTTGGGCTCTTTGTGGTTATCGTGAGAAATTAATGTTCACAACATTCCTCCAAATCGGAACCGAGTCTCGTAATGATTTTCGTGATCATCAGAAACCAATTCAGGTTTTTTGTATTAAATTAATTTAAAAAAAGATTTTTTGAGTATCGAGATTACAGGTGTGTCCATGGCAGATGTGTGATTTTGACCCGAATTCATAAAATTTGGTCAGGTGATTTTTGAGAAGAGCCTGGAATGTAACCCAGTTAGCAGTAAAATGCTGCGAAATTGAGTGGGGTTAATTTTTATTTATATTTTGAAATATATTTATTTATTTATTTGTTTAGGTCAATTGCGAAGAATAAATAAAATAATAAAAAGAAAATTGATTAGGATACCTACTCTTAAAGAATAAACCTAAAATCACTCGTTGATTAAAACAACCTTAATTGAAAATATTTAAAAATAACGTACGAAGGTGATTGTAAGGCCGGAATCGTAATCGTATTCCAAGGCCAGACTTGTTAATGTGTAGCAGCGAGTTTAATCACCGCAAACCACAGCTACAACGGTCGTTAAAACAAATAGTCACCGCGAAACAAACAGAATCGAGCCGTCACATTATTCAGTTTATGGGAGGATTTTCACGGTTATGACTCGATAAGCGATGACGGGAGACGAGGTGGATAATAAAAAGGTTCAAATTGTCGGCGTGACGTTTCGGGGACTCGATCATAAAAATAATTGCAGAAGGTGATTGTTGTCACGATCGAGTTTTTAGTAGGTAGATCCCTCCGATCTATCGACGTTTACCGCTCGGATCGTCATTGCTCGGGTTTCGGTCAGTTTTACAGTTGCTGCCATGCCGCTAAGTACACATGGGATCCATCATAGGAGAGCAGCAACAACCACTCCAGTTTTCTGTGAGTATTGTGTTCATTGTGACGCAAATCATTACATTTAGCCATTTAGAGAGCAGTTTTACCACGTGTTTTCTTCTACAGATGACTTTGTGAAAATTTCGCAATCGGATATGCATTGATCGTCAAGTGAATAGGTAGGTCAATGTAATTTTTAAATTCCACCGGTTCCCCGGGTCATTATGTTCCAGGGCTGTTTCATGATCACTTTAATTCAGAGGATGATAGATTACCAGCTGATTACCAACCCCTATTTGAACCAATATGGTGTTCAAATTTTTCTGGTGACGGGGGACCAAATAAAAAGTCTGATAAGTTGGGTGCAGTTCATACGTTCCTCGTATCCCTACCGAACATCAATGAAATGCTTAGAATAGTCTTGAAAGATTTCAATTTTGAGAAAATTAGCCATTTAAGACATTAACGGAATTGTTTTCGAGTCTACCTTTATCTAGGTAGCGAAAGCATAGTTGTCACTTTAGGAAAGTTAAATTTTGGTTTATCATTCTATTAGTATCTGGTTCACCCGTGCGTTGCACAGGTAGACTTGAATATACGCTATGGATCTGATTCAAAAAAGTCCTTATTTACAAGTACTTACTTATAAATTACCTATTAGGACCAAACTAATGAGATCAACCCCCACTCCCTCTCTACAAACACCCCCCATATTTCAGATTAAAAATATTCTTAATAGGTTACCTAAAAAAACGTTCAGACTATTCCAATTTTAACCATCATCACCTGAGGTACGAATAACCTAGATTAAGTGTTCACTTAATCTAAACATATTCGCCCAATCAGATCCCCAGTTTGTTCAGTGATGTCAAAGATACCCCTTTCCAAACCCCATCCCCCAAAAACACCCCTATGGGTCGGAATCTTCTAAGTATCTTCTAAGTAGGCTGTGGTTTTTTAGTGTTATTCAAACATATTTTATCAATCAGGTCCTCAGTTTATTCACTGATTTTCACTGATGTTCAAGATACCCCCATTCCACCCTCACCCCTCCCACAAAATACTCGTTATGGTTCAGATTTGAAAATTTCAAGTAGTTTGTGATTCAAGTTGGAGTATTCCAAACATATATAATCAATCAGATCCTCAGTTTACTCAGGGATGTCCAAGATACCTCATTTCACCCCCCTCCCCTCCCCTAAAACACCCCCTCTGGCTCAAATGTTAAAAACTTTAAATATCCTATAATTTAATTTGGACCCCTGTAACAGTGAAAAGCAGACAGACAGACAGACGGGGGGAAATTGAGAAAATGATACCAATCGTCTACAAACAGCATGAAATGAAAAAGAAACGCAAAATTTCATGATTCTAATCAATGTGTAGACAGACATACTTACGATTTTATTAATATAGATTTGTCAAAAATGAACCTTTGTAATCGACCAAGAAATGTTAACCCCCCCTCACAATTGGTTGGTTTATGTTTCAAGATTCGTAGAACTCAATAATCGAATTAAAAAAATAATGAAAAATCCGTCCATCCAGCGTACACCACGCCTTCTGACTTATAGATTTGTCAAAAATTAACCTTTGTAATCGGCCAAGAAATTTTAACCCCCCCCCCTCACAATTGGTTAGTTTATGTTTCAAGATTCGTAGAATTCAGAAATCGAATTAAAAAAATAATGAAAAATCCGTCCATCAGGCGCACATCACGCCGTCCGCCTTCCAGAGCTTTTCTCCAAAACTACTGAACCAAAGTTTATAAAATTTTGCTCAAAAATCATACACTGGTTGGGGATGTGCCAGTAAGATTAGTATCAATTTTGATCAACCCTAAACGTTAGTAATCAAGGGCTGATATATTGATTAATCAAGATCTCAAAAACTTTCAAGGTAACTGTTTTTTTTTCCCCTCCATTTGTACCCCCAAAAATTGAATGAAATCATCCAGGAAGCCGTACAATTTTATTTTCTCTCACAATGAACTATAATGGAGCAGCGACCCTATGATTTTTGGGGGAACTAACTAAGTTTCATCAATGACCGCTAGATAGTGTTAGGCTTGCAGCAAGCAAAGTTACATGGCATAAGCGCTGCCACCGTGGTATCGCCAACTCACAGCACTGCTTCATCAACTCGTGTAAGGAAAGCTTAGGTGTGATATTTAATTTTATTAATTTCTCTTCAGTAGGCATCTACACCAATGCAGACACTTTATATACTATCTACCTAATGTCTACAAAAACAATAAACCTCTGTGTAATATTTTGCAGCGCTTTTTTTCTTTTAAATAAAAATTCCCACTCAATTTTTACGTTTTAGAACCATTCTGAACAACTTTGGTTCCGTGAGTCCGTCCGTTCGGCCCGCAAATCCTTGCATGACGTATAATTCCCAACGTTTCCATTTGATTTTATGAAATTCTCTGGAAATGAGGGGGTTAGACTGATGGAAAAATAGATGGTTTGTCCATCAAGCGTAATTTTCTCATGAACTTTTCGTCCGATCTCTCTCAAATACGGTAGTCGAGAAATAACGATTTAAATACCTGACATGAGTTTCATCGCGATCGCATCGTTAGTAACTGCTGTGCAAGCGAGAACCTCAAATCCTTGTACAAGCTTGAAATCTACAGTTTCCATCCGATTCCGATGAAATTTTCAGGGATTGAATGGTTTGGACTGTAAAAGGTTCCCATTAAATCGTACCGCTTCAGAATCTCTGGTACCCAGTATCTATCAAACATTATTGTCTAATTTACGTGATTGAAGATTTTGCTCAAACTCAACCTCCATGGAATCTTTGATGATTATATGAATTATTTCAGTCTTCTAAACTCCATATTATGGAAACTAGGAAGCTGTGTGCAACACCCAACTTGGTAGCTTTTTTTTATTGGAAAAAGCCATTAATAACATTATTACATAATCCAAAACGAGAAGATGATTTTCAAGTAGGTAATATGAAAAACGGAATAAAATGAAGCACTAGTTAGTTACAGGCCTCCGTAATTTAAATGAAATGATGATGAAGATGAGATGAAGAAGAACATGAGAAATTATTATTGATGTTGGATTTGCGAACGCGTAAGAGCTACGAAGTAAGTCGGAAGCGACTATAATCATTGGGAACCATCTACAGTCTAAACTGTTCAATCGTTGAAATTTTCTTCGTAATGGGATGAAAGCTATAAAAATCATTATTATTACAAGGATTTGGGATTCGCGCATGTGCAGCAGCTACTAGTGATACAATAATTATCCAACAACTCTCCTAATTCCACCGAGGTGGATACTAGGAATAGGCCGAGAGATAATGACACAAAGGACTTTACGTTTGACAATGCGCGGTGAAAACAATTTCCTAAAGTTTGCGGAATAAGATTGATAGGGGACCATCCTCATCCTCACCAGCACATTTTCAAATTTTATCGAAATCGAATGAAGACTGTAGAAGTTATGCTTGTTGATAGAATTTAACTCCTGATTGATTTAACTACTTTAGCTAATGATGATACGATCGTGATGAAATTGATATGCGATGATTAATTTTTCTTTCCCCGACCACCCTCAAATTTTGAGAGAGATCGGGCGACTAAGCTGACAGAGGGCCTTTTTTCAATATTTTCCATGATTTTGCTTTTGAACTTAAACTCGAAAATCGTCATGAAATGGAGTATCAAGAGAATCCGCGCTACCAACAAAGAGTATTTGGTTGTTAATGGATTACGTTTGCAGTTACAGTTTCTTACTTTATAATATTGCACAATTTCGTCAACCATTCGTCAGCCATTAGCGGATGATTTACGGTTTACAACAATAATATTGATGCCAATCTTTGAAACATGGTCGGCAGGTAATTTTTTTCTTTTCAGTGAGTCAAATCAAATAGTGAACGATGCGTTTTTCTCCCGTAGAAGTAGGATGGCTTTGGAAAGTTTTGTCAAGAGTTGGTGAAACCAACAGTTTTCCCCAATATCCCACTTTTCCCCACTTGAAACTTTTCCTTTTTTCCCTCCAAAAGTCCATTTTTCCCTAAAAAGGAAGAATGTTTCTCGAAAATGGGACCACTGCTAGACAGTGCATTAACAAACATTTTGATACGATGGGTGAATATTTTTAAACGCAAAGAAGAAATATTGTATCTCCATACAATGGTATGCCTTGTCAATTGAATGCTAATACTCTGGAATACATTATCGCCCCGTCAGGGCAAATAGCCCACAGTTTTGACTTGAATAGCTCCATCAGATCGCGAGTTGCATCGATGCGGAGCGCATCAAAGTAGATCGAATTAGCAGTTAAAAGCATAGTAGAGACTTGTTAGTATTTTCTCAAACCATTCGCGCGCGTGAGTGCGTGCTTGTGTGTGAGTGTGTGTACCTACTTCCTTCATTTCTTGAGCCGGCGTCGGGTAAACCTGGGCGTCCTCCCCATTTGTGTGAGTGTGTGTTTGTTTTAGTTCTTTCTCCGAAAACAAGCATTCCAAATAAAAAGAAAAGTTCGCTGGGCTTTTTGAGTACAAAAAATTGATCATATTACAACAAAAAAAAGCTGCAAATTATTACGTAATGGTTTATTATTTCTGAATCAGATAGCCAGCTATAGTAACCAGCATGCTCTGGGGCTTTCACCAGTCTCTTTTCTAGTATCCACCTCTGTTCTCGCGTTACAGGCTGCGCTCCCGTACAACCACCCGAGTGGTCTCATTCAATCCACGAAGCTGGTAGGTACACTGGATCCCAAAAGCATCTGGGACATATCCCAGTCGATTTTGGAAAAATATGTATTGCAATAATTGCAATAATTTCTTATGGATGATCAGTGACCAGCTGATCCATGTCCGACTTGAGAACTCTGTGGTCAAGAGATGCAAGATTGTCCGGATGGTTGAACTTGGTACAGAGTGCAGCATAATGCTTAGCAAAACCTGTACAACCACCCGAGTGGTCTCATTCAATCCACAAAAAAAGGAGCTAATTTCTACAGTCCTCTATAATTTGACACATCTGCCGGATTGCCCCTCTTGAGTAGAGGAAAGATTATTGCCTCCTTAAACGATTTTGGGACTTCCCCAGTGTGCATGATGAGATTAAAAAAATCCAGCAGCATCTCTTGAAACTCAGAACATGAGTACTTGAAGAATTCAAATGGGACACCATCGAGACCTGGAGCTTTGTTTTCCTTTACAGTAGATAGAACTCTCTGTAGCTCAGAAATAGTAAAAGGTGCGTCCAACATATCTGAAACATAATTCGGTTCCACAAAAAGCAGCAAATTACCCAAGACTTGTTGATTCAGAAGAAATCAAACTAAAACCGTAGGTACACTGGATCCCAAAAGCATCTGGGACATATCAAAATCAAGAAAATAGTCATCATAATTGGATACAACAGACTCCACAACATGCGTTTCAATTAGTAATATAATATGGAAATGCTTAACAAAATTAAGAAAAGAAACCAGTCGATTTTGCGTCCGTAATTACTTGGGTGACGACACCCCACTTACCTAGGCAGAAATATAAGTAAACAGCTATTCATCCAGAGGGTTCAGACTCCAACGGTGTACTATTACGCCCCATGTAATGCAATTTTAATTTAAAAACGATTTGCTTAAATCTTCCCCACAACGAACTATCTGAGAAGATTTTGAGAAGAAAAAGAACGAAGGATTTTAGATGGGCTGGATCCATTATTTTTGTAACATACTAAAGTATGATATAATATACTAAATATACTAGTGTGTTCAAGGTAGGTTAAATGTTATATGGGGTAAAAGTAATAAAATATAATATAAAATATATGTATATTATATCCGTTCCGATACGCCCCGGACGCCTTTCTGCTACTCCACTATGCCCCTAATGCCGTACCCCTCTCAGGTTGGCGCGGCGTATTATATGGGTATAACAAAGTAATAAATAATAAATATCCATTCTCCTACACCCCTCTGCTACGCCCCTGGTCACCCCAGCCGCCGCAAGGTGCCGCGGCGCCTCCTCTCACTCCACCCCCCGCTCACCATCCCCCCCCCCCCCACCAACCGTGACCCCCTGCCAAGCGTGCAAGGCGTGCGCGCGTGCGTAAGTCTAACACTCAAAGCCTCAAAAAAGGCACTTTTTCGCCCGTTTTTGGCCCATAGCATCTATGCGAGTAAAGCGATCGGGATGGTTAAACGTTAGGACCAACTAGACCCCAAATGGAGTCTATGTGCGAAAGAACGGGTTTTTTAAGTCAATTCTTGGTCCTTTTATGGCCCGGACGGCGAACGGCGGACGGCGGACGGACATTTCAAATTTGGATTCTACGCACCTTGAAACGTAAAGTGACAAAGTTTGAGGGGGGGTTATACAATTTTTTTGCTATACGATCACATAGGCTTATTATTGGAAATAATAAACCAAAATGTGCAGAAAATAACTAAAGATTTCAAACAGCAGCAAACAATTATTGTTTATATTCCTTTCTAGCAGAATATGTACTCAAATTTTATTATTATGTACCCACACACTATAAAACCAATACAAACATTTTTGAAATCCAAAATATGGCGCTTAACCAGCGGATAATTATTTAGAACCAGTTTTTTTTTTTTTTTTTTTTTTTTTTTTTTTTTTTTTTTTTTTTATCAAAAAATAGATTTATGAAAATTTGATCGAACGATGATGCTGTATGACTGGAAATTTTTCTTTTAAATTAAAGAAAGAAAAATTCAAAAATGGGGAGAAAAAATGAATTGTTACAATAACAGGGGGGAAACCCCAGTTTTCGACACCACTTAATGGCTTTTCTGAGAAAACAACCTTCCAGATAGTGTATTAAACTTAATTCAAAAAACGCTTGCCAGGTTGGGTGGGCAGTACAGCTCGCTTATTATAACATGGACGCATAGAATTAGTAGAAGAACGAGTCAAAATGATTAAGTCCAAATTATACAGAAATATTATATGTGTGGACATGCAAAAATGCAAAATAGGGTTGTAATCCATGTTTGTGCATGTGCATACCGTACCATTGATCCATTGACATTTACAATCTAAGGGGATTTTTGATCCCTTTACTTGGTTTTAAATGTTACGAGCCATACAATTTTATCTATCTAAGGTATATTTAGGGCGATGGAATTGGTAGGAGATGTTTTGTGGTTAACTCGCCAAAATTTTGTAAATTTCATCAAATTGGTCCATTAGTCTTGGAATTTTTCCGTCCACGATTTATTACTCAACCAATTGCGATAAAATACATGGACCATCAACAGCAAGGAACTTAACCCCCCCCCCCCCATCACAGTTTGAACTAAATTGGACCGATATAGTTCATGATAAATCGATGTTCTAAGACATTCACGAATGCGGATGTGTACAGACTAATATTATTCTAACGGCAATGAAATTCATAGAATATTATGAAAAAGCTTACCTGCACACCTCAGAAAATGTCATACATATCGGTCCTTTAGTTACGGAGTTTTGTCTGTTTTAACCATTTTCAGTCAACCAAACATACACAGACAGATACGGAACCGAAACTGATCAGCAAGGGCTAAAACGCAAAAAGCAAAAGAAAATTTTGATTTTTGGAGACAACATTTTTCGAGTTCTCGTACGACAACACAAGCACCAGCACGGTGCTTAAAACCGAAACGGAGCTTCTTTTTCGGACAACAATAGAATAGAGAAAATAATAAAGTATGAAGAGGATCAGATCAGCTGTGGGATTTCTGGGGATTTTTCTTTCCTAATCGATTTACGGGGCTGAAATTTAAAATGGAGCTCCTTTGGAACACTCCGAAAACAATTCCGCTGGGGGCCTCTTCCCTTATCGACCTACGGTGATGAGAAGTAATTTGAAATGGAGCGCTTTTGGAACAAACATAATACAAAATATAATTACAAACTATGGAAGGACCTCTGAGGCCCCGTTCTTGATCTACCTACGGTGCTGAAAGTAATACAGCGCCTTTAAAAAACCTTGAGATATTTTACGAGGTAGCAGGCCTTTTTAATCGACATACTGAAATACATTAATTGTAATTAAGAATTTCACGAGCAAAAAACAAATATAGTTTAAAATCAATATACGTACCTACTATGCAACACTTCTATATGGCAGAAAAATGACTGTTAAGTCGTTGTTTTTTAGAATTTACTGAAAATCATAAAATTGTGAGGTCCTGATGATGTAGAGGGGTGAACCCTTTGTGTGGTGCGGAGCGCCGAGTTTCCATAATATTACTGTACACTGGGTTTAATAATTATAGACCAGAGATCTGCGAAATAATTGGACCTTTGTGTAATGATTTGCAGCGGTTTTTTAAATTAATTAATTTTTTCATTTTACATTTTTTATTTTGTTTTATTTTTTTCTACGCATCTTGGAACGTAAACCAACAAATTTTTGGGGGGTTGAAAATTAGTTTTCAAGGTTTCATTACTGAAATAATAAACAACATTTAAACCCCACCCTTCACACCGTTTTGAGTTTCTGACATCGTTTCTTCACTGATTTTCGTGCATACATCTTTGTCACTTTTCACAATTTTTTTACGGAACCAAGTGAGTTCACTCACTTTCACTCGGCATTTGCGAGCGAGTTTGTGTGTTCCGCCTACAGGCCGCAATCTTAGAGCTATCAACTTGAAGTTTGGTAGTTAAATAGCCTCTTTAGACACTCGGAATCAGCTGTTTATCTTTTGGTGACGATAAGGCAACAGGAACTTGTCGTCAGCTATGACGATCGTTGTCAAATCAACCGAAAATCGAGTTTAGCATAGTTTACAATAGTTTTCGCACACAGAATCGACTGAAACCACTATAAAAGCTTTAAAAGTGTTGTCCTTGAAGGCAATAAGACGTTATCGTCGTCACTGATGTCAGTCATTGTTAAATCATTAAAAATCGAGTGGTAACCACTTTTCAATCAGTTTTCAATAGTTTTCGTCACATTGAATCGGTTGGAACCCTTTTAGATGATCAAAAATGCAATACATACTCATCATCAAAGACGTGTAAATTAAGTGGTCGTTTCAGTTATTTGTAGGGCGCGTTGTAGATTTATCATCCTTGCCTTAAAACCACTGTTGATAGCGAAAATTTGTACATTCGATCAAACATCGTGAACGGACATACTAGTCTATGATTTTGTTCAATCCCTATTCATTACATCGTCTGTATTTCGTGTTGTACTTGACTTGTTCGTAAGAGTAAATAACTAGTGGGAAAGAAGTGGAACCCATCAATAAATCTTTCACTCCGTTCGCTGTTATTTTCCAGATTACGACGAAGAAAAAGATGAATACGTGAGCCACGACGTGCAGCTCATATCAGAACCCTCCACCTTCATGCCAGCCGTCTCTCTTATGGAAAGGTGAGTGATGGATGGAATGCCTTCCCATCCAAAGCAAATTCCTCGTACCAAAAAGTGAAAAGCGCCGCGCACTAATCCCCCGACGTATTCCATGTTTGCTCTAATATCACAACATTATAATGCTGCGTGGTTCGAATATTTAGGGTAACAAGGTTTGATTTTAGAAGGTAGCACAGTAAGCTCCGCAATCCTCATGGGTGCAAGGGGATGTACGGATTACGGAGAAATTCGAACACCTGAGTATGTTCAGAATAATTGCGTAAAAAATCAACAATACCTGTATATTCGTGTGTGTTTTACATAGATGCATATAAAGATGTATATGCATAGGTATATGTACAATAGGGATAAATATGATATATATATATATATATATATATATATATATATATATATATATATATATATATATATATATATATATATCTTATTGAAAATGACTCTAGAAGAGCTTGATTATTATCACAAAATTGGAAAAGATAACAGAAAAAACGACACAAAACTATTTTTATACTTAGGCTTTTTGCCTTTTTCAAATGAAGGAAAAAAGACGAAATATAAAAAAAAGTTTTGTGACGTTTTTTCTGTATCTTTTCTATAGGTATATATTAATTGTATTTTATTTACGTACATACATAAATATCTATGTTATATTATTATCTGATTATTCAATACAAATAAATCGAAAAAAGTTCTTGGAAACCCAACTGGAAAGTTTTTTTTTTCCCCATACATCGATAGTTACAGTGCAAAACCCTGTGAGTTCATTTTAGCCAAAATGAAGGTTTTAGGGCTTTCTGGTCTATTGTGACCTCGCGTACGTTCTCGGACCAGGAAAAGAGGGTATAGAGTTTTCACTTTACTTTACGATAATTTGTAAAAACCTGCAAGCTAGGAACCTCCAAAACACAACGTATATACTAAGTTGCAATCCGACTCAGTGGAAGACCTGTAAGTAATGCAATTGGGCAGTTAAAACCCTGTAACCCTGTAAATTATAATCAAGTTCAGTGTAAATTCCTGTAAGTGATGAAATTGGGGCCGGAATACCTATTTCGAGGAAAGTGCAAAATATGCAGTTTTTTCAGCTCTCCTGAAAAATTTTATTTATTTATTTTTTTTTTTTTCACTTACCTTCAGGTTTTTGCAGTGAAGCTATCGATGTATATTTAGGTCGGATTACAAATAAGTATTGCACTGTTAATTTACTTCATTTCCTACCACCGTGAGTACCTACCTACCTTACATCTAGAAAATATTTGAATGAGAAATTCCATAACTTTTGACGCGAATGATGTTTTACAATCGTGTTACTTGTGAACAAAAAAAACTGCAAATTGTTACAAAAAGGTTAGTTATTTCAGTACTATACAGCCCCTTTTACTGTGATAGCAGGTACTATTTCGGCAGGTACCTAGTTCTCTAACAAGCTTCAGATTTTCTTTTCAATCTTGGTCCTTCTTTACTCAGTAGTCAGAACATTGCACGGTTAGAGAAAGATAAAACTGAAACATCATCTAGCCGATTTAATCAAAGTTCAGTACAATATACATCTGGAATTGAACGAGCAATCAAGAAGAAAAAGAACAACTTAAAAACTACTTGAGAAAAATGTATAATTGTTGGAAGGACGCATTATTATATGCTATTGCCGCTGCGGCCAAATCGCCTCAATTGTACCAGTACCATCTGAACTAATGAAGCCATTAAACTTGAAAAGCTTGAAATCTAAAATATCAGTTTGAAAAACAGATTATTATTGGGAACAAGTTTTTTTTTTTTTTTTCTCAAATATTGTAGTAAACCATTTCTTTTTTCTCAAAGTGCTCGAATTTCAAAACAATTTAACATAAATATTAGGTAATTTAAGAAAATTGGCTCATATAGTTGTGTTGCACGCATGAAGCGTATAATATTGGCATTGATTCGTTAATTTTCTTTTTGGTATCTACCTTCCAAGGATGGAATCTGAGTAGGTATATATTCCAAACGTGAATAAATCCCCTCATGCGTCCTCTCGTATCATTGTATCCCTCAATAATCATTTGAGTTTCCATTAACTTCGCAATGTCACTACGTCAATTTCATAGCATTTGAATAAATGCAAATGAAATCCACTAGATTTTTATGAACTTTTCAAGGGTAGGGGTAATACAAGCCAAGTAATCAGAGTAGCCTTTGGATGCGTACAGAAGAGGCATCTAATAGGGAAATAATAAACCTTTGTGTAATAATTTACGGATTTAAAATTGCGTAATAATGGTCCATCTGAAATATTCAAGTACATAAAACCCATGCATGGAATCGAAAATATGAACCAACGACTCTAATAGTTCTTACTAGTATTTAGATATACCCACTAGATATTCTTTAGATGACCTATTGAAATAAAGATGAAATAACCATTCGAACAAGTTTTTCAGGACGACTTCTTCTTTAAACTTTTTCCAAAATATTCTCAAATCCGAGAGCAGCTCAGCGCTCCAGCTCGCTTGGAAGGTGGTGCTGAGGGAAATGAGCGATGATTTGACTGACATAACGATGAAAATCAACTCACTCACACGAAACTGTAAACTCAAAGATCAACAGCTCGCAGAAAACGTGAGTTATCTATTTTTATTAATTTCATAATAACGTGTACGTTTACTATAAATGAAATCCCGTTTTCCTCGTCAGAATACACACGAAATTCGTAGAGAAACTCGGTGCTGCGCGCCGCGAAAGCGGCTCCGCCCCTTGACCCCACTGGGAAGGCTCCAGACCCTATCGAGCCTCGGTTAAGCATTGGAGGAACGTGGATCACGCGCCATTTAGAATTTCAGCTTCATAGGTTGAACAGCATTATCTAAGAAATATCATCTAAGGAATATCTAAGCTGATCTGGGGGGCTCAAGACTTCATGATTCGTTTCTAGACGTCCCAAGGGTTCTCTATTTCAAATTTTAGCTGCATAGGTTGAATAGCAAAAAAAAAAAAATTAACTACGGAGCTCACTCAACTAATTTAGGGGGTCTCAGACTATATCATTCATTTTTATATATTCCAAGAGGCCTCCATTTCGAATTTCAGCTTCAATGGTTAGATAACAAAGAACTTACGTTCCGATCTCACTCAGCTGATCTAGGTAGCTCTAGACTTCATGATTCGTTTCTAGTTGCCCCAAGAAGCTTCCATTCCAAATTTTAGCTTCATAGGTTGAATAGCAAAGCAATTATATTATCAGCCGTTATTTTAGTCACGTTTTTTCGTGACAATATTTTGCAACATTTTTCACTTTTAGGTCTCGGGGAAAGCGTGTTCCACGCTAAAACCTTGTAGTTCATGACTCTATCAGTTCTCCTCTCTTCTTGTTAAATTAATATTTTCTATTATTGTAATTACATTATAATAAGGTTACAACGGCGTTACAGGGAATAGTAGGTATCCATTTTAAGGGTTTTGGTAATGAAGGGACTCTTTTCAATGTGAGACTGTGGTCATCTTCCTCAATCAAGATGTCGGAGGAGCTAATGGTTTAATCTGAAACTTCTGAAGGAAAGATCCACCAAAGGGCCGGGAGTTTAATCCTTCGCTAATGAACGACGGAAGAAGCTAACAATTTACCTCCCGGCAGCGGAAATCCTGGTTTTCGAGTTGCCCGAGAGCTTAGCTAAGAAGTCCCTTCCATCCACTCATCACCGCTACTTCGTTAGCGAGGCTGAGGTCCTCTCAGGGACCAGCTACATACCGGTACTTACTACCGGTAGGATGGAGGGAATTCGAACATACCTACCTACCTCTTTCTCCTAATTTACTAAAACTTCAACCATTCAGAGTTTTGAATTCCTGAGTGCTTTTGTGCTGGATTGAAGGTACGCCATGTTATATATAGCCTCATTCAGAAAGAGATACCTACTTCCAAAATTCCTATGGGCAAATAACATATTAAAATCAATCAAATTTCTGGGTTCATAGCAATTTATGTTGACGAACAGATTGATTTAATGACACAGAAAAGTTTTGTTGAGTTTGATGTTGATGGTTGATGAGTACAGACAAAGAACACACCTGACATGGTTTAGGAGCCGTTGGTACTCTATAATGCAGTCCGGAGTGCCAGTCAGCCCTTCATTGTGCCATCACAACTAATATTGTACGGTTAAGGGTAGTTCGCTCATGGAGCTTGATGTGTCAACACCTCTGCTGTTGATTACCCGATCTTTGATACTCGGTTTGTTTGTGTATGAGTATGGATACGGAAGACGGCTCAACTGATCACGATTATCAGTTCGGGGAGCCTCGCCGACCAGCTTAACACAAAAAAACCGCGATTCAGGTTCTATAATCCCTTTATATAGCTCCTTCGCACCTTTATCCAAGCCCCAAGCTAAATCAGCTTTGGGTAATCTCTCTTCCTCGCCAACACCTTAAGAAGGTAAACAGCTGAAACCACCTCCTACCTTTGTTAAAAATTTATTGAATATTAATAAACTACTACCGAAAATTCGCTGTCTTGATGCTGGTGAATTTAAGCGCTACTCCACAGGAGATAAAATCAAGTACTCAGGTACCTAAGTGAGACCAATGCTCAACACTACACTAACCAAACCATCGCCAAAAAAACCCGACCGTGCCCGTACCCGCCCGTGCCTGTGGCATCGGCAATAAATTCAATGAACAAGAACTGTTTCTTGATACATAAAATCGACATTTTGCTAACCACAGAAACTAAATTAACCGAAAGTTGTCCCTTTTTTACCGTTAATTACAGATGCTATAGAGCTGATCATCCGAGTGGAAATAGAAAAGTTGGATCCCCTATACTTATAAAAAATTCAATAGAACATGAAGAACTCCCTATCATTCAAGAGAATAACATGCAGCAAATCTCCAGAGTCACTTTCAGGGGAGCAGGACTGTGAAACACTTCAAGAGTATGTGAACATTTTAAGTGGATGGACCAAACGATAGAGAATACGAATCAACATCCAGAAGACACGCAGGTTTGCTTCACATACAAACGGTCTAATGTGATACCTACTCTACCCCACTCCGACCAACCTATTGAGTATTCTGACTCAGTAATGTACTTGGGTCTTAGACTGGACAGCCGCTTGACCTGGAAACCCCATATCAGCGACATTGTGGAAAAAGTGCGTGAGAGGATCCGCCAACTGTACATCCTGTTATCTAGTATATTTCTCCCTCTTCACGTAAAGCGTATACTCTACCTAACGCTATTAAGGTCTATATGGTTGTATGGGAGTGAACTATGGCTCGGCATGCAATACCCAAATTAAACGCATAGAGACCGTTCAAACAAGAGCACTGCGGATACTGACTGGTGCACCATGGTTCGTTTGCAATGAAACACTACGAACAGACCTTACTATTCCCACTGTGCCAGAGTCTCTTTTGGAGTGCTACAATGCCCTAGCTAACCGAATCAACTGCCATCCTAATACTCTCGTTAGTGACATGCTCTCCGGACCAAGTAGCACCTCAACGTGCTTTCAGACGTCTCAAACGCAAATGGCATTCCGATTTCTTGGCTTCCTGATGCCCACTGGGACTAAAACATAATTATTAACCCCCATTCATCTTGTCAGACTATCGTCTGTGATTGTTACCAGGATATTTTTGATCTTGTTGAGCCCTCAACATCGTTTAATACTGTTACCACTGTTGTTATTATATTTACTATTATTGTTGTCATTGAATTTGTATTGCGTCGTCATAGGGCAACGATAAAATGATTATGGTAATTTGATTTGTGACTTGATGGTAATTTATCACAATAAAGTTCCAAATATAAAAAAAAACGGTTAAAGTGAACAAACACTTTTTTTCTATTGAACGATGTTGGTTGAAGCTAGCAACTGAAAATATCACCAAAATCAACGAATGATAAGCGGTTTTTAGGGACGAAAACTGAGGAATATATATTTCCCAAGCAACGTCATTGTATGCAATAAATATTCGATTTTACATCGCCGATGTGGCATAATATTGTTAGGTTAGGTCAGGGAAGATGTAACTCCAGAAGAAAAACAATGGATATGTATACCATATTATGGGAAAATTTCTGATACAATCGGATAAATTCTTTCATCGAGGGGTTACAAAGTGGGTTTTAAAACTAAAAATAGACTTAGAGCTAACTAGGTTCCTGCTGGGTTCCTTTAAAGACAAAATCAATGTTCAAAATAAAAGTGGGGTTTATAAACTAGAAAATTCTTTTGGCTCCGAATATTGCGGTCAAACTGGTTGGAGATTCAGGGTTTAGCATCAGGAGGATTTCAGGGAAAATAAAGGTAAATCTACAATTGCAAAACATCTTAAAAAGACCAATCATAGTTACGACTTTGATTTGACAGATGAACGGTTTGTAAACGAAAGTTGTACAGAAAGGTCTAAAACGATTCGATCTAATTTTGGAGACTTTTTTTCATCACCCGAAAGTGAAACAATACCTAACTACAGGGTGGACTCGGAAGCAAAATCTTACATTGTGAAAATATTTGAAAATAAAGCGTTTATGAAAATTTATAGGAGGCCTTTTTGTTGCAAATTAGTTGTAGAATAGATCCCTAGAACTTTCATTTCCATAAGTAGGTATGTATGGGTATGAACCTGGTTAATATACGGGAGTTCCAGCAAATTGATTTCATAACTTTTCCTCTGGGTGTTGAAAAAGTAATCACGTATCAACTCTTAACTTGACTCAACGTATTGATATAATTTGTATAACAAGGTGAAGACTCGACTAGGTACCTACTTTCTGAATAAAGTAATGCAAAGTTGGTGAATCTGATCGCCATCAAAGCATGAAAATATGATTTCTCCTCCGAGTCTACTTCACTTCGTTGAAACTCCTAATCTAATTTTCCAGGCCAGTGCTTACGACGAGCTTCAAAACCAACAAGAGAGCGAGAAAAAGAAGATGTTAGCCCAGGTATGAATTTATTTTATCTACCGTTTATTTTCGCATTATATAAATCACTCAAAAAAGAATTGTCTATTTATTATGAACACAAGCCGTTATTAGAAAGAGATCTTCTCTTATCTTTTCATCAGAATGATAAAGGCAGCCACTCGAGTGCGTTCTCTTTCAAAAATGAAGATCATAATAATTGGTGAACCGTGTATTCTAACAGTGAAACAGTTGTCTCTCGGCATTTTTAAGTCCTTTTGTTTCAAACCAAAGTTTTGTTTTCAGTGAAATTGTTTTTCTAATTTATAAACCGTCTTTGGCGTACAATAACCTACTGTAAGTATAACATACCTACCTACTTATATATATTCTTGCTACTAATTTTGATCAGTAAAAAATGATTACAATGTGCATTACAGTAATAATGGACTAAGTTACATTATATAATATAACTAAGTCAGTGTTGAAATATTGTACCAATATAATGTAACTAAATCAGTTACACTAAGATCAGTGGTCTGGATTCTGAAGGGGCTGAAACTCATGTTCAGGCTGGATATCATAAGAAAATTCCTGCCTAGTAAAGATTGAGCTGAGTTTTGAACTCCAACGATATAAATTTACTTCTTCTACTTCTAAATTTACTTCTCACCATAGCGTTTGAGAGTGAAGTTACTAATAAATCGAATAAATTTGATCAATAATGTGATGCTGAATCGCTCCTCGTCAAGTAGCGACCTAGTTATTCGTAGAATAGTGCATAAATCATTGGCAATCCAATAATATTATTATAGGTAGGTACAGGTACCTCCCTATTATTAATTTTGTTTCAGCGGATTTTTGCAGAAAATTAAACTATTGCAATGGCTCCGAAAATTTTATTTTTTATTTTAAAATTTTCTGTATTGAAATCCGTTCTGAGGCATTCAGAATCGAATCCTAGAGAATTTGTTTCCTGCATTTAACCTGCGGAAGCGACGGTTACAACAGAATTGATTTTGGGATTTGGTTAACACGGTTTAGACTTCAATTTACAATTATTGAATATTTTTCAATTTCTACGTTTCATAACCTATAATTTAAGGGACTTTTCCCCCAACTCTAAGACACAGACATGACTTCAACGGTCATTTAGCTCAAATCGCCTCTCTGAGTTATTAGCACAAAAGTGGGAAGGTACCTACCTAAAGGTGACAAATGAGAGGTGTATTATTATTTCAATTCATGCGTCACGTAAAACTACAGCCTAATAATGGCTCTAATTAAAATTGGGTACAAGGCTAATACGGAAGGTATACCAATAAAGGTGATTGTCAATTAAAAAGTTACCTAACCAAAGAATAATTTTATAAATTTAATATGCCTACCTATATAATTGTAATGGTCACACGCTTCAACAAACACTGAGAAACAATGTGTTTTGTCGAGAAGTAAATGTGTAGGCATGCACCTACGTCCTTGCCTACTTTGGAATCCCACCGTCTACAACGAGCTCAGCCTGACATGGACAAAACACCGAGAAGCAGTCCGGAGCCAGATTACGACTATGTGCGACGAATATAAATATGAAACGTACAGTTGGCTATTTTTTTCAATCTCTTAGTTGCGAGAGGAGCGGCTTCGAGAAACGTCGTGCTTCGGGTAAACACTCCGGTCTTGTGTAAAGTGTATATAGAACTCAGTATCACAGAGTTGACATGTACTTTTTGTAATTTCCGATAGATCAGGAAGTCTTCCATTCCCTATGAACCTGAGAATCAGCGAAGATCAGAAACATGAGGTGAAAACCAAGACATAGCCTGATCTATATTGTTCCGAAATCATGTTTGCCGGTTTTCATTTCTGTAGAGAACTTGGGACTTCTTACAGTACCTACCTATGGAATGAATTCATATGAAGTAGGTAGATCTGAAGGCCTAACCTCAAATTGGAACCTAAATTCGCGAAGGTTCAAACACCGCTTGCATGCCTACATAATACCACTACTCATATGAATGCCCTTAAATCTTATATATATATATATATATATATATATGGCTTTCCATAAAGCTTTGTGCACTTATAGCACAAAATTTATAGAAGTTCCATCATGCTGTTATATTTATGTAATATATTTTAAAATTTAAGCTCTTTGTGCACAAAGAAATGGTTAACTACCAATTTTACGGGCCGATAAACTAGTTCTCATAATCTGATTATTTGAACAAAAATTTGGAATTTTAAGCATATTTTGTTGTTTTATAAACTATTTTTAAAGCATATGTTAATGCATTTTAGGTGTATTTTTCAACATAATTTTGTGCACACGGTTTTTAACATTCTATTTCGTAGACCATAAACTTCTTTTGGGTAATATTTTTATAAAATGAAAATTCAAAGTTTTTGTTTTCAGCGGTTTTTACCATTTTTAGTAATTAATGAGTACATTTTTAGAAATTTGCCTAATTGATTGTAATAAAACAGCGCTGCATCTTATGGAGAGTTGTCGTCTGGAATGACAAACATATTACTACTATGTATTATGCGTGTGTTTGTGTGTATGTCAAAACGAATAAAGAATGCCTTTTAATATGCCTCAAAAAGGCATAAGTTTTGAGAACTTTTTTCTTTTCTTTTTTTCAAGTGAGAATTTTTAAACTTCATTTCACACTAACTTCATTTTCTACGAAAATTTGATAAAACGCGACAAATTACCGCACAAAGGTTTATTATTTCTGTATACTCGGCGCTGATCGCTGACTTATAATTAGATCCTTGTACAACTACATCTAGAAAATTAATGAAATAAAACTCCACGCTTTACAAGACCGTCATTACGTGGATTAACTCGATTTGTTAAAATGGCCATCAAAGCTTTAGCCAATCAAAAAAGTATATAAATTTTAAAAAAAGTTCCAGCCATGCAGCACAATTGTATGAGCGAATTTTCGTGATATATTCATGATTCGGCAAGAACACTTTTTCTAAATAATATTCAGCTTAGCAAAACATTTTTTTGATTTTATTGATTTGTTCGCAGTTTTTATCAATTTTTTAGCACATATTGAGTGACATTGGTACCTACAATGTTCAGTACAGTTTTTATCTCCAATTTTTTAATTTTCTAGTTCGTAGTTCATAAAATTTTTCTGAGTTCCTTACTAATATCTGCTAAGAAAAAAATATAAGCTTACCGCTTTCAAGCACTTTTTACCATCTGTACTGATTTTGTTTTGTTCAATCACAATCCTAACGAGAGCATTGCCTGAAATCACAAACACGGATTATATATATATATATATATATATATATATATATATATATATATATATATATATATATATATATATATATATATAGGCCATATTTTATGACCCTAGAAGGGCGAATGGGGAAAACCCACCTGAGTCGTCGAATCCTTCACGTCTTCCTTGAGCCTTCTCGAGTCCACGGCACAATTATTTCTCATTTTAAAAAGTTCCCTCGCTTCCACTCGCAATTTGACCGAGTTCTCGTCACTTTTTTCTATATCCGATTTCGGATTCAGATTCGGCGCCTACGCTCGCCTCCACGTCCAGCCGGGGGGCAAGCCCCCCGGACCCCCCATTAAATTGCTCGCTTCGCTCGCAAAATGTAGCATGTAGGGAATTTTGCTCGCTTCGCTCGCAAAGTGTGGCATGTAGGGAATGTTGCTCGCTTTGCTCGCAAAGTGTGGTATGTAGGGAATGTTGCTCGCTTCACTCGCAAACGGTAGATCTCTAAGGGTAGGTTTAACTTCTGTAGAGGATGTGCTCGCTTCGCTCGCTTGAGGAAGTTATACTGCCCACCCAACTTGGCATATAATCCGCCCGGCGATGGGCGTTTTATTACCCTACGGTACTATTGCAAAAACCTAATTACTATTAACAACTACTACGTTACTATTAAACAAAAACCTTAAGTAGAACAGATGGAGAATAAAGGTTTTATTATCCATGTTTTGTTTTTATTTAAAAATTACCTCATTTGCAAAGATATTGGGATCAATTTTTTGTAAGTACCTATAAGTTATATGTTTACAAAAAAATTATTACTAGTTCAAGAGAAATTTTTGTTTTTCACCTAAAGGTAAGTTAGGTATTATGCGCCGATGGTATCGGTATCGAGAATCGGGAATCGATTTTTCAGGTATCGGTATCGGTATCGGGAATCGATAAATTTTGGTATCGACATCTCTAATATATATATATATATATATATATATATGAAAACGTTTCATATTTCCAGGAATCGTTTCAGAATGTCACAAGACCATTAAAAAAGTCAAAAGACCATTTCTTTCCATTAAAAAAGTCAAAAGACCATTTCTTTCCATTAAAAAAGTTTTGGAAATTTTTTAGAAAATTCGCTAAAAGTCGATAAAATAACCCCTAAAAAATTACCCACCTAAATTGTTTGAATTTCTAAGTTTGGTTTGTAAAACAGAACATGATTTATAAAAAGGTTTTTTTTTTTTGTCGTAAATTTTATACCAATTAACATTAATCAACATTCCTGTGCACACAGTGCTAAAATTAAAAAAAAATAAATAAATAATAATAATAATAAAATTTTAATGAGTAAAATTACGAATATCGTACCATGTGTTCATGCTGCTGACTGGATTCATGATTCATGTATACTTTATAGCGTGTGTTATTCATTATTCACGTATTTTGAAGTACGAGGATGTTATTTAAATCTAAACGGAAGTAACTGGCTAAACTTGAGTAACTTCATATACCATACTGGGAAGTATTGGAAGTTGCTTATACATGAATTTAACGTTATCTAAATTATTTGTTTTCCTTATTTGGTCAGTAATTAAAATAATCTCTACCAGAGTGAACAATTAAAAAAAACGACAGACGGTTAATCACATTGTAATCTGCTACGTAGGTAGGTATTATATGTTTTTCTTTTTTTTAATGCACATTAATTACATTTACATCATTAATTTACATTTTTAAAGTTGTTTTTATGTTCATGAATCATCCAAATATACTTAATTTCTATTTTATTCCATGCATGCACGTTCATTTTGACGTTATTTTTCTTGCGAACCATACAGCCCTTTGAGTGAGCGAACGGATGAACATAGGTACAGAGTATCATTCTATTCCTTGAAATGACATCTATCAAATCTAAAAGAATTATAACCTTATTTCAACTGATTTTTATAATATTTCACTCTTTTGGGGTTGATCGAAAATGTTGCCGAGGATGCAAGACCAACTAGAGCCCATAATTATCTGATTTTTCCCAAATTTGGGAACTTGGTTTCAATAAGTAGTTTGGGAGAAAAGAACCGAACGGCAAATTTATTTTCATTTGTTTTGGTTCATTACATTCAATAATGAACTTTTTGTAATCTACCCTAAAAAAATGTAGCACCCGCTTATCAAAACCATTTTGTTAGTTTACGTTTCAGGATGCGTGATCGATGAAAACAAAAATTAATATTGAAAAATTCTTCCATCCACTGATTTTTCCCAAGCTACCTACTAGACCAAAGTTTATGAAACAAGGGTAGGTAAAAATCACTTAGGTAGGCCCAAGTTGGTCCTGAATCCTCGGCGTCACTTTCGATCAACCGTAGAGGTTGAAACTGTTAAGTTGAAATAGGTTCCTATTAAAAAATCCACCTTAAAGATGACGGATATCATCAATGAAATCAAGACTATCCGAACTGCTGTGGCTATAAGTTTATCCTATGGATTTCTGAAGGCAAGTCCATTGGCGAGAAAAAATTATAGCAAAACACAATTTGAAGGATGCTACAATCTATTTAATTTTTTTAACGGTAAATTACAAAGCGTTAATAGGTAGGTAGGTCTTGCAAATAACAAGGTTTAATCCATCCTGATGTGGCCTACTAGGTACGAAAGTTTTAAGTTTTAGTTTTTAGGTACGAAAGCTTTAGTTTTTTTGAAAGTTTTAAAGTTGGCATCTGCAAATCTGTACAGGAATCGGTTATGGAGCCACAATTCTGGCCAAATGGAATATTCGTTAAGCGTTTTTTGTTCCGACGCTCTCAAGGTGCAGTGGTAACACCTTGATTGAGCTTTCGCAACCACACCTTACGTCCCCTGAAGCGTTAACTTTTCTTCACGCGAATGTTCAGGGTATCAGATCTAAGCTGAACGATATTAATCTATGTTTCGACGATCGTGATGATATTAAGCTGATGGGCACTACAGAGCACTGGTGTAGAGATGGTGAAATAAGTTACTATGCTCCGGCCGGTTTCAGTATGGCTTCCTCGTATTCAAGACGCAACACCAGAGGTGGTGGCTCTACAATATTTGTTAGAAATTCCATTCAGTTTTCTGAGTTACGTGAATTGTGTGATCTATCTTTGGAGGCGATTTGTGAGATTTCAGCCATCCATGTGACTTCTATCAACACTACTGTTTGCTGCATTTACCGGCCCCCATCCCAATCTAATTTTGATGATTTCCTAGCTTGTATGGATCAATTGTTATTTCGAGCTTCGGGGAGAAATAACATGATCATCATCATGGGAGATGTAAATATTCATTTTGAGGACTCGAGTGATCCCACGTACACAACAAACAGAAATAGATTCTTGAATCTCCTAGAGAACTACGGACTGCATTTGGCCCTTAACGATATCACTAGAAGGCCTCATGGTCGGCAGGTGGGAAAACCTTCGTGTTTGGATATAATGGCAACTAATTATGATTCAGCCTGGTACAGTGCCACAGTCAGCAAGTTTGGGTTTTCTGATCACTAAGCAATTGAGCTCTCATTATCCACAAAAAATACTCCTATGCCTTCGGTTTCGGTTACTCGTCGTGCGTTGAAGGCTGATAACGTCGGACGTCTGCATGAGCTTTTGTCTTCTGTTACTTGGTTTAGTATATACATTTGCTCTGATGTCTGTACAGCTGCCAAGGCCTTCTTGGACACTTTCTTGTCTTGTCTCAACTCTGCTTGCCCATGGGTTTCCTATGAGACTCGTTTGGATTCATACCGTAAGAAAAAGCTTATTTTCAGTACTGACTTAATTTCTCTTCGCGAACAGTATGTAGTACTAAAAGAGTTAGCAGAGTCTACTCGACGCATTGAACTGGTCACTAAGGCTGGGATCGCCCGAGACACCTACCGACGGGAATTGAGCAGATTCCGACGCGATCATAACGATCGTAGTATTTCTTCTTCAGATAATAAGTCGAAAGCCGCTTGGGATATCATTAAGAGTGAGTTAAACCAGAAGTCTTGCTCAAACTTTGCTCAGAACCCTAACCTAAATTGTTCCGGATTTAATGACTTTTTCACTGCCGTGTTTAAGCACTCTTCAGTTCTTCCGTCTTCAGGTTCCTTGTCCGCTGATTTCTTGAGAGCCGCTCCAGGGTTCTCAGAAGAGTTCATACTAGCACCTGCATCAGTCGAGGAGGTGTTTTCTGTGATTCAGTCTCTGAAGAATAGTTACTCAATGGATTACTTCGGTATGAGTACAGTCCTCATTAAGAGTGTTGCCAATCTGATTATTGAACCCTTGACTGATCTTATAAACAGAAGCTTTGCCGAGGGCATTTTTCCTGATTGTTTCAAATGGTGTGCAGTCACCCCCATACCTAAGAAAAGTAAGTCCCAATCATATGACGAATTCCGGCCCATTTCAAAGCTACCCGTATTTGCAAAGATCATTGAGCATGTTGTTTTAAGGCGGATCAAGGCTTACTCCAAAAGCAAGGGTCTTCTACACGACCTTCAGTACGGTTTTCGGGAGGGTAGGAGTACAACGGCTGCTGCTTGTTCCCTCATATTGCACGTTTTGAGTGCTCTGGAAAACGGAGATTGGGCTACAATGAAGCTTTATGACCTTTCTAAAGCCTTCGACTTGGTTCCTCACGACTTGATGGTGCGCAAACTGGCATACTATGGTTTCTCCTCATCTGCCTTGAGTTTCTTCGATTCCTTCTTGAAGGGATGGCAACAAATTGTTTCTTACAATGGTAAGAGTTCTGATGCTGCCTCCATCACATGTGGCGTTAAACAAGGTTCAGTTCTTGGCCCTTGTCTCTTCATTTTATTTATTAATGATCTAGCTTTTCAGTTTGGCACCTCAAATGCAAACGTTTATTTGTTTGCTGACGATATAACTGCTTTGACAGTTGGTCCCTCCGAGGTGATTCTCCGCTCTGGTGTAGATTATTTATCCGCCACTATTGAAAAATGGTGTGAAGCAAATGGCTTAATGCTCAACGTAAGCAAAACTCAGCATCTTGATTTCCATTTGAATGGCCGTCTGACTTCTTCTGTTAATTTTCTTGGCTTGATAATCGATAACCGCCTGTCTTGGGTTAACCATGTTGAACAGCTTCTGTCAAAATTGGCCTCTGTGAATTTCATGCTACGTCGCTTGACCATGTCTGTTTCATTTGAGGTACTCAAGTCTGTATATTTCGCTTGTTTCATGAGTAGAGTTGCATATTGCATTATCCTTTGGGGAAATTCTGGCCGTTGCCAATTGGTATTTAAGGCACAAAAGAGAGCTATAAGAACAATTTTCAACCTAGGTTTCAGACAAAGCTGTAGAGGCCTTTTGGCAAACTCGGCACGCTTACTGTCCCTAGCCTTTATATCCTGAACTGCCTCTTGTATGTAAAGGAAAATCTGGGCACCTTTACAAAAGGATCAGACGTACATAGCCATTTCACAAGAAATAGAGATAAAATATGCCCGCCAACTGTTCGTCTGACTACGTCACTGCTTGGTAGCCCTGATCAAATGGGGCCTCGCCTGTTTGACCACTTGCCGGCTTCTATGAAATCTCTCTTCCAATGTCAAGAATCTATTACTTCATGCTGAACTTTATTGTGTGAACGACTTTTTTAAAATGTCCTTTTAAGGCTGTATCTTCGATGATCATTATAACTACCATATTATGATTCAACTTATTTATTTATTGTGTAAAGTCTCGTTATATGTTTTTCTTGTAGCCAATGTAGATTTTCTTCTCAGCAGCCGAGGAATTTTATAAAAGTACTCGTGCTAGCTTTTTATATAGTTTCTCTGTGATAGAATTGTTGATAATATTATTGTTAACTATTGGATATATTATTCTTCTTATTATATTTTGTTGTTAATTGTATGAATGAATGTTTTGTGTGCGTGTAATTTATAGATTGACTGGCTGGTTTATTCATTTGGTTTCGGCCTAGGGGTCCCGGTTGGCCTGGGGGCGGTCTCGCCTGGGGTTTTCTTGTGACTCGATTAATTAGTCGTGTCTAGGGGTGCTCACCTAGTAATGGGTGGGCACCCTCGGGAGGCCGCCATGGTGGGTCGGGTCCGGGCTTGGCCGGGGCGCCCTGGCCGAGCCGCCCTTTGGGTGGGTGTTTGAGTCTGCTTGTCCTCTGACTGTATAAATCACTTGTTGGCTGCAGGAGGAACTTTGCGTTTGATCGACGGATGGGTTTTTTTTTTTTTTTTTTGTAGTCATGTTGACTGTATCTCCTTGACAATTGTCACACATATTATGTTTTTGACAAATAAATAGGTATACTGAATACTGAATACGAAGTTCTTCAACAATTATTCACCTTTTCTGCTGGAAGAAGGACACATTTGATGAAAATAATCTCTTGGTTCGAAAATCAAAACCAACTGTGGAGACACTCCACAGAAGAAAATAAAATTGAAAACTTGGGGCGCACCTACCAACCCATCTTTCAAACGAACAAACCGAACTGGTAGGATTGGATGGATAACTAGCTTTGTCATTTACACATAGGTAGGTAATTCTTTACAAGTAGGTAAGTGCGATTAGTGACTAATCATTTTTATTTGTTTTCATGTTCAGGAACGAGAGTCCAATAGTAAAGTGATACAAGGACTCGAAAAGAAGGTGAAACAATTGGAAGCTGAGCTATTGGAAGCTATGGAAATTAAAAACGACCTTGTCAATAAGTTTAATACACTGTTCAGAAAGAAGAAAACAACCAAGATAAAGAAGGAACAGCTCTTTCAAGAAGTGGTGAGAACTTTTACGTTATTCTAAAGCTTAATTTTACAGGCTCGGAGAAGCGATCATTTGAATGGACCAGTAGGCTATTCTTGTTGGTTCCACACAAAAAACCGTCAAAGGGGCCATGATTTCAACCTCCCTCCGGATTGGAGAGAATGCGAGCTCCCCTGGATGCATACCTACCTATCTACTTTGGTGCTCTTGATGTGGAAAAAAGTAAAGTAGTAAAGTAAACAACCATTCCAGGTTGGGGCTTTTCGTCCGACTGCCTCGGGCGTCGCGGACGTCATCAGCTGTCCTCCAAGGAGGATCAGAATTCGTTCTGATGATTTCGCTTAAAGCTAATCATTGCCTAGCCCCCTTGAGTAGAGAGGGGTTCGCCGTACAGAAGCGAGAAAATTACTTGGACGTTTGACCCTTACCTCGGCGGTCACCCATCCAAGTACTCATCACGCTCGGCATTGCCTAACTTCGCTAATCGCATGAGAAACGGTTCATTGCAACGCCTAACCCGTACGACTGATGTGGAAGGATTGCTGTAGTCGATCAGCATGCCTATGGTATTATAGAGCCAGTGTAGCTTTCCTACGCCCTGTATTTTATGATCCCCGGAAGAAAAATTCAGCCGCTTCACGGAATAGAAATCCCTGGAAAGAAAAATCTCCCGGTCTCAGTATCCCGTTCGTCCGTCTCCCGATAACGAAGGTGTAAATGAGTTTTTACGGAGAATCGCGTATTAAGTTGCGTTTGACCCATCGAGTGAGGAACAAATAGCTTCACATGACTTGACTTCCTGATTGCTGGCTGACGATTAAACAACTTTTGGAGACCTCTGTATTCAACCCAATTCAACATTTTACCAATCAAATTAAACATTTTACCAACCAAATTCAACATTATTTCCTAGACTCACAAAACTATAGACAACAAGGAAAACTCGAGGAAATTAAAAAATTTGGTTGTAACCTGCACGTAAACAATTATTCATACCTCAGATTGTTGGCCACGCACTGCGCAGTGGTCACAGATTGTCAAAAATCGAGAGCTTTCCAACGACTGGCGAACGATTTTCTTACGATTATAAATGCCCAAGATACAGTTCCGTAGCAACGATTTGGTTATAAGCGATAATCATCAGAAAATCAAAAGTAACACTTTTCGATTCTATGAGCCAAATTAAAGACATAAAAAGTCAAAAAAGCATAGGAAAGTAGGTATGGATAGTTGAGAAAAATGTTAACAGCGAGATCGTGTAACCGAATTTATGAAATATACACACGAAATACACTCGACCCCCTCGTCATTTTTCGACCGGCTTACTGAAGTGAGAGGGCACGCTACGCCCGGCTTAAGGAAGAGATGTTACCAACGCACTGGACTGATTCAATGAAAGGTTTCTTATTTTGCTGTATTTTTGTTTTTCTCAACTATTATTCATCTTCCTTGCTTTTTCGTGGATCTAGAAAATAATGTTGTATTCAGTTGGTAAAATGTTGAATTTGATTGGTAATATGTCGAATTTGATAGAGGAAAATGTTGAATTTGGTTGCAAAAATGTTGAAATTTGGGAAAATGTTGAACTTCATTGGAAAAATGTTGAATTAGATTGGGAAAATCTATGTACGAATTGTACTGCAATGTACGGTTAAAGCGTGCGTATAAAACCATATATTTCTATTTCTTCCACCATTGTTTCAATTTTGAGTTTTTTTTCTTTTGAGGGGGATTTTTTCCGCCTTTGAATATTTTTGGGGATTTTTTTCCGGTTACCGATTCAGCCACGCATCTAGAGCCCTCTCCCTTGCCTCAGGCCTCTTTGCTTCGTCAGCGTGGCTTCGAGGCTCAAGCTAATGGGTAATGAGGTGAATTTTGCGTTAGAACAGCACAGCACTCAAGCTGCCTTCTTACACGTCCTCTGCTTGGATACATACCTACTTCTTTCTCTCTTTAGCTCCTGATTCATCAGTTGTCTCCCTTGCAGTTTATAATTCTCCCGTTGTAGTAATAGCTGACTGGTCTTGTGCGGGGGAAGCCGCCACATATATATAATCCCGAAGCGAACTTGTATTGATTCGATCTTGGTTGAGGAATTTCCCATACAATAACGGTATAAATCAGAATTATAAAAGTTAATATTTATGTAGCTTATAATTATTTAGTAGGTAAGTACACTAAATTTCACACCACTTACCTACAAAAAGAACTTTCTATATTTATATACTTGATGTACCAAACTATTCGAACTAATAATTTAGAACATTGATTTAAGATTAGGGAAAAATAGGATAACATTATTAGTCTTGTGATAAATCAACATAGGTTGAGGTTTGATTTGAATTAGGCTCAGTAGTCGTGTGCTTTAGACAGCGACCTGTCAGTGAAGTTCTTCTTGTGATGGGAAAGACATTAAGAGTTCATATAATGTCGAGGTCTATATTAGTTAGCCAGCGCAGCTGGCTACAATAGCGCAGTAAGACTCCAAAAGTTCTCTAGTGACTGTTAAGTATCTGCCACCCTCGGCCAAGTCAGCCAAATTACTTAATGGAGGGTTGAAGACGTCCCAGTCGAGCTACATTCTAATCTGGTGAGATCTGACACATAAAGTGAAGCAGTTACCTTCGTCAGGGAATCTTATCTTCATGGACTGGCTGGATAGGGATAACCTACGTTATATACATTAGAGGATCTACTTGCTGGCGCCATCGTAACCATCCAAAGAGTGTAGACGCCTCACTAGAATTCGAAGTCATACCAACCTTTTAAAAAATATATAAATATATATATATATATATATATATATATATATATATATATATATATATAGATATATATATATATATATATATATATATATATATATATATATATATATATATATATATATATAGTACAGGCCGCTGCGCTAAACCACTCACTAATGAGGCAAATTTCAAACCTCTTCAACAGTGTGAGCTTCTCTGCATGTAACATACTTACTTTGTTTGTTTTCTCTCAACCCTGGATGACCTCTTTAACCCTTGGTGAGTAACTTTAGATCAACTCACCAAGCAGCTGATTAGGAGTCATAACCAAGATTTAAAGAACCCATCAAGCCAGAACTTATTTTTAACCTCACAAGACAAGCCATGAGCTTTTTAACTCAAAATCCTCACAACTCCGCAGTTATACCTATATTAACCTGGTTATATAGGTAATTACTACAACCCAGAATTGTGAGGCAAACTAACTCATCAAGTGTTCTAACTTCAACATAGGTAATGAATATTTGTCTGTAATTGAAATAAATTAGTGTTTAGTAAGCTATGGCTGTGAACAAGAAGAAACTCCAAAACACGCAGAATGGTCTCATGAGTAAACTTCAGCATTTTATAAAAATGGCGATCCTTTTTTTCGAGTACTTATCACCTTTCATAATTGTAATGAGCTAAAATTCTGTAGTAGCACAGGAACTTGGCATTTCTGAGATGGTCATTTTCGGAAATTTATCATTCAAAAGGTATGGGACAGAATTACAGAAAAAAGGCCAACAAAAATCAATGAACATTTTAAATTTTTTAAAGGGTAGAAAATGTCACATTTTCATTGAATGGCTCTTGGGAATTGCATTTGTCATATTTTTATTCATTTCCCTGTACCAGGGATAGAATCGGTAGGTATACTTTTACTGAAGTACCGTTCATTATTTTTAGGAAGATCTCTCACATGAAGTTGAAGTACAAAAAGATATGATTGCACAACTGAAGAAAGCCTTGAATAGCTGTAAGAGTGAAATCGAAGATGAATGTGAGAAAAGTTATAAAGAAGGTTATAGGTATGGAAGACACGTGGCAACGTTAGAAGAAAGAGGTAAGATAATAATAACATAGGTACCTACTTTAATAGCAAAAGGTGTACTATCAAGGGAAGAAGACTTGAAGGTGGTTTGCACTAAAATAACACACGAATACTACCAACAAGATGGAGTATTGTATTATACAGGATTAGGTATCGTGTAAACGGCATGAACAAAACTAACTTCCAAGAAGGCAGGTTCAGGTTCTTATCCTCAAAGTCAGGTTTTTCGTAGGTATGTAGGGGGAAATTCCCTCTTTTATGGGAACACTAATGAGCAAAGATCGGCCTCTACCTTCCCCCATGAATTTTAATTAAACTTGTCCAGCTGTTGATCGTAGGAACTAATATGAATGACGATGAAAGAAAAAGTTCAGAGAAAAAAAATTAACAAAAACAATCGATTGGTCGATTGATACAATCTACTCGTACAATCAACCATCCTTAGTAATAAAAAATGTAAGTTAAAGAAGAACGTTGTCTAATTCCACGAAAATAAAGAGTTACAATGTTGGTTCGGTTTCGGTGAAGGGTATTTTATCTAATCGGATAAAGTACAATACAATACGCTTTGTATTCACTTAATTAACTGTACCTTAATTGGTTGTAACTCATGCACTTTTCTTTCTCGCCCTTCAACTGTGTCCTTTCTAACGTAAGTTCAGTTCTTGTTAGTTACTGATGATGACCTAACCGTCGAAACCGAAACAACATTGTAACTATTTATTTTCGTGGAATTAGACGTACTTCTTTAACTTACATTTTTTATTACTAAGGATGGTTGATTGTAGATTGTTACAATCGACCAATCGATTGTTTTTCTTAATTTTTTTCTCTGAACTTTTTCTTTCATCGTCATTCATATTAGTTCCTACGATCAACAGCTGGACAAGTTAAATTAAAATTCATGGGGGAAGGTAGAGGCCGATATTTGCTCATTAGTTTTCCCATAAAAGGGGGAATTTCCCCCTACATGCGAAAAACCTGACTTGAGGATAAGAACCTGCCTTCTTGGAAGTTAGTTTTGTTCATGCCGTTCGCACAACAATCCTGAATAATACAATAATCCATCTTGTTGGCAGTATTCATGCGTTATTTGTGTGCGAACCCCGAAAATGGTACATAGGTATTTTCAGTTTGATGAACCAACTCGCGATTTCTGCTCGATTTGCAGAACTGATACGAACTAAATCACTCGCGACGAAGTTGTGGAAACCCATTTCAAAACGGAAGTTAGAGAAAAACGTTGCCTATTTCCACGAAAAATAAAGAGTTACAATGTTAAATCGATTTCGACGGTTAGGCCATCATCAGTAACAAACAATAACGAATTGTCGAAAAATCGAGTTAACATTGTAACTCTTTATTTTTCGTGGAAATAGACAACGTTTTTCTCTAACTCCCGTATTTAGTATTTACATAGGTACCACAATGATCCCACTAATGCGCTGCCAAACGTCACAGCTACTGCACATTATTATAGGAAAAAAATCTCTCTTGGAGGGTTTTGGATTCGTTCAATTATCTGCGGTAGAATATGAGAAACCCCAGTCAACACGAAATGCCTCAATAATCTTCATCATAGATCTAATCAAAATAACTTGATAAACCGCTAACAAGATTCGAAAGTACCTACTCAATTTCGCAACCATCCCAATCCCAATTATAACGTAACTAGCGGATTACCCGGTGCGTTGCAAAAGGAAAACATAAATTTTCGACTAAAATGTTCAACAATGCGCAAAACATTCAACTACCTACCTACTTATAACTCTAATGCCTACTATAATTCGGCTTCACTTTGGTTGACACTGGTAACCGCTCACTTCATCTCCAAGAATTTAACATTTGTTGTTCCAACGTTCCAAGTAGTGCCATATCAACGCGTACCACCTTTTTATTAGTCCAGTCAAAAAACCTAAAAAAATGACCCAACCTCCTAAAAAATCCGAAAGTTTTGAAACTTCGCACACTTATTTAAAGGTACCTAGGGATGAATATACCAAAAGTCCTCATGAATATGAGGCGAGCTCTAGCGGCTATTAGCGAAAACAGGTCACTTTTTTTGGTTTTTTGTTAATATCTCGAGAACCTTTGGTCGGAGGTAAAAGAGTACCGTATACATAATTGAAGCCTAATTAATTTGCAACAAAAATGATTATAGATATTTTTCTTGTATTCCTAATGGTTACCGAGTTATAGGGCGCTAAATGATAGCGTTGTTTGAAAAATCGCGCTAGCGCGGTACAATATATGACATTTCTTATAATAGTTTACAATGGTTTATCACTTTTGCTTCCGAGACTGCAAGGCAGCAGAAGCTTTGTTTTCACTTTCGAAATGAAAAAAAAATTTTTGCTCCAAAATCAAAATTTCCACTCGCATTTTGCGTTTCAGAGCCTCCTGAACAAATTTGGTTCCGTGTGTCTGTCTGTCTGTCTGTTCGTCCATATTTCCTTGTAACAGCCATAACTTCCACAATTTTGATCCGATTTTAACCAAATTTTAAGGGATCTTGCGGGTTAAGCTCTAGATGGTCCCCTATCAACTTCATCATGATCGAATCAACGGTAGCTTCTGCGCAGGCGCTAACGTGAATTCCTTGTGACGGTCATAACTCGGTCAATGTTGAACGGATTTCGGTCAGATTTTCAGGGATGATGTGGGTAAGGTCCCTTGAGGTCCCATAAGACAATCATCATAATTGCATTAGCGGTACGCTCTGCGCATGCGTGAACGAAATATTCTTGTTACGGTCCTTGCCACAGCCGTAATTTCCACAATTTTGATGCGATTTTCTTCAAATTTTTAGGGATCGTGCGGGTATAGCTCTACATGGTCCCCTATCAGTTCCGTCATGATCGAATCAACGGTAGCCTCTGCGCAGGTGGAAACAAAATTTTCTTGTTTCGGTCATAATTCAGGCAATTGTGAACGGATTTCGGTCAGATTTTCAGGGATGATGCGGGCGGTGCGGGGTTTCTTGAGGTCCCGTATTACATTCATCGCGATCATCAGCAGCGGTACGCTAGGCGCATGCGCGAAAGTTTTGATCCGTTTTAGACGAAATTTTCAGGGAACATGCGGACTACATCCTGGATGGTCGCATATTAAAATCAAAATTTTCCTTATTAATTTCATTTATTATATGTACCATTCAGCTTCCAATTTCCCACCTTATTAATTCCCTGATGCCAGAACCGGTCGTTTCTAGTTTTCTGGAATTTAATGGTGACGTACTGTGAAGTTCACGAGGAAGCTCATGTGCCATTTCCTTGGCAGTGTATTGTCTTTGTATACCAAGGATGATTGATGAGATAAACTTTACAGCTTTGTATAAAAAGAAAGACATGATGTATATTAAACAATGAAATACATGAACAAAAAATGCTGGGGACATTCCAAGAAAAATTGTGTGCCTAAAAATCAACCAACTCTTGATTGTTTTTTGGTAGAAGGCTCTGCAATCTGCTCATCTTGGTCTGCTTCTGAATTTGCTACCTGAAACCCAGTAAGAAGAGGTAAATGTGCATGAGATGATGATGTGAGAGAACCATTATACGGATAAGAACATGTAGGTATGAGAAAGTAGGTAAGCGAGCAGAAAAACAACGTATGAACATGACGACCAATTCATGTATACTATTGCAAGGTATCAATAAAAACATATTAAAAAGAATACAAAAGTGCAATCTCACCTGTCGTCTGGCTGTCTCTGTTTCTTCAAGGTTTATGACATCGGGATCATCAGGGTCATCAAAGTCTTCTTCGAGGTGAAAGTAACACCATTCAAGCATTCGCCATGGCAGTTGTGACAAACGCTTGTACACATTATTCCTGACTTTCAACAACCACATCTGTTCCCACATCCACCTGTACATTTGCAACAAATGAGGTTGAGGACAGCTTCAGGTGCTGCTGGATCCACTGTTGTCACAGTGATCAGCCGATCGCTTTCCAACTTCCAACCCCACTGCACAGGAAGAAGTTCATTCTCAAGCCAAAATTGAAATTGGTGGTACACTCGAAATACGTGCTGTCTTGCTGAACCTGGTGGTTATCATTTGCTGCTAATGTTACTGTGGGAACAGATGTGGTTGTTGAAAGTCAGGAATAATGTGTGCAAGCGTTTGTCACAACTGCCATGGCGAATGCTTGAATGGTGCTACTTCCACCCTCGAAGAAGACTTTGATGACCCTGATGATCTCGGTGTCATAAACCTTGAAGAAACAGAGACAGCCAGAAGACAGGTGAGATTGCACTTTTGTATTCTTTTTAATATGTTTTTATTGATACCTTGCAATAGTATACATGAATTGGTCGTCATGTTCATACGTTGTTTTTCTGCTCGCTTACCTACTTTCTCATACCTACATGTTCTTATCCGTATAATGGTTCTCTCACATCATCATCTCATGCACATTTACCTCTTCTTACTGGGTTTCAGGTAGCAAATTCAGAAGCAGACCAAGATGAGCAGATTGCAGAGCCTTCTACCAAAAAACAATCAAGAGTTGGTTGATTTTTCTGCACACAATTTTTCTTGGAATGTCCCCAGCATTTTTTGTTCATGTATTTCATTGTTTAATATACATCATGTCTTTCTTTTTGTACAAAGCTGTAAAGTTTATCTCATCAATCATCCTTGGTATACAAAGAAAAAAGTGGTAAACCATTGTAAACTATTATAAGAAATATCATATATTGTACCCCGCTAGCGCGATTTTTCAAAAAACGCTATCATTTAGCGCCATATAACTCGGTAACCATTAGGAATACAAGAAAAATGTCTATGATCATTTTTGTTGCAAATTAATTAGGCTTCAATTATGTATACGGTACTCTTTTACCTCCGACCAAAGGTTCTCGAGATATTAACAAAAAACCAAAAAAAGTGACCTGTTTTCGCTAATAGCCGCTAGAGCTCGCCTCATATTCATGAGGACTTTTGGTATATTCATCCCTAAGAACCTTTAAATAAGTGTGCGAAGTTTCAAAACTTTCGGATTTTTCAGGAGGTTAAACCTTGTTTTGACTGGACTATTATAGTAAAGTTTTATGGGACGAACAGTTCATCATGCTGAAGTAGGTATTTACCTGTTGTGAAGGGCGGGCAGTTGGACGATAAGGAGTAGATTTTGGGAAGATTTCGACAGACGATGATCGTCCCGGGAGTGCAAGGAATGAGTTGGAAAAAGTTTCATTCCAATCGGACGATTCTATACTGGACGAGGACTTCGTTTCATTTTAATAGAAATAGATATACTGTGAAAAATAAGGTATTTACAAGTTCACAATTGATATCGATTGTTGTTAGTCGATAGAATCAAAACAATCGATTAATGGCCACAATCGAAAATCAATCATCCCTAGTGTTTACTCTGCTACTACAGTGGTGATAAATGCTGTTTCCCCGTTTCAAGCTGCTGTTGGGGAGAACAGCTTGGGCATCCGAGGAAGGCCCCTCGGAAGGCTGCACATAATGCACTTTTCACTCCACAGAATCACTGCTGCTGTGTACTCCTTTTATTTTCATTGACACTGCTAGGGAGGGGAGTAAGAAACGCAGCAACTGAATGCACATGTTATCACAACCACCAACTTTTTTAATGACGATTGGCGTATTCTTGACATCACAACAACTCCATTGTGTAAACCTACACTCGAATTCGTCACAAAAGCCCTGTATATAATCTATACTGGCTGTTATTTCTGTCATTGTTTGTGGAAAAACACTAGGAACCCAACCCCACATTTGATATGTACCTATATTGCGATGCGGAAAGTGAAAAAGGGACCTCCAGTCGAAAATTTCCGAAATTGAGTTATTGTTATTTCCTTGAAGATGGTTAGTATCTGAACAATTTGATGCACAAATTATACCTAATTCTATCTTAAACATTTACAAAATTATGGACAAATAAAAATAGTTACCTACTGGAAAAAGGTATTTTGGAGAAAACCACATCTAAAGTTTAGAATAACATCTCTAAATTTATTAATTCATATTTAAGGAAAAGTATATACATGAAATTTACTGTCAGACGGCCTATTAATGGCTTAAAACACAACAAAAATTACATTTAGCGTTTTTGCTTCTTTGGAACTTTTATGGCTGCTGTGGACTTGGTGTGGATACCTGACATCGGTTGCTAAGAACCTTTTTATCGACCGTTTTACGGTTTAAAACGACTTTAACATCAATACTACCTTATAAATGAAGAGTTGGAGTATATGAAATGTATATTTTCGACCCTGACAACTTATTTCACCTGTCCTACCTACTGATCATTGTACTCGCGCGGAAAGAGGTTCCTTAAAATTTATTTTCGTATCACAAATCTTATTATATTTTGTTTGTACCTATTATATATGTTAACTGCTTTTTAAAAACAGGTGTACTCGAACAATACAAAATATTGAAGGAAATCGAAGCGACGTTAGAAATAGACTTGCGGAAAGAGAACAACAGGGGAAACACCAAAGTCAAATGAAGAGGCGGTTCACCTGCACATAGAGAATAGGTAAACTGCTGTTCTTCAAATACTTGAATAGTAAAACTTGTATCAATTTAATCAGATGCATGCGTTGTTCAATATTTAATTAAATAGTTTACAAGATGATTAAGACCTTTAACAAAAAATGAATAAAACCTTTTGCCAAATCAATTAAACCCTTTCAATTAAAATTGGTGTAAAGGTAATTGTCGTCATAAGCTAGTAGCAATAGCTGGATAATTAATTTCTATTCACTATGGGAAATAGTTTCTGAGAGATAATCTAATAAACAAAATAAAATTGGGAAGAGAAAATCCAGTGGTTCCAATTACCTCATCATGCGTAAACAACGTGTTTTTTTTTTTTTTTTTTGTGTAGAAAAAAATAATAATAAATCAAATTAAAAAACTAAATAAAAATAATACAGTTAAAAACGACGGACTATTGTGGTGATTCATTTACTTTATGAGGTGTTCATGGACCATTTGGAAGATCAGCTTCATCAAAAGTTGTTTCTCTTGCGAAAATTGGTGAAAGCCAAATCATTGTAAGTTACCTCCTAACCAGGTTATAAATAATGAACAATAATGTTATCTGACAATCAATAAAAATGACACAAGATGCTAAGGCTCCAAGCTTGCCCAATGCAGATGCGATTGAGCACGAGCAACAATACAATGCCCAGCATGTGAAAGAAATTTCATAAGCCTCAAAGGACACCTGGCAAGAGCCTGTTACTGCGCAAGATTTAGGTCCAAATCAACAAACACAACCTATGACCCACAGGTACAGGTTTTTAAAAACCTTCACAAATACAAACTACAATGGGTGAGTACAATGTTTAAAACAGGATCCAGTCTTTCCCAGAATACATTCAAAGTAAGTTCGGGGCATGAATACTGAACCGGGCAGATGGGTATGGTGATAAGGGGTGGTCAACTCGCTGGTACCAAATAACTGTACTCCAAGGAAAGCAATATGTAATCCCACATAGGAACGTGGATCGAAAATTTGTTTTGCTGTTGACAAACGAAAACAGTCGATTGTTACTAGGGACTCATGGCTGGACGGATTTTCATTCTCTGTGCCACAGTCCTTCAGAGAGAAAAGCTTGTGAACATGCCAGCTGGCTTAAAGACTTTAATCACCAAATGCATGGAACTTTGATGAACTAATCCAAGAGGCTTTAAAGTGTGACCAACAACTTGGGGGGAAAAAACCATCACATCAAGCATTAGGCCAGCTACAGAAATCCAAGATGGGCAACCAGCTGAGGAGGGGGAAAAGTATTGCTACCGGAAAAGGTCATGAGTGTAAGTAAAACCATAATTGATGTCCTAGAGGAAAAATATCCACCTCAAAAAGTTCCAAGAACCGAAACATTCCTCTCAGAAGAACTCTCTGTAATGATGGGTGTAAATGTGACCTCAGGCCACATAGAGCTTGCAGCTCATCGTCTGAAGGGAAGTGAGGTCCTAGCAGTATGGATGTAGATCTGTGGAGAAATCTCTTACTTCGGTATGGCACTAGCTGTGCACAATTACAGCTGACACTTCTTTTGACCAACGTGTAAATGACGGGGTAAGGCAGACAGGGTAACACTAATGTACGCAGCTGGCACCATTCCCCTCATCAAAACGTTGAAGAGTTCACAATAGCGTCAAAGCTCTCTAGTATTTGGCAGTGGCTCAATCTCCTGAAACAGGAAGGACCACAGTGGGGCTACTAATCAGAGCCACAAAAGGGTTACCTTGATGTGAAACCGGGAAAAGTAGAGGAAGCTGTTTTCTTGGCTTAGGTTCCCATCAACTCCTGAATGAACAGGACCATCTAAATCAAGTTGTCAAGGAACAAGCAGCAGCGAGGAGAGTGAGGGAGTTAGATCAAAGAGAGTGCGGTAAAAACACGACACAAAGGCTCACTCCAGAACAAAAAAGCACTCTACAGCAAATTACTTATGGGAAGACCTCTCAGTGGCTTACAGTGATGCCCCTTGCATCTGAGAGCTTATAACTCTCCTCAACGCAATTTCAAGATGCCCTGTACATGCGATATAAAAAGCTACTCCTAAGCCTCTGAGGAACTTGTCATGGGTGTGGTGAGGAAACCAATCTAAATCACACACTCAACTGCAAGAGGGGAGGAGTTGGTTATGCAAGGCCATGACCAAATGAGAAATATGAGTTGCAGGTCTGGTAAGAGAAGCATTCAGAGGGGTGATGGTGGAGCCAGTTGTGAGGAGAGACACGATGGAGGATCCTGGACTGGTTGCTGATATCAGAAATCCAAGAGCTTTGGATAGGGAGAGGTCGTCTTTTTATGATCTCCCCGTTATAAACGCTGATAGCGCTTCCTATTTCACCCTTGACTAGATGTCAGTCGCTGAAGAAGCAGCTCGTGCAACGGAAAAAATATGATGACGTTGTTGAATATCTCCATGGGGTCCTTCACCCAGCTCATCACCTCTTTTGAATGTGTTTCACAGGGAGTTTCACATTCTCCAGAAGCGACTAGTGGAGATTTTAGTCGATAAATGGGACAAGCCACGATCCGTTGAGGCCAGCTTCGTAAAAGTGAAGCAGCAGTTTGCCATTTTACAAGCAGTCTCATTATGACTATGAGGTTTGTGCAGAGCAATTGTCAGCAGTTGAAGTGAACAGCACAAATTGATCGTGAGGAGGAGGTATTAGGCCTTGAGGATGGCTCACCACTTCCTCTTTTAACAGCCTCCCCCATTTCCATGTGAGATACCCAGCATACAGACTCCCTATTTCCTTTCTTCTACAATGGATATATTTCTTCCCCAAGCTCAGGTTTCTTGTTTAATAAACCTAACACTCAAGAATATGAAAAAAGTTCTTGACACGTCAGTAGACCTGAATAATGGCCAAGAAATTTGTATTTTATCGATAGGGATAAGAATAACAGTGGATAGATGACGCGATTACGCATTAGAACCCTTTCAAAGTGAACATGAAGTGGATCCAATCGTCAGTACCTAATCGTTTGGAAGTACATACCCCACACCAGATTTATCTGGTATCTAACCTATGTGGTCCACAAACATCTCTAGCTTTGGAGTGGTTTTCATTAATCTTAATTAGGTGCTTTGATTTGCCTTTAGTACGTGGAGAGCAAAGCTGGTCTTTGTGATATAAATCCATACTTTTGATACCGTCTTTACTTATATTTCCCTATTCTTGTGCCGATTTCCCAATGATCTCCTTTGATGTTGGCTCCATGTGCACTCGGAGTGACGAAATCCAAACTCACGATGTATAAGCTCCCTGCTGTTCAGCATTCAAGTCCAAAATCATTAAATTTTTTTCAAAATCATGGCTAAGATTTCATCTTTGATGATGCTTTGATCTGGATTTCATCTTGATTGCAAAAAATTACCTCATCACCCGAACCCGAGTTAGTTCACTAACTGAGAGAAGATGGTGAACAAGTCTAGGAACAATCAACCCCCTAGTTTTTTTTGTTCTTCCTCCAACAGCTGACAATCATCCACATCCAACTTTCCATCCAATCAAATCAGAACCATCACAATCTTAATTCCCCCTACCTTTTTCAGAGTTTAAGCTGTGTTAATATATTTTTCGAGTTCCTGTGTGTAAAACGAACAATTACAACCCAAACCGACGATAAATTACATTCACTTTGTTAACATTATTCACAGTGAACCTCTGGAAGACTTCCTCTCACAGTGTCTTCTGGGTCAAGGTGACGAACAAGATGTCTTGAGTTTGAATTTCAATTGCTGACATTGCCCCCTCTACCAGGACAAAATGAACACCCCAGATCCTGACAGTTCTGAAATGAAAAATGGCATCACCTGTCTTATTCTCAACCTCAAATTTCCATTTTCAAAATTATTGTTTGATGACTCTTATCTTCTTCAATTGTTGTCCTTCCTCCAGTCAAATTTACAGTAAAAGGCTATGTTCCAGGTGTACGGTGAAACTGAGCGAGTGATGATCCAGCGATGCAGTAAAACCATGCTGTGTAAATTGAAGAATCGGACATGGAATCTGTACCATAGACGGCAGGCACCACGGGTGGACGAGACCACACAGTCCACTAGATTGCAGAATTTTCTCCCCCATTTGCTCTTTCGATTTTACCTTTCACATGGAACATAGCCAACTAGCTTTCCTTCACCACAACGTAGGTGAGCTTATTGGTCGTTTCAGAAGTGATTGCAGTCACAAAGTTGTCATGCTGTTGAGGCATGGTAATAAAAATAACAATCTCAATCTGTGTCATATAATTTTGCTGAGCCACTTGCCTCTTCCAGCTCTCAACAAAACTGCGATGAGTATAAATAAAATGCTCTTGTAGGTTTCCCCTCTTGAACATTCTCCAATAAAAGTCGGTTGAATACATAAAGTTGTTCATTAAAAATTCATGGCTGGAAAAAGTCGTTAATTGACCTCTGTTTGAGAGATTTTGCACTCTGCTGATGAATGAAGTCAAACGCAAGACTGACTCTTCAAACGCCCCAATAATGGTCGCGAGTTCTCAAACTGTTGTAGAAGGGATTTTATTTTTCTGTTGGGCTGGGATTTTATTTATATTTTCTAAAATCGCGATTTTTTCTTTCAGGGTCCAGCACTTACAAGGCATTGTGAACAGACCACAGTTTATTGATCGACTGACAACGAAAATGGGAATCCACAGATACAACTGAGTCAACAAATGACCCGAAACGACAAAAATGTTTACAAATTCGTGACGTGAAGATAATGTCTCAAATAAACGACCTATTGTATCAGTAAGGTGAAGTTAAACAACATAGACGTTTGATTCGGGGATTCCTGTTTTGTCTCATACAAGCGGCTGCTTCCCTTAAGGGCCCGTTGCAGCCGCCAGTCGCTGTCACCCCCTTGGGCGGAAATGTGTGAAACCTGTTTATCAAAAAACCCCTGAGTTAAGAGACTTTCACTCTCTTCCTTGTGCAGTTGATGTCTCTATATACCTGGGTAACTGTGATTGAGAACACAATAGCCCAATGGTCCTACACATTTCGGGAGCCCACCCAGTTTTTGCTACAAGTACCTCATCTGAGGGAAAACATTTAACCCACTAGAATCGAAGGCAGCCATTCCCGGGACGTGAAAACCCCTTTCCTGACAACCAACCTGGAGAATTTCAAGCGTAGGAAATTTTTATAATTTGAACGAAAATTACCTATTTCATAATAGAGACATCGAATGTAACACCAATCGATATCATTCTTCCTCTTGAACTCAATCACGTCATAAGGTCTGAAGAGGCGTTCAAAAATCGGACGATTTACAATTCCAAGTTTGACACCAGCCGAACGACGGTTGGGTGAAGACAAACGTTAAAAAGTTTTTTCTCATCGGGGATCATCCATCAGCTATTTTGGGGGGATGAACCTGAATTTGAACTTTACCACCTCAAAAATGGTCGACTTCATATCAAAAATCAAGAATAATTTCGAAAGTTTGGACTTTTCTTCACATTTGTTCATTATATCTCTGAAACGATGTAGTTTTCTTTTTTACAATAAAGCGTAATACGCTATTAAATAACACTGAATTTGTGACAATTTAAGTCCAACCGCGACGATGTAAGATCAGCAAGTCCAAAGATATGACCCTCGAAAATTAGGGTTGATCGAAAGTGATGCTGACGATTCAGCAAACCCCAAATGTGATTTTTGATCCGAGTTTCATAAGATTTCTTCTTCCGGAAGAAACATTGGTAAGGTAGAATAATACAATAGGTAGGTATATCTCAAATGAAATGAAATTCAAAATTGTGAAATCATACGATGAGAAATGTTCTAAATTTAATATAAATAAATGCAGAATACTCCATTTTTCTCCTGCCGACATCATCGCAGTGTTTACTGGAATTACTGTTACTTGGTACTGGTACACTACAGGTGCTCAGGCCACGATAAAGTTCTAAAATCTACCAAGTTCCCCATCAGCCATGTCCTATTTTTTCTTTTCTCAAAACATTTTTACGGCTCCATTCGCATTAACGTAACACGTATAAAACGTCTCTTTTTTGAAATGGACATTTTCCTGAAAAAGAGGGGAAAAACCAATATATCCCGTGAGGAAGGGCCTGGTGGGGTATCATTTTAATTATTTCCTACTCTTTACATGCTATACTTTGAAGCCATTATGGTGTGAGGGCGGAAAAATTCGGAGGAAAAAAGTTCAACTCTTTCAAAAACTCAAGTTTTCTGACCATGCTTACTGACCATACTTACCTCCAATAAGGACATCCAAAAGAAAAATATCAATGCAATTCACCCCAAGAACCAACAGAACGAAACTAATTGCAGTGTCACTTGTTTAAAAATGAGAACCACCTCCTTCCTTAAAGTTATGGCGGTGATTGAGCAAGTGCTGCTGAGTCAATGCTCATTCACAATGCAGTTTCTATATTATCAACTATCCCTCGTGACAGGATAACGTCCATTGGTCGATCCGTTGATATGAAATTTTTCCAAAATGTCCACCTAGATTGGCCGTTTTTACTAATGTGTGTCGGTGAATAGTTTAGTGACTTTAGTGATGATACTTGCACGAGGCCGGGCTCGGAGTCCCTCTTTCTTTGGGCACATTTTGGATTGCATACATATATTGCCCAAACAGGAAATACAGCCTAATGTGGTGTAACACGCATTACTTTTTTATTTATTGACCATACGGAGTTATAACGGAGTTGGGGAGGCCTACGTTACCATTGGATTCAGCGTGAAAAATTACCTAGAAACCGACCCCAAGCTCAGAGGTTCCAAGAGAATCATTTTTCAAGAAAACCCACGATCTAATAGAAAAAAAACACGTTTTTCAATATTAAAACAGTTTTCTAACCCTCATAAGCGATTTAAAGAATAAAAATTACTATACTGTTGGAAAGAGTATCAAATGAAGCAGGTTTTTTGAAAGTTTTTGAGGGAGTGGTTAATTTTTCAAATTTCCAAAAGAACTAACTTTTGTTTTTAAATAAACGATTCTGAAAGGTGTTGAATAATACTATAGAAACTTGTTCTTGAAGAAAATTTAGGTAACGCTGATTCCGAAAATGTGGTCAAATGTTGAGAAAAATTGATTTCGCGGGGAGAAATATGGGTTTTTATGTTTAAAAAAAAACGCGTTTCTTAGAAGAAAAAAAAACTCGGCGCTTTGCGTCTCGGCGGGGGCTCCACCCCCCTGCACCCCCCGGTTTATTTCTTTTTCCATACTCTGTATGAAATCATAGGAACACAGAATGTGTTTTTGCGATGATTCTATTTCCTTACCAACGGCTTGGTTGCACGTGAATAATAACAATATTTGGCAATAATAAAATAAATAATTGTTAGACATTTAATTTGGTCTAAAACCCTATAAATATTATATAAATAAATATGTAACTACAAGAAAAATACTATATAAATTGAGAGCTTTCCAACGAATGGTGAACGATTTCTGTGCGATTAAAATTGCGGAAGTTCCATTTCCCTACCAACGGCTCGGTTGTACGTGAAAATCATAAGAAAATTTACAAGCGGTTGCAATCATGTTGACAATATCAATTATTGAGAATGATCATCTGTGTGTAAACAATTGATTCAAATAACCATGCTCATAACTCAGGTTGATGGCCACGCACTTCGCAGTAGTTAACATAATATGGTTGGATAAATCAGGAGCTTTCCAACGAATGGTGAACGATTTCTGTGCGATTAAAATTGCGGAAGTTCCATTTCCCTACCAACGGCTTGGTTGTACGTGAAAATCATTATAAAAGGCGCATAACGGTTTTTTCTGTCGGTTTTTTGTGACGATTTTTTTCCGGTAGGTCATCGCAAAAACACATTCTGTGTTTAAAAAAAAAAAAAAATCATGTCAGCAACGGATTGAAATAGAAGGTGCGGTTGATGGTTCGACTCTGAGTGTCGGAAGATTTAGTCTCGCAATTGGCTTCATTCATCAGCAGACTGTAAAAACTCTCAGAGATTAATTAACGATTTTTCCCTGCAATGCGTTATCTTAAAGTACATCCTGGCTTGCAAAAAGCATTATGTAATTAAATCTAACGTCCACTGGAAGGCCCTTGACAACAAGTCCAGTCTTGAGAAGTGCGATCGCTCAAAAATCACTTTCTCACATTTATGCTGCCCAATCTGGAGATCTACAGCAGCATACTCACCCTAGAACTCATTCAAAAACTCAGGAAAACGGGTATCTATTTTAGAAAAAAGAAAATAAAAAAAATACAAGAATCGATACATCACATATATATATTAACATTATAATAGTTTCTTAGATATACTGATTTGACTGAAGTACATGTAGGTACAATGAGACAGGATGCCTTTACAAATACTTTTAAATGTACATGCTGCAAATTATGTCCTAAGTATTACTAAAAATTTTAAACATAGGCTCATTCCGTATTTTTTCTTCTAATACTTACTATAATTATTATAACTATATTTTTACTCGAAACAACAAAGCTAGGTACTTGACGTTTTGCATTAAAATAATAGGTACTATGTACATGAATAAACAAAAACAATAGATACATAATCGTAATTTTTTTTCAATTCTTTCAAAAAAAGTAGAAAATGGGAGATCGATTAATGTATCTGTGTAGTAACTGTATATCAATAAGTTGTAAATGAAATATTTTCTTGATAAAATAAATATATTTCCTTCAAACAAAATTAAAGCAGGTATGGTCTAAATGCGATGCAAATTACCGCAAACGACAGATCAGACATCCAAATTAGAGAATTAGAAGAAAGCGAGAATCAAAAATAGAAAAATCATAGATAATTTATACCTAGACGCTGGTATACTGGGCATACATGTTGACTGTAAATAAGGTGCAAAGTAGTTCGCTCACCAAGACTTGTTCGAAATACCGGAATATAGTGATGTAGAATATTTGGAAAACTATTTAAGCTTCATAAGTGCTTAGAAAACCCAAGCGGGAGACCTGAAAAAGAAGAGACGTTTTAGGCAAATTGCCAATGAAGTAGGTATTATTAAATTTCTCTAGATTGTTCGGAAGAAAAGCCTGAAGGCATTTTTCACATGATTAGGTGAAAGTGAGTCAGGGCCACTTTCACTGTTTGAGTTAACCAACAACAAGTTGAGTGTGGCACATAGTACCTTTATCCGTAACATGTTGTAAATATCACTGAATTATTTTAAATAATCCTTAAAGATTCCATAGCCTGTTTCCTATGGTTATGGGGACTAGTAAATCAAGAGGTAGCGTTAAACGTCAAAATCGGTCAATTAGGAAACGAGAAAATGATGCTTGATTTCTTTAACGAGTGAAATATTTATTTGAGAACAATGGAAATAAGAGGGGACCATCTAAAGCCCAACCAGCACATTCCCTGAAAATTTCATCAAAATTGGATGAAAACTTTGAAATGTTGCAATAAGGATTTCCAGACACATGGCAGACAGAGAGACATGTATCAAAGTCGTCCGAGGTGGTCTAAAACATAAAATAAACGTGGAAATTTTGATTTTGGAGACAATTTTTTTTTTTTTTTTCATTGAACCTATGTTCACAGGTACACTAGGAAGTAAAATTGTACTAATTTGATTGTTTCAAACGTGCTACCATGGTTTACAAATGAGCTTATTTGGCTGATACAACGTAGTACGCAACGAACTGAGCAGTTAACAGTAGGTCAGGCGAACTGGATAGACTAATCTGTCAGGCGAATGCAACACTGTCAACGAGTGGGGCAGGGCAGAGAGGTCGGGACCAGGAACACGGGAGGTAGGGAGTGGGTCGTGTAAACCCCGCTTAAATGAAAACTGGCATTGCTAAAGTGCTTTGAATCAATCGGCGGTTGTTTTACAAACCGCCCTTTTGTTTCTTTTGGTTTACATATTCAGTATTTAATAAAACTATTCAAGTTCAGTAAACAGTCATTCAACTTTGTTCATAGCCCTTCCCACAAACGTAACACTGGTGGACACCCACACGATAATCGACCCAAAAATACCCCCGAGCAAGTGATTATTTTAAATTTAACCTAATTAAGAAATTTGAACATTTTAACGAAGAAGATTGCCGAAATTCGGGTTCTTGTGGTTATATTTAAATGTGAAATCATACTAGCAGGCTGTGGTGAGAGGTGACAATGGGAGAGAGGAAAGGAGGGCGCCGAATCAGCAGATTCTTCAGCTGCAGGAAGCCTCGACGAGCGTTGCTTGAAATGTTCTCAACTCACATCCCCTCTGCCCATCGCTGAACCCACCTTCCCCTCGTCATAATCTGAACCCCCCTGGAATCTGCCACCTCTATCACAGTGTATGTGGTTTCGGGTAGGTTGGTGGCGAGCCAAGGCGTTTGTAAGTCTTGTTTTGTTATTATTAAATTGTGTTAAAGTCTGGACGAATTTAATTGGGACAATTCTGCAATGATATTGTTGCAACAAACATTAATCAATCCCCATGTAACTCACTTTAATCATGTTTCTGGCATCCAATCAGCAACTAGGGGTTCTTCAACGGAATCTGAGAATTGCAAAGCTTTCACTATCCGGAGAAGCTCGTCAGTACCGCGTCCAATCAATGGATCATTAACGGCCATATGGCGGAGAATACCACGTCTATCAATGATGAAATGTGCTCTGAAAAATAAATTTCCACCACACTAGTAATTTTGTTCAAGTTTTCTGGTATAAAGTATATACAAGGTATATAAAGTGTACGGAAATGTTTTGGTTATGCATCCACGAAGACATTACATTGAGACTCATAAATAAATTAATCAAAAAAGGTCTCTTTTCCTGGATATCTACCAATTACTAATAAACAACTTGGTCATACTCGTCTCAGTTAGATAAAATGCATAGTAATCCTAGATTAGTAATCCAAGTACCTAATGCCTAGTATAAGTAGAAGAAAATGCCATGATCCCTGATCAATCGCATAAAAATCTATTTTTAGATCTGAGTGCTGTATAAGCAGTTATAAGTTACTTTCTAGTTTGCCCGTGAATTGCACGTGCATGACTTGTAAAATTTAAAACAAATCACAACAGTGGTCGATGACTACCAAAGGATCATCATTCATTGAAGGCAACTATAAATTATAGAGAGGTTTTTTAAGATATATAACTACAGATTAATGATAACTGATTGATAAGTTAATGAATTATGGCTCATGGAGATATATGTGAAGTGCTTTTGAAACCTCGAAAAGGGAAGTGAAGCGAATGGAGAAGTACACAAGGGATATGAGTAACAAATTTTCCCTCCCTGTCAAATATAGAAAGTATTATAAACGACTTGGGCAAAGTTTTTCACGTTTTTCATGTATTTTACCTTATTTTGCTGCGTATTTATGACATGCTAAGTAATTAATTTCAGTTCACCGAATTTTGAATATATCTCTTCTTAGAAAGTGAAATAAAAAATAGGAAAAAATATGAGCAGCACTTTTTGAGCACAATAGATTGTTAACATCTCAAAATTTGTGCTACAAAATATTATTCACAAATAGTTAAAAGTAAGGGGCTAAAAACCTCATTTATAATTCATTTTCTTTATTTTCGTATAATATACTCTTAAAGCGTTGTTATTAAGTATTGTGGTTTGACTTGAAGGGTCAAAGTCTGAAGGGTCACCGGAAACGCATGTATTTCGTACTCTATAATTCCCTATCCATAATGCCTCAAGTTTGAGAGGAATGGTGAATGAAAGAATAGAAGGATAAGGTTCAAGGTACATCTGTTTGGAACTGATAGCTCTGCAGGAGTGGGTCTAAAGGAAGTATTACAGTCAGAAACTCATAGCTTCATAGGTAAGATATGGGATGGAGTACTAAAAGCTGTAGGGATAGCAGGGAAAAGGGAGGAGATGGAAGTTTAGAGGTTTGTGAATAGACACCATGAAGTATGCGCATAGAATCATACCCAACTCAGTTTGCCTGCAATATTTATAGGCCTTGGAGACTTGGAGGGAGATGGTATGAGCCACTGAGCTAGTTGGAGTTGTTGGACCATACGAAATCTGGCTGTAAAAAACTTTCCAGGGCCAGGTGTAGGCAAACTGAGTTGGACTGCGAATTTATTAGAAAATCTACAATACAATAGTAGGATAGGTTGAGAGGGGAAATTCAGGGTTCTGAAACTGATTTATTTTCTAATCGACCAACTACATTACATTGAAACAGAGGGTTTCAAGTGCAATAAACAAACATAGTTTTGATCAATACACAGTCCTTGCAACCCTTCTACATGATGGGAAAATGAATTAGTCATGAAGAGTTTGTTTATTAAAAACTTACAAAAACGTAAAATTGGGAGGTCTTAGCGCCGTGAGGAGCCATGCCCTTTTGAGAGGCACAATGTCTCGAGTTTATATAATGTAATAATATAAGGTTTAATAATGATAGACCTTTGATCTGTGATTATAAGGGTTATCTATCACAGAAATGATAAACCTTAGTGTAATAAATTGCAGCGTTTTTTCCTCCCAAGCAATATCTTTGATTTCCAGTAACACTGCTATGAAATAGGATTGGGCACCTCAGTTTTTTGGAGCTTCTGCTTCCCAAAGCATTTTCCGAATTTTGTCCTACTTATGATGCCGTACTCAAGCAACAACGGAAGGGGCACACCATCCTCAAGTCCCAATCCTGGGCATTTTATTCTCTTTCTTAAGCCCCGAAGTCTGAGGGAAACCGCTTGGATACTTAAATTCGTAATTTCGTGCGGACCTATCCAGCAACTTCCGACTTGGGCTTGTTCCATTTTCCGGTAATAAGGTATTTATTAGCCTCGTTAGGAATGTAGACAATTCTTGAGCACAAGAATCCCCTTCGCGAGAGCATACTGATGGTTAGAATGATACCCTCAAGCCTTCACCTTTTGCCTTGATCACAATGTGTCATGTTTTATACTTCTCTCATGATGCGCTGTTGGCAACTGATGTCCATCCTTGGAGCAAGTTGAGGTGTCGGCATTAATAATGCAATCCAAAACCGCCGTCCTCTTCCTGTCCCAAAGGCCATGCGTGGTTAGCCTGATCTTATGGCATTGGACAAAATATTGGTCGCTCTTTTTGATGGGATGAAGGCTTCTGCAGCAGTTAAAACTGGGTTTTTTATTGCCAGCCCTACTGATTTTGGAGGTAGTTCGAAAAGGGAACGCTCTGCTTGAGTGATGACCCGGAAAATCGTCTCAGTATTGCTGGTTTTCATTTATTTCATTGTTGCTAAAGTTTCTCGATGTAGGTACACGCAGTTATTTTGTATTAAATAACATTCATGCTAACGCGAATGAATAGAATTTTGGAAGACCTATGAAGAATCAGCAACTTCAGCACCACCTAAATTCGGGATCACATATATATCGTATAGAAAAGGTAACCCCTCACGCCCAGCTGCTACTTGCAAGCGCAGCTTTCGATGTGTGTATGGCTTATAGTGATGGAAAAAGGTATTAAAAATAAAAACTATGTACATTGAATCTTAAAGTGGTCATGAAGGTCCTGCTTCTATAATTTGGGGTGGCGAGACAGGGGAGCTTTACACAAGAGATAACAGGGAAGAAATTATATTATAATTTAAATAGGTAAAAATCTATAATTATGCAACATCATCTGGAGACGAACAAGATCTGCAATGACTTCATACTATGAGCTTAACTAAACTGGTTGATCACAGTGACCAATACCTGAGATTGTGTCCTTTCTCTTTGATATAGACGCCGTATTCTTTGGAAATTACATGAGTTGGGTCAGCAATCAATGGAATTTTTACGCCTGCCACTCCACCATCACCCCGAGACTTCTTTACCCAAGTGAGATGGGATAAATGGGAATCGGTCGAACATGCTACTATTTCTGTTTGCACATTTCTGAATTCAGTAATACGGTCACTCAGTCTGTTAATTTCACTTGCGTCAACTTTTGAGCTGAAAATGAAATTTTGAAAGACAAATTAACAGGAATAATAATATGTTTTATTGCTTGTGACTAAGGGAATTTGCGAGCAAAATAAATCTAGTGACTACTTTTGTTCTAGATCCGACTAACTGTAGGAGCCTAAAGTCCTCTGTTCACGCCAATTACATTTTCTTTATTTCCCAATCAGTAGGTAGTTAATTTGTTCATCAAACTAAATCTAATCTTGAACACTGAAACTTGAAACTAACTTGAAAACTAGGGGATTGTCGTGTTTTTAATTATGAGCCTGTGTAGATGACCAAGAAAAAAATGTTAACTTCCTCAAAATGTGTTGGTTTACATTTAAAAATGTAGAATCTGAAAAAATGAATTCAAAAAATCTGTCCACAGGTCGTATGTTGTCGAGAGCTTTTTCTGAAACTACTAGATCAACGTTTGATAAACTTGGGCCAAAAATCACATGCCAAACACCTCGGCATCAATTTTGATTAGTTCTAAAGAGTAGAATTTAAAAGCTAAAACAGGGGTTAAAAAATCACTATTTCAATATTTAAAAAAATAAAAATGATCAGTTTTTTAATTTAAATCGGAATAATTGCAATACATTTTTATTGTTTTATTATTTTTTTAAATGTTTGAATAAGAGTCAACTTCAAGTAAATGATTGTACGGAAAATTAAAAATAATCAAAAGCTAGGGATCTCGAGAAAGGCGCAGAGGAGGGGGCTTCCAAGAAATTTCCTTAACTAGTAAAGCCCTGTACAAAACAGGACGAGGCAATGAACGAGGCAGCCCAAGGCAAGGCAGGGCGATCGGGTGCATTGAAATTTCAGGTTGGTGTGAGGCAGCGATCCGTCCATTCGCCTCCTCAAAAGCCAGTTCAAACATCAAACCAAAAATACTGAGTGCAGGACTCAATAATTTTTAGTCCGAACTGTATTCGAACCAAAAGAATTTTTTGTCCAATTCTTTAGCATGGAGGTAACAATACACTTCACAGCAGTGAGAATATTGCACTCGTGAATTCGGATACAGTACCATACTAATTTCACCATTCTTCACAACACATTTTTCTAGTTTGAAATAAGTTAGAGTAAACAAATGCCATGCCCTTGTTACACACTTCTTTACGAAAAGGCCTTTCTGTCCTTGGTTTTTTATTATTCTCCAACGTTTCTCCCCAGGAACTGGGTCTTCTTCAGGGAGACAAAATTTAGATTATAAAATTCAAATTTTTTTTAAAATAATTAAATATTTATAGTTTTCTTTTACAAGATAAAAATCGAATTCAAAGTTATCAGTGAGAGAAAATCAAATTTAAAATTGCTTAAGTTTACACACTAACACTCACACTTTCTTCTTCCTCGACAAATAGCAAATTGATGCATGTCAGCCATTAGAAGGTCAATGAATAGTGAGCAAGAAGAGTGGAATAGATAAAAAATAATATAGACAAGGAAAAGGGCATCCTCATTTCAAATTACGGGTGTACGTACTAGCATCGTAATCTTCAAATATTCAACACTAAATTCAGTTTACAAGTTAGTATGCAAAACACCCGATTTAATATACGAAGGTCGTCCAGAAGTTCCATTTTGGTCTGTAGGGTGGTAGGAGTGGTTTTTGCTAAATCCAGCATCACGACTCGAAAGAGGGGAGGAGGAGGAGTGGAGGGCCTCAGTAGCTCAATAATAAGGTCAGGGCAGGTAGTTGAAATGGAGCCCTCCACGTCACGTCCCACGACCTTGGTGCGCATTCCATCTAGAGTTGTGTTGCGTGGAGTGATTCAGTTTCTTTTTGCCCATGGTTTCAAATTGGTTGAAATTCACCAACAGCTCATTGAGAGGGGGGAGAAGGTGTAATGAGCGAGTCAATGTTGAGGAGATGGGTCCATCAATTTAAGGCGGGAAGACATTCATTTGAGGATGAAAGTGGGAAAGGCAGACCCTCAGTTGTGACAGATGAAATTGTCCAAAAAATCGACAATGCAATTTGCGAAGAACGCCGTTCAACCCTTGATGAGCTCCAACAGAGTTTTTCAGACACCTCACGATCGCTCATTCATGAAATCATCTCGGAGAAACTGGGCTTTCGGAAAGTTTGCCACTGACGTGTTGCTGACGCCCCAACACAAGAAACAAAGAGTGGCTGCAGCTCCAGAATCGTTGGACCACTACAGAACTGATGGGGACGCATTACTGAAGTTTATCGTCACTGGAGACAAAACCTGGGTGTCTCTTTACCCTCCAGAAAACAAAAAGACAAACACACCATCCTAAGTACCAAAAAATTCGTGAGGTCAACCAGGAAAATCATGGCATCCGTTTTCAGGGACCAAAAAGGTTTTTGCCTCAAGGTGATTAACGCCAACCAATATTGTGAGACCTGAAGAAGCTTCGTCGGGCCATCCAGAACAAGAGAAGAGGGATGTTGACCTCCGGTGTTTGTCTTCTCCACAACATCGCTCGGCCTCACGTTGCTCGATTCCATAACAACTCCTAGATGAGTTTGGTTGGGATGTTCTGACCCATCCACCTTACAGTCCCTACTTGGCCCCTTCAGACTGTCATCTGTTAACCAAAATGAAGGAGGGGTTGGCTGGAGAACGTTTCACAAGTGACAAGGAAGTGAAAGAAGCTGTCACCAACTGGATCAAGGAGGTAGAGGCAAGCTTCTACGAGGAAGGAATTTCCTAGCTCATTTCCCGATATACGTAATCTGCAGACGTCGCCGGGGATTATGTTGAAAAACAATACATATGCTCAAGTAAGTTTCCTGTAAGTTTCACATTTTTCCAATAAAAACCTGATTAAAAAAGGAACTTATTTTCTGGACGACTCTTGTATTTAAATTATTATTACTATGTAACAATAATACGAAAACGTATAACCCGCAAAAAGCTCAGAGACCATTCTCTTCAGCCAAGATTTGACAACTTTTAAAAGTATTTAAAACATAAAAACTGCAGGTTTTTTACCGGAAAAACTGAGATTTACCTTCATTATTACCTGATTGATCAAGAAACATTGATTGGATATTCTTACTCATTGCGGAAATATTAAAACCAACATAACAATGAAATTAAACGTTGTACTTACAAATTGTGAGCATAGAAGAATAAGACAACATAGCGTCCTTTGTAATCACTCATATCCAATCTAGTGACGTGACCATTTACGATTGCTGTGCCTTTCCAATGTGGTGCAGGTTTTGTTACTGAAAATAACATAGCCAAAAATCTAGTTCTATTTTCCCTATATTTGGGTCAACTTGCGCTAACAGTTCATGATTTGTTCTAACATGCAGTATTCCTCATGGCAAAACTACAAAAACCATAGTTTTAATTTTACCAGATTCTTTTGGTGTTTATTGTAACGATTTCCACGAATATCAACGCTATTGTTGAAGTTCAACGCTTGGCTGCTTCATTGCAAATACGAGTACATTTTGGAAGAATATGTAATTGGTGGATTTGCATAAAGTTTTTAATTGAAATTGTTTGAGTTTTACCAATTGTTATGACTAAGTACCAGATAAGTCACTTTGTTTAATAATGTGCAGGCTATAAATTTTCTTAATGAAAAGCAAAGCATTGAAAGCATGTCCATGTCTTCACATTACTCCTTCAATATCCCTACTGTTGTTTATCATCAGATTATTCCACGTCAATGGGTGCTTAATTAATAATTACTTAATTTCATTTTTTTCAACCCTTCCAAACATTTCGCATTTTATTTTGTGCTTTGCGCAGAAATTCCAATGAGGAATAGCTTTTTCTTTTTTTTTTAATAGAAAATTTGGTAAAATTAGGATTTGCAATGATTAACATGGTAAACTACTAACAAATTTTATGACACTTCTATAAGCGTTGTCACTATTGCAGGCCCAGATCTGGATTCTTTAATATTGCTGATATCAGGTAACTCATAAATCACGTACCAAAAAGTCTGGAAGGACCATCCCCACGACTGGAATCGGCAGGTGGTTGGACTACCCTATCTTGCATAGGGACATAAATTCCGGTAGTGTAGGTTCCTTCGACAGCTGACATGTTTGCGTTGTCGTGCTGTTCGGCAGAATATTGGTGTTCAAAGTCTCGATACATAATAAACTGCTGCTTCCCTTCATTTCCACTTGCTGCGCCACTTTCTGTTGGAACAAACATTGTGATTTTCATGCGTTGAATGTTCTCAGGCCCTTGGAGGATAACACATAATAATTCTTACCGACCAAACCACCAGCCAGAAATGTATGTGCCAAAATTAAATTAGTAATAAGTATGTGAACCGTAATTAATGGTCACCTAACGAATTCATTATAAACATATTTTATAAAGGAATAGTAGACAATATTTCTCTAAACCCCTTGGAATTCTGGAAAGGGTGGGTGATAAATCACTTATCCCGCCCAAAATGATGACCGCTTCTAATATCCAGTCCAAAGGATAGGTACTGAACTAAAGTGGCAATTAGTATTGTATTAATATGGTCTACCTGTAATAGGTACCAGGTGGATTCGTGATAGAACACCGCAGGTTGTTCCTGAAGGAAGGAGGTTTGGTTGAGAGCTGTCAACCAATCGTCGGACAGAAACTGACTGCTCGAAGCCCCAGAGCCATTCAACGTAACGTTTTGGGACTATTACCATTTAGTCTTCAAGATTCGCAGGCTGTCTAACTACAGTTGATCGGCAGTCCAAGTGTTGATAACCAAAGTTAGATAACTACTGTCTTCGTCCAAGTCAAAAGGACTCACAATGCACTGCATATACATGCTATTCAACTAAATAAATTATAATCTAAATCACATGAACAGAAAAAAGACAATGTTCGTGTTCCAATAAAATCCATGATCAGCAATATGCTTCTGTTCACCCACTCTACCCCTACCAATCACAGAAAGGATCACTCTAGTTACACATATGATGCAAGATTACTGACAGATAATAGTATTAAATATTATTTTCATATCGCAAATGGTGCTAATCATCAATAATTACCATAGAGTGGGGCGAAGCGGGACCCATGCGGGGGAGCGGAATGTTTGAGACTTTGACCGGTTAGCCTCCACTGGGCTCTTCCCAGATGATATTTCTGGGGGGCTCAAGTTATCAATGTTATCTACAATACTTGCTGCTTCATTGTTTATGAAAATAAATTTGTTCACATCTACTCTTCACAATAAACCAATTTTACCGTTTTTTAACATAATGACGGAAACCTCAGCTGGTATGTCAAATCAGTAAGTGTGAAAGATTTTTCGCCATCTTCAGTTTTGCACTACCTGGGAAGGTCTTACAGAATTTTCACCCATCAATGTTAATTTTTCACCCGTTTTTATAAATAAACTGATTAAGTGAGGAAAAAGCGGGACATCCAAAACGGTGGGGAGTTTCCTATCTCTGTGTTAATTTTTTACAAATTTCATGTTCTATGTTGGTTCTAAAGCTCTCTAGTTCAGACTGATGTCGTCTTATAATTGACTGTGATGTGTGATTGAATGGTATGGTGGTTTTGTGGCAATATTCACTTTTCTTACCTTAGCTTCATCCCCATCCCCCCCCCCCCCCCCCCCCCCCCTCAACAAAAAGAAAAGAAAAACTTTAAAGAAAGAATTGAAGAAGAATTTTAAAAGAATACCAACATTTAAGCAAGAATAAGTTTTTTAAGAAACAGGAAGAAGGCCTAAAAACAATAAAATGAATAGATGAAGTTAATTTTGTAACGTGTTCCAGGTTTCTATTTTTTGTTCTCAATTCGCGATTTCTCCTATTCATACTTTTAATTTATTTGATAAGTTCCTACCATAAGAGCGTATAAAAACATCAATTATATTATAACATGGTGTCCTGGTTCGCCCCGCAAGGTAATTAACACTATTAAACCAAAAATGGGGTGCGCCCCCTAATTCTTTTCTTTATGCTAATTTATAGCCACGACTCTAAGGATTATACATTTAAAAGGAGAACGTTCCTGCGAATTTCACAGAAGGGAAATTAAAAAAAAAAACGTGAAATTTTGTCGCAGTTCGTCCCATTGTACGGTACATGATCATAATGGACCAAATATTAGCAAACTACCCTTTTTTACTAACCGAAAATCAACACTAAAACTTGGTACTTGGTGAGCTTTTGATGATGATAAGCAGTTAAAACGATCAATAAATAAATCTATGGTTTAATTCTACTCCATCAAAGTTATTCATTTGTTCAAACATTTGTAGGGAAGTAGGCGAACAGTGTACATTGAGAAGATTATTAAATATATAGCCAGTGTGTAGAAAATACCAACGTCCTTTCCAATCCCCAGGTGGTTATCTATTTCTGGTCCTGTTTTTTCATAAAACGGAACTGGAAAACATTTTTTCTCAAACAGTAAGTAATATTTATGATTATTTCTTTTATATAAACGGTATTACAACCGTTAAAAGTGCAGAAACTACAACAATAATGCTCACGACCATGGAGCTAGAAAGAGATGAAGCCAACATACCCAAGGGGAGATTGGCCAACCCATTACTCCAATATGTACATTGGCGAGATCAAGTTGATTCACGAGAGTGGGGTTTCTTAGTGAACTAAGCAGTCAATTCGACTACCCAGCCAACCACACCTACTCCAACTTACTTTTAGTCTGACCCCTCCACCCTGCCCAAAGGAAAGTGCATGGATGCCAGATCCATTTTCATTTAACTGCATGCGATCAACACACATTTCTCAGAAACGGGGGAATACTACAGGCGACTGTGAGACAACGGCTAACATTTTTTGGTGCTCCATAACTACCTGTAGGCAGCCCATGAATTTCCCAACCTATCATCCATTCCTGCATGAACTGATCATGTTAATCAAATAATAGTATCTAGGTTATGTTAATGAAACAAGAGAGGTAATTAATCACCTGTGAATTCGACTTGAGTATCTCTTGGACCTCTGAAATTGTCATGTGACATTCCTTTTTGTGCAGGGCGCTGCCTATTTTTGTAGTAAGACTGTTCAGCCATCAAATGTTTCTTACTTATGGCATGCTGTCTAATGACTGTTATGTCAGCTACCATGATTTTGTCACAAAGTTGACAAATTGCTTTATACGGATTTGGATGAGCAGCCAGCCATACAGTACATTCTGGTATCTCTTCCCAAGCTTTCCTATAGCGCTGGACCCTCCTTTTTGAAGATCCTTTGACCCTTAGGAGGTCTTCATCTGACAGGACAGACTGTTGACCAGCCGAAACAGTGATGGTTTCAATCAGGCTGTCAGGGCTGTAGGTTAAGTCATCTTCAATGCGCTCACACCTGGAGGAAATGGGGTAGAATAAATTTGCATGCCTTCCTATTCAGTGAAAGAAGAGAAAAAGTTCCAGCCTTGCAAAATAACCGTATGATCACCCCCCCCCCCCCCCCCCCCCCCCCAAACAATTTTTGATACCTACAAGTTGAAAACTTTGAGCACCTCTTTCTAAATCATGTTCTGCAATGATAACCAATTTATAAGATTTTGATATTTTTGCTCATTTTATTTATTTTTATTTCATCAGAATTTATGCTTGTTTTTATTTATTTAAAAAAAATCAAAACAATTCATGGTAACACACGATTTCAAATACATAATCTACACTAAAACAAAATTTTGAAAATTTGATCGATTATTTTAAATAGCAGTTTTCAGTATATTGTATCTAAATTGTATTACGTATATCTGTATTGTATTAAGCTCCCATGACTCTGCTCAGGATGATTTGATTTGAAGGAATAATATTTTACATTTTAGTAATTAATGGGTTGTTAACAAGCTCAAAACTCAATTGCGACTGGAACATACTTTTCTCTTCTTTCGCATACCTAATCCATGTGTATCACAATGAGTATTGAAATATTTATTAACAATGCCGCTATAAACGTAAAACATTTCTGGCTGGCTGTAGTATGTTCTAAACTACCACTCTTCACCACAAGAATAACATTAGGATAAATCTGAGATCTTATAGTTCCATCACTATTGTTTCCAAATTCTATATCAACGAAGCACGAGTAGATACGTGATTCTTTCATACAAAACATTTCAATTAATCAGTGATCTAATAGACAACACATTGGTGCATAATTCTTCTCAATGAAAACTCAACTCGTACATTCATGAATCATATACAATCATGGTAAACTGAGAAAGATATTGATCAGAATCACTAATACACATTTTTTTCGAAAACAAAAAATAGTACACTCAAATACAAAATTAAGATACAAATAAGTATTATTAACATACATTTGGACCAGCTAATTCTTGGGAACTGAACAAAATTGTAAATCTGTAAATTTTTAAATTAAGAATTGGTGGAGAGGTAGATGGGCGAGCAATTCGTAAAACCAAGCATTTGATGAACTGAAAACTTGAGGGAAAATGAGAAAATTACAGCTGAGCAAAAACCTTGAATACATTTCCCTGGTGTCAAATATCAGCCGTCTCGGCTGATTTGGGGTTCGACAAACGATGAAGTGAAACTGGAGGCCACAGGCTCAGCAGATGTTCGCTGGAAGAAGTCATTATCACAGGGTGTTTTGACTCAAGTGAGTGGGGAAGTGAAAGCTAGTGGGTAATGTGTTATTACGTAATAAAGTTTGGGTCCTAATGCCTGCGCTAAATGTCATAGCCCAAAAATATTTGGTACCTCGACAGAGTTCGAACCCATACCTTAAATTTCTTTTGTAGGGAAGAGCTTTAGAAACAGCGCAACTGAGAGCTATGTAATCAAACCTCTTTGACAGCAGGAGTTTTCCTTGAACGTAACAAAATTAACTTTTGAGCTTACACCAATGACAGTATTGTTAATGATACCCTCAGAAGAGAAGTTGCTGTGCAATTTAAAGTTCGGCAACTTGGCTAAGTTTTATTTATAGCTTTGAAGAATGAACACCAAGATTGGGGAAGAAGAAAAATTTGAATGCTAGAAGCAAGATAGAACAGGAAGTTTCCAGCGCTGCTACCATATCTAGAATAGTTCAGAATGGAAACGTCAATGTAAAAATTCAGCAGTCCTGAACTAGGATAACACCATACTGCACTCAAAACTTATAGATGATGCCCACATTGATTCATGGTCGAAACTCAACAAAAAATGAACACGATGTACTTGCAAGCTATGGTCCGGGTACAGGGAGCCTATAGTTTTCATTTAATGACTCGGTATAACACGGGCTGTGCTGTGCTCACTCATAACTAGCACTCTGCAGCTGTCTGGCCCAGAAAGCGACCTTTCCATAACCCATCTTTCCAACAACTTGGAGCTACCCAACAACTTTTTGTCAAAGTAGCTGGTAACAGACAATACTTCAAATTTCGGTATATTGTGGTAAAAACCGTGGAATGTGGCTTGGTTCATTAAATAGGGGTTTGCAAAATCGAGAACCAACAGTCAAACATAATGTTGTTTTAGTGCAACATTGTTGTGCTCTGCCTTGCTTTGTTACTTGACAAAACCAAGGAAGGGACTCAACATATTTCCATATTTCTATTTTCATTTGAAGGCTTCATTATAGAATTATATTATGTAGGCATAGAATTTAGTAAAGTTTATAAGATATTGAGTTAAAGAAGAAATACTAACCATCCAAATTATACGTTTCGAGATCGGCGCTTGTGTCTCCAGAATTGATCAAAACTAAGCCCTGCTGCTGCTCTTTCAACATTTTGAGGTGACGCTTTCCAGTGGCGTGTTTTTCCAATTCGCTCTTGCCAGCTTTAATGACCCGACTACACACACTACAACTGGCGAGTTCAGGGTTAGGATGAGGCCTCAACCAGTCTTTGAAAATGTCAAACATCATCCAAGCCGTTCTAAATTTTTTCGGCCGACATGGTGAGACACGAACTCTTTTGGTCTGGGTGGGTCCGCTGACAGCAGAATCGTCAGACAGTCCATCGTCAATCGTTTGGTTCTCTTCATCGTCCAGACTATGTTGTGCCATGGGCTCCCCAATCGTCAAACCCACCTGCCTGTAATCCCCATACAACAGCCTTACCAGAAATGTTTTACTTTATCTTAAACCTAACAACACCACATGCATATTCATAAACAACGTACATGGCTTGACATTTACGTACATTACACATACGTATTGCTTTTTAAAAAAAAACACACCAAACCTATAAATCTCATATTATCGAATACAGCATTCATATAATCTTAAAACAAAGGAAGGGAAGATTTGGAGGACAACCTTGAGCATAAGCAGCATTTTTCAAGATCGGAACGAAAAATATAGTCCAAATGGAGATGAAAGGGGAATGGAACTGCTAGCGAAGGGGTCTTTACAAATTAATGCCAATTTTTATTTGAGGACATAAGCGTAAGCTGGGATCTAGATCACTAATTTATATGGGAATGGGATAATACATCTTTCTACATTGTAATTTTAGGACTGACGACGATGTTTTACTTTGTAATGAACCGAAGGTTATTATAATTATTCAATGCCTAGAAGACATCTATCCGAAACTTTGACAATCTATACTATTTTATAAAAATGAAACTCCATTTGTCAGTCCGTTGTGTCTATGCACGGCCAAACGGCTTAGTGGGGGGAGTCTATAAGTGGAGGGATCTTTTTGGATTTCACGGGAATAGTGTACAAGCGATTTTTAAATTTTCTAATCCCACCCGAACCATGAGCTAGCTAGTGGGCGGGAGGGGGGTGGGAGCTTCTTTAAATGCGCCGTTTTTTCGCTGAACGCTCGATCTTCTATCCGCTACCACATTAAAATTTGATTGAGAAAACTTCGTATGACCAGGATGGTGCCGTCAAAATTGCCGAAAGATTCTGTCTTTCTGGAGAAATCAGCGAGAATATGCGGGAAATAACGACAAAAATTCGTTCCCCGCTATGTTTTTTTTCTGCCTTAGACCCAATAAATGTACACGGTTTTTGTTCGGGTTGGTCTTAAAATGTTCGTTGGAGTTCCAATTCGGTCCCATGCGAGTTTTGAGTCATGAAATTGTGTTTTCCGATTGTAGTGAACGAAAATGTAGACGAAAACGTTGGTGGTTAAGTTACAGCTCTTCCTATTCCTTCTACGCAGATAAATGGGACCCCCTTTTAATGCATATTAGATAGAACCTCTTGAGTCTCCCGTGATTGAAAGACACTTCCCACAGAAAAATAGACGAGGAAAACAAATACGTACAAACATTTTACACTTGACAGTTCTGTTGGTACTGAAATGTTCTTAAAACTAAACTTTTTGTGGTTCCACATAAGGTGCCGCGTTTGATAGTAATTTTCAACAGGGGGAAAAAAAAAGTCTGCCAAGTTGGGTAGGCAGTATAACTTCCTCACATAGAAAACGCAGTGAATTATTACACAGCAATTTATTATTTTCGTGTAGCCCCTTTTATAAGATTCATTCATTTTGCCATTCCCTTGGGATTGTCTATAGAAAGGGATTGAACGCAATTTTCAAATTTTCCAACCCCACTCGAACCATGGGTTGTAGGTCTCGATGGTATGGGAACTATATCCACTTGCATCAATACATCCCACACTGAGCGAGTGAGAAAACCCACCCCTAGCGAGTGAAGCGAGTAACATCCCTTACATTTCAAATCACCCTTAGTGATCCACCGTTTCCGATCATTCTACATGTCCCACTCAACAGTAAAGACCATCGGATCTATACTGTCATACGGAGTCATAGAAGCCACCAGGACCTACTCGCACGGAACGGACCCCTGAAAGTGTGGAGAGGGTGAGGCAGGCGCTGCTAACAAGTCCAGGCCGCTCAGTGCAAAAACAAGCTCAACCATAGAGTAAGTCGTTCCACAGTTCGCCGTATTGTCAAACATGACCTCAGATTCCACCAATACAAATTGGCAATTGTCTAGCAACTGAAACCAACTGACTTTCCACAACGCAATGATTTTTGTTTGTCTACATTTTCAATGCTTGAAGTTAACAAAGATGCTGTACTGTTTATGAGTGATGAAGCTAATTTCCATTTGAACGATTTTGTCAATCGGCAAAATTTTCGTTATTATGCCAGTGAAAACCCTCAGCAACTTCATGAACAGTATTATTACACAGTCCGAAAGTGACGGTTTGGTGTGCAGTATCGTCCAAATGTGTGATTGTTCAATATTTTTTTTTGAGGAAAACGGCAACGCAGTGACTGTGACTGCAGCCCGTTATGTTGAGAAGATAAACATCTTCCTGAGACCTGAGTTACGCAGACTACGACTTCCTGCTGAAAGCATTTGGTTCCAGCAAGATGGGGCAACCCCTCACACAGCTAAAGTAACGATGGACAAATTGCGCCAAATGTTCCCAGAGCTCTTGATCTCACGGTTTGGGGACATGCCCTGACCTCCGAGGTCACCTGATTTGACAACCTGTGACTTTTTCCAGAGGGGTTTCCTCAAATCTCGTGTCTACGAAAACAAACCGAGAACGTTAGGCGAGCTGAAGGAAGCGATTTGAGCACAAGTCCACACGATTGACACAGCCTTATTGGAGCGCGTTCACCAAGAGTTTATGAACAGACTTGGCAACATGTTACAAGCAAGACGGTCACCACATGACAGATGTTATTTGTAAGGTTAGATTTCTTAAATGGAACAGTACTGGTTGAAAGAATATGAAAAAATGAATTTTTTATGTTGAAAAACAAATTTTTACTACTCATTTAAAAACCGTCAGGTTCCCGTGGACCACCCAACCAAACTCCCAAACTAGTCAAAATTTCATTAACCACCCCTTTCAGTAAAATATAGACCAGCTGAATGATAGATTACAAAATATGTTTTAAAGTTCGGAAAAAAATTAATGTGGCCTTGGGTAAGAGAACTCAAGACCTACTGTACGGGGTCGAGAGCTCTGCCGTAAGACCAGAAAGACCATACTTAGAATAATATTGACTGTACTACCTACATCTATTCAAAAATATCTAGTGGGAACCTACTATTTCTCTTCCTCAATACAAAGAACGGTAACAAGTAACTGTCTCAAGTCGTTCTACAAATGAACGATTTGGCTACAACCGCCCGGTTGGTACCCCCTGCTCAAAATCAGGTTTTCCCAGACTCACCTTAAAAATTCCCTCATCCAGGAGAGTTTCCAGAGAGACCTGTCCATTGGGATTAAGGAGTGCATTGATCAAGGTTACAAGGAAAAATACTCTCATTTGCTGAGAAAAGTCATACTTGGAGGGAAATCAAACCAAAGAACAATGAGGGCATAATTAAAGAAGTGTTGAATTTTATAACTGAAGGTGCACTAAAAGTAAGAGCTCAAGGATTATCTTTGCTTAAGGCGCCGCAATTCAACTTATTCAGCCTTGATACCTTGAACAAAATATCGTCACAATTGACACAAAATTCTGGTTTTCATTAGAAATTTAATTCACTCGACCAGAGTAGAAAAACTCGCAGAAATCGATATCCTGTACGATAGCTGATATTCCAGCACCCCAGAGCACCGGACAACTCTAACAAAATGATATTTGTTTGGCAGCAAAATTGGATGCCAAGATCTGTGGTGGGGCCCTTTTTTTGGAAATGACCCGGTAGGTACCTACTTGTAGAATTTTCCTAAAAAGTATGGTACATACCTACTTGGCTACTATAAATTATCTACCCATCTACTTTTTGGCAATTTGTAAATATAAGGTGTAATCAAGAGATCCAACCACGGAGTGGATGGAAATCGTCTCAGTAAAGTTAGCAACCACATCGACCTGTTCGTACAGCCTACCTTACCTTAGCCACCACTGTACCATTCGAGAACCAATTGTTATCGCCCCGTTCAACCATTGAAATTCGATTCGAGAATCTCATAGAGTGGAAATTATATGTTAAAGATCTGTATGTTAGACGAGTGATATGTAGCAATAAAGAGGAAAGAACTACCTACTTACTGCCCGCACACGCTATCCAAATCAAGTGCATTAGGTTTCGGCCTAACTGATATACCACAACCCAACAAAAAACTAAAGCCTATGATGACACATGAATGTAATATTATTATAATTTTGAAGTCAACTCACCCAAGCTCGCCGATCAGTTCAGATGACATCCCGAAAGCTTCTGCGAACTTATTGGTTCCCCAGTTCAGCTCAAAGCATTAACTTCCGTATCCTGGACTTCCCTCAATTCTACCTACCTCTATTATTGGTTATTTCACAGTAAAAATATGAACAGTTCCGTAAAATATGTCGAGGAAAAGAACGCTGGAAAAACTAATATAAATAAAAGTACAGTGAAAGTATAGAGCAAAATACGACCATTAGAGTGACGCTTGACTGCTTCTTCCCGTCTTCTTCTTTACTTCTTCTTATCACTGCCTCCAGACTGGATCTATCTCCAAGAGATGTGTGCCCACTGATGTGTGTTTATTGGTCCATTCGTTCGTTTATCATCTCCCGTGCCCAAATCTTGGTTCCCTTTTTTAACACAGAATGTGTTTTAGCCATGGACTAACTAGCCGAAAATGGAACGCGGGATGGTAACGAAATGTGTGACGGATGATTTTCACGTACAACCGAGTCGTTGCTAGGGAAATGGTACTTCGTCGTTTTTCATCCCACAAAATTCGTTGACCATTCGTTCGAAAGCTCTCGATTTATCCAACAATATTATGTTAACTACTGCGAAGTGCGTGTCCAACAAACTGAGTTTGAGCATGGTTATATAAATAATTGTTTACACACAGGTGATCATTCTCAATAATTGATATTGTGAACATGATTGCAACCGCTTGTTAATTTCTGATGATTTCATTGAGCTTGTGTTTCGATGATTTGATTCATAGCAGGTGATCTGAGTATTACGAAAACGGTTTGATTTGTGAAGCGGAGGTTAAATAATTTGAATAGGTAATTTCTATACTTTACACTATAGGAAGCTGTAATTTCGTTTGTAGCCTCTTTAGGACATTTACTTGACGATGCTCAGGGTCCGGATCAGATGTGTGGCTCTTAAAGCTAATTTCTATGCTAAAGCACACTCTAGGAAGCTGTAATTTCGTATGTAGCCTCTTTAGGACATTTACTTGACGATGCTCAGGGTCCGGATCAGATGTGTGGCTCTTAAAGCTAATTTCTATGCTTTACACTCTAGGAAGCTGTAATTTCGTATGTAGCCTCTTTAGGACATTTACTTGACGATGTCCAGGGTCCGGATCAGATGAGTGGCTTTTAAAGCTAATTTCTATACTTTACACTCTAGGAAGCTGTAATTTCGTATGTAGCCTCTTTAGGACATTTACTTGATAAATCGCTCTTGATTTATCACGAATTTATTTCGTATTTTTTTTTCGTAGTTTCATACTATAACTATATAAATTGATGTCATAAATGAATAGTAAACAATGACGCTTGTTTGGTTGTCACTTGGTTGCGCGACAACGCAAACACATTCTGTGTTTCAATAATTTCGTCCGAAGTATGTAAATAGAGGTAACTGGGGGTCCAGGGGGCTTGCCCCCTGGCGAGGCGCGGAGCGCCGAGTTTTTTTTTTTTTAATAAGTAATCCTATTATGTCCTACATGCCTTCCTCGTCATCTTTCCCTTATTTCTCCTAACTATAAGAACTACGAAAGTCTTAAATTAGTTTAAAGTTTAAATTATCAATGACATTTAGCCTATCTTATTTTGATACAGTAAAACCTTAAGTTTAGCTCACTAGCATGCAAATTTTGTTTTGTGATTTAGTTTTGTTGAACCTTTTTTTTTTTTTTTTTTGTCCGGTTGGTCTTATTTGAACCATTGAAATTTCTATTTAAATCAATTAAGAAAGTTATTATTATTTTCAAATTTATACCCCTAGGTAAATATAACTCCATGTAGATAATTCCAAGTGAAGTCAAGATCATACACACACAACACATTTCAGGGAAAACCTCCACCAATGTGCGATTCTTTATCCAAACTTCATCTAGCAGATTCAGAGAAAATATGTAGTTTTGGTCGATCCAAAGGTTCAGTAGCAATTGAAAATGATAAAACTAAAAATTGATAGCTTAATCTCTGATTTTATGCATATCCTACATAGCTATTATTAACTTCAATACAGGTAGGCAGGCAAAGAGAAGCATGATACATTATCATATACGGGATATCAAGGGAAGTAGCAACAGATGAGAATTTTAATCAGTGGCGTAATTTGAGGAGGGGCAGGGTGGGCAGAGCCCCCCCACGATCACAGAGGATGTAGAAGTTCTTCTTGAAACGGATGCTGCGTGAACAATAATTAATAATTTCACATTACTAACGTCAGTACCAATTACGGTAAGTTCGAGAACGCAACCCGCAAAGCACGCCTGTTATGTGGGTCCAGTTACCTAGCAACTTCAAGGCTAACTAGGAACGCTCCTCCAAGGCTGGTTCCTGGGAGGGCCAAACGCCGTGGATAATATAATTGCCCATAATGCCCATCCAACAGAAGCGAAATAACTACAGTAAAAATAATGGTATGCTGGATACTATAAAGTGAAACAGTGGTGAAATTATGTCGTTCCCCCTCTCCTGAGGGGGGGGCGCGCCCTTCCTCATTTCCCTCCTGGTAAGCCATAAGTCATTTTCGCCCCACTCTCACTGCCCCTACCTTTCTCCACCTTCACAGCCCTCCGATTCACGTTCGATTGATCGATTCAATGCAGTAGCATCGATTGCGTCCTTCTTACCATCAATAAGTTTTCTTACTCATAAAAGTCTTCAATTGTCCCTGATTTTTGGTATGAGTCCCAGTAGGAATAACGGTAAAATAAAATTAATAGAATCTTACAAGGACTAAAAAATGTCTGTGCTGTGGTGATTGAAATATCCATAGTCGAATGGAAACGATTGAAAGAATCGATATGTGAACCAACCGATAAATCATTTTACTTCAGTTTGTTTACGTTTGTGAGTCTCTCATAAACGTTTAATGCCCTATATCCTGTATCTTATTCCGTGGTAATTGTCATACAATGTTTAACATGAAAGGAACCGTAATTAGTGTAAAAGTGAGTGCTAAAGTTACGAGTTATGAACCCCTTGGAGGGATACATCAAGATCCACAAAGACGATTGGATTGGAAACGGTAAGTCAATGACAAGCCTTGTGCTCCCCAGTTCATGAGCATTTTCTCATAATAAAGACAGATTTAGTTTGGTAAGAATGTTCTTTTTGTGTCCATCAAAAGAAGGGTTAATTACCTTAATTTAAGGTACGTAAGGTTATGCTGTAAAAATAATACAATGTGTCTGCTCTTCCCTATTCGTCTCCCTACATAATGATTACTTTTATGTTCATTTTCTCTCGGTAGGTAGGTAGGTACCTAAGACTCAAATTCAAATTAGGTAATTCTAAAGTGATTGTTTTCGTTTCATTTTTTTCAACAATGAACCTTTGCAATAAACTATTTCTGGCATCGGCATCGAGGGAGGCATTTCTCCTCTGCGAAATCAGATGGGTAAAAATACCGATTGTCACTTCAAGGTTCGTTCGGGACAAAGTACAAAATAAATACCTATTGTGCGTCGTACTAAGCATAACGCTTTTTCCCATCTACTTCTTACATTCTCCTCTTCATTATAATTTATTATATATCAGATCTCCATTGATTTTATATGACCCGGACTTTTTGACAAGGACTTTAAATTTGGATTTTCGGTTTTGTACAGATATAAGGTATAATTTCGGTGATTTTACATTTAATTTGCTAATTGCTAAACTTCTGGTGCAAGTGGCGCACGCGAAAGTATTTTTCCTGAGGTCTACTTAAAAAATCATGAAGAACATCATTCTTCATAATTTTTTACGCTGAATTCAGGGGAAATGAGGGGGGGGGAGTAACCTTTCTGTGGGACACCCTGTATACATGCTACAATGCCCTCTTTGTGACTAGTAGTACCCACCATACAGATTTGATACTATAGTTACATATACCTATAATCTTTGGCTGTTGTTGTTGCCCCTCCGTGATAAATTGCTTTGCTACGCCACTGATTTCAATGATAAATATATATATATATATATATATATATATATATATATATATCTTTGGCACAGATGTGCAGTGAAAATTAAAACACAAATAAAGAATGAAACTCACAATAGTTATTGATATTTCGGCGATTGCCTTTATCAAAATGAAGAGTAGAGTGTAGAGTGATGACTTCTCTTGGCGCTCTGCAGATTGGCGGACTTGGGGTGGAGGTGTTCACTAGTTTTTTAATGCGCATGGTAGAGGTATGGAACGGAGGAACAATGGATTAATGGTGTAATGAGAGGTGAGGTGCGGATGGGTAAAGAACTTTGATGGGATTATGGGATATGTAAATTATGTTACGTTACGATTAAATGGTAATTAGTGATGATGATAGATAAGAAAGAGATGATTGTAGAAGAGGAGGGTGGATAAAAAATAGGTAATAAAGGCATATAAAATTAATAAATTATATTATTGGGAAAATAGAATAAAAATAAATCGTTGTAAAAATAAATAATCAGTAAATAAAAATGAGGTTACACACACACACAGCAATAAACATAATTAAAATTAAAAAAATAAAAATGAAAAAAATAAAAAATAAATAGAAGAAAATTAAATTAACAAAATAATGATGTTGATTATTCGAATCCATCACTTGTACTGGTTGAGGCCTGGTGATGAATATGCTCCCAGAACATGAGAGTGAGCTTGCTCCGATTGTCTAACTTGTATGTCTGTTGCTTCAGATGGGAGGCATCTAAAGGCGGCTCCACACGCAACGGTAAGTCCGGAGGCCGGCCTCGAGGCGCCCGGCCTCAAGGCGAACCTAGATATAGGGGGGTCTCCACACACTAGGGTTAATCCGAAGGCTAACCTTGAGGCGAGTCTCCAGCCCACTTCTGTCAAATTCAGTTGTGGAGTTGTTCGTGAATGGCGCTGTGGTGAAATCCACCACCTCTTTTCAACAGCCCTTTTCAGGGCTACCAAAAAGAGGTAGGCACACCACAAAAATATTTACAAGACGTCGAAGTACAACTCCGTCAAACAAAATATTTCACCGGAGAGAAAATACTAAATTCTCTCCCAAAAGTGAAATATTAAAGATTAACACGCAAGGCGACCTCCCCAAACATTTACTGGGCGAGAGAGATACGACAAACATCTCGAGACAAGTCGCCTTGAACGAGAACACGCAAGGCGACCTCCCCAAACATTTACTGGGCGAGATAGATGCGACAAAAAGTTCGAAACAAGTCGCCTTGAATGAGAAACCTCAAACAGGAAAACTCAAGGTCGTTCAGCCACCCCCGGGGACCCCGTCAAAGCAACGGACGCAGGGAAACCACCTCGAAAAACCAACTCAGCTATCATATGCCCAGATACTGAGAAAACACTGTGCGAACCAATGAGATTGCACAGTCGAATTTATGAAATTAAGCGGACCAACCAGGAGGCGGCAGGAGGCGGCCACCTCCCTATAAATACCCCGCTAGGAGCCCTCCGAAATTCATTCCACTCTCCGCTCTCGACGACGACACCTCCGAAGTACGAAGAATTCTACACGCTCTACGCTGACGAACCTTCTGCATTGCGAGTTCATCTCAAGAACGGCTTCCTACTGCTTTCTACAAGCCAGACCTTCTCTCCACACAGATTTCGCATTGGCATCTACGAGTCCAGTGATTATTCATCCTGCTCATTGCCCAACGTAGTTCTTCTGTTAGGACGCCACCCGGTACTTCTATCGATATTCTCTTTAGACAGTACGCCCGAGGGACGTTCCGAGCCGTGTCACCCGGATTACATAGCCTTAAGCTCGTAGTCGACCGCTGGGGCACGCCGGTAAATTACTCAGCTCCTCCGCTCTAATTTACCGTCTACGGAAGTCTTTTTCAAGACTGCGAGGTAGGACCCTGCCGTCTGAGCATTGGAAAGACGCTCCGGCAAGCGAGTCCACTTCCAAAACCCTCTATTTTTCACACGTAGAGGCATCGAAACGAGCCAAAACTCGATCATTTCGATGGAACGTCAGCCTTCTTACTTCCCCTTGCAAGGGAAGGAGGAAGGCGGCAAGGCCGGGCCGAGTGACCAACGTAGTGCGCCCTACCGGCCACACGGTGAGCCCGCTGAACCAAACATTAGCACAAGGCGCGACCCTCACGTCCGGATCGCCTTCTCGCCCGACGTATTCGTTCGAGAAACTTTCGAACAAGACTCACCTACACAAAAGATCGAGCAAACCTTTCAGACTCGCTCTGAAGCCGATCTTTACGATTCGACCAAGCTGTCCGACTACCCACGATATCCGACGCAGGCTTACACGGTCGATCCGAGTGTCAAATACACTCCAAATGCACAAAAAGCAGAGGATACTTTTCAGTACCTCAACCAAGCTCAGTATATTCCCCTTTCAGATGTAAATCTAAGGCCGGAATATTACAAAACGGCTCAGTACGAAACTGATCGAACCCAGCACTTGGTACACGAGCCTAGCGCTCCGCGCGGCTGCGACACGGACTATCCACCCTTCCGGCCCGCGAAATCAGTTGACCTTGGCGGCTCCGCCCGCATTCCTCACGGGGGCGGCCTAGAAACCAACCCGCATAACCGGGATATAAATGTCCGACTTGGTCTACCAACGTCAAGTCAAACCTATATAAATCCACTACAAATGGTGACCCCGCCTTTGAACAGGCTCAACACGGAGCATTTCGTTCCCTCTTATGAAGCTAGTGGATTTCAGGGAACCACTGCAGGCGTGCGACCCCCGCCGGGCCTCTACGCCCCACATCTCACGCAACATCCCTCTACAAACAGTGGCTTTCAAGCACTTTTAGAGGAGATGGGAGATTATCAAAAACCAGTCTTCCAAAAGAAGAATATTGATCGTGCACTCGCCGAGTTCGATCAATACTGCGTGAGAAAACACATGAGAACGCAAAACGAATGCTTCTCAGCTATATACAAGTGGGTACCAGAAGAAATGAGGGAAGCTATAGACTCAGCTTACCTCACGGCGCCTCACGCACCCTACAAAGAGGCCAAACAGCGCCTCCTACGAGAATATGGGTTGTCTTTACAGGACAGGCTCCTCGCACTCGAGGACCCCGCATCTCTCGCCAAAAAACCCAGCACCAAGTACCACGAGATGTACTCGAAAGCTGTTGGGTACTTTTCGGAAGCTCTAATCACTCAAAAGTGGATTGAGACTCTTCCCATCGAAGCACGAGGTATGGTCGCAGCTCAGCCTACCACGACCTCCCGGCTCGACCTAGCTGATACGCTACACGCGTACAGAGCAGAGAATACTTCTCTGAACATACGAGGAGTTGAATCTACTCCGAAACCCATAAATACTGGTTTCAAAAAGGCCCTCTCGAAACAAGCTGAGTTCAAACCCCAACCAGTGGAGAGTAAGCCTCACAAACCGATGGCCTACGTCTGTCGAAACCACGTACGTTTCGGTAACGAAACTCGCAAATGTGCAGACCCAGAACACTGCACTTGGAAGACAAACACTGCTTCCAAAACTAGCAAAAAGGCTGCGACTATAAGCCAGCCTAAAACCCGGGTTCCTACCGAAAATACTCAGCAGTCGGTACAAGAAAGTACCATTCCAACCTCCGACACAGAGAGTTCGGAAAACGAATAACTGCCAGCGTATCTGAGCCTATACGCCGGCAGTCTACTGAGTATAAAAGGCTTTTTTTCAAGTGCAAACTAAATGGCACTGAATTTCTCATTGACACGGGAGCAGAAGTGAACATTCTGCCCCACAATGTCACAAAAAAATTGGGCTTGAAAATTCTCAAATCCAACGTTAAGCTCACGGCAGCTAACGGAGCCCCTATAGATACGCTAGGGCGAGCTGACACAACAATTAACATCGGCCTCGGGGACATGACCACCGAGTTTATGATCACGAAAGTTGATCTAGCGATCCTAGGTATCCCATTCCTCGAATCTTGGGATATCGGAATACGGGTCAAACACAAGTACATTTATAAAGATAAAATGAAGTGCTATGCCGATCAAAAAATAGCTGCAGTCATGAACAAAAAGTTCACTGACGAACAAATTGCAGCTACTATCCCTCACCGTGACAATACACCTCAACCAGAGGACGTGCAAATCACGGAGGACGAAAACATTCGCTCTATCATTAGCAAATACAATGATAAAATGAGCAAAATTCATGGTAAATGGAAGAACAACGGGGTTTACCACCGTATAACCACGGAAGGAACTCCAGTACACTTCCGAGCGAGACCCATGGCAGGAGAAAAACGGGCTCAAGTCAAAAAGACTTTTGACGAAATGCTTTCAGAAGGCATAATTGCACCATCGGATTCCGAATGGGCATCTCCGTTACACTGTGTGCCAAAAAAAGACGGGTCATGGAGAATCACCGGCGATTACCGTTTCCTCAACGCGAAAACGAAGAAAGACGCCTACCCTCCTCCTCACATTCGCTCGTTCCAAGCGAATTTACATGATACGCAAATCTATTCAACAATAGATTTAAAATCAGCGTATTATCATATCCCGATGCACCCAGATGACGCTCATAAAACTGCGATTATTACACCTTTCGGTCTTTATGAGTTTAAGAAAATGAGCATGGGTTTGGCCGGAGCGGCTCAAACATGGCAAAGATACATGGACAGCATCATGCGAAAATTTGATTTCGCATTTGTATATCTAGATGACATCCTGGTGGCTTCGAAGAATTATAACGAACACATGAACCACCTCCAACAAATTTTTGACAAACTAGGGGAACACGGACTTCGAGTAGGTTTTGATAAATGCATTTTTTCGAAACCTACCGTCGATTTCCTAGGTTTCACTATCTCGAAGGAAGGAATAATTCCTAAACGAGACAAAATAGAAGCCATAGAACAATTTCCTAGGCCAGTGGACGTACGAAGTCTACGCAGATTCCTAGGTATGTGTGGTTTCTACCGAGCATGCTCGAGCAAATTCGCTCACACGGCACAACCTCTGTATGACTCCATTCAGTCAAACAAAAAAAATGACAGAACACCTATCGAATGGACATCAGAGAGAGAAAAAGCTTTTAACAGCTTAAAGCAAGCAATGATCAAAGCAACATTGCATAACATTGCTCACCCACACCCTACAGCGGAGTGGAGATTAGTCTGTGACGCGTCCGACACACACATCGGAGCAGCGCTAGAACAAGAAATTACAGACAAACATGGCTCGAAATCGTACCAACCATTGGGATTTTTCAGCAAAGAGATTCCAGAACAATGGAAGAACAAAGCATCTTTCGACAAGGAAATGTTCGCCGTTTACCAAGCGTGCATTCACTGGCACAACGACTTGGACGGCAGATCCTTCCATATTTGTTCGGATCACAAGCCTCTGCTAGGCACGATGCTTAAAAAGAATGCTCATTTTTCTAAAATGAGATTAAGATGGTTAACATACATCTCTCAAATGACGAGTGACATTCGTCATATTTCAGGAGAGAGCAACGTCGTCGCCGACGCACTCTCCAGACCCTTCGATCCGGTTGAAATTCAAACGAAATCGATTTCAACACAGACGGACGAGGGTCCACCCATAGCTGAAATTTCGAAAATTACGGCTGCAATAGAATGCAATCTTCTACTGCACATTGCAAATTCACAAATTCGCTCTCCCCCTACCGCGGAGGACAAATTGAAACTCACACGAGTTGAATTCTCTCAAGGAGAAATTTGGTGTAACCTAGACCTAGGACACCCTAGACCTTATATTCCAAACGAAATAAGGGAAGAAATAATAAGCCAAATTCACAATTTGGGACACCCAGGTATACACTCTACAGTGTATAAAGTTAAACAACGATATTTTTGGCACGGACTACGTGCAGATGTCTCAAACTGGGTCCGAGCGTGCGAAACTTGCCAACGAGCAAAAATCACGCGCTCCGTGAAGCTCCCTTACTCCGAATTTGAAACGGCAAACAAATTTTCACACGTACACGTGGATATTACCGGACCTTTACCTTTAGCAAAAGGAGGGAAACGTTACATTTTGATGATGGTTGATAGAGCAACGGGTTGGCTAGAGGCAGTCCCTCTCAACAACATCGAAACAACCACAATCACAAATGCCTTTATCAATATTTGGGTAGCTTCAAAAGGCGTACCTAAATACATCACAAGTGATCAGGGCACCCAATTTGAATCAGATCTGTTCAATTCCATTATGGAACGTCTCGGAGTAAAACATACTCACACGTTACCATACAAACCATCAACAAACGGTATGGTAGAACGCAGAAACAGATCTTTGAAAGAAGCTCTCAAAGCTCAAAACGAAAATTGGCTCGATGCACTTCCCAAAGTTCTACTCGCCATGCGTACGGCAGTAGACCCGGCGACTGAAACTACGCCTTTCCCAAAAGGTTTACGGGATTGATGTACCACTCCCAGGAGACATTTTCGTAACTTCTACGAACCTTTCGGAACCTCTTTTCTTCCGACCTACGCATATTAAACATAATAACACGAAATATGCCGTAAACATGCCCAAAAACTTGGATACATGTACTCATGTCTATATCAGAGTGCCCACACAGCTCACCTCTCTCCAATGTCCTTACACGGGACTGTTCAAAGTAGTTAAAAGAGATAAGTTTTCGGTTACAGTGCAAATTGGCGAACATACTAAGAAAGTTCCCAAACAGCAAATCAAGCCAGCTTATACTCTACACTCGGAAGAAGCTGTATCGCAAGGACAATCTCTGTCACAAAATCAGACAGGAAGTAAGGAGAAAACTCCCCGAAAATCCGCCAGAGGGCGCGTTCCATCTACCAAATTTGACGGAAAGTGGGTAACTGCGCTCGAAACAAGCCACGCCCATTTTTCTCGGGTAGGAGCAGTGGGAAGTATAAATATGGAAAGCCCCACAGCCAGAGACCATAACAATCTCAACCATGGCAGCTTCTACTCCAGCAAACATGCTCACCGACGAAGTCGAGGAGTTCCTCCTTGCCGAGGAAGCTCTACCAGCTCCGCTCGGCCCACTACCGCCTTCGCCAAAACGAGAGACAGGGACTACTACAAAAGCTCCCACGGAGGTGGTCTGGACGAGGCCCCAGCCCTACCAGCCACCAGCTCCACCCACCCAGCCACTGCCTACGCCTCCGCCCGCTCACCAGCTACCAGCACCCCCCAGGCAGTGGATCTCCTCGGGCGACGTTCCGGTTCCTCGCTGGGAGGAGATGAGCACCGCGGGGTGGTCAGAGCCCAGCACCTCCCGGGCTCCTCCGCAACAGCCCAGCCGCGGCCGCGGGCCAAACCCTCGCGGGTTTGGTTCCCGTCGGCAGAGCTCGGGCCGGCCAAGGCCGCCCCGCGACGCTCGTCGAAACCGGCGAGGCCGGGGCGCACCACAGGGACGGGACGCGAGGCCTGCACCTCCGCCTCCGCCCCAACTGGCGAGGTTCTCCTACGGAGAATTCCGGGTAGACCTCCCAGTTCTCCCCCATCGGCGTCGTCGTTGATAACACGACGTCTTGGGGGGGCCCCTGTGGTGAAATCCACCACCTCTTTTCAACAGCCCTTTTCAGGGCTACCAAAAAGAGGTAGGCACACCACAAAAATATTTACAAGACGTCGAAGTACAACTCCGTCAAACAAAATATTTCACCGGAGAGAAAATACTAAATTCTCTCCCAAAAGTGAAATATTAAAGATTAACACGCAAGGCGACCTCCCCAAACATTTACTGGGCGAGAGAGATACGACAAACATCTCGAGACAAGTCGCCTTGAACGAGAACACGCAAGGCGACCTCCCCAAACATTTACTGGGCGAGATAGATGCGACAAAAAGTTCGAAACAAGTCGCCTTGAATGAGAAACCTCAAACAGGAAAACTCAAGGTCGTTCAGCCACCCCCGGGGACCCCGTCAAAGCAACGGACGCAGGGAAACCACCTCGAAAAACCAACTCAGCTATCATATGCCCAGATACTGAGAAAACACTGTGCGAACCAATGAGATTGCACAGTCGAATTTATGAAATTAAGCGGACCAACCAGGAGGCGGCAGGAGGCGGCCACCTCCCTATAAATACCCCGCTAGGAGCCCTCCGAAATTCATTCCACTCTCCGCTCTCGACGACGACACCTCCGAAGTACGAAGAATTCTACACGCTCTACGCTGACGAACCTTCTGCATTGCGAGTTCATCTCAAGAACGGCTTCCTACTGCTTTCTACAAGCCAGACCTTCTCTCCACACAGATTTCGCATTGGCATCTACGAGTCCAGTGATTATTCATCCTGCTCATTGCCCAACGTAGTTCTTCTGTTAGGACGCCACCCGGTACTTCTATCGATATTCTCTTTAGACAGTACGCCCGAGGGACGTTCCGAGCCGTGTCACCCGGATTACATAGCCTTAAGCTCGTAGTCGACCGCTGGGGCACGCCGGTAAATTACTCAGCTCCTCCGCTCTAATTTACCGTCTACGGAAGTCTTTTTCAAGACTGCGAGGTAGGACCCTGCCGTCTGAGCATTGGAAAGACGCTCCGGCAAGCGAGTCCACTTCCAAAACCCTCTATTTTTCACACGTAGAGGCATCGAAACGAGCCAAAACTCGATCATTTCGATGGAACGTCAGCCTTCTTACTTCCCCTTGCAAGGGAAGGAGGAAGGCGGCAAGGCCGGGCCGAGTGACCAACGTAGTGCGCCCTACCGGCCACACGGTGAGCCCGCTGAACCAAACATTAGCGCAAGGCGCGACCCTCACGTCCGGATCGCCTTCTCGCCCGACGTATTCGTTCGAGAAACTTTCGAACAAGACTCACCTACACAAAAGATCGAGCAAACCTTTCAGACTCGCTCTGAAGCCGATCTTTACGATTCGACCAAGCTGTCCGACTACCCACGATATCCGACGCAGGCTTACACGGTCGATCCGAGTGTCAAATACACTCCAAATGCACAAAAAGCAGAGGATACTTTTCAGTACCTCAACCAAGCTCAGTATATTCCCCTTTCAGATGTAAATCTAAGGCCGGAATATTACAAAACGGCTCAGTACGAAACTGATCGAACCCAGCACTTGGTACACGAGCCTAGCGCTCCGCGCGGCTGCGACACGGACTATCCACCCTTCCGGCCCGCGAAATCAGTTGACCTTGGCGGCTCCGCCCGCATTCCTCGCGGGGGCGGCCTAGAAACCAACCCGCATAACCGGGATATAAATGTCCGACTTGGTCTACCAACGTCAAGTCAAACCTATATAAATCCACTACAGGCGCCATCAGATGACGACGATGCTCTTGCTGTTGTTGGTTTGTTGTTAGCTGTTAAGAATAGAGAAAATAAAATGAGGCGAAAATTGTGGACTAAAAACTGGTTGAAAAAAAGAAAAGTGTTTTCTCATGTAAATTTATTAAAGGAACTAAGATTTAGCCCGAAAGATTGGCATAACTATTTGCAGATGGATGAGGACACATACCTTCGGCTTCTATCATTGGTGACGCCGATCATTCAGAAAAAGGATACCATAATGAGGACCGCAATTTCACCTCATGAAAGATTGAGTGCCACATTACGATTTCTGGCTACAGGAAGGTGCTACGAAGATTTGAAATTTTCTACTGCAATATCACCCCAGGCTCTCAGTTTGATTATACCAGAAACGTGTAAAGCTATTTACAAAGTTCTTTGTAAGGATTATATGAAGGTAAGTTAAACTGTCCTCTTGATTTTGTTTTGCACGGGCCATGATGGTATTATAGGAACAAACACAACACACTATACAAATAACCTAACAACAACACGCCTACATAAATTTTCACAAGAACACTAAAAATAAATACGTGGTATATAAATAAACTAGTAAAAGTTGAGACTTGAGATTCACACCACACCTGTCTAGCTGTCTCCTGAACAACACACTGTCTCGAGGCCTACCCAGCTCCCCCTCCACACGTTGCGATCGGCCTTGAGACGCGACGGCGCGGAGGCAAATCAAACTAGATTTTGTTTCTGATTTTCCACCCTCCACGCGTCTGAGTCGCGGGCATGCCTCCACAGAATTCACCATACACACGTTGGGATTTACCTCGAGGCCGGCCTCCGGACATACCGTTTATTGTGATTTCAATCAAATCACAATAATTCTCTGATGATTTTTGACTATTTGTACGATTATAAAATCTATTATTTTTTCTCTCTCTATAAAGAACTAAGTAGACTCTTTGGTGTTTCTAGCGAGACTAACTTTTATTCATAAACAAACTCATGCAACAAAAAAACACATGTGTAATTAATAATTTCCATTCAGAAATTATTAATCACAAACTGAAGTTTGAAATACTAAAATTCGCGACTCTGCGACACTCCCGGAGGCAAAGGCTGAGTAACATCTTCTTTCTTGTCTCAATCAATCTTCAGATGGGACTTCCAAAGGGTACAATTGGGCGAGAGATCTGGATATGCGGGTACCATTGGGAAGGCGAAGGTTAGCTATTCGGAATTTTCCGTCTTTGCTACGAATCAGCTTTTCGATTACAGCCAACCGCCAAGTTCCCCTGGGTAAATTTGAACCAATGTGCACTATCGCTCCTTCTCTAGGTGCTTCCCTTGATGATCCTCTCTTTTGTCGAATGTTCTGCTGGGTTCTTTCACGCAAACTGGCCAAATATTCGAAGCTCCAAATCCTCCAAAATTGTTGTAAATAATTTTGCCCTTTTCGCCAAATTTCAACCAGTTGTCGCCTAGTGACTGATTTGTTCCAATCCTCAGATATTTCGCCACTGCTGGGTGTAATCGATCGCAAGGTGAGAAAATGTGCTGGAGTGAGGACATCGTTGGACTCAATATCATCTCCCACATAAACCAACGGACGTGAGTTTATGATTGTTTCGACTTCAGTCATAAAGGTACTCAATTGGACAAGTGACAAAGTTGACTTTCCAATTGTTCTCCTTAAACAATTCTTGACAAGGGACACCATCCGCTCATAAAATCCACCAAACCAAGGGGCTAACTCAGGGATGAAATGCCACTCAATTATATTTCCTGAAATTCCTACTTGTGTGCCTAGGAACTTTTGAGCCAGCTTAAACTGAGTAGCATTATCAGTTGAGATATGTTCAGGTTCCCCCCGTCTGGCCACAAATCGTCGCAGAGCCATAAGAAAATCCTCTGCTGTCAAACTTGTAGTTACTTCTAGATGAATTGCTCTAGTTGCTAAGCAAGAAAATAGGCATACCCAAACTTTAATAGTATGCCCTTGATCCATAGCATATAAATGACCGAAAAAATCTGCTCCGGTGTGAGCAAAAGCAGCAGAGCGAGTTATCCTAGCCAATGGGAGAGGAGCCATCTGAGGTAGTTTATAAGCTCCTCCACTCCATCGTATACATTGAGGACAACGCCTAAGAACTTTTCTTACTGCTGATCTACCTTTGATTATCCAGTAATATTTCCGCATTTCAGCAAGAGTGTGTGAAACTCCCACATGTCCCATACGGCTATGAAAATCATAGATAACTAGGTTTGTGTAGTGACAGTTTGGAAGAAGTATAGGAAAATTTTCGTCATGCTTCATTTCGGGGCTGATTACTCTCCCTTTACAACGCAGTATCCCTTCCGAATCACTCCAAATACCAAGTTGATTTTTCAATTTTTCTTCTGATCCATTCTTTTGATTCAAAAACGTGTTCTGTATGTACTTTTCCCAAATCAATTTAGAATTTCTAACTTCTTTTGCAGTAACAAACTTTCCCTTAATTTTCGACCTTTTCCTAATTTTATCAATAAATCTTAAACAATAGGCTGTTATTCTTATAAGCTTTTGATAAGATGGAATATGTTCGTGCTTGATGAGGAATGGGGTACCTGAAGAATCAAATGCTTGTAAAATTTTCGTAATTATTATAGTAGGATCTGTGTTTTCTTCAAAATAGTTGTACTCTTCCAATGGAAATTCATCTTTTGGCCAATAAAGGTTGGATTTCGATAGCCAATCAGGACCCTCCCACCAGAAATCGGAGAGATCCGAAACGTCTTTTCCTCTGGTAGCCCAATCGGCTGGGTTTTGGGTAGAAGGAACATAGTTGAAAGATATTCCAGACTTGGATTTAATTTCGTCAATTCGTCTTTGAACGAATATTGGTAAAATTTTAGTGGATCTCAGCCAATACAGAACGCATTTAGAATCTGTCCAAATGAATTTATTTTCAATTTCAAACTCAAGTTGTTGAACTAAAAATTCTAAAGCTCTGGTACCGATAAGCATTCCTAGTAATTCCAATCGAGGAATAGTAATAGGTGTAATTGGTGCTAGACGCGATTTCGCAAATAGCAGTCTCGAAATCCAATTATCGCCAATCATGTACTGCAAATATATTGTGAAAGAGAATGCTACCTGAGATGCGTCCACAAAGCAGTGCAGATTTCCTCTTACTTCCGGTCTACCAACACAGCGGGGAATTTTCAGGCTCGGAATTTCTTCAAGTTTTCTATGTACAGCATTCCATTCTAGTCTTTGTTGTTCCGTTAACATGTTATCCCATGTGCTCTTTGCTTCTGTCAACTTTCGTAAGAACATCTTAGCATGCAATGTGATCGGTGAAACATATCCTAAAGGATCGAATATGGATGAAACTAAACTTACAACGTCCCTTTTCGTCAAATTTTCATTGTCTAAATTAATTGACTTCATGCCTATTGTTATGACATCGTTGTGTACATCCCATTTTAGCCCTAACACTTTAGTAATTTCTTCAGTAGATGACCCTAATCTTTTCTGCATGTTCGGCTCATTTGTAAACCATTCACGCAAATTCATGTTGGCTAATTTCATTATTTTATTCGCTTCCTCAAATATCTCCGAAGCTGCTTCAGCATTTTCACAACCCACAATTAAATTATCCATATAAAAATTGTTCAATAGCTTTCTCGCTATTGGGTTGTCAGTAGAAGTTAGATGATGCTTTATAACTGCTAGCATTAAAAACGGACTTGATATGAGACCAAATGGTACTCTTGTGAACCTAAAAGTTTGTAGGTTATCATCCTTAGGAGGTTTGGTTACATCCTTGACCCATAAAAATCTAGTGAAATCTCTATCTTGAACCCTGATTCCTATTTGTAAGAATGCTTTTTCTACATCTGCGCTAAGTACAAATTTAGCTGTTCTAAATTTAATCAATATTCCAGTAAGATCTTCCAGTAAAATACGGCCTCTCAGTAAACATTCGTTCAAACTCAAGTCTCCTTTTTTTGCCTTTGCCGAACCATCAAAAACTATCCTAACCTTTGTTGTTGTTTTTTGTGGTGTGATTACTGCATGGTGTGGCAAGTAGTGACTTGGAGAATGTGCAGATGTATCTGTAACAGGTTCAATTATGTTACTGTTTTGCTGTTCGAGAAATATTTGGTTGTATTTTTGCAGAACTTCCGTGTTCTTGATTCGGTGAAATAGTGTTTTTAATCTACCGTAGGCTAATTCATAATTTGTGGGCAAATTCGGTGGGTAGGTTTTCCATGGCAGAGCAACTATGTACCTATTGTTTTCTTGATGAATGTTGAGATAGAAATTGGTCACAGCTATGTCATCTTCAGTTTTAGTAGGGCTCTCTCTGATTCCTATGGTATCCAACTCCCATAGATTTTTGATTTCGCTTGAGAACGTACTCTCCGCCCTAAATGGTAATTTTGAAGATTCCCCCCATTTATAGTTCTCAGTTTCGGGGAAAAATGAATAATCGCCTACAGTATAAGTGAGGAAACTTATTGTGTTTTGGGTGTCTGAACTCTCTCGAAATCTGCCACTGACTATGGTCCCTAACTTCGTGTCGACCAAATGTAGACCAGGATATATTTCTTCTTTTTCTCTATTAACTATGTCGTAATAATAATCGTTTCCAATCAAAATCTCAATTTGCTGCTTCCTATTTTGATCCGAAAGTTCTTCCATTCGAGTACCTAATAAATTTTTCAAATTATGGTGTATAATGTCAGTTTTATCATTAAATAATTTTCCTATTATTTCAGGCACAACATTTGCTGAAATTTGAAATTCTGTACCATTTTTAAGTTTAATATTTAGATTTACCAACGCAGTAGTAACATTCGTAGGGCGAGATTTACCAAAAACTAGGACAGAGAGTGTTTGCTTACCTAACGACTTCAATCGCAATTTTTTTCGCAAACTTTCCGTCACGTAAGTCCGATGGCTCCCCGTATCTAATAAGCCTCTTACTTTTGCAGCTTCGTTTGTGTTGGGATTGCAGACCTCCGCTGAGACTGTCTGCAACGCTACGTGTTCAGCAGCAGCCAGCAACCCACTCTCACTTGGAGAATCTTCAGGGCGTTCCGCAGTATCCTCCTTTCCTTCTTCTGGCTTGAAAAGCTTGGGACAAAGACTTCTATGATGGGCTTTGACTTGTTTGCAGTGGAAGCATATTTTCTGGCTGAAACAATTTGCGGTTGAATGACTTTTATTCATACAAAGCCTACATCGGTCTTTTGTCGCTGCTTTTCTCTTTTCTAAGGTTGCATAATTAGGACACTGGTCACTCCAATGATGCTCCGAACAAAAAATACAACCTATTGAACGACCCTCTACTCCGACAAGGGTTTCAGTAGTATAATTATGTGATCTTGTTTCTAAATTGCTGTTCTCAGTCCGGAATTGTGTATAAACTCTTTCTTGTGCAGTGATGATGCGTTTTATAGCCTGAAGTAGCATACTTGTTGTAAAATTTTGATCCAGACGACTCTTTTCAATTTCTAAATTTATATATGGAGGAAATTTGGACATTATGATGGTGATAAATAAATTTTGTTCTGTGTTCTCACCTAGGTTTTGTAAACTTCTTATATGTTTTTCAATTTTATCGTAGGTGGTTCTAAGACTTACAACCTGTTTTTCAGCTTTTCTTAAATTTGTCAATTCTTTATAATGTTTAGTAATCATTAACTGGATGTCACCGAAACGCTCTTTCAACAAACCTATTGCAGTTTCATAGTTTTCAGTAGAGAGGGCTAAACCATCGATGCACTCTCTTGCTTTTCCAGTTAAGTAAGAAGACAAATATTGGAATTTTTCTACTGGGCATAGGTGTTCATTGGAGTGGATATTAGATTCAAAAATTTGCCAAAATTCATTAAATTTCAATACGTCTCCATTAAATTTGTCAATCTCTAATCTAGGTAATTTAACTTTAATTGGTACTTCTCTAATCCTTGAAGTATTTCCCGTTGACTCTGTTCCTGCTGTTGAAGACGTTCGTTGAGCTATAAACTGACGGAGTTCCACAAGCTTCATTTGGGCTTCGAAGTGTACCCGAATTGCATCCCTATCTTCAGTTTCTTCTTGGTGTGCTCGTCGACTACTTCTTGCGCCACTAGTTCCATCTATGGCCTTTTCCAAACTTTCCATGGTAGACTCTAATTTTCCCGCGAGTACGTTGGCTTCTTCTCTGGTGAAATCGGGCTGATGAATCTTTTGGGTTATTGAGCTACTCATGGCCTCCAATTCATTTTTGTACATGGACCGCGCCCATTCTGACCGTAGTCCACTCATCTTCCGACTTACTTGACTGTATCTCAACCGCGCTCTATCTACCACTTTATTGTGATTTCAATCAAATCACAATAATTCTCTGATGATTTTTGACTATTAGTACGATTATAAAATCTATTATTTTTTCTCTCTCTATAAAGAACTAAGTAGACTCTTTGGTGTTTCTAGCGAGACTAACTTTTATTCATAAACAAACTCATGCAACAAAAAAACACATGTGTAATTAATAATTTCCATTCAGAAATTATTAATCACAAACTGAAGTTTGAAATACTAAAATTCGCGACTCTGCGACACCGTTGCGTGTGGAGCCGCCTTAAGAACTTTCAATTTAAAACATTCGTCAAAGGAGGCATGATGAGTTTGGGCGTGGGCGTTAATTGGCAAATCAAGGCTTCTGGTAACTGATGAACGGTGCTGATTAATCCGGAGATTCAGAGGTGTGATGGTTTTCCCAATGTAGAAAGCTTCACATTTTTAGCATACAAGCTCATATACATACACAGTTACTCGTTTGACAAAACACAGTTCCACGACATCGATAAGTTTGAGGGTTGTTTGTTGATGAAAATTCAGATTCTTCGAGCACAATAGCGCACAACTTGCATCTCGGCTTCTCGCAAGGATGAAGACCTGGTGGTTGACGGTCGTGATGGCGGTTTATTTTGTGGGACAATATGCTGCCTAATGTGGGATTCTTCCTGTATGAGACAATCGGAGCTTCGGGGAAAATATCTCTTGTCTGGGTACTGGAGGACAAAATTGGGTACCTACAGCTCTCGAAGTATTCCATTTAGCTTCTGAGCACGGAAGAAAAAGTTTGTGGTTAAATATGGTCTTTTGGTATGGTCATTCTTAGGCTGTGGCGTCCATTTAGCATGAGCTGGTATTGTGATGGAGCACCTCGGGCACCGTTGGGGAAGGGACTGATCCATGCTGGCAATCCATGTCGCGCCGATCCATGCAGCAGATCAGCTGGTGGGACCGGTAAGAGGGGAAGGAGCGCAGGAGGCGACGCGCAGCCGGAGAAGGAGTAGGGGAGCATGGTGGGAGAAAAGGGGAAGGAAGCGGCTGGCCGCCGCAACGGCCGTCAGTCGCGTCATCATTGAGCCGCTCACCAGACCTATCCTGAAGCAGGAACCCCTTTCAAATGACCCGGATCGTGGCCGCAAGTGAACCGGCACGAGTCCCGATACAGTTAGTCAGAAGAAGTGTTAGTCAGTGTGAAGCATATAGTCAGTCAGTAGAAGTGAAGAAGTAGTTACATGAACAGTGAAGTCAATAGTCGATCTCAGTAAATCGTAAGCCCGAAACCCCCCGACACGTTGTGGAACCCCTCTTGGATACCTCTGGTGCACCGGTACGCCCTCCCAGCCGAAGTGGAACCTCACGTAGACCCGGAACATTTCCCAAGGACCTTGCAATCGGACTCTTCTTGTGCCATACCCACCGGTAAATTCAAATCTTAATATTGTACAGTTTTATTGTGGTTCCCTCAAATTTTACTCTCCTTATACATATATTTTATTTCGAAGTGGTAAGACCACACGTTCAATTCCTGTTGGGGCTTCACCCCGGTCGCCATCTTACCAAGTATTCACGTCCCAGTTGGAGACGCGCATCCCTTTTAAATTGTTTCGGCCCTCAGCCAATCTACACTTTCGTTCGGGTATCTTATCCCCGCCAAGATTTTTATTTCATTTCAAGTTTCTTAAATAGTTGTAAGATTTATCCATTCTTTAAATTGTTTTCGGCCCTCCGCCAACTTATATATTTTTTTATTATTATTATTCGGGTATCTTATTCCCGCCCAGATTCTCATTTCTTTCTAAGTCCTTTCGAATAATTGTAAGTTTTATTCATTTCATGTACTGTTTTTATTTGTGTTGATTCTTTAATATTTTTATCAAATTAGACTATTATTGTGTTCCTACAAACGGCATTATTCTTGAACTGGACCTCTTCCTGGTGATATACGAAAAGTAAATCAAGTTTAATAGTAATATTCAGGGGCTTAACTCCATTACCCATTCTTTTTTTAAAAGTATAATTACTCACCTTTTATTTCATTTTTGGACGGAAGCCGAAGTGCTCCGAATTCTATTACTCTTCTTCAAAATTTTTCGAAGTTTCACTTACTCTTAAAAACCTTAGAGTCATCCAGCAGTATCTGGATAACTTAATAAATAGTAGAGTCATTTTTCGGCGATCCCTTGGGACGCCTAGTCAACGACCCTTACGTCTGGTCTGCTGCAACTTCATAGATCCAGTCCCCGTTCTGGTAAGTACCTTAACCTACCTAGTTTAGTGTTGGGCAAGCGTAGTAGTAGGTTTTCACCCGACCGCTCAGCCCTAGAAAACCAACTATTACAATTGGTGGCAGCGTCTGGGATTTTAGGACAATTTCGATTGTCACGAACCCTCAGTTCGAAGCCCAACGTGGACTAGGAGTTAGCAAATCACCAGGAGGTTGGCCAGAGCCGTATTGAATTTTGTTTTATTTTTATTATTGTTTATTGACCACACGATTGCGACTAAATAACACGATCCTAGGACACTATTTCTGTAAAAACAAGAAATAGGGCCGTGGACACGAAAACACCACCAGAGAGAGGCGTGCGAGAGAGAGATCGAGCGCTGGGGACAACACACTCGGTGGCTAACGGGTCGGGTTGGTCGTCGCGGTCCGGATCTGTGCCGCCTCAGACGGTTGGGGCGACCTCACGCGTGTTCAAGCGTCCGGATCGGGAAACTGTTCCGGGTCGACTTGTGGGCGGATCACCGGGCATAGAGGCGACGACTCGAGACAGACCCGGCACACCCCAAGCCAATCGACCCGGCACAACAGGGCGATCCGGCACAACAGGGTGAACCGGTACAGCAGGGCGACCCGGCACAGCAGGGCGACCCGGCACAACAGGGCGACCCGGTACAGCAGGGCGACCCGGTACAACAGGGTGACCCGGTACGTCTTAATTGTGACGTCACCAACAACCACCTGTACAACATGTCTACGAGTGACTGTGAACCAACCTCAACCCAAGAACTTCTGGAGGCCGTAACTACGGCCATGGCTCAGATGGGAGGCTATTTCGCCACCCAAGGAGGGCACCGACGTGCTGAGGAACCGGGCGCCGGACTGCCCAGATCCCTATTCCTGGAGGTGGACGTCTGGAACCCCGACGAGGCGGGCAGCATCCCCGCCCAACAGTTTTTCCAGGAGGTGGAACAAGCCATCGTCAACCTCACACAGGAGCAGCGGGTACGATTCCTCAGGTCCCGGCTAAAAGGAATGGCCAAACGATTCCTGTCGGAGGCCACCGGTGACCAGCCGTACAAGCGGTTAAAAACCCATATCCTCCGATGGTACCGGAAAGAGGATCCGGAGCAGGCCACCGCCAAACTTTGGTCTACCCGACGACAGCCCGGAGAGCCCGTCCGAAAGTTCGCCGAACGGTTGCTGGGCCTGGCGTCGCGCGCCGTGGAGGCCGAACGGGATGTGCCACTGGCACGACGACCGGGCTGGATTCGAGAACGGACCCTGAGAGCCTTCGTCCACGGGGTGGACCGAGAGACCAGCCTCTTCCTGCGACGGGGGCCCCTCGAGACTCTGGAGGATGCGGTGGATAAGGCCGAGGACTGGGAAGGCGCCGGCCGAACGGATGACGACCCGGAGCTGCGCTGGGACGTGGCAGGAATCTTGAACCAGGAGCCCCGGAAATGTTACAACTGCGGGGAGGTCGGCCATTTCGCTCTCCGATGCCCTCGTCGAGGAGGCGTCACTACCGGTCAAGCAGCCTCCCCAGTACCACCGTACTATGGGGAAAATCGGCGGAAACCGCCGACGTGGGGCGCCGCCGCCCCGAGACCGCGACGACCATGCTGCTTCTGCGGCGGGGTGACACACTTCTCGGCAGTTTGCCCACGAAAACGGGCCGAAGATGACTATTGCGACTTCTGCGGTGGCGGGGGACATCACGAAGCCGACTGCTTCAAGAAACGAAGGATGATGGGTCCCTCCCCGACGGACATCCAAGCAGGTGCCCCAGCGGCTGCGATGACCGCCGACCCGGCGGGCGAATCCGATGAGGAGATTCGAGGCGACGAGGTGGTGGCGTTCCAAACAACCGTGGCGTTCACCGCGAGACCAATGATCTCGGTCACCGTGAAACTGGGGGCAGCAGAGCGCCGTATGGTTTTGGACACGGGAGCCGCAGTGTCGGCTCTATCCGATGCCATACCGGGGGTGGATCTCCGACCGACGGCGGCCGAGCTGTGGGGAGCGGACGGCCAACGCATCCCGCTCCGTGGGGTCCAAACCGCACCCGTGGTTATCGGACCCGTTCAGACCACCCACGAATTCTTCGTTTTCGATAGACCGGACTCGGGGTTGAACCTGTTGGGGCTGGACCTCCTGCGGAAGTTCCCGATTTGCATCCGGACGGACACGGGCGCAGTAGAGATGGACCACCCGGGGACCGGCGAGCGTCTCACCGTCGGAGCGGTGGTGCGGGACCCGGAAACTCAGCGTCGTCTGGAACAACTGTCTGCGGGACTTCGAACCCCGAGAATGCCGACCACCACCCCGATAACGAACCACGAGGAAACCACCATCGCTGCCTTTCACGAGGAGCACCGACCTGACCCTGCCGTGACCAACCACGATGAGCCTGAGCCGCTTCCTACCGAGGAATGGGACGAGGCTACCTCACCCGAGGAACTCTCACAGCAAATCCTCGCCCATGTGGAGCACTTGACCGGAACGGAACGCGGCCGGCTGGAGGACTGTCTTCTTCAGAACACCCACCTGTTTGGTAAACCGGGCAAGACGGGGTGTACTCTGCCGGTGGCGCACGACATCGACACCGGGGACGCCGAGCCGGTGGCCAGACGGCCATATCCGGTGCCCCATGCCCTACGAGGATTCGTAGAGACGCAGGTGCAGGACATGTTGGCGGACGGCGTCATCACCCCCTCACGGAGCCCATGGAATGCGCCCGTGGTCATGGCCAAGAAAAAGACTCCACCCGGTGAGCCGCAGCGTTGGAGGTTCTGCATTGACTACAGAGGCCTGAACCAGGTCACCAAGGGTAACAAATACCCCCTTCCCCGACTTCAAGAGACTCTATCACTGATGGGTGGAAGTAAGTGGTTCTCCACCCTCGACCTGACCATGGGATACCATCAGATCCCGGTGGCCCCGGACTCCCGGGAGAAGACTGCCTTCACCGCCCTGAATAGGCACTTCGAATGCGCCCGCATGCCCTTTGGGCTCAAAAATGCACCGGCAACGTTTCAGGCCGCCATGAACGATGCCCTGGACGGCATCATCGGAGAGGGCTGTCTGATCTACCTGGACGACGTGATCCTGTTCACTCCGGACGTCGAGTCACATCTCAGACTCCTGCAGGAGGTGTTCCGGAGGTTCGAGGAGGCGGGTTTCCGGGTGAACCTGGCCAAGTGTTCCTTTATGCGGGCTCAGGTGAACTACCTAGGTCACGTCGTATCGAGGGACGGAGTGGAGATGGATCCCGAGAAAATATCCGCCATTCAGGACCAGCGTGTGCCGACCACCGTCAGAGAGCTGCGAGCCTTCTTGGGTCTCGCTGGGTTTTATCGACGCTTCGTGCGGGGCTATTCCGTTATCAGTCGCCCCCTTACGAAGTTGCTTCGGAAGGGGCAACCATTTTTGTGGGAAAAGGAACAGCAGGAGGAGTTCGCTGGACTGAAGGCTTCGTTGACGTCGCAACCTGTGTTGGCCTACCCGGACTTCGAGCGGGTTTTTATTTTGGCCACCGATGCTTCTGGCACGGCTCTTGGGGCTGTTCTGTCCCAGGAATTCGAAGACGGGGAGCACCCGATCGCATTTGCCAGCAGGACCCTCAAGGATGCCGAGACGAGGTATTCCACCACGGAGCGCGAACTCCTGGCCGTAATGTGGGCCACGGGCCACTTCCAGGAATACCTCCTGGGAAGGAAGTTCGTCCTCCAGACGGATCACGCGGCCCTAACTGCCGCCATGAACATCAGGGACCCGACATCCCGGATCGGACGCTGGATACTGAGGCTCACCGAGTACGAGTACGAACCCAGATACCGCCCCGGAGCCCAGCTTCCTGCCGTGACACCGGAAGGACGGCGAATTGCCGATGAGGGCATCGGCCTCCAGGGAAAGGAGGGATGTGATGGAGCACCTCGGGCACCGGTGGGGAAGGGACTGATCCATGCTGGCAATCCATGTCGCGCCGATCCATGCAGCAGATCAGCTGGTGGGACCGGTAAGAGGGGAAGGAGCGCAGGAGGCGACGCGCAGCCGGAGAAGGAGTAGGGGAGCATGGTGGGAGAAAAGGGGAAGGAAGCGGCTGGCCGCCGCAACGGCCGGCAGTCGCGTCATCATTGAGCCGCTCACCAGACCTATCCTGAAGCAGGAACCCCTTTCAAATGACCCGGATCGTGGCCGCAAGTGAACCGGCACGAGTCCCGATACAGTTAGTCAGAAGAAGTGTTAGTCAGTGTGAAGCATATAGTCAGTCAGTAGAAGTGAAGAAGTAGTTACATGAACAGTGAAGTCAATAGTCGATCTCAGTAAATCGTAAGCCTGAAAACCCCCGACACGTTGTGGAACCCCTCTTGGATACCTCTGGTGCACCGGTACGCCCTCCCAGCCGAAGTGGAACCTCACGTAGACCCGGAACATTTCCCAAGGACCTTGCAATCGGACTCTTCTTGTGCCATACCCACCGGTAAATTCAAATCTTAATATTGTACAGTTTTATTGTGGTTCCCTCAAATTTTACTCTCCTTATACATATATTTTATTTCGAAGTGGTAAGACCACACGTTCAATTCCTGTTGGGGCTTCACCCCGGTCGCCATCTTACCAAGTATTCACGTCCCAGTTGGAGACGCGCATCCCTTTTAAATTGTTTCGGCCCTCAGCCAATCTACACTTTCGTTCGGGTATCTTATCCCCGCCAAGATTTTTATTTCATTTCAAGTTTCTTAAATAGTTGTAAGATTTATCCATTCTTTAAATTGTTTTCGGCCCTCCGCCAACTTATATATTTTTTTATTATTATTATTCGGGTATCTTATTCCCGCCCAGATTCTCATTTCTTTCTAAGTCCTTTCGAATAATTGTAAGTTTTATTCATTTCATGTACTGTTTTTATTTGTGTTGATTCTTTAATATTTTTATCAAATTAGACTATTATTGTGTTCCTACAAACGGCATTATTCTTGAACTGGACCTCTTCCTGGTGATATACGAAAAGTAAATCAAGTTTAATAGTAATATTCAGGGGCTTAACTCCATTACCCATTCTTTTTTTAAAAGTATAATTACTCACCTTTTATTTCATTTTTGGACGGAAGCCGAAGTGCTCCGAATTCTATTACTCTTCTTCAAAATTTTTCGAAGTTTCACTTACTCTTAAAAACCTTAGAGTCATCCAGCAGTATCTGGATAACTTAATAAATAGTAGAGTCATTTTTCGGCGATCCCTTGGGACGCCTAGTCAACAACCCTTACGTCTGGTCTGCTGCGACTTCATAGATCCAGTCCCCGTTCTGGTAAGTACCTTAACCTACCTAGTTAAGCGTTGGGCAAGCGTAGTAGTAGGTTTTCACCCGACCGCTCAGCCCTTAGAAAACCAACTATTACAGTATGACGCGTTAGTCTTCAGCTTTTTGTGGATATCCACGTTCTGAAAGCTTTTCTTTGAGGTTGTTGAGATATACCTACCACTTTATCTTCCTTTGAGCTGCAAATTCTGTGCCCACGGATTGATAGCGAGCGAGGAATGGCTTTTTTGGTGTGAGGAGGATGGCAACTTTCGTGATGGAGATACAGCTGCTTGTCACTCGGTTTTATGTGGACCGATGTTTTGAGTGCCCCATTCAGAATAACAATATCTATATCCAGGAATGTTGAGTCGTTCACTGAATATTTCCATGTGAATGACACTGAAAAAGATTGGTTTAGTGCGTCTAAGAACTCTTACAGTGAATCTTCCCCATGAATCCAAATAAGGAACACGTCGTCGATGAAACGCTTCCAGATTAAAGGAACAAGCTGTCTGGACGCCAAAAAGTTTTGTTCAAGTTGTGCCATAAATAAATTGGCATAAGATGGAGCAACTCGTGTTCCCATAGCAGTTCCGTGCGTTTGAATATATAATTGATCTTCAAATTTGAAAACAATCATTTGAATAAATTCTGCCAGTTTAATGGGAAATCCGGTGGATGGCTTTAGAGGTTCAGAACGCTGATTCAAAAAATATTCAAGGGCAGAGAGCCCTTCATTGTGAGGGATTTCATTATATACGTCAATAGTAGCTAATATAATTGGATGGTCAGGATTTGATGGTAACTCGATGTTGTTGAGAATGTTCAGGAAATGATATGAGTCTTTGGTGAATGAGAGCTGACTTTGAACAATGGGTTGTAAAACGTCATCTAAAAATGCTGAAATTCGCTCTGTTAAGGATCCAAAGCTAGCCACAATCGGTCTGCCAGAGGGAGGAGTTTCGGGCATTGAAAGTCCTTCATGTAGTTTGGGCAAGAGGTAGAATTCAGGGATTCGAGGATTTTCGGGAATCAGAAGATTACAACATATAGGTATATATATATGTTGTAATTGAAGGCAGAAAACTCATAATAAAACTGTTTGAAATAATTTCACTATTAAAAATTCTTGTTTATGACCATTCTACTAAACTTGTGCCTTATATTGGCTCTTGGCTCCGACAGAGATCTTGCCTCGTGCAAGATATTTAGAAAAAATGGATGCTGCATTTTTAATTTGGCTGATACGGTGGTCTTCGTGATCAACGTAATTAAGGGACATCAGATGAGCTACGAATTCTGGGGCTAGAAACACCTTATTATGCACATCCTTTACAACTGACACTTGAAATGAGTAAGGGCAATTTTTTTTGTAATCGTTGAAAGATGCCCCCTGAAAATCTTTTCAGCTGCTTTCAAAATAATTACTATGTCTGCGTGCGGACGAATGAGACCACCTCTTGTTTTTAATTCAATAAGGGTCGAAGGATGAGGTCCAAGCATTGAGGTATTATCTACAAAAGATATGCATTCATTGCAACAGATTTTTTTATGTTTCACAATAAAACCTTCAATATATTCAAGAATTTCTCCATGGCACTCACTCATTCAGATCCCAATCTGTTCTCAAATAATCATATCCCATCCCTGACAATGTGGAGTCTTCACAAGGATCTTCCCCAATTCGTTCGTCATGAACAGGGGTGTTCTGCCTAAAACAATGGAGTAAATTCGTGATATCAAGGATACAATTTGATCTTTGCGATGTCACTATAATTCCATGAACAAGTAGCTTACGGTAGGCACTTTCAAATTGGCAACAAGTTGGATTGTTATTATATCCACCTTTACCACGGACAGCACTGAAAAAATTTTCCAGGTGGTCCCGCAGCATTTTGAAGGACAGCAAAAACGTTATTCCCCACTTCCTCATTCGTTCGTATATCTTGAAAACATTATCCAGGCATACAAGAAAGCCTACAAAACCGGCCCTCCTTGGAGAATCTGTAACTAAAGAGTCACATGCTGACAAAAGTAGATTGGAAATGTACTAAATAAGTTGTTCAGCTCGCTGTTGCATCGGTTCCAACGTCTCAGGTCTTAGTGGTTTCTGAAATAGCTTAGTAGGAAAGAGACTGCGGCAATTGAGAATGTTAAATGCTTCGTCAAATTTTCTAAAAAATTCAGCAGTTCCCTCAGCTCCATCAAATAATGAGTCTCTGGTTCTTAGCCAATCAAGTGCAATACCAGTGCCGTGGCTCAGTACTTCCACTGCAAGCGACACATTCATTTTGTTTTCGGAGGCATAGTTGATGTGTCGTTTTGATAGCTTTGTTGCTGCATGGAGCCCTTCCAGTTGCTGCTTAGAGAGTAGTTTTCTAATAAAAGACCAACATACAACTATTCCTTCGCCATCTTTCAGTGGTCTTCTTTCTCCAAACGTATTTCTGACGAGCTTGACCATGTGGCTGGGATCTGGATATACACTTTATTCTCAGCAGTGGGGTGGGGGAACCAAGGTTTGTATGACGGGGATCCATACCTGATATTTGCACCAAAATGGTTTATCATCGCAATATTTGCTGGTTCGCAATCAAAGGTCAGGGAACAGCACTTTACACCAGCATCATGGAGCTGTGTAAGTGCTAAAGAAACTATTGCTCCTTTCAGTACCATTAATACTACTGATGGCAAAGTAGCCATGAGGCACCTTCCAGAAGCTGTTCACTGCCACAGCCATAATTACAAACATGCCTGTCGCCTGATGCTGGAAGTCATCATCACAGCCCATCCCCCTTCCCATGTCAATAATAGCCAAACGAACGCTGGCTATTAGGTTCAAATTTCACTCTTTTTTTAATTTTAATTTCGTCCAAAACTAAATTGACTATGGTCTCTTTACCCTGAGCACGATTGAAAAAAACCATTTCCGCTAATTGAGTAAACCTCCGAATAGAAACAGGAAATCTTCCTCGTTTCTTCTTATTTACATATCGTTCACTTAAATCGGCCATCGTATTGGGAACTTGACACTGGAACAAGAACGCATATTGCAACCAACCAAACCAGAAGATTTTTAATATGGAAATTATATATTGAGAGATGAATCAGGCAAAAATGCCACCTAGGTTTTAATATAGAATCAAAGTATAGGTACCCTACACCAATGAAGATAATGAAATTATCACTGATTTGAAGATGTACTTGCTATACATGTTTCGAATCAACTCTTTACGTGGATCCACATAGGTTCACTACAGTTCCAACACCAACCAGGATTCTTCTACTAAACATTTATTGCTATTGACAGATATTATAAGTGTACTGCTTAGAAAAGCGATGCTACTAACAACAGATCGACCATACACATAATCTAAGCAAGAAACCATCAAATGCAAAGAAGTGGTGTTCCAAAAAGTAAAATTTTTTATTATAAATAGCTGGGTACTTCAACAGCAAGTATAATTACATAAACACAAGAACATTGATCTAGAAAACAAAGTAGATGAAAATTGAGAATAATCCACCGCAGCCACTTCCCCTAACACTGAATTTGACAAGTCGGAGGACAAGCGACTGAAAATAAATTTGAACCTGCGAAACAAAAAATTTGATAAAATGAAAGAGTATAACATAAGAACAACAAAGTGCTCAAATGGGCTTAGAAAATTCTGCAACAGCAAAAAAGGCTTAACTTTGTTTACTTACAATATTCTTAGAAAATGTTTTTAAACTATGACTTGGAATATTCAGAAATTTGAACAAAATAGTGCTGAAAAATGTACCTCCTTATTGTTGAAAGTCCCAAATTGGTTAGTGTACCAATATGTAATTTAGATTGTTTTTTTCGTTATAGTTCAATTGTCAATAATTTCTGTGCACAATTGCTCAAATTTCAAAACAAGTTGATTTATATATCACGAGAAAAATTACGAAAATTCATCATGCAACTTGATTGTTTGTTTTTCTTTTAGCCAATTTTTTAGAAAATGAAGCTATCTATTACAATGGCTCCAAACATGTTTGTATAAAAATTGTCCAACTTGATATTTTCTTCTTTGAGGTCCGTTTCGAGACATTCTGAAACGGTTCCAGAATTTGAACTAATAAATTTTAATTTCTAAGTTAAGGATTTTAAACTAAATTTATACATATATACATACATTTACATATATATATATATATATATATATATATATATATATGTATATATATACTTATGGTTGGTTAGAAACAGTTCTATAAGAACAGTATATATTTTGGCACAGATGTGCAGTGAAAGTTTAAACACAAATAAAGATGAAACTCACAATTATTGTTGTTAATATTTCGGCGATTGCCTTTTTCAAAACGAAGAGTAGACTGTAGAGTGATGACCTCTCTTGGCGCTCCGCAGATTGGCGGACTTGGGGTGGAGGTGTTTGCTCGTTTTTAATGCGCATGGATGAGGTGCATGGATGATGATAAGAGAGGTATGAGAGAGTATGGAACGGAGGAGCAATGGATTAATGGTGTAATGAGAGGTGAGGTGCGGATGAGTAAAGAACTTTGATGGGATTATGGGATATGTAAATTATGTTATGGTACGATTAAATGGGAATTAGTGATGATGATAGATAAGAGTGAGATGATTGTAGAAGAGAAGGGCGGATAAAAAATAGGTAATAAAGGCATATAAAATTAATAAATTATATCATTTGGAAAATAGAAATAAAATAAATCATTGTAAAAATAAACTAATCAGTAAATAAAAATGAGGTTACACACACACACACACACCCACACACACACAACGATAAACATAATTTAAAAAAGAAATAAAAAATAAATTTAAAAAATAAAATAAAATAAATTAAAATAAATAAATAAATAAATAATAAAAAAAAATAAATAAAAAATAAAATAAATAGAAGAAAATGAAATTAACAAAATAATGATGTTGATTATTCGAATCCATCACTTGTACTGGTTGAGGCCTGGTGATGAATATGCTCCCAGAACATAAGAGTGAGCTTGCTCCGATTGTCTGACTTGTATGTCTGTTGCTTCAGGTGGGAGGCATCTAAGAACTTTCAATTTAAAACATTCGTCAAAGGAGGCATGATGAGTTTGGGCGAGGGCGTTAATTGGCAAATCAAGTCTTCTGGTAACTGATGAACGGTGTTGATTAATCCGGAGATTCAGAGGTGTGATGGTTTTACCAATGTAGAAAGCTTCACATTTTTGGCATACAAGTTCATATACACAGTTACTCGTTTGACAAAACGCAGTTCCACGACATCGATAAGTTTGAGGGTTGTTTGTTGATGAAAATTCAGATTCCTCGAGCACAATTGCGCACAACTTGCATCTTGGCATCTCGCAAGGATGAAGACCTGGTGGCTGACGGTCGGGATGGTGGTTTCTTCTGTGGGACAATATGCTGCCTAATGTGGGATTCTTCCTGTATGAGACAATCGGAGCTTCGGGGAAAATATCTTTTGTCTGGGTACTGGAGGACAAAATTGGGTACAGCTCTCGAAGTATTCCATTTAGCTTCTGAGCACCGAAGAAAAAGTTTGTAGTTAAATATGGTCTTTTGGTATGGTCTTTCTTAGGCTTTGGCGTCCATTTAGCATGAGCTGGTATGACGCGTTTGTCTACAGCTTTTTGTGGATATCCACGTTAAGAAAGCTTTTCTTTGAGGTTGTTGAGATATACCACCTTATCCTCCATTGAGTTGCAAATTCTGTGCCCACGGATTGATAGCGAGCGAGGAATGGCTTTTTTGGTGTGAGGGGGATGGCAACTTTCGTGATGGAGATACAGCTGCTTGTCACTCGGTTTTATGTGGACAGATGTTTTGAGTGCCCCATTCAGAAGAACAATATCTATATCCAGGAATGTTGCGTCATTTACTGAATATTTCCATGTGAATGACACCGAAAAAGATTGGTTTAGTGCGTCTAAGAACTCTTTCAGTGAATCTTCCCCATGAATCCAAATAAGGAACACGTCGTCGATAAAACGCTTCCAGATTAAAGGAACAAGCTGTCTGGACGCCAAAAAGTTTTGTTCAAGTTGTGCCATAAATAAATTGGCATAAGATACCTCTCATACCTCTCTTATCATCATCCATGCACCTCATCCATGCGCATTAAAAACGAGCAAACACCTCCACCCCAAGTCCGCCAATCTGCGGAGCGCCAAGAGAGGTCATCACTCTACAGTCTACTCTTCGTTTTGAAAAAGGCAATCGCCGAAATATTAACAACAATAATTGTGAGTTTCATCTTTATTTGTGTTTAAACTTTCACTGCACATCTGTGCCAAAAAAAAAAAAAAAAAAATATATATATATATATATATATATATATATATATATATGTGTGTGTGTGTGTGTGTGTGTGTGTGTTGTGTGTGTTGGTAAATGTATGTATATATATGTATATATATGTATGTATGTATATATATACCCACATAAAGAATACATAACAGACAAACACATCCATGTACACGGAGTACACCTATGTACACGTAGTTACATAGATTAAACGCATAGATATGAGTTCCGATGATATGTGACCCCACAATCTGATAGAGTCCCAAAACTTTATTTAGATCCATCTGTACGTCACCACGATCTGTGATACCCTGAAATTTAGACACTAAGTGCTGATTGAAATCAATTAAGGCTCACAAGTTAAGAGTGTGGCATCGATTTGTTTCTTGGAGTATAAATAAGGCTTATTTATATTCAAGGAGTTGTCTAATGACACATACACAGGAAAGACACATTGTAAACAGATACACACACGCATAACAGATTTGCTTCGTTTTAAGAATACCTTCAGAGTATCAAATGCACATTCAGAGGTAAATCCTTTACTCTGTAGAGTTTTTAAAGCTTCACTGACTTTATTCAGTTTGTTATGACATCGGTTATTGGTCTGATACATCGCATTCATTCGCTTTTGATATTTGGCAAGCTGTAACTTTCCTAACTGGAGGTAACTCCTTTTACGTCGAGGGATTTCCAAGTCTGGAGTAGAAAAATCTTTGAAGTACCTGAGCTTGCGCTTCGACGACACAGGTGTTACTGCCAAAACACCATACAAATGAAATTAAATGACCAGTTGGTTACTATAAACCATACTATACACTACCACCATAGGGCGTAGATGTGATAGTGGGAGTTAATTAATTAACAGTTAATGGTATTTATTAACAGTAAACGATGCATGAAACTTGTAAACAACAAAGCAACATGCTGAGACGATACAAAAAATTAAAATTTCTGAGTTGAATTACTATACCCATCAGGATGACGACACCCTGTAATAATGAGCTCTCAAACACCATATTTAGAAGGTGAAACAATGACCATTGAAGTAAAAATTATTTTTAGTCCAGGTTTCAATTTTTTTCAAAATGGATCTTTAAATCTTATTAAACCACTAGTAGCTAATCCTTCAATAAGTATTAGGTACAAACAATTTTTTAAAGGCAATGCAATAAGCTCAGAGAAGTGCATGTGGGTAGGTGTGCCCCACAGCATATTACCTGTGGATATAGTTCCAGATTTTTCAGTTGAGGTTAGACATAAACCAGGCTGTGCTATTATGGAAGAATCGTTTCTCTCGATGATATGTAGAGGAGTCTCATCTATAACTGACACATTTCATCATTAACATTAATTGTTCAATGGGTCAGGGCGGAACATGAAACAATGGTTGTTGAACTCAACAACCTGCTTATTTGCTAAATTACTAGTAGTTCATTTACCTCCTAATATATCGCCAGCATTTACAATTATAGTTGATGTAGCTAAAACGTATGGCTCAGAATGAATATCAGCAGTTTCTCCCCCATCGTGGTCATTGTCGAGTATGTCTAGAACGAATACAAAAACACAAATGTCTGAAACATTACATGGTTCAAAGTATTAATGTATAACGGGATGATACACGGAGGAAGGAACATTCAGGAGTGACTAGGTGTAACATCCTACAGGTCATATGCACAGGGCAAACACGAGAATGCTCAATCAGGAGAACACGACATAACTGGAGCTAGGGTCTGTCCTCAGGGCGGGATGTTTCTGGGTAACCCCTCCCCTAAGCAGATTTCCTTTTTTTGAGAAGAACTTACTCTATGCCTTTCAAACATTTTTACCAGCGTTAATGGATGTTACCCGAACTTGGTACCAGCTATAAAAATAATTGGAATAAGTAAGGAACAATAATATTGTATGATTGTAGTGAACTGCGTCATCCAATACGTCTTTCAATATTGAAAATGCTTTTATCCCAATTTTTTTTTTTTTTTTTTTTTTTTCACAATGTACAAAAGAAATTACTTTTCTCAATGGAAATTAATGAATATGTAAATAGAAATACACATATGAATGAATATTTGTTGCATGGGTGAATAGAATTTCAGAAGAACTTTAAGAAATCAGAGACTCCGGCACAAGCAAAACTCGGGATTACATTCAGTAAATGCTAACCTAATTGTATAGCCCAATAACCACCTTAAGGGCTTCGGTAGTTGTGCACATGTACTCCTTGAAATCAATTTCGCCCTAATACACACATTCATTTATATTCAATTGATATTTAACCTGCAGGTTCTCTGTCAGGATTCCTGGGTGGAGTTAATGGTGTGGCTAGAATATCTGATTCAGATCTAACAACAGCGCCTTGGTCTGAATCAACATTTCATTCTGATCTATTCCAATGAAGGATTCATCAGGTATACCTGAAATTAATGAATATATAAATAAAAAGATACATATGAATGAATATAATTTCTGAACGCCTTTAAGAAATCAGAGACTCTAAGGACAACCAAAACTCGGGATTAAATACAGTAAATGCTAACCTCATTGTATAGCCCAGCTACCACCTTAAGCGTTATGGTAGTTGTGCATTTGGCCTATAGTACACCTTAAAATCAATTTTGCCCAATATATTACATTAATTTATATTAAATTGATATTGTACCTGCAAGTTCTCTGTCAGGATCCCAGGGTGGAGTTAATGGTGTAGCTAGAACATCTGATTCAGATCTGACAACAGCGCCTTGGTCTGGATCAACAACCCTTATAAACATTTCATTCTGATCTATTCCAATGAAGGATTCATCAGGTATACCTGAAATTAATGAATATACAAATAAAAATATACATATGAATGAATATAATTTCTGAAGACCTTTAAGAAATCTAAGACCTTAAAGAAAACTCGGGATTACATACAGTAAATGCTAATCTCATTGTATAGCCCAGCTACCACCTTAAGCGTTACAGTAGTTGTACACATGGCCTATAGCCTATAGTACTCCTTAAAATGAATTTCGCCCTAATATACGCATTAATTTATATTCAATTGATATGTTACCTGCAAGTTCTCTGTCAGGATTCCTGGGTTGAGTTAATGGTGTAGCTAGAACATCTGATTTAGATCTGACAACAGCGCCTTGGTCTGAATCAACATCCACAATAAACATTTCATTCTGATCTATTCCAATGAAGGATTCATCAGGTATACCTGAAATTAATGAGTATACAAATAAAAATATACATATGAATGAATATAATTTCTGAAGACCTTTAAGAAATCTAATACCTTTAAGAAAACTCGGGATTACATACAGTAAATGCTAATCTCATTGTATAGCCCAGCTACCACCTTAAGCGTTACAGTAGTTGTACACATGGCCTATAGCCTATAGTACTCCTTAAAATGAATTTCGCCCTAATATACGCATTAATTTATATTCAATTGATATGTTACCTGCAAGTTCTCTGTCAGGATTCCTGGGTTGAGTTAATGGTGTGGCTAGAATATCTGATTCAGATCTAACAACAGCGCCTTGGCCTGAATCAACATCCACAATAAACATTTCATTCTGATCCATTCCAATGAAGGATTCATCAGGTATACCAGAAATTAATGAATATATGAATAAAAATATACATATGAATGAATATAATTTCTGAAGACCTTTAAGAAGTCAGAGACTGTAGAACCACCAAAACTCGGGAACACATACAGTAAATGTATAGCCCAGCTGCCACCTTAAGAGTTACGGTAGTTGTGCATTTGGCCTACAGTACTCCTTAAAATCAATTTCGCCCAATGTAATACATTCATTTTTATTCAAATGAAATTCTACCAGCAAGTTCTCTGTCAGGATTCCTGGGTGGAGTTAATGGTGTAGCTAGAATATCTGATTCGGATCTAGCAAGAGCACCTTGCTCTGAATCAACATCCACAATAAACATTTCATTCCGATTTATTCTATTGATGGATTCATCAGGTATACCTGAAACATTTTATGATGACATGATTATGATGAAACATTTATGAAACAATCATCTCATTGTGACGCAGAGAAGTCTAGGGTTCCATAGTATATAAACTCCAATAAAGTAAATATAAATGAATATAAATTCCAAATATATTTACTATTTATTAACCTCCTCCCAACGGAAATAACAACTCAATGGGACTGGTTATGGACAAGGATGGTAAACTCCTAACCCTGGAGCAGGACCAGATGAGTAGGTGGAAGGAACATTTTCCAGAGCTCCTTAGGCGAGGTAGTATAACAGCTACACCTGCATTGGACCTGGCAATACTCATACTTCCAGATCTTTCCATAACCACTTCGGCTCCTAGCAGAATGGAAAAATCCTCAGCTATTGAGTTTGAAAAAATGAAAAGCCCTGGAGCTTGACAAAATCCCATCAGAGGTCTTGAAGAAAGGAGAGCAGAAACACACTTTCAAAAGATTTGGGAAGAGGAGTAAAATCTCCAAGGAATTGAAAAAGATTGTTTTGAGCTGAAGTTGAGGAAGGAGCACGCTGGTTTTCGTAAAAAAGGTTAGCCCCATTAGTAACACGTAAGGTTCAGTTGTGTGACGTAGGTATCAATATATGATTTTCGATTAAGTTAGCGTTGCTGGTTGCGACTTCGTTGATGGCCTGGAAGGCATTAATAATATTTGATGAATTATGACTAATATTGAACGGTAGGTACTCGAAAATTCCGTCACAAAACTGTCAAGGAGAGGCTTCCAATTCCCTGGAGGTCACCCCTTGATACTTACCTCCTACCTTAAGAGGGGCCGGACGGACGACCAACTCTCCCCAGCCCTATCTAAATCAATGTTAATTCTCTTGACTCCTAGAACCCTTAGTTCTAGACCGATTTTAACACAGAATGTGTTTTAGCCTAGGGATCCCCAACCGAAAACGAAACATTTTGTGTTAACGAAAATGTGTTGCGGTTTTGTGTAACGAAAATAATGTGTTGCAACAATTTCTGGTGAGGTGAGGTGATTTCAGAACATCTTGGACAAATTTTATCTATTCAGTTAGAAAGATCTAGAAAAATGAGTTGGAATGATAAAATTTGTAAATAAAGAAATCCTTAGGAAGTAGGAAAGAAAGCTTAAGCGGAAAGCCTGTTTCCTTCTTGATCTGCTACAATCTTGTGGTTACTATTCGGAAACGAATTCAGTATAATTTTATCAGAAATGTGGAGTGTCTTGAACTTTTGAAATAATATGTTGTTGATTGTGATTAAAGACCTAAGATGGCATGTCAAAACCTGAATTGAACCAGTAGGTATACTTTTTTTCTTATCGCAAACATAAATATTATAAAGTACGTTTTTCCAAGTCAAAAACTTGAAAATAAGATAGGTGTAGGAATTGGTTGTAAGGTTAGTCTCAGGCATTGAAATATGATCTAGGTTGATTTTATGTACCTAGTTTCCTATTTCTACTCCAAAAATAGGTGGTGGAATAATCCGTCCCCCATAACTTGAACCGAGAGCTTTCGAACGAATGGTCAACGAATTTCGTGGGATGAAAAACGACGAAGTACCATTTCCCTAGCAACGACTCGGTTGTAGGCGGAAATCACTGTAATTAATTTCGTGCGCGGAAAAAAATTGACTCGCAAAATTCGCTAGGACCCCAGGGCTAAAACATGATACATGTTAATAAGATAGGTGTAGGAATTGGTTGTAAGGTAAGTCTCAGGCATTGAAATATGATCTAGGTTGATTTTATGTACCTAGTTTCCTATTTCTACTCCAAAAATAGGTGGTGGAATAATCCGTCCTCCATAACTTGAACCGAAATAAAGACATTAGGAACTTCAATAACAACTTAAACTTAAACTGAAACTTCATTATAACTTGAAGAGTGCCTTTTATCTATTGAATCATATAATTTGTAATGAGTAGCAGTTATATATTTTCTCTCTCTCAAAATAATGATGAATTTAGTTACAGTTAAGCGGCCCATTCACGATCCTGCTGCAGGAGGTGGGAAGTTCAACGAAGTTCCCCTCTTCGCTCTCCTGTCTCAGAGTGCGTTCTCCATACATGATCCGTCATTCCCAGCTCAAACTGAAGGTTTCCCGCCAGTATACGGTATCCTGAGGTAGGAAATCTATTTTCCTGTGTTGGCTGGTGATTAGGACATGGAAGGTCTTCCGGCAGCTCCACACACGCTCGGACCTAGCAGGTTGATAGGGTGGGGGACCCCGCACCGTAGGATGGTCCAATGAGAAACCCATCCGACGAGCTCTGCAGGACATCTGCAGCAGGAAGGCCTCCACACACGTCCTGCACGCCTCCCGTGCATGAAGAGAGGGAAGTTTTTGGTTCACCTCACTTCTTGCAGCAGGATCGTGAACGAACCGCTTTAGGAAGTGTTGAAATATTCATCCCCGTTGGAATTTCATGAACTAAACTAATTTCAATATTTCATAAGCTAAAAATATGGCAAAAAAGATTCCAAGTACCGAACACCTCCCCCCCCCCCCCTTTTACAGACCTAAAACTTTCGGATTTATTTCTTTTTTTTAATTTGCTTAAAGCAAAAAAAGTCTTTCTACAACATACTTACAGAAACCAGTTGAGTTCAAGAAATAAGAGTTGAATCTATTTTCCTCTGAGATTGACTTATCAGTTGGATCCCGTTTCTGTCAATGAAATGACTTCAACTGTTGGCCACTATGTCAATGTCATCATGTCTAAAGATGGTACCACACATCGTTCCTGCAACAAAATAAAGAGTTAACCCCCCCCCCCCCTCCCTCACTCTATTAACACAACCAATTAAAAACAGAGGGTAACCCATTTAGAAGAGATAAGGAAGGCTGATGATAATGGGAAAACTGTAGGTAGGAACAATTAGAAATTTGGAATCCCTGATCCATAAATGATATTTAAAAGACAGTCTCCCAAACCTTCCCTAAAAACTCTCTGACCACCATAAAACACCATATAGGACAGAAATTGCCTAAGAAAGAATTTGTCAAACTGATGAGTGAGGTATGGACAAACAATGATCCATCTGTGATTATCTCAGGATTCTCCAAGGCCGGGATCCACCCGTTTTCCTCGAACATAGTTACTGAAAGTGAATTCATCCTACAAAACTTCAACTCTGGAAGGAGAATAATAATAACAACGCATCAAATTTGTTTGAACATGATCTCCAATCCTTCAGTCCTTAATTTGAGTGTCCAACAATCAACCCACCTACAAGTTTTACTGCTGATAACTGCCCGAATTCGTCTCCATCACAGCCAAGTGGTACAAAAAATGACACTGCATCTGATGTTCTTTCTCAGGTACTGTTCGAGAATGAAGACTGCTTGCTCATAACCCATACCTCTGGTAATACTCCACCAAACCCTGGCTCCACGTAGGTAGATCATACCCTTGATCTTTCACATGAAAGTGTGACAACACCTGGCTCCTCAATTCAGGATGAGATGCCTATATAGATGATAATAATCCATCAAACCCTGGTTCCTCAAGGTTAAAGGCTAACTATGATCTTTCAAATGTAAGTGTGGCACCTGGCACCTCAACTCGTGAAGTGCCACATCCTCGAAAAACGACGCAACAGTTGATTTTAGAAACAATTCAGAGTCACAAAATTGAGTAAAAAATAGGAAAACCAAAGTTGCTGGTGGCTGCGAAGAGATTACTTCTGAAGAAGCATAACTAAGATTGCTCATTAAACAACAAGAGAAGAAGTGGCAAGAAGAGTTGAAAGAAAATAAGAAGAAAGAAAGAGAGGCTAAGAAGAGGAAAAAGCAGAATGAGAACAAGTCAAAGTCCAAGAAAGGAAGATTAAAGGAAGACGGATGGCTTCCCTCCCAAAAACCACATTCCCTCATTTACTGAGCCAATTAATGGATGCTATTCAACATAAAAGCGCTGAAAATTCAACGTCTGGGTTCCGCGCTACAGGAATCCACCCATTAAAAAGAGAGAATGTTTTGAAAAAGCTATGTGGTGTTGAAATGGAATCTCAAGTTGACCATGTTGCTGATGTAAGCGCACCTGTTTGGCCTTGCCCAAATTTTTAATTGCCGCCAAGAAGGAAAGTAGACTTCCCAAGGAACTTAATTCCTTGAGCCACCGAGATAGCGCTAATGTAGCTTTGAATCAGTCGTCACCCTTTTTTATACTTCTGAACGGAGCAATGAAGATTATCTTTCCCAATATCATTTCCGAATATCCCTGAGCGATATAACGATCTGAACTCCCGCAATATTGTGAAAAGTGATACAATTAATATCAAATATGCTGAGTAATCTCCTATCATGTAACCACTGCATTACGACTAGCACCCTTCCCTTCCGTCTTGCTGACGAAAAGGGAAAGTGGAATTCATTCTATTACCGTATGTCTACCAGTTATTCTCGCTCTCCCGCTGTACCTCTTTATATTTCGTACAATAAAATTATTGTGTTCAGGATCCCGTTAAAAACCTTGTTGTTCGTTTCCCGTGATTATTCATTGGTGCCGTTAAACCCGGGAATTAGTTATCGTGAAGCTTAGTGTAGCTCCAGTTCGTGAAAGTGGATCCCGCTTCCGAAGCACGCTGATCGCCATCTTGAGCTAGGACCCCGTTCCCTGTTCAGTCTGAGATCCCGCAGCGAAGTATATCCCGCATCAAAAATTGTAGTGTACTAATTCAGTGGACAAATTTACATCCAGAATAAAAGGTGCACTCAGAATGCCGAAGTCAAGGCGCAGATCCCGCCAACCATCACCTCCGTTGTCCTTATCGTCGAGGGAAAATCATTCAAGGCCTCCCGCACAAAGAGTGAGTTCACGTTTCATGATGTTAAATCTCCCTATGAAGCTGTAAAGGTCATGAATCTTCTGCTCTCATCCGTTCCGTCTTATGACGGGGACATTTTACCAAGTTTGCTCATTTCATCCGAAGTTTTAACTCCGCAGTACATAACGTACCTCATCTTCCGGATCCCGTCAAATTCGAAGCCCTGAAAGGAAAGTTAGTTTCTCAGGCGGAACATTCCGCTAATTCCAGAAGTCAGTCAAGTGAGGTCAGTGATCCGGGTGCAGTGAGTGAAGCAAGTGTCGGTAGTGTCACAAGTCGCGAGTTCAGACCCGCCGGTTAAATATGCCAAAAATTTCCTGTTCTCCCAAACTCCCTGTAAAAACGAAAATAGTGCCATAGGGCACATTCTTGGGAAGTGCGTAATACCGCCCCCGAGGTAGGTACGCCGTGCCCGACCTCATTCGGAGGTGCCAGTCTGAGTGCTGAGTGTATGTGTGAAATTTGGACGCAATTTGTCCATTATTAACGGAATTATGGACCTTTGCTCAAAACCATTGCTAACTTCACTGAGCTTCTCACTGAAGTGACTAACAATGGAATCATCTTCCGTTCACGGTTCTGTCAAAGCGATGGACACGATTCAAGGTAAACAATATGAATAGTTAATTATAGACCTAGTACATAATAATACTCTCATGTTTTGCTAGGGTACATATAGCCCAGGAGCCTGGGCTGAAAATAGGTAGGTACCTAGTAATTTGAGGAGAACGTTTGCGATTAGATTTTGAAAATTTAGTCCGTTTCGAGTGAGAAAATCTTTGTCTGCCATCTCAAAATTGGTGGAATACAAAATGGTGGCCTCATAAAGTTGGCTTAATTTGCCTATTTTAAAGTAAATCATGAAATAATTTCTTTTGAATAAAAATAGATATACCTAATATGTAACGTTGTAGGCTAAAGACAATCTGAGGTGAGAACAAGGGGCATTGTCGTACTAAAAATCAAGTCAATGTACTTGTTTTATCTAATTTGTATTTGAATAAAAATGGAAAAATAATTCGGCCCTCCAGGTCTCGTTTTGTGTTGCGAAAATGCGACCCCAAAGTAGTGGTCATATGCCACACACAAACATCCACTTATCTAGGTTAAAAAACTTATCCAAGTTGATCCACTAATCCAGGTTGAACAACTTATCCAGGCCAAACCACTTATCCAGGTCGATGGTAATAATGCAATGAGAAAACTGCGGGTGGAGTGTTACACTTAGGTACCTAATGTTCAGTTTTTCTTTTCTTTCTCATTTTTTTTACTATTTGCCTTACAATTTCAAATATCTTGACCCGAATTACCTTTCAATCCTTATTGTTAGTAAATTAAATAGGTAGGTATTCAATACGCAGCTGATATCGAAAGTAACCCTGATGTCTTTAAAGATCCAAAAAATGCGTTAAAAACGGATAAAAAGCCTCGCATCAGATGAGTTCATGTTCGATAATCTAATGGATGGAAATGAACGAAAGAATACCCTTCCTAATCCTTTTTGTCTCGTTATGATTGTACTTTTTTTAACCAACAAGTTAGTTTACTGAAAAACAATGATCAGAAATTATTTTGATAATAAGTAGTTGCCATGTTGAGCTTATTTTTTCTGTCTTCACCCAGATGGCCGCGAACAATCACCATGGAATTCCTTGCATGGAATCAATATAAAATGCTCAAAATAGTCAAAAGAACCTCATTTTGCTCGCTCTAGAATCCAAGTCTCCTCAAAGCCACCTTGAGAAAAGTTGGAAGTGAGGCTGACCTTGACGCCTGCACCCTTTGGCTATGAATACCAGTTCACCTCCTCAAGCTAGATGTGACCTCGGCCCAAGCCAAGAAATTTTACTCGACGGTAGCCATACACCGGCCCGTGGTTCCCTCCTACGCCGCGCAGCGGCGCTAGTCTCCCCTTTTATCTCCCTCCTACTGAATGGTGAAGTACTGTGATTGTCTCTTGAAATGAAAGATGAATTGTAGCTCATAAGTTAGGATAATGGTTTCGTGAGATGAAGGTCGTGTGTTCAAATCCTGTTAATTGCTCTTTTTCTTTTTTTTGCTCGTAAAACTTCTGAAATATACTTTCAAAACATCATTCTGACCTGCATGTCCAACTAATTTGAATTTTCACTAAGGGATTGACTACTTGATGTTACGTATTTTTGAGATGCGAGAATCCAGATCACCAAACTATACACTTTATTCTGACCTACATGTCCTCTAATCTGCATTTTTACTAAGGGATTGACAACCTACTTTGTGGAATGTCTATCTGAGATGCGAGCTTGCGAGCATCCAGACCACCAAACTATACACACCATTCTGATCTACATGCCCAACTAATCTTCATTTTTACTAAGGGATTGACTGGTACTTGGGGCCGGATTCATAAACGGCACTTGAGGCTCGAAGTGCCTCAAGTATCGCTGGAGGAGTCCTCCAGACGCCAACGGAATTCATAATCATCACTCGAGCTGTGGAGTCACACCATTCCTCGAGCGGAGCCTCAACTTGGGGAGAGCCCGGATTCATAAAACCAACTCGATGTTGAAGTCAGGGCAGACCTCGACTTCAACAGCCAAAATCCCAAGGAACCTGCTTAGCTACCTTGAGGAAGACTTGAAAGTTTATTTCATTGCTTTTATGTTACTCCGTCATCTTTGCTATAGTTTGGTGTTTATTACATCGTCATTTTGCCATCGTCAACTTCTCAAACAGAACATAGAATGATTATTGAAGATTAGTGCGATTGCTTGAAAGGTTAACAGCACAGTTTGAAAAGGTTAACATCACAGTTTTTAACCGTTCTATTTGTCGTTATCGGTCAGTAATTGTTCGTTCGTTAACTGTTTTCATTTTATGTAATGCTTTCAATTTATGGTTAAAATATCGAGAAAACGCTGTTCAAACACCATTCAAAAATGTTCTGTGTTGGTTCTGCATCCCATCTCACGAAAACGGAGAATACATTTTCCCAGTTTCAGATCAATCCGTGATATACCTACCCCAGGTTATTTGTATAATTTATAATAAACATTCGCTATATTTGTTAGAATTCGTTCTTCTGTGCTGTGAGCTATGTTTAATTGATAATGGAAATAAAGAAGTAAAAAGTACCCTCTCACTGAACCCCATGTACCTACCTACAATACATTACCTATTGAAGGCATGTATAATTTTGGTCTGGATGGCCACTGGCGTATCCTAGCACCTTCAACTATAAAATATATTGGTAAGTAATGCACCTTACATGCAGGGACTACACTATCTGAGGTATTTATCTATGAACCCCCTCTCCCATCAGTGTTATATCTGAATTTGCTTGGAATGTTTTCACTGAGGGCCCAAATACTTTGGGCAAATTACATAGTAAAATAATCGAACAAAAATCACGAAAATCGGTTAGGTATGTTATATAGAACAGTCCATTAAAATCAAATCCCCAATCTCTCGCATATCTGAACCAAAGGATGAAAAAGAGAACGAATAAAATATGATTTACTGGAATCACCCCCTCTATTCATCCCCACCGATCATAATTTTGAAACTCCGTTAGTTTATTTTAACTGGTCTGAAACTCGATCGAACAAAAAACTATCACGACTATCAAATGAGGTTAGCGAAAACAAAACAATTTATCAGTAGTTATTAGGTAAAAACCTCTTCCACAATGAAATTCGTAGCTCCTGAATTACGAATCGGTAGGTATGTTCCTAACAAAACTAGACCAAACAATAAAATACAGTTGTAAGTTGGGGTTTGGGCAGCATAGACAAGATTTTATACGGAAAACCCCGTTTTTTAAATCTTTATCCACTTTATTTTCTCAATCCCATTGTAAAATTAAAAAGTTCCAAAGGTTGTTGCTCTACCAGACTAAAATTGGCACCAAATGAACGAAACAATCACGAAAATCAGTTGGGAATTCTAGCCTGGGCAGCGACGACAAAACTTGTCTCAGACATACCTATGGTTTTTTATTCCACGTATTCGGCATAAAAATTATACTGAGTTTTTTTCCCCTCGTGTTCGGGAAAATTCTAATAGGACACCCCCTCTTAATCAAAGCATTGCCTGTATAACCTTACTTCAGAGGTGGTACGTCACATCCCGCATCAGTACTTTTAGATTATGATAATATGTTCTAAAAGGAATGATGCGGGATGTTTTTTTTTCGGGACGTCCTCCTGGAGTGGATTATACCCGCGGTCCTATGTATCTTTTTAGGAAGGTTTCGTAGGCTTAGGTTGTAACACGGGTACCTACAGACCAAGGTGTCAGAGCAGAAATCCAATAGTTCGCATTTTTATTTCAGATCACACTATTCTTGAGACGTCCCTCAATAGATAATTGTTTTTGTTCAGAACATGGAATTTCGAATCGGAACTCGGATATCTATTCAGTGAGGGTGAAAGAATGCACCATTGCCGTATGTGATGCTTATTCAGACCTCAAATTTTCACCAATTTGACAAGTATAACTATTGAATTATGCCATTGCTCGGTGAGTATAACTATCTAGAAGGGTTTGTACTACTCCGTTGGGATTTTCCCTGGTATTTTGTAAATACGTTGGAAGGAACATACAAGTTTCCTTCTAGCCTCACAATATTGCCGTTTTCGAAATTCATACTTTAAATGCCGGAAAAAACCAAGAATAAAAGCATATTATCGGAAACGTAAACAACGAAGTAATAAACAGCAGATGAGAGCATGAAAATTTGAGTATGAATGATAATGATATTATTATATAATAATTATAGATATACCTAATAATATTATACTCGAAGGCGTAAAATTGTCAAAATAAATCTCATCTTCTTCTCAGTTTATATGACCAGACAACCGCCACTGTAGTCACATGGTGGGAAATGAACCTGTTTTTAGAAGGTTTTGCCATCAGTCTTGCCAATATATCATGGAATTCGGTGTGATAAGAGCTTGGAGTCAGTCCTCGACTTGACATTCATTTCAAGTGAGTCACTCACTTACCCAAGTAAGTGTCTGACTTACTCACGTAAGTGACAATCTCACTCCATCTATGAATACCAATCTGGAGTCTTTCACTTACTCGAGCCGTTCCTCCACTCCTGTGAGCACAAGTCAGTTCCCAACTTGAGGAACGTTTATGAATCCGGCCCTTAATCTCCTCACCAATAAATCTATTTTTTCTTGGGATACAGATAAATCCATAGATTTACCAGTCGGAGCGATCATGCAAGCCCAGACTGATAAAAGGGGAGACTAGCGCTGCTGTGGGGCGGAGGAGGGAACCACGGGCCGGTGTACGGCTACCGTTAAATGAAATTTCTCATCTCAAGGTGTGACTGTGGATTCCGTCCTTAGGGCCGCTTTATCAATTCCCTTGGGTTAGGGCTAGTCAGTGGTTAGAGCAGCAGACACCTTTATCATTTAGGGAGGAACTGTTGACAATCTAAGTGCTGACTAAGAGGTTGAGCGCCCGTGTGCTGTCCCTAGACCCAGAAAATCATACCGAAGTTACATTAATCGATTATTCATGGGCGTTATCTCCCAGTTATCAACAATATCGATGTAAATAGACGTTTATCTTGCTCATCATTCTATTTTTCGCGTTGGCTGTGTTTCGAGTTGGTGTGTTTGAAGGAGAAATGGAGGAAGATGAAGATAACGGTAAGTAATTTGTGTTGTTGACATGAACCGTCCATTGATAACTAGAAATAAATTACACATATTACAGTAGGTAGGTACTGTCTGTCTGCCGGCGATGTGCTGTAGGTACTAGGTATGTACGTAGGCACCTTAGTATTTACTTCTCACATTGTTGAGTAGGAAGATTTGAATCAAAATGAAATTTGTGTGCCACTTCGTGAGCTCATAAAAAAAAAAGGAAGTTAGTGAAAAACGTTGTCTATTTCCACGAAAATATATTTTTCGTGGAAATAGACAACGTTTTTCACTAACTTCCGTTTTGAAATGGGTTTCCACAATTTCGTCGCGAGTGATTTAGTTCGTATCGTGAGCTCATGTTGGTTGTATTGCTTGAAGAACTTACCAACAATAACTTGTTTTCGTGGTAGGACGTGCTACCGGAACATTATTAGAGGACCACAATCTGCAAGTGAGACCACTCTTGAAAACAACAGAAGAGTACCTATACTTACTGATGACAATGATAGAAACACTGCAAATTTCGCACATCGGTTTATTATTTTTCTGAACAGAAGCCCCTTTCGTAGAGACAACCCTTTTGCTACAAAAGTAGCGCTTTGCTTCCTCGCTGGTGTAAAAATGTTCATATATGTTATTTCTCACTTGCGATCATGTTGATATTTCACTTGCCAATATGTATACTTCGTACCTACCTACCTACCTACTTATTACTACTTGTGATATTCTAAAGTAGGTACAAGGTGGTATATTTCAAAGGAGTCGCATCCAAAAAATTGAAAAAATAATATAAGCAGCGTGTTGACAGCTGATGAACTCGTTCCTATGAAAACATGTAAATTATTCATTCAATTATGTTGATGTTCTTTTTTTCTGTCAACCCTTCAGCCCTTATAGGAAGTGAACGGTTGGTCGTAAAAAATCCCAAAAATCGATCTAATTAAAATCGTCGGAAAAACTATAGTCTTCCATTATAATATAGTCCGACAGTAACGCCGAGCTTCAAGGACCAACTAGACCCCAAATGGGACCAACGTACCAAATATAATTTTGCTCTGTCAACGTTAACAAGGAGAACTACTGTTCACGGCGGACGAACGGATTTTTTTTTAATTCGATTTTCTGATTCTACGTACCTTGAAACGTAAAACATCAAATTTTGAGGGGGGGGGGGGGGGTTAAAAGCTTGTTTCTAGCACGATTCCAAAGGTACATTATTGAAAATAATAAACCAAAATGAAAGGAAGGTTTGTATGGCTAATCGTTATTCAATTGGTTTCAGATTCTGTAAAGGCGAAGAGACCGCGATCACTAAACTTCACTGCGGCTGAAAGAAACCTGCTGCTAACTCTGGGGAACGAAAGAAAAACTATTTTAGAGAACAAAAAAAAAAAAAAAAAAAAAAAAACAGACGCCCAGACCAACATTAGCAAGACACAATGTTGGAACGAGCTGGAAACCGTCTTCAACTCCCAAACGAGTGGCCCCATAAGGTCCATGAAGGTGCTGAAACATAAATACGAAAGCATTAAAAGGGAGTTAAGGAAAATAGATAATCCAAAACAATGGAAACCTACTGGCTCTCTCCTATCAGAGAAGGAGAGAGAGTTGAGAAACACGATGATCTTGAGCTATGGAGGGTTAGCTCCTCTCGACGGATGCGATTCTGATGTGGGGAACAGGGGTGTTTAGTTGTCGATCATGGAGATTGAAGAGTTAATTCAAGACCCTTGTAATAATGAGGTGATCATTGACTTCAGCAACGCTTCAGCATCTATGCTTCAAACACCCACTGCTTCTTCGTCCACCCGCCATTCTTGCAACTCATGAAAACATCCGCCGATTCAGCTGGTGCCTCCAATGCTACACCAACACCAGTATCCAGAAACAGCAGTTCCAGAAGACGCCCTCTCATACCAAAGAAGAAATCCCACGCATCAGCTTCCTCCAAGTTTGAAAACTTGGCAGAGAAGAAATTAGCTATCGCTGCTGAGAAGGAAGAAATCGTCCGTATTGAAAGAAAAACTGCTGAAAACAATTTAGCTGAGGCGAAGATTAGAGAAGAAGCCGCTAGCGTGATGTTGCAGGTGGCCCAATGCCAGCTGCGGATGAAATTAAAGGAAGAAGAACACCCGCAACTGTTGGTTTTTAGTGCAGAGAACTAATAAGATTTACATACCTAAGCTTTTTTAATAATTCCTTTTCAGTATTTTTCACAAATTTGTCTTGTTATTATTATTATTTTTTTTTTTCAAGTCTTGCACAATTTTTTAAAAAATGTTCAATGTAAGGTAATGTACAAAGTTCCAAGGAAAAAATGTAAGTATTGTAAAAATTTAAGTAATGTCAAAATGTAAGTACCTAATGTTAGAAGCGTTCAAGGTGCTGTAATAATTTTGGACTTTTTTCGGTAGGTCGGTAGGTATAAATGTAGAACTACATTCGACATATTGAACATAAATATATTTTATTACATTTTTAAGTTAGTGTGGTTATACTAAAATTTCTAAACCCTGAATTTCTTCTTTTTTTTTTACCCTGCCAATGTTGGGAAGTGATGTAGGAGCTCGTCTCGTGCATTACCAAGACCCGGGTTGTCATCGAGTGGCTCTACGGGCACCCATCCCAAGTCTTTGTCAATAGGGAAATCTGCATGCTCAGGTTGGGGAGGCGGCATACCACAGTTATTGTCGATCGCTATGTTGTGGAGAACGGCTGTAGCGATGATTATTGCTTGGACAGTTTCCAGTTTTACTCGCATCCCAAGGGATAAGATTGGGAAACGCCTCTTCCATACACCGTAGCTTCTGAAAGGAAGAGAAACCTTCATTGTTTTCGAAAATGTTCAATGAATCCAAATACGTACCTATTTAGGTAAGTATAAGTAGGTACCTACTATTTATAGGCAGGCTATAAAGACAACACCTATGTACCTACTTGTCTATTTTTGTCAAATTTTCATGGAAGAGTAGCTATTTCTCCCGTTCCAATATTTTTTTCCAAAGACCTCGCAGAGGACCGGAAACCCCTCCTAAATCCGTTTCATGCATCAGAGATTGAAATCCCAGTTAGATTTTTCGTGTACGTATTATATATATATTTAGGTAGGTAGGTACCTATATCTATACACGCGTGCAATTCCAGACAGTAAGCTCCTCACTACACGAAAAAAAATTGTTTTTCCTTGAAAACGCGCTTCTTAAGTAGGTACCTAATCCTGCATGACTGGAATTTTTTACTCATAGCTACATACCTACCTCTCAACAGGGTTCTGTGTTCTAACTACGGCTACGTTGTAAAGCTCGTGCGCTGGAGTTGGGGCGTTCAGAAACAGTGTCACCACCTTCCTGGTGTTCCCATATCCACTGTCGGCAACGATTAGGCCATTCCCAAACTCCTCTTCTTCGAGACGACGACGTAATGTGGATTTATTGAAGATAGTTTGATCGTGGACAGATCCAGGCCATCTAGCGACGATAACCATTATTTTGAGGTCCTCCGAGCTTACAGTCTGCACATTCAAGCTGAAGATTGCACATTCAGCCTTTGAGATTGCGGAAGTTCTCTGCATGAGGACCTCCAGGTGACTGTATCCTGATGTGAGTGCAGTCAATTGCTCCAATGATCCGAGGGAGTCTCCCTCGATTGTAGAACTTGAGCTGTTCTCATCGGATCTCTTTGGGAGTAGATGGCATACGAATAAACTGTCGGGCCAACCAAAGGAGCGACGTCAAGTGAAACTCTGCGGACAATGATGCTTGCCGAGCTCTCGCTGACCCCACTGAAATCGGTGACGGATTTCAACATTGTACCCAGGGCATAAAAACGGAGGGTCAGTAGTAGCTGTACAATAGGAGGGATTGAGTGATTTCGGTCGGTTGGAGACTCGAGGTCACTCTCAACTAGTGCTAGAACTCGTAGGATGATCTCACGCGGAAGGCGAAATCTTCGAAAGTAAGTAGAACCCGAAATGAATGTTCCTAATGGGCGAATAACATTGTTTTGAGAAAAACGTGTTCAACCTTTTTGAACTTCCGAGAGGTGACCGTAGAGCGGTCGCACTCATCAGCTCGCGTCTCACCCATTACTTTAGATACTCTGTGATCCCTCCTTTTTTTTTCGTTTCTGAGTGGCAGAACATGGAAGAATTATTCTTCCATGGGCAGAATGTCCACCACTGTTCAAGACATATTATGTGCTGACCAAGGATGAGATAAAATTAGAAGAAGTCTGAAAAAATACCACCAACAGCAATCACTCTGTAGGTAAAAACTTGTTTACAGTTGTTGTGTTTACTGGGTGTTGCATTATTATCGGGTGTTTTACCGCTGTTTTTCGAGTTCTACTTAGTTCGCTTTCATCTTTTTGTGCACATTTTGGAAGCCTCCAATCATTTATTGGAAATCATGCCGTGGGCAAAGAATTTCATTTAAAAAAAAGCTAGGTCTCGGGTGCCTCCTCCCCTGTAGAAGAAACACAGTTCACCTGACGACTTCAACAGCTTCGTCTGCTGGAATTGCAGGTTATACAGAATTCAAAGACGATAGTTCCTTTGATATCATGGTTATGAAAGATTTTGCTGACTTTTTCCTGCGAGTCATACGCTGTTTCCGCTGTCAGTCCACCGTGTCATTCTCTTATGATTCAAGAGTGGGACTTGCTATCAAGGTAAAGCTGACTTGCAATAACAAAGACAGCTGTTCAGTCTCTCGTGTCTATGAAACATCAAAAATGCACAGGGGTGAGATCGTCAATCCTGATTATAGCAAGAGAATGTTCACAGTCTACATACGTATGGTGTATGCTGTGAGAGCCATTGGGCAGGGCGAAGTTGGGGCTGCCATATTTTGTGCCATGATGAATCTACCGCGCCTCATTCTAAGATTTAGAGCTTGTGAAAGAATTTTGAGCGAAGCTACTCAATACTTTTGTGACGCGTCCATGAAAAGCGCAGTTAAGGAGGCATTTGATATGAACGAGGGCACTCGGGACTCGGCTGTAGCATTAGACGGTTCATGGCAGAAGCGCAGATTTTCTTCACTAAATGGACTAGTCAGTGCAGTGTGTGTGGACAGTGGAAAAGTGGTGGACGTGGCTGTTTATTCCAATTATTGTTTATGTAAAAGAAGGCTGACCAACCACCATGAATCAAACTGTACAGTGAATTACTCAGGCTCTTCAGGGGGTATGGAGAAAAAAGGGGTGGTGGATATATTTCAACGTTCCAAAGACTACAACGTCAGGTACACACACTATTTAGGGGATGGAGACTCCAAGGGGTTCAAAACTGTTCTCGAATCCAAACCCTATGGCCCAGATGTGGAAATTAAAAAATTAGAGTGTATAGGCCATGTCCAGAAAAGGATGGGTGCCAGACTGCGACAAATAAGGAGCAAAGGCGGGCAACTTTCAGACGGCGAACCCTTGAAAGGTCAAAATCGACTTACTGAAGCACTCTGCGACAAGATACAATTATATTACGGTCTGGCCATACATCGAAACCACACTAGCGTGGAGGACATGAAAAAAGCAGTGTGGTCAGAGTATTTTCATTTTTCCTCTACCGATGACGATCCGGCTCATGGCCTTTGTCCAGCAGGAGAGGATTCATGGTACAAATACCGGAAAGCTAAGGCCAAAGGGGAGAGCTATTCGCACAAGGACCACCAGCATGTAGATCCAGTGATAATGCAGCACATAAAACAGATTTTTAGAGATCTTGCGTACCCCAAGTTGCTGCAAAAATGCGTAGGTACATGGGAAAACGCAAAATGTATGCGAAAGCTTGAATAATGTGAAATGGTCGCGGCTTCCCAAAAGAGTATTCATCCATCTTGATCGAATGAAATTTGGCGCTTACGTCGCCGTAGCAACTTATAAGGATGGTAACATATCTAGATGCAGAGTTCATCAAAAAATGTTGATTCTTTAAGTGGCTTTGAAGATTCAGATTGATTGGTGAAGAAAGCATGATTTTTTTACTTACCGATTAAATTCACAAACGCTCTGTAAATAGATAAAAGACATATCGAGAATCACCTTTTCTCTTCACACCCAGAAAGCGCGCTATACTTACATTGGCTTTCTTTTCCACATAACATCAGAAACGCTTGCATACGAGTCTGCAACACATTGGGACATTTTATGTTTTTAGTTGCAGACTCGTATGCAAGCTCTTGAGCCACTCAGCTAATCCGGACCCTGGGCATCGTCAAGTAAATGTCCTAAAGGCGTGTCTACACTTGTTCAACTTTCGTGCGTCATGAGGCATGCGTCATGGCGCAAGGTGTGACGCATGTGATGAAGACCAAGGCGCATGCCTCTTTCGAGATGAACGGGGGTGTTGAACATAGCGAAAGGGGCAGCGCACGCCGAACTCATGGGTTGGAATTCTTTGCGTCAAACCGTTCATTTCGCGTGAGTTTTCGTGGGGAAAAGTGCCGTCTTCGAGTTTGTTATTATATTGTATGATGTCGGTAACCACGGATTTAAATAATACCGCGAAGGAAACACTTGAGTTCATCGAGGTTATAGAAAATCACATGTTCTATGGGATATAAACGACAAAGCTTACACTAACAAAACCTCGCGGGATGATGCGTTGGCCATTTTGGGAGCGAAGTACAAGTTGGATGCCAAAAGTGTTAGAAATAAAATCAACAGCTTGAGGTCTTACTTTGCAAAAGAACACTGAAAAGTAATGAAGAAGAGAACAGGTTTCGGGGCTGATGAATTGTATGTGTCGCCGTGGTTTGCATACAAGCCTCTTCTTTTCGTTTTGGATGCCATTACTCCACGGGAAACAAAGGAATCTAAAGAAAGTCCGCCGGCGTCGGGCGGTTCTAATCATGGTGAGGTAAGTACGAAGATATTTTATTACCAAACATGTTATGTGAGTTAATTTAGTTTTTGTGGCAATCACACAAGAGGGGGGGGGGGGGGGCAACCTAACCAACGAGGGGGGGGGGGGGGGGGCTTCTGAACTTTGAACCCGTGCATTCGCATTTAGGGCATCTAGGCATCACGTAATGATATTATTTGGAAGACAAATTTTAATGAAATCGAAATGTTGTAAAATTACATTAAAGCAAATAATTCAGGTAGGTAGTATGCATAAATTCAACTAAATTTTGTTTTTTATTTGACACTGTTTTTCGTTCAATTAAGCATTTAAACAAAGTAATTATTCTGAAACAAGACAGCTCCCTTAGGTGACACGAAATAGTTCATAAATTCCTCTCGGATCTGAACTGCGGATCTTGATGGGTTTCGAGGAACTGGCCGTAGGTCTCGCATGCCATTGTCCTGAGCAGCAGTGGCCCTCCATGTTCCTGGAATAATTTCTCCAGAACTTGGGTCTTCGTGGTCAAAGATTCCCGGAGGCGAATAATACCTTGCAGAGTCTGGTTGTGAACGAAGAAAATTGTGTATGTACACACACGCCAATACAATGTCGACTATTGTACTTTCAACTTTAATTTCAATGGGTTTGCGAAAAATTCTGAAAACCGATGCTAACAACCCAAACGCATTTTCAACTATACGTCTTGCTCTCGACAGACGGTAATTGTAAACTCTTTTTGGAGATCCTTTGTTCAAATCTATTGAAAATGGTTTCATAACATGCGTTTCCAGAGCAAATGCGTCGTCGGCTACTATAACGTACGGTAGGTACTGGAATTGTATGGCCGGGTAAAGGTTCTGGTTGCGGTAAATTCAATTCACCGTTTTGAAGTTTTCTATAAAAAGTTGTATGTTTGAATATTCCTCCATCAGAAATACGACCTTGGCAACCAACATTAACCCGCGTGAAGCAGTAATTCGCGTCTACCATGGCCAGCAAAACAATGCTGTGATCCCCCTGGTAGTTGTAGTATTCAGACACTGCATTTTATGGTTTTCTTATCACTATGTGTTTTCCGTCGAGAGCGCCTATGCAGTGCGGGAAATTCCATCTTTGGTCAAACATTGCTGCAGTCCTTTTCCATTGTTGCTCATCTTTTGGTATCTGAAAAAAAAAAAAAAAAAGAAAAAATAAGTTGAAAATATGTGTTCATCCTATACATTCAATATTATAAAGATGGTGCTCTCCTTTTTCAGATGTCACCTGCTAGGGAAACGTTTGAGACTGGCAGTACTTCGGAAACCCCTAATCAAACAGACAACCTAACCCCTCTTCGTCGTCCAGTGAACAATAAGAGAACAACGGTTGCGAAGAAAAAGGAGGAAGACAACCGAGAAGATGAAGCATACGAAGTGATGAAATTGGCTGCTAGTCAACTGACTAAACAAGACGAAGCTGATATTTTTGGACGAATGGTAGCAGCCAAAGTTAGGAAGCTTAACACTCGTGATCGAGCAATAGATGAGAACCAAATTCAAAACTTATTGTTCCATATGGAAATGCCACTCCTCAACAAATGCCACTACGTCCAACCCACCCCCAGACACCGGCCACCCCGCTAGATTTTCCATATCCATCCCCATCCGATTCGCCACTTCAATCCCCGTCTCCGTCATATCCTGTCACTCAATCTCCGTCATTGTCGGCCACCAGTTCTGAAAGTTGTACAGGTACTGGAACTTATTTTAATCTTGATTCCAACACTGCCATGCCACTGAAGGTCTCGAAAATGATGGCTTTGACATGAACAAGTTTATCATTCCACAAGTTTATCATTCCACAACCTCTAACGTTAAACTTTTTTATGTACTATTCATGTTTCAAACGCACTATCTACGAGTACTACTACTTCCTATTTTACTAATTTTTTGTGAATTTTTCTTATGGGTCATTTTTGAGTATTAAAAAAAATTATGAAAACAAACCCACTATTATGAAAAACACTCGCACTTACCTTGATGTAATCCTGTAGAGCTTCAACTATGGCTTTCAAAACTATGGGTATCATTTCTGATATACTCTGTTTGGACACTTTGAATAGATAGAAAAGAGACTGGATCGAATCACCACTGGCCGAAAACCTCAGCTTGATTGCCAGCCTATATTCTGGAGGTTTTGCTTCTCGGAAACGTGTGTCCTTTTTTTCAATTTTGTTCCGTGTCTGATTTAACAATGAATGAAAGTTATCCTTCGACATTAGAGTGAAGTTTTTGAACAAAACATCATCTGCATTCACTTCTTTCAAAATCTTGTAGTCCCGAGTTTTCAAATAGTCACTCATCCACATGGATCGCTTCTTTCCCCGCGTTTTCTTTTTTTTTCTTGCTTTTTCGATCACCACAAATGCCGCACTTATTGAAAGTAGCAAACATGCATCGTCTGCTGACTCCATCGCGAAAGGAGGTTGAAAGGAAACTGACGCGCAAATGTGGACAGGAATCGCATGCCTCTCGAGCATGCGTGGGAGGCATGCCCCATGAGGCAAGTTGAGAGACGCAAGTTATAAGACGCAACTTGAAAATTGAAAGACGAAAGCGCACAAGTGTAGACATACCTTAAAGAGGCTACATATGAAATTACAGCTTCCTAGAGTGTAAAGTATAGGAATTACAATATTAAAATGATTTAACCAGCGCTTCACAAATCAAACCGTTGTCACAATATTCGGATCACCTGCTATGAATCAAATCATCGAAACACCAGCTCAATAAAATCATCAGAAATTAAAAAGCGGTTGCAATCATGTTCACAATATCAATTATTGAGCATGATCACCTGAGCCATGGTGATTTCAATTATTGAAATAACCATGCTCATAACTCAGCTTGTTGGCCACGCACTTCGCAGTGTTAACATAATATGATTGGATAAATCGAGAGCTTTCGAACGAATGGTCAACGAATATTGTGGGATGAAAAACGAATCAGTACCATTTCCCTACAACGACTCGGTTGAAAGCGGAAATTATCAGAAAACCAACCGTAACGCTTTTTTCGTTTATGTGCCAAAGTAAAGACATAAAATGTCAAATTGGAATAACCCTTGGTTCTAACTGTGTCGGTGCGCTGAAAGAAATGGATGAACTGAGAGTAAAGAGGGCAAATTGGGCTACGTACAAAATCACCAAAGAAGGTAGACAGAAGAGAGTGATGGCCAGGAAAAGACTGGAACAAACATTTGAGACAGCAGAAGGTGGACCATCCTACGAGTCAGGCGCCTTTTAGAGCGCAAACCCAAACCACATACCTTACATTTCTTCATCGTTTTCACCATGTTCCACGTTCCTAAACAGTTTGTTAATATTACATTTTTTTATTCTACATAAAGTCTATTATTCAAATTACTATGAAACTCCAACTCGATTTTTTTCACCCCCTGACCCCCACGACTCCCGTTAGAAGTAGTTATCTTCAGTGATGGTTGCGGTTACCAGAACCGAAACTCAGTTCTTTCAAACGCGCTTTTGAATTTGAGCATGAGAAAAGGTGTGGTAATCAACTACAAGTACATTGATAAAGGCCACACCCAAATGGAAGTGGACAGATACATGAAAGAATAGGCCTTCCCCATGACTGGTATTGGAACTAGAGAAGCGAGGAAGAATCCATTCCATTATCGCGCTGAACTCCTGAACAACTATTCCTTCAAGGACTATTTTCAAAAACAAGACATGTGGTATGATTTATTTTTTATAAGCTGGATTTTGACGTTGAATTTACAGAACTTCCTAGAAGACCAAAAACGTCTTCCCAAAGGAGTTCCCTCGCCTACACAACCATAAGATAAGTGGGACGATCTCCAATAGATGAAAAAGTTAATGACCAATGATTGTAACGTTTATTACGATAGCTTACCTCATGCTGAACACATTATATTAGGAAGAGGTTTCGCCTTTTTTATATCTTAGCATATATCGTTGGTGATGTGAAAAAAGGGCGAATTCTACATTTTTCGGAAAAAAACTTTTTTTCACCAAAGATCAAGAAAACTGGTAAGAACCAAAGACTGGTAAAAACGGCAAAGTCCTAGCTATTGTATTTTCAAGGTAAACCAAACTTGGTCTTGGGCGAATATGAGACGCTCGGCGAACATTAGCTTGTCAAACAGACGAAAACACCTATTCGCCTTTTTAACGAACTTTCGTAGAAGCATCTTGTTACGTTAGAAAGGCGAATGTGGTTTTTTGCCCTTTTGACAAATGACGAATTGCTACACTCATTTCTTCAAATTGGCGAATACGAAACACTCTAGTAGGAAATAGGGTAATTGGGAATCCTCAGGAAAAAAAATGAAGCCTGACAAATAAGCTGACTTATCGTGTACACTCAGCCGGTTCATTATTCGTTTTCCTTGTGATTCATCCTTCGTATTGCTTCTGATTAGATTTTAATCGCTGTTCTTGACTTTATTAGACAATTTGACAATATGCTGTCACGCGGTAAACTTCTCGTAGAGCTTTCCAAGACATCTAATTTAGTAGGAGAAGAAAAGCGGGAGAATTCGCCAGCAGAAACCACTTGGATGCGGCCAACATCCCGTTCTGAAGGTGCTGTGTTTAGAGTTACACTCTTTTCAACTCTTTTGAAACGACGCCAGTTCGCTCTAGTGGCGGTTCGGAGAAGGTGGTATCAGTTGTTTTGTGTGTGATCAGTTGTTTTGTGTGTGTTTTGAATTTTGTGCAGTCAATTTTGAATTACCCGAACAATGATAATGGGGACGATCAGGGATCAAACAGGCTCATACTATTTTTTTCTGTACTCAGAGATATAGAAACCGGAAATTTCGACTGCAAAACTACATTTGCAGCTAGAAATCTGATGGCTAATTGGAGCAAGTTTGAAACTTTGTTTATCGGTATAATAATGCTAGATTTATTCAATGCGACTCATCCTGTTTCGGTGTATTTGCAAACAAAAAATATGGATTATTTGAAGGCATTTAAAATGATACGAGTCTCTGATATCTCAACTGAAGCAGAAGAGGAAAGACGATCACTTCTTTTTATTATATGAAAAATGTAAAGTTTTTGCTCAAAACATTAATGAATATTGCAAAGATGAGGATATCGACATCGAGGAAGATTTTCCGAACAAGCGGGTTTCTTCTAGGAAGAAAATGCCTGATGAGCTTGCTTCAGATGAGAGTCGAAATTTCTCACCAGTAGAAAAATTCAAGAGGTCATATTTTAATATCATTGACACAGCCATGAATAGTATAACTGATAGATTCATACAGAACAAGGGCATACTCTTGACTGTTCGTGGCTGGACCCAAGAAAATATAAGACAATTGCAGGCTTAGATATCGGAGAGATCCCAGAAGACGCCTTGGCAACAGTGACAAAACTTGCGAAAATTGACAGAAATGAGGCTATACTAGAATTGAAACAATTTGCATCTCAATATGGAAACCTAATCTGTAGAACTGAACATCGATTTCAACCACGACTTGAATTTTTGAATGAATCTGACTCGTATGATTCAGAATCTGATGAAGAGGATGAATTTCAAGAAGATTATCTCAAAATAATAAAAGAAGATGCTCAAGAACACGCAGAATTGGGACAGTGCTATGCTAACAGGGCTCTTTTCTAATCTTTATTCTGTATCCAAATTTGTTTTAACAATTCCTACGACGCAAGTAACATGTGAACGAGTATTTTCAAAGTTGAAGATTTTGAAGAATAGGCTTAGGTCAGCATTGGCCCAAGATTTACTTTCTCCCCTATTATTCATGAGCATAGAAAGAGATCTGTTTGAAAATTTATCATACGACGAAATAATTAATAATATTGCTGAAACCAGTGCAGAATTAAAAAGAAAATTAACCTTTGATTATTTCTAGTTTTTCACAATAAAAAACTATTTTCACTATGTCTCTACTGAACTTGATTCCGATTTCCCTCCAAATTAAAAAAAAAAAAAAAAAAAAAAAAGAACAAATATTGACTAATTTTTTTCGGGAGGGGGGGGGGGGGGGGGGGGGGGGCTGGAGCGAAGAGTCGCCGAGGGCCCTTTGACCCGCCAGTCCGACACTGGTACCTGTTGTAATGAATGTTCATCAGATGCATCGCTCCAGTTGATGGTTCTCTAAGAATGATTTTCTCTAACATAATCAAAATTCATAAACATAAGCATCGATATTTCAGTGGGCAGGAAGTTATGTGGTCAACTTGTTCGGATTTCAGGCTGTAGCTGCTAAAGGAGCTGCTCCCCAAAACTGTTGGGGATTTATTGACGGTGCAGCTCGAAAAATCTGTAGGCCCACCGTCGATCAGGAAGCGTATTATAGTGGCCATAAGAGATACCATTGCCTCAAATATCAATCGATTATGGCTCCAGATGGCATAATTGTCAGCCTGTGTGGACCATACCAAGGTAGAAGACATGATGGTGGTGAGTATTAAAACTGTCGTATTCATATATAACTCCGCCAAAGCCGGTCCCAAGCCCTGTTGGAAAAGGAGGAGGGACCCCTCTGCAACCTGAATGGGTAGTACTCACATTAACATAGTACTCACCTGGGCTGAGCTGTGGTCTGTGCTGGAAAAAAGGGGTGTGGAAGCCAGCCTCATAGAAGCCATCCAAAGCTTCTATCAAACATGCCGGAATAAGGTCCGAACTTGCGGGGCTACATCGGAGGAGTTCCTGACAACTGCTGGAGTGCGCCAGGGAGACATTCTTTCGCCTTACCTGTTCATCATCCTCATGGACGACGTGATAAAGGAGTGCAAGGCAATCACAAAGAAGTTCACTGTGGGGAACTGGCGGATGAGACAGGTGAACCTCTCCGAATTGGCCTTTGCGGATGATGTTGCTCTGATAGCTAAAACGCCAGGAAACCTGCAATGGAATCTGGACGTTTGGAACGAAGAAATGATGAGAAGAAACATGACTATCAGCGTGGCAAAAACGAAAACCATGGTTATATCCCGGAAACAGATAGCACATTCCATCATGCTTCAGGGGCAACCTCTGGAGCAGGTGGAAAGTTTTAGATACCTGGGAGCCACGATTAGCCAGGATGGAACGCTCGACCAGGAGATTGGCAGCAGGGTGGCGGCTTCTACGCGTCTTTACCATGCCATGGGTAGAAGCTTTATTGGTAAGAGGGAAGTTTCGAGGAAGACAAAGATCGCTGTGTACAAGTCTGTTTACATCCCCACTCTCACGTACAGCGAAGAATCGTGGACCATCACCAACAAGCACTCCAGTAGGCTCCAGGCAGCGGAGATGCGGTACTTGCGCCGAGTTGAGGGAAAAACAAGAAGGGATAGAGTTCGGAATCAGACTATTAGGAATAACCTAAATGTCACCTCCGTGAGCCAACGAGTAATGGATGCGCAGCTCCGCTGGTTTGGTCATGTGGTAAGGATGCCGGATACCAGGTACCCACGCATGGCCTGGGAGGCTCGTTACTCTGGGAGACGATCGAGGGGCAGACCACGACGCAGATGGGAGGAAAATATAAGGGAGAACCTCAACTCCAGAGGAGTACAGTGGAGCCAAGCAAGAGCCCTAGCAACAGACAGGAAGGGATGGTCTTCCATTTGTAAAAAACGCCTCTACACTGCAAGGTAGAAGAGGTCCGACGAAGTAAGTAAGTAAGTATTCATATATTTTTCAAATTTATCGAATTTTCATTAAAAAAAAAAAAAAAAAAATCGCCTATTAGTATAAGGCAAAAAGTTTGTAATGACAATTTTCAAGAATGTTGACTTGGAAATCTTTTATTGCAAAAGTAAACATTTTTGGCTGATTCTGAAGAAAGTTGAATAAGGTCTAGAGTACCAACTTGGATTAAAAAATAAAAAAAACCAAAAGCGTCCGGTATGAGCTCCAGCATTGTGACATGTTCTTACTGCAAGATACTTCCTACATTCAACCCAGGAACGGAAGGATTGGATCCTAAATTATGGATTAGTACTGTAGAATGTTGTCTAATGGAGGACAAACGCAAGGGACCAGGTCTGGTTATAGCCTTAAGTCAAGCAAGGGAGGTATCAGTGAATACCGAAATGACGGTTGCACCAACAGGAGGCAGACAAATAATATTTGTTTATCTATATATTTAAATATATAAAAACTGAAAGAAAATAATGCATGTAATTGATGTCTGTCAAAAGAGGAGGTACCCCTGTTGGGAGGTATCAGTGAATACCGAAAAGACAGTTGCACCAACAGGAGGCAGACACGTTACTATTTGTTGCAAAAATTGAAGTCTGTCAAAAGAGGAGGTACCCCTGTTGGGAGGTATCAGTGAATACCGAAAAGACAGTTGCACCAACAGGTGGCAGACACGTTACTATCAGTGCGTTCCGAATCACGATCGCAACGCCACTTTCGCCACTTTTTCCCCATTTCAGACGCCATTTGCCGTTCCGTTTCCTGCCATGTTCGCTCATTTCGCCACATCGATGACGTCACGGATTTCTCCCACCCTTCGCCCACCCTTAAATATGGCGTGTGAAATCTTCCATCTTCGACCCATGTCTGGAGCTGGGTCGACGCGGTCGTTGTGATAAGATATCAGATAAGACGGGCGATAAGATATCAGATAAGACTATTAGCGCCAATTCCGGTCATTCGCCATTCGTGTTTTTTTAATATTTTCATACCTATTTTACTCGCTGAAACAGAGTTCTCTGTTACCGACGAATATAATCGAAAATGAAAAGTGTTCTGGTGAAATGGCAAACAGGCCATCAGTGCAAATTACTAATAGCAGATTCCGAATGGGGAACTATACATGAAGGTAAGTTATTATTATTTCATGACTTCTGTTTATAATATCATGACCTGTTTCATTTTGACATGGATATGTCTTTGCTCTGGGGGGTCAACCAAAAATTTCCGTGACGCAAAATTTGTGTCACAATTTCAGTGTTTTTCACGTACAACCCAGCCGTTGCTAGGGGAATGGAACTTCCGCAGTTTTCATCGCACAAAAATCGTTCGCCACTCGTTGGAAAGCGCTCGATTTATGTGATAAATGTTCACTTCTCAAGCTACCGATTTCCCCCTCCTTACGTACCTGGCTACATTCCAAAACTAAGTTGATTGGACTATAAACAATTTTAATAAGCCGGTTATAATATTCTTAACGTCAAGCAATAGCATCATTTACTCCTCTCCATAGGAAACATTTTCATCTTCTTGACAACAGTCGAGGTCGAGGATAACCGTTATGAAATCCCCAATCAAAGACATATCCATGTAACATGGTATCTGCTTGTAAAGCGGATAGTGGAACTCGTTTACGAGTTTCTCAGTCATTTCGGTTTAAATACTGGTAGAATTTCGATATTTGTGTCCTCATATTTTGTGTCATGGTTTGAGTCGAAATATGTACCTACGTACATTAATATACATGGCTATAATCGGAGCCGTCTGTTGAGTACCTGATGCGAATAATGTTGGTGTAAAACTCCATGGTAGGTAGACCGTTTTGGAACATTACGTATTTTGTATGTATAATGTAACAGAAAAGCAAATCACCTGCCAACTAAGATCTTCATAATCAAAGATTGCTAGTTATTCCCAAAAATCAAGAACACTGAAAATAGGCTGACATTCAAGAAAACGTTTCGTGATCAGCAATATAAATGTACCTACCTATCCAAAATGTCCTTTAAAAAATCCTTACAATTCGTATAGTTGAACAGTCGGTAGGTACCTAGTTAAATACCTAGGTATATCATAGTTTAGTTATACTATGGACCAATTCCATAATTTTTTATGTTATACGTTAAAGCTCAACACTTTGCTTGGAAACGAGGGTTCCAGTCATGCAGCATGGTCGAATGAGCTAATTTTTGTAAATTATCGTATTATATTATGTTACATTGTTTTGAAATGTTGGCACTTTGAAGTAGGTAGTTAATAACCAATGTTATGGCAACGAAATTCGTTGTAAATAATACTCTGTGCCTCAACAAAAATTTGGAAATTGTAGGTTTTAGAGAATTTTTGTAGAAAATGAAGGTATTGCAATAGCTCGGAAAATGTTAAAATCAAAATGTTTGAAAAATTGCCTCATTGAAATCCGGTTTGAGGCATTCTGAAACGAATCCTACAGTTTTAAAGTTGTTCATACAGATATATACATATATATATATAGCTGTGTGTCTATCCTTGAATTGAGATTAAATTCCGTTCTTTCGCCAAAAAATAAAGGTTTCCAAACTGAAGGATGAGTTCGTTGGCCAGCCCTTGTTGCGCACATTAATTTGGTCACATTTCAAAAAATGTGCTTACAATATCACTAAAAACAAGGCAAAAAATGCCTGAAAATGTTAAATTACTAATTTTTAGCAGAATATTGCTCTAGTAAAGTTATTAACTATAAAATATAACATTAAAAAAATGGATGTACAGAATTATGCTGAAAAACCAAAAAAAAAAAAAAAAAATTCATTAAAATTTGCCAAAAATCGATAAAAAGTGCAGACAAAAATTAAAAAACCAAAAATTTTATTGAATAGTAGATTAATATTTACAATATTTTTTTGCCATAAAAATCCTCATACGATCAGGCTGCATGACTGGAACTTTTGTTGTTGTACATTAATGCGGTCACAAGGTTTTACTGTTTCTTTTACAGATGAGGAGATATTCAGAGTAATGGTGCAGTCAGTAGTCGGCAATTCGGATCCTTTTGATGGTAAGGAACCTAAAGGATACTTGATACACTTGATCCCTAGTGTAGTTGGTTGAAATACGTGTTTGTTAAAGATTTTCATGAATATCGACATGAATATTGACCATGTTGATGTTTGACGAATGGAATTCAGTAATTTGGTTGTTATGGAAATCATCACGTGCTACATTCTCTCAACGAATTTTACTCATAGTACCATACTAATTACCTATGCGGTTTTGTTCACAGCTGTACTCCTTGACGAAAATAGTTTGGAGGACTACAACCATTTGCCTAGTATGTTGTAGCATTATTAAGTTCCTGTAGTTATAAGTTATTCATTTTCTTGATTATATCAAACTATCGTTCACTTACTGTACTAAACCAAATATTTCCCCTTTAGTACCCTTGTAAATCTACCAAATATTTTCGTAATATGTACTGTTAATTCATTAAATTCTTACTCCACTCTAGTGTCAAATAAGGAACCGTAGTTACAACACATACACACAAAAAAAAAAGTGCTCAACAACATCAACATCATGTTTACAAATAATGTACCAAAGTACATTATTTGTATACTTTCGAGTTAAACTATTAATTGTTTGTACTTCTTTTGCAGCGGTAACCATCAGCTTGAGTGGGCAATGTGACCAAAATAATGTGACACACTCTACCACTGAATGTAAGATTATTTTTCTTCGCTAACTTCTTTGAATCAAATGGGTGAATTTCACGTTACTCATTAAATTATTATGTATGAAAGTAGATTTCATACTGAGAATTTTAACACCAGCCACTTTCGCCTGTGGTACCTAAGTAAACAGTTGCTTTTTCTACGAGGTAAAACAAGCCATGAAACTAATGTACTTGATGGCCAAGAAACGTGTCCTAGCACACACTACTTAGCAATGTTTATGTTTCAGAATAATGCACCTACCTAAATGTAAGTTATACTAGTTAGTTGAATCACGAATCGTTTTAACTTCTTTTGCAGCTTTAAACGTCAGCTTGGGGTCTACTGAGCATTATCAGGTTGAGGACCAAAGCGATGTTATCCCACAGCCTACCCCTGAATGTAAGAATATTTTTCCGAAGTAACTTATTTGAGTGAAATGGGCTATTTTCATGTTATTCATTCAATTTATTACATGTTTGAATGTACATAGATTTCATAATGACAATTTTAACAACCAACGGCTCTCTCAAGTAGGTTGGTTTTTCCCAAGATTTTTCACTAATATAGGCGATAAAACAAGCGACGGAAGAAGAAAATAATGGATGTTCTTTAGTCTAAGCCCTCTCTCACGATTATGTGTTCTGAAATTTCTCCCTAGTTTATTTCTTTTCTTTAAGCCCCCACTTTTTACTTTAATAGTTGTAGGAACTTTTTTTTCTGCTGAAACTAGATAAAAGGAACTTTACAATGGTATTATTAAATGATAGGTTCGTATGGAGAATATCTGAGTTATAAATATTGGAAAATGAGGGCTTATACGAAGGGCAGCCGGAAATGATTTATTGCCACTCATAACTCTTGAGACTGTTCAAGTTTCCTATTGTTCTTCTAGCTGTATACAGATGGAGGGATGCAGCCGTCCAACTGCTCATCAGCACATACACAGAAATGGAACCTAGATTTCATGATGGCAAATTGAGTCACAAAAAAATCTGGGAAGCTGTGAGTGCTGTGATGAGGGGAAATGGCTATGAAATAACTGGTAAATACAAATCGGATTTCCATAACGAACTAAATATACCGATATAACTGTTTTAAATCATGTTGTGGAGCTAAATCAGTTACACTAACCCTCGTATATTTCAGTTTATCACGTTTTCAGCAGAAGCGGAACCCATGGTGTAAAAAGTTCACTTTCTCTTTGTTGCAGGTCCACAATGTGCTGCCAAATGGCGTTCTCTAAAGAAAACTTATAAATCGGTCAAGGACCACAATAACAAATCCGGGAATGATAGGAAAACATGGAAGCTATTCAAGGTCATTACTTTACCATACACAGTATCACTGTTTAGTGGATTACGTATATTACATATAAAATGTAATAAATCCCAGTCATGCAGTATGGCCTTTTATTAGCAATCTTTTGTGGAACATTTTACTGTGGTTTTAGCAATTTTCAACGATTGTAGGAACATTTTTGCATAGGTTCGAAAATGTGTATTGATTTAATTTATGACTTATAAGTCTTTTCTTGTAGCAGCATTCTGCAGTCACGATGAAATTAGCGATTTTAAGTCAATTTTTTTATTACAGTTATTGAAATTTGAACATATGTTCCTGCATGAAATTGCTGTCCTCCAAAGTCATCCTTTTTTTGTGGAATGCTTGATTTTTTTCTCGAAAATCAGGATTTTGTATCTAAAACAAAGTATGGGCTACCTTGCTTTGTATTGACAGCACCTATTTTAATCCATTGAACTTGTTAATGTTGTAGGAAATGGATGAGGTTCTTGGACAGCGGCCATCAGTCATTCCGGTTGCCACAGCCTCTTCAACTGGGTTAACCACCTCACAAGAACGTGAAGGTAGGTACCTAATATTCCACCAAACGCTTTTCTATTAAGACCTACCTATCTTAGTAATGGCGAACACTGGAAACGAATGTACTCCTCACTTCCCCAATACGTCCAAGTCAAAATAAGGTTATGCAATCAATAAGGTTATTTCATATTCATGATTTCTTTAATTAGTGTTTCTCGTTTTTGTAGGTACTTTCTCGCCCACCACCTCACAAGAACGTGAAGGTAGGTACCTAATATTCCACCATACGCTTTTCTATTAAGACCTACCTATCTTAGTAATGGCGAACACTGGAAAAGAATGTACTCCTCACTTCCCCAATACTTCCAAGTCAAAATAAGGTTATGCAATCAATAAGGTTATTTCATATTCATGATTTTTTTAATTAGTGTTTCTCGTTTTTGTAGGTACTTCCTCGCCGCCTTCCACTTCATATGACACAGCTGCCCGAGAAGTTTCAATCAAGAAACTTTTAGCAAGAAAAATACAGCTATCTGAGCAGCACGAAGCTGCCAAAAGAGCGAGGCACTCAGAATGGCTAATGATAGAGAAATAATTAACCTATTAAAACGTATTGTAGATAAAGACGCCTCTAAGCAATGATTGGCGTTTCTTAACATCACAATAATTTGAAGAATAATAATTTTTTTTCTTAATAGATTGATTTTTGCAACCTACATCTAAGTACCTGCTTCATACATCACCTTCTGCTTTCAATCAATTTCCTTGTTTAATACATTTTTAAAGGCTGGGTATTATAGGTGAGCGAGTAATGTTTGTAGGAGTTGAAATTATGAATATAAAAATATTTAGCAAGTTTAATAATCCATGTTCTTACACGAACTAAATCACTCGCGACGAAGTTGTGGAAACCCATTTAAAAAACGGAAGTTAGTGAAAAACGTTGTCTATTTCCACGAAAAATAAAGAGTTACACTGTTAAATCGATTTCGACGGTTAGGCCATCATCAGTAACAAACAATAACTGAAGATACATTAGAAAGGACACAGCTTTTATAGTAACAGGTGAAGGGAGATTGAATCCCATTGGTCAAGAGAAAGGAAAGGGGCAAGCGGTACAACCAATGAAGTGCAAACGAGGTGACGGGGGATTATAGCTAATTAGATGAAGTGGAAGGGGGAAAATAACTAAATATGGTTTCAACATTGTGAAGGGATAATTCCAAGCTTTATAAAAATGGACCTAATAGTGGTGAAATATATTGAGGTATATCCTCATTTAAACATTTACCAGATCTGTCACTTTTGATAATTTCGAATTTTTCAAGTACATTCAACATACCTCCCTTCGGACAAAAATGAAGAAATTCTACAAACTGTCTATCTGTCAAATCAAAATTGTAACTATGATTGGATTCCTTAAGATGTTTTGCAAATGCAGACTTACCCTTATTTTCCCTGAAATCCTCCTGATGCTCGTCTATTCTTTCCCTGAATTTCCTACCAGTTTGACCGCAATATTCGTAGCCACAAGAACATTTTAGTTTATAAACCCCACTTTTATCCTGAACATTGATTTTGTCCTTAACGGATCCTAGTAATGCTTTAAGACTATTTTTAGTTCTAAAACCTACTTTGTAACCTCTAGATGATAGAATTTTGCCGATTTTATCCGAAATTTTCCCATAATAAGGTATACTTATCCATTGCTTTTCTTCTAAATTTACATCTTCCCTAGCCAGATTGGAAACTTTTTCCCTACTCTTTTTCCTAAGAACATTATCCCATATGGTATCAACGAGATCTCCTCCATATCCGTTACTAGCCGCTATGCTTTTGATAATGGATTTTTCTTTTGATAAATTTTGTTCACTCATTGGAATAGACAGTGCTCGGTTAATCATACTATGGAAAAAAGTATTGTGGCCAGAAAAATATTGTGGCCATCAAAGCAGATAAAGGTAATACAACTGTCATCTTAAATAAGCAAGATTATGTTTCGAAAACTGTAAAATTTCTAGAAGATAATAATTGTTCAAATCTTTCATCTGACCCAACTTCAAAATTTCAAAGATTAATTCGAAAAGTAGTTCACCAATCAGATGATAGTTTACTAAAAAATATGTACATTCCAAGTTTTGTAGAAATGAACCCTCATGCGCCTAGGTTATCTTGTCTCCCTAAAATTCATAAGGAAGGAGTGCCGATGAGACCGGTGGTGTCTTATATCGGAGCTCCCGCTTACAAATTGGCTAAAAAACTCAATATTTTATTTAGAAACAAAATCAACTTTCGACCTCAACATACTAAATTCCTATGATTTGGTCTCTAAAATTAAGGACATTCGGATGCCTCCAAATGCTAAACTTGCATCTTTTGACGTGGTTAGTCTGTTCACCAATATCGATGTAACTAGATGCAAAGATGTGGTGTGCAGGCTGATTCACGCCTCTAAACTTAATATTTTCGAAAAGGACGAGTTATTTAATTTGATGTCTGTTTGTATGGATCAAAATTACTTTTTATTTGAGGGGAAATGTTATACACAGCCAGGGGTTGCTATGGGTTCTCCGTTATCTCCTCTGCTTGCAGATATTTACATGGATTATCTTGAGCAACAAATATTCACAACTTGTAGCACAAATGATCTTCTCTATTGGTATAGATATGTCGATGATATCGTCATTCTATGGAAGGGCACAGAAAGACAACTAAATTCTTTTCACGAAAAAATCAATAAATTAGATCCCTTTATCAAATTTACCCTCGAATTCGGCGGAAATAAACTCAATTTTTTAGATCTATCCATCTCTTTGGTAAACGAAAAGCATGATTTTTCAATTTATAGAAAAGATACATATAGCGATATAACTATCCATAGTACTTCAAATCACCCTTTAGTCCATAAGCATGCAGCCTTCCATAGTATGATTAACCGAGCACTGTCTATTCCAATGAGTGAACAAAATTTATCAAAAGAAAAATCCATTATCAAAAGCATAGCGGCTAGTAACGGATATGGAGGAGATCTCGTTGATACCATATGGGATAATGTTCTTAGGAAAAAGAGTAGGGAAAAAGTTTCCAATCTGGCTAGGGAAGATGTAAATTTAGAAGAAAAGCAATGGATAAGTATACCTTATTATGGGAAAATTTCGGATAAAATCGGCAAAATTCTATCATCTAGAGGTTACAAAGTAGGTTTTAGAACTAAAAATAGTCTTAAAGCATTACTAGGATCCGTTAAGGACAAAATCAATGTTCAGGATAAAAGTGGGGTTTATAAACTAAAATGTTCTTGTGGCTACGAATATTGCGGTCAAACTGGTAGGAAATTCAGGGAAAGAATAGACGAGCATCAGGAGGATTTCAGGGAAAATAAGGGTAAGTCTGCATTTGCAAAACATCTTAAGGAATCCAATCATAGTTACAATTTTGATTTGACAGATAGACAGTTTGTAGAATTTCTTCATTTTTGTCCGAAGGGAGGTATGTTGAATGTACTTGAAAAATTCGAAATTATCAAAAGTGACAGATCTGGTAAATGTTTAAATGAGGATATACCTCAATATATTTCACCACTATTAGGTCCATTTTTATAAAGCTTGGAATTATCCCTTCACAATGTTGAAACCATATTTAGTTATTTTCCCCCTTCCACTTCATCTAATTAGCTATAATCCCCCGTCACCTCGTTTGCACTTCATTGGTTGTACCGCTTGCCCCTTTCCTTTCTCTTGACCAATGGGATTCAATCTCCCTTCACCTGTTACTATAAAAGCTGTGTCCTTTCTAATGTATCTTCAGTTATTGTTTGTTACTGATGATGGCCTAACCGTCGAAATCGATTTAACAGTGTAACTCTTTATTTTTCGTGGAAATAGACAACGTTTTTCACTAACTTCCGTTTTTTTTTTTCCATGTTCTTAATTTGAAGTGGGCTAGATATATAGGTGCTGATGTATAGGTATAGCCAAGAAGAATGAAGATGCGAGTTGAGTTTGCCAGAGGGATGGATGGTTATTGAATGTGATGTCAATATATGCAATATTGAATAGGCCAGGGTTTGAGAGGACTCGTAAATTGGCGGTTTGGTTGCAGCCATGTTACCAATCTGATCGTGAACACTTGAGTCGTATGGGAATTCGAACTCCACTGAGACAACATACGATATGTATTGTTGAGGGTCTAATTATTTCAGAAGCTTGATGTTTTACATAGTGATGACGGAATAGTGACAGTTCTAGTAATGTTCTGTACGGTAGGTAGGTACTGTACAACCAGTTGATAGAAAGGGCACGATGCAAGCCTTATCAATAATTTGCATCCTCAAAACAACACTTCAGTTGGTGGAACATGGTGTAAGCCTGGTTTAAAATAGCAGTATGTCATTATTTTTCAATACGAAAATATTCCATCCTGAAAAATGTTCTACGATAAGTAGTTCTTAGTTTCTAATATTTCTGACGTAACAGCGGTCAGGGGGGTCCCGCCCAGAGGAGAGAGGTGCAATGGCGTCAAAAATATTATAAATTTTGAAAAATCATTAAAACAACCATGTACTGATCGTAGGAGAGTGGGGTTGGTGGCAAAATTCTCAGGATGTAATCAACTTTCATTAAGAACAAAAAATAAAATCAATGCGTACGCACAGCCCTCTTACTACGAGAGAATCAACACTACTACTATTACTGTATTATAGGGAGTCAACAAAAAGAAGCTGTTGATATAAATAATTTAATGTGTAAGAGACCTCATAATTCTGTCCCTTTTCTCCATAGCTGGAGCAGGAACATGTATATCGTCAGAAGGTTGGATGGTATCGCTGTTTATTTGATCATTATCTGCCATGTCAATGTCCAGTTCATCCCCTCGCATGAGGCAGATGTTGTGTAACACACAGCAACCTATTATGAAAGTTGGCATGTGTGTTACATTGTGCAGAGGCAAACAGTTTAGGAGGCTCCGCATTCGATTTTTCAACAGTCCTATTCCTCTTTCAACTGCTACTCTGGCAGAGGAGTGACGGTAGTTGTAAAGTTTTTGGTCAATGGTCAAATGACCATTGTCCCTGAAGGGGGTCATTAAGTGTTCTGATAATTCATAAGCTGCATCACCAAGTAAGTGAGTCCCCTCTGGAAATTTCGAATTGTCCAAAAGGTATTCAGCGATCTGAAATGAGAAAATTGTAACCATTAATGTCGGTACCTATTCGTTTTAGAGGAGTGAAATCTATTCAAATTTTCGAAAAAAGTGCCTCAGTATATATTTACTGAGTTAGGCGATTTTGTTAATTTCAGTAGGTTAAATCCTGATTAAATAACACCACACAATAATTTACTATTGACTAAATGAAACTAGTTTCTAGGATCACCCTTCGCTGATGAGTTATTAATGTTGAAAATGATTTGGGGCTTATAAGGAGCTATAAAATACCTACTGTTAACAAAATAAGTCATAATGAAGAAAGTAGTGATATAATAACCTCAGAATTTCTAAACACTCGCTGGTCATGAACTGAACCGGGGTGCCCAGTGTACGCATGAAGGATGTTCATTCGGTAGTCACAAACGATCTGAAAGAATCACAAAATAGAAGTTGGAAAATCTGGAGGTAGCAGTGTACGAACCTGAGAACTTCCTGGCACCTGCCTACCTGTACATGTAGTGAATCGTAACTTGGGTATCTATCGAATTAAATTTGTCTTGTAACGTTGGTGCATTTCTCAACCTAAACGTAATTTACAGTATTATTTCAGTGGAATTTTGCTTGGCGCCTACCTGAAGCTGGATAGATGGGTATCCTTTTCTATTGATGTAATCCTGCCCATCTTTTGCAGGCTTCTCTATTTCGATGTGTGTGCCATCGATTGCACCAATAACTCCTGGGAATCCAGAAGCTACTTCAAATTCCCTCGCAATCCGATTGGCATTTTCGGCATCAGGCCATTTAATGAAGGTGGGTGCGAGCCTGAACAACCCTTCTGCCACTCTCCTCACAGCTCTTAAAGCTGTGGCTTTGCCGATGTTAAATCGGTCGGTTACAGATCTATAAACATTTCAAGACAAATGATTTATAGTTTAAAATCAGCTTAAAACATCTCGTGCGAGGCTTCACACTACTCTCCCTACTTGTATTCATTACAGAAGGATGCTATTATGATGGGTCGTATCTATTGGAAAAATAGCCAAGAAAGTGCTAGAAAAACGACGTTTTAGCGAATTTTTGAAGAAAATTAAGCTATTGCTCTCGCCTCAAAATTTGTAGAATGTGAATTTTTGAAAAAAATTTATGCAGAAATCCGTTTCAGGCTATTCTGAATCATATTCTGAAGTTTAACGCATTTTTTAATGTATGTATGTATATATATATGTATGTATGTATGTGTCATTCCAGACGATAACTGTTCGTAGAATTGTGCTAGAAACTTCAAACAAATTTTAAAATGTTAAGGACACTGAACGAAAGTTCAAGTTCGTTAGCCAGCATCATCGGATTACATCTTCGGGTTGAAATTTTCAAAAATGTAGTAAAAAATTTCAAAATAGCCTGTTTTTTGCGATTTGTTGTGCGAAATAATTTTTTCAGCATACTAACATGTGGTATATTCGGAATCAGCGTAAAATTTCCTATGAGAATATGTATCAAGTTTTCAAAAATTTCAAAGTTGAAAAATCAGTCAAAAATCGAAATAATGCCGTTCGCTAGTTGTAAAAATCGGTAATATTTGCATGAAACATTGTCCAAATTCAGATTGAACTACTCTTATGGAAGTATCCCTGTATAACTCTAATCCTAGAACCATGCTGTTTAAAACGTAGGTAGTAGGTGCTTTAGAAAAAAAAAAAAAAGTAATCTCAACTGATGAGTTTACTCTGTGCATGTGTTAATAATTTGATTCCATGTTTGTCTATCAAAATCATAACATACAATTTCTCAACACGATCAATAGCGAATGAAATGTCGGAGATTTCTTCAAAAATTCGCTCATGGGGTCATGCTGCATGACTGGACTTTTTACCTGTTCTGGAAAGTTTTTTGCGAATTACCGCCCTCAGAGTTTTTTCCCAGGTAAGAGGAGTATGGGATATTTCTACCCAGAAGAGGAGTAACCCCAGTGAATTTATTCAAAATCCCTCGAGCCATTTTTGAGAAAAGGCAAAAAAAGTTCTATAAACGACGTTTTTCACCTAGGTACCTATTACCTATGATTTTTTTTTCACTGCCTTCAGTTGAACTACAAACCTTTCCTAGCATGAGTTTCAGAAATTGATTTTATGGGTGATTGCAATACTTTCCCTTGACCCTTTGGGTTAAGTAGGGAAAGTAAAAATCCATTTCAATTTTGAGAATGTGTGTTCTACTTGTTTGATGGGATCATCGTTACCCAGGATTTTTATATATATACGTATACTGATCGCTACTTATTACTTTCAAAAGCATTTGTTAATTTATTGTACCTGTACGAATCGCACGTAGCCATTTTCCAAATCGCCACATACAGTTGTTTCCGTGGTGGAATGGTTGGCATACCAGCCACATTCTGACTTACTAAAAATGGAGTAAGTTTATTTAATAAGAAATTGAATGTGCTACGCTCCATTCTGAAAATGAAAAATAATTATGAACATTTGGTATGAATCAATAAATAGGATAAGGAACAGAGAGACAAGAATATGTATTCTAGACCAGAATTAAGCTAGGTACCTACTTACAATATTTCATAACTTCCCTAATTTATATCCCTTTGTATTATCTGTAAATTTCCAGGGTAATCTGCAGTGGGAGGACCCCACCCCCAGATAGATCTGGTCTGGTTTTTTGGTGTCGGCACTTCTCCTCTATAAATTGTTTAATCCTAGTAGGTAGTTTCACGGCCTAAAAGCATGAAGACTATTCTGAGCATAATGACTCAAATTTGGCGTTTGTACGAAGTAAATTACGGAAGTTATGAGTTATTGCTAAATTCATCTATTTTACCTTGGTAGGTGGGTACCTACGTACATTAAATTATTGAACCATTGAGATTGCTTCGTTTCCTATAAAAAATTGACTAATAAGACAGCAGATTATAGTTAACTTATCACTCACCTGAAATGCGACTTGAACTCTACATCTGAGTACAAAGAAATCACTTCCTCGTACTGTGGAATACGTGGTCGTAAAAAAAACCTTTTTACTCTCAAGTATTCCAAAATTTCATCATCATCTGATGATGATGACGATTCGTCATCCAATACATCACTACTCCTACTGTTTGATATCAGTGTAGAACACTGAATGCACTTTCAGGAATGATGAATGCTAAGAATTTTGAGAAATGGGGAAATGCAATGGTTGATAGAGTTGTGAGTCTGGTCAGTCCAGAAGAGAGTGGAGGGGGGTTGTGTGAACTCAACTCACCAAGACTACACCCAAGGTACACACTATTTCCTAGAGAAGAAAAGGTTGATAAAAGTAAGATATGATGAAGTGGTTGATCAGTAGCAGGAAGTACCACCACAGGTGATACTTAAAGGGTTAGGTAGGTACCTACTACTGGAAGCTTGCAGGGGGCAAGCTGAAGAGAAGGGGGTTGGTAATGTTGGAGTGTGAAATGCACATACAAATAACTCTAGTAAGTGAAATCAAGTGTGATACCTTATTATTTGGTGTTCCAGTGGAATGGATCCTGGCCAGGAGTCCTTGTAGGTAGGTAGCTGCAAACAGGTGGTTGATGGCTGACTCCCTGAGTGGGAAATTAGCGGAAATACGCGTAATTTCGAGGGGAAAAAGCACTTTACCGGCGCGAACAAAGCTATCACCGACGATATACAGGTGAATTTCGGTTGGATGGGCACAGATTGAACTGACATTCAAGGATTTTGATCGTCTTAACTGGAGCGTCAATGGCGGTTGAGAGGCACACACTTTTAAAAACGTTCTTTGTGGAGGTTGGAAATAGAACTGATAAAGTCTGCTTCATTGGGGAGTAGAATGCAGACAATCCGCCAGAGTGCACTGGCAGCACCAGGAAATTCATGTATCCTTACGTTTCTGTGATTCTCTTGATCCATGAAGTGGTGTGTTTTGTTGATTCCAGCAGTTTAGAGACACTTGCATGACATCCACAACTCCAACATAATTGATTAGGAAATTTATGAATTATTAGGATCAACCTGGCTTTAGATAATTGTGACAAATAAATATGAATAAAGCAGAGATGAGATGAATTTATGATGGTAACCCTGGGTGTTTTCCAAACGATGCGATCTGATTGGTTGATACACGATCGAGCTTCAAGGCAAGACGACAATGGCTGTCTTTGAATTGAGCCGGGAGCTTTTCTGTTATCACAAGTTCAGAATATTAATTTTGCCGGTTGATTTTCATGCATTTAGTGGAAAGTGAGTTGATTTCATCAAAATACGTACAATTAGTGGGTGAAAGAAGTGATGGTAACAAGAAAAACAAGCAACAACGAAGTTAATATGATCATCAAACATGTATAACAACAACAGGTTAGTTGAATGTAAACAAATGCTAAAACTAAATAATTAGGTAGGAAAAGTGGCGTAAAATTCTAAAACCCAAACATACTCCCCCAAATTTTACGCCAAGTTAAATGAAAAGCGGCACAAGTTTGACGGTGGGACGTTTGAAGACTCCTTTGGACGTCTTCAGAGTGACCACTCTCACCACATCGTCCGTTCCAGGATGGGTCTGCAGGACGCGTGCCATTGCCCATCTTGAAGGTGGGGTTTGCAGATCACTGACCAAAACCAAATTGCCAACCTTCAGGTTAGGCGGGTTATTCACCCATTTGTCCCTGTATTGAAGACTGCGGACGTATTCTTCTTGCCAACGAGTCCAAAAAAACTGCACTCTTTCTCTTACAAGTTCCCAGGCATTGAGGCGTGACTTGGGAACATCTGAAAAATCGACTTCAGGGAGCGCGTTCAATGGCTGACCAATGATGAAGTGCCCTGGTGTTAGTGCATCAAGGTCATCTGGGCAGTCGGAGACAGGTTGCAAGGGTCGCGAATTGAGAATTCCTTCAACCTTCGTGAACATAGTCGCAAGTTCCCATGTGGTGTAGGAACGATCGCCAAATGATTTGTGTATCAAGGCTTTGGCGGATTTGATGCCTGCTTCCCAGGCTCCCCCCATGTGGGGACTATGTGGAGGATTGAACTTCCATGTGATGGACAGATGCGCTGTGTGGTTAACCAACGATTCTTGCGTGTGTGTTCTGTTAAACCACTCAAACACATCGCGTAAATAGCCAGATGCACCTACGAAATTGGTTCCGTTGTCGGAATACATCGCTGCAGGGATTCCTCGTCGAGCCACAAAGCGGTCGAAGGTGTCAAGGAAGTCCTCAACAGAAAGTCCAAGTGCAAGTTCAATATGGACAGCGCGTGTTGATAGACAGACATAGAGACACATATATGTCTTGATGGTGGGAGCTTTCCTCAAGTTTGATGTCCTACAAAGGAAGGGTCCTCCGAAATCTACCCCAGTGTGCAAGAAGGGGCGCACGGCGTGGAAGCGGCTAGCTGGGAGATTACCCATCAACGGTGATAAGATCCGTTTAGAAAAGCGAATGCAGATAACGCATTGGCGTTTAATTAGTTTCAATAAATTCCTGGATGAAGGTATCCAGTACTCTTGACGTATGCTTGCGCTGAGAGCATTGGGACCAATATGGTGGTTGAGACGGTGATAAAAGTCGACCACAAGCGAGGTGAAGTGGGAACGACTTGGGAGCAATATGGGATGCTTCTGTGATGTTGGTAAGGGCGCATTATGGAGTCGTCCACCGACTCTGAGGATTCCCTCTTGATCAACGAAGACTGCAAGGCGCTTGAGCTCCAATGGTAACTGGTCAGGGTTGATTGTGGTAAAGGCTTGTGGATAATAAGTGTGTTGGATAATGCTAACACAATGGAGCTTTGCTCTGGTGAACTCTGATGCTGACAATGGGCCTATACGTCGACAAAGTTTGTTCTGCTTTGGGATCTTGCAGTTGAACAGGAAGCGCTTCACATAAGCAATTACTCTGACTAGCCGCAGGAATGATGAGTGGCGTTCTGTGTATGCAATGAAGAGCGAACTAGTTTGCACAGCGACAAGAGATAACATTGTGGGCTTCAATTCAGGTATGTCCACTGCCGAAGTATCAGTTGATGTTGGCCACTGGTCAATAGAGTTGGAACACCAGTCTGATCCAGACCACCAAAGGTGGCAGTTGAAAAGATCTGCAGGCAAGACACCACGTGATCCGATGTCTGCCGGATTTTCAGCGCCCCTCACATGATGCCAAGACTCAAGTTTCGTGACATCAAGAATCTGTTGAACCCGATTACCTACAAAGGTTTGCAACAGGTAAGTTGGGGTTTTCAACCACGCCAGAACTACCATGGAATCGGTAAAGCAATAGACAGTTGTGATGTTGAGAGTTTGCTTCAAGCGGTTGAGTGAGGAGAGAAGCTGTGTCAGCAAGAGCGCACCACAAAGCTCAAGTCTGGGAATGGTGACAGACTTGAGGGGTGAAAGTTTAGTCTTGGACTTCAACAACTTCATTTGCACAGCATTTCCTTGAGTTGCACGTAGATAAATAGCTGCACAATAACCTTTCTCTGAAGCATCAGAGAAGCAGACAAGCTGGTAGGTGCTATCAGTCTTTGGGAATGGGCGTGGGATGTTGATGGACATGAGCTGTGGTAATTGATGCGTGAACTCACTCCAAGCAGAGGCTACTGTGGCCGGAACTTGGTCATCCCAATCTATCTTGGCCTTCCAAGTCTCCTGAAGAAGACACTTCGCATAGAAGATGACAGGTGAAAGATATCCCAATGGGTCGAACAATCGAGCAATGACAGAGAGAATGTTCCTCTTGGTACAGTCAGGCTCAGGTGGGGTTACCAAGTATGAGAACACATCGGTTGATGGGTTCCACTGCATTCCCAAAATTTTGGTGACTGATGGTTCATGCGATTGGATCTGCACTGGTTGTTGCGGCTTGGATGCGTTGTTGTCCAAAAGGGGTGGATAGTTGGAATTACATTTATCCAAGGTGAAACCTCCTTTGGCTAAAAGTGAAATTAGTTGGGTTTTCAAGTTGATCAGGCCTTCCACAGTATCACTACCGTAAGCAATGTCATCGACATATGTATGGTACATGATTGCATTTGCTGCGTCAGGAAACTCGGCACCATCATCATGCACGAGCTGGTGCAAAACACGTTGTGCGAGATATGGTGAGGAACTCAGACCATATGTCACTGTGTTCAGCTCAAAATGTTGAATTGGTTGATCAGGGCTTGGTCCCCAAATGATTTGTTGGTATTGCCGATCCTCAGGTGCGATCAGGATCTGGCGAAACATTTTCATCAAGTCACAGGTGAGGACATATGTGAAGCGTTGGAAATGGAGAACGATGTCGCAGATGTCAGCTTGAAGCTTTGGCCCTGTCAGCAGGTGGTCGTTCAATGAGCCAGATGGCGTGCAATAGCTGGCATCAAATACCACCCGTAGCTTTCCATTATCCTTGCGCAGGATAGGATGATGAGGGATGAGATACGCAGGAGGAGTTGTTGCAGGAGACATGTGTCCCAACTCCAAATATTCCTTCATGAAGGCTTGATATTTGTCTCCAAGCTCCGGGTCACGTTTGATCCTGGACTCCAGAGAGCGGAACTGTCCAAATACCTTTTGCGTGTTGAGCTGGAACGATGGTGGAGATGATTTGAAGGGGTAACGGAGAATGAAGCGACCAGTCTCATCGCGTGTATGTGTTTTGACAAAGTGCTCCTCACACTGCTGTTCTTCAGGAGATAGTTTGTTGGGTGTGACGACAGGCTCTTCAAGTTCCCAGAAGCGCTCAACAAGGGAGCTGACATCAGTGTGAGTCAGAAGTGCATGACCAGTTCGATTTGCTGAGTTGCAAACAAATCGACCCAGAACTGTAAAGCCAAAGACTGTGTTGATCAGCTTTGGACCTTGATCATGAACTGTGATTGGTGCACCAATGATGACATCTGGGTACAAATCTGCACCAATTAGGAATGATATGGGACCCGGTGTTGTAAATTCTGGGTCACTCAAGTTATAGACAGTGTAGTCATACCACATATCCGATTCAAGATGCTCTTGCGGAAGAGGTGGAGTGATGGCGGGTACTACCACGGCATCAGTTGATAAGATGGATGATGTTGATGGGTTATGGAAGGTGAGGTTCACTTGACCAACAACGCTGGTAAGTGTTGAGTTATTGACCCCAGAGATCCTGGTTTTGAAAGGTCTCGAACTCTGACCCAGCTGGCGTGCACACTTCTCGGTGATGAACGAATACTGGCTACCTTGATCCAGTAGTCCACGAAATTTATGTAGCTTGCCTTTGGGGTCGACGATATGGGCAACCACCGTGCCAAGAAGCACTCCACTGCGTTGGGGAGCAGTGTTGGTCCCAGAGAAGCCAGGGCTATTGCTTGGAACAACAAGCGATGGTGTGGATGGAGTGTTGGGAACACTTGATGCATTGATGTTACGATCCTCAGGCAGGGGCAATCCAAGATGAAGATCTGTATGGTGTTTCAGACCACATTCACGACATGTGAAGGTTGATGGACAAGCTTTAGTCTTGTGAAAAGGGTGTAAGCAATTCCTACAGCCAGGGTATTGTCGCAAGAGATCCAAACGTTGTTGAGGAGTTGATGTTTGAAATTGTGGGCAGCTAGAAATAGTATGCCCTTTGTTACAAATGTAACACGATTTGTTGTTAGAGGTTGGTGAAGATGGTCGCGGTTTGCGATGACCACTAGTGTCATTGGTGTGGGCTACACAAGCTACGTGCGATTTTCTAGCAGCGTAATTGTTGGGTGATCTAACAGGCTTCGGTTGTGCCTGTTGCCGTGGTTTAGGTGCCTCAGATGTGGCTGCCAAATCTTGCGTGATGCGAAGCACCTGACATCGATTCTGCACAAAGGTTTGAAGCGTCGTGACCTTTGGATATTTGGTATCCACAATGGATAGCTCAAAATCTTCTCTAGTCTTTGGATCTAGAGATTGCAGGGCTAATTCACACAACAGGTAGTCTGAAAAGTCAGGAATGTTAAGGTTTTTAAGCAAGTTGATACTCTCCATGACACGTGAGATATACTGCTGAAGAGAATCAGCGGTGGGTTTACCCGATGCCGCCTTAAACTTCAGGAATGAGTTGAGGTAAGTCATAGCAAGCTTACGCTCATTGTCATAGACTTTGCAGAGTGCGTTCCATGCCTGTACGAAGTTTTCAGACACTTCTTTTATGTGCTTGATTGAATCTAAAGCAGGGCCACCAAGATAGCTTCGAAGGTAATGAAAGCGCTCAGCATTGTTCAATGTTGGTTCCTCGATGATGAGCGAGGTGAAGAGCTGCTTAAATCCCGACCAATCAGTCAGTTCACCATGAAACTGCTTTATATTGATGCGTGGAAGTATGGTGCGTGATGATAGTGGAGCAGTAGATGAGTTTAGAGAAGATCTATCAGCAGGAGCTGGTTGGGACGACGCCATGATTTTCTGGTGATACCCTAAAGCCTCATAATAGGCATTTTTGACCTCACCAACAAGTGCAGTATCCTGAAGGCTAGGAAATGATGGCTCTTCTTCAGTGGTTTCACTGATTTCAATAGCATTGTCGTACTGCTCACGGAAATCTTTGAAAAGCTGCTCTATACTAGCAACCATACCCCGGAACATGATACGTTCAGCTACAGTGGTCATTGCAACCATGCCTTTGTTTCTGATGGCTTTGATGTCATCGCCAGCAGCTTTGAGAAGGCGTCTACACTTAGCCAATTCACGATTAGCGGGAGGTGCCATTTTGAATTTACTACCTAGATATGCATGAAGAATAGAATTTATAAATAAACAACAAGGTTGATGATCATATAACAATGACTAGATTCGTTGATAAAGTTATAGATACTTTTAGAAAAATATATTTTGTTGATTTATTTTGTTAAATAAATATATAATAAATAGATTTGTTGATAACAATGGACTGTATTTAAATATCTCCACAGGTACTAACTCAATCCGGTTCGACTGGACCACAGAAATGTTTGATATCAGTGTAGAACACTGAATGCACTTTCAGGAATGATGAATGCTAAGAATTTTGAGAAATGGGGAAATGCAATGGTTGATAGAGTTGTGAGTCTGGTCAGTCCAGAAGAGAGTGGAGGGGGGTTGTGTGAACTCAACTCACCAAGACTACACCCAAGGTACACACTATTTCCTAGAGAAGAAAAGGTTGATAAAAGTAAGATATGATGAAGTGGTTGATCAGTAGCAGGAAGTACCACCACAGGTGATACTTAAAGGGTTAGGTAGGTACCTACTACTGGAAGCTTGCAGGGGGCAAGCTGAAGAGAAGGGGGTTGGTAATGTTGGAGTGTGAAATGCACATACAAATAACTCTAGTAAGTGAAATCAAGTGTGATACCTTATTATTTGGTGTTCCAGTGGAATGGATCCTGGCCAGGAGTCCTTGTAGGTAGGTAGCTGCAAACAGGTGGTTGATGGCTGACTCCCTGAGTGGGAAATTCGCGGAAATACGCGTAATTTCGAGGGGAAAAAGCACTTTACCGGCGCGAACAAAGCTATCACCGACGATATACAGGTGAATTTCGGTTGGATGCGCACAGATTGAACTGATATTCAAGGATTTTGATCGTCTTAACTGGAGCGTCAATGGCGGTTGAGAGGCACACACTTTTAAAAACGTTCTTTGTGGAGGTTGGAAATAGAACTGATAAAGTCTGCTTCATTGGGGAGTAGAATGCAGACAATCCGCCAGAGTGCACTGGCAGCACCAGGAAATTCATGTATCCTTACGTTTCTGTGATTCTCTTGATCCATGAAGTGGTGTGTTTTGTTGATTCCAGCAGTTTAGAGACACTTGCATGACATCCACAACTCCAACCTAATTGATTAGGGAATTTATGAATTATTAGGATCAACCTGGCTTTAGATAATTGTGACAAATAAATATGAATAAAGCAGAGATGAGATGAATTTATGATGGTAACCCTGGGTGTTTTCCAAACGATGCGATCTGATTGGTTGATACACGATCGAGCTTCAAGGCAAGACGACAATGGCTGTCTTTGAATTGAGCCGGGAGCTTTTCTGTTATCACAAGTTCAGAATATTAATTTTGCCGGTTGATTTTCATGCATTTAGTGGAAAGTGAGTTGATTTCATCAAAATACGTACAATTAGTGGGTGAAAGAAGTGATGGTAACAAGAAAAACAAGCAACAACGAAGTTAATATGATCATCAAACATGTATAACAACAACAGGTTAGTTGAATGTAAACAAATGCTAAAACTAAATAATTAGGTAGGAAAAGTGGCGTAAAATTCTAAAACCCAAACACCTACGGCCAAGGAGAGTGGCGAGTACCAAAAATTGATCACCTTCAATATTCATCTTCAATAGTTACACAAAAAACAAGAGTGGGTAACTTGGATGTATTAAAATAGGTTATGACACAGAGATCACTGCTTAAATAAAAGCGCGGGATGCGATAAATGCGCGGGATGCGGGAGGCCGAGGGGAGAGGGAATTACCACCCCTCCGTGACGTCATCGTTGTGAGGGGAAGTGCCTTAACTGGCTTTAACTGAAGTGGCGAAAGTGGCGTTGTGGTCGTGATTCGGAACGCACTGTATTTGTTGCAATAATTGAAGTCTGTCAAAAGAGGAGGTACCCCTGTTGGGAGGTATCAGTGAATACCGAAATGACGGTTGCACCAACAGGAGGCAGACAAATAATATTTGTTTATCTATATATTTAAATATATAAAAACTGAAAGAAAATAATGCATGTAATTGATGTCTGTCAAAAGAGGAGGTACCCCTGTTGGGAGGTATTAGAGAATACCGAAAAGACAGTTGCACCAACAGGAGGCAGACACGTTACTATTTGTTGCAAAAATTGAAGTCTGTCAAAAGAGGAGGTACCCCTGTTGGGAGGTATCAGTGAATACCAAAAAGACAGTTGCACCAACAGGAGGCAGACACGTTACTATTTGTTGCAACAATTGAAGTCTGTCAAAAGAGGAGGTACCCCTGTTGGGAGGTATCAGTGAATACCGAAATGACGGTTGCACCAACAGGAGGCAGACAAATAATATTTGTTTATCTATATATTTAAATATATAAAAACTGAAAGAAAATAATGCATGTAATTGATGTCTGTCAAAAGAGGAGGTACCCCTGTTGGGAGGTATTAGAGAATAGCGAAAAGACAGTTGCACCAACAGGAGGCAGACACGTTACTATTTGTTGCAAAAATTGAAGTCTGTCAAAAGAGGAGGTACCCCTGTTGGGAGGTATCAGTGAATACCAAAAAGACAGTTGCACCAACAGGAGGCAGACACGTTACTATTTGTTGCAACAATTGAAGTCTGTCAAAAGAGGAGGTACCCCTGTTGGGAGGTATCAGTGAATACCGAAATGACGGTTGCACCAACAGGAGGCAGACAAATAATATTTGTTTATCTATATATTTAAATATATAAATTGAATTTTAAAAAACACTAGTCGGAGGTACTATTTGAATTTAAAAGAACTGAAATGACAATTGCACCGAGAAGACTCAATAAAAAAGTAGTAATAGTAATAAATAAATATATAAGTAAATGAAAATAAAAATAAAATAAAAATTTTCAAAAAGGCAGAAGTAAAATAACAAAGGAAAAGTAACATAAAATACATGATACATTTATAACATACAAGAATTAGAGTAGCTGTATACTGAATAAAATAATTCATCATTTTTTTTATCAATCAACTCAACGTTTAGGTACCTACCGAACAGTGTACAAGAAATTAAAAATAGCACCTCGCTAAACCAGGCATTTTTATGTATGGCTTCAACTAGATGATTCTAGTCCACCTCATGTTTCCAATTTATTCAGAGTTGATGCTGCGCCAAGCTTCTTTCATTTACAGGATCGCAGGGTTGCGATCAACGTCAGGCTGGCCGTGTGGGAGCTGGATTTGAAGAAGAAATGGAGCTACCAGGATTGGAGTGATTCACGGTTGCCCAGCGAGAGCGCAGCAACGCATGATTATTGTTGATGATTGGTCGCTAGGAGATCGGGAGTAAAAAGAGGAATTGGACTGGTGTTCGGGAATTCATTGAAGATCGAGTTCGTGTAATAAAGTGTTTCATTAGAATAACATATATATCGTGTCGATTACTATGGAGCTTCCTGGGGACGACCTTGATGCGAAATATATATATATATATATATAATACAATAATAATAATATATATAAAATATAAGAACCGTAGGGTAAAAGCACCAATTGTTGACACTAATCCAAATGTTGACACTTCAATTTCAAAATGTAAAAACAAGGTATTGTGCCACTGTAAGTACTCGAAATTGGCGACATTTTGCTGATAAGAATGTAGTTAATGAGGTCGGCCTCCTCCACTAGTTATAACATCATATATAAATCATCTGGCTGATATTGAAGCCGATGACAGCTGCAGCAGATACTCCAGCGACGCCAACCTTGTCCCGCATCTTAGTGAGGTAAGTCAACAAATTTAGACTTTTTAAGCGAAATATTGTGAGTAAAAATTACCATTTCACATCGTCTGCTCTATAAATAACGTAAGGATGAATCCGTAAAGCATTAATACCCTAAATTCCAATAGAAAACCATGGTTCTGTTCGGTGTCATCATTAGGTCTCACGAAATAGTGTAGTGTCCTAATGTTGACACCTGTGTCAACACTAGGGGAAACAGTTGATTTGGTTGCTAAGGTGATATTTGGATTTGAATAATTTCGTAGAGTATCAGGACGCTTGAATATTTCAATTCAACGAAGTGGAACCTTAAGTTGACATCGTCTGATCCCAATGTTGACATGCGGTTCCTAAAGTTGACATCAACTTTTTGATGTATATAACCACCGTGGAAGAAATAGGACGTTGTGCCGGGACGAGGAAGAGTGGTGACGAGGAAGAAGACAGGGATGTTGTCCAGCAGAATACCGTACCTGAAGGAAGGGAAGAGGAATTGTCAAATGAAGTGGAGCCGGTGGAGGAATCGCTGAAAGAAGATGAGCTAATATCATTACCAGCAGGGACCAGCGAACAAAGCGTAGATACCTTCAAACAGTGTAGTCGACCAGGCAAAACAAAGTCCACAACGCTGTGTTGTTGAGAAAACCACCACCGTGGAAGAAATAGAACGTTGTGCCGAGACGAGGAAGCGTGGTGACGAGGAAGAAGTTGGACGAATTAATGAAGGAGACATGGTTGTGGCTGTGTTGCCTAACAAAAAACGGGAAACGGAATGCGTTTGCCTGGTTGTCAAAATCGATTCTGGAGATAATGCTGAAGTAACACCACTTCTTCCCTGCAACAGACTGAGGACGTTTTTAAGCCTTCGGGCAACGGGAATCATCTCCAATCGGTCAGCAACGTACAATACAAACTGCCCAAGCCCAGATATTACAGGGGCAATCCTGATAAATTTGTGTTCCCAGTTTCTGTATCTGTTCCTCTTTAATTTAATTAGGTAGGTATGCTAAAAATTTACTTAGGTACCTTCTTTTCTGAAATGTCATATACCTTCTTGAAATATATTTTAACATGTTCTGAATCACTTTTGTTCATTTATGCCTTGAGTAATAACTTCAGGAAACCGAAGGGTCAATATTTAAATTGGTGTCAACATTGGGAACTGCTAATGTCTACATATGGAATTTTCGCAGACAAATGTGTCAACATTGGGTGCAAAAAGCCATGTTTGAAAAAATTCGTTTGTGATATAAAAAAAACTATTTTAGTAAGTCCAATACGTGCAAACTGTTGACAAGGAACTCACAATTCATAATAACTACCTAAAAGTTTTATTTTCTTGAACACTTTTGTAGAACGCAGAATTGAATGATTTGTCTTTCTTATAGTGTCAACAATTGGTGCTTTTACCCTAATGCACCTAGAAGTACTTATCTTTAGAGTAAATCGCAATTCTTCTTTGTTCACTACTTCCATAAAAAAAAAAAAAAAAAAAATAAAAAAAAAATCAGACGAGATTACTTGAAACATTATGATTTAATGCTATAGCCCCCTCCATTCACCCCCTTCCATAATGAAATTTGAAACTCCTGAATCCAAAACTAGACCGAATTCAAAGTTAAAAAAAAATAGAAAAATAAAAAAAATAACGAAAATAGGACGAGAAGTGTCATTATCAGTATTACACGAGAGGGTCATTCCATGTCAAATCAACACACTTTAAATTTAAATTTTACCTCACCATTTTAGATTTTTCTCAAATTTGGTATACTCATAGTTGGTGTTGAGACTAAGAAAAATACCAAATTTTAAATTTTTATCTCAAACCGTTTCTTAAATATGGCTATGTAAAACTTACAAAATCTCGCCAAAAAACCATGAACGGATTTTATACTATTCGCTCTACGAACTGTCCTAATTGAGCTAGAGAGCTGGGGGAGGTCTCATTTTGCAGCTTTTTTTATGCTCTTTCCAGTGATATACAACAGGACATAGGTTCTAATAACAAACATTTTGTCAAAATACAAATTAAAATTTTGATTTAATTTTTTTCCAAAAAGTACATAATTTAAAATTTTCAAAATATTCCTATAAATACTTAGTACGGTTGTAAACAATGTGACAAAATATAAATATGGGGTGATGATGGGTTCATTGTTAAAAAAAAATATTCCTGACACTAGTTTTCCACTAATAGCCCAGTTTTGACTGAATAATAAACATATTACGTACTTTTACCAAAGAGGTGAGCTATTTAATTAAATATATAAAGGAATACTATGTATAAAGGTAAAAAATATCAGAAATATTAATTTTTATTGGAGTATATCTATGGTTATTGGTTTTGTTTTAACAAGATAGTATTTTGAATTAATATTTCTGATATTTTTTACCTTTATACATAGTATTCCTTTATATATTTAATTAAATAGCTCACCTCTTTGGTAAAAGTACGTAATATGTTTATTATTCAGTCAAAACTGGGCTATTAGTGGAAAACTAGTGTCAGGAATATTTTTTTTTAACAATGAACCCATCATCACCCCATATTTATATTTTGTCACATTGTTTACAACCGTACTAAGTATTTATAGGAATATTTTGAAAATTTTAAATTATGTACTTTTTGGAAAAAAATTAAATCTAAATTTTAATTTGTATTTTGACAAAATGTTTGTTATTAGAACCTATGTCCTGTTGTATATCACTGGAAAGAGCATAAAAAAAGCTGCAAAATGAGACCTCCCCCAGCTCTCTAGCTCAATTAGGACAGTTCGTAGAGCGAATAGTATAAAATCCGTTCATGGTTTTTTGGCGAGATTTTGTAAGTTTTACATAGCCATATTTAAGAAACGGTTTGAGATAAAAATTTAAAATTTGGTATTTTTCTTAGTCTCAACACCTACTATGAGTATACCAAATTTGAGCAAAATCTAATATGGTGAGGTAAATTGGGTGTGTTGAATTGACATGGAATGACCCGAGAATAAGATTTATCAGTATTACACCCTCCCGTGATGAAATTTGAACATACTTTCCAAAATTATATGGAATTAGTAATGGAACAGAAGAATAACAAAAATCGGTCGAGATTTATAATTAGGTGCTAATTATATTGGACAGTGCTTGAAAGAGTCTGTAATTATCCCCCCCTTGACAGAGAAATTTCTTGACAAATAATACGTCTTTTCGGCTTTACCCCCTCCATTCCCTCCCTTCCATCACAGAATTCAAAATTTCCGGGTTGATTCAAATTTGATTCGAAAACCGGTGAGAATATTGGCCTCGGCAGTGTCGACAAGATTTTGTCAAACACACACATACACCTATGGGGTTTTTTTTCACCTAATCTGTGTTAGAATGGTCTGAAACGGATTTTTATTCCTTAATTTTTTTTTCTCATGCTTGGGTTGTTCCCACCCCCCTGAATGAATTCTAATAGGCGTCCCTCTTGTTAACAAATCCTTGTCTATGAGACAGCTTCAGAGGGACGTCCTAAAATTCCAGCTCTGTTGTGAATTTCTCCAGCTGTAGGAAAACATACATGAAACTAGGATCAGTGATCAAAATGCATTCAGAAATTACCTGACATTGTATGTTTTCTACATAGTGATTAGCTATATTTTCTTCTGTTTTAGGTATATGGACTATGAGTGACATGGAGGAGCAGCTGCGAGATGTGTGTGTGGTACCATCTACAAATAGAAAGTTTGTGCTGTATGGAGACCCAGCGTACCGTACAATGGACTTATTGATATCGCCATTCCCATCATCTTCTTCTGAAGTTAATGCAGCCGATTTCAACAGGAGCATGTCTACTGTACGGCAAGCAGTAGAGTGGGGTTTCGGAAAAATCATTACACATTTTGCTTTCCTGGATTTCTCTAAAAACCAAAAGCTGTTAAAACAAGATTTACCGACCATGTTCAAGGCTGCAACGCTTCTCACGCTGTCATACCTGCATTTATGGTGGTCAAATTCCACACTATTTTGGGTTGAGACCTCCAACATTAGAGGAATACTTACAATAGTGTATATTTTATTAAATACAAAAGCTATTGTGAAACACAAAAGTTTTGTTCATTTTCAACTATTATAGTAATGATAGAAACAATTTTTTGATTCACTAATGGCCAATTGATAAAAGTTGAGTAATGTGGAAGATAAAATGAAAATGAAAGAAAATAATATTTCTATAAAATAATTATATAATCATTTTGGTGATTTTTGATGATTAAGGAAAACGTTTAGTATTGAGATAGGTAAATACTTTAAAAAAAGTATTACAAAAAAATTTTGCTTCGTTCTTAATGCATTTAGTTTTACGTAACTTCGTAATAAAAATTTAATTGCAAATACAAAGCGAACAGAGAAAGTCCAAGTCATGGAGCATGACCATATGAGCTCGTTACCTAAATGTCAAATAATTAGCTGAATTGGAGGTACCTTAGTAATCAACAATCGAATAATGCGTGGTAATCAACATCATAGTGGAGAATAATTATCATACTCAGCACAGACAGTAACGACATGGGTGAAAGGGAACCAATGATGTAATAAACGAGCAATTCTTTAAAAACATATATTTTATTAACGATTCTGACGAGGTATGTACGTAACTGGTTCCACTGTAGGAAACAACTGAGGGATAGTTTACAAATAAATATTCACTAAGAAAACTTACTGAGATCGCAGCTTTAGGTAACTTGCTCTTATTTCATAATATATGTTGTTAAAAAATGGCAACCTCACCTCTATGCTTGATTTTCGTACCAAACCATTTACCTCTAAAAGGCTAGTATAATAGGAATTATAGTTAAGACACTGTTACAACAACACCTATAAGCGGTAACTCAGGTAGTGTTTGGGTAACTGTTAGTTATTGTTGTGAGGTAGGGAAGTGTTTTTTCTAACTTCAGCTGCAGTTGACCGTTGGACATCAGCACCAACATCATCATCGGGAGATTCGGCCAGCTCAGCATGCCCCCCAATTTGCCCCCGGGAACCAAACAGTCTATCTTGACTGATGTACTGACCTGCCTGTCCCCCTCTCATATTCAAGTCAACTGCCTTTACCATTTCCATGGGCCACTCAGTTTCTCGCTGTATCGCCACCCGATCCCAACGTTCGATCACATCAACCCCATATTTTCCTCCACGAGGCGGCCGCCTACATACACCAAGTGTTTCAGCAGCCAACCATTTGCAGAACCACAATCCGGGAGTTCATCCAGGTTGAACACCTTCACCATTACGTGGACTACGGGCTCAGCGAATTTGAGGTCAGTCCGTTTCGATTTATTGGGTTGGCTATAACCAAAATTTTCACAGCGCTGACTCTCCAATTTTCCCCTTGTTCATCTATCTACGCCATCACACCACAACCTAAACCACAGACAATTAATTGAACAGAGATGAATTAATTATTGCACATTTGTCGATTTCATTCCTTAACTTTATTGTCAATTGCATCTCAATTTATACACATATATATATCCATTTCTATTTTTATATTTATTTTGGCATGCCAAGCTAGGTTGTCTTTTCAATATAGTATCAATAGTATTTGCCGTATCGATTTCTGATTTTCCCAATCAACCAAATCATCCCCAATAATTTTTATTAAATTTAATATCAGCGCACAATCTAGTGAGGTAAAGAATTTAGTTTTGCGCTCTGTGAGCACTACACTTTCCTCACCAGGTAGGTTACGTATTTTTCACATTTCAGCACATTTTGTTAATACTCGTAGTTAGACTAAGTTCTTACAACTCTTATTATAACAAATGTTGGGGGAAATGGTTCAGTAACAACATTCAGAAGACAAAATAAATTCTGTTAACATCCACATAAATGCAAATTCAAGGCCGAACGATACGAGTATTGACAATATTATTGTACTTATAAAGAAAGTTCATAATACTGACGGCAAAATGGAAAAACATGGTAAAAATTTTATTAGGTACTACAACGGTGGGTGTACAACGAAACAAAGTTAAATCAAGGAGGATATCATACTTTACAACTGTTAGGAGATTATACAGTAACTGGAATGTATAGGACACATCCAGAAACGAATGGGAAGTAGGCTACGGAAATTGAAGTCGGCTTATAAAGGTAAATTGTTGAAAGATGGGAAAGGTATAGGTGCTAAAAACCGACTAACTGATGCGAGAATTGATGATATCCAAAAATATTTTGGTAACGCAATTCGTCAAAACTCATCGTCCTTACCAAAAATGATCCAAGCAGTATGGACAATATTTTTCCATCTATTGTCAACTAACAAAAAACCGCAGCACGAATTTTGCGATGTTTCTTGGTGCAAGTACAAGAAAAATCCGAAGTCCTATGATCACGAAAAACACTTTCACATCGATCCACTCATTATGTTAGAACTAAAAGGAATATTCTATGACTTGACAAACAAAGAGCTGTTGAAAAAATGTTTACATGGGCGAACTCAGAACCCAAATGAGAGTTTCAACCATATAATTTGGAACCGAATTCCTAAGGAAGTTTTTGTGACACTGCCAATCCTTGGATTAGGCGTTTATGACAGCGTATGTACGTTCAATGATGGAAACATTTCCAGATGTAGGCTTTTACAAGAACTTTCAATTTGTCCAGGCGTGAATTGTGTTACAGCTCTAAAAAAAATTGATGAAAAACGAATCAAGCAAGCGGAAAACGATATGACAGACCTCTGCAAGACGGCACGACAATGTCGAAGAAGAGCCTGAAATTCCTGCAAATCCTGCAAGAAATTGCAGGATAAATTTGAAAAGGAGGAAGAAGAAAAAGGAGGCCCCTTCGTAATTTTTTTTTTCATTTTTTGACTTAGGAAAGGCCCTTAACAATATGAAATGAATACGTGGATAACACTAATTTTTTTATAAATTGAAAAGTATGCGCCAGATGACCAGTCCGCCCTCTTTTGGGCGCCTTTTACCTAAGATTTTTCTCAACAATCTTAGGTATCTCGTTTGGATGGTGAGTTTGTGCATAACCAAGGAAAAAATAAATAGATTCTTAGGACAATTGATGTCATCTGTAAGATTCATACAATCAAAAATCGAACTTATGAAAAGTAAATAGGTATACTTCGAATAGTGGATACATTTCCTGTTTGACATCTAAAAAAGTACATTTCAAAACTTCGATCATTGTTTTGTTTAGTATTACAAAACAATGTGTTGTCTCTTCTCTATTTTTTTTTCTTTTTCCTTAGTGATAATGACTATTTTCAAAGAATATTCCTTTTTCAACTTCTTTACCTATTTTGCTTCTCACTTGCAGTAACAAGCCTACCTAATTTAACTTCTTTTTTTTGCAGCAAAAAACACGAGCAAAGAATTTAAGATGAGGCAGCAACTTATTGAAGCGAGAAAGACAATCCACGGCCTCAAAATTCAAGTCCATCGAGCCAAACGTGGAAGAAGAGCAACAAACGCAGCAGGCATCCCACGATCGTTGCTTCCACCCTTGAGCCATAAACTGTTCACAGCCCAGGTGAAGATGGCTCGTATGAACAAATATGGGCGTCGATGGTCTGCTATTCTTAAGGAATTTTCTTTAAGCTTGTATTACCATTCACCAAGGGCCTATAGATTCCTTAGGAAGTTCCTTGCGCTACCTAGTGTAAGTACCCTAAAACGCTTTAGTGCCAGAATTTCATTGAATACAGGGGTGCATAATCATGTTATTGACTTTTTGAAGTCTGAAGTTTCTAAATGGTCAACTTCAAAACAGTTGTGCACCCTTGTATTTGATGAAATGTCGATAAAAAAAATTATATTATAGTACCAAAAGCGACTCTATAGTAGGCTTGGTGGATGATGGTACAAGTAGAAAAGATTTTGTTGCCGACCAGGCTCTAGTGGCAATGGTTAAGGGGACAGTGACTCCTTGTAAACAGGTCATTGGCCATTGGTTAACAGCCAATGAGCTAAATTCGTCTGTTATCTATGGATCACTTTCAGTGCCTAGAGGCCCTGGAGTCTGTGGGGCTCATTCCCACAATGGTGATTTGTGACCAGGGACCAAAAAATAGGAAAGTCGTTAGGCAACTAGGAATCTGGAAGGAAAATCCATTTTTCTTCTTCAGAGGTCGAAAAAATTTTTTCCTTTGGGATTCTCCTCATTTAATTAAATCAATGAGAAATAATCTTATGAAATATGACATCCTTTGGCGAGGGGCTACAGCGAAATGGAGTCATGTTGTCGATACTGTTAAATGTGACGACCCACTTTGCTTGAAGCTTGCGCCAAAGGTGTATATAAATCATGTAGACTTTAGGAAAAAGGGTGAGTTCGCCAAAATGAAGGTGAAGTTGGCGAACCAAACTTTTTCCAGGTCCATGAATGTTGCAATGCTTGTTTTACAAGCAATAAGTAAGTTGCCATCAAACGCCTTACCTACAGCTCAGTTTGTCCTGGACTTCAATGATTTATTTGACTGTTTCAACAGTTCACAAAAGTCACAGGACAAATTGAGCTATAGATACCCAATAACTGAAGTATCCCGTCACATGTCTTTCTTGTGGGAAATGCTGGAAAACCTTTCTGCAGCACAATTCCTTGGTTGCGCTAGACAGCCAGATTGTTTAGCTGGTTGGATGTTGAACATTCGTTCACTTATATACTTCTCTGAGTTCATGCAAACGAACTATGGGGAACGAAGTATCAGGACAAGGTTGCTTAACCAAGATGCTCTTGAAAATACGTTCTCCATAGTTCGTCAGCAACACGGATGCTCAGATCATCCAGCTGCTAAACAGCTGGAAACTGGTTTCAAGTCATTATCGCTTTCTTCAATGGCCTAGTTGACTGAGAGGTCGAATTGCGAGGATGAGATAGAGACTGCACTCATTCGACTGAGCGAGTTACCATCCAGTACCTCTCAGGCAACTGAGCCACAAGAGAGTGATGACGACTTGGAACAAGATTGCGATCCAACTTTTGTGTCATTGAATACCACAGAAGAATGTGCCTTCCATTATTGTTGTGGCTTTATTTTGAGAAAATTTCTCAAAAGCCATAACTGCTTGGAGTGCAAGCAAATGCTCATAAACGAATCTGATCGTAGATTAGAACATAATCATCAACTCTTGGCTTACTTCAAAGCATACGCTGAGGAACTAGGCCAAGAGTTCGGTCATTTGTTTCTCCCTACAGATGGAGCATTTGATGTATTCCAAGAAATGGAAGGCGTTTTCTCCCAAGGGTTCACACCTCGGTGCCACAAAGTTGGAATCGCAAAAAGCATTACATGAGCCATACACCTAAAGGCAATGAAATTTGGGCTGTGCTCAGACGAGCAGGAGATGGCTCTGGGTCAGATGTTCGTGAAGTACAGGATTTTTTGGGTCGTCAGATCTGTTAATAAAAAGATTGACGACCCTAATTCTAATAAAAGATGGTCTGTAAAGAAGCTTTCAAAGATGTAAATAATAGAATAATAATGTAAATAGTTCCTGTAAATATACATAGTATGTAAAGTTAGATAATAATGTAAATAGTTCCTGTAAATAAAGCTAGTATATAAAGTTAGACAAAGTAAATAATTCCTGTAAATATAAACAGTATGTAAAGTTAGATAATAATATATATAGTTCCTATAAATAAAGATAGTATGTAAAAAATAGTTCTAGTTGTAGCACATATGTACATATGTGATATATTAAGAATTTAGCTTTATAAATAGAGAGTTCCTAAAGCGATAGGGAGATGGAGATGAGGCGCCTTATCGTGAACGGAAAACACTACTGCGCATGTGCGGGGAGATGAGGCGCCTCATCTCCGATAAGACAAATTTATTTCACCTAAAGATAGGACGCTTTATCCCGAATCAACCCTATCTCATCTCTTCCTCCCTATCGCAAAGTAACCTTACACACCTATAACAGTGATACTCATTTCTTGTTAGTTTATGGCGGTTCTCATTGTGTCGTGCTTGTGTTATGTGTTCCCGAATCCCCGGTGGAAATTCTAAAGTTGTTTCGTGCTTCTGTTCCCAGTGGAAAATTCAGCGAAGGTAAGTAAAAACTTATTAAACAAGAAGAGGCTGGTATGTGTTTAAGTAAAGACGACTCGGATGGTGAGAACTCGAGCAAAGAGTAGGTAGCAGCTCCAATGAAACGAAGTTTTTTCTTCTGTTGTGACTAGTGACCAGCCAGGTTGGACGAAAGCGAAAAGAACTCGAAAAATCCCTAGTAGGTGGACTTGGATGCATTTCTATTAGTAAACTAACTATTATAGGGATCGTCCTTAGCCGGGCTGTTAACACACAAATCGATCCATGTGGCATCATGTGGGCGATATGGGTATGCCGACCGGGGTAGGTAAGTACGTATGTTTAAACACGATATACCTACCTATTTATAGGGATCCAAGTATTGTTCCAGCCGCTTCTAGAGAAGTTTCAGATAAGGCGGAATACATAGTCACCACTAAGTTGAAAGGAAATGCTCAAGTGAGGCTCTGAGTAGTTGGTAGCTACCTAAGCTATTCATGGTCAGTGACTAAGGGCTCAAGCATTATTAATTAGCTTAAGCATATCCTTAGTGGGATTCATAAACAGAAAACCTAACGAATGCTTAAGTTTTTTTCCTCAAATGAGCAGAAAAACCAAGGTATGGTATGACGAGAACTACCTTGAGCAGTTGCTTAGTGATATCCATAAGTTGATCGTTCCAAAAGTGATTTTGTATGTATCATGTGTATATAGTAGTTGAGGATCTCGATCAAATTTTTCAAATTCACGAGTGGCTTGAGTTCGATGTTCAAGAACATGGTGAGGTGATGGGACGTCAAGTCTGTCACGGTTCATGTTGTGGTCGATGTTTGGGTGTAAATATGTACCTAACGTTGTGTGTACTGACAGGAGTGATTTTTTGCCATCTACTTTGATTATATAGGGAAAGTAGGGTAAATCAGATCAACAAATAGACGAGAATAGCCATCAATGTTTCTTCCATCTCCCAGGGACCTAACAAATCTATATAAAAACCTAGGAGGCAGAAGAACATGAAAGATTCGGCACATGAACTGATTTTCCCCCCGTTTTTGCGGTTATCTTGAAACTATCAACTTTTTTACATAAATACCTTTTTTCGAAATGAAAGATTATTTGAAATTGTCCTATCCAATAATTAGGTATTGTTGTACCAATACTTTCATAATCCAACCATGTAATTTAATTTTCTATAATTCATAGCTAATCGCAATAGTTACCTAAATTCAATAGAAATGCGGCTCTGCGTTATCTCGAGAGCACATTCCACTGTTTAGTGTATTTATAATTGGATTTTGTAAGGTTGGATAGTTTGTAAGGTTAACAAGTGAGCTTGTGAGTATCCAAAGTACTGAACTAAAGGCATTTCGGATCGCTATTTGTCCAACTGAAGTAGGTACCTAGTCCACATTTCACTAAAATGGTTGACTTAGGGTATTTATTAATTTTTCTATTTTTTATTATGGTTTAAGCCTCACTTCAATATTTATTTATTTATAATATTTATAATATTTATTTATAATATTTATAATATTTATTTATAATATTTTAGATGCGAACTTGGGATATGTGTATTTTTTTTTTTTTTTTTCAATTTTTAGATGCAAACTTGCAATTGAAAATGATCAGTTAGGGCTGAAAATATGTTGCGTTTTTCCAAATTGAATTTGATTGTATTTGTTGAAGATGCGTCTTTGCGCTTTTCGTTTGTGGGTTATTATTATATTATATATAGATTATATTATTATTATATTATAACTTATTCATTCCCTCTCTCCTTAGTTTGCATGTAACAGCTAGATAAACAAGATTATCGACTGTAAAATCTAATAATCAACTTTCTATCTTCCCAGACGCTGACAACGGGAGATGGAGCAGCATCAACAGCAAGAAGACCAGGATCGAGGGAGGAGGTTGTTTTAACATGTATCATGTTTTAGCCCTGGGGTCCTAGCAATTTTTGCGCGTCAATTTTGCGAGTCAATTTTTTTCCGCGCACGAAACATATAGTGTTACAGTGATTTCCGCCTACAACCGAGTCGTTGCTAGGGAAATGGTACTTCGTCGTTTTTCATCCCACAAAATTCGTTGACCATTCGTTCGAAAGCTCTCGATTTATCCAACAATATTATGTTAACTACGGCGAAGTGCGTGTCCAACAAACTGAGTTATGAGCATGGTTATATAAATAATTGTTTACACACAGGTGATCATTCTCAATAATTGATATTGTGAACATGATTGCAACCGCTTGTTAATTTCTGATGTTTTCATAGAATTTCGAATCAATATCGAGGAGAAAACATGATACATGGTTGAAATTTTTGGTTCTAGAACAGAAATAAGTTTTTCAGGTTTTTTAGTAAAGAGGATGACATGGAGTTGATGGGTCTCGTCATCAACGAAGACCCTTTCAAAAACCCTTACAGGTAAGAATGTCAAAAGTTAGTCTCTCTTGTATCCTGGCGAGAGAACTACCGAAACAAGGTGACTTGATGAGCGTTAGCCATTGGAAAACGTACCTATTTACACTGTTTTTAAATGAATGTGGATTCTGTGTGGAGAAATATAATACCAACCGAACTCTTCTACGATAAGGGGTTTTCTTTCCGTGATTTTTCAAAGTTTGTGGAACATTTGACTTCACATTGGCCGGGGGGGGGCTTCAGTTGTAAATATCAACTGTATGTCGGGTCACGCTTATTGTACTATGAAATTAAAAAAGTCCCATACGTATTTGGTTTTTAACTTTCCTAACTTACGGTCAGAGGAAAGTATTACCGTCACCCTAAAAATGAATTTCTGAAACTCACTCCATGGGCTCTTGCTCAACCTGAGCCCATATCTATGTGTTTCATACAAATTTACATAGTATGTGTTCGCAACTTGTGCACCCGATTGCCACCTTATGGGTCAATATGAAAAATTTCGCTTTTCATGGATTCTTATTCATGGATTTATACAGAGTGTCTACACCACATTTAGGCAAAAACCGAGAGGTCGATTTTACAGATCATTTCTGATCAAAATTTCCTCTGACATTTTTTTTTTTCACGCTTTTTTTCGAGTTATTCAGTTTTTTAAGATTTTTTAAGAAATTTAATTAATTGTCCTTCATTTTTAAAATAATGTAGTATATATCCGCTCATACGACTATGCTGCATCACGGGAACTTGTTTTTTTTTTAAAGTCAGTATTACAACAACAGGGCAAAGTAAATAATCAGAAAAAGTATTTAAAATTGAAGTTGTTTCTTTCGATTTTCTGCTTCCAGTACCTAAGGTTTTTTTTTTTTTTTTTTTTTTTTCAGCGGGCGCTTCTCGGAAAACACATCCTCAAACTGACAGCTTTTGGACGGTCCAATCGACAACTTTTACGTAGCTAGTTAGGGGAGAATAGTATGTTTGTATGTTGAAAAACCTGTTTTTTTCGCCCTATGAAATCGTAGGTTTTGCTTTAAAAAAATACCCTCTTAGAAAAATCTAGTTTGGGGCCAGTTTCTAAGTATTTTTTCACGCTGAATCAAATGGAAACACTTGCAGATCTCCCCAACTCCGTTATAAGAGGGTTGTACACTTTAACTAACTAGTTTTACCCTTAAAAACACATAGAATAGACCAAAATTGAGCACATTGTAATTGCCTTTAATAGCCATTGTAATTGTTCTTCTGTAAGAATATCTAACATTTTGTTTCTTGTTCACAGATGGGCTTACATAGCAGATGTGCTAAAAGAGCGAAGAAAAAAAAATTTCACAGCAAAAAATGTAAAACAGAGAACACATCATCTCATTACCTTGTTCAGGGCTAGGGATAATAAACTGCAAGTAACGTCAGGAAAAGAAGAGGGGTATGATGAATTAGAGCAACGCCTTCAACAGGCATCTGACTTGAAAAAAGAGGTCGAATCCAATCCAACGCTGAAGAACCGCAGAATGAAAAAAGAGATGGCGAACCTAGGGAAGGCCATAAGGGAAGATGCTGCTTTTTCTATGAACTTCAAACAAGTGCCAGACAAACAAGTCAGCGTTGAGGTGAGGAAACATTTTCGTTATTTCGGTAAATTGTTCCAGAAATCTGCAACTACTCGTTTACTATGTTCACCAAGAATTTCTCATTTGTCATTGGTACCCACTGTTTTATCACTTCTACAATTTTTCCCACACCCAGAAAGACAAATGAGAATAGTTTTATGTAACCCCCACTGGTCATACAATACCCCACCCCAACTCTATAGTGAATAGTTCACTATATGGAATGTTGTCATTGTGTTCAGTCTTCTGGAGGATTCCACACTTCTTGTTAATCATATCTGAACATTTGCCTGCTTTGTATAGATGGCCTGATGGAAATATTTCCTAACATCAAGAACTAGGCTCAGCTTGTTTGAGCAATAACTTGATGTTAGTATCATAGAAAAGTATAATTTTATATTTACATAGGTATTCACATATATGGTAGTTAGTGAAGTGGCGAAGTGAAAGCCGATCTGGAAAGAGCCACCCAAATCCAAAACACGAATTTACCCAGGTGTTTTTGTTAAAATTGACAGTGGTCGGTGTGCTACGAGTCCGTTAGGTATTTTTTAATATATTAATTACATTACCTCTGTTATATTACTACCTAGGTACGTTTCTATAATCAATATAGCTTCTATATTCAATACCAAGCCGTTTTTTGGAGAAAAGGCGGAAAAATACTAAAAACTAAGTTGTTCACCTCGGTACTTCAGTTTTTCACCACTTAATGATATAACATTTAGCTGTTTGTTCTACTGTACGTAAACCTGACATTTGAATTTGTTCATGTATCATTTCAAGGTTGCAATCATGTACATTAGTTACCTAAATGAACACATACGAGTACATTCATTAGTGAGAAAATATTCAGATGGGTTCCAGTTGAACAAGACAGAGAGAGAAATTTATTTGGAGAAATTTATTGTGAGGGTGATTGCAATACTTAACGTTCACCCTATGGGTTATGTAAGGAAAATTAAAATGGTAAATGGGCATAGTTACCATGAAACAGTCAGTTACATCTGGCATTCCTATCTTTATTTTATCTTTTCAGAAATGTAACCTACCATGTTATCTTGGCAAGTGACTTTTTTAAGGATAATATAACTTTTTTTTCGTTTTCAGATTGTCAGTAACGACGATGATTTCTTCGTATATCAAGATTTGGGTGAAGTGAAAGAAGAAGAGAATGAATCTATTATTGAGCCAAACCAACAGCCTATCGTCCAGGATCAACTTGAACAATCTACTGGAATTCGCGCAGAACTCCTTTGTGATTCAGATACGAATAATAATTCTACGACACGAGTAAACCCAAGATTGACTTCGTTGTCGTGAAAGTATATGGTAAAAAAAACTATCAAACATTATATTGCCAATGTAACAAAATGGTACCATGAAGAAGATTGTTATGAAGTACGATTCATAAAAAAGAATCCCCGATGCGGTGACAAATTTATATTTCGCAACGAGCCAGAGGCTACAATAATTGAGCAACAGGATATTGTTAAGGTGCCCAAACAGCCGCCGAAGATTTCTAACCGCCTTGGATACATGTTCAATGATTTACCAACTAATGTTGATATATACTAAGTTGTGTACCTATAAAACATTTGTGTTTCTTCACATTGTATTTCTTCTTGTAATCGTTCTGAATTTTGTATAAACATTCCATAAATATTTGTCTCCTCCGTCGACTAAGGAATCCATTCTGTGGACCACCTTGAAACTAAAATGTTCGAAATTTTCTAAATAAATGTTTAAAAAACTTGACAATTCGTTTTTTCATGTTCCTTGATTAGTAACTGTTGTAATATTCGAACTTAATCACCGATATTTACATCCGATACTCATAATCGATGTTCATGTTCGATAGGGGACATCGATATAAATAAATTCAGTTCTGTTATCTACCATGCTTCCGACGTTGCCCGTTACAGCTTTTTTATTTAAATTCCCTTATATTTCCCGATTATTTCAGTAACAGACTCATTTGGTAATTTATACTTTCTTTTTGACACTCAAATGAAAATTTTTTTTGGTCTATGAATTCCACGTTTTTCCGAGAATGACCCAGATACGACCCATCTTAATAGCATCCATCTATAATGAATATAAGTAACGAAAGTAGTGTGAAGATTCGCAACAGTTACGTTAAAAATTTGCTGAAAGGGAATGTTAAAATTTTTGAAACTACGCACCTACCTACTTATCATAATGGTACTTCCAAGTCAAAATAAGGTTATACAATCGGCTGGGAGTTTTCAGGAATTTCCGAAGCTGCTAGGCGAGCCAGACACAATGAACGAATGGCTAATGACAGGGAGACCATTGATCTCTTGAAACTTCTTGGGATAGGGGACGTGATCTGCCTCAGCAATGATTGCTGTTTGGTTACATTGTAATTTTTTACCTACCTTCGTTTATATGCCCGCTTCAATAATAATTATTAGTTTTATTATAATTATTATTATCGTATAAATTGATTTTTCTTACCTACGTCTGAGTACCTGCTTCATACGTCACTTTCTGCTTTTAATCAATATTCCTTGTTTAATACATTTAAAAAAAGGCTGGGTATTAGAGGTGAGCGAGTACTGTAGGAGTTAAAATTATGAATGTAAGAATATTTAACACGTTTAATAATCCATGTTCTTACTTTGAACTGGGCGAGATATCTAGGTGCTGATATATAGGTGATATATACGAAAACCGCTTTTCTGAGATGCTTGAGGATGGAGGAGACGACATTTACGATCGAATAGTGACTGGGGATGAAACTTGGGTCTTCCACAATACCCCAGAGTCAAAAAGACAGAGTATGGTCAGGAAAAGTCCCCAGAAAAGAACACCAAAAAAAAACCAAAATTGCGACGTCCGCTGGAAAGATTATGGCCACGGTTTTTTGGGACTCCAAGGGTGTTCTGTTGGTAGACTACCTACCTAAGGTGAGACCATTAATGCTGCCAGATATTGTGAAGTCTTGGAACAACTGAGAAAAAACATTAAAGCCAAAAGACCCGGACTTTTGAAGAGAAAAGTGCTGCTTCTTCATGACAACGCAAGGCCACATTCCGCAAATTTGACCCGGGAATTGCTCAGAAAATTTGATTGGGACGTTTTCCCCCACCCACCGTACTCTCCAGACCTCGCCCCGAGTGATTATCATCTTTTCCCGGCATTGAAAACTTTTTTGGGAGGCCAGCGACGCAGTGACGCAGAAGTCGAGGGCGCCGTCAACGAGTGGCTGCGCGGATTGGACAGAAACTGGTATACTGTTGGCTTACAAAAACTCGCCACACGGTATGCAAAGTGCCAGGAACGACTCGGCGACTATGTGGAAAAATAGTTCAGGTCTGCAGCTTTCCAACCATGTAAATATTTTAGTCAATAAAGCATTTTTTCGATTTTTTCAAAAATAGGGAAACTTACTTTTGGGATGACCCTCGTAGATATAGCCAAGAAGATTGAAGATGCGAGTTGAGAAATTTTGAAAAATCGTTAAAACAACCATGTACTGATCGTAGGGGAGTGGGGTTGGTGGCAAAATCTTGGCATAATAATACTTAATTATTACGAGAAATGTACCAATGGGCCATGAAGAGTGCGGTAGCTGTGAACAGTATAATTTGCCTAATGAAAATCAACAAAAGTTTCGCTGTTGACGAAACTGCACCTGCTGAACTTCCTAGCATTGATTGTCACGAGTGTGAAGACTGGAAAAAGCACATGTGCCGAGCAAGCAGGAAGCCAGGATAGATCAAAATCACTCTGAATCTCAAGACTGGAGCTCAGAAAAAAATTGTTTCTCAACAGATCTTCAGAAAGTGGCTGTGCTTCCCAGATTAGAAAGTTTCAAAGAGGTTTTTTGTACAAGACGTATCATTGCTTCTAGTGAAAGTTTGATTCCAGTTGGTGAAAAAAAAAAAAAAAAAAAAAAAAACCCCAAATGAAGCCATTGGTCGTAGTTTGGCGTGAAACCTGTTCGGGATGGAAAAAGAAGAATTAGTCAGAGCTTTTCACGTGTTTTTCATGGCACGAGACGCTGAGGAAAGAACATTATATATAGCTTGAGGGACTCACAACAAAAATTGGACATTGTTCAGCTACTTGGTGATCATAGTGAACGCTACACTAATCGTAGCACAAATAATTTACATGCGTTTCTTGAACCATGCCATACTTTAATGTCAGCAGATAGTATTCATAATGAATTTTAAATTAAACTAAAAGAGTCAGGCAAGGTTCAAGACTTCAACGATTTCAATATATGCGTCGGTAAAGCTTGTAACGGTTAGGTAAACGCAAAGCGAATGAATCTAGAAATTTTTACAAATGGGAAGATTGGACCAGAAAGTACGATAGGAGGAAAAAAATGGATGATCGCCTTTACCTACCAAGTTGGGTGAAACTTGAAGTGGAAGGGGGCAGCTATTTTCTCTCCTTTGCAGAACAGCATAACACCTCGGACTATGAAGAACTTCATTTTCTAAAGAAAGAGTTTGGAAAAGGGGGTGCCACTTCCACAAAGAAAAACACTCCTCGAGGAGTAACATCAGCGGAGAAAGCCGACATCTTGAGCAAACTAGGGAAAAAAATCCTTGAAAACGGAAGTAAGCTACGTTTGGTGTTTTGTTCTCGAATGTGAGGCCTAGAGCTGCACAGAGTAGAGTAGGAGTAGAGGAGTAGGAGTAGGAGTAGGTGTAGAGCTGTGACAACAGCCTACGTTATGGCTCGTTTCAAGGGGCAGGGATCCCTCATGAACTTTTCTTACCCAGCGAAAAAGAAATCTCAGCTGCAGATGGTGGGGCGACGCATCACACCAAGATGGCTGATGAACCGTTGGGAAGTGATTGAGAATGACGATTCCCAAGATGATGGCGATACTGGTCTACCTGATTGTTTCAACGCTAACTGAACCAGACTTATCTAGTGGACCAGATGTCAATATCGTGACCCCTGACGAACCAGCATTCTCCTGCCCCTCATCAGTGAACAGTAGACAAATTTTCTCAGTACCTACGTACGTTTAAACTCAGAGTTTTAATTACACTGAAATTATGCGAGACTAATGACCTGTACTGTAGGAGTATCAGATATTGAAATAACAAACCTTAGCATAATAATGTGCAGTGTCTCGTTTTTCTTTCTTTGTATGACCTTGTTTGAAACCAGTTGTTCAAAATAACGTGACAGATGCGAGTGAATCACAATTGAAAAATCACTTTGCCCATTCTCCCCCATCTAATATTTTTCTTTCAATTCTATCTTTATACATGTTGTGGTTGCATTTGATGAAAATTTGAATCTGACTCGAATAGCGACATTGGATTAATTGTAGATCATCTGAACTAATAACACGATAAATTGAAGGTAGAATATCTATTTGGACGGATTGGAAAACACTGTAGCCTCCTACCCCAATAGTCGGTCATGAACTGCAGTTCACCTATTTTCATGGCCGGAAATTACACTGTTGCTGAACCGGACGAACCACAGTGAAATGATATAAATAAAGAAACTAATTAAGGGGTGATGAGTTTAAACTGAAAATTGGAGTGCCAGATCAGAGACATAGTTGTACGGAACGAATGAAGATGAAAAGATGCGAGTTGCCTGAAAGGCAACCAAAAGCCAATTCATAAAAACAACGTAACGAATGGCATGAAATGGTGCCTTGCTGTTTTCATTTGATTAGAAAATAAAAATTGTGACGTGTGACTTGAAAGTGGGCGGAGTCAGCTGCCGCGGCCGTTTTGGTGGGCTGTCTGAAAATTCTAACTTCAAAATTTTTTATTATTTTATGAAATAATAGAGACTTCGCAAAAAGAAAAAAAAAATTTCGCCACTCACCCTTTTCAATTTCTGCAATAAAAAAATAAATAAATAAAATAAATAAATTTAAAAAAAAGTGTAGAAGTTCCTCATTGTAGAAGAAGGTCGTCAGTAAGTCTGGGGAATGTCCGTTTAGTGAAAAGAAAATCATCGACTACCTAGAACGAAACTCCGATTCAGACCGAACTTGACTAATGGCGTAGTTGAATACGAGAACAGTTTTTGAGGACATGTAAATATCTAAGCAAAGAGAGGCTTAGTAAATGATTAACAATCCAGATCCAAAAATGATCTGTTGACTATCAAATCAAATAAAGAATATTAAATCAGAGTAGATGCAGTTAATGGAAAAGCCATTGCCAAAATTAAAACGAAACCATCAATTCAAATGAACTATAGTTAAATTCAAAAACCAATTAACAAATTCACACCGAAATTGATTGAACCATTTGGCCGATGCTTCACGAACACTGTACAACTTAAATAAGGAATTCTAGCAAAAGAAAAAATCTAATTTTATGATCGAATGTTTTACTTATCACATCCTATTATTGGACGAAAGCTAGCCAGAATTTGTGCTGATGAGGAACAGTTCAATTACATACGAGTATAGATGAAAAACATTCAGGAGCAAAGGAGTATATAGAAAGTAAATAGTGAAAATAAACTATGGATTAAAGGTATGGAGTGCCTATCAAGAATCAATCGATTGCTAGGCGTTGCTTTGTTCGTTAGGGAAGGATGATTTGTAATTTATTTTTATTTTCAGTTTTTACACATTATTTTAAAAAAATAGAAGATAGGATAATACAAGTACTGTTTACAAGGAAAATATTCAAAGATTAGGACGAAGATTACATAATTCTAAATCACCATGATAATACCAAGATAGTAGTAGGATTCAGGATACCAACCTCATAAAATTTAAGAACATTGCAAATATTCCACAAAAAGCGTGGTCTTACTGAGTGAACGTGTTTCTAGTGGTGTTTTTCAATATTTCTCTCTACAGTTACGTTTCGTTTGTCAACCACAGGGCAACTGTTCTGTATATGATCGTGTTTCGAGTAGGTAATGTAGACCATACCTTTTTGGATCATATTGATGATGGGCCAAGGGAAGTGATGGCATCGGGATTCAGGAGGATTTAAATTCCTTACCGTTTTGGACACCAATATAATCAAGGTTGAATTAAAATCGAAGAATCGAAGCACAGACATTGATAATTAACATGTTCAAATAGTTGACATGTGGAGAAACTGAAGTACCAAACACTCCCTGATTGAGAGTGCTGAGGAAAATTGGGATTTCTATTGCCATCGTGTTTCAGGTAGGCGATAGCCTAGCCTTTTTGGATGGACATTTCTGCAACAACATACAGTTATAGTTATTCAATTCAAAGATTTTGAGGTTGATATCCAATATAAGCAAACTTCAATCTTGAAATTGTGGCAATAGTGGAGAGTGGCTAAAAGACAAGCAGTTCTCTAACGTTCTGTGCTGAAGCTGTTCAAGTAATTACTAAAAAGGCAAAATGTTATTCTTCAGCTGTGTGTTGTATAAATGAGTGGTTGGATATTTAATGGCGAATGAGTTCTATATTTTTGAGTTTCGTAAATCTTAAATTGACAAATAAAAATTATACAATCTATGAACTTGCTCTTTCTTTCCTATGTCTTTCATCTAACAAAAACCATAAAAGTTCCTTATTCTTTCGTTATTGTAGTAGTTACTATGCTGAAACAAATCCGAGGGACTTCGGTCCCAGGCAGGGATTTCGGCAGAGTTTTCATATTGCTATTGTTTTCTATTATCAAGAAGACGGAAAATTACAAATTATTAGGTGGGTCTCTAATTTTCCCGCACATAATGCCAGTAGTTAGAACCTCTACACGACGGTTCGACACACAGAATCAAATTTCGATTGAGGGTTTGGGGAAAGAAGTTATGGCAGCTTAACCAATTAACCATGGCAAAGACAAGTTCCATTTTCTTGAGTTGACGAAGCATCAACACCGATTGGCATAACAAATGTATATAGTAAAAATTCACCTTTTACTAATTTAATCAAGTCTTCCAAAATTAACGATAATGGTAGAAATTGATGAGTTTTCGAGTATGGAAATAGGGCAGAAATAGAATTATGTTTATGATTTATCTAGGCTGCATTTTGAATACACTATTTACAGAAACGTAAAAGTGTTGCGCTTTTTTTTTTCAAGTTATATATATATACTTTTTTTTTTTTTTTAATTATTATTTTTTTATTTTTTTCAACTTAGCGCATTGAAAGTCTGCATTACATCAAATCTATTAAAAAGTCTGTCAAGTTGTTATAGTAACATGGGAGTATAACATAGTTCAGTTTGAATAAATAAATAAATAAATAAGAGTCAAAATTATTGAAAATAAAACAGAACAGGGGTACCTACCTCTACCCTACCACATAGACTTTTCCATCAATCCAACGGCATGCACCATCAATGGTATACATACACAGGGGACCAACAAAGAGTTAACCGGCACAACAGGTAAAACATATATAATATGTAGGCATAATTATGTCATCAAATTTGGTCTAGGAGTTTCGTTCCAAATAACCACTTTCAGGTTTGCGCATGTATGTATATGGTTACAACAACCAATCGCAACTAGGTAAGCTAAGAAAAATCACATCAACTACTTGCCGATAGGAACGAAGTCGGACTGATAGATCATAAGAAATAATCGACGTTATAAGCAATTCAAGTTTGTGCATGCACACATGATACTATTCATCCAACAGCAGTACAATTTATAGGCGACCATTTAGGAGCAAACCTCCACAATCTCAGAACATTTCATCAGAATCAGCACATTGATCTCGGAGTATTGCCTTCGTCAACCAAATTAGTGTTGCACAGACGCAACAGTAATCACTCAACCAATTGCAACAAAATTCATAAGATACTATTCTGCAAGATATACCCAACTACCCTCAGAGCTCGAACGAAATTGGGCCGATAGATCATGAGAAATCGACGTTATAAGAAATTCACGTTTGCGCACAGGCTATTTATTTTATGGCAATGAAATTCAAAGAGGACCATCTTGAAGCTAACCCGCACTATTCCAGAAAATTTCACAAGTCTGTTCATTATTCTCGGAACTTTTTTTTAAAAAGATATAATTCATAGGGCATTTTCCTTAAACATATACCCAACTACCCCTTGAGTTCGAACAAAATCGGACAAAAAATAGAAGATGAGAAATCTATGTTATAAGAAGTTTTCAGGGATGCAAATTTCATTAAAATAGGACCAAAACTTGAAACAGTTTTGGGAGTGACAAGGATTTACCATAGACAGACAGACACGAATCCAAAATTGATCAGTAAGCTTTGTAAAACAAAAAGCACGTGGAAATTTTGATTTTGGAGGACACCATTATTTTCGCCTTCTTGCACGATTTACAAGGTTTACAATAGGCAAAGGTTTACAACTTTCCGTACTGAGGAAGCAAAATGTGGGGTCAGTTTTCGTTTATGAGCTCGCAGTTTTACCATGCGTTGAACAGGATGACTAGAATATACTACAGATTCAGTAAGAAACAAAATTACAAAATTTTCCGAGTTTGCCAAAGGTAAGATCAACAAATTGATTGATTTTTTTCTTCTCATTAGCATATTCCAAAAATAAATGTACTTGAATTAATACAATTTCAACATCAAGTATAGTATGCACAATTTGGTACAAAATCATAGAAGGTCATTCAATAAGTAAAAATCACCGAACCATTGGCGTTTTGCTTGTGTGATTAGGTACAGCTATTGATTCGAAAAATGTTGAACCCCGTACAGCATCCATTCAAAAACACATTTGGGTGTGAAAGTTTAATATGCATCTACTAGAGTGGTACTAAGAAGACTACAAAACGCAGGATTGAAAGTAAAAAAAGAAGTGTTTTTTTTTTTTTTTTAAAGGAATCAACCACTTTTAGGTCACCGAGTCGATAATTATACGGAGTACATCCAACTGGTGGTAGCTATAAAAACTACGCCAGAACCAACAAATGTTACAGACCTACGGTCATTTCAAGGAGCAATTAATTTTTACGAGAAATTTGTCCCAGGGTTACATGCAGACTGTGCCATCTTATATCGGCCAACAAGCAGCAAAGTAACATGGAAATGGTCCAAGGAAGAACGGAGAGCATTTGAGTCTGTCGAAAACAAGTTGAGTAGTGAAAGTAAGGTAGTCCCATATGATGAGTCACTGCCTATACTCAAAATGGCAGACGCCTCAGAGAATGGAATGGGAAAAGTACACAATGGCACAGAGAGACCAATCTATTAAAGCGTCCCGAACACCGAAGGAAGCTGAAAAACACTATGCTCCAATAGATCGGGAAGCAGCTGCGTTAATATATACAGTATCTAAATTTCATCAATATGTATTTGGCTGAAAATGTATTTTGGTAACGGATCATAAGCTCCTAGAGCGTCTGTTTGAAGATGAAAGATACCTATCAAAAGTAACGAACAATCTGTTAATAAGATGGGCATTAATTAACATTGAACGCCTACAATTATGACATCGTATTTAGAAATGGAAAGGAGATTGCTTACACGGACTTTCTATCACACTTACCTTCCAACGTAACACCAACTCCGGATAACGATTCATTGACATTAAAGGTTGGACGTCCAGATTCAAATATGGTAATTTCCAAAGAAACCTTACGTCAAGAAACAAAGAGAGAACCAGTTTTGAAGAAAATTATGGAATACGTGCACTCATCATGGCCATTCAAGATCGCCGACGAATTAAAAATATATGCCAAAAATAAAGAGGAGATTGGAGTGGAAGATGGTTTGGTTGTTCGAGGAGGAAGATTAATAATCCTGAAGGCTCAACGAAAAGAAATATTGACTGTACTCCACAAAGGACATCCTGGAATGGTGGCCATGCGTGCTCTAGCGCGTTATTATGTGTGGTGGCCGAAAATCGATGAGGATATTGATGCGTTCGTAAATGGATGTAACCCTTGTCAAGAGAATAGGGGAGAAGAACCGGCCAGTCCCTTGTACCCATGGAACATCCCGAACAGGGCATGGGAACGCGTTCATTTGGATTTTGCTGGACAATTGGAAGGTAGTTGGAGTGGATGCCTATTCGAATTGGGCAGAAGTAGCCGTTACAAAACATATCAAAGCTCCTATAGTGATCAACATACTTAAGGGCTGGTTTAGTACTTACAGGTACCCACAGAAATCGGTATCAGATATTGGGCCTCCCTACACATCAAAAGAATATGCCAATTTCGTGACAGAATGTGGAATGTCACATACCTTTTCACCCCCATACCATCCAAAGAGTAATGGAGTGGCGAGGCGATTCATAAGGACCCTGAAATCCAGAATGAAGGCCACTAGAAAGAAGGGTTGTCCCATGAATGACACGCTGTTTGAGGTCCTATTCACCTATCGGAATACACCCCGTAGTGTAACGGGAAGAATTCCAGTAGAACTATTTCTGTGTCAGTTCTGTGAGGGCGATGAGGTATGAAGTAGAGACAGAGTCAAGAAGATATGGGTCCCTGGAATGGTAACAAGAAGATTGGGGTCAACTCTTCACGAAGTTATGGTCAATGGGAGATGCAGCAATAAACATTCAGATCATCAGCGAAAACGGACAGGGGCTCTTGATATAGAAGGAGGGGTTCAAGCAAGCATGGACGAGGTGGAACCAGGGCGAATGAGGATGTTTACTGCTGAAGAAGAGGGAGAGTAATGAAGTAGATTGTAATATCCTCACGGTTGTGTTGACATGTTGCACATGTAACGAGATTCGGGAAATTATGACTGACAGTAGTATTGTAATTGAAATTAGGTTTTGATAATATTCTCAATTTACTAAATTCATTCCGAGTGTGTTGAATACTAGTGTTAGTGTTTGTGTATTGCATACAGTGTTTGGAAATGATCATGTTATGAAATAGTCCAAAATCCGAAGAGTAGGTATAGTATCATTATCAATAATGACAAAATCATGGCTACCGTTACACCATCCCTGGCTCAAATCAGAGCATAATATAACAGATGGTTGAAAACTTTCTGGCTTTTTACGTCAATATGATCCTCTCTCCCTATCATTCTTATCAGGTCAGGGCTATTATACCTGATGGTTGACCTAGTAGTTCAGTAGCCTTTTCTGTGCCAGGAGAGTGATTGGAAAAAAGTGGGGACTTTCCCTCAGAATAGCCCATTGGATCTACCAGGCCATCATTCTGCCCAGACTCCTTTTTGGAGTAGTAGTGTGGTGGCCGGCTATTAAAAATAGCAAATACCTGGGCAAAATAGAAATACTAGCCTGTGTGCTTATTAGTGAGGCTTTCCGCACCACTGCAACTAGAAGCATTCAAATTATACTTGGACTAGCACAACTGGATACTCTCGCAATCGTTTATTCCATGCAAGCCGAGGTTAGGTTGAAGATTTTGGGAGAATGGGTACATGACACTAGCCAACTCTCCCACTACACACAAGTAGGACACACCTACATCAAACAAGCAACTAACGCTTATGCAACAAAAACCCTCATGCCCTCTGATGAAATGAAGAGGAGATTTTTCTGGAACTTGAAAACCATCTTTGAAATAAAAGATAGAAATGAGTGACAATCAACAAACTCCTATTGAGACTATAGACACCATCAACTGCAAACACTAATAGTTCTAACTTAGATAGGGGATCCGAACCTTTCTCTGGTGCTGGGGTGTTCATACAAGTGGCAGACTCTTATAGCCTTGAGAAACATGCAACTGTATTTCAATCAGAAATCTATGCTTAATAAGTGCCTGGTCACCTTACAAAACCATAACACTTATAACAAAAACATTCACATTTTTACCAATAGTCAGGCCAGCATTAAAGCACTCCTGAGCCCCCTCACGACCTCAAAATTGGTCTGGGAAACAGAGAAATACCTGAAGTATTCCCCAGAAGTGGCAAAAATTGGATTATTCGAGTGACGGTACTCTAAGTGATTTTTTTGTGGAGTTTGAGACAGTGTGTGCCTACGTCAAAGTGGCTGGTGGAAAAATAGATGAACAAGAAATTGTGAGTCAGTTGCTAGTAGCAATGCCAGAACAGTTTGATAGTGTTGTCTCTGCAATGGATATTCTGTGCAACAAGAGCTTTGTTTCCACAACTGCTCCGGAGCATTTTCAGTTCAGAGCAAGTGCACCTCCATGGCTGTTCAGTTCGCCCTAGTGGAGGTTCGGAGAAGGTGGATCAGTTGTTTTGTGAGTGTGCACACACACAAAACAACTGATCCACCTTCTCCGAACCTCCACTAGGGCGTACTGGCGTCGTTTCATCTCTCATTCCCACGCCAAAAGTGCAATACTTTGCTTCTACACTCTGGGTCAATTGAAGAATGTAAACTAAGAAAACACAAAATAGCTGATCCACCTTCTCCGAACCTCCACTAGGGCGTTCTGGGGTCGTTTCATCTCTCATTCCCACGCCAAAAACTCGACCTGTATTAGGTATGTTGACTGTCTCATAAGGGTGGGAGGGTGGAGCACACACACAAACATATCAGAAATTTGATCAAAATTGGGGATTTTTAACATAAAAATCGCTTTTTCTCGCTTAATATTGATCCTAGAGAGCTGGGGACACACACAAAACAGCTGATCCACCTTCTCCGAACCTCCACTAGGGCGTTCTGGGGTCGTTTCATCTCTCATTCCCACGCCAAAAACTCGACCTGTATTAGGTATGTTGACACAAAACAGCTGATCCACCTTTTCCGAACCTCCACTAGGGCGTTCTGGTGTCGTTTCATCTCTCATTCCCACGCATAAAACTCGACCTGTATTAGGTATGTTGACTGTCTCATATAAGGGTGAGAGGGTGGGGCACACACACAAACATATTAGAAATCTGATCAAAATTGGGGATTGTGATGTAGTACGCCTGTACTAGGGCGTACATCTTGCACCGAATATGAACCGAGGGACTGCGGAAACGCCATTATCTTACTCCTTCTTCACTGCGCAAGCGCAACTTGACCTGAACCTGTTCGGATCAGCAGCGGAAACAAAGCTAATGATGAAGGAACAATATCCCGAATATGCCAAAAATCAACTTTTACCTGAAGAAGAGAGGCAGAGATGATTCCCACGCGTTTTCATCGTTCCATCAAAAAAGCGGTAGTAGAGACTGGTAGAGTGGATCAAGCAAGGACGAATCGTATGGATCAAGTTACAGGTGTTCGAAAGTTGTGTTCAATGGAAAGTGTTACTTCTGCAATTAGGGTGGTCACAAGCACTGGAAGTGTCCAAAGAGGAAACTAGCTTCGAACGTCACAAACATGGATACTAAAAAGCGGCCCCTACATGGTCAGTAACAATGACATTACCTTGTAAAGATGACAGTAATAATGACTGTTTATCTACGTTTTAGAGACAGATGAAGAGGTGAAGACAGAAGTCACCCAATATCTAAATAAGGAGCTGGCGGCGAGTTTCTATGAGGCTGGCATACAAAAACTTCCAGTGCGCCTTGAAAAATGCATCCAAGTAAATGGCGATTATGTGGAAAAATAACTCATAAGTACTGTATATATACCTATGTAAAACATATTTTGAATAAAGCTTTTTTTTTAAATTAAGGTTTAAGCCGCACAAAGCTTATTTATTTATTTATGGAGACATTACTTTTGGAACAGGCCTCGTATTATTAGACAAATTAGCTGCAAATTTGAAACTGCCAATCTTTGGAAAAAGTTGTTTACGACATGCTGCACGACTTTTTTTTTCCCCAGCACCAAAAGTGTGAAGAGAACGATGGCGTGGCGAATGAAGACAACTCAGTAATGCAAAACATACAGCCAACTACTACACAGTCCTCAGTAACAGAGCCCGCTAGGCCCCTTCAGCCCATGGTGAAAAAAATTGAAGTACATAGTCCTATTGCCCGACAAAATGAACTTCTTCAAAAAGCTTGTTCATACATGGAAAATTCAGCCAACATCAGCAACGGACCTACTATACCAACGATTGCCAAAGCTTGGGGAGAGAAATTACTTCACTTAGAACCCCAGCAACGAACATTAGCTGAAAAAGCTATTGATGACGTACTATTTGAGGCCAGTATGGGTACGTTGAACAGACATTCCGTCAAGATCAATGAGGAAGCCTTCACATGTGGAACCTCAACTGCACTTCCCTCACCGGTGGACAATTACACGCCATCGCCCCACCATCAGGAGGGCGAAAATACTGCGCTGATCAATTATTATTCCACTTTTTAATGACAACTTAATGTACCTACTTGAGATTTTTACTCCCTTTTCTTTCAGATTAAGTACTTTTAACTGTAAATAGGTACTATACTGCTTCGTGTAATTTGGAAACCTATTGAGAATAAAATACGTATAAATAAATACGAATAATCTTCAGCTTCATGTAATCTTGCAGAACATGTATAAGCACCTCACACGTTTCAATTACAGCAGCGCTTAATGACAATGGTGACATAACTGCGGTAAACTTGAGATCTTTAAAAGTTCCTACCCATGGCAAGATATATCAAAGTAACTGCTAGTATTCCCTTCACAGGCAAACACTGTCTCATATTTGTATCTTTTCGGATTAAAAATGATGTAACTAGATTGAGTAGGATTTCAAACGTAGCTTCAGTCATTCGAAAATAGTTTTTGTAATCATCTGGATCAGATCAGAATGAACTAGCCAAAAGCCTGAACGGGGCTTTAATGCCTGACTGACTGAATTGTTTGATTTGTCAAGGAGCAAATAACTTGCCACTTAGGCCGTTTTAATATTAAGATCGTTTTAGTTCATAGTTACGCTCAACAATAAATTATTATGCAATTCACATGTGATATAATTAAAACAAGACTGTCAGAAGGTATTTGGATAATATTAAACGTGATATTATGTATGGTCTGTAAATTGTGAAGTTTTTTGTACCTCCTGTAAAATTGTAGCTCGGACAGTTACGACCTTTTGTAAATTGCAGCATTCAATTGGTAGACGACTTGCTGGGTAACTTTCAAAAACTTGGGTGCCTCATGAGTGTCAAGCTCCATTTCCTTTGCTCACATTTGGAATATTTCCCTGAGAATTTTGGAGATTTCAGCGAGGAACAAGGTGAAAGGTTCCACCAAGATATTAAATCGATGGAGCAACGTTACCAAGACAAATTGAACACGACTATGATGGCAGACCATTGTTGGAATCATAAGAGGGACGAGGCTGGGAAACCAACATCACGAAAATCAAGGAAGAGGAAATTTTTGAATCTTTAATTACTTTTTCATTAAATGGGAACCGCACAATACTTTTTTCATGTCAATAAACCGTTTTTCTGCCCGCATTTTATTTTTTTAATTACATTTTCCCTATAGCCTCCTTCGGAAACTTGGTTATTTCGCTAAGTGTGATTTGCCAAAAATCTGTACATGATAGAGAAAAACGGATTAAAGATTTGAATTCAGCATTAAAAAATAATGTAAAACACCATTTCATTTTTGATCATCGCGCAAACAAATTTCAAATGCAGCATTGTGTAATGATCAGTCATCTGAACAATTGAAAAGAGAATTAAAAGATAAGGTGGATCCATCTGAATTAAAAGTAAGCATTGTTAATTTATTCGGCGAATCAAAAGGAGTTGTGCAAACGAGATCGAAGGTCTCCTTCCTTTGTTAAGCAATAAACACGAAGAGTAATTCGGTTGTGACAGCTGAAGTTGATCGTAAACGTAAACCTAGATTGATTTTGTACAACATTCCGGACGAATATAACCATAAAAAACGCTAAAGAAGTTATTTGCAGGCAAAATTCTGATAGGATAGCTGGGGATGGCATAGAACTTAAGTTCATTATGAACCAAAACACAGGAAATGTAACTGGTCAACATACGCAGAGACGGCACTGAATTATTGAATGCTTAACATCGGTTCGGAAATATATTCCTGAGGCTGGTGTCAAGCTGCGGTGGAATATCTGCCGAGCTCAGGATTATGTATTGGTTCACAGATGTTAAATATGTGGGCGATGTCCGACTGAGTACTAGCGGGCAGGAGACTGGTGGGGCGTGACAGCCCGAGTGGGTACAGGGGGTCGAGTGTCGGGTGCAAGGGTTTTCAACGCGTTCAGTTCTTTGATGGAAAATGCACCAACTGTGGCAATTGGTTTTTGTTATCATGTTCAAATGTTTTTCGATTGAGGTCTGATCGTGGAACTGAATTCCACACTGATGACATGAGAAAACTCTTGTCGAGTGAAAATATTGTGTGGGAAACCAGCCAACATCATGTGCCACAGCAAAATGGCTGTGCTGAAAGAGTAAATAGAGAAATCAAAAATAAAATTCGCGTTAATCTTTTGTCCGCAAAAATGCCTCCCTCGTTTTGGGGACATGCGTTGAACTACGTTACTTTCGTCAACAATCGCTTACCCCACTCGGCAAACAATTTCTTGAGCCCCTTTGAAGTTGTTAGAGGGTATTCACCAAATCTAAAATTTCTGAAGCGGTTTGGATGTTTAGTGCACTTTGTCGACGTTCAAAGCAAAACCAAGTTTGCGCCAAACGCTAAGAAAGGTTACCTTCTGGAGTGTACCGAAACCGGTTACATTATTTCCTCCGAACAACACAAAACTTTAGTAAGTTCTTGTGACGTAAAATGTATTGAGTCGATTGTCTACGGCGATCGAATAAAAGACTACCCAAAGCCGCTCAATGAAATTTTAAATATGGGAGAAGAATCCGTTGATTCCGTTTATATTGATAATACTACAACCGATAACTGTACTCCTGTTGACACCATTGCCCTAGGTAGGGAAAACAACCAAAGTTGCCAAGAACCCTCCTCTTTTCAGGAAGCAATGGTTAGTCCTGAAAAGGATTTTTGGGAAGAAGCTATTCGGAGCGAGTTGGACTCATTGGAATCAATGAGTACATGGGTATTAGTACCTAGACAGAATTTGGACCCTAAAACAAAAATCATAAAATCACGCTGGGTGCATAAAATCAAAGTTGACCCACAAGGTGTTCGAAAATACAAAAGCCGCCTTGTGGTGAAAGGTTTTGCTGACACCAATCAATATCTCATCTCTGAAATATTCGCACCAGTTGCTAGATTAGGTGATGTCAGGTTATTTCTATCAATAGTTATCAAACTTGATTTACACCTGTATCAGCTTGATGTAACTACTGCATTCCTGCACGGGACACTTGAGAAACCCGTTTTCATGGAAATCCCCGAAGGCTTGGTGGAGTTTACAGACGTACCACCTGATTTGAAGAAGACACATGTGTGTAGTCTGAAAAGATCCCTTTACGGCCTCAAAGTCTCACCGAATCTATGGTATAATAAAATATCATGTGTTCTGCATAAATTAGGTTTTGAGGAATATCCTTTTCAAACCTGCATTTTTAAGCTGCAAAAAGGTGGTCAAACTGCGCTATTAATATTGTAAGTAGACGATGCACTTTTAGCCTCATCCTGCCAAAACTTGGGTGCAAAAATTATGGAAGGACTTAAAGCTGAAGTTAAAATAAAAAATCTAGGGTTCCCTAAGAAATTTCTAGCATTTGAAATAGTCTGGAGGGAGTCAGAAAAAGAAATTTTCTTGCACCAGAAATCATTTGTTCAAACTCTTCTAAGTAAATTTCTCCCCTCAGGATTTGATAAATATACTAATATTCCTATGGCACCAAATACGTGCAGTTTGACTACTCAGGAAAAATCCAGCGCGGACGCTGAAAATTTCTTAGAAAGTGTACCTTACCGTGAGGTAATCGGGTCGTTACTGTATCTCCAAAATGGTACTCGCCCCGACATTTCGTTTGCTGTTAATTTTATGAGCAGAAAGCAAATAAATTATTCTCAGCAAGATTGGGAAAACGTTCTCAGGATACTTAGGTATCTTCATGGTACCAAAGATTATGGCATAGTCATTTCGAGTAACACCAATGATATTATTGCATACTCTGATGCATCCTTAGGCTCGAACGACTTAAAAGGACGTTCAACCACAGGTTTTGTGATTAAAGTGTTTGGTGATTTGATCTCTTGGAAATCCAAGAAACAAACACATGTAGCTTTATCCACCTGTGAAGCTGAGTATATTGCGATGTCTGATACGTGCAAAGAGCTTGCAAACGTACGTACACTGTGCAAATTTCTCACTCAGCTTGACATTCTTCCCACCTTGAAATGCGATTGCGTTCCTGCGATCTCTGTTGCAATGACCAACGACTCAAAAACGCTGAAGCATGTGGTGAAGCTTTGTATGCACTACGTGCACCAAGAATTTAAAAATAAATCAGTTGTGATCGAGTGGGTTCCCGCGGCTAATCAGTTGGCAGACTGTCTAACAAAGCCTTTTTTTTTTTTTTTTTTTTTTTTTTTAGCTATTTTCTAAATTTAGAAACTTTCTACTTAAAGACCTTACCACTCTATAACAACTTATTAATTCGTTGTGGTTTGAAATAATCATGCCTCGCAATGTTTCAGGAGAAAAAGAGACTTGGGCTTGAAAATGACAATCCATTGACCAGTGTAATATATATGTTGAGTTTGGAAGATTTAGAGGTACATCCTCTATATATATATATATTTTTTTTTTTGGTAAGCCATCAAGTCTTCTATCTTTTTCTTTTGCAAAATTTTCTTATTTGGCGTTACCTAGAAGTCGTCGAAATCACAAGATTCACATATTCTAGGTGCTGTTGAGAACAAAAGCTAACGCTTTTATCTCTTTCTGTGTCCAATTTCAATTCGTCGATTAAAACAAATATTCATCAAACTTTCTTAAATCCAAAATTTGATTGGCTCAATACGGTTAAAAATTCGTTTGATCGACTTGTTGGATATCAGCCAATATATTATGTGTCTATTAAGCGCTGTTCGAAATTGTTACAGCTGACTGACACATTTCACCCACTTACATTTGGGTTCTGGAGGATTAGCCTTGAATTGATAACTCGAAGCTGTGATTGTCCATATCTTGCCTTGGCGAGGAGGGAGTGTTAAAATATTACTTTCTCCAAGTCATGGTTTCAACATATGGCCTAGTCTCCAGCTCGAGTTAGTAATCCATTCGGCTTTGCCTTCGATAATGATTTGTTGCTTTTCCGATAAATAACTCGGAAATGCTTCATAGGCATAATAATCTATTTTATTATGTCAATTAATAATATTTATATACTCCGCAGATTAGTTGGTCTAACTTCAGATTCGGAACTAACACGCACCTCCACACCTGGAAGATCAGGTGATCCGATTTCGTCTTTTGTCAAGACTCCGAATTCTCCACTTCGTCTCCAACTACGGACCTGGAACTTCTCTTGAATCTTGAATCAAGTTTATAGACTTTTCGTTCAACTTAATTTACGTTCAGTTGTTTGTTCGTGTTCGATATAAACCTCCAACAGAACAAGGTATGCGTTTACTTTATTACTAACATTAACTTCCCTGTTGCTATATGAATATACCTCATACTACACGCTCCATCATTGACAGTTTTAGTAGCTAAGGATACTCAAGACTATGATCCTGAAAAAAAAAAAAAAATCAAATGGAAACGATGGGTAGACATTGAGAAAAGGCCAAAAATAACTGAGTGTTATGGCACAGTTTCAGAGTTGATCCTTGAAATAAAGAAGCAGCTTCCAGCATTTAAAGTTCATTGTTTTGTGAAAAGAAGGGCTTACCTAGTCTTGGGGTTCTTCAAATTGATTTCGCAGAAAATTTTTCTATTATTTCACAAGATGAGATTCAAAGTGCACATTGGTCGCATGAACAAGTGACTTTGTTCACTGGTTGTGCTTGGATTGGGGATACAACCACTTCATACACTGTTGTCAGCGACGATTTGTCACATGGTAAATTATCCATTAAGGTTTTTCTTTATAAAATAGTTGAGGCTCTCAAAAAGAGGTTTCCAAGACTTGAAGAACTTTCTATCTTCTCAGACGGCCCCTCATCGCAGTTTAAGAACAAGTTTACAGCTTATCTGCTTTGCTCACGGCAAAAAGACTTCAGTATGGACGTGGAATGGTTGTTCTTTGCAACATCACATGGCAAAGGAGCTGTAGATGCCATTGGGGGTGCACTGAAACGCAGTGTTTGGCTTACTATTAAATCTAGAAAGCGTCTGGTCTCAAATGCTTACGACTTTTATGAATGTGGTAAATCTGTATTGAAAGGAACACACCTCTTTTACATCCTTAAGGAAGAGGTTATTCGTCAAGAAAACCAGATGAAAGAGGAGTGGATAAATGTTTTAAAAGTTCCCAATATCCGGTCAAGCCACTACATGCGTCCTTATTATGACAGCCAGAGTGTACTTGTAGCAAGGACTGTCAATTCAGAAATGACCCGGCATGACATCATAAAACAACCTGCTCCCACAAAACGTCTCCATTATCATGATTTCTACTCTAGTTCAGAAGATGAAGTGGATGATAGCTGTGCATTTCAAGACGGAGTGGATGTGAGCTGTACGTCTCAAAATGGAGTGGATGCGAGCTGTACGTCTCAAGATGGAGTGGATGCGAGCTGTACGTCTCAAGATGGAGTGGATGCAAGCTGTACGTCTCAAGATGGAGAGGATGCGAGCTGTACGTCTCAAGATGGAGTTGATGCGAGCTGTACGTCTCAAGATAATAATAAAAGTGACATTTCTAAGCTTCAAAATTTTGACTACCTAAATGCCTTGAACTAATGGATCATTTATTGAAGTTGAAATAACAAGCGAGAAGGGACTTAAACATAACTATTTTGCTATTTTTAAAGAAAAAGTTGAAAGTGAAGAGTTAGTTGTTACAGTGGAGTTCTTGAAACAATGTACAAAGAAGGATAAACTGTTCACGCTTGATGAAAAATCGGCTTCGTTCAAGAGCAACATAAGTATAAAACAGATTGTAAGAATCCTAGATCAGCCTGATATAGTAACAAAAGGAGAAAGAACCTACTATAAATTTGTCTAAAGAATTGTTTTTGTAAATTGGTTTGAACTTTGAATGAAGTAAAAGCTGAAAACAGATTTTTTTTACTCACAAAGAGACTTTTACATGGCTTTTTAACGTTAAGTGAGATATTTTTTAAAAGTTGATTTATTTATGCTAGGCCTATTTTAAATTAAAATGCTCTTAAGTATGTTAGGCCAAGGCATTGTAATGCTCAGAAATTAAAACTGAATGTTAAAAATCAAATATTGGTTTCATTTAAACCCACAATTCACACGTGTCCCGTACGGAACTATAGTATGTCCCGTACGGAACCAGGAAAAATTATTTTTAACACAGAAATTAAGTGGAATAAATTAAAATAGTTTGTGAAAATGTCTTGTAAATCTTATCCAGATAGCATTGTAATAATATTAACCCTTAAATACAGAGAGAATCACAGAGTTTAACAAAACAACATGGCATGTTAGCTCAAGGTGACTAAAAGGTGTCCCGTACGGAACCAGGCTTTAGTTGCATATTTTCAGATTAATTAAATCTGAAAAAAATGCCAGAGGTTGGGAGAATATAAAATGACTTCTGATAAATAGTTTGGAATATTTTTACATTTTTTTAGAGAAATAAAAGTAATTTTTTAAAGCTATACATAGATCAATAACAGGGTTAAAATGTCCCGTACGGAACTTGGAATGGCTGTCTGGCTTTGCTTCTTTGTAGTGTTCTTCACAATGGAGTATTTTGTAGACGGTGAAAAATGGTCGATATAGCGTATCACGAATGAAATAGCTGACGATGAAAATCTAACTGAACATCAAGAAGTCATAGATGAAGAATCTGATAATGAAGAGAGCGACATGGTTGATCAAGGGGAAGTAGAAGATGGTTCAGAAACTGAATGTAGTGCTGACGACGACCCTGAAACTCGTGATTGCTCAGAACAACCTAGTACTTCTCAAGTTGAGTTCACCGACAACAACGAGCCTCCAAGGAAGAGAATGAAATCATCCACTGTGCTGCGAGGTAAAAACGGTAAAATCACTTGGAGTACGGAAAAACCAGAAAAGCGTGGGAGAACAGCTCTGAAAAATATCGTGAGTCACCTACCAGGTCCAAAAGGGCAGGGAAAAAATGGTAAAACTCCAATTGAAGCTTGGAGCTTACTCTTTTCCGATAACATACTTGAAAAAATAACGGAACATACTAACCAAGAAATTCTGCGGCAAAGAGAAGTAGCTACTATGGTGCAAACATACCATAGTATTACTGACAAAATTAAAATCAAAGCTTTTGTGGTAATTCTCTACTTCATGGGTGTGCAGAAGGCTACCCACCTCAACTTGGAAGAATTGTGGTCCTTGAAGTATGGATCCTCAATATTCAGAGCAACGTTTCCACTTAACCGGTTCAAGTTTCTGAGCGCGTGTTTACGTTTTGACGACTGCACTACGAGAAATGAAAGACGAGTGACCGATAAATTTGCACCCATTCGAGAGATATGGGACACTTTTATTGCAAACTGTACATCAATGTATACACCATTCGAATACTGTACCATTGATGAGTAGCTGTTGAATTTCCGTGGGAGGTGTCCATTACGTATTTATATGACCTCTAAGCCTGATAAATACGGAATCAAAGTTATCATGATGAACGACGCACGCACGTGGTACATGATAAGTGCTATACCGTACGTTGGAAAAGTACCTAATGTAAACGGTGAAGCTGTGCCAACCTATTACGTGAGAAAGTTGACTGAATGTATTTATAAAACGGGGAGAAACGTGACCGTCGATAATTGGTTCAGTTCTGTTCCTATGTTTGATATGATGTTGAAAGAGAACCGTATTACCATGTTGGGGACATTGAGGAAAAACAAGGGAGAGATACCACCAGCCTTTCTACTAAAAGAGGAACCAGGGACAGCGAAGTTTGGTTTCTCTGGAAACAAGACACTCGTTTCATACACCCCTAAAAAAAATAAGGTGGTTCTGCTGCTCTCTACTATGCACGATTTAGCAGATATCGATCTTGGTACGTCAACGCCGAATATGATCATAGACTACAATAACATAAAAGGAGGGACAGACACATTCGACCACTTATGTCATTCCTATACAACAGCACATGGAACCCGTCGATGGCCAATGCGGTACTTCTATGGGATGTTAGACCAAGCCGGCATAAATTCCATGGTACTTTCAAGTTGAACAATCCTATGAACCGCAAAGTTCGTCGCGAATACTTGAAGGATCTGAGCTGGGAGCTTATAAGCCCGTTAATGACAAATCGATTCGAAAAAGAGTCAATGAGGCGTGGCCTGAAAGAAATCATGAGAGTTACGTACCTACTCAACATTTTTCCATTTACCTAGTGTATAAATAGTTATTCATTGAAAATTATTCATATCTATAGGTAAGTAAAGCCATAAATATATTTTTCTTGTAACTCTCCTATTGTAGGAATGCTTGGATACCCCGAAGAGTGAAAAAGTTATACGTGGGCGATGCTACATTTGGCCAAGATCAAATGATAAGAAGACGAGTCGGTCGTGCACGGAGTGCAATCGTATTGTGTGTGAAGTGCACAGTCAGACCGAAACGACTTGTGAAAGATGCAATTTCTTATAATAAATATCAATACTATCAACCTAATAATCCTTCGTGTTTTTAAAAACAAATTTTAAAAATACATTGATATTTCGTTTTTTATGTGCGCCTATTGCTTAAATATAATCCTGCAATTACCTTTAATTATGTTGTCATAAAAAATTAATAAAATGAGATAATAAAAAATTGAATGCGGAATAAAAACAGTGTATCAGTTTAGGTTAGAAAAAAGAAAGAGATGTGAAAAATGGGGTAAGTTCAAGGTATCGTGAAAACTTTACTATTTAACTTACAAAGTTACAGTTTTTTTCTGACTATTCGACAGATAGTCAGCTTTGATAATTTGCTTTTAATTATTGTGTATCTCCAGAACTGAATTTTTAATATTCATATGCCCAAAATTTTGATTTTTGAAAATTTTGCTAAGAATGGTTTCAAGAAACCACGAATAAAATATTCAATTCTAACTTAATGTATTCTATTTCTTATTTGTATGCGTAGGTACGTTAATTTTTGATTTTTAAATAGTTAGTTATTGGGAAACTATTTATTGAGTATGATATATAAATTAAAATACATTTTGGGTCAATTTTGACCCCAGAGTGTCTACCGTGTCACAAAAAAAAGGTGTGACCTAGGAGGGATAAGAGAACCGGTAGGAAAATTACCAAACTTGATTTCAGGAGAGAGATAGTTCTCACATACCTCACAAGGTATAAAACCCCTGTAAAATCAGCGGGTCCTGTAGCATTGTCAACAAAGAGGTCGTCTAGAGTTCTGTGTGATATACGCTACGACCGAACTTTGATCATCTCCTCGGAGAAGTTGAAGACAAGAAGAGGAGAAGATGCGCACAAGAAGGATGCACAAGCAGAGTTACTTCAATGTGTGTGAAATGTGGCGTCGGTTTGTGTTTGAAATGCAACATTCCGTTTCATGATGTACCTTCTGCAGAAAGTACATCATCTCCAACACCGAGTACATCCTCCTCCCCCCATGAAACCCGTGAAAATGAAGAAGTCCGACACGACTTGTATGACCATTTCCCAACATTTGACGAAAAACCAAATACGACATGATGTAAAATGGAAAAGTGTCCGTATAAGTCACACTGGAAGTGCACAAAATGTGATATCCACTTGTGCTTGAATGGAAGAAACAATTGTTTTATACTCTATCACACAAAGAAATAATTTGGAATAATTTATTATTTTGTGAATATCTTGTAGACAATTGCTCAGTTTTTTTCATTACCAAATTACCATAAGTTTTTCATGATTTAAAACGTGTTTTATCTACTTTTATTGCTGAAAAGTATAATAAAACTGACCTCTTTACTCATTATATTGATTCAAAATCCTACCTTCAAAATAACCACTCATATCGTCCTCTCCGGAGGACATTTTATATCTCCGGAACTGTTAATACTAAAAAACTGAAGAAAAAAAAATCAGGTAACTTCCTGAGACGTCATACAACAGCACCTGAAAGTTTCAAAATTTTCAGGCCAGTGGAAATTAATGCGGTACTGAAAGGGTTAACCCTCTTTGCTTTTTGCTCTTCATTTATAGTGAATTTAAAATAGTTATTGGAATTTTTGGCTTTCGATTTTTTGCAAGAACCTGGACTATCTATTGGACTACGGATTGGTAACATAAATTTCACTAGGTAGGTAGTTATTTTTCTGTTTACTGTATATTCGAGGGTTTTTATATGCCCTCGGTGAAAGTGAACATGGCGACTGAATTTGATGAGCCGCTTTAGATAATATAAGGTTGATTAAAATGGTGATTAATTCTAGTGGAAATCTACGAAGCGACCTATAAGAAAAACTGCGTGAATCGATTACGGGATTGACTTCGTTGTCCAGCAACATGAAGAAAGAGTTTTTACGGAGGAACCAACAACAGCTCGGTGAAGTTAGCAACGGTTTTCAGCAACGGTCCATAATTCCGTTAATATTGGTCGAATTGAGTCCAAATTTCGCACATACACTCAGCACCCAGACTCGCACCTCTGAATGAGGTCGGGCACGGCGTACCTACCTCGGGGGCGGCTGGGGGCGGTATTACGCACTTCCCGTGGATGTGCCGCTAAAATAACTATCAGAATCGGATTCAGCACCCCAAAAAACTCCTATGGCACTATTTTCGCATTTACTCGCAGTTTGGGAGAAGGGGAAATTTTGGCATATTAGAGTGGAGGGGCACGAACAAGCGGACTAATAGCATGATAGCGTCATACCTCCAGCAACGGTCCGTGTATTTCCGTTAATATTGGTCGAATTGAGTCCAAATTTCGCACATACACTCAGCACCCAGACTCGCACCTCCGAATGAGATCGGGCACACAAAGATACCCCTTTCCAAACCCCCTCCCCCAAAAATACCCCTATGGGTAGGAATTGAAAATTTCTAAGTCGGCTGTGGTTTTTTAGAGTTATTCAAACATATTTTATCAATCAGGTCCTCAGCTTATTCAGTGATGTTCAAGATACCCCACATTCCACCCCCACCCCTCCCTCAAAATACCCGTTATGGTTCAGATTAGAAAATTCAAGTAGTTTGTGATTCAAGTTAGAGTGTTCCAAGCATATTGAATCAATCCAGTCCTCAGTTTATTCAGTGAGATTCATTTATCCCCCCCCCCCCCCCCCCAATAATCTAAAACACCCGCTTCGGCTCAGATCTGAAAAATGTAAAGTAGCCAGCGATTTGAGAAAATGGTACCAGTCGTCTACAAATAGCATAAAACGGAAAAGAAACACAAAATTTCATGATTCTAATCAATGTACAGACAGATATAGGTAGGTACTTACGATTTTATTAATACAGATTCAGAGCACTCAAAAGCCCGCTGAGCCAGTAAAAAAAAAACCCCCAAGACAACAATTTATTAATTGATTTTTTGTAGACTAAATTAATGATCCAGTAAGGCTCCCAACTTTTAAACGAAACTTTACAAAACGAAAGATTGTCATTAAATTTTCCAGAAGGTACCTACTCTCTTTAAAGATGTTGTGGCTCAACTGGGAATTCGGAAAACGCGCATCACGGCTCTACACCCACAGAGTGATGGCATAGTTGAAAGATTTCACCGGACTTTGTATTTTAATTTCTCTTTCAGTCCCCCCCCCCCCCCCCTTGGCCAACGTCGGGGTGTATCACAAATGAAGCATGTAGGGGATATTGCTTGCTTCACTCGCTTAGTTTAACTAGGTACCTACGTTTTTTATGGATTAAGACAGCGGGCAAACATGACTATAATTTACTAGGTATTTTGTGAATACAAATCATTCAGGTATTCCAATAAAAAATCAGGAATCAAATGATTATTAATGCAATTTACTTCATACTTTTTTGAATATTCAACAATACTCGGAACTATACCACATGAACGAATAGACTGGGAATTCTGAGACTTTTGATTTGAGGGATCTCCCTAATTTGGCTGAAGAGATTAGGTAAAGCTATGAAAATGGTAGGTACCTAATTATAGATATGGCAACTGCAATGAATTATTTAGATTTAATGAGAATAGGATTAATAACTAAGTAATGATTTTGGGAATAGACAAGAGAATTTGAATTTTTGTTAGACAATACCTCCAAATATAGCACTTTGAGTGACGTCAGAGGACTGTATATGTTACACAAAATACGGATGTACAATATATTATATCAAACCTACAACTTGGAACTCGTGAATGTGTACTACACAATGGCATTTAAAGATCGTTTACCACAGTTGTACTTATTGCAGATATGATGGTTTCATTGAACCTTTACAGAATCTAGTAGTTACACTGTAAAATATCCTTGGAGATTTTGGGTTACCATGGAAGTGGTTCTGGAGTCATAAGTGTGGCTTTGTTCCTAATTACTGATAATATACCTACTCGTACATAACATATTATATTATTATGTTCTCATTTCACAGTGTTATGTTGTCATTTATTAAGTAGTAACAGTTAATCTGTGTAGAAGGGGTATCAAAAACAGACAAACGTAGTGTAATTAATATTTTGCAGTTTTATATATTTACTTTTTTTTTACCTTCCCTCGACCAACTCTCAATTCACATTTCTCATTACTGTTGAAGGTGTGATTTTACAATACACCATTAAACACAAAAACCATGGGTACCTACACTAAAAGTCTCGTTTTATTCAATCAAATCATTCAAATTGATTTTGTTTTAGGGAAACGATCCTTACGTACAAAAAATGGCCCAATTTTTTAGAAATGTCATGGGTGGACGCGAACATCGTGGTGGTCCCGTGGCCGGGGGAAGCCAACAAGGCCCACCCCCTCACCACCCTCTATTCCATCCGTATGGAAGGGGAGTGGGCAGGTGCGCACCCACGGGGGGGGGGGGGGGGGCTAAAGGGGCTATAGCCCACCCCTCAAGAAAAAAATTACATTCTGTTTTTAAATCCGCCAATAGTGGACACATCGCATACTGAATACTGGTTTGCGGGAGTTACATTTCACTACAGCTACGAAAAAAATAGCTGCATTGCTGCATTTCTATTCTTAAGAAATGCACTAAAAAATAAATAAAACTTATTTCATATTTTAGCCCAGTCAAATGGTGTTAAAAAGTGCCTGTTTCAAGAAAAAATTAGGGTAGAAGGTTTCTCGACGGATTCTTATGTTTTTTGGTGTGCTGAATCCGAATCTGAAGTTTGCCAACAAAAAAAATGACGGCTTCACAGTGAAAATCGCAAAAAACCATGAAATTTTCCGACATTTTTCAGTTTTCTTGTAATTGCTCATAAACTAAGCATCTGAGGGAAATAATTATTCATACCAATATGAAAGAGCATTAAATTGTGTACAAATAACCCTTTGGTTTTTGAATTTCGGACATTAAATGTAGAAGATATGATGGATCGAAAATCGATAATTTTTATCAAAAACAATTTTTTCCGACTAACAATGAAATTCATCTAACAACAGCTAATTAACGAATAAAAATATGGAAAAATGTTTCAAACAAAAGTTGTAGCAAATCTAATTTTCTTTTGAAAAAGTACAACAGTTTTGAAAATCGGTAATATACACCTACTCAGTGGCAGCTTGTTTCACCGTGTACCCATATGTATAACTGACTGATGCACGTTTACCGAATCTAAAGTACTTCTGGACGAGTTAGAAACTTGAAATTCGGTACACTTATAGCTTATATGGCTTAACTCACCAGTCCACTTAACATGTAAAAACTTTCTTATTTTGCCAAAACACACACATATACCGTGCTGTTGTGATAGTTTCACGGTATTTAATCGAAGTTTTATATATTGGGTCTGTTAGTTTTAAAATGGAACTGAAATGGTCAATTTACTGTTTAAATTCGATTAATATTGGCTCCCGTATCAGAACCGATGCATTAATTTCATATTTCATTTCGTTTTTTGGTTATTTTAGCTCACGTTCTTTTGTTCACGAAATTAGCGTGTTTGGTTGACGCTACAAGCGGTAGTGTCGCCCCTTCCCGCCAAGCAACCAACTCGTTTCCTTGGTTACGAGCTTCTACTTCTTCTCTCGACTACTTCCATTCGTTTGGTGTCCATAGTCCATTAATCCATTGTGTTAATTGATTTTGTTGTCGAGATTTTTTATAATAACCAGTGATAATGAAGAGACATACTATAGACCAATTTTTCCAGCGGAAATCTATTAAACGTAGTGATATTCCTGTCGAATGTGAAACGGCTTCGGCATCTGTAACTTCAGATGTAATTACTCCTGGCTGCTCTTCATCTTCAAGTAAAACTGAAACAGCATCTTCATCGAAGGTAAGCCTTACTTTTAGAATTAGAATTAGAATAATCTTTATTTAGCAGAGCTAATTAATATTTACAATATAAAATTTGACATTTACAATATAAAATTTGACATACATAGTAATAATAATTGTACAAAAAAAAAAAAAAGAAACAATCTATAAATATATATATATTCGCAATAAAAAAAAAGAAAATATGTACATAATTTAATTATTTTGTTTACAAAACAATCGTTGTTTTACTTGCAGTACAAATTTTTTTATTGACACAGTTTTCATTTCTTGTGGTAATTCATTAAATTCACGAATACCACACTCAAACACAGAATTCAATGTTGCGGTTTTATTGTTCGAGTTCACATGATAGTTCAAAACTTGCCGGGTGTTGTAATGGTGAACCTTGCCGGGTGTTGTGATTATGCAAGTAATTTTTCCAACAGACATTTTCCTTTTCTGCAAGAAACTATTTTGTGCCGATTTCATCCTACACATTTCTAATTGAAATTATTTTTAAGCTCGTCACTGTGATCTTAATTTTGAAGATATTTATTTGCAATTTGGTCCAATCGTAACGTACGCTCTTCTTTTTAAGAAGAAATAAAAATTTAATCCGAATGTTATCCCGTTAGACATTTCGAATTTAATTTTAAGCGTCTCCCGGCTTTTATAGAGCGCATACAATATGAGTTACTAAATTTTAAATTTAGCCGGACGTCGCCTCCTTTGCTCTTTCGGCCATGCTATGTTTCTGTCAGTCCTTCAAGCTGGGCGAGTCAGATTCTCATTCTCACCAAACACTTTTCAAGCAACAAAATAATAAATATTCAAGTTAAGGATAGAAGGCCAAACGACCCCAATAAATAGTTAAACTCCACTTTGTTTGTAATCCAGTCATACTTGGAGAAAAAATTAAGTTGTAAGTTTTCTGTTTCTCACATTAACGGCGGTTAATGATTTTTTCAGATTGGAGAGCCTGATCGGAAGAAATTGGCTAGTCCTGCTCTTGAAGAACCTGGTACCTCAGCCCCAAGCTCCAGCCATACCCATACACCGGACAATGTCAACGTAGATTACGTAGAATGCAGCAGTAAAATGGACTTTCTTTTTACAAAAATAAGTGCCTTTCAGGCACAGAGAAGTTGCATGTTTTGGAAAACTTGTGGGCTCCATCTTCCAACTACAAGTTTCCAGCGACGACTCATGGAAAGCAGGAGAGGAAGTTTTTGTATTCCTGGTTGCAAAAGTACAAGTGGCTGTCATACTCTGAGGTAGAAAACCGGGCTTACTGCACTTATTGTGTACTCTTTGCTCCAACTAAAGTGGGTATGAGATCATCCCAGAAAACAGGCCAGCTTGTCCAAGAAGGATTCCAAAATTGGAAAAAGGCTCTTGAAAAATTTGAGTCACATTCTCATTTACAATACCACAAACATGCCATGATCGATCTCAACAATTTGAAAACAGTAGTGGAAGGGAAGATGAATCCCATAGACAGATCTTTAGATGTAGGCAAAGCCAATCAGGCAACAGAAAATGCGGAGAGGTTAAAACCCATAATAGAAACGGTAATTTTTTGTGGACGACAGGGAATAGCTCTTCGAGGCCACAGAGACTATGGAGACTTCAACTTAGACGCAATGCCAGATGATAATGAGGGGAATTTCAGAGCCCTACTGCGGATGCGTATTGAAGCAGGTGATGAAAAATTAAGAGACCATTTCAAGTCATGTGGTAAAAATGCCACTTATATAAGCTGGAACATCCAAAATCAAATCATTGATGCTTGTGACAAAGTAATAAAAAATCACATAGTCAAAGATGTTAAAGATGCTACTTTTTTCAGTGTGTTAGCTGATGAGACTACAGACGTGTCGACTCAAGAACAGTTTTCATTGTCTGTGAGGTATGTCTCTCATAACGCGAAGGATGGTTATAAGATTTATGAAAAGTTTTTGCAGTTTTCGCCTCTAGAGTCAACGACTGGCGAGGTACTTGGAGAAACACTGTTGAAAGGGCTTGAAGAGTGCAATCTTGAAATAAAAGATCTGAGAGGACAAGGATATGATGGTGCATCAGCCATGAGCGGAAAGGTCAAAGGTGCTCAGGCTGTTGTGCAGAAACGTTGCCCGAAGGCAGTATATGTACACTGCGCGTCACACAGCCTTAACTTAGCCATTACAAATGCTGCAGAGGTCAGATCTATCAGAAATTGTTTTGGCACTACTGAAAAAGTATGGTCTTTTTTTAACACACCAAAGAGGCAAAATGTTCTCCAGGGAAAAATTGAAACCCTAGCACCAAAAACAAAGAAACAAAACCTCAAACAGCTATGCCCAACCAGATGGGTTCAAAGGCATGATGCTGTCCTCATCATGAAGGAGCTATACAACCCTATCATTTCATCCTTAGAAGAAATCAAGTGTTGGGATGATAAGGACACATCTTCAGGGGCCGATGTCCTTTTGACTGCTATATGTCAGTCAGAGTATATTGTGGCTCTAGTATTAGCTGAAAAGCTACTCAGCTACACTTTGATATTGTGTCAAAAGCTACAGTCAAGTGATGCGGATCTCTGGGCTGCTTTGAACTATGCTGACTATGTACTACAGAGTCTGAAGTCACTAAGAGAAAAAGTTGATGAAGAGTTTTCAGTCTTGTTTCAAGAGGCACAAAAAATGGCCGAATTGAATGAAACTACAATTAGTGTTCCAAGGATTGTTGGGAGGCAGACACACAGAAGCAATGTCTCAGCCGAAAGCACAGAACAATTTTATAGAATTAACGTATTCATCCCCTGGATTGAAAGTTTTATTTCCTGCATCGAAGAACGTCTCTTAAAGCACAAGAACATTTTGAAAGGGTTTCACTGCTTGCTTCATACTTATCCAGAGAATAGTGAAGAAAGTAAAGAGATGAAAGAGGCGTTTTTGAAGTTGATTGAAGTTTATGAAGAAGATTTGGAAAACAACAACTTAAACGTGTTGATGGCAGAAATGGCAGTTTGGCAAGCTTTTCTCCAACGAAACAAGGCACACCACGTCAATGCAATTGATTTTCTAAATATTTGTGATAAAACAATCTTTCCAAACATCCATATCCTACTTAAGATTTTCATCACTATACCTGTATCGACCAGCACAGCAGAGCGCTCCTTTTCCACTCTTCGGAGAATTAAGACATACCTAAGGAACACGATGTCTGAGAGTAGGCTAAATGGCTTAGCCAATCTTAATATCCACAGGGAAATTCCAGTTGACACAGACAGTGTATTATCCATACTGAGGAAGACCCAAAGAAGACTCAATTTTGTTTTGTAAGACAGCTGATATAAAAATATTTTGTCAAAATAAAACCTAAAATTTTATTTTATCTGCTGCGTTTTATTATTCATTCGTATAGTCCAAACTTGCATTCAATGAGCTAAAATAAACTTAAAGTAATTCCTTAAAATACCGGTTATTCTAAAGAAGTTTTAAAAAGTTTTCCGTTGGTTGGCCCAGGGACCCTCAGTCAGCCCCCCCCCCCCCCCCCCCCATAATTATTTTCTGAGTGCGCCACTGGGAGTGGGTGGCTGGGCACATAATGGCCCCCGGTTCCGGGGCCACCAACGTGGTGGTCCCGGGGGCCGAGGCCTCCAACGTCGGGGTTGGCGAGGCCAGGGGACTGTGAAAAGAGTTTTCGCAAATGGAGAGTGGCAGTGGTTGAGAAACGCTGCCACTCTCAACGATGTTAGGAAAGACGTAGAGGCCGACATGCGAAAGCCAGGTACATAGTTGTGTAGCATTATATCATTGAACATTATTACGTTTATGCAAAAATTTATTGCCTGTAGATGTTCATTATGGCAGACATGTAGATTCAATGAATACAATGTTCAAACATTTATCTGTTAGTATAATAGTACATCAGTGCGGGGACGTGTTTTTAATTTCATTTTCTTCTTTTTATGTTTTAGATACTGATCAATTTGCTCATACCAGAGTAGAGGATGTGAAGAGAATTATTAGATGTTCCGAGAGGGAGGCGTTGACAGTGGTGGCTGGTTTGTAGTAAGTACATACTCTATTTTGGTTGGTGATAAAGGTAGATAACTAACTTCCCAACACCTCTGCTAGAATGCGAGCATCTTCGCTAATGGGGCTCCGAAACCGAGAAGCTCGACGGACCTTACTGATTTGCACTTCTTTTGATATAAGGGCAGTCGTGACTTGAACTTGTTTTGATCATTGTGATGGTTATTTGTTTGTTTGTGTGATTCTTTATTATAACAGTTACATAATCCTCATTATTGACCAGTATTGATGAAATCAATTGTAGAGTGAAAAGGGGTGACACAAGATATCAACAAGGGGAAAGTCAGGTCAACCTCCATGCTCCTTAGATCCTTTGCCCACCAGCGCTCCTAGCAGCAGACCTTGTTATTTCTGAGCCCCATAGTTAGGTGTTTAGTACTTCAACGTACATTTCACTATAGTTATATATTGATAACATTGTAGTACCATTTTCATTATGTTTACAATACATTTTGTTTGATATCTACAGTTTAATTTTTTTTTGGTGTATAATAAGCCACTATGTATTGTGTTTCAGCGGGGTGCCCCCTATACAGTACGACACAATCAAAGACTTAAAAAGGAAAATAAGGAAATTGAAGGTACGTTTGATTACAGTAGCTAGTACATTTTTAAGTAGACTTGTTTTTTTCACAAGCAATTTTAAATTACGTATGTTATTCGATGGACTTGCTGAGTGGTACAGTGTTGCCCGACTACTGAATTGTTGGTAATAGCCTTTAAATCTTTTTGATTGTTGGTCATATGCAACAATCAAAAAGATTTACGAAAACCGGTGGGGTGGTCTGTGGAAATTATTCTCTTTTTTTGCCAAGTGACACCTCATTTTAAAGATTTCTAGTTCTGAACACCATGGTAAAGTCATAATTGCAATGTCTTATCCCGTTATCCGAGTGGTGATGAAGCGCATTTTTTTAAATTTATAATGATAGCTACCTACTTATTTTGTTGCCCAAAACTTAGTATCAGGCACCTCAAAAACGCTCTCCAAGTTCCATGTGGATATCTTCAATATTGTGGGAAAAAGTGTGAGGAGGGGATTAGTTTTGGGACACACCATGTGTGTTTGTAAACAACAGATTAACGTTTTCTTTCAACTTATCGATATTGTCTTAATTCAACTGGGAGGTTTTTTCCAGGAACAATTAGCGATAGTTATTCGTTATATCAGTGGTCACCAAATGGCGGACCGCGGTCCGGATCCGGACCGCCGGCTAGTTTTGTGCGGACCTCGAAACGAAAAAAATACTTAAAATAAATCCTAAAACAAAAAACCCATAAGAAACCCTCTAAATGAAATCAAATTATTAAAAAACAACCGAATCAATAAATAAACACCAGCAGTGTAACCAAATTAGAAGGGAGAAAGTTATTCCAATGTACAACGCTTATATCGGTAGGGGTAGACGTAGGTGACTAGCCTTAACGGCTTACCCCTCCCCTCGCACTTGACCTTGAGCTAGCCCACGCAGCGACTAGTATTCGCTTTCTCACTGTCTCTGTTGCCAGATACGCACTTTGTTTTGTTTTCGTGTATTCTTCGGACTTCCGTGTGCTCTTGTTTACGTTCAGTTTATACATTTTGGGTTGTTTTGTGTAGTGCAGTGGTTGCCTTCTTATCTTACCATGGATAAGAAGAAAAGAAAAGTTGAATCAGAAAATAGACAGTTTCAACTTGAATGGACAGACTTATATTGCTTCACCATGCCAAACCGAGTAGGAGCAGTACCGGTATGTTTAATATGCACTCAAACTGTAGCTATTGTTAAAAGTTCGAATATTAAACGACACTACGAGACTAAACAAATCGTTTGAAGAAAAATATCCTGTGGAAAGTAATGTCCGTAAAACTAAAATTCAGAGCTTACTTTCAAACTACATTACATCCACACAAATAATGAATCGGTCCATGACCGAGCAAGAAAAATGCTCCGAGGCATCTTTGCGAATTTCTTGGACGCTCGCCAAACATATGAAGCCTTTTAGTGATGCTGAAATAGTAAAAGAGTGCATGCTGGAGGCAGGAAATGCTTTGTTCGAAAATAAAAAGGATGTGGTTGATACTTTGCGACATATTCCATTATCTGCTTCTTCAAGCACGAGGAATACTCAAGTTTTAGGAGAGGAAAGTTTCAAAATTTTGAAGGAAACCTTAGCCGCTACGGATTGTTTCGCTTTGGAATTGGATGAATCCTGTGACATCACAGATACAGTACAGCTAATTATTTTTGTGCGATATCTTGACACAACCCATGAACAATTTCATGAAGAACTGCTGACTATTTTGCCGATGTCAGGAACAACTACAGGAGACGATCTTTACAAGGCTACAATGGGCTATTTCGACAAAGTTGGCTTAGATATGAAAAAAGTGATATCGGTAACCACAGACGGCGCAGCAGCAATGATAGGATGCAGAAAAGGCTTAGTTCAGAGACTTAGCCCAGAGACCCTAAATGCAATGTAAATTTAATTTCATACCATTGCATCATTCACCAAAGTGTCTTATGTTGCACTCTGAATCCAAATATGCAGAGTATAATGCAAGCTGTTATCAAAATAATCAACTTCTTACGTGCAAAATCATCTCTCAAGCATCGCCAGTTCAAATCATTTCTTGAAGAAACCAATGCTCAGTTTGACGATTTGCTTCTCCACAACAACGTCAGATGGCTAAGCAAAGGCATGGTGTTAGAACGATTTTTTGCAGTATTGGAGGACATTAAAGAATTTCTTTCAAGTAGTGATCAAGGAGTAGCAAAGGAGCATTTAGGCTTCCTCGACACTAAAGAAAACGTGGCTTCCATGGCTTTTTTAACAGATATATTTCGGCATATGAATTTCGTCGCTTAAGTGGCAACACAGCCTAACCCACTTTTTCTGATTTTTCAGGAAGGACAAAAAACTGTTTTATGGGGAAGTTTCTTGCTTTTTTCCCCATGAAATATTACTTTTACCATCATTATGATTCCCCACGACTCCCGCACGACAATTTAAGACGCAATAATGAAAATTGCATAAAATCTGTGGGTTGAGTGGTGTTATCGTTTGCAATTTTTGGGATCGGCGGTTTTGCACAATGGTTTTTTCCATCTATATCATCGTAAGTCTCATTTCAAATTAGTTTTTTCGTGCAATTAACGCCACTTTTATGACAATTGTATATGATTAAAAAGCTCCTACAGAGCAAAGATCATGAAGTTGTAGGACCATGAATCAAACATTTTATTCGATACAGTTTAAACCTTTATTTATTTTATAATAACATTTTAAGAAATTTTTAAAAAAAGGTACTTATCTATTCTACACAAAAAATCATTAAAATTTCAAATTTTCCAACTGGTAATAAACCTTAAAGCTAAAACAGTATCTGTTTAAATAATAACTGTTATTTTTCAGCCTCGTTGGGTACCTAAGTATCAGAAAATCTCGGAAAAGACTTTGCTATACCTTGGTAATAGGAACATTATTTTTTTGAACACTAAATCATCAACTCGATACTTCGAACGGACATCACATTTTGGTATCACAATAACCTGGTAATCCGTAATCTAATTTCACATCATAGTTTGGTAACACACTTAAAAATTGTTGTAAAATTGACTAAACAGCTAAATCAATCTCAGGTTTTTCAGACTTATCAAGCAATTTAAACAGCTATTTGTTTGGCACACTTTCAAGATTATTCAAACAAAATGAACCTCAAAGATTCCTAGTGAACATCCCTCTTTAATAATTATTTACATTACATTATTTGTGTATCACTAGAGTTTCAATTAAAAATGTACAGGGATATTACTCAGAACATTTAAAATTTTAGGTACATACCTAAAAACTATTTTGGTAACTTTCTTTAACACTGTAGCTAGTTCACTGTCTTCCTTTTCCTATTCACTTCATTCTTCTCGCTTCGTCTTTCCTGTCTTTGACTCCCTTTTTCATGTGGCAGTTGGTCGTAAAAAGCATGGGCATCGGGCGTCAAGAATTTCTTGAGACTTTGTAGGTCTTCCCATTTGTCTTTGGGTATCGTTTGACGGGAAGTGAAGAGTGGAGGGAATTGTGGGTCAATTTCTACTGCCTTCTTCCTGACTGGAAGCTCTTTAAATTCATCTACATAACTTAATTTTTAGTAAATCGTTCCATTTGGATTGTACAGCAAAACCCGAATATCAATCACTGTTGGGTCACCTTTTCCCTTACCTGTCACTCTCCATTAGGCACCTAGAAAAATGAAATTATATGAATGATAAAAAAACTTAGTTATACTCCCATTCTTGATTTAATGCGCTCATATATCCAGTCCTGATTATAGATAACGATTAAGTACCTATATTTAACAGTTTCTGTCTTTACTGGATAGGTAACAGAGAAGCAATCCAAGCGTTGTTCAGCGATAAGCTAGTATAAAAACTAAGTGTATCTCGAGTCAAATGAGAGCTTTTTTCCATCTGGCATTTATAATCCGTGATTATATAATAATTATCAACATCTAACAAACAAAGTAGCTAAAAAAAATTACTTACTTTATCGAGAAAACGCTGATAAAAGCGGCAGGCGAGACAGTAGGCGCCTAGGTGGGTTAGATTGTGTTGCCATAGATCACAAAAAATAATGATTAGGCGGTGTTATCATTTTCGCGATTATTGCGCTCCTAGTAGTCGACAGCTCGAAACTGGTGATTCCACTGTATCAGGCGCGAAATTTTGAATCAGAATACGTTCAAACCTCATTTTGGCCAAAAAGTGGGTTAGGCTGTGTTGCCACTTAAACGACGATTTCTTAAATCTCAAGCTGCAAGGGAAAGGGAAACTTGTGTGTGAACTTTTCTCTGAAATCAGAGGTTTTTCTAAAAAGGTCGACCTTTTCACTGAAGATATCAGTGGAGCACTGCTGCACTTTCCACTACTTAAATCTGTTTGTGAGAGCAATGAGGACATTGACATCACCGAGTTCACTGATTTCATGAATAAACTAAATTAGAATTTCAAATAAGATTTACAGATTTTAAAAAAATTGAAAATGTTGTGCAACTGTTAAACAACAGTTTTTCACTTAAATCTAATGGTGTGGACCAGTGAAGCGTCAGATATTTTCAAGAGTAACAAAGCTGCCCTGCAGATGGAACTTATCGAGTACCAGGAAGATTTTGTTCTAAAAGACATTTTTTCTAAAGTTCCAGACACTCTTGAATGCGACCAATTTTGGATCAAATATGTCAGTGACAAAAAGTATCCAGAATTAAAAACTTTGGCCATCAAACTGTGTACTATGTTTGGATCGACATATGTGTGCGAAGCAGCTTTCTCAAGAATGACTTTTATTAAAAATCGTTATAGATCCCGTCTCACAGATGACCATCTCGACACATTAATGAGAATCAGCTGCACAAACTACACTCCAAGTTTTAAGAACATTGTTAAAAATAAAACTTGTCATTTCTCTCACTGATCGTAAACTTTTGAATCCGTTTATTTGTAATTTCAACTACTTATATGTGATTTCTTTCTTTTTATTTTAAATGTTAATTTTTTACCTAACATGTCATTTTTCCACTGATTTTTTAACTTTTTAAGCTAGTTAAATTTTTTATTAGAGTTACTTATATGTACTTTATTTCTTATTATACAACTCTCAATAAAAAGTAGGATATTGATTTAATTTTGTTGCATTATTTTACCCAATTATTTTATGACTAGTAAAACGTTTAATTTAATTTATAATAGTATTTCAATTTTCAATTGCAAAATATATATATAGGCCCCTAACATGAAATATATAACTGTTAATTTATCAAAACAATTTCGGGGTGTTCCCCCCCCCCCCCCCCCCCCCCCAGTGGTTTCCCCTGAATGGACCGCGGAAGCTCGGCAAGACTTTGAAACGGACCTTCATGAAACTTAATTGGTGACCACTGGTCTAAAGAGTTCAATACTTCAAGAGAATACATTTTATCTTGTTCCATTGGCCTATCATTTATAATGTAATTTGACCATTTGGATTCCTATTATGGAGTAAAGATGTTGTCTTGGTTTTACTTGATGATTGTGGAGAACCTGAGTCTAGCCCCAGGCAACAGTTTTGCACTACCCACCGATAGGATCGCTAGTAGTCAAGTCCTCATCCTCCCCCGATTACTTTCTTCTCTGTCTTTATTCCATTTCTCAGTACATCAAATGCATTTCATAATCAAATAGGTAGATAGGGACACTATAAGAACACAACTTACCGTTATTTTAGATTCATCGTACAGGGTTGTAGTAGCAATGAAAATTACTTATCAAATAGACGATGGCGATCAATTTGGCAGATAATATTCGTAAAAACAAAAGAAATCGTCGGAGCAGTAACGGTCGAGGTGTTTGTAGGTTCGAAAATGACAACTGAATGAAAAGACGTCCAGCAAGGGAAGAGGAAAGTAGTCCACCCCAATCTTCAAAATATTTGAAGGAAATAAGTAGGTAATGTATTTTTGAATAACCCTCAGAACTAGGCTACTTTTATACGTTTATAAAAGTCAGTATCGTTGAACAGGCAAGATCGCCACGAATTTTAAAATTCGTAGAAACAATCAATTAGGGGGAATGGAGAAGACCTGTGAGAGCTCTACCTATCTGAACTGCTATAACAATACAATCCTCATTCACAAATTGTCCCAGTAGTATGTTGTTTCACCCCCCACCCACCAGTCAAAGTAGGTAATTTCACCAAAAGTATTTTCTGAGATGAGTTGTGGTAGTTTAGCCTGCTGTTCCTAGCTGAGTAGCAGACGAACAGTTAAAATTATTATTTCAGCACGAGTAGGTACTTTAAATACATTTCAGAGAACCTTCAAAGGCTTTTCTATCTGGACAATTCAAATACCTACGCAAACAAGAGGTTGTTATAATAATAAAACAAGCCTACCTGGTAAGATGAAAATACCGAATGTTGTGGGAGCAACGTAGAACCTCACAGCTGCCGCAGAATTGGAGAATGAACGGATTTGGGTAAGTACATGTACCTACCTCTACTCTACATCACGAGCAGTAGTGGACGCTGGACAGCAACCGGACGGTGAAATCACACAACGCGCGCGGAAATTGTACAAAGTCTTAGCAAAAGAAGAAAATCCAAAATACCTAAATCAATGCCATTAACATTTCAACTTTAAACGTGGAAGAGGGAAATGGGAAACCGAACAGAGGCTGATCCCCGCGCTACCTAAGCCCCGCCACTAGCGCTACTACCGACATAATGGTCAACCCGTTCGCCTGTTTATCACTCGGGCTTGCCATTATGAAGTGCAAACCAAGCCCCTACAACTGTACGTGGATCTTAGGCGCCGCCTAATGCAAATCAAAGACATTGTAATAGTAAAATAGACCCACTCGTAGCGCTAGTGTCGCATTGCAAATTGAACGGTCTGTTGTAGTCGGCCATATTAGGGGCAACATCGTTTATTTATGTGCAATGAAGATTGTATTATTATAGTTCATCTACGATCTACTCATGAAATTTCTTTGATAATGCACAATGGTTAAAGTGTGTGCGGCATTTAACTGCATAAATCGCAAAACTGAAGACTGCACACTCTCATTTCACAAGTAAGTATAGATTTTCACGATTTCCTAAAGATTATTTTGGTCCGTTGTAGGCCTCTTGATGTGGTAACGCAGTCCTATTGTAGTTGATAATAATTTTCTTTTTACTAACATATCATGCATGAGCTACAAAGTTTCAAATAAATCTAAATTTTGTTTTACTTTTCCACAGATTTCCTTTAAACAAGAAATTGAGAGAATTGTGTGAAATTGTTTTTTGTATTGACATTGTATTGTACTATTGTATTGTATTGTATTGACAGAATTGTATGAAATTGTATGTAAACTAGCTAGCCTTACAATTCAAAAAGGGCGCCTGAAGTTGACCCCAATATGTCCGCCAATGCTCTCTTCAATTGGCATTTGGCGGCGTCTGAGATCCACGTACAGTTGTAGGGCCTTGATGCGAATTGAAGAGAGCATTGGCGGACATATTGGGGTCAACTTCACGCGCCCTTTTTGAATTTTAAGGCAAGCTAGTTTGTGTATAAGTGTTCGTAGAAAACATATTTTGTATTGTCTTGATGAAAACTAGACTAAAATCATTAAAAAGTCAATTATTATGATGACAACACAGTTTGTAAATGAATTTTATGCAATATTTTCAACAGAGACAAACTGTGGGAGCTGCTTTCTTTGGAATATCTAACCATACATGATGATTTACAAACTTATTTAGGCCACAATTCTCGTCTGATTTTCGTGATTCTTTTTTTGTTCAACTATGAATTTGGTCTAGTTTTGGATCTTACGAGTATATCAGGAATTTCAAATTTGATTATGAAAAAGGGTGAATGAAGGGGGTAACAGTAAAATATCATGATGTTTTAACTAATATCGTCAGATTTTTGTGATTCTTTTTTGTTCAACTAGGAATTTTGTCTAGTTTTAGAAGGTATATTAGGAGTTTCAAATTTCATTATGGACGAGGAAGATTGGAGGTAATAGTAATAAATCATGATGTTTTAACTATTCAAGTCAGATTTTCTAGATCAATTTTTAAATTCAATTATAAATTCGGTCTAGGTTATAAAAATATGTCAGAGCTTCAAATTTCATACTGGAAGTTTTATTCCAGAGCATGCCAGACCTCCCAAAAATAAAAGAGCATCGGACCATCCAATTGATTATAATAATGACTGCAGAATTCATCCAAGAGTGTCTTGATTGGTAGGTAGTTGTAATTGTGGATTCTCTTCAATTGATATGGGATGTACGCGACATGGGCAACGTTTTGTATAACCAATTCGAGAATAACTTGAAAACTGAAATTATAATGATAGTCAAATTATATATTCCCGAAACGGCCATACTGACGTTTCACGGTCCCACGTGAAATCCCAAAAGTTCCCCAAGGGTGCTGATTTTAAATATTATACCAACGATAATATGATTTATTGCAAAGTTTAAACATTGTTGGGGTCCTAACAATTTCCTACCGTGACGTTACCTATGAGGTCTGGTTCCCTAATAAATATATCAAAAAGCTCATGAATTTTGAGCAAGTTGTGAAGATCTTGGTTCTACTTGCCTAACACAAAGATCTCCTAGTTCTAGGGGTTGAATTTTGGCACCTTTTCCTGTGAAACGTTGTGTTTCATATAGAGCACTACGATCAATGTTGGTCTTGGCCTCAGTTCGAATTTGTGGTAAGTCAGAACGTTCATCTGTATTTGGGTGATTCTTGGTGAAGTGGACACTTTCGGATCTGAGTTTTCTGAATTTTAGAACTTTTAAAAATGAGCAGGAAAAAAATTTAGGATGATCTCTTCAACTTCTCGATCGAATTTACAAACCCAACCAAACAGTAGGTGGCTTCATTAAGCAATAAAATCAATTATTATAAAGCACTAGGACAGGCCCCTGACGCAGTGGACAGGCCCCTGACCCCTGACAGATCTTCCGCACAAGAAACATAGTTCAACCAAGTACTGCAAATGGACCACTTCACACTTGTCTCTTTTTTCGAGTATTATTTCCTCATTCTTAAATATTTACCGGTATTTCACGAATGGATGTCACGAAGATTTCACTTTAAAGCTAATGAAGACGCTGGTTTTTAGCAAACCAGATGAATGTTTCTTAACTTTTTAATATTGTCAACACCAATAATATAAACTTTCTCATTAAAATTCAACCCCTCCCAAACATTAGTTCGAGTAACTTTAACCCTTCTGAATACAGGAACATCAGTTTCTTCAATTTTTTTCAATCAATAAAAAGACACTACGTCAGCTCTGACCCTTTCTGTAAGTGTCTTGGCGCGGCGGTCCATGCAAGAGTTACTCTGCCTTATTCTGACATCCTTTCTTAGAGATTTGGCAGGTACGAAGTTGCATTGAGAAGTTGAAACCTAGGAGAAAAAAGGAAAATCGTCTAAATAGCTTCGACGAGGAAAAGAATCGTCTCTATTGACTAAGTTGATGTTGACTCTTTCTCACAACTTGAGCAATCTGAATGCAAGTCAGTCTTGTGTTATTTTTGTGTTACTCTGGACGATTGTACCTACTCCGATGAATTTATTTGCTTAATAGTAACATCCGGTAGAAATACTAAAGTATTTTGAATCAAATTTATAGGCAGTTGGATCAGGTGCCTGTCCTCTGCGTCAGGGGCCTGTCCTTGAAAAAAACTAAGAGGACAGGCTCCTGACGGACAGGCTCCTGACGGAACTTGGGTTTTTTCAATTTTACTAGACTATTTTCAATAATTTTCCCGGAAGTGATTATAGAAATGGAAACTACTCGCTCAGATCTACCAGATTAATGAAGAGAAAAAAAAAGTTGCATGGAAAACTCGTCGCTTGACACTGGACAGGATTCTGACGATGCCGTTTGACAAGCTCACACTCGGCACTACAACCTTCTCCCACAAGAGAACAGTCTTGACTTATCTCGGCAGATGGCTGCCGTTTCCAATAGCTGAGAAGCACGGGAAAACGATGGCGCCAAAAAAAACCGTCAAACGTGCGTCCTTGACCGCTAAAATTGAAAAACCGTAAGGGGACAGGCTCCTGACGCATTTCGCCTGGACACCGACATTTTCCACGATTCATCAAGATGAGATTTTCCGAAAATTATGGGGACACTCATTTTTGAATCTCTGGAATTATTCGAATTGATGGTAAACTGGTGAGCTTCGTAAAATTGATTTAGGAGCCCCCACTGCAACTTGAAGTTGGGAAGGTCGTCTGCGGACAGGACAGGTCCCTGACGATTTGATGGTTCTAGCATTTTTTTAAATAGGAAAAAATTTCTTGACCCGCTTGTCACTGTTCTCCAGACTAGAATTTGATAAATACTACCAAAAAAATTTTTCAGAAACTCGAAAGTGTCAATGGGAACGTCAAAATTACACCGGACACTACTTCTGCCCCTTTCACCAAGAAACACCCATTTGTTATGTCATCAGTCGTAATTAGATTAGGCAAATGAGGTTTTCTACCAGTTAATAGTTCTATAGGAGAAAACCTAGTTATTCTATTAACAGTAGAATTCATAACTAATTGAATTTGAGGCGCTAGTTGCCGAATAGACTGTTTTTTAACATATTGAGCAACAGTGATCATATTAGTAGGTAATTGTTTTCATGTACCTTTCCACTTGTGCATTGCCTCTCGGTGCACCTGTAGCTATTACATGAGTTTTAATATTATTAAAGGCACAATAATCTACAAAGGTTTTAGCAGTAAACGATGTTCCTGCATCATAAATTATTCTAGAAGGTGCTCCAAAAAATTGAATTAATTCAGATAGAGCGTTCACCGCAGCTTTTGCTGTCAATGAACGGGTGTGATGAATATGAATATATTTTGTAAATGCGTCGATGGTTACCACGTAGTAATCCGCTGGTCCTCCTTGACCACTAAGTTTACCTGTTACGTCTATGTGGACCGTATCAAACGGGATGTCCCTCTTAGGTAAGTATCGGGTATAGTTGAATTTGTTGTTTCCCTGATGGAGCTTTAGTTAATTTACATGTTACACAGGATTCAATAAATTTTTTCACGAACATGCATTTTCGCGAACCAAAATTTTTCTAAAATTTTGTCAATAGTTTTTTGAACACCTTGGTGCAATATAGCTTCGAGTACTGAATTAGTCACTATCCAACGATAGTTGTGGGGTACAATGGGAGCTTTTTTTGTTTTTTTGTTAATTTGAAGTTTCCTGAATAAAATTCCATCTCGGATTTCATAGGTTTGGGCTAGATCAGGAGGTATGGTATCATTTCCTAATCGTACCATTATAATTTTAATTTCTGGATCATGTTGTTGAGCTGTTTGCAACCACTCACCGGTTAGTTCAACTAAATTAACCACGGTTTTGACTTGCTCTACATGGACCAATTCTGGGGGTAAATTTGATTGAATAAATTTATACGTTTTTGATGTATGGGTTGGGGGATAATCATCTAGCTCAACTTCAAAAATATTTACAACTTCTGCGGAACCTACAGGAAATCTGCTAAGGAAGTCAACGACAATCATTTTACTTCCAGGACGATGTTGAATGCTAAAATCAAAAGCTTGTAAGAATGCCCACCATCTTTGGACCCTTGGGTTAAGATGCTGTTTGGTGTAGGATAATTGAAATGATTTACAATCTGTTACTAGAGTAAAGTTAGTATACAATAGAAAACATTCCCAATGTTTGAATGCTTTCACAGCTGCGAGAGTTTCTAACTCGTAACTATGGTACTTCATCTCAGCTCCGGTGGTTTTCCTACTAAAATATCCTATTACTTTCCTTTCACCATTAATTACATTAAATAGTATACTGCCGTAACCTACTTGGCTTGCGTCCGTCCATATTTCTACTGGATGATTTGGATCATAAATTGTTAAACATGGTTCAGAAGTAAAGATTCCAATTAATTTTTGACGAATTTCCTCATGGTGAGGTTGTCATACAAATGGTACCTTTTCAGATGTCAAATCGTATAATGGAGCACAAATAATTGAAAAAATTTTCACAAAATTCCTGAAGTATGAACATAGACCTAAAAAACTTCGTAAACCCGTCCTATTAACGGGGGTGGTAAATCTGCTAATGCTTTTATTTTATCATTGTGAGGGCGGATTTCTCCGTTTTTAACTTGATATCCCAAATAAACTATTTCCGTTTTAACAAATTTGCATTTATCAGGATTCAGAGAAAATCCAGCTTTGGTCAAAGTTTCCAAAACTATTTCAAATCTATCTAAAATCTCTTCTTCAGATTCAGCAATAATCAGCAGATCATCTAAATATGCTAAACACCACTCGTCAGTGAGACCATGCAATGCTTTCATGATTGCACGTTGATAACAGACAGAAGCGTTCCTAACGCGGAAGGGCATATGTTTGTATTGATAATGAGCATCTGGAGTTTGAAAGGCTAATATTCTACGAGTATCTTTATTAACAGGTATTGCATAAAAACCACTTGCACAATCAAGACTTATGAAATAATTTTTATCCGCCAATCTTGCGATTTGATCCTGAATGAGGGGTATTGGATAATGTTCAGGGATCGTTATTTCGTTAAGGGCCCTGAAATCCGTTACCATCCTCAATTTTCCATTCTTTTTCGGCACAAGTAAAATGGGACTAAAAGGGACTAGTACTTTCTTCTATTATCCTCGCATCCAAAAGCTCCATACAATAATTTTTGACAATTTCCCTATCTCTTGGATGTAATCTATACGGTCGTCTATAAATTATTTTATCTGAGTTTAATGTTATTTTAAATTCGGCACAGTTAACATATCGTTTCGGCAAACCTCTAGTAAAGCTATCTGCGTATCTACTTAAAATATCTTTAAGTCTAATAACATTCTCTGGATTTTGAAAATCGGTATCAATATTTTCGACTTCTGGCCTGAATAGTTCATTTTCTGGATTGCCTGAAACTGATCCTTGGATTTGTCTAGGGTCGGATTCAGTGGCTGTCATTGATTCAACTCTAGAATCTACAATCGGTAATTTACATGGTATAGGCCATGGCTGTTCTAAAAATGTAGGTATCCACTGAAGTTTGTGAAGAATTGTTAACTAATTTATTTATACATTTATTTTGTAAATCTGCATGCTGTTTTATCGACTCGAATAAATTTTGTTTTGAATCTATCGATAATTTGGAATATATTTTTTTGAACTTTTGCCTAACAAATTTCGATTTATCAATTACTTTATTTTCCACAGATTTGTCAATTTTTGAAAATTCATATCCATCTGGCATGACTTTTACGGATATTCCTGCAGACAGAATATCCCTTCCAAGTAAAACCTGTTTCTTTATTATTCCTTCGGGAACTATAAAGAAAACAATGGGAATGTCAATATTTTGTATAGTTACTATCGTAGCAATAGAATCATCAACAGGTATACTTTGATTTCCAATACCTGTTATGGTGATGAGAGATTTGAATTTTTGACCATTAAAATTATGAAGTAAATTTTGAGACAACAATGAAATATCACTTCCTGAATCAAAAAGAAAATTAAATGATTTACCTTGATGTTGTAATTCGCCCTGAGGATTGGCCTCACAGACCTGCACACGGCGTTGTGGCCTGTCTCTGGGGAAGGCTATTGGAGTGCTGCCCCTTCCGCGGTTCTGGTTGGACTCTCTTGAAGCTGAAGATGGCTTCTTTACGCCGCTCTCAGGATTATTCCAACATCGAGACCAGGTGTGTCACACTTTGAAGCATCCCTCGCAGTGTCTGGAACTTGAGGGTTGCTGATGCTGCGATGATGGTTGTTGTCGTGGTTGTTGAATGGCTGGAAATGATCCCTTGTTAGGAACTCGACTTGTAGTCTTGAAGTCGCCCTTGAACTTCTTTTGGGCTGGTATTCCCTGGTGATGATCTTGAGCCGTTCTTTTTAATGTTGGAAAGTGTTGCTGTTGGTAGTCTCGGGGTTTGTCCCTAAACTTTGAGGCCTTTATTGCCCGTATTTCCTTCATTAGACCGACTTCAGTTAACGTTTCCTTTTTGAATGCCCATGTTCGGAGAGCTTCGTCATGTTGAGACGCGAGTGCAGCCATAAAAATCAAACCACACTCGTCGGCGGTACGGCCACGAAATACTGCTCGTACTTTGGACAAATGAGAATTCATTAGTTTTTCAATATCAATGTCTCTATGATGAGCTGTCATGGCCCGATAAAGCACTGATGCAGGGGTCTCGACACGAGCAAATTTGGTTTGGAATTTTTGTTTGAATATTTCCCATGTGAGGAAACTGATGCCCACATCTGAAAGCCAATACTTTGCAACTCCTTTCATTGCATGTGTGATCGCGATGAGCAACTCTGAAAGAGTTGGCTGTTTCTCTTCCAATGCGATTTCAGCCATTTCAATCCATGAACGGGCATTGTTTTCAGCTGGATCGAATGGAGGAAATTCGAGTTTGGATGTAATCGTTATCGGGGGAATAAAGATATTCGGTTGTTGTGCTGGCAGTCGATTGAGCAAATTTAGTAAATCTCCAACAAGATTCTGAGTAGGTTGAGTAGAAGCTGGAGGAACTTGATGAGGATCGTCTTCCGTCCTCATTTCACCGACTTCGTCATGTGATGACCCATTACCATCTAGAATAATTTCTGCTGGGATGTCTGGTTCCTCTTGATCAGACATATCGATGCCAAGGAGGTTTCCCGTGTTGAAAACTTGATTAAAAACGATTCACTAAACAATTAAATATATTGAATTCACTGGACACTGGCACAATATTCTTATTCACTTGACACTGGTACTATTTTTAGTCACTATCTATTATTCACTTGATTTTTAGTCACTGTCTGTTATTCACTTGATTTTAGCATGAACTAGCGAACGCTAGTACGGGGGGAACCCCCCGCGCGTGTTGCTGCGCCCAAATTAAATTTGTTTATTGATCGTAATTTTAAACTGTTATTAAGAGGTGATTGGATTTGCAAATAATTACCTTTATTAATTATGTTTTTTTTTTTTTTTGCAATCATAATATTTATTGCACCAAGTACATTTATTCATATTTATGGTGTTTTTTTTTTTTTTTCTTTCATCTGATTTGTGCTAAAGAAAGCTTCTTCTTGTTCTTAATTATGTTGCTTATAGACTCCGAAACATAAACATAAATTTCTAAAACCTGACACTGCACCCTTTTATGCCCTCTGGGTCAGAGCCCTTTGAACGGATTTGCACCAAACTTTACAGGAACAATCCTTGAATCATGCCTAATAATACCTGAAAGTTTCATTACAATCTGTCGAGCGGTTTCGGAGTCTATAGGCAATATACATACATACATCCTCTTTTATAGATATAGATATGCTTTAGCCGTGACCTAACTACCGAAAAATGTCCCACGAGAGTGCAACGAAAGTAGCGCCAATAATTGTGATGATTTCCGCTTACAACCGAGTCGTTGCTAGGGATATGATACTTCGTCGTTTTTCATCCCACAAAATTCGTTGACCATTCGTTCGAAAGCTCTCGATTTATCCAACCATACTATATTAACTACTGCGAAGTGCGTGGCCAACAAGCTGAGTTATGAGCATGGTTATATGAATAGTTGTTTACACACAGGTGATCATTCTCAATTATTGATATTGTGAACATGATTGCAACCGCTTGTTAATTTTTGATGATTTCATTGAGCTGGTGTTTCGATTATGTGATTCATAGCAGGTGATCCGAATATTGCGAGAACGGTTAGATTTGTGAAGCGGTGGTTAAATTATTTTAATAGGTAATTTCTATACTTTACACTATAGGAAGCTGTAATTTCGTATGTAGCCTCTTTAGCCTCTTTCTATAATAAAGTGAATGTTTACTCGCGAGTTTATATTAGGAGATCATCATCTCACAAGAGCTCAATCGTCGTGATCATTTCTATAATAAAGTGAATGTTTACTCGCGAGTTTCTATTAGGAGATCATCATCTCACAAGAGCTCAATGGTCGTGATCATTTCTATAATAAAGTGAGAGCGAGGAGCTAAAACATGATTCCATGTTTTAGGATTGATGGCAGAATGATAAACAGAGTTCAGAGGCCGATGGGGGGTCGGGTTCAGAGAATCGACGAGGAGTGAGTCGTGTACGGCTAAAGCATATTCATGTTTTTTAATTTTAGCCGTCAGGCTCAAAGGAACTGTGGCTTTTTTCACAAAAATGTCAGGTACCTAGGGCGTGAATAAAAATCCCACTTCTGATTTAGAAGTGAGATTAATTCTAAATAAAAACAGTTAATTTGTTAATCACTTTTACGAACTGATTTATTATTATACAGAACGTAAGAGAATTTTTAAATTAAGAATGACAAATTATTCCCGAGCATGCCAGACCTCCCAAAAATAAAAGAGCATCGGACCATCCAATTGATTATAATAATGACTGCAGAATTCATCCAAGAGTGTCTTGATTGGTAGGTAGTTGTAATTGTGGATTCTCTTCAATTGATATGGGATGTACGCGACATGGGCAACGTTTTGTATAACCAATTCGAGAATAACTTGAAAACTGAAATTATAATGATAGTCAAATTATATATTCCCGAAATATATATATATATATATATATATATATATATATATATATATATATATATATATATATATATATATATATATATATATATATATATATATACAATCCATTCATAGGGACGTCCGTGTAATGTATCATTACTTACCAATATGATTTCATGTAGTTTTGAGTAGTGGCGATATTGTACTTTTCATACCTACAGCACTTACAATAGTTAGGTATTTTAAAGTGAAAGATCCTTCCATTATTCAAAAGCAATTATCTCAGAACCATTCTTCCAAAGTAACAGAAGAATCGCTCTGCATTTAAATATTGAGACAATATCTTGTACATAAGACACAGTTTTACAAACACCATGGGTTCACCTGGATGGGTCAAGGAGTATGATCAGAGGAGCTGAACAATTGAATAAATGAATACCTAACTACTTCATGGCACTTTCTATGTTATTATGTTATTTTCATTTTACATACAATTTCATACAATCCTGTCAATACAATACAATATACAATACAATGTCAATACAAAAAACAATTTCATATAATTCTCTCAATTTCTTGTTTAAAGGAAATCTGTGGAAAAAACAAAACAAAATTCAGATTAATTTGAAAATTTGAAGCTCATGCATATTGATAAGTTAGTAAAAAGAAAATTATTATCAACTACAATAGGTAGGTACTGCGTTACCACAACAAGAGGCCTACAACAGACCAAAATAATCTTTAGGAAATCGTGAAAATCTATAGGTACTTACTTGTGAAATGAGAGTGTGCAGTCTTCAGTTTTGCGATTTATGCAGTTAAATGCCGCACACACTTTAACCATTGTGCATTATCAAAGAAATTTCATGAGTAGATGAACTATAATACAATCTTCATTGCACATAAATAAACGATGTTGCCCCCAATATGGCCGACTACAGACCATTCAATTTGCAATGCGACACTAGCGCTACGAGTGGGTCTAGTTTACTATTACAATGTCGTTGGTTTCAACGATCCAAAAAGTTGGATGCAGAGTCATGTTAGCTACCATCTACCACCTACTCTAGTTGGTATCATACATTTTTGATTCAATCTATTTTTGCGTTGTTGTTAGCAACAGTATACCTGATAGAAGTTGAGACTCAAAAGAGTTGTTCCAATCTATTATTTCTAATTACTATAATTTGAATCTATTCATTTTTCGAGAAGACATTAAGGTAGATAGTTACCTTACATCTGGTTGAGGCCGTTATGCATTCGATGGCTACTCAAAAGCACAAGCCAGTAAGACTCCTCCAAAAAAACCAAGTGAGCGAAAAAGAACAGGAATGCAACGTCGACGACTTGAAAGAAGTGAGGACAGCGCAACTGGGGGTAGACGAAGGGGTTCTGCGAGAGCTGCTCCGCTTAGGGTTAGTTTGTTACGAAATTGTTGTTAGTTTGGACTATGAAGTAACTTAATGTCAGGAAACCTGCTTTTCTTTCTGCAAGTTTTCTCCTTCGATATTGCAAATTTTAAGGTGTACATAGGGGTCCCAGAATGAAAAATTTACAGATACTTCTAGAGTCAATTCTGCTACAAATTTGGAACAAGTTTCTTGAAGAACTTTTTCCAAGATCTGTTTATTTCAGAAAATTCATCTTTTAAAATTGTTTTTGTAGGTTACAGATAATTATTACTTAATTACTTATTTATATTTTTTTAAGAACAGCAACCATAACTTGATTTGAAAAATGTATGAGTAATGATGAGAAGTCGAGATCCAAAGCAAATTTGAGAGTGAAGACAAAAAAAGCGTGTATATATATATATATATATATATATATATATATATATATATACAATAAAATTGGTAAAATTCATTACATTACAACTTTTTGTAATTTACCACTTTTTTGTAAATCGATTTGAAAATTATAATTAACTAGCCGCTCCGTTCGCACCCCCCCCCCCCCCCCCCCCCGGACCATCCTTCAGGTATATTGGAAACGGTAGATCTCTAACCTTTTTCCACCTGACTTTTAAATGCCCACGGGGCTCCCCGAAAGCTTCCTGTCCTGACTTATTTTGCGTTAAACACTCTTCCGTTCTGCCTATCTTCTAAAAAACATTACAGGTTAAAAATTCGTTCAAATTCCACTAAATTTTGAGATAATGTTTGTTACATCATACAGTATTCAATCACGTAAAAATATCCAGTATTTTTCTATATTCAACCGTTTTTATACACAGTTTTGTTCCAAAAATGAGGTGAAAATCAAAATAATTCAAATTCAAACACAGGGAAAGGTATTCACCCGTTCAATCATTTCTTCGTCCGTGAAAGCAGAGATTTCTTTGCGAGATTTCTCAGAAAATAACATGGATGGAATAATACAAGACAAACTCGTACGTAAGGGCATGCGGTACTGGAGCTTCTGGGAGGAGAATGGTAAACCCTCCCTCCCCCCGCCCAGTAATGTCGAACTTTCAATGTACACACTGTAGTCTTCCAACAACCTCTCTGAGTCCGACAAAACGGACGTCATAACAAAACGAAAATTGAATATCAAACACCCTTGGTCACGTCCATGGCTCATGCTCGTTCGACGAGCAATCTCGTCACCTCCTCCACCATTCTGACGGCTCCAACGATGCCAATGATCTGAGGTCGAATGGTTACATTGTCCAAGAGTAAGTGCATGGGATCGCTGATGAAGGAATGTTACTATTTTCGAGTAGAAGAGGTCCTAACCAATTACGAAAAGTGGCAAGTTGGTTTTTGAGCCCCACGTTTTACTTTTACACATTCAAACATTTTTAAAGAAAATTCAGTGGAAATTTAGTTCCCACTGGATTGCGGAGGCCCATTTTTAACATATTTAGAAAATGTTTGACTTTGTCGAGACACATACTGTGTTCTTGATTTGCACTAATTTTTAGGGTTATCTGCTGCACCAGGATGTCCTCTATCTACTCTGTATTTAAAAACCATTAAAAAAAAGGAATACACCTTTTTTAATTCAGTTGTTTTGAAGACCGTTTCTTAGCCTAATTTTTGGTTGCATCAGTGATTATGACCAACACAGTTATTATACTTTCAAATGATTTTAATTGATTTTTGCTGAAACCCACCCCCTGTTTTATTGATTTTTGCTTTTTTGGCTGTTGTTTTTTGCTGGATTTAAGCTGGGGACTTTTTTTTTTTTTTTTTTTTAATTCGGCTGAAGGGATTTTCTGGAAGCGGAATTACAAGGTATGTCTTAGCTGTGAGGTCATCCCCAATTTTCGTCTGACAGGAAAAACGCTGCAAATTATCAAAAAGGTTTCATATTCCTTCCTTCGACGAAGATCACTGGTCTATAATTATTTAATCCCATATGTAGCATATCAACAAAACATGTCGCTTCACGTTTCCAAAAGAGTTTGCACCTTAACAAGACCCCACAACATCAAAAAACGGTAGGTCGAAATGGGATACCAATTGGCCATAAGTGCCTCTTATTTGATCAGTAAGTTCAGAGACCAATTCAAATATTTTCTATCTTCCTTGCAGCCGATTTTCGTGTTTCCATTGGAGGGAGGGGGGTATATTTTTTTTTCATTATATTTTTAAATTGGTAGAAGCAACTATTAAATCACAAGTATCCAGTTCAGGCCAGTGAATCTTCAAAGCAAGGATAATTTTAATTTACTACTACAAACAACACATTGGGATGTTCATGTAATGCATCCACCGTCCATTGCTAACCAATATGTTTATTATAATGTAAAGCCTGGACAACGAGGAAAAGCTGGAATCCTTCTTCATTGCGGACGACCCAGAAATAAGGAAAGCGGCGAGAAGGATCAAACTCGAACGCAGGATGCAGCAAGCAGCCATGCCTCCAGAAGAGTAAGTCAAAATAAAGTAGGATGGTGGGGGAACACAAAAAACTCAAATTGCGTCGCTCTTCCGCACCCAACTTTCTATAAACGAACAAACGATGCTGCTAAATTTTCTGCCAATTTCATTGCGTTTTAGAGGTCACCCAAGCGCATTTTTCACTTTTTTTAGATTTATGTTTTTTCCTCCCGAAGAATTGAAGAATGAACAGTTTTGCTCCCCGGTAATCATACGCCCGTTGGCTATGGTGAGTCCTACGAAAAGGCACATTAGAAAGAAATTGTCCACAAGTTCTTGTTTTTCCCTCATCTAAAAATTTCAGATGGTTGCTATGTAAATCCTTATAGGTATATTTTAATTATAGTTATCTTGTCAATTAGCTCTCCCAATTTGAGTACTGCGAACTCTTTAAAGAGAGCTTCTGTCGAATATCTTGTCCTTTTTTTAAGTAAGACTTTGATTAAGAGCTTCTGGGTCAGGAATAACGAATCAAGAAGGGACGCGCTACATCCTCCCCAACCAGATGCACCATAGATCATGAGCGACTGAATGAGCGCATAGTATACCATACTACGTCTATCAATATCTAAAAAGTTCCTCAGCTCCCTACACACATGGATCATCTTTCTCATCGAGGATGTCACTTTTTTCAGGTGTTTGTCCCTTCTTAGGTTCTGATCAACTTCCTCGCCTAGGTATCGAACAGAAGCAACTTATTGTATTACTTCACAGCAGCACTGAAGGTTATCTGTTCATTCCGGTACATGGCATTTTAGGTTCTTTATCTGCGGGATATCACTTTCTCTAAACGCGAAAGTTAAGAAATTAGTTTTAGAAAAATTGATCTTCAGTCCCATACTTTTAAGACAATGAAGGATTTTGGTCAGACATGATTCAGCTTTTATGATGACTTGTTCTGTTCCCAGGAGTTAACAGTTATTATAAAGGCTGTGTCGTCAGCAAAAGACACTGACTCTCCTTCAGACTCCATGTTAAGGAGTCTGTTCACGAATACTATAAAGTAAATCGGCCCAAGGACAGTTCCTTGAGGGATTCCACAGTTGCAAAATTCATGGTCTCTAACAACATCATCAACTTTAGTAAAATGTGATCTATCCTCCAGATTACTTGCTCCACTTGATAAAACCTCGGTTAACACCAGTTTGTTCTGCTGCGGAGATTAGTTTTGAATGTGCAACAGTATCGAAGACCTTGGCTAAATCCAGATATATACACATTACTTTCTCTCCCGCATCTAATGCACGCAATATAGTCTTCGTCATAAAACAAATTGCATCATCAGTGCTCCTACCTTTTCGAAACCCAAACTGCCTATCACTGATCTTCCCCTGACTCCCCAAATACTGCACAAAATACACTTTAGCCAAACGTTCAATGATTTTAGCAAAGACGGATAAGAGAGAAATCGGTCGATAATTTGTCATATCTTCTGGATCCCCCTTTTTGAAAAGGGGTATGAGCAAGGCTTTTTTAAAGATGGCTGGGAAACGGTTTTCGCTGAAGCTACGGTTAGCGATTATCGTTAAAGGAGTAGCCAAAATATCTTTAAATTTCTTAACTAATTCTGTGCCGATATTGTCTATACTCGGACTCGTTCCACCTTTTAAGAGTCCTATTGTTTTTTTGACATCCTCCACCGAAACCTCGAGGAACTTTTCAGTGAAGTTGTACTGCATAGAATTGGCTGGTTTAATTTATTTATTAGAGACCCTTTTAGCTATGTTTTCTTAGGGTGGTTCAAAAAAAAAAAAAAAAAAAGTTCTGGGATTTCTGGTCCCCATTGTGTTTTTGCTTCCTCGGTATGTCAGGATGACCCTCCTAAATTTTTAGCAAAAAATATTAATCCTAACCACTTTACCTGGGTCGATTTTTGCCAGTTATCGACCGCTATCGTAAACCAACCTCTAAATTGGTGCTGACGTGATGGTTTGAAGGACTGATTTCAATTTTTTGGGTCAATTTATGGGTTTTCGCATGCGCTGAACACGATGAACTTATTTATTTTACGCTCCGTCCACTAGTTATTCGGTAAACTGGCAGAGGGCACTGCTTGAAGATAAGTAAAAATCGAAAATTTCACCGAAAATGCTGTCGCCTGGTTAAGAATTGTACTAGAAACATGCTATTATGGTCGGATAATATGCTTTGGCATGTTTTGAACATGATCCCGTTTTTTTACTATACTTTTCCGCCGATGATTGCTTCGTTTATCGGCCATAAACATCAAATTAACAGTAGGGTAATAGACAAATTCACCCTAATTTCACCGGAAATTATGTCGCGTCGATAATTTAAGGTCCCGAAATACCTTGTGCCGATAAAATTTGGTATTTTTCCTGGATACTCGGTACAAATCCGTTGGTAATTTGGCAAGGACTTGAACCGGCATTTTACTTATTCGCCAAATACGAGTATAGCGGCAAAATGGAGAAAATAGCTAAACTTTACCCATTTTTCTGTAAAATTCCTTAGTTTCCATCGGTTTTCCGGGGTCAAATTCGTAGTTCTGAATTGTCTAAACTGTGATTGGATGATTGTCAGCCTGACTATCAAGCCTTATTGATATCTGTACACCACCAGAAGTAAAAATTTCCTAAAACTTGCCGTAAACGGGCTTTAGTTGAAACTTTGAAGACTGTTTGAAATACTTTTTTTTTTGTGTTTCAATATTTTATCGAGGTTAATTATTATTTTTGTAAATTTTTATTATATGTTATTCTCGTTAAAATGTTTTGTTTTATGTTCCACGATCATGGATTCTCTTTCAGCTTATAGACCAAATTACAGATTGTCCCTCGAGCAAGTGAAACTGAAATTATATTACATTATTTTCAATTATATTACATCATTTTTTATTTAACGATCCAATCACAGTTCAGACAATTCAGAACTTTGAATTCGACCCCGGAAAACCGATAAAACTAAGGAATTTTACAGAAAAATGGGAAAATTTTAGCTACTTCCTCCATTTTGCTGCTATATTTGGCGAATAAGTACAATGCCGGTTCAAGTCCTTGCCAAATTACCAACGGATTTGTACCGAGTATCCAGGAAAATACCCAATTTTATCGGCACAAGGTATTTGGGGACCTTAAATTATCAACGCGACATAATTTCCGGTGAAATTAGGGTGAATTTGTCTATTACCCTACAGTTAATTTAAGGTTTATGGCCGATAAACGAAGCAATCATCGGTGGAAAAGTATAGTAAAAAACGGAATCATGTTCAGAACATGCCAAAGCATATTATCCGACCATAATAGCATGTTTCTAGTACAATTCTTAACCAGGCGACAGCATTTTCGCTGAAATTTTCGATTTTTACTTATCTTCAAGCAGTGTCTTCTGCCAGTTTACCGGATAACTAGTGGACGGAGCGTAAAATAAATAAGTTCATCGTGTTCAGCGCATGCGAAAACCCATAAATTGACCCAAAAAAATTGAAATCAGTCCTTCAAACCATCACGTCGGCACCAATTTAGAGGTTGGTTTACGATAGCGGTCGATAACTGGCAAAAATCGACCCAGGTAAAGTGGTTAGGATTAATATTTTTTGCTAAAAATTTAGGAGGGTCATCCTGACATACCGAGGAAGCAAAAACACAATGGGGACCAGAAATCCCAGAACTTTTTTTTTTTTTTTTTTGAACCACCCTAACGTTTTCTCCAACAGTGGAGAAATATTTATTAAGTACCCTGGCTATGTCTAATGGGCTGTCCCCTATTTTGATGACTCTCCCTTCAGAATTTATGGAGGTGATTTCTTGCTTTTTTCTGTTCCTTCCTACACTCTGATTAATAATTTTCCAAACCACTTTACTATCTCGGCCCGCTTTTTCAATTTCCTTCGCGTAGAAATTATTTTTGGCAGTTTTGATTATTTCTGTAAGCTTATTCCTGTACCTAGCAAGTTTCCTTTTGAGGCAGGCGTTGATCGGTTGACGAAACAAACGCTGGCTAAGCTTTTCCTTTATCGGTATCGAGTTCAATAGTGCTGGTGTCATCCAAGGCTTTAATTTCGTGTTTCTCTGTGATGTTTTTTTAAAACTATTTTCGTTGATTTCTTTATTATAGTTTTCATAATTAGTTCAAAATTTTCGGCAGCTAGGTCCACATTCTTTGCGTTAATAACTGTATCCCACATTGTTGACTGGAGGTTTGTTTCTAGTAAGTTATAGTCGACAGTTACATGATCTTTCCTATGGAATGTATCTTTTTTATTCTGCTTCGATTCACTCAACTGCAATATGGTGGCAAAATGATCAGTAATTGTTGTTTTCCAAATTATGGATAGCGGCTCTGTTTGCGAACGTCCCTTGTAAAATATGTGGTCGATGGTCGATTGACTGACTACCCGCTTGAATTCTCGTGAAACCATTGATACATGATAAAAATCCTCGCTCGGCGAGCATATTTAAATATGGCTCCCTATTGCTATCAATAGAATTCTCGTTAATATTTATATTCAGATCTCCCAGAAGTAGGAAATCACCATTTCTTGACATCCTAACCCAATCAATCTCTTGACCCAGTTGCTCTATGAACTCCAACGAAACGCTGGACGATACATCCTGACGCCGGTATACCGCCCACATGCAAAATTGATTCCCAAACCATTCATACTCAACAACTAAAGAAGTCGATTGAATTAGATCTAATTCTCTGAATTTAACATTTTTACCGTTTTCATGGAGCATCATTACCACACCAGCATTTTGATTTACAAATCTAGTGGTGCTTAGAACTCTATAGTGAGGCAGGTTTATGGGCAATTTATCGTTACAGTTCCAGCACTCTGTTAAGACTATGACCTGGAAAGTGGCTTAACAGTAGTTAAAGTTCATAATTAATTCATCAAATTTTTTATAAATACTCCTAATATTCATACTGAGGGCGTTAAATGATTTTACATTTTCCATAATATTATTGACTTCTTCAATATCAACACATTCCCTTTCGGATACACATATAAAATTATCAACGTCCTGGAATTGACTGTCATTGGTAAAAAGAAAATTTAAACTCTACCAACCCTATACTGTAAAAACAGAAAGCGAGGCTATTACTTGATGTTGGCGACGTCTTCGAGGGATTGCACCCTTATTGCTCTCTCTCCAACAGCTTTCCTTGCATATATCACGAAGTTTTTCACCCATACATATCTCCATCCCTTCTCCCTAGCCCTCTCCTTAGCACGTCGAAGCAGTTCCGCACGGAAAGGGGTCAAGTTCTTGTTTATGTAAACTCGCGCACTGGACCATTCATCACGTAAACTCTTTGCAGTCAGGATTCTTTCCTTCCTCGCCACGTTTATCAAAGCCTCACTGGTCTCCGAAGAATCCAAAGTTGCCAAAATCTTTCTGGGACGATTGTTCCGCACAGGGCCAGGCCGGTATGCCTTTTTAACTTCCCCTCTATTAACTTTCAGCACTCAGAAGGCCTCCTTCACTATATCAGCACAGTCTTCCTCCGTCGTCTCAGGCACTCCATGAAGCTCTATGTTGTTTCGTCGGGCTTATTGCTCAAGGAAGTCCACTTTGTTCTGAAGGTCTTTTGCATTTTGAGTTCCCTTTTGAGTGTTCTTCGACCGTTGTTTCCAGTTTTACCAGCTTTTCCACAAAGGTATCAAACTGAGTGCTCATAAAACTCATCGATTTTTTAAAAATCTTTTATGTCCCCGGCAACGGAAAGAAGCTTATCGAGTTTCCTGTGTATCATCCTGATTTCCTCAGAATTTACAGCTTTCCCCTCGGTCTCGCCCGAATCCACAGTAGAACGTTGAGTTTCCTCTCCGGAGTCCGAATCGTCCTCCGAATCGACGTCCCTGACAGACCCACCGATGCACTTATCGCATTTTCACCGCTCTCTATTTTCCTTTTTCATATTTTAAAAATTTTCTAGGGTTCTCAATCGGGTGGAATCCCGCCTTGCATACAGAACATTTTGCAGTTTTCTTGGGCGAGTGGAGATCCCTCCGACACCTTGCACAGTCAAGTGACATTGTTTCTCGATGGGCAAACAGAAGGCGATGAGACGGCTCCTTCCGCGATAAGACCGTAGAGCACCACGCTTTGACAAAGACGGAAAAACAATGGAAATGAGAGACGAGAATACGACGTTCACTTCACGATAACTGACGAGATACTGAACTAGTTAATTGAAGTGTAAAAATCGACTATATCGTAGTTGGAGAGATCGACAAGCGTTACCATAAGATCCAGCGTGAAAAAATACGTAGAAACCGACCCCATACTCGTAGGTTTATAGAGGGTAATATTCCAAGAAAACCAATGATTTAATTGAAAAACCCACATTTTTCAACATTAAAACACGAGTTTCTCCCCTAAATAACAAAGTATAAGTAAAATTGACTATACTTTTGCAAAGAGTATTAGATGAAGCAGTTTTCATGAGATTTGCCTGTTTCCATGATTTTTTTGGAAGAGTAGTAAAGTTTTAAATATTTTCAGAAATTTTATTATTTCAAATTCTTCAATGTTTAAGCTGATGTGGAAGGTCTTTGGTTGGTACTTTTTAAGAACTCAAGTACACTAATCTTATAGGAAATTTAACGCTGATTCCGAAAATGGGGTCAAAAGCTAAAAGTAAATGAAGCTAAGTGGAGAAATTCGAGATAAAAAGAAAACAACACGGTTTTTCCGAAAAAAAAAACCTTTAAAAAATCATATCTTGAGTGAGAATTGAAATAAAAATATACGGTTTTCGGCATTTTACTACATTTTTGTTGCAGACCAACACAAAACAAATTTTAGCCACTTATCCGGTTCCATCCTGTATGAAACGATAATTTACGAAAATTCGCTCATACGATCATGCTGCTTGACTGAACCTTTTAATAGTAGGCTGGTATATTCTCATCTAAATATCTATACATTTGATACCAGTATGTAACATTGTTTTTTAAAGGAATTGTTTTTTTAAACATTGTTAATGGTGTAGAAAGGGTGTATAGCACGAACTTTTTTGATTTACAGGGAAGAACCGGTTAAAGTCCTGACTACCGCAGAGCTACAAATGGAGAGTAGCATGTATAAAATTCTGGAACTCCTTGAAGATAGTCGGAAGTCAGTTAGTTATTACTCTAAAATTCTGTAGTAAACAGGAACTACACGCATTCACCAAACACCACGAATCACTTGCGTAGGAAAATTCAAAACGAAATATTCTTTAATGTGTAACACAGTTACTTCACTTTAATGTGTAACACAGGATACTTCGAACAAGATAAAATCATCAAGAGCCCATCATAGAATAATCATATTTTTACCACACAAGAAGAGGGCCTATATCACAATGTGCCAGGTGTCGGTTGTATTATTGGATGTTAATAATTGACCGACCTTCACTGGAATCATTATGGAGATGGCTTACAGGGAGACGGCTAAATCTAATTGTATCCGCATAACAACCCCCCTCGAGTGGTCAAGGTGGTTGGTAGAGCTTCAGTTTGGCTGGATGCCAGAATCCTTGGGTATCTAAGAGCTGATAAGATGCTTCAGAGCTTACTGTGTTTACCTTGTAAGGACCTTCACATTTTGGGTTCAATTTGGCTGCTACACGATTATCTAATGACGATAGGGTGAATGAGTTACGTAAGACTTGATCGCCAACTTTGAATGTCTCATTCCATTGCCTAATATTATATTTATGTCTCTGCTCTGATGCAGCTTTCAGGAGATTCTGCTCGACGTGGGAGTTTAATAATCCTACTCGCTCATTCGCTGGTGTTTGGGGCAATACACAAGGATAGCCTTCACGAGAAGTAGCCTCTCCGGGATGAGATTTTAATGGCTCCCGACAAAAAGTTTAGAAGGCCGGTAAAAATTTGGTGGGGCCATGTACGGCGCTATTTAGAGCAAACTGCAATTCACTAAGATAAATTTCCCATTTGGTGTGCTTCTGGTCACGATAAGTTGTCTAATATTCCAATTATCTCGCTCTTTCGGGCTTGTCTGGCAGTGGTTTAGTGGCGTACTTTGGTGCTTAACCCCACATGACTGGTCTAATGCGAAAGAAGGAACTCATGAAGTGGCTAGCAACCCCGTCAACGATAGTTGATGGCGCTCCTAATTGGTTTAAAATTACGGACTTATGTGTTCAAACTTACGTTATATGTAGCGTATTGGGACAAGTTCGACCCACTTGGTAAGCACATACTCAAATACTGAAAGTATTTTTTATTTTTTCAGTTGAACTCTCAGGAAACGGCCCTATAACATCAGAGAGTTGCTGTTAAATATTTCGAAATATATGCCCCTTCGGATGCATTAAGAGGCTTAACGTGTAGGCATACGTCGCAATGACGAACATACTTGACAATAGCATGGTACATTCCAGGCCAAAAATAAAGTCGACCGACTGATTCGTAAATGGGTTTTAGCTGCACCAAAATGTCCGGCCTGAGGATCATCATGCCATTCGTGTGAAATTTGTGAACGGAATGACTAATAAGGTTCGACTAATATTCATCATTCGCAAGGCCTTCCAGCTAACGCTTGAGGAAGATTTCTGGAAATAAAACCTGTAAATATCCTTTATTTTCCAATCGTAATGGACATCAGGACAAGTTTGAACTTTTTAGAATTTTCTGTCATACCAAAAATCTTAAGTTGTTGATTTGGAAGATTTTGGTTCGTTGAGTAATTCAAAAACGGCAGCAAGAGCTTCTTTGAGAGTCGAAATTCAGGAAAGTGCATCGGCAACACAGTTGAGTTTGCCTTTTCAGTATTCCACTTGGATACGATATGGTTGTAACCGAAGAACCCATCGGGCTAATCTCCTAGTGCCAAAGGAGACAAGAATGGTCGGTTCTGACCTTAAACTTATATCTTTCTAGGTGTTCTTGTTTTTCCCCTTCTATTCTGTACACTACTAAAAGGCATTCTGAAAGAATAAATAGATTACTGAAAGGGATGTTAGGCATAGGGTAGTAATATTTTTCTCGTTAAGGCGTCTACCTTCCGTAAGTCAATACAAAATCTCAGGGCCGGCCTAAGGCAAAAATTGCAAGTGTGCAAGATTCACATTTTATGCCCCTACCAGGGGGTATGGCTGTAATTATTACAGCTTTATTGCAGGTTATTAAGCAAATTCAAAACGAACAGTTCTTTTATTTGGGACACAGTTTTACAAGATATCTATTTCGATCAATAAAAAATCATCCAGAGTCCATCATAGAATAATTATATTTTTACTAGTTACACTGACACAAGAAGAGAGTCCATAATAATGTCCTGCTTGTCGGTGAATTATTGGTTGATAATGATTGGCTGATCTTCTTTGGAATCATTATGGAGATGGCTCATAGCGAAACCGCTGAATCCTAATTTGTATCTGCATCTGCGTTACTAAGTTCACAAATTTAGAGAAATTCCCCATGCACCTATGTAAATCATTCTTCTTCGAATTTTTAGTACGGAATACGCTTTTACCGTGACCTAACAAGTGAAAAATGTCACGTAAAAGTGGGACTAAAGTAGTAAATTTTCATAACATTTCAAAGCACCTTGGCTATTACCAACGCACAACTTACTGTATTATAGATATCCAGTATTCGGGTTGCATCTACACTGAATTTCCTCGAAAGGCAAAAAAAGGAGAGGGAACAGAGAGACGAGATTGACAAAATCGTTCAAGAAGAATGCGAAAAGGCTCAAGCCGAGTACGAGGCCATACATGCAAAATGGAAAGAAATCAGCAGAACTCAGGATATATTGAGCCTATACGATCAAACAGAAGAGCAGAAAGGTTCGCATGAAGAGTAGAAGAAAATAAAAATGCAATATCAATAATAATAGATAATAATAATACCTAATGATAACAATATCATTGTTGAAAAATTGCTAAAACCTGAAATGAAAACGCCAACAAACGTTTTAAATCATTCAGCGGTATGAATGAAACGAAATAAAACCTTTTACTTCATTTCTTCTAGAAAACAATGCAAATCCTTTAGGTACGTAGATACACACCTCAAAAAGAATTAAGGGATCACTGTTTCTTGTGGACGTCAAAGACCCCAGATCAATCGGACAAAGTTCACGATATATCTCATGATTAGGTTCCGAATGGAAATGGGATGAACCCTATTCTTTTTGTTTTTTCTCAAACACTGAGAAGACCCGCGATATCAAGCTCCAACTTGAGCCAAAACAGAATGAAATCTGAGCATTCTTCTCAAGAGAAGTAACCCCCTCCCTCCTTATTTTCCCCCCACAATTTTTGAGATATCGAAGTGAAACTTGGAGAGCGTTTATGGTGTGCCTGATACTAAGTTTTAAGCAAATAAAAATCACAATTAAAAATATTAATAAAATAAAAAATCAAATTTTTTTTGGACTACCCAATGGGGATCACTCCCACCCCCTGGTTTTTGGATACATACCTAAAAAAACAAATTTCCATTTTTTGTAGAGTGACGCCTCATTTCAAAGATTCTTTAGTGCTGAACACGATGGCGATGCCAGAATTGCGATATCTTATTCCGTTCACGGATTAGAGCAGATAGCCATGAAGAAGCGCGATTCATTCTGTTTTGGCTGGTTTTGGTTTAAGAAAAACAAAAAGAATGGAGCTCATCCCATCTCCATTAGGCGCCGCATCAACTTTGTTCGACTGATCTGGAGTCTCTGGCGTCTACAAGGAAAAGTGACCCCTTAATTCTTTTGGGGTGTGTATATGGCGTTAGGAACATAAATAGTGAGTATTGTTATTCTTATCAAGGTTATCCCGAATTTAATGCATACCTTTCTCAAAAACTCGGATGGGATGATTTTTTTTTTTTTTTTTAAATCAAATTCATTACCTACCGTGCTTTGTGCTGTGTTCAGCATGATGGAGTTCCATGTATATTGTTCCAAATGAACTTGGCGTACACCGATACATTCTCAGTGAGTTGTGATCCAAATAAATGTTTTGGCGAGTTGTAGTCGTGAACGATTCTATAAAATGTACGTGAAAACTCTCCTGCATTTGTAGTGAGCGTCGTCTCGCTCGGTTTTTATGCCCATAGATGAGGTGGGTACAACGTGCCATCCGATATTTAGTTATAGTAAAGGTACCTATTCTATGAATTTAAACCATTTTAATGCTTCCATTTTGCTCTGAGACTGATGGGTAAGAGTTTATATTGTTTGGACTCTGAAACGGGTGGCAGTTGAATGCGTCTTTGGTACGTGCTCTGGGCGGGAGTTGAGTCACTTTTAGTCCTCTAGAACGCTCTTGTGGAAGATTTTTTGTTTGTTTTCGTACACTCACGTACCTACGTTTGGAAATAAATTTTGGATATAACAGGTACTACTAGGTATGCGTTCAGCTCATCGTTGGCATAGGTACTGTGATGGATAGGAGTAGTTCCTCCTTCTCGATTCTTGAAAACGCTGCAGCTGGGGATACTGCTGAAGTTTATTCAACCTCCAGGATGTCCTCTGGGTGTAGCAGGTTAATCGTCTCTCTCCAGTGCAAGCCTTTATAGGTTTTAATAATGTCTTGGGTTTTGCGATGTTCCTTGATGCTTCCAGAGTAACGACTCGCTTGGTATTGCGATCAACATTCTAAAGAAGTTGTTATAGGAGCCAGTCATGATGTACTAGTGATTACTTGCCCAACAGCACTCAAACTTTTCGAAAATGCAGTCGTTTTCATACAATGAGCACATCAGTTTTGACCGCAAATACTCATGGACCGAATAACTTGCAATGGGTCTCGACTCCATGTGGAGATCCCAAACTTTAACGGATAGATAATCCCTAGAGATCATGTTGGAACCGGAATTCGAAAGCTTGATGTCTGAAATATTGGAGATGATTCCAAAAAAACTTTGATTGGTGCGATCTTCCGGTTCGTCAAATATCTTGGAGTGTCTGTCGCAAAGAGCAGCTTCTTAATTTTTTTAATCGCTGTGTGGGTCCGGCAGGGGGTTTGTTTGGAAGCATATTCCCGTACTTTGTGACAGTTCCCGTCAGAATCCCAGAGAATGCGCGTCCGTCGCTCCGGCGTTGGGCGTGATACTAAAGTTCTTGAAAGGCTGCGTTTGGCGATAGATGGGGATCCGAGAACCGGAAAACCAATTTACTCCAAATATAGCACATAATGCTATAAGTACGAGTGGTATCCCTCGGAATACCGTCACACCCTCTCACTCACCCCCTCTCTCTCTCTCTCTCTCTCTCTCTCTCTCTCTCTCTCTCTCTCTCTCTCTCTCTCTCTCTCTCTCTCTCTCTCTCTCTCTCTCTCTCTCTCTCTCTCTCTCTCTCTCTCTCTCTCTCTCTCGAGGATTTAGGCCCCATTGCACCTCTGGGGGGCGACCTAAGTCCTTGATATGTTAGCAGAGCGTGGTTTCCTGGATTACGCATGGTTATACCTAGTACATCCAGGTCCACTATTACTGAGGGCTATATGCTTCTGAAGAAACATGGCCCGGGTTTTGACATTTTATGTCTTTACTATGGCACATAAATGAAAAAGCGTCACGCGGGGAGCGTCACGCGGGGAGCGTCACGCGGAGAGCGTTACGCGGAGATTCCCTAATGATCCCACGATTCTGAGATTTGGTATGTAGCCCCTTGAGGGACTTCTGAACACAACTGACCGATCCCAGATCAGCTGAGTGGCTCTAGAATCCAGTTTTTTCCCTAATGATCCCACGATTCTGAGATTTGGTATGTAGCCCCTTGAGGGACTTCTGAACACAACTGACCGATCCCAGATCAGCTGAGTGGCTCTAGAATCCAGTTTTTTCCCTAATGATCCCACGATTCAGAGATTTGGTATGTAGCCCCTTGAGGGACTTCTGAACACAACTGACCGATCCCAGATCAGCTGAGTGGCTCTAGAATCCAGTTTTTTCCCTAATGATCCCACGATTCTGAGATTTGGTATGTGGGCCCTTGAGGGACTTCTGAACACAACTGACCGATCCCAGATCAGCTGAGTGGCTCTAGAATCCAGTTTTTTCCCTAATGATCCCACGATTCTGAGATTTGGTATGTGGGCCCTTGAGGGACTTCTGAACACAACTTACCGATCCCAGATCAGCTGAGTGGGTTTAGAATCCAGTTTTTTCCCTAATGATCCCACGATTCTGAGATTTGGTATGTGGGCCCTTGAGGGACTTCTGAACACAACTGACCGATCCCAGATCAGCTGAGTGGATCTAGAATCCAGTTTTTTCCCTAATGATCCCACGATTCTGAGATTTGGTATGTGGGCCCTTGAGGGACTTCTGAACACAACTGACCGATCCCAGATCAGCTGAGTGGCTCTAGAATCCAGTTTTTTCCATAATAAACTCTAGCCTACACATCGTACTTTTCTCATCATCGGCCATTACTCTTCGTTACAAAATCTGATGATAATAATGATGTAATTATGGAATGAGTAAAACAAAATTGTATTTTGAAATTTATTTGAATGAAAAAAAAATATTTTTTTTTAAAAACGTGTTTTTGCAATAAATTTCCACAAACAAAAGTACAATACGGGGTTTTATAGGAAGGGGAAAGGGGGCGCAAAGACATAAAATGTCTCTCGTGGTTGCGTACTTGTACGAAAGCTGTATCCACCGTATGAGTTTCAAGAGGTTCTAATACCAAGTTCAGATTTAGCGAATTTAGTTTTCAGAATGTTTTGAATTAATTCAATTGACTTGTTCAAATTCTGACTAATTCACTAATACCAATTCTAAAAGTCGAATTTAACTTTTTGTCAAGTATAAAGATTTCTTTCAAATTGTCAATTTTCAACGTTTTTCTGAATTTTCAATTTCCACAGCTCTTTTCTGAAATTTTAATATTTTATAGGTACAGTGTTTCAGAGAATTTCAGAAGGAATTCCCATTACCCTTTGGTACATAAATAATTTCATTGGTCATTGTCATAAAATTTCTCAATTTTTCCTTCTATTTTCATACCTATGGTATCAGGCCTTTGCCTTTATTATACATATATTCTTTATTCAAGGGCATAATTCCCAATTATTATTTCCAGGGCTTAGTTCCCAATTTAAGTTCCCAACGTGGGCACATATTTTTATATCTCTTTTATTTTCCTTAAGGTATAAGTTTTCATAGTTGAGCCACCGTTTATTCCCTATTGTTCCAATCTTTGATTGGGGTTAATTACCTAATGAATACTTCATATGAAGATTCATATCAAGATCTTCAAATGAAGATCCATCCTGTTTTAATTTCTTTTTTCTCATCCTCAATCGCCAATGCAGCTATTTATTAATGAGCATCAGTTCTCAACCAGTAAACTATTCCACCTGGTTTACATACTTGCTCTTCAATCAAGTATATCTTTAAGGGGAGGAGTGTGACAGTTCCCGTCAGAATCCAAGAGAATGCGCGTCCGTCGCTCCGGCGTCGGGCGTGATACTCAAGTTCTTGAAAGGCTGCGTTTGGCGATAGATTGGAATCCAAGAACCGGAAAATTAATCTACTCCGAACATAGCTCATAAATGCTATTAGTACGAGTGGTATCCCTCGGGACACTGTCACACCCTTTTTCTCTTTTTCTCTCTCTCCCTCTCTCGATTTAGGCCCCACTGCACCTCTGGGAGGCGACCTAAGTCCTTGATAACTTCTTACATATACATCTGGAAATTGTTGCATTAAATTGTTGGAAATTGTAAATTGTGAGAGCTGCAGCAACTTGTAAGCTTTGGATCAAGATCTTCCATCAGTAGAAACTAAAATGTCTCTCATTTCAAGGGCCGATTTAAAATATCCTCACCAACCACTATTACCTGTGCTAACCTGATACTACTATGATTTCATATGCACGTGTGATGTTCGAAAAATTATCATGGTAAGAATATGAAGAGCTATTTCTGAGATCCCAAAATCAAAGAGCTCTTCTTGTCAGCACTGTATTAAATGTTCTATATTTTGATTATATGATTCCTACTAATAACTGATCGTGGATATAGTGTTGTAGACTCATTCGAAATTCTGGTAAGAACAATAACAAAGATTGCGCTGAAGAATTACTGTAAAAAATTAATGGAATCACAAACAGCAAATAATCCTACTAAACGATGTCAATGTTTAATGAGAAATAAAATGTTCAACTACAACTATATGGACGTTCATTTCATCACATACGAAAATCTAAACCCATTCATCTGAACCTACCGATATTGGTGAGGGAATTGCAGTTGGGTAAAAGTGATGCAAAACGGAATGCATTTGGGTAAGATTCTCTATGCGTTAGAGTACAAACCTCAGAAGAAAGATAATGGGATTGGGTAAAGAAATTCGGACTAGAAATGCATGCTATTGACCACTAGTATGTTGAACCCTTGCACGTGAACAAGCAGCAAGTACATTTGCACAAAATATTTGGGGTATGACTGAAAGTACCGTCCATCATTACGTGCTCGGAGTTGGCCAGATTTCCTCCTTACTCGGTACACACATTCCCTGAGTTTAAAAAAAGTCTTAATGTTCTGGCGAGAATGTAATGCTGGATTGCAGTTTATTTAGAATTAACTTATTAGGTTTATATGTACTGAACACGTTTTCCTCTTACTTTTTTTTCACTCCACGTTTCGATCTTAACTGGCTCTAATCGTTTAAAGGAACTGAAATTACTCGCCCTCCCTTTCCTCGTGTTTTTGTGTATTTTCACTTTCAATCAATTTTATCTAAACGCATTGTGCACATTGAACCAAATCGCATCGCTTTACTAGAGACCTGTCCCATTAAATTTCCCTAAATGCATTCCCCTCAAATCGGTCGCCATAGCTCGCCCCAAGCGGATGACTCATCTTGGCAGCTGTGAGGCCTTTTACCCTTCCGAAGGTACTAGCGCGATCATATTTCTGTTACCTACCGTTGAGACCAACATATCAGTAGGTACCTAAAAGTGTTTTGAGGCTGAAAATCTCAGTTGTGCGCTAGGCCTAACGCCGTGTCCTACGTGTACGACCAACGAGCGCGAGCGAGCGACCTCAAGTCGCTCGCGCGCGCCGCTATAGTGTCCACAGTAGGCGTCCACAGTACGCGTCTAGAATCCTTGCCAGGTTACCTTTGCTTCGTGCTAAGTGTAATTTTTTTTTCTATTTTTGCGATATTATGAACGACTTATTTCTTTTAAATAATGCAGCAATGCTTGATTACTTGGCGAAAAAGAATTCGTCGAGACGGAAGCCAGTTTCGAATATTTATTCAATGAGAGAACAATACGGTGAGTTACACAAGTTGTTCCCGCAATTCAGGAATGATGGGGCGGCCTTTTTTGCTTCCTCCATGATGAAAATATCCACCTTCGATTATATTGTTGAACATATTGAAGGAGAATTTAATCATCAAGTTACCAATTTTCAAAGGCCCGTAGGAGTTGAGGAAAAATTGATGTTGACAATCAGGCAAGTACAAGGCTAGAAGTAATGATTTATTTTCCGTCCCTTTTGTCCCGTTTAATTATTTGTTAAGTAAATAACCCCCTTTATCGAATGGCTAGACATTATAATTTAATAGCAGCTGAAAATAATTACCTTGATATATTTTTCAATAGTTTTTTCGTATTTAAAAACCACATCATTTCCTATTGTTCTAAATTTCCAGCCAAGTAAAAGGTACTATTATTATCTTTTGTGTATTGATTTAATTTTTTTTCTACTCTGTGTATATTTATATTTTCATTTTATCTGTATTTTCCATGTATAGTTTCCTTATTGTATATTGGACTAACTAGCCCTAAATAAATAAATAAGTACGCACGTAATAAATTATAAAACATTTTATTTTTAATTTAGTTTATTAATCGTCAAGGGAGTTCTCTTTTCGAGAAAGCTCCCTTATCAAAATACTTTGGAACTTGGAAAGTTTTTCAATTTCCCCCAGCTTTTTGAAGTATGGGAGAAGCGATTAAAAAAACAAAGGTGTCTTCGTCTTCTTTTATTTATTTACATTTGTACGGGCGAACCCACATAATTACATTAACATTATTACATAAAAAACAAAGGAATCAAGTTGACGGAAACCAACGAAAAAATGAAACTTCTGGAGAAAAAAAGATAGAAAAAAAAGAAAACAAAAATGTTCGATTTGAGGCACTGAAAGTTCTGAGTGGTGCGAAGACTGAGGGGGAAAATCTATTAGTGAATGACATGAAATTAAATAAAGTAAGGGTAGAACTGAAAAGAGTTGAGTGTTGCTGAATCGAATTTCACTTGATTGAATTTAATTATGGTTGGGACGCGCATATTGCCGATTTGAATCTAGAGAACGGGCTGGAGAAGAAGTCCAAGTCAGGGTTTAGATTCGTCAGGCAGTTTGCCATGCGAGGAAGCCTGCACAGTGGCCGGTTCAGCAGGTTGTTCGTCGTCGAGAAGGGAGTCAGAAAGGGCAGAGTGGAGCGAGTCGACTTCGGAATTCTGAAGGCGATCCTGGACAGAAGATACGGCGAATCAAGTCCGTTATTAACGAGTTTGTACATAACGGATATGTCGGATATCAGCCTCCTGGTCTCCAACGTCTGCAGACCACATGTTTGGAGCAGGGACTCGTAATTTATCTCAGATGAAGGAATGCCGAGTTTAAATCCGATGTACCGGAGAAATCTCCTCTGAACCCTCTCCAATGCGTACTTGTGTACTGTGTAGAAGGGCGACCAAACCGTGGATCCATATTCCAACCTAGGCAGAACCAGCGTCTTGTACAGGATGATGATGGGTTGAATCCGAGTGAACTCCCTGGTTCTTGTCTCACTGTCCCAGCCATTTCCAGGGAGAAAAAATGAGAGGAATACGGGAACACCAACAATAATTTGAACACAAAACTAACCTCCCGGGAGAGCGACCAGGCGAGCGCGCGACCAAAATCAAACTGGTTTGAAAATCAAACCCTAGCGTGCGACCTCAGCCCGACTCGCGGCGTCGGGCGGTGGTACGTAGGACACTTTGTTCGGTTTACCTTGTTTGAAATCAGCTGGTCGCTCGCTCGCACGCGCGGGTCGCTCGCTCGCGCTCTTTGGTCGTCCACGTAGGACACGGCCTAAGACCATAGTATTACGAGGTACCAAGGTCTACATCAAGGTCTTTGGTGACCCCAGTGATGTATTTTCAACAGATTCAACGTCAGATGTTCTGTTGATGTTCTATCCTTGTCAGTTGAATATGGAGTGTTTCCTTTATTACTTTAGGTAATTCCATCATTACACCATTGCAAATGCCATTTCGTAATTCAAACTTTGGTAGAATGATCGAAGAAACGAAGAACGATAAATTACAGTGGTGGTGCTGTTAACGGCGCTCAAGGATCCTCCTGAATGACTGAGCGGTCGTGCGGGTTTTAGTATGTAGCGCCCTACCGCACTGTGCCTAGTGTTTCGGTGCTGGTAAAGGGTATAGCGTTCTTCGGGGTGCAGAATAACGGGGTGTTATAAGGGTATAACCTGAATACTCCTTTATACCCATTGGGACTTTAGTTAGTGAAAAACGTTCGACTGTAATACCCTTCAACTTTGCCTTGAATTCAAATATCACATTTCGTGTATACAAGCATGCTGTATAAGGTGCGTGATTTCAATCCTAATGCTATTATTAAATACTATTTTTTTCTAATTGTGATCCTCAAATTACGCTGCAGATTCGAAATCTATGGAACATTTCATGAGAAACCGACATATCACTCGAATTTATACATGCGCAAAAACCTGCAAAGTTCTAGAAAATTTTCGGTAAATGTAAAATATCAAGCTTTTGGAGGTATTTGATTGAATAATTATGATACGCAATTGTAGGGCATATTTTCACGTTGAATCATGTGATGATGTTACTTTTTTATACACGCAACAAAAATTGGCAGACGACTACAATAAAGAAAAAAAAGTATTAGTGAGGTACCTACGCTTTGCGCGAAATTAAAGGGAGACATGTATAATGCTGGTAATTTATTCGGAGGTTTGCCATGCCTGTATCACACATATCAAAAAATGAACATCACTTCGTGCTTTTGCTTGCAAAAAAATGCCCTATGTATCGTCATGTAACACTTGTGACAGTAAACATTTCTAGAACCTCGATATTTTGCATTTAAGTGGACTTAAATATTCTTCCTAAAGTTGGAGTCAGGTTCAAACAACGAAGTCTGTGCGCCGTGCGCACGTTTTACACTTGCAAACATGCATAACGATGTTGAACAATTTGAACTCTACGCAAATATAATAATGGGGGGTTACAAATTGACTTTTCTCTCTGACTGCAGTATAAATTGGGTGTTAACGTTAAATTGAATCTTCCTTTGTTTACCTACGTATTATAATAAACCCTTGTGTGCTAATTTACAGTAGAACCTAAATCAGTTGGTGGCATTGCTTAGGGTTCATTGATTAGTTAGACATAGGTAGTGCTCCTAATCGTATGATACCTTTTAAAACCTGATAGCACATATTAATTTCGAGTCCTAATCATATAAAAATGTCAACGTTCAAACGGGCGCGACACATTTTATGGAAAATAATTAAATTTAAAAATTTCAGAGGGTTGCTTAGCATTGTTGGAGCAAAAAGAGATATTCATCACAAATTTGAAGAGCAGATTAAAACAAGCTGATAGACAATTTAACGAAGAACTCGCCAAACAGGACGATTTCTTGAATATACTCACTGAAAGGATCAACGATCAAATTAATGTGATGAACGATTGCTATCAAAAAGAATTACAAAACCTTCAGGTAAACTCCTCCTTTTTCATTTAATTCAGAGCTTGATTCGTAGATCTTGAGCACCTTTTCTCGATAGTAGGTACATAGATAAACGTTTATTTGTATACGTCTTATATGACCGTTACAAGAAGTTAAAAACACCAATGACAAAGAAAGAAGAAAAAAATGATCATTTCATTCTTACAATGCAATATAAAATATATGTTCATTCTCCACATGTAGCTTTGTGACAAAGGTAGGTATATGGAAGGATTTAATCTAGCTTTCTGACATCAGTAAATACCTACGTTAGATGAAATATGTTGTTAACTACCTATAGGTAATTGTTTAGTAATCAGAAGTACTTTTTTTTAAAATTATTTACCATTCGTTTATATAAATGATTGAATGAATGAATAGATAATAAATAATGAATGAGTAAATAATAAATGAATAATGAATATATCGCACCCATCCTAGAATAAGGGTACAACTCAAAAATTGTCATTTTCGGCAAATCGCATTCAAAGTTTTCCTTCCACACCATTGGCTACCCGTTCTTTGGAACACGATGGACATCATTTATCTTCGCGAAACTTGTTTCCTATATTATTACTCTAACGCCCCATGGTGAATAAATAGTTTTTTTGACAGTGGGAAGGGAGTGGGGGAACGGTTTTGTTAATTTTTTAAAGAATTTTTGAGTTGTTCCAACTCAAACACTGATATCTCCCCAGTCAGGATCCAAAATGTTCAGAAAAGAAAGACACAAGTTAAAATACATATCTCCACCTTCTACAGACAAACTAGACCGTTTCTACTTCTCAGAACCACAACTAACTCAAAAATCGCGATTTTTGAGTTGTACCCTTATTCTAGGACGGGTGCGATATATATATATATATATATATATATATATATATATATATATATATATATATATATATATACATATATGAGGCTGAGAGGTCTGCCTCCTGGCAAATATGGAGATGAAAATGATTGTGATATGGGGTGTACACCAAGCACAACAGAAGGAAGTGGACAATATCTTCCACGGCCCGCAGATTGCAGTGAATACACTCCTTAGAGCAATCTAGATGACTTTTTGAGGTAGAGCTGGATGAAATCCTTCGAACAGAGACGCAGTTGAGATAATCGCTCGACTGATGTTGTCGAATCCCAAACTGGATTACCTGGCATCGCAGTCAGTGATCTGTCAGTAGCAAGGATTGTAGGTAGAGTTGCATGTTCGTTGGATATCCAAACTCCAACAGTATGCATTAAATGCTTGCGCAAGGCTTTGAAAGTTTTTCTTCTCACTATCGTATGTTAGGTCAGCCAGCAAGCTCTCAGACTCAACAGTACCCAAAAACTCCTGATTCGGGAGATCCAATTGAATCTTAGGTCACAACCAGATCCATCGGCGTCTGCCCTTAAAAGCACATCCACACACATTCTTGGCCACTTTCCACCGTCCATCCTTTAAGCCCTCAAAAGTTAATTTAGCATTCGGGAAAATATCTGGGCCTTCGAATGTAGTCTTCCACATTCAAGCCTGAGATAATGACCAGAAGTGCCTCTGGGCAAATGCAATTAGGATTTTAGGAAAACGGACTGCACAACCTCCAGCTTCTCGGAGTACCACAGTCCTCAGATCTCAGCTACATACAGAAGGACTGATTCATTGTCTCAGATAACTTAGTTTATGAGTTACCCACGTGTTACCCGACTTTTTTACCTACTAAATTTTTTTAAACGAAGTTTATTAACTATAAAACAGAACATTCAAAAATTTATGTAAAAAATCAGAACCTTAATTGAGTGGGAGGTTATTATTAAGAAAACGTTTTTTTGCCATAAAATAATAGTTAAAAACTTCCTAGCACTCAAAAAGCTCAAATTTCAAAACAATTTAACATTATACAATACGATAATTTACGAAAATTCGCTTCTACGATCATGCTGTATGGCTGCCACTTTTTCATCATTATTTTGTCCATACATTTTCGAATGATCTATTTTATAGTTTATAAACTTTATTTGACTTAAATTTTGCTAAAATAAATATTTAACAATTTTTAGCCATTTTTAGTGATTTTTTAGTACATTTTTGAAATTTGACCAATTTAATGTGCTCAAAAAGTGTTGCCCAACGAACTCATCCTTCCGTTTGGAAAGCTTGATTTTATGGCGCAAGAACGGAATTTTTATCTCAATCCTACGGAGAGTTGTCATCTGGAATGATATAATATATATATAAATATATTTGTGGAAAATTTTGATTTTAAAATTTTTGGAGCCATTGCAATAAGTTAGTTTTTTTAAAAGTTCAGGTTGTAATATTTATATTCAAAACTAGATAGTGTTCAACTTAATTTTATTACTCTACAATGTGCTATAAACATAATTATCGATTCATGCTAACCATAGAAATCTAATAATGTTATAAAAAGATTGAAAGATGGTCAATTTATCAACACTCACGGATTGGACCAAGAATGCAAATCTTCATGGTTTATAATAGTAAGTGATTTAATCGTGTTTTTCTACTGCTTTTTCTCAGAACGTCGTAAACGTCGAGAAAAATGAAATTCTCAATGAAAGGAAGAAACAGTGGGAAAAAATGGCGGGAATGAAGGAGCGCTTAGAGCTCGAGAACAGCGTGAAGAGATACGACTACCTCCAGGAGTTCGAAGAGCAAATTGACTCGATGATAATCGAACAGCACGAGACGATGAGGGACCAAAAAATGATCATGGAGACCAAATTGAATGTAAGAATGTCATTTTCTAATTGAAATCAAATTGATTATTATCAGTCATGGTTTGTTTATCCCTCGAATGGCTTAGAACTATTTTTCTAATATTATCAAATACCTATACACGATACAGGCGATAAATTCAGGTTGGGTTTCTCCTTCAAGAAATTTCTAGAACTTTGTCTATTCAAAACTATGTATATCTACGAGTACTCAACTAGTATCGTATGAGTACTCAACTTTCTTTTGATGCTTCTGCCTGTAAGGCAATTAACAAACGCTTCCTAAAACGTAGGTAATTTGTACTGCATTATATCCCTACCGTCAAGACACACCAAGAATACGCTGTAACAGCTATCAAAAACTGTTACGGTGATCCGTTCAATAGAACGGTGTGCCCATTGGTATCTCCAACGTGCACGGGTTCGCATGCTCTTAATCATTGTTCAACCTTCAGAACGGTGAGTCTACCTCTCTCTTTCACTTGCGTTAGTAGCAATTAATATTATATAAAATCCCATTGTTTATACTAATACCTAATCCATTGATATCCCGCATACCTCTCTCTTCCCGGCGGCATTTCTTTCATCTTTAAAAGAAGTGAATATAAGAAACAGAAATATGTAGAAAACCCCCCTGATTACCTTTTTTTTGGAGCGACAAAAAGAAAAGTGTAATAAATTATCCCAGTGATTGAATCTTGTTTTTCTTATTTCACCTGAGTCCCAAAATTACATCAAAAGATTTAAATATACTATGGAAACCCAAGAATTTTGATCACGGTAATCGGTAGATTGTCACATGGTAGCGAGCGAAAACCACGACTAAACGCCCAACATCCTTTAATATTAAGAATAAAAATACAAATATATACACATCAATCACTGTACAACCAATAAATTCATTCCCCATACCCAAATTCAACAAACAATAAAAAAGAACATCCAACGCATTTCAGAAATAACCTCACCACAATACCAATATCCCAAGTCCTGAATTAACAAATCCTGCTTGTATAGACCGTTGTGTGTATAAAATAAGGTGCAATCTAATCCCAACAACCTCTATGGGACAAAGAATCGTGAACCTTACTCTAGTTAACCCCAGAATCACACAAACCAGAGCGAATTGTGACATGGAATCGTAAACAACCCCCACTAGGCTAAAACAGAAACGCCATCTACAGTAAAACCGGATAAAACAGCTACTCGAACGCAAATCAGTCGTCGTAATACCTAATCCATTGCTATCCCGCATACCTCTCTCTTCCCGGCGGTATTTCTTTCATCTTTCAAAGCAGTGAATATAAGAAACTAATCAACCAACCGGCTAGATAGAAAACCCCCCCTGATTACCTTCATTTTTGGGCGACATAAAGAAAAGCATAATAAAATATCTCAGTGATTCAATCATGTTCTACTTATTTCACCTGAGTCCCAAAATTACATCAAAAGATTGAAATATACTATAGAAACCCAAGAATTTTGATCCCGACTTATCACTTAATAATGTTTACTGAACGAGAAGTAGAAGAGTAGTTCACACTTTTGCAGTTCCAAGACGCTTCACAGTGAAGATGTTTAAAACAAGGGGGAAAATGATCCCTCACGTAATTTACGTTAGCGCATGCGAATAATGGAGTAATGATTTGAGAAAAATGGAATTGGTAGGGTACAATCTACAGCCTATCCCACAAATCCCCAGAAAATGTAATCAAAACCTGATGGAAGCTAGACTTTGTTCCTCCGAGTACACTCAGCGCAGGAGCTAATTAATGATGCAATTATGTTGAAATTAACATGGAATAATTAAACCATTGTCCCCTAACTATGCACCAAATTCGAGCGGGACTAGACGACTAGGGCGTAAAAAAATAATGCTTGAAGGAATTTACGTTTTTGCATGCGCAAATTGAGTAATGATTTGAGAAGTATGAAATTAATAGTGTTCCATTTACAGCCTAACCCGCACATTGTCTGGAAATTTCATCAAAATCAGATGAAGACTGTTGAAATTAGGCTCGTTTAATAAGGAATACATGTTCGCGTATGTGCAAGAGCTACTAATGATAGGATTATGATGAAATTGCTAGGAATGCTCAAATTAACCTCTTCCACCTATCCTCCGACTCTGAGCGAGATCAGACCACGGAGGCGTTAGATAATGATGCTTGATGAAATTTAAGATTGCGCATGCGCCGAGTAAAGTATTGATTTGGGAACAACGAAACTCATAGGGGAGTCCCCCCCCCCCCTACCCAACACTCCTTCACCCTAACCCGCACATACCATGAACATTTCAAAAGAACCGGTTGAATATTGTGGAAATTAAGCTTGTTACAAGGATTTGCGGACGCACACACACACACACACACACACACACACACACACACACACACACACACACACACACACAGACACACACACACACACACACGCACACACACACACACACACACACACACACACACACACACACAGATAGAGAGAGAAAGATACGGGACGAAAGTAGTTCAGAATAGTCAGAAACGTGAAATGCGAGTGGAAATTTGACCACTGTAAAAAAACAACAGCCGTTTGATTTTGGTGGAGACCACAACTTTAAAATCTCTCGATCGTGAAAACAATGCTTTCGCTACCTATAGGTAGACATGGAAGCAATTTAGACAATTATAAGACTTAAGACACATATAGACAATTATGGACATGAATTATGGACAATTATAGACAATTTAAGAGATGAAATTTAGCTTTTAGGTACCAATACTTCACTAGTAGGTAAATCGCACGTACAATACTAAATAAACTAGATTTCGCAACGTCATAAATTCCATCGGAACTTTATCACCTGATAATTTCAATATTGGCATTATATCAGCTGAGGCGATTTTTATGTATTCCAGTTTCAGTTTCTAGCGATATTTGATGGAATTTACTCTATCTTCTAGTGCTTAGAAATCCAAACGTTTTTTTATTTTTTTTTTCCATGTTCAAGCCTTCAGGGAAAGCGTACTACGAATATTCAACGTGCAGCGTCGAGGGTGGTTTTAATCAATTCTTCGTGATTAAATTTATCATTGACAAGCAAACAATTATTACTGTTAGGTACTTAGAAAGTTTTCGAGATCTCGATTTTTTTAATGTTTAGCCCTTTAATACAACCCTTTAGGGTAGATAAAAATTGATGCCGAGCTTCTAGGACCGTCTAGACCCCAAATGTGGTTTTTAACACAAGTTTCATATAGTTTGGTGTAATGTGTTCGGAGAAAAGCCGCGGACGCCGGACGGACGGATTTTTTTAATTCGATTTTTAGATTCTACGCATTTTGAAACGTAAACCAAAAACTTTTCAGGGGGTGTTACAAATTTTTTTTTTCTTGGTTGATTACAAAGGTTTATTATTGAAAATAATATAGAAATTTTTTTTTCAAATTAACGATTAAAAAAATACACGTATTTTGGATTTCAAGCTTTTTTCGGTTTTTATCGATTTTTCCAGCAAATATTGATGGCATTCAAGTGAATTTTTTTAGCGTACCTTTGTTCATAAATTTTTTAATTACATCGTTGATAAAATTTTTTACTACAATTCTGCTAAAAATATAGATTCGAAGATTTTTCGCAGTTTGTAGCTATTTTTAATGATTTTTTTAAACCAATCAAAGCTCAAAAAGTGCTGGCCAACGAACTCATCTTTTCATTTGAAAAGCTTGATATTTTGACAGAGAAATTTAATTTTTTGATGGGGCGTTAAATTTTTTTCTTTATCGATTACAAAAGTTTATTATTGAAAAATAAACCCAAATCAGGGATTTACCTGATTTTTATGATAAGACATTATGTTTCTGCTCAGGTGTACAATCTTGGGTTTTACAAATTAAGAAAAAATTTCGACGCTTAAAAAGTTCTCTTATTCGAAACCGACTTGTTTCATAAAACTTTCAAAGTTGGCGGCGCAAAAAGAGGTCTGTCACATCGACGTGGAGTAGGGAAATGGTATAGAATTTAAATATATCAAAATTGGGAATTTTTAATTTTAATTAAATATATCAATATTCAGAACTGTGGAATAAAAGAAAAGAGGTGATTGTCCATTCTCCAATCCAATTGTCCATTCTGGGAAGAGGGCAATCAAGACTTTCAGATCACGTATCGATGAAGTAGGACAGTTACCAACTCATTTGCGACAAGTGTGCTCCATTTAGATATTGCAACATCTCAACGTTATTATTGACATTGTTTTCCGTAGTTGAGATCGACTAGCCAATACCTAATACGGAGGTTAATTGAGGCAAAATGTCAGAGCAGGAATGGATTTTTTGATGTATTTGTACACATTGCCACTAATGTTTCATGTTTGCTGCCATATGATAGAAAAGCCATTGCATCGCTCTATGTTTTCTTCAAATACAAGGCTTTATTAACTACGATAAATTCATATGCATGATCGGAATAGGTATTTAACGGCAATAGTAGACGGGGAACTATACAATGTGCTTTCCACCTCACAATAATTCATTGAGATAGCTTCGTTTATATAGCGACGCAACACAAAGACTTGTAGTTACCGACGAATTTTAGTGTTCCTACCTATTCACTCGAACCTATTCCCATGGAATTTTCTCATATCAGCCACCAACCAGTGGGGTACCAGGAGGTACACGTGCATTCATCCTTATAATTCATTCAACATAAGAATGTTTGCAAGAATAAGGGCCAGTTTCACCGATCTGAGCTAATGTGCCGTCATCTTAACCTAACGATAACGGGAGACCGTCGATTAAGAGCTGCGTTGAGGAATTTTATCTTTCACCACGTTAATTCTGACGTCAAAGTAATCACCCCCTGGGCTGGTTATGGTTTGTATAAGTTAACGACGAGACGTTTCATTTTGTCCATCAATCATGGAACATATATGTCCATGTTGGACGAAAATTGGCTCCCAGAGAGCTTGGAATCGTAGCCTAAAAAATTAACAGCGGTTTTTAATCTAATTCTTATTGCAATTAATAAGTTTTTTCCAACTCTTTCAAACTCTGAAATTTGAAAGAAATAGATTAATTTTGAATATAACTTTAGATGAGGGAGAATAAAAGCTACTATGCTTGAAAATCTCAATGAGGAACCCGTGAAGTGAAGTGAAATGCAACAAAAATATCCTTCTACTCTTTTGGTGGCCTAAACAGTCGATCTTCTAGTACTGAGGGGTACCATTCCTATATTCCAAGAAATTCATATGTGGGAGTACATATACTAGTTGATGGAAGGGTTGTGACAGAAAACCGTAGAATTCTCATCAGATAAGAAGTAAATACTTACAAATCTCTACGTCTCAATAGGAAACCTAAAAATCGGGTTATCAAACTAAGTAATTTACTAATTTATGCTGGATGAGTCAAAGTACTTTGGTAACATCGGTTTTCATCTAGCTGTTGAGGATAATTATGACTCGAGGTCGTCACTTGAATAACATTCAAAATGTGCAAAAGAAACAAGTTGTAGATCCGCCTGCACAGGCCGCTTGTAAGAGTGATCTATGATTTCATGTCTACTTTTTCAACTAATGTACTGCTACCTGGAAATCGAAATGTCGTTACACGAGATAAATTGTGAACAATCTCATCGCCTACAAGTTCTTCAATAGGGAAGGAGGTTATGTGAGTGAATATTATTTTTCTTCAGTGATTTGTGGCCATTCTTGAATAATTTTGAACTTGAATGTTCAAAATCATTAAATATTACGATATTTTTGATAATTAAAATGTGGAAATAAAGGCTCCGTACATTAACAACTTGATGATAATTATCCGTTAACCTCTTTAATTGCAGGGTCGGGTAATTAGTTAATCAAATTTGGTAATCAGATCATCATGTTTTGACGGACGAGTTAACTAACGACGGGTGTTGGTCAACGAAAAATGGTCCTAACTCAGATTAAGCTCAAACATAATGCCTTGTTAACGCTAATTTCTGATTTACTCAAACGGTGAAATTCGCCAAAAATGATAATCTTTATTGGTAGTTAATTAAGTGGTTATTGTTTTCAGAAATTGACTGTAGAAGAGAATAGGTATCAAAGTGCGGTTCTTATCAGCAAAGAGCTCTTGAATTACAACGTCCAAGTTTTACAAAAGAGGCAGGACGAAAATAGAGTCATCAAAGGGCAGCAAAAACGCATTGTGAATCGGTAAGCTCGAGAGAATGTTAAGAACCAGATATAATTTTAGCACTGAAAACAAATTCATCAAACAACGAAAGAAACTTTAAAACGCACCAAGTCTTCACCTTATAATGTGAACGATCTTATTGCCACCAATGTCTAAGAGATCAATACACTCTCTTAACAAGTATCCAATCTAGACAGATTCTATAATCGACTTATTAATAGCTGATTTGATGTACATTTTCATCTGTAGGTATATTATTAAAACCACTAGTGTCCACCATTTGAGCCTTTGAGTGTATAAGGTAAAAGTTGTGGTAGTGGCGGCCGTTGCGAAATTTCCACAATTGGATTTAAAATGTGTGCTACATACGTTTGAAGGGTTCCCAAAGCCTCCATGCTGGTTTCATGGGCCAAAAAGATAATATTAAAGAGTAACTCACTTGAATTTAATTAAACTTGTTGGTGCCACTTCAGGAACAAATCTGGAACAATCGCTAAAATTGACGGTTTTCAGTTTTTGTAGCCGTATACCATATTTTACTGTTAAAATTAGTTATTAGCGAGTGAAACAAGTGTGGAATTATAAGTTATTTATTACTCGGGACAAGCCCAATTATATATACAATAAAAACATTAAAACATCCAGGTAATAATAGATTGATAAATGAGACAGGTAGAAAGGTAACACATCTTGAAAGGTCACAAGTGATATGAAATTATAAATAATTATGTTAATAGATTGTTCGGCAAACTTCTAACAACGTTCATAAATACTCGACTGGATTGCCCAAAGATATCGGCACTTGGGGCATTTTGAAGCGCAAGGTTCATCCCGCGAACCAGAAGGTCAATTTCTTAAGTAATTTGTGAAACGGCACAGATAGCAGGGAGTGGGAACGGGATTGATACTGTGGCACACCGATGCCAACTTTCTCCAGAATTGCAGGACAGTCGACTCCACCATTAAATAATAAGCAGGGGAAAGAAACGTGAAACGGGGCGCACGCAGCGATGCCAAACCCAGGCGATCTTGGATAGAATCATAACATAACCAATGCTTGTCACACTCATACCAAATTTGAAAGCCACATACCACAAGAATGAATGCTGCACTCGCTCGATCTGTCTTCAGTAGGTATCATAGTGCGGATTCCAAACCACTACAGCATACTCCAGCATTGGTCGAGCCAAAGACGAGTGCCGTACAATGAGTGCCGGAATGCTTGTGAGCTCACGAGTGTTTCTTTTTATGAAGCCCAGCATTCTCATGGCCTAACAACAACAACAACAACAAACAACTAATCTTGTCGATGTGAGAGGTGATATGGAGCTGCGAGTCCAAACTCACGCCCAAATCAGGAATGGTTTCCAGTATTTGTAGATCAAACCCCTGGATAGAATAAGTGTAGGCAATAGAGTTACGGAAGCAGTAGAATGACATAGATATTTATGTATGATATTTATGCAGGTAGGTTTATAAAAGACTAGGTGAAAAATTGTGATAACTTTCTGGAGGTAAAAAAATTGTTCGTCATGCATTATGATCGTAAGAGCGAATTTTCGTGAATTATCTTATTGTATAAAGTTACATTGTTTTGAAATTAAAGCTTTTTGAGTGCGAGGAAATTTTTAACTATTAATTTTATGGAAAAAACGTATTCTAAATAATAATTTCCTATTCAAATAGAGGTTTTGAATTTTTAGCTTTTTTGTGCAGTTTTTATAGGTTTTTTAGCAAATTTTAATGGATTTTAAGTACCTACATTTTTCAGCATAATTTTATACATAAATTTTTTAATGTTCCATTTTATAGTTGATAAACTTTATTTCAGCAATATTCTGACAAAAAATGTAAATTTAACGATTTTTAGCCGTTTTTGGCCATTTTTAGTGATTTTGTGAGTACATTTTTTGAAATGTGACAAATTTAATGTGCTCAAAAAGTGCTAGTCAAGGAACTCATCCTTTCACTTGGAAAGCTTGATTTTTTGGCGCAAGGAAGGAATTTTTATCACAATCCTAAGGAGAGTTATCGTCTAGAATGACACACACACACACTTTTTTTTTTCTAAATAAATCTCCCCTCAAAGGCGGAGGGGGCACACCATTACATTTAAAAAATAAATAAATGAATGAAATAAAATGCGAAGGACGCCCAGGTTTACCCGGATGCCGGCTCTAGGGATGAAGGAAGTCGCAGGAGGAGGAGGAGGAAGAAGAGAGGGATGAAAGGAAGTGCCCCTGTAAAATGACCACCAGTTGAGGTAAAGAGCCCCTGAGGACGCGAGTGGTGATACCACGGAGCACTCCTGCCGAGATGCCCAACTCGAGTAACTCTGTGGCGCTTTTCCCGCACCACACCCCGCGCCATGACACGGTCGCGGCCATGACCTTGATGTTATTTGTTGCCACTCCTTTTAGCTCAGATATCGCTCAGATCATTCCTATCATATTAACTTATCTTAGCTCGCCAGGTCTGCTTCATGTCTACGCTGCCACTGACAACCTGGACATCCAGGATTATGGCAGACCCATCGGGCTTGATCGCAACGTCTGGCTTCTTGCCCCGGTCACTCGACATGTGATATAGTCTCTCCCTTTCGACATTCCAACCGCTAGATGACAAAGCACCTGCTATCTGCTTGGCAACCGCATCGTGATGTAAAATGCGGCCACCATGAGTACGTGGACACTGCTGCACCATATGATAAAGATTGTCATTTTTACCCCGACAGGCACGACAAAGGGTGTCTACTGTCCAGCGACTACTCCGTGAACACCTCACCGAGGTGGCTAACGTAGCCACCCAGACGGCGTGAAAATGGCGATAGTCGCGGGCCCTAATGCTCTCTGAAGCCCATTTCACCCACTGGGTAGAAATGGGGGATTCAGAGCACTGTAGGGAATCTTTACCATCTACTGACTCATGAAGTGCAGCAGCAAACTCAGCAGATGAGCTGAGATGAGGTTTTGGAGCAGTTAGTGTTGCTTGATCGCACCACAACAACTGCTGCCGGACAAAGTTCAGGTCAGCAGCAGTGCAGGCGACCTCCCAGCTCGAGCCCCTAAGGGCAAGCGTAATGATGGGATGCTGGCTGAGAGGGAGACAATACCGAGCCCACCGGCCTTGGCCGGTGCATGAATGTAGGCAGTTGGGACACCAGGTGGGAAGCCTAGCCAAAAGCGCACAGCAGAGCGAACTTCACAATCCAACTCAAGCATCCTCCCGGCAGTAAGCCTACCAAAGACTAACCCATAGGTAAGCTTTGGCAGTAAGTACATGCAAAGGAGGTGAAGCTTCTGCTGTGGCTTCAATGGAGCCTTGTTGACACGAGCTAATGCTCCACCAAGGTCCACACGGATTGTGGCTACAGTGGCCACACCTATGAAGTCGACCCCATGGTACCGCCAGACCTCCAACACGGATCGGGCGCGGATGGGTGTCTGCCCTAAGACAAAGCACTTCTCATCCACCACCTTCACCTTATGTTGGCGACCCGACGGGACCAAGGAGACTGACCCACACTTATCTGGGTTAAGCCCCAAACCAAACCTGGCTAGCTGCTCAGCAAAGACTTTCAGGGCTATCTGCAAGCCTCGCAGGTTTCAGCGAGCAGAACGACATCATCGGCAAAAGCCAATGCACCTACTCACACCCGAGGGGCGAGATCAAACCCAATTTTTTATCTGGCAGCTTACCCAAGGCCGTATCCACAACCAGGTTGAAGAGGAGTGGCGACAGAGGATCACCCTTTCGTACCCCCCGCCCAATGACAACATCTCCTGACATCTCGCCTCGTGCCTCAAGGACCGTCACGCCTTCATGGTACAGACAGGCAACATACTCTATTAAACGAGCAGGTGCCCCGACACCACGAAGACAATCGGTCAGGGCAAAATGGCTTACAGTGTCAAAGGCCTTAGCGACGTCCAGAGCGGCAAGATGGAGCTGCCGTTTCTTGATGCGGGCCAGTGAAATGACAGTTTGGAGAACTGTCAGGTTCTCCGATGTGCCATCTGCTGGCCGAAACGCTCTCTGGACGTCACCAATGACACCAGCCACTTGGAAGCGAGATGCCAGAATCGTTTGAAAGTGGCGGAAAACTCCCACGATACTGAAATCGGGCGGTAGCCTCCAGGCCCACTTCCCCCTTTCTTTGGGATGAAAATTGCCCAGGCACGGGTGAACGCTTTCGGGGGTCTTTCAGATAGTAGCAACAGGTTGAGGATGAGCAGCCTAACATTCTTTGGAGCTTTATTCCAGCGTCGGGCGGAAACACCTTCGGGTCCAGCAGAAGTGGAGTTTTTGACACGGCACTTATGTGCCTCGTCATGAAGCACGGGCTTGCACATAATGCTGCGCAACACACACACACACTTTCTGCAAAAATACGCTAAAAGGTCCTTTCCATCAAAATTTCAAAAACTCTCATTAAAAAAAAAAATCAAAAATCAAAATTTCCTCTCGAATTTCAGACCATTTAGAACGATTTTGGTTCCTTGTCTACTCCTGAGTCGTGGGTCCGCTAGACTATACGAAGTTATCGTTCGATAACGATGACAATTTTGGCGGTTAGGCGGGTAGTTCTTTAGACTCCTGCAAAAGTGTCATTGCTGCGAAATACGAGTAAACAAAAGTCTCTGCGCAACACAAACGGCAAATTTTGTAACGTAAACCATTTTTCCTCTATTTTTTGGATTGTTAGATATGTAAGTTCCCCCGCGCACTGGAAACTTTTTTGAAGCAACTATTCAGCTGTTTTGATGAAATAAAAATGAAGATATTGAATGAGGCCTCGAACACGAACAACTTTTTACTCACGGCAACTAAATGATTGGGTCGCGACCTATTCCGAGGTTGAGTAAACTATTGCCCGTAGGAATGGATTATGCAGGTTTCTGCCAGTCACCGCGCACTGTAAACTTTACAGTTGCTCGCTTTCGCTCGGAACAGTTCAGTTGTTTGTTTGCTTGGAACACACGTTTTGACAGGGATATATCTTTTAGCTTGGGATCTTTGAAGCGATTTCATGACGTTTTTTCCAGCCCGAAAAAGTGTAGCGCGATACCAATAAACAAATTCAGTAATTATACAGCAATAATGAAGCTGCACTCTTCGGATGCGTTATAATGGCCTCTCTATCTTCATTACAATGGGCAATTACCTATAGAGCCCGGTAAACAACTGTGGTTACCATTATCGTTGGGTAATAAAATCATGGGCGGAAATATTTAAAAAGAGAAGAGAGTTGTTCGATCTTGGCCAAATTTGGATGATAGTTTAGAAAAATGCAGATTAGTTGGACATGTAGGTAAGTCAGAATGAAGTGTATAGTTTGGTGGTTTGGATGCTCGCATCTCAAATCTACAACGATTTCATAATTTCTCCCTTGAGAGGGAAAAACATTAAATCATGTTTAATGTTTTTCCCTCGCAAGGGAGAAATTAGATATAGTTTTTTAAGGTCAAGAAAAAAGAAAAGATTCTAATTAACCAAAACAATTTATTATATTTATATACATTTTTATTTTACCATTAGATATTTCCGATGGGACTCATACGCTTGCATACGAGTCTGCAACACATTGGGACATTTTATGTCTTTAGTTGCAGACTCGTATGCAAGCTCTAAGAGCCACTCAGCTGATCCGGACCCTGGGCATCGTCAAGTAAATGTCCTAAAGAGGCTACATACGAAATTACAGCTTCCTAGAGTGTAAAGCATAGAAATTAGCTCTAAGAGCCACTCATCTGATCCGGACCCTGGGCATCGTCAATTAAATATCCTAAAGAGGCTACATACGAAATTACAGCTTCCTAGAGCGTAAAGCATAGAAATTAGCTCTAAGAGCCACTCAGCTGATCCGGACCCTGGGCATCGTCAAGTAAATGTCCTAAAGAGGCTACATACGAAATTACAGCTTCCTAGAGTGTAAAGCATAGAAATTAGCTCTAAGAGCCACTCATCTGATCCGGACCCTGGGCATCGTCAATTAAATGTCCTAAAGAGGCTACATACGAAATTACAGCTTCCTAGAGTGTAAAGCATAGAAATTAGCTCTAAGAGCCACTCATCTGATCCGGACCCTGGGCATCGTCAAGTAAATGTCCTAAAGAGGCTACATACGAAATTACAGCTTCCTAGAGTGTAAAGCATAGAAATTAGCTCTAAGAGCCACTCATCTGCTCCGGACCCTGGGCATCGTCAAGTAAATGTCCTAAAGAGGCTACATACGAAATTACAGCTTCCTAGAGTGTAAAGCATAGAAATTAGCTTTAAGAGCCACTCATCTGATCCGGACCCTGGGCATCGTCAAGTAAATGTCCTAAAGAGGCTACATACGAAATTACAGCTTCCTAGAGTGTAAAGCATAAAAAATAGCTTTAAGAGCCTCTCATCTGATCCGGACCCTGGGCATCGTCAAGTAAATGTCCTAAAGAGGCTACATACGAAATTACAGCTTGCTAGAGTGTAAAGCATAGAAATTAGCTTTAAGAGCCACTCATCTGATCCGGACCCTGGGCATCGTCAAGTAAATGTCCTAAAGAGGCTACATACGAAATTACAGCTTCCTAGAGTGTAAAGCATAAAAAATAGCTTTAAGAGCCACTCATCTGATCCGGACCCTGGGCATCGTCAAGTAAATGTCCTAAAGAGGCTACAAGCGAAATTACAGCTTGCTAGAGTGTAAAGCATAAAAAATAGCTTTAAGAGCCACTCATCTGATCCGGACCCTGGGCATCGTCAAGTAAATGTCCCAAAGAGGTTACACACGAAATTACAGCTTCCTAGAGCGTAATGCATAGAAATTAGCTTTAAGAGCCACTCATCTGATCCGGACCCTGGGCATCGTCAAGTAAATGTCCTGAAGAGGCTACATACAAAATTACAGCTTCCTAGAGTGTAAAGTATAGAAATTACCTATTAAAATGATTTAACCACCGCTTCACAAATCAAACCGTTCTCGCAATATTCGGATCACCTGCTATGAATCAAATCATCGAAACACCAACTCAATGAAATCATCAGAAATTAACAAGCGGTTGCAATCATGTTCACAATATCAATTATTGAGAATGATCACCTGAGTGTACACAATTATTCAAATAACCATGCTCATAACTCAGCTTGTTGGCCACGCACTTCGCAGTAGTTAACATAATATGGTTGGATAAATCGAGAGCTTTCGAACGAATGGTCAACGAATTTTGTGGGATGAAAAACGATGAAGTACCATTTCCCTAGCAACGACTCGGTTGTAAGCGGAAATCATCAGAAAAAAAACGTTGCAGATTTGCGTGTCGTGTCGGAATTCACAGAACGATAGGTTCCCAGTAGGTAAGTTTTCTGAAATCAGTGAGTAGGTAGCTTTTTTAATTGAGTTATTTTTAACTTGAGAGTTGAGACACAATACACACATTTCACAGAGGGAAAATAATACCGATGTCCGATGTCATGCCCGACGTATCTGCATGAGTAGTGTAGATACTTTGCGTGCTTTAGGAGACATTTGATATTTTCTCCCTTCACACTACATTTTTAAAATTAACTGAAATCTGTAATGTTTCAATTTTTTGTAATTAATGAATAACTTGAATGCTAGTTGTATTAATTGTTTTTTCTTACCTTTGAGCCACTGCAAATCTTTCTTAAAGGTGATACAGCCTGTCGTTAGGGCGTATTTAGGTAAGTTATACGATGTCCAAGGACTGCTAGTAATTAATTAAAACCGTCCCTGCTCATTCTTAAATAATTAGAGAACTTCTTTGGATGTTCCCATAATCTACCAAACAGCTTATGAAACTGCCCTTCAAGAAGTCTGGAACTAATGATTTGGTTGGACCAAAACTTCTTTGTTTTTTTCTTCGTCTCAGGATGAGTGCACAAACCCAAGCAGATTCAACGAAATCCATTGTGAGACTGAGCTGAAAGGTAATTTATCTAGTCTCCCGTGCTTTGATTTATAATACCGCCGATTAAAAAATTGCCGGTGATAAAGTTCACGTGATTGAAAAGTTGTCAGTGCGCGGTGGCCCTAAGAATTATAATGTGTACCAACCACCAAAGAACTGAATTGGAGGGTATCGAAGAGGGTGGGGGGGGGGGGGGGGTAGCACACAAATGTGCAAGTCATAGCGACAAAGATACTACATACTTATGTAGTTTTATCAGTGGAAAAAAATCAAAATCCGGGCTGCTTATTTCCTTTCTCAGACTTCAAGATTCAGTTCGGAAACTCCGCCAAGAGCAGAAAAATGAAATTGAAAGGTTGATAAACGAGAAGAAGCAGCTTCAAGAGGGAATTAAGAACTTGCATAGGAACGTGAATACTTTGAACGTCCGGCTGAAGAATTTAGCCGCTTCGAGCAACAAAAAATACTTCCAGCTGTGGGATTTCAACCAAGGGGTAGCTGAAGAGTTAATCGATAAGGTAAACATTCGTGGTCTCAATCTGTTAAGTGTAGAACCATCGAAATTGTATAGGTACCTGTCTGACTTGAGGTGCCTTAAACGTGAAAAGATTAAAAAAAAAAAAATCTTGAAAGCATTAATCCTTTTTTTCTTTCGAAGAAATATTAACACGAATATGAAGAAACCCTCAGACCCATTTTGTTCCCATTTCGCATTTCAGATTTAATTCCCCGTTTTGTACGTTTCCGAACCAATATTATACAGTATGTGACAATCTCCATAACAGGTGAGTCTTGAGAAAAAGATAAAGGTACCTATTTAGAGCGCCTTTTGCAGATTAAAATGAACCTGCTAGAAGCTAGAGAAACCTGCAGGACCTACATCCATAACTATTGTTTATATTATTACTATTTTCTATATTTATTGATTTTTTCATAGGTAGCTAATTTTGGTTGAAAATGCAATGAAAGCTCGAAAAATTTTTTCCAATTTTTGTTATTTAGCGGAATATTACTAAAAAAAGTTCCAGTCAAGCAGCATGATCGTATGAGCGAATTTTCGTAAATCATCGTAATACAGGGTAAACTGTTAGTAGATGCAAACACTTTTTTGCCTTCAACTACATCGAAGATGGAGTAAGCATATTTTTATCTAAATCGTGTTCACAAGCATTTGATTATTTAACGGTTTTTTTTTTTTTTTTTAAAGAAAAACCGTGTTATTTTCATCTCAAACATAAATTTCTCCACTTTAAATAATTTAATTTTAACTTTTGTCTACATTTTAGGAATCAACGTTGAATTTTCTATAAGCATGATGCACTTTAATTCAGGAAAATTCCCATCTTAAGACCACAACAGGAGCTCAAACATAAAAAATTTTGAAAAAATAAAATGTCTAAAAATCTTTAAAACGTTACAACTCTTCCAAAAGATTTCCTGGAAAACTGCTTCATTCAATACTCTTTTCAACGGTATAGCAAATTTTACTTTTACTCTTCTATGCTAGTGTTAGGTACCATTCGATTCAGCGTGAGAAAATACGTAGAAACCGATCCTAAACTCGTGGGTTCGTTGACGGTCAGGTTGCAAGAAAACCCTCAATTTCATAGTAGAAACCACATTTTTAGCGAATTCTCGTAGAAAATGAAACTATTGTTATAGCTCCAAAAATTTTAAAATCAGCATTTTTGGAAAATTTCTTCATTGAAATCCGGTTTGTAACATTCTGAAACGATTCCCAGATTTTAACATGTATATTTATGTATGTAAATATATATTTATATATGTATAAGTCCTCCCAGTCTATAACTCTCCTTAGAATTGAGATAAAAATCAATCTCTTGTACCACAAAGTCAAGCTTTCCAAACGGCGAGTTGGTTGGCCAGCATTTTTTGAGCACATTAAATTGGTCAACTGTCCGAAAAAATGACGAAAAAAATCAGTAAAAATAGCAAAAAACTGCTTATAATTGTGCTGAAAATGTACTTGAATTTCATTAAAATGTGCTAAAAAATCGGTAAAAACGGCACAAAACGTTAAAAATCCAAAATATCTTTTTAAATAGCAGACTATTTTTAGGAGTTTTTGCCATAAAGTTGGTAATTGACTATTTCTTTTCACTCAAAGTTCTCAATTTTCAAAATAATGTAGCAAATATAGTTCGATAACTTACACAAAAATTGGCTCATGCGATCATGCTGCAGACTGGAACATTTCTTTCTACACATTTTGTCGTTGCCACCCACTATTCTCGTCAGATTTTCATGATTCTTTTGTCGTTCAACTATAAATTTGATCTTGTTTTGGAACGTACCTATACACAGGTTGTATAACTTCAGGAGTCGATTCTTCATCTAATTTGCAACTAAAGGTCCCTCGCAGAAATTTTGTTTTGTTTTGCTTTGTTTCCAAGTTATTTCAATTTTAAGATTTTTTTGTGTGTTTTCGACTTTATCACACTAAAACGGCTATAACTCTCTTAAAACGTACTGTAAAATAAAAAATGAGAGCATCGTTGGAAAAAACGTTAAATTTCCCATATTCCTAGTGTCTCGAAAAAAATATTTCTGGGGTCCTGATGAGTGAAAAATCAACTCGTAAAGTAGTTTTTGTCAAACTGGCAAAATCTCATATTCATATTTACAAAATATCATATTTTGTTTGGTTGTTTGAGTATTACTTTTCCTTGGTTTTTCAAGAGCATTAACACCAAAAAACTGCGCCAAAATCTCAGCTTTTTAACGGTGTAGTCAATTTTGCTTTTATTTTGCTAATTAGGGGAGAAAACAGTGTTTTAATATTGTAAAATATTGTTTTTTTAATGAAATCGAAGGTCTCTTGAAAAATGACTTTCTATGAAAACACGAGTTTGGAGTCGGTTTCTTCCTATTGTTTTACGCTGAAGCGAATTGTAACACTTCTCGGTCGAATGGTAACTTGGTATCTCCCCAACCCCGCATTAACCAATTTTTACTTTTTAACTCACAAATTTGAGTTCATTTCGTATGATAAATTGTATGTGTTTTTAAGGGTGAAACTATTAAGCTAAAGAGTAAAACTAGGTTGAAATGGGGTTGGGGAAATGTGTAAGTGTTACCATTCGATTCAGCCTAAAAAAATACGTAGAAACTCACCCCAAACTCAACCCCATAGTTCACTTTTCAAGGAAACCCTAGATTTCATTTAAAAAAATAATGTATTTCAACATGAACACAATTTCTTCCCCTAATTAGCAAAATAAAAGTAAAACTGACTACACCGTTGGAAAGCTGAGATCTTGGCGCAGTTTTTGGTGTTAGTGCCCGTGAGAAACCATGGAAAAGTGACCACCAAAAGAAATTTTTGAGATTTCGCCAATTTGACAAAAATCACTTGTTGATTTTTCACACATCAGGACCCCATAAATATTTTTTTGAGGCACTAGGAAATTGGAAAATTTAACGATCTTTCCAACGATGCCCTAATTTTTTATTTTACAGTGCGTTTTGAGGGAGTTACAGCCGTTTTAGTGTGATAAAATCGAAAACACGAAAAAAATCTTAAAATTGAAAGAATTCGGAAACAAAAACTCTAAAAAAGTCTACGAGGCACTTTTCTTTGTAAATTAGTTGCAGAAACGACTCCTGAAGTTGGGCGGTCCATAACGAGGTGCACTCTGTATATATATAAAGGGTGTATACGACTCGCCAAAGTTCAGGGATCGATTCTACAACTATAGAAACATCTTAAAAGTGAAATAGTCTATTTGTTGACAATTAGTTACTAATTGTCAACAAATAGACTATTTCACTTTTAAGATGTTTTTCGTGATTTCGACCTCAATTCACAAATACGGTCATAACTCCTTTAATTTAATGAGTAAATTAAAATTTACCGTTAAATTTACTCATCAAATCAAATTTACTCATTAAAAACACCGTTAAAATGAGCGTTAAATTTCCTATCTCCCTGATGCCAAAACAAGAATTTTCGAGCAGCTCCAATAGCTAAAAAATGAGGTCAAAGTCATAATTTTGAGAAGTTGATAAAAATTCACTGTTTTGAATCCGCTTATTGACTTTTTTACTGTAGTGCTTTTGAATCCCCATCTTTGGGAAAATTACCTTGGAATTTCAGCTTTCGAACGGTGTAATCAATTTGTATTTCACTTCAATAATTAGAGGAGAAAAGTGTTTGTATTTTGAAAAACATGGTATTTTCTATCAAATGGACGGTTTTTGTGTGGGGGAAAAAATCGAGTTAGGGGCCGGTTTCTACGCATTTTTTCACTCTGAATCGAATGGTACAGATTTCTCCAATTCTGTTATAACAGTGTTTTTACACTTTAACTCAAAAATTTTTAGTTCATTTGTTATGCTCAACTTTATGGGAAAAAGTGGTTAGTTAAATTGTAGAACTCTGTTATAATGGAGTTGGGGATATCTGTAAGTATTAACATTCGATTCAACTTGAAAAAACACGTAGAAACCGGTCACAAACTCACATTATTTTTTTCTAGAGAATATATAGAGATGTTATTAGAGAATATATATATATATATATATATATATATATATATATATATATATATATATATATATATATATATATATATATATATATATATAAATATGTTGAGTTCTCAACCACTTAGTCTTAAAACAAGGTGTTAAGGTTCTTGAGGGTTGGTCAATTGATCAATATATATATATATATATATATATATATATATATATCTGTATATATCAAGAGTTTCAAATTTCACTATGGAGGGGGGGGGGGTGAATGGAGGGAGTAATAGATGTTTTAATTATTCTCTTCTGATTTTCATGTTTTTTTTCTTTTTCGATTATGAATTTGATCGAATCTTGAAAAATATGTCGGGAGTGACAAACTTCATTATGGAAGGGGGTGAACGAAGGAGGTAATAACGATTAATCGTGGTATTTTTTTACAATATTCATCTGTTTTCGGGGACAGTTATAATTATTTGTTCGATCCAGATTTAAGTTCACTCATGCAATTTTGGAAGTTTCAAACTTATTGTTGTCCGCGGGAGGGGGGGGGGGGGGTTCACCAAATTATACCCAATTCATTCATAGGGACATCCCTGTAAATATGTTCTGAGCTTTCCTGTTACCACCACATTATTTTAAGCTTTCTTCATGAAAAGCAGTAACAAAACCGGATATTGTATTTGGAAATATTGCAGTCATTTTCATGTTTAATGTAGATAAATATTTGTTATATTACACATATTATAATTTTGTCAATATTTGTGTTCCCTATTTTGCGTATATTACTAAACTTATTCATTCATATGCTTACTAATCAATCAATGGGATACGCGCCCACACTATTTTTATATTCATCACTGAACGTAAATATTATCTTGAGAATTTTGAGACTAACCGCGCTCTCCTAAGATTAGAAGTTCTTTTTCTATGATTTTTCAAAGTTTCATAGTAAGATGGAGTACCTATACAGTAATTATAAAAAACTTAGAAAAATTACGGAGAAAAATAAAGCTACTACTTTTTTAGATGACACGCTCAACGTCAACTGGAATGTGAAGTGTGAAAAATTTATCAGTGGGGAGGCAAACGGTGTTAAAAAAAAGTGGAAAACTACTTGTTCTAACTAATCAAAAAAGATCTTGGATTTTAGCTTTTTTTTTTTTTTTCAATGTTGAGAGTGAAATTTTCCAACATGCATTCTCTTTCTCAATCTAAAATCAAATTGACTCTACAGACACTCTTAAACGTATAAAGACAGAGTTACCAGACAATGAGTGATAAAACCACCAGATTTTCACAGTTTTCCTTTAATAAATATGACGAAACATTCCAATCTCAAAGGTACCTTCTAGGATGTTGAGGACGCCCCAAAACAGGCAAAGATGAAGTACCGAACTGACGAGGCCGACATTGGCGAAAGCGCTAAGCATTAAACATTTTAAAAATTTGAGAAGCTTTCTTTGAAACTTTCTCAACCCTCAAAAACTACTACCGTCATTGTTTTTTTAGTTTTCATTGGTTTTTTTAACACCGGTTTATAGGTAGATTAAAACTTTCTCCCGTTCAATAATATAGCCATCTCATTGTAACATCTTATACTACGAAAAGATTTTACATATAATTGATTCCTTGTATGGTTTTGCTATGAAGGAATTCATTGACTTCATAATTTTGACAGCATCAAAATGGCTATTCTAGGACTGGCTGATGACGTTTCATCCATTGATAGTTTTACTGGGACCTAAAAGTGAAAACTTTTACAAAAAAAATCACAAAAAACGAAACTAAAGTAGCGGCAGATCTCATTTCTTTGCTATTCAATCTATGATATTGAAATTCGAAATGGAAACCTTTGGGACGTCTAGAAATGAATCTTGAAGTCTAGGCCCCCCAGGTCAGCTGAGTATGAGCCAAGTTCTTTGCTATTCAACCAATAAAGCTTAAATTTGGAATGGAGGCCCCTTGGGACAGCTAGAAACGAATCGTGAAGTCTAGAACCACCCAGGTCAGCTGAGTGAGATCCGCTGCTAAGCTCTTAGCTATTCAACCGGTGAAGCTGAACTTTATGATAGAGCGTGTTGCAATTTCCTCCAATGTTTAGCCGAGGCTCAAGGTTAAAGAAAATGGGGGTCTGGGGCTGAGTTTTTCTAATAGATTTGTTTCAATTTCTAGCACTTACGATTTTTTTCTTTCATCCTTATTTTTATTTTTAGGTGTTAGCACCGTTAATTGTGTATTGAGCGCTTACGGCATTACTATAATGTATTCACGTGTTGAGTAGATACCTACTGGTAATGCGCCACCCTTAGTACCGTCAAAACACCAAATAAATAATGAATAATTACAAAGTCGAAAAATACCTTATTACCCTCGTTAGGTTGCGAGCAGGCAGAGCTAGAAGTAGTAATTTGCGATCTTTTTAAATAGAAAATGGTAGTTTATTTGGGCTGGTCCTTATCCTCTATTCCTCCTTTTTTGGCACGGACATTGAGAGTTTTAGGTAGTTCTTGTGGGTCTTCTCCCTCCCTTGAGCTTGGTGGTAACGTTTCTAGTGGATTGTACTTCAGAAGCCAATAAGTGTAGCAGAATTCGTGAACCATAAGAACCGTAAACGGGGGCACCAAAAGGCTGGCCTTCAGGCTTACTTTGCTGAACAAGACGAACGTGAATATTGACTGTACTAGTGTGAGAGTTATATGGGCAAAGCCGATCTTGAGCGAGTGAAAGATTAAGTACACAGCGTAATTGGTCCAGAACAGCAGAAGGAGAAGAACGTAAGATAGAAAAGGTAGTAGGCATCTATTCCAACTCTCGGCTTTTTCCCAGATCATATAGGATGAGTATCCCAACAAGAAGTCAGCCAGAGCCCAAACAGCAGTTATCACAATCCCAAATGTTCTCGTCATCCATGGAGGTTGGTTGAGCCCCACATACCAACTCTCGTCAAACAACATTTCGTCGATCCGTTCAGCCAATAAATAGCCAGCGTTTGGTGTACAAGTGAAGATTACGGCAGCAGCGGTGTTCATCACCATCGTGACTGTGGAAATCAAATGCAAAATTTTACTCGCTTATTTCGGCTTCGTTCTGAAAGCAGTTCCTATCCTTTTGGCCAACACATTTTATTATTTTATTTTCCTTTTTAAATTACTAGAGTGCTTTGTGTTAAAACTCCTAGTAAAAAATAAAAATCTTGTCACCTCAACTATCTCCGGATGAGGTAGATTAAAAAGAGAAAACAACAACTCTTTTTGGGCGCAGTACACCTTTTCGGAAGTGACAGATACAACGAACTGTGACTCTACGAACCGCAAAGCGAATGGCTTTTTTCATAGCAGTAAAATGAATGCCATCATTCTCCGGCGTCAAAGGCACTGCTTGTTTTTGGGAGCAGCAATCTTGACCTTCGCCGTCACTCATTGGAACTCATTTGCTCCTTTCTCGGATTTTGTGTATGTATTGTGTTTTGAGATGAGTGTGGTGTAATGTGATTCGTTGATGTTTTTTCAAAAGGTTGTTTACTGGTATGTAGACTCATCAGGTGGTTACAACCCTAATAATAACTGGAATGGAATGCATTTTGTATATTGAAAGGATAGAGTATAATATGTACATATTCCATGAGCGAAAAATGAAGCTAATGCTTAATTTGCTCTTATCCCGGCAAATGAAGCAAATAATGCTTTATATAAATAAAGCAAATTGGAGTGTCAATTTTTGTCATTTGGAGTGTCGATTTTTCAGAATAGCAGAATAGATACTTGAAATTTTCAAACCAGACCAATTAGGGTTTTATGGGGGGGGGGGGGGGGGGGGGTGAAATGGGGTTATCTTGGACATCACTAAATGAACTGGAGCTGATTGGTAAGTAATGTTTGAAATACTCTTTCTTGAATCGCAGACTAGGTACTTCAAGTTTTCCAATCTAATCCATAGGGGTGTTTTGGGGGAGGGGAGGGGAGATGGGGTATCATCGACATCACTAAATAAACTGGGGACCTGACTGCTAAAATATGTTTGAATTAACTCAAATCACATTCTACATGAATTTTTTTCAAATTTGACCCAAAGGAGGTGTTTTTTTAGTGAAGGGAGTTGGGGGGGGGGGGGGGGGGGGGTGAAATGAGGTATCTTTGGCATCACCGAATAAACTGAGGACTTGATTGATTAAATATATTTGGAAAATTCTAACTTGAATCACAAACTACCTGAAATTTTCAAATCTGAACCGTAACGGGTATTTTGAGGGAGGGGTGGCTGTGGAATGGGGGTTTCTTGAACATCACTGAATATACTGAGGACCTGATTGATAAAATATGTTTGGAAAACACTAAACAACCACAGCCTACTTAGAAATTTTCTATTCTGATCCATAGGGGTGTTTTTTGGGGGTGGGGGTTCGGAAAGTGGTATCTTTGACATCACTGAACAAATTGGGCGAATATGCTGATTACGTCAACCTCAATCACAAGCTATTAAAATTGTTTCTAGCCTCAACCATAGGGAGGTGTTTGTGGTAAGGTAAAAAAGGGAGTGGAAAGGGGTGGTTAAATGGAATAATTTGAAAATCACCGAACGAACTGGTTGTTATCTGATGTTTGGACGAATGAAATTGGATTAGTCTGAACGTTCTTTTGGGTTACCTATCAAGATTATTTTCAATCTGAAATAGTGGGGTGTTTGTGGAGAGGGAGTGGGGGTTGATCTCCGTAGTTTGGTCCTAATAGGTAATTTATAAGTAAGTACTTTTAAGTAAGGACTTTTTTGAATCAGATCCATAGTGTTGTCCCAAAATGTGATGGGTGAGGGGGGGCTTGCGTATGTTCAAGTCAACCTGTGCAACGCACGGGTAAACTAGCTAGTGGTTAATAAACTCGATTTTGCAAAGTTACAATTGAACTACGAGTAAATCACCCGATAATTCCATTAGGTATTGGCATTTTATCAGCTGTTATCTGCGCTGGCACTAAATACTAAACTCTCAACACAGAACTGCACAAGTGAGATTCAGACATCAAGTAATTTTATATTTTCTACTAGAGGCCTGTTAGGGTTTTTCAAAGCCCACGATCAAGATAAGCACAGAGACGAACGGCGACACTTGGGGCCGTCTAACACTAAAATCGGTCCGCGAAGTTCTTCACCATTTCAAAGATCTTTCAGAAATAACTCTCCTAGAGGTTATAACTACACTATGTTTCTTACTTACCGTGGCAACTGTTGGTACTGCACAGCCTAATAAACAGAGAGTCTCTCTATCAAATTTCAACTTCCTACAGTGAACAGGAAAGAATTTAGCTCACTCAGCTGATCAGAAAAGACCCCATCACTTCCAGAGAGTTATGTTCCAGTGAGTTATCAAATTTCAACTTCCTACAGTGAACAGGAAAGAATTTAGCTCACTCAGCTGATCAGAAAAGACCCCATCACAACGTTTCTTACTTACTGACACCTGGGGCCGTGCTGATTCGGAAGTCCGACACCTGGGGCCGTGCTGATTCGGAAAGTCCGCTAAGTTCTTCAGTTTAAATTTCTTTGTTCAGAAATAACTCTCCTAGATGTTAGTAACTACACTACGTTTCTTACTTTCCGTGAATTGATGGCAACTGTTGTTACCGCCACAGCCTAATAAACAACTCTCGTTGACAAGGACCGCCTAGAACACGATCAAGGCGGGTATAGAGACGAACGGCGACACTTTTGCAACAAACTTGGGGCCGTACCTACTGATTCGAATGAGCCGTCTAACACTGAAATCGGATCGCGAAGTTCTTCACAATTTCAAAGACCGTTCGGAATTATATATAAAGATAATCTGACATCAACATACATTATAACAGCTGAAAAAAAAAAAAAAAAAAACGGAAGTTAGTGAAAAACGTTGTCTATTTCCACGAAAAATAAGAGTTACACTGTTAAATCGATTTCGACGGTTAGGCCATCATCAGTGACAAACGATAACTGAAGATACATTAGAAAGGACACAGCTTTTATAGTAACAGGTGAAGGGAGATTGAATCCCATTGGTCAAGAGAAAGGAAAGGGGGCAAGAGGTACAACCAATGAAGTGCAAACAAGGTGACGGGGGATTATAGCTAATTAGATGAAGTGAAAGGGGAAAATAACTAAATATGGTTTCAACATTGTGAAGGGATAATTCCAAGCTTTATAAAAATGGATCTATCAGTGGTGAAATATATTGAGGTATATCCTCATTTAAACATTTACCAGATCTGTCACTTTTGATAATTTCGAATTTTTCAAGTACATTCAACATACCTCCCTTCGGACTAAAATGAAGAAATTCTACAAACTGTCTATCTGTCAAATCAAAATTGTAACTATGATTGGATTCCTTAAGATGTTTTGCACATGTAGACTTACCCTTATTTTCCCTGAAATCCTCCTGATGCTCGTCTATTCTTTCCCTGAATTTCCTACCAGTTTGACCGCAATATTCGTAGCCACAAGAACATTTTAGTTTATAAACCCCACTTTTATCCTGAACATTGATTTTGTCCTTAACGGATCCTAGTAATGCTTTAAGACTATTTTTAGTTCTAAAACCTACTTTGTAACCTCTCGATGATAGAATTTTGCCGATTTTATCCGAAATTTTCCCATAATAAGGTATACTTATCCATTGCTTTTCTTCTAAATTTACATCTTCCCTAGCCAGATTGGAAACTTTTTCCTAAGAACATTATCCCATATGGTATCAACGAGATCTCCTCCATATCCGTTACTAGCCGCTATGCTTTTGATAATGGATTTTTCTTTTGATAAATTTTGTTCACTCATTGGAATAGACAGTGCTCGGTTAATCATACTATGGAAGGCTGCATGCTTATGGACTAAAGGGTGATTTGAAGTACTATGGATAGTTATATCGCTATATGTATCTTTTCTATAAATTGAAAAATCATGCTTTTCGTTTACCAAAGAGATGGATAGATCTAAAAAATTGAGTTTATTTCTGCCGAATTCGAGGGTGAATTTGATAAAGGGATCTAATTTATTGATTTTTTCGTGAAAATAATTTAGTTGTCTTTCTGTGCCCTTCCATAGAATGACGATATCATCGACATATCTATACCAATAGAGAAGATCATTTGTGCTACAAGTTGTAAATATTTGTTGCTCAAGATAATCCATGTAAATATCTGCAAGCAGAGGAGATAACGGAGAACCCATAGCAACTCCTGGCTGTGTATAACATTTCCCCTCAAATAAAAAGTAATTTTGATCCATACAAATAGACATCAAATTAAACAATTCGTCCTTTTCGAAAATATTAAGTTTAGAGGCGTGAATCAGCCTGCACACCACATCTTTGCATCTAGTTACATCGATATTGGTGAACAGACTAACCACGTCAAAAGATGCAAGTTTAGCATTTGGAGGCATCCGAATGTCCTTAATTTTAGAGACCAAATCATAGGAATTTAGTACAGTATGTTGAGGTCGAAAGTTGATTTTGTTTCTAAATAAAATATTGAGTTTTTTAGCCAATTTGTAAGCGGGAGCTCCGATATAAGACACCACCGGTCTCATCGGCACTCCTTCCTTATGAATTTTAGGGAGACAAGATAACCTAGGCGCATGAGGGTTCATTTCAACAAAACTTGGAATGTACATATTTTTTAGTAAACTATCTTCTGATTGGTGAACTACTTTTCGAATTAATCTTTGAAATTTTGAAGTTGGGTCAGATGAAAGATTTGAACAATTATTATCTTCTAGAAATTTTACAGTTTTCGAAACATAATCTTGCTTATTTAAGATGACAGTTGTATTACCTTTATCTGCTTTGAGGGCCACAATATTTTTCTGGGAAAACTTCTTCTTTAGACCAGCTGCAACTGTTTCCTCCTTCCCGGGTGGTTGTCCTGGTGATCTCGATGAGGACTGGATCTCTTCTGCACATAGGGTCTTGGTGACAGATGGTCCATTCGTAGCCTCGATGGAGAATGCTAAGTCCCGAGTCGCAGGAGTTCCAAGGGAGAAACATGGGTTATGCTTCAACCCTTTCTCAAGAAGGGATACTTCTGCCGGAGAAAAAACGACATCATCTTAAGGAATCCAATCATAGTTACAATTTTGATTTGACAGATAGACAGTTTGTAGAATTTCTTCATTTTTGTCCGAAGGGAGGTATGTTGAATGTACTTGAAAAATTCGAAATTATCAAAAGTGACAGATCTGGTAAATGTTTAAATGAGGATATACCTCAATATATTTCACCACTAATAGGTCCATTTTTATAAAGCTTGGAATTATCCCTTCACAATGTTGAAACCATATTTAGTTATTTTCCCTTTCACTTCATCTAATTAGCTATAATCCCCCGTCGCCTTGTTCGCACTTCATTGGTTGTACCTCTTGCCCCCTTCCCTTTCTCTTGACCAATGGGATTCAATCTCCCTTCACCTGTTACTATAAAAGCTGTGTCCTTTCTAATGTATCTTCAGTTATCGTTTGTTACTGATGATGGCCTAACCGTCGAAATCGATTTAACAGTGTAACTCTTATTTTTCGTGGAAATAGACAACGTTTTTCACTAACTTCCGTTTTTTAAATGGGTTTCCACAACTTCGTCGCGAGTGATTTAGTTCGTGTGTTATAACAGCTGGTCACTCAGCAACGTAAGAATAACAATAAATTGTCTGGGTCAGCCTAACATTATAGTGTCTATACAAGGCAATATTTATGTCTTCCGATCCCATTATCTAGCGATCATCATAGGAATTAAGAGCTTGATTGCTAATCAATAGATTCGCTAGTGCGCATGATTTCTCTATGGCATCGTGCTTAGAAATCCGAAGGACTTTTAGTGAATTTTCGCAGAAAATGAAGTTATTGCAATGCAATGACTCGGAAAATTTAAAAATAAAAATTTTTGAAAAAGTTCTCCATTGAAATCCGTTTTGAGGCATTCTGGAACGATTCCTGAAGTATGCGCTTTTTCACACACACACACACACACACACACACACACACACACACACACACACACACACACACACACACACACACACACACACACACACACACACACACACACACACACACACACACACACACACACGCACACACACACACACACACACACACACACACACACACACACACACACACACACACACACACACACACACACACACATATATATATATATATATATATATATATATATATATGCTCGGCGCTTCGCCTTAGCCCCCCTGGACCCCCCTAATCGGCGCTTCGCGCCTCGCCGGATCTTTTCTCTTTTCTACTGCGTAGAAAATGAGGATGATTTGCTATGCAATTCTTAGCCTGAATCAACTTAGTTTTGGAATGTAGCCAGGTACGTAAGGAGAGGGAAATTGGTAGCTTGAAATGTGAACATTTATCACATAAATCAAGCGTTTTCCAACGAGTGGCGAACGATTTTTGTGCGATGAAAACTGCGGAAGTTTCATTCCCCTAACAACGGGGTACGTGAAAAACACTGAAATTGTGACACAATCTATAGCAACTACTCAACTACTCGGTTGTACGTGAAAATCATCGTTAATTTCGTCACGGACGTTACATAAAAAATTATTGGGGGTCGGCCTAAGAATTGCATAGCAATTAATATATAATGGCATTCCAGAGGAAAACGCTATAAATCAAAAAATCCAAAAAATCAAACTTTCCAAATGAAAGGATGAGTTCGTTGGCAACAATTTTTGAGTACATTAAATTGGTAAAATTTCAAAAAATGTACTAAAAAATCACTAAAAACGACCAAAAAAAGCATAATTTTTAGCATAGTTTCAGTCAAAACAAAATTATCAACGATTAAATAGGACATGGAGACATTTTTGCTCAAAATTATGCTGAGAAACGTTGTTAAATGTCACTATGATTTGCTTAAAATCTATTAAAAAATAATAATAAAAATTAAATAGGTAAATAAAAATCCAAAATCTTTTTGAGTCACCAAATTTTGTTAAGTTTGTGTTTTTTGCCATAAAATTGGTTTTTAACAATTCGTTTCCATTGAAATTGCTCAAATATCAATACAATCAACATATAATACGATAGATAATTTAAGAAAATTCGCTCATACGATCATGCTGCATGACTGGAACTTTTCGATGTGCCCTTAGGGAAATCGAACCGTTCAACGAACAGCGTTGCTGATGCTTTTAATCGATTCTTTGGGATTATATTTATCATTTACAAGCAAAAAATCATTATTGTTACCTTGAAAGTTTTCGAGATCTCAATTTCTGAAGGTTTAGGTAGCCCGTTTATGCTATTCCCTTTTATGCATTTAGGGTTGACAAAAATTGATCCCGTCTTACCTTATCCTCTTCGGTCGATGGGACTTTGGTACTGGGTGAAAGTTCAATGCTCAAAGGGATCCCACTTACCAGGGCACACTCCTATCCTTCGAAGAGGCGAAAGTGCTGGGGTACTTTAAAGTGCCGGGGTACTTTCCCTTTTCCTTCCGATGTGATAAAAGTACCGGCTGGACTCACATGAATTTACTCAGCACGACTCCTTAGTGTCCAAGGTTCCTAGTATCAATAAGACCTCTTTGGCCCCAAACCCCCTAAGAAAAGCCTGTTTGAGTCGAGCAACGCATTCATGGTATTGTATCAGCTATTATTAGGGAAAAATTTGTGACTATTCATTATAATGAACCACTATATAAGAATGTATTGTTGAACTCTTCGCTACCATTCATTGACGCTTGATTGATACCTACCTTCACGTAATATCCTGCTCTGTTTCGTAGCTGGTGAAAGCAGACAAAAAATTCCATACGAGTTTACTATGCGTTTCATGGCATGTACCAACCATTGAATTCTCGAGAAAAAGCTTGCCGTCTATTGTTGAAGCAAGAGCCCTGCTCAAAGGTAGGAATCTGCGTTCATGTCTTCCTCAATTTCAAAATTATAATTATTGTATTTATAATTAAATTAATAATTATAATTATTATTTAATTATAATTATTTTCATAATTACCGAACGTCAATGGTATGAGTAGTTTCCAAATTCCTACACTAGACTCCGGCTTTCATACTGATTTCTTAGTATAAGAGTGGCTTAGTACTATTGCACAATAACACAATCGACATCGAAAACCTTGTTCATTGTGAACCTAGCTGATATCTGAGGATATCCGCCCGTTCACATGCTCCGTCTTATCCTACATTCTATCGGATAGGATTCCTATTCCATAAAACGTTGCGTGTGGACAGAAAAATGTACGTCTTGTTGAATTGCAATTAAATACAAGGTCATATCGGAGAACTGACTGGAGAGGCATCAACTTTAGAGAGCTTATAGGATAAGATGGACCTAGTAGAGGAAATTTCAGGTAAGACGCTCGCTCGGCTTATTAGACTACAATTAATTCTTTCAATGAACAATGTAATGTGACTTGTGGCATTAAATTCAGATTTTAAAAACACAGAGAAATGGACTCAATTAAAAAAAGAAAAACATTATCTTGTGGCCCGCGGAACAGAATCAGCTGGACAAAGCCTACTACATATATTTATTGTTGAGATACCTACGAGAGTAGCAACTATCCCGAATTCCAAAATGAGGAAACTAACCAACCAGATCAAAGTACCTACTCAAGACAAAATTAACAAACAATTTTGTATAAATTGAGAGGAGCTTGACGCTCGCGAACGCGTGAACATAGGATATCCGCCCTTGAAGTGTGGACTGTGGTCCCTCGGCCAGCGAATGTCATAGGAAGTCGGATATGCAATCCCCTTAGGCCTCCACACTTCTTCCATCTCTTCTTCACGGCAACATCACTCTTCGGAATGCTCGTAGGAAGTTTCACGGAGGGACGGAGGGTCCACTTCTTTTCATCTTCTTTTTTCCTTCAAATAGTGAACTGCTATACTAATAGTACCTCGCATTCCACTCTTGTCCAATCTCCACATTGAGAGTATCGCTGAAGACCCTGCAAGCCTCACTTCACAACCTCCTAAAATGTGTTGCAATCATAAGGATTATTATTCTCTCGTGATAGTTGCCTGAAGCTCCGCCACAAGGACAGACTAATTCCTAAACTTCAAGAGATGATTCTTGCGATTATGTGACTCAGTGGAACTTCATTTATTGCTAACCAAAAGGTTGGAAGGGTGAGTTTTGGTTAGCAATAAATGAAGTTCCACTGAGGTGGTTTTGGATCTCTTCCTATATCTCAATAGTATTATACGTATATAGTTGCCCTTTTATATTTTCCTACAGAACGTATAAGGGGCGGACATATAATTCTTAAGTTTCAAGAAGCAGAAAGAATTAAGTACTTCCATAGTTTACAAACACCTTCAGAACGTGTCAGGGACGTATTCTACTTCTTTCTCTTACTCCTTGTCCGAAGGCATATTCTAAAGGTTTCACCTCATGACGCTCAGTAATTTCATATTAAACCAGAAGCACCCCAAGATTATTTGCGAGCTCCTTTCTATGCTCAGGTGACGGCAACACCATCCACGATACCTCCCACTGCTATATAAAAGTCTATACGGCTGGGATCATTATTTTACTGGTCATACACCCTTAATGGTTTTCGTCATTTATTGTTGGACCAATTTAATAAAGTATCAAAATCAGTATGTAGGTAATTTTTGATTCACTGTTTTATATTTTAACTTCAAATAGATATTGTTGAAACTGCAATTTAACAGTGATAGGTGTAACACATTATGCATATTTATGAATGACAATAGTGTTGCAAGTGTAGTTATTCTAAAATATATATATATATATATATATATATATATATATATATATATTTTCTTTTAAAGAAAACAGTACATTACTCCAACATTTAAAGATTAAATATAACTGTAACCTTATCAATTTTTATTTTCAGAACTCAAAGGAAAGGGAACGGGTACCGATTTATGGCCCGATATGGAACAACGGGACATGCAGAAACTATACAGCTTGGTGCTAGACAGTATTGAAAATAAAACTGAATTCCTAATTGATGATACTCTCAAAATACTCCTCGAGCCTCTCACACCTACTTCTAGAACTCTAATAACGATAAACAGTTTGTTCAATGTAAGAAATGAGAAATATTAATTGCACTTAGTATATAATACGACATGTCGTCAATTTCATACACTTTACGTGGATAATGTGAAACAAAACGAATAAGGAGGAACGGCCTTTAGAAATTTCATTGGATAGGTTTGTATGTACTTAATGGCACAAGGGTACTTATGATGCTTTGGGAACAATGAGTAAATTGAATAAATTCTTCCTACATTATTGTTCCCAAACCGTAGGTAGATTTTCTGACTCTTTCCCAAAGCAATACTGCCCAGTCAACTTGCAATGTAACTCTCTCTCCCTCTCTCTCTCTCTCTCTCTCTCTCTCTCTCTCTCTCTCTCTCTCTCTCTCTCTCTCTCTCTCTCTCTCTCTCTCTCTCTCTCTCTCTCTCTCTCTCTCTCTCTCTCTCTCTCTCTCTCTCTCTCTCTCTCTCTCTCTCTCTCTCTCTCTCTCTCTCTCTCTCTCTCTCTCTCTCTCTCTCTCTCTCTCTCTCTCTCTCTCTCTCTCTCTCTCTCTCTCTCTCTCCCTCTCTCTCTCTCTCTCTCTTTTCTCTCTCTCTCTGTGAATTGATATCTCGGTGATCTGTTATTCACACGTCAGTTCCTGTAAGATTATTCCTTATTGTATCTTGCAGGCGCTGGGTATGCGCGAAAAAAATGATATTGAGTACATGTCAAAATTTTTCTTACCTTACGTCGTTTGCAAGATGTGTGAAAAATTTGAAAATGACGAGGAAACTAATGGAGAATCTATGTAAGTTGTTTTTCAACATATTATAATGATAAATACACACATAAATAGGTTGAATAGGCAGGGGTTAGATTGTTTGCATTTGAACTACAATATCGTTGTGTTACAGGGAAGTCACCCCACAAGCTCAGCCCACTCCAGAAGTTGTTTGTGAAAGGCTCAAAAAACAGTTTGCTATGACCAATCAGGTGATTAAAGACGAATTTTGTTCCAGAGGTGCCATGTAAGTCCAACACGGATTAGAATACTAGAACTAAACTTACCTTGTATAAATTCAATTTCAATTGACCTTAAAACTATAGTGTAAATTTTGTCTCTTTTTCACAAAATTATCACTGCTATAATGTTGCTAAAAAAGTTGACAGGTAGCTTATTACGAGTATCAGGCTTGTAGACTGGAATCAATCCTTACTTATTTCTAATTATCTGGAATTATCCTTATTTATTTGTTTAGAAGCTTTATTTAGAAACAACTTATTGTGCTAAACACTATTATGAGAACGAAAGAATTCCAGTCATGCACTATGATCGTATGAGTGAATTTTCGTAAACCGCACCCCGCCGATGAACAAAAAACTAACAGACACTAAAAAAATCTATTTAAAACTAAATCAACCACACACGAGAACAGCCGCAGCATGTCGAACCAAGCAAAAATCAGTGGAACAAGACATGAAGGAGCGAGAGGAGTGCCATGGTGAGAAGCTCTCCACAACAACGCCCCCGACTTCACCTCAACGAGATGCCAACGCGGAACTGCTGGTGCTGCTCCAAAGGGTCATCCAAGTGCCATTAGCACCAACAGGTTCGATGAGTAGGTACCTGTTAAGAAACAGCAGGGAAAAGGGGAAAATGATCTCCGAGACTAACAACAATAAACGAAATTTTCACCGTAAGGGTATCGTCGGGCTAATCCAGGAAACCTAGTTAGGTAAATAATTAATGAGCGTTACCCACACATTTATTTTATATTTTTAAATGAAAATAGATTCAATTCCAAGAAATTTGATACCATCCGCACTCTTTACGTTGAGTCTATGATTTGTTTGAAGTTTGCATTGTTGATGTCACACTGGATGTCAGGGGGGTCCCGCCTGCTTTGACGTCACTAGCGTGCGAAACTTTGAAAAATCATAGAAAGAAAACTAATCATTGTAGGTAAGTGCGGTTGACGCCGAACTATTTAAGATAGGATTTCCTTGCATTTAAAAATAGTTGAGATTCCTTTTTCGCACCCTCGGGTAACGCTAATTGAAACAGGTACCTCCGGATTTACGTAGACTGATGAGTAGTATCCTTCTCAAATCTTTCTCCGTATTTCAAAATGCTTAATTGCTTCAATGTTCTTGTCCTAAAAGCTTTTATGATTTTGTTAAAATAATCTTTAATGTTATAACTGAGTAGGTACACATCACTTTATATTTATATTTACCGTTTTGTGGTCCATAGATCACTACCTACTACCACTCACCACATCACTTCAGTGGGCCTTGACTAGGACTTTTCCGTTTTGGGAGACGGATTTCGTGATCCGTAGCTCAATTTTTAATGACTTGTCTTACCATCTTGAATTTAAGGTCACGATAGAGATCATCCGTTCTGATATACCAGGGGCATTAATTATGCTCCTGAGTATTTTGTTCTGTGCTGTTTGCATGAAACAAAATTTATATAGTTTGGAAAAGTCCTGCGGCCCCAAAGTACGGATTGGTAAAAATAAAGTTTGACTCTTTGGTATTTTTTCAGCTTAAACCTAGTGACTGGTGATGATGAACTCGTTGTTCGGGAGAATGATCCACGCGACGAAAAAATACTTCGAAAGCACGAAATACTCGGTAGGTATGGCTTGACGTCATATTTAAACCGTAACTAACTGGGGTGCTGGAGTGTAGCACCTATACAAACCTATATAGCTCAAAAAATCAAGAAATGCAATGTCCGAAGCCCTATTGAAACTAATTTTTGCAAATTTTACAAAACTTCAAAATACATACATATTTGAGTCGGGTTAATTGGATTAGTTTTTCGAAACCCCTTCCCATGCTCAATAATATAATTACCTATTATATATCTGTTTGACTAGTGAAATCGTTTAGTTTCCTCCGAATGAACGGAAACGTGCCTGACCGAACTGCACTATGTAGAGGGGGTAGAACATCGACCCTGGAAAGGAAAGTTCGCGGTGAGGTCTAGCATATAAAAATGGCATCAGCCCAGTCATAAACACATAAATCTAATTTGAATGGTGAGTCCGCATCCAAACATAATTGTATCGCATCCAGCACCATTATTACAGTGGCATGTTTACAAGAGGTACCTATAGAAATAACCGAGGTACGGCATGGTATTGTAGGTTTGCGTCAGAAGCATAAGTAAGGGCTTTTCGTGTGATCGTTTTGATTAGTGGTTGGGAGATGAGAACATGATCTGGAGATTTTTTGGAGGGAGAACGGTTGATGGCACTTCGCACCTCAGCAAAGTGTTGCGTATACATAGTAAGCTGGAATGAAAGGTTTGATTTAATCAAAGAGGTTGGCTCAGGCTCAGCTCACGCTTGTTTTGTTTTTTCTCCAGGGGACCATCGTTTGGATCCAATGTGTAGAGCTCGATCTTTTTAGCTCTGCCAGGATTTATTTCAAGGCTGTTTTTGATTCCTTTGTGGCCCTCTTGAATTCTGTTTCATAAAAGGGGTATTGGGTTCGTTTCCACAATTTTCCAGCTTTTTCTTGGCCTGATGTACTTGCTAGCAGAAGAGTAGTAAATGTGTTTTGGAATGGATGATGGGATGTGAAAACATGCTTCACTGACCGCTATTTGGATATTTCTAGTAAGAGTTGAATATGCCCTATCCACATCTTGGTGTGTTTTTAACGGCATCGGCAAGTGGAGATCAGTACAATGCAACTCTCGACTGCTCGGGTTAGTGACATTTGAGCACCAACAGGTGCGCTTAGCGTTGAAATCCCCACCAATTAACTATTGTCGAATTTGTTCGGTCATATTCCTGACGATTGAATGACAAACAGCTGTTAAATTATTATAGTTTGCGATTCAAGAGTAGTTGATTAACGAGTAACATTCTGCAGGTACGGAAGTGGACCCTTCTCAGCTTCCAATTCTCCACCAAAAAAGCCCGTCCAAAATATGCGAACCAGATCCTCAAGAAAACCAAAAAGAACAAGTTGCAGGTAAGGATTTTAGATTAAGAGAATAAAAATGTTATGTGGCTTATCAAAACGTTTAAGTACTTTCCAAATTACCAAATTTAGGATTTGTAAGGTTTCAGATTCAGTTGGTTGCATGAAGGAAAAGGAAAAAGAGGAAAAGGAGTGGTTGTATTACCTATATTTCCAAAAATATATTTTGGGTTGACCTATAGAAAAAGAATTGTGTTTTTTACTCATATATTTCGGGAGGAAATGGGAGAAGCAATGACCAGCCCCACTGTTTTCTTATTACTAACACCCGATTCCCTTTGGCAGGAAAACTCCGAAGGCTGGAAACCCTCATGTGCAGCAAACCCGGGCATCGACCAGGCATAAATCCCAACCACGTTTCTAAAGCGCTCAATCAATTTGTCACCAAAATGAACGAGGAAAGGAAATCGTGAGTATCAGTTCATCGATCTTTGCTTATTTTAATATGCAAAGTTGGTATATGTAGGAAAATTTTGTTTAATAATGTTGCACAAGATACCTGAGAAAAGATAATACAGTCATGGTAATAAAATTCACTAAAATGAAATAAGAAAGATAAATGAAATAAGATCTAAAAGTTGAAATTAAATACAATTCTTGCGGTTTATATCTTTAGAAATCAACTTTAGAAATTTATGGAAATAAAATAAAATATATGGTACTGAGCGGGAAATGAAAAAAAAAGTTGATGTGGCTAGTAAACTGTGCGGATTTAAATATCTATAAGTTTACAGTAACGGTCGGAGAGATCTATTAACGTATGATTGGCGTGTGTTGACCTCCTAGCAGGAAGAGACCTAGGCAGACCATAAACTGCAGGTAATTACTAAAAATAAGGTACGTACTGAAATGAAATTGTTGGATGTAAAAAGCAATGGCGATCACTGGTGGATTGCTTGGGCATAAAATCGAAATATACTTATCAAGCGGTGAGGAGTCTCAAACTTGAGAGTACGGGAGTGGGTAATAAAACTACAGTTGGTACTTCTGGAAATTGTAACACATTAAACGGAGAAAGCTGTTCCCATTTGTCATTTGAAAAGTAAATGATAAATGACTATTCCGTGTAGTAGGAGTTATTATAATTATGTGCATACCGGTATGAGTTGAGATGGGAGCGAAAGATACTACTCTCCAAATTGAAGGAAGAAGAATTTCAGAGTAGACGGACGGATTCCTCGTGAAGCTGTAAAAAGTAAAAAGTACTACAATTAAAGATTGTAAGCATAACTGGAGTAAGCCTGATGACCCAAAAACAGAGGACGAAGCTTGTTTTATTGTTATTTTTCTGTTGTTTTTAACATAGTTGTGTTAAATTGGGGAAGGGGGGGGGGGGCAGAGGTATGTTCTTAGAAATTCGTTAATCTCTAGGCAATCAGTATCTACATACCTGGTGAACTGCAAGCGACAAGTAAGATTGACCTCTTCATGGTAGATGAGAATATCCGACAGATATGCCGAGGTGAGGCAGACGAATCCCTCCAGATAACATTAGGCTGTTCTGGGTAGCGGTATGCGAAATTTGAATAACAAATTCCTAAAACTGAAGCAATATAACGAGGTACGATATGGCGCCCTGTATTAACCAGATGAGGCAATACAAACAAGGCAGCTCGAGGCGAGGCAGAGGGAATGGTATACCTCGTGCGCTGAAATTTCAGGTACCGAGGCAGCGAACGACGGAGCGATCCGCCCATTCGCCTCCCCAATAGCCAGTTCAACATCGACAGGTACTAAAAATCCAAAATACTGCCTGTGAATCGAGGAACCGAGGGTTCCAATTCTCAGAAACTCGTCCACACCAGTACGTACTGTTTGCCAAATTCTCTTTGATGTGCAGACTCCCGAACGGGCCGAGGCTGTATGCCTCGCCATGGGCTACCACGTTCGATGCTCGTAGTGGTGTATACAAGGCTTTATATGAAATCAACAAGTTCCAGGTTCGGAACATCTTCGGGAAGTTACAATGATATATTGCGAGATGTAGAAGCAGTTTGCATGTGTCCATATTCTATTATGAAACTAGACCGGTCGTAATTGAAAGGCCTACTGATTCGTAGGAGCCAACAGGTAACTAGACAAGTACTGAGACGACAGTTCAATCCTGTAGATTGCGCAGTTGATCATCGGATTCCTTCATGCTGACTATAACTCTTGCAGAATTTCACGGCACAATACTGTATAAATACTTCTTCGTGAATTGAGTTGGTTTTGATAAAATAAACAGCTACCTATGTACTCTCTCTATTGAACAGTTTGGTTCCTGGAGCTGCTACGAAGAAAAGGTGTGCTACAATTTTGTGTTAAGTAGATCCCTCGTTTCCATAAAATAATTTTATAGACAGTTAGAATGCGTTATAAAAATGAATTAGAGCATTAATTTTATAACGATTTAACATGTAAGGTAGAACAATGTAAACAGTAACTAGGGGATTCCAAGAGTGCGGGTGGATTCCATAGGTATTGGAGGGTTCTTGTCAATTTCCATCATCCAATTTTTTTCTCAGATTATCTTCGAAGGATGACACCTCCATTACAAACAAGTCGTCAGCCTCTCTCTACTCCTTTTTTGCTTCTCTAATACACATTCCTGAGGCCCGAATGATTGTTAACACGATTCTGGTTCGTAGTCACCCTCGAATCATTCCTCAAGGTCGGCTCCAACGATCCCCCAGGCATTCAGCTAATACCTTCATGATTGCTACCATTTGAGAGGCATAGAGAGCATGCTACCCAACATTAATCACGTGACCTCAGCGTATTTTGTGCCACACATTTATACTGCGTTGATAACTCATCCCTGAACAATTATGGGAGTTGAAATTTTTCACAGTAAGTGGGAAAAGTGACAGCCAACCAGGAGAATTGCACTTGCTGATAGATTCAAACAACCTCTAATTGCACGCATTCAGTGCGGGAATTTGACAACAGTTATTTCCAACAGTAAATCCTAACTCGTCTTGTCAGCGTGCCACAGTCAGTGTAGCCTCTTTCAGTGTTCTCATGTGATGATCAACAGTGAGGGGTGTTATTTGTCATACATTATTGATTCTGCAAGCCCTGATGAAACAGTATATCTATAAAATAAAAACAGACTGCCTTGTGGATTTTACATTCACGCCTAGAAGGAAGCTACAATATTAACGCGAGTGATGAGTTTTATAGTTAAGTATAGGTATATTTAGGCAACCAGCTTAATCCCTGAGAGTTTCATTCAGATCTGATGAACGCTGTTGATATTATTCGTGTTGAAAGAATCTGTGGATACAGTTGGCAAGTCAAAAAATTGGGGCGAAAAATCATGAAAATGAGAGTGGACATTTCAGTTTTGGAAATTTACAACACAAAGGTGAAAACAATGCATCCAACCGGGAAACAAGAAAATGATAGTGTATTTCGTATTTTTACAAAAAGTTCATTAAACCTACATAAATAAAGACTATTACCTCAATACTACACCTCCGTTGTTAATAGCCTTTACGTTAATAATCCTAGTTAGTTATAACAATACATATGCAATGTGTCTACGATCCCTCAGTATAGATGACCGTACATTACCGATTCATCGAATAAGTTCTCTTTTCTTTCTAATGGTTCTAGTTCGAAAAAATCGAAGTCATAAATGTTCCTAGTATAACGATAATTAAACGATAAATATTCATGGTAACCATGATGTTTACAGAAAAGAATTGGTTTCACTCAAAGAAATCCTCACTCAGAAAACGCTCACCGAGTCCAGGCTGTTATTAAAATCGGACATAGACACTTTTTGGACGAGCTTCAAGAAAGTATTTTCCGAAAAGAAAAAAATGTTGTGGAAAAGCTTGCTGAGTCAGATGAAAGTCTCTTATAAGATTTTACTTAGTGAGTTAAAGTATATTTGTTATCATTATCTTCTTTTCTTTTAACGAATTTTGTTGAAAAAATCTGTTGCTATGGCTTCAAAACAGAATTTGAGCTTTGAGGTGATCAGAAACAATTCCCTAATCGTATAGGTGCTCTTAAATTACATGTAAGTATTATTCCAGACGATATTTCTCCTTATAACTGAGATTAGTCCATTCTTTCGCCAAAAATCATGCATTCCAGAATTAAGAATGAGTTAGCTGAATCAGAAACTTAGGTATCTTTCAGCAGAATATTATAGGAACAAAGTTCATCAACTACACACCTCAAAAGAATTAAGGGATCACTTTTCCTTGTAGTCAAAGACCCCAGATCAATTGTACAAAGTTCACGTTACATCTCATGATTAGGTACTTAGTGGAAATGGGGTGCACTGTTCTTTTTGTTTTTTCTCCAACACTGAGAAAGACCAGCGATATCAAGCTCCGACTTGAGCCAAAACAGAATGAAATCTGAGCATTTTTCTTAGAAGAAGTAACCCACTCCCTCCTAATTTTTTCCACAATTTTGAGATAATGAAGTGAGACTTGTAAAGCGTTTATGGGGTGCCTAATACTAAGTTTTAAGCAAATAAAAATCAGAAAAAATTTTTTTTTTTAAACTACCCATAGGGAAAGGGGGTAATTGGACACTTGGGAAACATTTTTCCCTTTTTTTGCCGAGAGACGCCTCATTTCAAAGATTTTTTTAATACTGAACACGATGGTGAAGCCATAATCGTGATATCTTGTTCCGTTCTCTGATTAGAGCAGATAGCCATGAAGAAGCGCGATTCATTTTGATTTGGCTCAAGTTGGAGCTTGATATCGGCTGTTCTTCTCGGTGTTTAAGATAAAACAAAAATAATAAGGTACATCCCATCCCTACTAGGTATCTAGTCATGAGACATAATTTGAACTCTGTCCCATTGATCTGGGGTCTTTGGCGTCTACAAGGAAAAGTGATCCCTTAATTCTGTTGAGGTGTGTATAAAAGAGAACATTATGAAATAGTGGAACATAAAAATTGTGCTGAAAGATATTAGTAATTAATGCAGGGACGATGTGATGTATGTATGTGTTTGTATGATTTTCGTAAGAATGGCGAATAGATCATGATTTCACTAGATCTACGCCCTCCATTGTATAACCTGAGTGTGCTACAAGCAACCCCTCCTCCCATCTCTCACACAAAAATATTGAGATATGAATTGCTATTACATTGTGCAATGAACAGTGAAAGAATCCCAGAAATAGTTTGGAAATATCTCAGATATATTGGTATCCACCCCAACCCTATTATGAATTATATAATAATAGGTATTACACCAGTTCGGTTCGGTGGAGGGATATTGCGGAGATGAATGATAACCACGCATGAGCTTCGAATCAATGCTTTATTAACGCAGTTAACATGAATCTAACCACCACAGACACAAGGAAGTGATGAGACCCGCGTCACTCTCGATTCGTGGTTGCATAACGACTCACGAAACTAGTCAGTGGCGATGGGGGAACAGAGGCCGGTGCCCCATCAGCAGTTTCGTACGTACTTACCAGCTGAATGTTGGTACAAAGGCGTCTTCTTGGTACCATCTTCTTCTTCGGTATTGTGAATTCACGTACCTTGCTTCTTTTTACCGAAATCCTCAAGGAAGATGTTACTGATGGGTTCATTGCACTTAGCCACATGGACATTGAGGAGAATCAACTAGTCAATATCCTCACATACATCACGGATGCCAAGGTGCATGCTCATGCCGAAAAGCTGGCATCATATGCTTTCGTAATATTTATTGCAGGGGTCACACATGACAAAATATTGTCAATCAAATTCTTCTCGATACGGCAACGTAGGCTGAAATCTACATAGATTAGAATAAACCTGTTGAAGATACCTACCACCACAGAAGATAATGTCAAATTTTCGAACCATCTTCTCCGAGACCATATTCTCCAAAACAACAAAATATACAACTAACATGAAGTAACTAACGAAAAACTGATTATTTGTTAAACTTATAAATTTTGAACAATTAATTACATTTCTATTCAACAATTGAAATTACCTTTAAAGTTTTTTGAGAAGAAGGTATTATTCAAATAAAATAGGTATGTTGTACAAAATATTCCTGCTAATTAACATCTTTGTCTTCCTTCTTAAACTCAGCCAGTATGATTGGTTATCAATTTCAATAATGTTAAATTAATGCTGGGAGAAAATTTGGTAATATTCTGTTACTATCGGTATTCGTAGGTATATTGATTATAATGAAGAACCGTCACCGTATATGTGCCGATTAAAAGGTATTTTATGCACACAACAGGTAGGTACCTACCTACCATTCAAGATTAAATTGAATATTGAATTTCGTTTTCTGGCCCTTTAATATTCTGAATTATTCTTAGAGTCTTGAAACAAAAACGTTGATTATTAAGGGCTCAAATCACGTTTTACTTCAAGAATAGCCCTTAGCACAAATTTATAGAGAAAAAAAACTACTTTTTTGTTTTGGCCTGGATTTTGACTCAAAAATGAGTAAACTACAGAAAATAGGAACTTTTCTCATAAATTATTTGACGCTCTACGAATTTCCTATTTGAATTTTTTTTTTCGTTTGGCATGATTGTTTTTGTGGTGCAATTGTTAGAACATGAGCTTGTCCCACTTTTTAGCTAAGTTGAGAAAAAATGCCGATTTTCTACGATTGACTGTGGTACAATCACTGAACCAAATTTAAAGTTTGAGGATTTTATTTGAAGAAGAAATTAAAGCTGTTTAATAAAGTTGTGAATAAAATTTTCTGACAGATGCATCGTTTAGGTTTTATAAGCAAAAAACTGAAAAAAGTTCAAAAATATCGCGGTTTTTTGGCTCGGTTGCGAAGGTGTTACATAGGACTATGACAGAACATTTGTTTCATATACCTAGTGTTAACGAATTTTTACGGACATCTTATATTCCTTAGGGCGTCACCACTTGAATCAAGAAGTGAAAAAATGTAAAACACGTAATGAGGAATTGAAAAGATTGATATCAGGATACGTCGGCACAACGGAGAACGTAAGTATTTTATTATTAGGTTGTTATCTTCTTATTATGAAAGTCAAGTTCAGATTTCCTATTGCTCTTACCTTCTTCCTTTCTCCAGTAGGTACCTACCTACTAATAAATTTGAATACATACTATTACTATTATAATTGACTTATTGAAATTTATTGATTGATGAATGATTTAAAAATTGTTACGTGGGTGCTAAACTATTATATCAAAGGTCATCAATACTGTATCACATGCTCGTGATTCTTGTCGATATGCTATTGAATTTGTCGGAAGTTTACCAAAACGTTTCACATTTCTCTTTTCTTTTAGCGAATTTACGTTGAAAATGGGCTATGGCAATGGGTCAAAAAATTGTAACATAGAATTTTTCTAAAATTGCAATAATGGAAATCGGTTTTGGGACATTCTGAAACAACTCCTGAAGTGTGCGCTTTTGGTTTATTATTTTCAACAATGAATCTTGGTAATAGACCGAGAAGAAACTTTTTTTTCTACACCTCTAAGAATAATTTACAAAAATTCGCTCATACTATCATGCTGCATGACTGGAACTTTTTAGTGCATATGTAGTACGTTTCTATAATTTCTATACACTGCACTTCTACTGCTATATAATTCCAATAGGAATACCGGAAAATGTTCCGCTGCTCCCAGATTTGCGGCTGCATTTGAAGTGGAATATATTCTTGATCTCAGACGAAATCTTTCCATTTACAGTGTGAGGAGGTACATTAATTGAAGATTAACATGAACATTGAAGAGCGTGTGTGTTGTGGGCATCCTCCCATCCTCTACTTCTTGCAACTAACTACACAATATTATATGCTGAGCATCAAGCTCTTCTTCTCCTTCGGTGAAATTCCGAGAATCGGTTGTGAATTTTGTGTAATTCACAAACAATCCTAATTTAATAATATTTATGGAAAACTAAAATAAAATGCAACTTAAATTTCCACCTACTTTAATGAACCATAAACGAGGTACCTACATAGCTACATACTACTTGTAATCGAGTAGACTATTGGGGTAGGCCGGATACGAATCGCGATCACAACGAACCTCGCAACTAATCTGAATTTTTAATAAAGGATTGACTACTTGATGATATGTAATTTTGAGATGCGAGCATCCAGACTACCGAATTATACACATAAACTAATCTATATTGGACCGAACCTACCTCCCTACATCCAGGTTCGCTGCGATGGCGATTCGTATCCGACTTGCCCCCATTGTCTTGTCTTGTAATCGTATTACCGTAAAAAACAAATATATATCACCATTACCTTCCAAACTTCTTATTCAACTTCCAGTAGGTACCTAGCTAGTTTTATTATAACAAATGCATTAAAATGTCCGACACATACGTCGATGTTTTCAATTGTTGTCTCAACTTTATTAGTAAATATTCAGTGAAGGAATGGTAATAAATTTACGAACCTTCTGTGAGTTGAGTCGAGTCAGGGACTGTAGCCCATATTCTTGTGACGTCAAGCCTGAAGTTTGTGTTTCTGCCAAGGTCCTTCATTACGGCACTACCTATGTCAGTAAATCGCAACTAAACCAACCTATTTTTCACAAGAAGTTTGCCGTCTTACGTCAACCTAAACGTTGTTAAGTAATTTTTTCAGTTTTGTTTGGCGAAGTAATAATATAAAATGTAAATTCAACCAAACAGTCGCAATAATTGTGCCTGCCAGCGCGATTATTGGTTGTAGCCAACGGTATTGATCTTAGGTTAAAGAGTTTTTATTTGGACCCGACTAACTATTGTAGGTAGTTAATCTGTGTCCGAAAACTAAAGAACTTCATTCGTTTAGGCTTTGAGAATGATTAACCTAAAAAATAATGAAGAAAAAAGTTATTGAAAATTCCTCAGGTGTCTGTACTGCAATGTAGGGACATGGCCATTGCGCAGGTAGCTTCATCATTGTTTTATTATAAGTTCGTACTACTATGCTTAACTGAGGAAGCTTTACTTGTTGTATTGAATGAATAAAAGGATAGATTTGATAGTTTGTCAAAGTAAACATGGCAGGTTCTTGCTACATCAAGAAACAAAGCAGGTAGGTTGTTGCTTTGCCGACGAATACAACTACCTACTTATTAGCCAGTTTGCCAAATATTGAATCAGGAAATGTTTAACATGAATACCAACTGTATGGAAAAAACCTTGAAATGTATTCTTACGCGAGTTTTGCAGTTACGCAAATATTAGGGACAAAAAAGTTAATTAGGTACCTATCTACTTCCGTTTTCATCTATGGAAGTAAATGAACAACGAGTAATAATATCCATAAGAACCATAAGATATGTGGATGGTGACTCCTAATGGTGCTTTTTCGCACATTTGTTCATCACCATGACAACAAGGTGAAATAACTTCGACTATTAGAGTTTTAGTCTTGCCTCGATGTAAGGATCTAGTGTCAAAGTTTCGAGAATATCACCAATACTGTCTTTATGTATTGTACGCCACGGCAGTGGCGCGACTACCAGTATCAATATACTAGAAAAATTAATTTTTCTTTCTTTAATGTCGTATTTGTACACTTTCAGGGAGAGGATACTAAAAAATACGCGGAGAAGCTTCGGTTCATATATGAAGATTCGGATGATACCTCGTCTTTATCTGAAGAGCAACTAAATTGAAAACATAAATGAATATACTAAATATATGTATGTACAAAATCGTGAGTTTATATTTACATAATATATAATTAGAAAAAAAATCTAAATACAAGTAGGCACAGTCACATTAGCACAATACCATTGGCTTTCTACACTCGAGATGGCTTACTTCTACCCATGTTGAAATTCCATCTGAGAACATACGACCACCCATAAAACCAACATTGTTCTGATATATCTAATCATTTAATTGAAACTGGCGCACCAAGCCACTGTTTTCTTCCTTCCACAGTCCCTATCTCGGTTACGGTCATCTACCTCATTGCATACCAGGGCGCTGCAGCTCCATAATTTTGAGGTCGAGAGTTTGAGGCCGACTCTAGCACGGTGGTGAGCTCTCTGACTATTTTGTAACCATCCAAAGCCCAACCACCTTCCGCCACTTTCTTCGTTTCCCCAAACTCACTGTTTCCAACGTTGATTGGTATAAAGGAAACAATGGGGGGGGGGGGGGGGCTTTTTTGGGTTCTTTTGAGAGCATTTATATAATTGCTGTTTTGATACATTCTTACAGTAGAAACTGACCTAATTAAACTGTTCATTTCAATAAATGAAAGGTATGAATAGAAGAAATCACAAATTGAGAGTGAAAAATAGAAACAAGAACACGTTACAAAATTAGTTTTCTTATCATTATACTATTTCTTAGTATTGATTAGTTACTAATTTGTTTCACAAGTTCTTTCTCTTTCTTAAAAAAGTAGGTATTCTTACTTGAATGTAAGAATTCTTTAAAAGAACTTGAACTTAGTAAAAAATGAACACAGAGCTAGGTAACTCCCCACTATTTTGGGTGTCCCAATTTACCCTCACTTCGCCAGTTTATTTATAAAAACAGTTACAAAATCACCATTGATGGGTGATTGTACCCAGGTTGTACACAACTGAAGATACATTCGCGAAAAATCGTTCACACTTACTGATTTGACATACCAGCTGAGGGTTCTGTCTCCATACTAAAGAAACGGTAAAATTGGGATATTGTAATGAAAATCCTTGATATACGAATGTTGATGTGAACAACATTATTTTCATAAACAATGAAGAAATAAGTATTGGAGATAACATTAATAACTTAACCCCAGAAAAATCATCTAGGGAGAGCCTAGTGGGGGCTAACCGGTCAAAGTCACAAACGTTCCACTTCACCTCACCGCTCCCGCTTCGCCCCACTCTATGGTACCTACATTATTCAGTTCTGAGTTTTTTTATGGTGTCACCGATTATTTTGTGGAATTCCATTCTTGTAGATAGGGAGAACAGGGGTTGGTGAGAAAACATTGGAAATAAATTGTACAACCATTGCCTTTGAATCTGTGTACCTATTGTTTTCTCCTTGCTCCTCAGTATTAGAGTAATATTATAAGAGAATCTTGGTGCATTTATAGCACTACAAGTGTTTTTCTTTGTCTCAAATTTTTGGCTTGCCTCCGAAATAACTGCATACATAACTAAAAACATGGGTTGGGTGCGGTCTGTGTGGTCTGTGTACATACAAAGAAGAGTGTTAAGATCAGTTTGAGTGGAATAACTAGTAGAATTGAGAAGAAGTTAGTAGAGAGTAGAAGATATTCACACCTTGAATGCCGAAACCCTGAATATTGGCACTCTGTGGTGAGAAGCAGCTATATTCTGAACTCAGGAGCAACTCAGGAGCGGCTGAAGACAGGGAACAGTTAAGGTAGCCTCTCCACAGCTGAATGCCCTCTCTGTCAGCTGACTCCACCGTAATATTAATCTGTTACATAGTCCATTCGTGACATGATCATAATAAATACCTACGGTTTATTACTGTGGATGCTATAGCAAACAATTTATTTGTGTAAAAATATTAAAAAAAAAAAATACTCTTATGTAGCGACTAAATGTCAAATATTTCTTCAAAAAAGATTTGGTTTGGAAAAAGTTTCATTTGATTTGGAAAAAGTTTATATTTGGTTGGAAAAGGTTTCATTTGGTATGGAAAAGGTTTCATTTGATATGGAAAAGGTTTCATTTGATATTTCATTTGACTTGGAAAAGGTTTCATTTGACTTGGAAAAGGTTTCATTTGGCTTGGAAATGCTATATTAATCTGTTACATAGTCCATTCGTGACATGATCATAATAAATACCTACGGTTTATTACTGTGGATGCCATAGCAAACAATTTATTTGTGTAAAAATATCATTTGATAATAAAAAATATATCATAATAAATACCTACGTATATATATATATATATATATATATATATATATATATATATATATATATATATATATATATATATATATATATATATATATATATTCACTAGGAAAAAAAATTGTCCACTAATATTTGTAAAACTTTTCTGAAAGTAATTTTGTTCAATACGAAGTTGCTACTCCTCCTCTGCATAGCTCTATGCCAATAATGAACAGGTTATGGTCCCAGCATACTTTCACTGCCACTCTGCCCCAAGACATCCACAACTTAACCGTATGGCCATGGTCCACGAGGGGACTATACAACGTAAAATCATTTGGACTTGGAATATTCAGATACTCATAGATATTTATTTACGTGGTCACGGACCATGACAGTTCTTGAATTGTGTAGAAAATCAACGTAGATAACATTATATTGCCAAGGTTCAAATAACAACGAAACCCGAATAACATGATTTCAAAAAACAAATTTATTTCAAAGCGTATTTCAATTTATTGTTTCAACAAAGAAATTGTTTGCAGTTATAGACAATTTCTTGTAACAATTTCAAAAGGCTATGTTTGGCAATATTCAAGCGTTAATTGCCTTTTTAACATATTGAAAATTGCTCCCTTTATTCAAAAATATTTAATAACCCCTTATAATACACAAAAATATAAATAAAAAATAATCAAATAACAATATAGGTAAATATGTTATGTATGTATTATTTATGGAATTTATGTTGCATATTATATTTAATTTTACTTACGAGTAGATAAAGTATGCAATTTAGTAGATGGCTACTTGTTACCTAAGAAATAAATACCTCATGACAGCGAGTTCTCTCTGACCACTTCTCATAACAACTCAATTCACAATGTCGGTTTAAAAATATTAATGTGTATGGTAGGTATTATGTTTAAACCCATGAATAATATTGTAAGTGCTCGATTTTTATAATGGTCTAATATCTAGTTACAAAACTTCAGTAAAGGACCCATCCAGTTAATTTTTGATTGTTTTACATTATTCACTATTATAATGCAAACAAATATAAATTCTAGTTGGGATCATCCATTTTTATAAGATCAAATACAGAACAAGAAGTAATCAGACTAACTCTTCGTACATTAATACACTAACCTTACGCGAAAACGTTTTTGTAATTATCTCAAAAAATCAAGTTAGCGATAAATGCGACACCAATTTCACTTTAATTTTAAGACTCTTATTTACTCACACCTTCTGCTAATTACACTTTCTATTTCTGATTATAATTAAACATTACCTATGTGATGACCATTGACTGGCAATAGCACATTTATTTTTTCAACATCAATATTTAGGCCTATTCGGATATTAGACAGTGCTTAATTACATTGTCTTTTATTTTAATTCAATTGTACCACATAAATACGCTATGTTTCGTTAGACATTACTTCGTACTTTAGTTTTAAAACACTACAACTTTACCATACTCCATTTCTGTATGTTGAACGATGATAATAAAGGAAGGTGTCTTTAAAGCTATGCAAGAATGAGTTGTTCAGTTTCCGTAAGCTACGGGGAATATGCATTCCTTAGGGTTTTATAAGTTCAGAAGACGACGAACTAAAACATGATTTGAAAATGTAAACACGCGTGGTGTCATCATTGAATGATGTTACAGCAGACCTTGCTAATCAACTATAATTAAGATTGAGTAGGTGTTTTGATTTATATTTTGTCGATTCCACAAAAATGCTAATATTCCAGAAACATAAAACTTGACCCTATGCAACCCTTTTCGCTCACTGATTATTAATTCTCCAATAGCTTAAAGAGTTATGCAACTGGGTTAACAGAATTTACTTGGAACTTCAATACATAATTACATAGGTAGGACCTCTTGACCTAATCTGTTATGAAGAAAAATGTATGTAACTGGAATTGTGATTTGAAAGATCTAATTCGATTTATCGAAATAATGATCTACTCTTAACATGGAACATGTTTTTGCCGTTATAACCCAGCCAAAAATGAGACAAAATTTACGTGACATGTAGTGCGTTAGGCTCATATTTTCTGATGATTATCGCTACGGGACTGTACCTTAGGCATTTATGCACCGTACAAAAATCGTTCAAAAGTCGTTGGGAAGCTCTCGATTTAACTAACCGTATTATATCTAGGGGAACTAGAGGGTGGTTTAACAATGTAGAGGCCCTCAGCCACTCGTTGGACAGAGCCAGTTTGAAGAAAAAAATTCAAAATTTAGCGGGACAGGCACCTTGGAGGTCCTGCCAACCGACCGTTCGGCCCGGTCACGTTGGCTGCACTGTCTGAGGTCAACGAATTTTGTGGGATGAAAAATGACGAAGTACCATTTCCCTGGCAACGACTCGGTTGTAAGTGGAAATCATCAGATATTGTTGCAACAAATTTTCGTTTCGTTTTCGGTTGGAGATGCCAAGGCTAAAACACATTTTGTGTTAAAATGTCCATAATTGACCGAATTTTGACAATAGGGTATGTGAGGAAAGCATTTTTCAGCACTGAGACGATTGCAAGCACTCCCAGATCCCTAAGATTCATTAAAAAGCAAGAAAAAAATCTATTTTTAGGTGCAGAATGCCCATAATTAACCACATTTTTGAGTTCGGATTTATGTTCTAAAATTGTCTTTGTCATCTCGTCAAATGGCTGTCCCCCAAGTTTAATTCAGGGCATGGTTTGCTTTAATGATCGTAATTTAAATGCCTAATTTAATGTTATCCACAACGTTTCTTTTAAAATTCGCTCCATCAGTCATGCTGCATGACTGAGAATTTTTTATATGGTCGAGATCACGAGATGTCACATGATATAGACCAGAATGACGCATCCGTGGCTAACCGGATAGGCAGGTAAGGTAGGCTGGAGAGTCCTTGCGTCACCATCTTGCTGAAAGGGATGACGATTCGGGGCTTTTCCCTAGATATATTTGATGAATAAACGAACTTCTTAAGTGAAGTTCATTCATAACTATGTCAGGGGCACATGGTTTAGAACCAGTTTATGCCCGCTCGTACCCCTGACCAAGTATCATAGATTGCCTGGGGACTCTTCCAACTAACGAGTTTTCAAAGATCGCGGACAGTGTAGCCAATGTGACAGGGCTGAACGGTCGGTTGGCACGACGTCCAAGGCACTACTTGCCGCTAGTTTTTGAATTTTCTGTTTAAACTGGCTGTGTACGACGAGTGGCTGAGGGCCACTACGTTGTTAAACCACCCTCTAGTGCCCCTGACATAAATAAGAATGAACTTGACTTAAGATGTTCGTTTATTCATCAATTATGTTAACCACTGCGCAGTGCATGGCCTTCAATCTGAGGTAAGAGCCTGGTTGTCTGTGTTATTGTTTACATACAGGTGATCCTTCTCAATTAATTTTCTAAACATGATTGCAACCACTTTTTGACTGGAAACTTGGAAGTTGAAATTTGATAGGTCTCTGTGACATTAAGATAACGGGCTGTTTCCTAGCTGGGAGTCCTAAAATCTCTCCTATTCTCCCAAAGAACATGTTCCGTGTTCTGTCAAGATTTAGTGCTTAGAACTTTTTTTTTTTAGTTTCTCTCTGTGCCTAATCCATACCTTAATCCTTTATCAGAACAATCGAAAAAATGTATTGGTTATTTACAGCCAATAATTTTTTCGAGCACCAAGGATATCATATCTATGATTGACCATTTCATGTTGTTTGAAGAAAGCTATCAATATTTGGGATATATTCACAACATAATGCTCCAGAGAAGGAGCTTGTTAATTTCGCTATTCGTAGAATCAACATTGGTTTACATCTTATCACCCCTCAATAATAATTCTTCGATTAGACTTCCTATTTCAATGCAACAGCTACCTACACAACCAAATGCTAATAAAACTAAATTAATGCATCTGTCCATTTCCGGTTTCATATTTTTTAAAGAGTGTATTGTGTCCTTGCATGTTAATGCATACTTATTTAAAAATATAACAATTTATAAAATATCTGTACTTTTTGATAGCAATTATGAAGATGATATTAAATTTGACCATTTTCGTGATGTAGGTAGGTACATATTTTTGCAGGATTATGAAAATATTACAGACTTGTTCACAAATGTTGTCTTGAAGCTCTTTCAATAAAATATATTATACTTAATATAATTGTGATAAATTTCGTTTTATTCCACGATTTAGATTAAAAAGGCAAATTTTTAATAGAGAATTATTGAAAAATAAATTGTCATATTTTAGAATCAAATATGAAGGTTTCAATTTCATTCAGTGCTAACAATGACTGAAAAATTAAAAATGTCATAATACGTATTTTTGATTATTGAAAAATAAATTATTCATCGAGGATGTTTAGATTGTCTTATATGCCAGAGTCCGTGATGCAGAAATAAAATTTCTCCGAAGACGCTCAAGAATTTGACACTTTAGCTTCTTTATCTACCCATGCAATAGGTTCAACTTATATCTTATTCGAACAAACAATAAAAAAAGCATATCCTCATGCTTTCATGTCAAAAACAAACCAAGTCTACGAGTGAATGAATTAATGAATATGTAGGACATGATATTACGAAAGGTGTTGATTTACAACTTCTATCTACACGAAACGTAGGCCAATTATTGACTTATCTTTGGTTGCAGTCTAAATGTCTCATTAACCTCATTTTTTCAAGATGTACCTATTTGCATTCTGCTACGTCCCGTAATTTTAATTTCCTTTCAACTTATGAAATTGACTCGTATTGTATTTTAGTGATAAGTTAATTTGGAAGGCGAAATTTTTAAATCAGATAATGAAAACGCTGAAAATTATTACACAAAGGTTAATTATTTCTGTATTGGGTAGCCTTTCAACGCAGATCCCAGATCTATAATTTATTATTTCACGTAGTTATTATAATTATTATTTATTGTAACTTATTATTGTTATATTAAACGTATTTATCAGACGTAGACCATCCTACTCTTTACTAGTCCATCTATAAGTGACAAGAGTCACAATAAACTCGATTTCATGAAGGGAGAATTCTGTTGGAATAATATCAGCTTATTTGAGTCTATATGGCGATTTTACTAGGTATCTTTACACCAGTTCTGACCCACACTCATGTTGATATTTTTTCCGTTCCAGTAATAGCCAATAAGAAGAGCAAACGGATGAGCGTACAGCGATCCGGGTGGGGTCATTCGATTTATTGGTGTGATCTCTATCAATAACCAACAAAAACAATATAGGTACCTAAATCGAAAATGTTTAATATGTCAACCCTCAATTTTTCCTTCATGGGTTGATCGAAAGTGATGCCGAATTACTAAAACATCTCTGCCAATGTTTGCTTTTGAGCCAAATTTTATAAAGTTCGATTCAGTAGTGTCAAAGAAAAGCTTCGAACGGCTTACAGACAAATTTTTATATTTTCATTTTTTAATTCGATTTTTAGAATCATCGTATTTTGAATCTTAAACCAATTAAGTTGGGGGGGGGGTTAATTAGTTTTCCCTTGGTCGATTACAAAGGTTTAATGGTTTTGAAAATAATAAAAAAAGAAGAGATACATGATGTCTTGGATAGATTCAGTCAAAAATGGTGATGAATCATGATTAAAACTAAAAAATATTTATTTTAGTTAACAGAGGTTTAGTTATTTGAGTTAACGGTGATGAAAAATATGCAATTTATTGTATGGTCGATGAAAGAGATCAAGATTATCATGATACGTGTACCCGACAAAAATGAACGAGTACAGTCAAAGTCAAGTTTCAAAAATAAAAAGCCTCAACTAGGTATTAGATTTACACCGGCAAATCAAAAATTCATTTCGTGACCTCGAGGACCTCAAATTAAATTGAACTTTGAGGAGATTAAAAATGACTTATTTTTTCACCAATTGAACGTCAATACTAGTGCGTGCGCTTAATATTCTTTTCAGTGGTTTTTCAGTTTTTTGAATCGACGATGGTGCTATAATGTGATGTAGTCCCATCCTCTTCCCTCTATAGCTTTCAGACTAAATCGAGTTTCCCTTATCACGCAAGTTAATTAATTGAGATCATAATCATATTTGTTAATTGAAATAGTTGAAGTGTCAGTGTAATTTAAAGTTGTTTTAAAAATTTTTTTATTTTTATAGCGTCGCATAAAATATTCTTTCTATGGACATTCTAGTGAATGTTTAATAGACACAGAGTTCAAGCAAGCATTTTCACGAATATAAGAACACTCAAGCGGATCTACTATTGTTTTAAGCGGAAGAATAAGATATAGTACCCACCTTACAATGTCCGGTAGGTGTCAATGAGTACAAACGAAATTGTGTCTTGAGAAATTTACATTACACTTGGACATGGTAGGTACTTACATGTATTTGAACATTACGTCTAACCCAATAATACATTCTGTAATAAGGGCTTACACCTTATTCAAATGTTTGTGACGTGCTTGTCGGTTAAAACAATCATGGAGGTATACATACTGGAACCTGACGCACAACACATATTGAATAATAAATGTCACACTCGGTACGATATATCTACTGTTTTGGCACATGATTAAATTAAAATGCGTTTTTACGACATCAAAAAAGTGTTGAAGGCATCATTTACAAAGTTTTTGTTTGTTTTACAGAACAATACTACAATTTACATATATATCTACTTGTTTAAAGACGAAATTAACACTTATTTAAATGGTGTTTCCATTTTTCAATTTCATTTTATAGGTACCTAATGATTGGTAAAGGGGTTTTAAAGGATTATTTACAGTTAGGTTTCATGTTGATAAGGCAGAGCCTGCCATAATTGGAAGTTTAAGAATTGTATGCTCTGTTTAAGGTGAATGGAAAACGTGATAATATTTTATAAATATCCACCAATGGTCTGAAGGAATTGAATTAGAGCGATCACATGAGACGTGATTTTAAAACTCAGATACCCCGGTATTTTTCATTCAGAAATTATGTTTCCGTAGGTAAATATTTCTGCATGCGTTTAATTTTTTCATGTTTTTACAAACAACAAGGGAAATAATAAGAGATGAAAAATCGTGGTAGGAAGTTAACTTGTACCGACACATGTTAACACAAACAGAAATACGTTGAATGATACACATATAATGTTGGCTAAAACGAAAAATTTCAAATTTAACTAATGAACAAGGAAATCCAAACAACAGCTTTAAATTAAAGTGGACTGTACTTAAGATCCGTATTATAAAAGAGAATGTAATATAAGAAAAAAGAATGGTGAAAATTGTTGTAAAAAATCATAAACATAGATTATGTACTATTGGGTAGGTACCTCTTACATGAACATGAATATAGTACAACTAGTTCAGAGCGAGAACCGTGGTGGTGGGGGTGAGTTTACGAATTTTTCAGTTCATAAAGTGTACCGCTGGAACGTTGCAGGAAATTCTATCCCATACCTACTTTTCTCTACCTCAGCAGTCAGGTATAATACCAATCATTTTCCCTGCAAGTCAAACTACAATTTTTGTTTCCTGTGAGTAACGGAACCATTTGTTTAACCCTTTCAACCCGGCTGGGACATATACGTCCCAAGCATCGACTAACCTGGTGGGACAAATTTTTTTCCAGCAACAGATTACCAACTGCTTCGATTTCTGTTTTTCGCACTTTCCCAACGCCCCAAAAGGTGGCCTAAAAAACTTCCCCTACAAAGGTATCCGGTCCAAAACTGTTAACATATCTTTACGAATCATGAAAAAGAATGTATGTGTCTGTCAGTCTGCCACTCGGTAAGTCTGTCTGTAACTAATGATGACCATAGCGACCTCGCTACTCGAAAAAAAAAAGTTGTACACCTATTATTAGTTGGAATGTGAGATTCACCTAAAAATTGCGGTTTTTTTAAATAACTTTTATTATCTTATAAATTAAATATTTTGACCAACTTTACAAGATTTATTCATTTCGTTGATTTATTCAATATCTAATACGTTCCTGATCTCAAAAACAACCTATAGGTAAATGTTAAATATACGAAAAATAAATTAAGAACGGTTGACCTCTACGTAAAACCATCAGTGTTGGGAAATTAGTATGATGCCGTTAGTATGATGTTTTTTTTTTGTTGTTGCATTTTAGCGCTTTTCCTTTAATGTCCTTTGAACGAAAGGAACTGAACTTGAACGAAAGGATACCTTTACTAATCTTTTGTCTGACTATGATCGTTCTTTTTCTACCAAAAAGTAAGAAATGAACTAAAAACAATGATCGGGACAATAGTGTCCCACATTTATTAGCGCTGAAAACCGGGTGGGACATTTATATCCCACTTTCACACGACGCTGCCTGAACTGCGAGACCTGAGTCCCAGGAGAAACTGAGAGTTTATCTGTTGCCTTCGTGGGTGGTGGTCGTTTCATACGATTGTTTTCGATAGGATCAAAGTGTTTTTTTGTAGTGGGCGAAAATAATCAAAATATTTAGAGAATGAACTTACTCTTACATTGTCAGCCGGGTTGAAAGAGTTGAGTGTTATACACCAGGTTAAGAGTTAAGTGATATACACAAACAATAGGAACCAGAGTAGTTACGCGAAAAAATGCAACTAATAAATGAAATCAGGGAAAGTTAGCACAAGAACCAAACCTCGCTGGAACAAACCTCTTGATATGTCCTACCACGTTTTAGGTTTATGAAAAAAAAAAAAAAAAAAAAAAAAAAAAAAAAAAAAAAAAAAAGCAACACCGAGGGCAGTTTATTGATTATTATAATGTAATTATAAGAATTATTTGTCAATGTGTCCAATGACAGGAATATCTATTTAAGGTTCCTACGAAAAAATTTCAATAAAGCGATAGAAAAAATGTGAAATAAGCCAATTTTTGATATGTGTAAAAAGATGTGGGCTTACCAATGTTAAATCTTGTCGCACTAAACAACGGAGAGCTAAATTCTTTTTAAATGCTTCTTCAACGTTTTATCAAAATATAATTAAAAATAATTGTTGCTATTTTCACAAAGACTTGGACATTGGCAGTGCTTTTGTTTTTAAACGATCAATACAATTTTTTTCCGCATGGCAACATCTTCACATAATCCTTTTACATTGCATAACTTCATAATACATATATGTAACATATCTTATACATTGAATAGATACTCACCTTTTTCAAAATAAGGATATATATATAGCATAACATTTTCAAGGTAGTTTTTTATAAATGCTAGTTAACAATTAAAATTTAAGGCAGGGGAGGGGAAGGATTCGATTCACAATGACCGAAACTACGTTAAACAATGGTTTTTCGGATAACAGATGTTTGGCTCATGTGAGAGATCAGGTAAGCATCTAATAATATCATGCATAGCCCAAACTGATTTGTTCTGTCACTTTTTCAGGAGGTTGGAAACGATCGTATGAGCGAATTTTCCAAAATTATTTCATTATATTACCAAAGATGAATTGTTTTTCAATTTCATCACTTGAGTTATATGGAGTTCCTTACTACATATTTCGTTGCTAAATTGTGCCTACCCGCTTGATATTGTGCTACTCGGAGAAAAATGTTTGATTTTTAGCATTTGTTTGCAGTTTTTTCCAACTATTGTAGCACATTCCATCAAACTATTGAAATAACGGATTTTCATCTCAATCCCAAAATGATTGAGACTGGAATGACGTTTCAATTATATTGAAATAGCTTAATTTTTTTTACACAAATTCGGTAATTTCGGGTTAGCGCATTTGGTGCTAAAGTTCGCGGTATCTTCTTGTAAGCAGTTCGTAAACAGTTTGAAATGTTAAAAGAGACAATGTCATCGCTCAACGAAAATTTTTTGTTGTAGATCAAACATCAAGACTTCTAACTCAGCTTTTAACAAGCTTAAATACGACAAAATATGATGCAAAATATTACTTAAGAAAGTTTATCAACAAACTATGAACATTAAAATATATAGATGCTCAAAATCCGATAAAAACTGACAAAAAGCTTAAATACCTAAGCTTTTGAAAGTTAACAATTTTTTTATCGCTCCAACTGCTTACATTTTGAAACAATCTGCCATGGATGTAATAGGTAGTTAACGAAAATTAGCTCAGACAATCAAGCTGCATGACTGGAACTTTTATAGCACATATTAATGGAATTTAGGTACATTTGCCGCATAATTTCGCACATAAATTTTTGGATGTTCCTGGCTTTTAAGATTTATTTGAATAATATTTAATGAAAAAGAAAATTCAACGATTTAAGCCGATATCTGCCATTTTTGATGGTTTTTTGACACCCTTTTTGATTGGACCAATTTAATGTGCTCAAAGAGGGTTATACAACAAACTCATCCTTTTTAATAGAATCTTTTTTTCTTTTATGTTGCAAGAATGGATTTTTTTTTTTTTTTTTTTTTAAGAATTTAAGCCGCGTCTCAAGCGGAAGGGTCATTAGCGGCAAGAATGGATTTTTCAAATCAATACTAAGGGGATTTATCGCATTTTACTCCATTTTTGATGTAGTTTTACGCAAACATTTTTTTGCATCTACAAGCAGTTCACCCTGACTCCTACAATCGTCTCAGAATGCCTCAAAACATATTTCTATGAAAAAATTGTTAGAAAACTATAATTTTAAAATTTTAGGAGCCATTAAAATTGCATAAACTAGGAAGGAATGAAAATGAAACAGTGCAGCTTCTACCTTGACAAATTATGACGGGTTTATATGGATACTGCAAATGCTGGCCGTATTCAAGTAACTGTGTCAGTCATAAAATTACTATAACTTTCAAGAATGATTGTTTATAGGTTATAGGTATCTACCTAATAATAATCCGATGCGCATTGTTGATTGTGTTTGGTGCTACACACTATAGTAACCATAGGAAGATAGTCTCATTCCTGTTCAATAGATTTTTAATTGAGCTAGGGGAAATAATTAATAGTACCTATGCTTCAATAGGAACTTACAGAATGCAGGAAAACATGTTAATTTCAGCCACTTTAATTTAAAAATTAATCATGTCTGTTAAAATTGGTCGTACAATAAAAATACGGATGGATTGAATCAGGTTTATATCGAATCATCAGATATTATTGTATATATTTTCTATTTTACTGAAATTTCGAATAATTTCCTTGCTTAGTTTTCCTTACCTGACCTCTCCACGAACGAACCTCATGGTTTCAAACTACAGCTAGATGGGGTTTTTACTTTGAGAAACTAGTAGGCTTATCAGTCAATTGGAGAGAAACAGTAACATAATCTTGAATACATAGTACAAAACACGTATGTGAAAAACAAACAAGCAAGGACAATAAAGATTAGCTACCTACCCACTGGTCCAAAAAACTTACTTCGACTTTTTTTGATAAATTCTTTTTGAGAATTCTTTTGACACCACCCGTACTTTGATTTGGTGATTTTTTAAATTTTCGGTAAATTGGTGGGAGGGATGCAGTGACGTAGCTTTACGCCAAAACTTTGAGAAATCATAGAACATAAATGTCCTATCGTAGAATAGTGTGGATTGGTGTTTATATTGCTAGAGTTCCATCTGCTTGCATTTAAAAATGTCAAACAAACATGAGGGTATCCTTATATAGCCATATAGGTAATTAAGTACTATTCTCCAAGAATTAGGTTTTATCCTCGTAGGAAGGAATAAGGCGTAGCACATGGGCTGTTCCCAAAACTCATTTACAGAACTATTCGGTTTGAGTTGAATCACAAATATATGTATAATTTCACATCAGTGGACTTGACAGGAATTGTTATTTGAAGAATGTCTGCATGAAAGCACACTTTTCTCGGTTCTTCATAAAGTTTTTCTGTTTTCCCAGTTCTTTAATATAGGGGATTGTAATTTCTTCATAAACAAGCACTAAAATTGAAAAGTTTCTAGTATTTAAACGTTGCTTTCCCTTGAGGGGTCGAGCCTGGTATTTTACTTTCTGGTTATTGTGCAAATGTTTCCATATAAACTAAAAATAACAGAACCCTTATAGTAGCCTCTTTTTTTATAATTGTTTCTTGGAACTTTCTAAGAAATATACATTATAACAAGGTTATTTTTACTGTCACCCAACTAAATGCCCTTTATCTCTCGAAGTTTTTCTCAATTTGAGTCGATGTTCGTTTTGTTTTGCATTTGTATAAAATAACAAACTTTGGCTAGACTGCAGTTAAAATCAAATGAAAGATACTCAATACGAGAATGTTTGTGGTAAGCGAAATCATCAAGTGCATTCTTACAGGAATTTCAAGTTTAATCTCAAGTTTTGGGGTAGCCCATTGTATTAGGTAGGTAATTTAAGCTATGTATAAACCAAAGACCATATTGAATCACAAACTACAATGACGCACGTAACAACGTATTACAGAATAAAATTTATTTAGGCAAAAAATAAATTTTAGCGAATTTTCGTTGACAATGAAGCTACTGTAATGGCTACAATATTTATATCTAAAATCAAAACCAAAAAAAAAAAAAAAAAACCTTATTATATCCGTTTTGAGGCATTTTGAAACGAACCCCACAATTTACCGATCTTTCGTACGTATAGGTAATTATGTATATGAATATACATACAAGAGTATCGAACGATCCTATGGGCTTGGAGAGGCAAGAAGAGCCCAGAAATGAGAACGGATCCGTAAGAGTAACCACCGAACAGCTTACCAATGCAAATGCACAGGAAGACATTGGGTCTGCAAGTCGTATGTCTGAGTCATTTGGTTTCTCTTACATAGGAAGTTGTGGCACAACGGATGGAATATGGTACCTGTATTAATTTGCTGAAAAAAAAAACTTAAGAACTGCTAAAAACTAACAATCCAAAATTATTTTTGGATCGCAGAATATTATTTAGAACGAGTTTCTTGATATAAAATTGGTCGGTAGTTAACAATTTCTTTGAAGTTACCAATATTATCGTAACATGAATGAATACGATAATTTACAAAAATTCGCTCATACGATCATGCTGCACGACAAGAACTTTTGTCAACATGAGTTGAAAAAAAAAAAAAAAAAAATTAATGGCAGATAACAGTTTATTTTAAACAAATACTGGAGTTAAAAGTAGGTACAGGTTTCAAGATGTGAGACTCTACGTGAAGTTTTGACTTCATATCTTGCATCAATTACCTACCATTTCTCGGAATCACATCTCAATATATTTAAAAATCACATTTTATAAAACTCTACGGGAAAAGGCCCTTTATCTGAAATAGAACAAAATGTGCAGAAAATTAGTTTTTGAAAAACGGATAAATAATTTTGATTTTCAGGTTGATACTGATTTTGATGCCTCATTCGCTGCTGGCCGCAGTAATAATCTTTCGTTGTAGTTTCGATTATGATGCTCGTGAAAAATAACGGTTTCATCATTCTGAAAATAACTAAAACACGGAGATAATCCTAATTCAACTCCATTAGGTCACTAAGCCATTTGAAATAAATGCGTTCATATTTTTTTTTGTTCTTCAAAATCGACCCACATTCATTGCTACACTTTCAACATCTTACATCTCAGGCAATCATAAAGACGAATAAACATATTAAAAAACCGGCCTGCGGTTTTCGTATTTAAAATGTAACTAAAAATCCGAGTTTGGCAAACACTGGTTTTCGTCCAGTGTCACTAAGCACACAATTAAGGTTCCTCTTGACATGAAGCATCAAAAATATTTATGTTTCCGTTAAAAGGAAAGAAAGAAACGCCGCTAAGATCAAGTAATGGAAATGTGTTGAATTCTGGAAATATGGGCGATTCCTCAGTTTAATAAAAAATATTGCACTGGATGCACACTTACAAAAAATACCTAAAGGGTTAAAAATAATATCAAATAGACAAACTCTATTAATTGATAATGGATCGTAGCCAAACAATTCAACTGATGAGCCTCCTAATAACTCTACTACGGTGTTTTATTCTACGTCTAGTTCACTGTTATGAGAGCCATTGAAAACACCCTTTACGGTCGAGGAGTGGGTTCTTTTCATTCTTGCTCTACAAATTTTTAAGTATTATCACAATTTTATTTCAACGAGTGGCCACTTCAACAGTACCATTTAGATGAAATGCAAAAGTAATAAAAATATTAACCAAGAGTACATTCACAACATTAACTAGGTACTATATTACATTGATATACCTACATTTTTTAAGGAGATCAATTCGTGACTAGTTTTTACGGACATATCACGGATTTTCATGTAGACCGAAGATATTTTTAATTATATGTAAATAGCAATTTGCGAGTAGGTTTGTATCTTGTTTTTTTTTAAGGGTCTTTGAGAGAAGAAAATGTCCAGTTTATTTTATTATAATGTTTTTTCGTGGAAGCAAAATTATTGACTGCAATAAATTTTATTAAATTTTATGCCCAAATTGGCATAGCGCCAAAATGTCGAAAATTGAGTTTTGGTATCAATGGATTCATCTTCATGAGTACGTTAATAATTTTCACTTTACAGCAAACTCAATAGTGTTTTTTATGAGCTATGGTCTTTGTGCGAATCATTAAATATCAGTTTTACATATTGCACTAAACTGTCAAGTGCGATTCCGTTTTTAATCCAATAAAAATTACTCCAGAGTTCTGCCCAAAATCCAGGCACTTAGCCGCTCTGTGCGAAATGTAGTCACAACTCTTTTGTTAATAGTGTTAAAACTGCAAAAGTTAACCCGTACAAACCGTACGACCGACTTGACTTGGTCAGTTTGTGTAAATTACTTTAGGCTGATTGAGTTATTTTGGCCTGTTATGTGCATAGCTCTATTTTTTATGATATTTTAGAATCGCGAACACCAGGTAACCACCATTTACCCGTTAATATTGTTATTATTGACTTGATGACGCCACCAATCGATTCTACAAACAAAAAAACAGTGGGGGACAACATTTCAATCAAAGCACTCAAGTATGTGTAGTGGCAAAAGTAGGGATAAAAAACGCCTGCCAAGTTGGGTGGACAGTATAGCTTCCTCACATAGTTTAACATGAACGTGTAAAATAGTTGAAGAACAAAGTACGATTCAAAATGATTGATAAGCCAACGTGAAAATAAAATAATGTTTGCATGTGCACTATTTTTCCAATGGCAATGAAATTCATGGGGGAACCTTGAAGCTAAACCACACAATCCTTGAAAATTTCATAAAAACCTGTCCATTTATCTCGGAGTTTCGTCTGTATCGATCAATTTTAGTTTTGCGCATGCGCTATAGTTATTGTTCCGCCAACCGCGATATATTTCATATGGAATTTTCTACCCCATCCCATCTACTCCCAGAGTTTGAATGAAATCGAACCATTAGATGATAAGAAATCGACGTTATAATAAATTAAAGTTGGCGCACGCGTACAGACTACTATTTATGTGACGGCAATGAAATGTATAGAGATTCGTCTGCAAGCTATCCCGCACAATCCCTGAAAGTTTCATCAAAATCTCTCCATTAGACTCGGAGTTTTGCCACTATCAATCAATATTAGTTTTGCGAATGCGCAATGGTTATTATTCCACTAATCGCAATATAATTTATAGAGCATTTTTTTAAGAAAATATACTCACTTACCCATCGCGTTTGAACAAAATCAACAGATGATGAGAAATCAAAGTTATGAGAAATTCATGTTTGCGCATGCGCAAAGGCTACTGTTGATTCGACGGGATTGACAAATATAGGGTACCGTCTAGGGTCTCACTCGTTCAATCCCCAAACATTTCATCGGAATCGGACTGAAACTTGCTATAGTTTTGGGCATGACTAGGATTTACCACAGACAGACAGACAAACACGGAACCAAAATTTATCAGCAAGCTCTGAAACGCAAAAAGCAAGTGGAAATTTTGATTTTGGAGGACACACATTTTTTTGACTTCTTGCACGAACACAATGCTTCCCTACCTTCGGTATTGAGGAAGCAAAAAGTGTGGAAAAACTTTAATCGCGATTTTCTGGAAGTTGTTATTGTATCACTTGATGGTTTGTGAATAAAATACGTCCTGTTTTTCGTGAATTATAGATATGTTAGCGCCCCTATATACATTAGGAGTATCCAACCATTTATTTTAGCCGTAATTGGCAATGGGTTTTATGCTGAACCCCCTGAATGGTGAAGATAAATACGATCCGAAATGCTTCTAGGTGTTCAGCCTACAGAAATATGCCTAACAAAATGAACCAAGAGTATTATACTCCGGAAAACTTTTTAGAAGGCATAGAGTAGGGGCTAAGTGTGAAGTCACTCGTTTTTGACTTCCTTTCAATATGGGAAACCGAGGAAATACTCGTTGTTTTTCGAGTTATGTATTGGGATTCTGTCAACAGTTCGAAATCTATAAAAAACGGTTTTGGAGAAGAAAACTACCAATTCGCGATCCTTAGGTTTATCTCATTCTCAAACTTATGTTCTAAGTTTTCGTACATCCTGAAATTTTTCTTTTCCACTGAAAATCATTCGGGAAAAAAGTGGTTCCTATGAAGAATTTACAACACCCAAGCTCGACACAAACCACCGGTTAATTATTTACGGGTTATTATTTAGACCTAAACATGTTTTCAAACGTCAATTCACTCTGGAAGCAGTTTGGGGTAGGTAGATTAGCTGTCTCTGAGTGTGCACAACCCTCTCCTATTTATGTTTGGTACCTAACATACCTGTTACAGGTCAGATTTCTGGCATGGGGATGAGCGATTATACCAACACACTCTGGTAGTACCTAGTTTGGGAAAGCTAGATAAGCTATATCTGAATTTATTTTGATTTTGTTGATTCAATTGTACCGTTAAGTTACAAAATTACATCTCATTTCTTCTTAAATTTGTCTGCAGTCACAATATTTTGCTTCACACGGAAAAACTCCAATGAATTTTCAAAGGTACATTTCCATAATCACAAACTAATGGGTACCTAAGTGCATTTATTTTTTTGAATTGTTACTTTGTACAAAAATATTTTATTTAACCGCATCTTTATCTTAAATATCTGCGATACAATATGTTGTACATAAATATCCATGTTAACATTTTTCCATAATGGAGCTTCTTTTAATTTCATATATGATGGAATTAATAATTTTTTTCTCAACTGAGGATTTTTCATAAAACATTGTCATATTATATAAAATATTAACATTATATATATACGATAGCATGTCAAGTGACTTTGAGTCGTTTACCTTGAGATGAAATTATTTACAATAGTTGAACAAAAATATCAGAACACCCTGACGGATATCATACACACATTTGATCGCGTATTTGTCTGTGTACAAAACAAACATTTATTCGTAGGTAGATAATGTAAATTAAAATGATATTTTCATTCAACATTAATTTATATAATTATTCGCAAACATTAAAATTATGTTTTGTTTCAGTTTTATCGTTTTAAAAAGCATTATTGGATTAAATAAATGATTGTTCATTGACTTTTCGAATCTGAATTTGGACATTGACGAAAATCAGTGAAATATGATGGGGTTAAAACATAATTTGATGCAACATATATTTATGATTGTTAATGATGGAATATATTTATGCTATTGGTACTTTTCCTTGGATTACAGAAACAACGATTAAAATGAAATTTTTATGGGAAGGAGAAAGAACAATGACATGTAAACAACATTTAAACGTTATTTGATCTGCGACATTATTGTGTGTCTGTGACATTACAGTTGCCTGTCCTTTTGTATTGATTTCGATTGAAATTAAAGTTATTTTGGGGGAGCTGTGGTTTCAAACCCTACAGTAATTCACAATAGGGTATTATGAATAAAATACTAGATCCAATAACTAGCTCAGTCACACTGATTGTGTTAGCTAATCTTCATTCTCTCACCATCACATTAACCATCTAACCATGAACCTGAAGATGACTAACCGTGTCAACGGGATGTATAGAAACATGGATCCCGGTGTGGGGCGTTGAGTACTAACTTGGCAGATAGGGCTGTGGAAGGTCAGTTCGTAGGTCGAACCTTTGGTGGGGTTGGCAGGCTAGACTGGATCGACTTCGTGGCAGACTTCCATGTAGTCTGGGTTGTGCATTATATCTTTGATGAGATCTTTTAGAATTGTGTAGCGAGGGAAAATAGGGTATACCTTTGAGTTTAGGTATTCCGTCTGTAACGAAAAGCAGCACAATGTAACAAGAACATGAGGTAGGTATCGAATAAAAAAGCTGCAAATTATTACACAATAGTTTATTATTTCTGTATTAGATAGCCCTTCTATGAAGATCATTGGTATATAGTTATTAAACCACGTATGTAATATATGATCAGAACGTGGCGAATCGTGCCTCTGAGAAGGGTTCACACTTTTACAGTTCCAAGAGCCCGAAATTTTACGCTTCACAGTAAAGATGTTTAAAAAAACGGGAAAATGATGCTTGAAGTAATTTACGTTAGCACATGCGCAGAATGGAGTAATGTTTGAGAAAAATGAAAATGGTAGGGTACAATCTACAGCCTAACCCACGGATTCCCAGAAAATGAAATCAAAATCTGATGAAAACTAGACCTTTTTCCTCGTAGTACACTTTCGCGAATGTGCAAGAGCTAATAATGATGCAATCATGTTCAATTCAACATGGAATAATTAAAACATTGTCCCCCAACAGAGCACCAAATTTGATCGGGATTGGACGACTAGGGCGTAAAAAATTATACTTGAAGGAATTTACGTTTACGCATGCGCAAAATGGAGTAATGATTGAGAAGTATCGAATTAATAGTGGACCATTTACAGCCTAACCAGCACATTTCAGAGAATTTCATCAAAATCAGAAGAAAATTGTTGAAATTAGGCTCGTTTAAAAAGGAATACTTATCCGCGCATGCGAAATAGCTACTAATGATAGGATTATGTTGAAATTGCTAGAAAATGCTCAAATAAATCTCTTCCACGTACCCATCAAATTTGAGCGAGATCGAACAACGGGTGCATGAGAAAATGATGGTTGATGGAATTTACGTTCGCGCATGCGCCGAGTGAATTATTGATTTGGAAACAATGAAACTCATAGGGGACCATCTTCACATTAACCCGCGCATACCATAAATATTCCATCAGGACTGGTTGAATATTGTGGAAATTAAGCTTGTTACAAGGATTTACGGACATACACACACAGATAGGTACACACACAGAGATATAGAGAGAAAGGCACGGAACGAAAGTTGTTCAGAATAGTCTAAAACGTAGGTGAAATGCGAGGGGAAATTTGCTCTGTAAAAAAACAAACACCGGTTTGATTTTAGTGTAGATCACAACTTTTAAATCTCCCGCAAGTGAAAACAATGCTTCCGCTACCTATAGGAAGACTAGGAGCAATTTAAGAGGTGAAATTTAGCATTTAGGTACCAACACTACACTAGTAGGTACATCGCACAGACAATAGTTAATAAACCAGATTTCGCAACGTTATAATAAATTCCATTGGAACTATATCACCTGATAATTCCAATATTGGCATTATGTCAGCTTATATTTACAAGGCATATATAAGCTTCTATTTACAAGACATTTATGTATTCCAGTATCACTATCTAGAAATTTTTGATGGAATATAAAGCTTCATCCTCTATTCAATAGATCCGGTAGCAGTGCGTGATTTCTCTATCTTCTTGCGCTTAGAAATTCGAAGGTTTTTTTCCCGATGTTCAAGCTCTCGGGGAAAGCGAACTATTCAACGTACAGCGTTTCGAGTGGTTGTAATTGATTCTTTAGAATTAAATTCATCATTTACTAGCAAAAAATGATTACTGTTACTCAGAAAGTTTTCGAGATCTTGATTTTCTGAATGTTTAGCCCTTTAATACAACCCTTTAGCCTAACCCGCTCATTCTCAGAAAATAACATCGAAATCGAATGGAAACTGTAGAAGTTATATTCTGAACAGTAGGAAAATATGTGAGACAATTTCAATTTGACGAGAGCAAGAAGTGACCAAGTTATGATTACAACCTACCTTTAGTTCTCTGATAATATTCCTTAAGCCCGTGTATTTTTTCAGGAGTCGGTATAAGTCATTTGTCATTTGTGTATTTTCTGCTTCTATCTGCGCCGTATTCATGTCTGCAACATAAATTAATCAACTAGGTATGAAGTGAACGTATTGATAAATGAATCACTAACCATTTTTATGGATAACAAACAGGGACATCTGTGTTCAAAATGTTCGAATAAATTAAAACCATGGTGAAGACCAAATGAAATGATTTGTGAAAATCGAAATTGTTTTTTAGCCTGCTTATTAGTGGTTACCTATCAAATATTATTTTACTGAGTTAAATGGAATATTGTGCTCACAGCTTAGACGCTCGAGTAGTTCTTTTCTTTTTTCAGCCTCTTCTGCGATTTTGGCGGCCGTTTTGACACCCTCACCGGATTTTTGAGTTTTCTCCATGATGGCGCAGGCGCGAAGAACGAAGGCCGGCACCGTCTCTTGTTTCTCCTGTTTCGGAATGTCTACCAGAGTCCAGTATTGGGTCTCCAACCGGATCACTTCCTGTTGTTATAATCATTCTTGTTAATTATGATTAATTGACGGTCACATTAATCATGTGCATGGTAAGTAGTGTAATAGTTTGAACCATATTTGAGTGGTGATGCCTATGTACATTACAATATCCTCCATAGAGTATTAGAATTAAGGTTGAAACCGTAGTTCGGGTGTGACGAGTTATGATAAGAAAGAAGACGTTATAATCTTAATCCTTTTTTTACACTTTTCTATGTTACACTCAACCATGGTAACGTTTTATTTTTAAGGATTTCAACATCTTTCCAGACCAAAATATCCTCTGATCACTTAACAAAAATCAGGAGCGTAGCTCAATAACTGGAGAGGACTTACTTATTCCGAGGAAATGATAGGTACAATGAAAACCAATGAAGAGCTAAGTAAGCGGTTTCGTTCCCTCTGTAAACGTTAATAGTTTAAGGGAAATCATCATGAGTTTTAAGCAATAAATCGTAATTCACTCCATGCGATAATATGTTTAAAGAGAAATATTTCGGGCCCAGATGTTTGGTTTCTTGTAAGGATGATACGAATGAGAGTATCCGACGGTTGTTGGAATTTCGTCTGTGAATCATCAAAAATAACCGAGGTCCAAAATTGAGGCCTATGCGTCACAAACAAAAGACAAACACACGAGTGCAGGTGCTGGTTGCAAGTCAATGTCCTCACTGTGTTTGGCAGTTAAATGAGAGAGGGTATTCTGTAGATTCATTCGTTGTGGTTAACATAAGCTACGGTGGATAAGCGCCGCCATTTTGCTGTAGTACATTTGTCGTGGTGTCATGGCGAATGAATTGCTGTAACATTTTTAAAAATAAAAAACATGTGCTGAATCAGGATACCACGTTTGTCGGACTAGGGCGAGATAAATACTAATACGGAATACCAATTTTGGAAACTCGAAAAAGTCAAAAGGAATGAAATAAATGCACCGGGCTCCTTTCTGCCCTTTCACCAAGTTAGAAATCGAGTTTATTATAACTTGTGTCAACTAAAGGTGGATATGTGAAGCGTAGATACCTAAGTGGTTTATCTCCTTTGTTTATTCTTATTTATTCATGACGGCTCTTTTTGAATACAGAAGGACTAGTTAAATGTAGGTGTTTAATTGAAACCATTTCATCTCGTTAGGCGACCATGCCTATCAGTTATATTTATGTACTGTATAATAGTATAATAGACTTCGTTTAATAATATTATAGACAAATGTTTTGTGTAGAACGGCTTAAAAAAAATTAAACCTTTGTGAAATAATTTGCAGCGTTTTTTCGACAGAGGAAATTTAACTTATACTTACTTAAGTAACTTAGTAACTTTTATAATAGTTAAAATAATAAAAGGCTGCAAATTATTACACAGGTGTTTATTATTTCTGTATTGCATAGCTCTTCTACGCAAAACACCTGTCTATATTATTAAACGAACCATTGGGTAGATATATAATGTGTCAGCATAGGTGTAGACGTCAACTGAAGAGAAATTAATAAAATAACTTCAAGTACCTAACTAAACAACTCGTAAACGAGTTCCACTATCTGCTTTACAAGTAGATACCATGTTACATGGATATGTCTTTGATTGGGGATTTCATAACGGTTGTCCTCGAGAGTTGTAAACAAATCCTTTAACTTTAAACAAATCCCTGGGCCGCATGGCCGCATCCCGACTAATTCCAACAAAACAACGGTTTACTTATAGAAATGTTGTATAAAAATTTTGCGTCACGGAAATTTTTGGTTGACCCCCCAGAGCAAAGACATATCCATGTCAAAATAACACACCCAAACATTCATTACACGAGCTGATGATGCAGTGTAGTGAGTTGGCGAAACCGCGGCGGTGGCGCGAATGCCGCATAATGCCGTTCGGTTGCTGTAAACCTAACACTATCCAGAGTCATTGATGAAGCTTTGTTTACCCAAAAAATCATAGGGTCACTTCTCAATTACAGCTTGTAGTGAAAGAACGGAAAATAGTACGGCTCCCCCGATGATTTCATTCGATTTGTTCGGAAAATATTTGTAAATTATAACCAAAAAACATTGGTGTTACCTTGAAAGTTTTCGAGATTTCGATTTTTCAATATTTCAGCCTTTAATATTGCTACCTTTTAAGGTTGATCAAAATTGATGCCAGTGTTACTGGCACATCCTCGGCCGATGGATGATTTTTCAGCCGCATTTCATAATCTTTGGTCCAGTAGTTTTGGTGAAAAGCTCTGAACGGCGTACGGTGGACGGGCGGATTTTTTTTTTTTTTTTTTTTTTTTTCAATTCGGTTTTTAGATTTTATGCATCTTGAAACGTAAACAAACAAATCTTTAGCGCGCCGGAGGGGTTAATCTTTCATTTCTTGGTCGATTACAAAGATTCATTATTGAAAACAATAAACCAAAATAATGTTCGTTAACTACATGTGAATGCTGTGTTCCTCTTATGCAGAGCATTAAGCTCAGGCTTCCGTTCGGCCGTATGGGCTGTGAGAACGTATCGGGTCGGGAGTGGAAAATTGATAAATCAGACAGTGGAGAGTGAATTACGGCCGAAATACCACTCGGTACCTGCTCATAGCTGTTGAATAGACCGCGAGAAGAATGGTCATAACGCCGGAGAAGCATTCAGCTCACGAAACCCCTGGAATGGTCGACAACAATAATTTCTCTTGAAAATTAAATCAACGGTCATTTACGAGGGTGCGGGGTAGCGAAGGGAGACCACTTTGCCGGAAGGAGTGACGCGAACCATGATGAACGCTCCAATTTACCCGCCCAGGCTCGCTAAGTTCTCGCCTTCTCGCAATAAGCTTCCCAATGTAATCACCAGGGCGTATGATGCAGGAATGCCCCTTTACGCTTTCAAAGAGGCACTATCTAAATTAGTAAAATCGAGAGTATTCGAATAATCAATATGAAACCAGGGTTTCCACATGGGGGCAATCATCCTTTTTAGGGGGGAAACGTCCTTTGAGGAGGGCTCTGAGTTTTGAAAGGACAAAAAAGAGAAAAATTGGAAAAACGACTGGTTTCTCCAAATCTTGGAAGAATCTCCAACAGCCCTGTGTAAAAAGAATAAAAACAATCACACCGTCGTTCACTGGTTGGTTTGACCTATTAATAAATCAAACGAATTACCCACTGACATTAGGTGTTAGAGGGTTCAAACAATAGAGCCAGAAGTTGTGTTAATTTTGTTAATGTTTATATCTATTGCATTCGGGGCTTAGAAAACCTCCATCTAGGATTAGGTACATTCCGACATCATTTATGAGGTTATCGTAAGGGCAAAGCCCCAACGGAGTGAGTTAGTAATGGCGTGGCAAGTACCACGTAGTTCGTGAATAGTATAAATAATATTGTAATAAATAAATTTACCACAAAAATGATAAATGGATGAAGGATAGTGGGGTTTTTTTTAATCAACACCCAAGGTGAGTTGGTGAGCGAGTTCTACTTGCAGTCTTTTTCGTTGTCTCTTGAGAGATTGTACCTATCTGGGCTTCCGTGTTATCGTGAAGAGACGAACTGCTGTTAAGGGTAGTTTGCTTTTTTCCGGCCTGATGAAATCCCCCATACTTCAGTACCTTTATCTCCGGCCCTACAGTTGATTTTTTTTTCTCTTGTCAAGGATACTGTCCTTGACAGTTTGAGGAAATTCCGTCATGACGGGATACTGTAACAAGAAAAGTAGAATTAAGTTGTAAAATTTCGTAAAATAGATCAACCTACCTGATACTGTGAGTAAAATTATAGAAAATCCTTGGCACAGCGTTTGTAGCATTTATTCACGCACAATTAAAAAAAAAAAAATTGTTGCGATAAGTTTAACGGTTTCGGAGAAAAAGGTACAGAAGCCTCAAAAAACGAGATTTTTCAGGAAACACGATTTTCTGAAATCATCGGTGTTCATTTCGTGACGTCAACTCAAATGAGTTCCTACTTCCCCCTAGATCTTGCTTGAGTTGTTAGAACCAAAGAGCTTATAATAGGATAGAGAGGGCATGTGTCTGTTAAACTGTGGGAGCTCATGAAGCCAGTTTTCTCGAAGGGGTGGAGCTTACAATCGTAACCTCCAACACTGTTATAAAACCTCATTTCATCGTTATCGTTATTTCATTGGTACCTGGTTTCAATCCCTAAAATTGCGGAGTCTCAAGTGGCTTCTTCCCCTCCACGACCTGTCTTCTCAATTATATTATAAGCTCTTTGATTGGCTACCTGGTTTCAGTCCCTAAAATGGCGGAGTCTCAAGTGGCTTCTTCCCCTCCACGACCTGTCCTCTCTATCCTATTATAAGCTGTAAAACCCTAACAATGAAGAAGAAGAAGAAGAAATGGAAAATAAACCTTTTGATAGCCTTCAATGTGTTTTGTTTTCTGTTTGGTTGTTTTCAAAGTTCCTATTATTCCTTAGGAGGAGGCAGACGACCCAGCCTATGGTGCGGGCCTCCATAGAGCAACGGCGCGGCGCTCCGCCCATCTTCGTCAATATTTTTCAATAACTTCTCGTTGTCAATTTTAAAAATTCTTTTTGCATTCAATTCCAAATATAATGAATTAGTAGAAACAATTTTTTTATTTTCGATTTTTTGGTTATGCAAACTACCCTTAAGTTCAAGGGTGTGGTCCAGTTTATCAATGCGGTGTCTCGTTCGGTTATTGTATTTAATTCAAGGGTTATTTTGTTCATTATTATTGATCATTGTTCATAGTTATTTACTTATTTCAAGAGATGAATTTATTTACTGATGTGCTACATATCGAAAGTGAAAGCAATACTTTGGCCACTTCGGAAGCAGAAAAACAGTATCTTCGTTGAGCGAAACCCATTTACTACGTTATCGTCGGGCGATGACAACTGGTTCACACGAGTTCACACCTTTTCAGCTCTAGGACACCGCAATTTTACGCTTTCTAATAAATGTCGAAAAATTTAGAAAAATGTAAGAGGAAAAACCCGTAGGTTGAAAATGAATGAAATTAGTCCAGAGGCAGCTGATCAGTACGCTTCCGTGCCTTGTCATTGTACTCTAGATGTCCCAAAGGAGCTCTATTTCAGCGGTCTCTAGGTTGTACAGTGGGTTTATGTGCACTGACATTTGATGGGATAGGTATCCCATAGGATCTCCATTTCAAATTTCAGGTCCGTCACTTGAATTAAGGGGTGTTTATCGATCACAAATAAGGCCCAGGCAATGTCTAGGTCACTGCCAGCCTCGGATAACCTCTCGTTGGTTTTTTATAGACGAAATTTACCTCTAAGATACCTGCCTACCGCTATCAGGTTGGTGTCCTTATCCGAGACTCTCCGCCCCCAGTTAGCAGTTTATTCTGAAGGTGAGTTGTGCATAAAGTGTAGAAAATAGATAAACAAGTACATATAAAAGGGAGAGCGAGCGGGTTAACTCACAGCTTTCCATGTGGTTTAAATTGATTATTTGGGATAATAAATATCAATGACAACCAAAAAAATTATATACATGGAGCATTTTCGAGATTTCAGTTTTCGAATATTCCAGCCAATAAAGGATACCTATTAGGGTTGATAAAAATTGATGCTGGGCTTCTAGGATCGATTAGTCACTTAAATTTGATTTATCACTCGAATTTCATAAACTTTGCCTTGCATTACGAGTGAAGCAATTGCGATTTTGGAGGCACATATGGCGAAAACAGGAAATTTCTTCAAAAATGCAAAAGTGTGTTCTATACTGAATGTTACTCTTAAATTTCAAAAAATTTTGGCCACAAAATGTTTCTGTACACACAAATACTGGAATTTCAGTCCACAATTTAATATAGTTGTAGTAATAAAAAAAAAAAAAAATAAAAAAAAATAAAAAATAAAAAAACCAAAATTCGCTTTACATTGCCCAGCTTCACCATTTCCTCACCATAATGAACAAACTTTCGGAACCCTCATTTTGTGAAACACAACGACGAGGCCTTCAAGGTTTAGTGGAAGTTGGGGGCGGTTAAGTAAACTCCGCTAAGGTAGGTAGGTACCTAACTCTAAATTAGCGCCGGAGTTTATTGTCTCATCGAATCCCTCCAACAGGCCTTACCACTGAGGTTCGTCCATCCCTTCCGTTATTGCCTTATTCCTTTGAGTTTGGGTAGTCCAACTGAGTCGTTTCCAACAACCTTTTCTCTGTTTCGAGTAAAATCAATGTATTCATCGTGATCAGGATACAGTCCATTTCTGCCTAGGGCTCTTCTTTATTGTTTGTCAGAGAGCCTCTTCAAATCTAATTCCGTGGCACTAAGATAGATGAATATTATTATTATTGCATTCAATTTGTTAGAGATTTTTTTGTAAGAATTCGAGTTATTGTTATTATTATATTATTATTTTTCGCTCTACCTCAATTTGAGGCTTTCTATTTCTTGTTGAACATTTATAAAGACATTATATTATTCATATATCTGTGATCTGTCTATTAGCCATACATTTTACATTGCTTCCAATTCTATGTTTATTTTCAATAAACAATAGCATTGTTTATTTTCAATCATTTTAATTTGTTATAGGGCTGGGCCCGTGTTTTTTTAAATGAGTACTTTATTTCTGATGTACTGGGTTTGTCCTCATTAAAAATAAATTACTTTGAAAGTAGGGGAACAGGAGATTGTTACTTTTGTACCTAGCTAACCGAGCAAATCTAGTTTTTGGTAAAGTTTAGCTTACTAAGATTTCAATGTAAGCATTCCAACCGATCCCGCTCCGTCTGCCTACGGGCAGGGAAAGCGCGGCCGATAAAAAATGGCTTGTCAGGATCCTCTAGCTCTCAACAACCGTCTGCGCTCACATTTCTGAAGAGTCGAGTGAGAAAGATGGGCTCATTCATTTGAGCTCATTGTTATGAGCGTACAATATTTCTCTGGGATATTCCATTCAGCTTGGCGCTACATCATGTGAAACATTTGTTTTCCGAGGTGATGTCGTGTAGAGTATGAATCAGAATAATATGGTAGAATTTTTCCAACTAGGTAGGTACATTCAGGGCCGGTTCAGAAAGAAAGAGAGTACACCGCACAATGGCGACCTACTTACAGATTTTTCAGTGATTTTTGAAGGTGATCTCAACTCTCTACAGCCATTCACAGATTCAATTTTGTATTAATTAATTCATAATCGTAGTGCACCTTTGTTCAATCTTGCAACTAAACAATTCATTTTTCGTTAGTAGGTACCTCTTCTGAGTGACTGTTTTTTAAATTTCCAGCACCTTCATTTCTTATGTTTGGGTTTATATGTAGCTTTCGCTGGCTTGAAGAACAAGAATCGGACGCTAGGGGAAGTGAAGATCGCTTATACCATGAACGAGTACTCAAACCTGAGTATTATACTCACTCACATATCAGTTTTAAAACAGAAATTTCAAGTGGCGAAATTTGCCATCGATTCCATTTGGCACATCGTAAAATGGCATATCTTTCCCACTTGAACACAATATCTTTGAGAAAGGGCAAAAGACGTTAGTTAGCGAAAGAGATTTCATTCATGAGAGACTCCTAATCCTTTCTTTTTGCTTCACTTTCGCAAGACTTCTTCATGCTTTATTTATCCTTTTGTTTATCCTGGAAACAATTATTGGTTCCTCAGGCTCTGGGCATTCATTTGGTCTCTTTATTTGCACATAACCTCAGTCATTATTGTCCGCTATATCGCAGTAACCAGGGATCCACGGCTTATCTGGGTATTCTATTAAGTGGTCGTTGATTAAGGCGAATCGTATGTCGAAACTGTTTAGTCCAGGCAGTAAAACGAAAGGACATGTGTTCAGAAACTTATCTCGGTGATAATAATAAAGTAGATCAATAACCAAGCTTCGGAGTGCTCAGTTGACTGCAGTCTCGCCCCTTAGACTTTGTACTGTACTTGTAAATCATTCAAACATTCAATTTGGTTGTAGTCACCTTTAGCATAAATATTATATCAACATATTTGGTATCCAAGAACTGATGTTTGAACAGTACTTTGGTAATGGATATAGAAACTAAACCCCAAAGCAGAATATAGTTTTTGAGTTCAGGAATGCTCGACACCAACTACCGGCATTCCAACACTCTGCGAACCACAGATTCAAGAAGTTTCCCAAAACTTCGAAAAAGTTTCCTATAAAATACCCACCTTTTCAGCTTCCTTCAAAAGCCGGGTGGGAAATGCTTTAAACGAAATCTCGGCAAATAAACTTGACCTAGCTCTAGCTCCCGTCTCAAGCTCTCAGCAAATAAACTGTTTGCCCTTCAACAACTAAGTACATGTGAATTGGGAGGAGATGATTCTCTTCGGCTGTCTTTTACCGAGTAAAATTAGACTCTTGGCGAGTTTTTTCACCTTGTGGTTTCAGACCAGTACGCACCAGGGTCAACAAGTTATTGGAGAGAGCTAACAGAGTGCCCTTTGCCCAAATTTATTTCAGAAACAAAGCGGATAATAAAGCACCTGTATAACTAAAATAAACAAGAAAATAGCATTACTGAACCCGCAAAAGGGTGCTCCGTTCCCCTTGATCCCCGTAAGCAGTCTATTTAAATCCTAATAGCTAATATAATAAATACAACCAGTGTAAGATCTCTACAGAACGGGACTGGCGCCAACTAAGTAGAGGTCAGAGTCCCGTTTTTGAATTTAGGAAGCTCTTGGATCTATATGAAAATACTTGGGATCATAATGTCCCGAGATGGACATCCCAAACGTCACGGGACGCCGCGCCGCGCCGTCCCGTTCCGTCCTGTCGTCGTTTGTCTTGGAAGTGATGTCCCATTCTCGCAGAGATGGGCGGTTTTCTATTAAAATATTGTATTCAGAATTGTAGGCAAATGTTGTATTCAATGTACAAAATACACATATATCCACCCGAAAAATATCTAAGAGGACCAATACGTGCGCATTCGTAAATGCACAAATCAGGATTAGGCACAAATACAAATAGAAATATATGTATTCCTGTAAATAGGAATACATGTTCGTAATTTATACTACACATAGATTCGTATTCATATTTCTAATACGATAATATTCGTGCATTTTCGATAATTATCAGACCTCCATGATTTTTAGATTACATCATTTGCAATCTTTCAGCCCCATTTAAGTCTGGAGCCAACCAGATCAGGTGAGTGAGATTCGGAACTATGTTGTTTGTAATTTAACCTCCATGCAGCTGAAATTTGAAATGGAGGCCTCTTGGAATATCTAGAAATGAATTAAAATGTTAATTTCTTTGCTATTCAACCTATGAATCATAAATTTGAAATGGAAAACCCTTGGGACGTCTTGAAACGAATCATGAAGTTTAGAGCCCCCCCCCCCTCCCCCCAGATCACCTGAGTGAGATCCATGAGTCAAAGCCATTCAAATTTTTTAAATACATACAGGCAGTTTATGAAAGTCAAGGTACAGAGCCAGCTTTATCTATTAAGGGAACTCTCAAGCTAACTCCTATATCTGAATAATACCCTGCAATTTGAAATGGAAACTCTTTAGGACTGCTTTCTTATCATGCAACTTACGAAGATGAAAATTTAAACTGCATTTTCTATTATAGGGTGTCCTCATTCTAGCTTCAGTAGTATTTTAAACACCAGGCTTTCCTGCTAGTCATTTAATAATAATAATAGGTCACCTTGATCATCGCTCGAAGCATGGTGTATCGTTGGAAGACGTTTCGCGTCCTTTTGCTCTCGGTGTATTTGCCCATGAGACCGACGAGCGATTTTTTGGCGGTGTCGTAAGACTCCTCCAACCGAATCCTTACTGCCCGTAGCCTCTCGTTGGTTTCGATCACCTCTTCTTTAGAAAGACCACCTTGGGATAAAATAAATAATAAACCAAGATGTAGATTCAAAGTTACAGTGTTATAATTACTCCGTATGTTGATTATCTACTGAAAAAAATAAATAAAAAATAAAAAAAAGTATTTTTAGCTTGTGACAGGCTCTTTTGGATGTTGAAAGATCACAGCGCACTGTTTTCTAACAACTTTCACAACTCCCTTCCTACCTACCCTCTCCTCCTCCTCCTTCAGCTTCCTTCATCCCAAAGGCCGGCGTCGGGTAAACCTGAGCGTCCTCCCCACTCTTTCATTACAGTTTTTCTCGTTTTTCGTTTAATGGTGTCCTCCCTCCACCTTTGAGGGGAGTTCTATATTAAATAATAAAATCAAAATAAGTAAATTAAAAAATTAAAAAATAAAAAGTAAGATAAAATAAATAAATAAAGTGTGTCATTCCAGACAATAACTCTCAGAGAAAAAAGTGCTTTCGCGGAAAAAATCAAGTATTTAAAAAAAAAAAAAAAAATCAATAACTGGAACATTAAAAAATTTATGCACAAAGTTATGCTGACAAATGTACTTAAATCTCAGTAACATTTGCAGAAAAAATCGATAAAACTGCAAAAAATGCTTAAAATACATGCACATTGTTTGAATAGCAAATAATTATTTATATCACCTTTTTTTTTTTTACATGCAAGTGAAGTTGACAATTTTTTTGGGGCTTTGAGTGCTCAATTTGCTACACAATTTACCAAAATTTAATACGATAGTTTCAAAACTTAGCTCATTCGCCAATGCAGCATTACTAGATATTTTTATTTTTCAATGAATTAATTGCAGATTTGTTTATTAAAAAATTTTTTTTAAATGATAAACTAAGAGAATTTTATAAGTATTTCATAAATACCGACTGATATATTTGTAATAATCCATTAAATTTGAAAGAAAAAACAGCAGAACACACCACAAATGTAGTTAATTTTAGATTTATTCGATCATCATTGTTCATGGGATGACATTTACTGGGATTCAGCACTAAGGCCTGAGAATTCTGCAAGGAATACCCGGCAAGCGAACTTTGCCTAAATATTCCATAATTTGAGAGTGAATATGGTCCTTAAGAGACTTAGCGACTTGGTAAAGGTTTCATTCGATTCGGTGTAAAAAAATACGTAAGAATAGAGGATACGATGACGCGAATTTTAGGGATTTTGGAATTATTGCGAACTTTTGAGGCCAAAAATATTATAATATCTCGGTTTTTATGGGCCATAGCGGCTTGGCAATGTTTCCTCTTGATAAAGCGTGAAAATATACTTGAAAAAAGAAGATAAAGTGACGGTTTTGAAGGAAGTTAGGCCAAATATCTCATTGTGCGACCTCCAAGGCCAGTTCTTACCCTTTGCCGGTCAAGCGCGAGATAAATCGCTACAAGCGACTTCTGCGGTGTGAACAGGAGTCTCTGGATAATCTCTAATTCTAAGATCTAATTTGCAATCCGCACTATAATCATTATTGTGCTGATTATAATTCGAATTATTCTAAAAGTTTCCTATAGAGTACATATCATGTCTCAGTTGGTGGAACTGCTTGCATACATTGACGATTCTAGAAAGTTTGTAAACATTCTTGGTTATTGTATATACCATATACAAATTCCAAGAGTGAGAGATTTTTTGAATGAGTAGAATGATCTCTCTCTCTCTCTCTCAGTTCTGTAGAAATTTCGTTTTCTTTGAATGTACCATTTATCAGGGCTCTAGGTACCCCCCCCCCCCCCCCCCAGAGGTGCAATGGGGGCCTAAATTCTCGATAAAAAGGTAGAGGTAAACAGCATCCCGTCAGAGAGATACCACTCCTACTAATTAATAGCTTTTAATGAGCCATGTTCGGAGTAGATTGGTTTTCCAGGGATCTGGATCGCCCATCCAACGCCAAACTCAGCTTCTAGAAAACACGAGAAAGGCAGCGACGCCCGTTGTTTCACCAACGGGACGATGACAGCGTCCCTGGTGTCTGTCTCTGAAGCCCTGACGGGACCTCGATGACGGTAACTCTGTTACACATTTTACACAGCATTTTTCAAAAGTTTCACTCAATTTCAATTCGTACGATAATGTGATTGGTTTTGAATAGTAGGCATTACTCCACATAACTATGACACGTCTGTGAATATTTATTTATACGTAATTAGGCTTTCTATTTTTATGGTAATGTAAATTTGTGTTTGAAGAGCAGTGGAAGAAGATAAAGGACTACTAATGTGGAATTCGCTTTTATCGGAACAAAGGTGTAAAAAAGTATTTGTTTTATTGTCCATCACATGGCAACGCTATGATTTTGAAAATATACACATGATTATACGATTCTTCATTTGGAACAGATTCTTATTTTTTCGTGTGATAACTAGATTATCTACTTACACAGCGATTTTGTATAATTTATTATACTATTGTATTATGTGAATTGTTTATTTAATCTACAGGTGTTAGCATCCAAACTTACTCGCTGTCCCCTCGTCCTTGACATCTTGAACGATCCGACGGACGCTTTGTGTGAATTTCCCCACAAGGTTTGTGCTGGCCGCTGAAACAAAAATCATGAGGTAGTTAATTAAACGGCACGTACTTTACTGTTATTCTTTGAAATTATAATGGGTTTTCATAAAAGAATGTTTTTATCACGTTGAGATGAGCGGATCCCACTGCAACTATTCTGTTAGGTTCGATGATAAATGGAATTTCTCAATTCGCCTCGTGGAACCGACCTTCAACATGTTCGTTTAAGGAAAACACTAAGGAAAACTCTGGTTCCTAAATCACAGTTACCTAATGTGGTTGTTATGGATACTTGTAAAAATCATCATTCTCTTTCAATTTTGTACACTCTCCCTCATTACTTACTTTCGAATTTCAAATGTAATCCTTCGACAATATAATCCTGATAACTTCAACACTCTCAGGTAAGTAAAGTACTTATTTTTGAATTTTCAGAATTTTTTCCTAATTCGCTAGTAATCACGGTAGCGTTTTACGCATACACGTACTCTTCAAAGAGTTATTAGACAACATTCTGACAACGATTCTATGATATAAATGTTGTGCAACATCCCTTGCGCCAAGAAAATCTTGCTCAAGCTTACCCATGGCCGAATAATTGTAAAGCAACTGGTTTGTGGACCCTCTAGGCGAGTATTTTTTAGCGCATTTATGCGAGAAAACTTGAATTTCCCTCAAACAGTCCTAGTAATTTTTCACGCTGAATCGGATATCATGTCCAACGTCAGAGTCCCAGAGATGATCGTGTGGTCTTAAGTCTTGTATTTTGAGTGTATGCAAATCTACAAACTGAAAACGAGCTAATAACGAGAAGGGGAAGGGGATAGTCAAAAGTGTCTTGACAAATACTTAATACATAAATCTGAATCTTTTTACCCTTCTCTTTTTTAAAATATATTTGAGCAGTAACCCCCCCCCCCCCCCCCCCCAGTGTTTGTTTTCTCGTTATAGCGTTTATATTTTTGTACTTAAGGTATTTTAATTTTTTAACTAGATACGGCTTTTTCAATCTGATTAAACTTTTTTTTTAAATTGCAAAATAAAATACAATTTTATTTTGAAGAGAAGTTCATATATATTTTCGTTTTCAATATCTCGATTTTTGAATATTTCATCCCTTAAATGCTACCCTGTAGCATCTAAAGAACGAAATTGATGCCGAGCTACCAGGACTAACTAACCGTCAGATGTGATTAATAACCTTAAGTTTCATCAACCTTGGTCCAGCAGTGTCGGAGAAAAGCTCTTATTGGCGGACGGACTCCAGACAGACGGATTTTTGTTTTCCATTTAAGGGCTGAAAGATTAAATAATTGAGATCTCAAAAACTTTCAGGGCTACAGTAACGATTTCTTGATTGTCTAGATAGATATCATTTCAAAGAATCGAATAAAACCACCCGGAACGCTGTAAGTTAATCCGTTCACTCTTTTTAAGGGTCAAAACAGAAAAAAAAACCCTTGGGTTACTAAGCGCGAGAACTTAAGAGATCATACGCTGGCTGTGACATGTTTGAGTTAGCGAGTCAATCGCGAAATTACAATAATGACCGCTAGAGAGGAATATCAGAATAAATAAAACTGGCTTTGTAAATATCAACTGACATAACTCCAAGTTTTGGTGATATAGGTAATCTATAGGGGGTTTAGTAATAATTGTAGACAAATGATCAGCGTAGAAAGGCTATCTACTACAGGAATAATACTTGAACCTTTGTGTAATAATTTGCAGGGTTTATGATTCGATTTTGGGATTCTACCCATCTTGAAATGTAAACCAACAAATTTTGCGGGGAGTTGACAACAAGTTTTTGTTGGTCGACTACAAAGCTTCATTATTGAAAACAATAAACCAAGATTGTGCTAGACGGTGTTTTACTCCACATTTTCCCAAATAACTCTTTCATACTCAACCGAATTTCCATGTTTGTTGTAGGTATTGGTGGTCAGCGAACCCATTGGTAAAATATAATTTTCGTAATATTTGTACAAAAGTTGGATTCGGATAAATATTATTCATCGTGTGGGCGCAAAAAATTTCGTGCGATGGCCGGGAATCGAACCCGGATCAACTGCTTGGAAGGCAACTATGCTCACCATTACACCACCATCGCAGCTGCCGGAGTTTCCTCAATAGATTCTGGCCACCTCGAGGAAGGTGGATAGGGGTGGGCGGCATTCATCAACTGCTCCCCGAAACCCGAAAAACTTAACGAGTGCTCTCTGTTTAAAAGAAGTCAACTGCAACTGCTACCCGTAGAGATTCATCATTTGCTCCCCGAAGGCTGAAAAGAAAATCAAAATTGAAACCTTTTCCTGTCTCTTAATCAAGGCCTCCACCCATCAAGTAGAATTGTAAATAATTTTTTACTGACATCTTTGACAAACATTGACAAGTGTCGACCGATATCCTCCTTGCAATTATTTATGATCTTTGCACGAATATATCCTTGAAACCGGGTTTCAACCCTCAGTGCATTGTAAAAGGCGGGGAGCAGTTGTCATATCTATCTGGGAAGCGACCGTTGACTCTGTTCTGGGAGCGGTTGATACTCTCAACATCACCCTTTCATTCAATTGGTGAGCAAATAATCAACACCCTATGGTGGGTCGGCCAGGGAGATTGAAGAAAGTCGGGTTTCGCATATCCGATCTCCGAGGTCCAGATTCTTAGGCATCTATTGCAGTGCCTTTTTACTGCTTCTAATTAGGTAACTTTTGGTGGTCACTCTACGGAAAAAAATAAAGATTCCTAGGAATGTCAGCTGTCAAACGGTGTAATCAATTTTAATTTCTCTTTGCTAATTAGGGCAGAAAACTAGGTTTTAGGGTTACAAATTTTGTTTTTTTTCTGGAATTTTTGTAAAAAATGAAACTATCCTAATGAAATCCCTAATCTATACTATTATATAAAAAATTATGGTGTCTGTGTGTGTGTGTGTGTGTGTGTATGAGTTACTTAATGACGCAAGAACTACCAGACCCATTGAGCTGAAATTGTACATGAACATTCATAGGGTCCCTGGTTAACACATAGGCTATATTAAAATCATCCACACTTACTCCTTCATCGAAAACTTGGCTTTCCCTAACGACGTCGCCCGGGTATACAACCTTGTATTTGAGAAAAAACCTGAAAAGGACTTTTGATAACAAATTCAACGATACCAAAACGATTTTGGTGGGTGGAGCCGAGCAGTTTTCCGCGAATTTTCGTAGAAAATGAAGCTATTGCAATGTCTCCGAAAGTTTTAAAATCAAAAATTTTGAAAAATTTCTTCACTGAAATCCGTTTTTATGATTCCTGAAAGTATTCCTGAAGTTTGCGTTTTTTCATGTGTATATATAGGTAATGTACTATCCTAGTTTTCTCGCTAGCTTTGCTCGCTCGGTATGGCTGTATAGATCCGAAGGACTTTACGTTGAGTGGGACATGTAGAATGATCAGAAACGGTAGATCACTAAAGGCCGGTTTATTAATAATCTACATTAACTGCAGGATAGCTATAATGAGTTAAGCGCTATACTCCAGATAAAGAATGTGAGTTGTTTATCAATGCCGAATTACCTAGCGGATAAAATTATCCCTCAGATAAATTCTGTCTGGCAGATAGCGCCGTTAGCATCCTCATTGGAGTCTGTAGGCGACAAAATAAGGGCAATTTACGCATGGAACTACCACAGAGTAGAGTAGGAGCTTCATTTTCTTCATGGATCGACTACTGAAAAAACCAGGTCTGACGTTATTTCCACAACAGTGTCCATCACGGTATCAAGCTCGGCAGATAAGATATCAACACATTTTTGCTATTTGTTTAATTTCTAGAGGGAGAAATACATACACGAATTGCAATATTCACGTTTTCGATTAACGTTAGTGGCGCCACCATCACATCCATAATGGTGGGATAGATCCTTACTCGACTCAACCCACACAAGGCAAATTACCATTCCTTCACTGAATATTTACTAATAAATCATGAACAACAACTGAAAACAAAATTTATGACGGTAATGTCCGTACACTAGACAACAAAACTTAGTACTGGAAGTTGAATAAGAAGTTCGGAACATTTATTTGTTTATTTACAAGTAGTAAGTAGATGTAGGTAGCCACCCGCAACCAATAGTCGTGAGTCTTACGTGGCTACTAAAAGTATTCAACTAGTATTTTACTTCAGATTTTCATAGAAATGAATAAATTAGATTTGATTGTACATAAATTCTGCAAAATGCACGACCGATTCTCAATGACACGAGAGTTGGAATCAGGATCTACTTTAGTCCATTTCGCTGGCTCGCATCCTTATTTGTAATCGTGAATTGCAACCTGAATTATTGGGATCAGTGAATGATTTATTGGGATCAGTAAGTTGTGGACTTAATTTCATCTTCAATCTGTGTTAGAATCTTTAGAACGGTATCTTTGTCCAACCGAAACCTCAATAAAAATACATGTATGTAAATATAGGTGATCTTCACGGGGTCTTACTTGGTACATACGGTCTTCTTTTCTTTCAAGCAAATTTTAAAATAGCCTATATTCTTACCAGGAGATTTCCGGTCACGATTAAAAAAGAAAAAAAAAAGAAAAAAAAAAAAAACCGTTTGGATCTCTTTGTCCGTTTGGCTGTGAAAGCGACACAGACTCAAAGACAGACTTTCATTCTTGTAATATAGTAGAGATGAGGATAGATATAGAAATTCAATAGAGATAGAGACTATAATTCCAGACTATAACTCTCCTTCGGGTAGAGATAAAAATTCCGTTCTTGCGCTAAAAAATCAAGCTTTCCAAATCAAAGGATGAGTTCCATGGCCAGCACTTTTTGAGTACATAAAATTGGTCACATTTCAAAAACATGTGCTGAAAAAAATCACTAAAAATTGCTAAAAACGGCTAAAAATTGTTACATTTATAATTTTCAGCAGAATATTACTCAAATAATTATCAAATTTTAAAAAAGAACATTTGAAAATTTATGTACCACATTATGTTGAAAAATGTACTTAAATTTCATTAAAATTTGCTATAGAATCTATAAAAACTCTAAAAAAAAAAAAAAAAAAATCCAAAAGATTTTTTGAATACCAGATTACTATTTACAATACGTTTTTTGCCATACAAATAATGGTTAAAATGTTCTTTGCACTCAAAAAGCTGAAATTTCAAAACAATAATTAATCTTAATATAATATGATAACTTACGGAAATTCACTCATACGATGGAACTTCTATTCGTCAAGATAGGTGTTCAGGAATTGATATTCAAAAGTAATGTTGGTCGGAAATAGTTTTCACGTAACTAAGGTTATTTTTAGTTGTTTATATTGAGGGGACGCTCAGTTGACAACCCTCTAGGTTAATGTGTTCTTCGTCTTTCTTGGTTTTTTTTTTTTTTTTTTTTTTTTTCAGTAATTTCTCCACATTTTTTATGATTTCAATCGGAATTTTGTACAGTGTACTTCACACGCTCTGGGACCAATTACCAGAGATGGCTAGAAAATGTTTGCAGCTTTTGGGTGGCAAGTCCAGGTTCCACATAGGATGTTATAGTGAAATCAGAACAATTCGATGCTAAACTAAGAGTCGTAAGTCAAGAGTGGGAAATCAAGTTCCGACCTCTGAGTCACAAATTTACAGTAACGTGAGAATTAATTTGAAATATATTCCTGTTTGTGATTTGTCTTCCGAATTGGCAGATACTACTTATAATGTTCTACATTCATGTACTATGGAAAGTGCTTCTTCGATCGAGTTCAGTTTTAGCTTTCAATTCAAAATAACTTTATCGGGGATGTGAGAATTCCACAACAGCCCACGTTTGGATCTTCCTGCCGAAGTCTTCTCGTCTTTTGGGTACAAAAGCGGCAAAACGCTCCTAACTCCGCTTCTTGCCTGTCTTCTTTTGTTGCGGAGTTCATACCACGTAATATTGTTATGAGTTCGGGTCCCAAGGAAAGCGTTATTTGATTCGGCACGTTCCTCAACGTGATTCTCGCTAACTCCTATTCTATTCTACCTCCTCCACCGTGCCATTCTACTGAAGTCGACTATCTGGGACACAAAAGAATCCCCGCTCCCATCCATCTGAAGCTCCTCGGCGACGCTTTCTCCACCAACTCGCCAACTCCTAATGTTGTTATCTGACATTTTCACTCACACTTCCCTATTGGTAATGAGCTTTGTGAAGTTGTAGGAATTTAATCTTGGTGTATTGTTTTTTAAGTTCGATAAATTCTTACAAAAGCCCAATTTTCCACAACGATTCGGCATTTTAAATAGCACCATCAGTCATGTTGCTGCCATGGTTCACTTCATAGCCCATCACTTTTATCAATGGTCAAATTAAATGCACCTTGCTAAATAACCCGCCACAAGGCAAGGTGGTGGGGGGTATTTACGGTGCTCTTGATCGCCAAGTCCAACATAGCTCCAGTTAATTAGGCGTTTTAAATATAAATTTTTAAACATCTATCCCAACAAATAAAAACTGTTTTCGAAAGTTCTTTACGCGTGAACTGACCCCTGCCAAGTCCAACATAGCTCCAGATAATTAGGCGTTTTAAATATAAATTTTTAAACATCTATCCCAACGAATTAAAACTGTTTTCGAAAGTTCTTTACGCGTGAACTGACCCCATCTTCATTTGATGAGAAAAATTCGATGCATGTCAGGTTTTTCCTTAATTACGAAGTTGTATTACTTACCCGGGCTAAGTCGTTAGCGAAAGTCGAGTTACGATGAAGCAGCAAGTCTGGAAGATTGCAATATAGCCTATGCGTTGATCAAAGACCCTACGAATGTCCATATGTACAATTTTAGCTCAATAAGTCCAGTAGTTTTTACGTGATTGAGTAAAACACACGCACACAGACACCATTAGATTTTTATATATTAGTAAGATAATAGTTGAGTTAGTAAATTTATGTTATTTTAATACTAGCCGGTTACCCGAGTGGTACACGGACCCACCTGTATGGGTTAGTCGGTGCATAGACTGCTGAAATAACCTCATCTAGACTGTGTTCGTAACTATAGAGGCTGCATGCCAAATTACAGCATAAACGTAACTAAATCAGGCCCGGACTGATCAGATCAGGAAAAAGGCCATAATTTCAATCAACTCATATTGTCCCAAATTTCAACTTCCTATGGTAAACAGGAGACAATTTAGCTTACTCAGCTGGTCAGAAAAAATACCACTATTTCAATAGTCTCTTAATGACCCAGCGAGTCCCCCTGTCATATTTCAACTTCAAACCATCATTTCAGACGTATCTTAATGACCGAGAGAGTTCCCCTAGCGAATTTCAACTTCCAAGAGTGAACAGGAGAGAATTTAGCTCACTCAGTTGATCGAAATCGTCAATACTAAACACGGGCCAAGAAAGGTCCCGGAACTGTGGGTTGTCAACCATAATGAAAACTTACTGTATTTCCTTGTTTTAAGATAAAAATTACTTTTAGTAACTAAAGTTTGCGTATTTATTCTTAGTTTGTACATGGAAGATTTCGATGAAACCATATATAAATTTTTCCCTTGAGGGGAAAAACAATAGATCATGGATATGTCATGGATATGTAAAGTTGTATACATTACTTTACACTCTGTTGGGATGTTGGGAAAGTAAAAATGGACATTACTTTCCACTCTGTTGGGAAACTAAAAGTGGACATTACTTTCCACTCAGTTGGGATGTTGGGAAAGTAAAAATGGACATTACTTTCCTCTCTGTTGGGATGTTGGGAACGTAAAAATGGACATTTCTTTCCTCTCTGTTGGGATGTTGGGAAAGTAAAAGTGGACATTACTTTCCACTATGTTGGGATGCTGGGAAAGTAAAAACTCCCGCGCTACTTTCATTCCATGCTAAAACAGAAGTCTAAGTCGGTTGTTGAGGAAGGCGGAATAAGGTACTTCATTGCGGTAGTACCTCATTGATTTCTACCTAGCCTTCACTTTTCGAGTTAATAATAATCTAAAGTGCCGGAGCGTTGCATTTTTTGTGGAAAAAAAAAAAGTTTCGCGAAAAATGCCTTGACCCCCAGCCAAAAGACATATCCATGTCAAATTTTGGGAGCCAAAAATTTGGTCTTCTGTCCCGTGCTTTGCGCGAAATTTCAAATTCCCGTCCATCACCTATCAATAGTGCATTCCTTGCTTCACTCGGAACACCAGTACAGCAACCCGTCAAGGCCTCTCCACTCGTCACCAATTTTCGCCGCTAGCAAAGTGGCCGTTAACAACCATAATAACAAATTCGGGAACTAAAATAATCGGTTGTGAAGGGTAGCGCTGTTTAAGGACGTTTAGGAGTTGCAGACCTAGCCTATGTTGTGCGCCCTAACTTTTACGACCGCTCCCGACAGAACCGGTCCAGCCGTTTATCCGTCTATTGGGAACATACATAGAAACATAATACCTAGAGAGTTAGATTGATAAAAACAAACATTGAGTTTTTAATGTATAAGGATTACCCAGTAGTCCCAAAACGGCTTCAATTCAAATTTCAACAATCAAGTTTCAATCTGTACCTAATTTATTTTTTACCTGTTACGTTGTGTGAAACGTGTGCGATAGTGTGAAACGTTTCCAAGAATGTCGCTATAGTTATTTAGCAGTATAAGGTTCTTTAATTTACAGTTAACCAGCAACGTTTAGACCCTGTATTAGGAAGACGGTACATGCACATATGTATTCATATTACATATTGTGTACATAATAAAGTTCTGTGATTTGACTGATTAACTTACCAAATGAATGTTTTGCCTCCTGGTACTAATTTTTAATTTGTAGCCAAGACTATTAATTTGACTAGACTATCAATAGTATTTGACTAGACTATTGATTAAATATTAATTTGCACCATTTTGTTTCTAATAAGTTGTCAACTAATTTAGATAGAGGCGACCACCACGAGATCGTAACTGGAAAACAGATATGAAATTGTGAGCCCGCCGAGTAAGATCTTGTTTATCCAGGTGCTGAACAAAGGATTTATGTTAATAACCGCTCTTCTTGGTGAACTTCGATTTTTGTGGTTATGACCAGGAATGTCGTGACCAGGTCATTTACCCCACTTTGAGACGGTGGGTTAAGATTCATATAATAAAAGCCGGCATTTACACGTCATTGCTCGCGTAAAGCCAAGCAAAACCGACCGACGATGCATTCGAATAAAAGCGAATCGAGGTGGTAATCCATCCTTCAGCGAAGCTGACTATGATTCAGAGCATCTGGCTACCGCGAGAATCAATTCCATCGCCCGCTGGAAGAGCAGCCTTCAGTGACCTTCCGCTATGGAAACCCAATTAGCTGGAGCCACCGTCCAATCGACGGGTCGTGGTCGGGTTTTCAACTTGTACCGCTCCAGTACAGGGACGAGAGGGGGTTTGGTAAATGAAACTGAATGATAGATACGACCCTCGGCGGTCAGGCTAATCCCATTATGGGTCTCTGTTTAAAGCGACGAGGCTCCAACTAGGTTTGAGTAAAAGACGAACCGATTCCAGTGTGTACGGCGTGAAACCGAAGCGGTGGTGGCTTTTCGGCGCTAACGAGTCGGATATTTACTCGTGCGGAGCGGTGATTTGAAAGTATGGCATTCTGCAGTGCGGCAGATTTACCACTCCCAGTCCCTAGCACAGTGGGACAGAAGTCGATTCTAGGTAAACAAAAATTATTTTATGAGCTATTCTCATAGAAAATTTTGCGCTGATTTAGAATATACCCCATGTCCTTATCCTTAAAATAGCTTCTTCGACCCAAAAAATCAATTTTTGACATTTTTTTTTTTTTTTTTTTACTTTTTGACTATTGGAACTGACCTAAATTTGTTTTGTACTAGAGAAAAGTTGTAGATGAAAAAATTGTGCATCGAATTAGCCCACCGCCAGCTCTCTCACTCGTTTCTTTTATTTTTGGTGATTTTTTTCGTTTTTGGTGTTTTTCAACTTATACCTAATTAATTTATCAACCAAGTGTAACCATGTAACCATCTCAATACAACGTATAACCTTAGTTACATTAAAACTATTCCCGACAACATTGCCGCACTTAATAAAATATAAAATAATAATAAATAAAAAAATTCGAAAAATAATAATCAAATTAAAAAAAAAAAAAAAAAAAAAAAAATCAATCGTCTTCGAATATCAATTTTTGAAGATCTATCTTTACGAATAAAAACTGCTTGGCTCAACCAATCAAAATCGTTTTGGTATCGATGAATTGGTTATCGAATGTTCTTTACGCGTGAATCCACACCATTCACATTTGTCGTGAAAAGTTCGACGCATTTCCAGTTTTTCCTCAATTACGAAGTTGTTTATCCGGGTGACGTCGTTAGGAAAAGCCGAATTCTTGATGAAGGAGCAAGTCTTGGGAATTGTGATATGGCCTAAGTTCTATTCTGGAACAACATCAATATATTTTAAATAGTTATTACTTAAACAATCAAGATATAGCATCTTTCTGGAACTTGGATTATACCCAACTACCCGCAGAGTTTAAACAAAATCGAACCAAAAATCAACGTTATGAGAAATTCACGTTTTCGCATGGGCACAGGCTAATGTTGGCCTGACGTTACTGGAAGTTATGGGAGATCGTCTAGGAGCTAACCCTCACAACCCCTGAGAATTTCATAGAATCCTGACTAAAACTTAGTATATTCTTGGGCGTGAAAACGATTTACCACAGACGGACAGACGTCAGAAAGAAAGATAGACACGGAACCAAAATTGATCATCGAGCTCTGAAACACATAAAGCGAGTAAAAACTTTGATTTTTTAAGACAAAAATTCTTTCGAATTATCGCACAAACACAAAGCTTTCATTTACTTTCGGTTTCCCCATCGGAATAAAAATAGAATAGAATCGAATATAGTTTATTGGTAAAAAACTGAAATACAACTCATCAACAGGTACGTCAAAACTAAAAAATGCAAAATAATAGTAGAGTGTATCAATTATGAAACACAAGCATAACCTAACTTCCGCTAAAAATAGAACATTTACCCTTTTTGATAAATAAATAAAATAAAATAACTACTACAGATTGCACTCAACAGTTTTTTACCCACCGAAAGGTTAAATTAGAAACTTGTGACCACCCGGTGGAATCTAGACTCTCAACTTGATATAACTGAAAATTGATAAGATGCGAAATAGACAACTTGAGTAAACCAAGAGCTAATTTACAGTTTATATTATTAAAAGAACTGGATATTTAAAGTAAATAATTGAAAATATATCAGAAAGTTATTAATGCTACAATAGAAAAACATTACGAAACAAAATTACCTGCAACCTGATAATCGAAGAAAGCTTTGATTTGAACTGCGTGATGTGTAAAAAGTTAGATATTTTGATATAGAATTTAAGTAATATAATGTAGTGCTTTTACAAAAGAGTTTCGTTAGTAAAATTCAGTGTTCGGTTTAGGAAGTGACATATTAGAGGTGGTTACAATTCAGTTAGATGGCAATTTGGAACAATGGAAGGGGTCTATTCCAGTTCTATAAACCATTACGCAGGATTCAGTATATAATGTGTTACGTATATTTCGTACGTGGAACTCTTTATAAATCAAATTAGTTGGGGATCTAAACGGCTTCTTCAACTAGACCTTATCAGGCCATTTTGAACGGTTTGTAAAGGCAAGATACAATTTAAAAGTGCCCTATACCGTTATTTCGTATCTTATCAGAGAGTTAGCCAGCCCAAAATATATCGCACGTACCCGTAGAAGCCTATTTGGAAGACAATCTCTAACTTCTCTGAAAACAAAACGATTTCCGGAGTCTCAACAGTATTAATGACAATATATGGGACTTGAAATTGAGTTTACAATCAAAAGTAACGCCTAAATATTTCACACTTTGGTTAAATGGTATAGAGGCACAGCCACATTCATGTTCAGAATCTAAACAACCAAGAGAAGTGGATTCGTTCTCATTCTCATTCATTCTCTGCTCCAGAGCTTGTTGACAGTATTGTTTCATTCTTTCCCCCAAATCCAAAGAAACTTGGACGACTTATTTACCGCTCGCCGCTAAACAAAACTAGATTAGCGGCGGAGGTGAAAGGGTTTTTAAAGGGGCCAACTCTCTAACTAAACTGAGGGGGGTCGCCTTTAAATTAAGTTACGGGCAAGTTGAACCGCGGGAGTTAGGAGCCTGCAAACGCGGGTGTCTTGCGGATTAATTCGAAAACCACCTTTCAGGGGCAAGCGAATTGAACAAAGCTCTAGCACGCTCTCTTTGTGAAACGCTGGAAAGTTAGAGCGATTTGAAGGTGCTGTCGGTCAGCCACCGGTTCAACTTTGAACCGTTTAAGATAAGTATACCTACGCGAAAATGTTGTAAATGGATACATACTATTAGAGAGTTTTAGTGGCTCAAAACATACGACGCATCCGCAAACACATACCGTATTCCTTGGCTGGAAACGTGGCACATCAAGGTAACACTACGAAGTATCTCGATGCATCCCGCATTTCAGGCCTACAATACGTTTAGCTGATACGCCCTGTCAGCCGACAGAACGATTCTATAACCTTCAATTGAATGGGTGTTTAGAAGAAGGGCGGATGTCATTTTTCGCAACTTTTCAGGAGAACGAAAAAACGTTCAAAACTCACTTTTTCGGATTTTTTCTTCTGACTTTTGTGCTACATAGGTTATCCTATCTGAGTGTGCTACAAAAATCACTAAAAATGGCCAAAAATCGTTGAAAATGTTTATAGCAGAATTTAGTCAAAAGAAGTTTATCAACTACAGAAAAAAGCTAAACAACCAAAATCTTTTTTGAATTTTGCTAATTATTTCGAAAGAGTTTTTGATAATTGATAATTTCATTTCACTAAAAGTCCTGAATTATCCAAACAATTTAACATAATATAGTACGATAATTTATGAAAATTCATACGATCATGCTGCATGACTGGAAATTTATATTTTTTCACCAATCTTTTTCATTATGACATCAGAATGGGATGCGAAAAATTTGACACCTTCAAGAAAGTTATTTTACTTTTGCCAGCACAACGCTTTTCTTTCCTTGCTTGATCACGTATACTTGACCGGTATTTCTTAATTGTTTCTGTTCTATTCCATTCACTAACCGCGTTTGGTGACCGCTTTTTTCCATTAGTCAAGTTTTAGTTCCACTTACACTTAACTTGGTAAAACTCATCATAAATATGCATTAAACGATCACGGAAATCGCAAAAAGTTACGCGTCTTTCCGAACGGGAATGGAATAGCCATGACTCACTTTAAAAATGATCGGGTGCGCATCAGTCTGCTATCTGATAACATATGCCCTTTTACTTCTGATTTCCAGCACAAGTCTCTTTGACTTCATTTTACTGCAATCTGCCGGTAATTTACGGTACCAAAACCGATTTCTTCTCGTTCGTCAGTTAACGCTCTTCTTCTAGACACCTATTCAATTCTTGAAACCTCGTGTGAGGCAAGCGAAAACTAAGATGGTATTGAGATTGTTTTCTTTTCGTTTTCTTGAGGCCTTGTTCCTTGTAGACTCTAATGCTTCCCAGGTCGTGATTGTTTTTCTGGTTTTGAAGTTAACTACTTGGTTTGTATAGTGTTTTTGTGTTTTCACTACTCAATTTTTGTAATACGATGGAATTTTAATTTATTGAAGACGTGCAATAATGAAAAGTCCTTTGCCTTATTATCGAAAGGTTAAGTAAATGTAAAAGACTTGAAGAATCACTATTTTTTAAGACTTTTAGACTCAAACTACTTTCGGGACTGTGGCTCGAGAATCAGTGATTTCATGAGTTTTGATGAAGGATAGAAAAGTAACTAAGTAAGTAGCTGACGAAAATTTCTTTACTTGAATAGGTTTTCTTTTTTTGGAAGATTCGCTGAGGTTATGCCCCCCTCCCCCTCCCATCGCCATGTTTCTCGTTTCAAATGAATTCGGTTCAAAGAATTTATGTGTTTATTTTTTCCTTCCTCCTTTATGCACTGCACCATTAATATGTCTTCAAATAGATTAAATCCGTAGGTTCTATTTCCGTAGCCAGTCGTATTTTAACCCTCTGATAATAATTTGTGCCCAGCATCGGTACTACAGTTTTACATCATTGTTTCGATATTCCACAGCGAATTCGCAGTCTGAGGTGTCGTACCTGCGATCAGCTACAAACTTTACAAAAAAGGTCTTCTGTCCTCATATTTAAAAAAAAAAAAAAAAAATTAAACCAACGTTTCACCCCAGGAACTTGGGCTTTTTCAGGGAGATTATTATTCAGAAATGTAAAATATCTACTTATTTATAGTTTTCTTTTTGTTGTTGTTAATAATCGAATTTAAAGTTATGAGTTTTTTGAAAATCAAATTTAAAATTTAAAAATCAAAGAGGGTATGTAAATCAAATTTTTATAAAGCTTCTAATAATCTGAACTGTCCGAATAAAGAAACGTTATATCAACTACAAATTCAGATATGGATTGACTATCTTTTTGAAAAAATTGCAGAAAATAATGTTGTAAAACTACAACGCTCTTCCTGGGAATCAATAGTTTCTTGAATTCATTTACTTGGTCTTGGTACCCGAGAGTTTTGAGTGGCTCATCAGGACCTAAGAATGCTGAAAAGCTATTATACTGTTCGCTACCAATAGACGTGCATTGAAGTTGAGCAATGTTTCTTGTGTTGTTTAAGCCTTTCAGGGTATAATAATTTTCGAAAATGCGTTTTAGTTCACGCATTTCATATAAACCCGTGAAACCCGCATATGAGAATGACTCAGACTTTGCGGTGTATCTTATCACTGCTATGTCAAGTTGTTTTATTTATTTATCACCAGCACAAGGACTCATCACCACCTCAATGAAATAATAAGAAATTAACAAGCGGGTGCAATCATGTTCACAACATCAATTCTTGAGAATGATCAACTGTATGTCATCAATTATTCAAATAACCATGCTCATAACTCAGCTTGATGGCCACGTACTTCGCAGTAGTTAACATCATATGGTTGGATAAATCGAGAATTTTCAAGCGAAGGGTTAACGAATTTTGTGGGATGAGAAATTACAAAGTACCATTTCCTACCAATGACTCGGTTGTAAGCGTCGTTGCACATAAACGTATCGTCTCGGTTGGAGATGCTAAGGCCTCTGCCAAGGGTCTGTCTAGCATTAGAGTTATCGAAAAGAGCTGAAAATGAGAGCCTTCACAGACGAATCCCCAGGAGGTGTTTAACGTCCCGACGCACCTACAGTAGAGGAAACAATCGCTTGGACTTGAGCTTGGAATTGGGTTGAAATCTCGCTGATGGGCTTTGTTTGTTGTTCTGTGATAGATGCTAGAAGGCTAGCAAATTGTGCTTCCATTGTAGGGCAGACGGCTCCTTACTTCAGACGATTCTCCAATTGAACAACGTATAATTGATATTTACACACGTCGCCAACTAAAATGTCTTTTAAATAGAACGTAGAGATTGTAAATACACTTATTTCGAACATGAATGAAGCAAAAGTGAAAAGTAGTATAATTTTGTCATTACGGAATAAGTAATTGTAATAGAGTGATGGTACGATCATATGATTTTGATTAAATTAAAAAGTCACTAGAACCATCATCGCTGACGTTTTTGGTATTAATGATAAATATTTCTCCTCACAAATATCCGGGTAGCCCCCAACAATGAGTAGCCTCAAAATTGAAATGGGACGAAGGTTCTCACGGTTCTCAGGGAACAACCAAAGTCAAAGTTGCTGTGAAGAATATATCAATACATCAGTAATTTATTCCGTACAGTTCGTTCCTCCAATGATATCTGCAGAAAAATGACGAATGATGGAGAGTTAACGTGAATGTCGACGTTACTTTTAGGTTGAGGATAGATGCGTATATAACACGTATTTCTAATGCGTCGGCGTTACAGTAAACACTCATCCCAAATATATGAAGAGTTACGTTTTAGACGATACACTTTTTCGAAAACAAATGAGTATTGAGGAAATATCTCGATTAATAACTATTAATTATTAACGATAATTACCTAATTAATAACTATTAATATTAATAACGTAATGGAATTTCAAACTCCTGACAAACATTTTGGAACCAAATTATACCCTTAAGAAGAAAAAAAAGGGGGTGGGGGTGGGGAAAATTGGACGAGATGTGAAGCTTGGGCAGCCCTTGAAATAATCGGTAATTACCCAATTCAACCCCCCCCCCCCCCCCCCTCCCCCCGTCATGAGGCATGGAAGCCAACTGATCAGCTGAGGCTAATTTCTTTCGTTTTCGACCTGAGTGCCTTTTTCCCGTAATTTCTTTCTACATTTTTAGACGTTTAATGAAAAGCGTAAAATCCTGTGGGGGTACGCACCCGTTTGGGAGGCGCGATCTACGTAGAAGGGCTATATAATACAGAAATAAAACCTTTTGTGTACTAAATGCACCACTTTTATTTGATTATTTATTTTATTTTATTATTATTTTTAATTCAATCAAAAGCTAAAAAGGCAATGAAAATTGTAAAAAATGGTAATTATCATGAAAGTTGATTGTAAATTTATTGTTAACAATTGCTTTGTATACAAAGTATTCAAAATTTATAAGAAATTAACGTAGATATAAAATTTTAAAAAAATTACGAAAAATCACTCATACAATCATGCTGCATAGCTGGAACCTTTGGCGAGTTTTTGCGGAAAATCGTACCACAGATGAAATTCAGAAACAATTAGGTAACTTTTTTTATCTTTCCTATTATACTGACTATCATATTTATCCCTCCTCCAAAAGATATTTCATCCAAGATATGCACCTAACGTCAAGCTTTACAAAATGTCAAAATTAATCAAAATCACATTTAATTTGACATGCTTTTCTCAGTTCTTATTCATAGAATTGTCACAAATCGTTCCACTTTCTTTGGATTTCTTGCTTTATCGCACACACTGAAAGGTATGAATCGCACGCTGCTTTTTTTTTTATTCGGATTAAAAAAACATAGATTTTTGTGATTTAGTATGTGAGTGTTTTGCTTCACTGTGCTGCGTCAGCGCACCAAAATATATAGGAATCCATATAAAGTTGGACTCATCTGGTTAGCTTAGAGTATTTTCACAGAAATGGCCATGCCACTCTGCATGGTGGTCCGCTGACTGATTCAAGGCCGTCTGAAATGCCGACGAAAAATGACTACAAGGCGGTGTTCCGGAACCTTGTACGAGTAGAAATTGACCCCCCGGGAAATCGCAGCTGATCGTTTACTCGTACACGACGCAAATCAAACATTCAATTTTCGGGTGTTGTAACAACCTGAATTATGGGCCCAGTAAAAAATATTGGGTGAAACTAGACCTCAAATGGGGTAGAATGCCACCAACCGCACTTTTTCATCTCAACCCGTTGCCGAGATATGATTTTTTAAAGTTTTTTTTTCGACAAAAACACGTTTTAGACCATAAAAACCTCATTTTCTCCACTATCGATACACTTTTTTAAATTTTTGACCACATATCTGAAATTAGCGTTTAATTTTATACAAGAATATTGTTCTCTGGATCTTTAGAAGTTCAATCCTTAAACCATAATCCTTGTTCGAACGTGAGAAAATTATAAAAACCAAGTTTCCCGAAAATCTTCGAAGCTGTACTGTCTCCCAATAAATAGTCTGAGACTTATCAAACCTCACAAATTTATTCTTCATTCAAAGAGGTTTCAAACGATGGAGTCGCTTTTGAAATTTCCTTTTAAATTGGTGCAGTTATTTAACCTGGAAGATGAAAAAACGTGTTACCTTTTGGTTGTTTTTTTGTTGATGGACGCGCTGGGATGAGAAAACAGATAAAAACACGGCGGCTGTAAAAAACGACGAAGACTTCCTAATCTCATTGAATAGTTGAACTCTGTCTCTCATCACTTTGCTTATAACGCGTTGGAATTTGTTTTGACTGAAGAAAATGAGTCAGTTCGTCCATTCACTCTGTGACGGTGGGGTCGATTCGAAAAAGGGGAAGAGCGTGCATCCGCAGTCGAGGGAGCCACTTCGAAAACACAAAATTCTGAGTTGCATTTGAAGCAATAATGTAAATGTAGAAGTGAATTTGTTTGGTTGTGTAGAACGGCATCGAAGAGTAACGGTGTCGAAAACAGGTGAAATACAAACATTTATGATGATGAACAACGGCGTCGAAAGATAGCGGCGTATAAAATAAGGAGTTATATACGGTAACGCTCAAGTAGAAGATTTGCCCTTGTTTTCGACGCCGTTCCTCTTCGATGCCGTTCTATGTCGCATAACCGTGTCGAAAGTTTTAGGTACGAAAACTCCACGCGTGTAGCGCCGTCGAATGACAGCGGTATCGAAAATGATACTATAAAACCTTCTTCTCCTCCTCCTTCGTCGGGTGCTAGCGTTAGGCAATCTGCAATTGTTAGTTGATTGGCGGATTATTATGAAGGCGCTACAGGGTTGTTTAGTAATGAATTAACCAACCATTGTAATCGACCAAGAAAAACTTTTTTTAATCCTTCCCTTCAAGATTTGTCGGTTCCCACTTAAGGATAGGTGGATTCCATAAATCAACTAAATTGAAAACCGTCCAAATCTTTTTTTCCGAAACTACTAGACCATAAATCTTACAATGGCTGGGGATGTGTCTGCAACATCGGCATAATTTTCGATAAACCTTGAGGGGTGAAATTTAAGGAGCGAAAAGTAAAAAGTTCCAGTCTGATCACAGCATGACCGTATGAGCGAATTTTCGTAAATTAACATACCTACCTACTATATTACGTTAGATTCTTTTGAAAATTAGGGACTTTGAGGGAAAAGAAATTGTTAACTACCAATTTTATGGCAAAACTCGTGCTAAATAATATTCTGCGATTCAAAAAGAAATTTTGGATGTTTAATTTTTCTGCAGTTTTTATCGATTTTTTAGCATATTTTAATGAAATTAAGTACATTTTTCGGCATAATTTTGTAAATAAATTGTTTAATGTTCTATTTTATGTTTAATAAACTTTATCTGAGTAATATCCTGCTAAAAAATATAAATTTAACAATTTTGAACGTTTGTTGCTATTTTTAGAGATTTTTTCAGAATTCTTTTTGAAATTTGACCAATTTAAAGTGCTAAAAAATGCTGGCCAATGAACTCGTCCTTTGTTTGGAAAGCTTGATTTTTTTCGCGCAAGAACGGAATTTTTATCTTAATTCTAAGGAGAGTTATCGGCGGGAAGGACATGTATATTATATATATATATATATATATATATATATATATATATATATATATATATAAAAATTCTCGTGTCACAGTTTTCGTTGCCATACTCCTCCGAAACGGCTTGACCGATTTTGATGAAATTTTTTGTGCTTATCCGGTATCTATGAGAATCGGCCAACATCTATTTTTCATTCCCCTAAATGTTAGGGGTAGTCCACCCCTAAATTTTTTTATTTTTTAGACAAAATTTTTAATTTCTATTTTAATTAACGTCTGCCAAGTTGGGTGGGCAGTATAACTTCCTCAAGCGAGCGAAGCGAGCAGCATCCTCTACAGAAGTTAAACCTACCCTTAGAGATTTACCGGTTGCGAGCAAAGCAAGCAACATCTCCTACATGTTTCAATTATAATACATCGGATGTATACAGCCACACTTTGCGAGCGAAGCGAGCAACATTCCCTACATGCCACACTTTGCGAGCGAAGCGAGCAATTTAACGGGGGGTCCGGGGGGCTTGCCCCCCGGCTGGACGTGGAGGCGAGCGGAGCGATATATATATATATATATATATATGCATTTGGGAAATTTGAAGTTAATTGGCGAAAAGTTCGAAAAATATCGAAAACCCAGGTTTTTTCACCCATTAAATGTGAAGCTAAAAAGTTCCAGTCATGCAGCATGAACATTTGGTTTTTTGCAGTTTTTATAGATTTTTTAGCAAAGAAATTTAAGTAGGTACATTTTTCAGCATAATTGTGCACATAGATTTTTGAATGTTCTATTATATAGTTAATAAACTATATATGAGCAATATTCTGCTAAAAAATATCAATTTAACAATTTGTATCCCTTTGTAGTCATTCAGTAATTTTTTTTAGAATTTTTTGAAATTTGATCAATTTAATGTGCTCAAAACGTGCTGGCCAACCAATACATCCTCACGTTCGGAAAGCTTGATTTTTTGGCGCAAGAACGGAATCTTTATCTCAATCCTAAGGAGAATTATCGTCTGGAATGACCTCTGGGATTTTTTCTTACCTATGCTTCAAAACAGATTTGAATGAAGAAATTTTTTAAAAATTTTCCGAGCCATTGCAATAGTTCACTGTCTGCTTATGGTATATGAACCAAATCTCAGCGATTTTTTTATGTCGATCAGGGTGGTCGTTCCGCTCATCACTTCACAGACAGACTGACAAACACTCATGTGCTTTCAGGATTCGGGCCCCATAGAAATGGGAGTTCTGGAAAAATGTTTTAGGCCGATTGCATAACATCCCTTTTTGACCCTTACGGGATACTGGGGAAGTAAAAATGGTGCAGTGAAGCATGGCCAGGTGTTAGGTAACTATTTTATCTAATCAATGTTTCATTGCTTACTTACTTCATTGGTTTCTGTCATGCAGACCAAGACCATATGAGCTTTGTTTTTTACTTCATATTATGTCAATTTTTTTCAAACTTTGAGCTCAGGTTGCTTAGAAATCCTAAACTATTGAACTATGTTGAACTATTTGATTGTGGGAGGTGTGGGGGTGATCTGTCCATCCGCCACTTCCTGGAGGACTGCCCAGACCTTATGGACCTCCGAGTCTAGCGTCGGCCCCCTCCGTGGGTTGACGTTTTATCTGGACCAGACAAGGTCCGATCCCTGTTGTCGTACCTGAGAGCCGCTGAGCTCTACTACAAACTGTGATATCAGATGTATTTTTGTACAATCTAGTAACAGTTTTATTCATTTTGCTAATTATATATAGTGACATATATATTTAGTTATTAGCCTATCTTGATCTAATCTTAGTTGTATTATTTTGTTTTTGAGGTTTTTTATCCGCTTTGGCTAAACAGTGGCCATCACTGTTCCCCTCCGATTTGCCAGTAGAGTCCATCATGTCACTCGGTTTGATGTCGGAGGGCAACATGATGGCCCCCTTTGGAATGTGCTACTTGCAGTGTCCCTTTGGATTATGTTGAACCATACCCGTACCGCCATAAGGGCAGTCCTGTATCTGAGGTATTTCCCTTCCTCGTCCTTATTATGGGAAAAGAGTTGAAATAATCTCAATTAATAGCATTTTGTATAAATACGAAACCCCTATTATGGTTCATTTTATGGGATCTATGCACTACTTTTAGTGGTTAGCTTCATAATGTAGCTTAGGACATAACTGCTATAAGTAATAATTTGGTTTTCAGCCTTTTAGCGAATTTCCAAATAAAAAATGAGCAATTTAAATGGCTTGGCCATTTTAAAAGTGGGTTTGAAGGGTCGGGGTACAATTAATTCCGTTTCGTACATCAAAGAACACAATCATGATTTTAACGTCGTACACACACACACACACACACACACACACACATATATATATGTATATATATATATATATATATATATATATATATATATATATATATATATTATATCCCCTCGCATCTATACATCCCACAGAGAGCAAGCGAGGCGAGCAACATCCCCTACATATTTCAAATCAACCTCAGTGATCCACCGTTTCCAATCACTCTACATGTCCCACTCAACAGTGAAGACCTACGGATCTATACAGCCATACCGAGCAAGCGAAGCGAGCGAGTATACTATAAACGAGGTTTAATAGTTACAGACCAGCGATCCGCGCAAAGGCCTATCTAATACATATATAATAAATCTTTGTGTAATAATTTGCAGCGTTTTTAAAATGTATTTTTTTTTAATTTATTGATGTATTTATATATTTTATTTTATTTTTTTTTTTCAAGAAATTGATACAGCAATATAATACATAAATGTGATTGTTACACAACTAATATCTCAATGATTTTCGCTTCCTCACTACCGAAGGTACATGGGACGCTTTGTGTTCTTGCAAGAAGTCGAAAAAATTGATACCTTCAAAAATCAAAATTTCTCCTAGCTTTTTGATTTTCAGAGCTTACTTATCAATTTTTGTTACGAGTCTGTTGTCACGCCCGAAATTGGGTATGACAAGTTTTGTCCAATTTTGATGACATTTTCAAGGATTGTGCGGTTTAGCTCCTAGACAGTTCCCTATAACTGTCATCAACGTCGGAATAATAGTAGCCCGTGCGCATGCGCAAACGAGAGTTCATTATAACGTCGATTGTTCATTAGCTATTGGTCTGATTTTGTTCAAGGCCGGGGAGTAGTTGGGTATATCTTCCAGGAATATGCCATATAAATTATATCGCGATTGGTTGAGTAATTACTACTTTGCACGTGCAAAAATAAAATTCGTTGACGGGAGGCAAAACTCCAAAACTCTTGAATCGATTTTTTTGAAATTTCCAGGGATTAGGGTTAGGTCCTAAATGATGTCCTATGATTTTTATTGTCGTTGGATTAATACAACTTGAATTTCGCAACGTAATTCATGGAATCAACGGAATTAATGCAAACTTGAATTTCCTATAACGTCGATTTCTCATGGCCTATCTCTCCGATTACCGCCTCCGTTCAACCCCTTTCGTATTGAAACTAGTGACATAAATGTTCCAAATAAGACCGAAGTTTTAATGTAATATAATGAGATTCACGAAAACCAGAACAACCAGCGTAAACACCAAGATTTATCAATGTTACCCCCTCCACTCACCCTTTTCCATTTTACCCTTCGTCTCATTCCGTTTCCTATTTGAAACTTGTAGAAAAAAAAAATAATCACTAAAATCAGATGAGAATAGTATTTGCAGAGTTTTTGAATGTGTATGATCTATGTTTGTTGAAACGGAGAGTAAGTAGACAGAAGTAAAGTAAGTTGAGAACTGACGGAGTGTTAACGAAGAGTAGGTAAGTTGAGAACTGAATAAAATATGTTCTGCTAACAAAGTACGAAAATCCCAGTGTAGTAGTACAGTATTAACTTTTTAATTGCCGGAGAACGGAACATCGTAGAGCAAAACGGATTACCAATTCCGATGCCATACCTCAATTTACTAACTAGAACACAATTTGGTGAATGTTGATGAATTTCCATCGTGTACGCAAGGGACGGGATCAGCTAGCGATATCTGCCGAGGGTCTGTACAATCTCTACAGGGCTTAGCTTAGGGTAACTAGAGGCATTATTTCTAACAAGGTAGTAAGTACCTTATTTGAGTATGATTTTGAGCTATGGCACACTTACATCATTCAGTTATACATAGGAGCAAAGCGTAGGTGTATTGCGGGTTACATCACCAAAGCAGGCCTCTGTCTGGTTGTGTTTAGTATCCATATCTAATTCTTCTTGACCTTTTCGACGCGGTTGATCTTCGATGCCGCTAACCCCCTTCCGTTTTATACTGGGTTTATACGCCGCTGTTCTTCGGCTCTAGTATCCCCTATTTTATACACGGTTATTCTTCGATGCGGTTGTACACTACATTGAGATATTATTTGAAAAACCTCCTTTTTATACGCGGTTACTCATTCGACGCGGCTGTTCTTCGACACGGCCTTGCGTTCCCTTTTTCGTCGGCATTTCAGACGGCCTTGAATCAGTCAGCGGACCACCGTGTCTGGGGGACGCAGCACGGCGCTTCTGATATACCTCTCCTTCAAGGCTGACCAGCAGTGCGGGAATTGCCTACTACCCGTCCCTTGCAGTGTTTTCTAATCTGTAATAATAACCTATATTATCGTATTGACTCTTCATATATATATGTAACATAACAACTTAACGATTATTTTAGTATTACCTGATTGCATTCTTCATAAATCATTATTATTACAATAAATTTATTGTTAGTTTATTAAGTTTGAGTCACAACTACCTATGGGTACTAATTATTAAAATGTTATACCTATTGTTTCTATATTTTTCATGTAAATGTACAAGTTAATATCATAGTAACTAATGGCAAATACAACAATTATTTCTGTGACAAATAGCCCCTGGTCGTATTTTCAAGACCTTAGGGGCTCATTCACGAACTTGGCTCTCTATTTTTAGTGTTTCCGACATAAGTTGTACATGGCTGTACAAATCATGTGGGAGGGGATTAATAATAATAAATTATAATGAGAATTTGAAGAAGATTTCTTGATTTGAGAAAAAAATCGGCTTCTTGTGCGGATCGGACTACGCAAAGTTGGTAATGTCTTGTGGAGTTAGTTGGCTTCTTCGAGACAGGAGAGACCGATGTCTCACGCTAATGATGCTCTCGAGAAAAAAACTAAGACAAACAGGAAAAAGTTCCAGTAGTGCAGTATGATCGCATGAGCGAATTTTCGTGAAATATTGTACTATATTATGCTACATTGTTTTGAAAATTTAGGACTTTGAGTGAAAAGAAATCGTTAACCACCAATTTTAAGGTAAAAAATCGTTCCAAATAATAATCTGATATTCAAAAGGAGATTTGGGATTTTAAACTTTTTTGACTGTTTTTATCGATTTTTTAGCACATTTAAATGAAATTTAAGTACATTTTTCAGCATAATAAATTTTGTACATAAAATTTTTAATGTTCTATTTTATTGTTAATAAACTTTATTTGAGCAATAGCTTGATAAAAATATAAGTTTAACGATTTTTAGCCGTTTTTTGCTATTTTTAGTGATTTTTACAGCACTTTTTTGAAATTTGACCAATTTAATGTTCTCAAAAATGCTGGCCAACAAACTCGTCCTTTTGTTTAGAAAGCTTGATTTTTAGGCGCAAGAACGGAATTTTTATCTCAATCCTAAGGAGAGCTATCGTCTGGAAGGACACACATATATATGTATCGAACGATTTCACCCAGCAATGGCAAAATACCTGAAGATTGGAAAAAGTCAGTCTCCAGGCGACAACTGGATGAGATTTGGCGAAAGGAGCAAAATTATTTACAACAATTTAGGAGCGGAGCTTCGAATATTTGGCCAGATTGTGTGAAAGAACCCAGCAGAACATTCGAAAAAAGAGAGGATCATCAAGAGTAGCACCCAGAGAGGGAGCGATAGCGCACATTGGTTCAAATTTACCCAGGACAACTTGGAGGTTGGTTGTAATCGAAAAGGTGATTCGTAGTAAGGACAGGAAATTCCGAGTAGCAAATCTTCGCCTTCCGAATGGTACCCGCATATCCGGATCTCTCGCCCTATCGTACCCTTTGGAAGTCCCATCTGAAGATTGATTGAGAGAAGAAAGAAGATCTTATTCAGCTTTTGCCTCCCGGAGTGTCGCAGAGTCGCAAATTTTATTAATTTAAACTTCAGTTTGTGATTAATAATTTCTGAATGAAAATAATTAATCGAACAGGTTTTTTTTGCATTAGTTTGTTTAATGAATAAAAAGTCAATCTCGCTAGAAACACCACAGTGTCAAGTTCTACATTAGGTAACGGAAAAAATCTATTATAATAATAGGATACATACAAAGTGATAACGCTTGAACGCCTGCACCGATTCTCTTCAAATTTTTTTTAAACTGACCGGCATGAAGAAAACTGGTGCAGATAATTCTACCAAGTTATAAATCAAATTCCTTCATATTAAAAAACAAGAAAAAGTGCGAAAACGAGGGAAATTCTGGTGCAGATAATTCTACCAAGTTATAAATCAGATTCCTTCATATTAAAAAACAAGAAAAAGTGCAAAAACGAGGGAAAGTTGTAGAATTTGCGACATAATAACTGAATGAATGTAACTTTTTTTAATACAACTTGAATAGATAAAAATTAAGTTGAAACAGAAAGATTTTGCTTTTTTATTTGCATAATTAAAGTTTGTACTTGCATCCCGTGGTGACACGGGCTTTTCCACTTGTAAGATAAGATTACATTATCGTACAAATACTTATAGGTACGGAGAAAACCATCCTAGATTTATTGTGCAATTATATATAAATATTCAAAAGCGTTGAACTCTAGGATTCGTTTCAGCATGTCTCAGAACTCGAGACGGATGGTTCAAAACGGATTTCAACGAAGAAAATTTTCGAAAATTTTGATTTGAAAAATTTTGGAGCCATTGCAGTAGTTTCATTTTTTAAGAAATTCCGCTAATTAGTGGCACGAAAAGGACGGAAGGAGGAATAAGGGTGAGTGAGGAGGGGAGAGAGCAAGAGAGATGGAGGGCGAGAGCAAGAGAGAAGGTGGGAGTGAGCAAGAGAGAAGGTTTGAGAGTCAGGAGGGAAGTGAGCGGCAAGAAGGAAGGAGAGGGAAGAGCGAGGGGGATAATGAGCATGGGGGAGTGATATAGCTAGAGTCATGGGAAGGGAGGTCCTATCCAAATGATGTACTGGTCTACATTCCTCCCTCCGAATTACCTCAGTTAAGACGATGGTGAAGAGTGGGAGGTGGAAGGGGAATTCTTATAGAGAGAATGTAACTAGAGACGAAGGCCGTTAAAGGGGTGTAACGGAGGAAGGGGGTAGACTGTTAGACGGAAGGACCGTTAGAAGAGGAAAGGAACAGGAGGAGCGTTAGAGGGGAGAGCAGAGCCCCCGAGACAGTTAGGGGAGGGGAGTCGGGGATTTGAATTATGGCGCCTCATTAGAGGGTGACAGCGACGACGAAGAGAGTGGGGACCCATTACAACCCCCCCCCCCCACCACAACCCGCCATCACCTCCCAGTCAAGTATAACGAATTCGATCGGCTATTGTCAGCTGAATCAACAGTTTCCTTTCCCGTTGGAACAATATCGCGTTATTAATTCATAACAATAACCAGTTTAAACCCTCCCAACAATTTTATTCAATATGGATTTTGATTTTCAGGAAATAAAAAGAACGTCTGAATCATAATTCCTGAGTTTACGAGCCAATTAAAACCTGCCTACTCCCGATCACTTAATTTATGTTGCTCTGCACCTTAGCAAAAAGTGTTTATTATAATTGAAATTTTTGTTTCCCCATAACTTATTAAAGAACCAATTATTTGCAAATTAATTCTAGTGAACGCGATGGAAAATCACAATGTTTAGGGCAAGAAAAAATTGTCCTTGTGACTTCGTTGGAAGTGGATCTGTTTTGCCTTTGTTCCTCCTATTGGCTGAAAATGGCTACCTCTTACTCAAGTACAAATATTTCAAATTCATTCTCAAAAAAGTCGTTTTTTTAATCCAAACTCTGGAGTTACTAATGGTTAACTTTCGGATTTAATAAAGTAAGGAAAACTGTGCAGGAGAGTTCGAGCGTTTGAGAAGGCTCACTTTGATGTCATCAGATTGAGGTATTACAGAGACTGAAGAAAACGAAGCTATTGCTTTGCTTTTCAACAAATGAAGTTAAAATTTGGAATTGAGGCCTCCTGGGACAAATAAATACGAATCGTGAGGTCAGCTGAGCGATCCCCGGAGCTACCTTATTTGCTCTTCAACCTATAAATCATTTACGTAGAAAATGAAAAACGTATTCTACGCTCATCACTCTTTAGCCTTTAGGCACAACGTGGTTAGCTTTTTTAAGTAGTGCTATCTACTCAGATTACCGAATCGTTAATCGCTCAGATTACGAAATTGAACTCGTATGTTTCCCAACTTGTTACTACACAACAGCAGTAGTAGTGTGGAACTGTACCCCAACTTTTTCACACTCACATGACGTCAGCTTGTGGTGTTTTTTTTCGCGGAAAAAATGCCTTATACGCATAAATGCATAGGTGCTTTTTTCTGGTTGCAAAGAAACGCCTGATTCACGTGACGTCAGCTCGTGGTGTTTTTGCGGAAAAAACGCGCGGGGGTTTAGCTAAGTGTAAATTTCTTTGCGCTTAAAATATGAACATGCATCAAAATCCTATGTCACGACGCGCAGGAGGTGTTTTTTTTTTCCCTCGCAAAGAAACGCAGGCATTCATGAAAAGTGCGCATTGTGCTTGGTCGCCAGTGTATAAAATCCTCTTTTGGCCATGAGCGCTTTTTCATACTTTTGTTTGGTATTTCCCATTATAATCTACGGTAAATTGTCAACTTACCTCACAATCCAGACGAGGTGAGTCAGTATGACGCATGCTGCAACGCTCGATCAACTATAGTAAGTATTTTTAATCATATATTATTCTAGTTTGTATTATATATAAGGTTGGCGTATGGTAGTTTTGAAATGATAAATGCGGAAATTTTTTTTTCAAGTTTTTATTGCTCAATCAACTCAAAGCCATGTACATTCAGGTTTGGATCTTTTAGCAGCATTAACAAAAGCGGATCCTTTGACATTCAGGACATGGGGACATTCTTCATAATGGCGTGCATGCTCAATCCACGGCTCGTCGTTCATTTCCCAATCTTGAATAGCTCCCTCGCAGGCGTAGCAGTAGACAAGGTCGCCCTGCTGTTCGTTATAATGAAATCCAGCACTGCAGAGATCGTCAACTAGATGGTGAAGTACTTTGGGCCATCTTATAAAAGTTGCATACCTTCCATCAAAGGTATCAAGCTTAGTAGCAGCCGCCGCCCTCTCCTTACAACTCTGAGGAAAAGGTACATCCATTGCCCTGTTCATTTCCTCCGCAAAATTCGATACATTATTGGTTAATTGGGGGCTTTCAACAAATAGGCAATCCGGGCTCCAGCTTCTACATTGGAAATATGACAATGTATGGTAATTTTATAAATATCATGCAATTTGAAGAAAATGACCTTAGACCAAAATTTGTTGGAAGCAAAGAATTCAAATTTTCAACCATTTTTAACAATTTTTATGAGACATTTAATTGCATGGTTTTGAAGGGAACATATGATAGTGGAAATATGATTTGAAAAACTAGTAGGAAAAACAGTTTTTGAATAAAAGTTTAGATGGTAGATCAAAAATAGAGCTTAGACCAAAATTTGTTGGAAGTAAAGAATCCAAGAATAGGCTATGCCATTAAAACTAGGCTAGGAATTACGAATATGGCTTCTACATTGGAAATATGACAATGGATGGTAATTTTATAAATATCAGCCACTTTGAAGAAAATGAGCTTAGACCAAAATTTGTTGGAAGCAAAGAATTCAAATTTTAATATAAATTAAGCAATTTTCAACCATTTTTAACAATTTTTATGAGACATTTAATTGCATGGTTTTGAAGGGAACATATGATAGTGGAAATATGATTTGAAAAACTAGTAGGAAAAACAGTTTTTGAATAAAAGTTTAGATGGTAGATCAAAAATAGAGCTTAGACCAAAATTTGTTGGAAGTAAAGAATTCAAGAATAGGCTGTGCCATTAAAACTAGTAAATAATAACAGTAATTTTATACTGAACACATTTGTGGGCTTCTGTTGTTGCTGCATTTCAATGGTTGAGGCTTGAACTGCTTTGATACTTTGGCACTGCATGGAGGGATATATATACATAAGCTTGCTAAATGTAGTGGGGGTAAACATCGCATTTTGAGTTTCAGCAGGTGCAACGTAGGGCATTTCAAAAATAAGATATGATTGCTAGTATGATCGCATTTTAAACGATTTTTAAGGCGAGGCTGACTTCCCAAGAGTCAGGGTGTGTCCAGCATCTTCGTTTCTGACCTATGCCAACGTCTTTCCTCTTAGGCCAGCACCCGCCCGATCGATTATTGGAGTTTTTTCCTTGTCCAGCAGGATCGTATGTTAATACGCACCAGCTAATCCAGCGCCTTGATTCCAGTGTCGGGGAATCTGCAACTGTACAAAAAGATTATTTGAAATCTTTCCTCCTCAGGAGATTGGATTTTTAATTGATTTTAGGCGCGGCTCACTTCTCACGACGGTCAAGAGCAGTTATGTAATCTGAGGCGAATTCTTTCGGACAACGTGTCCCGTCTTGAGGTTCGGAATGCACGTTTCTATTTATGAATCTAAGGCCTGCCAATCCTTTTAGGTAATACCTACTAGAATAATATATGATTAAAAATACTTACTATAGTTGATTGAGTGTAGGAGAATTGAGTGTGACTCGCTTTGTCCGGATTGTGAGCTAAGTTAACATCAAAAGCACACCACAAGCTGACGTCACGTGAATCAGGCGTTTCTTTGCAACCAGAAAAAAGCACCTATGCATTTATACGTGTAAGGCATTTTTTCCGCGAAAAAAAAAAACACCACAAGCTGACGTCGTGTGAGTGTGAAAAAGTTGGGGTAGTTGGGTAGTTCTACACTACTAGCAGTCCCAAAAGATTTTAGCATGAATATGCTTTAGCCGTGACCTAACTACCGAAAAATGTCCCACGAGAGTGCAACGAAAGTAGCGCCAATAATTGTGATGATTTCCGCTTACAACCGAGTCGTTGCTAGGGATATGATACTTCGTCGTTTTTCATCCCACAAAACTCGTTGACCATTCGTTCGAAAGCTCTCGATTTATCCAACCATACTATATTAACTACTGCGAAGTGCGTGGCCAACAAGCTGAGTTATGAGCATGGTTATATGAATAATTGTTTACACACAGGTGATCATTCTCAATTATTGATATTGTGAACATGATTGCAACCGCTTGTTAATTTCTGATGATTTCATTGAGCTGGTGTTTCGATTATGTGATTCATAGCAGGTGATCCGAATATTGCGAGAACGGTTAGATTTGTGAAGCGGTGGTTAAATTATTTTAATAGGTAATTTCTATACTTTACACTATAGGAAGCTGTAATTTCGTATGTAGCCTCTTTAGCCTCTTTCTATAATAAAGTGAATGTTTACTCGCGAGTTTCTATTAGGAGATCATCATCTCACAAGAGCTCAATCGTCGTGATCATTTCTATAATAAAGTGAATGTTTACTCGCGAGTTTCTATTAGGAGATCATCATCTCACAAGAGCTCAATGGTCGTGATCATTTCTATAATAAAGTGAGAGCGAAGAGCTAAAACATGATTCCATGTTTTAGGATTGATGGCAGAATGATAAACAGAGTTTTTTTTTTTTTTTTTTTTTTTTTTTTTTTTTTTTTTTTTTTGGCATTGTTTTTATTTACATACAGCCATAGTATTATTTACAAAATAATTCTCCACTTCTTAATATCACATAGTTACATAGATGTTCTCAATAACTTATATAATAAATCAATTTTACAATTTATATGTTTACATAATTATGTTACTTCTGTTTATAAATGAATAAATTTCTTCCCATATTTCCAATTTCTTAGTCTGTAATAGTGAAGTGTAATTAAATGGATTATTTATGAGAAATTTTATATTATTAAACATGTCTTCCCTATTTTGACGGTATGTACTACAGTTCATTATCACATGTTCCGCATCACCATTTGGTTCCCCACATTCACACGCAGGATCCTCTCGTTTATGGATTTTGTATAGATAGGCTGGGCATATGGCGTGGTTCGCCCTGAGTCTACATAATATTCTTGTGAATCTCTTGTCTTTACTAATTACCCTAAACCAAGGCACTGATTCAATCCTAGGATTTATATTTTTAAAAAACTGACCCTTAGAGCCTCGGGCGAACACTTCCTGCCATGCGCGTTGATTTTCCTTCTTAGAAATAGCGTATAGTTCCTCCTTTATCAATCCATATTGAACAATATTGCCGGTGGTTGCCGCTTGTTTCGCCGCCATATCTGCCCGTTCATTATACTGGAGTCCTATGTGGGATCGGATCCACACGAAATGCAAGTTCATTCCAGATATTTTACAGTGGTGTACGAGGTTAACTACTTCCGCTACTAAATGGTTTTTAAATTTCGTTAGGTGTTGTGAGGAAATTGCTTGAAGTGAACTGTGTGAATCAGTGCATATTATAATATGTTGATCCGGCTGGTAGGGTGACGCACTGATATGTTTCAGGGCTTGAATTATACCAATAAGCTCAGCTGAGTAACTGCTGGTCTGTTCCAAAAGTTTTGAATATTTCACTTCGTTCGTTTGCACATCAATGAATGCTGCTCCTACTAACCCACCGGTCTTCGATCCGTCTGTGAAAATCAGTCTACATTTGTCACGATTCCATCTGCGATCAATAAATTCCATGAAGTTTTCGTTCACCGCTAAACGGCCATCCTGAGGTATGAATTTGTGGTACGTTATTCTGGTGAATAGAATCGGATATTCCATAGTGTACATAGGTCCGTTTTGGTCAGTCCATAGGTTGGCACAATGACGAATTAAAAATTGAGTAAAGCTCACCGCCAAAGGCGGTAAGACTTTACCAATCCATCGAGCATTGAAAGTCACGTGGTGAGTCAACTCCTTGATTGCTTGAAAGGATTCACTATCTAACATTTTCTGGCGTACGATGTATTTGTCTGCTAGATACTGTCTCCTTAGTGCGAGAGGCATTTCACCAGTCTCGGCCAGCAACACATCGATTGGAGTTGATGACAGGTAACCTATGCACAATCTAACACACCGATTTTGAAGAGTGGAGAGTATTTTAAGGTTTGTAGTAGCGGCTTGTCCGAAAAACATGGAGCCATAATCCATAATAGCTCTAATCGTTGAGCGATAGAACATTAACGCCGTGACTGGGTCCGCTCCCCAGTTGTTATTGACGATTATTTTCAGGATATTCAAGTACTTTTGACATTTGCTTGCTATAAATGAAATGTGGGCTTTCCATGTCAGCGTTTTATCCAAATACACGCCTAGGAACTTGAATTTGCTTTCAACTTTAAAGCTCTTGCCTGCCAGAACGATATCCGCATTTAAACCCAATCTTCTTTTTTTGGTATAAGGAACCAACACAGATTTTGTGTACGATATACGAAGGCCTTTGCGATCACACCATTCTATCAAACCTCTCACAAAGCTTTCGATGAGGTCTAGCCCAGCATCAATGTTGTGACACTCGGTGAAAATACAGATATCATCCGCAAATTGGATCATGGTGATACCCTCTGGAACTATTGTTTCGATATCCGAAACATAAATGGAATATAATAGGGGTGACAATATTCCTCCTTGAGCTAATCCTTTATAACAGTATCGTGGTCCTACGTCCTGATTTCCTATTCTCAAATACACTTTCCGCCCTCTCGACATATGTATAATAGTATTTATGAAACGTGTGGAAATACCCATCGTTCTCATAGAGTTGGCCAGTATATTAAGGTTCACATTATCGTATGCAGATGCTACGTCTAAAAACATAGCGAGAGTTATTGAGCCTGACGATAGCGATCTATGTATACTACTCACCAAGATTGATATTCCGTCCATTGTAGACTTGTTTTTTCTAAATCCAAGTTGAGATAAAGGTAATTTATTATTGCGTTCAACCCACCACTCCAATCTATTTTTTATCATCCTCTCAAACGTTTTTAAAATACAAGAGCATAATGATATCAAACGATACGACTCACTATTATTTTGTATTTTACCAGGCTTCAATAAAGGGATCAAAATACATTCCTTCCACTGCTCTGGAATGTCCCCACTGTCCCATATATAATTATATAAGTCTAGAAGTTTTTCTTTATATAACTCATTTAAGTTGTGTATAATTGGGTATACGATATGGTCCTTTCCTGGAGATGTGTTAACGCCTGTTTTTATCGCTGTGATTAATTCGTTATAGCTGAAAGGTGAGTCCAATGTAGATTCTCTATTGTCTGGTCCAGTCCCTAAATATCCGAGTATGTCCTCTTCTACGAACGGTGGGACATATTTGTCAAATAATTCCTCTGACCAATCCCCGCTTTCAATAGGCTGCATATTACTAACACGTCTGTTTTTCAATTTTTTAATTTGTTTCCATATGTCCCGAAGGGGTGTAAGTCTGTTAATGTTTGAGCAAAATTCCTTCCAAGAATCCTTCTTACTCTTCAGAACCGTTTTTTTGAATAGTTCATCCGCTTGAACATATGCTGCAAAATATTCTCCCGACGCCATTTCATTGCTGTATATTCTGTATGCTTCAGAACGATTTTCAAAGGCCCTATGACACTCCGCATTCCACCAAATGGCCGATTTTGAGTTAGGTATTAGTAGCCCGACTTCTGGGAAACATTGATCACAAATTTCTGATATTTGATTGATAAAGGAAGAATAATCATTCGCCGGCTGCCTTTCGTTCAGTCTATTATTGAACTCCGCCCAATCCGCATTCTTAATATTCCACTTTCTTGTAGTTCGGATTACTTTTGTTGGTGTTTGCCACCTGTCTGATTCAAACAAAATAGGGTAATGATCAGAACCAAGAGGGTCCTCTTGGACCGACCACATAAAATCGCAAGCTATACTTGGGGACATTATAGTGATGTCTACGGCAGAATCATTAATACTATTTCTATTTCTAACCAGAGTAGCTTGTCCATTATTTAAATAAACAAGGTTAGAATCGTCGATTGATTCAACCAGATATCCCCCTTTAGAATTGCTCCAAGATGAACCAAAACAGGTATTATGTACATTAAAGTCCCCTCCAATTATTTTAGGATGTGGGATCGATTCGAAAAACCTATTCCATTGGTTTTTGGTGACCGTTTGTGAGTCGTCGTTATATATTGCAACAATATTGATCGCAGATATATTTCCATGAAGTTTTACTTTTGCTCCAGCACATTGAGTGCCATTGATTTTGTAAATGGTGTTCGTGATATCGATGTAATTAAGAGAATCTTTAAGTAGTAGGGCAGCACCTCCGTACCCGTCCGTCCTATCTGATCGTATAATGTTGTAATTTCTCAGAGTCGGATTACGAGTGTCATTTAGCCATGTTTCCGATAGCAAACCTACTGATATTGTTTTTGCCATCAGGGTTTGTTGTAAGATATCCTTTTTTGAGATTAGGGAGCGTAAATTCCATTGTAAACATCTGAACTGTTCCGTATTTACCATTATTTAAACTTGGAGATTGTAAATTGTCTTTTTCGTTTGTATTCTATACAGTTTTAGTTTATTGGTGCCCTACTGGCCAATTGGTCTTTCACCATCACTTTCAGTAGCTCATTATCTATGTTGCTATTAATATGTTCTCGCATACTTGACATTATGGAGGTTATCAATTCAATTAGGGTCTCTTGGTTTCTAGTATAATCGGTTTCTTCTTGTGCTGTTGCTGATTTATGAGGGTTCAGGGGTATGAAACCACCGGGTTGGTTTTTCTTCTCATTTTTAGGATCAATGAGTTTACTGTAATAATTTTGGATGGATATTGAAGTTGTCGGATGTATTACTCTCTTTTTCGCCGGAGTCCCCGTATTATAGGAACGGTTTGGAATCGAATCTGTACTTAAATGTGGGAACGCTTGCTGATCTCGGATATTGGGTGCAACGGTTTTTTTCGCGAAGGAGTTTCCACTAATGAAAATTTTCGCGTCGTTGTAAGAAGCATTCTGCGAACTCATTACTTTCTTTATGGTTTGCTCCGTTTGGAATTGCGGACAAATATCCTTATCTGAGGCTGAATGGGGTTGACTACAATGTACGCATTTTTTCTGAGGGGTATTACATGATTTGGCGTCGTGTGGGTCGCCGCAGCGTTCGCAACGGATAGTGCCCTTGCACTGGTCTTTGAAATGGCCGTATCTCCAACATTGTTCACACTGAACAACCCTCTGAATGAATGGACTCACTCTACAATTAACATGCAGTATGGTAACGTATAATGGAATGTTTTGCCCTCGAATGACAACTTTTACGGATTGAGTAGGCACCCGAGTTTGAGCTTTCGTGGCTTCATTCGTTACTAACCTGGTCATTCGTTTTATGTCAATGATGTGTAATTTATTTCCTGCTGGATCACGGACAAATGTTTTTATTTCTTCTTCGGTGACATTTGTGTCTATGCCGCGTATAACTATACTTCGTTTGAGAAGATAATTGGGAACGTATCCCTTGTATTTTTTTGCTTTTAAGATATCTGATTCAGTTAATTTATTTGCCGATACATAGTTGTCAAGTTCAACCCGTATACGATTACGTCCCATTTTATCAATTTTCACTATATTTTTGGATATGTCAGGATGTAGTTCGTGCAGAAGCTTTCCTAGTGACATTGGATGTATTCTCGCTATGCCTTTATCATTAGTACTATTACTTTCCAAAATGACATAAAAAGGGCCAGAATCATCCAACTTGAACTTTAAATTTTGTTGATTATTCGTTTGTATCAAATTAGTCAAATTACTCGTATTCTGTTCATCCATTTCCTGGTCTGTTATATCAGGCGGATTATGAGGCTCGTTGCCTTCCATCGTTAGTTACTGAACACAGTGAACTTTAGATATAGATAAGAAGTAAGGACTCACCGACAGAGTTCAGAGGCCGATGGGGGGTCGGGTTCAGAGAATCGACGAGGAGTAAGTCGTGTACGGCTAAAGCATATTCATGTTTTTTAATTTTAGCCGTCAGGCTCAAAAGAAATGTGGTTTTTTTTTTTTGTTGTTGTTGTAGTTGTTTATAATAGCTTCATTCATTATTCTGGAGCCCACTTCCTAGTGCCAAGCTGAACGTTGGGCATTGTTAAGTATAACCCACAAAACCGATAGTTAATTTGGTAGATGTAGTGAGGTTTTTCCATACATATGGATATTTTTATGGTTTATCTGAGTAGGTTTGATATTGTTACATTGCTGTTTTTGATTTTTACTTGCCTACCTACGACATTAATCCCAATGACAGTGATAATACCTTGACATCTGTGATAAGTTGTATTGAATTAAGTGACTGGAGTCGTTTTTACCTCACTTTCTTTCAAAAAAGGAAAAATGAGCTATTGTGTTCACTAAGTCCTGTCCGTACGAATGTCCTCCTAAAATCCTTTTAAATGCCACTTAAAAAAAAAAAAAAAAAAAAAAAAAAAAAAAAAAAAAAAAAATAGACTTTTTTGAAGAGAGCTAGGAAGGAATGAAAAAAGTCATTGCTGGGGAATGAATTTAGCTATAGAGTTGGATTGTCGATTACGTTGTGATATGTACCAGTTCCAAACAGTTACTTAGTAACAGTTACCAATACCTGTTATACGCTTATCTCTTATCAAGTAAACCTGATTCATTCTGTTCCGACTTTCGCGTCCTCATTTCTTCCTCCCTACTTCTTCAAATTTATACTAAATTATCATTGCTAGGACATATCAGTGGCGACGAGGATAGTCAGTTTGTGTAGTTCAGTCCGCGTGTGTAAAAGGTGTTCAGTTTTTTTGTTTTTTTTTTTTTGCCGAAATGCCGAAGGACGACTTGGGTGCAGTTGGCGGTCAGCCCGACTTTGCCGCACAGATTTCGCAGCTCGCCGGGATCGTCAAACAGTTAGCTGAAATTCAGCTAAATCAGCCTTCACCTACTGCCGTCTCCGTTACTCGACCTCACTTCCATTTCGAGGAATTCAAAACCTCAGGCGACGAACCACTTCCGGAATATTTCGAACGTTTCAAGATGCAGCTAACCTTAAGCCAGATTCATGTTGGTGAGTGGAGCAGTTACCTCAGGGTCCATATGGGCACAGAGTTAAATAATACATTACGTGACCTGATTCATCCTGCTCTGCCCAGTACCAAAACCTTCGAACAAATACAACAAATACTCGAAAAACACTATGTAAAAATCAAGAATAAATACAGTGAAGCGATCAAATTTCGCAAAGTCGTCCAGCAGTCCGACGAAAGTACTAGCGACTATGCTGTCAGACTTCGATCAGCAGCTCGTTATTGCGAATTCGGTTCTTTTTTAGATTACAGCCTGATCGTCCAATTTATTCACGGAATCAAAGACGATCACATACGTGATGCCATAGTGTTGAAGAAACTCGAAAAGTTTGACGAAGTTTTGGACTTAGCTAAGAGCATGGAGATAACTCGTACTGCGTCAGCCGACATCAAATGCTCCTCCGACAAGCAGTTCAAATTTGCTCACGCCAGCAGACCTCGCAGCCGACAGGGTAGGCCTAAGTCCCGCTCACGAAGTTCTAAGAGCCGTAGTGCAAGTTCAAAAAGGGACAATAATAGTGATCCGCCGTCTCCTTGCCGAGGCTGTGGTGAACTCCACTGGCGAATGTACTGTAAGTACCGTAATAAATACTGTCCCAAGTGCCGAAAGAAAGGTCACAGCCCTAAAATTTGTGGTTCTAATGGCAAAAATTCCAATGATAAAACCCATCAGGTATTAGATGAGGCAAATTCCGAAGGGTCAACTGAACAGGCACACAGGTTTACTGACGTAAACCGCTATTCAACTCACTCCAACGTCACATGCTTCACCGACTACAACCATGTCAATTGCATAGCTGAAACTGCCGTCTCGGAAAGACCACCACCAGCTATCGTTCACGTGTCAATCAACGGAAAAATCGTTCCAATGGAACTTGACACAGGAGGAGTTTGTAGCATGGTAAATAAGGACGTTATGGGTAGAATTTTGCCAAACTTCAAACAACAGTTAGAACCTTCGAATCGCACGTTCGTGAGCTACACCAAAGACAAGTTCCAATGTCTTGGGTTCGTGCCTGTTGAGGTTGCGTTTCGTGGACGTACGAAAATCCTGAATCTGTACGTGACGGATTTCTTCACAGATAGCATTTTCGGCAGAGAATGGATTAGAGAGTTTGCCGATGCGCTGACGTTCGAGGAATTCTTTAAAATCGAATGCTGTCAAACCTCCTCTCAAATTGCGTCAAATTCGACCCCTCCGCCAGCCCTCAGGTCGCTGTTAGCAAAATTTGACGACGTATTCGGCGATAGTGCAGGTACGTTGGTTGGACCACCGGTTGAAGTGAAATTTAGAGAAGGCTCCAATCCGGTTTTCGCACGTGCGCGGCAAATTCCTTTCGCACTGCGGAGCGCCTACGCAGCGGAAATTGACCAAAAAATTCAGTCAGGCTTCTACAAGAAGGTGACGTCATCACAATGGGCCTCACCGACGCACGTCGTTATGAAAGGGTCGAAAATGAGAATTACGGGTGACTACAAATCGACTCTAAATCCGCAGTTGATAGTAGACGAACACCCTATTCCTCGCATCCAAGACCTCTTCCACAAACTACGAGGCGCGAGAAAATTCTCCAAACTGGACGTTTGCGATGCATTCATGAGTTTGAGGTGTTCAGAAAAGTTCTGCGAAGCGTTGACGCTAAATACTCCAACGCACGGACTAATTCAGCCCACTAGAGCGCAGTATGGAGTAGCCAGTATCCCAGCTATTTGGCAGAGGAAAATTGAGTCAGTATTACAAGATCTGAAAAATGCTGTGTGTTTCTTCGACGATGTTCTCGTTTTCGCTCGTTCAGATGAAGAAATGCTACGAGCCTTGGAGGAAACCTTCACGAGAATTCGAAATTCAGGACTAAAATTGCGCAGGTCCAAATGCGAATTTTTTCTGGACAAGGTTGAATATCTCGGACACACAGTCGATGCTGAAGGTCTGCATTGCCAAAATAAACACGTCGAAGCTGTACTCAAAACCCCCACCCCTTCCACTGCTAATGAGCTCCAGTCATTTCTGGGAAAGGTGACGTACTATCATGCCTTTATCCCAAACCTGTCGTCAGTTACCGCACCGCTCCGCCAAATGCTGAAAAATTCCAAATTCGAGTGGACCGATGAAGGCCGGAAAGCATATGAGTTCCTGAAAGCAGAGTTGGCTTCCGATCGAGTCTTAATCCCCTACGATCCTAATCTACCTTTGGTATTAGCGGCCGACGCGAGCCCCTTCGGTGTTGGAAGCGTCTTGAGCCACATTACGCCAGATGGCGCTGAACGCCCGATTGCTTACGCAAGCAGGGCTCTCACCGAAACCGAGCAGCGCTACCCTCAAATCGACCGAGAGGCTCTTGCGCTGGTATGGGGAGTGAAAAAGCATTTCCAGTTCCTGTATGGCCGGAAATTCATCCTGTACACGGATAATAAGCCACTTTCTCACATTTTTGCCCCAAATGCCTCACTTCCACAATTCACACTTTCGCGCTGTGCCAACTATGCGAGCTATTTGTCAAATTTCAACTACTACATCAAGTTTAAGCCGAGCTCCAAGAACAAAAATGCAGATTTCCTATCACGTGCTCCGATTGCCAGCAGTGATGCCAACCAAATCACACTTCAACAAGGAGAGAGCGAGGAGAGTGAAATAGACGATTTTGATGAATTCTTACAACATCAGATCCGTCAGACCCCTCTCACGTCCAAAGAAATTGCAGACGAAACTCGCCGGGATCCCCACCTCTCCAAAATTCTACAGGCACTACAGGAAGGAAGAGACTTGAAATCCCTAGGTTGCTCTGGAAATGAAGCCGAATACACTTCTTCAAATGGCTGTCTTCTACTTGGACATCGGGTTGTAATTCCTCCGAAATTCCGTCCTGCAATCCTAGAAGAACTCCATGTTGCTCACATCGGGATTGTCAAGATGAAAGGATTAGCAAGATCCCTAGTTTATTGGCCTTCCATCGATCAAGAAATCGAAAATAGTGCAAAATCCTGTTCTGCATGCGTAAAAAATGCGAAAATGCCACCACAGTTCAGATCGCATCATTGGGAGTATCCAAGTGCCCCAATGGATAGAATTCACGTCGACTATGCAGGACCAGTCCTCGGGAAGTACATTCTGATTGTCGTTGATGCCTACTCAAAGTGGATAATCGCCGAAATCACCAGTTCCACTACAGCTCAAGCAACTTGCTACATCCTTGAGAAGATTTTTGGTCAATACGGTGTTCCTACGACAGTTGTTTCGGATAATGGTCCCCAGTTCTCTTCGGATTATTTCCGGAATTTCCTCAAAGAGCAAGGAGTGAAATTTCATAAAACTACTGCCCCGTATCATCCCTCAACCAACGGGCAAGCTGAGCGTGGAGTCCAGACGTTAAAGAAAGCAATATCCACTGCCGGAGCAACGCCTAATTCACTCCAGTCCTGCATAAGCAAATTCCTACTGCAGTACCATAAATCTCCTCATCAGACAACAGGGCAGCCACCCTCATTGCTGTTCCTGGGTCGGATCATCAAATCCAGATTGGATCGAGTCAAACCTGATCTGCTAGCCGAAATCGCTGAAAAGCAGAGAAACTCAGCAGCTCCAACGAAAATTCGTTCGTTTTCTGCAGGAGAGAGAGTTATGTACCGCTCATACAGCCAAAATTCCGATCAATGGTTACCTGGAGTCGTCGTGACCAAACTTGGCGACTTACACTATGAAATCGAACATGATGGAAAGCGACATAAGAGGCACATCGATCAGCTACAGCCATGTCATCTAGCTGATGGTTCATTAGTTTCGCCTAGCTTCCAACAAGCAAACAATGGTGACCGCAGAGTTCGGATTTTTGAGCTAATTACTCCAAAGCGAGCCACACCGAAAGGTCCTACGCCTAGAACATCCCTCTCGACTCAGTTCAACCATACACCTCCGTACGAACCTCCTATAATCACCCCGAAAATCCCAGAACGCCAACTTCAACCTCGTGCTCTTCGATTTGAGCAAAATCAAGAAAATCAAAGAAGATACCCTCAACGAGAAAGAAAACCCCCTCAAAGGTATTCTCCCTGAAAACTTTCAATTTTGGAAAAACAAAAAAATGCTTAATGGTTAAATGTTTTGTTAACTGTGAAATTTGAATACTTTGGTTATCAACTAGCTTGCAATGCTTGAAAAATAAAATAAAATAAATAAATAAGTAAATTAAAAAAAAAAAAAGTAAATTAACTTCTGTTTTCTACCAATATTTTGAAAACATGAGCAAATTTTTGGAAAATTGTTGTTTGATATATTTTTTGTTTGCATCCTATATAATGTGTTTGGAAAGTTCTGTAATGGTTTCTACTTGAAATGATTTCGCATGTCGTATAAAGAGATCACTCAGCTTAATTTAGCAATATTTTTGTGAATAGATTTTCTAACAAGTAAGACTAATTCTGTGATAATTCTGACAATAGACTGATTTTCTAAGCTGTTTGTATGATTATTAATTAAGTATTGGCTGTTTGTATGATTGCACTAGAAATATTATTACAGTCGTTCAGTTGTATTATGAAATGAGTACGAAGTATGAATTATGTCATTTTCCGAGTTATACATTTTTATTAAGTACATAAAATTTTGCCTAACTCTCAAATTGTGCCGGGAGAGTGATATGTACCAGTTCCAAACAGTTACTTAGTAACAGTTACCAATACCTGTTATACGCTTATCTCTTATCAAGTAAACCTGATTCATTCTGTTCCGACTTTCGCGTCCTCATTTCTTCCTCCCTACTTCTTCAAATTTATACTAAATTATCATTGCTAGGACATATCACGTTGTGTAACATTTTTCGAAGGTATGCGAAGTCTCCAAAATCCGGGGCCTTTTAAGATTGTTAATGTGCATCTATCTCGCATGTAATCGTAATCAACTTCTTTGGAAGGAATGCCGAACATGAAGGCCATGAACCGCGAAAGATTTTTTGAATATCAAATATCAAACTTGTAATTATGCGTAGCTTATATGCTGGGGGTCTGAACTTTTACGCGTATCCAAGATTGGGAGAATCAAAGCCTTATATGAGGTCATAACCGCTGAAGCGGTGGTGAATTCCCTTTACAGTTTCTCTTGATGAAACCGACCCTCCTCATAGCTCTACCACCGCAGGAGTTCTTTGTGGCTAGAAAAACAAGTGCTGAATGCGCATGCAAAAGGGTTCATCAAAGAGGACACCCAGGTAACAACTACAAGAGTACGGTTTGGAGTTTGCTTCCTCTAATAAACCTTGAAATTATCGGCTGTATCTGGCCGTTGAACCTAATAACTGAGCATTTGGCCGGATTCAGAACTATGGGACGCAGTCAAGCCCAGTCCAAGCCTGCCTCCAACGCTTCTCCAGCTTTAACATGCATGCCAATAAGCAGAAGTGCTCTTTCTTCATAGGAAAAAATTGAATACTTGGACCGGATGGTTGAATTAAATAAAATCAGGAAATTTCCTGCCGAAATTCAATCAATCCAGGAAATATCCTTCAAATGTTGAAGAAGTGAGACGACTTTTAGGTTTCGTCTCGTAATATTCTCGTTTTAACCAAATGGGCATGGACTTCTAAACGTAAAGCAGCGTTCCTGAGGAAAAAAACCAAGCTGTGTAGCAATTGGGTACTCTAGTACTCACTACGTGCACGACCAACTGGATTAGCAGCTCTTCTAAGTTATGCAATCCAGGGATGCAAAAGACCTATTATGTACGCCTCGCGTTAACTTACCCTCACTCACTGTAACCATACTCAACTGGACCGAGAAGCGCTTTCCATCATTTTCGGAGTCTCACACTTCTATTATTACTTATTCGGATCTCAATTTTTGCAGAAGGTACAGTCCTGCAGGTGACTGTCGGAAATAGGGGTTTGCTCGGTATTGCATCAGGATGTTTCGTACCTTCTCTTGCATAGACTTCGCAACATTTGAAGCTGCTTTGAGGCGATTCTTCAGGGTTTGGATTGAGCGTTCGGCTAATCCATTCGTTGCTGGATACCCCGGTGGAATGAATTCCTGAAATCTCTCTCTCTGCAGTAAACATGAAAAGAATCGCTCTGATTGCACTGTCAGATACAAGAACATTTGGGTAAACACCGCTAGCAAAAAGCTAATCCAGCAAGATGATGGCGCTAGATGGTTCCTCCTTGATCTGGCGTTGTTGCACACTAGGAAATTAAAGCCTTGAAAGGGTCCCGCGTAGTCTATAATCACTCTTTCCCAATTTTGTGTCGAGTTACGGCACACTCTTCACATCCTCTTACCAGGCGTTCATGCAGAAATATTTCATGGACTTCTTACGAGAGTCTTGGACCTGGACACAGCTGGAACATGGACCCGATTTCCTCGAAAGAGCATTCCTTTAACCAGTGTGAGTTCAGAGTCCATTGAGTTCGTTAATAGATCATGCTCGTGTCGCGAACGCGAATTTATTTACATATTTTGATTATTTATTGATTTTGATTTATGTTAATTTCAATTTGGACATTAAATTAAGTTATTTAGTTACTACAATTTTATCCCAAAAGTCCCATATGTTATTTTTGAAACCCCAAATGTTGAATTTTAGTAGATTTATTACTTCAAGAAATACAGAAGAGAATCAAACGAAAAATCATTGTGTTTTCATTCAAACTAACTTATTACTGAACAAAAATAAAAATAAATTAGGTACGAGGTAAATATCAAAAAGAAGACACAAGAAAACTGCCTTCCAAACAGTTCCAAGACAGCTCGATCATTGGGAGTTCTAGTTTTTGTCTGGAGCACAGATTTGATTTACCTCTAGCCCTATGCCTTTGTCAGAAGAAGAGTTGACATTCCTGAGTGAAGCTCTTGTTAATCAGTCTACGTTCTTGCTTTCAATGCTTTTATTTAATTTTAGTAGCTGACCGATTTGAAGATATAGACTCCTTCTTAGTTCAAAAATTTTCCCAAGCACCATGAAATATTTTAATAATTTCAATGATTTACGTTACGAATTCAAGGAAATACCAAATACAAGGAAACCACACCCCACTAGGTATTTCTTTTAAAAGATTTTATCTACACCTACAGACAAAATTTGAGCCTATTTTTTCAAAAAACAAACGGGAAGTGACAATGTGATTAAAAAAAACCTGGGGATTCTAAATTGCCGTTTTATAAGATTTCCGAGGGTCAACGACTACAGAGGGTTATTGAATTATGCGGACGGCGTGGATAAATAAAGGGCAGTAAAGAAAAAATCTCTTTGAGGTCCTCTTAAGGGCTGTTTAGTAATTACTCTTGGAAAAAGGGAGGAAAAAAATACGAGGCTAGATCGTCTTATCGATCAGTCGACCCCCCACCCCCTGAAACTAAGCGTTCTAGAGCAGCTGATCATAATCTACATATCCTTGGGCCCATCTTATAACACTTAATAAAGTATGCTATCTAATATCTCAATCATCATCATCAGTAATTTAATAACTTAAAATAAATATAATCAATCAGAAACGATATGAAACAACGCTGTTGTCATCGTTCTCATATCTCGGTATTGATGCCAAGTAGAAAAAGTTCCAGCCATGCATCATGATCGTATGAACGAATTTTCATAATCATCCTATTATGAATATTATGTTACATTGTTTAGAAATTTGAGTACTTTGAATGCAGATGAATTGTTGACATAAGTTGTTAATACACACATATATGAGAAAGCTTTAAAATCTAGGATTTTAGAATGTCACAAAACGAATTTCAATGAAGAAAATTGTCAAAAATTTTGATTTTAAAATTTTAGAAGCCATTGCAGTAGTTTCATTTTTTACGAAATTTCCCTAAAACCTAGACGAATCCCGTGGCCGAAAAATGCAAAATATTAAACATAGGTTTATTATTTCTGTGTTATGCAGTCCTTTAAAACGGATCACTGAACTATAATTATTACACGTAGTTAGTATTATTTATTGTAATTTATTATTATTATCAAACATAATTTATTTCACGGAGGCACCCACTAACGGAAAGTAAATGAGATTCAAGTTATGATAAACTCGATTTTGTAGAGTGAGAATAAGTGAGACTTTTCAAATATCCTCCTTTTCAAATATGCCCTTATATTCTCCCCTTGAGGGTTGATAGAAAAATATGCTAGGTAAGCAATCTCCCACCGGTGCATGATTTGTGAGCCAAATTTCATAAATTTGGCGGACGGTTATTCCTACTACACTTCTGGAATCAACGTATATTGAAATGTAAACTAACAAATTTTGAGGGGGCAATAGCATTTGTATTTTCCGTGTCGATTACGTTGGTTTATGCAAATGTGAATGTCAAAAACTTTTGAAATGAAAAGGGTGTTTGTGTTTGATATAGCCAGAAATCATCAAATGTTCATCAAATAATCAGAAGGGTTCAAGAGTTGGAAGAAAAAAGAGTTGTCAACACGATTGGGAATCTCAAAGCGACTTTGGCCAGCAGGAGTAGGCGGGTTTTTGATGATTCGACTCGATCTTATTCGGTTTTCTGGTTATTCACTGTGTACGTATGTATGATGCCAGACTAAACTGCGCCGTAATAATAAAACTTTGTACGATAAATTGCTGCGTACCTATTAAGTAAAACTTGAAATCACTAGTGCTGACCGTGATTTCAGATTCAACTTATGATGGCTTACTAGCTGTTTACCCGTACTTTGCTTTAAGGGCAGTTAATGGTAGTCACATAGCACCTTAACGTTATCATATTATTTTGTAGGTGTCGAAAGTTTCAATAAACTCGATTTTGTGAAGTCAGAATGCCATTGGAAGAGAAAAGCTCTCGGTTTGGGGGATTTGGGCTCTTGGATTGGGTGTACTATCGTATTAGCTGATACGATCATAGTGGTTGGATACAAATCAGGGTGGCTTCTTATCTAGTAATTTTTACCCCAAGTCCCAAAAAGGCTCCGATTCCAAGCGTCCCTGTTCCTTACTCATTATAACCTTAATTATGTTAAAACTATTCTCGGCCAAAAGTACTGCAGTTAATTAAGGCGTTTTTAATATAAATTTTAAGGATATATCATTACAATTAAAAATTGTTAGGCTCAACCCACCCTATCCACATTTGACATGTTCGACACATTGAAACTAATTCTCTGTTTGAGTTAAATATTTGACTCGTAATATGAACTTTTTGTTCTGCGTCATCCACAATGCCAACAAATCATGGTAGTTATTATTGTTGAGTTGTTGATCTTGTGTTAGCGTATTAATGAGCATACAGTTGATTTTTAATCAAGCGGCTATGGATTCGTTCATTAAGTAAACACTCGATTAAGAAAGTACAACTATAATAACTCCTCGACAAGTGAGAGAGTCATTCTAAATCGACCCAAGCACCTGTGAATCATAAAAGGTAAATCCTTGCTTGAATTTATCCCATGTCTTTTTTGTTCTTTATGTTTTACTATTTTCATCAACAAATCCTTGTAGTCTATCCAGAAAAACGTCTGCCAAGTTTGGTGGGCAGTATGAAATCCAAAGAGCACACAGTTTACCGCATACCACATACCATACCATCAATCCAACGGCATTTCCTATCTAAATTATACATCAGGCAATGGAGTTGGTCGGATATTGTCTTAAGGTTAGCCCGCACAATCTTTAAAAAGTTCATCGTTCATTATTTTCGGCGGTATCATTCTCGAATCATACTCAACGAATTGTGATTTAATTCATAGGGCATTTTCTAGGAACATACTCGTAAGCCATCTACCCCCCGAATTTGGAGAAATCTAAGTAGTAAGGAATTATTCATGTTTAAGTGTGAGATTAGGCTACTAGTGATACGATGGCAATGCAAGTTAAAAGGGACCGTGTAGAAGCTAACCCATATGATCCCTGAAAATTTCATAAGCCTGGCTGGACTTTTTATAGTTTTGTGTGCCACAAGGACTTATATCAGACTCACAGACTTCAGACAAACAGACACGCAACGACAACTGACCAGCAAGCAATGAAACGAAACTAGCCAGTGGGATTTTTGATTTTGGAAGACAAAAATTTCGACAATTCATCCATTTTCCATCGTTCGCCCGACGCTATCGAGTGCTTTTCTGCCAGACTACTGGTACAAAGTTTATGACACTTGGGTCAAAAATTGGGGTCGTACTAGTACTGAATTCTCGTCAGTACCTTCGATCAACCCTAAATGATGAATTGATAGGATTAGATATAAAAGTATAAGGATTTTGAAAACTTTTAACACAGGAATTGTGTTTTCGGTTTGTTATTTTCAATAATGAATCGTTTTAATCGACTACGCTGCCAATTACACAAAGGTTTATAAGTTCTTATTTGATAGCCATTTTACGCAGATCATTTGTCTACAATTATTAAACTCCTTATATGTACTTCACCAACGCTCGGGTGAAACCCAAACGGGTTCACGCTTTACAGTTCCGGGATCTCCTAATATCCCTTTTTAATAAATGTCAGAAAATTGAAAAACTAAAAAAACTCGCCAATGGGCAAGCCCCCTGGATCCCCGGTTACCTCTATTCACATACTTCGAATGAAATTATTGAAACAAAGAATGTATTTTAGCTCACGCTTTTTACATAAACCCGTGAAACCCGCATATAAGAATGATTCAGATTTTGCGGTGTATCTTATCACTAGATGTCAAGTTGTTTTATTTAATTATCACCTGCGCCATATTTGAAACCTCCTACTCATAAGCTTTCATTTGAGCCCCCACACAAAAAATTCATATTTTACAGCCCCCCTCCCCTCCCCTCCGCGACATAAGCTTTCATTTATTTATATAACATGAATTATCAGAAATGAACATGCGGTTGCAATCATGTTCACAATATCAATTATTGAGAATGATGCATGTTACCAGTCCTCCTGATCAAAGTATAACGACATTTAAGTGCCTTTGAACTAGACATTTATGATATATAATGAGCACCTACAAACACTTCACTAATCCATCCGTTGGGAGAAGAGTTATATTAAACTCGATTTCGCGAACTCAGAATTCCATTGGAATTGATATCATCTGATACGATCATCTGAATTTACTAAGAAAATTTTAACATTTGATTTTGCAAACACGTGCACTTTCTAGCGGTCAAATTTCAACCATTTTCATCCGACTTTGATGAAATTTTCAGGGAATGTGCTGGTTAGGCACATGGTCCCCTAATAATTATATCCTTCTCCAAATATTACTCCATTAGGCACATGAGCAAACGTAAATTACTTCAAGCATAATTTTTTCACGCCCCAGTCGTCCGACCTCGCTCAAATTCAGTGGATATTTAAGGGACGGCGATTCAATCGCTCCATACAAATTTCAACATGATTGCTCCTACACATGCATAAAAGTGTGTCCTACACGTGCATAAAATGTACGTGCATAAAAATAGCATATTCTCTAGTTTTCATCCAATTTTGATGAAATTTGATGGAAATGTGCGGGTTAGGTTTTGTTACTTTATCGATTGTCCCCTACAAATTCCATTTTTCTCAAATACGCCAACGTAAATTACTTTAGGCATCATTTTTCCGTTTCCTAATTGAACGATTTCGACGTTTTACGCTGCCTAGGTACATCTTGTTTTACCGAATTCCGCTATAGAATTTTTATGGTTATTAAAACCATTCTAATGATCTATACATTCATATTATTTCCTGTTACCTACCTACTTAAATATCGTTATGTTGAGATCACGGAGACTAGTATAGAGTGGAAGTTTTATTAATTTATTGCTTTAATTTTCCCTCTACAGGAAACTTATCTACGCAGTCATATTGATGACAACCTACGGATCTGCAATTTGAAATCGACCTCCTTTGTAATATATTATGTAGAATTTAATTTCAGTGCACACTGATAGCTAACGGGACCCTGACCCTAATTTGTTATGTAATCGACTTATGATGATGAAACCTGAAATGAAGCTCTTTTTTGTAAATATAGAATACAATCACAAAGTATGGAGGGACTCAGACCAGCTTCGGAACCAGGTTTATTTCTTTCCTCATCGACTCAGGGTGATGAAATATAGATGAAGCTCCTTTGAGATGTACCTCAAAAAGTATTACGAGGTACGGAGGCGCTCTGATGAGCTGAGTGGCCTCTGATGCTTATTTCTTTCCTTTTCGACTTGCCCCTTTTTTATATTTTTTTCAAAATCATTTCGACATTTACTATAAACTGTAAAATTATGGGTCCTGGAGCTGTAAAGGTGAGAACACTGTTGGGAGGTGAAATGAGCCAAGTTTTGATCCCTTGCTACATACGGGGTTTGATAATAATTGTAGTAGAATATTTTCGTAGAAGTCCCATCTAATACAGAAATAAGAACCCTAAGTGTAATAATTTACACCGTTTTAATACTCAATGATAGTGTATAAACCATTGGATAGCTGCAGGGGAAATCTAGTTTAGTTTCCCATTAACATACTGTCGAACCATAGCCGCTGTATATTGGTAACGATTTGAATTTTCGAAGGACCATGAGAAAATTATTCTATTGATTATTTTACTTCCTGTGATACTAGGAGAAAATAAAAATACTAGCCAGAAGAAATACGGGCGGATATTGTGTAATGTCAAAGGAACAGAAGTAGGTACCTTGTACGCAAGAATAGAAAATAAATTGTAGAAAAGAGTCCTTGGTGTATTAAAAAGAAAGAAAAAAAAAGTTCTCAGGTGTGTTGTGTGATGAATCAAACCTGAAGGTCTACATTGGGGCTCGAAAATGCTGAAATAGGTACTGACGTACCGCAAAGGCGAACAAAGATATTCAAAAGATTGGAACGCTCTTATCAGTATGGCGATGAGGAAGCGTCCAGAGCTCGGGACGGGTGGCTGAAATCCGTGCTCCCTGGAAGGAAATCAGCTGCAAGGCAATTCGTCTCAGCTACAATTTTTCCTTCAGTTGAAGTGGCAACTGCAGACTGATGAGTTCCCAAAGATGGGATATTCGTGGATTAATTGGCACGTGCGCAAAATTTCAAAGAAAGAAATGTGGAACTTAGCTGATCGATATCTAACGATGTACTGATGAAAAAAAACTGGCAGGATGGTCAGGAAGAAGGGGAGAGCCTTGGTCACGTGAGTCTCGGAGGTGACAAGATTTTATGGTCCAAAGATGCCAAAGGTTTGAGGGTCCTGATTCAGGATTATCTGCCTACCTTCTCCTAACCGCTCGATTTAAGAAACACCGCTACAAAGTACATGATTATCTACCTACACTGTTTCTAAGACGCTTGAAATGATGATCCATATATTAACTAGAAGGTTAAAAGAATGTTTGTGAAATGCTGAAGAAAGTACTTAAATGTAATTTATATGTCCTAAAAAAGTATTTAAACTGTAAACAATGCTAAAAATCTAAAAAAAAAAAAAATGTTTGAGTAGCATAATATTGTTTTAAATGCGTTTTTTTTGCCATAAAACTGATAGTTACTTATCAACAACTTGTCACTCAATGTGCTCCAATTTCAAAATTATTTGCTTACATTACATATGAGAAAATTTCTCTTGAATATAATCATGCTGCATGACTGCAATTTTTTATTTGATATGATCTGCGGTTTCTTTGATAAGGATATGAGTTGGATTCTTTACAGGATTAACGGGTAAAACATGAGGTCGACAATTTTAGTCCTAGGAGGGGTGTTTTTCGTCCTGCACGCTGCAGTTGGTTTCGATGTGTGGAACATGCAGCAATTGGAGGAGGCCAAGAAGACCGGCCAGAAGCTCGTTCGAGTGAGAAATCTTCAGGTCCCTGCCGGCAAGACATTGGATTTCCAGGTAGGGATTACCTGATTATTTCAGTAAAAATTAGATAGTACCACCAGTTCCTCTTGGTAGGAAGGTCTTGCGAAATTGTTTCCCATTTGGTTTATTATTATTAATTATGAGCCCTTGCAGTTGACTGAGAAAAATAAACTGAATAAAACCTCCTCAAAATTTGTTGGTTTACGTTTCAGGATGTGTAGAATCCAAAAATCGAAAAAAATAATAAAATAAAATCTTTCCGTCATAGGTACGAGCCTTTTTCCGATACTGGTGGACCAAACTTAATGAATTTTGGGTGAAAAATAATGCTTAGGTGGGTGATGTGCCAGTTATGAGTACATCGGCATCCCGTTCGATCAACCCTAAATGGTAATATGAGGCAATAAAGGGCATAATGGCAATAAAGAGAATATTCCAGTCTAGGCGTATGTCGGATGATGATAATCTTATTAAACAGGCATCCGTAGCTTAGTGGGTAGAGCACTCAACTGCAGCCGAGGCACGCATCCTAGCGGAGACAACACATTTTGTTATTCTCTCTTGTCATTTTCAAGATATTTTAATTTTTTTCTTCAATTTATTCTTTTATTTCACTTGGTTTATTTATTTTCCTTTGGTAGGTGACATTGTTCAGTTATTTTTCGATAATGCACCATAGACTAAGTTTGATAGGTAATTTTTTATGGAACAGTGGTCTGCGTATAAAAGCTATCTAATACAGGAATAATACACCTTTGTTTGCAGCTAATAACCCTTCCGGTTGAGACGCGGCTTAAATTCTAAAAAAAAAACACCTTTGTGTAATAATTTGCAACGTTTTTGTGAGGCGCTACTTCAGTTTAAGGGGGTCAGTACTTTGCAGTAATTAGGGTTTTTTTTGTGAATTTTCCCCAGCCTCTGTTGAACCGATTATGATCACCTTTTGTTTTGTTAGTCTACACTTCATTTCTCAGTGGAAATTAGAAAAATAATAAAAATGAATCTGTGAAAACCACCCTGGATTCCTGAGTTGCTGCATTTTTCGGAACTTGCGTTTTAAGCTTTACTGCAACCAGAAAATTGAATGTCATTCATGTTCCACTGATAGGCCTTTATATTTCGAACAATGAGAAAGAACAGAATTTGAATTTCTAGCTCTGTACCAATAGGTCGGAAAACGTTGTTTCAGAAAAACTTTGATTTTTTTTTCTTTCATTTTTACATTTTACGGCGTTTCCATGGCTTTAGCATTTTGAATCGTCGTTTCATGACTCAGGGAACTAAACTCATGGATCTTTCGTTACCTGCTGATTAGTGTGTCTGCAAGTAGTGCTTAATTCCGTTATCTACATTATTATATCACTACATTGTATTGTTCGGGAGAATGTCATGATCAGAAGCTACCCGCATTTTCCCAATTTTCCTGACTACGACCAAACAAAACATTCAATTTGGAAATCGGTACACATTCAGTATGATACCTCTATATAACGTTGCCTGTGTGACAACGTGTGTATAATAAAACGAAGTAAATAATAACTTTATTGGAAACTTGAAGAAAGTAATCATTTTTGGAAACTATGAAACAAGTTGATTGACTGTAGTGGCAACCACTACAGGATTTACCCTCATACCGTTGATAGGAAAGCAGGCTTCAGTCGGTTGATGGATACTCCCTGGACACCTGCAGATATCTCCATATCAATAACCTTGTCATGGGGCCCTATAATTACTTTGAACGGACCCTCATATGGACGCTTCGGGGATGCCTCTGACCTGTCAATTCTTAAAAATACATGGCTAACAGTCATCAGGTGCTGTGGCATAAATTTTGAGTATATGGAAAGTTTCGAACGTCTTGGAGGCATTACCTGTTTCCCGACAAAAGCCTTCTGGAAATTCACTTAAGTTAATGGCTCAGCCATCCTAGGCTGTTCGAAGCAATCCCCTAAAAGCCTTCCTACAGATCCATAGACTAAGGTGGCTGGTAAGGGCCCAAAAACTTCATGCATTGTGTTCCGATGCCCCAAAAGAATTTTCAGAATGCTGTCAACCCAACTTTTGTCATTCAGGCATCTAACCATTTCTTTCATCGCCCCATCTTTCATCTCTAGCAGTCCCACAGCTTGAGGATGGTAAGCTGTTGTGTGGATTCGTCAAGTCCCCATTTTCGCTCAAAGTTCTGGTATCAGATGACTCTCAAACTGAGGTCCTTAATCAGTTGTCACTGTTAGTGGGGCACTTCACCGAGAGATCTAATTTTCCTGATTAGAAACGCTAGCTTCTCAGCCCAAATATCGATTGGGTCCTGCAATATCGAATTGGATATGGCTACATTTTTCACTGGGTTCTCAAAATAAGTCTGCTGGGCTCTTTGTCAGTCTCACTATTTTGTTTTTCTGACAATCTACACACTCTCGGCTCCAGTTCTTTATGTCCTTTTTCATTCCACACCTGACTGCCTTATCAGCCTCAATGTTCCTTTATTTGTGGAGCGCGAAAGTTTATGTACCCACTAAAAAGTTCGATTGCGAAAACATCTAGGTATGAATGGACGAAATAGGCAATTTTCCTCCTCCCCATTAATTTCCTTTCTATGTTGTTTTGATTTAATCAGTGATATGTAGAATTCCCCATCTGTTAGAATCTGTGCGCATTCTTCATCCTCCTCCAGTGCAGCTGCAAACTCTCCTTCAGGGATGTCTGCTAAAAACTCTAGTGCACCTACTCTTGATAAGGCTCTCAATCAGTAAAATACACTCAATCTCTTGCTTGAAGTACCTATTTAAATCTGCTTCGTATATGACCGACAGTTTGTCATAAGCGCTATTTTGGTCCTGGCGGTAGTGTTTTTTTTATTTTATTTATTTTTTATTTTATTTTTTTTAATAGAAGAACCCAAAGGGTTTCAAACCGTCTGGTGCTTCTGGTTGAAGCACTCCACCTACTGCTGTATTTTTTTAATGATTCCCAGGTGGTTTTCAGAACACGGGGTTAAATTAAAATGGCAACGTCTAATATGCCATATGGTAAACCGCTGCACGCTAACTCTACTTCTACTCGGCATTCGTCTATTCCCTCAAATATCTGTTCATTATTTTTGGAACGTCACAGCATACCACATTATGGGGTGTTTATTTCCAGGGCCTTGGGAACGGGACGACTATTGAGTTTGTTGGACGAGTTTCGTTCGGCTACAAAGAATGGAGGGGCCCTCTGATCATCATCAAAGGCGCCAACTACGTCGTCAAAGGTCTTCCAGGACACGTTATCGACGGCGAAGGCCAGCGCTGGTGGGACGGTCTTGGTGGTATCACTGGAGGCAAAATCAAGCCAGCTCCCTTCATCTACATGCAGCTTGAGAACTCCTACGTCAACGACTTGGTATTCAAGAACGCACCTATGACCGTCATGGCTATCAATGCCTGTAAGAATCTCATCATGGACAACATTGAAATCGATAACGCACTTGGACACACTAAAGGTGGGTAAATTTCGATTTATCATTTACAAGGGCCAACTTTTACCAACATCGTTTACTCTAAAGGTGCCTCCACACGTGCAGGCCGATCCTCAAGGTTTGGATAGCACATTACCATCTAGGCCTTGAGGATTTCCATCCCGTGAATGAAGTGGCCTTGAAACCATAGAACGTCCTGTGCAGTCCATGGAGGAAAAAGTGAAAAATAATCCGAATTCCTTTCAGACTGTTTTAGCCGCTTCCAGTACGTTTCGAGTTTTTGGTGTAGATACGTGTCGGTCTAGTGGTCAGTGTGTTTCTTTCTAATTCGATTCATACTTGCATAATTTCAATAATGTCGGATTTAGAGGTGCTGGAGCATTTCATTAACATTTATTAAAATGAGCCATGTTTTTGTAAAATCGAAAGCAAAGCTTATCACGGGAGAACCAAAAGACAAGGTGCTTATGCTCGACTGGTTCCAAAATTGATGAAACGGGACAGAACGTCACAAGGACTGTTAATTAATTATCTATAAAGTGCATATATAGAAAAGAAAAGAGACGAAAAGCATTAAAAAATCAAATCTGGAGCATCAGAGGATGACTTCTGTGCTTCCATCTCTGTGACTCGTCACGAACTGAAGGAAAAATACTCAGCGTTTGTAGACGCCCCTATTCAGGCCAAACCTTGAGGTCAGCTCCTTTAGGTTCGGCCTGAATATGCCTCCACACAGTGACAGTATAAACAGTGACTGTCGAAAGGAGGAAAATTGTCTCAAGTGAATCTGCTCTCTGAATTTTCATGAAAAATGTTAATGAATTGTTCCAAAACATCGTGATCTGCCATCATTGAGGAAAGTCCAGTCCTTGAGGATCCAGTCCTTCGCGTGAGTGTCCCTACTCGAAGCTGCTATGTTGATTGTTTATGTGTTTTTTATTTCGTTGATAGTGATTCTTTGTAGCACATATTGATTGTGCTACAAACATCGACAAAACTGCCAATATCCTAATAGAATTTCAAAACAAATTCTAAAACACAAAATCATTGCTTGATTAGCAGATTATTTCTTAAAAATAGTTTCTCGCCAAGACATTTCAAGTAAAAATTCCTTTGCACTCAAAATGCTTAAATTTAAAACCAATTTAATATAAATGAGATACAATAATTCACGAAAATTCGCTCATGCGATCATGCTGTCTTCAATACAGGTGGTCACAACACAGACGGTTTTGATGTGGCTCATTCCGAGAATGTGAGAATCACCAACAGCCGAGTCAACAACCAAGATGACTGTCTGGCCCTCAGCTCGGGTAAGAATATCGTGTTCGCCAACAACGAGTGCCGCGGAGGCCACGGGATTGCCGTCATCGGCGGCTTCGACGGCGATGTAGCCGAAGACATCCTTATCAAGGACTGCAAAGTTATCAACAACAACATTGGCGTCCGCGTCAAGACCGTCCTCAACAGCAAAGGCTCCGTCAAGAGGGTCACCTTCGACAACGTCGAGCTCAAGGACGTCAGTGAGATAGGCGTCGTCGTCATCGGTAACTACTTCGGAAACAACGGCCCTAAAGGCGAGCCGACGAAAGGCTGTCCCATCAATAACCTCATCATGAACAACATCCACGGGAACGTCCTCAGGAACGGAACGAAACACTGGGTGTACGTGGCGGAGGGATCTGACTGGGTCTGGAACACCAACATTCAAGGGGGCGAACGGCCTTGGTTGCCTTGCAAGGGTATCCCTGCCGGCCTCAATATCGAATGCGGAACCAACAAGGTTGGTTAATAACTAGCATTTCATTTGGGATATACACTAATTGTGCGCAGAGTTAATATCTGAACAGCCAACAAATATAATTGTGTTGGCATGTAATTCCGAATTGATATTTCAATAAATTTACTTCGTTTCAAATCACATTACTACCTATCAGTAATAATATAAAAACTCACGAGTATTTAGTTAATTTGTTATGCTCAATTGTATGTGTTTTTAAGGTTAAAACTAGTTAGTTAAAGGGTAAAACTTGGTTATAACGGAGTTGGGGGAGATCTGCGAGTGTTACCATTAGATTAGTTACCAAACTTGTAGTTTCTTAGGGGGTAATTTTTCACAAAGCCCCTTGATTTCATAGAAAACACCATATTTTTCAACATACAAACATACTTTTCCCCCCAATTAGCAAATAAATGCAAAATGGACTAGGCTGTTCGAAAGCTGACAGTTATACAAAGTTTGAAAGAATTCCCCGGGATTTTCCATGCCGTCTAGCGTGTTAAAAACTACGTAGTTTTTCATTTCTGACTATTTTTTCATTTCGGGTTAGATTCCTGGCTATGTTACCGGCATAATGTAGCCTTTCCAAAGGAAATTTAGCACTCTTTCCAACGGCATCCTCAAGTTTTTGTTTACTCAAAAAATCAAGGTAATTATGGCCATTTTAGTGACTTAAGGTCTAAAATGCGAAAAAAATCTTAAAAATTAAATAACTCAAGAACAAAACGCAAAAAAAAAAAAAAAAAAAAAAAAAAATCTAGGAGGAACTTTTGATCAAAAATTAGTTGTAGAATCGACCTCTTGTAGGTTCTGAACCTAAAGTGTAAGCACCCTGTATATATGTCTTTCCATTTTATCTATACCATGGTCAAACGTTTTGAACCTGCAGCCCTTTCTGTCGGGGATTAGTGGCCAAACCAATACCTATTCTTCGGGAGAAAAAAGGTAAACTTTGGAATGTGATGTGATGGATGATACAACAAATTTGAAAAGAAGGAAAGTGAACGTAATAGTGGGGGTAATTGTCAAATTTTCTGCAATGATGGCCAGGCTGGACACAACCTCAAATAACGGAATGGTTTGTCAAACGAATTATCCGAACCCTTGTTTGCCCTTTCTACGGTCAAACACGCAGCCAATTTCATTACGACTGTGCTATAGCCCCCGTTTTTATACCGCACTAGCCGCTCCGGCTCGCTACGCTCGCCTCCACGTCCAGCCGGGGGGCAAGCCCCCCGGACCCCCCGTTAAATTGCTCGCTTCGCTCGCAAAGTGTGGCATGTAGGGAATGTAGCTCGCTTCGCTCACAAAGTGTGGCATGTAGGGAATGTTGCTCGCTTCGCTCGCAAACGATAGATCCCTAAGGGTAGGTTTAACTTCTGTAAGGGATGCTGCTCGCTTCGCTCGCTTGAGGAAGTTATACTGCCCACCCAACTTGGCAGACGTTTTTTTCTGTTGGAAATTCTTACAAACAAATTAAATCTTATGAAACTACGTGGAACCACAAAAAGTTTATTCGGGGATGTTGCTCGCTTCGGTCGCAAGGTATTGCTGTATATTTGTAGGAAAAAATCCGAATTTATTCTGTTGACATGGCTCTCGCTTCGCTCGCAAGGTATACCTGTATACCCTTCAAGACGTAAGTGCGTGTACCTGCTCGCAACCCGTTTTCGTCAGGTGCAAGCCCCGCCTCATCGAACCCCTGACTTCGTAGAGCCTTCTCGCGAACACGGCAAAATTAATTTCTGATGTTAAACGCTTCTTCTCGCTTCCGCTCGCGATTAGATCGACTTAACGTCACTTTTTTCGATATCCGATTTCGGATTCAGATTCGGCGGACCCAAAGCTGTATTTCGCCCGCGAAAACCGTTCCGAAAAACGTACCTTTATGGGGTATATTTTAATCGGAAAAAACCAAGTTTTTCGGCGGACTTTTCGAGAAAACAGGTCCGTATTCTCGCATTTTTTTAACGCATTTCCCGATACTTTTTTCGCGATCCGATCGCGCTGTCGTCTTCCTCGTTCAAAAACCTACGAAACCGGTATTTTTCCGGAATTGTCAACGGCCGTTTAGAGGGGTAGGGGAAGCGGGGAAGTCCAAAAAGCGCACATTAATTCTTACTTCGACCCCCCTCCCGCCCTACGGCCCATGGTTCGGGTGGGATTAAACAATTTTAAATTCGCTCGCTCCCACTTTTGGAAAATCTCAAGAAGATCCCCCCACTCGTACACTCCCCCCACTCAGCCGTTTGGCCGTGCATAGACACGACAGACAGACAGACAGACGGAGTTTCATTCTTATTAATAGTAGAGATAGAGATAGAGATATACTCAGCACGACTGATTTACTGTTGCTTTTAAACGATTGCAATTTCAAATGCGATTTACATTCGCTATGACAATCACTAAAGCTCAATGTCAGCCATCAATGTGGCAGTTACAAGCTTAGAGAGCGCGTTTTCATCACGGACAGTTATATTTGAGTTATACGTGGCGTGCTCAAGGGTTGAAACGCGAAATCGACTGGATTTTCGCTCCAAACGAAAAAATGAAGATGTAGTTTACAAACAAGCGTTATAATCACAAATGCATACTTTTTCCACAGGATACATGATTTTTTTCTTTGAAACCCTTCGCCTAATTTATGCCCAAACCCCGGGCAACGCCGATTAATCCAGCTAGTAGCTCCTACAGAATTTTATCATAAAAAAATCGAGTTTACCGTAGCTCATGTCTGTTTATCAAAAATGAAATACGAGTCGTAAATCGTAAGTAGGTGTTTCATTTTATATAATAAATTTTCAGTTGGCGGGTATCGACGTCAATGTCGATGTGCTTAGATCTTGATGTACTAATGGAATTCCATATAAGCCCTTGTTAACTTCAAAGGGGATAGTAAAGTGTACCTAATTGATTTGTTTAATTTAATAAATTTCTCCTCTGTAGGCTTCTACGTCTATGCAGTTATATAGTGATTATTGTTTCTATGATTGACTAGGTACATTAATAATAATAGGCACGTGTTCTACGTAGAAAGTTCTACGTAGTACAGAAAAAATATGTCTTTGTGCAATAATTTGGAGCGTTTCTTCACTGCGCTGAACACTCGGAAATATAATTCTATCGAAGGCGTAAGAAAGAAGATTCCCATCTCTCGCTAAAAAAAGAGCGACGTCTCCAGATGACCAGTGAAGTTTATTGGAGTCGACAGAAGCAACAATTTTGCGGTGTGGGAGTTTGTCTTGGAAAGGGACAGAGCGTGAGGCGAGCTGAGAGTCCCAGTAGACGCCGCTGGGTCGATACAGCAGCCTAACATTGTTGCACACTGTTAACACTTATCCCCAACCCCCTTTTCCTTTCTATACAACCAACTCCTTTCAGCTGTTTCTCATTCAGGGGGTCTGTTTCTCTGTAACACGACAACGAACCCGTCAGTTCGTCAAATAGCATGGATTAGTGATTTAATTGCAAATAGGTAGGTGCCTATTGATACATCTAGGTTGGCCGTTAATGATGAAATTGATTAAATTAGTATTGGTTCGGTATAGGGATGAAAAGCAATGATCAAATTGTACTTGAGGGTACTAGGGGAAAACCCAAATTCTCGCCACCATTCGGATTCCGAGAAAATCTTATTTTAAAGTTGACTAACTAATAGAAACTAGAAATGCTTCGCATCAACGGTTCATGCTACGAGTCTTAATCACATAGCTGCCAGGCTCAATGAATTCTTCATCTCGGGAGGCCAATTATATGAATGAAACTAGTTCGCCGCACATTTTAATCTCAAACCGCTCTCAAAATATGATTTCTTAAAGGGGTTTCCAGGAAAACCGTGCTTTTTTCCTCTTATTTAATTTTTCCACTTCAGTTAATTTTTTCAATAAGCATGATTGACTTAAATTCTTGAAAACTTCTATCAAGAGACGATAACAGTAGCTCGAAAATAGAAAAATCGAAAAGAACAAAATTTCTAAAAATCCTCAAAACAAACTTAAAAAAAAAAAAATAAAATAAAATAAAAATAAAATAAAATAAATAAATAAGTAAAAAGGAAACTGGAAAATTCATGAAAACTGCTCCATTAAATACTCTTTCTAACGGTATAGTCAATTTTACTATTACTTTGCTATTTAGGGGAGAACGGTTTGTTTTAATGTTTAAAAAATGTGGTTTTTCCAATGAAATTGAGGGTTTTCTTGAAAGACTTAACCCTTCTGACCCTTCATGATCCTACGGGTTTAGGGTTGCTTCTACGCATTTTTCATGCTCAATCGAATGGTAACACTTGCAGACCTCTCTAACTCCGTTATATAACCGAGTTGTACACAATTCGATTCAGCAAGGAAAAATACGTAGAACACGACCCCGAACTCGGAGGTTCAAAGAACTTACTCAGCTGATCAAGATGGAGTCTGTAATTTCATTCAAATTTTGTTGTTCCAAAGGCTTCCTGTCAAATTTAAATTAGTAGGGTGAATTGAAAATAATTTAGCTAACTCAGGTGATCAGCAAAAAGCTCGTCATTAAATTCGTCTATTGATATCCTAGAGAGGCTCCCTATCAAATTTCTAATTTTTAAACCTCTATGTGTATTTTGGTTCTACATGACCCACAGTAGTCCTCAGTACAATCAGGATTAGAGGCCATTCTTCTTAGTTTGCCGTGTTCTCATCTAGATGTAAAGATCTAACAATGTATGTATCCTATCCTATGCATACTTAGATGATTTGTTGGCATTCGATGTATGAATGAAAGTTACCTACATATTCATTTTATATTTTCAAGTGCAGATAGGTTACATTCTAATAAATGTGATACCATCTGCACTTTACTACGTTGAGTAGTTTTCTTTCCAAGATTTTATAGTTTGCACTGGTGACGTCACACTCTACGTTAGTGGTTCTTTCACGTCACCAGTGTGCGAAACTTGCCAGTGCGGTTGATTCCAAATTTCTTAGGATGGAACCTTCTTCCATTTAAAAATAGTTTAAATTCCTTTTTCGCACCAATGGGTAACGCTAATTGATTGTACTATATTTAACATCGGTATCCCTTTCAACGAGTCAATGAGTTTCAACGGCCATGCCGTAGCAGAACCTAGCAGAAGTCCCCGCGTTTGAGAAGAGACAATGTTTGCGAGTTGCCCAGTAGGTACCTCCTCTCCCCCACCCACGTCACAGCTGGCTTTGATCGATCTTGGCGAATTATTTTAAAGTCTCTGTGATCATAGGATGGTATGAATATTAAATTTCATTATTCTCTTCAATTTACAGATACATCAGAGGCACAAAGCGCTTACAATAAGTCTGAGTTCACTTTCGAGACCATAATTACGAGTACTTTGTGCAAGATCAAAATGTCTCGATTGAAGCGGGAAAACAGTCGCTGCCTAAACCTCTCTGAAAATAAAAGCATTCATTGGGTAGCCTCTCCGACAATGTAGTGGAAATGTGTCTTCTGCTTTTTAAATGCTGATTTAGTAAATGTTCGTTTTGCTAAAGAGTGTTTGTGGCCGGTTCGGGGACATGACACATTTATAGAAATAGTCTCTACGCTAGACCAGTCTCTGCGCTCAACATTGAACAAATCATTACTTAAGTGAATGAATACATTCACATAGTTGTAAATTTTATCGTTTATTCTACTTTATTGTCAAATTGAATTGTGAGCCAACGGAAGTATTCTCCATTGAAGGGCTGTCCATTTCAGAAGTAATAAAGATTTGCGTAATAATTTGCAACTTTTCATATTCTACGCATCATGAAACGGATTTCCCTCTATTCTTTTTTGGTCGGTGTTCTTAGTCCGTCCTAATTTCTGTGGGGTATTCTATTACAGCGGAAAAGATGCTCATTGTATGGCTCTCATCAGATGTGGTCTGCCACATTGTGCCGAGTTGCTGCTATTCAACCTGGCTTTTTAAATATCCATCAAATCTGCCGCTGATAATTTCAGCTGATTTCATTTCCTGCGGTTCATTCATAAATGCGCTTGAGTCCGCTAAAATCCTATGTGCAATTTTTTGCACATTTTTTATTTTCCTACGTGAAAATGACGTAGTACACGCCTCACTAATTCACAAATAGCCTCAATGTTTGGAATATGGTTCCTGATATCAACCTTCATACCCAGACAGAACTGGCTATCAGCCATTTAATAAGTAACTAGCCACCAAGACCATACAGCAAGAGACATGGAATAATTGTTTAAATTTTGACCAGTGAGAAAACTAGGACTCCCCCATACCTTTCGCATAATAGCGCTTAAAACGGGAGCTTGTATTTATATTTTAATAATCAAGTGCTTCATGAAAGATATTCGACGAACGTAAAATTAATGACGGTTGTAAAAAATGGCGGGGCTCAGAAAACTCCATCAAGCTTTGTGAAAGTAATATTTCACTTTTAACAGCGCCGCCCGGGCACGCTCCACTTATCAACGACGGGATTGTTGCTGAATCATTTTAGTTGTTATAATATTAAAAACCGTCATCCATCAAATTCTCGGTAATAAAGAGGCTATTTTCTCCGTCGTAGTCAATTCGTTCTTCAGTTTTCATTGTGTTTGAGTTTATGGCTTGTATTGTTATTCACAAATAATCGGTGAACTCATCCTCAGAACAAACCAGCGCAATACGAGAGTTAAATCTATATTAGTGTTTTATTTGTTGCAAAATCCCAGCGTTAAACTTCAATATAATTTTTTCTCTTGTAAGAGAGGGCGTAGTGCCATTTTAGTTAATACTATTAAAGTAGTGTTTTCAATTTTCTGATATGATTTATCTAAGGTGCAAGTATATGTAATTATTTGCTGATCGGGGGCCTCAGCGATCGTGGTTAATAGCTCTATCTTACGAGGGAATGTACCACAAAAGTTGTTCACGCTGTTCAGTCGGGACCATTATGCTAGCGTAATTAAGATTTTGATCGCCACGCTGCGATCGATCTAGGGGAAACTGAATTCACTGAGTGTTCAAGAGAATGACTAATGACTGAAAAATTCGCATACAGTAAGGCGAGTTTGGGGGACTTTACTATGAGATCGGTGTTGAATGAATTAGCAAGAAATATGACCTTCATCGCTATAATCGTTGCGTAACCTGATAAATACAAAGTCGATCCTGACCTTCTGAAAGTCTATAGTACGGAACCAAAAAGAAATATATATATTTCCACTTTTTTCGATGCGTTATAGAGAAAAAATACCCTCTTTGAAATCCCCAGAGCAGCCACTGTATACCCTCCTTGTTAATACCGATTTGGAATGAATCGATTTCAAATAAAACTGAGATGGTGTACCAACGATGAGCCACTAAATTGAGATGTAAGGTGATGGATGTCTTACCAACGATGCAAGCCATTGTGCGCGTCCTTCGTAACGAGCGAAACTCACGAAATTCCTTTCTCAGTTCTATAAAATTAGGAAATCAGTTGGAGAATACCATACAATAAATATAAAACTTGCATGGTCTTTGAACTAACGGTAGTGACAACGCATGTCATGTTCACCAACCTTCCATAATTTGCTGCATCTTATGTTAGTATTGTAATGGATGCTCCTGTTCTAATTAATACAACCCAATGTTTTTTCGATTCACTTTAAAATGCAAGGAAGAGATACCACGTACTTGGTTGACGTTTTTGCTTTTAGGAATTCTTACCATCTGAAGACATTCAAACTTGTACCTGTCGATACATGAAAAAAAGTTGAGGAGTGTTGAATTCGATCTATATAATATTATTGTTCAATATTCTTAAATCAAACACATCTCTAAATATTTTACAGCAGGAGTTCTCTAAGAAGCACACATAGCGAAATCGCATGGATAGCACACATAGGGAGGTTATTACTAAGCGATGGAGAGAGGCTGATTATGTACATGGCTGTATGTATGGATATAAGGCATCATTTGCTATTGAGTCTCACACCCTGTATATAATTTTGTATACATGCAGGGACACACACCATTCCTTCTATCATCAATTCACGTTTTTGGTCTGAGGGAAAGATATGAGGGAAAGGACAATCTACGGTTCACAAGCAAAGAAATGTCAACATTCAAGTTGTTTTGTGTTTCGTAAACCACTGTCAGAAGATTATTCACCGCAGTTTTAAACGCCTGCTTCACTGTGTTATCACAAACCCATAATCTAATTGTGGAAATATGAATAAGAGATCAGTTCAAAAATACGTAAAGTTTTGGTAAAACTGTTGAGGCTCTGAGCTAAATTCGAATAGATAATTTAGCATTTCTCGACCAATAAACCTAAAAACGTTGCGATAAAGTAGATCATAAAAATCACTACTGGTCCACATATTATATCATATAAAAGGTTACTTTTCTTATTTACTTATGTATTTGACATAAAAAATAATCAGAAGAGATTTCTGCGGCCTGAATTTTGTTGACATTTATAAGGTCGGGTAAAACTTGAAGTTGATCATTAATTACAATTGAAAATACCATTAAATGAACTCTTTATGTAACTAACAAGGTCTGGTGACGTGACAGCCAGTTAATCGTTAATCTATCATATGCTCTCTGGTTGAGCTTACAAAGTTAATATTCAGGCTCTATATCAGTTCTATCGCTTTCTGAACTTCCTTAGTTGAAACCCAGGTATTCTCATTTTTCAAGTCCTTTTTCAGGACCTTAGCACTATATTTAAAAAATGTAAACAGAATAATTTCGGTTGATTACGGAACCTGATGATCGCCAATTAGTGGCCAGACCCCAGTGTTGAAATCAAAAACGGTTATTTCTTCAACTCCGATTTCAAGAGAATTTCGGATTGCATTCAGATCATTACAGACAACGAACAATTTGGTTTTGTTACTAAGATGAGCTCAAATCTACGTATGATTTACAAAGCTGCAGTTTGAAAACTTTCCCACGTTCAATGATTTACAAGATTCACTAAGATCAATTTTAGGTATGACATAACATTCCACATAATGGAGACCATCGAAATATTTTTCAAATTTTGAGAGTGAATTTCCTTGAAAGTTATTTGGAGTGGTTACATGTTGTACTTTTCAGGATGAACATCTGTAGGGGTCACAAGCTACTGATCTAATAAAATGACTCACCTCTCTTGGTACCCTTCATTTATGCTTCACAAATCTGTCAACAAATTACGCTTTGAAACACTTGGACTTCATTGCTATAGTAATTATTCTATTTACAAAATTATTATTTGCTTGATTGTCCCTTAATTAAAATTCAATAGCATAGCATCAAATTCAAAATAATTGCCCTTCAGAGATATATGGTTGACAGTTCTTGATCACTCAAATTCAAGACGGAAATAGGTGATTGAGGGATACATGATGCTTAGCGTGATATTGCCTTCGCGTTGAACGTGTGGAGCCTTGGTGTTTACTCTAAAGACTACGCAGTTGATTGACATCAATGACTGGGCGCCGTAATCTAATTATACAATCAAACGAACTTACTTAAGTTCGATTGTGATTACATACGACGCCTAGTCCGAAGATGTCACAACCCTCCCACCCTAATCCTTTTTCATCACTAGACCACACTCATTACCTGATTAACAAGGGTGTACCTTTTGAAAGCCTTATAATGGGCTCCTATTATAAGTTTTTGTTGTTGTTGCTATTGCCAATGATAATCGGGCCCAACTCTAAACATAATGAATATCGGGAGCGGCAGAGTTACCTAGGCCGGTACTAGGGACACTGAGGTACAGGCATTTCTGTAGTTGATTTTTTTTCTCAGAAACATCTTAAATCAGTTTTTGTAGGTAGGTACTCTGAGACTGAGTGGTTGAAGCCAATGGATGGCTTGCTACGTAGTTGAAGTTAATGGGAGGTGCGATTATGATAGGTAACGGGACAATAAAGAGGTTGTGGAAAAGGTTTGCTGTGGATGGAAAGGAATTTGCATATACGACGATGTTGTCAACAAGTGAGTTTGAGTTTGGCAGCTCATAAGTTGCAGATTCAATGTCTGTTTTCTAAACAGCGAAGATCGATTCGAAAACGCTGGTACATCAGTGGATAATTCGTTTCAGGCCAATCTCCATAGAGTTTGAACAACAGAATTTTGAGTTTGACGGTAGTTTTTCTGTTTCATTTGAGAAGTCATTCAGTAACTCAACGTATAGACACATCACTTCTCAGAATGAGTGCTTTCCAAACCATTGCAATACGTAAAAAGCCAGAAGCAAATACAAGGATCAAGTGGATTTTGAATGAAAATTCACATCACACCACATGTGCATTCAATGCACATTCTTCCTCTCAAATTTTTTCAGTTTTCCACTTTTCTATACATGGCGTCAAAATAAAAGTTTTGGTTTATCGTTTTCAATAATGAACCTTTGTAGTTGACCTAGAAAGAAAAAAATTAATAAAAACAACCCCCCTAAAAATTTGTTAGTTTACGTTTCTAGATGCTTGAAATCCAAAAAGCAAACAAATAAAAAAAAAGGAAAGAAATCGTCCGTCCGCCGTCCAGAGCTTTTTCCAAAATTACTTGGTCAAACTTTATGAAACGGGTAAAACTCACATTTGGGATCTAGATGATCCAGAAGCTCGTCATCAATTTTCATCAGCCTCAAAGGGTAGTATTCTATTATATTATTATTTATTTATTGACACAACACGCACAAGGGCACACAACTTAAGGGCTAATAAACATTCAAAAATCGAGATATCAAAACTTTCAAGGTAACAGTAATGATTTTCTGCTTGTCAATGATAAATATAATCAGAAAGAATAGGTCAAAATCTCCCGCAACGCTGAACGTTGAACGGGTTCGCTTTCCCTATCTGATTGATTAACCAACCAATCTCTAAATTCTATCAGTGATCGCTAGAGATAGAGAGTGGGGCCGGAGGACATAGAAATGGCCTTGTAAATATCAGCTGATATAATTCCAATGGAATTATCAGGTGATATAGTTCCAATGGAATTTATTCTAATTTTGCGAAATCCAACTAATTAACTATTGCCCACGCGGATGCGATAGTGAATTATTGGTAGATGCTAATTCGATCTCATAAATTGTTGCTTCCGAGTATTCCGTGGAATTATTGTTTTCATTTCGTGAGTTAGAAAAGGTTTAGTCTCCAAAAAAAAGAAGAAAAAGAAGTTTTTTTTACAGTGGTAAAATTTCCAATCGCATTTCAAACCATTCTGAACAACTTTTGTTGAGTGTTCTGTGTCTGTGTGTCTGTCGTGTATACGTCTATCCTTGTTACAAGCTTAATTTGCACAATTTTCAATAGATTTTTATGAAATGCTCATAGAATGTGCCGGTTAGGATGTATATGGTCTCTATCACTTTTGTTGATCCGTAATCAATACTTGACTCAGCGCATGCGCTAATTTTAATTACCTCAAGCATAATTTTTTCATGCCCTAGTCGTCCAATCTCGCTCAAATTCGGAGGATAGTTGGGGAACGATGGTTTAATTTTTCCATATAAATTTCAACATAATTGCATCATTGTTAGCTCCTGTGCATGCGCACAAGTGTACCTAATCCCAGCATGGTTAATTTCTAGTTTTCATCATATTTTGATGACATTTTCTGGAATTGTGCGGGATAGATTTCGTTCTATCTCTCTCTACCGAGAAGGTATGCAAGATTAGCACCTATATGGGATGTTGTAAGGGTTATTTTATAATGACAATATTGTCTTACCATGTTTTTAACATATATATACATCAATCAATCCATTAACGACACAGCTGGTCAAACGTTCCAAGTCCTCTTGGACCCAATATTATGCCCACTACTCATTAGATAATCCGTATATAATCTTTCGACGACACTAAAAAGTTGAAAGATGATTTTCAAGGTAAGATCAAGGGATCTCCATTTGGATGGAAACGTTGAGGTTTTCGGTCTTCTGAGCATCAACTGATTGACTCTTCTTTGTAATTTCAATCTCAACTCTAACGTCTTCAACATTTTGTAGACTTTTAGATGACTATATGCAAATTAAGTGGTGAGTACCTCCTGAGTCAGCTACAAAAGATATAGTAGGGTTGGAGGAAACTGTACAATGAAAATATCTTGACTGAATCGGCTTTTGCTGTTCACAAAAACATTTCAGCAATAATAAGCCTAGGGATAAGACTAATCCAAATTAATCTGGGTACAAATGTTATACAGGTCAGCAATAAGGTCATGAAAAGAGGGAACCCCTAAGAATCAGAACAATTCAGCAAATTTAGCAGAAAATAAGGTTCCCATTTCCTTTTTGTCCACTCCTGCTGTTGATTGCAGTGAGGGTTGTACGTTAAGAATTTTCTGATGTTTTAAGCGACCTTCTTCAGAAAGCGACTGATTCGTCACCAAATCAAAAATAACCCTCCCAGGACTAGTAAGTAACTTATAAAATTGAAATGGCTCGGGCTACAGCTGAATAGGCAGCACATATGCATCAAAAGATCTATAACTAACTCAATATCACTCATACTACCGCCAGCCGCCTTAAAATCGTTTGGACCAACAAAGTATGAGTGAGAAACTCCAGTATTGTGCACTGGTTACGAAATTTGAGTTGACCTCCTTCTTTAGCTCTCCCATACCCATGAAGTACCTTACTTAGCAAAACCCTGTTATTTGAAATATGTATTGGTATAGGTATTGGTCCGGTTTCGTTACAAACCGAGATGATGCCCTTTGTATTTCATCGCATTTGCTTAAATAATAGGAACCTACTTACATCAGCTGGGAGTCTAAAATCGTTCTTCTATAATGACACTGACGATAATCCAGTTTTGGTAAGAGTAGGTAGGTTATTGTTTACATCGAGCCTTATTAGACAGTACTATGGTCAAAACAAAGGTGATACGTAGAAGTCATCGTGTTGCTCTTTAAGTTTGCCGTCATTAGTGTAAAGCAAGTACTAGTGCTGAATAAGTGTAATACGTTTTACTGTGATTTTGCGTTCGATAATGAGATGCCTACCGTACATCATACAGGCAATCAAATAACCGTACAAATACGAGAATCAACGTACGGTTCGCAACCCTCTAATGGAGAAAGAGACACCATCAGAGCAAAGGGCAACGCGGAGATCCTTCCATTAGCATTCCCAACGAAGCAGCCTCCCCCAACTCCGTATTGATCACTTCTCCCTATGAAATGAAAGAGATAGAGAATTATTCGATTTTATCGAAGGCCTTGAAATTCATCGCTCCTTCCACTGATATTGGAGGAAGGGAAGCGAACCAACTTCAAAAGAGGAAAGAAACTCTACAAATTAAATTGCATTTCTGATTAGAAAGTTCAATTTGGTCCAAAATAAAAGATAAGTTAAGGACAGTGTCTTCCTTTTTTTTTTTTTTTTTTTTCATTTCATTTCCGGACAACTTGGGCGCAATTAAAGTTCTCGAAGAAAAAGCCTCCGCCTTTCTCTTCCTACCCCTTCAGTAATTAATAATGGAACCTCCGCGGGTTGATATCGGAATGGGTATTCATCATTTTTTACCAAGCCCAAGGAATGAGAATAATTTGGTTTAATCGGAGTGATTCTTTCTTCAACGAATCAATTTCCTAGTACACATTATAAACTGAGAGACCGAGAAAATCCTTTTGGAAATGTACAAAGACTGTCAAAACAAAAAACGCTGTCACGCAAAGAATAATTTTTCTGCTACAGACAAGCAGTACCTATACAAATCAATATTCTTCTCCTATAGTTTGACTTCTTTTTGGTATCTTCTCTTATTGGGGAGAGACGATACTTTAATAAATTTTCTTCGGAAATGGAGAGAATACAGACGTACGTTCCTTGTTCGTTGTTGTACGTTTCTCGATTAAATCTTGTACATGCCGACCAGGAAATTGGTTTAATAGGACCTGTTAAAAGAAAGCACAAAAGGAGACCATGAAGGGTACTTACTTACAAAGTATATTGAAATTTTCGGATGTTTCCATGGACTTTGTGACCTGATATCAGCCTAGGGATATCTTTGCAGTAGGTAAGTTATAGTCATACACTACAAGAAGATTTGATCTTGGGAAGAACATTCTTAAATGTTTTGATGAACAGACTACCTCATTTTCTTAGTAAGAACACTACCATCTGCCTTTTGATTCCGATATCCCATTCTATACCATCCGGAACCTTTCTCGACTACCTTAGATTATTGTAGAGGGCGGTCACTCCCACTGGGGGACCATCTACCATAATTTCAGGATGAATCGTGGATAGGACCGGCAATGAGAGTTACATATTTATTCGTTCTTTGGGTGTTGTCACGAGAGAACTTCATACTCCGCTTAGTGAGCCTCAGTCGAGAATGAAAATGGGCTGCTGGTTGGAAGCACAATCACAACGTTCAGAGAACTCCGTGCGTTATTGCACTAGTCATTATTGTTATTACTTAGAAATTATTTTTGCTTTTACTATTACAAAATTATTGATAATTTTAAAGGCACTTGGTAGCTATGTGGTTGTAGAGTTCGCACAACAATGATCGTAACGTAATCGGGAACACCTACTTGACCCTTAAGAAGGATGAATAGCTAAGATTTCAATTTGAAATCCGATCGACGCACCATAACCCTCATCCAATGAGTGGTGAATCAGAACAAACTTGTGTAGGGAAATGGTGGCTGTCAGCATTGAAGAGGTTTGCGGGTTTTAGTGTCTCGATGAGAACCGCCATTCAAAACCGCTGAAGAGGTGTTCCTGCTCAGGGGGACCCCTTACGGAGCCATGAAGGGTGGTTGGTTCTAGGAAATGGATTTATAGTTCACACTACTATTTCGCAATGGAAGAAAAAACTATATCCGACTAAGAAATCAATTACATTCATTTCTTAACTTTTCGACACGAACAGGAAATTACACATATATTGGTTTACACAACATTTCCTGGTTACCAACACATGGTGTCTTTAAGTTTGCATGAAGTGACACTATTATACAGTACGGTTTTTCACACTGGTGATGGACGAAAGTAGGGAGGATCCGCCACCATACCCCCCGCCCCCGCCCCTTCACGCTCGTCTCAGGGCTAGTTGTACTCGTATTTCCACCATTGTTAGACCTGGTTCCGTGTCCAGTTGTTTGTAATATTACTCAGTAGTAACACATTATTATCTGCTCATAACGAGATTATCGACAGGAAACCATGATATTGAAGAACCAACAGAAATTAACAGCCACTATGCTTTGTAGGGTAACCGTGGAATTGGACGAAAATGGTGTTAGGACCTTCGTCAAAGAACACGCGATCTAGTGCGCCAAGTCACTCCTACGTAACACGGACCATATGAACTCTGATAACCTTGGGTAAGCATGATGAGACCCTCATCGTAACGGAAAACGTAACGGTGTCCGATACAACACAGAAAACCTCAGAGAGTTATGACGACGCTCTCATTTCAACGCGAAACATAATGGTGGCTGAAACGAATCGGAAATATTAGCAGAGAGGCTTGAAAACACACCCATTGTAACAAAAACGTAACGCCCTCTGAGAACCCCAAAAAACCTTGGAAAGGTTTAAAGACACATCTATTATAATGAAAAACGTAACGACAACCGAAACAACCCAGAACACCATTCAGAGAGCCATGATGATACTCCCATCCTAACGCGAAACTTAATAGTGGCTGAAACATCTCGGAAATCCTCAGAGAGGCTTGACAACTCACCTGTTTTAACAAGAACCGTAACGCCCACTGGAGAACCTCGTAAGGATGTAGAGACACACCCATTGTAACAAAAAACCAACTGACAACCGATATAATACAGACGACCCCTCAGAAGTATACCAACACACCCACTGTATCAGAAAACACAACGGTGGTCGAAATGAACCAGGAAACCACAGATACCGTATCGGAATGTTTAACGATTGCCAGCCCCTATGAAAACGACCTTGCAATCATATCGCAAGAGTTTTCAGATAATGGGCCAATTTCCACAAACTAGTAGGTGACTGGAGCAATTAATTCATCCGCTCTCTGGGCTCCAAGGGCAGTAGAAAGCCTGTTCATTAATTAGGAAGTAGAGGAAGAAAGGCAGGAAGAGTGCAGAATACAATCAGTTGTGTGGTTGTGTTGAGTGTCTTTTGGTGCCGTAATATCTGCTTCAACAGCTGGAAGGATACTTTCAGCTATTGAAGCAGACTGAGTACGTCCAGCACACCCATGACTAAACACATAGTTACTAATCTTTCGTTGAGCAGCGAATACTGGAACTCTTGAAGCAAATACGTTCTTACCTCCAAATAATGATGATTAGAATGAGATAGGTACCTGGATAGTTCTTCGAAGATAATACAGACGTGCTAAGGGGATTTCTAATATCCCTGCGTTACTCCTTTTGTGGTGCTACTAAAATGTATCTACTCACAATAATCTCCAGTAGCTTAAAGCTAAATAAATAAGGTTTGTTCCATCCACCCCACCGCGGTTAACCCACAGTCAGCCCGTAGTCCACAGCCTCTATGATCGCGGTTGGACGACTGTAACGACGATCCAACCAACCATGGATGGAACGCTCAACCGCAAGTGAGGTAAAATAGCGTTACACCAGTCATTTCGTGTGACTTAATTCTGGATGTTGCTAGATCGCAACTCAACCGACCTATTTTTAACTAGAAGTTTGCCGTCGTATGTCAACCAAACACGTTGTTTTACATTTTTCAACAGCTTTGTTTTGCGAAAGTAATATAAAGTTTCAATTAAAATAAATGGTTGCAGTAATGCCTGCCAGCGCGATTATTGGTTGTAGACGATACCGATCTAGTGGTGAACGAGTTTTTATTTGGTCTAGGGACTATTCTAGGAAATCAGTGTCCGAAAACTAAAGAACTTCATTCGTTTAGATTGAGAATAAATAAACTGAAAAATAAAGGAGAAAAAATAGTTGAAAATTCCTCAGATCTCTGTACTGCGGTGTAGGTACTACATAACCATTGCCCTGGCAGATTCATCAGCGTTTTAGACATGTTCTTATTACTATACGTGAGGCAGCTTTACTTATTTTATTGAATGAATGAAAGGATAGATTTGGTAGTTTGTCAAAGTAAACAAGGCAGGTTGGTGCTCCACCAAAAAACGGAACTACGTAGGTACGTACAGCCTACCAAATTCGCTGTTGGTCAAAAGTAAACTAAGTAGGTAGATTGTTGCTCTGCCAACGAATTTCAACTGCTTATCAACAAGTTTGTCGAATATCGATTCAGGAAATGTGCAACATGAATTATAAACCAGCTGTAAGGAAAAACCTTGAAATTCATTCTTCGGAAGGTTAGACTTCATTAATCTTTCCAGTTGATTCATTTTCAAGTTCTCAACTTCACACACGACCACAGAGAACTAGACAACAAACTAGACACGACGTACAACGAGTAGGTTGAGGTTCTAGGTTGTTCCATGGAAGAACAACTCTATTCTTCCATAGTTGTTCTATGGAGACCCACCCACCGAGCTCGAATTTCAAATGAGGAAGGTTGTGAGTAGGTTTCAATTGCGTAAGGTTTCCTATAACAACCGGAATGAACCGCACTCCATCGGGCGGTCGGTTTTGGTTCGACCGCGGTCGACCGCTGTGTTGAGCTGATTGTTGGGATGGAACAGCGTTTGACTGCGCATGAGTCGGTCGAACATGGTCGACCGCGGTTAGGTGGATGGAACAAACCTTTTATGTACCGAATTCTGAATTCCATCTTATGGGCAGGTGAAGGTTTTTTAATGCATCAACTGTGGAGTTGCGTTAAAGCTTAGCCAGTGCTCAATGCCACGAAAAAGTATTATTTCCATTAGGTACTCGTATCTCTATAATAAAAGTCACATTAAGGGTTTTCCCCTCATAGCAGGAAGCGCTCTCAGAAGATTCGCGAGACGAAATGACTCTGCGACTAATTTCATCTGTTGCTTCCACTAATGGAACTGTCATCGCGGGGACCCCAAATGAAAGTTGAGTGCATCTGGCGCTAATTGCTTCGCCTGTGTTTGTTCTCAAGAAATGCGCTTCCTCTTCCTTTTGTGAGGGGGGGGGGGGGGGGGGTGGTGCAAAATAAACAGTCGTAGAATGTGAATGTCTGGAGGAGCACCGAGTAAATTAGGTAGGTGCTGGAGATACCAGCGATGGCCTCATTTCTAAAGTCTTTAGTGCGGGTTGCAGAGTGTAGTCAAATATATACCTGGGAGTTTCGCATTATATGATTTCTTCATTCGAGAAAGCTTAACCATAATTTTCTATAAAGTTGGGCTTCAATCGGGATTCAGGTAAATCAAAGAATCTACATTACAATTTAAAGGTTTCTTCTGGTTTCCTCGTGGCAAAGGAGTTGTGCTCTTGACGCAGTTCAGTTCACATCGTGCTCTGCGTTTTGTCAGTTTTTCGTTGGTTTTTGAACTGTTTTATTTCAAATTTTTTCTTCAAGAAGAGTTTTCGCTGTAGACCTTCGAATACCATCGCCCGTCGGTACAGTGAGTCTTACTGTTTACTTGAACTGTGCCTTTCTAATTCACTAATTGGCGGTTCACTATTGTGAGCCGCTCAAAGCCGTCATTGTTCTCCGGTGTGGGGTCATCACGTGACTATCCCTTCCACATCTACTCGCCCCACTTTCATTTACGTACGCTAGATTGTTGATTAGCGCCTGTCATCCTTCTGTCAGTTGCCCTCCGGCAAGCGAGATGAACTGTGGAAGGTGCGCGTGGTTGATAAGCTCCTTCAGGAGGATTCGTAGCGATGTTCGTTTTGCAAGGGCATTTTCCCCTATGGCTGTGTTAACAAAACTGAATTGAATTTTCGTAAGATGAGTCGGCATGCCCTTGAGGCGTGGAAATGTCCGAATTGTAAAGTAGGACAGAAGGTTGACTCATTGTCCGTATCCGGTTCGGGGGTTGGTGATGGTCAGGGTTCCGGTATTGATGCTGTTCCCGGGGCTGAACCTGATGTGGTCACGGTGTCGTTGCTGGGGAAAATGCACCAATCGCTCCTGGTGAATGTGAATTCTAAGATCGCTGCGGGTTTTGCTCAGACTAATGCTCTCATTTCAACTCTATCTGAAAAAGTTGGGGTTTGTTTGGAAAATTGTAATGCCTTGTCAGTGAAGATAGATTCGATCTCGTCGGATGTTCAGGCTTTAAAAAATGCGGATCTGGCAAATCGTGTTGCGGCACTGGAGTCAAAGCTGTCGGATTTAAATGGGGTCGTCCACGGCTCTCAGGAGGCTTCAGTTTCTTCGCCTTTCCCGAGCTCATCTCTTGAGGAGGCTTTTGCCGAACTTGAGGATCGCCGTCGTCGTGCTTCCAACGTCATCATTTTTGGTTTCCAGGAACTGGCTGCAGTGGGTGCAATTGGGGCTACAGAGGAGGATTTGGGGAATCTTAGGGAATCGGTCGCAAAAATTTCTCCTGATTTCAATGGATTAATTAAGCGTGTTACACGTATGGGACGCCCTACTCCTGGCACTTGTCGACCTTTGAAAATAGTGTTTGATTCACCGCCCAATGATACCAAGTTTTTGGTCGCAAATCGTGGTTGCAATCCACCTGTATTGTCGGCCTCATCTGACAGAACACCGAGGGAACGTGCTCATTTGAAAACTTTACGTGATGAAGTCCGCGTAAAAAATGAAAATGGAACACCTTGTACTATTAAATACAGGAATGGAGTGCCCAAAATTGAACCTTTAACAAACACTTCATCTAAGCCTGCCACCAGCCAGAAAAACTAATTTCGAAGCCCAATTTTCTAACAGCTTATCATCAAAACATCCGAGGTCTCAACACGAAACTGTCTATTATTCATTCTCAATCCCCTCTTCTTGCATATGATATAATTTTCCTTACTGAAACATGGCTGTCATCTGGATTCGACTCGTCCGAACTTCGTATTCAACAGTATACCATTTATCGTACTGACCGTTCCTCAGAAAATGATCGTATTAAACGCAGTGGCCCAGAGGGAGGGGTACTCATAGGTGTCTTAAGTAAGCATCACTCTTTTCAATGGGTCTCTCCCTATGTAGCTGAGCACGTCTTTGAGGTACTACCAGATTTTAAACTTATTTTGGGATGCATTTATTTGCCAGGAGACCAACCTGTGCAGGTTCTTGAGGGTCATTTGTCTGGGCTGGATGCTGTCGCTGCTGCTTACCCAGACTTTGAAATCGCTTTGACTGGTGATTATAATTTGCCGGGGGAGAGTTGGGAACAAACTGATGATGAGGGATTCTGTGACCGGCTTTCTAATAAGGCAAGGCTCGTTTTTGAGTCTATGTTGTTTCATGGCCTGCATCAGAAGAATTGGAACAGGAATCCTGACGGGAACACTTTTGATCTTCTCCTCGTTACAGATGTTGGGGCTTCGGTGCTTCTTGTGGATCCAATTTTGCCCCTAGACCCAGCAGCTAATCCTCCCTTTGTCTTCATGCTGCACTAGTCAGACTGTACTGAGAGATTTTTTCCAAATACTAGATTTGAATTTAATTTCAAGAGAGGAGATTATGAGGCAATGAGCAAATTTTTTGCGACCATGGACTGGAGTGGGATTGATGAGACGTCCTGTGTTGAGACGGCTGTGGATAAGTTCTACAATATAGTTAGAAGTGCAATTGAAAAGTTTGTCCCCCGGACGGTTAGTCAGTCTTCGTCCTTCCCTAAGTGGTTCAATCGTGAGCTCATCGCATTAACCCGTCAGAAATTACTAGCTCACGTCCGATTCAAGATATACAGTGATGATAATGACTATGAGATCTTCTCCTCTCTACGTAGACGTTGCAAGGTTATGGCAGAAGAGCTGTATACGATTTACATAAATGAAGTTCAGCAAGCAATACCCGTTAATATGAAAGCCTTTTGGAATTATTTTAACTACAAGGAGGGTGTAAATTGCTTGCCTGCTTCGATGTCTCTCCATGATGCTACGGGCTCTGATCCAGCTGAGATTGCTGAGTTATTTGCACGCCATTTTTCATCGGTGTTCGAGTTGCCCGTTCCTAAACCACCTGATTTTCACATACAGGAAGTAGCAACAGTTAGTATGTTGCAGTTTGATGAAGAGGATGTCCTTAGAGAACTTCTAAGCCTGGACTTAACAAAGGGCATGGGCCCTGATGGTGTTCCGCCGATTTTTCTCAAGAAATGTGCAGAGTCTCTAGTGGGGCTACTAGTACAGCTTTACAATTTGTCCCTGAGGACTGGGTGTTTTCCTCGTTGTTGGAAGACTTCGTACATAACGCCTGTTCATAAAAGTGGAGACAAGAGCCTTATTAATCATTACCGGCTAGTTTGCTCCCTTTCTACTGTTCCTAAACTCCTAGAGAAGTTGGTCGTTAAGCAGCTTCAGGTTGTGTTCAAGCCTTTTATAGTTACGGAGCAACATGGCTTTGTGAGTGGTCGGCGTTGCCCCTTCGGTTCGAATACTTTCTCAGCAGTGGTCCATTAGCGAGGAACGATGATTCTTTGGACCTCGGGGTGAGATTCAATTGCCAACTTAATTTCTCAAAGCATATAAGTATAGTTGCTAGTAGTGCGATGCGTTCACTTGGATTTCTTAAAAGGCACACACGCGAGTTCGACAGCGTGGGAGCCATAGTCAGCTCTTGTTCTACCCAGGCTGGAGTATGCGTCATCAGTTTGGTCTCCGCTTTACGCTGTTCATAGGTATCAGCTGAAGAGAGTGCAAAACAAGTTTCTGCGTTATGTGGCCTTTAAACTCGGGATTCCTTCGGATGACGTCAACTACCCTTCGCTGCTGAAGATATGCAAGCTCCAGTCACTTGGGGTGAGGCGTGGCATGACCGACCTATCGCTTCTTCATAAGCTTCTGAATGGTGAGATCGACTGCCCACCTCTGCTTGCAGAAATTAACTTCTCAGTCCCTCGCATCTCCAGTCGTCAGTCAACAATCTTTCATATTCAGTTTTCTGCAACAAATTATCTTCAAAATCGTCCTTTACACCGCAACCCTCGCTCTGCAAATCTCCTTCTGAACATCCATCCTGATTTTGATTTTTTCACGAACTCCTTAAGTTCTCTCAAATCACTCATTATTAAGTCCCCGGTATTGTTTTGATGTTGGACACTAAATCTGTCTTGCTGATTGAACTTTTTTTTTCTTGTTGTTATCTGATATTTTCATTATGATATGTAAATTATTCTGAACCGCTCATATATGTAATTAAGCTGTTGTTAATTGGGCTTGCCCCGTATTCAAATAAATAAATGAATAAAAAATAAAACAAATTTATGTTAGAATGCCGGACAATATCCCATGATTCTTGGAGTTGTTAACAATGGTAATTAACTGAAACAAATCATATTTATTGTTTTCAATTAATAAATGGTAAAACGAAACATGTTTTCAAATATCTCCACTTCATGAAATTGTAGAATAATGCTTCCCTTTACAGTCCATGATCTGTCTGTCTCTCTCTCTCTCTCTCTCTCTCTCTCTCTTTCTCTCTCGCTTTCTCTGTTTTGTCATCTCATCATAAATAATGATTTTAAGGTTGAAAACCTTCCTTATTTGACAGAACAGTTGACGAGACGTTCTCGAGCAGTCAAATCGAGTCACGAGTCTCTAGACCCTGACTTGCTCTTTGACGTTTGACTACCCACCGCGTGACATTCCCAGAGCTCCAGTCGCCATGAGATTTTAGACAGATCAGTTTTAACATGGAATCATGTTTTAGCGATGGATCCCCCACCGAAAAGTGAGACTATAAAGTGAGATGAAAGTAGCGCCAATAATTGTGATGATTTCCGCTTACAACCGAGTCGTTGCTAGGGATATGATACTTCGTCGTTTTTCATCCCACAAAATTCGTTGATCATTCGTTCGAAAGCTCTCGATTTATCCAACCATACTATATTAACTACTGCGAAGTGCGTGGCCAACAAGCTGAGTTATGAGCATGGTTATATGAATAATTGTTTACACACAGGTGATCATTCTCAATTATTGATATTGTGAACATGATTGCAACAGCTTGTTAATTTCTGATGATTTCATTGAGCTGGTGTTTCGATTATGTGATTCATAGCAGGTGATCCGAATATTGCGAGAACGGTTTGATTTGTGAAGCGGTGGTTAAATAATTTTAATAGGTAATTTCTATACTTTACACTATAGGAAGCTGTAATTTCGTATGTAGCCTCTTTAGCCTCTTTCTATAATAAAGTGAATGTTTACTCGCGAGTTTATATTAGGAGATCATCATCTCACAAGAGCTCAATCGTCGTGATCATTTCTATAATAAAGTGAATGTTTACTCGCGAGTTTCTAGTAGGAGATCATCATCTCACAAGAGCTCAATGGTCGTGATCATTTCTATAATAAAGTGAGAGCGAGGAGCTAAAACATGATTCCATGTTTTTTACATTTTAGCAGTCAGGCTCAAAGTAATAACATCCGGGGGGACCAGGGGGCCCAGACAAAGCCCCCCTGGCGAGGTCAACGGGCGGAGCCCCTTGCGAGGCCCTGAAGGGCCGAGTTTTGCTTCGATCAGTGGTCTGTATGCTCGCTACACTGGCATCTCAAAATACATAACAAAGAGTAGTCAATCCCTCAATAAAAATTCAGATTAGTTTAACAAATAGTCTATTAGTATCACGATAACAGTGGGGGGCCTGGCGGAAGATAACACGGCGACTAGAGCGCTGGGAATGACACGAGAAGGGTAGTTGAACTAAAGAGTCTAAGAGTCTTGAGTCAGAGTCTAGAGTCTCGTGACTCGACTTGATTGTTCAAGAACGTCTCGTGATCAGTTGGTAAAATGCAGAGACAAATCACGATCAAAACTCCCGCGATCAAAATTTCGCTGTTTTATATCTAAGTAAGCGTTACGGTTGCCTATAAGTTTAAGGACTGAAAACAATACCCACTCCAAGTACTTTTGAACATGATTTTAAAAAACGATATTTTTTAGCAGATTTAAGTATTAATGATATTCCAAACCCAATCCCCTGCTTTCGTATTCCCGTTCGAAGCATTGTAGCAGTCAACGGCCATACCATTACTCCAAATAAAGGAATAACACGAACCAGCTCTGGAATTACGGTGCTCTTAAGAATTCACGTTGAAGAAAACGGAAGTTAGTGAGAAAATCGCTTTTGTCGATTTGAGCATAATTAGTTACTTTAAAAACTAACAATAAATTTTAAAATAACAAAAAAGCTCTTGTTTGCTACTGATGATGACCTAAATGTCGAAATCTATTCAACATTGTACTCTTTTTTCTGTGGACATATACAAATTTTGTCATCCGTTTCCGTTTTAATCTTCCGTTTTCTTCATTGAAACTAGTTTCTACAACTTAAACGTCCATGTCTTATCAGTCCTAAGTCTTCCTCCATGGGAAAATATCATAAACTTGGATTTTCGCGGATTAACTTCCAATGACGATCGTTCACAATATACCTGCAGAGCATCAATACTACTCTGCAATTCTTCAACGACTCAGCCTGAATCACCATGTCATCTACATACATTAGAACCCGTATTACAGTACCACCAACACCATTCGGGAGTGCATCAGCAATATCATTTAAGAACAATGTAAGGAACAATGGGCTCAAGACACACCTGCTTCACACCTCGCTGAATCCTGAATAACTCAGACAGTTCTTGAGGGCCCCCATACTGCAGCTCTCCCATCCCCATACATAATTACCAGAATCCTCAAGAACTTCCGATTGTCACGCATGTCATTCAATTTTTGAAAGAGTAAATTATGATCTATCCCGTCGAATACACCCTTAAAATCGACAAACAATGTATAGAGCTTCCTGCATGGACCCGAAGTTGTAGCTCAACCATACATGACAATTTGAAAATACAATCGACAGTCCATACGGAAGAGTGCCTGAAACTTATTTAGCAGCGAGTTACCCATCGAGTGTTTATCTAATCTTTCAGTGGAGAAAGTAACCTCAACTTAGTATTGATGAAAGACAGCCCCCGATAATTTTCAGCACGATGTTTGTCTCCTTTTTTGTGCAGAGGATGTATGACGGAAGTCGTAGTCGTCGTCGTCGAAGTCGTCGTCTGGAACCCGGGGTGTAGTATAAATTACATTGAACACTATTGTTGCGAGTGATTTAGGTCAGGTTTAACTCATTATGAACTTCCTCGTGACCTTACTTGAAAAACACAGAGATTATAAATTACAATTTCATATCTGAACCTCTTGTTGTCTAATTTTTATCAATCCTATCGAAGACTAATATATAGATAGTGTAATATTGGGAGAATTCAATAAATGATGCCCAGATTCTTGTTATTTAGTGGTCATATTGATTAAGGTCCAAAGTCAATAGATCGCTTGATCTACGTGTGGAAACCAGTGGCCAGAAGGGCGGCCTGTCACTCTCTCAGTTCATTACCCGAATTCCTGACTTGTATTAATTGCGGATCCCACCGTGAATTGGCTAGCGTCCCTCTCCTCGAACATACACTCCGTTTTGACGACAATAAAACAAACCTTATGCTGATATATAAATGGTATGATAGTGACAATAATGGTGGTACAGAAACATGAAAGTCATAATTGTTAATATGAACGAGATCCCTGCCAACCGACATTTTGGTACATGGAGGACAAGAAAGTAGGAGAGCGGCTGGTAAGTAATACTAGTGTATTCTTCAAACCAGAACACAATGAATTTGACGCGTTTTCCCGAATGCTTTATGATATTTAATTTAAGTTTAAGCTAATTTACATTCCATGACATGGTTCTGGTTTCCTTAGAATTTCCCATATACATAATTTGAAAATATTTTTAACGAAGTTCGGTTCTGAATGCCCTGAAATGGATTGAAATTGAACAAACCTTCTTAAAGTGGCTTTAAAAATCGTTTGACTTATCGCATTTAGTTCAATTACCTTCCTAAATTCGCTGAAATGAATGAAATATGCTCATCAGATTCTGGGGTAATTTATTATTCGACATGAAAACGTTCAGCCGATGAACTAGTGGAAATCGCGGAGCAATGAGCAGCGTTTTTAGTAAAACGATATCCGGTAGACTCTGTGGCGCGGAATCTCTTTGCGGGGATACAAAACGTTCAGAAGCTGTACCCATTAAACAAAAAGGAAGGATTCCCTGAGATAAGCAAGCTACATTTGCCCTGGAGCGTAAAACGGAGTGAACGAAGCGAAATACTTTGGAAGAGACGGGATTGCTAAGGAGGGGGAGGGGGGGGGGGGGGGGGGGGGTCAAGAGATAGTCAGGATGGGAAGGGAGTGTCTCTTGGATCGGAGTAGACCTCGTTTAAATAATAAATCGACTTGTTGAATCGGCCCAGACATTAACGTCCTGTGTTCTATTCATGAGGCTCGCGGAGCCCGTTCGATTTTTGCATCGTTACGGCTTGAAAGACGGGTGGGAAGGAAAGGGAAAGATGAACTTTTTTTGCGATGGCTTCGAAAGAACAGACGAGATGTATGAAGGAGTTGGAAAGTTGAGGAAAGTTTCGAAGAGTTAGCGAATATTGCGGGATTCTCTGGATATCAGCGATCATAGGAAAATCGAGGAGGCAGAAGACGGTGGGTATAGGATGGTGGGGTGGGGTTCCCAGGGAAGTAAGTTATATCGCTACTGGGCGATCCTATCTTCTCAGGCTGATCCTTCTATCTTTGTTCATACTTTATCGTTCGATGTTACATTTCTACTCAGCACATGCATATGTTCAAATGTTTATTCTTTTAAATTATATCACAATAAATATATTTTCATAATCATGTTTAATGTGAAAGTAGCTACCCCGGATTGACTGGTATGGTCCACACCACCAGCCAGCCAACTATGTATTATCCAGTAGTGTGGTTAAAAAAGAAGAAAAACAAAATTCCCCAATTTCGTTCTCGTAATAAATGAATTCTTGGCCATTTTCAGCGATTTAGCGACTTTTTGTATATCTATACTATTAATAAGAATGAAACTCCGTTTGTCTGTCTGTTTATTTGTTTGTTTGTCGTGTCTATGCACGGCCAAACGGCTGAGTGGGGGGAGTCTACGAGTGGGGGGATCTTCTTGGGATTTTCCGATAGGGGGAGCGAGCAAATTTAAAATTTTCTAATCCCAGCCGAACCATGGGCCGTAGGGCGGGAGGGGGGTCGAAGTAAGAATTAATGTGCGCTTTTTGGACTTCCCCGCATCCTCTACCCCTCTAAACGGCCGTCGACAATTCCGGAAAAATACGGGTTTCGTAGGTTTTTGAACGAGGAAGACGACGGCGCGATCGGATCGCGAAAAAAGTATCGGGAAATGCGTCAAAAAAATGCGAGAATACGGACCCGTTTTCTCGAAAAGTCCGCCGAAAAACTTGGTTTTTTCCGATTAAAATATACCCCATAAAGGTACGTTTTTCGGAACGGTTTTCGCGGGCGAAATACAGCTTTGGGTCCGCCGAATCTGAATCCGAAATCGGATATCGAAAAAAGTGACGAGAACTCGGTCAAATTGCGAGCAGAAGCGAGCAAAGCGATTAAAATGATTCTGCCGTGGACGAGAGAAGGCTCAAGAATTGACGTGAAGGGTTCGATGTCACAACATTGTGAGGCGAGCAGGTATGCCTACATAGGTACCTACCTTGCGAGCGAAGCGAGAGCCATTTCAAATAATAAATACGGACTTTGTCCTACACATATACAGGTATACCTTGCGAGCGAAGCGAGCAACATCCCCGAATAAACTTTTCGTGGTTCCACGTAGTTTTATAAGATTTAATTTGTTTGTAATAATTCCCAACTGAAAAAAACGTCTGCCAAGTTGGGTGGGCAGTATAACTTCCTCAAGCGAGCGAAGCGAGCAGCATCCCTTACAGAAGTTAAACCTAACCTTAGAGATCTACCGTTTGCGAGCGAAGCGAGCAACATCCCCTACAGAGAGTACGGACCCGTTTTCTCGAAAAGTCCGCCGAAAAACTTGGTTTTTTCCGATTAAAATATACCCCATAAAGGTACGTTTTTCGGAACGGTTTTCGCGGGCGAAATACAGCTTTGGGTCTGCCGAATCTGAATCCGAAATCGGATATCGAAAAAAGTGACGTTAAGTCGGTCAAATCGCGAGCGGAAGCGAGAAGAAGCGTTTAACATCAGAAATTAATTTCGCCGTGTTCGCGAGAAGGCTCTACGAAGTCAGGGGTTCGATGAGGCGGGGCTTGCACCTGACGGGAACGGGTTGCGAGCAGGTACACGCACTTACGTTTTGAAGGGTATACAGGTATACCTTGCGAGCGAAGCGAGAGCCATGTCAACAGAATAAATTCGGATTTTTTCCTACAAATATACAGCAATACCTTGCGAGCGAAGCGAGCAACATCCCCGAATAAACTTTTTGTGGTTCCACGTAGTTTCATAAGATTTAATTTGTTTGTAAGAATTTCCAACAGAAAAAAACGTCTGCCAAGTTGGGTGGGCAGTATAACTTCCTCAAGCGAGCGAAGCGAGCAGCATCCCTTACAGAAGTTAAACCTACCCTTAGGGATCTATCGTTTGCGAGCGAAGCGAGCAACATTCCCTACATGCCACACTTTGCGAGCGAAGCGAGCAATATTCCCTACATGCCACACTTTGCGAGCGAAGCGAGCAATTGAATAGGGGGTCCGGGGGGCTTGCCCCCCGGCTGGACGTGGAGGCGAGCGTAGCGAGCCGGAGCGGCTAGTATAATATAGTTATTGCAAGGGCTCCGACAACTTTAAAATCAGAACTTTTGAAAATTGTCTCCATAGAAATCCGTTTTGAGATAATCTGAAACAAATCCCAGAGTTTATTGTATATATATATAACTTAAATGTCCTTTAATCGGGAATCGGTTTTTAAAAAACAATCGTTTAATTCCCGAATACAATTTATTAAAATATGAAAAGAAACACACACGACTACGTACAGAGAGGGAACGTACCGCACGAGAGATTGCCCAACAGCGACTGCACCGAGCTTCGGGAGGTCCGAAGCGAGGTGCTTCCACTAGGAGGGGAGAACTGCTGAAGGCATTAGTTTTATTATTTTTCCTCCCTATGTTAGAGGATCACATAATTCCTCCCTCCTTAAGCTGAAAATTTAGAAAATTAAAAATAAACTAAATTTTCACAAGAAAAGACTTGAATAAATAGCAAGGCCTTCATGTTCTCGTTGCGGTTAGCTTACTCTTCTGTTTACAATACGCAATTATGGTATAAGTAATAAACATGATAATAAGAAGATACAAAATTATAGTCCAAAAGCTTGGAACAAAATATTCAATTATATTTAATGGCTCTAGACGTGTTACTCTGTTTAGTTTGACATTTTTGAAACTGAGTTCTTTTAGAGTAAGCGTTGTATTTGACATTTGTGAGTCTTTAATTTCAAAATTTAAGTCGGTTAATAATTTAGGTTGGCCTAATGATTTACTTTCTGAATGGAGGGGTTGTCCCTTGTAATACATCCTACTGTTACCTTCCGAAATTAAAAATATACCTTTTAATTCCACTATTTCCGAACCATGCCTATTATTTATTTCTATTTTGTCTCCAAAGGGGAAGACTGCTAGATGCTGATTTGATTCTGGAATTGATTCAATCCAATTATCCTCAATGTTTACTGTTACGTATTCACAATGTTCTGCAGTACTGGAACTAAGTATTTCTTCTTCACATTTAACATTCTGGTTTGATATTAATTTTTTACTACAATGAATGATACTACCCCTTTGACAATTATCTGACAGGGGTATTGTTGTATTATTTGACTTAGACTTGAGAAGATAATTTATCTTAGGAAATATAGAAACATACTGATTTTGCCTAAGTGTGGGTATTGGTCGTAAAAAGTACAAGTGGTATTGTAACCCATCGGACAACGGTAGATTGAGAAAATACATTATTTCATCGTCCTTGATTGCACAAGTAACTTGAATAGTGGATTCTATTTCTAGAATATTTTCGTACTTTATTTCTAAAGGTAATTCGGAACCGTAAGTATTTGACAATTTTTGGAGTTCTACAAACAGCTGATGCGTTCCAATTATACTAGGATGTAATGTTCTCAATTTGCAAAATGTTATTGAACTCTCAATATCTTGGAATATTGTCAGTATCACATTAAATACTAGTTGTTGAAGGTTGAGTATTTCCTTTATGGAATCAGCGAGAGCCTGATTAGAACTAATTTTCATGAAATTATCAATTTCTAACAGTTTGTTTTTTATTTGCTCGTTATTGAAACGATTGTCTTGAATGGTCGAATTAAAATCGGACATCAGATCTGCAATGAGTGAGAATTGAGAATCCAATTGATCCTGAACAGTTATTTCATTATTCTTAATTTGAGTAAACAGCTTTTCATAACGTTTACCGTCAGAGGCGTCTAGATTGCCAGTTATAAATTTAATTATATTACCTAACCCATTTACTAATCCCCTTTTTTTTCTACCTTGATTAACATTAATGTGGGTAATTTTTTCCTTAATAATACTAATAGTATAATTTAATAATTTACAATATTCGTCTGTCTGTCTGACCTGGAATTGATTTACTTTGATCTTATTCAACAGATTTTCGTACTGTGAGGTCAGTTCGTAAAATTCATCTATTAAGCTGTCAATTTTATAATGGTGAACCAGAGTATGTTGGGAGTTTATAAGTCGGGCTGGTCCTAATAGAATAGGCAGTATCCCTTGATTAGTTGTTATATTTCTCACCTCGGAGCTTCCGATTGAAAAGAGGAGGGTCCTGGAACAGGTTCACGAGGTGAAGTGTCAGTGGGTAAGTCACTCGTAGTTTGTTTGCGTGGTCTTTTTATATTAGACGTATGAATTTTTCCTTGTGTGTTATGGTGTCGAGGAACTATTTGAGCGGTTTTTAATTCGGGATTGGTTGATTGTAAGGTTTCCTTATGATATTTTTGTTTAGTTTTATCTTGAATTTGTCTAGTTCTTACAAATATTTCTGTGGGTAATTCTGGAACTTCCTCTCTATCCTGATTCCTTCTTTCAGCAATACGTTCCTTTTGGGCTTGAGTTCTTTCTTTGATTATGTCATAAATTAGTTTTACTTTGTCTCGATGTTTGTCTATAAAATTCGTCATTAAGTTTTTCTCTAAGTCGGCTTCTAGTAAAGGGTCGTTCTCTACATGACCATTTATTACTTCGAATGGCGTTAGTTTTGTAACAGAGTGGATACTACTATTATAAGCTATTAGTGCATAGTTAACTTTATTTTTTATGCTTGCATTTTTGAATTCGTCTCTATTTGACAGTATTCTAACGTGTTCAATTAGAGTCGAGTGAAATCTTTCTATTAATCCATTCGAATTTGGGTTTTGAGAACAAATGTAATGAACTTTAATTTTGTGGGTCTCTAGCAGAGATGGGCAATAGTTAATTACATGAGTAATTAAATACATCTGCAATTACTTAAGTAATTTGTGTGAAAATTTTAAAAGGAAAGTGAACAAAAGTCTCAATTGATGAAAAGTTATCTTTTGCAAGCATCAATTACCAAAAGTAATTGCAACCATTCGCATTTACAATTACTTGTAATTGTAATTGTAGTTGCAATTACTCGCCTCCAAGAAGTAATTGCAATTGGGATTGGCAATTACAATTACTTTTCGGTTCAAAGTAATTGCAATTACAATTACAATTGCATGTAATTGTAATTGCAAAGTAATTAAATTACAATTACTTTGTGGAAATGCAGAGAATATATATATATATATATATATATATATATATATATATATATATATATATATATATATATATATATATATATATATATGTTATTCCAGACGATAACTCTCGATAGGATTTGGATAAAAACTTCGTTCTTGCGCCAAAAAATCAAGCATTCCAAAAGAAAGGATGAGTTCACTGAACAACATTTTTTGAGCACATTAAATTGGTCAAATTTCAAAAAATGTACTAAAAAAAAATCACTAAGAATGAAAAAAACGGCTGAAAATCGTTGAATTCATATTTGTTTTTGCTGAATATTACTCAAAAAAGTTTGTCAACTATGAACTAGGTCATTTAAGAATTGAAGCTCAAAATTGTACTTAATTTTCATCAAGAAGTGCCAGAAAATCGATGAAACCAAAAATTCTAAAAATACTAAATCTGTGTTTGAATTGAACTATAATACTTAGAACAAGTTTTTTTGCAATAAATTTAATAGTTAACAGTTTCTTTGCACACAAACTGCTCGAATTTAAACTCAATTAAATAAAAAGGTAATACCTAATATACATTTGGAAAATTCGCTCATACGATCATGCTGCATGACTGGAACTGGAAAGTAAAAATGTACATTACTTTCCACTCTGTTGGGATGCTGAGAAAGTGAAAATGGATATTATTTTCCACCCTGTTGGGAAAGTAAAAATGGACATTTCCACTTCGCTAGTTCCATTTGCACAAAGTAAGTATTTGGAATTTAATTACTTAGCAATTACAATTACAATTACATGTAATTGTAATTGTAATTGCAATTACTTGGCTCCCAAATGTAATTGTAATTGGGACCTGCAATTACAATTACTTTTCTGAGCTTTATAATTGCAATTACAATTACAATTACAAGTAATTGTAATTGTGGGGTTTCAATTACAAATTACAAGGAATTGCCAGGTAATTGTAATTGTAATTGTAATTACATTTTGCCCATCTCTGGTCTCTAGTAACTCTTTGACCAATGAGCTACCGAATTCTGCTCCATTATCGGCCACGATCATTTTTGGTATCCCATGGTGGGAAAAGAATTTTAGAAGGGCTCCGACTGTGTCAATACTATTAGATGATTTTAGAATGTAGGCTTGGGCATACTTTGAAAATGAATCGATGATTGTTAAAAACTTGGATTTCTCCAAAGACAATTTGTCGATATGTAGGATTTCGAATGGTCTAGAAGGCGTGGGGGTAACGTTTAATTTTGGTTTAATGGGATGTCTGTCATATTTGCAGGCAAGACATATTTCGCATTTATTAATATAATTTTGGATTGTGGTTTTCATATTCGGCCAAAAATATTTCCTCTTAAGTTTCTCTAAGGTCTCAGTAATGCCTCGATGATTGGTTTTCCCTATATGTTGTTGTTGGATATATTCCCTAGCTGTTTCTGGATCTGTGACATCTTCTAGCCTAGCGGAACACTTGACGAAACTTATTTCAGAATGTTTGAAATTTCTTATCATTATTCGGCTGAATTCTTCATAGATATCATTGACAAAAAATAAGGAATATTTTCTCTTCGGAACTATGTAGGTTTTCACAAAGTGAATTATATCTGATTCAAGATTATTTTTCCTAAGCGTTACTGTTATTCTAGTGATTCTTTCAAAAATATTTTCAATCCTAGGGTTTCTGATTTCTTCTCTGTCGGCTACTACAATGATGATTTGGTTAGTTCCATAATTAACAGGTTTTTCGGTTATAGGAATATTCAGTATTGTGTTTCCCTCGTAATTAGAATGAACAGTGGGAGCTAAAGACGCTGAATCACTGGCGTTCTCGTCCACATTGACGACCATTGATTCCGATGAATTATTTACGGCATCATTTAGTTCTCCCAGTACTTCATTCATGAGTGGAGTTGGAGGACTATCCCCGGTGAGAGCATCTTGAACAATTTGCTCAACATCAGGTGAATTTTCGTTGATGTTAATTTCCACTCGGGAAAGGGCATCGGCATTTTGATTAGTGGATCCTTTTTTGTAGTGGATCTCATAATCATATTGCTCTAATTTAAGCCTCCATCTGAATAATTTAGAATTGGGTTCCTTCAGTGAAAATAACCACTGAAGAGGCTTATGGTCAGTAAAAATTTTGAATTTTCGGCCAAAAAGGTATGGTCTAAAGTATTGTGTAGCCCAGACACATGCAAGGCATTCCTTCTCGATGGTAGAGAGGTTGCGTTCATGGTCATTCAGAGTCCGGCTAGCGTACGCTATAGGTAAGTCAGCACCGTTAGTGCACTGGCTTAAAACCGCGCCTAACGCAATGTTCGAAGCATCAGTTGTAAGGTTAAAGGGCTTCGAGAAGTCGGGATATTGTAAAATCGGATCATTTATGAGCAGAGTTTTACATTTCTCAAAACACTCTTTATACTCGGGGTTTTGAGGATCGATCGTCGCTCCCTTCTTCAAACATTGGGTTAATGGTTTGGTTATTTGGGCAAAGTTTTTAATAAATTTTCTATAATAACCCAGTAGTCCGAGAAAACCCTTAATTTGTTTTGGAGTTGTGGGAATCGGATATTTGGATATAGCTTCGGTTTTGAGGGGGTTTGGCTTAACTCCTTCAGGGGTGATAAGATGTCCTAAATAGACACATTCTCTTTTGAGGAACTCCGTTTTATCCAATTGTATTTTCAAATTAGCTTCACGGAGTCTGTCAAAAACTTTTCTGAGACTATTTATATGTTCTTCGAGACTTGTACTATAGATGATAACATCGTCAATAAAAACAGTGCAAATTTCATTCTGCAAATCGCGTAATACATTGTCGAGCAACCGTTGGAAACTAGGAGGTCCGTTTTTTAAACCCATCGGCATTCTACTAAATTCCCAATGACCATTTTCCGAAGAGAAAGCAGTTTTGGCAATACTATCCGGATGCATTGGAATTTGATGAAAACCGCTTTTGAGGTCAAGGCAAGTGAAGTACATACACCTACCAAGTTTGTCGAGCAAATCATTTATGACTGGAAGTGGGTATTTATCGTCTATTGTCTTGTTGTTAAGTCCGCGGTAATCAATAACCAGTCGATACTTTTGTTTGCCGGATGCATCTAATTTTTTGGGTACGAGCCAGAGTGGACTATTCCAAGGTGAAGAGCTGGGCTGAATAATTCCCTGTTTGAGCATATCTTGTATTTGGTTATCAATTTCCTTTTTATATACCTCGGGATATCGGTAATTGCGGGTATACACTGGGATCTCGTCAATGGTACGGATTACATGTTGGACTTTATTAGTACACGTTAAGGTGTTTCCTTCACAATGAAACAAATCTTTGTACTGATATACTAAGTTCAAAATTTGTCTCTTTTCTTCTTCGTTCATATGATCCGTTCGAATATTAGTGGGGTCAAATACATAATTTTGCGTATCATAATAATTCACATTTGGACTTTTCACTTTGTCTAAAATGGGGATTTCTTCAACTTGGATGGGTTCAAACAGTTTGAAATTACATTCAGAATCACTATTATTTAAAATTCCTACGTAACATTCCTTATCTTGAATTTTGACCAGGCATTCAGGAATTTCTAGTGAATTTTGTTTCAGATATGGAATTACTCCTTCCTTTTTTGTTGAATCACAACGTACGGGAATTTTAATCTGCGAAATTGCCCTAGGTGGTATTTTTTGTTCATAGATCGGTTTTTTATTTATTTCTTGATCAACGTAGTGATATTTAAAAGGGATTTTGAAATTTTTTATTATCAGTAACTTGTTCTCATAATCAATATGAGCGCCAAGTAACTCAAGGTTATCTGTACCTAATAGCAATCCGAATCGGCTATGGAATTTGTGAATTCTAAAAAGGAGATTTAGGTTTTTAATTTTGAACATTTCGCCACATGGGATCCTTGCACTATTGCTCCCATATGACAATCCGTGGATTGACCTAACTTGAAATTTCTCTGTTATGATTTTGTCGGGGAAAAATTTTTTAATGACCTCTGGATGCACAAAACTTGAAGTGCTTCCGGAATCCAACAGGATTCTAATTTTATGCTTCGGAAATACTATGTATGGTAGTTTTGTCCAGCCTTTGGTTTCAAATGTATTAGGGAGAATGTAGCGATTCGGACTCCTCCTCTAAAAAAGAGTCCTCATCGGCCGGATTTTCCGCGTTGTATTCGGGGTCAGAACTTCCCATACTTTCTTCCTCGGGAATTTCCACATTGTTCAAATCTAAATTCGGTCGAGTTGTTTGCCAAGACATTGGAGTCGACTTTGCAAAATTGGACGTTCCTTGACTTGGAACTTGAGTCTGTGGGGGCCTTGTGATTTGTGAAGTGTTATTTTTATTGGGGGTAAAGGGCTTGGATGGCACTTGATTTTGGGTTTTATTTGGGAATGTTTTGGGCTTAAATCCTTGGCTATAATATGACGGTTTGGTTGCCGGAGTCGTATTTTTATTTTCCGGTTTTATCGCCGGTTTGTGTTGGGGGTTCCGATCGAGTCTACCCTTTTGATACTGCTTGATTTGATAATCGTTCGTTAGTATCGAAAGGGCTTCGCCCATCGTTTTCGGTTTCCTACTCCGAAGTTGACTTCCGAGCGGTTCCCGTAGGTGCAAGAGTAACGTCCGTAGACTAATATCTTGGTAGTGCTCGATCAATATCTCTTGTTTCGTTTCAGTTTCATGGTTTTTAATCCAAGCAATAGCCAAATTTAGTTTTGCTTTAATTTTATTATGAAACTGAAAAGGATCTTCGCTCTCCCTATGTCTCAGTCCAGTTAGTTCGTGACATAAAGTGAATATGTCCCATTTGTCGGAGTACGTCTCTAGCAATGCAGTTTTAATACTAGGAAAGTCCGTAAGTGCGTAATTATCTAGCATATCCGAGGCTGTTCCCTGTATTTTGGACATAATGGTCTTAAGGACCTCTTCATTTTGATAATTTGTGGGATCTTCATCATCTATGAACCTATTAGCTATAGATTCACACGTATCCAAAAATTTCCGGAGCTTTCCTGGGTTTCCCTCAAAGGTCGGGATCATGTCCGCATGTTTCTTTTTAAATTCGGGGACTTGGTCCCTAGTATTTTGATTGATATTTAAGTTTCTGAGGGACTCCTGAATTCTTTGAGAAATAAAATAATCTACAAAGTTGGGATCATTAAAAGGGTTACTCGGGATCGGGTTTGCCGCCCCAGGTTGTGACTGTCCCTGTCCCTCAGACATATCAGAATCTTCCTCTATTACAGGTAGTCTTTCGAAAGGCGAGCGAACCTTCCTTAGGAAATATTTTCTGTAGTTTTTTGGAATTTTGACAGGAAAGTATGTACTGTTCAGTGTCTACTCCAAGTGTTCGTTTGTGTCAGTGTGTAAATGTACAACAAAACACAAGTTTATAATATTCAATTATAAAAATGAAATCAAGTATCTTAAATTAAGACAATAAAAATTGATTAATTATGAAATTAAGTCAGATGACGGGTGGCTTGAAACGAAATTTCAATAATTAAATACAAGTAAAATAAAGTGTCTTTAAATTGAGACAATAAGAATTGTTTAATTATGAAATTAACGTCAGATGACGGGTTGCGTGAAACGCAATTTCAATAATTAAATACGAATTAAATAAAGTGTCTTTAAATTCAGACAATAAAAATTGGTTAATTATTCTGCAATACCGCGCCAGATGACGGGTGGCTTGAAACGCGGTTGCAATAAAACTTGATCGTTCCTTCCCACCAGGTAACGGGTGGTATGAAATGGGGAGGTTTAACGATTATTAGAATAAAATTGAATTGTTCCTTCCCACCAGGTAACGGGTGGTATGAAATGGGGAGGTTTAACAATTATAAAAATCAAATGAAGTTGAATTAGAAGTTTGAATCTTCCTTCAAAATTTGCCGGTGATCTCGCTACTCCTGGAGAATTAAAAGATGAAGCTGGGTTGGTACTTACAACACGACGAGAGTCAACATCTGTGTTTCCTTATCTCTTTAGGTGAAGGTCGACAGTCGACAGAATAGATACCTCGGGTCCGGTTGCGGCCAGCCGTTTCTGAGAAGAGATTAGCGAAGGAGAGAGAGCACGGCGATCTTCCGTCCTCACGGGCGGAAATCCACTCCTATTATTTAACGAGCCAAGTGTTCTTTGCTCGGGCGTCCTGTTTTTGGCGAATTCGCGTAGTTTCCTCTTGTGGAGCGTGTGATGTTCTCTTGAAGTCACAGAGTGAGTAGAGATGATAGATTTTCTTCTTGGTGAACAGCAGGTTCCCTTTGGGTCAGAATGCAATCGATTTTGATTGATTGATTTGCCCAAAGTTAATTGATTTGTCCACGAGACTGCGCCACTTAAATGTCCTTTAATCGGGAATCGGTTTTTAAAAAACAATCGTTTAATTCCCGAATACAATTTATTAAAATATGAAAAGAAACACACACGACTACGTACAGAGAGGGAACGTACCGCACGAGAGATTGCCCAACAGCGACTGCACCGAGCTTCGGGAGGTCCGAAGCGAGGTGCTTCCACTAGGAGGGGAGAACTGCTGAAGGCATTAGTTTTATTATTTTTCCTCCCTATGTTAGAGGATCACATAATTTATATATATATATATATATATATGTATACGTATGCGAGTTACATTTTATACTTATACTCATAGTGGCTTCCGTTCACTCAGCGGTGGAATTGGTGTCCAGAATGTATGTGAGTTCCATTTTATACTTATACGCCTACCGTTTCACGCATAGTGGCTTCCATTGACTTAGCAGTGGAACTGGTGTCCGAAACGGGAGTTTTATTTTATATTCTACATGGCCTTTAGGCTTCCTGCTGACGGAGGCTGCCTGTGACCCTTCCATCAGAGGGGCGATATTTTTACCGCTGCTATTAATCACCGCGTACTCACTGCCTAGTCCTTAGCCACAGCTCATCCATGGAATTTGCTTGATCAAGGTCCATTGGTAGATTGGGTCTATCTTCTAGTGAGCTCAATGTTTTTAAAAGGAGCTACTCCCTCACAACTAATAGATCTCCGAGGTGATAAGGATGATGATACCTAGCCATTTTACAAGTAAATTCTTTAGCAGTTTACTAGTAACTGTCAGACTCTTCCTGAAAGTCTTGATGGTGCCTCATGGTTGGTCAATAAATCAGTGGCTGAGGAACCAACGGAACTATCTCCACAGCGAATTTCAATTTCAAGGGATGTGGGGGTACTTAGGTGGATGCTTGAGTGTATGATCGAGGAGGACTTGTTGTCGCTGTCCTTCCTGCAACTATTGGCTGCATGCTTGCTCTGAACTGACATGTGACACTGTCACTCGGTTTGCTAATGTCCTGATCAACTTTCAACCAATGAACAGACATGATACATGAATTTAAATATATATATATATATATATATATATATATATATATATATATATATATATATATATATATATATATATCGCACTGTTGGTTCACAAGGGGCGCAACTCAAAAAATGTAGTTTTTGGGAAAACTCTTTCAAAGTTTTTGCAATTCTTCTCACCTCAATTGTGTCGCTGCTATATAGGTTAGCTCTTTAATTATTTTTGCGTTTTGTGAGGAAACTACTGAACTTTTGATGGCACTAGGTCTTGTATGACTCATAACCAATTTTACTTGAAAAAAAAAAAAAAACAAAAACCCGAAAAATGATTAAATTTGGAGTTGCGCCCATTGTATTTTGATCACTCCAGCTGTTGTTTTGGGTTGGGCCCATTCCCTTCCCACTTTTGCATACAATAATTGGAAAAGGAAAACAGTGCATTATTAAGTAATAAATTAAATTGGCGCTGAAATCATGACAAATAATCTTTGAAAAATGTACTTATATACTTTCTTATTTAACAATGGAACAGCCACATCCTATTCTGTACAGTCTAATTACTCATGAGATCACAAAACTCCTAGTTCAAAGATTGAAGTTTCACAAAATTAGTTTATATATTCTAATGACTTTTAAACCACGAAATTTCAAAGTTTCCTGCTATATTGAACTAGAAAAATCACAATACACTTTTCAGACTTACATTGTATAGTACCATGAGCATGGAAGTACATGGAAATTATCCTGAAAACTTCGAAATCAACAACTGATTCCATAACTCGAACTAAAATACTAAGGTTCATTATTGGAAATAATAAAACAAAAGAGAGAATGTAAGTGAGTAATTAATGAACCATAAACAAACTAAAATGAAGTAAAGGACACATTTAATTAGCAACTCTAGCTGGAAGGGGTAGACACCTAGGTAGGCGCTTACAAACTGCCATAAAACCTTTTTTTGACTTGCGCCCCTTGTCCTTGAACAATCCCCTCCAACTCTAAAAATGCAACAGGGACTCTTTGTGCATTCTAGCGGAAATAGTTGTTACTATCAAAACGCCTCTTGTACCTGCATGTAGATCTCGTTCTGGTGGTTTTAACAGTGTAAATAACTCAAAAATGCCATTTTTTGAGTTGTGCCCCTTGTGAACCAACAGTGCGATGTATATATATATATATATATATATATATATATATATATATATGTATATACAACGGGGGTATGATTATGGATATACATATAGACATATATATATATATATATATATATATATATATATATATATATATATATATATATATACATAAATAACGCAGTTATAGTTCGTCGCCTTAAACACAGAATTGTTCATTAGTGGGAATTTCAATTGCCAACATATTTGTTTTCGTTTACTCACCTAATTTGAGAAAATTCCTGCACTGGAAAATGAGTATTTCCTCTGTGGGAATTCGCCCACAAGATCACGACTAAATTTTAACGTACAATCATGAAATCCACCACAATTTTATCACTTCCCTTAGGTTGACAAACGCATTTACTAAAGAAGAAGTGAATGGAAACGCCTAGACAACAACCAAGACCTTATTATTCCTAAACGTAGCTCTCTCAAGCTTAGACCAGACATTTGTTCGCTATATCCGAAAACCTCGCAATGGCAGTAAAGAGAAGTTTTCAGAAGTTATATGATTTAAGAGATCTCCAAAGTTCATTTCCCGAGATTAAGCACGGTCGCTGTAAAGCTTTTTGAATACATTCAGAGTTGTGTTGACATTGTTCTTTCTGTTAGTTATCTCGAATCACGTTGTTAAATAATCTATACATTACACGGACGTCCCTTTGGAGAGAAAAAATTTACCCCCGTTAAAGCAACTACCCTGCTTTGACGTTAGCGAATAATATGGAGTTATGGGAAAATTTACCTCAGGTTGACCAACCAGGGGAGGCTACTGTGTTGGAGTCGTCGATCATGACCAAATTTTTTCTGGTGATTCTTCTTCAATTTGCCCCGTACCCTAGCGTTTTGTTCAAGGGGCCTCTGGGGTAAAAACCGCTCAATTTTACAGAATTTTGAAATTGGACAATTTCGCAATTTTCAGTAGACCTCTATTCCATTGAAAATTAAAGAAAACTCAATGCACCAATTCCTTTAATTTCTTTTTTTTTTAAATTGTAGAATATGAAGAAAAAAAATGCTTTCAAGACAATAAAATCAAAATTCAGAATTAGAAAACGATATTCAATTAACTGCTGTTATTGAAAAATTTTATACAAAATTCAGCTGTTGTGAAGAGGTTTGGGGTTTCTTAATTTTGTAAATACACAAAAAATACTGTTGCAAGAAATGCTTGATGTAATGTTTATAATGCATGATATTCTTATGATTCTTCTGATAAACCTGCTTGTTTTTTTAAAGTAACAAACAATAATAATTGTTTTGGCTATGTTACCCAAGCCGTCTCCTGAATATTGCGCGTTTGTCAAATTTCAAGATTCTTTAAAATTGAGGGAAAAGTAGAATCGTCAGAAAAAATTGGGTCAAGATCGGTACCCCAACACTGCTGTTGCCTCCCTTTGTAAGAAGCAAAAACTACGCAGAAAATAAAGGCTTGACCTTTATGATTAATAATACTTCTTCTTCGTCACCTACTCCCTTGCCATATCCCTAAAATTTTGAATTTCAAAAACGGCAAAGAAGTGGAGAAGTGGACAACAAAGAAAAGTAACGCGGCAAATTGTTACAAAAATGTTTACTATTCCTGCAAGATAGCGCTTCTACGCAGATCACTGGTCCATAAAAAATTACCTATCAAACTGAGTCTATTGTGAATTATCGAAATGTTACTGGACGGTGTTACCTACCAAAAGAAAATAAATGAACCAAATTAAAAGAATGAATAAATGTGAAAAAACCTTGAAAGTTACTAGGAAGAAAAAATAGAAAAATATGTCGCCTCGGCTGAGATACGAACCCACCAGGTGGTACCAGATGGAAATAGCCGCCGCCCCCATTCGGAAGTTCTTTCCACTGAGCTACAATGCCTGTACAGTGAAACTTCATTATCCGACGTACATCTGGGATCGTATATTCCCTTTATTGCCCGATCGTAGGGTTGATCGCAAGGGATGCCTATGTTCCTGGCACATCCTCGACCAATGTATGATTTTTGAGCAAAATCTCATAAAGTTCGGTTCAGTAGTTTCAGGGAAAAGCTTCAGACAGCGTATGACGTACGATGGATATACGGATTATTTTTAAATTTGAGTTTTGGGTCCAGGCATCTTGAAACGTAAACCAACAAAGTTTGATGGGGGGGTTAAAACATAAAACTTTTTTTTCCCCTAGGTCAATTATTACTGACATTTGTGGTGGGTTCACCAGATATATCCAAATGAAAATCGCTGATCAAAATCTTCCTTGCAGCTCAGTTTTTATTTTTAGCGCATTTCTTAAAAAAAAAAAAAAAAAAAAAAAAAAAAAAAAAAAAAAAAAACTTTATTGTATTCCCTTTGTCTGAGAAGGCTGGACCAAATTTGATGGGATCGATCGCAAAATGATCAGCTGGTCATTCAAATAAAAAGTTTGCGAAAATCGTCTATGGTAATCAGCAGCGTAATCAACACTTCATGATTCAAAAATCCAATTTCTATGTTATTTACCCTACGAAGCTGAAATTTGGAAAGAGCCTCTGTGAGCCAAGTAGGGTAGCATTTTAACTTGCCGAACTACACTTATCAGCTGGGTGAGCTCTCAACGATAATTTTCACGCTATGAAACTGGAATTTGGAGTGGAGCCTCTGTGAGATAGGTAGAATATGATTTTCACTTCCCGAACCACCTCAATCAGCTGATTGAGCTCTTAACGTTAATTTCTGTGCAACTTATCCTACAACGCTGAAATTTGGAATGGACGCTCAGTGGGACATTTAGAATAAGATTTTAACTTGCCGAACAACCCCAACCAACGGAGTGAGCTCTTAACGCTGATTTTGAAGCTATTTATCCTATGAAGCTGATAAACCTTCCGAATTTTATTTAAGAGACACTAATCCACTTGAAAGAAAATGTGCTTAAAATGTGGCTCACTACTTGAGTATTGACCCATATTTTTTGTTATTATTTGCCTGGCCAGGGCAATGAATTCACCTCCTTTCGAGCTGTCCAATATTGTAAGCTTCTTATATTTCATTCATTATTGGTGCCTTTTGTCCAGGTCTAATTTTCTGAGTGGGAATCTAGAAGTTAACATTATTTCAATGCAGCGTAAAAAGGCGTGCAAATAGTCATTCACAGTCACGAGTCTAAAATTAACTACTAGACCTTTCCATGGTAATTCTGATGGGAGAGGATTCTTAACTAAAGACTCCCATTTGTTGGTATTGAGCTGGTGGTTGTCTTTAAATCCTCTGACTGACACCTAACAGCTGCTCCTATGTGACCGAATGTCCCTGTCTCAGTAGGGAGGAGTTCGCGTCCATGTTTTGCAAGGACATGAACTCTCTCGTTGTCAGAAATCCCACAGTGGCTAGATATCCACTGGTAAGTAAGTTCCCAGCTACTATCGATGAGATTGTTTATCACATGACGAGTTAAACGTATCATCTCGCTTTGGGCAGAATAATAGAAGAGCGGGTAAGGATGATGGAATGTGAAAGAAAGTGAAACAAGTACACATTTAACATGAAGTGTCAGGATACACATTTTCTCGTGGCCGCACCCAATCGTTAACCTTCCATTGTAGCACTGCAAACTGTAAGCAACTAAGCGTCAATGTTGGTTGAGTGTTGTGGCAGATGAGAGATACCCCTAGCAAAATATTCAGCCTGGGCTTGTTGCCCCTCATGGTCCCAAATACCGTCTGTATAGATGTGGATTCAGTAAATTACAAAATATAATAGAGAATATATGCAGGATGATTTGATATTGGAATATAAGAAAAAGTTGGTTTTCAATTTTTCTTTTGAAATTTCATTCCAACAACTGCGACGATTTGATTAAACTTATATTGGCCAGATACTACTTACGTTAGTGCAAATGAACGGTATTCCCACCCTCATATTACAAATTGGTAGAGTTCTGGGTTTACTGAAACATCGGTAGGTAATTGATAAATTCATGTGAGTCTATCTGTTTAAAAAAATTATACCAATTAACAACGATCATCATGATTTTCATCATTTTAGTCGTTTCGTTTTCGGCACTCAAGAAAAACGCCAAATACCCCCGAATCGCGTTTTAAAGGGAGAAACAAGGAAATCGCTAGGCAGGCCACCGCTTCCTTGACCGCTTGAGAGGCCCCTCACGTCCTGCTGCGCAATCAAGTTTGAAATTTCCCAGCGATCGGCCTAAGTGGGGGCAGCTGTTCATATCAGACCCCTCTTAGGTCACCGAGTCAGAACACGCCTGTTAGAAGAGCCTAGTTAGAACGCCTGTTAGAACAGCCTAGTTACCCTCCTGGCGATGGCCACTCAATTTTAACCGCGTTAACGCCCAGAGTTCCTTGAAGCAGCGTTAACCTAATTATCCAATCCCGTCAACAAAACGGCCTCCTCGAGGCAACAAATTCAAAGTGAGCCAGTTTTTACTAATTAATTTAAGGGGAGGTCTCAAGGGGAGAGCCGCCTTACTTTTTGAAGTGGTCGGGTCTATTAAACGTTAGCCCAAGTTTATGAAGGCACCGGTGTGATGATACCAAAGGCGGCTTGGAAATGGGTTTCAAGTTGAAAATGTTAGTCCCGTGATAAAAATCTCGTCATCAGTCGTCAGTATTAAAAATGGCCCTAAGTTGTGATTTGGAGTGTGTGGTTGCAAATCGTTTTGATTATATCAAAATGTACTGAACTCTTATCAGTTAGTGGGGATTTTTTACACAAAGCGCATGGCAGGCGGTTAAAAAGTTATTCGGAAATAGTGAACCTGACTAAGAGGGACATAATAAGATACAAGAGCAATGCGAATGGATAGGTAGATCCGTTTAGGTATAGGAGAGTTTGGAAATGTTGCAAACCATTTTCTGTAAGCGCCATTAATTAGGAAACATTATTGCTCGGATCTCCTTAATTTCATCCCGATGATATTTTCAGCATAACATATATAAAATTTCAAACTTATAAGCCCTTAGCTTCTTGGTCGATGTAACTACCGTTGAAAATCTTTTCGCTAAAACCCCAGATCTTATCGTAGAGCGTTCCAATAGCTTCCAAACCTCCATCTACCGAATTCCATTTCCGATGCGGCTCATTCTTTCGGGGTACTTTTATTCAATTTTCCCCCACTCGCTTGCCTATTCCGTCGCTTGAGGCCCTCCTCACCCGGCAATCAATATCGTGACTGAATTACCTCCATACTTCTCACACACTCACACTCATACACACACACACACACACACACACAAACACCTTTTCACGGCTCTCAGAAGACTCACTGACACGCTTTCGGCGCCTGTGTGACTTTGTGGTGAGGCGCCAACTCCTGAATACACAATATGCGCGGATCCCTTCAGAAAATCTTCCAGAGTGTTTGGGCAGCGATCGAGGGTACGACCCGCCATGACGCCACCACTACTTTATTTTCTAGGTTGACATCCCTCACCGATGATACTGAAGGGGGAATTCACTTGTTGTAGACCGGTTCCTATCGCATAAAAGTTATTTAGGAATCTTAAATCATGATATAGGAATAAACGTGGAACATTGGGTCTGTAGGCTCTCGATAGTCGATTTAGTATTTTTGCTGCTTCCAGATTTTCTGAATTAGCTCTCCGGTTCACATCCATGTAACACTTCAATGTTTAAGAAAACGATCAATGAACACATGAACATCCGATTATCATTGATGGAGAGTTTGGGGTGGTAACTACGAGTAAAGAGAGTTATAGGAACGACACACAGAAACACTAATCTCCACTAAACTGTACGATTTTCAAGTTCCTGTAACTACCACTAGAGTGAGTTGGTTTTGTAATGACTAATTCCTGTGCCCGGAATCTGGGAAGAAGTAATAGGTATGGTTCTATGTTGGGTGTCCCTTTATGAAAGCGTGGGAGGATGAGGCATACGCAGAAACAGCCATATACTCGTACCACTAAACCAGTGGTTCTCAAAGGGGGCAATAACTCCTCCTGGGGGGCGGTGCAGAGGTACCAAGAGGCGCCAGACTTGTTTTGGACAATAGGAGGGCAATGAGAAGGTTTCGAGCGGTTGGGGGGCTTGTATAAGTGCATTTCCAAGATTTACCCCTCCCCCTCCTGGAAATGAAATCGAATGTCTCAAGTTCAAAAAATATGTTTTGTTCGTCAGGTAATGAGGCTTTACTTTTGGTGTTTGTCCGCTTTGCTAGAAAAGGAAAAATCATTCAAGAGGTGCATTTTGCTAAATGCTTGATTGCAGGGACCAGAAGTCAATCCGTTTTTGATACTGTTAAAGATTATTTTGAAAAGAATGCTATTACTCTTGGTAACATAATTATGTGTGGCCACTATTCATTCTGTGATTCACAGACATTTAGTTGCAAAAAATCTCGCAACCGTTTGTATCAGTCATTGTAGTATGTCATCTCAGCTGTGAACTAAATTAGCAGTGATGCTCTCAATGATCGACTTTCCGCACATCTACGCAAGCACAACGATAAAGAGTTCAATCGCTTACTTCTACGAACAGAGGTTCCTGGCTCTCGAAAAGCGCCTGCCACAACGGATTCTGGAATCTATTTTTTGATTCAGTGACTGCGTTCCTTTGAGAGAAAGATGTCCATCTGAGAGCCAAATAAATTGCTGCTATTCATGAACGATGTAGCTTACTTTACCAGTTCATTTGCAAAATTCATCGGCATCAATTCACAACTTCAAGACGATGAGCTAAATTTGATTACAACTAATTAGTTTCCAATCTCATTGGAGTTTCATAAGCCAAAGGTGAGTGAAATATCATTCGGTGACACACAAGTTTACCGTGAGCAACTGGAGTGTTTGCACAAGGATTTTTCTATCTCTCAAATTTCTTCAGTGGGTCTTGCATCCTTTCGCCAATATTGAGACAGCAGCGGTAGCGATTCCGGAAGAACTGACTGAACTTGAAACGATTCAGTCGCTGAAAGCCAGCTTCCAGACTGGTAGTAGGCTCACCAAACTTAGGTTTCAAGCCAACATTGCTCACCTCTGCCCTGCAGTTTGGAGACTCTTCAAAAAGTTCTTGATTTCTTTTCTCCCCTCCTTCCTCGTTAAGCGGGGTGTGGTGACAGATCTAATCACAAAAAAAAACCCAACTTGACATCGAGACCTGCGCCTTCATCTCACTAGCATAGAACCAGACGTCAAGAAACTGGATCCCATCCACCAACCAAAAGCATCGTACTTCTTTCTTCAAAAGTAATTTCGTCGTAATAATGTAACAGGGAAAAAAACTTACAATGGTCTTTTGATTTGGTACAATCAATTCTGTTTTCATCGTTCTTCGAAATTTATTTCTCTTTCATTGATTTAAGTTTTAAATAAACTACTTTTGGTCTCCATTCTTTCCATAATAGGAGGAGTTGGAAAATGTTCAGATCCTCAGGGGGGCAGTCGTTTAAAAAAGGTTGAGAACCACTGCACTTTACTGTTTGGTCCCTTTAACTAATGCTAGAGTGGGATATAATAGGAATCAATTCAATCTGTTATATGCAAAACACGCAAGTGAATTGACATGCCCCACTACTTTAGTATGACTATACTAAACGATCATGTTATATTCCATTATCTATATATTACATTATTTCTGTAATCTATCAGATTTCTGGCGTGGTAATTATGGAAACCACTTCCTTCCTCCTTTCCTTTCCTTTGGAATGGGAGATTAGGCAAAAAGTCATGAGAGGATTTTTAAAATTGCAAAAACGATCAAATTCAGTTGAACAGCAATCTAGGAGAAAAAGGACACAAAAAAATAATATTAGAAATGATAAATAAAGTTCCCGAGACTGAATTTCCGTTAGATGATGTTAAAAAGAAGTTTAAATTTGACAAAAACATTAAAACAATTATAGACCTACAACACCTAAAATATAAACCTACAACAACGTGGGATCGTAGACCAGAAATTATTGACGCTGCAGATATTATTTGCTATGTTGATGGGTCCAAAATGATAGGGCCAAGCGGCAATTTAGGCTTAGGAGTTTGGATACCGCACTTCCAAAGTGAGGCTTTACTTGCACAGGGTGCATACACAACGGTATACCAGACTGAGCTATTAGCTATCAGTTACTGTCTTAAAGAGTTACTTGATAGAAATATATCAAATGAAACTATATCAATCTACTTACTCAGATAGTCAATCAAGTATTAAAACAATAGGAAATGTAGAGATCAAAATAGAATCAGTTAAGGAAATTAAGACATAGAGTAAGGAACTTATTGATAGAAATAATAGATTTACATTTAAATGAATTACGGGGCATGAGGATTCTATGGTAATAAGAAAGTATATGAAGCACTAATAACACCTTTTTGGGACCGGAGCCATTTATGGGTATCACACTCCAAATGTGCGAAACAAAAATAAGTAACCTTATTTGGGAAGGGTCACTTTCAAAATTATGGAAAAAGAAAGTCTATAGAAATTCTCAACAAAAACAAATACTGGAACAACTAAATAAATAAATAAATATATAAATATATATATATATATATATATATATATATATATATATATATATAGCTGTTCCAGTATTATATATACTTACACTATATGGCAGGCACACTCATATATATACTTACACTAACTGGCTATTAGGATTAAATAGACTAAATATAAGGAGGGTCATAGGAGCCCTGACAGGACACTACGCTGTCAGATCAAAATTAAATGAAATTAATCTGAGAGTATCAAACAGATGTGCCTGCAGAAATGTAGAAACTATAGAACATTATCTATGCGAATGTCCTATCTACTACAGATCTAGACTTCTTAGCTTTGAGAACAATATAATTAGCATAAATGACATTAAAAATAGTGACTGGAGTACCATTCTTACATTTATCAGACACTCAGGACGGTTCAAGGAACCTTTCTAATAGTAATAGAAGCATTTTTAAATAAAATAACCCATCATCATTAACCCCGTAACACCATTAAATAACCTTAATTTAAAATAAACCTATAATATCATAGTGAAATAAGAAATCAAAGTTGTTTAGATAAGTAAACATAAATATTAGATAAATAACATAAATATATAATAAGAAATCCTAAAGGTAGATAGGACATGGAACAATTGAATGGAAACCAAACTGTTGGTGGGGTTAGTATCCCTGCGTGTCTATACCCTCATCTACTTTGAAAAATTCAATAACGGTGGAAATGCATACAATCACAGGTTTCATCTAAATTAAAAGAACTGTGAGTCAAAAAACCCCAGTCTTCCATAAAAAGCCCGATTTTCCTAATAAATTGCCACGGCTTCAAACCGTTTTCCACCTCACAGGAAAAACAAAACACACGAGTATTTTCCATCGCCCTTTCCACCTGTTTCCACTTTTCATGTTGAAAATATTAGCGAAACAAAAAGAGATAGCTGTCTCCATTAATTGGTCACGTCGGCGTCAGCGTTTGACCTTCAGTCCAGAATAACTGGCGACGTTTTTTTTAATATTTTTTTTTTTTTCAACTTTTACCTTCTAGAAACTGAATAGTAACTTGTTGTTAGCTCAGGTTGACATTTTATCCCTTTTCTCTCTTCCGTTTCGGTTTTTTATTTCTCGTTTTATTTTGACGTCGAGGCAGTTGTCGTATTTAATGAGGGGAAATGTCAGAGGATGCTCTTGTTATGGAAGATGGGAAAAAACAAACAGTGGTGTACCCGAAAACGTGGCCTTGTAAATGGAAGTTTTCATAGCCAAAAAAAAAGTCAATGACGCAGATTTTCCAATGATTTTTTTTCCCTTCCTAAGTGGTAGATAGATAGGTGCGTAGACGTTGTTAAGTACCATGGTAACTAGCGAAGCACTCGCAGTGGTGCATACCATATAAAATTAGAGCGCTGAAAAATGATGGGAATAAGCTACATAGACATTATCTATTAGTTTCAAACTACCAACTTTAACCACCTAATAAAGCCAGGGTGGAAATTAATTTCTATTAATGATAGCAGAATACCCGTGCGTTGCACGAACCTAATGTAGATCTGACGATGCAGTAAAGCTCTACAAAAGTCGAAGCCAGTTACTCGGGGTTCCCGTTTCCCATGATAAACCGTGCAAAATAATTCCTGATCCCGTGGCAACTGACGACTCGATTACCTTTAACAGGTGATCACTGACAGTGGCAACAAGAACAGTTCCCGCTCTATCACCATAAATATGATCGCAAATAGAAATCGCGTTATCTATCGATCGCTTGATCACTTCTTATCAGCAACAAATTATTCGATTTCGGTGAAAATTCCTTGAGTAGGTACAGCACGTAGCGGTCGAAGTGCTCAAGGTCGTTATCAGAATTCAAGAACCACCCTAACTAATTGGTCGAATGTTAAGTCGAGGGTAGTGTCGAAACAACCCTCCCTCCCACCGAGACAAATCATTCTGACCTAGGTTTATTACCTTTCTAATATGAATTTTTACTGGATTGAACAGGTGCCTACTTAACGTTATGTATTTTTGAGATGTGAGCAGACTACCAAACCATACTCATGCGATCAACCATGCGTAATTGACTGTAGGGCTTACATGCGCAGTTCGACCATAGCCCCAGAAATAATCCGCTTACTTAATTCTTGACTACTTGCGCAGCTCGACCCTATTCGGTAAAAAATGATGTATGTCATACAACATTTGAAAGGCTAAACGTACAAACATCGTTTTGTACTCGTTGGAATCTTCTTGCAAATTTACGTAGGCCAGTGGCAGTTTTGTTCCGATAAAATGAAGAATAAGAAAGTTGGCAAATTGTAATTTTTGTAAAATTTATAATGTTCCCTAATCGATTGCAAAGCAAACATGGCAACGGGGCAATTCTGGGTACTGCGGGGTGAGGGACGTTGTTGGGGAAGGCCCAGGTAATTATGACGGAGTAGAGTTAAGCGATTTTAATTAAGCCTATAGTGGTTACCAAAAAACGCTGATCGTTTAGCAAAAAACCGCACCAAAATTGGTTCAGCCGAAAACCACCATGTTGGCAGGTACATAATGCCAACCTTTTTTTCTTAGTACTTATTTGATAGAGTCGACTAAATTATTCATTCCCTTGTGAAATAGAATGTAGAATTTTACTATTTTTTTGTTAATAAGTTTTTTAGTTATGCTATGGCACACCGTAGGTTACCAAACGTAATGAATAAAACTAGGTAGCAAAACTAGGTACAATTACACTCTCTCGCTTAGTGCAGTCACTTGCAGTTGGAGAAAAGATTGCCCCGTTGACCTGGTTGGTGGTAGGTAGGTGCACGGTCATGATAGACACAGCTCAGGCGATTGAATAGAAAAACAAAGAAAAATCGTTACGCTTCATTCCTCAGAGTAAATAAACTTCTTCCTCAGATTTCTTATTAGGTACATGAATTAAATCGTAAAAGTCAAACTGGGATTTATCGTCGCCCTTAAAAACGTCGTGGAACGCTGCTGCGCCGGCATGGAGCCATCATGGCAATTTTTCTGCGAGGAACTACCGCTCGAGGAAGAGCATTAAACAAATGCCGCTATTAAGAATACCGCGCGATCCGCAATCTCGGTTAAGGTGGAACGATTAGATCATCACCACTCGTAATGTGAAGGTGATGACGGGCCAAGGTCGGAAAGCAATACCCTCTGGATGGAGTCGGGCTTTAAAAACGCTGGGTTGAATAATCCCGTTCAAGGTCCTCCCCGGTTCCAGAAGTTGTAAACATTTGATGGGCGAGGTTCGTAATTTCGGTAAGATGGGTGAGAATGAGAGATTAACGAGTAATTTATTGTGGGAAAAAGCTACCGCTTTGAATCGTTATCTCGCTGTCTCATCTCGTAAGTTCTTCGTGATCAAACCTTTTGATAATGATGGTAAGCGATACGAACAACTACATGATTTTTTCCGCTTAATTTCCGTAGGAAAATAATGTAAATATTCCGTAAATTTTCACCCGACGGAAATGGTTCACAACTAACTACCTAACTTGAAAAATCTCAATTTATGCTAAAATCTTACTACATCTATACCTATACCTGCATCTATTTAAAAGCAGCCTTTGTGCTACGCGTTAAATAATTATCAACTAAGTATAAAAAGTTCCAGTCAAGCAGCATGATCGTATGAGTGAATTTTCGTTAATTATTGTGTAGCCTCCTTTATCATGTTAAATGCTTTTGAAAATTGAGGTCTTCAAGCATAAAGGACATATTAACTACCAATTTTATGGCAATCAACTAGTTCCAAATGAAATTTGGCAATATAAAGAAAAGAATTTGGATTTTTTCTCAGTTTTTATCTATTTTTTCGGCGAATATCAATGAAATTTAAGTACTTTTTTCAGCATAAATTTCTGCATACAATTTTTAATGCTCTAGTTCATCGTTAATAAACTTTTTATAAACTAAAATTCTGCTAAAAATATTAATTTGACAATATTTGACGATTTGACGTGATTTTTTGGGCTCATTTTTTGAAATTTGACCAATTTAATGTGCTAAAAAAAATGCTGGCCAACGAAATCATCCTTTCGTTTGGAAAACTTGATTTTTTAACGCAAGAACGGACAATCGTCATTTTGGATGTGGTGGTCTGTATGCAGTTTGCGTCTCAGACGTCAGTCGTAGTATTCGGTCGGGAGGAAGGTTGTCCGGCAGAATGGCAATAATAGGGTAATGGTGGAAAATAAGTCGTTGGTGATGACAGTTATAAGTTGCCGTAATGGTCTCTTGCACTGAATGTTCAGATTGTTGTGTAGGACTGTATTTCGACCTATTATTACTATTAGTATTAGGACCTTAGTCATTTCGCGCACATATGTATGCAAGTAGCACGAAAGTAAGAGGGACCACACATATGGGCTTATCTGTTTGATTGATAACAAAGGAAAATGAGAAAAAATAAGGGATAGCAAAATAAAGCTAATTGCCCCCAGTAAACTTTAGTTCGAATTCATCTCGGTAGGGGCACTAAAAGCGGGACAGGTTGTGTACTCAGTGTCAGGTGTATTCGGGCTGGCATGATGTTAGGACCAACAACGTACCAAAAAAGTTCCAGTCATGCAGCATGATCGTATGAGCGAATTTTCATAAATGGTCGCATTACATTTATGTTAAATTCTGTTGAAATTTGAGCACTTTGGGGACAAATAAAAATTTTATTATACATTTTATAGCAAACTAACTTTTTGTCAGTAATATTCCAATGAACAAACGATTTTGGGGATTTTTACAATTTTTTCAAGTGTTCCTATCGATTTTTAGCTTATTTTACTGAAATTTAAGTACATTTTTCAGTACAATTTTGTGCTTAAATTTTTAAATGTCCTAGTTCATGTTCGATTAATTTTTTTCGAGTAGCATTCTGCTAAAAAATAGAAATTTGTTAATTTTTAGCGGTTTTTTGCCTTTTTTAGCGATTTTTTAAGTACATTTTTTGAAATTTGACCAATTTAATGTGCTCAAAAAGTGTTGTCCAACGAACTCATCCTTTCTTTTGAAATGCTTGATTTTTTGGCGAAAGAACGAAGTTTTTATCTCAATTCTATCGAGAGTTATCGTCTGGAATGACACATACATATATATATATATATATATATATCAGAAAAAACGTCACAAAACTATTTTTATATTTCGGCTGTTTGCCTTTTTCAAACTAACAAAGAAATTGAATAATTGTAGGAAATTTGTGTACAACGTTGACAAGGAATTTTGGTAACTTTGGATTTGATATCATCGAAACCCAACTCAACTTCAGGGTTAACAATCATCGAGCATCTGTGGTGAGTGCTAATGAAGACCTGCCAGTAAGCCGACATGCCACAACCCACAACACAACGTTCGATGACTGTTTCGGCATAAAAGTTTTGAAAAAAATGAAACCCCACGAGAACAAGAGACTGCTTCATGAATCAGAGAAAGCTCATAGCAACGTTTTGGGTGCTTACGATCCTCCAGGCCTCAACATAAGACGATGATACCAAATCCAAAGTTACCAAAATTCCTTGTCAACGTTGTACACAAATTTCCCACAATTATTCAATTTCTTTGTTAGTTTGAAAAAGGCAAACAGCCGAAATATAAAAATAGTTTTGTGACGTTTTTTCTGTTATCTTTTCTAATTTTGCGAATATAATCAAGCTCTCCTAGAGTCATTTTCAATACGTGATATAAATATATATATATATATATATATATATATATATATATATATATATATATATATATATATATATAAAAGCGTTAAAATCCAGGAATCATTTCAGAATGCTTCAAAACAGATTTCGATGAAGAAAATTTTTGGAGCCATTGCAATAGCTTTATTTTCTAAGAAAATTCGCTAAAAGAACCTTTGGGCGAATTTTCAGATTTTTTAAACTTATTCAAGAGGTTTTTGCCTTTCTGGACCATAGTGCATTAGTTAGGTGGAAACGTTTTCAGAGGTTGTTCTTCACTCCCTTCTTCCTCGCTAATTCTTACTCATATTTCCTTCCCACTACCCGCCTGGTCCCAACCTAGTTCCTATCCCATGTTTTAGACCAAGTTGAAGAGTGGGTACATCCAGTGAAATCTTGCTATATTCACTGATCATATACATTGGAATCAAGGACATTTACAAACCAGACAAAGGGACGTCCCTTTAATGCGTTCATTAAGTCCTTACCTTTTTTTCCACTTTTGACTTGAACTGGTATAGTGTTTATTAATATTTTAATGGTACCCAACCCAATATATAGACAATGAGCGCTTGAAAGTAATCGAATAATTAAATAAACAAACTTATTGTTTTGTTAAATCGACTTTGTGATCCAATTGGTAATATAGTTCAAAAGAAAAGAGAATAGGCAATTAGCATTTAATTTTCGAGACTGACTTTGAGTTATTCGAAGCCTTGTGAAGCTAGGTCAAGTGATGCCTTGAGAAGACTATCTTTTTGCCGACTTCAAAAGGTTCCCCATTATTTTTTCTGGGGAAGATGGAAGATTTCAAGTTCGCCCTTCGACTCCACGGTGAAATATTAACGCTTCGAGGGCGTTACGTGATTTATGTTAGCAAGAAGGCTCTTTATTATCTACGCAACGATTTATTACTCGGACCAACATTATTGACAGACAGACCACTTTTAACATGGTTATGTTTTTGGATGGGGAGAAATTAACTGCCGTACGATTCTAAAGGTGTAACGCATCATGTATTTGATGGTAGGTATATTAGGAATATTAGGTCAAGCCAACTTAATCTGTCCAAACGCCCAAAAACATGATCTTCATTGGAAGTTTTCCTACAAAGTGCAAAAATATAAAAGTTTTAGCATACCTACAACCGCATAACAATCTCAATGGTGATTCTATGTTGATGATATTCCCAAAAATTATGCGGCCTGGACCCCAGATAGTTTCTTATAAATTTCATATAATTTGAATGGACCCATATCATTGTGGATGCGCGATCATGGAGTCCTGGTTACGCGCATAAATAACTTCACTTTCACCCTATTCCATTTCATGAAAATACACTGCATAGGATCTATACCGAGTTCAGCAATATTATTTCGTGATGTCTTCCATTCGTATCATTAGTCACGATTTTCCTTCCTCATTTTGTACTTCTAAGGATATATGCATAAGTTTATTATCATTAGAAGCTTTCACAAATAGAATTTTACTATCTTCCTCATAAAATTTGCTTTGTAGCAAATGAAACCAATCGTTTCATCAACACTCGACTATTCTCGAGGACGAAGTGCTGATGACGGCAATACCTCTCCGGCGTGGCGCTTGTTGAGTCGCCAGAACAAACAAATCAAAAATAGAACCGGACTTTTTTTCGTTTTCGTCAAGCAATTTCCTCTAAAAGCAGAAAACCGAGATCGTTTCTCGTCGGCTCTTTGTTGACCTAGGTCCGGGTGTCTGCAGCCGTCTCGCTCTGCTTGCTATCTGGTCTGCATTCACACGCTCCGCGGCCGTCAAAAGTCTGTCGTTTCGCAACTTTTTGCTTTCAAGTCTAACAAGGTGATGGAACCACTTGCTCGCTTTTGTGAGGGTGAACTTTTTGTTGTACCGAGATCGGCAATTCAACTTTCATATAAGTTCCAAGTCTATTCATTGATTTACAACTGGCTGTGCCAGCTCGCTTCACTCGCTCGTCCAAGACCTAAGTAGATCACAGTGTACTTTCATATAAATTTCCAATCAATGTGTCAGTATTGCTAGGAAAATAATATGTACAGTTATACTCTTTCACAACCAGAAAGGCTCCGTTCCAAAATATCAGCTTAGTGACTAATTTAGCTAATTTTGTTCCTGTTCAAATTAATATGTTGGGAGCAAACGCGCATCAGGGTTCGTCGGGCCAAAGGCACACAGGTCGTCTCGCTAAAGAGGGAACTGATGACCATGAAAATGTTATATTTATCCTTGAACTAAATATTGAGTTATGTGGTGGGTTTGGAGCGTCAGACTTGCTATACGAGAATGGAATGAATAGAATGTAAAGTTTAACGGTAGTCCAAAATATAATGGTCATTGGGTACGACTAGATTGAAATGGAAGGGCAATAATGAGTGGGAATGGATGTGGCTTGGTGTCGTTGAGGAGGCTTACTGGATGCTATTTCACGGACATTATCAAGAGTATCAATGCCTTCAAGCAGCCAGAGAGGAAACAACGGATATGACTAAAAGAAAACACCAACCAGGAGCGAACGCACGAAAAAAAAAATTTAGCTCATCATCACTTAACTAAACTATTCATACTTTGTCTAAATGTTAATGGTCTTGCCAGTAGCATAAGTAATCCAATTTCCATGAAGTATATGAATATCTTTGATGTGATATTTTTGTTGGAACCCATGGACCCGAATCGGAAAATAAATTCCACAAATATTTTGTAAATTATGAGCTTCAATGGATTGGAGCTTCTAGATTTTTGCGAATGGGTGGAGCGTTTGGGGGTCGGGGGGGGGGGGGGGGGTTTACTGGCTGCGTATTATTTAGAATTACTCACGTTGAAAATGGAATGGCTGGATGGTTCAAATGAAAAACTTGTTTGTATCCCAGCTTACTTGAGAAACGAGAAATGGGATTTAGAATTGTCTGCTTTACGACAGGGTATCATTTCTTGGCCCTGACCCCCATTCCCCCACGCTGCGAGGAATCGGGATCAAAGCACCATATTTGATAATTGAAGACATGATGGCAATCTATCAACATAGAATTATTGGAATCCAAGAAAAAATTAAATTAAGTTTCAATTGAGGAAACTTGGTAATATTTATTTATTTATATCCCCACGTCGGTTCTAGGGACTTATAGTGGCGGTGAGGGGAGGGGGTGATTCATTAGGGAAGACAGCCTCGAGGCCAGTTGGTCCCAGTGCGCTTCAACTCAAACGAAAGGTTGTCCCTTAAGCATCTTCTTTTGAGCCTCTTCCGGTATGTCGTTGGTCTTGATATGGCCTGTACCTCTGGGTTGGCGTGTCCGTCAGTTCTGTTTTGGAGGGTGATATATAATTTTAGGATTGTTTCTTGAACGGTTTCTAATTGGAGGTCGGAATGGAGAACAACGTTTCTTACAAAATATAAGGCATTTGTGATTAGTCTTAGAATTTTGTTTTGGAGGACTTGTATTTTGTTCAGTGAAGTCAAACAGGAAACTTGATGAGACTCTCTGACTGATTGCTGGCATCTAGGTTGCAAAGATAATTGGCGTCTCCAGGTAAAAGGACGTGTGGTCCAGTATAATTTGGATTTCATTAATTTGGAATTCATTAATTTGGATTTCTAAAACCAATCAGACAAATTATCTACCTAATTAAGATATTAAATTTTTGCCAGATTCAATGTTAAAAATAGAGCAGTATCTAATTGTAAAAAGGAACAAAATTTGTTCTTTACTCGTTGAACACCGCAACCGTTAGCACGGGTTTTTATTTTTTCAGAAAAACTCAAGTTATTATTTACTTAGCTTAAACATATGAAAGGTAGTGGACGTACTTTGACGAAATTTGCTTGCGGCTCTGGATGCTGTGGTGAAGACCATCCAATTGTCTTGGGTCACTGTTTCCGAGTAGGTCTGCTTTCTGATCTTCGTTATGCCGCTTAGTGGGAGTGATCTATTATCCTTTATCCTCGCTATGCTGCCTAAAGATGAGGATCGGTCCTCATTGAATCTTCTTATGGCCGACAATGAGGGGGAGCTGTTCTCCCTCATCCTCGTTATGCCAGATAATGAGGAGGAGCTATTCTCCCTCATCCTCGTTATGCCAGGTAATGGTGGGGAGCTGTTCCCCCTTATCCTCGTTATGGAGTTCAGCGACTCCCAGTAGCAGTCCTCCCTGATCTTTAAGATGCCGGATAATGATGAAGAGCGGTCAGCCCTGAAGTTCGATATGCAGGAGAGAGGAGGGGCAGGCCTGTCCTCGATCTTCGTTAGAACTCCTCCACTACTAAAGTATGAATCCCCTGACTGAATCATCATCAGAATCTACTTCCTTCTCTCCCTTCAGTGATATTATGATTCGCGGTTTTGAATAACTTAATCAAGCTGTGAGTTACCAAAAATAGGCATTAAGAATATTTTAGGGCATTTTATGGAGAAATTTTCTCAATTCGACAACTTTTAGATTCTACCTACACCAAGAATACGCTTTTTAACAACTTCATAAAAAATTTCCAGAACGGTTCAGTCAATTTTACTTTTACTTTGCTAATTGGGGGAGGAAAGTATGTTCGTAGGTTGAAAAACATGGTTTTTTCTGCGAAATCGAAGGTTTTAGTGAAAAATGACTCTCTACGAATTATGAGAATTTTTGGGCCGGTTTTTACGTATTTTTACACGCTGAATTGTATGGTAACACTTGAAAATCTCCCCAACTCTGTTATAACCGAGTTTTACACTTTTACTAAATAGTTTTACCCTTAAAAACACATGAAATTGTGCATAAAGAAATAAACTAAAAATTCGTAGGTTAAAGTGTAAAACTCGGTTATAACGGAGTTGGAGAGGTTTACTAGTGTTACCATTCGATTTATCGTAAAAAAGTACTTAGAAACAGGCTCCAAACTCGCACTTTCATATAGGGTCATTTTTCACTAATACCCTCGATTTCGCAGAAAAAGCCATGTTTTTCAATATACGAACATGTTTTTCTTCCCCAATTAGCAAAGTAAAAGTAAAATTGATTATACTGTTGAAAAGCTGATAGTTTGAGGAAGTTTTTCCCGAAGAGTGCACGCCGAAAAACTCTCAAACCCAAAAACGGGAGGAAAAATGTCATTTTCAAACTTTTTTTTCTTCAACCAGTTAAAACTAACTAAAACAACTTTACTTTATATCAGGGTTATAGAAAATTTAACGGTATTTCCAACGATGTTTTTAGTTTTGAGTTTACCGTGATTCTAAAGGAGGACCCGTTTTAATGTCATAAGGTACTAAACATGAAAAAAATCTTTAAAATTTAATAACTTGAAATCAAAACGTTTAAATAGAAATCTCTACGAGCGATTTTCGATCAGGAATGAGCTCTGAAATCGGTTCCTGGAGTTTTTTCCATAACTTCCGCAGACACCCTGTACATCTATTTTTATCAGTTTCTTGGATTGCAACAAACTTTTTTTTTGGTCGATTACAACGGTTCATTACTGAAAATAATAAAACGGAATAAATGAAATGAACACATCAAGGATTAAGATAATATCCAGGCAAAGTGCTGTTATTTATGAATGTGTAAATTTTAGACAACGATACCCTTAAGCGCCACTTAAATCACGTTAGTCTTCTACGGTTAAAATTCTCGATCACTAAAGAAGCTCTAATTGTTCACAGCCCGAAGCATTTCTCCATCGCACCTGTCGATATTCGACCCTCGAAGCCTGTGGGTGATTTCATTGGAAGGTGGAGAGAATTGGGAGGCGGAGTTAGGGATTAATGGGATTAGCGCCTATCCAGGTATATTTCCAAGGCCGCAGGAACCGAGTGACGGGCGGAGCTTTCGTCACGCGCTGAAAACTTTATTGGCCTGAAGCCATTCAAGTTGGGGCTCTTCGCGATTAACGTTCGGATTTTATGTGTTCTCAACGGCGTCACAATAATGAAACGTGAAAATCTTGAAGGGTTTGATTGATTCTTAAATGGGTTTGAGCAAAACAAACGGGATATAGGGTCTCATATCACGTTTATGATTTCTCTTCGGATTCTGAAATAGCTGGGTTTTGTTGAGAAATAGTAATTTCCATTGGCGATTCTCAGCTTGGTTGTTCCCTCTTTACGAAACAAACACCAATTCAATAGAGAAATTAGGTAGAAGGAACACGAGTAGAGGAAAAAGACCGTCAGATAGGTGCATAATTTTGAAACAGCCAATGTCCCTCATATTACTCTCTGTTGATAAAACACCACCCAATAAGTAATCAAAGAACAAATAGAAAACAGAAACGCTTGCATACGAGTCTGCAACACATTGGGAGATTTTATGTCATCAGTTGCAGACTCGTATGTATTGCAGACTCGTATGCAAGCTGTAAAAGCCACTCAGCTGATCCGGACACAATAGGCATCGTCAAGAAAATATGCTAAAGAGGCTACAGACAAAATAACAGCATCCTAGAGTGTAAAGCATAGAAATTAGCTTTAAGAACCACTCATCTGATCCGGACCCTGGGAATCGTCAAGTAAATGTCCTTAAGAGACTACATACGAAATTACAGCTTCCTAGAGTGTAAAGTACAGAAGTTACTTATTAAAATGATTTAACCATCGCTTCACAAATCAAACCGTTCTTGCAATATTCGGATCACCTGCTATGAATCAAATCATCGAAACACCAGTTCAATGAAACCATCAGAAATTTGCGGTTGCAATCATGTTCACAATATCAATTATTGAGAATATCACCTGTGTGTAAACAATTATTTATATAACCTTGCTCATAACTCAGCTTGATGACCACGCACTTCGCAGTAGTTAACATAATATAGTTGGATAAATCGAGAGCTTTCGAACGAATGGTCAACGAATTTTGTGGGATGAAAAACGACGAAGTACCATTTCCCTAGCAACGAATCGGTTGTAAGCGGAAATCATCAGAAAATGTAGGTAACACTTTTCGAGGACGCTTTTTCGTGACAGTTTTTTATTTTAATGTGCCAAAGCAAAGACATAAAATGTCAAAAGATTTACTTTGAATTATTAACTTTAAAATAATACACCTATATAATATAAAAATGGTTAATACTAGTCTAGACTAGTACGAGTTTGTAACAGCAGAGCAAAGATCCAAACCCTCCCTTCTGGCTTTCATCTGGTCGATAGAACAGAGCTTGGCGAGAGTGCCTACGCTTGGGGAGACTCACGTCCATACTTACGTTGGACACCGAGTTGGCGTTTCTGCACCAGGGGAGAACAACGTGTACAGTACCGCGGATTTTTAGTATATTAGACCGTCATTCAAAACAATTCCTTCAGCTTTGGAATTTTTAGTGTTAGCGGGCGAAAGGGCTTGAATTATTGACGCCTCTCAGTTCTGGTTGCGAAGCACTTTCGATAATTGGTTGCTGTGATCATGCGAATAGACTAATTTTTATTCAAATTTCGACAGCATATTCTAACAGTCCTTTAGTGTATACCGCTGGTTACATTGGCTTCTAAAGTTGTAATATTTTAAGGTATTACACAGTTTCTTAAGTTACAAGAGAACAAAGATAGCTACTGTACTCACTCTACTGATTGGAGTGATTCCTTAAGTTGTAATTATACCTATTCTACCACACCCAGAGAGGTCCCGCTCAAAAGTTCAGCATCTTACGCTGAATAGAAACAAAAAATCAGCTGATTAGAATAGTTCTCAAGTTGTGATACTGTGCTCCACCACACCCAGCAAAGTCCCGTTCCAAATTTCAGCATCTCAAGAACAAAATTTGCTAAAGAGTTCATGCTGCCGATTATATTTATTCTTCAAGTTGTAGTTATACTCAGTCACACTAAGAGAGATCCCATTCCATTATTCAGCATCTTAAGTTGAATACGAGCAAAATCAGTCATTTATCTTTTATTTAAATGAGAATATTGCTATTCCTCTTTTGCACGTCCTATTGCGTACCATCATGGTTAGGGTAAAAAGACCAATTGTTGACACTATTAGGGGACATCTCTCTTAGATTCTGTGTGTAGGTAGGTATTAACTTGGAATTGCTTGGATTTCCAAGTTTGCATGTATTCAATTTCTCCAAATAACTTTGGTAATTATCACAAAGCAATTTTTTGAAATTCAGCTTTTTTAACCAAATGTTGACAGATATGTCTTCAGAAATTCCTAATGTTGACATTTTCAGTTCCGTTACATTCTAATAATTCTTTTACCTGAAATTGTCATTGTGGTAAAAAGGACAAAAATGTTTGTGATCATGTAGAAATATATACTCAAAGAATATCTTAAAATGGATTAGGCTTAGTAGGAAACCATTAGAAAATGGAGCGATACAATAAAGTACGGGTTGTACATACACGCCTTGGGACTACTTATTGATCTTTAGATCTCACCTCTCTGACTTCACCCCTCGTGTAATTAATTAATCCCCTACTAAGCCCCTCTCCTCTTGCTCCTGAAAATCTTTCAGTAATTCTTCAGCTTTCATTTGGATCGTTTTTCAAAGTTATGTGGGTGTTCATCACCTCACCGTGCATTCAACGTTTATCATTTCCCCTTATTTTGTAAATCCGTATTTCGTCTTTTTGTTTGGTGAAATGGTTACGCGTAACGAGAGTAATGACACCAAAAACCCACCGCAACTACTAAAACGTTATGCCTAGTATTCGTTTGTGAAAGAATTATAGACAAAACCCCAGGTGCGTATAACCACAGGAGCCACCAACACCTGTTCTGTTAAAGGCTATCTTGTAAATAATGAGCATTTTAATTTCTTTATTTTTGTATAGTGTCCAATGAACCCTACAGTTCTGAATTATACAAAGCACATCTAAAAAGTCAGAATTGTCAACTTTTAAGCTCTAACATTTAAAACAGTGATGTGAATTTTTCATTAAAATTTATATTTCCTTGTGTGTTAATTTAAGTTTTCCAGAGTGTTCTTTCACTTTTTCCTTACCTTTCAGTAATAATAAAGCGCTGGTAAAATAATTAGAATGTTGATAGATGCAGAAATGTTTTTTGGGGAATTTTGAAAGTTTTGGGGTTGTACCCCACTGTGCAGGATTTTCTTAGAAAAACTTCTGAGCTGTTCTACCGTTATGTTCGGATGTGCCTCTGTCCGGTTACAGATCACGAGTTTCAAATTACCCTCATTGAAGTTACGTGTCTGACTAGAACAACAAAACTAATTTATTTGCAAATTCTTTTTATGCGCAAACATTCTACTTTGGCTCTTGTTTTGCAATCTTGTTTACCTAAATACAATGGATTAGGTAACATAATAGTAAGTAATGCATTACAGGAACGTCGCTATAGATGGGTTGTATATAATATTGGTTAAAATTAGAAAAAGAGAAACTATCATGGTTTCCCGGAATTCCAACCCCTTCTTTTTATCTCCTTCTTCGACAGTAAATTTGAAGCTTTCAAGGTTGCATAACTGGATTGAACAGATATATAAAAAATATCACAATATATCACAAAAATAGCCTGATCTATCGCTATTACCCCCTCCATTCACCCTCTTTTTTAATTAAATTTGAAACTCTTGATATATGTTTTAAAACTAGACCAAATTCACAATTGAACTAAAAATAATCACGGAAATATGACGACAGTAATTAAAACATCACGATTTATCATTATTACCCCATTCATTCAACCCCTTCCACAATGAACTTTGAAACTCTTGATATCTGTTTTAAAACTAGAACATAAAATAATCTCGGAAATATGAAAAGAATTATTAACACACCAAGATTTATCAGTATTACCCCCTCCATTCATCCCCTTTCATAATGAAATCTCAAACTCCTGACATACATTTCAAAATAGCCTAATAATATCTAATTGAACGAATAGTTAAAATCACATTTTATCAGTATAACCCCTTTCTATAATGAAATTCCTAACTCCTGACATACATTCCAAAAATAGATCAAACTCTTAATGAAAAAAAAGGAAAAAAAAAGAAAATCACAAAAATCGTTTGAGATTTGTAGCTCGGGCAGTGCTAGAAACACTCAGTAAAAACCCTCTTCACCCCCACCACTTGGGTAAATAAAAAATTCCCAAGGTTTGTTGCACAACTAGACTAAAATACACAAAACACACACATATATATGGGGTTTTTCACGGTTTCAGTCTGAGAATGGTATGAAACGGATTTGTAAACGGTTATTATTATTTTTTCTTCTTCTTCTGCGACCCCGTAGATAAATTCCAATAAGTCGTCCCTCTATTGACAAATTACATCAGAGGAACGTCCTATAATACTTATCAACTTCGAAAATCCCGTTTTCTTATTCTCTTATCAAAGCCTGCCAATGTTCTCTCGACTTTTGATTACCTTCAAACGTGACGGATCTGGAATTTCCTGAAAAATCTCCATTAAAAAAGAAGCTAAAAAACACGATTTTTTTTTTTTTTTTTTTTTTTTTCCCCGTCAAACAAGCCTCGAAGGTCCCTTGTATTTCCCAGGCCTCCCCGAAGGCTTTGGGGTCCGGCAGGCTTAATTGGACATCTCACTGTATCAACCGGATTTATTTTTTCTCGCAGTCTCCCTATCTCGTGGATTTTTTTCTCGGGTGCCAACATTTTTTTTCTTCTTCTTTTTCAAGGGTTCGACGGAAATGGGGTCCAGAGATTCCGTCCTGCGGTCAGGCCTGTGGTCCAACTAGCCGAGAGATTAGGGAGGGACTTTTTCGGGCCCCCTAGCTCCTGTTTCGTGTATTTGATATCTCGCGTTGGATCTCGACCTGGTCGGACGAATGTGGGGGAAAAGAAAACCGGTGATAATGACGTCAAACGTCGAATAAACGGGTGGAGAGAGGGGGATTCTGCCAGGAAATACTCTGCCTTCCTTTCCAAAGAGTTCCGAGATAAGGAGTGTTATCAAAGAACCTCGTTGGCGAGTACATGATCGCTTTTTCGTCTCCACCTCTCCAACATCCCAAAGGTGATGAGCTTAGAGTTGTGTAAAATAGTAATACAGTAAAGAAACATAATATTATCGTACAATGGGGTTCACTGCACCATGTGTCATAGGTACCTTGTCATGCGGGCACCTCCTCAACAACCGCCTCCTTGCACCTGACACTCACCTGGAACAAGAGTTACACTTTTAACAATTGGTTACAGTGAAGCCTATATTATTGAAGATATTTACAAATTAAGCACATTGTGACGTGATTTGGAGGATGGGGCAGCTACTCTACTACTGACGGAGTAGCCCAACAAGATTGTTTACAGGGAAGGTCGGAAGAACTTCTAAACCGAGAAGAAAAGCCAACAGCCTCATATAAACTCTTCCAAAATCCCCATTTTTAGAACATTTCCCTCAATTATGTTACTTTAAATAAAAAGTAATCGCATATTTGTGACTTGAAGACAGAATTTCTTATGTACAAGATAACGCCTCAAAAAACTCCAGAAGATTTCTGTACTAGATAGGCTATTTACGAAAATCAATGAACTAGCATTAATGAACCCAGTCTGTAGTAAAATATCTAAACTCGACGCATTGCACCTTGCAAAAAGTACGCCTCTTTACAGCCCCAAGACCCACAATTTTACTCTCTTTAGTAAATTTTATTCATACCCTTCAAGACAGAGTAATCTTCCATCCATACAAGAGGGTTGCATGGACTGTGTATTGATTTGAAACTCTGTTTGTTTCTCATAAGTAAAATTCTTAGCAGATTAATGGTCCTTCGCGCTTGTAACCTTGTTGTCAAGGTAATCCAAAGGCGGTCTTTTACAAATTTTATCACCGTGGGTCGATTTGGACAGAAATCAGCTTCTGGAGTCCCTAGCTGACGAATTCCCCTTCATACCTTGAAATTCTATTTTGCGTGGCCCAAAAGCACTCCATTTCAAATTTCATCACCATAGGTAAATTGGGAACGGAATTAGCATCATTGATTCCCTAGCATGTACAAATATATACTGAAAATTTACTTGAATTGCATTTATATTTGCTAAAAAATCGATTAAGAAATCTGAATGAAAAAACCAAAAATCCTATTTTTTTTTAAATCGCAGAATAATCATTAGTTTTTTGCCATAATTTTGGTACAAATTATTTGTAAACTTTGGTGCAAATTATTTCTAACCAATAAAACACTACGAAAAATCGTTCATACAACCATGCTGAATGAGTGGAACTTATTTTTATTACGACTAGGTACTAACTACTATACCTAGTTAATCAGTGTCTGTAAACTAAAGAACTTCATTCATTGAAGCTTTGAAAATGACTGATCTGGAAAGTGATGAAGAAAAAATAATTGAAAATCCCTCAGATGACAGTACTACGGTGTGGGTACACAGGCACTACTCAGGCAGTTCCATCAGCTAGGTATTTTCATACATTCGTGTGACTGAAATAATTGACGAAGCTTTACTTCTTTTACTGAATGAATTAAAGGTAGATTTGGTAGATTGTCGAGGTAAAGAAAGCAGGTTGTTGCTACACCTAGAAACAAAAACCTTCACCTAGGTTCCTGATTCGTTGGTTTGTTAAACGCTGCAAATTATTACACGACGGTTTATTAATCCCGTGTTAGATAGCCTTTCTACGCAGAAAATTGGTCTAAAATTATTAAATCCCGTTTGTAATATATGATCAGAGCATGGCGCGTCAATAGGTAAGGAAAGAGTATAGGTTCAGAGGCCGCTCTACTGATCAGTGTGCCTCCAGGACCTTGCGATTGTCTCCGAGGAGTCCCAAAGGAGCTCCATGTAAATATCAGCACTATGAGTCGATTAGGAAAGAAATTAGCCTCAAAGGTTTCGAAGCTGATCCGAGTCCCTCCATGTTTTGTAATTGTATGCCATTATTAGGCTATTACGCTTGCCTCGATGTTAGAATGTGCTAGTGACAAAGTCTCACGAATATCACCTAGGAATCCTATGAAACCAATTGTGTGCGATTTGCCACACCATTCATGTAACAATTTCGTTGGGGCATTGCCCTAGTACGATAACCTCAATATGTATAATTTGAGCCATTAATATCTCAATTTTTCCAGATTTAAATTGAGATTTTTCACCAGTAAGTGGCTCGGACCAGTCCACTAACCAAGGTTATGGAATAGTACATATTTTATTTAATGAGTTTGTAGCTTTATGCTCTACGGTTAAATGAAGTGTGCACTTGATCTACGAGTACAAGAGGACACTAGCGTACTGATGTTTGACGCCAAGAAATTAACTCAATGTGCATTCAAAGTTGAAAAACAAGCAGATGAACAAACAGTGACTTGGATGGTTTCATCCAATTCTTTGGGATGGTGTCTATAAATGAGAACAAAGAAATCATTACTGTTATCTTGAAAGTTTTCAAAATTTCGATTTTTCAATACTTCAGCCCTTAATTAATACATTTTGGGGTTGATGAAAATTGGTGCAGATGTTGGGATGCTGGTACATCCCCTGCACGCATTATTTTTGACCCCGATTTCATAGATTTGGAGAAAGGCTTTGGACGGCGCGGCCGGCGGCAGACGGTGTACGGTGGACGGACGGATTTTTTTTAATTCAATTTTTAGAACCAACATATCTTGAAACGTAAACCAACTAACTTTGAGGGGGAGGGGGGTTAACATTCAGTTTTTCCGGTCGATTATTCGTTAATGAAAATAATGAACCAAAACATCCAGAATTTAGAATTTGTAGTCTTCTTTTCAGGTTGGGGAATGACTAACTTTAGGTTTGTATTCTGCTAACATTTTATTGACAGTGTTTGTGAAAATGTCATCCCTTAAATTTCACTCTGTAGATACCATTCTGTTTCGCCATTCGGTCCGCGTGCTAAGAATAAAGAAATACCTATAGTAAATGGTCTCAAGGAATTAGAAAGATTTATTGGAGGTTTCAAGTGCTAAGGAAGAGGCTCCCAAGGAAAAGGCCCAAGTGATCTTTCTCGACTCTCCTTTCGTGGAAGGACAATTTTATTCAGAGTCTGTGGGCACACAGGAAGGGCCGAAGTGGAGTCCTGGAATAAAGGATTGAAAAAAAGGAGGATGAATAAAAAGAAGACGAGAAGAAAAAGGACGAAGAAGAAGCGGAGTAAGAAGATGGAGGACGGAAAACTGTACCTTCCCTTCACCCTTATATTCATGATCCCTCACTTGTTGAGCTCCAACGCAAAGAGCTGGTTCGTGAAACACAAAGAACTTGAGTGGCTTGTATTTTTCAACCTTTTCATTATTTTTTACTTGTCAGCAGAACAATGCAGCAGCCAACAGGGTAATGGAATTACACCTTTTGTAGAATCAAATTGTAAAGATTGATCAGTAGGAGGACGTATGCGGAATATAGAAAAAACGAATGTCAATAGCCTCTCAAAATCGACAAACTAATTAAATTATTTGGACATTTAATAAATTGAAAAACAGATGCTGCACTTTGGGAATTGTCAGAACCTTTAAGATCTTTCTGTTTAGAGCCTGCTGCTCAAATAATAATGATAAAATTGAAAAATGCTTATATAACAAATATTGTGTGAAGTAGGCCTCGGGTCCTCAAAAAATATTTTATCAGCTCATTTGGCTGATCATGATAGATTCCTTCATTTCATTCGACTCTTGTTGTCGTAGAGAGGCCTCCTGTCAAATCTTAATGTCACAAGGTGAAAATGAGAGAATTCAGCTCACTCAGATGGCCAGGAAAGAGCCCAGAATTAAAATCATCTCCTCATTCAAATGTCTTCTTCCTAAAGAGAACAGGACTGAATTTAGCATACTCAGCTGATCAGGGAAGAGCCATTCATTTTAATCGTGCCCTAAAGTCCCAAATCAAATCCCGATTAAATTTCTACTTCGTAGGGTTCACATGAAAGAATTTAGCTGACTCAGCTGATCACTCCAACGCTGATGACTGTCTGTAATTTATTATTAAACGAATAATATACATTACGTATTATACATAATAAATATCTAAATATAACTTTACAGACGTTGACATCTACTGAGAAGAAACTGAATTTAATCAAACATCTACTTACACTATACCTACCAGTCCAACTTGGAATTATTCAGGTCAACTTGGAATTATTCAGGTAAAATGAATCACCAACCTACGCTTCACTAGTCCGTCCATAGGAGACAAAAGTTATAATAAACTTGATTTCGTAAAGGAGAATTCCTTCGAAATTAAATCAGTCTATATTCGATCGATGAAGTTTAAAAAGCAATTTTTACTATGTTTCCCAGTTGCGATTTATTCCCGTGTTGATGTATTTTTTTCCCCTGTCAAAATTCTAGCACTTAGGGAGAGTAAGCGGTAAGCCGTGAAGCGATCCAGGTGATTTCATTCGATCCCTCGGGATAATTTTTATCAATGAGAAATTACTGGTGTTTCAGAAGTTTTCAATATCACGATTTTTTTAATAATTCACCCTTAATACTCATTGATTCTTCGGTGCTAAGTATCTGAAACTAATAAGATCTGAGATGTGATTTTGTACCCTAATTTCATAAAATTTGGTCCTGTGGTTTCGGAAAAATCCTCTGGACAGCGCACAGGAGTGTATTTGGTTCCAAAAGTTGGCGAAAACCCGAGGTCGAAAAAATCATCAGTGAATTTGTCTCCGTATTTTAAACTATCTCTGAATATGACCTGCCCTGTGTCCAGATGTTGGAGTCCAACTGGGTGTGATTAGAATTCTCGGAAAGTGCACCATTCAGTGCAGTTATGGAATCATTCTCATTTTCAAATTTGGAGAGAAAAAAATTTTTTTTATTGATTAGACTAAATCGACTGGTAATTACGATAGCGTTTAGACAATAAAAAGCTATTAGATAACATCCCAAACATTCCAGCCACCAACCTATAATGTTAAAATTGTACAACATTCGAAGAAACTTCCTATTCCCGAAAGTAAATTATGCCCATGTTTGCCAAATCATTCGAAAAGTCAACCGATTTTTCACGATTTTTCCTAAAACGTTAGACAGTGTGCTCGACATGGAGATGGTTCTTTAATTCCCAAGATCACCTCTGTCCCTTCCATTAAAATGTGTTATTACTTTGACGCAGGTTGGTTGACGCACCGGGAATTTGAAGTGGGACTTTTCATTCATTGGCACATAAATAGACAGCATTTTCACGAGTTTTTTTTTTAATGTTGAATCTATTTGATTCCTCAGTTTTCAACAATAATTGGCTTATCGTGAAATGTCAGTACTCACAGTTGCTGATCACATTTTCAATTTAATTAACAGCCATTTATGTACATATTTTAGCTTTTTATCATTGGTGTTATAGTAGTAGAGTTAGCGATGATAAAATATTGAACTTCCAGATAAGCTGAATCTAAAATCCAAAAGTATTCCATAAGACCAACCATCCTTTTCGGGTTTCTTGTCCTCGTCGTGAACTGCTGCTGATGTAATATTTTCTCCAAAAAAATAACACTTTTATTTCGCATCATCAATTTCATGATGGTGATGATTGAATGGTGCATAGCAAACCACAGAGTAACCTACAGTCTAATTTTGTTACGATTACAAACCGACCGTGTGTTGGGTAGCCAGAGTTGCCTCAGGCTTCTATTTGAATGGCGGATCTGAAGTCAGGCGTTCATATTTCGTTTATGACTAATGATGGAAACTTGATTAAAAACCTGGATTGGAACGGTTCGGTGATTGATGGTGATGGTGCTACCCAGTAATTACGGGACGAAACAGATATCCACCGCGTTCGAGGCCAAAGGGGACTCGCCCAACATGAGTTAATGCAGCAATTTTAGGTCGCCATCTTTGAGTTAGCGATGCCACGTAATGTTTTACATCGGAGCTATCAAGAGTTTGGGGTGAAGAAGCTTTTCGGTTAATGAAATTCCTGAAATTTCAGCAAGCTGCATTGCTGACAGTCACAGCTGCATTGCTCACAGGCTCACACTGAGTTGTTACAAAGAAAAACGGATAAAATGTTCCTGCTCGATAGTACTTGATTAGTTTCAGTTTAAGTTGCACGATCAAAATCTTAATAGATTACATAGCCAATTTACTGAGGTATGGACCATGAAGCGGAAGGACGGATAAGGAACAGTGGGAAAAACTCGGTCCTTTGGGCCTCGCAAAGGGCTCCGCCCCTTGACCCCGCCTGGGGGACTTCGCTCCCCAGGACCCCCCGGCTCATTTCGCTTTGAGCCTGCGGCTAAAATGCTTAAACGTGAAATATCCGCTAATCTGGGGTCGCATTTTCCTATCAATGGACTCTAACACGGACTATAATGGTACAATATTAAGTTACTAATGTTCAGTAAAATGAGAGCTTTCGAACGAATGGTGAACGATGTTTTGATGATAATAAGTGCGGAAGTTCCATTTCTCTACCAAAAGCTTGGTTGTACATGAAAATCATAAGAAAATAGGAACCTTCACTCGCAGATCGCGTGGTACTTAGTACCTACTATCTAATAGCACCTACTTACCATAAAGTATTTTATTTATTTATTTTTTATTGTTACGATGCCAGTTTGGATGTATGGATGTGAGGTTTGGGGATCAGCCTGTTTGACTACACTGAACAAAATACAAGTCCTCCAAAACAAAATTCTAAGAATAATGACAAATGCTCCATATTTCGTAAGAAACGATGTTCTCCATTCCGACCTCCAATTAGAAACCGTACAAGAAACAATCCGAAAATTATATACCACCCTCCAAAACAAAACTGACGGACACGCCAACCCAGAGGTACAGGCCATATCAAGACCAACGTCATACCGGAAGAGACTAAAAAGAAAATGCTTAAGGGACAACCTTTCGTTGGAGTAGAAGCGCACTGGGACCAACTGGCCTCGAGGCTGCCTTCCCTAATGAACCACCCCCTCCTCTCACCACCACTATAAGTCCCTAGGACCGATGTGGGAATATAAATAAATAAATAAATAAATAAAAGCAAAACTATAACCAAGATTACCACCTTGTAGTGTAGTATAGTGTATTATTATTACCTTGTTGTTTGGTAGTTACTAAGACTGTGACAATAAAATTCATTCTTAGCATATCTAATCTTGAGAACGTTGTTATAATTCGTAAATACTATACTGACGACGAGGATGCCTACAAGACGGAAGAAGTCTAGAGAAGTAAATGAGGATGAGGGAGGTCACGATCGCAAGTGGAGAATCCAGGATATGATGGCAAAATTTACTCACCCTGCATACGAGAAAGAAGATGATTGGCTTCAATACATCGGAAGATTTGAGAGAGTCTGCAAGGTGAAAGGCTTGTGGGAAGAGGAGGAAGATGACGAAGTACTTGGCAATGCAAGGAGAGATCTTTTACTTGCGTACGTTGGTGTTGAGCCTTTAAGAAAGCTGGAAAATGAGGTAAGGCCACAAGGTTTGATGACTTAACGTATGAACAGGTGAAAGAACGATTCAAGGTACTGTACAAACCAAAAGGTACTATTTTTGGGGCTCGAATGGACTTTGAGAGAATGAATCGAAAAACGGGAGAATCCATATCAGATTTTGTTACTAGAATGAATGAACTTAGTGTAGGGTGTAATTATGAAGCATCGGCAATAGATGAAAGACTCCGTGATAAATTTGTCGCTGCTGTGGATAATGAAAAAGTGGAGCTGGAGGTGCGTATGAGGTGGCCCGATGGAATAAAAGCAACTGGAGAGAAAGTGACCTTCAAGGAAGTACTTACTGTGGCCACGACGATTGAAACTGCGGCTTTAGAGGTGGCCAAGAGGAACCCACAGTGTCTTGCAGTTGGAAAGGCGGCTTGGAAGAAAGAACAAAGAACGAAGAATGAAGACAATAAGGATCAACGACCAAGTGGCAGAGTTCGTGCAGAAAACAGTTTTGGTGAATGTAAATGCTGTGGTTACAGGCACCAGCCAAGAAAATGTCCGGCATATAACAGTTGTTAAGTCTACGAAGAAGGTGACAAATATAGACTATGGCAGTGATAACACATCTGATGATACTGAGGAGTGTGGTGGGGTGTTGCGCCAGATCAATAAGGTAGGGTCTGTGAGGGCAACCATTGATGTGATGATCAATAAGACAAAAGTTCGGATGGAATTTGACTCAGCAGCTGGGGTATCCACAATTACGAAGGAGATATGGAAAATGATAGGCTCACCAGACCTGCTACCCACTAAGGGGTTGAGTGGATATGGGAAAAATCCACTGAGAACATTAGGAGAGGCAAAGGTTTTGGTGACCGTTAAAAGCAGAGAAAAACTATTGGACGTAGTCGTGGTAGAAGAAAATGACACGCCACTCTTTGGATTGCCATGGATATTGGCGTTTGGGTTTCCTCTACCATCAGAAGTTGTACTAAGGAAAGTGACCAGCATGCATAACAAGAAACAAGATGAATTGAAAGCGAATATAGAATTGTCTAGGGAAATAAAGAGGTTAATGATCAAGTATGCAGTGCTTTTTGATGGTATGCTAGGCAAAATTAAGGGGAGAAAAGCAGTGATACATTTGAAGGAGGACGCAAGGCCTGTGGCTTTTGCTGCAAGGAGAGTTCCATTCCCACTAAAAGTACCCGTGGAACAGGAAATTCACAGATTGGTATCCGAGGGAATTATTGAGAAAGTAGACCCCTCTAAGGTACCAATTGAATGGGCCACCCCCACGGTAAACGTGGATAAAGGAAATGGAAAAATCCGAATTTGTGGCGATTTCCGAGTAACTGTGAACAAAAATATGATTCCTGATTTGCATATGATGCCTACATTTGATGACCATATGGCAAGGCTAAGGGAGGGTAAAGAGTTCTCAGTTATTGATCTGAAAGATGCCTACTTGCAATACGAGGTAGATGAAAGCTCAAGAAACATGTTAATAATTTCCACCCATGTGGGTTATTATAGGTATGTTCGATTACCGTCCGGATTAGCTTCAAGCCCTGCAATTTTTCAAAGAGTAATGGAAGAGATTTTGGAAGGAATCCCAAACATAAGCATAAATATGGACGACATCATAATTACGGGACCTGACAGGAGAACCCACATAAAACACTTAGAAATGACATTGCAGCGGTTGAAAGAAGCAGGAATGAAGTTAAAGGAGGAGAAGTGTAAATTTTTGCAAAAATCGGTAATTTACCTAGGGCATAGAATAGATGAGATAGGAGTGCACCCGATGGAAGAAAAGGTTGAAGCAATGAGAAAAGCTCCAACTCCAAGTAACAAAAAAGAATTACGATCATTCTTGGGAGCAATCAACTTTTATGAAAAATTTTTGCCCAACCTACACAGTGTCTGTGCACCCCTTCATAAACTAACAGGGTTGAATACAAAATGGAAATGGACATTCAACGAAGAAAATATATTCAAGCACGTAAAAGAGCTGCTGTGTGATACAAAGACGTTGGCCCGGTATGATCCTTCCAAACCAGTCTTGATACGGGCAGATGCTTCGGAGAAAGGACTTGGAGCAGTCCTTTTGCACAAGTTTCCTGGAGGGGAGGAGCGACCGGTGGCGTATGCGTCGAGAAAATTGAGAGCAGCAGAAGAATACTATGCAGTGATTGACAGGGAGGCATTGGCTCTAGTATTTGCGGTAGGGAAATTCCACCAATATATCTGTGGAACTCATTTCACCCTGATAACAGATCACCGGCCACTGGAAAGAATTTTCGGAACCAATCGTGAACTGAATAAGGTGGCGAACAACCGTCTGGTACGTTGGGCTCTCTTATTGGGGAGATACGATTATGAAGTGAGATACGAAAAAGGTACTGAGAATGCATGCGCAGATGCTTTGTCCAGATTACCCATGAATAGTCAGGAACAAACATCCATGGAGAAAGATGAACTGAAGAAAGTTTATGAAGTCAAGAGAATTTCTTTCATTGCAACAGGCAGAGGTAAAATCAAGGACTGCAGAGGATCCGTTACTGGGGAAGGTGGAGCGTTGGCTCACAGGGCAAGAAGAAGCACCACAGGTGGAGGGCATAAAGCCGTACTTGTTAAGAAGAACTGAACTGTCAAGCGTGGATGGAGTGGTGTTGTGGCAAAATCGGGTGGTCGTCCCACAGTCTCTAAGAGAAAAAACGTTGAAGGTTTTACATGAGGGTCATCCAGGAATGAGTGCAATGAAAAGTGTGGCTCGGTATTATGTGTGGTGGCCTGGTATGGACTTGGATATTGAAAAGCACGTGCAATGCTGCAGTGCATGTCAGGAGAACAGGCCAAACGTGTCAGAAGTACCTCTTTACCCCTGGAACTTGCCAATGACGCCCTGGGAGAGATTACATGTTGATTTTGCTGAACTGGATGGACAGTATTGGTTCGTGTGTATAGATGCCTATTCAAAATGGGCTGAGGTAGAAATAATGACATCAGCCACTTCAGCAAAGGTGGCATTCGTTTGAAGAATGGTTTTCACGGTATGGATACCCTAAACAAGTTGTTTCTGACAATGGGCCCCAGATTCGTTCCCATAAGCTGAAGGACTATTTTGAAGAAAAAGGAATACGATTTATTAACTCCACTCCGTATCATCCAAAGACGAATGGAGCCGTGGAAAGGTTAATACGTATATTAAAGGATAGATATAAAGCTTGCAAGAAAGATGGAAGAACGCCTAAAGAGGTGCTACAGAGAGTTCTTTTTGCATATAGAGGGAGCCCTCATTCAAGCACCAAGAGCTCACCAGCGGAACTATTTTTGGGGAGAAAAATTCCATCGACGCTTGCATGGCTCAAGCCAGACATCAGAGCGAAAATGGAGGAAACAATTTGGAAGCAAAAGTCATACCATGACAAAAGGGCAGTTTCTCGTGAGTTTGAGTTGGGGGATGAGGTATGGGTGAAGGAAGAGCGAGACAAAGGATGGAGACCAGGAACGATATTCCGAAGAACTGGAGAACATTCTTATGAGGTTGAATCTGGGGGATGTACATTGAAAAAACATGCAGACCAGCTTCGAAGACGAGAAGGAGCAGTTCAGGACATGTGAAGGGGGGAGTAATGTAGTGTAGTATAGTGTATTATTATTACCTTGTTGTTTGGTAGTTACTAAGACTGTGACAATAAAATTCATTCTTTGCCAATCTAATCTTGAGAACGTTGTTATAATTCGTAAATACTATACACCTCAACCAAGTTACAACAAAACAAGACTTACATGCGCCATCTATATCTATTAAAGAGGATGTATGTATGTATATATGTATATTGCCTATAGACTCCGAAACCGCTCGACAGATTGTAATGAAACTTTCAGGTATTATTAGGCATGATACAAGGATTGTTCCTGTAAAGTTTGGTGCAAATCCGTTCAAAGGGCTCTGACCCAGAGGGCATAAAAGGGTGCAGTGTCAGGTTTTAGAAATTTTAGTGGTTGTAGAAATAGTTGAACAGAAAGTACTGGTACCTTCTTGACGGCCTACACATTTTTTTTGACATTTTATGTCTTTACTATGGCACATAAATGAAAAAGCGTCACCCGTTCAATAGTTGAACAGAAAGTACTGGTACCTTCTTGACGGCCACTACTTTTTTTTTGACATTTTATGTCTTTACTATGGCACATAAATGAAAAAGCGTCACGCGGGGAGCGACATGCGGGGAGCGTCACGCGGGGAGCGTCACGCGGGGAGCGTCACGCGGAGATTCCCTAATGATCCCACGATTCTGAGATTTGGTATGTAGCCCCTTGAGGGACTTCTGAACACAACTGACCGATCCCAGATCAGCTGAGTGGCTCTAGAATCCAGTTTTTTCCCTAATGATCCCACGATTCTGAGATTTGGTATGTAGCCCCTTGAGGGACTTCTGAACACAACTGACCGATCCCAGATCAGCTAAGTGGCTCTAGAATCCAGTTTTTTCCCTAATGATCCCACGATTCTGAGATTTGGTATGTAGCCCCTTGAGGGACTTCTGAACACAACTGACCGATCCCAGATCAGCTGAGTGGCTCTAGAATCCAGTTTTTTCCCTAATGATCCCACGATTCTGAGATTTGGTATGTAGCCCCTTGAGGGACTTCTGAACACAACTGACCGATCCCAGATCAGCTGAGTGGCTCTAGAAACCAGTTTTTTCCCTAATGATCCCACGATTCTGAGATTTGGTATGTGGCCCTTGAGGGACTTCTGAACACAACTGACCGATCCCAGATCAGCTGAGTGGCTCTAGAATCCAGTTTTTTCCCTAATGATTCCACGATTCTGAGATTTGGTATGTGGGCCCTTGAGGGACTTCTGAACACAACTGACCGATCCCAGATCAGCTGAGTGGCTCTAGAATCCAGTTTTTTCCCTAATGATCCCACGATTCTGAGATTTGGTATGTAGCCCCTTGAGGGACTTCTGAACACAACTGACCGATCCCAGATCAGCTGAGTGGCTCTAGAAACCAGTTTTTTCCCTAATGATCCCACGATTCTGAGATTTGGTATGTAGCCCCTTGAGGGACTTCTGAACACAACTGACCGATCCCAGATCAGCTGAGTGGCTCTAGAATCCAGTTTTTTCCCTAATGATTCCACGATTCTGAGATTTGGTATGTGGGCCCTTGAGGGACTTCTGAACACAACTGACCGATCCCAGATCAGCTGAGTGGCTCTAGAATCCAGTTTTTTCCCTAATGATCCCACGATTCTGAGATTTGGTATGTAGCCCCTTGAGGGACTTCTGAACACAACTGACCGATCCCAGATCAGCTGAGTGGCTCTAGAAATCAGTTTTTTCCCTAATGATCCCACGATTCTGAGATTTGGTATGTAGCCCCTTGAGGGACTTCTGAACACAACTGACCGATCCCAGATCAGCTGAGTGGCTCTAGAATCCAGTTTTTTCCCTAATGATTCCACGATTCTGAGATTTGGTATGTGGGCCCTTGAGGGACTTCTGAACACAACTGACCGATCCCAGATCAGCTGAGTGGCTCTAGAATCCAGTTTTTTCCCTAATGATCCCACGATTCTGAGATTTGGTATGTGGGCCCTTGAGGGACTTCTGAACACAACTGACCGATCCCAGATCAGCTGAGTGGATCTAGAATCCAGTTTTTTCCCTAATGATCCCACGATTGACTTAATAACAGTTTAAAATTACGATCAATAAACAAATTTAATTTGGGCGCAGCAACGCGCGCGGGGGGAACGCTAGTAATAATATATTTTACAAACCGTTCATAACATCGCACTATTTATTATCTTGTGAATAAATTTAAAACTACGACATAAATATTTTACTAATCTTCAGTAAAATAAGAACTATCCAACCAATGGTGAACGATTTCTATGCGATGAACATTGCGGAAGTTCCATTTCTCTACCAACGGCTTGGTACGGAAAACTCATAAGAAAATTTGAGTGACAGTTTTTCATGGCATAAAAACATGACTCTTAGGTGATAGTTTAAGCATGTTCTATGCTAAAATAAAACATAGTAAAAACGATCGTTTCTGTTTTACATCGTTCTCAGCGACATACTTGTTATGGGCGTTGACCAAGAGCGTCGCGATATTATGACAGCGCGACCTGATTTTCCACTCCCTTCCGTTCGGGAGAACACAAACAAGTGCAATAGCCAGTCGAGCTGAAGTTCCCACCGCCAACGTCAACTCTCCCGGCTCTCCCACGTCTCCTAGTTTGTGGTGGGTCATCTGTACTTACTCGCACTCAAATGAATAGCGATATATAATGGTTATAATAGAGTATGTTTTCAGCTAACAACACATACCGAATCACCCACCACTGGCGAAGTGGATTAGTGGGTGCAGTTTTTCAGAATACATTCGAGGATTCGAAAAAAATTAGAAAGTTCCAGTCAAGCTCAGTTCAGAGAGGTCTGGAACGGGTTCCTATGGTAAAACCTTAAAAAGAAAGTAGCTCCTACAAATTTTGGGCCTTTTGCAATACCAAATTTTCTTGTTTAACATATTATTTGCCTAATTCTCCGTCTTTAAAACAAAAAAGTGTAAATATGACTTCCAGAGTTCAACATAAAGGATACTACCTATTACGTTTTTCTAAAATAAAACTGAAGATGATTCCATTAGGCAAACTAGCCAGTAATAGCTAAGTTGAAAACAGTGGTAAACAGAGGCCGAAAATGAATGATATATAATTTCTATGATCTCAACCTTGTTATAACTCTGAAAAATGATCTTTTCCTAATTTATCACTAAAAAAACAAAACTTTGACCTACACTAATATAGCCAGATGGGATCTCTCAAGGGAGGAACACTTTGAAAAGAGATATAGTCATACATATAAATTTTATTTGAGGCACTTGTACACACTGTAGAGCCTGAAAAGTAATCTAAAATAGCGCTCAGTGCCACTAAGATTGTAAAATTTTCCGGGGGAGCACCCCCCGGCCATCCTCCCTCCAGCCTAGGGGTGTTTTATACCCCCTAGGCCTCCCAGATACCATTCTCCTATAGAAACTGATATTTGACTAGCTGATTCAACCGTAAGTTGCACAGGTTGACTTCACTATACGCAAGCCCCCCCCCCCCTCAACACCAGATTTTGAGGCACCCCTATGAATCTGATCAAAAAAGTGCTTACTTGAAGTACTTACGAATTACCTATTAGGACCAAACTACTGAGATCAACCCCCACTCCCTCTCCACAATCACTCCCATATTTCAGATTAAAAATATTACTGATAGGTAACCCAAAAGAACGTTCATACTAATCCAACTTCATTCGTCCGAACATCAGACCACCAGTTCGTTCGGTGATGACCAAATTATTCCATTTAACCACCCCCTCCCCCCAACCTTTTTTTCCTTACCACAAACACCTCCCTATGATTGAGGCTAGAAACAATTTTAATTTGCCCAATCAGATCCCCAGTTTGTACAGGAGAGTCAAAGATAGTCCTTTCCAAAACCCCTTCCCCAAAAACACCCCCAATTGGTTGGAGTTAAAAATTTCTAAGTAGGCTATGTTTTTTCTCAGTGTTATCCAAACATACTTTATCAATCTTGCCCTCAGTTTATTCAGTGATATTCAAAATACCCTCACCCCTCCCTCAAACCCGTTATGGTTCAGATTTGAAAAATTTCAATTAGCCTGTGATTTGAGTTGGTGTAATTCAAACATATTTTAGCAATCAGGTCCCCAGTTTATTCAGTAATAGTCATGATACCCCATCCCCCCCCCTCCCCAAAAAAAATCCCCTATGGGTTAGATTGGAAAACTTGAAGTAGTCTGCGATTCAAGCATGAGTATTTGAAACGTTTCTCACCAATCAGCTCCAGTTTATTCATTGATGTCCAAGATAACCCATTTCATCCCCCCTCCCCTTCCAAATCCTAATGGTTGAGTTTGAAAATTTCAAGTATCTTGTCTGCGATTCAAGTTGGAGTAACCGGAACAATCACGTCTCCAGTTTATTTACTGATGTCCATTATACCCCATTTCACCCCTTATGGATCAGATTTGGAAAATTTTAAGTAGCTTGTGGTTCGTTATAGTAATCCAAACACGTTCCCCCACACAGATCCCCGGTTTGTTCAGTGATGACAAAGATACCTCATCCCCCCTCTCCCCTAAACACCCCCTATGGGGCAGATTTGAAAAATGTCAAGTAGCCTGTGATTTAAGTTAAAATAATCCAAACATATTCACCAATCTGATCCCCAGTTCGTTCAATGGTGTCCAAGATACCCCATTTCACACCCCCTCCCCCCCCCCCCTCCCCCCACTAAAACACCTACTCTGGCTCAAATTTTAAAAACTTCAAATAGCCTGTAATTTAAGTTATACTGATACAGACATTTCTCCCCACTTATATAAGTTGTCCAATGACCCCTGTAACCGTGAAAAATGGACGAACATACGGACAGAGAAAAATTGAAAAAATGGTACTAATCGTCTACAAATAGCATGAAACGGAAAAGAAACGCCGAATTTCATGATTCTAATCAATGTACAGACAGACATAGGTACTTATGATTTTATTAATATAAATATAATCAGGCTGGGGTTTTTCAACCACTGAGTTCAACGTGAAACGTTGGGTTGGCCTAGAAGATAGACTTTTCATTGACCAACCCTTGAGAAACCAAAAACATTTCAAATGTAGATATACTTAATATCAGATTTTACTGAAGGGCAATTTCTTGTTAACCATTTCTGTTAAACTATATTAATAGGCTGTACCTCATATGTACTAGATACTAATATAAATATGATTATTTTCGATAATGTTTCCTTCCTTATGATTTTATGTATCTGCTGTGCCTCAAAAATGGTGCTACGCCATGAGCAGAAAAGCAGTTTTTTTTAACCAAACTTATGGCAAAACCGTGCTTAAATCTGTCCTATTTACCGTAGGACGTCGAAATTTGATAGGGAGCCTCTTTGGGACAACGAGAGTCGACCAAAGTGAGGATCGCCATCCTGATCAGTTGAGTGAGCTCAAATCTCTCCTATTTACCGTAGGACGTCGAAATTTGATTGGGAGCCTCTCTGGGACATCAAGGGACGAATGAAATGATGGGCCCCACCCAGAGCTCCAGCGAACGATTCGATAAGTCGGTACTGCTTACGCAAACTGAGTGAGTTTTTTTTTTTTTGTGGTAGCACGCAATGCTATTAAGCGTACACTTGAGTGAAATTGAAAGACAACCCAGGTTAAAACTTAATCCGGACTGACGCCAAAACCTTACTGATGGACTGAGCGGTCCCTGGGACACTTACCTCCAAATTCTACTTTTTGTGGATTTCTTATTGAGGCAATTGTAATATACTTGGACTGTTTTTGCATCGAATATGATCACCAAAAGCTGTGATAATTTATCTTTTGCGATTTTTCAAATACTAAAAGATGTGTTTCTAATAAGTTTTTGACAGCTTATTTTTTCTCAGTTTATTCCCAAAAAACACGGTTTTCAGTATTCGGAAAATCGTAAAAAATCAATTATCACACAATGCAAATTTTTTTCAGGTCGCTAAGTGGTGTGATTTGTACAAAAACTATCAAAAAAACTTTGGGAAAATTGTCAAAAATCGGTTTAAAAAACCACGTTTTTTTGGCAGTATTTAAGCAAAGGATACGATAAGGAGGCATTTCAGACCTATCATATGTGCTTTAGGCGTGTTCAGTGTTAAATTTCCAACAAGAATATTACCTTTTAATAACATAAATTATCCTGGAATTTCAGATTTTTTCAAAAATGCATATGCCGTACCTGAAAAATTAGATGTCTACGTGAAAAACGGGCTTCGGATTCAGCACCCTCGAAAACCCCCAGGACCAGTACCAGTTTTGATGGCATGTCTTTGATTTTTTTTTTTTTCTTTTTTTTTTCAGGAGAGTACTGAAGGATTCATCGATCTCAAGCCATAAGAGCCTTTCTCTCTCTCCCTCTCTCTCTCTCTCTCTCTCTCTCTCTCTCTCTCTCTCTCTCTCTCTCTCTCTCTCTCTCTCTCTCTCTTCTCTCTCTCTCTCTCTCTCTCTCTCTCTCTCTCTCTCTCTCTCTCTCTCTCTCTCTCTCTCTCTCTCTCTCTCTCTCTCTCTCTCTCTCTCTCTCTCTCTCTCTCTCTCTCTCTTTTTCTCTTTCTCTCTCTCTCTCTCTCCTTCCGCAGCCACTACCAAAGTTGATATCGCGGTCCCTGGGACGTCAGTTCAGATTGAGTGTTACGTCTATAATAATTGGTGCTCTTACGATTGCTGCTAATATACAATGATTCTTTATCGAGAAACGGACAATAATATTCATAAAGGAATTGTATGGTTCATAATTACGTTTTAAGGAAGAGCCACTGATTTATAAAGCACTGTAATGGAAGAATGTGGTGCTTAGACCGACGGCTGACCTGGGAAAAATCTCCTACACTCCTACCGTTATGAAAGTCTATGGTCCTTCCTTAAAAGCTTCCTTTAAGCCGTTTTTGAGGGTCGTATTAAATTTCAATTTCTCTTTATACTACTCTTCTTTGTTTTCTTTCTCAACTTCCTACTGAAATTATAGGAACCAAACAGCACGACTTCCCTGAGCTTTCTAACCACGAAGCTGCTTTGGAAATCAATTTCACCCATCGTCAGGGCAACGCTGTTTCAGTCCCCTCCACATTTCCTCCTTTGATTCAAGTCCGCCTTAGTTTTACCAGTTTGATCTCAGATTTCTGGCCTCAACCTCTATCTTATCCCTTTGACTCAAAAAAACATTGAAACCCTCATTTCTCCCGTCAAAATATTCATGACAGTTCTATAAAAGTCCCGCGCTCTTTTACCTTCTTTATTTTCTTGCGAAATCCCCTTACAGCCTGTGAATCAAAACATTATAACAAGCTTTATAATATAAACAAACGATACCAAGGCATTAAGTCATTGCCACAAGGATGTATCGTATCTTGGGGTACCCCAGGATCAGTCCCTACAGTAACACAGGTACACATCAATTTATCTTTTACATGCTTTTCATTGTTTTCCTGCACATTGTCCGCTATACAATCCCTCTTTTCACGTCAATTCGATTCTCAAGTCAAGACCCAGCCTCTCCACTCATTTAGTTGATTTCTTTAAAATTTCCATGCTTTCAGGATAATTCTTCGCCTACCCACCTTTGTCACCAATTAATAGACTAACAAAAACGTTTGCCAAGTTGGAGTGGCACCTAGCTTTCTCCTATCCGTGATATGAATGTATATAACGCTGAAATAGTTTCTACTATTTCGAAATACTGTTTATTGTCAAAGTACCTATTAGTTTATCTTTGATGTTTTCTCATTCGGTTTTCTACGTCGTAATACTACTCTGTTGGTACAGCAGTTGCTGCTTCGCCGTCCAACCCCTCTCAAACCTCAAGCCCAACTCTGGGGCCCCCTTAGACATTACATAACAGCCTTCAATATTGGTAGCCGATTTCTCAGTCTTACCCATCCCAGCACCCACAAACATGGCTTTGATCACTTCCTCGTAATGGTAGAGGCCATTCGTTTTAGAAGTACGGTGTATACTCTGTCAAGAGCTCCGTCACAGCAACATATTATTTGTGTAATGAACCCCTTCTAGCTTCTGCCGCTTCGTCGTACTTCCCATGTTCTTCCTTGCTGCTGAATCGGCAACTGAATCCCGATCTCGGTTATGGTGATTTGCAGCGCCAGCAATATTAGTAGTATTTCTGATACTAATCTGTCAATCAAACCTGCAGTTTGGCAGAAACAACTATTAGCTTATACTTAAATTTACATTACAGAATCATATTCACGGCAATGGAACGCGGACCACGACCACCAGTGTTGGATCTCGAACCAGATACTTCATCCGCTCCTTCACAATGGCGCCACTGGTATCAATGGTTCTGGAACTATTTGCGCGCTATGATGATTTCAGAAGGAGAAAAGCTACGAATTCTCACAAAATTCATGACTCCAGAAGTATTAAGTATGTGAGTCAGTCACCACCATTCATCGATGCAATACGAATCCTTAAAGATATATGAGAGAAACGGCCGAATGAATAATTATTTAACATTTATTTTCAATTCGAAGTCAACAACCGAACGAATCTGTCAATCTGTTCATGAATATACCCTAAAATTAATGATTAGCGATCCTCAAAGATACGAAGAGCCTAGCCGCGCCTAACTGTCACGACTTATTCTCAAGTACTGGATGACCCTCAGGCCACAATGCTCGATGAAGCGCCTCATGTTATTGCTCTGGAAGCTAATCCATTATGGAATATTGGTATGAGGGTGGAAGGTATGCTTCTTCCTTTTGTATGTTTATTCAAAACTACTAGTTTCGCCTGTCGTTAGGCCTCATCAGGTGAATAGGGGAGATAGACCCATACGAAAGTGTATTTTGTCAGGTTTTTTTCAGAAGTTATAATTTTAGTCACTTAAGGTACGTCCAATGGCTTGAGAAGGGTCAATTTGAGGGGAAGAATGAAGAAATCCTGCATGGCAATGAGCTATCCTATATATATATATATATATATATATATATATATATATATATATATATATATATATATATATATATATATATATATATATATATATATATATATATATACTTCTTGATAAACTAAATAAACTGTTCTACTGAACTATATAATTTGTTTTGAATTATTAATAGATAAACGAAGAAAGGAAAAAGTTGTTTTTGATATTTCGAATGAATCTTGTTCACAAGTTAGAAGTTGAAAATGAAAAAATAATTTATAGATTGTTCAGGTACACATCAAACCCACGAATCACCACTGTACACATCAAACCCACGAATCAACAATTATACTTGCATTACGACAGCTGCCACCCTCCACATACAAAACGATCAATCCCGAGATCGTTATCAATCCGAGGTCATCGAATCAATAACAAAAAAGAAAATCTCGAATCCTATCTGACAAGCCTACAAAGCAAGCTGGTTGAAAGGGGCTACCCAAAGAAATTTGTTAAAGATCGTTTAGTGCCAGCCCACGTACAGTACACAGCAACGCCACAAGCTACTACGGACCGAGTGCCACTAGTCACTACGTTCTTCTTTGGAGCCCAAAAATTAAATAGTATACTTCGTGAGCTACAACCCATTTTGACAGCCAACTCACAGACAAGAGAAATTTTCCAAGAAACACCACGAGTGACGTATCGTCAAGGAAAAAATATTGGTGAAATCTTGTCGCACCGTCACCCTCAACCGACGCAGTCTACAGAGCAACCTGGGTTAGTACATCCTTGCGGCCGACTCAGATGCAAACTTTGCAACCTTGTGATTGAAAGCACACATTTTACTTCGGCAAACACTACACATTCCTACAAATGTGTAAACTCAGCAGAGTGAAAATCCAAAATGTGTGTTTACCAATTAATATGCCAGAAATGCACGAACAATCAACAAGGTTTCTACGTTGGCAAAGCATCGCAAATGAATCTGAGGATGAATAACCATCGTGCTTCAGTTACCCATAACCAGCCACTCACAATCAACGAACATGCAAGATCTCATGATGCATCATTTGATCAATGTTTTGGGGTGAAGGTTTTGAAGAAGATGCCACCAGGTTCTAACGACCGACTTCTCCACCAATCAGAAAAAGCACACAAGTGGGTTTTGAGAGCAAACGTACCTCCCGGCCTCAACATTAACGATTGAAATTATCTTCACCTTGCGATTGAAATTATCTACATACATCTCCCTGTCAACAAGCCATCCCATCACCTGAACAATCTATAAATTATTTTTTCATTTTCAACTTCTAACTTGTGAACAAGATTCATTCGAAATATCAAAAACAACTTTTTCCTTTCTTCGTTTATCTATTAATAATTCAAAACAAATTATATATATATATATATATATATATATATATATATATATATATATATATATATATATATATATATATATATATATATATATATATATATATATATATATATATATATATATATAGGTATTTTTTACAGCAATGTAATTAACTTAATGCGGGTACTAGTTATTATTATATAGAATAAAATGATTTTTATGGGGAAGATTACTTTTACTACCGAGACTGATACCACTTGACCAGTGGTACTTCAAAAAAAAGCTAAAAATCCACAGTATTTTTTTGAATTGCAGAATATTATCAATAAAAAGGAGTTCCCCCCCCCCCCTCCTTAAAATTGGTACCTAGTTAACGATTTCTTTGCACTCAAATTGCTCAAATTCCAAAAATATGTAGCATCATATAATACGATAATTTATGAAAATTCGTTCATACGATCGTCTTTTTAATGGATAAGGAATTGTAAAAGCTACTAGTGGACTGGGAGCGACGATGTGCGTTGAGGATTCTCTACAACTTGTAATAGTTACTACATTTCTAAGTCACAAACCTGCGTACGCATCAATTCTTCTTACGATTACGTAGGTACGAGTACATGAACTATACGCTTCTTGAAACACAGAGAAGTTTCCTTAACTTGGAGCTTGGTTTGTGAATTGTCAAACACAGTTAGTTTTGAAAATCCATACGAATTTTCTGATCAAGTTGGCATTGAACTTTGGAATTAGTACCAGTATGAGAACTGAGAAAGTTGCCGGGGCGGAATCAGATCGATCTGCCCCCCTCAGTGCAAACTCTACGACGTGGGGCTCCATCAACTATTACGATTTACCATTGTCCCCGGAGGTTTTGACGCTTCCAAACTTAGTTTATATCAGAGATGAACTAATTTACCGCTCTAGGAGCCCTTCCCACGACAGTCGGCCATTATGAGGCTGTCATTGCGGATAGCATCTTACCGCCGAAGGGTGACGTCTCGACGGACGTAATGTAAACTCCACAAGTCTTGTTGTGTAAGACAGATCGCCTGAGGTATTCTATAAATCGCCTAAACCTGTCAGAAGAGTTTGCAGGAACCCACGACATCAACCCCCCTCCCCCAACCACCATTATTGGGCTTGAGAGTTACCATCCTAGTACTGGACTTCAATGGTGTATAACTTACGCGAATTACAAATCTCAAACAATTAAACTAACATCTAACAAATCTATCTAATCTCAAACAAATGAAATAACAATTAGAAAACATAAAATAATTAATGACACACAATTACTAAATTTGCTGTAAGCCAGTCTCGACGATGCCCAATTCTTCCACGAATATCAATTCACAGTATGTAATTTTCTGTTATGGTGCGCGTCTACAGTTACTATAACCAAGATTAACTTCTCAACAGATTAACTCCTCAATAGAGAATGGTGAGCTTACTATAACCAAGATTAACTTCTCAATAGAGAATGGTGAGCCAGTGAGGTATCGCAGCATTGAAGACCTGAAGAGGAAAAGTAAAATTGAACTTTATGAAGAATGGTCAAAAGAATACCTGACTTACGAAACGGATAAAGGAAAATATTACTCCGAAATCCAAAAATCCATACCGAAAGTTCCATGGTTTATTGAAGGCAACTACGATCGCCAATTTATCAAGACTATAAGCCGCCTCCGCTTCGACCATCACCGTCTTCCAAGCCACCTCAACAAGATCCAAGTGATCGAGGACCCATTATGCAACTGTCCAGATAGGGAAATAGCAGATGCGGACCATGTGGTCTTAAAGTGTACCAAATTCAAAGACTCCAGACAAAACCTCATGGAAAGCTTCGTGAAGGAAGGAATCGAGCTACCAACGAAAATGAACATTGTTATGAGCAAGAAAAAAACGTACAAACATTTAGTGAAGTTTATTAAGGGTAACTGTATAGAACTGTAGTGGAATAAAAATGTAAATTGTGCCAGAAAGGATATTTTGTATGACTTAATGGATGTATATATGTCTGAGGTCAAATAAAGAAAAAAAAAAAAAAAAAAAAAAAAAAAAAAAAACTTCTCAACAAAGTGACAACAAAACAAGCGGCATTTTTTACTATATCCATTTATAGCATAAATAAATATAGAAGAACATGAATAGAATACATGAATATAGAAGACATGAAAGAAATGAGTGATAAATCGAGAGCTTTCCAACGAGAGGAGAACGATTTTTGTCCGGTGAAAACTAAAGAAGTTTCATTTCCCCAGCAACGGCTTGGTTGTACGTGAAAATCAAAAGGAAACAACACCTAACTCGTTTATAGGTTGCGTGACGTTTTTTTCTTTGCGTAACAAAATTTCCGGTTGACCCGTCGACGGTCAAGACAGGTCGGAAAATGTCAAGAAATTTTCAATGTCAAAAAAAAAAAAAAAAAAAAAAAAAAAAATAGGCTCAGAGGCCCCACAGCCAATAGGATTGTGTCGCACTAAATGTCACTTAACAGTAATTTTGTCTCATTTTTGGCCGGATTATGATGGCAAAAACATGTTCCATGCTTTAAAAAAAAAAAAAAAAAAAAAAAAAAAAACCGTCCGTTGTACGCAGTCGAAATAAAAGATTTTCGAAAGGAAACCTCTTCAGCATCCAGGGTGGTAGGTGTGAAATAGATTATATTTCCCTAGAATAACTCACTCTGAGTAACTGTAAGCTCACAGCTGCACCTACCAAATAGAAAACTATACTGTGCGGTATACCGAAAGACATTGTTGCTCTGATATATATAAGTTTTCCTCTGATCATTGATGCGTTTAACGAATAAGATTCCTAAGTTTTGAGTATTCATTTTTAGTTTTAATTCTTCCAATAACAGTGGAGAAAAGTATAATTCTTCTGGAAGCCAGTGGTATAAAGTTGACAGTTTAAAGTATGGGTACTGGTTTGTCAAGTCTCAAACTAAAACCATTTTTTCCGCTGTTGAATGCCGAATTGAATTTTCAACCCGTTCATTCCGCAAACATTTGCAAATATTGATTTTCTTCAAATTTCAGAAGCAACTTGAATTATTTAAAACAGTGAGTTTTTATTTAAAAATGTTCGTGAAACACAAAAGCCAATGTATACCTTCCTAATTCCTTAACATAACTCAGACGCTAATTTCCATACTGATCAACCTAAAATGCTACAAATTTGAAATAGATCGCCTTTAAAATACCTTTAAAACAATGTTAAGGAGTGAGGGTCATCTGATAAGTTTGAGCTTACTGAACTGGATTGATCTATTGTGCTAGAAGATTCAGAGTGCAAGAAACAAACTTACTTTCAAATCACCCAGTCCACATAACCCACAGTCCACAACACCACACTCCATGCAACCCTTCTACATGGGGGAATGTTTTTGTCATATAGGATTTAGCTGATTGATACTTACTAAAAAAGCGGAACATTGGAATTCAGGACGTAACGGGGCGTTACGGGAGGTTTGGGGATTGGAATATTGCCCAAGCCCATGTCCGTGCCAGAAGCTTACCGATAATTTTGGGACAAGCCGCATTAAAATTCGTTCAGCCGTTTTTGAGACTATACTCGAAAACACACATACATTCATTTGTGTAATAATTAGGTAGGTATAAAAATGAGAATGTTGTTTTGTTTCTCCCATGTTGCTGGCCAAACAGCACAACGGATTTCAATGCTGTCTATTCCGAAATTATCAGCAAGTTCCAGAGGTGGTTTTAGGCTATATCACGATCCCCTAAATTTACTCCATCATCGAGAACTCGGCTTTCCCTAACAACGCCGCCCGGGTAAAAACTTTTTAATTAAGGAAAAGCCGAGCATATATCGGATTTTTCACGGAAATTATGGGTGGGGTGGGTTCACTCGTAAAGAACTTTCGATAACAAATCCAACGATACCAAAACAATTTTAATGGAATGACACGTGCAGTTTTTTTAATTTATTTTGTAATATAGTTCATCAAAAATGTATATAAAAAACGCCTTATTAACTGCAGCATATTGATCAGGAAGTTTTAACTCAACTAAGTTTATATTGATTAAAAAACGGAGATGCTTGATTAAAATAGGTATTGATTAGGTAGATACCTACAAGTTGAAACTTGATTGCTGAAATTTTAATTGGATCCTTTTCCGGACTTCTGGGTAAAAATGCTAGAGAAACCACCCTTATTCTTATCTAAAGGCCTCTCTACACAATGGCCAATACCACGCAAGCCTCGACCACATCGCGCACTGCCGATTGTGTGGACGCAAAATGACCTTGAAAAAACTGCCGATGTCTGGTCCGTGGGGAGCCGTGCGGGAAATCGCCTCCGTCGAGGTTTTTCTCGAAAGATCAAAGGAAACCACAATAGACCACAGTCCCGTCTCGCACTTATTCGAATATAAACATCCACTCAACGGGCACTTACTTACCTACTACTCTCAACTTCTCAGGCTGTTTTGTGTTGAGAACATTTTTCCTTTCATGCGAATCTATTTCACGCAAGTTTTTTCTCTGTTGTAGACGTCAATAGTATTTACATCCTGTACTAGTTTTGTGTTTTCATTTGTTCGTTGGTAGGTATCGCGTTTGATTAGTGTAGGTATGTTGTGATTATTTTACGTTCATTTTTTCCCCGTCTTGCAGGGCAATGCATTTTTTTATTCTTATTAATACTGAATCATATTGAATTTTAAACGTAAGGTTCATTTACGCGCTTCTATTATAATAAACAATTAGGATCAAATAAACACGCTGATTTCCGTATGTAAACTTTATATATTAATATTTATATCTTTATTCATACATCATAGTATCACGGTGTTCAGTATCAAGTAGATATAGCTAGGTAGGTACGCACCTATTTATTTTTGTAAGATTATTTTGGACACGTATCGCAAATCCTAAAAGTGAATGGTTATGACTTGATGTAAATTAATATTTGTATTCGTCAGACGTTCTTACCAGCGCTATTGGGCCTTTGAGCTACCTGTCAAGCTAGGTAGCTTAGCACTGGAGGATCCACTGAAGACCAACAGCTTCAACCATACAGCCTCAGAAAGAGCCATCAGCGTACTGGCCGAAGCCCTGGCCACTGAGAGAAGTTCAGAAAGAAGAGAACGCTCTCAACATGGCTGCTGCCGTTGCAAGTAGTGAAAGATCCCTGCGCAACAGCAATTTGCCCCAAAAACGGAAGAGAGCCCTTAAAAGAAATATGCATAGCAAGCATTCATCACAATGGCTCACAGTCTCAAAAGGATGACCTGGATCAGAGATGCTGCAATTTGAAACGGGGCTTCTCAGGATGTGGTAGAGGATGTGGATATTATAAATTGAGAAACCACTATAATCATCTGAGTAGGCTCTGTAACTTATATTGCTCACATTCAGCTAAAGATGGTGGTCTTTCAAACGACCTTCCTCGGTGTGATAGATTATACTTACAACCTGAGGAATCAGACAAATCAACAGAGTGACCTCTGCACTTTTGTTCCTATTGAACTTGAGATACTGACATTTGGAACGGCCACTAATCAGTTGAGCTCTAGCTTATTGTGATCCTGCTCACCCTTTGATGCTGAAGATAGGATCGGGACTTGTCTTTGTGTAGTAGAGTATAATTACAACTTAATGAACTATTCATTCTAGCCAGCAGCTCTAAACATAATCTTGTTCCAATCCAACTTGGGATGCTCAAATCGGGAACTGGGCTTTCATGAGTGTGGTAGAGTAGTATAATTACGACGATTTGAAACCTCGGGACCATGGTGTGAGGAGGCAAAGAACTTCATCAAGGAAGTGGGAGCCCTGTTGGTTGAAAAATCTGAAGACATCCGGGCGAAAGCTTACCTCAACCAAAGGATCTCTCTTGCAATCCAGAGAGGCAACACGGCGAGCCTGCGAGGAACGCTTCCAGATGGTGCTTTGTTTGATGAACTTTTATTTTTGTAAAGACAGTTTGTTTCCTGGTTTTGTTTACGTATCTCACATGGTAATGGTTATTTTTGTATTATTAAATAATCACGATTTGAGGAATGAGTTTGAATAGTTAGTTAATTTAGTTCCTATATATCTTGAGATACTGAAATTTGGAACGGAGCTCTTTCGGCTGTGATAGAGTGTAATATTACCACATAAGAACCCTCCAATCAGCTGAGTGGGCTCTGTACATCATTTAGTTTAAATTTCACTAAAAATGCGTGAATGTGCATAATTACAATGTGGGGAACCTCCGTAATAGACTACAGATAATTTTTTTCCTATCTAACTTGGGATGCCAAATTTTGCAACGGGGTCTCTCTGATTGTGGTAGAAACAATTTTAGATAGTATTTTCCTGACAGTAGTGACACAATCGACTGGAAAGTTATGTGGTGGTACACTGTGATCTACAATCATGTCTTGGACGGGCTAGTATAGGATACAGATGCGACATGGACGAAAATTAAGAAAGAAGAACAAAAAGAAAAAAGGAGAAGACATTTGGGGGTTTGGGAGTGCGGACATGTTGACCGGTCACGACGCCCGTGATCGTGCTCCGCATGAAGGACGATGGCGGTGGTCCCATCGGAGAACCTTCGACCCGCCGCCGTTCAGCGGAGATTGAAGATGGATCGCGGTGAGGAAGACGAAGAGCCCAACTCGCCCCTCTTATGATGGATCGCCCGCTCTAAAAACGCTGGCGTCCACACGTGAGGCTCCCGCCCGTTCTTAGCGCCCCTCCGGAAATCAATTACTGCTCTTCTTCACTTCGCAGCTTTTTCTGTAGAACTCATGAGTTCGATAGTAGAATTTGGATGAACCACGATAACTCACAAATAAAAGTTCCAGTCATGCAGCATGATCGTATGAGCAAATTTCCTTAAATTACTAGCTTTCGTATCAGGAATATAATTATATGTTGAACTGTATTGAAATTTGAGCAACTTGAGTATAAAGAAATTGTTAAAAACTAGTTTTATCGCAAACACTCGCAAGAAATAAAATTTGGCGGTTCATAAAACATGTTTTATTTTTTAATATGTTTTAGTTGAAGGGAGGTAGCTTGACTGATGTAGCTATCTCCTCGTTAGCCATCCCGTGTGTGCGAACAATTGTGCCTGTAACAAGATAGGAACAGATGGGATACGGGCTATGGTTTCGACTTAGCAAATTACTGGTTGGTAATTACTCAATTAATCCACAGCGGTTCGTAGGCCTGTTTCAACTGCCAGCTATCCCTCAGAGATGATGTGCCGTGAATTTTTGGTTGAGGCAACATCTCTTGGTGGCAGCTCTGTGTTCTTTCAGTGATTTGAGTGGGTTCTTCTAGGACTACTGCAGATTTTTGGCAGAGATCTTCTTTAAACTGTCTACTTTCCATTCATTGGGTTGAGTTGAGCGCTTTTATTTAAACCTGATACATAAATAAATAAATAAATAAATAAATAAATAAATAAATAAATAAATAAATAAATAAATATATATATATATATATATATATATATATATATATATATATATATATATATATATATATATCTATCATTCCAGACGATTACTCTTTTTATGTTTGAGGTAAAAATTCGGTTCTTGCACCTAAAAAATCAAGCTTTCCGATCGAAATGATGAGCTCGTTGGCCAACATGTCCCTCAAAGGTTCCGTTCCAAATTTCAGCTTTTTTGGATAAATAGCATAAAAATTAGAGTTATGAGATCACTCAGCTGATTAGGGTGGTTCGGAGTTAGAAACCTATCCTGCTTGGCTACCAGAAGCTCCGTTCCAATCAGCTTCGCAGGATGAATAGCGTAGAAATGGGATGTTTTGAATCAGAAGTCAGCTCACACTACTAATTAGTAATGAAGATTTTCGCAATCACTTTACTTTGAACGACTAGCTGAACATTTTACAACCCATCTTGTCAAATTCGGTCCAGCCGTTCTGAGACGAGATCCCCGAACTGAGGCGATCAAGTTTATTCAAAGTAATTGCTGGAACCACCTCCAGCCGTTGACAGTTGATTAACATCTGATGATTAATATTGTTCTAGCAAGTTACCTGGGGGCTAGTATATGGGGGAGATAGGGTTGTGAGCGGGGGGGGGGGGGGGGGGGGGGGAGTGACGGTCGTAATTGACACCGGGCATATGAAACCAAAGGCGAACTAGAAGCCAGGAACTCAGATGGAGGCCTTACGAACTTGATTATTCGTAATTCGGCTGATTCGCGATTACGGGTGCCCACTATCAAACAAGCTAATGGTTGCTCCGAAGATGTATGACTGCGTCAATAAGTTATTTCATTTATTTACTGCATATTCATATTGTGGTATACTCACGGGCCGTGGAAACATGTACCCTTAACTCGACCTGGGAGGGGGGGGGGGGGGAGTCCCCCTCACCAGGCCGACCTGTATATAAAGAGCCAAGATGCTATTTAAATATAACAGATCATATTACGACTTCTTGAAGTTCTCATTTCTTTCCTGCATCCCTAGGCGCAAGAATGGAACTTTTACCTCAAACATAAAAAGAGTAATCGTCTGGAATGATATATATAAAGCACCTGAAAACTGCTAAACTCGAGGATTTGTTTCAGAATAACTCAACAAAGATTTCAATGAAGAACATTTTCAAAAGTTTTGATTTCAAAATTTTTGGAGCCATTGCAATAGCAACAAAAGTTTGCTAAAACTGAGATTTCCAACTGAGCAATCAAACTGATTGATGGTAGTATCGGATATTACCAACAACTTACTCTAGATGTTCATTAAGTATATCGAAAAGATTCTGAATGCAAAACTAAAGTCTAGAAAATAAGTAGAGTCAAATATCGTGGTATTTCGTGCTTGATGAATGTGAATACGTCGTTGAAATATTGGAAATTTCCCAGCTCCGTGAGTTTTAGATCTAAAAACCTCGACATTTTCGTTCCATTTGGGCACTCGGGGAAAAGCAATATCGCTTCTAGAGATACAGGTAAAAGGAGACGTCTTATTCTAAGCACCCGAAACACATTCTCGATTTTCTTCTTATTTATCTGTCGGATAACACGGGACGAAGGAAGAAGGCTCCGGAGATAAAGGATAACGGGCGTCGGGCTAGGCGGCTCTGATAGCATCCTATTGACGTCTCGACTCATCTCATAACCCCATGGCGCGCCTGGCGCTCCTCCGCCTCACCCATGTCACTACACCCCTTCACCCTTGTCACTACCACCTCACACCCATGTGACTACTACTCCCCAACCCGCGTCTCGTCTAGACTCATGCACCAAGCCAGTCATCCGATATCTTACTTTCCCTAAACAATATTCCTGCACATCCCACAGAAGGGCCTTTTTCTTCTTGTTCTCTTTTTTCTCGTGTTTCCTCCGACGCCAACTCTTTTAGCTGCGGTATAATCTTGCGGAGATACGGCGAAAGGGAAAATGGAAAATACGGTGAGTAGGTAGCGCGTATAGGTAACAAAAGCTATTTGCCAACCGATTTTGAAAAACATTCATGTAAAATCTGTTGTAGAGACAACTTTTTATAATACGTAGCAGAACAACGAAATTATATCAAAACAGTGCAAATCAAAGCAGCGATCTTCACTTATCAACGATTCCTCGCTAGGACCATCGACCTATGATCTTATAATCCAATAGAGCGTGTCTGGCACACCCCCACCTCACCCATGTCTCTCAATCCCCTCCCTCTCACCAGCACATCACAATTAAATTCCTTTACCCGTGCCTAGTCGGCACTCCGTGCCAGTGATCATCCACCCAGTTCGATCGTTGGCTCGGCACACCTCTTTTTCGATCAATAAAACGTGACTGGTACACTAGCTTTCATATTTGTATTTACTCGAAGAATTGGTTCAGCTAAAATAAGTCAAGAGTTGATGAGTGTTCGCAGACATGTATCAGGCGGTCGTCAAACAATCTTTACAAAAGTTATAAGTACAAAAAATATTAAAATAATTTGGCTGGCTGTTTCTTTTATCAAATTTTCATCACAAAAGATGTGAATGATATCTCATTTCGGTGGTACTTTTCTCGGAGTTCACTAATCTTCTCCCGTCCTTTAACTACCTTAGGGTGACTTTATAGACTCTCTTACTTTTGATTTTTATGTAGGTTTCCACTTGGATTTTGGGTAAGATGGCCAGGACTTTATGAGTGCACGGATGTGGATGGTAAAACTACTGATTGTAGTGAACATGGTCCATTCGTCTTTTGCGCGTCGTTTTCACTATCAGTGGTCCACCTTTCGGACTCATGTAATTGTCGAATACATAGTCAGCGGATTTGAGTAAAGGTGGGTTCACATCCATGCGTAAATGCGTAAATGCGGCTATCCGGTCATGCGTTCGGCCTTCTGATTGGCTAACGGCAGTCGGAAGAGTGGGGTGAATCTTGCCGGACAAGCACTCTTGAAACGGACTGTACACATCTGAAAAATTAGATATTTTACCGGATAACCGCATTTACGCATGTGCGCAGTTGCCCATTGCGCAGTTTTATTTTGTTTGATAAAGAAAGATAAGATGAAAAGGTAGCGAACCTTCGTTTCTCTTTGTTGGTTTCTTTCGATAAAGTTTTGAATGTATTTGATGAAGATGAAGAGCTTGCGTATAATAATAACAATAATAAATTAATGAAACACTCAAATTAAACACGGTTTTATGCAGATGAGGCCGAGTTGGGTTGAATATACTTAAGTGTAGGTACCGATTTTGCGATCTCACCAACAACCTACCTTCCTGATGATCCTATTCCATTTGTGTTTTGAGACATTTTTTGATTATAGATTAGCAATTTCCTGCTTGTTGAATGAGTAGGTATTTGAGAAGAGATGGCCAACTTGTCCTTACGAAATGGACTAATTAACTACGTTAGGTATGTTAGTACTTCTTATGGTGCATCAATGCACTTGAATGATTTGAAATGCGCCAACCTACACATTTTTTCGGGTAGAAATACCCATAATGTTATCTTGGGAAAAGTACCTAGTTGATGAAAGGACCGAATAATTACCCAACAGTCTCATTTCAAAACGACGTCGCCTTTGCAGTTTTAAAGTACATACATAACAATTTCTTCTATACGCCCTCATGATTTTTTTATGAGTTTATTATTCAACATTGTTTATGGAGCTGTAATATCCAAGAAGTGTGTGATAGTTTGAAGAAAATTCGGGAGGAAATATGTCTCTTAGGAAAAAATCAATAGTAATAGAAGACAACAATGATAACGCAATGATAACACAACTGAATGGTTATGAACGGCCTGCCGCGTTTCCGCACTCCCCTCCACTACTTCCAACCCCCTCCACTAGTTAAACGCATTGCCGCATTACTGCATTTACGCATGGATGTGAACTCACCTTAAGTCAGTCAGTTCACCAGGTTTCCGTGACTCCATCTTCATCTAACATAGGTGCATACCTACTCGGATACTGAACTCGACCCTAACGCGACTTGTGTTTGTGATAGGCCTGGCCCTTCATCACAGGAAGTGTTGAGAGGCGCAATGAGAGGCACCGGCCGCAGTGCAGCATTAGTACAGCCCCGTCGCCGAAACCGTACCGTGACCATAGAGCATATTCAGCCGAAGAAAGGTGTGCCGAGTTGATGTGCAATTGATCATGCCGAATCGGTTGATGCCCACTCCGTGCACCCAGCCAGTCATCCGATATCTTATTTTCCCTAAATAATATTCCTTCGAATCCCGCTGGGATTTTTCTATAAATATTTTTCTCGTGTCTTCTCCGACGCCTCTTTTCTCTTTTTTAGCCTCGGAGTAATCTCCCGTCGAAGTGGCGAAAGAGGAAATAGAAAATACGGTGGGTAGGTAACACGTAACATGAGCTTTTTTCCAACAGATTATGATAGGTAACGTTCAAGAGGTATGGTTTGTAAGCACTTAATTGAAAATGTAGCAACATCGAGTTACGAAAGTAGCGCAGACGAAAGCAGTGATTTTCACTTTAAAACAATTTGTTGAATACCTGGCTCATTATATCATCCACTTATATCACTACCTCTCTTCCAACAATGCCACTACCACCCCTAGACTCATGTCTCGAATTTACTCGATGCACCCAGCGCGTCATAAGATATATTATTTTCATAACAATATTCCTGCACGTCCTACTGCGGCGTTGCCTTTTTATATATATATATATATATATATATATTTTTTCTAAGTGAATTTTTCTCAGGCGGAAAACGGAAATGAATTTGGTGTGTACTTTTGTCTGAAAGGCGCTACGCTTTAATCTTGAATCGTAAATCAAAATGTCAAACAAAATTTCCAGAATCTTGAAATTGCAAAACGATTTCCGAATCGTGAGGTTATAGAGATTATACGGCTAAGTCCCACGTAGACGGAAAATTCGTGCTTCCGATGCATCTGCTTTGCGGTGGAAGTGCCACATGTGAATTCATGTGCTCCCTCCTGCCGCAATACCTAGGTACTAATCCAGGTAGGACCTTTCACTATGCGTTTGATCGCATAATTCGCACGACTGCATCGCAGGCCGCATCGCTTGCTCGGTTTCGCTATCTACGTGGGACGCCAGTGACACACGAGCGTGAATTCATGGACGTTAATATTAACATACGTGAAGTTGAAGGAACTATCTCTGGATGAGGCAAACGTTCTGTGCTTCTTCAATAGCGTCTCAGTAGCGAAAAATAAGCGCTATTTTTCACGAACGCTTTCATTGACTGTGTGTTTGTGATTTCTAATGCAAATGAAGATTTCAATCGAATCTATAATTTTATCTGTGCAGAGGCGTCTAAGTTATAGAATAAATATAGTTGTTGAATTTTTTCTAAAAATTCTGCTAATAATTATTATAAATTCAACTTTTTTCATCCGCTTTTTCGTTTTCAACGAAAAAAACGACTAAATAATTTCTCAAAATCATTTTTCATGTAAATATTCGTTTTAAGGCCTTTTGAAACGATTCCTAGATTCTAACATAATTCAAAAAACTCATATATAATCTTTTACGTGTTTTTATTAATAAAATAATGATAATGATACCAAATGCGATCAAAGTTTTACGATCCTATCACATGTCCATGTTTTTTGCATGAACAACTTTTTCCTAGATGATTTATGTGTGACATTTTTAAGCCTTTTTCCAAGGACTAAGTATCGTGTCCAAATTTCAAGCCAACTCATCTTTTCTTTTGGAATCGAATGTCTAATATCTTGGCGAGATAGCGGATTTTTCAAATGTAAATTTATCTATTGTTGGAATTGTGCAATTCCAGAAATCGTTTCAGCATATCTCAAAACGGATTTTCATGAAGACAATTTTGTAATTTGGTAAAATTTCATTTATTAAATAACATTTTGGAGACCTGAAACAGCTTAATTTCTTCGAATATTCGCTAATGAGAAAGAGGCCTACGAATTCTGGGCAGTAACGAAAAGTCGGCGTCGTCAACAACGTCGGAGAGAAATGGGTGGAGGCACGGACGTGAACGTGAGGACGGACCTTGTGAGAGCTCACGCGCTTTCCTCATTTCAGCAGGCGGATCTGAGAGTTGATTGCGTCGATGAAAAACAGTGAAAAACATGGTTTTTGTGACATTAGCCTTAGCTAAGCGTTCGCTGTTTTAAACGAAATCGGCAGCAAATCGCTGGATCTGTCCTGGACTACTCTATCAATACAGACAAAAGAAGAGAGCACGTATTCCGGGAGTGAATGCTCAAGTACGTTACAGGGCGATCACGTCAAAAGCTGACGAGCGGAAAACGCGATGCGACACCGACGCGGGAGGAAATAGCTTTTGTCCCCCCGCCGCGATGACATCGCCGCGTGATTGATGACCGCTCGACTTGACCGCCCTCTATGGTCCAGCCCAGGAGGCTCCGCTTCTGTTTGATCTTAACCCTTAAACACATATCGGCTACAGCCTTTGTCGGTTGCTTTTTTTTTCGTCCTCTCTAATTCGACCAACGATTCTCTTTTTTTTGGTTGTTACCGTTTTGAATGGTTTCGATTCGAAAGCTTGAATTCAGAAACACTTCTGAGAGAAAACAATTTACAGATACAGCACGAAACCAACAAGCCGGATTCACTATGTGAATTTCACACAGTAAGGTTTTGTTGGCTATCTTTTGTCCATTAATTCATTTATTTCAATTTGTATGAAATTTATAAAAATTTTTTTTTTTCAAAAAATGTACTTACGGTTAACTATTTCTTTGCTCAAAGTTCAAAACTATTCAGTGTACAAAATAAGTAATAGGATTATTCACAAAAATTCGCTCAAACGATCGTGCCGTGGCTGGTTTCTATACAGTGACCTACCCTTTGGTTCTCCCTAAATATTAATGAAACACTTGTTTTATGTTCAAGTCCAGCTGCACATCTGTAATAGGAAATTCTGGCATTTCGTGGTGTGGACTAAAGTTGATTTACACCACGAAATAATTTATAGTGATGACAAGTTTCGGGATGACAAGTTTCCTCGAAACACCGTCTTCTTCAAGAAGAACTTACTCCCAGAAATAGTAAATCCGCGACACTGGAGAAATCGAAGGGACACTCCGACCGGAGAAATACTTTTTTTTTTTTTTTTTGTAATTCATTTCTTTGTTCAATACAATATTAATGATTTTTTAAATAACTTGTTTGTAACTAAAACTTATTCCTCACGAAAACGTTGATCTATGAAAACAATGGTAACGCAAAAACTTGAGTGATTAGGATTTCACATCTTACGGGAATGGTGAAAACGTCACCAATTTTCACAAAAGAAATGACTTAAGTGTGATGTAAGGTTGTTTTCTAGTGGCAAACATTAGGAAGAGTTTTTAAGCATTAAAAACGAACATTAATAAAAGTAATTAGAAAAAATTGAAAACGTCACATTAATTCCTAAGTACATATGGTTTACGAAAAAATTGAAAACGTCACATTAATTCCTAAGTACATATGGTTTACAAAGTCCGCAGCAGTGAAGAATGGTTAATGGGGTTAGTGAAGTCCAGTCATGCTGGTCAAATCCGGCTCGAAGGACCAGAAGTTCAGTTTATAGACGCATATGGAGGCTGCTTCAGTGGAAGAAGGGGAGCACACTGATGGACACGCTGACGCAGCACCTTTCCATTAGAGTTGCGACAATACGAACCAAACCATCCTTGCCAGGATGCACGTCAACAACTCGAGCTTGGCCAGTGTAATGGCAGGCAGTCCTCAAAGTTTTCAGAACGAAAATAGGACAAGCCGTTTCGTCAAGGAAATAGTTTAAGCTCATTTTGAAGCATAACGTGGTGGCTGGTATTAGAACTGAACCTGGGATATTTCACCTTATTTTAATTTCATTGCTTTACTCGAGGAGAATTAGGTACTTATTACAAAGATTTTGTTTCACCTACCTATGGAGTTTATTCAACGAGGTTAAAGCATGTGTTCAAATAAAATAATTTTGGTTCTGTACGTTCGAGTTTTGAACTAAATTGTACAAAACTAACGTGTTTGATTTCTACAAATTGAACTAAAAATCGCCAGAATAGCGAAAATTGGACAAATATGTTTTTACCGCAGAATATTAATTTGAAAAGTTTATTTAAATAAATCAAAACCTTAAACATTTTCCTAGTGAAAATTTCTCTGAAATGACTCGGTTGGTATATCTTATAGCAAGCGACGGTATTAACAGTCAGAAATGTGGGTGTCCTCCAGTTAATGTTTCTACCATTTTGGATTTTTTGAAGAAACGGCATGGTTGGCAATTGAAGCCTTTTATAAATCGACCTGTGTAAGTTTTATGGAAAAATTTCTTGGGAGCGTTAGTACTTACTATAATGTTAAGGTAGCATCGCTAGTTTTTCGTTTTCTATTACTAGTGAGGTTTTTGTTATCAACCCAAAGACAACATTGGGATGCTATTGTTTCGTTGATAAAATTGGGATGATATTAATGTGATATTTCATATCGAGATCCTTTAGCTGATTTTCGCCACGTGGTGGTGGCAAGCAGTTCATATTCAACAATTCAGTTGTTAAGATCCGTTCCCCCCGGGTATTATAATTTATGACATTCCTTAATCTCTGTGTAGTCTATCAAGACTGGAAATTCAATTATCTCCTCAGGGTGACTCCATCTTAAGGGTTAAAATTCCACGTGAAAATGGCGGTAGTGGGGGGTCGTGGTTGAGGACTCGGTCTGTGGGGATCAGGTGGAGGTTACCCTTCTGCAATCAAGAAGACTAATCACTTTAGATCCCCATCGCTCCGTCACTCCAACCAGAGAAGGTCGCCTGGGTGATGGGCATAGAACTGGGGGCGAACCTCGCTGTTCTATTAGTCTCACCTTTCCCTCATCCCACCACCATTCCCCCTGTCGTTCCTTCTCCTTCATTCCCTCATCTTTAGCTTCCTTCTATTTCTCTGTCATTCCTCATAACTCACACACCCTCTCTTTCGAGGTGACAATTTTTCTCGGCCTATTCGTCAGTAATTCACGCCATATAGCTAGTTACTGTCTGGGTAATTGTTTCTTGTTCACTCTCACTTGATTAAAATTAAAGCAAGCTGAAATGATGAAAATTATTTCTGTTGGAAAGAGCGTGGATGACCTTCAACAAGTATGCTTAACCACGATTAACCTAGCCGTCATCGTAGGGATCTGCAATTTGAAATGGACCTCCTTTGGCATTTCATGAATTCAATATCAGTGCTCACTGACCAGCTGTGGAGCCTCTGAGCCTAATTTGTTTCTTATTTATGATGCTAAAACCTGAAATGAAGCTCCGTTACGGAGATCTGGAATACCATAACAAAGTGTAGAGGGACACAGATCAGCCTGGGAACCTTCTGAGGCAGATTTCTTTCCTAATCGATTCACGGTGCTGTTTATTGGATGGGGCTTCTTTGGGACACCTCAAAAACAATTAAGAGGTACGGAGGAGCACATATTAGCTGAGAGGCCCCTAAACCTATATTATTTCCTTAATATCGATTTTTTTTAAATTACTGTAAGGCGTAAAATTTCGGGGTCCTGGAACTGTAAAGGTATGAACCCTTTTGGGAGGCACGATGCTCCATTTTCTGATCATATATTATAAGAGGGGTGTGATAATTATAGAACGATGATCTGCGTAGAAACAATAAATCTAACGCAGAAATCATAATTTATGCAATCATTTGCAGCGTTTTCATGGTGTATTTGTGACTGTGGTAGATATCTACCTAAGCACTCATGCTCGAATACTACCTTTTTCTGTTACATGTGCATATCATAATGTTCAACACTCTTGATTGTTTACAATGTTCAACTTACGTACTTCTAATTACACGTTCGCTTATTCTACACGCGTTTTGGTTGTTGTTGGTTTTAAATAATTACTACAGGTTATGGGAAGGATTCGCGACGTTGTTCTTTACTTCCATATTTCGATGTTTCATTCAGTGTGCTTTGTTTGAAAGTTCGAGTACCAAATAAATCGATTTATCATGGCTGTCGCAAACTATCGTATTAAACCTTTAAATACTGAAAACTACGACACTTGGATTCAACAAGCCCAAGCTGTATTGATAAAAACTGATTCGAAGGAATATGCAAGAGGTGAAGAAATGTGCCCCGATGAAACTCCACAAAATTCCGATGGTTAAAAAATGATCTTCCTGCATGATCAGATATTGAATTGATGGTATCTTCTTGTCATATCAAATCTGGATGTACCACTTCAAAATCTGTGTGAGATAAATATATAGAAATTCAAGGATCACAAAGTCTGCCAAAAAGGCATTGATACTGAAAAGGCTTATTATACTCAAACTGAATGATACAGATAACAAGAACTTTGAAATCATTGACAAGCTCACTGGGATGGACATATATTTTCATGAAGATCTTCAGGCAATTATGTTGAACAAATGATAGAATTTAAGCCTATTGGCCTATTGGTCCTATTGGACCTTAAGGCCAAGCTGGAGAAAATAACAATTAATGAAGGGACTTGCCTTACCGAAATTCGATAGGCAGCCTTATGTTTCTTGCAGTCGCAACTACACTTGACATCAGTTTTACATTAAGCTATCTCTACCAATTTAACAATTTATTGTTATGGGCGATAGTACTGGCTTGCCGCAAAGCGAGACCTACGATATTTACAAGATACCAAAGATCGAGCACTGGTATTTTCCAAGACCGAAAAACCATTGATTGAACAAAGTGATGCCGACAAGGGTTCTTCCGTAATAGACCGGAAATCATACCTACTTTGGTTATTGTGTCATCTATGCTAATATATCAACCATCTGGTCTTCCTGAAAACAGAATTCCATATCTCTAAGCATGGCCCATGTAGAATGTTACACATTAAAAGAGGCAACTAAGGAAGCTATTTATCTCAGGCGTCCCATCAGTGACATGGGTATTAAACATATAAGAATCACTTTGTTCTTCGATAGTCAGGCAGCTGAGAGAATATTCTCCGACACTATAGTTAGCTCCAAATCAAAACATCCTGAGATTATACAGCATTTGAGCGCAAAGTCATGGAGCAGGGCGACATTTCATTACAATACCTGCCTACAGGAAAAATGACAGCTGATGTACTAACCAAGGCATTGCCCAAACCAAGACATCAGGAACTTATTCAGCATATGGGACTACTTTCCAAGGGACTCTGTGACACTTCATGAGGGAAAGGCTTAGTGATATTCGTGAAGGGGATTGTGGTAAATATCTACCAACACTCATGCTCGAATACTGTTTACGAATTAACTACACAACCTTTTGCTGTTACATATGTTTGACACTCATGATAGTTTAAAATGTTAATTAAATTACTTCTAATTACACTAGAATCTATGTTCTCAGAATTTCCCCACAAAATTGGCCATTTTTTTCTCACCGTGCACCTGCAAGTAAACACTCCCAACCCCAACTGTGGAATTTATAAATCCGCCCTTGGTACAACAGCGCTATTCCTACTGAGGAATGAGCTGGTCAAATTACCAATGACGGATTCGGGAAGACCAGATCGCGTGATGATCCCAGAACGAGACGGATTTTACGCGTATTAATGCATCGCCACGCCGGATGATCTCACCGAGTCGCAGATCCAAGGATTTGCTGGGAACGGAATGAACTCATGAGCCCCTCATGACGTCATTCCATTGTCCTCATCCCTGTAAACGGCTCCACCTTTTCCGCAACACTGATTGGTAATAAAATAAAAACATGAGCAAGGCCCGGGGGATTCGTGACGATACGCGGACTAGCTCGTTTTTCAAAGGTTATGAGACATTTTTACTGTTGACTCAAAGATAGTGTTGTGGATGTGAATTTGTCCTTGCTTATAAACATGATTTAAAAAAAAAGAAGCTATAATGGTCTGATGATTGAAGACGATAAAAGCCGACAATCTGGATTGCAGCCAAATTAAGACCTAACGCTGCACTAAGGTTCGAAAACCATGAAAAATGGCAAAAACCTCTAGAATCAGTTTAAAAAATTTGAAATTTCGCACAAAGGTTTTGTTTGGTCCCTAATTGGTCAAAACATCTCGCCAGCCCGATTACTTCACGCCTAAAGAAGAAAAATGGGTGTAAAACTGTGTGTAAAAATGAGTTTTTGTTTACATAAGCATATGGGGTGTCGTTTTCGATGTCATTTTGTATGTACAATCGATTTAGGTTGGTCGAGCCCTCCAAACCCATGGGTGCAAGGGGTGAAAATGGGTGAAACATGGGGGATTTAGAGGGTTTCAGTAACATAGACATGTAGGGTCTCGTGGAATATGTTTTTTAGGACGCTGAATCCATTGTAACTAGCTCCAGCACACTAGACCCCGCAAATTTATGTTTCACAGTAAAGATGTTTAGGAAAACGGGAAAATGATGCTTGAAGTAATTTACTGTAGCGCATGCGCAGAATGGAGGAATGATTAGAGAAAAATGAAATTGGTAAGGAACAATCTTCAGCCTAACCCACAAATTCCCAGAAAATGTAATCATAATCTCATGAAATTTAGACCTTGTTCCTGGGAGTACATTTTCGCGCTTCCGCTGAGGCTAATAATGATGCAATCATGTTGAGATTAACAAAGAATAATTAAACCATTGTCCCCCAACTTAGCACCAAATTTGAGCGGGATTGGACCGCTAAGGCGTAAAAAATGATACTTGAAGGTATTTACGTTTCCGCATACGCAAAATTAATCAATGATTTGAGAAGTATGGAATGAATAGTGGACCATTTACAGCCCAACGTGCACACTTTCTGAAAATTTCATCAAAATCGGACGAGAACTGTCAGAATTAGACTCGTTTAAGAAAGAATACTTATTCGCGCATGCGCAATAGCTACTAATGATATGATTGTGTTAAAATTCCTAGAGAATGCTCAAATTAACCTCTTCCATCTACCCTCAAAATTTGAGCGAGATTGGACAACGGGGGCGAGAGAAAATTATGGTTGATGGAATTTAGAGCTTGGAAGATAGAGCTCCTTTGGGACCCCTAAAAAAAAAATACACAATGTACTGAACTGCAGAAAGGCCTTTGAAGCTAATTTGCTTCTTTGTAGAGTTTCTTAGGCTTCGTGATAAGTATAAGCTGTAGTTACAATTTATGGAGGCGAACTGATTAGCTGTGAGACCTCCGAGGCTAACTTGTTTTACTAATGTTTAATATACTGTGTTTAATAGTTATAAACAAATGTAATAATTTGCAGCGTTTTCAAGTTTTGAACATAATATAACTAAACCTGCCACATAATGCTTGTACGACAAATCTACTGGATTTTTGTTATTTTTTCTTTTGAATAGTTTGAATTTGAATTGATTGTTTGTCTAACTATAATGAATAAATAAACTTTCGTTTCATTTCCTTCACAAATAATATAGTAGTACAGTGTAGTAGCAGTGCACTCTCATGAATTAATTTCATTTCTAAAAATGTCTAATTAAATAGGTAAGTACCCTTTCGTTTAGATAGAATGGCATTAATAAATTATACTCATCATTAAGAGATACTGCGGTGGTATTATTACACTCCTAATGGCGTAGCGACTGAAATTTACGTAATTACTTAATTAATCCATTTTAGAACGAGTCAACGAAATAATACATTTTTCCCGCAAATTATCTCCCTATCCCGCTTCGTTTTGAGAACTCATTCAGGTTAGGGCATTGAAATTCAGGGAATAAACCACGGGAACATTCGGGGTTCCTGTTTGCACTACGTTTAAATTAACAGACAGTTTATACAGTTAACACATAGATTTTGATGAAATTTCAGGGATGTGTGGGTTTAACAGTATTATGTCCACAAATCTATACTACACTCCACGCGTTAGCAACCGTGAATTCCATCTATTGGTAGCATAATTTTCCATTTATTCGTCCGATCTCGCTCACATTCCGAGGGTCGTTGGGAATCTTGATAGTAGCTGCTGCGATGCCCGAACCTCTAATCCTTGTAACAGCCATGACGTCATGACTTCTATATTTATCATCCAACTTCGATGAAATTTTCAGGGATCGTATCGTTGATGGTCCCCTATGAACTTCATCGCTTCCGACTCACTAGTAGTTTTTGCTCATGCGCAAACGTAAATATCTATTAAGCTTAATTTCATCATTTCCTGATTGATCGATTTTGACTCTATTGAATCATTCAAGATTAGTGAAAACATTTCAAGATTTACAAATTTGATTTGCGGATACGATGAAGCCATCGTCGTATTTTTTTGTTAATATTATGTGTGTTATTGTTTTGTTAATATCGTGTTTCGTGTTATTGTTGCTAATATTCATCCTACTGTTTGAAATATATGTATTTATATAATTCATTATAAAAAATAGGTCGACGAGTTTTTTAATGTATATTTCCCTTATAAATTAACCCCTTTTCCCGCCACTACCCTCCCATCATTCCTCAAAATCGTTGACATCATCAGTACATTCAAATTCAGGGAGTGGAACAACGTAAACAACCTTATGAATCCAGAGTTATTATGCTCGTTTACCCTCCGAGATATTTCATTTTGTTGGCAGCTTCCCAGGGAATTTAAAGGGCTCTTCGGGAGGTTAGACTGTTGCTCGAAAACCGGCGAATAGATTAGGGGGGATGAAGAGGGCGGTATTTTTATTTTCCAGTTTACTTTAAAACAACTTGCGCGAGGGGCTATATAATACTTGGCCAGAGTTTGCCAAGTCGGGTCATCACGTGCATAATGGAGGCGTTTCGTGGAGAAGGGGGGAGAGGGGGAAAACTTGGCCGTTTTCTTATACTTGGCCCGTTTTACCAGAAAGGGCCCTTCCCCAGTAAAGGGCTTGAGAAAGGGCTATCTCGAGTGTAACACTCCTCTGGAACTGTGGTCGAAGGACGCGGGAGAGGGGTGACCGCAAATCCCCTGGTCGATTCGCTCTCGAGGCCCCCAGAATACGAAATAAGCGTCGGAGGAGACGTTTGACGGTTAAACGGCATTTTCCTTTACTGAAAACGCGAGAAATGATTTGTCAGTGGAAATCCCCGGGAAAACATCAAGGGAGAGGCTTCACATTAATATTTTATCATAAATTATATTCACTTGAGTGCGAAAGGAGGAGCGTACAGGAGACATACAGAATTTCTCAGCAGTAAACCTAGAAAGTTTATGTTTTGACTTCGAGTTCACCGAGGTAAGTAGCGGAAGCATTTTTGGTTTTTAATCTCAATAATGAAACTTTGTAGTCGACCAAGAAAAAAAATATTTTCAACACCCCCTGAAAATTTTTTACTTAACGTTTCAAGATGCGTAGAATCCAAAAATCGAATTAAAAAAATCAGTCCGTCCACTGTCCGCGGCTTTTCTCAGAGATTACTAGACTAAACTATATGAAACTTGAGTTAAAAATCACATTTGGGGTCGAGATGGTCCTAAAAGCCCGGCATCAATTTTTATCAACCCTAATGGGTTCTATTAAAGGGCTAAACATTCAAAAATCGAGATAACAGTAATAATTTTTTGCTTGCCAATGATAAATTTAATCCCAAAGAATCGATTAAAACCACCCGCAACGCTGTACGTTGAACGCTTTCCCTAAGGGCTTGAACATCGAAAAACACCTTCAAAATTCTAAGTTCGAGAAGATAGAGAAATCACACGCTGCTAGCAGATCTATTGATTAGAGATCAAGCTGTAAATTCCATGAACGATCGCTAGATAGACCGGGATACAAAGAAATTGCCTTATAAATGTCAGCTGATATAATGCCAATAAAGGAAATATCAAGTGATATGGTTACAATGGATTTATTTTAACTTTGCGAAATCGAGTTTATCAAGAATTGCCCGTGCGGGTGAACCTACTATGTGAATCATTGGTACTTAGGTGCTTAATTTCATCTCTTAAATTGCTTCCAGGTCAACCTATAGGTAGTGGAAGCATTGATTTCGCTTTTGAGAGATGGAAAAGTTTAAGTCTCCAAAGAATCAAACGGTTGTTTTTAATTACAGTGGCGAAATTTCCTCTCGCGTTTAGACCATTCTGAAAAACGTTTGTTCAGTGTCTTTCGGTGTGAGCGTGTGTGTGTGTATGTCTGTGTGAGTATGAGTTTCTGCCGTGCATCCTCAAAGCCTTGTAACAAGCTCCACTATGTCTCCATTATGGTTAGTGTGGTCCTCTATCAGTTTCGTTGATCCGAGATCAATAATTGACTCAGTGCAAGCGCAAACGTAAATTAAATCAAGTATAATTTTCCCCGTTTCCTATATGACAGATTTCGAAGCTTTACGTTATCTACATCTTGATAGACTAAGTCGATTGTGCTATGGAGTTTTTGTGATTATTAAAACCATTTCAATGATCTATAAGTTTATGTTATTATTATTATTTTTTTTTTTTTTTTTGGTAGGTACCTGCTTACATAAATATCATTATAGTGAGAGCAGGGGGACTATTAAAATGTAGATGTTTTAATTAATTGCATTAACTTCCCCTCTGCAGGTGCCTATATCCACGCAGGCATATTGATATCAACCTACGACCCTGCAATCAAAATAGACCTCCTTTGTAATATCAAGGATTAAATATCAGTGTACACTGGATCAGCTGTATGGCCTTTGAGCCTAAATTGTTTTTAATCGGCTTATGATACTGAAACCTGAAATGAAGCTCCTTTTTGGAGATCTTGAATACAATTACAAAGTATGGAGAGACTCAGATCAGCTTCGGAATCTCTGAGGCTAATTTCTTTTCCAATTGACTCATGGTGCTGTTATTTAGATGGAGCTCCCTTGGGACCCCTCGGAAACAATAACAAGGTATGGAGGCGCACTGATCAGTGGAGCGGCCTCTGAAACTATACTATTTTCTTACCTATCGACCTTTTTTAACGTTTACTATGAAGCGTAAAATTGCGGGGTCTTGGAACTGCAAAGGTGCTAACCCTTTTGGGAGCTACGATGTGCCATGTTCTGATCATATATTATATGCTGCTCGCTTCGCTCGCAAACGGTAGATCTCTAAGGGTAGGTTTAACTTCTGTAGGGGATGCTGCTCGCTTCGCTCGCTTGAGGAAGTTATACTGCCCACCCAACTTTAGTTGGGAAAAGTTTATTCGGGGATGTTGCTCGCTTCGCTCGCAAGGTATACCTGTTATGTGTAGGACAAAGTCCGTATTTATTATTTGAAATGGCTCTCGCTTCGCTCGCAAGGTAGGTACCTATGTAGGCATACCTGCTCGCCTCGCAACGTTGTGACATCGAACCCTTCACGTCAATTCTTGAGCCTTCTCTCGTCCACGGCAGAATCCGCTTTGCTCGGGATTTGACCAACTTAACGTCACTTTTTTCGATATCCGATTTCCAGATTCGGCGGACCCAAAGCTGTATTTCGCCCGCGAAAACCGTTCCGAAAAACGTACCTTTATGGGGTATATTTTATATGGCGGACTTTTCGAGAAAACGGGTCCGTACTCTCGCATTTTTTTAACGCATTTCCCGATACTTTTTTCGAGATCCGATCGCGCCGTCGTCTTCCTCGTAGGAAAACCTACGAAACCCGTATTTTTCCAGAATTGTCAACGGCCGTTTAGAGGGGTAGGGGAAGCGGGGAAGTGGAAAAAGCGCACATTAATTATTACTTCGACCCCCCTCCCGCCCTACGGCCCATGGTTCGGGTGGGATTAGAAAATTTTAAATTCGCTTATACACCCTATCGGAAAATCCCAAAAAGATCCCCCCACTCGTAGATCCGGCCCACTCAGCCGTTTGGCCGTGCATAGACACGACAGACAGAGCGACAGACGGAGTTTCATTCTTATTAATAACTAGCCGCTCCGGCTCGCTACGCTCGCCTCCACGTCCAGCCGGGGGGCAAGCCCCCCGGACCCCCCATTAAGTTGCTCGCTTCGCTCGCAACGTGTGGCGTGTAGGGAATATTGCTCGCTTCGCTCGCAAAGTCTGGCATGTAGGATATGTTGCTCGCTTCGCTCGCAAAGTCTGGCATGTAGAAAATGTTGCTCGCTTCGCTCGCAAAATGTGGCATGTAGGGAATTTTACTCGCTTTGCTCGCAAACGGTAGATCCCTAAGGGTAGGTTTAACTTCTGTAGGGGATGCTGCTCGCTACGCTCGCTTGAGGAAGTTATACTGCCCACCCAACTTGGCAGACGTTTTTTTCTGTTGGGGAATTCTTACTTACAAATTAAATCTTATAAAACTACGTGGAACCACGAAAAGTTTATTAGGGGATGTTGCTCGCTTCGCTCGCAAGTCCGTATTTATTCTGTAGGGAATGTTGCTCGCTTCGCTCGCAAACGATAGATCCCTAAGGGTAGGTTTAACTTCTGTAAGGGATGCTGCTCGCTTCGCTCGCTTGAGGAAGTTATACTACCCAACTTGGCAGACGTTTTTTTCTGTTGGAAATTCTTACAAACAAATTAAATCTTATGAAACTACGTGGAACCACGACCTCGCTTCGCTCGCAAGGTATACCTGTATATGTGTAACTCTCGTTTGTAGGCATACCTGCTCGCCTCGCAACGTTGTGACATCGCCTCGCAAAGTCTGGCATGTAGGATATGTTGCTCGCTTCGCTCGCAAAGTCTGGCATGTAGAAAATGTTGCTCGCTTCGCTCGAAAAGTATGGCATTTAGGGGATGTTGCTCGGTTCGCTCGCAAACGGTAGATCTCTAAGGGTAGGTTTAACGTAGGGGATGCTGCTCGCTTCGCTCGCTTGAGGAAGTTATACTGCCCACCCAACTTGGCAGACGTTTTTTTCAGTTGGGAATTATTACAAAAAATTTAAATCTTATAAAACTACGTGGAACCACGAAAAGTTTATTCGGGGATGTTGCTCGCTTCGCTCGCAAGGTATACCTGTATATGTGTAGGACAAAGTCCGTATTTATTATTTGAAATGCCTCTCGTTTCGCTCGCAAGGTAGGTACCTATGTAGGCATAAACGTTGTGACATCGAACCCTTCACGTCAATTCTTGAGCCTTCTCTCGTCCACGGCAGAATCATTTTAATCGCTTTGCTCGCTTTTGCTCGCAATTTGACCGAGTTCTCGTCACTTTTTTCGATATCCGATTTCGGATTCAGATTTGGCGGACCCAAAGCTGTATTTCGCCCGCGAAAACCGTTCCGAAAAACGTACCTTTATGGGGTATATTTTAATCTACTCTCGCATTTTTTTGACGCATTTCCCGATACTTTTTTCGCGATCCGATCGCGCCGTCGTCTTCCTCGTAGGAAAACCTACGAAACCCGTATTTTTCCGGAATTGTCAACGGCCGTTTAGAGGGGTAGGGGAAGCGGGGAAGTGGAAAAAGCGCACATTAATTATTACTTCGACCCCCCTCCCGCCCTACGGCCCATGGTTCGGGTGGGATTAGAAAATTTTAAATTCGCTTATACACCCTATCGGAAAATCCCAAAAAGATCCCCCCACTCGTAGATCCGGCCCACTCAGCCGTTTGGCCGTGCATAGACACGACAGACAGAGCGACAGACGGAGTTTCATTCTTATTAATAACTAGCCGCTCCGGCTCGCTACGCTCGCCTCCACGTCCAGCTTAAATTGCTCGCTTCGCTCGCAAACTGTGGCATGTAGGGAATGTTGCTCGCTTCGCTCGCAAACGGTAGATCTCTAAGGGTAGGTTTAACTTCTGTAGGGGATGCTGCTCGCTTCGCTCGCTTGAGAAAGTTATACTGCCCACCCAACTTGGCAGACGTTTTTTTCTGTTGGAAATTCTTACAAACAAATTAAATCTTATAAAACTACGTGGAACCACGAAAAGTTTATTAGGAGATGATGCTCGCTTCGCTCGCTTGAGGAAGTTATACTGCCTACCCAACTTGGCAGACGTTTTTTTCTGTTGGAAATTCTTACAAACAAAATAAATCTTATAAAACTACGTGGAACCACAAAAAAGTTTATTTGGGGATGTTGCTCGCTTCGCTCGCAAAGTGTGGCATGTAGGGAATGTTGCTCGCTTCGCTCGCAAACGGTAGATCCCTAAGGGTAGGTTTAACTTCTGTAAGGGATGATGCTCGCTTCGCTCGCTTGAGGAAGTTATACTGCCCACCCAACTTGGCAGACGTTTTTTTCTGTTGGAAATTCTTACAAACAAATTAAATCTTATGAAACTACGTGGAACCACAAAAAGTTTATTCGGGGATGTTGCTCGCTTCGCTCGCAAGGTATTGCTGTATATTTGTAGGAAAAAATCCGAATTTATTCTGTTGACATGGCTCTCGCTTCGCTCGCAAAGTGTGGCATGTAGGGCATGTTGCTCGCTCTGCTCGCAAACGGTAGATCCCTAAGGGTAGGTTTAACGTGTGTAGGGGATGTTGCTCGCTTCGCTCGCAAACGGTAGATCTCTAAGGGTAGGTTTAACTTCTGTAGGGGATGCTGCTCGCTTCGCTCGCTTGAGGGAGTTATACTGCCCACCCAACTTGGCAGACGTTTTTTTCTGTTGGAAATTCTTACAAACAAATTAAATCTTATAAAACTGCGTGGAACCACAAAAAGATTATTCGGGGATGTTGCTCGCTTCGCTCGCAAGGTATACCTGTATATAGGTAGGAAAAAACCCGTATTTATTCTTTTGAAATAGGCCTGCAGGTAACATTGTGAAATACCTGACAAACCCCTTGACGTCTTCGTAGAGCCTTCTCGCGAACACGGCAAAATTAATTTCTGATGTTAAACGCTTCTTCTCGCTTCCGCTCGCGATTTGACCGACTTAACGTCACTTTTTTCGATATCCGATTTCGGATTCAGATTCGGCGGACCCAAAGCTGTATTTCGCCCGCGAAAACCGTTCCGAAAACTTACCTTTATGGGGTATATTTTAATCGGAAAAAACCAAGTTTTTCGGCGGACTTTTCGAGAAAACGGGTCCGTATTCTCGCATTTTTTTAACGCATTTCCCGATACTTTTTTCGCGATCCGATTGCGCCGTCGTCTTCCTCGTAGGAAAACCTACGAAACCCGTATTTTTCCGGAATTGTCAACGGCCGTTTAGAGGGGTAGGGGAAGCGGGGAAGTGGAAAAAGCGCACATTAATTCTTACTTCGACCCCCCTCCCGCCCTACGGCCCATGGTTCGGGTGGGATTAGAAAATTTTAAATTCGCTCGTTCCACCTTTCGGAAAATCTCAAGAAGATCCCCCCACTCGTAGACTCCCCCCACTCAGCCGTTTGGGCGTGCATAGACACGACAGAGCGACAGACGGAGTTTCATTCTTATTAATAATAGAGATAGAGATAGAGATTATTAATAATAGAGATATGCGGCGTTTAATAATTTTAGACCAACTTTCTGCGTAGAAGGGCTATCTAACACAAAAATAGTAAACTATTGAGTAATAATATTCAGCGTTTTGCCATGTTTTTGCCAGACACGGTAATCGGGAGTAATATTGGCCTTACTTTTGCATGTTGAATTTCCAACGAAAAAATCAAGAAACCACATTTCAATATTTGTGGAGGTCCGAGGTTACATGACTAATGTAACCAAGAAAATTTTATACCAAGCTCTTCCATAATTTTAGTATGTGGCTCTGCTTTACGAGTCGTTATGGATCCATCGTACAATATCTAGAAATTACTATTATGCTTTCATAATTGAAAGCATAACTGCTAAATTCTTAGCCATCTCCCGATTGATATCAAACACATCCATAAGAATTCCTTTAAAAAACTATCTGATGACTCCAATGATCTCTAAAAATGTTAGTTCGGTACTTCTTATTTCATAATCGATGGTGTACTTTCTTTTTCATCATTTATTTCTGATTAATACTTATCTAGGTATATATAAAGTATACCTTCATGATGATTATAGTTCTCCATTTCTTTTTCATCATTGTTTTTCTGAACAATATGTATCTATATAGTATGCCTTCATGATGAACAAAGTAAAGTAAACAACCATTTCAGGTTGGGGCTTTTCGTCCGACTGCCTCGGACGTTGCTGTCCTCCAAATGAGGATCAGAATTCGTTCTGATGGTTTCGCTTAAAGCTACTTATTGCCTCGCCCCCTTGAATGGAGAGGGGTTCATGATGAATATTGATGTTTTGTTGTTTTCATAACATCTAATTAATTGTTAGGATCCGTATATTTCGTTGATCATATCTTAGATTTATCAGGAAACAAATATGGCTACTCCCTCAAGACACGTTTACTTGACGGGTATAGTAGCATTGAAATTAGGTTAATTTAATTCGTTTTAAAAGAACATTCAAGTTTATATTAACAAATACCAATAAATGCATTTAAAAACTAAATTATTGGATCGTAATGACAGCAGCATTGAGAGAGCACAATTTGAGGATTCCATTGGAGCGATTTAATATGACAATGCAATTTTTAGAGGACCAATAGGACCTCAAAATAACCTATCATTAACTTTTTAGGGTGTTGGAAAAGTAATTGCAACTTATTTACTAGGTCGGAAGAATCAGCTGCAGTTGCTATTACTCAACGATAACAAAATAAATTAAATAAAAGAAACGATGGCACTGATCCGTCACGACGGAGGTAAGAAATCGAAGATTTTTTTTTTTCACGACTTGACCTTTCAACTTTCCGGTTTGGGTTTTGTCACGCTGCGCATCATTTACCTGCCGACGGGTGAAGAACTCAGGAGTTCCATTTGTGTTATCACGATCATCAATCGGCTTGATGCATAGCAGGAAAACGTGTCAAGGACAAGTGCCAACTCCATCTGCTGCCATTGCCTCAGTCCTACACAGTTGTCTTGCAGGAAACTTGGGTGTTTGCGTTGGGTCAGATCTGCAGCAACTTGTGAAGTAATGGGGTCGTTTTTTAACGAATTGAACTCACTTACAAGATCCCAATCAATCCAGATTCCAAGGTTTCTTCCAGAGAGGCAAGTACATGGACTTCTTGAATGTCTTTCATAACTGTTTGTGAGTGGTTATTATTATTATTATCATCAAGATTTTGTGTGAAGGGATTCCAAAACAATCCTAGATAAATAAAGGACATTTATTCTGTGAGAATGAGAGAATGCCTGATGAAAATAAATGCATTGAAGTACTTTTGTAACACATATTTATGATCATCTGCAAGTGCCTTTTGTAGTGGATTTTAGGTGCAAAAGCATCAAACAGTTTCAAATCACTAGACAGCCTATGCAACCCTTCTACATGGTGGGAAGATGACTTTGTCATCAAGGGTTTTGTTTATCTACACTTAATAGAAACTTGAAATTTTAATTTTAATAAAACAACAGTTTTCTACCTTTTGGTACAGTTTTTCGAAACAATTGGAGCTATTCATAATCTGTTTCATCCTCTTTATATAGCATACAAAGGCATATCTGCATGGGTTCCCCCGTAGTTTTGAATGATTCTTGAATTTCCACTGTAAGAAGAAGAGTGGACGAACAAAATATAAGAAAAATTATCAAAATCGGTTCAACAGAGGTTGAGAAAAATTTAACTAAAATTACCTAATCACTGGTAAGTACCTAACCCCCATAATGATGGAGTTTTAATATACTGGAGACACACAATAGTGAAAAGTCGTTTGGCTAATCTCCGAAAGGTTACAAAAATTGATATAAACGTCTTTCACTCACCATTTTCTCGATTTATAGATTCAAACGACTTTGGGGACTGAGTGGCCCGAGAATCAATGGATTCAAGTGTTTTGATGAAGGATAGAATAGTAATCAAGTATGTAGCTAACGAAATTAATTTATTTACCTGAATAAATGTTCGTTTTTAGGAAGATTCAGGTCGAGTTGATGACCCCTTCAAAACGCATTCGGTTCACGGAATTTATGTAGTTCTTTGTCCCTTCATCCTTCATGTACTGGATCGTCATCACTGATGTTTTTAGTATTAAACACTCGGTAAATATTTCGCCTCACAAATTATAGCCGAGTACCCTCAAACAATCGCGACTTCAAATGGCTTTGCACGGTTCTCAGGAAACAACCAAAGTCAGAATTGCTACGTATGATGAATATATTAATATACACTAAATGCAGTTCAATTATTATAATTTTCAATAGTACAATTACTTCGTCTGAACTAGTCCAACCTCGCTCTCGTCTAATTTTTGACATCAGAAAAAATATCACGAATGATGGAAAGTTAACGCGAATCTTGACGTTACTTCGAGGTCGAGGAGAGATGCGTTAGACGTAATCGATGCGTTAGACGTAATCGATGCGTTGGCATTACACCGAAAACGAATCCCAAACGATTTAGGGATACGTTCTAGACCATAAGTTTTTTCCTATTTGCCACTAAAACTCTCTTATGAGTGAGTGCCCCAAATCTTAGCTCCTGATCTATGTGCTGAAAATTGAATTTTCTGTATTTTTGGTTCATTATTTCCAATAATTTGTTTTCTCTGTTATTGTTAAATTAGATCTGAGACACATTCACTTGAGTCAGATTTGAGTCAGAAAATGTTAGTACACCATTGTGATTACATCCCCACCTGTGTAATGAAGGGGAATACCGCAAGTTACTACTGCGAAAACCGGTCTTAACCTTGAAAGTATCTTCACGATTTTGAACTTCTCTACCTTAGTCGGCTTTTTGGCATTCTGGACCTTAATAGGAAATTAGATTTATCCAACTTTACAGAACCCCTTTTCTCTCCTAATAAGCAAATTAAACATCGAGAGATCCACGTCTGCAATTGAACGAACAAAAATGAGAAGAGAAAACTGGAGGTTCTCTCCGCTATTCATCGAGCTCTCTCGACTTTCAAAGCTCTTAGTTAAAACGGAAGGGTGGCAGGGAGGGGGATTTCTCTAAAATACCTCTCTCAGAAGATTAAAATTATCAATGGAGCTAGTGGTATAATTGGCTCGGGTCGTAGCTTATTCTTGGAACCAGCTTTCATCGATATATAGAGGGAGTGGTCAAAATGGCGAGAACCTTTCGATAACCAATGGGTTTTGGTTTATCGATCTAAATTCCATTGGAGTGATTATTAAGAGTGATTTTTAATTATTATTACACTTGCAAGGTTCAGGTTTCTCAAGGTTCGTGCTTTATTGATTCGAGTTGAAGAAAACCGAACATCTATGATTGACGATCTTCTTCTCAGAGTACGTATTCGATAACATTCATATAGGTGAAGTTCCTGCTAAATTTCCTCCATATGGAGACTAGCTTGGTATCTTCTACATAACAATGTAACGTCTTCTGATGAGTGAGATATTAGGTATATTATTTTCCTACCAAAAGTATAAATACTGACATTCCAAACGACGCCTCTCAGGGGCAGGTATGTAGAGGATGAACTGGAGAAACCATCCTGACCAGATGGTGAGTTGTCACGCTAATTTCTTTCCTGCATGATTTCCAGATGATGGTGAAATTTGAAACGGAGTCTTACTAAGACACGTAGAACTACAACGCGCGGAGCCACCCTAATTAGCTATGTGAGTTGCGAGGCTAACTATAATCCAAATCGAGCAACGATGCTTAAATCTAAAACGGAGAGTCAAGCAACCTGGACTACCTTAGTGAGCTGACAGGCAAATTTTTTTCCTAATCACTCTTCGATGTTGAAATTTCAAGCATAGTCTCTCCTGGACACATTGAATACCATTACAACGTGCGGAATCACACTGATCAGAGTGATTAGGTTTCTGTGTTTACCATCAAGGACACAACTTTTTATTGGTATGACGTTACTTATCGATACATGGAATCATGTACTTTTTTGTTTTGTTTGTCAGGGTGATGCCAAAGGAGAATTTGTCAACATTATTTAAAATTAATTGTTTATTCCAAGGCCTCACACAATATAGGTAGCTATTTATGGTTGGCATTTCAATAAGGAACTTGTAGAAATAGTCACTCCTAGTTATTTTTACCTGCTGCAGCAGCAGCTTCATTGTCTACGCTGTAAGAAAAAAAAAAAAAAAACTGCAAACTATTACACAAAGGTTTATTATTTCTGTATGAGGTAGCCCTTCTATGAAGAATTGGGCGAAATCGTACCCATGAGTATGATTAAGATTTTTAACCATAGAAATACGTTTTTGTGGTTATGAAAAAGATTGAATTCGCATTCACACGTAAGGGAATGATTGAAATCATAACCTCACAGATTAATTAAGAATAATTTAATAAACACAGAAATTTACGGTTAATCACAGAAATTTGTGATTAATCATTGGAAATTTGTGGGTCAATGGTCAATCAACCTTAAACCCAGTCTGTAATTCCTAATCTAAACTCGACACATTTCGATTTGCAAAAGTGTTCACCTCTCCACAGCGCCAAGTCCCCCGATTTTACGATTTACAGTGAATGTTAAGAAACAAAGTCATCTTTCCATCTTGTAGATGGGTTACATGGACTGTCAATTGATTTGAAGCGATGTATGTTTCTTGCACATGAAGTCCTCTATTAGAATAAATGATGTAGTTCAGTAGGTCGATTAGAAAGAAATCAGCCTCAGAAGACCTCCTGCTGATCAGTGCGCCTTCATTCCTTGAAAGATTTCCTAGGTGACAAAAAGGATCTCCATCTTAAATTTGAGCACCGTAGGTCGATCAGAAAAAAGTAGTCTAAGAGGTCCCACAGCTGATCAGAGCCAATCCCCACATTAAATTGCATTGTAGATAATAGCTAGATATTATCATAAAGGAGCCCTATTTCATAATTTCGCACCGTGAGTTTATCAAGAAAGAAATGAGACTCAGATGTCCCTTCTTCTTTATCTATCTGCGTAACGCCATTCCTTGGTGATCGGGCGTGACAATGACTTTTTCATCAATATGCCTACATAGAGGTACCAAGAGAAAATTAATGGTGTCGAATGAAACATATGCATTTTACAAGTCCCTCCGATCAAAGTATATCAACAATGACTTAGGTACAAACCAACTAAAATGAATGAAATAAAATAAATCACCTACCTACACTTCACAAGTCCATCTGTGGGTGACAAAAGTTATAAAAAACTCGATTTCGTCAAGAGCGAATTCCATTGTAATTATATCAGCTGAATCGATTGTCGTACATTAATCGGCCATTTTTACCGTGTTCTACCATTTATGATTGATTCTACCCAGGTCGATTTTTCCCATGTAGGATTATGCGTAATGCAAGTTCGTGGTGGTCGGGAGAAAGCAGACTGTCAATAATATGCCTACATAGATAGATATTAGCTCCTACAGAGGGAAAATTAATGCAAATAATTAATAAATATATGTTTTGCTAGTCTCCCAAATCTAAGCATCACGACACTAGCCAACTGAAAATTTATGAGATGAAATGAAACACCTACCTAAAATCGAAAAGGAAAAGAGTCCGTACTCGAATGGAATTAAATCAGCTGATAATTTTCTCTCATGAATTTATGTATGTATATATAAAAATAGAATATATTATATATATATATTATATATATTATATTACATTACATTTCCATTATAACAATGTCATAATACTACCACATAATACTAGTACGAAAATTGGTACAAAAATTAGTACAAATTATTGCAAAAATACAAAATTAATACAAAAATGCAAAATTACAAAAATACAAAAATACAAGATTAATACAAATTAATACAAAAATACTAGTATGAAAATTAGTACATTAACAAAGTACAACCTAAAACTTATTACATGATAATACAGGGAAAAACAGAGTTTTGATTACCAATTACAGAAATTAGGTTACAGATGCTTGCACTGTATTGTATTGTACTGTACTACTGTTTTGTATTGTAATGTTGTACAATAAAAATACGGTTACTGATGGTTTGGGGAAAGCCTTATTTTTCTTTTGTGGCGGTAGTACTGGGTCATAATGTATGTGACGAGTGACACGAGGAATAAGTACAGGAGGATGGTCCAAAAGCTGGGTGTTTTGAGTTTCTCATAATACGAGATGGGAATTGCGCGGGCATCGGGCATGTGAACTAGGTTAAGGTCGAGACCTTTTAGTTGAATTTCCGATTCCGGATATTGAGAGGGTTGTAATTGTAGTTTGATGGAGTTCATGATCAGGGGTCGGCCGGACAGTTCCTTTCGGGGGGCAAACAAAGTTTGGTCATGGTATACTAATCGGTCCGTCCCTGGTTTCGCGAGATGGATTCCGTATAGGGTTCGGACTTCTGTCCCTTCTGTATTAATAATTTGAATCGTGTCTCCGTGTGGGAAGACAAGAAGGTATTGGTTGATTTCCGGTATTAAGTTCACGTAATTGGTGGGGATGTCAAGATTGACGTACTTGCATTGAGTGGTGGAACCTGTTTGTAGGAATTGAATTTCGCATGGTAGATCTAATTCCGATGTTAGGTGGTTTGGACAGAGAGATAGGTGACCGGCAGGGCACTCGTGGCGTAATGCTACGATTCTTGAGCTTGTTTGGGATTTGAGGAAGAATTTTTTCTTTGGGATGATGGTTACTATTTGAGCGTTTTCTAACTGTGTTGGTAAGGGTTCCACGTAATACAAATCGAAATTTTCTGGGTCCACAATGGGTATATCTAAGAAGTAAATGATTTCGCTACTTCCCACGAAACATTGGACTTGAATGTAGGATTGAATCTCAAACAGGGCCTTATTGGAGTAATCTAGGAACGTGTTGCCGTAGAATTTGGACAATCTTTGTAATTCAGTGAAGAGTTCCCGAGAGTCGACTATGCTAGGATGTAATTTTCCTAGTTTACAAAATGTGAGTGAGTTTTCAATGTCTTGTAGGGCGCTTAGAAGTAGGTTGAGGAGCGTTTGAAGGTGTTCTAGTGTAGTGATAATTGCGTTGACTCGTCCTAACTCCAAGTTTATATATTTGAGATGCCTTAATTCTTTGATGATCACGCGGTTATTGTGTGCTATGGTATCTATGGTTTTGTTAAAATTCTCTAATATTGCTTGGTTGATAGAATACTGTGACTTTATTTGTTCTTGAAGGTCCTCTTGCTTGTTTGATAAATGGTTCAGGATTTTATTGTATTTCTCTTCATCGCGGGAGTCTAGATTACCAGTGATGAATTTTACTAACGTGCCTAGCCCGTTAATCAGTCCCCGTTTAGATCTAGTTTTGGGTGGAGTTATTATGATATTGTCCAGTTTCTGGTCTATAAGTCTGAAGGTGTGGTTTACGGTGGCTGTGAGCATCATCGTTTTTTCGGCGGTGTGGGAGCTGTTGTGGAATGTTTTGAGGGTTTCGTTGTAAGTCAGTCGCAGGAGGTTGAGTTGATCCAAAATTTGGTTGAGGTCGTAATAGTGTGAAAGGGTGTGGTAGCCCTTGACAATTTTTGCGGGTTTCATATTCACCGCAATGAGCCCAGGGTTTGAGGTTACATCGATAACCTCGATTCCGTACGTCGCCATGAGAAAAAGGGGGAGAACGATCCTGGAACAATGAAAATCGATAAGGAGTTTTAGGACAGTGAACCCTTTAAAATTTCGGAACACATTTGTTCTCGAAGTTGGGGAATATCCTTTTGTTCGAAGGACAGGGCTTCTTTATGTGCTAATTTTTTTGCAAATTGGCACATAAACACACCACAGTCATCGAAATTTTGTTGTTGGGGAACAGTCCTCAGAAGGGTGGTTCTCCAGTTTTCGGAATCGAGCATAACATTCCTTTTCTCGAGGTATTCGAAGGCTAGGTAGGATTGGATGTTCTCGAGGATCTCGATTGCGATTTTGTTAGCTGTTCCTAGCTTGAGTCTGTTTTCGGAAAGGGAGTCTAGGTACCTAATTTCTTTTTCTTTGACGTCTACTATGACCAAGGACCAATGGTTGTTTTCATGGATCGGAAAGATGATAAAGTCTTTTCCGAATATGTCGGACCTACTTGTGAATTTCCTTACTCTGTCGTAGCCCCCAGATTTCAGTAGAGGATAAAGGAAGGTGTTGAAACAGTGGGTCGAAGGTAAGTTTCTATTGTTGCGACTCCTTTCGTCTAAGAGTTCCATATAGAAATTGATGATCATATCATCGACCCAGTTTCCTGGTTTTAGAGTAAGGAGGTTTTGTCTCGTTATTTTTAAGCCGTATTTATGGGCAAGAGTTTCGGAGGGCGGTGCTTGATCATCCCAAGCGTTTTGCACGTCGGTTTGATAAAACTTCCGTGGGGGTTTGATGTTTGTTAAATGTATTTTTTCTTTAGTGTTGTGGTGACGGGGTTGTATGAGGGCTGTTTTTGTTATTGGATCAATTTCCTTTAACTGTTCTTTATTAAATTTGGGTTTTGACTTACTTTGACGTTGCGTTGTTTTGACAAAAACTTCAGGTGGCAATTCTGGGGGGTCTATTCGTCCTATGTTTTTTGTGTTGGTCAGGTTTTCTTTGTGTTCTCTGAACTTGTCTGTCATGTGAGTGTAAAGAGCCTTGGTTTTTTCCTTGTGTTCGTTGAGATAATTATTTGTTATTAGTTTATCTAAATCTATTTCTACTAGTGGTCTGTTGTTTATGTGTCCGTAAAGTAGTTCAAAAGGGGTTAGTTTCGATACTGAGTGTATCGTATTGTTGTATGCGATGATCGCGTAGTTGACTTTGGTACGGGTGTTGGATGTCTTGAACGCTTCTTGTTGGTTTAGGAGTCTCACGTGTTCAATTAGGGTTGAATGGAATCTTTCTATGATTCCGTTTGACTCTGGGTGTTGGGAAGAAATATAATGAATATTTATTTTGTGTAAATCCAGAAGTTCCTTTATGAGGCTGCTCTGAAATTCGGCACCGTTGTCCGATACTATAGAATTAGGTATACCGTGGTGAGTAAAAAATTTTAGGAGTCCGTTTACTAGTTCCATGCTTGTGGACGAGTTTAGGGGGTATGCTTGCGCGTAACGGGAGAATGTACAAATTACTGTGAGGAATTTCGTATTTTCTATTGTGAATTTATCGATGTGAAGGGTCTCCAATGGCCGTGAGGCAGTTGGTGTTACGTTATATTTGATTTTGAGGGGAGATCTCTCATATTTGCTCCTAAGGCATAATTCGCAATTATTAATGAATTTTTGTATTGTTGTCTTTAAATTGGGCCAGTAGAATTCTCGTTTTAACTTCTCGTATGTTTCTTCTATTCCTCTGTGATTAGTGTGACCTTCATGGTAGTTGCGGATTATTTTGGTTTGTTCTTCGTTAGTTTGTATGTCTCTTAGTTTTTTGGTGTACCTCGTGATGTCTATTTCCGTATGGGTGAATTGTTTGGTGACTACTCGCACAAATTTCTCATAGGTATCAGTTTCAAAATATATACCATATTTGACCTTTGGGTGAATAAATTCCTTAACAAATTTTGTAATTTCGGATTCGAATTGTGATTCGCTGACTGTTACTATCATGCGTGTTTTGTTTCCGAATAATTTGATCGTCGTAACGGGTTTAAAAACAGGGTGTCGTACGGTAGTGAGTAATATTTGATTAGTGCATAGGTTCACGGGTTGGTCTCTGATACTTATTGTCGTTACGGTGTTGCCGATAAAATTCGAGTGTACTGTAAGGCCAGACAAAGTTTCTAAGTTATCGGAGTGAGAGTGAGTTTCTCCTCCCTCCTCCGGATCAAAGTTGGCTATCACTGAGTCGGAAGACTCATACTCGTTTTCGATTGCGTTTAGATTTTGCGAGACAGATTTTGGACTCGGCGAGACAGACTTTGTTTGCGGCGGTCGGGACAGCGCGTCAGCGTTCGTGTTTAATGCTCCCTTTTTGTATACTATCTCAAAGTCGTAAGCCTGAAGTTTGGTTTTCCAGGCGAACAGCCTTGAGCTAGGTTCTTTGTGGGAAAATAACCATTGAAGGGGGCGATGGTCTGTGTAGATTGTGAACTTCCTTCCAAAAAGGTATGGTCGGAAATAACCCACAGCGTAGACTATTGCAAGGAGTTCTTTCTCGATGGGCGAGTATTTCTGTTCAGAGTCATTTAGTGTACGACTGGCGTAGGCAATCGGGAGGTCCGCATTGTTAGTTATTTGGCTGAGAACAGCTCCTAATGCTACGTTACTCGCGTCCGTTGTGAGGTGGAAAGGTTTGGTAAAGTCAGGATACTGAAGTATCGGATCATTGCACAGGAGGTTTTTACACGTTTCAAAGCAGTTTACGTAATCGGGGTCCGTTATGTCTATCGTCGCATCCTTTTTTAAACATTGAGTTAAGGGTTTAGTCAGTCGGGCGAAGTTGTTGATAAATTTTCTGTAGTACCCTAACAGTCCTAGAAAACCCTTGATTTCCTTTGGTGTTTTAGGAATAGGATATTTCTGTATGGCTGATATTTTATCGGGGTTAGGTTTTACTCCCTGTGGGGTTACTACATGTCCTAAATAACTAACTTCGCGTTTGAGGAAGTCTGTTTTGTCGAGTTGTACCTTTAAGTTCGCGTCCCTAAGGCGTTTAAAAACGGCTTCTAAGCGTTGGATGTGCTCTTGCAGGCTAGTACTGAATACTATTATGTCGTCGAGGTAGACACAACAGTACTCGTTAGCAATTCCGCGTAATATGGTGTCAATAGCACGTTGGAAAGTCGAGGGTGCATTACGCAATCCGAATGGGACTCTAGTCCATTCTAGATGGCGTGTGGGCGTGCTGAACGCTGTTTTCTCAATACTGTTCGGATCCATCTCAATCTGGTGAAATGAGGATTTCAAATCGATCGTACTAAAGTATTGGCACCTCCCTAATTTGTCTAGTAATTCTGAGACTTGGGGAAGAGGGTATTTGTCCTCTATCGTTTTTTGGTTAAGTTTCCTGTAATCGACAACAACTCGAAATTTTTGTTTACCGCTATTGTCTGCCTTTTTTGGGACAATCCAAATGGGGGCGTTCCAAGGGCTTTCAGAGTTTCTAACGATGCCTTGTTGAAGTAATTCCTCCATTTGTTTGTCTAGTTCCTCTCTGTATATTTCGGGGAACCTATAGTTTTTCGCGTATACCGGTACATTGTCTGTCGTCCTAATCACATGTTTTACGTTGTTTGTGAAGGTCAGGTAAGTGCCGTCTTGATGAAAGATATCCGCGTATTTTATTACTAACTGGGAGATAGCTGTTTTTTCTTCCTCGTTCATATGGTCCATCCTGAGTTGTCCTAGATCGAATTTGAATTTGGGACAGTCGAAATTGTTGAAGTTTTGACTCGGATTTTGTGATTCGTGTGATGGTGTTAATTCGTTCGGGGTAATCTGTTCAACTGTTACAGGGAATGTTTGTACGAGTCTCGTGGGTTTTTCTTCTGAATTTAGGACGTGAACATGGGCTTCGAAGTTGTCTACTCGTACTAAGCATTGTGGTATTTCTATGGGACCTATCTTTTGGTAAGGGACGATAGCGTCACCTTCTTTAACATTGTTTATTTTCAATTTGATTTGTTGGACGCACCTACTGTCAATGTTATGGATTTCGTTGGTTTTGAGGTTTAAAAATTGGAGGGGTATGTCAACCTTTGGTGTTCGTAGGACGTTTTCATGCAGCATTATTCCGGCTCGCAGTAGTCTAAGATTGTCTAAGCCCAAGAGGAGGTCAAATCTGCTGTGAAAATCGAAGATGTTAAATTTTAAATTTAGGCCTTTGGTTTGGAAGAGTTCGCCACATGGGACCATTGCGTTAGTTTTTGCCTTAGAAATTCCGTGTACGGTTTTTACAAGGAAAGTACTTTGGGAAATTTTGTCAGGGAAAAATTTGTTGGCTATTTCGGGGTTTATAAAACTTGCAGAAGCACCAGTATCGATTAGAATTTTTAGGTTTAGTTTAGGCATAGTTATGTACGTTAGTTCGTCAGTCGGTTTAGAGTATAGTGACATTAGGTCGTATGTGGGGGTTCGAGGCTGGTGTGGTCTAAAAAATCTGTGATTTCGTCTATGTTATGTTCATAGATCGGGTCGATGTCCTGAGTCTGTTCATCTTGTAAGATTTGCCAAGTTTCGTGGTCCCGATTTTGTTCCTCAGAGTCGGGAATTTGGGGTTCGTCGTTTTCGAGGTTATGGAAATTTGGGTTAGATGTCCTCCAAGACATAGGTGTCCATTTTTGAGATTGGGGTTTCGCCGTTGGGGTTCTATGGGAATTAGTTTGAGATATTTTGGGTTGTTGAGCAGGCCTATTATACGTTTGCGCGTTTTGGTTTGGGGAGGTTTGGTTTTGATATTGATTTGGGGTATATTGAGGTTTCGGTTGGTATTGAGGTTTCGGTTGCCAAGGTGGGCCGGGCCTCGACTGGCCGCCTTGGGCAAGGCTTTGCAGTAGTTGGTAGGCTTTAGCAACTGGTGTTTGGTATTGGTTTTGAGTGGGTCTGGGCGTGAAACGCGATGTTTGTGGTTGAAACGAGGGTTTGGTCTTGGGACGTTCCGGCTCGTTGACGCAGCGGCGGGTTGATAAGCCGGATGAGCGGAGGAATAACCTGGGGAAGGCTTGTTCCTGGGTTTTAGGTTGAAGTCGTTTGTCAACATAGTGAGAGCCATTCCCAAACTGGTTGGGCCTTTGGTCCTTAAGAGGCCACCCAATGGTTCCGAAATACCATGAGCGAACACTCTTAGGGCGTAATTTTTCATATACTCCGTTAAAATCGGAGCAGCGCTGCCCATATTCAGTTTGATGTAGGCAACCTGCGCATTTAATAGGTGGCAAAGACGGTCGTGGAAATTGAAACAATCCTCTTGTGAGAGCTGTTTCAATTCACTCATTTCTTGTAATAGAGTATACGTATCCCTTTTGTCGCTATAAGTTTGAAGTAGCGCTCCCCTTAGTTCCTGATAGTTATCTATAGAATTTATGAATATTTTTTCCGTTACTTTGGGACCTAGCTTTGAAGTGAATGTCCCCATGATTACTTCATTTTGAAAGTTATCTGGGTCGTTGTGGTCGTGGAATTTCTCAAATATTTTATCACATTGTTTTATAAATTTGGGTAAAACGAGGGGTTCCCCGTTAAATTCCGGGATTAACCTATCATATACTTTTCGGAATATTTGGGGTATTTGTTGGTTTGGACCTAGTTGTGGGTTTACTTGTGGGAAATTGTGTTCAGGCGGAAGTGGTGGATTTTCAAGTGGAAGTCGTGGTTGATTTTCAGGGGGAAATTGTGGTGGATTTATTTCGGGTATTTCGGGTATGGGGTTTAGTGCCTGACGAATCAGGGCGGCCCCATTTATTGGTGGTGGTCCGAGTGGAAGGGGAATATTAGCGACGTTATTAGAATCCATGGTTCTGTGGAGTCGTTGTGAGCTCCAATCCTAAAAGCTAATTTGGGGTTTCGGTTCTTTGACTTTGGGAATTTTGGTGTGTAATTCAGTTATCAGTTAGCTAGACAGTAGACATGCACATACAATACAAGGAAATAAAATGAAATTTATGAATTAATCAATTAATTAGAGTAAAAGATTAGTTAAAATAAAAGATGAAATAGCACATACAATACAAGGAAATAAAATGAAATTGGTTGAATTAATGAAATGAAATTGAATTGTAGTTGAAGCGAGAACTTAAATTACGATCTTGAGGTGAAGGTCGTGAGTGTTTCTCTGCGGTTGGAGATAAAGGAAGACGGGTCGCCTCCCTCCGATAAGACGAGAGATAACGTGAGTTAGCTCTCGCGGGACGAAGTGGACGTGAGTTGGCTTAGATAAAGATTGGCAGCCAAGGTTCCGTCGAGTGAACGACAAAAGTTATTTGTGTCCAAGTTAACTTGTTTACTTGGAGTGAACAACTTGTTTACTTGAGTGAACGACAAGAGTTATTTGTTTCCAAGTTAACTGTTGGTGAAATCGCACCAGGTGTGGGCGAGTTTGATTTGCACTAGGTGTGTGCGAATTCGAATTGCACTGGGTGCGTGCGAGAAATAATACGATGAGCACTGGTTGCGTGCGAAATTGACGATGAGCACTGGGTGTGTGCGAAATTAATTATGAGCACTGGGTGTGTGCGAAATTGATTATGAGCACTGGGTGTGTGCGAAATTGACGATGAGCACTGGGTGTGTGCGAAATTAATTATGAGCACTGGGTGTGTGCGAAATTGATTATGAGCACTGGGTGTGTGCGAGAAATAATACGATGAGCACTGGTTGCGTGCGAAATTAACGATGAGCACTGGGTGTGTGCGAAATGAATTGTGAGCACTGGGTGTGTGCGAATAATTACTGAAGAAGTAGTAGGTCTCGTATAATTACTGAAGAAGTAGTAGGTCTCGTATTGGTTGTTTACTTACAGATGTTGGAGTGTCATGCTGTAAGGAGTCTTGTCCGTTGGTAATCCCAATAGAGTTCCGTCGTATTCGTCGAAGAAACACTACCGATCCGAACTGGAGTTGTAAAATGTAGGTTCCGATAGAGTTTACGTCGTATGCGTCGAAGAAAACACTATCGATCCGGAGACTGCGCCAAAAATAGAATAACTCATATATATATATATATATATATAAGTGTATATATATATATAATGTATATATATAATGTATATATATATATATGTATCTTCAAGAGAAGATATTTTTATATTACTTTATAGATTTTTATATTACTTATTATTTTTATTTATTAATTTATTATTTTATATATATATAATTTTATTTTTTATTTTAATTTTATTTTATCATTATTATTAGGTTTTTTTTTTTCCCCAATCAATTATCTTTTTTTTTTTTTAATTTTATTCTGAAATTTCATTAGTTTTTTTTATTTTTAACATTTCATTTATTTGTATATATTTTTCTATTTGTTTATTTATGTTTTTTATTTATTTATTTAATTCTGTTCATTTTTAAATCTAATTATATATGTATGTGTGTACATATTTATGTATATATGGTTATATTATGTGTGTATATATGGTTTATTACGAGTATGTGTGTATAAATGTAGATGTGTATATATGCGTGCGTAGTTTCATTAGAAGTAATAATATACTATTTAAGCTAAATTTAGGATTTATTAATTTTTGAATTGATTTGCCACAATAAGTTCACCCGACAAAGATACTTCAACTAGGTACTAAACCTACAACTGTTTACCTACTGACGACTACCTTCTGACGACTACCTACTCACTAATACCCTGCACCCCTCTTCTTCCTCCACACAATACCCCCCTAAGACAACAACCTAGTGTCCACCTACCACTGATACGAGTCAGATGACGCCAGGAAGATGCTTCGACCTGTCCTCACACTTTCTACTCGTGATCACGGCACAAATAGCCGAAATATTGAGGTACCATATATTTATTTTCCCTTTTACAGAAGTTTTTGTGTGTCTAAATCTGTCTTCTTTCTCTCATATCCAAATTTATATTAACTCAATGAGTCTTCAACCAAGAAAACTGCACCGATGTGCCTTCATACTTCCTCAGCTTCAGTGCAACGTTCCTCATCTTTCCTGTCACTTATCTTCCGACTAACTGACTATCTTTCTTGACAAACTTTTATTTTTCCCGCATAAATCTACAGAACCGTTGGAACATTGTAAATGTAAGTAATAATACCGAGTTACTTTCTTCTTTTAAATACTTACCTACTTAATCATACAATCTATTTATCTTATTGTGGCAAATTTTCGTTTTCGCACCCTTTTTCATTTTAACCGGTACCTAGCCTACCTGACTGTGATTCATTGTATACTTTTATGTATATTTGTATATTTTGTATGTATAATTGTAGTTTATTTTTAATTGTAAAGCCTACCTAACTGCGATTAATTGTATAATTTTGCTATTCACTCAGTGTGTCGTTGTGTTATTGAATAAAAAATGGATGTAGTTATTCCGTTCTGGTTGCGGAAAGTAGAATTTCATGCGAAAAAGTAGGCACATTGTGAGTCTCATATACGGTTTTTGACTAAATGTACGTTTGTTGCTATTTTACACAACGGCCTACTAATCTATGCGCCCTATTCTTGACTGTTTCCGTTTTAGAATGTCCATGGAACTTACTAAACTAACGTTACGTTGTTATATTGATCTACATAAAATCCATTATGAGTAATTAAACGCACTCATACAGATATTGGTACGAATAAAAGAAGAAAACGTAACTATTATAACAAGGATATTAGAAGATGCTGTAAATATTTTGAATAACATCCAAGAAAGACACCTCAAAAAACTTTCAATCCTCTACACTTCCTACCTAGTAGCCGGTATGAGTCTGCAAAAGCTCAACGATTATAAACCTCCTATTTATCAAAATGCTCCAGATCTCAATACAATTCTACAGCTTAGACCTACCCTTACCTCAACACTAGCCGCTCGTAATAATAATAGTCCAACCACACTACAACGAAGTAATGACT